>OY728143.1:2073485207-2083485207 GCA_963277665.1 Viscum album | reverse complement strand
GCCTCAATGAAAGGAGATTGAGATGAAGTCCCTTACAAAGACGGTATCCTTGGTTTAAGGATAAATCAATTGCATAATTATGTGTGACAAACGAATACACCAAATATAAGTGGATATTAAGTGTAAAACAATAAGAGATTATTCACACATATTCATAGAACGACATATTCATGGAGTACAAGTTTATCCCAAAGAATCAAATTTGGGCTAAGAAGTTCCCTTGCAAAAATTTGACAGCCTAACGGCGTCACTTCAAAAATTCAGAAAATGAGTTGATGAGAGATAAAAAGGGAATCTCATCACTTGGACATAAAATTTAAATCAATCAGGATATAGAAGAACATATCCCAACATAATAGTATGTGAATTAAAAGACATAACAAACGAAGTCTTTTAAAAAGAGGAGGGTGAAAGGTTCCCTTACCGACTTGGGTAACTTTCAAAAATTACACCCCATTGAAGAAGTGTCATACAATGAATATATAAATACCCATAAATGGAATTATATTAAAAAAGGAGTGTAATAGTGGGAAGTACATAAACCACTCAATGTAAATTGTGGCAAATGTAGCATAAATCTCTTATGAAAACTCGGCAGCCTAACAGCGCCACTTAAAACTTCCAAAATGGATTGATGAGAGGAAATAGGGCCTCTCATCACATAAACATAATGTTTACAGAAAGAGGAATATAAAAGAACATCCCCCAACATAACAAATAGGAGCTTAAAAGAAGTGACATAAAGGATAGTACTTTAAAAGAAAGAGAGAGGTTAGATCTCTTACGAAAATTCGGCAGCCTATCGGCGCCACTCAAAACTTCCAAAATGGATTGATGAGAGAGAATAGGGTCTCTCATCACATGAACAAAAAAATTACCGTAAGATTAATATAAAATAACATCCCAATAACAATAAATATGAGCTTTAAAAGGAATTACATTAAAGAGTGTACTTAAAAAGAAAGAGAGGAGTAGGATCCCTTACCTCGAGTCCGACTTGACTCGATCGTTCTTTAACGTCCTGAATAATAAACTTGAGTTAATTTCTACTTGCTTAAGAACCTTTTCCAAGTTAATTATTCCTTTTATATCAATTATTGACATGTTATAAATATTATTTAATCATTTAAGTTAATAATGTTTGTTTTGTCGATATTTGGTTCTTAAGTCAAAAGTGGACTTCTTACAATTACATGTTGTTCGTGTGGTCAAAGGTTCATTATATCCAGAATGATATTCATGATTTGGATAGAATATATATCATATATATCCAGAATATACATGTATTTATAATATTACATAATCATTTAGAGGTAATAAATGAAATGCACCGTTCATGTAGACGGTAAGCCGTACGTACGCATGAACGCTACTTTCATTTCTTTGTCATATTAATGGAATTAAAACTAAATGAGAGGTATGTATATTTTAATTCCAGAATTATATTCATAATTTAGATATATAATTCATTATATATATCCATTATATACATGTACTTTTAATAGTACATTACATTTGGGGATAAGAAAGGAAATGCACCGTTCATGGAGATGGTAAGCCGTACGTACGCATGAACGCTACTTTCATTTCTATCTCATACTTTAATGGAAAGAAATAATAATGATATATAGGTATATTATAATTCCAGTATAACATCATATATAATAACTTTAAATCCATCCTTTATATGTCCCACATATGGCATTAACGAATCACATCACTTTGAGGGGGCGGTAGTCCGCACTTCCTTAAATGAAGATATCGCGTTTACCCATAATGGAAACTATAAAGTTATTCCCAAAATAAAAAATACAAAATCTTAAGGAAAACATAAATATATTATATATCATATATAAATATAGTGTCATCTTAATGGCCACCATTGAAGGTTTTAAAAGAATGTTGAACAATCATCATTTCGGGAGGCATAAATTCACCATCCACGGAAACAGTATGTTCGTTAACCATTAGATATAGGTGTGTTTAAGTGTAGATCTAATCCTTATTATAACAACATCCTAGTATATTGAGTATACTGGAGTTGTTACAAAAGAAAAGAATAAAAAGATTTTAGGGGGTTGGAGAAGCAAAATAAAACAGAAGGACTCAAAAGAAGACATTACCTTAAAATCGGGTAACTCCCTTTGGTTTGAGCTCAAAGGCTTCCTTGGGAAGACTTATTCCCAAATTGAGACTTCAAGGAGTAAGAGAGGGCAGTGGAGAGACAAAATGGGCAGGGGTTGGCCGATACAAAGTCTTTTGGAGTGTGGTTAAGGAGGTAGAGGTGGGGGCCTTTTACAAGAGGAAGGGAGGGGCACTCTTGTAAAGTTACAAAATGTTACTTTATTTTCAAAAGAGTTTCGGATTTTAAAGGTCCCACATTGGTTTATTTCGAGGATAAGGTGATAAGGGTACGAAATCCACTCATCCAATAAGCTTTGTACATGTGTAGGTCTTAGATATTACATTATCATTCTATTTTATTTAAATCGTTAAATAATGAGGTCATCGCTGCATCATCATGATGTCATAAATAATTTAATTTATTTAATGTCTAAAAATTATAACAAAAATACTATGATGTAGGAAATCGTTTTATATTTCTAATTAATATTTATAGTCAAAAATATGACTTGTATAATCCCATGTAAAAATTTATTTAGTAAAACATCTCATGTGTGTGTCATTTTTACTTTAACATTAAATAAAAAGTTATTTATGTCATTTCCCAAACAAAGTGGATTCATGGGGTCCCCAAGTTGACCCATGGCTTGTCTTGGTAGTCCATGACACATACAATGAGGTTAGTAAATGTGTCAAGTTCATTTCATATTATTGAAACATTATTTTTACCTTAAACCACACTAATTACCTCTAATCGCGATTAAAAACTTAATTAGTTACTATTCACCAAAATATTATATTAATCCCATTGAACCACATTTTACTTATTAATGTCAACCATTTATGTCAGATTTTTGAAATTCAAAACAGAAAGGTGGCAAAATTTCATTTAAACGGAAAATCAGTTTTTATAAGTACCACTTAGTGGTTTCACTATTCATCAAAAATTGAAGTTTTTCAGAAAATTACCAAAAAATCACCCTAAGCTATATTTGATATTCCAAATTCAAAAATGAATTCTATTTTACAAAATTAAAAACATATATGTCACATTAATTAATTTAATAATTAATTCGCGTTGTCATGACAAATAGCGTGTTTTTATGAAACAATAAGTATCAAAAGATTGACACTAGTTTAAGTCTGATTTCAAAGTGAAATTAATTCCAACGACCACTATTGGATTTAATGGTAAAAATATATTCTAATTTCAATTTAAAACCAATTAAAAAGATAATCTAATCATATAAATAAATTAGATTAAAAAGAGGTTTTGAATTAAAATACAACATTTTACACTATTCATTAAAAAATGAACTTTATCGGAAAGATACAAAAAATTTACACAAAGTAAATTTTGATGTCCCGATTCTAAAGAAGAGTTTTATTTGTTCCAATTGAATGTATAAGAGTGAAAAAAACTATATTTAATGACGGTTCTCCATCAAAAGGAGATAAGTGAACCTTTAGTGAAAACTAGGGCATATACGCCTAAAATTGAATTCTTTCCATATTTTAAGCCTTTATATTTTATTGGATAAATGTAAAAACATTTAAAAACATATATAATCATATTTTAGTTATTTCTATCCATTCCCGCCAATACAACGGCTACCTGTTAACTGCCATTTAAAATAATATTATTTTATTATTAGAGTGCAACGTAAGATTCCCAAGAAACTCGTTGTTGCGTGTTGGGTACGCCATCGAGCATAGCGTCCCCTTTAAATTCATATTAATATTTTATTCACAAATATGGATAAATATGAAAATGTCATATTCTTTATTTACCTGGGGTGTTACAAACAACACTAACAAGTAGTACTGATCAATGAGACCAAAAATACAATAAACGATTTATCGAGTAAGTTTGAAATCTTCATGGACATGTTGTCCAAAAACTAAGGAACAATTCTAGCTCAAACCATCCCAAATGAAATGGAGGCTACGATAATGATAATCACGAGTGTAAAGAAGATACAACCACCATAACCCATGTAAGTTAATATTGTTCTAGAAAAGGTAATTTTAGAAATTATAGATACTCTATGTAAGAACATCCCCCTCAACCAAAAGAAGAAGACGAAATGAAGGAATTGGAATTAAATTATATATCTATAAAGTAAATAAATGAAAATCCATTGAGATGGAAGCAATAGTAGAAAAGGGAAATTCTTGTTTTTTCCCATACAATTTTATTAAATCACTGATGAAATAGGATGTTTGTGTTCGAAGAGGGATCCATGTGACATTTAAAAAGGTTTAAATTAATATTTTTCTCTTAAAATCCATCCAAAAAATTCCGAAATATGAAAAATTTATAATTATTCTTTTTAAAAAAAAATAGTAATGATGGGTACGAGATAATAATCCTAGGGAGGATTAACATAGACATGATCACACCACTATTGCCTAAAAATTGTTAATATTTAAGCACATTTTTTATTTCCAACAAAATTGGTTTAATGTATTTTATTATTTTTGTGATGTTGGTGCCTCTAGAAAAATAATTTCTTGTTTTTTATCTTTAAAAGTAAGTGAATTCAATCCTACAATTGTGGTTGTTTAAAATGAAAACATTTATGTTGTGTTTATAGAAGCAGTTTTAGAGGATGTTCTAGTCGGATTATCATGAATTATTTCTATAGAATAATTTCATGTGCTCTTTATAGAGAAATATAATGAACTATTCCAAATCACCCATTATATTGAGAATACTATTCCTAATAAAGCCCATGATGATCATCAATTATTAGGAAGGATCCATAACTATGAAACATAAAGAGAGTAATGTGTACTTAAATCTTCTTAATTCGAAGAAGAACACTTCGAACAATTGGTCCCATATTTAAAATTACTCATAAATAAATAATTAAGATAATTAAAGACTCAAATATTATCCATGAATTTATCTGAGTATCAGATAAAATTTATATAGAAAACAGATTGGAAAAAATATAACACTCATAAACTTTGAAATTCTATTTGAAAACATCATGTAAAAATAACCTTTGATTACTTTCATAATTTATTGGAAGAGACTGAAATTATTCCGGTTACATAGGAAATTCATTATTTGGAATTGGGGAATTTAAATTCAATTTCATCCCTATACCAATCCCTAATTATGGAATTAAAACCTACCCTATAACATTTAAAATATGTTTATCTTATTAAAGGATAAACAATTCTAATTATAATAGCTAAAAAACTATCCAATGACCCTGATCAAGCATTTTTTACCTTTTTGAAAATAATTATCCAAGTAATTGGATGGATCCTTAGAGAAATCCCTAGAATTTGACACAAAAATTGTCATATAGAATAATGTTTCGAATGAATTGTAGAACTTTTAGGATTCTATGAATAGGTTAAACCTCATAATTACATAATTAGTTCAAAAATAAATAGAGAAATTATTAGAATATTATAGTATTTACCAAATTTATGACTCACTTTAGATCATCCCCATCAATTTTCTTCCAATGAATTGGATAATTATTTTTAGGTACCAATTTCCCCAAAGGTCTAAAAAATGTAAAATTCACCTGTGCATTTGAAATGTTTTCTTATACAGGGATCCTTTTTGTATAATCCAACACTCTATGTGCATTTAAACGGTGTTTGTTGGACATATAGTCAAATCATATTAAGGACATCCTAGATGTATGTTTTGATGATTTCTCTATTTTTTGAAATTCCTTTGATCATTAATTGAGAAAGTTTGAAATTTTTCTAAGAAAATGAGTTGAAAAAAATTAGTCTTAAAATTTAAAAGTTTCTATTTATTGTTGAGAATGTTATATTTTTATGGAATATAATTTTAAATAAATTCATTGAGTGGGATAATAAAAAGATTGAAGTAATAAATTATTTCCCACAAACCAATTTTGTAAAATATATTAGAACCTTATTTGGTTATGTGGGATTATATATTAAATACATTAATAATGTTGTAAGATTTCTATTCCCATTTAAATATTGATTTTAAAATAATCTAAATCCGTATTTATGGATGATTTAATGAAGGAATTTTATGATTTGAAGGAAAAACTCATTACTCCACTGATAATGATACCCTAAACATGAGAGTGACTTTATGAAATGATTTTTGATGTGTCCGAAAACTTTTGGGAGTATATCTATCACAAAGGATTTATGGAAGAAAAAAAGTTATAATTTTTTCCTCAAGAACCATATATTCAACATAGCTCATTAACACAACCACTAAAAATAATTTATTGAGATTTTGTATACAATAGATAAACTCATATCTTATTTACATGTAAAAAATTTGATTTTATTTTGTGGTTATGTAGTGCATAGTTACATAATGAAAAAATTTTATTCCAAAACATTGTTAGATATAGTGATAATACTATTATTATAGTTAAATCAAAATATCATGGAAAAAATGGAACTAAAAATCGGGTGGTGGATCACCTTATAAGTCTTCCAAACACTTCTAAAATAGAAATTCCCCAACTGAACCCATTCAATGATCACATACCGGTAGAATAACTCTATAACATGGAATGTGAAGTACCATGGTATATTGGAATTTTAAACTATTTAGCCACACCATTGGTACCATCTCACCTTAACTCTCCTTAAAATCAGAAAAACAAGGTTAAAAATGGATTCTATGGATAGGAGAATGCTTTAATTTAGAAAATATATAATGATCAATTCAAATGTGGATACTTTATAAAAAATATATATAGTATCATCATATTATTTTATTACATACATATATCAATGGAGTTAACTTTGGGCCCCAAAAAATGGAATGAAATGTCTTGGAATCTGAAAAATATTATCTGACCATGTTTAAATATACTTATGAATCTTATAAGAGTTGTTAAAAGTTTCAAATTTATAGAAATATTTCAATGATAAAGTAAATTCTTCTAAACCCCATTATTGTTTGTGAAATATTTCAAGGATAGTGAATTGACTTTATAGGACCCTTTAAGATGACATTTTGATATTCATACATTCTACTCTCTATTGTTTATGTCTCTAAATGGGTTGAGGGAAATTACACCAAGATGATGAAGCAAATTTTTTGTATGATTATTTCAGTTCCAAAAACTTTTTTTGGTTCAGATTTCTAAGATCCATCATCATCATCCATGGGACTAGTATTTTTAATATAAAAATAATGTCTATGGATAAAAAACATGGGGTATACCATAAGACATCTACACCCTACCATCCAGAAAAAAATGTCCAAGGAAAAGTTTCCAACATGGATATTAGAGTAACTTTAGATAGAATTTTCATACCTAACAAGAAATATTGGATACAAAGTTGTGAAGACACGTTAAACAAATACCGGGAAACATAGAAGACATATATAGGTTTGATCCCCTACCGATTGATTTATGGAAATGATTTCCATCTACCAGTGTGGTTGGACCACCAAGCATATTGTGATGGAAAAAATGAATTTGGATTTAGTAAGAACAATAAAAGAGATAAACATTCATTAAAAAAATATAAGAAAGTAGAATATAGGATTTTGAGAATTCGAAAATTTAAAAAGAGGGAACCTGAGTGGAAAATAAAATCTAATTTAGAAAAAGTCCTTTTAACCTAGAGATCAACATATTCTCTACAATTCTAAAATGATGTTAATGTTGGGTAATAATTGTTCAAGGTGGGGTGTATCTTTTATCTTTACCTATGTTTATCCCTTTGGTGACATTTAGATCAAGAAAAAAAATTATCCTCATTCACTATTAATTGGAAATAGATTAAAAAATTTCCATGGGTATCTACCACATGAACTGGTAGAGGATCTCAAAACTATACAACCCATATATAATGTGCTTATCAAGAGGTTAGGTTTATCCCATGACATTAAAAAAAGGAACCCCTAGGAGTAAACCCAAGATTTAGTATTTTCTTAGGATTTTGAAGATTTAGGATTAAGTCACCTCTCCCCTCTACCTATGTGATCTTAAATGAATTGCTCCTTACACTGGTATAAGTTATTTTTATCTATATGAAAATCATTCAAGGAATTAAACATATATCCCATTTACATAAATGAGAAAATTGGATTGAGGTGACATCAGAATAAAGAGTTTATTCTACCATTATATTACCATTAAACTCCCAGAAACAATATTAAAATATGTGTTAAACATGAAACTTTAGAATATTTTTTAAAACTGTATAGTACATTCCTAGATTATAATTTTTTCATTACTTGACTAATATAGGGTATATGAGTTTCTGAATAACCCTATGATGACATGTTTTGGATTTTGATGATAACGACATTGAATGAGTAATTTGTATAATTAAATTATTATATTGAAGAATGGATGTTGAATTAATGAATCATGATTTGAGGGAATTGGTTGATTCATGTAAATGAAATTTACCTATCCTTTTACATGGTTTGAATTTATGAAAATCATATGAATTTATTTTTTATTTTTATTCATTCCAAGAGTGATTGTCCAAAATCATGTCCCTTCCTAAGAGGAATTTTTGATCAAATATATTTTGTATTATCTTGAGAATATTTTTTAATGATCATGGGACATGTTGAATTATAGAATATTCATTATAACATCTCAAAACTATGATTGTGAAAGAACATATTTAACATGATTGATGCATTTTAATTGATAATACTTTGTCCTTAAGACCATATTACCAATTAATACTCTTTTATCACATAGATACCATGAATTACTATGTTATAAATGAACCATATTTTAAGAAACGTATATCCATAACTACTCTAATCGTAGTATATTTTAGGATATTTAAATATTGATGTGTGTATGTGAGGAAATTCATTGTGAAGTTATGCACTAAATTTTATGGAAGAAGTGTGGGGTTACTACTTAGGCTATTAATAATTTTTTTCTAATAAATTCATTATACTTTTCTATTTTCCCTTACTTAACAAAAAAATGTATAAATGAATGGTTTGTAACTGGAAAGAATAAAAATTCACAATTACTAGACTCGTTATTTTTATCATTTTTAGTTTGGTGGTGGATGTGAGTTTTGTTTAAATAAATACTTTAAAAAAGGTAAAAAAAATTGAATATTAGATTGAATAAAAGATAAAAATAAAAAAACATATATATGGAAAATTATTTAATGTGTACATTATTTATTATATTTTCATTGATCATAAACATACATTGATCATGGGATGTGGGATTTTTAATTTTAAAGTTGAAATTTTAATTGTACATTTTTTTATGTCTTTATTCATACATTATAATTATCCTCACCTTTGACCCCTGTAATTTTTCCAAAAAAAATACCTACCAATATTATGCTTCAGATTCATTAGAACCTTGATTAAAAATTCCACATAATTTCATGTGATTTTTTTTCATATTTAAGTAATGGAAGTAGTTCATTTAATAGCCAATGGAAAAAAGAGATTATATTCATGATATGTGAAAAGTCTAAATAAATTACATATGATGAGTTATAAGATAAAATTATTCAAAAACATTTATATAATGACTTCATTCATTTAGTGAAATAAAATTGAGAATCTTAAATGAATGAAAGTATAATTTCCACCTTTTAAAAATGGATGAATTGAAAAACCTGGATTTATTGTTTCTTTAAATAGTTTCAAAATAAAATGATGTCTTTTGTGGAACTTTGAATTTTGTATTTCTACTGATAAAAATTTTATTTTGGTTTTTTATTTAAATATAAGATACTTGGAGTTCGCCTTTATATCAATTTTGGCATTTAATGCTTTGGGAAAAATCTATGTTCCAATGTGGGGGTATTTTATGTCGTCATTTTATCCGGAAAAATTTTAAAAAAATATTAAAAATATTGAATTGATGTTTGTGAGTATTCCAATCTTATTAAATTTTTTATTTAAATTTTTTGAATTAAAATATTATAATTAATGTAAATAAAAATGGATATAATTTCTCCATTTGGAATTTTAATTCTTCTTATGGCATTCTGTGATAATTTGAGCAATATGTTTTCATGTATTTCACATTAAACATTTTCCAGCTGATATATTCATCATCCATAAGGATAAAATACATTTATACAAACCAAAAAGGGTTCTATTGACCAACTAAGCACCGTGGGAAGAACCACATAGTGGTATTGGTGAATATTCCACATGGGGGATAGTAGAGGTTGTGCCAACTCCCACACAAGTCATATGTGCAAGAACAAAATATAATCACAAGTTCTATGTAGAGGGGTCCCATACCCATAAAAGGTGTATGTTTGATGGATATAAACGTTGTTACATATACTTCTTCCATGTGGTAATCGAAATTGATGTGGAACAAAATTTTATGTGATATTATTCTTCACTTACTAGAACAACATACTCGCA
Source organism: Viscum album (assembly GCA_963277665.1). Taxonomy (NCBI): domain Eukaryota; kingdom Viridiplantae; phylum Streptophyta; class Magnoliopsida; order Santalales; family Viscaceae; genus Viscum; species Viscum album. The sequence goes on along the minus strand of OY728143.1, from coordinate 2,083,474,724 downwards.
TCTTTACTTCTCACCCATACAACTCAGAGAGATCCTACAACCTTTCTCTATCACCAGATGTCTCTTGATGAAATACACCTCTATCTAATACTTCAAGAAAACATAATATCTGACACTTGAAAGATCAATGCTTCAGCGGAATACCATTGGTGAGGCATCTGTTCACCATATATAACATTGGTAACCTTAGTCAAACATCATATATCTCATTTCAAATATAATGATTTCATACATGGTATCATGGGATCCCATCAGCCCCTATGAAGGCTGGATGTAGTTTGGGAGTTTCCTTCTACCATTACCCCACCACATCACTAGATAATCGGCTACACACATCCACATGGATGGAGCTTCATAGAATTCATCATGCATGACTCCCATAGGGTGATTCAGCTCTGTGAACCATGGTATATCATATATAAATTGGATCCATGATGGATTTTACTATGTTATCCATGATGGATTCCTCTATGTAATCCATAATGAAAATAGTTATGTCAACCCCTCAACCAGAAATAGTAATGTGACTGATGAAAACAAATTGGCTACCATAATGTCATAATTTTGACAAAAAATTCATATTTTACACTTTAATATATTCATGTAGAGGGACTTCTTGATAGTCGATTTCTGCGGGTAATATACCATGGGTCACATGCAGGGTTTAATAACATATATACATCAATTTTTAAGATTTTTAATCTCAATATAAAAAACATACATACAACCACGTATAATCTACGAAGAATGGAAACAAGTGTACATGCAGAATGAAAAGATATATATTTGAAGGATAATAAAAATTATGACCAATTTATATTTAAGATATGAAATAAGTAATATATATGTAATCACACCCATTATAAATAATAGTGTTTTTTCACAAAAATGAACAAAGGATTGGGGAACCACCACTACAGTCATTTATCTTCTTTAACTATACTTTTTTTATTCTATTTTTACAAGGATTTATACCCTATTAACTCCCATGACTTCTTTAATATAGGGGTATAATACTAATGTGGTTTGATGAAGGGGATTTGACCCAAGTTGTAATACTTCAGTCTAGTTTCATATGAATTAATGAGTCTATTTTCATTGATAAATGGTTTTTAATTTTTTAATTATGAATCTTACATGAATTATATTGTTTTTGTGATTTATTATGAATTTTAACTATTTCCATGATTACCAAATATATTATTCCTATATCAAATTCTGAATAATATTTATATATTGGTTTAGAAATATGTGGAAATGATTATTTATTACTAAACACATAACGAACAAATAGAAAACTTTCTAAGGTATTTGGGAATTTCAATACCTGATTGGGTATTTCCTAGGATAATCAAAAAATAAACAATTTGGTTTTCACACATTGCATAGAGAATAATCCAAGAAAATAATTTTTTAATATTATTTTCTTATTAATCAATTCTTATCGTGGGTAAAAAGGTGAAATGATCTTCAAATATATCACTACATCAATTAATACAAATAATAAATTAATTTCCAAAGGATAATGATAGCACTGAGATGATGGAATCCAAACATAAAAAAGAATCAATTATCTCTTATCTGATTCTCAAAATATGTGTTTCTTCATTTACTAGTACTTTTAATCTAATTAAAATTATCTACTTTTTTATAGTGACACCCCGATTTAGTCACTACTACATAGAGACGACATTGGTTACTATTAATAATACATCCCATAGGGATTTTATAATGACTTTTCTACACCCCGTGATAGGTGTGTATTATCTAACCATCCATTTCACTATCATCCTATAAGTTAGGGAAAATACCTAGAACCCAAAACCTTGAATCATTGGTATAGTTATCCAACTCAAGTTATGTGAATATAGAAATAACATAAAATGCATGATAAGTAGATAACACATAATACCTAACCTCTAGGTTAACAAAAAAATACACTCTAATGACAAAAACAACACCAATATACATTACGACATATTTTACAACTACAGTCACAATTAAATGCACCACGAAACTCAACCACCACACATCAACATACAATTTAGACATTCATTTACAAGAAAACATTATTTTTGTAATGTTTAATTCACTAATATAGTTACCACATATTAGTTTTCATCACATACTTCATTCATTCACCATCACATGTAATTTATCATTCAATTAATTTATTCCATTTAGAACACATCATTTTTAGACCATGTTATTTCAAATTCATCATTTAAAAATCATTCTCTACAAAAACATGAAACATGCCCAACAATGCCACATTTCATCGCATCGATCCTATATCAACCATCACCACAACACAAAGTATACAAATACATCTCTAAAACCCAACCATCTAACCATAATAACCACACCTCACAACCTATCAACATCATCCCACCTCATATACATTTCCAATCAACTATCACTTTGGTTCCAGAAAAAATACACTACCTGGGTAATAACCTCCAACACTACCCAAGCATCGATCAGGTTTACAATTCCATAATAGAGTCACAACATGACCATAAACACGTAGAAAAAATTACAACTTTTAGAACACCAGATTTTATATTCCACATAAGTTATTCCATTACTTTACATCATTAATTTACATCACCATTATCACACAATTTCATTTTTACTTTTAAAGATTATTATTTAACCTTATATAACTTATTATCCATTTCATTATATATTACCATGAAAAGTAAACACAACATGGGTTTCACAATCATTATATTTATAAAATAATCATAGATCCCAACATCTATTATTTTAGTTATTAGCAATATGAAAGCATTATTTCAGTATCAATATCATCAAAAATAGTAAACAAATATGATTTTTATCCACTCCCTCTAATTTCAGTAAAAAATTACTTTATCTTAATAATATCGACCATAAGTATCTACCCATTGGATGAGAAAATAATTAAATCAACACACATACACATAAATAATAAATATAAAAAGTACCATCTACCATAAATAAGATTTTTAGATCCCCATGAAAAATAATGAGAATGGGAAACAATTGGAAGACCCCAACCATAAAATGAATCCATGGATAAAAATGAATATCGCTATAGAATAATCAAAAATATATCCCAAAAAATCCACCAAAAATATTATTCCACAATTAAGGTTTCCCGAAACAATAATGGAAGGGATACATGGGAATATATAAGATTACTATCCTCATATTTTAAAAAAAACAAATTCTTGATGCCATGGATGAAATCTAGGTTAATAGGGATGTAAGAACCTCTAAAAATTTCTAGGGTTTCCAAAATACTATGACGATATAAATAAATTGTGAGATCTCTATGATTTATTTAAATTATAGAACTTGAAAAATTTATGATTTTAAATATATATTCTTGTAGTGAACATTAATGATGCTTTCAAATTAATGAAACTAATTTAATTTAGTGTAGAAATTACTTCAATTTAAAACATGCTGATTATTTGTAGATCATTGCAAAAATTCATCATTGAATTTATTCACATCATAAAACATTATTCCAAATTTGGATTACTTAAGGAAAAAATTCCCTTCCATAACATCTAGTCAAGAATTTATGGCCTCCAAAATGTGATGAACCATTCACATAATGAATATAACTTCACACCATGATAAATCCACTATTGAATAATTTCAACTCGAAGATTCATCGATCCTTCCCCGACCCTCATTTAAAAAAAATTAATAGGATTAAAAGTCATATACTGTTACAAGATGGCCAACAAGGTGGGGTTAACCTAAGGGCCTTATTAAAACTATTGGTCGAGAATGTCTGTTTATAATCATGAGAATTCATAGAAATTATTATATGTTGAACTCGGAATATATATATTATATTTATCAATAAAAATTAAAAAATATTATTATAGAAACTGTTCTTCAGAATATGATTATCCAATGGTGAAAAGATTAGATAATATACATATAATTCCCACATCATGTTCTTCTATTGTAATTAGAATAAAAATGATGCCATTATAGCATGATTCATGTTGGTGTTCTATGATTTCATTATATGTTCATGATAATATTACATAATTATTCAAGAATAATATACCTATGATCTAGGGAGAATATTGGTTCCGTTTTATAAGAATAAATGGAATTTCATGTGAAATATATGAACTAAAAATGACAGGAATTTTTTATATGAAACCATTAAGATCATATGATGCACTAATGGATTTTATGGAAATATTATGAAATAATATATCTATTATGAAAATAAAAATATCATATGATGGGGTTAAACATTTGAATGAAAGATACCCATTTGAATGATCTTTTATAAAAGAAGATCATACATGATAATATGCATATGAATGATTATTATTTATATGAAGGAATTAATATAATAAATATCATAAAAAATAAATATTATATGATATTTATTTTTCATTTAATAGAATTCCATTGTAAACATGATGTTAAGAAGACTCTATGAGGATGGCGAAGAACATATCGATGATATTTTAATTGGTCCATGTAAGGGGATTCACAATTGGAAATCTACCCAGGTAAAATATAATTAAGGTTGGTAGATCTATAGAGTCAGAACTCAACATAAGCTTAACTACATATAATAAAAATACAAATGAGTAACCCACATGTGAGTGATCTACATATGTGAAATTCATGTACATGTAAGTTTGAAACCCCTATAATTCTAGGTAACCCAATTTTCAATGAATCCAATATTCTGATATTCTTTATCTGGTCTCTTTATTATAATGGAATAATAATTTATAATTCATGAATAATTTTTCACCCTAATGTGACAAATATATTTTATATCCACTACTACTAAGTTAATTCTCCCAGGAATGAATGGATTCTATTTTACGGTGTGTATTTTTAGAGTATTTTTGTAAGATATAAATGGGAATAAATAATGTATTCACATGATACTATGGATAATTAAAAGTGGTAATAATGGGAAGAATAAACCGATAATATCATTCAATAATATATTTATTTTTAGGTCAAATAAAGGATACTAGTATGAATATAATATTATACATCTATAGAAAACATTACATAATGAAGAATATGAAAAGAAACCAATGTTTCTGCTATGAAAAAATATTTAATATTTCAAAAAATAAGAATGATTAAAGAATAAATATACAATGGATACAAATCATGTTTTTTATTATTTGATGAAAAAGATAAGAATTAGTCCATTTTAGTTATGTTAATCTAACGAAATATGAATAGGAAGAATGAAGAGAAAATAAGGAGAGTGTTATGAAATCAAGTATAAACTAGTAGAATAAGTATATTTAAATTGTCTAAGAATCATTACATTATTTTTCTATAGTGAAAAAGAAATATTTTTGAATACATAAAAAGGAAAAGAAAATTTCATCTATATAAGATAAGAAAAACTAGAAATAAAAAACACATAAGCAATCTTACATTATGAAAAATAGGTAAAATAATATTCAATTTCATACTAAATTTCATATCACTTGGAAGTGAATGATTCACTTATGTGTGGGATAGATTTACACTATAAATACACTATATTGTAATATAAGTTCATGGATACTCCCTACTTGTAGTTTCTTACATAATTTTTTCTAGTGGGTAGTCGGATCAAGGATTTTTCCAAATCACAGTATAAATTATCCATTATTGATGAACTTTCAAAATTTTAAATTCCTTATAATCATTGTGTGTGTGTGTCTATATGTGATTATGAATGATGTAAAGGTTATAAATTGAGATATTCATTCCCTTAATTTTATATAGGTAAATGAAATGGAAAAAATATAATATTTATTTTACTGACCCCAACACTGATTCACGCCCCCCCCCCCTCACACTGTTAATCATATCCCAAATTGATATTAAATGGTGTGAACCACCATAGGGTGAGGGGGTAATTGGCCTCATTTTCATAGATTCCATATATTTTCTATGAGACAACTATGGGCACATGTTTTGTGATTCAATAACATGACATTTGTTATTTAACATGGACTGAAACCCTAGATACCCCAACACAAAAGTTACATGACATGTGTTCTTCTAAACTAAAGGACATGTTTTTAGAATTTTCAATGAAATTTCAATGTATATCCAAAAATATTCACTATTTCATATGATTTTATGATTACTTGGACCCATAATCCTATACTTAATTCTCATTTAATTGTACATTACATTCATTATTTGATACCAGCTATAAGATCCTATATATAACTATCATTAAACAAAAAAACCAAAATGACTATTTCATATTTAAAATATGAAAGATATTTTTTTTAATCATTATAGTCTTAGAAAACAACATATCCTGATAAATATCATGTTCACTATATAAAATGGATTATTTTCATATTACATGTGAAGATACTTAATTCATGATAAGTATTCAATGTCTCCCATAAATTCTTTCACATGTTTTATCCCTATAATCATTTCACATGTACTAATTTAAACCAAAACCAAGGGAAATAATGATACATGAATGGGTGAGCTCAGAATCTTTGTATGGGAAACAGATAACTAAATTTATCATCAGGTAAACTAGTAATAACATTATAAATGAAATATGTAAACAGTAAGAATCTATAATAAACTTCAAAATTAATTCATTTTATAAACATGAAAATAAATGGATATTGGATGTGAATAATACCAATATCATACTAATTGAAATAATAATTCTAGACATAGAAAAATTTCAAGTAATTGTTCCAATAAACATTACATATCATTGGGGCCATTTTCAAGACATCCTGATGTCAAGGACTTGCACCAAGATACAAAACTTTTATGGGAAGAGGTAAACACAAAAACCCCACACGTTTTGTCGCATGATCTATCACAATGCATCACGGTAATATATAATTTTCCCCCAACCATTAGTTGTTTAATAATAATTCATTAATAATGTGAGCTAATTTATAAAAAATTCATAATCAACCATTTAAAAATCATCCATATTTAAATAACAATATACAATACACCAATAATTTATATCATGTGATAAAAATAAAATTCTTACTAGGTGAAAAAAATCATATATGAATAATATAAAATCATATGTTCACATCATATAATGTAATGGGAATAGGGTGATGATAATAATGGAATAACATGATCATAATTTATCCAGGGATAGATGATTAATAGTTTGAATATAAAATGTCCCAAGAAGTGTGAAATATTTTTTCAATGAATTTAGGAGGTAGAAATGAATATACCTAGAAAATAATGAGATAATACCAAATAATACAATAAATAGGAATAATATTCCCATATTATATGTAATATGTTTTTAAAAAATGATCATAACTTGATGAACAAAATTTATTTACCACCATTCATCACTACTGGGGAAACAACTGAATCAATAGATATATAAATTAGGGGAATTATTTGGATATTAAATCCCATAATATATAAGAAGTATAAAAAAACATACATGGGTAGTAAATAGACCATATATAGTAATTGTGGTGCATAGAATGTACTATTCCTCAAAGAATGAGAATTTGGACAATGGGAACCCTAATGACTTTAGAAACATTTAAATCAATTCCACATCTAAGAGATTAATTGCAATTGAACTATAAATTCCATAGTAATAATATAATATAGGTTATTATATATCAAATAGTAATTATATACACAAAATAAATGAACTTAGTTGTATAATTACAAAAAAAAATCCCAAAGATATGAATTTCAGATTAAAACCCTTACTGCTATACAAAATTTAAATTCAAACCCCCTTAAATAATAGTTTTTATAATTAAACATATAATACCATGATGAAAACATAATTCATGAAATTATGCCTCGAATATGTAGTATATATCACATATAAATGGAATCAGGTTCATAATACAAAACGTTCCTTAATGATATTAATATGAGATGAAAGCCCTTGCAACTTTAGAAACATTGAAATCAAAACCCCTTGAATGATATTGATTGAAAATTAACATAAAATAACATTATTAAAATATAATTAATGATATTATAAATAAAATTGGATTCTTATAGAAAAAATAACTGAAATAGGTAGCATATTAGAATGTGTATCTCAAAGTATAAATTGTTTTTATGGAATCCTTATCTCTTATCCTGAATTTCATGAACATAATTGGAAATTATGTATCATGAACATATATATATTAATTAATTAATTAATATACATATTAATATCCATTTTTATTCATACTCTTCATAAATATTATTTCTCTACAAGAATTTTTTTTCTTTTCCACATTGAAGATTATAATTTTGATAGTTTTTACTAGTTTCATAATGGTAGTGTTCATATTAATTATTAATAAAAATTACATTATTAATGGGTTATTGAGGTCAATTTTAAGAATGATTTATAAAAATTTATAATGTTACAAATTCCTTTCATGATTCTTTTAGGTGTTATCCTTGAAGTTAAAGTGTATAATAAGCATATTTTGTTGATTTTTGTTGAATGGATGATGTTTCATTAATTTATGAATTGGATATTGGTATAATATATATCAAAAAATGACATTTTCACTCATTTATATCATATTTCTCTAGTAATTATGTTCCCATATACATTCATTACATAACTTCATAGTATTGGTCTTGTAGGTGGTTAAACCGATCCAAATATGGGCATACCATGATTTAATAATTGATTATGTGGTGGATTTCAAATAAAATAATTATAATGGATTCATAATTATATTATATAGTGTTTATTATTGTGGTATATACTAATTATATGTAATTATAAGTATATTTAATATATATGGGAATGTTACACAACTTTATTAAATTATTATCATCATAGTACTCTTATTTAAAAATGATTAAATTCAACATGATCAGTAGATGATAATATCATTAGTAGGTTATATAACTTTTCATAAAAATGTTAATGATATATAAAAATATTTATCCTTTAATAAATTCATTACATCCACACTTTTAAGGAGGTGACGGAAACCAAAACATGTTGTGTCATGGTGGCAGTAGTCCTCACAACACACGTACAATAGTTTTGTTTTCTTTAATGCATGGGTTATATGATTAAAATATTATAAGAACCTCAATATATCCATATTTAAATATATAGATGACTTAAATATCTCCATATTTTTATTTTTTAAAATAGTATTAAGTAATGTAATTGAGATGACAAACTAAGTAGTTTATAACACCCATAATGATGACTGCATGTTTCCTTGGAGGTATATTTATAAATGAATTCCCTATGCTAACTAATGTTGAGTAAAATCCATTTAAGTTGGAATTTGGTCTTTGGGGGATCAATTACACTATTTTTAATGACAAATTATAATTAATATTCTGTCTTGAAGTGTTTAACATGTTACCCTTTGTTATTTAAAAAGGGTATTTCTTAGTGTAACCATAACATTTTCAACCTTGTAAGGTTACTATTGATGTTTCAATGGAAAATAAATGGAAAAAATATGATATAAAAATTAGTTTGGGTTGAAACTCACCTCATCAACTCATTTTCTATACAACATTATGTATTTTAAGGATTTTTGTATCTTTTTTTACACAAATTTACTTTCACATTGATAATTAATTTCAAAAAATAGTAATTAATTTTAATAAAAATGATTATGATTGACCAAAATATATATATTTTTATAATTATAATTTCAAATTTTAGAATAATTTAATCAAATAAAATTTCTACACATTTGAAAAGGTAATTTTATAATATGTAAACATAATCCTGTATAAATAGGTTTTGGAATGATACTGTTTTTTAGTATTAAATTTATATATAAAAAAATTATCATGAATACTTATTTCAATGAAATAAATTGAATTATTATAGAAAAATAAAGAATATGAGTTTCCTAAAGAATACTGAAATAGATTCATCCTTGAAAAAAATTATATAAGGAAACTCTGAAAGCATATTTTATATTAATGTAATATTTTAATTTGTAAAAAACATATTCCATGGGTTTTATAATTATAAATAATAATTTAAAATGAATAATTTTATTCTTAAAATTAATATTTTATTCTTAAAATTAATATTTTATTACATCAATGGTTCAATATGTATCTTGGAGATTCTTTATAATGTAAATGTCATACAAATTGCATGTTTCATGAAAATAGTATTTTTTGAATGAAAATCGACCTTTTCAAAAAAAAGATCAAAAAATATAATAAGTCAATTTTGATATGAGGAATTTAAATTTGAATTTCATTTTAATTAATTTAAAATTCCAACATTTATAAATTCATGTTCATGAATAATATAAAAATATAATGATAAAAAAAATTTAAATAGAAAAGGATCCAATATTAATTGTTTTTATTCCAATTTCTGATAATTTATCATTTGGATTAGTTTTATCAAATTATTATTATCTCATATAATTTATCATTAGTTATATGTTTATTGAAATATAAAATCTTATTTCGTAAAACATAATTTTATATGAAAGTCCTTTTCCAAGAAATTAATAATCTTATAATCTATTTTCAGTGATATAATTTAATTTTATTCATATTAAAAGTGTGATTTATTTTCTATATATATATATATAATTCATAAATAATTTAATCATATTCATTCACTTTAATTCACTATCAAGGTTTTTAATGTTTATAATTATATATTTATGTTTTTTCTTAATATATCATGGTTTCATTTACATTCATTGGTGTGTGCATAGAAAGTCATTGAACACATTGAATTATTTAAATGTAATTTTATTTTATAATTTCAAGGTGTTATATTCTCACACACCATAAATAAATTTTTCCCTTAAAATTTAACTTAAAGTATTATAGTAATTTCTATTGGGATATAAAAATTAATTATTCATAGGTAGATGATGATGGAATTATTTAGGTTGTGGAGTGAGATTTATTAGTAAGAAAAATCATTATTATGATTTTATAAATAGATTTTTACCATTTTTAAATTCACATTGATTTATTCGTGTGGAGATATATCTATAGCCTTAAAGAAAAAATTCCCAAAAACCTTGAAAATAATTTATTTGATAATCATACCACTATGTGCTTTAATTTATAATTCAATTTATATTTTTTGGAGAAAACATACTTGACACAAGTCACCATAATGTATTGAATAAATATTAACTCACTTATATATTAGTATTATTTCCATACAAATTTTCTTATTCTTATCATTGTTGATAAATATCACCCTTGTTGTCTCTTTTATGGGAACGTTGATTCAAATAATGACCAGTCCACTTATAATTGATGTAATGGATTTTTGTAACATCTCTCTTTCCCTTAAAACTAAGTGTTTTATGACCTCCAAATCAACATTTATATCATTTACCCATATCTTTAAGGTAATTGTTCTCATGCTTCTTCTAAAAAATTCTTAATATAAGAAATTAAAAAAAATCATCATCTTCATCAGTTGATCTTTAATAAGACTCCATATTTATCTTCCTTTCATTCTTTGTAAAATTGACTATATTCACATCATTAATCATTTTTCATAATATCAATTTTCAAATAATCCTAATATGTATCACTACATGAATTATCCTATTAAATTTTTCATTGTGAATATTTATGCATTATCCATGGAATCCATTATTAACTTGGTTTTTTTTAGTCTCCTTCCATTAATAAGACCAACAGAGTTTACTTGTTTAATGATCACTATAATAAAACAATCATAAACAACCACAAAATAATTTAACCGAAATATGTCTCACATATAGATCTATCAAGTTAGCTAATAATCTATAAAAATCAACTTGAATAGGATTCAGTGAAACCATATGACTCTCAGTTTAACATATATCATTCATTATCAGACCTATGACACATTGATTTTGGTACTCTCATACTTATTAATGTAATACATAAAATATAGATCCCAAGTTACCATGAACATTATTAAAATATTCTCAATACAATAATCATTGAAATATTTTCTCCCCTAATCCATTTAATCCTCCATGAAATGATGTTACTCATTCCAAGAAACATATACACAACTATGTATATAGATTTTTCATATTGTCTCAATAACATAACTTTCCCAAAACAAATTGAAATTGTCATGACCATAAACCATAGTGAGATAATATATTCTTCCAAAAATTAACTTTATCTTGAACCATCATTGGTATTGATAATTAGTTCATAAGGTCACTCACTATTCACTATATGTAATAATTCCAAATAAAAGATATAATTCCCCAAAAATATCATTAATCAATTATCAATCCTAGGGTTAAAATTACTATATAACCTACAAATTGAAAATCAGACCAGCCATTATTATCAAATCTTCTTGTTTATATTTAACATAAGAGGGATATATTCCTTAATAATGAGATCTATAAAAACTATTGACAAAAATATAATATTGTAATAAAATTACTTAATATGGTTATTAATACCATTTATTATATGTTTCCAAAAATTGAGATAAACAATAGTTTGAATAATCCTTATATGTTTCACATAATCCTCATAACATTAATAATATCCCAGAATATCATTGAGAAATATCCCTCACTAAAGAGAATATTTATGAGTTTTGGGATTAATAAAATATAAATCTCACTATGTTATGTTTTGATAGAAATGTCACATTTTCTAACATATCAGGAAAATAATAAGTTACTCGACAATTTAAGTAGGTTCCCTTATTATATTACAATACATTATTGGTTTAGATATTTAAATTTGTCGTACTCATCTTTATGATCATGATTCCACCAAATTCTAAAACAAAAATGGTTTTGATAATATCAAAAATATGAATATGTAAATCTCAATCTAAATTTGTTGTCGGTTAAGATGCCCTTATTTTCAACATATGATTATTTTTTATCAACCAATGACGTTATTTGTTCAATCCTTGGTTATTAAATTTACCCAATAATTATAAACATATTTTACATTATTTTTTAACATAATAATTCAATAAACACAATCCAATGATAATGGAGCCTAGTGACTTTGTAATACTAGGTTGATAATACATAAAAAATTGAACACAACACATTTATTTTATACTACATAAGGATATCATAAATATTTTAATAACCCTAAACTACCTAATATAATTTGAGGAATACATAAAATAAAGTTGTGACCTATAAATACCATTAAGGGAATCAACATGGTAATGACGTGTACCATATTAATCAGAAGTCATAACATGATGTCATAAAATACAAGGGTTGTTAAAAATTATATTGATACATCACATAAAGAATATTGAATCATAACATCATGGAAGAATAGGAATATGGAAACAACATGAAATATGACATAATCATAAGTCAAGTTTAACTACTAACATACTATCATATAGTGGTAACAGTCCCATCATGGAATCAGTTCACTTCTTTAATCTCATACCTAATGCATCATGAGACAAACACATTATGCAATGCATTGGAGTGCTATTTAGTAACACCCATTATAACAAGTTTATTCGTATGAGTTCCATAAAATTAAATCAATACTAATAAATAAATACAAAAAATACCATGTTAATGAAATGGTATACATAATATTACCTCATAACATAATCAAATGATATTTCATATAGATTATAAAGAAAACAAAGAATCAATTATTCTCCATTTTTAAATCCAATTACATAAGAATCTTCCACAAAATATAGATTCCATTTAATAAAACCATTTTAAATGGTAAATAATTGCATATAGAAATGAAATTTATTAACTTTGTTTCATGAAATCAATTTAAATATATTAGAGAAATATTAAGTATTGAAATTTCTATCCAAATAAAAGGTAAATGGGATTTTTCTACCTAAAATATTCCATTAATTATTGAAATAATTAATGGGAATAAAGACTTAAAAGAGGGTAACATAAATGGTTTATGCATATGGATGTTCAAATTGATCATGAATGATTTGAAAGAAAAAAATTTGGAAAACAAAAAAAATATTACTCCATTAGAGGAAGGGAGAATATGATAACTATATTTGTAAGAGACGTATATATTTAATTTAGAATAATTATATAACATTAATGAGAGATATAATGTTATTTATATTGATAATGGGAATAACCCAAAAAAAGGGTTGTTCAGAGAGATCCCATACCTTTTTTCTCAAAATCATTCTTTACTTAAAATTAAAAACCTAAATTATTAAAAAACATAATTAATTACATATTTTATACCCATTAAAATATATTATTGATTTACTAAAACTATATTATCTTCATTTATAACCATTTTAATGACACATAATATTCTATTTTATTATTCCTAGAGAATTTGTTTTATTGTTCCAAGGTCATATCACATGGTGATAATTATTGATGTTATTTTCTAATGGGACAAAAACTACATAAGTAAAATGAAATTTTAATGACTTCTTTATATAATTTCAAATTTTTCCCAATATTATTTATTGGTATATCATAGGGAAGATTAATCTAGTGAAAATGTTAATGTTATATGGTTAGTTCTATTAGATAGTTTTACCGACCATCGAGAACTACTTTCATGTCATTTAATATTATGTCAATATAATCATTATAGAACATGAAATATATTATAATATACTATTTTTTCAACTTATTTGACCTTAATAATATTTTTATGACCATACTTGAAGATCATGGATAAAAACAAATTTCTTTTTTCACATAGGCGATGAACTAACTGTATTGTAAAAACTGTTTTAGTTTTTTGATCTAAGGAAGGGAGGGTAGATATTGAATAATACCCCATAATAATAACATAAAAATATGTTTAGGATATTTATTTCACTATTTTTAGTTGTATTAAAAATATGTGGGGGTGGTATAAGAAGAATTAAATTGAAAGATATTGGTTTTCTAATATTAAGAATCCTATTTGTGTTCATAAAAATGGTATTTTGATGAGACCATAAGAACTAGAATGTGTGGGAAAGGAATGGTAAATGAATTAGGATTAAATGTTTCATGACATACTGTCCAGACATTTTTAGGATAAGTGGTTGTGAGATGTGTTATTTATAAGGGGGAGAGGGGTGTTTCTGAATATTATAATCATTAGTTTATTTTTTGGATAAAGACTTCCAATATTAATGATCTTGAGGAAATATAAATTAAATGGAATGTGTTGGTTTAAAATAATGGTTTCTTACAAATTTTATGAATCCAAAATTCATGCATTTGGAATATATTGTTAACCACCATATTTTACAGTATTTCACTATTCACAAGAGTTCAACTATTTTTGAAATATATCAAAAATTCATAATGAACAGTTTTTGATGTGTATATTGAAAAAATTAAATATAATTTATGAAAATAAATTTATAAATATGAGAATTTTAATTTTTAAATAAAATTACCATTTACTTTAAAAATACAAATTTAAATATTATCATCAATTTTCTAAACCATTATAAAATTACTTATGGACTCATAAAATTAGATTATCATTATAATTCCAAATAATATTAATTTATAAATCCATTTTATGAAATAAAATTTCTTTCTAATCATTACAATTTTTATATAAGTTTATTAAAGCATTTTTTACAAATAATTAATTTACATTTTTAAAACATTTATTTACTTATACCATATCATATTTTTATTTTATAAGATACCTAAATATTATTTTACACTTCCATAGATTATGTTACTATTATAATATTCGTCTTACTATTCCTTACTATTATATTACTATTCCAACCGTTAGGTTACTATTCCAATGATTAGGTTACTATTCCAATGCTCATATTACTATTTCAACTATTAGATTTCTAATGGTCATATGAGTTCCCTAAATTAAATAAATACATAATATTTCATTTATTACTCATTAACATTCATTATCTCTCATTTTTATATTTTTTTTATTTCCAAAATTCATATTTCATTACTAATATTTTTATTGATTTCTAAAGTGTTGTTTGTGACTATGGTTATTCTAGGTGATTAAGCATATCAAATTTTTCCTCTTTTTTCATATTTTCTATTTTTTATCCAATTATAATACATTCATTTCTTAGGGACACATGTATCATCTAAATTTAATAATAAAATGTGGTATGTTTTATCATGTGGTTTGTTTTCATTACTAAATTTTATACATTTACTAAAGAATATAAATTCAATAGATATAATTCCATATTCTTGCCTTCATCCATCATTAAGATAAATTTCCCCTAAAAATTTATTTTACATAAAAATGTGAAAACCAGTGAGGTTACTTTTGATATATGGATTCCTCGAGATCTGATGTCACCTCTTATTATGTTTCATTTCCCCATAGTATATTAATTATGAGTGTTTTTTTATTGTGTAGAAATTTATCTCAATAGTATAATATATTCAAAATATACTCCTCATAAGAGATATAAATTTCTATTAGTATCACATATAAATTTTGTGAATTTGAGGGAAATATAATGTACATTATCAAGAGGGATAAATGAGAAATACATTATACTTGGGACCATGTTGGTCGGAGTTCCATTCGATAGGCCATTGCTCTAATGTAATTGAGAGTATAAAATAGATTGATGTATTGGGGTATTATATTTCCATTATTCTAAAATAACAAGACTCTATTCCATATATATTTGTGTACAAAAACATTATCTCTAACCTCAAAATACAGGTCCTCATCGATTATTATCAGAATAACTCCTATGTATACTCTGAGTAGCTTTGATGTGTTGTTGGATGGAATTTTCCTTTTCTACCAATTCATTATCCATTTTTTATCCCATACATTTGTGTTCATTAACCTCATCCCAACACACATGTGTTATACATATCTTCCCACAAATAACTTAATATGCTTCCATTTGGATCTTTGTGTGGAAACTATTGTTATATGAGAATTCAAACACAAGAATATATTGATCTGGTCTTCTATTACAGTCCATCGAGTATTCTCCCAATATGTATTCTAGTATATGGATATATTACTTAGGTTGGCCAACAGTTTGGGGGTAATAACCTATAAAAAATTAAAATTAAATATTTAATTCATTTTCATTAATCTTTTAGAACATCGAGATAAATATTAAATCTCAATAAAATATAATATATACAGGTGTTCCATATACCCTCACTAATTTATTTACTTAGAACCTCGCAATTTGATGAAGTTATAATTCCTTGTAAATTTCATTTAAATATTCAGTATTTTTATGATAATCTTCCATAACCCATATAGCCTTATTTCAAATGGATATCTTCAAAATACAAATGGAAAGTGCATAAAAATATCATCCCATTTCTATATTGAAATGAGTATTGTCTATATTAAATCCTTATAATATTTCCTTTCACCCATCACTTTTTGAGAACCCATAAACACTAATTTAAATTTCATGATATCTTTATTCATATTGTCCCCCCAATTTTTCTATTAGAGATCTCTATGCATATTCATGCTCCATGGTTTGATGGAGAAGCTCGAGCTATGTGAAAAATTGAATATCTCATTTTTTATCTCAGGATTTTGTGATACACATAGTCATGTCCCAAATCATAAAAACACATCTTCATCAATTTTAACTTAAAAATATTTCACTTTTATTATATCATCCTCCTTCTTCAGAATTTTCTAATCATCTCCTTTAGCATCCATTATCTTCTTTAGAAGAGTTAGTTGACAAATCATTTGAAAAAGGGTTCAGGATGTTCCTTTATTTATGATACCCATGTCTATCCATTTCAAGTCTTGGAATAATATATCCTTCTCAATTATCATCATTGATATTGTTATTAAATCCTTTTTACATATAGTATATGATACATTATTTCTATTTCCCAATGTGACACCCCTACCCAGGATCCACTTATCTCGTACCCCGAGCTGGTGGGTCACATGGCATAAAGTGCACCTCCTCGTATTCCAAAGGCTTCTGACTAGTAGTGAGGGAAATAAAACTCAACACCATATGTAAGGGAGAGTGAAACATCAAGCTCAAAAAGTCCCTTTACCATTGTTCACCACCCAATATTAATGGAATAATCCTAATAATATTAATCAAGAGGGATCACCTCTAATGTATCATAATCCTAATGACCATCAAAACCTATAGTGACACATCATACGATTATCTTATATATATGTGTGTGTGTGTGTGTGTTTAAAAAGTGGCATTCCCTTGACACCCATTTTCATAAAATTTAATCAATCCATTTAATTATTTATAGAATGAAAATTCATAAAAATGGTTAAGACAGGGACTTGGGAGGTTCTATAACCAACTGTGAAATTACACATAAAGGGTAATTATATTTATATCCCAAGACAAACACTTAGAATTTTTTTAATTAAATTAAAGAATTTAATTTAATAGTATAATTAATTTATCACACCCAAATGGGTGGAAATTAGTAGGGTAATCATCCTCTAATTAGTGTGCAAAGGTATTTGGTGGTATTACAACAAGTGGAAAATTATTTAGTAATGAAGAAAAAAATTTAGGGCAATGTGTGGAAATGTCTAGGACACAAAACAATGACCAGTCTATGAAAATAATATCACGTTGATGAAAAACAATTGGACCATATACCATATAGTCATAGAAAAATCCTCATCCAATCTCTGCTTCATATTTGAAATAATTTGGAAAAATAGGGAACAATGGACCAACACGCTAAAAATTAGGTGAATCATATTGCACCAAAATGGAATACCATATGGGAAGTGAAACATAGAATGGGTGGAAGAGGACTTGAGAGAATACATCTAGATATCCAATGCATCTTATGGAACTTTATTTGAATTACGTATAAGAAAACATCATAAAATCTTAACTATAGAAGGGGGAAAGACCTTACGAGTAAAGTGATAGGTGTTCATACATTACAACTGAATATCATAAAACAAGGGTTTATTTATTATTTTTATTAATGGTAAAATCATAAATTAACCCAAATTTAAAGTTACGGATGATTGTTTTGCATGGTTGGCCAAACCATTTTCTAACCATGAACCAATACACTTCCTAATGAGAACCCCTCAAGGGCTCGGCATACTTTTTAGGTAACTATGCCTAGCCCATGAAAATTTCCTCTTAAATTTATCTAAGACCAATCAAACATCCATGATTATTGGTCTAAATAGTTTCATAAAACTGTGCGGCCTCCTATAAACTACTAATTTCCTTACATGGTTACACCGTGTGTTTAGTAATAATAATGTGGTAACCATATAGCCTACCATGTTTTCCAAATTCTTAGATATCTCATAACTAGACAATCCCAAATGATCATGGAACCTACCTTAGGATATAACAAACATTTAATAATATAATCAAAAGAATTAAACTAGAAACACAATGATCTATACCATTTATAAAAAATCAATTTTTAGGACCTCCCATATTTAATGCAACTTCCACCCAAGTCAAACTTCTTGGGGTAGAGAGTAATCATATAAGAAATTATCCGGCTAGTTTCCCCATATCCAACTCAAACACATTAGGTTGTAATTCATATGATCAGTTTGGATGATACTAATGAAGCTGAGATTTGTGAAAGCCATCCTGAATGCACTAGTATCTATGAGAATGTTCTATATGGTAAGCCACTGATCCAGTCATCTTCCCAACATAAATGGGTCCAATGAGTTAAGATGAATGGATACCATGCCTCTAAAAATGTTGTCACTCCAACATGGTAAAACTCACAACAAACCCTGATATATGACCTCGAAATCAAGAGGTCATCGGTGTTAGTTTGCATAAGACTGCTATCTGGAGTATACTATCAACACGCACTTCTTAATCAACTAGTCATACTCTAGTGTCTCTTGAAAGATACATGGTCCAAGAAAAGATTCCCCCTATCTCTAGCTAAAACAGAGGTGATCAGAAAGACCTACCTTAAAAATATTTATAATGATCCATCTCATTGTTATCCTTAAATATATTATTATGAGGTCACTCAACAAGGGGTTTGTGATTTTACCAAGAACCCCTTATGTCAAGAAAGATTCATAGAGCTTGTCCTCTGACACTTGAGTTATAAACTCTACCATTCCTTTAGTCTTTGAGTGATAGTTCATGCTTAGAAGAACCTTTGTACACAAATCTATCTACAAACCCTTCCAGAACTATGATTTGGATCAATTGTCATGATAGAACATAGTTATCTATTAAGATTTATGACCTCCCAAAAATATATCCTTTCTATATCATTTACCAAGAAGGTCTCTTGAAATAGTAAAACGTGTGTTTCCTTCTTCAAATGATCAATGACTACCCAAACGGTATCACTTCCTTGAGGTTATCTGGGTAAAATCATTACAAAATCTACAGAAACATCATCCAATTTCCTCTATGTAAAGGAAAATAGATGTTAAAGTCCTATTAGTTGCTGATGTTTTATCTTCACCTGATTATAGGTCAAAAAAATTGATAATTTTGGAAATATCATATTTCATTTGAAGCCACCAATATTATTGACATACGTCTTGACACATCATAGTGACACCAAAATAATTGTCCATGTTGAGGAATAAAATTTTCATATAAACTTCTCTCAACTATTTTTAGGAACCCATACATTCCCATGAAAGCATAATGTACCATCTGTATCCATGGACCAATTAGAAGATTAATTATATTCTAAGAATATTTCCTTTTGGGCTCATCCATTGAGATCAGATAGTTATGTAATTTTCACTCATTCTGGGAGAGTAGAGGTCACTATTAAGGATAAGATTATAGTTTATAGATGATTTTTATGAACCCCTTTTTCCATCCTTCAAAACATTTATGTGAGATGACACTTGACACTAGCCTATTGAACAAACCTATGACTAATTATACTAAATCAGATCATTGGCCACATCATTTCTTTTTATAGAATATAAACAAGCTCAAAATAAAAATATTTCATGTAATAGGCCTATCAGCGATGAATGAGATTCTTATAATGATATTCATAGATGGAATTGAGGCTTTTAGGGTCCATAAATACTAAAAAACTCATATAGTAAATAGATTCTCAAATAGTGTAAATATTGAACTATTACAGAAAACTTATTGGGGTGTGTTGGGTAATTCTAATATTAAGGCCTCAACTAGATAGATCTGTATGAAATGACTAGATCATCCAACATTAAAACATCTCTCAGCATGATACATGATGCATCTCAATAAAAAATTTAGCACCTACATAAATTTGGAAGTATCTGGATCAACACTAATGTCAATCTTTCTTTCAACTACTTATCACCAACTTCACAATCTTCTAACCATACAAATTTGACACCTTTTTAGTTAGACTAGTGAGAGGTGCTACAAGGTGTGAGAAATTGTGGATGAAGTTTCTTTAATATCCATCAATACGAAAGAAGTTGTGGGTATCAATTAATTTCATGGGATAATCCTAATAAACTATATCTCTCACATTCAATGGGTCTTCTGAAACTCCTAACTCTGAGCTGATATGACCCAGGAAGTGGAATTTATCTACCAAAAACTATCAATTTTTTATCTTAATATAATTTTATTTCCCTCTCAGTGTATTGAAAATTATATTACGATGGTTTGAAAGGTCATTTTGAGGACATGAATACACTAATATGTCATCCATAAATATGAAAACGAATGAATCCAAGTATAGGTGGGAAACCAGATTCCTCGGATCTTTAAGAACCACAGGTCAGTTTGTGAGACTAAACTACATTACTTGGTACCCTTATAGACCATACATGTTGCTAAAAGTTATTTTAGGTATCTATGAATCCCTAACATGAAACTGATGACAATCCGAATTCAGATAAATATTTAAAAACACACTTTCTCTTTATAGCAGATTAAATAGGTCATATATTCAATAATATGCAGGCAACTTCACTACCATAATCTCATTCAACCACCAGTAATCCACATAGAGCCTAATGGTACCATATTGTTTGGGATGAAAATAATTTTTGTACCCAAATGAGATGTTCTAGTGAATGTAAATTCATTGGCCTCCATATTCTCTAACCATTTCATGTGCTCCAGAAGATCCATAGGTGTTATCCTATAAGGATGATTGGACACAGGTATTGTTTATGAAACAATCTCAATGGTAAATCCTCTATCTCACATTATATTTAGTCTAAAAAAGTAATCGGGAATGACATACATGGAATGATCTATCACTAAGGGTAAAACTGCTTTTCATAACCCTTCATCATCCTAGAAAATATTGGAAATTTGGGCTATCACACTACCTAGGGACTAATGATCATTTCTTTATTGAGTATCTTGGATATATCATTCACCATTATGTGCGTGGCTACTTCCCTTTGGAAATGTGAATGTCACACTCAAATGATAGGACTCAATGTGAGCTCGATAGGGAACAAACCAGTCCATCTTGATAATTTCATCAATCCCAGTAATATTGAGGATGATGATATTCCATATGAATTCATATCTACATATCTCAAGAATAATATAATTAAAATGGGTAATGATATCATATGAGATACATAATGGTGTATCAGTCATCATCATGCCAAAAAGAAGTTCTATCTCTAAACCCAAACTCTCTATGACTTTCGTTGAATTAAAAGACTGTGATGTTCCTGTGTAAAATAAATCCAAAACTCGAAAATATGCTACTAGAACGGTACCTCATAACATTGAAGTTATAACGCTTTTCACCTCTGGCATAAACTATTCTACATGTAACTTGCATGTATCGTGATCTTTATTCATATCTTGGCTTACCTAAGTAGGCCCTCTCTGTTTTCACCACAAGTCTTGAGTCTTACTACATTTTCCATGACCCCTACCTTATCCTGAGCATTTGTTGGTATTCCATCTTCTTGCCTAATGAGATAGTATTGTCCCCACTCTAGGATGTGGGGTGGGTGTCGATCCGCACTAACTAGGCACTGATGGATAGGTTCTATAGATGTAATAGAAATGTCCCATCTTACTGTAGCTTATTCATTCCACTAGATCCCATAAACATTGGGTTTTTGAATCTCTTGTATTCCAATAACTGTGATAGATAAAAAATCTATCAGTCTAAGCTACCTGAATACAACTACCCCTGAAATAATCCTCAAATAGATTTTTGAATCAACTAGAATAAGCAGTGGTAGGTCTAGGTGTTGAATCACCATAGTTACCACCATAAGCTTCCCATAGATTCCCCTTATTAATTAGGTCTTATTTTACTATATTAAAAATAGTAACCTACCTGAAAACATTGATATTCGATATAATAGTGTATACCACCACATCCTCGGTTCACATCATGGTTATTAGATCATCACTAGACAGAGTATTATCCAATAATTGTAGCACTGTGAAACAAGAAGAATATTCTTGTATAGGAATGGATCCCTACTAGAGTTCATGAACACCCTAGATTTGTCATCCCATAGTGTCTATGGAAATAACTGATTATATAATATTGTTTGGATGTCTTCCAATACTATATGAAAATTTCAGTATGCTTGGGTAATAACATACCACAATCCCTTGGTAGAATAATATAGCATATAAGCAGAAATTTTTACCCTTTGATTTGGATTCCTATCCAAATTCTCTAATATTGTAAGCTTTGTATTCATCCAAGACTCAACAACATATGATATTCAATATGATTAAAAGGTGGTTGGATATTGTAGATGTAACTCTTAAGTAAACTATGCGATAGTCAAGTTAGGTTGAGCTCACATTTCTTGTCTTTCATCATATGAAATGAACCCTCACAGAACTAGATGTGAGTTACCAAGTTAGGAATTTCTAGTGGTGTTATACTTGTCATTGTTGGAGGAATCACTAGAGGCTCATAATCCACCACTTTCGGTGCATGGTCATCACTGCATTCATGGAATAAAACTCGAGGCTGTAATGGTGGCATGATTCTACCATTCCAAACACACGCACCAGAAGAAAATTTAACAGTTCAATAGATTTAGTAGATTAATTAACTATGAAATATACATATCATTCTTATAGAAATATAAAAACTCTCTTCCTCCTCTAAAATATTGGTCTAGGTAAATAAGAAAGGTCGTATTAGGCCATATGAACAGTAAGATACACCCAAACTACCTAGTTCTAAGGATAGGTTTGGGTTTAGATCTCATATCAAATAGTAGGGGTTCTAGTATATGCAGTATAAATTTCAAGGTACATAGGAAAACACTTTTTACCATACCATTGTAATCCAATTTAGTGGTATAAATATTAATTTGAATGTTTGAAAGTCGTTTCCATTTGTAATATTGTATATATATAATACCCTTATCTCATTCTAGAACTAGTTTCGCCAGAACACACATTATGGTATAATTGTATAATTAGGTATCATCAGCAATATATGTGGGAAAAAACATTTATATTGATATATGAACTTTAATTAACCCGATTATATTCACCCTACAAGATATTTCAACACATTTAAAAATATAATAATCAAGAACAAAAAATATGTAGTATAAAAATTAACAATAAAAACTAGACATGTCATGGAATATTAGTCATATTGTGCTTGAAATGTTTCATGAACTGACACACCCTCATTTCATTTGTCCAGGTTAAAAGAAATACCATTAAATTAACACTAATGATAATAATGTCATAAGACAGGTGCTTCACTGAATTGCAAAGTCAGAACAACTTTAATAAGTGTTAATAAAAACAAAAATAACCCATCCTAGGTAAATTTGGTTTCCCCTAGATGTTAGATAGGTACTCCAACGTAGGGGCTCATCAGAAAATTACATAACCTCCTATACTACATTCTAATACCCAAATATAAAGACAAAAGAAAAAAATAAGTCTTCAAAATAACTTTGTAACTTACCAACCTAGGATCTACTAAACCCATGCCTAGATTTTGTGGGTTACATGGCTTCATGAGAACCTCCCCATGTTTCAAAGGCTTCCAAATTATAGTGATTTTATAAGGTGGTATAGTGGGGAGACCATACCCTCATATTAGTGTGTCACAACCAATAAGATTAATAAGCATACAATAATAGAATCATATATAAACCGACAGTAACAGGTCGACCAGTATCCCATCATAGAGGAAACCAGATATAGAGAAATGGTAGGCCAATCTATAACTGTAAATAACCATGAAACTATACTAATATCAAAATCAAACATGATGGATCATAGAAATGATAATATCATGCCATGATTCTATACAAAAATGGGAATATAGGATAGGTATAAACAACATGCTATAAGAAAATAAAAAAGGAAAAATATAGGAAAACCATAATCAAGAGCATATGCTCGGTTATCTTCTCCCAATATCAATACTATATGTAATAAAAATAATCAAGAATCTATATTAGGGTGCATTCCCATATCCATACCTGCAGACATATAATCTAGTTAGGTATATAAGGTGGCCTAAGTAGGGTATGAGACAAAATCCTAGTATGAAACTGCCAACACTGTATAGAGATAATTAGGTATACGTACAAAGAAATAAAAATGATAATTTATAAGAATATTAAGCAATGTTGAATAAATAAATAAAACCCAGGCCATGTTCCTATAGGACACCTAGTTGACTTTACCTGCTTTGGCATAGGCCGATGTAAGAGTCTGACCAATAACCATATATAGTAATAATATATATGTATATATATACTTTATCCACCTGTATGAACTAATTATGTGAGGACATAAGTAGTAATATACCTAGATACAAGGTGTGGGATGGACACAGGGAACCACTCAGGCATAAAATACCCGTATAATGGTGTATAGGCTCCAGCATAAGGTACATTCACTAAATCTAATAATGAATATGAAACATCATGATCAAAGCTTGAGATATGTGAGGTGAGTCATCATTCCCAACACCAAATACAGAGGAACGTAAAACATTATTTCCATTGCACATATAATAGTATAATGGTGGGAGACGTCATGTTCAACACCTGATATAAGGGAGAGTGAAATATAATAATCCCTAATTCCCTTAACTATCATTCACCATCCAATATCAATGGATTAATCATAGTAATAAAAATCAAGATAGATCACCTCAATTATATCATAATCATTAGTCCGAATATAACTATGGGTTTCACATAATATAATTTATTTATATATATAACATGATGTGTGGCCTTTCCACCAAGTTCTATTAAATAAAAAAGCTATTTAATTATTCATATCTTGTAAATTCATGATCAATGTAAATTCAATAACTTTAAAAGGTCTATAATCAACTAGGAAATTACACACAAATGGAAATTCAAATAACACCCCAAGACAAACACTTATAATTTATTCGACTCAATTAAACAATTACATTTAAGAGGAATATTAATTTATCACACCCAAATGGATTAAAATGTGTGAGCTCAAAAATTCCATTAATTTCATATAATTGGTCTATAATGGAATTAAAACATGCATATATTTGTTTAGGATATGAAGAAAAAAATTTAAGGTAATGAGTAGAAATTGTTGGTACATGAGAAAGTGGAGAAGATATGAAAAGAACTAGACATTGAGAGAAAACTACTAGACCACCTACCTTAGGGATGTAGATGACTCCTCATACAATATCAACTTCAGATTCAAATTTATTTCTATTCACAATGAATAATGGAATAACACCTTGAAAATAGGGTGAATGATCTTTCACTCAAACATCTGAACAAACAAGAAGATAAACATAGAATGGAAAGAAGAGGACTCGATATCATTTCTCTAGTTATCTAGAGATTCTTACAGAATATGATTAGTATTTATGACCAGAAAACCACAACAAATCATAACTAAGGATGGAGGAGAGATCTCATTGGTGAAGGGAGATGTGTTTATCTATAGGAAATGAAGAGAATAAAGGGATGGTTTAGTTTTTATATTCATTTATCCTAGAATTATAAATTCACCCAAACTAATGGGGGTGTGTGGTTTGGCTACATGGTCATCCAAACTATGAGCCAACCATGTTCCACAACACTACCCAATGTGGACCCCACATAGGATAAGAAAATGGTATGGGAAACCTTGATAAACTCATTCAAATTGCCTCTTCTATTTATTTGAGACAAATCTCATCGTCATGCACCAAGTCATGCAATGTTTAAAAAATCCGTTTAGAATCATGTAGGCCACTGAGTTACCAACACGGTTACCTCGTATTGTTAGTACTAACTATGTATTAGCCATGTGGAGAACCCTTTTCCCCTATTCTAGAAGATCAAGGATCCAAACTGGAATCTGACGCTCTTGGAACCTTCCTTTGGCCAGTACAAACATTTACCAAGAAAAACAAATGATTAAAACCGAAAAAAATGATAAATTCCTTTTAGAAATTTTCTTTGATTACACCTAGGATGGTTGGGTATTATGTAGTGATAGTATTTGATCAGTTTTAAGTATCATCACTTGATCATATTAATTTCCTTCTATGTAAGTATATATTCGAGGCTCTTACGGTATGTATATATTTTAGACTTCACTCAAAAAATAAAGTACCACCAAATCATCAATGGAAAGATCATTGTATACATCTCTATATTATGTGTACTATTGTTTTGATTATGAACATTCATATACCTTGAAGTGTATGCTATAAAATTATCATTCTATATTACTACATAGCCCAATAACTACTTTGAAAAGTTAATTTATACAATAAATGTTTTCCCACTTGAGGGTGGTGTGAGTACCCAAAAAATGATAAGAAACTTTAATAACTCCTTATAATTTTCTTAACATTCCCTAATCTAGGTAGAATTCTCTCCCTTATAATTCATCATGTTTATTGGGTTTGAAAATCATGATAAGTTTCCAAAAAATGGTCAGTAATACCCACCTTTCAAAGGAAACTATGGATCTTTATTACAAATACAGGTCTGGGCCACACCTTAATTTTCATTGTCATAGAAGGGTATATAGGTATCTGTTTTACTGGTGATAAAATACACTAATAAAGAGACTCCCTCCATCTAGAACTCACAAGTAATCTATTTTAAAATATATTAAACTTCGACAACACCTTTTTCACATTATTAATACAATCCTCATGATCCTCCTTGATTTTTGTATATATTAAAATATAATCCATATATACTACTAAAAATATATTGATATAATATATAAAGAATATTCTAATTATGTATTTAAATATTTCTAGAGAATTACTAATTCCAATGTGAATAACTCTAAACTAATAGTGTCCTTACCTTATTCAAAAGAGAATCATTGTAATATTCTTATTCTTTGCCTTCAATTATTGATATCATAATAGAATGTTCTCCTGGTGATCTATAGTTCCCCATATATTTATTCGAACAATAAATTAAACAATGGAAGTTGATACTTGTTCATTAAAGTTGTTTTTCAGTTCAAGATAATCAATTCAAAGGAACATTGACCCGTCCTTCTTCTTAGTGAGGAGGACTAAGAGACCCCATGGGGAAGCACTCTAGAAAATAAAACCCTTATCTAAAATCTCAAGTAAAAAAATTTTATGTTCATCTAAATTTGTGGTGAAAATTGAATAGGGAGTCTTGGATATGTGTATAAATCCATGTGTATGTTCCATTTGTAAAACAAACTCTCACTCAATAGAAAGATCAATAAACTCTTCAGGGATAACATCCGTATAATCTTGAAAAGTGGGCATGTTTTCAAGCCTGAATCTCTCCTTGGTCTGAATCATTTGAGAGATATATTATTTCTTATAATGATATAATATGCACACCTGAGATGATGATTCAAATGTTGATTCATCCCCCCCCCCTGACACTAGTAATGAATTGTATGATTGTTTAGGATATGATAACTTATTTCTGTCTTCTCATAGTAGATTTTGGATGTATATAAGGATACCTAATATATTCCAAATATAGCCTCATATTAAACTAAAGGAAGAATATTAAGATTTGAAATAATTACATTTCCATAAACATCAACTTGTGAAACAGGAATTATATAAGATTTCACTAGATGAAATAAACTCATTTAGGGTGGTGAGTCTATGATCTTATAAGGAATATAAGGTTAGCATGAATTGAAATACAATAAGATAGTCACAAATATAAAGTGGTGGACAAGTTTGAAATTATTACCACAATTCATATCATTATCAATAGTGTGGTTTTAACCTAGTTCCTTGAGTTTTTATTTTTTTTATCCACATTATCTCATGTATTTGGGCTTTAACCAATAATATTAAAAAGTTACCCACATATACAACATTAAACTATTATTGGTACCATAGGTTGGAAATTATTTTCCTAAATATTCATATCTAGAAGAATAATGTTTCCATCATTTTGATACTCTATTCACTCCTTTTCAATACATGATTTATCATCGATTTATTTTAAGAAAATTCCCTTCGTGGCTATTAGAAATTTTTTTACATGTATGGAATTGAATATTATACTCATTATTATTTTTATCTATTTAAATTCAATGAGACCTCTTCCTTAAATTATTTTATTTTTTGGAAATTTCGTCTATGTTCTAGTTATTAATGGTAATTCACTATAACAAGTTTGGAAAAATCACAAGAAAACTTTTTCTTCTCCCATAATTTTATAAATCTCATTATATTAATCCTCCCACTTCCTATGAAGTTGGTTGTCTGTATTGTTCCTATTATTTAACACCATTAACTAAAATAATGGGAGAACATGATGAGAATAATTTAACTTTTAGACATATAAAAGGTAAACTAGGAACATAAATGGAGTAACGTAAAAGTGAAGATTATATCCTAACTTATAAGTCTAGGTTCCAATAGTGGTTATCCATAGTAATTTTCTTATCAGGCTTCTAAGGTAACAATCCATTACAGCCATGCATAATGTTCTGTAATGAGTTTCAGAGTTTTCCAAATCATATCACCTAGGAGTGTCAAACTATGTGTGTAGCAATGACACTTTTTTGTGCACCTAGTGATGAACAATTTAATATCGTATCTCTCCTTTTTGGGGTTATTAACCCTAGGTATAAATATGCAAGAGCCACATCCACTTGTAGAGTCTTGATAGGGTTGTAATTTCTTGGAAACCACTCACTCTAAACATCAATGAGATTGAAATATTTTTTCCAATACATAGACTTATCCCAAGGGTTCTCACGAAAGTATTCTATTAAAAATATTAGAAAATAACATGACATTTTTCTAATACCAACTAGATAAAAATAAATCCTTTTCAACATATTTTTACATGAAATTTTTACCTAAATATCCAATAAACACAACCAAAAAATTTTGAGGACTAGTTTATATGGAAGAATTTGTTCACAATTAATCAAAATTAAAATACAACAAAAAAATATAAGTTATATTCTCCTTAATGATATCCAAATTAAATTTAAACATTTTAAACTGAAACGGTTAACCTGGGGAATGCATAAAATAAATGGTAGATATATAAATCCCAGTAAGGGAATAAACTTGGAAATGAGGCATAAAATAAGGGTTAGAAGTTATAAAATGATATCATAAAAGATAAGTCTTAATGATAATTATATAGAGGAATATAAAATATATTTAATTATAAGATCATGGAATCATATGAATGTAGCAATGAAATAAATCCTAACATAATCGTATGTTAAGGATAACGTCTAAGATAAAATCACATAGTGGACAGTGTCCCATTTATAATTTGGATGATTCTCTAATCCATTACATAACATATCATGAGGAAAAAACAATGAAAAATTAATTGTAGGGATATTTGGGAACACCCACCATAACATGTACAAGAATATATATTTCTAAATTGGAAATATCTCATAATTCATAAAAATATGAATTACCCTTGGAATGAAATGGATTGCACAATTTTACCTCAAATAAAAATAAAAGGACATGTCAAAAACATTCTAAATATATAATTATATAATTTTTACATTCATATCAGAGAAAATAATTATATTTCCCAAAAATGGTTTTCATTTGGGAAAAACATCATGAGAAAGGATAGATAATTGGGTATAGAAATGAACATTCAAAACGATGTGTTATGGGATAATTTATAGTATTTTGAAGAACGAGTAAGTATGGAATTTTAATATAATACCATAGGTAAATGAGAATGTTTATACAAAAAATATTTCTTTAATTATTGTAATCATTAATAGTAATAATTGTTTAAATGATTTTTATGTAATAGGGTTAATGGATAGAAAAGTTCCCCTAAATCGGATATGATTTTAAATAACACATTTCAGAAATGATCTAAATAATGTGTAACCGCATAAAAGGATGGGATAATAAGCTAGGTAAACATGTAAAAGAAATAATTATATATTTTTGTAGCATTATATAACATCAATGAGAGATAAAATGTGATTTACGGCGATAATGTTTTGAACCCAATGAAAAAGGGTGGTTCAGATAGATCCCTTACCTTAGGTTCTTGAATCATTATGAAATTTAACTTAATATACTAAGTTGGAAGATTATATTTATTGATTTTTAAATACTTTTCCATACATATTTTATTTACTATAATTTAATTATTTTAATTTAAAACCATTTCAATGACATATAAAGTTCAATTGTGTGGCTACGAGAATGTTTTCTCATGGTTCCATGGTTAGATAACGTGTGGATAATTATTGATTTTCTTATAAAACGGACTAAAAAAATATTATTAAAATGAAATGGTATTTATTTCTTTCCATATATTGAAATATTTCGAAAAATCATTTTAATTTATGAGATATGGATGATTCGTTTAGTGAAAATGTTAATGTTATGTGGTAGGTTCATTTAGGTGGTTTTAAGGACCATCATGAAAATGTTTCATTTAATATATTATTTTATTAATTCATACATTATAGATCATGAAAAATAATATAATATACTTATTATAATATTATTTAACCATATTAATATTTTTTACCAGGATTCATAGTGGAGGAGAAAATTATAAAAGTTTTCCATAGTGGTGATGAACCAAACATATTGCAAACAATGTTTTCAATTTAAGATCCAAAAAATGGAGGGTAGACGATGAATATTCTTCTATAATAATAACCTATTTGTATATTTAGGATACCTATGTTACTAAAACTAGGTGTATGGATAATAATTTTGTGTTTTCTAAGAAGAAGAATTTTGAACGAGATTAATCAAGAATTTTACCATTTTCTTTGATGTCTCCTCTTAGGCTACCACATAGGGATTCATTAAATGGTAATTTGATGGGACCATAAGTACTAAAACGTCGGGGAGTGGATTGGGAATGGAATTGGGTAGATATTGGTCATGCTCCAAACCATTAAAGTTGAGAGAATAAGGGTTGGTTTTCATATTGGGAGTAGAGTGGTGTTTTTGAATGTTATAATCATTAATTTGTTATTTTGTATCAATGCTACAACTAGTTTTTATTCAATTAAATATTTATAATAAATGGTTTATGTTATTTAAAAATTTTGGGTTCTTATATCATCATTGACTACAAAATTTATGTATTTTTATTATAATGTCAACTACCACATTTTACTATATTTTACTATTCCCCAAAAAAATTAAACAATTTTAGAAAAATACCAGAAATCCACACAAATTTTTTGGATGATTAGATTTAGAAATTTAAATCCATTTTGTGAAAATAATTTTTTAAATATGTAAATTTTGTTTCCATAAACATCTCATTTATATGAAAAATAAAAATTTCAATATTATGATGTTTTTTTGAACAACTAAAAATATGTTAAGGTCCCATGAAATTATCATATCATTATAATAAACATAAAATTTATTTATAAATCCATTTGATGAAAATATAAATTAATTAAAATATTTATACATATTGTTAAATTAAAATTAGTACATTTATAAAAAAACAGAATTTTAAATTTTTAAACATTTATTTACTTGAACCATATCATATATTCATTTTATAAGACAAATAAGTATTATTTTTCACTGCCATAGGAGAGGATACTATTTTAATAAAGAGATTATTATTCTTAATAGTTATTGTAGATGCTGAAAAGCGCTCAGGGGCTGAACAAAGTATCAAAACGACAAAGTGAAGTCATATTCGGATTCAGCGAACCAATCTGGGGACCCAGAAGTGTAACGCGAAAAAATTTATAAGTGCGCGAAAAAATATGCCCAGTGCAGAAAGCTCCGGGACTCGCGATAATTCTTCAGCGTGGGCGCGAAATATTTCGTGCCCTACCCCGCGCAGTTTATATTTCACACTGCCGCCCTCGACACGTAATTATTTCGTGCCAACCTGTTTTCCATGCCCCCGAATGCCTATAAATAGAAGGTGATCCCCTCGACTTCCAGGTTGAAGAATCTGAACCGGATCTCATGAACTAAATTCGCCTTTCGTGCGCACAAAGATGGATTTCTGGTATGGTTCTTTTTGCACCAAATCTCCCTGGGGTCCGCCTTTGCGCGAGATCCCCCTGGTTTAAGACTGAATTCCAATCCCTTCGGGGTCCACACCTTGCACGCAATCCCTTACACTTGTGTGCAGGCCGGCCAATTGTGCGCAATCAAATTCAATTGCGTGCACCCCAGTCATTGCACATAATCCACTTCAATTGCGCACACACCAGTCATTACGTGCAATCCCCTTCAATTGCATCCACCCTAGTCATTGGGCACATTCTCTCCCAATTGGGCGCAATTCACACTCCTTGTGTGCAATCCAGTCTATTTTAGCACAAAGCCTCGGCTCCATTTATGCCTGATCCTCACCGATTTCACGCCAACTCTGTGTTTTTAGTGAAGGGCTACTTATTTCATGCACAAGCCTCAAAGGTTTTGCGCAAATCTCTGGGACCCCTTACCTTGGTGCTCCTCAACTACCTCTTCACTTGCATTCCCTATGCTCCATGGGCGTACCTTTGCATGAGTGTCCGATGAACTTCTTATAGATTTCATTCCCGGGTGTCTCTCACGCCCCGGGCATCCACATCATACGTTGTTTTCCCATACGACCTTCTAGGCTCGTGCCGAGTAACTTCAAAGACCCTTGGATGATTATTCTCGTTGCGTTGGTTCACCTTATGCTGCTTCGCATAGGAACGCTAATGGATATTTCTTCTTCACATATCCACGCTAATATGGACCCCTCAATGGTTTCCTCCATGACACCCCCTCACCATGGCGTTGTCGATGCCTTCCCTTCCATTAGGAGAAAAGGGTACCGGTTATGTAAGTATTAGGGGTGTGGAGTGGACCCGCCTCGTTCGAGTTGTAGTACGTTAAAATTCCAAGTTCCATCATCCTCATCACATGAAATTAAACTATGACCTCGCCCCATGCCACACACGTAGGGTCCCCCTCCACGGACATTATCCACGCCCACTCGTATGCACGGGGATAGGATCACCCCTCATAGGGGATGATATTTTCCTTATTGGAGTGGCGTTTGTCCATGGGGAAAGGGTAGCCACCTTAGTGTAAGCCCCTAGATTTTCTTGCCGGAGGCATCATCCCTACTCCTCCATTCATCTTTGGTCCACAGGGCCTGCGAATGGCATGGTGGGAAATAGTGCTTATCCTTTCATCAGTACCGAGTCCCTCTCCCACTGCGCTTTGTCACCATCGGGCCTCCATCCTGGAGAAAGCCTAGACTCCTGAGGCTGCTAACCACGCATAAGCCCCTATTTTCTCTCTTGTCCTTTAATTATGAAAAATCCCCACTCCATTTCAAATGGACGCACCTTTTACGACGTGATCATCAGTTCCCTGCTATCTCTTGTTTCTCACACCGAGCATGACTCATGTGAGCTTAGAGCAAGCACCGACCACGATAGACCATATGGTCCGCCTCATAGTGTAAGCCCAAAACCTCATCCCTAACTACGAGGACTTTGATCCATGTCAAGGCATGGTACGTAGGAAGCCTCCACATGGTTCAAGCCCACCACCTGATCGTTCCGACCCTTATCACGACGGTTCACCAACACCTGGGCCACCTGAGAGTGTAAGCCATAACCCATTCTTGAACTATAAATACGTTGATCCATGTCAAGGCATGGTACGTAGGAAGCCTCCAAGAGGTTCAATCCCACCACCCTGTCATTCCAAACATTATCACGTCGGTTCACCAACACCTGGGCCGCCTCAAAGTTTAAGCCCCAACCCATTCCCGAACTACGAGGACTTTAATCCATGTTAAGTTACGGTACGTAGGAATCCTCCATGAGGTTAAAGACCAAAACTCCACCACTTGGTCCACCTTGGAGTGTAATCCCCATACCATCCTGAACTACGGGGACTTTTATCCATGTCAAGGCATGGTACATAGGAAGCCTCCATGAGGTTCAAGCCCAAAAACCCACCACTTGGGCCGCCTCAGAGCATAAGCCCCAAACATTTTTCTCTCGAACTACGAAGACTTTGATCCATGTCAAGGTATGGTACGTAGGAAGCCTCTACAAGGTTCAAGCCCAATAACCAACCACTTGGGCTTCCTTAGAGTGTAATCCCTAAAAAACAACCCAAACTACAAGGACTTTGATCCATGTCAAGGAATGATACGTAGGAATCCTCCACGAGGTTCAATCCCAATAACCAACCACTTGGGTAGCCTCAGAGTGTAAGCCCCAAACACCATCTTGAACTACGAGGACTTTGATCCATGTAAAGGCATGGTACATAGGATTCCTCCATGAGGATCAAGCCCAATAACCAACCACTAGGGGCACCTCAGAGTGTAATCCCCAAACACCTTCCTAAACTACAAGGACTTTGATCCATTTCAAGGCATGGTATATAGGAATCCTCTATGAGTTTCAAGCCCAATAACCAACCACTTGGGTATCCACCTAGGTGTAAGCCCATAGATTTCTTTGCAAGAGGCAACATCTTTGCTCCTCCTTTCATCTTTGGACCCCAGGGCCATTGAAGGGAGTGGTGGGAAATGGTGATTCTCTTTTCTTCGGCACTGAGTCACTCTCATGTTGTGCTTTGTCACCATTGAGCCTCCATCCTGGAGTAAGCCCCATCTCCTCCAGCTGTTAACCACGCATAATATCCTTTTTCCTCTCTGGGCCGTTAATTATGCAAAAGCCCCACTCCATTTCCCATGGACGCACCATTTGAGATGTGATCGTTAGGTCTATGCTACCACATTTTTCTCACACCAAGCATCACTCATGCGAGATTTGAGCAATCACTGACCATTAGAAACAAAACCTCGAGCGCCTCAGAGTGTAAGCCCCATACCATCCCAAACTATGAGGACTTTGATCCATGTCAAGGCATGGTACGTAGGAAGCCTCCACGAGGTTCAAGGTCAATAACCAACCACCTGGGTTGCCTCATAGTGTAATCCCCAACCCATTACCGAACTAAGAGGACTTTTATCTATGTCAAGGCATGGTATGTAGGAAGCCTCCACGAGGTTCAAGCCCACCATTCGGTCATTCTGACCATTATCACTTCGGTTCACCAACACCTGGGCCGCCTCAGAGTGTAAGACCCAACCCATTCCCGAACTAAGGGGACTTTGATCCATGTTAAGTTATGGTATGTAGGAAGCCTCCATGAGGTTCAAGCCCAACAACCAACCTGGGCCACCTCAGAGTGAAATCCCCATACCATCCCGAACTACGAGGACTTTGATCCATGTCAAGGCATGGTACGTTGGAAGCCTCTATGAGGTTCAATCCTAAAAACCCACCACTTGGGCCACCTCAGAGCGTAATCCCCAAAAAAAATTCTCCGGAACTACAAGGACTTTGATCCATGTCAAAGCATGGTACGTAGGAAGCCTCCACAAGGTTCAATCCCAATAACCAACCACTTGGGCCGCCACAGAGTGTAAGCCCCAAAAATTATCCCAGACAATGAGGACTTTGATCCATGTCAAGCCATGGTACGTAGGAAGACTCCACAAGGTTCAATCCCAATAACCAACCACTTGGGCCGCCTCAGAGTGTAAGCCCCAAACACCATCCCGAACTATGAGGACTTTGATCCATGTTAAGGCATGGTACGTAGGAAGCCTCCACGAGGTTCAAGCCCAATAACCAACCACTTGGGCCACCTCAGAGTTTAAGACCCAAACACCATCCCGAACTACGATGACTTTGATCCATGTCAAGGCATGGTACGTAGGAATCCTCCACGAGGTTCAAGCCCAATAACCAACCACTTGGGCAGCCACCTTGGTTTAAGCCACTAGATTTCCTTGTAGGAGGCAGAATCTTAACTCCTCCTTTCATCTTCGATCTCCAGGGCCAGCGATGGGTATGGTGGGAAACGGTGCTTCTCCATTCTTCAGTACTGAGTCCCTCTCCCACTGCGCTTTGTCACCATCAGGCCTCTATCCTGGAGTAATCCCCGACTCCTCGGGATGCTAACCACGCATAATCCCCTGTTTACTCTCCGGGCCATTAATTATGTGTAAGCCTCACTCTATTTCCCATGAATGCACCATTTGTGACCTGATCATTAAGACTATGATACCTCTTGTTTCTCACACTGAGCATGAATCACGTGAGCTTAGAGAAAGCACCAACCATGATAAACACAACCTGGTCCACCTCAGAGTGTAATCCTCATACCATCCCAAACTACGAGGACTTTGATCCAGGTCAAGGCATGGTATGTAGGAAGCCACCACCAGGTTCAAGCCCAACAAACAACCACCTATACCACCTCATAGTGTAATACCCAACCCATTCTTAAACTACGAGGACTTTGATCCATGTCAAGGTGTGGTATGTAGGAAGCCTCCACGAGGTTCAAGCCCACCACCCGGGTCATTCCAAACATCATCACATCAGTTCACCAACACCTGGGATGTCTCGGAGTGTAATCCCCAACCCATTCCCGAACTATGGGGAATTTGATCCATGTTAAGGCATGGTACGTAGGAAGCCTCCACAAGGTTCAAGCACAACAACCAACCTAGGCCGCCTCAGAGTGTAAGCCCCATACCATCCAGAACTACGAGGACTTTGATCCATGTTAAGGCATGGTACGCAGGAAGTCTCCATGAGGTTAAAGATCAAAAACCAACCACCTGGGCCACCTCGGAGTGTAATACCTCACTCATTCCTGAACTTCAAGGACTTTTATCCATGTCAAGGCATGGTACGTAGGATGCGTCCACGAGATTCAATCCCACCGCATGGTCGTTCTGACCATTATCACGTAGGTTCACCAACACCTGGGGCAGCCTCAAAGTGTAATCCCAAAACATTCCCAAACTATAAAGACTATGATCCATGTCATGGAATGGTATGTAGGAAGCCTCCCTGAGGTTCAATCCCAACAACCATTGGCATGACCGTCTCCATGTAAGTGTGAAAACATCATCCCAAACTATGAAAACTTTGATCCATGTCAAGGCATGGTACGTAGGACGCCTCTCTGGGGTTCAAGCCCGTCATCCATCAGGACCCCAGGTCCACCTTCATGTTGGTTTACTGACCCCATGGGCTGCCTCAGAGCGTAAGCCACAAATTCCACCTAAACTATGTGTACTTTGATTCCCTTCCATGGGAATACGTAGGTAGCCTCCATGAGGATTGAGCCCATCACTCCCATATCATCCTGATCTCTCCCTCGAGCCTATGCGTCTCGGGAATATCATGCCCCAACCCAAAGGTTGCATTTATTATGGGTCCCATCCATCTGACCATTCTCATGGGTCACCACCCCAGGTGTCTCATCGTCTCACTAAACTATGTGGACTTTGATTCCCTGCCACGAGGATACGTAGGAAGTCTCTTCGAGACTCAAGACCAACATCCCTATCTCCCTTGAGATAGACATATTCCATTATCCCTCACTTCATCACCCATCCTTATCCTCACCCAGGACACCACATCCCAGTGGGATCATGCAACCCCATTCCTTGTTCCATTTGACAACATTCGGGAAGCCACCCACATGATGGCCCCAGTATCGGTGTTCCCTCTAGGGGGTTCCTCCATCTGATCCACTCTAATCAATGTTCCAATCAGTCTGATCCATCTCCACTGGACATTAAACTTACATCATACCATGTTCTAGACATGGGAAGCTATGGAAAACCTCATATACATGCCCATGTAATAAGATTCCCTGTGTTTTATGTGGGATGCCTCGAGCTTCCGCGCCCACGAGAAGCCCTATAATAAGGGACAGAAGACAGACACACAAATCCCACAGCATCTAGACATGCCAGTGATGCCCAATGTGACTAATCCCCTGACCAAAGGTTGCTACCCAGACTGAACCATTTGGAATGTCCTGAAAAAAGAAATGTAATTAACTGGTGTCCATGAAGATATGGCGCCGGAAATAGTTTCACGGACAATGTCTTAATTCTATGAGGGAGACCTGGACTAGGTGATGAGCTCCGAGGAGGAATCCAAGGAAGGAAGAACCGACATCCCATCATCCTGTTTCAATAAAGGAGAAGACGTCCCAGAGTAAGGAGTGGATGCCAACCATCTTTGGAAAGTAGGAATGCGGGGTAAGAGCTGCACTTACTCTACGTGACGGATGTGTGCACCCCGGTGAAAGCGTCAGAAACAGAAATGGTGTACCCGATGTGAAGATCTTATCCTCAATATAGAGACTAGTGGAATTTGAGGCATCAGTGGATTAGCATGTCACAAGACCCCTTCATCTGGTACCAGGTCCCACCAAGCAAATAGCAGGCCTGACGTGACACTCACGAGAAGTAGGGATAGTCCAGATGTTGAGCATTCCATTATACGACATTGTCAGCGTAGATCCCTCTTACCGGCCACGGAAGATAGAATTTCACTGGGGAAATGAATTTATATTTCTTTTCCTATCAGTATTAATGAGTTCATCTCCCTG
The DNA here is from genome assembly GCA_963277665.1 of Viscum album. NCBI lineage: Eukaryota > Viridiplantae > Streptophyta > Magnoliopsida > Santalales > Viscaceae > Viscum > Viscum album. The sequence continues at coordinate 2,083,434,978 of OY728143.1, read as the reverse complement.
CTTTCAGGAACATCATTGTTTCATCCGAAACTCAATCACCGGCTTCCCACCTGTGTCGGGGCAAGGGCAATATCGACGCGGCCACCCCGCACGGTTCCACCTCATCCATGACATCCTCGACCACCACGACTGCTGGGTGCCCACACCCCCTCTCCCGATCAGAAATTATCTAGCGAAGGGTAATTAATGACCTTTTAAATAGGTACAGGGAAGAGGGGATCATCCCCACTAGGGATATGGCCCACCTAGATCACAAGGTTGTCGCACCTCACCGTCAATTACGCCCCCAAGGGCCGTGCAAGGAGCCTCTCCTCCCCACCACAAAATTCAACCATTTCAGGAGCTTTTCCCCAGAATGCATTGAAAACTCCCTACCCTACACCGACGAGGTAGGGGATGTCCGGGTCGGCCTGATCAGAGTTATGCTCCAAGGGCTCCCGGCGACAGCTCCCATCGGGCTGCGTCTGCGCCGCCACCCAGTTCCCCGATCCAAGGTGCGGGTAAGCCACGCGCCTGCACCACCGGCTCTGGTTCAACTGACTCGACGCTAGAATCAGGTGCAAATGGAAGAGGGCGCCCACCGTGGGGCATCAACATCAGTGACTACTATGGCTCGAGCCACTGCTAACTGATATCCACAACTCCATGCATATGTTGAGCAGGGGCAGTTATACACCAAGCCTGGATTGAGGACCCAACCGCCCCATGGGTAGGCTGGGTCGACTCTCTCGGTCGCCGGCACATGCGATGGATGTTGCAGACCAATCTAAAGTAATGCCACCTGGCGCGGAGGCCCACTCTATACCACCACTACGAAAGGTGCGGGTCTTCTTTGCTTCCAACTTCAGCTTGGAGGTATGCCCCATTCCACCTTCAACCCAAGAGAGGGTCTCCCCTGGGATAGTGACACTTTGTATGGGGGTCTCTCATGCGCTCACTACACTGGGTATGAGGTCACTCCCCCTGACGCATACTGCAGGTATGGAGATATTGCATGTCTGGTCACTCGCCCACATGAAGGTCCTCCCCATTTCCTAGTACCAGCTGGCGAAGGTCCTCCTCGCCCCAGTAATCGGAGGGGTGGAGGCCAACTTCACTTCACCAACGCCCATCACGGAGGTCCTACTTTTTCTCGTCTTTACCAGTATGAGGACCTTCCTTTCACTGATGTTGTTAGGGTATGTGAGCATGGAGGTCCTACCCATGCTCTTACTACTCCCAATTATGCTTCTGTCAGCTCCAGCGGAGGTCCTTCCCACTCCAGCAGTTCCCACAGAGGTCATCCCCATGTCCCTTTATACATTTTCCCCGGTGCTTCTCACACCACGACCCACCCTGGTGGGATCTATCTCCACCCCAGCACCAGTATGGCCGATGGACCTCCTCATGCCGAAAGTGGGATTTTCCCCAAAGGGCCACCCAGGGGCAGGAGAGCAGCTGGTCGCCGCCGCAAGAGGAATTCTGGGGAGGGCTAGACATGAATTAAACCAGTCCGCTTCTCACACTCCGAAGCGGAGTACGACTCAGTGCTGGAGCCCTCCACTCAGTCCTCTGAGTCAAGGGCGGGGGCAGGAATGAGGTACATCAGCCTCGTACTCCTGGAATGTGAGATCCATAGGATCCATGTCTCCCTCCAAAGGTATATCGATAAGGATGACAACCTGGAATGTCCCCAGGGACCGACCACGCAGTCGCCACCATCACCTCTGGTAGTGCCCTCTTCCTCGGCTAGAGACTACAGAGAGCTAATTTGGGGGGTCAATGGCAGGAGAGTCGCAGCATAGCCCACCCTCAACAGAAATTGATTCTGTGTCAGGAGATTTGGTTAACAGTACATCCTACCATGATATAGCGGCCAGGTCACTAAAATCCTCAGAGGATAGCCCAAGATTTGGCGGCCAGTCAGCCCACTCGTTATATTCTCTGCCTACCAGCCCGCCATCCCAGCAGTCTGCCTTAGTGCTGCTACTAGTTCCTCAGCCAACCCCAGTTGAAGAGTGGGGTAACCAAGGTCCAGACCCTGAATCTAAGTCGAGGAGCTTCTTGACTATTCTTACAGTGGGCCACTTCCCTGATAAGTTTTGGCCGGTCAGAGGACCAACTTTTTGTGCGCTGGAATCTCTCACCCCAGAGGAGTTTGAATGTTTCTGCCAGACCCTCTGGGTGACTCACTTCCTTCTTCACCACCAGTGAGTGTCTTATCCCAGGAGCCATTTGCACCTTGAGGACATCAGTGAAAAATGTCGTCTGTTTGATCTAGTCGTGCTCCCCGTGGTCCTGCACCCTGAGCCACCTGGTCACCACAGGGCCTTCCAACAGCAATGCATTCATATTTTCCAAGTACTCCTCAAGTTTATTTAGGTGGATACCCACCACATGGATTTCCGTGGATGGGGTAAGTACGATGCGCTCCTCTTTAGTTCTATTCATCGACATCCCGACTCGCTAGGTGACATTGAGAACATGCCCCTGAAAAGAGTTGTGGTCAACATGACCGATTTTTTGGGAGGGGAAATGAGCTGGAAATTCTTGATGGGAACTTCCTTCCTGAGGGAATTCCCCCACTACTGGAACCATCAGGTAGGATTACTCATCAGCAGAGAAACCTCCAACATCTCTCTATGCCGACCGAGGCATTGGTACTCAGCTGGAATTCCGGTAAGGGAAAAGAGCGTGTCAGATATATCAAGCACTCTGACTAGTCCGCTTCAGTGTAGAAGATGGAGAAGGATCCTGAGAAGGCCACATTGCACCAGCAGCTTGCTGTGTAGAAGAAGTTGGTCAACGAACTCCTGGTTAAACGTGTTGTAGAGCGAAGACCAGACTACGGTGATCCTAGGCCAGGGCAGCATGGGCAGGGATAACTACTCCATGGAAATATGCCCCCAGGAAACCCTGACCATGCCGCTCCCACGGACAGGGTGGAAGCTAGAGCTCACAGAAAGAGGGCATGGTATGTCTCGCCAAACCCTCTCGAATTGCGTGAAAATCTAAGAAACCCTACTCAGGATCTTCTGGCTGCCCCAAGGGTTGCACCACCAGCCACTCCATGAGCCGCTGAGCTTGTCTACCGCATTGAAGAACCCGGTAATGTGCTCGTGGTTAGGGAACCCCATCAAGAATAGTAATTCTGTGTAGATGATCCAATAGAGGCACTCATTGCCCACCTAGAGGCTTTGGAGATGGGACAGGTGGCCATCCCACCGGATGGCAAGCCATACCCGGTGTGGGTGGATGATATGCCAGCACCCCTGGGATTTTGAAACCCCACCTTCTCCCCCTTTAATGGGATGGGGGACCCACCACAACACCAGGCCCACTTCAACTCAAGGTTTGGGCCTATGTTAGGGACTCCAGCATAGTAGGAGGCCACCAAGATCCACTGTTTTTTTCAAACACTAGAAGGGTCTCCATTCGTCTGGTACAACCAGCTCCCCATTAGATCCGTGACCAGCTGGGAGCGCCTTTGCAAGAAATTCCTATACTATTTCAGTTCAACCAACCAGAAAATTAGCATCACAAACCTCTTCAAGTGCAAACAAAGGCCTGATGAGCGAGTCGCGGACTTTATCGCCTGGTGGAAGGGGCTCACATACTCCCTTGACATGCCACTGACTCAGGTGAAACTACTGATGATGTGCGTAGGGAACATCAAGACAAAGATGGTTCCCTCCCTGATCACTCAAAATTAACCCGGAGGGTTCCGAGAATTCTCAGATAAGGCCCAGCGCCTTGAAGAATCCTTGCAACAGGCCAGCTAGGCACATCCATTGCCCCTTGTAATCCCAGTGAGGAGGGATGTCAGAGCCGAGCCCGATGCAGTGGCCCAGATAGAGGCCCCTAGATAGTTAGATTTACTGCCAGTGGAGCAAACTCTATAGCCTCGTAGAGGTCCGCCACCACAGGCAGAGCTTCCAACCCAATAGCGACCTCCTCAAAATCAGCAGGTGCCTCCGCGCGGCAAGATAATAAAGTTTCTCCTTCTCGACAAGCTCCTTCGGCCCCTCATCAGGGTCAGGCTCCTAGATCCCCCTTTTCGGATAGATGAAATCGGAACTACTCATTCAAAGAGGCCCAGGTCCCTGGTTACTTCCACAGTTCCTTAGATTAGGGAATTGTATGACTTCTTGAGTGATGAAATCCATAAGAGGCAAATTTCACTGATCACCCCAACTACTGCCCTTATCTCCAGATCCTGTGGCACACCCTTAAGAAATGTTATGTGTTCAAGGACTGGATCCAAGACTATATTGACAACAATATAGTCAGTTTGGGTCTGTCCCCAACACAAGTGGCGGGTGTTTTTGTGAGGTCAGATAGTAGTAGATACAACGAAGGCGAGTGATAGGAGGTTTCTGGCCATGGGTCTTAGAAGTATAATGACAGGATGGCATGTAATGCGGTCGCCCGCACCCATGGAATTATCTGTGCATGACTGAATCATCCAGATCTTTCAGAAGCTGTAGCCACCACTTCAGTATCATCATCTCAGACAGACTCTTCATAGAAGAGTAAGCATCGGTGGTGCAATAAATAGCAATGTGCCCTGCCAATGCCATCGTCATCTCACACTCTCAGCAACTTCATGCCCCCTGAGATGGGGATCCCTAATAGAATCTGCCCAGTGATGGATGAATCTTCAAGTGAAAACCATGGGTATGCTTTGGTTAACACCGTTGAGTTGGTAAACCCCTATATGACTCCAGACTAGGGGGAGTGCCAGGTGAACCTCCCCAACGTCACAGCCGACGCAAACATCAGTGGAGCCGCGGCCATATGGGTCATCGGGGCACGTCAGTTAGCACCTCCAGTCAGACCATGCATGCCGCTGAGACCAGACAGCAGGCCCAATGCAAAAATCAGAACGCACAAAATCTTCATTCAGTGTCAATAGGCCTGCCTACACCACTGTTTGTGCTACTAGATCAGGCAGAACCACTTCGGTCGTGCTACAACCAGCTTCACCCCGCTACTGGCAGTTCTCAGTCATCCGATCCTCATCCAAAATCTACTATTCGGGCTTCGACTAGTGAAAAGAGGGATATACCCAGTACTAGTCAGTCGTCGGTCCAGCCGGTAGGTCCCGCCATGCCTTCTATCACAGAACGGCTCCTTGTAAGCAGAAGTTTGTGCCTAGCATAGAAGTATGATGTTCTCAAGCACCTCACTGGCATCCCAGTGAGGATTTCTATCCTTGAATCCATTCGCCTATCGCCAAATATGCACGAATCACTCACCGAGGCTTTAAGAATCCCCCTCCAATTTGAGAAAGAGGTAGCAGCTGCAGAGGCTTTCCACGCTGAAGTGTTTTATAATGTCAAATGTCAGGCCATCATTTCATTCTCTGGAGAGGATGAAGGCTCCCCCATACTGGGGAACATCTTCCCAATGTACATCTCCGGTCAATTTAACGGCGTGGACGTTCCTCACTGTATCACCGGCTCCGAGATTAACCTTATCCCGACATGGATGCTGTGGAAGCTAGGGTTATTAGAAGATGACCTCACTCTCTCTGATTTAAGAATCCATGGATACGATAGGATAGACCAGACCCTGGTCATCAAGATCCATTTGAATACCTAGTTTGGCGGCCAAGTTACTAGCACCGAGTTTATGGTTGTCTCCCAGAACACCACGTACAATGCATTGATGGGCAGTCCATGGCTCCACCTGCATTCGGCAGTCCCCTCATTGTATCACCAATACCTCAAGTCCTCCCTTAATGGTCAGTTGGGCATACTCCAGGGTGACACGTCTCCTTTCGCCTATTTTGAATCCCACTATTTAGATGTTGAATATTACGAGAGCAAGGATAAACAAGTATGGAAAAGTGAAGTTGAGCCCGTCACCGCTACGACCGACCCTTGGGCAGGCCTGAATGATGCTTACGTCTTCCCGATCCATCGGTTGGAGGCCACGCCCCCGATATGGGGCAATGTTTTTTTCTTTTCCGGGGCAAGGGGGACCATGCCCCCAAATCCAGGAAACATAGACAGATCAATTCATATTCTTATACAAATCAAGCCACAGTGATCTCGGAGCCTCCCTCTCCCATCAAGTATCGGAGCGTCCATCTCATGGTAACGACGGTACGTCATACTTGTCTATTTCACTGGGATAGAATATGTTGGCTTCGGCTGACATACCACCACTACTTTGATATTATCAAATGTGGCCCCTTGTGCTGGAGACCAGATGGGATTGGGTCAACATCCTTTATTGTTATGGTCTCCGTAGCGCCAGAGTTCCCCGATGCAATAACCACTGCCACTCAAGCTAGTACCAGCCTCCCATCAGGGTCTGGTATCTCAGAAAAAATTTCCCTCATGGAAGATCCCTCCATAAGTAGATAAGAGGATATAGAGGATGCTCCCCTGCCTTTGAAGAAGGCATATCTGCTACGGTTGACGAGTTGGTACAGGTGAACCTCGGAAGCGAGGCAGACCCGAGACCCATGTTGATCAGTGTCGTCATGTCCCTCGAGGATCTACAACGGTATGTGGATTTCCTAAAGTAACACCATGATGTATTTTCCTAGAGCTACGAAGAGATGCCAGGACTAGATCCTCGGGTAGTCATCCACCACCTCGGTCTTCCGGAAAATCATCACGGGTTTAAACAACCTCCCAGAAAGATGCATCTATTTCACGGCGCCATGGTTGAGGCCAAAGTTGACACACTCATTAGGGAAAACTTCATTAAAGAGGTCCAGTACCCAAAATGGATTTCCAAAATTGTACCAGTCAAATAGAAGAACATACATATCAGAGTCTGTATTGACTTTCGTGATCTAAACTACCATTTTCTAGAGGATAGTTTTCCCCTTCCTGTGACGGAGCTCTTGATTGATGCTAAGGCTGGGTACCATGCCCTCTCCTTCATGGATGGTTACTCTAGATATAATCAGATCTGAATGTCCCCTGAGGAAGAAGAATCCACAGCTTTCAGCATTCCCCATGGTACTTTGTATTATCAGGTTATGACTTTCGGTCTGAAGAATTCCGGTGCTACCTATCAGTGGGCCATACATCGCATATTCAAGACAATCCTCGGGACATTGGTGGAGTGCTATGTGGATGATCTGGTGGTCAGGTCTCTCCAGCGCCAGGACCATCTAAAGGATCTTGAGAAAGTGTTCGGCTTTCTCCATTCCCGCCACCTGAAGATAAACCCATTGAAGTGGGATTTCGGGGTCACCTCTGGCAAGTTCTTTGGCTTCATTGTTAGGTACCGGGGCATCGATATCAACCTAGAGAATATCAAGGCCATCAGCCAGATGCCTCCCCTGAGTAATATTCAGAAGCGTCGAGGTTTCCAAGTCCACCTGGACTATATATGCTGATTCATTGTGAATTTGGCTGGAAAGTGTAAGCCCTTCTCTCGGCTCATGAAGAAGGGCACCGCTTATTAGTGGGAAGAGGAGTTCCAGACTGCCTTTGAGGAAATAAAGCAGTATCTGCTCCAACCTCTGGTCTTGATGCCACCCGAATCTGGGAAGTTGATGGTCCTCTATGTCACCCCCCTGGAATGGTCCCTCAGTTCCCTTCTCGCCCATAAGAACAATGAGGGGACAGAAAACAGCCTCCACTACCTCACCTGCATGCTCCTCGATATAGATACCAGATACTCCAACCTTCGAGAAGAGCTGACTTGCACTCGTGTTTTCCATACAGAAATTGCGACATTACCTGTAGCAGCACGAGGTAAAACTGGTGTCTCGAGTAGACCCGTTGAAGTACATCCTATGTTGTCCCATGTTGACTAGCTGACTAGCGTGGTGGTCGGTAATCCTCCAGCAGTCTAACATCATGTTTGTGCTTCAGAAGGCTATCAAGGGTCATGCGTTGGAAGATTTCCTTTCTACCCATCCAACCCCCGCTGATCATTCCTTAGACCTGGATTTTCCCAATGAGGCAATCCTCTCAGTCGATCAAGTTATCCCGTGTTTACAAATGCACTTTAATGGTGCCGCCCAGAGCCCCACTGGTAGAAGTCTCAATGATCCTTGACTCAAAGAGTAGGCCTGGGTATCGTTTTTATTACCCCAGTGCAAGCCTTTCTACCATATTCATTCCTGCTGTCGGAAGGCTGCACCAACAATGAGGTGGCGTATCAGGCCCACATTACTGGCCTCGAGATGTCCCTTGAGATCGACGTTCCCTATTTAAATGTGAAATGGGACTCTGATCTAGTCATTAAGCAGATCAACGGTGACTCTGTTGTCAGGAAGCAAGAGATTGTACCATTTTTGGAACACAATCCCTAGATAATGGCCCAGTTCCCTTCTCATCCAGAGGTTATCCATGTCCCTCGGTCATAGAACGGTCGACCAGATTCCTTGGCCAGCTTAGCTGCATCACTTGCTGAGCCCGAACAGGATGATCTTATTATCCACATGGCACATCGGAGATTCATAGCTCATGTTACCCCGAATGGCAGTGATGGCCCATAGGTAAGCCATATTTCCATCGATGCCTTTGCTTCAGGACCCCCAGGTCGTCTGGATGCAGTGATCGAAATGGATGCCGATTTGAGGACACACTTGGTTGAATACCTCCGACGCGGTAATCTCCAGTCAGACCGGGCTGAGCGCGAGCTAATCCAACGCCGCTCGCTACAGTTTACCCTCCAGAGTGGTCCCATCTTTGATCCAATCCTCTATAAGCACGGGTTTGATGGTGTTATCCTCCATTGCATTCAAAGGGTTGAGATTCCACAGGTCATGGAATAGGTTCATGTTGGTTCCTGTAGTGCCCATCAGGTTGGGCCAAAACTATCTCACCAGATCTGAAGTCAGGGTATTTTTGGAACACCATGATCCGCGACTACATCAAGTTCTCCAAGAGGTTCCATGCTTTCCAAGTTCATGCTAACTTTGTGCATCGGCCATCGGAGCCTCTCCACACTACCATGTACTCTTGACCCTTTGAAGTTTGGGGATTAGATGTCGTAGGACCATATCCACCAGTAATGGTTTGCCAATGATGGTTCATTATGACTAATACCGATTTCTTTTACAAGTGGGAAGAGGCAGTTCTGCTCAAGGAAGTCAAGGCCCGTTCTATCGTTGACTTCGTGAGTTATAATATCATCCATATGTTTGGAGTTCCTCACACTATCCTCACAGATAACGACATCAACTTCCATGCAGTAGAGTTGAAAACGTTGTATGCCAAGTATAGCATCTGCTCTAACCATAACTCCTGCTATCATGTGCAATAGAATGGGAAGATTGAGGCGTTCAATAAAACCCTCTCTAACATCCTGTAGAAAATGGTTGGTCAGAACAAGAAGAGTTGGCCGGATAAGCTCCCTAAGGCCCTCTAGGTTTATCGGACGATGACTCGTATTTTCACCCAAGTGACACCATATTCCCTGGTTTATGGAACTGAGGCCATCCTGCCCATCGGGATTCAGTTTCCCTCATTGCGCACAGTGGCCTATGACCAGCAAGCATCGGATAGAGTAGCTGAAATCCATCTAGCTGAATTCGAAGCACTTGAAGAGAATAGGTTTCATGCCCTGCACAATCTGGAAAGGCATCAGAGCAGGATGGCTCGAGCCTTCATCAAAAGGTTCGCATCCGCTCTTTACTTTAAGGCGACTTGGTGCTGGCTCTGAGAACACCAATGATACCTAGTAGAAAACCACCCAATTTGGAGCCCAAATGGGAAGGACCTTTTATTGTTCATAAGGTTTAACCCAATAGATAATACTCCCTGGTGACCATGGGTGGTGAGCGTATAAATCCTCCCACCAATGCCAAGTTCTTCATGCAATAATTTTCCTGATCCGTATGGTCCTGCATGAACTTAAAATAATGGTCCTACACAACCTTAAACTGTTGGTCCTGTACGACCTTAAACTACTGGCCCTGCACGACCTTAAACTGCTGGTCCTGCATGACCTTAAACTGTCAGTCCTACATGACCCTAAACTGCATGCCAGTCTAGCATGACCTTAAACTGTATCGTCCTATACGATGTTAATCTAAACATAGTCCTGCATGATGTTAAACTGCACCTTCAAGAACTATGTGTGGCTTGATTCCCATTCTTATGGTATATGTAGGACCGCCTAATCATTTAGATTTTGGGACCAGCCCCATATCTTATAGATCTCCCGGTCACCTAGTCATCTTTGCATGTTCCCTTTTGTGAGAGGGATATATATGTGTGGTACAGGGTTATTCCCTCCTTTGCGTTGGGTTTTTGGAAACCGTGCCATGCCCCCTTTCTCCTCGGATTTCGTCAACTCTTTTCTCTATACTCATCTGTGCGAATTTTCCGCTCTCAAGTGGATCCCCTCAACCCATTGCAGTGGTTCTCCGATGTGTCTAAAAGTATTCTAGTTTAGGACTTTGAGTGTCAGATTCAACATGGGAAAGTTCCATTCACCTATTAGGCTACGTGTTCACCTTCATTTGGGCCACCATTATCTTTCACAACTGAGGGGACCCCCAAAACGGCATGGATGCTAGGCCTAAGGGCTCTCCTACCATTAGTGGACAATGTAACTGAGGGTGTCGTACAACAAATCAATACAAGTCCCACATTGCAAATACGGTCAGTGGTCAATGCTCATTTGGTTTTCCATATTTCAGGCTAACATGATGTGGAAGCTATGTTGTGAACATGGTCAGCAGTAATCCTCCATCGCCACGCCAGCCCCTTCAGGCCTTGAATATTGGTTACATGATTCACATTTTGTTCCACCCCATCATTTACAGGTAAACTTTCGACACTCTTGGCACTATCCCTTAGTGCACCTCTGCACGTCAGGGGGATGAAGCTGTAATACGGCATTCTTCAGGGCTCCCAAGGTCCGAGATCTAAGACCATAAATTGTGATCTTATCTAAGAACTCTGTGAGGCTAGATTCTCATCCACTTGGGATACGTAGGATCACCTGGACATCGCATTTCTGGGTCCATATTAGTTGGGAGCAAGCTTTTATTTCCCCTTATCCTCTTACCCTTACTGGCCTCTTGGCCTGAGGTTCCTTTCCCGAAGTTTTGCACGGTGATGATGTTGACCTTTTCCTCATTCATGTCGGGTATTCCTTATCGCTTCATGTGCATTCCTTCATGTCCAAGCCATATGACTTTAAAATGTTCTATATGGTCCCATCACATGACCCTAAACTATGATAAAATCATCTTGGCCGCATGATGAAAAACGACACTGCATTGTGATGACCGCATCATAGGGGACATCACGTTGGGTATCGGTCATCCACCATACCATTTGTCAACAACTGTATACAGCTTGATTCTCATGGCGATGCCGGTAATTTCTATCCTAGGCCTGTCTCTTCACAAAAAAATGCATTCACCTTAAAAGAAAAACAAGATGCATCAAATACTGCTTCTTTTTGTGTGAGGGACAGACCCGCACGTCCCTATCATTTTTCGCATTGGTACCTTACCGTGCCACCCCTAAGTACTATGTATGGATTGATTCTCATTCTCATAAGGTACATAGGAATGCCTGGGCACTTCCCCATGGTCCCAACCTACCATTCATGTTCATTCCCTTTACCTAAACACTTCCCCAAGGAACACATGGTAATCTTGACTTATGTACTCATTCACGTCGGGTTTCATAATCACCTTACTATGTGTCCCCTGCATTTTTTACCGCTCCCTGGTCCAAGTTATAAGACCTTAAACAAAGACACTTTTTAGAACTACGTATGGCTTGATTCCCATCCTTATGGGATATGTAGGAATGCCCAGACATTTCATCTCAGGTCCAGCCCTGGGAATCACAAATCCCATCCTTTCTCACTATCAACCCCTTGGCCTGACCCCTTGGAAAGTTGTGTGACTACACCATTTGCCCTGAAAAAGTTCAGGATTCCCCATAGTGACATTGGAGAGAGACATCTCCCTCACCAGAGAGGTCCTATATATAAAATTAGGAGTGATACATGATCAGATTAATGTGCCCGCCTAATCAGTTTCCATCACGGTGGCATAATTTCCAGAGTGTCGGATTTTATTCGAACAAATAACTACTTCACCTTTCATGATTTGTGTGCCCTTTAACTTTTATTATTCATTTTTTAAATAATTTACTGCCTAAATTATTGTAAAATAAAATTTAATATAAATCCTAATTTATAATTAATAATTTCATACATGAGAAATATATTTTTAGCACATAAGAGTAATTTTTTAAGAAAATACCTTTCTAAACATTATAAAATGTTATGATCTATTTTAGGGAAACAAGTTAAATTTAATAAATATTAAAAGTAGAATTATTCTCTATATTTATATATCAAATAAAGCGGTTTCCCATATTTATTCCCATAAATTCAAGGAAAATTTATTAAAAATTATACTTATATATTTATATTTTTTAAAAATATAACATAGTTTTATTTAATTTTGGTGTTGTGTGTGGAGTAATCTATCAAAAACATTGACTTATTTAAATATTATCATATATTATAATTTGGTGGTTTTATAGTTTTCTCCCCTAATCGTGTTTGAATCGTCGATGCTTTCATCATTCATAGGAATGTATAAGTTTACCAAAAACATAAATCCATGAATAAGAAATATTCTTATATTAATATTAATTAATTATTATTATGATCCATGGAATAACTGTAAAGTTTTACTATATTTAGTTACTTTGATACATAAACAACAGGAAGAAAAATTATTTGTGTCATATCCCAATATGTTCCTTACTACAAAAAACCCTTTTTAGTAATTACATACATAAAACTGTTATTCATATCTTGGGGGGAGGGAAATATAAAAAAGTGTGATCCTAGATGCTTAGTATGGTTAAATTAAGGGGATATCAATCACTGATCATTTTTAATCATTACTTGAGCATAAGGGTAAGAAAAAATACTTCTAAAATTTGAGAATCAAACTCAGTAATTAAAATATAATAATAATTATTCATGGAATAAAGATTATCAGTTCCTAAGAAATGAATTATACACAAATACAATAACATGATTCATTAGGGTATGAAATTGAAATAATATCATGTCATAAATGAGGGGTATAAACTGTAGAATAATTATAATCATGGAAATCCTATTTTTGGGATACCTAAAAAAATTATTATATCTTAGGCTTAGGCTAAAACTAATGTACCTATGTATGTATTTAGATAACCTCTCATATACACTATATATTATTTTGATAGCCTCTCAAGTACCCTCTTTCATACATGGGATAACCTCTTATTTACCATGTTTTTGGTTGGGGATATCCTCCTATGTACCCTCTTTTGGGCATGGAATGGCCACCCATCTACCCTTTGAGCTCATAAATCCTTGATATTTTCCCAATACATTGGAGTATGATATTGGAAACACCCTAAAAATAATCATAATACATTCATATATATTTCCCAATATCTTAAAAACATTTATAATTTCATCATAGATTAACCCATGGAAAAAAATTGGTTTCATCAATATTTCATCATCATAATCATAAACAACATCGATAAATATTAAATATGGTATCATTATCTAATATACACTATAAATAATAATAAACATTAATGAATTTTGTTTATTTAAATACCTGTAAATAATTAATATATAATTTCTGGAAAAAAATGCTGTGTTCATTTTTTTCACTAATTTAAAATCATAAAATTTAAACAAATATTAGGAAAAATATTTTCTTTCAAAATGAACATGGAAACTTATAAATAAATCATAAAACTATTTATTTTTCATGATTAGGTAAAAAAATTCGTGTTCTCAATGTTAAAATAAATATTCTATACATAAATTTGGTCATAAGTTACTCATTTGGGAAACCAAAGAATATTCCTTTTAAACATTTTAATAGAAAATAAAAAATTGGAAAAATGAATTTAACAAATCATTTCGGAGTAATAATAAAATTATTAAAATGATTTTAAGGAATATATGGGAATAGATGAAAAATATTCATGACTGAATAAAAACCATTGTCAGTTTTCCTTTAAAAAATTCATATTTTTCAGCACATTGAGAAATGAAAATTAAAGGGGAAGATTTAATTTCAATAAATAAAAATTAGATATCAAATTCCATGATATTTATGATATTTATATTATATAACATCATCATCAAAAAAATTAATCATCAATAATCTCAGAAAAAATTAGATTATAATGTAAAACGCTCACCACTTTGGTAACTTTTGAATCAAAATCCTCAGGAATGAAATAACATAAAATGAAATGTTAAATAACATGGATTTAAATTTATTCGTGATATATAATTTAAAATGGTAATTATATATATAATAAAAAACAAATTATTTTAAAAGAACACTATTCTTGACAGCTTTCTTAGCACTAACAAGTTGCTTTACGATAATTGTTATATACTGCGGAAATATTATTATTTAAAAATAAATATTATAACCTAGCCCTTAAATTTAAATGTATTAATATTAATAATAAAATTATTGAAAAGTTTATAATTATCTTAAATAATAAAATTTAATCGATTAATTCATAATAAATATGTACTCAATTTTCTCTAAAGTCATGATATTCACTAAAAAATGTTTTTCTCCAAATAAGGTTTCACTATATTGTTTTATTTATTACATTTTATTTATAAAATAATTATTAATTTTATTTTAGGGAATTTAAAATAATTAAATAAATATATCGATATTATCTTAGGTCGAATTTGAAGTATTTTTTTAAAAAAATCAGTGAGCAGTGAAAATATATATTTTTTCTAAAACATTCATTTCTTCTCATTAAATAAATTAATTTAAAAGTATCATTTGATTTTTAAATTGATATAATGAAATATATTTCTTATATAATTAGAAATAATATAATTAATTATATAGGAATCATTAATATACATGATTTTGGTATACGTTCATTTTTTATCTTAAAATACATTTTTTTGGAAAATTATTTTAATGTGTGCCATGTGTTTATATATTATTAAATTATATTACCCTATGTCTATTAATATTTTTAATTATATTTATATATTATATATTCAATAAAATATTTTAACACACATTTTATGGTTTTTACATAGAAAATAATGGAATTAAATTCATTTTTAGGCTTAAAATGTATTAATCTAAAAATTCAATTTTGTTGAGTTTTTCACACCAATTTGACATTAAAATAATATAATTATTGAAATTGAATCAATTAAAATGTATTAAAATTCTTAATTTTAATAAATAATAGAATTTAACATGTTTGTCTTATTTATTTTCCATAATGAATATTAAAAACATTACAATTTTTTTAGCACAATTATGGTTAAAACAGATTTATTGAGGATAAACTAAGAGATAATGGAAGATACGCCATGAAAATTTTTCTAATTATGATTGGATGAATATATTTCAACCTTATATTATCACATATTTTATTTATTATCCATTTTATCTATTTATCAAAAATGTGACCTTATATAATGTAAATATCTTATGTAATTCGATTTATGTCCCTCTCATCATTTTTAAAGGGCTAGCTATTCTCCTCCCTTACTCTAAAAATTTGAAACCTCTATATTATAAAATACCAATCCAAAAACCATCCATTATTCCGTACATTCATCCTTTATCTCTTTTCATACATCTATGACTAATCTTTCAAGGCATAAGTTGTAAGACAAAGGAGGTCTCTCAAATAAGATATATCAATCTTAACCGAACTCTTTCAATTTTATTTTTTATTACATCTCCCATTATGCACCATAAAATTAGTAATACAATTTCATAACTATACTAAGATGTTATTATTAGGTTTTCACAAACATTTAACCCTCTTTTCTATCAAATGGAGAAATAATGTTTCGCTCGTTAATAGGTGTGGATTGTCTCCTCTAAATATCGATGTGATGAATTTTTAATCATCATATTTCAGGGTTGGTTATTATTATAGTTTTCATTTTTATATTTAATTTTTATGAAATTATTATTATTATGGGATTATAATATCTTTTATATCATCTTAGATTCATATTTATTTTAAACGATGACGTCGATCATGAGTACGTGTGGATTACCACCTCAACTAAGCGATGCGATTCATTTCACATTTTTTATTTATGTGGATTGTAATAAATATTTATTTATTGAATATATACAATAAATATAATATTATAATGATTTTTTAAATTTTAATTATTATTTACCTTTCCTTAATTCCACCCATTAAAAAGTGGAAACACCTCTCAAGCGTAAGTGCGGACTATTGTCTCCTAGAATTGATGTAATTCATTATTAATCACCTATTTATGAATGGTTATAAAACTAAACATAATGATAAAATATTATAATTATGGAATGATTACAAAAATTTAGATGGTAGTACCATGATCAAAATTCATGGACCATGAACACCGAATCAATATGTACATGAAAAACCAAATAATTTTCAACAAAAAATGAGGATTAAAATAAAGAATTATTAATAAGAATGTGTTGAAATTTTTTCAGTTGATCATAAATATTATTATAATTTGTTATAAGGTTATATTATTATATTATAATAAATCTAATGTTATTATATTGTAGGTTAGAGAGATTATGAATTATCTCTGGCTTAAGGTATTGTTTATCCATCCTAACATTATTTCGTTTAAATAAGTTTGACAATATGCATATATTTATTTTTATAATGTGTATATAAAACTAATTTGGCTTGTTATATCTTTGATAATTCATAAATAAGTTAATATAAAGTTGTATTTCAAATTATTTCATCTAGGTGAATTTGAAATTAATGTAACCAAAATGAAAAGGGTTTATCATATCACTTTCTATTATTTGATACAAATTTAATGTTATACACCTATCTTATTTAATGATGTTTATCTACTACTCCTTTGATATGTTTTATCTTAAATCTATTTATATTAATTTTATTTAGTATTTCATTTTAAAAAAACATTCATGAGGGTTTTAATACAAGAGTTTCTACAATGGTTTGGGCTTTTTGTCACAATCTCACTTTTTTATCGAGATTGCTTATACTTGAATTTTCAAAGATGATATTATAAGATATTTCTCTAAAAAATATCTAATCATTTATTTTCTTATAGTTATTTTTATAAATTAAATTTCTTCCTTTGATTTTCCTCTGTCTATGTACCCAAATTCCAAAAGAATATTTTTAATGAAATATTAGTTTTTTCTCTATTTTGTTGGGAATCTTTATTTTCCATGTGCGTATTTTTGTTAAAATGTATCAAGAATGGTTGTATTAATCTAAATTTTTTTGTTAAAATAATTTATACCCATTATTTATGTTCAGTTAATATTTTTAAATTGAATCTTCCTTTTTTTGTCCAAATTAAGAACTTTTTACCAAAGGTGTGAACAGAATCTTTGTTTTAACATTTACAACATGAATTAAATTTCCTATAATCATGAACACTCAGTTATTTGAATCTACCAATACAAGTTTCAGCCATTATTTTTTAATACTTTTTATCCTTATATTTGGAAAATTTTAATATTTTTAATAAGTGATATCAAAATTAAAAGAGTACTTTCCTCAAAAATATCAAATGATATTTTAAATGTATTTTTCAACTATGATATAATCCATTACTGTTATATATGATTAAATGAGTATATAATGCTACGATACTATGCAAATATTTTTTCAATGTCTTTAATGAATATGAAAATGAAATTTTGATGAAACCCATTTCCTTTAAACAAGTTAAGAAATAATGAAATAGTAAATTTGTTCATGATATTGCTGAATACATACCAAGGATTATGATTATATTATGTGTGGGTCCATTATAGGACTCCAATATATTGGGTAAAGATACATGTTTTAGGATCTCAAAAATGGCTACCTGATAGTTTATCCCAACATTAAACATGGGTATATGTGGGGTAATATCAAACCCAAATGAGGTGCATGTATACTTATCCCAAGCATAACATGTGATGAATGTTTATGTGTGTATCATTGATATAATATTTCTAGGATTATAATTATGGCCCAATTTTTTCCAATAATTTATGAAGTTATATTATGATTGTATTATGATTTCAAAGATTATATTCATTGAATCCATTATGACTAATTTCATATAATCTACTAAGATTTATTCCATGTCTTATTATTATCATCTTAGATTACTTGGTACAATTTTAAAAAGATAAGTTCATGTCCTCATATAATTATTATCATTTAATTCTTAAAGATAATAATTTATTTAAATATCCATTGTTTTCCATTATATGGAATCTAATCTCCCAGTCTTATGTTTTCATTTACTATGTGTGTCATGAATGATTTTATCTACGAATTTCCAAATAAGGGTTATAGGTTTGAAGCAAATATTAGGAGATACTGTAAATATTTTATGTAGTGGTTATTTATGTATCTATGTTTTAATATACACTAATAATTTATTTTTGTGGCATGAATCAAAAATATATATATTTAATATTCATCTAATACAATATAATACGTAGGTATGAAAGTTTTGGGTCACCTCAGTTTATATTAGATCAATGTTTAGTTATTTTCTAATACGAATAATATAAAAAATTGTGAGAACACTTTCTATAAGCCTAGGTATATAAATACATCATATTTAAGTGTAAATAATGAATTATAGTTTTCCTATAAAATGCATCCCTATATAGATACTTCTAATATTATCTTTCTATAGAATAGATTCACCTAGGGAAAACTCTGGATGGGGTAGATTGGGTATTATCGTGATCCTCGTTGGGGTACAATGAGCAGGGATAAGACTACACCCCTAGATAGAAACTCCCCATGGGATATTATTAGGTAAATTCACATTTTCATTTTGAACTGTTATGAAGGATTTTATTTGACAATGACCATGGATTACTGTGGTTAAGATTAACATACCGTTTTTTAAAAATAAGCTTCCATGATTTTGACATCTTATGAAAAATGTTAACTGGTTATATAATTACTCACTATGATTAATATTACTAATATTATGAATTTTGTATTTATTCAATGTCCAGAATATGGAGGAAACAAGTCAATAAAGGATATTACAATGGTTTTCCAAACATGGAAAAAATTATGATAGAAGCTAGAGTGAAAATTCATGTAGGTATTCCTAGTCAACTATCTCTATTTATGATTAACAACATGATCCTATGTATGTTTACTAAAAAAACTAATTAGTGAAAAATATAATTTTGATAATGTTCATGTTATAAATACTATAGCAGAGTGGTGATTCAATTTCCTCTATTATTGGAATGTGGAAATAATAATTCAACGGATTTTCATAAAGGAATAAAGAAATTATCTATTTGTAAAAAACAAGGGCACATAGAGATAAATAACTGAGGGAAAATTAATTGTTTCTTGAACACAATTTTTGGGAATAATGGTCTCAATATGGTCTCATATATGTTTGAATATTTTATATGTAAAAATTATGTGAATTATGGATGTTGATGTCCAATTGGGAATTCTTAATAATGGGGTTGGTGATGTTATATGATTAATATGTTTATAATTGATGATAAAGAGTCTATAAATTACATATGAAATGTTTTAATTGTTTAAACATGATTTATTATATTAAAATTATGAAACATTATTAAAATTAGGATGATAAATATTAATAATTGATTCATATTTCATATTTTAGGAAATAAGCATTAAGTAATAAGATAACGACGCCTATTTGTAAACATAATAAAGAAGATGAATGATTGAAGTGTTTATGTATTATTATTCAATAATTATGTTATGGGTATGTTTTATAATTAAAAATATAAGTGTTACTCTGAAGTCTATTTTCATGAAATATTTTCAAAAATATATTCAATGGTATGAATAATGGAGAAAATTTATTTTCTGTTAAATTTTAATTTTTTGGAAAACACAAGATTGAGGGAATGATAACCTATAATACATTATCAATTATGAGATAGTAATTTTTAGTTGGTATAATGAGATTATTGATATTTATAATTTAAATAGTATTGTATTAATGAACTTGGAATGGATTAGTGATTTTATCACAAAGTTATTTATTTTATAATTGAAGAATATTGTTTAATTTGTTGATATATGGAATATATTTGATGGTCTATGATTTATGGAATAAGGATATAATTAAATTTCTGAAGAATATAATTATTTAATTTTGGTGTTATAGTGATTATTTTTATTATCATTTTTAAGTGAATATATGATCATTATTTTAACAAGTTTTTTATGTGACTTTATGTTCTATATTATGTTATTTGGGGATAAATGTTAAGTTGTTTAAGGAATTTTGTGCATTTTTTTATATGATTCCAGTTTTTAAAATTGGTTTTCCATTCTTTTAGATGTTTTTCAATTTATATATTTTTGGAATTTATTAATTAGATATTAGGGTTCCATTATTGAATCCTCTAAGACTAATATTTCAAATGATATTTCATTCATATTAGTTATCTTAACATTTACTAACCATTTTTTGTTGTTAATCAAAAAAGATATGAGGTATATTTTTTCATCTTATTATAGTTATTATGATATATTATAATATTAATTTAGTACCTAAGGGGGGGAAATTTATATTATTCATTAATGTTTAGAATATGGGGTGAAAATTGGGGGAAACTAATTAATATAATCCACTAAATGATGAAATACATCTATAGATTGGAAAAAAAATATAATTATATTTTCTTTTATTTCATACAAAAATAATTCCACAAAACTATAAATTATATATACATAATTAATCATTTTTCTTCTTATCCCATTTTATGTTATGCATTTTAAACAAATGTATTTTCAAAAATTGAATCCTGCATTACCAAGGTGAAAACTTATATTTTTCAATTTAATTAAAGGGGGGAGTGAATAGCCCCAAAAAATTAGTTAAAAATAAAATTTTTTTTGATAGCTTAAATAGCATGAAACACTGAACATTAAGTGAACTATGATATACTATTTAGATATTATCATTTAATATTGTATGGTATATCGTTTCTGTTAAATTAGTAGAAATGATAGTAAATGGAACATTAGGGAAAATCAATATAAATTTATTATATAATTTAATGAATTTATTAATTCATAATAAATATGTACTCAATTTTTATTAATGTAATTTTATTCTTCAAAAATATATTGTCTTCAAAAAAAGTATTTTATTGCATTTTTTAAAATAAATTATAATTTATTTCTACAATTTCTAGAATATTTATTCCATATAATGAAAAATAAATTGAAACCATAATTTCAATATCATATTATGAGGATTTTTTATAATTTTTTTAAAAAGATTTTATTTAGTGAATAGATTTAAAACTTATTTTCATAAATCATTTGTTTCTTTTCATTAAATAAATTAATTTAAAAGTGTTATTATGTTTTTAATTGGATCCTAAATTAACATATATATAATTTAATTATAAAAAGTATAATTAATTAATAGTAATCATCATTATACATGATTTAGGTATATGTTCATTTTTATAATTAAAAACACATTTTTCTAAAAAATGTTATTATACGTACAATGGGTTTTTATCTTAGTAAATTAAATAAATATATATTTATTAATAGTTTGAATGAAATTTATAGATTATATATTCACAAAAATATTTCAACAATCATTTTATGGTTTTTTTAGGAATTGAAAAGTTAAACATTCAATTTTATGCCTAAAAATTCATTTTTCAAAAGATTGGTTTCATTGTGTTTTTCATACTTATTTAAACAAATCCTCTCACTTTCAGAAATTGATTCTAGTAAAATGGATAAAAAATATTGAATCAAAAAAAAAATATTATATAATATATCAATCATAGTTTCATTCCATATTGTTTAGTGAAATTTGTAAAACAAATTACCATAGTAAAGGTTAAAATAGGTTTACCATGGGTTATACTAAGATATTAGGGTGGGAATTCCACATAAACTTGTATAATGTATATTTTATTAATATATTTAAACCTTATTACATATTACCCTTTAATTCCATGTATGTCCCTACCCTCACTTATAAAAGGGAATCTTTTATCCTCCCTTATTCAAAAAAATTGAATCTTATATCTCATAAAATACCTTAAACCCCTTCATAGGTTACTTATATTCATTATTTATAACATGTTATTCTCTTAATATCAATATTTTCAGGTTTTAGTTTTTTGTCAAAGGATCCCTTTCAAATAAGAGGTTTAAATCTTAACTAAGATCTTTCAACTTTATCACTTCTTTCATCTCCTGTAAAACTATTTTATCCATAATAATAGAACTAATAATATATCATAAATATAATAAGATATTATTATGATTATTTCACACAAAAAAATAACTTCTTTTCCATCAAATGGGAAAATAATTTTTTTCACATGTATACATGTACAATGCTGCCACCCCATAGAGTTATTATTAATTCTCCATTATCACCATTCATGTTTTTTTATTATGATATATTTAATGATTATATATTAGATTTAGGGAAATATTTTTTCCTTTATAGTTATAATAACTATATACCTTCTTACCCTTCAATCCATTAGAAAACAATAATGCCCCTCGTGTGTACATGTGGACTACCTCCTCTACAAGAGAAGTGACTTTTTTTCATTTTCCCATTACATGGACTACAATAAGGATATATTGAATTAATATATTTGGTAATAATGATATAATAATAAATATATAGCGTTGAATTACCTTTATTTCATTCTTCACATTGAAAATTTTAATCATCACTCGTGTGTAAGAATTGACTAATGTCTCCATAGAATAGTGTAATTCATTTGACATCACCAATTTAAATAAATGGTTATAAAAGTTAATGCAATAATTAAATATGATAATTATGTTCTTATTAAGATTATAAAAATGATATAACAATCATTAATGTGAAAGGACCATAACTTCCAAACAAATACATAAATGACAAATGGAATAGTTTTCATAAAGAAATGAGGAATTAAAAAAATAATTATCAATATAAGGGTGTTGAAATGTTATAAGTAGATAATATATGATATTTTAATTATGTAGATTATTATATAGTATGATTAAAATAAGACAAAATTTATTACATAGGATATTAGAGTGCTTATGAATGAAGAATGTCTTATAGTAATTTTTCTTCATCTCAATATTGTTTTATGGAGACACTTTTTCTATTATGCACCCATTTATGTTCATGAGGTATATATACTACCCCATTGACATTTTATTTAATCAATAATTTTTATTCTTGGTATCCAAATTTATAGTTCAAATTTTTTTTTTCAAGGTGTATTGATTTTAAAGCTACCAAAGTGCTAAATGTTTATCATCTCAAATTTCCAACATTGGGAAATTTGATATGTTATACACAGATAATATTTTATGAGGGGAATATAATTTCCATTTTATATGTTATATCATAAAAATATTTATGTTGATGTATTTTTATGTTTCATTTGAATTTATTTTTTTCATGAGGGTTATGTTTCAAATTTTACCAAAGTAGTAAGAATTAATTTATAAAATATTTAATATATATTCCTTATGAATAAATTTTTAATTACTAAATTATCTAATAAAAAATAATTAATACCATTTATTTTATTATCATACATTTATTTTTATAAATAACGCGTTTTTCATTCATTTTCTTCTCCCTATGTACTCAGATGTTTGAAATAATTTCTTTTAGAAAATTCGAGATTGTTTTTTTATTAACCAAATAATATTTTTCTTAAATTTCCATATTAAGGTATTAAAAGAATATTCTTAATACACTCAAATTTATAATTAAATTAATATTATCTACATGTTTTAATTTATATTAAATTTATTAAATATATTCTTATTGTCTTTTTCTAAATAAGGTGCTTTTTACTAAAAGTCTAAATTGAATCTTTCTTATATCATTTACAACATGAATATAATTTCCCACTATCGTGATGACTCAATTATATGATTATTACTTTACAATTCTCCATGGTTTATTTCAAGGAGTTTGTTTTAATTTTATACTTTATAAATTTTGATTTCTTAAATATCTGATTTCAAAATGAAATGGGTATTTTCCTCATGAATTATTACACTGATCATTTAAATGTATTTTTCATTTATGATATCATCACATTATGTTACTAATGATTAACTGGGGATATGGTCCATTCATATCACCCATACTCTTTCACTATATGGTTTATCATAATTAGGATGAAAGTTATTTTTTTCTAACAATATAATATATGATTAAATGATATGTATAGTCATGATATTTTGGCACAAATATGAATATAATATAAATATGTGACTTGTGGGTCCATTTGTAGCACCCCCGGTTTGAGGTATGTGGCCTTTGTTTATGATTTTGTTTATGTGTTTAAGTGCATGGAATGAGTTGGGAAGAGGTTGGGAGAGTTTGGGATGGTATTAGATGTGTTTAGAGGCTTATAAAGGGTTGCACGGTTTGAGTACGGTTAGTGGAAACCGTGCGGGTTCCCTAGGAAACCATACAGACCCTTGTTCTTGAGACAGTAAGCCTCGCACGGCTTGCGCACGGTTTTCCAAACCATGTGAGGAAACCATGCGGACCCTGGATCTCGAGGCAGTGACATGCGCACGGTTTTCCAAACTATACGTGTTAACCTTGCGGCCACTTAAAATTAGAGTTATAAAACTCGGGCTCATTCGGTATTACTTCATTTCACTCTTCTCTTCCTCCCACTCGAGCCTCTCTTGGGATTCTCGGTTCTCAAAGGCTTGAGAGGCTCTCCCACTCGTTTTGGAAGCGATTCGAAGGGGTTTCGTGGTGGTTTGAAGGTGGTTCTTCTCAGTTAAGTCTTCTCTCATGGTTGTTTGTGGTTTTCTCTAGATCTACATCTCCCTATCTCTCATTTTTCTATATCTACACCCATTGGGTGTAGATCTAGGGTTGTGGTTGCCTTGGATGTTAATTCTAAGGATTTTGGATGTTAGGGAAGGGGATCTAGAGAGGTTTTGGTGGTGTGTTCGCTGGTTTGGAGGTACAGTTGCTTGTGGGTCGATTTCTTGGAAAGCGTAAAGGTTGGTGGATTCACTCTTGACTCCTCTTGTTAGAATTTGTTGGCTTAGTTTGAAATTGGTTATTTGAATGTAATTGATTGTGAAAATCATGGAATAAATCTTCTTTATTTATGATGTATGGTTTTGATGAAATTGTGAAATCTTGGTGAATTGTGTGAAAATTGGCTAAGCTATTTGAATTTAAAATGTTGATTTTAAATTATGAAATTAATGAAATTGTAAATGGTTTGATGAGAAATGGGTTTCCAATAAAAATGGTGTTTTATTGAAATGGTTTTTATGGATTTTGATTTCAATAAAAAGGCATCTTTATTTAAATGGTTTGAATTTTTTGAATACACTTTGTTTGGATGAAAGATGGTTTTCAATAAAAGGTGTTTTATTGAAAGGATGGTCTGGCATGATTATTGGAAATGTGTAGTGTGTGTTCATATTGCATTGTATGAGGCTTGGTTGAAATATGACCTTGTTCTCGGTGCCAAACATTTAATGGCACGATGGTAACTATATGTACGAGGCTTGGTTGAAATATGACCTTGTGCTCAGTTCCAAAAGTGTAATGGCACATGGAAAATAATTACCTTCTGACGACTTAGTAGATCGACGAGAGACCGCTCATGAGTATGGAACTGTCATAACGATGCATGCATGGTTGATTTCACAGGTTTGTGAAATGGTTGGGAATGCCTAAACAGGATGTTTGTGGAATGGTTTGGAAATTTTTTTGGTTATTTTTCTGGAAAAATAACGTGTTGGACAAGCTGGTTTAAATTGCACTTTGATGATTTTGAGCATGGATGGTTTTGGAAAACTTTTTTATATTTAGTTATAAACTGCTTTGGTGAAAATGTTTTATATAAACTGTTTTTCTATAAATGTGGCTAACTCTTCTATCCTAGTGGGGTGAGTAGGGAAGTCATTGGGGAAAACCTACTCAGTTTTATACTCACCCCTACTTTGGAACATTGGTGATTTTGCGGATGTTGTATTCTGAGGCACAGGTAATGGTAAAGCATCTCATTACTAATGGATCGTGGTGATGTTTGGGAGATGTTGTGGAGCTTGGAGCTTATGGAACACGAAGTCGTGGTGTCTTTTGAGAGTCTCATATTGTTCTTCCACTGTGTACCTTGATGTTTGGTCTGGTCTTCCGCTGTTGCGTACTCTCATGTGGTTTTATATAAATGAATTTGTTGATTGGTCTTTCATTTGTTCATATATCATATAGTAAATGGTTAATGGATGGGTTTATTTTCTTAAAGGGTAAATCTTCCCCCACTTGTATTTGAAACCCTTCGGCATTTATTTCCAGCCTTTGGCATCTCGGGGATGTCGATTAAGTCCAAGTAATTACTTGTTGTATTCTCAATCCAATGAGGATAAGCTGGTCATTACAAATGGTATCAGAGGGTTCGGTCCTTTCCTAACAAGTGGTCATCTATTTTCTTGGTCTTGAAGTTGATATTCCTTCTTGTATATTTCTTGGGTGGTCATCTTAGGCAGGAGTAAGATTGTCGGAGCATGAAATGTATAGCATAAAAGGACATAGCTAACCCATTTATGCTGAACTTCAAGTTACCAGGGTGTTGGGTACATAAGTGTTTTGGATACACTTCTAGAATGTTGGAAATCTCATTTTCATGGGTTTATCCAATGATAGAAGCATGACATGAATTGTAGAGGAATGACTTCCCACTAGGATTGCGTATCTCATTGTGAGGAATGAGTAGGGATTTTGGGCAAGGTGCCAATTTTTGAAAAATGCAGAAATTGTTTTCAAGTGAAAGACTTTGAAAACTGGGTATTTTGTGCATTTTAAAAATGGGTTGATTTTTAAAAAGTATGTTGAGTGTTTTCAAAAGTGGTTGAACATGAAAAAATGTTGTTTTTGGAAAAACAATATTGTGGTAGTTGATGTGATATAATTTGGAATGCTAAGCCAACAGTTGCTAGAGAGTGAGATTGAAAGAGTTCGTGTCCGTTTAGAAAACAGAAAATGTGGAATGGAGGTAGAAAGCCTCATGGATATAGTTTTGTCTAATGTGATTTGAAATGGGAATTATTGATGTCTACGGAAGGGAGACTCAAGGTTGTTTGTTCTGTTTATAGATATCGGGTGGGTGTCGTAGAGACAAAATGAAAGTGGCTGATGAAAACGTGGTTGCACTGAGCCCTATGTGAATTAGCAGTTAGTCCAGAGCATTGTTCAAGCTTTCTAAGTTGTGGGAAGTGTGAATAGAGGGGAACATCCAAAGCATGTTGATTATACGGCTCCGTTCCAAAAGCAGGATCCACCCATCTTTAGGGGTGATTTGGACCCGAAAAGGGTAGAGATGTGGCTGTCTAGAATGAATAGAATTTACGAATTCTTCGGGACACTGGTGGAGATGAAAGTAAAGCTAGTAACGTGTAAGCTAGAGGATCGTGCCCTTCAGTGATGGGAGTTGGTAGTCAAATAGGGAATGGACAAGGGTATGACGTGGGAAGGTCTTTGAGGAATTTTTTAATAAACAATTCTACCCACATACGTTCAGAGTTCAGCGCACAACTGATTTCATCAGTCTGAATCAAGATCATATGTCGGTGACGGAGGATGCAACTAAGTTTATAAGCTTAGCATGGTTTGCACCCGAGGTGGCAGGTAGCACGTCGTTGAAGACAAAGATCTTTGAAGCAGGGTTAAGGTTAGAGAACCATTCAAAATAGTAGTGTTGTGTATCGGTGATTTCACAAAGATGGTGAATAGAGCCTCGGTGGATGAGTGGGATTTTTTGGGAGCTCTGGGTGGAGGAAGCATGGTGGTACCCATAGGGAATAGTGGGAACTCTAACGTTGGGTTCAAGTGAAGGAGGGACACTTATTCCCAGGGCGGGGGATATGACATATAATCTGATGGCAGGATCGATAAACATTCCTTCGAATCCCCAGAGCAAGACGGGATGTTTTCAGTGTGGTTCTACGAGCCACATTAAGCGGGATTGTACGAAATAACCTCGAGCATGTCATAATTGTAAGCAGATGGGGAATTTGCAGCATTTTATCGGAATGCTCCAAGGTCGGGTGTGCGTGACACTCCTCAGGGATCACAGACGTCTTATGCTTCGACGGGACAGGGACAACATCACACCCCTCGTCAATAGAGTAAGGTGGGTCATGGTGATTCTCAGAATACCATGATGCCTCAGCAAAGTAATAAAGAGCAGATTGTGACAACAAATGCGTTGTTTGGAGCCGAGCAGGTTGTGGTGGATGAGCAGTCGCGACCATCCACGGTTCGATATACTATTCTTTTAAATTCTACCATGATGCAAGTGTTGTTTGATATGGGTGCCTCACAATATTCTATTACTATATGTATGGTTGTGTTTTTGGGTTTATGGGTAGAAATGATGCCTTCAGTTTTGAAACTGAAAACTCCTATGGGTCTAAGAGAGTGTCGAGCCTTTTTGTGTAAATCATGTAGTATTGTTGTGGTCAAGGTTGAGATAACCTGGATGTTCTTAGTGCTTGAGGTGTATGGGTATGATATAATCCTGTGAATGGATTTACTGGTGGCGTTTAAGGCCTGCATCGACTGTAATTCATGGACAATGGATTTTACGACACACGATGGCGTTAGACATCTCTTCAGAGGAGAGAGGCATCAAAGGCAGGGTGCAAACGGGTTTTTTGGCACCAGTAGTGGGAACGTCATCGTATCAGTTGAGGGTGTTGTCATTAGAATCGGTAGAGGGTGTTGAACGGAGTGTTCTTCCGACAGTGGTGGATCAGTTCATGGATGTGTTTTCTGATGAATTCTTTAGTTTACCTCCCATAAGAGAAGTGGAGCTTACGATGGATCTCTTTCCGGGGACCAGTCATATATCAATTCTATCTTACCGGATGGCACCTACTGAATTTCGGAAATTTAAAGTCTAGTTGGAAGAGTTAGAAAACAAAGGGTTTATCTGGCTTAGCACATCTCCGTGGGCAGCGCTGGTGTTGTTTGTGAAAAAGGCGGATGATACTTTGGGTCTCTGTGTTGATTATCATAGACTTAACCAAGTTACGATAAAGAATAGATATCCACTTCCATGAATTTATGATTTGTTTGACCAGTTGAGGGGATCCCAGTGCTTCTCCAAGATCGACCTGATGTCGGGATATGATCAATTTCGAGTGAGGAAGGATGATATTACTAAAACAACTTTCAGAGGTATATATGACCATTATAAATTTGTGGTTATGTCCCCTGGTCTAATGAATGAGCCAGCGGTGTTCATGGCATTGATGAATCAGACATTTCAGAGATATCTGGATTCATTTATGGTGGTGTCTGATTCTTAGTGTGTGACCTTGAGGTCAAGACTCAATGGAGGGGAGACCATTGAGGGTTGGAAACTAAAGGAATATCCAATTTTGTGCTTTCAGAATCAGTTGGTTATACCAGTTGCTTGTCAGGAGGATCTTCTCAGGGCGTATCATCATTCCATGTGGCTTGTTCATCCTGGAATTCAGAAAGTGTATAAATCATTGAAAGCATAGTTCTGGTGGGCTGGTATGAAAAGAAGTGTGGTTGAGTTTGTTTCTAGATCCTTGACTTATCAGCAGGTTAAGGTAGAGCATCAGAGGCCATTAGGAATGTTGTAGTCTTTACCAATCCCTATTTGGAAGTGGGAGCAGATAACGATGGATTTTGTCATAGGTCTCCCAATAACGGTCAAAAATCATGATGCCATTTGGGTGATAGTGGATCGGCTAATGAAGTCGTCCCATTTCATTTAAATTCTTGAATCTCATACGGTGGAGGATCTGTATAAAAATCTATATCTGATAGGTGGTAAAGAGGCATGGTGTTCTAGTTTCGATTGTATCAGATAGAGATCTGAGGTTTACATCTCGTTTCTGGAAATCCTTACAGCAATCCCTTGGGATGCAGTTGACGATGAGCACGGCGTATCACCCTCAGACATATGGTAAATCCGAGCGGACGACACAAACTCTGGAGGATATGTTGCGGGCTTGTATCATGGATTTTGGGGGCTCATGGGAGGAGCACTTGTCGTTGGTTTAGTTCTCATATAATAACAGTTATCAGGCATCCATAAAGTTGGATCGGTTTGAAGCGTTGTATGGGCGGTCGTGTCATTCTCCACTATGTTGGGTGGAAACGGGTGAGTCTTTGATGGTTGGACCGAGCCTTGTCCAGGAAACTACAGAGAAGATCAGGTTGATCAGGAAGAGAAAGGAGACGGCTCAGAGTCATCAGAAATTGTATGTAGATCATCGTCGACGACCATTGTCATTCCAGGTGAGTGATCATGTGTTCTTTAGGATCTCTCCTAGGTTGGGACATCTTCGGTTTGGGAAGAAGGGAAAGCTATCTCCGAGGTATATTGGACCTTTTGAGGTTCTTGAGAGGGTTGGTGAGGTGGTTTATCAATTTTCTTTCCACCACAGCTTAGTGTGGTGAACAATGTGTTTCATGTCTCTCAGTTGAAAAAGTATCATCCAGATCATGACCATGTGATTCGATGGGATCATGTTGAGCTAGAACCGGATGCTTCATTGGTGCACGTCCCCGTGCGGGTTGTGGATAGGCAAGATAAAGTCTTTCGTGGTAAAAGCATCAGTTTAGTTCGTGTTTTGTGGCAACATGGTCAGATTCAAGAGGAGACTTGGAATTATGAGAAAAAAAATGGCCGAGCAGTGGCCTGAGCTCTTTCGGCAAAGGGCGGGTTCACTACTTTCCGAGGATGGAAAGTCCAATGGTGGGGAAAATGTAGCACCAGGTATGTGAAATTTTTTTATGATTTTTTGTTTGTGTTTAAGTGCATGGAATTAGTTGGGAAGAGGTTGGGAGAGTTTAGAATGGTTTTGGATGTGTTTAGAGGCTTATAAAGGGGTGCACGGTTTGAGCATGGTTAGTGGAAACCGTGCGGGTTCCCCAGGAAACCGTGCGGACCCTTGTTCTCGAGATAGTAGGCCTCACACGGCCTACACATGGTTTTCCAAACCATCCGAGGAAACCATGCGGACCCTGGCTCTCGAGGTGGTGGCGTGTGCACGGTTAGCGCATGGTTTTCCAAACCGTGCGGGCTAACCCTGCGGCCACTTAAAATTAGGGTTATAAAACCTGATCTCACTCGGGATTGCCTCATTTCACTCTTCTCTTACTCCCACTTGATCCTCACTCGGGATTATTGGTTCTCAAAGGTTGTAGGGGCTCTCCCACTCGTTTTGGAAGTGATTCGAAGGAGTTTTGTGGTGGTTTGAAGGCGGTTCTTCTCAGATAAGTCTTCTCTCGTGGTTTTTTGTTGTTTTCTCTAGATCTACATCTCCCTATCTCTTGTTTTTCTAGATCTACACCCGTTGTGTGTAGATCTATGGTTGTGGTTTCCTTGGATGTTAATTCTAAGGCTTTTGGATGTTAGGTAAGGGGATCTAGAGAGGTTTTGGTGGTGCGTTCGGCGGTTTCGAGGTGCGGTTCCTTGTGGGTCGATTTCTTGGAAACCCTAAAGGTAGTTGGCTTCACTCTTGACTCCTCTTGATATAATTGGTTGGATTAGTTTCAAATTTGTTATTTGAATGGAATTTATTTTGAAAAGCATTGAATAAATCTTCTTTAGTGATGATTTATGGTTTTGATGAAATTGTGAAATCTTGGTGAATTGTGTGCAAAGTGGCTTGGCTATTTGAATTTAAAATATTGATTTTAAATTATGAAATTTCTGAAATTGTAAATGGTTTGATGAGAAATGGGTTTTCAATAAAAATGGTGTTTTATTGAAATTGTTTTGATGTATTTGGTTTACAAGAAAAAGGCAGCTTTATTGAAATGGTTTGAATTGTTTGAACACAATTGGTTTGGATGGAAAATGGTTTTCAATAAAAGGTGTTTTATTGAAAGGATGGTTTGGCATGATTGTTGGAAATGTGTAGTGTGTGTTCATATTGCATTGTATGAGGCTTGGTTGAAATATGACCTTGTGCTCAGTGCCAAATGTTTAATGGCACGATGGTAACTATATGTACGAGGCTTGGTTGAAATATGACCTTGTGCTCGGTTCCAAAGGTGTAATGGAACATGGGAAATAATTACATTGTGACGACTTGGTAGATCGACGAGAGACCGCTCATGAGTATGGAACTGTCATAATGATGCATGCATGGTTGATTTCACGGGTTTGTGAAATGGTTGGGAATGCCTAAACGGGATGTTTTTGGAATGGTTTGGAAATTTGATTGGTTATTTTTCTGAAAAAAATAATGTGTTTTAAAAGGTATTTTAAATTGCACTTTGATGCTTTTGAGCATGGATGGATTTGGAAAACTTGTTTATATTTAGTTATAAACTGCTTTGGTGAAAATGTTTTATATAAACTACTTTTATATAAATGTGGATAACTCTTCTATCCTAGTGGCGTGAGTAGGGAAGTCATTGGGGAAAACCTACTGAGTTTTATACTCACCCCTACTTTGGCACTTTGGTGCTTTTGCAGATGTTGTATTCCGAGACACAGGTAAAGGTAAAGCATCTCATTACTAATGGATCGTGGTGATGTTTTGGAGATGTTGTGAAGCTTGGAACTTGTGGACCACGTAGTCGTGGTGTCTTTTCAGAGTCTCATGTTGTTTTTATGTTGTGTACCTTGATGTTTGGTTTGGTCTTCTACTGTTGCGTACTCTGATGTGGTTTTATATAAATGAAGTTGGTGATTGGTCTTTCATTTCTTCATGTATCATATAGTAAATGGTTAATGGATGGGTTTATTTTCTTAAAGGTTAAATCGTCCCCCACTTTTATTTGAAACCCTTCAGCATTTATTGCCAGCCTTTGGCATCTCGGGGATGTCGCTTAAGGCCAAGTAATGACTTGTTGTATTCTCAAGACAATGAGGATAAGCGGATCATTACACCATTAAAATGACTAGTCCGGATCTTTTGTGGTCATTGAATGGAGTTGGGGACAATATATGATAATTTTTTATATTTTATATATTTTTAAATAACCTTATCGTCTTGTTAATGATTTATATCTTTGTTAAAAAAGGAACACATGAATAAACACTTGGACCTAATTAATTTCAAGGTTTACTGCTCAGTAATATTTGTATCTCATTCACATTATTTCAAAAAAATATACAATAACATTCTATATATTAAAAACCAATACTTTTATATGGTTAATCCTGGTTTTAAATGTCCAAAAATATGTGTTTCAATTTGATTAAAAAATGTGCATGTTCTCTCTGAACATATATATGATGTAAGAAATGTTTTTTATCATATTTTTGAAAACCTCACTATATAGTTCAGTAATTCTCATTGTGATTCTTATACTTTCTTCAATCTATAAATTATTTCAAATACATGTTATTCACATCCTTTTCCCATGAGTTAATACCATCCTCCTTAGTCATATTTATAATTTTTTGTTTGTTTCACTACTTATCCAATTTCCTCATTCGTTCATATTTCTAGAAAACTTTTTCCAGTGCCTTCTTTAAATCAACACAAATTTATTATACTCATCCCATCTATTATCATATACAAACAAAATTCTATTAATTGTCCACTATAAAAAAATTGTTCCAATCACCTCTTAAAAAACTTGTTTATGTTTTCTATGACCACATTTCCTCTATCTAGTTGTAACTTATTTATCGACCTTGATATTCCTTCATATGAAACATCCTGATCAAACATTGGTTATCATATATTCATCTAGTAACTCTATTCTAAATTATTTATATATAAAATCCTCTTTTTCAAGTGTGAAAAGTACATGATATGAGTTTGATCATACACACATTTCTATATGTGATCATAACAGAATAAATGACGGAACCAAAATTTAATTTTTAACTTAATGAAAACTCAAAATATTTATGAATCCTCTCAAAATAATTTGATGGAAACTTATAAATTCTTCTAGAGAATTATGGAATATTATAAAAAATTAATAATTTATAACATTAAATAAACATCCTTAAAACACAGTGAGAATCATGGATCTTCCATCCATGATATGAAGAAAATTGAATGGTCATTGTAGAATCACCAAAATTATATCTTTATAAAAAATTGTAAATATATTCATACCATTAAAAATTTGAATAATTATCCCTATGGTAAAACATTATAAAAATTATTCTAACCACTAAGACTCCATCTAATAATTCCTTTTGAAACTTTGTAGTAACTTCTATAAAACGTTTTTGAGAAACATTTTCTATCTAATAGATTTAATAAAAGCCACACTGTCATTTTATTTGAAATTATAGCCTCTATCGAATGAAATTTATAAAAAAACATCATCTGATAACACCCAAAAAACATTCAATCTGATATTTAGTTTATCTGATAGGATGCCACAAATTTCAATATTATAGATCATCTAAAAGACTTCATCCTATTAGACCCCATTTTTTCGACTTCATATAGATGGAAATCATCCATTTAAAACTATTTCCATTTAATATTCCTCAGCATCTCTCTAACTTAAGAAACATTATTTGATTTGGAAAACATAAAAAATTCAAAAATAACATACTTTACACTACTCTAGTTTCCAAACATCATAAACATTGAATACACACTTACTAGCTTTACATGCCTCATAGCCAAAATATTGTTTACATACTAAGTTTTAGAAAATATCATATAAAACATGATATTATTCACATTATAAAAACAAATGAATTTCTCCCCTTATATTATTTTTCTTGGATTAGGAGGTATATTTTAACTCATGATGTTAGAAACATTCAATATATAAAATCAAATCAATTTTTAATCCTTTATCAAAAAAGTTTTATGATTAAATATGAAAGTAATATAAGATAAATCATTGGGCACCAAAAATCAATCAGAACATTTCAGTCTAGAATTTTTCATCTTGTGCACTTAGTTTACATAAGATTGTTTGGACATCGCTTTTCATTCACCATTTTATAAAATTCATATAAAACATTTACGTCCAATGATAGAATAAGAAAACATATTAACAAATAGTCTTGACAACTTGCATCATCCTCGAAACACCTCCAAACATCCTGGTATGAAAAAATACGCAGTATATTTTTTTATAAACTTAGAAACATATATCACTAAACATTTAACGCAAGAAATGTATTAATTTTCCAATTATTATAATACTAAATGAGTGAAATTTATTTAGGAAATAAGAATCATTGAAAAATAATATCATGTTTTCCATAAGAAGTGAAATATGTAACCTTTTCATTCACCTTTTATGGAAATTCTTCTTTCACTTGAAATTTTCATCACAAAAAACATCTTCAAACTGTAATGAAAATCGTTCTTACATCCACATAAAGAAAATATTAAAATAGTTCTCACATGTTTAAATCATACCTAATCAATTTTTTAGAGTCTTTATAAATAAATTATTTCCCTTGAAAGGTCAAACACGCAATAGATATATTTATGTTACAAATTTTCCACCCCTTGATGATATTATCATAAGGTTAGATGAAGAAGGGTTGAAAATTTCATACATTAAACTTGAATTGGGGGATTTTTAGTGCCCGTTATGAACAAAAACATATGATGTTTTTCCATCATTAATGGTTTTGTGAAGATATCAGTGACTTTATACATTGTTGGAACAAACTCGAACATCAATTCGTTCCTATCTATGTTCAATTTGATGAAGTGTTATTTTATAACAATGTTCCATAAATGAGAATATTAGACTATATTTTTAGTAATATTTATTTCCCATTTCATTTCACAACCCAATAGATGGTGATGATTCATATAAGCTTCCAATTATATTAACTATGACTTCATCCACATAATTTTTGTTGTAGATAGAGTGGAAGTAATATATTAATCTTCGACAATATAGAAATTTACTAAAATATTTTTCTTTATATTCTACCAAAAACATCATTACCCAAATAAAATCACTCAACTAGATGTGTATTTTCTATCATCAGCATTTCCTTCCCAATATGAATCAATATAACTAAAAATAAAATATTATTTCCTATGGTGTTATATTTAAAAAAAAATTATTTTATAAATTGTAATTATTTTTTAGCTATTTTCTATGCATTAGATGAGATTCTTTAAGTTCACTTTGATATATATCATAAATAGAGACAATATATACCATAACAACCATATAACCCATTATATATATGAAACATCAATCTAATTATATAAATTCTATAGGATATATATCCTTTCATTAACCAAATTTTGAAAAAACAATCCACTGTAATTGTTATCAGAATTAGATTTGAGTCTTCCATGCCAAAGCTACCTAGATATTCCTGATCATACATATCATGAGATAGGAAAATATATTTATTAGTTTTTTATATTTTTAATCTAATAATGTATATCATTTCTAATAATATGGATGTTTCAAAAAACAACTTCAAATACTTAATGAAATGGTAACAAGTTTCTTCATTAATCCTTATAATTATATGATAGCATCAATATAAACAATCACAATGTGGAAAATATCTTTATTTTCATTTTTATAGTGTTTGTTATCATTTATTCATTTCATGATGTTCAACATGCTAAAGAAATTATCCAATTTTAATACTATATTCATTGATATTACTTTAGATCATACAAATTATTTTTTAATTTTACCACATAACATTCTTCTTTCATAATAACAATGCCATATTGTTTTTTAACAAAAACTTCTTCATTGTGATTTATGTTAAGAAAAGTTAACCTATCATCAATATAAATCATTTAATATCTTTTTTTGTAGTAATAATAAAAATAATTTTAATGGATTTTAATTTTGCTACATGATTACAATTATATTCAATGTCAATGCCTTAAAATTATGAGTAACCTTTGAAAACTGGTCATTTCATTTTTCTTAAAACATCACCTTTCTCATTCTTCTTGTTTTAAATAATTAAATTATACCAATCACATTATTATTTTTTGGTTTAGTTATACGTTCCCAATAATCATTCCTTTTAATCTAGTCCATCTCTTAATTTTTTGTATCAATCCACTAATGATACTCAAAACCATCATCAACATCAATGGGTTCAATTTTTGAATAAATGTAAGTATATGAAACTGTATTTGATTCTCTTATGGTTTGAACCTTTCGTAATTGATCTCCATTGATGCTGTAAACATCTAATTAATTCATCATCCAATGTTTTGATGAATTAAATTGTTCCTCATCACTTTAGAGAGATGTATCCAAATATTCATAGTGATAATCTTAAACATTATTAATATATATAATAATTATTTGACATTGTTCAACTAAAACAACCTCATTTTTCCTTTCATCGATATTTTTAAATGTATATGAAAATTTGTTATCAAACATTTCCATAACATTCAAATCTATCGAGTCAAACACCTTTCATATTTCTGTATTATAACACTTTTATCTTATACCATTATAAGGGTATCCAATAAATATTTCCATCAACACCTCTATGATAAAACGTATCATGATTTTTAACCATAAATTTTATAATACAGTGACTTCTGGATACCCATAAATACTTTAAAATTTGGGATTATATGTAATATGTATCATAAGGATTCATATCAAAGTTCATCTTGTAGAACTGTTGATTCTGAAAAAAAAATTATGATCTTATATCTTACCTCCAAAAATAAAGAGAAGTATCATGTTTGATAAATAGTTTTAATCCCATCTATAAAAAAGTTCTATATTTTTGTTTTTAAAAACAATTTTTCTATGGTGTTTATAGTGAACTAATACTATGAATACTATTATGATTTTCAAGAAAATATTTGAACTCCCCACTTATATAATCTCCACCATTATCAATTTAAATTTTCATTAAATTTTATATTAACATTCATTTTTTTCACTTATCATGAAAGTATTGGGAATTTTTAGAGCCTCAGATTTATTCTTTAAAAACACAATACACATAATGTGATTAAAATCCTAAATAAGAGAAATGACATATTTGTATCAATATTTTTATTCTTTACCCATTGGAAAACAAATGTCAATGTGAACCATCTCTAAGGGGTGAGTTAAATGTATGTCAACTTTCCTATGTACATAGATTATAATTATTCCCTTATAGAAAATATAATAACACCAATATCTTCTTCTAGTAATATCATGAATTCCACAAATACATTATCTCTTTCTTAGATTTCTCCTATACCTCTAGCACATATTCCCCAGACATTTACACCATTATATATTTCCATCCACCATTATTAGATAGCATGAACTTTTTGAATCAAAAAATAAAAACAATCATATGATTATTCACCTCTCATTATAACATTCACATATTAAATTATCATAAAAAACAATATTCTAGGAAAAAACATTATTTCCTTCATCATAATGTTACGAAACATATAACATGTTCTATTTCAGTCCATCAAGAAACATGGATCTTTTGGATTTTAAATTTTCTTCAACAATAACTGAAAATCCATCACACTTGATTCAGAGTGACTCAACATTGTCAGAAGGAATTGTTCCTACTTTAAATCATTTACATTCTTTAACAACTTCAAATTTCATATAATATGTGAAGATAAACCACTCTCCAAAATACAGGGTAGTTCTCCTTTTCTATCTTGAAAGAACCCATCGACAACTAAATATTTTTTTCCCTTTTTCTTTCTTCTCATGACATTTTTAGATAGATTATATGAAATTATTTTCACCAGAATAATTATACAATGTACAGGTTGATAACATATTTCAAAAATATTTTCCAATGCTTGGAATCTATTTTTATATTTTAATTTCATTTTTTCAGGTTTTCTTTTTCGAGTGGGTTGACTGCCCAACAAAATCTTCCTCTAGATTATCCGGGATTCACTATAACCCTAATAATTATAACAAAACATGTTTTCTGAATTCCAAAATCCTCTACAATACTAACATTTTCCATATAAATAATTTTTCTCTTTCTAACATGTATATAAACCATAAATTTTTTTTTAATTTTCATCAAATTTATTACCTTTAGCATTTGTATTTCATTGTAAACCAATGTTTTGGTTATTAAATGAGATATTACTCTTTATAAAATACTTCTTATCATCCTAAATAGAATCACATATAATAGTATCTTTTGGTTCATACATTTTATCCTTAGAAAAATTATATTTTTCAACTCTAATTATATTTGATACATACATGTTTTTTATAACATTAAATTTCTTTAGGGCAGCTACATTTTTATTATCAACCATTGAGGGTGACCTTTTTTAATTATTAATATCTTTAAATTTTTTAAAAAATTCACAAACTTCAATTACTAGGGTTTAGAAGTTTGTAACACCATCGTATGTTTTGATAAGTTCTTGTTTAATATTTTTTAAGTCATCCTCCTTTACCTTCAATTTTTTTTCAAGATTTAGGTTTACATTCTCCTCTTTGTCAACCGAATTCTTCAACTTATCAATCAATTTTAGAAATTCATATTTTTATTCTAAAAAATATTCAATATTTTCAACTAAATGGTTTTTTTTTCAACTTCTTGGACTCTCATTAATGTCTTACAATATTTATAAGACATTATATAATCTCTTTATTAATAGTAAATTCAATTTGGATTTCTTCTATTGTTAAACTACTACCATCATCACTGGTGAATTTTACATCATTCTCTTTAGAAATTAGAATTTTTTTTCAGAAGTGTCATCACTAATATATCTGCTTCTCCTTCAGTATCATTATATTAATCACATATAGAAAAATACTTTCTCCTTTTTTATTTATAGATCTTCATGTAATTTCCCCTAGTATGGGAATTAGATTTTTTATCCTTTTTATTAATGTATATTCATAACTTTGTTTCATCCTCATTAATTTCTTCAACCCCCTTTCTCTGAGAAAATTTTGTTGCAACATGACCAATAGATATATAGCCAAAACATTCAGTTGTAACTTCCCTTTGTACATTAATATGCCTATTTTCACCTTTTTTTGAAAACAATGGTATAAATTAATAAAAAATTTATGAACCTCATCTTCGGTGTTAAAATCAAAAACATCTTCTTATTCATGAAATTCCATATATTTCACTTTTTTAAGAGATTTAAAATAAATTTCCAGACCAAAACTATCTTTGTTATTCATAACATTTTATCTCCTCATTTAATAACTTATGAGAGTGATATATAGATCATATAAAGATATGTTTTTATGATTTATATCTCCCAATGATGAATCTTATGAAATAACTTTATCAGAAAGAATTCATAGGATTCTTTCCTAAATGGTTGAATCTTCCAACTTCTAACCATGTGATGAAGCTACAATTTTCATACATTACATATAGTAATTCAATTTTTTAAATTCCACTATAGTTTTATTTTATTATAAATTGTCACATTTTTAGGTTTTAGTGGTATTTTGAGCTCAAATTCCAAAATGGCGTATTTTTTGGATTTAAATGTTTTGTTTTTATTATGTAATTCATCCATAACATTTTCTAAATAGAAAAAAATTGTGAAATTCATTTTTTTAGGATTCCTTAAATCAATGAATTCATTTAATAAATATGGATTCAAATCCCAATATTTCATTTTTGGGCCCAAAACCATATCACAAAGTCGGCCTTAAAAACTATGCACGAATCTAGACATATTTAAAGATGGGAATATATCTCAAATTGGGCCTGTCAAATGATTCTAAATTTCAACATGGAGTTGTTAAAGTAATTACAGAACATATATTATGAAGGAGGAAATGTCTGAATCTGGTGGTCTAAAGGTTATTGTGTCATGAGAAATTGATGTTTTGGAATACAAACAGTCACCTGGATAGATTAAAGTTTTCTCACTAAATTAGCCATAACTACTCCATTCCTAGGACAATAAATCTACAATTTTGTGGGCATACTCGGGAGTTATAATTGAACATCATTCTAGAAGGGACCACTTACCAATTTAGGTATTTATTGGGTCTAACAGTCTTGAAATTCTTTAGGATAGAATTGGAGTGATATTTCTTCACCCATTTTCTCTATAATTTTTAACCTCCCCTCCCCAACCAAAGGATAGCCATTTCAAGGGAGAAATTTTGGGTATTTTTTCTTTACCTGTTCTTTACATTTTTATTATATGTTAGTTTATATTTCATCTTCATACCTCCTTTATTATATTTTGTTATTTTATGTGTTCTCCCACTGTTATTCCCTTCTCAAATCCACAAAAAATGGAGAACTAACATCAACATTTGTTCAAGGGAGGGAATGGTGATTTGATTAAGTTTCATGTACTTTAATTTGATATCTATTTATTCAATTCTGAGAATTTTGGTGGTGGTTATGTTGATTACGGTGAGTGGTCGCCCCATTTTCTCTACCATCGTGTTCATCTTCTCGTTTATCAATTTTCCTTCCCTTCGTTATTTGTGTCGTTCATACGGTGGAGCATGGCGTGGGTAGTGATGGTCGTTGAAGAGGTATCTGAACCAAATTGAGGAAGATAATTACCTAGTATACATAGGTCTCGATATAGGGTGATAGAATTTCAAATGAGAAGTGTGGTGTGATAGGTTTTGATCACCTCATTGAATTAAATATTGAGATTCATTTCAAATAATGATATCAACCACCACGGCCCCCAAGAACAACTACCTTCTTTATTTATTCTAAATTCAGTATGTATTTCATAGAATTATTATATATTATATTTATATTTTCTAAATTTAAAATCCCCCTACATTTATATTAGAATTATATTTTTATATTAGTTAGTTTATAATATCGGCAATAGAGAAACAGTGTGTGGAAGCAGCCTCCTTCTGATTGACCCTAGGTT
Organism: Viscum album; assembly: GCA_963277665.1. Lineage (NCBI taxonomy): Eukaryota > Viridiplantae > Streptophyta > Magnoliopsida > Santalales > Viscaceae > Viscum > Viscum album. The sequence continues at coordinate 2,083,393,183 of OY728143.1, read as the reverse complement.
GTGCCACTATGATACATTCTAAGGATATTAAGAATTTAATTGAATATGGAACCTGGAAAAATTCCTCTCATTAATTTTTCACCATTTACAGGGATTCCAAGTTCTTATTCACACTATTTTTCGTAAAACCCAAAAAACATATTTTAAAAACTAAAAAAATTCCTTGCATGTCACTATTTAATTAGGTCAAGAATTTTTTTTAGTTCTTTTTGATATGCGTGGCCCAGTGATGAATTTTATATCAGGTAAGAGATATTTATGTTTAAAATAGAATAAGATTCCACAATGATTCAAAATAATTTCAATGTTCTTGAACAAGCAGGCATGAAACCTACATTGCTGGCTTTTAAACATGGAGAATTTAATGTTCTATGGATAGAATGACAAAAACAAAAAACAAGCAAAAAAAGAGTTGGTAAATGTTATTTCACCTACAATTGGTGTTGAAGAACCAAATAAAGACTTGAATACTCAACTTAATGATCCAGTCATCTCTCCGTGGCCATTTCTTGAATACGTTTCATAAGGAGGTATTTTAGCTCATACAACTGTAGGGGATGAGCATGTTTTCGAAGAAAATTGGTTAGATTGTGTTGAAGACCAATAGATAAGTGATAATACCATATTTTTTTTAAAAATAATTAGTACCTATATACCTCTCTCTTTCTTTTGATAAATATGAAGAATTCCCTACTAAAAATGAATTCACTATGGCCTTTCTTAAAGAGATCATGCTTCAAGCTGACCAACATGAAGGGGGATTTGTTTTTTTTATTCTTCATGTTTTAATTTTATTGTAGTTTAAATATTTTCTTAATTTCCCTTTTCTGTTTTTTTTTAAATAAAATCACATGATAAATACCTGGATATTGAAGTCAAAGAGGCCACACAAGTAATGGTAGTGAACAAAGAGGACCAATTATTCCTACTTCACCCATATTTTTTGTTATACCTTGTTGAAATAGAGGAGGAGGTATTGTAAACTATCAATGGGTTACTTTATGACCAGTGCAATTTGGATAGCACATGAAGAATGAATTTGTGGTGGTTACTAAGCAACAAACCCCATACACTATCAGATTTGGTTAAACTGCTGCTATTTTCAGACTAGGGGGAAAAGGATAACCCCCACTTAAGAGTTCAAACCATGAATTATCCAAATTATTTTCCCTTACTCTTTCTTTTCATTTATTTTTCTCTTGTTTTTCATTATTTCATGCTTCTTAGTTCATGTGTAAGTATCTAGATTCTTATCTCAAGGCTTATACTAAAAAATAAATTCATGTTGTACCTTTCCTTCCTATTATTTTTATTCCCTTATCATTATTTTATTTAGCTTCAATTAGGGGTGTTGAAATCTAAATTTTGGGGGAGTGTCAACTTTCTTAGTTGTTTTGTGTGATTTTTTTCTTTTTGTTTTCCATTTTTTTGAACATTGAGATTCAATGAATCTTATTATCATTTTTCACACACCAATTGATTTTGAGATTATTGAAATGATTTTTGAAAAGTTGGAGTTTAAATGATTGAGGATGTTAGAAACTTTTTCATTGAATTTTATTTCTAATAATTTTTATAAGATTGAATTTTTTTTTGATGTACATTCCCATTAAACACTAACTCAAAACATTTTCCAATCCTATGATGTATTTTTAAGTTGTTTGATATATTGTTTCTAATACCCACACTTTATTGAGGGAAACATGGATTTTGTGTGAGAACCATAACTTGTGACTTTTTTTTCAAATATTTGGATTTCATGGAGTGTTTTTAACATGATTTAGGAACTTTATTTCATATCCAAACATTTAACTTGAGACCCACATTTACATCTATCCTTTGTAAGCCCTTATATTCCATGAATTGCCTGATAAGTTTAAGCTACATTAAAAGCCAATTTTTCCTTACCTACCCACACTCTTGGTATATGTTTCATGGATATTTCATATTTGAGTTTGGGGGAAGGGACATTCATGTGAATTATTTGGGATTTGTTACATTAATGGGTAATATTTTGTGTGTTTATACACATTGGATAGTATAGAATGATATAATTAGGTATGAGTCATAATATCATTGTGATTTATTTGTTTCATCCAGTTCTCCTTCAAAAAAATGAAAAAAGAAAAAGAAAAAATCAATATGAGCTTGAATTTTTCATTTTAATTTCTTTTATGACTCATGTCCTTCTCTAAAATCATGGTCATGATTTTCATTAATTCATTTTATTCAATTTTCATATCATTCTCTATGAAAAAAAAATGTTGTTCCTTTCTTGAGCTTTACATAAAATGAAAAAAAGGAAAAAATAGGGAACATAGATGATATCATTCATTGTAAAATATCTTGACTCATGTCCTATGCTATAGAAAAATGGGGTGGTGTTGTGTTTCACATTTTTAAGGGGATTGATTGTAGAATTTTTGTGTTTTCACATGATTATTTAAGCATTGTACTTAAGAGTCAAACCTCTTCTTTGTTGCCTTAAATGTTTCAATCATTTTCCCACCAATCCTAATACATAAAATTCAACATGGAAAATACCTCATGATTGAATTAATTATCATGTCTCATGCTAGGGGGAGATGAGAATTTTCACAACCCAATGGTGAAAATTCACTTTCCAAGTATGACCATAACTCCATATTTAATTTCTCTTCAGTGAAGTGTGACACCAAATTCCATGTGAAGTAGGTTCTGATTGAGTTGTGGATGGATTTTTTTGGTTGAATAAATTTAAAAGTGAGGAATAAAATTGATGGGTAATTATTTTTCATATAATAGACATGATGGAATTTCATTTTGGAATAGATCATTGATGTTTTCTAATTTTTATTGTTATCTGGATTTTTATTTGAATATAGCATGATTTCCCATGAGTATAATGCTTAAGTATGGAGGAGTGTTGTAGCTATATTTTTCATAAATTTCATAAAATAATTAGATGTTTTAAGTCCCAATATTGTATTATTTTATTGAAAATTGTCACATTTTTAGGTTTTAGTCTTATTTTGAGCTCAAATGATAAAATGTATTAGTTTTGGGATTTAACTGGTTTATTTTTATCAAGTAATTTGGCCATAAAATTTTCTAAACTGAACAAAATTGTGAAATTAATTTTTTTTAGGATTCTTAACACCATGGTATTAATTTAATCCTTATGTAGTAAAATCTCAATCCTTAATTTGTGGTCCCAAATCCATATCACAAACTGGGCCTTGAAAACTATTCAATGATCTGGACATATTTTAATATGAGCTTATATATTGAATTGCGACGTTCAAATGATTATTAAATTGAACTTGGATATAGAAAAGGATTTATGTAGAATCTTTAATGAAGGATTACATGCATGAATCATGTAGTTTAGGGTTATTATCACATAGTAAATTGATGTTTTTAAATACAAATAGTCACCTGGATATATTCAATGTGCCGCACTAAATCGTCCATAACTACTCTATACGTAGGAAATCAAGATACAATTTTGTGGTGGAACTCTTTAGAGATAAGGAAACAACATTCAAGAAAGTTACATTTACTAATTTGGACAATTATTGAGTCTAACAGTCATGAACTTCTGGAGGATAGAATTAGAGAATGATTTCTTCACCCATTTTCTCTATAATTTTTCCCCTCCCCTCCCATACTAAAAGAGAGCATTTCAAGGGGTAAGTTTGATTATTTTTTCAATAATTTTTCTTTATATATTTAATACATGTTAATTTATATTTCTCCTTCATACCTAATTTCTTTCATTTTGTTATTTTATGTGTTCTCCCACTATTATTCCCTTCTCAACTCCAATAAAAAAAAGATCTAACCGCAGAACTTGTTCGAGGGAGGGAGTGGTGATTTGTTTGTGTTTAATGTACTTTAATTTCTTATATATTTATTCAATTATGATAATTTTGGTGGGGGATAATTTGATTACGGTGATCAGTCTCCCAATTTTCTCTACCACTATGTTATTCATCTCGTTTAAAAATTTTCCATTCCTTCAATATTTGCGTCATGTATACAATGGAGCATGGCATGAGTAGTTATGGTTGGTGAAGACGTATCATAACTGACGTATGGAAGAGCATTTTCGTGCATGCATAGGTCTCAGTATGGGGTGATGGAATTTAAAATGTGAAGGTGGGGTTTGATAGGTATTGATCTCCTCATTGAATTGAATATTGAGATTCATTTCGAATAATGATATCAACCACCATAACCTCTCAAGAACAACTACCTTCTTTATTTCTTCTAAAATCATTACCTATTTCAAGGAATTATTATATATTATAATTATATTTCCTGAATTTCAAATTCCCCCCCCCCCATTTATATTATTATTATATGTTTATTTAGATAGTTTATAATAGTGAAAATAGAAAAATTATGTTTTGAAGTGGCCTTCTAATCAAGCCTAGGTTAGTCCCCTATGGTACATTATTATGGTAATAAGAATTTAATTGAATAGGTTTCAGTGACAAAATCATCTCATCACCGTGACATCTTATGGTGCTTATAATTCCATCCACCTTTGTAAAAAATTCATCAATGAATTCATAATCACACATCTTAATATAATAGTAATTCAAGATACAAATTCATAACATTTCCTTCTATACTTTTAGATTTCCTTCATAGATGTTTTTTATCTTCTCCTAGATACCTTTAGTTGTTCTCACTAATTTAACTCTAATAGAATCATTTTACGATATTGAGAAAGTATCGAATTTACATCTCTCCCATCATTTTCTAAATTCATATTATCTACTAATAATAAGGGAACTCCCTTATAATGTGGTGGTAAACCATTGATATAATCTTCAATAAATTCATAATAAATGGACATAATATAAGTTATAGTTATATATTTCCAAATATGACATTTAATTACACAAACAATTTGAATCCCCTTAGTATTCAATAAATTATGAACATCCATTGTAGAAACTCCTTTCTTAAAACTTCAATAAAGAGTCAATGATGGTTCATTCAATCTCTTATCATTTTAAAGTACCAGTAATGTAATGACCCAACACACCAGGGCCTTCTTGGATGGAGGTAAGGTGAGTGTGACACCCCCATACTACCTCCAATATGTCATGGGATGGTGACTAGTGTGGAGTAGGAATGTCTCATAAATGATAGGCCTTAGCCTGGTACTTGTGAATATATAGACAAATATAAATTTCCATACAATGTTGAATGGTAAAACACTACATCTAAAACCATAATCCATGCATAATGTATATCCCACATCATAGTATCACAAAATTAATGGAAATCATAATGAGGTAAATACAAGGCAACCAAAATAGAAAAATAAATCTATGTTGATCAATAATAGGGGACTACTATGACATGAAACAACTTTTCCAACCATGTTTAGTCTATATCATTATTCTCCTATTATTCCCAACCCTCCTAGGACAAAATCAAAAGGAATATCATATAAAAAATACATGTTATATTATTGATGATCCTATAAAAGGATTATTTTAAAAATACTCTATAGGAAACCGCTAAATAAAGAAACATAAGCATCAATGGAGTAGTCATGTTGTCAACTAAAGGCATGTTAATCGGTACAAGATACAATGAAATAGGGATAACTATAAAACCTATATGTAATCATGATAGACTCCAATAATTAAATTGTTCTCAACCATTCTACTATACATTAGATTATTCTTTGGGACTAAAGGTAGCACTCATCTAGGATATCTCAATCCATGAGTCATATTATCATTATTGGTTCTCTTCTAAGAGGAAATGTTCATCAAGTGTCATATAAGTAAACTCAAGAACTCAGAGGATGTTGAAATCTGCGTAGGGTATCACACTCATATTATTTAAGGATACCATAAATCCTATTGGATCAATCTGTAAGATAAAGGATCAATTCTATGGGTATGGTGGTCACACTCATACAAAAAATCCTACGTAGAGAAGAAGATACGATAGAGGATCTCATCCAAATCTATGTAGAGGGATAAAATGAACTCTATTTGAGAAACAAACTATGAAGGGGATCATGGTCCTATAATTAGGATATAATTTCTTACCCTCATAAGGATGGATTAAGGAATCACACTCCACTGGACCTAGTCTACACTGAAGAGATGGAGTACCTAAACATGTCCTGAATGAAGTACATGATGTTTATTAGGGACTATATAACGTGTCTCATCTTCTTCAGGTTAGCTCATGTCTCATCATCTAAGATGGAATGAAATCCCCAATATACATGAAATGAACTTCTATGTTACATAGAATGTACAAGTTTGGAGGGGACTTGGTATGTTATTTTCCCATGCATGTATACTCATGGACATTACCATCTACCCTCTTGGGTACACATTGATCCGCTATCACCAGGGCATATTCCATGTGACTTTTTTCTTATGGATTGTGACATTTTATTACTTGTGTAAACTTTATCTTCCATGGTTGGGTCCACATGGTGTGTATTATTCGTACTATATCCTGTATATCATTAGATTTTTGATTAATTCAAATCCATCACATGCTTTCACCTATCCCATCCAGTCCCACAAATGTCTCTATCTCATATTCTTGTAGATCTCAAATATGTAGCCGACTATGCCTATGAAATCATCAGTTTCAAAATTATGGCCTTAGATCCACACATGATTCCTCTTCTATTCCACCACAATGTTGTCACACAAAATCCCACAACTGGAGATGGTCAAATCAGAACCAAATTAGATGTTTTTTTCTATGAGTCGTAACCAAGTCATCAGTCTACATCCCAAACATACAGTAATGATCTATTATGCCAAATATCATTAATAAAATGATCATTAATCTATTATTTCTTGAAATACAAACAAAATGAAATAAAAATGATGATCTCATGAAGAAAGGGGAGATAAATACATAAAACATATTAGTAATGAGTCTCATATAATGTTCATTTTGTCCTCAATAAATTATCATAGGAATGGTGAATGAAGAGAAACAAATGGTTAAATTTAAAAATCTTATATCTAAAAAGATAAACCCATATATGAACAACCTGAAGGACCTACAAATCAAACTATTAGAAAATTTGATTCTTTTTCCCCATGGGATAAATAAAAGTTGAAAATCCATATAAAACAATATTCTACCTTGTGATATGATCAATCACATACAAAGAATAAATTTTTATTATCACCGTTGGAGAGATCCTCAAACTTCATTGGAAAAAATGATCCTTGATCGGTTTTCCTTCATAATGTTCTCCACAAATGAATCCACTCTTAATCAAAGGTTTATGTGGATAAATCCATGGATTCGGAATATCAATGATTATGTAGAGGGTATCTGATCACCACATCAAAAAGGAAAAAATTAATAAAAAATTTTATTTTATTATTTTCATCTATTACATCATTTATCAACACAACTAAAACCAATAAATGTTTTTTCATTCCTTGGTTGAATTACACATTGTGGATTCAATGGTGGTCTCTTATTTCTTATCTGAGACTATTCGAGAGTTATTTCATTATTTCTAAATGATTGTGAAACCATTCTATAAATATATTTAATATTTATATAATATCAACACTCAAGATCACTTGGAATAAAAATCTCATCTTGCCTTAATATAGGGCCTATAAAATATTCCATAATATATTTCAATGTTTTATTAATAAAAAATAGGGATGTTACATTCTCCCCACCCTATGTCTTTTCATCCTAAAAAGAAAAATACCTTCAAAAAAGATAAGGGTGCTAGAATTTCCTTTGGGTCTCCCACTCCTAGGTGATCACCTATATATTCTTGTTCTCCCACTGACATGCACCAATTGAATCACTTTAAAATTTATGATATTCACTTATGGATACTCAATCTCTATTGGTTACTATATGAAGTTTTCTCAATACATCATGTTTATCTCTCCCCAACCAATAAACTGTGAATGTTCATAAACATACCTTCTCAGTGGTGACATACGGAACACATCGTATACCTGGTCTAACTATGATGGTACATCCAAGCATTATGTGACCTTGCTCATCCTATACATAGTCTGAAAATAGTTGATTATTCATGTGGATAAATTTTCCCCCTGCCAAATATCTGCAACCCATGTCAAGGTGAGAGATTTAAGAAAACATGTTATACCTTATAAAACACCAAATACCAATATCTTCAGTCCATATAGGACTTATGATGGCTCTAGATTTTCCTTATCTTCTATTGGATGATTTGAACCCTCTTCGCCACATCGTTCACCAACTATAGGCACATGAGTTTTAAAACACCTAGATCAGTCCTATGTAGTGGTGACCTATAGGTACACCCATAAAATACATAAAATGGTGTCATACTCCTGGTGTAATGGATTTTTTTTTTGAATAATCCACCAAGGATAGGTGACTCTCCCAACTACGGCCAAATTACAACAGGTAGGCCTTAAACATGTCCTCTGAAACGTGACTTTTTTTCTCAGTATACTTTTTAGTTAGAGGTGAAATACCACGATCAAATACAATAGATTCCCAAATAAATTCATCAATATAATTTATAATCGTTATATGAATCAATAAAAATGGTCTGAAATGATCATTCGTTGAGCCAGACTATCTATTACACATAAAGGTTTCCTAATCTCTCTAATAAACATTGTTATTGGATAGTTTAGAAGTGTTCCAACTTGGTAGTTCAATCTATGATCACCTAGATTGCATTGTGTCCACTAAAAACTCATGTAATTCCCATCACAATGTATGTATATATATCATCCCACTTTCTCTTTATAACCTCAAGGTATTAAGATAAATTCACTGGAACCTAGTGTTTATAATTTATATACTAACAACTAAGGTATTGAGAGACAAAATTTTATATAGTAATCTTAATAACAAGAACCAATAATGACATAAAAGGTCTTGGAACATCTTCACTAGACATGTATGTACCTCTAATGGTGATGTTTGAAACTCCCTTAGAACCACCTCACACAACATCACTACTAAAAAGGATTATCCTCAGAAAATGATGGTTTTCTCCTACCTTCATAAAATCCATCAGGATCATTTACAATGGATATATAAGAAGGCGGTATCTCACATACAGTATGTACATGTTAAGAATCCCTAACATACTTCATAAGTGGCTGGTAATAAACCATCAACTATAGATATGACGTACCATCCTCATCCATTATAAACTATTTCAATGAGGATAGCTTCTCTGACTCCCTTCTTAGAATTAGTGAAAAAATATCCAAGTGAGAGACATTAACACCATGTTACCCTTAAAAGGAGTATATATTATCTCGATGTCACAATATTAGAGATATAGTATCCATCACTACTATCTCATGTTGTGATCCTTCTATGAGAAAATATACCTGAGACTCTTTGGGTCATAATAGATGAAAAATCACTCACCCCTAAGGTGGTGTCAGCACCTATTTAGGTAGAATACTACCACTTACAACTCTAGATCATTGGTTACTTACTTATTATCTTATGGTCTCAACTTTTGTGACCCATAAATAATAACTTCTTGCCTCTACATTATAAAGAAACAAGACTAGTCTCTCAGGAATCGTAGAACTCTAGGTACTCAACACCCTAATATGGAGATCACATTATGGGATAACTCTTTAACCTCCACCCCAACTCATGAAAACCAGTTGGAACCTATCAATCCACATGAAAATCTACCCATTATAGTTAGAGGTAGTCAAAACTGTTGCTATCTTGGAGAAATAGGGTATGGATACCCTATAGTAGGTTTCCAGCCTGATGAATCTAGGCCCCTTCATCACACTATTTTCTAGATCATAATACAGCTCTACCTAGACCATCACTAAGTCCACTACTACACCCTCTACTAAGATGATTTATACCTAACATTGGAACTCTTGAATCATGAACTAAAACATCAATTGATTCCCATAATGCTGGTCCTATCACAGTATGTCTATTACCATGATCAAGTGTCTCATTTTCTTTTCCTTGAACACTGAGTACATTATAATTCCACCAATGAAGACCACCAAAAAAATCTAAAATGGATGCACCATCTGGTTCATGAGTCCTATGAATGATTTTAGGATGGTTATCATAATGAATGATAACCCCAAGTACTCAAAGTGACTATATAAACATTGAAATGTCATATTTTACATATTTATGCCTCATACAGTGATATGGTGATAACCCAACTTGGGTTATATATTCAAGAACCATCTATCCCCTCTAAATTTAGAGAATATTTAATCGATCCATGGTAATGGATACATATTCATTATGGTTACCCAGTTCAGGTTATGGTATTTCACACTCAACCCCAACCTCATGTCTACCTTCATGGAGAACAATATGGAGGTTTCCCAGGGTGACACACTACGTCTGATAAATCCCTTCCCTTATAATTCTTTTAACTAAACCTTTATCTCATGATGTTATATGTAATACAACTGTTATACTAGAATAGATATTAGGATAATCCTTGGGTGCAATTCAATGAAAAAATCTATCTCCTTAGGGGGAGGGAAGCCTGAAACATCATCGGGAAATACATCTTCATACTCCACTACTAAATCATTAAGATGAAAGCCTATAACATCCACTACTCAAAGATAAATATTATCCAACTAAGTATTTGTCAACTATATTCCCCTATATATGAGCTAGTCCTACTCTACATGGTTTTCCTCCACACCCATGAAGGAAACCATTACCCCATAACCACAGACACACCACATCCTCCGACTAGAATAGTTAATCAAGGAATTAACTATTGATAACCATTATGTATCAACGATGATGTTTTAAGGAATCATCACTACTAAAAATATATCTCATATGAGGCATTATCATCTATCATCAGATCAAATATTTATAAGACATTCTCCATCACTAAATCCCCCCAATCAGAGTGTAACCGCAAGCGTCGATCCATGGGCTCAATTAGAATCTTTATATCTCCATCCCTGGAAGTTCTGAGAAAATATTGTATTTCACTCATTTCTATAAATACTAAATCTATAGTACATAAGACACCAATTGGACCTCTATTCATCCATAGATCCTCTGGGTCATAGGACTATATTTCATGTAACTTCCCTTAACCCTGACAATAAAATCACTAAGTATGGCATATACCACCTGTGGTCATCATGGAAACAAGTAAAAATTTTATCCCCTTATATATTCTCTCTATGATCATCTACCACATCTTCCATCCTATACACCTATTTTATCTGACCAATATCTCTTCCTAGGAGGTCCATTAATCATCTATATATCATTCAAGTGAAAGGATGAATAATTCTGAGTGAGGTGTCCCTGGTCTTCATAAGAGAAACACCGCCATTATCTCTCTATAATTACTAGAACAATATTCATAGCCTTAAACTACCAATCCCATGTTTTGGTACAATATTCATAAGGATCTCACATTCCCAAATTCTATTTGTCTTTCATAGGCAAATATATTTTTGGGTCTCAACTCATATATGCTAGCTACCAACACCAACTATCAAAATATCCTCTTATAGGAAGCTCTCCACTACTAATATATGAACTGGTAATCCATCATAGCTATCAATCAAAATAGATATCACTCTATCCTAATATCTCAATGTTAGATCCTATCGATGCTCTATGCTTGGATGAAAAGATCTTGAAACATATCCATCAAGAATTTTTTTTAGGTTGGTGAACCCCACTAGATACTCAGTAATAGATATCCTACCCTAAAGAAGCTCCTAGATATGTTTTTATTAAAATGTGGTAGGAAAGAACTCCCCCTGAAGTGGAATTCAATATATTACCATTAGTGTATTTTCTCATTGTGTATAAAAATCACCATACTATACCATATCCTTATAGATCCTTAAAGAATAGTATCTTTGATGAAAAAATCTGATCTAGATGTGTCCTCAAAAGATGAAAAAATCATGTCATTATCTCGAGTTAGTCCTCAGTGAATTGGAGGTATGGATTTCCCCAAAACATAGGAGATAGCTTCCTATGAAACTAATGAATTGTGATTAGCCTATGCATATCCTCATTTAGAACTATTAGTGTAACCTTCTTCCCTACAGGAGGTAGAAAAATAGGAAAACCACCTGTATGGACTAACTACTGTACGGGGCCATATACTAATGTCTCATCACTCGATGGATCATCCATATGATCATTTTATAGAATCCAAGATTCTGGTCATATAAAATTAATCCTAATGTAAAATTGAAATTTACCACAATCAATGAGTATATGAATAGAGGTGACTCTAGAATAAACTAGAAACCACAACCAATTTCTATATGATCCATGTACCGATGTTTTCCCAGAAAAAAGTGACCACTTTTACTGACTCATCAATTAGGTTATCAATGTCTCGGTGAATGGATACATTTTATGAAACAAAAACACTAGATCCCCTATTCTGAAAGTGAAAATATAAACACATTGACAAAAATTTTATAAATCCCAAACCAAGCATAATATCAAGATTATATCCAAACATGGGTTCTAAAATTAAACTGCTATGAAACCACTCTATCTTGAAGAGACCCAACGAAGTCTGCCGGGATAGTGGTAGGCTAGTTGTTCCACACTAATAATTCCTATAATAGGAAAAATCTAAGCTACAAACATTGTGTAGTCATATCTCACACATATGATGCCTTCTCCCAAGTACCTATACAATCTCACACAACTCCATATTCCAATAGAATTTTGAATGGAAAACAATTTACATCTGATATTATAATGCATGCTTAAAATCCATTCCAAATCATTGTATGAAAAAAAATTATTAGATAGAATAAAGGGTCAAATATAATCCCATCAAAACTAATAATTTATTTCATCCTTTTATGTAAGAGGGGAATGCTATCAAATGAAACAATTGGTCCTACTATGTTCATTCTAGCTCAAGATGATCCATCGGCACTCGGTCCTCCTAGGAAACTATCAAAAGTCATGTCCTCCCAATAATACATGAAATGTCTCAATAGATCCAATGAAGAGGTGAGTACAATTTTACCCTATAGGCCTCTATGAAATAACCAAATATAAGCATGAGAATAGTATCCATCTCATCAACTCAAATGCATATCACTCAGGATACGAGTGAAAGAAATAAAAAAATATAAAACCCATATATACTCTTGATAGAATCGAAATATCAAATAGGTCTTAACTATACTTCCAACCATTAGATTCTAATCAAGGGTTCAAGGTATAGCTCATCAAGGATATCTCACTCCTTGAGAAAAGATTTTTCTTCTAAAAATATTCTAGGAGGTTGTTCTCATTGGGTATCACAAAAGTACACATTGTAAATTCTATTATGATAATAAAAACATAAGGGGATAACACTCAAGATCATTGCGGGGACACCAAAAATCCCTACTTTATCAATCTACTAGAAATTTGATTGATACCCATTGAATGGTGGTTATGCAGATACCATGAACCCTATATAAGGAAGAAGATACAATAGTGGATCCAACCTTGGGGCTCATAGAGGGGTACTAGAAATTCTATATGAGACAAAATCCAAAGAAGGGATCAAAACCCTATAATCAGGTTGTAATTCAATATTGTATCCTCATTGGGACGGACCAAGGAATCACACTCAACCAAAACTGGTCTATATTAAAGATATGGAGGACCTAAACTTTTCATGAAATAAGTACACATAATGTACTCGGGATTACATGACATTTCTAGTCACCCCTAAATATTCCAATGTATACTTTGGTTATTCACATGTTTCTATTTGTGTATGTGTCTATATACCTTTCAGGGTACACTCTGAGCCACCATCACCAGGTCACATAGTGTGTGATATTTAATTTCATGCATCAACCATAGTCATCACAACTGGGTCCGTACTACGTGTTTTGTTCAAACTATACACCGTGTAACATTTTATTTTCCAACAATATAATATATTCATGTTGTTTTGACCAGACCCAATTTTCAAATAATTTCATCATCAATCAAGTCTGTAGTTCCCGAATTTATGGCCAATAGTTAATGAGCCATCATTGGTTTCTAAAACCCACCCTTCAATATTCTCATGATGCATGTCCTATCGCACAACCATTGTAAGATTCCAAATCCTGATAATGGTGATCATTAAATCTAAACCTGATCATGTTCATCTCTATTAATCATAACTACATCATATATCTCTATCTGAGCTTTCTGTAGTGATCTATTATGTGAACAATCGATTAAGAATTGATTAATTGCTAGGTATTTCTATAACCACCATCCATATCAGATATAGATGACGATCGTATAAATAAATTGGAGATAAATGAATAAAAAAATTAGGAAAAAATAATCAAGTATTCATGTTGGAATAGATATATTATCATAGTAATGAAGAATTAAAAGAAACAACTAAATAAATTTCAAATACATATTTCAATGAAGAACAACCCATATATTCAAAACACAATCAAACCAAAAATAAAACTATTATAATATTTGAGTCACATTCATCATGTGATAAATAAAGAGGTATAAATCCACAAAAAAACAACATCCTTCCATTGGTCAGAATCGATTAGGGATGAAAATCGAATTTGGTTGTCTATGTTGGAGAGATCCCCAAACACCATTTGCAAAAAAATATCATCGATACATTTTCATTCTCCACAATCTCCTCTAATGTCTCCTCTATTTAAAAAATGATCATGATAAAAACCCTAGGGATTTGTTATATCCATGATTATTTAAATAATATTTGTTCTCTAGGTCAAATAAAACAATATTAATTTATTTATTTTATAATTTTCACCTGAAAAAACATTTATCAACTTGCTTGAAACTGAGAATGATTATGTGACACATTGGGTAAAATTCATATTCCATATTCAATGATAGTATCTTATTTTGTGTCTATGACTCCATTTGAATGTTATTTTATTATTTATGAAATGTTTTTTGAGTGTGATATTAATAAATTTAGTATTTATATATTTTCTATACTAAGGATTATTAGGCCTCAGAATCTCACATCCTCTCATGATATGGATTTGAAAATATTCATTAACATATTTCAAAGTATTAAAAAGAAAAAATATGGATGTGTAAAGTACAAATATTTTGTGATCACTAAGTGGGGAAGGGTTGAATAAGTTATCATTTAATTTTATATTTTCTTAAATTTTAAATAACCTTCACCTCCTATTAAAGAGTTGTGACATTACTGAAAATAATAACACAAGAAAAAACAATAGGAAAAAAAAAATTTATAATGTTCACTAATATGTAATAGTATCTAGTCCTTGGTATGGTTTGGAAAAAATTCAATTCCACATAGTACAAAAGAAATAAATACATATATATGGTTACCAAAAGCTTGTAATAAATTTATACTCATGTTCCACTATGATTAAAACAAAATTTTGGGTCCTCTTTATAATGATATAAGATATAAAAACACATTTTATGAAATTTTATAAACCTTTATCTACTTGTTCAGCTTGTTTTCTAAAAACTGCCTCTACCATCTTAAATGTTTCTCTTTTTACAAAAAAGCATCTTCTTCACTTTATTACAATGAATTAGGTAATAAAAACTCATTTTATTTCTATATAAACTTATGTCTATTCCTCAATTCATTTATTTTCTATATAGGGTTTTCCTTCAATAAAAACTATATTTGGTGTCTTCTGGTGCCTTGTGTATTTTTTTCATTTTCTCTTTCATTTCATTTGGATTTTCACAAAAATAACCATTTTTTCTCCTCTACAGACAATCTTTCAATTTTTTTCCTCTACATAGAAACATCCATCCATTCTCATCTGATAATAATTCATTGGATTAATGGAAAAATCCATTATCAAAACCTATTCTATTGGAAAAAGTTTAATTTTTAATGGGATCAAAGAGGGTATATAAGAGGTTTTCACAATTAAAAAAGTGAGTACATTAGAGGTTATCTTAACTCAAATTTGGTACACTGGTTTCTATCACATACCTAAATTTTGATGAATGTCATAGTGGTTATCCTTGGAATAATATTTCTTTGATTGTGATTATTTGACACTATATGCCACTCTTTTGTGACATGATCCTATGCTAATGTTATGATTCCATGGATCATATTATTTGATTCCTTTATGTATCATGTGTTATGATCAACAAAGATTTATTCCATGAATTATAAATTGGATTTATGAATCTCTTGGTAAGATTTTTGATTGATAAGTTCATGTTATCATACCCTAATGTCCATTTTATTAATAAAATAACCTTTTATTGTTATCTATATTGTTTGAACTTAGTAATAATATGGTCACACCATTATATTGTTATCATTTATCATTTATATAAAGAAACATTTTATCTGTGTAATGCCTAATAACAGATCTAGTTTTGAAGAACTTAGTGGGAGTGTTTGTGAATATATTAGGTACAAGTAACTTATGTATCTGTGTTTCGAAAGATAGAAAGCCATTATAGTTATTTCCATGGTCAAAATGATTTGTAATGAATATTCATAAAATAATATTTCAAATTTTTATCTGAAATTTTTTGTTCATATCAGGAGAAACATCATAAAATAACATCGGTTTATAACATAAGATATTTTTGAAATTAGAAGATTCGGTATGATAAACCATCACAACATAAGTAACATTCATATCAAAACACCTGATATAAAATAACTTGAATTGAAATAATAAATTCTATTAATTAAGAATGATATATGCTATAAAATTTCAATGGATTGGTATCTGAACATCATAAACATAAATAGGTTCGTAAAAACAACCTTGGCTCAACAAAACAATATTGAGTCGAAGAATCCATAACTAGTATATAAGTAGGTTCACAATTTCTTTAACCTCTTTTATATTAAATATAAATTTATTATAATTTATTACGAGTACCATTTTCATAATTATTATATTATATATGATCCACTCATGATATTTCAATACCTATTTATTAATAATTCTATATTAAAATTTTCATTTCCTAATGTTAATTGTTTCCATTTTAAAATATGTTTTGGTTCCCTGAATATAAACCATGAACTTTAATCATGACTCCATGATATCAATAATGTCATTTATATCATAAGTTTTATACTTAATTATAGCCTCTTAATTTTTATAAATCCTTTTTGGTTTAAATTCATATGTCCTTTGGTGAAAATTTTGGAAAAATATTTAATTTATATCCTTTCACATAACATTGAGACTATATATGGGTTGGATGAGTTTTAAGACCACATGCAAAGGGAAATTCAATTTTAAATATTTTAAATAGGGATAAGTCCCTATTTCCAATGGCCATATAAAGGTAACTCTATGTTTCGATTCCCTGTGTAAGTGTCATCGTAACCTCACATAAGTGTAGCCACCTTTTATAAAGGTTAGGTAAGGTTAAGGCATGAATTATGATTAATAAAAACACATTTACCCTACAAATGTATGGTTTCCCAGTTGTGTATGGGTAAACATTAGTTACCCTTATACAGTGGTTTATCCCATGTATGGTTTATAGAATTTCCTTAAAAATTATTCTTCTTCCTTATTTTCACCTATAATACATTTCATGAGTTTTAAAATTCCTTAAATCATGTTATTTGATGGTTAAAAAATAATTTAGTGGATTTAATCCTTTTATATGGGATTTTAATCACCTCATATACAATATTTGAGTAAAATGCAGATTAAATGATGATATTTAATTTTTGGGTTTTTAAATGTGGTGAAGCAGTATGTGGATGGATTTCCCTTAAATTATCAAAACCATTTCTTTTGAAATTTTTATTTATACATTAGAATACATGAGGTATAAAAATACTCGTAAGAAAGATTAATGGTGACCTATTAGATCAGTCTAAACCTGTATTATAGTTTATAGGCTTGGAAGAACATGTCCTCTCTCGTTTTCCATAAGTGATGTGTTTTTAAAAGGGGTAATCTCCATGTATTATATTCCTCCTTCATTTTAAAAAATAATAATTCCTTATATTATTGAAATATTTGAATATATAAATCATAAATTATAATAATATTGATTTATTTAATATTGATATATATGTTTTTTCTCAATATTATCCATGACTATTGGTGGGAGGGAAAATTATTATCATTTGTAAACTATGATTTTATCTGAGGAAATGATAATATCATGATATGGATAAAATAAATAATTTTGAAATTATCCAAGAGAGAGAAATTTTTATCACATGTGATGTTTCTATTTCTTGCTAAATTCAAATATACAGAATCGGATCTAGAAATCATTTTCAGCTAGTTTGAGCCGATGAACATCTGGATGTGATTCGGGTGAAATTTATTTGAGAAAACATAGAGTTATTTGTCAGCATGATTGAAGTGGGAGTGTCTTGACATTATAAATTGTCTTATCTGGGTCACTTTCATGATTAGTGTTGTGCATGTGTAGCCCTGAAAAACCAATATCTGATGCTTGGTAATAAGTTGTGTGTCGGTGTGTGTAGCATATTGACATGTTCATGTATTGCTAGAATATGGATTGTTATAATGATTATGATTCCATTTATTTGATGTTATAATTAATCTATAATATGTTTTTGTATAGTTTTTATTTTCTCTATCTTCTTTAGTCAATTGTGTAGGTTAGGTCTATTTTTACTATCTTTTAAGGGGATTGTGCCAGACACTAGGCAATATGTACCTATGTTGTCCTAGATAGTGGGATGTGTCACATGGTTGGGGCTATACATTTAAGATGGATGTTCTAGACGTGTTTTAATATGTACATGGGATTTCCCATCTAGTTAGATGTTTCATGGGATTGATGATATGTTATTCGAATGGATGTTTCTCTAAAATAATAGATGTTTTCTTTCCAGTATAGTGCCATAGTATGTAGGGTCGGTCCTCCAGAAGCCGAAATATATATTTTTCGTTATATTTTTGTTTATATATGTTCCAATATTATATTAATGGAATGTGCATTTATATCTTATTCACTAATTTTAAGGGTCATTGGTGGTGTTCTACTGGGTCTTATACTCAGAATATTCTATAGCATTTCAATGCACTTGTAAATTTTATGCTTAGGGATAGGGAGAATATTAAAGGTCATATAGTGGATGGTTGATAACTTAGAGTGAGATAATGTAGACAGTTCTAGATGTATTTTTAGCATGATATGTATTTTACCTTTATTTACTATCTTTACTCATACTTTGGATCCATGATTAGTTTCAGTTTATATGTATTTGGCATCTCATATTGTCCCTACGTGGCATACCTTATTTTTACTTTCTGCTACTCTGATGTTTGTTGTTTTTTGGTTACTTATTTAGTTATTTTCTATCTCTTCCTTTTTTCCTGTTACATGATACATAGGATATAATCTCCCCACAAACAGACTTAGACACTCTCTATTAATCAATAGCCTCTTGTGTATGGGGAGGAGAACATGTGTCCATATGGAACATTAGTTGGGATGTTTTTTTTTGGGTCAGGGTGTCACATTACTCATTATATACACATTTTTAAAAATTCATATAAATCAATAATTAAAACATAACTAAATTATATCGTGGAGACAGTAGTCCATATATACGCACCAATGGTGCTTCCACTTTTCGATGGATGGAACGAAAGAAAGGTAAATAATAACTCACATTTAACAATAATTAGTATAACATCAATATAATATATATTCATTAAATCTCTCTTTATTACCATCCATATAATGTGTAATGGAAAAAATGAATCACATTGCATCATGGAGGTGGGGTTCCACACATACGCAAGAGCAACATTATCGTTTTTCCAACTGATAGGAAGGTAATATGGTAGGGAATATATTTTAATTCCATTACAATAATTAATTTTAAAATATCATATATATTCATTAAATATGTCATAATATCCTTTCATGAATTTTGGTGAAGAAAAATGGATCATATGATTACGTCGATGCGGTATACCAGACATATGAATGAGTAAAACATGTACTTCTTATTTCTTTTAGATTTAGTTGGGGTGGTTCTGAAATAATCATAATAACATTTTATTATATTAATAATACTAGATTTACCATGTTATGATGGATAAAATAGGTTGAGATAAGGTGAAATAATAAATATAATTGAAATAGCTCGGTTAATATTTATACCTCTTCTTTGAGAGATCCCCTTTAGCTTAACCTTAATCCTTGAATGGTTGGTCGTTGTAGATGACCTAGGACTCCAAGATGATGGTATGGAATCTGAGAATACTTTGGGGAAGTTATTAACTGATATTGATGGACAAGATTATGTGAATAGGGGGGAGAATATGTTCCCTTTTATATATGATGGGAGGGACACAAAAGTAATTATCTAAAACATTTCAAAAAGATATAGATAATTTCATGTGAATGTGGAAACAATGGAAAATAATCCAAATGTGTGATAATATAATGTTGAAATTTCTTCAAAAATAGTTATTTGACAAGTTTATGTTGAATTATTACCCTTATATCTTAGTTTAACCACTAGGAAACTCTATTTTACCTTGAAAATGGTAAAAATATTAATTTTTTACTATTGAATATTAGTGAATAAAATTAAATGAAAACATATATTTAGAAAAAAATTCATTTTAAGCATAAAACTAAATTTACATTCATTCCTTTCTATGTAAGAACCAAAAAAATGAATATTAAAATATTTTACATAATAAATAATATATAAATTTAATTAAAAACATGAACAAATAAGGATTAATTTAATTTATTAAAATAACAACACATCAAATATATATAATAGTTTTATGAAAATTTTTCTTTTAAACCAAAAAAATGAATTTATAAAAATAAACATTGATAATTCATATTCCAATATAATTATTTATATTATTTATAATTAATGGAGACTTATGTTAATTTAATATATAATTTAAAACATAATGGGATAAACCTCTCATGGGCCCCACTACCCTATTGGGAACTGGCATAATCCCAAGGGTTGGCCACCTTGGGCCTCACTGGGGACATACGGCGCGCAGGTGGGGAGGCCTCCCCAATAACTCATTACAAATCAACATGTTTTCCACTTCGGTGGTGCCGTAGTGGTGCATGCTTGAGGGCCATATCAATGATGGTTGGTTAGGTCTAGGGTTTGATTCATAGGATCTAGCTCTTGGTGTAATTTATTCCACCCATGTACCGCTCATCTTGATGGGTTACTCGGCTTCTCACCGGGTGGGTAGAATGGGTGCATTACACCTGGATGGTGGATTTATGTGCCGAGCCATCACTGATTGAGGTGTTACAACATTGGGTGCTCTATCATCTCGACTAAAAATGGCTCCATCCCAGCTAGGGCTTCTCTAGATGACCTCTTTTTGGGAAGGGGGTTGCTGGGTATGGAGGGTTCGAAAAGGATACTGTTGTGGATTCCAATTTTAAATAAAACATAGTTGGACATTTAAGTCACTTGATTGAATGAAAAAAAATGAATTTTTTAGAAAAATATTTTTCTTCACTATTCATGGAACAATTAGTCTTTTTAGGAAAATACATAAAATTCACCATAGGATAATATTTACATGATTTTTTCAAAAAAAAAATCATTAACTCAAATAAAATATCTACAAACTTTATAAATTAAATATAATATTTATTCATAAAACTAAATAAAAACAATTTTCAAGAAAACAGTGTTTTGATCAATAAAACGACATTACTAAAAATTAATAACTTCTTTATTATGATCAATCAATATATTTTAAATATTTAAAACCTTATAATTATTTTTTTCAGACTTATTTTTAATATTTATATCATAAAATTTAATAGTATGCTAATAATGGTCACATTCAAATAATATTATTTTTATTTTATGTCGCATTTCTCTTAAAGTTCAGTGTTACATATTAAAAAAATTATCTAGTATAGTATTATTTCAAAATATATTTTATCATTATTACATTCCTCCCATCACCCACCTTCAATTAACTAAATCATATATATCTATATCTTGGTAATAAAAGGTTCAATATTTGAAAATACGTTTTTTGAAAACCCATCATTTAAAAAAGGATAATAAAACAGTCTTTGAAAAGGGTAATTGTGAAAAAATATGGATAATTGAAATAACTCATAATCATGTTCATATATAAGGAAAATATTATAAGGATGTGAAGATATAGACATGGAGGAGAAAGATAAAGTTTAATGAATAATGTAGAGTGATAGAGAACATAGTGATGTGAGATTTATTCACTACAAAACCATAAATCCATGAGGGGTTAAAATTCCATTAATTGAGAATAAATTATTGTATAAAGAAAAACACTTCCATTTTTAATAACCTATTCAAATAGTTGATGAAATATTTTACGATGTAATGTGGGAAAATATACTTACTTTTTTCAAATACATATACAATATTTCATCCTTTGCTTGTGTTTTTTAATAATGTTTCAATTATTTTCATCACATATTCCAATGATGAACAACATTAATTTTTAATTCCCAAAGAACTAAAATAATCATCTAATAGATCAGAATATCTATAAAAGGATGAAAATGTATTCATCCTGTCTCTATTCAGTTACAAAAAATCGAAATTTCTTGTACTAGATAATATTACAAATGTGAATGAATTATCATTTTGTAGATTATTCATAATGATTTCAATAATAATACCCAATGATATACATAATTATTTCCAAAAATAGATAAATTACCAAACTCTTCAAATCATGCTAAAAAGTATTCAGAGCATATAAAATTAAGAAAATGGCACAAAATATCCATAATCTACATAAATTTATTCCTCAAAAAACATTAAATTTCTTTTAATGTCACATACAAAACTTTTGAGTACCTTTCACATGTATTCTACTAAAATATATTAATGACTTGAATCACCATAAAACCAAAATGAAATCATATATGCTTCAAAAAAATAACTCTATAATTGTTCATGAAATAAAATAATAGACAATCCAAGATATTCCATAAATCAAAAAATGAAATAATCTTAATCAAACATAACATAAATAACTTTTTCCTAAAAATAGTAATCAATTATAATGTCACCAATACAATCCAATTTAACTTATTAATATCAATGATACCTTTTAAACCATCTTTACAGTATTATTTCAATATATGGACCATATTCAAGGTTATTTATCCCTCAATCATGCATTTTCCAAAAATATCACCTTACCAAAAAAATCACTTCTCTAGGTTATCTGTACCATTCAACATATGCTTGAAAATACATAATGTAAAACAACTATAGAATAATCTGTAAAGGATTGATTATTTATATGACTAGATTGTCATTGATAAAACACCTCTACAACATAAATCGTTAACATCAACACATAAACACTTCATTCATTCCACTTATTTCTTAGAACAGTTACCATGATTCATCATCTCATTTCTTAATACATAGTTCATATTATAGAAATTTTGAGTCATGTCGAAAAATTCATCAACCTTAAATTTAACATTGTTTCATATTTTTAACATAATCGATACTGTTAAAATAATTCATACCATTCATATGTCATTCGTAGTCTCTTTATCATCAATGTTAAAGTTATTACTTGTACAATGTTTCTAATCCCATTCTTTATCTTTCCCCCTAGGAAATCAATTTCCATAATGCATATACATTCCATATTTAAAACATTCATCCATAGATGATATCTTTGGAAACCATTATTAACATACATTGCAAAATGAAAAAATTTCATTTTTTAAAGGAAAATTATAGCTTTATTATCTTGTTTTCCATACATAAAATATTTTTATGTTCCTTTTAGACATTACCTTCAGTTATTATTTCCTAATTTAATATGTGGATGGAATTAAATCTTTTTCCCTCTATGGTATTTATCAAACGTGCTTTCATAAAATCCCATTTTTATATTATTTGGTGTATCAAGATACTCACCTAGGTTTTGTTTTTTATTCATAAATCGAGTTATCTTATTGGAAATAACCATCATATTTCTCACCACTAATTCTATCTCGATTAATTTCTCATTTCAACTATAAGAACATAGATATTTTTTCTGGTATGGATCTTTATTTCGGGTTGTTTATGAGGAAAAAAGATGAAATGGGATTTGTTTTCTATGTACACACCGTGTATTTATGAGTACACTCTATGTACCTAGTTACCAAGTACAGCTATGTACTGGCCATATAATGGTCGAGTACATGGTTATGTGGTGACCTGGCAGACCGTTTTAGGCAGGGTCCAGTTAAGGCCACTACATGGCTTGTAAATTTAATGAAAATGCCAAGTATTTTTATTTTTATTTGATATATCAGTGTGGGGTTGCGTCTCACGTCCAAAATCATCTTCTTCACGTGTTTATTACATGAGAGAAATGAGATAGACACGAACTTCGAACCCCTACCAATTCACCATCCAAGCTCTAATTGAGATGTTTTTGAATGCATTAGAATCCCATCAGTGAGTTCTCAATTCCGCTATAGCCTCTGTTCTTGATTCCTCCCATCTTGTGAGTATCTCAAGGTTGAAAATTTTTGACCTTTTTATAGATGTATGGAATTTTATGCTGATTCAAGGGCCATTGTTCAACAATATTGATCATATGACATCAAGTTAGGTGTTTTTTTCCTTTTGATCATTATCTTGGGATTATATATTCTAAAAGTTCTTTATACCCACGTTTTGCGTATTGCATATTTTGGAATTAGACCATGTTTTTTTTAACAATTATGGTTTGGTTGATTTATAATGGGTTGTTGCATATTCATGAGATTAGATACTTTGTTTGTGGGACACCACATGGGTGTGTTTCCCTTGTTTGATTGATTAGGGTCATTTGGTCTAGAATTCTAGTTAGTCTTGCGTTGTTTCCATGCATTGTTTTGTTAGGATGGAGTTTATGATCTTATGAAATTAATGTGATCTGCATTATAAAATTCTGACCGATGGAAATTTGACCATGGGATCTTCCCGAGGTATGGTCATTTATAAATTAATTTTTGATTATGTTGACCTCGTGGTATTGACTGTGAGAGCTTCCAGGTGGTCTTCGACCCAGGGGTTTACACTGTGTGAGCTTTTCTAGGTGTTTGTTTATAATTTTTTGATAGTATATTAGACCAAGGGGATTAGATAGTTAGATCCTTCCCAGATGGTTGTTTGTAAATGATTAGTGTTATGCCAGCCCATAGTGGTTAGATAGTGAGAGCTACCCCAAAGGTGGTTACTAAATGAATAGTTATTATGCTTGACCAGGTGGATTGTCCTATGAGAACATTCCCATAAGGGTCATTATTGAATAATTAAATGATCGTGATGAGTCTGGAAAGCCAAATAAAAATCTTGGACTCGGTCTTAATTGTTCGTTTAGATGGTCTTCTGAGACATATGTTGTTTGTATTATATTGGGGATATAAAGCTTAGGCTAGATCCCAAGGTTGGCATGATTTAACATGTTAATAATAAATGTAAATGAATGTAATTGAAAACTGTAGGATTGTTTAATTTTGAGTACTTCATAGTTTATTGATTCATTTCATCATATTAACTACTATATATATTCATTGATAGTTAGGAACATATCATTTGGTGGATGCCTTGTGGGATTCATCTCACACCCTATTTAGGTTATTCTTTTTGACCCAAACAGATTATATAGGTGTAGATATAAATAAGAGAAAGAAACCTTATTCATCAGGTACATGATTTCAATTGGAGCTGGAGAGCATGGGACAAAAATGAGGCTTGCGATGCATCATTTATAGATACTCTAGTTGTTAAATTACAATCAGTATTTCGCTATTTAATTTTGTTTTATGGTATTACTACTTCCATTAGTGATTAAAATTTTCTTTCCCTTGTGTATACTCTTACAATGAAGGAATTGTTTCCCTATTATCACACAGTGGCCCTCACTGCTAGTCAAAAACCTCTAGCATTTGGGGAAATTCACTAGAGGTCAAGTGACCAACTGGGTCTAGGGAAACTTTGGGTGGCACCCGAATCTGGGATGTTACAAAGTGGTATCAGAGGAGGTTCTTTTTTTCTTAGACTTGTTATTTAGATCCTATAGACCTGGATGGTAAGGAACAAGGAGATGGTAATTTTTCTTACCCGGGAGTAGTGAACCCGTGTATAGGGAAAATCCATGTTTCCTCGAATATTGTAAGTTTATAGTTTTGCAATTGTTACAGTTAATTTGATTTCACCATTGGGTGATTCACTTGTTTTTTACTATTATGATTGATATCATTGTAGTTCTACTTATATTGAAACCCAATGAGATGAGGTTATTCCATCTCATGCATCATATAGGCACTTGTTAGAAATCACATGCCATGCATTCTTGTCATGCCATTTAGGGTGCATTAATGATTGAATGTTGTTGTGATATATGTTGTGAAAGATATTTATTCTTTTGTGATATGTATTTTGATAGAATACTTACTATTTTCGAGATGGTATTGGTATATGTAATGTTTCATTTTGATGGACGTCCAGATTTGTTACCTGAGGTGTTACGGGCCCTCTTGGATAGCAATTTAGTGGCTCTTGTTTGAACTATTATTGGATTCTATTATGATATGACATGAATAAGGATTCCAAAAATTCATTTTTCAGGAGTATGGGATCTCACGGGTAGTAATTTTTCATGCCTTGGAAAAAAAATCATTTTTAAGGGTTCCAAATAAGTTTCAGAGGATTATTGTTAGAAAACCCAGACAAAATGGCATGTGATATAATGAACACACACCATGTGTTCTTCTGTTCTGGAAGAAACAAATTCTCTTAAGTACCCACCATGTAGTTTTTGATCGTGTGACCAATTCAATGAGCAGAGACACAAGGTTGAAAAAATTTTGGTAGTACATGTCGTGCTGTTTTCATCATTGTATCCAGCCATGTGACTAACAACATGGGTGGATGAAATATAGGATATACATGTTATGCCTAGGGTGAACACGCTGTGTAGTGTTACTCTAGAAGAACCATATATTTCTAGACAAGTAGGAGTACATGGTAAGGAGTGGATATTCAAGTACACATCTTGTCTCATAAGGAACATGTCGTGTGTATGGGGTGTTACACAACCATGTTGGCAGAGAAACATGCCCATTTTAAATCATAAGGGGACACATTGTATAGTGTTTCTACACGCTGTGTAAACATATTTTTGAAAACTTTAATGTTTTACTTCACCTATTTTGTACTTTCAATTAAAAATTTTTGTCCATGATAATCTTAAACTGTGGTGCGTACTTGACATTGTAGATTCATACCACCAAGTCGTTCTCCGGTTGTGCTCTAGGTGCAAGGTGATGATCAGAAAATGGAAATGGTAGATTAGGGACTACCAGCAGATCCTCCTATCGTGCTCATCTTGGCACCAGCTATTATACCAGACTTAGGTGCTAAGGCACAGTTCTGTAAAGTATTCATGATGATGATGAATTCTTTTCAGGTATCATCGCATCCTACCCCGACTATGACAGAGTTGACGAGGGTGTTCCAATAGCATCATCCTCCCACTTTTTCAGGGGATGGAGGACCACAGGTTGTAGAGACATGGTTGGAGTCCCTGATTACTATCTTCAATCATTTGTAGATGCCTCTAGATAGGAGTTTGAAGCTTGAGATGTACAAGCTATGTGATTCTTCCTATAGATGGTGGGATGTTATCTCATAGGTTGGATTTCATCAGGATATGTCTTGGGAAGAGTTTTAGAGGACCTTCTATGAATACTTCTACCCCTAAATACTGATGACTGATCATCACTGAGATTTCATGCATTTAGAGCAGGGCACTCTTTCAGTGATGGATTATTCATCTCCCTTTACAAAGCATCAGCGATTCACACCTGTTTTAGGAGGTGACACGTTTTCATTAGTTAGGCAGTTTGAGGATGGTCTCAGTTATGACATCTGATTGTAGGTGAATGATTTCAGGCTGACTTTGGTGACTGCTATAGCAAACCAGGCACTGATTTTCGAGTGCAATCTAAGGGATTTGGGTGTTGCGAGCCCGGGCATTTCAGTATCCAGTGTTGGTACTCCTTCAATAGATAACAGAAAGCACCATAGGGATATTTCACGCAATGTTTCTTCATGTATCCAAGTAGTGTTCTACAAATGCAGAATGAGTGGGCATACGAGACCACATTGCCTGAGGGACCTAGTCCAGTGTTGATCTTGTGGAAAGATGGGCCATATTATGCCTCTTTTCTAGATTTTATCACCATTAGTGTGTGAGATGGGATCTATTATGAATCCATGTTTAGGATAAGGACCACTAGTTTCTCGTCAGTTAGGGAACTAGAGTTTGTTAGGACATTTAGGTTGAGGAGGAGGTCATGTATGTGGAATCCATATGTGATTTTTTCAATGATAGTAGTATGGATCAGCTCTGCGTAGTAAGGTAGGGTCGTAGGGCCATGGTATAGGCCAGAAATTTGTGATGGAGTGGACTCAATAAGAGTAGGATCCCTAAACCTCAACGGATAGAGGTACAATTTTGGTTTCCTCTGTTTTAGCTTATGCTTTTTTCGATATAGGGGCTTCTCGTAGTTTCATATCTGTTGTCATTGTGGAGAGCCTTGGGATTTTTATTTTTACATCTGATGATGTGGTGATTTTAGACACTCTATTAGAGAGTAGGATGGATAGTGTACGTTAGTGCAAGGAGTGCCCTCTTGTGGTTGGTGGGTGTCACTTCCTATGGGACCTCTATGTCTAAGAGATGAAATGCATTGATGTCATTCTCAAAATGGACTGGTTGGTCTCTTTCGGTTACTTTGTTAACTGTTATCACCAAATGTTAAGTTTCACATCGCCAGAGGGAGGGTCCTTTATACACAAGGTAGAACGAGATGTCCATGTGAGTAGATATGGACGCAGAAATCATGGGTTGGGAGGAGTTACAACCTAGATTTCTAGTTTATATCTACATGACCAGGGGACTTTATAGATGGAATTTACTCCAGTGTTGGATCATTTCATGTATTTATTTCTAGATGTCTGTTTAGGTTTTCCTCTAGAGAGAGGGGTATATTTCTCCATTGAGCTTGTTCCAAGAGAGGAATCAGTGTCCATTCCCCATATAAGTTGTCTACACAAGAGTTATAGGAGCATGAGAAGCAGTTAGAGGAGTTACAGGAAAAGGGTTTCATCTAACCCAGTACTTATCCATGGGGTTAGCCTATCCTTTTTAAGAAGACAGTGGACAGTATCCTCGGACCTTGCGTGGATTGTTGGAAGCTAAACCAGTTGACTATTGGGAACCGATATCCCTTACCAAAGATTAATGATCTTGTTGGTCAGCTTCGAGGAGCCTAGGTGTTCTTAAGGATTAACTTAACATATGGTTATCATCAGTTGCATGTTAGACCATCATATATACATCTTACAACCTTTCGGAGTAGGTATGGTCAATATGAGTATTTGGTTATGTCATTCGGTCTCACGAACACGCCGACAGTCTTCATGGCACTGATGACCCTAGTGTTCTATACTAACTTGGATTCTTTTGTGGTAGTCTTCATGGACAATATCATGGTGTACTCTAACACTCGATACAACCATGCCACCCATATTGAGATCGTATTAAGTACACTAAGAGAGCAACAATTATATGCTAAGCTCTCAAAGTGACACTTTGGGATAGAGCAGATTCACTTCTTGGGTCATGCCATCTCAGAGAGAGGAGTATTAGTAGACCCATATAATGTGAGATCCTTATTTTCCATGGAGAAACAGAAGATCGTATTTGAGGTATAGAGTTTTCTAGGGCTGGCTAGTTACTACATATGCTTTATATAAGATTTTTCACGCTTAGAATCTCCACTGATGGGCTTGACCTATAATGGTGTTATGTTTTTGTGGACGTATTCATGCAATTAAGCCTTTGAAGATCTAAAAGGGAGATTGAGTTTAGCACCAATACTAATTTTTTCGAAACTGGGCAGTAGTTACACTATTTACTACGATGCATCAGGTATCGGGTTGGGAGTAGTGCTCATGCAGGGTGAAGGAGTCATTGTGTATGGATCTTGGTAGTTGATGCTACATGAGAAGAATTACCGGACACATGATCTCAAGTTAGCTGCAGTTGTGAATTCTTTGCCTTTGTGGAGATGTTATCTTTTGGGAGAGAATTTTGTGGTATACACTGAACAAAAAGACTCAATTATATCTTCACTCAGCATGAACTAAATTTGAGACAACAAAGGTGGGTTGAGTACCTTCAGTCTTTTGACATTGAGCTTGCCTACAAGCCTAGGAAAGGCAATGCAGTGGCTGATGTATTGAGCAAGGGGACTCAGATACAGGAAGTTCATGAGGCCAGTAGTGAGTGGAAGCTTATGTCTCTACTCTCTGAGATGCATTTGGAGGTGTACAACATATAGGGGCAGACATTTCATTCTTCTATAGCTATTACCACTACTCTAGTGGATCAAGTGAGAATGAGGCAGCTATGAGATTCAGAAGGCCTATTCCTATTTGAGACTGTGTCAGGCGAGGACCCTACCCCTTGGGGGACCATAGGAGTGCATGTTTTTTTTCATTTTCATGGGCACATATGGGTATTAGTAGACATATGAAAGAGCTTATTCGAGACTTCCAATCCTCAGTTTGGGTAGTTCATCCTGGTGTCACCAAGATGTATCGAGATATACATCATCAGTACTGGTGGCCGGGTATGAAGGGGGTGTAGGTGGTTTTGTTATGAGAAGTTCCACCTATCAGTAGGTGAAGGTGAAGCATCAACAAACAGCATGGATTTTACAGTATTTACCCTTCCCCGAGTGGAAGTGGAATGATATTGCGATGGATTACGTGAAGAGTTTACTGAGGTCACCTCGAGGGAATGATATAGTTTGGGTTGTTATCGAAAGGCTCACAAAGTTTTCAAACTTCCTGTCGATCAAGGGAAACTTCATCATTAATGAGCTTGAAGGTTGTACATCTGGGATATTGTATGTTTTCATGGGGTTCGACACTCTATCATTTCAGGCAGGGACACCATGTTTAATTCTCATGTCCAGTAGGGGCTACATACGGCTTTGGGTACACATGTACTTTGTAGTACAGCTTATCATCAGCACACAGATGGTCAGTCTAAGTGCATGATTCAGGTTTTTGATGACATTCCTCGATCATGCGTCCTGGGTTTTGGGGGCTCTTGGGAGAGACACATACCCCTGGTGGAGTTTTCCTACAATAATAGTTTTTAGGAAATGAACCAGATGACACCTTATGAGTATTTTTACCATAGTCCATTCCGATCACCCCTATATTTTTTAGAGGTAGGAGAGGGAGTTTTGCAGGGACCTCGTCTTGTCCAGGAGACCACTGAGCAGGTGGAGTTCATTCGGAAGAGGATAGCTACTGCATAGTCGTTCCGGCAATCTTATGTTGATCGATGCATATGACCTCTAGAGTTTGAGGTCGGAGATCATGTTTTCCTGCATGTCACAATGAGGTTAGGACATTGGAATATTAGGAGAGAGGGGAAGCATTCACCTAGATACGTCTGGTCATTTGAGGTTCTGGAGAAAGTCAGTCTGCTTGCTTATCAAATGTAGTTATCTCATAGGTACCGAGCTATACACGATGTCTTTTAGGTTTCCCAACTATGGTGGTAATTTTCAGACTCATCTCATGTTTTCCAACCTAAGGAGTTTGAGTTGGAGGTGGATTCATCCTTCTAGGAACACCCTATTTCTATTGTGGATTGCAGCACAAATCTTTTCTATGGAAGGAATGTTCTTCTGGTATAGGTTTTATGGCCACATGGGCGAGTACAACATGAGACAAGGGAGAGGGAGGCCGACATACAATCATAGTGGCCAGAGTTGTTCATGGTTTCTTCTTCACCATCCTTGGAATGGAAATTCAGGGAGGAATTCTTTTAAGGGGGATTTTTTTAAGAACCCAGATCATCTTTTTAGGTGTGTATCGTTATTTCAGGTTGTTTTGAGGAAAAAGGAAGAAATGAGATTTTTTTATGTACACATTGTGTACTTATGATTACAGGCCATATACTCGGGTACCGTGTACGGCCATGTACTGGCCGTGTAATGGCAGAGTACTTGGTCGTGTGGTGACCTGGAAGACCACTTAAGGTGGGGGCCGATTAAGGTCACTACACGATGTTTACATTTAATGAACACGCCATGTAGTTTTCTTTTTATTTGATATATCGGTGTGGGGTCGCGTCTCACATCAAGAACTGTCTTCTTCATCCTGTGTTTCATATAGGAGAGTGATGAGATGGCCATGAACTTCGAACCCCTATTTATTCTCTATCTGAGCTAAGATTGAGATGATGTTGGGTGCGTTGAAATCCCACCAGTGAGTTCTCAATTCTCTTAGAGCCTCTCTTCTTGATTACTCCTCTATCCTGAGTATTTCAAGTTCGAATGTTTTTTCCTTTTTGTAGATCTATGTCGTTCTAGGCTGATTAAATAGACAACACTCAAGTGTATTGATCGTACGAAATCAAGTTAGGTGGTTTGTGCCTTTCATTGACTATATTTTGATTATATATGTTAAACGTCATCTATACCCACATTTGGTGAATTGTGTGTTTTGGAAGTATACCATGTTTATTACTTATTATATTTTGTTATATTGATAAAGGGTAGTTTCATATGAGTGAGTTTAGATAAATTTCTTATGGGAAACCCAATGGGTGTGTTTCCCTTGTTTGATTGGTTATGACCATTTGGTCTAGAATGCCTGCAAGGCTTGCCTTGTTTCCATGCCTTGTTTGTATAGGATGGGGTTTCAAATTTTATGAAATTCATGTGATATGCATTGTGGAAGTGTGACCAAGGGGAATTTGATCGTGAGACCTTCTCGAGGTTGGGTCATTTATAGATGAATTGTTGATTATGTTGACCTAGGGGTATTGAATGTGAGAGCTTCCAGGTGGTCATTGACCCGGGGGTTTAGATTGTGAGGGCTTTCCCAAGAGGCTCTTTATGGGTGTTTGATAGTATATTAGACCAAGGGGTTTAGACCGTGAGAGATTTCCCATATGGTCGGTTGTAAATTATTAGTGTTTTGTTAGACCAGAGGGGTTATACCGTGAGAGATATCGAGAGGGTTGTTAATAAATGAATTGTTGTTATGTTAGACCAGGGGGATTAGACTATGACAACTTTCCAGAAAGATTCGTTATTGAATAATTGAATGATCGTGACATGTCTGGAAAGACAAAGCAAAAGCATGGACTCGGTCTTACATGTTTGTTTAGATGGTCTTCTGAGACGTCTGTTGTTACTATTACACAGGGGATACATAGCTTAGGCTATATCCCAAGGTTTACATTATTCAACTGATGAATAATAAATGTAAATGATAGTAATTGAAAACTATTGGATTGTTTACTTTTAAGTAATTCCTTGTTTATTGCATCATTTATTCATATTACATGGTATATAGATTCACTGACAATTAGGAACATTTATTTTGGTGTTTGCCTATTGGGGTTCATCTCACACCCTATTTGGGTCATTATTTTGGATCCAAATAGATTATATGGTTGAGGGTATAGATAAGGGCAAGTGCCCTTCTAATCAGGTACTTAATTATGTTGGAGCCGGAGACCAGGGGACCAAGATGAGGCTTGTGATGCTGTTGGAGTTTACTAATTTTTTGTACTTTGGTTTCAATATTGTATTTCTATCATTATGTCTTGTTTGGATTCTTTATTTGATACATGTTACATTAATCATTTATATATGCTCCAGTTTTAATATTACTATTAGTATTCTACTGTTTACTTTTAGTGTATGGTAATACTAATTCCTCTATTGACTACTATTTGATTTAGGTTGTATATACTCTTTCAATGATTGAATAGTTTCTCCATTATCACATTGTGGATCTCACTGCTAGTTGCCAGTCTATGGAGATTGGAGAAATGTGCTTCAGTTCATGTGACCAACCCGGTCCGGGGAACCTTTGTGCAAAACCCGGATTCAGGACGTTACACAGACAAACATTGTAGTGTTCATTGGTGAATTGGTTCATCCCTAATCCAACCATTCATTAAAACCAAACTGCATTATTAAAGAAAAAATATTCACAGTGAAAAATTATATAATCCTGAAGATCATTTGTAGCATGAAAAAAATCATGAAACCAACTTATCCTTCTATGAAACCTTTTTTACCCTTTTTACCCATAGTAATCCCAAATTTAAATCCTTCATAATGGTTTATAATTAAAATGTCGACTAATCCAAGAATATCCCCCCATAAGTTTCTAGAATGGTGTTCAATCTTATATCCACTCATCATTGACCAGTGATGATCACGTTTATACCCAATCGACCCTAGTCACAGCTTTTACCCCTAGGAGCCAATATGTCATTGTCACTACCACAAGCTAATATCTAGAAAATGATTTATTTATAGGTAAAGAGAAATTAATAATGTTTGAGTTTTTAACAAGGGATATATCAAAAAATCATCATTTTTATGTATGATATTAACATAAGGGTATGAGATGAGATTATTGAAGGGAGAAAGGGAATGGGGCACCAAAATTCCCCCTAGTACCGAAGAAGGACCCGACATAGATTTCCATAGTTCATTGAACTATGGATGGTCCTTTGTTATTAAGGGGGGTTATGGTGCCCTGTTATCATCCTCCCATTATAGAATGGGGATGCTGAGAAAATATAGGAACATGCTTCACACACCGATACATTTTCAAAATTTCCCTATTATTGGCTCTGGTATCCAGCTTCTTTCGATCCTGGCCCATCGAGGGTTCAGGCACCAGGTGCCTCTATTGCTCTAGTGGATGGAATTTCTTCACAATCGGAAGAGGTCCTTCCCTTTTCTTACTCAGTTCCTGGGGGAAGAACCTCTTTTAAGAAGATCTTATGCATACCTCAGCCTCTTCCAGTGTAGGGTTGTTTCCATTTCTAGAGGTCCCCATGGATCCTCAGGCCTCCCGAGAAGGGGGTTTTCCAGTTTTATCAATCTTGATCGGTGTGGGGACGTCCTTGATTTCCATTGAGCTAGGAGCCTCTTCTTCCATGGTTCCTATTCATACAAGTGAGGTAGTCCCTTCCTATACAGATCTTGTTCCCTATATGTTTCCCAGTGTTGAATATGACTCTACATGTCCCCACTTATCAAATTTTGCTTGTTCGGTCCTTTTTCATTCCAGTCCATATAATGGTGTATTACTGTATGTAGAGAGGTTCTCTTCCTGCATGCATGCAAACATTCTTCTTTTAGAAGTACTTCAAGAGGCTTCTCGTTTGGTGGGCCAGTTGGTTTCTTCAAGAGATAATTTTAGCCTATCTATCTCTAGTTGGTAGTCTGCACAGGGGTCACCATCCTTGTTATGGGATGAATCCTTGAAAGAGTTTGAGATCGAGAATCATTGGGTGCTCTGTCAATCGACTCTGGGGGTTCCTCCAAATAATCACATCACGCCAAGTCATGTCCTTCTACTTCTGAACTTATGGTGGTGGATATTCAAAGTGTTGGGGTTAATTGCATAAACCCTAGATAAGCCCGGATCCACTTTCTCGTATAATGTAGAACCAATTGATAAGTTTAATTCACAGATTAGTTATTATTGAATTGGATTGAGAATGATAAAATCAGTCAAGAAATTTGAACAAGATAAACAATCAGTGCATGAAAATAAAGAGGAGAATAGATATAATGCGATTCAGCCCCAAGAGGACCTATATTCTGGGTGATCACACTACCAGGGAAACCATTTTATTAAGAAAGCAAGAAAGAAACCAGGCACAGATTACAGATTCATAAGCAGAAATTAAATGACAACAGAAACTATCTGAGGAGGTCGAGCTTGATGAACTCGATAAAAGTGGTCAACCCTGTCACGTAGAGTCAGCCCCGTACACTCTTGGACGGACTCACGCACCCACACAAGAATGATACAATAACATACATGACGAAAATAAGGTAAGTTGGTATAGATCTAAGAACAACAAAATAGATCTTGGTTACAATGGAAAGAATGTCAAAATTGTGGCCACTGGAGGCATAGTCGTCTCAATACCCAGAACTGAGACGATCCCCATTGAATCTCCACCGGGGAAGGACTCCAATATAAGGAGGTGGCACGTAAAATGGTAGAGGGGAGTGTGGGTGGCTGGGATCTCCTAGATGTTCTATTTCCATCTATACAGAGCTAGAGA
The DNA here is from genome assembly GCA_963277665.1 of Viscum album. Lineage (NCBI taxonomy): Eukaryota > Viridiplantae > Streptophyta > Magnoliopsida > Santalales > Viscaceae > Viscum > Viscum album. The sequence continues at coordinate 2,083,357,007 of OY728143.1, read as the reverse complement.
AGTACTTTCCCTCTGAGAGGTCTCCACTAAAAATAGAGAGGAACCAGCCTCTACCAAGGTAGAACAATGGGGCAGCCCAATCAATGGGTGTCATGGGAAGCATCAGGCAAGTTAGGCGGAGCCACGGGATTGAAGCCACATGGACGACTAAGATCATTGTGACGGTTCACACAACCGCACTCGGGAAAACACACAATAAAAGTAGCCCAACTCAAGTGGAGAAGTCCAAAGAAAGGTGAATCAAGGCCAACCCAAGAAACACAGAGAGTTCAAACCTGGCCCATTAGATCATGACTTATCAACGGTCCACATCAAGCGCTGCTAATCAGGTAAGACAAATATCTATAGAGGATACAAATAAATTGGATAAAATGAAATAAAATGGTCATCCAATAAATAGATGCCGCGTACCGAACCCCACACGGAAGCCATGAAAACAATACAGAATAACTAATTGAAATCAGTAGATTTCAATACTAAAATGCAACCGCGAAACAGCATAATTCAAAAAATCTCCGCCTTACAATCAACTACATTCAAGGATGGTGTTATCGCAACCTATATAATAAAATTTGGACTAAACTCATAAGCTATAAGGAAGGATTCATAATTTAGAAAGGAATGTATTGCATGAATGGCCTGGAGTCCGTGACGCACGCACCGCCCTCTTTTCGAAAAAATTTCACAATTGCGGGCTCCTCCGCCTGGTCAGTCCTTTCCCTCTCGGCTCAGGCCCCCTTCGATCCTGGCCCTTCCTCCACGGATCTGTCCTCCTCCGGCCCTTAGTGTGGGGACTCTTTTCAGGCACCAGTCAAGATGGAGACTTCTCTGGCGCCTCAGTCTCCGGTGGTGCCTCTTGTCCCGCCTTGTGTCCCGGTCCCTGGCTCCGGCTCCCAGCCCTCTTTTCGTGATGCTTTCTATGGACCCGGCTCGTCTTTTTACCAGCCCTTCTTCCGATCCGTCTCTGTGGGTATGCCTCATTCGTCGCGTTTACGCTCTTGGATCGTTCTGGATGTTCCGGCCTTGGCTTTCGTGGAGGCTTCGGCACTCTTGCAACACACTATCCTCGCTCGGTTTGGGGCGGAAAACCCCCCCTCGCGTCTTTCTAGGGATTCGTGGGATCGTGGGGTCTTCTCCTTCAAGTAAAGATCTCTGTTCTCCATCGGCATTCTTTCTGTGTTGTTCTTGCTTCGCAGAAGGACTTCATACAGGCCTGGTGTTGGGCTCCTCGATCCTGGGGTCGGTGGAGTTTTAGCCTGTCTATGTGGTCTATGGACGCTCACCGGGGGAAAGAGATCCCATCTGCTGAGTTCTAGATTAGTCTACAGGGGCTTCCTCTACCATTACAGAATGAATGTTTCCTCAAGACCATTGGTGATTCTCTCAGTGGTTGCCTGTGTTCGGGGAATGAATTTTCTTCCCCAGGATGGTCCACCGGTTCTAGTCATCGAGCAGTTTGCAGGCCCGGTGATGAAGAATGGTTTTCTGTCCTACTTGGACATAGAGCTTTATGTGCCGAGGTGCCTGCGTTGGGTTCTGGATGGCGGTCACATGTCATCTTTTTCTCTTCCCCTGGTCCTCTCTGTTCCCCCCTACATGGCTCTGCATCATGCTTGGTGGGGAAGGGAGGAGCAGCCCCTAGAGTTGGTGCCTATAGGCTATTCTTTTGAGGGTTCCCCGTCTAAAAATAAATCCCTGGTTATCCCGAATCTCTTGGTGGCCCATCAATGGAATGCGGATGGCTGGTCCAGGGAGTATCATTCTCTTCGAGGCCCGAGGAGGAAACAGTGTGCTCGGTCTAGAAGCTCTGGTTCTCCGCAGTTAGTGACCATGTGTACCAGTGCAGGTGTGTGCACGCGATCCCAGATCCTGAAGATATGTGGAGGATGATATCCCATTTTGAGAAGGCCACGAACTCGGGGGCCAATCCCAGTGCCCTCTTTTCCCAATGATACCCTTCCTCATATGGAAAATTTTCAGTATCGGAACACACATCAAAATCCACTTCTTGGCGTCGAAGGTTCTCAAACAGAAGATTTCCATGGTGGCCATCCTCGATCATAAACAGCAGGCAAGCAAGATTTGCGAGTTCTCCTGTAAAATCAAACTCTATGGTCATATGCATGGGGAACCGGCCAACAAGCACATCTTGATTTTTTTGGAACTAGAGGATTTCTATGGCTCGACTGAGGCGGGGGACCAATTCATCACTGTTAAAGTGGCACATGATCTTCAATCAATCTTTGTTTCTTTCTTTTATTGGAGCTGTGATTCCCAGCAAAGGGTGACCCTATGGACAGATCTCTTTACTTTTGACACGGGCTCATCTCCATGGATCACAGGGGTGGGGGGATTTCAATGTTGTGTTGGATCTGGAAGAGAGGAAGGGTAGAGGACCATTTAACAGGAGGTCCAGTCTTGAATTTCCTCAATTCATGGCGGGTTGGGGCTTTATGGATCTTGGCTTCTCAGACAACCATTTTATGTGGTGTAACAACCAGCAGGGGAATCGTAGGTCTTAGAGCCGTTTGGAGGGATGTCTGGATAACATGAATGAATTTTTCACATTTTCCACAACTCGGGTGTCGCACCACCCACGCGGAATATCAGAGCACTCCCTGCTTTTGATTTCTATATCCTCTAGGAATGAGTTGCATGTGAGGTTTTGTTTCTACCAGCACTAGGCTAATTCGCCAGGCTACAAGGATTTGATGGAGTACACATGGAACAATCCTTCTCAGGGGCACATGTGGTTAGCATTTCATAACAAACAGAGACGTCTCAAACTGAGGCTTCAGGCATGGGCGTAGGACATCTCTGTTTCAGATAATGGCCTGGAGGTAATCTTGTAGGATGTTGATCGACTCGAGAGGTGCCTTGAAGAGGAATGGGTTGAGAAGACTTTTGGGGACCTATCCAATAGGAATGTGCTCCTGGCGGACATGCTTTTGAGACATGAATGCAAGGCTAGGGAGGATGTAAGGATCAAGTGGCTCAAAGAAGGGGATCGTAACACTGGTTTTTTCATGCATGTCTAAAGGAAAGGAGCAGATGGGTGACTGCGAACATAGTTCTAGAGGATGGTTATTGTGATGATGATAAGAGAGGTTATTGAGGAGATGGTTACCTCCCACTTTTGGGACCTTCTAATGGACCCCAACTAGCGCTTTCCGATTGGGTACCCCGGAGACGATGCAGAGATCTTTGGAGTTATTCAGTTCAACTTCTCTGCTCATGACAATGACGCCCTATGGTCCATACCTCAAGAGTAAGAGATTTGTAATGCCAAGATGAGACTGAGTCTGGATAGTGCGGTAGGTCCGGATGGTTCCCCTGGAGGCTATTGTAGAGCATATTGGGAGATGGTAAAAGACAATCTTACAGCGGCGATCCAAGAATTCTTCGGGGTAGGTGTGCTGCCTCAGGTTCATGTGCTACCTCTGTTGTGTGTATCCCCAATATCAAATACCCTAATTCGATTGAACTCTATTGGCCAATTATCATGTGTAACATCCCCTATAAAATACTATCATGTATCATCAATGGTCAGATATCTATGAAGCTTCACAAATGGACTTCCATGGAGCATCATAGATTTTTGAGGGGGCGCTCCATCTAGGGGCGATCGCATTGGCTCCCGAAATTGTAAGAGATATTAACATCAAATCCCGAGGATCCAACTTAGAAATCAAGATCGATATGAGAAATACTTACACCCATGTCGAATGGATCTTCATCAATAAAGTTATGGAAGATATGTACCTCTCTCCTCGCAATATTGATTTTCTCTTTCGCTGCTTCAGCTGTGCTTGGTTGGAAATCCCATTCATGGGAAAATCATTCGGCTTATTCAAATAAATGTGAGGCCTCGGTCAAGGGGATCCCATGTCCCCTAGAATCTTCATCATTTCATAGGAAGTGCGTAGTTTTATGATCCAACGCAGAATTAACAGGGGCGGGATACTCTCATATCACAAAAGGATGCGTTTTCTTGGGGTGTCACACCTCATGTTTGCGGACGAATCCATCATCTTCATCAATGTGTCCAATAGGTCTGTTCGAGGTCTGAACAAAGTCTTGGAGTAGTATAGCTATTAGAGCAGGCATGTTATTAACAAGCTGAAGAGTAGCTTCTATATTTCTTGTAGGTGCTCAGCAGGATGGGTTCTGGATGTGAGCCTCACGTTGGGCATGCAGAAATCCGATCATCCCATTATGTCCTAGGGATCCCCACTATCATAGAAGAGATTTTGTATAAGGGATTTTGATTCTCTCATCTCTAGAATCACAGAGAGGGTGATTAATTAGAAGAATATGTATCTATTCTTCGGGGGAGGATTGCACTAGTGAATAGTGTATTACTTGCAACTATCATCCATGTTTTGTCTTCCATCAATTTTACCAAAAGTTTCATACATAATATTGATAGAATTATCGCTAGTTTTATCTGTGACACGAGGTCTGATGGAAGAAGGCACTGGGTCTCATGGAACAAGATGACACGACCTATCAGCGAAGGAGGCATAAACATGCATAGTCTCAAAGGCACTCATTCCTGCATGTATGCAAAACTCACGTGGGAGGTGCTGGAGAAATAGACCTAATGGGGGAAGACCATGCATAGCTATTTCGTGGGGGTAGGGATGCAAGGGATGGTCACATCTATCCTCTATGGAGTGTGGTTGGGCCTCTCGTTTCATCCCTTTGTCCACATACCCGATGGATCATAGGGCCTGACGATGTTTCCTTCTGGCACGATAATTGTTATGGGGATCCCATCATATTTCCAGGATTCCCCTCCACTAACATAACCTTCTGCGAGGCCGATCTTCATCTTTCTTTTACCTATGCAGTACTGGACCTGGATCAGTTGGAAGTATCCCATCTCATTGAGGTGACCATTGATTCAGATAGATGTGTGTTCACCCCATCTTCCTCTGGCTCGTTCGCATCCAAAGATTACCACCGGGTCATGTTCATGCCGAACACTGGGGATGAATGGAACAAGTGTTGTGGTTCGCTGACCACTAGGAGAGATGAATGGAAGAGGAAACCAAACTTTATTTCTCAAAAACAAAGGAGTAAAATGACCCCTCCAACACCTCCCTTCATTTCACAAACATGGAGCTCTCCCGGCCCTCTTCAAATAGAGCATTGCACTTGGCTCTCTAATCTGTTGTAAAGAAGCACCCCAACAAGTCTGGTTTCCTCTTCCATTCATCTCTCTTAGTGGTTAGCGAACCACAACAAGTGGTACCAGAGGAAGGTTCTGCTGAAACGGCGGCGGGTGGTGGAAATTTTCCAGTGACCGGAATATTCAAGTTTCCTGGAATCATTTATTGAAGGCATATTCTAAAATCCTCTATCAAGATGATTCCAACGGTGCAAGCGACATAAAAAACGGAGCTAAAACGAGCTTCCTTGGTCCAGTCAATGTTTTGTCAAACTTCAGGTGATACAGTACCCCCTTTCCAGAGAAGAAGTTACTATTCCAGCGTCGATGACTTTTTCGGTGCGTTTCTGGCAGCTGGTCCGGCGTGCCACGTCATCGCCACGTCATCACCACGTCATTGGATGATCTCGACCATTGATACTATTTTGATCATAACTTGATCAATCGGTATCCGATTTCGACAATCCAGGAGTCGATTCCACCATTTTTGGCCATTCCAGACACAATGGCTAACTCAATTGTTCTATATTATGTGTCAATTTTAACTAAATTAAAATATGATGGAGGGATCATCCACAACAGGGATGACCATGTTAACTTCTTCAAGCTAATCCTTTTGAAAGTCTTAAATGGAAGATCTTCCAATGCTAAGGATCTCTTTGACCTCATTGAGAATGAGGGAGTCAACCCTGAAGCCACCACAGAAGTGGAGTGGAAGAAGCTAAATAAGAAGATGATCGGTCGAATCTACCAATGGATCGATCACAACATTTACCACCATGTCGCTCAAGAAACAGGTGCGTACGAACATTGGAAAAAGTTGGAAAATACATACCTTTAAAAGATTTCCTGAAACAAGACCTCTTGTTCAAGTAGTTGATGAATCTTTGACTACAGAGTGGAAGCACTATAGCCGAACACCCCGGTGAGTTCCAAAACTTGGTGAACCAGTTGGTGGCTGTCGGTAAGAATCTAAATGATGAAGATCAGACGAACCACTTTCTATGCACTCTTCCTGATAGCTGGGATACGCTTGTCGTCTCACTCAGCAACTCGACACATGGAGGTAAAGTTACCATGGCGATGGTAAAGGATGCATTGTTCAATGAAGAGGCCCGAATGAAGGATGCGAGTTACAACCATATGCAAGCTCTTGTTATGAAGAAGCGATGGAGGAAACAACAAGCTGGTCTGGGACAAGATTATTCCTTCAATGTAAAAATTCCTCACCGGAAGAATTCTCCACAATGTTATACCCACTGACGAGAACAGTAACATATGCTGTGTGAATATAGTCTTCAGGTGTGTCTACTATAGTTGGAATGCAGAAGAGAGCTTTGGTCATCTATTCATTGAGAGTGAGTGGCCGAAGGAGGCCAGGTTGTATTTTTGAGACATCACTACCTTTTTGATTCGTGTCAGGGTTGAGCAACCATTTCTCACTCGCTGGTTTCATGGATCGGGGGAAAAGGGTCTGGAGAGAAGGGCGCATGCCTTGGTTTTGAATGAGGGAAATTGGTGTTTATGTTAGGCGCGGAACAAATGGATCCATGAGGGGGTGTCCTCATCGGGATACAAGATTATTACAAGAATCAAGAACTTGCTTATTGATATTGTCATGACATTTGACACCTGGAGGGAGGCACCCACACTGCAACGTTTTAATGCGGAATCCAATGGTTCCTCATCCGTCATTAACCCATTTATCAACTTCTGGGTTAGATAGAATCCTCCACATTGGGGCTTGAAGATCAAAATTGAAGGCTCATGTGTCTCAGGTATCATCCGTGGTGGTGGAATTGTTCGTGATAGCTCCAGATCAGTCATTATAGCATTCTCCATCTAGTTAGGACATGGCACGTCGTTATTGGATGAGGCTAAGACTATGCTAGCTGGGATCATGGTTTGTAGGCATAAAATCATGGCAATTGTGGAAGTGGAAACAGACTCCTTGCTGGTTCATAATGAACTTCATGAGATCGGAAAGGTTCCTTGATCTATTTATTATATCATTCGTAAGTGTTGTGGCATACTTGAATCGAACACTAATGTTTCTCACACAAGGAGAGAGGGGAATAAGATAGTGGATTACCTGGCATCATTGAATACTCCCAAGGAGGAGAGCCTTTTTTTCACAACCTGAAAAGCCTAAAGGAAGCTAGGGTTAATATCATTAGGTATTCATCACTTTAGACCCCCGTAGTCTAGTTTCTTCTAGCCTGACTTTCCAGGTCCTTGTTTTTATTTCTACCTATCTTTGAATAAAAATTTACATGATGATGAAAAGTTGGAGGAAATGCATGAATTTAGAAAACAAAACTACTTTAGTCAAACTATCAGCCGAGTTATCATTAGTGGGTATCATTGTTACACTCACTTTCCCAGATTTTATAATATCCCTAACAAAATTCAACCTAATGTCTATCTACGTCGATCTATATTGGCATACATAATTTCTAGATAGATGCAAGGTCTATTGGATATCACAATGAAATACTATGCTATCAGCAGATAGTGACAACTCAAAAAGAAAACCTTTAAGCAAAATGGATTTTTTAATAGCTTCTATCAAGGAAATGTACTCTGCCTCAGTAGTAGAAAGCGAAACCATTGATTGCATGTTTTATTTCTAGGAGGACGGTCCTATATATGCAAAGAAAACAAAACCAATAATAGAATTATGGTTGTCAGTATTTTCAGCCAAATTAGGAAAAAAAACCAAAAATTTCATCATTTAAACTACTATTCAATCCATATTGAATGACCAATTTATCAGACATAGAAACATACTTTAATAACCATTTTAAAGCATTACAATGAGACTTACCAGGTTTCCCTAAAAACATGCTCAGTGTACAAACAAAATTTCTTTTATATGACCTATAATAGACCACAACATACATAAGACTTCCTACAACATTTTCATATGGAATCTTTTTCATAGAGGTAGTCTCATCTTCATTCCTAGAGGATTGATTCAAGGATAGTTTAAAATGATGTCCTAAGGAAATATTTATAGGCTTAATGTTCTCAAACAGCTATCTCTTTAATACCTCTCTAACATAAGTAAATTGCGATAATTAAAGGGTTTTGGCCTTCCTATCCATAATTATGTCCATTCCAAGTATTTTATTTGAATGTACTAGGTCATTCATTTCAAAAGTACAATTCAACTGGTTCTTTACAGAGTTTATAGTCCACATGTTTTGGTATATTAACTGCATGTCATCAACAAATAATAAGAGGTAAAAAGGATCAGGTCTAAAAGTTTTAAAATACACACACCCATCAAATCTTCTTCAAGAAAACTGATTTTCAATAATAAAGGAATACAACCTTTTATTCCATTGTCTGGAAGACTATTTAAGCCCATACAAGGACTTTTGTAAAAGACAAACATGATTAGGTATGAACAGTTTTGAAAATCCATCAGGAGGGGTCATGTAAATTGTTTCATCAAGGCTACCACGTAAAAAAGCTATTCTACATAAATTTTTTCAATATGAAGATCGAGTTTGGCAGAAAATGCAAGAAGAATTCTAATGGATGAATGCTTAACAACAGGATAAAAGATTTCATTATAATTAATACCTTCACATTGAAGGAATCCTTTGGCTACTATGACGGTTTTGAATTTGATTTATTTTCTCCTTCATTGTTTTATTTCTTCTTACAAATCCATCTTGAACCTATATATTTATGGTTATTGGTTTTGGAAACAACAACCCAAGTATTGTTCTTAAAAAGGGAATTCATTTCCTCTTGCATTTCTCTCTACCAACTACTAACTTCTTCAGATTTAATGGATCTCTTATATGTTTGGGGCTAATCATTAAACAAGCCCTGAGTGACATTGAAATCATATGCAGTAATATCTACCTAGTTAAAGGGGGATAGATGTCTAATAACTCTACTCTCTCTATCTTGAGTAAGCTGATAGTTGCTCATGTCATTAGGTTTTTGGCCGTTAGGATTAGATTCCAAACTGGATTCTAATTATGTAGGGTATGGGTAACAGAAGGAGTAAGACTCACCCTAGATTGGGCCTGGTCACCCGATCTTAAAGGGACTTCAACGTCTAAATATTTTAGGACCCCTGAGGGTCCTGCAACTTCATCAGCAGATGCAATGGGTTCATGTTCATTGACTTTGGACATACCAGACTCATGGAAGACAACACCGCGACTAATGATGCATTTCTAGTAACCAGTTTGTCTACCCAGAAACAATACCATTTAACACCCTATGGACATCCGATGACAATACACATAACAACCACAAAAGCTATCTTATCATTACATGAATGTGTATAATCTATGGATCCAAATATCCTAAGGTGAGCAAAATTTGGAGAAGAACCTTTCAAGAGTTCTTCAAGAGTCTTAAAGGAGTTGGAAGAAGATGGGAAACAGTTAATGAGGTAAACTATTGTTGAAGATGCCTCGGCCCAAAAAGACCATGGGAGTTTTGATTGGGATAATATACACCTCACCCTCTCAAGGATAGTCCTATTCATTCTTTCTACTAACCCATTCTTTTGTGGGGTTTCCACAGCTGTCTGATATCTTTTTATTCCATTAGATTCAAAATATTCAAACAATTCAGTGGATAGATATTCTAATTCATCATCAATCCTTAACGCTTTTAGTTTCATATTTCTCTCACTACCCATAATAGTTTTCCATTTCTTAAAAGTTTAAAAAGTATCAGACTTGTGTTTGAGTAAATAAATCCATACCCTATTAGAAAATTCGTCAATAAATGTCATAATGTATAAACCTTCACCATGGGAGGTGACCCTAGAAGGACCCCACCAATCAGAATGTACACATTCAAGAGGTTATTTAACCTTATAAAAAGACCTACTGAAACCGATTCTCCTAGAATTCCCATATACACAGTCTTCACAAAAGGGTGGACTTCTCGGAGTGATGTTGCTTAGAAGGCCTTGCTTCTTAAGCTCACTAAGACCCTTGGCACTACCATGCCCTAGTCTCCTATGCCATAATGTAGTGGAATCAATTTCTGAACCAGAAGAGGCATTCAACTAACTTCTATACACTTTACAATCCAACACATATAGTATATTGTGAAGGGTTCCTTTCATAACTGTGCAGGATCCTCGGGCTACTCTAAGGTTCTAGATCCAGACTTAATGTCGTACCCTTTCTGGTCAAGGATTCTTAGGGATCTTAGGTTTCTTTTCAATTCAGGTACCCACCTAACATCCTTAGGAGACTTGACAGACAAATCATGAAGCTCAATTAAAATTGAGTCTTTTCCCATAATGTGGCAGCTCATGTTATTCCCTGGAAAGACCTCACCAGATTTGACTTCCATTAACTCAATAATGAATTCCTTCCTAAGGAACATGTAGAATCACTACGGGAAAAATGACTTTTTGCGAAGGGAATAAATCCCGTCGCAAAACGTCCGTCCAAGTGGTTATTTGCGACGGGTTGTTACCCCCATCGCAAATAACCGACTATTATTTACGGGATTTCGTGTCCCGTCGCAAAATGTTTGGCGCGGGTAGCGCACCAAACCACGCGAAGGGTATTTGCGACGGGGAGATCCCCCTGGCGCAAATACCTGGCGTCGGTTAATAGCTTTTTGTGACGGGATGTCCTCCCGTCGCAAAAGGTGTGTCTGTAGGGACTATTTGCGATGGGTCCCGTCGCAAAGACACTATTTGTGACGGGTAACCCGTCACAAATAGTCCCGTCGCGACTAATTTTACCTATATATACTCCCATTCATTTTTCTTCTCATTCCACTCAATTCCTAGATCTTGTTTCTCTTTGAACTCTGATTTCAGAGGGAAATTTTTTCTAAGTTAATTTTTTTGGACACGAAGAAGTTGTGAAACCGTCTACATCAACATCAAACCAAATTTAAAGGTATTTATGTTTTATTTAATTTATTATTTATTTCAATTTGTTATGTTAATTTTTATTATTGCTGATTAGTTATAATTAAATTGAATTTAAATTGTCTTGTCCTGACTATTTATTTGTACTAATAAATTTAATTTTTTTGTATTAATTTTTAGTAATTTGTAGTAATTAGTAATAATTAACAATAATTAGTAATGTATATAATTAATTTGTAATAATTAATAATAATTGGTAATAAATAATAATAAATACGAATAAATAGTAATAAATAGTAATAATTATTAATAAATAGTAATAAATAGTAATAAATAGTAATAATTATTAACAAATAGAAATAAATAGTAATAATGACCTTTAAATAGTAATAAATAGTAATAAATAGTAATAATGAGTAATAATTAGTAATAAATTGTAATAATTAGTAATAAATTGTAATAATTAGTAATAAATTGTAATAATTAGTAATAAATTGTAATAATTAGTAATAAATTTTAATAATTAGTAATAAATTGTAATAATTAGCAATAAATTATAATAATTAGTAATAAATTGTAATAATTAGTAATAAATTGTAATAAATTGTTATAAATAGTAATAAATTGTAATAATTAGTAATAAATTTTAATAATAAGTAATAAATTGTAATAATTAGTAATAAATTGTAATAATTAGTAATAAATTGTAATAATTAGTAATAAATTGTAATAATTAGTAATAAATTGTAATAATTAGTAATAAAGTGTAATAATTAGTAATAAAGTGTAATAATTAGTAATAAAGTGTAATAATTAGTAATAAAGTATAATAATTAGTAATTAATTGTAATAATTAGTAATAAATTGTAATAATTAGTAATAAATTATAATAATTAGTAATAAATTGTAATAATTAGTAATAAATTGTAATAATTTTTAATAAATTGTAATAATAAGTAGCAAATTGTAATAATTAGTAATAAATTGCAGTAATTAGTAATAAATTGTTGTAATTATTAACAAATTGTAGTAATTAGTAATAAATTTTAATAAATTGTAATAATTAGTAATAAATTGTAATAATTAGTAATAAAGTGTAATAATTAGTAATAAAGTGTAATAATTAGTAATAAAGTGTAATTATTTGTAATAAAGTGTAATAATTAATAATAAAAATTAATAATTACTAATAAACATTAATAATTACTAATAAACATTAATAATTACTAATAAACATTAATAATTACTAATAAACATTAATAATTACTAATAAACATTAATAATTAGTAATAAACATTAATAATTAGTAATAATGAGTAATAATGAGTAATAATTAGTAATAATTAGTAATAATTAGTAATAATTATTAATAATTAGTAATAATGAGTAATAATTAGTAATAATTAGTAACAATTAGTACTAATTAGTAATAATTAGTAATAATGAGTAATAATTATTAATAATTAGTAATAATTAGTAATAATTATTAATAATCAGTAATAATCAGTAATAATTAGTAATTATTAGTAATAATTAGTAATAATTTTTAATAATTTTTAATAATTAGTAATAATTAGTAATAATTATTAATAAATTGTAATAATTAGTAATAAATACTAATAATTAGTAATAATTAGTAATAATTAGTAATAATTAGTAATAATTAGTAATAATTAGTAAGCATTAGCCATGTCCAATGTAAAATCTATAATTTTCCTTGCTTAGTTGATCCCCTTGCAAGTAGCATTACAATAGGACAACCCAAGTCATGCCCATCTCATCTTTAAGAATTATCTCACATGACCCTTTACATAGACCATTCTTCCATGAAAATTTAATGGAAATATATTGAAGTCCCCTTAAATTTTTAAGGAAGAATGGTCTATATAAAGGGAGTGAGAAGATTATTAGAGATGAGAACGACATTTCTTTGGTTGTCCTATTGCAACAGTACTGTTGCGATATCGACGTCCCGCTCGAGAGGAGTTCGTGGAGAGGCATCATCTTCTGCCTCACAGTATCAGGAGCATTTCTGAGCTCAGAATGACCTTATAGAGAGTTTCAGAAGAAGCAAGAAGAGATGAGTTAGCAACAGCAGCAACAGAAGTGGAAGCATGAGGATGAGATGCATCGATGGCAGCAGCAGCATCAGGATCAGAAGGAGTACATGTGCCGTCTGACTCGTAGTTTGGGGATGGAGTTTCCTCCACAATCTACTTCAGCTCCTCCACCTCCTCCAGAAGACGACCCCGACCCCCAATGATTTTTTTATGTTAAAAACATTTGAATTTAACATTTTTTGTAATATGAACTATTTACAGTTTTTGTCTTTTATATTGGTGCGAATATTAGATAATTTAATTTTTGATATTTTATGATTTTTTTGTAAATATTGAGAATTTTAATAATTTTTATTTTTGTATTATTATAATAATAATAATATTATTGTTTCATTAATCATAATTTTATTAAATATATTTTTTCAGTATTATATTTTTTAATGTTTATTTATTTTACTAATAATAAAAATAATAAAAATAATAATATTTTATGATTCTGTTATATTTTTTTGTGAATATTGTTAATTTAAATATATATATTTTAATTATTTTAATAATATTAAAATTAATTTTTCAATAATCATAATTTTATTAAATTTATTTTTTTAAATTTTTTATTATTATTTGCGACAGGTCCTGTCACAAAAGGTGTGTCGGTAGGGACTATTTACGACGGGTCCCGTCGCAAATAGTCTAAATAATTTTTTTTAAAAAATTATTTGCGATGAGATTAGGGACCCATCACAAAAAGTATTTGTGACCGGACCATCGCAAATAAACCAATTTTTTTTTAAAAAAAACGTATTTGCGACGGGGCGACGGGCCCATCGCAAATACTTTTTGTGACAAGCCCATCACAAAAGAGCTTATATATAGATATAATTATATAATCGGAGACTTATTTGTGATGGTGAAGTCTCCCATCACATAAAATATTATTTGTAACGGGACCGTTGCAAATAATATTTTTTGCGACGATGTTTTCTCCAACGGGCTATTTGCGATTGGGCCCCGTCGCAAAACTTATTTATGACGGGATCCAGTCGCAAATAACCCGTCACAAATACCTTGAATTCTAGTAGTGAATGGGCATCCAGAATCTAGGATGCATTCATCTTAGATGGCTATGTTAGAAAAATTTAACACATCAATAGTGTCAATATCTTGTTCAACTAATAGGGAATGATAATTATTTGTGTCTTTATAGTCACCCTTCCAATTAGGACAGTTCCTCTTAATATGTCCAGGTTGTTTACGTTGAAAACATTTGATTACATTTACTTTATAATTTATTTTATATTTCTTAGATTGACCCTTTTCATTTCTCCTACCCCTTGACTCACTTAGGACTCTAATTTCACATATGTACCTAAAATTTAAACCCTCAACCTCAGTTTTCACACAACCCTTTCTTTGATGGTCTTTAGAGAGAAAAGAATATTTTACTTCTTCAGGATTTAATGTGACTTTTTCATACATCATAGAGTCTTTAATGTCAATGTTGGCTAGATCTAATAAGATTTTATTATATTGATCAATGTGTATCCTGACTGCACTTCTATGGTGAATTTTGAATGCATATAATCTCAAGTTATTATATAGTCTACCAAAAAGTGATATTTTCATATAAAGGGATACCAATTTAGATCACATACTAGTAGTAGAGGAATAATATGAAACTTCTCTTTTCATTTTGTCTCCTAAAGAGAAAATTATTAGACTAATGGCTTTCTTAAGGGTCTCCTCAGGGACATCAACAAAAGAGGTGGTAGCCTTCCCATCAAGGGCAGTGGTAGTGATTTTCTTTCTATAGCCAGAAAAGGGTATCAATAAGGTCATTATTATCTAACAAAGCTGTCATCTTAATTCTAGAGAGATTAAAATCCTTCTCCCCATAAAAAATATCAATATCAAACATAGTTGAAACCATGGAAATGAAACAGTAGGCCCTAATACAACTTGTTGGGGTTAATTACATAAACCCTAGATAATCCAAGATCTACTCTCTCATATAATGAAGAACCAATTGATATATTTAATTGATAGATTATATATTATTGAATAGGATCTAGAATGATAAACTCCATCCAGAAAATGGAATAAGATAAACAGTCGTGCAAGAAAATAAATGGGACAATAGATATAATGTGCTTTTCCCCAAGGGGACCTACGTGAATGGCTTGAACACCACTAGGGAAATTAATTTATTAAGAAATAATGAAAAAAGGCATAAATTATAGACTCATATGCAAAAATTAAAAGACCACAAAAACTATTCTAGGAGGCTGAGCTTGCTGAACAATGTGGTTGCGGTCATCCCTATCATGTAGAGTCATCCCTATCCACTCCTAGAAGGACTCATTCACACACACAATAAGAATATAACAACATAGATGATGAATAAAAGGTAAGTCTATATAGATCCAATTACAATAAACATGATATTGGTTACTATGGAAATAATGTCAAAACTATTACCACAAGAGGCTCAATCCTCTGAATACCCAGAACCGAGAAGTTCCCCACTAAATCTCTACTGGAGAAGGACTCCGGTTGTAAGAGGTGGCATATACAGTGGTGGAGGGGAGTGCGGGTGGCTAGGATACCTTAGATAGTCACTTTCCTTCAACACAGAGCAAGAGCAGTGCTTTCCTGTCGAGTGGTCTCCACCAAATACCATGAAGAACCAGACACTGCCAAGGAAGAACCATGGGGCAACATAATAAATGGGCTCCAGAGGAAGCATCTGGAGATTCAAGAGGAGGCACAAGATGTAATCTGCATGGATGACTCAGATCCTTGTGTTTATTCGCATAACCACACTGGGGGACAGGTCAAAGTACAATTGTCTCAACTCGAGTGGAGTGGTCAAAAGCACGACAGACCAAGTCCAGTCGAAGAAACACCTCTAGATCAAACCTGGACCATTCGATCATAGCTTATTGATGGTCCACATCAAGAACCTCTAAACAGGTAACAAAAACATGTTTATAGGATATAAATAAACTAGTTAAAAATAAATAAAATCGACATCCAATAAACAGATGCCACGTCTGAGATCCCATAAAAAATACATGCAAACCACGTAGAATAAAAAATTGAAATCATTATATTTAAATACTAAAATGCGATGGTGAAATGGAAAAATTAAACAAAAAGTGTAATGGACCAATACTTTGGTTCTACATTAGTCATTTTGAATGGTTTCATCATTCTATCACATGATTTTTATGTCTCTTAAAGGGAAGTTAACTCCTTCTCTTCTCCATCTAATAGACTTTTCACAAGATCACATGATAAGCGTAATATAGCCTATACATATTTTCAGTTTGAAGGCTCATCGGAGTCCGGGGCCAATGTCAGATGCCGACATTTCCAATGATTTCTTTGGTAATTTTCAATGCCCATGGTATGGGTTAAATCAGATTTTTTGGTGGTCAAGATTCATCATTTGAAGGTTTCTCTTATTGAATTTCTTGACCCAAAACAATAAATGTCTATTATTTGTTATTTTGAAGCTTCATTTATGTGGATTTATGCATAGTGAGCCGGTTGAGAAACATGTTTGGATTTTTTGAAGGAGGAATGTATCAGTGAATATGTTGGGTGATTTTTTTCAATAACTGTTAGTGAATATCAGTGATAGAAAACAAATTTTTCTTTCTCCTTTGTGTATCCAAATGTGATGCTTGAGAAATGGATGCTTTATGGAAGGCCTTGGATAACTTTGAGGAAGGTGATGTGGCATGGTTTGGGGTGGGGTCGGGTGGATTTTAATATAATTATTGACCCGTCATAGAAGAAGGGGGTGTATCCAAGAAATGACCTGCAGTCATTTGCAAACATCACTTCTTAGAATGACCTCATAGACTTGGGCTTCACATGGGATGATTATAATTAATTCAATAAAATGAATGGTAATGACCTACTTAGTGTATGTTTTATCATTACTTTTCTAACCTACATGATCGTTCTACCTTTCCAAACTCTAGAGTTGAACATTTAGTGCGGGCTTTTTCGGAACAACGCCTCATAACATTCACATAGAATAATGACCAGGGGACAGAAATGGTTTCTACTATTCCAATCTATGGAAATATTACACCATCTTCTATTTGGTGGGTCACGACTCCTTAATGATACCCATGAGTAAAATAAAAATGGATGGCCTTACATAATATGCTCCTAGGACTAAAAGTTGATCTACAATCTTGACATGGAAACATGACCATTCATTTCTCTAACCATGAATAAATGGAGTAAGATATTGACCTAATTGAGAGGTAGTTGGAATCATAATAAATTGATGAAAATTTATATTATCTAATGAACAAGAAGGCTCGGCTGCATAAATTGTTTCTGGAATAGGAAAGTGTGATTAGTGAGAAGTCAACGGCCACATAGCATTGGGATGGTGACAAGAATAAAACATTATTTCAGGCTTGTAGCAATGAGAAAATTAGTATCAATCTGAAAAATATCTAGCTGGCCAACTATTCATTTACGCTGGATGTGGAGGTGGTTAGAGACTTGGCTAATAAGTATTTCATAAAGTACTTGGTAGATCTCAATCCCAAAATGTAAAAAGACTATCCTAGGGAACACACTAGTTTTTTTTCAATGATATTAAAATGGATTTCTCCAATGGTATCAACATGTTATTTGAAAATATATCATTTGAATCTAAAATTTGGGATGCAATTCCTTCTTTAAACCCAAAAATCTCCCTGGATTCGGATGGTGTTCCAATGTTCTTTTATGTTACATTCTTGGAGTTAGTAAAACAAGATCAATGTGTGGACATTAAAGACTTTGTCATAGGAGGTATTTTACCTCAAGTGTATGTGATTATACCTTGGTCCTAATTTTGAATTTGAAGGACCCTTACTCACAGAACCATTATAGACCAATCAGTATGTGTAATTTCCCATACAAGTTTCTTCAAAACATTGTCTATAAGAGACATTATCTTTACCTCCCTTGATGGGTCTCAGAGAACCAACAATGATTTATTAAAGGTAGATCAACTCAAACTGTTATAGTAATAGTGCATGAGATGGTCAAGATATCAATAAGAAAATAGTCAACTCTAACATTGTGATTAAGGTGGATACACACAATGATTATGATAAGATTTATTAGACCATGATCAACAATATCTTCCCCATCACAGGCTTATCAAGCTGGGTGACTGACATCTTTTTCAGGGTGTTCATTTCTCCTTGGTTGTCTATTTAGTTTATGGTAATGAAGGGTGGATACTTCACAGATACTCGAGCCCTCAGGGAGGGAGATCCTTTATCCCCTTTCCTATTCAACCTATTCCAAGTTACTCCGAGTAAATATCTGGAAAAAATAACCAAAAATGAACTCCTCCGCCCATACCGTAGTATATCTTATATTAGTGAAATATCACAAATTTTTTACAGATGATATAATCATCTTCTTGAATGAAAAAAAGAAACATTTGTGATTTTAATAAATCATGGACACATACTATAGATAGAGAGACCAACTTATCAAATGGGACAAGAGTAGTGTTTTATTTTCAAAAGGGTGTCCATAAATCCAAAAGAAGAAGATTTAGGAGGGGTTTAGGATGCACATGAGGCCCTTTCCCTTGGATTACCTTGGAGAACTTGTTGCTTCTGGTAGGGTCTGTGTCCACCATTTTAATGGTCTCACTGATAAAATCACTACCCAAATTACCAACTGGAAAATCCATTTTCTTTCATTCGAGGGGGGGGGGCATCGCCCTTGTCAAATATATCCTTTATTATATCCCCATGAACATGTTATTAGTGATCAATGTGACAATGATGGTGTTGAAGAATGTTGAAAAAAATCACAATTACCTTCATTTGGGATTCACATGTTGAGGAAGATATCATTGGGTAGCTTTAGACAATATGGAAAAATGAGCGGGAGCTGGTGGTATCAACCTAAGGAGTATCATACATGAAATTCATCGCCTGAAAGCTAATCTAGAATGTGACTTCTTGGGGGTAGATCCCTATGGGACAAGCTTTTTTCCAATATATATGGTCACCACAATGAAAGATAATGGGGGGAATGTCCCAAATTTGGATTTCAATCTCTTTTCACATTATGTACCTAAGAATCCATTCTAAATAGATCATTAGTTTTTTTCAAATTAATTTCTAGAAATATAATTGTGAGGGGAAAATTATTGATTTTCTTGGTTTCCTAGTCTCGGACATCACCTTCACCCAAGAAAGTTATTTTATGCCATTCATCTGTGATGTTCTGAACCAACTATAGATTAAATTGATCAATGGTATTGATTTAAATAATTATCAAGTCATACTCATATATATAGGGTCTACCTCGAGTGGCTTCTCAGCGAAGGGTTATCGTGTGGTGACCCAGCATAATGGCTTACAGGTGGGGTGGGATGAGACTACATAGTGTAACGACAGACCAATAAAATTTAATTTTATATTCTAGAGCCTCTGAAACAATATTCTTGCTACTGATGATCAGTTTTGAAAAAGAGGCATCACGTGGAAAACACGATGTCTATGATGTGATCTCCACAAAGAAAAATCCTCTGATCAACTTTTTTTTAGAGTGTGAATGTTAGGAGGAAAACTGGGGTTCATTAGGCGAGTCTTTTGGCCTGACGGCTCATGGAACCAACTGTGATTGTTTTTTGTACTCATCGTTTATAGAGGTGGATAGCAATGTGAAGGAATTTAAGGTGGGGGTTCTATTATTCTCGGTGGGCTACTAGAAAATATAGAAAGCTAAAAATCACAGCAGGAATAATGGCCTTCAATGTTCTCTTCTAGGTAAGGTGTTTACTGCTAAAATTATACTAGAGAAAATAATCCAATTTTGAAAATGGCATGAAGCGTCCTCATAGATTAGGAGAAGCATTTCCGGTGCTACAATTTTCCATTTTCCAATTATCTAATCAGCCATGGAAGATGGGTGAGGTAGAAACCTATGACCAATGGCTACAAAATTAATGTAGATGGGTCTTGTACTATTGGTGCCATGTGAGGTGGTAGGGTGGTATGAGATCATCATGGATCTATGATTCTTATGTTCAGTGAAGATTTTGGATAGGGGGATGTCTGGTGGTAGAGTCAAACATGTTGCTGAAGGAAGATAAATTGTGGCTTGTATATAATATCAAGTTGGTGTCAGCATAGACTGACTATAATGTCATTCTGGGATCACTGCAAGGTAAGACGATAAATCCATGAGCTATTTCTTATCCCAATAGCAAATGCAACAGGCTTCTTAACCCCTGGGTGGCTCTGTCTCGTACTTGGTGGGAGGGTAACAATGTGGCCGACTATCTTGCTATTTTGGTGGCTCGTGGTACTCAAAATTTTTTATTTTCTAGATTTGGGTGTCTTCCTACTGAATGTGGTATCATTTTTCAAGCTAATTATCTTCTCCTCCATTATTTCAGGCCATTGTTACTTTGTTTTGTATTGGGTCGTTCCCGAAATGCAATAAAAATTTAATGTTGGACTGAAGGGTATGAGAGCGCATACATTGAATTTGAAAATCACACCAATAAATTCACATATAACAATAATAAGTAATATAATAAATCTTTGAAGTTCATAAGGAATGAATAATAAATGAATCAACTAACATGATCCATGAGATCACAATGTTGGCATAAGATCGTGTCATAAAATAATACCATAATGTGCAGAATAATCTTAATCATAGATATCATATGTTAATGGAACCCACCAAGAAATTAATTACATTTTATGTTTGGGATAACCACTATTGTACTATCATTGTTCTTGGGATAACATATCACGTACCATCTTTTTTCAATGAGATAACCTCTCATGTACCCTCATTTAAGAATGTGATAAACTCTTGTGTACTCTCTTTCAAGATTTGGATAATATCTCATGTACCATCTTTCAGGATTGGGATGACCTCCCATATACCCTTTCATCTAATAAAACAATAATAATTTCAAAATTCAATTGATATATATAACAGACCTAACCATCACATAATCATAATCATATCAAATTTATGTCACAAGTTCCTGAAAATATTTTTCATTTCATCAAATCATAACCCATAGAAAAGAAAACAAGATTCATCAATATTACATCTTCATAATCATAAAAAATACATAGAAAAATTAAATATGGTAAAATTTGATCACATTCACATTAAATCATAAAAAAATTAATGAATGTTTTTATATATGATTGTACCCTTCAAATATCACTAAAATATTTATTACATAAAATAACCATTTCCTTTTTAAATTACATATTTAAAATCAAACAATTTCCACAATATTTGTAAAAAATCATTGAATCAATCCATGAAATTTTTTAAAGGAAGATTGAAATAGTTTAATGGTCAATCTAGTGGGAAATTTCATTCATATAACAAATGTTAAAACAAAGACTATGTTGACACCTTTGGTAAAAAGTACAACATTAGAAAAATGATACAAGTATTCCTTTTTAACCTTTAAATATAACAACAAACATGGGAACAAATGAATTTTATAATTCATTTTTTATTAATAAAAACAATCTTTAAAATGTTTTAAAGAAACTATGCACATGGAATAAAATAACTCTCGATAGAATAAAAAAACTAAGACTATTTTACCTAAAACATTATTTCAAAATTTTGGTTACTTTGTGAGAGGAAAATGAATAGAATAGTGTAAATTTATATAAATAACAATAGTATAATTAATAACATGATATTTATGAATGATATATCATATAACCTCATCACCACAAATTTAAGCATAAAAAATCCAAAATAGAAATGATATTTTAATGTAAAACCCTTGCGGATTTTATAACATTTGAATCATAACCCTTACGAAATAAATAAATTAAAATGAATACATTGATACCATGAATATAAAGATATTCATTATATAACATATAAAATTCATATTATATAATCTTTATAAAACAATATAGGTGTATAACATAACATATGTCCCAAAGAAAAAAATTTGAGGCGATAAACCCTTACCACTTTTATATCAATTGAACAAAAACCCATTGGATGTAATAATATAAATTTTAACATCAAATAAAATGAATTAATTTGGATGAAATAGAATAAATATCCAATGAGAAATATATACACTTCATAATCAAATATAGGATCATAACATCAAACATGTCTCAATAAAAAAATATTGTGGTAAAGAACTCTTACCTTAAGTCCAACTTGATTTCTATGCACTCCAACCTCCTATATAAAATATTTATATTTATTATAATTCTATACCAAATATTTTTATAAACTTTGATATATTATATTATCCACTTATAAAATTTGACCTCCCTTTAAATAATACTTATTTATTAAAATCCTTGTTTCCAGATGATAACTATTTCATTTTTTATATATGTTTCGGTTCATAAGTTACGGTCCATTAGAATTTATCATGGTTAATTGATATTAATAATTTTAATCATGTCATAGATATCACATTTAATCATTATATGCAATTTTTAAATCATTCAAATTAATCAGTGATGAAAATGGATTACATCACTTGGTTGAGATAGTAGTCCATACGTATGAATGAGTGATGGTTCCATTTATCAATTGATGGAATGAAATAAAGGTAAATAAAAATTCTATTTTATAGAATCATTATTAAATATGAAATATAATATTTTACCAATAAATATTTACTCATTAACACTCATGTAATAGGGAAACAGAAAATGAATCACATCATTTCGTGGAGGTGGTAGTCCACACATATGCATGAGTGACGTTGTTATTTTCAATGAATGGGAAGGTAATACGATAGAAAAGATATTATAATTATATAATTATAAATATTTCGTAAATATCATATATACATATAATTCACCATAATAACCAACAATGAATTGTGGTGATGGAAAATGATTCATATCACTTCGAGGATGCAATTGTCCATACGTACAAACAAGTGATAATTTTATTTCCAATTTGATGGAGATGATGTGAGAAATAGTAGTTACATAATCATAACAACATATTAGTATATTTATTACAATTGATTAATCATTTTATCATGGATAAAATAGTTTTATATAATGTGGAAGATGAAATAAAATTGAATGATCTGATTTAAAATTTATAAATCTTATTTGGGAGATCCCTTATGGATTACACCTTAAGACATGATAAATTGGTATTAGGAGAATAAAAAGGGATCTAGGGTAAAGTAAATGAATCAATAAAGGTTTTGGAAAGGTTTCTTGATGATCTAGAAGGGTCAAATTATGTGAATAAAGGGGGAGAGTAGGTTCACTTTTACTATTGAGGAGAGGGACACGTATGGAATTACATAAAAGATTTAAATAATATATGGTCAATTTCTTGTTAAAGTTAAATAAATCTTCAAGTAATATAATATTGTACAATATAAGGTTTAAATTCCACATATATATATAATAATAATCATACAATTTTATGAGGTGTTTATACACTTATCTCTTAGTTTAACACCCTCCCCCTATAAACGAGTTTTAACCTTAACTTTGGTAACATAGTCATACTATTTTTACAGTAAATTATGATAAAGAATTAAGTTATCCCAATTAAATTATATTAATAATGATTATACAAAATATTAAATCCATTTTACCATATTAACATTCTATTAGTGGTAGAAATTCGCGTTAAAATATGTGTTCAAAATGAAAAAAGTACATATGTTCCAAAAAATGATATTTTAAGTATAAAACCAAATTTACAGATATTCATGACTAATAAAAACAATAATTTTATTATTAAAATACTTTATTTAATATAAATGAAAACCATTAATAAACATATAATAATTCAATTTATTATGATGAAAACACAATTCAAGCATAAAAACGGTTATTAGAAAAATGTCTTCTTAATCCTAAGAATGATCTTATACCAAAATCATGAATAATATTGATTAATATATAATTAAATAATATTTTTTTTAAATTTTCCTTTTTTTACTTTTAAATTCATAATATAATGGAACTTTCAAAATAAATTATTTAATGAAATGAAATGATAGTTTGACAACTGTGGTATTTTTCACTATTCAATAAAAAATAATTTTTTTTTGAAAAAACCCAAAAAATCACCATAATATAATATTGGATTAATGATATAAGAAATTATATTCATTAACTCAAATAAAATTTCAAAAAATTAGTTAAATTAATATTATATCCCCACACAAAATACAATAAAACATATTATTTACTAAAATATATTTTTGAAGTATAAAATGTCTTTACTGAAAATTGTGTACCTATTTATTATGCCTTAATCAATATATTTTCATTATATAAAAACCTTTAAACATAATTTTTATAATGTGTGTTATTATTCATATATTCCAATTTAATGACTAGTTTATAATAGTTACATTTAAATAATATTTTTTTTATTTTATATCGTAGTTTTCTTAATATCTCGTGTTCTCTATTAAGAAATCTATTAAGCATAGTATTATTTTAAACTAATTTTTTTGGTTTTTATAACACAACCACTAGAGATCATTTATTTAGACACAGGTCACCCAAAAAATATCCTACATTGAATCCCTTTCAACTATGTATTCACCCGCTAAAGAATCCTTCCTTTATCATTGTCCATTCATGACACATCATTATCTAATGATTCTCATACAAACCCTCATCTCGATTATCAATCAAAAGTACACAAGCTGTGATCTAGATTTGATCTCTATTTTAACTAAACTGGTTATTTATTGAATCACTACCCAAAGGAAGTGTATAAATTAGAAAGAAAAAATGGGGGGAGAAATCCACAAACACATTAAAGTGAATAATCAAAATAGCATTGCACACTCAGGCATCGATTACGAGTGCATAAAACAAAAATAAAAGGTAAGAAACTTAGATGATCATGATTAAATAATACAAAAATATAATATATAAAACCCATAAATTATCATGTACATTCTTGTAATGACCGAATATTTTTTAATTTATATATATATATATATATATTTCCCCCAAAATTAATTTTATCTTCAATAGACAATCAAATAGGCTACACCAAACTAAAAGTGAGAGAATATGTTTTAGTTTCATATTATTAAAGAATCTATAAGAACAATAAATGCCTCTAATATATAATAGTATATTAATTATCTAGAAAAATATTATATTTAGATGATAACGAATAAATGAGATTTAATATTAAAAATAACTGTTATTTATCAGATTTTGTTTTTTAGAAAATAAATATTGTTTATTTTATCAAAATAATGAAATCAAGAAATATTAAATTTTAGTATATAAACTAACGCATTATCATTATTTAAATTATTATTTGATAGAATATAATATTAATAACACTTAATGTTTCAAAACATCTATAAAATATAGGAATTTCCATGTAAAATATTTGGATTTTATATGGAATGATTTTGAGATTAGTTGCTAAGGCGGTGTGCGATTCCGAGGCCTGGTGTGCCCAGAATAGTTTTTAAAAAAATATAAAAATATAAAAATATTTAATAGCACTCACATGCTGTTATCCAAAAAATGGAAAATAACTCTAAAAAATTTTCCTGAATAAAAAATATGAGGGAACTATTGAGTTCAGAACAACGGATTTACCCTAGGCACGATCTAACTTTATTTCGTGTGAGTCATTTGTGGAAAAAGATGTCGGTGATATAAACTGAATAAAATTATTTATTAAAAATTATTTTTAGTAATATAAATAACACCAAGACTATTTTTTCTTTAAAAATAAAATTATATAGAAATACTAGGGTTAAATGCATAACCCCAGAGATTCTAGAGGATTGCTCAAGAGAACTTGGGAGAATCCTCTCATGTGAATAGTGACAGACTGGGGATCGATGATGATGGAATGATTGTTTTTCATCAACAACAGATCCAGAACGAGGTAAAATGTTTTGTTTTGGGATTTCCATCCCATTCATAATCATGGACGAAGGTT
This sequence comes from Viscum album, assembly GCA_963277665.1. Classification (NCBI taxonomy): domain Eukaryota; kingdom Viridiplantae; phylum Streptophyta; class Magnoliopsida; order Santalales; family Viscaceae; genus Viscum; species Viscum album. The sequence goes on along the minus strand of OY728143.1, from coordinate 2,083,330,927 downwards.
GATCAATTCAATGAATAAGAATTTATATGTGCATCATCAGTATATGTCAAATTAATGTATTTTATATTGGTTCGTTGATATACCAATCCATGTTTATCATTCTAATAGAAATAAATCAAGGATGACATGAACAATGGACGAGGTTAGTTCCTTAGGGTTTTATGCTTTTTTCCACCCCCATTCATTGAGTACTTCACTAATTGAATCCCTTAGTTCTTGACTCGACATTTTTGGGTTGTTCTGAACACGATCAGACCCCAAGATTTGAGTGAAATCGACAAACAAGGTAAGATCTATGTTGACCGGGACCCAAGAAACTAGAATCTACAACTGTTGGGTTTTTTGGGAATTGTAGGAGGAGTGTTGGTCCAAATAATGGACCACTAGTGTGATGGTGGAGACTGGAGGCTGGCGGTGGCGAACTGCATACGGGTGACGACGACAGGTGACACATTGAAGAATGTGGGATATGACGATGGAGGCAGGATGCAGAGCATGCTGAGCTAGTAGGTCAGGTTAGGAGGATGGGCCGGGTTGGGTTGGTGGGTTGGGTCAGGCTAGTGGGTTGGGCCGAACTTGGGTGGGACCCTAGTCAGATCCAGGGAAACATGGGAGGAGCCCGATTTCGATCACCCATGACAGTTGATGAGTTCAAGCTACCACTGGTGCACCGACCGTGATGGATGACCACAATGGTATATCATGAAAGTTGACCATGGGTGTAGGAACCGCATGGTTGGGTCATGTGGTAAGTCGACCGAGCGCAGTGGTTGACAACGGCAGCAGGTCCTCATGCCCCCCGACAAGCCTATGGGTAGTTTCGCTCAATCGAGCATATCATCTAAACAGAGCATCCAATCAATGAGCATGTACAGAATTGAGAACCTAACATTGAGATGGTCTTTTTTACATAAGTGATGTGCTTTTAGTTTGGAACAGTATAGGCTGAGAGCATCTCCCTTGGTCCTCCCTTCAAGGGTTTTGTACAACATTACATCCATATAAGGAGAGTATAATCCCCTTTAGAGGACGTGTCTCAGATAGAGTATGGTATCCCACCCCATGACTGGAGTGAAATACTCTATCACCCCTAACAAAGTTTGTGGAATCACTTAACCCCCTTGAGTTGGGAAATGATCATCCATATAGTGGGCCACATCGATATGGTCTGTGGCATCCCCCTATGATTCTGGGAGTGATCCCCTATGTAACGGGTTCGTCCAGAATGGGGATGTGGTACCCCTAGCAGTTCTGGGCATGATCCATGGTCCCCCCCAGTCAGTTTTTGTAATGACCCCCTCTCTTCGAATCATAGTATTCCTTGACCAATGTGTTCTCTTTGGGAAGATCCCAAATAATCTATACCTCTTATGGATCAAGGAGTGAGTTCTCCCAGAATGAGAGCACTTCGAGGGGAATACTATGTCTTGTAGTTTTTTATGACGACCTGATGGTGTGGTGTCTCTCTTGAGTATATCTATATATTTTTATTATATGTGTTGTAGGAATATATCTATAGAGAGATGACTATACTTTCATTTATGGTATTTCTTTGTGGTTCCAGGGTTTCCTTCTGAGTATTATTATACTCACCCCTACACGAGCTTTTCTCACATGTGTCATGTCTTGGGAAGATTATCAACCCTTTGATGATGTCCTAGGAGGAATAGGACTAGGCAGGGGTTAGTGTGACCAGAAATATTGAGGTGTGTTCATGTGGATTTCAGATAGTAGTCCTAGTACACTTTACTTTCAGGTTGGTCTTGTGGTTACACAAAATTTTTGGTGGGATTTTATTTGGCCTTATTTACTTTCCGGTACTTTTTATTTGTACTCTAGAGTGATATTATAAATGTATTATTGCATACTTTTATTTTTTTTATATATAAGCATTTTGTTTCTTGGAGATGTGTGTGTGTGTGTGTATAGGTACTTTAGGATAATGCCGACCATATATGGGATATGCCTACTTAGGGATAGTCACCGACCCCTGGACTATTGGAGTCAGGCTTGGGGTAGTCACCACACAGACCCTTGAAGGATGGGTTGTGACAGAGTGGTATTAGATGGGCCAATTCTACTTTAGGACTGTGAGTCTATGAGATTAGTTTTGGGAAAAAGTGTTATGTGTTTCGAGTTCGACTTGCTGTCCAGAGACTCCAATGTTGGTGCAGTGGCTAACATATCCAAAAACCAGGATTCTGATTACCTACATTTTTACTTGATACATGAAAACACTAGTTATAGGGAAAATCCTTATTACATTCATTATATAGGAATGGATTTATTATCCATTTACTTATTGAGTCATCTCTCTAGATATACTCTATTTCCCGTGATACATCTTGTTTTATTTCAGGATACCTCCACATAGACAGCCATCTAAGATTCCTCTATGTGATCATGATTATGATACACCAAGTGATGAGGCATCAGTACAGGGGCACATACCAGAGATAGCACCTCTGGGAGTTTTACCATCTATACCACCACCCTTAAAGTAGAAGTTACTACCAACATTACATACTGAGGATGAATATAGGCTGAGTGAATTGCCTGGGTTTTAGAGGCTGCAAACTACCAGTTTTTGGGGTGAGCCTGACCCCCAAATGGATGAGGATTGGCTAGAGGCAGTCACCCGTGTTTTCCTCCTTATAAGGACGCCTATAGAAAAAATAGAAGTCCTTGATGTGAGTCTTCTTCTGGGATCTAAGGGGTGATGGTGGAACTTGGTGACTCAGTCACATGACAAGAAATCTATCTCCTAAACAGACATCAAGTGTCTCTCCAGGGAGGATTTCTATCTAGCCACATTGTGATTTGTATAAGTACAAAAGATTCTGCATCTACATCATGGTAGTATGACCATGGAGGAGTATTCAGTGAATTTTTCTAATCTTTTGTGCTACTCCATGGATATGGTACAAGACAAGTTCATCATGGATAAGACCTTCAAGAAGGGATTACACCGGGACATCAGGGTGTCACTAGTATCTCTTATAATTCCTATCTATGTTAGGGAACATGAGAAAAACATACTCGTGGAGAGTTTTTTAGAAGAGAATAAACCATTAGTGGGAGCTAGTAGTGGTCACCGGGTAGCTAAGACCCCAACATCAGGAAGCTGAATATAGTAGGTGTGACCCAATAGGTTTTGGTGCTTTAGGGGGTGATTCTAGGACTCAAGGTTAGCATTGTAGGGATCCTAGGGTAGTTTGAATTATCCCAAGTATAAAAGGTGTTACTCATGTGGTGGTTGGGAAATTATGGAACAAGATTTCCCAACCCATCATTCATCTAATTGGGAGTTGGCCAAGATACTATCAAGAAAGAGGCAGAGACATGATAAGGGTGATATTCCTGGTAGAAGACATGGAAAAGTGTCCAAAATGGTAGTAAGAGGTGGCTGGAGGTTTGCCTTATTACTTCCACCACCCCAAGGTGGTCCACACTATGCTTAGAGAGCTGGTGGGTAGGGACAAGTTCATCTACAGATAATGGAGACTTATGACCTTGGGGCTCTATGGATGATACGAGCTATGATCTATGAATTTTTCAACATAGCTGTAGTTTTGATAAAAATAGGTTTTAGTCATTCCTTTAATTCCACAAACCTTCTTTGAAACTCGGTGATTCCGATTGAACCATTGAATCAACCATTATGCTTTGAGAATCTTACTGGTGGAGTCTTGATGATCAAACACTAGTGTTGACAGTGTAACCTAACTCTGGGAGGTGATAGTTTTTGTTGTGATCTCTTGGTAGTGGCATTAAGACGATAAAACGCCATTCTTGGTATGGAACGGTTATCCACATTTCATGCTCAGATTAACTGCTTTAGGTGAAGAGTGTGGTGTGTCCATAGAGATGGAACCAAGTTTTCCTTTATTGGTGAAAATAAAACACATGCAGTGCAGGATGAACTCACACATATGAGGGTGCACTCGTTTAATCATTTGTTGGCTATCCTGACCCTCGGTGCAGTGGATGATATGAGTCCTCAGTTTCCTAAAGTGGTGGCATAGTGAGAGGATTTATTTCTTTAAGACATTCCAAGTTTACCTCTCCATAGGGAGATGGAATTAGGTATTGATTTAAACCCTGGGATGATATTAATATCTACACCTACATATTGGATGTCTCCCGTAGTGCTTCATGAGATGAAGGTGCAGTTGGTGGACTTACAGTGGAAGTCCCCCATGAGACCCAGTGTTTCACCCTTGGTAGCCCCAGTTTTTTTTCCAATAAGGAAGATGGGATCTTGAGGTTATATGTGGATTACCAGTGCTTAAACTATGTGACTTTGTATAAAAAGTATCAACAACCAAGGATCTATGAACACTTTGATCAGTTGAAAGGGGTGTGGTGGTTCTCAAAGACTGAACTAGGATTAGGCTATCAACATCTACGAGTACAGAATGAGAATAAACTGTAGACAACCTTTAGATGTAGTTAGAGTCACTATGAGTACATGGTGAAGACATTTTATGTAACGAATTCCCATAAAATGTTAATGGGACTCAATAAACAGATATTATAGCCTTATATAGACCAGTTCATGGTTGTCTTCATCGATGAAATCCTAATGTACTCAACATTTGAGGAGGACCACGTGAGACACTTCAGGATGGTCATGAACACACTATAAGAGCACAAAAAGTATATAAAGATCCCAATGTGTTAGTTTTGTATTCTAGAGGTCTATTTTTTGGGACACGTCATCTTTTAGGTTGGAGTTGAAGTGGATCCAATGAAGGATGAGGTAGTGATTTCTTGAGGTCCACCCAAGTGTGTAACTGAGGTGTGGAGTTTCCATGTGTTTGTATGGTACTATCAGAGGTTTGTACCCAAATTATCTAGAGTGGTATCACCCTTTAAATCTTTTACATGAAATGGAAAACCATTCTTGTGGATAGAAAAGTATCATCTATTCTTTCAGGAGCTGAGGAAATGGTTGATGAGTGCTCTCATCCTGAAGATACTGGAGGAAGGCATCAAGTACTTGGTGTTCTGCGATGCATCAGGAACCGAAATTAGTTATTTCTAGATGTAGAGATTGGTAGTGTTTTCCTATGGTTTATTCCTGTTGAGACAACATGAGCAGAACTACGAGACCCATGATCCTATGTTATTAGTGGTAGGATTTTCCTTGAAGATGTGGGGACACTACCTGATGGGTGAGAGATTTATCATCTACATTGACCACAAGAGCCTCAAGTATATATTCACTTAGAAGGATCTAAACATGAGACAAAGGTGATGAAAATAGTTCCTCTTGGACTATGAATTGAACATTGTCTATACCTCTCGGAAGGGGAACATGGTGGAGGATGTTCTAATAAAGATATCTAGTTTTTAGTTATTGAACGAGGCATCATAGAAATTGGTATCATTGTAGATATCAGTTATGGATGGAGATGGAGTAGCTTACCTCCAGTCAATGGTTGTCACCCCACCACTCATACAGTGAGTCAAGGAGACACAACTTGGGCATACTGATTGGGAGACTGTACATGCTTATATGTCCACATGGAATACTAATAATGGATATTAAAAATGTGGGGAGAAATTCATTCTTTTCAGAGGATGCGTTGTAGTACCAGTGGTGTTGTAGGAGGAGGTTATGATGGATTTTTATACATCCCTTTTGGCGGTACATCATGGTGTGGTAAATATGTTACAAGACCTCTAACATCCATTTTGGTGGCCAGGTATTAAGAAAGGATTTGCAGAGTTGGTTTCTTGATGCCATAATGTTCAATAAGTGAAGGCTAAGAACTAGGTTCTAGTGGGTTTTTATCATCCCTTTAAGGCTCCAAAATGTATGTGGGATGAGATATCGATTTACTTTTTGATGGTTTTACCACATATGTCTAGGGGACATGATGCCATATGGGTGATCATTGACTGAATCAAAAATTCAGCTCACTTCCTTGCTATACGAGAGTATAGTCTAGTAGATAGCATGTAGAGACTCTATGTGTAACATATAGTTTTACTCCATGGAGTTTCATGGAATATTTTTTATTCTATTTATTATATCATTACATTTCAATTGTGAAAGGGATTACATGAGGTATTTGGGACCCATCTATGTTTGATTAAAGTAGTTCACCCATAGATGGATGACATAACTGAGCAGACTGTTTAGGTTTCGGAGGACATGATGTAGGCATGAATGTTAGAATTTGGCCGTAGTTGGGAGGATCACGTGCCACTAATGGAGTTTTCATAAAACAATAGCCCTTGTTCCACCATTTGTGCGACACTATTCGAGGCTTTTCACGGGTGACCCTACAGGTCACCATATTGCTAGACTAAACTAGGAGAGTCGCCACTCATGGTCCCGGAGATGGTGTTAACTACTACAAAGATGGTTGAGATCATCCAAGAGTGGATGAAGAATGTACATAGATTTCAAAAATCATATGATGACAAGAGATAGAGGCCTTTGGAGTTCAATAAAGGAGACCTTGTGTTTCTTAAGGTTTCACCTCGATGGGGATTACAGAGATTTTTCAAGGGCATAAAGCTATTTTCTCGGTTCATCATCCCTTTCCAGATACATCGTAGAGTTCATGAGGATACATACCACTTGACTCTACCATTGTAGTTAGATTAGGTACACGACGTCTTCTTAGTATCACATCTGAGGAGGTACGTACATGACTCATCACACGTCATTGACTGGGGAAAGCTGGACATCGAGGATAAAGAGACATTTATCGAGTGATTGGTGGAGATCATGGATCAAAACGATATGAACCTTCATGGAAGATCGATTCATTTGGTTCATTTCTAGTGGAAGCATGAGAATCTCTATGAGAGAACATGGGAGCGGCAAACTCAGATACATGATCAGTACCCTCATTTGTTTGAGTAGCCCTTGGTTTTGGATTTTTACGGATATGTATCCCCAAGGTGGGGAGAATGTAATGTCTCATAATTTTCATGTATTATTTTTAGATATTATATGGAATGATTTTGATATGATGTTCTAAGAAGAAATACGATTCCCATGCCCAGTGTACCCAAAATAAATGTTTGAAAAATATTAAAATATTTAATAGTACACAGATTAGGTATTCTTGAAAAAAGAGAATAAATATTAAACAGGTGCCTGGATCCAAAATCTAAGGGACTGTAGAGTTCAGAACCATGAATTTATCCTAGGAATGACCTAAAATTAGTCGGCAAAGGACATTTGTGGAAAATGTTATCGGGACGTAAAAGGAAAAAATAATTTATTAAATTTTTTTATGCATTTTGATGATGTAATGACTGTTTTTTCCTTTCAAAAGATAATTATGTAGAAAAACCAAGGTTATTCTCATAAACCTAGAGGAATTGAAGGACCACTAGGGAGAAATTTGGAGAATCCTCTCTGGTTAACAATGACTAATTGAGGATCGACGATGATGCAATGATGGTTCTTCATCAATGACTGATCCAAATTGATTTAGGATGTTTTGTGTTGTGATTCCTATCCTATTCCCAATCTTTGAAAAACACATATCAATTCAATAAATAAAAATTTATAAGGGCATCATTGGTAGATTTCAAATTGATGGATTTAATATTGGTTCATTGATTTACACCTCTCTGTTTATCGTTATATTGGAAAAAAATCAAGGAGGACACAAACAAGGTCTAAGAATCATTACTCATGGCATCTGTTTTTTTCTTCCCCTAGTTCTTTATGTTATTCCCTATTATAAAACCATGGTTCTTGAATCGATATTTCCGGGTGGTTTGGAACACAATCAGACCCCTATATTTGAGGAAAATTGGCAATCGAGTTCGGATCTGTGTAGATCAGGACCCAAGGACCTCAGATCCGTGACTGTTTAGTTTTTCTCGCATCTGAGGATGCATGATGGTCCATCAAATGGACCACAACTGTGGCCGTAGGCTGCGTGTGGGTGGAAGCGAATGATGACACATTGAAGGAGGTAGGACGCGACAATGGCGGTGGGATGCAGCAACAGACGTGGAGGTGGAGGCAGTGGACATGTAGTAGGTTAGGTCTGAAAAACGGTCCTAGTCAAGTCAGTCGTTTAGTTCAAGATGGTGGTTCGGGATGAACTCGAGTTGGACCCAGGATGGATCTTGGGAAACCGGGGTGGAGCTAGGTTTTAGTCGACCATGATGGTCAGTTGTGGGTGAACTGACTAGGACGACCAACCGTAATGGCCGAACATGAAGGTAGACTGTGGTTGTAGTGATAGTGTGGCCGATTGGTGAAGTAATTCGACTGACCAAAGTGGTCAACCACCATGGTAGGTCCACAGGCCCTCAGTGAGCCTACAGGAAATTTCACTCAAAGCATCATATATCCTAAAAGGAACATCCAATTGATGATCTATCTATGGCATTGATACCCTAATGACGATACAACCTTCTTGATTCATCTGATGAGTTTTTTTTGGACCATTACAGTTTGAGATTTTTTTAATTAGTCCTTTTATTAATGGTTCTGTATGACACTACATCCACATCATCGAAATGTAATCCCTTCTAGGGGATGAGTCCAAGATAGAGTATGGTATCCCTACCCGAGAGAGACTGAAATCCTATATCATCCCTAGTGGAGTTTGTGAAATTATGTAACCCCCTTGAGTTGGGCGCTGATCTACTATCTAGAGGGCCGCATTGGTAGGGTCTGCGGAAACCCCAAATGATTTGGGGGTGATCCCCTATGTAGTGGGTTGATCCAGATTGGGTAGGTGGTATCCCCCAATAGTTTTGGGCATGATCCATGGTGTCCCATGGTCAATTCTTGGCATGACCCCCACTATGTGTATCATAGTCCTCCTTGACCAATTTATTCTATTTAGGTAGGTCCCAAATGAGCTAGACCTCTTTATGGAGTGTCTTTGATGATATCATGGCTCGAGTAGTGAGTTATCCCAAAACAATCATGCTTTTAGCTGAATCCTGTGGTTGGTAGTTTTTTATGACCACCAGATGGTGTGGTGTCCCACTTCAGTATATCTAGATATTGTTTTTATATGTGTTCTAGACATATTCATATATAAAGATGACTATACTTTCCTTTGTGGTTTTTCATTGTGGTTTCGGGGTGTCCTACAGAGTAATATTATACTCACCCATGTATGGTATTTTGCCACATGGGTCGTGTCATGAGAAGATGATCAACCCTTTGATGGAGTCCATGGAGGACCAGGACCAGACGATTCTTAGCGAGACTAGGCAGACCGAGGTGTGTTATTGTGTCTTTTAGATTGCAGTCCCAGTACCCTTTACTTTCATATTGGACTTGTGGATATATACTATTTTTTGTGGGAATGTATTTGGCCCTATTCACATTCTAGTACTTTTTGTGTCGTACACTATTGTGAGATCTTAGATATATGCATACATTATTTTAGTGGTTTTACATTAAAAAATTTCTGTCTTGGATATTTGTTCATGTGTACATGTACTTTATGAAAATGACACCCATTTTGGGATATGATTACTTGGTGCTAGTCACCTGCCCCTAGCCTATTAGAGTTGGGCTTGGGGTTGTCATGGAATGAACACCACTAGGTTAAGACATGAAAAGATAATTTTTCAATAAGATTAGTTTTTATTTCTATTTTTCATTTCCCTTTAAAAACATTTTTTACTAACATGAAAATTTAAACAAGAGAAAAATAATACTTTTTTGTTTAGACTATAAAAAGTATGTTAATAAGATATTTCGATATATTTCTAAAAAATGATTTTTAGGAGAATAGATCCATATTCTGGTACTTGGAATTTCTCAACATTATTTGTATATAATTATAAGTTATAAAATTTTGGACACTTTTTTAAAAAAATTATGACATTTATAATTGAAATTATTTTTATCATAGTTGAAAAAATTATTTTAAAACTCAAGTAATGTTTTTATCAAAAAAACATTTTAATGCATTATAATTTTATTAAATGAATTATTATTTGAATTTATTTTGAAATTGAATCATGAGAAATGGATTTAATGTTTATAATAATTTTTTAAAAACTATCTAATAAGAACAACTATAGTTATATGGATAAATATTAATTTACCTTATGCAGAAACTAATTATCACGGTTAAAGGAAAACTATAAAAAGTAATAATTCACGTGATATAAGGCTAGAATCATGTTAAAAAATTTATAACATAGTGGTTGATATATTATCGAACATATATTAACAACCAATCAATTATTTTCTATTTTAGGTCACTTTACATGTTTAACTTTTTCCCCTTTATATTAAATATAAATTTGTTACAAAATTGTCTCTCTCACCAATTATAAAAGTGGCCTATCACCACCCATTCAATATAACTCAATAATTTTTTTTTGATAAAAATATTCCCTAGTTACTTTAAATATAATGATATTTCACCCTATTAAGCTTTTGGTCACATGATTTTGGCCTAACCCTGTCCTTTCTAAGGGATCCCTCAAGAGAAACCTAGTGTTCCCTATTGAGGTTCAGTCCTTTCACTAACATATTCTCATTTTATACTTCATTTTAATATTTACTTTTACAAATATTACATGATTAATTATGCATATAATGTATACTAAATGTTTTTTTGTGGGAATAAATATTAACCACCTATCCCCTTCCCCGTACCAAAAACAAAAATATCCATAGTGCGTATGTTTGAACCGCCCCCTCTATGGAATAATGTGCTTCATTTTCCATCATAGACTTACATGGATAGAAAAAATAAAGAACTTAGTATATATGAATGATATTTATAACATTTTTTATGTCATGAATATAATAAACTATATTACTCCACTCTCACGTTCTATTGAAAAAGAATCATCCATGCAAATAAGTGGACTACCACCTCTGTGGAACAATATCTTTAATTTTTCACTACCACATTTAAGGATGGTTATATATCATAATATATTATTATATAATATATATATGATAAATAAATTATTTTAATATTATTATTTATGGATAACAAAAAAATTATCAATCATTATTAGTTAGTTCATTAATATTGATAAATAACCTAGAATTATTCATCGCTGATTTTATTTTCATGAAATATGAAGAAAATATAAAATAATTGTATCATAATATTATAGATAAATATAAACAATAAATTAAATGAAAATATATTATGTATAAACTATAAACTTGTTATCAATGAATGGGTGCTGAAAAAGACATCATAAATCATGCACCAAACAATTAAAGTTAGAAGCACCTGCTGGTAAAAACATGAAATAAATGAATAATATATTTACAAAAAATGATCATAATTGAAGTATATAAATAATAATTTATATTAATAATGTTATTAAATATATTATTAATTAGATAAGATTTTTTATAGGATGATATTGAACTTTTGACAAAGAAATAATAATGGGAAGGGTTTTCTTTAGTCAAATATTTTTATTGAGACATAATCACTCTATTTCAATTATAATCATTCATGATTTAATTATTCTATCCAATGAAGATGTTATGTTATATTTACACTTTCATTTCTGGGAAATTATTTTTCACAATTATGCCTTCTCATACGATGAATATAATATTTCATAAAAATTGTAATTTTTCTTGAAATACATCCCTTCCCTTTTAAAAGATCTTATCTCCATATCGATATTTTTTTCTTCCTACCAATGTTCTCTATTCCCTAGTGGAAACTCAGGTTTTTTATACAGACAACTACATTTATATTCCCCTTTATTTGTTTTTAATAATAGGTTTTTAACTATTTAATGATGTGGATTTTCAAAAACTTGTTTTAAAATATTCAATTTTTATTACCATGATCTCATATCCTTCCCTTCAACTTCAAATTTTTACATATCTGGTTTTTCTTATCAAAATATATTTATTGGAATTTTTTATGAAGAAATATTTGATGAAGTATTCTCTTCATCCTCAATGTAATACTTTTTATAGTAATTGACATGAATATCATAACTTTTTAAGATGATATTATAAAACATTTTTTATGAAAAATCAATTGTAAAATCTAAATTCAAGTTTCAAAAGATTTATCTCCATTAAAGTAATGGATAATAAATCATCCTATAAGTTCTGTATCTAGAAACTCATTTTGGTTTATCATTTATTATGAAATGATCACGTTTTTTATGTCATACCATTGGAAAAGCTATGAAACCCTTATTCATCCTTAGGGATGTTTATAATAAGATGAATGATTTTATTTTTATATGGAACTCATGAGGATGGATAATGATAGTGGATACTATATCAACCTCCAATGCATTGGCTATGGTTTTTTATCTCATTACATAACTATGGGAGTTGAGTGAGGAATTAATTCACTATTGTAGGAATTAGGTAAGGATTATTACTCCACTGTGTTATGGGAATCATGTGGTGATTCCAACTCCACTATAATATTATTATGATTGTGACACATAGTATTCCAATGTTTTTATTTATTTTAATGAAATACAATTTTCTTATATTTCATGTTTTGAGATGTTATTCATTCTAATTTTCTGATTTCATGTTTTTTTTTGATTTCCATTACGTTTTTATAAGCCATGTTTTGATGAAATTTATTTTCTCCTATGTTTAAATTTCAAGATCCTCAATAATGAATATTGTTTTATAATTTTCACCTATGATAGTATAAAATTGTTGTCTAATATAACTCATTTGATAATTTTTTCCATCATTTTTATGATTTAATGGTTATGATTAGTTGATATCTTTTCCTTATTATGAATTAAAGATCACCAAATTTTTATATTTCCATTACCAAATTTATAAATATGATTATATCATTTTAGATGTATAGATTTTTATCTCTAGGATCATGATTATCAGGATATTTTTACTTGTGATGTTAAAAAATATGTTTTTATAACTAGTATCTATGGACCTAAATGTTTAGTTCCTTGGGTTGTGAGACTATTTTGGAGAAGTATTAATTAATATATGGTATCTCTGTATGATTTATATATTTTCACCTCATGTTTCCATAAATCTAATATTTCATAATTGAAGAACCAATATCAATCATGTTTGATAAAACATATAGAATAAATAAAATCAAAAATAAAAAATCCCTACCTCAATAGTGGATCAATATTAAGTTAAGAATGTGTTTAAGGAAAAAAAAATTGACGGATTCCAATATGCTCATCATCAATTCCATGAATCCTCCATATCAATATTCAAGGACTCATTATTGATGAAACCTCCCAAATCCCCAGGTTACACGACTATCCCGAGGGACTTGTGGAAAAACATTCTTAATTAAAGGATTACTAGGTTAAAATAACTATTTATATAATCCAATTAATTATTTTAATTAATATCCAATATATCAATCAGTGATTTAAAAAATCATGGGACACAATGAAAATTAATCTCATTATTCTTAGGGTAAAAAAAATATTCCAAAAACCATCAAGGTGTATATATTTATCATCTTCCACTCCATTCAAGTTATATAAGTGTTTAATCTAAAAAATATCCACTGAGGAAAGAAAAAAATATTTTTATAGTTAATATATATTTATCATTGTAATTACCCGACCCGAGAAGCCCATATTCGGAGCATTATTAAACTTCACAGGCATGATCACAAAATATCAAGTCTCGAAAGACCAATTAGTTTAGTAACCTTGGAATTACTAGATACATTCATGAGGTTTACAATACATCATAAAATGGAAAACTACAAAAACATTGTTTCCATAGACAACACTATGATCCCATAGACTATCCCTGCAGGTCAGTCATAATATTCTTCTTCTCATCCTGGAAAAAATAAAACATAGAAAGGGGTGAGCTCAGCTACTCAGTAAGAATAAAATTATAGCTAAAACTTTATTAAATAAGCATAAAAATTTAAGGCAATGTATAAGACTAAAACAAAATCCTTTTAAACTTGAACATTAGCATAATATGGAAAAGATAAAATCAAATAATTCCATTTACTTATTCAAATAAATATTCTACTAGTCGAATAATCACATGCAATATCAATAGTAACTTTCATAATGATGGAATGCATAATGCCAGTCTTTCATAACCACATAGTCAATGCCTTGTGCCAAGACTACAAATAAGATTTTTTCAAGGCCATGTTCCAAGACACTATTTTGGATCATGAGACATACCGATGCATCGAGGAGCTATAGAGGGCTCCACCCGTAACTTACTAAGTCCAATGGATTCCTCAAATGAAAAGGTTGAAACATAATCTAAACATTCGTATTAAAACTAGCATACAAAATGTCAATATTTTAACCACAAACCATGAACGGTATAAATATATCACATCCACATTAAAAAATAACACATTCAATAGAATATAGAATATTTTACTATAATAGATCAACCTCAATAGAGAATAATGAATGATATTGACATGGATTGAAATAATCATCAAAACTATTTGACATAAATATCCCCCTTTTTCTTGAAAACATTTAAAAGTCTCACTATTTATCAATAAGCCGTTTGAAATATATTTTTGAATCAAACTGTCCCATACCACTTTCAAAATTTTAAAAGGTATTTTAATTTTAAAACATTAATGTCCATATAAATATATCCTTAAAACCATTTGTAAAACATGGACCTTGATAGGAAGGATTTAGAATAATAAATCTTTAAAACATTTTAAAATGATATTTTAGTTAGAGTTCCTAACCAAAAGAGAGACACCTAAATAAAAATAATTGACATAATAAAAACATTATAATATCATGGGAATAAATGGGTTCATGATATAATATGTCAAAGTACATTATATACACCATATAAAAGTGAATTGGTGCATAACAACAAAGAAGCCTCAATAAAATGTAAATTGAGATGAAATACCTTATAAAGACTGTATCCTTAGGTTAAGGATAAATCAATGAAATAATTATGTGTGAAAAATATAAATACACTAAATATGATTGGATATTCAGTTTAAAACCATCATAATAAATTCACATATATTATTGTAACAACAACACCAATGACTTGGATGTTTAACTCAATGAATAGAAATTGAGTTAAAATTACACTTATCCAGTTCATATCGATGACTTGAGAATTTATCAATGGAGTTCTTATGTGTATCAAAAGTATATCCATAGAAAGGGGAGTGTTAATTAGTACACAAATAATAAATATTTATTCCACACATAATCATGGAGTAAAATAATCAATGAAGTATGCGTAAAGCTGAATGAGTGGAAATTGAAATTTGTAATTCCCTTACCAATTTGGTAACTTAAGAAACATATATCCCATGAAATATGGTTCATAAAATGAAGATGAAATTACTCATAAATTAATGTATATTACACAAAGAATACAATCATTGGGCAGTACATACACCACACAAAAGGAAATAGTGGCAGTATGACATGAATCTCATGGAAATAGGAAGTGAGATGAAAACCCTTACTTCGTTGTAATAAATCGAGTCGTATGGAGAAAAATTAATAAAAACCAAATTATTCACAGAATAACATGAATATAAATAGAATCATGATAATATATATATCAAATGATAGTAAACAATACTCCACATTTGATAAATAAGTGGCGAACAATGGAAATCTCACGGAATTAAAAGTGAGATTAGAAACCCCTTACTTTGTAATTTTACTTGGTTGAGGGTAAGGTAAAATCCTGTATAATGGTGAAATAATTTTTATTAAATTATAAAATAATTATATACATTAATATGATATCATATATGATCTTTTAATATTGGTTTGCTAATAATATTTTAGTATTATCGTCGTTTCGGGTGTTAACTGATTCGTTTTCCTTTATATGATTTGTTTTGTAAGTAGTGTTTGTTATGAATAGGATATAGCTTATTAATATTTAGAATGATATTATGTCTTTAAACATTTTTTAATCATCTAATTAAAATTAGTCTTTAATGGACTACGATGGGGAATGAATCTCATCACGTTCATGGAGAAGGTAATCCGTACATACGCACGAGCGACAATATCATTATTTTGATATTAAAATAATATATAATTGGATGGTATAAAATATATAAAGAATAATTATAATGTTATATTTATTATTTAAATCAATTACACATCACTATTATACCCATCCAAATAACAATGTATTGAATAATAATTACACTACGACGTGGAGACGGTAAGCTGTACATATGCACGTATGGTGACATGTCATTAAAAGGATGGAAAGAATAATGAATATGATTGTACCATATTTATAATAACATCATATTATATATAGGATACTGGATTTATTATTTTATAATGTAAACAACCAAGAAAGAGGAAGTGGAAGAAGAAAGGATCTTGAAAGAGGTGATGAAATATTTATTTCTTCTTCGAGTTCTTCCTTTTGATTTGATCAAAAGGGCTCCAAAGGTTGACTTTTTGACTAAAGGAAGGCCTCTAGGATTATGGGAGGACAATTAAGAGGTCATTTGGGTGGATTTTGGCCAAGACCAAAGGCTTTAAAGGTGTGAATTCGAGGGAAGGGGGAGTTCCTTTTTATAAGAGGGGTGAGGGGCACCTTAGGAAAAGCTAGAAACATTATTTCATAATAAAAGAATTTTCAGTTTATAATGGCTAAAAAATTAATTATTTAAAAGATAAGGTGGGTATGGGTTGAAAACCACTCAACCAGTAGGTTTTATATAGGTTTGTGTCACTATATTAACCTTATCGTTTAGATTTAACTCTTAGTTAAATAGTTTGACATTAACCATGTCTCTTTGTATTTTTATATTATATGGTTAATAAAATTACTATATACTTTCAAGAGAACCCAAAGTGGTTTATTAATAATACAAATATCATTATAAAAGACTTTTGGATGATCTTTATATTTTTAGGAATTGAATATCAATTAATAATATAATATTTTTTAAAAAAACTCTTTTATGTCAATTTTGACACAATTTGGGATTTTGTTTTTTCTAAATTCATAACAGCATTATTACTTCGAAAAAAATTCATATAATCAACCCTAAAATTTCATATTAACCTAGAAAATTAGTGGAATTCATGAAAAGTCTCACATTACATTTATTTAGATATTTATAATATCAAATATTTTAATATTTCATTAATTAAGTAATTACTACATCATCATTGGGTCATAATTAAATTAACTTATTTAATGTCTGAAAAATATAAATAAAATACCATTATGTAGGAAATATTTTTATATTTCTAATTAATATTTTTAATCTAATTTATCTTATGTATAACCCTATACTAAAAACGGTTTAGTTATTAATCTTTGAATTTAACACTTTTAACTCTTCTTTGAATTAAATAATAATAAATGTCATAATCTAATCCAAGTGGACCTAAAGGATCATATTTTATTCCTAAGGATGTTTTTGGTTGAATTAAACTTATCCAATATAATTAGGTCATGTGTTATGGTAATAATAATATCATTTTCCCCCTTAATTACCCTATTTACTTTTAACCATGGTAAATAAAAGTCAAAAGTTACTATTCACAAAAAATTATTTTTATCTTATTGAACAAAATTTTAATTACTGATATCAACTATGTATCTCAGAGTTTCGATATTCAATTCACAAAAGTGTTAAAATTATGTTTTATTCAAATTTACAAATGCTTCTATGAGGTGGGTAAAAGACGGTTAAAAGTTCAATAAACATTTTATATATCTAAAATAATTATAAACTGATTCCAATGAATTACATTGATCATATATAGGTATTATGTATCTATTTTGACCTAAAATAAATTTAATTAAAATAAATAATTATTTAAATAAAAATCCAGGTTTAAACTATAACTAAGTGTTTTTCACTGTTCATCGAAAATTGAAAGTTTTCAGAAAAATACCAAAAATTCACCCTAAGCTAATTTCGATTTTCCAAATAAAAAATTAAAGTCTATTTTGAAACGTAAAATTTATAAAATTTCAAAAAGTGGGTATTAATATTCATAATGGCTAGTTTGATTAGTTGCGGTGTATTAGAATCTCAAAGTTGAGTACAATGCAAGAAATTACATTATTCAAAGGGAAACGTACCGTGGAAGCTTTGGGTGTTACATTCTTCCCCCCTTTTGGAAATTGCGTCCTCACAATTTTTAAAATTGGGATTTGGAATATAATTTAAAGTCCCACATCGAAAAAATATTCAATAAAACTATCACTTTAAAAGAAAGAAAGATAAGTACAAAGGTCACCTGAGATAACACATACAAGGATTCCATGTAGGAAAACATGGATATGGAAGATAAACTAAGTATCAAGTTCTGATGGAGAGGGATAGAAAACATGATCAGTATAAAGTTAACAACAAGAAAACCATAAATGTGTGATGGGACAAACGATCATTAGTTTCTCAGTAGGAAAAGTAAACGGGCAACGTTTTTTTGTTTTAAGTTACATTTCATAAAGATGAGGAATTTATTTCTTAGATTGACTAATAACATAAAGAGATATACTTACTTTTTAAGTACAGTTTCAATCTTTAATAAATTTCTACCCCTAACTCATTTTTTTCAAATGATGAGTATTCAAGATGACTTGGTCACACCGGAAGATCTAGAATCAAATTCTAGAGAATCACATGATCCACAATGGATAAACTATATATTTACCTTGTCTTTAGAGATTAATCAAAACCAAAACGATTAATACAAGATCAGATGATCCCCTAAAAGGATATTCCTTTAGAGAGAGAAATAGTAATCTTAATTTCTAAAATTAAACCAACAATACCCCAAAGTTAAATAAATACCATTAAATAAACAATTGTCCTTAAAATCCTTAAATATAATCCAAACTAATATTGAATCTAAAAACGTAAAAGTATTTGGTTATGTAGTACTCCATGTTAAATTGTATCTCCAAATGACATCGACTACTCTTAAAGTCATATACTTAAAAGTGATTAACCTAATCGCATATTATCTATTATAGGTTAATCTTTTCTATAAATAACTCAAATCACTATAAATACACAATAAAAACATAGATAAAAATCCACCAATACTCCTCAAATGAAATCCCATTGTATTTTATTTTCTTTAGGCATATAGTGCTTCCAACAGAGCGAACGTCTTCCAAAATAACATTTATCACTTAATCACCAAATAATTTTCCTATACTAAGGGTATTCATTTGATAAGACATAATATCCCAAATCAACTTATTATTGACCTATAATATCATTTAACTAAAAATAATATGTCACACTAACCAGGGAATTTACGTAGTCCAGTGGTAGGTGATAAATCCCAATCGCACTCTGGTTGTGGGTTCGATTCCCACAGCTTTGTCCGACGCGACGGGTTGTCACACGGTCTGCATGCTATCCTTTTTCAAAAACTATATTTTATAACATTACCAAAATGAGATAAATTCCCCAAAATAACCATAACATTATTTAAACACAAATGTTATCTCATACCTAGCATTTTCATCTAAAATATAAGAACTTGTAATTGCCTCAAACCCAGTTATCATATAAAAAATGGTTATTTATTACTATATCCACAAGGGAAAAGATAATTCTTCCTAAAATATCATTTTCAAAAGACAAACTGCAGAGTTAAAAATAAAAGAGAAAATTATTCCAAAGTAATACCATCAACAAGGAGCACTAATACTTTTAAACATTTGTCTAACCATTTATTTCCACATAGATTCTTCTATGACCAAGAAAATATCCTATAGAATATGGAATTCACTAAGGTAATGGCCAGGTCCCCTATATTTATGACAAATGAAAGTAAATGGATTCTTGGGACCATTTTTATTTTCTTCCATAGTACTCTTCATTTTTCCTCGACAATTATTTACTTTATGTCCTTATTTCCCACACGTAAAGAATTTCTTTGTTCCATTGAGACACTTTACCGGGTGTATCCTTCCACATTTCCCGCATGATGGAAATTAAGGATTCTTTTCTCCATGGTCTCCACTGCTAAAGATCTTATCATTCATCACCTTTCTCTTCTTTGTTGAGTCCGAGAGTTGGTTAATATATATTTTGTTGTTCATATTTTTTTTTGGAAAAATGATTTGTCATGAACATGATATCTTTTACGCCTATCAACAATCCATTTTGTTTCTCACTTCCACCACCATTTCCACCTTGTAAATCATGCTCAAAGTTACAATGTCTTCCTTGGAATCTAGCCATTGACTAAAACTAGAAAGCATCGTGTGAGTAACAGTAGTAATAAAACCATTTTGAGAATATCATGACACCATATTTTCAATTTGAAACACCTTAGGATTAACCAAAGTCATTTATTCTCATCTTATATTAGAATACTTAAAATCAGTTTGTAAAGAAAATGAAAATTATCCTAAGCATACCACCTTGAGAGTGTCATAACCAAGAGTGTAGCAAGGCCTATTGTCCTGTACCAGTTCCCATTCGAGTCTATCTCAAAGTGGTGTTTTCTGGTTTTACACCTCGGTACATCTGTGCCAGAGCCGCCTCTACCTACTCGTATCCAGACATGGTTGTTTTTCTTGGAAAACTCAAAAAATCTCAACAATACCAAAATTTTAGGAAATTCTTCTATACTAATCCTCAATGTCTATCTTAACGCTATGTGCTCTAATCAGAGTTTACCTAAATCTAGTTTCCAAGGTTTGTACTAATCTTCCTCTGATACCAATTGTAATGCCCGGACCACAGAAGCCCAGAGTCGGTGCATTATTACGTATAATTGTCATGATCAAAAAAGATCAAGTCTCAAAAGGCTGATTAGTTTAGTAGCCTTGGAAGTACTAAATACCATCATAAGGTTTACATTATATCATAAAATGGAAAACTACAAAAATATTGTTTCCATAGACAATACTATGATCCCATAGACTATCCCTGTAGGTCATTCATAATATAATTCTTCGCATCCTGGGAAAATAAAACATAGAAAGGGGTGAGATTAGATGCTCAATAAGGATAACATTACAGCAGAAACTTTCATAAATAATCATAAACATTTAAGGAAATGTATAAGACTAAAACAAAAACCTTTTAAACATGAACTTTAGTATAGTATGTAAAAGATAAAATCAAATAATTCCATTTAATTATTCACATGGATATTCTAATAGTCTAATAATACTTACAATATCAATAGCCACTTTCATGATTATGGAATGCGTAATTCCATACTTTCATAACCACATAGTCAATGCCTTATGCCAAGACTACAAATAATATTTTTCCAAGGTCTTGTGCCAAGACACTAGTTTGTCTCATGTGACCTACTGATGCATCGAGAAGATATACTGGGATCCACCCATCACATACTAAGTCCAATGCATTCCTCATATGAAAAGTTTGAAACATAATTTGAACATTCGTATTAAAACTAGCATTCGAAATGTCAATATTTTAACAACAAACCATGAATGATATAAATATAGAACATCCACTCTCTAACATAACTCATTGAATACAATATGGAAGATTTTATTATAATATATTAACCTAAATAGAGAATAATTAATGATATTGACATAGATGAAAATAATCATCAAAACTATTTGACAGAAATATCCCCATTTTGTTGAAAACATTTAAAAGTATAACTACTTATCAATTATCTGTTTAAAATAAATTTTTGAATAAAAGTGTCCCATACCACTATGAAACTTTTAAAATGAATTTTAATTTTAAAACATTAATGTACATATAAAAAAAATCCTTAAAACCATTTTTAAAACATGGACATTAATTAGAAAGATTTAGAATAATGAATCTTTAAAACATTTTAAAATAATATTTTAGTTAGTGTTCCTAACCAAAAGAGAGACACTTTAATAAAAATAACCGAGGTAATCAAAACTTTACAATATAATGGGAATAAATGGATTCATGATATACTATGTCAAACTACATTATATACACCATATAAAATTTAATTGGTGCATAACAACAACGAATCCTCAATAGAATGTAAATTGAGATGAAATCCATTATAAAGAATGTATCCTTTGGTAAAGGATAAATCAATGAAATAATTATGTGTGAAAATTATAAATACACTAAATATGATTGGATATTCTGTGTAAAATAATCAAAAGATATTCACACATATTTTTGTAACAACAACAACAATGACTTGGATGTTTAACTCAATGAATAGATATTGAGTTAAAATTAAACTTATCCAGTTCATATCGATGACTTGAGAATTTATAAATGGAGTTATTATGTGTATCAAAAGTATATCCATATAAGGGGAAGTGAAAATTACTACAAAAATAATAAATAGTGATTCCACACATAATCATGGAGTAAAATAATCAATGAAGTATGCGTAAAGCCAAATGAGTGGAAATTGAAATTTGTCCCATTACCAATTTGGTAACTTACGAAACATAAATCCCATGAAAGATGGATAAAAAAAATTAAGATGTAATTACTAATAAATTAAATTATATTACACAAAGAATACAATCATTGGTCAGTACATACACCCCATAATAGGAAATAATGGCAGTATGGCATGAATCTCACAGAAATAAGAAGTGAGATGAAAACCTTTACTTCATTGTAATCAATAAAGTCTTATGGAAAAAAGTTAATAACAACCAAATGAATCACAGAATACAATGAATATAAAGAGAATCATGATAATATATATATCAAATGACAATACACAATACACCACATTTAATAAATTAGTGGAAAAAATGGAAATCTCACGGAATTAAAAGTGAGATAAGAAAACCCTTACTTTGTACTTTTCCTTGGTCGAGGGTAGGGTAACCTCCTATATAATGGTAAAATAATTGTTATTAAATTATACAATAATCATATAAATAAATATGATATCATATATGATCTTTTAATATTGGTTTGTTAATAATATTTTAGTATTATCATTGTTTCGAGTGTTAACTGATTCAGTTTACTTTATATGATTTGTTTTGTAGGTAGTGTTTGTTATGAACAGGATGTATATAATTCATATTGAGAATTATATTAAGTATTTAAACATTATTTATAATCATATAATGAAAATTACTCTTGAATGGATTATGACGGGGAATGAATCTAATCACGTTCGTGGAGACGGTAATCCGTACGTACGCACGAGCGACAATATCATTATTTTGATATTAGAATAATATATAATTGGATGGTATATAATATATACAGAGTAATTAACATGTTATATTTTTTATTTAAATCAATTACACATCACTATTATACTCATTCATATAATAATGTATTGAATAACAATTACACCACGACGTGGAGACGGTAAGCCGTACGTACGCACGTATGGTAACATGTCATTAAAAGGATGGATAGAATGAAGAATATGGTCGTAAAAAATTTATAATAACATTACAGTACATAGAAGATACTGGATTTATTATTTTATAGTATAAACAACAAAGAAATAGGAAGTGGAATAAGAAAGGAACTTGAAAGAGGTGATGAAATATTTACCTCTTCTATGGGTTATTCCTTTTGATTTGATTAAAAGGGATCCTTAGGTTGGCTTTTTGACTAAAGAACGACCTATAGAATGAAGGTAGGATAGTTTAGAGGGTATGTGGGCATAGGTTTTCTGATACAAAAGGCTTTAAAGGTGTGAATTTGAGGGAAGGGGGAGTGCCCTTTTATAAGAGGGGTGAGGGGCACCTTAGGAAAAGCTAGAAATATTATTTTATAATAAAGGAATTTTTGGTTTCTAATGGATCCAAAAAAAATTATTTAAAGGATAATGTGAGGATGGGTTGAAAAAAACTCAACCAATAGGTTTTATACTGGTTTGGGTCACTATATTAACCTTATCTTTTAGATTTAACTCTTAGTTAAATAGTTTGACATTTACCATGTCTCTTTGTATATTTATATTATATGGTTAATAAACATACTATATACTTCAAAGAGAACCCCAAATGGTTCATTAATGATACAACTATCTTTATATAAGTATTTTGGCCGAACCATAGATTTTAAGGAATATAATATCAATTAATAATATAATAATAGTTTTAAAAAATCTTTTATGTCAATTTTGACACCATTTGGTATTTTTTTCTAAATTCATAACAACATTATTACTACAAAAAAAATTCATCTAACCAACTCTAACATGTCATATTAACCTATAAAATTAATTTAATTCATAAAAAGTCTCAAATTACAATTATTTGGATATTTATAAAATCAAATACTTTAATATTTCATTAATTAAGTAGTTACTGCATCATCATTGTGTCATAATTAAATTGACTTATTTAATTTCCAAAAAAAATAAATAAAATACCATTATGTATGAAATCTTTTTATATTTCTAATTAGTATTTCTAATTTAATTTAATTATGTATTACCCTATATTAAAAATGGTTATGTTATGATTCTTTGAATTTAACACTTTTAACTCGTCTTTAAATTGAATAATAATAAATGTGCTAATCTAATCCAAGTGGACCTAAAGGATAATATTTTATTCCTAAGGTTGTTTTTGGTCAAATTACAGTAATACAATAGAATTAGGACATGTGTTAGGGTAAAAAAAATATTATTTTTACCCTTAATTTCCCTATTTACTTTTAACCATGGTAAAAAAACTCAAAAGTTACTATTTACAAAAAATTATTTTTTTCTTATTGAACCACATTTTACTTATTAATATCAACCGTGTCTCTTGGATTTTTGAAATTCAATTCACAAAAGTGGTAAAAATAAGTTTTATTCAAATTTTTAAATGCTCCTAGGAGGTGGGTAAAAGACGGTTAAAAGTTCAATAAAATTTTTATATATCTAAAATTATTATAAACTGAATCAAATGAATTACATTGAAATTATATTGGTATTTTTTTATCTATTTTGACCTAAAATAAATTTAAATAAAATAAATAATTATTTAAATAAAAATTTGGGATTAAACTATAACTCAGTGTTTTTCACTATTCATCAAAAATTGAAAGTTTTCAGAAAAATAACAAAAATTCACCCTAAGCTAATTTTGATATTAAAAATCCAAAAATGAAGTCCATTTTGAAATATAAAATTTATAAAATTTCAAAAAGTGGGTATTACTATTCATAACAACTAGTTTGATTGGTCGCGGTGTGTTAGAATCTCGAAGTTGCGTGCAATACAAGCAATTACATTATTCAAAGGGAAATGTACCATGGAAGCTTGGGGTGTATAGCATCCCGCCTTTTTATCACATAAAATTTCATTACATTATACAAAACTGAGGATCTTTAAGGTTTAGTGTCTTGGAAACCAGGAACTTAATACATGAAATAAAAAAAACATTATTCTTAAACACTTGAAAGGCTTATCCTTATGTTCATCATAGGTTCATTACTGCATCTCATAACCTGGGGACATACATCAAAAGAAAGGTTGAGCAAAAGGCCCAGTAAGGGAAACAAGAGGAACATTTTACATGTGAACTTGAGATACATCAACAATGTCATGAAAAAAAAACATTAAGGCATGAGAAAGAAATCATGTGGCATATCATAATAAAAATAACATTTTTCATAACTTGAAGATGTGGCTACATCATTTAACATAGACAATCATGATCATATCACCAAGGTCCATCCCCAAGGTGTCATTTGAAAATTACCAAGGTTATTCACCAAGATATCGTGAAAATTGTAATCTCTAGTGGTTACATCATTACCCAATGCATTGGAGCGCTATCAGGGCGCACCCTTAAATTTGACTTTATTATCATGTGAGCCACATATATCATCATAAATAATTTCATAAACAACCCATATAGCATAAAATAAATGGGTTTCATTTCATAATCATAACGTTTAAAAAACTGCTTTAAAGACATGATCTTTACATCACTTTAAACCCACGGAAAGGGAAAGAGGGTATCATGTATGTAAATCCCAGAATTTAAAATAAAACATTTTGGTATATATGTGAATACCCCGGTATAAATAAGAGCTTTGAGTATTCACTTAATAACATAAAATAATTTTGAGAAAAAGAGAGAGGCATTTTGAGACGAAAATTCTGCAGCACAACGGCTACGTTACAGGGTCTTAGAAAACGCTGAAAAGAGAGGGGACATGGGTCAAACATTCATAAATGACCCATAAAACAGTAGAGGGACAGAATATAAGGGATTTAAGAACATGGTAATTATATTTGAAAATATACCATATGAAATGAAGAACATGAAAGGAAGACAAAAATAAGATTTCTCTTATGAAAATTCGGCAGCCCAACGACGTCACTTAAACTTCAAAAAAAAATGAATTGACGAGATAAAATAGGGTATCTAATCACATGAAAATAAAAGATAATTATGATAAATATAGAGATAATACCCCAACATAATACAAAAGGAACTTGAAATACTTGACATGAAAGTATATCTTTGAAAAATGAGAAAGGTGAACGAATCCCTTAAAAATTCGGCAGCCTAACAGCATCACTTAAACTTCAAAAAAAAAAATGAATTGACAAGATAAAAATAGGGTCTCTCAT
The DNA here is from genome assembly GCA_963277665.1 of Viscum album. Taxonomy (NCBI): domain Eukaryota; kingdom Viridiplantae; phylum Streptophyta; class Magnoliopsida; order Santalales; family Viscaceae; genus Viscum; species Viscum album. Next base: position 2,083,304,473 of record OY728143.1, on the reverse strand, counting down.
AATATGAACATAAGGGTTCAGTATTATAGATATATATATCAAACCCCAACATAAAAAATGAACTTGAAAGACTTGACATGAAAATAGATCTTGAAAACGAGAAGGGTGAAAGAATCCCTTAAAAATTCGGCAGCCTAACAGCGCCACTTAAAACGTCAAAATACTGAATTTGAAGAGATAAAATGGGGTATCTCATAATATGATCATAAAAGATAATAATTATAAATATAGAGATCATACCCCAACATAATAAAAAGGAACATGAAAGACTTCACAAGAAAATAGAACTTGAAAATGAGAAGGGTGAAAGAATCCGTTATAAAAATTTCGGCAGCCTAACGGTGCCACTTAAACTTTCATAAAATGAAATGATGAGAGTAAGAGGGGGTCTCTCATCATATGAACGTAAAAAGGACAGTATAATGAATATAAAATACCATCCTCCAACATAAGAACATGGAGCATAAACGAAATGACATAAAAGATATCACTTGAAAAGAAAGAGAGGGGGTCAGATCCCTTACCTTAAAACGTAACTCTTAAAACTCAATGGTTTGGACCTTGAGGGCTTGGGGGCACCTTGGGAGGACTATTTGGGAGGTAAGGAGACCAGAAATTCGTTGGGGGATAGTTGGGAGTGAAAACTAAATGAGGAGAGGGTGGGTATTTATAGGGAAAGTGAGGGGACAAGGCATTAATGGCCAAGGGACACCTCACAAGTGCTTTTCTCAAAACCATGTGCTCTCCCATGGAATTTACCATGGAGTTAGGCCACATGGGGCCCCCAATACAATAATTCAACACCTTTGTCCAGCCATAATTTAAAATATCTCATGACATCATCATGACACAGTTATGAGATCATTAAACATACCGAAACCCTAAAACTGTATTTTTACTATTCAATGAAAATTCAACTTTCTTAGAAAAATCCCAAAATTTCACCTTAAACAAATATAAATTCTCTGATTTCAAAAATGAACTCCATTTTATAAAAATAATTTTTTAAATATTTTTAAATTAATTTTTAAATAAATACACTATTCACCGGAAATTCAGTTTTTCAGAAAAATCCCCAAAAATTACCATAACATAATATCGACGCTCTGAGTTCAAAAATGAAATCCATTTTATAAAAATAATTTTCTAAATAGTTTTAATTAAATTTTTAATTAAAAAACACTATTCACCCGAAAAAAACTAATACTTGAATAATAATATATGAAACCGCTATTTAACCATTTTATTGAATCACATTACTTAATCAAGGTGCCTAGATTATATTAATACCTTCTTTAAGTGAGATTACTAATCCATTTGGTCACATTACTAATCCTAAGCATAAAATCACTATTCATAATTTACTATTCATCAAAAATTATGTTGATCTTATTAGACTCTAAATTTCGTACTGAACATAATTGTAGAAGACCATTTTTTGAAAATCATTACACATTTTTAATTATTTAAGGTTTACATAAACTTTTTTTAAAATATCCTTTCTCTAAAATTCCCCAAAAATATGCATACTATATTTATCCGGACATTTAAAAAGTCATAAAAATCATTATAAGAAGAAATCCCAATTTTTATTTATAATAAAGTATTACACAAGGCAGTTACAGTCTCCTTACATAGCCCCTTATCACACCAGTAGATGACCTATGTGTAAGGTGTGATAAGGTGAGAGAATCTGAGGGAGGCTCGACCAACATCGCACGAGTAGTAATTTCTATCAGTTTGAACTTCTCACGGAGGCGATCCCGTTCTAGCTTCACACGATGAAGTTCAGCTTGGGTTTGGTCTAGAGCAAATCCTAGTGGTGCTACGTCCTTCCCAAGTTTTGTTAGATGGGCTTCGATCGGTCCAAGACTACTGGGTGAGGCCATCGAATCTTCTTTCTATATTAATTAACCAAGATTACTTGTATTTAGAGACAATAATCAAAACGTTTAGTTTCCAGCGGTCATATTGACCAATGGTCATATAACAATCAAAACCCAACAGTCTCATTTTAATTATACTCATGTTATCAAATGAAACATTTTTTTTGAGTATAAAAATAAAATAAAATAACACACAGAATTAGGAAACAAGATTTATTCAAAATTTCGGGTCGTTACAGGGTGTTACACTCATGGTCATTCGACAATCATAACTCTTTGTTGACATAGTATGGGGATCAATATAATTCCCCAGAATCCATAAAAACATCATATAAATCTTTCATTTCATTTTTCAATGGTAAATTATCCATTTTACCACTATGACGGTCTCTTGAATCTGAAACTATAAATTAATATAAGAATAAACTAATAATTTTTTCCTCTACATCCACTCCAAATTAAAATCATTAAAAACAATAAAGGAAAACAATAGGGTCACCTCAATTAATAATTTTATAGACCAAGTTGGTGTTGTAAAAAACGACCATCACACATTCATTTCCCCTCAAAAAAGGTCCAAGAATTAAGAGAACATGGAAGTAAATTTCAAAGGATGAAAACAAAATCAAGCACAAATATTATACACTACAACTATCTCAGTCATGGGATACATGAAAACATTCATTAACTCTATCTAAGTCATACCATTACTCATCCCCCAAAACCTTTATCACTGGAGGTGTATTTCTATGAGTAATGAAATTAATCTATGATCTGTCGACACCCATTTCTAAAAGTGTGTATTGATAATATTTTCATAGATGGGATATCATTAATCTATCCCATTAAAGAGCATTCAAGAATGATATTTTTAAATTATAACCCATTAACAATGCACTATTCACCATGAAATTTGGATAAATCCACCCTAACACGGAAGGGTTGAAAAGCATCATGCTTCTTCAATCCCATATTAGTTTTATTAAAATGCCATACTAATATTTTTTAGACACCAATATTTCTAAATAGTTAATGTAATGTGATATACAACTTCTTCTATACACTGATAATTTGCAGGAATCCCCCATCAGCATCCTGATCCCCAAGAAGCTCTATAATCACTATTGATGATAGCTTGGTCGTGTTTCCATTACTCATTCGAAAAAATTATAGATGATCACTAAAATTCACAATGCCAACCTCACTCAACATCATAACATTAATCCACCTCCCATCATGCGGTCTAATGTATAATGATATGAAGAAGAATGTATTGATCATTTAGATGTCCCTACTCTATTATCTCTTGAAGCTAAAATAACACATGGTCTAGAAAAAACACCACATCCATTCAAGAATACCTCATCCTCCATCACAAAATATGGGTTTTTATATAGTGGGTACACCTATAAATATTCATTGGGTTTTTCATACAGAATTCCATTCCCCAATAGAATCATGTTCAATCAGATTTTCTCTCACCATAGTTAATACAAGTATCATAATCCAAGCATTATATTCCTGATGAATTGATTTATATGATCCCCACCTTCTAGTACCAATACTGTTATGATGTCATAACCATATAATGATACTTAATCACTAAATCAAAACCACCACCACCATGGACCACCCTCACACAGTGGACGATTGAAATGTCCCCAGTGACATATCCCCATTTAAAAAATAAAAAATTATTTATGACTAGTTTCTCAATAACCTCCTCAATCATATAGACACATATTACTCTATTATATTTTTTTATCACTACACCACTTTTAGACTACCTATATCATTTCAACTGCTATGTTTTTATCACCAATGAGATTAAGTTTTCCTATGAATATAGATCCAATAAAATGAGATCTTACTACATAGATAGATGCCTCTTTAATGGATAATAGAAAAAAATACATAAGATGTAACATATCATCCAGAGTGCCACACATTGATGCCATGAGATGATTTTTTACATTACATCAAGCATGCATATCTATATTCCATAGGTTGTAGACTGGTAGTGAGGTCCAAATATACAACATGGGGAGAATTTACCCTCTTTATCAAAGAATGATAGTAGAAGAAATAAATAAAAATAAAAAAATGACAATATCCATAATAAAGATAATTCTAGTATCACATGATAACCAAAATATAAATACAATAACAAAAATAAAAAAGTGGGATATGTCATGACATGCATTTGTCTAGTGTCTAAATAAAACCCAAAAATAATGACACACTAAAAAAACCCCCAAGAGGGTCCCGAAATCATGTTTGGTTCCCCTATCCATTATTCATCCCAACTCATCCATCTAATATAGATCTATTTCCCTTATACTATCCTTTAAACTTGTTGTCTATTTGAGTATCTATCAAGAATCTCGAGTAGTGTGTGAGTACAAATCTGCTGCCCACCACCAATGGTGTGTAAAACAACATTAAGTCAATAATAGTGTGTGATGTTGTATAAAGAATAAAGTACAATGCATAAATTAAAAAATTATTCATTTTTCATTCTTCATTAATTGAACACATAATTTCTCAGTTTCACAAAGACACTCAACTAATCAATACCCAATTTGGAAAATTTAGGAGTCTAAAAATACAAAAGGGACAAAACATATCACATATAGAATCACAACTCTTTATCACATGGTATATGATTATCCATAAAAATTTAATTCATATCATGGATAATTGAAACCATATTCTAATTCAAATCTCAACGGTGTAGAACATCATGTCAATAACCCCATGGGTATTTATATCATCAACCCATATCCCAACCCCGTTTGTATTTTGAACATTAGTCCCTGTCCCATACAATAATATTCATATGCATGCATTTGGGTCAAGAATGTCATGGCTAGAACCACATGGGTTTGGAGCATCAGTTCTAGTCCAAGACACAATTTCTTAATAAATCACATATATCATGCATATCAAATTTAATAAGGTTAACCAAAATTAACACTCTAATCAACATTTCACCTCACGATATACCCTGTTCAATTATCAGTTCAATCATATTTTTTTACTTTAGTCACATGGAATAATATGAAAAATTCACCATTAAACCATCCATCAACATTTAATAAAAACCCTGTAACTCTGCAAGGTTATTCCCTACATCCCTCAATTTTCATTATCAACCAATTCAATATTCCATCAACTAACCAAGTACACAATTCAATAAACTAAAAATTTCATGATTCCAATTTAACTAGTATCAATTTCCTCATGTTTAACACAATTCATTCCCACATAGAAATAAATTTAATCAATTCAATATCAAATTTAATTTCCCAATCATGGAAGTTTATATTTCATAATTAATTGCACTTAAATAATTAATAATATGGGATTTTTAATTTATACCACCTTCCTATAGATTAGGGATGGATGTTTACCACCAAAAACCCCCAAATTGAAGTATAATGTTCATTTTCACAATAAATAATGAGATAGAGATCTAAAATCGAGATCCAAGATCCAAAGGATTACATCAATGAAAACGTATATATAAAACATCACCCAAAAAGGAAATAATCCATTCAAAAAATGAGAGAAATATAGTAGAGAGGGATGAAACTTGTTGGGATCAGAATCTATTCCCAAGATTGGTCTATATTCCTCAATATGGTCTTTAACACATCAAGAACAAAGTTTTGAAAGACTTGGAATCCATTTATGAGGCTCCAAAATCAAAGGAAATACATTTGGGTCGAGTGGGGTCGAATCGGGGTAAAAAATAGTGTGTTTGGTATTTTTAAAATAATTTTTCAAGAGATTGATTACCATGTTCATGGTTTCCTAGGGTATGGTGCATAGTTTTCCAAACCGTTCACCCAAAACATGCACCTCACTTAGGGGTCACATGGTTACTTCTATGAGGGGAACAATTTTTCAAAACATGTGAAAATGTGAAATCCACCTCTATCTGGGGTTGCACGGTTTACTGGGGTTGGGCGCATAGTTTGGGAAAATTGTGCACCAACCTTGTACTACTCATAACCCCTCTAAAAATCTCCAAATTAACATAAAAGATCCCAAAAGTAAACACCAAAAAATATTAACAAAAAATATTAACAAAAAAGAATGTAGAAGAATACTTCAAAATGATCTCATGATATTTCCAATAACAATGTCAAGATCTTGTAATATCTCTAATAAATCATCCTTTAGTTGTACTCCCATGCATCTCTATGATTTTGAGGTAAAACTTTTGGGTAACTGATCCTTCATATACACTTTTCTCTCCCATGATTCCTTATAGAAATTCCATTTTTTCCACAATACTTGAACTATCGACATGGAATTTCCCTACAACACTTTCTCAGTGTAATCCAATAAACATATCAGATGCTCCCCAAAGTATGCATCAATATCAAAATCAACATCATCAACATTGATAACATGATAAGGGTTGGGTTGATAGGAACAAAGCTATGACACATGAAAAAAATCATCCATAGGATTGTACCTATGTGGAAGAGTGAATGGTATGCCAACAAAACAATTCTCTCTATAACCTAAAATGGTCCAAAAACATGGGTGCCAAATTTCCATATCTATGAATCCTTTGGTGACCCAATTTAGGCAACATGCGAGGAACATAAAATCACCACTATAAACTCTATTGGTCCTTGACATCTATCTGTATAAAAATTCTTCCCACTCTTAGCCATAGCAATACATTTCTAAATTAGTTGTACCTTCTTTGATTTCCCCAGCACGAGACTCAATATGAACAACTCTGACTCACCTACCCGCATCCAACATAGAGGTGATCTATATGGCCTACCATAATGAGCATTGCTTGGTTCCATCTTATTATTTTTCTTTTAACTGTTGATATATGGGAACTACAAATATACTAGGTTCTTCTACCAAGACCTACTAAATTCTAAGACACACACCTACAACATATCCTCCAAAAATTGAATAGTATACTATGATTTACCATATTTCTGTTAGTGGAAATCCATACTATGTAACACTTTCAAATGAAGAGCCTTTTGTAATCCCTTCTATAAGAAGAAAGAAAAATGTGAGTCATAGTTTTTTACTATACTCTGTGAAACCTTGTGCAGACAGACAATCACCAGAACATACATATCTCCCAACTAGTCCAACTCTAATGTATCCAGATTAGGAATGTAATTTTCTATCTTTTTAGACATTTCCCCAACCCCCCAAATAGAATCATTATTATGAGGTGTCCTCCGGAGACCCCAAAAAAGTCCATGGTAACATGATCCCACTTACATTCCAAAATGGTAAAATGATATCATAAAACACTTGGTCATTGATGCTCATCCTTCACTAGATAATAGGTGTAGCATAGTGTCACAAACCCTAGAATCTACTTTTTGACGTTTTCCAACAATACTGTCGATGTTGGTCACATTTTTGTTTTTCACACCCAGATGCACCACCCTCTTTGAGGCATGAAATTCAAGAATCATCTCCTCTCAAAAACAAGTAGGCACAACCACATAGATCCATACATAGATGATCTCATAATCATCTATATTATATTCTTAAGGTGACTTTCCAACTTCAAGTATTCCCTTAAATTCCTAAAATTATGGATATGGATACTGCCTCTACATTATCTAACTCAAAAGAGTGAACTCTACTAAAACTGATACCGGGTTCATCTTATCCTAGAAATTATTGAACCACAACAAGTATCTCAGCCATCAATTCCATCTTCTTCAACTTAGAGATAGTCTCATCAACTTCTTGAGTCATTGTATTTCTACAAACATCATCAACAACACTGTTTCCCACCTTGATAATATATTCTAGCTCAAAATCAAATGATTTATTATAATAAATGCATCCACATTTCCAGATATTCATGTTTATTGTGAAAAAATATACTTTAATATATGGTGATCGTTATACATAGTATAATTTTATACCAACAGATAATTCCACCAACACCTTATGCTAAAAAAATCGGTATCCATATTGAGTTCATCTATAGGGTAAATATGTTCCGCTGGCCTAAACTTCCATGAACTATATGACATAACCTGATCTTGCTACACCAACACTGCTCCAAGACTGATCCCCAAATATTCAGAAAACAATGTATTCTTCTCTCCTGGATTAGGTAGGTTCAATATTGGTTATTTTTTCAAGTTATTATTCATATTTTGGAATGCATTCTCACATTATCTAGACCATTAAAAATTTATCCCCTTCTTTGTCAAGCTAGAAAGTGGTTATGACAAGAAGTATATTTTCCTTAAAAACCTCCAAAATAAACCAGAACCTCCCAAAAAATGTGGATATAAAAAATGTTCTTAGGCTCTCCCAAGAGAAAACAACATGCACCTTCTCTATGTCCACTAACAAACTGAATTATTAGATATTGTGACCAAATAAATTTTATTGATCAATCCATAATTATAACTTAGATATCTTGGAGTATAGGTGATGATCTCTTAGTATACTTAGGACTATATCATGATATTGGGAATGATCACCCTGATTCATATAGTTCACAAAGATTTCATCCACAGAAAAAAACCACAACATGATACAACTACTAGTATATTATTTTCTGCATCAATCCCATAAACACTTCCAGTAAGTTCCTCAACTTGAATGGAATCATAGTTAATTTTTAAAATACATGCCTAATATTAAATGTAATCTATGGTATATAAGAATTTTGAACTCAAAACTGATGATACTCTAATCTAAATTCAATAATTGAAAAGACAAAAGCTCCCCTCAACTAGTCAAAGAGATCCTCAATACAAATATAATCATACCTATTCTTAATAATCATCTAGTTCAACGTCTGATAATCAACACATAAGTTAAAGGTCCTGTCAAACCTCTTTTCAAACATGGCTGGAGAACCCCAAGGTGACGTACTCTGATGGATAAAACCCTTACCCATCAACTCTTCATGTTGAGTCTTATATCCTAATTCTCTATTAGTTCCACTCTATATGGTGCAATAGAATCATGATCATCCCCTGTCATGATGTCAATTATAAATTCCACATCTCTATCAGATGGAATCCCTAAAAAGTCCTTAGAAAACACATCCTATAACTTATCCATTATTGGTGAAAAAGAATCATTATTTACTCCCCCATCATACCACAATAGACTAGAAACCTTGGTGGCGATCGCTAGTAGTTTCTGATGGACTACCCATATATGGCCCTCCTGGATATCCCACTCTCCATGATGAATATAATTTGCACCCTCATGTGATGTAAAAGACACTCTCTTTTGGTAAAAATATATGTGGCCTCAGTAATCCACTAACCATTTCATACCTATAAATCACAAAAAAACCTAACATATCCAGAATGTAAAGTTACAAAAGGAAACATTACTCCACAACCTTGAGAGAACATATATTAGAAAAACAGATGTTTCTTGATAGTACTCCTAATGGTGTATTAATCTTCATAACATCACTGAAAACTCTGCTACTAGGAATAAATCATTCAATTTTTTTTCAGATATAAATGATCGATAGGTACCCATATCAAATGAGGCACTAATAAGCATAAAATCTATAAGAACAGTACCTATACCTTTTTATGTCCCAACCTCGCTATCCCCTAGTGTAGGATAAATTGCATGCAACTATCCTGCCCCTCTTCCTTATGATGTAGTATGCGCCCCCTGAGTTGCACCACTCTACTGATATATGTGATCTTTGCTAGTATCGGCTCATCCACTTCCTCAACATTCATGGTTGGAAGAAGTCCAAATACCATACTGATATAGGGTGGGGGACCCCCTTAAAGACTATGATTCTCCCTAGCTCCTCTATCACATCCCATTTATCAAGTATTCCTATAAAATCATTGTAGATTCCCCATCCTTCCAAAAACATTGAACTCTTCTAGTAGTCAGAGACAATGGTTATGAAAGTGACTAGGCCTACAACCCTAGTGCCAGAGCACTTTGGTAAGATCCTAAGTAACTAATCCTTCACCCAAGCTAATCTTCTTCCACTTCTCTAGTCAAAATTATCATATATCTGCTTCCTACCTTCTGAATTCTATCCTAATAATCATATATCAGAAACTAAATATCTACCATGGGAAGGATCCCTCAGGTTACCCTCAGAAATGAGAGCCTGATCAACTAACTCACAAAACATCTATAACCAAAAGATGTTAAACTTGGAATTAATCATATATTTATTCCCATCCTAAAAAACATTTCTTTACCTATCGTATCCCCTTACAACACTGGATAAAAGTGGGTCATGTCAGTAAAATGACCATCATAGTCCATCATGGACATACTCCCTTAGGTTATCCTCATAATCTCTATTACCCTCTTATATCTTAGAGTCTCTATATAAATGTTCTCTAGGAACTTCATTTGGATTTCCTTCGATGTCATATTTTCCAGTTTCCCACAATAAGCCTGAATGTACCAAAATACCTTCACTAATACATTCAACATATAAGCTACCAAATTTACTCTCCTCTTATATGGAGTCTCCAAGTGGACAAGTATCATTAGGATAAACACAATCCAAAACCAATTTTACTTAGTTCCACCCTATCCAGTGAATATTAAAGGGTTATGCAACTAAAAATCCCTTGTCACGTTAGACATACTCTTCTTAACCCACCCAGGTTCTTCATACACAAACTACTTAATGTGACAAAAGTTCTTAAATAAATCCTTTACACCATCCTCACCAAACACTATCGGAGCCTGTGGTTCCACTACTAGAGGCACATTCCAAAGAATGTCCTCTTATCAGCCTATCAACAAGGGCCATCACTAGGTCATATCTCTACAATTATAAACACACATTTTAGGAAAAATTACAATTATTCATATCACATATGTTAGAGTACACAAAAATATAAATCAAGCCAACCCCATACACCACCACCTGATTAGAACCGAGGAAATGTCACTAACCATAACAATCCTACATATAGGTCATGATTAATAAATTGTAAAAAAAAAATAATAATTAGGTTTTTCATTATACCCTAAACTATTCACATTTTTATTCATTTTAAAATATTCAAATTTCACATTAAGCACCTTTTTCATTAAAACTTACACAAGAAAGAAAATCACTTTCATATAAACAACTCAACCCAAAACCTACTTTTCCTGTGAGTTCCTAGGACATGAATGTCATAATAAATCTTTAGTTCCTATAACAGTTCATGTCTACTCAAATCCCATGTCATGTTGGGCCATGAGTCATATCTCGAAAAATATCAAAAAAAATAATCACATTACACAACAATTGCATCACTCGAGGTGAAATAACATCCAACTATAACAACATGCATTAATAACAACAACCCTAACCATAATACGTGGTTCTTATTGTATACATGGGATAGTTACTCCCATGAAAAAAAATCATGACCAAGGCCCAAATTATCCTAATCTCCTATCTACATTTCTTAGTTAGTAAGAAAAACTAAATAAAAGAAACTATTTTAATACCTCTTTATAATGTCCTGGCCTAGGTTCCACAAACATGTTCCATGAGATGGTCTATTATATAACCTCAAACATGCTTCCCCATAAGCCAAAGGCTACCGACTAGCAATGAGGGTCAAATATACAACATGGGGAGACTATACCCTATTTATCAAAGAAGCGCAATTTCAAAAATAAATAATAATAACATATTAAAATAACCATAGAAAGGAGAATACTAGTATCGTAAGATGACCAAAATAGGAATACAATAACCAGACAAAAAGAGTATATATTTCATTCCATATATGTGTCATGTGTCTAAATAAAACTAAAAATTAAAGACACAATGATAACTCCCCAAGAAGGTCCCAACATCAAGTATAGTTCCCACATCCAAAATGAATACAAAATAATCCATATAACATGGGTCTCTTTCCTTTATCCTATCATGAAATAATAATTTCTATTAGGGTAGTGATTAGGTACCCTGAGTAGGGTGTGAGTATAACTTATTAGGAAACCACCAATGGCATTTAAAACAGTATCCAATCAATAAAAGTGTATGTAGTTGTATAAAGAATAATGTACAATGAATAACATAAATAGATTTCAAATTTCATTATTAATTATTTTACCATGTAATTTATAAGTTTCCTAAATACACCCAGTCATCAATACCTTCTTCGGCCAATGCTTGATTCTAAAATACACCTAAGGGATATCACATATCCCATATACAATCCCAATTCTATCTCACATGGTCATTCATTTTCCATTTAATTTCAATTCATATCACAGCCATTTGGAACCATAGTCCAATTCCAATCTCATGAGCATGGAATATCATATCTTACACCCTGTGGGAATTTGGATCATTAGTTTCTATCCCACACCACAAGGGTATTTGGAGCATCAGTCCCTGCCTCATACAATAAAATTTACATTCATGCATTTGGGTCTAGAACGTCATGGATGACACCCCTTGGATATTTGGATCATCATTTCGTGTCTCAAAACGCACTTATAAATAAATCAAATATATCAAAAATATCACATTTAACAAGTTTGACCACAATTATCCACCTAATAAACATTTCACATCATGATATACTTCATTAAATTATTAATTCATTCGTATTTCATTACATTAATCACATGGAATAATTGGAATAATTCACCATTAAACCTTCTATAATAATTTAATCAAAAAACATTAATCATTAACTTTATCCTATACATCCCTCAATTACCATTGTTAAAAAATTAAATATTTCATCAATTAACCAATTACACCATTCCATTTACCATTAATTTCATGATCCTAATTCAACCAATTTAAATTACCCCAAGTTTAACTCAATTCATTATCCCATAGAAATCCAATTTAATAAATTCTGTCTCCAATGAAATTTTCTAATCTTGGAAATTAAAATTTCATAATTACATACATGTAATTAAATAAAGACTATGGTATTCTCAATTTAGACCACCTACCTCAATATCTTTGATGGATTCTCACCAACAAAAATCCCCAAATTTAAGTGAACATTCAATTGCACAATGAAGAATGAGATATAGATCAAAAACCTTGATAAAAGATAAAAAATATTTGATCCACCAAAAAATAGATCTAAACTATGACCAATGGAGTTATTCATCCCTTCAAAGTATGAGACAAATATGGGAGAGAGGGATGAAACCAATTAGGATGATATTCTATTACTGGAAGAGGTGATGATTCCTCAATGTGGTCTTTGACTCATCACAAATGGAATTTGTAAGGCCTTGGAATCCATTTGTGAGGCTCCAAAATCGATAAAATAATAATAGGGCTGAGTGGGGTAAAATTGTAGTTTTAATTGGGGGAATGGGATTTTTAAAATAACTTTTCAAGAGATTAATCTCTACATGCATGATTTATTAGGATTGGGTGCATGGTTTTCAAAACCGTGCTCCCTAACTGTGTGCCTTGATTAGTGGTATCATGGTTATTACTAAGAGGGATCATGGTTTTACATACCATGAACCAGTGATGAAATACCCTTCTGTCTAAGGTTGCGTGGTTTTATGGGGAAAGGAACACTGTGGGGAAAAACTGTGTTCCAACTGTACACTACCCAAAACCCCCCAAAAAATCTCTAAATTCATCAAAAATCACCCAAATTTAAACTCCAAACAGGGTATAAAAATAATAAAGTAACTAAGTACTTGAAAATGATCTTGAAAAATCTCCAATAAAAGTTTTTGGATCTTACATCAGATTTTTAAAAAGATTCTCTGCAAACCAATCTTAGAAGGTGTTCACTCTACATGTTAGAAACATACATGAGATATCTCACAATAAAACTAAACAACATTCTATAAAATTAATCAGAAAGAAATATTATGCATACATTATACTCTCAATAATGTTCAACCAGACGTTACCCTTCAAAAGAATCCATGAATTCATCTATATTAAAAGTATGTTTATTCTTATTCAGAAATATAGAACATAAATCAACATTAAACTCTAGTTTGTTAGTAAATATTAACTACTAATGGGTTGGTTATAGTTTCCAAACTTGAGGGTGCATCACTCACTACTGAATAAATTACCCACTACATATTCCCAATCGTCAAACAATATATTACACCTATAATGGTTAAACAATTCGTACCAATATGGGTATCATTTAACATCCTCCTTTCTACTAGTGGATCTTTTAACTGTCATCATTATACAATAATTAAAAACTCACCTCATCAAAAAATGGAGATTGAATAAAATTCATCATCAGTGTAAACTCTCTATCTATATAGGTTATATTTAGTAGAGGGTTTTATAATAATATATTACTTTTAATCATAGAGTTTATGAGGAATAACTTTTGATTACATTTACCAGTATGAGGGTTTATGAGGAGCATACATGATTCATATACTGATTTACAATATTTTTCTTCTAAACATTGAAATCCTTAGAGCATGTTTCCACCCAAGCCAGACTATGAACACCCTTTACTAAATAAGAACTGACCATAGGTGGTGTTTGTGTATGAAAACAAGTACATCGTTTACCTCCAACTAAAATTGAAGCACCCTATACATCACCTAAAAAAATCCTTGATAAATCATTAAGATCCTCACAAGATTGGTTTTTCATTTCATTTCCATTTCTAAGGGAGATCTATTCTCAACACAACTCTAATTAATTTCATGTCAAATGTTTTACTACTCTAACAACTAGAGTGAAACTATTCCAAGAATAATCAATATAGAAAAACTCACTCAATGAACACCCAACATTGGTTGTCTTTTTCAAAAACCAATGATATTTCAATAATGCCTCCCTTAGAGTATCTACCCAAACCACAGAGGATAAATATTATACCCTAATACATGTCCATTGAATACCTCATGATGCATGTGGTCCTTAATGAATATTCATAAGTGGTCACATTTCCCCTTAAAGGGATCAATATCCTTAGATAAAACATTAAAAAACTAAAATCTCAAACTCCTGCCACAATTCATTCATCCTATAGAAACTTATTGAAAAGAAACCTCACTGTAAAATGGAACAAAGTGTCATGAATGGAGATATTGAAAGAATTGTGATAAATGTTTTCCAAAATGAATTAAAACGTTATTCCATGACTCCAACAGATTTTTTATTTCTTGACGATATGTTTTTCATCATTCTTTGAAATGCACTTTCCTCATCAATCTACGAAAATTCTTATCTATCTCAACATAATCTCTATGAATGAACCTATAATGAACCTATATAAATATACACATTGGTTATTGATGTATAGAAAAATTCATAGGGTAAACCCAAAAGGATTTTAAGATATTTATATGATTTCGAAAGAGAATGAAAGATTATAACTTACAATTAAATGATATTTGAACCAACCATAAATGTAACAACCCTAGATTTTGTAATGTTATTATTTAAATTAATACACTCTTTAATCTCCATCTCCATAAGAAAAACCAAACAAAAATATTCAATCGAATATTTATTATTAACACAATTTACTTATAATAAATCCTCTAGAAAATAAAAAGATATTAACCAATTAAAATTCATATATTCAGAGGTTATATAATTAATATGACTTAATATATAAAAGGATTTTCTATTATCAAATAAAATTTTAATGTGTTGTTAAATTGAAATAGATAACATTTAAAATATTATTTCAATAATATATAATATTTAAATACATTAACTAATATATTAATATCATTAATTCAGGAATTGGTATGAGAAAATAAAAAGAACAATTAATGTTTATAAAGGTAATTTTACAACAAAATTATTTTCCTAATATTTTCATTTAAGAGAAAAATTTTACAATTTAAAAATTTTAATTTTACAAAAAAAGACAATTTTTTTAATTCTGAATATCAATATAATCTTAAGTATTATTTTTGGAATTATTCTAAAAATAATAATTTATAGGTGCACCATTAAAATATTGTTTTTACCCAAACAATGTGATTCTAGAAAAACATAAAAATTAATAAAATAATTTAATATTTCAAATATCTATTTGGTAATTGACACTATATATTTTCCAAATATTATGTTTAATTTATAAAATCTATGATTATAATTTTAGTAACATATGTAAAATATTCCAATAAAAACTATATTTGGTATTTCCATTTAATTAAATAATTTTTTAGTAATATTTCAGTTTTTGAATTATTAATGAAAACCTAAAACTTATTTTATTTATAGTAAACAAATTTATATAATAATTATCTAATAAATTTATAATTTTATCATATATATAAATTAAATCTTAAAAATACAGGTTTTCTAATAACATGTTTTACATGTTACATGCACTAATATTAAAATTAATTTTTCATACAAAAATAAATTTTATGTGAAAAAAATAATTTTATATTTGGATTCATTTTGTAAAAACTATGTAATTAGGTCCGTTTTTAGGCACTAGAATTAAATAACATATGTAAAAAATAGTTACCATAGTAAAATATAAAATAGTAAAAGTATTAAATCAATGGGAAAATGGAATGAAACATGTTTAAAACATGTTTGTAATTGATTGGATGAGATATTATATGACTTATCCCATTATAAAATCAAATATTTCCAAATATTCGAACCAAATTACATATGAAATATGTGCTCTGTCGGTATTAATTTGAAATATATATGAAATTTTCATTTTGTCAACTTATAAAAGGTCTGTATCCCAACCCCTTAAAGACCACTGAAAAATTATTTTTCCACCATAAACTCTTCTAATTATTGATCCTTTATAAAGTATTCATTTTTCAAAACCCTATAGTAATAATATATTATATTAAGTGCTTTATTTCCATGTATTATTCTAAAGGAAAGAATAATTTCTCAACTTTAGTAACTGGTTTTTCTAGACATTATTTATTTATTTTCTTACCTTCCAAATATAAAATTATAATACCAGGATAATAATGTAATTATTTTTTACACTAAATGTTATAATTATATAATAATAATTATTTAAAATCATTCCCTATTTTCATTAAGAAAAATGAAATCATCATTTCTGTGTTGTGTGTATTATCACCTCCGTGAAGAAATCACATTAATTCTTCAACAACTACTTCTATTCACGGATTATAAAATTAAAATTGAAGGATAAATGATTTAAAATCAATATAATAATAATTATTAAGGTAAATATTATAATACAACTTCTTTACCTCCCATTCTTTGAGAAATGAAGAGGTTAACCCAACATTGTGCAGAAAAATACTACTACGATGTAACATATCTAATTTTTCATCTAGTTTGTTAATTTTTTACTATACATTATTCCAATATGATTCCAAACCATAAAATTATCAAAATAATAATATTATAATTAGGTAATAATGACATTAATCTAAAATAAACCACCTTCATAACCATATTCATCTATTAAGTATGATATGCCGATGTTTGGGCAGGTCGAACCACCTACCTGAAAAATGCTATTAAATAATATCATGGATGGATATGAGAAAGAAATTATTGATGAAATATTATATAAATATGTAAATAATTATTTAATTATATTTTATAGTGGTATAAATAATATAAATCATATTAATTAAGATAAAACCATTCATTGTAAAAGATCACACAAACATGCTTGATACCAATTTATTCTACAAGAACAGTGACAAAACAAATTAATTGGATAAAATGTTAACAATATAAAATATCTTAAAAAATCAAATATAGAACGTTTTTTATATGGTACTTATTAAATTTGGGACATGAATTATAAAAAACACAACTATTTTGAATCTAGTTCAATATGATCATGATTATTCACACCCAATATTAAAAATATGTAAAAATAACTAATATGAATATAGGTAATAGTTGTAAATGATGTTTATAAAGATATATATACATTAATAAGGTCATTATATAGGTGATTACTATTTTTATTTTTTTCATATGCAATCAACTTAGTGGTAATTCAAGGTAATGTTTCCATGTCTCCAATTTTAACACATTGAGATATTTTTCCTAATATAAACTATGTTTCCTTTAGAATGGTGTATCTACTACCTAATGAATATATATTACATTATTAATTTTATTTATGGAGTTTTAAAATACATATCATATTCTCTCTTTAAATGGATTTCAATTCTAATGATTCCATGGTTTTTAGGGGTTTTTGTTAACTCAACAACCTCTACTGAATTATAATGCTTCATATTAAACTTATTTCATCCATGATTGGTTTCTTCAAACTTAAGACTTTATTTCATTATAATTTTTGGTCCATTATAGTGGAAATTTTACTTTTAATTCATATATTTTACCTTGATAACTTTAATTCCCATAAAGTAAGTATATCATTGTTTAGAATAACTTTAATCCTATTTAATGATAGTTTTAATTCCTTATTTATATTTTCCTTTACCACTAATGTTTTTAGTTATAATTGGAAAACTAATTATGGTTAATATAATGTGAAAATTATATTTATGTTATCCTATTTTAAAATGGTTTTTGTTACACTTTTTATGATGTGGGTTTTCAATAAACATATTTCATAATATTTAAAAAGGTTTTCCATCCTTCAAATTTTTTATCTTCCACACCACATTTCATTTGATGAAATTTGTGAATTTTCAATGTTCTATTATTGATGATTAATTTTAAAATTAAAAGTTTTCAAAAATTTATCTATTAACCTTTTTTAATCCTTTATTTGTTTTCATGGATCCACTATTAAAATTTCATTTTTAAAAGTAAAGATTTTTTCAAAAATAAATCACTTCACCCGATTCAAAAAATAATATTCAATGTGATCATAAAATATTCTTTTACAAAAAAATAAAATAATTTTCTAATAAATCTTTTATGATTTCACTATAATTATCCTCATTATATTTAATGGGTATATTTAAGTAGAACCAATTTTTCCTGAACCACCCCTTAAATAATCATTTGAAATACTTATTTGGGTGATTGAATTTTTGTTATCAACTGTTAATATTAATGGGGTCAATTTTATTAATACCAATTAGAAATGTCACAAAATCCATTTTTCATTCCACGGGTTCCTAATGATGTGATTAATGATTCTTTTTAATTGTAAAACATGTTTAAGGATGAATGAACGGCGGGGTCTAATATTTTCCTTCAATGAATTGGTAATGTTAATATCTCATCAAATCAAAAGTGAACACAAGATGATTTATCTCAAGAAAAAGGTTACACTATATGATATATACCAAGATAAAGGGTACACTGGTAGATTTATCCCAAGAAAATGGGTACATATGAGGATTTATCTCAATTCAAAGGGTATCCAGGAGGATTTATCCTCATATAAACTATAAATGGAAGAATTTAACTCATGTTAAATGGTATGTAGAGTATCAGCCCAATCCTAAGAAGAAACATTTGTTTTTACCCCAATGCTATCATTTAATGAATGCCTATGTAGTTTTCCTGGAAATATGATTTTTTTGTTATTATGATTATGCCACACTCTAATGTCATAATAGAGTGCAATGTTTTTTTCCATGCCTCATGATTATTGTATCATGATTTCACACACTTTTTATGTATTATATATTAGTCTCTTGGAGATGATATTCCTGTATATCATTAATTATGGAAAAATATTATTGTCCCTTATCCATTTTAATATGAAACTTCCTACTTTACCATATTTTCTCATTTTCTTTTGATATAGCCCTTGATGACATGTTAATACGTTTTCCCTTACTAATAATTTGACCTCTCCCATTTCATATCTTTTACTTTCCCTAATCTAAGAAGATAATTCTAACTTGGGAAAAAACTTGATGCGTGTCTATAGGAGTTCAATTATAGTGAAATTATTATTGATTAAGATATTTATATAGTTAATCACTAAGATATTATACCATTATACCCTCGATTTGAGTGACTATTTTTGAAGTGTACTATCCAAATAATAAAATTAATATATTATTCATGTTATGTTTATATTGGGTCACCTTATTAAATTTACCTTACAATATTTTTTCAAATATATTGGTTAACTACTAGTTTATCTGAGTTCTTGTGAAAGGATATATTTACCACCACAACTGTGTTGGTCTCTTAAATATTATAATTTAACAAAAAAATTCCTTAACATTACTTCCTTAAGTTCACAAACCAAATAATAAAATGACTATGAAATCCAATTTTTATCCTTAGTATATCCTAATTTTCAACCACTCTAACATGAGCCAACCCATCGGGGCCCTGACTTTATCAGTGGTAATCTAAGTTTTCACCCCAATACCAAATCCAATAGGCCTAGGTTTGGTCAATAAAATCTAGAAGGAAAACCTCACTCTATGAAAGGCCATAACCTATATAAGCATACAAAAAAATTGCAATCCATTATATAACCAAAAACCCAAGGATATTTAAAGGATAATATAGATTGTACATAAAGTGTGCAAGAGTCAACACATATAAGAAAAATAATCAATGGTAGTTATAAGGAAAATCAGACATCAGAAAAACCTATGAATCATAATATTATAATCTTCTATCCCATAAGACTTATACTCACAGACCACACTCCATTTGATGATTTCAATTCCACATTCATGAATAAATTTTCACCATAATGCATCACCAAATTACACTTAGAATCATCCCGAAAAGAACAGAAGATCTACATAACCCCATACTATGTCTAAAAAATTTATTCATCCTCAAATACACAATACTTGTGGGAATAAGGATTATGTATGGGTGAGTATAAATATATAATGTAAGTCACCTATAAAAAAAATAAAATCACAAAGAAACAAGTCAAATAAATTCTAGGTATAAGTGGTGAACATGAGAAGGATGAGGGGTAGATAATTTATTGATTCATATCAAGATCCAAGTACTAAATATTATCCATATGAATATTAATAAATAATAAAACTATATATTGTCATATAATATAAGTCTCACAGAAATACATGAAACACTTAATTATCCCAGCTACAACCCATGATGGGGAAAATATAGAAGGGAAACTATCCAAGATTGAAGTATCAAAAAATCAACAAAGTCTGAAGGAGGTAACCATCCATAAAACGCATCTCAAAGACAACCCATGTATTCTTGATAAGTCACTAGTATCAAAGAAGCCCACAGTTCTTATCCCTTATGACTACTATACCACTGCTAGAATCTATATATGGGAGCCTACTCACCACTAAGGATCAATCAAAAAACAAAGAATAACCCATCATATATCCAATCATAATTGAACGATAGACCACATACAAAAAATAACCATGATATATATCCTCATAAACTTTCATTAATTATTATTAAAACCCACACCTAACTGGAATACATCTCAGTCAAGGGTGTTTGGCTCATATATAGAGTATCTTTCCCCGAATCCTAGGGCGATACATGACCCTGTCTGTACTGGACCATTTTTAAGGAGTCATACTCTCATGTAATTTGATGGTATACATATCCCTATCCTTGGTATGGGATAGATGATCTCACCCTAGGCTCATGGGGAGATACCTGAACCTTCCCATAAATATTTCATATGAAGGGAATCATATTATTGAGTAATGTGGTGAGATACCTAACCATATTTGTGGGATAATAATACTCTCTCTATAACACTCACAACCATAATTACCATATACTAATGTAGAATATATCATATCACCAGAATTGGTTCACACCTCAACTAAGATGTTAATGATTAGAAAACCATTATGTTCTTGAAAAATATCATTTAGAATAAACTACTCACATACCCCAATCATAGTCCAAACAAAGAGTGATGGATAAAATGTGGGTCTTGATAAATTTCATTGTATACAAAAATTGTATAAGTCATCATTTCAAATGAAAAATGTATGTCATGTATTATCTCCCCATATAAAATTTGAGGATATTCACACATGATGTATGGGATATCATACACAGTGTGTGACACTGGATTTGGTAATCACCATGTACTCCAAATAATCATTTCATTTCAAAATTAGTTTTACAATATGTTGTCCTAACCATAAATTATTGTACGGAAAATTGGTTTCTAAGGAGTGTAATCCTTGTAGACTCAATGAGATAACATTGAATACATGGTGTGTTAGTCAATCACACAATGTATGGTATTTAACTCGAATAAAAACATGTGTTGTTGCTACACCTTAAGCACATGACATGAGTTCTTCCAAAATACACACTTTTTCATTGGGATTTCCAATAATGATTCAACACATGGCCTAAAAGCCTTTTAATTTTAACCAAAATTACTCTTAATCACACCCAAGTCTTCATTGGTCAAATTGTTCATTGGAATAATTCTAGAAAATATTGTTTTATGACCACCAATCCCAAAAAATAGAACCCATAATTTAATCATTATTACTTACATATCCCCCATATCAAGAATACATCACATTTCATCATTCATTAACAGTTAACCACCATATAGTAATTTTACCTTAAGCCACAATATCTGTTATCAATAGCAACAAAAAAATTATGAATTTGGGTTTGATTACAATTCGAACAGGTTTTATTATTTGCCAAATTATTTTTCAAATCACTGATAGAAATGAAAATGAGACGAAAAGGAGTGTAAATTAATAAAAACAAAAATTTTAATAATAAAAATTGTCACCACACGCTCATAAATAAATTTTATATAGGGAAAAAAGGGAATTGGTAGGACATGTGTGTTTATTATTAATAAACTTAAATCATAACATGGAAAATAATTAATTAATCTCAGGTATGATTATATTTAAGAATCATAGAACAAAAAATAAATATTTCTCAATAAAACAAAAAAAT
Source organism: Viscum album (assembly GCA_963277665.1). Classification (NCBI taxonomy): domain Eukaryota; kingdom Viridiplantae; phylum Streptophyta; class Magnoliopsida; order Santalales; family Viscaceae; genus Viscum; species Viscum album. The sequence goes on along the minus strand of OY728143.1, from coordinate 2,083,281,799 downwards.
AAATAAAATAAATAATAACAATTTCCTATCTCAAGATCAGGTCAATCATTTGTGAACAACAGTTTCACATCGATCCCATTGGTGATACCGATATGTTCATGTCAAATCCAAGAATCCTTCTGATCATCAAGGATTCTCCCTCTGTGGATCCTTCATGTGGTGTGATTCTAACAAAAATAATTTATCAATTTTTTTATATTTAGGATTATTGGGTCAATATAATTAATCAAATAGTTTAATTAATTATTTTAATCAATATCCACCATATTTTTTGTTGATTACATGACATTTCAGGACAAACTATGAATGAATATTTCAACAATCCAAGGATAAAACCTATGTTTTGGAATCAATCATGATGGTGTTTCCTATATAATGATATATTAATAAAATATAATACTTTTATCATGAAAACACACACTCAAGAAAAAGAATAATATTTTTATAATTAATATTTTTTTCATGACAATGTTTCACTCTCAATTTGACACCAACTTAGCCAAGGGGTAAACACCATACCCTATAATCAATGGAATTGTCAAATAATTTTTTAATATCATTCACTAAATTAAATATAAAATTTTCCCCCTGTTATGTTTATAAGACACTAAAACTCAAACTTTGATAATCCTAGATTTAGGAAAACCTATGTCTCTAAATAGGATATAATATTTAAAATTTTCTTAAACTACTCCAAGATTGTGGAATCTAATTTCGAATGACCTGATGAATTTTTTTTGGGTACATCATTGTTATTTATATTAATCTACCTTATTTTATAAAATGATATATCTTAACTATACATAGTGTTTATTAATTTATAGTTCACTTCTTAAACAATTGTTTTTATAAATTCCTTTATAAGACTTTAAAAAAGGGGAGAAGGTGAAGTTTCAAATAAGATATAGGAATCAGATGAGTATGACATGTTATTTACTCCTAAATATTTTTATTTGTTATTAATAAGGGGTAGAAGTAAAATTTCATCATATTAACTTTAGATCGATTGATAACTAAAATATTTCTTGATAATAAATCAATTGGGGATTAAAATACCCAAATTATTATAGGTGTTTTATTTTTTTAATATGATATGAAGATAATCAATGTCCAGTAAAGTCAATAGAGGTTGTATGACATACATCTTAGAGGTTCATATAGACCACATGATCTATAGTTTTCTACCATTATAATATTTTATAAAGATCCATTCTTAAGTTATAAAAGGTGATTTAAACATGTGATCTAGATATTGTTATATATAAATAGAAAAATGTGATTGAATTATTTATAGGGATTTATAAGGATCCTAAATATCTGATGAATAGAGTGTTGGGATATTCTAGGTTCATGAAAATTGATGATATATTGCTAATTGATGTACTACATACTACATGTTCATGCAATGTATGAAAATGATTAAATCTATATGGAATTATGGGAATAATTTGAAGAAGCTATTGCGATGAAGGAGCATTAGGGTTTTCATATCCTAATATACGATGATAGTTAACCAATAAATTAATGAGAGTTAATTATTAACATATTATTGATTTTCAAAATATTTAAGGGCTTTTATTGAAGATTTATTGGATCCCATAAAAATATTGAGTAACTATACTTTGGTTATAATTCACGAAGTTTAAAACTTTTTTTGATTAGCCCACTTTGGGGATGGTTGGAGAAGGCAATGTTTTAAGCTGATACATGTGCTACTTTTATTGAGGATTAACTAAATCAATCAAATTATGAAACTGTACAGATTTTTTAGTGGATAATTACTAAGTTAGTGGAAATATATTGAAATACTATAGGAAGAGTACTTATATGATATAATAATCTTTAAGAACTTTTTTCAAGAGTTTTGAGGAGTTTTTATATAATTTATAAATACATTAATGTTGTTTTGAAATAGATTTTAGTGATTAGAGATTCCCTAGGAATCTTTGATGGGGTTCTCAAATAATTTAAAAAAGTTACATAATTTTGAGTAAGAGGTGAGCATTTAGAAAGAGAGTACTAAATAACCCTTTGAATAAAATATTGGTAATATATAAACTCACTATGATAGGTAATATTCTATGGATGGAACTCAAGAAAATCTAGGAGTCACACTATGATTCATAATATATTTTTTATTTTATATAAATATTTTGAATTCAATATGTAGTATTTCACAATTAGAATGTATGATGTTACAAAGAAAATAAATGGAAATGTATAAGAGATACTAGGATACAATTGTTATTCTAGCTAGTATATAGGATATGTAAAGGCATTCCTAAAAATCTATTGAGAATACAAATGATCATCATGATCATATGGGGGGATATTTAAAAGGATGTGTAAGATATTTACGCTCATTTAATTGATACATTTCATATTATATTTCTTATATAATGGTTATCATTTTGAATGTTGTGATAATTTATAATGATTTAATTAAAAATATTTGGTTCGAGATTCATATATTAAATATGATAGTTTTATTGATGAATAAGTAGTGATTTAATCCAAGATTAAAATATATATAAATGATAAAAAATTGATAATATATTGTTATTATAATCATAGGATTTTAAATATTAATATTGTAAATCAATTATCTAGGTAAAAAATAGGTTTTATCCAGGGAAATATTTCACCAATTTTAAATGGTAGTTAAAGGAGAATTTACCATCTATGATCAAATACACATGGATGAGGATTATTGGTTTAGTTATTTTGTGGAAGAATAATTAAATAATATTAATATAATAAGAAATTCTAAAGATCATGAAAATAGTCCCATGTGATATATAATTGATTATGGATCATAGTAAAAAATTGAGGTGATCTATAGAGGATGTGAATATAATAAGATAATATGAATTTGAAATATTGAAGAGAATGTACATGTGATAAAAAATAAATTGGTGATGAAATTACTAGACATTCAATGTATCAAATCATATGGGTGAGATTCCAATGATATACTAACCTAAAAGTATTTTCTATATGGTGAATTAATAAGTAGAAGAAGAATGGTTGAATAGAGATGTTGCTGAGGTGTTTTTATTACTTATTTAAATTAGTTGTGTCATTAAAGATGAATATTATAGAGTTAAGACCTACCTATGAAATCATCATTACATAAAATCTATTGATAAAGTAATAATAATAGATTAAATAATTTTAACCCTTTTATTTCTACTATTAATTCATTGTGTCCAGGCTATTAAACTCGAAGAAGAGGATCATTGAAGTAAGAATCTATATGTTTCTATTATTTGAATATATTTGGGCCATTTTAGATCACATGTAAATTAGGAAGAAGTTAACATGAATTCACCTACTTTATATAAGTTTTGATCATTCTGAGATTTAGGTATGAGAATAAGGACAAAGTTCATGATGGTATAGCTTTTCATGGATTTAAATTTAAATATTTTTTAAGGTAGATGATATGTTGTTTTTATAGGAGTATTTTTTTTTGAATTATACGAGGTAAATTTACTTAATGACTTTTTAAGACCCTTTTTAAATATATGAGAGTCGATATAAATACATGTTGGGATAATATATAGGATTTTCCCGAGATAACCTTTGTGTTAAAGGAAAAAAATTACCCTCTAATATTCACTTGATTATATTAAAGGATATATGTGTCTCAGAATATACTAGAACATAGAAAGCGCATAGTCACCCACATCTTGGGGAAACAAAACTAGAATACTATAATTTTTTTACTTACTAATTTATATTTGGAATTTTGATTTTTTAATTGATAAGAATGTCTATTCATCCTAACTTGTGTAATTGACAGAATATTAAAAGGGTAAATTAAAAGAGAAAATAAATTGGTAAAATTGGTTCACACTTATTCACCTTCCTATCAATATAAATTTTTGATCTTGATAGGTATATCAACCAGATTCTATAGAAGTTTGTGAGAAGTGAAAAAAAATCTCTATTAATAGGTGATTTTTGGTTTCAGAAAGTATTAGATATTTTTGAAGTTTTTATAAAACCATTATCATTAAAAAATGATAAAAATATATTTTAAAAAGGGATAATTTCTCTTTGAATTAAATTGTTGGACTTTTTTATATAGTGGAAAATTTATTTATTTCATCCTTATCAAAATATCATTGTTTCATATTCATGTTAATATACATTCTAGGAAAAAATTGAATTAAAACCTGGTCAGACATGATTAATGTTAGGACAAGGGATGTTTTGAAACTTATAAAGGGGTAATATTCAATATTCTTTCTCTAGTAGATCCTACACAATATAAGAATGATATATTTCAATTTTGTAACATCGAAAATAGTGTAATTATTTGAATAGGTAATTCATAATGTAATGCATTTCTTAATATTGAAAAGAAATGATTTTTAGGAAGTAAAATCACTTAAATTTCATGTCCTAATACAAGATTTAATGCATCATCTGATAAATTTTATTTTTCTAAAAAAATAACAGACATATAATAACCAAGAATTACTAATTTTTTAATGAAATATCTAGAAAATTTCTATACTCAAAAAAATATTTCAAAAATTGAAATTTGTTGTTGTCAAATTTTATGAAATGGGTATGTATATCCCATAGTAATTCATTAATATAATGATTCACTTAGTTATAGAGATATGACTATATGGTTCAATAAAATATATATTGATATACCCCCATTGAATGGTATATGAATATTTGGAAATTTTGTGTCACCCATAAAATCTTTTTTGAAGGTTCTTTTATGGAGATGTATATAATTAAATAATCCATTGAATTATATTCCAAATACCTATATAATGTGGATAGATTATATCTCCTAATTTTTTTTGACATAGGTTTCTTAAGGGTGGATAAATTTTATAAAGATATTTTTTTCAGAATTACCATAAAAATTTAGGAGTGGGGTCACCATTAGATTTAACATAATAAAGTAGAGGTTCCACTATATATTGAAACTAATAAATTTTTAAGAATGTAAATATATTGAGGGATGAAAGAATAAATTACATTATACATAATCAAAAATTTATATTTTTTTCCCAAGACCATATTTTTATTAAATTATCTACAAATATAAAATGGATTTTTTGGATGGTTTTTTAGCTAGATAGTGGAAAAAGTATACATGGATTATTTTATAATAGTAATACAATTAATAGTTACACCTTCTAAAAAAGGTACATAATTAACATAGTATAATCCAAAATAGTTGAGTCTATCTTATAGAAAAACTAGTTAACATGTCTAGAATTATGGATAAAAATATACCTTTTTAGAATATGTTATACTTTTATATGATCGAGAATTATTGTAGTTAGCTTATATGACATTTTATTTAATGAAATTTTAATGAAAACGGGATGAAAATCGGAGTTCCGCTAATATTGATGAATTATAATTTTTAAAATAAATATTCTGTTGAGAAGGGAACAAGGATAAACCCATTATAATGGTAACATAACAAATACAATTCTATTATTTCATATATCTTGTAAACAAAAATTGATCCAACATTCAATTAGAAACTAAAAAAATTACGAAATCAAATAAAAAATCATTTTGGGATTACTCCATAATTTGGAAATGGAAATCATTTCATGGTGTTTCCAATGTATGTTGTGTTTTTTATACCAATAGAGACTATAGGTATGTGATTTAGATTACTGATAACGGGGAAAATCCATTTAACCTTTAATGAATTGAAAATTAAAACAATGAAAATGTTAAATTTCTATTTGTAATTATTTATATACAATTTTTTATCTCTCTTTATTATTAGTTTGATAAAATATTTTCATATATTAAATTATTTTTCTAAATATTTTTTTAGAAAATATATTTTCCAGCTATTTACATGACCCATATCAAGGAAAATTATAAAATCTATATATACTATGTGAATCACTATAAGGATGATAAATCTTTATAATGTGGTAAATATAATGACTCTGAGAAACATATTAAAGGTGAGAAATATATATAAGGTGAGTAATATTTTATAGTTGATCAATAAGAAAAATGTGAATAGGTAAAAATGAAAGATCATCATTTCAGTATAGTGATTCCAATGTTTATTAAGGATAGAAGTGGAGATAAAAAAGTATAGTTGGGAATGAATGAACAGTGTCAACCTATTTACCCAAAAATTATTTTTTTATTAGTTTCATTATAGTGATTTATTTAATGTGTGTTAAAATTTATATTGATACCTAAAATAATTTTATACCATTATTAAAGGAAATAATTTGTGATAAAATTGTATCAATATTTTAATATAATTTTTATATTTTTATGTAAATTTAAACAATTAAACTTTGATTTTCTTGTTATTATACCATCCCAAAAATATAAATATATTATATTAATATAGTATAATATACATATTCATGGTTCTTGAGTTATGAATTATTGGAAATGATTCTTTATAAAACAATATTAATAATTTTTAGGGGAATTACAAACCCTATACACCATCGTTATATATAATCAACACAATCCTAGTAATGTGGGATGCTTTTTATTCTCATTGTGATGAGGATCATTTTAATATAAAATATAAATGATTTTAATTTATTTGAAATTACATCTGTTAAGTAATGTTTTTATAACTATTTGTTTGTAAAATAGAAAAGGAGTTTAGATAACAGACAATGGGTTTCAAAACCACCATAACCATACAATTAAGAAAGGAGACTGTATACAACACTTCAAAAACAAATTACATGTGTTTAATATATATAGTAACACTTTTGTGTGGTATAAAAAAAATAAAGGATTTATCATTATATGATTATATATATATTGATCATTCAAAATCTCCACGTATCTTTATCCCACATCATGTGTTATAAAGGGAATCATATATAAATTCGAAGGATCATATAGTAAATAAAAACAAAAAAAAAGAATAATAAACATGTGTTAGTATGAAAAAACTGAAATCTATTATTATTTAATATACTAAAACAACACAGTGAATATTTAGGTATCAAAATTTTTATATAGTTTAGAAATAAGAAGAGTTATCAACCATATTTTAATAAAAACTACTTTCAGTTCCATTGAATTATCTCAGAAGTTATGGTTATGTTAAAGGTCATGGTTTTGGTTTATCACTACGAGAATATGTTAGTAAAGCATAAAAAAGTATTATTATAATAAGAAATGAAATATATTTATGATAAGACTAAATATTTTTTGAAAATATTAAAAAGGAAAAATTAAGTTATAAATCATCTTCTTTATTCCTATTAATAAAAAAACAACACAATAAAAACAAAACTAGTGAGATCCATACAGACCCATTTAAAAGGGATTTATTCCTCTTAAAAGTCATACCTTACCTAAGGTAATAAGACCTTTTATGACAGACTATATTAATTGTGATGTAAATAATTATTCATTCTTTTCATTAATTAATATATTTTATAGTGAAATTGACTGCGATTTTATTTATCAGTACCCACTACTCATCTTATTGTTAGAGTTAGAGTGTACAATATCCAAACTAATACTCTACACCATAAATAACTAAAAAGTTCTCATGTAATAGTAGGGATTTAGGTGGATAATGAATCAAGAGTTGTGCTACCCATTACACTTAATGATGTTGGTATTGATGTAGTGAATAATGTGATCAAAATATTTAGAGTAAGGTTGTTTAGTCTTATATGAAAACATGATGATAACAGTGCATGTCATTTTCCATTGATATTATATGAAAAATCATCTGTAATGAATGAAAATGGTCAGAATTAATGTACATAATCCAATATTAAGAAATGTAAAGTCAAACTTAAGGACTCTAAGGGATCAAATCTTGGATACAAAAATAATTTTTGGGATTCCATTAAACTAATAATCCATTTGGTACGTGATTATAGAGATGAAATTTTTCAAAATGAGAATACATATAGAAATGAATCTTAGGAGTGAAAATATGGAATAGTCCCTGATGAGATAAATTTTCATCATTTATCTTGAGGATATTAATGAAATTATCATTCCTAAGTATTTAGGATCCTCATTCTTGAATTTATAGTTGAAATACACTTTTATTATTTTTATGTTCCATAACTGTTGCACAGTTTATAATTCAATGAAATTGTCTTAATGTTTTTTAAAGACATTTATATTATGGAAATGAAAATAAAAATCTTTGTGGTTATATTATTTAAATTATAAATTTTCAGGACACTTCTACACAAAAAAACTAAACAGATCGAGATCAAATTTTATCAATATCACAACAATTAGCTGATGTATTTGGAAAAGAAGTAACTGGTGGAAGAAACATCTTAATAACTAAAATGTAGAAGAAAAACAATATAATATAATTAAATTATCTTCCAAATATAAAAAATAGGGGGCACATGATATAAAACTAATCCTATGATGTAATCCTATGATTTATATTATGGATCCATCACATGGATATACAAAAAATAGACAATACATGATGTTTCTTATAAATTAGTAATAACTATCTTCAATGTTTTATAAAAAATCATCGAATAATATTTATATTAAATTTCCTACTAATCACTTTTTATGATAGTGTGGTGTTTATTTTTCATCAATTCCATGGTATAAAAAAATTTAGTTCACACATGAAACATACTAATCTCTATAATATGATTAGTATTTAGGTATATATAATATGATCTCACTAAAAAACCAATATCCTAAAAAATTATTTATATTTATCAATTTTTGTATAGTTCCCAAAAAAATGAATTACTGGGACTGTAATTATTATATTTATAACGAATTATGTATATTTTATCAAATAACTCACATCTTAGAAGATGTATTTCCAAGAGTAATTAAATTTTATTTAAAAATTTTTATTAACCATTTATATTACTATATTTACCTCATACAAAATAAACTATAAAAATAAATATTATTCATCTGAAGAAATATATTTTTGTAGGAATGAGTATTAAGTATACATGGTGTCAGAATGTTTATAAACATCATTAGAAGGCATTTTCCTATCACTTATATAATTTTTTCATATGATAATTTCTATTCAATTATTATTTTAATTTTTGATATTCATGATATATCAAATTAAGTTTCTATCTCTTTGCAAACCCATCCACATCCCATTCAATTATTTTTTGGATTAAACCAATCAATTATGTAAAATAATACATTATTATAACAAAATTAGAATTTAAAATTACATTACCCTTGGTTAACCAATAGTTATGCTTCGGTCAATTTTTCATCTAAGGAATTTTTACCCATCATCTTTTCATGATACAATCAAAAATCTATTTAGTTTTATATTAATGAGTCAATAATAATAACATTATAAATATACTCAAATTATATTAAAAAACTATGAAAAATATCAATGACTAATTTTTCACCTAAATGATACAGTCATAAATAAAATCAATGTGATATATGACATTATAAATATAATTTTATAAATTTAATATAAAAGTGACTTATATTTTATAAAAAAATTCAATCAATAGAAACCAAACAAATAATTCTATATTGATGAAATAAATGTAGGACATATATAATTGATTAAATTTTGATTTATTTATAAAGCTCACATGTTAACCAAACATGAAATGTGATTGTAGGGTCCTGAAAATTCCGCCAAGGGAAGAAAATAATCCTACAATCACTTTGTAGAAGGAAGAAAGTACTCCTAAAAGTCTATCAAGGTTAATGTACTCAAATTGAGAGAAGAATTTTAGAAGAAGTGTGAAATAATTCATGTATTAAAATAATTTTAAATTGCACAAGTACCATCACTAGCAAAAGTCCATGGATCGCCTAGATCATGAACCACTATCACGTGGAACGATCCATGAGGTGCTGGCCCGCAGAGCATTGGACAGCTTTTACGGTGGACTGCGAACCACATCAACAAAGGAATTACACATTCAAAGGCCATCTACATACCATCTCGTGAACTCAACAGTTCACGGAAAAAGAAAACAGGTAGGGTTCTGTGAACCATGATCATGAACCAAAGCATATGAAAACCCCAGTTGTAACGACCCAAACCATTATTAATGGAAATTCCTCTTGATCTAATTAAATGATTTATTATGTAAAATGGTTATATAATGCATGAAATTCCTTAGTTTAATGTTTTTGGATTTCAAAATACCATTAAAAATTGTTACCATTGCTATTATAGCCATTGAACAGTGATCACAAGATTATTATAAATATAGGTATTTAAAAAATTCAATTTAATATGACAAACGAAATGATGGCCTCATCCGGTAGAATTTCTCCATTCAAAGCCCATTTGTCAGAACTCGAAAAGAATTTGGTTTTATTGGGATTATTTCTAGATGAATCCCAATCTGAGCATCAACACATTATGCTCGAACAGAGCCGCCTACGTGAGAAGTGGAAGTTGATAGAGATTACCTCCCGATCGAAGTTATCCGAGCCTCCCCAAGAGTTTGTCACTATCACACACCATACCCTTAGGTATTATGAAGGTGTTATAAGGGGTTATGTAACAAAACCATAGAACTATAATTATGTGCATTAATTTTTATTTAATAATGAATATACATTCATTTTATTATTGTTATTTTGTAAATAATGTTCAAAGAACAAATAGTATTTGTAGTTAATATTAAATTAAGAAATCTATTTTTATGAATAAATGTACTTTTTAATTAAATTTTATTTTAATAAAATATTATTAATAAATTTATTTTTATTAAATATAAATGATCATATAAATTTTATGAATATGATTGTAATTTTTATTAAGGTTTGAAAGATGTTTTTTGTCAAAACCCATTAATTTTAGATAAATATCGGTTATTATTTTAAAATAAAAATTCACATATTTAGAAAATTATTTAGATAAAATTAATATTATTTTTTCAATGAGAATGTCGAAATTATCCAATGGTTAGTTTTACAAAATTTTCTGAGACAATCGAATTTTTGGGTAAAAATTAAATATCATTTAATTGTATACTGTGTTATATGACATCATAATGACCTAATAGCGATTTAATAAAATACTATAAATGGCATGTTCAGAAAATATTTGTTTTACAATTAAAATCTTTTTATTTTATGTTTGATTTATTTTACCAATCTTTGGTGGACCCTACAAGGCTTATAAAATTTTATAAGCTTTTAAAATGTTTTCCTTTAGAGTGTGACTCACCTTCATATAAGAAAGCCTAATATTTTAAGAGGTTCAAAAATTTTCCTGATAAAATAATTTTTACACTCCGATTTGGAAAATACCATGGTAAAAAAACATGGGATGGTTTGTGGTCTTGATTAGTTTAATGTGTGGTGTCAAAAACCTAAATAATAATGAATTACATCTCTTTTCCTATACAAACCCACCCAATATCCCACTTCCTCTTCAATAAAAGCCTTTGGAGCTTGACCAACCTCTGACCTAATCTATCTAGATTCCTCCTAAGGTGACTCAACTCCCAATAAGCCTCTCTGAAGCCTCTCTAAAGCCTATTCCAAGCCTTTGATATCACACTTCCATGTAATGGATTTCTTCCTTTCTCATTTTTGTCAAAAATTCATTATGTTGTTATACCCTTTTTCATTCAGTTAAAAAAGTTGGGGTATGATTCCAAACCTCTCATGTACTTCTTTCCTTATGTTTGAATTAATGATATACCACTTTCTCTCTCATTAGTGCGACCCATTTACACCTGTTACCATGCCAAAACTCCGAAAGGAATTTCTCTTTTCTCATTTACATTCAAGAAATTATTTTTTATTATGAATATAAATTCTATAACATATATTGGGAAATGTATCTATATTACCCCTTAAATGTCGATTTCAGGTATATATTGTGAGACACACCTTTCTCTCTCATCAAACATTTTTTATGAATTCTTATGTCACGCTATTATGCTGCCAAAATTGCACCGTGATTTTCTAAGCCAAAGTCATTGTGTAGTGAATACCATGCCCATTTCTCTATCGAGGGTGTTCACATTTATGCACATTTACATATTGATTATATATTTTCATGTATTTATTCCACACCTCTTATTCATGGAATAAATTATGATGTTTAATGAATCCATGTTGCATGATCCATGTGGCACATTTATGCATTAAATGTAATGATTATGAACGGTGTGCTGTGATAGCGCTTCAATGCATTGGGTGGAGAATAGTATTATGATACGTCAAGTGCAATGTGTGTTTACTAATTATATATGTCTAATGATCCTTGGGTCTTTATAATATCATGTTAAATATTGTTTCCACATTTCCATGTTATGATTATCATGCTATATCATGCCTTTATTATCATGTTTCTCTTCGGCTCCATTGATATGCATATTGCCTAACATGCACTATATTCTTTATGTTATGCCTTGTTTACTCTATTAATAATATTTTTAGATCACCCATTTCTTATGTATGTCCTCAGGTTATCCCAAGAAATTCTAAGTATAAAGGAATGTTGTGGTCATGTAAAAGAAGTTTTCAATAGTGATGTTGTATTTTATGTTCTAAGTTGTTATGTAATGTTCCTAAGCCCCAAAGACACTATAACTCACGATATTCTATCTTGAATCAAGTGAAGATTTTATGTAATAATTTTTTTATATGTGAAATAATGAGCAGGGTTGTTATACGAGTTGGCCGAGTCTTCCACGAGTCGGGATATATTTTCATGGGCCTCTACAAATGGTGATGCATGCCCATAGATATGATTGCCCCGATGCTCTATAAAAGGATCACATAAGGAATTGAGAAAGGAGAGGGGTATAATGATTGAAGGGGACCCAAAGGTTGGAATAAAGAACTCAAGGAAGATTCCAGCATCAATCTTGAATCATTGGAGAAGTCCGAATTGTGAACCACACTCTCCGCAGGTACGACCAGCAGTGAACTATAAAACGAGGGAACTAAATAATAATAATTGAACCGTGGACCTAATTTGTGAAACCATGACCCACATAATTCTCATGGATGAACTCCCTAAAAATGATAAACCCTAGGACCCTCCTTCAAAATGGTGTTCTGCGTAGTGTACCACTGCATGGATTTAACCTGGCGCTGCATACTGCATTAATACGCTAATGGAACCCAAAGCGGAATGACGGATCATGTACGACTGTAGTGCCCTATGGTCCTTACACATGCTCACATACCTCATTGGTATGCGGACAACCCATCTACCCACATACCACAATGGTATGTGGAGCTTCCCCATCCCGCATAAGAAATCAGTACGCGGAATGGGGTGTTTTAAAGTATTCTTTCTTCTGGTTCCAATCTCTCCCCTCCATTACCGTCTAGTCTTCCATAATTCCTCAATGAAACAACCCATAGGCATCAGTCCAATGCCTCCTCCAAATCCACCAAACCAATATGATCAGACCATTGGGTGAATCCACACACCCCTTTGAGTCTATATACCCATGGTAAGAGGAGTCACGAAGGCTCTCACCACAACGGTTCGGGCTCCAGTGATGTCTCTGGGTCTAAATTCCCATGGTAACCTAGAGTCCATACTTGGGATACCAATATGATCCTTCTCGTTTTAGGAATTAAGGGTGATCACCTTCTTTTCCATTTAATTAGGAATGAAGATCAGTCAAAGGGGTTATGTTCTCTCCCCCCTTGGACGAGGATAAAACTCCTCCCCTTCCTAGAACATGACCTGAGGAACTCCCAATGAGGAAATTCCCCAATCTTCTGAGTCCAAGTCAGAAGACCTTTAATGTAATTTCAAATAAAATGGTTAATTTTATCATAGGCTCTCCCTTCTTCGCTACGACCTCATCCACCGTAGGCTCTTCCTCTCCCACCAGCAAGAGAGGATGTATGTAGTTGGTTGGATCTCTCACATCCTCTTGTTTCTCACACCAAGCATGACTCACCTAGACTTATAGGTTTGTGATGATTACAACATCTATACAATTTTAAAATATGATAACTTTTATTCATGATCAAACCAGGACATGTAGGATTCCTACTCGAAGGATCGAGCTCAAAATGGTTCCCATCCAAAAGGGTTTTCCCAATCATTTTCCCCTCAAATAGGCATCCTCCATGCGGAAGCCTCACACAATTTCGAACTACGTGGGTTTTGATTCCTCTCCCAAGGATACGTAGGAAACCCATCTTATGGGTTCGATCCAAACATCAAGTAACCTTCTTCCCCCTATATAATGATAAACTTCAGAGCACCTTATTTTATGGCTCATGTTAGCATCACCACCATAGTATCAAATCTATATAGGCTTAGGACGATCATGAAATCTAGGTGTAGCCTATGGACACACTCTTTGGGAATGAACCATGGATTCAAGAACATATGAACATGACTTGAATCTATAAGAGGGTCTTAAAATAGTCAATAATTCCCCCTAAAAGGTGTTTGGTGAGCCCGACTTCCCATCCTCTTATCCAACAGAGTCCTTAAGTGTCGTTGGTTGAATCATCGATCAAAGAGAACCTACCATTGAAAATAAGGTCCATAAATCACGGATACTAGGGCCATTGGATGTTCATCGCTCCACGAATAAACCCATTGGAGACCATATGAGGAAATTATATCCTAGTAGGCCTGATTTCACAAGTACTTATCCCTCTACAATTGCCCATTGGGACCATCTGACTATGGAATCTATTTCACAATAAAGAAGTGATAAACTAACTAGTCCCTTTAAGGTTAATCCAATGCTTATTTAATGGATAAAGGAAGAAAATGGGTTGAAACAAAAGAAATGGAGAACATGAAAAGAAACCATATCTATAAAAAAAGAGGCAGGTGATGATTCTCATCAGACCATTTTCTCATCACCTGAAATTCACCACCATGGGGGTGGAACAAAAATGGTGAACCCGATGGGAATCCTTAACCAATACGGTGCTTATACACTAATGATAATAGAAACAAAAGGATATTTCACATCTGACCATTTTGTTCTCCCCTATAAATACGAAACACGCCACCTCAGAGGGGAAACAAAAATGGTGAACTTGATGTGAATCCATAACCAAGGAGGCAGTCATACCCCACTCAAGCCCCTTTTTCCAAAAACAAACAAGGGGGAATGGGGACAAGATGAATCACCAAATATGAATATGTTTAAAATAATTATACTTTGATGTGGTTTAGTGGTCTGTATGTCATATAACTATGTTGCAGGTTCCTGCAAAGCAACCTTTGATCCAAATGACATCCTGGCGACCGATGCAGACACGTGCATCAGCGATCCTGTAGGCGGATGGGGCCCCGATGAAGAGTAAGACCCCCTCACCTACTTATCATCTTCAACTCCTAGTATCCAACACGATGTTTAAAATGTACCACCAAAATGGTACTCTCCCCAAAGTGGAGCTCGCGTGATAAGACCTCCATAATGAAAAGGTTCACTGTGCTCCCAATCAGCCGTGGCCGGTACCCAACCACAAGCCGACCCCGGTGGTCATCTCAAACTGTTTCAGGAGCCTATCCCCAAAACGTGACAATGAGTACCTCCCTTAACTTAGGGAGGCAGATGAAGTAAATGTTGAGAAATTCATCTCAACATCACAAGTTTCTTACTCACAGGACACTGCCAAAGAGAGTCCCCATTAACACCAGACGACCAGACCTCATCCCACTGAGGAGGACCTCATACCGAGGGAACCTGCTCAAGTCCTGGAGACCTAGTCCCCTCGGGTTTCCCACCAAGGGAACAAAATATATTACCAGGAACATGCTAGAACCCTAGTTCTTGAGGAACAACTCTGTCGTACTAACGTAGAGGCATTAAATATACAGACATATAAATATTCCCTCTCCACTCAATCCCACCACAAAAATAGGGTGGAAAAATACGAGCACATGTATATTCCTACTAATGATGGCCGATGTAACCGAACATAAAAAGAGAAAAAGTACAACCAGATGAAGATATATGCAAATGAAAAAGAATCGCGTCATCCAAATAGGATGGAAACCAGCTATACATAGGCATAAATACCTTCTGATGCATGTCAATCCCACCATCCAAATAAGGCGGCAAGAAAATATGAGAAGAGTCAAATTCTTGTGGAAGCATACAAAGACCGTGAGACAAATATAGCGGAAAGAGAGCTGATGAAAATCCCCACATGCGGATATGAATCCCACCAGTCATATACGGTGGCAATTGGAGAAGAAAACTGGTGGCCGACCCATTCCTCTCTCCCAGCACACGAGAACTATCAGTATCTACTGACAACTCATAGAGGATCGGAGGAGGCACAAACCCCTACTCTGATATCAGAATGGGAATTCATACCCATTCCATACAAAGATGTATCCCAACAAATCTTGGAAATGATGGAAGATCAGATGTCAATACTAGACCATATCATCCAAACATCCCAATATATTATTAAATCGATGGTAAAGGCGAGAAATCAGACCCACAACCCTATTTCCACAAACGGAATGACATACTCACAAAATGAGATAATCACTCAAGAGCAGTTATGCATCCCTGCTCCAGTCCAAGAGGGTCAAAACCAATATCCCACAATACAGAAACAATCGGATTGTGAAAAAATACTTGTTCCAACTGGGGGATGTCGGTCCAACGTGGTGACCGCCCCAGGGTGGGCATATATCACCACTAAAATACAAGATGTTTGTCAGCATTTCCCAATGTCATCACAGTATGCAACAAGATAGGGAACCATATATTAAAGTTATTACCAACAGCAGAAAACCCCAGTTACCCACAAGAGAGCTCTCAAAAATGAAAAGTTACATATGAAACTCCAAAATGAAGTGCACATACATGATCATACTCTGTTGGAAGTTGGGATTCATGACTCCATAAAACATATATCAATAAAGGATCAAGATCCTATCAGTCAATTACCCAAATATGGAATTTTTAGTCATAGTTGTGAAGGCCCTCCCTACAATGTCAGTGACAGTAGCTTTAAATGTCATCCATAGACCACCCACATGGGCTCACCCCAAGGGCTAGGGATGATCAATCATGAGAGCCAATATCTTGATCCACGTCAAGGTAGCCCTCCCTTTGACCTAAAGATCAGATAATAATAAGGTCCTCCCCTTGCTGTCATTTTCCCTGATGGTCCTCCCCTAGGTATATGCTATAGAGATACTTCTCCCAATAGTCAAACATCATGTCATGATGGTAGACCTTACCATGATGATTGTCATTGTGAAGGCCCTCCCAATAATGACAATTACTGTGAAGGTCCTCCCTATAGTAACATCAAGCAACGAGAACATTCTCCCCTCATTGTAGTACATCCTGAAGGCCCTCTCGAATACGTGCACTACATAACTTCTCCCTGCAGTCAGGTATCAAGTTGTGATGGTAGTCCTTGCCATCATTGATGTCATTGATAAGGTCCTCCCCTAAGTGATATCAATCATCAAGATCATCCTACCCTCATTGTAACCTACCCTAAAGGTCCTCCCTAGGGTAAACAACCTAAAGACATTACCTGCAGTCAGGCGTTAAGTTGCAATAATAGCCCTCACCATTACAACACCAATTGTGAAGGTCCTCCCCGAAACCAAAATTCATACTCGCAATAAGGTCCTCCCCTTGCTGTAAAAAAGAATTTAAATACCTCATATGACGAAGTGCTAAAAAATATGGAGTCAGACACATCGATAACTCCATATATTATGAGTGAGATTCTTTCTCAACTAGAGGATGGCCCAGGGCCATAATCACCTTCTAAGACACCCTTGTGTCATGTGCATATCAATAAGGATCCCACCATCCCATTTTCTTAGAATGATATTATTAAGAAGCAGTCGAGCTATGCATATCAGGTAGAGGATCCCCTGGAAGAACAAAATTAGGATATGTTGATGGTTAGAAAAACAACTAGCTAAGGATAATATACCAGTTATGTATTGGCCTACGACTAGTTCTCAATTCAACAAACTAGAAGAGTTTTCTGGGGGATGTATACATTAAAATTTCCTCAATATATGGACGACTCTTCATCTGAAAAAAGAAAAATTCCTACCCTACAAAGGATATGTAGACCATGTCAACATGTTAAGATAAAGTTTTAATATAATCAACCTAGAATACATCACGTCCACATAAAATCCAAAATCCAAATTGTGAAAGAAAAGACATGAATTAGATTTCCACCATTCACTGCACATGTTCATCGACTCAAGGGAGACACCACAACTGGAGTTCGCATTTAGGGATGGGGAGAACATGGAGTTCTACACTTCACCCCTAACCCCATACAACAAACCTAATTGGAAATGACATCTTACAAAGTCAACATCTAAAAGAAGAAATAAAGTAAAATCCATGATCAAGAAATATGGTAAAATAAAAAAAAACCAGCCTAAAGTAAGTCTCAAAAGCATCAAGACTGAAGAGATCAGGCCATAGAAAAGCTTCGGAGTCAGGAAACCAAGAACACATAGAAGGCTTCCCACCCAATAGAATCCAACCAATAATCAGTGCTCAAGTATTCAAAAGACCATAGACTGTGTGCAGACCCAATTCCATACTCAGCTCACACCCACGCAAGAGTACTTGAAATTGAAAATGTGTCAATAGAGGCGACTACCGCAACAATGTAGGAACAACCCCAGCCCATAGGGCTGCATGATTTTTTAAATTAATTTTCCCCCATAAGATCAAAAAATACATTCCATAGTGAATCAATAGAAGAACGGAAACAAACCCATCCCGCAGGGATGGGGGCATTTTTACCTCAAGTCCCCACACAACAGACCTATATCTTCTCCCATCTATGAATAATGATGGATAGTGGAGTCACCCTTTCCACCTTTTATTGTGGATTGAACCCTCTGAGACAAAGATGCATCATGATGTCAGACCAGGGCTCCCTTTGGGTCAATCATTTCCAAGAAACCCATATAATACCACAGAATGGAAGGAGAAAGTCCAATAAGGGATGCAGAAAGCCCCCCCTAACATTTGGAACTGAGTAAACTGCCCCAAATGTGGTATGTATCAGTGAATATGGTAAATGTCAACCTCACGGATCTCTCAGGAAATGGAATAGAGGGAGAGTAAGCCATGGAATATGGCTCCCTCCCAGACACATCCCACATCGAGCCTCATGGTGTCCATACCTGGAACTAGAGAGTGGCCCTAAATTCGGGCACCCCATCAATCAATCCATCATTACCTCCTGTGGAAAAGCCTAACAAGGAGAATAATAAATCCAAGATTGAATATGAACCACCTCCTCTTCCCCATGATAATTTATCGCTCAGACTCGAGGAATGGTTGGCCAAGAAGGAGGAAGAAATGGAAGAGCTCAGGTGAAGTAATGATGAGTTTCATCGAGGGATCTACCTTTCCGAATGTGTTCCCCATGTGGAACACCAGCAGGGGTTCCCAAAAGTTGTTCTATTTCAATTGAAACTCATCATGGTGAATGAAGCCATGCTCAGAGGCTTGTATAATCCAGCATCTAGACCATCAACCTACCTAAACCCGACCCCGTAAGGACATTAGGACTTCTTGCTGTAGGGTAGGCAGCCAGAATATATTCAGGTAAATCTACAAAGGATACCCCCAGCTAGGTATCCACCCCAAATCTTAGCAGTCCCGACATGCCCAGTTTTGGCCACTACGGCACCATCCTGAGCTCAATATCGAAAGGATATGCATTAAAGGATCTTGAACACTGTCAAGAAATTAATAGCTTTACTCGAATACATGGAGAGGTGGTGCACTTTGATACAGCCGCAGTGCAAACCCTTACCATAGTGGGTGATCAATGTTCCGCCACCGTCAAATTTTGAATACCTTGTGATCCTAGTTTTCAACGGCTAGAGGGAGCTGGAAAAATATCTAATGCACTACGCCTCTTATTGTGACCCCCTGATAGGCACTTCAGAGAAATAAGAAGTAGTGAGACTCATGTGCTTCGTACGAACCCTGTAGGGCTCAACTTTTTTATGGTATACTAGCTTACTAGCCAATTCAATCACAGGATGGGAGGACCATCAGTGGAAGTTTCTCTTCCAATTTACTTTAACACTACCTAAGACGATGGTCCATGATCTCATGAACAAAAAGAAGCAAAAGAACTAAATATTCCTAGACTTCATTTCCAGTTAAAAGGCCAGACTTTCTCCTTGAACTGGCCAATCCCCTAGGATGAAATTCCCACTATGTTAATTGACAATATTTATTATGAATTTAAAATTCCGCTCATCCTAGAGGAGTACACGAGAGGGTTCCGAGACTTCTCTAACATTTACCAGTGAAAAGAAGACTCCTTTCAATGGATCAAACTCAAGTCCTGAGTGGCCGCATTAGCCCCACGATAATGAGTGGGAAAAGATGAAGTGACTTCTGTTATGCTTAATCCACCACTGAAACTAACTCTAGTTGCAAGGGCCCCACCAAACCATGAAAGACCCCCTCAACACCAACAACCACCCCCACCATGGAAAGATGAGCGATGGGGTGCTAAAATAAATCAGTTCAAAGAATAAAGAAATAAATAAATTCCACTCATTCTGAGATGACCAAGTCTGTGACTATTTCATAGCCACCGTGAATTGCAATTTGCTCCAGCTACCAGAGCCAAAGAAAGACGATGAAGTGGGTCTTGAAGACCATTCAAATTGTTGTCCCTATCAATGGATACTGGTACACACCATCTAAAAATGCATCATTATTAGGGATATCCTACAAAAGATGGTGGGTTCTAGGAATGTCAAGTTGGGACTACCGCTAGCACAGGTGGCATATGTTTCCACCACAGACTTGAGAGAGGAAGAGAAATTAAAAAAATTCTCCAGTAAGAAGAACCAAAAGTTTGAAAATTTGATGACCCAAAAGATAGTCAACCGAGTCCATGGAATCCTCCAAACATAGTTGAAACAACCAATTGTGCCTTCAAAAGTTCCTAATACAACACAACCGTCCTCCTCAACCTTCTGGTCCTCTAAACCCTTGGAGGGTATAAATTAGAACAAATAAGAAGGTCGAACATTAAATCCAATGTTAGTGTTGAAACTTTCAAACTTCATGCAAATAGAATTGGTACAATGGGCACTACCCCACCAAATGGTAAAATGGGCACTGCCCCTCCAAACTGTACAATAGGCATCGATCCGCCAAATAGTAGAACATGAACAACCCCACCATAGAGTACAACATGCATCGCCCCGCCAAATGGTAAAATGGGAACCACCCTGCCCAACGGTACAAATTACATCACCCTTTCAAATGGAACAATGAGAACCACCCCACCAAACGATACCATCAAAAGGAGACAATCAAAAAGAAACATTATCAGATCAAGAATTAATCTTCTGATCCATTAATGGAATTCACCTGATGGACCCCTTCTCTAATGGAGACTATGTCCATGAACCCACATTCCCACCACCCAACTAGAGAGATGGAGGAAGAGAACATTGGGTTCAGAGTTTTCTTGGAAGGAATGATCATGACAGGAGTAAAAATACCGATCACAACATAACTCAAACCATTTAAATTGTGAAAACACGTTGGATTGACCCTTTGGAAGACACAACAAGAACCAGAATGCTCCTCCACCCCATCGGAAGAAATCCAATGCAAGTTATGTTGGAATAGACACTAGGGGAAGAAAAAATATCAAATCTCCCAAAGAATACATATGGACTAGTTCAGACAAACATAGAAAGGATCGCAGCACCATCGACCCTGGTCATAGAGGCCGAACCATCCACATCTAAAGCACAAACCCCCAATGTGTCTGAGAAAGAGAAACCCCGAGCTGGGAATCATCGACTTATAGATCATAGGTATGATATTTTAAAGAATCTACCTTCAATACCAACAAATATGCCTATCCAAGATGCGTTAAGCCTATCCACAGATCATAGGTAGGTTCTCATCGAAGCTTTTCTAAGTCCCCAAGTGTTCGAGGCCAATGTAGTAGCAACATAAATCTATCAAACAAATACAAATCCTGAATAATTTCACTCTATCATCTACTTCATAGACAGGGATGAAGACTCCATCATGCAAGGGAACATTAAACCCTTATATGTGTCTATCTAGATAAATGGAATTGAGTTCTAGAGTTTCTTAATCGACAAAATATCTAGTGTCAACATCCACCCACTGTGAAATCATTATTGGCTGGGCTACAATGAAGACAACTTGACACCCTGCACCACAAATCTGCTGGGAAATGAAAAAAGTGATCAGAGGCCGTTGGGATGAATCAAACTTAAAACTCAGCTTAGAGACGTCATGTTAGATTCTATGTTCCTGGTAGTATGGAAAAGTAAGGCCTTCAATTTGATATTTTGGAGGTCTTGGCTACATCAGCATGCTGCAATTCCATCATCATACCATCAGTGTGTCAAATATTTCACTAATTAGAGAAACATGACATTGAAAATGGATAAATCCCCATTTGATTCCTATGATATGCATTATATTGACATAGGGTTCTATGAATCAGAAGAAAAATATCCATCATCCGATGTTATTGATGGGATTACTTCCCCAAATGGATTGGAAATGGCTCCCTTTAACCCACTCCAGCAGCTTGGGGAGGAGTATGTATTACCCATCAATCAAGTTCAATGCATAAGGGAAAGTCCAAATACAAACTCAACTGTCTGCATGATCTTTATTGAATCCACCAAGTCCAAAGATGCGGTAAAACATGTTGGATTTTGTGATGACAGGAAAAGCCTGACCAACGATTCTCCCAACCCATCCACAGGACCCCAAACAGCCCTCGCCTTTCTCACTAAGGAAAAATACAATTTCTCTCCCAACATTAGAGATCTCATCTCAATAATCCTATCTTCATCAGAAGAGAAATAAGGTGAATAAGATGATGATGAAGAAGTATAAGAAGACGTTAGAGATTCCCCTTCTGCATTCGAAGAAGGTGTGTCCACCATAGTCGATAAACATATGGAGATAAACTAGGGAACTGAAGATGAACTGCGGCCCAATCTGATCAGCGTGGCTATGCTTGCTGAGAAA
This sequence comes from Viscum album, assembly GCA_963277665.1. Lineage (NCBI taxonomy): Eukaryota > Viridiplantae > Streptophyta > Magnoliopsida > Santalales > Viscaceae > Viscum > Viscum album. The sequence continues at coordinate 2,083,258,817 of OY728143.1, read as the reverse complement.
TAGGATGCATATACATTATTCCTAATAAATAATCAAGATTTGTTTTCTTGGAATTACATGGATATTCTCAGCCTCGATCCTGAGGTCACCACTCATCATCTACGATTACCAGAAAATCGTTGGGGATCTAAGAATGAAGCTAGAATAACCCACCAGATTCATACTACCTGATTAGAGGATGAAGATGATAAGTTGATCAAAGACAGCTTCATATGAAAAGTTTAGTATCCAATTTGGATGGAGAACATAGTCCATGTCAAAAATAATAATGGATATACTAGAGTCTTCATTGACTTTAGGGACCTTAATCGATATTTCCCAAAAAGAGATTTCCCAGTCCTAATCATAGAATTGTTAATCGATGAAATCACCAGATGTAAGGCCCTCTCTTTCATGGATGACTATTATAGATACAACCAGATTCGGATGTCCAAGGGGGATGAATAATCAACTAATTTTATCCCCTACTAGGGAGTTTTATGTTATAAGGTGATTCCCTTTGATCTAAATTGTTTTCCCCACATATCAGCGATCCATGCATCATATCTTCAATCCCTTCCTTGGAAAATTAATTGAGTGTTATGTCAACGATCTAGTAGTTAAATAACAGCAACACTCAAGCCTCCTAGAAAATCATGAAACAAACTTCAACAAACTATGACAACACAGTTTAAATATGAATCCACGAAAAGGTGCCTTTGGAATTTCCTCTTGAAAATTACTCTAATTCATCATATTCCAACATGAATTTGATGTAGACCATGAGAAGAAAAGATCCATCCTTGGCATGTACCCATCTCACAACCTCACAAAGTTGATAGGTCTCTAGGAACACATGACCTACATCTGGTGCTTCATACCAAAACTAGAAGGTAAATGTTTACCATTCGCCAGGCTCATGAAGAAAGGAATTACATATATGTGGGGTAATTATTTTCAAGAATAATTCGGAAATCTAAAAATATATCTCCTAAGACCCCTATTTTTGATGCTTCCATGTGAGTGGAGACCACTCATTTTGTATGTAACCACCCTGGAACTGTCATTAGGTGCCTTCCTTATGTAGAAGAATGATGTTGGAAGTGAGAACATCCTCTATTACCTTATCCGAACAATGATTGATGTTGAAAAATGGTATTAAAAAATCAAAAAGAACAAATTGTCCGTAATCTTCACGATTCAGAAACATAGGGATTACTTATAACACCATAGGGTCCACTTGGTCTCCCACTACAACCTGATCAAATATATCCTAGACCATCCCATATTAAATGGACACCTATCATGATGGGCGATCATCCTACCACAATTTGACATATAGTACCAAACCTAGAAGGCCATCAAAGGCCTAGAATTTTCAGACTTTCTGGGTAAGCACCCCTCATAATAATCAACACCATTGGATGCCAATCATCGAGATGAAGAAGTGTTCTTTATACAAGAGGACCACCAAACATGGGAAATAGACTTCGATGATGCTTCTAGATGCGTGACAGAAAAAAGAATGGAGGATCCCAAAATCAATAACGTGGGGATGGGAATTAAAGTCGTATCCCCCGAAAAGGACATCCTTCCATACTCTTTTTTACTTTGAGAATGGTGTATGAAAAATGAAACAGAATATCAGGCCCTCGTTGCATGTCTGGAGCTGGCACTTCATGTACAATCCTAAAACCTAAAGATAAATGGTGATTCAAATATGGTCATCAAATATTTCAATGGTGAAGATTACATTAAGAAATAAGTTTTTTCCACCTTGATGAACCTTTTTTGTTAACTGGTGGAAGAATTCACATCAGAACCAACATTGAGCTATGTCCCTCAGTCTCAAAATGATCAAGCCAATGCTTTGGAAAATGTAGACACAAACTTGGATGGTCCAGATCGTGATGAAAAGGTTACCACTATTGACCACTAATTAATGGTCTTTCCATTTATCCAAAAAAATGTGGAGGAAATCAGTGAAATTATTCCCATTTCTGAGCCTTATGGTCACACCACTAGAATGATTATTCCCATTTTAAATTTCCTTCAGAAGGGTAATATGACAACCCTGATCTTTTTTATTATACAATTAAAAATAATTTATTACGTAAACCTCACTTGATACAACATATAAGATTGATATTTCTAGTGTATTTGGGGATTAGGATCATTACATAACAACTTAAAACATGAAAAACAACATCTTTATTGAAAACATACTTTACACGACCACTACATTCCCTCGTACTAAGCATTGCATGGGATAACCTGAGGACATGCATAAAAAAGAGTGAGTTATAAAGAAAAATAATTGATTAATCATGGAATAACATGAGGAATAAAATACATGTTAGAAAATAGGAATATCAATAGAGAATAATAGAAGCATAAACATAAAGGCATGATAAATCAAGATAATCATAACATGGAAATGTGGCAAGAACACTTAACATGGAATTAGCATGAGCCAAGGCTAATATCACATGGAGCAAGAGTAAACCCTCATTGCACATGAAGCACGAGTAAAACCTTGTTTCAATTTAATTAACATGAGTAAACACCTATTGAACATGATGTATCATGATAATATACTTTACCCAATGCATTGGAGGGATATCAGGGCACACCCTTCTTAAACATTTCATTTCATGCATAAGTGTGCCACATGGATCATAAAACATTGAATCCTTCAACATAATAATTTATTAAATGATAAATTAGTGTGTAATAAATACATGAAACTATTTAATAAATAATTAAATGTGAATAAATTTGAATACCCTGGATAGAGAAATGGGCATGATATTCACTACACAATGACTTTGTCTTGGAAAACATGGTGCAATTTCGGCAGCATAACGGCGTGACATAAGGACTCATAAAAATGGTTAATGAGAGAGAAAGGGATGTCTCATCATATTTACATTATATGGATAGTAATGGGGTCATATAGATACATGTACCAACAAATATAATGGAATTTAGATTAATGATACAATAGAATTTCTTGAATGTAAATGAGGAGAGAGAAATTCTTTTCGGAATTTTGACATAGTAATGGGTGTACATGGGAGGAATTTAATGAGAGAGAAAGGGGTCTCAAATCATTAAAAAAATAAATAGGGTAGTATGGGGGAGGATCAAAACCATACCCCAACATTTATAATTGAAACTAAAAGGGCATAACAATTTAATGAATATTGGACAAAAATGAGAAAGGAAGAAAAACCCTTACATGGAAGTGTGCTTCCAAAGGCTTGAGGGAGGCTTGAGAGAGGTTTCTTGAAATCTTGGGGCACCATGAAAGGATTCTAGAGAGAGGGGGGAAGAGGTTGGAAGAACTGTAAAGGCTTTGATTTGGAAGGAAGTGGGAGCTTGGGTTGGTTTATATAGGAAAGAAGAGGGAATTGTTTATTATTTTGGTTTGGGATTTCTCACATTAAACATTTCAAAACCACAAAATAGCCCATGGTTTTTGAAAATGGGTTTTTCCAAAGGGGATTGGGAAAAAATATTTTATAAGTCCAAAGTCCTAACTTCTTAAAATAATGGGGGTTTCTTATGTGGAGTTGAGTCACAGTCCCAAGGAAAACAATTTAAAAATGAAAAATGTTTAATAAGTCTTGAATGGTAAAATAATGATTTTTAAAATAAATAAAACAAACCCAAATTCACATTATTCTAATGGTAAAATGTATATTGACCGAACATAAAGTTTATAGTATTTTATTACATCACTATTGCGTCATTATGATGTCATAAAGCACCTTATATATTTAAACGGTATTTAAATTTTACCCAAAAATTTGACTGTCTTAGAAAATTATGAAAAAGTAACTATTGGATAATTTTGATGTCCTGATTCCAGAAATAATATTCATTTTATCAAAATAATTTTCTAAATTTGTTAATTTTCACTTTTAAATAAAAACCGATATTTATCGAAAATTCATGGGTTTTGACCAAAATGGATTTCAAACCATAATAAAAATTACAATTGCATTCATAAAATTATACGATCATTTATATTTAATAAAAATTAATTTAATAACAATAATAATATTTTATAAAAATATTATTTAATTCAAAAATCCATTAATTCATCAAAATAGATTTCTTAGTTTAACATTAATTAAAAAAAAATATTTGTGATTTAAAAACTATTTACAAGGTAACAATAATAAAATGAAAGCATATTCATTATTATATACACAAATAATGTACATAACCATAGTGCTAGGGTCTTTTTAGAAAACCCCTTATAACACCCGCATATGACTAAAGAGTAAGGTGTTTGATGGTGAAGGACTCTTGGGGTGGCTCGAATAACATTTCCAGGGTGGTAATCTCTATCAACTTCCACTTCTCTCGTAGGCGGTCCCGATCGAGCTTAACATATTCAAGCTCATCTTGGGCTTGGCCAAGAGAAAACCCCAAAGATGCAACCTCCTTTCCAAGCTCTGAAAAATGGGCTTCGTATGGGGAACGTCTACAGGAAAGGCCATCAGTTCCTTTTCCTGAGTAAATTGGATTTGTTAAATCCCTATATTTATACTAATAATGTGATCACTGTTCAGTGGCTATATTAGAAATGGTCACAATTCTTAACAGTTTTTTAAAATACAGAAAACATAAAACAAAAAAATATGACATTTTATATAAACATCATACATAGAGAAATTTAATTAGATCAAGAGGGATTTCCATTAATGAAAGTTTGGGTCGTTACAATCTTCCCCCCTTAAGAAATTTCTCCCTTGAAATTTCCTTTTCCCACACTAAAACATATGTGGGTAACTCTACTTCATCATTTCCTTGGATTCCCACATCGCTTCTTCAAACTTGTGGTTTAGCCACAACACCTTAACGAGGGGTATTATCTTATTTCATAGAACTATTTCTCTATGATATTATATCTTCACTGGTTGCTCCTCATAAGAAATATTATGCTCTAACAATACCACCTCTGAAGAGAGTACATGTGAAGGGTCTAGTAAGGACTTCCTTGAGAGGGATACATGAAAGACATCATGTACATTGGCCATGGTAGGTGTAAGTGCAAGTCGATAGGCGACAACCCTGACATGATCATGAATCTTGAAGGGGGAGATGTACCTTGGAGTTAACTCCCCTTTCCTTCCAAAACTCATGACCATTTTCCACGGAGATATGCGTATAAATACCATGTTTCCAACTTTAAACTCTAGGTATCATCAACGGTTATCTACATAACTCCTCTATCGACTCTGGGCTAGCTTAATATGCTGCTGAATGGTTTTCACCTTCTCCATAATTTGTTCGACCATTTCTAGTCCAAGAAGCTTACTCTCACTAACCTTATCCCCACATGACGGTGTTCTTCACCTTTTCCCATAAAGGTCTTCATATGGTGCCATTTGGATGCTTGAGTGGAAACTGTTATTATAGGATAACTCAACCAGAGGAAGATGTTGATCTCATCCTCCTTTAAAGTCCATTGAGAATGCTATTAAAATGTCCCTAAGTGTTTGGATAGTCCACTCAGATTGGTCATCAGTTTGAGGATGATAGGTCGTACTGATGTTCTGTTCAGTATTCAGAGAATGTTAATGACTCTTCCAAAACATAGAGGTGAATCTTGGATCTCGATCAGACACAATAGATAGTGGTACTCCATGTATCCTTTCCAATTCCCTGATATATATCCGTGCTAGTTGATCCAATGAGAGTTACACCTGAATAAAAATAAAGTGTGCAGCCTTTGTAAGATGATCCACAACAACCCAGATTGCATTTTTTCCTTTAGATGTCTTCATAAGTCTAGTGAAAAATCCCATGGTGATGTTCTCATGTTTCCAATCTGGTATGGGAAATGGTTGCATCATCCCCTTAGACTTTTGCCTCTCTGACTTCACTTGCTAACACACCAGGCACTTTGAATTATATTTAGAGATATCCTTCTTTATATTATCCCACCAAAAATGATATTAGAGGTCTTGATACATCTTTGTGTTTCCTGGGTGAATAGAGAAATTTGAACTATGTGCATTATCCAAAAGTTCGTTCTTCAGCTCTGGACTTGATGGAACACATAGTCTTTTCCCAAATCTCAAAATTCCTTCTTTATTAACATTCAACTCTGAGGATTACCCTTTTCCGATAGCTTCCACGTTTTCCTAAATTCCCACATCATCCTTTTGAGCATCCTTTAACCTTTCCAAAAGTGATAGTTGAGCAATCATTTGTTAAAGGATTGATGATGTTCCCTTCATTATGATTCCCATGTCCATCTTCATCAAATCTAAGAAGATTATATCATTTTCCATTCTCATCAAAGATAAAATCGCTGGGTCATTTCTACATAGGGAATCTGCCACCTTGTTTTCTTTTCTAGGGTGGTAATGTATTGAGAAGTCATAGTCTTTGATCAAATCTAACCATCTTCGTTGGTGCATCTTTAACTCTTTCTGTGTGAATATATACTTGAGGCTTTTGTGGTCCGTGTATATTTCACACTTCTCCCCAAATAGATAATGCCGCAAAATTTTCAAAGTGATGATCACTGCAACCAACTTGAGGTCATGCGTTGGATAGTTCTCTTCATGAACATTCTATTGCCTTGAAGCATAGGTAATTAATTTTTCATTTTTCATCACCACACATCCCAGGCGCTTCTTCGAAACATCACTGAATACCACAAAAAGTTATCCACTTGTGGGTAAACTGAGAATAGGCACAGTGATAAGCCTCCTTTTCATTCCTTGAAGCTTTCTTTTCATTCATCACTACAAAATAATTTTACTCCCTTCCGAGTTATCTTGGTAAGAGAGTTGGATAATCGTGAGAAATTTCTCACAAATCATTGATACTATCCAGCTAACCCCAAGAAGCTACGGATATCTGTTTCCGATGTTGGTCTCGACCATCCCTAAATGACATCTTTTTTGGAGGGATCCACAGATATCCCATTGCTTGTGATGATATGGCCCAATAATGGGACCTCCTTAGACTAGAACTCACACATTCTGATCTTTACATAGAGCTTCTACTTCTGCAAGGTCTCTAGTACAGTACTTAGATTCTCCTCATGATCCTCCTTGGTTTTAGAGCATATCAAAATATCATCTATAAAGACTACCAAAAATTTGTCAAGGTAACCTCTAAAGACTCTATTCATCATTTACATGAATATTTCTGGAGCATTAGTGAGTCTAAAAGGCATAACAATGAATTCATAGTGCCCGTATCTTGTACCAAAATCAGTCTTGGGGATATCTTCCTTCTCCAACCTTACTTGATAATATCCTGACTGTAAATCCACCTTGGAGAAGTATTGTGGTCCCTGAAGCTGATCGAAAAAGTCATCAATTCATGGAAGAGGATACTTGTTCTTTATCATGGTTTTGTCAATCTAACGTTAATCGATGAAAAGGCGCATTGAACCATCCTTCTTCTTGATGAAGAGGGCTGGTGCACCCAATGGTGAAGCACTTGGGTGTATAAACCCTTAATCTAGATTCTCTTGTAATTGTTTCTTCATCTCCTCATTCTCCACAATATCCATTCTATATGGATTCTTGGATATTGGAAATGACCTAGGTATAAGATCAATTAAGAATTCAACATCTCTTCTAGGTGGAAGAGCATGAAATTCCTTAGGAAACACTTCAATGAATTCCCTCACAATTGGAATGTCTTCTAGGATGGTTGCCTTCATAGACTCAATCATCTGATCTGGATATGCATGATCATAGGGAAATAATATCCACACTTGAGATGATGGAGCTAAAGAAGATCCATCTTCCTCCTTGCACTTGTAAAGAATCGGGGGTCGATTCTCCACATGAAGAGTGATTTCAATCTCACTACAATTTATATTTGCTCTATATAAGGAAATATAATCCATGTCAATAATTGAATCAAATTCCACCATAGGGAGTATAATGAGGTTTTCCGGGTATTTCAATCCACATATTATGACAATAGAGGAGTTATATTCATAGGATGCAATAATTTCCCCATTTGTCGTACTCATCAACATCTTCACTTCCAAGATTTGTGGTGGAGCTGGGATTTTTCTGCTAAACTTTTTAGATATAAAAGAATGCATAGAACCTGAATCAAAAAGTAAATTTGCTATTATTGAATGAATAACTAGCGTACGTGTCACCACTTCATTTTCGGGGTTCACTTTGGCAGTTGTGATGGAAAAAGCTCACCCTTGTTGCCTTAGAGGTTGTGGGTTGCCTTAAAAAACCCTTGGCTTAGGGCACTATTTGCAAGATGCCCTGGTTATTTTCAGTTTTAGTATTGAACAATGCATTGAGGGTTGAACAAAGAGTTCCTCTCTTCTATTTCAGCTATGGGTTTTTTCTTGTTGACAATTAATATCCAGGTTCCCTTCTCTTCCACACCTAAACCATTTTCTCGTACCCTTCAGGCAATTTCTAGGGTGAATCTTTCCGCACCTTTGGGAAGTGGGTGTTGGATCTTATTAGAACTGTTTGATTTATCCATCTAACCACCAACATTGAATTCCACCTTACTCTTCTTATACCCATGATACCCTTGAAATTCTTCGATCTCCATTTTGACCTTGAGGGAAGATCAGACAATTTCCTCATAGCTGTCAAAGTCACAGATCGCCAACACTTTCCGCAGGCTAGGTTTCATCCCACCAAAGAAGTGGTCAAACTTGCACTCAGGAGTAACAAAAAGGTTGAAAGCGTATCGTTAAATCCCTGTGATGTTTTCCTCGTACGCTCTAAAAGATTCTTCATCTTTTTTCTTGAGGGAAAGGATGTACCTTTCCATCTTTAGCTGGAGGGTGCGCAAAAAATATTTATCCAATAACATCTTCCAAAAGTCCTTTCATTCCAACGCCTTGATCTCCTTCTTAGGCTCCGTATTATTGATCAATGTCCACCATTGATCAAATTCATCCTCTATAAGTATAAGCAACTAGGATAACCTTCTCTTATTCATAACATTGAAGGATATAGAATATCTTTTCAATGGAGTTGATCTATTGTTCAGTGATTTAGGGATCAGATGATCCATTAAAATTAGGAGGCCTTTATCTCATAAAGCTCTCGATAACGAATTGTTCTTTCTTATGGGGGGTTGAACATTAATATTGATCCATGTTTCTATTCAAATTTGTAGTTAGCTGAGAGAGAAGCGTGAGAAAGTTCATGATTCCCACTCCCATTGGATTGTGCATCTCATTAGTACAGTCATCGCATTGATCTTCACATCAGTTGTTAGCCCGAGTCCCCCTATTATCGGCCACTAAGTGGTATAAAAGGAATGTTAGGGGTAATAAAAAAAGGGTAATACAAGTAAAAAACTGATGACTTATAAATAACGTCTTTTTCTTTAACATATGAATTTATTGGATTCAGTCTATGTTATCCTTGATCTAGTTTCTATCATATATTCTTAGGGAATTTTTTTAGTCCCATAATAATGGTTTATACTAAGATTGTGAATTTACCAAATCATATCTCTCGGTAGTGTCGTATCCAAGAGTGAAGCAATGCCCATTTTCATGCACCAGTTCTCGTTTGAGTCTAGCTCAAAGTGGTGTTTTTGGGTTTTACCCCTAGGATACATTTGTGCTAGAGCCGCCTCTACCCGCTCGTATCCAGACATGTATGTATTTTTTTGATAAAGCACTTAATAAATAATCACCAAAGCGTAGAGATGTTTTTATTATACTTATAAATTTCTATAAGGCATTATTAGGGTTTTCTAATCCTAATCACCAAAATAACTAAGCATATCCACTGATACCAACTATGACAACCCTGATCTTTTTATTACACAATTAAACATAATTTATTACATAAACTTTACTTGATACAACATAGAAGATCGATAGGACTAGTGTCTTTGGGTCTTAGGATCATTATATGACAACTTAAAACATGAAAGACAACATCTTTATTGAAAACAATATTTATATGATCACTATATTCCATCGTACTTAGCATTGCATGGGACAACCTGAGAACATGCATAAAAAAGGGTGAGCTATAAAGCCCAGTAAGGGATTAATCACGAAATAACATGAGGAATACAATAAATGTTAGAAAATAGGCATATCAATATATCACAAAAGATGCATAAACATAAATTCATGATAAATCATGAGAATCATAACATGGAAATATGGAAACAACACTTAACAGGGAATTTGCATGTGCCAAGGCTCATTGCACATGGAGAATGAGTAAACCCTCATTTCACATGAAGCAAGAGTAAAAACTCATCACACTTGAATTATCATGAGTAAACACTCATTTCACATGACTTATCATGATACTATTCTTTACCAAATGCATTGGAGCGCTAGCAGGGCGCACCCTTCTTAAACATTTAATTTCATGCATAAGTGTGCCACATGGATCATAAAACATTGAATCATTCAACATAATCATTTATTCCATGATAAAAGAACGTGGAATACATATATGAAACCCTTTAAACAATATTTAAATGTTCATAAAGGTTAATACCCTTGATAGAGAAATGGGAATGGTATTCACTACACAATGACTTTGTCTTGAAAAAATGCGGTGCAATTTCGGCAGCATAAAAGAAGGAATCATAAAGACGATTGATGAGAGATAAAGGTGTGTCTCATTATATTTACATTATATGGATAGTAAGGGGGTCATATAGGTATATGTCCCAACAAATTTAATGGAATTTAGATTGATGATACAAAATAATTTCTTGTATGTAAATGAGGAGAGTAAAATTCCTTTTAGAATTTGGGCATAGTAACGGGTGTACATGGGAGGAATTTAATGAGAGAGAAAGGGCTCTCCCATCATTCAAACATAAAGAGGGAAGCATGGGGGAGGTTCTAAACAATTCCCAAACATTTATAATTGAAATTAAAATGGAATAACAATTTAAATAATATTGGAAAAAAATGAGAAAAGAAGAAAAACCCTTACTTGGAAGTGTGCTTCCAAAGGCTTGAGGGAGGCTTAAGAGAGGTTTCAGGGGAGATTTTGTCACCATGGGAGGATTATATAGAAAGGAGGGAAGAGGTTAGATGAACTACAAAGGCTTTGAGTGAGGAGGAAGTGGGAGTGTGGGTGGGTTTATATAAGAAAAGAGAGGGAATTGTTTATTATTTAGGTTTGGGACACCTCACATTAAACTAATCAAAACCACAAACCAGCCAATGGTTTTTTCCCATGGTATTTGAAAAAGGGTGGTGGAAGACAATATTTTATTTTTACAAAGTGCAAACTTTTTAAAATAATAGGGCTGCTTATGTGAAGGTGAGTCACACTCTCAAGGAAAACAATTTAAAAAGAAAAAATGTTTAATAAGTCTTGAAGGATCCACTAAGGCTTTGTAAAATAAATAAAACAAACCCAAAATAAAATTATTTTAATGTTAAAACATATATTGGCCAATCATAAAGTTTATAGTATTTTATTACCTCACTAATGGGTCATTATGATGTCATAAAACACATTATATATTTAAACGATATTTAATTTTTATCCAAATATTTGACTATCTCAGATAATTATGAAAAATTCACCGTCGGATAATTTTGGCATCATAATTCCAGAAATAATATTCATTTTATCTAAATAATTTTATAAATTTTTTAATTTTCACTTTTAAAATAAAAACCAATATTTATCGAAAATTCATGGGTTTTGACAAAAATGGATTTCAAACCTTAATAAAAATTACAATTTCATTCATAAAATTATACGATCTTTTATATTTAATAAAAATTAATTTAATAACAATAATAATATTTTATTAAAATATTATTTAATTCAAAAATCCATTAATTTGTGGAAATATATTTCTTAGTTGAACATTAACTAAAAATAGTATTTGTGCTTTAAAAACTATTTACAAGGTAACAATAATAAAATGGAAGTATATTAATTATTATATACAAAAATAATGTACATTACCATAGTTCTAGGGTCTTGTAACATAACCCCTTATAACACCCACCTAAGACCGAAGAGCAAGGTGTGCGATGGTGACAAACTCTTGGGGTGGCTCGGATAACATTTCTAGTGTGGTAGTATCTATCAACTTCCACTTCTCTTATATGCGGTCCCGCTCGAGCTTAACATTTTCATGCTCAACTTGGGCTTGGTCAAGAGCAAAGACCAAAGATGCAACCTATTTTCCAAGCTCTAATAAATGGGCTTCTTATGGGGCACGTTTATTGGATGAGGCCATCGGTTCCTTTGTCTGAGTAAATTGGATTTGTAAAAGCACTATATTTATACTAATCATGTGATCACTATTAAATGGCTATATTAGCAATGGTCCCAATTCATAATAGTATTTTAAAATCCAAAAACATAAAACCAAAAAGGATTACTTTTTATATAAACATTTTACATAAAGAGACATTTAATTAGATCAATAGGGATTTCCATTAATGAATGTTTGGGTCGTTATAGGGGATCTCCCTCTTGATAGGGTTGGAAGGGAACATGTCTGAAGATGGGAATTCAACTTTGACTTGTACAATGGGGTAATCCATGAAAAGGATCTCTACAAATGAGGTCTAAATGGAGTCCTTCTCATGTAAATTGATAGAGAAGAGACTAATGTTGTCAATGAAGGTAGTGCACGTTAGAGCTTATGGAGAGCAACAATCAGCATCCAATCTCTTTCCCCGAATTAAAAGGCTTGGGTACTACTATCCCACTATGATATGGGATTGTGCTGTATTCGTCATGAAGTGTCATTCCTACCATGTTCATGCCAATTTTATACACAAAACCCCGAATTTACTTCATATATCTATGTACTCTTAGCCATTCATTACCAAAGGGATGGATGCTGTGGGACCATATCCTCCTGCCACAGCCAGACATTTAAAGTTCATACTCACAACAACCGATTTCTTCTCCAAATGCGCAGATGACATACACCTTAAAGAATTCTAGTTGAAAAGTATCATTAGATTTGTGAAGGCCAAAATCATTACCATAATTGGTTTCCCTCATTTAATATTGACAGACAACGACACCATATTCTACTCCAATTAATTGGACAAGTTATACCAGGAGTGTGGAATCAAATCCAACCATTCATCTGGTTACCATGCGGTGGCCAACGAGTAGATGGAGGATTTCAACAAAACTCTATACAAAATACTCAAAAATATGGTAGATAAGGATAAGAAATTGTGGCCAGACAAGCTCGTCCATGTTTGTGGGTTTACTGGACCACGACCCACACTGCCACCCAAGCGACCCTAAACTCACTAGTATACGGGGAAGAGGGGGGGGGGGTTTCCTATTGAATTCCAAGTGCCATCACTTCGTGTGGAAATTTGTGATCAACTGTCCATGGACGATCAATCCCAAAGATGGGTAGATGAGTTGAAGCAGCTAGATGAAAATAGGATATACACATTACACCATTTAGAAATTTATGAAAATTAGATCGCACGAGCCTTCAACAAAAAGGTATGTCTTCAATCATTCCTCGAAGGAGAAATGTTGTTAGTCCTCTGAACCCTAATGATACTCAAGAAGAATCCCCCAAATCTTGCACCAATGTGGGAAGAACCAAAAGTCATACATAGGGTCTACTACAACAGAGTATACACCCTTATATTAATGGATGGACAGGTCATCATAGCTCCCACAAATGCCATGTTTTTGAGGTAGTCTTCCACGTAATAATACCATGATGTCATGGACCAAACTCTAAGTCCTTAAACTATTAGTAATAATAATGTGAAGTCTTGGTCCAAACTCTATGACCTTAAACTATTAGTAATACTACCGTGAATTCATGGTCCAAAATCTAATACATTAAACTCTAATAAATAAATATTGTAAAGTCTTAGTCCAAACTCTAAGACCTTAAACTATGAGTAACAATACTGTGAATTCATGGTACAAATCTACAACCTTAAAATATGAGTAATAATACCATGAAGTCATTTTCCAAACTCTAATACCATAAAGTATGAGTAATAATACTGTGAAGTCAAAGTCCAAACTCTATGACCTTAAACTATGAGTAATAAATATTTGATGTCACAGTCCAAAGTCTAAGACCTTAAACTATGAGTCATAGTCCTTTCAACATGATGTTAAACTGTAAGGAACTCACCCATGAAAAGTTACATTAAACTATGACTCATGTACTCACTACAAGACCTTAATCTGCATGGCACAAAGCGTCCTAATCGCATGCCAACAAATAACATGATCTCTCATAGAACTAAGTGCAGCTTGATTCCTACCCACATAGGATATGTAGTGACACCTAGATCCTCGATCTAATTCTATCCCCCCCAAAAAATACCTCCATTATTTTTTCTATCTCCCCACACTTTCATGTGAAACCCTTGTCACTCCTTGTTTCTCACATTTAGTACAACTCCTGTGAGCTTGGGATTGGTGGTAAGGATTCTCTTACACAAAAATATAAATGGAAATATAGTAGATCTGGCACCCATAGAAAATGAAACAAAATTCCCTCACACATTGACCGAGACAGATCAGTAAAGGGGATGTTTAGAACAATGTATAACTTGATTCTTTCTCTTATAGGATTTGTAGTGATGCCTGAATTTGGCATCTCGGCCCAGCTACTGAAAAACATTCCCTCACATGTCCCTACACATGGACCGAGACATATCGGTATGGGGAACATTCAAGAATATTAACGACTTGATTCCGGAACTTGCAGGATACATAGTGATGCTCAGATTTGGCATTCCGGCCTAGCCACCATAAAGAAATGCACACTTTTTCCAATGCGTAGGTTACAATTTTATGTGGAGTCCATGAAAGGTCCTAACCACATGACAATAAAAAACACATTTTTTTACGATTTATATGTGGCACAATTCTCAGTTTTTTGAAATTCTGCAAATTCCCCCTACTCAGGAGAAGGAAAAATATCATGTTCCCCCAATACATAAGATTCATAACTATGTGGAAGTTATAATAGTTCATGGGTAATCACAATCTGGATATTTCCTCCATTCCCAAACAAATCTTTCCCATTTTTCAAACTCCATACCATGGGAAAACTTGGATCCCAATAATAATTAAAGGCCATCTGATATGGAATTCAAGTGTTCTACGGACACCATTGTTTCTCTATGAAAATCATGCCTCGCTGGATCTGCATATTTCGCCTACAAAGTGGCCTCAAATCAAAAGAAAATTCATCCCTAGGAGAGTCCTCTCCAATATCATTGTTCCAAATGGATTCCAAGCCCCATGTCATCCTTCCTTATTCATGTTTCCCTCAGGATGATGTTTTACACCTTCTATCATCACTCATGTCTATGGAATGCCAAAACATCCTGAATGTGATTAACTCAAAGATATTAATGATCTTTATGATGAGAGTAATCATCCTCACCACATGACTCTAAAGTGTAAAACATATTGTCCTCACCACTTGACATTAAATCTCAAGGCCGAAATCATCCTCACTATACGAAATTAAACTAAGTAGCAACAGTTTAATCCTAAAGTGCTCTCTGATGTTGATTTTTTCATTATTAGGTGGTCATATAGAACCACCATAATCACATTTTTCCCTCACTGAGCATAGATCACGTGAGATTAGGGATCTTAGTGAGAGATCCACCATGAAATTATGGTAGGACAAATCAAGAAGATGGTTCTAGCATCAGGACCTTAAAAGGAATGTCATGGTTCCCTTCCTTGTAAGGAAACTTTTGTCTTAGACATACAACATTGAATGATGGGGTACCCCAAATATGGGACGAATACCTCACCCCACATACAAGTAAGATATAAATAAGTGTTACCTAATTCCATGAGTAAGTAATATCCTTAATGTCTCCAATTTATCCAAATACACTTCTACCATACCTCAAACTTTTTACTCTGAGAAATATTGAATCCCTATAATCTTCTATGGCCATCTGCTCTGAAGGCCATTGTCCTAAAGACAACTTTGTTTTGGCTTTGCATATCATGCCCCAATGGATCTACATAAGTTTCCCAAAAAAGTAGTCATCAATAAAAGGATAATTCACCCCTCATAGAGCCCTATCCTATATCAGTATGCCCAAGGCTTCCAAACCTCATACAATCCCTTCTGATTCAGGGGACCTTAGAGTCATGGTTTATATTTACCTTTCTCCAAAAATCCAAGATATATCAGTGTATATGGTCCAGATTCATCTCTGGTCACTTTTGAGGTTTCTAAAGATACCCCATCCATATGCGTAAATATGATCTGCATAAATAGGAAGAGCAACCCCAATCATTTCTAGTTCTGTTAGAGATGTTCAGCTAAAATGCCCTCTTTCATGTTCGGGTGAACCCCTTGTCAAAGGTCAAATACCATGATCAGACAGTCCCCAATCTCTATAACCATTCATAGAAATCACAAATGGAGGGTCAGCATCTTGTAGGCTCCTTTGTCTGACTATTTATGTCATTCCCCGGAGGTTCTGCGTATATCACCTACAAAAAAACTTTTAGTCAATAGAAAATTCATTATTAGGAGAGTCCTTTCCAGTTTCTGTATGCTTGGATGAAATTCAGGTCCTGTCACACTCTCAGATTTGGAAAACATCTGGATATCAACTTAAATACAATCCTCTTAACATTTCCCCTTATATAATGAAAAAGGACTTCTAAATAAACTTACCATTCAACAGCTCTCCCTTATGAAAGTAAGAACCGTGTGAAAACTGCTTCTCAATCAAAGTAGATATGAATGTCCCTAATGTTTTTAGACATCATTACATAGGCCAACCACACATTGTGTCTCCTAACATCAAAATAAATTTAAATTATTGAAAATCCTACCAGAACATCATATATGGAAGGTCAGTGTCATGTAGTCACCTTTGTTTGGATATGCACATCATGCCCTGGTGAATCTACATATGTCTCCTACAAAACGACCATCAATCAAAGGGAAATTCATACCCAAAAGAGTCATTGTTTTCCTCTATACACCTAAAACGGAACCCAATCCTCATGCATGTCCAAAATTCACGAATTTAGGGTCATGAAAAATCCCTAATCCTTTTCTGAAGGATATTAGGTCATTCCTAGATGACAGTCCCAAATTAGGGTCATGCCCTATTAAGTGTGGTAAATGATGTTTGACCTAAAACATCAGTAATAAATTTTATTGGCAGGACTGTGAACTTATAGAGAAAGAAAACAACTTCTTACTATCCATAGGGATAATCAGTAGAAGGAACCTCTGGGTATAGCCTTGTATCGGTTCGTTAAAAACAATCCACCATCAAAAGAGACGTAAAACATGTTATATCGAAAACCCGTAAAGGGTGGCCTATGACAAAGTCATGTTATGCCCGCTAAGCCCGTGTCAAGTTGGATTAGGAAAAAATTAGGGTAATAATGAAAAAGATGAAAAATTTTGTGAGGTTATTCCATAAAACCTCAGCAATAGTCGAATAACACTCGTTGTGTCCCGTAACTCAGGAAAAAATTAGAGCCTAATTTGATTATTTCTATTTACCGGTTTCTAATCATGGTTTAAAATTAAGACTTGATCGAAGTGATTTTTATATGATAAATTTTGATCAATTGACATGACAGGAAAAGAAAAAGAATAATGATTTAAAGGAAAATCATATTTCCTGAATTCAATAAAAATGGAGGAACATCCACATTACAGAGTCTCTCTAATGTATTAAAAAAAGAGGAGTACATATCATGATTTGGGACAAAGATAAAACAAGGCTCAACTCTCCCTTTACAAAAGGATGGAAAGTGATTTCTGTGGGCCAACAATAGTTTCCTCAAAAGAATCTCTCTCCTCTATTTTATCCTTGAACTTCAGATGCACCCACTCCAGAATGATGTTAAGGTCCCGACCTTTCTTCTGGATAACTTCATAATTGGAACATGAAGAGGCTAGTTAATTCCTCAACCTTGCTGCATGGGCCTCACACTCTTGTAGATCTTCCTTCTGGGCGACCATAAAATCATGAGATCTCACCTCTATGGCCAATAAGAGATCGAATTCCTTCCATACATCTCGGGATGTCATCACATAGTGATGGGAAGAATTGGACTTCACAAGATTTTCCTCACAAGAAGAAATCTATTCTCAGGATATTACAATTTGGTAAATAATGAGGTGAAAGTCATGATAATCAATTCTATTGAAACCCAACTCGGTGAATAACAGCCAAATTTTTTCAGTCTCATCAACAAAATTGGCCATAGGTGTCTTCGTGGAAAGGGAACATAATTCACACCATGGCTATTTTTACACTTCCTGGTGCCTCCCTGCGACACTAGTACCTTGATCCTCCCCCGCTACAATAAGTCTATAAATATGAAGTTTCATTAATGTAGTGGGAAATCACCTAAGATAGGTGACTTAATATGGGGGGCTCTCATTGCCCTTAGATGATTTTATTTATAGAACCGGGCGTGGAGGACTTGTCGCGGCATATGAGGTGTTTGGTAATACTCTTCTTGGACTAGCCTGATTAAGGTCATGGGTAGTATCTTTAAGAGGGGATCAATCTGAATCAATCCCCACTGAAATAGGATGTACCGATGAAGCCCCTTATAGAATCTTCTGGCAGCGAATCGAGCATCTTCTTACCACAAGGGTAGGAATTGGAGGCATATCTATCGTGGTTGCTACAGGTATAGGAATAGGAGACATAGCCATCATGTTCATCAGATAAGAAGGAATGTATGGCATGTCTATTGGGGTAAGGACGTGGCAGAGAAGGGATAGAGGCTT
Source organism: Viscum album (assembly GCA_963277665.1). NCBI lineage: Eukaryota > Viridiplantae > Streptophyta > Magnoliopsida > Santalales > Viscaceae > Viscum > Viscum album. The sequence goes on along the minus strand of OY728143.1, from coordinate 2,083,240,094 downwards.
CTGCACCCACTGAACTAGTTCTCTCAGCACCCCGTCAGGGTAACAGTCCACCCACAGTTGGGAATATTCAAGAAACAGAAAAGTAGAATTTTTTATACTATGGATTATAACATCCCTAGAAGTACCTTCCATCATTAACATGATCTATAATTGGAAAAGAATTATGGGATGAGATTATCCCGTTAGTTGAACAGCTGGAAGAAGGGCAGTCTGTTGCCGGCACCCAAATTTCTCGGAAACCTATTAAGAAAGGTATGGCTCATAAATGGATACTCGATCTATATAATAAATAAGAATCTCATCTTTAATTGTAATGAGATATGGACATTATTCTAAAGAACCTCCCATATCACCTTTTAATAACCCATGAGGGGTAATTGAAGGACCCCGGGACACCCTGAGAGGGGAGGGGGGAATCAGGGTGACAACTTTTTCTTTTAATGTGATGGATCTTGTTCCCACGTTGGTAGGAACTTGTTGAACCTATATGATGAATATGATCAGAAAGAAAACATTCACATGCACAGAGAAGACACAACACTTTTTTACTTGGTTCACCACTAAGGGATACGTCCAAGGATTATACGCCGACAAGTTTTCGGTCCTACCAAATTCCACTAATCTTCAATAGCTATGGATTACAAAGGTTTAGGCACAATCACTCTGTCCCAGGCTCACTGCATTTAAAAAGGTTCAGGGATAGCTCACTGCTTCCCTCAGGTCACTCCCGTTGACTCCCCCTGGCTCACTGCCCTTGGTGATGTCACACTCAGTTTATAGACATGAAGGACTCTTCATCATTGCATAAGAAAACATCCTCTGTTGTATGTAGATGCTCTGTTGAAGTCCAATTCTAACCAGAAGACGAATTTCACATTGCGTGAGGGTACCAGGCAATCTTCTAGCTTTCGTGCAGCTTCAAAAGGATAGATGTACTTTAACAACCCTAGCGTGCTTCTCCAAGCCCGTCGCGCAAGTTTCAATCCCGACGCGCAAGTCACTTGCGCGGTACAAATTCGGCCTGTAGGTGACAACAAAACACTTGCGTGACACTTCCTCCTTCAACTCCAAACTTGCGCGATGCTGTGCCTTTAACTCCCCAACTTCCTTGATCACGCAGCCAACTACCAGCACACATCCTCTACTTGCGCGACCAAACAACCACTTGCACGACTCAACCACTTGCGCGATGAGAGATCAAAAAATCTCTAAGTCTTGAACTTAGTTTCAAATGATGAGGGGTGTTACTCTATTTATAGGCAAATTGGACCCCCTACGCGGTGGTGTTCAAGTCTTCCCTCGGCGCGCAGCTCATCCTCCCAAGCCTCTGTCGCGCTACTCACTTGCACGACCACACCAATACTTGCGCGACCTTCATTCCTTTTCCATATTTTGAAGTTATGATCTTGAAAAAAAATAGGCGCGCAAGTTTCCAAACCTCCTAGGCATCGGCGCGCAAGTCTCTTCACAGTGTGCAGGTCACTTGCGCGACCTCCCCAAAACTTGTGCGGCCCTTATCACCTTGCCATTTTTCCATGTTCTGATCTTGAAAAACATTTGGTGCACATGTTTTCTCTTATTCAATACACAACATGCTGGTCTCTTTTTCCAAAAACACATTTCTCCATTTGTTGATTTTTAGGCCCAAAAATTTGGAAAACACTGGGAAATGACGCCACCTTCAATACTGTTGTCTGCTTGAACTATATGATCTCTTTGCTGGTACACGTTCTGAACTTCAACTAAGGATTGACAAAAAACACAAACCAAACTCCAAATCATGCATAGAAGACCATGGTTCCAACAATCTCCTCCTTTGGGTTTGTTGGTAATCAAAAAATAAATTCAATAGATCTCCATCCATGTGCAAACCAAAAATGAAAGAATCAACTCAGCCAACACTCTAAGTCTACGTGAGCAATGCTCGGTGTAGAAAAAAAGAGAGGAAGCTTGAATTGGGTTCCCATGTTTTGGAATTCTCAATAACGCCCAAGAAGCATTACATGATCAATGTATACCAATGATTTCCTTCTCATTCTTCTCATCACAGAAGCATTACTTTCCTGAATTTATTCCTTTCTATTCTATTGACAATAAATCCAAAGACCGGTAATTTGTTCAACGTTCAGCTCAAACCATACTCCCCCTGGATATTATCTCCCCCATTAACCTGCATCACATTAATAACTAGTTAAAAATAGTTATCACAAACAGGGAGAGGGGAATTGCGTAACCTCCTTATGCACTGGGAGGTGGCTGAACACCGAGGTTCAACTGATGCTTCTCAAACACAGCCGCTGACAGTGGCTTGGTCAGGATATCAGGCACTTTCTCAACAGTTCCCAGATGATCCATTCTAATCACCCCTTGTTCAACTTTTTCTTTGATAAAGTGATACATGATTCCAATATGTTTCATACGGGAATGCTGAAAAGGATTCTTCGTAAGGTCAATTTCACTCTTGTTATCACAGTAAATATCCATTGGTTGCTTTACCTCATCACCAATATCTGTTAATTATTGCTCCATCCAAAGCAGTTGAGTGCATGCCTTTGTGGAAGAGATATACTCAGATTCAGAATTACTAAGAGAAGTAATTTCTTGTTTCTTTCTCAACCATCCAACACATTTCTTCCAAATATAGAAGGCTCCACAACTAGTGGACTTTCTTTCAACTACATCACCAGCCCAGTCAGCATCAGAAAACACTGGTAATTCACTGTCTCTGCCTATAGAAAAAATAACCCGAAGTTATGTGTACCTTGAATGTACCTAATGATTCTTTTTACTGACTCCATATATTCCTCTGGATTACTCTGAATGCGGGCCGTAAGACATGTGGCAAAGACAATATCTGGCTGTGTCGCTGTCAGGTACAGTAGGCTCCCAATGCTCCTCATGTACATGATGGGATCAACAGAGGCTCTATCCTCATGCTTTCCAAGTTTAGTTCCATCTGCAATCGGAGTTGACATTGGTTTGGATTATTGCATATTAAACTTCTTCAGCAGTTCTCTTGCATACTTTTCCTGAGAAATGAAAGTTTATTCCTTATTTTGAATCACCTACAGCCCCAAGAAATATGTGAGCTCCCCAATCATAGACATTTTAAATTCTGATTTCATGTGGTTGGCAAATTCGTCCACTAAATTTTTCCTGCTGCCACCAAATATGATATCATCAACGTAGACTAGAACTATGAATTTATCTTTTGGAGAATTCTTCACATGGATATTGTGATCTACTCCTCATCTTTTGAATTCCAGCTTCTTGAGATATGAATCCAGCCGCGAGTACCATACCCGTGGTGCTTGCTTCAAACCATATAGAGATTTCTTCAGTTTGCAGAACTTTGTTTCATCAGTACCTAAAACAAAGCCCACTGGTTGTTCAATGTAGACTTCTTATTTGAGTACACCATTCAAGAATGCTGTCTTGAGATCCATTTGATATACTTTATACCCTCTTTGGAGTTCCATGGCAAGGAAAAGACTGATTGACTCCATTCTATCCACTGGAGAAAAGGTTTCTTCAACATCAATGCCTTTAATCTGAGAGTATCCTTTACATACCAGTCGTGCCTTGTTTCTGATGACACTTCCATGCTCGTAAAACTTATTTTTGAAGATCCATTTTGTACCAATTACATTGTGACCTTCGGGACTCTGGACAAGATCCCATGTCTGATTCTTTTCAATCTTATCTAATTCATCATTCATGGATTTTACCCAAGATACATCATTAGTAGATTCTTCGAATGAGGATGGATCTACAACTGACAGAAATGAAGATTTCATGTTATTCCTCATCCTTCATGTTTTAGTGGGTGTACTCCTGTCCCCAATTATGTTGGATGGATAAATATCAGCTCATCGATTTCTCCTACGAGGTTCAGTTGCATTCTCTTCAGCCACAGTTTCTTCTTCAAATTCTTCTTCTGAGTCAACATCATGATGTGACTACTGAGTGTTTTGTACAACTTCCCCTATTTATGCATTTGTATTTTCTTCACGTTCACTTTCTTCCCAACATTCTATCACATCAGCATATGACGTCCTTGAAGCATTTGTGGGTTTCTATTAAATTATCTTAACATCACTGCTTTCCACAATCCTTCCTAAATACTTGTTGAAACATTTGTAGGCTTTGCTGTTCATTGAGAAACCGAGGAAAATACCTTCATCTGCATTGTCTCCATACTTCCCTTGATTTCCTTCTTTGTTCCTGATGAAGCATTTACTTCCAAAGACACGAAACTATTTTAAAGAGGGCTTCCATCCATGCCACAATTCATATGGTGTCTTCGTCTCACCCATATAAAGTCATGTTCAATTCTGAATGTACACTGCAACTTGAACATCCTCTTTCCAGTAATGTCGTGGAATATGGCTCTCAATCAGCATAGTTCATGCCGTGTTGTTCACCTATCGATTCCTATGTTCAAAAACTCCATTTTGTTATGGAGTTCTCACAGCAGGTACCTCATGTTGTATCCCATGATTCTCCAGATAATTTTCAAATTCAATGGACGTGTATTCTCCTCCATTGTCAGATCACAACACTTTGATTGTTCGTCCAGTATCATTCTCGGCAATTCACTGATATGTTTTCATGCAGTCAAGGACTTTTTGTTTCCTGTTAATGACCATCACACATGCCGTTCTACTGTAATCATCTAAGAAAAGGACAAAGTACCTTTCTCCATGAGTTCCAGCAACATTTATCAGCCCACATACATCTATATGAATTAGATCAAGAAGGTGAGATGCCCTTTTTTCTTTGGCCGATATGAACTGCAGAACAACTTCCCACAAATGAAATCATTACAAGATTTTTCACGCTCACGCTTCAGGTCAGGAATGTCCATGACAATTCTCAATTTTGATATTTTCTCCATGTCTTGTTGATTGATGTGTCCCAGTCTCCGATGCCACAAATTGTTTTCTTCTTCAACAGTCATGTAACATATATTTTCTTCACTATCAACCTGATACAAGTTGCCTTCTGTTATGCATCCCTTCATAAGTGAATTGCCTGTATTTCCCTTGATAGTGCATCCTTTTTGATTAAAAGTAACTATAAGTCCCGAGTCACAGAGTTGACTCACGCTGAGGAGATTATGACGTAGGCCATCTATGTAAAGGAATTCAGTCTTCTTTAGTTCTCTATTAGCTAATTCGGTACTACTACTCCCTTTGATTTTCAGAGCTCCATCATTACCAAATAATACTGTACCATCATCCTTCCTTTTGATATCCATTAACAGGCCGACATTACCTGTCATATGATATGAACAACAACTATCCAGAATCTAGGTACTGTTGTTCTTTGTAGATTTGAGGGCCACCTCTGCAAGGTTGGATTTTTCAATCTTCTTCCTTTCCTTCCATGAGACATTGGATTTAGTACAAAGTACTGATGGCCTTTCAATTATCTCTTCCGCATACCTAGGTTCTTCATAGTCGAAATCTTCTTTGAGAGGAGAAAACCTGTTTGATAGAGCAACACTGTCTTGCTGACGAGACATGACTTGTCTTGAACTTCGGTATGAGGTGTCCATTTCCCTTCTCTGCCAGCAATTAGCAGCCTTATAACCAAAGTTAGAACAATGATAACAATATCCATATAAATTGTTTCTTCTATAAGAATTAGGATATGAATTTGTTCTCCTTTGTTGAACTTCTATATCTTCTCCATTCAGATAGCTTCTTTCCTCTTCGCAATAAGACATGGTATGTCTCAGATAGCCACAGAATTGACACTTCATGAGAGGAAATGTCTTCTCACTTGAATTTCTCCTCATACCTGCTTCCTTGGGAGAATAGTTAGACTGTCTGTCATTTCTGAATGTTTGAGGATAATTTTCAGTTCTCCTTTTAGTTTGGATTGAGGGTTCCTTTTTCATAACTTTTGGAAATGTTTCAACATGTTCAACTTTCATCTTATTTTTCTTTTGGATCTTTCCACTTCCAGTAGTTGATGTCTCAACTTCACATCCAATTCCACACTTTCCCATGCAAGCGGGTCTTTTATCACTCAAGATTTTTCCAACCCCATCTTAACCACACTTGAAACTTTCCAGTAATTATGCATCTAAGAATATTCCAAACTGTATTTTCTTCCTCGATTCTTTTGGAATTGATTCAGTCTCAAGTTTACTCCTTAGAGTAACAAATTCCTCCTCAAGACCCTCGGCAGTTTTGGATTTTTCATCTAGTCTAGAGGTGAGTTTATTGATGACCTTTTCCTGCTCTTCAATTCTCAGATTCAGATCCACTACATCATCATTGCTTTCAATTATTTTAGACTGTACCTTAACAAATTCTTCCAGTCGTTCAATTTCAGCTTCAAGTTGATCAACTTTTCAGTTGATTCTTCTATAATTGATTTCCACTTATTGTAACTCTTACATTTAGTCTTAATATTACTAACCGCATCCTTAAGTTGAATCTCGAGATCTACACAAGTTCTCAGTTGTTTTTCTCCACCAGTATCTTCTGACTTTTCAACAGTGGCCATCATGGAAGCATGGTTCCCAGTTTTGAATTCTGGTTCTTCTTCATCACAGAATTCATTATCATCTTCTTCCTCTTCAAAAAAAACTCTTCCTTTGCCTTTTCTTTCTATATTTGAAGTCTCCCTTTTTGAAGAACCTTCTCTGAGGCTTCTCGAAGCATTCATCTTCACTATCTTCATCATTGATCTTTCTTAAGCACTAAGAGGCAATATTCCCAACTTTTCCATAATGAAAACATGTGAGAGGTAACTTCCCTTTGAATTTCCCTTTTCCCTTCTAGAGTTTCCTTTCTCACACAAGTCGTAGCATCTTCTGGTTTGACTCTCATTTCATATGCTACCAAGCTGCTCAGTAGATCATCCAGAGAATGTTTAGAAAGATCTATTTTTTGAAGAGTTGACACCTTTGCATTGTACAAAGGTGGAAGTATTCTTAATATTTTCTTTAAAATATCAATGTATTTGATTTCTTCAGCTATAACACAAATTTCTCCAACCACTTCAGTAATTCGATTGAATAATGAGTCTGCATTATCATCTGGATACATATTCAGATCATCAAACCGATTGTGCAACACTTGTATTTTCGCCTCCTTCACTTTGCAATCTCCTTCATAAATATTCTTGAGTTTATCCCACATGGATTTTTCTTAGGTGAAATCTATCACCTTTAGGTAGATCTGATCAGAAAGGGATGCAGTGAGTGCATTTTGTGCTTTAACATCTGTATCAAGAATTTTTCTGTCTGTTTCAGTCATAGCTAGGCCTGTTGGATCAGTGACTTGTATTCCATGCACAGTAGAAAAAAAGAACTTCCATTCCAAGAGATCTTAGATGAGATCTCATTCTGTTCTTCCAGATCTAGAAATTACTTCCATCTAAGTGAGGGACTCCCCTGACATTTAATGCATTCTTTATGATGATAAAGGACAGATTCAACACTAGAAACCTTTACCCTATGATACCCCTTGATGGACCCCGGGACACCCTGAGAGGGGAGGGGTGAATCAGGGTGACAACTTTTTCTTTTAATGTGATGGATCTTGTTCCCACATCGGTAGGAACTTGTTGAACCTATATAATGAATATTATTAGAAAGAAAACATTCAATGCACAGAGAATACACATCACTTTTTACTTGGTTCACAACTAAGGGCTACGTCCAAGGAGCATATGCCGACAAGTTGTCGGTCGTACCAAATTCCACCAATCTTCACTAGCTGTGGATTACAAAGGTTTGGGCACAGTCACTCTGTCCTAGGCCTACTGCCATTACAAAAGTTCAGGGATAGCTCACTGCTTCCCTCGGGTCACTCCCGTTGACTCCCCCTGGCTCACTACCCTGGGTGAAGTCACACTCAGTTTATAGACGTAAAGGTCTCTTCATCATTGCATAATAAAGCATCCTCTATTGTATGTAGATGCTCTGTTGAAGTCCAATTCTCACCAGAATACAAATCTCACATTGCACTGAGGGTATCAGGCGATCTTCCAGCTTTCGTGCAACATCAAAAGGAAAGATGTACTTTAACAACCTTGGCGCGCTTCTCCAAGCCTGACGCGCAAGTTTCAATCCTGGCGCGCAAGTCACTTGCGTGATACAAATTCGGCGCACAGGTGACACCAAACCACTTGCGCAACACTGCCACCTTTAACTCCAAACTTTTGCAACGCTGTGCCTTTAACTCCCCAACTGCCTTGATCGCACAACCAACTACCGGCGCGCAACCTCTACTTGCGCGACTCAACCACTTTAGCGAAGAGAGCTCGAAAAATCTCTAAGTCTTGAACTTCGTTATAATTGAGGAGGTGTGGTCCTCTATTTATAGGCAAATTGGACCCCCTGTGCGGTGGCACGGAAGCCTTCCCTCAACGCGCAGGTTCCTGCACGCAGCTCATCCTCCCAAGCCTCTGTCGCACTACTCACTTGCGTAACCACACCAATACTTTCATGAACATAATTCCTTTGCAATATTTTGAAGTTATGATCTTGAAAAACAATAGGCGCACAAGTTTCCAAACCTCCTAGGCATTGGCGTGCAAGTCTCTTCACAACGCATAGGTCACTTGCGCGATCTTCCCAAAACTTGTGCAGACCTTATCCCTTTTCCATTTTCCATGTTCTGATCTTGAAAAACATATGGTGTGCAAGTTTCCTATTATTTAAGTACATGGAACGCAAGTCTGTTTTACCAATTTTTTTTCTCCATTTGTTGACTTTCAGGCCCAAAAATTTGGCAAACACTGGGAAACGACGCCACCATCAATACTGTTGTCTTCTTGAACTGTATGATCTCTTTGATGGTACACATTCTGAACTTCCACTGAGTATTGACAACAAACAGAAACCATACTCCAAATCATGAATAGAATACCATGGTTCCAACAGTAAGATGTGGCACAAACAAGAAGCGAGAAGTGTCATTGAACAGCCCAACCACATCAATAATGCTTAGAGTCTTAGGATGAATAATAGAAATGTTGAGAAGAGCAGGTTAAAAGACAAAATGAGTAACCTTTGTAGTATGATGATATTCATAATAGGTGAAGAGTTCTTCCATCAACCCATCCAAGAAATTGAAACATTCCACTGAGATGATTTCGGGGCATACCTTCCTGTATTTGTCCCAAAAACTCATAAAGCTAGGCGAGAGTAGGAAGTTCGAAATTATTAGGTCAACCCTATACTAGCATGGCCTATATCATCAAATTATATTCCCAAACCCCAGTATATACATCACAGGATGGGAAAATCCACCCCCTAAAAAATATTTCAAAGAAACTAACTAATCTAAGAATAGGTGACACTTCTTGATGAAGCTCGTATCCCCACATGGTATATCGTTCCACTTATAGGGTCACACAATATGACCTTGGATTCTGGTGGTACTGATGGGATTGATGAGTTAAACTACGACGAGCCCCCGACATAGGTCCATTCACCTATAAGAATAATCATATCCATGCCTCGAAAGGGATAAGAGAGAAAGATGGGAGGGGATGGTCAAGTAATCCATCTACCATACCCAATAAAATTATTTTCATAGGGTTCATGTTGTAAGTATCATTATAAGTAGCAGTTATAGGGAGAAACTCGTTGTACATATCTCCAAGGATGGGGAGTCCTCCAAGCTTGTGGATACCCCATAAGATGATTCCCACCTCCCCATGTTATATTTGGATGGTGTTGGTACTTGAACACTAGCAACTCAGCAGCTCAGGAGGATTTCTCCTAGGGACAAGGTAGCGAACTGAGAAACCGATGTTGCTTGATACAAGCCCACTACCTTCAAAAGGTTAGGGGACTCCAAATAGGTCTGATGTACCGAAAATTACAAGGCCCATTTGTTAGAGAAACATTTTCTGACCCATAGATCCCACTAGGTGATCCAAACACTGTTAGGGTTATCTTTGGAAATTATGATAATGGATGGGTCCTCTTAGGCCACTAGTTTCAGGGAATCATTAAGACATATGTGATCACCATGAATCCACGTCTAAACCCTTTATATGAAGATCTTATCCTGAATCGAAGTAGTGATGAATTATCCTATTAGGTAAATGTTAGTGCGATAATGTCCTTGTGGTGCTTCTAAGAGGATGAAAGAGGTATCGGGGTAAGCCAATGGCAGAGGAACGTCGTCAGGGAGACCAAAGCTGTAAAGAGGAAACTGCACAGACAAAAGGTAACCTAAGAGCTATGGTGTTATGAGATTTTTAAGAGGCTATCCCAAGGAATAATGTAGGATTTAATATGATCTTCCCTATCTCACACTGTGCTCTACCTCGTCTTCATCTATTTTATCCGAACTTGTGGAGCAGCCATTGTAGTCTGCAAAAGAAGATCCAAAAGTTGATAAGAAGTCAGTCCAATATATGTTGTTGGTTAAAAGGATAAGAAAGAATGGATAGAGGTATTAAAATATGTCCCTATATATCTCCGTGTTCTATTCCCAGAAACGGTGCACGGTAGGAATATCCCACATAATTCATAATGTGTGGAAGAAACAACCACATACAGCTACAGTACACAAAAATGTTTCACCGCGTACAACCATGGTACGTGAACCAACCATGAGGAACTATCCCACAAAGCATTGGGAAGTAAAAAGAGGGTTCATAGAAGGTGGATATTGTGAACCATGGCCTCTTTATGTTTATTTTCAAAGGTTTTGGATTAAATGTTTATCTTCGTATTAATAATTCTTAATGCTCGGTTCACCGGTTCAAGCTTGGTATGCGAACACACAAGCAGTATAGCATTCTCCAATGTGGAATCTATATTTTTCTTTTAAAATCCACAATATCATTCATGAAATCCAAAATTTGATTCGCAGACATATAAATTGAAAAAGTTTTTGTTTGCGGCACATACAAAGCGGTTCACAAATAAGATATTTGCAAGAAGCATTGCATGAAAATTCATATGAATCCTGGGAAGTTGAGAGCACTTTTTTCCCTGATAAATGGTAAAAGAAAAATGGCATGGTCACCTATGGTCCCCTCCTACCGGGCCTATTTGTTCTACCGTGAACCGTTTCAGTTCATACAGTGAATCATTTCCATTCAGGCCCGCTTCTACATCAGAATAGTCCCATTTTCATTCCGAATGGACCCCATTCCGATGGGGGGAATTTTTAGTGTCCTGAAAGTTATTCCAAGGGAAGAAAATACTCCCAGAATAACTTTTTAAAAGGAATAAAGTACTTATACAAGTCCATCAAGGTTAATGGACTCAAATTGAGTTGAAATTTTTTGAAGAAACTTAATGGAATTGATGTTTTCAATGTATTTTAAAAGGACCGCATACCATCACCTGTATGGGTCCGCGGATTGAATGGATCGCAAACCACTATTATGTGAAATGATATGAAAGGTGTTGGCCTGTGGGGTGATGGACATTGAACACGATGGATCGTGAACCCCATAGCCAAAGGACTCACACGCGCGAAGTCTATCTGCATACCATCTAATGAACTTAACGGTTGAGGACCCAGAAAAACAGGAAGGGTTTCACGAACCATGATCACGAACCGTAGCCTCCGCAAAACCTGGTTGACTGAGTCTTATGCGGATCAGGATATCTCTTCATGGGCTTCTGAAAATTGTGTCACAAGCCCATAGATATGATTTCCATGATCCTCTATAAAAGGAGAACATAAGGAATTGAGAAAAGAAGTATAAAGAAAGCTTGAAGGGGACCCATAGGTTAGAAGAAAGTACTTGGAGAAGATTCACGCTTTAGTCTTGAATCCTCAGTGAAGCCCAAATTGTGAACCACACTCTCTGTAGGTACAACCATCTACAAACCATAAAATCACAGAACTGAATAATAATAATAAAACTACAGACCTAATTGTTGAAATCGCGAACCACTTAATTCTTACAGATGAACTCCCCATGAGCGATAAACTTCTGGATCCTCCTTCTAAATGGGGTTTCACATAGTGTATTATTGTGCAAATTTAACCTGGTGCCGCGTACTACATTAGTAGATGGGTGGAACCCAAAGTGGCACGATGGACCACATACCACTATGGTGCATGGCGGTCCATACCCATGCCCTAGTACTGCATTGGTATGCAGATGACCCCTCGGCCTGCATACCACTATGGTATGTGGAGATTCCCCCATTCCGTACAAGAAATCAGTATGCTGAATAGGGAAATTTTCGGGTATTCTTTCCTCCGGTTCCAATCTCGACCCTCTATAACCATATAGTCTTCCATAATACCTATGTGAACCTATCCCCCAACATCGGGACAAAGCCTCCTCCAATGCCACCAGACCTATATGATCAGGATATTGGGTGCATTAGAGCAGCCCTTTGAGTCTACATACCCATAGTAAGCAGAGTCACGAAGGCTCTCTACAAAACGGTTCAAGCTCCAAGGATGTCTATGGGTCTACATTACTTTGGTAACCTAGATCCCATCATTGGGATTCCAACATGAACATCCACATTCTTGGGATTAAGGGTTATAAACCACTTTTCCAATCAATAATGAATAGTGATCAGTCATAGGGGTTATGTTTACTCCCACATTTGAATAGGATGAAACTCCTCCCCTTACTAGAATGCATTCTGGGGTACTCCCACTGAGGTAAGTCCCCAATATTCTGAGGTTGAGCCACAAGACCGTTAATGTCATTTCACATAAAAGGGTTCATTTCTCCATGACCATTCACAATGTCACCCCAGCCTCATTCTTCGTAGGCTCTCCCTCTCCCACCGTCATGAGAGTAAGCAAGTGGTTTTATGGATCTGTTATATCCTATTGTTTCTCACACCAATCATGACTCACATGGGATTATAGGTTTGGTATTAGTACAACATCCACAAAATTATGAACTTTTAGAACTCCGATTCTTGATTAAACTAGGATATGTAGGATGCTTACTCGAAGGCCCGAGCCCAAAACGGTGCCCATCCAAAATGGTTTACCCAATCATGTTCCCCTCAAATGGGTAGCCTCCATGCATAAGCCCCACACAATTCTGAACTATATGGGTTCTGATTCCACTCCTAAGGGTACGTAGGAAACCCATCTTATGCATTCGATCCCAACATCAAGTCACCTTTCGTTCCCCATGGATGACAAAAAACTCCTGAGTGCCTTTTTGTATAAACCAAGTTAGCATAAACTCTATAGCATCAAATCCATATATGCTTATGACAATCCTATAAACCTGGGGTAGCCCGTGGACACACTCTTTGGGAATGAACCAAGGATTCATAAACATATGAATATGACTTAAATCTTTTAGAGAGTCCCGGAATAGGAAATAATTCCCTCGAAAAGGGGTGTGGTGAGCCCGACTTCCCATCCTCTCGACCAATGGAGTCCTGATGTGTCGTTGGTCAAATCATCGATCAACGAGCACCATAATTTGGAAAATAGGTCCATTAATCAGGGATACCAGGGCCATTGGGTGTTTTTTTGCTCCATGAATAAACCCGTTGGAGACCATTCGAGGATATTATATCCTAGGATGCCTGATTGAATAAGTACTTGACCCTCTACAATCCCCCATTGGGACCATCTTATTGTAGAATCTCTTTCACAATATAGAATTGATAAACTACCTAGTCACCATGGTGTTAATCCAACCCTTAATTAATGGGAAAGGATTCAAAACAGGTCGAAACAAAAGAAATGGTAAACTTGATGAGAACTCATCTCTATAAAAAAAGAGACAGGTGATGATTATCATCAGATTACTTCTTAATCACCCAAAACGCACCAACATGGAGGTGAACAACAATCATAATGATTTAATGATTATTTATAAAATTAAAAACCTTTAAAATTATACTAAAATGTCTCTACTATTAACAAAAAATGAAAAAAATAAGAGATAATATATATATATTGGGAAAATAATCTAATATTAATTTATAGACAATAAGGAAGACATGTAAATCATTCTGAGGTGTGATGTGACCAGAATTATTTGAAGCCAATTTTTATGTCTTATAAATTCTCCTAAAATGATCCAAATAGAGTGAAAAACATAAAAAATAACATAAAAATGGGGAAATGATCATTGTATCATTTATTTCCTCTGGGAAATATCTATATCTAAAACAAATTTTTGGTTTTTATGGAATAATAAAAAAACTATTTTTCCAATACAGTTCTTCACAATTCTTCAAACATGTGCCAAAATTATCGCAACAATGAAACCAGACATGAATTATCTCAAAAATTATATGTAATGGTTTTTAACTAATTTACTTCCTATAGAGAATCACTACAAGTTAATTCATTATGTGACATGACATTAGTTATCCAAGTATCATGTTAATAATTAAAAATATTTCATATTTTTTAAATGAAACTAAAATAATAAAAAAACTAGTTTCAAATTTTCATATAAATTTATTATTAGTAGATGTTATTTATTTATGATTTTATGAAATAAACCCTATGTCAATAGTATATCTAATCTTATTAAAATGATTCAATGTTAATTTTATGAACTAAAATTTCTATTTACTATTATTTTTATGTACTTATTTGTGATATTTTTTAATTATAATGTTATCATTTATTAATTATAAATCATATATAATACAGGGATAAAATGTGAATTACTTAAAATTTATCATCTATTATATATTATTTCAAGTATAATTGGTTTTATCCCTTTATTTAATGTTAATAATGTATGAATTTTTTTATCATAGTCATGAACTTATTAGGTCTGGGGTTGGGTTAATCATTGTAGATAATCTTATATGAGTTAAATAATTTTTTTATTGCTCATTATTTTTTTATACATTCTATATATTTATGTACCTGTTGTGGTAACTATGTTTAAAATTTTTATTATATTTTTATTTATTTTTAAATTCAAAATTGTAAATTTATTTTATATTATATGAAGATATAGTGAAAATATTAAAATATTGAAATATAAATTTCCTTTTTTTTAATATTGGTTGTTATTTGTTTATTTTATAAAACCCTACAACAGATGATAGAGGTTTTTAATAGTACTAGAATATAGCACTAATAAATGTCAAGGTTTATTAGATTTTTTAAAAATTAATAAAGGACATCAGTATTTACATTTGAAGTTGTTGTGAAAGATTTTAAAATATCTTATAAATGAAATTTAGATCACTAATAAAGGCCATATTTATAGTAGCGATGGTTTAAAAAATATATATTCTTATTAAGTAACAAAATATTTGACAAAATGTATACCAAATATTGTTATCTACTTTTTCAAATATAGAGAAATGAAATTAAACTTGAATATATTCGGGAAATAACAGTACTCATATCACCATTGTTATGGTATTTATATTTATCAATATCCCTCATGTTGGATTACATTCTGGGTATTACCTATGCAGGTTTAAAGATAAATAAATACAATTTTAATTTAGTATTTCATACATAAATTTCTTTTTAATCAATGAATTTATTTAATTTCACTTCCATTATATTTTTCAATGATAATGCTAAACATGGTTCTAATTGTTTTGACATTTCCTGATCTTCTGGGACCCCTCCATGGTTGATGTAGGTTGACCATGCCACCCCAATATTTCCTTCAACTAGCCAGGGGTTAGTGAATAGAACCAAAAAGAAATTATATATATATGGAAGGCCTTAACCAAACCACCAAAAAAATATACACCCACATCCAAAAAAGAATACACAAACACATATGATATACGTAAATAAATTAAATTTAAAATATTAATGCATAAATCCATTAACCAAAAAAATCCATATAGTGATTTGGATATATCAGAAAGGGGAGAAATAAAAGGCTCACCAATCTGGGTTATATAAATACCGCATATATCCAATGAATAATTACAATTCCATCCAACCAGAGTCACTATTGTTGTATGCTACATACCCTACCAAGATCACAAATGGTCTAGCCCTATTACCCCAAAACTCTACAACACCATCTCCAAATAGTCCCCAACCGATACACCATCTACACAAACACAACATGTATGGGAAAAAATCTTATGAAATAATCAATATAAAAATAATTAGTGGGGTGAATTGAAAAAAAGTACATAGGGGCTATAGGTCATCTCACAAGTAAGGTTGAACCCCATGACCTCTCTAACTCAACAGGGGAAAGTAAAACACTTAGTGGAGAAGCTTTTACTATACCTCTCAATAATACTAGTACCTAATCACTTAGGGTACTACTAGGGATGACTTATAGTACATTGTAATTCCCTAGAATGAGGTTTCAATGTTCAATATCTCACACCTCACGATAACACACATCCATTCATTGTTCCACATAGATGACCAAGATCCATATGTCCTCTAATGGGGGACATATCACCACATTCCAATGCCCCATATGGACCTATTTGGATAACTTGATAATAAAGGTACACAAAAATATAACCAATATAATCTTCACTCAAAATTCCTACCCAACTCACAATTAATATAGAAGAAACTACTATCATAACATCTTCCTCATAATGTGAACCATGACAACATAAAATCCTCAATGATTTTGGTCATCATTTCCCAAATCCCTCTAACACGTGAAAAAATATTCCATGACCCAATACATGGAGGAGATCCATTAACTTGAAAAATAGTGGGAAAGGAAAGTTTTTCACCTAACTAGAACCTATGATAGAAACCCAACGTCCTATTGGGAATCAATGAGAGAAAGGGTCAAACATCATAAGGTAAAATACATCTAGAAAAAACTATTTTATAAGAAGAACATTATGTGGGAAATAAATGTATAACACTAGGCTATATAATCCTCAATGCTCATAAACCATCCATGAAGATAAAAAATTACCACCACCAAGGCATTAAATCAAAAACCACGATGGGGGTACCATGCCTCAACAGAACTATAATCACCACATGGAAAATTTTCAATAGAAATAGGGGTAAATAAGTGTTTGTAAAGTCAAAAGTATTCTTTTGACTTTTATGTCTTTTTTTTTGTAAATCAAAAATCACTTCATGCTTTTTTTTCAAATTAAGGACTTAAATTGAATATGTTTTTTCGGTTTATCATACTGACTCTATATATCATACTAAATCTATCTATCATACTGAATCTATCTATCATACTGACTCAATCTATCGTACTGACTATTTCTATAATACTGAGTCTATCTATTTTACTTTTCTTTTTTATCATACTGGCTATGTTCATCATACTTACATTGTGCATCGTACTCATTTTTCATCATATCAAAACATTTCAATAAGTAATATTAAACATAATCATGTTTTACTTTTATCACATGCTTGCTTTTATCAATTCATTAAAAACAAATGTTCTATATCAATCGTACACATGCTATCATTTTCGTATACCTATTGATTTAACCAAAAAAATGTCGTGGAGTTAGTTATAAACTAATAAAAATGATGTCGTGTTTTCTGTTTCAATTTGACTTTTACAATGCTAGGTGTCCAATTCCCTCTGAGTTTTGTGGAGAAATACGACTGTTGGAGAAAATATAACCATTGAAACCTGAGCCCTATAAATAAGATGTCATTGAAAGTAGAGACAAAAACCTGAATAACTTCAGCTATTCCCATGTTCTAGAGAGAGACCATGTTACTTATCTCTTTCATCGTGCGAAATCCTTGAAATTAAAAAACGTGAATGGATCATTATTAGTTTCTATATTTTAATACGTGATTTGTTTTTATTTGCGTGTATTATTATGTGATTACGATCGAGTGCTTGCGGGGATAAAAAGACGGTGAAACTGATCATCGTATCGAGGGATTTCAAGTCATTGAAAGACAGAGTTGACTATTACCAGTAAAATTGAGTGTTTATGGGGATAACAAGACAGATGTTCTGATCATCGTATAGAGGGATTACTAGTAAATGCTAGACATACCAATTATCTTAGGTGAAAGGATACCCTTCTCTTTGGGATAAAAGAACTATAATACCTTTTACATTTCCACTACTTATTATAATAGAATGATAATACTTTTACCTATTCTTTCTATTTATATTCTTTTGTAATTATTTTAATTACATCTTTTACTTTTATTATCGATTATATACGCTATATGGTAGAATCATCTACACATTATATTAATCTGATATTTTTATTCAATCAGAATAAAATTTATCATAACATGTGGTATCATAATAATTTCATCACATTGAAAGTCTGTCTGATTGTTTATTTTGTTTTATAAGAGGCATTGCAAGTGGTTTTTGTTTTTGTTATACTAAACTAATAAACTTATTTAAAGGTTTTAATAGAAATTTTAAAATATAAAATTCACCCCCACCTCTTGTATTTGTTCCATCTCATATCCATTTTGGTCCAATAATTGGTATCAGGGCAGGTTTTTTCACTTCTTTGTATATTTTTATTTACGTCGATTTCTTTTAAATACACAAACCTATATTTGTAGAAAAATGATTTTGTGTCTTTATGATTGCAGACATGAGGAATTTCAGTTCAATTGACAATCAAAACACTACAAGACCACCTATTTTTTATGGAAATGATTTTTTATATTCGAGTGATATAATAAAGACTTGTAACATAAATAACGGGGTAGATAACTTTGTTATTCTCACTATTGGTTATAAGATTCCCAACAAAGAAGTTATGAATTTTACTGCTCAAGAAATACTTGAATATTAACTAAACTATAAGGTACACAATACTTTTTTCTGTTCTATTACCATGAACATTTATAGTCAAATATATTCATGTGAAGTTGCGAATAGTATATGGAAGAAATTTGAGATTACACATTTTGGTACTTCCAATGTTGTTGAAACAAGAAGATCTATGCTAAGGGCTAACTTTCTAGAATTCAAATTTTCTTTATTGTGAACCAGTAGTTAAGGTTCAACAATGATTTCTGAAAATAATCAATAAGCTTCAATCTATGGGGGAGAAAAATTTAGAAGATGATGTTTTAGTTTAGAAGATCATAAATATTAATCCAAATGAATGGGAATCCAAGATGACTGCAATTGATGAATCTATAAAAATTACTAATCTCACTCTTATTGATCTCTTTGGAACACTATTTCAATAATAAGGAAGACATAAGAGAGATATAGATAAATTGAAAAATAAGAATGGTGGAGTAGCATTCACTAATACATAAAATCATACTATGTCTTAATCTCTTGTGAAAACCATGTCAAGAATGATGAAGGTTAAAGTATTATCAGAATCTATTGATACTGAGAAGTCGGAGAATTGTCATGAAAATATTTCTAGAAAAGACAACTAAATTTTTTTGATAGATGGATTTCCAATATAGATATAAAAATACTTCAAAATGTTACATGGATAAGAAATATTTTGAAGTCGAATGATATGAATGTAAAAGAGAAGGACACATTCAACCTGATTTTCCTATGCTAAAAAGAAAGGAATGAAAGGAACGAAATTAAGAGAAGAATAATAAGAAATAATGGATGTCCAAGGGAATGGAAGTATTGATTTTTAATGACCTTTAGAGATCCAGTAGAGGTGATTCTTCTATAGAATCTTCTAATAGTGATATCTCAAATCCCAAGAATGTTGGTCGCTTTGCCAAAACTACTTATCATTACTTAATGGACAAGGTACATAGTTCAGAATCTCTTACTAATATATCTTTGAGTAAAAATTATCCTGATAAATATTATTCTTATGATGAAGAAAAATCCTCACCAGAGAATGACAATTCTTTACCCTCTTATGAAGAAGTTTCCAGATTTGTTAATGTAGGACCCCGGGACACCCTGAGAGGGGAGAGGTGAATCAGGGTGTCAAATTTTCTTTTAAATTTGATGGACCTTGTTCCCACATTGGTAGGAACTAGTCAAACCTATATGATGGATATGATCAGAAATCAAACATTCACATGAAAAGATATGACACGACACATTTTACTTGGTTCACCACTAAGGGATATGTCCAAGGAGCATACACCGACAGGTTATCGGTCATACTTAATTCCACTATTTTTCATGGGTTTTGGATTACAGTGGTTTGGGAATAGTCACTATGTACCAGGCTCACTGCCTTTACAAATGATCAGGGATAGCCCACTGCCTCCCTCGGGTCACTCCCGTTGGCTCCCCCTGGATCACTTCCTTTGGTGAAGTCCCAGTAAGTTTATAGACATGGGGGTCTCTTAAATAGATTTGTATTGAAGCTTTTGCCTCTTAATAGAAAGAGACTCTTCTTGCATTGAAGACCTATAATGATGCACTTGAACCCGCTGAACCACTTAATCGAATTATCAGAAACACTCAAATAGGTAATACTGAAGATTTTGGGTAACACCAACCTTTGTGCGAAATGCCTCACTTTTGCGTGAAATACTTAATTTTCGTGTGGAAAATATTTCACGCAACAACCTCTTTTATGAGCAAAACCTTTTTCATGTAGCTTGGGATTTTCTACAAAGATCAGAGTTTTTCACGCAACTTCAGATTTTTCATGCAATATATGTGTTTTTCATAGAGCTCTAGATTTCTCGAACAATGCTAGTGTTTTTCACGCAACTCCCTTTACGCGAACATTTTACGTGCATCAGACCTAATATCTTCTCTAAGTATTCAAACATACAGAATGAGGAGGGTCACCTTTTATTTATTGGCATCTCAAACCCCTGCACGCAAAACCCCCTCTTGGCATGAAAAACCAATCATTCGACACAAAAAACGTTTCGCACAGGAATCGTTTTTCATGCACATCTCCAGATTTTTCACGTATCCCATACCTTTTCCATTTTTTGATGTTCTGATTCTGAAACACTATTTACACAAAAAACTTCGCTCAACCATTTCACACACCACGCTGAGCTTCCACTGACGATTGACAACAAACACAAACCATACTCCAATTCATGCATAGAATGACCCTAGTTTCAACAGCTAAACTTTTATAAAATGAAAGTTATGATGGTTCTAGAAAACATGAAAAATAAAATATTATGATTGATATTTTAACTAGAGAAATTTCTTATCATTATAATTATTTTTATCCTAAAACTCTTATGATTGAATTTTTTTCCAAAAAACCATGAAAAATTAAATTTTGAAAAGAACCAAATTTATTTAGATTTTGGTAATATGATTTCTAAGAAAACTATTTTAGAAGAAAAACTAAATTCTAAAACTAATAAAAATAAGGATTATAATTTGGCCCTCAGACTAAAATCTAAGATTTTTTCTCTTAAGAAACTTTTATCAAAATTAACTACAGTAAGGAAAGAGTTTAATAAAATTTATTCTCAAATTATTTCTTTAAGGAATAGTTCAGGAATTGGTAATACTCATTTAAAAATAATTTTTAGTAATAACGTTTTCCCCCCAAAGTTATCCATTCTGTAATAATTTTTAATGTGGTGGAAATTGGGAAAGAAAATTTTCATTAAATAAAACACAATCTTTTTGTTTCCATAAAACATAAATTTCAAAAAAATTATGGATTCCAAAAAAATTATTTCTAATGTTTATACACCCAAACATGTTTGGATTCTGAAAGATTAATCGTTTTGGTTTCAGGAAGAAAAATAAGAAATAATTAAAATACATGGCACAAGGATAGTGGATGTTCGATGCACACAACTGGAAATAGAAACGTCTTTGAAAAAGTTATCACGACGAAAGGAGGAAAAGTTACCTCTAGAGACAATGCACATAGAAAGATTGTTGACATAGGTTATATCGTATTCCTTATAAAAATCATGATTTCTAGTGTTTTTTCTATATTTTCTTAAGCACAACCTCATTAGAATAATTCAATTATGTGATGAAGATTACCTTGTGAATTTTTGTAATGATAAATGTATAGTTTAAAATTCCAAGGATGAATTCATTATATCCTACCAAATGTATGATAATGACAACAATTTGAACATAAAAGACATTAAAATCCAAGAATTACTTTATCTAAGTGAAATGGAAGACCAATCTTGGTTATATCATAGAATACTAGGCCACTGTAATTTTAGAAATTTATATAAACTCTCAAAGAAAGGAATTTTGAAAGACCTACCCGTTCTTAGGTTTGATTCTTATAAATTTTGTGACCCTTGTAAATATGGAAAACAACATAATTCAATATTTAAATCAATTAGTGAAGTCACATCGACTGATGCATTGTAGTTATTACAAATGGATATTTTCGGTCTAACACAAGTTGGATGTATTTGAGGCAAGTACTATGTATTTGTCTTAGTGGATGATTATACTATATTTACATTGGTATATTTTATCAATAAAAAATCAAAAGTTTTTTTTGTTTCTTTTAATTTTTTTTCTAAAGTTAAAAATGAGAAAAACCTACCATTGATAACTATCTGGAGTGATAATTGTGGAGAATTTTTAAATTTTTATTTCGAATATTTTTTGTAGTAAAATGGTTATTCCACATAACCTTTCCAGCAAAAGAACACATCAGAAAAATGGTGTTGTTGAGAGAAGAAATATAATTCTTCAAGTGATAACAAGAACCTTATTGAGTGAATACTAAATAGAAAAACCATTTTGGGTTGAAGCTATTAATACTTTTTTTATACTATAAATTGATTTTTAATACAACCTTTTCATTATAAAACCTCATATGAGTTATGGATAGGCAAAAAACCAAAAGTTTCATACTTCAATGTCTTTGGTTGCAAAGTATTTATTTTAAATTCAAAATATGACTTACATAAATTTGTACCCAAGTTAGATGAAGGGATATTTTTATTTTATTCCACCACTTCTAAGGCTTATAGAGTTTTTAATAAAAACACTTTTTTTGTTAAAGAAACAATGCATATTAAGTGTGATGAAATATATCCTTTTGTTTTCCAAAAATCCTCAAAATATTTCTTCTCAAGTGTTTTCCAAAAAATATTATCAAACTATAGAAGATTCTTCAAACATTTGAAATACTCAAGAAATTTTTAAGGAGAAATTTAAACCTGAAGAATTTATACATTATATTGATGAGAAGTTTTTTCAAAATCCAATTCAATTATTTCTTAGGAATCATCTAAGTGATAACATCATTGGTGATGTAAATGAACTTGTAAGGACTAGAAAATCCATAAAAATATAAAATAAAACCTTGTTTTTCTATCTAAATTTGAACCTAAAACTCCATGTGAGGCCTTTGGTGATGAGGATTGGATTAAGGCAATGAAAGAAGAACTAAATAAATTAGAAAGGAATAAAGTCTGGTACATGGTTGAAAATCCTAAGCATACATACGTTATTGGACTAAAATGGGTTTTCAGAAACAAATGCGATGAAAATGGTACCATTGTAAGAAATAAATATAGACTTTTTGTTAAAGGCTATAATCAACAAGAAGGAATAGAATATGATGAAACCTATGCTCCAGTATCAAGACTCAAATATATTATAATTGTATTAGCCTTTACATAATTATTTACTTTTAATATATTTCAAATAGATGTCAACTGTGCGTTCCTTAATGGATATGTTTATGGGGAAGTCTATGCAGACCCACCCCCTGGTTTTGAAGATACAAAACATCCTAAATATGTTTACAAGCATACCAATTACCTTTATAGACTTAAACATGATCCTAGAGCTTGCTTTTATAGGTTAATAGTACTTTTGTTAAAAAATAATTATATTAAAGGAACAACTCATCCAACAATTTTTATAAAGAAAGAAAAAAATATTATGATTTTTAAAATTTATGTTGATGATGTCATTTTTGGATTAACTCAAAAATCATTAATAGATTCATTTGTGAATCTAATGAAGTCTGAGTTTGAAATGAGTATGATGGGTGAATTAACATTCATTCTTGGTTTTCAAATTTCTCAAAAACTAGAAGGTACTTATATATCTCAACCGAAGTATACCAATGAATTACTAAAAAAACAATGAGTATGACAATACTAAAAGTTTTTGTACTCTAATTGAAACCTCAAACACTCTTGATCTTGATGATGGTTCTAGAAAACATGAAAAAGATAATATTGTGATTGATATTTTAACTAGAGAAATTTCATATCATTATAATTATTTTGATTCTAAAATTCTTGTGATTGATTTTTTTTTCAATAAACCATGAAAAATTAAATTTTTAAAAGAACCAAATTTATTTAGATTTTGGTAATATGATTTCTGAGAAAACTATTTTAGACAAAAAACTAAATTCTAAAACTAATAAAAATGAGGATTATAATTTGGCCCTCAGACTAAAATCTGAGATTTTTTCTCTTAAGAAACCTTTATCAAAATTAACTACAACAAGAAAAGAGTTTGATAAAATTTATTCTAAAATTATTCCTTTAAGGAATAGTTTGGGAATTAGTAATACTCATTAAAAACTAGTTTTTAGTAATAACTATTTTTTCCCCAAAGTGCTCCATTCTGTAATAATTTTCAATGTGGTGGAAATTGGGAAAGAAATTTTTCATTAAATAAAACACAATATTTTGGTTTCCATAAAACACACTTTTCAAAAAAAATTATGGATTGCAAAAAAAAATTCTTTCAAATGTTTCTGGACCCAAACATGTTTGGATTCTTAAAGATTAATTGTTTTGGTTTCAGGAAAACAAAATAAGAAATAATTAAAATACATGGTACATGGATAGTGGATGTTCGAGGCACATGACTGGAAATAGAAACGTCTTCGAAAAAGTTATCACGATGAAAGGAGGAAAAGTTACCTCTGGAGACAATGCACATAGAAAGATTGCTGCCATAGGCTATATCGTATTCCTTGGAAAAATTATGATTTCTAATGTTTTTTCTTTATTTTATTAAGCACAACCTCATTAGCATAATTCAATTATGTGATGAATGTTACCTTCTGATTTTTTGTAATGTTAAATGTGTAGTTTAAAATTCCAAGGATGAATTCATTATATCTTACCAAAGGCATGAGAATGATAACACTTTGAACATAAAAGTCCTTAAAATCCAAGAATTAACTTGTCTAAGTGAAATGGAAGACCAATCTTGGTTATATCATAGAATACTAGGCTATTGTAATTTTATAAATTTATATAAACTCTCAAAGAAAGTACTTGTTAAAGACCTACCTGTGCTTAGGTTTGATTCTTATAAATTTTGTGACCATTTTCAATATGGAAAACAACATAATTCAATCTTTAAATCAATCAGTGAAGTCACATCGACTGATGCATTATAGTTATTACAAATGGATATTTTCGGTCCAACACAAGTTGGATGTATTTGAGGCAAGTACTATGTATTTGTCTTAGTGGACGATTATACTATATTTACATGCGTATATTTTCTCAATAAAAAATCTAAAGTTTTTTTGTTTCTTTTAATTTTTTTTATAAAGTTAAAAATGAGAAAAACCTACCATTGATAACTATCCGGAGTGATAATGGTGGAGAATTTTTAGATTTTTATTTCGAATATTTTTTGTAGTAAAATGGTTATTTCACATAACCTTTCCAGCATAAGAACACATCAGCAAAATGGTGTTGCTGAGAGAAGAAATATAATTCTTCAAGTGATAACAAGAACCTTATTGAGTGAATACTCAATAGAAAAACCATTTTGGGTTGAATCTATAAATAAGTTTTTATACTATAAATCGATTTTTAATTCAACCTTTTCATTATAAAACCTCAAATGAGTTATGGATAGGAAAAAAACCAAAAGTTTCATACTTAAATGTATTTGGTTGCAAAGTATTTATTTGAAATTCAAAATATAACTTACATAAATTTGTACCCATGTTAGATGAAGGGATATTTTTATTTTATTCCATAACTTCTAAGGCTTATAGAGTTTTTAATAAAAACACTTTTTTGTTAAAGAAACAATACATATTAAGTGTGATGAAATATATCCTTTTGTTTTCCAAAAATCCTCAAAATATTTCTTCTCAAGTGTTTTCCAAATAATATTATCAAACTATAGAAGATTCTTCAAACATTTGAAATACTCAAGAAATTTTTAAGGAGACATTTAAACCTAAAGACTTTATACATTATATTGATGAGCAGTTTTTTTCAAAATCCAATTGAATTATTTCTTAGGAATCATCCAAGTGATAACATCATTGGTGATGTAAATGAACTTGTAAGGACTAGAAAATCCATAAAAATATAAAATAAAACCTTATTTTTCTATCTAAATTTGAACTTAAAACTCTATGTGAGGCCTTTGGTGATGAGGATTTGATTAAGGCAATGAAAGAAGAACTAAATAAATTAGAAAGGAATAAAGTCTGGTCCATGGTTGAAAATCCTAAGGATACATCTGTTATTGGACTAAAATGGGTTTTCAGAAACAAATTTGATGAAAATGGTACCACTGTAAGAAAGAAATATAGGCTTGTTGTTAAAGGCTATAATCAACAAGAAGGTATAGAATATGATGAAACCTATGCTCCAGTATAAAGACTCAAATCTATTAGAATTGTATTAGCCTTTACATAATTCTTTAATTTTAATATATTTCAAATAGATGTCAAGTGTGCTTTCCTTAATGGATTTGTTTATG
The DNA here is from genome assembly GCA_963277665.1 of Viscum album. NCBI lineage: Eukaryota > Viridiplantae > Streptophyta > Magnoliopsida > Santalales > Viscaceae > Viscum > Viscum album. Next base: position 2,083,213,604 of record OY728143.1, on the reverse strand, counting down.
GGGAAGTCTATGTAGACCAACCCCCTGGTTTTGAAGATACACAACATCCTGAATATGTTTACAAATATGCCAATTCCCTTTATAGACTTAAATAAGATCCTAGAGTTTGGTTTTATAGGTTAATAGTATTTTTGTTAAAAAATAATTATATTAAAGGAACAACTCATCCAACACTTTTTATAAAGAAAGAAAAAAATATTACGATTTTTAAAATTTATGTTGATGACGTCATTTTTGGATTAACTCAAAAATCATTAATAGATTCATTTGTGAATCTAATTAATTCTGAGTTTGAAATGAGTATGATGGGTGAATTAACATTCATTCATGGTTTTCAAATTTCCCAAAAACTATAAGGTACTTATATATCTCAACCTAAGTATACCAAAGACTTACCAAAAAAACTATGGGTATGACAATACTAAAAGTTTTTGTACTCTAATTGAAACCTCAAACACTCTTGATCTTGATGATGGTTCTAGAAAACATGAAAAAGATAATATTATGATTGATATTTTAACTAGAGAAATTTCATATCATTATAATTATTTTGACTCTAAAACTCTTGTGATTGATTTTTTTTTTCAATAAACCATGAAAAATTAAATTTTTAAAAGAACCAACTTTATTTAGATTTTGGTAATATGATTTCTGAGAAAACTATTTTAGAAGAAAAACTAAATTCTAAAACTAATAAAAATGAGGATTATAATTTGGCCCTCAGACTAAAATCTGAGATTTTTTCTCTTAAGAAACTTTTATCAAAATTAACTACAGCAAGAAAAGAGTTTGATAAAATTTATTCTAAAATTATTCCTTTAAGGAATAGTTTGGGAATTAGTAATACTCATTAAAAACTAGTTTTTAGTAATAACTATTTTCCCCCAAAGTACTCCATTATGTAATAATTTTCAATGTGGTGGAAATTGGGAAATAAATTTTTCATTAAATAAAACACAATCCTTTGGTTTCCATAAAACAAACTTTTCAAAAAAAATTATGGATTCCAAAAAAAAATTCTTTCTAATGTTTCTAGACCCAAACATGTTTGGATTATTAAATATTAATTGTTTTGGTTTCAGGAAAACAAAATAAGAAATAATTAAAATACATGGTACATGGATAGTGGATGTTCGAGGCACATGACTGGAAATAAAAACGTCTTCGAAAAAGTTATCACGATGAAAGGAGGAAAATTTACCTCTGGAGACAATGCACATAGAAAGATTTTTTCCATTGGCTATATCGTATTCCTTGAAAAAATTATGATTTCTAATGTTTTTTCTTGATTTTATTAAGCACAACCTCATTAGCATAATTCAATTATATGATGAAGGTTACCTTATGATTTTTTGTAATGTTAAATGTGTAGTTTAAAATTCCAAGGATGAATTCATTCTACTTACCAAAGGCATGATAATGATAACAATTTGAACATAAAAGTCCTTAAAATCCAAGAATTACCTTGTCTAAGTGCAATGGAAGACCAATCTTGGTTATATCATAGAATACTAGGCTACTGTAATTTTAGAAATTTATATAAACTCTCAAAGAATGTACTTGTTAAAGACCTACCTGTGCTTAGGTTTGATTCTTATAAAGTTTGTGACCCTTGTCAATATAGAAAACAACATAATTCAATCATTAAATCAATTAGTGAAGTCACATCGACTGATGCATTATTGTTATTACAAATTGATATTTTCAGTCCAACACAAGTTGGATGTATTTGAGGCAAGTACTATGTATTTGTCTTAGGGGATGATTATACTATAGTTACATGGGTATATTTTGTCAATAAAAATAATAATTTTATTTGTTTCTTTTAATTTCTTTTTCTAAAGTTAAAAATGATAAAAACCTACCATTGATCTGGAGTGATAATGGTGGAGAATTTGTAAATTTTGATTTCGAATATTTTTGTAGTAAAATTGTTATTACACACAACCTTTCCGCCAAAAGAACACATCTACAAAATAGTGTTGTTGAGAGAAGAAATATAATTCTTCAAGTGATAACAAGATCCTTATTGAGTGAATAATCAATAGAAAAACCATTTTGGGTTGAAGCTATTAATATTTTTTGTTATACTATAAATCGATTATTAATTCAACCTTTTCATTATAAAACCTCATATGAGTTACGGTTAGGCAGAAAACTAAAAGTTTCATACTTCATTGTATTTGGTTGAAAAGTATTTATTTTAAATTCAAAATATAACTTACATAAATTTGTACCCATGTCAGTTGAAGTGATATTTTTAGGGTATTCCAACACTTCTAAGGCTTATAGAGTTTTTAATAAAAACACTTGTGTTGTTAAAGAAGCAATGCATATTATGCGTGATGAAATATATCCTTTTGTTTTCTAAAAATCCTCAAAATATTTCTTCTCAAGTGTTTTCCAAAACATATTATCAACCTATAGAATATTCTTCAATCATTTGAAATACTAAAGAAATTTTTAAGGAGACATTTAAACTTGACGACTTTCTACATTATATTGATGAGCAGTTTTTTCAAAATCCAAATCAATTATTTCTTAGGAATCATCCAAGTGAAAACATCATTGGTGATGTAAATGAACTTTTAAGGACTAGAAAATCCATAAAAATAAAAAATAAAACCTTGTTTTTCTATCTAAATTTGAACCTAAACTCCATGTGAGTCCTTTGGTGATGAGGATTGGATTAAGGCAATGTAAGATGAAATAAATGAATTAGAAAGGAATAAAGTCTAGTCCATGGTTGAAAAACCTAAGGATACATCTGTTATTGAAATAAAATGGGTTTTTAGAAACAAATGAGATGAAAATGGTATCATTGTAAGAAATAAATCTAGACTTGTTGTTCAAGGCTATAATAAACAAGAAGGAATAGAATATGATGAAACCTATGCTCCAGTATCAAGACTCAAATATATTAGAATTGTATTAGCCTTTACATCATTATTTAATTTCAATATCTTTCAAATATATTTCAAGTGTTCATTCCTTAATGGATATGTTTATGAGGAAGTCTATGTAGACCAACCCCCTGGGTTTCAAGATAAACAACATTCTGAATATGATTACAAACATACCGATGCCCTTTATGGACTTTAACAAGATCCTAGAGCTTGGTTTTATAAGTTAATAGTATTTTTGTTAAAAAATAATGATATTAAAGTAACAACTCATCCACCACTTTTTATAATGAAAGAAAAAAAATATTACGATTGTTAAAATTTATGTTGATGACATCATTTTTGGATCAACTCAAAAATCATTAATAGATTCATTTGTGAATCTAATGAAGTCTGAGTTTGAAATGAGTATAATGGGTGAATTAACATTCATTCTTGGTTTTCAAATTTCTCAAAAACTAGAAGGTACTTATATATCTCAACATAAGTATAACAAGGACTTACTCAAAAACTAAGGGTATGACAATACTAAAAGTGTTAGTACTCCCATTGAAACCTCAAACACTTTTGATCTTGATGAAGTTGGGAAACCAGTTGATCAAACAACTTCTAGAGGTTTGATTGGATGTCTACTATACTTACCAGCTAGTTTTCTAGACTTATTATTTTTTGTATGCTTATGTTATAGATATTAAGAAAATCCAAAAAAATTCCATTTAAAGGATGTGAAAAGAGTTTTTCAGTATTTAAAAGGAACTTTAGATTTAGTCCTTTTTTATTCTTCTAGAAAATATTTTGAATTAAAAAGTTTTTATAATAATGACTTTGGTTGTTGTAGAATGGATATAAATAGTACTTATGGAACTCGTCATTTTATAAAAGATTCATAATATTCTTGTTCATACATGAAACAACACTCAGTTTCACTCTCCAATACTGAAGCTGAATATATAACAGCTAGGAGTTGTTGCACTCAAGTGTAGTGGATGCCAGACACACTCAAAGACCATTTTATGAGTTTTACTAAAACCTAAATATTGCGGGATAATACAAGTTACCTTTCTCTATGTATAATCCCTTTACATAACTCTCAAGCAAAAAAATATATATATTAGGCATCACTTTATCATGGATCACACCCAAAAAAGAGACACCATTTTACAATTCTTCAGAATACAAGAACAACTTGCTGATATTTTTAAAAAACCTCTACCTTTTGATAGATTTGAATTTATTAAACATAAACTAAGAATGATTACACTAAAATAATCATTCACACCTACTTTCTATTTTTATAATTCTACATAAATATAAATAATTATTTTTTCAAAGGGGAGAACATTTGTATTTTGGTTAATGTTTTACAAACAATTTCTTCTTGTTTAATATTTTTTTTTCTAATTTTACTATATTATATTATGTATTTTACCATAATTATTTACATATTATAGTTCTATTCATTTCATTATTGGTTTTTTATGTTTTATCTTCAGGTCTCACCTTTACTAGTTTAATGTTTCAGCCTATCAGCTTAAAACTTAGACTATCGGCTTGATAGTCTGTCCATCAACATGACAACCAATGGTAATGACCTTTTTCCATCGGCTTGATATCCTATAGTAATGAGATTGTTTTCCATCAGCTTGATAACCTATGGTAATGAAGTTTTTTCCAACGACTTGAAAACTTATGGTAATGATTTTTTTTCCATCGGCTTGGAAACCTATGGTAATGACTTTATTTTCCATCATCTTGACAACCTATGGTAATAACTTTGTTTTCCATAGGATTAACAACCAATGGTCATGAATTTGTTTACTTTCTTCATGAAAACCTAGGGTAATGACATTTTTTCTCATCGGCTTGACAACCTATGGTAATGAATTTATTTTCCACTAGATTAACAACCTATGGTAATGACTGTTTTCAATTTTTCTGAAAACCGAACATATTAACATTCTTTTCATCGGTTTGATGTTTGATTGCATCCTCTTTTCATTATTTCCTCTATTTATTTTATTTATTGTATTATGTTTTTTACTTTTATAATATTATAAAACCAACAACTTACTTGAAATCTCAGACAGGTACATTATCTCTTCCTTTTGTTTTTCTATTCTTTTGTGTCATTGTTTCTCGTTTAAAAAAAAATCTTTTCATATAAAAGAAAAACTTACTTTATTCTCATTTATTAGATTCATTAACTTCTAATATCAACTATAGAAGACCAAATTTCATCCAAATTCGTCTATTAATAAGGGACTTCGCTCCTTGAACCCACACCGGTTCTTCAGATTTCTTGGTGAATCTCTACTCCCCTTCTTAATACTCGGTATGATCATTTATTTGCTAATAAACTACATGTCTCAGTATTTTTCCAACACTCCAGATGATATGTCTTTAAAGACATTATTCCAAATAAATTTCATCAGATAAAGTCTAGTTTCACAAGATTTATTTCATAGTTTTGACTTAAGAACCAAAAGAATTATTTTATTCTAGGGTTGGGAACATCTTTGTGTCGAGAAACTCATATCTCTGGATCTGATTCTTATTAAAGAGGCTAGAAAATTATACAATAATGTGTCTTTAGATAAGGATATGATGATTAAAATTACATTGTATGATAGAAATTTTTCTATGTTAGTAAAACAAGCATCACATTTTCACAATGTCCCTACTGAAGGTGACACCTTTTTTTCCTTCTCATAAACTACATGACGACGTTGGTGTGTTTAATAAGGAAAGATTAGAAAATTCAATATTCTTATCAATTAATAGAAAATGAATGTATCCCATATCCCTTTAGAAAAATGGTTTATTGTCCATTAGATGGAAGGGTTTCTAATTCCATGGAAAGGGGATAGAAAAACTCTTAAAGTTTCTAACATCTTTATGTTATATTATCTTCTAAATATGATAAAGGTAAATCCCACAGGTTACATGTTTGAAACAATCAAGAATGTGAAGTTTGGAGAAATTAAGTCCCATATTATCATTTATCCATCTATTTTAACAAAGTTAATTCTTGAAAGATTGATGTTTTGTAATATTCTAGTGAAAGGATAATTGAAAGATATGAAGGATTATTGGATAATCAAGAATACGAAAAAGAAATTGAATGTTTTGTTTGATGAAAAGTCAAAACCCTTCTTCAAGGATGTGGAAGAATCGACACCAAATCAATCGGAACCACTTCTAATAGGATTAGATTCTCAAAATTTAGACCCTCAAATTAGTACAAAGCCTAAAAAGAAAACCAAATAATGTAAAGAGGTTGTAGCAAAGTGGAGAAAGAAGAAAGAACAAATAAAATATGATGATCCTAAATTTGGTCTTTATCTAGATAAAGCTCTATCCAAGAAGATGAGAATAGAAGATAATATATAGGATGAGAAGAAGAATAATAATATTTTGAAAAGAAAATTTCAAGACTTTTAGGTAGCCAAAATTCTAAAAAATTTGAGTTAGAAAGTGCTCAACTGACAGAAGAAGTTCAACAAGAACCAATCATATAGACTTTTCCGGAGAAGGAAAAAGGGAAAGAAATAGTGCAACAAGTTATTCAATCAGCTTCAAAATATGAAGGTGAATAATAGGAAGATGAATTCCTTATGGAATATCTTCAAAGTATTAAGAAAAGTAAAGAATAATATTCTCCTAAAAATTTTGAAGGAATAAAAACAAAAAAATCCTCATGTCGATCAAGCACCAGTTCAATCCTTATAAACTCAGTCAAAAAGAGTTCCCACTCTAGTCAGGAATGGTGCTCAATGTTCTCATGTGTAAAAACTAATTTTCATCCCAGAAAATTTTGAAGAAGAAAGAGATGAAAAATATTTAGAATGGGTTAAAAAGAAAAAAATAGAAATAATAAAGAAAATAGCTAGAGAAAGAATCAATTCTATCAAATGATCATGAATCATATAATGCTAATACTGATTCAGAAAACACAATTTATTTGAGGTAAAGTGATTACATTGATAATGTTTTAATAATTATGGAGAATACTATTCCTTAATTTTTCAATAATAGAAGGAATGATTGATTTTTTATCAGAGAATCATAGAAGGATGTTTGGATAAGTAAGAGATATCAAAACAAGAGTAATGTCAATAGAGGATGATCTAAATGTTTTGAGTGATAGTTCTGTTGCTCACAATAAGGCTCGCAATAAGATGACCAAATGGTCACACAAAATATAAAGCTCTATAAATGAACATGATGTATCAATTGAATACTTAAAAATTCTCTGAAATTATATTCTTATTTCTTTCAATAGGATGTATAAGGAAATAATTGAAATGATTAATCAAATCCCAAAATCTTATTGTGTTGATGTTCATTCAGTGAACGAGTTGCTGGAAATGTTCACTACTTTCAAATCATAGTTTTCGAAGTTTTCAACTTCAAAAGATGAAATAGTTTTTTTAAAGAAACAAAACACTTTTTTGACTGATGAAAATAAGAAAATGCTGCACAAGATTGATACTCTTGAATAAGTGATTAGAATTTAAGAGGAGAACATCAAAATCAAGGATCATCTTTTTGCAGACCAACAAGTGCTTCTTAAAACTCATGGAGTTTCTATCATGAAGGAAAAGAAAGAAATTATGAATATTAAGGTTGTTCTCCATGATTTAATCAAGAAAGAAAAATTAAGAGAAAAAAATGAATGTTCTGATGTATCTTTATTTCTTGTTTGTCTTTTGGAAATTGTAGAACTTCTAGAAATTTAATGAACAATATGACTTTGTTTCCTTTGTTTTGAATTTTTTTTCTCTCTGTCATTTTTTAAGAAACTCAATATTAGCCCATTCTTTTTGTAAATCACAAATGGGAAGATTTGTTTATAAAAGAGGGGGTAAATTTTACAAAGGGGGAGAATTGTTAAGGTTTCACAAAAAAGTAATACATCTAAATCATGGAAAATATATATGAATAAAATACTTTGGATAATATATAAATAAGGGGGGGTTAGTTTTATTAATTTCATAATTTATAAGAGTTTTCATAACTCTAGGAGAGATAAGTTTTTCTTTCTAGTTTTACTTTGTGTTTTGTGTTTTCTAAAAAGGAAGAGTTTGTAAAGTCAAAAGTATTATTTTTAAATTTATTTCTTTTGTTTTGGAAATCAAAAATATCTTTATACTCATTTCTCAAATAAAGGAAATACTTTGAATAAAGTTTTTCTGCCTATCGTACTAAATCAATCTTTCGTACTAATTCTTTCTATTGTACTGACTCTATCTATCGTACTGACTATGTCGATCATACTGAATCTGTCTATCATACATACAATTTTTATCATACTGACTATGTTCATTATACTCACATTGTTCATCATACTCACTTTGCATCATATCAATACATTTAATTAAGTAATATTAATCATACTCATGTTTTACTTTTATCACATGCATGATTTTATTCATTCATCAAAACACATGTTTTATATCAATTGTACACATGTTATCATTTAAATATACCTATTTATTTAACCAAAACGATGTCATGGGGTTAGTTCTAAACTAATCAAAATGCTGTCATGTTTTCTATTTCAATATGACCATTACAATGCTAGGTGTCCAAGTCCCTCAGAGTTTTCCAATGAAATATGACCATTAGAGATAATTTGATAGTTGGAACCTGAGGCCTATAAATAGGTGGCCATTTGATGTTGAGAAAAAAACTTGGGAAACTTCAGCTACATCAAAGTTCTAGAGAGAGACAGTGTGACTTCTCTCTTCCTTCATGCAAAAGCCTTGAAATTAAAATTTATGAATAACTCGTTCATAGTTTTTGTTTTTGAATAAGTGCTTTGCTTTGATTTATGCATCCAATTAGGTGATTATGATCAAGGGCTTGCGGGGGTAACAAGATGGTGAAATTGATCATCATATCGAGGGTATTCAAGTCTTCGAAAGATAGAGGTGTTGATTACCTATAAAGTTGAGGGCTTATAGGGATAACAAAACAGACCTTCAGATCATATAATTGAGGGATTAGCAGTATTGGTGAGACATACCAATTATCCTAGGTGGAAGGATACCCTTCTATTTGGGATAAAATAATTTTAATACCTTTTAATTTTCCGCTAATTATTGTAATATAAAGAGAATATTTTTATTTCTTATTTCTATTTATAATTTTTGTATTTTTTTTAATTAGAGATTATATTTTTATTATTGATTAAATACACTATATTGTGGAATCATTTACACTCAATATTGATCTGATATTTTTATGTAATCTGAATAAAATTGTTTTATAACCTATGGAAACATAACAATTTCATCATATTGAGAGTCTGTCCGATTGTTTTGTTTTATAAGTGTCTTTGTGAATTGTTTTTATTTATGATATACTAAACTAAGAACCGTATTTAATGGTTTTAATAGAAATTTTTAAATATAAAATTCACCCCACCCCCTGTTGTATCTATGCCATCTCATATCCATTTCGATCCAACATTGTTGGGGGATTTTTTAACCAATCAATACATTTAATACCTTTTCCTATTATAACTATTTGGATATTTCAATCTTCCCCTCTCTTTATTTTTTTATGTATGTATATAAATTCATGTAAATAATATTCTTGATTTTTTTTATAGGACTTACTACCTAATAATATAATCTATTCCTATTTGTGTATGGTGGTTACCATAATATATATTATCTACAATAATGTGATACGAAATAACATGTTTTATCTTAAAAATAATCCTAAACTAATGTGTGGTTACTTACACATTAAGAGGGTAGTATAAAATAATATTTATGACATATAAGAGTGAATACCAATGAAACTACATTTCCTTACCATATATACATACTAAATGTATAGATAGTCTTCAACTTCTTCTGATTCAATACAACATCATGATATCCCCCCCACAAAATGCGAATTTAGTTGAATGTAATAGTTATTAATTTTTCTTCACTAACATATTCTATTATATACACAAAATCATACAATTAACTATTATTATTCTTATTTTGTATAAAAACTAGTGCATACAATCTTCTTCCTCTTTAAACTAGAAGAACCTAAAAATTCTCCATCTTTATCTTCTGATTGTTAAATAGTTATGCATAGTAGTGTATTTTTTCTTCTTCTATCATCATCCTTTAATGTACTTGATTAGAAGTAGATCTATTTTACCTCTTCTTTCATTCTCTTCTTCCATAGTTAAATCAATCTATACTGGTTCTTCTCTGTATAATACTACACATCTGGTACTACCCTATCCCGTACTTGTTTTTCAAGAGTTTCTCTGTGCAATACTTGTTCATATGATACCAATTAGGATGATTCCTTGTCCACTTCTTTTTCTGGTACCAATTTGTTAGGTACTTAACTTATTCATTAAATACCTATTCATTTTGAAAATATACATCCAATACAACTTATATTATACCATCATCAAAAATTTAATCTCTTTTTAATTAAAACATTAATTACTACCTTTGGTACTTCTTACTAGGTACAATACCTTCTACTCCATATAATTTATCTTCATCCGATACATCAACACATAGGAAAATTACTCTCAAGATTCATGGATGGAATTTCCCTAAAACACTTTAATTCATCAAAAAATATTACACCTAAAAAAACTATTTCAATAGCCACTTCAAAGTGCACATATTCCCACTTATATTGGTATTGTTTCCCTAAAAATCAAGGTACATCCTAGAACCTGAAAATTAAATTTTAGATATCAAATTTGATTTTATAACTTGAGTATTTATTTCATTGAACATGTTTTATCCTTAAAAAATAATGTATATAAAATTATTAGTAACTTTCCATAAATCATAGTGAAAAAAATTATTATAACTTCAAAAAATCCTAGCTAGAATAAAGATAATCACTTCATGATTTTTGAATCATTAAATGTATAGATCAGAATCTTCATAGTAAAAGGAATTAAAAAACATTTTTAAGATATTTAATCCCTTTGATTTGTAAAATTTTATAGGAACTACTCTATCTAGTAATACTTCACCTAGAAATCAACATATTTGTCCATATGTTAAGATTTACAAGTTTCCTTTGTCTCAAACTCATTGAATTACATTGTCTAATGAACTCTTAGTGGTTTTCTCTAATTCATATATCCAATGAATTATTTAATGTCTATTCAATTTTTTTATCTAATGAACTCAACAGTTTTCTCTATCAAGTAAATTTATGTTTTTTTGTTAATATTCTCCATCTGTAACTATTATTATCTTCCTCTATCTGGTTCTCCTTCATAAGATTTCTTTGTTTTAAAATTTTGTTTCTAGTAAAGAGATCAAAAACCCCTTCTCCAAATTCTATGTCCAATATCCTCTACCTGATAACTTTATGAACTCTATATAATCAGTTGGAAACTTACGTTCAATTTAAATTTGTTGGGATTACTCTATTTAGAATGGCTGCTTTCACAATTTCCAAGTAAAACTTCTTTGTTCATCCACTATGTTACACTAACTTCATCCATCAACAATCTTTAACTAGAATAATTAATATCTGTATATACATAGGATATTTTTAACGTTAAATATCTCCATAGCACAACCTAATTTACTATTTCTGATAGACTCAATCTAATAGAGTCATTATTCTCTTGGAGTTAATGATTTTTTCTATCCTGAACATTGTTCATCCAATGTGTTATAATAAGGATCATGATTCCCAATATCATGATATTTGAACTTTATAATGACAACTCAATTTGAATAAATTTAATTTACTCTATTTCACAAAGTCTTTTCCTTTTTAAATATTCAGATTGAATCATGACCCACACAACATTTTCATTTTTCATCAACAAATAATACATCACTAATAATTGACAGATATGGTTTTTTAGAAAAACTAATTCCAATGTCTCATTAAATACTACTAAAACAATTCCCCAACTCCTATATGATCAACATAGTCCGTTAGGGTTTTATGGATAACCTCATTCATCTAGGCTTCCTATGATCACATCTTTCCACCGGACAGAACTTTCTCTTTTTGGAAAACTCTATCCATAAACAATATACTATATATTTAACATCATTATTATGGTAATAAATTTCATCCTAAAATCAATAAATATCATATTTGAGATATTAATATCATTTCAATGATCTTTATTAGTTACTCATTGTTTTCAAATAATCTTTTATCTTCACTTGAAAAATATGTTCCAAATATTCTAAAGGAAAGAAAACCATTCATCTTCTTCAAATATATAAAGTCTTGTTAACATCTTATACACTTCAACTAAATTCAATTATTCATCCTTAAAATAAAATATACTTATTATTTTCAATCTACTAAACCTATTAACATCAACAAAATCATTTATTGATAAACATTGGGAACAAATACAAACACACAAAGTGGGTGCCTCAAACTCTCACTTTTCATTTTTTACCAATAACTTTAACATTAATATATAGATATAAGAATCATTACATTTCTTATATCCCCCATTATTTATAAAATTTCATTTCAATTTATCTCCACTTAATCGATAATAAATACAAATTATATTGAAATTACATGTCCATTAATTCCTAAAAAATTTATTTTAAATCATTTCACACTTAGTTTATATGATCCACTATTAGTGTAGAATAAATATGTATTTGAGTATAAAAACAATTATGTCCCATATAAAATAGAATGAAACCATGTGAAATGAGAAAATATAATATTTTCTTTAAGGATTTTTCATATGTATTTTCGGTTGATGATACCAATTGTGATATAAAACTATAATAGAATAAAACAACCTAAAACTCACCTCTTCAAAAAAATTGTATTTTTTATAATTTTGTATGATAACCAACCTTTAAAAACTTTTATTATACCACTTTTCATGTATCATTGATTAATTCATCTTATCCTCCTTTATGAGAATAATATTTTAGTAACTAAGGACCATAGATTATGAAATATATATATTTTCTAAATGATACTCCTTCAAAAACATTCAAGAATAATTATATTTGTTTGAGATTATAATTATGCAATATATTTCAATATTTTTCCACTTCTATCTCCTATAGGAGACCTTTTGTGAAATATTGTTAATGATGAATCTGTTCAACATATATTGTTTCAGATTTCTTTGTCGAGAATACACAAAAAATGGAACTCGATTATGAGGCTACCCAGAATTTACAATTTCCACATCTTTACAAATGATGTAATTCATTAATAATTTCCTTTGGAATTTAAAAAGTAAGTCCAATATAATATGGTATACTCTTCACTTTTTATCATGTGTTAGAAGAAACTATTTCTATTTCACCAAGGATGACCCTCTTATATAATTTTTGAATGAACCAACATACAAATCATTATATGATGGAAACATATTTATATTTTTTTTTCTAATGTTGAAAAGCCATCCACTACCTTATGTTTTATCCATGAGATAATTATTCACCTATAATTGTTGTAACAATAATCTCACATAAAATTCATAATTTTTTATGGAACAAGGTGTCTCTTATATTCTTCTCAAAGTAAATAGTATGGTTGAGATGATTTTATCAATATATTTACCTCATTTCCTCCATTCAATATAATCCTAGTTATAAATTGTTTTTGGGGTAAAATAGATCTGATCACTTCTTCACTCTCTTTATGTGTTAATTTTCTCTTCTTAAGATCATTTAGCACACTTCTATCTGTTGGTGTGATTTAAATATTATTTAATAACTCTTATTGTATTAGACATATATTAATGAAATATATAGGAGTGTGTTCTTTCATGTTACACCTAGAACATATAATTTATCTATCACAGTGGTTGTATTTTATTAACAACCTCTCATGAAATTCATCATCTTCATACAAATCCTTTTGTTTTCTATTCTCACTCAACATTTCTTCTTCTTTTTCTATATCTCCTTCCATCTACATATCTTCTAAGAAGATTAATAAAATATTATTTATCACATTCTAAACTAGTTAAATATTTCTATATGGCTTCTAATAATTTTATTTTTATCACCAGTTCATCTAGATGTTTCACCCTTCTTCATATTCATGGATCTTGAATCTAAGGTCTTATCATTACTCTTTTTTGATATCTCCTTGGGAGATTTATTATATGAAACATTAATTTTCTTTATTCCCAAGTTTACTTCTTATTTCTTACTTAAATTGTATTTTTTAAAATTTTGATACATATTAGGGTGATCATGCACTACCATTTTGACCACCATTATTGCATAAATCACAAAAAATTTCATGTATTCAAAATTTGTTTTATTTATAATAATTTTTTTAAATTTATGGTTGTTTATTTTTAATATCAAGTTTACTCCCCCTTTATTTAGGCCTCCTTTGTGCTTTATCATTTATAGTGATATAGCAAAACCCAATTCACAATTACTGAATCTATTTCAATACCAATATTAACCCATAATGTTTTGTCTTCTTCAACAACATTTCATACGGATTCTGAAACAAAAGAGGAAATGTTTTTTTGTTTTTATCACAACATGTTGGTATATTGTGAAATAATATATTCCATAATTTTACTTCTATCCACCCTATATATACTGTTAAGAATTGCATAGATTTTATTCTTTCATATTTATATAGATTCTATATTCCAAACTTTACTATTCAATAATAATATTTGGGTAAATTAATACAAGAAGATATGGAGAGTAATACTGTATCCATATCTACCTAAGATAGATAATTAAATGAATTCATTATTTTAGTTTAACATGTTAGAGGAATTTTATAATTAAAATCCTAAATTGATCATTATATAATAGAAGTACTTTTTTCACACTTTTTTAAGACAAAATATGTTCCTCTTCAGGAGTCACATTTTTTTACATCCTATAATAAAAACCTAATATAAAGTATGTTATTCTAGTAATCAATGATAATCACCTTATAATAAAAATAATATTTACTTTTATCATCTTGGACATCATGTAACATATTTAATTCCCTAATTAATTAATGGATTTCATTGAATTTCATTTTTTTATTTTCATTTGATCATACTTGTTATCAATTCAATTATTTAGTTTTTTAGAAAGTGTGTGATTCTTATCTCCAATAGTGTTCTTAAATCCATATTTATATCCGAACAGTTGGATCCATTTGATTTCAAATCTTGAGGAACCTATTTAATTCTAAAAATTTCGTGTATCAATGCCTCTAACATTATTAGAGAGATTTATTCATTCTAGAATTGTTTTTAAGCCTTCATTATGTTAATTTTTTCATCAAGATGTGTGCTATATTACTTCATGATTTTAAAGACTTCATAAAAAAGAGATATTGATTCTTTGGGAATATAATGCAAAAAATAATTTAATATAGTAACTGAAGTATCTTGAGAAATTAATGGTAGATCATCACCGCCATTTAGGCTAGGTTCATATTCCCAGGGAATCGTTGGACAAGAATTTTCACATACTGCATGATCACTCAAGGTAGGAACTTTTTCCTTCTTCTTAGTGGTAATTTGAACCACATATTCTTTAGATTCCAAGACAAATCTATCTCATTATAATAATGGTTTGGAGAAACATGATTTTATTTTTCTTATTTTTTAAGAGGGACATCTTATTTTACATTATTTTACATTTCTTTATCATGTAGATCATATTCTTGTTAGAAATATAATTCTTCTATGAGATAGATGAATATTCATTAAAAAGTATAATTATTCATAAATACAATAAATAAATTAAAATATTCAAAAAAGAATAATTACCAATATATTAAATCGAAAATAGGTGAATCTCACTCTATTTCGAATTGTATGGACCACTTCAGAAAATTATTAGTATTAAAAGGGTTTGTGAATTTGGTAATTTTCAAAAAAAATATTAATTTTATCCCCTTACTTATTATACCTATTAGGATCTTTGTTCCCTTGTTTTTTGTTTTTTTTATATACAAGTATATGAAGGAATGTAAAAAATAACACCCAATGTTTTTACAAGGCTCACTAAATAATAAGAGTAGCCAGTCCTCATTGTGTATAGTGGTGACTAGTACACAAATTCTCTACTATAATAAGATATGAAATTTGTGGTCTGTATTAGAAATAATACTAAACATAATTCATTTTTCCAAAAAAATAGTTTGGGGATAGAAGAAAATTCATAATTCTAAAGACTAGTGATTTTATTGTCCAAATACAACTCCGAGTAGGATAATTATAATGCATGTGAAAATAATATTCATCTTTTTCTTCAAATTATTTGAAACATCATGAATGAAATGAAAAACATGTGACTTCTATTGAATATTAAAATGCTTATTTTTTTCTTATGCTTCTTCTATTACTTTCACAAAATCATGCATAAAACCCTTCTTCTACCTCTTTTATATAAAAACTATTAAATAAAAACTTTCTTCTATTCATAAGAAAAAACAAGAATATTGATGCATAAGTCTTTTCTACCTATCTAATAGATATGCACAACAGTTTCTATCTTCTTATTATGTCTTCTTCCTATAGTATAATTGAATGATGAAAATATCTTTTCCCTCTTTTTTTCATATCTTCTTCCCAAGTGAAAATAATCTACACTGGTTATTCATAGTCTGATATTGTTAAAATAGTACTTCTCTATCCATCACATATCTTTCTAGAGTCTCTCTCTCTCTGATACATGCATCTCAAATACCAGTTCAGCTGATCCCTTCTTTTCTTCTATATATGATACATTTTCATATGTTACATTATCAAATTGTTGATTCATATTCATCCAGAACTTTTCCATCCGATATAGTTCATCTCATTAATTATGTATTCAGTACCACACTTCCTCATCTGGTGTATTTTTCTCCATCTATTACCTCTTTCTTTGTATAGTTCTTCCCCATCTGATACTTTGACCCAATTGAGAATTTATGTTAATATTCATGGATGAAACATCACTACAACACTTTAATAAATAAAAAATAATCACACCCATAAAAACTCAATATTCAAACATTTATCAGTTCATATACTCCCCTTTATATTGACATCATTACAATGAAAATAAAGGGAGTAACACGAACATAAAATTTTAATTTTTCTCTTCAAAACTGAATTTTCTATTTGAGACATTCTTTTATTTACCACCTTCAAACTTTCAAAAAAATTGGATTCAATAAACATCGTATTATGTTATCCAAATTTTAGACCCAATGTTTTTTATAACTCCTAGAAGTCTAACC
This sequence comes from Viscum album, assembly GCA_963277665.1. Classification (NCBI taxonomy): domain Eukaryota; kingdom Viridiplantae; phylum Streptophyta; class Magnoliopsida; order Santalales; family Viscaceae; genus Viscum; species Viscum album. The sequence continues at coordinate 2,083,196,496 of OY728143.1, read as the reverse complement.
TAAAATCAAGATCTTCACTTTGTGATTAGAAAAGCACTAAATGTAAATCTCCAAATCATTAAAATGAAATACTTTATATATTATTTGTAATATCTTTAAACACATAATGTTTTATAACTATATAGGAACTACTCAGTTTTGTGACAATCTATTCGGTAATATTTGTATTTTTCCTTTTAGTAACCTTGAAATTTCTTCTATATCTGGAGCTCTTTGTATTACTATATTTGATTCACTCTCATTTGTCTACTCTTCTTACTCTATCTGATGATATATCACAAGTTTGTCTAAATTTTTTCTATCTGATAAACATAAATGATCACTCGGTCTTGTAACATCATGTTACTTAAAACCACTCTCAAGAATCCTCTAATTGAGGACTCCAAGATATTTTTATGATAATTCAGAAACTTTTAATCAATAAAAATTAAATATGATACCTCTCTCCATAAAGACATCATTCAGAACATAAAAAACACTCGATCCACTAAGATCCTCCAACTTATTCTTTCCAAAAAATTACTGCAATCATCAATATCATTTTAGAAACATTATATTTTGGTTTTTAATATAGAAAATCATCTCTTAATTTACTATGTCTAATAGAAACATTGCAAGAGAGTCATAAATCTCATTTAGGAAAATATTCCTTCTATTACAAACATTATTAACCCAAATACATAATGAAAGAATCATGATAACGATTAAAATGATATTTTTTCATTTTAATAAGACCACACATTTCATCAACAAACTTGCCTCCATTTTATATAGTATTTTTTCTTCCATTATTTATCTTGAATCATGGCCCACATGTAATTGTGAAGTTTATTAATTGTTTAATGAATCAAAAAGAATGAAGTAATATTGTTTTTTGGAACACTCAATCTAATTTACATATGATAATTATCAAACAATCACTTTACACCACCTTCTATATGGTAATCTCAATCGATTAGCTTTTGTTTGATAACTTCATTCTATTTGGCCTTGTCTGACCACCTCATTCCATTAGACACATCTATCTTTATCTAGAAAACTCCATTCGGAAACATAATACAGTGGATTGAACATCGTATATTGGTAACATGTTTTCTTCTAAAAAAAAGAACATTTTTGAGACAGTAATATTAAACCACCAATCATCATAAGTTACTCAACATCACCAAATAATATTTCTCTGTGTTATAAAAAATATATTCTAAATCATCCAAAGGTAAGATCATGATTTATCATATTCCAAGATATCAATACAGGAGAACTTCTTCCCCTCATCAATATACTACGATTCTTCATCATTCTCATAAATGATAATTCTTACATACCAATGCTGAAAAATATTGAAATCAAGGTAAAATTTCTTTGACAACCATTACCAAAAAATAAAATATAAACAAAGTGGGATATTCAGAAATAAGAAAACTTATACAGGGAATTTTAACCCCATTAACATATCCATATCATCTGAATAATATCCACTGATAACAGGAAAACATTGAAACCATGTAAGGGATATTGCATCATCCCAAATGGGTGACACCATCCATAATGTGTTCAATTACCATCCATGGGGGAAATTCCCCCCTAGAAGAGTATTCTACAAGAAGTCATAACACGTTATAAAGGACCTAAAACCCATATCTCTATGGTAGTACCAACTCCATCAAAATAAAGGTATGACCAACACCTAGTCTTATTAAAAAAATATTATAATTTTGTTTGAATCGCATGTTCCATATCATCAATTATACAAGGGAATTGGAATAGAGGGTCAGTAGAATAGATTGTCAATAATAATTGAAAACCCCTACTCCATCTCCCCCATCCATATCTTGATATGCAGTGTAGGGGAAGGAGATGATATCTAGTATTTAAACAATGACATCACACTAGGTATGTAGAAAATATGGATAAAATGACCAACTCCTCCCTCCTCTAAATCAAAACCACATGATAAATTATTAATTCTAGGGTACCAAGAAGTAGTGGGAACCTCCATAGGCACTATAGATAACTATATCTCATCGAACTACTCTATTTTTAAGGGTTAATTACCAATACCTAGTCAACTTCTATAATTCATGAACATCCATCTTCCAAGACATCCATAACCACTATCTTCTCCCATAGACAAGTAATCTCTAAAAAACATGCATAGGTCCCATGTATATCATGTGGGTGTTCCTAGAGAATTATAATACCCCCACACCTTCTCTACTAAATTATCTGAATCATGTTTTTATTTATAAGGGATTATGTTTCATAAACAACCTAGAATCATCTCACCTATAACCTATAATCGAGTATAGGATTCCATAATCCAGTTCTATACTGAAGGATACATAGAATGAGATACATATATTTCTAAATCCATCTTCAATTTAATAAATCATAATAAAATTAGCTAAATGGATGAAACATGGAGTATACTAGGAGTACATGATCTGTACAACCAAATCCTTACTCAAGGAATGTACTTTAGAACAAAGTATCATGTATTTCCAAAATATTTGGAATGTACCTATAATATATTTAATGAAATATTCATGGGTACTAGGTCTGATAACCTAAATGAAGTTGTGTAATTTAACTCAGCATGTCATGTAATTGTACATGACATGCGCCTCACAATTCGTGTATAGACATGTACATGTACATACCCCATGTCATGGATCCATAGGGTCCTACATGTCATGTTTTTATAGATAATATAACTTTTGGAAATTTTCACTAACAATGTGATACATCGACTATCTATATTTTATATGTTCTTGAGACTACATGATTTTTAATTGGGAATTATAGATATATAAAAACATTAAACATCAAATTTCAACCCAAAACATTATATTTTGATCCATATCCAATTAAAACAAATCCAAAAGGAACTATATTCTCAAAATAATAAGAAAAAAACTTTTGAATCAATATAGGTGGGATTGCAAATAATAATCCTTACCTCATGGAAGATCATGAATCTTTGAGATTTCCTAACATAAGTTCTTGATCCCTAACAATTTCACCCAAATCCATGATCTGATTTCCTCTTAATGAATCGTAATCATTGATATCCCCCTTTTCTAAGTTCCACATCCCCAATATAAGGTGTACACTATTCATGGTTTAACAACAAGCTATGAGATCTATGTTATTTTAATAGTTATAATTATTTAAAATTGATCACCACTAAATGGGCCTAATTGGGGATTGATACTAACATGAAGATTACACACCACCTACATGAACCCCTATTTTTCAATAATCCATAAAGTTAGAGTTTCCATTAGAGGTTACTTTTCATAAAAAATGATCCTCACATGTATAGGGATAAACAATATTTATTTTATAAAAAATAAATATCCCAGAAAGAATGTCTGCTTTGAAATTTCACTAAATTCTTCCCATGTGAAATAGTCACATCTCAAGAACAAAATTTCATTCATAAATTTTTTATAGGGTCATTAAATCTAAGGAAATATCAATTTTACCCATTATAGGGTTTCAAGTCTCTCAAAGTTGAAAAGGTTTTAGGTATTCATCATGGGAAAAACCTGATCACATCCTCCTCCTCTTCATCATGTATTTTCATCTAAAAAATGAATGTAACTATAGATAATCTCCAAGATTTCCTAAATCCATACTCATGTAGAATAATGAAATATAGTCACATGGGGTTTTCCATCATCTGGAAGCCCAATAATATGAAGATATATGAAATAAATCTCACTCGAGAACACAACCCTTTCCCATCACTCTTATTTGAAATATTACATCTAATATTATCATTCCCCCACATTTCTATCTACCATTAAACAATCATATGATAATCTTAAAATCTAATAACAACACTAATTTGTTAATACCCATCAAGGATTTATACTTAAATCTCATTCCAACCATGGTGAGATTTGTATAATATGAACATGAAGCAACTCCATTAACCATAAGTATATATTAGATATGGTTAATCCCCCAAGGAATTTCCCAAATGGTTTCATTCCCTCGACTTCTAAAAATGTTTATAATTAATATTAGTTTCTATTGAAAATAAAACCACATCAATAGATAATCTCTAGTGTCTCTAGAATTGCTCAAAACTATATCAAGAGATCCTATCACTACTCCTTTTAATCATCATCCAAAAAGACACATAAACACCAATAGTTGTGGTAAACTAGGGTAAAATAATCCATACAACCCCTTCCTAGCTTGTAGTTTTAGGGATTAAACATCTTCAAAACTAACCTTACCCATGTTCCATTCCACCATAGATGAACTAATTTATCCCCTTAGAAATAAGAATTCAACATCTTATCGATTTCAAATATCCACTATTAAACCAATTAAATAGTCTAACATATTAAAATCCCCAGATATTCCATATGAAATATCCGTCAAATATTTTACTACACCACCAAAGAGATCACATAATCTAGTTGAATGACTACTAGAAGATCTCGTACCCATGGATACTGAACTCACATTGTCCAACACATAGCAGAAAATAATATAATTTCCTAATGATAAAGGAAAAACAACTCACTATACACATATATTAATTCACTAAAAACCTAAAATAAATACATATATAAAACTTAAATTCATCTCCTCAACCACCCCAGAAGTTGGCCAAAACTGTGCGCGAAAACCCAGGAAGGAAGTAGTTACATCCATCAATGGTTAGGCCTAATCATTTTTTAGGTATCACGCCCAATGAAGTGTACTATGACCCGTTAACTCAATCACAAAACACATCACATAATTTTCTACTCATCCTAACTTGATCTAAGAGTGACTAACCATCACCTTCATAACACAACTATATCACACACTACTATGAAATAATATCTAAATAACTAATTTCCAAAATATTATCTTTCTATAAAATGAAAGAATGGTAAACTATCACCACTAAGAGATACCACCAACCACATTGCATTGGTCCATTGCCTCTATAATGATACGCGAAACCCTAAATGGAAATCCATCATCTCTAGGATAAAACACACGTGTTCTAATGAATATATGAATCCCAATAGAAGGTAATAGATAATGTTTTAGAGATGATAAGACTTACCAATTATATTCATCAATATCTCATACAAAGGAAAATATTTTTCATTGGTCAACCTTTATCATCGAAATACATGTATGAGACGTTGTCTTCATACAAAGGATACCCCAAACACATGAGAGGGGAACATATATCTAGTTAGGGATCATATACATAGAATAAAACACATTATACTCATCAATATATGATATAATATCCCAATAGGTTTCTCCATCTAGAAATACGGATCATTAAAAAAATAGTCTCAACAAAAATATCACAATTATACATCTTTTCATGAAACACTTTCACCAATTAATGATCTTCTGTGATGGGTGTAAACCTCTTTCAGTGTCTATAAATTGATTAAAAAAAAAACCTACCTCACCTTTTGTAGATTTTAAACACCAAATAATGGGTGAGGTTTCTCACCATTATGGTAGAACATCCATACTCCACATTGTTTTGCGCACTGATGTCTACCTATGGAGGTCTCATTCCCTCTCTTTGGGGGATACACACTCATATATATTATAGGTAAACCACACCTCATCGGAACTAAGTGTATATATACCACATGTTCGAATGGGACATACATCAAATGAGAGGGGACCTATCCCTACCTTGGAGGACCCATTCCCTACCCAATGGGATGATACTGACTAACATAGATAGAATTTCCATACCCCACCTCATTATAAACACCGGACATTGAAAATAGAGGACGCACACACTTTCCAATAGTAAAGTTACAACCCCTATGCAGTATGGGGGACCCATTTCTCATTGGATTAGAGGGATGCAGACCCCATGACCAAATGAAGGATCCATACTCCATGAATGGGGGACCACTCTCCTATATCAATGAGATATATGAAACTCAATATTTTCATATGGTCAAACCTCACATTGTTAGACAGAATGTGTTAGTTTCGGTGATACCAAAAAGTTAGAGGATCCATTACCCATATGATATTTTAGATGTTTGAAATACCCACTTTGTAGATAAGTAATTATTACCCCATAAAAATTGTTTAAATAGAGACTCTATTGTATCTTTATGTTGAATATCTTGACCCCAAATGAGTGAAATACTAACCTTACACATGGAATATTTCAATAATCAAAATATGTAATGAGTATCCTTAGTAGCTCATATTTCTATGAGTAGTAATTTTGTTATGTTAATTTTTAAAATATTATATTTCACTCCCCTAAAAAATTGATTTTCATGAGGAGAGACAAACCTCACCATTGCACTAGGGAAACTCAAAAAGTAGGATGCCATATTGGAAACCCAATAATGAAATGACTATTATATAATGAATGGAACTATAATGTTTTATCATATAACCAAATCGATAAGTACATAGGTTAGTTGAAAAATTATTAGTCTTTGTATTGAAATGTTTTACCCACCATATCCTAATTGGTATCATTGGTCTTTTAACTAGACATTAGAACCATTAGTCATTTTCTCCACACATGTACCGAAAAAATGTCATCAGAAAATTATATTCAATATCTATCCCTATGATCATTCCACTTCAATACCACTCAAACAAGACCCGGCTGAACAAGACTCCTCCAGATTGGTGATAAGCCAAGTGTGTCACCCCAAACCCACCTCCAATAGTCCATAATATTGAGACAAGATTCCAAAAGTCTGTATATATATATTTGGAAGAACATAGCCTCATTGTAGTGACCCCAACCAAATTACCTCAGAGTCAATGCCTCACTTTATTACATTGTAATAAGTAACATATAATCACTTCCCAAACAACATAATAGTTTAGTAGTTTAGGTAAACTAGATAAATATTTGAAATTCACATTACATTTTAACACATACACAAAAAATATCAATGGGTTTTCCATTATTCACCCTTCTATGATACCCTCCTTATCAATCATAATATACTTCTTGGAATCATTTCAAAAAATAAAACATACGAATGGGGTGATCTTAAAGGACCAACAAGGGTATAAAAATAGTGGAAGCTACCATAAACAAGCAAAAAAATTATGGAAAGGTGATTATCTAAAACACTTTCCATTTAAACAATAACCTAAGCATAATATGGAAGGAACGAAGGATGATCATATAATTCAATATAAATAATCACATGAGAATGAAACTTAGAAATAGATATTTTACTAGTAAAATAATTACATGTATTGTAAATAATTAATCTGATAATGGAGGAATGCATTATGTGGGACATCATAAACATATCGTCAAGGCTTCGGCCAAGAAACCAAACAAAATCAGGTAATACATTAGTCAAAACTGAAACTAGTTTGTCTCCTAAGAACTATTGATGCATATAGGGGATATAATAGGCCCCAACAGACACTTACTATGTACAATACATTTCTCATATGAAATAGTTAAAACATAATTAACATAAATATTAATATTAAAAAGTTTCATATGAACTATGAATATATTAACCATAAATATTTAGTGGTATCAAAATAGAACATATAGAGTAAAAATAAATCCTAAAAAAATCCATGAAATATGGTAAATGATATTATAATTGGTAATATTTTATCACGTATAAAATCCAACACATGATGTTGGAAAAAATAAAAATACTCTAATAAAATCATAAAACAATTTTGAGATAAGAAACACTTTTTACATTGAAATAGTTTACTTTAAATGCCATGGAATATTAAAATAATATAATTTAATTGAAAATAATCATGTAAAATTATAAGGTAATATTTAATAAATTAATGTTTCATGATAGTGTAAAAAGTTTATCATGGCGTATAAGTTAAAAAACATTCCTTCTATATTTCTATCCAAAAAATTTATAATGTATCATCATTTTATAAAAAGTAAAACATGGGTAGAATGATTTTAAAAATGCGTAAAAACAATTTTATAAATAATGGATGTATAAGAAAAATTTTCCCCAATGGAGACTTAAACTTCAAAAATCCTGGATATTAATAAGATTGTGAAATGAAAATTACCACATTTTAATCTATAGAACTATATGCCCCATGAAAAAATAAAAATTTCTGAATATGAAAATATCATATTCTTCAGATTAATACTCATAAAAGACATTCAAGGGAAATATTTACACCACAAAAAAATAAATAAGAATTGTATAAGGTAAGGGTCCCATAGAAATAAAAGTGTGACAAAAATCCATTACCATAGGTATGATTTCTTTCATATGTGTGAACAACTATTATATAGTGATTTTAAACATATTAATAACTTAAAAAATAAGTTTAATTATATTAATAATATCATATATTATCCCCTTATAATATTTTCCCACTTGTTTATTAATAATATTTTATTCATTTAACTAATCTGGGGGTAAATTTCAATGTTTTCTCATGGTTGTTTTGTCTTGATAGTCTTGATTCTCTTAAATAGGATATATATAAAAAACAACCATAATAATATTAACATGATGAATATTATATTTATTCAATAAATACATTTTAAAAATGATTTTTGAATGTATAACATGGAAAATGAATCACATCGTATTGCGGATACAGAAGGTCGTTCTTTTTCACGAACAACGGTGTCATTCCCTTAATATTGAATGTTTAAAGAAGTGGATAGAATATTTATTCTTATAGAAACAATAACATGTAATAATTAAAAAATATATACACTATATTTATCAATATACCTATCCATGTAAAGTGGTGATGATAAATAGTTTACACCGTGATGTGGAGACGGAATGTTGTACATATGCACACATGATGTTTTCATTTTTCGTAGGATGGATAAATAATGGAATCCGATTGTCCTATAATGATAATAGTAACATATAATTATTTAGATTATAATTTATTTATTCCTTTAGTATGAAAACAACACATGAGGATGAATTAGGATAAGAAATGAACTTGGATGAGTTGGTAAAACAACTACTTCTTCTTCGGTGCACTTCCTTTAGACCACTTCTTAAGGGATCTATAATTAGTCTTTTTGGTAGACCAGAAACTCCATAACATAAATAATTATTTTAGGAGGAGAAATGGTCAGCGTTTTTTCAATCTATAAGGATGAAATTGGTGTGAAAAAACTGAGGGAGGAGGTTACCTTTTATATCTGAGGTGAGGGGTATTTTTGGAAACTCTCAACATATTAAATTAATATAAATTTATTTTTTATTAAAAATTTCCCCAAATATTTTTATTTAAAATATAATATTAGTGTTGATAGAAATTCTCTAAAAACAATTAGACAAGTTGAGGTCTCATTCCCACCTTTATCTTTAGGATTTAACACTTATTTAAACCCTTTAACTCTTACTATGAAAACATGTGTTTTTACTCTTGGAAGGTTAATATAGTTATTATAAATCACCACACGAACCATAAATGATTCATGGAAGAAATTTTTAACTTTATCTCAGTAATTTTTATAATCTTTATATTTTTTTTGTATTTTATATCATTTAGTAAAATATTATATATTGTCAAATTTCATTACTGTCAATTTTGACACCTTTTATTACATGACTTTTTAGAAAATCATAACATCTTGATAAATTAGATAAAACCCATAAATACATCCATAGTTTTTATATTTCATATATTAAATTCATGTATGATATTAATTATCTACTATTATATTTATTTACATATTTTTAATAACATTTATTTGATATGACCATTAATTAAACAATTATGGCATCATCAATGTGAAATCCATTAATTTAAATATCTATTTCTGTTAATTTAAAAATAAATTATCATGATGAAGATACATATTTTATATTAAAATTGAATATTTTTAGTAGATGTTATCTTCTGAATAACCATATATAAAAAATTTAACACTTCTTAAAAACACAAGAATGACATATTTGACTTTCTTTAGAATAAAATATAATAAAAGGAATAAAGTCATGAAGTGGATCAAAGAGGCCATAAAATATTCCAAAATATTATTTTTGTAAACAATAAATCATCCAATAAAATTAATACAAGTGTTGTGGTAATTTTATAATACTTATAATAATATTTTTACCCTTAATTACCCGATTTTCCCTTAACCGTGGTGATTTAAAAAATACTAACGTTGGTATTCATATTTCTTAAAAATAAATGGTACATATTTAATAAATTTTTAACATATTATTAAAAATATAGAATCTTTTTTTTCAAATTTTAAAATGATTTTTGGCTAAAATTAATTAAAAATTAACCTCGTTGACAGAACGAGAAAATGTGTTTTTTAAGTTGAAACGTTCAAAATATTAAAATGATTTTACATTGAAATTAAATGTAAAATTGATTCCAATGCCCTATATTAGATTAAATTATAAAAATTTGATTTAATTATACTTTAAAAAAAATAAAAAATATCACTTAACACCATATATTATTTGGATGAAAAAACTATTTTCAATTACATTGTATTTTTCCCTATTCATCAAAAAATGAAAATTTTCAGAAAAATACCAAACATTCAGCCAAAGTTAATTTTGATATTCTGAATTAAAATAATAATTTTATTTTTTTCAAATATAATTTTTCAAAGTTTCATAATCTAGATTTAAAACATGTTTGCTACAAAAGTTGAGAAAACTACCTTAATGAAAAATGTAGACTTTTATGCTTCAAATTTGTTTTATTCTTATCTTGAGTCTATAAAACTTATTGGATGAATTTGAAAACCATTTTTTAGAAAAAATAACTATATATTTAATTTATATATTTCAATAATAGGGATTAATTTAATTTTTTATGATAAAATACCATTATGGGAATAAAAATAGTTTTTTTAATAAAAACACATCCTCAATATACAATTTGTTTTTATTTTTATTTCTAATTAATTGGTAAACCAATTAATTATATAATATATTTTAATAAGTTATATAAAACTATTCATAACCACCAATTTAATATTTAAGATATAATTTAATTTTAAATAATACTATTAATAGTATGTTGTGGTTTCTTTAAGTTTGATGTTACGTGAATTGTATGATATCAAATATATAAAATTTTAAAATTTTCATACCATAAAATCTTGGGGAGTGGAATTCTCTCCTAATTAAATAAATTTTGTCCTCAAAGTGTGAAATTTCACTTAAAAAATCAAATTTTGATAGTTGAAAATTCGTTTTTGGGAAAACCACATCATAAATAGGGTTAATAATGGATTCTCATCATAAGGGGGAAAGGGAAATGTGATGATCACCACAGAATTAGGAATTTGAATATGATAACTTTACTAGAAACTAAAAATAGGGAAATGGAAGAGAAATCAAACTATCATGTTCGGATGGATAGTGATAGAGAATATGGTCTATGGAAAGTTTATCATCAAAAAACCGTAAACCTGTGATGGATTAAAGAGGCCATTTATTACTCAGTAAGAAAACTAAAAAATGATGTTTTTTTTATTTTGAAATCCTATTTATAGTGTTGAGGTATTATTTTAATATTAAGATAAACACTTGAGAAAGTATCCATAATTGATTACTTTCCATGTAATTACTATAATATCATCCTTTGGTAGTGCTTCGATCTATTTTTACTTCATTTGATACACCTTGAAATGAATGTTCAAGATCTATTTTGCACAACTAAATCACATTTACGTATCATATGATCCATGAGTAATTATTTTGGATTTTATTATTTTCTAAAAAAATGGTTAGAACATAATATCCAATATATCATTCATTGACCTCAAATAATAATATCCCATGAGTAACATAATCTATTACAAACTTAAGACTCTCCCAATATACTTCATTCCAAATTAACAGTCCAGAATGGTCTCTAAATATTCAAAATCAATCATAACATCTGATTCCCTAAAAAATTAAATGTATCTCTTATAATCACATACAAAAATATTTTATCACCTTAAAAAGATCAATTAAAATATTCATTCTTCAAAATCCTTAAATCATAATTACTCTTCTAGAATCCTTATTTATTTCAAAATTATTATGACTGTTACATCATTGATAAAATACTCAAATGAAATAATTATTAAATCCATGAATAATTACATTAATCATTACGCTTCATCTTTGGTAGTAGAATAAGTTTTACTATGATCCATTATCCTCTTTCGGGATATATTCCTTTAACTTTTGAGACATCGATTTGTATAGTTCCCCATTTTCCTATAGTTGAGTTATTGTAAACTGGAAACCTTTTTTACGCATGAAATCACAAAAACAGTTTCCTTTCTATCCAAATTATTAGAAAACTCTTCTTCATTTTATGAAAGTTATATGGTGTTCCTTTCCCTAATTATCTCATGTGGTAAATAATTATTTCCCTCATTTCCTTTATCCATATTTTTTATAGCTATACTTGTATTCTTGTCCTTCCCTAAAAAACCATAATACTTAGATAATTTTTTATTTGTCTCATCATCACATGATACAATGTCCCCTTTTGATGAGAATGTTTGGGATACCAGTTCCCTTATAAATATTACATTAAACACATCAAAGAAACAATCATTCAATACTTTGTACTATGTGCATTCATGTGTTTCTCATTACTTACGCAATACTCAATTTCAAAAGTATGGAATAAAATAGATTAGATCATGACATTATGAAACATAATATATATTCTTAGAACTAGTGAACCATGTAACGTAAAATTTAAATATATTTATAACTAATCTCTAAATAATAATCTGTGTTTATTTGGATATATTTCCAATTTTTTATAGGGTTTCACTCTCTAATCTATGTATTCTTAAATTTAGTTCCCAAGGTTTCTAATAACATTGCTTTGATAACAAATGTAATTACCCTGACCCTAGTAGCCTGGATCATTTGCCTTATGTTTTTATGTTGACATAAGATACAAGGAATCACATCCCAAATAAATGAATAGTTTAGTAGTTTTGGTAAACTATATACATATTTGAATTTTGAATTTTTTTAAAACATAAATATCCCAAATAATTTCATTGAGTCTACCATTAGTCTCCATTTCTGCAACCCTTCATATCAGTCATAATATAACTCTTAGAATCCTAGATAAATATGAAACTTATTAAAGGGGTGATATTAGATTCTCAGTAAGAGTATACATATAAAAGAAGCTATCAAAAACAAGAATAAAAATTATGTGAATTTGATTAGCTGAAACAAATGCCATTTAATCACTAATCTGATAATAATATGGAAAAAATTTAATATGATAAAATCATTCCATATAAATAATCAAGTGATAATGAAACATAACCATGGATTTTATAATTCTTGAATAATCACATGGAATAACAATAACTAATCCTATAATTAAGGAATGCATAATTTGAGACATCATAAAAATACCTTCAAGGATTTGACCAAGACACTATAAATAATCAGATATGACATTAGTCAAATCCAAAACTAGTTTCTCTAGTGATACATATAGTTAGATAAAGGGTCTATACCAGGTATCACCTGATACTTACAATGTCTAATTCATTTATCTTATGAAAGGGGTGAAACATAATCCACCAAAACATTTATATTATAAATTAGCATACCGAATGTGAATACATTAACCCTAAACTATGAATTGAATCAAAATAGCACATCCACAGTCATGAAGAAACATAAAAAATTCAATGAAATATGGTAAATGATATCATAAGAGGTACAAATAAATCAAGCATAAGTTCCAAAAAAGGATGTAGAGATAGATTAAAATACTATAATAAAAACAATATTGAGAGAAATAACTCTTTTTTACATTGAAATCATTTATTTAAAAAGCCCCACAATTTTAAAAGAAAACATTTTCATTGAAAATAATCTTGAAAAATGGTAAATGAAGCTTTAATACATTAAGGTATCAGGTCAGAGAAAAAAATTATCTCTTGTTGTATAATTTTTAAAAAACATTATATATATATTATTATTGAGAAATTAATAAAGTACATGTTTAGAAAATGAAAAAAATATTCCATTAAAAATAATTTATAAAAATTAGAAAATGGGTAAAAATATTTTATATTTTTTAAGGATAATAGTAAAAAAAAATTTAATGTTTTTTTAGAAAGAATGGACATAGAATAAAAAGGTTCCCTACTATAGTCTTAAACTTAAAAAATCTCGAATAATAATGAGATTGTGAATTAACCCCTAACACTTTATAATCAGTAGAATCCTATGCCCCATGAAAAAATATAAAAAACATGGATATGAAAATACCATATTCTTCATAATAATAATCATAAAACACATTCAGGGGAAGTATATTCAAACACAAAATAAAAAAGTAGTATATAAGGTTTGTGTCTCATAGAAAAAAAAATGATTCAAAAATCTCTTCCTTTAGGTCTTATTTCCTCCATGCATGTACAAAACTCTGGTATAATAGTTTTAAACATGTTATTAACTTAAAAAATAATCATAATAATATTTAAAATATCATATATGATCCCTTTATAATATTTTACCACTCATTTATTAATAATATTTTATTCATTTTACTGATTTAGGTGTAAATTGACATGTTTTCTCATACTTTTTTGTCTTGAAAGTTTTGGTTCCCTTGAATTCAATATATATCCAAAATCTATAGAATAATATTAATTTAATAAATATCATATTTAATCATTAAATTCATTTGTATAATCATTATTTAATGGTTATCATGGAAATTTATTCACATCATGTCGTGGAGGGTAGACCGTACATACGCATGAGCGACAATATCATTCCCTGAATGGTGAAAGAGTGCGGATGTGGATAGTAAATTAATCTTAAAAAATAAATATATTGTCATATTAAAAATTTATTTCCATTATTTCAAAAATTATACCTGTCCAAGTAAAGTGTTGATAAAAAACATATTATACTACGGTGTGGCGATGGTAAGTCATACGTACACACACATGTGTTTTCATTTGTCGTAATATTGATAAATCATAAAATATGGTTTTCCCATAACCATGAAAACATGTCATCATATAGAATATACTGTATTTATTACATTATTTTGGAAAAAAACATTAAGAGGAAGTATAAAAAGAAATGAACTTGAATGAGATTGAAAAAAAATTACCTCTTCCTCGGTGGATATCCTTTAGACCACTTCATATGGTTTTCAGTGTTTGTATTTTAGGAATACTAGGAAGTCCCAAACATGTATATGGATTTTTTGAGGAGAAATTGGTAGGGTTTGGTGGATCTATAAGGCCTAATGTGGTGTGAAGAAGTGAGGAAGGAGGTCCCCTTTAATAATTGAGGTGAGAGAAACATTTGGAAATTCTCAAAATATTAAAATAATATAAATTAATTATCAATTCCAAATGGATCCAAAGTGAGTTAATTCTAAGATAAGATGAGGATGGTTTGAAATAATCTCCACCCTTAATTTTTAGTCTAGTGTTTTCTCATTATTACCCTTATCATTTGGTTTTAACCCCTATATAAACACTTTAAATCTTATGGTGAGAACATGGTTTTTTACTATTTGATGATTAATATTGTTACTATAAAATGATAAAAGATCCTTAAATGTATCCTGTATAAAATTTAAAACATTATCCCAATACATTGTATAAATTTTATATTTTTATCAGTTTTATAAAATTTAATAAAATAATATTTATTTTAAAATATCTTTTCTATCAATATTGAAACTATTCATTACTTGACTTTTTAGAAATATCATAGCAATGTGATAACATAGAAAAAAACCATTTGTACATCCATAATTTGTCTAGTTTATATGTTAAATTATTTTATGACATTGATTATATCAAATTAAATTTATTTTAATATTTTTAATAACATTTAATTGACATTCCCATGAACTGAACAACTATTGCGTTATCATTGTATAATCCTTTAATTTAATTTTTTCTTCACTAATTTTTTTTAAAAAATATCATGATGAAGATAAAAAGTATAGATTTAAAATTACTATTTATAGTCAATTTAAATGACCAAAAAATTATCAAATTATAAATTAAAACAAATCAAAAATATAATTTAACAATATATATTATTTAGAAAAAAATGTTGATTTCAATTAAAAGAATGTATATTTTCACAATTCATAAAAATATGAATCCTATTAGAAAAATATGGATAATTCAACCAAAGTAAATTTTGATATTTCAAATTAATATAAAAATATTTTTTTTCCAATTTTAATTTTTAAAATTTTCAAAAACATTATTTAAAGTGAGTACGTCGTCGAATGGAATAAAAACGATCTTTCGAAAAAATATAGCCTTTTATGTTTAAAATTGGTTTTATTATTATCTTAAGTATATCAAACATATTGGATGATTTTATAAAAATTACCATTTATAAAATATAAATTTCATTATTATATTTCACTTATAGTTATCATGATAAAATACCATTATGGGCATAAAAATATTTTTTTAATAAAAACACATACTTTATATTAAAAAATATTTCTTTATTTCTAATTAATTGGTAACAAATGAATTCAATTAAATATTTTCATAAGATAGTTAATCATATCCATGTTCTCAAATTTAACAGCTAGAAGTCAATTTATATTTAAATAATAATATTTATAGTATATTGTGGTTCGTTTTAGCTCAGTGTTGTTTCCAACGTGAGATTTCAAATAGATAAAATTTAAAAAGATAAATACCATAAAATCTTGGGGTGATACACTCTTAATACTTTAGCAAAGATACACAACCGATCAAAAAAATATACAACCCAAAAAAATATACATAACTAGATGAAATGTAAAATATTAATGTATATATCCACTAATTAACTTATGCCACATAATGTATATGGTATATAAGAAGGGAAAAACCCAAGGCTCAATAACCTGGAATATAAAAATACCACATATGAATTAAGGGGGACACCACACCATCTAACCAAAATCTTGAGTATTGCCTGATGTGAACACCACTAAGAACACTAATGATCTAGCTCCATCACTCCAAGACATAATAGATCTATGTCTGAATTGTCATTAACATATAAATTGTCTAATTAGACACAACATATGTGGGGACAATACCTGTGAAGGGTGACTAAAAATAGATAGTTGGAAACCCTAAAATTAAAATAAACTGAAAGGCTGATAGTCTACTCACAATAATGTTTGAACCCAATATCTTCACATATATAAAAGGGTAAAGAGAGAAATCATGGTAGAAACTACCACAATACCACTCAAGAACCCTACTTTCGAGTCTATTTGGGGACCTCCAATAATGTCTCCCTATACTCCCTATATAACACCTTATCTGCAATTATAGTAAGTAAACATTTAATTCTAATTAATCTAAAATAAAATGAATATTTTAATATTTCATATCCTAAATATTATAATTCAATAAAATGAACATCAATTTTGGATTCAATTTTTTGGAATTACTCCAAGATGTAGTTTTGTGGTTTTTACTGAAATTTAATTTGTATGAATAAAAAAATGTGAAATTTAGATAAATTTATTTCCATTGTAATGATACTATAAAAATAATTATATTAATTAATTTATTAATTTTCAATTGGTTATAAAATGAAGATAAACTCATTTGATGGTAAAATGAAATTTGTTTCAAAAAACTTATTTAAATGGATAAATGTATCTATAATATTAGAACATTAAACTAACCACTAAAAATAAATGTTATTAATGAAATATATTGATAGTACACCAAAACATGAAAGTTAATATTCCTCTAATTTTTCTTACTGAAAAATGTCTATAAATTAATTGATTTAATGATTAAGAAAAACATTTGTCTCTATATTTTTTTTTCTGTTTTATTTTTTTCATCAATATTAAAATTATTTTCCTCAATTTTTAAAAATCGAAATAGATAAAATGGATTCCATATATATATTTATAAATAAAAAATTTGTTTATATGTTCAATTTCATTTTTTATAATGAATATTAAACATGGTAATAATTTATCTCCATAGTTAAGGGTGAAATGGAATAAAATGGTTGAAATAAATGTATAAGTGTTAAAGATATCAATTTTTTTTCTTAAATATCATTGTTCTATCATATTTCCACCTTAAAATTATGATATTCAAGAAAATGAAAATTTGGTTTCACTATACTTGAGTATGATATATATAAGATAATAATGTATTTAGTATTTACATGTCTGTCACCCCCTCATTTATAAAAAGGAACCACCAGGCCACATTTATTCACATCTATTGATAGAATTTTATTGAAATATACCTACAAAATTATATTATCAACATCTTTATACATGACCTATATATTCTATTCTTCCAAAAAGACAATAACATAAAGGTTTTAGGTGTAATCCAAATAAGATTTCTCAATGAAGTGGTAATCATCATAACCAAAACATTTCAATTTAGTTATTATTATACCACTATTTCGTCAGATTTTTGAGGCATGGAATGGGTTTTATCTCTTTAGGATACCATTTTCACTTTTCCCAAAAACTCCCAATGTTTCCCCCATCTACAACCGGTTACAATCCTACTTTACAAAGGCTGAAGTTCATTAAGGTTTTGAGTCCCCTCAACTCTTAAGGACTCGTATTGGTCGAGAGGATGGGAGGTTGGGCTCATCACACTATTTTTGGGGTAATTTTTTCCAACTATGGGACTCTCTTATAGATTTATGATATGTTCTTTAATCTATTCCAATTCCATATATGGTACTGTTTACCCTATTAAAATGGTTCATTGGTTAATTCTCTCATTAAACAACGAAAGGGAGTCTCATTTACGAACTAAGGGAAGTATAGTCTCATTAGTGAATCCATATGCATGTATTCGATGTTATCTGTCCATTTTCTTAATGGTGAATAGATAATTTATGTGATGAAGATTTATGGAAAGGTTCTTTGGAATTTGCTGCAATATGAGGAGGAGGTTAATATTATGAGGAGGGGATTGAGCCATAATGAGGCATCCCATGTATCCTGATTATTATAGGAATCCAAACCCACATAGTTTGTTAATACAATGAAGTTTAGCGTCATTCAATGAGGAAATTTGTGCCATTCCTGACACACCAAGTGTTTGGGATCATGTCATAAGGAGACGTCCTATGTATCTTGGTTATGGCAGGAATTAGAGTCATCATAGTTTTTTTCATGCCCTTGGGACTGACCCCAACGTATATGCCCCCATATGTGGGGTATTCTTTCCATGCTACTCATCGGGGATTATATATTTGGTTTACCCTTATTAGTGGAGGTTCATGATGCCAAATTTGGTGTCCATTTGATCACCATAAACCCACATGATCTGTACTTGGTGTGAGAAACAAGGGGGAATAGATGATCAGCCTCATGGAAGGTAGACATGGGACTTATGTACTTAGACAGTTCTTGATGTGTTTGGTATATATCTCAGTACTTGAGAGGGAATAATACACATCATGATTAGGGAAGGAATATGAGTAATTTTAGTTCAGTTATCCCTTATCCTTCTAAAACGTTATGGTGGATGATCACACTCAAGGACATTATGATCATCTTCGAGGTTTCAGGAATACTAGGGGCTTACACTGGGATGGGTTCCATATTGATTAGTGACATCCTATATAATGGTAGTAGTTGGGGTATACACACTGAGGCTTCCCTTATAACCCTACGGTGTATAGTGTAGATGACATGATCAGTGAAACTCCCTAATCCCATGTGATCCATGCACATTGTGGGAAACATTGGTTAGAAAATGATCAATGTCTTTGCTCTAGATAAGGGGGATAGATACTAGGATATCCCTAGATGGTCAATATGGAACTCGAACCATGAAGAGTTGGCCTACATATCATGAATATAGAAGGAATCATAGTCAACATAGATATCTTTATATTGGGGTGTACACAGTGAGGGTTCCCAATTGATCGGAGCTTACACTATGGGGTTTCCCTAGTTTCTTGCATTGGGGTGCCACATAAGAAAGTTATCTTAATATGGAAGCCATTGCATGACCAATCAGGAAACATATTAGGGGTGTGGTAACAGTCAATGAGATGTGGTTCGAAGGATGTTTCATATCATAGTTAACATCCCATGAGGTTATTGCGAGACCTGAACATCGTGTATAGATGGTGTCGTGGGTCTCAGCTGGCTTTCCCGGAGGGAGTTGTGCGAGCTAGGTTTTCTTGCCTAGATGCAATAGTGACAATTGACTAATGGGAGAACTCCATTATATGAGTCATGATATGTATCTGAAGGATGTTGTAAGGATCGGGTGATAGAACTGGATGGTTTTGAGAGACCAAGGTGTTGTTTCAAGGGGGACCATGTGACTTGCTTCGATAAGTCGAGAGGATCTTGCTTGTCCTGAGTAATATGCTGAAGAAACATCAAAAGATATGGGCGACATGTCCTTGCACTATCACATATCTTTTGGAGGTTTACACAAAGCACACACGGGCCAGTGAACATGATTTGATTAAAGTCTTCCTTTCTTAGTCTTTGTTTCATCATATGCCTTGCAGATGCCCTAGGTTTTTCAGTAACTGTCAATTTTTTGTCTTGTGTGATCTGGAAGGCATGCAAGATGTTCTTCACACGCCTTTCCAACATCCCTTCATGTTATATACGGATGATCACACAAAGTTCCTTTTCAATGGAATATAATTTTTCCGGCTGTTCGCTAGTATATTACCTGATTGAAGGTTGACCGATTGTGTGATTGATTGCTTTGAGAAATATGCTCTAGCACTAATGTGAGACTCGAAGAGTTGTTCTAGCACTCTGGGGAAAATGGGCTTTTGCGACGGGTCAGGGGGGCGTCAAAAATAACCCATAAAAAGGGGGTATTTAAAACATGACAATCCACCTGTCACAAATATTCGTTATTAGTGATGGGTGGGTAAGGGCTCACCGTAAAAGGTTTGTCTTGAAATGCACGCCAAACTGCGAGCAAGGGTATTTACGATGGGTTATTATTCCCATCGCAAATACCCGAAAGTGGTTTTCAATATTTGCGACGAGACATGTATCTCGGCGCAAATACTTTGTCGGTAGGTACCCATTTTCGACGGGGCCTGTCACAAATAATCTAACCCATATATATACCCATCCGTTTTTCATCTCATTTCACTCATTTGTCAACTTCTCTCTCTCTCTCTTCTTGAAAATTATCTTGTAAATTTTTTCATAGTTTATACTTTTAAATTAGAGCATAATCTGCGACTTTGACACTCCGAAAGGTGCAATTTCAAGGTATTTATCTATTTGTTATTGTTTAGTTAATTTAATTTATTTTAAATTATTTGTAATTTTTATGAATTAGATGTAATTTAATTTAATTATAATTAAATTTAAGTTTTTTCAGTGTTTATTTTTAGGAATAGTTATATATATATGTTAATTAGTAAAAAATTGTAATAATTAGTAATAAAATGTAATAATTAGTAATAAATTGTAATAAATACTAATAAATATTAATGATTAGTAATAAATAGTAATAAACTGTAATAAATAGTAAAAAATATAAATAATTGGTAATATATAGTAATAATTAGGAATAATTAGGAATTGTTAGTAATAATTTGTAAGAATTAGTAATAATTAGCAACAATTAGTAATAATTATCAATAATTTGTAATAATTAAAAATAATTATTAATAATTAGAAATAATTATTAATAAATGGAAATAATTAAGATTAAATAGAAATAATTTAGATTAATTTGTAATAATTATGATTAATTAGTAATAATTAAGACAAATTATTATTAATTAGGATTAATTAGTAATAATTATTAATAATTAGTATTAATTAGTAATAATTAATAATAACTAGTATTAATTAGTAATAACTAGTATTACTTAGTATTAATTATTAATAACTAGTATTAATAAGTAATAACTAGTATTAATTACTAATAACTAGTTTTAATTATTAATAAATTGTAATAATTAGTAATAAATTGTAATAAATCGTAATGATTTGTAATAATTAGAATTCATTAGTAATAATTAGAAGTAATTAAAAATAACCAGTAATAATTAGTAATAATTAGAAAAATAAATAATAATTAGAAATAATTTGTAATAATTAGAAATATGTAGAAATAATTATAAATAATTATAAATAATTAGTAATAATTAATAACAATCTAAAACAATTCTTAATAATTAGAAATAATTAGAAATAATTGGTAATAAATAGTAATAAATATCAATAATTAGTAATAATTATTAATAACTTACAATAATTAGTAATGAATTTTAATAATTAGTAATAATTAGTAGAAAACTATAATAATTAGTAATAATTAGTAAAAAACAATAATAATTATGAATAATTATTAATAATTAGTAATAATTATGATTAATTACTATTAATTAGGATTTATTATGACAGATTATGATTAATTATGATTAATTTGTAATAATTTGTAATAATTCATAATAATTAGAAAAAATTAATAGTAATTAGTAATAAATTGTAATAATTAGTAATAATTTTTAATAATTAGAAATAATTAGTAAAAATTACCAAAAATTAGGATTAATTAGTATTAATTTGGATTAATTATTAATAATTTGGATTAATTAGTAATAATTTGGATTAATTAGTAAAAAATAGTAATAATTAGTAAAAATTAGAAATAATTATTAAAATTTATTAATAATTAGAAATAATTAAGAATAATTATCAATAATTAGTCATAATTATCAATAATTAGGATTAATTAGAAATAGATTGGTATAGTTCGAAATAATTAATAATAATTAGTACTAATTAGGATTAATTAGTTAAAATTTGGATTAATTAGTAATACATGGGATTAATGAGTAATAATTTGAATTAATTAGTAACAATTAATATTAATTATTAATAATAAGGATTGATTAGTAATAATTATGATTACTTAGTAATAATTTGGATTAATTATTAATAATTAGGATTAATCAGTAATAATTACTAATAATTCAGATTAATTATCTATAATTTGTAACAATTAGTAATAATTAGAATTAATTATAAATAATTAGTAATACTTAGAATTAATTATTAATAATTAGGATTAATTTGTAATAATTATGATTAATTATTTATAATTTTGATTAATTAGTTATAATTAGTTTTAATTAGTAAAAATTAGGATTAATTAGAAATAATTTGGATTAATTATAATTTATTTAGTAAATATTAGTAATAATTAGGAGTAATTATAAATAAGTAGTAATAATTAGGATTAATTAGAAATAATTAGCAATAATAAATAATAGTTAGAAATATTTTGTAATAATTAGGATTAATTAGAAATAATTAGTAAAAATTACTAATAATTAGTAATAATTAGTAATAAATAGTAATAATTAGTAATAATTAGTAATAATTAGTAATAATTATTAATAATTAATAATAATTAGTATTAATTATTACTAATTAGTAATACATAATAATAAATTTGAGTACATTGATAAACTAGATCAATTTTAAGAAGATTGGCGACATTCCTCTTTTTTTGACACCTCTGTGGCATGAAAATTTCTCTCACTGAAATCAATATGAAACATATGCTTGAAAAAACATGAGAGAATATTTTTCATAGTGATTTAAGTTATAGAATGATGCAAGGTAGTGAGCCACCAAATAATGGATGTTCTTTTTCCTGACGACTCATCCCCATGCAACATTATGCGACTAAAATCACTATGAATAGTCTTCTTCAATGTACGAATATTAATTTTCATATGCATGAGAGCATGGAGAGAAGCACGATGATGCCTCCCTGCTCTCCATCTACATACATGTGAAAATGGATATTCGTATGTCGGAGCAGCCTTTTCATAGTTCTTTTAGTCATAGAAAGTTACAAGGGGATGAGTCATCTGGAAAAAGATCCACCACCAATCCATTGGATATTGTGCTTCTAGTAATTAACAAAAATTAGTACAAAATAAATGAAATAAATAAAAAATGGTTCTAATTATTATAAATTTTTATAAATGATTGTAGATTAGTATAAAATGTTAAAAATAGCATAAATAAATATAAAATAATATAAATTATTATAAATTGCTATAAAAGAGAATTTAATTATCTTCTATTTTTTGGATAGTGTTTATATTATATCTAAATATTGAAAATAACTAATTATTTAATAATTTTCAAAAAATATGGAATTGGTAAGTTGACAACAGTCATTATTTGATGATCATGCTTGGATAAATCAACATAAGTATCCATACAATTCTGGTTTAAATCCTTTATATACTGAGAGTGTTCAAACTTTCTTATCATTTACATCATTGAAACCAGAATTTGTTTAAGAAGGGACAATTAAGTTCCCTTTTTAGAAATGTCCTCTTAGGACGTATGAAAAATTTGACAACATCAAAAGTCATTTATTGCAATTTTTTTTTCAATCAGATTATATTTTTTGGTATCAATATTGTGAACATAGTTCCAAAGAAGATATTAATAATTTGGTTTGGGATCTAGAATGATTTCAAAATTTAATACACGATGTGGCATGCCCATCTGTTCAATAAACTGAAACTCATGATGATATTTCTTTAATTCTAGAGTTATAACCATATCATTTATATGATTTGATGAGGTCTGTCGAGGACACCTTATATCATTGCTGTAAGATAATAAAGTGAGATTAAATTTATAAATTTATGGCTATTAAATAAGATAATATAATTTCAAATAGTTGTTTGGATTGGATATCCTATTTTTTAAAAAAAATTGTACCTCAAAAAAATGTTTTTCTTGCAAATTTCAATGAGAGAAAGAGGCTAGTTCGTAATTTGGGTCTTCCTTATCAGAAGATTCAAGCTTGATTAAATGACTACATCTTAAATTATAGTGAAAATGAGTCATTGGATAGTTGTTTTACATGTGGAAAATCAAATAATAATGAAGATCAACCAAGGAAGTCTTCCTTTATTCCTATAAAACAATTGAGATATTTCTCGCTCACACCCATATTCCATGGTTTATTTATGTCTCAAACGATAGCTTCATTAATTTCATGGCATAAAAAATAACATTTTAACTAGTAAAAGCTTAAATCATCCCTCTGATAGTGATTCATGGAAACATATTGATCAATTTCATCTGTCATTTTCTTTAGAAGCCTGAAACGTGTGATTGAAACTTTATACTAATGGTTTCTATCCATTTGGTTCTTTCGGTAGTCAGTATTCATATTGGAATGTCTTTATAACTTAGTATAATTAACCTCCATGGATGTTGATGAAGGATCCATATATATTTTTAAATTTTTAATTCTAGGTAATCCAAAAAAATATCGATTTTTATTTGAAACAATTGATTGATGAGTTGAGTTCACTATAGAGTGATGGTGTCTGTATATATGATGTTTCTGCAAAAAAATACTTCCTACTAGAAGTTGTATTGATCTATAAAATTAGTGACTTCCCAGCATATAACATGTTATTTGTCTGAAGTTCACATGGTAAAAAATCATTTCCATACCTTATGAGAGACAACAAAGCGTTTAAGCTCATCAATGGGAAAAACCAGATTTTTTTTACTGTCATCATAGATTTCTTCTAACTGATTATCCTTTTCGAAGAAACAAATATCATTTCAGATAAGGAATAGTTTCAAAATATGGGCTGTCAACAAGGATCTTAGGTACTTAGTTAAAATCAATTGTCTCTTCATTACGTCCCACTACATTTGGACCAACAATTAACCAATATAAAATTAGTGAATTTGAAAAAGACCACAATTGGATAAAACATAGTATTTTTTTGAATTTTATTTATTAGTCTGATTTGTTGGTATGTCACATGATGTATGTGATGCATATTGAGAAGAACTATCTTGATAATTTATTTCATACAGTTTTGGATACACCAAGTAAGACTAAAGATAATGTAAAGTCCTGATTAGATATTGACCAAATTTGCAGGAGACCAAAACATGAACAGTTCAAAAATGAAATACCACATAAGTTAATTAATCCAAAAGAAGATTAAACATTGTACCAAGAGATTAAATTATTATTTTGTTAGTGGATTTTATATTTGAGGCTTCCAGGTGGTTATACTTCTAATTTGGCAAGATTTGTCAGAAATTATCATATTATCGGATTGAAAATTCATGACTGTAATGTTTTAATGGAAAGACTTCTGCAATTTTTATTAATAGTTTTGTTAAATCCTAGGATTTGGGATGTGCTAACAGATATAACATATTTTTTATGATATATTTTTGCATCGAAAAAAAACTACGATGTCTTAAGCTTATTACAAGAAAATGTCGTTTTAATTTTTTGTAAACATGAAATAATATTCCCGCTAGGTTTGTTTGAATCAATAGAACATTTAATATTAAATTTTCTACAATAAACAAAATGTGTACGTCCAGTACAATTCTGATAGATTTACCCATTTAAGAAATGCATGCAGAAATTGAAAAAAATGTATGCAACAAATCATCAGTGGAACGCTCAATTGCATAAGCTTATTTGAAAAAGGAAATTTCCTTTTTTTTTTCTCTCATTACATTCAACAAGAATATCCTTTAAAACACAACCACATGATCTATAATGAGGGAAATTTTGAATATGACATTACAAATAAATTATTAGTTTTCAATCATCCCGAACATGGATTTAGGGGAGTTCATGAATGATGGTTTTTAGATGATGAACAACATAGAGATCATGCATATATTCTACTCAACTGTGAAGAAATTACATCATTTTTACTATGTGTGATCCTATCAATTATTCTATAATTTTTATAATAATACAATAATATTATTTTACTTTTAGGTTATATGATAATCATTTCAAGAAACAATTTTCAAAAATTACAATAGCTGCTCTTCAAGAACGTTATCAAATAAAATTCATATTGGTTTCAAAAACATGTAACATAAATTATTTTTCATTTCACATAAAAAAGAAATTTAATAATTGTAATAGTGATAATTATTTTACAACTTTTCCAGTATCTAAACATATTGATAAAATTGATAATCGATTATATGTATTGAGTAACCCACCATTGAAAATGGTTAAATGTTATAATGCATATGTGGTGAATGTGTTTTGATTTAATACTCGTGTATATGGGGAATAAAAAAAAACAATTAATTGTGGTGTTTGTTTGAGAGGATATCATCATAGAGAAAATGAAGTTTACTTTTAATTCATACTGGAAGAAATCATTGAACTGTGCTATCTAAGACGACATTACATAATTATTTTTAAATTTTAGTGGTTGGATACTGAGAGAGGATTGAGTGTTCATCTGATCTCTATAATCGTTGATATTAAATATAAAATTATTATTTTAGTAAATGAACTATTTTTATTGGCTCATCTAGCACATCAAATTTATTATGCCAATTAACATGCTACTTCATGGGAGTGGGTGATTGGTGGAGCATAATAAAAATGAAATATCAGACAATCAGTTTACTGAAAGTTAATGTGGATATTCTAAAGTGCAAGGAATTGAAATTTTTCAAGAGACTGCTCTGAATCCATATTTTACACAAAGAGTCATGAATATCATTGATGAAACCCCACATTTATGGGATACTAGTGATAATGATGTTAATGATGATACAATATAATTTTAAATGACATGATAGGATAAAATTGAAACTAATATAGAAATTGATGATATTGAGAAAGAAGATGAGGAAATTGACATCAATAGCTATTAAGATGAGGATGAAGATGGACATTGACATAGACAAATGTTGTTTATAATAATATATAATATAAATCAATATAAAATATTTGTTTCTAGCTGTTTTCTAACAAAAGTCATTTCCTGTTTCAGACGGATGAGGATCTTCATCATTTGTTATAAGAGGCTGAGCTATCGGTGGACGAGTAGGAGGTCAGATCAGTGAACTATTAGACTATTGGTAGTTTAGGGGGAACTCTTAGGGGGCATGTCCTTTCTTGAATGTTGATTACCGACCCTATCCTTGAGCGATATAAACATATTGGGTGCGATCCACACTTGTAAAGGTATGTTTACATGTGTATTTTAGTTAGATTTCAGTAATTTATTATCACGAACCGAATTTGGACGCCCTCAAATATGGCACCAAACCCAGCCTGTGGCAAGACTTGAAAGGGGTTCCCTATCCCCACAGGCTGGAAAAAGTTCATGGGTATAAAAAAGATAAATTTTGGAATAAATTACCCAAGTTTATAACCATAAAACAACAAAAAAAATTCAATAAACCAAATCTGGATTTTCCAAAAAAAACATCTTTTAAAAAAATTCAGATTCAAATTACTCCATTTAAAACAAAGTTTAATTATTATAATAATGAAAAAAAAGACATCCCAAGAACCTCCTCATGGAAAGAGGCACCGCCCTCAAGCCATATCTACAACACTTCATCACAAAGGACCGCTAAAAACCGAAAACATTGGCATAAAAAGCTGTACCCAAACCTACAAAAACAATAACCAAGTATACTTACACCCAATGGTGTAAGTAGGGTGTTATGAAAATCCTAGTAGGCTGCCAAAACTAATGGATTCCATGTTCTAAACATTCAAAGATGAAAATCTTGTATGTTTTCATAGACATGAGATGCTATTATGAATTTTAATGTTTTGAAACATTCAATAAAAACAGTTTTTAGGTGGGCTAAATTAAAGAATCATCACATTTAAAAGAATAGCAAGGCTATTTAATTTTACAACCAAACATATCATATTTAGACAGTAAGGATAAAGTATCTAATGATCACATGCTATGTGAAATAACTCTTAGGAACTAGCTTGCTTTGGGTCCCAGGTACCTCATATCTCAGGGAAAGTAATCGTACAAATATTTGTTTTCGTACACACGAGACACTTGTAGAGAGCATACCCATAAACTTGTGGTTCCCCATCATCATCATCATGATCAAAACCATAGTTTTGTAATTTTTTTCATTCTCAATATTTCTATGTAAAACTGAGGCCAAACCCCATGGGATCACTTGCATACTAGTACACATCCACCCACCTAGATACCTGAGATTTCCTTTTGTGCTTGAACAAGTTACAAATTTCAAAATTAAAATTTGAACATGAATATTCCTTTTAAAAAACACATAAAAACAAAAAAAACCGACACATAAATTTCACATAATACCCTTTTAACCTTTAAAATCTCTTTATCATCATACTCATACAAAACAGCACACAAACATGTTTTGCGCCTTTCTTGCAATTTAATAAAACACTTCAGAAATTTATAAAACATTCAAAAAAAAATTTGACTCCTTAAATCACCTCTTTTTATTTAAAAAACCAATTTTAGTGAATAAAATCACCAAAACAGTGCATGTACATCATTTTCCCTCTTTTTTTGGCTCAATAAATCATTTTCAATTTTCATAAAACTAACCCAAGGGGTATAACCATGTTTTTCATACAAAACCCATTACAAAACAATCTTTCAAGGAGAAAATTAAACCACTACGAATAAAAATTATAATTTTCATCCCAAGAAACCATTATTAAACCACTGTCAAGTTTTATAAAATTTCCTCAAATAATACCACAAAAGATACACATGAAAAACACACATTTTCAAAAAAATATATGAAACATTGAAATTGAATTCTTAATCAAAACTACCAAAGATGGTTAATGCATAAAACATAATTTAGCAAGAACATGATTAAAGTATAAATCAATCAAATCTAACTCAACTTAGAATGCTGACACATGGAACCACCTACCTTTTGTCTCAAAACACTGATTCATTGTAAAAAAATTCAACTGCACCATCGCCGCACCACGTGGGAGTGTAAACTAGCCTAAAACCCCAAGATTTGGCCAAAAAGACACATAATAATACCCACGGTACAAAACCTAACTTATGGACATTTTAGAACTTCTTTAAAGAGGGAAGACACCCTAAGGAGAAGGAAGGAAATTAAGTGACAACACTTGAATAAATCATGAAATTTCCCCACTAAATACCCCATAAAAAATGAGTTCCAAGGGAGGGTGAGAGAGCTTGGAGACCTATAATGGAAACTAGGGTCAAAATGGGGAATAAATGGGTGGATTTGTGTTTATTCCGTAATGCCAAACTAGGGATTACAAAAAAATATTAATGAGCTCGAAAGGGCTACACGGTTTGGCTGCATGGTATAGGAAATCGTACAGCCAAACCATACAGCATGTTCTAGACACCCAAAAACCATCCAATATTCTCCAATTTTAGGGGGGGGGGGTCCAAGGGAGATACCTAGTGGAACGATAGGCCAAATATAGAGGATAAAACTTCCCAAAACGAAGAACTCTTTTCACCCTAAAACTCATCAAACTCAAGGGTACAAACCACCTCAACAATATACCCCACAAGAGGTGTCACAAGGAGTATCCCAAATCCAAATATAAACCACCTCAACAACATAAAATCCCTTTGAAAGAATGGGATTCCAAGTACCATCCAATATCCCCAAGACTAAGGTCATAGATATAGAACAAAAGAGACACAAAAATTTCAAACCCAGAACACCCAAAAACCAAGAGAAAGCTACGAACCAAAAGAGGATTTGAAGCAAATAATGGAATTGAAAATATGGGTGTGAAAATTCTCTAAACAATAAATATTTCCACCTTCAGAAAACCAAAAAAATAAAAAATAAACAACCATAACCAACCTATATACCAAAATGGAATCCCTTGCCAAGTTTCTTCTTCCCCCAAAAGGCATACATATCTTCAGTGGATCAATCAAGGAAGGAATACTTTTACAATCCGAAACATACACCACTTTCCTAAAACGATCATGCAAATTCTAAATTCATCCCAAAATCAAAAACCTCCAACACTATCTAAATAATACTCAAGTAGTTTTCCCAAATGAAAAACAAAATTGAACATGGTTATGTTTACCTTACTTTAACTAAACCGTTAGGCACTCTCCAATCCCAACATTTACCCAACGAAGATGTTGGTAGTTAGATAGCTTCGAACGAGTCTACTTACTGTCAATCCAAGACCACTGGAAAAGCAGAGTTTCGGATACAGGGAGACAAAAATGGGAACCCCACTATAAGAGACATCATAAATTTTACCGATACCAAATCAGGACACTAACAGGGGAGGCCCGAATAGACTCCCCAATACAAGGGGTAGACTTCCATTATACTTTTTCCAAAATAACTTATGTGAGTCCCATGATGTGTATCCCCCCCATAAGAACCAACCATATTAACTAACCATTATGTGTCAGAAAAAAAAGACCCCAAAATTTAAAGAGTTGGCACGACTTCATGGTTAGTACACACAGATTTGGAACCATGCGCTTACTGTAGAGAACATTCGGTCCAAAAGGGAAACTTCGCATGGTTACATGGGTCAAGGAACACAGCCATGTGGAGACAGTGAGGTATATACTGTCTCTTATCACACAGTTTCCTAGGTTATCACACAGTTACTACTAAAAGTTCACAAACCACGACTTTTAATATTCCTAGCACAAATTTAAATCTTATCTCCAAAAACATGAAGGAAATCAAAGGGAGAAACTATGAACTCAGGCTAAAACATGGAAACATGGTCCTCTCACCTTTAGCACCGAATGCGAACAACTGGAACAAGATGATTACACCAGAGGTTTAAACTATTCCCATCTTTCATACTGAGGATTGGACTTTGTATAAGTGTTTGGACGACCTTGGGATTTTCCTTTACTATGCAGTATCTTCACTCAAAGACCAATTGTTGGAGCTCAAATGATTGAAGCATCTTCAGCCTCACAGTTAGGTTTTGGAAACCCCATAAATAGAAATTCATCGTCCAGTTTCATGAAAACTATACCATGATCCAAGATGGTTTCACCAAGACATAACACAATCCAACCTCACTTTACCATAGCCCAAAATTTTACAAAAACAAGGGATTAGATGATGCCCACACATCACCCCTTGTTTCTTCAGATTAGAAATAGAAAGAGGGAAGGATATATAGAAATTCCTTCATCAAAACTAAGGATCTCAAGATTTCCTAAAAGGAGACACACTAATTAAAATACAAAGACTAAAAAAAGATTTCTCAACTTATCCTTTATAGTTAAATGAGAACATGATATCACAAGGCATAACAGAACAAGACCATTGTGACTAATAGAAATAATATAAGGAAATGGATCTTATGACAAGTCCCAAACATCACACGATTCTGGTAAATGGAAACAATAGCATCTCTTGACCAGATTTACAATGCTGCTGGTTAAACATGAACCACAACTTCAAAGAGACTATGAAGGACCCAGAGGCCCTCTTAGACACAATCCAAACTAACAACCCCATAATACATTCACCGTCAATGAATGTGGTAACTTAAGAATCTAAGGTCTCTTTAAACCTTCCATGAGAACTCTCCCACTACAAGAGGATCTGAAATACCATGAAAGGAAAAGGTCTATACTTAGTCTACAAAGTTCGAGAACATATTCCTTATATTGATCAACTTGAGGATCTTCCAATGGAGAAACAATTTGGGATGCACTTCAGACGTGATTTAACCTTTAATGGGGGTGTGCCTTATCTAACGAGAGAACCCAAGGACCCAACCATGTGGGTCCATTGGTCAAGCCAT
Organism: Viscum album; assembly: GCA_963277665.1. Classification (NCBI taxonomy): domain Eukaryota; kingdom Viridiplantae; phylum Streptophyta; class Magnoliopsida; order Santalales; family Viscaceae; genus Viscum; species Viscum album. The sequence goes on along the minus strand of OY728143.1, from coordinate 2,083,163,918 downwards.
ACCACAAAACCGATCCAAAAACTTGAAGGGAACCATTGTAAATGAATCCCAAAACATTTCTCAGAAGAGACCACCAACCATCCCTTCCACCCAACTAACTAAAGACACACAAACCCAAAACACCATTCAAACAAGAGGGGTTCTTGGACTCAAAACATCCCACAACAACAACATTTAAAAAAAAAATCACATAAGATACACCATACCAATAAAATCATCAATACATCTTGTTTTCTTTTAAAATCATCTCTTTGAAAATAAATGGTCCAACGGTTAGCGTATTCACCAATGGTACCCCATGGGCCTCCCACATGCATGTCTTCGTACCTCACTGAGAACCCTCGTCATGTACATCCTGACACCCATCCAGTCGTTCCATTAACCATCCATCATCCTATATAACCCAATGCATGTGGTTTCTCATGAAAAAACCAATGGTCAAAAAAAATTCTTTCCACTTTTCAAAACCAAACAGTCATCCAATACATCTTTTTTTTCTCAAGACCCCTTACCACAAAATGAACCACAATTTAAATCTTACAAAACCATTCTAAAAAGAAAAATCATTCAAATGAAAGATCACTTTCAAGATATTCACATAAATGTTTAAACATCTCATTCTATTTCAAAACACTCTTATTTTTTGGAAAATATCCTTTCATCAACCTCCATTCCTTTGAAAACCCATCTCTTCTTATTTAATACAAGGTTCCAATGATTCATAAAAATATTTAAAAGGTTACCAATCATTTAGTAAAAACTAAAATTAAATTCATGTACATTAATTTCAAAACTTTTCATCCCTTTTCAAAAAACATCCAATTTCATGAAAAATTATATTTAAAAAATTCCTATTTAATGAGGAACTCAACTCTTCTAATTTAAAACAAGATTACAAAATATCATAAAACTTTTCAAACGATATATAATTACCAAATCAAGTCAAAATCCATTTTCATACTCTATTCATGACCTCCAAAATATTTCATCCCATTAAAACAATATTCAATTGTATAGAGAACTCTATTGGAAACACTTTTTAAAAATGAACTTTATCATAGTTCCTGTTTTCAAAAGAGGTGTAAAAACACCATTTTCCATTTCAAAACAATTCTAAAAATCCAGTTCCACCATTTGAAAAATCATATCATTCCCTCTTTATTAGAAAATAATTTCACAAAAACATTATGCTTCATAAAACCATGTCATTTTTTCTTTAATATCAAACTTCCAAGATTTCTAAACTAAAGGACCAAGACAATTTGAGAGGAAACTAGTTTTGGTAGGTGACTAGAATATATGGTTAGCCACCATAGACCAATCATTTCACTATCACAGAGAGTGTTCTAGGAAAATATCACCGGATCCACGGGGCCTTTCAGGCCCTGTGAGCTCACTAAGACCATTATCCCAACTCTCTTTTTGTTTCCCGTAATCATCATCAAACTAAGAAAACTAAATGACTCAGATAAGATATGACTTCCCCTAGAGACTTGAATCTTGTCATTAGGTGTGCTAGCCAGGAACACTTCCCATAACCATAATTTCAAGACTCTACTATCCTATATCTATACTATACCACCTCTTACACAAATAACATGACCTAAGGAGAGTGAACCTGCACTCTAATACCATTTTGTCACGAACAGAATATGGTCTTCATAAAAATCGGCTCCAAAACCTAGACCATGGAAAGACCCAAAGGTCTTTCCCTATCCCCACAGGCTGGAACAAGTGCTCGGGTATCAAAAAGAGAAATTTGGAAATTATTTTCATGATTTAATAAAAATGAAACAACAAATGATTCTAATAAACTAAATCTGGATTTTTGAAACAAAACCATCTTTTACAAAAATTTAGAATTGAATTACACCATTTGAAACATAGTTTAAAGACTATTAAAAAGGAAAAACCGTAAAAAGGATATCCCAAGAACCTATTCATGGAAAGAGGATCCTCCCTCAATCCATCTCTACAACACTACATCACGAAGGACCGTTAAAATCCCGAACCATTGACACTAAATGATGTACCAAAACCTGCGAAAAAAATAACCAAGTCTGCTTACACCCAAGGGTGGTTGTAGGGTGTGGGACAAATCCCAGTAGGATTCCCCCACTAAAGGATTCAATGTGTTAAAAATTAAAAGACGAAAATATTTCATGTTTTTATAGACATGAGATGTTATTATTAATTTTAAAGAGATGCAAAATTAGATAAAAGAAGTTTTCAAGTGGGTTACTTTAAAGATTCAACACTTTTAAAAGAATTCCAAGGATACTGAATTTTCCAACCAAACATACTGTATGATGAAGGTAAGCATAATGTATCTAATGAGAAAAAAATGGGAAATAACCCCTATACACTAGCTCGTTGGGGGGCCCCAATACCTTGTATCTTGGTGAAAGTAACCATATAAATATATGTTCCCATGCACATGATTCACTAGTAGGGAGTATACTCATAACCTAGTGGTTCCCCATCATCATCATCATCATCATTGTTTAGTTAGTGTTGTCATCATCAAACATGCTATGTAAAACTAAGGCCAAACCCCACAAGATCACTAACATACTAGTACACGTCCTCCCATCGAGATACCGGGTTTTCCTTTTATGCTAAAAAAAGTTATACATTTTAAAAACACATTTTCAATAGGAAGATGAATTTTACAAACCACAAAAACTCAACAAAAATCCAACAAATACATGTCATATAATACCAATTTCACCTTCAAAATCATTTTATCATTATACTCACATGAAATAGCCCACAAACGTGTTTCACACCTTTCTTGCAATTTAATTAAATACTTTAGCAATTTATAAAAAATTCTGAAAATATTTAACATCTAAAATCACATCATTAACTATAAAAACCCATTTTAAGTTAATACAATCACCAAAACGGTACATGTAAATCATATTACAACTTTGTTTGACTCACTAAATCATTTTCAATTTTCATAAAACAAACCCAAGGGGTATAACCATATTTTTCATACAAAACCCATTTCAAAACCCTCTTTCATGGAAAAAATCACACCAATACCAATCCAAAACAGAATTGGAAGCCCCAGAAACATTAATTAAACCACTCTCATGTAACACCCAAAGATTCCATATTATGTTATTTCTTCAAAGTAATTCACTAACTTGCACTACACACAACACCGAGTTCAAGCACACCACGACTTACCAAACTAGCCATTCAAAAGTGGTTATGAAAATTATTATCTGAATTTTGAATATCATATAATACTTATAATTTTATAATCCATATTATGTGTTTCTTAGAAATAATGAAAGAAAAAATTCATTTTTTTCAGATAAATGAACTGTTTTTAAAAAAAAATGCAATTTTTACACCTTTTAATGGAGAACCCTTTTTAAATCCTATATTTAAACCTTTTATATATTTAATTTGAAAAAACAAACTTCTTCTTTAGAATAGGAACAAAAAAATTTAGTTTCAATAAGTTTTGGGTGTTTTTATGACAACTTTCATATTTTGGTGAATAGTGAAAAATACTATATTTTAACTGAAAACATCTTTTTTAATAAAAATAATTTATAATAATAAATTATAAATTTTAGTGGTTTGGAAGTATAATTAGATTAAATTTTTACCATTTAATCCAATGTTGGTCATTGGAAGTAATTTCACTTTGAAATTGGACATAAACAAGTGTTAATCTTTTGATAGTTATTACTTCTTAAAAATACGCTTCATGGTTTTGAAAATGATAATTAATTTAAAATTAATTAATAAGACTTATTTTTTTTCAAATTTTTAAAATAGAAATAATTTTTTAATTCATAATATCAAAATTATATTAGGGTGAACTTTTGGTATTTTTCTGAAAACATTCAATTTTTTATGAATAGGGAAAAGACTACATTATTGTTTAAAACAGAATTTTTATTGATATAATTAATTATTTTGTTTAAATTTATTTCAGATAAAAATATATACATAATACCTATATATGTTCAATTTAATTTATTGGAGTCATTTTGTAATATGTTTAGATATATAAAATTTTATTGAAATTTTTACCGTCTTTTACCCACCTTCTATGAGCATTTGAAAATTTGCATAAAACATAACTTTACAACTTCTATGAGTTGAATTTCAAAAATAAGAGAGACACAGTTAAACTCAGTAAGTAAAATGTGGTTCAATAAGATGAAAATTATTTTTGGTGAATTGTAACTTTTGACATTAATTTTCCACGGTTTAATGTAAATAGGGTAATTATGGGTAAAATGATATTATAATTACATTAACACATGTCCTAATTCTATTGGATAACTATAATTCGACCAAAAACAAAATTATGAATAGAATATTACCCTTTAGGTCCACTTGAAAAGGATTAGGACATTTATTATTATTTAATTTAAAGAAAAGTTAAAAGTGTTAAATTCATGTTTTCATAACCAAAACATTTTAATATAGGTTTTTACATAAGATAAATTCAACTATAAACATTCATTAGAAATATAAAGATATTTCCTACATAATCGTACTTTATTTATATTTTTAGCCATTAAATTATTTAATTTATTTATGACACAATGATGATACAATAATTTCCTTATTAATGAAAGATTAAAATAATTGATATTATAAATATCCAAATAAATGTAATTTAAAACTTTTGATAAAATCAAATAATTTTCTAGGATAATATGACATGTTATAGTTGATTATATAATTTTTTTGAGTGATAAGGTTTTTATGACTTTCACAAAAACAAAATACCAAATAGTGTGAAAATTGACATATATTAATTTTTAAAACAAAAACTATATTTTTTGTTGATATAATATTCCTAAAAATCTAAGGTTCTACCAAAGGGATTAAATAATATTATATATGTCTTTAATGAACCACTTAAGGTTCTTTTGGATGTTTATTTTATGTTTATTAACCATATAGTGTAATAATACAAGAAGACATGGTAAAAGGTAAATTATTTAACTTAGAGTGAAATCTAAACGATAAGGTTAAAATGGTAACATAAATTTATCTAAAACCTATTGGTTGAAAGTATTTCAATCCATACCCACCTTATCTTAGAAATAAATTAATTTTGATCCATTATTATCTGAATATGATTTTATAATAAAATAATATTTTATGTTTTTCCTAAGGTTCCCCTCACCCCTCCTGTAAAAGGGAACTTCCCCTTCTCTCAAATTCACACCTCAAAAGCCTATTGTCTCAGGAAAACCCTGCCCATATATCCTAAAAACGTCCCTAACTTCAACCTATAGGCCTTTTTTTGTCAGAAATCCATCCTAAGGAGCCCTTTTTATCAAATCAAAAGGAAGAACCCAAAGAAGAGGTAAATATTTCATCACCTCTTTCAAGTTCTTTTCTTCTTCCACTTTTTCTTTCCTTGTTGTTCTCATTATAAAATAATAAATCCAGTATATTATATATAATTTGATGTTATTATAAATATTTTATAACAATATTCATTATTATATACATCCTTTTAATAACATGTCATCATACGTGCGTACGTACGACATACCATCTCCACGTCGTGGTGTAGTTTTATTCAATACATTTTTATTTGGATGGGTATAATAATGATGTATAATTGAAGTAAATAATAAATATAACATGATAATTATTCAGTATATATGATATAACATCAAATTATATATGATTTTAATATCAAAAGAATGATATTGTCGCTCGTGCGTGCGTACTGATTACCTTCTCCACGAACGCGATGAGATTCATTCCCCATCGTAACCATTATAGACGAATTTTCATTTGATGATTAAAAATAATGTTTAGAGACTTTATATGATTTTGGATATGAATAAATAATATCCCATCCATAATAAACATGACTCACGTAATAAATAATATAAAGGAAAATGAATTAGTTAACACCCGTAACGACGATAATACTAAAATATCATTAATAATGCATTATTAGAAGATCATATATCATATCATAATTATGTATATGGTTCTTGTACAATTTAATACCTCTGATTTAACTATTATACAGGAGGTAATTTAACCTCGACCAATTAAAATTAAAAGGTCAGTGTTAGTTCTACAATCTCTTCATTATCCGAGGTTCTTTATATGTAATTATCTACTGGGACCTCTTTATCATCCACATCCATGTTTATTAAAATGTATTTTAAAACAATTTTACTATTTACTAGAAAATGGGTTAAAGTCATTTATACCCTTATTTGACCTTATATGTTTTTTTAAAGGAATCTTTTAATTGTTTTACAAACAAGGTACTTTATAACCTTTTCGGCAAAATTAAGTTAAGAATGTCTTTTTTAACTTCTACGGCGGGTAAGGATATTTTCCAATGTTATAACATTGTAGAAGAATCCCTTACAATCATATAATAATATTATCAAAATAGATGTTTTCTTTATAATTCTTAGACTCTTAAATGATATTAAAATAGAAAGAGATATTTCTCTCAAATAGTTTTGATTTCATTTATGTCAACATCCTTTGATAAATTTGACACTTGTTTGAAGTTGATTTAATATGATAAAAATCTTCCATATTGTATTTAAGGTTTTGTGATATGTTTGACTGTAGATGAGTTATTTTTATTTCATTCATGGTTTGTAGTTAATGTTTTGACATTTTTTATTCTAGTTTTAATACGAATGTTTATGTTATATTTCAACCTCTTCTTAAGATAAATGTGTTGGACTAGTATGTTTAGGGTTGGGGACCGATAAACATAAGCCCTCGAGGTTGGGGTCCTGTAACAGCAGACCCTCTGGGTTGGAGTCTGGTTATAGAGACTCTCAGGGTTGGATTATGGTTTCAGAGGCTCTCTGGGTTGGAGTCTGGTTAGAGAGGCTCTCCGGGTTGGAGTCCGGTTACCGAGGCTCTCCAGGTTGGGGTCCGGTTAAAGTTATCCCCTAGGTCCTGGCATGAGGCCTTGACATAGAAATTAAATTCCGGTACTATACATCCCCTCATTATGAAATTAGTTATTACATGTGATTATTAGACTAGTATAATATCCATGTGCATGTTTATATGGTATTGTTTGATTTATTTTTTCCATATTATGTTCAAATTTATGTTTAAAAGGATATTTTTTTTATTACACATCTTGCCTTATAAGTTTAAAGCTTCTGCTAAATTATTTACCCTTACTGAGCATCTGAGCCCACCCTTTCTTATGTTTTATTTTCCTAGGATCCCAAGAAGTGTTTTATGTTTGATATGCAGGGTTAAGCTAAGGTAACAATGAAATTATCAAAGGATTATTTCTTTGGTGTAGTATGTTGGAAAGTGTAATGTAACATTCATGTTTGTAATCTATTTTTCAAGACTGCTAAACTGATCGGTCATTTGGGACATTATTTCTTGTAATCATTCCAATTTATTAAAATAATGCACCGACTATGGGAATCTAGGGTCGGGGCGTTACTGTTGGTATCATAGGAAGTTTCTCAATAAACTTGGAAACTAGATTTAGATAAACTATGATTAGAGCGTATTACTCTATGATAGACTTTGAGGATTAGTATAGAAGAACATCCTAGAATTTTGGTAACGTATATATTTTGTGAGTTTTCCATGAAAATACATCCCTTTCTGGATACGAGTAGGTAGATTCAGCTCTCGTACAGATGTACCTAGGGGTAAAACCTACAAACATTGATTTGAGCTAGACTCGAATGGGAACTAGTGCACGATAATGGGACTTGCTGTACTCTTGGTTACGATACTCCCAGGGGATAAGATTAGAATAGTTCTCATTTTCATTACAAATAATTATGGAGTTATGATTATATACCTCCTCTTTGAAAATATTTTTATGATTACAGATTTTATCTATAATCTGTTCAATTTATGTTAGGTATTTTAAAAGTTTGGAATTATTCATTGCGATTCATAAACTGACCTAGTGTATGTCATTGTATAGAAATGGCACCCAGTAGAAGGAATGAGAACTCCTACAATACATATGATCCAAAGACTAAGAAGGATCATATCATTCGTGGTATTAATCCATCATTTAGAAGGGAAATAGTCTCCCACGTATTCTCAACATATGAAGAAATAATATCATGTGTTAAAAAGATAAGTAAATAATTCTCTATGTCTTATGTCTTTGAAGGGAAGGAAGAGAAGAAAAGGATGGTAGAGAGAAAGATGGATAAAGGGAAGAGGGGAATGAAGGATTTCCCCATATATGATAAATGTGGAAAGAATCACCTTGGTAAATTATTGAAGGGAAGGAGAGTTTGTTGTAAGTGTGAAGAAAAAGGACACCAATTACATGATTTCAGGGGTAAGAAAAATGTTTCAAATGTAAAAAGCTTCATCTGCAAGGCGTTGGGACACTACACGAATCAATGTCCTAGTCATCAGAGTATACCGCAAATGATGCTATTGGATAGTAATAAAGTTATTACACTACCTAAGATGAAGAGGAATGACTAGTGTTCTTATGTTGTTATTATAAAATTATTTCATTTGAGTGTTGTATCAACAATATACTGGTTATAGGAATTATGGAGATAAATAAGGATTGTACTGCAGTACTATTTTATTAAGGATTTGAGATTATATGGTTCTAAGAAAAGTGACTTAATAGGATGATACACTTTTTAAAAAATACATTGTTGAAGGAAAGGTAATACTTAATCTAGTCTGGATAATGAGGTAGTGATTTTGGAATAAAGAGATGGTTGATTTGGATAAATTATATTGTATATTCTTGACTTCCATGGAACTAATTAATAGTTTTTTTATTTCATCATTGTTGTAATATTAATTTTTTTTGGATATAAATAATATATCCATAATTCTATAAAGAATAAGGTAGAATAAATGTAATAAATAAGGTTTTATGGTAACTCAGGGTGTAACCATGTTTTAAAAGAATGCATGATAAAGGTGTTCACGTGTTATTACATGGAAAAAATGATCTTTATTTTGTTTAACTTCATTATAAATTTGGGAAAGTGATCTTGGATTGATGTATTTTGGATAAGTTTAGACGTTGGAATGGATTAATTTTGAAATTGGATACTACTGTTAAGTTTACTTTTGGATTGTCATGAAAAGGACAACCTAGAGGTTGGGCGACAACTAGTCACGTTCGGAAAGGCTGCAAGACTTGTACCTGCAACCGAAGGGTGATAAGGCTGCATCAACTACCACTAGCCTATGTGATGTACTGGATTGTATAATGTAGTTTATTTGATTAATATATCTGATAGATGAATTATAAATTCATTATTTTTGTAACCCTATACGATTATGATAAATAGAATTTTTTTTGAAATCTTTTGGAGTAAAAGAAGAGTTTGTGGTTGGAATTAGTTGAAAGATGAAACAATAATTCTCAAGTATATATATATATAAATATATATAATTTTTTCCCTATTATTATATGGGTAAATTAATTCTTAAACTTTAGGGAAGGAATCTTAAAACCAAAAATGTGTTATCCTAATACCTTATGTTTTGTTGAACCTATGGTATTTTAAATCATCATAGATTGATGGATTTGAGGCCCCCAATTTTACACTTGTTTGTGATTGATGACCCCAACCACTCCATATAAATATTTATAATTTTCCTCCAATTATGTGTCTATAATTTCCACCAAGGTTATCCTAATCAAAATCATAATTTGGGGGTGGCCCTTTCATTTCCCTTTTCCTTTTTATTAAGAATAAATTTTATTAACCCAATTTTCGATGTGGGTTTTCCCCCAAAGGTATTTTTTATTTTCATCCATTTATTTTTGAAGAACAAGTTAAAATTTAGAGGATGCAATTTATCGAAGGAGGGAAGAATTCAACACCGCAAGATTTCATAGTATGTTTTTTCAAAGTAATTCAATAACTTTCACTACACGCAACACTGAGTTCAAGCGCACCACAACTTACCAAAATAGCCCTTCAAAAGCTGTTATAAATATCATTAACTAAATTTTTAAATTTATATAATCCTTATAATTTTAGAATCCATATTATGAGTTTCTTAGACATAATTTAAGAACATATTCATTTTTTTAGTTAAAAAAAGTATTTAAAAAAAATGCAATTTTACCACCTTTTAATGGAGAACCCTTTTTAAATACAATATTTGAAACTTTTATATATTCAATTTGATAAAATATAATATATCATTAGAATTGGGAAATAAAAATTTTGTTTCAATAATTGTTTTGTGTTTTTCTGATAACTTTCATATTTGGGTGAATAGTAAAAAATACTATATTTTAACTGAAAACAACTTTTCAAATCAAAATAATTTATAGTGTTTAACTATAAATTTTAATGGTTTGTAAGTATAATTATATTATATTTGTACCATTTAATCTAATTTTGGTCATTGGAAGTAATGTCACTTTGAAATTAGACATAAACAAGTGTCAATCTTTTGATAATTATTATTTCATAAAAATACACTTTTTGGTTTTGACAATGAGAATTAATTTTAAATTAATTAATGAAAATTATATGTTTTGATATTGGTAAGATATAATTTGTTTTTTAATTCATAATATAAAAATTATCTTAGAGTTAATTTTTTGATATTTTTCGGAAAACTTTCAATTTTTGATGAATAGTGAAAACACTGCGTTATTGTTTAAAAACGACTTTTTATTTAAATAATTAATTAATTAATTTATATTTATTTCAGGTAAAAATAGATACATAATTACTATATATGTTAAATTTAATTCATGGGAGTCATTTTATAAAATGTTTAGATATATGTAATTTTATTGAACTTTTTACCGTTTTTTACTCACCTTCTGGGAGCATTTAGAAATTTGCATAAAACATAATTTTACCATTTATGTGAGTTGAATTTCAAAAATACAAGAGGTGCGGCTAACCTAATTAATTAAAATGTGGTTTAATATGATGATAATAATTTTTGGTGAATAGTAATTTTTGATTTTTATTTACAACAGTTAAAAGTAAATAGGGTATTTAATGGTAAAAATGATATTATAATTACCCTAACACATATACTAATTATATTTGATAAGTGTAATTCGAACAAAAACAACCTTAAGAATAAAATATGACCCTTTAGGTCCACTTAGATTAGATTGGGACATTTATTATTATTTAATTTAAAGAAAAGTTAAAAGTGTTAAATTCAAGTTTTCATAACTAAAACATTTTAATATAGGGTTATACATTAGATAAATTCGACAATAAATATTCATTATAAAGATAAATATATTTTTTACATAGTGGTATTATATTAATAATTTTTAGACATTATATAATTTAATTTATTTATGACACAATGATGATGCAGTAATTACCTTATTAATGAAAGATTAAAATAATTGATATTAAAAATATCCAAATAAATGTAATTTGAAACTTATGATGAATTACATTAATTTTATAGGTTAATATTACATGTTAGGGTTGATTAGATAATTTTTTTTGAAGTTATAATGTTTTTCTGACGTTCACAATAACAAAATACCAAATAGAATCAAAATAGACATAAATTAATTTCTAAAACAAATACAATATTATTGGTTCATATAATATTTCTAAAAATTAAAGGATTATCCAAATGGATTAAATAATATTATAAATGTCATTAATTAACCACTTGAGGTTATTTTTTATGTTTATAGTATGTTTATTAACCATATTGTGTAAGAATACAAGAAGACACGGTAAAAGGTAAATTATTTAACCTAGAGTTAAATCTAAAAGATATGGTTAAAATGGAAACCTAAACATGTCTAAAACCTATTTGTTGAAAGTTTTTAGACCCATACCCACCTTAGCTTCCAAATAAATCAATTTGGATCCATTATAAACCGAAAATTATTTTATAATAAATTAATATTTTATGTTTTTGCTAAGGTGCCTCTAACCGCTCTTATAAAAGGGAACTTACCCTTCTCTCAAATTCACATATACAAATCCATTTTTCTCGGCCACCCCTACCCAAATATCCTCCAAAATTCCCTCATTTTAAGCTATAAGCCTTATGTTAGTCAGAAATCCAACCTATGGATCCATTTTTATCAAATCAAATGGAAGCACCCGAAGAAGAGATAAATATTTCATCACCTCATTCAAGTTCTTTTATTCTTCCACTTCTTATTTTCTTATTGTTTTCATTATAAAATAATAACTCCAGTATCTTCTATATATTTTGATGTCATTATAAATATGGTATAACCATATTCATTATTATATCCATCCATTGAATGACATGTCACCATACATGCGTACGTACGACTTACCGTCTGCACGTCGTGGTGTAGTTGTTATTCAATACATTATTATTCATATGGGTATAATAATGATGTATAATTGATGTAAATAATAAATATAACATTATAATGATTCTGTATATACGATATACCATTAAATTGTATATGATTTTAATATCAAAATAATGATATTGTTGCTCGTGCGTACGTATGGATTACCGTCTCCATGAACGCGATTAGATTCATTCCCCATCGTAACCATTAAAGAAATTTTTTCATTTGATGATTAAAAATAATGTATAAAGACTTGATATAATTCTGTACATGAATAAGGAACATAACATCCATAACAAACATGACTGACGTAATAAATAATATAAAGTAAAACAAATCAGTTAACACCTAAAATGACGATAATACTAAAATACCATTAAAAAAGAATTATTAGAAGATCATATATGATATCATAATTATGTATATGGTTATTCTATAATTGAATAAAAATTATTTAACTATTATACATGAGGTTAACATACCCACGACCAAGGAAAAGTACAAGTTAAGGGTCAATTCTACAATCTCTTCATTATCCGAGGTTGTTTATACATAATTATCTACTGGGACCTCTTTATCATCCAAATCCATGTTTCTTAAAATGTATTTCAAATTTTTTTTACTATTTACTAGAGAATGGGTTAAAGTCATTTATAGCATTATTTGATCTTATATGTTTTTGAAAGGAATATTTCCTTCATTTTCCAAAGAAGGTACTTTATAACCTTTTTGACAAAATTAAGTTAAGAATGTCTTTTTTAACTTATACGGCCGGTGCGACTATTTTTTGCCATTATAACATCGTTGAAACTTCCCTTACAATCTTATAATAATATATTCAAAATAAATGTTTTCCTTATAATTCTGTGACTCTAAAATGATTTCAAAATAGAAAGAGATATTTCTCTCAAATAGTTTTGATTTCATCTATGTCAAAATACTTTGATAAATTTTACACTTGTTTGAAGTTGATTTATTATGATACAAATATACCATATTGTATTTAAGTTTTTGTGATATGTTTGACTGTGGATGAGTTATTTTTATTTCATTCATGGTTTAAGGTTAAAGTATTGACATTTTGTATTCCTGTTTTAATACTAATATCGATGTTATATTTCAACCTATTCTTAAGATGCATGTGTTGTACTTGTATGTTCCGGGTTGGGGACTGGTAAAAGGAATCCCTCCGGGATGGGGTCCAGTTATAGCAGACCCTCCAGGTTTGAGTATTGTTACAATGACTCTCTGAGTTGGAGTCTAGTTACAGAGGCTCTCTGGGATGGAGTCTGGTTACAGAGGCTTTCCGGTTTGGAGTCCGATTACAGAGGCTCTCCAGGTTGGAGTCCGGTTACAGAGGCTCTCCGGGTTGGGGTTCAGTTACAGTTATCCCCTAGGTCCGGGCATGATGCCTTAACATAGAAATTAACGTCCGGTACTATGCATTCCCTCATTATGAAATTAGTTATTACATGTGATTATTTGACTATTAGAATATCCATGTACACGTTTATATGCTATTGTTTGATTTATTTTTGCCATATTATTTTCAAGTTTATTCTTAAAATGCTATTTTTTTATTACACATCTTGTCTTAAATATTTATAGCTTCCGCTAAATTATTTACCCTTACTGAGCATCTGAGCCCACCCCTTTCATATGTTTTATTTTCCTAGGATCCCATGAAGTGTTTTATGTTTGAGATGTTGGGTTAAGTTAAGGGAACAATGGAATTCTCAAAGGATTTTTTTCTATTGTATGTTGGAAAGTGTAATGCAATGTTCATGTATGTAATATATTTTCCAAGACTGCTAAAATGATCATTATTTTGGGACTTGTTTCCTTATAATCACGCCAATGTATTAAAATAATGCACAGAGTCTAGAAATCTAGGTTTCGTGACGTTATATGTCAAGTGCTATAAAATTACCTCAAATAATACCACAAAAGATACACATGAAAAAACATATTTTCAAACAAATATGAATCATTGAAATTAAACGATTAATAAACACTACCAAAGATGATTCTCACAACAAACATAATGTAATAATAACATGATAAATATATAAATGTATCAATGCTAAATCATCTTTGGATGCTTACACATGGATCCACCTACCTTTGGTGTCAAAATACTGTTTCGTTGTATGAAACTTCAACCGCACCATTGCCACACCATAAGGGAGTGAAAACTAGCCTAAAAACCGAATATTTGAGCAAAAACACACCAAATAAATCTTTAATGTCTATAAATTTTAGAACCTCATAAAACAAGAAATAAACCCTAATGAGAAGGAAGGAAATGAAGTGAGAAACACTTATGTAAAGAAATCCTGAAGTTTCCCCATCATATCCCCCTTCAAAAATGAGTTCCAAGTGAGGGTGAGAGAGTTTGGAGACCTCCCATGGCTGCTAGGGTCTAACAGGGGATGAAATGGCCAGATTTGGGTTTATTCCTGAAGGAAATATGGTAATTGAATTCTTTTTAATGAGCTGGATAGGGCTGAACGATTAGGCTACATGGTTTAGCAAATCGTGTCTCCAAACTGTGCGACCTGTTATGGCCACCCAAAAACCATCCATTATTCTCAAATTTTAGGGTGTTCCAAGGTGGAAACCAAGGGGAATTATAGTAAAATGATTGGGGAGAAACATTCCCAAAACAAATCACTCTTTTCACCCCAAATCACATCCAACTCAAGGGTACAAACCACCTCAACAACATACCCCACAAAAGGTGTCACCATGAGTGTCACTAATCCAACTCCAAAACCACCACAACCTCATACCATCCCTTTGAAAAAGAGGAGTCCAAGTACCATACAATACCCTCAAGACCGTTTTCATAAATCAATAACACAATAGAGACCAAAATTTCAATCTTGAAACATAGTGAAACCAAGAGAAAGCTACTAACCAGAAGAGGATTTGAAGGCATGAAAGAGAGCTACACATCCGCATTGTACTCAGTTTTTTCCCATTCTGAAAAAAACAATGGATAAACAGGATTGAATGAGTTTGATGAGACATGTGGTCCAATGACCTGATTATACTTCATCTCAGGTATGGGATGAATTATATACACACTATTTGAGTTGATGGTTTCAGAGTAGATCATCAATAGGTCAGAAAAATCAGGGGAGAAAAGAGGTGACACATCAAAATGGTAGTCGTACATTCAGTACATATAGAGAGCATATGGTAAGTACATTTTTTTAATATTTTATATAATGTTAAATTTATACTATTTATATTATATTCATATAGGAAAACACACAACCTTATATTAAAGTGTAAGATATTTATAGGAGGATTTACAATGATCAAGCCACTAGAGAGATTAGAGGTGCTCTACGACATCAGATTGTGGTTATTATAAGTTCTTTTTGAGTTTCAAATTTCACTACAAATAATATTTTCAATATTTTAATTTTAAGTTGAAATTGAAGGAGTAATATGTGGCTGCACCATCTCAGACACATGTTGAGAGTCAGGCTAAGACTGATGGTCAGACCAGTGCCCCTTGATTTGATGAGGCAAAAAAGATGTAGGCGACCCAGTATGAATTTGAGAATGGCCGAGTTGTTGGTATCAGATCTTGAGTAACCCCTATGGGTTTTTATGAAACCTCTGCGGTGTCTATATCTGGATCAGGGGGAGATCATAGAGACCCATATTCATCTAATTCACAGTATCGGGAGTAGTTGCGAGCACAAAATGAGATTATAGAGACTATGTATAGGGAACATGAGGAGATGTGTTAGTGGCAATAGTAGGAGTAGGAAAAGTTCCTAAAATAGTAGTAGCAGCAGCATGGGATGTAGGATGAGATGCGTCTATGGTGGAAATAAGAGGAGCAAGAGCAGATGGAGTACATGCGACGTCTGACTTGTAGTTTAGGGATTGAGTTCCCCCCACAATCTCCTCCAGCTCCTCCAGATGACCCTCCCCCTCTGTGATGAATTTTTTTTATAATGAAACATTTGAATGTATTTTTTTTGTAATATTAACTATTTATATTTTTAAATAGTTTGTTTTTTATATAGTCTCGAATATTGCAGTTTTTTATTATTTATATAATTTTTTTATTATATTTATTATTTTATTAAATATTATATTTTTATATTTTTTAGAATCCTCACCTTTTAATTAAATTACTAATTTTAATATCATTATTTCATTAATATTAATAATATTATTTTTATATTATTTAATTATTTTATAATTAATTTTATTTTAGGATTATTAAAATTATTATTTTATTTATATTAATTATATATTTTCATTATTATTTTATAAATAATTTTATTCTATTAATATTAATTTCAAAATTTCATTTATATTAATATTAGATTAATATTAATATTATTATTATTTATAAATTTTCTCTACTATTTGCGATGGGCTAATCACAAAAACGTAAAAATGGGAAAGTACTTTCGTTGGGTGGTTGAACCATCAGAATATTATTTTTCAAAGATTCACATTTTTTTTATGATGGTGATACTGCCCATCACAAATAATAATTTTTTGCGACAGACCACCGCAAATATTAAAATTTGCGACGCTATTTTTAGCAACGAGTCATTTTCAGCGGGACACTTTCGCAAAATACCTTTTGCGACGGGAAAGCGTGACAATAATCCATTTCTCTAGTATTGTGGGCATAAACACGGTGAGCCTTGAGATTAAAAAACGACCCTCCTCTTTGGGGTTGGTGTGGGGAATATTTTGGCCTCCCAACCTCGATAGTTCATTTATTTGAATGACATATCTAGTGGGAATATAGGCTAGTGTATGTGAAAGGGACTGACTCAACATGCCTACGTGAGTATTTCTTGTGGGTCATTCTGAGTGAAAATTCATTCCTTTTATATGGAGTAAATGAATTTTTATACTTCACTTTATGTGAAATCATCCCATTTTCTTTTGTTCATGATGTGTATAAAATTTCATTATTAAAATATTATGAGAATATCATGAAATACATCCTTTTCATATAATATAGAAAATATGAATACCAGGATTTCAATATTTATTTCAATAAATGTTCATGAATTCCCACTAACATGGCATTCCTTACTAATGAATCTATTCCAGTTAGCTTTTAGAATATATGTCCTGGAGGGAGATTTCTCAATTATTTTCCGAAGATGATAGGATTCATGAGGATAGATTGATTTTTAGGGCCATATGGAGGTCCATTAAGGATTTTATAGACTAGATTTATACCGTTCTTTAGTTTAGGGTATTATAGCATGGAAATAATATTTCATCAGTTTAAGGTGTTTTAGATTGGACCTGATATTGCTTTAGTTTATGATATTTTAAGTTATACCATCTATTTCTTTAGTTTAATGTATTTTAGCTTGGACATAATGCTACATTTATTTATGGGCTTTTAGCTCGGACCTTCTATTGCTTTAGTTTGAGGAATTTTAGTTCAAATTAGATATGGACTTAGTTTATGGTATTTTATATCAAACCTTCGATTTCTATAATTAAGGACTTTTATCTCGAACTTGAAATTTCTTTTGTTCATGGTCTTTTATCTCAGACCTAATATTATCATGGGATATAGTGTAGAAAGACCAGGAATGACCTAAAACACATTGATATAGTGGTTTCGTTACATGGTGTTGTAGATACACACACAGATCATACATTCCTTTTTTTATTCTGACACATTTGGTTGATGACCACATGTGCATAAATCATCCATAGCCATGTAAGCATAGTTAAGAAATGTTTCCTTGGAGCATGGTATTGTTTCTTGGGTCTATAAATGATTTATTGAGGTTACATAGATTAAGGGTGAAACATTAAGAATTCTAGATCTGACTGGATAGTTGGAGTCTGGGTTATGTAAAGCAAAACCTGGAAGTTTGATTCCATGTAAATGAGATGGTTTAGACATTTCAGGTATGTCCCATGACATTTTGAAATTTCAGGTTCATTCGTAGAGTTGCTATGGATCACAAGGATTCAAGATCCATTCTAGTAAGAAGAATATTCCTTTAGTTTGCATGTCAAGGCCCTAATGCATCAGTAGCATAAAGAAATAAATATCATATCCGCATCTCTATGAGGAAAATGAAAGGTTTGTGAAGTCTCAATAATTCATATGATGAAGTTTAGTATGATAGGAAGGCTATCCAGGAAGGGTTCTTGCACCCTAGGGAAATTAGATGTTAAATCATAAAGCTTGATCCCTATTCCTTGTAGTTTCAAATAAATAGGAGTGGATCATCATAGGCTAGGTGTTGGAGTATTTAAGTACATCCTTGATAAAGGGTTTAATGAATGGTAACATAACATCAAATATGTTGAATCTTCCGGGATAGTTTAATGAAGGGATTGTAAATCACAACCTAGAGTGCTTGAGTCAGGAGAATGATACGGGGAAATCATATAGGGATTAGTTCAGACAAACTAAGGTGGTTAGTGTTTCAACAATGATTTCAGGGATCCCATGGATTGGAATACACATTTTCAGAGTGACACATTCGGTTGATGACCATAGGTGATTATGCCTAAGCCATAGGAATACATGAAAAGTCATGAAAAGGGTCTTTGAAGCTGCATAACCTATCTCAGGTCCATGGAAGGTTATGGTGATCCGAGATACCCCAAATCATGATGTGTGGTATGTGGAAAGTGTAAAATCCAAGGAGGGTTCGAGTACCCTAAAATTTGTTCCACTACCTAGTGAACATATTCTTGTAGTGAGGATATGTGACAAACCATTACTATAACATTTTCATGGACCAGGGGTCCCATTGAGCATTGATGGGAATTTACTATAGATATAAATTTGACCATATGATATTTATTCCTTATGTATTTGTGACCGATTTTTTGAAAAAACTATAAAGATGAAGAGTTTATCAATTGAAGACTTGAATTTTTCTTAAGAATTCCTTTGTAGATTTTAAACTTGAAAAGTTTTGTGTCTCTTTCACTAGCAGTTTAAATTCATGAAATTTAGACTATTAAAGGCTAGAGTTTATAGTCATACTTCTCTAACTAATGTACAGGTAGCTTATGGTTATGATTCACATGGAACTGTTATGGGAAATGTTACACAATAGCCTAATTATGATGTCCAGGTTCTAGAGTACTCCAACTTCCTCTGGAGTGAGAAGTGAAATTGTTGAAAATCCAAAATCAAGGATCTCAGGTCATGATTGATGATATGGGATAGTCATACTGGTATTAGTTCAAATTCAATAAGGTATTGAGTTCTTCAATGACAATTTTAGGGCTCATAAGGATTAAAATGTCCTTTTTCTGAGTGATATGGTAAGGACATACTTCCATGCAGTTTAACATCAAGAATTAAGGATGTTCTTCAATGAAATTTAACATCAAGAAATAATGATATACTTCCATGTAGTTTAACATCATGTGGTACAGAAGTACTTCCATAATTTTTAACTTCATGCGGTAACGATGTACATCCCAAAAATTTAACATCATGCGATATGGACATACTTCCATTCAATTTAATTTCATATCGTAAGGATGTGGGAACCAACATGGAAGTGTGGAAATGTCATGGATGGGACCAAATATGATGACTCGGGAATCACTACATATATCATGAGAATGAGAATCATGCCCCATATAGTTCTAAATTATGTCACATATGTAGTTCTGGCCCATACGCAAGGAGAGGGGATTTTTATATTTGTTTGTTGTGACAAGGCTTGGTGTTTCTAATTTGTGTGTCACTACATATTCTTTGAGAGAATAAATAAATCCACACATAGTTCTTGAATGGTAAATACTCTATATAGGGCTGACACATATGTAGAGGTGGGAATTATTTCCATCTAACATTGATGATGGTCCTGATATTTGTGATCTAGGAATTACTATGTATCGTGTGATGATAATAATCAAGATACACATATTTATTGACGGTCTATGCAGTTTAACATCTTGTAGTGAGGATGAGGGTGAACTGACATGAATAAATGGAATTATTGTGGTTGGGACCAAATATGGATGTCTGGGAGTCATTACGTATCTCATGAGGATGAGAATCAAACCACAAATAGTTCATGATATCCCACGCAATTTAACATCTCGTGGTGAGGATAGAGGATAACTGACGTTAATTGATGAGAAAATTATGGTTGGGCCCAAGGGTGTAAGTTTGGTCATTACAACATATCTCATGAGAATCAGAATAAAACAACACATTTTTCTAATGATCCATGTAGTTTAAAGTCATGTGGAAAGGAAATTGACCATATAGTTTGGCATCATGTGTTAATGATGCAAGGTATGAGTTTTAGAGTCTTGCATTCAGGACAGTGATGGGCCTATTATGTACCTTTATTCCTTGTTTATGAGGTTAATTTCCTACTACAGTTCCAATGTTCACATGAGCTATTCTTTATTTGAGAAACATAGAACGACATGAGTTTACCAAAATTACATAGACAGCTGAGGGTACAACAATGAAAGTTTTCATCATGTAATGGTAGAACCAAGAAATAGGGTCGAGGAGTCCCAACATATATCATAGGATATGAGAATAAAGAAATATTTATTTTTAGAAGAATCATGAAGTTTACTATCTTATGGACAGGACGTAGGTGAATCAACTCGAATAAAAATGGATATAATGGATTTGTATAGTTTTATTTCATATAGTAAGGACATTGGCCTGGTAGTTTAATGTCTTGCAGTAAGGACGAAATTTTCCGTGTTGTTTAACATATGGATTCTAGGATGAAAGGTGATGTGTATTTTAACATTCTATTACTTGGACAATTTGTACAGTGTAACATTATGTAACCAGGATGAGCAATGTGACTTACACTGATGTGGATTCCCTTATGTTGATATCTATACAAATTATTTCATAATAAATATTTCATTGGTGGGGGGTATTACATGCTCTCCATCCACTGTGGCTAATGAGTAATCCCTGTTATGATAGACCTTATGTATGATTTAATGTCTCTCCCATTAGGGTTCCAACTTTGGGTGCTTCTTGCTTAGTATCATTGGGGTTCTAAAGACCAACACTAGTTCCCTTTGGAATAATGAATGAAGGTGGATGTTTTTGTTGAAGGCTAATGTAATCTGATTCTGGTGGACCTCAAGGTTATGTAGTGTGTGTAACATGTTCTCATCAATCTATTATAATACATCAATTTGCATTTTTGATTTCTCATCAAATGAGAGATGTATGCAAATGTATACTCATATTGAGGGATATCAGACCACCATTGGTAACACTGCCTTGATCCCATACACCAGTGAGTATGGTGTTGCTTCTGTATTATTACACGTGGTAGTATGGTAGGACCATAAAACATGGAAGAATTTGTTGGGCCAAGACTTCTTATCCTTGTTCACCATCTTCATGAGTATGCATGATAGAGTCCTGTTGAAGGAATCTATATTTCCATTTACTAATTCATGATAGAATGATGAGTGATTGGACATGATATTGTAATCCTGATATAGAATCTCCAATTCTATAGAATAGAAGTTGGTGCCATTTTCCATCAATATTGTGTGAGGGTCCCTAGACCTAGTGATGATATTCGATTTTACAAAGGTTATGTTGTTCTTCATCCTCACTTCCTATAGAGTTATCACCTCAGAACATTTGGAAATGAATTTGGTATTAGTAGTGATATACATGACCTTATCTTCTATGGTTGGGGGATATGGCCTCATGACATCCATCCCCCAAATAAGAAACAACCAGTAATATTTAGTTTTTTTAGCAATTCTGTCGGTTGATGGATGATGTTTTCATAGATTGGTCACACATGAAATTTCATGGGGGCTTCCACACAGTCTTGTATCATGGTTTACCAGTAATATCATAACTTCTAGATCTGGTGGAAGATCATGATCCCAGATTGATGGGAACCATAAGATCTTGCATGGACTTCTTTCATGACATCCAAAATCTCTCCTTATACTATGAATCTCAGGTAGATCCCATTGAATCCACACCTATAGAGGGGTTTCATTAAATTTAGGCCATTATACAAGGTAGATTTTACTGCACGATTCTGAATCTATTCCCTTCGATCTCTATCCATTGGAAGAGTCTCATTTTGTAGATATCTACTTATGGTCTCCATCCATCTAGTGGTGATTATTGGTGTATCACTCTCTAGGGTGGTGTTGAACAGATTTTTCTCTCCCATAACACATATGATTATTTTTGAGATCATTTTCTAATTTCTAATATGGAATATTTATTTTTCCTAATCAGGGTTGGCCAAGACAGTGTCCGCACTGTCCAATGCATTGATGCGAGAAATCTGTGATCCGGGAACATGATACAATGTGGGATCCAATTGTAATTCTTCCATCAGTCCTATGACGTAGCTTCTGAGAGGGGAAATTCCTCTTATTTTATGGTGTATTCACTATTGACCTTCTTTATCACAAACTCTGAATCACCATTGTTCTTTAGGTAGTCTATTTGAAGCTTTAGGGGTAATTCCAATATAGTGATGAGGGCTTGGTATTGTGCCTCGTTATTTTTTTATTCTTTGGATACTGAGCAAGAGTAGGAAAAAAGTATTTGTTAGGAGATAAAAACTAAAATCCCCAGGCCAACCCAATTGACCTTCTGGTTTTCCATCCTTGTTCTAATATTATTATGTGTGGTACTATTAAAATACATCTCCCATGTTTAGTGAGTATCATGGGAATATAAGACCTCTTCATCTAGAATCTCATTGTCTTCAGATATATTCATCGAGGTAGGATTTGCTGCAATGAAATCAGGCATGACTTGTCCTTTCACTGACTTTTGTAATACAAAATTAATGTCATATTTTTTAATATTGACCAGCCATTAGGCCAAGAACCGAGTCAGCATCAGACAACCAAGGATTTAGATGAGAGGATGGATACAAGAGACTAATTGGATATAATTTTGTACCATGTAATACCTCGTATTTTGTATTGTGAATATGAGTACAATGTAGTTCTTCTCAACATTACATTATCGAGTCACGGTATCTATCATTGTCTAGCTACGGTAATAGAGATTATTATAATTTCCTGAATTATTGTTTTCTGGGAGAGGGAACACGCTGAGTGTTCCATGGTGACCAAATATAAGATGAGTGGACTCCCTTCCATCGGAGGCATCAGAACCGGTGGGAGCAGTAGTTATTACTTGATAGTTTCAAAAGTTCTTTGGAAATCATCATTCCATTGGTAGGAGATTCCCTTATTCATTAGCCAAGTTAATGGGGGAGCATTTCTGGTCAAGATGCAAATGAACCACCAAATGTAATCATGGTACCCTTAGATACCACTCAATTCATTTATATTTCTAGGAGGCTCTATTTCCAAGATATTAGTAGTCTTCTCCCGGTCGACCTCAGTGTCATAGTGGAATTTCACAAAGCCAAGTAATTTTCATGATGTTACCCCGAAAGTGAATTTTAGTGGATTCATCTTCAAACTTGGTTATCGTAGCTTGTAGAAAATTGTTTCAAGATCCCTGAAGTGATCACACGATTATCAAGATTTAACCACAAGGTAATTGACATAACATTCAAGTATCATTCCTAGTACTGGATTAATGATATGGTTCTTGTTTCGTTGATATGTAGCGTTGTCATTATTCAAACCAAAGGTCATAACCTATTAAAAAATATCCCCTAAGGTGCTCTAAAGGTAGTGGCTTCTTCATCATTAGGTGAAATGTTTATCTGATTGTACCCTACGTACCCATCCATGAATGAAAGAGCATAAAAACCAGTATAGTTTTGTGATTAGAAATGGGAAATCATCATTTGGGATATGCTGATTAAGGACCATTAAATCAATTCATACCATAATTTTCCCATTCTTCTTCTTGATAAAGACAATGTCGGAAATCCATTTCAGGTTTTCCACTTCTTGGATACTGTTGGATTCAATCAACTTATAGAACTATCTTTCTATATTAGTGGAATGAGAGGGGTGTGTCCTCCTAGAAGTCTTCTTTAAGTCTAGATTCTCATCTGGTATCTCAGGATGGTGTGTAGACACATCTGGATTCATTTAATAAATTTATGTTTAATTACATGAAAACACAAATAGACATTTCTTCAGAAATGTGGTGTGCATGTCCTGCTCTTCAAGGGGAAAGGAGGCACTAATCAGTGTAGGCTATGAGTCTTCCTCTATTCCTAGTTCAATCTACTTGAGTTCATCAATGGTGGTGGTGACACCCCCATCAAATGCTTTTGGGAATTCCTATGGTTAGCCAAATCATCTTCCATTATAGAATCTATGGATAAATTTTCAAATGAAGACAGAAATATGGGGTCATTACTGTTATTATCAGGGTGAGAGAGTCCATAATAATATACATTGTCATCCCATTTTGAAAGAGTCATTGTAGAGAGATGCGGGGGGGGGGGGGGGGGGTGAATGTCATTGATGTTGTAACTGGGGAATGGATGGGATTGAACCTCTGGGATTATATCTGGGACCTCGCCTAGGTTTATGGGGGTCAACTAGTATCGATCATGAATACTATAGGGATTCAAAGTTTGGTCCCCAAGACACTGGGAGTGGAAACCATTACATCATCATTTTCCATCAATCATATTCACACAGTTTTATAAAAATCTTCTTGAGCATATGTGGCCCTACAAGTCTCAAAGGGAGCACTTTCACCATGTAGTTAGTTAATATTTCATTAATGGAATACTTCAAACACTGATCAAAGGTTGAAGGTGTCTCTAGGTGTCTATGGATCCAACGCCTTATGAGTAGGAGATTATATGTGATGTATTTCTAGATTACCATAAACTCACCATCTAATATAAGATCCCCAAACTAGGATTTGAGAATGATCTTCCCGAGAGGTATTTTCTCGTGCTTATCATACCCTGGGATTGTTATCTTAGTGGGATACAAATCCCCTTCTCCATATCCAAAACATTAAAGGGTTCATATTGGGACAATATTGAACCTAGAAACATTATCAATTAGATCCCTTTGGGCATTAACATTGTTGAGTCTTCCAAAGACATATAGGGGTCTCATTTGTCCTTGAAGGGGACCTTACTGATCTTAATCAATGAATGATATGGAAACATGAAATTATAATTCCATGTCTTCCACATGATAGAAATCAGCTACAGTGACTTCTGTCTTGAACTATCAGGGGCTCCAAAGGGCTTTAAAAAGTGCCTCCCTGAGTTCTTTTTAAAGATGGAGTGCATTGAGGACTGCGATCTTGGTTGGGACTACTACCATGTATTTCAAAATATAGTTATTTTGTGGCAGTGGTCAGCCCTTCTTGATATGGGTTTTCTCTTGGACGTACAGATGAGAAGCCAAGAAATTTGGAGTGGATGAACCTTGTGCTTGTGTAGGGGTTGTGGGAGCTTCTTCTATTGGTGGAATGGGTCATCCTGGCCTTCACCATTGTATGGGCTGATCGGGCTAAACCCTTACATGGTAGTTATGAAAGAGAAACCACTACAGATAGATACTAATGTTTCCTATGATTTATCCATGCCCCTATGGGGCTTTCTAAAGCACTTTCCCACTAGTCTCAGCTACAAATGTATTTTCTATGAGGAAATTAAAAACATATTGGGTCCAAACATGTCTTATTTGTCACATTTATCCTCATTTTTGGAACATGAAGCCTCTTGTTCCTCGTTTATGTGGGGAAAAATCATGCTCTTGAAAAAAATCATTTTTAGAGGCGGGGCCTGACATGTGAATCATGTTGAGAGAATAAAATATGAGTTCTTGGTCTGATGAGGGTTTAGTTTGGTGAGGTGGTTCATGTATTTTGGATGTTGTTGGGAAGAAATTTTCAAATGTTAAGGCTCACTTTGGAAGAGAATATGACTCTTCATACTTTGTATCTTCCAACTTCATGTGGTCACACCCACCTTTAGGGGCACATTTTGTGTCTCCATCTAGGGTGGTGAAGTTTTGGAGATTTTACATAGCTATTGTTTTAGAGTGGAATGGTCTCAATCTGCTGTGTTTTAGGTCACATAGTTAGAAAATTGTCATGCAGGTCCCGTTGAGACCTTTTCCAATCACCCACTTCTTCTGATTGGATCACGGTTATGCAATACACCTTCGTTGGGTAGTTTTCTAATAACACTTATTAAGACTTTATCACACCTGGAAGGATGTTTTTGAATATGAAGCAGTTATAGATATTAAGACCCAACATTATATGGAAATGGTTGTAATCGGGATGGTCAGTGAGGTCAACTTCATTGTGAATATTGGGTTCCGGAAGTCTGAGCAGGTTATTTTCCATGGTTTCTAAGGAATAACCAAGAAAATGTTCATTCAAGAAGGATTCCACCTTACTCATCCAATCATAAAATCCTGAATGACCCTAATTTCTATTCTCATCTGGATAAGGGTGATTCTATGGTTGTTTCTAATCTACAGGAGGTGCTGGGTATTTTAGAGCCCTCTTGGGAATTTGGAGGGGCACCATTGTTGGCTTGAGTGTGAAAACTACAGCTTCTGATCTATCTGGCCTTTCCCCCTGTTATGTGAGAATTAGTCGAGTTTTGGATCAGGTCCACTAGATGGATTCTTATAAATGTTGGTCCATTTCAAAAAACTCATAGAATCCACCTGGATATTTCATTGGAATTATAGGCATCTAAAACTCACCCCTAATATTTTTAGCATAGTGTTCTGGTAGCTGCTCTTCTAAGATAGGGATGCCTAGTGAGTTGGTGAGACCCTTCCACCTTTCTATGAAGTTAGACATTTTTGAAGTTCATCAGGTTGACAATTGTTGTCTTCCTCAGTGAAGAACTAAATTGATAAAAGATTGATTACCATGATCTTACCATTTTGACACAGATCCTCCAGGAAGACTACTATACCAAAAAAAGGCTGGACAAGTCAGTGTCTGTACAAAGAACCTCATCTTTGTTACCTCCTGTTGATCTTGAGGACCCATCATCGGCCCACATTAGGATACAAAGTGTGTGATATGTTGTTCGGGGTCTCCCAGATCATCAAAAATAGAGAAGGTATGATCTCTGAAATTGAGTGGAGGAAAAGTGTCATCTACCCAATCAGGGTATAGATTCCTCTCAAGCTGCGCAGGCATGTGTCTCCCTTCCGTGGCATCAATTCGAGTAGCTAGGGACTTGATGTCATTAAGAATCTTTGAATGAACCATTTTATAATACATCTCCATCCATATAGAGTCTTTATTGGTTCATGATGTGGACACACTTATATCTTATAAAAAATTTTAATTCGATCTAAGATTGAATAATTTTTCGGATAAGGGGGAGGGTGTTTCCGCAATGGATGTAAGTCACAATAATTTTTAACTAAATCTTTTATGCAGATTGAATATCAAGATCCAGAACCAATTTTATGCTAAAATACCACTATTTCTATAGGATCATACATAGGAGGGAGAAAATTCATCTCTTCCTGAAGATGACACCCTGTGGAAATATTTCCTCTGAGTAGCTCCTCATTGAGCTTTCAGAGAGTTTTTATTTCACTCTCATATTGTGACAACTGTTCCTCTAGGGAAGGAACCCCGTTTCTTCTGGGATGTGATCATGAAGTGGTTGTACCCTTCCCAATGGTAATATTCCACCATGGAGGTGGAAACTCGATATTCGGATGCACCATGTTTTGGATCCGTATTTGGTTCCTAGTGCATATAGCCTCACTCAGTGCATCCAAGACACCCTCCTCTAGAGACATGTTTTCTATGTCATAGCCTTTTGCACATGTATCTTGATCAATATTTTTCATGTTGATTGTGGAAATTGTTTACAGAGTCATATATAAAAATGGTGGTTGTTCAATTACTCTCGACACAACAAGTTGATTTTATAATATCTTCTTTAGGGTCATTATTTGAACCCTTAGCCATGTTGGTCTATTTTGGTTTGAAACCCCAAAGTGTCTGATTTCCTTTTTTTATGTTCCCCCCATTTTGTTCTATGAACAGTGACTATAAAGGAGTTTCTGGCCATTTTTTCCCAGAATCCACCCAACCAATGGGTGTTTTTCTTCTGGAAGGAGCAGATGGTGGAATTATAAAAACTCATTAATTTATCCCAAACTTGAGAAGATTGGTTCCCTCCATGGTGTTGATGATGAAAATTCCCATATCCAAATGGGGAGAGGGTCATTTTGTGCTGTTATTGGGGTCCTAGTTTGAAATATTATTTTCTATCCTCTCTCCCCATCCCTTGTTTTAGGGTACCTTTGAAGAGGGGGCATTCTGTTGTAGTGACCAACTAGGCCAAGTGTTACCTGGTCCAGAAATGTCATCAGAGTTTATAACATTTCAAGATTCCACAACGGAGGGTATTTTCTATTAAATGGTAGTTTAAAAGTTTAGTGCTCCATACTCTCCACATCCTCGAATACGGATGCATGAAGTGGCTTCATAGATCAGCTGTCGAATAGTTGTGATGTCGTGGAGGCATGGATGTTGCATGTTTTCACTACACTTTTCCGATTTTGGATCCTAGGACATGGAGATATAAGCCATGTCAAGATGAAAATAGAGGATATTGTTTTTCTGAAGGTGACACTCGTTTCCTTGATTAGGTTATAACGGAACCCCCAGTCGCTGATGAGTATCCCACATTTTCGGGAATAGGTAAGGCATGCAATCCTTTTCTATATCATCTAGGATCACATAGAAAGAATATTCAAGGGGCCTGAACATGATGAGGAGGTTTTTTTCAGCTAACCCTCTCCATATTTCAATTATTTCCTCCTTCTTATTAGACTTATATGCCTCCATCAGATCTGACCAAAGAAGATGGCTCTGATGGTCACAAATTTACAGGAGTGGGGTGCTGCTAGAAGATGATGGGGAACTATATATAGTTGACCATAATGATTTAAGAACATATTTCTATGGGGTTTTAAGAATTTTGAACACTTCTCTATATAGAGGTCCCTGGAAGAAGGGATGATTACCTTGTCTATCAGAGATATCGCCATGGGGAGGTTGACCATGGTGGATTTCATGAGTAATGTCCCTATAATCCACCTCTACACTACCATGAAAAAGTATATTATGATAATGAACATATTCTACTTCTACTTCAATATATTATGTAAAAGAAACTTATAGTGTTGATAATGTGTCTCAAACAACCTCAAGTACACTAACATTGATAAGAATAGGACTGTAGGCCATGTTCTACATCATGGTTACAATACGTTGACATGACTTTTCTAATTGTGTAGGGGTATGGGCCAACTATTTGATGGTTTCCAAATTTTTTATACAACTGTCTAGTGTTGTAGAAATATTAGCCTGTTTCCTAGAAGATGCTGAAATATGTTGATGAGCTATCACATTATTGACAGGAGTGTGGGCCTATCCCGAGCCATGTTCCATTCTCACTTTCTTCACCTCAGTCAAGATGGGGATATGATCCTGATCTTGAGAATTTTGAAAATTATAGTATTTCATCATGGAAATAATATGCTTCTACCCCAAGGTATGTGTCAAGTCTCACTTGGTGAGCCCCGATTGGATTTGGGATATGATCCTAGTTTGAATATGCATTCCCCATTGGAATATATCGACAAACCTCTAGAATGGGGGAGGAATATGATCCTCTCCCTATGTTTCCTTAAAATGATGCGGGCATAGTCATCCACTGGAAGAAGTATAAATATGGGCCTAGTTTACTTTATCTTTTGGAATATTCTGGGAAAATTTACTAGTAAGAATGTGAGCTTGTCTCGAGGCTCGTGTCAGTCTCAGTATTTTATGCACATCTAGAATAGGGCTATGAGCCCGATCCTTGGCCGTTGGAGTATTCCACTGGACTTCTTCGATAGGAATATGAGCCTTTCCTGAGGCATGTGCTCCTCCCAAATGGTGATACCAAGCAAGAATAAAGATGTCAGCCTAATATTGGGACATTTTAATATGCTCACAGACTTCTTTAACATGTATGTACCATTATCCAATGGCATGTACCTCTATCACCTAGTGAGCCCATATGGGAACGAGAATATGATCCCAGTCTGACACCTCACCCTTCACTAGGATATGCTAATAATCCTCCTATGTAGTAGAAAGAGTGTGTTCTTGATCTCGTGCAACCACCTTTTCATGATGATCGGAGTATTGAGCGGTCCTAGCCATAGGGATAAGTATGCACATGTCCCTTCAATTTCAATATTCCCAGAGTATTTTAGTAGATTTTTTCAGATGATACTAAAATATATTATAATTTTAGAAATGTGTGTATGGGGATATGATCATGAACATTTTCTATATGCACGATAAAATGGAAGAATTCTTTAATTTAATGAGGATATGTTCCCACTTTTGTCCTCTTGGTGGCACCAGAATATGCCGATGGGATAAGTTCAGGGTGGATGGAGTATGATCGTCCCCCATGATTATTGTGGGAATGTGCCTGCATACCTATTCTGAATGAGGAGGGATATGATCATGCTTGCCGGTTCCTGCCTGATTATGATAGCTTATTGGAATATGCACATAGGATTGTTCCAAATTAGTAGGGATATCAGCCTTTATACTAGTTCCTACCTGATTATGCTAACACTAATCATCATAAAGAGTGGGAATATTATTCCTATCCTGGATATCCAATGCCTTCCTCCTCTGATGAGTCTTCCTTGTACCATGTTCCTGGGAATTAGAGGTGGTTTTCTGTTAGATGGTACCCTCAACATGCAACTGAAAGGTACTAGTGGGATGGTGTTAGTGATGATGATTGAAATATACCCTTCTTGGTAGAACCTAAACCGAAACAGAGATATATTTGGACTCCGGGTCCACCTTCAATAGGTATAGAATGTGGGAGTTTTGGAACTCCTATATTTTATCCCAAAAGTTTTGGTCATAACAACAAGGGCTACTAGTTTAGCAGCAGCCTTTACCGGGTGAAGCAGATCTACTGGTCTCCATACTCAAAACAATTCATTAGTAGATTCCATATTGTACCATGTAAATGGTACTCCCATACCATCATATTTTCAACCTAGATATAGAGTTTTCAATCAGGTGAAATTACCATGAAACCCACAGAGGTTGCGGTCATTGATAATTTTACAAAGTGAATGCTGGATGATGAAGACATTGTCTCGAATCGATAATTTTTCAATATCTGTAGTCATGCAGACAATAAGGAATAAGGTTAACAATTAGTGCACTATCAAAGGCATAATGTGATCAATCCAATATGCATGTTTTACACAATTGTCTTGATATACACTGATTTATCCATTCTACACATTTAGATATGTCAAAATGAGGATGAACATATTTCATGACAACCCTTGTTAGAAAAGATTTTCTATAGGATCATGTCAATCATACTTTTTGTTTATAAAGTGTTTGAAAAAAAAGTGTTATGATTCATTATAACCAAATCATTCTATTTTTAATGATATTCACATCCTTTTTATCAATTTGTTAGCATATTGGGGAAAACGAAATGTTCTGAGGGATAACAACCAATCATTTTGTCACTGAATAGATTCACGTTGGGTTCACCATTTTTATTTCATAGGTTTCATGAGGTATGGAATTGGTTTTCTTTTATCAGGTTACCAATTTCCATTTTTTTAGAAACTCTAAATGGTTCCCCCATCTGTTGCTAGGTAATGACTTACTTTCCAAAGTCCGACGATCATTGGGGGTTTCTAGCCCAATGACTATTGGGGACTCACATTGGTTCAAGGGATTAGAGGTTGGGATCATCATATCCCTTTTGGTGGAATTTTTTCCTACTCCTGGACTCTCTTATAGATTTATGATATGTTCATGAATCTCTTCCTAATACTGATATGAGACTAGTTACCCTGAAAAAATGGTTCATTGATTAATTCTCTTGTTAACCAAAGAAATGGAGTCTCATTGGTGAAATGAGGGATGTGATCTATCATTAGTGAATCCATATGTAGGAATTCTAGGATCATCATCCATTTTCATAATGGTGAATAACAACTTTATGTGATGAATCTACATGACCAAATTATTCAAGATGTGCTTCTATGTGAGGAGGTGGTTAATATTACAAGGACATGATTGAGCAATTATTAGGTGTCCTACATATCCTGATTGTTACAGGATTCAAAACCAATGTAGTTCATTAATCCTTGGATGTTTAGGGTCATGAGGAGAGAACATATGTTTGTGTATAGAGACTCCAAATGTATGATCTTGGGTCTCATGGATAAATTATATTTATCCAGGCTATTCTATGAATCAAAGTCATCTTACTTTAATCATTCCCTTGGGACTATCCCCAAGGTATATTCCCTCATATTTGGGGTGCTCGTACCGTGCCTCTCATCATGTCTAACATACTAGGATCACCCTGGTTAGTGGAGGTTTATTATGCCTAATTTGGTGTCCATTTATTCTCCATAATCCCACATGAGCTGTGCTCGGTGAGAGAAATAAGGGGGAATACATGATGAACCTCATGGAAGGTTGACATGGGACCTATGTACTTGGATGGTCATTGAGGTGTTTGGTATTGAGATCAGTCGTTGAGAAGGCTTCCTATGTTTTTTGAGTATGGAAAGAGTTAGAGTCATTATAGTTCAGTTATACCTTAACATTCAGATAATCTAAGCTGGTTGATAATGATCGGGGACATTATGGCCGTCTTTGTGGTTTCAGGCATGCTAGGGGCTTACAATGAGATGGATTCCCTATTGGTTGGTGACATTCTATATGATGTCAGTAGATGGGGACTCCACACAATGGATTACATTATAACCTTAGGGTGTATAGTTCATATGACATGATCAATGAAACTCTCTAAGACCATGTGAGCCATGAATGTTGAGAAATAATGGTTGGAATGTGATATATTTCATTTCTCGGGATAAGTGGGTTAGATACCGGGGTTTACCTGGATGGTCAATATGGAACTCAAACTTGGAAGATATTTCCTACATATTCTGAATATTAATAAAATTAGAATCTCATTTTTCACTTTTATATCGAGGCTTACACAATGAGGTTTCCTTATTTATCATGGATTACACTATGGGGTTTCCCTAGTTGCTTGCCCAGGGGGGTGATGCATGGATGAGTTGTCTTGTTCTAAAATCCATTGCATGACTTATCTTAACAAATATGAAGGGTGTTTTCAGATTCAGTGTGATGTGGTTGGAAGGATTTCACATATCTTGGTTGACATCCTCAAATGTCATAATGAGAGTTGACCTTCGTGTCTGGAGGGTGTCATGGGTCTCAGTTAGCTTGCCTAGGGGGCATCGTGCGATCTTGGTTGTCATGACCAGATGCAACAATGAGACTTGACTGATATGAGTGAACATCATTATATGATTCAAGAAATGCATCAGAATGACATTGAAAGGCTTGGGTGATCAACCTAGAAGGTTTTGCGAGACCAAGGTGGTGTGACCTGGGAGAACATGCGACTTGCATTGACATGTCCAAAGGATTTCGTGTGTCCGGAGTAGCATGGTGAGTGAACATTGTAAGATCTAGGATATATGACCTGGAACTATCATGGGTACTTGAGAGATTTACACGAAGCACACATGGGTCAATGAACATGTTTTGATTTAATTATTCTTCCCTTAGTCTTTGTTTCAGCCTTTTCAGTGTGGATTCCTCAGGTTTGTTCAGTATCAATTTATTTTGAGTCTCATGTGAAATGGAAGGTATATCGTATCTTCTTCTCATGCCTTTCCAGTTTTACATCATGTGAACTGTAAATGATCAAGTGAAGTTACTTATGTATGGGGAATTATTTTTCTAGCTGTTCTCTGGTATATTACCTGATGGAATGTTGGCCGGTCATGTGGCTGGTTTCATCATGAAATCCCCTCTATCACCGACATGAGATTCCATTATTTCGTTCAAGCATAGTCATGGTGAGCTCTGAGATAAAAAATGCACCCTTTTATTTGTGGTTGGTCAATACAATTTATAGGATTCTCTACTTTGATTGTTTACTAATTTCTGCGGCGTATCTGGTGAAAATCTAGGCTAGGGTCAGCAAAGGGGGTTAGTTCCATGTGGCTCCATGAGTCTTTATCAAGGGTATTTCTGAGTGTGTTGCCTGATTTTCAATGATATTGAGTCACTTCTTTCAATGCTTCTTTTATCAGATTATTTATGATTGATGAAGACTTTCTTGAACTTGTGGCTATGTAAAAGGACTTTTCATCTTGTCCAATAGAAATATCAATGTGCCTTTGTGAGATCTACATTAATTTCTTGAAACACTTAATGGGGGCAAGGGAGGATTGTCTAGGCATCTTCACAAGCTCTAGTTGGAATGAAAGGAGGTCTCACATGGACATGTTGTGGATGTCCCAGTGCATCACATGTCTATCAGGGACCGCGAGATCTCCCACCTCCTCCCTTATTTATCACCTTTGTTTTATGTGACATTGGTTGGGAGTCATGCCAGATTTCATGAGTAATTTGATGGATAATTATGAAATTTTTTGGTGATACACCGCCTAATCAATATGGTTCAGATGAGTGCGTGCAAGAAATTTATTGAAAAAATCCATTGATTCATCCTTAAAAAGCCAAAGGGAAGCATGATTTTGCCTGGAAATGACCAAATCCTTTCATGTGACAAGTATGACAAGCCAAAGGGACTTCACAAGATGAGGAAAACATGTCTCCAAGTACTCATAGTGCATTAATGGTATCTAGGGGCACACCGCATGTCCTTTAGTGATTGTGAGTACCTCTTGCCTTTCCCCCATTATCTTTTTTTTAATTTTAAAAAGGCTCGCCAGGTTCATGGTTTTGCATGAGTAATGTCAATGATATTTACTCAATTTTTTTTGATGCCTCGTGTGATCAATATGGGTCGTATGAGGATATTTAAGCATGTAATGGAAAAATCTGTCTATTTGTCCTTAGAGCGTAGAAGAGGAAACACGAAGTTTCCAGGACATACATGAGGAATTCTATGCAAAGACACTAACAAGTCAAAGGGGTTTCGAGAGATGAGGAAGACATGTCATCGACATCTTATAGTGTCGTCAGGTCATCAAGGGCACGTTTCCTGTCATTCTGTGACTGCAAGTATCTACCTCCTCCTCCATTTTATCTACTTTTTTTCTACAAAGATACGGGGGTCCTGTGAGTTTGCTCGGATATCATCAAGGAATTTTATTCCGTCCAATAATGATATTGCACATGAGACTTACATCCACGTGGGTTATCTCCCTTGGTATATTATTCCTCATTATTCTTGGAATTATTTTGGTTGGTTTTCAGAACATTCCAATGAAAAACCATGTGTCATGAGGGTTCTCATTCGGTTGTCTAGAGATTCTTTTCAAAAGCAAGAAGGTTCATTGGGGGGGGGGGGGGGGTCTATGGGATTCTACGTAGGTTATCTATTTCATGTGAATATGTCATTTGACCTTGAAATGGTAATGCTATTGCGAGTTCCTTAGAGGATTGTATGATCTGCATGTCATGGTACCTTTGCTTATATAGGGAAGGTAATACCCATATTCTGGTATTTATTCCTTTATGATTTTTGTTGATGATTATTTGGAGGGTGTCAAAAACAACCTTAAAATATTTTGTATCCATCATCATATCACAAAATTATTATCCTAAATATACTTAAATTTTATTATTTGGATGGAATAATGTCCGTCTACCCTTTCTCCATCTGGTAGAAAATTAAAACGGTGTGCATGTGTAGGTGTGGACTACCACCTCCACAATGTCATGTGTATCATTTTCAATCGATGCCTCATATATATGGTTATTATGATGAATTTAATTAATATATATTATATTTATTACAATATTATGATTCTGAAAAGAATTGTTTTTCCTCATTACCCTCTCATCCATTGATAAATGATAACGTTGCTCGTGCGTATGTGTGGACTACCACCTCTGTGAAGTAATGTGATTCATTTTTCATTTCTTATTTTCATGGACAATTATAAGGATATATTTAACGGATATATATTGAAATTATGATATAAATAAAAAAATGAAAATATAAAGTATTATATAATTACTTCCCTTTTAAAATATAAGGAATAAGAAAATGACATCATGTGTAAGTGTAGACTACTTCCTCCATGAGGGAAATATCTCATTTTTAAATTATCACATTTGATTTATGGTCATAAACTATATAAAACAAATAAAAGTGATATTCATTACATTATTAAAATTCATTAGATTAAGTACCCATATAACATCATCTTTGACTATGGTGAACATAGTGAAGTTGTTTGGAATAAACATAATGAACACCATTAGGTAGTCAACAAAAGCAAGAACTGTATAATGAATAGATAACAAATGATTATAAAAGGAACTTATAAATAAAATATATACAAAAAAATTTCTTAATAAATTATTTAATAATTTTGAATTTATTATTAATGGGGATATGGTCATTCCAACCAATCATGAATCCATTATATGCATTTTTCATTTCAATTCCTCCCCATTGAGATATATTTTATATAATGCATATATTTTATTTTATAAGGTGTATATATTTATATATTATAATATTATAATTACAATTAATATTTATTCCTTATATTTAATTATTCAATTTAGGTTTTCTTTTTAAGGGGGTTTGATTTAAAAATAAATAAATTTATAAAAGTTTATTTTATAACCCCCTCTTATTTGGGAATGTTCATGTTTATATTTACATAAGATAATTATGTTATCTTTCCTTTTTAAAACCAATATATTTTATTCTATTATTTATATTTATTTGATTTATATTTTTTTTCTTAAAATTTACACCCTGTGATTATTGAAATAATTTTAGGATTATTTATATGAAAAATCAAATTTATTTCTCCTTTTTAGTCATGAATAATTCACTTCCATATCCATATTCTAAAAATTTTTTTATGGAAGTTTATATCATATTTTATATAAATTTTAATGGTATTTTTTAGACCAACATTGTATTTATTTAAAAATATTTAAAATTATTATTTTTAGGTTTTTATGAATAAATCACTGTTTAGTTTTTTGAAAAGTGTGAAAGGAATGTAATTTTTAAAGTCTCTAGTATAAGTAGATTTTACAAACATCAAAACCATTATTATCTATTTATCATCCTTTATAATTCTCTATGGGGATAAAAAGAAAATTATTTTCAAATTTTCTATGAATTTTGTGAAAGAATTATTACTTTCTATAAATTTTAATTGATTTTTTAATGTAATTTGAAACTTAATTTTAATAAAAAGTTAAAGAGTTTTGAGGAATGATTCTTTTAAATTTTTTGATTCCTTTTTCATCTCTAGTTTCTTAATGAAATGGTTTTACTTGAAACCTTCATTTCTAAAAAATTAATGGCATTCTATCATCCATTAGTAATTTATGGATTGTGCCTTATTTTACGATCATTCACTTCAATTTAAACATGATAATTATCATTATTTATTATTCATAGGTCATTATTTTTCACTTTCACTACTAGAAGTTCTATATATTATAATCCACCAATCCTGATGGTTTAGTAAAACCGTTGGTATAGGGCCCCTATACCAATGATTTTTTCAAAACCATTAGAGAAGGGATTTATAAATGAGGTTTTCCCAACGGTATTTCAAAACCATTGGGATTACGTTGTTCTATTCCAATGACTTCGAATAACCATTGGAATAAGTTTTCTAATTTCACTCATTCTCAAAAGTTTTTGTAAACCATTGGGATATAGTGGTTCTATTACAACGAATTAGAATAAAAATTGGGATATATCATTTATCACAACAATTTGTAAAAAATATTTGGAAAGTATTTCCCCAAACATGGTGCCCATCCCCCCAAATATGGTGCCCATTATATCGCATATTATATGACCCCACACTTTTAAACCCTGTGAAGCATCTGAAGTACCCTTTTTTCCAAAGGTGGAACAATTACTATTATTTGAACAATGAGTTAGAATGATGTTTTCATCCTAAAATGGGGAGTCCCTTAAAATTATTGGAATGTATTGAATTAAGGTAAATATAACACATTAGGGAAAACCATGAAGACCATCAACTATTGAATAACACATCTTGATGGATTTATGTCATTTCGGTTGAGCACCTTCATGTTTCTTGTTCCTAAAACAAACATGGATACCTTTTTAATAACAAAACCTATAAAAAATATCACTGATCACAGATACTACAATGACCCCATAGATTAGAAATTTATCATTAATTTTGAAATACAATGATATCTATAAATTTCTACATAACAGAACTATTTTCACATAATTTTCCTAGAGAGATCATTATTTTTACAATGATTTCCTATCACATCCACCATGTTTCACATAATATCCATGTTTATTCATTTTTATGATTACCCACTAAAATAAACTATATTGAAATGAATTGAACATACCGTAAGAAGATTAAATTGTATAAAACAGATAAAATTAGGAAGAAAAATAAATTAACTAAACCCATCAACCCTTTAAATAATGAAACCTAACAGAAATAAAAAATGGTACTTATATGATAACTGAATTGACTTGACAAAACCAATTGAATTGAACTGAAATGACTTGATCTGACCCAAGTAGACATTAGTAGACCAAAAATATAGTAAAAAAACATCATACTGAACTAAAATATAAATAATTCAAATAAATTTAACATAACTAAAATAAATTACATTGTAATGATAAAAATTGAACCCACTTTAAGAATATTTAATAAAACCCTAATATGCATGCACTGACTCGATTCGAAAAAAACAAAACAAAACCAAACTAAATTAAAGAGAATTAAACTTATCATAAACAAGAAGAACCAACCAAAACTGATCTAAATAAAATAAAATATGGTTACCTAAAAGTAGTAATCTTTTATACATGAATTTATTGAATAATTAAAACATTTTTTAAATAGAGAATAGAATAAGAGAAAAAATAAAAGACATCAACTATAAACCCAATTTTGTGTAGTATTATGATTATTTATTACTCATTTAAATAATTGAATTCAATATAATGGTTTCATATTTATAATATTTTTTTATATATATAGTATTTGTTGTTTATTTTATATTATAATTCTCATATAATACAGTGTTTCAGTGATGGTTTCATATGAAGTGAAAAATTCTTGTTTCCATAAATATATTTATGATTGAACATTAAACTTATTTAATTTATTTCATGAAATGAAATGTAATTTTTTCAAAGAATGGATAGAAGTTGTATGTATGAAACCGATTATATTTCAAAGTATTTTAAAAATAATTTGGAGATGTTTTTAGATTTTCCATTTTAAAATGTTTTAGAGAGTGGTCATATACACTGCCCATGTTACAATTATGTTGGAAGACCATGTTTGAGTCATGAAGAAGTTATCAACCATATAAACTAATGTAGTTTTCAACCAAAAAAATATATGTTGTATCACAATGGGGAGAAAATAGAATCTCAAAACGTTGTTGGACCAAGTGAGAGGACTAGATTAGAGAATTTTTTGTATGACCGATTTCTATTTTTTTGACATTGTGGGAAGGAAAGGTTGAATAACCAAGAAGACATTGATATAAGCACACATGATGGTTCAAATCAAAATAATGATGTTGACAAGGTGAAAAAATAGAATGACGCTACCACAAATCTAGTATATCAGCAATGTGATAACAAGTAGAAGCTGTAATTTTTATTCCGATTATTTAATGGGAAATAGATGTATGAGATTTCTAATACTTATATCGATTACATTTTTAACTTATTGAAGTACACACTTCCTAATTATATAGATATTCACTCAAACCACTATATGGTATGTAAGTCAGTTTAGGAACATTGATTTTTAATGAACAAAATTAATTCTTTCTCGAATGATTACAACTTATTCTAGGAGGAAAATACTGAATGAAATGATTTTATAAAATGTGGTATATCACGGTGGAAGCCAAACACTAATAAAACACCATCCCATGTTCCATATAAAGTAATGTGGAACATTCCATTGATTTCCAAACTCCAGAATCATTTCATGTCTAATGAAATAGAAATAAAAATGTGATGACATAATACCAAGAGAAAGAAGAATAATGAGGAGTTCATTGACCCTACATATGGATTTTCATAGTAGAGATTTGATGCTCAGTATCCTAATTTTGCAGCTGACATGCCTAATGTGAGGTTTTTTCTTTGATGTGATTATTTTAATTCATTTGGGTAGACTCTTACATCTCATAGCACATGGACAATTTTCATTCACATTTATAACATACCCTCCTAGTTGTGTATGAAAAAAACATTCACTTTTATGAGTATACTCATATATATCCCATATAATCATGGTAATGATATAGATGTATGCATGAAAAATTTAATAAAAGAG
This sequence comes from Viscum album, assembly GCA_963277665.1. Taxonomy (NCBI): domain Eukaryota; kingdom Viridiplantae; phylum Streptophyta; class Magnoliopsida; order Santalales; family Viscaceae; genus Viscum; species Viscum album. The sequence continues at coordinate 2,083,123,273 of OY728143.1, read as the reverse complement.
TTGAAACTTCTTTGGGATGTGGGTGTGCAGACATATGATGCTTGTTTTAAAGACATATTTTATCTATGTGTTGTGCTTATTTGGATGATCAATAATTTTATTTCTCATGCAATGATGTTTTGATGCATCAATAAAGAAAAAAATATCATTTCTTATTTTTATAAAGATACATTATCTATACCACTAAAATATCATCGTAGTTTTAGTTTTTTGGGACATAGAAAATTCTTTCAATGGACCATCCATATAGAAATAATCGTCAAAGATTTAAAAATACCATAGAGACCAAAGATCCACCTCTACTTATGTTTGTAACTGATGTTCTTAATGAATTTCAACATTTCAGTTTTTCATTCAAGAAGGGTCAAGTGAAATATAAAAAGAGGAATAATGTTTCCCCTAAAACTGATTACAATTGGGAGAAACGAAATATCTTCTTTGAGTTCTAGTATTAGTCAACCAATTTTGTTACTTTATTTCATGTATGTAACACAAAATGAAAATAATATATGTAAAAGTTTTATTTTGATTCTTCCAAATGTAAAGGGAAAGACAAAAGATGATTTACAATTTCGGGGTGACTTGGTGGATTGGGACATCATTCAAATATTGCATCTTGTGTGTATCAGTGAAAACCAATTGAAAGTTCCAGGTGCTTCTTATGTGATGAAAAATGTAGGAAAAAAAATAATTTCTTGAATTACGAGATAATATTAATTTTTTGGATGGTTATTCAAAAAACATATCAAAATGAGTCAAAAGAAGAGAGTTGAAGTTAAAAGATTTGAAGACTAATGATTATCACGCCCTGATGCATGAATTGGTTCCAATAGAAATCTATCATCTATTGTACAATAATGTAAGGGTAAAATTTATTCATATATCCCATTTTTTAGAGATCTTTGTGCTAAGAAGTTTTCCATGTCTTTCTTGTGAAATTTTTTGATAGATGCTCCATTAATTTTGTTTCAATTTTATAAAACATTTCTTCCATAATTTTTCACTTGAATGTTGCATTTGACTGTACATATTCTAACCAAAATACTTATCAGAGTAATTGTTTTCGTTCATTGGATGTATAACACTGAAATAAATAAGTAAATATATTAATATTATTATGTTTAGAATAGGAATCATCCAAAATGTTCTATAATGAATGGTTTCTTGGCATTAGAATGTATAGATTTCTGGACAATGTATTTGTTTGATCTTAATACAAGAATGAATAGACCAAAGAAAAATGAAGAAGAGTAGTATGAGAAAGATGAACCTAGTTTTGTTGTCACTTCCTCAGATAAGATGAATTTTAGGATCATATACATTGACTACATTATGCCTTGAATAGTGGGATATGGCACATCACACCATTTTGTTCAACTGTGATTTTTTGATGACTGCATCAAGTATGTAAATTGAAAATGTATAACTTATCTAATATCATGTAAATTTACATATCTATTAAACTATTTAATTATTTATCTATAGGGAACAACAGTGGGAGGCTGCTATAGAACCCAAACAAGCTCTGTAAATTCTTATGCATTCAAGAGAAGAAGTAGAGGAGAAAGTCCTTACAATTAATGCCACAAAAGAGGAAGCAGTGAGGATGATGGGAAGAGAGATACGCGTGGACAATAATAGTAAGCAAAGTGAATGGATTAACATGCAGGACCTTATTTTAATCAGGGGATTCAACGGAGGTAAGATCCATATTGATGAGTATCTACATGTTTGGGATCATTTGGAAACACACTTTGAAGATCTAATAACATAGGACCGGGGATTACAGGTACCATCTCTTTCCTGGGAATTATGTAGGGAGAATGCATCTGATTGGCTTAAGTTTTTTTTCAACAAGTATGTGGTTTACTTTAGTGGTGTACCAGGGTGATCTTGGGGTTTCTCAATTTTCCTAAAAAGTGTTTTGATAATAAAAAAAGTTTACTTTCAATCAGTCAATTAAGTATAATATTCATTTATATTTCAGGAATTTAGTTTTCCAGCTAGATCTTCCTCTGAGAAAATAAAAGCTTTGTATTTTGTTCTTAATACCATAGTTCATGACTATGAATCAATTGTGATCAATGGGTTTAAATTTATTATCACTGAACAAAAAAACATGAGTACACAACATGATGATGTTATGGTATCTACTTATACAAACTGTTATTCCAGTGAATTAGATTATAGACCACGATTTTAAAATTTAGTTATTATGGATTCATCGAAAAAACAATAATATTAGATTATTACTCTCATGGTTGAGTAACTATGATGAAATTCCAATGGTTTGATTCAATGATGAGACAACACACATTTATTGATGATTGTGGATTTCGAGTTATTGACACGAATCAAACTCTTACTAACAATGAACCATATGTATTTGCATCAATGAGGAAACAAATATTTTATGGAAAATATCATATTCGACATATATTTGGTGCAATTATTTAAGTAATTGCAATACCTATTTTTGATGATGGTGATGATGGAATTTACATCATCCCTATAGCCATTGGACCTGCTCCATTTATTACTTGTGTTGACCCTAATAGATCAATTTTCAGAGTTAATTATGAACCTGATGTTGTCATGGGAAATATATAAAATCATCCATCCATGTTCTCATTCATTTTATTTTATACTGGCTTGGTTTGTTAAGGTTGGTACTATTAAAATTTATTTAATATTTATTACAAAAATTTTGTATTTAACTTGACCTTTATATGAATTTTCAATATTTATTTTTTGTTGTTTCATTTTGAATTTAATTTTCTAATATTGAATTAAACTGTATTCAATCCTAAGAAACCAAACACAACTGAAAAAAATAAATTATATTAAAAAATAGGAGTAACTTAATTGGATATATTAAACACATTGATATGAAAATCAAAACAAATTAAAATAATGACCTAACAAAAAAAAATAGAAAAATCACGTAACCCAAAATATGAACCAAATGACCTTAGATAAATAAGTCATGTCTTATATTTTTTGTTGTCTGGGTTACACATTAGTTATAATTTTATAATTAATTTCATATTTGTTTTAAAATATAATAAATGAAACCTATTGAGGATATGCGAAGAAAAAGGATGATAGACAACAATCGTCGAATCACTGAGTGAGGATTCATCCATTAGTTCATGTTGTGAGTTTTTTATTTTAAATTAATATATAACAATAACATTTAATTTCATGTGATTATTATTTTTTAACTTTTATATATGATCCACCACTTATATATCAGTTATTTGACGAGTATCCTATTGGTTCTAGTACTCAGGTCGGTGGTACGAGGGGGGGGGGGGGTACGAGAGCTAGGCGCTCTAGTCAGCATACCCGATTAGTGTTTGCCCCTCCTACTGATGTATGATTTATCAAACATTATAATCCCACAGTGTCCTTAGGGACTCATAGGATATTTTGTCCTGTCATGTTTTCACCAGAATTTAGATCTAAGCCTCTTCAACCATCTTTACCACATTCGATGATGATTCCCAATCCTCATTCATATCATTAATTTGGCCAGCCACCCATGAAATTATTTTTGAATTATACTTAATTATCTACGAACATCTACATTCCTTATTCTTCATCTACTGATCCAATATAGTCTGTGCCTATGGACCATAGACTAGGTCTCATACCACCTGTACAAGGTGATGCTACTTTAGTTTCTGCAGATCCAACGATTCCCATTGATCTGACCGCCAAAGGTATATTCATAGAACCCTAACAAAATTTTTACCATAATTTATTTTCATTGTAACATAGTTTGAGATAATATATTTTTTTTCTTATATACCACCCAGATCTACTGATAGGAAGTGTGGGAGTACACACATTCAGGAAATGTGGAACCGCTAAACCCAGTTGACGGTGGACTACAGTGAATACTTCCAAATGATCAAAAACCGGGAAATAATGTCAGAGTATTTTGGAGACTCTTTCCAAATACTCTAACATCATTACTGTCAGCCCTCTCTCATGGATACACTTTCCAAATAAAGTCAATGATAATGCTTGGTAAAAGAAATGGGTAAAAAATGTGTTGGATTTAATGTTATATTATTATTTTATTTATATGAATTAATATTTTGGTGCCATATTCATTTTAATTTTCACGATTGTGATGGTGCTAGGAATGAATGTCTAATGGAATTAGGTGAGCTTTGGAGATCCTATAAAATTAGTTGTAAAATGGATGGTGTACTAGAGTTGGAATATATTTAGAGGAAATACCTATCATGGATGATTTTTGATAGAACATTATCAGTAATTGATTACTAGTTGTATGAGTACGAAGTTTAAGGAATTAATAAAATTTAATGCTTTTAAATGAAAATATTCATGTCTTTCATTAATAATTTCTTTTGTATTATCGAATTATATTTAGGAATCATCTGTAAAAAATAAAAAAATAATTGATGCAAAAAAATACCACCACACTTTGAAGCGTATTATGATGTCTGATCATGAGAGGAAGAAGGTATGATATTAATTTTTAATTTTTCTTTCAGAATTTCACATTCTATTGTTTCCTCCTTAACTCATTTGATTTATAAAGTTTTTGTATAGCAGTGAATATTGAATATTAACATAAACTATGCAAAACTGAAACAAACTGAACTAAACAAAATCTAATAAAACCATATGTTTTTATATTTTGCTTCATATAAAATTAATATCCATTTTATTTTATTTATGAAATTCATTATTAGTAACCTATTTTTAAATATGGTTTCCTACATTAGTTTTCGTTGAAGAGGGGGGTATAGAATATTAAAGGATGTGTGCCTTGGTAAAAACTATTTTTTTCGAGCAAAAAGAAATAATATGGAAGTGTCATTAACTAACCGACACAAAAATAGATTGTAAGTATAACTTTGTTGATTTAAAATTTTAATATCTATTTTGTAACATAATAATATATTTATATTTCTATTATACAGCTTTGGAATCCCTTTCTTCCGAGGAATGTGAAAAGTTTGGGCCAAATAATCACTTACATTTGGTTTTGGGAGTTGAGAAACATGGAAGAGTATGCTTCTAACCTGGTAAGAGTATAGTCACAACAAGGTAACAGCCCATGTTAGGTACCGATTGTAGTAACACTAGGTTGGAAAATGTCAAGGCATAGGTAAAACATGCTAAAAAAGGGTCACACAAGTGGAAGAATGGGTTGAAAGGGTAAATTCTTATTTTATAAATACAATAATTTTTTTATGCCCATCACTTCCACCAGATACCGGTGTGACATGTGAGGAATATATTTAATAGATAAATTCATTACATATTTCCCTAGGTAAAAAAATTATTATTGGTCAAGACAATGTAATTCCTGGCGATGGAGATAGAAGTGGTAAGGATGTTGGTGAGGTCGAGGAAAAGGACAAGGGTGAGGATGAGGTTGAGGATGATGATGGGGATGAGGGCGGGGAGGAAGGAAGAGACAGAGATGAGGATGAAGATGAAAATGATGATGATGGTGATGATAGTTGAGATGATGAGGGGTGGATTTATCCGTTACATCTTTGATTGATATTTATGAAATTTTATGTTCGATGATTTGTTTTGACTTAATATATGTGTGATATTTTATATGTTGGTTATCAATGGTTAAATTCATCAATTGATTTGTTCTCTTATCATTATTTCTATATTTGTTTGTTGGTATTTGAGTATGATCTATTTGTTGCATTTCAGGTTTTTTTTGGGGATTTTTGGTGGGTTTTATTGTAGGTTTAGGATTTTTTGTTGGTGTTTTGATTGTATTGGATAGTTAGTTTCATTATTTACTATGTTTTGTTTTGATTGTTGGTAGTTATGATTGAATGTGAATTATGTTCCCCCAACCAACACTTCACATCTTATTTAACTATTTTAATTATGTCCTTCACATAGCTTAGAACATATATTTTACCTCAATGATTTTTTCATTTTAGTTACTCTAATCATATTTATTCCCTATTTTTTTTTGATTTACTCCTATTTTTCCCTTTTATCTCGTATTTCAATAATTTTGACTTCTTCAGTTTGATGTTTGTTAAGAGGTGTTTTCTGTTATCCTTATTGTTTATCCTATGTTGGATTACCATTTCTCAGTATATCCAGTGTTCTTTTTCCTCGGTGTTCACTTTTTTGGTGGATTCGATCTTTGTTTTGGTGGATATCATCCCCTAAAGGTGCAGGTATAGGTGGTTTTGGGGATAATTTTAGGTGTTGGGTTGGGAACTATAAAGGAATATTAAATTGTTTCCATTGAGTTTAGATTATACTATTTTCATTTATGTTGAGTTTTATTATTTTTCCATGCTTATAATATTATGATTAAAAGATAACAATTTTTGAACAAATAAATACACATCCCACAAGTGATTAATCAAATATGAAAAAATGTATACTGTAAATTAAATTCAGAAACAAGATGTTTCCATAATATTTTAATTTCCATGGATATTTATTAAATTTGAGCTCAAGTGGCATGTCGGGCTTTCTAATGGTGTTGTTTTTCATTATTATGGAATGAATTATTGGATATAAATGGATTGAAACATGTGAATTCATCATACATTTTAATTTATATTGTCTTCATTAGTCGTTTTTTGAATTATGTACATTTTATAGTGGTTTATTTTCAGGTATTGTGTTTTTTTAATTTCTGTATGTGGTATTGTAGTGGTTTTTCAGATGTTTGTGATTTATGTAAAGGAGGGGTGGGTGCTGTATGAAATGTTTGGGGGGGGGCTATTGTTTACTAGAAGAAATTTTGTAAAAACATTGTACCAATGGTTTATGACCTTTTGGTATATTTTGAAAAACCATATGCATACTAAGGGTTATTCATGAACAATTAGAAAAAATATATACCAATAGTTCTTCAACGGTTTGTATAGTTTTATAGATGAAGATATATACCAACAGTTAACAAACCGTTTATATATATATATATATATATATATATATATTCCCACAGTTGTAAACATACCATTGGTATACTATAATTTTCAGTTTCCAATACCAATCATTGGCCAATAACCATTGGTATAGGCCTATACCCACTCCACACTACCCACTATTTTGGAAAACCATTGGTATAGGGTATAAAAACAGTTTTTTAGACTATACCAATGGTTTGGAATAATTAGTATAACATAAAATTCTAGAAGTGATTCGTATTGATATTTTGAGAATCATGATTTTCTTTAGAATCATTTATATTAAATTGATATTTTATTTAACATATATTATTTCTATTTATCGTGTTATTTTAAGGAAGAATATTATGAAATTTGTTTCATTTAATATGAAAATATTGATTTTATTTAATCTTGATTCAATAAAAATATTTACTAATTAACAATGAATAGTGATTATTTATAATATTATTGATTCAATATATGAGGAACTCATTATAAGATCCGGGTTTGTTACAAAAATATTCACTATAATCAGGCTCTCATTATCTAGGTCAAAAAAATACGGGAGGAAACCTCATGAATCGATAGATCATAGATGAACAAAATCCACTAAAATTTGAATGGGGACCATGTCACCACATGAAAATGAAAACCAAATATTTGGTACAATCCATAGAAAAAAAAGTTAAACCACACTATAAGCTATATTATATTAACTATAAAAATTCTCCTAACTCACAATATGTAAATCTAAAACTATCATCAAGTTATTATCCCCCGAATGAGGACCCATGTCACTAAAATGTCACCTGAGCTTGCACCTATCAGTGTCCAGTTACCTATAACACTTTGAAAAGGAATGCACGCCCTAGTTCATGGGGGAGTCCCACACACCAGATAATAATTGTGAAAGTAGAACTTGTCACCCAACTATAACTAAATATATACTCATAGGATCCAAGACCCACTCAATGGAGGAATGTTTCAACCATCCAAAGAGAAAAACAATTCTAAACCATCTCCTCACTAGAAAATCACACTAAAGGGGAAATAAATAGATTCTTTCATATTCTATAAGCCCCTAATATCACAATCAATATATAGAGACCAAATATTGTAATCAACAAGCCATATAATCTATAACTATTATGGGAGAACCATTCCCAACTAGAACACACCAATCTTATAAGGGAATACTATACCGAGAAGTAAATTAGACTCTACCAAAACACTACTGGCACATTTTTGATACTATAATAGTATCATGGATCCCATAAGAAGACAATGTTGAAGACTAACAATGATTATTTATGCAACAATATTTAACGAAATGTTATTCACATATAAATAGGGGGATCTGAGAAAAAAATTGTAATGTAGGACCTATACCTAAAATATTTGAGGGAGTAATGAATTTATCAATATAAAGGGATAACCCTTTCCAAGTACCATTATAAAACCTTGGGAAAATATATCTGAAACCCAGATTTGATATTTACTATATCACATGGACATATAAACTGATAGTCCAGTGGATGGTACCTTCAATAATTCTCTATAACTACTACTCCATCTCCCACTTACATAAATCAAGATTAAATGTGGGGTATAGGGAATATATTTAATATAAAAATGAGTACAATCCATGGAATACATTACATATTTGGATTGAATGAAAAACACTTATTCCCTCTGAATAAAAACCACATACACTAGTAATAACTTTGAGGTACAAGAGAAGATGTGGAAACCTCCTTGAGTCCACTATTTTACTAACTCCCATAAAATTACTCTTGCGTGATGTAGTTATTATTTATTCCTATCCAAACACCAAGATTCATGACAATTAATACTTTAATGTTTCAATCACCACCACCAAAACATAGTGTTCACCGATCTTTGAAAAAATATGCACGGGTCTCATGCTCTTCATTTGAGTGCACCCTAGGAGATCTACCACGGTTTGACTAACTCGTCTCTATCATCTAAATATTTTTGACATGAAAAGTGGGTCAATGTTTTCAATCATCCTTGAATCATCTCACAAATATTATATAATATTTTTGAGGACCCCAACTTCTATTTTTATGGGGAAAATACTCTAAATGGACAAACTATTTTCACAAAACTAGCTTCAAGGTGAGAATGTACGCAAATCTAAAACCAATGGATAGTATATGGTGTATAATAGGACTAAAAAGTTTATACACTAAAATCCTTTCCTTGGGTTTGTACATTATCTTATTAGTGCATTGGATTCCCTAGTACACATTGTGTCTCTATAATACAAGCTGTGAAGTATCCATGGAAACTTAGTCATACACCCTAACACAAACTGTGTCATGTAACCCAACATGGAATGTACCTATACATGATATATACCTCACATGGGTTGTTTATATATGTATATTTCTAGAACTCAATTCGTGAATAAAAAGATTAATTGAAGGTGTTTTAATATGGATAACATGTCCTGTGGACATTGTATCTAGGATAAAATTAACCCAGAAACTACACAATTTGTTTTTTCGAAACTATAAATCATGTAGCTTAGAATTACTATCAAATAAAATCCATGATTAGACTGATGTCACTAAAAACACCATATTTCAATTTCCCACCAATGAAATCAATTACAATGAAATATAATTCTATGAAAAAATAGAAACAACTTTTGAAATAAAATCTGGTGGAATTTAAATAATTAACCATAACTCATTAAGGATCACCAAATATTCAATATTTAATGAATTTAATTCCTAGACCATAATTTATTATCCCACATCATAGATGTAATCTCATCCAGATAAATCTACCAACTCAATCACCCCCTTTTCCAGTTTCACATATATTATAATGTGAAAAATCCTTCGAGTGTTAATGTAATGTAAAGAGATATATGAAATTTTAATACCCATAATTAACTAAAATTGATACACATAAAATGGCCCTATATGAGGCCTCGTACCCTCATAAATATTATACCGCCCAAAGGTAAAACCTGCCATTCTAGACTCGATGGTGATGTCAGAATTTCTATATGTGGATCTAATTTCGTTATAATTATGTTCAAATAAATGGGGAAATATAATTACTATTAATAAAAATTAAATTTTTTAGAAATAATTATCCTTTTATAAATTCACCAAATTTTATCTGAGGGGTATATCCTAATAAAGATATCAATAGTGGACTCAAAAACTACAGTATTTCTCTATGGGAAAATGGTTGATTTACCATTCAATGGGAATTGAGGCATTGGAGAATAAAAATAAGATATGGATTTCTTATATGAAATCCCATATTCCAATTGATTTTATCCCTCTTCAGTCACCCAGTAACTTCCCTTTTAGTTTTACAGAATAATAAAAATTTTATATAAACATAATAAATACTATACTAAAATAAAACCAAGCATTCAAAAAGAATTTCCCATTAGTTAACCAGTAATGAATCCTTATACGATAATTAATCTGAGTACTTTCCTACAAATTTCCATTCTAGATACTATCAAACATATGTTTATCTTTTTACTAAAGTGTCTAATAATAATAAATTAAAAAATATACTATACTTTTTTTGTAAAAATATCAAGTATTTATTTTTCACCAAAATAAATTAAGTGAGGCATATAATTACTGATATAAATTTATTAATATAAATGGAATTTTAAATATATTATATAAAAATCCATAAATAAATCAAAACCAATAAAATGAAAACAAATAAATGAAATCATTTAGAAAATTAATCACTTTGTTCATTTTTTAGGGAATCCACACACATCAGTCTAATCTGTAAGGCGATCAAAAAGATTTAAAGTGGATTTATATAATTTAAATATTTTATAGTTTCACAAACATTTTTTCAATTTTTATAACATATAAAAACAAATTATATTTTAGTGAAACATTAAGTAAACAATCATGGATTCATTTATGTAATGTAGAAAAAAAGTCACACAATAATCTAATCTGTGCATAACAAGAAGGATTAAAGGTGTATTTTTAGGTATTATAGATCCTCCTCAAACATTAAACACTAACTGAATGGAATTCAAATAGAAAAAACATTAGTGAAATGATAAATGATTCATTTCTTGTTTTTAGGAAAAAATATCATTTTTAACCCTTGTGTTCTTTTTATGGAATGATAAAATGTATGTTTTCCTATTTAAAATATTTATAATTTCTTAAATAAGAGTTAAATGATCACAACTCAAAAAAAAATTATTTTCTTTACTAAAGAGGAAAAATTATTGTAAATTAATCAACCAAATAATGGAAAAAACTACAATTCAATTTAATGTGTGATAGGAAATTAATAATCCAATGTGATTGGTGAGAATTAAACACATTTTATATTTCCCAAACATCTGTAAAACAATAAAAATCAAACAAAATAGTTCATATAGTACTGAAAAATTATGTTATGAGATCTTGTTTATTATTACTTTTTGAAATAAACCATACATCAATGTTATTTATGATCTGTTCAGAATGCCTCAAACTATAAATTTCTAGTGATAAATAGAATGTACCTTGATTTTCATGTATTTCGTTTTTATTTTTTATTATGTTATCCTTTTGAAATTCTATATCATATCTTATAAATTAATTTACTATAAATTACTTAAAATTTATCATGTATTGTTTAATTTTAAATTATAATTATTATTTATTATTGATACAATATTAATAAAATAATCCATATTTTTTCATAGGCATACACTTATTCTGTACAACATTACAATGATCCACAGACAAGCCCTCCTATGAGTCATAGTGGTTTTGAATTGGATATTTTTTTTGTGTTCATAAGTATTGTATATCAATTTAATTGTAAAAGAAACTATATTAAGTAAATTTAATATAGATTTATTTATATGGGAATGATGAAATTGATGTATCAGTGTGTTTAAAGTGTTCAACAAATCCTTTTAGAGCGATGATAAAGAAGTTGTTTATATAAGTGACTAATTATGAAAAAATCAATGTTCTTATTAAGAAAACAAATAACTCTCATAAATTATTCAATATCATATTATCAAGTGTTATTAATAAAGTGAAATGAAATTAAATTTGAATCTATTATTTAAATAACGCGACATAGTCCACCCAAATTCAAGGTATTAATATATGTTGGGATCCACTATATATGATTACTTAAGAGGTATTATATATGAATTATTATAGAGAAAAAATATTATTTTTACTTTTTCAATTAATATATTTATTTGTTTTGAATTGATATATTGGTTATTTATATTCTCTCATCTATGAAATCGAACACCAGGTAAATAAATTACCTTATTTTTTATCATGAATTATTTGTTATTTGGGATCACAGAAATGGGAAATTGATCATGTAAAAATACCTTAGATAAAAATAAATACACAAAGTGATATGGAAATGAAAAAAATAAATGTCACGTATGGATAATAATTAACTTTATGAAAAAAAACTGACATTAGAATCATATCAACACGATAAAAACATTATTAAAAATGTGAATATATTCCAACCAAAAGAGTTGTAATTATCTTATCATCACTAATGACACATATGTGTGTAGTGAATTTCCCTTAAATCTATATCATGGTGATCTTGTACATTTCTACAACAAAACACAATCTCATAATCATGAATGATCCAATATTAATGGAATAGTATATGAACCATCTTTAAATATAATCTATCCACATAAAATGTAAATGTTCTAATGGAAATGCTGAACACAATATATGAACTACAATATATACGGGAAGATTGATTTTGAAGGTAGTTTAATGCTCATGAGGTTGGGGTAAGATGGGAACAGGGCTTGTGAAGGTATATAGAGGCATAGGAAATGTGTTAGTTCTTTAATTGGATAGTACAAATATGGAAATTATGATATTGAATTATTACTCAAGAACAAAAGATACATATTTCAAAACTCTCCTTCTGTTTCTGATTTATTTATTTTTAAAGGCATTAAGTCATGTTTTTTGTTTATAATATATTTATTTTGAATTTATTGTATGTAATTTGAAGTTTCCATGAATGTTATGAAGTATCCATTTATGAAAATAGGTTTTAGTATGTCAATAAACTCTATTGACTTTGACGTTTTTAGAATCATCCTGATAGTTGGATGTGTTTTGAAGTACTGCAAAGATTCATAATTCCTGATGCATACTTTTCTAGAAATGAATATATGAAGGATTGAATGTTCTTCCTATATAGATTAAATTTGAACAAGATAAGAAATATATATTCATGAATAAGTTGAGGTACATTAAAATTGTATGTGGAATGATGCAGAATATTTTTATGGAAAATTTATTTAAAAAGAAGTAGGTTGTTGATAGTCTGTCAGATTTAATGTACACATAAATTGGAAAAGGAATTTAATATTCGTATAAGAGGATCGATAACTATGTATTAGTTCCCATATCCCTACATATGAGTGTTTTATACGATCTTTATGATTATATATGGAACTAGAAAATTCTTCGAATTTGTATGAGTGCAATTTCATAATTTATAAGTGGATGGGGAGATCATATGAGTGGCAGACAACTTTGTATGTGTATAGTTATGTTTTTATTACATAATATTATATGAAAATTAGGTTTTTTGGTTTTTAAAAAATGTGTATAAATTGAAATAAATGGGAAATTATTCATAAGATGTTGACTTATATTAAATGAAAATTTTCCAGTACTCAAGATGACACCACCCAATGAGTCTCTTATCAAAGTCAGATGGCTATGATTAAACTAAATCTAGTGATAACATCCATTGATACAAGAAATGAGACTATAAAAATATTAGTGGAGACATATGAATAAACATAATTCAAGATGTAATAGTGGACCCTCTATGTTTTTTAAGCCTAATTGATTTTCATGGTGTTTTGTCGAGTGAATTTATAAATAATGTAGTTCTCTCCCAAAGAAATCTATTATATGGGATTGAAAAATATGAAAAATAATCACAACATTAAAATTTAAAACCAATGTTACTAAAATGGTGTCATATAGATCATATTCTTAATTTAAGGGGATTTACATACAAGTTTTAAATTGAAAACATTGTGAGATCCACACCAATAGTAGTAGTGGTATCTAGTTTGAAATACCATAAGGATCTCATTATATGTTATAGAAGTGTTTTTTTTCAAATATATACACTTCAAGAACCTAAATGAGGATTTATTAATGTGACCCTAAATATATAATCTTATTAAAGTGGATCATATGATGCTTTCATTAGATTTCATGTTTAAATTCAATATTGATAATGATGATATTTCATGGTTCAAGAAAACAATAGATTGATGTTGATGGATGAAGAAGAAAGTGAGTGAGTGACTGCATGGAATGATAAAGGAATAAAACTATAGGCTTTAAAATTTACCAATGTGGGTCTGTTTATGGTACCAATTATGAGAATTCAAAGACTACATGCAGGATTTCATGAAAATGTTCAAATGAAATAATATTAAGTGCAACTTTTTGATAGTGGTGAAGATGAAGGATTGATAACCTAAGGTAATGTGTGTATGAGTTATTTTACCCTAAATATGTGTCATCCTGACCTATGTATGAGTTTTCATATGATTCATTTGGTTAACATAAATCAATGTTTCATTTGATACTATATATAAGTCTTTTTTTGAATATATAAATCAGTAACACCCATGATATTGTTGGAAACTTGAAGAATGAAATGCGATAATTACAATAAAAAAAATCAATGAAATAAATTTAAAAATGTTATAATCTATTTTTTATTCTAATTGTGGTTAATAATGGGTAATATAAATGTGAAGAAGAAGATATATATTTTCACACAAATATACCAATGAAAACTGGTAAATGAGTAGGAAGATATTTTGAGATAATGGAAAAAACTCATTTTAAGACATTGAGAAAAAATGTAGTGAACATTTCACGTACATTTTTTAATGAATTTATATATTCATATATAGAAACATGAATTTCAATGATTTTTTGAAAAGAATAAGTAGTAAAGGAAGAAAAGGTGAAACTATTAGAAAAAAGGTGGATAGAAATTGAATCATTTTTTACAGTTATATATTCCATAAGATGGAGGATAAAATAGTTATATAATAAAAAAGTATTTAATAGATCATGTGTATAAAATAATGATAGAGAGATACCATGCGATTCTAATTCACACAAGAAGGATAAAAGAAGATAGTTCAAAATCCAACATTATCATATTATTTTGTGAGTAAAATATATATGATCTCGAGGTAAATTCGTACTTTCCTTACTATCTGCTAAATAATAAGAAGAAATATAACATGGAAGTATCCAGCCTTGTCAATTTCTAATCTTATCTAGGCTGAGAGAATGATATATCCATCTTATGACCTTTGTATACTCTATAAAACTAAAGATGATCATAAAAACGCTTATGATTGATTTATTTTGAGGAAGTATATTAGATTCTATTCATATCCAAAAGTGTCTTATGTTATAACATTTTATCTTTATTAATGATGTTCTTATTTATATCTTAAACTCTATGATAATGATTTGGTTCTTGTAGTATACTTAGTCAGTTCCAGGATAATCGATCCCATGTCATACCATTTCTTAGTCATCTATTATGAATATAATGGTTTTTATGTATGTAATAATGACCACATCACCTTGAAAATGTACTCATTGATCTTGAAGGAAAAAATTTTAATTTTTTTTTGGATTCCATGTTTCTTTATTTTTTCAAATTTTCTACAAAGATTCAAATTGAATCAGGAAGATTTAATATGTGAAATTCATTCATTAGACAAGTATAGAGGTAAAACATGGGATACCATTCTAAATAAGAATAATTAATTCCACACTAAATCCCCCACCCACCCTTTTAGTGTAGGTAATAAACAATAGTGATCATAACAATTAGTATCAAATCCATAGTTACAGCTCTGATTCGATTTTCAACAGTTTTATACATTTGATGTTTCTTTGAATAATTGAATTCATCTTTCTGAATTCATAATAAAGTGTATTTTTATAAAGGAATAATAATTTGTTATATATATTAACTCAGTATCATTTAGAACTCAAATTGAGATAAATAAAAATTAAATTAAAAAATGTATGAAGAAGTCACCCCTCTTGTCTAAAGATAAATACATAGTATTTATCCTTTGTAAAAAATCCTTAAAAGAGATATAAAGCTTGATGTAGGATATAGTGGATGTATATTATGAAATAAGTTATTAAAAATTTCAACCTCTAATTAGTCAAAACAATCATGTGATGAGGGTCCAATAGAAATTTCTTACAAAAACTTTTCACCAGATGATCCATATACTTATGGGTAAAACCATTCATCTAACAATTCAAAACATAAATCAATTTGAATATTGTAGGAGTATATCCCCCACCTTTATGATGAGTACACAACATGAGAGAAATTACTCACACACAATATAATGATGAGCATAGATCACACCAATGAAGGAAATGAAAAATGTTATAGAATCATTGATTTTAAATAAATCTTCTCTAATGTTGGGATGTAATTTTTTGAGGAAATATAAAAAACTGGTGATACCATTGAAAATCATGAATAAAATTTACTTGTACCTTATCACGGATATTTATCTAAATGGGGGGGGGGGTGAATCATTTGAATATTAATTTAAAACTATGT
Source organism: Viscum album (assembly GCA_963277665.1). NCBI lineage: Eukaryota > Viridiplantae > Streptophyta > Magnoliopsida > Santalales > Viscaceae > Viscum > Viscum album. Next base: position 2,083,106,666 of record OY728143.1, on the reverse strand, counting down.
ACCTTGATTTAGATCTTGTTCTCTTAATGTATGGAACACTCCTTTATCTAAAATAATAACTCTTTTATGGTGAATATATGAATTAAAGAAAATATTGAATTTTACATGGTTCATCCTATCTGGTCTAGTCTTTAGACAATGTAAATAAAATATTCCTACGAACCCAAAAAATAGAGTGCACTAAGAATCAGTTAGGATGAACCATGTACCTAATGGGCCTTATATTTTAAAAAGTATGAATCATTGAAAAATAAATTTCCACTTATCATCATCATGAAAGGCCTCAAACCCTCAATTAACAACCCATGATTTAGATTTTAATTCTATAAAAATAAAAAACTACCTAATGGGACTTATATTCCTATATTGTAGTATGGGATAAAATATCAATTTATCTAAATTTTAATTGATGAAAAATATATGTTGAAAATTCCTTTATTTTACGGTGATTATCATGGACAAGATCGAAATCCACTAGATCCATGATCTCCAAAAAAATCATAGCATTAAAGATAGTTGGTTAAATAAAATAATATCTTCATTATTACTAAGTCATTCCTAGATACTTAGTAGTAAAATATCAATTTTTTTAAGAAAAGTTTTTCATTTAATTTACTAAAAATCTCCCATAATATCCTTTGTTCATTCTCATCTTGGATCATGGTTCCCATTATAAGTTTCTATGTTTTTTAAAGAATTCATTAGTGGTTCTTTCATCTTCTAAAGTTATGTTTAATGTTGGATGAGATATCCCAAAAGATATAAATAAGATGTATCATTTATTGATATATAATTCCCATATGTTAATCAAAAAGCACATAAATTTTTATATTCACATTTTGGGTCTATTGTGTTGTTGAATTCCCTTATGTAATCAAAATCACCTAAATCTCTGGATTTACAAATTTCACCGATATAGTTAAATTCCAATGTTCCATAAAAATCACCCATGTCAATAAATTTTTGAATGTCACCCAAACATGTTATATCCTTCATGCGATCCAATTTTCCTATCATGTAATTTTCATATGTGGTTCCTTATCTATTTCCTTTACATGCGTTTCATATACATAAACACTTTACATATCTATGTTCATGTACATCACTATATTTGGATACATATACTCCTTCACGTAGCCAAATTTCCTTAAATGGATTGATTTTTCCTCTATAAAAATTTATTCATGTATCCAAATTCTATTATGCCACTCATTTGCATGCATAAGTTCTCTTTGGTATCTATATTTTTATACGAGAGTATATTTCCATTTTTTTAAAAAACTACAGATTTCAATACTGCACCAAATTACTTCAATTTTTTTTCCAGAGAACATCTCTTTCAATAAATTATCAATTAACACAACCCAAAAATAAAATAAATGGGATTTGTGCTAACAATTTCCCCTATGGGATTTTTTACATCTTCAGAAACACTCTTAGAAAACCAAACCAGTAGATATAATCATTTATAAAAATTATTAACCTCATCGTTTGAGAGAACTCTTAAGATATTCACTAATAACAACATCTAATACCTCGTGACACATTATTGGTATGAGAAAAAAATTGAATGAATAGATCCTTGTGATAGAATAGGCATGACAAACATCAAAAAAATATCCTCATGATTCAAGAAGAGTTACCCTTCCATTATCAACTTACATGTTCATATCTTCACTAGAAAAAGAATGGGGATAATTCTCCCCCTTGGTTATGGAATCAAAAGAGTTCACTTCTGAAAAAGGTTATAATAGAGGGATAGAAATCCAATAATGTGAAATGTTAGAGAGACATACATTCATTTGGATAGAAATTTATATGGTAGTGTGTGGGTACCTAATTCAAGTCCACTTCAAGAGAGAGATTCAGTTGGAATCTATGTGCCAATAAATGTAATTAAAAATATATCTTGGGTAATGTCTCTATTGGTATATAAGTTACATGATTTTAAGTAGTAACGTACTTGAACTTTATAACCTCTCATTTAATTCTCCCCTTTAAAAAACAATATTTAATATCAATGTGATTCATCCTTAAGTGTTGAATTGGATTTTCAATAATTTTTATCACACATATGTTTTCACATGTGATTATAAAATTAAATACCACTTTAATGATAATATATTAGAGCTATTCATGCTTCAACATCAATTGATTAAAATGTCGAAACACCAATACATATTCAACCTCTATGATGCAAAATGAAATGTAGTATTTTTCGTTAAATTTATGTTATACACTGGAGATTAAAATAATGAACACACCCCCAAATGTGATTTCTAATCAACAACCAAACCAAACCAATAAGCAACTATGTAACCTAATAATTTCTGATATTAATTTAACAAATAATACCACAAAAAATACCATGATGGTAAAATATGATGTAGTATATGCCTTACAAACATCAAGTAACTTTTCATTAGACAACACTGATATAGGGAGTCTTTATATGTATCTATCCCAATGTCTAGTCACATGAATGACAAGTAGATCACACTATAAATGATTTTACAAAAGAGATTAAAGTCATCTTTTTTATCTTTATCAACCATTGGAAATTTCATCCATGTCACTTCGAGAGTAGAAAATTATGTATAATCATCATTTTGAAACCTCTTCAATACCCCCTTGGAATTTTTGTAATGTGAGATAAATGTTGAACATTTTCTATGAATCATCTGAAGTAAAAAGGAAAATTATAATTCAACAATTAGATATATATAAAATTCAAACCATATTAGTTCTCCAAAACAACTTTATTATTTTTCATTAGAGACATCAAAGATAATTTAGTCAGCATATATGAATACCACTATTTACTACCAATTCTCTTTCATGATGTATAGTTTGTGGTCAAACCATACTCTATGATAACTAATCTTATTTACCCACTAAACTATCCATTCGTACTAGGACCTTGGTTCTCATTATGTTATATATAATTCTTTTTTGACCAGACACACATTACTCCCATCTTCATGATTAAGAAACCCATTTTATTTCACATTGTGGACTTCCCCCTCAAATAATCCATTCATAAATACTTATTTTATATCTATATAATTGAATTTGAAACCCTTTCACATAGTCATATCTAGAAATAACATGATAGTTTCCATCCATAATAATGGTAAAAATGTTTCATCAGTGTCAATCATATGAATTTTGGAATATGATTTGAACATAAGACATACTTTATTCATTTTAAATATTCCAAATTTAAGGAGTTTATTTTGTAAATACCATTTGGTTCTGATCATGTTCATTTTTAAGACTTGAGATTAATTCACAACTATTTTTTTAAATTTTTCATGCTCCTTAAGAATTTATTTGACACAGCATTTATTTATAGCATCTTCATCAAATAACATTGTCTCTACCTAAGATACTAATGATGTTTATTGTTGTTGCGTCATCCTTCATGTTCAAATCGAGTTAGTCAAATCACCATTGATATTTTAATTAGTCAACTCATCAATTATGGATGATATGTGTAAATTTTTATAATTAGTATAATCACGTAATCATTAGATCTATCTTCAGATTTCTTATCGACCCTTTGACCCCCTAGAGCTAAACACATATTAATCATTTAATTCCTATAAAAATATACTATTTTGAAATAACTGAATCTCACAAGATTTTGAAATATTCCCACGTGAATTTTAATTATTCTCACCTTAATCCATGGTCCCAACATGGATTTTATCAAAATTTCCCATCCTTTTTTATGACACCAACATGGTTTTATTTAGAGTAAATATCATAGAAATATCCATTCATCTCATCATTAATTAAATAGTATATTAAAATATTTATTCAAAATCAAGCAAAAACTTCTAAAAAACACGATGTTTCACATTGTAGGATTTTTTCCATACCAAATTGTTTATGTTGTCCTTTTTAGGATATATTAATGTTTGATTAAAGATATAGACTACTACTTGAACCACTTTGTTCCATTATTTTTATGGTATGTAATTTTCAACAATTATTGTACTATCCATGTTATTTTTGATACAATTTGTTCCTTCAGAATATTCATTCTACCGAAGAGTTACCACTAGTGATACTTGATGGAGAATCCATTTAGTTTCTAGATATTATTCTACTATGGTATTTGTATGTTCCATAATATTGATGATGTAAAAAATTTATTTTTTTATCCAATCATTTTTCCTCTCTTCAATATCATATGATAAAATATTATGCTTCAGTTTTGTATGTAATAAATGTCAAGTAATTCATCCTACTAAAATTGTTAATAAATAATAATTAATACCTTTTATAATGAAAATATTTGGAGTTATTGACCCTGTAAACATCCACATGATCAAGATCCATAACACTTGATGATTTTAGCTTCTTTAGCTTGTATGTCTTTTAAATATTAAAACTTTTTAAGAAAAATTACATTTATGGGAATCATTATATGTTAGTTTGGGAAGATCATGTGATCCATCATTCTTTACTGTATTTTTAATGACATTTGGGTGAAATTCTTCAGTAGTTTTTGCTGATGTTTATTCATATTCCATAGAAAAATAGTAAAATGTTTTTTCACCAATCATATAAATATTACCTTTGGTCCATCTTCCTTTAGAATATGTGAACCCCTATTTATTTATTAATTCATCCCTTTTTTAAAATTCTATAATATGTATATAATCACTAAACTGTGCCGATCGTAGAATATTTTGGATAATTCATTCTAATAAGTGTACACTTTTATTTTAAATAACATTTCCCCCAGAAATGTTCTTCCCATAGATAATGATTTTCATTATGTCATCATTATAAAATAGTACTAAACTATCTCTATCATATTTTATGTCTTAAATAAAACTTTTATTCATAGTCATTTTTGTGTACACCCACTATTCTGAACCAATAAACCAAAACTATATGTTTATCTCAATAAAATACCATAGTTATTTACTCCATATATCAGTTTTTATTATTTTATAACTATTGAGAAACTTCACTTAATGATGGATACACTTTTTCTCATTTGGTTCAATAATTTTTTCATTATATTGGAAAAATAATAATCTGTTTTCATTTTCCAATGAGTTCATTAGTGTTTCTAGCTACCAATATGCTCATTTGTGAGTATAATTATTCAATTCACATTAAGACCTTGACTCACAATATAATGAATCATTACCAAAACTATAGATTCCCAATAATTTTACACAAATTATTACATGATTATATGTATAATTTACCATCAAATTACAAGGCATGGATCATAAATTCTAGTGTCATTATACTACTATGATTATAAAACTGAAAACATAAAAATAAAATAAAACATATTTAATTTAGTAATCTATATATATCTACTATATTTAATTCAGACCCAACATCATCATAGGATATCCTCTCAAATACATAAACAAAAGGGATAATCTAAAAATCCCAGTTAGGGTCGAAACATAGAAATAAATCAAAGCACAAGGGTCAAAAGGCATAAAATGATGACATAAAAAGGAATGGATCATGAATAAACATAATAAATCATAACATTTAGAGAATGGGGGACATGTTTTCATGTCATCATAGTAAAGTGGAAACAACCCAGCACATGATATAAGCATGAGTCGAGGCTAACTGCCAATACCATTTTACATGATAGATAATGTACCATAAAGGAATCAGGTTCAATTCATATCCAAACATGATGCCTCTTGAGGCCAAACATTAAGAAATTCAATGTAACACTATCTATGTTCACCCATCATAACATGTTCATGCATATGTGTTCCATATAATGAGTCAAACATAAGGGTTACGCATGGAAGGAATTGTGTATCATAACTAATCCATGAGGTATAAAAAGGGGAATATAATATTGGTGTCTATGAAAGAATGGAAGTGAATAACACATGGACATTAATAAGGTAAAATTTAAACATATCATGATAAGTGATTTAAAATTGAAGTCAAAAATTTATAAAATGTGTGTTTAAGGCTCATTAGAAATGAAACATTTTAGCGTGGTATAAGGAAAATGTTAAAGAGAGTTTAAAGAGAAAAAGTAATAATTATTTATAAAACTATAAACAAAACAAAATAATTTTTAATTTTTAAATGAGTGATTTCATAAAAATATTGTTATCTTAAATATATTATTGGTAAAAATTAAAAATTTGTAATAAATTAGAAAGTTTCCTTTAATCGAGATTGCTTATCGACATGATTTAAGAGGGGAACCTTTTTAAAACATGTATTTCATCGTAAAAGAAAGAATATTGATATAGGAATATATATTTGAAACATAAATAAATAAAATATTAATATTTCATAAGAATAATTAATAGTTACATTGGGGTAATGAGTGTAAGTGTTACCCGAAGGAAAAAATGGAGGTTCAGGAAGAATACTATGCCTTATGTTTGAAAAGTGTTCTGAACATGATCTTAATATCCTAAATAATAAAATTACATCCATTAATTAATAAATTAGAATTATTTTATACAAGTATGTCATTTTTTATGTTTTTTTAAAGTTTACTTATAACCTTTTTAATGAGTTATAATATTCAATTTCATCGTTCGAGCGAGTTTTTTACCTTGTTTTCATGATTGGTTCACATGTATAAATGTATAAAAGATCATGTAAAATGGGAATAGATATCGAAAATTTAATTCAGATGTTATTAATTAAAATAAAAAATATTAGATATTTATATAATCCATTTGGTTATTTTGTGTTAGGGTGAATCATTAGATAAGATGTTAGTGATAATCGTTTAGATTATTTTTGCGGTTTTTGATCATCACATAGTAGTTTTGTTTCATTATTCATTATTGTGTACAAAACATAGTTTTAGAACATAAAAAGGGTAAGGAAAATGATTTTAAAATATTTACCAACCATTATAATGGTTTTATGTCCATCATTGATAGTGATAAGTAAAAATGAAATGTTTTAATCCTTGAAGATGATAAATCAACACCTCGTGAACAGTATTTTCATTTTGAGAATAAAAGGATGTGGTGAAAAAACATGATGGTGGATTTTCCATAAACATAATAAAACATTTTTTATATAAAATATAATGGAGTTATCATGCATATTTTGATATAATAGGTGAAGAGAGTATCAGAAAATAAAATAAAGTGAAATGAAAAAATATAGAAAGTGAAAAAGGATTTTACCTCTTGAATTATTCTCCTTGAGAACCTCCTTAAAGAACTTGGTATTTTTCTTTTGGTGAGACCAGAACCACCTAAACATGGGGATGAGTCTTTTTATGGAGCATAAATTGGAAATTATTCAAGGCTTAAGAGGTTTGATGAGAATAGTTGTTGCGGTGTGACATTTATAGTAGACGAGAGGGGTGTTTTTTCATAATTTTTTTTTCATTTTTTATTATTTTTTCTCAAGAATATAAATAATATAAATTCTTATGACTAATTAAAGTAACTAGTACATGTGAGTTCAAAACAATGAATCTCAATTAATCCATACACCATTCATGGCACGATAATTCATGTATTAGGTATATACCATAAATTACCGTATTTCACTATTCACCACAAATTCAACTATTTTAGAGAAATAAAAAAGATTCACCCAAAACATTTTTCAACATGTAAAATTAAAAAATTAACTCCATTTTATATTTTTTTTTATAAATATGATAAATTTAATTTTTAATTAATAACATCATTTATTCGAAAAATACCATTTTTAAAATTATAATTACTTTTATAACACTTTGAAAAATCAATTAAGGTCTCATAAAATTATATTATAATTATAAGACCACTAAATATTAATTTATGAATCTAATTTATGATTTTTTTAAAATAGTTATATTAATTATATAATTGTATAAAATGTTTAGGTGTTATAAAAATACCAAAACTTAATTTATCATTTTTAAAACATTTGATTGCCTATACTATGACATAATTATATCATATGTTCATTTATAATATGACTAAATTTTATTTATACTCTAATGGTTTGTGTTACTGTTTTATTCACCATTTTACTATTAATATGGGTTATATTACTATCCTAAATATCAAGTTACTATTAAATTGTAATTCATTCATTAATTTATGAAAAAGCCTCTAATTTCATTCATTCATAATTTATAATTTTTTGTGTGTTCATTATGTGATTTTATGTTATTTATACTATATGAAATAACTATTAGAAGGGAAACTTTTTTATATAATTTTTGGTAATTATATTCATCCCCCCTTATGAAATATCTCCCTTGAAATTTCAATTTACAGAATATTAGGAAAAAAGGTGATGGTACTTCTCCTTTATTTCTTCCTCTAGTTCCCATGTTGCATCTTCATACTTATTGTTTTACCATAGTACTTTGACCAGGTGATTGGGTTGGTTGCGTATAACATTATCTCTATGATTTAAGATCTTCATTGGCTGCTCCTCATTAGTGATATCATTTTTCTACTTTACCACCTCTGTATTCATTACATGTGTTTGATTTGGTATGTACTTCTTCAGCTGGGATACATGGAATACATTGTGTACATAAGACATTGTTGGTGGAAGTGTTAGTTGATAGGCCACAACTCTAATACGATCAAGAATCTCAAAGGGGATAATGTTCTTGGGACATATCTTTTGTTTCTTCCCAAATCACAAGACCTTGTTGCATAGAGATATATAAAGGAATACCATGTCTCCAACCTTAAATTCAAGGTCTCGTCAGAGATTATCCACAAAATTCCTTGGTTGAATTTGGGATTATTTGTTGTGATGTAGAATGGTTTTCACCATTTCCACCATTTCCTTGACTATTGCATGTCATAGAAACTTATGTCCACCGACTTCATCCCCAGTATGTTATTGTTATGCATTTTTCCTATAAATGGATCCCTATAGATCCATTAGGATTCTTGAGTGGGAAATGTTTTTTTAATAGAAATCAGCCAAAGTAAGATGTTGGTCTCATCATCCTTTGATGTCTGTAGAAAAAACTCTCAACATTTTTTCTCGCATCTGAGTAGTCTTATATGATTTTCCATCAGTTTAAGGATTATAGTCCGTATTAATTTTCAACTCGGTGTTAAGAGCATGGTGGATTCTTTTCCAGAACCTGGAGGTGAATCTTGGATCTCGGTTAGATAAAATCGATAGTGTTAATCCATGAATATTTACCACTTCTCTAATGTATAAACATGAACGTTTCTCCAGTGAGAAGTCCTCTCGAATTGTGAAAATGTGATCTGTCTTTGTGAGAATATCCACAAAAACCAATATAAATTTTTCCTCTTGATGTGTTTCAATGTTTAGTGAAAATTTCCATGATCATTTTTCCAATTTCCATGTCGTTATGGGTTACAGTTTCAACATCCCCATAGAATTTTTCCTTTCATCTTTCACATGATGACATATTAGGTAGATTTAGGTATATTCAATGATCTTCATTCTTATATTGTCCCACAAATATTACTCTCCAATATCTCAATACATCATTGTTCTCCCTAGATTAATTGAGAAGGTTGGGATATATGAATAATTCTAATTATCCTTCTAAATCTGTTGATTAGATGGTACACATTGTCACGAACCAAATCTGAGGACTCCTTACTCATCAATATTTAATTGTAATGATTTTCCATTTTTGACATCTTCCACCTTTTTCTGAATTTCAACATCTTTTATTTGATCATCCTTTCTTTTATAAATTAGGTATGGTTAAGGAATATAATGAGAAAGTATTGATGAAATTTATTCTTTAATGATTTCCATGTCAATCCTTTTCAAATATATGAATATTGTATCCTTCTAAATTGCCATCATAGATAATGTTACTGGATCCTTTTTACTTAGAGAATCCTCCACTTTATTTTTTTACCATGATCATAGTGGATCGAGTAGTCCTAGTCCTTGATGATATCTAACCGTATTATCTAGGGAATATAATGTTCCTCCTAAGTGAATATTTATTTTAGGCTCTTTGGATTAGTATATATTATTCACTTCTCCCGATAGGTATAATGCCGCCAGATTTTCAATTCGAAGAACAAAACTGCCCACTCTAGATCATATGTCACATAGTATTTCTTACAAATTTTGAACTTCCTTGAGGTGTATGATATCAATTTCTCGTTTTTCATTAGTACATAGAATAATACATTCTTTTAATCATCTCTATACACCACATATAGTTCCCCACTTGTTGGTATTATGAGAACTGGTGCAGTGAGAAGCCTCTTTTTCAACTCTTTGATGTAGTCTTCACATTCGTTGGTTTAGAAATATTTCTCTACCTTATGGGTCATCTTGGTTATTGGGTTTGGAAATCAGGAGAAGTTATTCAAAAATCATTGGTAATACAATGATAAACCTTGGAAATTATGAAAATATGCTACAAATGTTCACCAAGGCCACTCCTCAAATGCGTTTTTCTTGGAAGGGTCCACATATATTCCTTTACAAGTGATAACATGCCCCAAAAATAATACTTCTTCCATCTAGAACTCACATTTACTATAAATTGCATGAATTGTATCCCTTCTAAGTTCATCTATATATGGGAGGGGATACATGTTCTATATTGTGATTATTTATCTCATGCTATTCAATATGTGGGAACACTCATACATCCTCCTTGTTCATGAAGAGGACAAGAAACCTTATGGTGAAGCACTCGATTGTATAAAACCCTTATTCAAATTCACATATAACTACTTCTTTAGTTATTATGACTCAATAGTGGTCATTTTATAATGTTTTTTTGATATAGGTAGAAATCTAGGAATAAGTTTGATTGAGATCTAAACCTATCAGTCAGGAGGAACACCAAAACATTCCGTATAAAACACGTTGTTGTAGTCCCTCATAGTGGTCATGTATTCGAGCATGATTCTATAATTTGTATAAATCATTTGAGATAGATTTGATTTTACAAAAGGAAATAATATCTAGAAATGAAATGATAATTCTAATGGAGATTCATCTTCCTCCTTACTCATGTACATATTTAGAGGATTCCTCGGGATATGAATATTGATCTACCTTTCTCTATTGTTTATAAATTATTTTTATAATGGCAGAGAATCTAGGCACAATAAAACATAAAACTTCACCAAAGAAAGTAAGACAATAATTTATTGGATTTTTAGTCCAAAAACATTAACTGGGGAAGAGTTATAAACTTTGGATGAAGTAATTCTTCCATTTTCTGTTCTCAAAGATAACTCAACCTCTATATTTTGAGGTGTTGTTTGAATAGTTCTTTTGAAAATAAAAGACATAAAATAATACGTAGAACCAAAATCAAATAGTAAATTCTCAATTATTGAATGAATAACAAATATACCTATCCCCACATAATAGTCAGGCTCAACCTTAGTGTTAGATATGGAATATGTGCTTCCTTGTTGCCTTGGAGGTAGTTATATTGATTGACTCCAACAACCCATGGCATAAGAAAGTGGCTGGTATAATGCCCATGTTCCTTGTAGTTGAAACACTTCTCTATAGCATGAGTATTGATCTAAACCTTCCCTTCTTCATACTCATTAGTGGGATTCTTAATATTCCTCTGTAAATTATTATCCATATGTCCCTCACTTTTACATTTAAAGAATTTATTGGTTCTCTTTAAGCAGTTATCAAGATGCTTCTTACCACACATTTGAAACTAGGGATTTTGGTTCTTTATTACAACATGGGATTTATCTATTGATGCACCCATATAAAACTCTATTAATCACTTTTTTCACCAAGCCCACAATACCACATAGAGACTTTAATCTCCATTTCAACCTTAATGGCACAATAAACAATCGCCTCATAACTATCAATGTCCTGAATCACCAAGAATTTTTATAAAGATTAATTTACTCCACTAAAGAACTGATCCACCATGCATTTGGTGTTAATAATAAATAGAGAAGTGCATAATTAAAGACTATTAATATTTTTAGTTGTATGCTCTAATAGACTCATCTTCCTTTTTTCAGTCCAATGAACTCCATTTCCATCATAAGAAGGAAGATTTAGGGAAAATATTTATGGAAAAATATTTTCCTGATATATTCCCATTACATGGAATTAATTTCTTCCTTGTAATTTTTTTATGGATTAGTGTGCACCATATATTAGCTTCCCCATCAAAATTATAGACATTTAACACAAAATTATCTTCTTTTGAGAACAGGACAATAGATATTATCTTCTCAATGAAGTCAATCCATTTTTTTGTGATAATGGGATCATAATATACACTAAATATTAGAGGAATTTGTTTCATTATGGATTCAAGAACAAATTTCTATTTATTAGGTCAAGGTCGTCTTTCCACATGATTCAAGTTATTATTCATAACTTGAGCCAGTAGATCAAGTCTTGTCATGGTGTTTTGAGCACCCATTCCAATCATATTTGAAATATCATTAGGGAAATCATCACATTGACTATCACATTTATTATTGGAACATGTTCTTCTATTTTAATAAATTAACTAAGAAAAATAAATTACAATTAGGGGGTTTCAAAACATAGCTAATAGGGATATAAATATATGACATTGAATTTATAAGGATAAATATTTAAATGGAAAGTACATCCTAGATTGTGATACATTATATTTCAATCTAGGTTATCCATGGTGATATAATTATCCCTAGGGTTCTTACTAAAGTGCTCTATTCATAATCTCCAAAAATAACTAGAGCATTATTTGATACCTAATATATCAACCCTTTACTTTTACACATATTATTACTTGATGTTAAGCATAATCCACCATAAAATTACAATCCAAGGATTATAAAGTCTAATGTATTTGGATGATTAGGTATATAAAACAGAAAAATGTAAATAAAATAAAATATATTTATTTTAACCATATATAAAGATCTATTATCTTTTATTTATCTCATACATATTTATATGATAACCTGGGGAATACAAAAACAAAAGAGATGATCTAAAAATCCAAGTAACTGTAAAAATATAGGAATAAAGCAAAGAACAGGGGTAGAAGGAATAACATGATGAATTAAAAAGTAATAGATCATGAATAAAAATAAGGATGTATAACATATAGATCGTGGGGAAATGTAATCATGACATCATAGTAATTTTCAATAAACACACAAAATACCAAACGAATGAGTCTATGAAAATTGCGAAGATCATTGCTCAAGGTAGAAAAAGTCCCATAAAGGAATTAGGTTCACTCCATATCCCAACATAATGTCTCATGATACTAAACTTTACTCAATTAATTATATCTCTATATAGGTTCACCCATCATATCATGTTCATTTATATGTGTGACATATGATGAATCAAGAAAATGGGTTACCCATGGAATTAATTGGGTATCATAATCATGCCATAAGGCATAATGAAAGGGAATATCATAAAAGTGTCTATGAAAGAATAGATTTCAATCATACATGGAAATTAACATGCTAAAACAGAAACATATCATGATAAGTGATGTGAAACTGATGTAAAAAAATATATAAAGAGTCGTAAGAGTTATTATAAATGAAACATTTTAGCACGATTTAAGGAAAATATTAAAGGGAGTTCAAAGAGGCAAAATAATATTTGTTTTCATAAAATAATTAATGAACCAAGATAACTTTTTATGATGAAATTAATTATTTATAAATAAAATATTAGTTCTATAAAATATATTATGGAGTAAACATTAAAATGGGTAAGAAATCAGAAAATTACCTTTATTGGGGATTGATTATCAGGAAGATTTGAGAAGGGAACCTTTTTAAAACATGTATTTCCCCATAAAATAAAGAATAGTTGGTCTTGGATCAAATGTTTTGAAAATAAATAAATAACATATAAATATTACATAGTAAGAAAAAGTAATTAAAATTGGGTAAAGAGAGAGTAAGTGTAACTTGAATGAAAAATGGAGGTTTGGAAAGAATCCCTTGCCTTATGTTCAAAAGTGTTCATCAATTGATCTTAATGCCCTGGATAATTAAATTAAATCCATTTATTAATTAATTAGTAACCTTTTATATGTTTAATTTAATTATTATAATTTAAATAATTTCATTTGTGGCCTCCGTGATGAGTTATAAGATACAATTTCATCATTCAGGAGTGTTTGATTCCTAGGTTTTCATGATTGGTTCACTAGTATAAATATATGAAAGATCACGTAAAATGGGAATAGATATCCATAATTGTAGTTATATGTTATTAATGGAAATAAATAATCTTAGATGGTTATATAAGCCATTTAGTAATTTTGGCTGCGGATGAATCATTAGATAAGACGTTAGTGATAATCATTTTGATCATTTTAGCGGTTTTTGAATATCACAAACAAGTTTTCTTTATTTATTAATTATTATGTATAAAAGTTAGTTCCATAAAATAAAAAGTGTTATAACATAAATTTTAAAACATTTACTAGCCATTATATAGGCCTTAAATCCATCCTTGAAGGTGGTAAAGTTAAATGAAAACTTTTCATCCATGAAGGCGATAAATCAACACCTCGTAGATGATATTCTATTTTTTTGAATAAATGGAAGAGGAGAAGAGCCATGATGGTAGATTTTACATTAACACAATAAATTTACATTATATTAAATATACTGAAGTTATAATTCATGCTTTTATTGACAAATTTTGGAGAGTATAGAAAAATAAAATAAATTGAAAAGGAGAAAATAATGAAAGTGAAAGAAGATTTTATCTCTTTAATTATTCCCCTTGAGAATATCCTTAGAGAAATTGATTTTGGTATTATTTTGAGACAAGAACCACATTTATATGGGGAAGATACTTGGGAGGAGTATTGGGTAGAAATTTGATAAGCTTCAAGGATTAAGAGGTGCAAGGAGAAGAGGTAGTGAGAGGTGGTATTTATAATGGAGAAGAGGGGTGTTTTTGACTATTTTATTCACATTGTTATTTTGGATCAAGCCTATAAATATGGTGGATTATTGTTACTAATAATATTCAATAGTTCATGTTATTTTTAATAAAAGGTTATTACATCAGCCATAAATCATCCATGACCCGATAATTCATATATTTAGCTTTTACTGTAAATTACTGTATTTTACCATTCACTAACAATTCAACTATTTTAGAAAAATCCCAAAACCTAACCCTAAATATTTTTGGTTGTGCATAATTAAAAAATTAACTCTATTTTAAGAAAATAATTTTATAAATATTATAAATATAATTTTTTTATTAAAATCATCATTTACTTGAAAAATATCAATTTTAAAATTATAATTTTTTATGACACCTTGAAATATTAATTTAGGTCACATAAAACTACCATATAATAATCATAAAAAAATATTCATTCATGAATGCATTTTTTGAATGCAAATTTTTTTTATAATTATTATATTAATTATAGAATTTTAAATAATCAATTATGTTTTATAAAATGACAAACACTTAATTAATCAATTTTAAAACATTTGAAGACATATAGTATGATATACTTATATAATATTTTCATTTGTAATATGGATAAGTTTAATTTATAATTTCTTGTGTGAGGATACTATTCTATTGTCCAGGTTACTATTTATAAGGGTCATATTACAATTCTGAAGGTCATGTTATTATTCCATTGGTATAAGTTCCTTAATTTCTGAAAAAGCATCTTATTTCATTCAATCATCATTTATAATGTTTTTTGGGTTCATTATTTGATTTTATGTGATTTATACTATAAGAAATATTTATAATAAGGGAAACTTCATTGATAGAATTATGCTTCATTGTAAAAACCATCATAGTAAAAGTAATTACCAATAATAGTATATGAAGATAAAGAAAAATTATCCCAAGTTTCTGGTGTTGATCCTTTCTAATTTTTTTACTATTGAATAAACATACTTTATGTGTCCAAATTTTCCTTTGTCATAATATGAAATTGTTATTTTCATCCTTACATATTTTATTGTATGATGAAATATTTTTCAGGATTTTTCTATGTCCAATTGCCTTTTAGGATTTTATGAATGTGGTCGAGCATGAGGAATTTTAATTTTCTCCTAATGTTCATCCTCCACCATAGATTTTATTTTTTTAATGTGTTATATATATAGAATGGGAATACACTATTTGTTCATCTCAGAAGAGGTTTCAATATTAAAAATCTTTCAAAAAACATGACGCCATGGAAAATGTGAAGGGTCATTCTTTATCATCATTCCATCACCACCAATACATGACTTCTTATTTGAAGTCAAAAATTATTTTAACCTTTCTTATCAAATAGTTGGTTAAGATTTCTATTATGTAGACCCAATCATCCACTTTTAGATTAATCCTTAATTCTTTTTCTGATTTTACAGTGATTAAAAATTTTAGTTTTCTAATCTCTTCATTCATATCTAAATTTTCTTTTCCATTTTATTGTTTATACATATTTTTTCATGCAATTTAGAATTATCCTTCATCATTTTAGACCTATATTTTTCATGTTATTCGATGGATGACTTGAGCTCAACGTAAAAATCAATTATTCCAATGGAATCATTATTTTCTATATCACTATCATCCAACTATTGTATTTTCATAACATAAACTATAAAATGTTCACCAAGATCCCATAAATTGTAATCTTCATGTACTTTTGACACATTTTATCTTTCCACATCATGAAATATCATATTTTCACACTTCAATAATTTTTGATATAGTTGTATTAAACTTTTATCACCTCTAAACTGTTTCATTAGAAAATCATCATCCTATTTATCTTGACAATCATTAAAACATTAAGAAGTTATATCTCATACATTACCTCATAGAAAGAATGAAATTAGAATCATGCCTTTTATTTTTGATTTTCCCAAATATATATTAGATGAATGAAAATTCATCATATCATAGACCTCATATTCATCTATATCTTTTGTAATAAAATGTTTCTTGAATCCCTTTAGTGGAACCTATTGCGAGTTCTCCCTGACCTTGTCCTCCTTCTCATCATTTCTCATTTTATTTGTGATATGATTATTATGAAGGTGATAAACTATTACATATTTTGGAATTTTATCTTCAAAAATAGATATCTTTGCATTGAACTATAGAGGAAATGTACCCAATATTCTATTAACTATCTTGAAATCGTTAATATTTTCTCAAAGACCATGAATTTATTCTACATGAGAATTGAGAATAACAAAAAATGCTTCAAAATTTTCAATCACACATATCCTCAAGTATTTAAATTTACTCTATGCTACATGAAACATTGAAAATAAATCTTTGGATTCAATTTAATAATTATTAAAAATAATTTGAACATATAATAGGATGGTTTTCAAGTCATTAACATTATATATATAATTTTATCTAAGTCTCGCCACAATGGAATGATTAGTTTATCATCTATATCTTGATCCATGATATCTATTTTTTATATGTCCCCACTTTCTATGTCTATTGTAATTACACAAATGAATATTATATATACTTATACAAAAAATTACTTGTTGTAGTACTATATTCTATTCTACAATAATTAGGAATTGTTTCCTCTAATTTTTTTATCCTGGTGATTCAAAATACATATCACTACCATGCTTCTAAGGGGAAATTATGACACCCCATTTACCTCCCTCAGATTCCAATTGATTCTCCCTTATGAAGCCAATTTCCTTGAGAGGGGGTGAATCAAGTTAATACTGATATAAAACATTGTCAATTGGTTTTTATGTTTTTCTCTCAATGTGAGTAAACTTATTTTTCTACCATAATTTCTATTTTAGGATGACTAAAAGAAGTAAAGAACATAATTAATTTTAATTTTTACACCATAACTATGATTGTCAAAGAGATTTAAAAGGTGATCTTCATTTTCACCAATAACAATAGAGTGCACTGTGTCACGACCCTCCCTCGGGGTCCGTGCCGTGACTACCCCAAGCCCGCCTTCCATAGGCCAGGGGCTGGAGACTAGCACCAAGGCGTAAATCCCGGTAAAAAGGGAAGGCATTGCCTTTGTAAAGTAAACAAACACCACAGAGTAAGAAAGCGGAAAGTAAACACTAAGTAAAAACAGAGTACAACTGAAAGTGCGGAAAAGTAAAATGGGCCAGTATACAAACCCAAACTGAAAGTAAAGTATAACTCGAAAGGGAAAACAACAATTGTAAAGTAAAAGCCGCTACTCCGAGCTGTCCACTGGCAATCCCACCTGAAGGGTGAGTACAGATAGCTCAACTGCTCCTCGGGTCCCGCCGTCCACTCCGAGTACGTCTCACCCAGTGGTCCACCTCCAGGTACCGTCCTGCTCTACAAGCCTCAGCAAAGATCAACGTTGTCCGTCGTCTGCAACCAACACAACGTAGTGCGGGCATAGCCCGTGCAGGGGTGAGTATAAGCTACTCAGTAGGGACCCCGAGACCCCTGAAGGTCTCCCAAAATCTACAAAGGATAAATCACGAATAAAGGTACAATCACGAAGTAACAACCGACACTACTTAGGTATATACCCATACATATACCTAAGTCATCAATTTCAAATACGCTCCAACCTCCGAGCCCAAGTACAACTCAGTCCACACAGGAAAGTAAACGTATTCCACACAGGAAAGCAAAACGTAATCCACAAAGGATATCACAACACAATCCACCCAGGAAAGAAACAGGATTCAGCTCACACAGGTATACTTCTTCAAAGGACGATAAAGATGATCTCTGATCCATCTAAGTCGTCGGACCCACGAAGGATCGATAGGTAACTAACCCCCGCAAGACCCACACAGGATCGGGCCCACACAGGACCTGTAGGTGCTGGTTCACATAGGACCGCTGAGCGCAAAGACCCACACAGGATCAGACCCACACAGGATCGGGCCCACAGAGGACCTGTAGCACTGATCCACATAGGATCGCTGAGTGCTGTAGTCGTCGTCGTCGAATCCACACAGGATCTCTGTACTGTCGTCGTCGCAGTCACAGTAGCAGTAGCAGTAGTAGTAGTAGTAACAGTCGCAGCCAATACTAGGGTTCCCGCACACAGCAAGCTCGTACAGGAGGATCCGCTCCACGAGCCGAGAGGCTGATACATCAACTATCACAAAGTCCAGAGTTGATGTATCCAAAAGTTTCGTATCGACAACAGGAACTCAACGCAACAGACGGCGCGTCGATCGGACGCCCGGTCTGAGAGTTATTGGCTTTTTCGTCCCAGGGTCCCGGTTGGTTTTTAAGGAAAAACCAACCCGAACGTAATCCACCTGGGTCCAAACCTCGGGCGGAGTATGCCAAAAGATCCATCTCACTAAGAGGAACACAACAAAGCTGACGGCACGTCAATCGGACGTCCGTAGCTCAAGATATGAGCGTTTCCGCTCCGAAGGCCCGGTTGGTTTCGTGTACGAACCAACCCGGACGAACTCAAAGTGTTCCGAAACCCTGAGTGTAATATACCAAAACGACCATCTCGATCCAAGGATCGCGTAGCCGCTGACGGTTCGTCAATCGGAGGTCCGTGGCTCAGGTTATGGCCAAAAGACCGAAGACGATTCGAAAACGGGGGGTCCGGGTCCGGGCCGACCTGGCCCGACCCCCCCTGGGTCGGCCCGGCCGGCGGCGGTCCGGCACGGCGGTGCAGCCTGGCGCCGCAGGTGCCACGCGCGTGGGGCATGGCCCCCGCATCCAGCTGGCGGCACGGATTTTAGCCGCGCCTTTGGAGAACTGGCCCCCCCTCGTGGGGGCCCGCTTTGAGGGAAACCGGGGGGCCGCCTGCCCCCCTCAAAGAAACCGCTCCCCCCCCCTCATAAATGGGGGGGGGGGCATTAGAGTTATCCGGGGGAATTAAATTCCCCCGGTCTTTGACCTTCCGGCCGGCCCACCTGGCCGGCCGGTTTTTCTTCAACGGGACCGGCAAAGCCGGTCCCCTTCCGGTTTCCGACGCCGGCGGCCCGGCGAGCCTCCGGTCCTCTCGTCCCGCCGCGGCCCGGAACCGGCCGTGGTGTTCGTCGTCCGGCGCGGTGCGACGGCACTGCAGCCTACCGCCGTGGCCCCACTCCAACCGTGACACCTTTGGTTCCCTTCGACGCGGAGCGACTGCGTCGCGTTCATGATAATCCTTCCACGGCGCGACGCGACGACGGCGCGTAAATAAGCCGGGCGATTCCCGCGTGGTGCAACGGCACCACGCCTTCTCGTTCATCACAAGATTATATAAATAACCAAGAACCAAGGAGGGGGAATTCGGCCGAGTTTGTGCGGTCCGACCCCCCTCTCGTTAGATGATAACTCTTAAATATTTAATCACAAGATTATCATTCTAGAACCAAGAACGAGAGTAAAGAAATAAACCACAACAAACCCCTACCTTGGGTTCAAGTTCGAAGATCGTCAACAACCCGTGGAAGACAACGTCGCGGAGGTCAGGCGTCGCGATAATCGTTCGTCAAATCCGATGACGAAGAGGTACGTCGTTGGCGAATCTTCGTAAGCCGACGAAGGAAGTCCGAGGAGGAAGTGGTGTTCCCTTTCGTTGACACGGAAGGCATCGTATATCTTCAGATACAATTGGCTACGAAGAAGAGAGGAGCGGCATTCTTCGTCGGAGCTCGAAGGTTCTTCGCGTTCTTCGTCAAGCTTGAAGAAGAAGAAGAAGAAGAAGAAGGAGAAGGCTTTAAAACTCTCAAGATGCTAGAGAATTCTAACCAAATAAAATAAGCCAAGAGCTTATTTTATTTACTCAACCAAACCTTTTTGAATTTCAATGGTTTGAAAAAGTTTAAACAAATCAACCCAATTAATAAGCTAAGTTGTCAATTTCATTTAAAAGGGGAGTTAAGGGAGTTTTGAGAGGAGATGGAAAGTTGGGTTTCGTGTGGGCCCCACCACACTTAATCCCCCCAAGGGAGGTTAAGTGGATGTGGGTCCCACCTTTAACTTCCTTTGAGAGGAGTTAACCAACAAGTAAGAAGAAATAAAAAGTGTTCCACATTTTTATTTAACTTTTTATAATTCTCCCAAAAACTAAATTTCGTCCCGCAATAAACGCAACTTCGGAAAAGGTCTCCTTAAGCGAATATCGGCGCTGCGAGTTCATCGGTGTCCTCAGATTTCAATTCCGAGCACCGGATCAAAAGTTAGAATTTCCCTCTCGTTCATTCACTGAACGTACCCGAGCCCAACTTCGGAAATTGATTCCGGGCACACCGGGCCTCGGAATCAGGTTCCGTCAGAAACCGCGCTCTTGTAAAATTCCAAAGAAAATTAAGAAAAAAATTCCCTTGAATTTTACGGGTATTTACATTACTCCCACCTCAGGGATTTACGTCCCCGTAAAGATACATCAAAAACTAGGGAAACAAAAGAGGGTACTGAGCACGCATCTGAGCCTCCCGCTCCCATGTGCTCTCCTGGAGGTTCCCGTGCTGCCATCTGATGCGCACAAGAGGAATCGATTGCCCATGTAGGACCTGCTCATGTCGATCCTCTATCTCCACTAGAACCTCCGCAAAAGTCGCCCCATCGTCAACGTCAAGCTCCCCATGGTCAATGATGTGCGTCGGGTCATGCACGTATCTCCTCAGCTGGGATACGTGGAAGACGTCGTGCACCCGGTGCAACTAAGGTGGTAGAGCCAGGCGATAAACCACCTCACCAACCCTGCTGAGGACCTGGAAGGGTCCGATGAAGCGCGGAGATAACTTTCCGCCTCGACCAAATCTCCGAATACCACGTCGAGGTGAGACCCGCAAGAAGACGTGGTCACCATCCTCGAACTATAGTGGCCTCCGCCTCCTGTCAGCGTATGACTTCTGCCGGCTCTGAGCTGTCCTCATCCGCTCCTGGATGACCTGGACCTTCTCTGTCGTGGCCTGGACCATCTCCGGTCCCACAAGTGCTGGCTCCCCAGGGTCTGTCCAGCACAAAGGAGATCTACAAGGTCGGCCGTACAACGCCTCGTACGGTGCCATCCCGATGGTGGAGTGGTAGCTGTTGTTGTACGCAAACTCCACCAAGGGTAGGTGGTCCTCCCAGCTACGACCAAAGTCGAGGACACATGCGCGGAGCATGTCCTCGAGAGTCTGAATGGTCCTCTCCATCTGACCATCCGTCTGAGGGTGAAAGGCAGTGCTCAGACCTAGTTGCGTCCTGAACGCCTCCTGTAACCCCTTCCAAAGCCGGGAAGTAAACCGAGCATCTCGATCGGAGACGATAGATGATGGAACGCCGTGGAGCCGCACAATCTCCTGAACGTAGAGACGTCCCAAGCTCTCCACTAAGCCCTGCTCTCTGATGGGTAAGAAGTGTGCCGAATTGGTGAGTCGGTCAACAATCACCCAGATGGAGTCGTGACCTCTGGAAGTGCGTGGAAGTCCAGTCACGAAGTCCATAGATATGCCGTCCCACTTCCACTCCGGAACCTCCAAGGGCTGTACCAAGCCTGCTGGTACCTGATGCTCTGCCTTCACCTGCTGGCAGGTGAGGCATCGAGAAACGAACTCTGCTACTGCCTTCTTCATGCCCGGCTACCAGTGCTGTCGTCTGAGGTCCTGGTACATCTTCGGCACTCCAGGATGTACCGCCAAAGGAGAAGTGTGAAACTATCTCAGCACTTCCTCTCGCAAGGCAACTGGTACCATGGTACGTCCTCTGAAAAGGATGTCGTGCTCTGCTCCAAGGGAGAAACCATCAGGTGCCTGTCCCGAGGATATCTGTGCACGCCGTGTCTCACAGTCAGCGTCCTCACGCTGTGCCTCTCTGACCCGCTGCAGTAGTGGAGGGGTGACTGTGAGAGACTGGAGGAAGGCTGATCCATCTCTATCCACGAAGGATATCTGCAAAGAGGCTAGCTACTCCGTCGCCTCCTCAAGTAGCTGAATGCATGTCCTCCTGCTGAGGGCATCAGCTACTACCTTCCCCTTCCCAGGAGTATAGACTATCTCAAAGTCATAGTCCTGGAGGAACTCGAGCCATCGCCGCTGTGTCAGGTTCAGGTCCTTCTGTGAGAAGATATACCTGAGACTCTGATGATCGGAAAAGACTGTAAAGCGCTCGCCCATCAGATAGTGTCGCCATGTCTTCAGAGCGAAGACCACTGCTGCTAACTCTAGGTCATGGGTAGCGTAGTTCTGCTCATGCGGCCTCAACCGACGTGATCCATAGGCGATCACTGCCCGCTCCTGCATCAGAACACATCCGAGTCCGGTCCCTGATGCATCACAGTAGACTACGTACCCTACTCCCTCCTCAGGAAACCTCAAGATAGGTGCGCTGGTCAATCTCTGTCTCATCTCCTGGAAGCTCTGCTGACATCTGTCTGACCACACGAAGGGTTTCCCCTTCTTCGTCAAAGCTATAAGTGGTGCTGTAACTCTAGAGAAGTCCGGCACGAATCTCCGATAGTATCCAGCTAATCCGAAGAAACTCCGAACCTCAGTCACGCTCCTGGGTGGCTCCCATGCTAACATAGCCTCGATCTTCGCAGGATCCACTGCAACTCCCGCCTCAGAGATAACATGTCCCAAGAAGTGGACCTCACGTATCCAGAACTGGCACTTCGAGAGCTTACCATAAAGCTGGTGCTATCGGAGTGTGTCTAGTACAACTCGCAAGTGATAGGCGTGCTCCTCCTCAGTCGTAGAGTAAATCAGAATGTCGTCGATGAAGACTACGACAAACCGATCAAGGTATGGCTGAAAGATCCTGTTCATGAGGGCCATGAACACTGCTGGAGCATTGGTTACGCCTAAAGGCATAACCAAGAACTCATAGTGGCCATACCGACATCTGAAGGCCGTCTTCTGCACATCCTCGTCTCTGACTCTGAGCTGATGATAGCCTGACCTGAGGTCTATCTTTGAGAACCACCGTGCTCCCTTGAGCTGATCAAAGAGGTCATCAATCCTCGGTAGCGGATACTTGTTCCTCACTGTCACCTGGTTCAGGCGACGATAGTGAACACAAAGTCGCAAGCTCCCGTCCGCCTTCTTGGTGAACAAAATCGGGGAAGCCCAGGGTGAAACACTGGGTCGGATGAACCCCTTGCCCTGCAAGTCCTCCAACTGTACCCGTAGCTCTCGAAGCTCGGCGGGGGCCATCCGATATGCTGGAGTTGATATCGGGGCTGTCCCGGGGTACAAGTCAATATAAAAGTCTACCTCTCTGCGAGGAGGTAGCCCTGGAACGTCGTCGGGAAAAACGTCCGCAAACTGATCCACCACTGCAGGAAGACCAGGACTCCGCACGTCAACTACTCCAAGGATGAGGCTAGCCATCTGATGAGTGATGGGCTGTCCTCTACTCCGCGGAAGTCCATCCTGTGTTGCTAAGGCTCCCTTCTTGCCGGTGAAGGTGAACCTGCTCCCGTCGGTGCGTACACATTGCACCTTGAGCCTAAAATAGTAAATCTGCGCATGGACTGTAGATAGCCAATCCATGCCCAAGATGACGTCGTAAGGCCTTGACGCTGCTACAAGAAGATCCCAGCCGAAGCTCTCGCCTCCTAGAGTAAGCTCACACTGCCGGCACCAGTGCGTAATCGTCGAGTCTTCTCCTGTAGGAGTCTCTAGCCGTAAGGATCGAGCCAACGGCTCTGTCGGAATCTCCAAGCTCCGAACAAGGGCAGCGACTATGAAAGAGTGACTCGCTCCTGTGTCTATAAGAACTGCAGCAAGGGTGGAATAGAAACAGATAGTACCTAGAATCATCTCGGGTGTGCCGTGGTCGTAGGCCTCTACTTCCTGGAGATGTGCCTGTCTCTGCCCGCCAGCTCCCTGTGGTCGGGGTGGACCTCCTGGTGGTGGTGGTGGTGGCAGAGCCTCAAAGCATCACCCACCACAGGCTGCTCGTCCAGCTCCTCTGCCTCATCCGCCTCCTCCCTGCGGACCGCCACGGTCGACCCTCTGCCTCTGCCTCGGTGGTCCCTCAACTGTCTGCTGCTCCTCGGCACGGCGGGTCGGGCAGTCACAAGCCATGTGGCCCTTCCCACCGCACGAGTAGCACTGTCTGCCTCTCGAAAGACTGGCTCCTCGCTATGTGCCCCGCACTGCTGAGCCAGTGTCCTGAGGTCGTCTGCCTGAGGGTCTGGTCTGTCTGAACCCCTGAGTCATCCGTCGACTGCCTGCTACAGATGACTCTTCCACGTGCCGCCCTGCGGTGGGTCGCTGCGCTGGTGTAGACTCAGCAAGGAAGCTCTCAATCAGAAGGGCCCGCTCTAGTACTCCTGTCTGAGTCGGTATGCTGAGGGAGATCAGCAATGCCCTGATCTCGTGTCTCAAACCCTACTTGAAGGTCCAGGCCCGGAAGAATGGGTCCCGTACCATGTCAGTCGAGTAGCGCGAGAGATCGGTAAATCTCATCGAGTACTGAGCGACCGTCATGCTGCCCTGCCGCAGCTGAAGAAGCTCCTGGATACGCACCGCACGAAGGGTGGCGGGGACGAACTCCGAGCGAAAGAGACTCTCAAAGTCCGTCCATAGAAGAGATGCCTCATCGTGCACCTGGAGCATCAAGCTCCACCATCATCCTACTGCTGCGTGTAGTAGGCTCGCAGCGAGGATCACCATGAGGTCTGCTGGTGTCCTCACTAGCCTAAACACACATACCACTGCCTCCAGCCAGTCCTCGGCTGCCTGGGGATCCGTCTCCCCGGGAAACCTGGGCGGTCGCTGGTGCTGAAACTCATGAAGTGCGCTGAGGTGACGTGCATCGTCAGCGGCTGGTGCTGGAAGCATCGGGGGCTCGGCGGGTAGAGCTACCGCCGGTGCCACTGCTGACAAAGGGCCCTGCACCGAAGCCTCGTCGTTCGGTGGGCTGTCGTCACACTCGACTCTCGGAACCCTAGCTGGCTGCCGTCGTGGGTCCATCCTGAAAAGGAAACAGGTGCTCCACAGTCAGAACAGTATACCTGGTGAGCTGATATAAGTAATCACAAAGAAAACTTTGAAACACACACGCAATCAATGTTTTCGTGCATTAAGTCGGAAATCATAAGTCAGGGTCCTGGTGTACGGATACGTCGGCCGCCGCACCAACACTGGACTACCTGGACTGATAACCACACTCAATACGCTAAACATTATTACTTCATATAGAAAAGATCAGAGTTCGCGGTAGAACCGAACTCCTCTGATACCAATTTGTCACGACCCTCCCTCGGGGTCCGTGCCGTGACTACCCCAAGCCTGTCTTCCATAGGCCAGGGGCTGGCGACTAGAACCAAGGCGTAAATCCCGGTAAAAAGGGAAGGTATTGCCTTTGTAAAGTAAACAAACACCACAGAGTAAGAAAGCGAAAAGTAAACACTAAGTAAAAACAGAGTACAACTAAAAGGGTAGAAAAGTAAAATGGGCCAGTATACAAACCCAAACTGAAAGTAAAGTACAACTCGAAAGGGAAAACAAAAACTGTAAAGTAAAAGCCGCTACTCTGAGCTGTCCACTGGAAATCCCACCTGAAGGGTGAGTACAGATAGCTCCACTGCTCCTCGGGTCCCGCCGTCCACTCTGAGTACGTCTCGCCCTGTGGTCTACCTCCAAGTACCGTCCTGCTCTGCAAGGCTCAGCCAAGATCAACGCTGTCCGTCGTCTGCAACCAACACAACGTAGTGCGGGCATAGCCCGTGCAGGGGTGAGTATAAGCTACTCAGTAGGGACCCCGAGACCCCTGAAGGTCTCCCAAAATCCACAAAGGATAAATCACGAAGAAAGGTACAATCACGAAGTAACAACCGACACTACTTAGGTATATGCCCATACATATACCTAAGTCATCAATTTCAAATACGCTCCAACCTCCGAGCCCAAGTACAACTCAGTCCACACAGGAAAGTAAACGTATTCCACACAGGAAAGAAAAACGTAATCCACACAGGATAACACAACACAATCCACCCAGGAAAACAACAGGATTCAGCTCACACAGGTATACTTCTTCAAAGGACGATAAATATGATCTCTGATCCATCTAAGTCGTCGGACCCACGAAGGATCGATAGGTAACTAACCCCCGCAAGACCCACACAGGATCGGGCCCACACAGGACCTGTAGGCGCTGGTTCACACAGGACCGCTGAGCGCAAAGACCAACACAGGATCAGACCCACACAGGATCGGGCCCACACAGGACCTGTAGAACTGATCCACGTAGGATCGCTGAGTGCTGTTGTCGTCGTCGTCGAATCCACACAGGATCTCTGTACTGTCGTCGTCGCAGTCACAGTAGCAGTAGCAGTAGTAGTAGTAGTAACAGTCGCAGCCAGCACTAGGGTTCCCGCACACAGCAAGCTCGTACAGGAGGATTCGCTCCACGAGCCGAGAGGCTGATACATCAACTATCACAAAGTCCAGAGTTGATGTATCCAAAAGTTCCGTATCGACAACAAGAACTCAACGCAATAGACGGCGCGTCGATCGGACGCCCGGTCTGAGAGTTATTGGTTTTTCCGTCCCAGGGGCCCGGTTGGTTTTTAAGGAAAAACCAACCCGACCGTACTCCACCTGCGTCCAAACCTTGGGCGGAGTATTCCAAAAGATCCGTCTCACTAAGAGGAACACACCAAAGCTGACGGCACGTCAATCGGACGTCCGTAGCTCAAGATATGAGCGTTTCCGCTCCGAAGGCCCGGTTGGCTTCGTGTACGAACCAACCCGGCCGAACACAAAGTGTTCCTAAACCCTGAGTGTAATATACCGAAACGACCGTCTTGATCCAAGGATCGCATAGCCGCTGACGGTTCGTCAATCGGAGGTCCGTGTCTCAAGTTATGACCAAAAGACCGAAGACGATTCGAAAATGGGGGGTCCGGGTCTGGGCCGACCCGGCCCGGCCGGCGGCGGCCCGGCGCGGCCCGACCGGCGGCGGCGGCCCGGCGCGGCCCGACCGGCGGCTGCGCGGCCGGGCGTCGCTGGTGCCATGCGTGGGGGGCATGGCCCCCGCTTCCAGCTGGCGGCACGCCTTTTAGCCGCGCCTTTGGAGAACCGGCCCCCCCTCGTGGGGGCCCTCTTTGAGGGAAACTGGGGGGCCGCCTGCCCCCCTCAATGAAACCGCCCCCCCCCCCTCATAAATTGGGGGGGGGGCATTAGAGTTGACCGGGGGAATTAAATTCCCCCGGACTTTGACCTTTTGGCCGGCCGGTTTTTCTTCAATGGGACCGGAAAAGCCGGTCCCCTTCCGGTTTCCGACGCCGGCGGCCCGGCGAGCCGCCGGTCCTCTTGTCCCGCCGCGGCCCGGAACCGGCCGCGGTGTTCGTCGTCTGGCGCGGTGCGACGGCACCGCACCCTACTGCCGCGGCCCCACTCCGGCCGCGGCGCCTTCGGTTCCCTTCGACGTGGCGCGACGGCGTCACGTTCATGATAATCCTTCCGCGGCGCGACGCGACGACATCGCGTAAATAAGCCGGGCGATTCCCGCATGGTGCGACGGCACTACGCCTTCTCGTTCATCACAAGATTATATAAATAACCAAGAACAATGGAGGGGGAATTCGGCCGAGTTTGTGAGGTCCGACCCCCCTCTCGTTAGATGATAACTATTAAATATTTAATCACAAGATTATCATTCTAGAACCAAGAACGAGAGTAAAGAAATAAACCACAACAAACCCCTACCTTGGGTTCAAGTTTGAAGATCGTCAACGACCCGCAGAAGGCAACGTCGCGGAGGTCGGGCGTCGTGGTAATCGTTCGTCAAATCCGATGACGAAGAGGTATGTCCGAAGAGGTACGTCGTTGGCGAATCTTCGTAAGACGACGAAGGAAGTCCAAGGAGGAAGCGGCGTTCCCTTTCGTTGACACGGAAGGCATCGTCGATCTTCGGATACAATCGGCTACGAAGAAGAGAGGGGCGGCGTTCTTCGTCGGAGCTCGAAAGTTCTTCGCGTTCTTCGTCAAGCTTGAAGAAGAAGAAGAAGAAGAAGAAGAAGGAGAAGGCTTCAAAACTCTCAAGAGGCTAGAGAATTCTAACCGAATAAAATAAGCTAAGAGCTTATTTTATTTACTCCACCAAACCTTTTTGAATTTCAAAGGTTTGAAAAAGTTTAAACAAATCAACCCAATTAATAAGCTAAGTTGTCAATTTCATTTAAAAGGGGAGTTAAGGGAGTTTTGAGAGGAGATGGAAAGTTGGGTTTCGTGTGGGCCCCACCACACTTAATCCTCCCAAGGGAGGTTAAGTGGATGTGGGTCCCACCTTTAACTTCCTTTGAGAGGAGTTAACCAACAAGTAAGAAAAAATAAAAAGTGTTCCACATTTTTATTTAAGTTTTTATAATTCTCCCAAAAACTAACTTTCGTCCCGCAATAAACACAACTTTGGAAAAGGTCTCCTTAAGCGAATATCGACGCTGCGAGTTCATCGGTGTCCTCGGATTTCAATTCCAAGCACCGGATCAAAAGTTAGAATTTCCCGCTTGTTCGTTCACTGAACGTACCCGAGCCAAACTTCGGAAATTGATTTCGGGCACACCGGGCATCGGAATCAGGTGCCGTCAGAAACCACGCTCTTGTAAAATTCCAAAGAAAATTAAGAAAAAATTTCCCTTGATTTTTATGGGTCTTTACACACTGCTTCTACCCTTTTTTCATAGTAAAGCAGTCTCACAGACCCTCCAAACACCCTGTCCACAAAAATCAAAAATATCGCTTCTTATAAACATAGGATCATAATAATTAGAATAGAGGGATATAATTACAAGTGGGGGTGAATTATAGTTTAAAAATAATTTAAAAAAAAAGTAACATAATAATTATTAAAGTAAGTTTATCATACTCAAACTTAGTACGATTATCACAATGAAGATCAGAATCACAATAGATCTAATTAATGTCAGATTATTGGTTATCTTAATCATATACTGATAAAAAAAATATAATAGAAAGATGATTATGATGAAAAAATTTATAATACATGCATAACAGAAAAGAAAATTGGAGAAACAAGTAATAAAATATCTAGTAATAGTAATAATGACATAGAAGATATATTAAAAATATTTACCTCATTTAACCTCAAGAGTAAGGTAATAAATAACCTTGACTAAAGGAATAAAAAGTATTATACTTATTTTAATGTCTATCTTTTCTTTCCTAGAAATTTCTTGATATAATGATCAGAATAAGCTCCATTTTCACATCCTCTAAATCCCTCAATATGATGATCGGTGTAATTCTTCCGAACAATGGAACCCCTTGATGTGATGGATTGGATTCCCAATATCCCTATCCCTAGAATCCCATTATCATAAAAATTATTGAATGTGTGATTAAAAAAGAAAATGTTCTCAAAGATATAACCCTAATAAGGACTCCTTATGACTAAAACTTTCTAAAGAAATGAAAATACATTGGAATTAGATGTTACTATATAAACACTTTAGATAGATTTTTTTGGAAGTTATATTTTACAAACTCTTAAAATGAAATTCTATTTATAAGGTGAGATCCAATAGTCATAGTTCTATATTTTTTGAAATAACCTCAGACCCCTGGATCTTGATATATCATGATATTCTAGGGTAATAGAATGTCTGAAATTATTTTTTAACAAAATTATAGTGTTTAAGGTTTTATTTATGATAGAAATATGTATTCTATATTCCAATTATAAACATAGGATATAATGATAAAATTATTTGACAATTTTCAATATGATATTATGGATGAGGATACGATTGTTTTGGTACCAAAATCAGTATGATGGTCATGACATCTTTTAGTATGATAGGCAAGACAAAATTATTACTCCTCTTCTGATTAACAGTACATCCGATTAATAAGATGCATACTCAATATGATGTTCATAATGAATAATAGTTATTTTATATTCGTAATATATTAGAACATTTTCTATGTATGGTAAAAGATAATATTTCCAACAAAAACATACTAAAATACTTGGGACATAAAATGTTATTAAACATATTTTAAGAAATTGATTTTGTTTTCAGGAACTAAATTAATGGAAAAGTAATATTTAATACATATTACTCAAAAATATCCCCATTTTGGAAAGCCCAAAACATAAGAATTATATAAAAAAAATTAACATAAAAAACATTTAGAGCTTTGTTATTATAATAACTACAGAGTAATTATTTACAACTTCACTCCCCTAAGATTGTAACTCTTTAGAATATGATGGAGAGTATTATAATAATTGACCCTTAAATAAAACTTATCACCATTTATAAA
Source organism: Viscum album (assembly GCA_963277665.1). Taxonomy (NCBI): domain Eukaryota; kingdom Viridiplantae; phylum Streptophyta; class Magnoliopsida; order Santalales; family Viscaceae; genus Viscum; species Viscum album. The sequence continues at coordinate 2,083,075,530 of OY728143.1, read as the reverse complement.
ACATACTTAACCTTATAATAACATCTCTCCCTTTGAAAAAAATCCCCCTTTAATACAACATTATCCAATTATAAGTCTTTATCTCCATTTGTAAAATATTCCCCACATTGTGTTTTCTAAAAATAATGGGAAATAAGCTGATGTATCCAAAAAATGTAGAGAATACAATATATAAAATAGTTCATTGAACTAAATAATCGTATGTGAATAAAATTAATGAAAATATAACCAATCAAAATTGGAAAAAATCAAGACTCGAGACTTTTGGATGAAAATTAATTCATTAATAATTATTAAAAAGTTTTAAAACTTACATAGAGAGTTTAAGATCATAGAAAATAATTATTTATTCATGAGTTTTTTCACAAGATATTTAGTTTTCATGAACTAATTCTAATATTCCTCCATTTTTTCATCCTTTTATTATAGATAATCCTACTTCTAAACTTAGGCCTTCATACTTTTAACTTCTTCAGTTTACTCTTTGTTACATTCCTTCATTACGATTAAAACATTATCACATGGACTCAATCTACTAATCTCTAATAGTATATCTCATTATTTATCAATCAAAACAATCACATCCTTAGTCCGTTCATCTATAGAATATCTAAATTCATATACAAACTTAACTCTGTCATCCATATCCAAGGATAACATATTAATATATTTTATTGATTCTAAAAAAACATTTTTTACTTACACAAATTGTTTATTATGCTCCTTGATATCATAATCAATTTGATCGGGTTGTTTTACCATATAGTTATATGATGATTTTTTAGTGTTGAACTTCTCTTGATTTTTTTTTAATTATTTCTCAATCCTTATCCCAATTTCAAAGAAGAAAATAAAAACAATGATGCTGCTATTATTTTAATAGGTTTGTCCATAGATAATTAGATTATTATTATAATCTCAGAATTTTATAACATAAAAAGAATTATACAGTCAAGGGGGTAAGTCTTAGATTCTCTAATATCGACATATTGAGATTTTATTTAGTAAAAATATATTTGAAATTTTGAATATTATTATTAGTTATTTACATCAATTTCGTTATAGGAGTGGCACATACGTATATAAATAAATTAGTTTTTTTACAAAATAAAATGAGAAGGTAAGGATGCTAAAATTGATTAAGATGATATAACATTGGAATGAAATATGAATAAAGTTGGTAAAAAAATATTCCTAAGAAGATAGTGGAAAATGTAAAATAGTTATCCCTAGGTAATAAATAAGAGAAAAGTGTAGTAAAAGATAGGAAGAATTAGTCAAGGAAGAGTGTTAAACCAAACATGAAGATTTTCTTCTATTCAAGGAAATGTTGTCTCTCTATGGATACATGTTAGTAGGGCATTGAAATACATTTTTACAGAGGTAAGCCAAAAAGAATGAAAATTCACTCTAAATAGAAGAAAATAAAAGATGACTAATTTAGTGAATAAATAAATTTCGAATCTATGTGAAAAAAAGGCTGAGCACACATCCCAAGAATTTTTGATAATTTGTAAAGTTGATTTAGAAAAAGAAATGAAAATAGAGAAACAAAAGAGAAAAAAATGATAAAGGAATAGAAATTATTCCTTGTGGAAATAAAGATTAATTTCATGATAGGTTATTGAAAGATGATAGATTTATATCTCATGAAGATCTATATAGGAGGATCATATTTTTTGTATACAACCCAAAGGATTGATTAAAAATCACACAATAAAATTAAGAAATCTTGATGAATATAAACAAGTCACTTGGTGATGTGTATTCCTTGGAAGATCATGTTAAAAAAAATATTTCAAAAATTGGAAGAATAAAATTATCATTGCATCCCAAAGTAATTTCTAAGTTTAAAAATATAATAGAATTTATTATGAAATATTTTAATGTGGGGGTCGAAAAGAAAAGAATATCATGGTTGAGAACATACTGATATATTATTTTCCACTCTAAAATATAAAGAGGAGTTCCACATTATTTTCTTATCATTTTGTTCTATTTTTGTGTTTACCATGTAGTGAATTAAATGTTAAGACGATAATTTAAGTGATAACTAAGGAAGATATCTTGGTTGTAAAATATGAAAATCAATTTGAAATGTTATATTTTAGTGTACTATTAACATGGATATCATGAATCCTAAAAAATGAAGATTTCCACCATGATAAATACTATCCAGAGTGTCTCCTTGATGGGGAGGAAAGTGAATAATAAAATGACATGTTTCTAGAGTTTCATAATTTATACAAATCATAATTCAATATAGTGATTGAAAAACTATCATTGGAATTGTTTTACATAGTATTATCTCAAAATTGGATTATAAGAATAAAAAATGACAATATTGGAGAGAAATTAGTCTATTAATGACAAAATAAAATAAAGAAGTCCGAGGAGATATTATAGATCCTATATAAAACATTATTTATGTATTTTATTTTTTTATCCATGTATTATGATGAGAATATGAACTTAGGTTCTTATTCCAATGATAAAATATTTTTTCAATTGCTGTCACTTCATTTCAACTTGGGTATATTTAGACAACCTCAGAATAAGATATTGTAATTTTAAGTGGTTTTTATAATTTTATATTTATAAATGTATAGTTCTTGTGTGAAAATAAAAACCTCATGTTTTATACACTAAGCAAGGAACCATAGACATTAAGTGAAATGATTGCTGGATCATTATTTAAGAATGATGTGATAACATCTCCTTCATTGAACATTTTATTTATTTTTAATAAGGGGTATAGAATAAAATTAAAGAATTAAATTAGAAAGGGGTGATTATAAAACATATTGAATGAAGAATAACATTTAGTTAACTATTTATAATGAAAACCACTGATTTATATTTGAGATGATGTGATCCATCTTTCCAAAGGCAGCTACTTACTAATAAATAATTGGAGAAAACATTTAATGTGTATTAGTCGAGAGGATGGGAGGCTGGGAGCATACACAAAATTTTAATGTGAATTTTTCCCTAATTTTGGACACTATTATTGATTAAATTCATATTTCTAAATTCTTCCCAATTCCCAATATAGAACCGGTAACCCCAAATCAGAAATGGATCAAAATAACATGTATTATTGTTACCATCTATTATGAATTATTGGTTTCCCATTAATGTTAACATATATATGCATTATTGGTTTTCCATACATAACCACATTTTTATATATCATAGGTTCTTCATCTCATTATTATTAGTTATTTATGATTATTTTTAGAGTACTATGGTCTTAATTACTTTAGTTGGGTGATTTGGAGTCTCTCCCTATCCTAAAATGTAGTAGATATTGACGGTGTTAGTATTATTGCATTAACAAGGGCTTAAAATATATCCAGATTAAAGGAATCACAAACCAAATAGTTCAAAATATGTTTATGAGGAAAATTATACCTTTTATGGTTGTGTGATATGGGCCACATCCAAGAGGGTTTACATCATACAAAATGTTTAATAAGGTGAAAGGTTCATATCGTAGGGTTGTGTGGGGATTACACATAATCAACTCTTTATAGTTTACCAAAAATGAAATATACCCAATGGGGTTGAATTTTAAGGGATGTATAATCAGGTGGAGGTAGTGGTAGGGAAATTTGGGGGAAATATAAAACTCCACGTAAGAGGAATGATTTCATCATGAATATTGACCATTGAGATAAAAAACCATACAGGATCTTCCTATAATTGAAAAAGTGAGTTCTCATAGGAAGTATAGACCACTGAGAGAGGATATACATTCTCATGGGGAATATAGCCCCACAAGGTATGAAATAAACTACTTCATGAAGAATATGGACTCATGCATGTGGATATGGAGGGTTGATGATGTTGGGTTGGATCCCTAAATTGGGTTCCTACATATACTAGTTACATGAATCAAATCCCATATAGTGATAGAGATATAGTTTATGGAAAGTTTATAGGACCATAGAATGTTGTTTAACGTCATGTGGAATGGAATTTGTAGTAGAGTATTACATCAAGAAAATATGAATTCAGACACATTGATTAACATGATGTTGTGGGAAACATATTTTTTCTGAGAGGTGTAAAAATCAAGGATTGGGTGGGTCTTATACTTAATAGAGACCCATTATACTACTCATTAACCAATTACTGGTATAAGATCATTAATAAAGGAATGATGGATTAGGGATTACACCATATGAGGAGTCTCATAATCCCCTAGATCATTGATTGGATTTAGGAATACATATAATACCCATTACATTTGGGATCATTCCTACAACTACCTAGTTGAGCTGCATCAACTCGGGGAAGATTCACTATTATCCTCAAGGTTTTGAACTTCATTAACAAGGAGACACATGAATGTAAATCACCTTAGGGTTTTATCATTTAGGTAGGATAATAAGGAGATAATTTTTTTAAATGAAATACAAATATGAATGTGTTCTCATTGGTGTGCATTCCATGATTATGTCGATCCTATAGTTTTGAAGGAGGCATTAATAGTTTTATTCCCAAATTAGAAACCTAGATGAAGGGGTTATCTACCACTAGAATTTGGTTGTTCATGTTACATTTTTTTGAAAAAAACAAGATGGTATGACATAGTAAGGGGATCATAAGAATATTTAGCTGAGTGAGGGCTAAAAAACAAAGTTGAAACCTCATTATACTATGACATGGCGGTGGCTTAGTGATTCTTGGATGAGTTGGAACCCTAAAATTGAGACTATTTTACATTAAAAATCTATAGTTGAGACATAGGCATATATTTTCCTTATTATATAGGGGTTTTCACATATGATTTTGGAATAATGGAACTCAAGTTTTTCACCTAGAAAGGGACCTTTTCCCAAGATATGTAGAGAAAGGGAGGAAGTGGTTTCATATTATGGTTTCACAATATATCTCACTCAAGAAATAAAATCACTCTATTTTTTGATTAATTTATCTTTTGTAGTCTTAATTAATCCACCTAATAGGATTTTAAGAGTAAGCCATGAGACTGTAGATATTAGAGATTTGGGTCATCCCTTCATCATCTAAATGTTTTCGAATGAGGTCCCCATGGTTCTTATTTATAAAAAATATGAGACCATGTATTAAGGGGGTTGGTTAACCATGATGTTTGAATAGGCATGACTTGTGTATAATGGATGTATGGGTAATTCATGTACAAAAGTACATTTCGAACACGAATTTTTTGGGACTCAAGGTAATTTCGGTGAAACGGTGGTTCCTTACTTAGTACTTCCTCCATATTTCCAAGGTATTTGTATTTTTAACACGATTAAAGTGCCAAAATTTTACCCCCACCGCTCTAGATTGGATCGAATTGAAATGTTGAAGAATTAATGTTATGGTCAATGTGATACTAGATTGAATGGATTTTGTAGAAGATAATATTTTTCACTTAAGGGATGACTACCTCACACTAAGACCAAAATCTAATATAGTGTAATACTATCAGGTATTAATATCATGTGTTGGCCAATCATATAATGATTATAAATTGTTGGGGGTTCCTCTATCTATACCTTTTATTACCAAAAATGAATATTGATAAATGTTAATGTATATTGGTGCTCCATAATTCATAGAGGTAGGCACACTTTTATTGGTTTCTCCCTTCCCTTAGTGCATTGACCCATATGATGTGTTTGACGATCATGGGTGAAGGTGTTGGGAGAACATGGACATCAATGAAGATAAGTAAAGGGGAATTGAATGAATCTTGTGAAAACGCTATGGGTTAATTATCTAGGAATATGAATTTTTACTTACTTTTTTAAAAAGTTGTTATATTACTTGGTTGTATTTGGATTAGTTTATTTCTATTGCATTTTTAGTTTATTTATGATATACCAGTGTTTGTTTACTAAAAAAACCTAATAGTGCAAACTAAAATCACCACTTCTTTTGATGATTCTGAATCTTCACTCAAGGATATTATTGAGAATATTAGACCAAGTTAAAAATATCAATGTGATGATTTCTTGTCTTTACATACATATATATTTAAGAAACATCATCAATAACATAATTTTACAACTTCATTCTATTATACAGGAATCGACTTTTGACGGTCATGCTCATCCTAATGCCAAGAAACTATATTTCATGCTCCCAGTTTATGGAATACACTAATATATCCAGAGAAAATATTTCTACCATGGGTTCATACATCAATTAAGTGTGATACAACCTAGTATGGATAATGAATCACACTATAGTGGGTCTAAATAAAAGTACTCATATATCTAAGACCAATTCTCATTTTTTCAATTTAATAAATTTCTATTTATCTACAGATCAACTATATGATTGGAATGATGAATGTGATCTAAAACTATGATGTGTTGTTAGGTATTAATTTATTTTGGATTACTGAGTTCACATGACATGTTCTGAATCCATGTTTCCATTTTTTAAGATATCTATATTTCTAATACATACATTCAAAAGAACTCATATTTAGTCCCAAAGTTGTTGAGTCTATGTAGCTTGAAGGTCAATTCCAAGAACCTGATATATAGAGAAGTAGGAATCTATCAATGAGATATCTTCCAATGAATATGGGAACACATCCTACAGTCTTTATATGAAAAAATAATTCCCCCAAGTGTTTATTGGATAAATTCTGAGTAGACACACCCACTAGAAAATTAATTTATGAATCCAAACTGAAAGACCATGTTTTGGACCCTTACACAGAAGGTAACACCAACTTGGAATTATGGATAAATATCATCATGGCATCCAATGGGAAACTTTTAAGCTAAAAACTCCAAACATGTATCCTTAAAATTGTGTAGTAAGGGATATGGGGAATATATTAACATGTAATAGAGGTAGGAAATAATTAATATTGTAGTCACAATTTCAATCCTAGAATCTGTACTCAGAACCAATAGTATAGTTTGTTTGAGATGTGGTTTAGTCCCTATCTACTTCATGTTTTTTATTCTCAAAATGGTTTTATGATGGGTTTATTCACCATGGTGGTTGAGTTGGTTCTAGGAGAACATGTTGTATTGGAGGTACCCACAATAAAAAATATTCAATAGTTTTTGTGACATTTTTACATAGTAAATTATCTTTTTCACATTTTATGTCTATTTCAGGTGTTGTGGTGATGGGATACAGTGTATGTTAATTCAAATATTCTACACATGGAATTTAACATACCCTTGTTTTTATTCTACCCTTTTATCAATGTTGTCTCTGGTACTAGGCCTTTAACCGTAAAGTATTGAGAAAATTTATGGGTTTAAATTTTATCCCAAGAATTTAATTTCTTCCCCTGTGGTGATCTCCCTACCAAGTTAATTTTAAAAATGATCCTGGAAATGATGAAGCCCAATCATATATAATGATTCTAGGAGAATTTTTATTATTTATATATTTGAATGTTAGAATCATCACTAAAGATTATATGTATTTTAGGTTTTCAACATTATTTTGGTTCATTCAATAGCTGACCATGTCACTATCAACAGATGTTCAGGCATAGAATCATCTAATAGTTTCTTGAAAATTATGGGTGATGGTGGCCCAGGAAGCCTTGTAAACTATGTTCGAATTTCTTCCACGGAGTATGTCTATTGTGTTGACATTGAAATATAATATTTCTAGTATTCCTTCATCCCCTAAATAGATTCTATCAAGTAAGGTTCAATGTGTTTCCTCTATGGTGACTCAAAGATGAAGAATGTAGACCACAAGTGCTCACCAAGTGAAAATAGTGATGTGAATCTAGAGGTGAGAACCATTCCATAAGTCATTCTACTTTGAAACTTGGGGATAGGGAGACAAAACAACTAAGTTTGGGTAGAGAAATTATATCTAGTGATGACCATAAGTGACCTAATATCTTGTTATAAAAACTCTGGTTGAAGGATAATTTCCTTGAAAACATTTGAAATGAAAGGTTATTGAGTCTTCATCATTGCCTTATGATAAGAAATTGGATTTAATTCACCCTAAGGATTCTTGATTCAAAGTAATAGGTTCTATTCCTTGAATGTTAGGGATTTAAAGGATCATGTTAATTTCTACATTAATATCCAAGAGCTCAAGTAAATAAGGGTTCCTCATATTTTCAACTACAACATAGATCTTTCATAGGTTTGTATGTATTATTAGGATATGTATAGTATTTTTTATACCCTTAAATCTAGCTCCCCATTACAAGATAAGTGAAAAAAATATGGAATGGATAAATTATGAATGATTTTTCAGCCATTCTATTAATTAGATGGATGAATATATCAATATTGAGGATATATATCTCATAATAGTATTATTATTGTTGATAAGAAACAATCTCTGTAGAATGTATTCATCATATTTTATAGAGGATGGACATAGGACCCTGACTGATGAAGACACAATGATACACTAAAAATGGTAGTCCCATATATGTGGAAAGATATTATCCTCCTAAGATAAATGATTTTTTTAATTTAAAAACATTTATAAGAGTAAGTGGGGGGAGTCCATTCCCACTTTCCACCTCCAATACTAGTTTTTAATAGATAAGAACTATCCTTTCATTGTTTGAAATCAAATTTTAATAGAGGGAAAAGTCACTATAAAAATGTATCCCCTGTCATGGTTAGTTATCAAATATATAAAATATCATTTTTTTGTATACACATATATTTGGATAATGACATTAGGGATTTAGAAACTATAGAATCAAACCCTTACTCTTCCCTTAAAGGATGTGAGGGGAATCTCAATGACAAGGAAAGAGGTCTCTCAAGAGAATATAAAACCATTGATTTTGAGACTACATCCATGATGATTAATACATAGGAAGTGATAGACCATATAGATCCTATCAAATGAAAAGGAGGGGAAGGTGAAAGTATAGAAATGGATTGTAGTTTTGATATCAACAAAAAACTACTAACTTATTTTGTAACAGGGTGAATTATACATTCCTACTTATAAATGATGAGGATTTTGATCACCAATGGATTTATCTCATTAAATGATGATGAAAATTATAGGAAGGTGCTATAGGGAAAAAATATTCTATTATTTTTTAAAATAAACACATGTGTGATTTTTCACTCATAATTTTTCTTAGTGTGTAGAATCGTCAATAGCCTGAACTTAGGAGACTAAGAATTTTCTAAATATTTCTTAGGTGATACATGAATTTCATATTGGTGATATACCACTCCTCTATGTCTCACTAATAATTCTAAGGAGGTGTATATTACAGAGGCAGTCCAAGCTAAAATGAGGTATTAGAGTGATCCCAATATTACTACAGTTGGGAACACATCAAGGGATAACACTCCCCTCACAACTAAGGAGGAAAAACCTATTTGGGGAGATTATTTTATAGTTATTTCAATTGAGGTAATAATACATATAGAGGCTAACATATCAAAAATGAGGGGTGAGTGTTCATATCAGGGATTTTAAAACTTATAATTTTTTGAGTAACATGTGTATTCTATATAATTCTTATTGATTCTTACCCTAATGAGTATTCCAACCACAGAAGTTACTCCATTAATGTATCTATAGTTAGTTAATAGGGAGAATGATTAAATACTATCACAAATAGACTTTTAATGTATTAAATTAGTGATTTACCTCATCAACTTTTTCCTGGAATATATCATGCCTTATGATATTAACACTAAATTAAATAAAATTTCTTTGAATATCCACTACACATCTCACCATCATCCTTGTAGAGTATATGGAATTATATTTCAAATGACCCTATAGCCAATATGTATAAGAATCTACACCATATTAACCTCTAACTAATCTTTCATAGTAGTTGATATTTCAATAACTAAATCATTTATGATAAATAAAAATAATAATTGACGTATGGGACCAAGAACAAGTATAACAGAGTCCCCTTTAGGAGGGGGAAACAAATTAATGTTCAACTAGATTTTAATACATAGTGGTTCAATGTTCATTTCATTACGTAGGGGTAGACACCAATCAATAATTCTTTGGTATTGACAAGTATTACTTTATAATATGTCTCAATTGAGATCTAGATTCTGTTAATGGAGAATTGGTAAACCACAAAAAACTCTGAGGGGAAGTATAGAATGAGGGGAGAAGCATTGATACCATGGTGGGGATCCTTCATACAACTATGGTGGTTGAACTCAAAGGGTTATCCAAACATCACAACTGAACATATGGATCCAAAAAGATTATTAGAGAACTATTTTCCATTATTATTATCAATTTCTAGAAACATAATAAACACTATAAGGTAATATCAAGATAACATGAAACCATTTGAATATAATATTTGAACTTAACCAAGGAAATAATGGTTATTGAACATTTAAGATTTAATGGTCTCCTCATGGGTGCAACACAAGTATGGGTATCATGATCGGTTTCTTCACCATACAATATTTTTTTTCCATTTGAATATGAAAATGGTTTCCTCTGGGTCATGGATAATGGATGGGTTTAAGCATAAGTGTCATCACCGTACGCTATAATTGGTTTGTCTTAATTTCAAATTAATTGGAATCAATTTTATGAGAATAAAAAAGAATAAATTTGGAAAAAGGATTTAAATTTTACAATGAGTTTAAATATTTGAAATTATTTTATGATGAGTGTTATGAAAATATAAAAACAAAATTTTCAATATTGGAACATTTATCTAACTTTTTACTAGGCCAAGAGACCCGATGAGTATTGTTTGACTTCCATTGGGATCGTAATGCGGACCCCTAAGGTTTTATGAAATTAATTACATTTTCCTCTAAATATTTTCTAATACTCATATGGGGGAGACTTATTGGGTTGGAACATCATTTTTTCAAATGCTTCCCTCTATAAGTACTCAATCATACTGGGTTTTTACCAGATCTCTTCCAAATCAATGCTTTTTCCGGGATATTTGGGTTCATTCCATAAGATATGAGACCCTATTTTTTAGTATGATTCTATTTATGTATTCTTAACCTAGAATTTTCGATAACCCTTTTACTTTTCATTTTATGTTATAAAAGCTATATCATTATGGATGGATTTTAGGGTCACATAATTTTAAACAAAAAATAATGAGTCGAAATACATATTCTATTGACCCAAAGATGATAAAATATATGAAGAAACATGTATAAGTAATAGAAAATCTCAATGGACAGACAATTCCATTACAAATCAATATTGGTGCTCATATTTTGAGGTCTTAGTCCTAAAAAATAAGGGTATGTATTTTTATTGTTGTAGATCTTCAACCATGGATCACTGTAAATTTTATATCATGTATCATATACCATATGTCTAGGATAGCCTATCTAGATATGGTGATGAAACATTTGGAATGAATAAAGATATCTTGGCTAATGTAGACTTTTCACTAAAAGGGGAATTCATATTATTGTCCAAATGATAAAACTATTGTATCATGCAGTATAAGGTTTTTTGATGTGGGCTGATCCAAAGCTCAAGGATAATATATTGTATCATATCATTAAAATGTAGGATGGTGAAAAAAGATATAACATAAATGGTATATAATATTGTTGAATGACTAAATTAAAAGTGGTGAATAACTCAAGGAGCATTAATTGGGGATGATGAAATGGGATGGGTATGTAGGGGATGAAAAAAACCAATTTCAAATGATGGATTTTTCTATAATAGTGTTGGGAAGTGTTGATATTATAGTAAATTTTTCATAGGATAAAAGTGTTATAATAATTAGATTCCCATCATTGGGTGTTTCCATATTGGGGAATGTATACTTACATAGAAAGAGGTATCCTTTGAAGTTGAATGTACTCATTAATGATATCTACTGAAATTTTATAAAGATTCAGTCATATAGAAAATAAATTATGTTCATGGAGATATATTTATGAAGTGTTCTGGTACCCTGAAATATAGAGACCTTAATTTTTCATTACATATCTATTACATCAATTTTAAGATAAAAAACATAATAGTGATACAATACATGATGTTAGGTTTATAATCTTTGGTAAATTAGGCTCAAACAACACTTTTACATAATAAAATTTAGACATTATTTAATTATATATTCTTTATCAAATTTGTGACCCTCATATTATCCTTTATAAAACTAATCACATTAAGATATACATCAATGAAAGTGGTGATATAAAATCCTTGTAAAGAGAGGTATAACATGGGGTGAATAATGGACATGAATCAAAAGTTGCTGGGTGAAAATAATAAAATTATATGAATATGATCATAATCATCAAAATGACGGAAACATTTGAAAAATTATATGAATGTCGAAAATGAACAAAATGAAACATAATGTCTTTGTTTTCAAATACCCTAAATAGTTGTGAGTAAAGCTGGTATCATTTTCATACACGATATATGTACATAAATCAAAATATAATCATCTTGAAAAAGGAAGCACCACGTTCACACATATTGAAAATAATCTCATGAGACACATCAAATTAGTTAATGAATTTTAGGGATATATAATTTTGATCCCTCTCATCACATCATAAGTTTTCATAATCTTGCATGCCATATTGAATTTATAACAATCATAGTTATGAAATAAGAACAAGGAATATAATGGGTTTCCCAAAGATCTCATAAAGAATAATTTAAATGATAAAAATTTTCATTCAAAAATTAATAAGGAAAGTCAAAAATTGTAAATTAACCATTTGTATTCTTAATTGGAGAAGAACAATTTCAAGAGTAAAATAAGATGTTTTGGAAATTCAAGTAACTTTGAAAAAATGATTTTTATTATAATTTTTTTACATTGTAGGTGTATATATATCACATATGAAAAAGGGAAAGGATATTTGAAGGAAATAATGTGAAAATTACTACTATGGAATAGAGGATAACCTAAAGAAATTAATTGGTTTCGAGAGTCCACTTACCTTAGTTCATACTTTATTTTTTCTCTTTTCGACTCCGGGATTAAAAACATAGTATTAATATAACATAGTCCCAGAATTTAATTATATTTAATTTTACACTATTAATCCCTTATAAATAGTTTATTCTATTTTATAACACTCTTTATTAAACATGAATCCATTTGATATCATGTTTTCATTAAATTTCCTTTTTTTGTTTTGATTTTACTATTTTCATTCAAATTCATTTTTACATAAGTATAATTAACACATAAAGTTTAGAATAAATATAATTAAATATTTATATAATATATATAATTAATAATATCTATCTAGGTGGATGTTTATAAGCATTGAATTAGAAATTTCTCTTAAGGTGGTTAACTAACATTGGATAAGACATTATTAAAAAAGTGGTAATGTGGTTTTAAAACTTTTATATATAATAAATCTGATACTTAAAAAAGGTTAACAAAATTAAAATAGTGTTAAAATAATAAATAATTAATCTTATAAGGTTTTTTAATGGGTGGTGAAAAAATAAATATAAGAATAAAAAATAGAAGAACTAATTGAAACTTACTTAATCTTTGGTGTAGCTTCTCTTGTACGACACTAAAAATCACTCGATGTTTGGAGTTTGATTACAAAAGAACATACCTAAGGAATATAAGGGGAATAAGAGAAAAGGTTTTTTCATGGATTACACTTTGGTATGTTAGGAATTATTTCTTTACCAAGGGTAGGGTGTGGGTTATTTATTCTTGAAGAGAGGGGTACTTATAGAATAAAATATTAAAAAAAATAATATATGAAAGGTTAACCATGTAAAATTGGATTTCTTAGAATATAAATCACACACACACACACACACATATATATATATATATATAATTTAATGGTTTTTAATACTGTATCACCATCAATTATTTTAATCCATTAGTTTATTTAAATTAAAAGTGGAAAGAGATAAAAATTTTTATTTTAAGGGATCACTTTGGACATTAGGTTTTTGAAACATATTTTTTACGTTTGAATTTTATGTTTACTTTATTTTAATAAATCATTTATTAAATTAAATATATATTGGACTAACTTAATTTTAAATATATTATTAGGTCATTATTAAATAACAAATGATGTAATTTAAGAGACATCTATTTTGTAAAAACTATATTTTTACTATTCACCTGAAAATTAAAGTATATCATAAAAACAACAAAAAATATCCCTCGGTAAATTTTAACATGATAATTTTAAAAATAATAACCATTTTATGAAAATATATTTATATCAAAGATAATTATAATTTTTAATTTAAAAATTGTGATTTTTTATGAAATACATTAATATATAGTTTATTGAAAATGTTCGTATATTTTATTTGAGTTTTTTTAATCAAGATATTTATTATTTTGGAATTATTGTATTTATATTTAAATAAATTAACCATGATATATTTTATTTATTTCAAAAATTATTATTTTGAGTTAAAAATACTATTCTAATGGTTTTGTTACTATTCCAATGATCATGTTACTATTCCAACTGTAACGTTAACTACAATATATACCACTTAAATATTTAACATAAAATTCACTATAATTCCTCCCATGGATATATATTTTCTTTTTTAAGATGTGGATTGGGTTTCAAATTGTTTTCTTCATTTATGTAATATTGTAATTTTGGGCGAGGATCCTAACCAATTTAGACGATACATATTTTCAAATTTTAGGTTCATAATTTTATATTTTTTGTCATATTTCAATTTTTGGAATTTTAATTTGTTTTATAAATGTCTAATTTAGTGTCATTTCATAATGAGATGAGGTTTTTTTTCTCTATATTTTTATTTTTAAAGTATTTTATAAATCAATACAATACACATTTATTCAGTAAAAAAATATTATTAACTAACACAGGGTTATTAGATTATTCCCTCTTTAAAAATTTCATCCTTGAAATTTAAAATAATGTTTTTGATTGAGAATCATGAACGATCCCAAGTACTATGGTAATTCGATAACCAATCCAGAACTGACATGGGCAAAGGGTGCTCTCAATCCCTATAGGTTGGGGACTAGCACCTGGAGTCATACTAAATGATAGTGGGAATAAATTTTCCACACACATTGTGGAAGAAATATAACAAGATAATATTCTTACAAAAGAAACTTCCTAGGGAGAAGTATACCAGAATTGAATCATGTATAAAAAAGCCAAAGTATTATTGGAAAGTACAAGAAAAAATAATGAAAATCCCAAGTCCCAAAGGAAACAACCCTCTATGTACATGAATCAGTAGTTAGAACCACCTATAACTGTTGTCTTACCCCTAGTAAAACATGAAAGGATATAATCTACAAACTCCCAAAGGCACAAGAAGAGTGTGAGGTAAAATCTCAGTGGGGTATCACAAAGGATTCTATAATATGATACTAATGATTATTTAAAAAAAATAAAGGGGATTAAATTTTCAAATAAACATTTTTTGGAATTCAAGATAATCTTTTAAAAAATCATGCTTTATAAGTAAAATGATGGAATATATTTTAAATGATGAAAATACTATAAAAATTTATAAAATAAATAGTTTTATATAAAACAGATTATAGAATTAAGAATAAATGTAAAATATTTTATAAACATTAGGATACATTTATATCACATATATAAATTGGTGAGGAATATTGTCATCTTCCAAGAGGCACTACAGTTCTAGGTGTTGTAATCCTCACACACTCGTGCGATAATAACTACGTTATGTACACACGTCCCTCAGCACTAGAAAGAGAGGACTCATCTATGTCCTTCTAAGGAATAAGACATTCTAAAAAGTATTTTTTTAGTATTGTAAAACATCCATATGTTGTTATGGAATTCCAATAAAACTATTTTTGGCCAAAATAAATCACTAACTACCTAGGCTTGTATGTGATCTAGAAAGAATCAATAATAGGTAATTTATTTTAAGAAACCATAAAATAATATTAAATCACATTCTTCCATTTAAAAAAAATTCCAATTTTACATTTAATACCATAAAGTGGTTATTAATTAATACATTACTTTTTCCAAGATAAAACCCAATGTTTTCTATTAAAACCATTTTAATCCATTTTTCCAAATAAGAATTTGAAATCAATTCACAATACAATTCTCACAATTAAATTTAACAATTTAATTGAAATAATTTCAATCAATTTCATAATTTAAATTAAATCCATTTTTTTGATATTTTCTAAAATCCACTTTCTAGTATAGTGGGAACTGCACATTACCAAATTTAAATGCATGAACATTAAGATTCATAAATCAAAATTTCAAAAAGAAATCAACAAAATCGATCAATTCAAAATTTGAAATGTCACCTCGATCTGAGCACCACCAACCGCATCAAGCCACATGATTCTAATACATGATCCACCTCCTACATCGAGGAAACTCACACTGACCATCATAAGTAGTGCCAATGGAGAATAATCCTACAGCAGATGCACCTTTGAGAATGTCATTGACCACGTGAATAACACCTCACATACCATCCTTAAGAGCCATCACACCAAACTAACTCGGAAGGGGGTGATGAACCTTAAAGTAAGAGGAGTGTTTAGTGGATGAAGGTATCTAAAATGAGCCATAAATTCATAGGAACCCATCCCTTCCATGGGTACAACTAATATATTCCCTTTAGTTTCACTCAAGAAAGAAAAGAAGAAACAATAATAATCTATCTTACACATTCAGATAGCTTCGAAATAATAATTTGAAAAACTAAACATCAAACATGTAGAACCACCTGTACCACTTGAATGTGTTGAAATGAAAAAACTAACCAATGATCACTATAGAATAGTTTTCGGGTCCAAATCACCAAACCATTGTTTCAAAATACAAGAACCATTACCCATCATCACTATGACCCCAATAAAAATCTCAACAAGAACTCCAAACCAAAATAGTTGATTCCAAAGTCAAACGAATTCTGCCACCAATATGTAGCGGGTGTATATATATAAATTTGAAGGAATGAAATTTTATGATTTCAAAATTGGTACCATGAAGCTTTATAAGTTACATGAAGTTAATATTCAAATAATATATGTATGATTTCATGTATAAGTTTTTACACTTGGAAATGAATATCAAGAATTTTATAATGGTGAATATAGATGACTTAACACATGATATAAATATTATATGATTCATTGTGTCCAATGTATGCATCATCATTACTAGTGTATAAACCTATATATGATTCATTGGTATAGAATCTTCATACTTTCCATTGGATACCATGTACAAGTCATTTTGGTATAATTTATGAGTAAAATAATCTAGTGATATTACTAAAAATTTAGAGATTCAAATTTGATTATTATTATATAGAGCTTTAAATATTAAAATGGCATTATACAAAATTGTATTCATGATTCAAGGAGTGATAAGTAATAACTAAAATAAATGAGAAGAAAAAAATAGAATGGGTTTTCTCATAATAGTATTTGATCTAACAAGTATATTGAAATGAATATATTCTAAGTTCATGGGGATATAATCATATGATGTCATTAAAGAAAAATAAAAATTCATCTCAACATTTATTTTTGAAAGGAAATATTTATTTAAATTAATAAAAACATATTTTTGGTATATTTTGAGAATAATAAATACTTTAAGATGAAAAAATATGATGTGAAAAAAAAATGTAAAATAGAAATCAACTTTATTATTTATATATATATTTATTTTTTATAGATTAAAGGATACAAAAAGATTAATCTCATACAAAAAAACATCTAGACCTTGTTTATCGAAGAAATAAATGGGGAACCAGAACTTTGAGTTCACATAAGAGGGAGTAGAAGATGAAGAGAGAACTGAATCTAGATTGATCTTTCTATTCGACGAGTCAATGATTTGTGATCTAGTTCAACATTAAAATGACCTTTATTACATACTGAATTATAATAATGGGACTAATAATAATAATAATAATAGGAGAGTATCATCTGTCCTTGTCAACAACAGATCATATTTAGGCCAAGGGATTGAGAGATCCATCCTATAGCATTCATAAACTATAGAATACGAGAGAGGATATAATGAGACCTTAAGATTATTATACTTTATTGAAGAATAAAATATTCTATTCAAGTCTAAAAAATTAAAGTGTTATAACTATTGATAATTTATTCACGGGGATTGGTCTAGAGTCATTGGCTTTTTAACTATGATTTGATACTTGTAGTATACCAGAATTATTTAATAATTAAATTTCAAGTTTGGAACCTTTATTGAGCTTTATTTGGTTATAATATGGGATATATGTGCATGGGATAATACCTATGTCACAATATAGATATAGTGATCTATATTAGAGAAACATTTGTAAACAAATCATGTTTCCCTTGTTACTTTACTTTTGTGTCTTATGTACATAATTGTAGACAAAATGAGATGTGAGAGAGATCCATTAACTAAAGAAGAGAAGAGGCAAAATAGAATACTATTTCTTCCTCCCTCCCCCTACTTCCATATAGGTAATATCCAATAGTTATCCAAATACCAGATAAAGTGATGGTGGAAATAAATGGAGGTAGAGAACAGGTGAGGGGGATGATCAGAACTGACAATTCAATGAGTAGATGAGGAGCTGGTCGAGCAGCACTTGGTTACACATTAGTTGAGAGGGGGAGTAACACATAAGGGGGATTCATTTATAGTATTTAACCTCATGAGTTTAGTCAAAAAATATTTTTCTCTTTCTTTTTTGATCAATAAAATGAGTCCACTCACTTTAAACCTCAGTTTCCAATAAATTTTGTAGTAAACTTGTAAACACTTATTAGTCTAGGGTTCTTAGTATGTGATTTAAGAATGAAAGTAGATCATGGAATAAAATGGTATCAAATAACATGGAGACTATAAAAGACAATTAATATGAAAATATCATATCCAGTAGTCGAACATGTCAAAGTAGACTCTTATAAATCAATGAGTTGAGTTTTCTATCATTGAATGAGTCTGAGTAGACTATCGAGTTTGAAAACCTTGTCTATCATGTAGAGATAAATTTGAATTCTGGGAAAGCCGATGTCTACTCTATTTTATGGTGGGATAGTTGTGTGTAAAGTTGTGGTGTGAGGATCTTATGTTGATGAAAAAGGTGTCTCTTTTGGTTTTACAGGTGGCCCTGTGAAGATGAAGACGATCCTATGCGCCCCTACTTTATTAAAAATAAAAAACATAAAATTTTAATGTGAATATATATAGTTATACATGAATATAAATAAATATTCTAAAATATATAATTACATACATATATATATAAGCTACATTATAACATATATAATTAATTAAAAATAGGTTAATTATAAGAAAATTACAATGATAAATTTTATAAATATATTTATATAATCATATATATAGTTATAAATAAAAATATAGTCTAATATATAAAAGTTAAACACACACATATATATAAAAATACATAAATAATTAGATATGCCTAAATATAAATATATAATAGGATATAATATAATAACACATATCATTATACCTAATTAAATAATCACATAATTTTATATAATAAGATATAAAATAAATAAATAAATAAATATATATATATATTTATAAATAATTTTAATTATAATAACACATATTAAAAAAAACAATTACAATAATGTTGCATATAAATATAATATGATAGTAACAACTATAAAAATAATTTAATAAAAATTTTATAAAAATATTATAAATCATAATTTATAATATTATATAATAACAAAAAATAATAACTGCTACTAATAGAAAATATTCAATTAAATAAAAAATAAAACAAATTCTAAAAAATATCAAAAATGAAAAAAATGACATAATATGGTTGAATTTACTAATGAAAAATAATATTAAATATAAAAAATTGTTAATGAAATCCAAGTGCATCAATCTCGATATGTCTCATATAACAAAGATATTCTAGTGCGACATTGATTTTTTATATAATGTAGTTTTTTTTCACTTTGATAAAATTTGAACGTGTGTCGATTGAGTAATGATTTATACTATCCTCTAGTAATTATTTTATTTTCAACACTTTATAAATCTGTTTATCATGTTGAAATTAATTAATTATTTCAATAAATCAGATTTTACAACACTACATATCAATAAACATTTCATTTAGATATGACATAGTTTGGGGCATATTTAAGATGTGTAATTTGACTATATGTAAAGGAACGAATGTATGATTAACTAACTGACCTCTCTAAATGAAATAATCTTCATGTAAAACAATTTGAAGAGTATTTTTTGTATTTTTATTTATCAAAAAAATGATCTATATGCTTTTATTTAAATAATGAGCCAACAAAACCTTGGATTCATAGTCGAGTTTCATAGCCCCTAGGGCCATGCCTTCAACTGATGGTTCTTAACTGTAAACCCCAAAATAACCTAAACAATATCTGGAATAGTCTAAGATACCATATTTATGAACATTAATCTGTCACTACCTCTATAAAATTTGAATTTTTCAATATAGAAACCAATATAAGTGGACTTATCAACTACATTAGGGGTGTATTATTCACCTTTTGATCCATTAGAGCATTATTCGACTCCAAAATCTCTAATATACCATTAAAACATTATGATATATCTTTAATACTAATTTTTTTTAATTTATGATCATGAAATATTATATAAATATCATGTGACCTCGACAACTATCAAACCTTCTCTAAGAAT
Organism: Viscum album; assembly: GCA_963277665.1. Classification (NCBI taxonomy): domain Eukaryota; kingdom Viridiplantae; phylum Streptophyta; class Magnoliopsida; order Santalales; family Viscaceae; genus Viscum; species Viscum album. The sequence continues at coordinate 2,083,054,903 of OY728143.1, read as the reverse complement.
ACACATCTCTTCATCCTGATGTACCTTATATGAATTACTATAATCTTCATAGAAAATGGTGTATTTTTATGTGGAGCATGATATGTTTTACCCTCCTAATTATCTTCATTTCATCATTCCTAATCTAATTGATCCATTTATTCTCCACATCACACTTTTTATGAGCTATAATTATAAAAAAAAATATAAATTCAACAACTAATAATTTCAGTAAAACCCCCAAAATAATAACACATATACAATAAAAACCCAAAACTAATCATTTTCTCTATCTTCTACCAAAAATATTAGTTGTATGGAAACCCATATAATTATCCCCACACACATGCACATGGATTTCTTCATTTTCAATAAATCATGTTATCAAACTTTACTTCTAACTTTTATTGAAATCATTCATCACAAAAAATATATTTTATAAATCAAAAATTAAATTACCAATTGTAAAATTTTATATTTAAATTTATACTCTCATTATAGTTTATAGAAGTAACATAAACACTTTTAATCACAAATATTCCATAATCCTATGATTCAAATATGATTCACAATCATATATTTTTTGTTATCCTGGTAAAAGTTAAATCCATAACTCATGAAAATAATAGTATAACCATTGAAATTTACTTATTTAAATTCATAAAAATATAATAAAATCAAATCAATTTCCAGTAACTTGAACAAGAATTTAATATGTGCGGTCATACATTGTGAAAAAATTATATTTTAAAAACATTTTCACTTTAAAAATTGATTTTAATGGAAATAAAAAAGGAATCAAAAAGTAAAATGGGTATGGAAGTGTAACAAAAAACATTCTTTAGTAGAGTGGGAAAAGGAAATGTAAACAAAGGTAAAAATGTAAAAAAATAAATTATCATAGTGTATTATTCTCAGAGGGAAGAGACAAAACATAGATTATGGGGTGATTGTGGAAAAATAAAAAATGGTATTAATAATAGATTCCATGAAAAGAATAATGATGGAAAGGTGAGATAGAATTGTTATTGCTCATAATTCAATGTGGTTGAAGTGGTGGGAATGAGATTTAAATAGAGAGAAACATCATTAAGGGATGGTCGGTGGTGATGAATATAGGTATCAAATTTTTAGTGGGGATAACACATGTCATGTTAAAAGTTTGGATACATTTACATGGATATTTTCGTTATAATTTTCATTTCTTTGAAAAAAATATCCATCAATATATTTTTTTGGAAAAAAGTATTCGACATATAAGGGAATCATAGGTTTCCTTATATTATACCAAATACACAATTTCTAGTTTTCCATTTACCAATAATTCTTTTCAACATCCCAAATGTTGATTTAAATTAAAAACCATTATATATCTATATGGTTATGGCCTTAAACATTATATAATATTTATTATTATGCTAGTAATTTATTCTCTGACATTTTAGGATCTTTGAAGATTATATTTTTAGAGAATTAGTTCATAATTCATACATAAAACCCATAAAATAAAAAGTGTACCCTTACTATGAGTATCCATTTTCCCTCCATATAAAACTTTTAAAATAAAATATTATTTAATTTCATGAAAAATATTTATAATTTTTAACAGGACTTCTTCCATTCCATTACCCATCCTTAAACCCCATGAAAAATATTTTAAAAACATGTAATGACCAAAAAAGGCACAGTGAGTGGCATAAAAAGAATGAAAACCCATTAGCCGAGTGAAAAGTATGAAAACCCACGATTTTTTTTACCCTTATCTAAATGTTATTTGAGGTAAATAAATAAATTATTTTCACATGAAAAACACAAACACATTTTTTTCATTGAAAATTATTAAACCCCACAGCATGAAAATCAATCCCCTTTTAGAAAATTAGAACATATATCAAAAAGAATTTTAAAATCATCTCTAAAAAGTAGGACCCAAGTTAAATCCATAGTTGAACCCCTATGGTTACTCCCTCCTCAGTTATTATTAAAAAAGGAACATTTCCTAATGCATTGAAGAAATATCTGTGCGCACCCATAATATAAGCTATTTTGGACACACCTGAAGCAATCTAGGAACACCAATTTTATAAGAAATATCAAGGTAAAACATTTATTATATAATTATCATGTTCCATATCTAGAAAAAATACTTTATTCTGTCACTTTTTCATCATAAAAAATATTAATACTTTTTAGACATATATGTAACTCTCTTTTGTATATCAAAATACCATTTTTTAATCAAATTTTCAAAATCAAAATACATAGAAAAATGGTTTGAATTTAAATAAAACATTAATTATATTTTAAATAATTGAAAATTCAAATAACCCTTATGGTCGAGATAAAAGATGTTGCCATCATATAAGTTAAAAAGGAACGTCCATTTTTTCGTATGAAAATAATGTTAAAAATTTTGTAAAAAGAATCCTTTTGAAAAGAATAGATTGAAAGACAAAAATTTTCATTTATAAACACCAGTTTCCATATAATTTCATTATTTAAATAATTTAAGAAATATTTACATGGAATAAAAATATAGTTCAAAGGAAAACATTAAGAGAGGATTTCTTTTTTTGAAATTTCTCTTACCACTTTTGAAACATTTGAATTGAAATCCCTATGAAAGTATAACATTAAAAAATTAAAATATTAATAGAATAATTCAATTCATGTTATATAATGTCAATGTTGATATATATAAAACTCATAAAATAATATAGGTTTAAAAAATCAAAATATTTATCCATAAAAGGAAATTGAGACGAAGTCCCTTACGTTGATTCTGACTCATCATGTGTGTCCTTTATATTCCTAAACAATAATATTATGCTAATTATTTATTTATTAAGAAAAATTTTCAATTTTATTATTCCTTTTATTTCACTTATTATAATGTTATTTACAATTACTTAATCTATTATGTTTATTTTAGATGTTATAACGATATTTGTCTTATATATCCAAAATGAATTTGGTTGGTTTACTATAGTCAAACAAGGTTATTTTTTAATATATCTAGAGTATGTTTTATGACATGATAATCATTGGGATACTTCATGTATTCATTTAAAACTAATAATGAATTATGGTTATGTAAAATGAACTTTATTATGATCATAGAGGCTCTAGGTTGTACGTCATCATGAGAGACATTTCTATTTTTAATGACCATTATACAAAAAAGAAAAGTAATATTGTATCACTATTTAATGATAATAATATCATAAATAACATATTATTTCATTAAATATAGTTATATAAATTATCCATGTTCTTTGGTGATGAAAAAAGAATCACATCGCTTTGTGGATGTGGTAGCCCACACATACACATGATCAACATTATCATTTTTTTGTGATAGAAGAAAATTGATATGTTATTTTTTTCATATTGATAAATATGATATGAATTTCATTATTATTTCATTTATATCATATATTTTGATTTAAATTATCCTTACTACAAACCATGATAAGAATTAGTGAAAAATGATCCACATCCCTTCACGAGGCAGTAGTCCTCCGTACACACGAGAAAGATTATCATATCCCCCAAGGATTGGAATGTAAGAAGGTATATGTGATATCATGGAATAAATGTTACAAATTTCAAATATATAATTTAAATACAACATTATAATGGTCAGTGAGAGGTGATGATGAAAATTTAACGACATCGGTTCATGAAGCGATGAATAACGATATACATGACAGATGATTTTTTCCCATTTGATAGAAGATGAGATGCTTTAAGGATATGAAATTAACATAATAAAATCTATGTATATAGTAGATACTAGTTTAATTATATAATATCATTTTAATAATATTTTTAGTAGATTTATAAAATTCTGCAGACAACCTCTAGATGTTAGCACCGAAGTAATTCTTAGGATAAATTTATGATAAAACCAAGGCTTCATGTAGTGGGGAGGTTAGTAATGAAATTATTTGTGTATATATTTTCTGTGAAACATGGAATAGAAGGAGTGATGACGATAGGATAGGGGTAGATTCTTTATCAGTGAGGTGAGTGGAACACATTAATTTTTTTAAAATAAAAAGGTGTACCCTTGTTTTTGTTTGATGGGCTTATGTTGTTCTGTCACATCTCAGTTTTTATGTTATTTGAAGATTCAAAAAATCACTAATTTTATTCTAAAATGTTTTTCGTAGTTTTTCTATATTTTATTTATCAAAATAATTTATTTTACACTGATTCTCTTAGTTATTATCCTATGAAATTGGAGTATTTATCTCATTTATACTCAGAATTAGAAGGCTCTATGATTGAAAGTATATGTTATTACATAATACGTTATATTAATAAGAGAATGATTGAGTCACAACAAAATCAAATATGATATTTTGAATAGAATGAACCTAATAAGAATTTTTTATCTTTTTATAAGGATGTTTGTAAATTATAATCTTATTAAAGCTTGAATAAATTCACGAAAGTGACATATTATATCTTATAATGAATAATTAACTTATGAAATTGTAAAGATAGTTTATCTTATGATCATTTTAATTTAGATATCACATTATTCTTATAATGATCTATTTTCTTTTTCAGAATTTCATGATTAATTATCAAATATCATGATAATTCGTTCTATTCTTTTATAGTTTGTCAGAAAAGGGATAATCTATTTAAGGAAAGGGATTACCTATTTAAGGAAAGGTTAATCTATGTATTATATCTCTTTTACCACGAATGGAATGATCTGGAGAACAAAAATATTTCTAGCATCACTACTACAAAAGCAATTTATAAATTTGGAAATAATGGTCCCATATCCTTAATTTCCAATCTTATCGACTTCTCAAATGATTGATCACTTGACTTTTACAAGTAACTGGTGTCTAAGTTCAAAATGGTATATAAAAGTAATAGTTACTAATTTTATGGATATATATAGATGGATGAGAAGAACGGGTTGAACACACATATATATGAATTATGAGAATAAATTTACATATAAAAGATAAAACATGATCACTCATGTTGTTATTAAAAGTTTATAAGTTGAATTTATTATCATTATGAGATACACCTTGGAAACTATCTTCTTCTATTAACACATCTTCGACGACTATCAGTTGTTGATTTCAAATACCCATTGCAACCATTCTTTCAAAATTTTATTCATTCTAATTTCTATACACTCATTTTTAGACTGTGTATTGAGACCGAGGATAGGTAGAGTGAAGGGATATATTGGTTGAAATCTCATGGAGTTATAATTAATTAACAATTATTTATGTTATCCTTAGAGCCCCCCTGTAAAATAAATGTTATAATAAAAATCAGAAGATTTATAGAGTGGAGTGTTTATAGAGTAGACTAGATGTTTTATATTCCCTAAACCAATATCAATCTATTTTATTCAATCTAATTCCTTTATTTTTTTATATTTCTTCTTATGTTTCATATTAAAGAAAATAAGTGATATATTATACTTAAAGAGGGTGTTTTTCTATAAAAATACTTTAGGAACTCAATTATCCCTCTCTGGAGTTTTTAGTTAGCCGTATTCTTGGATAATAATTAGTATCAAAGTTTTTGACTCTTGATTTCATAGCTATAATAAGCTGACCTCAAAAGATATATTTTCAAATGATTCTATGGATGATAACCATTTAGGTAATTCAATGATTAGAGATCTATACCATAATGGAGAAAATTATGGGTATTGGAGGGTTATCATTACCATCTATATGAATGATCATGGATTGGAATTTTATCTCAAAGCAATAAATCCCAATAAAAATTTAAAGGTAGAACCTCAAATGTGGGATGCTTCCACAAAAATATAGTATGTCCATAATTCCAATGATATGAATTCTATAATATTTTAATTGGTAATAACTAAATTCAAAAAATATTTCTCAATGTCAAGTATCTGATGAAATGTGGACTAATATAATTGTTCATATGAAGGTACAAACAATGTAAAGGATCTTAGATATGATACAACCAATCCAATGTTAGACACATTTAAAATGGATGAAGGGGAATATATTACTCAAATAAACTAAAGTCTCATAGATTTTCTTAATTATATTACCACTCTAGGAAAACCTATCACTTAACTTTAACATGCATTGGTAGTTTTCATAGTTTTACTAACAAATATGATTGGAATCTCTAATGCTATTAGAAAATCTAAAAAAGTCAATAACATTAAAAAAAATGATCCCATAGAAGCCATTATGATATTTGAAGGTGAAAAAAATCAAAAACTGGGGAGCATAAAATTATCAAGAATGAAATTTTTACCTTAAAGGTTTCTACTTAAATGTATTAAAAGAAGAAAAAAAGCATACAAATTTCTAAAAAAACTAAACAAAAGGAAACCTAAAGAAATTCTAGATCAAATGATGAGCATCCACAATTTTCTGGAAAATAAAAAAAACTCTATAACATGATAATAGGTTTTAGATGACCTATCAAAAAGAACAGGAATCATAATGAACAATTTAAAATAATTAATATTTTATGAGATTAAGAATATTGGAAACATCATTCCCAACTATAGAAAACATAAGGGTGTAAAAACGGCATATAAGAAGTTCTTCAAGAAAGTGGTTTACACTAAGAAATCTACAAAATCCATGATGTCCATATATAGAACTTTATAAAATTCTAGAAAGTGCACACCATCAAAATAAAAAGCTGAAGATCATAATAAAAATTTTAACATATGATTTTTGAGACATTCAGATGAGGTACTTTCCTATTACTCTTTTGAGTTTGAGAATGAATTGGAAAATTAAAACTACTCAAATTAATAACTAAATTGATAGTATAATATAGTGAAAACCATGTATAAAATATTAAAAATTAAAAAAAAATCCCTCATAAACTCTTATAATAAGATTTTTAATGAAGAGGAGAAACTAAATAAAAAAAATTCTAGAGTTAAAGAATCAATTCGAAAAGTAAATTTTATTAAGTACCAAAAAAACTAATACAATTGAAAATTTATAGAAGTATGTTCAATTCTCCAAATATTCTACAAGTTTATTTATTAAGGGGGATATTATCTAATTTTTTTTTGTTAGAATCAACATAATAAATAATATATTGGAATACGAAGTCAGGGTGCAAATCCTGAATTCTATAAAAATTATTTTATACCTAGTCACAAAAACACAAATCCCTATAAAGTTAAACATTATCATTGTAGAAAAAATATATATTATGAATTTTTTAAAATTTGAAAAGTCTAATTTTTTTTATATTAATAAATATTTTCCTAAAAAAATATTAATCAAAAAAATATACTAAATTATAATGAACAAAATTGATCAATTACTCTCTTATAGGTTACATTTTGGTACCTAAAAGAGTTTGGGTGCCAAATAATTATGTTGTTTGATTTTTCTTTATAGGGAACAAATATATAAATAGTAGTGAAAAATGGTTTATGGATATTTGTATTCAGAGACATATGGGTGGAAATTTTAAAAATTTTGTATATTATCCAATATTGAGGGAGTTTATTTCAAATTTAGTGAAATTTAAATGGAAATATATTTATCAATGGATCTATTATAAATCATCAATCAATTATCATTAACAAATTTCTTTAGGCTGAATACTTGAAGCACAACCCCAATTAGAATCTCCCAATATTTTGATGTTGGTTATTCATATTTTCTTTTAACAATGCATGTCTAGTTTTCAAAAATAGATCTCTAAAATTTAAGCCACTAAGAAATGATAATCAATATACACTAGATATCAATTAATTATGTAGAAAACATGTAACTTGTTATACTGAAATTGATGAATCATGGATTTTGAGTAGAATTCTAGGACATTAATGTTCATTCTTTGAAAATCTATAAAAAATATATATAATTTTCCAATTTTTTAACCATAAATTGGAAAAAATCATTATTATGCATGTCAAATGGGCAAGCAACACAAGTAATCATTTAAAAAATTAAATAGGTTTTTTAAACTAGACCACTTAAGCTTATCCATATGGATTAGTCCAAAACCACTAGAACTGAAGTTCTTAAATGAAAGTCATTTTTTAATGTATTAGTTGAGGTTTTTTGAGATTTACATGGGTTTAATTTTTAAGACATAAAAGTGAAGCATGTTCTATTTTTATTAATTTATATATTCTTGTGAAAAATGAAAACGATGCTAAAATTATGACATTGAGATGTGATCATTGAGGTGAATTTGAGAATAATTTAAGAAATGAATGAAAAATTTATTATATTCCCCAAGGAAATATCAACAGAATTGTGCTATGGAATGTATGAATATGACATTGTAACAAAATTCTAGGACTATGTTATGAGAATATGAAATTCTCACTTAGTCCACTACTGATGTTATTAATACAATATGTTCTATTATTACAAGAGTTATAATAAGACCTATCTTAATGAAAATACAATATTAATTTTGAAATAATATAAAACCAAAAGTAGTTTGCTTTAATTTATTTTGACGAACGATTTATATCATAAACCCCGAAGACAATATTTGTATGTTTGATCCAAAGAATGATTAAGGTATGTTCCTAGGTTACTCTACTACATACAAAGATTATGGTGTTTTCAACAAAAGGATAAATATTTTTAAATAATAAAATCATATGAGTTTTGATAAAAGTTGTCCTTTTGGTCACAAAATGATACAAACTAGTGAACAAAGTTATTTTCTCAAGGATATGATACCTAAATCCCTATTTAAAAATAAACCCAAAGATGAAAATTTGGAACATGATTATCTTAAACCAAATCATGTATGGGTCAATAATAGAGGACCATAATGTGTATTTAAAATATTACCTATAAATATTGATGACTAACCACTATAAATAGTTATAGGATTATTAGATGAAGGGGTTATAACTAGTAGAAATATATACAACCTTGAATAGTTCTCTCCCATTCGATCTCATGTACAACCCAAAATAGTAAAAGAATCCATATAATTTTAAAGTTAGTTCTTCAATATGCAAGAAGAGTTAAATCAATTCAAAAGGAAAAAATGTCTGAGAATTAGTTACTATACCCTCTAATTATAATGTAATTGGAAAAATTTTTATTTATAATCAAGACTGATGATCATGGTGTGATAACTAGATATAAAGCTAGAATAGTTTCCAAAGGATACAATCATGTGGAAATAATATATTATGAAGAAACCTTTTCTTCAATATCAATGTTAGAGGAAATTAGAATACTTATAGAATGTTCATATTCATTGAATTATAAATTATACTAGATTGATTTTAAATAATCCTTTTAAAATTTATTTTTAATGGAGTATTTTTATATAGAAAACCCTCCTATTTTTGAGGACTCACACTCTTAGAATTTTGTTTTAAACAAACCAAATATCTATATAGACATAAATAAGAACCTAGAGAATATTATTAGATATTAAGAACGTTTCTTTTATCAAATGGGTTTACAATAGGAATAGAAGATCCTATATTATTTAAGAAAGCGACACACTCAGATATTTGTCTAGTAAAAATATATATTGATGATGTTATCTTTAGATAAAAATAAAAAATGAGGCCAACATGTTTCCAAAATTATAAATAATTTATTTTAAATGAGTATGGTGGATGAATTAAACTATTTCATATGATTTAAAAAATATAAAATAGTTTTGTTAATTATTTTAATTAAAATTAAATATATAGTTTATTTAATTAAAATGTTTGGAGTCAAAAAAATTAAAACTTACAAAAATCCTTTGATCTCCAATATTAAAATTGATATAGATGAAACTAAAAACCTAGTTTAAAAAATGTTTTATTGAGGAATAATTATATATTTAATATATCTTACTCTAAGAAGACTATAAAATATGGGTTTTGTATGTCTTTGTGAATGATTTCAATCATATCCCAAAGAATCGCATTTATGTGACACCAAAAGTATTTCATGATATTTAAATTGAACTATTTATATTTATATTTTTTTCAAAAACTTTATACTTTTATTTAACATTATATTCAGATACTAATTTTACTGGATATAAACTTGTTAGGAATAGAACCTCATAAACCTATCATTTTCTCAAAAAATCTCTAGTATATTGGTCGAGTAAGGAACAAAAATATGTATCTTTATTAACTAATGAGGTTGAATATATTTCATCATGAAGTTACTATGCATAAGTGTTGTGTATGAAACAAACCTTAATAGATTTTTGATTTAATTTCAAATGTGGTCCAATCAAATCTGATTTCTCTAGTGCTAACAACATTTTAAAGAATCTAGTAAACCACTCAAGAATAATGCACATTGATTTAGAAAATCATTTTTTAAGAGATCATTCATAGAAAAATGATATCTCTTTTGATTTTTTTTACATAATATCAATTAGCAGAAATTTTTACTAAACCCTTTACTACTGAAAGATTTGACTGTATGAAATCAAAATTTGGATTGTTTAATTTTTCTTGATATTATTTTGAAATTATTGTTTATTTAATTTTTTTATAATTGAATAAATAATTTATTTAAATATTTTTTTAAATTTTTAATGACTCTATTTTGAGTATTAGGAATATAAAAATAGGGTATGTCCTCTTTATTTTGTAATGATTACCTAAGCATCACTATGTGACCCTTTGATTTCCAAAAAACAAAATAAAGTGTTTCATTCTTATCCAAAAAACCTCATAAAAGAACTATGAATCCTTTACCCTATCTACTATTGAAACCCTTATTAACCTACTAATCAAAAACCTATATACCTTGTCTCAACAATGGTGAAAAAAATATAATCGATGGATATTTTTATAGTAGAGTTAATTGGTAACAAAACATCAAAAATCGATTTCACTAAATGGGAAATCTATTTTTCATGGATTGATGGAACTGATATGCTACTGAGGGAAGACATCAATTTTAATGGATATACATATGCACTTAATGAGAGATGAACCATGGTTTTGATTTAAATGGAAGTGTGAGAGTAATATGACACTCGAGTGTTTCATTTCAGAGTGAATTATGTCCTCTTCATAATAAATGTGGACCAGAAATGTTCTTCTTTAACCTCATTGGTAATGGATAAATCTTTCTACTTCCCACATGAAGGATATGAAAATTTCAGTAACTCATTTAATTCCATAGTTGAAGTTATTATTCTCGAGATTAAAATGTCCATATTCCTCTCTAAAAATGTGGAGAAGAATATAGTTAAAAATCATGAACTAGAAACGAAATTCCTTATAATGTAAATCCAATCCGTCACTGCTCAGCACAATGGTGTGTTTGGAAAAGTATTATTTCAAGAATAAAATTTGATATATTTATTTATGGTAGAAAATCATTTTAATAAATAATGTTATGTTATGAGGTACATGTACAATATAAATAAAATCTATGAATCTCTTTCAGGTTGGAATAATTTTAACCATGATATTTTGAAAAGATGATATTTTTTGGATGCAAATACCGTCACCCATTTTCATGTGTTGACTATGATAAGTGAACATATTTTGATAATAATTTTTTATTCGAATTCCACTTCAAACAATATTGTTACCATAACTTCTATGTAATGTCCTGGAATTTCAATGTAAAATTTTTGAAAATTAAATAGGGTTTTTTTATACCAAGAACTAAGATGGAACGTGATTTCGAGGCCTGGAGTGGCCAGAATTTATTTCCCAACAATTTATACTGTTCATTAAATAATCATGTGAGAGAGTTTTTCTAACTTTCAGACCAGTGCCTACATAAAAAATCTAAGGGACCTGTTGAACTCATAACATCAAGATTTTCGTAGAAAGGAACGAACATCGAATGGAGTGGGTCGAACAAAAAAGATAGTTTTTGGAATTTTTGGATGTTAAATAAAATACATTAAAAAGTTGTTTTATTATATTTTATCCTTCATTACGCATCGACTCATCAGCATTGTGGTGAATGAGAGAGGTGATTTTGAATCCCATTAATTAACCACATTAATGAATCTGTGTAGAGGCATTATAATGTGCACATGTATTCCTTCTTTAGTTAAATAGGGAATTTAAGGTTGATGAAAAACCCTGGAATTCCTCTGATGAAGAATGAAGGAAACCTCTCTAATAATGAACTCTGGTGAATTGGATGACAATAAAGAAACCCATGGAGAGTAGATTCGAGACTGGATAATTAAATTCAACGATGAATGATCATCCTAGAGAAAACAAATTTCCCAGGTTCTAGTTTTTTATGAGTTATTTTCCTTTCCCCATTCCTAATGTTTAATGATGAATGTAGAACAACCCACAAACAGGTTGATCTGCAGTCTGATACTTCATGTGGGGTGTTTAAAGATGTGGGATAAAGGGGATATCTATCATAGTGATTATTCTGTCTTATTTTTTCTCTTTGTGATACTGCTAACAAGAACACATCTAGTTTAACATAAATAATGACCTGGATTGTTCTTTGGGTGTTCTTGTGTTGCGACTCCTTCCCCAATTTTTTTCTTCTTTCATTATCCCCATTCTTTCTAGTGAAATGATCAGCGGCGCGTCAGATTTTGGCGCTAGGCAGCCCACGACATTGGCGAGAGGCCGCAGCATGAGGCCACTACATCAGCACCAAGATACAGTGAGAGGTTGCGACCACCGCCCCATGCCGTAACACCCAGTCATGACTGTAGCACGTGTCCACGGATCCCAACCATGGTAGCGACACAAGGCCCCGACACCCAGGCCATGGCGGCAGGGGGAGGCAATGCGCTGGCAGTGTGCCCCGACGGCGACAAGGGCCGCCAGCACGAAGGCCGAGAACAAACGAGAGGTAATGTACTAGTAGTGCACCGTGGTGGTGAAAAATTCCACTAACACAGAGGCCAGTGGCTGGCCATATTCAGACACAACCAATAGACCATGTCAGAGGCACCACGTGGTGAAAAGACATTTTTCGCAGACTGCGGCGGTGATCCGAACACACGACATGCCATGGGTCACATGGAAGACCCAATCTGTGTGAATGGACCAATTGGTTGAGGAGGAGGTGCCACCCTAGTGAGAATCGGATGCCACACAATGTCTGGGATAGGGGAGAACCAGCCCTCCATTGCGGGCTAGGATAGATGGAAAAAACCAGGCTGCTGTGTGACCTGGGAGGACATTATCGGTCCGACCAAGTCAGACCGAGCTGGAGAATGTGGACTGGGTTGCTGGGCGACCTGACAGACTAGTCAAACATATTAACTAGGTGGGGTCTAGTAAGGGCCAATGGGCCAGTTCAATATGAGTCACTCCAAAACCAATCAGTTCGGGTCGGGTTAGCCAAAACATGTCGGGTCATAAGCTCCCCCCATGCTAGGTTGGTTGGGTTGGTCTGACCAAGTCGGATCTGGCCCATATGCAATCGGCCCCTATTTCCTAAAATGCCAATATCTTTCAGACCGGTCATCCAATTGATGTGTCGTCGATGGAGTTGGGACCCTTTCATTGAGATGGGCCCCTGGGAATACTCCATGTGAGATTTTGTGGCAGTTGAGATACGAATGATGGATTGAGGAGTAGGTTATTCTTGAATCAATCTCATTAGAGAGTTTTAATCCTACAGATGGCTATGACATGATGTAATTGATGAGCTTGACCGCGGTGGACTAGGGTCCGAGTAGACATCTGTGGTCTAGAAGCCGAGAAAACCCAAGTTGTACAGTATCCGAGTGGACCTCAATGGTGTAGGAGCTCAATGGACCTCAGAGGTCTAGTAGTAGAGCGGACTTCGGTGGTCTTATAGCAGAGCAGGCATGAGTGGTCTTGTAGCCGAGCAGACCTCATTGGTCTAGGAGCTGAGTGGATATCAGTGGTCCAGTAGCCGAGTGGACCATAATGGTCCAAGAGTAGAGCATACCTTAGTGGTCTAGCAGCCGAGTAGACCTTAGGGGTCTAGTGGTCGACCATACCTCAGTGGTCTAGTAGCTGAACTGACCACAATAACTCATGATGGATGAGTCCCACAGTTGTACAGGATGCTTTAGATTTACAACTGATAATATTATATTATATACATTGATTTATATATAGTGTGATATTTTTTTTCTTTGTGATCTTTGCTTTGTTCTCTTTATTTGTTGTCTTCCCTTTGTGGATTGGGGTCCCTACTGAGTATTGTGTTACTTACCTCTGCATGGGCTTTTCCACACATGTCATGTCTCGTGCAGATGATTGACTCTTCGATGGAGATCTGGGAGGTCCAGGAGTAGGTTGTGCTCAGTGAGATGAGATAGATGGGTGTACTTATATGGCTAGAGGCAGCTACCTTTCACCTACCCTTTAGGTTAGGTCTCGAGCGGACGGGCCATGGATGTTGTATGTTCCTTTGTGGTTTTGGTATTGTATTATGGCCCCTTTGTGCAATTATTTTGTGATATAATCTTAGTGGGTGTATAATTGAATTTTTTTTGTTTACATTGTGTTTACTTTCTGCGGTTTGGGATTTCTGAGGGTGTATATGAGTAAAGTAAAATGCCTTCCATTTTTGGGAGATACCTACTCGGTGCAGGTTTCCATCCCTTAGCCTATGAAGGAGATCATGGGGTAGTCACGGAATGAACCCTGGGGGTTGGTTCGTGACAAAGTGGTACCAAAGTTGGTCAATTCTACCAGTTGAACTAAGAATCTGAAAATTTTTATGTGCCGACAAAAGTGTCTCGGGTTTTGATTTCAGGAAAGGGGAGTCTAGTGTTGGTGTGGAAATCGACGTATCCATACACTTGGACCTTGAACTATGCTTTCTGACTTTCTATATTAAAACACAGGTTTCATGCATATTTGAACGTTTTATCATGATCTTTCTGAGTCAGAGTCAGCACACCAGGTATAATCTAATTGTCATGACTCATCTTGATCTCTTTCCGGATTCCTCTATGTAGACAACCATCCAAGATTCCAGTGCATGAAAATGAATATGCTGCACATGGTGATGAAGATTTGGTACTAGGACTGTTGCATTAGATAATACCTTTAGGTGGTGTCCCACTGATATAACTACCCATCAGCCAGTTGTTAATACCAATGATACCATTTGAGGATGCACGTAGTCTCAGTTCCTTACATGAGTTCCAGAGGCCGAGACCTCCTAGGTTTAGGGGAGAGAACAATCCTTAGGTCACTAAGGATTGTTTTGTGATAGTGACATGAGTCTTCCACTATATTGGAACGCCACACAAACAGATGATGGTTCTAGCTACGAGCCTTTTACAGGGATTGATAGGTAGGTGGTGGAGTTTGACAATCTAAACGCACCGGGAGGAAAACCTCAACTGTCCTGACTTCGATCAATATTTCACGGAGGTGTTCTACCCTGTGACTTTGTGCCTAGTTTTAATATAAAAGGTGCTTCACCTACAGCAGGGTAGCCTAAGAGTGGCTCAGTACTCTGCGAGGTTCATAGACCTCTCCCGTTACTCTTTGAATATGGTATGAGAGACTATATTTAGGGCCCAAACCTTTGAGCAGGGACTCCAATAGGAGATCAGTGGATCGATGATTTCCCTCATCATCTGAATGAAGGATATGGTGTTGGAGCGAGGTCTACAAGTGAAGATCTTTCTAACTGAGAAGTCACCAATGGTGGGATATACCACTAGGTGTTAAGTGGTTCTGTCATTATTGGTGGGTAGCTGACAGATGACGTAGGGCCCCATACAGGTCATACCTTTCAGAGGACGACCCCAGAACATAGGGTCAGTAGTACATGGCTCTGGGGGTATAAGGAGTCATCAAAAGAGTAGATCTTTCTATATATGTGGTGGGTAAGGGCACATGGATCCAGATTTCTAGACTCACCACTCAGAGGACAGGAAGACAGTCGAGGAATGCAAAGGAAGTGGCAAAGATATGAATAGGGAAGTCTTTCATGCAGTGGACGTGGCAGAGGAGCAGGATGAGCAGGAAAAGGTGGGTGTAGTTATATGGTACTACCACTCCCTAGGTGGTATGCCGCGGGCTCTAGGAGCTGGTCTAAGGGGTGGGCTCAGCTTTAGGAAGTCGAGTCATGCGGTCCCGAAATCACAGAGATGATATAAGGTACTATCTATGTCTCCTACACTTTATCTTTAGTTCTTATAGACATAGGTTCAAGTCACTCTTTATTTTCCATGGACATTGTTTGGAGCTCAAATATTTCGATAAATCCATTACCTCGATCCTTATTATTAGAGACTCCAATGGGAGGGGATTTGACGATCACACAGTAGTGCCGGTAGTGTGAGCAAACTCATGGAGATAAGAGCTTCGACGGGGATCTCCTAGTAGTGGCGCCGATGCCATACGACATCATTCTGAGAATGCACTATTTATCCACAGTCCATGCTATGATTCACAATTCTACAATCATAGTGTGTTTTTCCTCAGAGATGGGACCAGATTGTCCTTCACCAGTGAGAAGGGAGCCCTTACACCGTGGGATAGACATGCACATAAGAGGGTGAACCTGATCACTCATCAGTTGGTTAGCATGATGCTTAGTGTATTGGATGAGACGAGTCCACAGTTTCCTACAGTGGTGGATGAGTATGAAGACGTCTTTCCAGAGGATTTTCTAGAAGTATATCCTCATAGAGAGAAATACTTCTGCATTGATCTATACCCCGGGAAGACATCAATATCTACACCTGCATATCGGATAGCTCTGAAAGTGATCTAGGAGATGATGGTATATTTGGAGGACTTATAGAGGATGGAGTTCATAAGGCCCAATGTTTCACCATGGGTAGTCCCAGTGTTGTTTTCCAAGAAGGTAGACAGAAGCTTGCAGTTATGCGTGGACTTTTAGTGCCCGAACCAGGTGACCATGAAGAAAATGTATCCTCTACCATGGATTGATGAACTCTTTTATCAGATTATGGGAGTGAGATTGTTCCCAAAGATAGACTTCATATTAGGATATCACCAGCCTCGAGTACGATAAGAGGACCCCACAAAGACAGCTTTCAAGTGTCGCTACTGCCAAAATGATTACTTAGTGATGTTGTTTGTCACAAAGAATTCCCCAGCAGTGTTCATGGGACTCATGAAGATGATCGTTTAGCTGTACTTAGACCAGTTTATAGTAGTCTTCATTGATGAAATCTTAGTGTGTTCAGTGTCTGAGGAGGAGCACATGATACACCTTTGGATGGTTCTAGACACACTCTGAGAGCACCAGTTTTACCGAAATCTCTCCAAGTGTAAGTTCTGGATATGAAAGGTCCACTTCGTGGAACATGTAATCTCAGAGGCTATTGATGTGGTGGATATAATGAAGATCGAGGTGGTTCTTTCTTGGGAGACACCGAAGAGAGTTCTAATGGTGTAATGTTTCCTTTGACTGTCTCAGTACTATGAGAGGGTTGTAACTGACTTCTCCAGAGTGGCAGCACCCATGATGACATAGAAAAATAAGGTAAAACCATTCGTGTGGATAGAAATATTCCATAATCACTTTCAGTAGCAGAGTCAGATCCTGATAAGTGCTCCTATAAAGAGGCTTCCATAAGAGGGCACTGACTATGTAGTGTTCTGTGATGAATCAGTAACCAGGCTTCATTGTGTTTTGATGTAAGAGAATGTACTTATTTATTATGGCTCAAGATAATTGAGACCGTATGAGTAGAACTATGTGACTCATGACCTTGATTTGGAAGAGGTAGTCTTCAAACTTAAGATGTGGCGACACTACATTATTGGAAAACGATTCATCTGTTACTCTAACCACAATAGTCTCTAATATATATTTTCTCAGAAGGGTCTAAATCTAAAATAGTGACTTAGGGTAGAGTTCCTCCAATATTATGAATTTGATATAGTCTATAATATTTCTAAGGGTAATGTAGTGGAAGATGCTCTCAGCTAGAGATCGAGTTCGGAGTTATTGAACGAGACCTTAGAGTAGTTGGCCTCACTTTAGATATTTTTCGTTGATATAGAGGATATATATTTTCTTCAGTTAATGGTAGTTTCTCCTATAATATTATAGCGAGTTAAGGAGGCATAACTCATAGAATCCAGGTATGAGACTACCCATGCCCAGATGTCCACAGGGCATTCCCCTAATGGATATTAGAAAGGTGGGTAACACATCATCCTTTTCAGAGGACACACCGTAGTACTAATGGTGTTGTTGGTGGATATTTTTAGGGTGTTACATACATCCCCTATGGTAGTAAATATAGGTGTGGAGAAGATTTACTAACACCTTAGTTGTTAGTAATAGTGGCAGGGAATGAATTATGCAGTGGAAGAGTTTGTCTCGAGATGCCTCACTTGTCTGGAAGTGAAGGATGACCACCAAGTTACAACATGTTTGACACAACCCCTTGAGGAACCACATATGAAATTGGATGGGGGTATTGATGAACTTCATGATGGTCTTACCACATACATCTAGGGGGAACGATACCACATGATTGATCATAGACTGACCCACCATGTCGGCCCACTTCCTGCCTATTTGAGAACATGGTCCAGTGGAGAGCATAGGATGCCTCTACGTGCAGAAGATAGTTTTCCTCGATGAAGTCCAATCTTCGATAGTCTTAGATCCTAAAGATAGATTTAAATCTCAGCTATGGAATGGATTATAGTATGGTTTTGGGACTCAAAATCACTTGAGCGAATCCTTTCACCCACAAACGGATGGTCAGATGAAGCAGACCATACATACCATGAAGGACATGCTTTGTGCTTTCATTCTAGATTTTGGCCGTAGTTGGGAGGGCCACCTACAACAAGTATAATTTATTTACAAAAATATCTACCACTCCACCATTGGTATGGCACCATTTTAGGCACTATACGTATGACCATTCATGTCACCATTCTGCTGGACAGACCCAGGGGAGTCAACACTGATTGGTCCAGAGATGGTATAAGATACCACTGAGAAGGTGCTTATCATATGAGAGAGGATGAAGACCGAACAAAGCCTCCATAATTCCTATGATGATATGTGACAGAGACCCTTAGTGTTTGAGGAGGGGCCCACCTATTTATACAAGTCTCTCCTCAAAGAGGGATACAACGATTTGGTCGGGGTGGAAAGCTATCTTTGTGGTTCATTGGACCATTTCTAATACTACATAGAGTGGGCGATGCATTGTACTTCTTGGCTCTACCTCTATAGTTAGAGAGGGGGCACGATGTCTTCCACGTATCCAGGCTGAAGACATACGTGCATGACCCTTTTAAGATCATCAACCATGGTGAACTAGAATTTTAAGGTGTGGAGACATTTGCGGAGCACCCAGTGGAGATCAAGTTCGGAAAATATAGGATCCTTTGTTGATAGTCAATTCCTCAGGTTCATGTTTGTTGGCAGCACAAGAATCTCCATAATATCACATGGGAGTGGGAGGCTTAGATTCGTGCTCAGTACCCCCATTGGTTTGATTATACCTAGTTTTGGCTTATGAGGATGTAACTCTCTAAAGGTTTGAGTGATGTAATGTCCAAGAATTCCCATGCATTTTTTTTGAAAATTAGATGGGATTATTTAGAGAACAGATTCTATTATGGGAGATGAATCCAACGCCTAGAGTTGCCAAAATGGATTTCTATACTATTTTTAATGTTCATTAAATAATCGTGTGAGCGGGTTTTCTTAACTTTTAAAATGGTGCTTGGATCAAAAAATTTGATGGCACCATTGAACTCAGAGTATCAGGATTCTCCTAAAATGACCTAACATCTACCGGTGCGGGTCGACTGGAAAATTTGGTTTTTGGACTTTTCTGAAGAAAAATAAAATAACTTAAAAAGTTATTTTATAGTATTTTCTTCTTTGTTATGCATCGACCTGTTAGGGCTGTAGTGCAGTGATGAGGCGATGTTGAATCCCATTAAATAACCTCATTAATTAATCAACATGGAGACACTGAAATGTGCACATGTCTTCTTTATTTAATAAAATAGTGAATTTAGGGTTGATGAACAACCCTGAAATTCCTCTGATGAATGACAAAGGGGACCTCTCCAATGAAGAATGTCCATGAATCAGATGACGGGGAAGACACCCTTGGAGAGAGAATTCGGTACAGAAGAGCGATGGATGATGAAAAATGATCAACCTCAAGCAATCTTATTTCCCCGGTAGGGGGTTTTTTCTGAGATATTTTCCATTCCATGTTCTTAAATTCTAATGAAAATTGTGGATCAACCCACGAGCTGGTTTATCTGCAGTCTAATCATTCATACATGATGGTTAAAGATACGGGATAAAGGGGATATCTGTCTTTGTGATTATTTTGCCTTATTTTTTTGTTATTCATGATCCTTTTAACAAGAAAACATCAAGTTCAACATGAAAAAAGAGCTGGATCGTTCATTGGGTGTTCTTGTGCTGTGAATCTTTCCCAAATTATTTTCATCTTGTGTTCTCCCCATTCTTCATGTAGTAATGGTCAGTGGTGCATTGGCCCGCGGTGCTGGGAGGAAGGGGTCTTGGTCAGGTGGGCCATGGAGGTAGCACTAGCCCACAACACCCAGCCATAGTAGTGGCATAAGGCTGTGACAGCGACACAAGGATTCAGCTACAACAGCAGTCCATGACACCTAGGTCACATTAACAGGTGGGCGAAAGTGACAGGGGCCACCGACAATGAAATAAGTGGATGGAAATAGGAAGAAAAAAATACCATGCTATTTTGATGTTGACACATGGTGAGAAGTCACAGTTTGAGGAGCACGACAGTGAGATAGACCTGCGACTTTCCACGAGTCACATTGAAGACTCAGTCCGCATGAGCGGAATGGCTGGATGAGGAGGTGGTGCTACACTGGCGCCACATGGCTACGCGAACTAGAAGTCACATGATTTCTAGGATGGAGAAAAATATGATCTCCATTGTGCTTTGGGATGGTGGAGAAAACCAGGCCATTGGGCGGCCTGGGATGGAGGAGAACATACCGGTCATTACGGGCAAGGACAGATTGGAAAAACTAGGCCGCTGGGCAACTCGTCAAGGTAGTACCGGTCCGACCAAGTGGGATTGGGCCAGGGAATGTAAACTGAGTTACTGAGCAACCCGAAGGACTGGAAATATGTTCGAACCGGGTGTGGTTTAGCAAGGCCAAATGGGTATTTCCAAAGAGCCAGGGCAAATAGGGTTTTCCCAGACCCAACCATGTCAGCCACGAACCAACTGGGTCGATTCGGCTGAAATGGGTCAGGTCATGCGGGACACCCGGGTTGGTTTGGTCGGGTCTGTCCAACTATGTCGAACTGAGCCTAAATGTAACCGGCCCCTGTTTAATAAAATGCCAATATCATTCATACCAGGTGTATTATTAACATGTTGTCTATGGTATTGGACCCATATGTTGAGAAGATCCTTTAGGTGTAATCTAAGTGATATTTCGTTGCAGTTGAGATTCGATCGATGGATTGATGATCGGATTCTCCCAGAATAAATATCGCTGAAGAGTGGGAATCCCAGGGTTGGCTGTGACATGAAAGATATGATGAGTAGGATCTTGGTGGACCAAGAGCCAAGCAAACCTCATTGGTCCACCATTCTAAAGGTCCTAAGTGGTCCCAGAATGGAGCATACCTCAGTGGTCCAACATCCATGTGGACCTCAGTAGTCCAGCAGCCGAGCAGACCTTAGTGGTCCAACAGCGACGCAGACCTCAGTGGACCAGTAGCCGAATAGACCTCAGTGACTGATCATCGATGAGTCCTTAGTAGTACAAGATGATTCAACTTTATGACTGATGATATTACCTTCTACACTTTGAGTTGTACCTAGTGTGGGCTATCTTTTCTTTATTGTATTTTCTTTGTGCTCTTTCTTTGTGGTGTTTCCTTTGTTGATTGGTGTCCTTAGTGAGTATTGTGTTACTCACCCCTACACGGGATTCGTCCGCATGTGTCATATCTTGTGATGGTGATCGATGCTTCGACAAAGACGTGGGTGGTTCAAGACCAGGCGGTGCTCTGTAAGATGGGATAGAGGGATGTACTTCAACATCTACAGGTAGCTACATCTCACCTTCCCTCATGTAGGGTCTTGAGAAGATGGACCATGGTAGGTGTATATTCCTTCATGGTTTTGGTTTTCTATTCTATCCCCTTTATATATTCAATTTGTACTGTACTCTCAGTGGTTTTATCTGTAATAATTGTGGATTACTTTGCGTTTAATTTCCTTAGTTTGAGATTTGCTCATCTGTACAGGTTTAAAGGAAAATGTCTTCCTTTTTTGGATATTCCTACTCAATTCTAATCACCAGACCTTGTCTTGTGGAAGGGCGGCTTGGGGTAGTAATGAAATGGGCCATGGGGGATGGATCGTGACATTCTAAAGCTGAAGTTGATCTTGCTTCATCTCAGGGGAATAATCCCACCTATAAGAAATACATTTTTTAGTATAAATACCAATTTAGACTCTGGATGTAAGAGAATGTTCTCATGTTGATAATGATTCTATTTTTCAATGGATAAGGAGAGTCAAATTTTTTGAATCTAGAAAACAAACAACTCATCAAGAAATATCACCACCACCTCCTATTTCTATTCTAGCCCTAAATAATAGAAAATTTAGAGTATCTACTATCACTGAATCATTTTTTATTGGTCAATAAAAAACATCTCAATAAGACCAAGGAATTATCCTATAATTATTTATTATCATTATGGATAATTGGAAAAATTATCAAAAAGAATAATTAGATCTAAATATCATGAATCATACCATGTTGAAGAAATAACTCATGTTATATAAAGTCAACAAGATTGTGGTGAATGTATAGAATATCAAGAATAAATATTCTCTCATATTAATGAAGACTATATAAAATTTTAAGCACCTAAATTTAAAATAGATTCCACTATGAGAGATAAATAGATATATTCTATGTTGTTACTTGAAATGGAATCTGTGAAATCCCAGTTAGTTGAATGAAAATATTAAATTTGGATAGTCCATGATAATTTTTTTTGTTGAGATATCGTTAAAAAAGTAAATATATTAGTTCAATCATTGAATGATAAAATTTTGGTATAACCCTATAAGGAAAACGTGAATAAGACAGATGTTTTCTCAAGATTAAAAAGAGTGTTTATAGAGATAGAAAACACGACTTCTACACATTCCTCAATGTAGTGTGACCTGCTACCCAAATAAATAATCTGGATCATGAAAGGGGCTTAATAAAAAAAATAATAAGTATTCCTTTGTTTCCACTGAATTATATTCTATTAACTTATCGATCTAATAAAGACAATTAGTGTCTTGTTATAAGAGAATAATCAAATAGTTCAAAGGTTGACATCAGAAGTTTAAAAAATTTAGACTTTCACTATTACTAGTTTACAGATGATGGATGGATCCCTAGGTAGAAAATTTGAAGTATTAGGGACAGAATTTAAAGATTTTCATAAAATATTTATATGTAGTATGATTATAGAATCATAAATATTTGAATAATAAGAAGAGTATAATGATTTTTTAGAGCCTCAATAATGTATAATATCAATGAAAGGAAAGGATATTGTTTCAGTTGATCCGTTGATAGGGATAACAAATAATTATTTTGAGGACGTAATAAAGTAAGAAGCGAATTATGCATCTAAAGGAGATGTTTATAACAATTCATAAATTTCTCATAGAGGGTATGGAATGGGTTTAAAATTATTTTATAATTTTTAAAGCATGACATGTTTAAAAGGATTGATGTAAGTGTGGTTTCCTTGTTCTAAATAATGGGGAGACGACTACCATGACCTCACATCATCGATCACCGTATGTCCTCATCTCAAAGTCAAAAAGAAAATTTTGATCATACCGATCTTTATTGAAGAGGGAATCTATGGGTTATTGATGAAATGCCTTTACTTGTATCTAAAACTTTTCATGGACAATACTTTTTACTGACATCAAATCCAAATCTTTAGGGATCGCTCAAGATGACTGAGAAGGTCTTGGGTCATCCTTACATACAGTGGGAGATTTTGTTCAATAGATAATAGATGATCCTATAAATTTATCCTCTCAAACTTCTATCCAACCATTATCATTCAAAAAACCTCCCCTGAAAATTCTATTTTGGTTGAAGGATGGATATAATTTCACAATTCCCAGTTTACATGATAGCTGCCCTCTGGAAGGGTGGTTTACAAAAATTTTAATCTTTATTGTCTGAATAATAACTTTTAAATATCAGAATGGTTTTCAGAAACATTTTAATCATGTTTCGTTAAGTTTTTTTTTTCAAAATTTAAATGGTGTTTCTTATCTCAATTCTTAGTTTACATGCTTTTAATACATTTGTTATCATACTAATGTATAATTGTTTTATATGAATCTATCTATTCTGCAGTTTTTCACTCTTCGTTTATTATGAAAATGTTCTATATTTATTGTATAATCTATTATTGAGTCTCTAAATTCACATATTCAATAATGTTTTACATATTTTAATGTGTTTAATCTTAAATTATTATTTATATGATTCCTTACTCATTAGTTTCTTAACGATTTTATTTTAAATTATATTCATAATCACCAGCCTTAACCATTACTATGGTTAATGTGAAATATTGATTTTATTCCCTGTTATAAATCTTTTTATTATCAACAAATTGGGGAGAGGAAAAGGGGAATCAAAAAAATAAAGTGATAAAAAGTGTAATTATATGAGAATAAAATAAATTCAGTTATTATTATTTCAAAGGAGGAGGAGAAAAAGGGAATAAAAAAATTTAAGTTGGGAAAATTGTTATTTTAGGATCATGAAAAAAATGAAATTGTCATAATTTAAAATAAATATAAGATAAGGAAAACAGAAAAAATATGTTTTAAAATTGTTAGTCAATGAAGAAGAAAAGGATAATGTAATTTAACATGGAAGAATATATATTTTAAAAAAATTGTCCCAAGGGGAGAAGATATTGAAAGTTAAAATATTATGTTGTGTTTTTTTTTCTATTCCACAGTTTTTTCAATGTTAGACAAACTTATTTTGTTCCAGCATATCTCTATTTTTAAATGGATTCATGATTCCCCAAATCTGAATTTTTATTCTAACATGTTGTTCTTAAGTGTTTCAGATTATATTTATAAAAAAAAATTATCATACACTAATTCTATAAGTGATTATAATAAAACATATTGAGTATTAATTTTTAGCCTATTAAGAATTAGAATACTCCATGATTTAAAATTTATCATACTACATTAGACATTATATTATGAATATAATGATTATGTTTTTTCATAATCAAGTAAGATATTTAAGATATAATGAAACTAATAAGAATAATTTTTCTTAAAAAATGAAACTTTGTAAAATATTATCATATGAAATACCGAATATATTTAAGAATCTATGTGTCATATCATATTAACATATTTTATATTACATTGAAGAATTATTTCATTCCATGAATAAGTCTGTTTATCATACAATCTGTTTATTTGAGAGATCTATTTTTTCTTATGAAGATCTAGCTATTACACATAATGTCATGATTACTTTAATAATATATTAACAATTAATTTCATGTTTTAAGAGAATATATAAAATTATATTATCTATATAATTAATCATAGATTTGTAGAATATATAGCGTTTACTATGAATGCAACTATTTGAAGAAAAAAATATTTCTCACATCAGAATACTTTGAATGCTTGTACATATATAATATAAAAAAGTCTCATGTAGTGATTATAAGTTTATCAACCATGCTAAAGATCATGTTTATCTACCCCATGAAGTATATCTTCTTCCATTAATTAATTTTCAACTATTGTCAGTTTTTACGTGCAACTGTATGATGCAATCGTTTATTAATGAATTTATTTATTCTATTTTCTTTAAACTCAGTGCAAGGGTGTGGGTTGAGATAGAGGATATTTATTTTAAAGGTAGAGACACATTAAAATCTATTAAATATTCATATTAAGTTATATCTTCTTATAGATAGTTTTGATCCCCTAATAAAATGGTTGTTATAGTTTAAATCACCAAGCGCATGGAGTAGAGTGTAGGTGTCGGGGACTAGGTGATTTCTGCTCACCAAACCACTTCAAATATCATGTTTTCAGTCTCTTTACTCTATGTTTTTATATTTATATATTACTTTAATATTTAATAAATTTTTTTTTTCTATTTTTCTTGAATATGGTGGTTTTTTGTAAATAAAGTTTTAGGAACTCAATTCACCCCCATGAGTTTTCAGCTAGCTATATTCTAGTACAATGATTTTTCACATTTCAAAAGGATAAAAAATGGAACTTTTTCAAGACTTAAAAAATGATAAAGGCTAGTATATTTATATCCAACAGATTTTATATAACATTTTAGTTCATTTGAACACTAAAATTTTACTCTAACCCCCATGTAAATCTATTTTTTCCTTAACCGTGGTAATTATTTTTTAGTGTTTTCAATATTCATTATAGGGAAAATTTATTTGAAATTATTAGACAATGAAAATTATAATGATTCAAAATAAGGAATATATTTTACCAAATTCAATTCATATAAGTAAAAACTTTCAATTTTAAATTAAATGTGTAGACTCCATAAGAAAGTGGGTTTTCAAGAAGTATTGTTTTAAAACCAAAGATGGTTTTATATTAACTCTATGACTAGAAATAATCATTATATAAATTTAAATTAATAATTATTTATAAATAATATATAAATTGTAACACCCCAAGATTCCACGGTACGTTTCTCTTTGAATAATACAATAGTGTGTGTGGTATGCAACTTCAAGTTCTAACACACACCACAACCAATCAAACTAGCTGTTATGAATAGTAATACCCACTTTTTGAAATTTTATACATATTAGCTTTCAAAATGGACTTCATTTTTGGATTTTTAATATCGAAATTATCTTATGGTGAATTTTTGGAACTTTTCTGATAACTTTTATATTTTGATGAATAGTGAAAATTACTAAATTTTAATTAAAAAAAACTTTTTTTAATCAATAGTGATAAATTATTAATGTGAGTGGTTTTAAATTATATTTAGAATATATTTTTACCATTTAACCCAATTTTGGTCATTGGACATAATTTCACATTTAAACCGGACATTAACATGTGTCAATCTTTTGATAGTTATTGTTTCTTAAAAACACGCTTTTTGTTTTGACAATGGGAATTAATTTTAAATTAATAAATTAAACTTTTATGTTTTGAATTTGGTAAAATAGACATCATTATTGAATTCTTAATATCAAAAAAATATTAGGGTAAATTTTTGGTATTTTTCTGAAAACATTTAATTTTTGATGAATAGTGAAAAACATTGAGTTATAGTTTAAAACCAAATTTTCATTTAAAAAATTATTTATTTAAATTATTTTATGTCAAAATAGATACATAATACCTATATAAGTTCAATTTAATTCATTGGAGTTGGTTTATAATAATTTTATATATATAAAAATTTTATTAAACTTTTCACCGTCTTTTACCCACGTCCTAAAAAATTTTCAAATTCACATAAAAAATAATTTTACCACTTATGTGAGTGGAATTTCTAAAATCAGAGAGACCTGGTTAATATCAAGAAGAAAATGTGGTTCAATAAGATAAAAATAATTTTTGGTGAATAGTAACTTTTTACTTTTATTTACCACGGTAAAAAGGAAATAGGGTAATTAAAGGTAAAAATGATATTATTATTACCCTAACACATGTCCTAATTCTATTGGATAATAATAATTCAACCAAAAACAACCTTAGGAATAAAATATGAACCTGTTTGGTCCAGTTGGAATAGATTAAGACATTTATTATTATTTAATTCAAAGAAGAGTTAAAAGAGTTAAAATCAATGTTTAATAACTAATTTTTTTTAATATAGGGTTGTACATAATATATATTCGATTATAAATATTCACTAGAAATATAAAACGATTTCCTACATAATGGTATTTTATTTATAATTTTTATTCATTAAATATGTTAATTTACTTATGACCCAATGGTGATTTAGTAATTACATTATTAATGAAATATTAAAATAATTGATATTATAAATACCCAAATAAATATAATTTGAGACTTTTAATGAATTCCAAGAATTTTATTGGTTAATAGGACATGTTAGTATTGATTAATTGAATTCGGTTCAAATTAATAAATTTATGAAGACTTTGACAAAAATCAATTATTAAATAGTGTCAAAATTGACATAAAGGTATTTTTAAAATAAATCTTATATTATTAATTGTTATAATATTTTTAAAAATATAAGGTTAGGCCAAAGGACTTATATGATGATAGTTATGTCATTAATGAACCACTTCGGGTTCTCTTGGTAGTTTATAGTATTTTTATTAACCATATAATATAAAAATACAAAGAGACATGGTAAATGTCAAACTATTTAACTAAGAGTTAAATCTAAAAGATAAGGGTAAAATAGTGACCCAAACTTGTCTAAAACCTATTGGTTGAGTGGTTTTAGACCTATCTCCACCTTATACTTTAAATGATCCTGTTTAGATCCATTATAAACCGAATATGAATTTATTATAAAATAATACTTTAAGTTTTTCCTAAAGAGCCCCTCCTCCCCCTTATAAAAGGACACTAATTCTAACCAATTCCTCACACCTCTCAAGCCTTTTGTCTCATCCAACCTCTTCCCAATTAAGTTCCCGACTTCCCTATCCTCCTCTTATAATAATTACCTTTTTCATAAGGCACTTCAAGATTTCTTTTTGGTTCAAACCAAATGGAGTTACCCAAATTAAAGGTAACGATTTCTGTTAGCTACATTTCATTTATTTTACTTATCCAACCCCTAAAATCTTCTTATTATTTTATTTTTTAACAAAACCAGTATCCTAAATATACTACGATATTCTTATGAGAAGTATTCAAACTAAAATTACACACACCTACATCTAATTGTTTAAGAACATAATGTTTTTGTGGATGACAACCAAACACCTCACGGAACGATGATTGTTCAATTTTCTCCTACCACTTTTCATGGTGGCCAATATGATAGAACTATAATTAAATATTATATTAATGATATTATTTTATATATAAGATTTTTTAATTCCATTATATATCATACCATTATTCGTTTAATGTTTTATATATATACGATAATTTCATTTGAGGAAGTGCGGACTACCGCCCCCTCAAAGTGATACGGCTCATTCATACCATACATGGAACATATAAAGGTTGGTATTAATTAACTTAAGTAAAAAATATAATATATTATATTATACTGGAATAATAATATACCTATGTATCATTTTGTTTTTATTCCTTTTAAAATGAAAAATGAAATGGAAGTAGCGTTCGTGCGTACGTACGGACTTCCGTCTCCACGAACGCGATGCGATTCATTCTACATCATATCCATTCAAGTATAATTATCATTTTATGATTAACAATAATGTTTATGGACTTGATATCATTCTGGATATGAATAATATACAACCTATCCATAAAAAATAGGGCTTATGTAACAAAACATATAAAATAAAATGAGTAAGTTAACACCCGAAACGACGATAATACTAAGATATTATTAACAAAGCAATGTTAAAAGATTATATATGAAATCATATTATTGTATATTATTAATGTATAATTTAATAAAAATAATTTAACCATTATACAGGAGGTTAAACTACCCTTGAAAAATGAAATGTACAAGGTAAGGGGTTTTCATCTCACTCCTTATTCCCGTGAGATTCATGCCCTATTGCCACTATTACCTTTTATCTGGTGTATGTACTGCCCATAATTGTATTCTTTGTGTAATTGACTTTAATTTATGTGTATTTACATATTCATTTTATGATACCTCTTTCATGGTGTGTATTTTTCATAAGTTACCAAATAGGTAAGGGTTTATTTCAGAATCTCTTCATTATCCGAAGTTGTTTATACGTAATTATCTACTGGGACATCTTAATCATCCACATCCATGTTTCTTAAATATGTATTTCAAATCATTCTTACTATTTTAAAAACTATGGGTTAATGTCATTTATTCCCTTTTTTGACTCTTTATAAGATGTTTATAAAGGAATATTTTCATCGTTTTCCAAACAAGGTCATTTTTATCCTTTTCGACAAAATTAAGGTAAGAATGTATTCTTTAACTTATATGGTGAGTGGGGCTGTTTTCCACTGTTATAAAATTGTGAAATATTCCCTTAAAAGATTATAAGAATATTTTCAAAATAAATTTCATCTTTTATAATTATGTGACTTTTAAATGATTTCAAAAAAAGAGATATTTCTCTCAAATAGTTTTGATTTCATCTATGTCAACATCCTTTGATGAACTTTAAGCTTATTTGAAGTTGATTTATTATGATACAAAACTTCCATATTGTATTTAAGGTTTTGTGATATGTTTGACTTTGGATGTGTTATTTTTATACCATTCATGGTTTATGGAGAAAGTATTGACATTTCGTATGCTAGTCTTAATACGAATGTTTATGTTATGTTTAAACATGTTCATATGAGGAATGCACTGTACTTGATAAGTGACGGGTGGATCTTGCTATAGCTCCTCGATGCATCAGTAGGTCTCATGAGACAAACTAGTGTCTTGGAGAAAGACCTTGACAAAATCTTACTTGTAGTCTTGGCACGAGGCCTTGGCTACGTGGTTATGATAGTCTGGCAATATGCATTCCATAATTATGAAAGTGGATATTGATATTGCATGTGATTATTCGATTAGTAGAATATCCATGTGAATAAGTAAATGGAATTATTTCATTTTATTTTTTCCATAATATGCTGAAGTTCATGTTTAAAAGTCTTTTGTTTTAGTAATACATTACCCTAAATGTTTATGCTTATTTATGAATGATTCCAATATATTGTTATCCTTACTGAGTATTTGAGCTCACCCCTTTCTATGTTTTATTTTTCCCAGGATTCCAAGAAGTGTATTGTGATTGATATACAGGGATAATCCAAGGGAATAATGGTGTTCACAAATTATTATTTATGTTGTTTTTTATATTATAAAGTGTAATGTAACATTCCTGTATATAATCTATTTTCCAAGACTGCTAAATCGATCGGTCCTTCGGGACTTGATTCCTTGTAATCATGCCAATATATTAAAATAATGCACCGACTCTGGGTAACTAGGGTCGTGGCATTACAGTTGTTATCAGAGGAATTTTAACAATAATCTTGGAAACTAGATTTAGATAAATCTGATTAGAGCATATAGCCCTAAGATAGACATTGAGGATTAGTATAGAAGAACTTCCTAGAATTTTGGTATTGTTGAGATTTTGTCAGTTTTCCAAGAAATACATCCTTGTCTGGATACGAGCAGGTAGATGCGGATCTGCCACAGATGTAGCTAGGGGTAAAACCCGAAAACACCGCTTTGAGATAGACTCGAAAGAGAACTGGTGCAGCACAATGGGCCTTACTG
The DNA here is from genome assembly GCA_963277665.1 of Viscum album. Taxonomy (NCBI): domain Eukaryota; kingdom Viridiplantae; phylum Streptophyta; class Magnoliopsida; order Santalales; family Viscaceae; genus Viscum; species Viscum album. The sequence goes on along the minus strand of OY728143.1, from coordinate 2,083,023,522 downwards.
CACTCTTGGTTACGACAATCCCTAGGGATATGATTAGGATAATTCTCATTTTCTTTACAAACCATTATGAAGGGTTTATGAGTATATACTTCCTCAAAGAAGACATTTTTATGATTATGGATTATATCCATAAACTGTTTAATTTATGTTAAGTGTTTTACAAGTTTGGGATTAGGTATTTCTATTCATAAACTAATCTAGTGTATTACATTGATTAGAAATGGCTCCCAGTAGAAGGAATGAGAACTCTCGCAATATGCATGATCCAAAGAGTAAGAAAGATCATATCTTTCATGGTCTTAATCCAGAATTTAGAAGTGAAATAGTCTCCCACGTATTATCATCATATGAAGAAATAGTATCATGTGTTTATATGATAAGTAAATAAATCTTAGACTAATATGTCTTTGAAGGGAAGCCAGAGAAGGAAAGGATGTTAGAGAGAAGGAAAGATAAAAGGAATAAGGTAAAGAAGGATTTTCCCATCTGTGATAACTGTGGAAAGAATCAGCTTGTAAAATGATTGAAGGTAATGGGAGTATGTTATAAGTGTGGAGAAAAAGGACACCAAGTACGTGACTTCAAGGGTAAGAAAAAGGTTTCAAATGTACAATGCTTCATCTGCAAGGAGGTTAGACACTACGCGAACCAATGGCCCAGTCATCAGACTATGCCGCAGATGATGATATTGGATAATAATCAAGTTATGATACTACCACAGATGAAGAGGAATGACTAGTGTTCTTATGTTGTTATTTTGGAATTATTTCATTGAAGTGTTGTATCAATGATGTACTGGAAATAAATAAGGATTGTACTGCAGTACTATTTCATTAAGGATTTGAGATTTTATGGTAGTAAGAAAAGTGACTCTACAACGAGTTAAACTTTTTGGATATTACATGGTTGAAGGAAAGATAAACCTTAATATGGTCCTAATATAGAGGTACTAATTTTGGAATAAGATATGGTTGATTTGGGTAAATTATATTGGATATTCTTTAGTGCCTTGAAACTGATTAAAGATTTGTATATTCCATCTTTGTTAGAGTTTACAAAATTTTTGGATGGATAAAGTATATCCAATATTCTATAAGGAATAAGGGAGAATGAATGTAATCAATAAGGTTTTATGGTAATTCAGGATGTTTTAGTGTTTTAAAAGAATACATGATGAAGGTATTCACATGCTATTATGGGGTAAAAACGATCTACATTATGTTTAAATTTCATATAAAATTTCAACTGAGAGTTTACAGAAGTATTTTGAATAAGTCTAATGTTTGGAATGGAATAATTTTGAAAGGTTATTTTTGGATTTTTATAAAAGGACAACACACAGACCGTGTGATGACCCGTCGCGTCGGACAAAGCTGCGGGAATCGAACCCACAACCATAGTGCAATTTGGATTTATCGCCTACCAATGGACTATATGTGAAGTTCTTGGATGATATAATGTAGTTTTTTTAAAGGGTCTGATATGTGAACTATAAATTAATTATATTTGTAACCCTATACGATTAAGATAAATAGATTATTTTTGAGTTGTATTATGTTTTGGGGTGAAAGATGAGTTTGTGGTAGAAATTTATTAGTGGATAAAACTCTAATTATAAAGTAATTATATCTCCTTATGATCTTATCCAATCTCATAAATAAATTCCTCATCATTAAGAAAATGATCTTAGAACAAAAATGTTGTCCTAGATGGTACCTTAGATCATCACAAATTTATGGCTTTGGGATTATTGGCCTTTTCATAGCCATGTTCTCTACCACTATCCATAAGATATTGATGGTTATATTTCTCTTCCATATCCATATTTTCCTACATGTAACCCTATTATGTGTTATTTTTGGAAACCTTCATACTTACAACTATTTATTTTAAATAGAGGCCTCATTAATCCATTTTTCGATGTGGGTTTTCAACTAAGATATTTTTAAATGTGAACCCCGATTTTCCAATACCGAGCATAAATTGCGAGGACTCAATTTATTGAAGGAGGGGAGAATGTAACACCCCAAGTATCCATGGTACTCTTCTCTTTGAATAATACAGTAGCGTGTGTTGTACGCAACTTCGAGTTCTAACACACACCACAACCAATCAAACAAGCCATTATGAATAGTAATACCCAATTTTTGAAATTTTATACATTTTATCTTTCATAATGGAATTCATTTTTGGATTTGGAATATCTAAATTAGCTTAAGGTGAATTTTTGGTACTTTTCTGATAACATTCATATTTTGATGTTTAGTGAAAATTACTAAATTTTAATTAAAAACAACTTTTTTTAAACAATAGTGATAAATTATGAATATGATTGGTTTTAAATTATATTTAGAATATATTTTTACCATTTAACCCAATGTTGGCCATTAGACATAATTTCACATTTAAACTAGACATAAACAAGTGTCAATCTTTTGATAGTTATTGTTTCTTAAAAACACGCTTTTTGTTTTAACAGCGGGAATTAATTTTAAATTATTAAATGAAAATTCTATGTTTTGAATTTGGTAAAATATACTTCATTATTGAATTTGGAATATCAAAATTAGCTTAGGGTAATTTTTTGGTATTTTTCTGAAAACTTTTAATTTTTGATGAATAGTGAAAACACTGAGTTATAGTTTAGAACTGAATTTTTATTTAAATAATTATTTATTTAATTTATTTTATGACAAAATATATACATAATACCTATATAAGTTCAATGTAATTCATTAGAGTCAGTTTATAATAATTTTAGATATATAAACAGTTTATTTAACTTTTCACCGTCTTTTACCCACCTCCAAGGAAATTTGCGAATTCACATAAAACATAATTTTACCACTCCTGTGAGTGTAATTTCAAAAACCTGAGAGACATCATTAATATCAATGAGTAAAATGTGGTTTAATAAGATAAAAATAATTTTTGGTGAACAATAACTGGTTACTTTTATTTACCACGGTAAAAAGTAAATAGGGTAATTAAGGGTAAAAATGATATTATTATTACCCTAATACGTGTCCTAATTCTATTGGATAAGTATAATTCGACAAAAAACAACTATAGGAATATAATATGAACCTCTTTGGTTCACTTGGAACAGATTAAGACATTTATTATTATTTAATTCAAAGAAGAGTTAAAAGAGTTAAAATCAAAGTTTAATAACTAAAACATATTTAATATAGGGTAATACATACTATAAATTATAATATAAATATTCATTATAAAGATAAAAATATTTCATACATAAGGGTATTTTATTTATAATTTTTAGACTTTAAATGATTTAATTAACTTATGAGACAATGATGATGCAGTAAATACCTTATTAATGAAATATTAACATAATTGATGTTATAAATACACAAATAAATGTAATTTGAGACTTTTAATGAATTAAAATATTTTTATTGGTTAATATGACATGTTAGTATTGATTAAATTAATTTTTTTTCGAATTAATAAAGTTATTAAGACTTTAGAAAAAATCACTTATTAAATAGTGTCAAAATTGACATAAAGAAGTTTTTAAAAACAATATTATATTATTAATTGATATAATATTCTTAAAAATACACAGTTCAGCCAAAGTACTTATATGATGATAGGTATGTCATTAATTAACCAATTTGTGTTCTCTTGGAAGTTTATAGTAATTTTATCAACCATATAATATAAAAATACAAAGAGACATGGTAAATGTCAAACTATTTAACTAGAAGTTAAATCTAAAAGATAAGGGTAAAACAATGAACCAAACTTGTCTAAAACCTATGGGTTGAGTTTTTTTCGACCCATAACTACCTTATACTCTAGATAATCTAGTTTTGATCCATTATAAACCGAATATGAATTTATTATAAAATAATACTTTATGTTTTTTCTAAAGAGCCCCACCTCCCCCTTATAAAAGAACACCAATTCTAACCAATTCCTCACACCTCTCAGGCCATTTTTCTCATCCATCCTCTGTCCAATTAAGCTACCTACATCCCTTGACTCCTCTTAGAAGCATTACCTTAGTCATAATTCACTTCAAGATTCCTTTTTGATTCAAACCAAAGGGAGTTACCCAAATTAAAGGTAACAATTTCGGTTAGCTTCTTTTCTTTTATTTTACTTCTCCACCCCCTAAACTCATATTATTATTTTCTTTTGTAACAAAACCAATATCCTAAGTATACTAGGATATTCTTATGATAATTATTCGAAATACACTTACACACACCTCCATCTAATGGGTGAATAACATAATGTTTCTGTGGGTGGAAACCAAACGCCTCACGAAACGATGATTGTTCAATTATCTCCTACCACCTCTCATGGTGTCCATTATGATGGAACTATAATTAAATATGATATTAATGATATTTATTTTATATATAAGCTTATTTAATTCCATTTTATATCATACCATTATTCGTTTCATGTTGTATATATATACACGATAATTTCATTTGAGGAAGTGCAGACTACCTCCCCCTCAAAGTGATATATCTCGTTTATACCATACATGGAACGTATAAAGGATGATATTAATGAACATAAGTAAAAAATAAAAGATATTATATTATACTGGAATAATAATTTACCTATGTATCATTTGGTTTTGATTCATTTTAAAATGAAAAATGAAATGGAAGTAGCATTCGTGCGTACGTACGGACTACCGTCTCCACGAATGCGATGAGATTCATTCCCCATCGTATCCATTCAAGTATAATTCTCATTTTATTATTAAAAATAATTTTTAAGGACTTGATATCATTCTGTATATGAATAATACACAACATATCCATAAAGAACATGTCTTATGTAACAAAACATATAAAATAAAACGAGTAAGTTAACACCCGAAATGACGATAATACTAAGATATTATTAACAAAGAAATGTCAAAAGATCATATATGATATAATATTAATCTATATTATCCTTGTATAATTTAATAAAACTAATTTAACCATTATATAGGAGGTTAACCTACCCTCGACAAAGGAAAAGTACAAGGTAAGCGGTTTTCATATCACCCCCTATTCCCGTGAGAGTCATGCCATATTGCCACTATCACATTTTGTGTGGTGTATATACTTCCCATAATTGTATTATTTGTGTAATAAACTTTAATTTATGTGTATTTACATATTAATTGTATGATACCTCTTTCATGGGGGTGTATGTTTCATAAGTTACCAAATTGGTAATGGTTTATTTCACAATCTCTTCATTATCTGAGGTTGTTTATACGTAATTATCTATCGGGACCTCTTAATCATCCACATCCATGTTTCTTAAAAATGTATTTCAAATCATTCTTACTATTTTACAAACTATGGGTTAAATTCATTTATACCCTTTTTTGACTTTTTATAATATGTTTATAAAAGAATCTTTTCATCGTTTTCCAAACAAGGTCATTTTTATCATTTTCGAAAAAATTAAGGTAAGAATGTATTTTTTAAGTTATATGGAGGGTGCGACTATTTTATGCCGTTATAAAATCATCAAATCTTACCTTACAATATTATAAGAATATTTTCAAAGTAAATGTTTTCTTTTATAAATATGTGATTTTTAAATGATTTCGAAAAAAGAGATATTTCTCTCAAATAGTTTTCATTTCATCTATGTCAACATCGTTTGATGGATTTTAAGCTTATTTGAAGTTGATTTATTATGATACAAAACTTCCATATTTTATTGAAGGTTTTGTGATATTTTTGACTGTGGATATGTTATTTTTATACCATTCATGGTTTATGGAGAAATTATTGACATTTCGTATGCTAGTTTTTATAGGAATGTTTATGTTATGTTTAAACCTGTTCATATGAGGAATGCATTGGACTTAATAAGTGACGGGTGGAGCCTGCTATAGCTCCTCGATGCATCAGTAGGTATCATGAGACAAACTAGTTTCTTGGCAAGAGGCCTTGACAAAATCTTACTTGTAGTCTTGGCATGAGGCCTTCGCTACATGGTTATGATAGTCTGACAATATGCATTCCATCAGTATGAAAGTGGTTATTGATATTGCATGTGATTATTCGATTAGTAGAATATCCATGTGAATAAGTAAATCGAATTTTTTAATTTTATTTTTTCCATATTATATTTAAGTTCAAGTTTAAATGGATTTTGTTTTAGTTATACATTGACTTAAATGTTTATGCTTATTTATGAAAGTTTCCTCTATATTGTTATCCTTACTGAGTATCTGAGCTCACCCATTTCTATGTTTTATTTTTCCCAGGATTCCAAGAAGTGTATTGTGATTGATCTGTAGGGATATTCCAAGGGAATAATGGTGTTCACAAAGTATTATTTTTGTTTTTTGTATGTTAAAAATTGTAATGTACATTCATGTATGTAATCTATTTTCCAAGACTGCTAAATCGATTGGTCCATCGGGACTTGATTCCTTGTAATCATGACAATGTATTAAAATAATGCGACAAATCTGGGTAACTGGGGTCGGGGCGTTACATAAATTTAATTTAAATCATTCTTTATTAGTGGTTTTCTTAATTAATTAAAATGTAGACATATTTTTCACTTTAAAACATTAAAAAAAACAAATTTTTAAACATAATAAAATTAAAATAATACAATATAATGTCTATTAAAATTATTTAAATGGATTAAATATTAATAAATAATTATTATGTTACTTTAAATAATATTCAAAAAATAATGGGGCTTTGAAAATAGTTAATTTATTAAAAAGCGAAGATATTTTTCAAAAAATCTGTGATTTCACTATTCACCGAAAAATACATATTCTCTGAAGAATCGAAACATTCACCTATGTTAATTTTTATGATGATTTAAAAAATGAAATTTATTTTTTTTAGATTGAAATTCATAAATTTAGAAATTATAATTTAAAAAAAACATATAATAAATAGTTTTATTAAAACTATTTCATTTTTAATTTAAAATTCCTTAATAATTTTATAATGAATATAAATATCTAATTCATATTAATATACATTAATTTGAATAATTGTATAATTACCTATTTTTTCAAAATTTAATTTCAAACAATTTAATTTAAAATAAAATTCAACTAATACAAAACCTTCATAGATTCCATTTTTAATGTCGTACTCTAACAAAATCGAGTTGTCAAGGGGAAATGTCACAAAAACTCATATGCACTCCTTGGTCATTCGATGTTGAAGATTATTACAAAGAGTATAACCAAATTATTTGGGGAAAAATATACCCCTTATATATCATTTTAGCATAAATAATAACATTAAACATTAACTAAATAAATACTGTTGAAATCAAAACAACCACAAAAAATAAAAAATAAAACAATCAGAATCATACATTTAAGTTAAATATAATCGCACAAAATTAAATAAAATTATTTAATGAAAACCTGAATAATTAAAAATAATAAAAAAATAATAATAAAAAATACCCATTCTAAAAATAAATCCTAAATTCACCTTATCTATTCATTTCAAATCATTTCATAAAATACCATCTATATTTTGAAGTTTACTTTACTTATATCATTTGAAATGTTATTTTTATTTATAAGAAATATTTATAACCAAGTTGTGAGAAAAATATTATGTATGATGATAAAAAATTTCACCAAACCATTCATACACTTCAATATGATCTCATTTGTAATAATTAAATCCAATATTCATTATATAAGAAATACCATTTCTCTAGTTTGAAACCTGTTTAATCAATACTAATAAAGTACTGAAAAAGATAGAATATAAAAGGTTGTTTGTCAAATTAATAGAGTTACAACATCAAAGAAATTTCTATGAACTATTATCTGACACCAATTTTTTTGGGGGGAGGATATATTTAATTTGTATAGAAGACGGATTTAGACCCTATCCTCATGTATATAAGAGAAACACCTAGACTACTTGTCCAAGAGATTATTATTTATATATGGTTATACATTCATTCATGTGTGTTTGTAAATTAATATATTTATATATATTTCAAATTTTTATATCTACTAATATATATATATATATATTAAAAAACACTCATGCACGCACGCATGACATATGTATGGTTCCTTTTTTCCCTACTTACAAGTTGTATGAGGTTTGGCTATATCTCAATTTTCCTCTTTACTTGCTGGTGTTAATCTTTGAATGCAAGATCGTTATCCTACATGGCCCATATATTTCATTGGAAACTTAAATAATTGCATATCTGCTAACTCAAATGGTATTTTGGAGGGAATACCATATGGGAGGGAGGTGAGGGAGGCTGTCTCCTTCTTAAATTCTGGAAGTGCCCTGGGTCCAAATGGTTTCCCAGGGTCTTCCTATATTAATTCATGGGACATTGTTAAAAATGAACTTGTGGAAATCATTCAAGATTTTTTTCATGGTGGAATCATTCCTAGAGTGGCTTGTTCCACTTCTTTGATCCTCATTCCGAAGGTTATTTATCCTTCCTCACTCATGAAGTTTCTTCCAATTAGCATGTGAAACATTCCTTATAAAGTACATGCTTCGATTATTAACAAGAGATTATCCATACACCTACCGAAATGGATATCTGAGGAACAATTGGGTTTCATTCGTGGAAGATCTACTTAGGTTTCCATTTCCATTTCTCATTAAATGACAAGTTATATTAATAGTAAGGTCCCTAAGTCCAACATTACTATGAAAAGGGTTATGGAGAAGGCATATGATAGGATGGAGTGGTGTTTCATAATTAATGTTATGTAAGTTAAGATATTTTTTAGAGAAAGTTATTGATATTATATTTATGTGCACGATTTCCCCCTGGGTTTTTATTACCTTTAGGGGAGAAGCTATGGTTTCTTGAAATTGGTCTGGCGGCTAAGCCAAGGATTTCCTCTCTCCCCCACAATCGTTATCTTGGATTATGAATCTTTTACCTAATAGTTTTACGAGAATATTGATGAGGTATGTCTGAGACCCATTCGGAGCAAGCCAAATATCAAGGGACCCTCTCATCATTTCTTGGCAGATGATCTCCTTATGTTACTTTCTAGAAATATCATAAATGTTCAGGAGATTGACCATACTCTTTTTGAATATTTCCATTGGAGTGGAAAATCCATCATCTGGGAAAAGAGTGGTGTTTATTTATCATAATCATATTCAGAATCAAGGGGAAAAAGAATTGTAGAAAAACGGGGAGTCCAAAAAAGATCATTTACAATGGAATATTTGGGAGCACCTATTTCTCCATGTAGAGTTATAATTCAACACTTTGATACACTTATTGATAAAATCACCATTCGTATTCTTAATTGTAAGTATATATTTCACTCTTTTGGAAATTGTATCACCCTTATTAACAATGTTTTTTCTTTAATTCCTACACATTTCCTATCCTCTATCATTATTACTAAATATTTCCTAAGTGAACTTGAAAAAATTCTTACCACCTTCATTTGGGAAGTGCATGGTGAAGGTAATAGTCATTGGGCTTCATGGAATAGGATGTATCATGCAATTGATGGTGGAGGCATTGGTTTTAGAAGTGTCACTAAATCTGTGAGTAACCACCAAGCTAGATTAGCATGAGACATTATGGAAGGTACATCAACGTGGGAAAAATTATTTCCAATACATATGGAACAGCTTGTAATATACTAGTGAGAAAGAGTTTGAATCTGTTGAATTCAGTCTTCAAATACTTACATGCCCTCTATCTTAACTCACATGGGGTCATTGTTCAGGGTTCTATAAGTTATTGAAATGACAACTGGGTGGGCAATATTATTTCTTCTTCGGGATGTCTAATATTGGATATTTCTTACTCACATGAAAGTAAATATCCTTTGTTTATCAATACGACTCTTAATCAGTAGTAGCAGAATGTCTTCAATAGTTTCATCATCTGTTCAAGGGATGGTAGATTAGTTTTCATAAGATCATCCTCTCGGTATTTCCCAATAAAAGAATACATGCACATCATTCATGGGGAATTCAATTTTGATGCATGGGGAGACAATATTTGGAGAAATTAAATCCTGACTAAGATTACTTTTTTGTTATGGTGGGTGCATAACCATGTCTTACCTATAGATTAAATGGTTCACACGATAGGTGTTACTTTGGAATCCTAGTGTAGCTGTTGTCATCTTCCTCACATAGAGACCCTAGATCATATTATATTCAAAGGTGACTGGGCATCCATAGTGTGGATTGATTTTTGCGAATATAGTGGACTCTCTGGACTATAATATCCTAAAATTGGATTCCTTAAATATTGGTTGCACAACTCCCCTGATAATCCCCATGAACACAAGGCAAGATATCTCCTCATGGCTACTGGATTTTGGACTCTATGGAATTCTAGGAATAAAGGGGAAGCATGGGGGTTACTTTATTCTCATATGGATGTGATTCTTAAATAGTAAAACTTATCAGTTGAACTAGATACTTTCATCAAGCACTGGGAAGCCTCACCTTCCCTACGACACATTATGCATGGTATGATTTATGGGAACACGGGTCACAACCCCCGATTACAAGGCAATTGGGTTTAATGGTATCCTATGGATAATGGTTTTAAATTAAATATAGATGGGTCATGTATTAGAGGTATAATGAGAGGGGGAGAAGTTGTTTGTAACTGGGATGGTTCTATTACTCTTTCTTTTAGTTCTACTTTTAGCAGAGGTGGCTCTCTTTTTTTCAAAACATTATCTATGCTTAAGGGATTAGAAGTGTGTCTTTACCAATATATTATGGTGGAAGGGGTGGGAACTGAATATTCAATCCTTCACAGATCATTGAGATGGACCATCTCAATACCTCAGGCTATCACATATCTACTGTGGAGATGTAATATCATACTATCCAATATCATTATTACTAATCATACATGGCATGATGGTAATAAGGTGGTGGAATTCCTGGCCTCCAAGTGATCTTCAGACAACTCAATCATCATTTCTAATACAACTTGTTCCCTTCTAATGGAGTGTGTTAATCTTGTTAAAGATGATTCTCCTAGGCTACCTTATTTTAGACCCCTATGATGTATTTGGGCTATGCCTTATTTCAATAAAAATTCATTATGTTGGATGGATGGATTCATGCGAGGATGGTCTTAGGATTAAAAATGAAGTGTGTGAAAAAGGGAGGAAATGGAATCGTTTTGACTCCATTTTTATCCCATGTGTTAGTTTTTGTGACATTATGATCTCCCACACCCTTAGAATTAGTATGGAAGTCAAAAAGGGATATCAATTCTAGAATGATACTGTAGTTTTATGATCAATGATGGACATTGTATGTAGAGACCTGAAGCTTGACGTACATGGACATTAAATTACTTTTGCGGAATACTTAATACATAACAAAAACAGACACACAAGTACCATAATAGTTTAGTGTCTTTGGAAACTTGGAACGTAATCTTCTAATCGTGGTGAAAGATCTTCAACATCTCCCATAAAGATCTTCCACTTTTTGTTTCCTTACCTAAAACCTTTCTTTTAATCTTGGGGGAAAATAAAACATAAAAAGAGTGAGCTCAAATGCTCAGTAAGGGTAGGCATGGATAAAATAAAACATACCATATAAGTTTGAAATTAAAAACATGAACATAATGTTTAAACATCAAAATCTTGAGCAAAGACATAAATTGTGGAAGTACATAAGGCATAGATCATAATGGAACATAAATCATGATAAAATAGCATGGTAATAAAACATGTAATTGTGGCATCCATTTAAGCACATGTAATGATTTCCATAGTAGCCAAGGCATTGCTTCCAAGACCATCTTATTGGACAAAGTCCTTTTCTGAATTGAGTTCACTCCTCGTTCCAGTCCTGTAATACTGAACCGGAATAACTTACCATTCCAGCCATGTCTATCTCATGAGATATAAATCTTTACCCAATGAATTGGAGGGAGATATAGGTCCCACCCATCTCATAATTAAATCATTCTTACTTGTGCCACAAAATAAACATACATCATTCATAATAACCCAACAAATAAAATGGGTTTCATAAACATCATCCCATCGTCACATAATCCATATAAAAGAAATGGATATAATTTCATAATAAGAAATGTGAAACCATGTAAATCATATAGACATGATACTTGAAACATACACATATGAAATAATGTCATCTTAGATGAAAATGGTTTTGATAAAACACTTGAAATGAATTATTGAGGAAAATATCCTTTTTCTTCAAAATCATTTCCTTTCCAAAAAATGTCATGAAATTTTAAAAGAAATGGATTTTGTTGAAAATAGTCATGAAATATTTTGGAGGAAGCTTCATGAAAATAATTCTTTATAAAAATGTAAAAATCCTTTCATACCGTATACGTTAAAAAACATTCTTCTCGTACTTTGGACGGAAAAGTGAAAAAGTACATCGTAAAAGAAAGATTCCATACATACCATGTAGTAAAAGTCAAAAATGGGTAAAAAGGACTTTAAACATACATGAATACACTTTGATAAAACATGGACATGGATGATAGCAATAACCCCAGTAAATTCTTACGAATAAGCAATCTCAGATAAAAATGAGATTTGAACAATTATCCCTTACCTTAGGTCCGATATGCTTCATACATATCCAAACCTCCTGTATAATGATTTAAATAATGTCACTGAATTATTAAAGAATCATATTCATTATTATGATATCATATATGGTTCACTTATGACTTTATATTACCCGTTCTTTTGTAAATTCCATGTTAAAGAGTGTTTTGGGTAAAATCGTTTCATTTGTCGTCCGTGTTTTGACTTCTAATTAATTATATGATTACATAGATCATGATTACTTAATTACAGAATATAAAACATGATTTATATATAATATATATTCATAATCTACATATATATAATAGATCGATAAATGGAAAGAAATACACTGTTCATGGAGACGGTAGGCCGTGCGTACGCATGAACGTTGTTTTCGTTTCCTCATTGAATTGAATGGAATTAATTGGACGAAATATATATATATATATATATATATACATAAATACAATCTCATTATTATGTCATATATTTCATTATTACTTTTTATATATACATTATAATCATTCATGAATGGTTAATCATTGAGAATGAATCTCATCGCGTCGTGGAGACGGTATTCCGTACGTATGCACGAGCGATGATATTGTTCCCATGATCGTGGAATTTTATTGGAGTTTATGTATACTATTACAGAATAAATACCACTTTAAAATAATCATATATAGTTATTATTTACACCATTATACCCATCCATGTAAAGTGGTGGGGGAAAATAGATTACACACGCCGTGGAGACGGTATTCCGTACGTACGCACGCATGGTGTTTTTTTTCCATAGGATGGATAGATGGTGAAATAGGGTTGTTTAATACTTATAATAACATATAATTATATGAGTGATACTGATGTTATTACTTCATAATGAAACAACCTAAGAAGAAGAAGTGGAAGAAGAAATAATGTTGAAAGAATCGGTAACGGATATTACCTCTTCTTTGAAGCGCCTCTTTGAGACCTCCTCTTAGGGAACTAAAATTGGACTTTTAAGAATACCATAACCTCTAGAATGTTTCTATGGAAGTGTAAAAGATAATTTTTCAGGGTTTGGCCGAGGTTGAAGGCTCAAAGTGGTGTGAGGAAGAGAGGGAGGAGGTGCCCTTTTATAATGGAGGAGAGGGGCACCTTTGGAATAACTAAACATATTATTTTATTATAAAGTCAAATTCGTTTTTTAGTAGCTCCAAATTGATATATTTATAATATAAGGTGGGGATGGGTCTAAATACTCTCATCAAATAGAATTTAGAAAAGTTTAGGTATCAATTTTAACCTTATCATTTAGATTTAACTTTAAGTTAGATAATTTAACTTTTACCGTGTCTTCTTGTTTTCTTACACTATAAGGTTAATAAACATACTATATCAAGCCAAAATAACCCCAAGTTGGTTATTATTAACATATATATCCTTATATAAGTCATTTTTCCAAACCTTAGATTTTTAGGAATAAAATAACAATTAATAATATAGTATTTGTTTTAAAAACTATTTTATGTCAATTTTGACACTATTTGGTAATTGATTTTTGTGAAAATCATAACAGAATTATTAGTTCGAATAAATTTAATTAAATCAATACTAACATGTCATATTAAAATATAAAATTATTGTAATTCATAAAAAGTCTCAAATTATATTTATTTGGGTATTTATAACATCAATTATGTCAATATTTCATTAATAAGATAATTACTGTATCATCATTGTATCATAAATAAATTAAATTATTTTAAGTCTAAAAATTAAAATTGAAATACCATTATGTAGGAAATCGTTTTAGATTTCTAATGAATATTTATAGTCCAATTTATCTTATGTATGACCTTATATTAAAAATTGTTTAGTTATTAAACTTTGATTTTAACTATTTTAACCCTTCTTTAAATAAATTGATAATAACTGTCCTAATCTAATCCAAGTGGGCCTAAATGGTCATATTTTTTTACTAAGGTTTTTTTTGGTCGAAGTAAACTTATCCAATAGAATTAGGACATGTTTTAGGGTAATAATAATATCATTTTTACCCTTAACTACCCTATTTACTTTTAACCGTGGTAAATAAAAGTAAAAATTCACTATTCATCAAAAATTATTTCCATCTCATTGAACCACATTTTAATTACTGACATCAACCGTGTCTCTTGGATTTTTGTAATTCCACTCACAGAAGGGGTAAAATTATGTTTTATGAAAAATTTCAGTTTTTTAAATACCACCTAGTGGTTTCACTATTCATCAAAAAATGAAAGTTTCCAGAAAAATACCAAAAATTAGGCCTAATCTATATTTGATATTATGAATTCAAAAATGATGTTTATTTTACCAAATTTAAAACATATCAGTTACATTAACTAATTTAAAAAATTAATTACCGTCGTCAAAACAAATAGCGTGTTTTTAAGAGATAATAACTATCAAAAGAATGACACTTGTTTATGTCTGGTTTAAATGTGAAATTACATCCAATGGCCAACATTGTATTAAATTGTAAAAATATATTCTAAATATACTTTTAAAAACACTAAAATTAATAATTTATCACTATTATTTATTTCGATTAAAAAAGTTGTTTTTTAATTAAAATTTAGTAATTTTCACTATTCATCAGAATATGAAAGTTATCCGAAAAGTACCAAAATTTCACCCAAAGCTAATTTCGATATTCAGAATCCAAAAATGAAGTCCATTTTGAAAGATAAAATTTATAAAATTTCAAAAAGTGGGTATTACTATTAATAACGGCTAGTTCGTAATAATATTATAATAATATCTCGTTTAGTGAAACTCGGTATTGCGTACTACACACGCCATCGAGGAAGGTCGTGATTGCGTTTAATGAAAGACAAGTCAGGGATGCTTCTGGTGAAATCTCCTTTTGGTGTAGCGTACAACACAAGACATTAATAAAATTAAAAAGAATATTTTTCATAAAATCTCGGGGTGTTACATTCTACCCCCCTTAAAATGAATTTCGCCCTCAAAATTTGTCGGGGTTATAAATGGTTTACTACTCGAAAGTTTTTTTAATAGAAAACCACATAGTAAAAAGGAATTCCAATACTTGGCTTTAAAAAATAAAGTATGAAACGTAACAGTTACCCAAATTAACACATCACTGGGTTTCCACGTATGAGAACATAGGTGAAAATATTGATATGGAAGAAAAATCTAATCATCAAGTTCTGATAGAGAGTGGTAGAGAACATGGCTATGAGAAACCCAATAATCACAAAGCCATAAATTTGTGACGATCTAAGGTACCATCTGATTTATCGGATATAAGAGCACTAGGACAACATTTTTGGTTTTCAAGATCATTTCCCTAAAGTTGATGAAATTGGAATTAGAAGAAATACTTTCGTGATTTTGGTACAGTCTCACCGTTGGTCGTTCTTTAGACAATTTCCACTTCATCTCTTAAAGAAATGAAGTTGAATTTTTTATTTGTGAAGTGTTAGCAGATCATGTGATAGAATGATGGGTCATTCCATCTGTTTCAAACAAAAGGTTAGAAAAGTTATCAAAAAATACATAACTCTATCTACAGTGAGATTAATCATATATTGTTCATAAAATGGACATATACTTCATATATCATACTGCTTAATATAATTAAACTAGTTTCTACTAAACAGGGACTTCCTGTAGGCTAGTGGTAGGCGATAAAGGCCAGTCGCACTTCGGTTGTGGGTTCGATTCCCACATCATTGTCCGACGCGATGGGCTGTCGCCTGTCCTGCAGGTTGTCCTTTTTATAAAACTACATTACTATAACATCCCATCAATAATATCAAATAAAAATTCTATCCTTAAACAATACTAACTTATGTCCAACATAATCCATTCCAATCTTTAGGCTTATCCAAAATACTGTTGTCCAATATCATATTACAGTGAAAATGATTACCAAAGAATTCATATAACAAGCATGTTAATACCATTGTTGATCCCCATATATCATGAGATATGTCTTGTTGGTCACATTCCAAACATTCAAAGGGCTTAATCATGTATTCTCTTGAAAAATGAATACCAATTGAATCTTAGTGAAAACATGAGTGCTATCAAAAGTTAACTCATTCCACATACCAAAACCTCAAAATTCTATATACTCAAACCCTGATATAACTATTTCCTTATATCAGTCATGAGCTCATGAATACTGTCAAACATTTCATTTTCTTCTTATCCCTTGCATATCATCTTCTTTTCCAAAAATATCTCAATCCTTTCCATGGTTACCGGTACCATAAAGTTATTAAAAACCACAATAGACCAATACATAAATATTCCAATATTCCATGATACTATATACAACATTATTTTGGAATCCCATTACATAAACACTTAATCATTCCACCACATCGTTGTCATATTCAACATCACCAATAGTGATCGCATGTGACTTCACATTGTCCTTTGCCTTAAGTGGTTTCTCATGTCGATCATCACTAACCCTTGGATTAGTGCATTTATTAGCATAATGACCCATTTCCTTGCACTTGAAGCATTGAAGTGTTGGTGGTGTGTTCTCTGTAGTCTTTTATTTATTCACATCATTAGAAAACCTTTTTCCATTACTTCGACACTCAGCTGCTCGATGACCTTCTTTTCCCCACTTAAAACATTTTCTAATCCCTTTAAGACAATCTCCACCATGCTTCTTTCCACAATTTGAGCATAAGTAACCATTCATCTTCTTTTCACCATTATTATGAGATTTCTCCTTGAACTCCATCTTTCATTTGTTGTCAAAACTATGTGATGGATAAGTAACACCAACTTCCATTTCTACCTTGATAGAACAACGCACAATTTCTTCATAGCTACTGAAGTCTCTTATATCTAATGCCCTTCTAAGATTTGGTTTTAAGCCTATGAAGAATCGATCAACTTTACTTTTAGGTTGGATGATAAAGCCAGATGCATACCTTGAAAGCCTTTTAAAATTCGCTTCATATACACCAACAGATTCATCATCCTTTTTCTTAATTCAAGAAACTCCTTCTCCATCTTTGTTTGAAGAATATGAGGGAAGTACTTATTGAAAAATAAGTTCTTGAACTCATCCCATTCCATGGACTCAATTTCATCTCTTGGCCTCGTATTCTTGATAAGATTCCACCATTGATCAGCTTCACCTTCCAAACGATATACCGCTAAGATGAATTTATCATGTTCAGAACATTGAAGAACTGAAAATATCTTTTCAGTGGTACTGATCCATTGTTCAACAACAAGTGGATCAGAAGACCCAATGAAAGAAGGTGGACGTTTCCTCATGAAGGACTCAATAGAATATTGTTCCCTTCTCTGCTCATTTGGAAGTCCAGAATGATTCATATCTTGTGTAAGTATAGTAATAAGATTTTTCACTCCATCTCCCATAACATTTTTTTGTTCAGGAGGACAATAATTACATTGTCCATTGCATTGATCAACACGGTTCCTTTGGGTTCCATCCATCGTCTAAAACCCAAAAAGAATAGTGTGAGAGGTAAAAATCATGCTAGGGAAAAGAATATAGTAAAGGGGGAGTACCCTCAATATATAACATCTTAGGTTAAATTCTAAGATCATTAGCTCAATTCTAGGACTATAACCTATACATATACTTAACCTTAGGGACATCCCTAGACATACCTTAGAAATATCTCTAGGGATATCACTAATGTTTTCGCATCTTAGTTTCCAAAGGTTAACTAAACCTTTCCTCTGATTCCAACAGTAGAGACCCGAATCTTGACGTACATGGACATTACATTACTTTTGCGGAATACTTAATACATAAGAAAAACAGACACACAAGGACTGTAATAGTTTAGTGTCTTTGGAAACTTGGAACGTAATCTTCTAATCGTGGTGAAAGTTCTTCAACATCTCCCATAAAGATCTTCCACTTTTTGTTTCCTTAACTAAAACCTTTCTTTTAATCCTAGGGGAAAATAAAACATAAAAAGGGTGAGCTCAAATGCTCAGTAAGGGTAATCATGGATAAAATAAAACATACCATATAAATTTGAAATTAAAAACATGAACATAATGTTTAAACATAAAAATCTTGAGCAAAGACATAAATTGTGGGAGTACATAAGGCATAGATCATAATGGAACATAAATAATGATAAAATAGCATGGTAATAAAACATGTAATTGTGGAATCCATTTAAGCACATGTAATGATTTCCATAGTATCCAAGGCATTGCTGCCAATACCATCTTAGTGGACAAAGTCCCTTTCTGAATCGAGTTCACTCCTCGTTCCAGTCCTGTAATACTGAACTGGAATAACTTATCATTCCAGCCATGTCTATCTCATGCGATATAAATCTTTACCCAATTCATTGGAGGGAGATATAGGTCCCACCCATCTCATAATGAAATCATTCTTACTTGTGCCACAAAATAAACATACATCATTCATAATAACCCAACAAATAAAATGGGTTTCATAAACATCATCCCATCATCACATAATCCATATAAAAGAAATGTATATCATTTCATAATAATAAATTTGAAACCATGTAAATCATATAGACATGATACTTGAAACATAAACATGTGAAATAATGTCATCTTAGATGAAAATGGTTTTGATAAAACACTTGAAATGAATTCTTGAGGAAAATATCCTTTTTTCTTCAAAATCATTTTCTTTCCACAAAATGTCATGCAATTTTAAAAGAAAAGGATTTTGTTGAAAATAGTCATGAAATATTTTAGAGTAAGCTTCATGAAAATAATTCTTTATAAAACCGTAAAAATCCTTTCATGTCGTATACGTTAAAAAACATTCTTCTCGTACTTTGTACGGAAAAGTCAAAAAGTACATCGTAAAAGAAAGATTGCATACATACCATGTAGTAAAAGTCAAAATTGGGTAAAAAGGACTTTAAACATACATGAATACACTTTTATAAAACATGGACATGGATGATAGTAGTAACCCCAATAAATTCTTACGAATAAGCAATCTCGAATAAAAATGAGATTTGCAAAATTATCCCTTACCTTAGGTCCGATATGCTTCGTACGTATCCAAACCTCCTATATAATGATTTAAATAATGTCATTGACTTATTACTAAATCATATTCATTATTATGATATCATATATGGTTCACTTATGACTTTATATTAGCCGTTCTTTTGTAAATTCCATGTTAAAGTGTGTTTTGGGTAAAATCGTTTCATTTGTCGTCCGCGTTTTGACTTGTAATTAATCATATGATTACATAGATCATGATTAATTAATTCCATAATATAAAACATGATTTATATATAATATATATTCATAATCTACATATATATTATAGATCGATAAATGGAATGAAATACACCGTTCATGGAGACGGTAGGCCGTATGTACGCATGAATGTTGTTTTCATTTCCTCATTGGATTGAATGGAATTAATTGGATGAAATACATATATGTATACATAAATCCAGTATCATTATTATGTCATATATTTCATTATTACTTATTATATATACTTTATAATCATTCATTAATGGTTAATCATTTAGAATGAATCTCATCGTGTCGTGGAGACGATATTCCGTACGTACGCACGAGCGATGATATCGTTCCCATGATCGTGGAATTTTATTAGAGTTTATGTATACTATTATAGAATCAATATCACTTTACAATAATCATATATAGTTATTATTTACACCATTATAACCATCCATGTATGGTTGTGGGGGAAAATAGATTACACCACGGCGTGGAGACGATATTCTGTACGTATGCACGCGTGGTGATTTCGTTTTCCATAGGATGGATAGATGGTGAAATAGGGTTGTTTCATACTTATAATAAAATATCAGTATATGAGTGATACTGATGTTATTACTTCATAATGAAACAACCTAATAAGAAGAATTGGAAGAAGAAATAAAGTTGAAAGAATCGGTAACAGACATTACCTCTTCTTTGAAGCGCCTCTTTGAGACCTCCTCTTACGGAACTAAAATTGGTCTTTGAAGAAGACCGGAACCTCTAGGATGTTTCTATGGAAGTGTAAAAGAGAATTTTGCAGGGGAGTGCCGAGCTTTAAGGCTCAAAGTGGTGTGAGGAAGAGAGGGAGGAGGTTCCCTTTTATAAGGGAGGAGAGGGGCACCTTTGGAATAACTAAAAATATTATTTTATTATAAAGTCAAATTCTGTTTTTAATAGATCAAAATTAAAATATTTCGAATATAAGGTGGGTATGGGTCTAAATACTCTCATAAAATAGAATTTAGACAAGTTTAGGTATCAATTTTAACATTATCATTTAGATTTAACTTTAAGTTAGATAATTTAACTTTTACCGTGACTTCCTGTTTTCTTACACTATAAGGTTAATAAACTAACAATATCAAGACAAAAGAACCCCAAGTTGTTTAGTATTAATATATATAACCTTATATAAGTCATTGGACAAAAACTTATATTTTTAGGAATAAAATAACAATTAATAATATAGTATTTGTTTTAAAAACTATTTTATGTCAATTTTGACACTATTTGGTAATTGATTTTTGTGAAAATCATAAGAGAATGATTAGTTCAAATAAATTTAATTAAATCAATAATAACATGTCATATTAACATATAAAAGTATTTTAATTCATAAAAAGTCTCAAATTACATTTATTTGGGTATTTATAACATCAATTATTTTAATATTTCTTTAATAACATAATTACTGCGTCATCATTGTATCATAAATAAATTAACTTATTTTAAGTATAAAAATTACAAATAAAATACCATTATGTAGGAAATATTTTCATCTTTCTAATGAATATTTATAGTCTAATTTATCGTATTTATAACCATATATTAAAAATGCTTTAGTTATTAAACTAAGATTTTAACTATTTTAACCCTTCTTTAAATAAATTGATAATAAATGTCCTAATCTAATCCAAGTGGGCCTGAATGGTCATATTTTATTCCTAAGGTTGTTTTTGGTTGAATTAAACTTATACAATATAATTAGGACATGTTTTAGGGTAATAATAATATCATTTTTACCCTTAACTACCCTATTTACTTTTAACCGTGGTAAATAAAAGTAAAATTTACTATTCACCAAGAATTATTTTCATCTCATTCAACCACATTTTAGTTACTGACATCAACCATGTCTCTCAGATTTTTGAAATTCCACTCACAGAAGGGGTAAAATTATGTTTTATGAAAAATTTCAGTTTTTTAAATACCAGTTAGTGGTTTCACTATTCATCAAAAAATGAAAGTTTCCAGAAAAATACCAAAAATTAGGCCTAAGCTATATTTGATATTATGAATTCAAAAATGATGTTTATTTTACCAAATTCAAAACATATCAGTTACATTAACTAATTTTAAAAATTAATTCCCATCGTCAAAACAAATAGCGTGTTTTTAAGAGATAATAACTATCAAAAGATTGACACTTGTTTATGTCTGGTTAAAATGTGAAATTACATCCAATGACCAACATTGTATTAAATTGTAAAAATACATTCTAAATATACTTCAAAACCACTCAAATTAATAATTTATCGCTATTAATTATTTCGATTAAAAAAGTTATTTTTTAATTAAAATTTAGTAATTTTCACTATTCATCAGAATATGAAAGTTATCCGAAAAGTACCAAAATTTCTCCCAAAGCTAATTTCGATATTCCGAATCCAAAAATGAAGTCCATTTTAAATGATAAAATTTATAGAATTTCAAAAATTTGGTATTACTATTCATAACAGCTAGTTCATAATAATATTATAATAATATCTCATTTAGTGAAACTCGGTATTGCGTACTACACACGCTATCGAGGAATGTCGTGATTGCGTTTAATGCAAGACAAGTCAGGGATGCGTGTTGTGCAAGATTTTTTGGTGTATCATACAAAACAAGACATTAATGAAATTAAAAAGAATATTTTTCAAAACATCTCAAGGTGTTACATTGTATGAAGTATAAGGATCATGATATTTCTTGCATAAGATAATTACTTTTCCCTACTTATAGTTTTTTTGTTGTGTCTACAATGCTTCATGGGAAGATTATTCTTTCACGGGTCTTCCTCACAAAATTGATGAATAGTATGTCACTACAAGGAAGAATATTATTTTTAGATAGAAGTAAGATAATGATATTTTTTAGGGTGGGGTTATGTCATAATGTGGGATGTGGTTTGGTCTATACGAGGAGATAGTGTCACACCATGGAAGAGTAGTTTTATGAAATTAATGAAGATATATAATTTTTATTTGAAATAAATAAACAAATTTTCACATCATGAGAGCATGGTTTTTTATCACTTCCATGTAGAAACTGTGATGATATATTTCATGGAAGTTTTCTTGCGATGTAAGGAAAATATTTCGGCAATAAATAAGAAATGAATTTTATGTATAGATGAGATTAACATCATAATTCATATGTTTATTCTTCAAGTTATATATCTAAAAAACTGATCAATGTAGATCATTATGATAATACCACTTTTATTCCATGTTTATGCAGAATAATGAAGCTGGTTTGTGAAAATAAATTTTTATTATATTCGTGATGATAATTTTCACACTATGATATATATATATATTGAGTGAGAATATTTCATGATGGAGAGCTAGTCAATTCCATGATTTACTATGTCACTCCATGAAATTTATATATAAAAAATATATATAGTTTGAAGACTCACTCTATTTATAGTAATTTTGAGATATCTCTTATGGGAGATTTAGGCATCGTTTCATATGGATTTTAGAACTGAATTAAGTGGTGATGGGGTTTAACTTTTAGTAGAAAATATGAACCAAAATATATAGAGATATAATGAGATATGAAGTAGGATTCAGTTTCTGTAAAATAAGTTTTATGTTTTACACTTGGAGGGTAATATTTATAGGGATGCTTACTGTTGGTCCATGGATTTTCTTCTTCTAGGTTATGGTTAGTTTATTTTTTCTATATTTATTCCACTTAAGAATAGAATTAGATATTAGAATTTGTGAAATTAATTTCAAATAAAAGGGAACTGAATATATTGAAGTGAATTTTTATAATTAGTATTCCTGATTGGATTTTCATTAATATGGTTTTTATAAATATCTTGATTATTCATTGATAAAGACTGATGTCTTTCAAGTGATAGAATGCACTAAATTGAGATTATTTTCTACCATGACTACTGGGTATGTTCCATACTATAGTTAAATATGGTTTTGGGTTGCCCAAATTCTACGTTTTTCAAAGTACCTACACTCTTAGTAAAAGAGGATCTTAGTAGTTGGAGATTGATTAACCAAACAAATGGATTCAGTTATACCATATTCTGATAACATCATGATTATGTATTATTTATTTTATGTTTCACTACTACATGAACTTAGTTAAAAAATATTATGGTAATCATCATCATTTATTATTATTATAAGCTATTAGTATGTTTCATTTTCATTTTATTTTGAATTTTTCATCTGGAATATTAACTTTTAGTGTTTCTCAAGACTTTACCATGTGGTTTTGAACTAAATAATAATAAGTTATATCCAATTATTTAGTAGTTTTAGTGATTTTATGTGTCATGGTTTAATAAGATTCTAAAATTTATTACCTAGAGTAATTAATAATGACCTGTGGGGTGTCAAATTTAATGGAATTATTGTAGGGGATTATTAATTTATAAGAAAAATCAGTTTGATAGACCAGGATAATATCATTCCCCCTCTATTTCCATTTTTTATTTTAGTTAAAAACCCATTCTTAAGTGTGGGTATTTTTTTTAATATGATGATAGGATCATAATGAATCATCTGTAAACACATTTTCTTTTACATGTAAACTATGGATTGTTCACATCTAATTGATCAACAAATTGGCATTATCTATATTCAAGGAAGATGTGGGCCACTACTATCCCCATGTAATGATTATGTGATCCAAAATGCATTTGAAAATGTCTTCAAAACATTCATGAATATATTTGGATATGATGGGAAAGAAAGCTAATGAATCAAAAAATTACCCAAAGAGGAATATTTTTTTAAATAAAAACTTCGGTATACTTACAATGGTGGTGTAATATTGGATAATAAATCCAATTTCACTTATAACGATCAAGTGAGATATACCATAAAATATTTGAAGTATCCCCTCATTATTATTTAACAAATTGATGAAACATAAGTACAATATTTAATTTACAAGGATGAAAAAAGTTTTAGATGGCGGTGACCAATGATATAGGGAAGAACATGGAAAAAGATTAGGGGGGAGAAGTAAGTAGAAGATTAAATATAGGACTAATACCATGTTTGGATAGTGTGACTTACTTCATTAATCATTAATACTACCCAAATTTTAGGTTTCTCCATTATGGATAATTAATATAGGTTTGGTGAAAAAGAGGAGAAGATGTTTTACACATGTTGGACAAAACTTTTAGACATGGAAACATCTTGATAGTGTAAGTTCTTATCATAATTAAATTACATGAAATTAAATATGTTAGTTCTATGTAATGTACATTAAAACATATTCTGAGAGTTTTACCAAGTATTTTTTTAATTGTTTTGAATTAACCATTATGAATTAATTTAGGAGTTCATTAAGGATATATGATCAATTCCCCTTATTCCTTTTGAGATTAATTGAACATGGACCAAGTACATTCATGTTTCCTTTTGATTTTATTATGTCTATAATGGTTGGAGGAAGAATATAAAAATATGAGATAAAATATTGAAAATTGATTCAATACATTGGGTAGTGTAGTATTGTCGTAATTTTTTATCTCTTTTACTTTTGCTGTATTTTTTATATAGTTTCTAAGTTAAAATAAATTTTTATTCCACACTTGTACATTTATTACATACTATTTATCTATAGTGAAATTTTTTCTAACGGAACCCATCATACAATTTTTTAAATATATTTTTGAATAAGAAAGAATTAGTAAGGTAGAGGTGAATAATTAAAGATACACATGAGAGAATTAATTTTATGGATCATGGTTTAGAAGTACTAGTTGATTTATAATGACGAAATTCCATAATAATTTTCAAGCTTTAATTTTCTAAATTTTTTATTGATTAATTTTATAATATTATTCAGAGCATGAGTAATTTACCAAACATTTTATGTTTCCTATCAGAATATGGATCTATGAAATTTTTATCATATTCTTTATTATAAACTACTCCTTGAGAGATATTTATGGAATATATAATACTATAAATTTCATTGATATCTTATTAAATAAATGAATGAAGAAAATCAAGTTAAAATGATTAAGAATTTATTGATTTGATCCCTATATATGTTTGAGATTTACCATTACATATTTTCTCTAATATAACCTATACATGCAGCAGATAACCATGATAACGAATATACATTACATGTATATTTATTCCCTACCTTAATTATGTTATTTTTCATGATATACAATGAAATAAGCTCTTGTAAAGGTTTTCCAAAGCGATAAGTGATTTTTTGTATGGTAAAAGTGAATATGTGAGGTATTATAAATTAGTTGTGGGGGGATTTCATAAATTCATTTTAATTGTCCTTTATTCTCAACCTTTTAGGGAAATATAAACACTTCTAATAAAGAGATAATTGATTATTGAAAAAAGAGGAAAATTAAAAATGGTTTCAAAAAAAGAACTATAATTGTATAGGTAGTGTATCTTTTTTTTAAATCATTATTTTTGAGACTACATGGAAGAAGGGTGTTTTGTGGAATCATTCCTGGAAGGGGAACTTTTATTTAATATTCTATTTTTTATCATGTATGGGTACTTTAGATTTTAAATTCCTTTTCATCCTGTTTCAAAATTTTTTACATTAATTACCTACCAATCCTTAGTATTAGGGTCATTTGATCCTTATATATGAATCAATCATGATTGATATTGACAATCATTTTAATGGGGACGCCTTGAGATTCTATAATGAGAATATGGTAAAGATGCATGTACTCAAGGTATCATCGTAGCTCTAGTCAAAAGTGACTTTAGTGATGATTGAAAACTTTTCTAGTGATGTATGTCCAATGTGGAAAGAATAATTATAATAAATTCAATGATTTCGATAGATGTTAAAAAATGGTATCATCATTTCAAGAGGGGAGTAAAAAAAATGACAAATTAGTTTTCATAAAATGAGGAGTTGATGAAATATTTCATACATGATTCTTGAATGTTTGTTATCTGTTGATAATTATTGGATTTTTCTCAATTTGATGTTTAATACTTGGTTAAAAATGGTAATATTTCTAATTATGTTGACATTTTATTCTTGAGAACAAGTATGTGTTTATATTTTTGAGATTTTATAACTACAATTCACCCATCTTTCTTATTTTTTTATTTTCATTTATTTTATGGAGTGATTTTTAGTTTTTCCCTAATGTATTTACATTTTTGTTTTCATTAAGAACAAATGATTAAACATGAATTTGGGTCAAAAAGGAATAAATGTTAAGGGAAATAATCTATCATAATGAATAGAATATTTATTTTTCAATGTAAATAAAAAAAATTATATTTGAAGTTTGGGTAAGAAAAAAGTGTCATTCATTTCGACAAAGGAACAGGTGGGGATCCTAGTGGTGGATTCGAGTGGAAAATCCTAACATGGTTCGACATTATGTGTTATATTTGGGGTCTTAATATCGAGTTCCACAAAGATAATAACCATGATAGTGGTTTGGGATGCTCGGGTTTGTGAAGCGAGCACCAAATTATGGAAACGTTGATGTAAGTCTTAAATGATTCCAGACAATAGATTAAAAATTAAGTGTATATAGAATGGGTGTAACTGAATCCTTCAAACTCATATTCTTCTCCAATGAGATAGTGATTCACACTATGATGAGCATCTGTGCTTATAGAACTATTGTGGGAGGTGACGAGGGTGATCAATCCTATCTCAATATCCCTATGTGAAGATAAAATATGACTACAACATTAAATACAAGAATGAAGAGAGTCATAAAGTAAGATAATTATTCACTAAGACATATATTTTCACACTACATCATCTATCATTCATGGGTATCTAAGAGTACTCTTACTATGATGATTAGTGTCACACCACAATGAAGAAAATTAATTCTGTATTATAATTCCATAGGTTTCTTTCCTATGATAATAAAATTCAAATAGTTTATAAAAATATAATTTAGATTAGGATTTAATATATATTTCATATCAAATCATAAAAAATAATCTAGTTATATAAGCCTATGTGAGTATAATCTAATTTTAGAAAATGAGTGAAACAATTGAGTGTTTTATTGTTGTGAAATAAGAAACTAATTAATCATATATCTGGATTTATTTCAACTCACCATTGATAGCGTCTTCTCCAATATTCTCCCACCCAGTAAATATAAAC
Organism: Viscum album; assembly: GCA_963277665.1. Taxonomy (NCBI): domain Eukaryota; kingdom Viridiplantae; phylum Streptophyta; class Magnoliopsida; order Santalales; family Viscaceae; genus Viscum; species Viscum album. The sequence continues at coordinate 2,082,995,555 of OY728143.1, read as the reverse complement.
ACCTTTTAATAAAAATTGTAGACGAATATTGTAACATATACATCAAGGATAGGGGTTATCCCCTTTTCACATTGAAGAAATTTGGTGAACCAAATGTTTTAATGGATAATTATAAAATACATAAACATTAAATTTATTTGTAAATATATCGGTGAAGTAATGAAGAGTCCCAATAAATTCTATATTCACAATATTTCCCCCCCATTCTACATTTTTAAATGATTTTGTATTCAAATATGTATTCTTAGACAGGGTTGAACTAGATTCTTTATTAATTTGATTTCAATTTTTTCCTCACACTAAAAGAAAATTTAATGTTGCACCATTTAACTATTATACTTTCATTATTTCTTTATCAACATTTTTTTTGTACAAGACTATGTGAAAAATATATTCTATAATTTAATTGAAATAAACATAAAAAATACATTTTATTTCCACTCCAAACAACATAGTTTCTTACAATATAAAATGATCCACCACCATGTATTTTCTATTAAAAATATCACATATCCAATCATTGTCCATATGAGAAAAAATTACACAACATATATAATCTATAACACTAAACCATAATTCACTATTCCCTGAATGAATCTCATTATTATTTTCACTTCTATGAGTTATTATTTTATACAAAAATTTGGAAATATACTACCAAGATAATTTTATAGGTAATTAAAACTCTATTTACAATAACATAATGTAGACTCCCAATCACACTTCGATACAGTGTTGAGTAAACTCCCTCATTTTAATCATTCTTTCCCTATTTTGTTCCAACTTATATCAAAGTTGAAACTATCTTCTACTCTTCAATTATGAAATTAATCAAAACTTCATAGGGATATTTTACCTCTAATATTAATATATTCTATTCATCATGAAAAACTTGTATCCCATGAAAATATGGGAACTCTCTAACCATTTACCTCTCAAAATATGAACCTGTTAATTTATAAATCCTTCAAATAAAATTTTATATTCTTTTCCCAAAAAAAATTTTATCCACAAAAAACAACACAATAAAAAAAATCCAAAATTCTAATCATGGGTTGATTTATTAAGGATACAAAAAGGCTTTACAAATCTACACACATTATAATCATCATATTCTAGAAAAAACCAACATATTGTTCAATGTTTACATGTACATTCTAGACATCTATTAAAAATGTTTCCTACCACTACTAGAAAAAAGTATTATTGAATAAATTCTTATATATGTTGACAATGATTCTTTATCATTAATTCCTTCTAAAGAATAAAATCTCTTACATACTTACCTTGATTTATTTCATATCACTTTTTTTCATCATTCAGATTACTCTTGATGACCCACTTTATGTCAATCAAATTATAATATTTCAATCTACCTATAGGATCCTACATTTAAATTATCAGAAATTTTAAAATATTCATTCAGGTATATTACACATGAATCCTCTTATGCAACTTCTTGAAAAAATGGGTTCTACTTATATTGATAGAGTTGCATCCTCCATTACCCTCTTCATTTAAGTCTATATTGGACTACATTTTTCTTTAATAACATTAAAAACCTATTTGAAATATTTTCCTTCTTGGTTGAGTTATAGCTTGAAACTCTTCTTCACCATTTTCTTCTCTATTCATCATCAAGAATAATTATCAATCTAAATATTTTTAAATTCTCTTGAAACTATATTTATCTCTTCATCTTCATAAACCATTCATTTATGACAAATATTACTAATATTTTCTCTATATTAATTTTAATAAACGTTCACTCCACTACTCTCAACAATTTTGATGATATTAATATTAAAACACTTATAACATTTACTCTTCTATGAGTATCAAATGAGTATTATTGCATCCAATGAATCACCATATTTTCCTTAATTCCTTTCTTTATTTCAGTTGAAACACCTTGTGAAGTAAAAAATATTATGGAGAATACCTATTGACATTTCAAAGTATAAGAAAGGAAGCTAAAGAATGTAAAACGAATAAAAATAAATGGACCTACATGGAACACCTACTCCAGGGACCTACGTAGCATACCTCAGCATCTAGAAAACGAGCTCACATTTTGATCATAGAGCATAGTGTGCAGCCCATATGATGTAGAGATATGTAGATGAACTAGATAGAAATATAATTTATGCACCCCTACGTGGAGGTGCTACATTGAAGAGCTATATGGAACACCAATGCTGAGAAACTCCTTTCGAACATCCCCCTTCCTTGCCTATAAATAGGACCCTTCAGCTCCCCATTTCAGCACTGGAAAAAAGTTTGAATAACTCTTGAAGCTCCCATTGCGTAGTTCTTTCACCCTGGTCCCCAAAATTTTCTCTGGCAGCTCTCTAAAACATGAGATAAGAGTGAATTATATGGTATAAGAATGTTTTAAATCCTTTAAGAGTTTTAAACATAAAACATATGACTAAGTACCATTCTTTCATAAATAAGAACCTGTCTACGCAAGGCCTATTCATTAAGGACCCACACAGGGCGCTTCCAAAGACACCAAAGGATACCCATGGTGTATAGATTTAAATCTCACCCATGTGTTGTCATCTTAGTATTCCCCTTTTTAAGATTGTAGAGGCTTAGTTCTTCTGTGTTATGTATTTTTCAATAATCACTAGGACCAGTGTACCACACCTACGTGACATACCTACGCGGAAGAACTACGCCACATAGCTATGCCTAGGACCTATGAATATCACCTTGTAAACCCTCTTCAAAGACACTCATGGTAGGGTATCTCTTGCCATGGTTCCCTTATCTGAAAGGTACTAAGTTGAAGCCTCCATTAAAACCTCATAAATTATCAAAACTTTGGGAATGGGACATCAGCGTGTCTCCCATTTGGGTTTGTATATCTACAATCATAGGTTTCCCACATTCGTCTTTTAAGGTAGTCCAGACAATTGAGATATTTGTAGGTTTTTATATCTACAATCACATGGATACTTACCCAAGATATAGTGTTGTGAAGTTACCAATCTTGGATTTCGGGAATGGGACTTTGTCATTCCCTTTTCATCTCTAAGATATGGAGCCTCTAGTTCCCAATAGGAAGAGTTAGGGTTCAAAATAAAATTCTCCCTCCGCTCCTAGGATCCAATAAGAGAATCCTATTTAGTAGAAGCCCCCAACATATTTCTTTCAGAGGTTCATACACCCATGTGAGACATACTGAAATATGTGGTATTTGATTCTCATATGAGTGGAATTCGTAGGAAGCCCCCTTGAGGTTCAAACCCTATATTCCAAATCAACCTTGTTCTTCCTGAGCTATATTCCTACCAGGGTCTAACCCAATATGGAAACTCATATACTTTCCAAGTTCCTTGGTATGCTTAGTCATAAGTCCCACACCATGATTTTCCTAATCATCTTCTCCAAAGAAACCCTTACCACATGACATTAAATAGTACGGTTAGGTTCTTATCACACAACCCTAAAAAGAATGATGTGTCTTATTAAGTGTCACAAAACTATGATGGTTCTGATTCATTTCAAAAGGACACTTAGGTATTCTATTTGTGGGTATGATCCCAACATCAAAACAAAATTCCACCTCCTTGGATGATAATAAATTCCAGAGTGCCCACTCAGTGGTTTAAAAACATGTATTATTATAAGAACGACTAAATGAATATCTAAATTTTATTTGAGAGGATACCATTGATTGATAACCTCAAATAAGTACAAATATCTCCATTAATGAAGAACCTGTAATACATATGGACGATTCTAAATTTCACAAATACTAATAATTTATTTTAAATTTAAAGGGAAACCTATGTTAGACTTGGAAAATTAATAATGATTCATGAATATATCTAAAATCTATAAGAGAGTATTATAGTAGGCAATAATTCCCCACAAAACAGTGTGGTGAGTCCAACCTCCCATCTTCTAGACCAATGTGAGTTCTTTAGTATCATATATCTAAACCTAAATAATGACTTCCATTGGAAAGTAGGACACCTTGGATAATGAATCATTGGATGTTTCCGATTCTATAAATAAATCTAATTGACTACATCTGGATGTGGTGATTATTAATAAGGACACACTTCCCAGTAGGTACAAAAAATGGTGAACCTGACGTGAATCTTTAAATAAGATGATAATGTTACCCATATGTCATGACCCTATTAATTGATATAATAGGCCCAGGCAAGGGAATAAATCATTCATGTGTTCGTCTAAAATATGATGTTTTAATGGAGTTAATGGTTTGTATTTGTCGAATTTTCTCATAACTCCGTTATTTCAAAATGGATTCCTTTAAGCTTGAACCCGTGAATTTCTGAACTACCGTACAAGTTGGATCCTCATCCTCTTGAAGGACTTCATCACCAACTAAGCATATTCAATGCTGGCTCTCCAATGCATTGGTCCAATAGTACCATCAACACAGTACTATCCAGACCATGGTGGCTACCCAAAAAACCCTCCAAATAAAGAAGAACCCACATTTATTCAGTAAATGGCCACCAGTGGTTTAGAAGTAGATGGTTCTAACCACTGTATTCAAACAGTTCAGGATTTTGTCCCAAAAAACAATCACCAATCCCTATAATATGATAGGGAGGTCGACCAAGAGGCTATTAATGGACTTTTCCCAAAGACATAGGAGTTCATCCAGATGACTCTTTTCAACAATCACCACAGCCAACACTGCACAATAGAAAACCTTCAACATGATGAGGGTATTATCTTTGTTTGTTTGGCCCAGGTCTCTTAAACCTAGGCACACCAAATGAACTGCCATGGACAACAACTGGCCAACATGGAGTAGGTTCATACCTTCCCCCCCAACCCATCTTGATGGAAAACAATAAAAGGGAAAATAAACCCATCCGCCTTAATTCTTCCAGCCAACAGACTTGTCTAGAAGTGCCTAACTGATCTCTCCTTTTAAATCAAGTGGAGTATCATGAGTGGGAATATACACCTAATTTCAAACTATCATCCTTTAATCATAATAATATGGAGGCATTCATGGAAGCCCTCTAATTAAATATGGTGCCAATATGTAAGAAGGAACATACAGTAGCATGCACTCACCAATCATGCCAATAGTCTCATCTGTTATCATTTAATGATGTTTGTCAAATATGCATGGTGGAAAATAGCTATAAAAAAATACACCTGCCATCATGCATCAAGGATTCCAATAGTCTCATTTGGAAGCACCCAGAGAAGTTATCTGGAAAGCTCCATCGACAAACTTGGGGGCAACTCAATTTTATTCCCAAAAAATGAGTACTATCAACATCTACTAATTGGAAAGGGAGGATAAGGGTAGGTACATACACCTACTCTAAATTTGGAATGGATTTATATTCTCATTCTAGCCACTGATGTCATCAAACACGTTTTAGCAATTGTGAAACAATAGACATTAATTCCTGCCCATATCATAGAAGCCTGAAAAAATAACATAACAGAAACATCAGTAGTACCAGAGGGACAGACACATAATTCTGTCCTCACATCAGTGATGACTCATCAGCATACCATCTCAATGCAGATACATACATCTATTACAGTCTAAGAGGTTTATGGGGTGTACTCCCCTATATCATACGGATAACTGGGTTGGGAACATAAACCTTTTAAAAGAGTATATAATCAGCCTATTATGATTACCACTCCAAGGTAGGCACATACACGTTCCCATTATAACCACTTCACCTAGCAAGTGGCCCCCCTTATGTGTAAGAGACAATCTAATAAGAAGTCTCTCCAAGAACAATTGGAAAAATGAGGAGTTAATCTACGATTTGTCTCATATAAATGATAGAGTTATTGAATCCCTCAGACATTTACTTATTGCAACTCAAGATCCTACCCTCCTATTAACAAATTATGGGAGTATTAGAAGTAATTAAACTGTTCCTCAATGGAAACATCATCATGATGTATTTCTTCATGAAAATTTGGTCAATCTGGAGAATCTATATCTAGATGGAAGCTGTGAAATTTCTCTATGTGGCCAACATACCAAGGATCAAGAAAATTTATCCCTTACTGTAATCCACAATGGTGTTCCTCCCCATGATTCCATTCATTGTGAAAGTTCTCTTCGCAGTAGTGTTTCACTTTGTCAAGATAATTCTCTAGTTGACAGTGTAGTGATAAGAAATACCTCTTATATCAAGGCACCTGACAATATATGGAAAGTCATGCCTGATGAATTGTTACTAATAGGTGAAATACTTACTCAAATAGAATATAACTTAAGGCAATGGTCATTCTCTGAACCACCCTTTGGTCATTTTCCTTCTAATATGGAGGAGGAGAAAAAAACTGACCATATTGCTTGTGATAAAACAATTGAGAAGCATCCACTCTGGTCAAACCAAGTTAAGAAATCTCTATAACAAGATGAGGAGGATATATTGAATATGAGAAAGAAACAAGCCATGGGTGAAATACTAGTGTTGTTCTGGCATTTGGAAACCACTCAATACAACTTCATAGAATTGATGGCATAAGATTTCATTCATGATATCTGGCTCAACATATGGAATACCATTCTTCATCTGAAATCCAAAGTATTACCTTATGATGAATATAAAATTCATGTCATGGTAGTTGAAGGTTTACATCACCAAATTGACTTGGAATCTCTCCATGATTCATGTCATCCAAAAGTCCATAATCAACAAATAGATCCTCAATATGAATTCCTTAATGAATTAAAAAGTTGCGACAATTGATTTCAAAAGCCCTATATGTTGCTCATATCATAGGATGGGGTAGACACAGAGAATTGAATTTCATAGAACACAAAAATCAGTAAATCCTACTGAATGTGGTCTCATGCAATGTTATTTCTCCATGCTAACTACAAAAAACAATTTTGTTCATTACCAAAGAAATGGTCACCAAGAACATGCCTTAATCATTTTTGACCAAATTCAGGACCAAAGAGAGAAAATTGTCAGGATGATTTTTCATAAATCGTCTGAGAACTTTAAGAAAGCCTCCTGCATAGAGGATGTCAGCCATCAGATTGTGAAAATGTCTGAAATAACACAACATTCTTAAAAAACGATTTATGTGGTTGTTGGATAATGAACCCAACCAATATTCATAACACAATTTGTAAAAGGAATTGAAACCGAGGTTACTGATGTTGTGGTATACAATATATAGAATGATTTTATAGAATTTCGTGAATTTATATCTTTCATGGATCAATATGAGGATGATGTTGTACATTAACACATCAGGACCTTGTATTTTTGTGTAAAGTTAAAGGATAAAGACATCTAATGATCCTTCACTGATATTGACTCAGGAGTCAACCTCATTCTTATCCGTACACTTCATCAATTTGGTATCAGTGAATCTGACTCATCTCCTTCCACCTTAATGTAGCAAAGTTATGATAAAAATGAAAAATAACCTCTGAATGATATTACACTAAGCACTCAGTTTGGTGATCTTGTATCTAATTCAGATTTCCTGGTTGTCCGCCATGACACAACATTCAACATTCTTCTTGGAAGGCCTTGGCTGCATCATCAAGTGGCCATTCCTTCTTCATACCACCAATATCTCAAGTATTACTTCAATATCCAAATTAATACATTGCATGGTGAAAAGGCTCTATTAAAATTGTGTGAATCTCAGTATATTAAGGATGAATTCTATCACCCAAAGGGAACAAGGTCTGTGGGAAAAGATATAATAAGAATCAATGCTCTGAATGGTCTATAAATGATCCCAGTTTACCCATTAAAACATACCAGTATAGATTATGTGTTTCCTATTATTCAAATTGAAATGATATACCAAAATCTAAGCACTCATCCAGTAAATTAAAAACCCTTAGTTATGGATATCGAGCCTAACAACATGTGAAAATTGTTGATCTACTAAGATGTTGTGAAAGATTAAACGGACATGTCTTCATTTCATCCACCAAACATCATCAAGTCTTTGATTCATCCGTAATGCTAGAATTTTTTTTTTCGCATTAGAATAAGAATACAGGGATGTAGATTATCAATCCATCATTTTCTCTTCAATTCTATAAGAAGACCCTTCATTCTCAGTAGGCTCATAAGTGGTTTCCTCTTCTTCAAGGTGACTAAATACTGACCCCTCCCCAAGCTCTGAAAGACATTATTCACCACCTACACTTCAAGTAGAAATAGATGTGGTAACACATGAGGAAGAACATGAATAAGATCTCCAGGATACCGCTCCAGCATTTGAGGTTGGTGTCTCCACTACTTTGGATGATCTCAGAGAAATTAATCTAGGTATTAAAGAAGATCTACACCCCACTCTAATTAGTGTTTCCATGACCTACAAAGAAAAAGAGGTGTATACTACATTTATAAATCAACACCAATATTTGTTTTCTTGGAAATATATATAAATTCTAAGCCTTTATCTTGAGGTGTCCACCAATTATTTATGTTTTCAAGAACAATATCAGGAATTTAAGCTGGTGGTAAGAAGAACGCACCAAACTCAAGCCTCTAAATTATGGAAAAATATGACAAACTTATCAAATTTAAATTTATTAGAGTTTTGAAATGTCCAAAATGGATGGATAATATTGTCTTGGTGAAATAAAATAATGGTAAATCTAGATTTTATATTTATTTCAAAGATCTTACATGGAATTGTCCCAAAGATAACTCCTCTGTTCCAATCACTGAGCTCTTAATTCATGTGATGGCTGGTTATGAGTCTATCTACTTCATGAATGGCTACTCGGGGTAAAATAAAATCTGGAGGGCCCCAAAATATGTGGATTCAATATCCCTCATAGCCCTTAATGACTTATTTTTCTCTTGGGTAATTCTATTTAGCCTAAATAATTCTTCTGTAATGCATCAACATGCGATGCAACATATCTTCAAACCCTTCTTGGGAAAATTCATTGATTGTTATATAGATTATCCAGTTGTTAAATACAGACAACGTTCTGATCCCCTGACTAATCTTGAAACTATATTCAGTAAGATTTCACTACATAATTTGAAGATGAACCCCTTGAAATATTTGTTTGGGAATACCTTAGGAAAATTACATGGATTTGCTGTACACAATCACAACATCGAAGTTGATCCTGAGAAGAAAAAAGAAATCCTTTACATGTAACCTCCTCAAAATTTTAAAGGATTAAGAGGAATTCAAAGAAACTTGGCCTATATTTGGAGTTTTATTACTAGTTTGGAAGGAAAGTGTTTACCCTTCACCAAATTGATGAAGAAAAGAGCCAGTTATCTATAGACCCAAGACTACCAAGATGCATTTGAATCCCTCAAGAAATATCTCTCGATCCCACTAGTATTAATTACACCTATGGAAGAAAATCCACTCATTTTATATGTGACATCTTAGAGAGATCATTTGGTTCATTACCTTCACAAAATAATGATTCTAGGAATGAAAATAGCCTTTACTATCTCATTCAAGCCATAATCAACATAGATACATTATATTCAGATATTTAGAAAGCCTATCTAGAATTAATATTCACAATTTAGTAATTAAGAAACTATTTGTAGTATCACGAGGTCCACTTGGTATCTCACAATAACCCAATAAAATTTATCCTCAGTATCTTTACACATACAAGACGTTTGGCATGGTGGGTAGTTATTTTTCAACAGTTTGATATCAAGTTTGTGCCATAGAAACCAAGAAAAGGCCAAGCCTTTGAAAATTTCCTTACAGAACACCCATCTGCGAAAGTTACATCTTTTATTTCTGAACTTCCTAATAAAGAAATATTCTCTATTCAAGATAGTCCCCAAACATGGGAAATGTAATTTGATGGTGTTTCCATAAGTCCAACAGGGAAGATAATGGACAACATTAAATTCAACAAATTTGGGTTAGGAATTGTTCTTATCTCCCTAGAAAAGGCAGTGCTTCCATATTCCTTTTTTTATCATAAGGTGGTAACAACAATAAGGTAGAATATCAATCTCTCATTGCTGGAATAGAATTGGAACTCTATGTGCAAGTGGACAACCTAAAATTAAATAGAGATTCAGAATTAATAATCAAATTGATTAATGGGTATTACAGTATCCAAAAAGATGAATTAATCCCTATATGTGATCATGCCTAAGGGTTAATGGATTAATTTCCATCCATTTCAACATTTTCTTATGTATTGTGATCACATAATTCCCAAGATGAAGCGTTGGATAATGCATCCATAGCCCTAGAAAATCCAAATCGGGATGAGACAATCATCAGTATTTATCATCATTGTGTGTTTCACGATTTGTTCAAATTAGAATGGAGGAAATTAATGAAATCATCCTTATTTCCAAGCCATATGGTCAAACCATAGGATGGATGAAACCTGTCACTGAATATCATCATAATGGAGTACATCCAACAGATAGAGTTGAAAATGAATAGGTTCTATGCTGAGTGGCCAATTTTACTCTTTAAGATAACCAAGATCACCAGAATATCCTCTACAAACAAGGTTTAGATAGAGTCCTTTTCAGGTGAATTGATGGATAAGAAATTGAAAATGTCATTAAATAAGTACATGTAGTATTTTTTGGTTCTCACAACTCTGGGCATAGGCTTTCTGATCAAATCCAAAGGATTGGATACTTCTTTCCTTCAATGATGTAGGATTTCACAGATTTCACCAATAAGTGTCACCCCTACCTAGTGCATGCTGACTTCATTCATCAACCATTGGAGTTTCTACATAGAGATAAATACTCCTAGCCATTTGTTAGATGGAGAATGGATATATTAGGACCCTGTCCTCTAGCTATAGATGAGAAGTTCAAGTATATTCTTATTTCTACTGATTTCTTCTCCAAATAGGTGAAGGAAATACCTATCAAAGAAGTCAAGGAAAAATGAATTTCATGCTTGTTCAAGGCTCATATAATTAATAGATTTGGGGTCCCTCATACCATATTGACAGACAACTGCACCAATATCTGTTCTATTAAGGTAAATAATTAAAAGTAGCAGCAAAATATCAAATGCAACCATTCATGTCTCTATCATGTAGTGGCCAATGGACATATAGAGGATTTCAATAAGACCCGATCAAATATACTACATAAAATAGTGTATAAAGATAATAAATATTATCCTGAGAAACATTTTAACACTTTATGGGCTTATCAAACTACTACCCGTACTAGCACTTGGGAAACTCTATACTCTTTGGTGTACAAAATAGAAGCCGTTTTTTCTATAGAAATTAAATTTCCTTCATTATGAGAATCCATATGTGATCAGTTATCTAAAGATGAGGAGTCTAAGAAGTGTTTTGATGAGTTGGAATAATTATATGAAAATATATTGCATACTTTCCTCATTTGGAAGTCTGTCAAAAGAGAATAACATGAGATTTTAAAAATAAAGTTCTCCTCTGCTCATTTCATCATGGAGAATTTGTATTAGTCCTCAAGATTCTGACGATACAAGGAAAGAAGCCTCCAAATCCTAATCCAAAGTAAGAAGGTCCTTATTCCATAAATAAGGTCTACTCTAATGGATTTTATTTGCTAATCACAATGGATGGAGAACTTATTAAAACATCAACTAATGCAAGATTCTTGAAGAAGTAATTTTTGTAATCACATAGAGTGTCTCACGTCATTAAACTACATAACAACTATATGCATCCATGCTTCATGACATTAAAATGTGTCGCATGTTTTTCTTTATCGCATGACGTTAAACTGCGTGACATCATTTGTCCTCTCTATGTGACATTAAACTATACAGTTGACACCTTTTTTATTTGACATTAAGAAATACTCCAAGATACCAAAAATATTCATTCATTGTAGTTCATTAAAAAAATAATTTGCTTCCACACACAAGAATTACTCACATCATTGATACTCCTTAGTAGAAATTTCTCCCTATGTTTGAATAATATTTTCATAGAGACTTCATTTCAATAACTCCATGTGGATTGATTCTCATTCTAATGGGATACGTAGAGACTCTTAGATCTCCAATCATGGGCCCAACTACAACCATAATGAATTTTTTTCCCCTTCTTCCTCCTATATAGGAACCAAATCTATACAAAGTACTCTTCTAGGATACATAGTTTGGTCTTCATACCATCTTGCGTATTAATTTTAACCATTATTTCAGAATGTGTAAAGAACCTTGTCTCTCACATAAAACTCAATAGGTGTGGGGACTAATTTTTATCAACAATTATGTTTGTCTTGATTCTAATTTCAATGGTATATGTAGATATTCCTATATCACCAATCATGGGCCAAACCACAACAACAAAAAAACCCCTCTTCCTCACATCATAATGTGATAGATATGGGGAAAAACCTCAAGAACTATGTGTGAATTGTTTCTTGATTCAACAATATACATAGTGAAATCTGGGACATATTCTCTGGTCTAGCCACAATATTCCTTTTCTTTATAGAATCACTTCATGTCCTCACAGTATGACTCTAAACTGCACAACATAAGGTCCTTACCACACAAAATTAAATTGAAAATTACCCAAAGTACTTTGTATGGATTGATTCTCATCCCAATGATATATGTAGTGAATACTAGGCCTTGGATCATAGTCCCAGCCATGGCATAAATTCTTTTTTACCTATCTCTCACATATAATTAACAATCTATGTGAGAATCTTCATTTTGGGTTCTCTCCTTAGATATCCCACCAAGGAAACAAGAAATGTCTCTATTTTACATATGACTCAGATCTATGTGAATCACTTCAAACTCATAGACAATGTTGATTCAAATAATTTTTCTATGCATTGAACATCACACCATTCACATTTCATGCCCAAAATCTTGAATACATCCATATCTTAAAAATCGTTCCTTGGTTTCTAGTGGTAGAATTTCTCATACATGATAACTCTTTTTACCTAATTATGCAGTACATGCCCATAGGTGGCCTTGCATAAGTCACCTACATAATGGACCCGTTATTTGAAAGATGTCATCTTTTAGCAATGCAACACATGACCTAGTTTTTCATCAATAATACATCTCCATAACGGGGTTTTTCAAACATCGGTAACTTTGTTCTTGGTAAAATTATCCTATGTCCCCTTCAAACATTGATGAAAATATATAGAAATTCATATTTTGATGTGGTCATCCATTGTATATTTTCCTATATCCCTTCTCTTGACCTCAAATACTTGAAGATCATGGTTTACACATTTTCCCATTCCATGTGTTCAAAGAATATTGAAATAACCTTGGATCATTTGATCACATATCATTCATTGTTCCCACGCTATTTGGGTCCTAGTCATATTTCCTAAAACTACAGACACCATACCTCCTACATTTGGGTCAGACCTTCATAGAAATATTATCCCTCTAATTCTTTGGAAATCACGACTGAAAAATACTCTTTTTGAATTTATGTAGTTTTCTCAATAAACTGAACTCTATGATTTAGAAATTCTGAATCATCATAAACAGTCATTAAACTATAGAAAAAAAAATTCAAATTATAAAGAGCTCATTTACCTGACTATGTTGTACATGCCCCTAGGTGGCCTTGAATAAGTAGCCTACATAAAGTGCATGTCAGTTGAAAGATACCATTTCTTGGCTATGTAGCACATGCCCGAGTTGGCATTGTATAATTCCACCCCCATAACGATTTTTTTAACCAGTGGTAACTTCATTCTTTGATGAGGACACTTTTTCTAAAATATTATCCTTTTTCCTGTTTCATTCTTCGAATCCAAAAGTTCTCATTGTTTACATTTTTTTATTTTCTATATCTTAATATGGTAGCACATTTCCAAAAAAGTTACCAAGAAATTAGAGATTCATAAATATTTTTTAATATCTTAAGACCCAAAATTAAAACCCCATATTGTCGTTGCGGCATGAATTTAAACTGCACAGTATATTATTTAAAAGAAAATCCCTTAATGTCCTGACTGAATGAAAAAACTGCATAATATAATGTCTTTTATGTATGACTATAAACTGTAAAACCCTTCTAATGTCTTTGCCTCATGACTTTAAACATCATATCACAATATTATAAATTTAATTTTCTTAAAAAATTATTCATTCTTCATATATATCAAATTTTTGTAGGAATGATTTTCCCCAATCATAGTTTGTGTTGGCATATATGACCCCTTTATTCTCAGGTTTCTTTCCCTAGAGAAGCCATCCATTGTGGATTTGAGACATCCAAATCCTAAATCCCTTTGTCTATCCACAATTTAATGTCATAATTCTTCAGAGCACCTTTACCTTACTATACATAACATGCCCATGTTGTCCTTGCATAAAACTTTCCTATTTAAAAGGCATGTCTATCAAATGTATACATTGTTTGGCTATGCAGCACATGCCCATTTGGCTGTACAAAATAAAACCCCCATGACTGGTTTTTCGAGAAATATTAACTTTGTTCTTGGAAGAGACCTCCTTTATTTCTATACCTCAATTTTTAGATTTGGTGAACATAAAAAAATAATGACTCAAGATTCCTCATAGAAGTATCCAAAAAAAATATTGGGGCCTTCCCAACGATCAATGCCTTTCTTGGACTCTAATCTAAAATTTCATGGTCAATGATATTTGACCAAAAACACTATCATTATTAGTACATCATGCATGAATTTAAATTTCTAATAAAAAAAGGCAAAGTACTCACTAGGTTGAAAACCCTCAAAGGGAACCCTAGACAAAAGTTGGATCTCATCTCACTAGACCTACATTTTGTATGATTTATGCAATATTGAGCAACAAAAATTCAAAATATACAATGTTTGTGGGGTTTTCTATATTACCATAGAAAAGATATTATACTCACTATGCCCATTTTCTTTAGTAAAAATAGTAGAACCCTCATTCCTGTTATTGTAATTACGATTATATGGCATAAATTATTGATGTTATAAAAATCAACTTTGATATTGAAATTACAGAAAGAATGTAAGAATGAAGACATATATTATTGGAGGCAAAATTATTTTGATTCATATGGTTAATTTAGAGGAACCTCCATATAATGGAACCTCTCTTCCTCGTATTAAAGGAAACTCTCAGCATGACTCTGCATCTGTTGAAATACTTCATGAGATTTATCATCCTCTTGTAAGAGAAAAGATAGTTGAGTAACTTCATACACCTTGACTTGACGAAGTGCATCTTTGGGAGTTGAAATGGTATTTATCCCTTCCAATTGGGTTTCTCCCAATGTTTGGTTCAATTTCTCAAGGATGTTTCAAAAAAATCATTTTTCTATTGAAGATGTATCATCTCTTTCATTTCATCCTTAATTTTTTGGCCAACTTTTATCGACCTCTTACCATAGTTGGCCTCTGCCTCAGCTACTACAGCTTGGAAGCTATCAACAGTAATTAGTTGTTTTTCATTTTCAAGATCTATCCGCAACTTATTTTCGAGCTCCCATCAATGAATGGCCTCATTCATTGAATTTTAGAATTGGTGATAATTAAATCCACCAAATCACAATATGCCAAATAGGGATGGGAGTTTTCCAAAATGGGAGGGTTGCTCATCCAAGGGCTTCTCAGCAATTATCTTCCAAATGTTTTGTTGTCTCTTTTTACGTTCCATGACCAGAGAAACTTGAAACCCTAAATCTAAATCTGAGTCACTACCATGGGGAATAATATACTCTAGAATCAAATCACTTAGGGAGGTTCCTTGATCTACTTATTTCAAAACAGAAGGTTCTCCACCATCCTTTATCGGTTGATCCAATCCAAGAGATTCACCTCTATACTTAATGATGGGATTTAATAGCCCTAAATTGTAGTTTAGTATTATTATTATCTTCAAAAGTATATAAAGAGAAAAAAATATGAGTACATTAAATGAAATTTACCTGGTAATAAGTTGACTTCTTGAGTAGATTCTTCTTTAGTATTCTTGGTTTCGCTAATTTGAGTAAGTATTTACTAGGGAATGACATTATCTTGAGCTTTCCCAGCCTCTGTAACCATATTCACTAGAGAATATCTCGACATTGGATTTTCTTTTGGTTTATCTTCAACATTACAAGATAAAGGATATAGTGTAATTTTTTGTTCTTGAAGGGCCTTCACAATGTTCTATGCAGATACATCTATATAAATTTGGTTTTAGTATGAAGTATCAGAGAAATGAACGGTTATTCACAAAAATGAAATAATGAGAACATATGTCCTTTCAATTCCATGGAAAAGTCCCCAAAATACTTGATGAAATTTTGAATATTAATATTTGGATTATGTGTGTCCATCATTTTAGTGTATACATATTTATATGTTATAATATCCTCACAATTTAAGGAATCCAACAAATATTGTTCGATGCCCAAATTGGCTCTGCTGACATTTTTCCATCAATAATTCAACTGGTGCAATGCGATCAGGACATTCCATGTTAGGATCAACACTAGTATCTACTTCAGGTTTCCCTAGATCCTCATTACTTTCTTCTAGAGCAACCGGAATATCAGCATTGATTATCATAGGGTCCATCAGCATAGGAAACTAATATGAGATATTCTGGAGAAAATAATGTTAGAAACAAAAATTTATACTAAGAAGAAATGTATCAAACATTACCATGACCATTATCTATCTCTATAGAAATAGGAGCAGATGAAATTGTCCCTTTTGATGTCTAATCCGTTAAAACAATAGATTCATCAACATGAATCTTTTATTATCACGGGTTTTCCTTCTTTGTTATTGAAGATCCAATTTTTAATCCCATATGTGAAGAAAGAGATGCATATCCTATAAGAAGATGAACCTGATCACCAAGGTGTATCTAGAAAGTCAAAATACTAGAGTAAAGCAAGAATACATTGTTTTTTGATGTACATTTTGGACCAATATCAATGTTCTCTTCTATTTCCATTCCTAATATTGTGGAGATATTTAAATACTTCTCATAGAAGTAGAAACCTGTAGTGGTGGCTGAGGATTTTCTATTTTCATCACATCCATCATGGTTTTCCCTCCAAGATAAAGTCCTAGAGGCCCAAGGGTTTCATCCAATGTATCAATATCGGAGCCCATGGGTTCATATTTTGGTGACTCAAGAACCTTTCCAGAGTTTCTTTTCGTAATTAATGATGGCGAATGATGAAGACGGATTGATAGAAAATAAAATTGAAATACATTCTCAGTATTAATATAAATGTCTCACTTATATTTAGATTGAAAATTTACCCCTTCACGTATCCGTCATTCCATAATATCAGATACTCATTTTGAGGTTGGGACTTGGTCATAAGTTGTATGTATAAAGGTCTCCAACTACACAATATTGTCCCATACTTCTTCCAGATTACTATCCAGATGACAATAAGAAGGTTCCCTAATATCACCCACGTTTGGAGGCCAAATTGAAGGAATTACCAAGCATCCATACGTTCACAAGTTATTCTTTACTAATATTGAATAGCTTAAGGCCACACATAATTCAGTTTTGATGTGGTTGGATGTGGAGAAAACTCAACACCCTCTGATTAGAAGGACTCTCCAGGAATATCTTCTTCAGCAGAAGAATTAGTGGAAGGGATGGTAATATTTTTTTGATGACGGTGACTAGATCACCTTGGTGGTAGAGGTATTGTTTATTTAGCCTTATTCTTCTTGGTTTATCCTTTGTGGAGATGTTTTTATGGTTCTAAAGATTTTTAGTCCCTGCATCATTTTTGGATTTATATCTTTTACCACAGTCACTAAAATTAAAAATTTTAGTGCCTCTAACCTGATATATTCATTTTTTTAATGCCCCCTGAGGGTATAAATATCCCAATATTTGGAAAATATTGCCTCTAATCCAATTTATGCATTTGAAGGACGTAATTTAATTAATAATTTGGATGTCTCTAAAGCCAATAGAATCCCCAATTTTCAAGCAACCATTTGATGATTCTCATTCCTAATGTACATGGGAGGAAAAGTGTTTGATTGTTAAATACATTTAGACTAGAGAGATAACCTATAAGGTAAATCATCCTCATAAATGATTTCACTATCAATCATGGATGATAACACACTATCCTTGAATACCATCATATAAGCCTTAATCTCATAATTTTCTTCCTTACCATTATCAACAAATGTTCATGTTGGTGGGTTACTAAAAGGAAAGAAGCTAAATTTTCCGGATGCATTCAGCGCCCTCATTAGTACTTCTTGTTTCAGGATTAAAGGATAAATCCCAAATAATTTCTATAAAAATGTTTTAAATCCACCATTTCGTACTTTTACTAAATTCAACACAGAATATGAAAAAAAATGTACCCAAATCTATCCCCATAACACAAGATATGGTTCTGAAAGTCCAATTGGATCCATCCCATGATAAAAATACATTAAAGAATGATATATTCCTTCTAATACATAGGTTTCCAACACAATATATTTCCCCTCTACCAATTCTTCTATAGTAAAAAATGTCCATGGCCTTACACAGCCACTAGACTCATGGACTGGAGGAAAGTAAGTTCTTATCCACATGGTAAGGATGCTGGCTAAGTGTACCTTTCCATCAATATCATACATGACTTTATAACCCCATTTCTTGTAGTCTCCTCTCTCTAATGTGGTACAATATGTGCTTGAAATACCCTAATTATCTATAGTTTGGAAAATGGTAGGACATCCATAAGTGGTAACTTTCACTTTTGTTGGTTCAAAAAAGGAATTCATCCACACTCTTGCATGAATATCATCTCTAGAGAGAATATATTTATTTTCTTTTGGAAATCCCTTTGATATTTTGATTAATTAACGAGCCAATGGTGGTGTCTTGGTAACGTTACCCCATGTTGTAACTGGTGGAATGAATTCATCATACATCTCCCCATGAATAGGAATCCCAAATATTTGTTATATATCCCATAGACCGATGCCAACCTCACCGTGCATCAAGTGGAAATAATTTTTTTTCATACTCAATCAGCTCAAAAATTCAGGAATGAAGTTGTTTTAATAAAAATATGTTTTTACTATCCAGGAAGTTTCATAAATATGAACATTACTTAGTTCATTACCAAATTATTCATAATCCAGGCATACCCAAAATAGCCACATCCATTCAGGTTTATCTCCTCCTCAAGAACAAAGGTCCCAGTCTTCCTTCCAACAATTAGACTGATCTTTTTTTGAAGCATGAAAGGTTGAATCATAAAAATGAGGCCTTGTATATACAACGCAATCTTTTATATCTTGGGTAAAACCACTATGTTGTAGGATGAATCCAATAGTGATTATTTCTTCATGAACAAGAAAAACCCTTCGCAGTAATATTCATGCAATGACAGTTAGATTATTGTAAAAGCAGTGTTCATAGAAAGTATCTCTTATAATCTGGAATGTGGGAATCTTGTAAAATCCCATGTCCATAAAGAGGCAGATACTAGCATAATGGATATTCATGTTGGTGTGGAATCAAGCCTTCCAGTAACCTAGGGAGGGTACTCTCAACAACATCATAATAGTCTGGTCCAACAATTTTCATAATCTCATTTTGATGATATTTAGTTTCCTCAGTTGCGTTCATCAAGTGATACATTTTCTACAAAATAATTACCAAATTTTCCCAATAAAGATGGAATTTTTACTTAAGAATGCTCAAATTTTAACTTAATGTAATTTTAGAACATGGAAATGAATAATCTATGTGTAGCTCATTTGATGAGGTCATCCATGTAGGTCCTTCAATAAGGTTCCTAACACATGTCCTTTGAAAAATTCCTTCCATGTTGCTCCATCTATCAAGTGGGTTTTCCTTAAGAAATATTCGAGGGACCTATACAAGACAATAATGTGGTAATCCTGGATGAGAAAGAAACATAACGAGAGAGAAAAATATGATATTCCGGGTAAAAAAATCACAAAGGAACAAGTCTATTTAGAGACACTGCCAGCCTACGTGGCAGAACTGTGTAATATAGCTATGCAGCAGACCTACATTAAATATCCATGTCACAGACCTATGCAACATAGCTATGACATAGATGTCCAAAGTTCATAATTGACTCTCCATAATCTTTTCCCTATAATCATGCATCAGGACTCGACCCTCTTTTCAACCAGATCCAATCCTGAGGGGAGGGGGGTCTTTTATTGATAATCATTAGGAAGGAAAAAAGATTATGAAGAAGTCCTTTGGATATTTCAATGTATCAGAAAGGATGATAAAGGAAGTAAAAGGAATAAAATTCAAGGGACTTACACCTGACACCTAAACCAAGAACCTATTTAGTATACCTCTGCATCCCAAAAACTAGCACATGTTCTGTTCATATATTCTAGTGCACAACCCCTACGTTGTAGAGCTACATAGAAGAACTATGAGGAAATATAATTTCAATATCCCTACATGGAGGAGATATGCATAAGTGCTACTCGGATGAATTATGATGATAAAATCCTTTTGACCATCCACCATCCTTGCTTATAAATAGAAATATTGGGATCCCCATTTGTGCACTAGAAAAATTTGTAAGAACTCTTGACCCCCCCCCCATTGCGTATATCTTTTTCCTAGGTCCCCCAAAATTTCTTAGGTTTCTCTCTAAAACATGTTATAATAGAGAATTATATGTGATATGAAATTTTTAAATCCTTTTGGATTTTGAAACACAAAACATCCGATTAAGGACCCTTCTCCGATAAAAAATAATCTACCTACGCAAGGCCTATTATTTAAGAACCTATGCGAGGATCTTCCAAAGACACCAAAGGAGACCTAGGGTGTTTATATTTAAATCTCACCCAAGTGTTGTCTTCTTGGTAGTACCTTTTTTATGCTTGTATAGGCTTAGTTTCCCTATGTTAAGAATTTTTTAGTCATCTCTAGGACGTACGAGTCACACCTACTCGACATACCTATAGGGTAGACCTACGCTACACAGCTGCACATTGGACCTACAAATATCCCCTTGTAAACCCTCTTCAAAGCCACTCATGGAAGGGTATCTTATACCTTTGTTCCCTTATCTTAAAGTGACTAAGTTGAATCATCCATCAAAACCTCCCAAATTATCAAACATTTGGGAAAGGCTCATTAGTGTGGCTCCCATTTGGGTTTGTATATCTATAGTTAGAGGTTTCCCACATTCGTCTTGTAAGGGAGTCATGATCCTTGCACTGTTTGTAGGATTTTATATCTATAGTCACATAGATCCTTATCCTAGAGATAGTGTTGGTAATTTATCAATTTTGGATTCTGAGGATGGGACTATGTCCTCCCCTTTTTTCCCCTAAGATCTAGAGGTTTCGGTTCCCAATATGGAGAGTGAGGATCTAAAAGAAAAGTCTTCCTACTCTCCTTAGATCCACCAAGGGAATCATATTTAATAGTAATCCCCAACATATTTCTCTCAAAGGGTCATACACCCCTGTGAGGGTTACCTATCTATGTGGGCATTGATTCCCATCTGAGTGGGATATGTTGGAATCCCCCCTATGGTTCAATCCCAACATTCCAAATTAACCCTATTCTTCCTAGGCTATATTCCCAGTAGGGTCTAACCTAACATGGAAACTCATATCCTTTTAGAGTTTTCTGGGATTCTTAGGTATAAGTACCATACCATGATTTGACTAAGCATATTCCGCTTAGATTTCCTTACCATATGACATTAAATTGTATGGTAAGGTCCTATTCACATGACCTAAAAAGGTATGATGTTTCATATTAATTGGCACCGAACTATGAGGGTTATGTTTCCTTTTACAAGGATACATAGGTATCCCATTTATGGGTATGATCCTAACATTAAAACAAAGTTTCTTCTCCCTAGAAGACAATAAATTCCATAGTTCCCACTGAGTGTCATAAAACTATAATTTTCATAACAATAGCTAAAATAATATCTAAATTGTATATGAGAGGATACCATTGATGGAGAACCTCGAATACATATAGATAACTCTATTAATGAAGAAACTAGATATGGATGAAGATAAATTTCACACAAGCTAATAATTGATTGAAAATTTCAAGGGAAACCTATGTTATACTTGGTAAATTAATAAGTATTCATGAACATATCCTTAATCTATAAGAGAGTCCTAATGTAATAAATAATTCTCCCAAAAAGGGTATGATGTGCCCGACCACCCATACTCTCGACCATTGTGAGTTCTTAAATATCGTAAGACCAAAAAAAGAACACATTCCTTTGGAAAGTAGGTCCCTTTTGATAAAGAACCATTGGATTATTCCAGTTCCATATATCTATTAGATGAAAACCATCCAGAATTAGTGATTGTTAATAGGGACCCACGTTTCGACTAGAACAATTTGAAACAAAAAAAATTTATTCTAAATATCTCGAGTTTATTTAAAAAGGGATTCATTTCAAGAAATATTTTTTATATTTTAGTCCCTACATATAGTTTGAGTAATGATCTATTTTGAGTATAAATTACCACTTGTATCACTTTTTTCCAATAATGACATTAGACTACTCACTCTATAAACAATGTAATTGAATTGATTTTTTCAATACAATTTTTTCTTTACTAAACACTATTCTATTGGATAGTTCATGATAACATTGATTCGTGTTTAATAATATTTTTTTCAATGAACATTTCAATATCATGGGATGTTTACATTTTTTCATTATCTAATATCATAACCTTTATTGTTCTTCCAGTTTAATTTTTTCCGTATTTTTAAATAATTTTACTCAAGAACACAATTCCCTAATTGATTACATGAACATGAAACAACAAATCATAACATAATAATAATTAAATATGACGAATTACATCTCATAATATCTTATATCTGGACTAATTAGACCACATAAATTACTATTTAGCAATTTCAAAAAACCTGATTCTATATTCATCAAAGGATGATAATAATTTCGTACCTTATTTAATTTCAAGCAAAAATAATATAAGTTATATTTTTTATAATCATTAACTGAATGTCAATAATTGCCTTCAATATTCAAACATTCACTATACTTTACTAATGAATATTTATATATCTCTAGTTACATAAACAATTTTTTCTTATAATGTTAGATGGCTAGAATTATATTTACCATCTACCTTATAATGATTATCATTTTTCCTATATCTATTAATAAGATAATTCATAGTATTTTAGTTGATACTATATAATTTTCAATTTTATGTGTCTTAAATCATAATTTATAAAGCTGATTAACACTCAAAAAAATATAATGATGCCCATTTAAATTAATTACATTAGTACTCTTTAATTCATCGTCTGCCAAACAGGTTTTTCACCTTCCATTAATAATTAAGGATCTATCATTTATGAAATATAATATTCTATAAAATCTTTCCGTAAAATTATTCAATATATTCATATTACCTTTTATATGAGTTAAATTCCTTTAATCCAGAATCCTGGTGCTATTATTTATTAACATTTTTAAGGAAATTTCAACAAAATATTCCCTCTCCTTCTTCTTAATTTCCTTCCAAGAGATTATAAATTGAGTCTTATATTTTCATGATCAATCCTCATTTTCATCATTTTAATAAATCAAATCATTTTTTTATTTAATAGGAATAAACCTATATTTTATTGTATTTTAATTGGATTTTCACTAATCGATTATCTTTTGAATTTTATAAGAAGATCAACCTCTACCCTTCACACAATTCACAAATCTTATTTATCAACTTAAAATTGGTCCTGCATTTAAAGGTATTTCATTTTTAATGTAATATAACATTGTGTGTCAATAAAACTAAAAATAGTTGACACTTAATCAAAATAAATATTATGGTTTTAACATTACTCAATAAATACACTTATATTGAATACCTATTCTATTATTGGTAATTTGTAAATGACTGATATATTTATTCCTTATTTGATTTTCTTATTATTTTCATATTTATATATTTTTCCAATGTTGTTTCACATCATAACTAAGATCATTATTAACCATAATACCGGACCTTCTATCGCTCAATATTCCATTCAATGTTTTTGTTCCATGATCTACTCTTTATTTTAGAATATCATCTATGAATTTTAAAAACTAATGTATCTTCCAAAAGCTATCTATTTTGATCTATGATTCAATATTCTTTTATGTGAATACAAAAACCTCTTCCGGACTTTGTAATTTATTCACTTTATCTTTGGAATCCATTTTAGGATCATCAATGATCTTGGTCTGTTCCTCAATATTTGATATATAATTCACATCTTGTTTATATTTAACACGATTAATCGCACATTATTCCTATTACTTTTCATGATGGTCAACATATTCTTCAATGTTTTCAACATAACTTGTTGTATATTTCAAAAAACATTATATTATTTAATAATGAATTATCTATAGACTAAGATCCACAATACCCCAACACATTTCTACATTGAGATCAACAATTCCGTATAGTTAAACATTTCAGTGACTAAATATTTATATTTTATCCACTAATTTAATCATATTTCCATTCTTATCTAAGATAATTGAAGTATATATACACTAATGTGGATCAAGCTATTTATATTATCTCTTTTGTGTAACCAAGACGATTCCCCAAAACATTTTTCCCCTGGAATATCCATAATAGAAACTCCGTCTAATAAAAAACTTATTACTTCATTTTGGTGATAATTCAAACTCATATTCAATATTATCAAACATCATTGGAAATCTAATTTTGTTTTTATCAACAATTATACAATGAAATAATTATAAAAATATATTAAAATTTAATTTTCATGTACCTATTTTGAAATTCTTTTCCACAATTTATAATAAACCATCACTTATATATTCTTTAATTTTAGGGAAATTTTTTTCAATAGATATGAAGGTTATCTGATTCGACTAAGTCTTAAAATATAACTTTAGAATTATTTGTATTTTATAAGAAACTAGATTACTATATAATTAATCAAGGGAAATATCTCTACAATTCATTTATTCATGTGATAACACCTTTGTTTTATACAAGGGTTGTAACCTTTAGATAATTTTGTTGTAATATTAGGATCCATGAACTCATGTTTGAGTTTAAGAATCTCACAAAAATAATTGGTGATAATGAATAAAGAATTAATTCAAATAATCACTTGAATTAATTTTTAGATCATCTCATATCAAATTTGAGAACCCTTTATTTTTTCTTGTTTCACATTGTTATCTTCATCACAGATGTTAGCAAGTTTATCCCAAAGTCCTTTTGTTGTGGTAAAATCCAAGAAATTATAATATATTTGATTATTTATATCTCAATATATCTATTTTGGATACCTAAAACTCTAATTTAAAAACTAATTATCAACTTCCATTATAGAAATTCCAGTATATTAAATATCTTTTATTCAATAAACTATTGTTAAGTATATATCTTCCCCATGAGATCATATGTGTTACCTCATCCTGCATTTCTATATTTGATAATTTTACACATAAATTAACATCACTTCTTTATCATTCATAATATCCTCCATGATCCTATACTTATCTCTTCATAATCATGAAATGAATAATGGATTTGATACAACATGTTACACATAGAGGACCCACTACAACCTATGATAGTGGGTAAATTATGGTTTTTTGAAATTTCTTTTACCTCTTTAGATTGATGGATCTTGTCTTTACATTGGAAAAGACACCATGAATATCAAATGTTATTTCTTGTATGGGCCAAAACTAAATAAAAATAAATAAAGTTGTATGAACATAATAATTTTAATTTTCCCCCCGAAATTTTATATGTCTTAGGGGAACATATCTATAACATCCCGCCTTTTTATCACATAAACTTTCATTACATTATACAAAACCGAGGATCTTTAAGGATTAGTGTCTTGGAAACCAGGAACATAATACATGAAAAAAATATAAAACATTCTTCTTAAACACTTGAAAGGATTATTCATTGTTCATCCTAAGTAAATTACATCATCTCGTAACCTAGGAGCATACATCAAAAAAAAGGGTGAGCAGAAGGCCCAGTAAGGGAGACAAGGGAAACATTTTACATGTGAACTTGAGATACATAAATAAAGTCATGAAAATAACTTTAAGGAATGAGAAATAAATCATGAGGAATATCATAATAACAATAACGTATTTCATAACATGAAGATGTGGCTACAACATTTAACATAGACAATCATGAACATACCACTAAGGTCCATCCCCAAAGTGTCATTTGAAAATTACCAAGGGAAACCCCAAGGTAATATTAAAATTGTGATCTATAGTGGTTACATCATTAACAAATGCAATGGGGCGCTATCAGGGCGCAACCTTAAATTTGTATTTATTATCATGTGAGCCAATTATATCATCATCAAAATCTCATAAATAACACATATAGCATAAAATAAATGTGTTTAAATTTGTAATCATAACATTTTAAAAACTGCTTTTAGGACATGATCTTTATGTCACTTTAAACCCACGGAAAAAGGAAAGCAGGTCTCATGTATGTAAATACCAGAATTTAAAATATAAAATCTTTATATATATGTGAATAACCCTTTAGAAGATAGAGCTTTGAGTATTCACTTAATAACATAAAATAATTTCAGAAAAAGAGAGAGGCATTTTGAGATGAAAATTCTGCAGCATAACGGCTATGTTATAGGGTTTTAGAAAACATTGAAAAGAGAGGGGACATTGGTCACCCACACATAAATAATATATAAAATAGTATAGGGACAAAATATAAAGGATTTAAGAACATTTTAATGAAATTTTAAAGTTATAACATATGAAATTAAGAACATGAATGAAAGACAAAAGTAAGATTTCTCTTATGAAAATTCGGCAGCCTAAAGCATCACTTAAACTATAAAAAAATGAATTGATGAGACCAAACAGGGTCTCTAATCATATTAAAATAAAATATCAGTATGATAGATATAGATATAATACCCCAACATAATAAAAAGGAACTTGAAAGACTTTACATGAGAATAGAACTTGAAAATTAGAAGGGTGAAAGAATCCCTTAGAAATTCGGCACCCAAACGGCGCCACTTAAACATTCTTAAAATAAAATGATTAGAAAAAGAAGGGGTATCTCATAATATGAACAAGAAATGGACAGTAGGATGAATATAAAAGAACATCCCCAAGATAAGAAATCGTGGCTTTAAATGAAATTACATAAAATAGAGTACTTGAAAAAGAAAGAGAGAGGTAGGATCTCTTACCTTAAAACGTAACTCTTAAAACTCGAAGGTTGGGACCTTGAGGGGATTTAAAGAACCTTGGGAGGACTCATTCGGAGGAAAGGAGACCAAAAATTAGTTGAGGATTATTTTTTAGTAGAAAGGATGAGAGAATGGCTTGGTATTTATAGGGAAAGTGAGGGGACGACGCATTAATGGCCAAGGGACACCTCATCAGTGGTATTGGAAAAACCATGGGCTTGCGCATGGTATTTACCCATGGTATTGGCCACTTGGGACACCTAATACAATACTTCATCCCCTTTAGTCGGCCATACCTTAAAATATCTCATGAAATCATCATTATCCAGTCATGATGTCATTAAACATATCGAAACCCTAAAACTGTATTGTTAATATTTACTGAAAATTCATTTTTTTTTCAGAAAAATCCCCAAAATTCACCTTAACATAATATTGACGCTCTGAATTCAAAAATGAACTCCATTTTTTAAAAATAATTTTCAAAATATTTTTAATTTAATTTTTAAATAAAAAACACGATTCACCCGAAAAAACTAACACTTAACTAATAATTTATGAAACCATTATTTACCTATTTTATTGTATCACATTACTTAATCAAGTTGCCTAAAATATATTAATACTTTCTTTAAGTGAGATTACTAATCCATTTGGTCATATTACTAATCCTAAGCGTAAAATCACTATTCACCAAAAAATTAAGTTGATGTTATTAGACTCTAAATTTCTTACTCAACACATTTGTAGAAGACCATTTTTTAAAAAAATTTACATATTATTTATTATTTAAGATTTACATAAATATTTTAAAGTATCCTTTTTCCAAAATTCATCAATAATATACATCCTAAAATTATCCGAACATTTGAAAATTCACAAACTTCACTAAAGGAAGAAATCTCAATTTATTTATCCCAAAGGATTACAAAATGTAGCTACGGTCTCATCACATAGCCCCTTATAACATCAGAATATGACCTAAGTGTAAGGTGTGCTATGGTGAGAAAATCTAAGGGAGGATCAGGTAACATTTCCATAGTAGTAATATCCACTAACTTGAACTTCTCCCGCATGCATTTCTGTTCAAGCTTGACATGTCGGAGTTCGGCTTGGGCTTGGTCCAAAGAGAAGCCCAAAGATTCCACCTCCATCCCAATCTCTGATAAGTGGGCTTCATAAGGTTCGAGTCTACTGGATGAATCCATCGACTCCTCTTTCTGCAGTAAACATAAAATCTCTATTAAATCATTAAGAGTAAATTAATATACTATTCAAAGATGTTTGGGTCTTTACATTCTTCCCCCCTTAATAAATTTCATCCCTGGAATTTTATACCTAAGGCCTAGTTGAAAAGGAGAGGGTACTTTTTCTTCATTGTTTCCTCAGGCTCCCAAGTCGCCTCTTCATACTTATGATTCCTCCACAACACTTTCACAAGGTGGGTAGTCTTGTTGCGTATAACCTTGTCTCTATGGTCTAAGATCTCCACTGGTTGCACCTCATAAGAGAGTTCATGTTCCAGTTGTACCACCTCTGGATTCAGTACATGGGATGGGTCGGGTATGTACTTCCTCAAGAGAGATACAAGGAAGACATCGTGAACTTGAGCTAGGTTTGGTGGAAGTGCTAGACGATAGGCCACTGCTCTTATGAGATCAAGGATTTCATAGGGGCCAATGTACCTAGGGCTGAGCTTCCCTTCTTCCCAAACCGCATGACTCTCTTCCATGGAGAAATTCGAAG
The DNA here is from genome assembly GCA_963277665.1 of Viscum album. NCBI lineage: Eukaryota > Viridiplantae > Streptophyta > Magnoliopsida > Santalales > Viscaceae > Viscum > Viscum album. The sequence continues at coordinate 2,082,966,632 of OY728143.1, read as the reverse complement.
AAAGACTTTGTCGCCAACACCAAACTCTAAGTCCCTTCGACGGTTGTCAACATAGCTCTTCTGCCAACTCTAAGCAGCCTTTATGTGTTGTTGGATTCCATGAACCTTTTATGTCATATCTTGCACAAGATCAGGCCCAATAATCTTTCTCTCACCATCTTCATCCCAACAAGTAGGATTTCGACATCTCCTTCCATACAGAGCTTCATAGGGTGCCATCTGAATACTCGAATGGAAGCTGTTGTTGTATTAGGACTCAACTAATGGGAGGTGTTGATCCCATCCACCTTTAAATTCCATTGAGCATAATATTAGCTTTTCCTCAAGTTTCTGAATAGTCCTTTAAGATTGTCCATCAGTTTAAGGATGATAGGTTGTACTAAAATTCAATTCAATATTCAGAGCATGTTGAAGACTTCTCCAGAATTTTGATGTGAATCTTGGATCACAATCAGATACGATGGATAGTGGTACCCCATGCAACCTTACCACTTCTTTTATGTATATCTTGTAAAGTTGATCCAGAGAGAAATCTTCCCGAAAATTGATAAAATGGGCGGTCTTGGTGAGACGGTCCACTATAACCCATATCACATTGTTCCCTTTGATTGTTTTTGGGAGACCAGTGACAAAGTCCATAGTGATATTATCCCACTTCCATGCTGGTATGGGTAGCGGTTGTAATACCCCCTTTGGAAGTTGTCATTCTACCTTTACTTATTGACACACTAGGCACCTTGTAGTGTAATCAGCAATCTCCCCTTTCATTTTATCCCACAAAAAATGATCACGAAGGTCTATATACATTTTAGTGCTTCTCGGATGTATAGAGAAAGTAGAGCTATGAGATTCATCAATTAGTTCTTTCTTTATCTCCAGAATATATGGAACACAAAGTCTTGTACAAAATTTCAGTACACCTTCTTGATCAATATTGAAATCAGGGAACTTCCCATCCTTCACAGCCTCAAACGTCTCATGCAACAAAGGATCTTCTCTTTAAGCCTTCTTGATCTTCTCTAGTAATGGAGGTTGATAAATCATTTGGGATAGGGTTGATGATGTCCCTTCCCTTACAATTTCTATGTCGAATTTTACTAGATCCTTAATCAAGGGATCTCCTAGAATCATCATTGTTGCCAAAAAAAAGGGTCTTTCCGGATTAATGCATCTGCGACTTTGTTTGCTCTTCCAGGGTGATGATGAATTGAACAATCATAGTCTTTAATAAGCTCCAACCATCTCCTTTGTCTCATGTTAAATTCTTTCTGTGTGAAAATATACTTTAAACTTTGGTGGTCGGTGTGCATATCACATTTCACCCCATAAAGACAGTTCCTCCTTATATTTAGAGCAAACAAAACTGCCGCTAGCTCTAGATCATGTGTAGGATAATTCTACTCATGAATCTTCAACTTTCGAGATGCAAAAGCAATGACCTTGTAATTTTACATGAGGATGTACCCAAGCCATTTTAGAGATGCATCTCTAAAAAAAATGAATCCTCATCCGATAGAGGGTAGTGTTAACATAGGTGCAGTAACCAATCTCTTCTTTAACTCTTGGAAAGTTTCCTCGCATTCCTTTGTCCAGATGAACTTAACCCCTTTTCGAGTCAACATGGTTAGTGGATTAGAAAGCCATGAAAAGTTTTTCAAAAACCTCCTATAATATCCCACTAAACCAAAGAAACTACAAATCTCAATTACTATTGTGGGTTGAGGCCACTCCTCCACAACCATTGTCTTTGTAGGGTCAACCGAGATTTCTTCATTGGTTACGATGTGCCCCAAGAAAGCCACTTGTTATAATCCAAAACTCACACTTACTGAACTTTCCAAAGAGTCTCTCCTTCCTTAGAGTCTGAAAAATAACCCTCAGATAATATTCATACTCCTCATGACTTTTCGAATATATCAAAATATCATCAATAAAAACTACCACAAAGTTATCAAGGTAGTCTTTAAAGACTCTATTCATCAAATCCATAAAAATAGCGGCATCATTAGTCAATCTGAAGGGAATAACAGTAAAATCATATTTCCCATATCTTGATTAGAAGGCATTCTTTGGAATATCATTCTTCTTCACCCTCAGTTGATGATAACCAGATTGAAGATCATTTTTGGAGAAGAATTGAGCCACACAAAGTTGATAAAATAAATCATAATTTTTTGGAAGAGGGTATTTCTTCTTCACTGTGATCCCATTTAGTTTTCTATAATCAATGCGTAGCCACATTGATCCATCCTTCTTCTTCACAAATAGGACTAGTGCTCCCCAAGGAGACACACTCGGTCAGATAAAACCCTTTTCCAACAAGTCTTGGAGTTGTTTATTTAACTCCTCTAGCTCCACATTTTCTATTCTATATGGGGTATTTGATATCAGTTGAGATCCAGGTACGAGTCAATGGATAACTATACCTCTCTTTCTGGGGGAGGTCCAGGTAACTCCTCAGGAAATACCTCTATGTATTCCTGAACAATTGGAACATCTTCTATTTGTATACTCGTTTTTTCTTCTTCATCCTCACCGATTAACTCCATAAAGAAGGATATAGGAGGTGCTTCTAGACAATGATCAGGTTGGAATATCTCTCCTTAGAAGATAATTGTAGGTTGTTCATTCAAGACTACTATATTTTCATACTTCTACATTTGATCTTAGATTATACTTTGAGAGCCAGTCCATCCCTAGTATAATGTCGAATTCCATCATGGGAATGACTACTAGATTTGAGATAAGATTGTTCTCACTAATTTAAACACTGGAGTCTCTAAACACTGTTGATGCATGGATAATCCCACTTGGAGTCTTGACTAATAACTCTAACTCTAGAAGTTCAGGGATTGATTCAATATTCTTTGCAAACATGGAGGAAATAAAGGAATGCATCATACCAGAATCAAACAAAGTACTTGATAGTTATGAGAGGACAACAAGAGTACCTGCTACCACATCATTCGGAGCTTCAACCTATGTTGTTGTGATAGAAAAAGCACAACCTTTCTCCCTTGGCCTTTGCTGAGGTTGATGGTTATTCCCCTCCACTGCCCTCAGATTTGGACAAGGATTAACAAAGTGCCCAAGCCGTCCACACTTGAAGCATTGGACGTAGGGTAGGTCTAGAACCATCTTTCCTCTGTCGTTAGTGTTGGAAAGTTGAGTCTTCACATAACTACGGCAATTCTAAGAAATATGGCCTTCTCTTCCACATTTGTAGCACTTACCACTTCCGATCAAGCAGTTCCCTGAATTCTTCTTCCCACATTTATTGCATGTGGTAGGTTTCATTTTCTTTCCACCTCTTTCCTAATCAAAACTTCTTCCTAGGCTTGGTTCTAGATCTCTCTTCTTCTCATTAGATTTGTGAGACCACTTTGTCTCACCAAACTCCAGTTCTAATTTCATAGAACTTCGAACTATTTCTCCATAGCTATTATAGTCCCTGTTGGATAGATTCATCCATAGATGAGGTCGTAGTCCACCAAAGAATCTATCAACCTTTCCATTAGGGTCCATGAAATAGCTAGGGGTATATCATGAAAGTCGGGTAAAGTTCATCTCATAAATTCCCGACGGATTCATTCTCCTTCTGCTTTATCTCGAGAAACTCCTTCTCCATTCTCGTTCTCATGGAATTAGGGAAATACTTATTAATGAATATTCCCTTGAACTCTTCCCACTTCATAGCTTCCATATCTCCTCTAGGCTTCCTGTTTTTGACCAGTGACCACCACTGATCAGCTTACCCCTTTAGGTGGTAAACGACAAGGATGTCTTTTTCTTGTTCCGAACAACGGAGTACATAAAAGATATTTTCAATGGAGCTTATCCATTGTTCCGAAACCAATCGGTCAGTAGATCCACTGAATGTTGGTGGTCGTTGATGCATGAAGGACTCAATAGAGTGTTGTTCCCTTCGTGGTGATATCGGCCTCTCAACATGATTCAAGTTATTACTCATAACTTGAGTCCGTTGGTTCATCATTCACATGAATGTTTCCATTCCGGCTTCCATTAGAGGGTCGTCAGCCCATGGTGCATTGCGGTCATCATTTGCATGATTCCTCATATTGCCCTCCATTTTCTAAAAGAATAAAACCTTAGTGAGGAACTTGCTTCATGTACGAGTCTTTTGACTATAAAGGATTCTATGTCTTAAAACAATATTCTTACACAATTTTATTTCTCTATAATTCCTTCATAATGATTCATAAAAAGCTTGCGATTAACCTAACATATCCTCTGAGATTGTCGTAACAAAGAGTGCCGCAAGGCCCGTTATAGTGCACCAGTTCCTGTTTGAGTCTACCTCAAAGTGGTGTTTTCTAGTTTTACCCCTATGTACATCTGTGCCAGAGCCGCCTCTACCTGCTCGTATCCAGACAGGGATATATTTTTTTGATAAACCACTAACTCTATACTCACCAAAATACCAAGAATATTTCCTATAATTAAACTTTCTATAGGGTTCTTCCTAACGTTTTCGTATCCTAATTTCCACAAATAACTAAACCATCCTTTGATACCAACTATAACATTCTGCCTTTTTATCACATAAACATTCATTACATTATACAAAACCGAGGATCTTTAAGGTTTAGTGTCTTGGAAACCAGGAACTTAATACATGAAAATAACATAAAACATTCCTCATAAACACCTGAAAGGCTTATTTATTGTTCATCCTAAGTTCATTACAGCATCTCATAACATGGGAGACAAAATCAAATGAAAGGGTCAGCAGAAATTCCAGTAAGTGAAACAAGGGAAAAATTTTACATGTGAACTTGAGATACATCAATAAAGTCATGAAAAAGAACGTTAAGGCACGAGAAAGAAATCATGAGTCATATCATAATAAAAATAACGTATTTCATAACTTGAAGATGTGGCTACAACATTTAACATAGACAATCATGAACATATCACCATGTTCCATCCCAAAGGTGTCATTTGAAAATTACCATGGTAAACCCCAAGGTATTGTTAAAATTGTAATCTCTAGTGGTTACATCATTACCCAATGCAATGGGGCGCTATCAGGGTGCACCCTTAAATTTGTCTTTATTATCATGTGATCCACATATATCATCATAAAAATTTCATAAATAACCCATATAGCATAAAATAAATGGGTTTCATTTCATAATCATAACATTTTAAAAACTGCTTTTAGGACATGATCTTTGTGTCACTTTAAACCCACAGAAAAAGGAAAGCATGTCTCATGTATGTAAATCCCAAAATTTAAAATAGAAAATCTTGATATATATGGGAATAAACCTGTAGAAGAAGGAGCTTTGATTATTCACTTAATAACATAAAATAATTTGAGAAAAAGAGAGAGGCATTTTGAGACGAAAATTCTACAACATAACGGCTATGTTACAGGGTTTTAGAAAACATCTAAAAGAGAGGGGACATGGGTCACCCACTCATAAATGATCTATAAAATAGTAGAGGGACATCATATAAAGGATTTAATAAAATGTTAATGAAATTTGAAATATACACCATATGAAATGAAGAACATGAAAGAAATACAAAAGTAAGATTTCTCTTATCAAAATTCGACAGCCTAATGGCGTCACTTAAACGTCAAAAAACTGAATTGATGAGATAAAATAGGGTCTCTCATCATATGAAGATAAATGATCAGTATGATAGATATAGATATCATACCCCAGCATAATAAAAAGGAACTTGGAATACTTGACATGAAAATATAACTTAAAATGAGAAGGTTGAAAGAATCCCTTAGAAATTCGGCAGCCTAACGACGCCACTTAAAAATTATTAAAATGAATTGATGAGAGAAAGAGGGGGTCTCTCATCATATGAAAATTAAATGGAAATTATAATTAATATAAAAAAACATCCCCAACATAAGAACTTCGGGCTTTAAAATAAATTACATAAAAAGAGATTACTTGGAAGAAAGAGAGAGGTAGGATCCCTTACCTTAAAACGTAACTCTTAAAACTCGAAGGTTGGGACCTTGAGGGGAATGAGGTCACCTTGGGAGGACTCCTTGGGAGGAAAGGATACCATAACATCGTTGAAGATGATTTTGGAGTCGAAAGGATAAGATAATGGATTGGTATTTATAGGGAAAGTGAGGGGACAACGCATTAATGGCCAAGGGACACCTCATCGGTGGTATTGGGAAAACCATGGCCTTGCCCATGGTATTTACCCATGGTATTGGCCACTTGGGACACCTCATACAAGAATTAATCCATTTTAGTTGGCCATCCATTAAAATATCTCATGACATCATCATGATCCAGTCATGATGTCATTAAACATACCGAAACCCTAAAACTGTAATGTTACTATTCACTGAAAATAGATTTTTTTCAGAAAAATCCCCAAAATTCACCTTAAAATAATTTCGATGCTCTGAATTAAAAAATGAACTCCATTTTATAAAAATAATTTTCTAAATAATTTTAATTTTATTTTAAAAAAAAAACTATTCACCCAAAAAAACTAACACTTAACTAATAATTTATGAACCCATTATTTACCTATTTTATTGAATCACATTACTTAATCTGCGTGCCTAAAATATATTAATACTTTCTTTAAGTGAGATTACTAATCCATTTTGTCACATTACTAATCCAAAGGGCAATATCACTATTCATAAATTTTTATTCACCAAAAATTAAGTTGATCTTATTAGACTCTAAATTTCTTACTGAACACATTTGTAGAAGACCATTTTTTGAAAATATTTACACATTATTAATTATTTAAGTTTTACATAAATATTTTAAAATATCCTTTTTCCAAAATTCATCAATAATATACATCCTAAAAATATCCGGACATTTGAAAATTCACAAACTTCATTAAAGGAAGAAATCTCAATTTATTTATCCCAAAGGATTACAAAAAGTAGCTAAGGTATCGTCACATAGCCCCTTATAACAACAACATATAACCTAAGTGTAAGGTATGCTATGGTGAGAGAATCTGAGGGAGGCTCAGATAACATTTCCCTAGTAGTAATCTCCACTAACTTGAACTTCTATCGCAGGTGTTTCTGTAAAAGCTTGACACGCTGGAGTTCGGCTTGGGCTTGGTCCAAAGCGATTCCCAAAGATGCCACCTCCTTCCCAAGCTCTGATAAGTGGTCTTCATAAGGTTCGAGTCTACTGGATGAAGCCATCAACTCCTCTTTATAGATTAACCATAACATCTCTATTAAATCGTTAAGATTAAATTAATATACTATTCAAAGAAGTTTGGGTTGTTACAATATCAATATTGTATTGAAATTGAAATTAACAACTAATTATGCAGTATCTTATTATATGATTTGGGAAGAGAAAACCTCTCATTAATGGTCCCCAAAATCTTCCACTCTTCCACACACTATATTCAAGAGGGATACAAATTTATATTTGATAGGTTGGTCTAACACATGAGATACCAGTCTATAAAATAAACATTAAAGAGTATAGGTGTTAGCCCTAATGCTCCGATCCGTAATTCAATATTTTCAATGATAAGAATAGTATATTAATCTTCCATGACTAATATTAAAAGAAAATTTTATTAATAACACTTCACTTCTCAACCCCAGGTATTCCAGAAACTCCATTATTCCCTACATGCTTTTAAATTTCATGAATTTCACTATTTATTATTTTTGTGATAGTTGTTTCTCTGTATAGAAACAATAATTTAAAATCTTGAAAATATAAATTTAAAAATGAAATTAAAATATAACATAATTCACAACTCTACATACATTAATTCAAGACATTGAAATAATTACCCATACATTTGAATATATAGTTAACAGCTACTCAAAATAACCACAAAACACCATAATAATTCCACAACAACATTTTTATTTGAATTCCCCAGATTCATCAATTATAGAATACAATAGCCTTTCATATCATTATGTGGCCTGTTTTTAAATCATTTTCCTAATTTTTATTATTAAAATGATCGAGTTGTTATTGAGAAACAGTGCATAAAATCATATATTATTGATTCTTCCATAAAACCATGATAGAACTATTATTCCTTGAGCATCATAAGAAAATAGATATTTTGGAAGCTAAATGCATTCATTATTCCAGTGATAACTATAATTTTTTTAAGGCAAATTTTTTTTGGTGCTTTTAGTGGTAGGAAAAATGAAAATTCATTATAGTGATTTTGAGTAAAATTTTCCATGATCCAGGTTTTCATAATTAAACATTAATTCATGGAACAACTAATTTCCTGATTTTGTAATCAACATTAATTATAAATATGTTTTCTATATTTTGTTTTTAATTCCTTAACTATCCATTTACTTAAACTTAATTTTTAGGAATATTATTTTCTCTAGAATTTTTTATGTAATAGTCAATTGATAATTATATATTAACTAAACATCACATTATGTGTGTTTTGAGTAGTTAGGGATGAAACATTAATTATACCATCTGGAAATTTATCAAATCCTCAATATGACACATGTAGGAAACAAATGACCATGAAATAGTTAAATTATCATATGAAGATAACTCAACTTGATATTAAAAAGGTGACAACAAATCAAAAATAAGTCAATACACAATTTAATTTAACATTATAAAGCTTGATACTCTAACAGACTATGGAAAGATCCACCCAACCTAGAATTAAAATCATTGTTGGTCAACTGATCATGAGAAAAACCATCCATAATCTATTTTTGGTGGAATAGTATAATATGAACTTCTTGGACTAGATTGAAATCAAATAATCCAAAATAGGATATGAGGCTAAATTGGAATAGAGAGTTTCATGAGCTTGAAGATGCAGATCTAACATAGGAGGGTATGTTGGATTTTTATTTGTGACTTATTGCTGGCTTTAAAATTTATGATTCTTTATTGAAACAATATTATTAATCAAATCTTAAGGTTTTAATTTACAAACTGATCTACTTGAGATCAACTCAAAGAAAACTACTGAGATTCTAGATAAAATTTCTTCAACACAATTGTAGCTGAAATTGGTAATAGGATGAAGTCAAGTAATGAAAATGGTCAAATCAAGAGAACTTCATCCATGTATAATTTCTAAATCAATGATGGAATAATTAAAAAATCAATTGAGGAAGTGGTGTTAGTGTAAATACCACAACACCAGTTTTTAGAAGTATGAAATTGACTGATCTTGAGTTGAGAGAGGCCTAGTTGAGTTCGATGATTAATATACTTTTTTAAACTAGAATATTTGTTATGAAGTTCAAATAAGATGATGATGATGAATTTCTATTGTTTGGTGTGTTTTATATTAAAGGTGCAGATTTTAGGGGGGAATTATTGTATCGAATCACTATTACCACAATTCTGTAAATCAATGCGCACAACTATGAAATATATTACTGGTAGTAAATTAAATAGGTAGTTAGAGCTCATAATAATGTCATTATATTGATTATAATAGAGACATGTGAGCCTGATAGTTAGTAAAAAGCATGATTGAGAAGTTTATAGGTGTACAAAAATAGATTTCAATAATGAAAAATTTACTCATTCTCCCTGACGGACAATCATATTTTAATATATTGAATTTTCTAATCTTTCAAGAAGGGGACATCATATATGTGTATTCTTTTTGTTGAGACAACTGGAGTTTGGATTTTATTATCCTTTAAGTTTAATTGTATTGTTTAAGATAAAGATCATTGTATTTTAGTTTTCTTTTAGTGTCTTAGAGTGAATGGAGGGATTATCAATTCAATCAAAGAATGTTGGTAGGTCAGTATCTAAGCTACAAAAGGATACCAATTCTAGAAAAAAAATACTATATCAATGTTAGACATGGATATTTTAAAAAGAAATTAATTTAAATAGGTGGTATTTGGTCTATGTAAATATAAACATTTCTATTTTAATAACGTGGTAATTGAATTCACGTAGAAGCCTAAATTCTCACATACAAGTTGGTGATAAAATAGAGAGTTAACCTTTATTCAATTATTTTTCTAGAAGATTATATGGATTGATATAAACACTCATGAAGGAAAAATAAATATGGGGATCTATCTATGACTACCTGATAGATTTTATTCAATCTACATATATAAGAGTTTATTTCATTACTGAATCATAGCTACTCTCACCCTGGATTTCACTCGTTGCTGGGGAAGAGAACTTAGATGCATTCCATGAGGTTGAAGTTGTCTATTTATTTTTTTATCATAAATTATTTGATTATAAGATGGGTAAGGTATTGTCTCTATAATTCTCCATTCCTAGAAATGTGAATCAATTCTCGATTCAAAGAGTTGTAAAATTAATTTTATTTCCCCCCCATTTCTCTCAATATTATTCAATCTCTATTTTATAAATATAAGTTGTTTTCATTCTTCTTCTTCCATGTTTTTTGACCGAAAAAATCTAGTAATGGATGGATAATCCATGAGTTCAAATCCGGAAAGTTAAGAATAAATATATCTATAGCACAATCATCCTGTGATAATTTACTTCTCTTAATATCTTCTTTAACAATGATATTGAAGTGGAGATGTGGATTTAGATATATACATAATATGTGTTTTCTAATATCTATCACATGATATTTCCACTTATTATATTTAATTTATTAAAAATATTTTCTAGGGAGGTTATGTATTTAATGATCTAATAAATATAAATTTTTATGAAATATCCTCTTGGTTCATGTTATTAGATTTCACGATTCATTAAATTTGGGATAGATCTCATGTACTAGAATCAGTTATATTCATAGGAGCTCAGTGATTTTGCTGAGATAGGTGTTTATATCATTAGGTTGAATATGAACTTAGTGAATTTGAGTTTCTAAGATATCATCCATCTATAGATCCATGATTACATGTTAAGAGTGTATAAACATAGATATAAGATTTTTTATTGTCAACATTCCTCTTCATTACCCTCTGAGAACTTTTTTTTCTTTGTTATTACATCCCTATTCCAGTTTTAATTACTATATTTATTCCAGCCTATGTCAACATTTCTTTATGTCAGTATATATTCTTATTGTTTTCATTTAATACATTGTGATAGAGAATAACCTTAAAAAAGAAATTAGGAGAATCACTAGGATAAATGACATCGCTTCCTTGAGACTGACCCATATGTTAAACAATCTTCTATATTTTCAATGATTATAAATGTTTCTGTGACTTACATATAGGGCGGGGGAATTACCATATTCTGGAATCGTTGTTTGGAATGCAATGTATGTCATACTAATACTTCATTTTTCCTGTATTTATTTCTTCCAATGTAAATAGTGACTAACACTAATGTTTCTTATTCAATGTCACTATTAGAGTACTCTCTAGTGTAATAACATTAAGAGTTTTAGCCAAAATTTCAATTTATGTTTAAATAATGTAAAAAAAATATAGTTAACTTATTATGGAATGGATTATTATTAATGAATGGATCAATTATTTTAAAAGTATTTAAATAAGTAGAAGGAAAATAAAAAAATAATGTATAAATCATGTAACCTAAAAAATAATTTTTTTGGAAATCAATTAATATGTATTGATATAAAAACTAAAAAAAGAAAGCAGATATGGGGGATACCTACATTTTATATCAATATTTCTATGGAATTTAGGCTGGAATATTGAGATCCACTTTTATGTATTGTATTAAATGATGGAAAGAGATAAGACAAGGATAAAATGAAGAAGTTTGATATAATTATAATGATCAACTATTTTATAATTTTTTATTTCATTTTTCGAATTCTATTGATAAGTTTAATTATTTTTCCATGCCTTTACAAATAAAACCATCTCTAGAAATCATATTTAATTTCCATATAAGACACCGAATATGAACCATTTTGTTTTAAAGTGTGCCTATAGGTGGATGAATACCACTCTACTTCCTAATACCTACTCCTAATATTATTTTCCCACTATGTGGAAGGGGAAAATGGACATATTAATGGTGTTGGAAATATCATGGAAGAGTATTTGTTTATATTTGAATTTGGTTTTATTAAAGTTGATTTATATTTTAGGTATTTAAGATCCATTTACATAGTATGACTTCTTAGAGATTCTATAATAGTGTGTTACTACACATGTTCAAGGAATTCTAGAGAAAACAATTATTTTTGAAAATACATGTGTGCGAGTTAATAAAACAGAAGAGGTAGAATTGGTGTTGTGGACTAGTGAAAAATAAGATGTTAACATTTAACAAATAGTAAAATTGAAAATTATATTTTGGATTGAAAAAAAGATAATTAGAATACTCTAGTTCATTTTCCTTGTAATTTTCTCTATAAACATCAATATAAAGAAGAATATAAGTGTCCCTACATGTTGTTTCCAAATCTATTACTCTACAATAGTTGTACATCCAAAGATTGGGACTTGTGTGATATCTATCAAGGTGTACTTAAAAAGTGGGAAAACATTGATGTTGTAATGAACATATTTTCCAGGATCTTAACCATGAATCCACAACCTCCAATATATTGGGGTTAAACTAGAGGATCTCTAGATATTCAAAATAATAAAAAATAATCCATTTGGGGGATATCCAAATATTATCTATTTGATTTATCATTATTTTTTTATTTTAATTTTTGTTGTTTAACAGTTTTATTAACTTCAAATATTCATTAACCAGGTGACACACCACATTGGGATGAATCGATTCATGAAATCAAGCTAATAACATCAACTAATTATTCAGTTGACCTATTATAAAAAATATCAATTAAAATTCAAGACTAATTTAAGATACAATCATGAGTTAATATGGACAACCTTCCCCCCAGCTCAAACATAGGTTTCATTTTACTTTTAGATTTTAATTTATGCAATCATATACCATTATTTTCATTATATTGGAGATGGAAATGGGAAATTAAAGGGATTGTTCACAAAGAATACAGGAAAAGTTTTAGTTCGGATGATCTAAAATATTCTTTCTACATATAGTGGAGTAATTTTTTAATTTATTCAATTCTAAATTCATCCCCTACGATTTTATGAATGTTGATGGTGGTATGGTTTATTAAGTATTCTAATATTAATTCTAGAAGTATTTTTCCCTTTTTTAAAGATCTTTAAAAACATGGTTTTGGTCACTAATACATTCTTGGTTTTTATTTATTGTTTAAATCATGTTATTGCATTATATTTTTTATGTATATTTAAAAACCCATGTTTTAACTCAATGTTTTCACATTTATCTTTTCCAAAAAAAATGTTCTATTGTAAAATGATTTCTCACCACTAATTTAATTTTTTTTGAATTAAACTATTTTAAATATTTCTAAGTATAAAATTCTAAATTACGAATGTTTTTGGGTTTTACGTGTGGTTTATAGGATTATTTTATTATGCTAAACTGACATTTAATATTTTTCTAATCAAATTTCCCCTCAAAATATTCAATTTTGTCATGCCTATTGAATATACTATTCATGTGTAAATGGATTTCACATTATTTTATGTTGTTAAATCTAAATAATTATTGAAGAGATTTTATCATTGTTTTCATAATTATTTTGTAATTGAATATGGAAAATGTGTGTAAGTGAGTATATTTTTTTCAATTTAAACTAAAACATGAGGTAAATATAATTTCAAATATAATTAAAGGTGACTTAAGATCTTATAAGGAAAATACTCTTGGTAACCAAATCAATAGAGATTAATTTATGTCACTTGAAATTGGAGAAAAATTGGGAAATTGGGATCCCAAAGTGAATCATTAAGAAACTCAGCATTGTGTCATTTTTGTCTTTACATTAAATTAATTAATATAATATCTCGTTATCACTCACAAGTGGCTCCATGGGGTCCCAAAATTGACCCAAGGATTCCCATGGTAAGAAATTTATCAACCAATAGGATTAGGACACTTGTTAGGGTAATTTAATATTATTATAATAATATTTTGTTACCCTTATTTACAAGATTTACCCTTTAACCATGGTAAAGAAATTTTTTTTACTGATGTAAATATTCATAATGTCTAAAAATAAAAGTTACCTATTTACACAATTTAGACCTCCTGATTCCAAATATAGAATCCATTTTTCCATATTCAAAACACATAAGTGGAAGAAATTAATTTTAAATTAATTCATGTTGTCAAAATAATAAGCGTGTTTTTATGAAATAATAACTATAAAATGATTGACCCTTATTTATGTCCAATTTTAAAGTGAAATTACATCGAATGAACAATGTTGGATTAAATAGTGAAAACATAATATAATTACACTTAAAAAACAATTATAAATATAATATATCCTTATAAATAAATTTGATTAAAAGGCAGTTTAGAATTAAAATATAGTATTTTCACTATTCTTTAAAAATGAATTTTAATGGAAAAATTCAAAAAAATACCCAAATTAAATTTTGATATCCCGATTATAAATAAAAATTTTATTTCATCAAATAAAAAATATAAATGTGACCAAATCTAGATTAAAATAGGTTTCTCCATTAGAAGGCAGTAAATGAACCATTTGAAAAATATTAGAGTATTTATGATTGAAATTTGATTCATTGGAATTTTAAGCCTCTAAATTTTATTGGATACTTGTAAAAACATTTAACATACTTTTATATTTATATTTTAGTTAGTTCTGTCCATTCCTGCCAATACAATGTCTAGGAGTTAGCTACCATTTAAAATAACATTATATTATTATTTTTCAGTATGACTCAATATTTTTTGAAAATAAGATTTCATAGAAACCCGTTTTTATTTATTGAGTACTCCATAATTTATATAATCCCCATTAAAGTAAAATTAATATTTAATTCAAAAAATTTAATAAATATGAAAAAAATTATATTCTTTATTTACTTGGGATGTTAAAATTAATCTACATCATGAATCAATAATTAGGAAATGGAATGATAACCTTGTCAATGTTGATTATGTGATGATTAAATTCATAAAAGCGACTAAATTACAAAATGAAGTTCTGGGATGAAATAGGGAGCTAGCATTTTCTTTAACGCATCGATGGATGGTTATAGGGTTCACTGGAAATGACTGAGGAGGTCGAACAGAAATAGGTATTGATTCATTAAAATCGCCTAGAGTTGAGTTATGTTTCACATGATGGAGTTCATTTCATTAAATATGTTTAGCTAATCTCACTATGTATTTCACTAAAAGCTAGTGATGAAATCATGGAGCATTCCATGTGGAAAAAGATTTACATTTGATTGTGTCTCAATAATGTTTGGTTTAAAATAGAAATATGGTAACATTTCTATAATTCTTTATTTCTAGATACATGAATCTATTCTCAATTCATGGAGATGGTAACTAACTGTGATTATGTTTTTCCCTATTACTCCCATTAAGGTTTTGTCTCTATTTAAAAATAAAATTGGAAATAATTCTTCTTGCTTGGAGTGTTGTGATCTAAAAATTCTAGTAATTTATGTAAAATATTTGAGCCCAAATCCATGATGTGAATATTGGATCTTTCTAGTTATCAATCATCATGTTAACATTTCCTTCTTCTATTTTATGTAATAGTGATGGTGAAGTGGAGATGTATATTTATATTTGTTCATATAATGTATTTTCTACTCTCTATCCCATGATATTTTTCCCATTATTCTCTTGGATTTATTAACAAAAGTATATGTAGGTTTCCTTGTTGATGCTGTCAAGAATATCAATTCATTCTAAATTATTTCATTGGATGAGGTGGTTATCTTGATTAATTATTTCACTTTGGGATAACCCTCTTTTATTGGAATACATTCAATGTTAGGGTGGTCATTTCAATAGGTGGTAGATGTGTGTGGCTTAGTATGTAAAAAGTACATTGAGTGAATTTTAGGGTATATGAATTAATCCTTCATTGGGTCCATGATATTAATTTGAGAGTGGATCTACAAGGATCTATGACTATTTTTAATCATTAATCTCTTTAATTTTTTCTTGTTTTTTGTATTCGTTTTTAGTTCTCTATTAGTTTTTCTAACAATTTTAATTCCATCAAATATAAACTGTGTTATCTATCATCGTATATTCAATTTGTTTTAATCTATTATAATAAAACAAAGAAAAAATATATATTAAAAGAACCATAAGTATGAATGACATAACTTCCTTGAGATCGAACCATATGTGTGAAAGTTTTAAATTTTTTGGGATATTATAATTGTATCCCCAACCAAACCTTATCATGGGGGTGTCATCTTGTTGTGATATGTTTGTTTATCACATAAATTCATTGAACTATTTTATGGGCCATAGTACAATGAAATGATTAATGGTGTGTACCTATAAAAAAATTACAAATAAATTTTCATTTTAATAAAATTCAACATCAAATAATTTTATATTAAATACATTTAAACACATTATAATTTCACAGATTTTTAAAATTTATCTCAAATGTAACACCACAAGCTTCCATGGTACGCTTCTCTTTGAATAATACAGTAGTGTGTGTTGTACTAAATTTGAGTTCTAACACACACCACAACCAATCAAACTAGCCGTTATGAATAGTAACAACTAATTTTTGAAATTTTATAAATTTTATCTTTCAAAATGGACTTCATTTGTGGATTTGGAATATCAAATTTATCCTAGGGTGAAAATTTGGAACTTTTCGGATAACTTTTATAATTTGATGAATAGTGAAAATTACCAAATTTTAATTAAAAACAAATTTTTTAATCAAAATAATTAATAGTGATAAATTATACTATTTAGTGGTTTTAAATTATAATTATAATATAATTTTACAATTTTATCTAATGGTGGTCATTAGAATTAATTTCAATTTGAAAGTGGACATAAAAAATTGTTAATCTTTTGATTGATATTGTTTTTTAAAAACACACTATTTGTTTTGACAACGGAAATTAATTATAAAATTAACTAATGAAACTTATATGTTTGTAATTTTTTAAAATAGAAATCATTTTTTAATTTGGAATATCAAATATAGCTTAGAGTTAATTTTTGGTATTTTTCTGAAAAACATCAATTTTTGATGAATAGTGAAACCACTAAGTGGTAGTTAAAAAACTGGTTTTTTGTTTAAATAAAATTTTACCACCTCTGTGATTTGAATTTCAAAAATCCGACATACATCATTTTCATTTTGAAGTAAAATGTGGTTCAATGGGATTAGCATAATATTTGGTGAATAGTAACTTTTAAGTTCAATTAATCACGATTAAAGGTAATTAGTGTGATTTAAGGTAAATATAATGATATAATAATATTAAATTACCTTTCAACTTGTCCTACACTTATTGGATGATTCATGGCCGACCAAGACAATCCATGGGTCAACTTGGGGACCCCATGGAGCCACATGGGTAAGAAAATGACATTAATAACTTTTTATTTAAAGTAAAAAAAATGTCACAAACATGTATTGTTTTACTAAAACAATTTTTACAATGGGTTATACAAGTTATCTTGTAGACTATAAATATCCATTGGAAATATAAAAAAATATCCTACATCATGGTAATTTTTTTGTAATTTTTAGACATTAAATAAATTAAATATTCTTATGACACCATGATAATGCAGCGATTGCCTCATTAATTAGCGGTTTATATAAAATGAAAAGATAATGTAACATATAAGACTTACACTTGTCAAAAACCTATTGGATGAGTAGATTTCGAACCATTATCACCTTATCCTATAAATATATAGTTTTGGGACCTTTAAAATCCTAAACTCATTATATAATACTATAACATTTCATGACTTTCCAAGAGTGCCCCTCCTCTCCTCTCATAAAAGGCCTCTACCTCTACCACCTTATTCACACCATCAAAGCCATTTGGCTCGGAAAACCTCTGCCCAAATACTCTCTCAACTTCCCTATATTACTCCTAGAAGCATCACTTTGGGCAGAAGTCTTCCCAAGGAAGCCTTTGGCTCAAATCAAAAAGAGTATCCCGATTTTAAGGTAATGTCTTCTCTAATGTTATTTTGTTTCATTTTTCTTCTCCAACCCATTAAACTATTTTTATTCCTTTATTTTGTAAAAAAACCAGTATATTCAATATAATAGGTTGTTTTTATGAGAAGGAATTTATTTACACTTACACACACCTTCGTCTACTTGTTAAAGAACATACTATTTTTGTGGGTGGCGAATTACTGCCTCACAAAACGATGATTGTTCAATCTTCTTTTAACACCTCTCATGGTGGCCATTAAGAAGTAACTATATTTATTTATGATATATATTATGTTTATGTTTTCCTCATGATTATGTATTTTTCATTTATGGCATGCCTTTATGATTTCCATTATGGGTAAACACGACAATTTCATTTTAGGAAGTGCGGACTATCTCCCCCTCAAAGTGATTTAAATCGTTAATGCCATTTGTGGGACGTGTAAAGGATGTAGTAAATGATATTATATATGATATTATACTGGAATTATAACAAACCTTTATATCATTATTATTTCATTCCATTAAATATCAAATATAAATGAAAGTAGCGTTCATGTGTACGTACGTCTTAACGTCTCCATAAACGGTGCATTTCATTTCTTACCTCTAAATGTTATGTAATATTATAAATGCAAATATATACTGGATATATATTATATATATGATATCTTCATAATGAATATAATTATGGATATAATGGATATTTTACCACATGAACAACATGTAATTATAAGGTGTTTATTTTTAAGTACCAAATATCGACAAAACGACCATTGTTAACTTAAATAATTACATAATGTTCATAACATGGTAATAAGTGATATAAAATGAATAATGAACTTGAAAAGGGTTCTTAATCAAGTAGAAATTAACTCTAGTTTATTATTCAGGAGGTTAAATAATGGTCGAGTCAAGTCGGACATGAGGTGAGGGACTTGTCTCAATCTCCTTTCATTGAGGCATATTTTGTTTTATACACAAATTTCTTTTATATGGTGTATAAAACCCTTTGAATTTTACATTTATTCAAAATTAATCTTTTTTATACGAATCATTTTACTAAACGACAAAAGGCAATGTTTTTTTGTCGTACGTATATGGCGACAACGACTTCTCCGCCACCGTGACCATTATTTGAGTTTCGGATTCCTCAACAAGCAACAACTTTTTTTTAAATAAATAATAAATACAATGTTTTAATTTTCTTTTATTTTGGTATTGAAAATGGTGTTGAATGGGTTTTTATTATATCAATTTGTTGTATTGATATCTTGTGATTGAAATGCAGAAATTTTATGTTTCCTTTATGCATGTTTTATGTGATACGATTATGTTATCGTTTATGATATGTTTAAACCTGTTTATATGAGGAATGCATTGGACTTAATAAGTGATGGGTGGAGCCCGCTATAGCTCCTCTATGTATCGGTATGTCTCAGGAGACAAACTAGTGTTTTGGCACGAGGCCTTGACAAAATCTTATTTGTAGTCTTGGCACGAGGCCTTGTCTATGTGGTTATGATAGTATGGAATTATGAATTCCGTCATTATGAAAGTGTTTATTGATATTGCATGTGATTATTTGACCAGTAGAATATCCATGTGAATAAGTAAATGGCATTATTTCATTATAATTTTTCCATATTATGTTGAAGTTCAAGTTTAAAAGGATTTTTTTAGTTATACATTGCCTTAAATGTTTATGTTTAATTATAAAAGCTTCCACAATATTGTTATCCTTACTGAGCATCTGAGGTCTCCCCTTTCTATGTTTTATTTTTCCCAGGATGTGAAGAAATATTTTATGACTGACCTGCAGGGATAGTCTGAAGGGGATATGAGTGTGGATTATGGAGACTATGTTATTTTAGTTTTTCAATTTATGATGTAATGTAACATTTATGAATGTATCTATTGTTTCCAAGGCTAATAAACTAATCATTCTTTCAAGACTTGATCTTTTTTGATGATGCCAAGTAATGTAATAATGCACCGACTCTGGGTAACTGGGGTTGGGGTGTTACAGTTGGTATCAGAGGCAGTTTAGTACTAACCATTTAAGCTAGATTTAGATAAAATTTGATTACAACACATGGCCCTAAGATAGACTTTGAGGATTAATATAGAAGAACTTACTAGAATTTTGGTATTATAGAGATTTGGTGAGTTTTCTGACGAATACATCCATGTATGGATACGAGCAGGTAGAGGCGGCTCTGGCACAAATGTACCTAGGGGTAAAACCCAAAAACACCGCTTTGATCTAGACTCGAACGGGAACTGGTGCTTGACAATGGGCCTTGCTGCACTCTTGGTTACGACACTCCTAAGGGATATGCTTAGGATAATCCTCATTTTCTTTCCAAACTTTTATGAAGGGTTTATGAGTATATACTTCCTCAAAGAATTTTTTTTATGATTATGGATTATATCCATAAATAGTTGAATTTATGTTAAGTGTTTTGGAAGTTTGTTATTATGTATTGTGATTCATAAAGTAATCTATTTTATGACATTGTTTAGAAATGGAGCCTAGTGGAAGGAATGGGAACCGTATCAATGCACGCACTCCATGTAGGGATTTCCCTCCTGTTCAAGATAATTATAATGGAGTTGGTGATACAACTGGTGCTGATCATATTAACACCATACTAGGACAAGTCACTCAGGTTATGAATAATAACCTTACTCGTATGGAGCACCCTGATCCGCAGTGTGGAGGATCAATGTTAGATCACTTCATGAGGTAGAAACCACCAACATTCAATGGGATTAAAAATCCATTAGTAGCTAAGCAATGGATAAGTTCCCTAGAAAAAATATTCCATGCCTTGGGGAGTAATGAAAGGGAAAATGTTATCATGGCCGTTTACCACCTCACTAGAGATGACGATCAATGGTGTTCATTGAATCAAAACACTAAAGAAGATGAAGAAGTATCTAATATGAAATGGAGGAAGATAACTGGGATTTTCATAGAAAAATACTATCCTCCTGACCATCGAGCAGATATGGAAATCCAATTTCTGAGGCTAAGAAAAAATGAGGATGAGAATATCGCAAACTATGAGGCTAACTCTACAAGGTTAGCAAGGTATGCTAGATATTATATACATAACCCACGAATTAAGATTGATCGTTTCTTTTTTGGGTTAAAAACATTTCTTCATCGAGCATTAGTGTCACAATCCTTCTCATCGTATGAAGACATTGTCTCATGTGCTATCCATACAGAAAAGGAATTCTCTAAGTCTTATGACTTTAAAGCAAAGAAAGAGAAGAAGAGATCTTCTGATCAACCTGAAAATGGAAATAAGGGGAAGAAGGGAAAAGTTGAAAATCCATCCTGCAGTAAATGTGGGAAGAAACACCCCAGTACTTGCTTAAAAGGAATTGGAGTACGTTACAAGTGTGGTGAAAAAGGCCACCAAGCTCATAATTGTAAGGGAAAGAGAGTTGTTGTCAACATAGAATGCTATAATTGTAGAGAGATGGGACATTATGAAAATCAATGTCCTAAGCATCAGAGGAACTTGCCTCAAAAAAGGACAATGGGTCAAGGCCAAGCTTATGCTATCACTACTGTTGAGGTAGAAGCTCCGAAAGACGTGGTGGCAGGTAATTTAATGGTTTCCTCAAGTTTAGAAAATGCTTTATTTGATTCTGTATCATCTCATTGTTTCATATCTTCCCAGTTTTCTAAAAAAATTAGATATTTCTAATTTGATTTAACAAAGGAGTTGTTAGTTAAAACTCCAAAGGGAAGTATCATTGTAACAAAGTTTTTTGAATCAGTCCCCATTAGAGCACAAAAATTTTCTTTATCCGCTGATCTCATTTTCATACCTATGATTGAGTTTGATATAATCCTCGGTATGGATTGACTTTCTGACAATGATGCGAAGATTTATTGTAAGAAGGAGGAGGTTACGATTTTTGATGATGATGATAAGGAACACTTTATCTTAAGAGCAGAATCGTCACCACCTAATTCTTATTTAGATCCACCCTAGTAGCTCAACTAAATTCAATTATTGGGGGGGGGGGGATGATAATGAAATGAATGATGGTGATGAATGGAATTTTCAATTAGAGGATGTACCTCTTGTGAAACAATATGTAGATGTGTTTCCAGAAGATTTACCTGGACATCCTCTAGAACGAGAAGTTGAGTTTTCCATTGATTTAATTCCTAGATCAAGGCCTATATCGAAGACCCCTTATAAAATGGCCACCATGGAATTAGTTTAACTAAAGAAAAAACTAGATGAATTGAGTAATAAGGGAATTATTCACCCTAGTATTTCTCCATGGGGAGCCCCTGTCCTTTTTGTTAAGAAGAAAGATGGATCTATGAAGTTGTGCATTGACTACAGGGAGATAAATGCTATAAAAATAAAGAAAAAGTATCCCCTACTTCACATTGATGGTTTATTTGACCAACTGTATGGAGATCAATACTTTTCAAAGATTGACCTTTGATCTGGATACCGTCAGTTGTGTGTGAAGAAGGAAGACATTCCGAAGACAGCATTTCGAACAAGGTACGAGCATTACGAGTTTACAGTAATGCCTTTTAGACTGACTAATGCAGCCCATGTATTCATGGATCTAATGAATAGAGTTTTTAAGGGATATATTCATGATTTTGTGGTGGTATTTATTGATGATATCTTGGTATACTCCAAAATCTACGAAGATCAGGAAAATCACTTGCGCATTAGCCTGAAAACCCTTAGAAGACATGAATTATATGGGAAGTTTAGCAAGTATGAATTCTGGCTTCATGATATTTCTTTTCTTGGACATATTGTCTTTAAGGATGGAATTTCTGTTGATCCTTCTATGACCAAGGCAATCCATGAATGGCCATCACCGATGAGTATAACTGAGTTACGCAGTTTTATTGGTTTGGCAGGTTATTATCAACGTTTTGTCCATAATATTTCCTGATTGGCAAACCCATTAATGAAGCTCACACGTAATGGGGTTAAATTTTTCTAGACAATAGAGTGTGAAGAGTGTTTTGAATAACTAAAGAGAATATTAGTCAATGCTCCTATATTTACTCTACCATCGGGGAATGATGGGTTCTTTATTTATAGTGATGCATCAATGAAAGGACATGGTTGTGTCCTTATGAAGAATGATAGGGTTACTGCCTATGCATCACGACAGCTAAAAATTCATGAGCAGAACTATCCTACTCAGCTTCTCGAGTTAGCTGCTATAATATTTTCCTTGAAGATATGGATACATTATCTCTATGGTGAAAAATGTGAGATATATACCGATCACAAGAGTTTGAAGTATATTTTCTCACAAAAAAACACAACATGAGGAAAATGCGATGGCTTGAACTACTCAAGGATTATTATTGCACGATACACTACCACACCGGGAAGGAAAATAAAGTTGAAGATGCTCTGAGTAGAAAATATCATGGAGTTTTGAACATGATGAGAGTGGAAAGGGATCCTATTTTCATGGATCTAGTAAAGATGGATATGGGAATCACCGGGGAGGTTGAAACATCAAACCGTTTTCAAATGATTTCCAAACCATCTTTACTAGAAAGGATAAAGAGTTCTCATGCCAATGATGAAGAGTTGAAAAAGAAGATTAAAGTTGTGAATGATGGGAGATTGAGTGACTTTGTGTATGAAGATGGAATTTCGAAATTTGGTAGGAGACTTTGTGTTCCCGATATACCTGATTTAAATACAAAATTTTTGGATGATTCTCATAGTTCCAATTTCTCTATACACCCTGGGAGCACAAAAATGTATTGAGATTTAAAGGGACATTTTTTGTGGGACAACAAGAAGAGGGAGATTGCTGATTTTGTATCAAGATGTATGGTTTGTCAACAAGTGAAATATGGAAGGCAACAGCCTGGTGGAGTATTGCAACCTCTTCCCATACCTGAGCGGAAATGTGATAATATTACGATGGAATTTTTCATGGGACTACCAAAGACTCCTAGATGGAATGACGCAATATGGGTCATTGTTGATCGTCTCACGAAGTCAGCACATTTTCTTGCTATAAGAGAAGATCTACCACTTCAATGTCTAACAAGACTATATATTAATGAAGTTGTGAGACTTCATGGAGTACCCCTATTGATTGTCTCGGATCGTGATCCCCTTTTTACATCAAGATTCTGGAAAAGTTTTCAGAAGGCCTTGGATACTGAACTTTGTTTGAGAACTACTTACCACCCTCAAACAGATGGACAATCAGAATGAACTATTCAAACCTTAGAAGACATGTTGATATCATGCTCACATGACTTTAAGGGTATGTGGGATCAATATTTACCTATGGTAGAATTTTCCTATAACAGTAGCTTTCATTCAAGTATTCGGATGGCACCATATGAAGCATTATACAGAAAGAGATGTCACACACCAACCTGTTGGGATGAAATTGTTTAAAGAAAACTTGTAGGCCCAGAACTGGTGGAGGAAACAATGGAAAAGGTAAAGGTAATCCAAAACCACATCAAAGCATCTCAAAGTAGGCAGAAGAGTTATGCTGACAACCGAAGAAAGGATTTGGAATTTCAGGTAGGAGATCATGTTTTCTTGAAGGTATCTCCATGGAAGGGAGTTATACATTTCGGTAAGAAGGATTAATTGAGTCCCAGGTACATCAGACCCTTTGAAATTCTAGAACAAATTGGGGTTGTAGCTTACCGTTTGGCAATGCCGCCAAGTCTCTCCAAAGTTCACAATGTGTTCCACGTATAACTGTTGAGAAACTACATGCCTGACCCAACGCATGTACTCACCTATGGGGAATTAGAACTGGAACCCGATCTGTCATACTGCGAAGATCCCATCAGGATTCTTGATATAAGAGAACAAGTACTGAGAAGCCGGACGACTCGTCTGGTAAAAGTTCTATGGAGAAACCATAAGATGGAAGAGGCAACGTCGGAACCTGAGGAACTTATGATGAAGAATCACCCGAGTCTTTTTATATAGTGATATTATAAGAAATTTCTAGGACAAAATTATTTGAAGTATGGGAGAACGTAACACCCCAAGCATTCACGGTATGCTTCTATTTGAATAATACAGTAGCGTGTGTTGTACGCAACTTCGAGTTCTGACACACACCACAACCAATCAAACTATCTGTTATGAATAGTAATACATAATTTTTGAAATTTTATAATTTTTACCATTCAAAATAGACTTCATTTTTGGATTCGGAATATCGAATTTATCCTAGAGTGAAATTTTGGAACTTTTCGGATAACATTTATATTTTGATGAATAGTGAAAATTACTAAATTTTAATTAAAAACAACAATTTTAATCAAAATAATTAATAGTGATAAATTATACTATTGGTTGGTTTTAAAGTATAATTATAATATAATTTTACCATTTTATCCAATGGTGGTCATTATAATTAATTTCACTTTGAAATTGGACATAAACAATTGTCAATCTTTTGATTGATATTGTTCCATAAAAACACGCTATTTATTTTGACAACAAGAATTAATTATAAAATTAATTAATGCAACTTATATGTTTGTAATTTTCTAGAATAGACATCATATTTGAATTTGGAATATCAAATATAGCTTAGAGTTAATTTTTGGTATTTTTCTGAAAAATATCGATTTTTGATGAATAGTTAAACCACTAAGTGGTAGTTAAAAAACTGGTTTTTTGTTTAAATGAAATTTTACCACCTCTGTGATCTTAATTTCAAAAAATCTGACATAAATAATTTTCATTAGGAAGTAAAATTTGGTTCAATGGGATTAACATAATTTTTTGTGAATAGTAACTTTTAAGTTCTATTAATCACGATTAAACGTAATTAGTGTAATTTTAGGTAAATATAATGATATAATAATATGAAATTACCTTAACACTTGTCCTACACTTATTGGATGAGTCATGGCCGACCAAAAAAATCCATGGGTCAACTTGGGGATCCCATGGAGCCACTTGGGTAAGAAAATGACATTAATAACTTTTTATTTAATGTAAAAATAAAAATGTCACAAACATGTATTGTTTTACTAAAACAATTTTTACAAGGGGTTATACATGTTATCTTTTCGACTATAAATATCCATTGTAAAGATAAAAATATTTCCTACATAATGGTAATTGTTTTATAATTTTTAGACATTAAATAAATTAATTTTTTTATGACACCATGATGATGCAGCGATTACCACATTAATTAATGATTTAAATAAAATGAAAAGATAATGTAAAATCTAAGACTTAAACTTGTCAAAAAGCTATTGGATGAGTAGATTTATAACCCTTATCACTTTATACTTTAAATATATAATTGTAGGACCTTTAAAAATCTGAAACTCATTATATAATAATGTAACATTTCATGACTTTCCAAGAGTGCCCCTCCTCTCCTCTTATAAAAGGCCCCCACCTCTACCACCTTATTCACACCATAAAAGCCATTTGGCTCAGCCAACCTCTGCCCAAATACTCTCTAAAATTCCCTCTCTTACTCCTAGAAGCATCACTTTGGGCAGAAGTCTTCCCTAGGAATCCTTTCTCTCAAATCAAAAAGAGTTACCTGATTTTAAGGTAATGTCTTCTCTTATGTTCTTTTGTTTCATTTTGCTTCTCCAACCCCTTAAACTATTTTTATACATTTATTTTGTAAAAACACCAGTATCTTAAATATAATAGGATGTTTTTATGAGAATAATTTTATTTACACTTACACACACCTTCATCTAATGGTTAAAGAACATACTGTTTCCGTGGGTGGCGAATTACTACCTCACGAAACAATGATTGTTCAATCTTCTTTTAACACCTCTCATTGTGGCCATTAAGATGTAACTATATTTATTTATGATATATATTATGTTTATGTTTTCCTTATGCTTATTTATTTTTCATTTATGACATGTCTTTATGATTTCCATTATGGGTAAACACGATAATTTCATTTTAGGAAGTGCAGTCTACCACCCCTCAAAGTGATTTGAATCGTTAATGCCATATGTGGGACGTGTAAAGGATGTAGTAAATAATTTTATATATGATATTATACTGGAATTATAATACACCTTTATATAATTATTATTTTATTCCATTAAATATAAAATAGAAATGAAAGTAGCGTTCCTGCGTACGTACGACTTACCGTCTCCATGAACGGTGCATTTCATTTATTACCTCTAAATGTTATGTAATAATATAAATGCATATATATACTAGATATATATGATATATATGATATCTACATAGTTAATATAATTCTGGATATAATGGATATTTTACCAGATGCACAACTTGTAATTATAAGGACTTTATTTTCAAGTACCAAAGATCGACAAAACGACCGTTATTAACTGAAATAATTACATAATGTTCATAACATGGTAATAAGTGACATAAAATAAATAATGAACTTGAAAAAGGTTCTTAATCAAGTATAAATAAACTCTAGTTTATTATTCAGGAAGTTAAAGAATGTTCGAGTCAAGTCGGACACGAGGTAAGGGACTTCGTCTCAATCTCCTTTCATTGAGGCATATTTTGTTTTATACACAACTTTATTTTATACGGTGTATAAAACCCTTTGACTTATACGTTTATT
Source organism: Viscum album (assembly GCA_963277665.1). Taxonomy (NCBI): domain Eukaryota; kingdom Viridiplantae; phylum Streptophyta; class Magnoliopsida; order Santalales; family Viscaceae; genus Viscum; species Viscum album. The sequence continues at coordinate 2,082,939,062 of OY728143.1, read as the reverse complement.
CAAAATGAATCTTTTTTATACGAATCATTTTACTAAATGACAAAAGATATTTTTTTGTCATACGTACGCAGTGACAACGACTTCTCCGCCACCGTGACCATTATTTGAGTTTCGAATTCCTCTACAAGCCATAACTTTTTTTAAATTAAAAATAAATACAAAGTTTTAATTTTCTTTTATTTTGGTATTGAAAAATGGTTTTGATAGTGTTTTTATTATATCAATGTGTTGTATTGATATCTTGTGATTTAAATGTGGAAATGTTATGTTTACTTTATGCATGTTTTATGTGATACGATTATGTTATGGTTTATGATATGTTTAAACCTGTTCATATGAGGAATGAATTGGACTTAATAAGTGACTGGTGGAGCCCGCTATAGCTCCTCAATGCATTGGTAGGTCTCATGAGACAAACTAGTGTCTTGGAACGAGGCCTTGACAAAATAATATTTGTAGTCTTGGCATGAGGCCTTGGCTACGTGGTTATTATAGTCTGGCATTATGCATTCCATCATTATGAAAGTGATTATTGATATTGCGTGTGATTATTCGACCATTAGAATATCCATGTGAATAATTAATGGCATTATTTCATTCTACTTTTTCCATATTATGCTGAAGTTCAATTTTAAAAGGATTTTGTTTAGTTTTACATTGCCTTAAATGTTTATGTTTATTTATGAAAGCTTCCACTATATATTTATCTTTACTGAGCATCTGAGCTCACCCCTTTATATGTTTTATTTTTCCCAGGATGTGAAGAAAATATTTTATAACTGACCTACAGGGATAGTCTGAAGGGGATATGAGTGTGGACTATGGATACTATGTTATTATAGTTTTTCACTTTATGATGTAATGTAACATTTATGAATGTATCTAGTGTTTATAAGGCTACTAAACTAATCAGTCATTCGAGACTTGATCTTATGTGATCATGCCAATGTTACTTAATAATGAACCGACTCTGGGTAACTGGGGTCGAGGCATTACAATTGGTATCAGAGGAAGTTTAGTACTAACCTTGGAATCTAGATTTAGATAAACTCTGATTATAGAACATAACCCTAAGATAGACTTTGAGGATTAGTATAGAAGAAATTCCTAGAATTTTGGTATTATAGAGATTTTGTGGGTTTTTTTAGCAATACATCCCTCTATGGATACGAGAAGGTAGAGGCAGCTCTAGCATAGATATACCTAGGGGTAAAACCCAAAACAACTGCTTTGATCTAGACTGAAACGGGAACTGGTGCACAACAATGGGCCTTACTGCACTCTTGGTTACGACACTCCTGGGGGATATGCTTAGGATAATTCTCATTTTCTTTACAAAACATTATGAAGGGTTTATGATTATATACTTCCTCAAGGAAAACATTTTTATGATTATGTATTATGTCCATAAATAGTTCAATTTATGTTAAGTGTTTTTCATGTTTGTAATTATGTATTTCGATTCATAAAATAATCTAGTTTATGACATTGTTTAGAAATAGAACATAGTAGAAGGAATGGAAACCATATCAATGCACATACTCCATGTAGGGATTTCCCTCCTGCTTAAGATAATTATAATGGATCTGGTGATACAACTGGTGCTGATCAGCTTATCACCATACTAGGACAACTCACTCTGGTTATGAATAATAACCTTACTCGAATGGAGCACCCTAATCCGCATCGTGGAGGATCAATATTAGATCTCTTCATGAGGAAGAAACCACAAACATTCAATAGGAGTAAAAATCCATTAGTATCTGAGCAATGGATAAGTTCCCTAGAGAAAATATTCCATGCCTTGGGGAGTAATGAAAGGGAAAACATTATCGTGGCAGTTTACCACCTCACTGGACATGCTGATAAATGGTGGTCATTGATTCAAAACATGAAAAAAGATGAAGAAGCATCTAATATGTAATATAGGGAGTTCAAAGAGATTTTCTTAGAAAAATACTTTCCTCGTGACCATCGAGCAGATATAGAAGGGCAATTTCTGAGTCTGAGACAAAATGAGGATTAGAATATCAAAATATATGAGGATAACTTTACAAGGTTATCAAGGTATTTTGGTGATTATATATGTAACTCATGAAGTAAGATTGATCATTTCTTTGATGGGTTAAATCCATTTCTTCATCGAGCATTAGAGTCACAATCCTTCCCATCGTATGTAGACATTGTCTCATGTGTTATCAAGATAGAAAAGGAATTATCTAAGTCTTATGACTTTAAAGCAAAGAAAGAGAAGAAGAGATCTATTGATCAACCTAGAAATGGAAATAAGGGGATGAAGGGAAAAGTTGAAAATCCATCCTGCAGTAAATTTGGGAAGAAACACATCGATACTTGCTTAAAAGGAATTGGAGTTTGTTACAAGTGTGGTGAAAAAAGACACCAAGCTCATGATTGCAAGGGAATGAGAGTTGCTGTCAATGTGGAATGCTATAATTGTAGAGAGATGGGAAATTATTCAAATGAATGTCCCAAGAGTCAGTGGAACTTGCATCAGAAAAGGCCAAGGGATCAAGGCCAAGCTTTTGCTATCACTACTGCTGAGGTAGAAGCTCTGAAAGACATGGTGGCAGGTAATTTAATGGTTTCCTCATGTTTAGAAAATGCTTTATTTGATTCTGGATCATCGCATTGTTTCATATCTTCCAAGTTTTCTAAGAAAATTAGATATTTCCAATTTGATTTAACAAAGGAGTTGTCAGTTATAACTCCAAAGGGAAGTATCATTGCAACAATGTTTTGTGAATCCGTCCCCATTAGAGCACATAAATTTTCTTTATCCACTAATCTCATTGTCATACCTATGATTGAGTTTGATATAATCCTCGGTATGTATTGTCTTTCGGACTATGATAAGAAGATTTATTGTAAGAAGAAGGAGGTTACTATTTTTGATGATGATGATAAGGAACACCTTATCTTTAGAGTAGAATCGTCACCACCTAATTCTTATTTAGATCCACCCCCAGTAGCTAAACTAAATTCAATTATTGGGGAGGAAGAGAATGAAATGAATGAGGGAGAGGAAAAGAATGTTCAAATAGAGTATGTATGTATTGTGAAAGAATATGTAGATGTGTTTCCGGAAGATTTACCTGGACATCCTCCAGAATGAGAAGTTGAGTTTTCCATTGATTTAATTCCTGGATCAAGGCCTATATCGAAGACCCCTTATAGAATGGACACCATGGAATTAGTTGAACTGAAGAAACAAATAGAGGAATTGAGTAATAAGTTATTTATGCTCCCTAGTGTTTCTCCATTGGGAGCCCCTGTACTTTTTATTAAGAAGAAAGATGGATCTATGAGGTTGTGCATTGACTACAGGGAGATGAATGCTATAACAATCAAGAACACGTATCCCCTAATTTTCATTGATCATTTATTTTACCAACTACATGGAGCTAAATACTTTTCAAAGATTGACCTTCGATCTGGATACCATCAGTTGTGTGTGAAGAAGGAAGTCATTCTGAAGACATCATTTCGAAAAAGGTACGGGCATTACGAGTTTATAGTAATGCCTTTTAGATTGACTAATGCACCCTTTGTATTCATGGATCTAATGAATAGAGTTTTCAAGGAATATCTTGATGATTTTGTGGTGGTATTTATTGATGATATCTTGGTATAATCCAAAATCTACGAATATCATGAAAATCACTTGCGCATTATCCTGAAAACTCTTAGAAGACATGAATTATATGGGATGTTTAGAAAGTGTGAATTCTGGCTTCAGGAGATTTCTTTTCTTGGTCATATTTTATCTGAGGATGGAATTTCTGTTGATCCTTCAAAGACCAATGAAATCCAAGAATTGCCCGCACCGACGAGTATAACTGAGGTACGCATTTTTATCGGTTTGGCAGGTTATTATCGACGTTTTGTCCAGAATTTTTCCTGATTGGCTAACACATTAACGAAGCTCACACGTAAAGGGGTTAAATTTGTCTAGACAAAAGAGTGTGAAGAGTGTATTGAAGAACTAAAGATAATATTAGTCAATGCTCCTATATTAACACTACCATCGGTGAATGATGGGTTCGTTATTTATAGTGATGCATCAATGAAAGGACTTGGTTGTGTCCTTTTGCAGATTGATAGGGTTATTTCCTATGCATCACGACAGCTAAAAATTAATGAGCAGAACTATCCTACTCATGATCTCGATTTAGCTGCTGTAATCTTTGCCTTGAAGATATGGAGACATTATCTCTATGGTGAAAAATGTGAGATATATACCGATCACAAGAGTTTGAAGTATATTTTCTCCCAAAAAGAACACAATATGAGGAAAATGTGATGGATTGAACTACTCAATGATTATGATTGCACGATAAACTACCACCCTAGGAAGGAAAATAAGGTTGCAGATGCTTTGAGTAGAAAAGATCATGGAGTTTTGAACATGATGAGAGTGGAAAGGGATCCAATTTTCATGGATCCAGTAAATATAGATATGGGAATCACCATGGAGGGTGAAACATCAAAAAAAATTCAAATGATTGCCAAACCATATTTACTAGAAAGGATAAAAAGTTCTCATGCGAATTATGAAGAGTTGAAAAATAATATTAAAGCTGTGAATGATGGGATATTGAGTGACTTTGTGTATGAAGATGGAATTTTGAAATTTGGGAGGAGACTTTGTGTTCCCGATATACCTTATTTAAAGAGGGAATTTTTTGATGATTCTCATAGTTCCAATGTCTCTATACACCATGGGAGCACCAAAATGTATAGATATTTAAAGGGAAATTTTTGGTGGGACAACATGAAGAGGGAGATTTCTGATTTTGTGTCAATATGTATGGTTTGTCAATAAGTGAAAGATGGAAGGAAACAGCCTGGTTATGTATTGCAACCTCTTCACATACCTGAGTGGAAATGGAATAATATTATGATGGACTTTGTCATGGTACTACCAAAGACTCCTAGATGGAATGACGCAATATGGGTCATTGTTGATCGTCTCACGAATTCAGCACATTTTCTTTCTATAAGAGAAGATCTAGAACTTAAAAGTCTAGCAAGACTATATATTAGTGAAGTTGTGAGACTTCATGGAGTACCCCTATTGATTGTCTCAGATTGTGATCCTCGTTTTACATGAAGATTCTGGAAAAGTATTCAGATGGCCTTTGATAATGAATTTCGTTTGAGCACTACTTACCACCCACAAACAGATGGACAATCAGAACGAACTATTCAAACCTTAGAAGACATGTTTATATCATGCTCACATGACTTTCAGGGTATGTGGGATCAATATTTACCTATGGTAGAATTTTCCTATAACAATAGCTTCTATTCAAGTATTCAGATGGCACCATATGAAGCGTTATATGGAAAGAGATGTCGCGTACCAACCTGTTGGAATGACTTTGGTGAAATAAAACTTGTAGGCCCAGAACTGGTGGAGGAAACGATGGAAAATGTGAAGGTAATCCAAAACCACATCAAAGAAGCTCAAAATATGCAGAAGAGTTATGCTGATAACCGAAGGAAGGATTTGGAATTTCAGGTAGGAGATCCTGTTTTCTTGAAGGTATCTCCATGGAAGGGAGTTATACATTTCGGTAAGAAGGGTAAATTGAGTCTCAGGTACATCAGACCCTTTGAAATTCTAGAACGAATTGGGGCTGTAGCTTACCGTTTGGCAATGTCGCCAAGTGTCTCCAATGTTCACGATGTGTTCCACGTATCACTGTTGAGAAAATACATGCCTGACCCAACGCATGTACTCACCTATGGGGAATTAGAACTGGAACTCGATCTGTCATATTGAGAAGATCCCGTCAGGTTTCTTGATACAAGAGAACAAGTACTGAGAAGCTGGACGACTCGTCTGGTAAAAGTTCTATGGAGAAACCATAAGATGGAAGAGGCAACGTGGGAACCCGAGGAACTTATGATGAAGAATCACCTGAGTCTTTTTGTACAGTGATATTATAAGAAATTTCGAGGATGAAATTATTTGATGGAGGGGAGAATTTAACACCCCAAGCTTCCATGATACGCTTCTCTTTGAATAATATAGTAGCCTGTGTTGTATGCAACTTCGAGTTCTAACACACACCACAACCAATCAAACTGGCTGTTATGAATAGTAATACATAATTTTTGAAATTTTATAAATTATATATTTCCAAATAGACTTCATTTTTGGATTCGGAATATCGAATTTATCCTAGGGTGAAATTTTGGAACTTTTCGGATAACTTTTATATTTTGATGAATAGTGCAAATTACTAAATTTTAATTAAAAACATTTTTAATCAAAATAATTAATAGTGATAAATTATAATATTTAGTGTTTTTAATGTATAATTAGAATATAATTTTATCATTTTATCCAATGGTGGTCATTAGAATTAATTTCACTTTAAAATTGGACATAATCAATTGTCAATCTTTTGATTGATATTGTTTCTCAAAAACACGCTATTTGTTTTGACAACGAGAATTAATTTTAAAATTAATTAATGCAACTTATATGTTTGGAATTTTTTAAAATAGAAATCATTTTTGAATTTTTAATATCAAATATATCTTAGAGTTAATGATTTGTATTTTTCTAAAAAACATCGATTTTTGATGAATAGTGAAACCACTAAGTGGTAGTCAAAAGACTGGTTTTTTATTTAAATGAAATTTTACCGCCGCTATGGTTTGAATTTAAAAAATCCGACATAAATCATTTTAATTAGGAAGTAAAATGTGGTTCAATGGGATAAAAATAATTTTGGGTGAATTGTAACTTTTTAGTTCAATTAATCGCGATTAAAGGTAATTAGTGTAATTTAAGGTAAATATAATGATATAATAATATCAAATTACCTTTACACTAGTCCTAAACTTATTGGATGAGTCATGGCCGACCAACACAATCAATGGGTCAACCTGGGGACCCCATGGAGCCACTTCAGTAAGAAAATGACATTAACAACTTTTTATTTAAAGTAAAAATAAAAATGTCACAAACATGTATTATTTTAATAAAACAATTTGTACAAGGGGTTATACAAGTTATCTTTTCGACTATAAATATCCATTGGAAAGATAAAAATATTTCCTACGTCATGGTAATTTTTTTATAATTTTTAGACATTAAATATATTAATTTTTTTGATGACACCATGTGGATGCAGCGATTATCTCATTAATTAACGATTTAAATAAAATTAAAAGATAATATAAACTCTAAGACATAAAGTTGTCAAAAACCTATTGTATGAGTATATTTTGAACCCTTATCACCTTATCCTCGAAATATATAATTTTGGGACCTTTAAAAATCCGAAACTCTTATATAATAATGTAACATTTCATGACTTTCCATGAGTTCCCGTCCTCTCCTCTTATAAAAGGCCCTCACCTCTACCCCCTTATTGACACCATCAAATCCATTTTCCTCGGCCAATCTCTGCCCAAATACTCTCTCAAATTCCCTCTATTAGTCCTAGAAGAATCACTTCGGGCAGAAGGCTTCCCAAGGAAGCCTTTGGCTCAAATCAAAAAGAGTTACCCGATTTTAAGGTAATGTCTTCTCTTATGTTCTTTTGTTTCATTTTGATTCTCCAACCCCTTAAACTCCTTTTATTCCCTTATTTTGTAAAAAAAACAGTATCATAAATATACTATGAAATTTTTATGAGACTTATTATATTTACACTTACACACACCTTCGTCTAATGGTTAAAGAACATATTGTTTCTGTGGGTGGCGAATTACAGCCTCACAAAACGATGATTGCTCAATCTTCTGTTAACACCTCTCATGGTGGACATTAAGATGTAACTATATTTATTTATGATATATATTATGTTTATTTTTTCCTTATACTTATGTATTTTTCATTTATGGCATGCGTTTATGATTTCCATTATGGGTAAACGCGATAATTTCATTTTTGGAAGTGCGGATTACCGCCCCCTCAGAGTAATTTGAATCATTAATGCCATATGTGGGACATGTAAAGGATGTAGTAAATGATATTATATATTATATTATACTGGAATTATAATAAACCTTTATATCATTATGATATCATTCAATTAAATACAAAATATAAATGAATGTAGCGTTCATGCGTATGTACGGCTTACCGTCTCCATGAACGATGCATTTTATTTCTTACCTCTAAATGTTATTTAATATTATAAAATCATATATATACTGGATATATATGTTATATATGATATCTACATATTGAATATAATTCTGTATAAAATGGATATTTTACCACATGAACAACTTGTAATTATAAGGACTTTATTTTCAAGTACCAAAGATCAACAAAACGACCATTATTAACTTAAATAATTACATAATGTTCATAACATGGTAATAAGTGATAAAAAAGAAATAATGAACTTGAAAAATGTTCTTAAGAAAGTAGAAATTAACTCTAGTTTATTATTCAGGAGGTTAAAGAACGGCCGAGTCAAGTCTGACACGAGGTAAGGGACTTCATCTCAATCTCCTTTCATTGAGGCATATTTTGTTTTATACACAACTTTCTTTTATACTGTGTATAAAACCCTTTGAATTTTAAGATTATTCAAAATGAATCTTTTTATACAAATACTTTTACTAAACGACAAAATGGAATGTTTTTTTGTCATACGTATGCGGGGACAACGACTTCTCTGCCTCCGTGACCATTATTTGAGTTTCAGATTCCTCTACAAGCCCTAACTTGTTTTAAATAAAAAATAAATACATAGTTTTAATTTTCTTTTATTTTGGTAATGAAAATGGTTTTGAATGTTTTTTTATTATATCAATGTGTTTTATTGATATCTTTTGATTGAAATGTTGAAATGTTATGTTTCATTTATGCATGTTTTGTTTGATATGATTATGTTGTGGTTTATGATATGTTTAAACCTGTTTCTATGAGGAATACATTGGACTTAATAATTGATGGGTGGAGCCCGCTATTGCTCCTCGATGAATCGGTAGGTCTCATGAGACAAACTAGTGTCTTGGCACGAGGCCTTGACAAAATCTTATTGGTAGTCTTGGTACGAGGCCTTGGCTACGTGGTTATGATATTCTGGCATTATGCATTCCGTCATTATGAAAGAGGTTATTGATATTGCATGTGATTATTTGACCAGTAGAATATCCATGTGATTAAGTAAATTGCATTATTTTATTCTAATTTTTCCATATTATGCTGAAGTTCAATTTTAAAATGCTTTTGTTTAGTTATACATTGCCTTAAATGTTTAAGTTTATTTATGAAAGCTTCTGCTATATTTTTATCCTTACTGAGTATATGAGCTCACCGATTTCTATGTTTTATTTTTCCCAGGATGTGAAGTAATATTTTATGACTGACCTACAGGGATAGTCTGAAGGGGATATGTATAGCATCTCACCTTTTTATCACATAAACTTTCCTTACATTATACAAAACTGAGGATCTTTAAGGTTTAGTGTCTTGGAAACTAGGAACTTATTACATGAGAAGAAAAAAACATTCTTCTTAAACACTTGAAAGGATTATTCATTTGATCATCCAAGGTTCATTACTAAATCTCATAACCTGGGGACATACATCAAAAGAAAGGGTGAGCAGAAGGCCCAGTAATGGAAACAAGGGGAAACATTTAACATGTGAACTTGAGATACATCAACAATGTCATGAAAAAGAACTTTAAGGCATGAGAAAGAAATCAAGAGGAATATCATAATAAAAATAATGTTTTTCATAACTTGAATATGTGTCTACAACATTTTACAAAGGAAATCATTTCTGTTTCACCATGTTCCATCCCCAAGGAGTCAATAAAAAGTACAAAGGTTATTCACCATGGTATCAGTCAAAATGGTCATCTCTAGAGATTAAGTCTTTACCCAATGCATTGGAGCGCTATCAGGGAGCACCCTTAAATTTGTATTTATTATCATGTTATCCACATATATCATCCTAAAACATTTCATAAACAACCCATATAGCATAAAAGAAACGGGTTTCCTTTCATAATCATAACGTTTTAAAAACTGCTTTAAAGACATGATCTTTATGTCACTTTAAACCCACGGAAAAGGAAAGCGGGTCTCATGTATGTAAATACTAGAATTTAAAATAGAACATTTTGGTATATATGTGAATACCCTTCTATAAGGAATAGATTTGAGTATTCACTTAATAAAATAAAATAAATTGAGAAAAAGAGCGAGACATTTGACATGGAAATTCTGCAGCATAACGGCTATGCATCGGGGTTTTAGAAAACATTGAAAAGAGAGGGGACATAGGTCACCCACTCATAAATGATCCAAAGAAAAGTAGAGGGACATAATATAATGAATATAAGAACATGGTAATTAAATTTTAAAGACATACCATATGAAATGAAAAACATGGAAGGAAGACAAAAATTATATTTCTCTTATAAAAATTTGGCAGCCTAATGACGTCACTTAAACTTCAACAAAAATGAATTGAAGAGATCAAATAGGTTCTCTCATCATATGAATATAAAATATCAGTATGACAGATATAGATATCATACCCCAAAATAATAAAAAGGAACTTGAAAGACTTGACATGAAAATAGAACTTGACAATGAGAAGGGTGAAAGAATCCCTTAAAAATTCGGCAGCCTAACGGCGCCACTTAAAACATCAAAAAATGAATTGACGAGATCAAATAGGTTATCTCATCATATGAACATAAACTTTCATTATGATATATATAGAGATCATACCCCAAAATAATAAAAAGGGACCTGAAAGACTTGACATGAAAATAGAACTTTGAAAAATGAGAAAGGTGAAAGAATCCCTTAAAAATTCGGTAGTCTAACGGCGCCACTTAAACATTCTTAAAACGAATTGATTAGAGAAGGAGGGGGACTCTCATCATATGAACATAAAAATGGAAGTAAGAGGAATATAAAAGAACATCCTCCAACATAAGAGCACGAATCATAAAAGAAATGACATAAAAGAGATTACTTGAAAAGAAAGAGAGAGGTAGGATCCCTTACCTTAAAACGTATCTCTTAAAACTCAAAGGTTGGGAACTTGAGGGCTTGGGGGAACCTTGGAAGGACTCTTGGGAGGTAATGCGACCATAGCTTCGTTGGGGGTGATTTGGGAGTGAAAACTAAATGAGGAAAAGGTGGGTATTTATAGGGAATGTGAGGTGATACTTTAATAATTTCAAGGGACACCTCACAAGTGGTTTTCTCAAAACCATGGGCTCTCCCATGGTATTTCCCATGGAGTTAGAACACATGGGTCCCTCCATACAATAATTAATCACCTCTGGTCAGCCAACTCTTAAAATATCTCATGAAATCATCATGACACAGTTTTGATGTCATTAAACATACCGAAACCCTAAAACTGTATTTTTACTATTCACTGAAAATTCCACTTTCTTAGAAAAATCCCAAAATTTCACCTTAACCAAATATCAATGCTCTGATTTCAAAAATGAACTCCATTTTATAAAAACAATTTTCTAAATATTTTTTAATTTAATTTTTAAATAAATATACTATTCAATGAAAATTCATTTTTTTCAGAAAATTCCCAAAAAATTACCTTAGCATAATATCGATGATCTGAATTCAAAAATAATGTCCATTTTATAAAAATAATTTTCTAAATAATTTTAGTTTAATTTTTAATTAAAAAACACTATTCACCTGAAAAAACTAACACTTGGCTAATAATTTATGAAACCGTTATTTAACCATTTTATTGAATCAAATTACTTAATCAAGGTGCCTAGATTATATTAATAATTTCTTTAAGTGAGATTACTAATCCATTTGGTCACATTACTAATACTAAGCATAAAATCACTATTCATAATTTACTATTCATCAAAAACTAAGTTGATCTTATTAGGCTGTAAATTTTGTACTGAACATAATTGTAGAAGACCGTTTTTTGAAAATCATTACACATTTTTAATTATTTAATGCTTACATAAACATTTCTTTAAAATATCCTTTCTCTAAAATTCACCAAAAATATGCATAATATATTTATCCAGACATTTGAAAATTCATAAACTTTATCATAAGAAGAAATAAATTTTTTTTATTTAAAACAAAGGATTACACAAGACAGTTACGGTCTACTTATATATCCCCTTATAACCCCAGCATAGGACCTAAGTGTAAGGTGTGCTATGGTGAGAGAATATGAGGGTGGCTCAGCCAACATTGTACGAGTAGTAATTTCTATTAGTTTGAACTTCTCACGAAGGAGATTTCGTTCTAGCTTCACACGATGATGTTCGTCTTGGGTTTGGTCCAGAGAAAAGCCCAGTGGTGCTACCTCCTTCCCAAGTTCTATTAGATGGGCTTCGATTGTCCTGAGACTACTGGATGAGGCCATCAAATCTTCTTTCTATATTAATTAACCAAGATCACTTGTATTTAGAAAAAAATAATCAAAAAGTTTAGTTTCCAGTGGTCATATTGACCAACGATCAAAACAGTCAAAACCCAACAACCTCATTTTAATTATACTCATGTTATCAAATGAAACAGTTTTTTTGTGTATAAAAATAAAATAACACAAAAAATTAGGAAACAAGATTTATTCAAAATTTCAAGTCGTTACCAGCTTCCCCCTTAAGAAATTGCGTCCTCACAACTTTTAAAATTGGGTTTTGAAATTTCATTGAAATTCCCACATCAAAAAAAGAGTCAGTAAAATTATTACTTTAAAAGTAAGAAAGGGAAGTACAAAGGTCACCCGAGTTAACCCACACTAGGATTCCATGTAGGATAACATGGACATGGAGGAGAAAACAAAGGGTCACGTTCTGAGGGAGAGTGATAGAAAACATGAGTAGGAGAAAGTTAACAACAAGAAAATCACAAACATATGATGGTTTAAATGGTATTTGATTTCCCAGTAGGAAATGTTAACATACAACGTTTTTGTTTTACTTTCCTTTTCAAATTTTTGAGAAATTCATTTACTACATAGAATAAAACACAGGGAAATATACCTACCTTCAAGTAGAGTTTCATCCTTTAATAAGTATCTACCAAAAATAATCTTTTCTCCAAACGATGAGCATTCAAAACTACTTGGTCTCATCAAATCACATTAATCTTCTTCTAAATAATCACATAATCCACCAAAGATTAACTATCTATTTCTTCTATCTTTAACGATTATCCCAAAAACCGAAAGGGTAAGATAAAACAACTCTTCCAAAAGAAAGAACCCCAAAGGAAGGGAAACTACTTTAAATCTTCAATGTTCCACGGTACCACCCAAAGTTCATCATAGACCATTCCATAATTAACTGTCCTTAAAATTCCTCAAAATTAACCAAACTAATATTAAAACATAAATATAAGAAGGATTTGATAAAATAGTCATCCATGATAAACTTTATCTTTCATCTCCAAACAAAATCAACCAATCCTAACATCTTATAACAAAAGTAGCTAACCTAAACCTATTTTACCCTATATAGATTGATCATTTCCATAAGTAACCTAAATTACTATAAGTCCAAATTAAATTCATCTATTCTTCAAAATATATGCCAACATTTACTCCTCAATGAAAATACCGTAGTAATCAATTTACCTCGATCAAATAGGGGTCCCAAAATAGTGAACGTCTTCCAAAATAATACTCATCTTTTAATCCCCCAATAATCTCTATCATGTTAATACAACAATCATCACATTTCCTATCACATTGGTTGTTGGGACATGTTCTTCCATTTCCGGCCATTAACTAAGAAAATAAAGTACAATTATGGGCTTAAATACTTAGCCAATAATCATGAAAAGGAACATAAAGCATAGAAGGATAACTTGTAGAAGAAAAGTATACCCTAACATGTGATCACCTAGGTTCCAAACTAGGTTATCCATGATCATATATTCTTATGTGAATCTTTATTTTATTTTATCTTTGTTCTTTTAATAATGGTTCATACTAAGCTTATGATTTTACCAAAGCATATCCCCCGAGAGTGTCGTAACCAAGAGTGCAGCGAGGCCGATTGTCGTGTACCAGTTCCGGTTCGAGTCTAGCTCAAAGCGGTGCTTTCGGGTTTTACCCCTATGTACATCTCTTCCAGATCCACCTCTACCTGCTCGTATCCAGACAGGGATGTATTTGCTTGGAAACCCCTTACTCAATACTCACAAAAATATCAGGAAGATTTCCTATATTTAAACTTTTTTATAGGCTTATTCCTAAATTTTTCATATCCTAATTTCCAAAAATAACTAAACCATCCTTTGATACCAACTATAGCATCCCACCTTTTTATCACATAAACATTCTTCACATTATACAAAACCGAGTATCTTTAAGGTTTAGTGTCTTGGAAACCAGGAAATTATTACATGAGAAAAAAAATTCTTCTTAAACACTTGAAAGGCTTCTTCATTTGTTCATCCTAGGCTCATTACTACATCTCATAACCTAGGGAAATACATCAAAAGAAAGGGTGAGCAGAATGCCCAGTAAGGGAAACAAGGGGAAAAATTTAACATGTGAACTTGAGATACATCAACAATGTCATGAAAAATAACTTTAAGGCATGAGAAAGAAATCATGAGACATATCAAAATAAAAATAATGTTTTTCATAACTTGAATATGTGGCTAAAGCATTTAACAAAGAAAATCATTTCCGTTTCACCAAGGTCCATCCCTAAGGTGTCAATAAAAATTACCAAGGTTATTCACCAAGGTATCAGTCAAAATGGTCATCTCTAGAGATTAAGTCTTTACCCAATGCATTGGAGGGATATCAGGGCGCACCCTTAAATTTATCTTTATTATAATGTGAGACACATATATCATCATCAAACATTTCATAAACAACCCATATAGCATAAAATAAATTGGATTCCATTTATAATCATAACGTTTTAAAAACTTCTTTAAAGACATGATCTTTATGTCACTTTAAACCCATGGAAAAGGAAAGCGAGTATCATGTATGTAAAAACAAGAATTTAAAATAGAAAACTTTGGTATACGTGTGAATACCCCTTTATAAGGAATATCTTTGAGTATTCACTTAATAAAATAAAATAAATTGAGAAAAAGAGAGAGACATTTGAGATGGAAATTCTGCAGCATAACGACTATGCAACGGGGTTTTAGAAAACATTGAAAAGAGAGGGGACATAGGTCACCCAATCATAAATTATCAAAAGAAAATTAGAGGTACAGAATATAATGTATATAAGAACATGTTAATGAAATTTTAAAGACAAACCATATGAAATGAAAAACATGGAAGGAAGACAAAAATTAGATATCTCTTATGAAAATTCGGCAGCCTAACGACGTCACTTAAACTTCAACAAAAATGAATTGAAGAGATAAAATAGGGTATCTAATAATATGAACATAAAAAATCAGTATGATAGATATAGATATCATACCACAACATAATAAAAAGGAACTTGAAAGACTTGACATGAAAATAGAACTTGAAAATGAGAAGGGTGAAAGAATCCATTAAATATTCGGTAGCCTAACGACGCCACTTAAACAATCTTAAAACGAATTAATGAGAGCAACATGGGGTCTCTCATCATATGAACATTAAAAGGGCACTATTAGGAATATAAAATAACATCCTCAAACATAAGATCATGGATCATAAAAGAAATGACATAAAAGAGATTACTTGAAAAGAAAGAGAGGTAGGATTCTTTACCTTAAAATGTATCTCTTAAAACACAAAGGTTGGGACCTTGAGGGATTGGGGGAACCTTGGGAGGACTCCTTGGGAGGTAATGCGACCAGATCTTTGTTGGGGGAGAGTTGGGAGTGAAAACTAAAGGAGGAAAGGGTGAGTATTTATAGGAGAAGTGAGGTGATACTTTAATAATTTCAAGGGACACCTCACAAGTGGTTTTCTCAAAACCATGGGCTCTCCCATGGTATTTCCCATGGAGTTAGGACACATGGGCCCCCCCATACAATATTTCATCACCTTTGGTCGGCCAAATCTTAAAATATCTCATGACATCATCATGACACAATTCTGATGTCCTTTAACATACCGAAACCCTAAAACTGTATTTTTACTATTCACTGAAAATTAAACTTTCTCAGAAAAATCCCAAAATTTCACCTTAACCAAATATCAATGCTCTGATTTCAAATATGAACCCCATTTTATAAAAACAATTTTCTAAATATTTTTAATTTAATTTTTTAATAAATACACTATTCACCGAAAATTCATTTTTTTCAGAAAATTCCCCAAAAATTACCTTAGCATAATATCGCTGACCTGAATTCAAAAATAAGTCCTATTTTATAAAAATAATTTTTTAAGTATTTTTAATTTAATTTTTAGTAAAAAAACACTATTCACCCGAAAAAACTAGTACTTGACTAATAATTTATGAAACCGTTATTTAACCATTTTATTCAATCACATTACTTAATCAAGGTGCCTATATTATATTAATAATTTCCTTAAGTGAGATTACTAATCCATTTGGTCACATTACTAATCCTAAGCATAAAATCCCTATTCATAATTTACTATTCATCAAAAATTAAGTTGATCTTATTAGACTCTAAATTTCATACTGAACATAATTGTAGAAGGCCATTTTTTTTAAAATAATTACACATTTTTAATTATTTAATGTTTACATACACATTTTTTTAAAATATCCTTTCTCTAAAATTCACCAAAAATATGCATACTATATTTATCCAGACATTTGAAAATTCATAAACTTCATCAGAAGAAGAAATCAAAATTTTTATTTAAAACAAAGGATTACACAAGGCAGTTACGGTCTCCTTATATAGCCCCTTATAACCCCAGCATAGGACCTAAGCGTAAGGTGTGCTAAGGTGAGAGAATATGAGGGCGAATCATCCAACATTGCACGAGTAGTAATTTCTATCAGTTTGAACTTCTCGTGAAGGCGATTCCATTCTAGCTTCAAACGATGATGTTCGGTTTGTGTTTTGTCCAGAGGAAAGCCCAGTGGTGCTACCTCCTTCCCATGTTCTGTTATATGGGCTTCGATTGGCCCGAGACTACTGGATGAGGCCATCAAATCTTCTTTTCTATATTTATTAACCAAGATCACTTGTATTTAGAGAAAATAATCGAAATGTTTATTTTCCAGTGGTCATATTGACCAACGATCATAATAGTCAAAACCCAACAGCCTCATTTTAATTATACACATGTTATCAAATGAAACAGTTTTGTTGAGTATAAAAATAAAATAACACTCAAAATTAGGAAACAAGATTTATTCAAAATTTCGGGTCGTTACCATATGAGTGTGGACTATGGAGACAATGTTATTGTAGTTTTTTACTTTGTGATGTAATGTTACATTTATGAATGTATCTAGTGTTTCCAAGGCTACTTAACTAATTGGTCTTTCGAGACTTGATCTTTTGTGATCATGCCAATGTTACGTAATAATGCACCAACTCTGGGTAACTGGGTTCGGGGCATTACAGTTGGTATCAGAGGCAGTTTATTACTAACCTTGAAAGCTAGATTTACATAATCTCTGATTAGAGAACATAGCCCTAAGATAGATTTTGAGGATTAGTATAGAAGAACATCCTAGAATTTTGGTATTATAGAGATTTTGTGAGTTTTCTGAGAAATACATCCCTGTCTAGATACGAGCAGGTAGCGGCGGCTCTGGCATAGATGTACTTAGGGTTAAAACCCGAAAACACTGCTTTGATCTAGACTCGAACGGGAATGGGTGCATGACAACGAGCCTTGCTGCACTATTGGTTACGACACTCCCGGGGGATATTCTTAGGATAATTCTAATTTTCTTTACAAACCATTATGAAAGGTTTATGATTATATACTTCCTTAAAGAAAACTTTTTTATGATTTTGGATTATATCCATAAATAGTTCAATTTATGTTAAGTGTTTTTCAATTTTTTTTATGTATTTCGATTCATAAACTAATCTAGTTTATGAAATTATTTAGAAATGGCGCCTAGTAGAGGGAATGGAAACCATATCAATGCACGCACTCCATATAGGTATTTCCCTCCGGCTCAAGATAATTATAATGGAGCTGGTGATACAACTGGTAATGATCAGCTTATCACCATACTAGGACAACTCACTCAGGTTATGAATAATAAACTTACTTGTATGGAGCACCCTGATCCGCAGTGTGAAGGATCAATGTTAGATCGCTTCATGAGGCAGCCACCACCAACAATCAATGGGAGTACAAATCCATTAGTAGCTGAGAAATTGATAAGTTCCCTAGAGAAAATATTTCATGCCTTGGGGAGTAATGAAAGGGAAAAAGTTATCATGGAAGTTTACTGCCTTACTGGAGATGCTGATCAATGGTGGTCATTGATTCAAAACATGAATGAATATGAATAAGTATCTAATATGTAATGGAGGGAGTTCAAAGAGTTTTTCTTAGAAAAATATTTTCCTCGTGACCATCGAGCAGATATGGAAAGGCAATTTCTGAGTCTGAGACAAAAGGAGGATGAGAATATCGCAAAGTATGAGGCTAACATTACAAGGTTAGCAGGGTATTCTAGAGATTATATACATAACCCAAGAAGTAAAATTGATCGTTTCATTGATGGGTTAAAACCATTTCTTCGTCGAGCATTAGTGTCACAATCCTTCTCGTTGTATGAAGAAATTGTCTCATGTTCTATCAAGACAGAAAAGGAATTCTATAAGTCTTATGACATTAAAGCAAAGCAAGAGAAGAAGAGATCTGCTGATCAATCTGGAAATAGAAATAAGGGGAATAAGGGAAATTTTGACAATCCATCCTGCAGTAAATGTTGGAAGAAACACCCCGATATTTTCTTAAATGGAATTGGAGTTTGTTACAAGTGTAGTGAAAAAGGCCACCAAGATCATGATTTCAAGGGAAAAATATTTACTGTCAACGTGGAATGCTATAATTGTAGAGAGATGGGACATTATGCAAATGAATGTCCTAAGTGCCTGGGTAACTTGCCTCAAAAAAGGCCACAGGATCAAGGCCAATCTTATGCTATCACTACTGCTGAGATAGAAGCTTCGAAAGACGTGGTGGAAGGTAATTTAATGGTTTAATCAAGTTTAGAAAATGCTTTATTTGATTCTGGATCATCACATTGTTTCATATCTTCCCAGTTTTCTAAGAAAATTAGATATTTCCAATTTGATTTAACAAAGGAGTTGTCAGTTAAAACTCCAATGGTAAGTATCATTGCAAAAAGGTTTTGTGAATCAGTCCCCATTAGAGGGCATACATTATCCGCTGATCTCATTGTCATACCTATGATTGAGTTTGATATAATCCTCGATATGGATTCTCTTTCGGACTATGATGCAAATATTTGTTGTAAGAATAAGGAGGATACAATTTTTGATGATGATGATAAGGAACACCTTATCTTTAGAGCAGAATCGTCACCACCGAATTCGTATTTAGATCCACCACCAGTAGCTCAACTAAATTCAATTATTGGGGAGGAAGAGAATGAAATGAATGAGGGTGAGTAATGGAATGTTCAAATAGAGGATGTACCTATTATGAAAGAATATGTAGTTGTGGTTCCAGAAGATTTACCTGGACATCCTCCAGAACGAGAAGTTGAGTTTTCCATTTATTTAATTCCTCGATCAAGGCCTATATCGAAGACCCCTTATAGAATGGACACCGTGTAATTAGTTGAACTAAAGAAACCACTAGAGGAATTGAGTAATAAGGGATTTATTCACCCTAGTGTTTCTCCATGGGGAGCCCATGTCCTTTTTGTTAAAAAGAAAGATGGATCTATGAGGTTGTCCATTGACTACAGGGAGATCAATGCTATAACAATAAAGAACAAGTATCCCCTACTTCGCATTGATGATTTATTTGAACAACTGCATGGATCTCAATACTTTTCAAAGATTGACCTTCAATCTGGATACCATCAGTTGTGTGTGAATAAGGAAGACATTCCAAAGACAACATTTCGAACATGGTACGAGCATTAAGAGTTTACAGTAATGCCTTTTGGATTGGATAATGCACCCTCTGTATTCATGGATCTAATGAATAGATTTTTCAAGGAATATCTTGATGATTTTGTGGTGGTATTTATTGAGGTAAACATTTTTATCGGTTTGGCAGCTTATTATCGACATTTTGTCCAGAATGTTTCCTGATTGGCTAACACATTAACGAAGCTCACATGTAAAGGGGTTAAATTTGTCTAGACAAAAGAGTGTGAAGAGTGTAGTGAAGAACTGAAGAGAAGATTAGTAAATGCTCCTATATTAACTCTACCATCAGGGAATGATGGGTTCGTTATTTATATTGATGCATCAATGAAAGGACTTGGTTGTGTCCTTATGCAGAATGATAGGGTTATTTCCTATGCATCACGACAGCTAAAAATTAATGTGAAGAACTATCCTACTCATGATCTCGAGTTAGCTGCTGTAATCTTTTCCTTGAAGATATGGAGACATTATCTCTATGGTGAAAAATGTGAGATATATAACGATCACAAGAGTTTGAAGTATATTTTCTCACAAAAAGAACACAACATGAGGCAAATACGATGGCTTGAACTACTCAATGATTATGATTGCATGATACACTACCACCCTAGGAAGGAAAATAAGGTTTCAGATGCTTTGTGTAGAAAAGATCATGGAGTTTTGAACATGATGAGAGTGGAAAGGGATCCTATTTTCATGGATCTAGTAAAGATGGATATGGGAATCACCATAGATGGTGAAACATAAAAACCTTTTCAAATGTTTGCCAAACCATCTTTACTAGAAAGGATAAAGAGTTATCAGGCCAATGATGAAGAGTTGAAAAAAAAGATTAAAGCTATGAATGATGGGCGATTGAGTGACTTTGTGTATGAAGATGGAATTTATACACTTGGGAGGAGAATTTGTGTTCCTGATATACCTGATTTAAAGAGGGAATTGTTGGATGATTCTCATAGTTCCATTTTCTCTATACACCCTGGGAGAACCAAAATGTATAGAGATTTAAAGGGACATTTTTTGTGGGACAACAGGAAGAGGGAGATTGCCGATTTTGTGTCAATATGTATGGCTTGTCAACAAGTCAAAGCTGGAAGGAAACAGCCTGGTTATGTATTGCAAACTCTTCCCATACCTGAGTGGAAATGGGATAATATTACGATGGAATTTGTCATGGGACTTCCAAATACTCCTAGATAGAATGACGTAATATGGGTCATTGTTGATCGTCTCACAAAGTCAACACATTTTCTTGCTAGAAGAGAAGATCTACCACTTGAATGTCTCGAAAGACTATATATTAATGATGTTGTGAGACTTCATGGGGTACCCCTATAGATTGTCTTGGATCGTGATCCTCTTGTTACATCATGATTCTAGAAAAGTATTTAGAAGGTTTTAGATAATGAATTTCGCTTGAGCACTGCTTACCACCCTCAAATAGATGGACAATCAGAATGAACTATTAAAACCTTAAAAGACATGTTGAGATCATGCTCACATGACTTTCAGGGTATGTGGTATCAATATTTTCTTCCGGTAGAATTTTCCTATAACAATATCTTCTATTCAAGTATTCGGATGGCACCATATGAAGCGTTATACAGAAAGAGATGTCGCACACCAACCTGTTGGGATGAAGTTGGTGAAATAAATCTTGTAGGCCCATGGAAGGGAGTTATATGTTTCGGTAATAAGGGTATATTGAGTCCCAGGTACATCATACCCTCTGAAATTATAGAACGAATTGAGGTTGTAGCTTACTGTTTGGCAATGCCGCCTAGTCTCTCCAAAGTTCACGATGTGTTCCACGTATCACTGTTGAGAAAATACATGCCTGACCCAACGCATGTAATCACCTATAGGGAATTAGAACTGGAACCCGATCTATCGTATTGAGAAGAGCCCGTCAGGATTCTTGATACAAGAGAACAAGTACTGAGAAGCCGGACGACTCGTCTGGTAAATGTTCTATGAAGAAACTATAAGATGGAAGAGGCAACGTGGGAACCCGAGGAACTTATGATGAAGAGTCAACCGAGTCTTTTTATAAAATGATATTATAGAAAATTTTGAGGATGAAATTATTTTAATTAGGGGAGAATGTAACACTCCAAGCTTCCACGGTACGCTTCTCTTTGAATAATATAGTAGCGTGTGTGGTACGCAACTTCGAGTTCTAACACACACCACAACCAATCAAACTAACCGTTACGAATAGTAATACCTAATTTTTGAAATTTTATAAGTTTTATAATTCAAAATAGAATTCAATTTTGGATTCAGAATATCGAATTCATCCTAGGGTAAATTTTTGGAACTTTTCGGATAACTTTTATATTTTGATGAATAGTGAAAATTACTAAGTTTTAATTAAAAACAACTTTTTTAATCAAAATAATTAATACTGATAAATTATACTATTGAGTGGTTTTAATGTATAATTAGAATATAGTTTTACCATTTTATCCAATGGTGGCCATTAGAATTAATTTTACATTGAAATTGTATATAAACAATTGTTAATCTTTTGATGGATATTGTTTCTTAAAAACACGCTATTTGTTTTGACAACGACAATTAATTATAAAATTAATTAATGAAACTTATATGTTTGTAATTTTTAAAATATACATCATTTTTTAATTTGGAATATCACATATAGCTTGGAGTTAATTTTTGGCATTTGTCTGAAAAACATAGATTTTTTGATGAATAGTGAAACCACTAAGTGGTAGTTAAAAACTGGTTTTTTGTTTAAATGAAATTTTACCACCTTTGGGATTTCAATTTCAAAAATACGACAAAATCATTGTCATTAGGAATTAAAATGCGGTTCAATGGGATTAAAATAATTTTTGGTGAATAGTAACTTTTAAGTTCTATTAATCGCGATTAAAGGTAATTAGTGTAATTTAAGGTAAATATAATGATATAATAATATTAAATTACATTTACACTTGTCCTACACTTATAGGATGAGTCATGGACGACCAAGAAACTCCATGGGTCAACTTGGGGACCCCATGGAGCCACTTGGGTAAGAAAATGACATTAATAACTTTTTATTTAATGTAAAAAATAAAAATGTCACAAACATGTATTGTTTTACTAAAACAATTTTTACAAGGGGTTATACAAGTTATCTTTTATACTATAAGTATCCATTGTAAATCTAAAATTATTTCCTACATCATGGTAATTTTTTATATGTTTTTAGACATTAAATAAATTAAAATTTTTTATGACACCATGATGATGCAACGATTACCTCATTAATTATCGTTTTAAATAAAATGAAAAGATAATGTAAAATCTAAGACATACACTTGTCAAAAACCTATTGGATGAGTATATTTCTAACCCTTATCACCTTATCCTCGAAATATATAATTGTGGGACCTTTAAAAATACGAAACTCATTATATAATAATGTAACATTTCATGACTTTCCAAGAGTGCCCCTCCTCTCCTCTTATAAAAGGCCCCCACCTCTACCACCTTTTTCACACCATCAAAGCCATATGTCTTGGCCAACCTCTGCCCAAATACTCTCTCAACTTACCTATATTACTTCTATAAGCATTAGTTTGGGCAGAAGTCTTCCCAAGGAAGCCTTTGGCTCAAATAAAAAAGAGTTACCCGATTTTAAGGTAATGTCTTCTCTAAAGTTCTTTTGTTTCATTTTGATTCTCCAACCCCTTAAACTCTTTTTATTCCTTTATTTTGTAAAAACACTAGTATATTAAATATAATAGGATATTTTTATGAGAAGGATTTTATTTACACTTACACACACCTTCGTCTAATGGTTAAAGAACATATTGTTTCTATGGGTGGTGAATTACTGACTCACGAAACGATGATTGTTCAATCTTATTTTAACACCTCTCATGGTGGCCATTTAGATGTAAATATATTTATTTATGATATATATTATTTTTGTTTTTTCCTTATTCTTATGTATTTTTCATTTATGTCATGCCTTTATGATTTCCATTATTGGTAAACGCGATAATTTCATTTTAGGAAGTGTGGACTACCGCCCCCTCAAAGTGATTTGAATCGTTAATTCCATATTTGGGACGTGTATAGAATGGAGTAGGTGATATTATATATGATATTATACTGGAATTATAATACACCTTTATATCATTATTATTTCATTCCATTAAATACGAAATAGAAATGAAAGCAGCATTCATGCGTACGTACGGCTTACCGTCTCCATGAATGGTGCATTTCATTTCTTACCTCTAAATGTTATGTAATATTATAAATGAATATATATGCTAGATATATATGATATATATTATATATACATAATGAATATAATTATGGATATAATGGATATTTTATCACATGAACAACTTGTAATTATAAGAGTTCATTTTCAAGTACCAAATATCGACAAAATGCACGTTATTAACTTAAATAATTACATAATGTTCATAAAATGGTAATAAGTGATATAAATGGAATAATGAACTTTAAAAATGTTCTTAAGAAATTAGAAATTAACTCTAGTTTATTATTCTAGAGGTTAAATAACGGTCGAGTCAAGTCGGACACGAGGGAAGGGACTTTGTCTCAATCTCCTTTCATTGAGGCATATTTTGTTTTATACACAACATTATTTTATACGGTTTATAAAACCCTTTGACTTTTAAGTTTATTCAAAATTAATATTTTTTATACAAAGCGTTTTACTAAATGACAAAATGGAATGTTTTTTTGTCTTACGTATGTGGCGACAATGACTTCTCCACTACCGTGACCATTATTTGAGTTTCGGCTTCCTTTACAAGACATAACTTTTTTTAAATGAAAAATAAATAAAAAGTTTTAATTTTCTTTTATTTTGGTATTGAAAATGGTTTTGAAAGTGTTTTTATTATATAAATGTGTTGTATTGATATCTTTTGATTGAAATGTGATACTTTTATGTTTCCTTTATACATGTTTTATGTGATACGATTATGTTATGGTTTATGATATTTTTAAACCTGTTCATATGAGGAATGCATTGGACTTAATAAGTGACGGGTGGAGCCCGATATAGCTTCTCGATGCATCAGTAGGTATCATGAGACAAACTAGTGTCTTGGCACGAGGCCTTGACAAAATCTTATTTTTAGTCATGGCACGAGGCCTTGACAACGTGGTTATAATAGTCTGGCATTATGAATTCCATCATTATGAAAGTGGTTATTGATGTTTCATGTGAATATTCGACCTATAGAATATCCATGTGAATAAGTGAAGGGAATTATTTCATTCTACCTTTTCCATATTATGTTGAAGTTCAAGTTAAAAAGGCTTTTGTTTAGTTATACATTGCCTTAAATGTTTATGTTTATTTAGGAAAGCTTCCGCTATATTGTTATCCTTACTCAGCATCTGAGCTCACCCCTTTCTATGTTTTATTTTTCCCAGGATGTGAAGAAATATTTTATGACTGACCTCCAGGGATAGTCTGAAGGGGATATGTGTGTGGACTATGGAGACTATGTTATTGTAGTTTTTCACTTTATGATTTAATATAACATTTATGAATGTATCTAGTGTTTACAAGGCTACTAAACTAATCGTTCTTTTGAGACTTGATCTTTTTTGATCATGCCAATGTTATGTAATAATTCACCGACTTTGGGTAACTGGGGTCAGGGCGTTACATAAAATAATTAAAATTTCCTACCAAATAAAAAAATCCAAATTGTATGGGCCTAGGTGACCTTGTATTCAACTAACCATGGGACACCCTTTTTATGGGTCTTGATCACACTTCCTGTGCTTAAACGCACCACCCCCAACTCATAGAATAAAACCATGTACCAATAATAAATAGTAAATAAAATTTTTTTACACCATAAAGAAAAAATAAAACATAAATATAATACATGAACTAAAAAAATAAAATTAAATTAAAACAAGAATTATAAATCATGATAATAAAATAAATAGCATGACATAATATATAATAAAAAAATATTAAAAATTTATATGACGGTCATAGCGTGTTTTATCATTTTTGAGTATCTGACAAAATTATAGTCATAATTTTTTTTTGTAAAGACGGTGTTTCCCCGGTCAAAAACCGAGACACAATTTATTATCAAAAGAAAAGAGAACTACACGAGTCTGAAATAAGGGATCTTATTACAATATTTATCATAAAAAGGAAGAAGCTCAACCAGCAAGACGTCCTTCTATGTAATTTCATGGATTATTCCTTTATTAGAAAGATCATTAGCAACCATGTTCTCTTCCCTAAAGGTGTGCGTGGAAATGTAATTGGTCCCTTTAAGTGAGTCAAGGCAGTTCATCCATCGGGTGGCCAGAGGCCAGGCAAGATAAACCACACCCTACCAAATAGAATGGATAATAGTGGTTGATTCACTTTCAACCCAAATATTATTCCAGTAATTTTTCTTGGAAAATTTGATGGCGTGTATCACACACATAATTCTGCCTCTAGAGATGAATAAGTACCACAACTTCATAAAAGGTGCAAGGAAAGGTGATCCTCTATCTGCCATTATCTTTTCCATCACTGAATATCATCTTAGTAGATTGCTCACTCTCCTTGTGAATTAAAACAAGATCAACCCCATTAAGGCTGCTTGAAACTTTACTATGTCGACGCCTCCTCTATATGAATATGACATCATTTTATTCATAAAAGGATACAAAAAGAATATCCAAATGTAAAAAAAATACATTGCCTCACTATGAAGATGTTTCTGGTCAGTCAATAAACTAGAACAAGTCCTATGTCGTCTTTGGGAATAACTTTTCTACTTCTAGAAAAAATAGTATTATAGATAGTATAAGTATTAAAGAAGGTTCTTTCCATTTTATCTACCTTGGAGTTCCTATTTTTTGGGGAAGGCCTAAATCCATGTACTTTAACAACTTGATGGACCAGATCACAAAGCAGCTATCCTTCTATAAATGAAAGTCACTTTCGATGGAGAGAAGAATGTACCTTGTGAAATAAACCATTGTTTCTAAGATGGTCTATTCGTTGAAGGTTTACAAATGGCCTATTGGTATTTAAAAAAAATCAACAATTACATCAAGAAATTTTTTTGGTCAGGCAATATTCGTGAAAGGAAACTTGTTACCGTCCCCTAGACCACTTGCTGCAAACCTCTTGAAAAAGGTGGTCTTGGCATAAAAATATAAGTGTTTTTAATGATTCCCTAGAAGCCAAAATCCATTGGATGATTGTCCATAATAACTCATAATCTATTTTATTTCTAAAAAAGAATTATCTCAATGTTAAAAATAGAAATTTGAGCTACATTAATTCTTCTATCTGGCCCTCGATCAGGAAATCTTTTACAATATTTTTACTAATTCTAGATGGATGGTTCGTATAGGCTATAACATGAACATTTGGATTGATAATTGGATTGGACCCCCCTTATCACCATGGTCTCTCATAATTCTCTACAGGATAACACCAATACTACTATAAAAGATGTTACTCATTCTTCTATCTCCAATTTTCCTGAGAACATTATGCAAGTTGTTGATAGCTATATCATTGTGAATTTCAATGACTTCCTCTATTGGGAGCCTGCCTACAATGGTATGCTTGATTCTAAAAATTTATATAAACCCAAGGATACTAATTCTGATCTTGATTTTTATTGGCTGAAATCCTTTGATAAACCATGAATTAAACCCTCAAGAATTACTCAAATTTGGAGACTTGCCTACAATCGTATCCCAACTAAGGCGTGTCTTCAGTACTTTGGAATCCAACATAGCTCCAGGTGTGCCTTCTAACACCAACATAGAAAAAATACTAATCATCTGTTCCTATCTTGTGCCACTCCCTCTACCCTATGGAATTATACTTCTGACATTTTTGGTTGAAGAGGGATTCTTACTTACTCTCTCCACTTGCAATTAAAAAGATGTGTGGATCTTGAGTGCTCAAAAAAACTCAAGAAACTCTTCCTCACCACATTTTCTGAACTCCTTCATGTGATTTGGTATGATAGAAATGATGTTATTTACAACAACTAG
The DNA here is from genome assembly GCA_963277665.1 of Viscum album. Lineage (NCBI taxonomy): Eukaryota > Viridiplantae > Streptophyta > Magnoliopsida > Santalales > Viscaceae > Viscum > Viscum album. Next base: position 2,082,910,997 of record OY728143.1, on the reverse strand, counting down.
TCTTCCAATCTCAATGCAGGTAAGATACATTTTCTCATTGCCATTAGGGATGCTGCTTCGATACAAACAGCTACTTTTGACAACAATGTTGTTGAATTTGAGATTCTCCAGCGACTTCAGATTGATGGTCTCTACAAACAGCCGAAGCACACATAGTCATATTAATTACATTATAAATCATATTGACATGAAAATAATTTATACATATCACTGGTGGATAAGATATAATTTTCCAAATGTGTGATGAACCAGACTCTCAGGGTCCTTTACTTTCCCAAAAATCCGGATCCTAAAGGGGTAACATCTCGGTGTGAGACCGATCGGTGCGACCGATCGACGAGACCGATCAGTGTGACAGATCGATGCCACCGATCGGTGTTACCCATCTTTGTCGGGGTTTTTCTAGTAGTGCCTCCCTTTTGCGCAAATTGGGTTTTAAACCCTATTTTGACCCCTTTAAGCTTGTTTTAAAGCCCAGTAACGCCCATAAATGTTGTTTAATTAAGTATTTAATGAATTAACTTGGTGTGTGCATCAGTTAAACCGCCCGAACCTTTAATGACGTGTGGGGCCGCGTGGTCAACCCACGACCCTGCTCCTTACGCGGTTTCACGTTATTATCTCAATCATCCCAGGCCCTTCTAAACTAAAAGGGTTCCCCCATAGGTTTCTTTTCCCAATCACCCTGTGCTCGGAGTAACCTTCATTCAGATGAGCCGTATCTTTATCCGTGGAATTCCATGCCCAGTCTTAGCGTCGATCGTTGATCAACAAGTACGGAATTTCTCCTTCATCTATCCCTTTTGGGTATCATGTGGGGTTGGAATGCCTTTGATTCTGTAGAATTGGATGAACCAAACCTAAATAAAGATAATGAAAAGATTCTATAAAGAATGAAGGGGGGGGGCTTTGATCGATGATGCTGCTTTTTTTATGATTTTTTTTCCTTAATTGTACGGACTTACGCCTACTGAAAATCATGGTCATTGGTGGTCTTTCTATGTGCACTAATGAACCATTACCCCTTGTGATGTTTAAACGGATTGTATTGTGGTTGTGAACCCTTTCCGTGTAAAGGAATTCGGTAAATTACGTAAATCCGGAAAAATAAAATTAAAAGCACCAGGATCAACCCTCTTCTGTGATAACCCCATTTAAGGCATGAAAATTGACATCATGGAGTGTGTTAAATCTTATAAATCTGAAAATACTGGCATGGACCTGCTTTGTGTTGGTGGTGGTGGTCTGGCTGTTTTTCTTTCAAAGGCCGTTTTCTGGGTGATGTGGGTGGGGATGGGATCCCCTGTTGATATAGATTCCGTGGTTGTGAATTTTAAGACCGGGTGATTACCTTGTTTATATCACAAATTGGGGTGGGATCCTTTGTTGTTGAGAAGCCGTTGGAACCATGATTTTGGGAACATGGGGCTGTACCTGGGGTTTTTCTTTTGGTTCTATTACTTGGATGGATCTCACTTATCCCTTTTTTGTGACTTTAAAAGAGAACCGGGTGTGGATGTAGTATTTGATGCTTGACTGTTTACTTTCCTTGACTTGTGCTTATGCTTACTAGTTGCCCAAGTAGGTGCAGAAACTTATTGAAACATCATTACTGAACATGAAAACAAGGATGGAACAAATGGGTTTTTGTTTTGTGTGAGTTGTGACATGGACAGGTGTGTTGTTTGTGTTCTTTAGGCTGGCTGAAGAAAAACGTAAACATGGGTGGGTCCTTGTTACCTATACATATAGTTTTAGATTTGTGTTTCTTATTCGCACCCCACCCAATTTGAGAACTTAGTGCCGAACACCCCCATTTCATGGGGGAGGGTGTTTTTCCTAACACTTCTATTAGTGGCTGGTAATTAGCTCCTTTCTGATCCCTTTCTCGGATAACCCAAGTATCTTCAGGTAGGCTGTGATGGGCTGAACTCCATTATTAGCCCAAGAATCTTCGGGAGGGGTAGTGTGGTGGTTATGGCCCAGGTGTGTGCGGGCAGGTGGTTTCCCAAGTGTCTTCGGGATGAGGCCCAGTTGTCTTCGGGTGTGGCAGTGGATCTTCTAGCCCAGGTGTCTTCGGGCATGGTGGTGGTTGTACTGGCCTAGGTGTTTGCGGTCATGGTTACGTGTGACAGTTGTGGCCCAGGTGTCTACGGGCGGGATACTGGTTGTGGCCCAGGTGTTTGCGGGCAGGGTTGGGCAGTGGGACTGCGTGGGGATATGGCCCAGGTGTGTGCGGGCGGGGTGTGGCAGTGGGACTGTGGTGAGAATGGCGGGATTGGTTTGATGCGTAGGATGTCTTCAATAACCAGTGGGAATGTGGAGCGGGGTACCCAAACATCGATGTGCTCTTATTATATATTACTTGCTTGCATTATTTGGCGATTGTGGCTGATGAGCGGGATGGGTGAACTCCTCGATAGTGTTGGTTGTCTGTTTCTCATGGGACATTAGTGTGTCTCCCCACTTGTGCATGAGAGTCTTTGGTTTCTCCCTATTGAGTATACTTGTATGCTCACCCTACGTATATAAAACTGCTTTCAGGTTTCTAGGAGGACTTCGGGGATCGTGTGGGACCATACAAGCTCGGACCTTTGGGGTAGTTGCAGTGGTTTTTTTTCTTTCTTTGGTACTTTACCCTTGTAGCGACTTTATACCTTATGGATTTTACTTTTGTAACATGCATTGGGAATGGTTCTTGGATTTAATTTTACTTTCCGCTTTTGGTGTTGTGGGGATTTACCATCATATCTCCCGATCCTATTAAAAGAAAAAGGGTAATGCCTTCCATTTAGTGTGTGATTCTATACCCTTGGTGCTAGTTTCCACTCCGGGACCTATTGATGGTGGGTTTCGGGGGTCATTATCTCTCCTTCAACTTAAAGAAGGAAGGGCCTGGCAATCTGCTGACCCTTCCCTCCTTTTAGTGAAGGCGGGTCGTGACAGAATGGTATCAGAGGCGGAGGTTGAGAGATAGGATGGAGTCTGGAGTTAAGAATAGTGAGGATTTCATGGGATGGTATGGAAACAATTTTGGCTGACCTTGGTGTGTGAATTAGGCCAGGGAATACCGGCTAGGACACAGGATTTTAGGGCCCCCGTGATCTGATGCAAGGTCTCTGGACCTACCAAACGACCAAGTGTGGCCACGATGATTGTAGGGTAGAGACCCTAGGGAAGGTACATGAATCATAATGACTTGTGTTCTCGTGTTTCTGGGGTGTCTTGGGAATTAAGAATAAATAAAAAGTTTAAGAATTTTCATGAACAATATTATGCACTACTTGGTCTTAGGCATTTCTTGTTTACCTTGCAGCTATGGCACCTCGAAGGCGACCACGTTTGGTGTAGGTGATCGAGGCCCCAGAGACTACCTTGGCCGATCGGTAGAGAGATGATTGAGAGGAGGTGGATGACCAGTGGCAGAAGACACTTTGGGCCTTCTAGTGACAGACCCTCAAGAAATATGAGGGCAGCACCTCTGACATGAAGACAGAGAGATGGCTAGAGAAGCTGGTGATAGCCTTCAGCCTGATCTGGGCTCCGACCGAGTACTGGCTTCCTCTGGCTACCAGCCAGATGCAGGGAACAAAAAGTCAGTGGTGGACGCTCTACCTGGGAGAGAGGAGAGAGATTGAGGTGGCATGGTCTGATTTTGAGAGGGAGTTCCGGGCAGAATTCCTCTCTTCAAAGATGAAGGTGGAAACGATACTGGAGCTACTCTCCCTCCTGCAGGGGAGTATGTTAGTGAGGGAGTTGGGAATCAATTTCAAGGACCTCCTAAGCTTTTTTCCAAACCTCTTTCCAGATGAGGAGTCTTGATCAAGCCGTTTAGAGGAGGCGCTCTGACCCTCCCTACAGTATGGTGTTACTGCATTTACCCTACTGACGTACTTGGAGGTCCAGAAGAAGGCTGAAGTGGTACAGAGGATGCACGCTCTTGGAGGTGTGTCACGAGAGGGGATCCAGCTAGGATCTTCTAAGGGGAAGGCCGTTAGCACCAGGCCTCCAGCGTCGGGACCCGCCGGGTTCTGACCAGCAGGGAGAAGACCGCAACAGTTCTAGTTCCGGTCCCCCGGTCCTTGCCTTTTCCTTTCGGGCCCAGGACAGAGGTGCTTTTTCTGTGGGAGCCATGTACATCTCCGAAATCAGTGACCAGACCGAGTACAACATGGCAGTGGTGGACATTCCCAACACCTGCCTCAGCAGCAGCTTCCAGCCAGGCCTTTCCAGCAGCAACTGCAGGGACAGCGAGCTCCCGCTCGTCTGAAGGCAGACGTTGCCAAAGGAGGCCGACCTCAGGGCGCTCCTTAGGGACCTCGACCGAGGTGTTGTCGGGGAGGTGACCGACAACCGAGGGATAGAAGATTTGGGCGTGGACAGTTTCACGCCATAGTGGCAGCAGTTCCAGCAGGCACGGAGGTTGTTCGAGGTATGATCTGTTTGTTTATCACCCTTGCTTATGCCTTGTTCAATACCAGAGATTCACACTCCTTCATCACACCTAGTCTGTCCCGTGCTTTAGATATAGATGCCGAGAGACTTCCAGTTCCTCTGGTTCTAAGCACACCAGTCGGAGGTTAGACCAACTTGTTATATTTTTTTCGAGGATGCAGACTGATGTTGGGGCCACATCAGTCGGTCAGGGATCTTCTTCTACTACAGATAGATACATACGATGTCATCCATGGCATCGACTGGCTGTTCTCTGTGTGTCCCATCATCTACTACTTTCGGGGAAGGGTTGTGTTCTCAGACTTGGGCGGCCGGCATGCTACTGTCACCAGCAAGAGGAGCAATCAGAAGGGCAGCAGGCGGGATGAACCCCTCCTCTACTTGTTGGCTGAGCTGTTAGTAGGGTCTGTGGATGCTGAGATGGTGGAGGTTTCAGGAATTGTTAGTGAGTTTATGGACGTGTTTCCTGAAGAGGTAAGGACTCTACCCCCTCGACGTGATATCGAGTTTGGGATAGACTTAAAGTCTGGTGCTCATCCCATTTCGATGGCTCCTTACCGGATGGAACCTTCGGAGCTATGGGATATGCAGATTCATATTGACGATCTATTCAAGAGGGGTTATGTTTGACCAAGTGTGTCACCATGGGGTGCTCCATTCTTGTTCAAAAAGAAGGAAGATGGTGGTCTCAGGTTGTGCATAGACTACAGGAGGCTGAATCAGGTAACGGTCAAGAATCGCTACCCTCTTCCGAGGATAGACGATCTTTTTGACCAGCTGAAAGGGGTAGGGTGGTTTTCGATGATCGACCTGCGGTCTGGGTATCACCAGTTGAGAGTGAAACAGGGCGACATTCCAAAGACGATGTTCAGGTGAAGATATGGACACTTAGAGTTCGTAGTCATTCCCTTTGGTGTTACAAACGCCACGGCTATGTTCATGGGGCTTATGAACTCCATCTTCTGGGAGTACCTGGATTGGTTCGTAGTTGTGTTCATTGATGATATCCTGATCTATTCAAGATCAGATGAGGATCACACGGATCACCTGAGGATGATTTTTGAGGTCTTCTGACAACACCAGATCTATGGTAAGTTGTCGAAATGCAAGTTCTCTACAAGAGAAGTGAACTTCCTTGGGCACGTAGTGTCCGAGAAAGGGGTAGCGGTGCAACCATCAATGGTTGAAGCAATTGTTTCTTGGGAAGCACCCAATAATGTGGCAGAAGTTCGTAGTTTCCTCGGGATGGCAGGTTACTATCGGAGGTTCGTACCCAACTTCTCCCGAGTTGCTGCCCCTTTGACAGCCTTGACCAAGAAGGGGAAGGTTTTCATGTGGAGTGAGCAGTGTGAGGCAACCTTCATCTATCTGAAGGAGAAGTTGGTTAATTATCTATTTATGAGGCTACCAGAATAAGGGGAGGCTCACGAAGTGTTCTGTGATGCTTCAGGGCAAGGCCTGGGATGTGTTCTGATGCAACGACAAGGGGTGATCTCTTACGGGTCTAGGAAGCTATGCCCACATGAGTGTAATTATGCCACCCATGACCTGGAGCATACAGTGGTGGTTTTTGCGATAAAGTTATGGTGGAACTACCTCATCGGAGAACACTTTTTGGTCTTCACAGATCACAAACGTTTGAGGTATATCTTCTCCCAATGGTGCCTAAACTTGCGGCAGTGAAGGTGGGTGAAGTTCCTCCAGGATTACGACTTCGAGATTTCCTACACTTCGAGGAAAGGGAATGTAGTGGCCGATGCCTTGAGCAGGAGGACACAGAAGGGTGCGGTCTGAGAGTCAGAAGACTCTTGGAAGGCGATGGAGGAGTTGGCTGCCTTGCACCTGGATGCGAGGATAGATAATAGTAGAGGTTTACTGTATCAAATTACAGTGCAGTCTTCTCTGTTGTAGCAAGTGGAGGAGTCTAAGTGGGGAGACCTAGAGTGTGAAGTGATGCGTGACTGAGTTGACCAGAGGAATGCTCCGGAAGGGTGGATGGAGGATAGTCAGAACCGGATGCTTTTCCAGGGATGTTTGTTTGTTCCAGAGGAGAGGCACACCAAGTTTCTCAGTGAGTTCAACAACTCACCCCTAGCGGTACACCCAGGAGTTTCCAAGATGTACCAGGGTCTGAAGAGATAGTTTTGGTGGCCTGGAGTAAAGAGAGCAGTGGCAGAGTCTGTGGCCAAATGCCTAATGTGTCAGCAGGTGAAGGCTGACCACCGAGTTCCAGGCGGCCTGCTGCAGTCTCAAGATGTCCCCGAGTGGGAGTGTGAGGACATCTCGATGGATTTCATCATAGGGATACCCAAGGTTCAAGGGGGATACGATGCCAACTGGGTAGTAGTGGACCGGTTGAAGAAATCGGCTCACATTCTAGTGATTAAGGAGTCAAGTGCAGTGGATGATTTGGCACGATGGTACATGGATGAGGTGGTGCGGTTGGACGGAGTTCCGAGGTCCATAGTATCGGATAGGGATTCATGGTTTACCACACGAGTCTGAAGAGGATTGCAACATGCTTTTGGCACCCCGCTATGTCTTAGCACAACTTTCCATCCCCAGACGGATGGGTAGACAGAGCGCACCATCCAGACCTTGGAGGATATGTAGCGGGCATGCGTTCTAGACACATGAGGATCATGGGTGCGACACTTGCCTCTGGTAGAGTTAGCCTACAATAATAGCTATCACTTTACCATTGGTATGGCCTAATTTGAAGCCTTGTATGGGAGGCCATGCCGCTCACCTGTATGTTGGACCGAAGTCGGAGAGGCGATCATCCTTGGCCCAGAGGTGGTGCAGAGCACGACAAAGAAGGTTCAGCTTATACAGGAAAGGATAAAGGCGGTCCAGGACCGACAGAAGTCGTATGCTGACACCAGGAGGAGGCCCTTAGAGTTTGAGGTTGGAGACCACATGTTCTTGAAGGTCTCCCCACAGCGTGGACAATGGAGGTTCGACAATGGGAGTAAGCTTTCTCCTAGGTTCATCGGACCCTTTGAAGTGTTTAGGTGGGTCTGTGAAGTGGCTTATCAGCTAGCGTTACGACTGCTGCTACTGAGGGTACATGATGTCATCCATGTGTCCCAGCTCCGTCGGTATCTGCATGACGATTCGCACATCCTCAGCTGGGGAGAGTTGGACATCGAGGACGACACGACCTTTGTGGAGAGACCAGGGATGATCGAGGATCTCAAGGAGAAGTTGCTTCATGGGAGAACCGTTCCCCTGGTTCGTGAGTTATGGAGACATGGTGGGCTTGAGGAGAGTACGTGGGAGAGGGAAGCACAGATGCGGGCCTAGTACCCAGAGTTGTCTTGAGTTTTGTACTATTCTGTTTATACATATTGTGGTAGAGTTTTTTTACCATGTTGACTATGAAATATGATGTTTTCTTTCCTAGGAATGTGTTCAAAAAGTCCTGGCTATGGGGAGGGGAGGACCCGACCCCTAATCAAGACGCATTAAGGTGGATGCGATTAAACTCGTGTGGGCGAGTTAGTGCCGCCCAAAGCAGATAGTATCTTGAAATGGGGGAGGAGACTCCCCAACCCACATGGCTAGGTAGTTTGACATGGTATATTGCATGGTTCTTGATAGGGAGGTGTTCTTAGTTAACAATGAGGTTCACTCTTGAGAGGTATATTTCGAGGTGGTTGTTCGGACCCGCTCTTTCCTTCTGGGTTGTTTAAATTCTCGAGGGTGAGAATAGTTTGAGAGGTATCTGATGTGATAAACCAGACTCTCTGGGTCCTTTCCTTTGCCAAAAATCCGGATCCTTAAGTGGTAGCGTCTTGGCATCGGTGCGACCGACCGGTGAGACCGATCGGCGCGACCGATTCGGGAGACCGATCGGCGCGACCGACCGATGAGACCGATCGGTGCGACCGATCGGTGAGACCGATCGGCACGACAGATCGCTGAGACTGATCAGCGAGACCGATCGGCGCGACCGATCGGTAAGACTGATCGGTGAGACCGACCGATTGGTGAGACCGATCAGTGTCACCCAGCCTTGTCAGGGTTTTTCCAGTAGGGTCTCCCTTTTGCGCAAATTGGGGTTTAAACCCTATTTTGACCCATTTAAGCTTGTTTTAAAGCCCAGTAATGCCCATAAATGTTGTTTCATTAAATATTTAATGAATTAACCTGGTGTGTGTGTTGGTTAAACTACCTGACCCTTTAATGACATGTGGGACCGCGTGGTCAACCCATGACCCCACTCCTTACGCGGTTTCGCGTTCTTATCTCAACCGTCCCAGGACCTTATAAACTACAAGGGTACCCCCTTAGGTTTCTTTTCTCGATCACCCTATTCTAGGAGTACCCTTCATTCAGACAAGCCACATCGCTATCTGTGGAATTCCACGCCCAGGCATAGCATTGATCGTTGATCAACAAGTAGGGAATTTCGCTTTCATCTCTCCCTTTTGTGTATCATGCGGGGTGGGCATGCTTTTGATTATGTAGAATTGGATGAACCAAACCTAAATGATGATAATGAATGGATTCTATAAAGAATGAAGGGGTGGGGGGATGTGATTGATGATGATTCTTTGTTTTATGATTTTTTTTTCTGAATTGTGCTGACTTACGCCTAGTGAAAATCATGGCCGTTGGTGGTCTTTCTCTATGCACTAATGAACCCTTACCCCTGGTGATGTTTAAACGGATTGTATTGTGGTTTTGAACCCATTCCATGTAATGGAATTTAGTTAATTACGTAAATATGGATAAATAAAATTAAAAGCACCAGGATCAACCCTCTTCTGTGATAACCCTGGTTAAGGCACAGAAATTGAAATCATGGAGTGTGTTAAATCTTATAAATCAGAAAATACCGGCATGGGCCTGATTTGTGTTGGTGATGGTGGTCTGGTTGTTTTACCTTCACGGGCCATTTGCTGGGTGATGTGGTTGGGGATGGGATCCCCTATTGATATGGATTCAATGGTTGTGAATATTAAGACCAGGTGGTTACATTGTTTATATCACGAATTGGGGGGGGGTATCCGCTGTTGTTGAGAATCCGTTGGCTCCAGGATTTTGGGAACATGGGGTTGTACCTTGGGGTTTTTATTTTGGATCCATTACTTTGAGGGATCTCACTTATCCATTATGTTTTTGTGACTTTACAAGAGAACCGGGTGTGAATGTGGTACTTGATGCTTGATTGTTTGCTTTCCATGACTTGTGAACATGCTTACTAGTTTCCCAAGTAGGTGCAGAAACTTATTTGAACATCATTACTGAACATGAAAACAATGATGGAACAAATGGGTTTTTGTTTGGTGTGATTTGTGACGTGGACCGGGGTGATGTTTGTGTTCTTTAGGCTGGCTGATGAAAAACCTAAACTTGGGTGAGTGCTTGTTACCTATACGTATATTTGTAGTTTTGTGTTTCTTATTCACACCCCACCCAAGTTGAGAACTTAGTGCTGAGAACCCCCATTTCATGGGGGAGGGTGTTTTTCCCAACACTTGTATTAGTGGATGGTTATTAGCTTCTTTCTGCTCCCATTCCAAGATAGCCCAAGTATCTTCGGGCAGGCTGTGATGGCCTAAAGTCCATTATTATCCCAAGAACCTTCAGGAGGGGTAGTATGGTGGTTATGGACTAGGTGTGTGCAGGTAGGTGGTTTCCCTAGTGTCTTTGGGATGAGGCCCATGTTTCTTCGGGCGTGGCAGTGGATCATCTAGCCCATGTGTCTTTGGGCGTGGCGGTGGTTGATCTGGCCTAGCTGTTTGCGGTCGTGGTTACGTGTGACAGGTTTCGCCCAGGTGTCTGCGGGGGGGATAGTGGTTGTGGCCCAGGTGTTTACGGGCAGGTTTGGGTAGTGGGACTGCGTGGGGATATGGCCCAGGTGTGTGCGGGTGGGGTGTAGTAGTGGGACTACGGTGAGAATGGTGGGATTGGTTCAATGTGTAGGATGTCTTCAATAACCAGTGGGAAAGTGGTGCAGGGTAACCAAACATCGATGTGCTCTTATTATATATTACTTGCTTGCGTTATTTGGCGAGTGTGTCCGGTGAGCGGGATGGGTGAACTCCTTGATAGTGTTGGTTGTCTGTTTCTCACGGGACTTTAGTATGTCTCCCCACATGTGCACGAGAGTCTTTGGTTTCTCCCTACTGAGTATACTTGTATGCTCACCCTACATATTTAAAACTGCTTTCAGGTTTCTAGGAGGACATCGGGGATCGCGCGGGACCATACTAGCTCAGACCTTTGGGGGCAGTTGCAGTGGGTATTTTTCGTTTTTTGGTACTTTACCCTTTTATCCACTTTGTACCTTTTGGATTTTACTTTTGTAGCATGCATTGGGAATGGTTCTTGGCATTACTTTTACTTTCCACTATTGGTGTTGTTGGGATTTACCATCTTATCTCCCGATCCAATTAAAAGAAAAACGGTAACGCCTTCCATTTAGTGTGTGATTCTATACCCATGGTGCTAGTCGCTACTCCAGGACCTATTGAAGGCGGGTTTCGGGGGGTCATTATCTCTTTTTCAACTTAAAGAAGGAAGGTCCTGGAAATCTGATGACCCTTCCCTTCTTTTGGGGAAGGCGGGTCGTGACAAAATGTTTCATGAAAATATAAAGATGTTTGTTTTATTTTGACAATGTTTAGAGAATTTAAAACTAAAATGATGGTTTTAAATTGATAACACTCATTTTCATTTGGACCAACCACACAACATTTTGGATTAACATTCAGTTAACTATTTTATAGAAAAATTGAATTATTTATCTTTTTACTAAATAATCAGGATATTATAAGTGTTAAAAAATCATTGTTGAGTGTAGTACATGCATTTGAACTGATTTTTCATTTTTAATTGTAAACATGCACTTTTAGTAATACTTGTTCCACCATGTCTCCAATTGATGTGAACTAGTTTCATACATTCTGTAAATGAATGTTTTATATTTATTCAAACGTATCAAGAAAATTAGAGTGTGGTTTCTCATTATTTTAGTATGTGATACATGATTTGAAGTAAAATTTCACTTTTAAACTTAAAAAATGTACATTTAGACGTACTAACCACACTATGTGTCAAATAGATGTGATATTAATTCCTATACATAAAAAAAGAATTATCAATTTTATATTAAATTATCTTAAAAAATTAGCATGTTTGATTGATTTCAAAAATCTGATGCATGTTGGGAAATAAGATGTCACCATAACATGAAAACATGCAATTTCATTCATAGGTACAACATTATGTGTTGTATTTTTTGTATGGTGGATTAAGACACATCATAAATGGATTGTTGGTATTTTTTCAAAAACTAATAAGACTATCAAAGTGAACTAGCTCAGTTTTGAGTATGAGATTTATATATTAAACTGAAATTACACTTTTAAACTAAAATATGCACTTTCATTCATGCACATGAAACTATGAATTTTATGTACATGATATTTATTCTCATATATGAAAAATTTATTATCTATATTTTTTAATTTATTAAGGCAATACATTATTTTTGGATCAGTGTGGAGTATTTGGTTGATGTTACGAACTAAAATGACACTTTTAATAGAAAACATACATGTAAAATCATAGTCACCACAGAAGGATGCGTGGTGAATTTCTACATGTCATAAATAAATTATAAATATTTTCCCTGTTGTATAAAAACAATTTTAGTGTGTTTTATTTTTTTAGAGTATATGACACATGCTTTGAACTAAAATGTCAATTTTAAAGAGAAAACATGAACTTTCAATCATTCCAACCACACTGTGTGTCATATTTATGTGATATTAATTCCCAAAAAAAATTAAAAATTTATTATTGAATTATTTCTCAATATATCAAGACAATCTAAGTATCTTTATTATGTTTTGTGAATATGATGTTTGTTGGGAATAAAAATGACATTTTTAAATAAAGACAACTACTTTTAGTCAAACTGAGAACAACATTTATCATATTGGTGTACATTTCATTGATATATTTCAAAAATGACTTAAATATCAATATCTTGGAGAATAAAGACATTGTGGTTTCTTGTTTTTTAGTATTTGGCATGTGTTTTGAACTAAAATGTCACCTTTTAACTAATATCAAAGAATTTTAGTCATAACAAAGACATCGCGTGTCCGATCAATGTAAGATTAATTTCTACACCACATAAATGAATTATTATTATTTTTACTAATTTATTAACACAATTGAATCATGTTTTATTAGACATGAGTATGTGAAAAGTGTTGTGAACCAAAATGTTAGTTTAAAATGGAAATACAAAATCTAATTCATATGGACAAAACTGTGTATCATATTGATGTATGGATAAATCATATAAGCCTTATAAGAATTATAGACCACCTTTCTAAATCAAATTTAAAAAAGTGAGTTTTTTTGTTATTTTCAGAATTTAATGTGCATTTTGATGTAAAATATAACTTATAAGTTGAATTCATATACTTTCAATCAAAAAAACTAAAATTTATGTCATATTAATGGAAGATTAATTCATCAAATGCCAAATTGAATTATTGATAATTTTCATCATGTAACTAAATAAATATGAGTATGTTCACATTTGTTTAGTATATGCCACACGTTATAAACTATAATGCCACTTTTAGATTAAAACACCCACATTATTTCATACTAGATGCACTATGTGTCAAATTTATTTTTGATTAATTCCAAAATTTAAAAAATGAACAATCAATATTTTTCATAATGCATAACGTCAATATGTGTATTTTCTTCTCTATCTAGTGTTTGTGATGTATGTTTTGAATTAAAATTTAAATTTCAAACCCAAAACATGCAATTCTAGTCATACTAACCACAATTTGTATTTAATTAACATAAGATTAATTCCTACATGTCATAAATTAGTTATCTATATTTTTTATAAAGTATCATTGCAGTTAAATCATGTTCTATTTTGGAGTAGTTTACATGAATTTTAAACTAAAATTTCAATCTTAAATAAAAAACACATTTAGTTACTACAGATAGACTGTGAGTTAGATTGACATGTGGTTGATCCATACACATCAAAAATTAATTTTCAATGTTTTTTAAAAAATTTATTGTTATTCAAGTGTTTTTTCTTAGTTACAAGTATGTGAGGTTTGTTGTGAACTAAAAGGTCCATTTCAAAGTGAAAACATATACTTTTAGTCATACTAGCCTCATCTTATATCAAATTTTTGTTAGGTTAATACTTATATGTATAAAAATGAATAATAGATCTCTTTACAAAAGTATACAGAGAATCTTAGTGTGTTTTCCTAGATTTGTGTATGCGTTTTTTTTGTTAACTAAAATTACAAATTTTAACGAAAGTATGAAATTTCAGTTATATAGACCACAACATGTGACAAATTAATATGTGTTTTATTTATATACATTAAACAAATTATTGATATTTTTTCAATTGTATCAAGAATATATATATATATATATATGGACTAAAACCTTTTACACATATTATTACTCAATTTTAGACATAAATATCTAATAAATATAAACCGATTATTGAAAATCCATAATTATTTGGAAGACATGGTATATATATATGAAACGTTATTCTATAATATAATTTCTTCATTTTAGTCTCCACAGTGTGCTCCTAAATCCCTTAGAGATCCAAAAACCACATAGGAAAAAATGTTGAATGCATAAAATACAAGGATGAGCTATAAATACTATAACGGAAATAAACATGGACATGGAGAATAATGTATGATTATGAAGGCATAAAATAATAACATAAAAGGAATTGACCATGAATAATCATTTTTCTTCATAACATAAAGAAAATTGAATAATTATATCTTGAAAACATGGGAATTTGGTAGCAATATATAACATGAAATAAACATATGTCAAGGTTAACAGTCGATACGACATCATATGGTAGGTAGAGTCCAATAATAGATTATGTTTTCTCCCTAATACCATTCATGACATATCATTGGACTAAAAAAATTCTTAATTAATTATATTTCTCTCTAGAAACAACCATAGTAACATGTAAATACCTATATGTGCTACATAATGAAATCAAACATAAGGAATAAACATAAGTATTACCCATGAAAAAATAGGTTCCGTAATCATGTCATAAGGTATCAAAAAAGTGTTTATCATAATGGATTCCTTGAAAAGGGATTAAACAATCCATATAAATTCATACAGTAATAAATAAGCACATATCACGATGAATAATATGTAACTAAAAAGAATACCTGAATAAGAGTAGAGAAACCTATTTGAAAAAGTCCCATTTTAGTTGTGCATTAGGAAAATGGGTAATGAGACATTGAAAATGTTAAATGCATAATAATTTTCATAAATCCATAAAAAGATTTAAAATGTTTTTCTAGTATAAAAGTTGTGATTTTAGAAAACATGTGTTTCTTAAAAAATTTACAGTCACGTACTTCAAATGGTGTAAGAAACAAATAAGATCCCTTTAATTGGGGTTTTTATCAAGAAAATTTGAGAAGGGATCATTTAGAAACATGTATTTTCACATAAAAGAAAGATGAATTAAGATATGTAAATATGTTTAGAGTATATATATAATATATAATAATTATTTATTAATTTTAGAGTAATAGAGTGTGGTATGAGAGATAAGGAACGACCCCAAAGGAAATAAAGTTGTTTTGAATGACCCCTTAGCTTATCTCTAAATTAGTTATGTACATTCACATAACATAACAAATAAAAATATAATTGATTATTTAATTAATTCTAAAAGTTTTCAAAATTTAATTTATTTATCAAAATTTTATTATCTTCATTTCGTCCATTTTAATGAGATATAATGTTTACTTTTGTTCTTTCGGAAAATTTTCATTCATGGCTCCATGGTTGGATCACTTGTGTGTACTTATGGAAGTTATTCTAAAATGGGAATACATATCTAGAATGAAATGAAATTTTATTCAGGAACTTCCAAAAAATTATATGGTCTCACTTGTCATTTTTCTACCTATGGATGATCCATTTAGTAAAAATGTTAATGTTAAATGGTTATTTTATTTTGGCGTCATTACCGACCATCATAAACTAGATTCTTTTTATTTAATATTATGGCTATGAATTTTACACAATGTAAAAAATTATATAATATATGTAACTAGTCCTTTTTAATGAAAATTATAATTGAATTTAAACATGTCATAAAGGTGGTATTGTAAAATGAAAACTCATCATCCACTAAGGTAGTAAACTGAAAAAAATATGGATAATAGTTTATTTTTTTAATAAATTATAGTTGATGAGAAATGGCTGGATGGTAGATAGTCCATTAGAAATATAGAATACTATTTTATATATTATACTAGATTATTAATTAAATTTCTTATTAGGAGGTGAGGATAAGGTGGAATAAGAAAATAATTTTTTTGTTTTAGTTTGATAATATCACCACTTGAATGATGCCTCCATGAAACACCCTTTAAGGGAGAAGGAATTGATATTTTGGTGAGAATAGAAGTACTAGGGCATGAGGGATAGGATTGGGAAGAGAAATGTGTATATATTTATTATTTTACAAGGCATAAAAAATGTGATAAAAATAGTTTGTGGGGGGTGCTATTTATAAAGGGGTATAGGGGTGTTCATGAATATTATGTTCATTAGTTTATAATTTTTTCTTAATACCATAAATAGTATTGATTAAGGTAATTATATATAGTAAATGCTGATTTTGAGTTCTAAATATTATATTTTTACATCATCAATGACCCAAAAATTCAAGTATTAATTTTATAATGATAACTGTTATAATTTACCATATTTAGTTATTCACAAAAAAATAATGTATTTCAGAAAAAAAACCAGAAATTCATTCTGGCCATTTTTTGGTATCTAGATTTCGGAAAAAATTCCATATTTTTGTAATATGTTTCTTAATATGAGAAATTTCATATTTAAATAAAATACTAATTTTTTAAAAAAAATACTAATTTTAAAATTATGATCAATTTTAAGACTCTTTGAAAAATTACTTATGGTCTCATAAAATTATCATATTATTATAATGAAAATAAATATTAATTTATAAATATATTTTATGAAAATAAAATTTATTTTAAATAATAAAATTTATTTTAAATATGTGATAAAAAAAATTATATTTTATAAAATTCAAACTCTTAATTTATTTATTTTTAAATATTATATTTACTTGTAACATGGTTTAAATATATCATATTTTTATTTTATTGTGTTTTTAAATATTATTCTACACTTCTATAGGTGAGGTTACTATTCTTAACGGTCAGGTTACAGTTCCTAACTTTCATATTACTATTATAATGGCCAGATTTTTAATGAACCAAACTTCTGATACATATATATTACATCTTAATAGATGAATATTCATTACATAACATGATGTTCCATGAAAGAATTGTTTTTTCTAGTGAACTGGGAGACTTGAACACATAAAAAACTAGTTCATAAGTGATCTACATCATCTCTCACTATTTTACTCATTAATAGAACACTTATTATACATATTATATATAATACATTTCATCAAAACCAAGGGAACTAATATATAACAAAGGGTGAGCTCGAATGCTCAGTGAGAGTAAAGAAAAAAGATATCAACATATCATTGGCATAAGGTTTTGAGAACATGATAATAGAATATTAAAATCATACCCAACATATCAAAGATCATAAAATTGAGTCATGGAATAAATCATGGTAGTTCATAAAACATAAATCATAATTCAATCAAAGAACATGATCTATGATAACATAACACTAGCAGAAGTCATTTATTTTTTTCGTACACATAAGCATTGGAAATCATTTCCATAGTTGTCAAGGATCATTTCCAAAACTATTATAGTGGAATGGGTTCACTCCCAAAACTGCCATAGTAGACATGGTTCACTCCCAATACTATCATAGTGGACAAATCCCTTTACTGAACTAGGTTCACACACAATTCAAATCTTCTTTATCTCATGAGATATCAATCTTTACCCAATGAATTGGAAGAATATATAGGTCACAACTATCTACGATTAAAATGTGACCACAATCCTTGGTAATAATGTAACATACATCCTTGGTTATAATTTAACCATAATCCTTGGTTATCATGTTACCACCATCACATAATAAACCCCATTCATAATTGTGCCACAAGATCATAAAACATTCATCGTATCAGAACCCATCAAAAATGGTATTCAAAACATATTTATCATGTTATAAACCTTGAAAATAAATGTTATTCATAAGTCATTCATCATGCAAGAACCCACAAAATAAAATGGGTTTAATAAGATATTTCATCATAGTATAAACCATGGATAAGAAATAGGGTTCATAAACATTTTTTCACGATATAAACCAAGAAATAGACATGGTTTTCATTAATTTATTTTCATCATAATCATAAATAATTCATAGAATTAATAAGAATAGTATCCTCAAATCATATCCCTAGTAAAGAATAAGAGGCATAAATGATTATCATCTTATGTGGGAAATGTTTTTTAAAGTAAAATCACTAAGAACTGTTATTGTGGAAAATAACATATCTTTGAAAGTCACATTTTTAAAAAAAATAATTAAAATATATTATAAAAATCATTTTCATTGAAAACAACATTTAATACTTATAAGGAAATATTTTAAATATAATTTAAAAAACTTATTATTAAAATTTCCTTTCAACATGAAGTTTTTTTAAAACATCAAAAATTTTTGAAAATCATTTTATTTTAAAATAACCTTTGAAAACATATAATGATTGATTTTAAAAATTTAGTGGTCATAATGGAGGGAAATTATATACATGTTAAAACACAGATTCTTTTTACATTTTTAGTAAAAGAAAAAATTTCCTTGTTTGGAAATTGATATGAAGATTCCTTTTAAACTATTTTTTAAAAATAATAAATGGGTAAAACATTCAATAATGGACCCTTTGCGGATTGTTACAAAAAAATTTGAAAACTTTTTTAGAAAATATTAATATGAAATAAAAAGTGTTTCTTGATCAAAGAGAGTGGTAAAGATCGATTTTTCATAAAAACACATTATTTTTAACACTTCATTACATAGACTGTAAAATGAAGGGAAAACATGTATTCTCATTAAATAACTATCGGAAAAAATTAATGATTATATTGAGACATAGACCATAAAATTTTATCATTGGAGGGATAATCATGAAAAATACCAATAAACACTTAGATTTTAATATAAAATTATTACCACTAAGGGGGTTTTGAATCATAATACCCATGATGTAAAAAAATTAAATTAAACTTATAATATCATGAGAATATAAAAATACATAATATAAAATGAAAATGGGTTTGTATATAAACCTCTTAGGAGAATGTAGGAACAAAAAATAATGAATGTCCAAAAGAATAAAATTTATTTAAAAAGTCATTTACTACCTTGGTATATTTTGAACCATCAACCCCATGAAAGAGATATCCCCAAATGGATATATAAATCCTTATAATTTTTATGATAATCATCATAAACTACATTCCTGGACATTATATACCCCATGGTCTAGAAACCGGTTCCAATGCATCAAGAAATGTGTTTGGGAATGATTTCAACAATGTAAATCAATCACAACAATAAGAAATAATACCATATTACCAAAAAAACCAAGACATATCATAAAAAATATCCATAATTCAAGAGATAAAAATATATTCTACAACATGAGTTAAAAATTTTACAATAATAAAAAAACCTAAAAACCAAATAGGAGAGGGAAAGAAACTATACAACCAATACTCCATCCAACATGAGGATCATCACCCTCATTCCACCTCCACTAACACCTACCGAAATAGGATCCACTAGCACACATAACCACCATGGGGAAGATTGAATTTACCAGGGTCAAACAATATATGGATTACACACAATCTAGGTTTTATGTAAGGTGTGAGCCAAAAATATAGTAGGATAAGACCAAAATAAATTCCATTAAAATACTTTATAATAAAAATTAACATGATGGTTTTTATGAAAATAGTAGATATAATATTAAATAAAACAGGCTTTCAAATTAAAAATAGAGAGAAAGTAAAGATGGAGAAAGGTTGAATGGAAATAATTACATGACCACTATAGGAAATCCCTAAGGTACAATGGTTAGCGTGGTCCTAAGATCCTCATACTCTCAATGATAAAAAATATATATCAAATTTGATGGTTATCATTAGTTCTCCAATCCCAACAACATGAATGATTAGTTTTTTTTGTTACGTTAATCATTGTTAGGGTGAGTGGGTTGTATCCCTATAGACCCACCTAATGTAATAGAACTTGTATACCCTCCAGAATACCTAGGATTACCTTCGAACCAATTCCACTACCGAGGTCACATGAACTACATTTGACACAATTTCATTTCCATCAAATGAAAACACACATGTTAAACATCTATTTTCAATAGGAAAACCAATATTGAATCCTAAACACACCAAAACCATTAGAAAACATGATTAAAACCACCAAAAGAAATTGAAAAATACATTTCTTAATTAAATCAAGAAGAATATAGTTATTAAACAATGTAAAATCCTAGAACCTCCTACCAGTAGCTTGGAAAACATTTAGAAATGGTTTGGAAACTAAAATTGCACCAAGGGGAAGCCCTATAGAGGAAAGAACATACAAAACCCAATAAAGATCCAACCTAATTAAATATTATTGATCCCAAAATGGTTAAACATATCTACTGTAAAATATATTAAGTAAGAGAGAAAGGATAAAATACAAAGAAGAAGAAGGAAAACAGAAAAGGGGGGAGCTTACAAGGAGACTTCTTGAAGATTCTTCCAAAATCCACAGAAGATTTGGATCCCCTGGGAGTGGGAGAGGAGAGTGGAGGATCCAATGGGATAGGGAATAAAATGGGGAGATAATATTTTTGATTTTGTGTTAATATACTAGGAGTGTATTTTGGGAAATTAAAATTTGTTGTCGTTTGGACAGGCCGCATGGTTCATCCACACAGTTTTCCAAATCGTGTGCCAATCAGAAAGCACCTCTATCCAAGAGGGAATATGACTGAATATATTTTGGGGAAAGGTGCACACTATGTATCTTATCCATCCACCAAATACAATACCACTATTCTAGGAACATTATTATCCTACAAAATAGTGAACTAGGTTATGCGGCCTACATAGTGCCACTGTCCAAGGTGCACAATTTCCCCTAGTTTGATGAAAAATTTATACTAACCATGAACCACATCCTATCTATCATGAAAATGTATATTTTCTTAATAGATCCTAGTAAATCCATGTGATAAAGATAATAATTAAATTAAAATATAAATTATATCACAACAAAACCATGTATTTGACAATTCTTCCCACTATGAAAACATTCCGCCATCGGAAAGTTAAACTGAATTATGTTCATAGAATCATTGAGGATAATAATCGTCCAAAAAATACATGCACTCCCATTTATCATTCAAATCATTCCCATGCATCCAAATAACATTAATCAATGGAATGGATTTTCCATGAATAACATTATATTAGGTATCCACAATCTACATATGTCGCACAAACATATACAAATAAGATACCAGCTCTAGCTCTTCGGAAATTTAGCATGTGGGACAGGTCTAGATTATAATTAATCAATTGAGATACATGTAATAAATCATTGATTGATGTAAACTAGTTCATACATTCGAACTGGTATTCCACCATACGAACTATCTTTGTATCCTCAAATGGTCTAATAAACATCAGAATTAGTTTTCCCTTCTTACTAAGATGACATTGACCCAAGAAAAGGGAAACCTTTATAAGAACACGATCTCCCATTGAGAATTACAATGCTTTATACCATAGATTTTAATAAGACTTAGAGTGGATTTTCATCATAAATATCTTTTTTCTGATCAACTAGACTTTATTGATGTCTCATCAATAAGGTTTGGTCCTAGAGGAGAATTATTACCCACATTTGTCCATAACTAAGAAATTAAACATGGCTGATCACAAATTACATCCAAGGGAGACATTTTAATTGAGGTTTGGTAGAAATTATTATATACATATTTGAACAATCCCAAATGTTTATCCCATGAGCCTATGAAATGTATTAGGCATGAATAGATCATGTCTTCCAGAATTTTATTTCCCCACTCCATCTGGCCATCGGTTTGAGGATGGTATGTCATAGTAAGTTAGAACTATGACAACAGTGCCTTTTGGAGGCCTTCCTAGAACTAATAGGTAAATTAAGATACCTATCTGAAATAATAAATTGTGGAACACCATGAATCCTCACTATCTTCTGAACATACAACTGGCCCAGAACATCCACTTTGTTCGAGTCTCTCATCGGGATAAATTTGGATTATTTTTTCCAAAAATAGATAACCTACAAAATAGAATTACTTCCTGAATTTTTATAAGGAATTCAGATGATGAAACCCATATATATTTAATCCTTCTTCTAGGTTGTAATATAGTGTGGCTAAAGCAAACATGAGGGCCTCTGGTGCTTGTCTTTAACGTACTTACAAGTATAAAACATGGATAAAAAGTCGTTTATATCATTCCTCATACCTAGCCTATAGAACTAGAGATGCAGAAAATAAAAAATTATGGCGGTCCTAGGATAAAATTCCAATTATTATTTTTGTATACACAATCACCACCTTCTATAATGAAGAAATTGAAACAAAGCAACCAATGGAGAAAAAAACTCTCTTGGAAAATAATGAATAATTTTGGGAACCTCCATAACATTTATAAGCATGCTTGAGTGATAGAAAAGCTTATAGTTTTTTATTGAATCTTCTTTGGAGGGAGTGAGTTCTCTAAACACAATCCAAGAACATACCTCTATTATGCTCCATTTTCTCGAGCTACATCTGGGAAAAAATCCCAATCAAAGTCCACTCATCACTATACACCATTAAGTCTTGTATCATTATATTCCTACTTAGGGAATCCTCTACCACATTCACTTTTATTGAGGAATATAATATATCAAAATCAACCCCAGGAATGTACTCAAAATATCGGTGCTACCTCAGATTCAGATCCTTCTCGGGGAAAATGTAGGCCAAACTCTCACATTCTGAGTAGATTACAAACTTATCCGCAAAAACACAGTGACAACACATCCTCAAAGAATTAATCTCCAAAAAAATTACATTGAATATTTTATTCACTATAAATAATATAATTTCCACACATTTTGTTAAATATGTTTATTCACAGAATATTCATAATTAGATCATTCATTTCTGAATTTAATGAACATTCTAGTTTTCCCCATTTAAGGTGCACAATCGTATTTGGACCATCAATATTTTTCTATGAATTATTTGATCATAAAATTGTGTTATGTTGTTCCCCAATCCATTATATTAAATTTAATTTACGAAATTCAATTTGGATCATGCATTTGATTGGTGTAAACGGTCCATTAAATAAAATATTGGCCAGTTTCTATAGATTTAACACCACTGTAGTATGTGGTACATAAATTCTTCATATGTGTTTTTATTGAGGCCAAATTTAGAGATAAGATATATGATACAATTTATCAGAAATAATTATTGTATAAGAATTGTTTTTTCACATTTTTTGGATGTCTAATAGTTGTTTCATGTTGGATAAGTATACTTGGTAGAATTTCCCATTCACATTTGAAATTTCTTAAAACCATAGCCTCCCCTCCCCTCAATAAATATGTACTTTTATCCTTTTAGGGTATGGTACATGTATTAGGATATTGAAAAAATATGATAATTTTTTTCACTCTTTTTATCCAGGAAATATATGAGGGAGCGCTCTTGAATAAATGAACACTTCAACGAAGCCATATTTTTCTTCTTCATATATTAATGATTGTGTTTTCGTAATAAACATATTAGTTTCTCTTACATTTTTCCGTTTGTTAAATTTTTTCTTATTTAATTTTATCATTTTGTTAGGGAATCAGGATTAGAAACATGATTGGTTTATACCCATTTTAAACCTTTTTGAATTAAATTCATTTCTATGATTATTACACTGCCCATAGAAGAGTCGTTTTTCCTATTAATCGATACGCCTCTAACCTTATTCATTTACATATTTTGATTAAATGTGATATTTTATTCCATTGTAAATGATCTATAAATTGAGTTATAAATTTATAATAAATTATGTAAGAAATTTAATATTTAACACACAAAAAATAGAAGTTATGTAATTTGTGAATTGAGAGATCGTGATCTTAATCAGTAAAATGATACAACACGAGATCAATTCCTAGAGTTTAATTTCAATATCATAACTCAATTAAAACTCATTTTATAAATAGATATTTTCACTTATTTTACAATAACCATATGCTATCATTAAAAAGATAATAATATAAGTGTTTTATTATTTTATGTTCTGAAGGTAGCATAGATTTTAATTCATTTCATCAATGTTATTAAGTTAGCTCCCATATGTTTTGAGGGTTAATAAATTAGGGGATAATAATTAAGTGAAGATTAATTTATATATGAATTATTAATAATTAAGTGAATAGGTAGAGTTAGATCAATTATGTCTTTTAAAATATAGTTCTAAAAAAACATATTCTTGTTGTGTCTTATCAATCTCAGTTCTAAAATATAAAAAATACAATCTTCTTAAAACATAGTTCTTATTATTTTATAAATTCTAAACACCCCTCCATACTTTCATGTAATGTTCTTATTTTATTATAATTTATTTTCAAGATACCTTTAATATTTTTTTAAATTATTTCCTCTGTTTACATAGGACCTTGATCAACAGCTCTATAACACCTAAAATACATAAAAACTACCAAACATTTGATATCACCTATGAAATCACCTTTTAAATTACGACCATTTATGGGGAGGAAAGTATGTATTTAAACCAATTTGTGTTATTTTATTAATTCTCATTTCATTAATTTCTTCTCTTATTTCTTTCTTCTGTATCCTATTTCATAATATTTTTATTATTTTTTGGACCGACAACTTAGATGACCATTATTTTTTTTAGACCAACAACTCAGATGACCATTTTTATTTTTTATCTCCCATTTTGAACCACCAAGTAAAAACCCCATGGATTTTTATTTTCCTATGAATAATGAAATTATGAGTGTTACTTTTTATTTGATTTATAAGTTATCTTTAAAACTTATTTATAATGAAAAAAACTCTCTTGGATTTGATTTCAATGTGGATTTGAATTCTGATTTTGAGCATGTTGACTGTAATTATGACAAGGATGTTGAGTTTTTAGATGTATTTTATGCATTATTCATGGATTTGAATGATGTAAATTTTGATATTAATGTTCATTGTGAACATATTTTAGTTCCATCAATGTTTCTATCCCTACATAACCCCCTACATTGGAAGTCAGACCATTTCCACCAAATATCAAATACTCATACTTGTTGATTGGTGAGAAATTACCTATTATAATTGACAACAATATCCCTTTGAACATGAAGAAAACCCATTGAAGTTTTTGAGGTAAACATTATGGAAATCAGGTGGACCTTGGCTGATATTTCTAGTATTATCCCCTCAATTTTCATGTATTGAATTCTATTGGAGGATGGTGATAAACTAATTAAGTATCTACATAGGAGACTTAATCCAAATATTCTTGAAGTTTTTAAAATTTATCTTGGAAAATTTATCAAGGTAAGTTTCATTTATCCCATTTCAGATTACTAGAAGGTGAGTCCTCTTCAGGTTGTACTTAAGAAAAGTGGTGTTACTATTGATAGAAATTAGTGAGAGGAGTTAGTTTCAATGAGGTTAAAAAATAGTTGTTGTGTGTATTGATTATATAGACCAAAATCAATCCAAATTCATGGAACATTTACCCCTATCATTTATAGATCAAATTTTTGAGAGAATATATTTAAAGAAAATCTTGTGTTTAATTTATGGTTTTTCAGATATTATCATGTTCATTTTGCTTCAATGGATTATGAGAATAAATCATTCCCATAACAATTTATTAAATTTTATTACTAAAGAATTATATTTGGAATTTTCAATGTCCCATGTTACTTCTATGTATTCCTAGAAATTATTATTTTTTACATTCAATAAGACCTTAAAGAGGTATTTATGGATGATTTTATAGGGTATGGATCTTAATTTTATTAATGTATATTTAGTATGAAAATGTTTTGAATCACTATATCAAGTAAAATCTAGTTTGGATCATTGAAAATTGTCATTTCATGGTGGTTCATGGCATTTTATTAGGGAATATAGTGTCAAAAAAATGGAACATAGTCTTATAGATCAATGGTATATATTTTTTCATCCTTGTCATATCATTCTTGTGTGTGTGATGTAAGATCATTTATAGGACATGTCGGGTTTTATATATGATTCATCATAAATTTAATTAAGATATCTATACCCTTATCTCGATTACTTAACAAATATATTGACTATATTTTTTCATGTTTTATGTAGGGTACCATTGGATGATCTAAATTAGAGTCTCACCACACCCCCGATCATACAACCTCCAAGGTGAGACAACCCATTTGAGCTTATGTGTCATTATTAAAACTTTTTAGTTCGAGTATTACATTCTTAGAGGGAGTAAGGGAGGTCTCATGTGATTGATTATCTATTAAGGACTTTGCATTCATCCAAGAAAAATTACAATATAATCAAAAAAATATACTTGTAGTTATAATTTCTTTAGATAAATTCCATTCAAAATTATTGGCCCAAAATTAGTTGTTTTTTTACGATGAAATTCTGAGGTACCTCTTGAAGAAGATATAATAAAATCTCAGATTTATCTGATGAAGGAACCATCTTCATGGATTTGATATTGAGATAACGTATAAGAAGGGTTCAGAGAACTTTGTGTTGGACCACATGAGTATGATAACTGACATACTAGAGGATGACACCTTGGACTAGGTACCACATTAAGACACATTCCAAGATTAGAATCTCTATTTCATCTCATGTATGATTCTTTGGTATGTATATTTAGTGAAATATTTTGTTTCCTCCAAAATTCCTACAAATTTAATGAATCATCACGAACAAAAACTAAAGAGTGAGTCTAGGTTTTATCTATGGGATGGACCCTTCCTATGGTTCATATGTAGTGACCACGTCATTAGGATATGTATACCTGATCATGTTTTTGAGTCTGTTTTACATTTTTTATACACTTACTTATGGTGGACAATTTTGACCCTAATGGACTACTAGGAAATTATTATACAATATATTATATTCTCATAGATTATTCCAAGATTCGCATGTGTTTGGAAAGCTATTCTCCCACTGGGAACACAGTACGAATATATTGAGGAGACACAAGAGTCCCCAACAACCCATATTATTATTCATGATTTTTTGTTGTTTTGGGAATTGATTTTATTTGTCATTTTCCAATTTCATTTTTTGGGTACATTTTGGTCTCTTCATATTATATTAGAAAATGGGGGGGGGGAGCACAAGGTGACCAGGACTATTGATTTACATCTTTCAGTGGATTTTTTCAATGATCAATTTTTTTGGGGTTTTGGGGTACCAATTTCCATCATCATTAACCAGGAAAGAGACTTTTTCTAATTAGAATTTGGCTTCCCTCCATCCGATTTATATGGAAAAACAAAAAATATGTACTCCATACCACCCCCAATAAAATGGGAAAGTGAATGTTTAAAAACATGGATGATTCTCTGTGGACATATAGGATGGAATAAAAGGCTTCTATTAGTATGTACCAATTTAGTAATAGATTCTGTAAAGTCATCCATCTCCCCATGGAGGTCCCGAATCGGGAATATTTGGATATAATGAAATTAAACAATGATTTTTCACATGCTAGAATTCAATGGAAGATACAAATTCAAGAGATTTAGGAAATTCAGTTTTCAACATATGAGAACTCTAGTATCTACAAGGAGTGATCAAAATTTTATCATGATATAATGATCCATGAAAAAAAGTTTCATGTAGGGGAGAAGGTACTGCTCTATAGATCTTGACTAAAGTTAATGCCTGATAAGTTGTGATAAAGATTGTTAGGTACTCATTTTGTATGTATGTTTTTTCTTTATGGTGTAGTGGAGATCACACAATTCGACATAAGAAGGATATTTATAGTCAATGGGAAATGTTTCAATCAATAAATTGAGGGACTTATCACTGATAAAGTTGATTTCATCACACAACATGACCCCACCATCACTTGAAAATGTCTGGTTGTTCCGACCACTTTCACATTTATATTATATTTCCCATTTAAAATTTAAAATTTCAGGTGCACATATTTCACCACCCCTACCTTTTGGTAAATATTTCTCTTTTAAAATATAATATTTGTCATTAGTCCTTGTCTCTCGTAACCACGAGTTTAAATGAACAACATAAGTATTATATGTCCATTTTCACTTAGCTTTTATAATGGAAGAAGTAAATATTTTCTAATAACTATTAAATAAATATAAATTTCCAACTCAATATGAGTTTATTGATATGTTCATAGAAAATTATCATACAAATTTTAGTAAAATCACTTTATTCGTCAAAAAAATATGTTTTATTTAAAAATTAGTGTATCATATTTTTATGAGTGTGTATTAATTTTCAAAAGTTATATAAAATTGATTTAAAAATTTTAATTTAATTCTTAAATTAATTAGGTAAAAATTATATTAAAAATATTTATTTTTAAATTTCGTAAAACATTTATGAATAGTGAAAATTCTGATTTTTATTGAAAATTGTATTTTCTTTTGAATTCTTCAAAATGTAAAATTATATTTTAAATTATAATAAAATTTTAATTTTTTAAATTTTAATTTAAAATAATCTAATTATAGTTTTTAAACATTATTTTTTACATAAATTTATTATATAAACATTTTATGTTGTAAAGGATATTTTTATGAATTTTTTTTTCAGGATTCTTACTGGTTTTATATTAAATTAAATTCCGAAACTTATGTGCTTTCAATTTTTAAAAATGGAATCCAAATATGGATTTATATGGTCTGAATTTAGTGACTAGGTTCCATTTATTTTTTCTAGTATGAATAGTAACCTAGGTAAATTTTGTTACCAAGGTAAAGGGTAAATTGTGTAATTTACATATAAAAGAAAAAAAATATGGACTAGAAAATAACTATAACATAAGACTAAATATAATTTGAGGATTATAATTTGAACCTTAACTAAACCTGAAATAAATTTTGTTGTTTAATGTACACTAGTCAATCAAAATGAATTATATAAGTATGAAATTAATGAAAGTCACAAAATGTCACTTTCTTGGCATTAAATGTACCTTATGTGTCAACATTGGGAACAAGATATGTTATGAACGAATATAAATGTAAATTTTTAACTTAATAAAATTATATTTATGATAAAAAATTATTTTCTTTCTTTTTGGATCCCATATACAATGTTATGATATGTAAAAATATTTATTTGATAAAACTTTAAAGATGTCACATTCATGTTTTAAATACTATATAGTAGCTTATATTAGGCTACCCAATATATATATACTACTATAAATATTATTATTATAAATAAAGGAATTATATTTATCATGGTATTTTATTTTTAATTTTTATTGAACCGATAAGTGTATTAAATAATTAAACAACACTATTGTATGACATATTTTTTTTGATGGAAATATTAATTAAATGTTACTAGAAATATTAAAATATATAAAATTTTAGATAATTAATGCAATAAAAAAAATTTATATATTACCATTACATATTAGGGATATAATAAAATATTTTTACGAAGTTAACTTGTTATATTAATATTTTGAAATTTCAAGTAATGAATAGTGTCAAAATTGACACTAATGAAATTTTAGAAAAATTTATTTTATTAAATTATTTTAAAATCATAAAAAATTAAAAACAAAAAAAATATAATATGGTATAAAATGTTTGAATTTATATATTTTTTAATTAATTAACATCACATAAATAAATACTAAATCCTTTTAATATTGAACAACATTTTACATTTAATTAATTTTAAAATATGTTAACTATGGGTTAAACAAAATGATATGATTTAAAATGACACCAAATCATGTCTAAAATATATCTTTTGGTGATACTAATGACATTTATCATCATATAATTTAATTATTATTCTTTTTTAGGTATTTATATTGAAATTTTATTTATTATAAATTAATATTTTGAGAAAATTTCAAAAGTGTATGTCACCTTAATTATAGAAGGGAACCTAATCTCTCACTTCTTCACATCACAATGAGCCTTGATGATTAACCATCCACTACAAATTTTACTTCTCAAAATTCCTACACACATTCAAAAGGATCTGGTATTCTCAAAGGGCCAACCCTAATTTCCCTAAGAGGTGGTCTAAATGAAGTTCTCGAAAGAAAAGGTAACCATCATTACTGGCTCTTTCAAGACTATTTTTTCTTCTACTTCATATTTGTGGATTGTTTCCATTATATGGTAATAAATATAGAATCACCATTATTATGAGATGTTATTATGATTATTTAAAAACTATATTCTAACTTTTATCTATTATATGATAAATAAAAGCATCTGGCGTGTGTATAAACGACTTTTCGTCCCCTTGTTGTCAAGTTATATGTTTTTATCACCACCTCATTTTGATGGGTATAATGATAGAATAAATATTTATAAATATATATGATAATTATTAAATTATATGTATTATTTTAGTAATGTTAATATACAATTTTATTCCTCACCATTTCACCATTAAGGGAATGATAGTGTCGCTCGTGCATACAAGCGACTTACCATCTCCATGATGCAATGTGATTCAATTTACATGTTCACCATTAAAAAATGATTATATAAGTGTATATAATGAAACATTTTGATATATATAACCTTAATATAATTATGGAGATGAAATAACTATATCTTATGCATAAGAAATAGGAATTATACAAAAAAACATGTATAAGAAAATGAAGCAGCAAACACCCAAGAGAAGGGTAATAATGTAATATTATTAACAAACAGGTGATAAGATGATATAAGAGGATAATATAGAATATTATCAATATGAATATGGTTCTAGTACAGATTAATAACATTATTTAAACTATCATATAGTCTTATCATATATGTATGAATAAAATCAGACCTATGGTAAGTGTTACTTTCATAATATCTTGATTATTCAGGATTGTATATTTGTAAGTATCTTTTGGGGAATATTTATCTTCCATTTCTGTGTTACATAAAAAAATTCCAAAATATTTTTAGAATTATTATATAATTTTTTATAGTTGTTTTTACCTGTTAGTGATTTTTTACAAAATGAGTTGAAAGGAATCCTTTTGTCATTTTCCAAAATATGTACTTTGTGACGTTTCCTGAAAAATTATGAAAGGAATGTTTTTTGAAATATAAAGAATGAGAAAATTTCTCTTCCATAAGGATACCATAATGATTTGAAGCATCCCTTACATGCTTACAAGGTTATTTTTAAAGAATTATTTTTCTTTCAAAATACCAGGGCATCTTAAGAAAAGAAAAAAATTTCAAAGTATAAAGGATATTTTTCTAAAGAATTTCAGGTCATCTTAAGTACATGAATTCCACATGATTTTTTCAATTTTATAATGTTGTTTTAATTTTTTCTCAATATTGTTTTATATTTTTATAGGTTTCTTTTTTAATTTTTAGTATTTTAGATATTTTGATAATGTTTAGTTATTTTTTATACTAATATCTGTAATTTAGTATTTTACTATTTTATTTTAAGTTTATATTATATTATGTATATTATGTGTGTAATTATTAATTTAATTTAACATGTAAACCGAGTATATTTAATTTAATAATTATATACATATATATAATTCTATCTCTTTCAAATTATTTGTTTTTATTATTATTGAATTACATTATTTCCATTTTTTATTTATTAAACATTTAATGTATAACAATTTTTATTTTTAGATGTTTAATTTTTATTTGTTAAATTAATTTTTTTATATTTAATACTATTGTATTTTTATTATTAGTATCTCTAAAAATAGTTTTACTATTATTTTATTAAGTATTTTTATTAAATTTGATTATTATTTAATATCATTATTATTATTATGTGTATAGATTAATTTTTTTCTAAACACAAATATTATTATAATGGTATTTCTAATTTTTTTTATGTATATATATTTTTGAATTATAAATAATATTAGATAACTAATTTTAACATAAATATATTATTATTATTATTATTGTTATTATTATTATTTTAATTTAAAATTGATTAATATTTAATTCTAAATTATCTCTAATCTCTTTTTCATTTTTATTTTATTTAAATGGAGTAAATTTTAACTCTTTTTATTTAGTTTTTTTGTTTTAAATAATGACCATTTATTTTCTCTTTTTTAATGAAATATGTATTATTTTTATTATGTTTATATTAATGATATTTCTTTATTTTCTGATTTAAGTGTAGGTGCCCCATTTCCTAGGAGATATCCACTGAAGCTCGTACGCCCAACCCATAACAACAATGTTCCATTATTCTGGTCCTATCCCTTCCTTCATACTACCCCATCGCCTCCTCATACCAGTATACCCCCTCCTCCCTAGAGCCCCCTTCCCCACATATCCCCTCCCCTCTCCTCTCTATTGGCACAATTTCATCTCATGAGAAGAAAAGACCATTATATGTAGGTGAATAGATTTCTAGAAGTCTGTGACAAATTTAAATATAATGGGGTGACCATAGATGTGTTGATCGTAATATTGTTTCATTTCTAATTACTAGTGAATGTGAATGATTGGTTGGAATGTGTTGATGAGGATACAATATTCACCTAGAAAGTGCTGAGAAGATAATTTCTAGATCGATATTACAAAACCACGCAATCCTCGGAAAACAAGAGAGACCTTAACTCTTAATGCAAAATTTTTTTACGAATCACTATGATAATATTGGCAAAGATTTATTTCCATGTTAAGGTAATGTATTCATCAAGGGATGAACTTAGTAAAACTGTTTAAATATTTTTACTGTGGACTTCGACCTTAGAGTAAGTCCTCAATCAATACAGCTATTGAAAATGCATTTATGGAAGTGGATCTTGAAGATCTGTACACATTAATTCAAAGCATGTATGGACATAGTTTCTTGTGGAGATAATATTATTCAAGTATAAATCTAAGAGGGCATAAATTTGATCATCACACATTTACGGTTGTGCAATTTGAATATCTCAACATGAGGATTGAAAATAAGTCACTGAGTTCACCAATGTCAGTTCCAATCCATGTAGTTCATGTTGAACACTTCCCACACTATGGTGGTCCTAATTATTATCCAATGTGTTCATAAAATATCTATGAGAGAAAAAATTATGAAGCTAACATTTTTAGTTACAATTATGGAAATTATGGAAACAATTACAACACAAACTAAAAAAATAAATGACCAAAATCATGTTTGGAAGGAACCGGTGGCTACTCAAGAAATGAACTAGAACATTGGTACACATGGGTTCTCTACTCAACATTATTTTAGACCCACTATGAAAACAAAAGAGCATGGTTCACTACCAAAAAAACAACAGCCATTTCATCAATAACAATAATACCTGGAGAAAAAACAAATAACAGACTTTTTCCATCCCGCAATGCAAGGCCAACCAGATTGGAGGGAAACTATAGAAAAATTAATGTTGTCCAATCATTCAAGGTTAATGTTACAAGTGATGAAAACACCAAACATACCAGGAAAAAACTTGAAAATTATAAACAACTACCCAAAACAAGCAGAAAAACACCCAAAATGTACAAGCATATAAGTGAAACATTGAAAATCATTTTTGTTAGTTAGTTTCACAAATTCAAGACTGAAAACAAGGAAACTATAGTCAGTAAAACAAGACTAAAACCGAGATTAGAGGAGAAAGATATCAAATTATGTAGTATAACACAATTGAAAGAGCACCAAAAGCTTAATTCTCAACCAATAAATGAGACACCTACACCTAAAACTGAGATTTTTGACTCAATAAACAAAGGTATCCAACTTGAATATAAATATCAAAATTAAAAAACCAAAGTTGAGAATTTGATAAAATAAAAGAAAAATCGTGCACTCAATGAAATAGTGAAATATCACATAACAACTCTAAACATTCCAAAAATATTTAAGTAAAGGTTATTAGATTCTCATTTTTTAAAATATTTGGAGATATTAAAGAATCTTGACATAAATATTCCTTTTTCGAAATCCTTTAGAAAAATTCTCCACAGTGCTAAATTTCAAAAAGAGCTTCTATCAATAAGAATAAAATAGAATGATGTGGGAATAGTTTTCAGGTATAAGTAATGTTCAACATTTATAACCATATATATACCTCATAAACTGAGAGACCCTAGAAGTATAATTATTCCTTTTTTATTGGGGGGTGTTAATTTGGAAGAGCATTGTGCGACCATTAAGCAATTGTAAACCACATTCCATATGGAGTCCTTGAAGAACTAGGGATCATATAATTAAATAAAATGAGGGTCGCCATGAAAATGGAAGACTGATCAGTGTATCATCCCCATAGAATTATAGAGGATTTACTATTTAATGTGGATAAATATTACATTCCTACTAATTTCATTTTCCTTAATATATATGAAGATAAGGATGTCCCACTCATTATTAAGATTCATCTCTTAGAAATAGGAAGAGAAATAGTTGATTTCAAGTATGAGAAATTAATTTTTATAATAAGGGATGAATACATAATATTTTATTCCCTAAATCCATGTAAAACCCTCTGTAGGTCACTACCATTTATTGGATACTATTGAAAAATGGGATGAGTTAGTAAGGGATGCCTTAAATATTAAGTATTTACACAATGAAAATAAAGAGTTACCTAAATCAATAAAGGGATTATAATTGATTATATATATCATTGATAATTTTCATAGATACGAGTTCACCTCTTCATCTCTATCACTTGAAAACCCCACGACACTTGTACTTAAATCCCTTCCAAAAAATATGATATATAGCTACATGGGATATTTAAAAACCATCCGAGTCAGCCTAAATGATAATATTTCAAGTGAATAGTAAATTAAATTGATCAATTTCAAATCATAAATGAATCCAACAATATGTTGAATGATTACTAACTTAAAAGGTATAAGTCCTTCCATCCACACTCATAGAATGCATATAGAAGATAATTCAATAACATGAAGGATTTTTTTTAATAAAACCAAAATAGAAGTGGTCATGAAATAATACATTATAGATCTTGATGATTGTTTAATTTTTCCTATATTTGATATTCACTGGGTCATTCCATTCCAAGTAATACCTAAAATGGGTTAGACCATAGTTTTTTAGAATGAAAAAAGAGAATTTATACCCGCAAGAACAATAATTTGATGGAGAGTTCATGTTGAATATTGAAATTTTAAAGATCCCACCAGAAAAATAATTTTACATTACTTTTTTATCATAAAATCCTTGAAAATTGGAATGAATAGATTATTATTTTTTTCTATAAGGATTCTTTCTAAACAATCAAATAGTTGTGACACCCAAAGATCAATAAGAAATCAAATTCACTTGTCCATATGGTATATTTACTTATCGATGAATGAATTTGGGGATGTGAAATGCACCAGACACATTTCAATTATTAATGGTGGAAATACTCCATGAAATTATTTATTGGGTTTTGTAAATATTCAAGGATGAAAACCCTTTTTATGGGAATTATTTTTATGAATTTATGGTGAAATTGGATAACGTTTTGGTGACATGTGAAGAAAATAATATAGTGATCACTTTTAAAAAATCAGTCTTCATATTTAAAAGTGTGATTGTTTTAGGATACCAAATTTCAAATAAGTCATTTATGTTGATGCAGCAAAGATCAATACAATCTCTAGGCTACCCATTCGTACTTCAGTTCCTTCAATTTGAGGTTTTCATGGGCATCTGGGATTCTTCCAATATTTCAGTAAGGATTTAACTATTCTTTCACGCCCCATTACCACCCATTTGAGAAAATATGTAAAATTGTAATTTTGGATTGAATTTGATGAAGCATTTAAAATTTTAAGGCAACGCTTGGTCGGGGCCCCAATAACGATTTCACAAGACCAGGATAATCCATTTGAGTTAATTTTTTGTTCCAGTTGTTGGGAAGTTGGAGCTACCATGGGAAAGAAGAATGAAATCATATATATACCAATTTATTATTCAAGTCAAAATTTTAATAAGGCCTAACAAAATTACACAACAATTGAAAATGATATGATAGCAGTTGTATTTGTATTCAATAAATTCTTATCTAACCTGTTGTTCTCCAAATTCACTATCTATATAGATCAATCTACCTTACAGTATCTAATGACAATGGAATATGTGAATCTAAGACTTGTTATAGGGAAATTGTTACTTTGACAATTTTATATTCATGTCAACGAGAAAAAGGAACTAAGAATGACATTACTGATCATTTATCATGCCTATACCATGAAACAAGTGAAATTAATGTGGAATTAATAATTAAGACATTTCCTGATCAACAACCCTATTCCCTAGAGATGATCACACCTTGATATCCGAATTCGATCGATTACTTTTCCTCACGTGTGGTACACCCAGATTATTCAAAGGATTAGAGAAAAATATTTTCCAATGAAGAACACCATTACAATAGGGATGATCCATTACTTTTAATGGGTTCTATGGCTGGAATAATGAAATGATACATCCTAGAAGAAAAATTTAATAGTGTTTTGAACTTCTTCTATGCAAGATAATCTAAGAGACACCATGGAATTCATCAAAATTTAAAATTACTATAACAATGTAGATTTCACTATCCTACCCTACATCATGATATTTGTGAGTTCATTATGAATTTCCATAAATTCCATTGAACTAGGGGTATAAGGTGGAAGTGTGAGATAAAACAAGATACAATCATGGGGATTGAAATTTTCCACAAATGGGGAATCAAAATCAAGGGTCCTTTACCTAAATCATTTAAAAAAAATACTATATCCTTTTCTATGTGAACTATGTTTCAAATTGGGTGGAAGCTAAATCATTTAAAAAAACAATGAACAAATTTTCATTATATATTTCAAGTAAACTACTATTAACTTTTCCAGAATTTCAATCCACCTCACCAGTGAAAATCGTACCCACTTTAATAATTCATGATTTCAGAAGATAATGACTCTTCATGGATTCCACCACTACATGATCACTTTATACCATCCATTTAACAATGGGTAACCAGAGGTTTCTAATAGAGTGAGTAAGGGGATTTTAGAGAAAAATGTGATTACATATCAGAATGATTGGTCCACTAAGCATGAAAATGAACTTTGGGTTTATAGGAATGCGTAAAAGACACATATTGAAATGTCCACATATCCATTGGTCTTTTTAAATAACATCCACCTACATTTATAACTAAAACACAAATCTTATTGTGTTGTGAAGAGGCTGAATTTTTATTTCAAAACTGCTTAAGAGAAGAATTTCTTAAAGATAAATGAATTAAATGAGATGCGAAGAGAAGAGTATGATAATTCATTGATCTATAAAGATAATTTTCAAGACTTGAATAATGAATAGATCTAGAAAAGAATTTTTTCACAATGAGAGAATGTTCTACACTTTAACTCAAGACTTTGGACAATGGAAGGAAATCTCAAATCAAATTGGCTGGGTCTTTTCACTGTTACAATTATTTATCCCCAAGTTACTGTAGAAATATTTTATTAGAAGATGCCTCTACTTAATGTTAATTTTCAATGCCTCAAACTATATCACACCAATGATACAATAGGAATCATTGAAAAATCACTATTAAATAGATAATGTGCTCATCTAGACAAAGTCATTAAACTTAGCGCTAATCAAGAGGAAACTCTACTACGAGGGTGATAATTTTATATCCTTTATTTATTCCATTTCACTGATGTTTCATAAGACTTATTATATACATGGGATACATGTTTTCTTTTACTCTTTGTTGTCTTATTTTCTTTACAAGGTTATAGTATCCATGTCTAGATCTTCTACCTCTTCTACGGCCATCGATGCATGTAACGACCGAGTTCGGAGCCCCACCACTGGTGCCCCGTACCTGGTTCGCCACATGACCTCAAGCGCGTTTCCCCGAACGCCAGAGGCTGCCGACTTGTAGAAAGGGCCTTGGTGGGTCGGTGGGGAAACTATGCCCTCATTCTGTACGGTATAAAAGGTAAGAAAACAACAATAAACTGTGGAAGCAGTAAACAACATGAATAACCATAGAGACCAAACAACGGAAGCAATGTAGATATACAACTATGATGACAATGTTGCAGTAGGTACAAATATCTAAGGAAAATAGCAAACACAACAACGTTCTGAATACAAATGAAACCAAGTGCAAAGGAAAAACAATGTAAGCTCCTCAACATCGCGAGCCACAGCCCGATCCCATCCTCCCCAGCTCCTGGTGCAATCAAGATCCTAAAGTAGAAGGGCACTTTTCCTTATCTATACCTGCAGCAACATAGTCTCCTTGGGCCCAAAAGCATGGCCCAAACAGGGTGTGAGATACAATCCCAGTAGGCAATCACCCAAAGATTTGTGCGTAACAGTCAATGAATACATGGCAGTAGTAAAACAAGAAGTAGTAAACAGAAAAGCACAAGCAGTTACAATCCATAGTTCTAACAAGTAAATTACACAAGTAAGAAACCAACAACAAGAAGAAAACAAGTAACCCTCTGGGTAGCTCTCACAGCCTAACCCCTGTGGTTCAACCTATAGTACTAGAAACCCTCTGGGAGGTACACACAGTCCCACCCCTCTAGTTCAGATACGTAATTAAGCAGACTCTCTAGGAAATCACTAATAATCAATTCCCCCTATAGTCTTGTATCGTGCTAAAGGCTCTCTGGGGAAGCACTCAATGTTAATTCCCCCTGTGGCATGCGTCGTGGATCTACAGACTCTCTGGGGAAGCACTCAACGTCAATTCCCTCTATGGTCTCGCATCGTAATTAAAATACACTCTGGAGAAGCCCTTTCGTCAATTCTCCCTTTGGTCTACTACTCTAGGTTCTCACAGTCCTGAGTATAACAAAACATGCTCAGCGCGCGTGTATATCATCCAAGTAAACCTCAAGAACTACTTGGATATCAACTAAGGCTCAACAGTATAACAAGGTAGCAGTTCCACTGTCCTATGACTAAGCATGGAATTTGGAAAAATTCCAAACAAGCAGAACAAGCATAGAAAACATCCAAAGTATTGTAAAGCTATGATAAACATAGGCAAAACATCTACTCTAGCAATCAAGAAATTCAGGAAATACAACAAGGGAAAAACAGGAACACACAATACCCCGTTCAAGGGTATTGGTGGAAATTGCACAAAATATTCGTCAACTTTCTACGGAAAGGCACAAACCACCTACCTCAATCCGAGGAGATCGATATATGTGAACCACGATGACAGATTCCTCTAATAACAACATAGATCTGAGAAAACGCACAAAACGTTCATCCCACGATAAATTGGAAACGAGGAGGAATCAAGAAACAAGGTTCAAGAAGAAGGAAGAACTCACCACTGTGATTCCTATGCAATCGACTAAGCTCGAATCGGAGAACACACGGCGAGGTGGGAGCCTGTCAAATATCCGGTTGTTTGGTCGCTCTCGGACGGACGAAAACTGAAGACGAAGACGAAACTGGGGGTTAGGGGTGACCCTGATCCGTTTAAGTAAAAAAAAGAAAGTACACGGCGTGTACTTCAATTTTCTATACTCTGAATTAACTGACCTCCACCTCAGCCTTACACACCATGTGTGTTTCCCGGACACGGCCAGAACACGG
This sequence comes from Viscum album, assembly GCA_963277665.1. Taxonomy (NCBI): domain Eukaryota; kingdom Viridiplantae; phylum Streptophyta; class Magnoliopsida; order Santalales; family Viscaceae; genus Viscum; species Viscum album. Next base: position 2,082,871,603 of record OY728143.1, on the reverse strand, counting down.
CTTCGAGCCGGAGAAGAGTACACGGCGTGTACTCAGAAAGTACATGGCGTGTACTTCTAAAATTTCCAGAAACTTTATTTTGTTTAAAAACTCTCGACTAAGGGAAAAAATACCTGAAAAGAAGATCTGGGTTCTTACAAACTCCCCCTTAAAGATATTCGTCCCCGAATTTCCCTAACGAGACGGAGGAGAAGAAACCCCGAACACCTCCGACCATTGCGACCGTACATCAGACTCCCTCTCCCAGGTCTTATCATGTACTCACCCATGCTGCCATATCACCCATACCAGAGGAACAGACCACCCACGGAGAACCTTCGTACTGCGATCGATAATCCAGATAGGATGTGTAAAGACCCGAAGCTTGCTGTACATTGACATTACATTACATTTTCGGAATACTTAGTACATAACAAAAACACACACACAAGGATCGTAATAGTTTAGTGTCTTTGGAAACTCGGAATATAATCTTCTAATCTTGTTGAAATATCTTCAACATCTCCCATAAAGATCTTACTTTTTTTTATACCTAAAACCTTTCTTTATATCCTGGGGAAAAGAAAACATAAAATGGTGAGCTCAAATTCTTAGTAAGGGTAAACAAACGAAATATCAATCACATCATAAGAACACAACATTTTGAAAATCTTAACCTGCAAAAGAGAGCATAATTTCATAACATGGGATAAATCATGGCAGTGAAATGTAATCACAATAATCCTAACTTAAAACATGAAACATTGTGTCATACACATATAATCATAGAGAATCATTTCTTGTTAGTCAATACTCATTTCCAAGACTATCTTAGTGGACAAAGTCCCTTTCTGAACCGAGTCACCCTCGTTTCAGTCCTGTTTCACTGAACCGGTATAACCTACCGTTCCAGCCATGTCTATCTCATGAGTTATAAAATCTTTACCCAATGCATTGGAGGGATATATAGGTCACACCCATCTCATAATGATACCATTCTTATGTGTGCCACAAAATCATAAACCATACATCATAGCATAACCCATGTAATAAAAATGGGATTCATAAACATCGTGACATCATAAAACAATTCATATAAGATAAAGGAATTTATAAAAATAATTCCATCACAACATAACCAAATCAATGTAATAATAGGGATAGAAACAGAACCTTATGTTATCTTAGATGGAAAATAATTTTGATAAAACACTTGAAATGAATTCTTGAGGAAAATATCCTTTCTTCTTCAAAATCAATTTCTTTTCACAAAACGTCATGAAATTTTAAAAGAAAGATATTTTATTGAAAATAGTCATGAAATCTTTTGGAGGAAGCTTCATGAAAATAAGGCTTTATAAAACCGTAAAAATCCGTTCGTGCCGTATAAGTTAAAAAAACATTCTTCTCATACCTTTGTCGGAAAAGTCAAAAAGTACCTCGTATGAAAAACGACAAAAGATTCCTATCATATCCTTTACTAAAAACTCACCGAAGGGTAAAATTGGATTTAAAAAATTGTAGGTGGATGGATATAATATTACATATTGAGGAATAATTGATGTGGATGATAAAATATACCCCAGTAAATACCAAAGTATAAACAATCTCGGATAAAAATGAGATTGTGATATTTCCCTTACCTTAGGTCCGACTTGCTTTGTAAGTGTCTGAACCTCCTGTATAATGATTTAAATAATGTTATTGACTTATTCAAGAATCATATTCATTGTTATGATATCATATATGGTTCACTTATGACTTTATATTACCCGTTCTTTTGTAAATTCCATGTTAAAGAGCGTTTTGGGTAAAATTGTTTCATTTGTCGTCCGTGTTTTGACTTGTAATTATTCATATGATTACTTAGATCATGATTACTTAATTCCAGAATTTAAAACATGATTTATATATATATATATATATTCATAATATACATATATATAATAAATCAGTAAATGGAAAGAAATACACCGTTCATGGAGACGGTAGGCCGTACGTACGCATGAATGCTGTTTTCGTTTCTTTATTGAGTTGAACGGAATTAAGTAGATGACATACATATATATACACATAAATCCAGTATCATTATTATGTCATATATTTCATGATTACTTATTATATATACTTTATAATAATTCATGAATGGTTAAAGTGGAGAATGAATCTCATCACGTCGTGGAGACGGTAGTCCGTACGTACGCACGCGCGGTGATTTAATTTTCCGTAGGATGGATAGATGATAAAATAGGACTGTTTCATACTTATAATAACATATCAGTATATTAGTGATACTGATGTTATTATTTCATAATGAAACAACCTAATAAGAAGAAGTGGAAGATGAAATAAAGGTGAAAGAATCGGTAACGGAAATTACCCCTTCTTTGAAGCACCTCTTTGAGACCGCCTCTTAGGGCAATAAAATTGGTCTTTGAGGAATACCAGAACCTATAGGATGTTTCTAGGGAAGTGGAGAAGAGAATTTGGCAGGGGTTGGCCGAGCTTGAAGGCTCAAAGTTGTGTGAGGAAGAGAGGGAGGAGGTGCCCTTTTATTAGGGAGGAGAGGGGCACCTTTGGAATTCTTAAAAATATTAATTTATAATAAATCCAACCCCACTTAAAAACCTCCAAAAATGACTCATATTCTAAGATTAGATGAGATAGGATTGTAATCGCATCAACCAATCAAATTTAGACATGTTTGGATCTTATTTTAAACCTTATCATTTTGATTTATCCTTATTTAATCTATTTAAGTTTATTTGTGGTAATAAAATTCTAAATTTTAAATTATAACAAATAATTACTTATTTGTTGTGAATTTTCCATAATTGTTTACTTTATAAAATTATAGACCATATACATTTAAATTTATATTTTTTAAATATTTTTGTGATTTTTAAACAATTTTATAATATGTTATTTTTATAAAATAACAATAGTGTCAATTTTGACACTATTCATTTATTTGAATTGAAATAAAATATATACAGATAATATGTTCAAAATAAAAGCTTTAATATATTAATAAAAGTTCATATGTATCTATAAAATTAGTGGATCACATTAAATAGTTCATATAATATTTATTTTATTATTTTTAAAACCATTTATTTGGTTTATCTATTAATAAAATAATTACTACATCATTTTTGTATAATTATTTAATATACTTATTTGTTGCATAAAAATTTAAAATAAAATCCTATGATGAAGATAAATATATTAACTTTCACAATAATTCTTTTACTCGAATTTATAATCTTAAAATCACAATATTTAAATTGTTATATTTATTAAATTATGAAGGTGACAACTTTGGCATCATTTAAAATAAAATAATATAAGTGTCATAATTGCTTGTATAAGACTCCAAATGGTCAAATACTCTACCATTGGATGATTATAGTTTCAATTTACATGACCAATAAGTTTTGGTCAGGGTTTTGTGCCTTTATGGTCACTATTAGTTTAATAAAAACTATATTCTTTATTTTTCACTAGATAAATAATTTCTGCATCACTATTGTGTCACAATTAATGATAACTATTTAATCCCAAAAAAATTCTAAATAAATTCTCATGATGTAGATAATTTTGTTATATTTCTGGATACTATTCCTTTTCGAAGTTTTATGATGTTTATCACTAAGTTAAAATTATTATACTTATAAGATTTAAAAAAGTGACATGTTGTCACTTTCTTTGTTTTTAATAATAATTAAATTATTTTCATGGTCAAAAGTCCACAAAATGAATCTAATCCGACCCTTAGTTGATATGGGTTTACTTTTAGCCATCAAATAGAATTTTGGCATGTGTTATGGTAACTTTATAATATTATATTTACCCTTAATTACCTTATTTACCTTTAACTATGGTAAATAAAATTTACCGTAGTTACTATTCATAATTCCCAAAAATAAAAAGTATCCTATTAACATAAGTTGGAACCACTGATTCAAAATATGGAATCCATTTTTCTAAATTCAATACACAAAAGATGCAGAAATTAAATTAAAATTTATCCAGTTGTCAAAAGAAAACGGGGTTTTCTTTAAAACATTGCAAAAGATGGAATTGATTTAACCTACGAATTCAAGGTAAAATCAATGATAATGACATACATTATATTAAATGGTAAAATTATATTCTATTTATACTTTAAAACCATTCAATATTATAATTTAACCACATAAGATATTATGATGAAAAAGTTGTTTTTAATTAAAATATAGAGTGTTTTTACTATTCATTAAAATATGAAAGTTATCGGAAAAATATCAAAACTTTATCTAATGTAAATTTTTATATCCTGATTCAAAAGAAGAATTTTATTTTGTAAAATTGAACTTATAAACATTTCAAAAACTATATTTAAAGTGGGTGCGCCATCAAAAGGCGGCAAAACTGCATTTTTTGAAAAATACTTATTTTACCCGAAAAATTTATTTTGTTCTTATACCATGTTCTAGAAAATGTGTAAGATGAATAATAATGTTATAAAATTCAAAATTTAGTTAACACTATTCATAACGGCTAGTTCATGAAAATATTATAATAATATATTGTTGTTTATTAAAACCTAGTATTGCGTACAACACACGCTATCGAGGATGGTCGCGATTGCGTGTAATGCAAGCCAAGTCAGGGTTGCGTGTTGTGAAAGAATCCTTCGTTGTTTCGTATAACATAATCCAACCATATTTCATTTATACAATGAATATATATATATATATATACTCACTGTTGCGTAGAATAACTATTATCAAAATTGTGTGTAACACGGTCCAAGAATAGTGTTGCGTATACTGCAAGCTAATACAGTGTTGCGTATAGCACAAGGTAATCTTGGTGTAGAATACAACACAATACATTAATGAAATTAAAATAATATTTTTCATAAAATCTCAGGGTGTTACATTCTACCCCCCTTAAAATGAATTTCGCCCTCGAAATTCGTCGGGGTTATAAATGGTTTACTACTTGAAAGTTTCTTTAATAGAAACCCACATTGTAAAAAGGAATACCAAAACCAATCTTTAAAAACAAAAGTATGAACCGTAACGGTTACCCAAATAAACTAATCACTGGGTTTCCACATAGGTGAAAATATGGATATGGAAGAGAAATATAACAATCATGTTCTGATGGAGAGTGGTAGAGAACATGGCTATGGAAAAGCTAGAAATCACAAAGCCATAAATTTGTGACGATCTAAGGTACCATCTGATTCATCAGATATAAGAGCACTAAGACAACATTTTTGGTTTTCAAGATCATTTCTCTAAAGTTGATGAAATTGGAATTAGAAGAAATAATTTCTTGATTTTGGTACAGTCTCACCGTTTGTTGTTCTTTGGACAATTTCTACTTCATCTCTTAAAGAAATGAAGATGAATTTTGTCATTCATGATGTGTTAGCATATCATGTGATAGAATGATGGGTCATTCCATCTCTTTCAAACAAAAGGTTAGCAAAAGTTATAAGTCCATCTTATGGTTAATCGTATATGGTTCCAAAAATGAACTTATACTTCATATATCACACCGCTTAATAAAATAAAACTAGTTTCTACTAACCAGGGACTTCCTGTAGGCCAGTGGTAGGCGATAAAGGCCAGTCACACTTCGGTTGTGGGTTCGATTCCCACGGCCTTGTCCGACGCGATGGGCTGTCGCCCGTCCTGCAGGTTGTCCTTTTTCTAAAACTACATTACTATAACATCACATATATAATATCAAAAAAAAGTTCTATCCTTATACAATACTAACTTATGGTTAACATAATCCATTCCAAACTTTAGTCTTATCTAAAATACTTCGGTCCAAGCTCATAGTATAAAGAAAACGATAACTTGAAATTTCGTCAACCAAGCATGTGAATACCATCATTTATCCCCCATGTGTGAATACCTTAATCATGTATTCTCTTGAAAAATTAATACCCATTAAACCTTAGTGAAAACATTAATTCTGTCAAAAGTTAACTCTTTCAACATACCAAAATCCAAAAATTCTATATACTCAATCCATTACATAACCTTCTCCTTATATCAGTCATGAGCTCATGAATACTATCAAACAATTATTTTTCTCCTTATCCCTTCATTATGCGCATATCATCTACATTCCAAAAATATCTGAATAACCTTTCATGGATACTGGTAACATTAATCATACACTTTCAAAACTCAAGGAAAGACAATAGTGTAACAATCCTTAGATGTCTCTTTATTCCATAGTACTATAAGATTACTTATACAACATTACACATGATAAACATGGAATCATTCTACTACATTCTTAGACCATTGACCGAGCTTCAACAATTCTTTCATCTCACATATCATTTGTTTTCTCTTCATTATCATCAAAAAAATACTACCCATACGACCATACCGATTCTCTACATGAGACATTCCCTTAGGGAATTGGTTTGCATAATGCCCGTACATTCCACATTTAAAACATTTAACCATTTTTGATGTCATAGCAATACCATTAACCTCATCCATGGTGTTAACTGAAACTTTTCCATTGCACTTACTGGCGTTGTGTCCTTCTTTTCCACACCCAAAGCATCTTCCAGTTCCTTTGAAACATTCTCCTTGATGCCTTTTCCCACATGATTTACATAGGGGAAATTGAACTTTCTTTCCTCTATGATCATCATGAAACTCCATCTTTCTCTTATTAGACGAGTCAGGAAACTTACCAAATTTTACTTTATTGATCATATTATGAGATTGCTGATTCGGCATAATAATGATGTTTGTACTTCCAAATCCCATTTCATTTGATTGCTCATGAAGAATATCATTCCATTTTCCATCATATACTCCATTATCGTGAATCATCTTGTTTCCAGCCATTTTCTAAAACCCAAAAAGAATAGTGTGAGATGCAAAAATCATAATAAAGGGGGAGTAACTTCAATATCTAACATCTTTGGTTTAATCTAATATCGTTACCATAGTTCTAGGACTATATCCTATACGTATACTTATCCTTAGGGACATTCCTAGACATACCTTATAAATATCTCTAGGGATCTTACTAAAGTTTTCGCATCCTAGTTTCCAAAGGTTGACTAAACATTTCCTCTGATACCAACTGTAGAGACCCGAAGCTTGACGTACATTGAAATTACATTACATTTGCGGAATACTTAGTACATAACAAAAACACACACACAAGGATCATAATAGTTTAGTGTCTTTGGAAACTCGGAATATAATATTCTAATACGGTTGAAAGATCTTCAACATCTCCCATAAAGATCTTCATTTTTTGATACCTAAAACCTTTTTTTATATCCTGGGGAAAAGAAAACATAAAAGGGTGAGCTCAAATGCTTAGTAAGGGTAAACAAAAGAAATATCAATCACATTATAAGAACATAACATTTTGAAAATATTAACCTGCAAAAGAGTGCATAATTTCATAACATGGGATAAATCATGGTAGTGAAATGTAATCACAATAATCATAACTTAAAACATGAAACATTGTGTCATACACACATAATCATAGATAATCATTTCTTGTTAGTCAAGACTCATTTCCAAGACTATCTTAGTTGACAAAGTGCCTTTCTGAACCGAGTCACCCTCGTTTCAGTCCTGTTTCACTGAACTGGTATAACCTACCGTTCCAGACATGTCTATCTCATGAGATATAAAATCTTTACCCAATGCACTGGAGGGATATATAGGTCCCACCCATCTCATAATTATTCCATTCTTATGTGTGCGACAAAATCATAAACCATACATCATAGCATAACCCATGTAATAAAAATGGGATTCATAAACATCATGACATCATAAAACAATTAATATAAGATGAAGGAATTCATAAAAATAATTCCATCACAACATAACCAAATCAATGTAATAATAGGGATAGAAACAGAACCCTATGTTATCTTAGATGGAAAATAATTTTGATAAAACACTTGAAATGAATTCTTGAGGAAAATATCCTTTCTTCTTCAAAATCAATTGCTTTTCACAAAACGTCATGAAATTTTAAAAGAAAGAGATTTTATTGAAAATAGTCAGGAAATCTTTTGGAGGAAGATTCATGAAAATAAGGCTTTATAAAACCATAAAAATCCGTTCGTGCCGTATAAGTTAAAAAAACATTCTTCTCGTACCTTTGTCGGAAAAGTCAAAAAGTACCTCGTATGAAAAACGACAAAAGATTCCTTTCATATCCTTTACTAAAAACTCATCGAAGGGTAAAATGGGATTTTAAAAATTGTAGGTGGATGGAAATAATATTACATATTGAGTAAACATGGATGTGGATGATAAAATACACCCCAGTAAATACCAAAGTATAAACAATCTCGGATAAAAATGAGATTGTGATATTTCCCTTACCTTTGGTCCGACTTGCTTTGTAAGTGTCCGAACCTCCTGTATAATGATTTAAATAATGTTATTGACTTATTACAGAATCATATTCATTGTTATGATATCATATATGGTTCACTTATGAATTTATATTACCCGTTTTTTTGTAAATTCCATGTTAAAGAGCGTTTTGGGTAAAATTGTTTCATTTGTCATCCGTGTTTTGACTTGTAATTATTCATATGATTACTTAGATCATGATTACTTAATTCCAGAATATAAAACATGATATATATATATATATATTCAGAATATACATATATATAATAAATCAGTAAATGGAAAGAAATACACCGTTCATGGAGACGGTAGGCTGTACGTACGCATGAACGCTGTTTTCGTTTCCTTATTGAGTTGAACGGAATTAAGTAGATGACATACATATATATACACATAAATCCAGTATAATTATTATGTCATTCATTTCATGATTACTTATTATATATACTTTATAATCATTCATGAATGGTTAAAGTGGGGAATGAATCTCATCACGTCGTGGAGACGGTAGTCCGTACGTACGCACGTGCGGTGATTTCGTTTTCCGTAGGATGGATAGATGGTGAAATAGGATTGTTTCATACTTATAATAACATATCAGTATATGAGTGATACTGATGTTATTATTTCATAATGAAGCCACCTATGAGGAAGAAGTGGAAGAAGAAATAAAGGTGAAAGAATCGGTAACGGAAATTACCTCTTCTTTGAAGCGCCTCTTTGAGACCTGCTCTTAGGGCACTAAAATTGGTCTTTGAGGAATACCAGAACCTCTAGGATGTTTATAGGGAAGTGGATAAGAGAATTTGTCAGGGGTTGGCCGAGCTTTAAGGCTCAAAGTTGTGTGAGGAAGAGAGGGAGGAGGTTCCCTTTTATAAGGGAGGAGAGGGGCACCTTTGGAATTCTTAAAAATATTAATTTATAATAAATCTAACCCCACTTAAAATCCTCCAAAAATGACTCATATTCTAAGATTAGATGCGATAGGGTTTTAATCTCATCAACCAATCAAATTTAGACATGTTTGGATCTTATTTTAAACCTTATCATTTTGATTTATCCTTATTTAATCTATTTAAGTTTATTTGTGGTAATAAAATTCTAAATTTTAAATTATAACAATTAATTACTTATTTGTTGTGAATTTTCCATAATTGTTTACTTTATAACATTATAGATCATATAAATTTAAATTTATAATTTTTAAATATTTTTGGGATTTTTAAACAATTTTATAATATGTTATTTTTATAAAATAACAATAGTGTCAATTTTGACACTATTCATTTATTTGAATTTAAATAAAATACATACAGAAGATATTTTCAAAATAAAAGCTTTAATATATTAATAAAAGGTCATATGTATCTATAAAATTAGTGGATCACATTAAATAGTTCATATAATATTTATTTTATTATTTTTAAAACCATTTATTTGGTTTATCTCTTAATAAAATAATTACTACATCATTTTTGTATAATTATTTAATATACTTATTTGTTGCATAAAAATTTAAAATAAAATCCTATGATAAAGATAAATATATTAACTTTCACAATAATAGTTTTACTCGAATTTAACATCTTAAAATCACAATATTTAAGTTGTTATATTTATTAAATTATGAAGGTGACAACTTTGGCATCATTTAAAATAAAATAATATAAGCATCATAATTGCTTGTATAAGACTCCAAATGGTCAACTATTCGACCATTGTATGATTATAGTTTCCATTTACATGACCAATAAGTTTTGGTCAGGGTTTTGTGCCTTTTATGGTCACTATTAGTTTAATAAAAACTATATTCTTGATTTTTCACTAGATTAATAATTTCTGCATCACTATTGTGTCACAATTAATGATAACTATTTAATCCCAAAAAAATTCTAAATAAATTCTCATGATGTAGATAATTTTTTTATCTTTCTGTACACTATTCATTTTCGATGTTTTATTATGTTTATCATTATGTTAAAATTATTATACTTATAAGATTTAAGAAAGTGACATGTTGTCACTTTCTTTGGTTTTAATAATAATTAAATTATTTTCATGGTCAAAAGTCCACAAAATGAATCTAATCCGACCCTTAGTTGATATGGGTTTACTTTTAGCCATAAAATAGAATTTTGGCATGTGTTATGGTAATTTTATAATATTATATTTACCCTTAATTACCCGATTTACCTTTAACTATGGTAAATAAAATTTACCGTAGTTACTATTCATAATTCACAAAAATAAAAAGTAGCCTATTAACATAATTTGGACCCACTGATTCCAAATATGGAATCCATTTTTCCAAATTCAATACAGAAAAGATGCAGAAATTAAATTAAAATTTATCCCGTTGTCGAAAGAAAATGGGTTTTTCTTTAAAACATTGCAAAAGATTGAATTGATTTAACCTACGAATTCAAGGTAAAATCAATGATAATGACATACATTATATTAAATGGTAAAAATATATTTTATTTATACTTTAAAACCATTCAATATTATAATTTAACCACATAAGATATTATGATGAAAAAAAAGTTGTTTTTAATTAAAATATAGCGTGTTTTTACTATTCATTAAAATATGAAAGTTATCGGAAAAATATCAAAACATTATCTAATGTAAATTTTTATATCCTGATTCAAAAGAAGAATTTTATTTTGTCAAATTGAACTTATAAACATGTCAAAAACTAGATTCAAAGTGGGTGCACCATCAAAAGGCGGAAAAACTGCATTTTTTTTAAAATACTTATTTTACCCGAAATATTTATTTCGTTCTTATACCATGTTCTAGAAAATGTGTAAGATGAATAATAATGTTATAAAATTTAAAATTTAGTTAAAACTATTCATAATGGCTAGTTCATGACAATATTATAATAATATATTGTTGTTTATTAAAACCGTGTATTGCGTACAACACACGCTATCGAGGAAGGTCGCGATTGCGTGTAATGCAAGCCAAGTCAGGGTTGCGTGTTGTGAAAGAATCCTTCGTTGTTTCGTATAACAGAATCTAACCATATTTCATTTATACATTGAATATATATATATATATATACTCAATGTTGCGTAGAATAAATATTATCAAAATTGTGTGTAACACGGTCCAAGAATAGTGTTGCGTATACTGAAAGCTAATACGGTGTTGCGTATAGCACAAGGTAATCTTGGTGTAGAATACAACACAAGACATTAATGAAATTAAAATAATATTTTTCATAAAATCTCGGGGTGTTACAGGATGCTCCTCGAATGATGCATCCGCTTCAAGGTTTACTTCCTTGGGTTGAAAGACGTGAGATGGGTCTGAAAAGTAACATCGGAGCTGAGAGACGTGGAAGACGTCATGCATGGCCCGATACCTCCGAGGTAGATGCAACCAATTGGCGACCGGCCCAACTCTCTCCAAGATCTAAAAGGGTCCGACGTGCCGCGGTGAAAACTTTCCCTCTCTCTAAATCCATTTGTGCCCCAACCTCGGTGCGACATGTAGGAAAACCTGATCAGCAACCTCGAAATCCATAGGTCGTCTCTAATGATCAACATAAGACTTATGACGAGACTACGCTGTAGCCATCCTCTTCCGAATCAGCTCTATCTGCTCTGAAGTCTCCTGAATAAGACGAGGTCCCAGCAAAGCTGCCTCTCTAGCCTCTAGCCAGCATAAGGGTGATCAGAATGGCCTACCATACAAAGCCTCATATGGTTTCATCTGAATGGTCGCCTGGAAACTGTTGTTATAGGCGAACTCCACCAGAGGAATATGCTTCTCCCAAGAACCTTCAAGGTCTTGAATGGAAGCTCGGAGCATATCCTCAAGAACCTGGATCGTGTGCTCGGACTGGCCATCAGTCTGTGGATCGTATGCTGTACTCAAAAGTACCTGTGTACCCAAGGCTTTCTGAAATCCCTGCCAGAACCGGGAGGTAAAGCGTGCATATCTGTCTGAAACAATAGAGCGTGGAACTCCATATAGGTGAACGATATCAAGATGTGTGGCATGGTCGTGTCGAGTGTGAGAGTACACCAAGATATCGTCCATGGAGACCTTGAAGAAGGAGTCCATGTAAGGATGGAATAGTCGGTTCATCAGTGCCATAAAAACTGCAGGTGCGTTCGTGAGTCCGAAAGGCATGACTGTATACTCGTAAAGACCATACCTTCTCCTGAAGGCTGTCAGAGGTATATATGCTGGTCTAACGTGCAACTGATGATAACTGGACCTCAAGTCGATCTTCGAGAACACCTGGGCTCCTCAAACCTGATAAAAAATGTCATAAATCTGCGGCAATGGATATCGGTTCTTGACCGTCAACTGGTTCAGCTTCTGATAATCCACACAAAGACGAAGGGTACCGTCTGCCCTCTTCACAAACAGAACAGGCGAACCCCAAGGAGAAGTACTGGGTCGGATGAAACCCTTAGCCTGTAGCTCCTCCAACTGCTTCTTGATCTCCTGAAACTCAGGTGTGGCCATCCTATAGGGAGGAATGGACACCAGTGACACTCCTGGAACGAGATCAATAGAAACGTCTACCTCACACTCCAGAGACAAACCTAAAAAGTCCTCTGGAATGACATCCCTGAAGCAATCCACCACTAGAGGAAAGTCCAACTGTGGAGTTCGTTGATTATCCAGGTAAAGGATACCAATATGGGCTGTCACCCCTCCTAGCCCAAGATGCTCGAGTCCCGCCCGACTCGCCCGAACGTCCCATTCGCCTCTATGAAGGAATGATTCACCCTATGGTGAAATGAAACTGACTCTGCGGCGATAACAGTCAACGACTGCCTAGAAGGGAATCAACCAGTCCATGCCGAGAATGAAATCATAGTCTGTCATCTCTAGGACATAGAGATCCCATAAGAAGTGATACCCTGCCACCTTGAGAGGGAACTCTCTACACTGGCATACACTAGATTTCCTCATCCCCAAAGGTCTGTCTAGTGTCAAAGAGTCAGCAGAAGAAAAGATGCAGAGTCCAAGGCTCTCCACAACAACAATAGAGATGAAGCTATGCGTAGCACCAGTATCAAAAAGGGCTGAAGATAAAACTGAGGCTACTAAAATCGTACCTTGAACAGTAGAAGGGTCGGGATCCTGTTCATGATAAGTCTACTCCACGGCAAAAGCCTGGCCTGCACTACGGCCCTGTGCCCCTGATTGACCACTCTGAGCTGAACCTCCCTGCTGGTGCTGAGGGACTGGTGGCTGACCGCCACGGCCTCGACCTCCACCTCGGCCCGAACGGCCAGAAGAGCTCCAGTTCCCTGACTGGTGAGAGACTGGTGGGGATGCTCCTGAATGAGGAGTCATGGAGGAACCCCGGTCACCTGCCGCTGGTGATAAAACCTGGAAGAAATGCTGAAAGTGAACCATCTTGCTGCAAGATCGGCACTCCATGGGGTCTCTCTGGCACTGCGACCTCGTGTGCCCTGTCCGGCCACACTGGTAGCATGTCACCTGGATGCCTGATGATGCATCACGCTTGCTTGAATCACCGTGTGTGGCCTCCCAATGGCGCTTCTTACTGTCATCTGGAGGAAGGAAGACTCTGGAAACAGAACCACCCTGACTCGCAGCTCTAGAGTCTCTCAGATTGCGCTCTGTAATCAGTGCCTGATTGACGATGGAAGTAATGGAAGTCAGCTAGAAGATGTTCACCTGTGAGAGAATCTCCTGCCTGAGTCCATCCTCAAACTTCCGTGCAAAGAACACCCCACTCCCATCACGAAGGGGTGTAAAATGCTATAGCTCAGTGAAACGAGATGAATACTCCATGACAGATAGAGTACCCTGCTCTAAGTTCATGAACTCCCGGGCTCAATCGGCCCTCAGGGTCTCTGGGTGGAAGTAGTCGTAGAACATGCGCTGGAACACCTCCCAAGCCATAGTTTGCTGCTGACCCACCTCTAAGTTCACGTCCCACCACCTCTTGGCGGAGTCTCAGAGCATGTAGATGGCGAGCTTGACCCGCCTCTCTAGAGGCATCTCCAGATGCTCGAATATAGTCAGCATGGCTTCCATCCATGACTCTGCAGCCTAAGGTCCTCCCTCCCCCAAGAACGTGGGAGGATGCTACTGCTTAAAGACCACCGTCAAGTCTGCCATAGATGAGGCAGGTGGTGGTGCTCCCTGGAAGGCCTGCATCATCCTCAAGAAACCTTCCCTGAACTGCGCATCAGCGCCTGTGACTGGTACAACAACCAGTGCCAAGGATGGCTCGACTGGGGGATCGAAAGGAAGTCCCTGACCATCCCTGTCTTGCGTCTGATCACTGCCTGATGATATACGTACAACCGGAGTACGTCTCGGAGGCATAGCTCTGAAAGATCAAAAGCACACCTTAGATCAGGAAAACCAGGACAGAGAACACAAGAGTACAAAACGGGAACAGGGGAATAAAAACACACAAGATTTATAAACACTACTACATGACTTGTATAAAATATGCACGACGTGACTACTTAAGCCACTGACATGGGTGTGTACTCCTTCCCTACAAGTCGTGTACACTTCAAACTACATGGCGTGTTGACCCCCATACACGGTGTGTCCTTGAAAACTATTCCCCTGCCCGATTCTCCTTACACGGCTAACCCACACGGTCCGACTCAACCCGAGGCTACATGGCATGTTTGAAACAAACATGGCGTGTACTAGACAAGGCTTCAGCGGCCCGTGTTGTTAAGTACACGTCCATCTACACGGCTGATCCTTACACGGAATGCTCTGAACAAACACGACGTGTATAGGCGAAGGCGACACCCATCCTGTGTTGTTTGTGACACGACCGGGTGCCTGGGCAAGACTACACGGCGTGTTCCGAACAAACACGGTGTGCGGAAAAGAATTTCATGCCGGCCCGTGTTGTTCGTGACACAGTCAGGTACCTGGACAGGACTACACGGCGTGTTCCCTACGGACACGACGTGTTCTCCCCGAGCTTCCCCAGTTCGTGTTGTTATTGACATGGGTCCAAACTCAAACGGTGTGTAACAATGGTACACAGCATGTTACTGAAGTTACTACAACGACACCGTGTTCTGCTCACATGGTCAGTGACATAGCCTGAAAACTGCACGGTGTGTATCTAAAAAGTACATGCCATGTATTTTGGGTTTTTCTGGGCAGTAGCTCAGAAACTGCGTAGAATTCCAAAAATACTAAAAATAAGGGAAAAGATGCCAAATTCCAATCCATGAGGGCCCATAACACCTCAAGAACCAAATTTGGCGTTCATTTTGAGCATGTAACAAAAAAATAGTTTTCTAACACAACAACAGAGAATCTATCAAACATCTATCACAACAGCATGCATAATCTACACAGAGCCTATCACAACAACATGCAATCGCTAATGCACCCTAGATGGCATGGAAAGAATGCGTGACATGTGATTTCTACAAGTGCCTAAATGATGCATGAGATGGAATACCCTCATCTCATCGGGTTGCTATATAAATAGAACCGAAATCTTAAAACACTAACCGCACAAGTCATACGAATCACTCTAGGTGAAAACATACCAACCATAAAATCTCAAAACCAAAAAACTGAAATTAACGAGATAGTATGGCTTTTCCCTATACACATGTTAGCTACTCCCGGGCACAGCTTAATACCAAGTACTGAATCGGTCCTATCCCTGGATAAGGTCTCCAAACAGAAAAGTAAGAGAAAATAACCTACCTTTGATACCACTTTTTAATGACCCGAGTCCGGAGCCCCTCCACTGGTGCCCCATACCCGGTTCGCCACATGACCTCAAGCGTGTTTTCCCGAATGCCAGAGGCTGCCGACAAGCAGCGAGGGCCTTGGTGGGTTGGTGGGGAAACTATGCCCTCATTCAGTAAGGTATACAAGGTAAGAAAACAACAATAAACAGTGGAAGCAGTAAACAACATGCATAAAAACAGAAACCAAACAACGGAAGCAATGTAGATATACAAATATGATGACAATGATGCAGCAGGTACAAGTATCTAAGGAAAACAACAAACACAACAACGTGATGAATACAACTGAAACCAAGTGCAAAAGAAAAACAAAGTAAGCTCCTCAACATCGCGAGCCACGGCCCGGTCCCATGCTCTATAGCTCCTGGTGCAATCAAGATCCTGAAGTAGAAGGGCGCTTTCCCTTATCTATACCTCTAGCAACATAGTCTGCTTGGGCCGAAAAGCATGGCCCAAATAGAGTGTGAGATACAATCCGAGTAGGAAATCACCCAAAAATTTGTGCCTAACAGTCAATGAATACATGGCAGTAATAAAACAAGAAGTAGTAAACAAAAAATCACAAGCAGCTACAATCCACAGTTCTAACAAGTTAAGTACACAAGTATGCATCCAGCAACAAGAAGAAAACAGGTAACCCTCTGGGTAGCTCTCATAGCCTAACCCCTATGGTTCAACCTATAGTACTAGAAACCCTCTGAGAGGCAAACACAGTCTCACCCCTCTGGTTCAGCTACGTAATTAAGCAGACTTTCTGGGGAAGCACTCAGCGTAAATTCCCCCAATAGTCTCATATCATTCTAAAGGCTCTCTGGGGAAGCACTCAACGTCAATTCCCCATGTGGCCCGTGTCGTGGATCTACAGACTCTCTAGGGAAGCACTCAATGTCAATTCCCCCTCTGGTCTCGTATCGTAATTAAAAGACACTCTGGAGAAGCCCTTCCGTCAATTCTCCCTTTGGTCTACTACTCTAGGTTCTCACAATCCTGATTATAACTAAACATGCTCAGTGCGCGTGTATATCGTCCAAGTAAACCTCAAGAACTACTTGGCTATCAACTAAGGCTCAATAGTATAACAAGGTAGAAGTTCCACTGTCCTACGACTAAGCATGGCTACTAGAAAAACGCCAAACAGGCAGAACAAGCATAGAAAACATCCAAAGTACAGTAAAGCTACCCTAAACACAGGAAAATCATCTACTCTAGAAATCAAGCAAAGAAGGCAATACAACATGGGCAAAACAGGAACACGCAATACCCCATTCAAGGGTATTGGTGGAAATTGCACAAAATATTCATCAACTTTCTACAGAAAGGCACAAACCACATACCTCGATCCGAGGAGAACGATATATGTGAACCACGATGATAGATTCCTCTTAGAACAACGTAGATCTGAAAAAACGCACAAAACGTTCTTCCCATGATAACTTGGAAACGAGGAGGAATCAAGAAACAAGGATCAAGAAGAAGGAAGAACTCACCGCTGTGATTCCAATGCAATCGACCATGCTCGAATCGGAGAACGGACAACGAGAAGGGAGCCCGTCGAAGATCCGGTCGTACGGTCGCTCTCGGACAGACGAAAACTGAAGAAGATGATGAAACTGGGGGTTAGGCGCGACCCCGGTCTGTTTAATGAAAAAAAGAAAGTACACGGCGTGTACTTCTTGAGTACACGATGTGTACTTCAATTTTCCGTACTCCAAATTAACCGGCCTCCACCTCAGCCTTACACACCGTGTGTGTGGCCTGGACATGGCCAGAACATGGCTTCGAGGCGGAGAAGAGTACAAAACGTTTACACAGAAAGTACACGGTGTGTACTTCTGAAATTTCCAAAATATTTAGTTTCCTTAAAAACTCCATAAAAAGGAAAAACATACCTGAAAAGAAGATCCGGGTTCTTACAATGAACCTATCCTCTTACTATATTTTCTCATACTATAGGTCAATATACATATGGATTATGTCGAGAATCATCTTAAGGAGATTTTATTAGAGACCTGTGATCAATAGTTATCTCCGCCAGGATGATCACAAAGGAATTTCCTCTCACACTAGATTCATTCTCAGTACGCTCCTAAGGTGTTTAATCCTTCTAAGTGTCTATGTGAGCTCAATGACATAGAAACATGCTTTTACATGCAGTTGAGGAATTTTTACTTGATGGACCAATCTGTTTGACCATTTTCTATCTATATGTATAAAGATTTAAAACTTAACACTTCCTTTGAGGAAACCCATATTTTTCACTTTTCCTTCATTTTCATTTATTTTTACTGGTTTGTTTTAAAAAATAATCCAATATTGTGTGGAATATTTCCAAATAATCCAAAACTTTTTATGCACTTGTTATTTCCCCATGTATCTACTTTAAATTATATGATAATTGGTTTTATCATTATGATATTATGTGGGTATGTGGTTTCCAGTTGTATATTTTATAGGTACATCATTTCTAGAGCTTCATCAGATATAGGAAGCCTTTCCATGTGTATCTGCAATTACATAGCGAAGTGTTTTCTCCATTATATTTTATTCTTAAAAAAACACCAAGTAAAGTAAATAACTAAAAACCACACATAAAAATAAAATAAATAAATAAAAACATATCTTTAATTTATTGAACCAATATGAAAACTATTTTATTTTTATTGTAACACGGTTGGAGGCATACTACATGTCTCTATGACCAGTTTGAGAACTTGATTATTATTTTACATCATTTGATTCATGAAAACCCAATTTAAATGATTTCAAATATCATCCCATGCTTGGAAAAAGTTTTCCTAAAACTCAGTTATTGTTTAGATGCCTTTTTAAACTCATTATCATATATGTTGTCCAAAACACTTAATTACCTATGAGTATTCTGGCCCATTTTTTCATCATATCATGTATCAAATTTTCTTAATGGAATCCCAACAATGTTGTTTCTTCTTGAACTTGCCATGTTTATCCTTCAAACCATTTGAAATTTTGAAATCTCTATTAAAATGACCAAGGAAATTGTATGATATTTTTTACCTCGTTTGACCCACTAACCCACCCATACATTTTATCCATTATTTTTCTATTAAAATCCATGAAGAATAATTTTTAGGATGATCCCACACCCAATACACTTCCTTTCCCGGTTATTGATTATTTTCAGGTTGATTATGAATCTTACTACGGGGGAGATTTATCCACGGAGAGGATTGTTTGGTGAGTAGGGAGTATTTTTATACACATGGATCAGCTTTACCTTTTAATTTCAAACAATATCCACATTCATTACTTGTATTTTTCTTTGGGAATATAGACTCTTTTGTGTTCAAACCATGAGTACATTTTTGGTAGGTATGCAGTAACCCTCGCCTTTTGGGATACCTATAGAAGTTTTGACTCATTACTCTAGGCGATATAGAGTTCCCTATATAACCTACATTCACTAAGATTATATACCGTATATGATACTTTTGTACCTTTATTTGGTATTTTTCGTGACATTTATTTCATGCAGTTTTAGAGTTGACACTCACTAGTTTTTAATTCGCAACCAATTTGGGTGAGTTGTGACTTACAAAGGAAAAGAGGAAAAAGAAAAGTAAAAAATTGATCGAAAGATTGGATTATCATATTCTTGGGTAAAAGAAAATATTTAGGTTTGGGGGAGTGAGATTTTTAGGAATAAATTATTATTGAATCATATCATGCATTTATTTCAAGATTCAACCATTGTTTTCCAAAAATTGTCAAATTATTTTATAACCCACTGGCCTGCAGCCTCAGTGACATTTGAACCCAATGTGAAGTCCTCGAGATTTGTGTTTTATTTTTATTCCCACTAGTGGATATATAAAATTCATGTAAAGGTTTTGTTATGAATATATGTTAATGAGAGATTAGCATATCAATGATCAAATTGTTTTCATGATGGGAGTGAAAACAATGTAGGTCACATAATGTTGGTCTGTATATTTTTTTTCGAAAGAATGACAATAGAAGGGGAATTATTTTTTATAATTGGAATTTTAAATGAAGAATGATATTTTTTGGGAAAGAAGGAATAGAAAAATTTTGAACTTTTAATTCTTATGATTTTATTTTTCCACAATTCTAGTTCGGTGTTCTTTTTGATTATTTTTCTTAGGGGTGGAAAAAGTATTAGTGTGGGTGATTTTATATACATGGATTTCACATTCCTTTTTAATTTTATTTATTTTTTCACTATATTTCTAACATCTTTTATATTTTTGAGATTTTTTTTATTTTTTCATTATTTTAGATATTATTTTATCTTTTAGTTAATTTTTATTCCATTAATAGTATTTTAGTATTTTATTAGTTTATTATTTTATTAATATTACATGTTTAATTATTAATTTAATTAAACATTTAACCATTTTTTGTTTAATTATATATATATATATATTTATATCTCATTAAATTTAATAATTACTCATTATTTTTATTCATTTATTTTTATTTTCTATTTGTTTAACATTCAATGTATAACACTTTTTATTTTTATCAGTTTATTTGTTAATAGTTATACTAATTTTATATATTTAACATTATTATTATTAATATTATTATTAGTTCCACTAAAATTAGTTTTATTATTATTTTATCAACTCATTTTATTAAATTAGATTAATATATAGTATCGTTATTATTATAATGTGTGTAGATTAATTTTAATCCAAATACAAGTTTTATTTTTTTATTTTTTTTAGTTTTTATTCTTATATATATTTATTTATTTTAATTAATCTTAGATGATTAATTTTGTAAATAAATTTATTTATTATTTATTTTATTTTCTATAATTTATTAATTTTAATGTTCTTAATTTTCTCTAAATGCTTTTCTATTTTTATTTTATTTAAATTTTGTTCATTTTAACTCCTTTTAATTATTTTTTCTATTTTAAATGCAGTGTGTTTATTTTTCTCTTTTAATTTAGTCCTTTTTGTTTTTATTATTTTCCTATTAGTGTTTTTTATTTATTTTATTATTTAAGTGTAGCGTCCCTGTTCTCTAGGTTCTCTCTATTGAAGGTCTTACATGTAGCACCTATCACTAGTGCTCTATCCATCTCGTCACATTTCTACTTGCATACCTCCCCGCCACCTCCTCCTGTATACATCGACAACCCCCTACCCCCCACCCCTTCCCCAAACCGTATGCATCCTTCCCAACCCCCTCCTCCATAGAAATACCCCATCTCCCACTCCCCTCTCCTACCACGTGCGCCCCCTTCCCCCCATCACCCTCTCCCTACCCGCTTACCCTCCCACCTCCACACCTCCCATACCATCCCTTTATGTCTCCTCACCCAGTGACCCATCCCACTCCCAGTACCTCACCCCCTATCCACTCCCTCATATATTCTACAAGTCATCTCCCTCTTCTCCACGCATCACCTAGACAAGAAGCACCAATCCACCCGGATGAGCACACCCCTTGCTATTGTGCACCACCAACCGACACCTAATCCTCCACCATGTCTATATAACATCATGGTTGGAACCCCACTCATATTCGTTGCAACTCCGAGTGGGTGAAATATTTATGGTGGTCCATTATTAGTGTAAAATATTGACATTCACTACTATGGTTCAGATTTGATGACATCAACATACTTATTTTATTTCCTTTCATTCGGTGATCAACATGGGTTGATATTCATCCTGAGGTGGGTGTGCGGACCGATCCGATCATTTTTTCAGATAACACGGTTATGATTTTAATTATTTGTCATTTTTTTATCATGTATTTTTATTAGCGGGATGTAATGGTAAATTTTAGTGTGTTTGGGATGTTGAATGAGTAATTTAGTTTGTTACGCATGCGAGGATGAAATTTTTACTTTATGGTTAACTATCAATTTAATTTATTTCCATTTGAATGTTTATATGCATAAATTATTTTTTCACTAAAATAATTTTCTAAACTGAAACTGTCCATTTTAATAATTAATCGATTCTGTTGTCTAAGAAGCTAAACTATGTTGAACTATTTTAGTGAAAATTGGTGGCGCATGTTTTTGAGAAATAGTTTATTCCATTTCTCCAACCACTTTGTTGCTTGAATTCATCTCCATATTCATTTATAACACCAGATAATGAGACTTTAAATAAATTAAGAGATATTAAATGTTTATCTAAAAAATGATTAGGTATTTAAAACAGTGATAATTGAGTTAGATTAATAAATAATCATATAAGAAATATTGTGTGTCAATACATAGTAGTTTTATTACAACGTCATCATCCTTGAAACACTCTTCCAATTTAGAAATCATCATCATTTATTTTATTTCAATTTACTTTATTTTGTTGGATTTCCATGTTTTTGTTCAATAAAATCTTATATATATATATATATGTGTGTGTGTGTGTGTGTATGTTTGTATGTAAGATATTCCATCAATTTCTTGCTCATCTGAACATCGTCCAAAGAGATAATTTATTGAAGTAGATCCCATTCTCTATATGGCTCGACACTACTTTTCACTTTTATAGTATCCATTTTGTTATAAATCTATTCAAATTAGATGCACTGTGATACATGTACCATAACTTCTTAAAATTATTTTCCATTTACGATGACATTATTTGATGTTTCTTATACATTTTTGGAGATATTTTTAAAGGATACTATCCTTATTCTTTAATTCATTGGTTTATGTTTATGATGGAATGATATTTAACAAACCCATTTATTTCCCATTGGTTATGTTATGATTTAATTATGTCTATAAAACCCATTTTTTATATGGGTTATGATATGAGGAATAAATTATTTTCTTATTGCATGAAAATGTATGGTTTTAATTTTTTGAATGATGGGACCAAAATCTCCCTCCAATGAATTGTTTAAATATTTATATATCATGTGATAAATAGGACTAGAATGAGGAGTGGACTCAGTTTACCAATATAGGGCTAGAAAAGGGAGTGAACCAAGCTCGGTAAAGGACTTTGAATAATATGAGGGTCTTGGGAATGAGCCATGAAAAATAGGAAAATAATTTTCTATTCATAGGCGTATTCCATAATTTCATTTCCTAAATTATGATCTCTGTGATTGTGTTCTATGATTATTTATGATTTTATATGATTTATTCCAAGACAAAATATCATGATCATTGATACATAGTATATAAGTTTCATAAGGAATTTTCATTTTCTTATACCCTTATACTTATTTTATCTCCCTTTTTTACCCTTATAGAGCATCTGAGCTCACCCTTTCTTATGTTTTCTTTTCTAGGTTATGAATAAATATATTAAGTGGGTTATTTAAAAAATGGTTTTAGTTATGAATAATTTTGAAGGAGACTAAATAGATGTTTTATGAATCCATTTTTTATGTTTCTAGATATCTAAAGACACTAAACCTATACAATTATAACATGGTTTTATTATGTTGTATAATCAATGTTCTTGTATTTAGATGTAATATTTGTGTATGACAAGTGTGGGTCGTTATATTTCGTGTTAGAGAAAGGTTTGGTTATCCTTTTTCACTAGGATGATAAAATTTTAGTTATAGTCCTAAGGATAAGTCTATGTATCATATACAATCCTAGAGTATTATAAAATGTTATAAATAACCTAGGTTAAATCCTAATATGTCCAAAATTAAAATTCTATAACTAATTTTTATTGATTATGTGGTCTTTCCATTATGATTAATGGTTCTCACACTATCATTTTTTATTTTATTAAATGGTTGGAACCTAAAAGACCATGTTAATGCTAAATGTGATGGAAAATGAAATGATTGTCTTCCTAAGAAACTATATGTTAAGGGATAAAGAATAAAAAAACTTGTTCTTATAATCACACAACATTATTGTTCTATGAATCATGTAGGACATCCAAATAGGAAAATGAATGAACAATATTTTGTATGTCCATCATGAGACATTTTCCACCTTCTTTTAGTGGGTCTCCTGATCCACCAGTTGCTAAATAATGGACATTTACCATTGAAAAGATATTTTAATTCTCTACTGTTCGACATATGATAATTTTATTTTTTTAAACATTTTGAAGTTGAACAAGACCAATGGTGGAATCTTATGAAGATTTATAGGCAATAAGATGAAATTGACCATATAGAATGGGATGAGTTCAAGAAATTATTTTTTATATAAGCACATACCTTTTATTCTTCAAATGAATATGGAGAAGAAGTTCCTAGAGACAAAAAAACATGAAGAATATTTTAGAACCTATGAAGAAAATTTTACATGTAACTCCTCGACCCTAGTTATCCAGAGTTTGTGATTTATTACATAACATTGGCATGATTACAAGGAATGATGTCCTGAAGGACCGGTCAGTTTAGCAGTCTTGGAAAAAAATACATACATGAACGTTACATTACACATTCAAACATAAAACACAACATAAATAATCTGTTGTGCATGCCATTATTCTCTAAGATTAACCCTACATATCAAACATAATACTCATAGTGGAATTCTGGGGAAAAATAACATAAAAAGGGTTGATTTTAGATGCTCAGTAAGGATAAAAATTTGCAAAAACTGTTATAAATAAGCCTAAACATTTAAGGAAATGTATAAAACTGAAACAAAATCCTTTTAAACATAAAATTCAGCATAATATGTAAAATATAAATCAAATAATTCTATTTACTTATTCACATGGATATTCTACTAGTCGAATAATGACAAGTAATATCAATATCTAATTTCATAATGATGGAATGCATAATGTCGGACATCATAACACACAGTCAAGTCCTCGTTACAAGACTACAAATAAGATTTTTTCAAGGCCTTATGCCAAGAAACAATTTTGTCTCATGAGACCAACTGATGCATCGAGGAGCTACAACGGGCTCCACCTGTCACTTACTATGTCTAATGTATTCATCATTTAAAAAGGTTGAATCATAACATAAACATTTATATTAAAACTAGTATATAAAATGTCAATACTTTAACCATAAACCCTGAATGGTATAAAAATAGCACATCCAAATTTAAACATATCATAACTCATTCAATAAAATATAGAAGATTGTATTATCAAAAATCAACCGCAATCAATAATAATATCTAGTAAAGGATATTGACATAGTTGAAAATGATCATTAAAACCCTTTGAGAGAAATTTCCCTTTTTGTGAAATCATTTAGAAGTCACGTATTTATAAAGGATGTTATTTAAAAGATACTTTTGAATCAAAGTGTCCCATACCACAGTTAATCTTTTTAAATTAATTAACATTTTAAAACAATCATGTACATATAATTAAATCCTTAAAATAATTTTTAAAACATGAAAATTAATTAAAAAGATTTAGAAAAAAAAATAATTAAAACATTTAAAATGTTGATATTCATAAAAATTCCTTTCCACACAACCTTAAAATATTTATTTTGAAAACATTTTCATGAATCATGGGCATTGATGATAAAAATGTCCCAGTAAATACTTGCACATAAACAATCTCGGATAGTAATGAGATTGAAGAATTAACTCTTACCTTATAATTTTTGTTGGTTGAGGGTATGTTATCCTTATGTATAATAGATAAATCATTATTATTAAATTATAAAAGAACCACATATATAAATATTATAACATATATGATCTTCTAATATTTCTTTGTTAATAATATTTTAGTAGTATCATCGTTTCGGGTGTTAAATGATTCGTTTTGCTTTATATGTTTTGTTACGTAATCCATGTTTATTATGGATATGATGTATTTGATTTATATAGAAAATGATATTAAGTTCATAAATATTTTTTTTCAATAATCAAATGAAAATTATTCCTGAATGTTTACAATTGAGAATGAATCTTATCACGTTCGTGGAGCTCGTAATTCGTTTGTACGCACGAACGCTACTTCCATTTCATTTTTTTATTTTAAAAGAAAAAAAACAAATGATAAAAATTTATATTATTATTAAATTATAAAATAATATTTTATATATGTTAAATATGTTCATTAACACCATCCTTTATACGTTCCATGTATGGTATCAACGAGTCATATCACTTTAGGGGGATGTAGTCCACATTTCCTCAAATGAAAGTGTCGTATATATATAAAGCATGAGAAGAATAAAGGTATGATATAAAAGAGAATTAAATAAGATTATAGTTAAAATAAATATCATATATATCATATATAACTACAGTTCCATCATAATGTCCTCCATAAGAGGTGGTAATCGAAGATTGAACAATCATCATTTCGTGAGGCAGTAGTTCGCCGTCCACAAAAACATTATGTTTTATACCCATTAGAAGGAGGTTTTTGTAATTGTAATTAAAATACTTATCATAAAACAACCTAGTATATTAAGGATAATGGTTTTGTTATAAAATAAAGGAATAAAAATATTTTAGTGGGTTGGAGAAGTAAAATAAATGAAAAGAACTTTAGAGGAAATGTTACCTTTAAATCGGGTAACAGCCTTTGGTTAGAACTAAAATGATTCCTTGAAGTGCCTTATTCATAAGGTTAGGTTTCTAAGAGGAATAGAGGTATGTGGGAAGAGTAATTGTGAAGAGTTTGGATGATCCAAGGGGCTTGAGAGGTGAGATAAATGGGTTAGAGTTGAGGGCTTTCTATAAGAGGGAGGAGGGGCTCTTTTGGAAAGTTTAAAAGTATTATTTTATTATATAATTATTTTCAGTTTCTAAATGTCAAAAACTCTTTAAAGAAGAATATTAGTTGAATCATGTTAGAAATAAAATCATCCAATAATAATTTTACATGTTTGGGATATTTTTTTAAATTTGTAGAAACTTATTTATTTAAATCATTAATTAATGTGGTAAACAATGCATCATTATTCTGTCATAAATAATTTTATTTATTTGATGTATCAAATTATTAAATAAATAACATTATGTGGGAAAGATCTTTATATTTCAAATTAATATTTATAATCAAAATGATAACTTATATAACACCTTGTAAATTTTTTTTTACTAAAAGATATATGTTTATGTCATTTTTGTCTTTACGTTAAATAAATTTATATAACATGTCATTATCACTCTCATATGGATCCATGGGGTCCCAAAATAGAACCAAGTATTACCATTGCCATAAATTTATCAACAAATAGGAATAGGACACATGTTAGGGTAATTTTATATTATTATAATAATATTTGTTAACCATTATTTACCAGATTTACCCTTTAACCATGGTAAATAAAATATTTACTGAAGTAAATATTCATAATGTATAAAAATAAAAGTTACCTATTTAGAAAAATTGTACCATGTGATTAAAACTATGGAATCCATTTTTTTTAATTCAAAACACATAAGTGGAAAAAATTAATTTAATATTAATTCTCGTTGACAAAACAAAATGCGTGTTTTTATGAAATAATAACTATCAAAAGATTGACACATGTTTATGTCCAGTTTAAATTTGAAATTACATCCAATGGCCTAAATTATATTATATAATAAAAATATAATATAATAACACTTTAAAACCAATCAAATTTATAATTTAACGCTCTATACTATTTATATTAAAAATGTGATTGTCAATTAAAATTTAATATTTTTCACTATTTCAAAAAATTTGAAAGTTATTAGAAAAGCACCAAAAATTTATCCGAACTAAAATTCTATGTCCCTCTTCAAAATAATAATTTAATTTAAACAAATTGAATATATAAAAGTGCAAAAATATGTTTTTAAAAAAAGGTTCAGCATTAAAAGGTAGTAAAATTTCATTTTTTTAAAAATACATCTTTTATCTGAAAAATAAATATTTTCTTATATTATGTCAATGAAACGAAAAATATGGATTCTAAAATTATATGAAGTATATAAAATTCAAAATTCTGTTAATAAAATTCATAACTACTTTTTGAATGGCTAGTTAGGTAAGTCGTGGTGCGCTCGAACTCGGTGTTGTGTGTAGCGCAAGTTATTGAATTACTTTGAAGAGATAAAATTATATTAAATATTGGGATGTTACATTACAAGATATTCAAGGTAAACTTCTTGAATTATCATCCTACATGAGAGTAAGGTTGACTAATTTTTTAACAGATTAAAACCAAGCCTTCGGACAACATTCTCTATAATGGAAATCGGTGACTATGAGAAAATCATTCCGCATTATCTCTAGGTGGAGATAGTGATTGGTGTTACCCATCAAACTTATGGTTTTTATCAAAGATAAAAATGTAATTTAAGGGAATATATAATAAACATTGTGAAAAGAATATGGGTTTTCTATTATTCTCAATGTGTGGATAGAAACATGAAGGAATCTATTCTAAGAGGACTATTAAATGTTTTAAATGTGAGAAAGAAGGTCATTGGGCAATTGAATTGTGAAGTAGAGGGAAAAAGATAGATAATTATATGAATAAATAAAAGGTTTCACAGAATTCACCTCCCACACATCAATTATTAATGTTAAGGGAAAATGGGTACTATACTAACCAATGAATAAATCTATGTGTTATCAGTTATAATTGACTTCAACACCTTCTTAAATCCAATGGTAATAGAAAATCGGTTGCAATCACTATTGGCCATGAGGAGTTCAAAAAATGATGTGGTGAAAGGTACACTTACCATCCACTCTAATTTACATAATGTTTTGTTTGATTCTGTATCCACTTACTCTTTTGTTTTTAAATAATTTCTTAAGGGTGTCACCTGATTACCTCAATAATTAATTGTTGAGTTAGGTTTTACAAATCCTAATAGAATAACAGTCCCATCAGAAGTTTATAATTCACTTCTAGATGAATTTTATTGGAATGTTATTCCTTTAAATCTTGTGGTCCTCTTTTTAGATGAATTTTATATAATTCATGGCATGGATTGGTTTTATCTATATAGATCTCATAAATTTTTTTGAGGAAGTGAAGTCACATTTCATATTCCAAATGAATATGTGATCATCTATCAATGCAAGGATGGATATGTACTTCAAGTCAAAATAACTTCCATATTGGGGGTCTTAATTCCTAAAAATGAAGGTTTTCTAACTCAGATGGCTTGGGATAAAATCACTATTAATTATACACATATTGTGAGGCAATTTTTTAATGTTTTTATGAAATAATTTATATCTCTTCCACAAAATCAAGAAGGTTATTTTTCAACCGAAGTCATACCAGGTGCTATGACTATTTCAAATACTACTTATCAAATGGACCAAATTTAGTTAGATCAATTGAAGAATTAAATCTTGTAGAATATTGAAAAGGTATTCATACGCCCTAGTATGTTACCCTGGGGTGCACCTTTTATGTTTTTTTAAGATGAAATGTGGATTAAAGAGACTCTGCATATACTATCAATAACAGAACAAGATCATTGTCAAGAAAAAATATCATCTCCCTCATATTGATGACTTATTTTATAAATTATGTGGTACTAAATAATTTCCTAAGAATAATATTCCTTAGAGAAATCATAAATTAAGTTCTAGGAATGAAGATATATCTAGGACAACATTCCAAACAACATACAAACACTATGAAAATATAGTTATGCCTATTGGTTTTAAAAATTCCCCCTCTATCATCATAAATTTAATGAATAGATTCACTATAGACTATATTGATTAGTTTTTGGTGGTATATATAGATGATATTATAGTATATAAAAAGGTAATGTATGAATATTAATATCATTTGAGGATTGTACTAAAGACTCTGAGAAAAGAGAATATTTATGCAAAATTTACCAAGTGTTAATTTTGGATTCAGAAAGTTTCATTTTTTGGTCACATAATCTCAAAATAGGGGATATATGGGATCTAGAAAATACAGAAGTTATTGAACATTGGACTAGACCAACAAATATAACTGATATCTTTAGTTTTCATAGTTTTACTAGATATTATCAACATTTTGTGAAATATTTATCACTGTTATATAATCCACTCCTCATGTTAAATAAAAAAGGAGTTAATTTCATATGGATAGAGTAATGTGAAGAGAATTTCAAGGAGCTAGAAAAACGTTAGTAAATGCACAGATACTAAAAAGACCCTATAATAAAGATAGGTTTTTATCTATATTGATGAATCAAAGATGGTTTTGTGGTGTGTTATCATGAAAATTGATATGGTGATATCTTGATCCTCACAACAATTGAAAATCCAGTAAAATAATAATGCAACTCTTGATTTCAAGTTATTTATAGTAATATTTTTATTATTGATATGGTGGAATTATAATTATGTCGAATGGTTTGACATATATACCTATCATAAAAGATTAAATTATATATTTTTTTACAAAAGAGATGAATATTCTCAAAAGAAAATGGATAAATTTGATTAAATATTATGTCTACTCAATAAATTACCACCTTGGGAAACAGAACAAGGTGGAATATGATTTGATTCAAAAGGACGATGAAGGCATATCTATGAAGAGGATCATAAAAGATATAATATTTATGGATTTGAAAATATGGATAAATAAATTTTAAAAGAATATGAGAAATCAAATCTTTTTCAAATAAATGTTCAACCATCTATACAAGTGAAGATAAAGAAGGAACTAAAGTAATATATAGAGATAAAAAGAAGGTGATAAATTTTCATAAGTTCAAACATTATTATGATGTAATAATAGTATTTATGGACCATTTTTTTATTCCTCACATAATAGAATTAAATTGGGAGTTATATGATGAGGATCACAGTTCATCTTATCTATTCATCCTGGAAGCACACAGATATATAGGGACTTGAAAGATTATTTTTTGAGGGATGGAATGAAGAGAGATATTTCAAAATATGGTTCTTGGTGCCCAGATTTTCATCAAGTTAAGACTGAGAGATAAATGTGTTTAGGGATATCACAACCATTACTTATACCATAATGCGAATGTCAAAACATCACCATAGACTTTTTCATTAGACATCCCAAAAAAATAAAGGCCATAATGTAAAATGGATTATAATTGATTACTATACGAAGTCGAAACACATCATTCCTAGAATAGAAGATTTATATTTTTATAATATTTCTTGAAGATATATTAATGAAGTGGTGAGATTTCATTGACTACCAATTTCCATTATATCTGATCGAGACCTATGGTTTACCTCGAAGTTCGGTAGAAGTCTTTAGTAGGATCTGGATATGGTGTTAAGTTTCAGTAGTTTCTATCATCATCAAACATATGGTTTGTCTAAGAGGATGAATCAAAATCAAAAAGGCATGTTGATAACTTCTCTGTGGATTTCAATGGTGGTACGGATCAAGACCTTTATTTGGTATAATTTTCATAAAATAATAATGTTCACTCCAGTATTCATATGTCTCATTATGATGCATTGTATGGTAAGAATAGAATAACTCCAAAAATTTGGAATGAAGTTAAGGAAATAAAGTTATTGGGACCTGGTGTAGTTGATAAATTGTTAGATAAGGTTATATCCATTCAAAAACACATAAGAGTTTCTTAGAGTAAACAAAAATATTGTCCTCATAATCACTGAAACGTATTTGAGTTTGAAGTGGGGGATATGTTATTTCTATTAATATCTATCTAGAGGAGAGTTATGTGATTTGTGAAGAAGGGAAAACTAATACCTAGGTATATCATACCTTTTTAATTTATTCAACTTATTGGGAAGGTATCTTATAGATTAGTGTATCCACACACGACAGGTACAAGGATGGATCTTTTCTCTCCCGGGTTCCCCCTCTTACTATCGGCTTCGCCTAGGGTTCCCCTTTGAATCCCTTTGTTGTGGGTCCAGTGGTGCATCTGAGCATCATCATTTCTCCATTTCTTCCTCTCTTCCCCTATTTTCTCCTACCATTCCTTCTTCCTGCCCTATCATGCAGTTTCTTCACGGTTTCTTCCCCCTTTTCTATTTCGCAGCTTGCCTGAAAATCGCTTGTTTTTCTCTCTGGTTTCGTCTTCATCGGTGGCCTCTACATCGTCATCATCTTTCATTGGTGGTTCTGCTGATCTGATAAAGGTTGTGTCGAAGACCTTTCTCACTAATCTTTTGCTCTGACCTCACGATCCATGGTGACGTTCCATGTTGGATTTGAAGCAGTGGATTCAATGTGGTTTTGGGATTTTCGGTTTGGTGGTTGAATGTTTTCAGACACTTCCTGTGTCTGCTTACAATTATTTTGTTGAATCTAATTTTTTGGATTCATCCATGATGCACATATGGAGCCCTCAGCCACCATTTCCCTGGTCTGATCTCTCGATCCTCTACGCCTCTCTAAGGCGGACTGGGTGCGGTGGTAATGAAGGGGTTTTGGTTGTGTGGTTCTACGGACGGAGGCGCTCCAAGCGTGAGTCCCTTTGACAATGGTTCAGAGCAAGGAATCGTCTTCCTCTCTGGGAAGTTTCTATATTTTCAATTTTATTGGGTGTTTTTCCTCAGTGAAGTTTCTGTATCATCTGTGATGCTCATCCTGGATTGTTTCCTGTTCCTTATGATACAAATTGTGTTTTTGGTGGTCTACAACGGTGTCTTTAATCATGGTTTGCAACGGCACTGTGTGTGCTTTCAGTGTTGATGCTAGTTTCCAGCAAGATGGTTTCGATTACGGTTGGATCGTAATGCAATTGGCTCAATGAGGTGATGATGTTCTATTTTGAAGCATGAAATCGGAGATGTTTCAGGGTGCGTATAGCGAGTCGGTGATGCTGTCTCGTATTTAAATTTTGAATGGCGGGATGTTGATGGTTTTGTTTGATATTTTTAATTTTGAAATCTATAATTCTGCTTTTATAGATTTTATCTAGGTTCCCACTTTTTCCTAAAGTGGTTTCTTTAATAAAATAAAAAATTGATTGTAGTGCATCCACTGAATTTCTATTAAGTTCAAGATGGGTTCCATGTATCTCTCAAGAGAAATTACATACATGATCCTTCATATATATTAACCATTGATGTAATACCACTAGATAAATATCTTTCTATTGAAAAATAACCAATATAAATTATGGGATGTAGATAAAAAGTTCGACAAAATAGGACCACTCACTTGGTTAATGTTTATTGAAAAAATAACCAATTTGAGGAAGCTAAGAGGGAATTTTGGGATTTGATGAGGTAGAGTTATCCTCATATATTTGTATATAAGTGTTAATTTTTGAGTGAGTAGCTCATTTTAAGGGGGGTAGAATGTAACCCCTAATTTTTTAATAAATATTTCTCTTTAAATAATTTAAATTCTTCAATAACTTATGTTGTTTTCTACCGTGAGTTCAAACGAACCATATAAATATTATATGTCTATTATAACCTACCAATTAAACTGGTAGTAATAAATATGAAAAAAAATTAATGAAATAAATAAAAAGGTCCAAATCAATATTAATGTATTAGTATGTTCTTAGAAAATTATCACATAATTATTAATATAATCATTTTATTCTTCAAAAAATATATTTTCATCAAAAATGAGTTTATCTTGTTTTTTAGAGTTAATATTAATTTTTATATTTTCTAGAAAATGTATTTTTCAAAATTAGTTTCATTATTTAATTTATCTTTTCAAAATTATCTTAAATTTATTTTTTTTATAATTTTAGAGAAGTATTTAAAGAACAGTGAAAATAAAGGTTTTTGTTAAAAACTTTATTTTCATTTTAAGTATTTAAAAGGTAAAATTATTTTTTAGATAAGTTTAAAATTTTATTTAGTTAATTTTAATTTAAAATTATCCATCTATTTTTCTCAAAAATGATATTATAAAAAAATTTATTTTATAAACATTTTATTTCTAAAAGGTTATTTTTCCAAAAAAAACTATTTTTCATGGCGTTTTACCAGTTTTATTTTTAATTAAATTCTGAAACTTCTGTGATTTAAATTTTTAAAAATAGATTCCAAATTTCGACTCTGATGAAACAAATTTAGTGAATTGGTCCCTTTTATTTTATTCCAATATGAATAGTAACCTACGTAAATTATTTACCATTATAAAGGGTATATTAGATAATTTAGGTTAAAAATAAAATATTATGGAATATAAAATGACCCTAAAACATGCCCAAAATTTATTTTATGAATAGAATTAGTCCCTTTTCACATAAATATATAGATTAAGTATTTTAGTGGACACTTTTCCATGAAAATGAAAAATATAAAACTTAAATCAAGAAGGTCAATAAATATCACTTTGTTTGTCTTAAATATACATTATGTGTCCACAAGGGGGAATAGTTTGTTATTGATGAATATAAATGTAATTTTTTTTAACTTTATAAACATATTTTTATGATAAAAATTGTTTTTGGATTTTTTTCCCACTTAGATGAGATAATTATATTTATAATATTTTATTTAATGAAAATTTAAAGATGTCGCATTCATGCTTTAAAAAGTATATCATTTTTATGGGGTTAACCAAAAGATATATTAAACTATAAATATTATTCTGAAATATAGAATATTTATCTACATCTTTATATTTTTTTATTTTTTACTGAAAGAAAATTTATATTAAATAATTACACAACATTGAGGTAGTAATTATTTTATTAATAGAAATATAAAAAAATGATACTAAAAGTATTAAAATAAATATAAATTAGACAATTAATGTGAAAAATGAATTTTTTGTATTACCTTAACCTATTTGGGATATTATTAAATATTTATTTCGAAGATAATTTGTTATATAAATATTTAACAAGTCCATGTAAATAATCATGTCAGAATTGAAACTAATGATATTTTATAAAAAATATATTTTACTAAATTGTTTAAAAATTATAAAACATATTTAAAAATACAAAAAAAAATATTATATTGTCAAAAATGTTACAAATTAATCATTTATTATTTAATTGAAACCACATAATTAAAAATTACAACCTTTTAATATAGAAAATTTTTTACCTTTGTTTAAATAAAAATATGTTCTCTATGGTTCAAACAGAATAATAAGGTTTCGAATAAGAAAAAAATTTCTAAAATAAATTTTTTTGTGAGATTAAAACTTTATGGCATCTTATATTTAAATATATGTTATTTTGGAGGAATTACTGCTGATATTGAATTCTTTATAAATTAATATTTTGAGAATATTGATAATTTACCCCTCAATGTAGTTATAAAAGGGCACCTCATCCCTCACTTTATCACATCAAATTTATCATTAAAAATCGACCATCCTATATAATTATCTTTTTTAAACTTACATATTCACATTATTGAGGCTGTAGTTTTCTAAAAATACCAACCCTTGTGTTCCTAAAAGGATTTATAAAAAGGATCTCCAAAGAAGAGTAATTTTCTTTACCAACACTTTCAAGATTATTTATTTTTCTACTTCCTCTTAATGTGTGTTTCAATTATAAAATAATAAATACAATATAAACTATATTATGAGATGTTATTATTATTACGGTGAACTATATTATACCTTTTATCCATCCAATAATAAATAAAATCATTGTTATTGTATATGTACAACTTACCGTCTCCACATCGTGATGTAATTTGTTTTTCATCACCACATTATTTGGATGGGTATAATAAGGGAATATATATATATATATATATTATTATTATAACATTACATTTATTATTTATGTAAAATTAATATACCATTATATTCCTTGTAATTTCAACATTAAGGGAATGATACCATCGCTCGTGCATACATACGACCAAAAGTCTCTACGACTTGATGCTGTTAATTTTAGATTTTCATGAGTTAATAATGATTATATAAATGTCTATAATGAATAAATATGATATCTATAACCTTTAAATACTTTTGAATATGATGTAACTATATTCTATGAAAAATAACTATGACTTATTCGACCAAACAATCATAGAAAAATTGAGAATTTCACACCTTAGAGAAGGGTAATAATGAATTATTATTAACAAAAGGGTGATAATATGATAAATTAGGATCATATATATTATAATAAATATTAATATGGTTATATTATAAACTAATAAAACTTTTTAAACCATTATACAATTTTTTTGGATACATACAAAAGAAAATTAGACCATAGGGAATGGTTGTTTTCAAAATCTCAATATTATTCGGGATTGTTTATATATATGTATCAACATTGGAATATTTATCTTCCATGTCCATGTTTATTAAAAATGATTTCCAAAATATTTTTAATATTATTATAAAATTTGTTAATGTTATTTTTACCTAGGTGTGAATTTTTACTAAATGGTTTGAATGAAATATTTTTGTTGTTTTCTGAATGAGTTACAATGTGACTTTTCTGATAGACGTGCAAAAGGAATGTTTTTTAACTTTTATGACATGAATGGATTTCTATAATTTCATGATGCCTTAATGACATGAAGTTACCTTTACAATATTACATGGTTATTTTCATAATTTTTCTATAAAATTATGCAACCCTTTAACAAAATAAAAAAACATCAAAGGATAAAGCATATCTTTCTCATGAATTATTTTCAAGTTGTCTTTAAAAATTATTTTCCATTTATAAAAAATGTATTTGATGTTACTTAGGGTTTAATGGGGTTATTTTTCAAGGATACTATCCCTATTCATTCTATGGTTAGTTTATATTTATGATCGAATGGTGTTAATGAAACACATTTATTTTCAATGAGTCATGTTATAATAGAATGATGTTTATGAAACCTATTAATTTCTATGGGTTATGATATGATGAATGAATTATATTCATGTGGAACACATATATATGTTTTTAATTAAGTGATGGGTGGTACATATAACTCCCACCAATTTATTAGATTAAAATTTATATCTAAAGAGATAGACAAGACTATATTGAGTAGTGAACTCGGTTCAATAATTTTGAGATGGAATTGGGAAAGGTTGAGTAAAGGACTTTATCCACTATGATGGTCTTGGAAATGATCCTTAACTAATACGAAAATGATTTTATATTCCTATTTGCATCCAAAATTCCATATATTTGTTATTATATCATGTATTATGATATTTTATTCTTAATGAACTTGAATTATTTGTTCAGAAAAATAATATCAAGATCTTTGTTATGATGAATATAATTTTCAAAAGTTATTTCCACGATGTTAGGCCCTTATGATTATGTTATCTCCCTTTTTTAAGCATATAGAGCATATGATCTCATAATTTCTTATGTTTCACTTCCCTAGGATTTGTAGAAAGGTATTGAGTAATATGTGTCAAATATGGTTCTAGTTTATATATAATTAGTAGGAGACAATGTAGATGAATTATAAATTAGTTGTTTATGTTTCCATTTTTCTAATTACACTAAACCTATATGTTTTTTGTGCGATTTTGTTTTGTTATGTATTTAATAATCTTTTATTTTGATGTAGTATCAATGTATTAAAATTATGGACTGTTATAAATATCATCTCATAGGGCCCCATTGAAGAAAATTAAATAACTATGGGGGAGGGGAAATTTTTTTGGGGTATCTATTTTAGGATTTTCATTTTCCTTTTTTATGTGAGTTATCTATTTGGTTTTTGGTTAAATTTTCAAAACAATACAAACAATAATAATAAAATAATAAAAAAACATATCATTTAACAATCTCAGTTACATGTGAAACATATGGAAAATAATTTTTTCCAATATTCATTGGAAACATGATAAGAATGATAAAGATTTCATCATCGAGGGTAGTTTTTTTAAAAAATAGATGTCATCGATGATTTGATTGGTTGTGTCATTATAAAAACTTTTATATTTTTCACACCACTCATTAAGATATTTTTTTGTGGAAATTTGTGACATTATTTTCTTTAAACAAATTTACATGAAACCATGAATTGTGAAATTTTTTCTAATAAATTGAATATATATCCATGTTTGGTAAAAATACTCATCTTATATCATTTTTTGATCGATATATTTGTTTTTATTCTTATAAGATTCATTAATTCACATAATTGGAATATGTGTGTGTACCTAATATTCAATAGTTATAGTCCCTTAAAAAAACCAAAAACACACACACACACACACACACACACATATATATATATTGATAAATAGGGAATTGATGAAATGTATAACATACTGGGATATCTAGTTCGGGAGCTTAAGGTGTAGAATTTGTTATTTCATTGGTCAGTTGACTTGAAATTCTATTAAAAAGGAATGTAGAAATGTTTTTGGTAAATTAAAATAGTTATGTTGAATTGTTTTACATGACATGAATATACTTAATAAAGGATAGAGGTGTGGTATTTAAATTCTTTTCATGAAAGCACTTGTAGAATTAATGGCATGGTAGAAACATAACACATTTTTCTATGATTAGTTTCATTAATCTCAGTGGATTTTGTTTTGATTTCATTTATGAGACAATTTCTTTCAAATTTATTGATATTGAATCTTGATGATATTCTTACTTTTCCTATATTTCCACCCTGGATTGGGAAATATGAACATGCATAACTATCTAGAATAAAAAACATGTGACATTTACGTGGAGTAAAAAATGATAAATGTGGGGTGTTGATAAAAAACAGTTTTATTGAATATTTTATTGCTATAAATAATATAACTTCCTCACATTATGTTAAATATATTTATTTATAAAATATTTGAGAATAGGGCATTCATTTAAAATTTTGTTGAAAATTCCTGATTTTCGCCTTTAAAGTATACTATAGTATTTCAACGGTAAATATTTTCATGTGAATTATTAAAAAATATATTTTTTTAATTTTTTCCTTTCTCAGTGGGATATAAATTCTATTGAGAACATTTGAGCTGGATCATGGATTTTTCGGATTAAATGGGAAATGAAATCAATGTTGGACTTGACTTGATATACTGGACACCACTTCAATATTTGGGCCATAACATTACCATCATTTCTTGTATTGGTCCCAAATTTGGTGAGAAGATAGAGCCTGATTTTTCATAAATAGTTATTTTAAAAGGATATATGTATCTTGTGTTTAGGATATAAAACATTCAGAGCATGTTGGATTGAAATATTTGGCCGAATTTCACATTCACATTTGAATAGTCTTGAAACCCTAAACTCACTTACTCTATATAAACATGTAAATGTCTCCTTTAGAGGGGTTGAACCTAATTTAGGGGATGAAAATAATATTATAATTGGCTGAATCTATTTTTATAGTAATTTAAAGAGAGATAGATCTTGAATCAAGGATCCCTTCATCAAATCCGTCTTCTTATTCTTCTTGAGGTTTTAATGTTTGTGTTTTCATAATAAAATTCATAGTTTCTCTTTAAAATCTTCTATTTTTTTAAAATTTATTCTTCTATAATTTACTTCATTGAACTGGAACTTAGGAGTATAAATTTGAATGGGTTATACCATTCATAAACCTTTGGGAATGCAATTTGTTTCTATAATGATTACACCACACATGGAAGAGTATGTTTCTTAATTATCAACCTTCTTGTAGCCTTATTAGTTTATGTTTTTTTGATTCAATGAGCTGATATAATTAATTTACTGTCGTATATGAATTTAGTTTTTAATTTAAAATAAACATATAAATCAATTTAACAATTAACACAATACCCACTAGATCAAGAAATGTGTGAATTGTAAAAGAGAGATCTTAATCGGTAAAACAAAACAACATGGGATCAATTTATAAAGTTAAAAAAGTACCATAACTCAATTCATTCAAATTTATAGAATGGATATTTCTTCAAATTTACCACTAACCATATGAAAGCCTTGGAATACTAATCAAAGAAGTGTTATATTGTAACATGTTCTAATGCTCGGTTAGGTTTTAATTCATTTCATCATTGTGGTTAAGTTAACTACTGTAGGGCTCAAGGTTTAACATGATAGGAGATCATACTTAAGTGGAGTTTAATTTAAATGATAATTATTAATATGTAAAAGAATATGTAGAGTTAAATCAATTATTCCTATTAAAACTATTTCCTAAATAAAATATTCTCATTTTTTTCCCAATCTCATTTTAAAAACCAAATTAAAAAAATAAATTGAATTCTAGAAAACTTATTCTCCTTTTATAAATTATAAAACACACCCATAATTTTATGTATTGTTTTTATTTCATATAATTTTATTTTCTTACCATTAATATGTTTTTTTAAATTCTTATGCCTCTGATAGATGACATTTATCACACACTCTACTACACCCAACGTACCCAAAAACCACACATCACATGATAATGTCCACGATAGCTCCATTAATAGACACTTCTAGTTCTTGGTCATTTATTGGGAAATTCCTTCAATTCATTTAGAAATAGATAGATACATATGCCACCACTTTCTTATCATGCGTCAATGAACACCCGAGACCTGTACCCGAGGTATCACAATAAACCACATATTACTTTATATATTATGGTATTATTAGGATAGGGGTAGTGGTTAACTACCACATAAGATCGTCAAAATATTCTTGACATTCTGGGCTCCATTCAAACCTCACTACCTTCTGGGTGTGCTCATTCATGGGTTATTTAAGTTGAGAGAAATCTCTAAAAACTATTGGTAGTACCCTAAAAGGCCCAAATAACACTTTATATTGAAGGTATCCCTCTGTTTCTGCTGCGAAATCACTCCTACAATTTTATTGGGGTCCAATAAAACCCCAAATTCCGATATCACATTTTTGAGAGACCTAACGTACCAAATCCAAAAAGTGCACCGGTATAGCTTCACATAAAGACGGTGATCTTGAAGAGTTCCTAACATGATCCTCAAGTGTTGTTCATTCTCTTCTCTTGTCCAGAAGTAGATCAGGATTTCTTCTAAAAACATGAAAAAAAATAAGTTTAGGTATTGATGGGACACCCAATTCATACATGCCAAGAAAACTACAGGATCATATTTCAATCTGAATGGCATTACCAGACACAATAAATGGCCATAACTACTTCAAATGGTTATATGGGTTATGTATAGCTCTTGAACACTGACCTGATTATACCCAAAGCATAGTTCAATATTTTAGAACCATATTTCCCCATTTAGATGATCGGAGAGGTAATTAATTTGGGGAAATGGGTATTTTTTCATTATTGTTACTTTATTCATCTTTTGGTAATCGATGCACAACTAGAGGGATCCATTAGCCTTTTTAGAAAATAGAAACAGGGTGTCCCAAAGTGAGATTCTTGGGTAAATGAATCCTTTGGATTCAAAATCATCCAAAAATATATTTAATTATCACAAATCTATAGGGGAAATATGATTTTAGGTAATACATATCATCTATGTTCTTGGGACTAAGTCAATAGTAAACTTGACATCTTGTTATGGATGAAACGCAAAGAAATCCTTTAGAAA
The DNA here is from genome assembly GCA_963277665.1 of Viscum album. NCBI lineage: Eukaryota > Viridiplantae > Streptophyta > Magnoliopsida > Santalales > Viscaceae > Viscum > Viscum album. The sequence goes on along the minus strand of OY728143.1, from coordinate 2,082,830,163 downwards.
CAAATCTAGGAACTCATCCACTAATAGAGGTACCTAATTCTAAAAACCATCACCATCATCCTCTAAAACAAGAGAGAAGATCTGAGTGGTCAAACTATCCATTATTGGTAGTCGGAATCCAATTCACCATGTCAAAGGATCTCTTTCTCTCTGAAATATCCAAGAAACCCCATCTAGTGCCATAAATCATGTTCATCGATGATAGCAACCGATGTGCACCTTGAAATAAACCATCCAGTACATTCTTAGAATCATAATGAAGAGTTCCATTTCTATAACTATTAATTTATATTCCCTCTCGATCCCTAATAGATTAAGTGTGCATAATGGACACATGAAACCCCGATTCATATTTTTTCTAAGAGGTTCAACCAAATCCATCACATAAATAATAATCTAGGTAATAATTTTAAAAAATTCCAAAAGATGAGAATAAATAAAATAATTAGACGCAACCATATCAATTAATGAATTATTTATAGATAATGTAAAAAAATAGTACATCAAATTATCATAGGTAATACATTTATTTTTGTTGGTTTCTAATCCATAGAATGAAGGTTCTTCATATCTTCTGAATCTTGGGGATGATTACTGACAAGTGGATCATCCTTTAGAAGACTATGTCTATAATAGGATCTGGACATTCTACTATTCCCGATAGACTAAGAACCTATATACCTTGACGAATTAGGATATTCAAGAATTTCCCTATCGATTGTGGAACTCCAGCCACTCTCAATCAGAATAGAAATCTTATATAAACTCTACAAGTGACCTTGATTTACACACTTGTGAAGGGTCTAGGTAGAACTGGACACCTTGACTACACATTACCTAGTCTCTTATACTGATAGAACATGAATGACCTTGAACCAATGGTCATAGAAGAAGGAGGATAGGATGTGTGGCTTTCACAACCTCCTCCCCTCTTATTCTAATCTTCAATCTCACTTTTTTTTTCAAACACAACATACTTCCCTGGAAAACCATTGAAACTACCCCACAGAAACCAAACATATTAGTATGATCAATCTACACAATCAGGGACCAATCAACTATCTCATATTATGTTTTTATCTTAATCAAGAAGACCTAGGACAGAATTTCTGGAAACAACCTTATCTCAAAATAATGATCCTATAAGATCTCATTAGAAACCACCTCATGCATAAAATAGACCAATTCAACAAAATGGTTGTATACTCCAATACAATCTGATCCTCCTGATAAATATCTACAAACTCTTAATACATGGAGAGTGAAAAAGTCTCAAGGAAATACTACACCTTGAAAATACAGTTTATGTCCTTCAAACTCATATTCTCATGTTTTCAACCACGGACTACTAAGTCCCGAAACCTACTAATGGGACCATTAAACAATAACTAATCACACTTCATATTTATCATATCAAGAGACTCAAGAAACCCAAAAATCATTAGAACCTTTTAAATTTAATACTCATCTTCATGGGGGACTATGCTACCCTGAAAGGAAGGAGGTTCATTCTTCAGAAACTCTAGAGAATTATCCTTTTTCAGACCCGGTATGGCTTCCTTATCATGAACAGGACTATATAAAACTCTTTGATCAAATTCTTGAAAATCAAAAAGTACCGCTTATGATAATATTTAATAAACTAGGGAGGGATAACTATATTTAGCTTCTTCATTTGGTTTCATAGGAAGTCTTCGGAGAGGCATGATTGTAAAATAATTGACAAACACATGGAAACAATCAATAAAACATAAAAAATTTCAAAAAACCATTCAAACACCTATATAAATCATATCCAAAACTACAACAATAACAATAACAAGTCAAACTACTCACCCCCAGGTTGGTGTTCATTCACAATCTACAACCCGTACATCCCACCTATAAGAGTCAAACCACATCTCATGGTTACCCCAAACTTGTCACAAGGTGTGTTGGCTAGACACCCCACTCACTACCAAATCCTAAAGACTTGATAGTGCTAGATCTAGTCTATATAGAATCACCCAAATTAAATGGCCTAACAGATGGTGAAAACCCGCTCTAATACAATTTTTCCATGAACCAATCTCAGTTTTTATCTAACTGAAGTGCTGACCCAGCCTGTGGTATGGCTCGAATGGAGTTTCAAATCCCTATGGGTTGGAAACTAGTGCATTGGTATGATGTAACACATTTGGGAATGATATCAACCACGTAAATCAACCCCAAAAAAATAAAACATATAATCATATAACCAAACAAAACCCAAGATTTATCACAGTCAACATCGACAATACAATTGGTAAAAAGGTTACCGTGCAACCTTATTTTAACAATTTATAACTTTAATCCGAAATCCAAACTACTAAAATGGGAGGGGAACTTACTATACACCCAATCCATCATATAACAAGAGGGTAAGAACCCTTATTCCACCTCTACTAACACTTTACAAAAGAGGAACTACTAGCACGTAGAACCACATTCACTACCATGGGGAACCTTTTTTTACATGGTTCAAACATAACAATGGATACATACACCCGAAGGTATATTTAGGGTTTGATCGAAATTATTAGTAGGATGCAACCAAAGAATATTCCTTGTAATAAAATTATATGAAAAATCAACATGTTATTTTTATGAAAAATTAAAACATAAATTTAAATAAATAATTCCTTGAAATGAAGAGGAGATATAAAAAGTAAATATTACATCAAGATGAACTGCAAGAAAATCATCAGCACAATGGGAAATAAGTATGGTGCAAGATTTTGTGGTGTCCTGGAATCCTCATACTCTTGGTGATAAAACCATCCACTAGACATGATGGTCCTTCTTGAGACTCAAATCTCCATCACATGATTGATTAGTTAGTATTATTAAGTCAATACGTGTTATGTAGATCACACCTATGCCCTACCAGATCGCCTAACATACTAGACCTATTCTTCCAACCGAGATAACTAGAATTATATTATGCTTTATTCCTTTTCTAATGTCACATAAACCACCTATAACATAATATTACTTCCAATAACATAAAACCCACATGTAAGACATCCATTTTTAATAGGAAAATTAATATTGAGTCCTTACACATGTGATTTTTTTTGAAAACATGATTCACCCCACCAATATAATTTTTAAAACCCATTTAAAAACAAATGAAATCATACTAAAATTCTAAAACAATGTTAATGAATAGAAACATCTACCTTTTTCTTCAAAACATCCCTAAATGGGTTAAAAAAACTAAACCAAGGAAAACCCTATAGAGGCAATGAAATGAAAAACCAATAATATCCAACCCAATAAAACATGATGGGTCCCACATTGGGTCAAACAATCTTCTAGATAAATATATAACACAATACGGAATAGTTAAAAGACCAATAATAAGAAGGAAAAGATTAAATGTGGAGCTTACTCAAATACTTCATGAAGATTCCACCTAGATCCACACAATTTAGATCTTAAGGGAGTTGAAGATGAGAGGGGGAGGAACCTAGGTTATGGAAGTAAAATTGGGGAATAAAATGGATGATTTGGGGATAAATTCAGGGAGGTATAGTTTAAGAAGTTATTTTTTTTAAATTTTCTGGATGGTGGTGTGGTTTGGATATAGTATTCTCTAAACTATGGTCCAACTCGGAGACACCTCTTCCCAAAAGGAAAACTAGATGCACAATTTCCAAGGGGAGGCACACACCCATGCACCTATAATTTCACCATATATAGTGATATGTTTCTAAGTGCATAGTTATACCACACAGCTATGAAGTAATCCTTGTGACCTAGACAGTTCCACTATCTGGAGTGCATAGTTTCCACAAGGTTGGTGAACAGTTTCTACTAACCATGTGCAATCACTTTTCCCGCCTGAAAACCACAATTTTTATAGAAAATACTTAAAATGTAATGTGATAAAGATATGAAGAAATATAATTACCACAAAAACAAAAAATATACCAATTTTTGGGACATTTTATTACTCATTTATCAATAATTCATTGTTACAATCCTACTTCAGGTAATAACTTCTTTATTTTTCATGTATATTTTGATTTTTTATTTTCAGTCCTCTTTTTATTGATCATGGTTACATAATCTTCAAAACATTTACCATGATATAAATAATATATATATATATATATATTCAGTATTTTTTTATTTATTTTAATCCAAAAAAATTAGAGATAAAAAATCAAGTACACCGTTCATGGAGACGGTAGGTCATACATACAGAGGAACGATGTTTCCATTTTCTCGATAGAAAAATTGAAATAAATTGAAATAATATATTATCATTAATGAATAGGGTTTTTCATATATATCATATATATTCATTATATTTTTTCTTATTACCTTTTATGTAAGGAATTAGTGACAAATGGATCACATCACTTCGTGTGGCGGTAGTCTTCCATACACATGATTGATGTTATCATGTCCCCCATATAATTGAATCTAAGAAGGTACATGTGATATCATAAATACATATTCATATTAATATCATAAATATCATATATAAACATTAAATCCAACATTATATCCATCCTTGATAGGTGGTTATTATAAACAAATAACATTGGTATGAGAGGCGGTAGTCTGTTGTACACACTTGTGATGATTTTGTGTCACATTTGAAAGAATATGAGAAGTATTTAGGTTATAAAATTAACATAATAAATTATCATTATATTTAAAATGATGATATTTTTATATTATAATGTATTTATTATAATTTAAGTATTTATAGGAAGAAATTAAATAAAATGATCGATTAGGGATGTTACATCTTATTCAAACAATTTCTGCTTGTTTTAAAAAAAATGATTCCAAGGATGGAATTATGAACAAAATAAGAATTATAGTATTAGAAGATATTTATGTATTTTATTTGGGAATGGAATATATGAACCCTTTTGTTTTTTAATTGTTAGGTTTAGAGGATAATGGGTGGCCTTCTAAAACTAAGGTGAGTGGTGCACTTGTAATTTTTGAAAATAAAAAGGTGTACCCATGTTTTTCATATTTTAAAATTATATAAATTTGTCCATTAGAAATACTATAAGATATATGGTCGAAATATTTCCATTAAATGGGTGTTGGAAAATTTTTGTGTCATTTTCTATCCTTAGCCTTTTAGTTTAACCCATAGTAATCCAATTTTTACCACGATATATAATTTTTACAATATTTAATAGTCATTCTGGATAAATTGTTATCTGACCATATTGGATAATATAAAATTTTATAGTTCTAAATATGGAATCCATTTTTCAAAATTCCCCTCAATGAATTTTTGTAATTAAATTTCAAATAAAACCTATAGAAGAGATGATAAATCTGGTTTTCAAGGAAAAATTATTCATAATTAGAGAATGTCTAAATAACAAAATCAATTTGAAATTGATCCCAATAGAATAAATCGAATTAATAGATATATATTTAAACTATTTATAATTTTGAAACCATAATAAAATAATATTTATGTTTTAAAATTCTTTAATATAAATGACAATTCTTAATAAAAACTTGTATTTTAACTATTCATTGAAAAATTTAGCTTCTCTAAATTTTAGAGAAAATTCACCCTAATATAATTTTTCCATGAAAATTTTATGAATGATTGTTTTCTTAATATAATATTTCTATATTTGTGAAAATTCATTTTTAAAATAATTGTTCAAAATTTGAAAAACCATTTTTTAGAATAATATGAACTTTAAGCATAAAATTTGTTTTATTATTATATATTCTATAGAAAACATATAAGAATAATGTTAATCATTTTATAGAATTAACAATATATAAATTTCATTAATATCAATCTCCAAAAGTTGTATTTTAATTTTTTGTGTCAAAAAAAGTTTATGCGAAAAAAAATAGTTTTGCAGAAAAATATTTCCTTTGTTTTCAAATGATTTTTTTAATTTCATTTCTAATTAAATGGAAACAAAATAAATCATTATAAATAATTGTGTAAACCATATATTTTCATAATATATTCAATACTATTAATGACCACGATTCCAATGGTTATGTGATAACTACCATTTTAGATAATTAATTTTTAATACTCTGTCACATTTTGTTTAAACTCATTATTACATCTAAGGAAAGATAAAATAGATGTTGTCTATAATAATAAATATCAAAAAGATTAAATTTAAACAAAAAAATCCATTTCATAAAATATAGGGTTATTACATTCTACCACCATTAAAATTAATTTCTCTCCTGAAAATCATCAATCTGGTAAAACAAATGAGGATACTCAAGCATCGTTACATCCTCAAGTTCCCACATAGCTTCTTTAAGCTGGCAGGTTTTCTTTAAAATGTTGATCAAGTTGGTGGTATTAATTCATATCACTTTGTTTTTATAATTCATAATTTCAACCAGTTGGTTCCCATAAGAAAGATAATGATATATCGGTAATACCTCCGAGTTTAGTACATGTGATGTATTTGGTGTGTACTACCTCAATACCGTTATATGGAACACATCATAAACCTAAGAGAGGTTCGGTGGAAGAACCAAAAGATAGGCTACCGTCACAATTCTATAAATAATTTCAAATTAACTGATATACCTAGGTATTAAATTTCCTTTTTGTCTTAAGTAAAATATCATCCTTGGTATGTGATTCAATCAATTTCCACTCTATCTCTTTCTACATGAAATGAATATTAATTTTTTAATCCTAAAGCAAAAATAGATCCAATGATCCACAATTGAATGATAATTCATTCCTTATATCTTTAGTTATCATCATAAAAACAGATAGAACAAGTTATCCAATATTTATAAATCATCATATGGTGAAGTAATACATTATTCTCAAAAAACCCCATCCAATGTTCAATATATATCATTCCATAAATGGTTATCTTTATAAACCTTCCAAAATAATAAATATATAAACAATGTCAATAAATATCCAAAAATAACCTTGACATTTGTTCTAAATATATCATTAAATACCTCTTGATGGTTATATTCCAAATATGTGGATACATTGGTCATATATTCTGTTAAAGCATGGTAATAACTAGATTTACCATACAACCTCATGAAAACATGCATGCTCCCTCATTCATTGATTAAAACCACAAATTATAGAATATACTACATAGATCCAATAATTTTGTAAAAATCCTCAATAATAACATACCACTTTTTCAAAAAATCATTTATTCTTACTGATGTTTCCAATACTATCAAATTTAATTTATCTATATCAATCTTATTTTAATCCAAGAATAAACACCATTATGTCAATATTAGGAATATATTAATGGTTAACTTCCCTTAATGATGTTTGTTTCTTAAAAAATAATGTTGTAATTAAATATATTTTTTATTTCATCGGTACTATTCAACATATTCTCCCAAATCCTTAATGAAAATATTTTATAGAACAATCCATATATAATTAATTATTCTTATATCATAATTCCTGAATTCCCAAAAACAAAACTTAAATAATTCCAACTCATTCTTAAACCATTAACTATGCTTCATAATCTTATTCTTTAGTCACTATTTTCTACAATATGAAATGTTAATCATGTGTTAGCATTCATCAAACTCAATTTAATAACGCTTCTAACATTTAACATAAACAATATTTTTTATAAAAACCCATAATTTTTATATTACATTCATGGTTTCTTAATAATTATGAGTATAACCACTTCTCATACAACATTTCTAATTATCCTCATGATATTTTTTCTTAGGACCTCAATTTGTTTAATTCCCATATGTTCCACATCTATAAAATTCACCCATTTATGATTCCATAGGGAAACCATTATTCTCACCCCATAAATTAAATGAACATTTCATTTTTCCTTAGAAACTTTTAAATATTTTACCTTCTTATCAAAACATAAAACAACTTCTCAATCCTAGTAGACATTCTGTGGAGTGATTCTTAGCACATTATCAACATATGGGAAGATGAATCTTTTTCCCTCCATAGTCTCCACCACTAAAAATCTAGATTAACATCAACCTTATCTTCTTTAGTCTTTCAAAGAGTTTCTTAATTGGAATGTTTTTGATCATATAAAATTATAACAGATTAAGAATAATAAAATTATACTTCACTTCAGTAACCACCCCATTTGGTTTATCACCAATAATGTACTTATAACATTCAACATTAATCCATTCCCTTTTAGTTCCCTACATGGAATAAAAATAAAAACATATTATAATTAATAATAATCATTGTGGTAATCCAAATATTCCTGAGTAATCACTTATAGGATGTCTAAATCTTGACACCTTCTTTTAAATATATGAAACTGTAGGATTAGAAAAGGTCATTCCTGGTAATTATTTAAATACTTCAAGATGGTTTATAATGGGTTTAAGAATTTCCAAATCATATCCCCTGAGAGTGATAAATCAAGTGTGTAGAAAGGATCATTTACTTGAACCATGTGATGATAAAATCCTGTTGAATAGATGCTTTTAGAGTTTTTAACCCTAGGTACCTCTATTCCAGATCCACATCCACATGTATTATCCATACACAGATGTAATTTCTAGGAAACCACCCACCCTATTCTTTACCAAAATTTCATGAAATTTTCTAATACATTGATTCATCCTTATACATATCCATAGACATATCCAAAGATATATCCATAGAATTATCCATAGGGATCTCACAGATTTTTTCTCATCCTAATTTCAAAATGATTTCTAAGACTTTATTTGATAGCAACCATACAGACCGAAACTTCTCATACACAAATATTACATCTTAATATATGAATATTAATTGCATTACATAATGATTCATGTTATAATAATTTATGTATAGTTCCATTAGAAACTTATAATGGTAAAAACTTTTCTATAAGTGCGATACATCATCTTTCACTGTGTTCATCATAACTAGAACCCTTATTTTGAATATTATGAAAAATATGTTTCATCGTAACCTTGGGAAAGGAAACATAAGAAAAGGTGAGCTTAGATTCTAGGTTAGGGTAAACATGGGAGTTGTCAACATATCATAATAATACGGGCACAATAACATGATAATGACATTTTAAAATCATACCCTTCATATCATAGATCATAAACCTGAGTCATAGAATAAATTTTGGTAATTCATGAGAATTGAATCATAATGGAATCAAAGAACATGATCCATGAAAAAATAACATTATCATAATATATAGATTTTCTTCATACACATAAGAGTAGAAAATAATTTCCTTAATAGTCAAGGATTATATGAAAAGTTGTCATAGTGTAATGGGTTCACTACCTAAACCATCATTGTAGTAATGGATCACTCACAAGATTATCATATTGTATATAGTCCCCTACCGATCTAGGTTAACTCACCATTTGAGTCTTATTTATCTCATGAGATATAAATCATTATCCAATGCAATGGAAGGAGATATAGGTTCCCCCCATCTTTGGTTATAACATAGCCACCATACATGGTTAAAACATAACCACCACCCCTTTTTATAATGTAACCATAATCCTTGGTTATAACATACCCACTGTGACATAATGAAAATCATACATAATTATGTCTGAAGACCATAAAACTTTCATCATATCAGAATGCATGAACAAAAATGGGTTGCAGAAAACATTTATCATATCAAAATCTATGAAATTAAAGGGACTTTATAATCCATTCTTCATGTAAGAACCCATTAAAATAAATGGGATTCATAAAACATTTCATCATAGTTAAACACATGGAATATAAACGAGTTTCATAATTAATTTACCATGGTATAACTCATCAAATATAAGTAGGCTTCAAGAAAATATTTTCATCATAAACATAAACCAATCCAAGAATGAATAATAATTGAATCCTTGGATCATATTTATAGTAAATCATTTGTAAAATAAAATGATGTAATATTATATGGAAAATTATTTTGAAAGTAAAATCGGTTGGAACATTTATTATCGAAACACACCATTCTTTTAAAATCACATTTCTATATTTGTAAATTCATAAAGTATTATGGATATCCTATTCATTGAAAAAAACATTTAAAACTTAAAAAAGAGACTTAAAATATCATTTAAAACACTATTTAGTAAAATATTGTTTCCATATAAAAACACTTTTTAAAACATTAAACACAATCAAAATAATTTTTATTGAATAAATCTTTTGAAAACATATAAAGGAATATTAGTTGTCCAGATAGTGGGAAATGGTGTACATGTTAAAATAAATATTTCTTTCAATTTTTTAGTAAAATCCAAATGGGGCCCTATTTGAAAAATGATAAGAAGGTTCCTCTTATGGAATTTGGTAAAAAAATAAATATGAGTAAAATTTTCTTTAATAAATCATTTTTAGAATATTAAAACCTTTTTTAAATGTTTTCCAGAAAATACAGATATAGAATAAAAAGCGGTTTTCGATCTAAGAGATAAGTAAAATAGATTTTTGTTAAAGTAATTCCTTTGAAATATTTATTATATAAAAATATAAAAATGAATGTGAAACGTTTATTCCCATGAAAAAACGATAGGGGATAAAAATTAAAAAATTTATTCTGAGATAGATCATAATATTTCATCACTGGAAGCATAATCCTAAAAAATCACGATTAATGATGAGATTGTAAAATAAAATTATTACTAATTTTTTAATTTTTAATTGTAATTTAAATATAATAATAACGTTAAATGAAATAAATAATATCATAATAATAGATAAATATATTATATTACTTGTTAATGGGGTTGTATATATATCTCATAAAATAAGTTAGGCGCATAACATAACATATGTCCCAAAAAAGACAAATTGAGGCATATTTCCATTGGTAATTTGGTAAATTTTTATTCATAAACCCATGAAATACATAACCTCAAATAGTAATTTAAATACAAATAGGTGGGGAATATAGAAATTTTCACACATAAGTAAAAAGTGAGACACAAATCTCTTACCTTTGGTCTCGACTTTCATCATAAACATTTGAAACAAATGTATAATAATTAAGAGTTTATGATATATTTATATATATTATGAAATTATATGGACCCAACCTTAAAAAATACATATTCTTGAATAAAATGGATAATTCACATTGAGTATCATTTTAGGTTTAGATTTTTAGAGAATTAGGTCATTACATTTACATAAAAACATGAATATTACATGTAGACAATTCTAATCAGTATCTATTTTTTTCATAAAATAAAAACTCTAGAAAAAAAGAGTCATGTATAGTTACATGTTTGAGATAGAAAGATTTTTCCTTGATCCCATCCTTGACCCAATTCATCTTTAAGACCTGTGAAAAAAATTTCAAAACCTGCGATGAGCATAAAAATCTCAGTAAGGGATACACAAAGAAGGAAAACTGTTAGTTTTTTTCAAAACAACAATTAAACCATGAATACTTATCATATGTAATAAATTTCACCTTTTTTATGCAGTAAATACTATTAACTTAATAAAAGATCATTTCTTACCCTTTTGAAACCAAAAGAAACCCTATATAGAGAACACATAACATATAAATTTAACTTGGGACATAAACATACTCAAATTGAATAACCATAAGGTCGACTTCCACACATATCACTAAATGTAATAGCCATATAGTTGACTTCCTTACCCAATGCAATGGAGGTTATAACATAACCACTCATTCTAGTTTGTCACAGCACCACCCGTCATTTGGTTTATCAAGTAACCACCCGTCAAATGTCCAAGTACCATTATAAAATCATAACACATAAAACAAATATAAAGGAATGAACAATTTCCACATTTCAATCATAATATATCACTTAAATATATTGAAATAACAAATACATTATCAAAACCATTTTCAATACCAAAATACATAAAAGAGTATATGGTATTTATTTTCCTTGAAAAAAATCATTACCCAAAGAAAAAATAATACTCACAGCGGCGGAATGGTTGTTGTCACTACTTACGTTAAAATATAAATTCCTTTTTTTCGTTTAGTAAAACACTTCGCACTACTGGAAATCGGAGCTTTCCCAACACTTATATACACCCTTTCCCAACGGTTCTCCCAAACCGTTGGGAAAGGGGGGTCTTTCCCAACGGTTTGGGAGAACCGTTGGGAAAGTGGCCTCAAAACACCCCTTTCCCAACGGTTTGGGAGAACCGTTGGGAAAGACCCCCCCTTTCCCAACGGTTTGAGAGAACCTTTGGGAAAGACCCCCTCAAAACACCCCTTTCCCAACGGTTTGGGAGAACTGTTGGGAAAGACCCCCCCCCCCTTTCCCAACGGTTTGGGAGAACTGTTGGGAAAAATCAGCCCAAAATCCAGCATTCACCCCTACCTATACCAACGGTTTTGAAAACCGTTGGGATAGGTCTATCCAAACGGGTTTGAGAACCGTTGGGATAGATTCTTTGATTTCTTCCAGGTCTACTACCCGAGAACATTATATAAATATAAATTTTTAATAATTATGATAATACATATATATATTTATGAATTTATGTTTATAAAAGTTATGTTAGGTTAGTGGTTAAGGCGTTTAATTATAAACGGGGGGTTGTGGGATCAAATCCCACCACATGATTTTTTTTCAAATACATATACCAACGATTTTATAACCGTTGGAATAGATTTTCATATTACTTATACCAACGGTTTTGAAAACCGTTGGGATAGGTCTATACCATTACCTCATGTCTGACTTGACCCATTCACTTATATACACCTGATTAAGAACCTTACCTCATGTCTGACTTGACCCATTCATTATTTAATATCCTGAATAATAAACTAAAGTTAATTTATAATTGATTAAGAACCTTTTTGAATTTTATTATTACTTTTATATCACTTATTATCATGTTATAAACATTATTTAATCATTCAAGATAATAATGTTCGTTTTGTCGATATTTGGTATTTGAGTCACAAATGAACCCTATATAGTTAGAAGTTGTTCACATGGTCAAAAGTTTATTATATCCATAATGAAATTCACAATTTAGATATCCCTTATATTATATATATCCAGTATATACATGTATTTATAATATTACAAAACATTTGAAGGAAAGAAATGAAATGCACCGTTTATGGAGACGGTAAGTCGTATGTACGCATGAACGCTACTTCTATTTTGATTTATTATTTTAATGGAATTAAAACATAATGATATGTAGTAATAATATAATTCCTGTATAATATCATATAATATAATTAACTCCACCCTTTATATATCCCACGTATTGCATTAACGAGTAATATCACTTTGAGAGGGAGGTAGTCCGCACTTCCTCAAATGAAATTACCACATTTATCCATTATTGAATCAATAAATGTATGATATAAATAGAAAATACAGAATCATAAATAATAAAAATGGTATATATCACACATATATATATATATATATATAGTTTCATCTTAATGGACACCATGAGAGTCGGTACGAGATAATCTAACAATCATCGTTTCATGAGGTGTTAGTTTGCCATCCAAAGAAACATTATGTTCTTCACCCATTAGATGGAGGTGCGTGTAAGTTTATTTTGAATACATCTCATAAAAACATCCTAGTATATTGAGGATACTATTTTTGTTATAAAAGAATGTAATAAAAAGATTTTATGGGTTGGAGATGTAAAATAAAAGAAAATAAGTTAAAAAAAATTATTACCTTTAGTTTGGGTAACTCCCTTTGGTTTGAACCAAAATGGTTTGTTTAAGTCCCTTATTCCTAAGGTAAGGCATCTAGGTGGATGATAGGAATGTAGGTAGCTTAAATGAGAAGATTTTGGATGAGCCAAATGGCTAGACAGGTGTGTGGAATTGGTTAGAAATGGTCTCCTTTTATACGGGGGTGGAGGGGTTCTTTATAAAAGTGTGAAAATATTATTTTATTATATAATTATATTCAGTTTATAAAGGTCAAAAAATAATTTACCTCAAATATAAGATGAATAATAGTCGAAATAATATCATCCAATAGGAATTTGAAAAGTTTTGGATAATATTTTAATCATTATAATCATATTTATTTAAATCATGTATAAACAAGGTAAATACTGCATCATTATTGTGTCATAAATAATTTAATTTATTTGATGTCTAAAAATTATAAAAAATATACTATTATATAGGAAATCTTGTTATCTTTATAAAGAATATTTATAGTTGAAAAGATAATCTACATAACACCTTGTAAAAATTAATTTACTAAAAGATATTTGTTTTTGTCATTATTTCCTTTACTTTAAGATAATTAATCTGAAGTGTCATTATCACTCCCAAAAGACTCAATGGGGTCCAAAAATCGACTCGAAGATGCCCATGGCCATTCATGACTCACCAATAAGATTTGGACAAGTGTTAAGGTAATTTTGAATTATTATAATATAATTTTTTCCTTGAATTACCCTATTTACCTTTAACTGTGGTAAATAAAATTCAAAATTTACTATTCACCAAAAAAATTATTTTTATCTTATTGAACCACATTTTAATTACTAATAACAAAAATTTATGTCGTATTTTAGAAATTCAATTCACAGAAGTGGTGAAATTTCATTTAAATGAAAAATTCGGTTTTTTAACTACTACTAAGTGGTTTCATTATTCATCAAAAATTGAAGTTTTTCAAGAAAATTACCAAATATTCTGCCTAAGATATATTTGAAATTCTGAATTAAAAATTGATGTCTATTTTACCAAATTATAAACATAGAATTTGAATTAATTCTTTTAAAATTAATTCTTGTTGTTAAAACAAAGAGCGTGATTTTAAGAAACAATAACTATCAAAAGATTGACACCTGTTTATGTCCAAATTCAATGTGAAATTAATTCCAATGACCAAAATTGGATTAAATGGTAAAAATATATTATAATTACACTTTAAAACTAATTAAAAATATAATCTATCTATATAAATAAATTATATTAAAACAAAATTTTGAATAAAAATACAATATTTTTCACTATTCATTAAAAAATGCACTTTGTCGAAAAAAATTCCAAACATTTACACAAATTAAAATTTGACATCCCCATTATAAAGAAAAATTTTATTTGGTCGAATAGAATGTATTAAAGTTACTAGGACTAGATTTAAATAGGGTTCTCCATTTAAAGGTGGTAAATCAACCTTTTAATGTGAATTATACATAAAATTAGATTCATTCACATTTTAAGACTCTAACTTTTATTGGATAAAAGTAAATACATTTAAAAAACATGTATAATCATATTGTATTTAGTTTTGTTCATTCCCTTTAATAAAATTTCTTGGAGTTAACTTCCATTTAAAATAATAATATTATATTATTAGTGTACAACATAAGATTTCAAAGAAACTCGTTGTTGCGTATCAGGTACACTATCGAACATAGAAAACCTTTTAAAGTAAAATTAATATTTAATTCACAAATATTAATAAATATGAAATATGTCTTATTCTTTATTTACCTGGGATGATACATCCTTCCCCCCTTTCGAAAATTACGTCCTCACAATTTTTATTCACTAATAAATAAAGTGGGGGAATTTATCCCTCATAGCATTTTCAGATTCCCACATTGCCTCTTCAACCATATTCTTTTTCCACAAAACCTTTACCTGGTAAATTACCTTATTTCACCACACTTTCTCCCTATGGTCAAGAATATGAACTGGTTTTTCTTCATAAAAGAGATTCTCTTCCAACTGAACTACCTCTGGAGTCAAAACATGAGATGGATCTGGTATATACTTTCTCAACATTGAAACATGAAAAATATTGTATACCTAGGATAAACATGGAGGTAAAGACACTCTGTATGAAACTGATCCATCTTTCTCTATGATTTCATATGTTCCAATGAACGTTGGACTCAAATTTCCATTCTTACTAAAATGAATCACACATTTACATGGAGAATCTTTGAGAAACAATTGATCACCTACCTCAAATTAAATATCCTTCCTCCAGTTATCCGCATAACTTTTCTATCTATTCTGAGCTGTTCTCATGTGCTTTTGAATTAATTGAACTTTCTCTACCATCTCGTCTACCAATTTTGGTCCCATTAGATTCCTTTCACCTACTTTATCACAAAAATCTTGAGTTCAACAATGCATTCCATATAATGCATCAAATGGATCCATCTGTATACTGGAATGAAAACTGTTATTATAAGAAAATTCATCCAAAGAAAGATGTGGGTCCCAACTTCCCTGGTAATCTAGTGAGAAGAACATAGGATATCCTCCAGGGTATGAATTGTTCTTTATGAGTTCCCATATGATTGAGGATGAAAAGATGTACTAAAATTTAATTCAGTACCCATTGAATTCTGATGGCCTTTCCAAAAGTTATAAGTAAACGTGGGATCACGATCAGATACAATAGAGAGGGGAACTTCATGCAACCTCACTATCTCTTTAACATCCAACTGAGAATGTTGATCTAGATACAATGTATCTCGAATAGGAAGAAAATTAGCAGATTTAGTCAATCGATCAACTATAAACCATATTGCATTATTAACTCAAGATATCTTTGGTGATCCCACAACAAAATCCATGGATATATTTTCCCGTTTCCACTCTGGCACCGGTAAAGACGGAAGAATCCTTTTCGGTAACTGGTGCTCTATTTTAACCTACTGGCAAGTTAAACACTTCATAGTAAAATCAGAATTATCTCTTTTAATCTATCCCACCAGTAATACTCCTGAAGATCATTGTACATCTTAGTAATACCAGGATGAACTGAAAATGGAGAACTATGAGCTTCACATAACAACTCATTCTTCAACTTTGAATCACAAGGCACACATAATCTCTTCCCAAACCTCAAAACACAATCACTATGAATGTTAAAATCTGGCAACTTACCCTTCTGAACCAACTCTACCTTTTTCTGTAACTCACTATTTTTTCTATTCTTGCTTTATTCTGTCTGATAGAGATGATTTCACTGAAACCTGAAACAAAATAGAAGAATGTCCTTCACCAACAACTTCTATTCCATGCTTCATCAAATCAAAAACCAAAGGATCTCGTTCCAAACACAACATGGTTAATGAGACATTACATTATCGAATCAAATCATCAAAGGCTTTATTTTTTTCATGGATGGTAATGGCTCATGCAATCATAATCCGTTATTAATTCCAGCCATCTCCTCTATCTCATGTTCAATTATTTTTGAGTTAATATATACTTTAAACTTTTGTAGTCAGTATATATTTCACATTTTACTCCATACAAATGATACCGTTAAATTTTTATAGAAATAAACAAAAACAACTTATTCCATATCACGTGTAGGGTAATTTAACTCATGGGGTTTAAACTGAAGTGAATTGTAAGCAATTACCTGATCATTCTGCATAAGGAGACAACCAAGTCCGTTCAACAAAGCATCACTATAGATAACAAAATCACCATTTCTGGATGGCATTACCAAAACTAGATAATTCACCAATATTCTTTTCAATTCCCGAAAACAATCATCACATTCTTTTCGCCAATTGAACTTAACACCTTTTTGAGATAACTTAGTCATTGGACTACATAACAGTAAAATATTCTCAAAAAACCACTTATAAAAACCTGCCAAACCAAGAAAACTACGAATCTCAGTTATATTTTTGGGTCTTGGTCATTCTTCAACAACTTCTGTTTTAGCAGGATCAATAGTTATTCCATTTTTTGAAGCAATGTGTCAAGGAATGAAATTATTTGTAACCAAAACTCACCCTTGTAGAATTTACCAAATAGTTTCTTTTCTTTTAAGGTTTTCAAGAAAAAAAATAACTGACATTCATGTTTTTTTTATTTTAGAATAAACTAAAATATCATCAATAAACACAACTTCCATTTATCACCTGAGTCAAATAAGCCATCACTACAACAAACTATTCAACTCTGATTCTAACCATCTCATGTTGCAGATTTAGAAGGTCATTTTCCTCTGTATGCCTTCCCATAAAATATGCTCTATTTCCTCTATGAAAACCCATTCTGAACACAGAAATATATTCGGTGAAGCAACATGGTAATCTGTAAATGCTGTATCATTTCAATATTACTGTAAATTAATTTATGGAATCTTATTTAACAATACCCTAATTCCTAAAGTTTTCTAAACCGACCTCTAATACCAACAATAAGGATCTGGCCTTAAACATTACATATTCATGAATTAAATGGATTATTCACATTGAGGATCGTTTCAGGTTTATAGTTTTAAGGGAAATAGGTCATTACATTTACATAACAACATGAATATTACATGTAGACAATTCTACTCAGTATCAATTTTTTTCATAAAATAAAAACTCTTGAAAAAAAGAGTCCTATCTAGTTCCATGTTTTAGACAGCAATACATTTCCTTTACCCCATCCTTGACCCTCTACATCTTTAAGTCCTGTGATTTTTTTTTTAAAACATGGGATGAGAATAAAAAAGCTCAGTAAGGGATACCAAAAGAAGGAAAACTTTTAGTTTTATTCAAAACAACAAGTAAACCGTGAATACTTATCATAAGTAATACATTTCACCTTTTTGAAGTAGTAAATACTCTTCACTGAATAAAATATCATTTCTTACCCTTTTGTAACAAAAAAACCCATATAAAGAACCTTCTATATAATGGTTTAAATAGTGTTATTAATATCTTAATAAAACATATTCATGTTTATAACACCTTATATGATCATTTTACAACATCATTCAACACATTTATTAGTAATATTATGTTATTTACATTTTGTCGGGTGCATTCTTTACATGGTTTCCATTATCAGTTCATTATGAATATTCTTATCAACTGGGAGTGAAACTACAGAATTGGAATGTAATGGTAGTTACATATTTATAAAATGTAAATATGACCAGACTTGAAGTAATTAAATAAAATTGATATCACATCGTCCACGATGTTGGTAATTCGACACAAAACGGATAATATTTTTATTCCTTTAACAAGTGGGAGTGGAGAAGAATAATGATGAAGAATTTTAAATGGAAATTAGAACATCTATAATATACAATATTTCTGGATATTTCATGCCTCTTTGTTAAGAGTATGGGAAGAGACTCTAATAAATGAAAAGGAAACTAATGGAAAACACATGAAAAGAAAGAGGATTTCATTCCTCTTGATCTCTCCTCCTTGAGATCCTCCTTAAGGCCTTTGATTTTGGCCTTTGGGTGATACCAGAAGGTCTTGGATGTGGGGAAGGAGATTGGGGAGGGAATTGGGTTGAAATTAGTCAATTATCTTGGCTTGAGAGGTTTGGGAGGAAGAGGGGAATGAGGTTGGTATTTATAGTCGAGGTGAGGCGGTATTTAATATTATTTAAATCATTATTATAATATTTTTTCTCCCGACTCTGAATAAACTCAATTCATGTTACCCAAATAGTAATAATGGCATGTGAGTTATAACCAAGTGGACTTACATCACTTATGATGTCATAAATAGTGTATTTAACTGATAATTTGAATATACGATATTTTACTGTATTTCACTATTCATTAAAAATTCCATAATTTTAGAAAAATCCGAAAAAAATCAACCCCACCAATTTTCAACGTGTAGAATTCAAAAATAAACCCCATTTTTTGAAAATAATTTTCTACGTATTATTAATTAAATTTTTGAATAAAATTATACTAAATTTTAAAATTATTAATTTTAAATCTATAAATGTTTTTATATCACATTGAAAAGATAAAAAAGATTTCAGTATCATCATTTCTTATGATAATAAAATTATAATAAAATTTACTATTCATTATGGTTATATTACTATTCATAAGGGTATGTTACTATTCAACAAAAAACAAGTTGGTTCCATCAGACTCCAAATAACTTACTGAATACATTTATATATGATAGTTTTTCGAAATTCAAATTATAGAAGAAGAAAAATAAAGTTTAATGGATACTTATAAATATCCACTTAAAATAATGTTTCATGCATTTGATTTATTTTTTTAAACCTTGTGGTGTTACAATAACATCACTTGGTGAGGCAGTAGTCTGTCATACACATGAATAACGTTATTGTATTCCCACAAAATGGAAAGAATGAAATTATTTGTGATATAATAATTCATGAATAATATTATCCTAAATGTTATAAATATCATATATAAGTAGTATTTCCCTCATTATTCACAACATTTAAAGGTGTTAATGAAAAAAATTACATTAGATCCTGAGGCGGTTGTCTGCCATACACATGAATGATGATTTCCTAACCCAATTGATGGAAGTGTCTATGGTTATAGTTTGTATCCATAACAAAACATCATATTAGTGTATTTACGATAAAATGGTTATTATATAATCATGATATAAAATTAATTAAATATGTTTGAGGAAGAAATAAAATAGAAACGTTCATTGATGAACATTAACTCTTCTTCAGGTGTCTCTTTTTTACACCAAAAGACTTTATTGGTTTGATTTTAGAACAAAGTAAGACTTCTAGGATTAAATGATGGATGTGGAAAATTTATATGGGTATTTATTTTATGAAAATTATTTTTAAAGGTAATAAGAGAGGGGAAGAGGGTGTGTCCTTTCATATGGGAGGAGATTGGAAAACTTATATATTTTTTAAATAGAGAATTCCAACAGCCTTTATTTCAAGAAAAATGGCACCAATAATTAAAAAATATCATTAAAATAAAATATAAGGTAATAATATTTCCATCCTATTGGTGTTGTAAAATTCTATAGCTCACTATTTCCCTTATGTGTAATGTTTAGACACATAGTAAACTAGTTTTTCTTACAAACGTTGTGATCACTTTTAACTGTTATCAATAATAATTATGGTAAAAAAATTATAATTTATTTATTAGAAAATAGAAATTGTTATGGTTAAAAATATGGAATAAAATTTTCCAAATTCAATTCACATAAGTGTATGAAATTAATTTAAAATTTAATCCCATGGATAGGATGAGACAACAAATTTTTAATGTGAAGAATGTCAAATTTTAGAAATGTTTTAATATCAAATTTAAATTTGAAATTGATCTAAATAACTTAAATATGAATTAATTATTTATAATTGAACTAATAATAATTTGAAAATAATTTAAAATATAATTTAAATTTATAAATAAATTAAATTAAAAAAATTATTTTTATTCAAAATTCATTATTTTTTACTATTCATCCAAAAATGAAATATTTCATAAATTACCAAATATTCAACCTAATATAATTTTTACATTATAATTTCAAAAATATAGTTTATTTTATCAAATTAATTTTCTAAAATTTTGAAAAATTAATTTTATTATTGTTCACTGAAGGATATAAAAATTTGTTATTTTGAGAAAATAGTATTTTCAAAACATATATATACTTTACCAAAAATTATATATTTCACTATCAATATGTTTTATTCATAAAAAACAATTATTAATAATACTTAAAAATATAAATTAATATTCTTATTACTAAGTTTAAATTCTAGGTTATATCTCGCTTGTTTCTTTTATTATAATTACAAAATATGCTTTTGTAGAAACCCAGTGTCATGTGTAACAAAATGAAATACTGGTGTTGCATGCAATGAAACCATAACATGGTATTTTGTATAAGAAAATCTAATAATGAAATTTAATTTGTATGAAAAAAATAATAAACAATCAGGGTGTAAAATCATACCCTAATAAATGGAATTTCGCTCTATTAATTCATCAATCTAATACAAAAAAATGAGGAAACATCTTCAATGTCATACAATCAATTTCCCACATTACTTCCAAAAACTATTAGTTTCATTACAAAACATTAAACAAGTTATTAGCCTTGTTTCATAGAACTTTATTTATTAGATCGAGAACCGCTGTAGATTGTTATTCATAAGAAGCATCCTTCCCTAGTGGTATTACCTCTGAGATTAGTGTATGTGAAGGGTCAAGTATATAGTGCCTCATGAGAGATACATAAAACAAATCATTTACTAAAGAGTGGTTCGGTGGAAGTTCCATGTGATAGGCTACCATCCCGATATTATCAATAATTTCAAATGGACCGATATACCTAGGGATCATAAACCCTTTCTTCCCAAATCTCAAAAAATTATTCCATGGATAATGTTTTAGAATCACCTTATCACCAAAATCAAATTCTATATCATTACAGTAGTTATATGTTTAAATTTTTTGCAAACTCTGAGCTGCCTCGATGTGATATTGAATTGATATACCATTATCTACCATTTTTTCAACTATCTCATGTCCCAATATATTTCTTTCTCCAAATTTATTCAAATAGGTTTGTTCTATACATTTCATTCCATATAGGGGTTCTTTAAGAGACATCTAAATTCTTGAGTGAAAGATATTTTTATAAGAAAACTCAAATAGAGATAGGTGTTGATCAAAACCACCTTTTCAATCCAAAGGAAAAGATATAAACATATCCTCTAGGGTTTGGATTTTTATTTCTAATTGAAAACTCTTTGAGGACGATAGACATTTCCAAAACTCAATTTCATATCAAGAGTAAAAGAAATAATTTTCTGGAACATTGAAGTAAACCTCAGATCCTAGATAGATATAATGTAATGTGGTAATCCATTGAACTTACCACTTCTCTAATGTATATTATAGCAAGCAGATCACGAGGGAAGTCTTCACTGATAGTGATGAATTTTTACAACCTATGAAGGAAATAAATTATAATCGATATATAATTATTCCCTTTAGTGGTTTTGGGGAGTCTAGTGACAAAATATTCGGTGATGTTCTCCCAATGTCTATCTAGTATGGGTAATGTATGCAACAACCTGGTTGACGTTTTTCTTTCAAACTTAACATACCGGAATACCATGAATCGAGATACAAACTCTGCAATATCCCTCTTCATTCCATCCCACTATAAGTATTCTTTCAAATCTCTATACATATTCATACTTCCCAGATGAAGAGATAATGAAGAACTATGAGCTTCCTTTAATAGCTCCTTATTAAAATCCATTATAGACATAACACATACATGGAACCTGAACATTTTCATTCCATTAGGATCATGTTTAAACTTATGAACATTTCTAAGATTAATTTTCAACACTAAATATTCCTTTTATACTTCTTTAATCATCACGATGATAGACAGTTAAGAATTCAATTGAGCAATATATGATTTTACCCAAACTCCAAGATTTCCATATCCATATCTCGCATATATACAGATATTGGATATTTTTATCCTCATTACAAACAATCTAGCATGATCCATATGAATCAAAGCATCATCCACCTTGTTCTCTTTCCCAGGGTGGTAATGTATTAAAAGGTAATAATATTTAATCATCTCTAACCTCCTTATTTGGTATATGTTTAACATGTCTAGGTGATTATATATTTTAAACTTTTGTGATCATTATATAAACATCACAAGTTCATCCTTAATTATAATTCCTCTATATAATTATTGAAAAAATTATCATTGTTAAATCCAAATCATGTGTTGGGCAATTTTTCTCATTAAACATTAATTATCCTGAGGCATAAGCTATAAAAAATACATTTTTCAAAATAAAAAAACCCAATCCTTTATTTGATACATCACTATTTATTATAAAACCTTATACGCTATTGGGTCATGTAAGCATATGTGTGCTGACTAACCTCTTCTCTAATTCCATGGAATTTTACTCACATTCATCTATCTAGAGTAACTTTTCCACTTTTTGGGTAATATTGGTCAAAGGATTTGGGAGTCATGAAAAATTCTTAATAAACCATCTAGAATATCTGGATAAACCAGAAAATAATTGATTTCACTCACCATGGCTGGTCTAGGACAACATTCAATACATTCTGTCTTTGATGGATCAACTAATATAACTTTTATTGAAATTATGTAACCCAAAGAAAAAAAAATTCATCCAAAATTCACACTTTGTAAATATTGAATATTTTTTTTCTTCTATATGTTCTTCATTACAATTATCAAGTGTTATTTATACCGTTTCCTTCTCTTTGAGTAGATAATAATATTGTTAATAATGAATTCCACAAATAGATCAAGCTAATATCTAATGACTCTATTCATTAAATCCATGATTATAGTAGGGGAATTAGTAAAACTAAATGGAATAAGTATATATTCATTGTTTCCATCCCTTGTAATGAGTTTTTTCTTGGTTATATCCTCTTTCATAACCCTCAATTGAAGATATATATAATGAAGTTAAATCTTATAAAATTATTTAGATCTATCCAGTTGATCAAAAAAGTCTCCAATATGAGGAAGAGGATACTTTTCATAATTTTTATCTTATTAATCACCTAATAATCAATGAATAGTCACATATATCCATCATTAGTTTTCCAAAAAAAGAACCTTCACACCAAAAGATGACAAAAATGGCCAAAATATTTTCTTATCAAGGTTTTCTTGGATTTCTTCTTTAACTCCTACAACTCAATTAGGATCATTCTATAGTGATTATTTAAAATTGGTTTTGAATAGGTATGAGTTCTATTGAGAAATAAACATCACATATTGGTGGAATTCTAGTAAATTATTTCATAAAGACATCGAAAAAGTCTTGGTCAAAATAAATATCATCAATGTTAAGTTTCTACGCAACCACTGTAGATAAACACTCCTTCTGAATGGGAATTAAATCCCATACATTGAATGTGATCTTCATCAAAATCTCATACTTATCATCACATTGATAAATGATAATAGGTTGGTTTAGGATATCAGATGCTTCTTACCTTTTAAACATTGATGAGAGATTTATCTATAGAAATCAAATACATTCCTAATATGTCATCAAATTCAACCAGAGGAATAATGATAATATTTTCAGGAAGCACATTTCCACCAATTTCAACTGGAGAGGAATCACAGACATGAGATATTAACAATGTATCGTTAGGGGTTTTAACTAAAAATTTTATATCTAATCATTTTTGTGGAACCATTATACCCTTAGTAAAATCATTATATGTTTCATAATGGTTAGATTCAGAGTAAAATAATACATTAGAAGTTCTAGATTGGATGGAAAGTGTACCTTTCACCATGTTTTTATCTCACCCGTCATCAAAAATAATTATCACATGATATTTCTACTTCTCTATTGACAAATGAGGTTACATAATTTGATCATTATCACTAACCATTGGTTTTGGGAATTAGTTTTCTTAATTCCCATTATCTTTACACTTGATGAAATAAAGTTGGGTGGCGAATTGTTTATAGGTTACTCTCTATTTTAATCGTCAGTTAACCTCTTCCCATCACTTTGGCAATCCATTTCTCGATTACCTATCCTTGAAAACTAAAAACATTAAGTAATTCCCTTATAATAATTTCCAGTATGATTCTTCCCACACATTTAACACAAATAAAATTTTATCTTGTTCTCTCCATGAATTTTGGATTTTAATTTTAATTCTAACTTCATTTTCTTGTTAAAATAATGATATTGATACATAACTATAACCTTAATTTCCACCTCGATATCAAAATTCACAATCCATTCATATCAAATCAATTCTCTTATGACTAAAACCCTTTGGAGACTTTATTTTAAGATACTAAATAATAGAATGACGGTATTTTTATGTTGGATTATAATTCCAGAAGTTCCCCTCATATGTCTTATAAATTTATCCTCATAGGTACCAATAGATTCATCATCCCTTTTCATTAACTCATTGATCTTCTTATTCATCTTAGTATAATGAAAATGAGGATGGTACTTATTGAAAAATAAGTTCTTAAACCTGTACCAATCCATGGATTCGATTTCATCATGTTGCCATATATTATTGGTAAGATTCCACCATTTATCTTATTCACCTTCAAAAGGATAGACATTTAAAATGACATTTTCATGTTCTGAACACTGATTAACTGAAAATATATTTCCAGTGGTATTGATACATTTTTTAGAAAATATTGGATTAGAAGGCCTACTAAAATAAGTTATATGTTTCTTTATTAAGTACTCATCAATATCTTGTTCCCCCATTTTATCATTATTAATTCCATTATCATTCATATATTGAAAAATTTTATAATAATAGAAATTAAAATTTTCATATCACCTCCTATAAATTTTGGATTCTCATGGGAAAAATCATTTCATTAGCTGTCAGAATCGGCATTAATTTGGTTCCCTTAGGTTCTAACTATCGACTAAAACCAAAAATCATAGTGTAAGAAACTATAATCATATTAGAGAACGACATAATCATATAATACTTAATATATGTCTAAATCATGAAAATGTATTTTTTTAGTCTATGAGATATTAGGTTAATCTTAAGTTATTCATAGTTATTATATATTTAAATCCATCATGATGGTTCATAAAGCATTTATGAATTCCCAAATCATATCCCCTAGGAGTGTTAAACCGTGTGTGTATCCAGTTTTGTTGTCTAACACCAGTTCCCAATCGAATCTATCTCAAAACGATGTTTTCATGGTTGTTACCCCTATGTACATTTGTTCCAAAGACACATCCACTTATAGTATTCAGATACGATAATAATTTATTGGAAACTAATAACTTTATCCTTTAAAAAAATTAGAAGATATTTTCATATACTTTAAGACTTATCCTAAGACATATCCATAGGGATATCACTAAGGTTTTCTCATAATTTTTTCAAAATGTTAACTAATTATTTCCTATGATACCAACTATAGAAACACACTCTTAATATATGTATATATAACATAATTTTTTTATAATATTTATTTCATTACCCAAACACATTCCCATATACCGTATAATTTTAGTGCCTTTAGAATCAGGAAACATAAACACTCGTCCATAAGTGAACTACATCATCACCATATACACTCTTCATAACTAGAACCCTTCTTAGACACATCATAAAAAAATTCATCTCTTTATAATGTGGGGAAAGGAAACCTAGGAATTGGGGATCTTAGATACTCATTAAGGGTAAACATGGGAGATACATAAGAATAACATAGACATAATTGTATGATAACATGAATGTGATATTTTTAAACCATACACTGAATATCAAAAAACATAATTATGAGTGGAAAACATATTACCCATTCATAAAACTAGAATCATAAGAGAATCAAAGAAAATGAGAAATGAGTGCATAATATTGCAAAATAAGATGAATTTTTTTTCATGCACATAATTATATTAAATCATTTAAATATTTTTCAAGTCTCACTAAAAATTCCATCACATCAGAAAAAGTCATTTACAGTACCAAGTTCACCACTCATTCCAAACCAGTATTACTATACCTAGTTCACTCCTCATGCAAGCCATGTATTATTATTTTAGTTACACTCCATGTTCTAGACATTTCTATATAACGATATATATATATACATATTTATTTACCCAATTCATTTGAAGGAGATATTGGTCCCATCCCTCACATAATGAAAACCATATTTTTATGTGCCACAAGATCATAAAAATTCATTATATAATAACCCATGCAATGAAATGGGTATCATAAAAATTTTATGACATCTTATCCTATAAAAAATAGGTAGTATTAATAATCATTTCATTATAAAATAACTCAGGAAACTAAGTGGGTTCCATAAGCATATAACCCCTAGAAGAGAAATGGGATTCATAAGAATATAACCCGTGGAAGAGAAACATGGTTCATAAAATCATTCCATCAAAACATAAAACATTTAGTAAAATAGTATGAAGGGTATCCTTAGTTCATATCCCCTGTATGGATTGAGTTATACCAACATATTTCATCTTATATGGAACATTATTTTCAAATAACATTAAGAACATTTCTTGAGGAAAATAAACTATCCGTATTGAAAAATACTTTTTAATAAATAAAAAATTTGGAAACTTTTTTTTTTGAAAATAAAATTAAAAATTCAATAAGTAATATTCAAGGAAATTATTGGTCATGATGAAGAAATATTTCATTCATGTTGTACTTGTAGAAACAATGTTTCCATTTAAATTTTATGAAAAAACTAAACTGGATTTATTCTAGAATATGACACAAAGATTCCATTAAAAACATTTAAAAACACATGGATAAATTGAATTTTAAAAAATATATGAGTGTTATAAAACATATGTTAAATCATTTCTAGAAATCATGTTTTTTACAGAAAATATATTTTCGATGGAATAAAGAGATAAAATTATATTGTTATAAAAATTTCTTCTAACTAATTTTAATAACCAAAGTGTGGAAAAATTTAAACATTTCATGTATATATCAATAATAACCATAGTATAATAAAATTAATCAGAATTATTGAAATATTGGTCATAATATTTCATCAATGGATTCATAATGACAAACAATACAGATAAATAATAATATTGTTTCAATAAACTCTTACCACATTGTTAACTTTAAATCATAATCTACATGAAATAATAAAATTAAATTAAGATTAAAAAATAATGAATATAACTGTATTAATGATATAAAATTTCAATGGGGTAGTATATACACCTCATAAAAGAATATAAGTTCATAACATAACATGTGTCTCAAAGAAGGTAAATTGAGACAAAGTTCCCTTACTAATTTATTAAATCCTGAATCGTGAACCCCATGAAAGATAGATCCTAAAATCGATATTTAAATTCAAAATATTATTATTATAAGTATCATAAAATAAATAATTAGAATGTATACTAACTATAAATAATAAATAGGCGTTGAACATGGCTTGTGTCTCATATAAAATAAAAGTGAGATAGAAATCCCTTACCTTTAGTGTTGACTTTTTCTTTACTCATTCAATACTCTTATTTAGTAAATATAAATTTATTATATATCTATTAAAAACAATATTAATTTATATAATTTCATATCTGATTTTATTATGACCATTTATCTTTCATTTGTTAACAATTCCATTTAAAGTTACGTTTCAGGTAACAACCGGTTTGTTTTTAATATATGTATTGATTTGTTATATTTTTTGTACTATTAAATTAATCAGGATTTAATCATATAAATAATGATAAAATTTTATAAAAAATAATATATATTTATTATATATTTATTTATAACAATCTATAAAAGATATAAATAGGAAATGAAATACATACTTCATGGAGACGGTAGGTTGTAAGTAAGCCTGCAAGTTATTTTCATTTTCTTGTCAGATTGAAGGAAAGAAAATTATATGATACATTACCATTACGTAATAATTCATATTTCATATATATAACATATTTTTATTAAAAAAATCACTAATACATTCCATTTAAATCATGAAAGAATCATATCTCTTCATGAGGCGGTAGTCCATTGTACTCACGAACGTCGTTATCGTATTCCCCCATTTGGAAAGCATAACGATGTGCGTGATATATAAATTCCACAATAATAATATCATCAATACCCTAAGTAACAAATATAAATATTTTTTCAATAATTATTCTAAACAATAATAGGTGACAATGGAAAAACCAGAGACATTCGTTCGTTAGGTTGTTCACCGTTGTACGTATGAACGATGATTTTGTAACCCAATTGATGGAATTGTGCGTGGTTATAGGTCAAATAATTAACATAAAAATAATTACAGTAATGATATTTTTTTATATAATAATGATATGAAATTAAAAAATATGGTTTTAGGATGAAATAAAACAAAAACGGTCATTGATGAACGTTACATCTTCTTCGTGTTTCTCCTATTATCTTGAGTGAAAGGCCTTCCACTGTTAGATTTGTGCCCAAATTAAGACTTATAGGAAGTGACGAGGGAAGTTGAAATTGATTTGGGAAGTTATTGTTCAGAGAAATTGGTTGTGATGTTATTATGTTGGGGGAATAGGAGGTGTCCTTTTATAAGGTAGGTGACTTGCAAACTTAAAAATATTTGAAAGAGAGAATTCCACACGCATTTTGTCGAGTCATATGAACCCAATAATGGACCAATATTAATAAAATAAGGTATATGGTATAAATATATCCGTACAATCAGTTTTGGAAAAGTTGAAAAGTCATTTTTCCTATAAGATTAAATTTTAGTCCCCCGGTATGTTTTTTTCTCCCTTAATCGCCGCGATTAATTTTAACTATTATCACTAATCATTACAGTCCAAAATTTTGTTCACAAAATTATAAATTATAAATTACTATGATTATAAATATGGAATCCATTTCTATAATTTCCAATAATAAAATTGGTATAAATTAATTTAAAATTTATTCCCACAGATAGGACGAGACAACAGGTTTTTATAGTGAAAAGGTTCAATGGTTTGAAATGATTTTATATTATATTTCAATGTGAAATTGATTATAATAGAGTAAATATGATTTTATTTACTTCTAATTAAACTAATTATACATTAAAACACCTTTAAAATATAATTTCACTTGGTAAATATGTTAAATTAAAGGGAAATGTTCATTTAAAATTCAATATTTTTTCATTATTCATCCAAAAAATAAATATTTTAGAAAATTCCCAAAAATAAACCCCAAGCTAATTTTGAAAATTTTAATTTAAAATTTAAGTTTATTTTATCTTTTTATATTTATAAAAGTGTTAAAAAATAATTTTATTAGTTTTCACAGAAGGACGTAAAAAGTTTTCCTTTTGATAAAATAGTATTTTTTAAACCTATAAAGAGTTTACCAAAAATTATATATTTCATTATTAATATGTGTTTATTAATTTAAAACCATTAAAATTTATATTAAAAAAGTATTTATTACTATTAATATTACTATGTTTACAGTCTAGGCTATAACTATCTTGTATAAATAGTTTTAAAAATAAAAAATTGTCTAGTTGAAACTCCATTTTGCATGTGAGACATGTTAAACATACTGTTTCATGAAATTCATGGATAACATGGTATTACATGTAAGATAAAACAATAAAAAAATAAATTTATTTGAAAAAAAGAAAAAAAAATCAGTGTGTTTCAATAGTATACAAAAAATATCTCACTATTTAAATGGGTACTGTAAGGGCAAGTGTAGAGATAAGACTCTTCTTCAATTACATGAAGCCCTCTCTGCATTCATCATTCTAGATGAACTTTACTCCATTCTTACATAACCTACTTAGTTGGTATGATAGTTGGGATAAGTTTCTCAAAAATCATCAGTGATACTTGCATAGTGTACAAAAAGTATAGATTTATTTTACAGATGATTTCCTAGGCCAAACATAAATTTTATTTGTCATAGATGAATCCACATATATCCCATTACTAGATATAATATAACCTATGAATGGTACTTACTCCATCAAGAACTCACACTCATTCTAATTTTCTTATAGATTATCCTTTCACAATATTTTTAGCACAATTTTCCAATGATCCACATAAACTTCCTTTATTTTAGATAATATCATAGCATCATATATAAAGACTAATATTTTTTTTTTGTGATATCTAAAGACACTATTAGTTAGTTGAAATTCTATTTTTGGAGAATTACTGAGTTTGAAGGGAATAACAATGAACTCCTTGTGAAAATACCTCATACAAAAGGAGTTCATAGGGATAACATCCTTTTTCACATTTAATTTGTAATATACCGACTATAGGTCCATCTTAGATAAATAATGATCTCCACCTTATCGATCGAAAAAGTAAACTTTCCTATGAAATGGATACTTGTTCTTTATCATGATTTTATCGAGCTCATGTTAATTAATGTGTAGGCTCATTGACTCATCCTTATTTCTTCTTAAATATGAACAATACTCCCCACAGTAAAGAACTCATATGTATAAAACCCTTTTATAGATTCTCTTTAAACCTCTTATTCATTTATTCTAACTCGATAATTTGTATACTATAATGTTTCTTTTGTACGATCAGATATCTAGGTAGAAGTTAAACTGTGAACACAACCTCTCGATTAGGAGGAAGTCTAAGTGAATCATTCGAGATTACATCAATATAGTCCTTAAAAATCGTCATGCCTTTAACCATGATTCTCTCCATTATATAAATAATTTGAGATAAATATTTTTTCCCATGTGGTAATAATACCCACAATTTAGGTCAGGTTTCCAAATAAGATTCACCCTCTTCCTTACACATATACAGAATCGGAGGATGACTCGAGATGTGAAGAGTGATCTCCCCCTCCCAAAATTTAATGTTTGATTTATATAAGGATATATAACACAAGAACAATATAGAATCAAACTCAAGTAAAGGGATCAAGAAAATATTTTCTAGAAGGATCAGTCTAAAAAACCATTGACATAGGTTGAGTTATATACATTTGATTAACTAATTGATCTATTTCATATTCTCACAAATAACTCGAAACCCATATTTTGAGGTGGTGTTTAAATATTTCTACTAAAATTGAATGATATGTGGGAATTCATAAAACCAAATTCAAAATATATATTCTCTATTCATAAAAGACTAACCAGCATACCTATAACCACACTATTTTCAAGATCCTCCTCATAAGTAGTTATTGAATATTAGCTTCTATTACCTATAGGCCTTAGAGGTTTTTTTGTTGATTTTCTTAAAAAACCCTTGGAATGGGGAATTTATTTGCATAATTCTCATGTTCCATATTGTTGATACATTGTACGAAAGGTTGGGTGTTGATCTGAACCATATTTTCTTCAATTGTATTAGCTGGATTATTTATCTCTCCTTAGTAATGATCATGTAGATTCCATTCTTCTCTATATTTGAAGCATATCCTCTTTCTCTTTATAAATTTTAATAATTTTTATTCCCTCATGTTTGAGATGTGGAATGTTGAGTTTTTGTTTTCCTCTATGGGATTTATCCATTTTTCCTCCCGATGTAAACTCCATTTTACATTTTTTACCTCCAGCCCCATGTGACTAATGAGAGTAACTGATATCTATCTAAAACTTAAGGGAACAACAGACAATCTCTTCATAACTATCAATATCTCGAATAGATAAATCTTTTCAAATAATAGACTTTATTCAAAAAAATAAGTATACCACGTTGATTACAGTGTTGATGTAAAAGCCAAAGGCATATCATGTACGACTTGTGATGTTTTCCTCATATGCCACAATATATATATATATATATATATATATATATATATATTCCTTTTTTTCTTTGGTATGAGCGATTCCCAGTCAATTTTAATAAGAACATCTTAGGTAAAATACATAACAAAAACTATTTTTATGAATTATTTATCATTTAATGGAATCAATTTCTTCTTTGGACTTCATATTCTCGATCTGCTTCCACCACTAATTAGATTCCCCCTCAATGTTTTTGATAATCATCAAGGATTTATTTTCTTCTAGGAATTCAAGGATATATAATATATTATTAATGGATATAAAAAATTATTCTATGATGAGTGGGTTAGAGGTTACAGTAATGTTAGGAGGAATGTTTTGTATAAAAGATTCAACCGCAACATTCTCTTTCATAGGGGAAAGAGGGTATTCTTCATGAGCTTTGTGTTTTTATGTTTGTTGTTTTGTTTGGGATGTGGTATGCCAATTATATTGATTTATTTTGTGAAGGTTCTCACATATCCTGTAAAAATTCTCCTTTGAATTAAGAAATATTTAATTGCATTGGGTGATATACAAAATTAAAATTAATATTCAAAACATTCATCAGTTGAATGAGAACTAACATGAAGTTCTCATATCCCTCTCTCATCATGTTTGGTATATCATTATGGAAATAATCACATTTACTATCACATTAGTTGTTTTCATAATTCTTTTATTTATAAATATTTTTTAAAAAATAAAAACAAAATTATGGTTTTGAATACTTGACTAACGGTTATATATAAAATAATTTGGGAACATAGAAGGAATGCCATATAAATGAACCCTAAATACTAACTTATAAGTCTCTAGGATTCAATATAGGTTGTTAATGGTGATTTGTTTCTAGTTTATTTTCTATCCTAACAATACATTCAAGTACTAATCCAAAAATATAACCAGACCAAGCTCTAATACAATCTATAAAAACTGAAGCCTTAATTGCTTGACTTTTAACATAAATATTCATGAAAATCAAGGATCGAAAATCCTAGTATCTTTAGAATACTAGATACAAATATCATAAATACTATAATAAAATAACAAATTCAATATTTTAATATCTATTATGAGATCCTAAATCCCACTGGGGTCCTAACACTGTATAGGATAACATGGGTAATACATAAAAGAAATGGGTGACCTATAAAAGTCCATATGGGAATAAATATGGAAATAATGAATAACACTGACTAAAAAATAATTTTTTTTCTAAGATAACACCCCATTTTAATGGGTAAGGGGGAAACCAACAGACATAAAGAACATAAAAAACAATCCCCATAGTCCAGTATCAAAATAGAAAATAGTTGCACCAAAAATAAAAAAGAAACAAAAAACATTCAATAAATTTAGACATTCAACCAATTCACACATTTATAAAAAATCACTACAAAAACCATAACAACAATCAACTTAACCATCCACCATGAAGACCATGTGAAATCAACCTGATTGTTTTCTAGAATTGAATACAGACCCCAACGACGTTGCTACCACCCACCTCAAATAACACCGCACATAACCACTTCACCAAAAAAGAGCAAACCCAAAAATCCATGACGCTAACACAATAGCACCAGATCATATCGAACCACAAATCAAAACCAGAATAACAATAATCCAAAGTAGGATTAAACCATACCCTAGTCAAATCAAAATGGCAGAGAAACACAAATAGAATACAAATCTACGGTAACAGTTGCAACACCTCGCAGCAAATCCGAACCAGTTCCCATTACCGCCTTCAAAATCTCACTTTCAGACCTCATTGAATCTCTATGCATTCCACCAGCCAACGAAAATGAAGCATCATCCCCCACTCAGGAGGATCTGAAAAAATATCTACTATCAACACTGCTCTTCCAAATGAAGGATACTCCAGGAAACAGTGGGGAAGCCCCAGACGGTAGTTCCAACACAGATTCCTCAACATCGCCCCTGTGAGAGGAACCACCGCCACAAAAACACTAATAAGGATCTCCAAAGAGAGCACAAATGTTGATCTAAGGTGAAGAGGATAGTTGGCGATAGGGTAAAACACTAAGGAGGCGGCAACCCTTATGAACTCATCATGGAAATAAATAATAACACATGGGTCCGAAGGCATAAAATGATAAAATAAAAGGAATGGATCATAAATAATATTATGGAGGCACCAGATAAATACCATAGAATAAAAATGTCATGGAATCATATGAATGTGGAAGAGACATATAACATGACATAAATATAAGTTAAGGCTAAATGTCGAGACAACATCACATGGTGGAAAGAGTCCCATAATGGATTATGATTACTCCTTAATCCCATACATGACGTATCATGAGAAAAAACATTACCAAAATAATTTCAGTGATATATAATTCCACCCATCCCAATATGTACATTCATATGAGTGGAATTTAAATAAATCAATCATAATTCATGTACATAAGTATTATCCATGGAATGAAATGTGTTTCATAATCATCGCAAAGGGAATGAACAGAGGGTTTATCTTATTGGTTTTAATGAAAAAAGGGATTAAATAATTATTAGATATTAATAGTGGAATAACAATCATATATAATAAAAAAATTATTTCCAGATAAGGTGAATATGTGAAAAGGGATAAATAAATCCATTAGGAGAAGTACCTCTTGAATGAGGCTTTAGAAAAATAGGTAACATGTATTTAATAAGGTTAAAGGCATAATAATATCTATAATACTAGAAAATTATATAAAATAGTTTTACATGAAAAAATAATATTTTTTGTAAATATTTTATTCTTAAAAAAAATTCAGGATTATACTTCAAAAGGGGTATAAAATAGATAAATTCCCTTCAATTGGGTAATCTTATCAAGTGGAATTGATAAGGGAACCATTAGAATCATTTATTTACCAAAATATTAAGATGAAATAATATAGGTATATATTTGTGGAAATATATATACAATATATAAGATGAAATTGAGAATATTAGAGTGAGAGAATGAGGTAAGGGAGAGAAATAAAAACTGAAAAGAAGTAGGGTGGTTCATAAAAATCCCTGACCATATGTGTGAATCTATTATGAACATGCACTTAACATCCTGGATAACAAAATTATATTTATTATTTACATAATTCATAACATTTTCACTCTATATTTTATTTATTATAGTATTATTATATTTATTTTAAACCATTTAAAGGAGATATAATGTTTAATTGTATTCTTACGAGAGTGTTTGTTTCATGGTTTTATGGTTGTATCACATTTTTGTAATTATGAAACTTCTATTAAAATGGGAATACTACTATATAAGTGAAATAAAATGATATTTTTGAACATCAAAAAATTGAAATGGTACCATAAATCATTTATTCTAACATAAGGATGATCCACTTCATTGAAATATTAATGTTAATTGGTAAATTTATTTTTGTGGTTTTACCAACCATCACAAAATAGATTCATTTTATTAAATATTATGGTTATATTATCATTTTAGAAAATCAAACCATATATAATATAAATAATTTTTTCATAATAAACAATTATAAGTTAATTTAAACCTATCATGAAGTTATTAGTAGAAAACAAAAACTCATCATCCATGAAGGCGGTGAACCGACATAATATTGACGATGGTTTAATTTTAAATTGAATTAGAGGAGATATGAAAGGGTTGGATGGTAAATATTCTAATATAAATACAAAATTATATTATATATATATTATAATGGAGTTATTTTTCTATGTTTTAAGAGTTATTTTATGGGAAGGTAGATTAAGAAAATAATTTAATAGAGGTAGTTTGAGAATATTACCACTTGAGTGATGTTGCGTTGAAATACTCTTTAAGTAACATAGAATTGAAATTTTGGTGAGACTTGTAGTGTAACATACCAGGTGAATAAAGAATATGAAATTTCCATATTTATTAAAATTTTTGAAATAAATATTAATTTTACTTAAAAGGAGGTGCTTTAGCTGATACTGAACTCAAAACGCAACAACAAATTTCTCCAAAATCATACATTGCACACAACATTGAGTAATACTGAAAAATAATATAATATTATTCTTAATTTAAATGGTAGTTAATGCCATGGAATTGTATTGGAGAGAATGAATAGAACTAACTAAAATATTATTATACATATTTGTTAAATGACATTACATTTATCCAATAAATTTTAGAGGCTTAAAATAATAATGAATCCTATTTTACGCATAAATAAAATAATAGTCTTTAAAAAGTCGTTTTACCACCTTTTGATGGAGAAACCTGTTTAAATATAGTTTTTTCCACATTAATATGTTATATTTTACAAAATAAAATTCTTCTTTAGAATCAAGATATCAAAAATTAATTTGGGTAAATATTTTGTATTTTTAAGATAATGTTACAGTTTTTATGAATAGAGAAAAATACTGCATTTTAATTCAAATCAACCTTTTAATATAATTCAATAATGTAGTTGGATTTTTATTTTAATTGGTTTTAAAGTGTAATTATATTAATGTTTTACCATTTAATTCAATTTTGTTTATTGGAATAAATTTCACTCCTAAAATGGACATAAAAATAGGTTAATCTTTTGATAGAAATTATTTCTTAAAAATGAGCTTTTTGGTTTTGACAACGGATATTAATTTTAAATTAATTTCTTCCACTTATGTGTTTTTAATTTAAAAAAATGGATTCAATGTTTTGAATCAGGAGGTAAAAATTGTGTAAATAGGTAACTTTTATTTTTATACATTATAAATATTTACTTTAGTAAATATTTTATTTACCATGGTTAAAGGGAAAATCTAGTAAATAACGTTAAAAAATAATATTATAATTATATTTAGTTTCCCTCACACTTGTACTAACCATATTTTATGAGATATTACCATCCAAGGTCACACTTGGGTACATTTTGGGGACCCTGTAGATCCACATGGGAGTGATAATGACACATTATATTAATTAAATAAAAGTAAAGACAGAAATGACAAAAACATATATCTTTTAGTAAAACATTTTTTATATAGGGTTATATAAGTTATCTATTTGACTATAAATATTAGTTTTAAATCTAAACAAATTTACTACGTCATGGTATTTTATTTATAATTTTTAGCCATCAAATAAATAAAATTATTTGTGACACAATGATGATGCAGTGATTACATTATTAATGAATGATTTAAATAAATGAGATTATAAAAATGAAAAAATATCCAGAACATATCCAATTAATATTGGATGATCTTATTTAGAAATATGGTCATATTATCTTCTTATTTAATGAGTTTTTGACCTTTTTATACATAAAATAAGTTAATAATAAAATAATCATTTCAAAAACTTCTCAAGAGCCCCTCCTCCCCCTTATAAAAAGCAATCACATCTAACCCTTACTCACACCTCTGAATCCCCATTAGGACATTCAAAATCTTCCAAAATAATCTTCAAAAATTCCTATATTTCATTAATAGGCCTCAACTTAGGCATAATGAACTTCAAGAAAGCCTTCTGGTTCAAACCAAAGAGAGTTACCCGATTTAAAGGTAATGTCTTCTCTCAAGTTCTTTTCTTTTATTTTCCTTCTCCACTCCCTATGCTCTTCTTATTCTTTGTTTACAAAAAAAAATCCAATATCCCAAATATAGTATATTTTATTATGATATGTATTTGAACTACACTTACACACACCTCTATCTAATGGGCATAGAATGTACTGTTTCTCTGGAAGGTGAACTACTGCCTCATGAAATGATGATTGTTCAATCACCTCCTACAACATCTTATGGTGGCCATTATGATGGAACTATAATTATATATGATATTTATGATATTTGTTTTATCTATATACTTATTTATATTTAATTTACATTATACCTCTATGTTATCCATAATGCGTAAAAAAGATAATTTCATTTGAGGAAGTGCAGACTGCTACCCCCTCAATGTGATATGACTCATTCATGGTATAAATGGAACACATAAAGGATTTAATTTATGAAATTATGTAACATATATAACATATATATTATAATTTAATTATAATATACCTATGTATCATTTACTTTTAATTCTTTTAAAAGTGAAAAAGAAATTAAAGTAGCGTTCATGCGTACGTACAGCTTACCGTCTCCATGAATGATGCATTTCATTTCTTATGTCCAAATGTTATGGACTTTTATAAATACATATATACTAGATATATATTATATATATTAAATATAAATTATTAATATTATTCTATAGATAATGTACTTTTTACCACATGGAAAATTTGTAATTTTAACACATTAATTTTGTTCACTCATGTTCCGAACATCAACAAAATGTTAGATATGAACTCAAATAATTAATACTAATTATATAAAAGTAATAAGTGATATAAAAGAAATAATAAACATGAAAAATGTTCTGAAACAATTATAAATTATCATATGTTTATTATTTACGAAGAACAAGAAACAAATGAGTCATGTCGGACACGAGGTAAGGGGTTTTCATCTAACTTTTTAGTCCTCTGAGATTCATGTTATATTTGTCACTATTTTTTTGGTGGTGTATGTACATCCCAAGATTGTATTATTTTTTTAATATAATTTAATTTAAGGGTATTTACATGTTCATTTTATGTTCCTTCTTTCGTGGGGTTTATGTTTCGTAAGTTACCAAATTAGTAAGGGAACTACTTAACCCAATTTCAATTCTTTGGGATAAACATCAAATTTTTAATTATGTCATGTTATGTGTATGTGCGAATGACCTGTGATTTGTTTACGCTTAATATCCAATTTTAATGGTTGTATTTATATTTTTCACACATAATTATATCATTTATTTATCCTTAATCTAGGGACATGGTCTTTGTAAGGCATTAAGTCTCAATTTACATTCCATTAATAATTATTTGTTGTTATGCACCAATTCACTTTTATATCGTGTATATAATGCCCTTTGAAATATTATATCCTGAATCTCCTTATTATTTTGATATTATAAGTTTTGTTTGATGTTATTCTTTAATTTTTTTATATCACATGTTTTTCAAGGGACACATTACTCTTTAACTAAAACATCATTTTAAAAGCATTAAAGATTTATTCTTCTAAATATTTCTCACTAATATCCATGTTTTCAAAATGGTTTTAAGGATTTATTCATATGGACATTAATATTTTAAAATGTTAATTCCTTTTAAAGCTTCAAAGTGGTATGGTACACTTTTATTCTAAAATCACTTTAATTAATTTTTTAAATAGTTTTTATAAAGCATTTATTATGTCAATATATTGAACTAATATATTGTCAATGCAATGTGGCAATTTCATCTATCCATTATGCTTGTTTTGTGTGTTTTGAAAATGTTATGGTTCTTTGAAATTGTTTACGTATATGGGTGGTTTAATGATAAACTTAGGGCGAGTGATCCCTAAATAGCTCTCTAATGCATTGGGTAATGTGATAGAGGTAAACGTTAATGTTTCTCCTAAGATATTTACGAAATATACTGTGATGGGTATTCCAAATGTAACTCCCTACATAGATATGAAAGCTACAATGTTTGTATGTTGTGTATGATATAAGTTACCTTTATGATTTATGATTTCTATGTGTTATTCATAAATCTTATTATTTATTGAGGTATGTTATGAATGAAAAGTATGGTTTCATTGATTTGTATTTATGGATGGGCTAATGTTTCCTTTCCTTATTTTATAACCATTACTTATCTTTTTATGCTCATCCCTTGTTTTGAAAAGTTTTTCACATGACTTAAAGATGAATAGGGACAAGGGTTAGATCAAGGA
This sequence comes from Viscum album, assembly GCA_963277665.1. Taxonomy (NCBI): domain Eukaryota; kingdom Viridiplantae; phylum Streptophyta; class Magnoliopsida; order Santalales; family Viscaceae; genus Viscum; species Viscum album. The sequence goes on along the minus strand of OY728143.1, from coordinate 2,082,789,323 downwards.
AAAGTCATGTTGTATAAAAAATAGAACAAGACATGTCTTTTTTTTCAATAGTTTTTATTTTATGAAAAAATGGATACTAAGTAGAAGTTTCTACTTTTTATTTTTTGAGATGTAATGAAATATTGAAGGCTTAATTCACCAAAATATCTAATCCAGAAAAGATCAATAATGTAAATTCTTGACATAACTCAATATTATGTAATGCTTACGGTCGGGTCCTTATAATTTGTATCAGAGTTTATTTTAGTTTAGAAAACATTAGGGAATACGAGTTTTTGTTAAACACATGGTTAGTATCTATGTATATTTTTCAATTCAATCCATGTTTTATAACCATTTAAAATCCGAGATTGTCGGTTAAAAATGGAAGGAGGAGGATTACAAACAATATTCTGATCTCTTCCTGGTGACATGCTTTAAAGTTTTATTGAAAATTCATATTCAGATGATTGTGAATATTTTTCTAGCATACAACTCACTTAAAAACAGTTGTTTGAGATATCAAACACCTCCACTATACCTCAATATCAACATGGATCATGGGTCGTATTTAATCAAATCCTATTTTCACAATATTCTTATATTTTCAAGAAAGGTAAATATTATAAAGTCATTTTCAAATATTTTTCCTTATCATAAGATTTTAATGTATATTATGATTGTGAAAAAGGTTCTAAAGAAGGAGACCCTTGTGCAACCTATTTGTATTTTATTTTAAATTATAGTCTTTCAGCACATACTTATAGTATTTTAAAAGGTCCATTGATTGAAAGTTTCTCATATTTTCAAGAAAGGTAAATATTATCAAGTCATTTTCAAATATTTTACCTTATCATAAGATTTTAAAGTATATTATGATTGTGAAAAAGGTGATAAATAAGGAGGCCCTTGTGAAACCTATTTTTATTTTATTTTAAATTATAGTCTTTCAACACATACTTATAGTATTTTAAAAGGTCCATTTATTGAAAGTTTCAACTCAAACTCGGTTTGAAAGTTTTATAAAAATCATGTTTTATCAAATGTTTTGAAATTATATGTCAGACATGATTATTTTCCAAAACTATTTTTCCATGAACACCCATATGACCCAATTTGTAAAAGGTGGATTTTAATAAAGGAATAAAATTATTTTGAAGGATCTATAAATAATTTTTTCAATGTATGGAGCTTCTACCTACATGAAAAAGATGATGATGAAACCACGTGGACACCATGATCAAGGTATGATGTTCTTTCTATTGGGAATAGTTTTATTTTATCAAATGGAGGTGAAATAAAAAAAGGAAAAAATATATAATAATTAATGAATTAAGATTTTTAGGTCTTAATGAGTTGGAATGAAAATGATTGGTATAAGACAACCTTTTATGTTAAAACATGTTAGGGTTATTTTTAGTTTTATAAAGAGGACAACCTGTAAGATGGGTGAAAACCCGTCTTGTCTGGAAAGGCTGTAGAAATAGAACCCACAACCGAAGGGAGACAAGGGAGCATCACCTACCATTGGCCTATGTGAAGTCCATGGTTAGTATGACTTATTATTTTTTATTTAAATGATTTTATTGATCAATAGTAAGTTGGTTTTTGGATCATATGTTTTATCAAATGGATATCCTTAATATAGGAAAATGATTTTGTGATTAAGTGATAAAGGTTATTTTAGAAGATGTTTTATATTTTGTGGAACATTATATGCTTAATGGAAATATAATACTATGATATCTTATTTGTGGAGTAATGGTTGAAATTTTATTTTGGAAGAATATATGTTTTTATGTGGACATATGGAGATTTTGGTTGTTTGTGGAAATGATTAACCTATCATAGAGAATATGTGATAGGTTTAATTACACTTCAGTATGAGACCTTAGGAGTAGTTAATTTTATTTGGAGATAAATGTTAAGATTTACCGTGGAAGACTATGTGATCAAATTCTTTTGTGATTTGGTTTTCAATATTAGTTTTGATTATATTGAATAATTTTAAGGATAATTGTGTAATTTAATGGTCTTTGTTAAGATTTGGGTACAGTTTTTTGAATTTTGGAGATTAAGAGTAGTATTTTTTTTCTATAAAGGATAATACTTTTGGGGGTTATTTGATCTTGTACTAACCTTTTGGGTATTGATTAATGTCTAAGGATAGGGGAAATATATAGTTCATTTTTTTGGATTATTTGATACTCTAGAAATTGATTATTTCACTTTTTATGTGTTCATGTTAGTTTGAATACTCATCATTTGGAGAAAAGATGAGTTTGTGGTAGGAATTCAGTAAAGGATGAAAGTCTACAGGACAAGTAAGTATGTTTCTGTATGTTTTTAGTTAAGCTCAAAAATAATTTCCCCAAATTTATGAAAAATAACATTAAACAAAAACATTTTCCGTTTACCATTCCCACTAGGGAATCAAAGACAGTTTATACAATCACAAGTTTGTGGGTTTCTAGTTCTTAACGTTCTCATGTTCATGTTTTCTATCACTCTCCATCAGAACATGATGGTTTATTTTCTCCACCATGTTCATGATTTCGTAGAACCCTAGTATGTGTTATCCCAGTTGACCTATGTACTCCTATTAATTTTATTTAAAGTAATAGTTTTATTGAAACATTTTATGATGTTGACTTCCAATGATGTTTTAGAGCACAATTTTAAAATTATGAGGACACAATTTCCAAATGGGGGGAAGGATGTAACTTCCCAGGTGGATAAAAAATATGAAATTTTTATATTTATTAATATTTGGGAACTATATAATAATTTTACTTAAAACGATCCTCATTGTCTGATACCGTACTCAATGTGCAACAACATATTTCTCCAAAATCGTACATTTCACACAATGTTGAGTTATACCAAAAAATAATATAATAACATTATTAATTTTAATGGTAGTTAACGACTAGCCATTGTATTGGTGGGAATGAACATAACTAACTAAAATACTATTATACATATTTTTTAAATGTCTTTACATTTATCCAAAAAAAATTAGAGGCTTAAAATAAGAATGAATCTGATTTTAATCATAAATACTATAATATTCTTTAAAAGGACCTTTTATAGCCTTTTGATGGTGAACCCTTTTTAAATCTTGTTTTTTTTAACTTTTAAATATTTTATTTGAGAAAATAAAATTCTGATTTAGAATCATGACATCAAAATTTACTATGCATAATTTGTTTTTCTGATAAAGTTAATTTTTTTGATGAATAGTGATAAATACCGCATTTTAATTCAAACTTGCCTTTTATTCAAACTTGCCTTTTCAAACTTGCCTTTTCATTTTAATTGGATTATATGTTTACCATCTAATCAAATTATGGTCTTTGGAAGTAATTTTACTCTTAAGTTGGACATAAACAAAGCTTAATCTTTTGATAGAAAATATTTCCTAAAAACACGTTTTTTGGTTTTGATGACGGTAATTAATTTTAAATTAATTTCTGAAACTTCTATGTATTGAATTTGGAAAAATGGATTCAATATTTTTAATCAGGAGGTCCAAATTTTGTAAATAGGAAACTTTTATTATTAGACATTATGAATATTTATTTCAATAAATATTTTATTTATCATGGTTAAAGGGTAAATCTGGTAAATAAGGGTAGAAAATAATATTATAATAATATTAAATTACCCCTACACTTATCCCACCCCTATTGGATGAGATATTTCTAAACAAGTGAATCTTTTAGTCAATTTTGGAACCCCATAGATCCACTTGGGAGTGATAGTTACACTTTATATTAATTAAATTAATGTAAAGACAAAAGTTACCTAATCATATATATTTTAGTATAACAATTTTTATATGGGGTTATATAAGTTATCAATTCTTCTATAAATATTAATTTTAAATATAAAACTATTACCTACATCATTTTGTTTTATTTATAATTTTCAGACATCAAATAAAAAAAATTATTTTTGACGCAATGATGATGCAGTGATTACCTTATTACTGAATGATTTTGATAAATGAGATTAAAAAAATTAAACAAATATTCAAACCCATCCAATTTATATTGGATGATTTTATTTTGAATGATATTCATCTTATATTCTAATTTAATGACTTTCTAACCATTTAAAACTGAAAATAAGTTTATAATAAAAAAATTCATTCAAACATTCCTAAAGAGCCCCTCCTCTACATTATAAAAATCCATCACCTCTAACCTGTACTTTCAACTCTCAATAACTCTTGGATCATCCATCCTATGACCAAATATGCTCTCAAAATCCCTCTATTTTACCTAGAAGCATTACCTTAGGAATAAGGTACATCAAAAAATACTTTTAGTTTAAACCAAAGGGAGTTACCTGATTTAAATTTAACAACTTCTCCCAAGTTAATTTCTATTGTTTTTCTTCTCCACATTATATGATCTTATTATTATTTGTTTACATGAATACACCAGTATCTTAAATATACTTGGTCTTGTTTATGATAGGTTCTCAAACTAAACTTACACACACCTCCATCTAACGGACATAGAACAAACTGTTTTTATAGACTGTGAACTACTGCCTCACTAAATGATGATTCTTCAATCTTCTCCTACCACCTCTTATAGTGGCCATTATGATAGAACTGTAATTATATATGATATTTATTTTATATCTGCACTTCTTAATTTTTCATTTACATCATACCTTTATTCTTTCCATAACGCGTAAAAATGATAATTTCATTTGAGGAAGTGCGGACTACCTCCCCCTCAAAGTGATATGACTCGTTCGTGATATTCATGGAATGTATAAAGGATGGAATTTATGAAAATATGTAACATATATTTAATATATATTATAATTTATTATATTATAATTTTGTATGATTAATGTTTCATTCCATTAAAAATGAAAATGAAATGAAAGTAGTGTTCATGCGTACTTATAGTTTACCGTCTCCATGAACGGTGCATTTCATTTCTTATGTCCAAATGTTATGGACTTTTATAAATACATATGTAATGGGTATATATGATATATATTAAATCTAAATATTTAATATCATTCTGGATATAATGTAATTTTTACCACATGGACAATGTTTAATTAAAAAAAGTTCATTTTTTTACTAAAGTTTTGAACAACAACAAAATGGCTGATATGAACTCAAATAATTAATAATTGTTATAGAAAGGTAATAAGTGATATAAAAGGAATAATAAACTTGAAAAATGTTTTGAAGAAATTATAAATTAACTTGAGTTTATTATTCAGGTAGAAAAAGGAACAAATGAGTCATGTTAAACCCAAGGATAGGGCTCACGTTTTATTCTCGTGAGATTCATGGTATATTTGCCATTATTTCCTTTTGTGTGGTGTATATACTGCACATGCTTGTATTATTTTTGAAATATTATTTAATTTATGGGTATTTAAATAGTTATGTTATGATCCTTCTTTCGTGGGTTGTATGTTTTGTATGTTACCAAATCAGTAAGAGAACTCCTTAACCCAATTTCTATTCTTTGGGATAAACTTATACTTATTAATTATGTCACATCATGAATATGTGTAAATGAAATGTGATTTTTTTACACTTAATACCGACTTTATTGGGCGTATTTATGTTTTTTCACACAGAATTATGTCAATGATTTATCCTTAATCTAATGACACGATCTTGGAAGGGGATTTCGTCTCAATTTACATTCCATTGAAAATTATTTGTTGTTATGCAACAATTCACTTTTATATCATGTATATACTGCCCTTTGAAATATTATTTAATGAATCTCTATATTCTCATGATATTATATGTTTTGTTTGATGTTATTCTATAATTATTGTTTATTCAAGTGTTTCTCAAGTATTGCGAGACTTTTTAACTAAAACGTCATTTTAAAAGCATTAAAGGAATATTCTTCTAAATATTTCTCATTATTTTCCATATTTTCAAAATGGTTTTAAGGATTTATTGATATGAGAATTAATATTTTAAAATTTAAATTACTTTAAATGATTCAAATTTGTAAGGGACACTTTGATTGAAAATCTCTTTATTTAATGTTTTAAATTGTTTTAATAAATCATTAATAATGTCAATATATTGAACTGATATCTTGTGAATGAAATGTGGAAATATAATCTTTCCTTTATACTTGTTTTATGTGCTATGAATATTTTATTGTTCTTGGGGATTGATTATGTATATGGGTGGTTCTGTGATTAATCTAGGGAGGGTGTGCCTGGGATAACTCTCAAATACATTAGGTAACGTGATAGAGGTAAATGTTAATGTTTCTCCTAATGGATTTAGGGAATTTATTGTGATGGGTATTCTGAATGTAACTCTCTATGTAGCTAATAATTCTACAATTAAAGTATGTTATGTATTGAATAAGATACCTTTATGATTTATGATTTCTGTGTGTTATTCATAAATCTAATTATTTAATAAGGTGTGTTATGATTGAAAAGTATAGTTTCATTGATTTGTATTTATTGATGGGCTGCCATTCCCATTCCTTATTTTATAAACCTTACTCAGCTTTTTATTCTCATCCCATGTTTTGAAATTTTTTCCACATGACTTAAATATGAATAGGGCCAAGGATGTGATCATGGAAAAGTCATGCTGTCTAAAACATAGAATTGGACATGTCTCGCCTTTTCAAGTGTTTTTATTTTATGAAAAAAAGGGATACTAGGTATAAGAGTCTACATTGTATTTTTTGAGATGCAATAAAATAGTTATTGCCTAATTTTCTAAAAACCTAAACCTAAAAAGATCCACTATGTGAATTCTTGACTTAAATCATGATTATGAAATTTTTAAGGTTGGGTCATTATTAGTAGCATTATGATGTGTTGTAGAGGACTTGTAAGGGAGTAGGGTAGAATTTTGGTAGAATATAAGGCCTAAATATGTGATGATATAGGGTTGTGAGGGGTGGTATTTATAGAAATATGAGAGAGTCTTTTTTGAATATTACATTCCTTAGTTTAATATTTAACTCATGACTATAAATAATAATGATTACTATGGAAATATATAGTAAATGGTGCACTCTATTTTGAACTAATGGGTTCTTATTTCATCATTTAATTAGAAATTGAAGCATTTATCTTTGAATGTTAAATACCATAATTTACTATTTTTCATTATTCATAAAAAATTCAAAAAAAAATTAAACATACTAAAAGTTACAACTAACGTTGTTTTATGTTTATATTTCGAGAATGAAATATATTTTTTGAAAACAATTTTCTAGATGTGAGAAAATTTATTTTTTAATAAAATAATAATTTTTTTGAAAAAAAATTAATATTATGATCAATTTTATGACCCTTTAAAAAATTACTAATGGTTTCATAATGTTACCTTATAATTATAATAAAAATTAATTCTAGTGTATAAATTTATTTTAGTAAGATAAAATTTATTTTAAATCATTATATTTATTATTACAGTGAGATTAAAATATTTATATTTTATAAAATAGAGACCCTTAATTTATCATTTTTTAAAAACATTTATTTACCTATACCATGGTTTAAATATATCGTATTATCAATTTATAGGATACCTAAATATTATTAAACACTTTCTTAGTTTATTTTACTAATCTAATAGTCATGTTTATATTTTTAACCAACATATTACTATTCCAATTGTAAGATTACTATTCAAACGACGATATTACTATTCTAATGATCATATTACTATTCCAAAAACTAGACTTCAAATAAGCATATAGTTTATATAATTTCAATAAATACTTATTGTTTTATTCATTCTTAATTCACTAAAATTCCTATGAAGGTTCTATATTTTCCCTTTCTACGATGTCAATTGGTTTATTAATATTCTATTTATTTTCTATAGTATTATTTGTGGGAGAGAAGATTCTAGAAGATTAAGGAAATCTAAACATTATTATTTATTATATATTTTTTGTCCCCTTTCAATATTTGAAGTTTTATAGGGATTGGTTATTAGTTAATGTTATGATAACTGTTGATTAAATAAATTTTTGTTTGTTTCTTTATGTGTTTTTTGTGTATAAAACTAAATATGATAATATAAAACACGCTTATTCAGAAAACAATTATAATTTAAAAAGTCTGGGTCATTACAATTGGTGTTATTTCTTTATATTTTGTGTATGTAATGCCCATTATGAACTAAAAATTCACATTTAAATAGTAAACATGCACTTCTAGTCATACCGACCACACCATTTTTCATATTGACGTGAGATTAATTTTTACCCATTAAAATAGATTATTGATATTTTCCAAAATGTATCCCAAATAATCAATTAAAATTTCTTGGTTTTGAGTATGTGATATGTGTTGTGAATTATAATATTACTTTTAAATGAAACATTCAATTTAAAACATACCTAACATACCATTAATTGTATTGACATCTATTTGATTTATACATAATATTAATGAATCAAAAATCATTTTCTTAAATTACAAACACAATCTGAGTGTGTTCCTTATATTTTAGTTTGTGATATGATTTTTTAACTAAAATGTGGTTTTAGGTATTCTTATACTTTTTTAATAAGAGAATTTGTTGCTATGATATCAAAATTATTAGGTACATCCCTTTGTCCTCTTCTACCATGTCCAAACCATTTAAATCTAATATTTTTCATTTTTCGTTAACCAAATCATGTCACACATTCTCTAAAATTCATTCATTTCTAATATTATGCAGAATATTATACCCACATGTCTGTCTTACCAATTTCATTTATTTAACACATATTTGTTGCAAACATTGTCTCATCAAAGGCCAATACTCACTACCATATATAATATTTGGAAAAATAATAACCCAATTAAATTTACAATTGAATTTAAACATATTTATACTATCAAAAAACACCCTATATACTTTTCTCCATTTTATAAATCTACTTCGAATCCTATAAGGGAATTATACATTAATATCTCTATCACATTGCATAAATAATCCTACAAATTGAAAAGATCAACTTTTGAAATAATTTTATCTCTCAATATTAGATCTATAAAATTAATGTACAATCCTTTTTCAAATGAAAATTCATATAATCAATGTTCTCACTAATAATATGGAAATTTTTCAATTATGAAGTATCTATCTATAACTCAAAAAAAATGTTATGGTAATTAAATAAATAATTATATAAATACATAGTTTCTCTATACGAAACATTGGAATATTTTAAATAATATTTATGAAGTTATGTGTGGAGTCTGCACATAATTTTAGGCTCTATATGGGCATGATATTGATATATTAACAATATTTCAAATAATTTATCAACCACATTTTTTCAAAAATAATTAAATATCTATTAAATAGAGTCTTATAAGGGAAAAATGAGACTGTCATTAAATCCAGAGCATGGTTTTTATCTAAGGGGGTACATAAGTTTTTTCTGCACCATAATTTTTGATAGTTGAGTCGATAGAAAATAATAGATAATAAAAATATATTTAATTAACAAATTTATTTAATTATTAATTTTTATCAAATTTAATTTTAAAAATAACAATAACTCTATAATAAACATGTTATATCTAGTCCCTAGGGTTTTCCACATAACCATGGGATATCGAGGGAAAGGATTCATCACTATTAGAAAAAACATTATCTATCAGGAAAAGGTGGATCAATATCAATAATCGAGACACTACAGGTCTATTCATCAATAACAATGTTTTTGGTTCTCAAAAACTACTTAAAAACAAAATTATTTTTAATCATCTATTAATCCAACCATTGGGTAGGGTTTTTTTGGTTTGGTTTGTTTATCTCCACATTCTTGATTTTCCACGATGATCATGAATGATTTGTTCTTGAAATTAATTTCGAGATCATTCTTATTGAGTAATAATTGATTATATTTATTCCAATAATTTTGAATTGATCATTCATTTGAATCCTAAAAAAATCCATATTCATTCATACATGACATTTTTCAATTCTAACAATGAAAATTTTAGTTTTCTTAATTCATTATTTCTTGGTTTTATCCTTCCATTCTTCATTCATTGCTAGTTTTTTATTGTCTAATGATTTAACATTATATGGGAGCCCATTTCATTCATCATTTCTTTCATAGGTTTCATATATCATGGTTATAGTAACAATATCACAATTTTTGTAATGATGGAGGATTGATGATGATAATAACTAAGGACTAATGGTGGATTGATTATTTTTTATGCAAGTTTTAGTATACAGGATTTTGGAGGTCTGATAGGGGATGATTGTGAAGTAAATGGTCATCAAAATATATCCACATATTATATTATATTCTTTGTGAACATGGGTTTTAGTTTTTTCAATATATATTTGTGGTGTATGTGGTTGTTGTATCATGAGTATGAGATATTTGATGTGTTTTTTTTGAAATATGATGAAATTTTGATAGACACATCATGTACTATGGATGAAAACACACACTATGTGATCCTATGTGCAGTGGATATGGTCTCAAGATGAGTTTAAATATAACACATATATGTTCCGTATAAAAATTTCATATACTCCTAGGTCAACAGATAAGTGTGTTCCAGATTACACACCCAGACCATCGGTATTCCTACACCCTAGGTACTGACAAGAGTATATGAAAATGAGATGAGTGTATTTACCTATATATACAACCACATCCTCGAGTACTAGAGATGACCTATACATGCATTATAAAAAACCAAAAAACCATGTATATGGTGGAATACATGTCTTATGAGTAGCTTTTACATGGTCCAAACGAGACATAGTAAGACCCACTCTGTACCCAATTTGTCACACTGTGAACCTCTAGAGAACATAGAAACATTCATATAGGCATGGATTGTTTTCCTCTTAATCCCCAAGGAGAATTAGGTATATCACTATTTGGAACATCAATCCTCATAAATAGTATAATTTCACTCTTGTGAGTGTGAGTAGGGTGAGGATCTTCTACCAGTGGGATTCAAATCGAGTCAAGTATGGTATCTATTCCACTTTTATTGGGAAATGGTCCTCCGGTGTTATCATCTAGAATGGAACACTAAAAAATTATTAAAATATCATAATGTAAGAGTTTGGATGACAATATACATGTGTCCAGCTAATAAATACCATACCCTATGGCTTGAGTACTTCTAACTAGCATATCTAGGTTATTTTCCTTGCAAACCTTCCTTAAGCATCTTGTTAATTAAAATTTGAGATGAATAAATTTATATTGATTCTTTATGTTGTGTGATTTTATGGAATCCTACTTAGTATGTATATAATCACCCTTATATGGGCTCTAATTATATTTATGATATATTATAAATATGATAATTCCTTTTTTGGAGTCATAAGAGGATATGGATTAGGTGGCATATAATGTTGTTCTAAAGTGGAAATAGATGGTGAGAAGACCTTTCTTTTGGAGACAAACACCATTATAACAGATTCTACCTTATCTATGGATGTTGGTCCTATATTTTCACATTTATACATTTTCTACCATATGGAATAATAATTTGTGGGATAAAAATAATTAATTATTTCATTACGTTCCCACAAATAGTTTACTACGTTACATGTTGGATGTGGATATGTGTGTGTGCGTGTAGGTATTCAAGATTAAGGCCTCTCATGTGAGTGATATGCATACTCAGTTACAATCCCTAGCCCCTAAACTATTAGAGGCGATCTCAGGTTGTCTCAAAATTCTTACTACCATCTAGTAAGATTCTAGTGGTCCAGGTCATGAAAAAGTTTTATTATATCATACGTTGTCTAAGGACGATAGTTTGGAGATATTCTGGTTTTCATGATTGGTTTAAGAACAAGGGAAATAGTTTTTAAGTATCTTGAGTTCAGATCTCAATACAATGAACCCTGCGATGGTGTGGCCACTGATGTATCCATTCACTATGACTTGAATACAATCTCATTTGAATTAGTATATATAGGTACTAGTAATGGGTAAGATAATAGTACAAAAATCATATGGGAATGTGATGCAGTTTCCAAGTCTTTCTTATGGAAGCTCTCTGGATAAGATCTTTTCACTTTGGTGCATCTTTACTACCATAGGATTCAACTTTTATGAATTACTATATGGATAATATATCAAGATCACGATGATTTAATTCCTAGTGATGATTCCACACTGTTGGATCTTTATCATGAGATAACCCCTTCAAGTGGATAGTTAACAGTGATGCAAACCATTTAGTAGCATGTTTAACCACTGTTGATTGTTTACTTGGATGCTCTCTGTTAGGTTGAGTATATGTTTGTCCTGATAGTACCATCAAATGATGAACAGTAATTGAGAACTCTTCATGAGTTTCAGAAATAGAGTCTTCTTGAGTTCTAAGGTGAGCTTTACCACAAGGAAGAAATGGAATTGTCCCGACACCCTCTATATAGAGGTACCCCTTATGGGCCAGATATGAAGGATAATAGATGATAACCCCTGATTCCTACCTCCAGTAAGCCCTTGTTTTGTGACTATAACTGAGGTTATAAAAAATATCTATCATATAGAAGGAATCACAAACATTAATAATAATAATGATCGGTAGAACGTATGGATATATCAAAAAATAAATTTATCAAATAATATAAATTTACTCAAAAGACCATCCCACAATACCTATACATTTTCTACAAATAAAAATAAATTACTCCATGTAAATACCAATGAAAATCATTATGGAGGTGACTCAGCAGCAACTCTAAAACCAAACAAGTAATGTTTAGCTCGGTCCCCAAATTCCTCCAGGAGACCATCAAATATTTTATATACATGTAGGGCAGGGTAACATGTTTACTTTGTATTATCTTACCCAAGTTCACTAGTGCACTTGTGAAAATAGAATATTAATGCACCAATGAAAAAAAATCTCACAACTAACATGCACCTAAACAGTCTAAACTAACTAATTTAAGCATCGTTGTGGTGTAATAATCTAATCACCGATTCAGTATTGTAAAAATTTATCAAAATAACATAATGAAAAGGTTCCCACAACTACTTCCCCACTAATTTATTTCACTCACACAACATTGTCAAATTTCAGGTGCTTTTATCCCTTTAATACATACCACATCACACATCCAACCATCTATTATGTGTGTTTGGATTAATACAAAAATTTTCTAACCTCCTTCAGGGTCTAGAATCTAGTTCTTGGGTTAGTCTCTATCACATCCTATCCTCATTACCTAACTAGGGTATTAGGTTATCTCTAACAAAAAGTACTTCAACTAGATGCCATCATCCCTCAATGCATAGACCCCACCATATATCACCTCATCAATATTACTAGGTAATCTCCAACATAGTGAATCATTGGATAATCTCTGACACTAACATGTATCATCACTATTTTTGAAGGGGGGTGGGGACTTTTTGGTAGCCAATTATCCAAATCACTACCAACATGGATATTGGGGAAGACACCTAAAATAGAAAAACATATGTTTTTACTAATGGTATCCAACTCAGATGGGTTGAATTTAGAAACAAAAATAAAATTCATGTTATATGTATATATATAACATAGTAAATAACCTATGAAATAACATCAACTACATCAGAACACTCTACCTCACGACCGCTATAGCACACAACCATTGTCACAACCAATTCCTCCACTAAATGCATCGCTCCACAAAACCACTACACATAACTTCAAAAAATCACATTCAATTACATGTTACAAAATTTTAATATTTAATGAGTGTTTTATAACTCTCATTTACTAATCTATTTATTTCAAATTTGCACATCCTATTCATTTATTATTTATTTATTTTAATCTGATTTTCACACATCAATCCCAACCCATCCTCATTTCAGTTTCATCATTTCTATTTATTCTATGTATAACTAGGAAACTAACAAAACAAAACTACATAATAACTCATCAAACTCATAACCTTCCAAAAAACATCGTAATCTAATCCATCTCGCTACAACCCAACTATCTCACCTCAACTACCACACATCACAACCACCGTACACCAACCCATGTCACATCTCAATCCGAAGAACCATCACATAACATGATAAAACTTTCTACAACTCAATTTAGTAACCACCATCATCGTACAACATCCCACAACATACATCACGACACAAAAAAGAACATCCACACATAGAAAAAACATTCATCTTCTACAATATAAAACAACTCCATATTTAATAGGGGTTTCAAATAATTTACTGTATTACTTAGCATTGGTTTTATCACAAAAAATATATATTTACATGGGATAATAATTTATTATCCATATATACATTCTTAACCTTTTATTCAGGGTGAGATAAAAAAAATAACAAAACCAGGTTTCCACTATTTTTTCCACTACAACATAAGCAAGTCTCCAGATATCTTTTATTTTCATAAATTAAATCAACTATGTATAAACTCATCCACAATAACATAAAAGCAATAAAACATGTTATTTCTCACTATTCCCATCAATTCCATATTTATACCATTAATTGTAATATTGATCCAACAAATACACTTCAACAAACATAATACAAAATAATGTAATACCCACACATGCAAAAAAATAGGGATATAATGAGAACCCCTTCCTCAAAGAAGATTTATTAATCTCATTACACAATATGGAAAAGGAGAAACAATCATAAAACCACAACTACACAATAATCCTTGATTCAACCAATAACACATAATAGTTCATCAAAATACCATCACCAAATTCTCCCTAAATAAATCATTATCACTATTGTAAATCCTCTAACAATGAATGAATGGAAAAAAGAGGATATATAGAAGAACCCATTGGGAATTTTCAATGATCATCCTCTAGAATACAATGATCATAATAGATATGTGAGAGATGTAAATTATCCCAAAATCACATATGGTTTTCCCAAAAACTGAGAGGAATAGAAGAATTCAATAAAGATATAGTATTTCTAAACATGTTAGACTATATCCCATTCATGATGTGAAATATATATTCATGTTTTGATTTTTCATGAGGACATATAATTAATGTTGTGAATCCCACAAACACCAAACCTGATGAACATTCTCCGATTTTTATATAACCTTACCCTCAAATTAATTCACATCATTTATTATTCTTTCACAGAATGAATCAAATGTACGTAGAACCCCGATATGAAACATCAAGACATGAATTACAATCGTCTAAGATGTAAAAATTCTCTCAAATAATGAACATATCTTTACATTATGAACCACCCCAAATTTCATAATTACTTCTCCAATCTCCATTGAACCATCCTCAATCCTCCTTTGAACACCATGAACATCCAACCCATCAATCTAACTGGACAAGAATGCATATACTATTACATTATATACCTATCCATTGATTATGATCCCCATGGATAAAAACCAATACATGAAATGAACATGAATGGCCAGAAAAACCATCCTATGATATGCTTCTTAGTTATCTCATTACACCGCAAACACTAGCACCATCTAAGCACATCAAGCCAAGAAAAAATATGTAAAAGAAACCCACATAACCAAATCCCTATCCACCTCTTAGAAAAAATCCAAACCATCTAACACCCACTTCAATCCACCAACGTTTCACCTAACTATCACACAACACTTCCCTAAGAATAAATACTATGGAAACTCACCCTCCCAATCAAGATATTGTCTACTTTTTTTTATGGAACTAACTTTCACACATGGTTTTGAAACATCTCATAAATATAATTCATCATGATTATGAAGTGGTTTACATTTATATATGATTTAATCCATATAATACATCATAATAAAGGGAAAAAGGTACATCCCATAAATCCGGGATATTCAAACATCAAAACATCAAATAAAATACAGAACATGAAAAAATGTAAAATAACTTATCATATTGGGCATGAATGTACATCCCACACTCCCAGTACTCTCATGAAATCCATCATGACTCTATAGTAAACAATTAAAGGGGATAGTTCATCCATTAATTACATTCAGTCGATGATCTAGAATCCATACAGGCCACTCTATAGACATATCATCATCAACAATATCGAACTCTCCCCAATCAATGACATTGAATTCATCTTAAAAAGATACTGATGAAGCTAGGTTATGTGAAAGAAATCATGGATAATGTCTATGCATGGTGTAATTTCCAAATTAAAGGACACAATTCAAATTCATTTAAAAACCTCAAAGGGCCTTATAATCTTGGAATATTTTCTACACCCTCTTCTAGACCTTTGTTAGCTCCAATGAGGGGAAATCCTAAAGAAAACATGGTCTCTAACCTCAAAATCGAGGGGTTTCCACCAACGATCAATATTATTTCTTTAAGTCTCCATCATCGCCTTCATCCCCTATCAAATAATATAAATATTCTTGGTTGATCTCTAAAAAACATAAGGACTAAGAACCACTGACTCACCAACCATCATCTAACTCAATAGAAAACTACATGGTCACCCTTAAAATGACTCAAACTGGGCACATAAAGTGGATGAGTTATTTCTATTATTGTAGGTGAAGTCAAAAAAGTCTGGTATTTTACCTATAATCCTAAAAAATCAAAGATTCATGCTCACAATATATCCTGAAGTGTCAAGATTCCCACTATATCTATCAATATTTCTGAGGGTGGAAAGTAGTGTCAAGATGAAACTGTGAGACAATGGTAGACCATAATACCCTAAAAATTTTCTAGGTAAAATGGGGAGATTTTTCTTAGATGATGGTAATTAGTAACCCATGAAGCATAACCACATCATCCACACACCACGTTAATGAATCGTCCACAACACTTTATTCATGGATTTCTATAAAATTATATGAATTTTTCTGTTGGTCTAAAATCACCCAAAGTACATCGAAACCTCCATGTTCCTAGTGTAACCAAACTATGGAATCCATAAATATACCATCCCATATCAACTCAATGACATCCAAGGGTTGTAAGAAACCTACCGGAACAGGGTTATTGAATTTATCTATTAAAAAGCTAGATACTTTGCTACAATCTCTTCCACTTTCCATTTCATCTTAGGCCCCCAAATTTGTCCCCATAATCAATGATATATTTTAATCAAACAAGGATGTGCCTCTAAGATTGATCTATGAAACTCATGGATGAATCCCTCATGCATTCCCAGGGGAAGAAAGAGACTCTCCTAAAACAACATCTGGTTGTGATCATCCTCTAACTATCCTTCGGGGCTGTCTCCATGGCCAACACAATATCACATGACATCTACAACAGGGTATCCTCAGTTAGACTCCATCACCTACTACTTCATGGATGATTCCATGTTCATATGATAAAGATAACCTCATTAAATTTTTACCCTTTTTTAGGATGCACAGTTTTAAGCTCATCCATCCTTTTACAAACCTCTACAAACTCATGAACCACATCCCCCATGACTTCTGAATCCATGCATTGACAAAATCAAACACCTTTACTAATATATTGGAGACCCCGTAATCGTAATCCCAGAGAAACTATATCTATATCCATTGGATTCAATTCAAATATCATTGATAGAATATATATTTTAGGATCTTCTATTTTGTGGAAACAATAATGTACTCACCAATGAGGTGGTGCCACCAAATTTTCAATGCACTAATAACCATCACCAACTCCAAATCATGGGTCACAAAGTTATGGTCATCAGGATGTATCATCCAAAATACATAAGAGATAACCTCACTCTACAACATCAAGATTTATCTTAAACATAGACATGACACATCACTGAAAATATAACACATCACCCCACCCTTAGGAAACTGAATCATTGGAGAACTAATGGAACTCTCATTTTGGTATCTAAATATTTTTAAGAAATAATAATTCCATACAAAACCCTGATGCTTCTTGGTTAGATATATTTTTATAGATTAAATATGAGATAAATTAGATATAAATATATATTTATTTCCCATGATTCAAAGGAAACTATAAACCTATTCATTATTGTTGGGTTATTCCCAAGAAAACTCTACTTAAACCTTCAATGGGTCAATGAATATACCCTACTAGGACGCCACATGTCCAAAGAAGTGATCCTATAATATATAGAAATTGCACATGGATAGATTTTAAAATCATTGATAGTGTCAATGACATGTAAGACAACTCTTAGATAATTGAAATTATTCTCCTCTGACTCCAAGTAGACCAATATTTCATCAATGAACATGACTATGAACTAGTCTAGGAATTCACATAACACAAATTTGATGATCCCTAGGAACTTAATCGGTGTATTTTTCACACAAAATGGCCTGAACATGATCTCAATATAACCATACCTACACCTAAAGGTAGAAGTTTGGATATCATCATTTTTCAACCTCATTTGATGATATCAACCCCATGATTTAGTCATCAAAAAACCAACTACAACCCTTTAGTTGGTCGAACATATCATCAATCCTACAAAAAGGTAACAATTATTTATTGTCACCTGATTCAACCTCCATTACATTGCAGATAACCTCAAACAACCATATGCTTTCTTGTTGAACAACACTAGGGGACACTAAGGAGATATATTATGTTGATTAAAACCAATATGCATTAGGTCATTCACATATAGCCTTAACGCACACATATCTATAGCCATCATTAGATAAGGATCCATGGAAATTATATACATTCCCCATTACAACTGTATCACAAACATGGAATCATGTTATAGGGTTAGTGCCATAACCAAAACTTGAAAAATATTCAGTAACTCCTCTATAACCCTAGTAAAATCAGTTGTTTTAGCACCTACTAAAAACTCTATCAACTAAGATAAAAGAGGTTGCAAATCCCTACCACCTAACTGATAACCCCACTCACCAATGAACCCCACCCATTATCCCTCCCCAACATAAAACAAAACCATCCACTATAAATAGTTGATGAATTTCCATGTGAAATAAAACCAATCCATTCATTGTATTAAATCATAGGTTATATCTATATTAAAGAGAAATAATCAACAAACTGGTGTTGACCCATTAATAGCATGCATCCCCAGTACATGTCACACATAGTTTTCTAACATCCAACTGATGTGGATAACACCAATGGTAACATATGTATCCCAAAATTTAGTACCAAATCATAGACTAAAGTAAGGAAAACAATGGATTTTGAGGATCTTGAATCAAACATGGAACAAACAAGCATAAATTATAAAAATATTGCACCTCATACTACCTATGGACCTTCTAGTATTGTTTCCTCTATCGCACTCAGCATCTCACACCCAACTCCTTTACCTCTAAATTTACAAAAACTAAAAACAAGATCTAGCCTATGTATCTAAGTAAGGTATCATCATGAAGCTTCTGTCTATAAATAGAATCTATAGGCTACTACTTACCATTCTTTGATGGCCCCTACTATCGAAAAGTCCCTAGAGATAATTGTTCCTCCTGTTGAAAAGAGGCCCAACCACTCATCTATAAATGTTCTCATTGGGATATCATACATTTATATGAACAATGTAAAAGACCCCAAATAAGAGAAAAAAATGAAAATATGAATCCCTTGAAAGGTTTTAGTTTCACGAACCATCCCGGGTACCCTAGTAACACAATAACCAAGCCGACCTTGACATAGCCCGAAGGGCATTCCGAATCCCCATGGTTTAGCAACTAGCACCTGGCATCGTACAACATACAAATGGGAACAATTTTTCCACAAGAATGTGGAAGAACAAGAAACAAGACAGTATGCATAAAAAAGGAAACTCCACTGGGAGTAATGTACCAGAAAAACAAAGAGGCCTATAAGCCCAAAGTGCTATAACCCAAGTAATAAAAAGGGAAATACAGTCCCATAGTCCCTAAGGACACAATTCACCAAGAGAAGATCAACAACTGGATCCTCCTCTAAGAGATTCCTTCCCTTTGCTCGAGCCTAGAGGAAGGAAATATACAAACACCCAAAGGAAAAAGTATGGTGTAAGCCTATTCCCAGTATGATACCACCAAAGATTCCATAACAGATTCCAAATATAGATTATCCAAATAAAATTTTCAATTTTCAAATAAACAGGTTTTGAAATTCAAAAGCATATTCTATCAAAATATGTTATACATTTTCAAAAGATGGAAATAAATATTTTAAGAAAAGGCTTTACAAATTATGGAATATTTATAAAATCAGTGGCTTAAGAAAAACATTTATATAAAATATTTTATATAAATTAAGCAAGAATGTAAGTAGTTCAAAAGCATTGGCATACATTTATATCTCAAATATAAATAAACAAGCGAGCAACATGGTCATCTGCCAAAAGGTATGATAGTATTAAAAACTTATAGGATTCTTCACTCTATATGTGAACTCAGAAAAATGTGTATACACACATCCCTATGACACTGGCCAGAGGAGACTAGTCACCAACCCGTCAGGGATTTGACCCACCGTAAGTATGTTTTAGAACATTGTCGTAGCGTAGAGTGTATCCAAATAACACACTAACTACCTAAGGATTTCATGCGCTCTTACATGATGGGTGAACTATTTTAAGAATGCTTAAAATATGATCAATCCCATTCTTCCATTTAAAAAGTTCCAATTTCATTCCATTTAAAACTAAAATAGGTTTTATTCAAAACATGCCTTTTTCACAAGATAAAACCTATGGGTTTCTATCAAATCATTTAAAGCCATTTTCACCAGTTTGAAATACATTTAAAACCAATTTCATCATCACACAATTTATTTCCTCAATTAAATTTAGTAATTTAATTAAAATAATTTCCATAAAATCCACAATTTAAATTAAACAATTTATATCAGCAAATTTTCATAAACACACCCAATTAAATGGAATTGGGGTTTTACAAATTTCCATGCCAAAACCATTTCAAATATCTCGATTCACTGGAATAGATTATTTATAATGTTAATTGAAAGAAAATTTGAGAAATTGGATTTAAATCAATAATTTAAATAAATCTAGAAAATAAAATGATAATAAATTTGGTATGTAGGGACGGAACAACCTACCTCAATGGTTTTTACCAAAACCACAATGGTTGAGAATGCTGAAGAAAACTGGGTTGCTTCTTCAAGAACCCACCTTAGATCTCTTCTCCTAGGAAAGATCAAGACCAAATCTCTTCATATTTTGTATCTGCGCACTTAGATCTACCCATAATGGGCGTAGATCTAATAAACTGAGAGAAGAGGAGAAGTAGATCTATGTAGATCTAAGAAACCAATCAAGAACGATGAATAACGATCACATAACTCATGAATTCTGCTTTGATTCACAAAGAAGAGCCTATGGATGGCATCTGGAATGATGGGAGAACCATCTCTAACCTTGGGAGAAGAAAAATCCCAAGTTATGGCTGGTTAAGAGGAAAAAAGAGGAACATAGAGGCAATACGAGTGAGATCTACAATTTAAGGATCTAATTTAAGTTCCCACACGGTTAGTTCGCATGGTTTAACAAACCGTGCGCTAGCCGTGCTTTAGGTACTATCTTGACCACCCTTCATGCATGGTTTGGCCGCACGGTTAGAAAAATTGTGCACTACCCATGCGGATGCTACTACCTCCAAGACAAACTACGCATGGTTTGGCCGCACAGTTTAGACAACCCGTGTGCCACCTGTGCGACTTCCCCTTTTCCCCAAAACAACATTTAATGTTCTCTCGACTTTCCCATTCATCACTACTCCAAATAGATGTACTTAGATACATTAAATGTACCTGAAAACATAACGTGATGTTACAACCTCCCCACTATAAGATCTTTCTGCCCATTAAAAGCCAATGAAGAAACCTCCACATCAAAAAGATGAGGCCACTGCTCTCTCATTAGTGCCTCCCTTTCCCACATTTCATCAGAATAAAAACCATGCTGCCATAGTAAACGGACCAGAGGTATCATTTTCCCACAACGTACCTTGGTCTCTTAATCAACCACCCTGACCGTTCGTTCAGTCACAGATAAATCTGGTTCAATCTCAAGATCACTCCAGCTCAAAACATGAGATGGACCAGAGAGATACTTTCACATTTGCGATACATGGAATACGTTATGTATCGACGTCAGCTGTGTTGGTAGGGATAGACGGTAAGAAACTTTCCATACATGACCAACAACCTCAAAAGGTCCCACAAAACAAGGAGCAAGCTTCCCTTTCCTCCCAAGCCGTCGATGACTTAATCAGGGTGAAACTTTCAGGAACACTTGGTCACCAACTGAGAACTCTATAGGTCTATGAAGATGATCAGCATAAGATTTGTACCGATTCTGTGTTGTCAATGTTCTCTGATGAATCAATTGGATATTTACTGTCATCTCTTGGACCAAACTCGGTCCTACCAGGGAACTTTCACCAATCTCCGACCAACATAAAGGAGATTTACAAGGATGAAAATACAATGCCTCAAAAGGAGCCATTATGATCACAGACTAGTAACTATTGTTATAAGAAAACTCAACTATCCCCAGATGATCTTCCCAATACCCACCAAAGTTGAGAACACATGTGCGGAGCATATCCTCAAGGATATGAATAACTCTCTCTGTCTGGCCATCTGACAGTGGATGGTAGGCCGTGCTCAAATGGGCCTGAGATCCCAGTGCCTTTTGAAGGCCTCTCCAAAAGCGAGATGTAAACCGAGGATCCCTATCAGAGACTATAGTAGACAGAACTTCGTGCAAATGAACAATTTCTTTCACAAAGATATTTTCCAACACTTTCACTTCGGTTGTATCATGTATAGGTATAATGAGATCTGACATGGTTAGCCTATCGATCACAACCTATATCATGTTCTTATTCCTCTTGGTTTGAGTCAACCCGACCACAAAGTCCATAGAGGTTTCATCCCACTTCCATGTAGGGACTTGAAGTGGTTGAAGCAAACCCGATGGTTTTTTTTGCTCAGATTTCACCTGCTGACATGTATAGAAATAGGATACAAACTCATCAATGTCTCATCTCATACCTAGCCACCAAACCTGATGTCGCATGTCATAGAACATCTTCTTGGTTCCTGGGTGTACAACCCACTGGGAGTTATGGCAATCCCCCATCACATCCTTCCTTGTTGATAACGATAGAACGTAACGGTTTCGATAACACAGATAACCCTCTTTGGAGAATGAACATAGAGTGTCGGTCTCCCCAATATAATGAGAGACCCTAATGCTATGGAATTCATCATCCACTTGCTGTTCCTGAATAATTGAATCAAGAAGACCAGATTTCAACTGGACACTGGCTAAATAAACTTCTTCCCCCTTCCACTGAATTCTAATACGAAACTGAGAAAAAAAAGACATCAAAATCCACTCTTCTAAAGATTCTTTCACAGCCTATGATGGATGTTTTCTGGTTAACGCATATCGAACTAAATTCCCTTTCCCCGAGGTATAGGAAATATAGAAGTCGAAAGATTGTAGGTAATCCACCCAACACCTTTGGTGTAGAATCAAATCTTTTTGAGAGAAGATATTACTCAAGATCTTGTAAACTGAATACACAGTAAACCTTTATCTCTTAAGCTAATGTCTCCAACACTTAAGTGCGTAGACTAAAACTACAAGTTCAAGGTCATGGGTAGGATAGTTCTTCTCATGAGGCTTAAGCTGACGAGATCCATAGGCAAAAACATGATTACCTTGCATAAGGACACATCCAAAACATGAACCTGATGCATCACAGAAGACCACATAACCTATCCCATCCTCAGGAGGAGTTAACTCCAGCACAGTAGTTAAAAGATCCTTTAGCTCAACAAAAGAACTCTGGCATTTATCATTCCAAGAAAAATTCACTCCCATTCGAGTCAGTACAGTCATTAGAGAAACTGACATTGAGAAGTATTTAACAATCCTGTGAAAATATCCTAGTAAGCCCAAGAAGCTCTGAATCTCAAAAACATTTCATTGTTGTTCCCAATTAATAACAGCCCTCACCTTATTAGGATCAACTGATATTCCTTGTTCTGACACCACATGTCCCAAGAATTTCACTCCTCCAATCCAGAAATCGCACATTGAAATCATGGCATAAAGTCGGTGATTCCTTAGAAAACTCATAACTGTTCTCAAATGATACACATGATCCTCCTCATACTTGGAGTAGAGAAGAATTTCATCCACAAATACTACCACGAAAGTATCTATATACTCATGGAAGACCTTGTTCATCAAATCCATGAAAACCGCATGAGCATTTTTTAGGCCGAAGGGCATAACAAGGTACTCATAATGGCCATACCTACTCGAAAAAGCGGTCTTATGAATGTCAGATTCGTTTATCCTCAACTGATGGTAACCCAATCAAAGATCACTTTTTGAAAACCACTTCACCCCTTTCAATTGGTCAAACAAAGCATCAATTCGTGGTAATGGATATTTGTTCTTTATCGTAACTCGATTGAGCTTTCGATAATCAACACATAAGTGAAGAGAACCATCAGCCTTCTTGACGTAAAGAACTAGTGCTACCCAAGGTGACACACTCGGGCGTATAAAACCTTTCACAAGAAGATATTATAATATAAACTTCAGTTCTTTTAGTTCTGCTAGGGCCATTCATTAATAGGGAATAGAAACCGGTTGAGTACTAGTCATTAAGTTAATAAAAAATAAACCTCCCTTACTGGTGGAAAACTAGAGAAGTCAGAAGGAAACACGTCGAGAAACACAGCGATGACTGAAGGAAGATCACCACACATTGAATCTCTCTCTAGATCAGAAGAAAACACTGATATAACTTTCCCCAACTCTGGATAAGAGGGTCCATCTCTTCTTGACCTAGGTTCCCATTCTCATTGAAAAACAAGAGGTACACCACTGGGTGTAGTAAAGTGTACCCGTAAAAGATAACAATCAATCCGAGCTTTATTGGCAATGAGACAATCCATCCCAAATATGACGTCAAAAGATTTCATGTTGAGATCCAAAGAACACCAAGCATGCTCAACATCTGATAGAGAGAAGACACAAGATGGACTACAGAGACCCCTCTCTCTCATTGTATAAAGGGGTTTCGTAATATCCATCGCAAAAGATAAATGTTCTAGAGGCAAGTTAAGCATCTTTCCTTGATGACAGTATGCATTTGAGTATTCTTGTCAGGACTTTGGAGGTTGTTGTGATTTAGTGCCTAGCTAGCTCTCACCGCAACGAACCTTAATTCACTAGGTTTGTTTAGGGAAATACGACTTGTGGATTTGTTCTAGTATTTTCCCTATTTTGATTTGGATAGAGTGTAATAAAAATACTGTTATCCCTTCTATTTAGAATATTTTTCTTTATTACTCAGTTTGAGTGTTAATATATGTCTTTTTATGCTGTGTATCATCATGCCTCTGAGAAGACATGGGAATATAATCCAAAAAGAGGCTGCTACTAAATCTCAGCAAGCGATTCCTATTGTGGATCTGATTCTGGTTGAGGTGATTGTTTGCACTGTCCAAGCTCTAGGACAGACACCACCTGCAATTCCTATTCAGACTCCAGTTATAGATCTTCATAGTCAGAATCTTCGAAGTTGTTATCAAGAGTTCCTATGCCAGAAGCCATGAGTTTTCAAAGGATCCACTGACCCTCAACAAGTTATGGAATGGTTGAGTAAGATTGAACTCCTGTTTGGATTCTTGGAGACACCTGATGTGATCAAGGTGAAGTGTGCCACCTTCGTACTAGAGGGACCAAGTAGGAGATGGTGGGACACAACACAAACCATCCCGGGTACCCTGGTAACCTAATAACCGAGCTGGCCCTAACATATCCCGAAGGGTGTTACCAATCACCACGGGTCGGTGACTAGCACCTGGCATCGTACAAAATACAAGTGGGAATGATTTTTCCACAAGAATGAGGAAGAAAAATAAACAAGAGAGTATGCATAACAAAAAGGAAACTCCACTGGGAGTAATGTACCAGAAAAACAAAGAGGCATAAAAGCCAAAATTACTATAACCAAGTACTAAAAAGGGAAAGATAGTCCCAAAGTCCCTGAGGACACAGTTCACCATGAGAGGATCAATAGCTAGATCCTCCTCCAAGAGATTCCTTCCCTTTTCTCGAGCCTAGAAGAATGAAATCTACCAACACCTGAAGGAAAAAGTAGGTTGTGAGACTAATCTCAATAGTATACCACCTAAGATTCCGTAACAGATGCCAAATATAGATTATCCAAATTAAAGCCTTCAATTTTCAAATGAAAAGGTTTGGAAATTAGAAAGCATATTCTAACAAAATATGTTATACATTTTCAAAAGATGTAAATAAATATTTTAAGCAAAGGCTTTACAAATGAAGGAATATTTCTAAAAACAATTTATTAAGTAAATCATTTATATAAAACAGTTTATATAAATTCACCAGGAATGTAAGCAGTTCAAAATCATTGGCACACATTTATATCTCAAATATAAATAAACAAGTGAGAAACATGGTCATCTTATAAAAGGTATGATAGTATTAACCAGTTATAGGATTCTGCACTCTCTATGTGAACTCAGAAAAATGTCTATACACACTTCCCTATGACACTGGCCAAAGGATACTCATCACCAACCCGTCGCGGATTGACCTGCTACCAGTATGTTTTAGAAAGTTTTTTTAGCGTAGAGTGTATCCAAAATAACTCAATAACTACCTGAGGCTTGCATGCACTCTTACATGATGGGTGAAATATTATAAGAATGTGTAAAATACGATCAAAGCAATTTTTCCATTTCAAGAGTTCCAATTTCATTCCATTTAAAACCAAAATTGGTTTTATTCAAAACATGCCTTTTTCACATGGTAAAACCAATGGCTTTCTATCAAATTATTTTAATCCATTTTCACCTATTTGAAATCCATTAAAAACCAATCCCATCATCAAAGAATTTACTTCCAAAATTAAATTCAAAAATTTAATTGAAATAATTTCCATAAAATCCACAATTTAAATTAAACAATTTAAATCAATAAATTTCCATAAACACACACAATTCAATGTAATTGGGTTTTTCCAAATTTCCATGCCAAAACCATTTCAAATATGCCGATTCACTAGAATCGATTTTTTATCAATTTAATTAAAAGAAAATTCAAGAAATTGAATTTAAATCAACAATTGAAGTAAATCAATCAAATACGATGATACTCAATTTGGTAAGTCGGGACAGGACCACCTACCTCAGAGGTTTTGACCAAAACAACAATGGTCGAGAACGCTCAAGAAAACTGGGATTCTTCTTCAAGAACTCGCCTTAGATCTCTTCTCCTAAGAAATATCAAACCAAATCTCATCGTATTTGGCATCCATAGACTTATATCTTCCAATAACGGGCTTGGATCTATGAAACTGAGAGAAGTGGAGAAGTATATCTAAGTAGGTCTAAGAAACCAAACAAGAACGATGAAGAACAATCACATACCTCAAGAATTCGGCTTCGATTAACCAAGAGGATTCTTTGGATCGCCTCCGGAACGATGGGAGAACCTTCTATGACCTTGGAAGAATCAAAATCCCGAGTTATGGCCACTTTGGAGGAAAAACGAGGCACTTAGAGGCAATATGATTGATATCCACAATTAAAGGATCTCATTTAAGTGCCTGCATGGTTAGTTCGCACAGCTTAAGAAATTGTGAGCTAGCTATGCGTTAGCTACTGTCTCAGCCACCCTTCTTGCACGGTTTGGCCGCACAGTTAGACAAATTGTGTTCTTCCCATGTGGAAGCTACTACCTCCAAGACCAAGTACACATGGTTTGGCCACACGGTTTAGACAACTTGTGCACCACTCGTACAACTTCCCCTTTTCCCCAAAACAACATTTAAAGTTCTCCCGAATCTCCCATTCGTCACTACTCTAAAACAAGGGTACATAGAAACATCAAAAGTACTTGAAAACGTAACATGATGTTTCATTTAGCGCCCTTCAATGTCATGTAATGGCCTTTCTATGTTAGAACCCCACTAGTTGGAAACTCAATTTTATGATCATCTATGATTGAATTCCTTGGGACCATATTCTAAAGTCTCTATATGGACCACTCTATAGAATCTATTATACAAGAGAAACCATCTTCATAATAACCATTACCCTCTTCTATAACTCCAGAAACATTGTAATCATAAATGAGGTGATTGCATACCTGATCATTGGGTGAAACTCCTCCATGAAGCACCATGTTTTGGACTCCACATCTGGAAAGACATCAGGGAAAAAGTAATGGAGGACTTTGAACCTATCCTCATGATTCAGCACACATAGTATCCCCTACTAAAGGTATATAATATTCTTCCTCTTCTAAACCTTTATCCATGAAGACAAGAATTTGAAAAACTTCTTTTGAATGTCATCCCATGAGTCATCAGGATTATTCCATTTACAAAGATACAACATCCACCACTAACGTATAGCTACCCACTTCTGGATAACTACTAATAGAACACAAAACATATCTTGATCTCAAATAAAATTGAAAAACATCTCAACATCGTCAAACTAATGATTTTTCTCTAGATCTGATACTCACTCCTCATACATTCCTGAACTCTAATGTTGAAAGGCATACAATTACCTCAGATGTGCATCATCATCCTCAATTAGGTTGATCATTTAATGATCAACCATATTATAATAATGAACCTATAATTTATGATCATCATGTGGATGAAGTCATGATTCATTCTTGAAAATAAAGGGGAATCCGAAAGCTCAAAATGGTGGAATTTTACAAAGGTTCTTTTAATTAAATTAATTTAAAATTTCCCAAAATCACTCAATTCAGACACAAATTAAAACAATCATAATGCATGTACATTTCATAGGTCTATAACCTAAAAATGGAACCACCACACTTGGTCATTCCACGAGTTCATATTATTTCTGACAAAACATGGGGGCCTTAAAATCTTTTGTCCTATCTGGTCGACCAGACTTATGTTAGGCACAAAATTGAAAAGCACAATTTCCATACCAATCAATGAAACCCTAATTATGAGTAACTATAAAAATAAATAAATATATATATATATATATATAAACTTATGATACCACTATATATGATCCATACCCTCCAATGGTTCCACTCACAAGCCTATAATAAATGAAGAGATATAATGGCCCCTTATGTCCAATATTGGGTAAACCCCAGGTTGGAAACTTGCACCAAGGGTATAAATTTTTTTACGAATATATGTAATTACCCCAATTATTAATAATAGGGATATCTAAATTAGATAAATCAACTTTAAAATAACTCCATAATATGGTATTAATGTAAACAAAAAACCATCCTAAAATATATGAACTACATCCTCAAATACTAATAAAAGTCTCTATGTAACTACCAAAGACATGTATTATGGAAAAGACCCAACAAAAACTCTAAAACCAAAAGATTAATGTACATATAAATCCCAAAATTCCACCTGGATGCTGAAAAAATAGATTATATATAATGTAGATACCAAAAAATTCTCAATGAATTAAGGGGGGGTTTTGCGCGACCAAGCGATGGCATATTTCGACCCGGTGATCCATTCTAGAGGGACCGGAAGGGACTTGTGAAAAATATCAGGCCTCCATGAAAAACATCTCTCATGCATGGAAAACCATGGGATATAAGGATGTTTCACACCCAGGAACAGAAACTTCCGCACCACCGACCCCTCGAAGTAGCAGCTTGCGCTCGCGCCGACCTCAGGGGCAGACTTTTTTCACACCGCCGACCCATTCGCGCAATTTTTCGCACCGTCTGGCTTACACACGGATCCAACATCCCTGAGAACCTCTAAATAAAAGGGCACCCCTTCAAATTTCTATAAATGAAGAATCCAAACCACTACCCATGCGCGAAATCCATCTCTTCAGCCCGCAAAAATGGCTTTAAAGTACAGGATTTTCACCACAGGTCGCTTAGGTGTCTGCCTTCGCGCATGACCACCCGGGCTTAACCCTCGCCCAAATCCCTTTAAGACATGGTCCTTGCATGAAATCCTTTCTTCTTACATTCAATTCATTCCCCTTGCATGCAATTCATTCCCCTTGCATGCAATTCATTCCCCTTGTGCACAATTTAATCCCCTTGTGCGCAAACTTTGACATGTTCTAGCGCATGATAGCCCGAACATGCATGCCCAATATTTCAAGAAAACCCTTGATTTCTCAAACAAAAACTTTTCTCCTATTCACGCGCAAATCTCTCTGATTGTGTTCACACCCAGTGTCTTTCGCGCCACTATTCCAGTTGCGCATCAATTGTGCACAACTCTCTCCAATTGCGTGCAGACTTCCGGGACCACTCACTACGGCCATTTATGCATGTGCTTGATGTCCCTCTTCCAGACATCATCTTCAAGCGCCCCTTTTTCCCAAAATATCTACATCACACCCTCTTTTCTCGTGCGACCTCTTAGGTTTTCACGAAACAATTTTGAAGCCCCTTGGACGATACATCCTGTTGTGTTGTTTCACCTCATTCTCCTTCGCATAGGAACACTAACTAATATTGCTTCTTCGTATAGCCATGATAACGTGGACCCCTAATGGGATCACCTCTAGACACCCCACAGTCATGGCATTTCTAATTCCTTCCTTCCCTCAAGGGTGGGCGGGTTTCGGTTATGTATGGCCTAGGGATGCGGAGTGAACCCACCTCATCCGAGCTGTAGGAAGTTAAACTTCCAGGCACCATCATCTTCTTCACATGACGTTAAACTGTGGCCTCGCCCTGTGTCATGCATTCACGATGCCCCATCTCGGACATTCTCTATGCCCACTGGTCTCCACAGGAGTGAGATCATTCCTCACAAGGAATTATATCCTCTTTATCAAAGCAACGTTCGTCTGTAGGGAAAGGCCAAGCACCCTAGTGTAAGCCCCCTAACTTTCCTTATAGGAGGCAACACCCTTCCTCTCCTCTCTTCCTGGGTTCTCAAATCCCTCTTTAAATGGGCTTTGTCACCAACTAGGCCTCCCTCCTGAAGTAAGTCCCAATATCAATCACCTTGGGATGCTAACCATGAGTAATCCCATGTTTCCTCTTTGGGCCGCCAACTACCTGCAGCCCTTGTCCACTTCCCATGGATGTACCTTTAACAACATGATCATCATGTGTTTTTTGCCTCTTGTTTTTCACACCGAGCATGACTCACGTGGTCTTAGTGTAAGCATCGTCCATGAAATTCTCTTCAGGCATCCTAGAGTGTAAGTCCCAACCCAACCTGAATTACGAGGTCCTTGATCCTTGCTAAGGGTATGTAGGATGCCTCCACGAGGTTCAAGCCCCACACCCGGTCGTTCCGACCCTCTCCACATTGGTTCACCAACCCCATCATGAACTACAAGGTCTTTGATCCTTGCCAAGGCAGGCTGCGTAGGAAGCCTTTCTGAGGTTCACGCCCATCTTCCATTGGTCCCAACCATCTTCACATCGGTTAACCAAACATGTAACACCTCAAGCTTCTATAGTACGCTTCTCTTTGAATAATACAGTAGCATGTGTTGTACGCAACATCGAGTTCTAACACACATGACAACCAATCAAACTAGCCGTTGTGAATAGTAATACCCACTTTATAAAATTTTATAAATTTTATTTTTCAAAATGGACTTCATTTTTGGATTCGGAATATCGAAATTAGCCTAGGTTGAATTTTTGGTATTTTTCTGAAAACTTTCAATTTTTGATGAATAGTGAAAAATATTGAGTTATTAGTTGAAAACCGACTTTTCATTTAAATAATTATTTATTTTTTTAAAATTTTTTTAGGTAAAAATAGATACTTAATACCTATATAAGTTCAATTTAATTCATTTATGTCAGTTTATAATAATTTTAGACATATAAAAATTTTATTGAACTTTTCACCGTCTTTTACCCACCTCTTATGAGAA
Source organism: Viscum album (assembly GCA_963277665.1). NCBI lineage: Eukaryota > Viridiplantae > Streptophyta > Magnoliopsida > Santalales > Viscaceae > Viscum > Viscum album. The sequence continues at coordinate 2,082,757,465 of OY728143.1, read as the reverse complement.
TTTTCAAATTCACATAAAACATAATTTTACCGCTTTTGTGAGTGGAATTTCGAAAATCTGAGAGACATGGTTAATATCAAGGAGTAAAATTTGGTTCAATAAGATAAAAATAATTTATGGCGAATAGTAACTTTTTTACTTTTATTTACCACGGTTAAAAGAAAATACGATAATTAAGGGTAAAAATGATATTAATATTACCCTAAAACATTTCCTAATTCTATTTTACAAGTGTATCTCGACCAAAAACAACCTTATAAATAAAATATTGTCATTTAGATCCACTTGGTTTAGATTAGGACATTTATTATGTTTTAATTCAAAGAAGAGTTAAAAGAGTTAAAATCAAAGTTTATTAACTAAAATATTTTTAATATAGGGTTTAACATAATCTAAATTCAACTATAATTATTAAATATAAATCTAAAAAGATTTCCTAAATAATGGTATTTTATTTATAATTTTTAGACATTAAATAATTTAATTTATTTATAACACAATGGTGATGCAGTAATTACCTTATTAATGAAATATTAAAATAGTTGATAATATAAATACACAAATAAATGTAATTTGAGGATTTTTATGAATTTCACTAATTTTATAGGTTAACATGACATGTTAGTATTTATTTAATTATGTTTTTTTGAATTAATCATGGTGTTATTATTTTCACAAAAATCAAATACCAAATAGTGTCAAAATTGACATAAAAGAGTTTTTAAAACAAATATTATATTATTAATTGATATTCAATTCCTAAAAATATATGGTTCGGAAAAGAGACTTATATAATAATAGGTGTATCATTAATGTACCACTTTGGGGTCTCTTGGATGTATATAGTAAGTTTATTAACTATATAATATAAAAATTCAAAGTGAAATGGTAAATGTCAAACTAATTAACTAAGAGTTAAAACTAAAAGATAAGGTTAATATAATAACCCAAACCTATATAAATTCTATTGTTTGATAGTATTTCGACCCATCGCCACCATATAATTTGAATAATACACTTTTTAGCCATTATAATAATAATATGAATTTATTATAAAATAATATTTATAGCTTTTCCAAAGGTGCCCTCACCCCTCTTATAAAAGGGCACTCCCCCTTATCACTAGTTCACACATTCAAAGCCTTTTGGTTCAGCAAAACCCTACCCAAATACTCCCCCAACATCCCTCAATTCATCCTAGAGGACTTATTTTGATCAGAAAGCCAACCTAAGGAGTTATTTTGATCAAATCAAAAGGAAGACCCTGAAGAAGAGGTAATGTTTTCACCACCCCTTTTCAAGTTCCTTTCTTCTTCAACTTCTTCTTTCATTGTTATTACCATTATAAGATAATAAATCCAATTTATTCTATATACTGAGATGTTATTATGAATATGTTACAACCATATTCAGTAATCTATTCATCTTTTGAATGACATGTCACCATACGTGCGTACGTACGGCTTACCTTTTCCACGTCGTGGTGTAATTGTTATTCAAAACATTATTATTTTGATGGGTATAATAATGATGTTTAATTCATGTAAATAATAAATATAACATGATAATGATTATTTATATATGATATAACATCCAATTATATATTATTTTAATATCAAAAGAATGATATTGTCGCTCGTGCGTACGTACGGACTACCGTCTCCACGAACGCGATGAGATTCATTTCCCATTGTATCCATTCAAGAATAATTCTCATTTGATGATTAAAATTAATTTTTAAGAACTTTATATCATTCTGGATATGAATAAGATACAAACTATCCATAAAAAACATGACTTATGTAAAAAAACATATAAAAGAAAATGAGTAAGTTAACACCCGAAACGACGATAATACTAAAGTATTATTTACAAAGCATTATTAGAAGATCATATTTGACATCATAATTATGTATATGGTTCTTGTATAATTTAATAACAATGTTTTAACTATTATACAGGAGGTTAACATAGCATCGACTAAGGAAAAGTACAAGGTAAGGGTTTATTTCACAATCTCTTCAATATCTGAGGTTGTTTATAAGTGATTATCTACTGGGACCTCTTTATCGTCCACATCCATGTTTCTTAAAAATGTATTTAAAATAATTATTACTATTTTAAAGACTATGGTATAAAATAATTTATACCCTTTTTGACTTTTTATAAGTAGTTCATAAAGAAATATTTCTGTCGTTTTCCAAACAAGGTCCTTTTTAACCTTTTTGACAGAATTAAGGTAAGAATGTCTTTTTTAACTTATACAGCGGGTGCAACAATTTTCCGCCGTTATAAAATCATCGAAGCTTCCCTTAAAATCTTATAAGAATATTTCCAAATTAAATGTTTTATTTTATAATTATGTGACTTTTAAATAATTTCAATAAAAGAGATATTTCTTTCAAATATTTTTGATCTCATCTATGTCAACATCCGTTGATGGATTTTAAGCTTATTTGAAGTTTATTTATTATGATAAAAAAATTCCATATATTTTTGAAGGTTTTGTTATATGTTTTACTATGGATGTGTTATTTTAATACAATTCATGGTTTATGGAGATAGTAGTGAAATTTTGTATGCTAGTTTTAATACGAATGTTTATGTTATGTTTAAACCAATTCATATGATGAATGCATTGGACTTAATAAGTGACAGGTAGATCCCACTATAGATCCTCGATGCATCGGTTGGTATCATGAGACAAACTAGTGTCTTGGAACAAGGCCTTGACAAAATCTTATTTGTATTCTTGGCACGATTCCTTGGCTATGTGGTTATGATAGTCTGGAATTATGCATTCCATCATTATGAAAGTGGTTATTGATATTGCATGTGATTATTCGACTAGTAGAATATCCATGTGAATAAGTAAATGGAATTATTTCATTTTATCTTTTCCATATTATGATGATCTAGTTTATGACATTGTTTAGAAATGGCGCCTAGTGGAAGAAATGGAAACTGTATCAATACACGCACTCCATGTAGGGATTGTCTGCCTATTCAAGATAATTATAGTGGATTTGGTGATACAACTGGTGCTGATCAACTTATCACCATACTGGGACAACTCACTCAGGTTATGAATAATAACCATACCTGTATGGAGCACCCTGATCCACAGCGTGGAGGATCAATGTTAGATTTCTTCATGAGGCAACAACCACCAACATTCAATGGGTGTACAAATCCATTAGTATCTGAGCAATGGATAAATTCCTTAGAGAAAATATTTCAGGATTTGGGGAGTAGTGAAAGGGAAAATGTTATCATGGAAGTTTACCGCCTCACTGGAGATAATGATCAAGGGTGGTCCGTGATTCAAAACACAAAGGATGACGAGGAAGTATCAAATATGGAATGAAGGGATTTCAATGAACTTTTCTTAGAAAAATACTTTCCTCATGACCATCGAGCAGATATGGAAACACATTTTATGAGTCTCAGACAAAAGTAGGATGAGAATGTCGCAAAGTATGAGGCTAACTTTACAAGGTTAGCAAGGTATGCTGGAGATTATATATGTAACCCAATAAGTAAGATTGATTTTTTCTTTGATAGGTTAAAATCATTTCTTCTTCGAGCATTAGTTTCACAACCCTTCTTATCGTGCGAAGATATTGTCTCATGTGCTATCAATATAGAAAAAGAATTCTCAAAGTCTTATAACTTTAAAGAAAATAAAGAGAAGAAGAGATTTTCTGATCAATCTAGGAATGGAAATAAGGAGAATAAGGGAAAATTTGAATATCCATCCTACAATAAATGTGGGAAGAAACACCCTGGTACTTTCTTGAAGGGAATGGGAGTCTGTTACAAGTGTGGTTAAAAAGTCCACCATGCTCGTGATTGCAAGGGGAAGAAATAAGCTACCGATGTTCAACGCTACAACTGCAGAGAGATGGGACATTATTCCAATGAATGTCCTAAGCTTCATTGGAACTTACATCAGAAAAGGGCAAGGGATCAAAGCCAAGATTTTTCTATCACTACTGCTGAGGTAGAAGCTCCGAAAGACGTGGTGGAAGGTAATTTAATGGTTTCCTCAAGTTTAGAAAATGCATTATTTGATTCTGGATCATCGCATTGTTTTATATCTTCCCAGTTTTCTAAGAAAATATGATATTTCCAATTTGATTTAATAAAGGAGTTTTCATTTAAAACTCTTAAGGGAAGTATCATTGCAACAAAGTTTTGTGAATCAGTCCCCATTAGATCATTTAAATGTTCTTTATCTGCTGATCTCATCATCATACCTATGATTGAGTTTGATACAATCCTCGGTATGGATTGGTTTTCGGACCATGATGCGAAGATTTATTGTAAGAAGTAGGGGATTATGATTTTTGATGATGATGATAAGGAACACCTTATATTTAGAGAAGAATCGTCACCACCTAATTCTTATCTAGATCCACCCCTAGTAGCTCAACTAAATTCAATTATTGGGGAGGAAGAGAATGAAATGACTGTGGGTGAGGAAAGGAATGTTCAAATATAGTATGTACATATTGTGAAAGAATATGTAGATGTGTTTCTGGAAGATTTACCTAGACATCCTCCAGAACGAGAAGTTGAGTTTTCCATTGATTTTATTCCTGGATCAAGGCCTATATCGAAGACCCCTTATAAAATGGCCACTGTGGAATTAGTTGAACTAAAGAAACAACTAGAGTAATTGAGTAATATAGGATTTATTCGCCCTAGATTTTCTCCATGGGGAGCCCCTGTTATTTTTGTTAAAAATAAAGATGGATCTATGAGGTTATGTATTGAATATAGGGAGATCAAGGCTATAAAAATAAAGAACAAGTATCCCCTACCTCACATTGATGATTTATTTCACCAACTGCATGAAGCTCAATAATTTTCAAATATTGACCTTCGGTCTAGATACCATCAGTTGTGTGTGAAGAAGGAAGACATTCCGAAGACAGCATTTAGAACTAGGTACGGGCATTACGAGTTTACAGTAATGCCTTTTGGGCTGACTAATGCGCCCACTGTATTCATGGATATAATGAATAGGGTTTTCAAGGAATATCTAGATGAATTTTTGGTGGTATTTATTTATGATATCTTGGTATAATCCAAAATCTACGAATATCATGAAAATCACTTGCGCATTATCTTGAAGGCTCTGAGAAGACATGAATTATATGGGAAGTTTACCAAGTGTGAATTCTGGATTCAAGATATTTCCTTTCATGGCCATATTGTCTCCAAAGATGGAATCTATGTTGATCCTTCTAAGACCAAGGAAATCCAAGAATGGCCAGCACCGATGAGTATAACTAAGGAACATATTTTAATTTGTTTAGCAGGTTATTATCAACGTTTCGTCTAGAATTTTGCCTGATTGGATAACCCATTAACAAAGCTCACACATAAATGGGATAAAATGTTTTGGACAAAAGAGTGTGAAGAATGTTTTGAATAATTGAATAGAATATTAGTCAATGATCCTATATTGACTCTACCATTGGGGAATGATGGGTTCGTTATTTATAGTGATGTATCGAAGAAAAGACTTGGTTGTGTCCTTATGTAGAATGATAGGGTTATTGCCTATGCATCACGGCAGCTAAAAATTCATGATCAAAACTATCCTACTCATGATCTTGAGTTAGCTGTTGTAATCTTTGCTTTGAAGATATGGAGACATTATCTCAATGGTGAAAAATGTGAGATTTATACTGATCACAAGAGTTTGAAGTATATTTTCTCACAAAAAGAACTCAACATGATGCAAAAGAGATGGCTTTAATTACTCAAGGATTATGATTGCATGATACACTACCACCCGGGGAAGGCAAACAAGGTGGTAGATGCTTTGAGCAGAAAAGATCATGGAGTTTTGAACAATATGAGAATTGAAAGGGATCCAATTTGCATGGATCTAGTGAAGATGGACATGGGAATAACCATGGAAGATGAAACATCAATGCTTTTTCAAATGGTTTCCAAACCATCTTTACTATAAAGGATTAAGAGTTATCATACGGATGATGAAGAATTTAAAAAGAAGATTAAAGCTGTGAATGATGGGAGATTGAGAGACCTTGTGTATGAAGATGGAATTTTGAAATTTGGGAAGAGGTTTTGTGATCCCGATATACCTGATCTAAAAAGGGAATTGCTGGACGATTCCCATAGTTCGAATTTCTCTATAAACCCTAGGAGCACCAAAATGTATAGAGATTTGAAGGAACATTTTTGGTTGGACAACATGAAGAGGGAGATTTTTGATTTTGTGTCAAGATGTATGGTTTTTCAATAAGTGAAAGCTGGAAGGCAACAACCTGGTGGAGTATTGCAACCTCTTCCCATACCTGAGTGGAAATGGGATAATATTATGATGGACTTCATCACGGGGATACCAAAGAATCCTAGAAGTAACAATACAATATGGGTCATTGTTGATATTCTTACCAAGTAAGTACATTTTCTTGGTATAAGGGATGATTTACCACTTGAACTGCTAGCAATAATATATATTAATGAAGTTGTGAGACTTCATGGAGTACCCCTATCGATTGTTTCAGATCGTAATCCCCATTTTACTTCAAGATTCTGGAAGAGTCATCAGAAGGCCTTAGATACTGAACTTCATTTGAGCACTGCCTACCACTCTCAAATAGATGGACAATCATAACGGACTATTGAAACCTCAGAAGACATGTTGATATCATGCTCACTTGACCTTCAGGGTATGTGGGATCAATATTTACCTCTGGTAGAATTTTCCTATAACAATAGCTTCCATTCAAGTATTCATATGGCACCATAGGAAGTGTTATATGGAAAGAGATGCCGCACACCAACCTGTTGGGATGACGTTGGTGAAAGAAAACTCGTAAGTCCAGAATTGGGGGAGGAAATGATGGAAAAGGTGAAGGTAATCCTAAACCACATCAAAGAATCTCAAAGTAGGAAGAAGAGATATTCCGATAACCGAAGGAAGGATTTGGAATTTCAGGTAGGAGATCATGTTTTCTTAAAGGTATCTCCATGGAAGGGAGTTATCAGTTTCGGCGAGAATGGAAAATTAAGTCCCAGTTACATTGGACCTTCCGAAATTCTAGAACGAATTGGGGTTATAGCTTACCATTTGGCAATGCCGCCAAGTCTCTCTAAAGTCCATGATGTGTTCCGCATATCACTGTTGAGGAAATACATGCCTGAACCAACGCACGTACTCACCTATGAGGAATTAGAACTGGAACATGATCTGTCTTATTGCGAAGAGCCCATCCGGATTCTTGATACGAGAGAACAAGTGCTGAGAAACTGGATGACTCGTCTGGTAAAAGTTCTATGGAGAAACCATAAGATGGAAGAGGCAATGTGGAAACCTGAGGAACTTATGATGAAGAACCACCCGAGTCTTTTCATGTGGTAGTATTCTAGAAATTTCGAGGATGAAATTATTTTAAGGAGGGGAGAATGTAATACCCCATGCTTCTACGGTACGCTTCTCTTTGAATAATACAGTAGCATGTGTTGTACGCAACTTCGAGTTCTAACACACACCACAACCAATCAAACTAGCCGTTATGAATAGTAATGCCCACTTTTTAAAAATTTTATAAATTTTATCTTTCAAAATGGACTTCTTTTTTTGGATTCGGAATATCGAAATTATCCTATGGTGAATTTTTAGTATTTTTCTGAAAACATTCAATTTTTGATGAATAGTGAAAAACACCGAGTTATTAGTTAAAAACAAACATTTTATTTAAATAATTATTTATTTTATTTAAATTTATTTAGGTCAAAATAGATACTTAATACCTATATATGTTCAATTTAATTCATTGGAGTTAGTTTATAATAATTTTAGATATATAAAAATTTTATTGAACTTTTCACTGTCTTTTACCCACCTCCTATGAGAATTTTCAAATTCACATAAAACATAATTTTACCGCTTCTGTGAGTGGAATTTTGAAAATACAAGAGAAACAGTTAATATCAAGGAGTAAAATGTGGTTCAATAAGATACAAATAATTTTTTGTGAATAGTAACTTTTTACTTTTATTTACCACGGTTAAAAGTAAATAGGATAATTAAGGGTAAAAATGATATTTATATTACCCTAACACATGTCCTAATTCTATTGGACAAGTGTATATTGACCAAAAACAACCTTAGAAATAAAATATTGTTATTTAGGTCCACTTGGATTAGATTAGGAGATTTATTATTATTTAATTAAAAGAAGAGTTAAAAGAGTTAAAATCAAAATTTATTAACTAAAAAATTTTTAATATAGAGTTTTACATAAGATAAATTAGACAATAAATATTAATTATAAAGATAAGACTATTTCCAACATAATGGTATTTTATATATAATTTTTAGACATTAAATAATTTAATTTATTTATGACACAATGGTGATGCAGTAATTACCTAATTAATGAAATATTAAAATAATTGATACTATAAATAACCAAATAAATGTAATTTGAGCCTTTTTATGAATTAAACTAATTTTATTGGTTAATATGACAATTGTTTATTGATTTAATAATGTTTTTTCTAAGTAATCATGTTGTTATGTGTTTCACAAAAATCAAATACCATATAGTGTCAAAATTGACATAAAAGAGTTTTTAAAACAAATATTATATTATTAATTGATATTCAATTCCTTAAAATCTAAGGTTCGTCCAAGAGACTTATATAATGATATGTGTATGATTAATGGACAACTTGGGGGTCTCTTGAATGTATATAGTAAGTTTATTAACTATATAATATAAAAATACAAAGTGACATGGTAAATGTCAAACTAATTAACTAAGAGTTAAAACTAAACGATAAGGTTAACATAATAACCCAAACCTGTCTAAATTCTATTTGTTTATAGTATTTCGACCCATCACCACCTTATACTTTGAATAATCCACTTTTGATCCATTATAAACCGAATATTAATTTATTATAAAATAATATTTCTAGCTTTTCCAAAGGTTCCCCTCACCCCTCTTATAAAAGGGAACTCCCCCTTCTCACTAATTCACACATTCAAAGCCTTTTTGTTTGGCCAAACCCTACTCAAATACTCTCTAAACATCCCTAACTTCAACCTAGAGGCATTATTTTGATCATAAAGCCAACCTATGGAGCCCTTTTGATCAAATCAAAAGGAAGAACCCGAAGAAGAGGTAATGTTTTCACCACCTTTTTTCAAGTTCCTTTCTTTTTCAACTTCTTCTTTATTTCTTATTCCCATTCTAAAATAATAACTCCAGTATCTTATATATAATGAGATGTTATTATAAATATGGTACAACCATATTCATTATTCTATCCATCCTTTGAATGACATGTCACCATACATGCGTACGTACGGCTTACCGTCTCGACGTCGTGGTGTAATTGTTATTCAAAACATTATTATTTGGATGGATATAATAATGATGTGTAATTCATGTAAACAATAAATATAACATGATAATGATTCTGTATATATGATATACCATCCAGTTATATATTATTTAAATATCAAAAGAATGATATTGTCGCTCGTGCGTACGTATGGACTACCGTCTCCACGAACACGATGAGATTCATTCCCCGTCATATCCATTCAAGACTAATTCTCATTTGATGATTAAAAGTAATGTTTAAGAACTTTATATCATTTTGGATATGAATAGGATACAACCTATTGATGTGGCCTTAAAACACATGTTTTTTCACATCTTTTTAATTAATTTTTATCAATTTAATTACTTATTTTAATACTTTTTAATAAATAATGACTCTTTTGTATTTTTATCATTAATTTTGATAAATAATAAATTTTTGTAATTAATCAAGTAATATATGCTTTAAAATTGTTAATTTATTCCTTAATTTAATTTAATATCATTATCACTTTTTACTTAGTATGGTATCTTTGTCTGCATATCTAATGATTTAACATTAATAAATTAATTAAGTCTACTTCTGCAAAAAAAATTAATGTACTTTTAATCTAACATTACATGTATTAAAACTTAAATAATATAACCTAATTAAAATATGACCTATAATAAATCATTAATTAAAATATAAGACTATAAACTTATTTAGTTTTTTTATGTATTTTATTTAAATTTCATTAATTGACATAATGGTTTAATAATTAAATAATTATATTTCTAAATTAATTTAATTTAATTTGATATAGTAACTATTTTAAACAATTTAACATTGTTATATAAATGTTTAATTTTACTTTAATCTTTTAATAAGTAAGCTGATTTTTAATTTTATTTTTAGTATAGTAATAATTTAAGTTATGCGAATTGAAGTTATTAATAATTTAACTTAAGTTTAATTGGTTTTATAATTTATTAATGTTATGTTACAATTAAGTTTTCATTTTTTTAATTAATATTTAGTTGTTATTAATTATTTTGTTCTTTTTAATTTATGTTTTAACATATTTTATTCACTATGTTTATTTTGCAGGTAAACAGTTTCATTAAGTTAACGGTGTCTCCACGCACCGGTCTCCTCATGGTCGCACCATAACCCCTTTAATGGACGCACCGTGTGTCTCACGGTTTCAAAGAGAAATGGTGGCACTGTGTCTCTTCCTTTACTGTCTCACCATGACACTCTTCATAGACGCACCGTAATCTTTTCCACCAACCCACCGTTTCTACTTCACGGTCTCACAGCTTTGGGCACACCGTTTCCATTCCCACTATTTCGCAGACAGTGGCACCATGACTTCGTTTTTACAGTCTCACCATATCCCAACCCACCGTCACCCATCACGATGTTTCATCAACCGCGTCCTCAGTTTTCACCATTGTGTCTCCTGTTTCAAAAGAGGAGAAAAAACACGCAACACTCAAACAGAGACCTCTGTTGTGGGTCTGCTTCGATGCTGGATGAGAAGAAGAGGATGCCACGTGAGGAGGTGTTTACTCGCTGATGCTTCGCCGTCCTACTGCTATGCTGTGAAGACTGATTGAGCCGCTGCTGGATGATGCACCTTCCACTGAGATAACATCACGAGCAGGAGGACCACCAGGAATCCACTGCCGCACTGATGCTACCTGAGGAGGAACCAGTGTAATTGTGTGATGATGGTCGAGCTGCTGATCAGAGGGATGTGCTTGCCGCCGCTTAGTTTTTGTATGAGGAGGTCGGGCCATGGTGTACCACTGCAAGGTTGAGCTGTTGCTGAGCAGGGAGCCGCGGACCCACCGCCGGAAGGAGAAGAGTAGGTCGTCTTCAATGGATCCGATGTCGAGCCACCCAAAGGCGAACAAGTTGATGTATGAGGCGAAGCTGAGCCAGTTGGTCGCGCCAAGTTGTCGGCGAGGGAGGAACTGGAGCCGAACCAGAGGATGACATGCACCGCTGTTGTAGATGGAGGATGATCATCGCTGCTACAGAGAACCACATATCTGGACCACTGGATTAGAGGAGGAAGTGCTGAAGCCGAGGTTGTCGGCTGGATCAGGTAGCGCCGTGATGGAGGAAGATGAAGCGAGGAGCTGTGACCTGCTTCCTGGAGAAGGAGCCCCTTCCCTGTAGCAATGCCGCGGAGAAGAAGATACAGTGGGGAGAGAAATAATTAATAAAAAGATATAATAAAGATAATTAAGAAAAAATTAATGTAATAATTAATAATTTAATCCAATAAATATAATATAATTCCTAAAAACTTTTATAATATTTATAAATAGACAATTTATTAAATAAAATATAAGAAAAATAATAAAAATTTATTAAATTATAAACAATAATTTATAAATAAAATTAATTATTAACTTAATTAAATGTGCTAACGCTTTAATTATAAATTACAAAAAAATAAATATAATAAATAAATTAAAAATCTAATTTTTAATAGTTTAATTTAAGAATCTAATTAGGTTATACTATATAATTATTAATGATACTTAAATTAATAACTTAAGTTTTAATAATAAATTAAAAACTTAATAATTTTATTAAATATTTAATAATAAGGTAATAATCATAATAATAATTTTTAATAATATTTAGCAATTAAGATTTTTACTATTTGACGGTTAGTTAAATTTTAATAAGTAATATAACATTAAATTAAAAAGAATACTGTTTTTATTTCTTTGCGTATCCATTTTCTTATTTTTTTGTCTTATCTGTGCAGGTTCATCCAAGAGACGGCTTTACAACCATATTCATCTAACTAACTCACCAGGAGTTAGTTACGAGAGAAAAGTTAGTGCGACGTGATGTTCACGAACACACACACGTTTGATGTGCAATAGTTAAAGATGAATTCAAGTCGGTGGATGTATGCGATGACTTGCAGTAGGTTACTGTGGTTACAAAAACCGAGCAAGCATCAGAATTTCAGGGGACCCTCATTCGCTAACGCTCATTCAAAATTCCACGAACACATCAGACGAGAGCAAAGACTCCGAGGAGTAGTACTGAAGATGAGTAGGAGGCTAAGGATCCTGAAGGAAGAGCTTTGCAAGGAGAGTTTACCTTCCCTCTGTCCATAATTATGTACTCTGTTTTCATTTGTATTTCACTGCATTAATCAATATGATCATAGGTTGAATTTTCTTAGCTCAGGAATTTTAAAACTTTCTGGTCATGATCTCTAAATATTCATTAGCTTATATTTTTATGAAATTAGAATCATTTGGCGGGTCTGATTCTGTTTCTAATATTTTGATCATTCACACTTCAATGATTACAATTTCAATTCATATTCGACTGGTGAGGTTGTGTTTGAATGAATTTTTCAGAACATTAATGTCATTAACTTTCGGAATTTATGGAGATTTTATTTCCAAATTTATTCTTTTTCAAACTTCTTAGAAGTTCGATTAAGGTTTGCTATGGCGAACTCCAAGACTTAATCATCTTCCTGTTGAGTTTCATGGTGAGGGAAATCTCTTTAGTCCTTCTTGAAGTGTGATTCAGTTGTAAGCTGTGTGGAGAACATCCATTCGAACCAGTAGTTTAGAATTCCTAAGTAATTTGTTGATCTCGATTCTTTTCCTTACAGCTTTATATTAGTGTACTGTATTTCATTAGTTTTTAATACTTAGTGTAAATTTTAGTTTCTTTTAAAAAACACTTGTTCCATCATCTTTTTTCAGTTTCATCAATAAGATAAAAATAAATAAAAAGTAAAAAAGTTGTTTTCCCCACTGCTGACAATAGTGGGGGTTTAAAGTTTTTAATCCTTAGAAATCGTTCATTGCGTTCTCTGTGGTTCGACCCTGCACCACTGTGCTAGTGCAGGTTAATAAATGTAATTTTGAGGGCCGTGATGACCTCCGGCTAGCTTCACCTATCCATAACAAACATGACTTATGGAACAAAACATATAAAATAAAACGAGTAAGTTAACACCCGAAACGATGATAATAATAAAGTATTATTTACAAAGCATTATTAGAAGATCATATTTTATATCATAATTATGTATATGGTTCTTGTATAATTTAATAAAAATGTTTTAACTATTATACAGGAGGTTAACATAGCGTCGACTAAGGAAAAGTACAAGGTAAGGGTTTATTTCACAATCTCTTCATTATCCGAGGTTGTTTATACGTGATTATCTACTGGGACCTCTTTATCATCCACATCCATTTTTCTTAAAAATGTATTTCAAATAATTTTTACTATTTTAAAGACTATGGTATAAATTCATTTATTCCCTTGTTTACTTTTTATAAGAAGTTCATAAAGGAATCTTTCTGTCGTTTTCCAAACAAGGTCCTTTTTATCCTTTCTGACAGAATTAATGTAAGAATGTATTTTTTAACTTATACGGCGGGTGCGGCAATTTTCCACCATTATAAAATCGACGAAGCTTACCTTACAAGATTATAAGAATATTTCAAAAGTAAATGTTTTATTTTAGAATTATGTGACTTTAAAATGATTTCAAAAAAAGAGATATTTCTCTCAAATAGTTTTGATTTCATCTATGTCAACATCCTTTGATGGATTTTAAGCTTATTTGAAGTTTATTTATTATGATGAAAAACTTCCATATATTTTTGAAGGTTTTTTGTAATGTTTTACTATGGATGTGTTATTTTTATACCATTCATGGTTTATGAACAAAGTATTGACATTTTTATGCTAGTTTTAATATGAATGTTTATGTTATGTTTAAACCTATTCATATGAGGAATGCATTGGACTTAATAAGTGACGGGTGGAGCCTACTATAGCTCCTCGATGCATTGGTAGGTCTAATGAGACAAAATAGTGTCTTGGCACATGGCCTTGACAAAATCTTATTTGTAGTCATGGAACGAGGCCTTGGCTAGGTGGTTATAATAGTCTGGCATTATGCATTCCATCATTATGAAAGTGGTTATTGATATTTCATGTGATTATTCGACTAGTAGAATAACCATGTGAATAATTAAATTGCATTATTTCATTTTAACTTTTCCATATTATGCTAATGTTCAATTTTAAAAGGCTTTTTTAGTTATACATTGCCTTAAATGTTTATGCTTATTTATGAATGTTTTCGCTATATTGTTATCCTTACTGAGCATCTGAGCTCACCTCTTTCAATGTTTTATTTTTCCCAGGATGTGAAAAAGTAATTTATGAATTACCTACAGGGACAGTATGAGGGGATTTGAGTTTGGATTATGAAGACAAGATGTTGTTGTATTAGTTTTCAATTTATGATGTAATGTAAGACTTATGATTATATCTAGTGTTTCCAAGGATACTAAACTAATCAGTCTTTCAAGATTTGATCTTTCTTATGATCATGCCAGTGTTATGTAATAATGCACCGACTCTGGGTAATTGGGTTTAGGGCATTACAAAACATCCCATTTGAACTACATGGTCTTTGATCGTTTCCAAGTCAAGGAATGCAGGAAGCCTTCCTGAGGTTCAAGCCCCCCATCCATTGATCCCGACCATCTTCACATCGGTTAACCAAGCACCCCACATGAACTAAGAGGTATTTGATCCTTGCCCAGGTAGGGTTCATAGGAATCCTCCCTTAGGTTCAATCCCAACACCCATTAGTTCCGACCCCCTTTCACGTCTGGCCACCTTCATCCCGCATGATGTTAAACTGAATTACCCATTCAGCGGTAAGTCATTGTCACCCCATTTAGTCGTAATCTGTTTTCAACCCATTTCAACGGTAATCAGTCATCATATGAACAATGTGGACTTTGATTCCCTTCTACGGGGATATGAAGGAAGCCTCCCTAAGGTTCAAGCCAATCACTCATGTCTCAGCCCGATTTCTACCTCGAGCCTATGTGTTTCGGGAAGGTCATGACCCAACCTGGAGGTTCTATTTCCTCCAGGTCCCATACATGAATCCATTCTCAAGGATCGCCTCCTATGGTGTCCCATTATCCCACCGAACTACGTGGACTTTGATTCCCTACCCTGGGGAAATGTAGGAGGTCTCTTCGAGACTAAATCCCAACATCACCGTCATCCTCGAGTCGACTCCATTTCATTCTCCAGCTACTTCATTAAACCCTCCATCATCCATCCTGATTTTTACCCGGGCCGCCACATCCCAGTGGGATTCTGCCACCTCATTCTCCATTCTCCTTAACAACAACTGGGATTCTAACCACACGTTGGCCCTAACATCAGTGTTCCCTCCAGGGGTTTCACCCGTCTGATCCACTCTAATCTATGTTCTGATCAGTCCAATCTATCTCTGCTAGATGTTAAACTCACGGCATATCATATGTTAAACATGGTAATAAGAGGAAAACCTCAGATACACGCCTATGGAAGAAAAGTTCCTGCATTCGACATGGGATGCCTTAGGATTCTATGCCCCCAAGAAGCCCTATAATAAGGTGAAGAAACTCGGACACACTAGTGTCCTAGTATCTATACATGCTAGTGATGTCCAACATGACTACTCCCCTGTTCGAAGGTCGCTTCCCTGACCGGACCTTATGGAAGGTCCTCACAGAAGTAGTGTAATTAACTGGTGTCCATGAAGTTATGGATCTAGGAAGAGATTCAAAAACAATGTTTAAAATCTATAAGGGAGACCCGGACTAAGTGACGAGTTCCGAGGAGGAAACCCCAGAAGGAATAACCAACATCCCATCTTCTTATTTTGATCAATGTGAAAACGTCCCTGAATAATGAACGGATGCAGCCCGCCATGGGGAAGCGGGAAAGTGGGGAAACAAACAACACCATTTTCCTAGAACAAGATGGATGTGCACGCGCCCGTGAAAGTGTCAGAAACAGAAATGGTGAACTCAACATGAATATATTCTAATAAATATAGAGATTTGTAGCATTCGAGACATCAGGGGTTTAACATGTCACCAGATCCAGCTATTCGGTGTTGGGTCCCACCAAGAAAAAATCGGGCCTGGCGTGAAACTCCCCAAAAGTTAGGGCAGTCAAAACATTGGACATCCCAGTCCGAGACGTTGTCAGCATGGATTCATATTACAAACCATGGAAGATGGAATGGAAATGGGAACTGTTCATCAATCCCTTCTTATTTCATCACTAATGACTTATTCTCCCTGCTTTCAAGAACCAAGCTGCAACACCCAGAAATCGATCAATACAGGCCCACTGACATAGGGGTTGGGGAAGTACCATTGCGGTAGTCTTGAATGGTTCCACCTCTTCTACGACGGTCTCAAAGGCCCCGACCGCTGGGTACCTCCGTCCCATATCTCCCTCAGAGTTCATCCAACAAAGGGTGATCAATTACCTTGTACGCTGGTACAAGGAGGAGGGTATTATCCCAACTCGGGATATGGAAATCCAAGATTTAGAGGCATCTATGCCTCATCTTCAATGCCACCTCTGAGGTCCACACAGGGAGAAACTGCTCCCCACTTTAACATATAACCATTTTGGGAGCCTCTCTCTAGAATGACTCGACGACTCTCCCCCCTACGCCGATGAGGTTGGGGTTGTGCGGGTCGGCCCAGTCAGGATCAAATTTCAGGGGCCCCCAAGGGGGCTCCCACTAGTCCACGCCAGCGCTACCATCTAGTCACACTAGTCGAGGAGTAGGTAATCCATGCGCCTGCACAATTGGCCCTGATCCGGTTGACCCGACGCCAGTGTTGGGCAAAGGCCGAGGTGGACGCCCGCCAAGGGGAATCAACGTCAACAACTACTATGGCTCAGGACACCACCAACATATATCATTAACATCTTGTGTATGCTGAGTAGGGTAACTTGTATATCTGGCTCAGATCAAGGCCTCAATCACCCCACAGGTAAGATGGTTCGACTCTCCCGACCGTCGGTGCGGGTAATAGCTGTCGCTAGTACAGAGGGCCTCCCCACACAACCACCATGGAGAATGTTGGTCTTCCCCCCTTCCAGGATCGACATGGAGGTCTGCCTCGTGCTACCCTCAGTCTGAATTAAAGACCTCCCCGTGATGGGGACACCCAGTATGAAAGCCCATTCTATTCCCATTACATCAGGTATGGAGTTATCCCACCATCAACAGACCATCAATGTGGGGACGTTGCACATATTATCACTCTCCAGCATGAAGGACCTCCCCATGTTCTTACAGTAGCTGGAAAAGGTCCTCCTCACCTCAACCACCAGAGTAGTGAAGGCTAGCCTCGCCTCACCAACGCCCAGCACGGAGGTCCTACCCGTGTTCGGCTCGACTAGTAAAAGGACCTTCTTGCACTATTATCACCAAGGGAAACAAGCATGGGGGTCTCAAACGTGATCCTATCGGCTCCAGTGGTGGTCCTACCTCCTCCAACACTTCCCACATAGGTCCTCCACATATACCCTTTGATATCGGTCCTAGTTCTCCTCGCACCTTGTCTTACTCTAGAATAATTTCTCCTTGCCCAGCACTAGTATGGCCGAAGGACCTCATCATGCTGGAAATATACCCTATCTTGAAGAACCATCTCGGGGCAGGAGGGTGAGTCATCGCTGCAATAAAAGGAACTCTAAGAATATTAAAATTGAGATCAAACTGGTTTGTTTCTCATATTTCAAAGCAGAATACGACTCAACGATGGAACCCTCGCCCATGTCCTCCGTGTAAAGGGCCGGGGCAGGAACAAGGAACATCAGCATAGTACTCCCATAATGCAAGGTGCATTGGATTCCCACGTCCCTCTGAAAATATATCCAAGAGGAAGAAAATTTGGCAACCATGCAGGTTATGGTCATGAAATCACCATCGTATTCACTAGAAGTGCTCTCTACCTCGACTATAGATCACGAAGTGCTATTCTGGGAACCAATTGTGGATGAGCATAAGTGTGGTCCACCTCCAGTAGTTGTAGTCCCTACATCGGAAATTGAGGTGGTCATCCTGTCTTACCGCGATGTTGTGGCTAAGTCACTTCACTCTTCGGAGGATAGCCTGAGATGCGGTGGTCTGTCAGCTCGCTCTATGTACTCTTCACCGGCCAACCTACCGTGACAGTGGTATACTTTGGTACCACTACCCGTTCCCCATCTGCCTCTGGTTGACGAGTGGGGAAATGAAGGGCCACACCCTAAATCCGAGCCAAGGATCTTATGGAATATCCTCGCAGCGGACCACTTACCTGAGATGTTTGGCCAGTGGCAGTGCCAAATTTCAGCATGCCGATATCCCTCGCCCCAGAGGAAGTTGAGTGTTTCCGTCAAACCCTCTGAGTGATGTACTTCATCCTTCATCACCAGTGAGTGACTTATATGAAGAGCCAAACGCATTTTGAATACATTGGTGAATAATGTCGTCTAGTTTATTTGGTCGCAATCCCTATGTCCTAGTCCCCTAAGTCTCCAGGTCACCATAGGGCCCTCCAATATAAATTCATTCAGAGTTTCAAGGTACTCCGCAAGACAATCAAGGAGGATTCCCCCAACCTGCAGATCTGTGGATGGGGGAAATATGTTTCCCTTCTATTTAGTCATATTCGACGGAAACCCGACTCACTAGGCAAGATTGAGGACATTCCCCCAGTTAGAGTCATGGTCAACATGGCTGCCCTATCGAAAGATGAAAATGAGATGGAGCTCCTAGATGGGGATCTAACCCCTGAAATCATGTCGCAGCTACTGGATCCCTCAGGAAGGGATACTCATCAACAGAGGAGCCTGTTGGGTCTGTAACATCAAAGGTAAATGAAGAATTATTGATTTTCATACTTATTAATATTTATGAATTAAATATTAATTTTACTTTAAATGTTTGGCTATGTTCGATAGCGTACCCGATACGCAACAATGGGTTTCTTAGAAATCTTACGTTGCACTCTAATAATATAATATTATTATTTTAAATGGAAGTTAAATCCTAGTAGTTGTATTGGTGGGAATGAACAAAACAAACTACAATATGATTATACATGTTTGTCAAATGTATTTATTTTATCCAATAAAAGTTAGGGGCTTAAAATGTGAATGAATCTAGTTTTAAGCATAATTTACATTAAAAGGTCGAATTACCACCTTTTAATAGAGAACCCTCATTAAATCTTGTTTAGATCACTTTAATACATTATATTTGACCAAATAAAATCCTTCTATAGAATAGGGACATCCAAATTTACTTTGTGTAAATTTTTGGATTTTTTCTGATAAAGTTCATTTTCTATTGAATAGGGAAAATATTGTATTTTAATTCAAAAATGCATTTTAATATAATTTATTTATATGGTTAGATTATATTTGTAATTGTTTTTAAAGTGTAATTAGAATATATTTTTACCATCCAATCCAGTGTTGTTCATTGGAATTAATTTCAATTTGAATTTGGACATAAACAAGTGTCAATCTTTTGATAGTTATTGTTTCTTAAAAACACGCTATTTGTTTTAGCAATGATAATTAATTTTATATTAATTAATGAAAATTCTATGTTTTTACTTTGGAAAAGTATAAATAATTTTTTATTCGGTATATCAAATATATCTTAGGCTGAATGTTTTGTATTTTTCTAAAAAACAACAATTTTTGATGAATAGTGAAACCACTTCGTAGTAGTTAATCAAACTGTCTTTTTCATTTAAATGAAATTTTACCACTTATGTGAATTAAATTTTGAAAATACGACATACATAGTAGTTATTAGAAAGTAAAATTTGGTACAATAAAATGAAAATAATTTTTTGTGAATAGAATCTTTGGCTTTTATTTACCACGGTTAAATGTAAATTGGGTAATTCAAGGTAAAAAGAATATTATAATAATTCAAAATTACCTTAACACTTATCATAACTTTATTGGATGAGTAATTTCTATCCATGGGAATCCTTGTGTTGATTTTGGGACCCCATAGTGCCACTTATGAATGATAATGACACTTTAGATTAATTAATTTCAAGTAAAGGCAAAAATGACATAAACAAAATTCTTTTAGTAAATTAATTTTTATATGGTGTTATATAAGTTATATTTTAGACTATAAATATTCATTGGAAATTTAAAAATATTTCATACATCATGGTATTTTTGTTTATAATTTTTATACATCAAATATATTGAATTATTTATGACACAATAATGATGCAGTGTTTACCTCATTAATAAATCATTTACATAAATAAGATTATAAATATTAAAATAACATCCATAACCTCTCCAATTATTATTGGATGATTCTATTTCGACCATGAGTTATATTATCATTGACTCTAATAATTTTTGGACCTTTATAAGACGAATATCATTATATAATAAAATAATATTTTCACACTTTCCCAAAAGAGCCCCTCCTCCCCCTTATAAAAGGGGACCATTTCTAACCAGTTCTTTACACCTCTCAAGCCTTTTGGCTCATCCATCATCTAAAAACTTAATCTCCCTACATCCCTCTCCTCCTCCTAAAAGCTTTACCTTAGGCATAAGGCACTTCATGAAGTCCTTGTGGTTCAAACCAAAGGAAGTTACCCAAATTAAAGGTAACATTTTCTCTTAACTTCTTTTCGTTTATTTTACTTATCCAACCCCTAAACTCTTTTTATTCCTTTATTTTATAATAACATCAGTATCCTAAATATACTAGGATTTTGTTATGAGAAGTATTCTAACTACACTAATTCACACCTCCATCTAATGGGTGAAGAACATACTGTTTATGTGGATGGCAAACTAACACCTCACGAAACGATGATTGTTCGATTATCTCCTACTCCCTCTCATGGTTGAAATTAAGATGGAACTATATTTATATATGGTATAAATTATATTTATGTTTTTTATGCTTCTTTATTTTGTTTATATAATACCTTTATGCTTTCCATTATTTGTAAACACGATAATTTCATTCGAGGAAATTCGGACTACCACCCCCTCATAGTGATATTACTCGTTAATTCCATATGTGAGACATATAAAGTAAGGAGTTAATGATATTATATGTGATATTTTTCTAGAATTATAATATAGTCATGTATCATTTTGTTTTAATTCCATTAAACCATGAAAATGAAATCAAAGTAGAGTTAATTCGTACGTACGGCTTACCGTCTCCAGGAACGGTGCATTTCATTTCTTACATCCAAATGTTATGTATTATTATAAATACATGTATATACTGGATATTTATGATATATATGATATAGAAATCAGGAATATAATTTTGGATATAAGTAACTTTTTACCATGTGAACATATTGTAATTTTAAGAAGTCCATTTTTGACTCAAGTACCAAATATCGACAAAACAAACGTTATTAACATAAATGATCACATATTGTTTATAGCATGGTAATAAATGAAGTAAAAGGAATAATAAAATTGAAAAAGGTTATTAATCAATTATAAATTAAATTTATTTTATTATTTTGGAGATTAAAGAATGTATAGGTCAAGTCAGACACGAGGTAAGGGACTTCATCTCAATGCCCTTTCATTGAAACATATTGGTTTTCAAACACGACATTCTTTTATACGCTGTATAAAAACCCTTGAATTCTAAATAGGAATATTTTTTTACAAATTGTTTTACTAAACGAAAATGATTAATGTTTCTTTTAACTTAAGTAGTGATGATGACTTTTCTGCCGCCGCGAGTATTATCTGTTATTTTGCTTCCTTAACAAGACATAATGTTTTTTTCAAGGAAAATAAATACCATATACTCTTTTATGAATTTTGATACTGAAAATGGTTTTGATAATGGATTTATTATGTCAATATATTTAAGTGATATATTGTGATTGAAATGTGGAAATTATTTCTTTCCTTTATATTTTTTCTATGTGTTATGATTTTATAATGGTACTTGGACATTTGATGGGTGGTTACATGATAAACCAAATGATGGGTGGTGCCGTGATAAACTAAGATGGGTGGTTATGTTATAACCTCCAATGCATTGGGTATGGAATTCGGTCGTATGGCTATTCCATTTAGTGATATGTGTGGAAGTCAACCGTATGGTTATTCCATTTATGTATTTTTATGTCCCAAGTATCCTTTATATGTTATGTGTTCATTATATGGGTTTTATGGTCATAATTTGGTTACAAAAGGGTAAGTAGTTATCTTTTATTCAGTGAAGAGTATTTACTACTTTAGAAATGTGAAAAGTATTACTTATGTTAAAGTATTCATGGTTTACTTGTTGTTTTGAAAAACTAATAGTATTCATTCTTTGTGTATCCCTTACTATGCTTTTTATACTCATCCCATGTTTTGAAGTGTTTTTCATTGTACTTAATGATGAATAGGGTCAGGGATGGGATCAAGGGAAATTCATGCTGTCTAAAACATGGAACTAGACTTCACAGTTTTTTATGAGTTTTTTTATTTTATTAAAAAAATGGAAACTGAGTAGAAGTGTCTACTTTGTAATCTTTTGAGATTTAATAGTTATTTCCTAATTCTCTAAAACTCTAAAAATGAAATGATCCTTAATGTGAATTAATTCGTTTAATTCAATATTATATAATGTTTTAAGGTTGGGTCCTTATAGTTGGTATTAGAGGATGGTTTAGACAACATTAGGAGTTAGGGTATTGTTAAATAAATGTCCATAAATTAATTTATGGTGATATTGAAATGATATAGCATTTACAGATTACCATGTTTCTTCAACTAAGATATTTCTGTGTTCAGAATGGGTTTCCACAGAGAAAATAGGGCTACTATATTGGGATGACATTAGGAAGAAGACAAACTTCCAAATAAGCATCTTGAGATGGTCAGAATCAAAACTGAATAGATTGTTGCAGTGATGGCACATTTGACTCAGGCTATAATTGGTGGTGGTATCAATGCACGATATTTTCCAGATCAACCGTAGAGGAACATGTTAGTTGTGGGGAATTTCATGAGGCAACATCCCCCATCATTCAAAGAATCATCTGACCATGAGCTAGCTAAAGGGTGGATTAAATCACTAGAGAAGATTTTTGATGTCATGGGGTGTTTATAACATCAAAAGGTTAGTCTCGTTGTTTACCATTTTGAAGGTGAAGCTGATCAGTGGTGGTAAACGGTGAAAATTATGAGGGATAGTGAAAAGATTGTTTCTCTTCATTGGGATGAATTCAACGGTATGATTCTTGAGAAATATTTTCCTAAGGTGGTTCATCTTAGGATGGAAAAAAATTCCTAGAATTAAGGTAGGAGGATGACTCAGTGGCTGTTTATGAAGAAACATTCACTCGACTAGTAAGGTATGCTACAAATTTCATCTGAAATATTGATATTAGGATAAATTTATTTTACTCAAGACTGAATCCATGATATCAAAGAGAATTAGCCTCTTGTGAGTTAAAAAGTTATGAAAAAGTTGTTCGATGTACGAAGACGGTGGACATGGAGTTTTCCAATGATCAGGTGTTCGTTGAAAAACAACAGAATAAGAGGTCCAGTTGGTAGGAAAAGGGAAAAAATTCATCAAAGATGCCTGGAGGTAAGAAAATTAAATATCCAACTTGTGAAAAGTGTTGTAAAAATCATCCAGGAGAATGTTTATTAATTTCTGGAAAGTGCGTCTTGTGTGTTAAGTCTTTTCATTTTCTCGTAACTGTAAAGAAGATGATCAAGCGGGCAATGAAAAGCCATCTATAAGATGTTTTAAGTGTAATGAAATCGGTCATTATGAAAATGAGTGTCTAAATAAGAACTCAATTTATGGAAATCATCCAGAATACATGAAAAAAAGGTAGTGAAATCCTTTGCAACTACTTAAGAAAATGTTGGTCCATCAAACAAAGTAGTATCAGGAACACTGTTTGTTTGTTCAGATTATGCCAATGTGTTGTTCGATTCAGGGTCTACACATTATTTCATTTCTGAGAAGTTATCTAATAAATTTGGAATTCCATCTCAAGATATGAATCCTAATCTTATGGTAAAAACAACAGGGGGAAATATTGAGACAAAAATAAATTAGAAGAATCATCATGTCATTGTGTACGGGAAGTATCTACCTGCAAACCTTATTGTTTTGACTACAGTAGATTTTAATGTAATTTTTGGCATGGATTGGATTTCTATTTATCATACTAAGATTGACTTCTTAGATAATGAGAATTATTATCAAAAATATTTTCAGGTTGTGTACTAGAATGAACCCTTGATTTTTATAACATATTAGGAAGCTAGGAAACTAGTAAAAGATGGAAATGAATGTTACCTTGCACTTATTATTGAAAATAAAAGAACTGTTTAGAGTAATGATGAGCAGTGGTAAATGAGTATCTTGATGTTTTTTCTGATGAGTTTCCTGGTATTATACCTGATCGGGAAGTTGAATTTACTGTTGACTTAGTTCCTGATGCTAAGCCAATTTCAAAACCCTCTTATCATATAGCTCAAATTGAACTTTTAGAGTTAAAGAAGAAATTGCAGGAGTTATTAGATAAATTCTTCATTCGGCCTAACACATCACCATGGGGTGATCTTGTCTTGTTTGTTAAAAATAAAGATGGCTCAATGAGACTTTTCATTGATTATAGAGCATTGAATAACATCACTGTTAAAAACAAGTATTCCTTGAATCATATCGATGATTTGTTTGATCAGCTCTAGGGAGATCAGTATTTTTCGAAGATTGACTGGAGATCGAGGTACCTTCAGTTGAAAGTAAAGGATGCAGACATTATGAAGTCTATGTTTCCTAATAGATATGGCTATTATGAATTTGTAGTTATGCCTTTTAGTTTAACCAATGCACCTGCTGCATTCATGGATCTTATGAATATAATATTCCATGAGTTCTTGGATAAGTTTGTGGTTGTGTTCATTGATGATATTTTGGTTTATTCTAAAAGTAAATAGAATCATTAAATTCATTTAAGGGTCATCTTGAAAACATCAAAAAAAGAAACTTTTTGGGAAATTTAGAAATTGTGAGTTTTGGTTACAAGAAATTTAATTCTTTGGTCACATTGTTTCAAAAAATGGCATAACTATTGATACTACTAAACAAACTTGTTGAAGAATGTCCAAGACCCACAAATATAACCGAGATCCGTAGTTTTCTTGGTTTGGTAGGCTATTACCGGAGGTTTGTTGATAAATTTTCATGGTTATCTAGTCCAATGACAATGTTATGTTGAAAAGGTGTTAAATTAATTTGGATAAAAGAATGTGATGATTGTTTTCAGGAATTGAAAAGAAGATTGGTGAATGCTCTAGTTTTGGTACTACCTTCCAGAAATGGTGATTTTTTTATTTAGAATGATGTTTCGATGAAAGGACTTGGATGTGTCCTTATGCAGAATGAAAAGGAAATTGCTTACTCTTCACATCAGTTGAAACCTCATGAGTTAAATTTCCCTACATATTATTTGGAATTAGCTGCTGTTATTTTTTCTTTAAAAGTTTTGAGAAATCATTTGTATAGATTAAAATGTGAAATATATACTAACCACAAAATTTTGAAGTATATATTCACTTAGATATAATTGAACAAGATACATAGAATATGGTTGAAATTAATCAAGGATTATGATTGCACGATCCTTTACCATCCAGGAAAGGAAAATAATGGGGCTGATTCTTTGAGTCGAAAAAGTAATTATTCATTAAGTATGCTACATTTGGAACAAGATCCATTGGTTTTTGATTTGATGAAATTTGGAATAGAAGATTTTGGTGTAGGAAATTCTTCTATTTTGTTTCAAGTGTTAGTGAAATCATCTCAATCAGACAGAATAAAGAAAGAACAGAAAGAAGACAATGAGTTGAAGAAAAAGGTAGAGTTGGTTCAGAAGGGTATGTTACCTGATTTTAATGTTGATAATGACTGTGTTTTGAGGTTTAGGAAGATATTATGTGTGCCTTGTGATTCACATTTGAGGAATGAGTTGTTATGTGAAGCTCAAAGTTCTATGTTTTTAGTTCATCCTAGTAGTACTAATATGTACAATGTTCTTCGAGAGTATTAGTGGTGGGATGGAATACAAAAAGATATTGCTGATTTTACTATGAAGTGTTTGACTTATCAACAGGAGTGGAAGTTACCAAAAGGGATTATTCAGTCATTAAGACTGCCAGAGTGGAAATGGGAAAATACATCAATGGACTTCGTTGTGGGATTACCAAAGACATCTTGAGGTAATAATTCAATCTGGGTTATTGTTGATCGGTTGACTAAATCTGCTCATTTTTTCCTATTCAAGATACTTTGTCTCTAGGTCATCTTTATTTGTTGTATGTTTAATAGATAGTCAGGTTTCATGGAGTTCCCCTCTCCATTGTATCTAATCGTGATCTCAGGTTTACTTCTAACATTTGGAAAGGCCTTCAGAAGTCGTTGGGTACTAAATTAAATTTTAGTACAAATTTTCATCTGCAATCAGATGGGTAGTCAGAACGAACATTTCAGCCCTTGGAGGATATGCTACGTGCGTTTTCACGTGATTACTAGGGGAGTTGGGACCAACATCTTTCTATGGATGAATTTTCATATAATAACAGTTTACATTATAGTATATAGATGGCTCCAATTGAGGCATTATATGGAAAGCATTGTCAAAATATAGATTTTTGGGATTAAGTAGGTGAAAGGAAGCTGATGGGACCAGAATTGGTATAAGAGATGGCAGAGAATGTTTAGTTGATTTAGAAGCACATGAGAAAAGCTCAGAGAAGACAGAAAAGTTATGCGGATAAACGGAGGAGGGATATTTCTATTGTGCTAGGAGATCATGTCTTCCTCAAAGTTTCTCCATATAAAAGTGCGATGTGTTTTGGTAAGAAGGGAAAGTTGAGTCTGAGGTTCCATAGACCTTATGAAATACAAGAGAAAATTGGATCAGTTGTGTACATAATGTCTTTACCTCCATGTTTATCTCAGGTACACAATGGTTTTCATGTTTCAATTTCGAGAAAGTATATGCTAGATCCATCTCATGTTTTGAGCCCAGATGTAGTTCACTTGGAAGTTAATATCGCTTATGAGGAACAACCAGTCCAGATTATTGACCATAGAGATAATGGGTTGTGGAATAAGGCAATTCACTAGGTAAAGGTTTTATGGAAAACCCATACAGTTTAAGGATCAATGTGGGAATCTAAAAATGCGATGAGGGATAAATGCCCCCACTTATTTGTTAAGTGAATAAAAATTGAGAGGATGAAATTTCCCAAAGGGGGGAAGGATGTAATATCCCAGGTAAATGAAGAATAATAAATTTTCATACTTATTATTATTTGTGAATTAAATATTCAATTTACTTTAAAAAGGGTTTCTATGTTCGACAGCATACCCGATATGCAACAACAGGTTTCTTTGATATCTTAGATTGCACACTGATAATATAATATCATTATTTTAAATGGATGTTAATACATTGCCATTATATTGGTGTGAATGAAAAAAATAACTAAAATATGATTATACATGTTTTTTAAATGTATTTACTTATATCCAATAAAAGTTATAGGATTAAAATGTGAACGAATCTAATTTTAAGCATAATTTATATTAAAAGGTCGAATTACTACCTTTTAATGGAGAACCCTGGTTAAATATAGTTTTGGTCACTTTAATTCATTATATTTGACCAAATAAAATCCTTTTTTAGAATGGAGACATCATAATTTACTTTGTTTATATTTTTGGAATTTTTCCGATAAAGTTTATTTTTTAATGAATAGTGAAAAATATTGTATTTTAATTCAAAACTGCATTTTTATCTAATTTATTTATATGGTTAGATTATCTTTTTAATTGTTTTTAGATTTTAATTATAATATATTTTTACCATTTAATCTAATTTTGGTCATTGGAATTAATTTTACTTTGAATTTGGACATAAACAAGTGCCAATCTTTTGATAGCTATTGTTTCATAAAAACACACTTTGTTTTAACAGCAGAAATTCATTTTAAATAAATTAATGAAACTTATATGATTTGAATTTGTAAAAATATAAATCATTTTTTAATTCAGAATATCAAATATAGGTTAGGCTAAATTTTTGGTGTTTTTCTGAAAAACATCAATTTTTGATGAATAGTGAAACCACATAGTAGTAGTTAAAAAAACTGGCTTTTTCATTTAAATAAAATTTTTCCACTTCTGTGAATTGAATTTCGAAAATCCAAAATACATGGTTGTTATTAGTAAGTAAAATTGGGTTCAATAATATGAAAATAATTTTTGGGGAATAGTAACTTTTGACTTTTATTTACCGCGGTTAAAGGTAAATAGGGTAATTCAAGGTAAAAAGAATATTATAATAATTCAAAATTAACTTAACACTTTTTTTAACCTTATTTTAGGAGTAATTTCCAACCATGGGAATCCATGGGTCGATTGTGGGACCCCATTGAGCCACTTATGAATGATAATGTCACTTTAGATTAATTAATTTAATGTAAAGGAAAAAATGACATAAACAAAACTCTTTTAGTAAATTAATTTTTATATGGTGTTATAAAAATTATATTTTTAACTAAAAATATTATTTGGAAATATAAATAAATTTCCTTCATAATTGTATTTTTTTTATAATTTTTAGACATTGAATAAATTAAATTATTTATGACACAATAATGATGTAGTGTTTACCTCATTAATAAATCATTTAAATAAATAAGATTATAAATATTAAAATTTCATCAAAAACATATCCAATTTTTATTAGATGATTTTATTTCTACCATTAGTCATCTTATATTTGACTCTAATGATTTTTGGACCTTTAGAAATTTAATAACATTATATAATAAAATAATATTTTCACACTTTTCAAAAGAGCCCCCCCCCCCCCTTAAAAAATGTGAACATTTCTAACAAATTACACACACCCATAAAGCCTTTTGGCTAGTCAAAACTCTGACCAATTAATATCCATACATCCCTATCCTCCTCCTAGAATCCTTACCATATGTATAAGGCACTTCCAAAATTCCTTTTGGTTCAAACCAAAGGAAGTTACACAAATTAAAGGTAACGATTTCTCTTAACTTCTTTTCTTTTATTTTACTTATCCAACCCCTAAAATCTTTTTATTAAATTAATTTATAACAAAACCAGTATCCTTAATATACTATAATGTTGTTATGAAAAGTATTCGAACTACACTTACACACACCTCCATCTAATGGGTGAAAAACATACTGTTTCTGAGGATGTCCAACTAACGCACCAAAAAACGATGATTGTTTCATTATCTCCTACCGCATCTCATGGTGGCCATTAATATGGAACTATATTTATATATGATATATTTTATGTTTATGTTTTTTTTATGCTTCTGTGTTTTAATTTTATATCAAACCTTTATGGTTTCCATTATTTGTAAACACGATAATTTCATTGGAGGAAGTGCGGACTACCACCCCCTCATAGTGATATGACTCGTTAATTCCATATGTGGGACATATAAAGGAACTAGTTAATGATTTTATATATGATATTATACTGGAATTATATTATACCTATGCATCATTATGTTTTAATTCCATTAAAATAATAAATAGAAATTAAAGTAGCGTTCATGTGTATGTACGACTTACCGTCTCCAAGAAGGATGCATTTCATTTCTTACATCCAAATGTAATGTATTATTATAAATACATGTATATAATGAATATATATGATATATATGATATCTTAATCATGAATATATTTTTTTGATATAATGAACTATTGACCATGTGAACAACTTGTAATTATAATAATTCCATCTTTGACTCAAGTACCGAATATCAACAAAACAAATATTATTAACTTAAATGATTACATAATGTTTATAAATGGTAATAAGTGATATAAAAGAAATAATATACTTGAAAAAGGTTCTTGAGAAAGTATAAATAAACATTATTTTATTATTCAGGAGATTAAATAACGAATGGTTCATGTCAGGCACGAGGTAAGGGCCTTCGTCTCAATCTCCATTCATTGAGGCATATTTTGTTTTAAAACATGACTTTCATTTATACGCTGTATAAACACCCTTGACTTTTCAAAGGGAATATTTTTTTACGAAACATTTTACTAAACAAAAAAAGGAATGTTTCTTTTAATGTAAGAGGTGACAATGACCTTTTCGCCACCGCGAGTATTATTTATTCTTTGGCTTCGTTAACAAGTTGTAATATTTTTTTCCCAGAAAATAAATACCATATACACTTTTATGTATTTTGGTATTGAAAATGGTTTTGATAATGGATTTTCTATATCAATATACTTAAGTGATATATTGTGATTGAAATTTGGAAATGTTTTCTTTCCTTTATATTTGTTTTATGTGTTATGATTTTATAATGGTACTTAGACATTTGATTCGTGGTTACATGGTAAACCAAAAGACGGGTGGTGTTGTGATAAACCAGGACAGGTGGTTACGTTATAACCTAAAATGCATTGGGTATAGAAGTCGGCTGTATGGCTATTCTATTTAGTGATATGTGTGGGAGTAGACCATATAGTTATTCATTTTATGTATGTTTATGTCCAAAGTTACCTTTATATGTTATGTGTTCTTTATATGGGTTTTATGATAATCTTTTAGTTACAAAAGGGTAAGTAGTGATATTTTATTTAGTGAAGAGTATTTACTACTTCATAAAGGATAAAAGTATTACTTATGTTAAAGTATTCATGGTTTACTTGTTGTTTTGAAAAACTAACAGTTTCCCTTCTTTTTGTGTCCCTTAATATGATTTTTATGCTTATCCCATGTTTTGAAATTTTTTTCACATGACTTAAAGATGAATAGGGACAAGGATGGCATCATGAAAAGTCATGGTATCTAAAACATGGAACTAGACATGACTCTTTTTTCCAATAGTTTTTTTATATTATGAAAAAATGGAAACTGAGTAGAAGTGTCTACTATGTAATCTTTTGAGATGTAATAGTTATATACTAATTCCCTAAAACTCTAAACCTAAAAAGATCCTCAGTGTGAATTAATTTGTTTAATTCAATATTATGTAATGTTTAAGGTTGGTTATTTATAGGGTCTCCCTACGTCCACTAATGCATTAGTCCTTAGCTGAAATCATGATAAGGGTAAAGAGATTCTTGGATCCACCAAACCTTCTGACTTGTCCAACTTAATGTAGAAGATGGAGGAAGACCCTGAAAAGGTTGTGTTGTGTTAGCAACTCACAGAGAAAAAGAAGGTAGTCGATGACCTCCTAGTTGAACGTGATGCGGAGCGACTACCTGACTATTGTAATCATAGGCCAAGGACGTAGGGGCAGGATCAACTTCAACTCGGGTAGTTGCCTCTAGGTGACCCTTACCGTCCTGCCCCCATGGATAGGGTTGAAGTTGAAACTTACGACAATAGGGTGTGGTATGTCTCGACAAACCCTCCAAAAAGGCACGACAATCCAATAGACCCATCTTGGGTTTCCCCATGCTGCCTTGAGGGTAATGCCACCAGCTTCTCTATGAGATGTTGGGCCTACTTACCATGTTGAAGGACCCACCAATGAACTCGTGGTTAGGGATGCCCATCAATACATGGATCCATACCCTGATGATCTAATAGAGGAACTCATTTCCCACCTTGAGGAATTGGAAACGCGACAGTTGTCACTCCCACCTGATGGAAAGACATATCCGGCATGGGTGGATGATATGCCAGCACCGCCAGGTTTCAAGAATCCCACATTTCCCCCCTTCAATGGGATGAGTGACACCCCACAGCACCTGGCCCACTTTACCTCATGGTGTGGCCCCATGTTGGGTACTCCAACGCAGTAGGAAGCCCCCAAACTACGGTGTTTTTTGTAGGCATTGGAAGGGCCTACATTTTTTTGGTACAGCCAGCTCCCCATGAGATCAGTGACCGGCTCGGAGGACCTCCCAATAAAAATCCTTAACTAGTTCAGTTCCACCATGTGGAAAATGAGTATCGCAGTCCTCTTCAAGTGCAAATAGAGGCCTGATGATCCCATCGCCGACATTGTCGCCCAGTTGAAAGGACTCACGTATTCACTCAACATGCCACTGACGTAGGAGAAATTTCTAACGACGTGCATAGGAAATTTTGAGAAGGATATAGTCCCATATCTGATCACCCAGAACTATCCCAGTGGATTTTGAGACTTCTTTGATAAGGCCCGGAACCTAGAGGAAGCCTTACAGGAGGCTAAACCGGCACGTCTGTTGCCACCTGCAATTCCCTTGAGAAGGACCGCCAGGGCCAAGCCTACCACAGTGGACAAAATAGAGGCCCCCAGGAAATTATAGTTGTTTCCAGTGGAGCCAACTCCATAGCCTCGCAGAGGTCCTCTACCTCAGGCACCACCTCTATCCCAGTAGTGTCCACCTCAGAATCGGAAGGTTACCCCAAGAAATGTGCCACCACCACCCAGGAAAGATAAACGAGTTACACCTCCTCGATAGGCTCTTATATCCCCCCATCAGGGTCAGGCTCCAAGGGCCCCTTTTCGGATAATAAAAACCAAAACTACTCATTCAATGAGACAAAGGTCCCCAGTTACTTCTTTAGTGCCTTGGAGCAGGGGATTGTGCGTTTCCATGAGTGTAGAAGACCGGAAGAGTAAAATCATATTGATCACCGTAATTACTTCCCCTATCACCAGATCCTGGGGCACACTATCAAGAAGTTCTATGTGTTCAAAGACTGGATCCAAGAGTAGGTTGACAACAACATAGTCAGGTTGGGCTCAACCCCAACGTAGGTAGTATGCATCTTTTTGGGGCCAGACAGCAGCAACGACAGTGAGGGTGATTAGAATCAGGTTTCCAGTCACGGATCCCAGAAGTATGAAGACTGTATGGCTCGCAAAAAAAGATTCATATGCCCGTGGTGTCATCTAGGCATGCCTGAATCGGCCAGAGCATTCATAAGATGTAACCACCACTTCTACATCATCGTCTCAGTTGTCCTCTTCCCAGAAGAGCAAACAACATCAACACCATGGAAAGAAAAGTCCCCCGCTGAAGCCATTTTCATCCCATACTCTCATAGAATTCATGATGGTGGGGACGACAATCTCTCCTAGAATCCGTTCAGTAGTGGAAGACTCTTCAAGTGATGGTCAAGGGTGAGCCTCGGTAAACACCGTAGAGCTGGTAAATCCTAACATGATTACTGACGATGAGGAGCGCCCAGTGGATCCTCCCAACATCCCTAGTCATCATCTGTGTTGACAGAGCCATGGCTATATAGGCCATTGAAGTACCTCGGTCATCACTTCCTTCCAGGTTGTTCATGCAACCGAACATAGGCAAATGGCTCAGCACAGAGCTCAGCATGCGCAACCATCTCATATGATGGAATCTGGCCCACCTTCACCGCCGTTCATTCTACGGGGTCAGGTAGAGACACCTGACCATGATGTGACCAGTCACATCCTTCTACAGGCGAGTCTTAGTCGTCTGGCCCTCATCTAGTAGTCTCTCTAGAGTCTTCGACTAGTGAGCAGCAGGATATGCCCTGCACTAGTCAATCGTCGGTCCAGCCATGAGGTCCATCCATCCCTCCAATCATAGAGCGGACTCCTACAAGAATAATTTCATGCCTAGTGCGAAATTACGGTGTTCATAATAATATTTCTAGTATTCCGGAAGGGATCTCTATCCTTGAGGCCTTTTTCCTGTCATCAGATATGCGTGAGGCCCTCACTATGACTTTAAGAAGCCCCCTCCAGTTTGAGATGGAAGTTGGAGCCACAGAAGACATTCATGATGAATCGGTCGAGAATGCTGAATTATAGTCCATTATATCATTCTTGGGAGAAGATGAAGGCTCTCCCATATATGGGCACATTCTCCCACTATACATCACTGAGTAGTTCAATGGTGTGGAGGTTCGTCGCTGTCTTGTAGACACAGGTTCTGGAATTAATCTAATCTCAACTCAGACACTGTGAAAGCTATGATTGTCTGAAGATTATCTAAGTCCCTCTAACCTCATAACACAAGGTTATGATAGAACGGAATAGACACCAATTGGTAAGATCCACTTGAAGAACCAGTTTGGGGGCCTAATTTCCAGCGCCGAATTTATGGTAGTCTCAAAGGACACCGCCTACAATGTGTTAATGGGAAGGCCATAGCTCCACATGCATGTGGTGGTTCCCTCATCATATCACTAGTGCCTCAAGTACTCCCTTAATGGCCAAGTTGGAATGATTCAAGGTGAAGCATCTCCCTTTGCTTATTGTGAGGCCCACTATTTGGATTCCAACTACTGCAAGAGGGAGAACAAGATGATTCATGCCAATGAGGTCGAGTAAGCCATGGCCGTGACCGACCCGTGGATAGATCTAGATGATGATTATGTCTTTACAATCCACCGATTGGAGGCTACAACCCCGAACAAGTGACAATGATTCATCGTGTCTAGGAGGAGGGGGAACAATTCACAGGTCTAAGCTATGGCGGAATATCACATCGCACTCTAATACAAATTTGGCTCAGGTGATCCTGGAGCCTCATACCCCCATAAGGTATCGGGATGTCCACCCCATGAAACAGAAATACGTCATACGTGCTTGTTCTTCCAGGCTGTAATTATCTAGATCAAGAAAACACGCCATTATTTCTTCCATTTCATCATGTGTGGCCCCATGTTCCAAAGGACATATGAGATCAGATCAATAGTCTTCATTGCTATGGTTGTGGCAGCACAGGGGTCCTCTGATGTAGTGACCACTGCCACTCAAGATGGTACTATCCTCCCATCGGGATCTTTGAACTCAGAATAAATTTCTCCTTACCAGGATCCCCCCTCTATAAGAGAAGAAGATGATTTAGAGGATACTGCCCTTGCCTTTGAAGAGGGCATCTCTGCCATAGTCAACGAGTACGTACAGGTGAACCTCGATAGTGAGGTAGACCAGAGACCAACATTGATCTGTGTCTCCATGTCCATCGTGGAGCAACCTCCATACATAAACTTCCTAAAACAACACCATGATGTATTCAACTGAAGTTATGATGAGATTCTAGGACTTTATCCTCAGGTATCCATCCACCGCCTCGGTCTCCCTATAAATTGTCACGGGTTCAAGAACCCTCCTAGAAAGATGCACCCTTCTCACAGTGCCATGGTAGGAAGAAGTTTATAAGCTCATCATAGCCAATTTTGTTAAGGTGGTCCAGTACCCCAAATGGCTAGCCAACATTGTGCCAGTCCGAAAGAAGAATGGATAGATCAGAGTCTGCATCGACTTCCGGGATCTCAACTATCACTATCAGAAGGATGATTTTCCCATTCCTGTGACAGAGTTGTTGATTGACACTGTTGTTGGATTCTAATCCCTCTCTTTCATTAATGGGTACCCCAGGTACAACAAGATCCGAATGGCCTCTGATGATGAGGAGTTAAAATCCTTCAAGGCACCGCAAGGTACATTCTATTACCAAGTCATGACCTTCGGTTTAAAGAATGCAGGTGCCACCGACCAGTGGGCTATGGATCGCATATTTAAGTCAATCTTTGGGACATTGGTGGACTGTTATGTGGGCAATCTAGTGGTCAAATATCGCTAGTGCTAGGACCATCTCAAAGACCTTGATAAAGTGGTTAGCTTGCTCTGTTCTCGTCAACTGAAGATCAGCCCATTGATGTGTTCCTTAAGTGTCACCTCTAGAATGTTTCTTATCTTTGTTGTCAGATATAGGGGCATTGATATCGACCCATAGAATACCAATGCCATTATCCAGATGTCTCCTCCGAGCAACATTCGGGAGCTTCGAGGTTTCCATTTCCACTTATCCTACATACACAGATTCATCACGAACCTAGCTGGAAAGTGTAAGACCTTTTCTTGGATCATGAAAAAAGGCACCATCTATGAGTGGGATGAAGTGTGTTAGATTTCTATTTGAGGAGATCAAGCAGTATCTGCTCCAACCTCCAGTCTTAATGCCACCCGTCTCTACAAATCTATTAGTCCTTTGTGTGACCGCCCTAGAATGATCTCTCAGTGCCCTTCTCATCCAAAAGAACAATGAGGGGATGAAGAACCTTTTTTACTACCTCAGTCATATTCTCCTTGATACGAAGACCAGATACTCCCCCATAGAAAAGAGCTACCTTGCTCTAGTATTCGTAGTACAAAAATTGCGACATTACTTGCAGAACCATGAGGTACAACTGATATCTCAGGTAAACCCACTGAAGTACATATTGAACCTCCACATGTTGACAGGACATCTTGCTCAGTGGGTAGTGATTCTCCAGTAGTTCGATATTAGGTTTGTCCCTAATAAATCTATTAAGGTGAAAGAATGGGTAGACTTCATTGCTGCCCATCTGGCTCCGGCTGACCATTCCTTGGATCTCAATTTCCCCGATTAGGTGATCCTATCGGTAGACCAAGACATGTCGTTCTAGAAGAAGCACTTGGATGGTGCTTACCGAAGCCCCATCGGCAGGAGGATAAATGATCACTGACCCAATAGGGTAGGCTAGGGTATCGTCTTTATTACCCCATAACATTCATTCTTTCATACTCATTCCTGTTGTCAGAAGGCTGCACAAACAATGTGGCATAGTATCAGGCTCTTTTCACTGGCCTCGAGCTGGCTGTGGAGATTGATGTGCCTCGTTTTCATGTTAAAGGGGATTCTGAAATAGTCATAAAATAGATCAAAGGTGAATACGTCATCAAAAATCTGGATCTTGTACCTTGGTTGGAATACACTCTCCATCTAATGGACCAGTTCCCATCTCGGACCGAAGTTACTCATGTCCCTTGGTCTTAGAATGGTTGAGCTGACGCCCTGGCCATCCTAGCTGCATTCCTTGCAAAACCCGAGCAGGAAGATCTGATTATCCACATGGGACATCAGAGATTCATTACTCCTGTCACCCCTGATGATGAGGACAACTCGTGGGTGAGCCATCTTACCCTTGGATCCTCCACGTCTGGTCCCTTAGATGCAGTGGTTGATGTGACCCCTGACTGGAGAGCCCTCTTTGTTGGGTATCTTCAGAATGGTAATTTCCTAGAAGGTTGGGCCGAGTTCGAGTGAATACGACGCCGTATGTTATAGTTTACCCTCCAGGATGGTCTCAGTTGTGATCTAATCCACTATAAATGTGGATTTGAAGGGGTTCTCTTCTATTACATTCAAGGATTCGAGATTTCTCAGGTCATGTAAGAGGTCCATGCTGGTTCCTACGTGGTTCATCAGGCTAGGCCAAAACTATCTCACCAAATCCAAAGATTGGGGTACTTTTGGCCCTCCACGGTCCATAACTGCATCAAGTTCACCAGTAGATACCATACATGACAAATTCATTCTAACTTTATATATCGGCCACCATAGCCTCTCCAATCAACCAAGTACTCTTCACCATTTGCGGTATGGGGACTCGATGTCATGGGACCATATCCACCAGCGACAACTCGCCAGTGTAGATTCATCCTGGTGGCTATAGATTTATTCTTCAAGTGGGAAGAGGCAGTTCCGCTCAAGGAGGTCAAGGCCCATTCCATCATTGACATTGTGAGTTCCAAAATCGTCTATCGATTTGGATTTCCTCACGTCATCCTCACCGATAATGTTTCAAACCTCTGAGCAGCTGAGCTGAAGAAGTTGTACGCTAAGTACAACATCCATTCTAACCATACCTCCCGCTATCTGGCATAAGAAAATTGATAGAAGGAGGCATTCAACCAAACCATCTATAACATTTTGTAGAAAATGGTTGATCATAATAAGAAGATTTGACTGGAAAAGCTCCCTAATGCCCTCTGGGCTTATCGGATGAGGACTCGTAATTTCACCCACGGGACCCCATATTCCCTGGTGTATGGAACGAAGGCTATCCTACCCATCGATATTCAATTTCCCTCACTGCGCACAACTGTCTATGATCAGCAAGAACCAGATAAATTAGGTGAAATCTATCTGGCCATGTTGGAAGCGCTTGACGAGAACAGGTTTCGTTCCCTACACAATCCGAAAAGTCATCATAACAAGATAGCCAGAGATTTCAACAAGAAAGTTCACCTCCTCTCCTTCTTGTTGGGAAACATGGTATTGGCCTTGAGAGCACCAATTATACCTAGAAGGAAACCACCAAAGTTGGAACTCAAATGGGAAAGACCTTATATCATTCCCAAGGTTTCCTCCAATATCATGTACTCACTGGTTACAATGGAAGGTGAGAGTATAAAACCTCCAACCATTGCCAAGTTCCTCAAATAATACTTTGCTTGAGCCATAGGGTCCCACATGACGATAAAATGTATGGTCCTACAAGACCTTAAACTGGTCGGTCCCACAGGACACTAAATTGCATGACGATACTGCACATCCCTAAAGTGCATGACTGTCCTGCATGACCTTAAACTTTACAGTCCTACATGGCCTCAAACTATTCACCGTCCAAAATGACCTTAAACTACATCTCAATAACTACGCACGTTTTGATTCCCATTCCCAAGGGATATGTAGTAACGCTCAAAAACCTCATCTTGAGTCCATCAAGAGTTTCCTCTTTGGCTATCTACTCCTGGGCATAGTTCTTTTAGGGGATCTCACATGGCATCGTGTAGGTTTCTTTGGCCCCACCAATGTCAGGGTTACGACGATTTCACAATGTTCCCTTCTTCATTCTTCTAATCCTCCCACATTCTTACCGCATGACGCTAAACTGCATGGTCTTTTCAAAATAATGTGTGGCATGATTCCCATACTCATGGGATATGAAGGACCCCCCAGAAAATTCATCCACAAGCCTAGCCCCAAAAAATCAAGACCTTTCGTTAGGATGAAACACATGGTGTGGCACATGCCTTTTCTGTCATTTGTGTCAAGCTCATCATGACCATACCATGTATGTCTCTTCCCCTATCCAAATTTATTAGGAATTTCACGGGTTCATTCATGCTCCACACACCCCATAATTTTTCCCCATTATATTTCACATCTGAAGGGTCCCCTGAATGGTAAGGATACTTTCGCTAAGGGCTCTCCTATCATTTCGGGACAACTTCCTCTAGGGTTTTAGACAACAAATCGATATGAGTCCTGCGTTGTGAATATGGTTAATGGTCGATGCTCATTTGCTGTTCCTATTTCAGGTCACACGATATAGATGATGTGTTTTTTATCTGGTCAACAGTAACCCACTTTCATAGTCACCACCCCCATTTGTCCCAATCATGGAGTGTAGTCGTTCATTCTACCCCATTGCCTCTCCAAATCTCGGCCTGCCTCGAGCGGGAGTGTGATGCCAGCCGTCAGACCCTTATGTGATGGGGAAAGTCTAGTCCTACTCCTTGTTTCCCGCACTGATCATTTCTCACGTAGGCTTATGAGTTGTGAAGGCAATGCCCACATGTGAGGTTATATGGATACAGTTGGCCAGGATGCTCAGCCTCCGGTCCTTCGACCCCTTTGGGCCCCTGGCCCAAGTTCTCATTTAGGATTGTGTGGTGCATTACGAGCTCCTATTCTCATTCACATTGGGCTATTTTTTCACGGCAAACATATCCCCTTGAGACGTCTATCCCTTCATTTATCATATGCCCCATGAGAATTGGCCCTGACATGCTTCGTAAGTCCCATCATTTCGGCTTCCATCACCTTTAATATCCAAAATAGCCCCCAAATGGCATGTATGCTCGGCCCGAGGGATCTCTTACCATTATCGGATAAAGCCCTAGAGGATTGTGAGTGAAAAGTTGATACAAGTCCCATGTTGTGAATATGGTCAATGGTCGATGCTCAATTGTTCGCTCCCCTTCGGGTCACACAATGGTGGATACTGTGTTGCGAACCTGGTCAATCGATGTCCTCCATCATTGTTTCCTCTTTGTGGTATTCCATAAGAATGATGATTCACCCTCTCTGTCCCACGCATATGACATTAAACTAGGAATATACGGTCCGAGCTCTATGACCCTAATCTAATATCACCTTTTTCCACACTGCAAGACATTAAACTGAAAGCTGGACCTAAAATTCTGTCCATGTCCCAGCATCGGGCCCATTGGCTTTTTCGGGCCCCTGTCTCAAGTTCTGACTTAGGGTTGTACGGTGTGGTGTGGGATTATGTGTTCATTCACGTCGGGTCTATCTCCGTGTCGTACACATCCCAAAATGAGATACATTACCCCTGCCTTCATCCTCACTAGAGGACGTTAAATTGCAAGCTCTCTAGGGAATTCTGTCCATGGCCCAGCCTCAGTCCCCTTGTCCTTTTCAGGCCATGGCCAAAGTCCTCACATAGGGTTGTACATTGTGGTGCATGATTGTATCCACATTCACAATGGGTTACTCGTCATGTTGTACACTCCCCTCACAGTGCTATCTGGACCTTATCTACATCATCCCTTTTCTAGAACTACATGTGGCTTGACTCACATCCTAATGGGATACATAGGACTACCCGAATGTCTATACTTTGGGTCCATCCCCATCTCTTAGAAACCTCCCTATCATTTTGGCCCCATAGCATGTGTTCTTCCAAATGATGGGTATACATTGTGGTACAGGTTCATGTCCTCATTCACGTTGGATTTATAACAACAACACCACATACCTCTCTTTCTCCCTTGAGCGGCCTTCTCTCCCTTTCCCTGCTTCCATATCTTTGAGTCGGCTTCCCTTAAATCGGTCCATCTTCCCTCTTCGGTGATTCACCAATTGGCCCATGAGTACTCTGGTCTAGAACCCAGAATGTCAGATTCTACGTCGACATGCTTTCACCCATTTTTCATGCTTCGTGTTCCCCTTCATTTAGGATTCCATAATCTTTCACACCCGAAGAGACCCCCAAATTTCATGGATTCTAGGCCTAAGGTATCTTCTACCATTACGGGCCAACGTCCACGAGGGTTTCAGACAAAAAATTGATTCAAGTCCCACATTGAGAATATGGTCAGCCGTAGATGCTCAGTTGTTTGTCCTCATTTCAGGCTAACGCGATATGGATGTTGTGTTTCAAGTACATTCAACACTTATCCTCTACTGTCACGCCATCCCCTTCAATCCCTGAATGTTGGTTTCATGGTTCACATTATTTTCCACCCCATCATGTTCAAATGAAATTTTGACACTCCTGGAACTATCCCTTAGTGAGAATTTTCATGCTAGGGGGACAAAAGTCATGTTAAAGGCATGCTTTTGGGCTTTTCACTGACTTCCCATCGGTGTGTGTCCCAGGTATTGCAAAAACCTCTTCCGCCCTTATTTCCCACACTGAGTTTGACTCACGTGGGCTTAGGGATTTTGTTGAGGTCCGCACTTACTCGAAAGGATTCAGCTCCTCTATGGTCAGAGCCCTAAGACAATAAACTAAGATATCTTTTAGAAATATGTAAAGCTTGATTCCCATTCACATTGGATACGTAGGAACGCCAAGACATCTTGTCTTTAGTTCCATCTTGAGTTCCACTAATTTATCTCTTCTATTCTGCCTTCGGGGCCTTGACTCTTATGGGACTATGTGGTGTGGTGTAGGATTATGTCCTCATTCATGTCAGGTTTTCATTAGTCACACCACATATGCCCCTTTCTAGGAGTTATCCACTCTAATTCATGTCTCACAAGAAATTAAACTGTATGTTGTCCCACACGTTTTTAAAAGGAACCTTCAAGAACTACATGTGGCTTGATTCCCATTCCCATTGGATACATAGGAACACCCGGGCATCTCGTCTTCAGGTCCACCTCAACTAGGGGCTAGCAACTCCTTTCCCATATCCTCTAACCTTTTATGGCCCCTCAGCCTAAGGTTTCATACTTAGAATCAAGCACGGTATGATGTGGACCTCATCCTCATTCACATCGCATATGATTTATCACACTGTGTGCATTCTTTGCTGAACCTCATCCTTCAAATATATGTCTGATCCATATGAATTTAAACTATGATGCTTAGTACCACATGGTTGGTCCCATAAAATGAACCTAAACTGTGACGTTATCGTCCTGGCCACACAACGAAAAATGGCATTGCACCGTCATATCGTCACTCTAGGGGGAATCCTGTTGGGTATTGGCCAAACACCATACCATTTGTCAATTCTAGCATATGGCTTGATTCCTGTGGCGTACTGGGATTTTCTATCCTAGGTCCATCACTTAAAAAAGAAAAAACGACATTCATCCTAAATGACAAATAAGATCTATCAAATACTGCTTCTTTCCATGCAAGGGCCAGACCTACACAACCTCATTATCTCTGACACTGGTATCCTATCGTGTCTCTTGTTGAACTACGTACAGATTGATTCACATCATTGTGGGATACGTAAGAATGCCCAGATACATTGTCTCCTGGTCCAGCCCCAGTAATCCAAAATCATGTCCCCCTTCCTTTGGCCCCTTAGCCCGAACTCTTTCGGAAATGTGTGGTGTGGTGAGTACTTTATGGTATTTTCCCTTCATTCACGTCGTGTTTTGAAAGGGTCACACCATGTGCCTCCTGCATCTTATCCCCACCCCTGATGCCCTTCATGTATTCCATTTGTTTCATTGAGCCTTTCCCATTGTCTATCATTTGGCCATTATGAGTGGGAATGAGATAATAGTGAAATTGACATGATTTCCTATTCTGATCCTTACCCCCTCCTCGTTAAACATCAACAACATAACCCCCGAAATATTTAGAAAAGAAGGTCACAAGATATTACCCGAATGAAAAATGGAATTAGTAAAGGTATAACTACCGAAATGAGCTACGATCCAACCATGAAGGATCTGGAAGGGACCATAGATCCTCCTCAGTGAACCCCCACTCGAAATGCGCCCCAGAATGGCATACAAACAGGCTATCATTGGGACTCCCAGATTGAACCTTTGATTAGAGACCATGATACTGACCATAACCTGTGTCACCAGACGAACTCTTATCCATGTGTCCCTCACTAGTAGGAGCCACCCACTCAGGAAGTTGGAAAGAAATCCAGTGTACCAGACGTTCAGGTTCCAATTCTCATTTATACTAAGGATGCATGATTGATATTCCCCCGCCTACAGGATCCTCCAGTACGATCCACTCTTGCTTATCTGTTCCATGGTCGGACACCGTCTTCCTCGCCCTAACATCTTGACTTTCATATCTCATTTCAGAAACAATCTAAACCATTTTTTATAGACCATGTACTTCAAAAATTCCTCGACCCTCAGCCTATCCTTAGCTAGCTCCTAAAGATTCCATGTTAGGATTGTAGTTCGTGATTTGTCACCCCAAATGTTCCTCGTGAGAAGGAATTCATCATACTGGTGCCCATCCAAAGAGATTCCCCCGATGCAACGAATGACCCAAATGTTGATACCAACTTCCCCATGGTTAATATGGAAGGTATTGGTATCAGGAGACCATAGGGTAAACAACTATGACCCGAGCTCATGCTGACGGTAGAAATGAAACTGCGACGTCCACACCGCCTCGAACAAACCGATGTGCTGCAATTTGGCCCCAAACTGGTCACACGTCTAGCGTGCCCAATATTCCCAAGCCCACTAACTTGTGAAATTTCCTCCAGACCATAGGTCCCAATATTACAGCCTGCATTTAGTTTCATCAGTAACACTTTGTCGGAAAGTACTTGCATAATGGGCCGGATAATCCTCTATGACTGGGTCACATCCTAAAATAGTCCTTGTCTAGAGATTCAGAATGTAAACATCCATGTTTTTGGTTTCTCTAGTAGGATGGCCATTGTTAGTGATATTATATCGAAGTAGGTCATCCTCGCAGGTCACCCATGACTGCGGTGCATCGACTTCAAATCCTAGCACGGGTACCTCCTCCAAAATATTGAAGTCCCATATTGATGTGTTTTTAGACAATGCATACTCCTTTTGGGCTGGGGTCAACATGTTGAAAAGAGTTTCATTTTTGGGAACAATCTTTTGGGTGTTATAAAACTCAAGGTTGGCATCCATCTCGGCACTTTGAGCAGCAAACACAGCTTCTCTCTCAGCATCGGCCTGATTAGCAGCCATCTTCTTCTGGAGGGGCCTAATGGAGTCAGTGCAAAAAGGCTGATACGACGTGAGAAATTAAGAGTTGGCATGAAAAACAGAGGGTGCGACGT
The DNA here is from genome assembly GCA_963277665.1 of Viscum album. Taxonomy (NCBI): domain Eukaryota; kingdom Viridiplantae; phylum Streptophyta; class Magnoliopsida; order Santalales; family Viscaceae; genus Viscum; species Viscum album. The sequence goes on along the minus strand of OY728143.1, from coordinate 2,082,713,062 downwards.
GAGAAACCCTAGGTCTGTGCATAAAACAATTGCTGAACTCGGAGAATTACGCACAATAGAAATGGTTTTTAGCACAAGATAGGGAACGTTTATTACGTGAGAGAGCTCACGAAACATCTCATGATAAAAATATGTACAGACTGAAGGACCCGTGATGATTTTTTATAGGATATGAGAAGGGCTTTCGCATGCACGAAAAGTAGTTTACGTGCAATTTCTCAGTTTTACGCATCTGCAGTTTTGGGCGCACGCCAACCCTAGGAAGTTATGCAACACAGTGTTTCCCTACGAAATGGACTTTTTCTTTTCCTCACCAATCCGATTCTGAGGGGGGCATTTGTAGATGTCCAAAAATTCTTAAGGAATTAAGGGGATTTTTGCACGACAAAGTGAAGGAATATTTCGTCCCGGCAATCTATTCTGGAGTGACCGGAAGGGCCGCACGAAAAATATTACGCATGCATGAAAAACATCTCTAACAAATGTAAAATCATGGGTTCTGAGGATGTTTTCTGCATAGGCACGGAAACATATGTGCCTCCAACCCACAACGTGGCAACCTACATGTATGCTGACCTCGGGTGCTGACTTTTTTTGTGCCGCCGACCCTTTCTTAAATTTTTTCCTGCGTTCTTACTTCCTTATGGATCCGGAGACCCCAAGCACCTATAAATAGAAGTGCTCCCCTTAAACTTCCAATGGCTGAAGAATCCAAACCACCATCCATGTAAAAAAAACTTCCTCTTCAGTGTGTAAAAATGGCTTTCAGGTACGGGATTTTTCGCGACAGGTCGCCTAGGGGTCGACCTGCACACAGGACCACCCGAGATTAACCCTCACCCAAATCCCTTTAAGACACGGTCCTTGAATGAAATCCTTTCCTCTTGTATGAAATTCATTCCCCTTGCATGCAATTCATTTCCCTTTATCCCAATTCATTCCCCTTGCGCGCAATTCATTCCCCTTGCACACAGACTTTGACCGGTTCTGGCGCATGACTACATGGACTTACAGGCCCCATCTTACGCGCAATCCCTTGATTTCATGCACAAAACCTTAGTTCCTCTTTGCATGTGAATTTCTCTAATTGCATGCACACCCGGTCACTTCATGCCACGATTCCAGTTGTGCATCAATTGCACGCAACTCTCTCCTATTGCGTGCATACCTTCGGGACCACTCACCCTGGCCATTTCTGCACGTGCTCGATATCCCTCTTCCGGACATCGTCTTCGGGCGCCTCTTGTGACAAAAAGATATAGATCACACCCCTTCTCCCATACGACCTCTTAGGTTTGTGCAAAACAATTTCAATGTCCCTTGGATGATACTTCCCATTGTGTAGCTTGGACTCATGCTCCTTCGCAAAGGCACACTAATAGATATTGCTTCTTCGCATATCCATGCTAACGTGGACCCCAAATTGGATCACCTCTCGACACCCCACAATCATGACATTTTCGATTCCTTCCTTCCCTCAAGTGTGGGAGGGAATTGTTTATATAAGTCCTAGGGGTGTGGAGTGAACTCACCTCTTTGGTTCTGTAGGACGTTAAACTGCCAAGCGCCATCATCCTCCACACATGAAGTTAAACTGTGGCATCGCCCTGTGGTATGTATGTGGGGTGCCTCGTCTGGGACATTCTCTATGCCCACTAATCTATATGAGGCTGAGATCATTCCTCACATGGAATTACATCCTCTTTATCGGAACTAAGTATGTCTACGAGGAAAGGGAAACCGCCCTAGTGTAATCCTGCTAGCTTTCCCTGCTAGAGGCATCACCCAAGCTCCTCCTCAATTCTTGGGTGCCAAATCACTCTCTCGCTAGGATTTTTCACTAATAGGGTCTCCCTCCTAGAGAAAGTACCAATCTTCATCACCTTGGGCTGCTAACCACGTGTAAGCCCATGTTTCCTCTTTGGGCCGCCAACTATGTGTAGCCATAGTCTACTTCCCACTGAATCACCTTTCACAACATGATCATCAGGTCCTTCCTGCCTATTGTTTATCACACCGAGAATGAATCACGTGGGCATATAGTAATCATTGGCCATGAAATCATATCTGGGAATCCTAGAGTCTAAGCCCTAACCCAACATGAACTATGAGGTCTTTGATCCTTGCCAAGGGAGGGTACGTAAGAAGCCTCCACAAGGTTTAATCCCAACACCCAGTCGTTCTGAACCCCTCCACATCAGTTCACCTAACCCCATCCTGAACTACAAGGTATTTGATATTTGCAAAGTTAGTGTATGTCAGAAGCCTCCCGAAGCTTCAATCCCATCATCCATTGGTCCCGAACATCTTCACGTTGGGTCACCAAACACCCCATGTGAACTATGTGGTCTTTGATCCTTGCCAAGTAAAGATACGTAGGAAGACCTCCTGAGGTTTAATCCCACCACCCATTGGTCCTGACAATCTTCATATTGGTTCAACAAGAACACCATATGAACTATGAGGTCTTTGATCCTTTCTATGTCAAGGTACATAGGAAGTCTCCCTGAGGTTGAAGGCCAACACCCATTGGTTCTGACCCCCTGTTGATGCTCCTTTCTGTCACAGAGTCTAAACGAATGGAAAAGGAAATGACTAAGCATAAAGTGATTCATCCTTTGACAAAAACATCAAAAATTAACAAAGGCATGAACAAGGCTTCAAATGCACTTGGGTCGTGCAAGTTCCCTCATGGTCGTGCATGTGCACCTGCGCGCCTCCTAATGGTCGCGCAGGTGACTTGCGTTCCCTCTTTGAAAATTTGCCCAGGGTCCATCCAGCCTATAAATACCCATATGGGCCCTCCAGTTGAAAAAAAAGAAAAATTCCAGAACCTCAATTTTGAGCTCCTGGAGGCCTAGTCTCTTCTCAAAGCTTCCGAATACTTCTAAGGTAATTTCATACCTAGAACGGAAGATCTAGAGAGGGGGAGGAAGGACTAAGTGTTGAAATTCATCAACACTTGCGCGCCTGAATGGACAGCCCTTAAGGGAAATGTCCACACTTGCGTGCCGCCTTGCTCTTTCACCAGAACATGCGCGCCACACATCTGTAAGCCTTTAGGGATATTACTAAGGGCTTGAGCCAAGTCTCTCCCAAGTATTACCCCAAGGGATAAAAGTCACGCAAGTACCCATGTGTCGTGCAGGTATACCTGTGCGACCCAAACTTGTGCGCCCATGCAGTACCTACTCCCCCACGAGGACTTGCGCGCTTCTCTCTTTTTGGGTTCCCTTCTTTCCCATTTCACCCATCTTACACCTATCCCTCTCTCCTCTTCACGATTAAACCTTCAGAACTCTCTCCAAATCCATTTGTGGCATGATTTCCTTATTTCCATCCTTATCTGAAAGGAATTTTGTGGAACATCTCTCAAAACCTAGTGATTTACACATCTTTACATCACTAAAGTTAGAGAGTTCATTAATTCAACCTCATCCTTTATGATGATAGAATCCTCAACCCGGGCATCCTTTTTAGGAGTAAGCCCCAGTCTCAAAGTCCTCATTAACTTGGGAATCCTCCTTACGATTAAGCCCCAATTCCTCATTAATTTGGGAATCCTCTTTAGGAGTAATCCCCAGTCATAATTCCCTTAACCTGGGCTTCCTTTTCAGGAGTAATCCCCAATCTCCAAATTCCCAAAAAATCTGGGCATCCTCCTTAGGAGTAAGCCCCAACCATAATTCTCTTAACCTGGGCTTCCTTTTTAAGAGTAAGCCCTAGTTTCAAATATGGGCATCCTCTTTAGGAGTAAGCCCCAAGTCTCTTAATTTTTCAAGTCCCATAACATGGACCTTCTTCTCAGGAGTAAGCACCAATCTTAATTTCCATTATCCAGTCTTAATTTACTTTTGATTTGGAATTCCTTCTCAGGAATAAAACCCAATCATAAGTCCCCTTCTAACTTGGAAATCTTCCTTAGGAGTAAGACCCAAGATTAGAGTATTCAAATCTCCATAATGTACATATATCTTTATGGACCCTATTCCTGGATTTCTTCCCTGAAGTAAATCTTAATCTTCATCTATTTGGGAAGTCATACAAACATAAGCCCCAAATAATTTCTTATGATTTCATATTTCATGATTCAATTGTCTGGTTCTACCAATACCTCTTGTTTCTCACACCGAGCATGACTAACGTGAGCTTAGAGTGTAAATGTAATTGTGAAATCTTTCTTTGAGCCATAAATCATAAACATCATACTCCCTTACTCGAACTACGTGGGTTCTGATTCCTTTTCTAAACAAACGATACGTGGGTAGCCCATCTGTGGGTACGATCCCAACTCTGAAATAATCCATGTCCTTCTGAATGACAATAAACTCCACGTGCCCCACTGAGCGGCTTTAAAACCTGTATGGTCATCATAATGACCAAGAGACTTTTATGTATTGAAGAATACCATTGACTAAGAATCTCTAATAAATACAGATGATTCTTTATCGATGAATAACCTTGAATACATATAAAAGATTCTCTAAATTTCCTACAGATTTAATCATTGATTGTTAAATCTAAAGGAAAGCTCATTTTATACCTGGTAGTGTAATAAGGATTCACGAACATAACTTAAATCTATAAAGAGAGTCCCAGAGAAGACAATAATTCCCCTAACAAATGTGTGATGAGTCCGACCAGCCATCCTCTCGACCAATGAAAATTCATGAGCCTCATCAGTCAATAACTAATGAGCGCATACCTTTGGAAAGTATGTCCAAATGGATATAGAATCATTGTATGTTTCCAGTTCTACGAAAAAAACCCATTAGAAAACGATTGGAATGTCTGAACCTTCAATCAACGAGGTCATACACAATTCTATAGGAAACAAAAAATGGTGAACCCGATGTGAATCCTTAACCAAGATAAAATGATGTTTCACTTATTTGTTAGGCCCCTATTTAAAACTCAATGAGAGGGCCAACAAAACAATCAATAACATAAGTGGTAATCCAAAAGATGTAGCAGCCGAACTTATCTTCATTATGTTTTTTACATAAAAAATTTACTCTTTTCCAAGATCTTCTGCACTACGATTATGGATTTTCTTAAGTCCACATATGTGAATACCTCTTCTATGAATGCCAAAAATGCTACTCCTGATGGATCATCGTCCGTTCTAAGGATGACATCACCTACTCAGCATCTTCAACGCTGGGTATCAAATGCGCTAGTTAAGGAGTACCGTCAAAACGGTACTATTTCGACTCTGGAGGCCGCTCGACAAGCCCTCCAAGTCAATAATTCAACCTTGTCATCCAGACAGTGACGACTAGTGATCAAGAAGCAGGCGGTACTAACCACTGTCTCCAACCGTTTCGGGTCGTTATCCCCAGAATGCAATCACCATTCATGCCCATATTTTGAGGAGGTGAATGAGCAGGTCCCTCAGGGCCTTAATTTAAGGAGACATGAGTCCTTCCCGAGGGCTCCCATCAACAATCGCCGCTAGACTCCTATGGTAGTGTGCCCTCAACATGATGAGGGTATAGACTCCAGGCGTTCAGCTCAGGTTCCTTGAACCTGAGCAGGGAAAACGAACCACCAGAGGCAAGAAACGGTTAACAGTGAGCAGGTTCTTATCTCTGCCGTTTCCGGAGAAGTCCACCAACCTAACTTGGTGGCAAGAAACGAGTGGTCACACACACCCATCCATTTTAATTCCGCTATCCAGCAGACTCATCTAGCAGCATCACGCCAATCCCACCAGGAAATTCTGGCGGAGTACTATAGATAGGAACATACAACTATTTATAAATCATCAGCTAGTCAGTAGGCTCGTTTGACAACATATGATGGAGCTCGTCAACCATGTTCGGCGAAGTGCAATTAGAAGGCACATACACCTGCTAGTATTGATCAAGATTACCAACAATCTCGTTTGGTAGAATTTGGAGAAGTCATTCGGAAAGCTCCGGCGACAAATAGGAGGCAGACTCAACTCTCTGCCCCCACACTTGAGTACTTTCTAGACTCATTGACAGGAAAAGGAGGACAAGATCAAGAACACACACATTCTCCAAGCACAGAATGGACGTATTTCCCCATTCCGACGGCTGAAGTCACCAAGCATATTCTGTCAATGGTGAAAGAGTAGAAGCAAATCCCTACTCATATTCTGGATGCCTGCCAGAATATTATAATAGCTTCAGCAGCATCTCAGGGAAAGACACATAAATCTATCCCTACCAATGGAGTGACACAACAAAAGTTCACTCCGGAACAGACACACACATCTATTCTAGTACAAGAGGATTGTGAGGCATACTCCCCCATATCATACGGACAACCAAGTCAGGCACATACACTTGGTTTGAGCAGAGATAATCAGCTTAACCAGATCATTTCTCTTAAGCAGGAACACACACCTTCCAAATTGAGTATGAATGCATCTAAGAAGAAGACCTTCCCAGCACAGTCAAGAAATCAAAGGCCCATCTATGACAAGGCCTTGTTCGATGCTGGAGTTCTTGATGCAATCAGACAACTATCTGTTGCAACTCATGATTCTGCTCTCTCAATTCCCAATAGTGGGAACATTAATTTCAAAGGTCGACATCAGACATTTCTTCATGAAGGCTTGCTTCATGACAGTTCGATCGATCATGAAGTTTCATCTTCAGATGAGAGCCACAATAACCCTCTGTGTGGCCAGGAGATCAATGAGCATGAGATTTCATCTTTTGTTTTAACCCATCATGGTGGTCCTCCCCTTTATGATGAATTTATCGGAAAAATCCCTCTCCGTAGTAGTAATTTGCATTGTCTGGAAAATTCTTTAGAAGACAATGAAGTGACGAGAAATCCCTCTTATATTGAGGCACTTGAAAATGTGAAGCCATTCATGTATGATGCTTTACCATTAGGAGGTGAAATACTTTCTCAACCAGAAGATAGCCCAGGGTGTAGGTCATTCTCCGAACCACCCCTAAGTCACGCATCTTCTAGTTTGATTAGTGACTTCTCTACCAATATTGTTGAATACGATGAAGCAACAAAGAAGCACCAGCTCTGGTCTAATCAGGTAGAATAATCTTCATTGAATGATAAAGAGGAATTACTGAATATGAGAAAAAAACTAGAAAAAGGTGAAGTGCTAGTCATGTTTTGTCCTTTGACTGACTCTCAGTATGCCATTCCGGAGATGTTGATGGAAGATGGAATTCAGGATATTCATCTCAACATATGGAAAACTCATTGTTAGTTGAAAAAGAAAATATTCTCTTATGCTGAATATGAAAATCATATCAAGAAAATAGAAGGGTTACAACACCAAATTGACTTGGCATCTCTCTCAGTTTCTCGATATCCGAAGGCTGAAAAGCAGCAGAGTGCCCTTCAGTGTTCACGCCTTGGGGAACTAAGAAGAATTCTCCAGTTAATTGCCAATGCCCCATCTGGTATTCATATTAGGGGATGGGGTGTTCATGGAGCACTACATTTAACTGTACTCTCCAGTCAGAAAAGACCACCGAAAATGGTCTCATGCAATGTTATTTCCTGTGGCCAGCAATAGTCAATAGGTTTTTTTTGTAATCAAAAGCTTGCCCAGTAACAGGACTCAACTAGTTCTTCTCAAAATCAAGAATACAGAGAACAAGTTGTTGAACTACTCTTTCATCAAGAAAACGAGAATATTGAACATGCCTCTTGATTGGAGCAAGCACATCACCAAGTGACAGAAGTGTCAGATATCATCAAACAGTCTTTTGAGCCGGGTGATAAAAGTGGATGCAGGTTGATGCATCCAGCTAATTTCTAGACTAAGGTCCGCATGATTAGGAGATATTTCAATAAAGTCTCAGATATAGCATGTCAAGAGCCACCCCAGCTTTCTAGACTAGGGACTCTTTAAACTCAACCATCGGAATCAACAAATAGGATTCGTGGAGTTGAGCAAAGACAGCAGGAACAACCCCAGTCCACCAGACTGGGGACTTTTTCAAATCCTCAATCCCTGCCTCAGATAAAGTTAGTCTTCTCTTGATTGGGGAAGAATCCTCCAGAGGAACGAAGAGCCAAATTATCATGAGATTCCATCCAAATTAGGGTTTTTCAAAAGGTTCCTGAGGGATCGAATCAACAAAAGTCAATGTCTCATCAAAGACATGGAAGAAGACAATATCACAGAAATGTTGATAGAAGGAATGTGATGCATTATGCATCAATTAATTTCATCAATGTTGTTGTTTCTAATCCACCAGATGAGGCTCATTCAGAGGGATCAGATGAAAAGATTCCTGCTCAAGAAATTGTACGCATAAACACAAATGAAGAAGGTGTGCGTACACGAAATCAATGGCTTACTTAGAACCTAGGTAATCCTTAAAGTAACCCACTTCCCCCTATCCGAAATGTGTCCAATAAGGGGACAAGAAAGAACCAGGTTACATACCCTTCCTCTGGAGAAGGCCAATCGCTCTCAATAGAGAAAATATTTGCACAACAAGAGGAAGAAGTGAAGGAATTGAGGAGGTGAACGTAGAACTACTTCAAGGTAGTCTTCCTCCTAAGCATGATGGAGTCAGTCAGCCAAGGTAATTTGTTGTAGCTACTGAGATGGATCAATAATATCCTCCTTAATCAGTACACCCTTACAGGTCTATTCCTACGGGTAAAGTCCAACAACAATCTGTAGTGCTGCCGTTGGTTGCAGTACCAGCTGCCACATCTGTACCTGCTCCAGTCATTGCACCTGTTTAGGTCAATGCTCAACCAGATGTTTCTCAAAAGTTAATAACTACTATTGAGTCATTAACAGCTCGTTTTGAAGATATGGAGGGAAAGTGTGCTCTAGTTCAACCAGAGAAGAGATCCTACCCTGAATGGATTGATATAATTATTCCCCCATCAAATTTTGAAAGTACCAAATTCCCAATATTTAATGGTTTGGGCAACCAAGAGATAAACATAACACATTTTGTTTCTTATTGTGATCCTATGATAGGAACCCTTCAGCAACAAGAAGTAGTTAAGCTCATGTGTTTTGTACAGTCATTACAAGGACCTGCTTTTGTGTAGTACACAAGTTTGAAATCTTGGTCAATTACAAGGTGGGAGGATCTTCGTCAACAATTTCTTCTTCAATTCAGTTCAACATTTCCAAAGACAACATTTTTTGATCTTAAAAACTGTAAGCAAAGTGAGAATGAAAGGGTCCAAGATTTCATTGCTCACTGGAAGGGATTAACATATTCCCTAAGCATAATACTCCTTTAAGAGGAATTGTTTCCAATCTGTGTGGCGAATTTACATGATGAGTTGCGCACACCACTGATCCATGTGAAATACATAGGAGGGTTTCGAGACCTTACTTCGATAGCTCATCAGATTGAGGATTCTCTTATAAAGACTAAGGATAAAGCTCGTATAATTCCATCAGCTGTAGGAAGGAGAATGGGTAAAGCAGAAACTGCTATAGTTATGCTTAAAAAAGCACCTGTACCTGCTTCTACATCATAACCTTCATCTTCTCGAAGGACTCCACCTCCTGAGCACCAACAATAGAGGCTGTTTCTTCAAGATCATCAAAGTGATCAAAGAGGAAAACAATTTTAGGATTTGAAAAGCAAAGTTTACTCTTTCCGAAATGAACATGTTCCTGGTTATTTCATTTCGGCTCTGGAAAATAATTTGGTTCAATTGCCAAGGCCCAAGAGGCCAAACAAGGAAGGAGATGAAGACCATCCCAACTATTTCCCGTTTCATCAAATGTTGGGGCATCCCATTCAGAAGTGTCTTGTTTTCAAGGACCTCCTGAAAAAAATGGTTGATTTGGGACAAGTCAAACTGAAAGGTTCTTCAGCTCAGGTAGCATGTGTTACTACTACAGTTCTAGAGGAGAAAGGCGAGTGGAAAGAAGTTAAGAACAAAAAGACACAAAAATATGATGATTGGATGGTCAGAAATATGATCAACCGAACTCATTCTATTTTGTGAACACAATTGAAGAAACCAATTGTGCCTTCTTCCATTAATTCCGCAGCAAAAACCTCTTCATCAGAGGGAAAATCCTCAAAGAAACGGCACAATTACAAGAAAGAGGAACAATCAGAAGAAGATGAGTATGTGTCAAATCCTAAGTTGTCTTTGACTTTGGAAGATATTATGCCATCTACTTCAAAGAAATGAGCACCGCCCCACCAAACGGCATAGCCTAAACAGTCTAATCCGGAAGAGTCCTCATCGGATGAAGAGTTGATCTTCGGTTCTGTTAATATGATTCAATTAACAGATCCATATTCCAGTCGCAGTTTCGATTTTGATGAGCCCAAATTCCCTATATCAAATAGAGGAATCAGAGGAAGTTCCAGAGGATCAGGATACAGGGGAAGACGTGGATCTTTCAGAGTCCACTATTCCAATTCTACCCCTTCCAGAACTGTATATGCGGCAGAAACTCGTGGTAGATCCTTTCAACAAGCTCAAAAATAACAAGCATGTTCCTCCACACAAGGTAGACTCAGTCTTGGAACAATTATTCTGGAAGATTGGTTGAAGGTTCCATCTTCTTCCTCTCAGCAAGTAAATAGACCTAATCAGTCTAATCTTCCAAAGCCAGGAGTATTACGAACTCCTATCCCGGTACAAGATGCATCAAATTCCAACACATAAACTTCCAAGGCACCTTCTAAACCACATATTCTTGTTGGTAAACGCAGACCTTTGGATCAAAAGTATGATGTATTGAAACACCTGGCCCAAGTACCAGCCAGGTTATCAATTCTGGATGCCTAGAATTTATCAAAGGATCTTTGGGAGGCACTCATCGAGGCTTTGTCAAGTCCTCATGAGTTTGAGACTGAAATTGATGTATCTGAAGTCTACCATGTAGAGAATAATCCTGCAGCATTCCATACAGTAATATCTTTTACTGATGAAGATGGAGATGATGTCGTGCATGGACATATTAGACCTTTGTACTTATCTATCAAGGTCAATGGCGTAGACATTCAAAGATATTTCATTGATAATGGTTCAAGAGTCAACCTCATGCCCATTCGTACACTTCGTCGATTGGGCCTCATGGAATCCGATTTATCACCTTAAACTATGATGTTACATGGATATGATAAAAATGAACAAGAACCACTAGGCGAGATTACACTCAAAACTCAGTTTGGAGATCTTGTGTCCAATTCAGATTTCATGGTTGTTGATCAAGACTCGTCCTTCAACATCTTGCTTGGGATACCCTGGCTACATCAACATGCGGCTATCCCTTCATTAAACCATCAATGTCTCAAATATTGTTTTGATGGTCAAGTTGGGACAATATATGGTGATAAATACATGTTTAAGACATGTGAATTTCAGTACATTGATGTGGAATTATACCACATGAAGGGAAAGGAGGAATCCACAATAAAGGAGATTACCAAATTTAATGATCCGTATGGTTGAAAAAAGATTCCAGTAAACCCATTAGCACATGTGAGTACAGATTATGTGTTTCCTATCATTCAAATTGACAGGATAGACCAAAAATAAAATAAACTTATGGAAACCTCCATAATGTCAATCAATGTAATCAAGCCAGACAGCATGGGAGAAAGTGGTTATCCACCAAGAAATGATGAAAGCTCAAATGGAGATGTCTTCATTTCATCTACTAAAATCCAGCAACTCTATACTTCGCCAACCAGGCCAGAAAAAGTTATAGAGATTTTAGAGGTTAACGATGATGTCGATTCTCAATTCATCATCTCCTCTTTATTACACACAGAAGACCCTTCATCATCAATTAGGTTGGAAATGGATGCTTCTTCTTCAATATGTGCAAATTTTAATGTCTCTTCTGATCATGAAAATTATGCTTCATCATCTACTATGAAAGTAGAAACAGATGAAATAAAACATGTTGATGAAGAAGAGGAAGATCTCAGGGATGCTCCTCCAGCATTTGAAGAGGGTATCTCTACTACCGTGGATGAACTCAGAGAAATAAATCTAGGTACAAAAGAAGATCCACATCCCACTTAATTTAGTGCGGATATGAATTTTGAAAATAATGAGATGTATATTTCCTTTTTAAAGAAAAATCGAGATATATTTTCTTGGAACTATACAGAGATAACAGGGCTTGATCCAGATGTTGCCACTCAGCATTTGGGTTTTCCATAAGAACATCGAGGATTCAAACAAGTTGCTAGAAGAACACACCCAACCTATGCTTCCAAAATTGAGGCTGAAGTGGATAAACTTATAAATGCTAATTTTTTCAAAGAAGTTCAATATCTCAAGTGGTTGGATAATATTGTCCCAATGAAAAAGAAGAATGGTAAAATTAGAGTTTTCATTGATTTTAGGGATCTTAATCGACATTCCCCTAAGAATGATTTTCCAGTTCCAATTATAGAACTATTAATTGATGCAATAGATGGCTATGAAGCACTCTCCTTCATGGATGGATATTCCAGATATAATCAAATCCGAATGGCTCCAGAAGATGAGGAATCTACAGCCTTTAGAGCCCCTCAGGGTGTGTTTTGCTACCGAGTAATGCCCTTCAACCTAAAGAGTGAAGGCGCAACATATCAGCGTTCCAAGCATCTTATCTTCAAACCCATTTTAAGGAAGATAATTGAATGTTATGTGGACGATTTTGTGGTCATATCCAAGAAACGTTCTAATCACTTGGCTGATTTTGAAGTAATATTCCACAAACTTCGGCAACATAATTTGAAGCTGAACCCCTTAAAATGTACTTTTGAGGTAACCTCGGGAAAATTTCTCGACTTTGTTGTATGCCATCATGGTATCGAAGTTGATCCTGAGAAGAAAAATTCAATCCTTGGAATGTCACCTCCTCGAAATTTGAAATAATTGAGAGGACTTCAAGGACACTTAGCGTATATTCGGCATTTCATCGCCAATTTGGCAGGCAAAAGTTTACCCTTCACAAAATTGATGAAGAAGGGAGTCACCTACCAGTAGAATAAGGAATGTCAAGAAGAATTCGATATTCTAAAGAAGTATCTCTTGAGTCCACCGGTGTTAATGCCACCTTTTGAAGGAAGACCACTTATCCTCAATGTGACAGCTTTAGAGCGATCATTGGGTGCCTTTATTGCTCAGAAGAATGATGCTGGGAATGAAAACAACCTCTACTATCCCAGTCAGACTATTCTTTAAGCAGAAACCCGATATTCATGTATTGAAAAGTGAATCCAAGCATTAATCTTTGATATTCATAAGTTGAGACACTACCTGCAATATCATGAGTTCCAATTGGTATATCGCAATAACCCGCTCAAATTCATCCTTAGTCGTCCAATTCTTATAGGACGTTTGGCAAGGTGGGCAGTTATCTTGCAGAAATTTGATATTCAATATGTGTCTCAGAAGGGAATAAAGGGCCACGCTCTGGCTGATTTTCTAGCTGAACATCCTTCAGTGGAAGACACATCTTCAGATATTGAACTCTCTGATGAGGAATTCTTCTGTATTCAACTATGTCTCCAAATATGGGAAATGTACTTTGATGGTGCTTCTAGAAGACCAACAGGGAGGAAAATAAAAGATTTTAAATTCAACAAAGCTGGATTAGGAATTCTGATCATTTCTCCAAAAAAGGAAGTTTTACCTTATTCCTTCTCATTGTTGGGAGGCGGTATAAATAATGAATCAGAATACCAAGCTCTCATCATAGTCTTGGAGTCAGCGTTTCAAGCACAAGTGAATCACTTAAAGGTGAAAGGTGATTCAGACATGGTAATCAAACAAGTCAATCGGGAATATGCAATCAAAAAAGAAGAATTAATCCCTTTGTATGATTATGGCGGAGAATTAATGGCGGAATTCCCTTCGGAACCGACATTTTATTATATCCCAATATCACAAAATGCTCAAGTTGATGCACTAGATAATATAGCCACATCTCTGGAAGATCCAAATCAGGATGAGACAACCATCAGTATTTACCACCATCATACAATTTCACCTTATGTTCAAATCAGAATAGAGGAAATCAATGAAATTAGTCCCATTCCTCAACCACATGGTCATACTACAAGATAGATGACACATATCATGGAATACCTTAAAAACGGAACACTTCCACCTGATAGAGCCGAGAAAGAAAAATTCTAGCAATGTGTGGTTAATTTTACTCTTTATGACAGCCCAAATCACATAGAGAAAATTCACTGCAAGCCTGGTTTTGATGGAGTTCTCTTCAGATGCATTAATGGTGAAGAGACAATGGCTGTCATGAAAGAAGTGCATGTAGGAGTCTGTGGTTCCCACCAGTCTGGACACAGACTGTCTGATCAAATTCAAAGGCTTGGGTACATTTGGCATTCAATGATACAAGATTCTGTTGATTTCACAAAGAAGTGTCATTCGTGCCACGTACATGCCAACTTCATTCATCAACCCCCAGAGTTCCTTCATACAGCTAAATAGTCGTGGACAGTTGCCACATGGGGAATGGATGTGGTGGAACTTTATCCTTCAGCTACAGCCAAGCATTTTAAGTATATTCTTACTGTTACTGACTTCTTTTCCAAATGGGAAGAGGAAACACCTCTCAATGAAGTCAGTTCTAAATGCATTGTTAGCTTCATCAAGTCTATCATTATTTCCAGATTTGGTGTCCCTCATACCATATTGACGTAGAATGGCACCAACTTCTGTTCGTCTGAGGTAATGAAGTTGTATCAAGAATACAACATCAAATCCAATAATTTATCTCGGTATCATACAGCGGCCAACAGCTAGATAAAAGCCTTCAACAAGACTCTGTCAAATATACTACAAATGATGGTGGATAAAGATAAAGGGTCACGTCTTGAAAAACTCTTTCATGCTTTATGGTCTTATCGAACTACTACCCGCACTGCAACGCGGTCAACTCCATATTCCTTGGTATATGGAACAAAAGCAGTATTTCCAATTGAGGTTCAATTACCTTCACTCAGAGTATCCATTTGTGACCAATCATCTATAGATGAACAATCTTAAAAGAAATTGGATGAATTGGAATGGTTAGATGAGAAAAGAGTGTTCACCCCGCACCACTTGGAAGTCTATCAAAATCGAATAGCACGAGCTTTCAACAAAAATGTTTGTCGTCATTCATTCGTTCAGTGGGAGTTGGTATTAGTTCTCAGAACTCCAATGATACCAGGAAAGAAGCCTCAAAATCTTGAACAAAAGTCGTAAGGACCTTATTCAATACATAAGGTCTATTACAATGGAGCTTATTCTTTAATCTCAATGGACGGAGAACTCATCACTACTCCAACCAATGCCAGATTTCTGAAGAATTATTTTGTATAAACACAAAATACACCATCAATGGTCCATGCATATGACCTTAAACTATTTGCATGTCCCTTATGTCCAGCACGACGTTAAACTGCACCATCAAGGGTCCATGAATATGACGTTAAACTATTTGCACTTACGTCCAACATGACATTAAACTATGACGTCCAGACTACATGATGCTAAACTGTACAGAAGTCCCTTACGTCCAGCAAGACGTTAAACTGCATAACCAACAGTCCATGAAAATGAACATAAACTATTCCCACTTTTTTCCAACATGACGCTAAACTGTATCGTCCTTTTTTCATCCAACATGACGTTAAACTGTGAAAAAGTCTCTAATACGTCTAACATGACGTTAAAATGTGTTCTCTTTTGTCCTTACTGCATGACATTAAACTGCATAGTCCTCTTTTTGTACAACATGACATTAAACTGTATTGTCCCCATCGTCCTAACTACATGATGATAAACTGTATAGAATTCCCTTAATATGTCCTACAGGACGTTAAACTGAATTTGTGTCCTTGTTACATGACACTAAACTGTGCAACACCAATAGTCCTAACTACAAGACTTTAAACTGCATAGTCCCTTTATATGTCCTACATGACATTAAGTTGTGTATCGTTAAGGTTGTTGTTGCCTCTTGTTTCTCACTCCAAGTATGACTCACGTGAGGTTAGAGAAAAGTTCAACCATAACACCCTCTTTGGGCCGCTAACCACGCGTAAGTCCCAACATCATGTTTTAGGACGTTGTCCCCAAAAACATCTTGATCACTAATTCATTCTTTAATTGAACTACAAGAACTTTGATCCTTTCCTTCTAGGCTAGTTACGTAGGAAACCTCCAAAGGTTCAATCCCAAAACCAATCTCTTCGCATCTGTTCACCTCCATCTCATATGCTGTTGATTCGTGAAACCACCCCCAGAATCAATATCTTTACATTGGTTCACCTTCTTCCTTGCAATACGACATTAAACTGTACAACATTTTTTGTCATATATGACAATAAACTACAATATTCATTGATACCCTCACCTGAGAGGGAATAATTATTTACATTAATTTTTAGTAATGTTATATTCCAAAGACTACGTGCCTACATAGAAATGCCCAAACCTTTTATCATGGGTTAAACCATCATTCCACCAATGTCCCCTTTCACCCTTCACATGTACGAAACAAATTTGTATAGAATTTATTTCTAGAACTACGTGGACTTGATTCCCATTCTTATGAGATATATAGGAATGTTTGAGTCTCCCTCAAATCCAGACCCAATTCTTTTGGGCCTAACCCCAAATTCCACTTTCAGTCCCCTGGCTGAAAAGTCCCTGTGAAAGCACACACTTTGTATTTCTTATAATGGTCCAAGTTCTATGACCCTAAACTAAGATCTCTTACACTT
Source organism: Viscum album (assembly GCA_963277665.1). Classification (NCBI taxonomy): domain Eukaryota; kingdom Viridiplantae; phylum Streptophyta; class Magnoliopsida; order Santalales; family Viscaceae; genus Viscum; species Viscum album. The sequence continues at coordinate 2,082,696,368 of OY728143.1, read as the reverse complement.
TCATCCCACATGATGTTAAAATTTATTTCAAGAACTATGTATGGCTTGATTCCCATCCATATGGGATATGTAGTGAAGTCCAACATTTCAATTCAGGACCCAACTAGAACAAGAGTATGGTTAGAATTGATCTGTGTATCTGTACATACATTGGAAAATACCCATTTTTATGTGTCATAATCCTAATCTTAAATATTTTCAAATCTCCATACCCTTTTTTCTCAACTTCTGGTCAAAAAATGTCCAATTTCTGAGAGTTATTTTGCCTTACTATGCAGCACATGCCCTTAGGTGGCATTGCATAAATAGTCTACATAACAGACTTGTCAGCCAAAAGATACTATTATTTGACTATGCAGCCAATGCTCTTAGGTGGGCCTGCATAACTCAACCCCCTAATAGGTTTGTTAGAAAATGGTAACTTCATTCTTGGGAAGAATACCTTTTTTGTCCTTACTGGTCTTATCAAAAATATGTAAGGATCCGCAAAAAAATATCCATCCTTAACATATTTGTTTCATGTTTTTTTTTCATGATCTGAAAGTATCCAAGTCTATGGTTTATATTTCTATTCCCTACATTTGGGTAGGACCTTCGTAGGAGTGACATCATCTAGTTCTTGGACAATCTTGCTTGGAAATATCTTCTTCATATTCAAGTACCTCTCTCCATACAACAAACTCTATGCTTTGGAAAATTTGAATCTCCATAAACTCCCACTGGCTTTTTAGAAATATAAATGTAAATTTCTGAGAGTTTTTTTTCCTGACTATGCAGCATGTGCCCTTAGGAATCCTTGCATAAACAGTCTACATAACAGACTTGTCAGCCAAAAGATACTATTATTTGACTATGCAGCCAAAGCCCTTACACGGCCCAGCATAATTCAACCACTAATAGGTTTGTTGAATAATGGTAACATCATTCTTGGGAAATACTTCTTCTAATTCCTTTTATCCCTTTTTCGTATCATTCCTCAGATTCAAAAATTAGTAAGTCATAATATACATGTTTTTCTTTCATACTTGAGTGTGGTAAAATGTTTTCAGATAAGTCGTCAAGGAATTGAGTCAATTTTAACCCATTCAGTCAAAGCTATTTCGACCTTAAACATTTTCCTCTTTATGTCCAATGTGCATGACTTTAAACTTCCCACAAAAGACAAGGAAACTCTGAATAAAAGTCATGTTCCAGCTCACTAAACATACATTTTGTATGATTTAGGTAATAATGAGGAATTAAAAGATTCAAAGTTTGTAGGGTTATTTATAATAATCCTAGTAAAAAATCAATCTACGCTTACTAGGCCCATTGGATTAGGTAAAAGTCTAAAGAAGGTAGAAAAGGAAATGCGTGCATAAATGATTGAAGTTGAAAATATTTTTCATTGATGAAAAAGATATTAGAAAGAAATCCACAGATTGGAGTCTCTTCTCTTTTCCAGGAAATTACAAGAGGCTCTCAACATAAGTCTTCATTTGATGTACAGTATCCCGAGCTTCATCAGTAGCTACTTGATGGTCACACACTCGACCAACTTCCCTCATTTGAGCCTGGTGGAGAGCTTTCTTAGCATCCGTGATGGCTTTCATCCCATTCGTTTGAGCTCCCTCCAGCGAATTATTGAGTTGGTCAAGTTCACTAGTAACAGAATCTAACTGTTGATGAAGGTGAATCTGCTAGACGACTTTATCTTTGATATTATGCTTCAGCTCCTTCATCTTGGCAGTATAGCCGTCCTCATATTGGGATATCGTAGCCTCAAATTCACTAATATTGGCTGACAGCTTCACCCTGGTAAGATCTTCATGACACCTTTTCTCCTGATCCCTTCTTAAAATGACATGTTTCACCGCGGCATGGATCTTTTCATATCCAAAACCTCCAAGTCCCAATATGATGAATTGGGATGACAGACGGGGAATCTTCGATGACAGCTCCTCTAAACGAACTTCATATATGATTTTCCATATGTTCTACCATGCCTTGCATCATGAAAATTGGAACTCATTCTGTACTTCCAGGTCTAACTCAGCATCACCGTCACAGGGGGGTGTATAATCTGGGATTAATGCACTTAGGGAAGTGCCCTGTTCTGCTCCTCCCCCCTGACCCATGTTTCTTCACTTTCAATTCCCGTTGGGGTGGAGGATAAGGCCTTACCTTAGAATCTAACCATTGAAATTGATGGCCCTGCATAATCAATTGAAACCTCTGGTTAGTTTCAAAGGATAACAAAAGAATCAGTTGTCTTGCAAATTATGTACAATCACAAATATTGTTATTACTTACCCAATGGTAGATCAGCAACCTGAGAAGGCTCCTCCCCATCTTTCCTAGATTCAACAGGATTATTAGGATGAGTTTGAGGAAGCACCACTGGGTTCAGCTCCACTTGTGCTAATGTCTCTTCAATAGTAGGGTTTTATGTACCCCCTTCAGGCATGGCTAGTTCATCATATTTCTAAGACATAACTGCACATTTGAACCAATCATGATTATAAATGTAATAAGAATTTATTCTTAATAGGACGAAGGATAAAACTCACTTCCATAATCTAATAAATTACATGGTAATTTGACATGATTTATAAAATCTTCGAAAGATGTGCCAAGTTCCATCATTTCATCTAATGTCATCTCAGAATCCTGGTTAATCTCACCAGTGGGAGCATTTGATGTGTCTTCTTGGGGACCTTCATCATGAGGTTCCTGACCCTGGACTGCATCTTCAGATTAAACTATGAAATCAGTTGCAATAGCCGCCAGAAGCTCTAATGCAGGGGTTGAACCTGAAGTATCACAGAATGGAAGTCAGTCGATGTTTCATTCAACATTCTACAAAGCATTATTAGCTTACAAGAAGTAGGTTCTTTTCTTATTTCAACAGTAGGAGGAGGGATACTTGGAACAGATGCTGGCTCTTCTCCTGGAGCAGCCAAGTCAGCCTGAATTTTTTTATTATTCCACAACACCCTCTGTGGACCTCAAAGGAGGATCAGTCCTTTCCCTCAGAGGGGAAATTTAATAATCCCCTACAATCCCAATGCAAATGAACACTCATTTTCATGATTTAAGACTCATGATTATCCAAATGACTTACCACTACTGATGAAGCGTTTAGTTGTGGACTTCTTCCTTCGATTCCTTTGTCTCTTTCGCTTTTTGGGAGTGTCAGCAGTCTCCCTTATAGGCACTTGAATTTGAGAATGGAAAGCCATGTCTAACTCCTCATTCATGGCTTTCTAGCCTAGAGATATCTCGTATGCCTCGCGAGTAGATTCAACAGCAGTCCCAATGGAAGTACCACCAGGGCTATACTGTGGTGAAGTAACCTCATTAGTTCCTTTATTTGCAAGCTGAAAGGTGATGAAAATATCTTCCTTGAGTAACAAAGCATCAGCTGAAATCAAGTTGCAATGAAAATAAGGAAAGAAACTTACATCTTCAGGGGCCACGTAATTGTGCCACTCATCATCAGTCCCCTAAGCGGTGCCACAATCTATCATTTCCTTCACCCATTTGGTGACAGGAATAGAATCGTCAATTGGAAGATATAAGCATTTCCAGATCTCTGATGTAAGTCCACGCTTCATCAGGGTTATTCTCGAAATTGGTATCGGTAGAAGCTCAAAGAGTCCCTGTTCTAGGGAGGTGAAACCCCTCACATAAATCCAACCAGCCAGTTTCAATACCACAGTATAAACTCTACCTTTTCTGGAAAACCTCTTGTCGTAGATATTCAATACATGTACCAGAAGGCTGCGAGGAATGTCCTACAATCTTTGACTTCAATTTGTTCCTAGCTCCTGCACCTATTGATATAGAATAAGAAAATAATACTTATTTCTTTATAAAGTAATGGTGATTATGTTTCCACAATGATGTAACTTACCAGGAGTTGATGGAGTAGGTCTTTTGATTCTGGCATGAGGATTATATCGTGCATGAGGCCACTTTTCCGCTTGTTGTTCCTCATCATCCCCATCTTGGGAATCCAGTTAATCAATCCTAGATGAGGAATCCGGAGAATCAGCTTTAGGTGGGGAAGCATCACCTTCACGAGGAAGAGATTCTTTATCAACAATCCTTTTCCTCTTCCACACCTAATAAACTGGGTGATTCAGCACCCCTTTATGGTATGATGTTATCCATTGCTTGGCATACCATGTAGTCATGTCATTTTCCTCTTTTTCAACTGGCATCTCAGACACTTCCCCAGTCCTCTCCCTAGATGTCAACAACCATAGTTTCCGAGAAACCAGCGAATGTTGCTCTAACCTGACATGTACATGGGGAGATACAGCTGTCTGCTGCAAAAACTTGAATTGACGTGAAAATCTGTGTGGAGCATAGGCCTCGCATATAATCTCTCAGTCAATCCTGGTGACCAGTACACCATCTCCACAGGCCAGCATGTATGCCCTCAAATCCAGGCTGGCTGTTCCGTCTTGAACAAACCACCCAGTTGGCGGATTTCCATAAGGAAAGAAGTGGAATTACAGATACATTCTTGTCCTAACCTTCATTTCATAAGAATTGAGAGCTAATGGAGCAATTCCAGAGAATTCCTATACTAATGTCCTGAAATAACTTCATGTAATCTGTACTCTATTCTGTACATTATACGTCCTGAAGTGAGTGGCAATCCATCCTCAAAAAAAACTAGGAATGGTCCCACTATTCTTAAATGAGACTTAACCATGAAAACATGGAGTAAGCTCCTATGAATATTTGCTAAAATGGGGGTTGCCAACCCAACCATTATTCCCTCATCAAACTTTTCCACAATAATGAAGGTCCCTGGCCTGACGCCTCCCTTCGAGTCCCTGACTGGCAGAAGATAAACGCTGAGCCATAATCCTCAGAAGCCTGCCAGATGAGTCTTCTTTGGGATCCACCGATTCACCTCATATCACCACTTCTCAAATTCTCCTGCTTCCAGAGTTGCCCAGAGCATGCCAAGATCACCCCTCTTCTCTATTTTGGGGCAGGTGGTAGGACGAGTGGGATTCTTCTTCTCGAATCCCTTCTCTTTGGATCCCTTCTCCTTGGATCCATTCTCCTTCGGCTCCTTCTCTTGCTTCTCAATAAGAAACATATTCATCCATTACTCTAGATTAATATCCTTTCTAAAATGAGTTAAGGAAGTCTCTGAACTCTGGAGCTTATGGAATATTTTAACTAATTCCTGAGCTAAAGCTGGAGTTTTCTCCGAATCATTACAAGTCACCTTGGGAGGGATGAATTCATCATAAATATCACCCAAAATTTAAGCCCTAGAGATTTTGTGGACATATAATAGAATGATTCCTACTTATCCATGATTCATATGGAATGAATTGGTTTCTGGGCTCTAATGGATGAGTATCTCTGGTACGAAGTTATCATGCCTATAAACATACGTTTTCCCAACCCAGACGGATTCGTATATCACAACTCCTTTCAAATCCTTGATAAAATCTTCACAGGTTTGTCGCACCCAGTATGCCAACATCTAGGTTGGCTTCACACCTCCTCCAGGACAGAAGTCCCAACTTCTCTTCCACCCTTTGGATTGATCCATCTGAGAGTTTTGGAAAATTGAGGGATAACAATGTGGGTGCATCTCAGGTTTATGAGGTTTCAGATCTGGATTACAAGGGCTATGATGCATTATATGAGCCTTCTCCACTATTCTAGCATTTATAAATACTCCTCCACATGAGATATTAGCTGAAGCAAAATTGGTGTAATTCTGAAACCAAAAAATTGGGAGATAGTTCTTTGCCTCTGGAATGGTAAATTCTCGCAGATGACCATAGCCATACAAAGGCAGATAAATGCTCTGAGGGAAGTCACGATGATACGTCTTCAAATACATAGCTAAATCCAGGAGAGTTATATCACAAACAGTATAGTAATCATGGCAAATGATGCTCATCATATCATCAAGGTGCTTTCTTTCCAGTTCATCAGCCATTCCGATTCTCTTGGGAGCCATTGAATCTTCACAAAAATTGAATAAAGTAACTCTTAAATAAGTTGACTTTTCATAAATTTTGTGAAGGAATTCAAAAAAATGGCAAGGAATTAAGGCATGAAAGTGTAATATTGGCACACAAGTATGGATTTGCCGTGAAAGTATTATGTGCCATGTAGGTTTTTGGCATGCAGGTTTAACCGTGCAAGTCCAAATACATTGACAGCAGCGCGATAACAAATAAATAGTGGAAAAGAGAACAACTTGTGTGGTGAAGGTGACTTTCATGGCGAGAGCTAGAAAATCCAAAATTCGTTGCTATATGCAACAAATGACCACATATATATAGGCCTGGCCGTACCCCTACACGCCTAAAGCTAGTGCACTCTACTTTTTCAGCCAGCGTGATCAACACATTCGCACGCCCTCTGCGTGCTCAGTACCTATGCGCCGATGTTCCCTTAGTTTTCTTCTTTCCTCAGAGTTACATTCTCATTTCTTTTGGATCCAACTCTGAGGGGGGACTTTTGTGGATGCTCCTTTCCATCACAGAGTCTAAATGAATGGAAAAGGAAAAACCTTTACATAAAGTGATTCATCCTTTGGAAAAAACGTCCAAAATTAACAAAGGCATGAACAAGGATTCAAATGCACTTGGGTCGCGCAAGTTCCCTCATGGTCGTGCAAGTTCACTTGCGTGCCTCCTAATGTTTGTGCAGGTGACTTGTGCGCCCCCTTTGAAAATTCTCCCAGGGTCCCTCCAGCCTATAAATACCCCTGTGGGGCCCCCATTTGAAAAAAAAGAAAAATTCTAGAACCTCAATTTTGAGCTCCCGACGCCCTAGTCTCTTCTCAAAGCTTTTGAATACATCTAAGGTAATTTCTTACCTAGAACAGAAGATCTAGAGAGGGGGGGGGGAAGGCCTAAGTGTTGAAATTCATCAACACTTGCGCGTCTGAGTGGCCAGCCCTTAAGGGAAATGGCCACACTTGCGTGCCGCCTTTCGCCTTCACCAGAACTTGCGCACCACACTTCTGTAAGCCTTTAGGGATAGTACTAAGGGCTTGAGCCAAGTCTCGCCCAAGTATTACCCCAAGGGATAAAAGTCGCGCATGTACCCATGTGCTACGCAGGTATGCCTGTGCGACCCAAACTTGTGCGCCCACGTAGAACCTGCGTGCCCACTAGGACTTGCGCGCCCCTTTCTTTTTCGGTGCCCTACCTGCCCATTTCACCCCTCTTACACCTATCCATATCTCCTCTTCAGTATTAAACCTTTAGAACACTCTCCAAAGCCATTTATGGCACGATTTCCTTGTTTTCTTCCTTATCTGAAAGGAATTCTGTGGAACATCTCTCAAAACCTAGTGATTTACACTTCTTTTACATCACTAAAGTTATAGAGTTCATTCATTCAACCTCATCCTTTAAGATGAAAGAATCCTCAACCTGGGCTTCCTTTTCAAGAGTAATCCCCAGTCTCAAAGTCCTCATTAACTTGGGCATCCTCCTTAGGAGTAATATCCAAGTCCTCATTAATTTGGGAATCTTCCTTACGAGTAATCCCCAATCATAATTACCTTAACCTGGGATTCATTTTTAAGAGTAAGCCCCAGTCTCAATGTTCCAAAAAAATCTAGGCATCCTCCTTAAAAGTAAGCCCCAACCATAATTCTCTTAACATGGGCTTCCTTTTTAGGAGTAAGCCCCAGTCTCAAATATGGGCATCCTCTTTAGGAGTAATCCCCAAGTCTTTTAATTTTTCAAGTCCCTTAACCTGGTCCTTCTTCTCAGGAGTAAGCCCTAGTCTTAATTCCCCTTAGCTAGTCTTAATTTACTTTTGATTTCGACTTCCTTCGCAGGAATAAAACTTATTCATAAGTCCCCTCCTAACTTGGGCATCTTCATTAGGAGTAAGCCCCAAGATTAGAGTATTCAAATCTCCATAAAGTACATATACCTTTATAGACCTTGTTCCTGGATTTATTCACTGAAGTAAATATTAATCTTTATCTGTTTGGGAAGTCATACATACATAATCCCCACATCATTTCTTATGATTGCATCTTTCTTGGTACAATTGTCTGGTTTTACCAATACCTCTTGTTTCTCACACTGAGCATGAATCATGTGAGCATAGAGTGTAAAAGTAATTATGAAATCTTTCTTCGAGCCATCAATCACAAACATCATAATCCCTTACTCGAACTATGTGGGTTATTATTCCTTTTCTAAACAAAGGATACGTAGGTAGACCATCTGTGGGTAAGATCCCAACTCTGAAATAATCCTTGTCCTTCTGAATGACAATAAACTTCACGTTCCCCACTAAGTGGCTTTAAAACCCGTATGATCATCATAATGACCAAGATACTTTTATGTATTGAAGTATACCACTGAATAAGATTCTCTAACAAATACAGATGATTCTCTATCGATGAAGAACCTCGAATACATATAAAATATTCTCTAAATTTCTTACATATTTAATCAGTGATTGTCAGATCTAAAGGAATGCTCATTTTATACTTGGTAATGTAATAAGGATTCACGAACATTACTTAAATCTATAAAGAGGGTTCCGGAGTAGATAATAATTCCCCTTAAAAAGGTGTGATGAGTCCGACCTCCCATCCTCTCAACCAATGAAAATTCCTAAGCCTCATCAGTCCACAACTAATGAGTTCTTACCTTTGGAAAGTAGGTCTAAATGGACATAGAATCATTGGATGTTTCTGGATCTATGAAAAAACCCATTAGAAACCGATTGGAATGTTTGAACCTTTAATCAATGAGGTCATCCCCAATTCAAGAGGAAACGCCACCTTCACGTCAGACCACCTTCATCCCCCATGATGTTAAACAACATCCCTCATTCGGCCGTAAGCCATTGTCACCACATTCAATGGTAAGTTGTTATCAACCCATTTTGATGGTAACCCGACTTCTGATGAATTATGTGGACTTAGATTCCATGCCATGGGGATGCGTAGGAAGCCTCCCTGAGGTTCAGTCCCATCACTCATGTCTCATCCCGATCTCTCCATCGATCCTATGTGTTTCGGGAAGGTTATGACCCAACATGGAGGTTCCATTTCCTCCAGGTCCCATCCATGTGTCTATTATCAAAGATCACCTCATTAGGTGTCCCATCATCCCACCGATCTACACGGACTTTGATTCCCTGTCACGAGGATATGTAGGAGGTATCATTAAGACTCAACCCCAACATCATCATTGTCCTCGAGTCGACTCTATCTCATTCTCCAACTACTTCATTAAACCCTCCTTAATCCATCCTGATTCTTACCCAGGCCGCCACATCTCGGTGGGATCATGCCACCTCATTCCCCATTCCCCTTATCAACAACCAGGAAGCTAACCACACATTGGCCCAAACATCAGTGTTCCCTCTAGGGGTTTCACCCATCTGATCCACTCTAATAAATGTTATGATTAGTCTGATCCATCTCTAGTTGATTTTAAACTCGCGACATACCCTGTTTTAAACATGGGAAGCTGATGAAAACCTCAGTTACATGCCTATGGCATAAAATTCCCCACGTTCAACGTGGGATTCCTCGGGATTCTGCGTGCTCGAGAAGCCCTATAATAAGGTAAATAGACCAGACATGCTAGTGTCCCATCATCTAGACATTCTAGTGATGACCAACGTGACAACTCCCTTGACCGGACATTGCTGCCCTGACTAGAAACTTTGGAAGGCCCCAAAAGAAGCAGTGTAATTAACTGGTGTCAATGAAGATATGGCACTAGGAAGAGTTTCAATAACAACATTTTAAATCTATAAGGGAGAATCTAACTAGGTGAAGAGTTCCAAGGATGAATCCACAGAAGGAAGAACTAACATCCCATCATCCTGTTTCGATCAAGGAGAAAATGTCCCAGAACAAGGAATGGATGTCGCCCTCCTTTGGAAAGTGGGAATGCAGGGCAGAAAACAGCGCTGCCATCCTCGAACAAGATGGACGTGCGCGCCCCAGTGAAAGCATCCGAAACATATACATATAGTTATCATGAAATGTATACTTAGTGGTATAGTACCTAAGGTATCCTATGTACGTTTAAAAAGATAATACTAATTCAACTATGAACAAAAAGTAGAGCCAAGATGCACCTAAATAGTCTAACTAACTAATAAAAACCTCTCTATGGGTTGCTCACAAAATCACACATCCAAAATAGTAATATAGTATCAAAACAACACAAATAAATGGAACCCTAAAATTACATCCCCACTAATTTTTCATCCTCACCCTCAACTAAAAGGTTTGTTGCCCATCCCTTTTAAACCTATCACGTCACCTATGCAAACATCTCAGATGGCTGTCAGGATGCATCCCTACCTATCCAAAACAAATGAAGTATCTTGAATTTGGCGTCATCATTAGTCACCATCACACCACTGTGTCATCTCATAACCACACATGTTGGGTATCATGAACATTAATAACATCAAACTTGTTCCCTCATACCACCATGCATTAAACCCAATATATATCACCTCTTCAACATCACTGGGTAATATGTAACCCCATACTATATCATCACTAGTTAATTTCCAATACCAATATGTATTATCACTAGGTAATCCCCAAAACCAACCCGTTTCATTAATGTTTATAGAATAGTTGAGAGGAGAGGTAGCCATCCAAAAAAATAACCACCAGTATAGATGTTACAGAAAACACTGAAAACATAAAAAACTCAGGTGTTGGTAAGGTTATCTAAATCTCATGGGACATGTATAGAAAGAAAAATAGAAGAAATTATAGATAGATTGAAAACACACCCAATATATGGGATAATGTCAACTCCACCATCTTACACTACATCCCCACCACCAAATCAAATGACATCTATCATGACTGCTACCACCACTAAATGCATCACACCACTTAGCCACCATGCAGAACTATAAAACCCACCTTTCAATTACATGATATTTTATTTTTAGAGTTAATTTGTTTATATCAAATCTCATTTAGGATTCCATTTTCATTCACACTAACACAACCCATTCATTTATTCTTTATTTCCCTTAATCAAATTATAACACATCAATCCTATCCGATTATAATTTTAGTTTGAACATTCCTATCTATTCTGTGTCCAACTTGGAAACTAACACAACCACATCACATAAAATAACATCCATCTCACACCCACCCCCACCACAACACATAATTATCCAAGACATTTCATTATAAACCGTCCATATCACCTCAAAACCCACATATCACAACCACCTCACACCATCCCACGTCACATCTCATACCAACCATCCATATCATAGCTTCTAAACACATTCCTTAACACAATTAGGTCACCACCATGACTACACAATTTTCCAAATCACACAAGATGAAACAATAAGAATATCCATGCATAGAAACACATTCATACTTCCATCATTATCCATAAATTTATATCTAACAAAGGATTTAATTACTTTACATCTTTACATAGTGAGGTTATTCTAACAAAAATTCCATATTTCCTTAGGAAACTTTTTTATTATATATATATAAATTATTATACATTTATTTAGGGTTAGATAAAATAGACAATAAAATAAGGTTTCCATAGTTAATGAAACTATAGAATAATTAATACCCCCAACAGTCCTGATTTTTAGAAATGGGAAAAAGCATGAACAATATAATAATAAATATCAACAAAAAAAGAAAAATTTTGGATTTATCTTAACTCCCATAAATTCAACATTTATCTAATTAATTATATTCATAAGTCTTCCCTTCCCATCCAATCAATGGAAGACAAAATCATGTAATCTCCCCACACACACAAACATAGGGAACAAATAAGGATCCCCAAAATAAAATAAGATATGTAAATCATCACTCATAACTGGGAAAATGAGAAATAACCAAAATACCACAATCGTATAAGGAAACCTTGATTTCACTTGAATCAAATCAATATTCATAAAAAATGTAGCCCTAAAGAAACCTCAAACAAAGAATTATCACCTCTATGAATCACTAAAAAAGAACAAAAGGAAACAAGAGAATAAAGAGGATAAACCATTAATAATTGTCAAAGATCAACCTCTAGAAGACAAATATCAGATCAAAGATGGGGTGACTAAAAATTATCTAAAAAATAACTATTAATTTTAGGAAAATAGAGAAGAATAAAAATTATTAAATATTTCTTTAGTATATTTAAACCGCTATAATCTGATATAATCATGACATGAAATTGAAATTCAAAACACGATTTTTCATGAGGCGCTTTAATTAATGTCTTGAATATAGTTATGGTCATTAATTTCTCAAACCCCATAACCAGAAAACATCCATTTATTTTCATGGATCCTCAACCTCAAATTAATTCATTTGATGAATTTTTATAGAAAATCATGAATCTCTTGAGCACAGAACCCCCATAAAAAAAATCAAGATGTGAATCATAAGCTTCCAATAAATGGATATCCAATTTTTTTGGAACACATTTTAACATCATTTAACACACCATACTATATAATTGAATATCAAAAATCTATTGAACCCTCCCCAATCTTCCTCTAAAACCCTCCATATCCCAATCTAGAAAAAGATATGGTATGAGAAGGAAATAAATTTGAAATGACTATCAAGAGTGTGTGTAATGAGTATTACCTTCATTAGGATTCTTCTTGATTAGATGGTAGTTCCGTTGGTGAGCCTTCACCACCACTCAGTCGGGTGATGGAATATTCTTGTGACCCAAATTCAGGAAGAGGTCACTCTCTCATAGATGGAGTTTGATTCGAGTATTTCTTCATAGAAGAGTACGTTTGAGTGACCGTGTGAGTATTCTATATTCAATATATTCTTGGGAATCAGTAACATAGAAAGATAGTTATCGATTATGAAACAGTGTTTATTGACCTCTCATTACTCTCCATGGATATGGTTTATGATAGATACTTACAGGCTCAAACCTTTGAGTGTGGGGATCAATAAGATTGTAGAGCTGGAGTGGTGTCTCTTTTTATTACTTCATTTGATGGGGTACAAGAGCAATCTCTTGTGGTGGTGATCTTCTATGATGATGGTTATCAGGTGGTGGGAGGGGTAAATATCTTCCAAGAGTGAGATTCAATGGTCAATAAGAGGCCAATAATGTGATTTATCATCATGACACACGAGGAACTAATATTTTATTAATCTAACCAGAGGATTATGGTACACGAAAAGGATACATCTTTCCTAGGGAAAGTAACTGTTAATCATGTGATGGATAAGAACATCTCAGGTAGAACTATCTAACTATCTTGGTAGTGAAAGAGTGGAAGGAACTATGAAATCCACTAAAAAACTGGTAATGGAATGATTAATGTGATCTATTAGGAGGAGGAAATGGTAGAGTAGTTGGTAGACATGTAGGTGGTGTATGATGTTATGATCATCCACATTGTCCCCAACAATAGGTAGTCTATTCCATGATCAATGAGCTATAAATCTAGATGAGGACAACTAAAAAAGATGATGGACTATGAACCTCAGAATCCTATCGTGGGATGAGGTGTGATTTATGTATTCTCAATATTTGACTCAGTTTTGATAGACTATGTCATGAGCTATTACTTTCTTTTGGAATCCATTTTTCAAGTCTATATGGTTCTAGTAGAGAATCGGGTTTGATCCTTATGTCTATAATCTCATAAAATAGTATATTTAATGATTAAAAACTTATCAAAATTGTAGAGACCCAAAGCTTGAAGTATATAGACATTACATTACTTTTGCAGAATACTTAATACATAACTAAAACAGATGCCCAAAGATCATATTAGTTTAGTGTCTTTGGAAACTCATAACATAATCTTATAATCATGGTGAAAGATCACCAACATCTCCCATAAAGATCTTCCCCTTTTGTTTTATTACCTAAAAACATTCTTTGTATCCTTGGGAAAAGAAAACATAAAAAGGATGATCTCAAATTCTCATTAAGGGTAAACAAGGAGAACATAAAACAACCCCTAAACATTTGAACATAAGAACATGAACATAAAACATCAAAATCATGAGTAATGACATAAATCTTGGCAATGAATAAGGCATAGATTATAAAGGAACATTAACCATGATTAAATATCATGGGAATAAAACATGTAATAGTGGAAAACCATTAAGGACATGTTATTATTTCTATAGTAGCCAAGGAATTTCTTCCAAGACCATCATAGTGGACAAAGTCCATTACTGAATGACGTTTACTTGCCGTTCTAGGCCAGTATTACTGAACCATATTTTAATTGTCGTTCTAGACATGTCTATATAATGAGATATAAATCTTTACCCAACACATTTTAAGGAGATATAGGCCCCACCCATCTCATAATGAAACCATTCTTATGTGTGCCATAAAATCACAAATCTTACATCATAGCATAACCCATGTAATAAAAATGGGATTCGTAAACATCATGCCATAATAACGTAATCTATATAAGATAAATGACTTCATAAATATAATTCCATCATAACATAATAAAATAAATGTAATAATAGGGATAGAATCCTAATCCTATATCATCATAGATGGAAAATAATTTTGATAAAACACTTGAACTCAGTTCTTGAGAAAATATCCTTTCTTCTTCAAAATCATTTTCTTTTTCTCAAAATGACATACAATCTTAAAAGAAATGAATTTTTTGTTGAAAATAATCATGAAATATTACATAGGATGATTCATTTAAATAAGGTTTTGTGAAATTATAAAAATCCATTCATGCTATATAAGATAAAAAAACATTCTCTTCGTACTTTTTCTAGAAAAGTCAAAAAAATATCTCATACAGAAAATGAAAAAAGATTCCTTTCATATCTTTTTCTAAACATTAACCAATAGGAAAATTTGGATCTAAAAAATTTTATATGGATATAAATAATATAAAATATTAAGGAAACATGGATGTGGATGATAAGTATTCCCCAGTAAATTCTTAAGTATAAACAATCTTAGATAAAAATGAGATTGCGAGATTTTCCCTTACCTTAGGTCAAATTTATTCTGTATGTGTCCGAGACTCTTGTATAGGGGGTTTAAACATATTATTCACTTATAAAATAACCATAATAATATTTATTATATCATATATTATTCACATATGACTTTATATTACCCTTTCATTTTACAATTCCATGTTAAAACACTGTTTTGGGTAAAATTGTTTCATTTATCGTACATGTTTTGAATTGTAATTATTCATTTGATTACATAGATCATGATTACATATTTACACAATTTAAAATATGATATATATGTATATATAATATATATTAATTATATAAATATATATAATAGATCGATAAATCAAAAAAAAAATACACCGTTCATGGAGACGGTAGGCCGTACGTACGCATGAACGCTGTTTTCGTTTCCATATTTAAGTAAATGACATATATATATATATATATAAATATTGTAGAATTATTATGTAATATATTTCATTATTACTTATTATATATACTTTATAATCATTCTTAAATTGTTAACATGGAGAATGAATCTCATCGCATCGTGGAAATGTAATCCGTACGTACGCACGAGCGATGATATCATTCTCATAATTATTGAATGGAATTGGAGTGGATGATATAATATCTCAGAATAAGTATGATGTTATAATAATAATATATAGCTATTATTTACACCATTATACCCATCCATGTAAGGTGGTGGTGGAAAACAGATTACACCAAGGCGTAGAGACGGTATTCCGTACGTATTCACGCACGATGATTTCTTTTTCCGTAGAATGAAGAGAAGGAGAAATGAGGTTTTTTAATATTTATAATAATATATAAATATATTATTGATACTTATGTTATTACTTTATAATGAAAAAAATAATGAATAGGAATTTGTTGAAGAAATAAATATGAATGAATCGGTAAATGATATTACCTCTTCATTGACAGGCCTCTTCTAAACCTCCTCTTAAGGCACTAAAGTTTGTCTTTGAAGAAGACCAGGACCTCTAAAATGTTTATAGAAAAGTGGAGAAGAGAAATGGAAAGTTTATGGCAGAGATTAAATTCTCAAAATGTTTTGAAGAGGAGAGGGAGGAGGTTCCCTTTTAAAAGAGAGGAGAGGGGCACTTTTGGAAACCTCTAAAATATTAATTTATAATAAACCCAAACCCCACTTAAAAACTTCCAAAATGGGTAAAATTAAAATATGAGATGAGATAGGGTTGTAATATAATCATATAATAAAATTTTGACATGTTGTGAATTTATTTTAAACATTATCAACTTGATTTATCCTTATTTAATCAATTTAATATTATTTGTGGTTATAATATTCTAAATTTTAAATTGTTATAAATAATTACTTATGTGTTAAGAATTGTCCATAAATGGATAATTTATGAAATGTTAGACCATATAAATTCCAATTTATAAATTTTAAATTATTTTTTCATTTTTAAACAATTTTATAATATGTTATTTTTATAAAATAACAAAAGTTCCAATTTTGACACTATTTAATTATTTGAATTTAAATAAAATCCACAGAGAAGCTATATTCGAGCCAAAATATTTAATAGAGCCATAACATGTAATATTAATCATAAAAATTCGTAGATCACATTAAATAGTTAATATAATATATATTTTAATATTTTTAAAACCATTTAGTTGATATTTCAATCGACAAAATAACTTCAACATCACTATTGTGTCACCATTAATGATAAGTATTTAATCCCTAAAAATTATAAATAAATTCAAATGATGTAGATAATTTTATTGGATTTCTGGTGAATATTTATTTTCGATGTTTTATGAAGTTTATCACTAAAATAGAATTATTAAACTTATAAGATATAAGAGAGTGACACATTATCACTATCTTTGGTTTTAATAATAATTATATCATTTTCATGGTCAAAAGTCCATGAAATGAATCTATTTAGACCCTTAGGTGATATGGGTCTACTTTTATTCATCCAATTAATTTTTTTCAGGTGTTAGGGTAATGTTATAATATTATTTTTACCCTTAATTACCTGGTTTTCCTTTAACAGTGGTAAATAAAATTTACCGTAGTAACTATTCATAATGACTAAAAATAGGAAGTATCCTATTAAAATAATTTGTACCTATTGATTCCAAATATAGAATCCATTTTTCCAGATTAAAAACATAGAAGTTTCAGTATTTAATTTAAAATTAATCCCGCTGTTGAGAAAATGGGTTTCAAAAGTTAAAACATTGCAAAAGATTGAAATGTTTTTACCTATGCATTCAATTTAAAATTAATGATAATGACAAACATAATATTAAATGGTAAAAATATATTATATTTATACATTAGAACCATTAAATATTATAATTTTACCATATAAATTATCTTGATGAAAAAAGTTGTTTTTAATAAAAATTTAGCGTATTTTTACTATTCATCAAAATATGAAAGTTAACAGAAATATATTAAAAAATAATCCAATGTTAATTTATATATAATTATTGAAATGAATAAGTTTATTTCATCAAATTAAACTTATAAATGTGTCAAAAACTAAATTTAAAGTGGATGCGCCATCAAACGGCGACAAAACTGCACTTTTTGAAAAAACAAATATTGCCTTTATACAAAAAAATTGATTTCGTTCTCATAACTTGTTCTAGAAAATGATAATGTTATAAAATTAAAAATTTGGTTAATACTATTCATAAAGTCTAGTTCATAAGAACAATATATCATTGTTTAGTGAAACTCGATGTTGTATACAACACACACTATTGAGTAAGGTTGCACTTGCATGCAATACAAGCCAAAAATAGTGTTTGCATATACTACAAGATAATACGGTGTTGCGTGTAGCACAAGATAATCTTGGAATAGTGTACAACACAAGACTTCAAAGAAATTAAAATTAATATTTCTCATAAAATCCCGGGGTGTTACATTCTACCCCCATTAAAATGAATGTCACCCTCGAAATTCATCGGGGTTATAAATCACTTACTACTTGAATGTTTCTTTCCTAGAAACCCACATCGTAAAAAGGAATACTAAAACTTTATTTTAAAAAGGAATGTTACAAAAATAATAGATAGCCAAAGTAACTCATCATTGGTTTTCCACATTGGAGAATATAGGTAAAAATATGGATATGTAATAGAAATCTGACCATCATGTTCTGATGGAGAGTGGAAGAGAAATGGCTTTGAAAAATCCAATGATCACAAAGCAATAAATTTGAGATGATCTAAGGTACCATCTGATTCGTCAGATATGAGGGAAGTAGGACAACATTTTTTTTCATGATTATTTCTCTAAAGTTGATGAATTTTTGCATAAGGATAAATACTTACTTGATTTTAGTGTAATATCATCATTGGTAATTTCAATAAAAATTTACACTTCATCTCTTATTTATAGAAATGATGTTGAATTTTTCATTCTTGAAGTGTTATCATATCATGCAATAAAATGATACGTCATTCCATCTGTCTTTATCATAAAAACATTATCACAAATTATTAAATATACCTAAGTCTATCTATGGTGAGATTAACCGTATATGATTCCAAAAATGGACTTGTACTTCATCTATCATACCTATTAATAAAATAAAACTAATTTCTACTAACCAGGGACTTCCTGTAGGCCAGTGGTAGGCAATAAAGGCATGTTGCACTTCGGTTGTGGGTTTGACTCCCGCAACCTTGTCTGATGTGACGGGTTATCGCCCATTCTAAGGGTTGTCCTTTTTCTTAAGTAATAATATTATAACATTTCAGAAATAATATCAAAAAGTTCTATCCTTAAACAATAATATCTGATGTCTAACTTAATTCATTCCAATCATTAGGCTTATCCAAAATACTTCTGTCTAATATCATAGTATAAAGAAAAAGATTACTAGAGAGGTCATCTACCAAGCATGTCAATACAACATTTATCCCCCATATATCATAAAATATATCTTGTTGGTCATATTCTAAACATGTGAATACGTTAATCATATATTCTATTGAAAAATGAATACCCATTCAACCTTTGTGAAAACATGAATCTTTTCAAAAGTTAACTCTTTCCACATAACAAAATCCCAAAATTTCTATATACTCAAACCATGATGTCACATTTTCCTTATATGAGTCATGAGATAATTAATAATATCAAACATATTATTTTCTCTGTATCCATTCATTATGTGCATATCATCTTCTTTCCAAAAAATATCTGAATAACCTTTCATGGTTACCGGTGCCATTCAATATATACTTTCAAATACTTTTGGAAAAAACAACAGTGTAACAATAAATAGATATTTCTTTATTCCATAGTACCATTAAATTACCTATATAACATAACTCTTAATAAACATACAATCATTCCACTAAATTCTTAAACCATTGACCGAGTTTCATCATTTTATTCATCAAAACTTCTTTCATCTCATATATCATTTGTAGTCTCTTCATTATCATCAATACAAATTCTACCCATATGACTTTTCTGATTCAGTTCATGAGATTTTTCCTTAGGGCATTAGTTTTCATAATTCCTGTACATTCTATATTTAAAACATTTGACTGTTGTTGATTTCTTATGAATACCATTATCCTTGTCCATAGTGTTAACTGAACCCTTTCCTTTGCAATTATTGGATTCATGTCCTTCTTTTACACACCCAAACTATCATCCAGTTCCTTTGAAACATTCTCCTTGATGTTTCTTCCCACATGATTTACATGAGGAAAATTGAAATTTCTTTCCTCTATGATCATCATGGAACTTTATCTTTCTCTTATTAGCTGAGTCAGGAAACTTACCAAAGTTTATATTATTGATCATATTATGATATTTCTAATTATCCATAATAAAGATATTTCACCTTCCAAATCCCATTTCATTTTCTTCTCCATGAAGAATATCATTCCATTTTCCATCATATTCTCTATTAACAAGAATCTTCCAGTTTCCAGCTGTTTTCTAAAACCCAAAAAGAATAGTGTGAGAGGCAAAAATAATAGTTGGAAAAAAATAAGCAGGGAGAGTAATTTCAATCTCTAACATCTTAGGTTTAATCCTAGGTTATTCATTATCATTATAATAATTCTAGGACTCTAACCTACACTTATATATAACCTTAGGGACATCCCTAGACATACCTCCGAAATATCTCTAGAGATCTCACTAAAGTTTTGGCATCATAGTTTCCAAAGATTAACTAAACCTTTGCTATGATACCAACTGTAAAGACACAAATCTTGATGTACATAGAAATTAAATTACTTTTTCATAATACATAATACATGAAAAAAATAGATGCTCAAAGACCATATTAGTTTAGTGTCTTTGGAAACTCAGAACATAATCTTCTAATCAGGGTGAAAGATCTTCAAAATCTCCCATAATGATCATCCCCTTTTGTTTTCATACCTAAAACATTTCTTTATAACCTGGGGAAAAGAAAACATAAAAAGTGTGAGCACAAATTCTTAGTAAGGGTAAATATGGAGAACATAAACAATCCCCCAACATTTGAATGTCAGGACATGATCATAAAACATCAAAATCAGGATTAATGACATAAATCGTGGCAGTGTATAAGGCATAGATCATGAAGAAACATTAACCATGATAAAATAGAATGGGAATAAAACATGTAATTGGGGAAAACCATTAATCACATGTTATGATTTCCATAGTAGCCAAGGCACTGCTTCCAAGACCATCATAGTGGACAAAGTCCATTACTGAATCGGGTTTACTTGTCGTTCCAGACATGTATTATTGAACCAGATTTTACTTACCATCCCAGTCATGTCTATATAATGAGATATAAATATTTACCTAATGAATTGGAGGTAGATATAGGTCCCACCCATCTCATAATGAAAACATTATTATGTCTGCCACAAAATAATAAATCATACATCATAGCATAACCCATGTAATAAAAATGGGATTCTTAAACATCATACCATCATAACATAATCCATATAAGATAAAATACTTTATAAAAATAATTCCATCATAAAGTAATCAAATCAATGTAATAATAGGGATATAAACCTAACTATATATCATCTTAGATGGAAAATAATTTTGATAAAACACATGAACTCTGTTCTTGATGAAAATATCCTTTCTTCTACAAAATCATTTTCTTTTCTCAAAATGACATACAATTTTAAAAGAAGTTAATTTTTGTTGAAAATAATGATGAAATCATTGATAGTAATATTAATGGAAATAATTCATTATGAAACCGTAAAAATCTCTCCATACCGTATAAGTTAAAAAAACATTCTCCTCGTACTTTTTCCGGACAAGTAAAAAAAAGTATCTCGTACTAAAAACAAAAAAAGATTCCTTTCATATATTTTACTAAAATTTCACCAATTGGTAAAATTTAATTTAAAAAATTGTAGGAGGATAGAAATAATATTAAATATTGAGTAAACATGTATGTGGATGATAAGTATTCCCGAGTAAATTCTGAAGTATAAACAATCTCGGATAAAAATGAGATTGTGAGATTTTCCCTTACCATAGGTCCAACATCTTCCGTATGTGTATGAGACTACATTATAGTGGGTTTAAAGATATTATTTACTTATAAAAGAACCATAATAATATTTATTATATCATATATTATTCAATTATGACTTTAAATTACCCTTTCATTTGTCAATTCCATGTTAAAGCAGTGTTTTTGGTAAAATTGTTTCATTTATCGTACATGTTTTGACTGGTAATTATTCAAATGATTACTTAGATCATGATTAAATATTTCCAGAATATAAAACATGATTTATATATAATATATATTCATCATATAAATATATATTATATATCAATAAATGGAATGAAATACACTATTCATGGAGACGGTAGGCCGTACGTACGCATGAACGCTGTTTTCGTTTCCTTATTAAAGTAAATGAAAAATATATATACATAAATCCAGTAGAATTATTATGTCATATATTTCATGAATAATTATTATATATACTTTATAATCATTCTTGAATGGTTAACATAGAGAATGAATCTCATCGAATCGTGTAGACGGCAATTCGTACGTACGCACGAGCGATGATATCATTCTCATAATTATTAAATGGAATTGGAGTGGATGATATAATACCTAAGAATCATTTTTATGTTATAATAATCATATATATTTTTTATTTACACAATTATACCCATCCAAGTAAGGTGGTGGTGGAAAACAGATTACACTACAGCGTGGATACAGTATTCCGTTCGTACACACGCACGGTGATTTCGTTTTCCATGGGATAGATAGAAGGTGAAATGGGGTTGTTTCATATTTACAATAACATATAATTATATGAGTGATACTGATGTTATTACTTTATAATGAAACAAACAAATAATATGAAGATGAAGAAGAAATAAATTTGAAAGAATCGGTAAAGGAAATTACCTATTCTTTGACGCACCACTTCTAAACCTCCTCTTAGGGCACTAAAGTTGATCTTTGAAGAATAAAAGGACCTATAGTATGTTTCTAGGGAAGTTGAGAAGATAAATGGACAGGTTTTGGCCGATATTGGAGGCTCAAAATGTTGGAAGAGAAGAAGGAGGATGCACCCTTTTATAAGAGAGGAGAGGGGCACTTTTGGAAACCTCTAAAATATTAATTTATAATAAACTCAAACCCCACATAAACACTTCCAAAATGACTCCAATTCAAAGATGTGATTATATAGGGTTTTAATCTCATCATACAATAAAATTTAGTCATGTTGGGAATTTATTTTAAACCTTATCAACTTGATTTATCCTTATTTAATCTATTTAATTTTATTTGTGGTAATAATATTCTAAATTTTAAATTGTTATAAATAATTACTTATGTGTTGTGAATTATACATAATTGGATACATTATGACATTTTTGACCATATAAATTTCAATTTATAATTTTTAAATAATTTAGATATTTTTAAACATTTTAATAATATGTTATTTTTATAAAATAAAAATAGTGCCAATTTTGACACGATTCAATTATTTGAATTTAAATAAAATCCACACAGAATATATATTCGAATAATAATTTTAAATAGATCCCTAATATGTAATATTAATCTTAACAATTTGTGAATTGCATTAAATAGTTCATATAATATTTATATTAATATTTTTCAAACTATTTATTTGATATTTCAATCAATAAAATAATATGTACCTCACTATTGTGTCACCACTAATGATAATTATTTAATCCCTAAAAATTATAACTAAATTCAAATGATGTAGATAATTTTATTATATTTCTGGTTACTATTTATGTTCTATGTTTTATGAAGTTTATCACTAAATTTAAATTATTAAACTTATAAGATATAAGAGAGTGACAAGTTGTCACTATCTTTAGTTTTAATAATAATTACATCCTTTTCATGGTCAGAAGTCCATGAAATTAATATATTACATCCCTTAGGTGATATGGGTCGACTTTTATTCATCTAATAAAATTTTTCCAAGTGTTAGGGTAATTTTATAATATTATTTTTACCCTTAATTACCGGATTTTCCTTTAATAGTGTTAAATAAAATTTACCGAAGTAACTATTCATAATGCCTAAAAATAAAAAGTATCCTATTAACATAATTTGGACCTACTGATTCCAAATATTTAATCTATTTTTCCAAATTCAAAACACATAATTTTTAGTATTTAATTTAAAATTAATCCCGCTGTAGAGAAAACGAGTTTTAAAAGTCAAAACATTGCAAAAGATTGAAATGTGTATACCTATGAATTAAATGTAAAATTAATGATAATGACATACATAATATAAAATGGTAAAAATATATTCTACTTATACTTTAAAACCATTAAATATTATAATTTAACCTTATAAATTATCTCGATGAAAATATTTGTTTTTAATTAAAATTTAGCATATTTTTACTATTCATCTAAATATGAATGTTTACAGAAAAATATTAAAAAAATTATCGAAAGTTAAATTTTATATCCTTATTGAAATTAATAAGTTTATTTCATCAAATTTAACTTATAAATGTGTCAAAAAATGAAATTTAAAGTTGGTGCCTTATCAAACGGCGGGAAAATTGCATTTTTTGAAAAAAAATATATTTCCTTTATACGAAAAATTTATTTTGTTCACATAACCTGTTCTAGAAAATGATGGTTTTATAAAATTAAAAATCTGGTTAATACTATTCATAACATCTAGTTTATAAGAACAATATATCATTGTTTAGTGAAACTCATTATTGTGTACAACACACGCTATTGAGGAAGGTCTCTCTTTCATGCAACACAAGCCAAGAATAGTGTTTGTGTAAACTAAATGCTAATACCGTGTTTCATATAGCGCAAGCTGGTCTTTGTGTAGCATATAAAACAAGACATCAATGAAATTAAAAATAATATTTCTCATAAAATCTTGGGGTGTTACAAAAATAGCGTGACCTAACACTTGGAGGAGAGATATTGTTTTGTGATGTCTTCATTACTGTTATGAGATCCCATGATTTCATTAATGGTGCAGATTAGATATACAAAATCCATATGAAAATTGATTAAGAATACAAGAATATGTGGTGTGTCTGGGTTGACAGAATGAAATTTTCTTCTTTGATGAGAAGGGATCTTAGGTTGGGTCGGGTAGGCTTGTATATAAGAGGATACAACTAATTACACCTCAATTGGATAGTATAACCACTATAAAAGAGGTCGATACGATATTTTGGTTCCTTTTAGTGTTGTACGTGTTCAAGTACATATTTTTTGAGGATGTTATGGGTTTACCAAACCACATATATATCATGTTTAGTATAGAACTACACCAAGGGAAAACCATGATATCTATAATAGCGTATTTGATAGCCCCTATAGAGATGAAATAGGAGAGGATTTAGTAGGATGATCTATAGAGGGAGGACCCCATCATACCTAGTGTATCCCCTTGCGAATCCCCAATGTCGTTCCCTATTAGGGTGGATTATAGTTGAATTTTATTCATAGACTATAATCATCTAAACTCGGTGGATATCAAGAAAAATAATCCATTTTTGAGGATCAATGACCTCTTCTGCCTTTTGAAAGGGGTAAAGTGGTACTCAAAGATTAACCTCATGTCAGGTTATCATTAAAGTTTAGTTTGAGAGGAATATGTTATGAAGATGACATTACGATGTATCTAAATTGACTATGACTACATGGTGATTCTATTTGGTATGATGAACACCCCATTGTTGGTCATGTGACTCATGAAACAGATCATCCTGCCTAACTAGGTAGATTTTTTAGATTTTGTTCCCTAGAGCCAGCTACTTTGTGAATTATTTTTTATTTATGAATTTGAATATTAAAAAATATATTATCACATATTAATTATTATTATATATAAAATTAATTTGATCATGTCGTAGGGTATTTATCATATAAAATGTTCATAGTAGTTTCCTACTATGATGAGAACATGAAATTTAAAAATGATATTCTTAAACCTAGTAATATAGTCATATAAAATTATATGATGGGGCATATAGTATTTTGAAATTCAGGATGGAGTACTCAAAAGGTATATGAGACTTATTCTCATGATGTTTTAACTTGGTTATCTCTAATATTGGAAAATATAAGAACATACCCACCTATAAGAATTCTATACTTTTTAGGTCAATACATAATTTTATCTACGAGCACATGTAGTGGTCCATAGATTTTAGAAATATTATTAATGAAATTCATGACTCATGAACATCAATGTATTGTCATAACCCATGATAAAAACTAAAAATTGAGGAGTTGGGTATGTTAGGTGCATCACAAATTAAATTTTATTTATCAAAACATTTGAGGAAGGATTTTTACCTTCCATATATTATGAAATGTGATAACCCTTACCTTTGATTAAAATTGAACCGTGGAATAAAAATCAATGTCTATTATGTAATGATGAGTATATTTCAGATAATAAAAAAAGATATATCAAGAATATAGTTTGATGAAATGAGTTTATAACATGTGTGATGAGATATTTTGACAAACTGTTTATCTTTCATATTAATAATTTATGATTGATTGTCAATGATGAAACATTAATGTCTTTATCCTTGGTGAGTTTACCTATTTCTAGATTATAATCATGGAATTTAGGCAACAACACCTAATTCCAATGACAAATAATCCTATAGGGTCACACACTATGTGTTTTTATGGATCCTAATTAAATTATATTTGAATTTAATTATATAAATAAATATTATTCTCAAGACTGATGAATATTTATGTTCATGATTCATTGATTGGAAATATTAAATAAAAATTCTACCATAATTTAATTTTTTAAAAATGTGAAAATATAATATTTAATTCTTTTTATTTATTCACATAGTTAAAAATAATTATTTAGTAATTAATAATTTATTTATTTAGTTGTTTGAATATTTAATAAATACTTATTCTCCGGATTATGAATAGAATATTTATTTAATTTATAAAATAATTAATAAATATTTATTCATCAAAATTCAAATATAATATATATTTTATGAATAATTATTTAACTAAATATTTATTAAGGTAATCAATAAATGCTGAATGGGTAGAGTAGACCAAGATTGTGTTGTGTGATAAATTTTAATTCGCATGTTGGTAAAATAATATTTATTATTGTGTCATTTTTCACACAACATGAAATAGTATTATTATTTTTATTACTACATTGTATAGAATTAGGAGAGGTTTATTATATTATTTTAGGATTATTGTCAAGTTAAATTATATTATAACACTTACCAAATATCTATAAATATATTACTATATATATTTTGTTGATGTTGGTTAAGATAGATCATGATTGAGAATCATTATGCATAATGAAATATAGAGCCCTTTCATAAGACCAAAGAGAACTCTAGAGATTCTCATCTCTCATTCACCTGATGAAGAATGAGAGTTGAAGGAAGGTACTTCAATCCTAAACGAATCATTATGGAAATAATGTTGAAGATCTCCAGATGATTGATTCATTGCACTAGCACCTAGAAATCCACCAGTATTGTTCAATGATCTAAGGAGCACTTATCGATCACTACTAGAGGGATTCCATATTTGGGACCTAAACATGATATGATGGTACACTAAAAGGGGTTTCACATGATCAAAATATTTATCAAATAAAAATATCAATACTGATGTATTATTTCTTATGATCATCCTAAATTAATTTTAAAATTAATGTAAAAAACATCTAATTTTGGTTCTGGAAACCATTCTTGTCAATATTCTTTGGAAAAATTTAAGTTTTCTTGATGTTTATGTCTTCTATAGTATATAAAGGAACCATCAAATACAACAATTATTGGGATAATATCAACCCTAATAATTCCTTATGTTGTGATTAAAACCATCAAGTGGTATCATAGTGGACACATTTAAATTTATAATTATTTGATTTTTGATTAATTACACTCTATTATGGTTTTCTTATCACATCAATATTAATTTTTTAATCAAAAGTGTAATTAACATTATTTTTACATTTTAATTTTATTCATTCTAGATTAATATATTTTGAAATATTTCATGTATATTATAAATAATGACTGGGGATGTCATCAAGTTGTTCTGAGGATTATGGCTAATAGACAAGGTTTTATGGTGTGTAACTAGAGTACACGTAATATTCCCAATTCAACTGCCCCTCAACGTGTCATAGATTACATTACACTCCAATTTATAATAACACATGGTTAATTTATTGTACTCCATGTGTTGACTGGGACATCTTGCAGAAATATTTTTGGGACTACACAACATGTAGCTGGCATACCTTCCATGTAGTATACACGGTTTAGTGATAAAATTCAGGCTAACAATTTGGTCAAATACAAGCGTCAAACAGTGTGATGATGACATCATGTATAATTAATGAGACAAGTAGCATATATTTCGTGTACATGTAGTGTGATTCATTAACTCCCCTATCCAAAAAAATCCTAATCAATCAATTGGTCACACTAATACACAACAAGAAGAACACATTGTGTGTTGCACATAAGTACAAACTTTGTAAATTGGCTGAGAATCAGACAATGTTCCTAGGTGTTTATCTAAGACTAATAGAAATAAAGGAACATGGAATGTAGATAACTATTTAAAGACATGTAGTCTCTTAGTAAATAACATAATTAAATATATTAATAAATAATTAAATGTTTCATAAAAATCCTAAATACCTTAATAAAACTAGATGTGTTGATTTTGGAATAATGTTTAGAAGAATTAATTAATACTTGATTAATTCAATAGAATTAGCCATAATGACTGGTCATTTCATTTATTTTCGATCATTTATTTTATGATGGCTATATTAAGGTGACATTAGAGGGTCATTAAGTTAAATGGAATTAATTAATTAATTAATTAAAGAAATAATATTTTTTTTTATCTTAATGGTAAAGAATGAATTGATGTAAATGCTTGTCAATGTACTGATTGTTTTCATTTTATTTCTATTACTAATTTGTTACTATGACCAGGTGTATATATGTATTAGATATTTATAAATTTATTTTTTTGTATGGGTATGAAATTATTTATTATTAAACTAAATATAATGGCCTACATGTCATCCCACGCTCAATTTTTATGTTGGACCAATATATCTAATGCGGTTCATGTAATTTCTCTTAACCAAACCTTTGGATCCCCTAACCTACATGTGATTTCTAAAAAATATGTAATAAAAAGGAGAATCTAAAGTCAAGTAATGGAGGTTCTAGATGGAACTAAGACAAAATCAACCTGAATGATACATATTTGAACATGTTGAATGTTGAAACACCAATAATAAAATAAAGAGTTTTACCGTATGGTCATATGTTGATTTATTTTCCCCGTAATAAATAAACCATTAGATTAGAACATGATCACTAGATATATTTATTTACATTATTTCAGTTCTATGCATGATTTATTTTATGGGTTCAAGATCATGATAATATAAATATATAGACTAATATGAAAATATAGAATTAAAATAAATTGGTTATGGGTAAATATTTTATCAAAAAATGGTTAATAATAGAAGTAAAACCCATATTATATTAAAAATTCATGTAAAATATTATACAATAAACTTTTATTCAAAATAAAAAAATTCCACAAGTTTATATTACGTAAGTAAGACATACATCATCATAATTTAGATAGATCCATAGATAATGTGTTAGTTCAGACTCTATTGGGGGATATTTCTATTTTCGACACGTCTTAAATAATGTAGTGGGTTGAGCAAACCAAATTTTTATTTGGTGTAATGGCCTATATATTCCCAATATAATATTTTAAGGAAAGTGTTTAATAAATATGAGAAATGATTTACATATTGGGGAGTCCACTCAATAATTTATGAAGCTACCAGCTTGTAGTTGAA
This sequence comes from Viscum album, assembly GCA_963277665.1. Classification (NCBI taxonomy): domain Eukaryota; kingdom Viridiplantae; phylum Streptophyta; class Magnoliopsida; order Santalales; family Viscaceae; genus Viscum; species Viscum album. The sequence goes on along the minus strand of OY728143.1, from coordinate 2,082,666,944 downwards.
TAAACACCTACAAAAATTATTTCATATAATTTACATGGCCTACTTATAGATTGTAATATTGGAAATATGGACCCTTGAAACTAGAATTTATAAGGTTAAGAGGCATTTTGAGTTCAATGTTGAGGATCATAGAGAATTTATAAAATAGTGTACCACTTAATAAAATTAAAATTATAATGTATCATATAACATTTAATCAGGGAATGTAATGAGAATATATTTTAATTATAGTATGGAAAATATAAAGAAAAAATATGAATTTTTTTTGATAACTGCTTAACATAGTGTAAATCTATACAACTAAAAATCTAAAGATATGTTTCAATCATTTATATATTTAATTATAATAAAAAATTATTATGTATTGATGTCCCATATTCCTTCTCTACCACCCCAATAGGCGAGAAAAGGTGACAAGGATTCCTGTTAGAGAAATGTAGAGGCTGAATCCTATATTGGTATTATTATATTATCAACTATGTTTAGATAATTGATAATATAGTACTAGTACATATATGATGACACTATAATATCCAATATTCATTTTCTTCAAAAATAGAAAGCATTAAAATAAATAATATTTTCATGAACTATATCCATGTTAACAGAAACAATGAAATCTAGCTATGTTTCATGATTTAAAAATGATGGTATTTAGTGATCAATTTGAAACATTAGGCTTCCACATGGATAAGAGTTTATTTATTAATATAATTCTTTTATCCTTAACACCATGAATATCCTTATTCATTCATCACCAGAAAATAATGGATAAGTCAAACTCGAATCTTTTCACCATACTTCATCAAGGGCATATGGAATGGGTTAAATATATTTTCCCTCCCCTTATTGGTGAGAATTATGAAAGAAAAGGTTTAATATCCCATGAATAATATAAATCTAAATGACACTTCAAAGAGTCTTTCAAAATAAAAAATAATTTGAGGCAAAATAAGGAACAATATGTTATTTTCTACAAATATGGAAAGAATGGACATTAGAAAATAAATTACAATAAATTTAAGGAGAAAGTAGATGAATGATATTTAGGTATATTGATCATGTTTCTATCATCTACATTTTTATTAAAATATTATATGATTCTAATATACATTTATTTAAATATAATAAATGAGTAATAATAAAAACATGGTAGTGTGAAATTAAAAGGATCTAAAAAGAGGGATTCTTACGTCAGTTAAAGGGAACTCATTACTTATCATTGGAAAGATAGATTAATTAAATTTTGTAATATCTATTATAAATAAAATTAATTTAATGTCTATCTAGAAACATTAAGGCATGATTTCACATTTGATATAAAAGTTGTTATAAAACCTCAAAACAAAGAGAATGGTTCGGTAACTCTTGAATAAAAGATATCCACAATAGTGAATGATGAATACAAAATATAATACTATTAATTTATTGAGAAAGTATAAAACTTTTTAAAAATTAAAATGATTTTGGTTGGAATGTCCATACCCATAAAATTACTTTAGTCTCAATTGATCTAAGATACTCGATATACAAACAACTACTTATCATGTTATAGATAAAGAAACAATTTTTAAAAATTTCATGCTATAAATATTTTAGGTGTTTATTTAACATAGTCCTAAGAAATACTATAAATCTAAATGTAACTTCAAAAACTTCATGACATTCCTTAATGAAATTTAAGAATACTTAGTGAAGTTAATTAGTGCACATGATAACGATTAAGGCTTGTATGGGATGATTTTCTAGAGAACATCTTATCTAAGTAATCATTGATCATAATTGTGGAGTAAAGGTATCCCCAGACATACATTTCCTTACATGAATAAATAACATGATGGTAGTAAAAAAGATGATCAATAACTTGTCTTATATATATTAAAATTTTCCATAATTGTTTCCAATATATTTTTTAAAAATATGTGTGCAAAAACTGACCATGTAAAATTATAATTCCTAATGGATATAATAAAACTTATGATATTATAAGAATATATTAGGACATTACCATAAGTTTGTGTTGAAAACACCTTGTTAAAATATTTATTTATCTTCAAATGAATATTTAAAACTAAGATGAATTAAATATTATAATCCTATTTCTATAAAAGATTTAAAAGTTTAGTCAAGACTAACTATATTTCTATAAATAAATCCTATATCTTTAAAGATAGTTGGAAAATACATCACTTATATCAATTAAGTCTCTAAATTCATATGGGTTTGCTTAATAAATTCAAAATCTTCTTAGAATAGTGGGAAGATTTGTTATAGGGACAAATACTATGTATGAATTCATAATCAATGTGGTAGTTTATGTTCACTTTGGTCGGTGATACATATATTATTCATTTAGAATAAATATTCCTACAAATAAGTATAAAATTCAAACATGATAATGCTGAATTGTTTTTATAAATTCATTTAATGTGGACTTTGTATCAAGATTTGAGGAATCTGTATCCTAAATGTTTCAAAGACTAGATATTGATGGTGAGTATACAAGGGAAACTGGACGTTGATTGTATGAGAAGGTACCAATAATTCTTGATTGATTATTGAATGTTTTTATCAATAACAAAAACTATAAAACAATCATCATGATTAATAAACCTTTTAATTCTACATGTCAAATCATACTTATCTGATCATCATAATAGGCTATTTATTGCCAAATCCAACTCATTTGGGGGAATTATTACGGAAGGTGGCTATTTGACAAGACCATAATGATTTTTTATAAAATATTTCTACAATTCATAACTAGAAATGGTCTATGAAAAAAAATTCCAATGACATATGCATAATATTTGAATTAATTTATGAATAAATCATGATTTGTGATCTCAGAATATTCATTCTAAAATAAATGAGTGACATATGTCTCTAACTAGTTAGTGGGAGGACTATAAAGTTTTAAATTATACATGTTGATAACATATGGAAAAAAAATTTATGTATTACTACTTTAAAAATAAAAGGAATGAAATTTCCTTAAGCATGAATTAATGTTACAACCATGTTCTAGAGAAAATAATATACGTAATAGATCCATGGGATTATAAAATCTCATCATATTATACATATTAAAAATGTATTGAAAAAAATGAAAAAATTTAAGAAATAATTGTTTTTGGATTATAATCCTTCCATTGGAACATTCATGGGCCTATCAAGATATTACTGAATAAAAGAATTCCATGATCTTATGTTCTTGGAATTTATCTCATATTACATGATATGTACTGAAATTTGAAAATACTTAGGAAAAATGCATAATATTTAAATATCAAATATATCCAACATAACTACATTGTCTTATAGTTCAAACTATCTGAGAGTACTTGAAAAAGTATAACTGGATGAGTCCCTAGTGTCTGGGGAAGTTGGAGTACTAGTGATAAAGGTAATTGAACCCTTATCTTAATTTAGTTCTATTAGATCTAGTATCATATAAAATGATAAGGTAATATGAAATAAAAACTCATTAGAGCCATTGGTTCTCATATTTATAATATTTTAGTATTTTTAGGCTTTTAATACATCTTAAGGATAGGTATCACAGTTTCCTATTTTATTTATAAGTTATACAAAAATAAATTGTTTTATCATTATTATGACAATTTTTTACTATCAACATACTTTGGATGTTAGGACTCTAATATTGGAACATGAGGTGGATAATTAGTTATATCACTACTTGAGGGATTTTCTCACATTAGTAATACTTTAGTAAGAAGATGAACATTACATATAAGTGGATTTACCAACCCTATCCATTGTAACATGGTAGTCCAAGAAGATGCATCCATACTCATCCAAATCAAGTTCAACTTATTAGAACTAACCAATCATTTGTAATTGGATATAATGAATGTGGGGGTCTATTGGAGTAGGTTCTCTATAATCAACTATATTATACTATAGGCTTCTAGAATTTTCATGAATTTTTATATTAATAAATATATTATCATATATAGATTTTTCTCCTTTATTACATTAATGTGATAATTTCCTAGGTTATCTATCTCTTCAAAAGGCTATAAAATTTTCCCGCTATGAAGAGAGCCTTGAAGTTCGAAGAAATTATTCTTAAACCTAGTTTTATTATCAGATAATATTCTATGATAAACAACATAGTATATTGAATATCATGTGAGAGTAATGTGAAAGTAATAATAAGAAGATAAGACTAATGCCGATGAATTTTTCACTTGGTAATCTCCCATATAAGATATTATGTGAACATACCAACCTATATGAATTAGTCATGTTTATGTTCAATTGTATTTTTCAATCTTCATGGATGTACAATGGTTCTTATACTTTATGATTATTATTAATTCATGTCGTAGCTCAGGTATTTACAAGTATCACTATAAACAATGATGAAAATAGTTAATGGAAAAGTTTGTTACATTATGTGTGTCTTGAATGAAATGAAATTAATCAATAATTCAATGAAATATTTTTCCCATACATATTTAAGAAATTTAATATCTCATCCCTTTGATTAAAATTCAACCCTAACATTAAATTCCATGGACATGGTGTAACGATAAGTTTATTTTAGATAGTCAATTAAAAAATTATCAACCATATAGGTTGATGACATGAGTGTGAAACATTTTTTATGATATATTGCGACAATGGTATTATATTACACTATAAGAATTCCTGTGTGGTTATAAACATCATAGTAATAATTTTTTTGTCTTGGTTTTCTTAACTAATTACTGGGAAAAGAATCTTGTACTTTAGACTAGCCTTGCAGATTACAATTAGAAACAATCATAGTAGGTAACACATTATGTGTTTTTTTGATATAATTAAACTTTATTTGATTTTTATTTTTGGAATAAATGTAATTCTAATTTTTGAATAACATTTTTGTTCAAGATATATTGATCATAAATTCTGAATAAATATTTATTCACAATGTAATTGTTTGATTTTGTGAATATATATCGTATATTTAATTATTTTTATTCATAAACTAATGAATAATTATTTATTTATTAATAAATAATATATTTACTAATGTGAATATTTAAAAAAAAGTTATTCACTAATCTATGCATAAAATATTTATTTTACTTATTGAATATTTAATAAATATTTATTCTCTATATTGGGAATAGATTATTTATTTAATGAAAAATTAATTAATTAATTAATTATTCAGGAATTTGATAACTAATAAGAAGAACCATTTGACTAAGGATGTGCTCATATATAAATATTAATTTGTAAGCCAGTAAAATAATATTTTTCATTTCGCTAGCTCATGGAAAACATTTAAAAAATATAATTATTATTACATAGTATGGGATCATATGAGGATTAATATGTCGTTTAAGGGTTTTCCCAATTAAATAATATTTTAACCCTAACCCTATCTCTATATATAGAAGATAACTTCTATTATGTATATTTTTTGTAGGGATAAGTCATGATTGAGAATCATTACACAAAATGAATTCTTGAGCCCTTTATTAAGATCCAATAATGATATAGAGATACTCACCCCTCCTCTACCCTCTCATGAACAAGATTTAAAGGTTGATACTTCAAACCGGAAAGTATCACCATAGTTAACAAGACGAATACCGTAAGATGATTGATCCACCACGTTAGCACTCGATAGTCCACATGTCTTTTTCAGAGATCATATGAGAATATGTGGATGAATTTTAGAGGTATTCTATACTTGGATCATATAAACATAGAAATGATAGACCAAAAAGGTTTTCATATGATCAGCAGATTCATCAAAGAAAGATCTCAATACTTGAGTAATCTTTCTTATGATCATATTAAATTAATTATAAATTTAACATGAAAATATATTCAATTGGTTATGAAAACCACACTTGTCAACATTATTTAGTAAAATTTTATTATTCACAATGTTTATACATTGAAAAAGAAATTAATGATCCAAAAAATATGTAATTTTGAGGGTTAGAATCGGCCATAATAAGATCTTATGGTGTGATTGGAACCATCAAGTTTGTGATGGCTTTCATATAATAAATCCTTATGTAATAAACATTAAAGGATGAGTATGTGATACATTTGAGGGTGGTCGTGGACATATTACAAGAGCGCTAGATTTCTATGATTTTATTTAAGAATCAGTTTTTGATGTGATATAACCACTTCATTTATGTTTCATTTTAGAGGGGGAGTGTAAATAATCCCATTAAAGATTGAGGTAATACAAGCTTAGGAGACACCCATGAGTGTATTGGAGGTGTGGTGATTACCCTGGTTAGATGGATAATATCAGATATTAGTGCCCATTTTATCTAGATTCATATCACCTTTGGCTAACTTGTCCTAAAATTGAATCCTTTTGTGTGGATAGAGAAATACCATTAGGGATGTTAGGAGTTATAGTAGAGGTTGAAAATCACCCACGTCATTGGACCACCAGAGGATGAAGTTGAGTACACGGTGTTCTCCATAACCTCAAAATCTTGGATTGGTTGTGTTTTGATGAAGGGATAGTTGGTGATTTATTATGGGCCTGACAATTGTGATCCCTTGAGCAAGATTATATGAAACATGATTTTGTTATTGTAGAAGTGGTGTTCCCCCTAAAGAGACTACTGAATTATCTTAAGGGAGATTGATTCATCATAAAATTCTGGTCTCAAACCTCTCAGGTATATCTTTTCTCAAAATAATCTCATCCTAAGGAAGTGATTATGGATGTATTTCATGTAGGGATATTACTTTGAGATATTATTTACTCATGGGAAATGAAATATGGTACAGTTTCTCCCAATAGGGAATCACATCCGTAGTTATTTTGTGAGGATTCTGAGTGTTTTTCCTCATTATAGTTTCCCTTTTTGGATATGGGTGGATCATCAAACCACTAGTTTATGGTTTCTTCCCCTTTACTTATTCAGAGTATCAAGGAGTCTCAGCTTAGAGATATTAATTTTGTGGTCTTGTATGACCAGATATTTTAAGGATGTTCTTCGGATGTATTTTTGATTATGGGAAGTAAATCATCCTTTTTGAGGATGAGGGATGATGGCAGTCATGTTTCAATAAGAGGTCTTATATGAGTTTCATAGATCCCCTTTAATAGACATACATGAATGGAAAAGAGTTACCAAGAACTTTAGAATTATTTTAGGTGTCTCAGGATAAATATGAATGTTACTGAGTTTATCTCTTGATTCCTCACAAGCCAAGAGTTGAAGGCTATAGACCAGTCACCTTCTGGTTTAGCCCAACCTCTTGATGTGCCTGAAAAGAAGTTAGAAGTTATCACCATGGATTTAATGATGGTAATTCCATATTCTATGATATTTCATTATTCCATCTAGGTGATTATAGACCAAATGGAAATGGAATCCCAATTATTTACCATCTGAGAGTGTTGGTTAGTGGAGAGATTGGTTGTATCCGAAAGTTATAGTCTGTATTCATGAAGTTCCATTGACGATTTTCTTTTACTAAGATAATTATAAAAGGATTTTGTGACTCCTTTATGGATTTTCCTTACATTCCAATACCGAAAAATATACAAACCAAAAAGACCACTAAGATACTATAGTACATGTACGAATTTTTTGTGTGTGAATTTGTAAAAATATGGAAGTAATATCTAACGTTGGTGGGGTTTTCATACAATAATAGTTACCATTACACCATCATTTTAGAGCCTTTCTAGACCCTATTTTAGTGGACCTAAAGGTCCCCATTATGATTGTAAAATCATGGAGAGTCATAACTTATAGCCCTAGAGTTGGTGAAAGTATTGATAGAGAAGGTTTAAGTAATCCATTGATATATGAGGACATCCCAGATCCGTCATAAGTCTTACATAGACCAATGATAGAGACCTTTGGAGTTCAATGAGAGATATCATGTGTTCTTCAAGGTATCACATATACAAGGATTGTAGATACATTATTGTGTTGTAAGGTTATCCCCTAGATTCATCATCACTTTCCAGATACTTTTCAGAGTAGTATTGGTGGAATACCACTTATCCTTACTACAGTAGTTAGACCGAGTGCTCGACATCATCCATTTTTTTATGGTTGGGGAGATATATATATAACCCATCACATTTCATTGACTAGATTGATCTATACATTGTGGATAAAAAACATCATAGAGTACTTCATGGTGATTGAGGATAGATAGGAGAACATTATCTGTAGGTCTTTTTTTGGAAACATGCGAACATCTATGAGAACTCATGGGAGCAAGAGAATTAGATGGGGGCTAAGAACCCAATCTTGTTTGTGTAATTTTTTTTCTTTTGAGGATGAAAATACATAAAATAGGGTATAATTTAGTAAACCCGTAATTTATATTTAGCACTTTGGTATAATTTAAATAACATTATCAATCTTTGGAATGGAGTCAGCATGGAATTTGGGGCCCTATAGGGGCACAATATTGATATATTAAAAATAATAAATATAATGTATCACACGTAGGTAGTTTTTAAAAAATAATGCAATATATCCAAGATAGTTTCTCAAATGAGAAAGCATATGGGTTTTCCCCTAGGTCTGGTATATGTATGTTTTGGAACCAAAATTTTTGGTACAGTGATCTCGGTAGAAGATAATATATAAAATAAATAAATTCAATTACTCAATTTTTTTATTTATTCATTTGTTATATAATTTAATTTTAAACATATAAATTACTCTATAATAACCCTAGTATATCCAACATCATGTTTTAGTTTCAACCATGGAATATTGAGAATAGGGGGTCCTCACCAGGAGGAAGAACTATAATGACTAGACAAAGGTGGATTGAGGTTGATAATCGATAAAACCTAAGACTTTCCATTAATAATGGATTTTTTCGATCTTTCAATTGAAAAATGAATTAATTTATTCTTCATACATGGTATATCTAAATATCAGGAAATTAATTTTATTTAGTTGATTTATCTGTACATTCTTTATTTTCCAGGATGAATGAAATTTAATTATTTTTTAAAATAATTCATGGATCATTCTTGTTGAATTGTCATTGATTAATTTCATTCCCATAAATAATAATAGAAAGAACTATTAAAACCTAATCCATTGAAGATTTTTCTCATGCCTACCTCGAACCACATCACATTTCTCATATTATCGTTACATAGTTTTCTCCCTCGGTTCATCATTCGTCTTTAGTGTTGGATTTGTTGGGGATTTACCTTTATACAAGAAAAAATTTCATTAAATGATTTAATTTTTAATTTCCCTTGATCATTGTAGTAGAATCAATGTAAAAAAATTACATGATATTTTATCAATGATGACGATGATATAATATTGATGGTGGATTTATGGTTTCTGATTCGGTGGGTTTTAGAATGATGACTTTTAGCAGTCCTAAAGGGGGCAAATTTTCAAGAAATTAGTTGATGGAATTCTGAAAAAAATAAAATTAAGGTCTGGCTAAATGTGGTTCAAGTATATTTTGATAGATATATATAGCTGTTATGTTGGTTGGGGAAATATTATTGAATATTTGATTCATTTTTGGATATCTAGTTAAATTCTGTCATGCACGACTCATTGTTCAAACAAAAACTTTCTATGTATCATACTAAGTGTGGGAGATAGTTTTTTAGAATAAACATACATATCACATGGTCATTTTCATTAACCACGCACCACGTATTCATTCTCTAATAGATTAGAGTGTACTAGGGTACATACCCAGACCTCGATTAATCCCATAACCCATGTATTCATGAGAGTACATGAACCCAAGAAGTGTGCACAGACAAAAGTAGGGACACATTCTTGAGTACATAGTGAGATGTCAACATGTTGTGTATGGAAAAGAAATTCTATTTATATAGAGGAATACATGTTGTATGAGTTGGGATGACATAGGCATAATGGGAAATAGTGATACATTCCATGTACACTACATGACACATAGTTTACTTCTTTGGAACATATAAATGCTCGTTTAGGAATATACATTCCCATTTTAATCCCCAAGGGATGTTGGGTATCTCACCCTATGGGATAGGTATCATCCTATAGGGTGGAACTACTCCTATGTAATTTTTAGTAGTGCATGGTATTCAATTCCAGTTGAATTAAGATAAATTCGGGTATTTTACCCATATTATTGCTATAAGGATCCTGTATCTATAGAATAAAATTTCACTCATCAATTAAGATCATTTAGGATAGGTATTATCTATTTCATTATAGTATTTCACCCACATTTTTCTAGAAGGGATATACTAGGGTTTCCCAAGGAAATGGACCATGAAGAATGCCCGAGACTTTGGAAGGAGAGAGAATATACGATAATATATGTGTGTTTGGATAATTCGTACCATATTCTGAGGCTTTAGTACTTAAAATAAAATATTTGGGTTATTTTACAAGTAACCTTTATATATGAACCCTCTCTATTATGATATGAGTTTCCTCAATATCTATTTAGATTTATAATTTGTGATTTTGGGACATGCCACTAGGTGTGTATATAGTCACCCCTACACAGAATCTATCTATATGTATCATGCTTTATGTAGATGATCATCACATTGATGGTATAAAAGTAGGTCCATGTATAGGTGGAGAATAGTGATTTTTATAGTATATATAATCAGTGATTGGGCCCTTATCTTGGAGATAGACTCCCTTTATATAGGATGGACAATATATCAAGATGATGGGCCTATTTTCCTTTTTATACTTCATCTACCATTTATTTTACTTGGTTGGGGGATAATAGTTGTATATTAATGCACTATTTTCATAATGGTATTTTAATTTAATTTATTAATTATTATATGTGGAGATGTGTGAATGTGTGTAGGAACTTAATGATAAGGCCTGACATGTGTGTGATTTTCCTACTCAATGCCAGCAACAAGCCCCCGGATAATTGGAGGTAGTCTTATGGTGTCACACCCAAATTATTACCTATCGATCAGGGCCCCGTTGGTTGGGTTGTGAAAAATTATAATACAACTAACTCTTCCAGATCTCTAGAAAATAAAAAATTGAAAAAATTATAGAAAATCACCTATTCATGATGTCTAGAAACGTTCTGACACCAATTTAGTTGGAAACTCATTCTGAAACAAATATATTTCCCTGTTTAAATATATGTATTGTTGACAATAGTGTCATTTATTAAAAAATATATATAAATAAATATTCAATAAATATTATAAATGTAATTATAAATTCATTTCAAAATAACAGTATTGGGTTCGGAGTTTATGGATAGAATATAATATATTTCAAAATTTTAAAATTATAATAAATACAAATGATGTGATTATATTATATCAGACACTACAGTCACATTTAGAAAAATAAATATTGTTTTTGATATATATTTTTATAGAGACGTATTATTTTATAGACCATAAATCTTACTGAGGTTTAGAAATAAATAATATTTTTATATGGTTTTGTAATATTCCTAAAATGGTTTGGATGCTAACTAATCACCGCCTTACTATAAAAAATTCATATTACAAAAAAATATAAGACATATAATTTTTATTTTATTTTAAAAATATTGAATGTTGTGTAATAAAAATTCATAATGGATATCATGTGAAGTCAATTTAATAGATATACATGCATTGGATCCCAAAAAACATATCTTTTGAGTGTACAAATTGATTTTAAAAAGGATATTATGGTTCATAAATACAAAATGAAATAATAAATGGGAAAAATGAAAATATTTTATTTATGATTATAGTGTAGTGTTTTAACCCTATATAATATGTATTAATAATACCTTATCATATATTATTTAATATTCATGCATTGTGGATACATGGTGTACTATTAGTAAAAAATTTATTCTTCTATTGATTTTTTAATGTAGAAGTTACATTTGGACTAATGAAGAAAAATAATTCATAATTAGGTCTTCCACTTTCATTCACATAGAAAATTAAAATTACGTTAAATTTAAATTAACAATGTATATTAATTATGAGAAAAGTATATTATGAGAATATACCTTATTTATATATTAAAAATCAAGGACTATATCTATCCATGCTTAAGAAATTCTTTTTTATTCTCCAAAAAAATTAATTCTGTAATTGTCTATCTATACATTTATTTTTGATGCACAATGTATGAAAAATAAATTCATAGAATATTATATCTGCATGAAATATTAATGTTAATAAATGTTTAAAGTCAATTAATAGGGAAAAGGAACTCTCATTAGGTCCTATAAATTTATTAATTGATCATTTATTTTATCTCGAATAAACCTTCCATTTCACCATAGGTTTGTGCTTATGTAATAATATACTTTTGCTTAGAAAATTTCTCATTAATTTTCAACGTTTTTTATATAAAATGATTTATAAATGGAATGCCTTATTATAAATATATATATTAATAATATTAAGTGATCATACTAAAAAAGTTCTAAAATCTTTTGAGATTGTGTGAACATAATGATAATTAATGGGGACATGTGTCTCAATTACTGGATATAAAGCTAAATAATTCCCTACTCAATAAAACCATTTGATTTTATTTATTATATAAAACAAAGTTTTGTGTATAATATAGTTCACCTATCACAATATAGAGATGAGTTACTCTAGAAAGATTTTAATCATAATAAATTTCAATTTACATAATTTTAGTACAAGAAATGTTTCAATATCTATTTAATTATAAATAAGCAGAAAATGTTATGAAAAAAGTAGATATCTTAAGGAAAAATAGGCCTCTAATGGTTATGGCTAGCTTCGATATAGAATAGTTATCTCTTCATGTAGTGGTTACGATTGTGTTGATTTTTCATTTTTATCCCTTTAAAGAAATTTGCTGGTGAAATTATACTATTTAATAACTTATTCAATTAGAAAAATTATATTTTTTTGAATATTTTTAATTTTATTATTACTATCTCTCAATTTTTTTTTTCACAATGTATAATTGGGGTGACACTCCAAAACCTGCACCTATATAGTGGATGTACAATTCCAAACACTTTAATTCTACTTGAAGTAACTTTCCATATGGTATATTAGTGTTAGAGATGCACTAAAATTAGGTATATCATATTTTATGATTTAACTGAATCAAAATAGGTGATATCGACATGTTTATACCTATATCATAGAATATTATTTTTTTCTATCATAGACTTAAGTCATCATGTGATATAATATATCACATGAATTTATCACTCCCACATTCTCCAACAAGGGTTATATATGTAAGTAATTATATAAGGATCCATTTAAGGCATTCCATATTTATTGAGTTGTATAATGAGTGTTTGTTCAAAGCGAATAAATTTCTGGCTACCATGAGATGGTAGTTGATGCTTTAATGATTTTTTGATATTTGGGTTGTCTATAAAAAAGAATATTATCTCTCTCATTGAGGTACCCTCGGTACATGAAAAACTTGTAAAAATCTATATTCTTTCTAGATTCAATATTTTCTTTAGGAAGAAGAGTATTCCACCCCATTACTATATCATGATTCTTTCAATACAATCTGTGATCCATTTTATTATGTAACACCCTTAATAGAAAATGGAATTTGGTTGTTTCTTTAGTGATCTACATTAATCTTAAAATATTAAAGAGAAAAATATAATTCTCACTATATTTTATTTATACATCAATTATATTATTTATATCACAAAGTGTTTACTCAATTGATGATAGGATAAGTTATTTATGGGTTTCCTTTATTTATTTTTCACTAAATGAACACCCTAGAACCCATTAGTGGTATTATATCCTTATTTTATTGAGGATCAATATTTTATTATAATGGTTTTTTAAGAACAATGGTATCATAATTTATTGGATCCCAAATCAAAATGTTTGATTTGACAGATTTTTAATATTTTTTCTAAATTATAATGTATCACTATAAGAGATCGTAAGGTATGATATAATTGAAACCCATGTATTTGAACTATTGTGTAGGATAAGATATGATATATCATAAAATAAGTTTCAATCATTTATTTAGGAAAAATAGATCAACATAAAATATTTATGTTATTAAAAAATCATCAAAAACCATTGGTTACATACTCCTTCAATAAAAACATATACAAAGCCCAAGGGTTTAAACATTGAAATAATTATACATGAAAAAATTGTGTGGTGTTTATATTCTTTCACATTTTTTAATTTCGGAACCATTTATCTTTAATTATAATAAATAGGATCCCTACAAATCATAAAATATGATATGTGAAAAATGTGATAAAATTTTAATATTTTCCAAAATTTAATTATTCTTTATAAAATATTTATAATTTCTAAGTATTAGGTGATATAAAATGGGAATTTACTCATACCTAAATTAAATATTAATAGTTTATATGTGTATCTCACGTTTTTTAGAATAAATTTTTTATTTATTTCTTAACTTCACTGAAATGTTCATCTTTATAAATTGATTTTGAATTACGAATATTATTTGTGCATAATTTATGGGATAAATTGGTTTTAGAAAAATTTCTATGTGTGCATTGGATGATAGGTGTAGCAATGTAAGCTTTCATTTTTGTCTACCTTGATCATTTTTTTATTAAATTTGTTAAATTGAATTTAGTTACATGGTCTTGTTTGAACATATTGTGTTATATAATTATTATAGGTTGAATTCTCCCTTGAGTAAAGTATCCATGGGTGAAGGTGCCTTGGGTCAAACATCCCACTAGACTTGATGCTTATTCCTTATTCTATAAATTTTGGGCTTGGATATATGTCGCTCTGGTCTTACACATATAGATATTATTAATCACATATAATTATAATAACTTATATAGGGAGTTCATATAACTTATACATGATATTAATTTTGATATGTATTAATATGTTTGAATTCAATTTTTAGGACATGAAAAATAAACAACTTGTTTGTGTAATGTGTTTCACATTAATATAGTTTAAAAATACTAATTTCATGGATGGAATAGGTATTCCCAAAATAAATATTTTGAATTAGGCATTCACAATTGAATAAAAAATTAGATCCAAAAGAATGAATATAATTCAATATTGTTGAATTTTATAATAATGTTATGTAAATTAATAAGGTTATAATTTTAATAGAAAGCCCAAAAAAATAATTCAAGTTATATTCCTTCTAAAGATGTACTTGTAAATACCTTGATCATGTGATTGAGTAAACCAAGCTAAAGTTGGGTTCCCATGGATTATCTTATATATGAAAAATTAGTAACTATTGATCCTAATAGGACTGTAACCTATTCTTGAAATTAAATTTAGTTTAAATTATCTAAGATATCTTTATTTTATTATGTTTCTGGTGGAATATAGATGATGGAATAGATATGATGGATTTGGATAAAGGGTTACCTTCTCAACTATCCAAGAATAAATATTATTATGATTAGTATTTTTTCTAACAGAAATAGGTTTTTTATTTGAGAAATTCTAAATGGACCTAAAACTTTGTGAAATATGTATCATAGATCACCAAATTTATATGATTTATTAGGTAATATTTTTTAGTGGGAATACATTCATTGAAATTCATAGATGAAATTATATAAACCATGATACTCTTCTATAGATATTTCTTTTTTCTATATTATTTCATACTTCAAGTTAATTATTTACATATCACCTCTATGTGTAACTAATAAAATATTTCAATATTGGTATATAAGTTTGTTAGTGTTCTAAAATAAAAGAATTAAAATCATCCAAAACAGTAGGTTATAGAGATTAATTTATTTTGTTGTGACTCATGGGTATTTGATATCATGTGTGCATTTCATATTTTTTTAATATAAACAAAATACTCGGATATAGGACGAAATTTTTAAGGGTTAAGTAAATAATATTTTCAATAATGGAGAATGAGTGTATGAATTTCAAGTCAACACTTATGATTATACATTAGAAACTGTATCAGTTCATAAATTGGAGAACTATTATCGTGTTCCCAGTATAAAGATAAAAATGGTTTCTATGTTTTATTTAAGTGAGACGTGTTTTTCATTAATTATTTAAAAACCATTTCTTCTATATATTGAAATGAAATATTTTAAGAAATTTTGAATATGGTAAATGGTTTATAACTTCTAGATATGAAAAAAAAATCTATAACATTAAAAATAATATTTTTACTATTAATTATAATCCAATCTACCTTTACCACATAACCTTGGAAATAAAAAGTAAAAAAATATAATGAATCTATTTAGAGGAATATTTGGAATAATTTTTTTGTGAATCATTAGATAACAATGATTATTTTTTATTATAGAAAAGACCAAAGTTTCATTTATTTGAAAATGTGAATGGGTTAGTTGATTATTTGATCGCATACATAGTGATGAATGTGGTCTAATGAGTACTCAATAAAGTGGCAGTTTTGTGTACTTCATTATTATTTATATTATCCAGTATAGTTCTATGTTTGTAATGATACACAAGTGCTAAACTTTTGAGAAGTTTAAATTGTTTCATAGTGATGTGGAAATTTAATTTGGAAGAAGTATTAAGAATCTCTAATTTGACTAGTGTGGTGAATACTTTTTCATTAATTCACTAATCATCATAGTTATTGTGTAATTTTTATGTAAATAAATCATCTTAGAACACAATAGTGTAATGGTGTGTATGATTGGAGGAACCTTACCCAATTAGACATGGTCCATTCAATGAAGAGTCAGTGTGAACTTCATATTTCATTATAGGGGAATTCTATTGAAACTGCATCATTCCTATATAAATACAGTCTCTTTATAGGATTCATAGAGGCATAATATGGTGTATGGATTGATAAATGTAAAAAATGTATTTTATGATGTTTTTGGGTGGTGGGGTACTTGTACAATTATTGTTTTATGATAAACTAAACCCAAAATCAAAGAAATGATTATTATTTATTATCCCAATGAAACTAAAAGTTATTATTTCAATAATCCTACTGAACACAAAGTGTATCTATCGTGAAAATGTATATTTTCTGAAAAAATATATATAATACATGGAGTTAAGGGTAGTAATGTGATACCTAGAGAAATTCAAGACCAATAAATAGAAAGTGTTGCTCATATGGAAGTTGAGTCAGTTTAATAAAGAGTTAGGAACAAATAAAAAACTTAAGGTACACAAAACCTTGATGGTTTGGTAGGGTTCATATATAATTCAAGAGATATATATTTATCATGGAGAATAATGATGAATTAATATACATATGAAATGAACATACTACCATACTCGAGGCCATTGATAATTCCAATTCTATGAGATTGCTAAAATCCAAGCAATATAAAATAAAGTCAATGAACACAAACCATATTGGAACATTGTGAATGTAGCTTAAGGGTTCATACCCATTGGTTTAAATTGGATTTTCCATAATATTACTAACATAGATGGTGATGTTTTTTTATATAAAACACACCTAGTGGAAAGGGGTTATAAGAAAATTCATTATATATAATATAAAAGAACATATTCATCTCTTACGATGGAATATTATGTCTAAATATTTATTTCTATAGTACCACGTTTTGATTTTAAGATATATCAAATGGATATAAAACCTAATTTCCTCAGTGTTAATTTATTTGAAGATGCATATAAAATATATAAATAATGATTTAAAGTGGAAAATGAGTAAATTTAGAAATTTTATTGGATATGGAATATCCTAATCAAAAAATTTTGTTTAATAAATAATACATTTGATTATTATGTATATAATTGGATAAATGGAATTTTTATTGGTAATATTAATATTATATGTGGATGACGTACTTCTTATTGAAAATGAAATCTGTTTTTTACACTATTTAAAGATATTATTACTTAAATGATCTTTGATGATAGACATGGGTGAAGTAGGTTGCATATTGTGTATGAAATTCTATAATGATTGATATAAGAGGATACTTAGACTTATTCAAGACACATATAATTGAAATATCATAAATAATTTTAATATAGATAAATCTGAAACCATATTTTTAGTACTGTCACATGACATGAATATTATAAATATTATAGATCATTATAAAGAATTAGGAATGACAGATCGAATTTTCTATGAATCCACCTCATGTTTTATGACATATTCCATATTTTTTACTTAAACAGATATCCCAAATGTACATTGAATAATTATTAAATAGAGA
Source organism: Viscum album (assembly GCA_963277665.1). NCBI lineage: Eukaryota > Viridiplantae > Streptophyta > Magnoliopsida > Santalales > Viscaceae > Viscum > Viscum album. The sequence continues at coordinate 2,082,648,794 of OY728143.1, read as the reverse complement.
GTCTATTATTAGAAAAAATATCCCAAAGTAATTGAAAAGTACCAAGGAAGTATTTTTTCATTGATGAAAGGATGAGATCTCAAAAAAAATTATACACTGATTTAAGTTTACAATATGATAAAGATTATGTTAGATTTCAATTAAAATTTTAGATTTTTCCTAAATGGTGGAGCTATCAATTGGAAGAGGTCCAAATAGCCTACCACGATTGACTCGAAAATAGATGTAGAGTAAATCGTTCCATCAGATACAACAAAGGATGTTTTTGGTTATGGTTTTTCATGTATAAATTTTTTGTGATGCATTCCATCAAAGGATAAATTCATATTTACTATAACAAAAATGGTTCCATTTTTCAGGACAAGGAACCCTAATCTCACCAAAGGACCAAACCCATCATTTTCCAATAAAATATCTAATGAGATATCATTGAGAGGGCAGATTGTTAAGATATATTTGTTGGATATAGAAGAACAAGTAGAGGATTTATTGATGAAATAATCTTTAAATATGGATCATTGTTACTCGATTGAATCTATCATTATTAGATACATAAGATTTTGAATTAATGTTTTTAAATTCAATACGACTTTACAAGAATGGAAATATCTATAGATTACATGAATAATGGAATAATATTATTCCTTCAATGTAAGACATTGAATTGTATTTAAGTGATTATAATCAATGAGTATTATGGATTGTAATGATATTTTATGATTTTCATGAGTGGTGATATCATGAGATAATATAATGGTACTTATTATTCGGACTAACCCACTATGTTATATGTCATGAAATATCATAAAATCATCAATATAAATAATGATGTATTATTATTATCAATCACCATTATTTAAGGTTTCTCATATACCTAGAATGTGAACATTAATACTTTGATATATTTATTTTTTAATACTCATGTCTTATATAGTTTGGGTTGTTGGGTATATTATTAATCATGTCATTGACTGGAGCTCACCCTAATGGGGTTCAACCACTCATATAGTGAGAAAAGGCATATGGACTTTGATTGAATTATATTAAGGAAATGCATTACAATAATTAGTAAAGTCACATATGATATTTTCATAAACGTGGATGAGGTACATGTGATGTGATCATCTTCTATATGAATTACATTTGATGTATTGATCAACTAGGACATTATTTCTTAAAAAGTAATGAAATTATGAGATACTTGGTATTATATTGACATTGTTCTATTTTTAGTGGTCACATGACATCATGGAAAAAGGTATTATATTGTTATTCATATAATGTGTACGACAGATCATGGTGTGAATATGTTCATATGAAGATATGATCATATTTGATCAAGGTCACACTAGATAGCTTAATATCTTTATTACCACTAATGTTTTTCTAGAGGATGTTCCATTATTACACAAATGAAATTATAACTTCATGTTTATTTTCAAACCATCCTTTATGTTTGAATTTAAATTATCCCATCCTTTATGGATGAGATTTTTTCTAAAATGAGAATGGGAGATTTTCTAAATTGAAGATGTACCACTAATGATCAAACCATTATTGGGGAGGGAGATTTAATTTTGAGTCATTTGAATTTAACAAAAATTAGCACATCCTTTATGTTGATCAACCCATTACTATTTATTAGGGTGTATGGGTCTGTAGGAAATCTCCCAAATTAATTTTCCCTTATGTGATAACCAACTCCTTGTGGTGTTTGGAATCACCAATGATATATATTTTCCAAAAAAATATCAATAGTATATTATAAGTGATGTGGGAATAAATCACCCTTAACCCTCAATGTACATCACATTAACTTATAAAACATAAAATATTATGTATGTGGTTAGGATAAGTGTATAAATAATCATTTACCTATGTGGTAGGAATTATTTAATTGTTTTAATGGAACCACCTGTATTCAAGTAATATCCTTGAACTTCCACATGGAATGTTCTCAAACATCATGATAAACAACCTCAACATTTAGCATACATTTCATTCATATACTTCAAATTATAAAAGTATATTCTTCTAGAACTCTCAATTCCTTGATTTCTGATGTTTGAAAGATCATATGTGGATTATTGACTCCAGTATGACACTCCTCCTTTTTATGTTCAAAATCATGGAAACTTACCATATACCTTAGAACATCAAATTTTATTCTCATAAAATTTGATGCTTATGTTATTATGATGGAAGTTATTTGTCATCTACTTCTTATATCTGATAATAATTATCTCTCTCAATGGTCAATTTTATATAATCTACTCATGGTATAATCCTTGTTTATATAGGAATACTTCCTCTGATAGATCACATTCTTTCTCAAATCAAACTTCATTTTTAATCACATTATGAATTGATGTCCATTACAATCTTCTAAAGATATTGGTATTTTACATCATCATATATCCTATAAAGTGTTCCACCAATAATTTTCCAGAGAAAATCCTTTATAATAATTCTTCGAAAAATTTCAACTACTCTTAAGAATGTAAAAAAAATTCTTCCTTTCCTTCAATAAGTATATCATGATATTTACATTCTTATAGTTTCTTTCCTAGTACATTCTCTATCTCATTATATTCTAATTCCAGCTATGATTTTTCTTCCTCTAGTCCCTTTATATATGCAGTTTTATATATAAAAAATTCAAAAAGGACATTTTTCATGTAGTCTTTTTTTATTAGTAAAAAAAATTTAATAGACTCAATAAGTTGGTATTCACCCCAACTAGAGTAAGACTCTTCTCTAAGAGAATTAATTCTAATGTACTTATAAATAATCATACTATACACATTAAATTATAATGTTGTTTGATTATCATATTGATGCATTTGAAAGGATATAATATTTTTACTTTTGATATATTTTATTCCTTTGGTTCTTAATGGATTTTATGAAACATATATGTTTCTACAACTATGGATATTAATGTTTTATTTTGACTAGGATTATCTTCCTCATCTTTTGGAGGAAATATTTTTTCAGCAATCAAAAAACCACACTTTATATAAAATATTTACATGTAACTATGAAAAATAACAAGAATATCCAAGTATAGGCAACCAATTATCTAATACCAATTGAGGTTCCTTAGGTATTGTGTAGTCACCTTAAGGGGTGGTGAATTAGGTTTTCCTTTTTTGATTATGTTCAAAAAAAAATCTTTCTTTGTTTAAGATGATAAAACCTTAATTATCAATTAGGATATATGGATATTGAGAAACTCTCCCTTGAAAAATTCTCCTTTTCTATTGTAGATAAAGTAATGTAAACAAAAAACAAGGGTTTTTATAAGGTTCCCACTCATTGTGAGAACCTAATTTTTGTTATATCTAAAATAATGAATGAAAAGTACTTTCAACTATAATATACATCATATATTTCAAGTTTCGCTAGAAATAAACACCCTTTACCATTGGTGTGCATCACACACACTTCTAAAACCCTAATATTATAAATGTGGTTGAGATAAATCTCATAATAACCATGTACCACTTTGGAATGAATGATAATGTTTTTATACTATAACCACCAATATTATAGTAATCTCCTCAAACTTTATCTTGGATGATTCTTTGAATTCAATATGAACGTCTTCAAAATTGTTCAATCATGTTGGCCCTATCGATATCTTTCTAAAAGAAATTTTTTTAGAACACATTATTATTTGATCACTAATATAAAAAAATTTCCAAATTTTATGATTTAATTTATCTAAATAACAAATCCATAGTCTTCTAAATCTCGGAAACTCACCCTATACCATGAAACATCTGGTACTAGACTTCTTAAATATAAACATTTTATTCTTCAAATAGATGTTCATAGTCTGTTTCTTCCCTCTATTTGATAACCAACATACCTCCAAATGTACTCTTTTTAGACTCAAATCGTGTTTTCTTCCCCCTTTGTATGAGAAATATACCTTTTATATGTGTGGGGAACATTTGGGAATCAGTTTAAACTTTTCTCTTTCTCAACTCCTTAATTGAATATCATTATTTTCTTCAGTATATATAAAGATTTGACTTATATTGAGATCTTAAAAAACATGGATTGAAAAATCATCAACAAATCCTAAAATCATGGATTTAATCACTATATTTACCTTTGTGAATATATCTCTTTAAACATCCAGATTCATATCATCAGAATATTTTGATTTTACAATAAAAAAAAGTTCTTATTGAATTTTCAAAAACATGTACATCTATAGAAGTTAATAAACTAATTATAGTTCATCATTTTTTAAAATAATATTTTTCAACCTTTATTATTTTCATACATTCTTCATTAAGATTGACATACTTATATCTGACTCCATATGATGCATCTTAATTTATTTTAACATTTAGCTTGAAGCTTATTTTTTGTGTCATCCTACATCTTCCAATGTTATTCCTTATGCTCATTAAGACTCATCTCAACATCATGATTTATCTTCTTATTTTGATTTTATACAATTAAAATTAACTCAAACTATGTATCTAGTTCATACTTCTAGATTATAATTTTAGAATCTCTCTTTGAAATTTTGTTCTAGACTCTCCTTCTAAAATATCCTTCTAGACTTAAATACACTTATGTAGTTTGGGATTATCAACATTATAATTTTCATATTTATGGTAGAAATTATTTATAATTTATTTTTGAAATAATTATAGGGTCTTCTGAAATTTTACTTTTTAGTATTTCATCCTAATCAAACTATTTTACTACTCTTTTATGATTACCTTCTAATGGTTTTATATTCAAGATTACAAACATCTGTAAATATTCAGTCCCCTTCTAATTCTTATTTGGGATAATCAATATTCCCATCTATTGGAACATACTTATTCAACTCAAAATTATATTGATAGTTCTTTCCATCCTTCATCACTAGTCATGAAAAAAATAAATATCAGTTCTGCAATCATCAGGTGTATGTGGGTTCTTGCAGATTTAAACATTCCATCTATTTCTCCTCGATCCATTTCAAATTCCACTCGACCAATATTCATTAAATCTAATAATATTTTGGAAGTATATATTTCTTCTTTATTTTTCTTTCTTCTGATGGTTCATCCATCCATAGCTTGTTCATTTATTTGATATCTTCCAGAATATCCATGAGTAGATTCTTTGCCTTCAACTTAATCATTCTGTTACTATAAAAATTTAACATCCAATTAATTATACCATAATAATCATTTAATGATAACTATAAATATTTATCTATAGAAGACTTTTTTATCATCCATTTGTTGGTTTTTGAACCTGTAAATATGATTGGGGATCCATTGGTCTGTGTACTTCTCATAGAGACAAGAGGAATTCTACAATTTAATTTTTGATCTCCAATAATAAAAAAGTATTGAAGAGTTAAGGGAGGAAATTAATTAATTTAATGTATTATTCTAATATATTATATTTTTTCAAACCTTGTTGCATCTATTAACAATATATTGTTGTTTTCAAAGATTTCTTCCAATGAATTTTCATTACTTGAACTACCTAAAACCCATCAATTTGATGGTGATCATTGTGTCTAAACTGGATAAAAAAATAGAAAATTATGTTTTAATTGATTAGAAATAATAATTTAAAGTATAAAAAATTTATATTATAACAATATTATATAGTATTATTATAATTTCAATGCGTCTCCATATAAATTATTTCCCTTTATATTAACCCAAGCATCTTTCGTAGCACATAACATGAGGTGGAAGTTTGTTCATATATTCATTTACCAATACACATATAAAAGGGATTATCATTATGTTATTTTTATATATCACATTAAAGTCTCAATATAAATTTAAAATATAGAAAAAAATTTATTCAAGTAAATCATGACCATAATTACATCAAAATAGGGATATAATGGTTTCAATACACAATGTGTATTTTATATAGTCCACTGTTGTTTCATATATTAAAAATTATGAATCAATGTAATTAATACACCTAATTTAAAATAAAATGTTTCCAATTACAATATACCTTAAATTAATTATCCTTCCACTAGCCATTAAAAGTATCCATGTTTTTTTATTTATGATGTCGACATATATATAGAGTTTGTGGGGTATTACTTTTCAATTAGTATAATTTTAGTGATTTTTAATAATAAGTGTATCAAATTGTTTATAATAATTTAAAGTGACCATTGGAATGAAGTTTTTCCTATAATATTATAATATAAATTTAATCTAAATGAGATAATAAAGAGTAATTTTACACTTCATCAATATATTTTCTAAAGAAATAGAGAAAGTATATCATAATTGTACCCTAATGTATTCACAAATTATTACTTTTAATATTTGAAAAACATATTTTTGTGTGTATATATATCAATAAGTAAGTGCTTACATGTAATTACCCAAATGTATCTAATGAAAATAGAATTTTAAGTCAATATGTTAACCATTTTCATTCCTTCTGACCTTGAATATTAGATCATTATTTATCACCCTAATAACTTTTACTAACACTCTAGAACTACCCAACATCGCATGTTTTTCAATCATATGTTATTCATCTGGTAACATTTTCTCAATTTCAATATACTCAATATGTTTTCCTTAATATTTTTAGAATTCGAAGGTGGAGAATACTTTAACATAATATGTAGTTAAACAATCAATTTAGATTTAGTAAATACACCGGTGATGATAAGATGATATAAGGAAACACATTTTATATAAAAAACTAATCAATTACATTTGACCTATTTATTGAACCAATCTTATATTTAAATGTTAAATGGGGTTGGACTCTCAATCAGTTATCCAAATCGCCTATGTATGGTCCCCAATGATATATATTAAACTATTTACATTGGTTTCTCAATGAAATTATTATAGAATACCAATTAATGTGTTGTCCTCAACATAATTTTCATCTGACCCTGTAGTTTTTATCTATAATATAATAACTTATTAATTTTTCTTTTTATTATCTACGGTATAAAATACTTGTATATCCCCTAATTAAATTATGAACAATATATCCTTCTACCCTTCCTTCTTGGAATTCAATTTCAAAAATACTAATTCATATATTTTTTCAATATTTCTATCAACCTATTAGAATTGAAAATAAATACTTGTAATATTTTATAATTCAACTCCCAAGTGTTTTAAGGATTCCTTGTATAACATATTCAAATAAATATTATTTATGTGTCTCGTACCAGACACATGCATCACTACGGCCACAAGAGTAAATCCACTATTTTAAACCATACTATTTTTATCTTGACCCATTGTATAGAATGTATAATTTTTAATTACATAAATGTAATTTGATAATACATATATAGTTAGTACTATAGAAATTCATCTAAGTTGTTATTAAATTTAATTTGGATTTTTATATCAATCCATATATTTGTGGTCTTGAAACAATCCTATAAACAGTTGATTATATATATTTGATATCCAACTTTTAATGCTTGAGGGATTCAAAATTATAAGACTTAGATTGTGAGTTTCAAAATATATTAAAAACTCTATACTTTTATATAAAACATAAAGGTGACCCTACTCCCACTGTGTAATGTTAATTGAAATAACATCTCTTACAAAAAATCATTCACCCATAAGGCACCTTTTTTGGTGAGATTTTGGGATACCAATGTTATCAATATTTTATAAGTATTTAGTAACAAAATTAAACATCTTCATCGACAATATATCACTCTATAATACAAACCATTATCCAACATCAATTTTTTATATATCTTTTAAAAATATTCATATATTTTCAATTGGTTATTTCCATTTATAATATATGGGACTACATAGTTAGATCTCTCTTATCAAGTAAGTCATTATATAATATAATTAATATAAAGAAGCATATCTAATTCAAATAATATGATATAAATTTCCACTTATATAGTTGGAAACTTATATGGTTCTATAACTTTCATACATACTTATTTGAAAAAAATAATATCCTTTTTAAGTTTTTTTCTCATTTTTAGGTAGAGTGAAACATAAATTCACAATCATTAAATATTCCATAAAAAATCAATAGTTTTATATTAATACCTTTAAATTGATGTCATAAATCCACATGATGTTATTTATATTTGATAAATACATATCTATAACCTAGAAATCATTAAATATGTTACAAAACTGAAATATATCTTTCCTAGAAAATAATTATGCCACTGGAGGAAGAAAACACCATCTTGTTCACATCACTATTTACAAATCATCCTTTATCCCCATATAAATAATTTACAAAATTATGTTAATATAATTAATTTTATAGGTGTATTTACTACTCTCAAATGACACAACCACATACATTTTTCCCATGTGTATGACATTTAAAAAATAAAAGATGTATACACAATTACAATAAATTAATTCAAAAAAACCAATCACTTTTTTCAGCCCATTTTCATATGGTTTTTGGGAAAGATTTTATAAAATGGTTAAAATACACATTACATTCTCAATATATTAATCACTCATTAATATATAATATTATTTATGTTCTTTGGAATTATCATATAATTATTTTTTCAAAAATTGGTATTTATTTCATATGGGTAAAAAAAATTGATTTCCTAGAAAAACAATTTTATATGGAATGTTCCAAACAATTTGATCATGCACCTTCTTCATAAATGAACACCCTAAAATTTCTTTAAATATATATCTTAGAATATTTCCATAAATTTTAAATTCATTTATCATCCCAAATTAAATGTATTTCAATGTAAACTCTTCTTCTCAACTAGAATCATAAAACATAGTACCTTAATCCCATGTAAATTTTAAATCATCAATCAATGGATCCATATAATCATGAATGTAATTACCTAGATGTTTGGTTATAATATAAGTAAAAAAACAAAATTTGTTTTCACTATATGAAAAACCATGGGGTAATCATATAATAAAAAATATAATTGACCATGTACTATGAGTGATACTTTTTATACCATAATAATTCATTTTATCTATAGATAACATAAGACATAGGTTTGTTAGTTCATTTCTAAATCCAAGATACTCCTGGTTAATTTTATTTTAATGATTATATTTTTCTTGGTGACAAATTTTCACATATTAAATTAATTTTATCTTCCTTCCATGTTCATTTCATTTTAGTCTCTTCACTTTTATAGGATCACAAAGGTATTTTCTCTTCACTAACACTAGTGACGATTTAGTGTTGGTATCACATAAAATAATTTATAACCTTTTACCTTATTTTTCATTTTCAAATTTTCAATGAAATTTTATCCCATATTTTATTAAATACCTATAAATAAAATTTTGGCAGGATATTGTGTTTGATAGTTTTTTAGCATGCAACACTAATCTTTAAGAGATCCATGAGATACTATAAAAACATTATTATGTGATCATTATAACAAAGACATTAAATTGATGGTTTGAATAAGAATAAAATAATTATGAATAATATGAATACAGGTTTTATGATTAAAATATATCTTTTAATTTATAATAAATTAGTACTTAATTTTCTGTAAATTCATTTTATGCATAAAAAAATAAGTTTTCTTAAAAAATCGTTGTTATTTAATTTTTTGAAAGAATATTATAATAAATATCCACCATTTTTAAGAGGTTTTACTTAATTAAATGAATATAACTTCTAGAATCATTATTTAAATATATTCATAGGGTATTTTTGTGATTTTAATAAAAATATTTATTTTTTAGTAAATAGTGGAAAATACACATTCATGTAAAATTGAAATAAATATTAATTAAATAAAAAAAATATAATAGTCCTATTATATTATAAAATTGATAAAAAAATTAATATAATTATCCTTTAATTATAAACAATCTAATTAATTATATATGAATCGGTATGATACTTGATTTTAGAATAAGTTCATTTTTAGGCTTAAAGATGCTTTTTCTTGGAAATTGATTTCTTTAGGTTTTATGCATTTATATTAACATTGATATTTAAAAATAATACAAATTTAGTTTTTATAAATAGATTCCATATTTAGAATCCTGGGGTTAAATATTTTTAAATAGGTCCCTCTTATTCTGAATAATAACCATCGTAAAAACTTGTCACCATAGTAAGTGTAAAACGAGTAAAACATGGTTCAAACAATGGAAAGGTCCTAGAAAAATCCAAAACCCTTTCCTTTACTTAATTATATAGGTTATTTACAATATTAATCATCTTTCCAAAAAAATAAATTTCTTTCCACATTCCTTTGATAACAAACATAATATTATTTTAAGTAAAGAATAAATTCAATATGCCACACACATTGTTTTAATATCTATTATAATTTTTAATAGGGATTAAAAATTCCATGTTTATTTATAAATGGTTATGTTTAATATTAATGAAAAATTATTTCATGGTAAAATATCATTAATTTTATAGTGATGGATTAATTACATAAAATCGTTAGGCAAACCAACACAACACTTGTTCAAGAAATAGAAAAATTAAATAAATACTTTTAAAAATATTAATAGTAATAATATTTGGATAAATTATTATTTTCCAAAAAAATAGTTAAATATAACATATTATTTATTTTTTAAAAAAAATTATTCTAATTCAATTTAAATCTTATTTTCTTTAAAGTCAAAATATGTGAATAGTCCCAAAAATGTTATTAATGGTATCATATAGTAAATAATATTTTATTAAATGATTTAAAATTCATAAGTATCCTACCATTTAACAAGTGAATGTTATATGGTTTATCATATCAACCATTTTCAACTTATGTGTAACCTATCCTTTTAAAGAAACTTTAATGACCCGTATTGAATAAAAAAATTTGATCTTATAAAAATAATCAAAATAGGTAACCGGGGTTAAAACAAAAAGATAAGGATTAAAAAATCATCTATAATTGTCTAAATTTTATTTTATGTGATTATTTATACTCATAATAAAACTATATTCTAAATATATCATCTTGGGTCCACTTTAATACAAAAAATAATTTATTACATTTAAATATTTTAAGCAATTCCAAGTGGCCCCCTCCCCACATGTATAAAAGTGAACCTTCTACCCACCCTTATTTAAAAAATTTAAGAACTATAAATTATCCATTAACTACCCTAATACCATAATATATTTATTCCTCATGTCCTGTAAGTTATTTTATTTCAAAAATACCAACCATTCAAGGATTAATGTGCAATCCGGCAAAGGTTTCTCAACGAACGGTTATAAATCTCAATTGAGTGATTTAATTTTATTTACTCTTCTACATCATGTAAAACTATGTTATACATTATAAAATATATAATATGTTATATTAATTATATTTAATTATTATTATGATCATTTAATAACCATTAAAAACTTTTTTTTCATCCTATGGGAAATGAAAATACTGATCGTGCATACATGTGGACTACCACATCCATGAAGAAATGTTTTTTATTTTTCATCAATATATTACATTGATGGGTATAATTATTTATGTAATAAATATATATTATTTTTATGATATATTTATAGAAATTTATTGATTAAATATTCCATATATTTCTTTCATTTTATCCATTGAAAATTAGAAACATCACTCGTGTGTACGTACGGACTACCAGCTCGATAAAGAGATTTAATTCATTTTATCACCAATTTATATGAATAGTCACAAATTTGTATATATTTTTAAAAATGATACTCATTAAATGATTACAATAATATATATTATGGTATTGTGTTCAATTCACAAGGATATATATTGTCAAACCAATACTAGCATGAGAAATGAAGCACTTATCACTCAAAACATTGATTTTAATAAAAAATTGATGACAAAAAATTAAAAGACATTAAATGTTAATAATATATGAAATTATTTATAGGATTATTGTTTTTGAAAAGTTTTAAAATAAATTTTTAATAATTATTTATAATTTTTGAACATGTACAAAGCTAAAAGGGATTAAGGTATGGGTTTCTCATTTAAATTTTATTTCTATGGGATATATGCCATATTCATCACTTGTATCTCTTGTGTGGTTGATATACTTCCCATGAATATATTCTATGATGATTATAATGATAATTATCGGGTCTTAATATTCCATCTAACTTTTTCTCTTTCATAAGATTTTGATTCATATATTACAAAATTGGCATGGGTTTATATTAAGATCTCATTTCTTTTCTGGATAGTCTATACTAAATATTTATTAAGGGAAATGTTATAGATATTATCCTTTAAGCCCAATATATTTTACTGTATTGTATTTATTACTATATTTTTCAATTATTATTACCATTTAATATATTTGGTACGTAAATTTGTTGTAAAATGTTTTTTATAGAAAGGTTGTTGTTATTTCCACTTTAGTCAACATAATTTTTCTTTCTTGTCTGTGATCTTCAAAAAAAATATTTATTTTTTTGCCTATAATTTCTTGCCTATAATTTAAATTTTAAAATAAAATTTATTTTCAATTACTTTTTAAATTATTTACAATGATTTAAAAATTAATCACTTTAATGTTTATAAACAACTTATTTTTTACTTTTTACAAAAGTGTAAAAGGAATGTTTTTTTAACATATACAACCTGAATGAATTTTACCACCATCATGACTACTCTCTACATTGAATACTACTTTATGATTTTCCATGGTTATTTTAAAATAAAATTATTTTATCAATATTTTGGAAATTTTATGTTAAAAATGTATCAATGTAAAAGGATAATTTTCCCTGTTTTCAAAGAAATGTTCAAATACACATTTAATGGTATATTTCATATATGTCAACATCCATTGATTTTTTAATGCTTAAATGGGGATAATATATAATGATAAAAAACATGTTATTTGTCTATATGAATTATGGTTATGTGATGATCAAATTTTTATGATGCCTATTTATTTTCCACATGTTATGTTGCAATGAAATGATAAATGTTTTATGATCTTGTGGCACACATATATATGTTTTTACTATGTGATAGGTGTGTCCTATAGATCCCTATAATGAATTTTGTAAAAACTTATATCTCATGTGATAATTATGGGATATGTGTTTATATAACCAATCCAGTTTGTGAAACATGTAGGAATTCATAATCCAATATGATGTGGGAAATTAATGTCAATACCCGATCTGCTATGATATGGAAAACAGGTTGTGATTCTGGATCTACAATGATATGATAGTCTACGTAGTTATCCTTGAATCAAATTATTTTTTTCTATTCTTATGATGGTGACACACTCTTATGGAATATTAATATTCTTATGATTTTATCTCATTCCTCATGATTAATATTTGTGATGATTCCCCATTCATAAAATGTACTAATGTTTTATTCCTAGTCTAAAGAATATTACCAATGATTTTTTTGGTATATTTCTTTATCCATAATTACATAGTCTCAAACCCTTATTTTCATTATCTTATTACAAATGATCATTAATTGATATATCCAATTCTTTACCTTATGGAGCATATAACATCTCCGATTTTTATGTATTAATATTTTTCCCTAGTTATAAAGATGGGTATTAACTGTGATGAGTCTAGAAGGGTACCTTATATAAAATATTATCAGAAACGCTCAGTAAGAGGCAAGCCTCTTACCATTTATTAATAAAAGAAAAGGAATAAAGTAGATACAACAAGTCCAAAACACCTACATAGCATAGAAATCATACTCATCACCACCCCCTTTGGCAATTATGTCATCTGCATTATCTGTCTCCCCTCTGATCTTTCAGCCAATATAGTCAATATCAAATAAGGGTTTAATTATTTATTGATATTAAGATTAGAGAACCTTGAAGAAAATCATAAGGACAAGCCTTATTATAGTTTAACATCCTAAAGATCTTGTAAATAATTTATTATATGGTTTTCATAGAAAAGTAATTATATGCCTGGATACTGGAAAGTGGATATGAATATATCATAGATTCACAGAGTATTAACACCGTTGAAAGAGGTGAATATTGTATTAACTCTCTCATCACTGGTATTTTATGAGTGGGCCTATGACGACACACCTGGCTAGACAATCAATGTAGTATTCTTGGTTTCATTCACATTTTCATTATAAAAAACTGTGAAGGATTTGAATAGATGGTGGGTATAAATAATCGAGGACAAACCTAAGGTGTCACAGATTGAAAATAAGGTGTCATTATTTCGATATATTATGAATATTTTTTTTGATTACATGAATACTCACTAGGTTTATTATTTATCACATTGTGATTCATGGTCTTATCAATGAATGGACCTTAGAAGAATCATTTTAACACAGAATGTGAAAAATAATGGAATTATTTTTCTCAAGAGAAACTAACTGAAATGGATACTAGAAAATAACTCCTTTTTATTATGCTTAATCATATATATAATAGTATGATTAACAATGTCAAATTGGGTGATATTCCTAAAACTTATAATAAGAAAATAATGTGCTTTTGAGGGAGTTTTATTGATGATTGCAATTGGGGGAAGAATATTCAGGTTCTTGCATGTCATTTATTTTAGATAAATCACTTAGGAAAATGTATCAATGGAATTAGAAGATATTTTTTTGTGGAAAATACGTAAATAAAGAAACTAATTACTACCGAAAAATAAATATATAAATCGAGTTAAATTAATTTCATTTGAAGGTACCCTTAATAGTTAAATTTAAAATATGTAGGGAAATGGGAATTATCCCTATTAATGCCCTGGTCTGAGGGATAAATCCAATACCGAGTACGAGCCTATTAAATTATAAGCATTGAAGCTTGAGGATTTATTTTTTAATGTATTTGGATTCAAGATTTATGTTATAGGAAAAAATTCAATGATATTTTCGTTCTATGAATGATAAAACATATAAGGATAGTTCTGTAGATATTTTTCATTAGATATTTCCAAGCATATGTTGAATGACACCAGAAACCTAGAAATGTTATTAAGTTGTAAAGAGATATTTCACAAAAAATATGAATGAGGGGTAGATAACCCTAAATATGTGACTAAATTTTAGATAATTATTTTTATTTTGGATAACAAGATTATTTATAATAATAAATCAAATGGGATAGTATTAGTGATATTTTAATTGATTAATGATTTATTGAAATAGTTATTTTGTTATTATTGATGGAATTTATTTTATTTTTAGATTTATGGAATATATTAAATAGACAGTGATTTTTTTTCTCAATAAAATAGCCTTATGTTTTTAATTATACATCTTTTAATATATTCTTTAATATTATTCAAGATACTAAAATTTTTTAGTAGAATATATGTTCCTCGTATTCATGTTTTATGTATGTGACATTACGAGAAACTTTATGTTGTTTAGGGAATAAACATAATTAAAATTTAAAACTTTTGTAACCATTTTTCTAATTTTTTGGGTTTTGAATACTTTTTAAGAATGATTTTATGATTTTTAGAATTTCTCTATGTATGGAAATAATTAAATAAATATTTGGATAGTATTATTGAAATCTTTTAGAATAATCTTTCGAATGATATTTTTCTCATATTTTTAATCTTACCACATACTTACCATAATTATTTTTAGTAATTGAATAAATATAGGGGTAATATTTTATCATAATTTTATAGGTATTATGATTTTTTAGAATTTTTTTAATTCATCATACATGAAAAATTTACATTGAAAATTTAACATTAGAATATTACAATAAATCAAGTGGAACCTAATTCAAACACACAACCAAAGGATAAAATTAAATTTATAGATTTGATTAAATCTAGTATATTTTATATTATTAAATGTTAAAATAATTCCTTAACTTTAGGAAAAAGGATCTTGAAAGTTATTTTTTCCTTTTTATAAATATTCTATATAATTTATGGTCATTTTCACCCCTTAAAAATTTATGGATTTGGGGTATTCTCTTTCTTATGATCATGTTCTCTTCCACTCTCTATTATTGCTAGGATATTATTATCTCCTCCATTTCTATACATTCAAATCCCTATAATTTTCTCTATATCTAGGAACCCTATTATATTTTATTTCCTGTAAAGTTTATGTCACCCACTTTCCCTAGTCAAATTATGTTTTTATACCTTTGTATGATGTTGGTTTTTATTAATGGAATTTGAAAATATTGAATGAATTATTACCAAGATAAAAATTATGGGGTTGATGTCTAATTATGGGGTAGAATTTTACACCCTAAATATTTAGTTTAGAAGGATATTATACTCGATAGCTTACTTAACATTCAACACTTAGTGTTAAGGAGGTTCTAATATTCTATAAAAATGATATTATGTCAACATTTTAACCGAAATGCTAAATTTGTAGTATTAAGTTGAATACAATAGTATGAAAAATAAGTATAAATGTTTTTATAATGAAACTTTGTATGATAATTCATAATAAATAATTACACAATTTTTAGTAATGTCATTTTATTTATTAGAAATATATTTTCTTAAAAAATGGGTTTAATTGAATTCTATTAACAAACATTATAATTGATTTCTACCATTTTTTATAAAAACATTTAAATGGATTGAATATAATTTTTGAAATCATCACTTAAATAATAATTTTGGGTGTTCTTTTTTGTAATTTCTCTAAAATAACTATTTCTCAATTAATAGTGGAAAATGATGATTTTTGTAAAATGATAATTTTCTCTCTAAATAAAGAATTTGAAATCGAGAATATGTTTTTAAATTTATCATATGTATTATTAATTTCATTTAATAATATATAATCTCATCAATTACATATTAATTTTCATTACACATTAATTTCTCGTATGTTAATTTTTGTGGTTAAAAACACATTTTTTTTAAAAATAATTTTCATTGTGTTTTACGCATTTATATTAAAATTGATTTTGGAAACATATATAAATTTAATATTGGGAAATGGATTCTATATTTTATATTAGGAGGTTATCATTTTGTAAATATGTCCCCTTTTTGAAGAATAATTCCCATGGAAAATATTTTTCCCCTTGTAAATGGGTAGAAAAAGTAAAACATGGATAAACTATAGGATAATACCTCTACATATTTGAAAAATTTAACCATACTTAATTATATTGGTTATTTACAACCATTATCACCATTGTTTCATTTGTTTTGAAATTTCTACCCACATTACATTGATAATAACCATAATATTATTTTTTGAAAAAAAATATATATAATATCACCCTCTTTGTTTTAATAACACTTATTTTTTGAAATAAGGATAAAAAGAGTTTATCTTTCATTTAGAATGGAAATTTTAAATATCAATGATTTTTTTGTCATGGTAATTTATTTTTTATTTTAATGAAGTAATAATTACTTTAAATTCTTATGCAACAATGATTAAATACATGTTCAGATAATTAAAAAATAAAAACAATTACAAATATTAAATTTTTAAAAATTTAGATGAATTATTTTTTGAAAAAACAAATTTAGAAAAATTTAATATTAATTTATGTTTTAAAAGTTTTTATTCTAATTACATATCTATATTGTTTCTTTAAATTCAGACTATGTGAATTGTCATCAAAATGACTTTAATGGTATTATATATTAAATAATATTATAATAAATGATTCAAAATTAAAATTATATATGTATTTTTCAAATTTAAGGGGATATGGTCTATAATATCAACAATCTTCCAATTTCAGGACACATTTCCTTTTATAGGGACTTTCATTACCCCTGGGGAGTAAAAAACATGATTTTATGGTAATAATTAAAAGGGTTAATGGGGTGTTAATACGTAGAGATAAAGGTTAAAAATAATATTACTTTTTCAAAAAAAATTATGATATTATTTAGAGGAATAAAAATCATAGATTATAAATATCTCAACTTGGTTCCAATCTTAGATGATAATAATTTATTTTATTTAAATATTTTTTATTATATGGGTGTCCCTCACCTCACTTATAAAAGGGAGAATCCTCTCCTCCATTATTTAAAAAGATTTATAACTATATTTTGGAAAATATATACCCTCATTTCATCTTATTTTACTTCCCAAAATCCTATATCTTCTTTTATTACCAAAATACCATCCTATAAAGGGTTGAGGTGTAAGCCATAAGTGGTTTCTTAATTAAGAGGTATAACTCTAAACTATCTACTTTCAATTTTATTTCTTGTTCTACCTAATATGAATATATGATATCTATTATAAAATATTAAATATACTTTATTAAATATAGATTATTATTATTATGTAACAAACAATATCCACCTCTTTTCCATCCTATAGGAAAATAGAACATCGCTCATTCTTAGGTGTGGACTACCACCTCCAAAAAGTAATGTGTTTCATTTTTCATAACCGGTTCACATTGCTGGTTAATATTATGGATTTACTAAATACATGTAACATTTATGATATTATTTTAGTTTTTTAATGGTGAATTTCCATCCATCGAAAAGTGGAAAGATCACTCATTCCCACGAAGTGATATAATTCATTTTTCATCATCACTTTATATGAATAGTTTTAAAAGTAATTAAATAATTACATATGATACCCATGAAATTAAAAAGATTCTTTATTTTATTTAGCAGAGATCAAGCTACAAGAATCAGGACTGTTGAGATGAAACATGAAAGAAAAATTAAGAATTTATCACCCAGAATAGTGAGTTTAATAAAGAAATATTAATAAATAAAGGATAAGATTTTATAATTAAATCATATATGGTATTATATATATTTCTATCTAATAAATTTATAGTAAATATATATTCTTTTATGGTAGTTTTGGATTTGTATTAAGTAAAATAATACTTAAGGTAAATGTTTCGTGTCTCACTTCTATTTATGTGAGACACGTGACATATTCACCACTTTTTTATTTTCTCTCATATATATAATACCCATGAATTTATTTTAATATGGATGATATAGAAATTATGTTTCTTTAAAAATTCATATAACTTTCTCTCATTCATTAGGTTTTGATTCAGGGATTAAAAAAAAGGTAAGGGATTATGTTATAATCTAATTTCATTTCGGGATTTTTTATGCTAAAATTACATTATGGTTAATTTTATGGATATTATATTTTAAGAAATTTTATTTTATTTGAATTTATTTATTCATTTAGTTTTGAATTATTCAAACCATTTTTCTCTATTATTACATAAAATGGTCTTAAAATAATTTTAAATAAAATCTAACCTTATCAACTCTTTCGTCAATACACATTTTCTATCATGTCCATAATCTTCAAAATTGTTTTATGAATTTCCTAAAATATATTTGAAATATTTTGAAATTTTCATTATCCCTACCTTTTACCTTCATTGCAATGTTTTAAAAATTAATCTTTCTAAATTTTTTCCAAACAAGTCATTTTTGACTTTTTATAGAAGTGTGAAAATAATGTTCTCTTTTAATGTATACAATATGGAAGTGGTTTCTTACTCTCATTAAAATTATTTTATTTTAATATTAATGTAAAATATTTCATGGTTATTTTCAAAGAATAGTATTTATTCAATATTCTGGAAATTTTAGGTTAAAAGTTTATCAATGATAAGCAAAATTTTCCTTGATTTTCAAATCATTGTTCAAATACACTTTTAAAGGTATTTTCAGTCTATAGAAACATTCCTTAATGTTTATTAATCTTCAATGGGGATTACATATAATAATAAAATAAATTTTATTCATCTATATATATTATTGGTCTTTGACGATGAAAAATTTAAAAATCTCATTTCTTTTACATCGGTTATGATTTAATGAAATAAAGATTTTTTTTTATATTTTGTCACACATATGTATGGTTTTCAATATTTGATCAGTGGGTATATTAAATCCATCCAATTAATTGGGTAATTTCTTATATCTCATGAGATAATTATGAAAAATGAGTTGATGTTATTTATAAACTATTGAAAATAGTAAAGGATGCTTGTTCTACTATGTTATGGGAATAAAGTATGAGGTTTGATCCACTATTATTTGGGAAACAGGTGAAGATACAGGATTTTATATGATATGATGGTCTTGGTAGTTCACATTGAAAAATGATATGGTTTTTATGAATATGATGGATCCACGCACTTATGATATATTGATATACTTTTATTTGAACTCATCACTCATGATTGATTTTTTATGATTTCCCAATCTTCTGGCGTGCTAATGTTTTCTTCCATGAATCATGATTATGGTCAATGAATTGTTGTGTAAGATTTTCTATTGATAATTACATTTAATCATACTCTTATGATCATGATATTATTAAATATGATCATTGATTTATATCTATCATCTCTAACATTACTAAGTGTTTAAGCTCCCCCATTATTATGTTTTTATTTTTCCTTAGGTTAATGAAAAATGGAAGAAATTATGATGAGTCTAGGAGGTAGACTTATATAAATAATGAGGTTAGATATTTTGAATATTATTTGTAAATAATATGTTTATTTTCCTAAACTCCATGTAAACAAATCATTTATGGTTCGCAGTCGTGTTTATTTGGGATATATATTGAATATTCATCAAAATGATGTAATATATCTGTATGTTATACTTGTGTCACTATACTATATCACATTATTTCTTCTTTGGTTTGTATGAAAGGATGATAAAAATTAAATAACACAAAAACACTCTAGTATTTTTTAACGATATTTTTCTCCAATATTGATGAATAGATTTCAAATATGTCATGGTTATTATGCCACACACATATCTTCCTATTTATTACCTTAACGAGCCCATAAAAGGGTATAGACTTAGAATTAAACATGTTATGGAACCAAATAGACTTATTTACACATGGATTTGGTGTATATCACCATGAATTACATCATGAAGTGAATGGACTCATTTATCCCCTAGAGAGAATGGTTTATCTTTATTCCTCAATTCAAAACAGTGTCTGAAATACCTTAATCATCAAAATCAGTTGGTTGTCTCACATTTATAGTAACCAAGGGTGGTGATAATTTACTTCTAAATTCCATAGAATAATATTATTTATATATATAATAGATGATGGTTAGGGGATGACTCCATCAATCCCATGTCCTTGATATGATGGGAATGTAAGGATGAAGTATCCTTTATACATCTTATTCATTAGTGAAACCAAACTACACTAGATATTCATACTACATTATTCTTATTCAATGCTTGGTAATGGCTCCGGTTCCTCCATATACTCTTCAATTCATATGGATTTTTTAAAAGTTGGTGCATTTTTGGTTCTATCTTGAAATAAAAATTTCTCTATTAAAAATACAATAAATGTTTTGTATTATATTTTCATTAAACCTATAGAATATATGTAAATAGATAATAGTTGTAGCAGTATTAAGTATTCCTCAAATTTGAGCACCCTTAAATATCGACCTTCAACTCATATAATCTTACAAATTTTATAATGATGGTGTTTCTTATTCATTTTCTAAGAAACATTTTTGAATATATAATACACTTTTTTTAAACTCTATTATATATAAAAATTTATTCACTTTTACATTATTTAATTATCTCTTCAAAATATGCATATGCACATTCCATATAATCATTAAACACACATAAACATGGCATAGTCCATGATATAGATTTCCCAATGTTAGAACTTAAAACTTATCGTTTTGAGGGATTATAGAAATGATAACTAAAAATGAACCATGACATAGTTCACCTTGAAATTTTCCATAGTTATCTTGTTAACACACCATGGTTACCATTTTAGGGAGGTTTCCTCAAGCTCACCATTCTGAAGATTGTCTAACTAGAATGAGTATTGTTAAAACACACCGTGAATAATCTTACATGAAACTCTCACTCACCATGACATGGTCAAAATTGTGTTCCTATTTTGAGAGTACCACAATGTAATCCTTCTTCTCTTTTATGTGGTCAAATATCATATTCTAGTCCTATCTTTGGAAAGAATATCTTCGATCTCCATTATCTATTTTTGAATTCCTATACTTGAATCATAGATAATGCATAATAGGATAATGATATTTTACCATCAGAACATACTTTTCAAAATCATATTTTGTATCATTATATAATTATTTGACTGATACATTCCAAATGATATCTCGTTTGTACACATATATGTATTATCTTCCTTAAATGCACAACACTAATAATATTCTTTTTCATAAGGCCTTAAACTCACTTCCTTTATTCCTAATTGAACCAAAAAATCCTCATGATCATCACTATATTTTGATAATTAAATCTCAGGGGAGCATCACCACATTTTCATTTCTCATATTTAAAAATTCATAATCTTATTATTAAATAATTCATTCATATGAACTTTAAAATTGTTTTATTATTAAAGATATCATTATTAGTGAGAAATTAATTGAACTCTCCAATAAGAAGAACCATGGGAATGAGATTTAAGATCACTGAGGACATCACAGTCCCATTTTAAATCTCACATGTGTTTGAATTTTAATTAGATGAATAGTGTATAATTTCACTCAATCCCAAATCAGTACCTTACAAGGATGTGGTTCTATTTTATTACTCACTACACTCCATCATTGGATTGAATAAATTTAATTGTATTTGGTTCTCCCCTTCATCCCATTATTTCAACCCATATATTTGGATTCTGTGTAGTATTTTCCAACATAATCTCTAATAGTTGTACTTGCCTGTGATGGTAGATTTCACTATAATGTTGTTATAGGTTGGCTCCAAGATTTTTCCAGTCACCTAATAATGGTGGCTATGATACTTGGCTAGTTGAGTAACCAAAAGATGGAAAAAAAATTATCTTACATATATATAGATTGCATATAAACATAACTCATCAAACATTTCAAATTCCATACAAACGTGAAATTATCCCACCTCACAGAATCATAACATCAGATCATCATGGATGATAGTTTAATCATAGAACATATTAATAAGATCTTTCAACATTTCTCTAAATAATCCTCTTCAATTTCATGAAAAAAACATATGTAAATATTTTTATATTTTAGAAGTGCCAATCATATTTTTAATCAGTGACATGATTTTACTGGTCAATTGGTAACTTCCATATCATCCTGAACATTCTTAGTTACTCTAAAAAACATATATTATTCTATTCATCCAAATATTAAGATCACACAACTTTCCTATTGGAATTTTATCCACATTTACAATTTATACAACACACATTAAATTTAAAAATATCCCCATTTTTATTTTACTCAATACCAGTGTTATAAATTAGTATATCAAAATATTAGACATTTGTTTAACAATTCATTCATAATATTTTATTCTCTCCACATTTCTCATCTACTTATTTAATTTTATTTTATAGACCGTATTGTTATCAGAAATGAAGTAATTGGAAGATTTTTTACTAGTTCTTATTTATGTAGTGTTTCATGATATATCCCACTCAAATTCTATGTGATCCATATTCGGTTTAGAAGATATGAGGGTTTCATTTATACTAAAAAAAATTTATATCACCAATAATTTGAATCCAACTCTTTAAATAGTCATTATTTATCCTCATGTATTTAAAATATTACTTCTATATAAATCAATTAACACTAATTGATAAATATATCCCTTTTTAATAATATCACCCAAAAAACCCAACATCCATATCAAAAAAAACCATTCAATGAACATAGTATATGAGGTTATGAAATTTATAACATTCATTGGAATCTCTTAAAAAATACGTATTTCAAAGTTTTAGTTTAAATGAATATCACCCATTAATATAATATTTAATTATTTTTAAGAAATAATAAAAGATAATTTCAATGACATTTTTTCAATCACCACAAAAAAATTAATTTTTATAAAATATCTGCAATAGAATCTTATCAAGAAAATTTTCATAAATGATACTCTCAACCAGGTTCATTAATTCCATAAATATTATTTAGATATCCAATTTTATACCCCTAAAAGTGGAGCCCAAATATTATTTCTATCAATTATGATCATTTCGTTAATTATACTCAAAGACATTAAATGTTGATATTAGAGTAAGATGGTACTTAACGAAATATTTTTTTATCTAGAATTTACTATTTAGTTCTTATTTTTATTACTACCTTCAACATCAATTTCCTACATAGTTAGCATATAAATACAACAAAGATAATTAATTAATAAGTTTGAACCTTTTTACCCTTCCGCGGTAGTAACTCTTATAATAATTATATCTCAACCATGTCACCCATTCTTTTTGAACTCAACGTCTAGGAATGATCTTCATGATAGCTCTTATTCTTTCCAATTTTATGTTTCTAAGATTTATTTCCTACATTATTATATTAAAAACCTCCTTGTTTTAGATTTTATTCTTTTAATAAGATAATAAAGAACATGTATCACTAATAGAAACTTTTATATTATTCAGGATTTATTCTTAGGATAGTGTTATTATTATAAAATAATTTTAATTGTGTCTAGATTTCATGAACCATGTACATATATCTTATTTAACACATAGATTTTTCATTTGTTAATAACCTATTTTAAATCTGATATCCTCTTGTGGAACATCTTCTCTCCCTTTAACACTATATTTTACTTTTATTCATATATTCTTATTTCTTTCTCTAAATATTTTATCTAAATAACTAGATAATTATTGGTTATATTGTTTCATTATTAGATATATGATTCCTCTTAAACCTCTTGGGTTTGTCACCCACATATTTATAAAAATACTTACTAGGAAACTACTTAATATTAGTGTTTTCAGCTTTGTTCTTCTGAAAAATCCAAAAGGATGACTTCTTCCTTCATTATCACACCATGGTGTCCTACTTCCTTGATTGAATTTAGAAACAAAGTTGATTGAATTAGAAAAACATGTTTCACTCATGCGACTACAATGATGTAAATTACAATAGATTTTATTTAATTTTTCACTTCTGTTAGATATAGACAAATAAATTCTATTTATAAATATAGATTTTCTCCCCCTTATTGTTGGACTTCATTTTTTCTTGTGTTTGAAATATTATGGAAACATTTAATCTTGATATTCCAAACTTGTTACAACACCAAAAAAGACCGAAAAACATTCATCTTTTTTCTAAAATTTATTTTGTTTAGAAATTTAAAATATGCAACCAAGCTATTTTGGTATTTATTCATCATTAGTAGGGCTATTATTCAGTATGAAATGCTTAAATGATTTTTTTATTCACCGTGGATATGTTAGTAGGATTCTATTTACATTTCTTTGTCAAAATTTTTATATATTTGTATTTCAATATTTACTATTTAGAGTGGTAGATTTCTGATAACAATTATAATTAATGATAGATGTCACCTTGGTCTATGATAATGTGGATAATTTACCCTGATATGATACTAATGTATTCTTTTAAAATAATATAGGCATTTAATAAATAGATCAATCCTATGAACACTGTGTGTTTAGATAAATTTTTCTTGCCTTAATTTTGGAAGACATGAATTGAGAAATTTCTAGATCTTCTAATTTGATTTCAAATTAAAGAAATTTAATATTGGGGGTGTACTTTACATTTTATATTACAATTATTTTATCTTTATAATTATTATATATTTAATCCAAAAGATCCAAATACTATTTTTTATTTTCTTATAGTAGATAGTCAAGTGATCTGATCTTGTTTACCTTGAATTACAATTGAGAATATTGGAAATTAATTCTTGAGGTTGGTTATTATTCTAAATAATTGTACTTTTCTTTTATCATTTTCAAATATTATTCTTTTTATTAATTTTCATCGCTAAAAACTATCTCAATTTTGAAGAATTTTACTTCTATCACCACATTCCTAGTTCGTTTAGACTCTATTAAATTAGAATGATTTTTACACTCAATATCATTTTTGTCTAAGGAATTCTCCATCATTAATGATTTTTTTTTATGGGGAATGGATTCTTTCTATAGAGCTATATTGGAGGAAAAAAGTAGCAACATATCTGGGAAATACATGGATGATATCATTAAAATAAGAACATAAATCAACGTATTTTCTATCAAATAGATAATTAGAAATAAGGTCCTCTCCATATGTTCTAGATTCATCAGAATAAAAATCATTCCAAATATTATTATTACCTCATCATCAAGGAAGAAATATGTTTCACTAGTAGTTTAATAATTTTTCATTTTCTTGCCTTTTTTACTTAATTACAAATTATTTAATATTCAATACTATCTAGATAAAATCATAATTATATAATTTTGAATTTGGTTATTATTCTTAATTAATAAAGAGATAAATATTCTTCTTCTTCTTCTTCTTCCTCCTCCTCCTAAAGTCCTTACTTCTATTTTTTTGGGATCTGCAATATATGGGAAACTTTTTAATAGTCGAAATAAATCATCCAAGTTGTACATCATGTATCTTTAAGATGGAAAAATATAAAATTAACGACTAAAAATGAATCAGAAATGGAGGTTGGACAATTTCTCTAACACCAATTTATAGGATCATAGAGGGTTATTTTCAACACTAAGAGATAGTGAATCAATTTTTATATCCTTCAAACCAATTGAAAACCTTTCCCCTTTTTCGTTGGCTCACCTTTTCACTAAATGAATTTATATTCATATATGACCATATTTATTCATTAGTTGGTATGAATGGATAATAATGAGTACAGAACATGATAAAACACCGCAGTTTATGAATTATGCTAACATCTAAGATAGAGAACTTCTTCCCTGATCATCGTAGTCATTATCCCACTTTCACATCCTCTTATTTATTATCACAATAATTATGGTAATGGATATATCCATTAAAACATATAACTTTTGGAACCAAAAAGACTATAAGAACCCATCTTTTCTATGAGGTATAAATCCTTTAAATATTTATTTGAATCATTTATTTTATCCTTATAAATGTTACCAATGTTTTAAGAAGATTTTCATATTTTTCTGGGGATTTTTTGGATCCCATATCTCTGAGTTACAGAGAAATAGGATAGGTTTATGGTTATTTTATGTTTAGTGGTAACCATACACCTCAAATTGTGTGTCCCTATAAGGGTGTTCACAATTTGTTTAAACCATGAAATGGGTCTTCAGCCATGAGTTTCTTGGATATATAGTGTGTATAGGTTTTTCATGGTTTTTCTAACCATGCACTATAGGTCGTACGAGGAGTTCTCCTTGGGCAGTTGGTTACACAAGGCTAACACACCATTCGAACAAGTGTGCAGCCAAAAGGTTTGACCACTTAAATGGGTTGATTTTATGTTTATTGAAATCTCTATTTCAATTACTCCCTCCTTTTCCCTCTCCTCTCCACTTGTATAGAAACCCATACTTCTTCCTTCAGAGGTCTCAAATGGACTATCCTTGGAATTGATCTCATTCTTTCAGCTGGGATTTGATTTGGATTATGTCTACCATATAGGATCACAAATTGTTGGATCTATATTCATTTATATTATTTAATGATTATTATTCATATCAAAAGATTTATTTTGGTGGGATCTCATATGCCTAATTTTTTGGTCACTTTCTTGTTCTACCATTTTCTTCCAATACGAGAAAAACTAAAGGTCTATACTGGACAAACCATATAATTCAGTAATAAGGTATGGGTTCTAGTAGTTATCTCTCATTTATTGTTTCATTATATTACGTGTTCTGATACGGCACATCAGATTCTCCATGTGTTGGCTATAAAAGACACTTAACCCTTATCTAAATTGATAGACTTGATAAGAATGACCTAGAGTCACATTATTCATGTTGGGGTCGGTCCCTATCTACTATAACTACCCCTTGTGGTGTGACTATGGAATTTACCTTATTATTATAAATTTTTATGTCACTAAAACTTCTTTTACATGAATTTTCTTGACCCAAATTTTCGATGACTATAGTAAATTTAATAGAAGGTGACAGTTTAGACCACATCAATTATTTTAATAGAACAATGGTTACTCTATTGTTAAGGAGGAATTCTAATTAACTATGAATTGACTATTATAAATTCTAAAATTCATTAGAATCATATTATTATTATGATATATGGTCATGGAATCCATTATACTTATGATACACAAGAATAGAATCCTTTATACTTTGATACTCAGGCATGGTGTCTCATATACCTATTAGATATGGTAATGGAATCCCTTTTACCTATGATACTCTTGCATAGAAACCCTTATACTTATCATAAATATTAATGGAATTTATTATACTTGTGATACTAGGGAATGTAATCCCATATACTTTGATACATGGAAATGGTATCCCTTATATTTATGATACTATATTATATCATCCCTCATACCTATAAGGCATGGTGTCACGTATACTTGTGATAATTGGGAATAGAGTATCTGATACTTGTGATATTGTTGATGCTCCTTTTCATCACAGAGTCTAACAAATTGAAAAGGGAAATTCCTTGAACCGAAAGTGATTCATCCTTTGAAGAATCATCAAAAATTGACAAAGTCATGAACAAAGATTCAAATGCACATGGGTCGCGCAAGTTCCATTAAGGTCGCACAAGTATACTTGCACGCCACCCAATGGTCACGCAGGTGACTTCCACACCCTATTTGAATTATGCTCATGGTCTTCTTCAGCCTATAAATACCCCCTGTGGGCCCCCCATTTGGGGATGAAAAATTCCAGAAACTCAGATTTGAGCTCCCGGCACCCTAGTCTCTTCTCAAATCTTCCGAACACTTATAAGGTAATTTCTTACGTAGAACGGAAGATCTAAAGATAGGGAGTAAGGCCTAAGTGTTGAAACTCATCAACACATGCGCGCCTAAGTGGCCAGCTCTTAAGGTAAATGGCCGCACATGCGCTCCGCCTTACCCCTTCAACTGAACTTGCACGCCACCCTTCTGGAAGCCCTTAGGGACAGTACTAAGGGCTTGAGTCAAGTCTCTCCCAAGCATTACCTTAAGGATTGACCACTGTGCAAGTACCCATGTGTCGTGCAGGTATACCTACGCGACCATGACCTGTGCGTCCACACAGGACTTGCGCGCCCCTCTCTTTTTGGGTGCCTCTCCTACCTATTTCACCTCTCTTATGCCTATACACCTCTCCACTTCAAGATTAATCCATCAGAACTCTCTCCAAATCCATTTATGGCATGATTTCCTTTTTTCCTTCCTTATCTGAAACGAATTATGTGGAACATATCTTAAAACCTAGTGATTTACATATCTTTATGTCACTAAGGTCAGATATTTCATTCATTCAACCTCATTCTTTAAGATGAGAGAATCCTTAACTTGGGCCTCCTTTTCAGGAGTAAGCCCCAGTCCATGTTCTCTAAATTTGGGCATCCTCTTAAAGAATAAGCCCCAAGTCCCATAACCTGGGCATCCTTTTCAGGAATAATCCCCAGTCATAATTTCCCAAATATGGGCATCCTTCTTAGGAGTAAGCCCCAAGTTCCCAAAATCCGAATTTCCTTAACCTGGGCTTCCTTTTCAGGAGTAAGCCCTAGTCATAATTTCTCTTAACCAGCCTTAATTTACTTTTGATTTTGGCTTCCTTCTTAGGAGTAAAACCCAATCATAAGTCCACTATTAATTTGGGCACCTTCCTCAAAAGTAAGCCCCATGTTAGAGTATCCAAATCACCATAAAGCACTTATACCTTTATGGATCTTGTTCCAGGGTTTCTTCCCTGAAGTAAAACCCAATATTCCTCTATTTTGGGCAGTCATCCATACATAAACCCCAAATCATTTCTTATGATTTCATCTTTCATGGCACAATTGTCTAGTTTTACCAATACCTCTTGTTTCTCACACTGAGCATGACTCACATGAGCTCAGAGTGTAAAATTAATTATGACATCTTTATTTGAGCCATCAATCATACATAAACCTCATACTTCTTTACTCAAACTATGTGGGTTCTGATTCCTTTTCAAAAACAAAGGATACGTAGGTAGCCTATCTGCGGGTATGATCCCAACTCTAAAATAATCCATGTCCTTCTGAATGACAATAAACTTCAAGTTCCCCACTGAGGGGATTTAAAACTAGTATGGTAATCATAATGACCAAGATATGTTTATATAATGTATTGAAGGATACCATTGACTAAGAATCCCTAAAAAATACATATGATTCTCAATCAACGAAGAACCTGGAATACATATAAAAGATTCTCTAAATTTCATACATGTTAATCATTGATTGTCAGGTCTAAAGGAAAGATCATTTTCATACTTGGTAATGTAATAAGGATTCATGAACATAACTTAAATATATAAAGAGAGTCCCAGAGAAGACAATAATTCCCCTCAAAAAGGTGTGATGAGTCCGACCTCCCATCCTATCGACCAATGAAAATTCTTAACTCTCATCAGTTCACAACTAATGAGCACCTACCTTTATAAACCGCTTAGAATGTTTGAATCTTAAATCAATGATATCATCCACAATTCCAGAGGGGACAAAAAATGGTGAACTCGACGTGAATCCTTAACCAAGTGGAAATGATGTTTTACTTATTTGTTAGGCCCCTATCTAAAACTCAATGAGAGGGAAAACAAAACAATCAATAACATATGTGCTTATCCAAAAGATTTAGTGGCCAGACTTATCTTGATTACATCTGTTATATCAAACAGGAACTCTTTTCCAATATCTTATGCATTACGAGAATGGATTTTCTTAAGTTCACGTCTGTGAATGCCTCTGCTGTGAAAACCTCTGTCGTGAATGCATCTGCTGCTACTACTGCTGGATCATCATCTGATCTAAGAAAGATATCACCAACTTAGCGTCTTCAACGATAGGTATCGAATGCACTGGTTAAGGAGTACCGTCAACACGGTACCATTCTATCTCTGGAGGATACTCGACTAGCCCTCCAAGTGAACAATTCACCCTGGTCATCCGGACAGTGACAACCAGTGATAAAGAAGCAGGTGGTTCCAACCACTGTCTCAAACTATTTTGGGTTGTTATCCCTAGAACGCAATCACCATTCACTCCAATATTCTAGGGAGGTGAATGAGAAGGTCCCTCATGGCCTTAATCAAGGGGACATGAGTCCTTCCCGAGGGATCCCACCAACAATCGCTGCCAGAATCATGTGGTAGTGTGCCCTCAATATAATGAGGGTGTTGTCTCCAGGTGTTCAGATCAGGTTCCTCAAACCCGAGCAGGCAAGACGAACCACCAGAGATGAAATCCGGTTAACAGTGAGGGGGTTCTTATCTCTGTCGTTTCCTAAGAAGTCCACCGACCTAACTTGGTGGAAAGCAATGAGGGGGCACACACACCCGTCTATTTTAAATCCACTGTCCAGTAGTCTCGTCTGGCAGCAGCTTGCCAATCCTGCCAGGCAATTCCGGCGGAGTACTATAGACAGGAACATACACATTTTTATAAATCATCGGCTAGTCAGCGGGCTCGTCTGACTACATGCGATGTATGCCTCCAACCCAATGTGTTGACAACTGGTAAATAGGCACATACACCTGCTTACACTCATCAATCCTTCCAGCAGCCTCATCTATCAGTATTGAAGGATGTTCATCAACCATGTTCAGTGGAGTGCAACAAGCAGGCACAAACACCTGCTAGTATTGATCAAGCCTACCAATAGTCTCATTTGGTAGCATTTGGAGAAGTCAGTCGGAAAGATCCGGTGACAAACAGGAGGCAGACTCAACTCTCTGCCCCCACACATGAGTACTGTCAGAATTCACTGTCAGGAAAAGGAGGACAGGAGTAGGAACACACACCTACTCCAAGTAAGGAATGGACTTATATCCTCGATCTGGCAGTTGAAGTCACCAAACATATTCTATCAATGGTGAAAGGGCGGTAGCAAATCCCTACTCATATTCTAGATGCCTGCCAGGATATTATAACAACTTCAGTAGCATCTCAGGGAAAGACACATAAATCTATCCCTACCATTGGAGTGACACATCAACAGTTCACTCCAGAACAGACACACATCTATGTTCCAGTCCAAGAGGGTTGTGAGGCGTACTCCCCCATATCATACGGACAGCCATGTCAGGCACATACACCTGATTTTAGTGGAGATAATCAGCCCAACCTGATCATTTCCCCTAAGTAGGCACATACACCTGCCCATAATGACCACTTTCTTCACCAAGTGGTTCCCAAAGTGATTAAGAAGGCGTCTAACAAAAATACCCGCCCGAAACAGTCAAGAAATCAAGGGACAACTTGTAACAAGGCCTTGCACGATGCTGGAGTTCTTGATTCACTCAAACAATTATCTGTTGCAACTCAAGATTTTACACTTTCAGTTCCCAATAGTGGGAACATTAATTCCTATGTTCTGCATCAGATGATTTCTCATGAAGGTCTGGTTCATGACAATGTGGTCGATCTTGAAGTTTCATCTTCAGATGAGAGCCCCAGGAACCCTCTCTGTGGTCAGAAGACCAAGGAGAAATATGTTTCATATTCTTCTGTAACCCACCACGGTGTTCCTCCCCATGATTATGAATTTAGCTGTGAAAGTCCACTCTACACTAATAATGCACATTCCTTGGAAAATGCTCTAATGGACAATGTAATGACAAGAAAGCCCTCTTATCTTGAGGAACCTTCACATGTGAATCCAGTCATGTCTGATGCTTTACCACTATCAGGTGATACACTTTCTCAATAAGAAGATAGCATGGGTTTTATGTCATTCTCCGAACCACCCCTGCGTCATTCATCTTCTAGTTTGATCAGTGAATTCTGTACCAATCTTGTTGAATCCGATGAAGCAACAATGAAGCACAAGCTTTGGTCCAATTAGGTAGAAGAATCTTTATTGAATGATAAAGAGGGTGTACTGAATATGAGAAAAGAACTGGCGAAAGGTTAAGTACCAGTCATGTTTTGGCCTCTGGATGACTCTCAGTATGACATTCCAAAGATGTTGACGGAAGATGGAATTCATGATATTCGTCTCAACATATGAAAAACTCTTTATTAGTTGAAAAATTAAATATTATCTTATGATGAATATGAAAATCAGGTCATGATAATAGAAGGGTAAAAATGCCAAATTGACATGGCATGTCTCTCGGTTTCTCAATATCCGAAGGCTGAAAAACAGCAGAGGGCCCTTCAGTGTTCATGCCTTGGCGCACTAAGAAGATTCCGTCAGTTAATTTCCAATTCCCTATCTGGTATTCATATCAGGGGATGGGGTGTTCATGGAGCACTACATTTCATTGTGCTTTCCAATCAACAAAGCCCGCCGAAAATGGTCTCATGCAATGTTATTGCCCATGGCCGGCCACAGTCACTGGGTTTTGTATGTAATCAAAAGCATGCCCAAGAATAGGATTCAACTAGTTTCCCTCAAAATAAAGCATATAGAGAACAATTTGTTGAATTACTCCTGCATCACGCAAACGAGAATATAAAACAAGCCTCTTGTTTGGAGAAAGCACATCACTACATTACAGAAGTGTCAGAAATCATCCAACGGCCTTTTGAGCCAGGTGATAAAAGTGGATGCAGGTTGATGCATCCAGCTAATTTCCAGACTAAATTCTGCAAGATCAGGAGATCTTTCCAGAAGGTCTCATATGTAGCATCTCAAGAGCCACCCCAGCTTTCCGGACTGGGGACTCTTTTAACCCAACCCTCGGAATCAACAAATAGGATTCGAGGAGTTGATCAGGATCAGCCCCCGTCCACCAGACTAGGGACTTTTTCAAATCATCAATCTCTTCTTCAGAGAAAGTCAGTCTTCTATCGATTAGGGAAGAAGCCTCAAGAGGAACGAAGAGCCAAATTATCTGGAGATTCCCTCCAAATTACAGTTCATCAAGAAGTTCCTGATGAATCAAATCAACAAAAGGAAATGTTTCATCAGGGATATGGAAAAAGACAATACTGCAAAAATTTAAATAGAGGGGATACAATGAATTATGAATCAACTAATGTCAACAATGCCATTGTTGTTGATCCACCAGATGAGGCTCACTCAGAGGGATCAGATGAAGAGGTTCCTGCTCAAGAAGTTGTGTGCACAGACACAAATGAAGAGGGTGTGCGTGCAAGAAATCAATGGACTGCCCAAAATCTAGGTAATCCTTCAAATAACTCACTTCCCCCTCTCCAAAAGGTGTCCAATAAGGGGAAAACGATTAAGGTTACATACCCTTCCTCTGGAGAAGGCCAATTTCTCTCACTAGAGCGATTATTTTCACAACAAGGGGAAGAAATGAAGGAATTGAGGAGGTTGACCGCAGAATTACTTCAAGGTAGCCTTCCTCCTAAGCATGATGGAGTCAGTCAGCCAAGGAAATTTGATGCGGTTACTGAGATGGATCAAGAATATCCTCCTCTACCAGTACCCCCTCACAGGTGTAATACTATGGGTCAAGTGCAACAACAATCGGCAGTGCTACCATCAGTTGTAGTACCAGCCATCACATCTGTCCAAGCTCCAGTCATTGCACCTGTTCTGGTCCAATCCCAACCGGAAGTTTCTCAAAAGTTAATAACTATTATTGAGTCATTAATAGCTTTGTTAGAATCTATGGAAGGAAATCTTGCACCAGTTCAACCAGAGAAGAGAGCTTACCCTGAATGTGTTGATGCAATACCTCCCCCATCAAATTTTTCAAGTACCACATTCCCAATATTTAATGGTTCGGGAGACCCAGAGCAACACTTAACACATTTTTTTTCTCGTTGCGATCCTATGATGGGAACCCCTCAACAACAAGAATCATTTGAGCTTAGGTGTTTTGTACAGTCAATACAAGGACCTTCCTTTGTCTAGTACACAAGCTTGCAATCTCGGTCAATTACCGGGTGGGAGGATCTTCATCAACATTTCCTTCTTCAATTCATCTCAACATTTCCAAAGACAAAAGTTTTTTATTTTAAAAATTGTAAGAAAAGGGAGAATGAAAGGGTTTCATATTTCATTGCTCGCTGGAAGGGATTGACATATTCCCTGAGCTTAGCACACTCTCATGAATAATTGTTTCCAATTTGTGTGGAAAATCTGCGTGATGAGTTGTGCACACCGTTGATCCCTGGGAAATACACAGGAGGGTTTCGAGACCTTACTTCAATCTCTCAAAATATTGAAGACTCTCTTATAAAGACTAAGGATAAAGCTCGTGTAATTCCATCAACTCCATGAAGGAGAATTGGTAATGTAGAGACTGCTACCGTTATGATTTAACAAGCACCTGTACCTACTTCTACTTTAAATCCTTCATCTTCTCGAAGGGCTCCACCTCCTGAGCACCAAAAAAAGAGGCTGTTTTGTCAATATGATCAAAGAGATCAAAGACGAAAACAATTTGAGGATTTGAAGAGGAAATTTTAGTTTTTCCGAAATGAAAAAGTTCCTGGTTAGTTAATTTCGGTTCTGAAAAATAACTTGGTTCAATTTCCAAATCCCAAGAGGCCGAACAAGGAAGGAGATGAAGATAGTCCCAACTATTTCCCGTTTCATCAAATGTTGGTGCATCCCATTTAGGAGTGTTTTGTTTTCAAGGACCTCCTGTAAAAAATGGTCGACTTGGGACAACTCAAACTGAAAGGTTCTTCAACTCAGGTAGCATGTGTTACTGCTATAGATCCAGAGGAAGAAGGCGAGTGGAAATAAGTTAAGAAGAAAAATGCACCAAAATATGATGATTGGATGGTCAGAAAAATGATCAACCTAACTCATGCTATTTTGCGAACACAGTTGAAGAAACCAATTGTGTCTTATTCCAAGAATTCTACAATAAAACCCTCTTCATCAGAGGGAAATTCCTCAATGAAACAGCATAATTCAAAGAAATAAGAAGAATCAGAAGAAGATGAGTATGTGTCAAAGCCAAAGATGTCTTTGACTCTGGAAGATTTTATGTCATCTACTTCGAAGCCACGGGCACCACCCCATCAAACGACACAACCTAAATTAGCTATTTAGGCAGAGTCTTCAACGGATGAAGATTTAATCTTTGGTTCTGTTAATATGATTTAGTTAACAGATCCCTATTCCAATCACATTTTCAAACTCGATAAACCTGGGTTCCCCGTATCTAAGAGGGGAATCAGAGGATGTTCAAGAGGCTTAGGGTATAGGGGAAGACGTGGATCTTTTAGAGGCCACAATTCTAATTCTAACCCTGCTAGAATTGTGTATGCAGCAGAAACCTATGGCATAGCCCTTCAACGAGCTCAACAAGAACAAGCAAGGTCTTCTACACAAGGAAGATTCAGTCCTAGAACAGTTATTCTGGAAGATCGGTTAGAGGTTCCCCATTATTCCTCTCAGAAGGTAAATAGACCTAATCGGTCTAATATTCCAAATCCAGGAGTATTACCAACTCCTATCCTAGTACAAGATACATCAACTTCCAAAGCATCAACTTCTAAGGTACCTGTGAAACCACATTTTCCTGTTGGGAAACACAGACCTTTGGATCAAAAGTATGATGTATTGAAACACTTGGCCCAAATACCGGCCATGTTATCAATTCTGGAAGCTTTAGATTTATCAAAGTATCTTCGAGAGGCACTCATCGAGGAATTGTCGATTCCTCAAGAGATTGAAACTGAAATCGACATAGCTGAAGTCTACCTTGTAGAGAATAATCCTGCAGAATTCCATGCAGTGATATCTTTTATTGATAAAGATGAAGATGATGTCATGCATGGACATATTAAACCCTTGTACTTATCTGGAAAGGTCAATCGTGTAGACATCTGAAGAGTTTTCATTGATAATGGTTCAGGAGTCAACCTCATCCCCATTCATACACTTCGTCGATTGGGCCTCAAAGAATCTGATTTATCTCCTTCTACTTTGATGTTACCAGGATATGATAAAAATGAACAAGAACCACTGGGCGAGAATACACTCAGAACTCAGTTTGGATATCTTGTATCTAATCAGGATTTTATGGTTGTTGATCAAGACTCAGCCTTCAACATCTTTCTTGGAAGACCCTGGCTACATCAACCTGCGGTTATCCCTTCATCATACCATCAATGTCTCAAATATTGTTTCGATGGTCAAATTGGGACATTGCGTGGTGATAAAGCCTCATTCAAGGCATTTTAATCTCAATACATTGAGGCGGAATTCTATCACATGAAGGGAAATGAGAAATCCACATCAAGGGAGATTACCAAAGTTAATGCTTCATATGGTTTGGAAAAGATTCCAGTAAACCCATTAGCACATGTGAGTACAGATTATGTATTTCATATCAGTAAAATTGACAGGATAGACTGAAATCAAAATAATCTTATGGAATCCTTCATAATGTTAATTACGGCAATCAATCCAGACAGCATGAGAGAAAGTGGTGATTCACCAAACAATGATGAAAGATCAAATGGAGATGTCTTCATTTTATCTGCTAAAATTCAGAAAGTCTATACTTCACAAACCAGGCCAGAATAATTTATAGCAATGTCAGAGGTGAACGATGATGTCAATTCTCAATCCATCATCTCCTCTTTATTCCCCAAAAAAGACCTTGCATCATCAATAAGGTCGGAAATGGAAGCTTCTTTTTCAAGATGTTCAAGTTTTAACATATCTTCTGATCATAGAAATTTTACTTCACCATCTATTATGAAAGTAGAAACAGGAGAAATAACACATGTTGAAGAAGAAGAGGAAGATCTCAGGGATGATCCTACAACATTTGAATTGGGTATCTCTACCACCGTGGATGAACTCAGAGAAATAAATCTGGGCACAAAAGAATATACACGCCCCATGTTAACTAGTGCGGCCATGACTCTTGAAGAGCAAGAGATGTATATTTCTTTTTTAACGAAAAATCGAGATATATTTTCTTGGAACTATATAGAGATTCCATGGCTTAATCCTAATGTTTCCACTCATCATTTGGGTTTTCCAGAAGAACATAGAGGATTCAAACAAGCCTCTAGAAGAACACACCCAACCTATGCTTCCAAAATTGAAGCTGAAGTGGATAAGATCATCAAATCTAACTTCGTCAGAGAAGTTAAATATCCCAAATGGCTTGCTAATATTGTCCCTATGAAAAAGAAGAATGGGAAAATTAGAGTTTGCATTGATTTCAGAGATCTTAATTGGCATTGTCCTAAGGATGATTTTACAGTACCGATTACAGAACTATTAATTGATGCAACAGCTTGCTATAAAGCAATTTCCTTCATGGATTGACATTCTGGATATAATCAAATCCGAAACGCTCTAGAAGATGAAGAATCTACAACCTTCAGATCCCCTCAGGGTGTGTTTTTCTATCAGGTAATGCTCTTTGGCCTGAAGAATATAGGTGCAACATATCAGTGTGCCATGCATCACATCTTCAAACCCTTTTTAGAGAAGTTTGATGAATGTTATGTGGAATATTTGGTGGTTAAATCCAAACAAAGTTATAATCACTTGGCTGATTTGGAAATCATATTCCACACAGTTCGGAAACATAATTTGAAGATGAACCCCTTAAAATGTTCTTTTGGGGTAATCTCAGGAAAATTTCTCAGATTTGTCGTATGCCATAGTGTTATCGAAGTTGATCCTGAGAAGACAAAGTCAATCCTTGGTATGTCACATCTTCAAAATTTAAAATAATTGAGAGGAATTCAAGGACACTTAGCCTATATTCGGCATTTCATCGCCAATTTGGTAGGAAAAAGTTTACCCTTCACCAAATTGATGAAGAAGGGAGTCACTTACAAGTGGACTGAAGAATGTAAAGAAGCATTCGATGTTATTAAGAAGTATCTCTTGGGTCCACCGATGTTAATGCCACCTATTGAAGAAAGACCACTTCTCTTCTATGTGACAGCTTTAGAAAAATCATTGGGTGCCTTTGTTTCTCAGAAGAATGGTGCTGGGAATGAAAATAGCCTATACTATCTCAGTCGGACTATGCTTGAAGTAGAAACCCAATATTCAAATATTGAGAAGTGCTACCTAGCATTAATCTTTGCAGTTTAGATGTTGAGACACTACCTGCAACATCACGAGGTCCAATTTGAATTTCACAATAACCCACTCAAATTCATCCTTAGTCATCCAACTATTACAGAACATCTAGAAAGGTGGGCGGTTATTTTGCAGTAATTTGATATTCAATATGTGTCTCAAAAGGCAATAAAGTGCCAAGTTCTGGCTGATTTCCTTGCTGAACATCCTTCAGTAGAAGAAACATCTTCAGATATTGAACTTCCTGATGAAGAAGTATTCTTTTTTCAAGATAGTCTTCAAACATGGGAAATGTACTTTGATAGTGCATCCTGAAGTCCAACATGGAATAAAATGGAAAATCCAAAATTCAACAAACTTGGGTTCGGAATTTTACTCATTTCTCCAGGAAAGCCAGTGCAACCTTATTCCTTCTCATTGTTGGGAGGTGGTACAAATAATGAAGCAGAATGTCATGCTCTTATCGCAGGATTGGAATTGGCGCTTCAAGAACAATTGAGTCACTTAAAGGTGAAAGGTGATTCAGACCTGGTAATCAAACAAGTCAATGGGGATTATGCCATCAGAAAATAAGAACTAATCCCTTTGTGTGATTACGTCAGAGAGTTAATGGTGGAATTTCCTTTAGAACTGACATTTTCTTATGTCCCAAGATCACAAAATGCTGAAGATGATACGCTGGCTAATATAGCCACAGCTCTGAAAGATCCAAATTGGGACGAGACAAGTATCAGTATTTCCCACCGTCATACAATCTCACCTTTTGTTCAATCCAGAATAGAGGAAATCAATGAAATTAGTCCCATCTCTGAACCATATGGTCATACTATATGATGGATGACACCTATTAGGGAATACCTTCAAAATGGAACACTTCCACTTGATAGAGCCGGGAATGAACATGTTCATAGATGTGTGGTCAATTTCACTATTTATGATAGCACAGATCACATAGATAAAGTTCTATACAAAATAGGTTTTGATGGATTTCACTTCAGATGCATTGATGTTGAAGAGAAAATGGCTGTCATGAAAGAAGTACATGTAAGATTCTGTGGTTCCCATCAGTCTGAACATAGACTATCTAATCAAATTCGAAGGCTTGGATACTTATGGCCTTCAATGATACAAGATTGTGTTTATTTCATAGATAAGTTTCATTCCTTTCAAGTACATTACAACTTCATTCATCAACCCACATAGTTGCCTCATATAGATAAATACTCGTGGCCATTTTCCACATGGGGAATGGATGTAGTGGGACCTTATCCTTCGGCTACAGCCATGTAGTTGAAATATATTCTTACTACTACTGACTTCTTTTCAAAATGGGAAAAGGCAATACCCCTCTAATAATCCAGTTCTAAATGAATTGTTAGCTTCATCAAGTCTAACATCATTACCAGATTTGGTGTCCCTCATACCATATTAACGGATAATGGCACCAACTTCTGTTCATCCGAGGTGAGGAAGTTGTATCAAGAATACAACATCAAATCCAATCATTCATCTTCGTATCATGCAGCGGCTAATGGGAAGATAGAATCTTTCAAAAATACTACAAAATATGGATGATAAAGATAAGAAATCATGGCCTGATAAACCTTTTCCTACTTTATGGGCTTATCGAACCACCACCTGCACTGCAACGCGGTCAACTCCATATTCATTGGTATATAGAACAGAAGAAGTCTTGCCCATTGAAGTTCAATTAAACTCACTCATAGTTTCCATTTTTTATCAGTAATCTATAGATGAACAATATCAAAAACTATTGGATGAATTGGAACGGTTAGATGAGAAAATATTGTGCACCCTGTACAACATGGAAGTCTATTAGAATCGAATAGCATGATCTTTCAACAAAAAAGTTTGTCTTGGTTCATTTGTTCAGGAAGAATTGGTATTAGTTCTCATAATTCCAATGATACAAGGAAAGAAACCTCCCAAGCATGAACCAAAATGCTAAGGATCTTATTCAACACATAAGGTCTACTCCAATGGAGCATATTCTTTATTCTCAATGGACGGAGTACTCATCACTACTCTAACCAATGCTATATTTCTGAAGAAGTATTTTGTGTAACACAAATGCTTTATCGTCCAGAAAGATGTCAAACTGCAGCATCCATAGTCCATGCATATTACCATAAACTATTTACATCCCTTCGTCCAGCAAGACGTTAAACTCCACTATCCACGGTCCATGCATATAACCATAAACTATTTTCATCCCTTTCATCCAACATGACGTTAAAATATATTTTCCCCATCGTCTTAGCTACATGATGGTAAATTGTAAATCACCCTTATTGTCAGACATGACATTAAACTATGTCCCTATATTTGTCCCTAATAAATCTAACATTACATTAAATTGTGTCCTCTATTGTCCTTACTTCATGACATTAAACTGCACAGTCCCCCTTTCGTCCAACATGACGTTAAACTGTATTTTCCCCATCGTTCTAGCTACATGATGATAAACTCTATAGAAGTCCCTTAATATGTCCTACATGACGTTAAACTGTATTTTTTCCTTACTACATGACACTAAACTGTGCAGCACTAATAGTCCTCACTGCAAGACTTTAAACTGCATAGTCCCTTCATATGTCCTATATGACATTGAACTATGCATTGTTAAGGTTTTTGTTACCTCTTATTTCTCACACTGTGTATGACTCACATGAGATTAGAGTAAACTTCAACCATAACACCCTATCTAGGCCGCTAACCATGCATAACCAACACCATTTTTTGTCCCATGTTCTTTTTCATGATCTGAAAGTATTCAAGTATATGGTTTATATTTCTCGTCCCTATGTTTGTGTCAGAACTGTGTAGGAGTGACATTCATCCAGTTCTTAGATGATCTTTCTTGGAAATATCTTCACCATATACAAGTACCTCTTTCCATACATCAAACTCCACGCTTTGGAAAAGTTGAATCTCCATAAACTTCCACTGCCTTTTTAGTAGTAGAAAAGTAAATTTTTGAGAGTTCGTTTTCCTGAACATGTAGCACGTGCCCTTAGGCGGCCTTGCATAAACAGTCCACATAACAGAATTCTCAGCCAAAAGATTCTATTAATTTACTATGCAGACAATTCACTTAGGCGGCCCTATATAATTCAACCCCCTACCAGGTTTTTTAAATAATGGTAACTTCATTCTTGGGAACTACTTCTTCTAATGCCTTTTAGCCCTTTTTTGTATCATTCATAAGATTCAAAATTTCATAAATCATAGTTTACATGTTTTCCTTCATACTTGAGTGTGGTAAAATGTTTTCAGATATGTTTTCAAAGAATTGAGTAAATTTTAACTCATTTGGTCAATGCTATTTCGACCTTAAAACATTATCCTTTTTATGTCTGATGCACGTGACTTTAAACTGCCCACGAAAGACAAGGTAACTATAAATAAAAGTCACGTCCCAGCTCACTAAACATACATTTTTGTATGAT
Organism: Viscum album; assembly: GCA_963277665.1. Classification (NCBI taxonomy): domain Eukaryota; kingdom Viridiplantae; phylum Streptophyta; class Magnoliopsida; order Santalales; family Viscaceae; genus Viscum; species Viscum album. Next base: position 2,082,606,426 of record OY728143.1, on the reverse strand, counting down.
TTAGGTAATATTGAGCAATTAAAAGATTCAATGTTTGTAGGGTTATATATTAATCCTAAAAAAATCAAACTATCCTTACTAGGCCCTTTGGCTTAGGTAAAATTTAAAGCAGGTATCAAAGAATACAAGCACAAATGATTGAGGATGAAAGTGTTTTTGTTTGATTCAGAAGAGTTATAAAGACATCCATAGACTGGAGCCTCTTCTCTTTTTCAGGAATTACAAAAGGATTTCAATATAACTCTTCATTTGATTTACGACATCCCGAGCTTCATCAACAGCCACCTAGAATTCATTCATTCAACTGGATACAATAAGAGGTGCAGTGATACTAGCTCTTCTTGGAACAATTTTAAAAGAATGTTCTTGAGTGCGGTTTGAGAAAATTTTCTGCTGATCAAACAGTGACTCTGTTTCTATCCAAGAGACTTAGAAGAAGGATACATGGATTTGAGAATGAAGCATTGGATGTAAAGAGCCATTTGGAGATAGTACTCTTTTCAGATATTTTTCTAATGCCGTGTTTTTCTTCCCTCCACCAACCGGCAGTGGAAAACATTTCAACCCATGGGTTTTCCATTTTAATATCTACAAGGAAATGGCATGGAGGAAAATTTTGAAATTTCACACCATTGTTGTTTCTCTTAATGCAAAACATAACCAAAATAGAGGAGTAGCAGTGCAGCTACATATTAGGCATATAGTTCTTTGCATCTGGAACATTGACTCCTTGCAGATGACCATGACCATACAGTGGCAGGTAGATGATCTGTGGAAAATTAAGATGATATTTCTTCAAGTACTTATCCAAATCTGGAAGAGTGGAGCTGCAGATATCATAGTAATCATTGCCAATAATGTTCATCATGTCATCAATCCGCTTTCTATCCATCTCATCAACCATTCCAATTCTTCTAGGATCCATTGAATCTGCAAAAAAGTTAAATAAATTAACTTTCAAATGGGTTGATTTTTCATAAAAGTTTTTAAGGAATTCAAAAAAAAATGGCTAAGTCATTAAGGTGTGAAATTCTAATTTTGGTGCGCAAGTATGGATGTGTCACGCAAGATTTTGGCATGAAAGTATCATTGCGCAAGTCCAGATACCTCTACAGACACACGATAGAAAATAAACAGCAGAAAACCTAGCAACCTGTGCGGCAAAGGTAACATGCGCGGAGATAGCTTGAAAATTTGAAATCTGGGTACTTTGTGCGAGAATGGCCACTTATATATAGGCAAGGCCTCAACCCTGCATGCCTAAAAGTCAGCGCACTCTAAATCCAACGTGATAAAATCCTGCGCGACGCCATCTGTGTGCTCAACACCTGAGCGGAGAGGTTTCCTTGGTTTTCTTCTTTTCCTCAGAGTCACATCCTCACTATTTTCGGATCCATCTCTGAGGGGGGACATTTGTGGACGCTCATTTTCATCACATAGTATAATGATTTGAAAAGGTAAATACATTGAACCCCAAGTGATTCATCCTTTGAATAAACATAAAAAATTAACAAAGGCATGAACAAAGATTCAAATGCACTTGGGTCGTGAAATTTCCTCCAAGTTCGCATAAGTATACTTGCACGCCACCCAATGGTCGTCCAGGTGACTTGCGCGCCCTCTTTGAATTCCGCTCAGGGTCTTATTTAGCATATAAATACCCCCTGTGGGCCCCCCATTTGGGGATGAAAAATTCCAGAAACTCATATTTGAGCTCCCGGCGCCCTAGTCTCTTCTCAAAGCTTACGAACACTTCAAAGGTATTTTCTTACCTAGAACGGAAGATCTAAATAGAGAGAGTAAGTCCTATGTTTTGAAACTCATCAACACTTACGCGCCTAAGTGCCCAGCCCTTAAGGGAAATGGCCACACTTGTGTTCCACCTTACCCCTTCAACAGAACTTGTGTTCCACCCTTCTGGAAGCCCTTAGGGACAGTACTAAGGGATTGAGTCAAGTCTCACCCAATTATTACCTTAAGGGTTGACCATCGCGCAAGTACCCATGTGTCACGCAGGTACACCTGCGCAACCAGGACATGCGCACCCACACATGACTTGTGCGCCCCTCTCTTTTTGGGTACCTCTCCTACTTATTTCACCTCTCATATGCATATCCATCTCTCCTCTTCAAGATTAATCCTTCAAAACTCTATTAAAATCCATTCATGGCATGATTTCCTTGTTGGCTTCCTTATCTGAAAGGAATTCTGTGGAATATCTCTTAAAACCTAATGATTTACATATATTTATGCCACTAAGGTCATAGATTTCATTCATTCAACCTCATTATTTAAGATGAGAGAATCCTTAACCTAGGCCTCCTTTTTAGGAGTACGCCCCAGTCCAAGTTATCTTAATTTGGGCATCCCCCTTAGGAATAATCCCCATGTTCCCTAACTTGGGAATTCTTTTAAGGAATAAGCCCCAGTCATAATTTCCCAAATATGGGAATCCTCCTTAGGAGTTAGCCGCAAGTTCCAAAAATCCAAATTTCCTTAACCTAGGATTCCTTTTCATGAGTAAGCCCCAGTCATAATTTCTCTTAACCAGTCTTAATTTAGTTTTGATTTGGGCTTCTTTATTAGGAGTAAAACCCAATCATAAGTCTATTCTTAATTTGGGAACCCTCCTCAAGAGTAATCCCCACGTTAAAGTAACCAAAACTCCATAAAGCACATATACCTTTATGGACCTTGTTCCTGGGTTTCTTCCCTGAAGTAAAACCCAATCTTCATCTATTTCGGGCAGTCATCCATACATAATCCCCACATCATTTCTTATGATTGCATCTTTCATGGCACAATTGTCTGGTTTTACCAATACCTCTTGTTTCTCACACCGAGCATGACTCACGTGATCTTAGAGTGTAAAAGTAATTATGGAATCTTTCTTTGATCCATCAATCATGCATAAACCTCATACTTCTTTACTCAAACTACATGGGTTCTGATTCCTTTTATAAAAAAAAGGATACGTAGGTAGCCCATCTGCAGGTATGATCCCAACTTTGAAATAATCCATGTCCTTCTGAATGACAATAAACTTCAAGTGCCCCATTGAGTAGCTTTAAAACCTGTATGGTCATCATAATGACCAAGAGAATTTTATATAATGTATTGAAGGATAACATTGACTAAGAATATCTAAACAAATACATATGATTCTCTATCGATGAATAACCTCTAATACATATAAAATATTCTCTAAATTTCATACATGTTAATCATTGATTGCTAGATCTAAAGGAAAGATCATTTTCATACTTGGTAATGTAAAAAGAATTCACAAACATAACTTAAATCTATAAAGAGAGTCTCGGAGTAGACAATAATTCCCCTAAAAAGGTGTGATGAGTCTGACCTCCCATCCTCTCAACCAATGAAAATTATTAAGTCTCATCAGTTCACAACAAATGAGCACCTACCTTTGGAATGTAGGTCCAAATGGATATGGAATCATGGGATGTTTCCGGTTCTATGAACAAACCCGTTAGAAACCACTTGGAATGTTTGAATCTTAAATCAATGAGATCATCCCCAATTCCATTGGAAACAGATATTCAGGCATAAAATCCCTCACACCTATAATACATGTTTATAGATACCCTTATGATCTATTATAATTGAGCACGGAGACCCCTAATAATTTATGAGCCTCTAGTGACTAGACATGGATGCAAGATTTATGTATTAGGTCCTAAATAGCACAACATATGTATACAAATGGATTTAAACATCATTATATATAACACATATATATACATTAATGAATATAAAATTGTACATATATTTTCATAATGGAATCTATTAAGTTGTTTTCTGGGAATTGGATGAAGCAGGTAGTGTCATCTTGGTGTCCTTCAGGAACCAGATCTGACCCTTTATCGATTTTATTACTACATAAAATTATTATATCTACACACTACTCATAGTATAAGAAATGACAAGATATTTAAAGACAACATTGGTGGTGTTCTACTAAGATTATCCCACACCCTTTTTGGGTAGCCGATGGTAGCAGGGAAAATTATATGGATGCAGGTAGGGATAAGGGAAAGTTCCATGTTTTCGATGCATGATTTGATCGTAGAATGGGAGCAGGTGATCACAGGAATGAGGAATGGCTCATAATGCTATCAATATATAGTCTTCATGGATTTTTATTTCTTTTAATATTCTTTTTTCTATGTTATCCTTCTTTCTTATTTACATTTTCCATTTTTATATCGGCATGAAATTGCATCACGTTGTATGTGGTACTTGATATTGTTATTGATGACTATTTATTTTATCTAGAGGGTTTATCTTCATCTGGTATTTGATATAATTATTTCATTATTTATCTATTTATTTCATTGTTGTTATTCTCTGATCGTGAGGATAAATTATCCCCACTTTACCCCATTGTACCCTTGCTACTAGTCGGTAGCCTCTAAAATACAAGGAGGTGTGCTCGAGGCCATGTGACCAACTAGCATAGAGCACCGCTCATCGGCTTCCAGATCATGTTGCTACTAATTGGTATCATTGGTTTATTTTAATTACCTTATTATTTTGTTATGGTATAGAAAAGACTTGTATGAGTCAGAAATTGGTAATGTGAATTTTCCTGGTAGTAGTTAACCCATGCATAGATAAAATTCAAGATTTCTAGTGATATGAATTTTTATTCTTGGATTATTTTTATAAATTTTGATTAGATTCCAACATTGGATGAAACACATGATGTGTGATATTTAGTATTACTATGATTTTGGATTCCATATTACGCTTTTCTTAGTTAGGAAATGTTATGTTTTGTCATGCATCATTGTATGAATATATAGATTTATATGTCATGCATTATGACATGCAATATAGGTGCTTCTCATTTTTTTATTTCAAGCAATTTTTATGAGTTCCTTAATTGTTATATATAAATAGAGTTACACTATAGATTATTTTAGGGGACTATGAATCATAATTGGTTACTTAAACTTCTTATATCAAACTAATTTTGATTTTCGCATAGCTTAATGTGGACATTATAAGTAGTCAATAGTGGAACGTTGAGTCCTAGAAAATCGATTGAATGGGATGGAACATGATTTTTGTTGGGATTAGATGGATTCCATATTTCAATTCCTTAAGTGTATTAGACATTATAAATTATAATGGGTAATCTATCTAATTCAAACATTAAAATTTATATAAAAATATAAATAATAATCCAAGTGAATTTAAATTCTCATATTAAATGGTCACTATTAAATGGGAATTCCAATTGAAACATAAAGGTATATTCCTCTATGAATTATAATTGGAACTCGGTATATCGGGACTCTTGACTTATACCAAATAAATTAACCATCACCTGACCTTATTAGTGGATAGTAGGAAGTGTCTCTTACATTATTATGATATGTACATTGTGCAGGCCTAGATTTAGAAGATGGTAGAGGGGTGTGACTTTTATATAGAAACATTGTGTAGAGGGGTGTGACTTTTATATAGAAACGTTGTGTAGATGGTAAATTATTATAATAGTGGACTATTCTAGTATCAAACAATATCTGAGGCACGTTATTGAAATTTTTAGATCAATTTCACCTTGAATTTTAAAAGTATTTCTCCAGGATGGTGGTCATGACTATTCTCAGAGGTGTTGGGACTTGGGCCACCAGTGATACCTACAGTAGTGCCTCCTATGAAACCATACGTTATACCTAATATTGATGTGTATTACCAATTACTTTAGGGTGTTCTTAAATTTATTTAGACTGATTAGGGAGCTTTGTTCCATTACCCTTCTATAGAAGAGATGGCACGAGAGTTTCTGTAGTAGAATCAATGAAAACCTAGCCCTCTATTACATATTAATATATAGTCTATTAAATAATAATACACTTAATTAAACCTATATGATTAATATTTATAGTATATTTTTTAAATAGGTACATTTCATAACAACTTAAAATAGGGAAAAATATCATCTTTATTGAAAACTTCTTTATCATTATTGCACTTGAAAATGCATTGGATAATCTAGGGACATACATAAGAAAGGGGTGAGATATAAATCCTATTAATGGAATAATCTTGAAATAATTTAATACATTTTATAACATAGTAATATCAATGGATAATAAAAAATGATATAGCATGATGATTATAATATGTGAAATGTTTCGATAACTTAAAACACTACATAGTAAACATATGTCAAGGATAACTACCAAGATATCATGATCGTAAAAGTTAAATAAAATAATTAGGTTGAATCACTATACTAACATGATGTCTCATGAGATTAAAAATTACTCAGTGCATTGGAGTGCTATATAATTCAGGGCAGATTTGTCACTGTCATTTCATTCTCAAGAGTAAGTGCGCCACATAGATCATAGCACTTGGATTCATTCATCATCATATTTTTTTCAATGATTAAGGATTCTAAAATACATACATTTATCTAAAAAATAAATAAGTATGAGTTTATAATGGTAAAAAACTTGATATAAAATGGTTATTATATTTACTACATAATTGTTTTGGCATAGAAAATTGTGGTGACATTGCAGCAGCATAACAACATCGCATAAAAATTCATAAAATTGGTTAATGAGAGCAAAAGGTTTATCTCATATTTTTTTAATCAAATAGATAGTAATAGGGACATTTAAAGACCTATACAAAAATTAGTAATTGGAAATATCATACATAAGATAATAACGAAACATGAATAAAAAATAGAGGGGGAGGATCCCTTGCTTGAGAGTGTGACTCCAAATGATAGGGAGGAGCTTCTTAAGATCTTGGTGAACCTTTGGTGGAATCTATAGAGCAGAGGGAAGATTAATTAAGTGATCTAAGGATATTGAATGAAGTTAAATGGGAGAGTTTTTGGGTGTATGTATTGAGATACTTGGGATTTCTTTATTATTACTCAAACTTTATTTTTGGACCCTATATAATAATGTAACCAAAACCAAAAACTTTCATACGGTTTTTTACCATGGCTATTACCAATTGTGAGTGGTTTTAATTATTTTATAAGAACATAATTTGAACATAATATAATAATGTACTTTTTTATGTAGTGGTTAGTCATACTCTTAAATAAATGATTTTAAAAACATAAAATTTATTAATGGTTTTGGAGGAATCATAATGGATTGATAAATTTAATAAAATAAAGTTAAAATCACATTATTTTGAAGGGAATTTATTTTCCTTGGATACCTTTTATATTATTTATTTAATCATTTTGGTTTATTATGATGTCATAATACAAAAATTATATTTATACAGTATATAATTATTACCCAAAAATTTGACGATCTTAGAAAATTATGAATAATTCATGATTAAATAATTATAAAATTTTGATTCTAAAAAAATTATTAATTTTATATATATAATTTTATAATTATTTGAATTTTCACTTTTAATACAAAATTTACATTTTTAAGAAATGATGGGGTTTTTGACAATAATAGTTTTCAAAACCCTAATTAAAATTACATTTAACTTCATAAAAATTATATAGTCATTTATATTCAACCAAAACTATATAATAATACTATTTTATTAAAATATTTTTCAAAAATACATTTATTCATCAAATTAAATTCTTCAATTTAATTTGAATATCACCCATATATACTATTTCTGTTTTATTCTATCAAAATAAAAATAATTTTTAAAGTGACAATAATAGGATGAAAATATATCCATTAAAAAATAATGTTCATAATCTTGTCTATTGGTTCTTGATACATAGCCCTTTTATATACTCAAAAATTTTCTAGGAGTAAGGTATCTGATGGTGAGACATTCATGGGGTGGTTCAGCGTACATGGCTTGGGTCATGATCTTGATGAGCCTCAACTTCTCCCATAAATGGTTTCACTCATGATTATGTTTTTTGATCTCATCATTGTATTGTTCAGTGAAAAAATATATGGATTCAATGTCCATCAAATGCTCTAATAAATGGGCTTCATAGGGTATGATCCTGCTAGTTGATGTAATCACTTTCTTCGTCTGTGTAAATTGGTTTTGTTAAAACCCTATATTTATAATATTCATGTGATCTCTATAAAAAAGTATATTATTAACGGTAATGATTCATAATGGTAATTTAAATATAAAATTATATAATAAACCAAATAATTTCAATGGTTTTTTGTAACCAAATTACATACTAAGACATTAAATTCAATCACTAGTGTTTTTTTTATAATATTTCGGGTCATTGAAATCTCCCCCCGTACAAAATTTCACCCTAAAAATTTCCATTTATCACATTAAACATATGAGGGTAAATATATTTCATCACTTCCTTCATTTCCCATAGGGATTCTTCAATCTTTTGGTTCCTCCATAGCACCTTGACTAGGTGCATTGTCTTATTTCATAGAACATTATCTCTAAGATCTAAGATTTTAACCGGCTACTCTTCATATGAAAGAACATTCTACAATGGTACTAACCTTAGTTTGAGTATATGTGTGTGGTGTATTATTTACAAACTCAATATGGATACATGGAATACATCATGTACTTAAGATAGGTTGAGTGGGAGTGCTAATTGGTAGGCCACCACTCTGATAAGATCAAGGATCTAAAGGGGATAATGTATCTTGGAATAATATTTATCATCTTCTAATGTATCATCACTTTCTTCAATGAAGATATTCAGAGGAATATTATGTCTTCAACATCAAACTCTTGGTCCTATTATCAATTGTATGCATATCTCTTTTGTCGGCTCTGAAAATCCTTGATGTGTTGTAGAATGATCTTAACCTTTTTCACCATTTCCTTGACCATTTCCAGTCCTAGTAGTTTTCATTCCCTAACTTCATACCCACATATAGTTCTTTGTCACCTATTCCCATAAAGGGCTTCATAGGGAGCCATTTGGATTATTGAGTCTAAATTGATCATGTATGAGAACTTAGCTAGAGGATGATGTTAATTCCACCCCCCCCCCCCCTTTGAAGTCAATTGGGCATGCTCTTAACAAGAACTCAATTTTTTGGATAGTACACTCATATTGGCCATCAATTTGGGGTTGATATTTCATGATAATGTTCAACTATTTATTTAGATCATGTTAGAGACTCTTTCAGAACATGGAGGTAAACCAGGGGTCTCAATCAGATACAAACAATAGTGGTGTTCCATGGAACATCGCCACTTATCCAATGTATATCCTTATAAGGTTATTGAGTGAGAATTCTTCTTAAATAAAAATTATGTGTTAAATATTTGTAATATGATCTACTATAAACCATATAGTATTACATCATCTTTATGTCCTCAGAAGACCAGTGTAAATTTTCATGGGGATTTTTTTCCATTTCCATGCAGGTTTGGGTAATTTTTATGTAATCCCCTTGGATGTATTCCTTTCCTCTTTCACTTTCTAACATATAATCCATGTGTATGTATATTCTATGATATACTTCTTCATATTTTCTAAAAAATAGAATTCTCGGAGATCTTGATTCATCTTTTTTCTTATTGAGTTGATAGAGAATGTTGATATATATGTATGATCCAAAAACTCCTTCATTAACTCAAGATTAAATAGAACACATAGCCTTGACCTAAATCTCAAAAATCCTTCTTCATTAACATTTAACTATGAGGATTTAAATTTTCTAATAGTCTCCAGTTACGTTTTAATTTCGTCATCACATTTGTTAGTATCATTTATCCTCTCCATAAGGGATGGCTGAGAAATATTTTCTAAAATGATTATTGATGTTCCTTCCTTTATGATTCCCATTTCCAACCTTTTTATATCTAAGAAGATTGGATCCTTTACCATTCACATCAATGATAAAATAACTGTAACTATTCTACTTATAGAATCGTCCACATTATTCACATTCCCAAACAGGTAGTGTATTGAGCATTCATAGTCCCTGGTCAGCTCTAACCAACATTGTTGGTACATAATCACTTGTTTCTAGGTGAATATTTACTTGTGTCTTTTTTGATTCGTGTATTTTTCACACTTCTCCACAAATAAGTAATGTCGTCAAATTTTCAATCAAAATATCACTATGTATAACTCCACATAATATGTTGGGTAGTTATATTCATGCACTTTAGACTTCCTTGAATAATAGGATATCACGTTTTCATTTTTCATTAACACATTGCCCAAGCCCTTCTTCAAATCATCACCGGATACCATGAAACGTTCACCACATGTGGGGAGTGTTAGTATAGGTGAAGTGAAAAGCCTCATTATTAACTCCATGACTCTCTCTTTATATTCATCATTATATGAAAACATGAATACTTTCCATGTTATCTTGTTTAAAGGGTTTGACAATCGTGAGAAATTTCTCAAAAATCAACGATAATACCCAAATACACTAAGGAAGTTACAGATATCTATAACCAATGTTGGCCTCATCAATCCTTTAATTGCATCAATATTTGAAGGGTCCACATATATATCATTGCTTGTGATTATATACCCCGTGAGTGATACATACTTCAATAAGAACTCACATTTGATATACTTTCCACAAATCTTCTCCTTTAGTAAGCTTCTTAGAAAAACACTCAGATTCTCCTCATGCTTCTCCTTGCTTTTGGAATATATGAAAATATTATCTATAAATACAACCCAAATTTTTTTGAGTTGATCCCTAAATAATTTATTCATAAATTCCATACATAATTCTAGAACATTAGTGAGTCTTAAATTACTTTCTAGGAAATTATAGTGCTCGTACCTTATATGAAAAACAGTATTGGGGATATCCTCCTTCTTCAACATAAATTGTAAATATCCTAATCACAGATCCACCTTGTAGAAATATTGTGCTTCTTGTAGATTATTTAAAAAGTCATAAATCTATGGTATATGAAATTTTTCTTTACCATGATCTTGTTCAGATCAATATAATCAATGAAAGTGTGTATTGAGCTATCCTTCTTATTGATGAAGATTACTGGTGCACCCCTTGGTGAAAAACATGAGAGAATAAACCCTTTTTCCAAATTCTCCAGTTGTTGTATCTTCAACACCTCAAGTTTTGAAACATCTATTCTATATGGATTCTTGTATAATGTTAACAACCTAGGTATAATCTTGATATTAAATTAAACCTATCTTCTAGTAGGAAGACCAAGAAATTCCTTTGGAAGCACATCAGTGTATTCCCTCACAATAGGCATTTCTTCAAGGATGATTCTTTCCTTAGACTCAACCAATTGAGTTAGATACACTTTCTCATAAGGTATTAATATCAATTCTTTTGATGTTGGTTCTAAATAGGATTCAACCTCATACTTAAACTTTTATAGAATCAAGTGCTGATTCTCAATATGAAGAGTGATTTCCTTCTAGAAAAAAATTATGTTGCCTATAAATTGGGAAATCCAATACATTCCTAAAATTACATGAAATTTCACCAAATGTAGTATCATAAGGTTAGTTGTTAATTTCATCCAACAAAATTTTTAGGGGAGGAGTTATATACTAGGGATGTAATAATTTCCCCATTGTTGTTTTCACTGATAGATCTACTTCCATTATTTGTGGTGGTGTTTGAATAGTTCTAGTAAAATTTCATGAAATGAAGGAATACGTAGAACCAAAATCAAAAACTATATCGATATTCTTGAATTAATAACTATCATACCATTTGAAACTTCATTTTTATGATACACCTCTTTATTAGTGATGTAAAACGCTTACCCATTCTTCCTTGGATGTTGTTGGTTGTCTCTGAAAATCCATGGCTTAGTGCATTGGTTTGAAAAGTTCCCTAGTTCCTTGAATTTGAAGAAATGAACAATGTAATGTTGTTTGACTGAATAATTTGATACCTCCATTGCATTAATGTGTTTAAAATATCATAAATACCTAACTAGGTGCGCTTACTTCCCACAAATAAATCATTTTTTCAAACCCCCAGGCAATTTATGGGGCGCCTCTATCCACACCTTTTACAAGTGGGGCGTTGGGTACTGCTAGATTTCTCCACTAGAAAAACAAAATTTGACCCCACTTTTTTCTTCTTATCCCCATGAAACCCTTGACATTCTCATATATCCATTTTAACTTTTACTTCACATCAAACAATTTCCTCATAACTGTTAAATTCATGGATCTATAGGGATTTTTAGTGACTAGGTTTTATCCCACCAAATCAGTAATCAACCTTTCATTCATGGGTAATGAAAAATCTGGATTCATATCATGAAATTATTGTGATGTTTTACTTGTAAAATGAGATATATTTTTCATATTTTTTAAGGAAAGGAAGACCCTTTCTATTTTAAGATATAGGGTGTGACGAAAATATTTATCTAAAAACATTTTCCAAGATTCATTCCACCCCATTTCTTCAATCTATTCCCCAGGATTCATATTCTTGATCACTGTCCAACACTGATTAGCTTCTTCCTCAATATGATATTAGGACAACAGAAATACCTCTTATTCAGAAAATTAAAGGATATAAAAGGTCTTCTCAAAGGAGATGATCCATTATTCTAGGATTAAGGGATAATATGATCCATTGAAAGTCAGAGGCCTTTCTCACATAAAACTCTCAATTTCAGCTTTTTCTTTCTTGGGAGGATTTGGGAGATCATCCTGACCTATATTTCTATCCAAAACCTAAGTTAGTTGAGCAAGTATTTTCAAAATGATTTTGATTATCACTCCCATCAGGTTGGGCATCTCATTGGGGTATTCATCACATTGCCTGTCACATTGACTGTTTACCTCATTGCTCTTATTTCCAACCATTTTCTATAATAAAATAAATATTAGTGATAGTTATTTTTAAACTATTAAACACATAAAAGGAAATATGATTCCATTAAAGAGATAACATATAAATTACATGTGTTTTCTTAACCCATGAAATTATAAGCATAAATTTATGTTATCTACAATATATTTTCAAAAATGTATTTTTATGGGTATTTTTTTATTCCTATAATAATGGTTTGTAATGATATTTTGAATTTACCAAAGGATATCCTCAGGGAGTTTCAAACCATGTGTGCAGTATGCCTCATTTTCATGTACTAGAATACACCGAGTAAGTCATAACACACCTTATCAGAGTTTTTACCCCAAGGTACATATGTGCCAAAACCACATCCACTTATAGTATCCAAATATGGATATATTTTCATTATACAATGCATACTCGATACTTACCAAAATTAGGTATGTTTTCTTATACTTATTCTTACCCCTAAATATTTCCTTATATTTTTCTAATTCTAATCCCAAAAATAACAATACTTTTCTTTTGATACCAACTATGAAAACAATGATATTTATTATATATTAATATATCATTTATTACAAAATATTACACTTAATAACCCATGTAAGATCAATAAGTATATTGTATTTGGGAAATAGGTATATTACATAAAAAACTAAAACAAATAAAAAATCAACTTTATTGAAAAATTCCTTAACAAGATCACACCTAAAAATGAATCAATTTACCTGGGGTAATACATAATAAAGGGGTGAGCTATAAACCTTATTAAGAGAATTATCATGAAATAAGGTAATACATGTTATGAAATAGGCATATCAAAGGGTAACAAAATGAACATGAATATTAATTCATGATATAGTATGATAGTCATTACTTGGGAAATTTGGAAACAACTTAAAACATTACATCATAAAAGTAGGTAAAGGCTAACTTCCAAGACATAATGATGGAAAAATTCCCATAACATAATCAGGTTTACTTTCTCTCCAAACATTATGTCTCATGAGACTAAACATTACACAATTCATTGGAGTTCTATATAATTTTGGGCACACCCATCACATTCATTTCATTCTCATGCTTAAGTGTTCCACATAGATCATACAACATGGATTCACCCATTGTAATATTTTATTTAATGATTAAGGAGTGTGAAATAGATACATGTAAGTCCCAATTGAAGATGTATAAGTTTATAAAGTAGAAAAAACTTGATAGAAAAAGTGTATGGTATTCACTACAAAAAAAAATTCCTGGAAAATCATTGTGAAATTTCAACAGCAAACCAACATCGCTTAAATATTCATAAAATCGATTGATGAGAGAGAAAGGGGTCGCTATTTATTTGGACATAAAATTTTCATTAATATTGACATGTAAATACATATCCATATATTAGTAATTAGAAATATAAGACACAAGATAATAAGAAAACTTGAATAAATAAGAGAAGGTGAATAATCTATTCCAAGAACATGGGAAGGGGTCGGAAGATGGCGAATACGGGAGGTCTCCTCTTTGAATCTGACGATGGAGAATCCTTGCTTCTTTGGATTTGTCCTTTATTTCTTTGATGGACTTGTTCAACCCTGAATGGGAATTTGCCTTCTAGGATGGTCATGGCTCCCTAATGAATTTGATCAATGACATCGGTTCTAAATAACCCCCAGTTTTGAGGAAGAAGGGACTTTCATTCTCGAAAGCACTCTCTAGCCCCGCAGATCTAAACAATGAGGAATCACATAGATCCTCCAATGTAAAGATACAATAAAACGGGGTTTTCTCTGTTCTAGCAAATCTGGAGGCTATTTAGAAAAGAATCAATCTAGGTATGTTTTCAATCCCTTGGCACATTATTTATTCAAAGGGTGATAGGCCCTGGTCTTATACTGATATAAACAACAGAATCTCTCATTGTTGGGGTAATCGGGATTAGAGGTAGATCTTGATTGGACGAGGTTTTTTTCATATTATTCTTCAATATAAGGATGCCTTGAACTCTATGTGGAACATTGGGAATTTACAGTTGAAACCTGGTTTTCTTCATCTCTTTGAATGTGACGTCAACTTTAATCCCTTTAACCTCAGGCAGTCGAATGCGCAGCTATGGGTGAGGTTGCATAGTCTGAATTGGGTTTATTGGCACCCAACTATCTTGAATTATCTATCATATTGCATTAGTATACCGATCATAATGGATCAACATAATATGGAAGGAGAATTGGGATTCTATGCGTGAATGTTATTTTGTGTAAATCTGAAAACGTAGAGGCCCGATAATATCTCATTTCTTGCTAATTGGAATCGAACAGAAGTAAGGGTGGAGTATGAGAATGTACCCTCCTTCTGTGAGGTATGCAAAATGTTCGTTCATTAAGTTTCTAACGATAGAGTGCTTCAAAATAAGGTTAATGAACCTAAATTTGTGGAGTGGACCGAAGCCAATAAGGGAAAGAAATCCAAGAATTTACCTCTTGAAAGGAAGGCAGGCATCGGGGAGCAGGCAAAAACATCACAGGATCCCCTAATGGTTCAACCGATCATTAACCAGGTACAGGTTCCTGGGACAAATCATACTTCTTCTAAGATTCAGCTTGGCACATCCTCTGGAAAAAAAAACCTGGGCTGACATAGTGGAGGAGGAAGAGTCTGAAAATGTTAATCCTCCTGGTCCTCATTCCAGGGTGGAACATGCAATGATTTCCCCCTCTGAATAGGAAATCAAGGAGGTTGTTGATATGGATTTGGTCATATATAATGACGTTTTCAATCTAACCCTTGGTCTTCAGCAACAATTGTAGGATGAATTCATTTCTATGAAATTTTCTAATGACATCGGGGATCTGGTTTGGTCATTGACAGATGGTGACACCTCAATTGTTTCTCCAATAAGCACCTCAAATCTAGTAGATACTTCCACTCCATCCAGGTCTTATCCTCCTACTAGACAGGCTCACACAAGTTTTTCTTCGGCTGTAAAGATAATACCGGAGGGGATGAATTTTGAAATGAATCCCTGCCCAGGTGAGGTACATGCTCACAGTAGCCCGAATATCCCTTCCAAGATGAAAGAAGTTCAGTCCATCATATTCCATATCTAGGGTCTTGTCTTCTCCAGTGTTATTGAATCTACTGCTACAAAACAATTACAGGGGAGCAGTCTTGTGGATTGCAAGAATGCCCCCAGAAACATCTTAAATCAATAAGCCCAGACATATACAGTTATCCATGATCTATCTGTCAAAGTGAAGGATGCTTTTTCCAACACTTCTAATATTGTTGGGACCAGATTGTGTATGAAGAATGTATTTGTTGTCAACGGTTGTCAATGCTGGTCAAAATGAAGAAGGATATGGAGAAGAACTCCAAAGTTAATGGGAATCAGCTGAAGTGAGGATGCTTGGAGAATTTTTGTACAATCATAGCATTAGATGTTATGTTTGGGAAACTCTCGATGAAGACAATTCAGACAATTGTTGAAGTGATCCTATTTTCAAATAACTTGTGTCAAAGGTGACACATTGTTTACAACAATGAAGAATAGTGAGGTATCATCCATCTGAGGATGATTGAAGAAGAATGAGGATTTGAAGAAGACCATGCAATTCTTCATGATTACAAGAAATCCATGAAATATCATCCTTGGATAATATAATCAAATGATTTACATGAAGTGTGGAATGATAGTTGAAGAAGAAGAGAGAATGTGGATGGGCTTGGCAATCTGAGACAGCTATTCATTTCGCATTGTATAAAACCAGACGATGCTTTGCTGATATATATTTCAAAAATATCATAAGTCATGAGAAATTGTGATGCACGCCTTATAAAGTAAATGGGGAGAAATGATGATGCCAATCATATACGGTTTTTATTGGAAGGAATGATGCTACTGGAAGATAGGATGTTTCAGTACTTACCATTGTAAATCTGACAATGCTAAAGTTGATCTATCAAAGGATATATATCACGATAGTGGAGTTCATGATGAAAGATGAAGAATGGTTATGGGAAGCAGTAAAGAGAGAAATGACAATGAAATGGACAATCTGGGGGCAGCACAAAAGCACAGTTTAAGGTGGTGTCATTTTCAAGAGTTTTCCAAATTTTAGGGCCTGAAAACTGGGAGATGAAGATGTGTTTTT
Source organism: Viscum album (assembly GCA_963277665.1). NCBI lineage: Eukaryota > Viridiplantae > Streptophyta > Magnoliopsida > Santalales > Viscaceae > Viscum > Viscum album. The sequence continues at coordinate 2,082,589,517 of OY728143.1, read as the reverse complement.
GGCAATGGATGTTGCGTGAATGAATGAAGATGATTTAGAATATTCAATTGCAAGGCATGATTTAAGGTCAAAACATTGAAAAATGGAAAAGTCATGGATTGCGCGAAATAGGAGATCGATGCGCGAAATATAAGCGGGATGCGCGAAATAACAGTGGGCTGCGCATAATACGAGATGGATGCGAGAAATATCAGTAGGATGCGTGAAAAATAATTTTTGTGCTAAATATCAGTGTGTTGCGTGAAATAGAGGAAAGAAGATTTTCGTGCAAAAGGTGTTTCAATATCAGAATCTCAAATGTTGGAAAATCCATGAGGTGCACGAAATACTGGATCGTTTCGCAAAATACAATGTCGTGTGAAAGGCTGGGTTTGCACGCAATATGGAACGTTGTGTGAAAGTTTTCATGCAATTGGTGCTTCATGCATAGAATGATGAAAAATGGAAAAGTCATGAGGTGCGTGAAAAATCCCGGTGGTGCATGAAAATAAAGGAAGGTGCGCGTAATTAAAGAAGTGAGAGACAGTTTTACACTGGAAGGAGTTTTATGCGCAGGAAGGGGTTTTACGTGTAGGTTCAAGAATGCCTATAAATATGAGGTGACCCCCTCTTATTTGGTGAGTCTCAACACATAGACAAATCCTGAGCTCTGACGCACTAAAAAAATTGAAGTATATAGTATTGCGTGAAAAGAAGTAGTGTTGCGCGAAAAATAGAAGTTCTAAGCGAAAAAGAAGAGTTGTGCAAAAAGGGGAAGTTCTGCGCGAAAAGGAAGAGTTGCACGAAAAGGGTTTTTCGCTCCAAGAGGTGTTTTTACGCGCAAGGTTTGAATTTTACGCGCAAGACACCTAGAAGGGTGCGTGAAATATTTAGGGGTCCCACAAGCATTCGATAGGTGCATAAAACTCTCGAAGAATCTTTGCGAAGAAGAAAGAACTGTGAACCATTCCGTTTCACAAAGAGAAGTTGAACTACACCCACACGACCGGTGGTTATCACCCTCGTTGTACTTTGCGAAGTAAAGAAGAACTAGACGTGAAATCGAACTCACATCTGCAAAAAGGAAGAAGGTAGTATACCGACACACTTATGTGTTGGTATTGAGAACTGAAGAAAGAGATTAAGACATTGTATTACCATTCCATATTCTACTGTGTCAATGATAAAGGAGATAAGAAGAAGAATAATAGAGTATGCCCAATTGAATGCTGACAATTGTTCCGGGCAGTTAGATTCAGATGATGCCAAGTGGACCGATCTTCACTGCCTGATTAATCACATTGGTATATGTGATTCTAGCTAAGAAGATATAAGATATTTTAGTGCAGTTGGTTGTTGCACTAAGAAGAAGAAAGAAGAATTCTAGTGTAGTTGGTTTTGCACTAGAAAAGGAAGATAAAAAAAGAAGGAAGAATTGCTTGCCTACTTCTTTTCAAGTAATCGGGTGAAGAGAACTAAAGAAGACCAAGATCAGAACCTACCTTATCAATGAGGAAGAATACTATCTCCACAGGTAGTATAATGAACCAGTTAGAGGCTGTAAGTTGGACAAGGTCATCACGAGTCCATGGAAGAGGATTTTTTCCCACCCCCCCCCCCTCTAATGTGTAGGGACTCACACTTCTTAGAGGATTGATTTCCTAGCCACTCCACTATAATTTCATATCACATCACAGTAGAGAATCCAAGCGCTGGTCATACCCATGCATGGAAAGGACATAGCTACTCTTATTGAGTGGTGAACCTTGTAAAAATATTGTGTGCATAGTTTTACTACTTTCTATTATTGCATGCGATAAGGAAAAGAGAATAAGAGATTCAAGATCCTAACAGGTCAAGAGTTACAGGGATAAAAGTTGGAATTGGTTCAAAAAGTCCCAAACACTGATTCACCCCCTCTCAGTGTTAGGTATATCCCAAACTGGTCCTCTCAGATATAAATGATTTGTTTTCTCTTATCCCCAAAAAAGGATGGAAGGCCACCTAAAAATCCTAGAGGTAAAAATGTGTGGGGTCCAAACCCTGGCCTCAATTCTAAATGAAGATTATGTTTTGGAGTTTCCAGGGTTTGGTAAATATAGAGAAATTTAGATCCATTCGTTTATTCATTCATAAGAAAAAACCTATTCTTATAGGTCTGTCTGAGCCTAAAAAATATTCTCCTCTTGTATTGCAAACATGTAGAACTTGGGGTTTCATCTAATTGACACCAATAGGGGCTCAACAGATGTAAAGATTCTATGGGTGTTGGCTCATAATTCTATTGGCAATGCCACCATGGTTATGTCAAGTGATCAGCATGTCACATGCTCCTTTAATTACCTTGGTTGCCATTTTACCTGTTCTTTCATTTATGTTCACAACAAGTATCCGGATCACATGAATCTATGGATTTATATTAAATCTCTCAAATCTATCATCTCTAATACTTGGTTATTATTGGGGGACTTTAATGGAATTTTGAATCCAGATGAGAAAATGGGAGCTGAAAACACCTCAACCTCCTTCAGGGAGTTCAGATTATGTATTGACCAGAATGACCTAATTGAGGTTAATTTGGTGGGGGACAAATACACTTGTTTTAGGAAGCACCTGAATAGCTTTGTGGCTAGTAATATTGATAGGGAATTTGTTAATGAGGCCTCTCTGGATACATGGGGTACCAAATCGTGCTCAACTCTCTCCAGACTCAATTCTGATCATCATTTCATCTTGATGGATCTTTGTGAGAAGGAACTTAACCCCCCTCCCTTTCAGGTTCAAAAATTCTTGGGTCTCTCATCCGGAATTCAAGGTCATTTTTCAGAGCCCCTAGAGCCTTGTGAATTGTATGGATGATGCATTTCCCTGCATTACCAAACTCAAAATTCTTAAGAGGAATTTAAGAATGTGGAGTAAGGATCGTTTCAGTTCCCTCGATTCTGATATTTCTGCCCTTGATGATTCTCTTCAGAAAGCTCAGAAGCACAATACAAATAGTTACTTCTCGGATGGGATTTCAGTGGAATCAGAGTTATCCCTTAAACTGAAAAATCTTCTTAACATGAAAGATGACTTGCGAAGGGATTCCTTTAAAGCCAAATTGTTAAAGGATGGTGACATGAATTCAAAGTTCTCAACTATCTTCAAAAAATCACAAAAGTCTTTAAGCCTCTTTCTTTGATTAATAATGGGGATTGCCTCATTGAAAATATAGAAGATCTCTCATAGCATGTCATATCCACCTTTAAGGATCTTTTTTATGGCTTCCACTCCACCAATGATCCTCTGGATGGGGTGATCCCAAAATTGGTAAATCAAGAGGACAATTCCATTCGATCTGTTGTTCCTCTTTATCTAGAGATTAAGGAGGCTGTATTTAACCTCAAATATGAGAGCTCTCCTGGTCTGGATGGCTTTGGTAACTTCTTTTTTCAAGCATTCTAGGACTTCATTCATGCAGATTTTTTCAGGTTAGTCATTCATTTTTTTTCAGAGGTGGATCTCTCCCTAAAGGTTTGAATTCCCAGTTACATGCCCTTATTCTAAAAGTGGAGAATGCAACTGAAATTCATCTATTTAGGCCAGTGTTGTTGGTTAATACCATTTATTAAAAAAATTCAAAATTCTTGTGAATAGGCTTTCCTCCATTACTTGCTAAATTGTATCTCCAAATCAATTTGGATTCATCAAAGGGAGATCAATTCAAGATTGTCTTATCACTACTTCAGAGTTTGTTAATCTCCTCAATAAATATACTAGAGGTGGAAATATATCCCTCAAATTGGATGTAAAGAAAGATTTTGATAGAATGGATTGGGGTTTCATCTGCAAGAACCTTGCTATGTACGTTTTTGATGATGTCTTCATTAACTGGATCAAAGTCATTTTAAGCTCTGCTCATATTTCAGTCCTTATAAATGGATCTCCTGAAGGATATTTTTATTTTTTGAGTGGTGTTAGGCAGGGTGATCCTTTATCAACCATCATTTTCTCCATTTCTGAGGACTATCTCAGTATGGTTCTTTCTATAATGGCCAGAAATGGAAAATTGAAGTCTATTCATGCTGGAAGTGGGATTGTTGCTCCTTCCCATCTTTTATATACTGATGACATCATCCTCTTCACTCAAGGGGATAAAGGTAATGTCAAGAATATGAAGAGATCCATTTTTCACTATGAAATGGTACCTCGATAGGAGATTATTTGGAGCAAGTCTTTTGTATACTTTGGAAGGAGACTCTCTCCTCATAGAAAAAATGACAGCATTAGATAATTGGAAATCCATGAGGGAAATCTTCCCTTCACTAATTTGGGGTTGCCCATGTTTTGGGGGAGGCCAAAGGTATGACATTATTCTAGCATTGTTGGCATGATTAGAAGAAAAATCTCCACATGGAAGGGAAAATCTCTCTCAATGCCCGGTAGGGTTTTTTTGGTGAAGTTAATCATCACTTATAAATTTGTGTACTATTTTATGGTGTATAAATGGCTGATTGATTTGATCAAGAGCATTAAAATTTATATCAAAAATTTCATCTGGAGTGGTAGAATTTTGGAAAGCTGGCTGGAAATGGTCCAATGGAATTTTATTTGCAAGTATTAAGATGGTGGTGGTATGGGCATCGAAAATCTTGGGGGCTTTATTGATTCTTTGCAGGCTGCATTTATTTGGAGGCTTATAAATATGCAATATGAGGCTCTTAGTTTTCTTCGAGCCAGATTTACTCATAGGCTCAAGACAGGGAACTTCAATTATTTCAACTCCTCTGTGTGGTTGGCTTTCTAGGGTATTTTCTATAAAATTGATGTTGACTCTCAGTGGTTGGTTTCTAGGGACTCATCTATTCCATTTAAAAATTTAATTGGATCGGAATCATCTGATTGACTTGGTTCTGGAGGTGCAGTTGAATTTCGATTTTGACTTTCCAGTTAAATATCAGCTTGAGAGTATGGACAACCTTCCGGATCACATCACCTATTTAGTGGATAATTATTGATGGTCATCTACAGGTGATTTTTGGGCATGGGAACCTGCTGTCAATGGTATTCTCACATCTAAAGGATTTCACAATCACTCTTTTTTCAGTTCATCAGAATTGAAATGGATTGGCAATCTACACAATAAGTTCTTAATGCCATCCAGATCCATTTCAACATAGAGGTTGGCTCATAAAAAATTACGAACTGATGACTTTTTGTAGGACTGTGGAATCTCCCTTTCCTCTTCTTGTGCTTTATTCTCTCAGCATAGGGAAGACGTGGATCATCACTTCCTCAGTTCTGTAGCAGCTTCGGAAATGTGGTGGGAGGTTGCTGATAATTTTGAAGTTTTTATGCCTAAATCCAACTCAATATGTGAATTCATTAAGAACTGGAATTTTCTGAAACTGTCACAAAAAATCTGGATTTTTTTTCAAGTCGTGGCGGAGGAAACTATTAATTTCATCTAGTCCTCTATGAACCAATTCAGACATGAGTCACAGCCTTTTCGGGTTGGTTATGGTCTTGCTGGTATCCTTGTTGTTGTGCGTGAGTTGGAAACACCTAAAGGTGTGTTTTTCTATAATTCAATTCATGATTTATCTGTGAAGAATCAGATCGAGATTAAAGGTAATTTTCTGCCTCCTCTTGGGACAATGGAAGTCATATGGCAGGCACCTTTTTGTGGGTGGATTAATGTTAACTCTGATAGTGCTTCAAGGGGAAATCTGGCCCCCTCTAGTTTTGGTGATGTCTTTAGGTATTATTAAGGGAATGCTCTTGGATGTATTCATGGATCATGAGGCATTTCCTCCGCTCTTGAAGCGGAGATGCTTGGTGTTATTGTGGCTGTGGAGCAAGATGAAGAACGGGGTTGGGAAAAGATATGTATTGAGTGTGATTCTATGGTTATTGTATTTGGTTTACGAACAAGGTCCATTCACCTTTCATGGAAGCTCACAAATCGTTGGATTGGACGCCTATATTCTCTTTACTCAAAGGATCACTTTGTTACTCATGTTTACAGAGAGGCAAATGTGTTGGCAAATGGGCTTGCTAATAAGGGTGTGAATGGTAATGATTATCTTTGGATGGATCATGTTCCAGATGATCTCCTTACTCTCTATAGGACGGATCTTTGTAAATATTATTCTTTCAGACTTTTGTAATTTTTCATTTCTACTAATATAGGGGTCTTTCTTTTCTTAGCAGGATCCCAGTTTGTTTAAGAAAAAGTTAAGGTAAGGATCCCTTACTTGAGTGTGTGACTCCAAATGCAAAAAAAAACAACTTCAGATATTGGTAGAATTTTGGGAAGACTCCAGAGATGGTAGGGAAGAGAAGTAATGTGCTCTATGGATCTTGAGTGTTGATAAATGGGATATTGGGTATGTTTATATATGAATGGTGGGGTAATTTATTTATTATTTCTAAAACATATGTTTTGGAATCTATGAAATAAAATAACCAAAACCACAAACCATACCATGGGTTTTCACATGGTTTCTTCCAAATGGGAGTTATTTTTATTATTTTATCATTTCAATGACCGAAAATAATAAAATAATTCCCTTTCTTATGTGGAGGTGAGTTATAATTTAAAAGAAATGATTTTAAAACCAGAAAATATATTAATGGTTTTGGAGGATTCATATTCGATTTATAAAATTATAAAAATAAACTTAAAATAACATTATTTTAAATTTAAAACATATATTTTTTATCGTATAACTTTTATAGTGTTTATTACATCTCTTTTTGGTCATTATGATGTCATAATATACAAATTATATTTATACGGTATTTAATTTTTACCTGAAAATTCAATTATGTCAGAAAATTATGAAAAATAAACCAATGGTTAATTTCCATTTTATGATTCCAAATATAATATTCATTATATATAAATTAATTTTCTAATTATTTTAATTTTCAATCTTAATATAAAATCATCATTTATTAATAAATTCTTGGCATTTTGACAAAAACAAATTTTAACCACTATAAAAATTAAATTTAACAGCCCAAATATTATATGATAATTTATATTAATAAAAATTATTAATAAATAATATTTAATTAAAAAAATAAAATCCATTTATTCATCAAAAAAATTCTTTAGTTGAATTTTAATATTTCCCAATATTACTATTTGTGTTTTATTATGTCCAGATAAAAATCATTTATAATGTAACAATAATAGGATGAAAATATATTTATTACAAAATAATGTACATACTAATATCACTAGGTACTTGATAAATTTCCCTTTCATACACCCACAAACTCCCTAAGAGTAAAGAGTGAGATTGTGAGACCTTCATCTGGTGGTTTGGCATACATGGTTTGGGTTGTGATCTAGAGGAGCTTGAACTTCTCCTAGAAATGGTTTGGTTCATTATTAAGTTATTGGATATCATCTGGTGATTGGTAAAGGAAAATCCCAACAATTCTATATCCCTCATAATCTCTGATTATTGCACGTCATTAGCTTCACTCCTTCTGGATAAGGTCATCGCTTCCTTTTTCTATGCTAATTGGATTTGTTAAAACCCAATATTTATACTAATAATTTGATCATCGTTAAATGGATATATTATCAATGGTAAGGATGCCTAAAATTCATATAAATATTATAGGATAGAATAATCAAATGAATTAAATGTGTTTTATATAACTATGATACATAATAATACATATAAATAAGTCACAAGTGGAATTTTTTTATAATAGTTCAGGTCGTTACATGATCCACCATACGTTTTGGGTATGGGGGTCATTATGTTGCAGATTCATGGATGGAGTCCATGAGGACTATATTCATGAACCTTGATACACTTCTAGATAAGATATTTAATCATGTTATGTATATTCGTAAAGATTCATCGAAGCGATAATGAGATCTTTTCACCCAAGAAGATCATCATCAAGGAATAAATAGGGCTGGTTTTCAGATGTTCTTCTAGGACTTTTTCTTTTCCTAGATGTTGAGAGTGTACTACGATCAAGAGTTTTTACTTCTATATTAGGTTATTGTGCCCATTATAGACTATTTTTCTTTGTTCATAGAGCTCCAATTCCTTTCACCTACTCTTTATGATGACACATTGGCCACAATGAGAAATTTTGGGGATGGGATCATATACGCCATATGATATCTGGTAAATGTATTTTATTTGTCCACCATTTTGAAAATAGAAAACCAGGACCACATCATTGTGAAAAACTTAGATAAGATGATGGTGTAGGCTAGGTTGGAATTAAATTGATACTAGGAAGTGGTTTGACTCGATACTGGAAACGATTATTAGAGATTGCACATGGTAGTAGCTGCAGCCAACTGACACCCACTCATTGTTACGTGGTTTGTCACTGGTGTGGGAAGCCTAGGCATAAGAGGCCCCAGGGTCCCAAAGACCCCCTCTTTTATGCAATTTTAGATTATAAAATCTTTATTTATTTTTCAAGACCATCTCATATGTTTCTAGTGGGAGAGGATCCATATCATATTTTCCTTGAGAAGCAGGATTAGTAGTTCTATGTCAGGACAAAAGCTATTCTACCATAAGCGATATAGGTATAGGAGGAGGTCACAGTCAAAGTAGCCATGATTCTAATAAATATTTCTAGCTGAGAGGTCCCTCTCTGGACAGTGGGGCTATAATACAGGGCCATGGATTTGTCCATATTTATGTAGTGCATCTTATACCTGAGGATCAGGGTTTCGGGCCATCTACAGATCGATGTACAATTATAATATCTTATACTATTTGTAATTCCCTAATCCCAGTTACCCAGAGTCGGTGCATTATTACATAACATTGGCATGATCACAAGGAATCAAGTCCCGAAGGACCGATCAGTTTACCAGTCTTAGAAAATATATTACATAAATGAATGTTACATTACACTTTATAACATACAAAATAAAATAAATAATCCTTTATGAATTCCATTATTACCTTGGCTTAACCCGACTTATCAATCACAATAAACTTCTTGGAGTCCAGGGAAAAAATAAAACATAGAAATGGGTGAGCTCAGATACTCAGTAAAGAGAACAATATAGAAAAAACTTTAATAAATAATCATAAAAATTTAAGGAAATGTATAACTAAAACAAAAGCCTTTTAAACTTGAACTTCAACATAATATGGAAAAAATAAAATAATGCCATTTACTTATTCACATGGATATTCTACTAGTCGAATAATCATATGCAATATCACTAACCACTTTAATAATGATGGAATGTATAATGCCAAACTATCATAACCATGTAGTCAAGGCCTCGTGCCAAGACTACAAATAAGATTTTGTCAAGGCCTCGTGCCAAGACACTAGTTTGTCTCATGAGACCTACCGATGCATCGAGGAGCTATAGTGGGGTCCACCCATCACTTATTAAGTCCAATTCATTCTGCATATGAATAGGTTTAAACATAACATAAACATTTGTATTAAAACTAGCATACGAAATGTCAATACATTCTTTATAAACCATGAATGGTATAAAAATAACACATCCATAGTCAAACATATCACAAAACGTTCAACACAATATGGAATATTTGTATCATGATAAATCAACTTCAAAACAAGTTTAAAATCCATTAGAGAATTTTGATATAGATGAAAATGATTTGTAAAACTCTTCGAGAGAAATAACACTTTTTCATGAAAACATTTAAAATTCACACAATTTAGAAAGGAATTCATTTATAGAAATTTTTGAATCAAAGTGTCTCATACCGCTTTGAAACTTTTGAAAGGAATTAACATTTTAAAAACATTCATGTCCATATAAATAAATCCTTAAAACCCATTTTGAAGACATGGTCATTAAAGAGAAATTTTTAGAAAAATAAATATTTAAAACATTTGAAATGATTTTTTAGTAAAAAGTCCCTAAAGAGATATCCTTTGAAAACTCTTCCATAAAACATGGACATAGATAATAAATATGTCCTATTAGATACTTACGTAAAAACAACCTCGGATAATAAAGAGATTGTGAAATTAACCCTTACCAATTTGGTAACTTACGAAACATACACCCCATGAAAGAGGTATCATACAATGAATATGTACATACACAAATTAAATTGTATTACACAAATAATACAATTATAGGCAGTACAAACACCACAAAAAGGTAATAGTGGCAATATGGCGTGAATCTCAAGGGAATAAGGAGTGAGATGAAAACCCATTACCTTGTAATTTTCCTTGATAGTGTGTATTTCAACCTTCTGTATAATAGTTAAATCATTTTTATTAAATTATACAAGAATCATATTCATAAATATGATATCATATATGATCTTTTAATATTTCTTTGTTAATAATATTTTAGTATTATCGTCGTTTCAGGAGTAAACTGATTCGTTTTCTTTTATATGCTTCGTTACGTAATCCATGTCTGTTATGGATCATTTGTATCTTATTAATATCCACAATGATAAAAAGTCCTTAAACATTAATTTTAATCATCAAAAGATAATTAGTCTTTGATGGATATGATGGGGAAATGAATCTCATCGCGTTCGTGGAGATGGTAATCCATACGTACGCACGAACGCTACTTCCGTTAAATTTTTCATTTTAAAAGGAATCAAAACCAAATGATACATAGGTATATTTTTATTCCAGTATAGTATAATATCTTATATGTGTTACTTTAGTTCATTCACACCATCCTTTATACATTCCATGTATGGTATGAACGAGTCATATCACTTTGAGGGGGCGGTAATCCGCACTTCCTCAAATGAAATTATCGTATATATATACAACATGAAACGAATAATGGTATGATATAAAATGGAACTAAATAAGCTTATATATAAAATAAATATAATTAATATCATATTTATTTATAGTTCCATCATAATGGCCACCATGAGAGGTGATAGGAGATAATTGGACAATCATCGCTTCATGAGGCGTTTGGTTTCCATCCACAAAAACATTATGTTCTTCACCCATTAGATGGAGGTGTGTGTAAGTGTAGTTATAATACTTATAATAAAAATATCCTAGTATATTTAGGATACTTTTTTTGTTACAAAAGAAAATAATAAGAAGAGTTTAGGGGTTGGAGAAGTAAAATAAAAGGAAAAAAGCTAAGAGAAATTGTTACCTTTATTTTGGGTAACTCCCTTTTGGTTTGAACCAAGAAGGACTCTTTAAGTGTCTTCTGCCTAAGGTAAGGCTTCTAAGATGAGGAGAGGGATGTAGGGAGATTAATTGGTCAGAGGTTTGACGAGCCAAAAGCCCTGAGAGGTGTGAGGAATTGGTTAGAAGTGGTGTTCTTTTACATGGGGGAGGAGGGGCTCTTTAGAAAAAACGTAACGTATTATTTTATAATAAATTAATATTCGGTTTATAATGGGTCCAAAGTGGATTATTAAAATCCCATGGTTGGGATGGGTCGAAATCCTTTCAACTAATATATTTTAGACAGTTTTGGGTCATTATATTAACCTTATCGTTTAGTTTTAACTCTTGGTTATTTAGTTTGACACTTACCATGTCACATTGTATTTTTATATTATATAGTTAATAAACTTACTATATACCTCAAAGAAACCCCATGTGGTCCATTAATGATAAACCTATCATGATACAAGTCCTTTGGATGAACCTTAGATTTTTAGGAATTTAATATCAATTAATAATATAAAAATTCGTTCTAAAAACTCTTTTATGTCAATTTTGACACTATTTGGTATTTGATTTTTGTGAAACTCATAACAACTTTATTACTTAGAAAAAAGTTAATTAAATCAATCCTATCCTGTCATATTAACCTATATAATTCATGTAATTCATTAAAAGTCTCAAATTATATTTATTTGGGTATTTATAATATAAATTATTTTAATATTTCACTAATAAGGTAATTACTGCATCGTTATTGTGTCATAAATAAATTAAATTATTTAATGTCTAAAAATTAAAAATAAAATACCATTATGTAGGAAATAATTTTATATTTCTAATTAATATTTATAGTTGAAAATATAATATATATAACCCTATGTAAAAATTGTTTTTCTAAAAGATATAGGCTTGTGTCATTTTTGTATTTACTTTAACTTAATTAATATAAAGTGTCATTATCACTTACAAGGGGATCCATGGGGTCCCAAAATCGACCCAAAGATGACCATGTTCGTAAATGTATAAACCAATAGGGTTAAGACATGTTTTAGGGTAATTTATTATTATTATAATATTATTGTTTTACACTTATTTACCGGATTTACCCTTTAACAATGGTAAATAAAATATTTACCGAAGTAATTATTCAAATTGTCTAAAAATAAAAGTTACCTATTTATAAAATTTGGACATCTTGATTCCAAATATGGAGTCCATTTTTCCAAATTCAAAACACAGAAGTGACAGAAATTAATTTGAAATTAATTCCCGCTGTCAAAACAAAAAACGTGTTTTTAAGAGATAATAACTATCACAAGATTGACCATTTTTTATGTCCAGTTTAAATGTGAAATTATGTCCAATGACCAAAATTGTATTAAATGTTAAAAATATATTCTAAATATATTTTAAAACCACCCAAATTCATAATTTATCACTATTAATTATTTCGATTAAAAAGTTGTTTTTAATAAAAATTTAGTAATTTTCACTATTCATCAAAATATAAAAGTTATCTGAAAAGTACCAAAATTTCATCCGAGGATAATTTAAATATTATGAATCCAAAAATGAAGCCCATTTTTAATGATAAAATGTATAAAATTTCAAAAGGTAGGTATTACAATTCATAAGGGCTAGTTCGATTGGTTGTGGTGTGTGTTAGAACTTGAAGTTGCATACAACACACGCTACTGTATTATTCAAAGAGAAGCGTACCGAGGAATATTGGGGTGTTGCATTGTAAATTTTATATTTCCCCGTTCTATAGAATAAATTTATTTAGTCAAATTGAATATATAAAAGTTTTAAAATATTGGATTTAAAAAGTGTTCACTGTTAAAAGTCGGTAAAAGTCCATTTTTGAAAAATACTTCTTTTATCTGAAAAAAATGAATTTATTCTTAAATTATGTCTAAGAAACTCATAATATGGATTCTAAAATTATAAGGATTATATAAAGTTCCAAATTTAGTTAATACGATTCATAACCTCTTTTGAACGGCTAGTTTGGTAAGTCATGGTGCGCTTGAACTCAGTGTTGCGTGTAGTGCAAGTTATTGAATTATTTTGAAAAAATTACGCACTATGAAATCTTGTGGTGTTACATTCTCCCCTCCTTCAATAAATTGCGTCCTCGAAATTTGAAATTTTTCTTCGAAAATAAAAGGTTGAAAATAGAAAATATCATTGTGGGAAAACCCACATCGGAAATTGGGTTAATAAAATTTAGTCTTAATAAGTGGAAAAGAGAAATGAAAGGGTCACCACCAAATTATGATATCTATTAGGAGGAAATTGGTGAAAATTAGAGACATATAATTGGAGGAAAAATTAAATATTTATAGGTAGTGATTGAGGTCATCAATCACAAACAACTCTAAAATTGAGGTCCTTAAATTCATCAATCTATGATGATTTGAAATACCATCGGTTCAACAAAAAATAGGGTATTAGGATAACACAGTTTTTGTTTCATAATCCCTTAGATAAAGTATAAGAATTAATTTATTCTTAGAATAAGAGAATAAGAAAAATATATTCTTGACAAGTAGAGTTCCATCTTTTAACTAATTTCTACCACAAACTCGTCTTTCACTCTAAAAGATAATAGAACGTAAAAAAATATTCTATTTATCCTATTTGTATAGGGTTCCAAAAAATGAATTTATAATTCATCTACCAGATCTTCTAAAAAAACTACATTATTTAATCTAGGACATCACGTGGGCCAGTGGTAGGTGATACACCCTTGTCACCCTTCGGTTGCAGGTTCAAGTCTCGCGGCCTTGCCAGACGTGACGAGTTTCCGCCCGACCTCTGGTTTGTCCTTTTATAGGAATACAAAAATAATCCAAACTATAATTATCCAAAATACTTCTGTCCAAAATTTATAAGGAAGGTAAACACAATGAAGATCCTTTTTGTCACGTATTAACATCTGAACACCTTCATCATGTATTCTTTTAAAACACTGAAACATCCTGAATTACCATAAAACTTATTGATTACATTCATGATCCCATATTCCATAAAGAATAATGGATATAATCCTTCAATCCAAAAATGTTGTTAACTCAAACTATGATGGAATATACAAATCATTATTGAGTTTCAAGGTAGTCCAGAATATCCAATATAATTTATCCAAATCAATCATGTATTATTCCAAAATCACTACCTCAGTATCAGAACCACATTATGGGTTCTCTTTCAATCAACCATATATTCTCCAAAAATTTAACCAGCTATTGAGTCACTTTTCATGGTTCCACACAATCTCAAGTCCTTAATGAAATTGTACTGCAGTACAATCCTTTATACTCTATAATTATTATAACCAGTACATCATTGATACAATACTCAAATGACATAATTCTTTAATAACAACATAATAACTCTAATCATTCCTCCTCATCTGTGGTAGTATCATAATTTGATTATTATCCATTAGAATCATTTGGGGAATACTCTGATGATTTGGAAATTGTTTTACGTAATGTCCCAACTCCTTGTAGATGAAGCATTGTACATTTGTAACCTTATTCTTACCCTTGCAGCCACATAGAAGGTTTAATTTTTCTCCACAATTATAACAAACTCCCATTCCCTTCAAAAAAGTTCTAGGGTGTTTCTTCCCACAGTTATCACATATGGAAAAATTCTTCTTTTCCTTCTTCCCTTTATCCATCTTTCTCTCTTCCATCCTTTTCTTATCTTTCTTCCCTTCAAATCCATAGGACTCAGAGAACTCTTTACTTATCTTATCAACACATGATACTATTTCTTCATATGATGATAATACATGGGAGATTATTTCCCTTATAAATTATGGATTAATACCATGAAATATATGATCTTTCTTACTCTTTGGATCATGCGTATTGTTGGAGTTATCATTCCTTCTAATGGGCGCCGTTTTTAAACAATGGCATACATTAGATTAGTTTGTGAATAGAAATACCTGATCCCAAACTTGTAACACACATAACATAAATTAAACAGTTTATGGATACAATCCATATTCATAAAAATGTCTTCTTTTAGGTAGTATATACTCCTAAACCCTTCATAATGGTTTTTAAAGAAAATGAGAATTATCCTAAGCATATCCCTCATGAGTGTCGTAACTAAGAGTGTAGCAAGGCCCGTTGTCGTGCACCAGTTCCCATTTGAGTTTATCTCAAAGCGGTGTTTTTGAGTTTTACACCTAGGTACATCTGTTCCAGAGCCGCCTCTACCTTCTCGTATCCAGAAAAGGATGTATTTCTCTAAAAACTCACAAAATCTCTAAAATATCAAAATTCTAGGAAGTTATTCTCTACTAATACACAAACTCTATCTTAGGGCTATGTGCTCTAATCAGAGTTTATCTAAATATAGCTTTCATGGTTATTTCTAAACTTCCTCTAATACCAAATGTAACGCCTGAACCCCATTTACCTAGTGTCAGTGCATTATTACATAACATTGGCATGATCACAAAGAATCAAGTCCCGAAGGACCGATCAGTTAAGCGGTCTTGGAAAATAGATTACACACATGAATGTTACATTACACATTATAACATACAAAACAAAATAAATAATCCTTTATGAATGCCATTATTCCCTTGGCTTAACCCTGCATATCAATAAGAATACACTTCTTGGAATCCTGGGAAAAAATAAAACATAGAAAAGGGTGAGCTCAGATGATCAGTAAGGATAACAATATAGTGAAAACATTAAAAAATAATCATAAACATTTAAGTCAATGTATAACTAAAACAAAAGCCTTTTAAACTTGAAATTCAACATAATATGGAAAAAATAAAATAATTCCATTTACTTATTCACATGGATATTCTACAAGTCGAATAATCGCATGTAATATCACTAACCACTTTCATAATTATGGAATGAATAATTCCATACTATCATAACCACATATCCAAGGCCTCGTGCCAAGACTAAAAATATGATTTTTGTCAAGGCCTCGTGTCAAGACACTAGTTTTTCTCATTAGACATACTGATGCATCGAGGAGCTATAGCGGGCTCCATCCATCACTTATTAAGTCCAATTCATTCCTCATATGAAGAGGTTTAAACATAACATAAACATTCATATTAAAACTAGCATACGAAATGTCAATACTTTCTTTACAAACCATGAATGGTATAAAAATAACATATCCACAGTCAAACATATCACAAAACCTTCAACACAATATGGAATATTTGTATCATGATAAATCAACATCAAAAAAAGTTTAAAATCCATTAGAGAATTTAGACATATATGAAAATGATTTCTAAAACTCTGACAGAAATACCCCTTTTTCATGAAAACATTTAAAAGTCACAAAATTTAAAAAAGAAGTCATTTAAAGAAATTTGTGAATCAAAGTGTCCCATACCACTTTGAAACTTTTGAATGGAATTAAAATTTTAAAAACATTCATGTCCATATAAATAAATCCTTAAAACCCATTTTGAAGACATGGACATTAAAGAGAAATATTTAGAAGAATAAATATTTAAAACATTTGAAATGATGTTTTATTAAAAATTCCCTAAAAATAATTACTTTTGAAACTCTTTCATAAAACATGGAGATGGATAATAAATATGTCCCAGTAGATACTTACATAAAAAAAACCTCGGATAATAAAGAGATTGTGAAATTAACCCTTACCAATTTGGTAACTTACGAAACATACACCCTACGAAAGAGGTATCATACAATGAATATGTAAATACACATAAATTAATGTTTATTACACAAAGAATACAATTATAGTCAGTACATACACCACACAAAAGGTAATAGTAGAAATATGGCCTGAATCTCACGGGAATAAGGAGTGAGATGAAAACCCCTTACCTTGTACTTTTCCTTTATAGTTTGTATGTTAACCTCCTG
Source organism: Viscum album (assembly GCA_963277665.1). Lineage (NCBI taxonomy): Eukaryota > Viridiplantae > Streptophyta > Magnoliopsida > Santalales > Viscaceae > Viscum > Viscum album. Next base: position 2,082,572,484 of record OY728143.1, on the reverse strand, counting down.
TATAATAGTTAAATCATTGTTTTTAAATTATACATGAATAATATTCATAAATATGATATCATATATGATCTTTTAATATTTCTTTGTTAATAATATTTTAGTATTATCATCATTTTGGGAGTTAACTGATTCGTTTTCTTTTATATGCTTCATTACATATGCCCTGTTTGTTATTGATAAGTTGTATATTATTCACATACAGAATGATATAAAGTCCCTAAACATTAATTTTAATCATCAAACGATATTAGACTTTAATGGATATGATGGGGAAATTAATCTCATCGCGTTCGTGGAGACGGTAATCTGTACGAACGCACGAACGCTACTTCCATTTCATTTTTCATTTTTAACGGAATAAAAACCTAATGATACATAGGTATATTATTATTACAGTATAATATAATATCTTATATGTGTTACTTGAGTTCATTAACACCATCCTTTATACATTCCATTTATGGTATGACCGAGTCATATCACTTTGAGGGGGCGGTAGTCTGTACTTCCTCAAATGAAATTATCGTATATATATACAACACAAAATGAATAATGGTATGATATAAAATGGAATTACAGAAGATTATATATAAAATAAATATCATTAATATCATATTTAATTATAGTTCCATCATAATGGCCACCATGAGAGGTGATAGGAGATAATTGTACAATCATCCCTTCGTGAGGCGTTTGGTTGTCATCCACAGAAACATTATGTTCTTCGCCCATTAGATGAAGGTGTGTGTAGGTGTAGTTCGAATACTTATATTAACAATATCCTAGTATGTTTAGGATAATGTTTTTTTAAAAAAGAAAATAATAAGAAGAGTTTAGGGGTTGGAGAAGTAAAATAAAAGAAATGAAGCTAAGAGAAATCGTTACCTTTAATTTGGGTAACTCCCTTTTATTTTGAACCAAAAAGGACTCATGAAGTGCCTTATGCCTAATGTAAGGATTCTAAGAGGAGGAGAGGGATGTAGGGAGATTAATTGGGCATAGGTTGGTCGAGCCAAAAGGCTTGAGAGGTGTGAGGAATTGGTAATAAGTGGTGTCCTTTTATAAGGGGGGAGGGTCTCTTTAGAATAAACATAAAGTATTATTTTATAATAAATTCATATTCGATTTATAATGAATCCAAAGTGGATTATTCAAAGCCTAAGGTGCGTATGGGTCTAAATCATTTCAACACACAGATTTTAGATAGGTTTGGGTCATTATATTAACCATATCTTTTAGTTTTAACTCTTGGTTAATTAGTTTGACACTTACCATGTCACTTTGTATTTTTATATTATATAGTTAATAAACTTACTATATACCTCCAATAGACCTCCAAGTGGTCCCTTAATGATACACATATCGTGATACAAGTCCTTTTGCCGAACCATAGATTTTTAAGAATTTAATATCAATTAATAATATAATATTTCTTTTAAAAACTATTTTTTGTCAATTTTAACACTATTTGGTATTTGATTTTTGTGAAAATCATAAAAGCATGATTACTTCGATAAAATTTAATTAAATCAATCGAAACATGTCATATTAACCTATAAAATTAGTGTAATTCATTAAAAGTCTCAAATTATATTTATTTAGGTATTTATAATATCAATTATTTTAATATTTCACTAATAAGGTAATTACTGCATCATCATTGTGTCATAAATAAATTAAATTATTTAATGTATAAAAATTATAAATAAAATAATATTATGTATGAAATCGTTTTATCTTTATAATTAATATTTATAGTCGAAAATATAACATATATAACCCTATGTAAAAATTATTTTTCTAAAAGATACAGGCTTGTGTAATTTTTTTATTTACTTTAACTTAATTAATATAAAGTGTCACTATCACTTACAAGTGGATCCATGGGGTCCCAAAATTTACCCAAAGATGCCCATGGTCAGACATGTATCAACCAATTGTTTTAAGACATGTTTTAGGGTAATTTATTATTATTATAATATTATTTTCTTACCCTTATTTACCCGATTTACCTTTTAACCGTGGTAAATAAAATATTTACCGAAGTAATTATTCAAAATGTCTAAAAATAAAATTTACCTATTTACAAAATTTGGACATACTGATTCCAAATATGGATTCTATTTTTTCAAATTCAAAATAGAGAAGTGGCAGAAATGAATTTAAAATTAATTCTCGTTGTCAAAACAAAAAGTGTCTTTTTAAGAGATAATAACTATCAAAAGATTGACACCTGTTTATGTCCTGTTTAAATGTGAAATTATATCCAATGACCAAAATTATATTAAATGGTAAAAATATATTCTAAATATACATTAAAAACACTCAAATGAATAATTTATCACTATTAATTATTTCGATTAAAAAATTTGTTTTTAATAAAAATTTAGTAATTTTCACTATTCATCGAAATATAAAAGTTATCCGAAAAGTACCAAAATTTAATCCTAGGATAATTTAGATATTTTGAATCCAATAATGAATTTCATTTTGAAAGATAAAATATATAAAATTTCAAAAAGTAGGTATTACTATTCATAAGGGCTGGTTTGATTGGTTGCGGTGTGTGTTAGAACTCAAAGTTGCGTACAACACACGCTACTATATTATTCAAAGAGAAGCCTATCGAGGAAGATTGGGGTGTTACATTGTAAATTTTTTATGTCCCAATTCTAAATAATAAATTTATTTAGTCAAATTGAATATATAAAAGTTTTAAAATATTGGATTTAAAAAGGGTTCACCATTAAAAGTCGGTAAAAGTGCATTTTTGAAAAATACTTCTTTTATCTGAAAAAAATGAATTTGTTCTTAAATTATGTCTAAGAAACTCATAATATGGATTCTAAAATTATAAGGATTATATAAAGTTTAAAATTTAGTTAATACTATTTATAACCTCTTTTGAACGGCTTGTTTGGTAAGTCCTACTGCCCTTGAACTCGGTGTTGCATGTAGTGAAAGTTATTGAATTATTTTGAAGAAATAACGCACTATGAAATCTTGGGGTGTTACACTATTGAATCTTCCTTATTCGATATCAATGATTCAAATTCTTGTATCTCTATGGATATTATGAAAATACATGGGCATGATATTCAGTACTTTTTTGCATCATGACACTTTATACTCTATTGGGGATTCAATTGTAGTGTGTACACTAGTATAAGGAATTCCCCCTTGAGGTAGGAAATTACTATTTTTATGCGACCTATTCATCATTGAGGTTATGGGATTTGATTTCATTCTCTAGGTGGATTAGTTGGCCTCTTATCATGCCTATGTGGACTAATATCGTCGTGTGGTATCATTTACACACCATAGGTCAATGTTAACATTAATAGGTTGAATGAGATGTCCAAGAAAGTATATTTTTACAAGATCATTATAAACTAGGTGGAGTGGATACTCACATTTCTAGTATTTATCTAGAGGATTAGGGATTGCATTATGTTGAATTAACTCCCATATTGTATTGTTTCAGGGATGTACTGCAAGAAAAATTTTATGTTTTACCTCCAAAGAGAGTAGTATAATTTTTTATCAGGCTAGTTCCAAGAGCTACACAAGTATCCATTCCTCCACATAGGATGGATAATAAGGTGTTTCTAGAGATAAAGAGTCAGGTAGTGGATTTGGAGGCTAAGGTTTTTATATGACCTAGCACTTCACCATGGGGTTCAAATATCCATTTTTTCAATAATGTTGATGGTACCCTCAGATTCTTTTTGGATTATCGATGGTTTAATAAGATTACAGTTAAGAAGTGGCATCCACTTCCTCATATTGGTGACCTATTTGATGAGCTTTGTGGTGTGAGGGTTTTTTTGAAGACGGATTTGAGGTTATGCTATCATTTGGTATGAGTTAGTCCTTCAGAGATACCACATATAGCATTTCTTTCAATGAATAGTGTTTATGAGTATCTTTATTTTCTATTCAGTATTATTAATGTGCCAGATGTTTTAATGGCTTTGATGAACTAGATTTTAAACCATTATATGGATTCATTTTTGGCAGTCTCCATGGATGATATTTTAGTGTATTATCATATTTTAAACAACCTTTCTATTCATCTTGATATTTTTTTAATACACTTTGAGAGAACCAACTCTATGATAATTTTAGTAAATTCCACTTTTGGATTGGTAAGGTAAATTTCTTAGGTGGAAAAAGTTTAGAGGTCGAAGTGTTTATTGACCTAGAGAGGGTGAGTGTCATTGTTACCTGGGAGCATCCCAATATCTCCTGGTATATATTTAGCTTTCTAGGGTTGGGTGGCTATTATAGGCACTACATATAGGACTTTTCATGCCAATCTGCACCTTTCATGGGTTGGAATAAGAAGGGTGTGAAGTGTATATGGTTGTAACCCTATGACGTAGCCTTTCTGGAGATGAAAGGTACAATGACTTCAATGTCAATCTTGATCGATCTGAAAGTATGTAGAATCTATATAGTCTATCATGATGCATTAGGTATCAGGCTAGGTGTAGCTAGGTTGTAGGATGATTGATTCGTAATGTACTTGTCTCTACAGTTAAGACCTCATGAGAGGAATTATCGGACGCATGATCGCATACCGAAATACATTATTCATGCCATATATTTTTGGGAATATTATTTTTTTAGAGAGAGTAAGGTGGTTTTTTTAGACCACAAAAGACTCAGATATATTTTTTGTGTAGAGTTCCTTCAACCTCAAATATATAACTTGGGTTGAATACCTACAATCATTTGATTTTTATCTTACCTATAAACCTAGGAATGCAATTACATATCTGATTATCTAAGTCGTAGGACTAAGACCTAAGAATTTTTAAAGTCCAATGATGAGTGGTAGCTAATGGTATTGTTTTTTTAAATGCATTTAGAGTCTTATTACATTCATCGATTATCTATACTTGCATCACTATCAGTGACGTATTCACTTATGGATAGAGTTAAGATGTATTAGTTGTCTAATTCGGAGGTCTTAGACATAAGGGAGAGTATTTCAGGTAATTTCCCACATCCTAGTAGGGTTGTGGATAAGGATTATATCTTATGAGTCCATGGATGATTCTAGGTTCCTGCAGAGATCCTGGTGGAGTTTATGTGAGATTCAGATGCTTATACTTTGGAGTTACACCCTGGTCATAAAAATTTGTATCATGGTTTAGGTTTATGATATTGGTGTCTAAGTGTAAATAGGGAGATAGCTGGTATTGTTACTAAGTGTTCCACTTGTCATCAGGTTAAGTTAGAACACCAGTGGACAACAAATATTTTATATCCATTTCCCATTCATGAGTGAAAATGGGATGATGTCAGGATGGATTTTGTGACTATTTTACCGATTTACCCATGTTTTAGTGATGAAATATGGGTTATCATTAACATGATCATGAAGGCCTCTCACTTATTACCTATTAGAGATACCTTCTCAGTGGATGATCTTGGGAGACTGTATATCTATAATATTATACACCAACATGAGGTCCCTCATTCTAATGTTTCTTATTTCTATGGTCATTTCACATTATGGTTCTTATAGGGGTTATAGAAGGTTTTGAGTGGGAAGGTTCTTGTAAGAATAACCATTCACCATCTGACTCATGGATAGTCAAAATAGATGATACATGTTTTGAATGACATGATCTGAACTTGCATCATTGATTTTGGAGGTTCTTCTAATTAACATATACCACTTTTCTACTTACCCTACAATATCATATTTCATGTGATTATACTTATGGTTCCCTATGTGGCCTTATATAGTAGGTCATGTGGTTCAACTTTATACCAGTTAGAGGAAGGTGACGATGAACTACCTGGACCTCATCTCTATCAGGAGACTTTAAAGAATGTTCAGTTGAAAAAGAAGAAAATGACTATATCTTATTCAAGCTATAAGTTATACACCAACCATCATCAACAACCACTATAGTTCGAGGTTTGGGATCAGGGATTCTTTCATGTTCCAACTAGACTGAGGAATCTATAGTTTATATGGAAATGGAAACTTTCATGGTAGTTCATTGGACCTTTTTAAGGTTGTGAAGAGAGTCGGTCCAATAGCATATCGGTCATAGTAACCTCAAAGGTAATATTCTATACATGAGGTATTCCATGTTTCATAACATTTTCAGTACAATCCATATCTATATCATATCTTCCAGCCTAATGAGGTTGAGATGTATATATATGTATCCTTTGAGGAACATCATATCCATATTTTAGACCAGAGCATTAAGTATCACTGAGGTAGAACAATTCATTTGGTATGGATTCTATAGAAGAAAGTATGTTTAAAAGATGAGACCTCGGAGTGAGAGGATGAAGTACATTATTATTGGATAGAGTTATTCTCAGATGATGTTTTACAACCCATGGATGGGAAACATTGGGAAATGTTTCTTCATGGGGGAAGACTCTAAGGGCCGTGTTTTTATATGAGGTATGTATCCTTTAAATATTTATTTTACTCCTCGATTTTGTCCTTATAAATGTTCCACATGTCTTAAGGAAGTTTTTAGAAGGTTATGGGGATGGTTCCAAGACTAGAGCTTCGAGTTAGGGGAAAACAAGAGAGGCAAACGGTTAGAGCTAACAGTTCACCACAGACTGTGTGGAACTTTATGGTTTACACATTACTTTTGAAAACCATGTAAGGGGGTATTAGGATGTGTGGGGTGGAGACAGAGGGAGTACATCGTTTTAACGTGGTTTGTTTGACCATTCTCTGTAGGATGTGATAGTTGTGCTACCTGGGCAGTGGAGGGCACTGTTGGAACATGATTAGGCCAACCATGTGGCCAAACTTTACATCCATATAAAAGGGTAGATTTTATGTTCTTTCACCTTATCTATATAAATTACTCTCCATTTTTTATTTCTTCTATTTATGCATTGTATCCCTCCTTTCCTCCTTGAGAGCTCTCCCATGGCCTAGTAGAGGCTTTGATCATTTTATTCTATCCAAAATCTTATTTGATTCAGTATATTATGTTAGATGGCTACCATTAATATCTTTATTTCTTGAAATCCTTTCGTAACCCTTTTATATATTGATATAGTTATTTTGGTGTGATCTCATATACCTTATTTTCATTGATTTTTTTCTTTTAGACCATATTCTTCTATTTTAGACGAAACGAAAGGTCAATACTATATGAGGCGCTAGCTAAAAGAATAGGGTTTGTTGTCTAGTAATTATCCATCATGTCGTGTTTCCTTGTATTATGTGTTATGATACTGCACGCGGGATTCTCCATTTGTTTCCTATAAAATACACTTAACCCCTTCCAAAATTGATTACCATGATAGGAATGATCTAGTTTCCCTTTATACTTGTTGGGATATAACCCAAAAAACTATCTCCACCCCTTGATGGGTGCCTATGGAATTTCCCTTATTATTAAAAATGATTACGTGACAAAACAATCATCTACATGGTTTGGCTTGACAAAAAATTTTAATGACTGTAATGAATTTAACATAAGGTGAGTGGTATGACCATGTGACCAGTCTTAGTATAACAATGGTTAAAGACTTATTAAAGAGGATTACTGATGGACTATGAACTGTTTTTTTTTATCTTCATAAATCCTTTAAATGCTTACTACTATAATTATATACGAGCATGGAATCCCTTATACCTATGATACTTAGGCACAAAGTCCCTTATACAGTGATACTCGAGCATGGAGTTCCCTATAACTATTAAATATGGGCATGGAATCCCTTATACTCATGATAATCAGGCATGGAATCCCTTATACTTGTGATACTCGGGCATGGAGTATCTTATACTATGATACATAGGAATGGTGTCCCTTATACTTTTGATATTCATGAATGGTGTCCCTTATACCAGTGATACTCAAGAATGGAGTCCTTTATTTTTATGATACTCAATAATGGTGTCCCTTATAACTATCATAATATGGAATGGCATCCCTTACACTTATAGTACACAGGCATGGAGACCCTTATGATCTACGATACTCAGACATGGCGACCCCTACATCTTTATGAGACTCAAGTTACTAGAAATTGATGCATGAGTTCTGCATCGGGTCCAGGTTAGCACTATGTATGCACACATATGGATATAAATTCTACTAAACATATATCACAATACATATATATATATACTTACATATAAACTAAAAGGTATATGTTCATTATGACATCTATTTAGAGGTTTTTATGGAATGGGTTGAAGAAGGTAGTGTCATCCTTCTGTCCTTTAAGAACTTGATCTAACACTTTACAATTTTTATAATTGTTTACCTTTGTTATATCATCACACTATTCATATTATGTGCCCTGAATGGATATTTATACACTTTGATGGGGATGGCCTACTGAGTTTATCTCACATCATATCTAGGTGTAATATTAGTTATCTCATGGAACAAGAATTACTCTTTGTATAATACAGTGTTGATTTTATCCCATATATTCATTCAACATACAAAATATATAAATATGTTGTGGTAATGTTGGGTAATCCTCATATTGGAAACCCAATAAATATTTTCCTTAAGTTTATAAAAACTTCAATATTCTATAACACATATGTTTTTTCTTCATCTTCCAAGAAAAAATTATTGAAGAATTGGTTACCTCTTTCTTCTCTCCATAAATACTATATCTTATCCATATTTTAATTCACTCTAAAAAATATTCTTATTCACTCTACATTCATACATAAAACACATAGCAACACAAAAACTGCACGGCATAAATCAGCCCATGTTGGACCTTAAGCATTCATGTGCCATGGGATTCAAAAAATGATCAACAAAAATAAACCACATCATAGTCCATTTTCTTATTTTCCAAATTTAGTTTCTCGACACTACACGATCACTAGTTCGACATGGTTTTCTTAAAAACACCACATCCTAGATTCTACATCTTAAATGATTCTCATTATAACACAAAGATAATCATCATATATGAAATAATCACCCACAATGCCATAATCACCATTCTTTTCCAATTTTTTAGACACTAAGACATTGTCCTTATTCTCTTCATTTTAGATGAAATTCATACTATAATACTATCTATAGATAGAATTTATTCCCTATCTGTTATTCATTTTAGAATTTATTTACACGAATCATGAATAACATAGAATAGTTTCTTGATGTTTCACACTTAAAAACATATCATAATTTACATCATTATATTTAGTATCATTTATTTATTATTTGAAAGATATATTAGAAAATATCACTCATACACACACAAGTACATAGTATTGTCCATTATTTCCCAAAAATGATATTTATCCTCATAAAGCATCAAACTCATTTATTTTATCTCAACTTAAACCATAACACACCCACATGATTGTGGAATTTTGATCTGTAAAGTATGGGGTTTCAGCATTACATTTTCATTTAATATAATTATAAATTTATCACTTTTTTATTCAAAAATTTAGGAATATTAACTTTCATGGTGACCAGTTGTTGAAGATATCATGATTAATGAGGTATCATGTGAAACCCCACACATGTAGAACCATTAGAATGAGGATAAAGATTATTGAGGATGGAAGCATCACATTTCAAGTCCAATGTGTGTCCTTTTATAAAATAGATGGACAATGCATGATATCACTCAATCCTGCATCATATCCTCCCTAGGAGTGAAAATAGTTTTTTACTCGAAGCACTCTAGCTATTTTTCTAGGAAGTCTACTGGTAGTCATTACTTCCCCATGGCCCATTGTTCTAACACAAAAGTATAGATTCTGAGAACCCTTTTCCCACCTACACCTATCATACCTATATCAACCAATGAATATGTTTTACTGTATTATGTTTCTCTATATTGTCTCCTATAATTAATCTTACCAAAATTCCAATTCTGACTAGTTTTCTAGGATGGTTGATATAGACAACAATTTCCATGTTTTTTTCTAATATAGACAATAAATTATTTCAATCTCAACATATATCCCTTTCAATATGTCCTCCAAATTTGGATTTTTCAAACCTCACAAACTTATAATAGCGGCTTTTCATGAATGAAAATGTAAATTTGGAAACTCATCATCAGAACCATCAACGTTTCTCCATATAATCCTCTTAAACATAACGAAATAAACCTATGAAATTATTTATATATTATAGAACTAAGACTTCTCTTTTTGTTCAATCATATGAATATCTTACTTTCTAGGATACTTCTGAATCATCCTTAACAAGATTTAAAACTCCAAAACAACATTCATGCTTCACATAATCAATATATTGATAGAAAGAAACTTCATTTAATCCATTTGATCCAAATTTAAAATAAATACAAAGAAAAATATTATGACCAATACACTTTCATATATCCATATAAACCTTGAACTGATTGGAATATACATAAATTTTTTTATGGTCTTGATTCAGCTTTATTGAAACATGAAGAACCATACGTAGGAAATTTTTTAAGTGATTCATAGTCCTTGTGAAGTAATACTCAATCATTTATACATCCATGTATTCTTTTAGAGAACATACTCAATCAATGTTACATTTTTTTAGTCTTATATATTCAAACTGGAAAAGAATACCCCACAAATTTAATGTTTTGTTGTGTTATCAATTTTCATTTAATTTAATGAATCTTGATTATTTTTTATTTCAAAGTGTTAATGGTGGCCTATAATCTGGATTTACAGAAATATTAGTGCTTTTAATCTACAGTTATTTTATAGAAGTTCAATACACTATGATGACTCGCAGTCATACTATTAGGGGTGATGTTGACCTGAGATCATTCTTTGGCCATGAGGCACCACAATGTGATGCTTTGGGTGAAGGTGGTGGTCACAACATGGAGATAGTTCCATAAAATGATGGTTGGTGTGAATTTGGGGGTAAAGAAAAAGATTTATGGTTGCGATAAAGGTAGTCATGTTATGAGTCATTTGAATGATGGGTCATTGTGGTATGACAACCTAGGTCATGCCATGGTTACATCTAGACAGGTGTTCAAACACTCTTCATATGGGAAGTTGTTTCATGGACCATAGGGGATACTTTTTGATTTGGGCCTCATGTGAAGGCATCGTGGCATGACCCTCATGGTCATGTTTTGACCATGCTTTTGGGATTATTTTTATAAGAGAGATTAGTAAATTCTCTTTAAATCTATTTATCTAATTTTCTCAACTCACATAACCCTTAATCCAAATAGGGGTCAATTTAGGGTTATTTTGGCATCCAAGATATCTCTTTATTCAATTTTATGTTAGAGTGATGCTCAATTGGTTCATGTGATCATATTTGGGTTTATCTCACACCTTATAATCCCTATATGTCTCCTTCATTCCCTATTAAATCACTTCCCATATAAAAACCTTAATTATGGGGACATGGGTATAATTTCAAGGTTTTTTTATATTATTCATGAATGAAAACATGTGTCTTAAAAAGCATGCACCATTAATATTGATGTCGTAAATCATTACCATGTTATAGATTTTGTTTGAAGTTGTATGGCTTGAATTACATATAGGTGTTTCTATTATAATTTTGAAGTTTTAATTTTTCAATCAATGTGATCGGGTGGATATATATGGATGTGTTTAGAATATTAAAGGGGTGTTATAGGTTAATAACATGAAAGCGTTGAATCTATACACATTCCATGGGTAGGGTTAGGGCTATCCACTTGGGTGAATTGGGACTAAGGTGAGATATTTGGGATTGACTAAGGAAGAGTTTACTTGGTATAGTTTTAATTGGGTATCGGTGGTGATTCTCATCATATATGATGGTTTTGGGTCCCTGAATATAGATTTTTGGTCAACCTTGAGAAGTTTTCAATTGAGAATCATGAGGGATAGTGTGGGGTATTTTTTTGTTGTATTATTGTAAGATATAAAATATGTTATGAATGATGATTGAAACCTCATACTAATGGATAGGGTAGTGGATTATGATGTTTGATATCCACTGAGTGAGAGAGTATAGTCCAATATTGTGATCTGTAAACTCTCTTGAGTGAGAAGGTATGGGACAATAATATAATGTGATACATCCCAAGAGTGCGATGGGATAGTTTCGGATTGTGATCTAAGACTTCCCCAGAGTGAGAAGGGACATCTTGGGATTTTGATATGTGAAATCCTCTTAGTGAGAGGTGTGATTTGGGATTGTGATGTGATACCTCCCATGAGAGGGGTGATTTTTTATAAAAGTTTTTTAGAACTCTACTCACTGTGATATAATTGTTTAGGAATGGATTTGTTATCTGATTTGGTACTTAATGTGTTGAATACCTTGACTGGGGAGTTGATGGATATGTTTCAGAAGGTACTATAATCTCTATATAACACTTTCCTATATAATGGAGTTGATGATGGTGTTTTAGGGGTTCAACGTTGTCTGGTTATCATAAAATGACTTGGATGGAGTTGTATTCTTAATATTTTTTATTATTGAATTTGCATACACCTTATTATTAATTATTCACGTTGTTTAATGATGTGTTAGTGTTGTCTTAATCAGTTTTATTATTTTCATACTTCACAAGCACCCCATTGTGTGTTTAGAGTATATTTTTATATATATAGTCAACAGAAAGGGCCATATGATGAGATGTTGATCAAGTATAGATAGTCGTTATTAAGGCCGAATTAGTACATACTCCTAAAAATATTATTATCATGTCTTTATCATTGTTATTTGTATTTATTTTACTATATATATATGTATATAAATTAGTTTACCACACGTTTAAGTCCTTTTGAATAGGTTGTACTAGTCATTTTATTTCATTTTCTTATTATGTATTATGATAGTATTTTATGCAAATCATTATATTTATTTCTACTAATTTTTACTTATTATTTCTATTTTGTGTTGATTATTTTTTTTACCTAATATTGAGGGCATGATATCCCCATCGTATGACATTTCCCATCAACATTATTCTAATGCCTGTTGAATAAGGGGTTGTGACCATGAGGTCATGTTCAACACCAGCTCTAACCCAATGATCTAGTCCAAGAGTTTATAAAATGGTATCAGGGACTCATTTATGTGTTATTTATTTGGGTCTTGGTAGAATGGAGATAGGCGCGTCAGAACTTGAGAAGGATGTTATGCTTGGATCGGGCTAGCACTAGTATATTTTTGAATAGTTGGAGAGAGCATGTGAGTTCATGAATCAATTATAGAAATATAGGTTAAAATTGTTAATGTTGAACTAAAATTGGTGATTTCACATTTTATAATATCCCTTAATCATAACATATTATTATATTACATTTTATTTTACGATGGGATATGGGGTAAATGATATTGCATTCCAACATCACTATTACATCTTCCCATAATTTCTATTGGTTATTGTTTCTGACGCTTTCGCCGGGGCGCGCGCATCGGTCTATGAGGACGCGCGGCTTGGTTGCCCCGCATTCCCGCTTTCCAAGGGCGGGCGGCATTCGCTCCTTATTCAGGGACATCTGCTCCTTGATCGAAACGGGATGATGGGATGTCGGTTCTTCCTCCTGTGGATTCCTCCTCAGAACTCGTCACCTAGTCCGGGTCTCCCTTATAGATTTAATACGTAGTTCGTGAAACTCTTCCCAGTGCCATGTTTCCATGGACACCGGTTAATTACACTGCTTCTGTCGGGACATTCCAAAGGGTCCAATCAGGGCAGCAACCTTCGGTCAGGGGAGTAGTCATGTTGAGGCATCAGTAGCGTGTCTGGATGCTGGAGTACCTGGCATGTCTATCTGTTATCCTTGATCACAAGGCTTCTCGAGGGCGTGGAAGCCCGAGGCATCCCACATCAGGCGCGGGGAATTACATGTCGTTGACACATATCTGAGGTTTTCCTCAGCTTCCCGTGCTCAACACAGGGTATGCCGCGAGTTTAACGTCCAGCGGAGACGGATCAACCCAACCAGAGCATTAGCTAGGATAAATTGGATTGAGGGATCCTCCTTGAAGGGATATCGACACCGGGGCTAGCCCGTGGGTGACAGTGAATGGAGTAGAAGGAGAGTGAAGTGGAACCATCGCAGGGGGGGCGACAGTGAAGTTGGGCTTGAGCCTTGATGAGGCTTCCTACGTATCCCCGTGGCAGGGAATCAAAGTCCGCGTATTTCGGGATGGTGCCGGTAAACTGACGTGAAGCTGGACCTTGGCCCGATGAATGTTGTCAGCGTACCGACGTGAAGATGGACCTTGGTCCGATGGGCATCGTCAGCGTACCGACGTGAGGATGGACCTTGGTCCGATGGGAGTTGGGATTGAACCTATGGGAGGATTCCTACGTACCATGCCTTGACATGGATCAAAGACCTCGTAGTTCAAATGGGGCTTTGTCGGTGAACCGACATGAAAGTAGACCTTGGTCCACTATTGGTGGGCTTGAACCTCGTGGAGGCTTCCTACGTACCATGCCTTGACATGGATCAAAGACCTCGTAGTTCAAAATGGGTTGGGTCGCAATGGCTTACCACTGGACCAGAGTGTATTTTAACGTCATGCTGGACGTAGATGGGACCTGGCGTGAATTGGGTGATGGGTGGGCTTGAACCTCATGGAGGCTTCCTACGTACCATGCCTTGACACGGATCAAAGTCCCCGTAGTTCAAAATGGGTTTGTCGGTGAACCGACGTGAAAGTGGACCTTGGTCCAATGGGTGGTGGGCTTGAACCTCATAAAGGCTTCCTACGTACCATGCCTTGACATGGATCAAAGACCTCATAGTTCAAAGGATACAGTTTAACGTCATGCGGGACGATAGTGAACCCAGACGTGAATAAACGACGGGTGGGCTTGAACCTCGTGGAGGCTTCCTACGTACCATACCTTGACACGGATCAAAGACCTCGTAGTTCAGATGGGGCGGTCAGGGCCAGTGCTCACTCTAAGCCCACGTGAGTCATGCTCGGTGTGAGAAACAAGAGGTTGCAAGGACCTGACGATCACGTCGCGAAGGGTGCGTCTGTGAGAAGCGAAGAGGGGCTTACGCGTTGGGCGGCCCATGGTGTTGGGACTTACTCCAGGATGGAGGCCCATAGGGAGGTGCCTCGTTCCCTATCACGTCCTCCACCGACCTTGGTAGTGGGGAAGTACCGAGATGCACGGGTGCAATCATCCGTACCAAAGGTTAGGGGCTTACGCTCTGAGGCGACCCTTCCCCTGCGAACATACACCACTCCGACAAGGAGGATCTCATTCCATGTGCGGAAGAGTTCCATTCCTGTGGAGACGAGTGGTGTAAAGAATGTTCGAGCTGGGGGGACCCTTCGTGAGGGAGACGAGGTTGGGTCACAGTTTAACGTCATGTGTTGAGGACGTGGTGCTTGGCAGTTTAACGTCCTGCAGCTCGGACGAGGTGGGTTCACTCCACACCCCTAGGACTTACATAACCGGTACCCTCTGGTCCTTGGGGAAGGGAAGGTGCCGGTAAGGCCATGATAAAGGGGGTTCATGGGACGAACCATCGAGGGGTCCACGTTAGCATGGCTATGCGAAGAAGCAATAGCCATTAGCGTGCCTATGCGAAGAAGCATTAGGCGAAGCAACGCTACGGATGATATTGTCCATGGGACTTTGAAATCACATCGTGAAAACCTGGAGGGTCACACGGGAAGAGGAATCTCTAAGCAGAGGAGTGTGCTTTGCGAAGTGGGGTGCCTTGGCCTTAGCATGGGGCATTGGTGTGAGTGGGAGGTGCTTCGTGAAGTGGAACAGTGTTTGCGGAGCACTACCTCGCGAAGAAAGGGTACCTCGCGAAGCAGGGTCCTGCGAAGCAGTGGGCTTCACGAAGTAGAGCGGTCCTGCCTTAGCATAGGGATCACTCGTATGGGTTGGGTGTTTTGCGAAGCACAAGGTCTCCGCGGCTTCCCGGGTTCCCTTGGGAATCCCCTTCCTTCGCGAACACCCTTGAGCTTCGCGAAGGGCATCCCTCTCGGAAGAGGGGCTCAAAACGAGACAAAGCAGAGTCGTCTCGCGAAGTAGAAATAACTCGCGGAGCTCATGATTCCCGGGGCAAAGCGTGCTTCGCGATTCGGGAGAGGAGAAGCTGAAAGGTCGGATTGTCCGTCTTTTGGACTCAAGGGGAGTCCAGTATTTATAGGGAAGGGGCGCCGCAAAGCAGGGCTCTCGCGCCGCCTCCGGTGCTTCGCGGCGTGCTCTCGAACGTCAAACGGGTTCGCAGAGGATTACCGCCTGTGGGGCTTCACGGCGTCTCGCGAACGTCAAACGGGTTCGCGGAGGATTACCGCCTCTGGCGCTTCGCGGCGCCGCCATGGTAGGGGCGCTTCGCGGCGGGGCTTCACGGTTGTGCTTCGCGGCCGTTCTTCGCGGCTGTGCTTCGCGAGGCAGCGCGTCGGCTGTCTTTTTCGTTCCTTCCTTTCGGGCCACATTTTTGGCTCCAACAAATGCCCCCCCTCAGACTTGGAGACGCGTAGGGTGAAGGGTCGAAGTCTGAGGGAAAATTGCCAAAATTGTTGGTGGTTCGCGATGTAGCATCGCGAAGGGGCCCCGCGATGCTCGCCGGGGCCGGACGCGCCGCGATGCTTCGCGTGGTTGAGGCGCGCCGCGATGCTCTGGGTTTGCCGCCTATAAATAGGGGGTCCGCCCTCTTTTGTCTTCACGTGCCTTGTCTTTTTGTGCGCTCTCGACTTCACGAAGCTCTGCGTACTCCGCGACAGCACTCCGCGAATTGAGCTTCGCGGTGAACCGTGAGTCTCCGACTCCACGTCCGCGCTAGGCGAACTTCTTGTCGGCCTTGGACAGACTTCGCGACTAGGTCTCGCGGCTGATCTTCGCGTTTCCACTTCGCGGACGGACTTCGCGATCCAGCTTCGCGACCGAGCTTCGCGATACAAGGGGAAAAAACTTTTCTGATGGTCGGCATCAAAATGGACCATCAAGAGGCTGTGCTGGGAGTGCTTGCAGATGCTGCTCGTCGGGATGAGATGGCCAACCGTCTGGGCTTAGGGGAGATGATCCGGAGCCACTCGGACCACACTTCCTTGACGGATCTTCTCTCGGAGGGTCAGAAGAATTATCCACAGTGCAAGAAACTGCCGTTGTACGGCTTCGGGCTGAGGGACGACGTCTTCATCCCTGAGGCGAGAAGGGATGAACCAGCTTGCTGGTTCAGGAGCACACCGTGCCATCACCAATGGTTCAGGGCGGCCGATGGTCATGCACGGGAGGATTTCACACCCATCACCGCTGACTGTCTCTACAATTATGTGAATGACATCGATGGGAAGCCACTGCAACCGGAGACGTCCCCTCCTCTCTACCGCACCATGCTGAAGGCGGCTCTGCAGGATCCGTAGAAGGGATGGTCCGATGAGTGGGACCTGCGCCAGGGCGGCAACTTTACCGATGACTGGGCCTGGGCCTACTGGGTAGGCGCCTCATGCGAGGAGTTTGGGGCCGATCTGAGGAGAGTGGGATTGTATGAGGCGGCATGGGCCTCCCAGTTCCACATTTACCAGCCAAAGCAGCTGATGCCGGAACTGCTGAGTAGATGGTCGTCCAGGACCAACACTTTTCACCTGCATCACGGGGAGGTGGGCATCAGCCTGTGGGATGTCCACCAGATTTACGGGGTCCCGATCTTGGGGGCCATGTATGACGAGTTCCTCCCCGTTGCCAGCGCGTGGGGGGATCTGGAGCAAATGTCGCGATTGGCGTCGGCGCTGATGGTGCTCGTCCCTGGAGAGGACAAGGAGGCAGTGAGGGACGTCCACTTCAAGAGGTGGTTCAAATGCTTCCTGAACTTCCCAGAGAATCGAGAGTTCCCTCCAAGGCCTCGAACTTGTCCAAGGGCAGCCCAACGGGGCAAGGGGCACTCGTATTGGCAGGTTTTGGAGGACAGCCAATGGAAGACTTGGGGTTTCAGCGTTAGCACCGAACAACAGCCAATAGTCAGGCTGGCGGCATTCATTGCGGCTCTCATCTGTGGGTGGATCCTACCAGTGAGAGATACAAGCATGGGGGTACGGCCCAGCTCGTTCAACATGGCATCGATGTTGGCCATGGGGCAGCGGGTCAACCTGGGGATCCCGATGCTCACCAAACTGTACAGAATGCTGCGGCATATTAGCGAGGGCAAGAAGCCGCCAAGAATATGCGGGCCCTTCCACCTCCTGTATGGGTGGATCGCGGCGCATATCAGGGGAATTTACGAGTATCCAAACCCCATTTCGCCGCCGGGATCAGACTTTCGCCCCTCCATTCTGAACGTAGTTGGGAGCTTCCCATTCAAACTGGTCGTTCCGATGGTGCTGAATAGGGTGTGGAGGGCGGACGAGTTCAACTTTCATGTAACGACCCAAAGTTTCATTAATGGAAAATCCCTCTTGATACAGTTAAATGTTTCTTTATGAAAAATGTTTTTTTTATAAGATGTCAACTTCTTTAAGTTTTACGTTAAGATTTGTGACCGTTACTTTTATAGCCGTTGAACAGTGATCATCTGGGTAGTTTAAATATAAGGCTTTAACGAACCAATTTTCTACTCAGACAAAGGAAGCGATGACCTCATCCAGTAGAATTGCCCCTTACGAAGCCCATTTGTCGGAGCTCGGAAAGGAGGTGGCGTCTTTGGGCTTTGCCCTTGACCAAGCCCAAGCTGAGCTTCATCAATTCAAGCTCGAACGTGATCGTCTACGGGAAAAATGGAAGTTGATAGAGATTACCACTCGAGCAATGTTATCCGAGCAACCCCAAGAGTCTGTCACCATCGCACACCTTACCCTTAGGTATTATGCGGCTATTTTAAGGGGTTATGTAACAAATAAGTAGTACCATGTTCATGTACATTATCTTTTGTATATAATAATGAATATAATTTCTAGTCATTTTTGATACATTGTAATTAGTTTTTAAAAGTACAAATGGTGTTTTTAGTTATTATTTAATTAAGAATTATATTTTATTAAATTAAAGGATTTTTGAATTAAATAATATTTTAATATTATTATTAATATTAAATTAATTTTTTATTAAATATAAATGATCTTATAATTTTATGAATGCAATTAAAATTTTTATTAAGGTTTGATAGCCATTTCTGTCAAAACCCGTGAATTTTTTTATAAATGTCGGTTTTTATTTTAAAAGTGAAAATTCAATTATTCAGAAAATTATTTAGATAAAATAAATATTATTTTTGGAATCAGGACGTCGAAATTATCCAACGGTGAATTTTTCATAATTTTCTGAGACAGTCAAATTTTTGGGTAAGAATTAAATACCATTTAAATATATAATGTGTTTTATGACATCATAATGACCCAATGGTGATGTAATAAAATACCATAATCCTTATGTTCGGCCAATATATGTTTTATCATTAAAATAATGAGGTTTTGGGTTTGTTTGACTCACTTTTCAAAGCATTAATGGAGCCCTCAAGACTTATTCAACACTTTGCCTTTTTAAATTAATTTCTATGGGAGTGTGACTCACCTCCACATAAGCAACCCTAATTTTTTAATAAGTTCGGACCTTGGCCTTGTAAAATATTTTTTTCCTCTTTCCTTTTCCAGAAACCAATGGCAAATAACATGGGATGGTTTGTGTTTTGGATTATTTTAATATAAGGGGTCCCAAACCTAAATAATAAAGAATTCTCTCACCTTTCCTATATAAACCCACCCAAGCTCCCACTTCCTCCTCACTCAAAGCCCTTGAAGTTCGTCCAACCTCTGCCCTACTCTCTCTAGAATCCTCTCAAGGTGCCCCAAGCTCCCAAGAAGCCTCTCACAAGCCTTTCTCTAGCCTTTGGAAGCACACTTCCAAGTAAGGGTTTTTTCTTCCTTTCTCATTTTTGTCAATTTTCTTTAAGTTGTATTTCCCTTTTTATTTCAATTATGAATGTCGGGGTATGGTTTCTCACCTCCCCCATACTTCCCTCTTATTGTTTTAATGATGGGAGAACCCTTTCTCTCTCATTAAATGCCTCCCATGTACACCCGTTACTATGCTGAAATTTCGAAAGGAACTTCTCTCTCTTCTTTTACATTCAAGCAATACTTTTGTATCATGAATCTAAATTCCATTTCTATTGTTGGGACATGTATATATATGACCTCCTTACTGTCCATTACATGTAAATATGATTAGGAACCCCTTTCTCTCTCATCAACCTTTTTTATGAATTCTTATGTCACGCCGTTACGCTGCCGAAGTCGCACCGATTTTCTAAGCCAATGTCATTGTGTAGTGAATACCATGCCCATTTCTCCATCAAGGGTATTCACCTTTATGCACATTTACATATTGATTGTAAAGTTTCATGTATGAATTCCACATTCCTTTATCGTGGAATAAATGATTATGTTTTATGAATCCATGTTTTATGATCCATGTGGCACACTTATGCATGAAATGAAATGTTTAAGAAGGGTGCGCCCTTTATAGAGCTCCAATGCATTGGGTAAAGTATAGTATCATGATATGTCATGTGCAATGAGTGTTGACTCATGCTAATTCAAGTGCAATGAGGGTTTACTCGTGCTTCAAGTGCAATGAGGGTTTACTCATGCTCCATGTGCAATGAGCCTTGGCTCATGCTAATTCAATGTTAAGTGTTGTTGCCACATTTCCATGTTATGATTATCATGCTTTATCATGCCTTTATGTTCATGTCTCTCTTATGCTCTATTGATATGCCTATTGCCTAACATGTATTGTACTCCTCATGTTATTCATTATGTACTCCCTTACTGGGCTTTATAGCTCACCCTTTTCTTATGCATGTCCTCAGGTTATCCCATGCAATGATAAGTACGAAGGAATGTAGTGGTCATGTAAAGGAAGTTTTCAATAAGGATGTTGTATTTCAAGTTTAAAGTTTTTATGTAATGATCCTAAGCCCCAAAGACACTAAACCTCTCGATCTTCTTTGTTGTATCAAGTGATGTTTTATGTAATAAAGCATGTTTAAGTTGTAATAAAAAGCAGGGTTGTCATAGTTGGTATCAGAGGATAGGTTTAGTTATTTTTGGGATTAGGAAACCCTAGTAAAGCCTTAGATACAAGACTAAGCATAATAAAAACATCCCTAAGTTTTGGTAAATACTAAGTAAGTGTTTTATCAAACAAATACATCCCTGTCTGGATACGAGCAGGTAGAGGCGGCTCTGGCACAGATGTATCCTAGGGGTAAAACCCGAAAACACCGCTTTGAGCTAGACTCGAACGGGAACTGGTGCACGACAACGGGCATTGCTGCACTCTTGGTTACGACACTCCCGGGGGATATGTTTTTATAAATTCACAATCTTAGTATGAACCCTTATTAAGGGAAAAATGCCCCTAAGAATATATGTTAGAAGGAAGATCATGAAAAGCCCGGATTGAATCCTATAGACTCATGAGTTGAAGAGATTAAAGTTTATTTATAAGTCATCAAATTTTTGTCTTTGGATTACCCTTTATGTGTTACCCCTAACTTTCCTTTTATTCCAGCCAATGGCCAGTAATAGGAGAACTCGGGCTAACAACCGTTGTGAAGATCAGTGTGATGATTGTACTTATGAGATGCCCAATCCAATGGGAGCGGGAATCGCGAACTTTGTCACGCTTATCTCTCAGATAACTCATGTTTTGAATAGAAACACTGGTCAAGAGGAACGTTCAACACCCCCTAAGAAAGAACAAGTCTCTATTTAAAGCTTCATGAGACAAAGGCCTCCTACTTTTAGTGGATCATCCGATCCCACGATTGCTGAACAATGGATTAACTCCATTGAAAAGATATTCTCCATCCTCCAATGCTCTGAAAAAGAGAAGCTTCTCCTTGCGGCTTATCGTATGGAGGGTGAAGCTGATCAATGGTGGACGTTGATCAAAAATACAAAGCCTGAGGAGGAGATCGAGGCGTTGGAATGGAAGGTATTCCGGAAGATGTTTTTCGATAAATATTTTCCACGCACCCTCCGTCTTAAGATGGAAAGGGACTTCCTTTCCCTCAAGCAGAAAGATGAGGAATCTGTGGGAGCGTATGAGGCAAACTTCACAAGGCTTGCACGATATGCTTCCGGCTTTGTCGTTACCCCCGAATGCGAGGTTGACCGCTTCTTTGGTGGGCTGAAGCCTAGCTTGCGGAAAGCATTAGCGATCCGTGACTTCGACAGCTATGAGGAAATTGTCCGATGTGCCCTCAAGGTTGAAATGGAGATCGGAGAATCACAGGGGTATCATGGGGACAAGAAGCGGAAGGTGGACTTCAATGCTGGTGGTCCGATGGATAAATCCAACGGAGCTAAGAAATTCCAGCACCCCACTTGCCAAAAGTGTGGAAAGAAGCACCCTGGAAATTGCCTTAGGGGGACAAGAAAATGCTTTAAGTGTGGAAGAGAAGGGCACCTAGCTGTTAACTGTCAGCAAGAAGGATCCGCGGCTGCGACGGAGGGGAGGAACGCTCCGTTCGAACCTCAACACGTTGTTCAATGCTTCAAATGCAAAGAACCGGGTCATTTTGCGAATCAGTGCCCTAATCCAAGGGTTATCGGAGGTAATCAACAACCTCCAAGACAACAAGGAAGAGCTTTTGCCATCACTTCTGCCGAAGTGAACCCCGACAACGAAGTGGTGACAGGTACGCTAGTTATTCATTCAAGAATAGCGAACATACTTTTTGATTTAGGTTCTACGCATTATTTTATATCTCAAAAGTTTAGTAGAATAATCCCTGCACCACCACAAATCATGGAAGTAAAGATGTCGGTGAGTACGACAAATGGGGCAATCATTGCATCCCATGAGTATAAGTCCTCCCCTGTTATAATCTGTGAATTGAATTTCCCGGCGAACCTCATCATACTCCCTTTGGTGGAATTTGATGCAATTCTTGGCATGGATTGGCTTTCCTTATATAGAGCCAACATAAATTGTCGGGAGAGGGAAATCACACTCCATATGGAGAATCGACCCCCGATTCTTTACAAGTGTCAGGAGGAAGATGAATCTCCTTTAGCTCCATCATCTCAAGCATGGATATTACTGCCTTATGAGCACGCATATCTAGCTCAGATGATTTAGTCCAAGGAAGAAACCACCCTTGAAGAAATGCCTATTGTGAGGGAATTCGCTGAAGTATTTCCCGAAGAACTTCCTGGTCTTCCTCCAAGAAGAGATGTTGAGTTCTCAATTGAACTTATACCTGGGGCGCTACCCATATCCAAGACTCCATATAGAATGGCTGTGGTTGAGCTTGAGGAACTGAAGAAACAACTACAGGAGAATCTGGATAAAGGGTTTATACGCCCAAGTGCATCACCATGGGGTGCACCAGTCCTCTTCGTCAAGAAGAAGGATGGGTCAATGCAGCTTTACATCGATTATCGTGAACTTAACCAAATCACGATAAAGAACAAGTATCCTCTCCCAAGAATCGATGACTTGTTTGATCAGCTGCGTGGAGCACAATACTTCTCCAAGGTCGACTTGCGGTCGGGATATCATCAAGTAAGGGTGAAGAATGAAGATATCCCCAAGACTGCTTTTCGTACAAGGTACGGGCACTATGAATTCATAGTAATGCCTTTTGGACTCACCAATGCTCCAAAATATTCATGGACTTGATGAATAGAGTCTTTAGAGATTACCTAGATAAATTTGTGGTAGTCTTTATAGATGATATTCTAATATACTCCAAAACCAAGGAGGACCATGAGGAGCATTTAAGAACTGTACTGGAGACTTTGCGCAAGGAGAAGCTCTATGCCAAGTACAGAAAGTGTGAGTTCTGGTTGAAGGAGGTCTCATTCTTGGGCCATATCATCACAAGAAATGGGATATCTGTGGACCCCTCCAAAACAGATGCAATTGAGGGATGGCCGAGACCAACATCGGTAACTGATATCCGTAGCTTCTTGGGGTTAGCTGGATATTATCGACGATTTGTGAGAAACTTCTCACGATTGTCCAACCCTCTTACCAAGCTAAATCGAAAGGGAGTAAAGTTTTCTTGGAGTGATGAATGCGAAGAAAGCTTCATGGAGTTGAAAAGGAGGCTTATCACTGCACCTGTGCTCACTTTACCCACAAGTGGGGAGATTTTTGTGGTATTCAGTGATGCTTCGAAGAAGGGCTTAGGATGTGTGCTGATGCAGAATGATAAAGTGATATCCTATGCCTCAAGGCAGTTGAAAATCCATGAGTGAAACTATCCAACGCATGATCTGGAGTTGGCGGCAGTAATCTTTGCCTTGAAAATCTGGCGGCATTATCTCTATGGAGAGAAATGTGAGATATATACTGACCACAAGAGTCTTAAATATATATTCACACAGAAAGAGCTTAATATGCACCAGAGAAGATGGATAGAGCTCATAAAGGATTATGACTGTTCAATACATTACCACCCTGGGAAGGCGAACAAGTTGGCGGATGCCCTAAGTAGAAAGGATCCAGCAATTCTATCAATGATGAGAATTGAGAAGGATCCAATCTTCTTAGACTTGATGAAGATGGACGTGGGAATCATAAAGAAGGGAACATCATCAATCCTTTCACAAATGATTGCTCAACCATCTCTTTTGGAAAGGTTAAAGGATGCTCAAAAGGATGATGCGAGAATCCAAGAAAAAGTGGAATCTATCAAAAAGGGAAAATCCTCAGAGTTTAATGTTAATGAAGAAGGAATTGTGCGGTTTGGGAAAAGACTATGTGTTCCATCAAGTTCGGAGATGAAGAAGTAACTTTTGGATGATACACATAGTTCAAATTTCTCTATTCACCCAGGGAGCACGAAGATGTATCGAGATCTCCGAGAAAACTTTTGGTGGGATAATATGAAGAAGGAGATCGCTGAATATACATCAAAGTGCCTGGTGTGTCAGCAAGTGAAGGCAGAGAGGCAGAAGTCTAAGGGGATGATGCAACCATTGCCCATACCAGAATGGAAATGGGAGAACATCACCATGGACTTTGTCACCGGACATCCAAGGACATCCAAAGGCAACAATGCAATCTGGGTTGTTGTGGATCATCTTACAAAGACTGCACACTTCATTGCTATTCGAGAGGATTTCTCTTTGGATCAACTGGCACGGATATATATCAGGGAAGTGGTAGGGTTGCATGGAGTACCACTATCTATTGTGTCTGACCGAGATCCAAGATTTACCTCTATGTTTTGGAAGAGTCTTCAACATGCTCTGAATACTGAACTGAACTTCAGTATGGCCTATCATCCTCAAACTGATGGCCAATCCGAGCGGACTATCCAAACACATGAGGATATGTTGAGAGCGTGCTCAATGGACTTTAAAGGAGGATGGGATCAACATCTTCCTCTAGTTGAGTTCTCTTATAATAATAGTTTCCACTCGAGCATCCAAATGGCACCATATGAAGCCCTGTATGGGAAAAGGTGTAGAACACCGGCATGTTGGGATGAGGTCGGTGAACGTAAGCTGCTTGGACCAGAAATGGTCGAAGAAATGGTGGAGAAGGTGAAAACCATTCAGCAGCATATCAAGGCAGCCCAAAGTCGACAGAAGAGTTATGCAGATAATCGTCGACGAGACCTTGAGTTTAAAGTCGGAGACATGGTGTTTTTACGCATATCTCCGTGGAAGAAGGTCATGAGGTTTGGAAAGAAAGGGAAGTTAAGTCCAAGGTACATCGGCCCATTCGAGATTCTTGATCGTGTTGGGGCAGTGGCCTATCGACTAGCACTTCCACCTACTATGGCCAAGGTGCATGATGTCTTCCATGTATCCCTCTTAAGGAAGTACATACCAGACCCTTCACATGTACTCTCTTCTGAGGTGGTACAATTAGAAGACGATCTTTCTTATGAGGAGCAACCAGTGAAGATCTTGGATCGTAGAGAAAAAGTTCTACGAAATAAGACAATTCCCCTCATCAAGGTGTTGTGGAGAAACCACAAGTTTGAAGAAGCAACTTGGGAGTCGGAGGATATGATGAAGCTAAGTTACCCACATTTTTTTTAGTGTGGGAAAAGGAAAATTTCGAGGGCGAAATTTCTTAAGGGGGGAATGTTGTAACGACCCAAAGTTTCATTAATGGAAAATCCCTCTTGATCCAGTTAAATGTTTCTTTATGAAAAATGTTTTTTTTATAAGATGTCAACTTCTTTAAGTTTTACGTTAAGATTTGTGACCGTTACTTTTATAGCCGTTGAACAGTGATCATCTGGGTAGTTTAAATATAAGGCTTTAACGAACCAATTTTCTACTCAGACAAAGGAAGCGATGGCCTCATCCAGTAGAATTGCCCCTTACGAAGCCCATTTGTCGGAGCTCGGAAAGGAGGTGGCGTCTTTGGGCTTTGCCCTTGACCAAGCCCAAGCCGAGCTTCATCAAGTAAAGATCGAACGTGATCGTCTACGGGAAAAATGGAAGTTGATAGAGATTACCACTCGAGCAATGTTATCCGAGCAACCCCAAGAGTCTGTCACCATCGTACACCTTACCCTTAGGTCTTATGCGGCTATTTTAAGGGGTTATGTAACAAATAAGTAGCACCATGTTCATGTACATTATCTTTTGTATATAATAATGAATATAATTTCTAGTCATTTTTGATACATTGTAATTAGTTTTTAAAAGTACAAATGGTGTTTTTAGTTATTATTTAATTAAGAATTATATTTTATTAAATTAAAGGATTTTTGAATTAAATAATATTTTAATATTATTATTAATATTAAATTAATTTTTTATTAAATATAAATGATCTTGTAATTTTATGAATGCAATTAAAATTTTTATTAAGGTTTGAAAGCCATTTCTGTCAAAACCCGTGAATTTTTTTATAAATGTCGGTTTTTATTTTAAAAGTGAAAATTCACTTATTTAGAAAATTATTTAGATAAAATAAATATTATTTTTGGAATCAGGACGTCGAAATTATCCAACGGTGAATTTTTCATAATTTTCTGAGACAGTCAAATTTTTGGGTAAAAATTAAATACCATTTAAATATATAATGTGTTTTATTACATCATAATGACCCAATGGTGATGTAATAAAATACCATAATCCTTATGTTCGGCCAATATATGTTTTATCATTAAAATAACGAGGTTTTGGGTTTGTTTGACTCACTTTTCAAAGCATTAATGGAGCCCTCAAGACTTATTCAACACTTTGCCTTTTTAAATTAATTTCTATGGGAGTGTGACTCACCTCCACATAAGCAACCCTAATTTTTTAATAAGTTCGTACCTTGGCCTTGTAAAATATTGTTTTCCTCTTTCCTTTTCCAGAAACCATGGGAAAATACCATGGGATGGTTTGTGGTTTGGATTATTTTAATATAAGGGGTCCCAAACCTAAATAATAAAGAATTCTCTCACCTTTCCTATATAAACCCACCCAATCTCCCACTTCCTCCTCACTCAAAGCACTTGAAGTTCGTCAAACCTCTGCCCTACTCTCTCTAGAATCCTCTCAAGGTGCCCCAAGCTCCCAAGAAGCCTCTCACAAGCCTCTCTCTAGCCTTTGGAAGCATACTTCCAAGTAAGGGTTTTTTCTTCCTTTCTCATTTTTGTCAATTTTCTTTAAGTTGTATTGCCCTTTTTTATTTCAATTATGAATGTTGGGGTATGGTTTCTCACCTCCCCCATACTTCCCTCTTATTGTTTTAATGATGGGAGAACCCTTTCTCTCTCATTAAATGCCTCCCATGTACACCCATTACTATGCTGAAATTTCGAAAGGAACTTCTCTCTCTTCTTTTACATTCAAGCAATACTTTTGTATCATGAATCTAAATTCCATTTCTATTGTTGGGACATGTATATATATGACCTCCTTACTATCCATTACATGTAAATATTATGAGGAACCCTTTTCTCTCTCATCAACATTTTTTATGAATTCTTATGTCACGTCGTTACGCTGCCGAAGTCGCACCGATTTTCTAAGCCAATGTCATTGTGTAGTGAATACCATGCCCATTTCTCCATCAAGGGTATTCACCTTTATGCACATTTACTTATTGATTGTAAAGTTTCATGTATGAATTCCACATTCCTTTATCGTGGAATAAATGATTATGTTTTATGAATCCATGTTTTACGATCCATGTGGCACACTTATGCATGAAATGAAATGTTTAAGAAGGGTGCGCCCTTTATAGCGCTCCAATGCATTGGGTAAAGTATAGTATCATGATACGTCATGTGCAATGAGTGTTGACTCATGCTAATTCAAGTGAAACGAGGGTTTACTCATGCTTCAAGTGCAATGAGGGTTTACTCATGCTCCATGTGCAATGAGCCTTGGCTCATGCTAATTCAATGTTAAGTGTTGTTGCCACATTTCCATGTTATGATTATCATGCTTTATCATGCCTTTATGTTCATGTCTCTCTTATGCTCTATTGATATGCCTATTGCCTAACATGTATTGTACTCCTCATGTTATTCATTATGTACTCCCTTACTGGGCTTTATAGCTCACCCTTTTCTTATGCATGTCCTCAGGTTATCCCATGCAATGATAAGTACGAAGGAATGTAGTGGTCATGTAAAGGAAGTTTTCAATAAGGATGTTGTATTTCAAGTTTAAAGTTTTTATGTAATGATCCTAAGCCCCAAAGACACTAAACCTCTCGATCTTCTTTGTTGTATCAAGTGAAGGTTTATGTAATAAAGCATGTTTAAGTTGTAATAAAAAGCAGGGTTGTCATATTTCATCCCTTCCCACTGCCGACGGGGAGGCTTACTGATGATGGACGGGGAACATAAGAACATCGGGCTTACCTCCTGGCCTTCCGAGGTGGAGTTTTGGTGGCTCGGATAGATCGTGAGCCAATCTGTGAACCGTACACCCCGCATCGTTTTGCGAGGCAGTTCCGGTGCCTCCAGCGGCTGACCCCGCAGGTATACTGGGAGGTGCGTCACGAGGAGCACCTGTGTGTGATGAGGCAGCTGTGGCTCATGTTCACATGTGAGGATGGAAAGATGCAGATCGCATTGCCTCCGTCTACCGCCGCCTTCAGCTTAGTGAAGGAGTACGCCATCAGCTGGGAGGCCACTTATCCAGGGGAGATGCTAAAGCAGCCAACGATCCGGGTTGGTAACGGTGGGCCTCCTTTATCTCGAGGTCGGGGTCGGAGGGCAGCTAGGGCCGCTCGCGGAAGCGGGGCTGCCATGGCGGCGAGACCTGCACCGGCCAAGGGTTCGGCAGCAGCGGTGGATCCGGTGATTCTGGGAGAGCATGGTCATTCGGAGGGGCGGCCACTGAGGGGATTCCGTCGGATATCCACTCAGGCTTCGGGGAAGCGGCTGCGTCACATCGACATGGCAGAAGATGTCGTCTTTCCGGAAGCTTGGGACATTTGGGATGTCAACCGGCAATTCCTCAGCCCACCTGAGATGTGGGCCCACCTGAATCGCCTCGGGATGGAATTTCCGGGCATAGGCCCAGTTCGGGCTGGGTTCATGGTGTCTCCGGCGGAGGAGGAGCAATACCTGGACGAGCTGGAGGATTAAGTCCACTCCAGTGGTGTCCCTCGCCCAATGACAGACCGGGTGAGGGTACTGTTGAATCAGACGGTCCCCCCACAGTTATCGGCTGCCGATCTGAGGGAGCGCTTCCCCTTGCCGGAGGAATCAGAGGGCTCCTCTCGGGAGGACGAGGCTGGAGGAGGGAGCCCGCTGGAGGAGGGCGAGGTCGGAGACCGAGGCTCAGAATCCAACGATTTCGCGGAGGCTCTCGAGGTAGAATTCCGAACTTCTCTTCTTACGATCTGTTCTTGAATCCATATGGACTTATCACTAATGTTTGAGCCATGCAGGAGGAACTTGTTCGTAGGCCTCGTTCTCACTCCTTGGCGGGTGATGTCGCGGGACCTTCAGAACCCGCGCATATGGCTGCGTCCAGTTCTGCGTCTGGTGGGACCAGTGGGTCTGAGGCGACTCCTCTGGAATCTCCAGACCTTCCAACAGTATATGGGGGGCCTCGTCTCGGGGTCCCGTCAGTACCGGCTCAGGAGCAGTGCTCGGAGGTCGATCTTCGTAAGTCTCTCCCACCGGTCTCCTCGTTGTCACATGTAGGCCATGCCAACTAACGTTTATGTCTCTCTTTCGTACAGTCCTTCGACTGGCGTGGGCCACTGCGGCGAGGTTGGTCGGGATGTCTGGTGGTGTCCCTCCTAGGGGCATGCCGGTGATGGTGGCAATAGTCCCTCCATCTCCTCAAGATGCGACGCACATCATAACTGGCGGGTCCACCAGCAGGGCCGTACCTGAAGTCATCGAGGTGGACTCTGAAGAAGAGGATCAACCGGTCGGTCCCAGTCCCGTCGTGCCTGCGTCGGCGTCAGGTGTCGTACTAGACTCAACACTAGATGCAGATCCTGCTGAGGAATTCCTGCAGGCATATCCTGCGTACGAGCCTGCAAACCGCGCGGATTGGGACGAAACGGCCTCCGATGAGGAAGACAGCAGCATAGTCCGTCGCCGGTCGTGGAAGCTGATCACGCGCTTTATCAGGGACACTCCCCAAGCGCAATGGCTGGCCTAAATGGATAGGCTCCACTCGCGGTTGCGCGAACTGTTTGCCGGGGGAGTGGATGCCCAACGCCCTCACGCGCTCATCCGAGACCTCATGGCTGAGAAGATCCGGGAGCATGATCGTGGGCTGAGCGTGGGATGGCAGCGGAGGAAGGCGACCAGCATCAGGAAGCTCCAGGAGGCTGAAGGCAAGGTCCAACAGATGCAGATCCGGGCCAACGAGCTTTCAGCCACTCTTGATGTGCAGTCTGAGCTGGTCTCACGATTGAAGGCCCAGCTGGAAGAGGCTGAGGAGCATATGGGGCAGACCTCTGGAAGGATGGCTGCCGTCCGGGCCGAGGTAGAAAGGGCCAGGGCCAGAGTTGACGAACTACGCCCCGCCGCTGCTGAAGAGGAGCGGGAGTTGAATCAGCGGCAACAGGCTTTGGACGCCGCAAGTCAACGGGTGGCGGAGCTGCAACGCTCCTTTGACGGGGTCAACCCGTCCATGGGGGAAATCGACCCCCGAGTATTGTAACAAACCCGAAAGAAGCTTTTATTAACACTTTTGTGCTTCAACTCTTTCTTTCTCCTTTGTTTTGAGTGTCGTGACACGCACGATTTACACTGTTGAATTGCCTTGTTACATCCCTACAATGTTTGCGGGACGTTTGACGACAATTCCTCAAGCCAGTCCAGATTCCCAAAAGATGGGGAAGGCTTGATCGGAGGAGGAACTTCCAGGATAGCCGAATTACCGTTTCTTCAACGTGCTCTTATGCACGAACGGGGCAACGCCAGGGGCACTGAAATCAGTTCAAACAGATGAAAATGGGAAGTGTGAATCACGATACCCAAATTCGGAACACTGTGGGGATGGCGTGACAATAAAGGAAAACCGTTAACCGTGGAGGACAAACGGTATCCTTACTGCGTTAGCCTAAAATTGGGACAACAAATGAGCATCGACCGCTGACCATATTCGCAACACGGGATTTTATCAATTTTTGTCGATCAATCCTTCGGGACATTGACCCGTAACGGTAGGAGAGCCCTTGGGCGTAGCATCCAGGCCGTTATTGGGGGTCCCTCCAAACAGGACCAGTCTTCCAGAACGTTGGCTCAGGACGGTAGTTGAGCCGATGCAGCTTGAGACCAGACCGTTAGGGGGTTCCTTCAGACATGAAAGAGGACGAGGGTCCGAATAAGGGGTACGCAAAGCGTGGAACATGGAGTGGTGGTTTGTTCAAACAGAATCCAACACTTCGGTAGTTGCACCACCGTGGTGGGAGTACGCCAGATGGGCGCATCGTCCTGATCACGAATCATTCTTTCTTCCAGATAGGGCCTCTCTGGTGAGGGCTGGAAATGGGGAGGAACAAGGTTTCGTGATTCCAGGGGCTGAACCCTAGGCGAAATGCCTGGGTGTCTCTACGTATCCCACGTGATGATGGGAATCAAGCCACACGTAGTTCTAGAAGCGCAGTTTAACGTCATGTGGGACGGGGAGGGGCCTAACCGTGTTGGTACACATCCTGCCAAAAACTACTAAGCCCACGTGAGTCGTACTCGGTGTGGGAAACAAGCAGTAGTGGTGGGAATTTCCCGACACAAAGGGGGCAGGTTAGGACAAAGGGACACTCGGTGACTACCGGCCCAATGACACTAACACAATCATTTAGCGCACCTAGATGCGCGAAGAGAAAGAGCCGAGTATGACGGAATTCCACTTGAACATGAGGAAGTAGAAATGTGTGAATCATAGTGCTCGAGATTCAGATCACAATGATGGTGGCGTGACGATGGAGGATTACTGCTGACCATGTTCGCAACACAGAATCCTGTCGCGTTAGCCTAAAATGGGGACAAACAAATGATGGTCGACCGTTGACCATGTTCGAAACACGGGACCATGTCACAAATGTTGTCAGATATCCGTAGGGACGTTGGCCCGAAACGATTGAAGGGCCCTTAGGTCCAGCATTCATGGAGAGCCCTTAATCTTAGTATCCACGTCGTCCGAGGGTCCTTTTGGATGTGGAAGAGGATGAGGATCAAAATAGCGAGCTCATGAATCTTGGTCATGGGATGAGGGGAATGTTCCTGTGAAAATCTCACGCTTCGGGCTCTTTTTCAAAACACATCTGAATACGGCAACGAAACGTATTAGAGAGAGGGAGCAGATCCTTTTCCTTGGGGTGATCTTAGTTTAGGGTCATAGAATTCGGACCATGGATGGGAAAAGGGATCAGGGGATGCATGACATCAAAATCTGACGTAAATAAGGACATAGTCCTACTTACCATGCGTTCTCTGGGGAAATGCTCGAGTCGAGGGACCGAACACCAGGGTTAGGCTGGGCCTGCGGGGAAGTACCCGGGCGCTCCTACGTATCTCATAAGGATGAGAATCAAGCCATACGTAGTTCTGGAAGGTGGCACGGTAAGGTACCAGTGCCAGGGGAAAAGGGAAGTGTGGGCATAGCCCTTGCACTAATGAAGCGGAATTTGATGTATCTTGTTTGTTTTTTAAGGTGAATTGTTTTTTTTTGTGAAGCGACGGGACTAGAACAGCAGGTTGTGATGTCTCCACAAGAATCAAGTCGTGATGGGCGTTGACAAATGGCATGGCACGTGACCAATACCCAACGTGATGTCCTCTACAGCGAGGTCACCACAATGCGGTGCCGTTTTTCGTCGTGCGGCCAGGACGATAATGTCACAGTTTAGGGTCGTATGATAGGACCAAGCATGCATTTTATCGTCATGCAGCGCAGACGTAGCAGAGACGATGCTAGGCGGGAAATGTGCGCAGTGTTATAAAACAAAATTGACGGAGACATGATCCCACATCAGATTGTACGCCATCCGGAGAGGGAAACCTTAGGCCGAGGGGCCTACACGGAGGTGAAACAGGGAGAGAGACTGGCTTCCTGAATGGGTTGTACCCGGAGACAGGGCGTCTGGGCGGTCCTACGTATCCCATAAGGATGGGAATCAAGTTGAACGTAGTCCCAAATGGATCTTAGTTTATGGTCTTAGAGCTCGGCCCATGGGAGCCCCAAAGGGCGCTAGATTGCACCTTTGTCCCCCTAGCATGCAAAGGTGCACTGAGGGATAGCGCCAAAAGTGTCGAGATTCCACCTGGACATGATGGGGTGGAAGACGATGTGAATCATGCAACCAACATTCAAGGACTGAAGGGGCTGGCGTGACGACAGAGGATTACTGCTGACCATGTTCGCAACACAGCATCCTGTCGCGTTAGCCTGAAATGAGGACTAACAAACGAGCATCGACCGCTGACCATATTCGCAACGCGGGATTTTATCGATTTGTCGTCCGAAACCCTGGGGGGCGTTGGCCCGTATCGGTAGGAGAGCCCTTGGGCGTAGTATCCAGGCCGTTCTTGGGGGTCCCCCCGGGCGTGAAAGATGATGGAAGTCCGAATAGAGGGGAACACGAAGCTTGACAAGTGGAAGGAACTTGATCAAGTTGAATCTGACACTCTTGGTCCTAGACTAGCGTGCTCTTAATACATGGGTGAACCACTGCAAGGAGTCAAGGGACTCAACTTTGAGGGTGACCGAGAGATGGAAGGTCCCCGGGGGAAGGGGGCATGGTGCCCAAAACCTTGTATCATACCTACACATCCCCCTTCTAGAGAGGGATAAACTAAGTGGCCTAGGTGATTGGGAGATCAGGAGATCACCAGGAGGTGGGGCTGGACCCGAATCTTAAACATCCAGGTGGTCCTATGTATCCCATTAGGATGGGAATCAAGCCACACGTAGTTCTGAAGGGTTCCTTTTAACGTCATGCAGGATAGGGAATAGGAGGACTGAACCTCAGAATGGGGGCGTGCATGGTGCAGTTGTTGAAAACCCGACATGAATGAGGACGTAGTCCTACACTGCTCCACGCAGCCCTGTGATCAGGGTCCTGAAGGCAGGATTAGAGAGGTAAATTTGCTGAACTCAAGCTGGGTCCGAAGACAAGGGGTCTTGAACGTAGTTCCAGATGAGAGTCTTAGTTTATGGTCTTAGAGCTCGGACCGTGGATGGTGACAACTCCCGAGTAAGCACAGATGTTAACCCAATCCCTAAGCCCACGTGAGATAAACTCGGTGTGGGAAACAAGGGGGGATCCCCATTGCAATACTTGGGGCGTCCATCAAAGGGGAGTCAGCAGAGAGTTCCGAAAGACACTTTTGACGTAGCTTGTTCCTCCAACGCGCAGATGTGCACGGGGGAAAAGTACCAAGAGTCCCGAGACTCTACTTGGACATGATGAAGTGATGAAGGGTGTGAATTGTGTACCCGGCATTTGGGCTTAATGGGTTGACGTGGCGATAGAGGGAAATGGTTAACCATGATGGAAACACAGCGCCCGTATCGCGTTAGCCTAAGGTGGGAACAACAAACGAGCATCGGCCGCTGACCATATTCGCAACGCGGGATTTTATCGATTTGTTGTCCGAAACCCTGGGGGGCGTTGGCCTGTATCGGTAGGAGAGCCCTTAGGCGTAGTATCCAGGCCGTTCTTGGGGGTCCCTCCGGGTGTTAAAGATGATGAAAGCCCTGATGCGAGGATACGCAAAGCCTGGAAAGCGAGTGCGGACGTGTCCGAGTAGAGCTTGGCATTCCAGGTAATAAACCAGAGTACTCTTAAGTACATTGGTGAACTGCCGAAAAAGAGGGATCGACGAAACAACTCAGTAGGGGGTGGGAGCATGGCGTGGTCATCAAGAGACCGTCGTGAATGAGGACATAATCCCACACCGCACCATATGATCCCCTCATGGAGGAAGGATGGGCCAAGGGGCCAAGATGGGATGAGGATTCCCGAGAGATGGGGATGGACCCGAATCTTGGACATCCAGGTGGTCCTACGTATCCCATTAGGATGGGAATCAAGCCACACGTAGTTCTTGAAGTGCAGTTTAACGTCATGCAGGACGAGGAGGGGAGTAATATACTCTGAAACAAGGTAGGTGTGCGGTATGGAGAAGAAGCCGACGTGAATGAGGACGTGTTCCTACACCACACCATACACCCTGGGTAAGAGGGGGCCTGGGCCGTGGCCCGGAAAGGCCAAGAGGCCTAAGGTCAGGCATCAGTCAGGGAGGCCTGACTGGTTTGTAGTTTAACGTCTTACATGAGGACGAGGGTCGGGGACCCGAGAAGGCCAAGGGGCCTGAGGCTGGGCCTCGTAAGGGGAGTCGTACGGCACGGTACATGATCCCGACATGAATGAGGACGTAGTCCTACACCACACCGTACATTCCTATGAGGAATCGGGGCCATGGGCCCGATCGCTAGCACCACCTGGGGGAAGTTTGTCGCCTCGGGATGGGGCAGAATGAATCACTGTTCTTGATGACTGGGACATCTCGGGATGGACCCGAAAATCCAGGACACTGTTGACCATATTCGAAACACAGCGTTCCTATGGTGACCCGCATGGGGGCAACAAATGAGCGTCGACCGCTGACCAAATTCGCAACGCGGGACTTGTATCGATATGTTGCTTGAAAACCCTCGGGGGCGTCGGCCCGCATCGGTAGGAGAGCCCTTGGGAATTGTATCCAGGCCGTTACCGGGGGTCCCTCCGTGTGTGAAAGGTGG
This sequence comes from Viscum album, assembly GCA_963277665.1. Classification (NCBI taxonomy): domain Eukaryota; kingdom Viridiplantae; phylum Streptophyta; class Magnoliopsida; order Santalales; family Viscaceae; genus Viscum; species Viscum album. The sequence continues at coordinate 2,082,536,389 of OY728143.1, read as the reverse complement.
CAGAATCCCAGTCAAGGAGTGGGTGAAGCTTAGTTGCATCCATCCACGAAAGGGGCAAACACCTCCAGGGGGAATGTGCAGCCGGGTCGAGGCTTGCTCGACGTGGGTCGGGGCAAAAGTGTGCACCCTGCCATGTCTTGACCCGAAGGGAAGATTTTGGCTTTTGGGCTGGGCCAACGGACGAAATGTCCGGGCGTTCCTACGTATCTCATAAGGATGAGAATCAAGCCATACGTAGTTCTTGAAGTGCAGTTTAACGTCATGCAGGACGAGGGGAAGCACCTCATTTGGGGATATATACGGTACGACAAGTAATCCGACATGAATGAGGACATAGTCCTACACCATACCGTACAACCCCGCAAGAGGGTAAGATGGGAAGAAAAAATAAGGGGGGGCCTAGGGGCCAAACCGCGGTCAAGGAGACCTGACTGGCTTGCAGTTTAACGTCTTGCAGTAAGGACGGGGCCGGGGGCCCGAGGAGGCCAAGGGGCCTGACTGGCTTGCAGTTTAACGTCTTGCAGTAAGGACGGGGTCGGGGGCCCGAGGAGGCCAAGGGGCCTGACTGGCTTGCAGTTTAACGTCTTGCAGTAAGGACGGGACCGGGGGCCCGAGGAGGCCAAGGGGCCTGACTGGCTTGCAGTTTAACGTCTTGCAGTAAGGACGAGGCCGGGGGCCCGAGGAGGCCAAGGGGCCTGAGGCCGAACCTCGTAGTGGGGGGGCGTACGACATGGTACATGATCCCGACGTGAATGAGGACGTAGTCCTACACTACACCGTACGCCCCTGGTAAGAGATTGGGCGGAGAGGTCCGAGAAGGCCAGGGGGCCTAAAGTCAGGTATCAGTCAAGAAGGCCTGACTGGCTTGCAGTTTTAACGTCTTGAAGTAAGGACGGGGACGCAGTTTTAGGGTCGTGCAGGACCTCTCGTAGATTAGGGTCGTGCTGGACCTTCTCGCAGTTTAGGGTCGTGCAGGACCACTTTTGCCCTAGGCAAAGTATCGCTTGAGGAATTTGGCATTGGTAGGAGGGGTTTTACGCTCTCCATCCGTGGTCACCAAAGAGTAAGCTCCATTGGGGTAAACCTTATGGATGATATAAGGCCCTTCCCATTTGGGTTCTAACTTGGGCGGTTTCCTACCGGGAATCAATGGCGCTCGAAGGGCCAATACCAGGTCACCCTGTAGAAAAGAGCAGAGACGAACCTTCTTGTCAAAGGCTCTCGCTATCTTGTCCTGATGCCTTTCCAGATTGTGCAGGGCACGGAGCCGGTTCTCGTCTAGTGCTTCCAATTCAGCTAGACGGATCTCGGCTACCTCATCTGATGTCTGGTGATCATAAACTGCATTGCGCAGCGACGACAGTTGGATCTCAATGGGTAGGATGGCCTCAGCTCCATACACCAGGGAATATGGGGTCACCTAGGTAGAGTTGCGAGTCGTCGTCCGGTAAGCCCAGAGGGCGTTGGGGAGCTTGTCCGGCCAACTCTTCTTGTTCTGACCAACCATCTTCTGCAGAATGTTAGAGAGGGTCTTGTTGAACGCCTCGATCTGTCCATTCGCCTGCGCGTGGTAGCGGGAGGTATGGTTCGACCGGATGTCGTACTTAGCGTACAATTTCTTCAATTCATCTTCTCAGAAGATGGTGCCGTTATCGGTGAGGACAGCGTGATGGACTCCAAACCGGTGGATAATGTTGGAGCTCACAAAGTCAACGATGGAACGGGCCTTGACCTCTTTGAGCGGAACTGCTTCTACCCACTTGGAGAAGAAATCTGTAGCAGTCAGGATGAACCTGCACTAGCGGGCTGTGGCCGGCGGATACGGTCCCACTACATCAAGTCCCCATACCGCAAATGGCCAAGAGTACTTGGTGGGGTGGAGGGGTTCTGGCGGCCGATGCAAGAAGTTGGCGTGTACTTGGCACGCGTGGCATCTCTTGGAGTATCCAATACAATCGTGCATCATGGAGGGCCAGAAGTACCCTAACCTCCGGATTTGCTGGGACAGCTTCGGCCCAGCTTGATGGGCGCCACAGGAACCGGCGTGAACCTCTTGCATAACTTTAGGTATCTCTACTCCTTGGATGCAACGGAGGAGGACACCATCGAAACTCCGTTTATAGAGGATCTGCCCAGGACTGGGGCCGCTCTGGAGGGTAAATTGCAGCGCGCAGCGTCGGATTCGCTCGCGTTCGGCCCGGTCATCCGGGAGCTGACCATTTTGGAGATACTCGACAAAAGGTGCTCTCCAGTCGGGGGTGGTTTCAACCACTGCGTCTGACGAACCCGGGACTCCCGATATGGAGGGTCCGGCGGTGAGATGACTTACCCGTAGGCTATCACGGTCTTCTTGGGTGACGGGAGCAATGACTCTCCGGTGGGCCACGTGTATGACCAAATCATCTTGCTCGGGTTCTACGAGTGACGCGGCTAAGCCAGCCAGGGCGTCCGCTTGTCCGTTCTGTGATCGTGGGACATGGGTAACCTCTGGCCGAGGAGAGAACTAGGCCATTAGGAGGAGGGTGTACTCCAGCAACGGTGCAAGCTCTGGCTTCCTGACGACGTAGTCGCCATTAACCTGTCTGATTACCAGTTCTGAATCTCCCTTCACATGTAGATGGGGAACATGGATCTCAAGGGCCAACTTGAGGCCGGTGATAAGAGCCTGGTACTCTGCCTCGTTGTTTGTACAACCTTCTGACAACATGAATGAGTACGGCAGGACGGCTTGCGCCGGGGTAATAAAAACAATACCCATACCCACTCTGTTGAGCTTGGGGTCGTTGAGACTTCTACCGGTGGGGCTCCGGGAGGCGCCGTCGAAATGCATTTTCCAACACGGGACATCATGATCGACTGAGAGGATCGTCTCGTCAGGGAAATCCAGGTCCAGGGATTGATCCGCGGAGGTTGGATGGGCAGCTAAAAAGTCTGCCAATGCCTGTCCCTTAATGGTCTTCTGAGGTATAAACCTGTTATCAAACTGCTGGAGAATCACCACCCACCGTGCTAGTCGGCCAGTCAGCATGGGGCGGTTCAGGATGTACTTCAGCGGATCTACCCGAGAGATCAATTGTACCTCGTGGTGTTGCAGGTAGTGCCGCAACTTCTGCACAGCGAAGACGAGCGCAAGGCAGCTCTTTTCGATAGGGGAGTATCTGACCTCCGTATCGAGAAGCATGCGGCTGAGATAGTAGAGACTGTTCTCAGTGCCCTCGTTATTCTTCTGGGCGAGCAGCGCACCGAGGGATCTCTCCAGGGTGGTCACATAAAGGACCAGCGGCTTTTTGGAGACGGTTGGCATCAAGACCGGAGGATGGAGCAGATACTGCTTGATTTCCTCGAAGGCGGCCCGACACTCCTCATCCCATTCGTAGGCAGCATCTTTCTTCATGAGCCGGGAAAAGGGATTACACTTGCCAGCCAAATTCGCAATGAATCGGCGTATATAGGCTAAGTGGCCTTGAAGGCCTCGGAGCTCACGAATGTTGCTCGAGGGAGGCATTTGGCTGATGGCCTTGATCTTCTCCGGGTCGATCTCGATACCTCGGTATCTGACCACAAAGCCTAGAAACTTCCCGGAGGTGACTCCGAAGGCACACTTCAGCGGGTTTATCTTCAGGTGACGGGAACGGAGGAAACCAAACATTTTCTCAAGGTCTTTGAGATGGTCCTGGCGCTGGCGTGATTTGACTACAAGGTCATCCACGTAGCATTCCACCAATGTCCCGAGGATCGGTTTGAATATGCGATGCATGGCCCTCTGATAAGTGGCACCTGCATTCTTCAAACCAAATGGCATTACCTGGTAGAAAAAGATACCCTGGGGAGCCCTGAAGGCAGTGGAATCCTCGTCTTCGGGGGCCATCCGGATCTAGTTATACCCGAAATACCCATCCATGAAAGAGAGGGCTTGGAATCCGACCGTGGCGTCAATCAACAGCTCCGTCACCGGGAGTGGAAAGTCATCCTTTGGGCAGTGACGATTAAGATCGCGGAAGTCGATACAGACTCTGATCTGCCCATTCTTCTTCCTGACGGGCACAATGTTGGCAAGCCACTTGGGGTACTGGACCTCCTTGACGAAGTTGGCTTTGATTAGCTTATCAACTTCGGCCTCAACCATAGCGCCATAGGAAGGGTGCATCTTCCTGGGGGGCTTCTTGAACCCATGATGTTTTGCTGGGAGGCCCAGACGGTGGACGGCCACTTGGGGATCCAGCCCTGGCATCTCATCGTAACTCCAGGAAAACACATCGCGGTGCTGTTTGAGGAAGTCTACATACTGCTGCCGCTCCTCGAGGGACATGGCCGCACTGATCAATGTGGGTCTTGGATCTGCCTCGCTACCAAGGTTCACCTGTACCAGTTCATCAACCGTGGTAGAGACACCTTCTTCAAAGGCTGGGGGAGCATCCTCCAAGTCTTCCTCCCCAGCCGTGGGGGGACTTCCTACGACGGAAGATACTTCTGGGCTCTCAAAACCTGAGGGGCATCTGGTGTCGGCTTGGGCAGCAGCGGTCATCACATCAGGAGACTCAGTTGTCGTTGAGACCGTAGCAATGAATGCATTTGATCCGATCCCATCTGGCCTTCGGCCTAAGGGGCCACGTTTGATGATATCAAAGCAGTGGTGTCGCGTCGGCCTGAGTCGGTTAATTCCAGCCCGGCAAAAGAGACACGTATGGCGCACCGCCGTTGTCATCAGCTTGACGTCCCGGTACCGTACAGGGGTAGGAGGTTCCGGGATGACCTGAGCCTGGTTGATGTAGGAGTACGAGGCGATTTTTCGCCGTCGCTTGGACGCGGGAACATGACTTCCTTGCGTACCCGAAACAACGAAACATTGTCCCATGTCGGGGGTCGTGGCCTCCAACCAGTGGATTGGGAGGATGTAGGTGTAGTCCATGCTTGCCCAGGGATCACTTGTGATCGGGGCAGGCTCATCCTCGCTTACCAGTATTTGCTTGTCCTTACTTTTGTAATAACCCGCATCCAGATAGCGGGCCTCACAAGAAGCGAAAGGGGACGCGTCTCCTTGGAGCACGCCTACTCGACCGTTGAGCGAGTACTTAAGGCACTGGTGATACGACGAGGGGACCACTGCATGCAGATGGAGCCATGGCCTACCCATCAATGCGTTGTAGGCGGTGTCCTGAGAAACAACCATGAACTCGGTGCTGGCAATTAAGCCACCGAACTGAGTCTTCAGGCGGATCTTGCCGACTGGGGTTTGCTCTGTCATGTCGTACCCCTGGATCCTAAGGTCATAGGGAGTTAAATCACCTTCGGACAGGCCCAGCTTTCGCAGCGTCCGGGTCGGAATTAAGTTGATTCCAGAACCTGTTTCAACGAGGCATCGGCGGACTTCCACACCGTTGAAGTGGCCAGTGATATACAGTGGGCGAATGTGCCCCTGTATAGGGGGGTCCTCATCTTCGCCGGAGAACGAGATAACCGCCTGACAATCGGCGTTTTCAATCGTCTCGGTATGGAAGGCTTCCGCAGCTGCTACTTCCGTCTCGAACTGGAGGGGGCTCCTTAGGGCCTCGGCAAGTGCCTCGCGCATTTCAGAAGACAGGCGAAGGGCCTCGAGGATGGAAAGCCTCACCGGGATGCCGGCCAGATGCTTCAGAACATCGTACTTTCGTTCCGAACGTGAACCTCTGCTTACAGGAGGTCGTTCGGCATTTGGATGCACAGCGGGTCCGGCTGGCTGAACCGGCGAGTAACTAGTACTGGGTACATCTTGCTGCCTACTAGTAGCAGCCTGAAGAGTAGTCGCCGGACTAAGATCGGACAGCAGAGGTTGGCCTGTCGCCGGGCAAGACTGGCTGTGATACGAACGAGGTAGCTCTCCCCGATCCAGCAGCACGAACGGCGGTGGAGGTAGAGCCGAGGGTGCCGGATGGGTCTGCGCGTGCTGAGATCTGCGCTGAGCCTGCTGCCTGGTCTCGGTAGCATGCACGGCTTGGTCACAAGTGCCTGATGACGTACCTCGATGACCGGCGCGATTGCGATTCCGCCGACGTTGACGTCGGCTGGAAACGTTGGGGAGGTCTGCCTGGGGTTCCCCCTCGTCGGGGGTCATATAGGGCTTTACCAGCTCCACGGTGTTAACCGAAGCGTACCCTTGACTGTCGCTCGAAGAGTCATCCACCGCTGGGCGGATTCTGGGAGGAATGCCCATTTCGGGAGGAATAAAGTTGCCGAGAGTGCGGGATGACGACGGCACTGGCGGTGCACGTTGCTTCTTCTTGCGTCACCGCTGCTTGCCCTTTTGGGCAGAGGTCGACTGTGAAGACGATGATGAGGCATCGACTACTTCTTCTGAAGGTTCCGACTGCTTCAGGCGTGCCCGGATGATACCCTGGGCACAGATGATGGTTTTTCAAGCCATCCAGTTATCGTATTTCTGGGACCCGCGGCTAGGGACCTGCTGCCACTCACCTTCGTCGTCGCTGCCGATTTCTGATCCCGTAAAGACGCCTGCCACTTGCGCTGGAGCTGGGCCCAACTTGACTATGTTGTTGTTGACCTGGTCCTGAAGCCAGTCTTTAAACACATAGCATCGCTTGAGGGTGTGCCCCAGGATCCGATGATAAGGGCAGTAGTTGGGGTGATCGGTGAGATGCGCCTCTGCCGGCCTTCTGCATTCAGGCAGACGCACAATCCCTTGCTCTAGAGAACTTCTGAAGTAGCCAGGGACCTGATTTTCGTTGAACGAATAGGTCTGGTACCTTCTTTCCGGATAGGGGGCCCTGGGGGCCTGGTCCTGTAGAGGGACCGGAGGGGCCTGCCGAGGAGGCGGCGCCTGGTTGTCTCGCCTAGGTGGCGGTGGCGCATTGCGCGGGGGAACCTGTCGGTTCTGAGGCGGTCGCTACTGGGCAGGAGCCTGTGCTTGAGGTGGAGGACCTCTGCGGGGTTGCGAGGGTGGTGCCGCCGGCAGCAATTCCAGCCGCCTCGGGGCTTCTATTTGAGCCACTGCGGCGGGTTCAGCCCTGGAAGCCCTCCTGGCTGGGATCATAGGGGGCAGTAAACGTGCCTGACTAGCCTGTTGCAGGGCTTCCTCGAGGCGCTGGGCCTTATCCGAGAAATCTCTGAACCCTCCAGGATAGTACTGGGTAATCAAGGAGGGTACCAGCTCTGTCTTAACGTTCCCCACACACATCGTCAGTAATTTCTCATGAGTCAGTGGCATATCGAGGGAATACGTAAGTCCTTTCCACCGGGCGATGAAGTCTGCAACCCGCTCATCAGGCCTCTGTTTGCACTTGAAGAGGTCCACAATGCTGGTCTTTCGCGTGGTGGGGCTGAACTGGTATAAGAACTGCCGGAGAAGATCCTCCCAACCGGTCACCGATCCGATAGGGAGCTGGCTGTACCAGACGAATGTCAGACCTTCCAATGTATGTACGAAACATCGGAGCTTGGCGGCTTCTTGCTGAGCCGGGGTCCCCAGCATGGGGCCACACCTGGAAGAGAAATGAGCCAAGTGCTGGGGTGGGTCCCCTGTCCCGTTAAAAGGCGAGAAAGTGGGGTTCCCAAAACCCGGAGGCGCGGGCATATCATCCACCCACGCGGGATAAGGCTTGCCATCCGGTGGGACCGCCACCTGCCGTGTTTCCAATGCCTCGAGGCGGGCTGTGAGTGCCGTAATAAGGTCCTCCGGGTGGGGGTCCCTGTCTTGAAGGGGATCCCTAACCACAAGCGCATTGCCAGGTTCTTCAACACGGTAGACGGCTTCAGCTGCTCGCGGGTCGACTGGCTGGACGACCTGCTGGGTGACTGGGGGAACCCGGGTTGGATTCTTCAGATTGCCTCGTCGCTCAGGGGGGTTTGGAGAGACGTATCGCGCCCTCTTGCCGTATGTTCCGGCTTCCGCCCTGTCCGCGGCAGTAGCATGATTAGGGTTTCCCGGAGGCATCTCGCCGGGGGGAAGTTGTTCCTGCCCCTACTGCCCCGGCCTGGGATTACCATAGTCGGGTCGTCACTCTGCAGCGCGTTCAGCCAAGAGTTCGTCAACCAGCCTCTTCTGCTCAGCAAGCTGCTGGAGCAACGTGGCCTTCTCAGGATCTTCGTCCGTTTTCTGCATAGAGGCGGACGGGTCAGAGTGCTTGACTATTCCGACGTGCTCCTTACCCTTGCCAGTGCTTCGACCGAGTGCCAGCGACTCAGTGGGTACGAGGAGGCCTAGCAGGTTCCTCTGCTGACGGGTAACTCTCCCTGACGGGTCAGGCAGCGGTGGTACGCCCTCGGATGGTAAGTCTCCATCAAGGAACTCAAGCTCATCTTCCTTTTCCACAACGTCGGCCATGTGGAATGTGACCCCTCTTGAGGGCATGTCCTCAATCTCGCATAGCGAATCGGGCTGTCGTCGGATAGGGTCGAAGAGGAGAGCGGCATAGCGTCCCCAACCACGGACTTGCACATGGGGGGTGGCTTCCCTGACAATTCTGCGGAGTTCTTTAAGACTCTGAACGCATTTTCGTTGAAGGGCGCTCTGGTGGCCTGACGACTCAGGGTGCTGGGCTGCAAAAAGTGCGGCTGCATCGATCAGGCGGCATTGCTCGCCGATTTCTTCGAAGTGCTCATGACTTCTGGGGTACACCACCCGTTCAAGACGGAGGCGGAAGTGTGTCGCCCACAGGGTTCGGCAAAGGCACCCCACGTTTTCAGGGGTAAGAGACTCTGGTACGCGGAAATTCAATTCCGCAGTCGGCCAAAACTTCTCCGGGAAGTAATCCACCGCAAGGATACTCCAGAAGCTCCTAGGCTCGGACTCAGGGTCTGGCCCTGTTTTGCCACACTCGTCAACCGGGGGCGGCTGAGGAACCGGAAGCGGTACCGAGGCGGACCTTTGGGATAATAAGCTCGGCGGTGGAGAATACGGCAAACGAGATGACTGGACGCCGAATTCCGGGCCATCCTCCGAAGAGTGAGGTGACCTGGCCACGATGTCACGATACGACGGGATGATAATCACAGCTTCTGGAACAGGAGCCGCGGCTACCGGCGACGGGTCGTGTCGTCGCTCTACCGTCTTGGGCCCCCAAAATAACTCTACGTGATCCCTGGTAGAGGTAGAGGGATCCTCTGGTGACAGGGGCGATGATTGCGTGGCCGAGACCTGCGGAATTCCCAGGATTTCTTCCTCTTGAATGTACCTGCGGAGAGAGATGGGAATCCGGTGGGCCTCAAATTCTAGGAGAACGAGGCTGATGCGTCTGGTTCCTGCCCCAGTCCTTGATACGGAGGAGCTGGGAGAAGGTTCCATCGCTGAATCGCATTCCGCTTCTGAATCGGAGAAGCGGGCAGGTTTGATCACCACCTGGGCCTTCCCAGGGTTCTTCTTGTGGCGGTGACGACCCGCTCTTCTGCCCCTGGGTGGCTATTCGGGATAGGGTTGACCCCTATCAGGCAGCCTTGGGGTGGCGCTGGCGCCGTGGCGGAGAGGGCCCCCACTCGAGACAGCCAGGGTGCGAGGGGCACCAGGGCAAATGTCAAAGGGTACATGGGGAGGACCTCCATGAACAGTACCCATGTGGGCGGGGCCTCTGTTGGAACTGGCAGGAGCATGGGGAAGACCTCCATGGTCGATGTGAGTGGAACGAGGAGGACCTTCACTCCTCGAGTTGTTGGGGCGAGGAGGACCTTCTCCGGTTACAGAGAGGACGTAGGGAGGCCCCCCACGTTGGAGGAGGACCGGATGGACGGTGCCTTCAGCAGGATGAACTCCATACCCTGTATAGCGGGCGCGAGAAATGTTTCCGCGCTGAGCGCCACTGCCGCGGGGCAGGTCTTCCTGCAGGATGGGGGAAGCACGAGGCATGCCTCCATGACGAACCTCGGAGCGGGGAAGGCCCACGCTCTGTGGAATAGTGGTACGGGGAGGACCTCCGTACGGGGTGGCATCACCACGGGCTAGCTCGCGGCGATCACCACTGGGGCCTGCAACCCGGAGAGTCAACCCAGCCTGCCCATGGGGCGGTTGGGGTCTCATTATTGGTTGGGAGAAGGGGTGCCCCTGCTCAATGTACGTGGGGGCTTCATAATGTACGTCGGCGGTGGCTCGGTCCACTGTAGCTGTTGACGTGGATGCGCCTGAGCGAGCGTCCTCAGCCCGGGCCCGGCACTGACGTCGGGTCAGGCGAGCCGGTGCAGGTGGTGCAGGGACGTAGTCTGCCTGCTCTTCTTGCGGGGCCGGACGGCGGCGCTGACGCGGCCGGACGGGAGCTCTCGCCTGGGGGCCCCGGGTCGGGGCCCTGAGCGGACTGAGCCGGACAGTGCCTGCCTCTTCAGCGTAAGGCGAAGAGTTGTCAAGGCGTTCCGGAGATAGGCTCCCGAAACGGTTGAATGTCTGGGTGGGGAGCAGGGGCTCCCTGCGCGGCCTGTTAGGGCGGCGTTGATGGCAGGGCCTGGAGGCCTCCAGGTCCAGGCGGGCCATATCCCGGGTTGGGATGACCCCTTCTTCCTCATACCTGCGCACGAGGCTGTTGATCACCCTTCCTTGGATGATCTCTGATGGGGAAAGGGGACATGGGCGTCCCGTATTAGGTGACGTGGCAGCCATCGTGGCGGTAGTGGCGCCATGTGGAGTGGTCATCGTGGTGTTGCCCCTGCCCTTGCGCGGGCGAGGGGCGGATGGTGACCGCATCTCCGAAATAGCAACCTGGTTCCTGGCAAGCGAAGGGATCAACTCATCAGTACTGAGAGGAAAAGGATTGACAGCCAGTGCCCCAACGTTCTTCCATCCTCCATGTCTGTGAGAAGGATCCATGCCAACACGCTGCAGAGCGGAGTGCCCCACGCTCTACTACCCCGACTTCCAGTGAGTTCCACGACAGGCCCGCTATTTGCTTGGCGGTACCATGCACCGAATATTTGGATCCGGTGACACGTCAATCTACTGGTGTCTCGAACGCTACTAATCTCCATTTTGAGGAGAAGAGTTTCACGTCGGGTTCACCATTTCTGTTTCCGACGCTTTCACCGGGGCGCGCGCATCCGTCTATGAGGATGCGCGGCTGGGTTGCCCCGCATTCCCGCTTTCCAAGGGCGGGCGGCATTCGCTCCTTATTCAGGGACGTCTGCTCCTTGATCGAAACGGGATAATGGGATGTCGGTTCTTCCTCCTGTGGATTCCTCCTCAGAACTCTTCACCTAGTCCGGGTCTCCCTTATAGATTTAATACGTAGTTCGTGAAACTCTTCCCAGTGCCATGTTTCCATGGACACCGGTTAATTACACTGCTTCTATTGGGACATTCCAAAGGGTCAAATCAGGGCAGCAACCTCCGGTCAGGGGAGTAGTCATGTTGAGGCATCAGTAGCGTGTCTGGATGCTGGGGTACCTGGCATGTCTGTCTGTTATCCTTGATCACAAGGCTTCTCGAGGGCATGGAAGCCCGAGGCATCCCACATCGGGCGCGGGGAATTACATGTCGTAGACACATATCTGAGGTTTTCCTCAGCTTCCCATGCTCAACACAGGGTATGCCGCGAGTTTAACGTCCAGTGGAGACAGATCAACCCAACCAGAGCATTAGCTGGGATAAATCGGATTGAGGGATCCTCCTTGAAGGGATATCGACACCGGGGCTAGCCCGTGGGTGACAGTGAATGGAGTAGAAGGAGAGTGAAGTGGAACCATCGCAGGGGGGGGGGCGACAGTGAAGTTGGGCTTCAGCCTTGACGAGGCTTCCTACATATCCCCGTGGCAGGGAATCAAAGTCCGCGTAGTTCGGGATGGTGCCGGTAAACCGACGTGAAGCTGGACCTTGGCCCGATGAATGTTGTCAACGTACCGACGTGAAGATGGACCTTGGTCCGATGGGCATCGTCAGCGTACCGACGTGAGGATGGACCTTGGTCCGATGGGAGTTGGGCTTGAACCTCTGGGAGGATTCCTACGTACCATGCCTTGACATGGATCAAAGACCTCGTAGTTCAAATGGGGCTTTGTCGGTGAACCGACGTGAAAGTAGACCTTGGTCCACTATTGGTGGGCTTGAACCTCGTGGAGGCTTCCTACGTACCATGCCTTGACATGGATCAAAGACCTCGTAGTTCAAAAGGGGTTGGGTCGTAATGGCTTACCACTGGACCAGAGTGTAGTTTAACATCATGATGGACGTAGATGGGACCCGACGTGAATTGGGAGATGGGTGTGCTTGAACCTCGTGGAGTCTTCCTACGTACCATGCCTTGACACGGATCAAAGTCCCCGTAGTTCAAAATGGGTTTGTCGGTGAACCGACGTGAAAGTGGAGCTTGGTCCAATGGGTGGTGGGCTTGAACCTCATAAAGGCTTCCTACGTACCATGCCTTGACATGGATCAAAGACCTCGTAGTTCAAAGGATACATTTTAACGTCATGCGGGACGATAGTGAACCCTGACGTGAATAAACGACGGGTGGGCTTGAACCTCGTGGAGGCTTCCTACGTACCATACCTTGACACGGATCAAAGACCTTGTAGTTCAGATGGGACGGTCAGGGTCGGTGCTCACTCTAATCCCACGTGAGTCATGCTCGGTGTGAGAAACAAGAGGTTGCAAGGACCTGACGATCACGTCGCGAAGGGTGCGTCCGTGAGAAGCGAAGAGGGGCTTACGCATTGGGCGGCCCATGGTGTTGGGACTTACTCCAGGATGGAGGCCCATAGGGAGGTGCCTCGTTCCCTATCACGTCCTCCACCGACCTTGGTAGTGGGGAAGTACCGAGATGCACGGGTGCAATCATCCGTACCAAAGGTTAGGGGATTACGCTCTGAGGCGACCCTTCCCCTGCGAACATACACCACTCCGACAAGGAGGATCTCATTCCATGTGCGGAAGAGTTCCATTCCCGTGGAGACGAGTGGTGTAAAGAATGTTCGAGCTGGGGGGACCCTTCGTGAGGGAGACGAGGTTGGGTCACAGTTTAACGTCATGTGTTGAGGACGTGGTGCTTGGCAGTTTAACGTCCTGCAGCTCGGACGAGGTGGGTTCACTCAACACCCCTAGGACTTACATAACTGGTACCCTCTGGTCCTTGGGGAAGGTAAGGTGCCGGTAAGGCCATGATAAAGGGGGGTCGTGGGACGAACCATCGAGGGGTCCACGTTAGTGTGGCTATGCGAAGAAGTAATAGCCATTACCGTGCCTATGCGAAGAAGCATTAGGCGAAGCAATGCTACGGGTGATATTGTCCATGGGACTTTGAAATCACATCGTGCAAACCTGGAGGGCCACACGGGAAGAGGAATCGCTAAGCAGAGGAGTGTGCTTTGCGAAGTGGGGTGCCTTGGCCTTAGCATGGGTCATTGGTGTGAGTGGGAGGTGCTTCGCGAAGTGGAACAGTGTTTGTGGAGCACTACCTCGCGAAGAAAGTGTGCCTCGCGAAGTAGGGTCCTGCGAAGCAGTGGGCTTCGCGAAGTGGAGCGGTCGTGCCTTAGCATAGGGATCACTCGTATGGGTTAGGTGTTTCTCAAAGCACAAGTTCTCCGCGTCTGCCCGGGTTCCCTTGGGAATCCCCTTCCTTCGCGAACGCCCTTGAGCTTCGTGAAGGGCATCCCTCTCGGAAGAGGGGCTCAAAACGAGACAAAGCAGAGTCGTCTCGCGAAGTAGAAATACCTCGCGGAGCTCATGATTCCCGGGGCAAAGCGTGCTTCGCGATTCGGGAGAGGAGAAGACGAAAGGTCGGATTGTCCGTCTTTGGTACTCAAGGGGAGTCCAGTATTTATAGGGAAGGGGCGCCGCGAAGCAGGGCTCGCGCGCCGCCTCCGGTGCTTCGCGGCGCGCTCGCGAACGTAAAACGGGTTCGCGGAGGATTACCGCCTGTGGGGCTTCGCGGCGGCTCGCGAATGTCAAACGGGTTCGCGGAGGATTACCGCCTCTGGCGCTTCGCGGCGCTGCCATGGTAGGGGCGCTTCACGGCGGGGCTTCGCGGCTGTGCTTCGCGGCCGTTCTTCGCGGTTGTGCTTCACGAGGCAGTGCGCCGGCTATCTTTTTCGTTCCTTCCTTTCGGGCCACATTTTTGGCGCCAATAGTTATGAAACTATAACAATGATTTATATTGTTTCATTTAAGAATGATAAATATTTTGGAAGAATTTTTAAAAAAGGTAACATATCAAAAGGATGTAATATAACAGCTTCCATTACATGGCTATTGATACAGCCAGCACCCCTACACTCTTTATTTAATGAAGGGTTTTTATAAAAGTTATTTGATGCCTCTAATTGATGGTACACATGATTCATCTTATCATATTCAGATCTCTATTCAATATCTTAATTCTTCTTTTTTCCATCATGATGATGGTTATTGCACACCATGTGAGATAATGGGAGCATCTTGTTATGAATAGGAATCCAATGATATGTATAATCTCTTGTATGAAATGTATTTTTTTATTTATTTTCATATCTTTATCAATATAATTACCTAGAAGAGTAAATTATAGAACTCTTAGAGATGAAGATAAACATGTTTCATATTATTTATATGTTTCATATTGATTTTTCTGAATAAATATCATTCATATAATTTTTTTCTCTTATATATAAGTTCATTTGATAAAAACACTTAATCCCATGAATGGTATCAAATCCTTAATCTTTAATGGACCATCATGTTTTCTTACTATTTTTCAAATATCGTCTATATTTTAATGTGTTTCGGTTCGTATTGTAAAATACAATATGGAGGAAGGATATTATTTTTCTTGATCATAGAGTATGATAACCATATATCATAGCGTATGATATATAGAAATAATGTGTTTTTGTTTTGTACCAAAGGATACAAATATGAAATATTTATCTATGAAAAAAAAAATTCATAAAAATATTGCATCATTCTATAATGATGATATAGGGGATATGATTAAAAATGATAGCAGTCTTACAACAAAACCATTGATATGTTATGATAAAAACTATGTATTATAATTGGTTATATCATATAGAATGGTTAAATATGAAAGATTCATGAATTAATACCCTTACATATAAAGAAACAGAGTTCTGAGAATACAAAAAATAACCCTTCTGGGGGTGGAAGAAGTGGAGGCCAAGATAACTACCCATAATAAGATCGGTAATTCTAGTGGGGAGGGACCCCAGTGATGCATACATCAAGAGAGGGGTATCCTAGGAGCCATGTGATGCCATGAAATTAGCAACGCGATTGCCTTCACTCCATGTATGGAGAAGATCTCTCTCATTAGAGAAGAGCGCCTTGGATTTTAACAAGGTAGATAATCTTCCAGGGGTGGAAGAGGTGTCTTTAAGGAAGCTCCAAATAATTTTTGATTCATTAAAAATAGTGTCCCTAGGGATCCAATATGTATGGAATAGCTCATGACCACTCAATATATCTGTTTCATTAGCATGTATGTAGTTTCACATCCCATAGGATGCGCTAAAGGTGTACAACATCGATCCCATGCAATCTAAGACCACTCACCACCTCCATATATTTCTCCCTTCCAACCCACACCATCTATTTAAATTTTGAGGACATGGGAAGGTGGAGAACAACTCACCCAGGGCCCCAGCTATGTAGGACAGGGTGCATCGGAAGGGAGGCCACATGCCATATAGAGTCTGAGGAAGGGATCATCATGCTTTTGATTTTAGAGTCCCATAAAATCTTCCATAAGACATATGGTCATACCCACTAGTGTTGTACTAGACCATGGAGAGCCATTATGTTGCGAATGATTTCAAGCATGCCAAATTGACCAACAATTGGCCGTAAAAAGGATGGTGCGGGCCTTCTCTTCATGGGAATTCTTATTCAACTTGCTAACCCATCCTTGATGGAAATCCTCCATAGATTTCACAACACCCGAGGGGATATAGAATTTCCCTCATATCATTCCACATCCTTCTTGACCTGTAAATGAGGGAGACAAGGATCGGGGTGGTCTCTTCCATGGGGGCCGAACAATAAGAACCTTTATAAATGAGGTATACTCCTTTTCTCTGCACAACCACATCTATGGGAAAGGATTAGTTCCTAACTTTCCAAAAAAAAGATGTTAAACATTTTTACGATAGATTTGCATAGTATTTATATCCCCCAATGTTCTATTGAAGGATCTACATGCCCCAAAACTATGTAATCCTTATATGTGAAGTGACTAGATGTGGAGCCTATGAAAATACATTGGTCAGGCCCATCCTCTAGACCAATTCCATCAAATTTTATTTTTATGGGGGGATTCGAGGATAGCATGGATGATGGAATAATTTTCATAGTCCATCTTTAATGTTAGGTATGGAATGGGAAAACATGGTTAGACAAAGATCTCACCCAACCAGGTGCACTCCCAGAATTTGATGTATCCATTACTAATAATCCCTCGTGAGTTGTTTTGGAGGGTATGGATATGACACCGGAAGGAGTACCATAAGGGGGGTGGTTTTTTATTCCATCTTAAAACCTAGAACCATATTTAACTCTAACCAAACTTCTCTAAAATTTTCATTCCTCAATGAAATACCATGATAACTTCCCTTTAAGGGAGTAAATTGATTCTCCCTTATTCCTTGTGTTGATACATCCTTGATTCATCGGTTTAGACAACCTAGACCATCGGGACCAGTGACGTCTACCATCCCCTTAGGCAAACCAGATTAATGAATTCAATAGGTGACCAATTTATTAATGAGTTGAGATGAACACCTTGAGAACCAAAATAATGTCTCTCGGGATGGAATATAAAACAAAATTGATAAAGGTGATTATCTCAACACATTAGAGATGATTATTATGACAATTTTTGATGTGGTTAGTGATTTTGGTAACCTTACATTCAAATTTCCTAACACAGTCTCTGCCAGGTGCAATGGGCGCTCCAAAATACCCCATAGGAAATATCTTTCCTTGGATATCCAAAATTGATTCAATGTTGTTCCTTATACTGGTCGATAATTTTGAAGAAAATAAGGTGGTGGGACCTTTTTTCAATAGTGGTTTTCATAATCACAAATCATGCCAATTTCCAAATTATATTAATTAATATATTTAGTTATAGCTCATTTAAATATTGTAAATGAATATTTATAAGTTAATATAGTATGTCACATTGTATAATACATTTAATAAGTCAACGTATTATGGATATTTATGTTTAAATATGTTTACAAGTGTATATTTACATGTATATATGATTTTCACTTAATCTGGTAGTGTTATCTGTAAGATAGACACTTTATAATTTTTTCAGAGTCCCTTACACCGGTAGTTCAAGGGAGTCACCATTGGTCAACTTGCCGATATGGACTCACCATTAGATGAATAACCAACGAGTGACACACTGATTAATGAGTCACTGATTGGATACTTATCGATGGATGAGTCACCGATGGGAAACACACCAATAGTAATAAATGAGTCAATGATGATGACTCACCAATGCCCGGATAGACCAATATTAAAAATGAGTCACTGATGCCCTGAGTCTCCGATACTGATAGAGAGGATTCACTGATACAGATATTCATCGATGCTGACTGACAGATACTGAAAGACCGATGATGATAGACCGATGCCAATGAGTCACTGAAACTTATGACACATCGATATTCATAAAAACTATTTTTATTTAGTAATTCAAATTTATATCTAATGGTCGTATTTAGGGAAATTAATGTTTCTGAAATTATTTAATGTTGTCTATAGGACATTCTATAGAAAGTATGAGGTGCATCCATTTGGGGAGAACTTCATGTGTGGTGGAACTTGAAGAATAAAATAATTACAAGTGCGATCATTCTGAGTGCACTGAAAAGTAGAAATAATTTATGAAATGGAAAACTCATGCAACTCTCTAGCTTACTTTAATATCCCATGAAATCAAAGCTAGAGAAAACATGGAGATCCACAAGATAAGAAAAATCTACAGTACTACACTGAACATCGTTGGAACAAAGGAGCTAAAATTTTCATGCATCTGGAAGTTAGAGCATAGAGAGGATATGATACTCTGTTTTGAGGCCAACATCCTGAAGATAAATCAAAAATCATTTCAGCTATATAAATTGAGTCTAGAGCCTCATTCCATTACACACATAGTATTCTAAATATCTTTCTACATGATAGCTCTATTTTAATTATTAACTTACATTTCTGAGTAGTGTTTGTATCAGAATCTAACACATAAACTGACTCTTACGCATAACTGTCAGATACTTGATATCATCAAACTCTCTATCATTTCATCCTTTGTATCCCACGTAGAACAGTCTAAGAGGTTAAGGGTGAACTGTTTGTTGTTTTCCCATGAATAATGGTGTTAGAGGTGAAGTTTGACCTAGACAACCTTGTGTGATGTTGTGAACCCCGATATAGGTTGTGGATAAAACTGTTTATTTATTTTAACTACTTGGTGTCATGTGATTAACAAGTGGAGAGGATTATGTCTCTGCTTGAGACTAAACCTTTTTTTATATCCTCTATGCTTTTACCTTTTAGTTATTACTTACTTCTTATCACACACTTTTATAGGACTAAATTGAACTATGATTGTCAGTTTAGAAAGTGGTTATAATTTTTTTGAACCAGTAGATTAGTTTCAAAAGTTATATTAATCTCTATATTTGTATAGCTAAGAAATAATCAATATTTTGATAAATTAATTAAACATTTAAGAATCTTATAATTTCACTACAAACTAACTTGTGATTTTTTTAATTGGGGGAATTTTTTCAAACAACCAATTTTTAATAGAAATTTTTATAGATACTCAATTCACCCTCATTTTGAGTAATCTACCCCGACCAATATTTGGTATCAGAGTAATTGTGAATTTCCCACTTTTCAAAAAAATTTCAAATATTTTTCAACTGTGATTTTTGTTGTATTTCAAAGATCCTAAAATTTTTATTACATATAAATTTTCATCTCTTTTAAATATTTTTACAATTTATATCATTGACATTATACTAGAAGAAGTGGCTAAAAATAGACCACCTTCTTTTAATGTAACAAACTATACTTATTGGTTGCTTAAAATATAAATACATCTAGAAAGCATGTGATTTGAAATATGGACTGCAATTTGAAGTAAATATGTAATTCCTGAAGCTGTGAGAAACACTTGGGATGAACCTACCAATAATTCCTATAACAATAACTATAAAATAATGAATGCTTTATACTATGAACTAGTAGATGAAGAGTTTAATCTCATTTCTACTTGTAAAAAAACTCATGAGATTTGGGACACTTTGTCGATTTCCCATGAAGAAGAATATAATGTGAAAGATATGATACTAAATACTTGTACTACTAAATATGAAAATTTTAGAATGAAGTATGATGAATCTATTTTTGATATATATCTTAGGTTCAATGAAGTAGTGAATACCATGATTTATTTTAGAAGATGTTTCATAGTAAATGAGCAGATCATGTGGATTATACGATGCATACTAGAGAGATAGAGAGGTACACAAGTATCCATAATAGAATCATGTGACATTGACAAGATTCCACTAAAGGAATTGATTGGAAAATTAATGATGTGTAAAGAGTAACTCAAAGTAAATCAAGAGGAAGAAGAACCAAAAAGAAAATTTTTGGCCTTCAAAACTTCCAATTCAAAAAAAAGGAAAATGAGAAAGGTTAAGTTTCTATTGGGAGCACAAATAGTGAGGAATCAGCTTCAGACAGAGATGAGGAAATGGCCCAACTATCAAGAATACTCATGAAATTTTATAGAACGAATAATTTTTTCAAAAATCCTAACTATAAAGGAAGATATGATCAAAAGGAAATTTGGAAGAAGGATTGTAAAAGAAATGAAAAGTCTGATGAGATTGTATGTTATGAATGTAAGAGAAAGGTACATGTAAAGGATGACTATCCCAGGCTCAAATAAAGAAATAATTTTGAGAACTATAACAAAAGGTTTAAGAAATCCATGAATTTCGCCTGGATTGCCTCTAAGGATAGATACAGTGAATCTACTTCTACTCAGGATGAGAAATAAGATATAGAAAATATGTGTTTTATGGAAAACACATCTGAGGTAACCTTAGACTCTCCTGTTCAGAATTTTTATTATTATAAAAATGAATGTGAGTCTGAAAATATGACAAATGATGAATAATTTGAATATTCTAATATGATGGAAGAAACATTCATTGAGCTAAAAGATAAATATAAATCTTTAAAGAAAAAAAATGCTCTTACTGTATATGTTAAATCTGAACTTACAACTAAAAAAGGGGGAAATGCTCAATTTCTCAAGGAAAAAACTTACTTAAAAATATCTAATGAGAAATTAGAAAATTTTCTTGAAAAATTACAGATGGGAAAAAACACACTTACTCAGTCACTTAGTAAACGGATAGATCCTAGGTATACTTATGGAATAGGATATCAATAATGATAATGGAATTTATCAAAAACACATTTTATAACCAAAACTGGAAAATATGATTCTTTATTCAAAAATCATTATTTCACTACAAGGTCCTATTCTAATTTTTTTTTACTATATCAAGTTCATCTGGACCAAACCGATTTTATTTTTCAAATAATTTATATTCTGTATATAGAAAACTCATAATACAATTTTGGGTTCCTAAAGCTCTTATTACTAATGTTTTTGGACCCAAACAAATAAGGGTACCAAAATTATTTCTTAGATAAACTATTTTAAAGGTAAATTATCTATAGAGTTACTATAGAAATTTGGGATACTAAGATAGTGGTTATTCAAGACACATGACAGGGGACTACTCAAGCTTCAAGAGCCTCATCAGGATTGATGGAGGCCATGTAACATTTTGTGACAATGGTAATGGAAAAATCATTGGCTTAGGATAGATTGGTAACCCAAACTCTATTTCAATTTCCAATGTACATTATGTTAATGTATTTATGTATAACCTGCTTAGCATATCCCAACTATGTGATGAAGGATTTAATGTAAAGTTAAAAAATTATTCCTACCATTTTTTGATGCCAGGAATAACTTAGTATTTACTGCTCTAGGAAATGATAATGTATATGATGTAAATTTATACATGCAAGACTGACAAAATTTTTCTTTTCTAAGTGCCTTTCAAAAAGATTCTTGGCTCTAGAATAGAAGACTATGACATTATAATAGACACTCTGTTAAGAATTTGACCAAAAAAGGTTTAGTTAAATACTTCCAAATTAGAGTTTCTAGACACCAAAGTGTGAAATCCTTGTCAAAAATGAAACCAATATAAAATCTCTTTCAAACCCAAGAATGAAGTAACAACATCTCAAAATCTCGAGTTGGTTCACATGGATTTGTTTGGACCATCTATAGTTTGAAGTCCCAATGAGAAGCACTATGTTTATGTTCTTATTGATGACTTTTCTAGGAATACTTGGAATTTTCTCTTAGCTCACAAAAGTAAAGATAGATCACATTTTACCAAGTATGCTAGGACTGTAGAAAATCATAGTGGACTTAATATTAAATCCTTAAGATGTGATCATGGCTGTGAGTTTGAAGATTGTGACTTTGAATCTTTTTTCTCACAAAATAGCTATTGGCATAACTTATCTATCCCTAGGAAACCTAAACAGAATTGTATAGTAGAAAGAAGTTGTATAACCCTATTGTAAATTTCCCTAACTATGCTTAATGAATATAACCTACCGATTTATTTATGGGCTGAAGTTGTTAATACATATTTTTATGTAATAAATAGAGTTGTAATTATACATATCCTTAAGAAATATCTTTATGAGTTGTGGAATAATAGAAAACCCAAGGTAAATTATTTTAGAGTGTTTGGATGTAAATTTAATATTCTTAAAACTAAAGACAATTTAGATAAATCTGCCTCCAAAAGTGATGAAGGGATATTATTTGCATATTCTACATCAAGAAAATACTATAGGGTCTTTAATAAGAAAGCTAAATGTGTGGAATAATCTGTATATGTCTGGTTTGATGAAACATATCCACATGAGCCTAAGACCTCACTAGGAAATCTTGAAGAGGATACGTCCAACTAGAACATTAATGAAAAACTCTCGAATCATCCTATAACAGAATTTGAAAAAACATCTAGTTCTAGAAATTCTACAGAATCTCTCCATAATGATCCATAACAAAATGATGATACTGAAATAACTAGCCCTACTTTTACTAGACCAACTAGGACCCTTAAAAACCATCCCTTAGATGATGTTGTTGGATATTTAGACAGAGTAACACAAACTATAGTTTCCTCGAGAAATCAGGTTAAATATCAAGCCTTCTTGTCACAACATTAACCTAAAAATATCAATGATGTAATCAATGATGAATTTTGGGTGATGGTTAGGCAATAAGAACATAATCAGTTTGAAAGAAATAAATTCTATAATCTTGTTGATTGACCAAAAGATACCTTGACCATAGGAACTAAATGGGTGTTTATGAATAAATTCGATGAAGCTGAAAATATAATTAGGAACAAAGCTAGATTGGTTGCATAAGGGTATGATCAAGATGAAGGAATTGATTATGAATAGACCTTTTCACCAGTATCTAGGCTTGAATCCATTAGATTCTTACTTTCCTATTCAGCACACATTGACTTCAAAAATTATGAAATGGATGTCAAAAGTGAATTCTTGAAATGGTTAAATAATTGAGGATGTTTTTGGTCAACAACCCCCAAGTTTTAAAAATCCACATTTTCCAAATCATGTTTTCAAATTATCTAACGCTTTATATGGTTTCATATAATGTTTGAGAGCTTCGTATGAAAGGCTATGTAATTTCATTATTTCTAAATACTTTAAAAATGGATTTATTGATCCAACTTTGTTTATAAAACGAATTTCAAAATAATTTTTAATAGATCAAATATATATAGATGATGTTATTTTTGGATCGTCTAAAAATTCATTATGTAATGATTTTTAAAAAATGATGTAAAGTGAATTTGAAATGATTTTAATGGGTGATCATAAATATTTTATTGGATTTAAAATATTTCACAAAAAATTAAGGTATTATTATAAGCCAAAATAAATATACTAAATATCTTCTAAAAAGATATGTCTTTGATAGCATTAAGAGTAGTGAAACACCTGTGAGTTCTACATGTAAGTTAGATCTTGATGAAAATGGGAAATATATTGATCAAAATTATTACCAAGGAAGGATTGGGAGTTTACTATACATAACTTCTAGTATGACAGATATATTGTTTAGTGTGTGTATGTGTGTACTATTTCAAGAAAAAACAAAAGAATCACATCTAAATGTTGTTAAAAGAGTTTTCAAATACCTCAAATATAAAACTAATTTTGGATTGTTCTACCCTAGAGGACAAACTTTTGATTTTGCTCGTTATTCAAATGCAGAATTTTGTGGATGTATGTTAGATAGAAAGAGTAACTCTAGAATATTTCACGTTTTGGGAAAGTCTCTAATATAATGTTGTAGTAAAAAAGTAGAATTAAGTTGCATTATCAACTACTGGTGTAGAATACATTGTTGCAGGTAGTTTTTGTAGAAAAATTCTATGGATGAAACACACTTTATTAGACTATGGATTGCATTTTAGACATATCCCCAAAATCTGTGACAGTACAAGTGCTATTAGCATCTCTAAAAATCCAATTTCTCATTCTAGAAAATAACACATCGATTTAAGACATTAGTTTTTCAAATACCATTATCAAAAAGGTGATATAACTCTTCAGTTTATTGGGACTGGGCATCAACCTGCTGAAATATTCACCATACCCTTAAACTATGAGAGAATAAACTACATCAGACATGATCTAGGAATGATAAATCTCTAAATTTTATATGACCTTTTACCCATAGAAATATATGTTTATCTATGAAACTGGTCTATCCAACCGATCAGGTGAAACTGATCTGTCAAACCGATAAGGTGAAATGTATCTATCAAACCAATCAGGTGAAACTGATCTGTCAAACCGATCAGGTGAAACTGATCTGTCAAAACGATTAGGTGAAACCAATTTGTCAAACCGATCTAGTGAAACCGATATGTCAAACTGATCAGGTGAAACATATCTATCAAATCGGTTAGTGGAACTGATCAGTGAATCCATTCACGTAAAATCGATTGAGTGAAACCGATTAGATGAAGACGATCACATGAGGCCAATTTTGTGATACAGATTGAGTCAAATTGATGCCTATAAGGATCATTTTGTAAATCTGTCTATTTTAAGTGAAATAAAATAGTTTTTTGACTTTACCATCATTCAATTTTTTTTCCTAATTAAAACCCATAAATGATAAAATAAATTCACTCCGCTCTTTGACCATTCACATCACTTATTACTTTTGAACCTTATACCTCTAGACACTCTACCTCTCTACCCATGACCTTTTTACTTCTTTTAATTCCAAACCTTCAGAATGGAAAGGATGAAGTGTATGATGGATGGACCGAGTGAATCGCCTTTAGCTAGGCATCAGAAGGGTGAATATAGTGGTCTTGCAAGATATGGAAAGCCAGTATTGTGAAGTCATGTTGTTACCGTTGAGAAGGAAGTGTCTACTGACTGAATTTTGTCATGAAAATCACTATTTTTGAGAGTGCTATAATCTCAAGGATGGATCAGTTGGTTTTAAAATAATGATATTCCATTATATCCCCAACTATTACATAAATTATATCTCAACTTAAAGATATCTTTGGAAGGAGCTGAGGAAGCAAGAATGAAGTCTATAGTGAAGGGAAAAGAGGTTTCATTTACTTCGAAAGAGGGGGTTGAATGTTTATAAATGCCACATGAGGGAATCTATGCCGATTACTAGGGTAATATTCCTCCATCCTAAGACTTATTTTCATATGAGGATTCTTTGAAAGAGTTAACTGGTAATGAGGAATCGAGGAGAGCTAATTCCACTGAGTTGGATGGAGAAGCAAGATTACTTTTCAAATATATTCAGCATCAAATCTACCTAAGGAAGAGAGACTTTTCTACTGTGAAATATCAGGATGCCTTCCTGATTAATCTATTTAATAATGGGTCTATGGTGAAACTATTTACGTACCTAAGGGTAAACATTTTGAACATGATAAAACATTCCAAAAATTAAACTTTTTTGTACTCTCGTGGAATAATTTTGGTAATACTGAGGAAGATGGGTTGTGTAGAGGATGGAGACGAAGTAATCATTGCCTATAGAGGCTTCAGTATACACAAAGTAATTTGCAAAAGGTTGAAGATATTGTGAAACATAAGGAATAAATGATGGGTAGGAGATGGGGATGGATTATATGAAGATTACAATCTCATTGATCATCCTACCAGACCAAGGGATCAAGTTGATCCTGGTCTTAAACCTGGGGAAGAAGTGGTTTATTTAGATGAAGAAGTTGAGTATGAGATACCTAGGGAAGAAGGGTCTCCTATAGATGAAAAAAGTGACCCAAATATTTTTGATATCCCAAAGGATATGTCTCCTGGACCTTCTAATCCACATTTGGAGTTACCCTCTTGAGAGCCTTTATTAAGTGACGAAGAGGTGGAAGAGACAGAGGTATCTGGAGTGGAAGGTTATGTAAGTAAGTCTTATGATGAGGAGGAGTAGGAGGAGGAGAATAATAGTGATCATGTTAGTGAATCATGAAATGTATTACCACAAGTTATAGACAGGTTAAGTGAGGAATATGTGCATGGAGCTGATGATGGGGAATATGGACAAAATGATGTTGATCCTGATGAACATGAGGTTGACGATCTTGTTGATGAAAATGTCAGAAGATAATACATACTTATCACCCTAATGTTGAAGATTAAGTCATAATTTAGGATATTAAGCACTTTATGGTTGTGGGCTAAGAGGAAGAGGTGGAGGATCAGATGGAACCGTTGCCTCGAGTTGAGGAAGTTCCTAGAGTAGTTGAAGTGGCTGGAGTGCAAGCACAAGCTCAAGTTCAGTTGGTACTAGTGCCTAGAAACGCAATTTTGGCTAGATTATAGGAAGAAGAAGAAGAATAAGATAATATTGAACTTTAGCCTCAGGGAATAAGAGTTTGGATTGATACAGTGGAGGCAAGAGATTGGACCTGTAATCATGAGTGGAATAGAGATCCTGGTTTAATTTTGTTTTGTTTGGACTAGGACTCTGATGATGAGATGGAAGATCATCCTCCTCCTGTTCCACAAGCACTAGCTGAATTAGAACTGAATGCACTGACTTCACTAATTATACAACCTGCAGATGAGTCATCTGGACAAATACTGCCTAGTAACTATGTCACTGAGGATGATTTAGAGCAATTGAAGACTGATATTTGTGAGTAAGATAGAGCATATGTTAGAGCAATAAGTGAAGCTTCTAATTCCATGAGCATTTAAGAATCTGATGCTTCTAGAATTTCTTGGATAGCGATTAAAGAGATTCATCCAAATCTCACTACTACAGCTGAGACATTAATTAGAAACAATACTATGCTGAGAGAAGAAGTGAAGAGGATGAGTAATGAGTTGAACTCTCTGATCACTAATTTCAAGACCTATTTTTTGGTGTGATGGAGGTTATTAGAAACTTAGTTACACATATAATTATTGTATATTTGAATAAATTAAAGGAGGAACTTGGCAAGATGATCTCTGGTCTTTCTAGTTCTAAAAGCACTTGGATTGTTGCTGCTGATATGGACTATCTCAGGGTTGTAATGAGGGAAGAAATTAATATTGTTCAGAGTTATTATAATAAAACACTCTTGCCAATATACATAGAAACAATGATCTTGTTTACAACATGGTAAGGCTGTGCACCAATGAAGCCTCTACTTCTTAGATGGAAATCAGAGAAAAGAGGGATAAGTACTTCTCCAAAATTTATACAAAGTATGATTTGATCAAAAAATTCAAGTAATTGGATGAAAATATCAAGACCCCTCTAGTGATAGAAGCCTTCAAAAAGAAAGTGGGATATTTGAGGGAGTTTACTCCTCTCCTAGATAAATTCATATAGAAAAAGGATGATTTTGAGAAGGTTATGCAATATGGTGGTGAAATCATTAATGATTTTATCAATCTTGTAAATCCATATCTGCATGGGAAATCTAAAGAAATAGTGGTCCCAATAGCTGCTTCCATACCATCTGGTTCTCTGATTTCTACTCAGATGATAGTGTCTCAAGCCTTATCTCAGATCATGTTAGTGACTACCAAGAAACCTCATATTCGTGTTCTATCAGAGAGAAGACCCAGCCTTGCAACCAATGTTCCTATAGGTGTTTCCTTTCCTGGTGTTGTTATTAGACCAACCCTTCCTACAACCACAACAAAACCTCCTACACCTCCTCTTGACCCCGCAAAAAAAGGAAAATCACCCCAAAATCTAAAGCCTTATCCTTGAATTGTTTATTAGATATGGAATTGTACATTGTACTTTTCTTGTGGTGATAGAACTTTTGTAACCTTGATAAATATCAATTTTTCCTTCCCTTTGATTCTAATACTATTTGTATTATTTCAATTTTTTATTTATCTTTATTTTAACCCTTTTTCTAATCCCAAAATGGGGAGAAATTTATAGTCATAAATTCTTAATCTAAGGGGGAGAAACTCTGGCATAGGAATCATGGTATGTACTCAACATAATATATATATATATATATATCACCTCTGATGAAAACCGATCTAATTAAAAGGAGGAGAATGATAATTATCTAATATAATGTCACCCTCTATATATATATATATGTCCTCTATTACAAAATTAAGGGGGAGCTTAAATGGAACGCCTTAGTTATATTGAGAATTCACATTTACTCTAGTATGCTAAGTCAAGTAATAATTATTCATTAACATCATGTTTATTCCATGATTTGTGATTATCAAAAAGGGGGATATTGTTGGACCCTTTATTAAATAGTTGTTTTCATAATCAAAAATCATGCCAATTTCCAAATTATATTAATTCATATATTAATTTATAACTCAAGTTAATCTTGTCAACGAATATTTATAAGTGAATCAATTATGTCACATTGTATAATACATTTCATAAGTCAACGCATTATGGATATTTATCATTAAATATGTTTACAATTTTATATTTACATATATAAATATATATATATATATGTGATTTTCACTTAATCTGGTAGTGTTCTACGTAAGATAGAAACTTTATATGTTTTTCAGAGTCCTTGGAATTGAAAGATTGAGGGAGTCACCGTTAGTCGACTCACTACTAAAAAATCACCATTGGATAACTTACTAATGGGAGACACACCGATGAATGAGTCATCGATGGGATACCTACCGATAGATGAGTCACCAATGGGTGACACACCGATAGTTCTAAATGAGTCCCCAATGATGACTCACTGATGCCCGAACAGGCTGATAGAACAAATGACTCACTGATGCCCTGGGTCACCGATACCAATGGAGAAGACTGACCGATACATAGAATCACTAATACGAATGAGGGGACTCACTGATATAGAGAGTCACCGATGCTGATAGACTAATGCTGGAAGACCGATGATGACAGACGGATGCCAATGAGTCACTAATACTTATGACTCACCGATAGTCATAAAAACGTTTTTTAATTTATTAATTTAAATTTATACCTAACGGTCATATTTTGAAAAATTAATATTTATGACATTATTTAATGTTTTTTGTAGGAATTTTAGTAGACAATACTATTTACATGCTTGTGGGGAGACCTTCATGTCTGCTGGACCTCAATGTTTAAAATAATTACAATCTGGATCATTCTGAGTGCACTGAAATGTAGAAAGAACAGAATAACTAGAAAACTCCTGAAACTCTCCAGCATACATCAAACTCTTAAGTAACCAATTCTATACCATACAAAGAGATCAACAAGACAATAAAAACCTACTGGACTACACTAAACATATTCATAACAAAGAAGCTGAACTTTTCACACATCTAGAAGCCAGAGCATAGAGAGGCTATGATACTCTATTTTAAAGCCAACATCCAGAGGAGGACTCAAACATCATTTCCACTACATCTATCAAGTCTAAAGCCTCAATTCATAACACACAGAGACTTATAAACCTCTCTCTATATATTATCTCTATTGTGTTTATTTACTTTCATTTATGAGTAGTGTGTGTTTTTGTATCTAACACATACACTAACACCTGTGCATAACTGGAGGATACATGATATCCTCCAAATCTCTATCATTTTATCTTTTTTATACCACGTAGAACAACGGAAGAAGTCAAGTGTGACCTATTTTCTATTTTCCCACGAATAACTATGGTATAGGTCAAATGTGACCTGGAAATCCATGTGTGTAGTTGTGAACCCTGATCCAGGGTGTAGATCAAACTGTTTATTTATATTAACAGCTTGGTAGCAGGGGATCACCAAATGGAGAGGACTAATTTTGTACCTCATATTGAACCTCTTGTTTATATCCCCTATGATTTTACATTTTAGTTTTTTACATACTTTTTATCACACATTTTTATAAGACTAAATTGAACTTTGATAGTTAGTTTCGAAAGTGTTTATAATTGTTTTGAAGAAGTATATTAGTTTCAAAAGTTATATTAATATCAATATTAGTGTATCTGGGAACTAATAAATCTATTGAGAAATTAATTGACCATTCAGGACTCTTATAAATTCACTACAAACTGACATGTGTTTTTTTATTGGGTGAATTTTTTCAAAAAACCTATTTTTAAGAGAAATTTTTATAGATACTCAATTCACCCTCCTCTTGAGTAATCTACTATAACCAACAGAATCCATGAATTTTGTCCCTATTGATGATTTTACCACTCCATTTAGTGTATCCATCCATCCTATATTTGAATCCTTTTAGGGAGGAGTTGAAACCATTGATGAAAAAGATTATATCTTCTATATATAGAAGGTGTGACACCTCAGGAATTGCAGGTCGATGGTCCACGGTGATAAGCCCATGCATCTCATGACCCAGATAATGAATCTCCACTCTATGCAATCATAGTTTTTATCCATGTCAACCTTGATGATGAGGTCAGATCCAATAAGTTTCTTGATGATATCCCTAGCCGTCTCTTTTACAATTCCTATAGCACTCTGAATTTACCTCCGTGAATGAAATTATGTTGTTACTCTATAAACTAGGGTGAAATGAACCTATCCATCCTCATATTGATGATGGAATTAAAAACCTTTTACGCAAAATTACACATATTGATTGGTTGAAAATGGCTAATAGAGGGGTCTTTGACTTTAGGGAGGAGGACCATCATTGTGGTGCAAACAACCGAAAGAAGTTGTCTCCCATTAAAGATTTTGTTGATGATAGTAACAATCCCTCTCTTGATGATACTCTAAGATCTCACATATAAAGAACTCGGTAAATCGTTAGTTCTGAGATCACTATCATGGTTGAGTGAAAAAATCAAGTCTCACACCACCTTCTCATCCGGACTCTCACTAATCACAAGTTCAGTGTGATCAATGACCACCCTTGGGATCGAGACTGTAGGGTACTCATTATACATCTGTGGGTTGAGAGTTCACAATATAGAATTAAAATTCTCATTAACCATCCCACCAATATCCTCTAATTCATTTGTGAATGAGCCATCTGGGCATCAGATGTTTGGAGCACGAAAATGTTGTTTCTCATTCATGAAGGCATGGAAGAAGGTCTTGTTCTGGTCACCTTCTCTAAGACAAGTAACCTGATACCTATCGCCATGACACCTTTCAGGTTCCAGGAGCATTTCATGATATTGCAATTTTTGGGGGATGAGAGAAACAAAGAGTTTATCATCCCACACCTCTTCCAAACTAGTTTATGTGTTTTTTATTTCTCTGTGAATGGATTATATATTATCATAGGTTAGAGGGAGATAGGTGGCCCAAGTCCAATGTGTGTTATTTAACATGTGATGTTTTTGTGGAATTTAGTCCACCCTTCCCCCAAGGCTGGCGAGTCCCAGGAGAGTTCCATCATAGGTAAGAAGATAATATCATACGGCCATCAGTTTGAGAATGTGAAGCGCCTTCCCCCATCAATGACTTTCTTCACGTGAAGGAGCATAGAATGATCTGAAAGGGCTCACATAAGGTCATTGACCTTCACATTTTGGAAGGAATAGATTTCATAGAGGTTTCTGAACCATCAATCAAGTCTAAAACACATATGACAATCACTTTTCTATTTTTTCACTAGGGGTACCTGTTTCCCGAGTACCCCAGGTCCATGAGTCCATCTAGACTAGAAAAGTTTGAGAAGGCCAACAGAACATATCTGGCCTCGGGATTCACCTGGCGTCGAGACATCCAATGGAGTGGCTGTCATCGGATTCTGAAATGGTGTTTTTGTGAAGGCAACAACCAGTACAGATGTGGGAGAATGAGGGGTAAATGAGAGCATGTTTCCATTAAAGAGTCAGAAACCTAGGGATGCATCTGGGATGGAAAAGTGGATGAAATAACCATAGAAACATAGATCCCAGACACCACCATGTATGCATGCAAGAGAGTTCTATAATCTATGAAAAGGAATTATCCAATGGAGATAGTGATTTTCTCCAGGAATGAAAGGTTTTTGAAGGGGAGTGGATGTCCGGGGAGCTTCACCAACACCAGAGAGGGAAAGGCCACCCTAATGGTCAATTGGTTCAGAGGCATGTGGGGATCATTCAAGATATGATATTTAGAATCCATTTCAGTCACAAAATGTTACCATAACATATCATCATAACTTATGACTGATAATACCCATTATTATTCTTAAATTATGATATAGGCCAAAATTTTAAAAAAATAGTGTTTTTATATAATTTATTATGGTTTATAAAATATTAGTATATGATAAGTGATAAGAATTGTAAATTGATATTTTTTATGCCTAAATTAAATAATAAATGTTCTTATTTATTTCTCATATTTGAAAAAAAAATAGTTTTTATTTTATTATTTAATCCTTTAGAATATTCATGTTCATTAATTGTTGATTAAATATTGATATTGTGTATACATTAATTTATGATATAATTTTATTATTATAAAATTTTCTAGTTGTGTATCACATATTAGGTATGACTATATAAGATTTATCTTTCATCTAACTTGATCTCAGTTTGTGATCAACTTTATAAGGTTGAATAATGTTTTTACATGTTAGGATTTTGATTTATTATGAATTGGAATCTCTCTTGGGTAAGGTATCCATGAGTAGAGGGACATGGGTTCAGACTACAAACTATCCCTTAATCTTATGACTTGTTCTATATATGTTAATGTTATCTATGTGTTTCTCATTTTCTTACTCGTGTGGAGATTATAAATCTCATATAATTCTATACCATTACATGAAGAGTTCATGTACCTTATAAATTAGATGAATTTTTATATGTGTAAATATGTTTGTGTCCTATATTTGGGAGAGTAACACAATATATATGTTTTGTAAAATGTAACACATTGATATGGTTCAATATTTTTAATTTTGTTGATGGAATAGTGATTCTAAAAATAAATCTGTATAAGAATGAATAAAAATAGAATAAAATAAGAGATAATAAATATGGTATATGATGCAATATTTATGAATTTTATATGCATATAATGTATATTAAATTGGTGAGACATTATAATAAATATAAAAAAATAATAAGTGAGGTATTGCTTCAAAATAAAACACATGAAAAGACCTTGATCATCCAAAAATGTAGGTTCTTCCAAAGTCGGGTAATATTGAATTATTTTTTGCAAGTCCTTGTAGAAATGGCGAACACTAAGAGTTAGGTAATTATATCTCATTATTTGTTTTGGGCTACACTTAGCTATATAACCATATGAGTGGGGGTACTTGAGTAATATAGTAGAGTTCAAATCTATGTGATGTATTTAGATAATGATTTATCAACTCAAATATTTAAGAATCATAACTATTCTAATCAGGGTGATTCCTGACCATGATAATTAAGTGGTGAGGTAAATACCGAAGCAGACTCGATTCTTAGTGAAATATTAATCTTGGATGAATAAATAGATATGATGTTTGTGTTCATCATATTGAGTGGGAGTACATTCATTAAATTTCTATTATGAAAACATATACAACATGATAGTCACCCAAAGATATGCCTTCATTACTAATTTTGGAATATATCATCTTAATCATGTTGTGATATCTTATAGGTATGAATATAAAAAAAATATTGGAATCTAAGCCTGAGAGTTGCCCTAAATGGTAAGAATCCCTTTGTTGCTAAATGTGCTTGTTATAGAGATCAATTTCATTGATTTGACTCATGGTTATTATAAAGCCGGTGTATATAACACATTTGTGCTAATAAAAATTGGCTAAATGATTAAAAGGAATGAAATAAGGGATAAGTAATTATTTTTTTGTAAATGAAATAAGAGTTTTTGTATTACAAGTTGACCAATTTTATCAAACTCTAACCAATAGGTTATTTCTATAGAACTATTTTATATTCCAACCATAATCATAATTTTTTTTTCTTTTTTGGATATGAGGGATTTTCACTGATTATTAAGAGTAGTAGTTATTCTATATATATGAACTAAGTGTTTCATGGAATCAACAATATGGTTAATTCTTTCAATATTATGGATATGGATAATCATATTTATTATATTTAGTTTAAGGGTAGAGTTGATTTAAATCCCAAGTTTATTTATAATTTTCACCTGTGAAATATAAATAAAAAACACATCTAAAGACTCCATAGATATGGATTGTTGGACTCATTCAACATTGAATAATTTTATACAAGAAAGTCATATTTATTAAGATAGATGACCAAACCATATTTTAGTTGAAAAGTTCATAGGGATAATAGATTATTGGTTCTTATATATATTCAAATATATAGACAAATGAGAATATATAAAAATAGTGTGTTTGGGTATTTTTTAAATTTTACTGTTCACTTTATCCATTGTGTTTATGTATTTATAATGAGGAATTAGTTTTAATATTTTCATACATTTAAATATAATTATAATGAAGTATATAATTAACTGGTAAAATGCATTAAGAATCTCCAACAAAATCTAGGTGATGAATACATGAGTTAAAAATTCATTGATCATCTAAGATTTTAAGGAATTATGCCAAAACTCACTCCACCAATAATACCATGGCGTTATATTCAATCTAATAGGATGAATCATACCATATTAGAAATGTTTTGATCGATGATGAATCTTTATGACCTTCTATTTCATTTTGGGGCTACGATCTAGAGGCTGCTAAATTATACTAAATTGTATTGCATCTAAAGTAAAAAAAATAAACTATAAGATATTTGGTTGGGGAAACAATATTACCTTTATTTTGTTAGGATTTTGGATTTTGAAGCATATTTATTATGTTTTAATTTAGATACACTTGACACTAAGTATGACAAGCCCTTATGTATTTGTTATCCAAATGCATTTCTAGTATATTTTCACTACATTCATATTGAACACAATGTGTTTGTGGCCTAATTAACAATATTAATTTAGTGGAATATATTAATCTATGATTTGGGGGGATAAAAATTGAACTCCGAGAAGTATAAGATCAATAAAAATATTTTTTCATGAGATGGAAGTTGGTATGCCTCTACAAAGAGATATTGAGACGAACTTACAAAAGTTACACACGAACCTCAAAGTCCTGGTAGGATTGATCTGAATCCCAAGAGAAATATATTTCTATTGGAAAAATATGATGAATTATTGTTCAAATGAGATAAAACTAATACTTACTATGAGTCAATATAATGTTTGGATTCTGAGAAATTGTTAAAATCCATTGAATTTGATACGGACTCCCTTTACACTGACCAATATTGGGACTAGGTGGATGCACATAAAGGGATGAAAACCATAGGGTGAAAGTGGTTTTTCTATAATAAAATTAACATTTATGGATGATTGTATACCTATAAATAATTCTCAGTGGAAAAGGTTACAAAAAAACTCAAGGTATTGACTATGAAATGTCCCTTTCATGTGTTTTGATGCTAAATTCCATTAGGATATTTCATTCTATAATAGAACATTTTGATTATAAGATATTTTAAATGGATATGAACAATTATTTCCCTAATGGGGATTTATTTGAGAATGTGTATATGATACAGCATGAAGATTTTTAATTTCTAAACTTTTCTGTTGAGTTTTATAATTTTTTATGGTCAATTTATAGATTGAAGAAAGAATCTGGGAGTTAGAAAATATAATTGTTAATGGAATCAAGGATTTTGGTTTCATCAAGAACATAGATTATTACTGTATATATAAGTGGATTAATAGGATTGTTATATTATTTGGGATATCTTATCTGTGTGAAATAATTCTTATTAGAAATGATATCCTGAATTTACTATCTATAAATATATAATTTGGAAAAATATTATGTATGAAATGAAAGGGTGAAGTAGGATATATATTGGGTACACAAATCTATAATGGAAAATATAATAGGCCGCATTAATAAAATCATAAAACAACCATTAGTATATTGTTAAAGTGTTTTTCCATAGAGAAATAAAAAAAGGGTGTTTGAAAAGCATTACACGACACAAATGATATGAAAATTCTAAATATACATAAGGAGTTAAAAAGGATGGATAGAATTGTGTATGAATCCTCTATATGATCTCTCATGTATTCCGTACTATGTACGTGAATATATATCTCTTATGTTTTTATTATAAAAATTATATATCAATCTTATCCTAGTAATAGTCACTGAATTGTTGTAATGAATGTCCCTAAGTATTTGATATGAACTGAAGATACAATGTTGGTCATTAAAGGAGGGAATGAGATCTGTGTAGAAGATTATACTAATACTAGTATACAATTCATTAATGATGATATGAAATCTTAATTTAATTTAATGTTTTTCTAAATTTTGGAGCTTTTGAAGTGATCTTAACTTGGCTCCATAGTGGACTCGATAATAGTGGTAGAGTGCATCACTACATTGGATATTAGGAAGGGATATATTTTGATCAAGAAGTCCATTTCATATCAAAGGATGGTTCCTAACATTAAAGTATAAATCGATCATTACTATGAAAATAATGTATCCATTTCATAGGAAAAAGGAACCTCGGTCTCACAAAAGGATCAAACCTACCATTTGAAAATTATATCTCATTAGAGATATCATTGAGAGTGGTGATGTTAATATCTGTTAGGTGGATATAGATGAAAATTTATTTGATCCATTAATGAAATTGTATCTAGTGTATAAGCATGAGGGAAATATTTAATACCTTTGTATAAGATACATGAGAAATTGGATTTAATGGTTGTATAGTGTATCATGATTTTATAATAAATGAAATCCTCATTTTTTATTCATTCATGTATTCTCCAACTTATTTTAAATGAACAGTGAAATTAAAATATCACCTCAAAGTATGATTTTCCATTTTCCCTAATGGATGATCATAATTGAGTATTATGTGTTGGGATAAAATGTTACGACTATAATAATATGTGAAATCATGAGATAACAAATGGATACTTATTATTTTTAACTACCAAATTTTATCTCAAGAAATATCACATAGTCATTGATATTCTTAATGGAGTATTCTTATTATGAATTCATTTTACCTAAGATACCTATAATAAAATTATTCATAATTTATTAGTTTTATTATGGATTTCTTTACTCTTAGATTATTAATGTGTGGTTGGGTGTGATTTTGATCATGTTACCAGTTGAATCTGAACCATGATTGAATTTGTTTCACTTGTATAATGATATAAGAATTTTGGGAACTTTATTAAATTAGATAAATAAAATTCATATCAATGATTA
Organism: Viscum album; assembly: GCA_963277665.1. Taxonomy (NCBI): domain Eukaryota; kingdom Viridiplantae; phylum Streptophyta; class Magnoliopsida; order Santalales; family Viscaceae; genus Viscum; species Viscum album. Next base: position 2,082,499,601 of record OY728143.1, on the reverse strand, counting down.
TTTGAGTCACATAAAATGTCCTTAGTTAATTAGAATAGGTAAATGTGATTTCCTCCGCTATAAGATGAATGAAATGGGACATATTCATTGACTTGGTTTGCCTATTTCATATAATAATGAATGGATGATATAACCTTTGTTATATTGACATATTCCATGTCTATTGGTCACTCTATGTCATGTTTAAAAGGAATATATATGAATAAATAAAATATATATCATATATATTTTTTTGGAAATTCGTATATGGATATATGACTACATTTGTTAGAGGTCACACTAGACAACTTATTAGATTGAGTAGCACTACTGTTTTGATAATGGTCACTCTTTTATTATATGAATGAAATCATGAATTCATATTTTTTATCAACTTTGTTAAGGATCGCACAGTCGCATAGTTAGGCCTTTGGATAATAAATAATTTTTCAGTGAATATTTTCTTCCAAAATTAATATAGTTAGATAAATCACGTCCAAAAGAGTTTTGGATGGATTCATAAAGGGTTGTGATTTTTTCATAAAAGTAATCAGGGAATTTCTGTACAAGAGGGATATTTTTGGAGGTGGACTAAAATCATGGATATTTTATTCTTTTTTATTCCAAAATAATATCTAGAAATATAGGAATGTAAATTCTTACATCATAGCATATGGTTGGATATCATCATAGTGTATAATGTGTCATATAACAAATGGTATCTCATGTATGGATCCCTTCCAAGTAATCCTTTGATTTAATTCAATTAATAATAAATAATATTGATTCATTAATGAATATTAATGAATTATACATTCATTTGATGAGATAAAATGAATAGTAATATATCAATGGATGAAATATTTTAGCTTCCACGAGATTGTAGATGATACAAAAGACGATCAAAAACTCCACGTTTAATAGATAGTTTCTCTAAAAGAGATGTGATACCTCATTTTGATGGAACCCTTGATTCATTATATCCTAGATAAATCTCTCTTCATGAAACCTCATAATATTTTAGAATATATAATTTTTAATTCATAGCTTATGGTGCACAAAATACTGAGTTTAAAGAATAGTGATATACTATTAAATATTATCATTTGAACACGACCGTTATAATGTAGGTGTTAAATAGGCTAGTGTCCATAGGATTAAATATTCATTTAGATTTGTATGAAGTTAATATTCAATAAAAATATATTTATTCTTAGGAAATAAATGTGCAAGTTTTAGTAAAGTCCTTTTATTCTTCAAACAAATGTTTTCTTCAAAAAGAGCTTTTTATTTATTTCTATCAGAAAATAAATATAAAAAATTTATGGAACATTTATAAAATTTATATTATAAAATTAAATTCATTTTTTATTAATAATTTTAAAATTATCTTAGGGTGAATTTTTCAAAATTTTTCTGAAAGATTGATTTTCCAAAGAATAGCGAAAAACATCGATTTTTATAAAACAGTGAATTTTTGTAAATTAAAATGTCCCTTAATGATTTAAATTTGATATAAGATTAAATAAAATAGTATTTAGATATATAAAATATAATTAATTTCATTTTAATCATCCTCATAACTAATTTTTTCATCATTAGACTTCTATGGCTTAAAACACATTTTTTACAAAAATATTTTTTGTTTTTCTTTTCTGATTTAATATTAAATTAAATACCGCAAATTATATGTTTTGAATTTTAAAAAAATGGATTACATATTTTTATTCATCGTACCTAAAAATTATCTATATTTTCATTTTATTTTTTTCATAATGAATAGTAACTATAGAAATTTGTTTACCACGGTAAAAGTTTAATTACGTAATTAATGGTAAAATCAATATGATTAGGACTAAAAATGACCCTAAAACATTAAAAAATCATTTTATTATTTATTTTTCTCCATGACCATTATAGAACCTATTATATGACCATTTATTTATATTTTTATGAAATTATGACCATTATAATATTTTATATAATGAAGATTCAAATATATCACTTTCTTGTTTCTAATTACTATAACATTTTTAATATGGGGTTGTCTAGAAAATATTTTTACTATAAATATTATTTTGAATTATAAAATCTTTATATACATCATGTTTATTTATTATTAATTTTTATTGAAGAAATAATTACCTTATATTCTTATAAAACACCAGTGCATTAATTATTCAATTAATTGAAAAATTAAATAAATGATTTTGAAAAGATTAATGTAATATAATTTGAATTAATTAATTTGATACAAAATATTTATATAATAATATGAAATATTTTTGATGTAATAAAATATTGTATTCGATGTTTTCACGTTCTATTGATATTATTAATGTCAAAGTAGTAAATAGTGTAAAAACTCGATATAATGATATTTCATGAATATAATATTTTATTAAATTATTTAAGCACAATAATTAAATTAAAAAAGAATGGGATAATATAAAATAAAAAATTCATCTTATGTTAATTTATAGGGAATTTGTAAGATTTTTTCTCTAGAATAGCCGGATTATATTTTAATACTTCGAGAAATTCCAAAAGTGCCTCTCACCTCAATTATAAAAGGGAACTCCTCCCTTCACCTATTTACTCCCTATTGAGCCATATAAATCAACCAAAATATTCCCATTTATCTTTAATTTTTTCTTACAAAATATCTATAGGTTTTTTACTTTCCAAAACACTAACCCTATATCTATTAAGAAGCCCTCTAATGGACGCCCGCCGAAAGAAAGGAAATTGTGTTTACCAACTATTTCAAGTTTATTTCTTCTCCCAAATACTCCTCATATATTGTTTCCATAAAATAATAATAAATCCATTATCATATATATACTTATATTTTATTATGCTTATGATAAAAAGATATTCCACTTTTTATCTTTCCTATGAAAACTGAAAGCATCACACGTGTGTACGTATGACTTACCACCTCCACAAGTGGTGTAATTTGTTTTTCCTCATCACATTACATGGATGGTTATAATAATGAAAAAAATTTATATATAAGAAAATTTTAACATTTTATTGATACTAAAAAGTTAATATATCATCCACTATCTTCCCCTTTCTACCATTTAGAAATGATATTGTCGCTCGTTCATACGTATGGCCTACCGTCTCCAAGAAGCGATACGATTCAGTTTTTATGTTCTCCTTTAAAGATTGATTATAAAAATATATATAATGGTTAAATATGATATATAATACCTTAATATAATCCCAGTGATTATGTAACCAAGATAAAAATAAAAGGACGGAAACTACCAAACCAAAACATACTTGAAAAATGAAGTGGTTACCACCCAAAACAGTGATTTTAACAATGACTTCATAATCAACATGTGATAAAATATTATAAGTGAATAATATTAGGTATAATATATATTAGAATGGTTCTGTAATATATTTATAATAAATATATATTTATTATCAAGGATATTTTAACATGTACAAAGAAAGTCTAACCCTAGGTAAGGGACTTGGTTAAATTTTTTTGTTAAGATATATTTTGATATTATGTAGCTATGTTCTTTTATGAGCTATAAATAACACAAACTTTTCATTTTATATCATTAATATAATAATTATAATTATATTAAATGTTTTTTAAATGATATTTCATTATGTGGAATTTCATTCAACTGATTAAAAATTGGAAAGGGTTTCACGATTCACTTTTTCTGCCATGATACATATGTTATTTTCAACACTTATTTCATTTTTGTGGAGTGTATTTTTCCCATTTGAAATATTATATCATTTATCTCTTTGTATTCATGATAGTTAGATTTTTTTGATGTTATTTCTTTCATGGGGCTTACAAATAAAAAGATACCCAAGTGGTAAGGGTTTATTTCTGAATGTCATCATTGTTCAAGATTCTTATTTTTAAGTCTCATCTGAGGAATATTTGTATTCTATGTCAATGTTTTCTAAAAAATAAAAAAAGGTTTTACTATTATCTAATGATTATTTCAATAATTTTTTACCTTTCTTACTTTATAAAAAATATTTTAAAAGGATTATTCCCATTTTTTACAAACATGGTACTTTGTGACTTTTCCGAAGAAAAAAAGGAAGGTTTTTTAACTTATAAGTATTGAGCGGAATTTTGTTTTGTCATGATGACCTAATACATTGGAGTTTAATTTACACTTTTATATGGTTATTTTTAAATAATGTGTTTTACTTTATATTTTTTTCAGTTTATTTATAAAAAATGTATTCCAATGTGAAAAAGATATTCTACTTTTAATTTTTTTTAATGATATCATTGTGGAGTTTCTACACATCAATTCCAATAACCATTATTTTACTTATACTTCATTGGGGATATGTTGTAGTGATATCATATTGTTTATTTTATCTAGATGGTTTATGATCATTCCGAAGGGGAATGTTCCAGTTTGAAACCATTTATATTACTCATGATGGTTTATGGTTATGTTTATTGATTGGGGTAATTGTTAAAATTTTGTATGATAGTTTTTCAATAAGAATTTTTATGTCGATTATGCTTCACCCCATACATATTATAGATTTATTAGACTTTTTAAGTGATTGTAGGGGCTCGCTATAGCCCCTTGATTCATCGATAGGTCACATGATACAAACTAGTTTGGTTATTGGGTGGGGCCTTAATCCTTTATGTATGGTGTAATATATGAATCCTTGATGGTATGTTTATGATGAACTAAATTATTCATTTTCTTATTATGATATTAGTTAGTTATTTCAAAGTGATTATCTAATTAGTTATTATATCCATGGAAATTTTGGTTCATGTCATTATGGAATTATTTGATCATCATTTATTCCTTCCATATTGTGCTCATGTTATTGATTATATGGAATATATTATTCTTATTTACCTTTAAAAATTGAATATTCCTTATTTATTTATATTTTCCACTATACACATACACTTATTGAGCATCCAATCCCACATCTTACTTATTTTTATATTTCACAGGGTTCCATGAAGCATATTATGATTGATATATTGGGATACACTAAGAGAATAATGGTGTTATAAAAAAAATACTATGTTTCACTTTATGTTTTTTAATTACAATGTAAGATTCGAGTTTTTATATAGTTGACCATGACTAGACAATAATTCAGTCCATTTGGATGGGATTCTTTATCTCTTATGCCAATGTAATAAATTAACTATCGTCTTTGGGATACTAGAGTTAGGGCCTTTATTGTGGGTATATGAGGATTTTTATTTGAAACCATGGGAAATAGATTTAGAAAAATATATATTAGTCAATAAAACCATATGACTAAATTTGAGTATAACTCTATGTATAGTATATAATCCTATAGATTTGGTAATTACCATTGATAACCTAAGTAAAACATAAGGACAAATAGATTGAGAAGGAGGTGACATGATTGGGACATAGTTTGAAAAATATTTCATGGTTATGTGATATCTTACTATAATTATTGGTGTTTTATTCTTATATGTAGATTTTTTATTTTAGTAAATGGTGGGACCCAAAATAAATTGAGTTAACATTGAATGTGATAGAAAATGTGTTGATGAGGAATAAAATGGGATTATGACTCGTGTAAAGGATATTATGATTATACCTGATCAGTAATAATGATATATAATTAATGACTATCACCTTAACTAGATCCTAGAAAAACCAAATAAGATAAGGATACAGTTTGATAAGAGATCAGGTGGAGTATATTATTAAGAAATAAGATCCATTCTACTATATATAAATAATGTTAGAATAAACACCCAATTGAATCTATTAGAGAAACAGAAAGATGTTTTGGGTGGGGAGAATAAGGACATAAAATAATTCATTGTATTGGAAACATTAGTTTTTTTAATGAAAGAGATAAGAATAATGGTATCCGTAAGGTATTATCAATGATTGAATATGTAAAATGTGGAAATTACGGGCATTATGAAAACTAATTTCCAAGGGGAAAGATCATTGTAAGAGTAATGGTTATAATAATGATGAGGAAGACACTATAAATTATAAATTAAAGGAAGGAGGTATTAAGGAATAAGATGATGAAGCGTAGTAAATGGTTTAATAGTGATGTGGAATGATTAAATTTCTTGTGTATTTGGATTCATGAATTATGTTGTGAAATTATTTTATCATTGATGCGCCCGAAATGTGTATACATTTTCATATATTCTATTTAATATAAAAACATATTTTCACCAGATATATGTGTTGATTTCAAGATAAAATTATTTAATTTGGTAATCATGATGATTTTTAGGTATTCTCCTGCCTAAGACACAAATTGGGAAGGTTCAGAACAAAAATTCAAATATACACGGTGTGTACATCTTACACACACTGTAACTATTACCATAGACACGGATCTGTAGGACCAAATACACGCCCATGTTGTCGGCCAGAGATTACACACCAGGTGATTACTTTGAACACACCATGTTCCCTCTTCTAGAAGTGGTTGGTGGCTAAGGTTTGACATTACAACCCATGTGGGGAGGCATTACACTCCATGTACCCCCACCAACCAAGAAACGCTACATTCAAAGTCAAGGGCGGTGAGGTCGCTCACCCACCAGCGAAGAAAAATGGCCCAAGTCAGTTTAACTTGATTACACGCCATGTACTATTGAGTACACACAATGTAATTACAAATATTATAAATAGGAGGGAAGCTCCTCCTAATTTGACATTCATACTCAGACACAAAAAAGGGGGATAGTTCTGAAGATGCCCAACAGGAGAAGAAGGAGAGACGGGAAGAGAGGATGTGATGCCTCTACCTTTCCAACGATCTTCAATCCAATGTTTGTGTAATGGTTAACTCGGGTATCACAAGTCTATTAGTAACTAGATAGTTCATGTGTAGCTAAATCCCCTATGTGTAGGGGCTTTGGATGATTATGGGTTGTTGTTTATCAATTTCTATATTGTAATCGTGTTATTTATATTTATATCGTAATCCCTCAAAAACCCTTTCTAAAATATCACTAGAACCCCTGTATCATACCATGAATGGTATTTCAAGGGATATTCTGAGGAATTATTATTAACAACATCCATGATCATTTTGTGGAATTATTGTCTCTAAAAGGGTTACAGTTAAAAAACTTAATAGAACCCAAATTCTAGACCAAGGAATTTGTTTTTACTAATTCAAATGAAATTCACTAGACCAAGGGGTTTCATTTATATCCAAAACCCAAAGATGCGAGTTATCATGAACAACACAACCTCATATATAAATTGATTAAATTAATTATCCTAAGAATCCATAACCTCGAGGCATTCTTCCCATTTATCATTAGAAGAAAAAAAGTTGTTTCTCTTTATCTTTAAAAGAAATTCATAAAGAAATTGAATGTTTAATTACTCTGTCATTGGAACATACAAACTTCAACTCTAAATTAAAATAAACGTAAAATAATTAATTTCAAACCAGAAAAAATACATAATCTTCATATCCCTATAGATTGATACTATACATGAACTATAGTATTATTAAGTTTTGGTATTTCAATTGGGATTGTTGAAACTAACACATCAACTAAAATGATTTAGGATTCATCTTCAACATTTTGAGTGGCCCGCATTATATTTCCCAATTTCACATCCCCTAGTACTGGTTGTTATGCCTCCTCTTATAATGGAACCTCCATCAGTGATGTCCTTCAGTTGGTCACTTTTTTGGTCCACTCCCTACCCCTTCTTCTCCCATTATGAATACTCCCACACCTTCCATAATGTCTTAGAGCTCATGTGTTGTTGTTCCCTCTTCTGGATCCAACCCTTTGGTGCCACCCTCTATGATAGAGGTGGACGATACTTCACTGGTCCCTCCATCCTCTACTAGCCCGTCCTCTGAGGCATCTTAGGTATCTACTACTCCACCCACTGCTAACATAGCTGGCCCTTCTACCTCAGCACAAGTAGATCCACCTCAGCTCGTACCACCAATTCCCCACCCTCAGCTACATCCATGCTTGATATTTCTTAAGTTTCATCCTATGACAGACAGACTGTGGAAATTCTCACACCGCACTATACAATTGAGCGATCATTCTCTTAACATCAGTGTTCCCTAGATCCTTGGTATCTAGGAGGATATTGGGAATCTCCTTGGACATAAACATCTCCTCGTGACACTCCAAGTCATCACTCTTACTTACAAGGATTTATTTTTGAAGTTCATTGCGACCTTTCAGGTTTGCTGAGCTGCCCTATGACAAACACCCACCGATATCACTACCCAGGTTCGATTTCAGCTAGGCGGACACCCTTTTTCCTTTACCATTGCGGATTTTGGCCGATGGTGTGGCTTCTACCCCCATCACACCACCCCACCTCCGGTCTTCACCCTTACCTTCCCTAACCACTCTGACTTCATTGGGATGTGGAGATAGTTTACTGGGTCTTGCCAAAGGTACACCCCAACCTCGCAGAAGAGAACACTCATCATTTCTACACTCCTTTGTTTCCATCACCGGTTCTCTAGAATCATCCTTTATCCTTTCTAGGAGGATAGGGGTGTCGAGTATGGCCACGAAATGGACCTTCTCACTTGTATTATTTTGTACAACAACCCTATCCTCCCTTGTTTAGCTGCTTCTTACTTCCACTCTATGATACATTGCCATCAGGGAAACCTGAAAATGGGTTTTAAGCCACTCGATTGGCCCATCATATGGGATTTTTTGAGCCCTATCTCCCTCATGACCCCTTAGTCTCACCTCAACGTATATAATTCATCATGCTTATCTGCATGTGGATGGTCAAGCATCGGGACGATGGCTATGTGCTCGTGTAGGATGACCCAACTCCTACAGGGGCAAGAGATGATCCGGTTTCTCCCGATGGGGTTGCATATTCCAACCTACATCATCCACCAATGGATGTTCCTTATCCAGCCAATCCAACTTCTTCCAACCTTCCTTCTTCTTCCACCATTCCATCTTCTTCTATGGATCACCCCCCATGCTCCCAAAGCTGATATCCCCACCACCCTCTGGTTGGAGGATATATACTATCATTTTTACCTTCTTCAGATCCACAAGGATGTCGTCACTCAGTTGCAGACATAGATGTAGGGTATATTGTTGATTATCCTCTAAAACCTTTTCCATTTCCTCCCAGCAGCCTCACCAACACCAGTACCTTAATCCACTCTTATGCCTTCTGTAGGCATGCCCTCACTGACAACTCTAGCCACGGATTAAGTTTTTCTATCTAGAGTTGTCCTGATTGCTAGTTCTTATGTTTTCCTACTTAAGGTACCTGTTATTCCATCCACTCAGAGTGTCGAGCCAGTGCCTCCAATTTCCATTGTGGCTACTTCTCATTTGGAGGATTTCACTGTTGTCAATGATTCCTCTTCTGAGGTGACTCAATGACTGTTTTTGGCACATTTATTTCTATTATATATACTCTTTTTTGTTTTTCATGGGATGTGATGATGTGTGTAGAAAAAAAATTATTTTTTCCATTCCCTCGATAGTCAAATGTACTTTTGAGTGACTTTGGAATCCTTATTTCGATTACTTCATTATTTTTCAATTCAGCATGAGGGGAGTATTTTTCAGTGTATATTTTTCATTTTTTTACTTTAGCTTTACTTCTTTCCCTTCTTCCCCTCATATTACCTCTACTATTTCCCCAAATCTTCTCCTCTTCCTTGTAATTTCACTTGGGAGACCCTGTGTTGTATTAAGTGTGGGGGAGGGTCTCTAACAACACTAGTCTTTTCCTTGAACTATTCTAGGAGACATAATTAATAGTTAAATTATTCTAAGTTATGGAATTTTTTTGATTAATTATAATTATAAATAATGAATACATAAAAGAGGATTTTAAAACATACATTCTTATTTCAATTTTAAAAGTATTTTTAAATAATTGCTGATAGTCTGATTCATGATTTAAAGTCTTGTACATTTACATTTATTAGATTGATCATTTTACTCATGTCATGATCTGATTGACCTTTTATTTTTACACATTCTCAAGAGGTACTAAAATACTTTTTGACATATTATTTCTCATACCCTCTTTCTTGTGATATTCTTGGGATATAGATAACTTCTAGAACATGCTTGTTTTTCATTTCAAAACATGATGATTTTTGAATCACATTAAAATGATTGAGGCATTGAATTGTTTTTCATCCCCTTTATCCTTGAGACATACTCTACATCTGATATTTGGAAACCCTTAGCAACCATGAACTTCTTTGATATGAAGCTACATTACAATCCTTTTTTCCCTTCCTACACTAATTCTTTCATAATTTTTCATGATTATTCAATTGATCTTTAGAGAGGTATTTTTGGCCATTCATGGTATATTTTGGAACAACCATGAACTTAAGAGTGGAGGATTTTATCACATGTTCATTTGGGGATAAGGGTTTCCAAACCCACTATTAATTGTATTCTTAGTGGTCCCTATTGAAAAAAAGAAGAAAAAAATATATTGAAAAATGAAAAAAGGGACCAGATTCATTCATTACACATTATAGATGGTTTATGGGGCCATATTAGAAAGAGAATTTCATTTTTCATGTAGAAGTTGAGAGATCTTGATTAGGAACACAATATAATTGAGCTCTATTTTTGAATATGATGCATTTTAGTTTAAGAATTAAGCCTCCTTTTTCAATCCTCTGAGATTATTTTTCATCATTACCTACCAACCCTTAGCCTCAGAAACATTTGAACCGTATTTAAAGACCTCATGATTTTTTTTGATTTTAATTCCTAAGAAGAGAATGAAAACACTTGTAAGCCTATGGATAGATTGCATATACTTATTATTGAGCATTACTCTTACTAAATAATATTGAGTGATGAGTGTGTCCCTTTTTTTATGTCAATTATCAAGTGTAATGTTTATTTATAAAAACATTAAACTATGTGTATAAAAGAGGATTGAAATTTTTAATTGAATTATATATGTGGAAAGATTAAAATATATTTGGAATTTAAATATGTTTTTTTCATTTTAAAATTATTTACTATGGATATAGTATTTACAATTCTTATTAGTTGAATGATTCTCTTTTTAGAGTATCGATTCTATTAATTTTATTATGTGATTTTTCTTAAGGACCAGAATGTGACTAAATGTGGGAGAGTTTGATGGCCCAAATTGTGTATACCTCTTCATATATTTTATTGAATATAAAAACATTTTTCCCCTAGATATATGTGTTGTTTCCAAGATAAAATGATTTAATTAAGTATTCATGGTGATTTTTTGGTATTCTTCATCCTAAGACACAAATTAGAATGGGTCAGAACAAAAATTCAAATATACACGGCATGTACTTCTTACACATGTTGTGTACTATTTCCCCGGACATGTATTAGTAGGACAAAATACACGCCCATGTTGTCGGTCAGAGATTATACGCCATGTGATTACCCTGAACACACTATGTACCTTCTTATAGAAGTATTTAGTGGATAAGGTTTGACATTACACACCATGTGTGGCAACATTACACACCATGTAACCCCATCATCCTGGTGGAACCACATTTAATATCAAGGGTGGCACAGTAGATCACCCACAAATGGAGAAAAATATCCCTAGTTATCTTGACTTGAGTACACACCATGTACTATTGAGTAAATGTTGTGTAATTTCAAATATTATAAATAGAAAGGAAGCTCTTCCCAATTCGATATTCATACTCAGAAACAAAAATGGGACTGTCCCGGATATACACTACGGGAGAAGAAGAATATAATATAAGGGAGGAGGTGATGTTGCTAATTTCACGACGATCTTCAATACAATGTTTGTGCAATGTTTAACTCAAGTATCACACGTCTTTTAGTCACTATCTATATCATGTGTATCTAAATAACCTATGTTTTGGGGTTGTGGATGATTATGGGTTGTTGTTTATCAATTACTATATTGTAATCGTGTTATTTATATTTCTCTCATAACCCCTCAAACAATCATTCAAAAATATCATTGGAAACCACATACCAGACCAAGAATGGTATTTCCTGGGATCTTTTAAGGAATTATGATCAATAACATCCATTATCACAGGTTGGACTAATCATCAGAAAAAGGGGTTACAGTTAACAAAATTAATTGAAACCAAATTACATACCAAGGAATTGGTTTCTACTAATTCAAACAAAATTCACCAGAACAAGGGGGTTCCATTATATCCAAGACCAAAAGACGCAAGTTATAATGAACAAGACAACCTCATAAGAAAGTTTATTAAATTCATTGTCCTCAAAATTCATATCCTTGATTAATTCTTCCCATTTATCATGAGAATCATTTTTCTGTTTTTTTCATTATATTTAAAATAAATTTATCAACAAATTAAATGTTTAATTAATCTGTCATTAGAACATAAAAACATCGACACTAAATTTCGATAAACATCACTTAATTAATTACTGACCATAATAACAAAATACAGTGACTTCCTCTCCCCTGTGGATCAATCACATGCTTTCGCTATACTAGTATTAGGTTTGGGTATGTTAATTTGGATTGATGAAAGTAACACTTTGGATGAAACAATACCAATCATTAATATTTTAGTTACAAAAAACATGCGATATATGGGGTTGTACTAATGAACTTCTTCTTTAAGGTTTTGAAATCATGTGGTGAATAATACTAATAACCAAGAGAAGTATTCTGTGGAAATGTGGTCTTTTAGTAAGAAAATGAATTGAGGAGGATAGCCTTAAATATATTCTTGCTATTGGGATAATAAAGATAAATATACATTCATGGGATAGTGTTGGTGACCATGAAAATGGATAGAGATTAGATAACTAAGTAATTCATAATGAAGTTTAATGTAATTTTGGGATATTTCAAATACATTCGATAATATAATATTTTATTTGATGAATAGGGAGATAGTTAATTATAGAAATCAGGAATATTTTCATTAATGTTTTATGGTTGATTAAATAATTACCGTCTTTAATAGAGTGTATGGTCAAAGTATTACCATGTTTGTAATGTGACATTAAGAACTCCTTTATGTTGTCTGGGGACATATTTTTGATAAAATTTTTGGATTTTGAATATGTTTGGTAATATTTTTGAAGATACATATGGTTAACTACTTATAGAATATATTAATTTGAACATAGGATATTATTATTTGAGTATAATGAAATTTTTATCATATTAGATAACCTATACTAAATATTTTTTTCATAGTAGATATTTAGAGGCTGAATAAATGGCATATAGATCTTATAATTCATTAAAAGTGATTCAGGTATAAAAATCTTCTTCAATATCCATCTCCTGGAGTTAGAAATGATATGAAGATAGATCAAAACACAACCAAAGGACGACCTTATGCTTATAAAATGGAAATAAATCATGTAATTTCATTTTTCAGATTACTTTATCTAGATTATAAAAAAAAATTCCTTCACTTTAAGAAAATCATCCTGAAATAAAAACATTTTGCGATTAATTTTCATTTTAAGAAATATATAGCCTTTTAACCCAACACATATTTACATTTTTTATGGTTAACATTCTCATGACCTTGTTTTTTATCATTTTACATCAGTCCTTAATAGTTTGATTTCACTTCAATAAATATATTTTTACTCCCCACAAATTTACTGCTATTTATAATCCTATTTTTGTCGTTACCTTCGCATCTTCCTTTCCTTTTTCTAAGAGGATGTTTTGTTAACCCTTTTACAATGTGTGTTTCCCATGGAGGAATTTTAAAATATAAACCCTTGATTTTTGAATTGAAGTTTAATGTTACGAGAAAAAAATTTATCTAAGTTGGGGATAATATAACATCAGGATATTTTAGAATATATAATATTTATTTGATAGCTTGTGTTGCACACAACACGTAGCTTAAATGAACCATGATATACTGCTAAATTTTTTTATTATAAAATAAAATTTATAAACTAGAAACCAAATATGTGGGTTTGAATAAAATTAATTATATTATGAAATATTTATGAAGTTTATATTTAAAAAATTTGATATATTCTTTGGAAATAAACAAGCAATTTTTAGTAAAGTCATTTTATTCTTAAAATATATGTTTTCTTCAAAAATATGTTTTTATTTCTCTATATAATGAAATAATTACAATTATTTATTCGATCTTTTATGAAAATATATCAGAAAAAATTAACTTCATTTTTTAAATATTCATCTTAAATTTATCTTAGGGTGATTTTTTGGTAGTTTTTTCTCAAAGATTTATTTTCTAGTTAATAGTGAAAAATAAATTTTATAATAAAACTATCAATTTATTTATATTAGAAATATCCTTATTGATTTAAATTTTATAGATAATTAACTTAGGTATTATTTAGATATATATAATCTAATTAATTACATTTTAATCATCCATATAACTAATATTTTTATAAGTACTTTTTATTGTTTAAAAAAGTATTTTTAAGAAAACTATTTTTCATTATGTTTTTCTAGTTTAGCATCAAAATAAATGCTAAAAATTTTGTTTTTTTTAATTTTAAAAATTTATTCCATATTTGGAATCCTTTTGTAAAAATAAATTAAATATTTCCCTTTTATTTTAGTCATAATGAATTCTAACGATAGTAATTTGTATTACGACGATAAAGGATGATTCCAGTAATTAATGGTTGAAACAAGAAGATAAGGACTCAAAAATTACCCTAAAACCAGACCAAATGTAACGTCCTGGTTCCGAAAGCCACCTAGAGGCACCCCGTACCCGGTTGCTCACATGGCCTCAAACGCATTTCCCCAAATTCCAGAGGCTTTTGACTAGGAGCGAGGGACTTGGGTGTGATAGTGGGAAAACTATGCCCTCATTTGCAAAGTATACAAAGAAAGTAAAAAAACATGAAATAGCGGAAGCATTAAATATACAACAACAATGCACAAGTAAATAGTGGAAGACTAAAACAATAAACCACTGGAGCACATATGTACATATGAAATGATGCAAGATACATATCTAGGAAAAACAGTCAAACATGTCATAATGCTGGAAATACAAACAGTACCAAAACAAGTACAAAATAAAATATAAACAGCTCATTAGCATTGCAAGCCTAATCTTGGTCTCATGCTCTCCTGCTCCAGAACAATCAAGTACCAGAAGTTGAAGGGCGCTTTCCCTTGTCAATACCCACAACCACATAGTCGGTTTGGTCCAAAAAGCATCACCCAAACAGGGTGTGAGACTAAATCCCAGTAGGCAACCACCAAAAGATCGGTGCCTCATAGTCAGTGAGCATATGGAAAGTAATAGTACAGTAAGTAGTAAACAGTAATAGTAAATAGCAGGTAGTAATCAGTAAGCAGTAACAGGATGAGAAATAATAGTAATCAATCCACAGAACTATGGGCAACAGTGAATAAAACAGTTAACCACAACAGAGAACCCTATGCGAAGTACTCACAGCAAACCCCTCCGGTCCTATCCAAGGAGTACCAATAACCCTATGGGCAGTGCACTCATCCTAACCCCTCTGGTTTGGTCATATGAAATTATAAGACTCTCTAGGGAAGCTCGATCGGTCAATTCCCCTTATAGTATAGGGTAGTTATGGACTCTCTGAGGAAGATCACGCGGTCTAACCCTCTTATATCCCCAAGGTCTAGAGACTCTCTGAGGAAGCTCACTCGGTCAATTCCTCTTATAGTCTCAGGTCTACCACAGACTCTCTAAGGAAGCTCACTTAGTCAATTCCTTCTCTAGTCTGGAATAGTTTTAAAGAAATTCAAACAAGTAAAGACTCTCTGAGGAAGCTCACTCGTTCTACCCTCCGGTAGTCTATAATATCCATGACTCTCTGGGAAGCTCACTCAGTCTATCCCTTGTAGTCTATAACAACCAAGACTCTCTGAGGAAGCTCACTCGGTCTATCCTCCTGTAGCCTATAACACCAGGTTCTCAGGGTCCCGTGCCAGTCAGTGCATAATAATGCTATAGGGCCAAAGTACACCTAAAGAGCTACTTGGATAACCATTCTACATAACTTGAGGAATGTCAAGAATACCAATCCATATCACAGTCACAAGGCATGGAAAACAGATTTAACGACCTGAGGCTAACAAAACCCAAAGGTCATAACAAGAAAAAGGCATGGGAAAAACACCCAAGCCTTGCAATTAACCTTAAACATGATAAAATTACCTCTAAAAAAGCATAAAATCAAAGCAGGAAAACAACAGGGGAAAAAAGGTAAACACGCAATACCCCGTTCACAGGTATTGGTGGAATTTTTACATAAAACTCAAAGACATCAAAAGGTAAGGCACAAACCACCAACCGTGGTGCTAGGAGATCAATATACTTGAACAATAATGCTTGATTCTCCTTAGAATAGTGTAGATATATGAAAACACCCAAAATATTCAACCCATGATATCTCGAGAAAGAGGGAAAATCCTAGAATGAAACTCAAGAAGAAGGAAGAGCACATCACTGTGATTCTAACTCAATCGGTGGTGGTCGATTCAGAGAACGGACGGAGGGTCAGGGGATCATAGAATTTTTGTGGCCGTACGGGTGTTCCCGGTCACAGAACATGAAGAAGAAGATGTTTATGTCGATTAGGCACGACCTCGGTCCATCTAATGAAAAAAAGAAAATGCACGGCGTGTACTTCTGGGGTACATGGCATGTACTTTTCCTTTCCGTAATGCACTTTAAGCAGCCTCCACATCACCCCTACACACCGTGTGTGTTGCCTAGATATGGCCAGCACACGGCCTTACGCGACATCAAAGTACTCAGAGTATACTTATAAAGTACATGGTGTGTACTCTGGAAATTTCCATATTTTCCTCTTTTTCTCAAAAACGACCATAAAAAGAAAAATATACCTGAAACGAAGATCCAGGTTCTTAAAAACTTCCCCCCTTAAAGAAATTAATCACCAAATTTCCCTAGAGAGGTGTAGAAGAAGAAACCCTGAACAGATCCGGCCATTGCGATCGTACATCGGCGTCCCTCTCCCAGGTATCGTCATATACTCTCCTATGCTTCCATAGCACACGTACCAGAGGAACATACCAGCCGGGAAGAACCTTCGTACTGTGATCGACAATCCGGATAGGATTCTCCTCAAATGACGCATCCGCTTTGAGATCAACCTCCTCAGGATGAAAGACATGAGATGGGTCTGAAAAGTATCATAGGAGCTGAGAAACGTGGAAGACGTCATGCATAGTCCAGTACCTCAAAGGTAACTGCAAACGATAGGAAACCAGACCAACTCACTCCAACACATCAAATGGACCAACGTACCATGTTGAAAGCTTACCCTGTCTCTGAATCGTCTCGTGTCCCAACCTCGGCGCGGCACGCAGGAAAACCATATCCCTAACCTTGAACTCCAGAGGTCATCTTTACTGATCAGAATAAGACATCTATCAAGACTATGTTGTATCCATCCTCTTCCAAATCAATTCTATCTGCTCTGAGGTCTCCTGAACAAGACAAGGTCCCAGCAAAGCTGCCTCTTCTGCCTCCAGCCAGCACAAAGGTGATCGGCATGGCCTACCGTACAAAGCCTCGTAAGGTTCCATATGAATAGTCACCTGAAAACTATTTTTATAGGAAAACTCCACAAAAGGAAGATGCTTTTACCAATAACTGCCAATTTCAAGAATGAAATCTCGAAGCATATCCTAAAGAACTTGGATCTTACACCCAGACTGCCCATTAGTCTGGGGATGGTATACTTTACTCAAAAGTAACTGTGTACCCAAAGCCTTCTGAAAACCCTGCCCGAACTGAGAAGTAAAATGGGCATCCCTGTCTAAAACTTTGGAGTGTGGAACTCCATGCAGACTTACAATCTCTTAGATGTAAAACTGTCCTATATCATCAACACTGAATGTCTCCTTGATCAGCAAGAAATGAGCAACCTTCGTAAGCTTGTCGATGACAACCCAAATAGCATCATTCCCCCCAAGTTGACCTTGGAAACCCGGTCAAGAAGTCCACTGCGACATCATTCCACATCCACTCAGGAATGGGTAACTTTTTTAAAAGCCCTACTGGTCTCTGATGCTCTGCTTTCACCTACTGACTAGTAGAACATCTCATAACGAAACTAGAAACATCACTCTTCATACATGGCCACCAATACTGGTGATGAAGATACCAATACATCTTGGTTACACCAGGATGAACTTCCCAAACAGAGGAATGAAAATCTTGTATCAGCTCCTCGCATATGTCTGCTGGAACCCATACACGTCCCTGGAAACCCAATATCTCCTCCTCACCCAAGGTCCATCCAGGAGTAGGGTCCTCTCTTGACACACTCTCCTACAGGACTGGGCCTTCTGAGTCTGATAGCTACCTCATCTGTGCCTGATCAAGAAGGGTAGAGGTAACAGCTACAGAAGATAGAAAAGTCTTCCCTTGTATGTTGTGCACCTCCAAATGCATCTCAGAAAACATTTCCATATGCTGCCACTCACTGCTGGCCTCCTGGACGGCATGTATCTGAGTTCTTCTTCTCAACGCATCAGCAACTGCATTGCCCATCCCAGGCGTATAGGCAAGCTCAAAGTCAAAGGACTGAAGATACTCGACCCACCTGCACTGTCTCAGATTAAGATCACGCTAAGTGAAGATGTACTTGAGGCTCTTGTGGTTGGTGAAAACCACAAAGTGCTCTCTGAGAATATAGTGTCTCTAATATCGTAATGCAGGAACAGTAGCTGCCAACTCCAGATCGTGCGTTGTGTAGTTCCTCTTGTGTGGACTCAACTACCAAGACCCGTATGCAAAAACTATGTCTCCCTGCATAAGCACAACTCTCAGACCAACACCTGAAGCATCATAGTAAAGGGTATAGCTCTTTCCTGGATCCAGCAAGACTAGTATCGGTGCTGATGTCAACCTCTATTTCAGCTCCTGAAAGTCTGACTCACAAGAATCTGACCATAAGAACTATGCCCCTTTCTTGTTCAGACCTGTCAACGGTGCTGCAAGGGATGAAAAGTCCTGAATAAAACTCTTGTAGTATCCAGCCAGTCCTAAAAAACTCTGCACCTCAAAGATGTTCTTCGGCTGCTCCCAGGAAACTATAGCTCTCAATTAATCTGGGTCCACTGATACTCTTGCCTCTAAGATAAAACGACCTAAGAAGTGAATCTGATCCATCCAAAAGTTGCATTTCGAGAGCATAGCATAAAACAGATGCTCCCTCGGTGTACTCAGAACAATCTCAAGATGGGTATCATGGTTGTGTCAAGTGTGAGAGTACACCAAGATATTTTCCATGAAGACCACCAAGGAAGAGTATAAGTACAGATGGAACACTTAGTTCATCAGTTCCATAAAATCTACCGGCGCATTCGTGAGTCTGAATGGCATGACCGTATACTCATATAGACTGTTCCTGATCCTGAAGGCTGTAAGAGGTATATCTGATGGTCTAATGCACAACTGATGATAACAGGACCTCAAATAGATCTTTGAGGACACCCGGGCTCCTCGAAGATGATCAAAGAGGTCATCAATCTGCGGAATGGGATTTCGGTTCTTGACCGTCAATTGGTTCATCTTCTGATAATCCACACAAATCTGAAGTGTACCGTATGCCTTTTACGTAAGAAGGATAGGTGAACCCCAAAGAGAAGTATCGGGTCAGATGAAACCCTTTGCCTGCAACTCTTCCAAATGCTTCTTGAGCTCCTGCAACTCAAGTGTATCCATCCTATAAGGAGGAATGGACACCAGTGTCACTCCTGGAATGAGAACAATAGAAAAGTCTACCTCACGCTCTGGAGGAAAACCTGAAAATTCTTCTGGAAAGACATCCCTGAAATGGTCCACCACTGGAGGAAATTCTAACTGTGAAGTCCCCTAGTCATCTAGATAATGACTAGAAATCTGGGATATAACTCCTCCTATCCCCTGATGCTCTGGTCCATATCTACCAGCCTGGACATCCCACTTGCCTCTATGAAGAAAGGATCCACCCCTGGTGATACGAAACTCACCCTGAAGCGATAGCAATCGAAAACTCCCTGAAAGGGAACTAACTAGTCCATACCGAGAATGACATCATGTCATGTCATATCGAGGACATATACGTCCCATAAGAGGTGACACCTTGCAACCTCAAGAGTACACTCTCTACATTGATGTACACAATACGTCATCGTTCCCAACAGTGTATCAAGAGTAAACATGTCGGTAGACGAAAAGATATAGAGCCCAAGTCTCTCCACAATAGTAACAGAGATAAAGCTATGTGAAGCACTAGTATCGAAAAGAGATGAAGATAAAACTGAGGCTACTAAGATCGTACCTCGAACAGTAGAAGGTCAGGGATCCTTCTTCTGAAGTTTCTACTCTACAATGAAAGTCTGGCCTATCTCGTGGCCCTGCGCCCCTGGCTGACCACTCTTAGTTGATCCACTTTTTTGTCGCTGGTAACCTGGTGACTGACCACCACGACCACAACCTCCACCTCGGCCTGAATGGCCGGAAGAACTCTAGTTCCCAGACTGGTGAGAAACTGGCGAAATATCTCTTGTATGAGGGGTCACAAAAGATCCCCTACCACTAGTTGTAGGCGAGAAGATCTAACAAAAATGCTGAAGATGACCCATCTTACCACAATATCGGCACTCCATCGGGTCTCTCTGACACTGAGGCCTGGTATGCCCACTCATACCACACTAGTAGCATACCACCTGGCTGCCCGAAGATATATTCTGCCTACCCTGATCTCATCTATCAGTCTCCTTGGGGCGCTTCCTGCTGTCAGTAGGAGGAACACTGGCTCGAGATGTTGAATTACCCTGGCTCACTGCTTCAGAATCTCTCAGATTACACTCAGTGATTAGCGCCCGGTTGACGATCGAGGATATCGAAGTCAACTTGAAGATATTCACCTGGGAATGGATATCCTTCCTGACACCGTCCTCAAACATCCAAGCAAGGAAAAACTCATCACCTACTATAATTGGCGTGAAACGCTGCCGCTCGGTAAAACGAGACGCGCACTCCATAACAGAAAGAGTACCCTGCTCGAGACTCATAAACTCCTGGGCTCGGTCGGCCGTCAATGTCTCTGGATAGAAGTAATCATAAAATTTGTGTTGAAACTCATCCAAGTCATACTTTGCTGGTGCCCTGACTGTGATATCACCCCCCACTACCTCTTAGCGGGGTCTCGGAGCATATAAGTAGCCAGCTTTACCCTTTTGTCTGGAGGTATCTCTAGATGCTCAAAGATTGTCAATGTGGCCTCTAGCCATGACTCTACAGCCTAGGGTCCTCCATCCCCTAAGAAAGTAGGAGGATGATACTGCTGGAAAACCCGCATCAGCTCAGCCATCGATGGGGCAGGAGGCGGCACTCCCTGAAAGGTCTGCATCATCCTCAGGAATTCCTCCCTAAACTGCTTATCGGAGCCTGCAATGGGTATAACAGCTGGTGCCAAGGCCGGAACAACAGGAGGATCTATAGGAGGTTCCTAATCGGCCATATCTGGTGTCTGATCACCATCTGGCAGCTGACATACGACCAGAGGACGTCTCGGAGGCATAGATCTGAAAGATCAAAACCATGCCTTAGATCAGGATTATCATGGATAGAGAAAAAAAGATCACAAAATGGGAATAGGAGGAAGAAACACTCATGCTTACAAAACATGACTACATGTCATTTATAAAACTACACGGTGTGCTCCATAAGGACATTCACATGGGTGTATACTTCTTCAACATTTGGTCGTGTGACACCCCAGACTACACGGCGTGTTGTTTCCACACACGACGTGTACCTCATATATATTCCCCTACCCGAGTCTCCTTACATGACTAACTCACACGGTCCTCTTAACCCTATACTACACAGTGTGTTCACTTAATACATGGCATGTACTAGACAAGGTTTTGGAGACTCGTGTTGTTAGTTACACGGCTGGTTACATGGATGACCCTTACAAGACGTGTTACAAACAAACATGGTATGTATAGGAGGGATAACACCATCCCATGTTTTTCATGACCCGGACGGGCACCTTGGACAAGACTGCACAATGTGTGCATACTCAACACGACGTGTACTACACGAGCCTCCCCAACCCGTGTTGTTAGTGACACGGCCGGGTACATGGCTCACTACTACACGGTGTGTAACGACCGTACATGGAATGTTTCTGAAAACTTTTTCACCACCCCGTGTTTATGCTCACACAGTCATTGACACGGTTTACAACTACACGACGTGTAGTCAAGTATACGCCATGTATTCTGGTTTTTTCTAGGCAGTAGCTCAGAAACCGCACTGAAGTCCAGAAAACACTGAAAAACAAACATGAAGGTGCCAAATTCCAATCCGTGAGGGACCATACTCCCCACAAAACAAACCTTGGTATATCCTACACATCATATACAAGGGAAAAAAGTTAATAATTCACCATGTTCTGATTCATGTGGGCCCATAACCCATAGGTCGCAGGATCGAAACCTCCCTCTAATACCACTTCGTAACATCCCTATTCTGGAAGCCACTGAGAGGCTCCCAGTATCTGGTTGGTCACTTGGCCTCAAGTGAATTTCCCCAAATGCTGGAGGATGCCGATAATCAGTGAGGGCCTTGGGTGTGATAGTGGGGAAACTATGCCCTCATTGGCAGAGTATACAATGAAAGTAAACAAAATGTGCAATAGCGGAAGTAGTAAATATCCAACAACAATGCACTAGCAAACAGAAGAAGACTAAAACAATAAACCACTAGAGCACATATGTATATATGAAATGATGCACTATACATATTTAGGAAAAACAGCCAAATAGGTCACAATTCTGGAAATACAAATAGTACCAAAACAAGTATAAAAGAAAAGATAAACAGCTCCTCAGCATCGCAAGCCTAATCTTGGTCTCATGATCTCCTACTCCAAAGAAATCAAGTACCATAGGTCAAACGGCGCTTGCCCTTGTCTACACCTGCAACAACATAGTCTTCTTGGGCCCAAAAGAATGACCCAAACAGGGTGTGAGACTAAATCCCAATAGGCAACCACCCGAAGATCTGCGCCTCACAGTAAATGAGCATATAGCAGTTAATAGTACAGTAAGCAGTAAATAGTAATAGTAAACAACAGGTAGTAATCAGTAAGCAGTAACAGGATGTGATACAACAATAATCAATCCATAGAACAATGAGAAACAGTGAGGCAAATAGCTAACCACAACAGCGAACCCTCTAGGAAGTACTCACATTCAACCCCTCTGGTCCTATCCAAGGAGTACCAACAACCCTATGGGTAGTGCAATCATCCTAACCCCTCTGCTTTGGTCATACGAAATTATAAGACTCTCTAGGGAAGCTCGCTCGGTCAATTCCCCTTATAGTCTAGGGTAGTCAGGGACTCTCTGAGGAAGATCATGTGGTCTAACCCACTTATATCCCCAAGGTCTAGAAACTCTCCGAGGAAGCTCACTCGATCAATTACTTCTATAGTCTCAGGTCTACCACAGACTCTCTAAGGAAGATCACTCAGTCAATTCCTTCTCTGGTCTGGAAAGGTTTTAAATAAATTCAAACAAGTAAAGACTCTCTAAGGAAGCTCACTCGGTCTAGCCTCCTATAGTCTATAATATCGAAGACTCTCTGGGAAGCTCACTCATTCTATCGACTGTATTCTATAATAACAAATACTCTCTAAGGAATCCCACTAGATCTACCCTCCTGTAGTCTATAACACCAGGTTCTCACGGTCATGTGCCAGTCAGTGCATAATAATGCTATAAGGCCAAAGTAAACCTAAATAGCTCCTTGGATAACCATTCTACATAACATCAAGAATTTCAAGAATACCAATCCATCCTACGGTCACAAGGAATGGAAAACAGGTATAACACCCAAGTTCTAACAAAACCTAAAGGTCATAACCAGAACAAGGAATGGGAAAAATACCCAAGCATAGCAATTATCCTTAAACATGACAAAATTACCTCTACACAAGTATACAAGCAAGGTAGGAAAACAATAGGGAAAAAAAGGTAAACACGCAATACACCGTTCACAGGTATTGGTGGAATTTTCACATAAAACTCAAAGACTTCAAAAGGTAAGGCACAATCCACCAACCTTGGTGATAGGAGATCAATATACTTGAACCATGAGCTTGATTCTCCTTAGAACTTTGTAGATATATGAAAACGCACAAAACGTTTAACCCACGATATCTCGAGAAAGAGATAAAATCATTGAATGAAACTCAAGAAGAAGGAAGATCTCGCCGCTGCGGTTCCAACGCAATCGACGGCGGTCGATTCGGAGAAAGGATAGAGTCTCGGGGGCTCGGAGAATTTTCATGGTTGTATGGGTGCTCCTAGTCATATAACTTGAATAAGAAGACGTTTCTGTCGATTTGGCGTGACCTCGGTCCATCTAATGAAAAAAAAAGAAACTACACGGCGTGTACTTATAGGGTACATGGTGTGTACTTGGCCTTTTTGTACTCCGCTTTAAGCGGCCTCCACATCGCCCCTACACACTGTGTGTGTGGCTCGGACATGGCCATCACACGGCCTTACGTGGCATCAAATTACACGGCGTGTACTTATAATGTACACGGCGTGTACTCTGGAAATTTCTCTATTTTCCTCTTTTTCTCAAAAATGACCTGAAAAGGAAAAACATACCTGAAAAAAAGATC
Organism: Viscum album; assembly: GCA_963277665.1. Taxonomy (NCBI): domain Eukaryota; kingdom Viridiplantae; phylum Streptophyta; class Magnoliopsida; order Santalales; family Viscaceae; genus Viscum; species Viscum album. Next base: position 2,082,474,928 of record OY728143.1, on the reverse strand, counting down.
CGGGTTCTTACACCAAATATTATTGGATTTTTTTTTCTTCATCAATAATCATTCATGGTTATTTTATACGATCGTTTAGTAACATTTTTATGAGATTATGTTGTTTATAATATCTTATTTAAAGAAGAGTCAAAGATGTCACTTTTATGTTTTTAATAACTATAACATTACAAATATGTTGTTTTCTAGAGGATATGATAGACTATAAATTGTATTTTGAAATATAAAATCACTATTTACATCATCATAATTTATATTTAATTTTTAGTGAAGAAATTATTATCATAAATGCATACAAAATGCTGATGCAATAATTATTTAATTAATTGAAAATATAATAAATGATATTGAAAATATTAAAAGCAACATAATTTTAATTAATTAATGTGATCCAAAAAATTTATAGATAAATATGACATATTTTGGATTTAGTAAATGATTTTTTTCTGAAATTATCTTATTTTATAAATATTATTAAAGTCACTGTAATAAATAGTGTAAAAATTGACAATAATGATATTTCAGAAATATAATATTTTATTAAATTATTTAGAAATCATAAAAATTAAAATTAATCACAAATGGGATAATATATAGTTTAAAAATTCATCCCATATTCATTTATAGTAAACTCTTAAGACTTTTCTCTAGTATATTCTAATTATATTTTAATATTTTGAGAAATTCAAAAAGTTCCCCTCACCTCAATTATAATAGCGCACCCATTCATTCACTTATTTACACCACTATGAACCATCTATATTGAAAAACATCTGCCCATTTCTATTTGAAACTTCCTTATACACATTCTAGAGGTTCTGGTACTTCCAAAATATCAACCCTATATTCATTAAAAATAGATCTAATGGGAGTCCTCTGAATATGAGGTCATCGTCTTTACCAACTCTTTCAAGTTAATTTCTTCTTGTACTTATAATTCATGAGATTTTCCATCTTAAATTTATAAATATAGTATAATCTATATAATTAGTTATTATTATGTTTATGATATATCCATGTTACACCTTTTATCCATTCTATGAAAAGAAGCACCATGTGTTCGTGTGTATGGATTAACATCTACATGTAGTGATTTAGTTTGTTCTTTATCATCAATTTACACGGATGGTTTTAATGATATAAATAGTGGATATATAATATACATGTGACATGTTACTTATTCTGTAATATTAATATATCACTCACTTATTTTCCCTTTCATCCATTGGTAAATGATGTCATTTCTCATGCATACGTATGACCTACCATACCCAAAAATTGATGTGATTCAGTTTCTATGTTCATATTTCAAGAATGACTCTAAAAATGTATATAAGGAATAAATATGATATCTATTAACTTAAAATAATTTTGAACATTATTTGACTACGATAAAATTTAATGTTCTAAAACTACCAAAACAAAACACACATGAAAAATAAACAAGGTACCACCTGAAAAAATGATTTAAACAATGAATTGATAATAAACGGGTGATAAAATATACAAGTAAATAATATATGTAATTATATATATTATTATGGTTCAATAATATATTTCTAATAAATCTATATTTATTATAAATTATATTTGAATTCATACAAAAAAGTTCAAACCTGATGTAAGGGATTGCATCCAAATTTTCTTTTATGAGGCATAGTTTGATGTTTTGAACCTATATTATTTTATAACATTTATATAATGATAATTTGAATTTTTATATCACAAATTTATTTTTTATAATTATATTTAATGTTTTGTTAATATGTGTAATATGATTCAACTTATTCCATAATGGAAAGGGTTTCCTTTCTCACTTTTACTTTCATGAGACATAGGTCATATTCAACAATTATTTCTATTATGTCATGTGTATACCACCCCTATGATATATTATATCATGAATCTCATTATATTTAGGGTTTTTAATTTTTATTTTAAGTCATTTATTTCATGGGGCTTACAATTAAAAATTAACTCAAGTGGTAAGGGTTTATTTCACAATCTCATCATTATCCAAGATTGTTTATTTTTAATTCTCAATTGAGGAATGATTATTTTTCATGTCCATATATTCTAAAAATGTTGTCAAAATGGTTTTAATATTCTGAAATTATTTTTTGAACTTATTTTTACCCTTATTTTACTTTTTAGAAAAAATTAAAAAGGAACATTCTTTTAATTTTCCAAAAAAGTTACTTTTTGACTTTTTGGATAAATATATGAAAGGGATTTTTTTAATAAATATAGCATAATAAACATCTCCCATCATCATTATGACTCAATAATTTGAAGACTAAATTATAATTTTATAATTTTATTTTAAATTAAAAAAATTTCCTTCTTATTTGTGGAGTTCCTTTATAAAAAAATAATTTCAAAGAGAATAATTCATTTTCCTCAAAAATGTTTTTAATGATATCTTTATGGATTCTCTATTCATTAATGTATACATACTATACTATAATTATGATTTTCCATGGATATTTTTTAATGATACCATCTTGTTTACTTTCTCCAGATGGTGTATTATCAGTTCAATTGGGGATTTTGCATTTTTATATCATTCATATTACTCATGATAGTTAATGGTTTTGTTTATTGATTGGGGTAATTGTATACATTTTGTAAGATAGTTTTTCAATAAGAATATATAAATTTATTATGATTAACCCCTTTTATATAAAGGATTAGTTGCACTTATTGTGTCATGGGTAAGGTCCACTATATCCCATCTATGAATTGGAAGGCCTTGTGAGACAAACCAGTTTGGGTATTGGGTGAGGTATTACCAATTTATGTATGGTGTCTTAGATGAAGCCTTGATGGTATGTTTATGATGTCCTACAATATTCATTCCCTCATTATTAAATTAGTTGTTTATTTCCTTGTCATTATCTGATTAGTTATGAAATCCCTGGATATGTTTTGGTTCATTTTATTTTTTACTTATTCAATAACAATTTATTCATGCTATCTTATGCTCAAGTTATTGATTAAATAGAATTTTTTTAGTTATTTATCCCACCATATTGAATATTCCTTATTTATTTAGAGCTTAAAAATTACACTTAACCTTACTTATAATTTTACCCATACTTATTTTTATCTTCCCTAGGGTTCCAAGAAATATATTATGATTGATATGAAAGGATAATCTTGGATAATAATTGCCTTCTTAAAGGAAACACTATGTTGTATTTTAGGTTTTTTTAATTGTAATACAATATTCAAGTATGTATCTATTTTTCCAATACTAATAAACTATTCTATCCTTTGAGAATAAATTCACTGTATCTTATTCTAATATAATAAAGAAACCACTAGCTATAGGATATTAGATTAGGGATGTTTACAATTAAAGTTCTTATTTCTTCATTTATATTTATGGAGAAGGTTATAGCTCATCATTAGATATCACGATATCCTATCATTATGAGTGAGGATCCAAATGATGGTGTAATCCCTCATAGCTAAGGTATTTGTTTTTATTATTTGATAATCCTAATTAAGTTTTTTTTATCTAAGATTAATAAATAAGAATAACATTGTTAAAGGTGTGGGAATTTTATGTTCTTCATATTTTACTTATTAGTTCAATTGAAGAAAATCAGACACAACATGGGTTTCTAAAGATTCCAAGTTCATTTTATAAACACCCTAAATCCTATAAAACTTTTAATGCACTTGATATCCTATTATTAATATAGTCTTAAATTATTTAAATTCTTATAATAATACATTATTCATTTTTTAAATTGCATTATTGAATACTTATAACAAATTTAACATGAGCAAGATATAATTTGGTTTCAATATGAATATGACTAATATAAAGGTACCAATGGTTTGACCATAGTACTCGAGTTGTTTGAGTAAACCCTTAGGGATTGTATCCTACAGTTATTGTGTGCATATGTGCCTATTAGTTACGTAAAATTAAGTTGACATTTATGCTTTTATAGGCATTTCTAGGTCTCTATTTTGGTATTTCATAAAATATAACCCTGAGAAAATCCCATAGTTTCATATAAGGACCATATAGAGGTTGTTCTTAGGCATGGGTACTATTTTTTTACATCTTTATGTTTGGTGTGTAGAGGCGGAGAATTTTCCCAAAGCTATCCTAGAATTTCAAGAAGAGAATCCATTTTAACCAGGGATTTCATCTAATACTTGTGGGAGGTGAGGGTTCTCATCAGGGTAGAAAATATATGGAAGATGTTTCTAATAATTATCAGTTATAGAACCCTTTATATTTCTAGGGTATGATACGAGATCAATATTGTGAGGATTGGATTTATATAGTTAAGGGGATCATTGGGATTGTGGATACTCCTAATGAAAAATATTTGAAGCTGATAACCTACGTGCTTGGTGGACTTACTATATGATGGTGGGGTGTCATGTTAAAGGTAAACTAGTATGAGTGTATATCATGATAGAATGTAACGGACCTATTATTCAAGTAGTTATTACTTAAGTCACATAAACTTGATTGGGTGTATGAATTCATGAAGTTCTAATAGGGGATGGTTTCTATAGTGAACTATGTCACCCGTTTTATTAAGTTGTTCTCTTTGATCCGTTTCAAGATTAAAATGAAGGCTATAAGGTCTAAATATTATATTTTGTTATTTAAAAATAGGTAAGGTTCCGAGATAGATAATTCAACTTGAGTTATTACACATAAGTGGTCTATAGGTCTATTACTATTGAGAAATATTTCTAATGGATAGTGTAGTGGGTTTTCATCCCACATTCAGTGGGTCGAGTGGTGAAGTTACCTAAGTATTATTTAGTTCATATTTAAATAGTATAATGAGTAAGTAATATGATATCTTATAGGGTGGTAAGAGATATTTATGGGGTGGAAAGGATTCATCAGAACCTTCCATGGGTGTAGTTTCCTTAGTCTGTTATCAGTGTTGTCATATCAAACATTTCTATTGCAAGTGTGTTAGTACATTGGAAGGGTATAATATATGTTATGGTATTGGTAATATTAAGTTATTTTTTTCAAGGATTTCATAGATAGGTGTGATATAAGTTTATAGTAGATGCATGATTCAAGATCTTTCTCAGAGGTACCTCAAGGTGATAGGAAGGTCTTATCTTGGAGGTCTGGCCATGGAGCAGTTTGAGGGCATCAGGGGCAGTATTATACATATAACGTAAAGGGTCAGTTCTATAGGTAATGTAGTGATAGGTGAGTCTAGGTTTAATATAAAATATAGGTAGTTATACACCCAGGACTAAGATCTATATTATTGAGTATAGGTTCCTTATTTAGTGAGCAGTACAATTTTTATTTTTTTAACGCACCCAGTTTCTTTATTTGATATAAGGGTGCCTAATTATTTAATTTATAAGTGAGTTGTGTATAGTTTTGGGTTGAGCAAGGAGTTTTCCTATAACACCACCAACCTTAGTCACCTAGATTTTGTGGATCATTTATTACATGTTAATCAATATACATGAGATTGCATTCCCATGATCATGGTCTAATAGTCCTAAAGAGACTATATATATATTAATATTAAAATACATCATGGGAAATTAAAAAATTTGAGAAAAATAAATATTCCTTAGTGGTATAAAACGGTTGAATCCATTATATTATCCCAATTCATTACCTAGGTGAATGTGAAGAAAAATTAAAGTGGTTCTCAAATGCTCAGAAAGGGATAGAGCATAACGAAAGCTAACATGTAATAAGAAATTAATTGGGGACATATAAAAAATGATTCCACCTAAAATAATAAATGAATGGAATAAAGGAAGTAAATGAAAAAATGGTCACATAATTACGAAAATGTTAGGGATTTATAATTTCAAATATCTTAAATATAACATCGAGGCCTTGTGCCAAGATGTCATAAAGGGAAAGGATTCTCTTGTTACTCTATCTTATTTCTCTCACGAGACCTACTACAACACTAGGGGTATGTATAATTATACACCCCACCATCATATAAAATTATAATAAATTCCAAGATATTATGAATAATAATAATATATACATGGTATAATATTTATGGAAAAACAACTTAGAAATACATGGAATAATTGATCAAAAAACCTTTTTAAAAAAATCTATATAAAATAATAGATTGTATAGATTATCAATAGATTCCATTATTAAATGAATTAATATGTATTTCTATGTGAATTCTATTGACTCACATAAGGAATAATTTGGGATTCCCAATGTTAGTATTTTTACCCTTATCAAGTGAATAATATGTATTTGTTATTTTTATGTATTTTATATAAAATAGGATTATCAATTAGTTTGGGAAGTATAAAATAATGGATTTAAAATAGTGGGAGGATAAATAAATTTTTGATAAATCCCTATTTTAATTTAAAAAATAATAATTTTTTATGTTTATCAAAGAGAATATTAACTATTTGAAGTATATATCTCAGGAGTTTCTAGCTAGATGTGCAATCATAGGCCTACTCATCATGCACCGAGTGTAATCAACCATCCTTTTTCATGGTTATTACCCCAAGGTTCAATATTCCATACTTTCATCCACTTTATAGTATACATAAAAGGAGTAATTTATTAGAAACAACATACTTTATACATTACCAAAATCTATGATAGTTTTATGGCTATGGGAAAGTTTGAGAACTATAATGACTTATAAATGTAGTATAATTATAGGTGATGGAGAATTACAATGGATAACATAATGTGAAATTTATATAAATGACAAATAATAACATTTCACATTAAAATTAAAAGGAATTAGAAATAATAATAGAGTTAATGAACAGAATGATATTAGGGGCCCTTACGATGAATGGTATCTTCTTAAAGATTCTATACAGAAACATAGATTATTGGAAACTCTTTAAAAAGAATCTTGATGTGGAAAATGAGGCGAATACCTTTATAATTTCATTTATACTAATGATTAAATGGATAATGAGTGGTTATTTATTGAAAATGAGTTATGATTTTCTCTTAATTTATAAACAGGGCCTAGAAAATATATGTTGTGGAAAATAAAAATTCATCATCTTACTCAAGGTTTTGTCACTTGGTTTTCTAAACTTATGGATTTTTTGATATATATGAGTTGGAGAACTAAATAAAAATATATCATAGAACATTGGATAATTTAATATACTTTTTCCACAAAATATTATTGTCAAACAATAATTTCCATTGAAGACTTTGGAATGTTATATATCGGTGAAGAAAATATTTTAAATTCACTAAAATAAATTTTTTTAACAATATAAGTAATTTTTTTTCGTGGATTATGTTATATTAAGTAATAAATCATTTTTAAAACATAATTATTTTGTAATCCATAACATTTATGATTACTTTATTTTACTATTTTTCAATAAAATATTATCTAAAAAAACATGAAAATCACCAAAGATTAATTTTGACATCCAGATTCTAAGTATACAATGCATTTTATAAAATTAATAATTTATTTATATATATTTTACCATTTATATTTGGATAATGCATATGATAAAAATAATTATCTCAATAATCATTATTTCTTTCTTAAAGAAAATTTTCAAATTTGATGTTATTTACCCATAGATACCTAACCCTTAATCACACTAAAATAATCTATAAGGGATAATTTTGAAATGGTAGTAATTTCATAGAGTGGTTCATTCAAGATTGATTTAGTGGTAGTTTTCACAAACATAAACTTATCTTACATATGATTTCTCTCCATCCTCAATTTTTGAAGTTCTACTTTGGATTTTTCAAGGAAAAAACACAATGATCATACCTCTTTCCCAATATCAAATAAATGAACATAATAGGGGATGTTCCAACAAGTTAGGGTTGTGGTTCCTCACTTATGTGAAAAATAACTCTCTTTATTTCCATTAATATAATATAATTACAACTATCACATTTTAATTTAAAATCAAAATGATCATAATTCTTAATGATTATAATGTCTTAGTATCATAATGTAATGGAAATATTTACTCCCTATAGTTTTATTATGGCCAATCTGTTGAATCATACTTCATAATTTTTAAGTTATCTAAACATTTTGATTATATCGATTTTATTATTTTTCTTTTGTAATTCATTTTATAACTAAGATGCTTATTATGGAATATTTTCCCTATAATATATCTATTTTTTATTATTTTTTTATTTTATATTTTACATTATTGTATAATAATTACTCATAAATTCGTATCTTTAATTTAAAAAATATTACATTGAAATAACATATACTTATACGTTATAAAAATTTATTAGGTATTGTATTACCCCCTAAAAATCTCACACTCATGCTTGTAAATCAGTCCACAAAAAAATAGGTACAAGACATTATCACTGCACACTTTGGCCCCCACGATGACTATTCTAAAATATTATTCCTCTAAAGAACCTCAAAATTATTATGTAAGAACCTGAGATTTCATACAAGGTATGGATTCTTTTATTTTAGTTTAAATGTTTAAATATGGCCTAATGTGAGCACCCAATTTTATCACGGGGTTTTTAGGCGTGTCAGGGGCCTGTTCGGAGACCGCAACCTAGCTTTTGGGTTAAAAAATGCCTGGAGAACAGTTAGTTGAAACCATGGGGGTAAGTCACAAGGTATGACAAACCATGCGAGGCATGGGAATTGAGTGTGAGGAGGCTTCATGGTTAGATGAGACCCTGAAATTTAGGATTCAGTTTTATGTCATAATTTATTCAATTTTTAAAGTAGGTTTTGGCGTGGTGTGTGTATGATTAGTCAAACTATATGGGTACCCCTTCCCTATAGCTAAAAATGCATGGTTAGTTCACGGTTTGAAAAACTGTGCACCTAAACTGTGTGACACCTTTTTTTTGGTAAAATTATGATTTTTCCCTTATTAAACCTATTAAATGTGACCTAATTTCTATACCTACCTCCTTCATGTTGGTTTTGGGTAGATTTGAGAAGCTCCTTCAGAAGTCTAATCTTGTATTTGAGGTGTCTTATATATTTGATCGCTGATTCGATTGTCTCTCATCTCATTGGATTTGGATCAGTGAGTACTTGATATCTTTTAAGTCATTCATTATTCATTGGGATATTAGCTGTTCTTTTTAGATGAAATCTCATTTTCCCTATTTTAAGGATCTTCTTCAGTTCTTTTTTGTATCCTGATCCGAGTTGAATCAAGAGTTGATAATGGATGATCACTCTGCAATCGATCAATGGTAGGTGGTCTATACTTTTCATCTTGGTTTTGCGGAATTATAGACCTCCCTTCCATTGTGTCACCCATCATACTTTCCAATGTGGCCCCAAAATTAAACTGGTTAATTGAATTAGCTGTATTTAGACCTATTAGGGATTCCATTAGGTTCTTTTGAGATTAATTTTTGGTGAGTTCCCTACCTAAGGATACATATGGGATGTTCCATATGAATTTACCTCGTTTATACATGGTATGTGTTCTCATGCTTTCTTAATCATAGGAAGCTTAATTATAATTAAAGGGAATTGGTTTTCATGCTTAGGAGATGTTTTATAATCATTCCTTGTTAAAACATGATGTTAAGTTATTAAATTATTTATATTTAACATGAATTTCTTGAATGGTTTATTTGGAAAATTTGATATATGAGTTGGTATATTCATGACAAAACATTGAATGTGAAATGGTTATATGAGTGGGTTGGCACATAGATCCAAAAATGAAATATGGTATAGAATGATAAATGGTACAAAATGGTGAATTAATGGATATATTCCATGGAATATGAACCTTGGATCTTGAATGTAGTATTGGACTCCTTAGATTGAGTATGATCCTTGGGTATTGATTTTGTGGGATGCATCAGGCCTTGCTACCCCTTTGATCTCGCATGTATGGACTCACGTAGGACATGTTCGGTTGAAATGCTCCTTGTCACACCGAAAATTTTGAAATAATTTTTTTTATTATTTTATATATCTTTGAAATATTCTGTCGATGTGTAGGCTGATCATTTTTGAAATTTTTTCATTTTTTCTGCAAAATTAATGTTTTCCATTGACAGTATCCAGCACACAGTCAGGGTGTGCTCGAAGCTGTCTGGCTTTGCCCAGATCATCGTGGAGTCTGCCCAATATTCAAGATAAATAAATAAAATGAAATGAATACTAAAATGAGAATAAATTAATGTAATAAATATATATATATAATTAGATTTAATATATTATTTTAATAATAATTATAATAATGAATATATTTATAATATTATTATTATTATATTTATTATATTTATAATACTAATTATTATTATAATTATTATTATTATTATGGGTTTGTTAATTTTCTCCCCACCCCTCTTCTCCCCAATGTGTTACACCCCTCTCCATGGGTCACGCTGCAAGTCCCCCCTAACCCTAGCTGTGTCACACCCTCTCCCCTTGGCTAGCCCTCTTCTAGCGACTACTCCATCCGGCCTCCCCTCTCCTTGCCGGTGTCACCTTAGTCGCAACACTCCCTAGCCTTCCCTCCTTCTCCTCTAAAACACATGACCCAGCATGGCTCTGTCAAGATAACCCTCCCTCATGCATTACCTGCTTTCAACCAGACTCCCTCCTACCTGTGCGGCGCACCGAACCCACCGACCTCCCTCCTCTGGCATTTATGACCTCATTAGTAACATCCTCTTCCTGTGACACCCCCTCCAGTAATCTTTTATTCCTCCACATAGGATTTTGGTTAAGTTTTTTTAGATGTTTCAAACTTGAAATCTTTTAGTTCAAATTCTTGAATAGGGTACAATTTGGTTTCTTTGTGGTGCGAATAAGGTGTGGTTATATTTTCACACCATTTTATAGAACCTTACCCACTTGAAGTAAGTGATTCCAATCTTAAACATTGTTTGATGAATTTCACTATGCTTTTTTATATTTATAAATTTATTCTATAGCTTTCATGAATTTCATGAATGGTAAATTACAAATTTTTTAGCATGCTATATAACTGTATTGAGTTTTATAAGGAAACATACTATGTTTTGTGCGAGTAATTTGGTGGGTCATTATATGAAAGTATTTTGTGGCTTGATTGTGGGGTGTAAATCGTCTCTTAATTTGGATTTGTTGTTCATATGGTTTAATGTGTTTTTATATGAAATCAGGTGTGTTTTGGGTGTAGACTTTTTTTTGATAATTTGAGGTGTTTCATAAATTGTTTAATTGGATTTATTAAATTATATGTTTAGTGTATGGTCCTTGGTTTGTGGTTTCGAGTCACCGGGTCTAAGGAAAATTGTCTGCGTGTGAATAGGTATTTATATATATATGTGTGGGGGGGGGGGTTCCCCTATTACATATATAATCATCCATGGTAGTTAATATACATGTATGGGGCTAGGTGTTCCCATGTATATATGTGAAAATGCTTATGTAGGTTGGTGGTGACTAGTACATTCATGTAAACATATATGTAAGGATCCCCTTTCTCATGTTCATGGTCATGAAAATGTGTGAAAAGGGGATAGGTGTCCTTATATAAATATCAAAGTGCATATTCTTAGTGGGAGAGTAGTAGATTTTAGTTAGAATTCACAATGGAATGAATGTTCGGTTTGGTTCCAACATTAGGTAGGTTCCCTCTGTCATGATCTTTAATTATGATTTCCTTTTATGCTTGGAATTATTTTTAAAGTATGCCTCTTGATATTATATGAAATTAATATGCAATATATATATATATAAATGGTTGTGGTTCTTGAAAAGTAGTTACCTAGATGTTTTAAATATGAAACAGGTATTTCCAAAGACTAATGGCCTTTCAGTCGACTTTATTATAAAAGTGTAATGACATGTTTGACTTTCCAAATAAATTCTAAAGTTATTTCCAAAACTATTTTTTCCATGAACATGAGATTAAAGGGTGATATTTCCTCTTTAAAAATATTGATTTGTTATAACCATGGTTTTAATCTTGTTTTTAATATGTAGTACCTAGGTTATTCAGTTAAAATTTTAAATGGTTTTGGAAACATGAAAGTGTTGGTCGATTATGTGTTTTAAAATTAAAAGTACTCCTTTTAAGTAATTATGCATGTTTTGATCATTAAGAATGGCTTCTGAAAAAGGAAAACCCCTCTTAAGGCATTCCACCTTGATTTAGAAAAATATGCATGCATTGAATGTGGGAATTGTGACACGTACCTAGTAAAGAGGCTAGTTCATTATTGTGGGATAGAAAAGGTGGTGGATGAGCTCAAGGAGGAAGATCATTGGTGAGAGGGTGAATGTGTTTTTGTATAAAGAAAATAAAATGTTCTTATTGTTAGTTTAATGAAAATTCAACACCACTTTAAATAGAGCACATGGAAAGCATGTGATACCTAGGTGTGAATACTAGGACTAGTACGCTTGATGTCACGGCAGTGGTTCATCTCGTCTTGTAAATTTGACATTAAAACACTACTAAACATTTTTTATTATGATGGGAGACCACTAGGGTTATGGAGGTGTCCCCTACTAGTGGCTCATTCATGAGAATGCTGGTAGTTATCATTCCCATACCACATTTTACCAAGGTACGAGGTTCTTGGGGTCTCATTTGAGCTAGTTAGCTATATTCATTGACCATTGTTCTCACTTTTGACATGGTGTTTGTGAAATGATTTCCATTTTCATTGCTTCAATCTTGTTTCCTCTTTAAAATCAATGTTTTTAATTTGAACTATTGGGCTTTTGTTTTGGAATGTTAATACATGTTGGAAACTATTTTGAAAATATAGTTAAATATAAAAGCATTACTTGAATAGGTAAAATTATGTCTTGAATTTGAAAAGAAGTAAGAAAATTATTTTATTATGTATTATTTTCAACTTATCATGATTGGATTTCTTATTAAAGGTAAGGGCATAGGGAGTTGTGGTATTTTGGCATTCCTATCGATCATTTCAGTGCTCACACCTACTTTATATTTCCAGTTTTAGGATCTAATTTTGGATCTCGCTTGCAGCAAGTGTGTTTCCCAGTTTGGTGGTGACCCATGAAGTCACTTGGAGGTATATTCAGATGGAAATTTTGGTTTTATTGTGCACTAATAGTATTTACCTATTTTTATTAGTTTAATTTTTTTTATTTAGTTGTATTTTTTTTATAAGGTAAATTATTCCCAAACATTTATTTTATACCGGTGAACTTGTGCTAGCCCATGGGGATCCGGAAAACCCCTCGGTCTTTTGCAACGACCATTTCGGGTGACGGGTCAGATAGAGACCCAACATGGTTCGTGACAAAATTGTATGAGAGCCAGGTTACTCTCTTTTGCGTCGTGTTCCTTGGGAAAGAGTCTAGGTAGACCATAGCTATGATTTTTGGGACTTTACATTCCGATTGCGAGTAGGGTGCTTGGCCAGCACACCTTGTGACCGGACTCATGTTTCCATGGGAATTCAGGTTTCATTCAAGTATTTTGATCATTGTGGTTGTTTGTAGTTTGGAAAATGAAAAGGGAGTTGGGACAACGGTCCTAGTGAGATTGTAGGTCCTAGAAAGACTCGTGGAGCCATCGAAATTTTCCTAGAACACTCTCAATGATGGTAGTGTGATCGGAATATAGCCGCAAACCGTATGTCTTAGTCACCCACCGACACTAATTTCTTATTGCATCATCCTGTGTATTCTTTTATATTATGGAATATTTTTTTGAGGTGGTTTGATCTCAAAATATCTTCTTGTTTCTGAGATGTTTGAAGTTGTATTTTCATAGTGAGTTGGTTTGAGATAACGATTAACGTGTTTCTCTGGAAAAAAAATTGCGATACCGTTGGGTAAGATCCGTTGTGTGTTTGGTGTTCTCTTATGGTTTGATTTTGGGTAATAGATCAGTTTTATAAGGCCATTGTTTATCCCTTGTTGGCTATTGTACAACCCCATAAAGAGGTAATGCATGATTGAAGTGTGGACACAGGTAATTCTCCATTGGTATATACTCCAATTGATCAATGTAAGGATTTCCTTCTTAAGTTTCATAATTGAATCCACCTCTCATTTTTTGGTCCAGTGAATCCCCTTGTAGTGGAAGAACGGTTGTGAGTGGAGTTGAATAAATATTCAGTCTCCTCGAGTCACATGATTTCCAAAGGTGAATTTAGGAATAATTTATTATGAGGGTCTCAATAGAAAGTAGTAAAGGGAAATCCAGTGGGGGACACTGGAAGTGGTCTATGTTTTTGGTGTTCGATGTTATCTTTAAAATCGTACTTGGATATTCTATTGGTTTCATCTACGTAAGGGTTCATACTAAATTGCATGTGTGCTAAATCTAGTCTTGAGAGGCTTTTATGGTCACTCCCAGTAATCTTGCATGGTTAGGGACTGTGGTCAAGATTTTCCTACTTATAATGTCTCTGTTAGTTGCAAGGGTCATTTTCGGTGACATCCTATAGTACGAGTTACCATTGAAATGCAAGGGTGAATTTATTTGTACTTTTCAAACTTCTATTTTAACAGAATAATTTTTCTTTTGGGGAATTCAGAATCCCTATGTTTCAGAGGGTATGCCTTCTGAGTTTTCTCTGATGAGATGTTTCCCGTTCGAAGTAAAATATGGGTGGTGCCTGTGCATTTTATAATCCCTTGTTTTAGTAACGTAAAGCATTAGAGTAAGTGGGACCCTGGGGTGTATTGTGATCTTGTGGTTCTATTAGGTATGTGGTGTATTTTCTTGTGGTGACATAAAAAGAAATTTTGTTCAGGGTTTTTAATTACAGATAGTGAGTTCGGATATTCTTCAACCACTAGAGCTCCAGCCATAGGTCATAGAGTGAAGGTGGAACTTAGTCAGGAGCCCAAGGAGCGTAGTTGATCCCAGTCTAATCTCTGTCATTAGGATTTAAAATGGAGCTAGTTCAAATATTTTTTTAGATGTTTTGTTTCAAGTGGTCATGTGTGGAGTAAATACACATGATTACCTTGTTCCTCAATGTTGTGACTTGTGTAGAAGGACTCCCTCCAGGGTTATAAAGAGTTGGGGTTGTTTTTTTCTTGAACCTCAGTGCTAGTAACTTAGTGGGTGCAATCACACCAACATTAATGCACTAGATCCTATTAGAAATATTTAGTTAATCTAGTTCTTCCTTCTAGTCGGGATACACACTATGGGTCTCATAGAAATTACTCTAGAGTAAATTTTTGTTAGTTTATCCCTTGTAGTGGGGTGTTTATTCAGGCCTCCCCTATTTGTGTCGCTATTTAGTCTCATGGATTGACTTGTTTCTTGTGGTGGGGAGTCCACTTGGGCCTCCCCGTGTTAGTAATTCGGTTGTATTATTGGTGTCAGTAGGGCAGTAGGTGGTCTCTTTTGGAGCTATCTAACCATAATCCCCTCTCTTGAGTGAAACATTGGGGTCGAAGCATGCCCAATAGTGTTCTGAAGCAAGGCTACGGTATCCTATTTTGAATTTATTTCTTCTTTATGGTAAAGTACATGAGCCTTTTTGGGAATTTTTAAGTCGTTTGTCTTGGGATGTTGAAATGGTGCATTGTGAGAGTTTCTATATTTCAATTATCAATTGGAGGAGTCATGACATTTTGGGGTAGGCATCGCTTGGCAAGGAGTTCATTTTGGGTCTCCTGAGTTTATTTTGTAATTCCTTTCTCATTATTGATAGTGCCCTTACTTATCTCTCATTCGTTGTTTTTTCAGAAACCTCTTTGAGCTAAGATGGTGTACTAGTTCTATCTTCTAAACAATATTGGGATGGATCTTCAGGGGAAAAAATTATGGTGGGGAGAATTATCACACACAAACTTTGGAAATAACTTAATTTTATTATTTTTTCTTGATTTGAAATATTCTATTGAGATTTGGTCCAAGATCGATTTAAGTGTTTTAATTTTTGCTAATAAATGACCGTTTTCATCTTTATAGCCTCCATCTCACATTTTGTGTGCATTCGATGCCACGTGGCTTCACCCAGATCTCCATGTGGTATTCCCAATGTTCATGATAAATAAATAAAATGAAATGAATAGTAAAATGAGAATAATCTAAAGTAAGAGAAGATATATATTAATGATATTTAAAGGATTGTTTTAATAATAATAATAATAATTAAGAATATTATTATTATTATTATTAAAATTGTAATAATAATAATAATAATTATTATTATTATTAAAGCTATTATTAATATAACTATTATTATTAATATTGATAACTTATTATTATTATTATTATTATTTTGGGTTTTTTATTTGGTTCCTCCTCCTCTTCCCCATGGCGTGTCCCACCCCTCCCCTTGGGTCATGTTGCAACTCCCCCCTAACCTTTGCTTCGTCACACCCTCTTCCCTTGGCCAGCCTCTTTTCAGTGACTCCTCTGGCCGACCTCCCCCCTCACTGCCAGTGCCAACTTGGTCACAACACCCCCTAGTCGTCCCCCCTTCTCCTCTTGTGCGCATGACCCGACATGACTCCATCCGGTGAACCATCCATCGCATGTGACTTTTTTCCAGCCAACCTTCCTCCTCCCTCTGTACAACGCACCAAACCCACTGGCCCCCCTCCTATGGGCGTCATGATCTTTCCAACAACCTTCTCCTCCGGAATCACCCCCTCTTGTAATGTTTTCTTCCTCCTCAATGTATTTTTCTTTAAAGAACCATTTGTTTCGGGTTCCATCTTGAATTATTTTGGTTTGAATTCTTGAATTAGAGTCCAATTTGGTTTCTTTGTGGTGTGAGTAAGGTGTGGTTGTATTTCCACACCTTTTATTGTAACCTTCCCCACCGGAGATTGGTTATTCCATGCAAAAACATTGTTTGATGAATTTCACTATGGTTTTTTATATTAATAAATTTGTTTTATAGTTTTCATGCATGACATGAAAGGTAAATTCCAACTGTTTTAGCATTCTATGTTAGGGTAATGAGTTTTATAAGGAAAGGGATTATGTTTTGTGTGAGTAATTCAGGGGGTTGTTTTTTCAAAATGTTTTATGGGTTGATTGTGGGGTGCAAAGCATGTTTTAATGTGTATTTGATGTGAGTTTTGTTTTAAAGTGGTGTTTTTATTTGAAATCGAGTGTGTTTTTGGTATCAAGTTTTTTTACATGTTTGAAGTGTTTTATAAATTATTTAATTGGATTTATTAAATTATATGTGTAGTGTGTGGTCCCTACATTGAGGTTTCGAGTTATCAGGTCTAAGGAGACTTGCATGCGTCTGCATGGGTAAGTATATATATGTGTGTGGGTTCCCCCATTACATGTATAATTATCCAAGGTAGTGAATATATATGTATGGGGCCTGGTGTGCACATGTATATATATGAAAATTCATTGTTGGTGAGTAAAGCCTTGTATATGAATATAAACATATATATAAGGATCCCCTTTCACATGTTCATGGACATGAGGATGTTTGAATAGGGGATAAGTATCCTTATATGTATGCGAAAGTGCATATTTTTAGTGGGGGAGAAACAAATTTTAGTTATAAAGGACCAAGGGTTGAATCTTCAGTTTGGTTCCACCCTGAGGTGGGTTCCCAATGCCTTGATCTTTAATTAGAATTTCCATTTTTTCTTGGTTTTCTTCTAAATTATGCCTCTAAATTTATATGAAATGAATATGATGTATATACATATATATATATATATATGTAAATGGTTTTCATTCTTATAAAGTAGTTTCCTAGATGTTTTGAACACGAAATGGGTATTTCCAAAGACGTGTGGCATTTCAGTTGATTTTATTATAAAATTGTGATGAAATGTTTGTTTTTTCAAAGAAATTAAAAATTGATTTTAAAATGGGTTTTGGCATGAACATGAGATTACAGGGTTAATTAACCACCTTAAATATATTTCTTCATTTTAAATGTGGTTTTAAAATTGTTTTAAATATATAGTACCTTGGTAGTTTAGGGAAACTTTAAAATGGTTTTAAAAACTTGAAAGTGTTGGGTGATTATGTGTTCTAAATATAAAGGTACTCTTTGTAAGTAGTTAAGATCATTTGGATCTTTAATAATAGTTTGTGAAAAAGTAAAACCCCTCTTGAGGAATTCCCCCTAGTTTTAGAAAAATATGTGTGCATTAAATGTGGGAATTGTAATATGTTCCGAGTAAAGAGACATGTTCATTATTGTGGGACACAAAAGGTGAGGGATGTTCTCAAATAGGGAGACTAGTGGTGAGAGGGTGAATGTGTTTTTGAATAAAGAAAATGGTATGTTATTATTGTTTGTTTAATGAAAACTCACCAACCCTTGAAATAAAGAACATGGTAAGCTCGGGGTACCTAGGTGGGCAGACTAGGACAAATACACTAGATGACACGACGGTGTTTTATCCCGGTTTTCTCTAGTAGGGTTGATGCTACAACCTTAACTAAACATTTTTTATGAATATGGGATACCACTATGGTTGTGGGGGCATCCCCAAATAGTAGCTTATTTATGAAAATAATGGTTTATGTAGTTTCTATACCATATTTCACCGAGGTAAAAGGGTCCTAGGTTCCCATTTGTGCTAGTTACCTATCGGTATTGACCATGGTTATCACTTGTGACATTGTGTTTTTCAAACAATTTCCATTTTTTTGCTTCAATCCTTTTTACTTCTTTGTAAAATCTATGTTTTTAATTTGAACTGATAGTCTTTCGTTTTGGAATGTTAAATCATATTGGAAACTATTATGAAAATATAGTGGAATTGAATCACTTTCCGTAAAGATGTAAACTTGTGGCATGGATTTGAAAAGAAGGGAAAAAATTATTTTATTATGTCTTATTTTCAACTTAGCATGATTGGATTTCTTATTAAAGATAAGGGAATAGGATGTTATTGTATTTTGGAATTCCTACTGAACAACATCGTGCTCATGCCTACTTTATCTTTCTAGTTTTAGGTTCTAGTTTTGGATCACTCTTGCAACGAGCATGTTTTCGTGTTTGGTGGTGACCCATGAGGTCACTTAGAGGTATGTTTAGCAGGGAATCTTTGTTTTATATTCCACATCAATTATTTACTTGTTTTTTCTATTTAAATTAACTTTATTTATTTATTTATTTTTCTTTCATTTATCAGGTAAATCATTCCCAAATGTTTATTTGATACCCAGGAATTTGTGCAATCCTTTAAGGATTGTGAACACACCTCAAGCCTTGCTGTAGACCAGGTCTGGAACTGGGTCAAAAGACAACTTGGAATTGTTCGTGACACTCCTAGAACTCCAATTAGTTCCTAATCATGTTTCCTTCATGATACTCTTCGGACTCAATGTTGATTCCTTGGTCTTCTTCACCGTGGATCCAAACCTTAGTGGTATAACAATTTGATTGTATGTCATGATCATGGAAAATATGGTATGATTGGTTAAACGGCTTGACCAAGGTTACTTTGACACCTCACCATATATAAAGGCCATGGTTGACTTGATATGTATGGATGTATAATGATTCCATGTTTGGTATTTTTGTTCAATTATAGATGTCTTGTTAGGATCTTGAAACATTTTTTTCAGGATATTTGAGAGTCTATTTAGTGTCACCTTCTTAGTAGTAGATATTTCAAGGGCACTTTACATTTATTTACTAATTTTCCATAATTACTTGAACACTGGTATCTTGTTTTATCACATAGCCTAGAATTGTATAGATATTTCAGTGGTTACCCAATGGGATTTTATCTCAAATCCTATACGAGAAGTCATTGAGTACCCAAAGATTCTATTTGGATGAAGGTAGAGATAGGGGAAAGTGACATCAGTGTGATGCTTGACTTTGATTCATGCTTAAGAGCAAGGGAGCATGAGACCAGTATGAGGATCTTGATGCTATTCATTGATTTCATTTTGTTAAACATTTGGTATTTTTGATACATGTATTGTACTCTAGTGTTATTTAACTATTTTGGATGCTTTTTAGAGACACGTATCATCATTATTGTTTATGAGACAATTCTAGTTTTTTCATATATTATTTTCTTGCTTATTTATGAGTTGTCTACTTATTATATCTTCTTCTATTATTGACTGCTATTAACAATACACTATTTTACACTCTGATAATGATGAAATAGTCTCCCTATAGACACACCTAAGGCCCTCACAACTATTCATAAGTCTCTAGTTTTTGGGGAGATGCGCTTGATGGCATGTGGCAAACCGTGCTTAGGGTACTATTGAGTGGTGTCTGGGTTTGGAATGTTACAAAGTGGTATCAGATAGATTCTTTTCTGATTGGATTCGATATTTAGAGACAATAGATAGGGATAGAAATTTATGGAGTTTCTAAATGAGTTGTTCATGTTTGTAACTAACCCACGTATATGAAAGATCCAAATTTCCTCGACTGAGATTGTTGTTTTCTATAATTTGACTATTATAGTGCATTCGATTCCACCATTGGGTGATTCACTTGAATTATTATATTATTGTTGATATGATTTTGGGCTATTTTCTATTGAAACCTAATGATAACATGGTATACCATCTCTTGCATCATTTTTAAAACTTGTAATAAATAACATGCCATAAATTATGACAAGCCATTTGAGATGGATTACTTGTTACGTGCTATTATAAAATGTGATGTGATAGATATACCTATTGTTGTGATATATTTTGTACTATGGATAGGCAGATTGATGCCATATTTAGGTTCATAATGACTATGAGACCTTATGGACTATAAAGTGACATACCATTTGATAAAATATTTAATGTGAATTTGATGTGGTATGGATTACATGGGCACTAAATTTTGTTTCATGAGGTGTTATGGTCCCTTATGAATTTTAAATTGGTGACCCTTTTGTTAAAACTTTTAAATAAATGAATGCTGGAAATTAAATTTAAAATGAACATGAATTGAAATTTAAACTTGAAGAAATAAATAGAGACTTGAGTTGGACTCATCTTTTGAGTGGGTAAGAGGTAGTGTTTCTAGTGGTGTTTGTGACTGTTGCTTTTTTACAAACCTAGATTTAAGAGTACGAATTGTAGTACGAATTGGAATTATGAGGGTTTTTACCTATCTTAAATTTTTGAGTTGTGAAATTTGATATTACTCCTTTACGAGGTGTGTGGCTGGAATTGTAAAGCTGTGACATCGTGAAGACCTCCAGTCATGTGCTAGGAGGGTGGCGACGACTATGCTCCAGAGGTGGTGGGTCATGGTATATAGGTGGATCCCCTTTTAGTTCCAGCTTCCGAACCAGATATTTCTCTAGAAATAGATTCTAAGGAACATTTCTTCATGGGATTCTATCGCTTCATGTTGACCTTTGATGGAGAACCACATCTTTCCTTGTTTATGGCTGACTTGACACATGTATTACAGTATGAACATCCCCCACGTTTTTGGGTGATGAAATTCCACACAATTTTGTGTTGTGGAGAGATACTACACTATTTATCATAGAGAACCTTGAGACACAACAAGTTTTGAGAGTTAATCTCATGACTTACATGTTTCATGGAGAAAAAAAGAATTGTTTGGATGTTTTGAACCAAGATGACATGCTACAAGATATGGTTTGGTTTTAATTCCTAACCCACTTCTATGTATATTTATATCCGGAGACTATATGTACAGAGTGGGCTAGTAAATTCATGGTTCTAGGGATATGTTCTACGACTATTATGGAGTACTCGACATACTTGATTGGGTTGCAGTATTTTTCACCAATTTACTTTACTAATGAGATATCGAGAGAGAGAGAGAGATACTTCAAGTATGGTCTCTATCATGCAATCATATCTCATTTCAACACCTTCATATTGACCTCAATTACCGAAATTGTGAACCAAGCACTGATTATAGAGTGGAACCTGAGGGAAGCTTGGGGAATAGAGCCTAGAAATTTTGTTTCTCAACCTAGTAGTTCGGCATATAGTAGTAGGGAGCAACATTTTGAGGATTCCCGTGAGATGAGTACTAGTGATGTTGTGAGTAATGGAAGCTCAGTTTACTATCATCAGTGTGGAATATGGGTCCACATGAAAAATTAGTGTGATCGTGACCCAATCAAGTGATTATCTTGTGGAATGATGAGCTACGTGAAATGTTTTTCCAAGACCTTCCCTCTAGCTGGGAGTGGTAGTGGGTCAGCTCTAAGACCAGGTTCATTAGAAATTTTCTCTGCTCTACGTTAGGGAGGGATATGGAGTAGTTCCGATTGATCAGGTTGAGGCAATGGTGGTTGTGGCTGAGGCATCTAGACACCAGTTACATCAAGACATTATAGTGGGCCTACTCTAGGTAGTGAGTTTGTGCCACATCGGATGTGGTTCAGGCCATTTCTATTCTATGCATCCTACCCCCTGGGATTAGGGTGTCGAACCATCTATGATGAGAGGTATGATATTAGTAGCCATTATTATTGCATCTTCTCTTTTGGATATAGGTGTATCACATAGTTTCATATCTTCACATATGGTGAAAAGTCGTGGGCTCACTATAATGTATTCTGAGAGCATTATAATATTAGAAACTCCATTTGGAATCATAACAGAGGATGTACAGTAGTGTTGGGAGGTCCCCCCTTGAGGTTGGTGGGTTTTAAATTTTCTGGGATCTTTTTGTCCTTGAGATGATAGGGTTGGACATCATACTTAGGATAGACTGGCTATTAGCTTATCAAGATTATGTTGACTTTTATCACCATAGGGTGACTTTCACATCACCATAGGTTATAGTTTATAATCACAAGGGTGAATGGGATGTACATACAAGCTGAGCATGACTAATGCATCATGGGCTGGGTGAGATGACATCCCACATTACTAGTCTATATCTGGATGATCATGGAGCTTCTCAAATGGATATTCCTCTAGTTATAGATCGTTTTAGGGATGTGTTCCCAAACAACTTTTCTAGTTGAAATCCTGAGAGAGAATTTTATTTCTCCATTAAGATAGTGTCAATAGCTTCACTAGTATCCATTTCTCCTTATAGGATGGCTATGATGGAGTTAAAAGATCTTAAGAGGCAACAAGAGGATTTATAGGAAAAAGGCTCAGTTAGACACAATACTTCTCTATGTGGTTTTCTAGTACTTTTGAGAAATAGTGGGATAGTACCCTTAGGCTATTTTTGGATTACCATAAATTAATCTAGCTGATGGTTAAAACCTATTATCAATGTCCATAGATAGATGTCCTATTTGATCATCTTTGAGGAGCTCAGGAGTTCTCAGAAATTGATTTGAGGTTCGGATATAACCATATATGTGTTAGACCAACATAAATACATCACACAACCTTTCTTAGTGTGTATTTTCTATATGATTATATGGTTATGTTGTTCATTCTTTTGAACATGCCAATGGTTATCATCATGCTGATGAAATGAGTCTTCTATTCTTATCTTGATTCATCAGTGGTGGTTTTTATAGACAATATCTTGGTTTATTCTGACGATCAACCCAACCGTTCCAAGCATATTAGGATTATATTAAATACATATAGGTATTATCATTTATATTCTATGATCATAATGTTCCACTTATGGATCTGATTCATTTCCTAGGTCATATTATCTCAGACACAAGAGTATTAGTTTAACCTAAAAAGATGAGAGAAGTAGTTTTTTGAGAGAAAACAAATAATATAATTGAGGAATAGAGTTTATTAGGGATGGTTGGTTACTAAAGACATTTAATAAAAGATCTATCATCATTAGAAGAACTTTTTAATAGCTTGACTAAGATGGGTGTGAATTTTGTATAGTCAAATTATTATGAGATAGACAATCAGGAGTTTAAAGGGAGATTAAATTTAGAACAAGTCTCGATACTTCCATAGTAGGGCAGGAGCTACTTTGTGTATTGTGACACATTAGGTATTAGTGTAGAACAGTTCTTGGATAGGGGTAGAGTAGTGGTGTATAGGTCTCGGCAGCTGACTCCACACTAGAAGAATTACCTAACGGAAGATCTCATGTTAGCTATGGTTGTTCACACATTGCACTATTGGAGACATTATTTACTGAGATAACATTTTGTGGTATACATTGACCAAAAAATCCACAATTAAATATTTACATGGAGTGATATGAATCTATGTAATTTATGGTGGTTGGAGTACCTATAGTCTTTTGATTTTGAGCTTGCATACATGCCTGGTAAAGGCAATGCAGTGGCTGATTCACTGATTAAATTGACCCAAATAGGTAGTTCATCAGAACAATAATGAGTGGTGGATTATGGATTTTTTTCTCTGGGATGTACTTGGAGGTGAATGAATGTTAGGGTAAGACATATCTGGCATCATTAGTTGTGACCTATACCCTTCTGAATAGAGTCTGTATGAGACATATACTTGATTCAAAGGGCCTAGTCCTACGTGAGAGTTTGGCTACTGAGGATACACCTCCTACTTGGACTATATGTGAGGATTATATTATATATTTACATGGTCATGTTTGGGTTGTAGTAGTCATACATGAGGAGATGATTTGAGAGTTTCATGCCTTATCTTGGGTAGTGCATCCCGGATTCACCAAGATATACCATGAGTTATGCCATCAGTACTGGTGGCTAGATATGAAATGTGAGGTAGCTGATTTTGTTATGTGGTGTTCCACCTGTCAGCATATTAAGAGGAACATCAGTGAATATCTAATATTTTACAATAGTCACCAATTCTATATTGGAAATGGGATGATTTCATGATGGATTTTTTAATGTGCTTTCTGAGGACACCTCAAGGTAATGATGTTGTGTGGGTTGTTTTTGAAAAGCTCATGATGGTTTCTTATTTATTTTCAATCAAAGAGACCTTTGGTGTGGATGATTTTATGAGGTTGTATATCCATGAATAGTAAAATTTTATGGGATCCTGTGTGCTATCATTTAGGATAGGGATTCATATTTTACCTATCATTTATGGAAGGGTTTGTAGAGGGTGCATGGAACATAGTTTCTTTTTTTCACACAATACCCCCCTCAAACTACTCTCTAATTAGAGTTTATGATAGACGTGCTTGAGAAAATTCTTTGAACATGTGTCCTAGATTTTGGGGGATACTGGGGAAATCATATACTTCTGGTTGATTTCACCTATAATAATATCTATTTTGTGACAATATAGATGTCACCTTATGATGCTTTACACGGTAAGCCATGATGATCATCCTTGTTCTAGTTAGAGGAATGTGAGGTAGTATTACTGGGACCACATCCCATACAAGAGAATTCTATGTAGGTCCAGTTGATTTAGAATTGGTTGAATACTGCACATTCGGAACATAAATCTTCTGTAAATCACCATATATGACCTCTAGAGTTCGAGGATGGGGATCAGGTC
This sequence comes from Viscum album, assembly GCA_963277665.1. Taxonomy (NCBI): domain Eukaryota; kingdom Viridiplantae; phylum Streptophyta; class Magnoliopsida; order Santalales; family Viscaceae; genus Viscum; species Viscum album. The sequence goes on along the minus strand of OY728143.1, from coordinate 2,082,449,662 downwards.
TTCCTACGTGTTTCACAAAGTTTTAAAAAATTGACATATCATGGGATAGAGTAAGCTTGCACTGTGATATTTCAGGTTGTTCGAGATTCTAGGTAGATTATGGTTGGTAGCATATCATTTGTAGTTAAATCAGAGGTTTGGATCCATGTATGTCATCTTCCATGTATCTCAACTACACTAAAATCACATAGACATGTCTCAGGCTTTTCAACCTAGGGAGTATGAGCTACAAGTTGATATTTCATTTAAGGAGAATCTAATTCATATTGTCGATAGAAGAATGAAGGTTCTTCGACGATGGTCAGTTCCTCTAGTAATGTTATTATGGAAGAATAGTCATTTACAAAATGTGACTTGGGAGTAGGAGGTCGACGTACATGCTCAGTAGCCATAGTTGTTCTTAGATGAATCTTAGACACCCTTGAGAGGGAAATTTGTGGATGAATTGATTTATGGTGTAGATTCTAAATACCTGGATTTTCATACATGGTATGAATCATTTTCTTTTTGTTTAAATGTTTAAATAAGGCCTAAAATGAGTAATCAATTTGATCAAAGGTGTTTTGGGGGTGTCCAAGGTTTGTTCAGAGCCCAGAACCCAACTTTTATGTTGAAAAATTCATGGCGCATGATTTGTTCAAACTATATAGGAAAGACCACCCAGTCTGATAAACTGTGTGAGTCGTGTTCAGAGAGTAGGAGGAGCCTAAATGGTTGGACCAAATAGTGCAATTTGGGCCACATGTCCAAGCGGTTACCTCTTTCATTTTTACATTTGGTTTTGGAATTGTTTAGGCATGGTTAGTCAAACTGTGTAAGGAAACCATGTGGATTCCCTTCCCTATAACTAACCTTTCATGGTCAGTTCACCATTTTTCAAACCATTCTCTTAAACTGTGCCACCCTTTTTTGTTAAAATTACTATTTTCTATTAAAAAATCTATTAAATGATAAATAATTTATATTACTCCCTCACATTGGCGTCCTGTGGATTTGAGAAGCTCCCTTATAAGCCTATGCTAGTATTTGAGGTTTCTTCTCCTTCCGATCTATGATTCTAGCACAATTCATTTAATTGGATTGGCTTTAGTGAATAATCAATTCCTTTTTAGTCATTCTTCATTCTTCTAAATATCAGTTCCACTATTTAGGTGAAAGCTCATTTTATCTATTTTTAGGATCTTTAACCGTTCATCATTTTTTTCCTGACTAGATTCGAATCAGAAGTAGATAATAGAAAATCAATTTACTATTGATATATCATAGTAGGTCTATACCTTTCCCATTGGTTCTAGTGCTTTATATAATCATGTTTCATTTTTTATCCTATTTTAATTTCTAGCATTGCCTTTAAATTCAACTGGTTATTTGTATTAGATGTATTTAGACCTGTTAAGGATTCCCTTGGGTACTTTTGAGATGCATTGGTGGTGGTTTTCTCATCTAAGGATACCCATGTGGTGTTCCATATTAATTTACCTTGCTTATGCCTTGTAAACCCATTTATGGGATGTGTTCTCATGAATTCATAGTTAGAAGAAGCATAATTATAATTAATGGGAATTCTTTTTATTACATATGAGATGTTCTGCCTCCTCTCCATGTTTAAACATGATGTTGAGTTGTTAAATTATTTATATTAAATTCGAATTTCTTGAGTGGTTTATTTTTTAAATCTGATATATGAGTGGGTATAATCATGGGATGAAATTGAATGTGAATTTGTAATATGATTGGGTAGACACATATTGTATAATATGACATATGGTATGGAAGTATAAACAGAATTAAATGGGGAATAAATGAATATATTCCTAGGATGATGCTCCATGGATCTTGAATGTTGTAGTGGGAATCATGGATTGAGTATGATCCTTGGGTCTTGATTCTGTGGGATGACTTGGTCCTTGTTATCGCATGTATATGGATTGCTTGGACTCATGTAGGACATGTTTGGTTGACAAGCTCCTAAAACTCCCACCATTTCCTAACCATTATTCATCAAGATTCTCTTGGGACTCAATGAGGATGTCTTGTTCTTCTACACCTTGGACCTATTACTTCATAGATTGACACTTTTTTTATATAGTATGGCCATCGGAAATATGGTGTGCTTTGTCTTGTTCTCAATATGGTGTGCTTTGTTCATATTATATAAGCCATGTTAGGAGCTTGACACCTTCCATGTAGGCAACCTTTAGAATCTATTCAGTATCAATTTATTAGTATTATATATTCCATGGATACTTTAAATTTATTTACTTATTTTCCTATTTTACATTCACACTATTATCTTTTTATATTAAACGCCTTGAAATTCTATAGATCTTTTGGTGGTTACCTACTAAGATTGTATCCAACACCCTATTTGGGCCGCCATTGGGTAGCCAAACTCTCTATTTATATACATGTAGAGAAGGGGGAAATATCCCTTAGTATGATGCTTTATTTTGAGACATGATTACAAGAAGGAGAGCATGGGACTAGGTTGAGGCTCGTGATGCTATTCAGAGATATACGTTTTTTCATTTTTTGAGTTTTGGGACCATGTATTGTATTATACTTTTATGTACCTATTTTTGATGTTTTGTAGAGACAAGTATCATCATCATTCATTATGAAACCCTTATGCTTTTTTCTTATATTCCCATATTGTTTATTTACTAGTCTTTTACTTGTTATATCTTATTTCTCTGTTGACAGTTATTGTTATTTAGTTGTGTTAAACTCTAGTAATGATGGCATAGTCTCCACACACACATCTCTTGGCCCTCACTAATAGTCGATAGCCTCTAGAATTTAGGGATATTTTCTTAAGTTCATGTGAAAAACTAGGATTAGGGTACTTTTGAGTGGAATCATGATAAAAGATGTTACAACTATTTTATTTTATTCTATATTAATTTCACTCTCATTTTAAGAATCTAAATTGGTATATAATTATATGAAATTTCTAGTTACAGTTGATCTTGATCCACTATAATAACATGGGAAGGGTCTTGTATATACTTCTTTATAAGTGATATATATATATATATATATATTTTTATTAAACTGAGATATGTTTTTTGGAATGGATAAATTATATTCCACAACAATTACCAACTCTAATATTTCAAATGGCCTAGTACAACTTAGGCTTAGTTTCCATATCTTTCCAATTCTCGTTATACTTTTCTATGGAAATATTGTCAGAAATACATGGTCCCAAATATGGAATTTAAGATCATTTAATTGGATATTAGTGTAATTTTTCTATATACTTTTTGATTTAATGATGTGATCTGAGATGGATCTTACCTTCTCTGATGTATCTTCCACAAGCTATTGCCCCAATAACGTACTTTCTCAAGATTCGTGCTAATATGCGGGACTGTGAAATATATTTCCTTGAAAGGATTCATATATTTACATTTTAATATTGGAGTGTTAAAGATTCTCATAAATAATCTCCACTAGTGATAAATATGGATCCTAAATTCCTTGCAGGTAGAGAGGGCATGACCTTAGCAGATGCTCTAATGTTTGGAAATCCCGTTCAGACTGCCCATCCATTTGATGGTGATAATATGTAGTATGATTAATATATATATATATCTAAATACTTCTAAATACTCATACAAAATTTTGATTTAAATCATGGTTCATGATTAGATATTATAGATAAGGGTGTTCTATGAAGTCTCGTAACTTCATTTATATATAACCAAGTAAGACAATCTAGTGTGAAATAATTTTGAATTATAAAGAAATTTTATGACTCTAAAAGTTGTTCTATAATTACCCATATTGTATAATTTTCCTTAGATTTATTATGATTCCACATAAAAAATCATAGTAATATTATTCCACTTCCAATCTAATAAAGTTAAGGTTCTCAGAATCCCATGAGAATTTTCATTTCAACTTTCACCTATTGGAACTCTAAGAATCTTGAAGCATGATCTACAATCTATCACTATATATTTTCCCAATATAAATGTCCTTGAATATCCCTATATTTATTTATGATTTATAGAAAAAATTGAACTATGATCTTTATCCAAAGAATTATTCTTTATATCTTATATTGATGGAACACATAACATCTTACAAAACTATAAAACTCCATCATCATCGATATTAAAGTCTTGTAATTTTCTATTATTCACATATAATATCATGTTTTCTAAGGCCTTATCATCATGTCAAGATTCCATAATCCCATCTAATAATAATTATTGGGTAATTACATGGAATAAGAATTATTTTTTCAATTAAATTATAATACACATGTTTATCCTTACTAAATCTTTGATAATTAGATCATTATCAACCCTCATCATATATAGGATACTATAGTATTTTCTACCAAAGGCATCTATTAACTTACGTGCTTTCCTAGTAGGATAGTGTATAATACACCAAAAATGATTGAGTATGTTCAAACATATCATTTTCTTCATATTAATTTATTTCTAATTAAATATGTATTTCAAACTCGTATGATTGGTTTATATATGAAATCTCTCTCCATAGAGATAATTTATTCATATCTTGGGAGAAAATATCACTAGCACCAACTCAAACTCATGTGCCAGATAATTTACCTCATGGGGCTTCAACTATCAAGATGTATAAGAAACCACATTATTATTTTTCATTATAATGCATCCACTTACATTCCTTAATGCTTAAATAAAAGTCACAATCCCTTATTTACCATATTAAATATTTAATACAAGTGAATTTAAATATAATCTATTTAATCCCTAGAAGATATCTTTCCATTCCTTTGCATATGTGAATTTAGTCTCTTAACTTCTTAACTTGGTTAACATATTATCTAATCGATTATAGTTTTAAAAAAATCACAGATAGTATAATATTAACCCCAGGAAACAATGTTTTTTAGTTATAGTGGTAGGTCTTGTCCATTCCCTGATAACAATAGTTTTCTAATGGTTCAATAGATATAACATCCTTGGACAAAAAATTCCATTGAAAAGTAACTAGTCGCTGAAAAATTCACAGTTACTGAGTATCCCATATAACTCTTTTTTTCATAAAACCATAAAACAAATGTGCAAATTTGTTTCATTATCTTTATAAATCATAGATTATATAAGAATAACATCATTAAATACCACCATAAACTAATAAAAATAATCATTGAATACTATTTTCATCATATCCATAAGCCTAGTAGGTGCATTGGTTAACCTAAAATTAATTACTATGAACTCATAAGGGATGTATCTGGTAAAAAAATTTGTCTCTATGATATCCACTTTCTTAACCTTTAACCGATGACAACCAAAAGAAAGAAAGTTCTTTGGAAGTATTTATCCCCCTGAAGCTAACCAGATAGGTCGTCAAGAAGAGGAAATGAATATGTTTTATTATAATAATTATATTGAATTATCTATAATCAATGCATAAACTCATTGATCCATCCAACTAATTAATGAATAAAACTATTTCACCCAATGGAAAATCACTTGCATGAGTGAACCTCTTACCACATAATTCCTACAATTTCTTCTTCAACATAACAAAATCTACCAAATAAATTCTACAAGGAGTCGTAGATACTGATTTCTCATCTTGGATAAGAACAATAAAGAAATAATAATCTTGATTTAGAAGAAATTTGGGTAATCAATTACAAAATAAATTGATATATTCTGATACAATGGGAAGATATAGTATTCCAAAAACCTCTTTAACCATCATAGATCCAATTTTTTGCATATCTTCTCTAAGGATTTCACTAACCTGGTATTCATGAGGTGGTTACAAACATGTTTTAGGAAATGAAATATCTGTATGAAAAAATAATGTAATTACATACTTGCCTCTCAAATTATAACTTCCTACCTCTTATAATTGATCATTTACTTATAAATCAAGATCCAATCCATCCCTAGTATTAAATCATAACCCAACATCATTATGATGATGATATTTTAAACTACACAATACCCATGAATTATAATCTAAATTGATTGATATATCTTTATTGTAATCAAAGTACCACTTAGTGTTCTAGCTAATAAATCATTCCTTAATGCATCAATGATTTATTTAGTATTATTAAAAAACATGTATGAAATAAAATAGTGTGTAGATATAGAATAAAATAATTTATTATATAAAAATGACTGTATAATAAAAATACCTATTATAATATCTTTTAGAGAAACATATTCAATTGTTATTATTAAACATTATTAGCCCTGATATATATCCAAAAAGATAAAGAACTCCGAATTGACTGCTTCCCTCATTACTTTTCACTCTTAACATTGATGGTATTTCTCTCCACATTTAAATTTTTCACACAATCACTTTAATTAGGTCATAGGTGTTTCTAACTAAATTTATTATATACAGGGAACTCCAATCTTCCCATTTTTTATTACATTTTTTCTTAGAAATTAGTGGTAAACCATTGTCTCCTTATTAGAGATCATAATACATTCGAAAGTCTCCCCATATGATTAAATCATTTTTGGGACCAATCATCTTCAATGTCTTGGATTCAAAAAATACAAAAAATGATCAGTTGTATTTTATGGTTTATGTAAATAAGTTGTAACATACCTTTCTAGTGTAATTAATTTTTTCTAATAATCACCTACTATTTTTTCTTTTGTCATATATTTAAGAATTTTTATTACATATCAACATGTTTCTCCCAAAAAAAATATTTTTTCTGAATAACATCCTTAAATTAATTCCACTCCTTATCTTATTTATTCTATCCTTTATTAGTGTTTTGAATGATGAACCATAAATGATACACAACCATTATTTCTTTTTCTTTCCTAGTACATCGTAATTCCATAGAGATCTTATCTAGGGACTTAATCCACTGGTCTTCTATAATTGTATTTTTGGACCCTTGGACGATGTTGCTTGTTACATCATAAAATGATCTAAATAGGTTGATCCTTATTTAGGGGAAATAAGTTCTTTTAGGAAGGATAATATATTTGTCCTAACCCAATACTGTTTTAAAAGGATGTTGATGAATTTTTCAGCACCAACCCTAACTCCATTAATATTATTATCTACAAAATACCCACATTATTTTTAATTATTGTCTTGGTATGCATTCCTTCAAATAGGTTGAAATATCTATAATATTTTATAGCATAATTAGTAATATTATAAACTACTAATATATAATAAAATATTTATATAGCCTGATTAATTAATTATAATCCAATGTGTAACATTTTCTACTCACCCATTGTCTTGGGAAGAGGTAGGGGTGTTACTATCCCCAGGTGATATCCAAAAGACACATAAGGATGGAAATAAATGAAAAGGTAATGCATGATCATTAGGGGATGATTTCCAATTTAAAAAAGTAAACTAAAAAATATATATATAATGAAAATACAAACAAAATGTATATGAAACATCATAATAAAACCATATTAAAAGGGAATGAAAATAAAACCAAAATTAAAGTTTCAATGAAAACAATATACATCAACACACAATATCATAGGTAAACTTGACTCAAAGACCAAAAAGTGGCATCATGATAAGCATCACTCAAACTAGCTCCAATATCCAACTCCACATGCCTCACCAATCATATCAAGATACATCACTAGAGAAATAAGATACCTTTATGTTTCTTATATCTCAGTAAACAAAATATTTAAATGAATTAGAGTTCCCAAGAATAGGGTTAGTATAACACTTAGTAGCTAATCCCTAAAGTCTCCCCAAGATAAGCCATTACGAAAAAAACATTTTATCACTTTATATATATAAGAATGATAAGTACATAAAAAGTTGTATACAAATCCATAAATGTGTTCCTTGTAAGAAAACATTAGTCAAATCTTATTACCATTTATTAATTTTTGGCGTAAACATATCAATCTCACACATATACACACATTCATGAGTTTCATAAACCTCTCTATCTCATGAGTGGTGAGTCATCCTGTCACCAATCCATCACTTGGTCACTCACATTCATAGTGGTGTTTCACGACCATACTCTATCCCACTTTGATGGTGTTACTTCATTACCATGATATGTCTAAATAAACACACACCATCCAAATTATACCAAGTTACATACCAATTAATTCATCAAAAATCAATCCTTCCTCATTAAAATTATTTTATTGAACAATTTTCCACCATTGAAATAAATCCATAATTTTAAAATCATAATTTATATTTTAAAACAAGGGGTTTTCTAAAGACTATCCAAATTACCATGTTTTAAAATCATAAACCAAAATGGTTTCCATAAAAAATTAATTCAAAATATCCTTTAGAAATTCATGAAAGACATTTATGTACAACCAATACATCATTTTTTAGAAGAAGTAGATTGAGATAGAATCCCCCTACCTCTCAATATGTGATTACAATAATTAACAGGACAAAGAAACCTCAAAATCTATTCCTACAACATGTTTCCTTTAATATATCACATGAAGATCTCTTACCATAAAATAAATATATCTCTAATAGATTATTATAACATTTATTGTGAGATAAGATTAGAATATAAAAAGAGAAAGAGAGAAAATAGAAACTTTTCCCTGATTATAAATATCAAACACACTTTGATTTAATGAAACCATATTATAGATCAAATAAAATATCCACAAATGCATATGTGAGGAGAGGAGCTTGAGATGCAGGGATAATATAAGAAAAATGATATTTTTGGGGAAAACATGTGTTAAAATATAATTTTCAATGTATTTAATTCATGTAACATAGTTAGGCTACATGGTTTGAAAAACTATCTTCTAATTGTGTACATACTAATGGATATCAGCCATGGATAGAAACATTTATGCCATGTAGTTTAGAATATTGTGTGCTAGTCGTGCAATGCGAATGCCCCAAGACGCCCTTTTCACATAGTTGGTTCACTTGGTTCAAAAATCATTCACCAATGATTTTTTTATTATATCTCCACTCACATGATTTCTTCATGAATTTGCTTGGTTTGGAAAAACCATGATCCTTTCAAGAACCTCAACCATAGTTTCCTAGAGAGGTTTCATGGTTTCCCATAACTGTTCTCAAATTGTGCACCTCCAAAAACACTTTTGAAACTCTCTAAATCCATCTATAACCTCATAAAATTTAACCCAAGTACTATATGACATTAAAGTACAAAATAAAAAAGGTATGTTTTATAAAATAAGGGGACATTATCCCAATAATTGGGATTTAGATCATCAGAATGTGATGTATTTTCGATGGTCTGGAAAATTCTAGAGAATTTTTCAATAATTAATTATTTTAATTCCCATATATCTTCATGAATCTGATATCTTACATAAAATTTTCACCAAATTAATAATCATCCCATGTAAAAACATCACTTTTTATCCAAAATATCTATTGGCACTTGTAACAATGTACCATCCAGTGCAAGATCAATATGGTCCCATCAAATCGTATGGTTAGGATCATGTTGATAACTTTTCAATTGAGAAACATGAAATACATTGTGTATAGAGTTGAATCATAGGATTAAAGAAAACTTATAAGCCACATCGTTAATCTATTATATTATTTAAATAGTTGATGTACCAAGGTGAAAATTTTCTTTTCTTACACAACCAATGATTACCTAGCTTCAATGAAACTTTAAATAACACATGATCTGATTTAATTAATAATGATAGTCAACGATTATTTTCATCATTATATTTTTTATCACTGTGATATTTTGTTATAATTTTCATGGTCATCTAAATTTTACAAGTCATTATTTGAATAAGGCTAGGTCTGAACAAAAATTTCATCTGGACAATGCCAAAAAAAAGAGGAGTCTAAAATGAATATCCATACAATTCAATAAAATAGTCCATATATATTAAAACATGATAGATTTTATTTTTATTAGAACACCACTAAAAGTATTTGATACTCCCATGTAACGTCCCAGTTCCGGGTGCCACTCAACGGGTGCCCCGAACCCAGTTCGCCACATGACCTCAAGTGCATTTTCCCAAATGCCAGAGGTTGCCGACTAGTCGCGAGGTCCCAAGTCTGATAGTGGGGAAACTATGCCCTCATTTGTCAAAGTGTAGCGCAGCGGAATATAATAAAAAACATACAACAACATAAGAAGTAATAAACCACACACATTTAAGGTAAAAACTGCAGTAAAAGATAACCAATCGGTTTTATAGATATGACGAAACATGTCTCACGTTCTAGGAAAATAGCCAGAACTTGTTACATAGAAGTACAATTCAATACAGATTATAACAAAACAGAAAAAAGTAACCGGTAGCATCGTGACCCTAAGCCTGGTCCCATGCTTCCCTACTCCTGAGCAGTAATCAAGTACCTATATATGGAATCTTTCCCCTATCCACACCTGTAGCAATATAATCAGTTTGGGCAGTAAATCATGACCCAAATAGGGTGTGAGAAATAAATCCCAGTAGTCACCCACCAAAGGATGGTTCCCAACTGTGTGTAAACATGAAACAATAGTGTAAAGTAGTAAAATTTAATAAATTAATAAGTACTGAAAAGTAACTAACTTAACCAGTTATATTTCCATTTTAACATCCATTTAATCATTAATTTCAAATATCACCACAGTGAATATTCTAAGTAAACATCCAATGTCCTCAGACACATAAACCCCTACCCTTAGGTAAAGAGGATCCAAACACAAGAATCTTCCCACAGGCATATGGATATTTCCCACAGGCGTAATAAGTGTTGCCCGTAGGCATATAATCAACTACCCACTGGCACGGAAGAAGATTCCCACGGGCTAAATAGTACAGTGCCCACAGGCTAATCACAACACTGCCTTCAGGATAAAACAAGTAACCGGGCCATGCCCCACATGTAAACAAATAGTACACAAACAATTCATCTCAAGTCAATTCTATAATCATTACTTTAAAGGCATACCCTCAGGTATCCTGTCCAAACGACTAAACAGAGGAACACACCCCCAGGGTGGTCTTGGATCCAAGAAATGATCCCAAATAGTAGTTTAATATTGCATTTAAATTACCAAAACAATTCTAGGTATTTAATTCAATAAGGCCTCATCCATATGACACCCCATTCATGGGAACGTATCACAATGGTACCCAAAACGCACATCAGTTGGAGAATTAAACACCAAGCCACCTACCTTAAATGCCCCTGATTAGTATACTTGATCATCGCTTCCAGAAACGCCCATGAATGATGTAGATATGACGTAGAAGAAAACTAACTTAAATGAAAATAACTTCCTTTAGAGGAAGAATTGGCAAGAGCTGCGCAAGGAGATGGAAGGGCTTACCCACGCAGTTCCAACTAGATCATCCAAGGCAAAAACCGATTTCAGACGCTCGATCTAGAGATCCTCGAAGATTCAGCCATCCCCTCCTGAGCTCCCATCCAGATTTAAGCCTTCCCTGTGAACAGGGTTGGTAAATTCCCATTTTAAGTGAAAAAAAAAACAAAGTAAACAACATGTACTTTTGATTACACGGCGTGTACTTCTTTTATTTAATTGTTCCTCTGGCGGCACCGCCAAACTGTTCATCTGTCGACATGAGTACACGGTGTGTATTCCCAGCTACACAGCGTATACTGTCTACCAACTGGCCACCACCCTACTATTTTCCTGCCGACTGACTACATGGCGTGTAAATACCTACTACATGACGTGTAGTCGGTTTTTACACCTTTCATCGCCGACATGGCTACACGCCCTGTGTACTCATACCAAACGTCCAAAAGTACACTGCGTGTGGAAAAGTACATGGCGTGTACTTCCAAAATTTAGGGTTTTCCCCCATTTTCCTTATTTTCTCAAAAACACTTAAGGAAAGGAGAAAAGAAGAAACCTGTACCACAAAAATAAGAACCAGGTTCTTACAAACTTCTCCCCTTAAAGGAATTCGTCGCCGAATTTCCCTTCCAAGGGTGGTGAAGATATAGTCGTGAACAACTTCGTCCACTGAGCACATACGTCGGTCTCCCGCTCCCAGGTTTCATCCTGCACTTGGCCATGCTGCCATAGCACCCATATGAGAGGAACTGACCAGGCTCGGAGAACCTTCGTGCTCCTATCAATGATACGAATTGGATGCTCCTCAACGGACGCATCTACCTGAAGCTCAACCTCCTTGGGATGAAATACGTGAGATGGGTCTGAATGATAACGACACAACTGAGATACATGGAAGATGTCGTTCATGGCCCAGTACCTCTGAGGTAACTACAAACGATAAGCAACCGGCCCGACTCTCTCCCGAATCTCAAATGGTCCCACATACCTCGATGAATGTTTACCATGTCTCCTGATCTGCCTGTGTCCCAACCTCGGCGAAACATGCAAGAAAACTTGATCCCCAACCACGAAATCCAAGAGTCATCTGTAGTGATCAGCATAAAATTTCTGATAAGACTGTGCGGTAGCCATCCATTTCTGAATCAACTGGACCTGCTCAGAAGTCTCCTGCACGAGACATGGTCCCAGTAAAGCTACCTCACCTGCCTCTAACCAGAACAAAGGTGATCGGCCTGGCCTACCATATAAAGCCTCATAAGGTGCCATCTCGATAGTGGCCTAAAAACTATTATTATAGGAAATCTCGACTAGGGGTATATGCTTCTCCCAAGAGCCCCCAAAGTCTAGGATGCATGCACGAAGCATGTCCTCGAGCACCTGTATCGTACGCTCTGACTGACCATCGGTATAAGGGTGCTAAGATGTGCTCAGAAGCACCTGTGTACCCAGTGCCCTCTGAAAACTCTGCCTCAAAGGAGACATAAAACGGGCATCCCTATCTGAAATGATAGAATGAGGAACCCCATGAAGACATACGACCTCTCGGATATACAAATTCCCAAGCTCGTCAACACCGAAGGTCCCCTTGATTGGCAAAAAGTGAGCTACCTTCGTGAGTCTGTCCACAACAACCCACACGACATCATTGCCTTGAGGTGACCTCGGCAACCCAGTCACGAAGTCCATCGCGACATCATCCCATTTCCATGCCAGAATGGGTAACTGTTGTAACAGTCCGGTTGGCCTCTGATGCTCCACCGTCACCTGCTGACAGGTGGAACATCTCATAACAAAACCATCTATCTCGCTCTTCATACCCAGCCACCAATACTGATTCCTCAAGTCACGGCACATCTTGGTAACCCCGGGATGAACTTCCCAAGATGAAGTATTAAACTCCCGCATCAGCTCCTCGTGTATATCCCTTGGAACCCACACTCGTCCATGGAAATGCAAAACTTCATCATCGCCTATCTTCCACCTAGGAGGAGGTTCCTCACTTGCCACCGACTCTCATAGAACTAGGCCTTTTGAATCTGATAGTTGTCTCATACTCACCCTATCCAAGAGGGTATAAGTCACAGCTAAAGATGAAAGATAGGTCTGCCCTGGACTGTCATGCACCTCCAAATGCATCACAACGAACGAATCCATAAGCTACCACTCACCACTGGCCTCCTGCACTGCATGTATCTGAGTCTTCCTGCTCAGTGCATTAGCTACTGCATTACATTTACCAGGTGTATAGGCAAGATCAAAATCAAAGGACTGAAGGTATTCAACCCACCTTCACTGTCTCAGGTTCAAGTCACGCTGGGTAAAGATGTACTTGAGACTTTTGTGGTCCGTGAACACCATAAAATGTTCTCCCAAGAGATAATTCCTCCAACAGTGCAACGCATGAAAAACTGCAGCCAAATCGAGATCATGCGTCGGGTAATTCCTCTCATGTGGCCTCAACTGCCGAGACCTGTACACAACTACTCGATCGCCCTACATCAACATACCTCCTATCCCAATACCTGATGCATCGCATTAAACTGTATAGCTCTGCCCCAGCTTTGGGAGTATCAGGATCGGTGCTGATGTCAACTTTCCCTTCAGCTCCTGGAAGGCTGTTTCGCAAGCTTCGGACCAAATAAACATCACACCATTCTTAGTCAAACCCGTCAACGGTGCTGCTAAGCGGGAGAAGTCCTGTATGAAGCGTCTGTAGTAACCAGCCAGCCCTAAGAAACTTTGTATCTCAAACACGTTCTTAAGATGATCCTAGAACACTACAGCTCTCACCTTCTCTGGGTCAGCTGCAACTCCTGCCTCTGAGATGATATGACCCAGGAAGTGAATCTAGTCCATCCAAAAGTGGAACTTTGAGAGATTAGCATATATCTGATGCTCTCTCAGTGTACTCAATATGATCTCAAGATGGGTGGCATTGTCGTGTCGAGTATGAGAGTACACCAGGATGTCGTCCATGAATACTATCACAAAAGAGTACAGATAAGGATGGAACACATGATTTATCAAAGCCATGAAAACTATTGGCGCGTTCATGAGTCCGAACGGAATAACCGTATACTCGTATAGACCATACCTGCTCCTGAAAGTTGTGAGAGGTATATCAGATAGTCTAACACGCAGCTGATGATATCCTGACCTCAAGTAAATCTTCGAGAACACGAATTCTCCACAAATTTGATCAAAAAGATCATCAATCCTTGTCAAGGGATATCGGTTCTTAAATGTCAACTAGTTCCGCTTCTGATAATCCACATAGGGTCTGAGGGTACAGTTCGCCTTCTTCGCAAAGAGGACCGGCGAACCCCTTGGAGAAGTACTGGGTCAGATGAAACCCTTTTCCTGTAACTCCTCTAACTACCTATTGAGATCCTATAACTCATGTGTGGCCATCATATAAGGAAGAATAGACACCGGTGATGCTCCTGTTACAAGCTCAATAAAGAAATCCACCTCTCGCTCCGAAGGTAGACCTGAAAAGTCGTCCGGGAAGACATCCCTGAAACAATCAACCACGGGAGGGAAATAAATATGGAAAGTCCCATGATCATCCAGATATAAACTCGCAATATGGGCTGTGATACCACCCCACCCATGATTCTCTGGTATAGCTCGACTCGCCTGAACATCCCACTCACCCTTGTATAGAAACTCTCCGCCCTCTCGTGACGTGAAACTCACCCTGCGACGATAGAAATCCACAAAGGCTCGAAAAGGAACCAATTAGTCTATCCCAAGAATGAAATCATAGCTCATCATCTCGAAGACATAGAGGTCCCAAAGGAAGTGACACCCACAAACCTCAAGGGTGCACTCCTTGCACTGACGCACACTATCGTTCTAGTTCCCAATGGAGTGACTAGCGTCATAACAGGAGAGGAAGAAGAAACACAGAGCCCAAGGATCTCCACAACAGGCACATATATGAAACTATGCATAGCACCTATATCAAAAAGTACTGAAGATAAGATAGAAGCTACTAGAATAGTACCTCTGATAGTAGAAGGTCTGGGATCCTGCTCCTGCTGGGTCTGTTGCACTACATATGCATGCCCAGTGCCTCAGCCCTACGACACATCCTGGCTACCCTGTGCTATCCCACCCTACTGACTTTGAGATCCTGGTGTCTGGATACCACGTCCACGACCACCATCCCTGCCTGTATGCCCTGAGGTATTCCAGTTTCCCAACTGGTAAGAAGCTGTTGGTCCTGCTCCCGCACACGGAGTCTGCACAGAACCCCTCTCACTAGCCACTGGTTGAAACGCCCTACCAAAGCGATGCAGATGACCCATCCTACCAAAAGCTCGGCACTCCACTAGGTCTCGTGGACACTACAGTCTCTTGTGCCCCTTCTTACCACACTGGTAGCACATGTCCTGGCCACCTAAAACATTATTCCGACTGTTACTACCACCCTGAGAGAAGTACCTCTTTCTCTTCCTCTTTTCAGTAGAAATAGTACCAGAAACTGGTGCTGAACTGCCCTGGCCCACACCACCAGCTTCCCATAGGTTCCTCTCTGTAATCAGCACCTGGTTCACAATAGCATGTACAATAGGCAACTTGAAAACATTCACTAGTGCTTGGATGTCATAACGAAGACCATCGTCAAAGCGTCTGGATATCAACGTCTCATCACCCACCAGAACGGATGCCAAACTCTGAAGCTCGGTGAAATGAGCAGAATAATCCATCACTGACATCATGCCCTGCTGTAGGTTCATGAACTCCCGAGCTCAATCTGCCCTCAACGTCCCAGGGATGAAGAATTCATAGAAGGCTATCTGAAAATCTTCCCACACCATGTCTCTGTGATGCTTTGACTGGGTGTTAACATCCCACCACCTCTTGGTGGAATCAAATAGCATATACGTCGCGAGCTTGACCCTCCACCCTGGAGGTGTTTCAAGATGATCGAAGATAGTCTGCATAGACCCCAGTCTAGACTCTGCAGCCTGTGGTCCTCCATCCCCTGAAAACGTAGGCGGATGATGCGGCTAGAAGATACGAGCCAGCTCGGCCATAGATGTGGCAGTCGGCGGTGCTCCCTGAAAGGTCTGCATGAACCGCATAAAGCCTTCACGTAACTGCGCCTCTGCGCCTGTGTCCAGTATAACGGCTGTCACCGCATCTAGAATTATTGGAGGATACACTGGTATCCCCTGGCCCACCATCTCTAGAGTAAAATCGCCGTCGCTCTCCTGGAGAACAAAACGCGGTCGTATCAGTGGTATGACTCTACAAGTTCAAACACACACATTAGATCAAGATTATCATAGACTGAAAATGAAGGAACCAAAAAGGGGACAAGAGGAAGAAGGAATTTCAAGATTTTCAAAACAAGACTACACGGCGTGTATACTCACTACACGGCGTGTACTTGACTTCCCTTCCCTTCCCGGGTCCTTCTACACGGCTAAGCCACACGGCTCCCATTGATCAAAACTACACGGCCTGTATATAATCTACATGGCGTGTATGGTGTAATTTTCCAACTACCTATGTTTTTTGTGACACGTCCGACTACTCGTCTTAAACTACATGGCGTGTTACACCCGCACACGGCATTTACCCTACCCCATTTCCCAGCCACATAGCTAAGTCCACACGATCTGTCACCGGTCACGACTACACGGCGTGTCCCACAGGTACACGGCGTGTACTATACGAGCTTCGCCAACCCGTGTTGTTAGTTACACGGCTGGGTACATGGCTCACACTACACGGCATGTTCCAGATGGACACGACGTGTTTACTAAAGGATTACACCGACTCATGTTGTTAGTTAGACGACCGGATCCCAGGTCAGACTACACGGCGTGTTCCACAATGGACATGGCGTTTATGTCATAAGGTCTCCTTCATCTGTGTTGTTAGTTACATGGGCGGACTCCGAGTCAACACTACACGGCGTGTTTGCACCAGGAATTTCCCTTCCCCGTGTCCCCGCCCACACAGTCTGTGACACGGTATGGCAATACATGGCCTGTACTCAAAAAGTTTTCTTCTCTACCCGAACAGAAGATCATACACGGTGTTTTTAAGGAACTACACGGCGTGTATATTGGATTTCCAGACAGTATGCCTCAGAAACTTCTCCGTAACCCAGATAATACTAAAAATCAACACCTAAGTGCCAAATTCTGATCTGTGAGGGGCCATACTCCCCGAGAATCAAATTTTGGCATCTTATATGTGTTATAACCAGATAAACAGCCAATGATCCACCAAATTTCGGTCAATGAGGGCCCATATTCCCCAAAAACAAAAGTTTGGCATCTATTATTTAAACAGGCTCACACAATAATACCATATCAAACAGCAGGTATCTATCAAAGAAGTTATCACAACAGCATGCTTTTTTTAGCACAACAACTATCACAACAACATGCAATTCCTAATGCACATACATGGCATCGAAACTATGCATGGAATGTGATTTCTAGAATGTCCCTAAATGATGTGTGAGATGGAATACCCTCATCTCATCGGGTGTCAACTAAATAGAACCCATGAATCAAATATAAACATTATAATACAAGTGCGTCACCCTTCGGTGAAAATCAGTTCAACTGTAAAATTGAAAAATCAGAAATATTTCAACATGAGGTAATTTTGATTTTCCCTATACACGGGTTAGGTACGCCCAGGCACATCTTATTACCAACTACCATTCTCGTCCTACCCCAGACTAAGGATCCAAATAGTAAGTCAAAGAAAAGAACCTCTCTGATACCACTTTGTAACATCCCAGTTCTGGGTGCCACTCAACGGGTGCCCCGAACCCGGTTCGCCACATGAACTCAAGCGCATTTCTCCAAACGCCAGAGGCTGCCAACTAGCAGTGAGGGCCCAAGTCTGATAGTGGGGAAACTATGCCCTCATTTTTCAAAGTGTAGTGCAGCAGAATATAATAAAAAACATACAACAACAACGAAAGCAACAAACCACACACAGTTAATGTAACAACTGCAGTAAAAGATAACCAATCATTTTTATAGATATGATGAAACATGTCTCAAGTTCTAGGAAAATAGCCAGAAAATGTTACATAGAACTACAATTCAATACATAGTACAACAAAACAGAACAAAGAAACCGGTTGCATCGTGAGCCTAAGCCCGGTCCCATGCTTCCCTACTCCTCAGCAGCAATCAAGTACATGTATAGGGACTCTTGCCCCTATCCACACCTACAACAATATAATCTGGTTGGGCCAAAAAGCATGACCCAAACAGGGTGTGAGAAATAAATCCCAGTAGGCACCCACAAAAGGCCCGGGCCCAATTGTGTGTAAACATTCAAAAATAGTGTGCAGTAGTAAAATGCAATAAAGTAAGAAGTACTGAAAAGTAACTAACTTATCCAGTTATATTGCCATTTTAATATCCAATTAATAATTTAATTTAAAATATCACCACAGTGAATATTCTAAGTAAACATTCGATGTCCTCAGACACGTAAACCCCTACCCTCATGTAAAGAGGATCCAAACACAAGAATCTGCCCATAGGCATATGGATATTGCCCACGGGCATAAGAAGTGTCGCCCAGAGGTACAGAATCAACTGCCCATAGGCACGGAAGAAGTTTCCCACAGGCTAAATAGTACAGTGCCCATAGGCTAATCACAACACTACCCTCAGGCTAAAACAAGTAACTGGTCCAAGCCCAACATGTAGAAAAACAGTACACAAGAAATTCCTCTCAAGGCAATTCTATAATCATTACTTTAAAGGCATACCCTCGGGTATCCTAGCCAAATGTCTAAACAGAGGAACGCACCCCCGGGGTGGTCCTGTATCCAAGCAACGATCCCAAATAGCATTTTAATATCGCATTTAAATTACCTAAAAAATTCTTGGTATTTAATTCAATAAGGCCTTAGCAATATGACACCCCATTCATGGGGGAATATCACAACGGTACACAAAACGCACATCAGTTGGACAATTAAACACCAAGCCACCTACTTTAAATGCCCCTGATCATTATACTTGAATGTCGCTTCCAGAAACACCCAAGAACGACGTAGATATGACGTAGAAGAAAACTCACTTAAACACAAATAACTTCCATTAGAGGAATAATTTTCAAGAATTACGCAAAGAGATGGAAGGGATTACCCGTGTGGTTCCAACGAGATCGTCTGAGGGAGAAACAGATATCTGATGCTCGATCTAGAGATCCTCCAAGATTCGGTCGTCCTCTCCTGAGCTCCAGTCTGGATTTAAGCTTTCCCTGTGAACAGGGTTGGCTACTGCCCATTTTAAGCAAAAAAAACAAAGTACAGGGCATGTACTTTTGAGTACACGGCGTGTACTTTTGAGTAAACGGCGTGTACTTCTTTCATTTAACTGTTCCTCTGGCAGCACCAACAAACTGTTCATCCGTCGACATGAGTACACTGCATGTTTTACCGACTATACGGCATGTATTGTGGGCCAGCTGGCCACTTCTCTACTATTCTCCTATCGACTGACTACATGGCATGTAAATACCTACTACAAGGCGTATAGTCGGTTTTTACACCTTTCATCGCCGACATGGCTACACACCCGGTGTACTCATCCCACACGGCCAAAAGTACATGGTGTGTGGAAAAGTACACGGCGTGTACTTCCAAAATTTAGGATTTTTCCATATTTTCCTTATTTTCAAAAAAACACTTAAGGAAAGGAGAAAAGAAGAAACACGTACCTCAAAAATAAGAACTGGGTTCTTACATCCCATGATACTTTAAAATTCATAAGACAATCTTGGAGAATTTATTTTAATGATTGGATCAACTTTTTTGATTTTATATCCATTTGAGGTTGATAAGTTGTTCTCATGGTCAACATAGTTCCTAAATACTTCAATAATGATCTATAAATATTATATTTCAAATAAGGATCTTGGTTAGAGTTGAATTCAAATGGTATTCTATAATACTTTAAGATCTCTAGGAAATATAGTTTTCCAAGGAATTCATTATACTCTATTTTTTAATACGAATCGAATGAGCCAAATTTTTGAGTTTATCCACAATCACCCATCAAAAATAATTTTTATAAAACATTATATGTAGGATTTTAGTAAACTAAATAGATATATGGTCCCATTTCTATATAGATATTGGTAATGATTACAACATACCATATTTTCATTGGTGCTCAACAATGAATTTATATCATTTAAGGAATATTAATGTATACACTTCCACTTTCTTCTTCATTCCATCCCACCAGGAATGGGTTCAAAAATCCTTATAAATATTATAAATTCTAGGATGAACAACCCATTTTGTGCGGTGATAAGTAGAAAGATTTTTTTTTCAGAAAATAGATCAGAATAACCATACAATCAAGAAAAAAAACATAAAATTTCAATATTGTTTCCATCCATCAATAGTGTCCCCACCATTGGTTTTTGAAACTATGGTCAGGAAATCCAAAATTTGCCTCTAAGATTCTTTAACTTTTTCATCCAATCCAGTAATGTGAGTCATCATAAAGAAAACTATGGTTATATTTTACTTCGTTCATTCCATGTGCATATCAATGATCATGCTCTTCAGTATTCCTCGCTCAGAAGATTATTTGTCTAATTTGTTGTATTTATTTTGGCACAGATCATCCACCATGGATTTCCCTTTTCCTAGTGTATAAACCATGTCAAATTCAAACATCTATAGATTTTCTACCCATCTTCCTTGACACAAGTTTAAATCAGATTGTTAAACCATATATTCCAAAATCTTATTATATGAGAACATAGTGAATTTATCACTAAAGAGATTAAAATATCATGTTTTCAAATAATGAATAATGGTGGCCAATTCCTAATCATAGTTTATCCAATATTATAATTAATTCACAACATTTTCGATTCATTAGCTACCATATGAAATCCTTGAATGAGTATACAACTGAATCTAAATCTAGATGAATCATAATAAAAACATATATCCTTTATTAAGTTCTAGTAAATTAATAGTTGATGCATAAGTGAGCCTTGATTTAAGATCTAAAAAGGATTGTTGATAATATTCACTCCATTGTAATGGAGTTCCTGTTATCAATATAAGAGTAATCAGATATTGGAGTTGTAATAATTCCCAAAGAAAGTTAAGATAGTAACCTACTATGAACTAAAAAAATACATATCTCAAAGTCACTCTTTGGTGGTTTCTTGAGATAATGGAATTGATATTGTAAGATGTACAGATACTCCTTTCCCGGAAATGAAATATTGAAGGAAATCGACTTATTATACCCATTATATAATTTTTCATATAAATAATTATCTTTAAAAATGCACAAAACAATCTCTAAATATTATTCTTGTTCTTTATGTGCTTGAGATTACTCTAGGATTTAATCGAAAAATACCACAATGAAATATTCTAGGTACCACTAAAAGAAAATTTTTATTAATTCCATGAAAACTATTTGTTCATTTGTATGGATAATTATAAAGACAACATATTCATATTGAATATAAAAACTACTGAAATTTATCTTTGGTATATCCTATTTTCTAACACAAATTTGGGGATACCCATAGCATAGATAAATTTTAGAGAACCAATGGACACCCCTAAATTGATTGAAAATTTCATCTATATGATGTGGTAGATATATATAATTTATTATAACTTGGTCAATCTTATGTTAAAAAAACACCAAGTCATAATAAACCATCCACCTTCTTGAAAAAAAGAACTCAATTATCCCATGGTGACTTATATGGTCTTATACACCCATTATTTCCCAATTCAGCCAATTAGAACATCCACTCATTCCATTTTTATGTTTCGATTCAATTTTGTTCCAAAAAATATTTCTAGAGGTCTGGATGTCCCAACCTTGACATACCTATATTCGTTAAAAAGATACATCATCAATGAAATATATGTATATTTAACCCATATCACATGAAAATTAATATGGGCCATGAAATTCACTAACCAATCTATCCCCTAATCAAGTCAAATACATCTGTGTCTAGAGTAGAAAAGTCCCAATTAAATTAGACTCGATATATTATTATAAAATAATATGAAAATTTAAATCCCCTGCACTAATGCTACCCTAGATGTGTCTAGATATTCCTGACATGTGGAATCATCTCAATTTGAAACCCAATTTGATCAATGACAAGTGAAGAAATAAAACATTGAAATTACCTAGTATCAAATAGAACTAGAAAAATATCTGAGGTCAGAAGAATGGTACCTCAAATAGTCAAGGGTCCTGATTGGGTTTTTCTGATCTTCTTCTTAGTTAAACATAACTATTTACTTGATCCCCTATGTTCCTTTCTTCCATATTATGGTATCATTGTTTGAGGAGTTAGGGTTCCCCTTTAATCACATTTCCTAGCTCGGTTTTGAGATTGAGATTTGATTTGAGGAGATCATCCAATAGAGGAAGAAGATGTCAAAGAGATATAAGATATATTCCTAGAAACTTACATAGTTCCATTGTGACAACAACACTATAGATTCCACATATGATTAATGTTGTGACATGCGCTAAGTGGTATCATGAAATATCATTTTATATGCTCAAGTGAACCAAATTAGAAACATTCAAACTTACTTTTTCCTCTTGGAGGAAAGTTAAGTGATCTTGTAGTCTGGTTCTATGATGCTCCATTACCTTGGAAGTAGGTGTCCATCTTTCATGTTTTCCCATCATTAGATTTTGCACCAATTCCCTTTGAGAAAAACAGACTTCCAGCAGTTGTATTTCTAGAAATACATCTTCCTATCACTATATCTCGATTAACCATATCCATATATTCAAAAATATGCAGAACAAACATTTTAGAATGAATCTCTAGTCACAATACATAATCAAATATGTGTTCCTTTAAGGACACACTAGTTGGTGCATCTAGAAAAAATGCGCTATGTTCATAAAAATATCTGTATATTCCATTTTAGAGAGATTTTAATTCTGGTAGATAAAGAAATATATTGTTTGGCCTATATTGAAGGTTTAATAATAGATTTTTTAATTGAAAAGTTCTAAAAAGTCATCCCACATAATGAATTTGTCTAGTTTATCTTGGACATTTAAATCCCACCACTAGCATGGAAGATCTTCCATCATATATACTTCATCATTCACTTTTAACTCATTTGATGTTCCAGGTAAATCTAAAATCTGACTCATTTTGTTAATCCAAACATCCTCTTTTTCTGGTTCTAAATACCCCTAAGATATTGAGGGATTCAGTTTCTAAAATTGTATTTAATGATCCACTCAATTAGGTATGTCATTTTTATTACCCATTTTCATGGACTAAAAATATTAAACAATGATATAAACAATTTGGTTGTTCACATATGGAATAGGTGCAACCAGGTTTTATTTGGACTCATTTTCCAGGTTTCTACATTACCTAACTAGTTCCATTTTTCTATAACCAGAACAAAACACCACTTAGTCATCACTCCATATCAACAGAAGGCTTGAATCTTCTAAATCTTAAAATCATCAATAATTACACAAGAATTATAAAACCCATCAAAATTATTAACCTTTCTAACCATTTTATATAATTAAATAAACCTAATATGAATAATAAAATACTAGTTGTAATTCTCAGTACTAATGAATGATATGAAACACCCTTCCACCAAGCCCACGATGATGAGATGAAAACACACCTAGAAGTGTATTAGAACAATTTTTATACATATAATTCCATAGTGACATAATTTTTAGAATATAGAGTATAATTACATACATTTAAGGAATATATTCCATGTACCATAATTCGTATATCCTTTCTACCATCCTAATATTATGGAACAACAATGATGGATACCATTTATAACACCCACCCCTCTCCCATTGGATTAGGATGTAGTGGGGGTTTCCACTATCCTTAGGTGATATACCATAAACAACAGAGGAAGATAATAAATTATAAGGTCATGCCTAAACATTGGGGTGGGGGGAATTTTCCCTTTATAAAATAAACCACATCCAAACTTAACAACCGAAAAAACATATAGAATATATATGATGCATGATAAAAAATAATCTTAACAAAGGACTCTATATGTAACCAAAATCAGTGTTTCCTTGGAAAAACATACACCAATCAACAAGATCATTAGACACCTTTACTCAATGACATAAAAGTGGAATCTCCCCAAGAATTATCCAAACTATCTACAAGATCCAACTCCACATGCCTCTCTCGTAATATAGAGATGCATCATTAGAGAATTAAGATACCTTTCCCTTTCTTTTTTCCTGGAAAACAAAATCTACAAATTCATCAGATTTTCCATGCAGGGGGTGGGTATAACACTCATTGGGAAATCCCCAAAGACTTTGTAACATTGATATTGGTCCTTCATGACCATGCTCCATCATAATGAATACACACCAACCAATTTATTCAATTATATATAAAAATTCATTGCACAAAAATCAATCCTTCCTCTTTAGAATATTTCATCCCAAAATTTTCCTCCGGTAAAACAATTCCCTAAATTTAACATCATAATTAAAATTATAAAATAAAAGATTTTTCAAAAACAATCCAAATTCCTATGTTCCTAAATTATGAAACAAAATGGTTTCCTTCTACAAATAATTCATCATTTTCTTTGAAAATAAAATAAAATATTCAAATAAAACAAATCCATGAATTTATCGAATAAGTAGAGTGGGAGATAATAAATCTTCCTCTCAAAGGGTGAATGTTTTGATGTAAAAAATAATGAAACTTCTAGATCCATGATCACAACACCTTTACTTAAATATATAGAATAAATATCAAATCAAAACACATAATAGAACACAGATCTATCCAAAACAAGGTTGAAAAAAAATTAAGTGATAAAATATTATAAATATAAAGAGAAATAGAGAAAACTAAAACGTACCATTGATTCTAGAGATCCAACACACATTAATTAGACAAAACTAACTTGTTAATTATAGAAAATCACCAAGGATACCTGAGAGAGGAGAGTAGTTATAGAGATTTTAAGAATATGATAATAATGAGAGTTGGGTGGTAAAACCCAAGTTAGACTCTAATTTTATGAGCATTTAATTCATTTCACGAGGTTATTCGACCTAGTTTAAAAAAATGTGCCCCAACAATTCACATGCTACGATACATCACCGAAGGAGAGGCATCGTTGTTCTGCATGGTTTGGAAAATTTTGCAACAACCATGTGATGCTATTATACCAAAACTCCGATTTCACATGGTTGGTTCCCATGGCTTGATAACCTATTGGCCAACCATCATATTCCTACTATATCTACAAACATAGTTTCATATCATATGAGCATGGTTTGGAAAAATTAAGCACCAACTATTCACCAAACCAGAACCAATTTCACAGTTTACTAGAGAAGTATCATGGTTTCCCCTAACCGTTATCAAATAATGAACCATTAAAAACAATTTCAAAAGTAATAATAAAACCATCAAGAACAAACCAAAACTAATACCAAGTATTGAATAATTTAAAAATAAAAAATAATAGAGTAAATTACCTGAAACCCGGGGTGTTACACCATGCATATAACAACTATGAACAAAAATTCTAGAAAAATATCTAACCCTATCAACTTATATTAAACAAAAATAAAGGGTGAGATCAAATGCTCTGAAAGGGGAAACATATAATAAAAGCTATTAGGGAATAATAAATGAATGGGAGCATATAACAATTGATGTCGCATAACATAATACATAGATGTAAAAGGAAATAAAGGAGTAAATGATCATATAACTATAAATATATTAGTAATTAATAATTTCAATCATCCTAAACATACCACAAAGGCATTTAGAAAATACACAATAAGGGGTAGAACACTCTCATTACCCTATCTCTATTTTCTCATGATCCATATCGGTGCAATGAGGGGATATATATTCTAGTCCCCACCCATAACATAAAATTAAAATTAATTCCCTTATATAATAAATTATAATTTTTTATACATTGGATAATTTTCAAGGATGAATAACCAAGAAGTATATGGAATAATGGCACAAGGAAACTTATCATACAATAATTTACCAAACATAAGAATCAATTGCACAAACTATGAATATATTTCCCCATTAAATTAATTAATAAGTATGTATAGGTGAAATACATTGACGTATATAGTGACTAATTCAGGATTCATGATGTTCAAATAAGCACCCATATTAAGTAAAGAATATGTATTTTTATTTATCAGGTACCTTATAAAAATAAGGATTTTTAATGATTTGTAAAGTAGAATGAATGTATTTGAAATTGTGTAGACCAAATAAATTATGAGTAAATACATATATATATATAATAAAATCCATTACTAAGATTTTTAAAGTTCAGTTAAGTTATTCCAGGAATATCCATTAGGAGTTTTTTTATGGGTGTGTAGTCTTAGGCTCACTCACCCTACACCGACTGAGGATCTAGTTGACACTAAATCAGTTTTTTTGTGGTGATTTAACCTTTGTGAATGTATTCAATAGTTGCATCCACTTTCCTGTATCAATATAGTGATGTAATTCCTATGAAACCACACACTCTATACTTCACTAGAATTTATGATGGTTTAATATCTCAAGTAAATTTTGATAATTACAACAAATTATGTATATAATATAATGAGATGTTATGATGATATCTCATTGGTATGTTTTGGCACCAAAATAGTTTCTATGGGAATAGTCAAGGAATATGTGGCAGTTTTAAAATAAATACGATCCAAATTGGGAAAATACCCCTCTTAAGTTTTAGCTCTTCAAATATCTACCTCTTTCTGAATGGACAGAGCTCACATTTCTCCTAACCGAAAGGTCCCTTTTATAAATTCATGAAGTCATGAAAGTGTTCTTACATGAGTCTTATAGCCCTTCATGAACATGTGAAGTCTTGGTAGTGTTCCTTTATGAGTCTGATATCCCTTCTCAAACACGTGAAACAGTAATAGTGATCCTATAAGAGTTTGATGGTGATTCACAACCATGAGAATGATTGAAGGTCTATTCAAAAGACTGATGGAGGAACTCCCATTCGTGAAGACCAAAAATTATTCACAGGCCTCTTATAATATTCAAAAGAACCTTTTCTATAAATACCATCTCATTCTTTTTTTTTAAGGATGGTTACCCGACTTGTTATCTTCTGAGTAGATCATAATTCATGAACCTCTTTATAATTGCAAAAAAGACCAAAAATGGATATTCCATGGTACCAAGGATTTGTGAAACCACCATCCATGTGTTCCTAAAATCATCCTACCTAGGTGGATATTCCTTTAATTGAGTATTAATCCCTTTAAGAAGGTAGAAGTCCCTCATAGGCTCTTGAGTCATTTAAAATGATTCAACTCTCAGGAAGCACTCTTCTTGGAAATTGGTACTTCATCCTAAAAAAGGATGAAGAACATATCTAATAATCAATATGCATCAATAAATATCTCTCCTAGTAATATTCTTGTTTCCTCCCTTCTATTGACACCTCATATTGATGGTTGAGCGCCCAGGGCCTCTACACCAATCTTCGACCAGTTCAATTGCACCTCAAGTACCTATGTGACATGTGAAACCTATTCTTGTGTCCCACTCCACTTTAAGTGTATCCTATTACTCCCACATACCTCTTTCGTCTCATTGTAGGTATAATAATTCTTATTACTTCTCACCATAGTCATGCAAAAATGGGTCTTGTGACTGGAAAATCCTCATGTTGTTCTTCCATGGTAGATAAAAATTTATTACACACCAAAAGGTTCATGAGCTGTGGTCATATAAGTCAAGGGGTGTGGAGTGAGTCTGCCCATGTTCAAGATGCATGACATAAAATTACCTAGTCCCACATCTAAGTCTTGTGATGTTAACCTTCATGATAACATCCTCAACACATTACATAAAACTATAGACCTACCATGTGACACAAGCCAGGGATGCTCTATGTGTGAGAGGAATGGGATGACTTAGAATATGAAATCCTAGGTATCACTCAAAAGTAATGAGATCCTCCTAACATAGAATGAAAACCTCTTTTTGGGAACCTCCAACACATAACCCCACCCACATCATTGTTGCACCTAGAATCCCCCCAACATTTTTCCACCAACAGAGAAATGGGACCATGATATTTTCAAATATGTTGCTTCCTTTTGTTTCTCACATCAACCATGAATCATGTGGGATAAGAGGGTAGCAATGATCAAGAAATTTATATGAACCCAAACCCCCATGGGCCTCCTATATGGTATAAACCAAAATCATATCAAAACACAATAGGCCTCCTCCCAAGATGTAAGAACCAAGCGTCATTCAAATAGAAAATATCATGAGTGTAATCCCCAACAAAAAACTCAATTGGTCCACTTTCACGCAAAATAACCAACCACAAGCCCCTTTGGGCCTCCTCCTTTGGTGTAATCCCTAGCTCGTTCGAAACTACACGGGATTTGATTCCCCACCAATTAGGATACCTAGGAAAACTCCCTAAGGTCCAAACCCTACATCCACATCCACATACTACCATATTTTCTTTGAGTCATATCCCCAATAAGATCATGCCCCACACTAAGGAGACCACATCTTTTCCAGGTCCATTGGGAACTCAATGTGTAAGCCCCATACCAACTCTAACCAAGGTCGATCTTCTTTCGAATGGAATATTCCATGTGTAATACCCACACAACCACTCATAGATTCTCTATTCAGGATGCGAGTGTCCTAACTGCATGACATCAATCTTCATAGACCAGTCCTATCACGTAACATAAAATAATGGCATCGAACTATGTGGGGTCTAATCCATGTCTTCTAAATAGGGTTTATAGGATGCCTCTATTTGGTTCAATCCCAACCAACATTAAAAATAGGATCTCCATTCTAGGTATGTACCTCCATGATCTTCCTCAAGGGGTTTTCTAGTCAACCTTCATGGTGTGACATCTTCCCTCTATGGGACTGTAACATACCAGATTTAGGTTCCACCCAAAGGTTCCTAGAACCCGGTTGGTCACATGACCTCAAGAGAATTTCTCTAAATGTTAGAGGCTATCGACTAGCAGCGGGGGCCAAGGTGAGATATTGTGGAAACTATTCCCTCATTGGTAGAGTATACACAATAGAAAATAGATAGTAAAAAATAGTGGAATCAATAATAACAAATTGGAATAACAACAGAAGACTGAATGTAAATCCAATAGAAGCTACTATATATATATATATGATGCCTGAAATATGTATCTATGAAAATATCCAAACAATTCACAATGCTGAAAAGAAATACATAAACCACAGTATAAATGAAACAAGTAAACTATAGCATCATCGCATGCTTTATCTTGGTCCCATGCTCACCAACTCCAATAGAAATCAAGTAACTGATGAAGAAGATAACTTTCCCTTATCTCTACCTACAATCATATAATCTGTTTGGGTCCAAAAGCATGACCCAAAAAGGTTTTGAGATGAATCCCAGAAGGCAACCACCAAAATATCTAAGCCTATCTAGCAGTGAAATATAAACCAGGAAATATGAAATAATGAAGCAATAAACTAGGAAGTACTAAAAAGTAAACAATCCTAAAATTTTCAATTAAATTCATTTAACATTTATTATTAATCTGTAGAATCATGTAACCTTGGGATCTTTCCTAAGCTCTGTATCCCCCATGTAAAGTAATAAAACAGATGTCTAATAATAATATCTAATAATCATGTAAGATTGAATCCAAGCTTGTGCATTATCTTGGAAGACTCATTACATTCATTAAATTATTCACAACTACCCTATGGGATAGATATGATAGTCTAACTAATATGGTCAAAAAACTTCAATTAATGTAAAATAACAACCCTCTGTGAAATCTCTCATGGTCTAACCCCATTGGTCTAAAAACATCATGGAAAATATAAATGACCACTGTGGAAATCTCTTACGGTCTAATCCCATTAATCTAATAGAGAATCAAGAAAAATACAAATGACCACCTAGGAAAGCTCTCACAGTCACCCCTTAGGTCAAATATCTACACTGAGGCTCTCACAGTCCTATGTAAATAAAATTTAAGCCCAATCAGTCTCCCTGGTCCAAGGCTCTCATGGTCCTATGTAAATAAAATGGAAGCCCCCTCAGTCTCCCTGGTCTAAGGATCTAATGGTAGACTAGATAAATAATGCACATATCATATCAAGTAGGTCATGTAATCGAAAACTAAAACATTGATAAAAAATCACAATGAATATCATAGGAATTTTATATAATCAAACAAACTCTATCCTAATCACACAAGGCATGGAAAATAAGGTGCGCCTCATAGGAAAACTGTACCAAATTTTCAAAAACAATTAATCAAGGGGAAACACACCCATGGGGTGTTCCTTAGACAAAAAATGTATCCTTACTTAAAATTAACAACCCTTTATTAATAAATCCAACTATAGAAGGAAATAATATGGTTCATTTTCAAATCATGAAATACCCAAAATGTGGGTATGTAGCTCTCTTAGTATATATAATACAAAGACAAACAATTAATGACAGAAACCACCTACCTTGATGTTGTACGATTGAAATACTTGAACGTCAGCCCTTGAATTAGCCTAGATCAGAATAGATATACAAAAAGGTGAAACATTCACAACCTTGAATAACTCAAAAGAGAGGATGAATCAAGAGGATTGGCTCTAGGGGTTTTGAGAACTCACCATTGGGATTCCAACACACCCAATGTTGTCTCAATTGAAGTTTGGATGGAGAATCGGGGGCTTAGAGTTCATCAGTTGCTCTGTCGCGCTCCTGTACGAACCACGACTAAAAGAAGGTATTTTTGGATATGAGATGTGACCCCATACTAATATATAAAATTAAAATAAAACTAAAATGTGTGTTATTTGAAACTACACACCTTGTAGAAGCCTTAACCGGACCTCGACTGAAGAGGTTCTGCCACGTCACCACATGGACATGTACTCAGCCATTACACGGTCAGTACGCAACTGTGCGATGCTACGGGTACACGACATGTACTCAGAAAATACCCATTTCATCCTTTTTCCTAAAAACCCAAAATCAAGATCGATACCTAAAAAGAATATCTGGGTTCTTAAAAAATTCCTACCCTAAAGCAATTCAACCCCAAATTTCCCATCCATGGGTGCTGAAGAAGAATCTGTGAACAACTCCAGCTAATGCGATCGTACATCGGCCTCCCTCTTCCATGTCTTGTCCTGCTCTTGCACATTTTTCCATAGCACCCAAACCAGAGGTAAATACTAGCCACATGTAACCTTCATTGTAAAACCTAAAATCCAAATTGGGTGCTTCTTGAAGGATGCATCCATCTCCTACTCAACCTCCATGGGTTGAGAAACATGAGGTGGGTCTAAGAAGTAATGTCGTAGGTGAGAATCCTAAAAGACGTCATGCATATCCTGGTACCTATGAGGTAACTGTAACTGATAGGAAACTGGCCTGACTCTCCCCAAAACCTCAAACGACCTGATGTATCTCGGTGAAAGCTTCCCCTGCCTCCTAATCCTCCTGTCTCCCAACCTCAGTGTGACACATAAGAAAACTTGATCTCCAACTGTGAACTCAAAAAGTTGTCTTCGTCAATCAGTATAAGATTCTTGGTGAGATTGTTCAGTATCCATCCTCCTCTAAATCAACTCCACCTCCTCAGTGGTCTCATGGACTAGAAGAGGCCCCAGCAATGCTACTTCTCCAACCTCTGTCCAACAGAGGGGGATTGGCATGGCCTACCGTACAAAGCCTAATATGGTTCTATATGTATCATTTCCTGAAAAATATTATTGTAGGAAAAATCCACCAGCGGTATGTATCTCCCCCAAGAGCCCTCGAAATCCAGGACTCATACTCAAATAATGTCCTCCAAAACCTAAATTGTGCACTCAGACTGGCCATCTCTATAGGGATGATAATTTATACTCAAAAGTACTTGTGTACCCAAATCCCTCTATAGTCCCTTCCAGAAAAAAGAAGTAATCCAGACATCACTGTCCGAAATGATAGAGTGTGGAACCATGTGAAAACTTAAAATCTATTAGATTTACAAGTTTCCAGTCTCATCAACACTTAAGGTTTCCTCAATCTATAATAAATGTGCTGCCATTGTGAGTATATCAACAACAACCCGTACATTATAATTTCTTTTAGGTGAACTTGGTAAACCCATCACAAAATCCATCGCGACTTCATTCCACTTCCACTCGGGAATGGGTAACTGTTGTAATAGACCTTCTAGTTTCTGATGTTCCAAATTCACCTGTTGATAGGTGGAACATCACATAAAAAATCCAACTATATCCATCTTCATTCCCAGCCACCAATAATGATGATGAGGATCTTGATACATCTTTGTGACATCAGGGTGAACTGCCCATACTAAGGCATGAAAATCTCACAACATATCCTCACATATTTCTACTGATACCCATAAGAACCTATGAAAATTAAATACCTCAACCTTGCCTATGGTTCACCTAGGAGTACGGTCCTCCCCTGACACACTCTCTCATAGGACTAGGCCTTTATAATCTTATAGTTGTCTGATTCGTACTTGATCCAGAAGAGTAGAGTTAAAAACTATAAAAGAAATAAAAGTCTTCCCCTATCTATCATGCACCTACAAATGCATCTTAGAGAACAGATCCATAATATATCATTCACTTCTGGCCTCCCAAACTTCCTCTATCTGAGTCTTACTCAATACATCAGCCACTATGTTGCCATTCCCAGTCATGTAGGCAAGCTCAATGTCAAAAAACTAAAAGTACTCAACCACCCTTCGTTGTATTAAATTCATATATTGTTGAGTAAAGATATACTTGAGGATTTTGTGGTTTGTGTATTACAAAAAACACTCTCCAAAAAGATAATGTCTCCAATAGTGAAAAGTATTCACCACTACAGCTAACTCGAGATCATGCATTGGTTAATTCCTCTCATGTGGCCTCAACTGTAAAGACCCACATGCAATGACTCCTTACCCAGGTATAACCACAACTCCCATCCTAATAACTGATGAATCATAGTAAAAAGTGTAACTCTTTCCTGACTCTAGAAAAATCATAATCGGTGCTAAATTTAATTTCCCCTTTAGCTATTGAATGGCTGAATTTTAGGAATTTGTCCACAAGTACTTCATACTCTTCTTAGTCATGCCCTCTAGTGGTGTTGTTAAACATGAAAAGACCTAAATAATGCCTTTTCGGCAACCTGTCAGCCATAAGAAAATTCGCACCTCAAATATATTCTTTGACTATCCCAAGAAACATCATCTCTCACCTTTTCTGTGTTTACTGATACTCCTATCACTGAGATGACATGACCCATTAATTGAATGTGATCCATCCAAAAGTGGCACATTGAGAGCATAGAAAATAACTGATGCTCTCTCAGTGTACTCAATATGATCTTAAGATGGATGGACCGGTCATGTTGAGTGTGAGAGTATACCAAGATATCATTAATGAATATTACCACAAGAGAATATGAGTAAGGATGGAACACCCAGTTCATTAGTGCCATGAAATTTTCGGGCATGTTTATGAGACGAAGGAGCATAACTAAATACTTTTATAGATCTTACATGCATCAAAAGGGTTTTAGAGGTATATCTGATGCTATAACGTGCAATTGATGATACTTGGATACTAATTCAATCTTTGATAACAACCGAGCTCCACAAATCTAATCAAAGGGATCATCAATCCTCATCAAGGGATATCAATTCCTGATCATCAAATGGATTAGATTTAGATAATCCACATAAATTCTGAGGGTGCCATCCACCCTCTTTCCCAAAGAATATGCGAACCCCAAGAAGAAGTAATAGGTCGGATGAAATATTATCCCTTAAACTACTCTAACTACTTCTTGAGCTCTTATAATTTTGGTGTAGTCATCCTATTAGGAGGAATGGTCACTAATGCTTCTCCTGACACAAGATCAATAGAGAAATCTAACTATATCTCAGGAGGTAAACTGGAAAAGTCGACTAGAAAGACATCCCTGAAACAATCCACCATTGGAAGAAAGTCTATCTTTGAATTCCCCTGGTCATCTAGATATAAACTTGCAATTTGGGATGTGATTACTTTGTACCCATGATTCTTGGGTCCAGCTCTACTCACCTAGACATCACATTCAACCATGTGTAGAAACAATCTTCCCTCTGGTGATGTCAATATCACCCTACAGAGATAGAAGTCAACAAAGTCCTGAAAGGAGACCAACCATCCCATTTCAAGAATGAAATAGAACCTTATCATCTCTAATACATAGTGGTCGCATAAGAAGTGAAACCCACCTACCTCAAGATGGAACTCCTTGCACTAATGTACATGAGTTGTCCTAATCCTCATAGTATCTAGCAATATAACATTATCAAATGTAAAGATACAGAGCCCAAGTCTCTCCACAAAAACAAAATATATAAAATTTGAGGAAGCCTTTGTATAAAAAAGAAAATAAGCTAAAACTAAGGCAACAAGAATTGTATCTCTAACCGTAGATGTTTTGGGATCCTGCTCATGCTGAGTCTACTCTATTTCAAAATTCTGACCTGTACCGTGGCCCTCTAACACTACCTCGATATCCTGAGCTGATCCACCCAGTTTTCACTTGAAATCTTTCATCTAGGTACCATTTCCACAACAACCTATTTGTCCTGAACAACCTGAAAAACTCCAGTTCTCTTACTAATGAAAAATTGGTGGCACCGCTCCAGTACATGGAGTCATAACAGATCCCATCCCACTTGCTGCTGTTGAGAACATTCTAAAAAAATTACTGAAGATAACCCATATTACCATAAGATCATCACTCAAATGGGTGTCCCGAGCACTGTGGTCTCATGTTCCCACTCTTCCCGCACTAGTGGCACCTCACTTGGATACCAAAAGAAACATTGCATGAAATTTCCCTGAAGCGCTTCCTACTATCGGTCAAAGGAGTACCTTCCCTGGAAGCTGAACTACCCTGGCTCATTGCTCCCAACTCCCATATATTGTGATCAATAATTACCACCAAGTTTACTATATAAGTTACCTAATTAAACCTAAAAACATTCACCTATGATTAAAATCTTTACCTGAGACCATCCTCAAATCTCCTAGCCAGTAATATCTTGTCACCTCCCAAAACAGGTGTGAATCCCTGATGCTCTATAAAGTAAGAAGAGAAATCCATCACTAAAATAGATCCCTACTCTAAATTCATGAACTTATGGCATCAGTCATCCCTCAACATATTGGGGTATAAGTAATCATAAAAGGTCCTTTTAAACTCCTCTCTAGTCATATCTTGATGATGACCCACCTGTGAAACAACATCGCAACATATCTTAGAAAAATCATGTATCATGTAAGTCGTGAGCTTCACCCACATCTCAAGAGGCATCTCTAGATGCTCAAATATAGAGAGCATGATCTTCAATAATGACTCTATAACCTATGGTCCTCCATCCCCTGAAACATGAGAACATGCTACTATTGGAACACTATATTAAACCTTTCCATAGTTTGGGCAGGATGTGGTCGTCCCTAAAAAGTCGGTATCATCCTTATAAAGCCTTCACAAAACTATAAATCCACACATGTGTCTATTATAATAGCTGGTTCCAAGAAGGTAATTGCAGGAGGATATGATGGTATTCCTTGACCTACCATCTCTAGTTTCTGATCATTGCTTTGTACTTGGAGTACAATCAGAGGACGTCTTGGTGGCATGACTCTGCAAGGTCAAGCGCACACCTCAGTTCAATATTATCATGGAATTCAACTTTGAAGTGAAATAATAGAATAGGTGAAGTAAAGCATTTGAGTTTTTCAAAATAGGGTTACACGGTGTGTAAAACCACTACACGACATGTTCCCTTAAGGCTTAACATGAGCGTGTACCTCTTCCAACCTGGTTGTGTAACACCCCTACACACAACATGTTCCTCCGAATACATGATGTGAACTTGAATATTTCTTCATTATGAGGTATTTATATGTGGCTATAACTACAAGGGTTCTTCTGGTGTAATACTACAGGGTGTGCACACACTATACACAAAATTTACAACAAAGTTACATCCACCTTTGTTGTTAGTCACATGTCCGGATACATAGTCGATTAAAGCACAGTGTTTACCACCAATACACAAAGTATTCTACCAAAATCTTACCAACCCCATGTCTCTTTTCACACACTCAGTCAAATGGTCAAAAACTACATAGAGTGTACATATAGTACACGACATATACTTATGAAAATTCATTTCTTACAGAATAGAAGAACACATGGCATGTGTTCATAACATCGCATGCCTTGTTTTCTAGGTTTTCTAGACAGTAAGCATCTAAAACTTCTCTAGAACCCTAAAATATTAAAATTTATCCAATTCATGCCATTTCTCAATCCATGAGATCCCATAATCTCCACAAATCAAAGTTTGGAATCCTTATTCATATCATATCTTAACAGAATTCAAATAAAGTTCAAACATGATCCACAAAATTCTGATCCAAGAGGTTGTGTAACACCTTAGGGACCAAAGATTAGAATACATCCAAATGAAACTTTACATATAAAAAAACCCTATCAAAATATAAGGTATTATATCATGGAATCAATCACAAAATCATATATATCTAGCACAACTTCTATAACAACAACATGCAATTAGTAATGCTCCCTAAATGGAATGGAAATAATGCATGACATGTGATTTCTAATAGGTTCCTATATAATGTATAAGATAGAATACCCTCATCTCATCGGGTTGAAAAAAATAGAACCACAATAATATCAATACTAAAAAATTCAAAACATGTGTGTCACCTAATGGTGAAATAGAATCAATTATAATTGTTCAAAATCCTAAAATTAAAATTAAATTCAACGTAATTTGGCTTTTTCTTTATACACAGGGTAGATACTCCCAAGGCCAGCTAATTACCATACCCCATTTCCTTCCAATCCCTTTATAATTTCACAAAATGGTAAGAAAAACAAGAAAGAAAACTACTCTAATACAACTTTTTAACATCCCGTATATGGGTGCCACCCAAAGGTGCCCCAAACCCGGTTGGTCGCATGACCTCAAACGCATTTCCCAAAATTCAAGAGGCTTTCAACAAGTAGTGAGGTACAATGTGTGATATTGGGGAAACTATACCCTCATTGGTAGATTATACACAGTGGAAAACAGATAGTAATGAAAATAGGAAGCAATATTTCCAAATTTGAATAACAGTGGATGGATGAAAGTAAATCCAACAGAAGTCACAATACACACACACACACACACACAAACACACATATATATATATATGATGCATGGAATATGTGTCTAAGAAAACATCCAAGAAATTGAATTTGATAAAAAGCAATATAGAAACCAAAGTAAAAAAAGAAACGAGTAAACTCCAGCAGCATCGCAACCCTCAGATTGGTCCCATGCCCTCCAGTCCCAATAGAAATCTTGTACCTGATGAAGAAGGGTGCTTACCCTCATCTATAATTACAATCATATAATCTATTTGGGTCCAAATTCATGACCCAAACAGGGTGTGAGATGAATCCAAATATGAAAACACCAAAATATCTATGTCAAACTGTCAGCGAATATATATAGTATGTAATATGAAACAATGAAGAAATAAATTAGGAAGTAATCACAAGTAAACAATCTTATAGTTTTCAATTATATTCATTTATCATTTATTATTTTTTTTATTGAACCATGTAACCTTACGATCTAGCCTAAGAATTTTATCCCCTCTGTAAAGTAACAAAATAGATGTCTCATAATACCATCTAAATAATCAAGTAAGACTGAATCCAAGCTTGTGCTTTGGATTGGAAGACTCGTTACATTCATTAAATTATTCAAAAAAAACCCTATTGGAAAGCTCTCATGTTTTAACCCCTTTGGTCTAACAACATCAATTCATTTAAAATAACAACCCTCTAAGAAATATCTCATGTTCTAACCCCTTTCATCTAAAAACATCAAGAGAAATATAAACGACCACCTAGGAAATATCTTACGTTTTAATCCCCTAAGGTCAGATATCAAC
Source organism: Viscum album (assembly GCA_963277665.1). NCBI lineage: Eukaryota > Viridiplantae > Streptophyta > Magnoliopsida > Santalales > Viscaceae > Viscum > Viscum album. Next base: position 2,082,411,258 of record OY728143.1, on the reverse strand, counting down.
ACCAAGGCTCTCATGGTCCATTGTAAATATACTCGAATCCCCCTCAGTCTCCCTGGTCCAAGGATCTCATGGTTCATTGGATAAATAGTGCAAATATCATATCAATAAATACATGTAATCTAGAACTAATACATGGATAAACATTCACAACACATATCATATGAAATTCATATAATCAAAGAACCTCCATCCTAATCAAACAAGGTAGAGAAAACAAGGTATGCCTCATAGGAAAACTTGACCAAACAGTCATAAGTAATAAATCCAGGGAAATAACCCCATAGTGTGTTCCTTAGAAAAAGTATCTAACCTTGCGTAAAAGTAAAAACCCATTATTAATAAATCAACCCATAGTAAAAACTAAAAAGTTTTAATTCCAAATCAAGAAATACCCAAAACTAGGGTATGTGGAACTATTAACATATGTTATACAAAGAAAACAATGAAAGGCATACAACACCTAATAGTGTCACAATCGGATTTCGGACGGAGAATCAGGGGATCAAAATTCTTCGGTCACACCATTATGCTCCTGTACGAATCATGAGAAGATATTTCTAGATATGATTCATGACCCTGATCTAATATATCAAATAAAAAGAAAAATACATAGCATGTTATTTAAAACTACAGGTTGTGTAGTTTCCTTAACCATCCCCTAACTTAAGCAGGTCTTCCAAGTCACCACACGGCCATATACTCGGTCATTACTTGGTTAGTACGTGGTTGTACATGGCTACTGGGTACACAGCATGTACATGGAAGTACATGGCATGTACTTATAAAATCCCCATTTTTCTTTTTTCCTAAAAACAACCTGAGATTAAGTTCCATACCTAAAAAGAAGATCTTAGTTCTTATAGGGACACACCTCCCTCAACTTCCTCCAAAGGGAATTCTGATCCATCTATTGGTAAACTTCTAGGTGTGAAATATTCCCTCCCAGGGATTCACCTCCTTCATTTTCCTCCATGGGGAATGTTGATCAAAAAACAATATCTCCAAAATGAATTAAACTCATTCCCTGGTCTGTATCAAGCAGACGTCATGATCTATCTCCACAGGAAACGGAACTTGTGATATAACCCCAAACACATCCCTCATATAAAACATGGGATTCCATTGGAATATATGCACTTACAGTGTTATTTTCCCCATGAAAATCATGGGATATTAATATGAAATCCTTGTAACATATACTCTAAGGGCATCAGATACATTGTAATCAAGAAGGGATGCCTTAGGTTTCATGCCTTAGATGTCTCACATGAGATTCCCTCCCAAGAGGAAAAATATAGGTCACCAATGTTTTCAGTGACCATACATGTCGGCATCTCCCAATTTGACTACTCTCTTGACCGAAGGTTGCTACCCTGCACTTAAAAACACAATATTTTAAGGATAGAAATAGTGTAATTAACATGTTTTTACAAAGAGATAGAACCAATAATGAGTTCAATAAACCTGAAATAACACTATGAGGGAGACCCAGAATAGGAAATAAGTTCCACAGAGGAATCCCTGGAAGGAGGAACTGACATCCCAACATCACATTTAGATCCAGGTGCATATATTACCTTTAATGGTTTCAAAAGATTGCAACTTTTGGAAAGTGGGAATACAGGGTAACAATGCTTCTAGAGTGTGCACGCCATGATACATACACATGAGAACACCCTGGGGAAAGCATTGAATAGAGAAATGTGAGCTTGATGTGAAACTCTTATTCTCAACACAGGGACTAGTAGTGTTTGATACATTATTATATTAAAAAGTCAATGAATTCGGGCATCTGGTGTCGGTTACCACTAAAAAAATAGTGAGGCCAGTATGGAAGTCAACAAAAATGGTGTATTAAACATTTTTCATTCCATGGTCAGTATCATTTTCATAACTAATACCTCTCCTCCTTTATAGGATTGGATGATGTTGTGAAATAGATCATCGATTTCTTCACACATATACAGACAGATGAATCCACCTACTTTGTAGGACCCCATACATAGGAAATTAACTACCTAATGCCCATAGCCACAAATATGGGAGGAATGTTATTACATAAATCCTACACAAAACCACCTCTTCCATGACTTCTGTTATGACCCTAGCAACCAGGAACCAATGCCCCATCTCACCCTCAAATATCATCCAATGAAGGGTGATGAACATGCTCAAACATCGGTAAAAGTATCCAGGGGTCAATCCCACCAGGGAAATGGCCTACCAGGACCATGAGGCTTTAGTTCCTCACTAACTCTACTGCCCTCGAGGGCTTCATTGGTAGAAACCACACCACATTCCAATTGAGAATCACTTTAGGAGTCTCTGCACTATGTTGATCCTATGACTATTTCATCTATGTTGAGAATGTGGGCGACTCCCAGGTCACCCTATATGTGACTACCATACAAGAGCATTTATGGAGGGCTCCCATTATGCCCCATCGCATCCAGTAATGACTGTTTCTTAAGGACAAAGAACAGGTAGACTATAACCCTGATCCACTATCCTTGGCCTGGACCACTCGGTGTCAATGTTAGGTGGAATCTCAAGAGAATGCCAAAAAGGGGCACTTCTTCCATGGGTACAGTATCCCTCAAAATCATCAATGATTCCCACTAGAACTCTTGGAAGGATCAGTAGGGATACATCTTGTCCCATTTGGGATCGATACTTTATCCACCTCGTAGGAATGATGGGTTGACTATATCATTAATTGGAGCTAACAATAGGGGTAATGGGATTGACCATGATGATGAGACTTCATTTAGAGGTCATCCCCATACTTATGCTTCCCAATATAGATTTCATCCCCCTATCACATAAAATCATCACGAAGTTCCTCCTCATGTATCTATTATCTCAATAAGAGGTTCTTCCTACTCTAACATCAATCAAAGCATTGGTCCTCCCTCTTTCATCAGCAACTAGTATAGAGGTCCTCCCCATGCTATCACCGTAATTCAACACGAAGTTCCTCCCTATGTCGCTGCCATCCAGAGTGGAGGTCCTCTACACTACTTCAACAATCAACATAGAGGCCATCCCCATGCTTCCATCAGCCAATTTTGAGGTCCTCCCTATGATTTCAATGTCCAATATGGAGGTGTTCTTCATATTCCCACTCCTTAAAATGGAGGTCCTCCATATCCCCACATTGATCAGTGTGAAAGTCTGCATCATGCTTAAACCCTATAGTATGAAGGTCCTCCCCATTCAATTACTATAGGCTAGCATGGAGGTCCTCCCCATTTCCTCTAAAAAATCATAGGTCCACCCTACTTTAACAACATGCAGAGTAGAAGTCCTCTCCACCCCTTCTGTAGTCAACGTGGTGGTCCTCCCCTCTCTAACAACAACTAATATAGAGGACCTTTTCTTATCCCAACTAACCAAAGCATAGGTATTTCCCGTATCACCACACACCAACATGGAGTTACTCCTTATGCCAAATAATTACCATCCCCTAAAGAATTTTCCTGGGGAAGAAGGATGAACAACCGCTTCCAAAGGCAAAATCCCAAGAAATGTAATGACATTTTTTTATCTCTTCCGCATCTTAGATTCCAAAGGGGGATACAACTCAATGATGGAACCTTCACCCCATGATTTATTATCAGAGTCTAGGGAAGGATCCATGATGGTGAAGTTTTTCATACTAGGAGTGGATATCCACAGATCCCTCTAAAAGTACATGTAGGCAGAGGATGTTCTAGCTTCCTTTTAGGGGATCAAAGTGAAACCATCTCTATCATCACCAATACCCATATCTACCACTACCTAGGATCATGGAGAGTTATTTGAGTCTCGTATGACTCCTACAGATGGAGAGATGACTTAAGAACCATCAAAGATATTCTCTACCCTTTCCCAGGAGGTAGTGGGGTACACACATTCCTATAAGGACATGAGGATGCAGTTGGTTCCACCCACAAGAGATGACCTGATGTATAGCAGACAAGTAACTCACACAGTGACTCCTCTATCATTAAAACATCTAATACACCAATCCACATCGGTAACACCTTCCATTTATTATAAAATTTATTTTTAATATTGATTCGATCAATAAAAAGGACACACCATTGTGAAAAAAATATAATGGGAGGCTCTGGATGTTGAATAGTTGTTAGTGGTATTCTGGACAAATTCAAATTCCAACTTCAGTATCCAAAAATCCCTCCCTGAGGGTTGTGCTACATTTTTTCTCTATACCATATAGGTGATACTTCACCACCTTCATGATCATCAGTTTGTCTACCTAGAATGTTGGGAGCACTTTGATGACAATTACCATTATTTTCAAATGGTTTTGTTGGCATCACTCAGTGTGGATTAACACCCTATGTCAACCAGCTACAAACAAACCCACTAACATATATGCATTAATAGCCTCATATTTCTCCATAGGATTATGGAAGAGTCGTCTCTGCAAGTGAATATTTAGGGTTTGTGATAGTACATTGTTATCTACATCATCTTTATCCCGCTACAGCCGAAATTGCCATTGATATCAAGAGATTCCCTATTAGTATAGTTATGATAAACATGGTCATCCCAAACCTTCAAAAGGATTAGAAGTACATGGAATGTTATGAAAATAATGATGAGTAAACCCCACCTTTGAGGGAAAGTCTACATCAAGTAGACCCTCAAACAGGTTTCCTTTCCTACCCTAAAATGCAGGCACTCAGCCTTGGGGATCCCTATACTTCATTTCCTAACCATAGGAATTCCAAAAAGGGTGAGAAATATTTCAATAAATTTGATCCATATAAATATGTGCTGAAATAATAGTTATACCCCCCTATAGCCTTATTTCTCAAGGATCCTGAAGAACATCAGAAAATCCCTGGTGATTTAATTGTCGGTCAGTACCTGAATTATGGAACCACCGAACGAGATCCCATTTCTCCCCTAGTAGGGCACCAGCATGTCCTCCTTTTCCACTTTCCCATAATTGATATCGATAATCCGTCATATCTAGATAGATTAGAAGTAGGAGTTTATATAAATCAACCAAGTTACATGTTTTGGAATCTTCTCAAGAAGCTTGATGATCTTCCTTGACACCCATATCGAGCCGCTCCATGACAGATGTGCCCTCTTACCAAGTCAAAAAACCTATAAATTAATTTAGGGTTTTGGGTTATCATTAAGATAGATATCCCTTCCAATAAGATTCAATAGTCACTATCACCGCTTTCCTTGATGTCCTGGAAATGTGATAGGAGGTGATACCATCTGAAGGAAAGCCTTTCCTAGCATGGGTAGACGACATACGAGAACCCAAGTATTTTATGAACCCTAGAGTTTCTCTATGAAACATGATGGGTATACTACTATAGAAATTTTCCCACTTCATCTTGAGGTGTGGGTTCATGTTGGGAACCCCATAGTAGTAGGAGGTCACTAAGATCCAATTTTTTGTCTAGTAATTCGAAGGTCCTACATTAATATGGAACTACCAGATGCCTATTGGGTCATTCACTAGTTAGGAAGACCTCCATAGATAGTTCCTCTACTAGTTTAACTCCACCATGTGAATGAAAATTATTTATGACATCTTCAATTACAAGAAACTACCTAATGAGTGAGTCATAGAATTTTTTTTCCATGGAAATTCACATGTACTCACTCGACATACCACTGACTCAGGAGAATCTTCTATCAATGTGTGTAGATAATATCAAAACAAAGATTGTCCTTATGCGCATCACATAGAATTACCTTGTGTGTTTTAGGATTCTTATGACAAGGCCCGATACCTAGAGGAAGACTTGAGTCATGATAAGTAGGCACACCCATTTCCACTTATAGCTATAGTGAGAAGGACCTCCAAAGAAGAGATTGAGATCACCATACTAGTATAGGCCCCGGGGTTGTTGTAGTTGTTTTTTCCTCTACCAATAGAGAATCCCTGAGTATAGAAACCTCATCAAGTATAGCCTTAACTGGTTTAGAATCAATAGTTACTACCCCACCAAGAACAACCACATAGAAAATATGATGTGAATATGACCCCTATTCAAGATCTATCCCCCACTTGGGCTAGGATCCCTGATGTACCTTAAAGAAAAAAAGGAACCAAACCTATTCACTTAATGATTAATAGGTTCCTAGTTATTTCTTTAGTGTTATAGATATGGGGATTTTGATGATGATATAGTAAAAGATGCCCCATGAATCTGAGCATACTAATTGAACTGACCGTCAACCTTACGACAGGATCCTTGGACATACCATAAAAAAAATCACTTTATTCAAGGATTGAATTAAGGACCAAGAGTATAATGGTTTTGTCAAATTGGGGGATGTCCCTACCTATGTTTCATATATCTACAATGGTATCGACAACAAAAATGATATTTCAATTGAATATAAGGAGGTTTCCAACCATGGGAATCAAAATTATAATTGTTGGTTGGACAATACAATAGTTTACCATACCCATGGAATCATTTGTGACCATAGATGTAGGCTAGAACCTCCTGCAGTTTCCTCCACTTCTCCATCCACTGCTTTGCACCAATGTCGAAGTCTTATAACTCTTATAAGAGTTGGAACCGAAGACACATGTGAACTCAAAAAACCCTGTAGGTGCTAAATCCATCTAGTGCTCAAATAAATTTCATGACTCCATAGTTTGGAATCACCCCCATGGTCAACCCCATGTTGTAAGAACCCTCTAATGATGAGCATGAGTACTTCTCTATGAAATCTATCATGTTTATAGGTCTCTCAACACTATAAGATTACGATGAATTCCCTTATAATCTCTAATATTCCACTATTTAATGATGTTTAAGGAATGGTCGAAGGTATGAAAGCCGGAAAGATGCCCTAGTTAGTGCTTTAAATCGAGCAATTCATGCTACCAAGACTAGGAAACAGGTCTTGTACGGACCTCATCATGCATAGTCATGCCATCCTACTGCATCAAATATTCCCCTAGAGATGATCGTGCTAATTAATTAAGAAGATTAGCTACAACCACACCATGATCATATACATCTATGTAAATTCAAGCCTCAGTCGACTAATGGTCAGACAATAGAGGTTCTGGTCATGTTAATTTATGATTACTATGATATTTCTAGCACCATCAAGAATACAGTGGTATAGACAGTAGTTACCATCATGCCTCTGGCTATAGAGTCCCCCCTTCATGAATAAAAATGCATTTGGCACAAATTTATGTCATGGTGAAGAACCGTAATAGGATACCTGAATGTGTATTGATCTTTATGGACCTCCACTTATCTAAAGAAATTCCTGAATCCCTCATCGAATCCATGAAAATCCACCTCTGTCTCCAACAAGAAGTAGTGACCGCAGAGAACTACTATGCAGATGAGGTTGAGAAAGAGGAATTCAAAGCCATAATTTTGTCATTATATAAAAATGAGGGCTCCCTCATGAAGGGAAACATTCATCTATTGCACATCATAGGTTGGTTCAATGGTGTGGAAATTCATCGCTTCCTGGTCAGTATAGGTTCTGGGATTAATCTCCTCTCAACTTCTATGCTATGTAAGTTGGGACTGATCAAATTTAATTTGAGTCCCTCTGACCATAAGATTTAGGGTTATGATAGGATTTAACAAAGACCATGGGATAGGATTCTATTGAATACCTAGTTTTGTTGCTTAGTAGAAAGCTCTAAATTCTTGGTTGTTTCATAGGATACCACCTACAATACATTGATGAGTAGGACCCAAATTCATCTTCCTGTAGTAGTTCCCTTCACATATCATCGGTCCCACAAGTACACTCTCAATGTTTGAGTATGTTTACCTCATTGTGATGTGTCCTTCATTAACTCTTATGGAGACTTTTATTTGGATTTCTTCTATTATAAGAGTGATGGGAAGCGAGTTCAGATAAATGAGTTTGAATGTGCAGCCACTACACCCAGTCCATGGGCAGACTTGGATGATTCTTTCATCCTCCCGATTCATCGGATGGAACCCATAATTTTGAATTTGGTAAGTTTCTTTGAAATATTTCATATAAAGGGATGTCACATCCCAAAATATAGGTAAAATTCACAGATTACCTCATACACCTATATAGGATAGGATAGGGTGATACCAGAAGACCCCACCCCTGTAAGGTATTAGATGTTTGCCCCATCGATACAATTTCACATAATTCATGCATGTTCCACTGAGATGGGTTCAATCACTAGAAACAAACCCTCGACTAGTGCTTTAATATCATGCATGGACCCCTACGGTTGAAGGCCTGATGGGATTTGCTCGATAGCCTATGTCAGAATGGTTTCAATTGAGCAAGAGTCTCCTAGATGAGATTTTGTATCCTACCTAGTTGGAAAACGTTATCCTCCTAAATCATTTGTACTAGATGAACCTCCTATCATTATTTCACCAGCCCAAATAATGAGAAGGATTTGGAAGACACACCTCCCACATTCGAAGAGGGTGTATCTACCATCATCGATGACTTTCTTTAAGTGAATATTGGTACTGAGATAGATCTATGGTCGTTGATGATCTATCTAGATTTCCCCATAGAGGAGTAGAAGTAGTACATGACCTTCTTAACGATACACTACGACACCATTTACTAGGGTTACAATGAGATGCCATTACTAGACCCTTAGGTCACCGTCCACAATCTAGGCCTCCCAGCGAGCCATCGTGGGTTCAATCAGCCTCCTAGAAAAATGAACAACTCCTATAGGGACATTGATGAGGTAGAATTAGATAGTATTATAAAAGAAAATTTCTTTAGGGATTTCTAGTACACAAGAGGATTTGTAACATCATTCTTTTTATGAAGAAGAATGGGAAGATTGGATCCTTCATGGACTTATAAGATCTCAACCACCATTTCCCAAATGTTGATTTCCCCTTTCGGTGTTGGAGCTATATATTTATTACATTTTTGGGTTCTGTGCTCTCTTCTTCGTGTATGGATACTATCGATACAATCAGATATTGATACCCCCAAGGATGAGGATTATACCTTCTTCAAGCACAGTAATGAACATTTTTCTATCAGGTAATCTCTTTTGGTATAAAGCATAGAGGAGCCAGTTATGAGTGGCTCATGTGAAAAAATTTCATACTGGTCCTTGGAACACTATTAGAATTCCATGTGGAATATTTAGTGGTCAAATACAACTATTTTTAGGACCATATCATATATATTGAGAATGTTTTTGGCTTCCTCCACTCCTAACATGTGAAAATGAACCCTTTGAATTGAGTATTTGTGGTTACCTCTGGGTAGTTTCTCAACATCATCATCATATATAGTGGCATTCTGATTGACCTAGAGAAGATCAAGGCCATTATCCATATGCAACCTATAAGAAACCTATGGGAGCTGTGATGCCTCAAGGACACTTATCCAACACACACTGATTCATTTTGATACTGGAAAAAAATAGTAATCACTTTTCTAGGATCATAAAATAAGTAATTTTATACCAATGCGAAAAGTATTTCTATACTACCATTGTGGAAATAAAGAAGTATCATCTATAACATCTAGTTTGATTCCACCCATCTACAGGAAGCCTCTCGTCCACTATGTGAGAACCATGGAATGAAGCCATGAAATCCTTATTTCCTAGAAGATCGATGAGGGAATAGAGAATACATTATTCCATATTAGTCACATGATCCTCGACAAGGAATTCAGATACTCCCCTATCAAGAAGAGCATCCTCACACTAGTTTTCCAAATGGAGAAGTTGTGGAAAAATTTTCATCATTGGAAGAAATAAATGGTTTCCTAAGTAGTCTCGTTGAAGTATATCCTGAATCGCCCGATGTTGATAGGATGATTGGAATGATGGGCACTGATCCTTTAGCAATTCAACATTAGGTTCATCCCACAGAAGGCCATCAAGGTTCAAGCATTGGCTAACTTTCGAACTGCCCATACAGCTCCTAGAGAATTGACACTAAATGTCGATTTCATAGATGAATCCATATTCTCAGTGGACCATTCTATTCCATTTTGAACGATCAATTTTTATGTTTCCCCCTAAAACCTAAATTTTATAAGGATCAATGATCCCAATGTCAACAGAGTAGGACTATGGATCATCTCCATCACTCCAGCCTAGATTGTCCTATGATAATCATTCCTACTGTCAGAGGGATACACATACAATGAGGAAGAATATTAGTCTCTCATTACAAGCTTCGATCTATACCTATATGTTGAGGATCCATTCTTACATGTGATGGGATACTCTAAGTTAGTAATCAAACACATCAATGGTGATTAAATCATCCTAAATCCATAGCGTGTGCCCCTAATGGAGTGCACTCATCAGATGATGGCTTAGTTACACTCTCAATCAGAGTTAAATCATATCCCTTGGTCACAAAATTTTCAATTCAATACCTGTTCTAGCTTAGCTACTTACTATTCATAGCCTTACATAGATGAATTGTTCATACATGTGGTCTATTGGAGGGTCATATCTCCCGTCATTCTCGATGATGGTTAGAAGATGAACTGGGTAATTTTCTGTGCTTCTAAATCAAGAAATATGGGTTCCCCTATAGTGTAATAAACCTACAGTTTGATATCTCCTTTCATTGAGTATCTCTAACACAACGTCCACCCATCAGATCGAGTTGACTGTGCGTGAAGATTTTTGTGCGTAGTGTATTTTACCATCCAGAGCAGACCTAAGATCAAACAAACTCTATAAAGGAATGTATTTGATGGAATTATCATTAGTTTCATCCAATGATAAGATATTTCATAGGACATAAAGTATTATAATGTCAGGTCATGTTCTTCCCATAAGGAAGGATTGAAATTCTCTCACCAAATTTGAATGCTAAGATACTTATGGCCCAACATAGTATGGGATTGTATCGAGTATGCCAACAGGTGTCATGAATGTCTGATAAATTCCAAATTTTCACATAGACTAGTAGAGCCCCTCCACATTACCATGTATTCTTGGACCTTTGTTTTATGGGGACTCTATATTGTGGGGTTGTACCCTCCGAATATAACTCATTGGAATAGGTTCATTCTAACCATGATAGTTTTCTTCTCCAAGTGGGTAGAAGAAATTCCCATAAATAAATACAATACCCAATCCATTATAGAATTCATGAGCTCCCACATCATCCATTTGTTTATATTTCATCACGATATTATCATCGAAAATGGTACCAACTTCCATGTTGTGGAGATAAATAAATTATACACCCATTACAATATCTATTTTTACCATAATCCCCACTATCACACATAGAAAAATGGGAAGATTGAGTCATTCAATAATATACTCTCTTACATTCTATATAATATATTCATCTAGAAAAATAGTTTTCTCCCAAAAAGCTCCCCAATGCCCTCTAGGCCTACCAAATGAAGACTTGGAATTCCACCTAGGTGACTCTATATTCCCTGGTGTTTAGAGCAGAGGTATTCCTACTCATCAAGGTTTGAATTTTATCCCTCCAAATAGATGTTTACGATCAGAATATTTAAGAAAAAAATTGAAAAAATCCATCTAGTTGTGTTGGATGACATCAACTTGAATATCCTCTAGGCCTCACACAATCTAGAGATGAACCTAAATACTGTAGTGAAAGTTTTCAATAATAAGGTTCTCCTTTTCTCCATTATTTATGGTGATATGGAACCGCATCTCAAAATTCCAATGATAGCTAGTAAGAATCCACAAAATTTGGATCCCAAATGCGAAAGACCTTATATCATTCATAAGGTCTATTCTAATGATTCATACTCTTTTCTCACCACAGATGGAGATACGATTAATCCTCTAACCAATTCCATGTTTCTCAAATAGTACTTCATGTACGGAAACTATAAATACAAATTGTATGATGTTACACTATGAAAAAAAAATATCTCCCACACTATATGAAATTAAACTTCAAGTCTACATCCCAAGAACATGATGTGGAACTATGTTCGAAGTCCAAACTCTATGAACATAAACTAAGAGCCTATGGTATATGTATTGTCACCTTAAAATGTCTGTAATTTTCCTCTCCAGGATGTGTTGAGTGGTGTTGGGATTTCTTGTCCCCCATTCATGTCTTGTTTTTCATTCCACTACACAAAACATTTTCATTTTGGATACCCATACTCATTGGTTAAAATTATATAACATTAAACTACTATCGTACTTCCTCAATGCATGAAATTAAACATTTATTATAGCACATAAAAAATGGGAAGCCTCTTAAGAAGATATTATTTTACCATATCTTAGATCGGGATGCCTCACATGATGACTTTGAGATGATCAACCCTACTGCATGCTCTGAACATGGGATGCCTCATGATAACCCTCGGATTCCTTAGACTCTTTAACCAGAGTGGATCACCCCTACCAAAATTAGTCACTTTACTCAATGTATTATAGAACAATGCATTGATTTATTCCCATCCTAATGGGATATGTAGTGATGCCAAAATACTCATATCTTAGCCCAACCACAAGTCTATAAACCCTTTCACCCTCTTGTCCCATTTGTGGTGTGTGAGCCACTTTGTCTCCATTCACATTGAGTATTCACTACCCCATACCACATTGGATCTTTTAGAGACAACTTTAGTCCACGTGATGTGAAATTAAATCGTTCTCCCCTTTTTATTATCCAATACTTATGAAACTAGTCTATGTGTTGTTTTTTCCTTATATTTGTAGGGAATAGGGCCTCCATAGATCATTCATGATGGGTTTTACCTCTTTCTATCCTCACAATCTTATGGAAAACACCTTTTTCAGACCTTACATCACAACGTTATGCTAATTGACCTAGTCCAATAATTATGACATTAAACTATATAAAGATCCTCTTTAGAGTATAAAGTGTTGTATTGGGCCATTATAGCCCTCTTTAACATCTGTTTTGTCAGTATTCCTTTCTAAATTTTTTTAATATTCCCTTAACCTGAGTTCTATGACCTTTCACATTGATTCTAGTCCAAGAATCAAGACATTAAATTACGTTTGAGTATTCTTTAAGAGTGTGTAGTGTGACATGGGCCTCCATGGTTCTCATTTACATGGGGTTATCACTATCATTCTATGAAAATCCCATTAAAAATACACCCCCCCATTTTCCGTAGAGCATGAAGTTAAACTTCAATATTACCCTGGAAAAGTTCAGGATAAACCATAAGTAATTGATGATACTATCCAATTTTAATCCATGTTTACTCATATGATATATATGGGATGGTTAACAAATGTTACCCTTAGGCCTGAACATTGGATTCCCCATGATAAAATTGGTATGACTCATTGGTCAATACTATACGACCTTAAACTGTGTGTTCCATCTCATAAAACTATTTATAACTCAATTCACATCCTCATAAGATATGTATTGATGACTTGGATTTCTATCTCCTAGCTTCATTACAGGTTTCATCCCAATTCAATTACCTTGGTCCATCAACAGGCTAAAATTACGTCATAGCATGATGCGAGGAAGGAACATTATCTGCACATTCTGTTAAACTATATCCTTACCCTATATGAATATAGGATGGTTTGTATCTAAGTATGGGAATATTCAATACACATGTTTGAGAGTGTGTCCCATTGTCATCATCGGTCTTCTACCACACCATGATTCAAGTCCAAGAATCATGACTTTAATATGTGTGTAAATCATCCCAAGAATATGTGGTGTGGTGGTAGACCTATTTGGTCCTCATTCACATCAGGTTAATCAACTCAACATACAACACATATCCGTTTGTTGAACCCCTTGGTCATAACTCTATGAATTAAACTATGATCTCATGGTCTAATCCTAATGACCTTAGACTATGTCCAATTTCTATTGGGAGTGTTTTGTATATTTTTAGGTGGACTTCTAGACCCCTTTCTTCACATTAGGTGACCTTCTTGGTGTCACACACATTCCTTCCAGACACTCTCCCTTAGTAAAAGCATTATGACCATAAACTATTTTCAATATGTCCAAACTCTATAACCATAAACTATTAGACTTGGTCCATGGACATGACATTAAACTAAATAAAATATTAACCAATTTCTATTCTTTGGTTGTTGTCTCCTATCATTTTACCCTTCTCAAGTATTGTAGTAGGGTTTCCTAGTTAATGTCAGTTCCATACATCCACTCTTTCATGATGAAAAACTGCAACTCTACCCCATCTAGTGAACATGAGATTCCCTCCTGACATGGGGAAGAACTGATAGGCATATCAACATATAATCCCTATAAACTCTTCATCTTAGTCACATGAAATTAAATTGGGGTATGCATCCAGATCACAAGATGTAAAATTATACAATACCTCGTCCCCACCGTATGATGTAAAACTGCATGTTCAATTTCATCACTATATGACGTAAAACTAAATGTTTATCATCCCCATTACAAGAAATTAAAACTACTAAGCATATTATGCCCTTGAACCCATTTCCTCTAATGCCAATCATATACTTAATCGTCTATTCTGACATATATTGGCCATAGAGACAATGATTCTCCTAGAAGACATGCTTGACCTCCGTTCAATCTGATACTCCCACACTAGAATTCTACAATCCAGGGTGACATTGTTCAATGAGTGTTGGAATCCATTTGAACATTCATTCACTTAATTTCCATGCTTCACGTTCCCCTTATTTGGATCCTCATCCACTAACACATTGGAAGGGACCCCTAACGGAATAGTGGATGGCCAAGGATTACCTACCATCCTAGTCCAATGCCCTGAAATATTTTGGATGATAATATAAGATAGGTTCAATGTTTTGAATATGTTCATCGATTCACCATCATTTTTTTGTCCCGATCCTAGGCTAAGTGATATGGATTTTGTGTTTTGAACATGGTTAATATTGTTACTCCATCCTGACTCTACCATCCTTGTGTTCTAGGTTTTGGGAATCATGATTATCCCTTTCCATTCTCCTTTGTTCAGGTCGATTTCAATGCCCTTGGTGTTATCTTGATCATGCACTAGAGCATGTTGGAAAATAAAATCAGGTCTTCTGAGAGCCTTATTCTCCAACCACAGCCTCTCTCATTCCATACACTCTAAGTGGTTATTCAATAATAGAAGGCCCTGAGTGCTCGATTGTTTTCCATCATTCACATATAAATAGGAATCACGTGGTCATATCTTGTTTCCCACTCCAGGTATGACCCACATGAGCTTAGGTATTCGTTTTTGGTTTTCTAATAAATGCGATCAGACTAAGATAATAATGCAAGGATATATTTACGAGCATTAAAATTATGAAAACCAAAGTTTCATAGGTTCAACCACATATTAGAGCCTCACCATTTCAAAATATGCCTTTATGAATCCACCATGGAAATCAAGCTCTCGATCTATACCATCCTCTGCTGAGTGGCCTCAAAGACCTGTTGTTGTGCTGCCAAGTCTTCTTTCTCCTCATCAAACATCGAGCAGAAATCTTTGGCTCTGGAATGCTTCTAGTTCTACTCATCCCAACACTCAGCCACCAGGGATCTCGCCTTCACTCCCTTGGAAACTACTACCCCCAAATGGGCCTTAAAACCATTAATAATTTAATTATGGGTAGCCTTAACTATTGCCTACTTCCATAGAATCCCATTTAGGAGGGAAATAATTCTCTCAGGTCCTCGTTCAATAGAGATAAAATTGTTCCATGATCTCATCCACTTCTAAAGCACTCCATGATAAAGATGTTTTTTATTTATTCCCTCAAAGAATCATCTTCATTGACTTTCTAAGAATCCATTGGAATCAATACGTAATTGATTTTTGAGTTTGGTTCATGAAATTTAATCATGAATCTAGTTCATGGAGTTTGGTTTGTGAAGAACTGGGTTGTGAATCATAAGTCCAAAATTATTGTTCACAAAAAGTAGTATTCCCAAGTCACGTTCACGGCGATGAAGAGATTTGAGAACAGAGAGAAAAATATTTTCATCACATAAAAATTCAGTACCTTTGATCCCCCACCCCACTAATTATAGGAATATGTACAACCTGGGATTTTCGATGGCATTAACATCAGTAACCATCATGAATAAAAATCCCGAGTGATTATAATGAATCATATTCACCAAATGATGTATATTTCCAATTTTCAGTGACCCCATAAGAATTTGACCCTCCTTCCCCTCATTGGATCCCGTTATGAGGGAGGATTTGTTGGCACAGAAATACCTTCCAAGGGAATATTCAACCAAGATGTTGATGGTTTTGAACAAATCAGATCCAAAAAAGAAAATAAACCCACTTAAGTGTCTACTTCATGAAGCCCTGCCTCTTCAAAAATGGTTTGTGATTGTGGATCTCCCGAATGAGATATCCCACTAAAAAATGCAAAAAGATATTATGGGGTTCCTTCATGAGTCTGAAGGCCCTTCTTGAACATGAAAATCCATGATGGTGTTCCTCCATGAGTCTGATATCCCTTCATGAACATGTGAAGTTAAGATGGTGTTCCTCCACAAGTATAATTGTTCTTCATGACTGCATGAACGATTGGTGGTGTCTTTGAAATTCCAACGGAGCCATGCTATTTTGAAAATCCCAAAAATTATTTTCAAACTGATTCCAATCTTTGTGAAACCACTAGCCTCTAAATACTGCCATCATTCTGTATTTTATGGATGGCTAGCTAACCTTTCAGCTTCTGAATTTCTCCCAATTCATAAACCTCATGTACATCATGAACTAGCCCAAAAATTGATCATCCAATGTACCTAGTCTTTGTAAACCCACTTTCATGTGTTCCTACAACCCCCCACCCTGGGTGGCGAATCATTTCAAAAATTCCTACACCCATTGTGAAGGAAAAAGGACCATATAAGATCTTAAGGCTTCACAAAGCATTCAACTTTCACCACACACTCCTCTCAGGAACTAGGAATTCATCCAAAGGTAGGTCAACCCTATTTTTCAAAGACTAATTCGTACTGTAGAACCTCTATATAAGGCCTTATGATTAAAAAAACCTCTCGGTTGGGCCTCTACATGTTTCATCCCTTCTGTTGACACATCTTCACAAAGGTTGAGTCCCCATGGCCTCCACACCAATCTAGGATCAGTTTAGTTTCACCTCAACTCTCAATATGACATTTGAAACCCATTACACTATCCTACTCCACTTCAAGTGTGGCCCAAGACTCCCAATTAATTTTTTCTTCTCAATATACGTATGATAATTTCTATTACTTCTCAACATAGGCGCACTATCATAGACCTCGTGATTGGATACTCCCCATGTATTTGTACCTTGGAACATCCAATGTCATGACCCATCTAAAGATTCTTCATCAATGGTCATGTAATCCTTGTGGTGTGGAGTGAGTCCAGCCACATCTAAGATACATGCCATAAAACTAACAATCCCCACATCTTAGTTGTATGATGTTAAACATCATGACAACATCCTAATCACAATATGTAAAATTGTATCTCTACCTTGTTCCACATGTATATGATGCTCCATGTGTGAGTGGAATGGGATGACCACCAACAAGATGTCTGGTGTATCACTCACATGGAATGAGATCCACCTCACATAGAATGAGGTCCTATTTTCAGTAATCTCCCACACGTAAGACCCACCACATCCTTGTTTTCCTTAGAATTCTATCATTATCTTCCCACCAGTGGATAAAGGGGGTCATGTGTTTTTTTGATCTACTACTTCCTCTTGCTTGTCACATCGATCATGAATTACATGGGATTAGAGGGTAGATTCTATCTTGACATATGCATGATCCTGAACATCAATGTTCCACTTATATGTTATAAAATGCAATCATATCAAAACTCCATGGGCATTCTCCTTATATGAAATCCCCAACCTCCATTTAAATGTACATCCTCCTGAGTTTAATCCCAAACAACCATACTCAATTTGGATACTTTCACGCATATTCCCCAACCACATGATCCTTTGATCCTCCTCCTTATTTTTAATCCCCATACTATTAAGAACTATGTGGAGTTTGATTCCTAGCCAAATGCGATATATAGGAAGCCGCCTAGTGGTCCAAACCCAATATCAACATCCACATCACCCTAATTTTCTTCGGGCCACATCCTCGGTAAGATCATTCCTCTCACCTGAGAGACCACATCTTCTCCATGTACTTCAAGCATTTCAATGTGTATTCCCCACACCAACTCCAACCTAGATAAATCCTATTTAAAAGGGAATAATTCATGCATTAACCCTACACTATCCTTCATTGACACTCCTTTGATGATGCGATTTCACTTACTTCCCAATGTCAAACTGCATAGACCGATCCCATCACACAACCTGAAAATGAGGCATTGAAATACATGGATTTAGACCCATTTATTCTAAACATGGTACATATGACACCTATCTGAGGTTCAATCCCAACCAATGGTAAACCTAGGTTATACCTCTTAGGGATTTACCTCATTGATCCACCTAAAGGGGTGTTCTTATCAACCTTCATTGTATGACATATTCCCTTTATGAGACACACATCCCAAATATGACTCCATGGGCAATTATGATCCATCCATAGATAAACTTCTAGGTTTCACATATCCCCTCATTGGGATGCACCTCCTTGAAGCTCCTCTGTGGGGAATTTTGTTCGATCATCTCTATCCCTACAATATGTTAAACTCGTACCTAGATCGGTCTCAAATAGAATTCATGACTTATCTCCACATGACATATAACTTGTAACATAACTTTAAAACATGGATCATGTAAAACATGGGATACATGAGGTGAAATACTTGGATGTTATGTGCCTACATAGTCAGTTACATCATGAAAAACATGGGATACCTATGTTTAAATATTTAGAAAATATACGCCTTCAGCATCAGATACCTCATGATCAACATAGGATGCATTGTGTTCTACACCAAAGGTTTCTCCCATGATATTCTTTCACAGGAGGAAGAATGTAGTTGTCCAATGTTACTAGTGTCCTTAAATGCCAACAATACCAAAATGTGTCTATTGTTGAAACTGAAGATTGCTTCCATGTCCAAACCAACATATTATTTTAAGATAAAAAATGTAATTAACCTTATCCAACAAAGGTATAGTGTTAGGAATGAGTTCCATGAACATGATGTAACTCTACGAGGGAGACCCACACTAGGAAACAAGTTCCAATGAGGCGTTCATGGAAGGAGAAACAAACATCTCATTATCCCATTTTGATCAAGGGGCAGACATTCCCATTGATAGTACTGAAAGTTTCCTGCCTTTGGAAAGATGTAAAGTGGGTTAACAAGGTAGATAGAAAGTGAACACCATGTTGCAGAAGTGCTGGAACATCCATGTGAAAGTTTGATAAACAGTAATATAGTAAAGAGTTTATAAAAATTAGGTATAATAACATTTCACATTAAAATTAAAAGGAATTGGAAATAATAACATGATTAAATAAATAGAATATGTTAGGGACCCTTACCATTAAAAATAAATTCTTAAATCATGAGATGAGAACCTTAAAGACTTTTAAACTCCATAGAGATACTCTTGAAAGTTAAAATGAGGGTAAATTCATGCTCAATAGATCTATAATGATGAGAAATGAGAAAATCATTTTCTATTTATTGAAAATGAGTGAGTATTCATTATTAATTTCTAAACATAGGCCTAGGAAATATAGGTAGTGAAAATGAAAAACCATTTTCTTCACCATGGTTTTGGATATTTTTCTCTGACATTCAATGCATAGTTTTTGTAAAAATTTTAATTGGAAACTAACCTTAGTTATTTTATATTTCTTTAGACAAGGTAATATAATTAATCCATAAAATATTGTTTTTAAAACCTAAATTTTATTTTTCGGCATTAGGATGTTATTTGAAAGTTTATAAAATAATTTTAATTAAATAAAATACATTATATAAATTAATTAAGTTATTCATGGTAATCGATTCTCTTATATTATTTTTTAATAATTTATACAACATAATTATGTCATAATACATAATTTATATGCTTACTGTAATATACTATTTAGGGAAAAGTTTGACCATCTAAAATTATTATAAAAAAATCCCCATAGGATATTTTATGTCATAATTGAAAGTATAAGATCCATTTTATCAAATTAATACTTTAAATATGTATATTATAACATGTATATAGAGATGATCTATATGATAAAAAATGTTCTATCAGAGTAAGAACCATTTATTTTTTAAATAAATTTACAAATGTAATTCTAATTAACCCCAAGATAGATATCCCTTAAACACACAAACATAAGCCCAAAGGGTGAGGGGTAAGATGGTGGTTCTTTAATGGGGTGGTTTGGCCAATATTCATCTAGTGAAAATTTAAAATAACACGAACATCTCTTGAAGATGATTTTGTTCCATCCTTGGTTGTTTAGTTTATTCTTCGGATTGGTCAATGGAGAGCCTCGTTGATGCTACCTATATATATAAATGAACTTCATATCAGATTTTAGACTATTTGAGGCCATGATTACTCCCTTATGTGCCAATTAACTATCATTATTACCCTTAATATAAACAAATCCTAATGATCATATTTTAATATTAATTGGAAATAGTCATAAATCCCAAAATATATAATTCCTAATGGTTAGAATTAAATTTACATATTTATTCTTACTTCCTTTAAATTCATCTAATATAATCCCTTGAATCATACTTCTGATTTTTAGTTCTTTCATTATGTTGATTCTTTGGCTTGTAATTCTTTTCTTTTATACCTTTATTGTAATATTTATATTTATTTGGTAAGATGGGCCATATTAAATCTGCATTATACTTTTATTATTTTTTTTTCTATTTTCCATTTTATATATTATCCACCATAATAAATTTGTATCTCTAATATGTAAATTATTAAATTATAATAATATATGTTTATTAATTACTATAACTTCTCAAGTATTACTCTCCCATCGTATTTTAGAACTTGAAAACCCTATATAAAGAGTTTGGATCCCATTTGGAGGTTCCAAAAATGTTCCTTAGTGGTTGGAGGTTACAAACAATTGTTGAAATTCTGTGTTTGATATATTAAGAGTTAAAATGTCATCTTTGTGATGAATTTGATGATGCACTTCTAGGATCACATTAATTAATACAGATGGTGGGTATCTTTTTCCTCCTTGATGGGAGAAGAGTATATTCTTATGGGGTAATGGGATGTGGTGGTAAGAATATTAGGTTTAGACATCGATCAGATAGGATTAATTATTATATAGATGGAATGTATGGTTTCTGTTGTGGATCGGGTAATGGAACCAACTATTTTACTATTAGTGATAAACTATTTATAATTATGGGTTGGAGGGATCATTTAATTATCAATGGAAGTGAACAACCTTAAAAACTCGATCTAACTTCATAGATCAAGGAGAATGGTATTCTTGAGGACATGTAAACTCTTAAAGAATGTTTAATGGATTATATATTCCTTCTTTAAAGGTTAATTCATGATGAAAATTCTGAAGTAGAGAAACTAAAACTCCGGCCTCCATAGGTGATCCACTGACCAAAGTATCCTAATTTCCAACTTGTGAATTCTAATAAATTCTATGGGGTATTTTCCTTCACATTAGTTATAATTATTTATTGGTAGAACACATATTTTCATTAATTGTTTATTGAAAATTATGATCACCACTTTCTACCAATAGTGGAACTCATTCCCTTATATATCCACCCTCTACAATCCTCACTAAATAAGTAACATTTAAACTATATTAAATATATATAGTATTATTAAATGTCACATGTTGATTAAATACTAATCAATAATCCATTGAAACCCTTTAATAAACACATGTAAAGCCTTAACTAACCCATTGAATAGATTAAAACTATTAAAACCATAGAAAACAATGAAATAAAATTCATACATGAATTACTTTAAACACATTCTTTCATTGTAATCTTTGATGGGATCATATCTTCAACATTGATATATGTGTAAATGTTCTTATATCACTTACTAAAATCTAAGAATATCATTAAAAATTATCAATAAGATTTAGGGAATTTGGAAAAAACCTCCCATAAGATCAAAAATCCCATGAGGGCTTAATAAAAAATCATCACAGATATTTATGAAGTTATTCTATGTGCCTTTTGGATAAGGTTTCGTAAAACACTCTTTATTTTGGAAGAAAAAATCAAAAAAAATCCTTAACCAAAGGACTAACTATATGACCATGAAACCTTATAATAATTTACAAAAAATATAAAATCCATATTTTATATGTGAAATCAAATAGAGGTTTCTAGAAAATAACAAGTGATACTTAACCTAATAAGTTATCTGGTGTGATCTTCAGAAAACATACTCATATATCTATAAAAAATATCTAAAAATATATATATCATATATATCATATAAATACCTACATAATACATTTTCTTTTGACATCAAGTGACCACTAGAAAAGGAATATTGTCGATATAATTTAGGTGATCTAATCATTTCTTGATTATTTGAAAAATATGTCCCAATTTGATGAATACATAATATTTCATTAATATAATAGATGAATACATCTCATTTACATCATCCAAGTAGTTTAATACATTGTATGTAACTCAACTAAGAAATTCCATGAATTTCCTTGGTATAATTAAATCATGATCTAGATGACTTTACTCATCATACAAGTGGAAAAATCTAATCGTGGTAATATTCTAATAAAAAAATGATTAGTAACATTCCCAAACACCCCATGATTAGTTAAGAATATTTTTACATACATTATAAAGGTATAAAATTATAAATCTCATTGAAGTTATCTCACTAACATCGAGTAATTATAATTTAAATTATACTTACACCTCTCTGTAGATCAATAATTATATGACTTTCCATGAGATATACTTGGAGGGTAAGACCATATAAAAAGTCACTACTTATTACCTCATAAATATTTTACTAATATCTCATATACAATTATTTTAAATGATTATATTATTCTATTCATGCTAACCTTAACATATCATCATAACCCATTATACTTCATAATGGTGGTTCTTTTGGTATTACTCAAAGTTACACTTTCAATGGATATTATCATTTTATTTTTTATGTAAAGTTAACTTCAAAACACATGAATAAATGATAAATTAAGATTTAATTTATTATAATAGCATCATGAACTATGAAATCATTATATAAATATCTTAATTTACAAATAAAAAGAGACTATATATGGCTCACATGCTTCAGCAGTGCTAATTCTTTTATTAGTGGATCCACAACAATTTCTTTCATAGAAACCTAGATTATATTCACATTACCTTTATCATTTATCACTTGTTAGAGATGGTATTTGTAAATGATGTGACTAGGCCAATTTAGCCCAGTCCACAGAAATGGAAGGTGTTTGGTGAGGCCAGACTATGACCTAGTTGTCACATAGTTTTGTTAAAAAGGTGCCTTTTGTTATACATTTGATGTTCTTGAAAACGGACCAAGATACTCCCCATCCCCTACACTCGGGTTTCTAGGCTCTTAATTGACCAACTCAATTTGGCCTAGTATTTTGGATTTCTCCCCTAGCGGGCTGAGAATTTATTTCACCTCCCCAGAGAATCGAACCTAGGCCTGGCTGTTATTTATCAAACTGGGGAGCTTTTCTGGTACCACTACACTATGTGGTGTAGTGGTACCAAAGAATCTCCCCAGTTGGTTAAATGCGAGGAATCCCAGGGTCGATTCTCTGGGGAGGTGAAATTAATCCTTACCTAGCTAGGGGAGATATCCAAAATACTCGGCCTAGTTGAGTGGCCCAGTTAAGAACCCAGTAACCCAAGTGTAGGGGTTGGGGAGTATCTTGGTATGTTATCTTGATCTTCAAAGGTACAACAATTTTTGATGTATAATGTTATGTGTTTTTTATGTTTTGAAAGGTTTTCAATGAATAATCCCTTAATAAGAACTGTTTTACTAAAATGTGAAAAATTATGAAAATATAATGTAAATGATTTTAAATGAATGAATTTGTTATAATATTTAAATTTGGAGTTCATTATAACATATTCTTCAAATTTTATCAAAATTGTGTAATATTTCAGGAGATAAAAAATTATTCTAATGGCTATGCCTCCACTAGGAAACCCACAATCCATATAACCAGAGTCCTGAAGAGGCTGGTGATCTAATTAAGCCAGTTGGAGAGCCTACCCAAGGTTCATGTGTTCATGAGCCCATGAGAGGAACTTCGTGCATGGGTTGGGCCTAATCCCATGTACACCTTGCAATGTGAATCGACCAATTTAAATGTGTGTTATGTTTCCAAGTTCCCACCTTAGTGTGGGATTTTATGTAGTGGAAGCCTCTTGATTTCATTTAAACACTCATGGAGTGCCTCCAAATTTCAGATATGGTATTGTTTGTTATAGGTACTACTAATCTCTTAACAAAACATTAAAATCCCTTTCCATTTCACAAACCTCACTCTCAGACACCCAGCTCCAATGAATTGTCACCACTCACTGACATGTGAATTTGTTGTTGCTGTCTATGCAGTCGAGAAATTCCATAGCCAATGAATAGATAATCTCATATTGATCTAGTCTTAGTGTCACTATTGAGGGTCTCCATGGATCACCGCCTAAGCCCCCGACAACCCCCATTTTGTATATTTCAATGATTCATCTGATTACTGTGAAGTACAAATGATGAAGGATCCTACACTACCACTACCATGTTGATTATCCACTACCGCACCTAAAAAGTCACCAAAACACTACTACATACCCATGATAGACCATGAAAAACCCATGTACACCATGATACCAAATAAAGGAAGCTTCAACTAATCAGTTAAATCCACTCTGTAAAATACGATACCCGTGATGTTTAGATTTTACAAAAAATATACCGCAAGTCACATAGATCCTAGATTCAAATTTAAAAAGTGATATATGAGTATATTGAAAGAATACTTTACTGAGGAAAAGTTTAAGGAACTAATTTACTATAAAATAATGAGGCCACTGATAAGATAGGATGTTTGGCACCCATGAAGGGATTCCACCTCTAGGAAGATCTCAGGCTACTATTTTCCATCATTTTCAATTTTTTAGTTTTATTTAATTATGTAATTTTGACATAGTTTCTTTTATAATCTTAATTAATTCATTATTTTATTTAGGTTTCACCCAAAACAATTCTTATTCTTATATTCTCTTCTTCATCTTCCCCTTATATTTTCTATTTTATTTTTATTCTTCCTTCTTCTTCAATGTCTTTAAACATTATAAAAATTTTTATTTTCTTTCTTTCTTTTCTTTTATTTTCTTTTTCACCTCTCACTTTTTATTCTTCTATTTTAAATTTTTTATATCATGTATTCTTCTTCTAATACATCTCTTATTTTTTTTATTTTAATCATCTTATCTTCTCCTCATCCTAATGAACCTGATTTGTGTATACATTTTCACATACATTATTGAAAATAAGAACATGTTTTGATCAATTACTTACCGATTGGTGTAAAAATACTTTGATTTTGGTGATCTTGTTCATTTTTAACAGATTTATGGCCAAATACACAAAACGGGGGACAACTGAGAAAAATTTAAAAAACTACATGTTGTGTACATATACACCTGTCGTGTACATTCAGACTCAGGAACGGATTGACTAGGATAAAAACATGCCCAAGAAAACAAAATCCGGTACATGCCGTCTTCACCCTATACATGTTGTGTATACCCTTCTAGATGCAATTGGCAGATGAGAAGAAATCTACACGCCCATGTGGCAAGATGACGGGGACACGCCGTGTTCAACCTATACATTCCATGTATATCTTTCTATAAGTGGAAGGTTGCTGAAAAATGAGACTACACATCATGTATAGTGGTGCTACATGCCGTGTATATCTACCTACTAGGTGGCACTATGTTCCAATTCAAAGATGGAATGTGAAGTCTCCTACCAGTGAATAAAACAATGAAAAATGTGCATTAAAAAAAGTACACAATGTGTACTTTTTCCACACACCATGTAGTTCTATTTTCTATTAATAGAGGCATTGGAATCTAGTTCAAAAAGGATAGAAGGGGTAGAGAGAAAGGATTTAAGGTCCAAAGGAAAGAAGCTCTGCTTCCATTCTACCACCATCCTTCTTATTCCCCATTCTATTGTACTACCCAAGAGTCACTCCCTCCTCGAATTTTCATGCAATGGTCAAATCAGCTATCGAGGATTTTGTGCTTATATTTACCTCTACGTGTAACTAAATACCCAGTGTGTTGGGGTTGTGGTAGATGTAAGAACTTCAATTTAGATTAGTTTCTATGAATTTGTTTGATCTAATAAAACATTCTTATTCTTCTTAAATCACTTCATCTTATCACTGAAAATTCTGAACCAGACCAAGGGTAGAATTTTCAGCATTTCAAACGAAGAATAACAATGAATATTTTCATGATCATTTCAAATATTAGTTGACTCAAAAATAGACCGAGCCAAATAAAGAACTGTGAAACACTAACTACCCAACCAAGGAGTTAGTTTCTTCACCTTTAAATATAAGTTTACCGGGCCAAGAAAACTTTGCTACAAATTGAAACCCAGATTTTTTGGTTATCATGAACCACACAACTTCATAAGAAATTTGATTTAATAAACTACCTCTTAAGAATCCACCACCCCAGCCCATTTCTCTCTTTATTTGCATCAAAACCAGTTTTCCCAAATTTAACATTATTCATTAAGAAATTTATTAAATAAACTTAAAACCAATTATTCTTTTCATACAAATATCAAAAATCAACTTTAAATACCACAAACATCATTAAAAAATATAAAAACTAAGTAAAGAAAGTCAAAATTAACTTCTTTTTTACCTCTGCATCGACGCCTTACAACTACTATAATCGTTAGGGAAAAAACAATTTGGGACACCGATAACATACCTTCGGTGAAAAGACTCACCAAATTTTGGTGTTGTTGCTGGGGAAAAAGAAAAGATTATTTTTTTCATGTTTTAATTAAGTTTGTATAAAATTTTAGTGAAAATTAAAATCATAAATTCACCAAAATCTCTTTTCTAATCTCATTTCAGTTTATCTTTCTTTCTCCTAATTTACACTTGTTTTGTTTTGTATTGTGCATGTCATTAGGTGTATGAGCGGCTACCTCACACGATCCAAGAATGTTGAGTCATCAGGGATTTTCCCAATTGATGCAGAGATCGAATAGACACTTTTGAGGTACCAACGGGCACTCATGACCAAGCACAATCACAACAATCCCATGGCCCATAACGTGAAAGGAAATATAGGTGTTGTCCAAGGAGATGGATAGCCCTTAGGACCGTATGACAACTAGAACCAACAAGCTCCACTTGCTCCAGGGAATGGCCTGTAGTAGCTGTAACAATTCCAACTAGAGTGGATGCCATTTTTATATCTAGGTCAGGGGCCGTACTTTTTTCCTCAGCAATAACAATATAAGAAATAAGTACTCCCTCAGAAGCCACTTCCACATAGTACTATCATGGAATACGACCTGCCATCTATCCATGTAGCTGTCACGGGCATCGTCCGTCCACCGGTGCAGGCCCAACAGGTTGAGATCAAGCCAGCTATTATGAAGCTGATCCAAAACATTGTTCAGTTCAGCAGCCTACCTAGCGAGGACCCCAATGCCCATATCTCCAATTTTCTAGAGGCCTGCAACATGTTCTGCTACCATGGAGTGTCCACGGATTCCATTTTCCTTCACCTCTTCCCCTTCTCTCTAAGGGATAAGGCGAAATACAGGATCAAGGATTTCCACAATGATCCATCCTCACTTGGGAGGAGCTCGTCCATGCATTACTATCTAAATACTTCTCACCCTAGAAGATGGTGACTTTGCAGAATGAAATACACAACTTCCAGTAGCATGACTTGGTTTCATTGTACGAATCATGGGAGTGATTCAAGGAGATAATGTGAAAATCCCACACCACAGACTCCCACATTGGATGCATGTCCAAACCTTCTACGAAGGACTAACAAAAAATACAAATTCCTTGGTGGATGCTGCTGTTGGATGTTCAGTAATGAGGAAACCCCATGAAGACCTTTTTGAACTACTAAAAGACATGTCTGCCAACAACTTCTAGTGGAATTCTGAACGGGGAACACAGAAACAAGGTATGCATAAAATTGATGCAACTACTAAGCTTGCTTCCCAGTTGGACGTTGTGTCCAAAAGGATCGATGCTCTCAATATTAAGGGAATGTCCCAACTACATGCAGAAAAACACCTAGCGTGTAGGGAATGTGGTGATAACCACATCATTGGAGAATGCCCGGGTCCTACAAGAGGCCCTTCAACAAGCGAGGTGAGTTATGGTGCACAAAACTGAGGGCCAAACCAGTACCAGCAGTATCAGAACTCGGCATGGTGTGATCAGCAGAACACAGGCTGGGGCCAAAAACATAAGAATCTTCATCCCTAGTGATCACCCGACTACAACCATCCACCTTATTAGAACCAGTACCCAAGGTAGCAACAACCCCAAAAGGGCTCTTATTAGTAGCAAGGGTATCAAAACCCTCGCCCACAGCATCTGTGGCAGCCAAAACCCCCACCATCTCAACAACAACCTCTGCAGGAGAACACCTCACGTTTGGAGGATCTCATGACCAAATTCATATCTACTACTAAGAGCAGGTTCCAAAATCAGGATGATTCAATTCGAGGCCTGGAGAACCAGTTTGGCCATCTGGTAAACCAACTCTCGTGAAGGAAACCCAATACACTACCATGTAACACTGAGACGAACCTAAGGGATGAGGCCCATTCCGTCACGCTATGGAGTGGAAATGAGCTACCAAAAGAGAACCAACCAGCACAGTCAGGTGCATCCACACCCCCTGTTGATAAATAAGGTACAGATACAGACCCCTCCTAATCTAGAAGCCCCTAGAAGGAGGATTCGTAGAATAAAGTAAAGGAGGTTATCAAACACTTTGAGATTACCTTACCATTCCTAGAGATATTGAAGCAGAGGAAGTTGGACCACCAGTTTGGAAAATTCATGGACGTCTTCAAGAAGCTTCACTTAAATATTCCATTTGCGGAGGCATTGTAGCACCCCAAACACTTCATGGTATGTTTCTCATTAGTACATTCTAGTTATAGCATATATTTCATGAATCACTGGGCCTATATGGAACAAAACATGGTTACTTATAGGATATATCCATAACCTAGCCATTAAACTTAAATTTGTCAACTCTTTGATTTTAATTTTAAAAATCTGACATACACAGTTGTTTTCAAGATGATATTTAGATTCTGATAGAATTAACATAATTTTTGGTGAATAATAACATACCCTTATGAATTGTAACCTACCCTTATGAATATTAAATTACCCTTATGAATAGTAATATGAATCTTATGAATGGTATCCAAGCCCTTGAATGTATAAATGAATTTAGGCAACTTAAAAATGTAGATAAAAATTTTAAGTGTTTATATATTTTGATTAAATAATGATTTTAATTAAATATTTAATTAATAATATTTAGAAAATTATTTCTGAAAAAGGGAATATATTTTTGTATTATACAAGTTGATAAATGGTTAGGGTAATGTTTTGGGATTTTTCTGAAATACTTGAATTTTTGATGAATAATAAAATCCGATAATTCAAAATAAATGCTAAATAATGGATTAATTGAGTCATTGATGATGATCTACTGATATAACCCCAATTGGTTCGAAGTGAAAAAGCATATATTACAGTTATTGGTCCTAGAATACTCATAATTGGTTGTCTTGAGAGGAAATAATAAATTAATGATTATAATATTAAGAAAACTCATCACCCTTCCACTATATAAACCACCCCTCACCCCCCCTCTTCTTCCCACACCACTCAAGCTTCAAGCTTTGCCTAAATTCTAAAAAATACTCTTCCCAAGCCAGCTACCCACGTCCAATACCTTTTGGTCTCACCAAAAGTCCCAAAACAAAGGCCTTAGGGAGATCCTCAAGGAGGAGTACTCAAGAGGTGAACCTTCCATCTCTTTCCATTCAATTTTTTTTACAAAGTTCCATTCTTTTGTTCACCCTTCTCACCTTCCCTCATCCAAATTCCGTGATAATTCCAGTACATTACATGTACTGGATTTTTTTGTGCTAATGGAATATTTCATCATAGTATCTCTTTTTTCCCTCCTTTTATATAATAAATGCAAACACCATCTGAGATGTGTAAATTTATCACACACAGGGAAGACGGGTTTTCAATTTGCATTACTATCTTCAATACTGGTCATGAAACCTTTTCAATGGTTGAACCAGGTCATTATATATTTATTTTATCTTGATTAATGTTCTTTAATATTTACACATTCATTATATGGAATAATAATACAAAACAAGTTTTCTGTGCACAAAACCGCCAAGCCAAATCCAAGCGTTTATTTTAACTCATCGAATGAGTCATACTCATGATATATAACCAGAATAATTATAAGAACATTTATATCTCTTTAATGTCAGTAATAATTTATATTAACAATTCTGTATGTTTAACCACATTTCAAATGAACTTCCATTAATGAATACAAGTAAACAAATCAAGAAACCAAGTAAAAAAATGCTTCCAAAACAGTAAAATTGAATCTCTTAAACCCATCAAAAAGGATATTAATGTACTTAATAAGTTTATACCATATCAATTACATGTTTATGAGGTTATGGAATTATTAATTAATGATTCTAGATTTTATTTTTCAAGTCATTAAGAACAAACAATAACACCTTCGAGCGTAAGGTAAGGGATATCTTAACTCAATTTCCATTTATTGAGTTACACACCTATGTCATTGGTTTTGTATTTCCAATAATTTGTGTGAATGACCTATGATTTTTTTATACTGTATATACACATATATTTTGTGGATTTTTATTTTTCACACATAAATATTTCACTGATTTATCTTCACTCTTATGACACAATCTTTGTATGGGATCCTCTCTCTCACTTTTGTTCAAGAATATCTGCTATGTTGTGCCCTTTTATTTTTAATTCCTAATGATGGGGTATGTTATCTAACCTCCTAAATACTTCTCTTGTGACATATAAATAATGTAATACCCATTTATCTTTCATTAATACCTCGCAATAACACTCATTACCATGCCGAAATGTTTGTAAGGGGTTTCCTATCTCACTTTCATTTCTCTGAGATTTTCATTATTCTCCGCTTATTTCATGTATGTGGTATATTTGTACTACCATTTGATATATATTAACATGATTATATTTATATTAATATTATTCAATGATTTATTTGAGGGTTATTATGTTCTGTTCATATGATTCGACCTATTTCATTGTGGTAAGAGACCTTGTCTCAACTACTATTTTGTTGTGAAAAACATTGTATTGTGCACTTAATAATCCTTATATGGTGTACCTACGGCCCATTTGAGATCACATTTCATTTGAAATTATATTTATATTAAAT
This sequence comes from Viscum album, assembly GCA_963277665.1. Classification (NCBI taxonomy): domain Eukaryota; kingdom Viridiplantae; phylum Streptophyta; class Magnoliopsida; order Santalales; family Viscaceae; genus Viscum; species Viscum album. The sequence continues at coordinate 2,082,379,779 of OY728143.1, read as the reverse complement.
ATCCATAATATCATATCATGGATATGTTTTTTTCTAAATAGTATACCATTTTACATACGGTGTTTAGTTGAAAAGTTGTTTTAATTGTGGACATATTGATGAATCTTTATACTATATTCTATATGGATTTTGATAAGTAATATTGATATTTTATTGAACCAATGTATAAATAATGATTTGGACAATCAGTGTTGGTTGGGTCCCTCTATATCCCCTCGATGCATTGGTAGGTCTCATGAAAAAAATTAGTTTGGCGACAAACCCTTCGAGTTTGTTTCCAAAAATCAGACGGGTTTCTACCCATAGAACTAAACTGTTTTTATGGTATTATAGTTTCATGTTCCAAATACATGATGTCCAATTAATAATCATTCTCATTATTCATTATCAGTTATAATTATTATCCATGAGCTTTTCACTATGAAAAAATCTATGGATGCAGTTTCATTCTGAGTTTATTAATGGAATTAGTTATTCATTTATTCACTATGCCATATTATATTATGTCAGATTGATTGTGATTAACTTATTATTGTACTCATTCATCTGCGATTTGTAACCCTTACTGAGCATTTGATCTCACCCCTTTCATTTTTTACTTTCAAAAGGTGACAAAGAGGAGATCGTTTATTGAGTTCTTATGGATGCCGTTTTTAGTTTCATTATGTATTGTATTTTGTACACTTTTCCAATGTAATTTGAGTAACATCTATGCATCTAGTTTATTCAAGACTACTAAATTTATTATTCCTTAAGGATTTTTATTCCTTATAACCATTCTAATATCACAAGTAATGCACCGGCCCCAACCTAGAGGTTTCGGGGGGTTACAGTTGGTATGAGATGAAGTTTAGTAGAAAACTTGGAAACTAAAGCAGGAAATGTATAGTAGGGAACAAATCCCTAAGGTAGTATTTGAGGATAATCATACAAGAACTTATTGGTATTTGGGTGAGGAATAGATCATGTGGATATTTTAAGCAATACGTCCATGTCTAGATATGACCAGGTAGAGGTGGCTCTGGCACAGATGTATCTCGGGGTAAAACATGAAAACACCGCTTTGAGCTAGACTCGAACCTGAACTGGTGCGGGACAAAGGGCCTTTCTGCACTCTTGGTTACGACACTCCTGGGGGATATGCTTAGGACAATTCACATTTTCTTTACAAGCCATTATGAATGAGTTTAATGTAATTTTTCCCTCAGAGAAACCATGTTTATAAGATTATCTATGCATAGAATTTCAATCTATGTTGACTAATTTTATATTTGAGATTCATAAACTAATCTAGTGTATCCCATTATTTAGAAATGGAATATAACAAAAAAAGGGGAATAAATACTCTTGGGAAAGGTAGGGATCTCCCTACGGAGCAAGTCAACACAATCAATGATGGAGTAGATCAGATCACGACCATATTGGGAAAACTTACTCAGGTTGTTACGAATAACCAAGCTCACACGTAAAGGAGTTAAGTTTGTGTGTAAAATATAATGTACAGAATGGTTCAAGGAATTGAAAATAAGATTGTTGAATGATCCAATTTTGACTCTTCCATCTGAAAGTGGTGGATTTTTAATATACAGTGATACATCAAAGAATGGACTAGATTGTGTCCTTATGCAAAATGATAATGTTATTGCTTATGCATCAAGACAGTTGAAGACTCATGAGAAACAAATTATCCAACTCATGATCTTGAGTTAGCAGCCATAATCTTTTCTCTTAAAATATTGAGGCATTATCTCTACGGAAAGAGATGTGAGATTTATATAGACCAAAAGAGTTTGAAATACATTTTCACAAAAAAAACAACTCAACATGAGGAAAAGGAGATTGCTTGAGTTACTCAAAGATTACGATTTTTCAATTCACTACCACCCAGGAAAGGCGAACAAGGTGGATGATGCATTATGAAAGAAAGATCATAGACTTCTGAACCAAATGAGGATTGAGAGAGATCCTATATTTTTGGATCTACTAAAGATGGATATGGGAATTTTTGAGGAAAGGGAAACATCTGTTCTCTTTAAAATTATTGATAAACTATCTTTATTAGAGAATATAAAAGCTCTTAATCTGATGATGAGAATCTGAATAAGAAAATTAATGCTATCAAGGATGGGACACTGGATGACTTCATTTATGAAGAATAATTTCCGAAATTTGGGAAGAGGTTATTTGTTCCATCAGTACCTGAGCTAAAAAAGGAACTATTAGACGATGCTCATAGCTCAAATTTCTCTATGCACCTGGGTAGCACCAAGATATATAGATATCTGAAGGAATATTTTTGGTGGGATAATATGAAGCGCGAAATTGCTGACTACATGTCAAGATGTCTAGTTTGTCAACCAGGGAAGGCATAGAGACAACATACCAAAGGAGTGAGGAAACCTCTACCTATTCTTAAGTGGAAGTGGGATTACATTATGAATGATTTTTTCTCCGGACTACCAAGTACACCTAGAAGGAATGATGATATATAGGTAATTGATGATCGTCTCACAAAATCAGCACATTTCCTTCCTATAAGAGAGGACTTTCCACTAGATAACTTGGAAAGACATTATATTAATGAAGTTGTAAGACTTCATGGTGTAATTCTATTGATTGTATCTGATAGAGATCCCTAGTTTACATCAAAATTCTGGAAAATTATCCAGAAGGATTTGAATTCTGAGCTTCGTATGAGTACTGCTTACCACCCTCAAACTAATGGGCAGTCTGAAAGGACTATTCAAACTCTAGAAGACATGATGAGATCATGCTATCGTGACTTCCAATGTATGTGGGATCAATACTTGCTTTAGGTGGAATTTTCCTACAATAATAGTTTCCATTCTAGTCTTCAAATAGGTCTATATGAAGCATTATATGGAAAGAAATGTCGAACTCCATCGTGTTGGGATGAACTTGGTGAGAGGAAACTTATTGGCCCAGAATTTATCGAAGAGACCACGACAAAGGTGATGAAAGTACAAGCCCATATTAAAGCGTCCCAAAGTAGGCAGAAGATTTATGCTGACAACCAGAGAAAGGACATAAAATTCCAAGTGTAAGATCATGTATTTTTGAAAGTATCTCCATGAAGTGTGTCTTATGGTTCGGTAAGAATGGAAAACTGAGCCCAGATACATCGGAACATTTGAAATCCTAGAAAGAATCGGAGTTATAGATTACTATTTGGCAATACCTCCAAGTCTCTCCAGAGTTAATGATTTGTTCCACATGTCAATGATAAAGAAATACATGCCATACCCAACACATGTACTCACCTATGAAGAAATTGAACTGGAACCTGATTTGTTATACTGTGAAAAGCCTATTGGGATTCTTGACACAAGGGAGCAAGTATTGAGAAATCAGACAACCTGCCTTGTAAAGGTTTTTTGGAGAAGCCATAATATGGAGGAAGCAACATGGGAACCTGAGGATGTTACTAAAAATAATCACCCAAATATTTTTGGTGAGTTTCATACATAAAATTTTGAGGACTGAATTTCCGAAGAAGGGAATAATGTAGCACCCCAAAAACTTCACAGTATGTTTCTTTTAAATACATTATAGTTATCGCCTATATTTAATGAATCACTAAGCCTATATGGAAAAAACATGGTTACTTATAGGATATATCCATAACCTAGCCATTAAATTTAAATATGTCAACTATGCGGTTTGAATTTTAAACATCTGACATAGACGGTTGTGTTCGAGATGATATTTAGAGTGTGATAGAATTAACATAATTTTCAATGAATAGTAAGATACCCATATGAATAGTAACCTACCCTTATGAATATTAACTTACCCTTATGAATAGTAATATGACTATTATGAATGGTATCCATGCCCTTGAATGTATAAATGAATTTAGTCACCTTAAAAATGAAGATGAAAATTTTAAGTGTTTAAATTTTTCGATTATATAATGATTTTAATTAATATATTTAATTAATCATTTTTAGAAAATTATTTTTAAAAAATGAACTTCATGTTTGGATTCTACATGTTAAAAAATGGTTAGGGTGATGTTTCGGGATTTTTCTGAAATAATTGAATTTTTGATGAATAGTAAAATCTGATAATTCACAATAAATGCTAAATAATGGATTAATTGAGTCATTGATGATGATCTGCTGATGTAAACCCAATTGGTTCGAAGTCACATGCATATATTATGGTTCTTGGTTATGTAATACTCACTATTGGTTTTCTTGAGAGGAAATAATAAATTAATTATTATCATATTAAGAAAACTCCTCTCACCTCTACTATATAAACCACCTCACCCCCACTTCCTCCCACACCACTCAAGATTAAATCCTTTCATAAATTCTTCCAAATAATCTTCCAAAGCCTGGTCCCCACTCCAAAGACCTACTGGTCTCACTAAAAGGCCCAAAACAAAGGCCTTATGGAGATTCTCAACGAGGAGTACTCAAGAGGTGAACTGTCCTCTTTTCTTTCAATTTCTTTTACAAAGTTCCATTATTTTTTTCTCCCTTCTCATATCCCCTCACCCAAATTCCATGATAATTCCATTTCCTTACATGTAATAGATTTTTATTTTTCTAATGTATTATTTCATCATAATCAATCTTTTTCCCCTCTTATTATATAATAAATGAAAACACCGGCCGAGATGTGAAAATTTATCACACACAAGGAAGACGAGTTTTAAATTTGCATTACTATCTTCAATACTGTTCATGAAACCTTTTAAATGGTTGAACCAGGTCATAATATATGTATTTTATCTTTATTAATTTTCATGAATCTTTACACGTTCATAATATGGAATAATAATACAAAACATGTTTATTGTGCACAAAACCGCCAAGCCAAATCCAATCGTTTATTATAACTCGTCGAATGAGTCATCCTCATGATATATAACCAGAATCATTATAAGATCATTTATATCTCTTTAATTTCACTACGAATTTATATTAAAAATTCTTTATGTTTAACCACATTTCAAATGAACTTCCATTAATGAATACAAGTAAACAAATTATGAAACCAAGTAAGAAAATGCTTCCAAAATAGTAAAATTGAATCTCTTAAACCCATCAAAAAGGCCATTAATGAACTAAATAAGGTTATAAAATATCAATTAAATTTTTATGAGGTTATAGAATTATTAATTAAGGATGATAAATTTGATTATTCAGGTCATTAAGAACAAACAAGAAAACCTTCGAGCGTAAGTTAAGGGATATCTTAACTCAATTTCCATTTATTGAGTTACACATCTATGTCATTGGTTTTTTCTATCCAATAGTATGTGTGAATGACCTATTATTGTTTTATACTGTATATACACTTATATTTTGTGAATTTTTATTTGTCACACATAAATATTTCATTGATTTATTGTCACACTAATGACACAATCTTTCTAAGGGATCCCCTATCTCACCTTTGTTCAAGAATCTCCCCTATGTTGTGCCCTTTTATTTTTAATTCCTAATGATGGGGTATGTTTTCGTACATCCCCCATACATACCTTGTGACATATAAACAATGTAATACACATTTATCTCTCATTAATCCCTCTTAATAACACTCGTTACCATGCCAAAATGTTTGTAAGGGGTTTCTCATCTCACTTTCATTTCAGTGAGATTTTCATTGATTGCCAATTATTTCTTGTGTGTGGTATATGTCTACTTCCATTTTATATATATTAACATGATTATATTTATATTTGTGTTATTAAATTATTTTTTTGAGAGTTATTATGTTTTGTTCATATGATTCGACCTATTGCATTGTGGTAAGAGACCTTGTCTCAACTACTATTTTGTTGTGACTAAATTTGTATTGTGAACTTAATAATACTTATGTGGTGTACCTACTGCCAATTTGAGATCCCTTTTCATTTAAAACTATATTTATATTAAATATCCATAATATTATAACATGGATATGTTTGTTGTCTAAACCGTATACCATTTTACAAACGGTGTTAATTTGGAAAGTTGTTTTAATTGTGGATATATTGATGAATCCGTATACTATACTCTATACAGATATTGAAAAGGAAAATTGCTCTTGTATTGAATCAATGTATAAATAATGATTCGGACATGCATTGTTGGGTGGGGCCCACTATAGCCCCTCGATGCATCGGTAGGTCTCATGAGACAAATAAGTTTGGCGACAAACCCTCCGAGTTTGTTTCCAAAAATCAGACAGGTTTCTACCCATAGAACTAATCCGTTTTTACGGTATTATGGTTTTGTTTTCTAGATACATGAAGTCTAATTATTAAGCATTCTCTTTATTCATTATCAATTAATATTATTATTATCCATGAGGTTTTCACTATGAAAAAATCTATGGATGCAGATTCATTCTCAATTTATTAATGGAATTAGTTATTCATTTATTCACAATGCCATATTGATTGTGTAATGTTGATTGTGATTCACTTATTATTATACTCATACTTCCACTCTTTGTAACCCTTACTGAGATTTTGAGCTACCACCTTTCATTTTTTACTTTCAACAGGTGACAAATAGGAAATTTTTTATTGAGTTCTTGTGGATGCAGTTTTTAGTTTCATTATGTATTGTAATTTGTAATTTTTTCCAATGTAATTTGAGTAAAATCTATGTATATAGTTTCTTAAAGACTACTAAACTGATCATTCCTTTGATATTTTCATTCCTTCTGACCATTCCAATATCACAAGTAATGCACCGGCTCCAACCTAGAGGGTTCGGGGTGTTACAGGCACTAACACAGATGCCCACTTATCTGAAATTATTGAAAGAAATACTCTCCAACAAAAGAAAGATGGAGGATCTAGGAACTATTTCCCTAACCAAGGAGCGTTCTGCAGTCATCCAGCATTCGATTCCTCCTAAACTCTAGGATCTAGGTAGCTTCACTATTCCATGTAATATTGGACCATGGGAGTTTGGGAAGGCCCTATGTGACTTAGGGGCCAGTGTGAACCTCATGCCCCTTCGAATTTTCAAGAAGCTAGGGCTCAACGAGTTGAATCCTACCCGAGTAGCCCTTCAGCTTACTGACTGATACATCAAATATCCAAAGGGGCTACTGGAGGACGTTTTGGTCAAGGTAGGTAGGAAGATCCTTCACATAGATTTCATCATCCTTGACATGGAGGACGACTAGGAGGGACCTCTCATTTTGGGAAGGTATTTCTTAGAAACTTGGAAGGTACTGATCTATGTGCACCAAGGAGAGCTAATTTTTTGGGTAAGAGACAAGAGAGTCTCCTACAATTTCCTTAAAACCATCAATCATGCATCATTGTCAAAGCATGAAGGTTGTTATGCAGTAACCACCGTGGATGATCGCTTGGGCGAAAAAGGAGATGATGTGGTATGTTCTTTTACCTCATATAACCTTATCATTCCAGACATACCAGTTGAAGAATAGCCATAGGAATTGCAATTCAAAGAAGGCCAGGGCGGCCACTATTGGTAATGTGAAGTTGTTCCTAATAGTCTGGAATGGTAAAATGTGAAACCACTTGTACCTTTGATTTTAATGGCACCTGAACTTGAACTGAAGCCTCTTCCGTATTCACTAAAGTATGGGTTTTTGGAAGACCATCAAACATTTCCAGTCCTAATAAGTGCAGAACTATCATAAGAGCATAAAGATGCACTTCTACCGGTTTTGAAACTACGGAAGCACGCTATTGGGTGGTCAGTTGGAGATTTTAAGGGCATCAGCCCTACCATTTTTACCCACTAAGTGCTAATTGAAGAAGGTGAAAAGCAATCTCAGAAACCACAGTGACACCTAAATCCCCCCATAAAGAATGTTGTAAAAAAAGAGGTGATTAAGTTGTTGGATGTAGGCATCATTTATCCCGTCTCAGATAGTCTGTGGGTGAGTCCCCTACAATTGGTACCCAAAAGGTGGTATAACTGTGATTTCAAATGCTAAGAATGAGTTCATCCCCACACGCACTATCATGGGATGGAGAGCCTGTGTGGACTACTATAAGTTGAATGACGCCATGAGAAATTATCATTTCCCCTACCCTTCATGGATCAAATTCTAGAGAGACTAGTGGGGCACAACTTTTATTGCTTCCCTGATGGCTATGGTGGCTACAACCATATTTCCATTGCTCCAGATGATCCGGATAAAAACACATTTATATGCCCCTATGGAATTTTTGCTTACCAAAGGATGTATTTTGGCATGTGCAACGCCCCCGCCACCTTCCAGCGCTGTATATGGCTATATTCCATGACATGGAGGAACATGTCCTGGAGGTATTCATGGATGAATTTTTTGTTTATGGAAAAACATTCAGCACTTGCTTAGGGCACCTGGATCTAGTTCTGGATAGATGTGAAAACACTAACCTGGTTTTGAACTGGGAAAAGTGTCAGTTCATGGTGAAAAGTGGAATATTACTTGGCCAAAAAATATCAGCGAATGGGATAGAGGTGGACCCATCCAAGATAGAAGTAATTTCATGACATCCTATTCTGACTTCCGTCAGATCCATCTGAAACTTCCTAGGGAATGCTGGTTTTTACAGGCAGTTTGTCTGGTCTTTTCAAAAATAGCCCATCCCCTTACCAGTATTCTGACCAATGATGCCTTATTTGAGTTCGATGATACATGCATCATAGCTTTTGAGCACCTGAAGCAGCACCTGGTGGAAGCTCCAGTAATGATTTCTCCAAACAGGGAGGAACAATTTGAACTGATGTGTGATGCCAGTGACCATGCATTGGGAGCAGTCTTGGACCAGTAGATTGACCAAAATTTTCAACCTATCTATTATGCCAGCAGTATGCTCAACGAGGCACAGATGAACTACACCACCACATAAAAGGAGATATTGGCAGTAGTGTTCGCATTTGACAGGTTTCATTCTTACTTAGTGGTATCTAAAGTTACTATTTATAATGACCATGTTGCACTAAAGAAGATACTAAACAAGAATTATGTGAATCCTCGATTGATCCGTTGGGTGCTCCTCCAACAAGAATTTTATCTGGAGATCTGAGACAAGAAAGGGAGTGAGAACGTTGTTGCTAATTATATCTCCCGCATGGAGATTATTCATTTGTATAAGGATTAAGATCGAGTGATCGAGGAGGATTTCCCTAATGAGCACCTCTTTTCAATCACCGAAACACCTAGTCCTTGGTATGCTAATATTGATAATTTTTTGGTCACATGAGTTGTCCACCCCAACCATCTGCTGACCCTCCTACCCTCGCCAAGGCGCCTACTCCTCCTTTCCCACCCCTTCCAGCTTCCCCACCCACCCCCTTCTTCTAACCCCCTTATTCTAGCCTATTATCTTCTATTCCACCTAATACCCCCCCACCCCCACAACCTCATTCGATCTATCCTTTTCCCTTTACCTAGCCGTGATGGAGAAGAACTTGGTTCATCTCAATCGACGTCAGGACCAACTAGAGCAGATGTTGGGGCTTCTTCTTTGGCATCATGGTATACCACTACTGTAAGATCCTGGTTTTGGAAAGGTATGTTTTTGTTTTGTTTTGGTTGAATCCCATGTTTCGGGCTTCAAGGGATTACTCCTGAAAGTGTGAGAGGCCTTGGGGGTGTTCCGGGGGCTTGGGGCATAGAAGAAAGGAAATATGGGCAAGACAGGCTTGGGCGCATGGCCTGCGCACGGCCTGCGCATGGCCAAGAAAACTGTGCGGCCTGCCCAGGCTAAACTGTACGACCCTTCCTCCTTTAAACAGAAGCATGTGCATGGTTTTCACACTGTTTTCCAAACCGTGCGGCTAAATCATGCAACCACTCCTCCTCCAGATAGTTTCATGCACATAGTTTTCACATGGTTTACCAAAATCATGTGGCCACTTAATGTTGGGAAAAATTACAACTTTTCCACTCTGGGCTTTAAAACACCACTCGGGATTTCCTCTCATTTCCTCCCCCTCAAAACTAGGCATGAACCAAATCGCCTAAAGTCTCCAAGAGACCGATCTCCTTCAATTCTAAGGAATTTTTGGTGTCGTTCATTGCGGATCGAAGCTCCGGGTAAGGCTAATCCCATCATTGCTTCTCTTTTTGGTTTAGGGTTTGTACCTTCTCTCCCTCTCATTCTGAAGCTCTAAAAACCTAATTTTTGGGTGATTTTTAGGTTGAAACTCCAATGGTTGGTTGGAACGAGGTCTAAGGACTCGATTGAGAGTGCGTTCAACCGCGGTTTCGAGGTAGGTGGTCTACAAGTGATATCCCATAGATATTTGGGTATTTGTGCAAGTTTAGTTGTGTTCTTTCTTTCCTTTTGTTATGTTTAGAATAACCTTGGAATGTTTGGTAATAATGGTGTTTAAAATGGAAAATGGAAACCTTCACGATCCATGTGGAATGTGTTGGGATAGAATTGACCTAATAAGGGACATCCATGGGATGAGCCAGCTTTTCCTGGGTTTTGGGATTGTTATTAAACAACTGGCCTTGTTGTAGTAAATTTTAGAGCCCTTGATGAGCATGTTGGCATGATTGGTTGAACTTGGAATAGAAGTTAGGTGATGCACCTAGACTTGGTAATAACCTAGGGGTTATTTGAAATGGAATTAATGGTTGATTCATGAAAATGATGAACGTGTTAAATGGGTTAATGTGTAAACTGATTTAATACCATAATGGGATAGGTTATGGGTTTAATGTTGAATGCTTAGTGAGATAGGAATAACACATGGGAATTGGGTGAATGGTTAAATTATGTGAAATGGTAATGTGTTAATGGGTTAAGGCATGATGTGGATTCCCATGTGGGATGTTGTGAATAGTGTTTTCCAAAGGGCAATGGTTTGGATGGATTATGGTTACTTATATATAAGCATGTGTAAATGGATTCATAGAGTCGCGTATGACATGAGGATCTATGCCCATGGGTCGAGTGAAGACTGAGGTTCTAAACTCCACCCTCAATGCACAGGTTAGGAAAGGGGACTGGGGGTCTATTCTCCTAATGATTGCATCCACCTGGACTGAGGCTTCGAGATGAGGTTATGGTTGTTATGGGGGGTTAGTCCTAGTGAGATAGGATAATGATGTGTTTATCCTCTTGCATGTGATTTTTGGCCTTAGACCCATGTAACATAATGTATGTGATTAACCCATGGAAATTTGATGAAATGGTAAATGGTGATAATGGGTGTGTAATGATTGGTAATGGATATGGAAATGACTTTGGCTATAAACTTGATAATGGAACCTTAATTAATTACTTGGAAATTATCATTAATATTCCCTTTGCATGCACTACCTGTTCATACTGAACATTTTCTAGACACTGTTGGTGGTGGCCTACTGAGTTGTAATCACACCCTTCTTGGGCCGCCGTTGGGTACCCGAGTAGACTTTATTGTTGTAGGTCAGGAGAAGGGAAAGGTTCCTTGCTAGATAGTTAAGGGGGAATGGGTAGCACTTGGTGGAGGATCCGGACTTAGAGTTGGGACCATTTTGGGGATTTTGGTTGTCATCTTGATTTTGGGTTTTTTCCACTTTTTCACTTTTATTATGACATCACATATTTGATTGTTGGAAATGGTTGTTATAAATGTTACTTGTTTTCTTATTATTGTTTCCATTATTAGTTTATTTTTGGTGTGGATTACTCTGATAAAAAGGGGGTATAGTCTCCCCACTTGACCACATAGACCCCCGCTGCTAGTCGGCGGCCTTTGGTGTGTGGGGAGGCACGCTTAAGGTCATGTAACCACCCTGCTCGGAGCACCAGTTTGGTGGCCTCCGGGCTGGGGATGTTACAAAGTGGTATCATAGAAGGTCTTTCTTCTCCTTCTCTAAGGTCTTGTTATTTGGGATTGGTAGCCAAGGGTTAAGATGTGTCGGGCCTTGGTAATGAGATTGTTCTTGAGAGTAGCTAACCCTTGTACGGGGGAAAACCCAAGTCACCCGGGGTGGGAAATGTTGTTCTTGGTTGTGTGATGTTACAGTTGATGATATTTCACTGTTGGGGGATGCACATGTGGTTTGATGTGATTGTTTTATGACGTTTGGATCTTGGCCTTAATGGCACGAGGATTTGCATTCAGGCATCATTGTAGACACCTAGGGAGATAGGTGACATGAATTCTGTTATGCACAAGAACGGGGTGGGTGTGTGAGGCAATAAAGTAGGGTGCATCATGCATTTCATGAAACCAATAAATAATGAGAAGAATGAAATAAAACAAGTGGGTAATTGATTTTTAATGGAGTTATAGGGTTTGAAATGAGTTGGAAAAGGTTGTTGGGTTAGCATATGAAAATTGGGTTGTTGTAGCTAGTAAAGAGATTTTGATGATGTCGTGAAAGTTACGTGGTATGTGTGCTAAATATCATGATTGGCATTGTAGATAAATGCCACCACGACGTCGTTTACCAATTGGGAAATGGGAGGATGTTGCCAATAACACTCCTCCAGTAGAGGATCAAGAAAATGTGGTGATCAATGAAGGTAAAGAAGACCAGTTCCGGGAGAACATGGCTCGCCTTATGCAGATGATGGATCGGGACCCAGGGCGGGTTGCACTGAGTATGTTTGAGCTGACCAGGGAGTTCCAGCTGCAGCACCCTCTGACTTTCACCAGAGATGGTGGGCCATAGGCAGCAGAGTTCTGGTTAGAGTCTTTCCAGACGATACTGGATCATCTAGAGACCTATGTCAAAAAGTGGGTGAAGTTGGCTTCTTATATGTTGCGAGGCCAGGCTAGGCATTGGTGGGACATTCAGGCTCAGATCGAGTAGGCTGAGGAAAGGTTTTTGAAGGTGTTTCAAGAAACATTTCTGGAGAATTTCTACCCAGAGACTTTGTGACAGGAGGGGGCTACATAGTTTATGTGCCTGACTCAGGGATCACTATTGGTGATGGAATATGCTAGTCTCTTCACTGAATTGAGACACTTTGTCCTAGTGTTAGTTGGGGATAAGGCATCAGTAGAAAGGCGTTTCCAGGATGGGCTGAGACATGAGATCAGGTCTCATGTAAACATCTTCCTCTTGAAGAGGATCGCAGAGGTAGTAGATTAAGCACTGATCTCAGAAGGAAACCTGAAGGTAGCTTCAGGTAGTGGGCTTGTGGTGCCAGTGGGGAAGAAAATTAGTGCAGCTACTGAGGGTCAGAAGCAATTCCATGAGAGCTCACAGCATGGAGGAAGTTTGAAAAGTGGCTGGAAGAGAGGGGCAGCCTCTCAGAGTGGAAATCATGTTTTCTGCTATCAGTGTGGTAGGCCGGGGCATATGTGTGGTCACTGTCCTCGACCTCCAGTCGAGTGCCGTTCGTGGGGCTGGATGCAACATGTGCATAAGTTCTAAAGGAAACCTCAGCAGGTGGGCGAGTATGATGGTGGAAGGCAGGTACTAGATATGGGAAGGGGATCAGTTGCTCTGTATCAGGCAGACAGTTGGATCTCCACGGGCCGCACTGGTAGGGGCGGTGGACATGGAACTCTAGGGCAGGATTGCTCATGCCAGTAGGGCAGTGCAACATAGGGCATTCAGGATGAAGCCCAGGGTATAAGGGCAAGTCAGCTTTAGGCAGTTCAGTTTTCACCTGGTGGTGGCGAAGCTGGACCATCAACTGTTTGAGGTACGATCCTTGGAGCTTCTACTTTTTCTAGTGCGTTGTTTGACACAGGTTCCACACACTCTTTTATCTCTTCTCAACTTGTGATATCATTGGATTTACCTGTGGAGGGGGTGTGTGGGGTGATGTCAATTGACACTCCGTTGGGGGTGTAGGTTGAGGATATCATGCAGTGCAAGGGATGTTCCTTAGAAGTTGGTGGGTATCGTTTTCTATGGAACTTGTTCATTCTATAGATTTTAGGGTTTGAACTAATCATGGGAATGGATTGGTTGGTGTTGTATCAGACGAATATGGACTGTTACCATCGTATATTATCGTTCAGTTTGCTTGAGGGTGACACTTATGTCCACTGTGGCGAATGGGATGTTCGAGCAGGGCGTTCGGGTCCGTTTTTTCATCAGATGAGTGGACTCATGGATCGAGTGGCATGTCTCAAGCTTGATGGCAATTCAAGAGGGAATCAGTCTATTTTCCATCCTGTGGTGGATCGGTTTTAGGACGTGTTTCCTAAGGATTTCTCGGGGTTACCCCCTGAGAGGGATGTTGACTTCACAATCGAGTTGCTACCGAGAGCAGAGCCAGTTTCTATTCCGCCATACAGAATGGCACCGGTATAACTCTATGAACTAAAGGTTTAGCTTGACGAGTTTGAGCGTAAGGGGTTTATCCATCCTAGTACGTCTCCTTGGGGATCTCCCATTCTTTTTGAAAAGAAGGTTGATGGGTCGTTAAGGCTGTGTGTTGACTATCGAAAGTTGAATCAGATGACTGTGAAAAACCAGTACCCTCTTCCTAGAATTGTTAACCTATTTGATTAGTTGAGGGGTGCATTAGTGTTTTCTAAGATTGAGCTGAGGTCAGGTTATCACCAATTTAGGGTGAGGTCTTCTGACATACCGCAGACAGCTTTCCAGAGTCGTTACGGGTTGTTTGAGTATGTGGTAATGCCTTTCAGCTTAACCAATGCCCTGGCAGTGTTTATGGATTTGATGAACTGGATATTTCATCCCTATTTAGATCGTTTTGTGGTTGTATTTTTTGAAAATATCTTAGTGTACTCAAAAACTTGCGACGATCTTGCCCAACATCTTGACATCGTCTTGGGTACGCTAAGAGAGCACCGGCTATACTCCAATCTATCCAAGAGTCAATTCTGGATAGGTGAGGTACATTTTCTGGGTCACATCATCACGGAGGCAGGTGTGTCAGTGGATCTAGAGAATGTTCAGGCAGTTGTATCTTGGGAGCATCCCAAGAGTGTTTCTGATGTTCGTAGTTTTCTGGGTTTGGTCAGGTACTACCGCAGGTTCATTCAGGATTTCTCTTGCTTGGCAGCACCACTTTCAGGCCTGACCAAGAAAGTAATTAGGTTTGAATGGTCTGAGGCTTGTGATAATACCTTCCAAGAGTTGAAGAAGCTGCTAAAGACCGCACCTATCCTGATCTTACCTGAGCCGGGTAAGAATTACGTCGTGTTTTGTGATGCATCCAGAATCGGAATTGCGGCTATGTTAATGCAGGATGAGAGGGTAGTGGATTACGGGTCAAGGCAGTTGACAACCCATGAGCAGAACTATCCCACTCATGACCTTGAGTTGGATGTAGTGGTGTACGTCTTGAAGTGTTGGAGTCACAATCTGTTGGGAGAACGGTTTACCGTGTTTACCGACCATAAGAGTTTAAAGTACATCTTCTCACAGCGGGATCTGAATCTTTGGCAGTGAAGATGGGTTGAATATCTCCAGTCTTTTGACTTTGAGTTGGTGTACACACCGGGAAAGGGAAACATTGTTGCTGATGCTTTGAGCCGGAAGGTTTAGAATCATATGGTTCAGGATTCCATCACTGAGTGGAAGGTGTTGGATTTGTTTGCAAAAATTCACCTGAACGTGCAGGAGGAGAGTGTTTAGGTCACTCTTGCTTCCTTAGCGATGGAGTCGATGCTTTTAAGTCGAGTTAGGGAAGGTCAGCTTGATGATCCTGAGTGTTTGATCATGAAATAAAAGCTTAAAGGTGTGGATCGACCTTCTGGCTGGGCCGTCGGTGTGGATGGTGTTGTTCATGTTCATGATCGTGTGGTTGTACGAAAGTGTGTGCGGGAAGAGTTGATGCGTGATTTCCATGCATCATAGTGGGCAGTGCATCCTGGTTTGACCAAGATGTACCATGATCTTATGAGGTAGTTTTGGTGGCCTGGGATGAAGAAGGAAGTTGCGGGATTTGTGGCGCATTATCCTACCTATCAGCAAGTGAAGACTGAGCATCAATGCCCAGGTGGTTTGTTTCATATATTGCCTATTTCTGAATGGAAGTGGGATGATGTGACAATGGATTTTGTCGTCGGTCTTCCGAGGATTCCATGTAAGAATGATGCAATATGGTTGGTTTTGGATCGGTTGACGAAAGTGGATCATTTCTTATTGATTAAGAAGACCCATACAGTCAACCAATTGGGTGAGCTGTATGTTCGGGAAATAGTGTTATTGCATGGTGTTCCGCAGACCATAGATTCGGAACGAGATCCACATTTCACAACTTTTTTATGGCAAGGGTTTCGGAAGGTGCTTGGTAGGCAGGTGTTTTTGAGTACAGCTTTCCACCCGTAGACGGATGGGTAGTCAGAGCGTACGATCCAAGTGTTGGAAGAAATGTTAAGAGCTTGTGTCTTGGACTTTGGCGGTTCTTGGGAGAGACACCTATCGATAGTTGAGTTTTCCTACAACAACAGTTTTCAGGCTACGATTCATATGGCACCGTTTAAGGCACTCTACGGGAGGCCATGTAGATCTCCATTGTGTTGTCTAGAGGCTAGTGAATATGAGTTTGTGGGGCCAAGTCTCGTGCAAGAGACTTCAGAGAGAATTAAGTTGATCAGGAAGCGGATGGCTATGGCTCAGAGTAGGCAGAAGTCGTATGCAGATCGGAGGCGTAGACCTCTTGAGTTTGGGGTGGGTGATAAAGTGTTCCTTCAGGTGTCTCCAAGGTTGGTTCACCGTCGGATATGAAAGCATGGGTAAGTTGATGCCCAGGTATGTGGGACCTTTTGAAATTGTGGAGAGAATCGGACCAGTGGCTTACCGATTGGCTCTTCCACAACAGTATGGTGGGATGCATGATGTGTTTCTTGTGTCGCAACTTCGACGGTATCACCATGATCCATCTCACGTTGTTGATGTTGAGGATGTGGAGCTTGAGGCTGATGCGTCCATTGAGGAGCATCTGGTTCATGTGGTGGATCATAGTGAAAAGGCCTTACGAGGAAAGGTTTTTCTATTAGTGTGAGTAATATGGCAGCATGGGAAAGTTCAAGAAGAAACATGGGAGAGGGAATTGGATATGCGGGCTCAGTGGCCCGAACTCTTCTCTTCGGTGGATCAATGAGGCTTGGAAACTCAGCTCGAGGACGAGTCGTTATAAGTTGGGGAGATTGTAAGATCTCAGTTTTGGAAAGGTATTTTTTCGTTATGTTTTTGTTGAATCCCTTGTTCTGGGCTTCAAAGGGTGTTTCCTTAAAGTTTGAGAGGCCTTGGGGGTGTTCCGGGGGCTTGGGGCACGGAAGAAAGGAAATATGGGCAACAAAGGCCAGGGCGCATGGCCTGTGCACTGCCAGGAAAACGGTGCGTCCTGCCCAGGCTAAACCGTGTGACCCTTCCTCCTCCAGAAAGAATCATGTGCACGGTTTGTGCACAGTTTTCCAAACCATGCGGCTAAATCATGCGACCCCTCCTCCTCCAGACAGTGGCATGCACACAGTTTGCGCACGGTTTTCCAAACCGTGCGGACAAACCGTGCGGCCACTTAAAGTCGGGAAAAATTTCAAGTTTTCCACTCTGGGCTTTAAAACCCCACTCGAGATTTTATATCATTTCCTACCTCTCCACCCTAGGCACGAACAAAATCACCCAAAGGCTCCAAGAGACTGATCTCCTTCGATTCTAAGGCGTTTTTGGTGCCGTTGGTTGCGGATCGAAGCTCCGGGTAAGACCAATCCCATCCTTGCTTCTCTTTTTGGTTTAGGGTTTGTACCTTCTCTCCCCCTTGTTCCGATGCTCTAAAATCCTAATTTTTAGGTGATTTTAAGGTTTAATCTCTAAATGTTGGTTGGATCGAGGTCTAAGGACTCGATTGAGAGTGTGTTCAACTGCGGTTTCAAGGTAGGTGGTCTACAAGTGATATCCCATAGTAATTTGAGTATTTGTGCATGTTTAGTTGTGTTCTTGATTTCCTTTAGTTATGTTTTGAATAAACTTGGCATGTCTTGTAATAATGGTGTTTAAAATGTAAAATGGGAACCCTCACGATCCCCATGGGATGTGTTGGGATAGACTTTACCAAATTAGGGCCATACTTGGGATGTGTCGGCTTTTCCCGGGTTTCGGGATTATTATTGAACAAGTGGCCTTGTTGTAGTAAATTGTAGAGCCCCTCATGAACATGTTGGCATGATTGGTTAAACTTGGAATAGAAGTTAGGTGATTCACCTAGACTTGACAATAACCTTGGGGTTATTTGAAATGGAATGAATGGTTGATTCATGAAAATGATGAACGTGTTAAATGGGTTAATGTGTAAACTGATTTAAGACAATAACGGGATAAGTTATTGGTTTAATGTTGAATTCTTAGTGAGATAGGAATAACACATGGGAATTGGGTGAATGGTTAAATGATGTGAAATGGTAATGTGTTAATGGGTTAAGGAATGATGTGGATTACCATGTGGGTTTTTGTGAATAGTGTTTTCCGAAGCGCAATGGTTTGGATGGTTGATGGTTACTTATATATAAGCATGTGAACATGGCTTCATAGAGTGGGGTATTACATGAGGATCTATTCCCACGGGTTGAGTGAAGACTGATGTTCTAAACTCCACCCTAAATGCACAGGTTAGGAAAGGGGACTGAGGGTCTATTCTCCTAACGTTTGCATCCACAAGGACTGAGGCTTCGAGGTGAGGTTATGGTTTCTATGAGGGTTTAGTACTTGTGAGATAGGATAATGATGTTTTTACCCTCTTTTATGTGATTTATTGGCCTTAGACCCATATAACATAATGTATGTGATTAACCCATGGAAATGTGATGAAATTGTAAATAGTGATAATCGGTGTGTATTGAATGGTAATGGATATTGAAATGACTTTGGCTCTGAACTTGTTAATGGAACCTTAATTAATTACTTGTAAATTATCATTCATATTCCCTTTTCATGCACTACCTGTTCATAATGGATATTTTTTAGACACCATTGGTGGTGGCCTACTGAGTTGTACACACACCCTACTCGGGTCGTCGTTGCGTACCCGAGCAGAATTTATGGTTGCAGGTCAGGAGAATGGCAAGGTTTCTTGCTAGATAGTTGAGGGGACATGGGTATCACTTGGTGGAGGATCCAGACTTGGAGTTGGGACCATTTTGGGGATTTTTTCCATTGTCTTGATTTTGTGGTTTTTTCCACTTTTTCACTTATAGTATGACATGGCATATTTGATTGTTGGAAATAGTTGTTATACGTGTTCCTTGTTTGTTGATTATTGTTTCTTATATTGGTTTATTTTTTTTGTGGCTTACTTTGCTAAAAAGGGGGTATAGTCTTCCCACTTGACCACATAGACCCCCACTGCTAGTTGGCAGCCTTTGGCGTATGGGGAGGTGCGGTTAAGGTCATGTAACCACCCGGCTCGGAGCAATGGTTTAGTGGCTTCTGTGTCGGGGATGATACAACTACCCTCACCACGTGCCTCTACATCGTTTCATGGCCCTTCTTCCATAGCTCCACCACCTTTTACTACACTGGCCATAGATTCAGTTCTCCTATCCACTATAGGCCCAGCTACTACCACCACTACTGCCAATCCATGGAGTGATGTCGGGCTTCTTATTCTGAGTCCCACTCTTGCGGCTCCTACTTCAAATACTGTTTTTGTACTGGATGATGCCTCCTCTGAGTCGACCCCCTAACTATTTTTTGGACACATGTCTTTAATTATATATCAATTTGTGATATCTTTCCCCTGTGTATGTTATGTATGCTTTCAGTGTTCTCTCTCCACGACCATCACATGTACTCAGGAACGCTATGGACTAGGCTTCTCCATCACTTCTCATTTATCTTCACCTAAACACAAGAGAAGTATTGTTTTTCCATGTTTTTCCATTATTTTATTTTCTTCCTTTGTTTAATTCATTCCTTACTTCCCCCTGTTCTGGTCCACTATTTTGTCCCCACATTTCCTTATTCACTTCCTGTAGCACTTGGTGGACCACGTGTAATATTAAGTATGGGTGCATCTCTCGACCAGTTTGTTTGTTGCCCTTATCATCATTCTAGGATACATCATTATTTGATGATATATTTGACAATGTGAAGACATTTTAGTTTATCATACTTCTAAATACTAAAACCAAAAGTGGGAAATTTTTAAAAGTTGCAGGCTTATTTTGGTTCTTAAGTGTTTTAAAATTATTATTGATATATTTTCAATTACAACTTGTAATCCTTGGATAATTACATCGATTAGACTAATCAATTATAGGAAATTCATAACCTGATTGTCTCTTTATTTGTCTTTCAAACTATTGAGAGGTATTCTAAACCCTTTTCCATATTTTTTCTAATACCCTCTTATCTACAGAGATTCTTTGGATATACATAACTATCAGAATTTTCAAGCTTTCTTTTAGAAACAAGAGAAATTTTCAAATTACATTTAAATGATTGAGGCATTATATTGTTTACAACCCTTTATCTTGAGACCTACCATACATCTTATCTTCTTAAAGCCCCTAGAAACCATGAATATCCTTTATAGGAAGCCATTTTACAAGACTATTTCCCTTAATACCCTAATTATTTTATGATTTTTCATGATTATTCACTTGAGCTTAAAATAAGGGATTGGCCACACATGGCATATTTTTGTGAATTGTCATGAAATTAAGTATGGGAGAGAGCCCCTTGATCATTTGGGGCACAAAGGGTTCCAAACCTATATTCATGGAAATTTTAAAAGGTTCCATTTTTTCTATTAAAAACGGTACAGACAAAGGGAACTTATACTCACTTGTCGGTTTGTGAACCCAGCCTACCTAACTAAAGGAGCTGGTGGGGATGAGGTCATTTTATAAATCTTTATGAGGACGCTTTTTAAATTGAGCTTAACTTCAAAACTCATGCACTGTTATTTAAGAATTTAGCCTCCTTTTTCAAGCCTCAGATTTATTTTTCACATATTTACCTACCAACCTTTAGCCACAGAAACATCTAATCCTTTTTGAAAAGTCCACATGATTTTTTTAAATCAATTTTCTAAAGTAGAGAACTAGATTTCTTGCAAACCTTTGGATATAGTGTATAATTCTTTGATTGAGCATAACATTAATTTAAAATATCTTGAGTGTTGAGTATATTATTGGTGAGGTAAACCATAATGTGAATTGGTTGTTTTTGAAAGGTTGAAACATGTGTTTAAAGTATGACGAAAGTAGTTAATTGGATTTTATATGAGGCATGATTAGAATATATCCTAAATTGAAACTCTTTTTTAGCTTTTTATAATTTTCTACTGTGACATAGTATTTAATTTAATTATTAACTAAATTCCTTCCTTTTAAAATATATACACTCTTAATTAGTTGTTGAGATTTTCTCTAGGGCAAGAAAATGACTAATTATGGGGGAGTTTCATGTACCTGATTTGTGTATTCATTTTCACATACATTATTGTAAATAAGACAAATGTTTCAGAAATTAATTACTATTTAGTGGAAAAATACTTTGATTTTGGTGATCTTGTTCATTTTCAAGAGATTTATGGGCAAATACACAAAATAGGCGAGAACTAGGAAAATTTGAAAAGCTACATAATGTGTACATATACACATGTTGTGTACATTCAGACTCAGACGCAGATTGACTAATACAAGTACAAGCCCAAGTAAACAAAATTGGGTACACACTGTGTTCACCCAATACACGTTGTGTATACCCTTCTAGAAGCAATTGGCGATTGAGAGGAAGTCTACATGCCCACGTGGCTGGCTATTGGGGACACGTTGTGTTCATCCTATCCACGCCGTTTATATATTTCTAGAAGTGGTTGGTGGTCGAAAAATGAGACTACACACTGTGTATGGTGGTGCTACATGTTGTGTATATCTATATATGAAGCGGCGCCAGGTTTCAAGTCAAAGACGGCGTGTTAGGCCGCCTATCAGTGGAGAAAAAAATGAAAAAAGCATGTTGACAAAAGTACACACTGTGTAGTTCTATTTTCTATAAATAAAGGCATTGGCCTCCAGTTCAAAGAGTATAGAAGGGGTGAAGAGAAAGGATTTATGGTCCGAAGGAAAGAAGTTCTCCTGCCATTCTACCACCATCAATCTACTTCTCCATTCTACCATTCCATCCAAGATTCAATCCCTCCTCGATGTTTCAAGCAATGATCAAATCAGGTATCGAGGGTTTTGTGCTTATCTTTACCTCTATGTGTAACTAAATACCCAGTGAGTTGGGGTTATGGTAAAAGTAGGAATTTTTATTTAGATTGGTTTCTATGAATGTTTTTGTTCTAATAACTTCTTCTTATTCTTCTTAAATCACTCCATCTTATCACTGAAAATTATGAACTAGACGAAAGGTAGCATTTTCAGCGATTCAAAAGAAGAATAAAAATGAATATTTTCATGATCATTGGAAATATTCATTGAATCCAAAATGGAATAATCCAAATAAATAACTATGAAACACTAACTACCGTGCCAAGTATTTAGTTTCTTCATCATTAAATATAAGTTTATCGGACCAAGGAAATGTTGTTACTAATTGAAACCCATAGTGTTGGGTTATCATAAAAAACACAACTTTATAAGAAATTTGATTTAATAAACTACCTCTTAAGAGTCCACAACCCCAACACTTTTCTCTTTTTATTTACATCAAAGCCAATTTTCTCGTATTTACCTTTATTTCATGGAGTCTTGAAATTTTTTCATGCCTCACCAGTTGGGGGACAACATGGCCCCGACCGTACAATATCAAATATCCTGAAATCTAGTTTATCTGTCCCACTATGAATAAGGATTCTTAGGCCTTTGTTTCCTATTGAGATTGTTGCCAGAGAACCAGTAATGTGGGATGTAAAGCTGAGATACCCCAGCACCCCATCCTGGTGGTCAAAATTTTTGATGTTTGGGGCATAGATTTAATGGATCCCTTTCCCCCATCTTTTGGGTACACATACATCCTGGTATGTGTCGATTATGTCTCTATGTGCATGAAATATGATGCTACAACTCATGACACATCCAAGGTAGTCATCCTCTTTTTAAAGAAACAAATTTTAAGCAGGTTTGGAGTTCCCCGAGTACTTATCAACGACAGAGGGACCAACTTCTACAACCCACTGATGAGAGGAATACTATCGATGTATGGAGTAAATATTCATATGGGGACGCCATATCATCCCCAGTCTAGTGGACCAGTGGAGATCTCCAACCATGATCTCAAGTAGATCCAAGAGAAAACAGTAAACACTTCAAGAAAATACTAGTCCAAGAAGTTAGAAAATTCTTTGTGGGAATATTAGACTGCTTTCAAAACAACACTGGGAATTTTGCCGTTTCGCCTCATCTATGGAAATTTGTGCCATCTACCATTAGAATTGGAGCATAAAGAATACTGGGTTGTCAAGTACCTGAATTTTTATTTGAAGGCAGCTGAAGAGAAGTGAAAGTTACAACTGTAGGAACCAGATGAAATCAGATTAGAGGCATATGAAAATGTCGATCTATACAAGGGGAAGATGATATCAATTCACAACCTAATGATTTCACAAAAATATTTCCACCCTCGGTGATCTGGTACGCCTATTTTACTCTCATCTTTGATTAATCTTGGGGATGTTAAAGTCGTGATGGTCGGGACCATTCCAAGTTATATGCATATTCCATTAAGGAGATGTGGAAATTTCAGGAGAGGATGGTCAACCATTCAAGGTGAACGGACAGCGGTTGAAAGCTTACCATCACATGGAAGACATGGTGGGAACCTTGTCCACCATACAGATCAAGGTAGTAGAGGTAAGTAGGTCGATCCAATGACCTAAAATAAAGGCACTTTCTGGGAGGAAACCTAGTGGATACACGCCGTGTACCACCTATATACATTGCATGTACTTATTCCTTTTCATTTATCTTAAACCTATTATAAATATGTATTTTAACAAAGTAATAAACACATATGTTGCTATTCTCGATGGTAAGGTCACTGGAGTTATCTGAGCCTCCACCGGTATGAATCTCTCCTAACCTACCTTCGGCATTGAGTTCCTCCTTTTTATCCACCTATTTTCTTACACGGTGTTTGTGGTATTTTTCATATATATATTTTTTTATAAGAAAACCCATTGTGTGGATGGATCGGTTGGCCAGGATTGTAACCCATCTTCAAAAGACCCAGGTTCGAATCCTGACAACCATCCCATTTCATTCATTTGTATTTTTTATAAAACCACTCGGTGTGTCTTTTGATATACGTCTTATGTGGAATGTATTCCTTCTAAAAATAAAAATATTTTTCACATAATGTAATTCATGCAGATGAAGTTGGCAGATTGGAAGAATCTCGTCCCTGGATAAAAAAGACTCGGGTTCGAACTCAGAAAATATACCTGCTTCATCCCTTTTTGTCTAAATAAATACCACACACCGTCCATTTACTTTCTTCCCATGTAGTATAGGCCTATTTACTTTAACTGTATTTAAATATTTATTAGGAGAAATCGTACAACCTTTGAACCAGTGGTTGAGGGCTTCCGTTCGGAATGGTCGATCGCCGGTTTGATCCTCTCCCCAAGCACCAGACCAACGGTTGTACTTCTATTTTTCCAATTTTATAACACATGATTTGTATTTCCTGAAACGTTACTTGATTAGTTTTATTTGTAATAAATTATGTATATATATATATATATATATTATTTTAATTATTAAATATTATATAGTTTCATATAATAATTATATATATATATATATTATTAATAATAAAAATTATAAAGGAAAAGGAACCTTATACACACTTTTTGGTTTGTGAACCCTACATACCAAACTAAAGGAGAGTGTGCTGATGAGATCATTTGATAAAGCGTGATGAGGACTTTTTTTTCGTTGAGCTTAACTTCGAATATCTGGAACTACTATTTATGAATTTATCCCCCTTTTTCAAGACTCAAAGTTATGTTTCACATCTTTACATAGAAACCTTTAGCCATAGAAACATCTGATCCTTATTGAAAACTCCTCATGATTTTTGTAAATCAATTTTATGAAGTAGAGAACTAGATTTCTTGAAAACCTATGGATAAAGTGTATATATCATTGATAGAGCATAACTTTAATTTAAAATATATTAAATTTTGAGAATATTATTGGTGAGGTAGATCATCAAGTGGCTTGTTTACTTTTGAAAGGTTGAAACATGTGTTTAAAGGAGGATGATAGTAGTTAATTGAATTGTATATGAGGCATGATTAGAATATCTCTAGTATTGAAACTGTATTGTAGATTCTTAGAATTTTCTACTTTGAATTATTACATTTATGATTAAAAAAATTAATGACTTTTAAAATATATACTCTCTTAATTAGATGTTTATATTTTCTCGAGGGAAAGCAAATGACTATGTATAGGGGGGTTTGATGCACCCGGTATGTGTATACATTTTCACATACTTTATTGACAATAAGATAAAGTTTTCAGCAATTACATACTGCTTAGTGGAAAAATACTTTGATTTTGATGATCTTGTTCATTTTCAAAAGATTTATGGCCAAATACAAAAAATAGGGGAGAACTGAGAAAAATTTAAAAACTACATGGCATGTACATATACACACGTCATGTACATTCAAACTCAGACACGGATTGACTAGGACAAGTACATGCCCAAGTAAACAAAATCCGATACACACCGTTTTCACCCTATACACGCCATGTATACTCTTCTAGAAGTAATTTGTGGATGAGAATTAGTCTACATGCCCATGTGGTTAGTTGATGGGGACACGCAGTGTTCAACCTATACACTCCATGTACATATTTCAAGAAGTGGTTGGTGGATGAAAAATGAGACTACACGCCATGTATGGAAGTGCTACATGCCGTGTATATCTACATACTAGGAGGCACCATGATCCAAGTCAAAGACAGCATGTTAAGCCGCTTACCAGTGGAGTAAACAAGGACAAACGCACATTGAAAAAAGTACGCGCCGTGTACTTTTTCCACACACCATGTAGTTCTATCTTCTTTAACAAGAGGCCTTAGCCTTCGGTTCAAATAGGAGAGAAGGGGTGGAGAGAAATGATTGAAGGTCTGAAGTAAAGAAGCATTTATGCCATTCCACCACCAACCTTCTACTTCTCCATTCTACCGTTCTACCCTAGAGTCACTCCCTCCTCAAAGTTTCAAGCAATGATCAAATCAAGTATCAAGGGTTTTGTTCTTATCTTTACCTCTATGTGTAACTAAATACCCAGTGTGTTGGGGTTGTGGGAGATGTAAGATTTTTTATTTAAATTAGTTTCTATGAATGTGTTTGTTCTAATAACTTCTTCTTATTCTACTTAAATCACTTCATCTTATCACTAAAAATTCTGAACCAGACCTAGGGTATAATTTTCAGCAATTCCAAAGATGAATAACAAAGAATATTTTTACATACTCTCTATGGTGACCTCTTAACCTCTATAATAAGTGGGTAACCTAAGGCTTGGGATAGGGGAGTAGAGAGGTGTTTTTATATTTCTATACTTAAATCATTATGTTCTATTTATGTTTGTGGTGAGAAAGGGTGAACTTCATTATTTTTGCAGTTTTCCACTATGAAATTGAACTCAAAATCATTCACATGATTTTATTTAAATCTTTTCCCTTCCTTCTACAAAACATAATATCTCCATGTCATAAATCTGAGACGTTCAGTGCATGAAATGATATAAGATGGGGTTGGTTCATGGAAGGTGTCACATTCTCAATTGAGGCGTGTCGTCCGCCTTTATTATAGGATGAGTTGGACTTTATTTTTCTATATGAATTAAATATTTCAAAGTCACTAGATAAAATAATAGTAGTTTAAGAGTGAGATTTCATAATTAAACTACCAAAATAAATTTAAACAATAATAAGAAGGAAGGTGGAACCCATAAACCAAACTACAGAGGCCAAGTTCATTTATTGTTAATCACATTTTGTGATTTCATGTTAGTTAAATTTTTATAATTATATATATTTTCTAAAATTCAATTATTTTCATGAAATAATAAAAACAACAAAAAAATAACATTAGGTGAATTAGAATTAGTAAGTTAAAAATTGTGAAGCTCCCTAAGTGAGATGACCTTGGTTATCCACTGTATTTCACTAAAAATAACCTATAAATTTTATTTTTAGACACCCCGTGATAGGTGTGTGTCAATCTTCCAATTTATATATCCACAATTAAAGTAAAACCCAAAACGTAATTCATATTTCATCTTATCTATATTGGATTATAATTTTTTTTCTTTTGTGTAATCCTTTTCATAGAGATCATCTTATCCTCCAAATATCATGACCATATCCATAGTCCTTCTAAAATAATTAATTACATTCTTTATAAAAATCAGGACACACTCTCCATAATTTTATTATTATCTTCTACTAATTCATAGAGAATTGATGAAATTAGGTCATGTACATAACATGGAATACATGATATATCATATAGTGGATACATAGAAAATTATATCCATCCTTCATAACCCTTTAGAGGTATCATGACGTTTTCTAAGATTCATGATATGTAACACTAGTAAAGGAAATTTCTTTGAGTACTCTATGTTAAACTACATTAGAACATCACCAATGTAATTATTTTAACTGACTTCAAGAAATCTCTTAGATATATATATATGTGTGTATATATATTAATACCATAATGTAGGTTTTTCCCCGTGTATGAAAATGAGAATCAATATCCTGGCCCCATATATACAGAGTGAGGTGTTATGATATCATTTAGGATAAGTAGAATATAATCCATATACAGTATCAGAAATATTATTATGCTCCCAATAATCCTCTTATATACAAAAAAATAATCCTCATTTCTATAATAAAAACTCTTTTATCCCATTATCAAATTTCATATTCTCACTTTGAGAATCATGATTGAAAATATAAATGGATTTTTGTCATATTCATACCCTATCAATTTCAGTTGAAACTTTAAAACATTTGAGCTACATAATATACATGTCCTTAACTAGATTTACATTAAGGATATCGGTTTTATCATCTAATTGAAATATTTCATAGTCAAAGAAATATATTATATAAAGAAATATCTTAATGTAATTTATCATTGAAACAGGAGAAAAAGTTTCTTCATAGAAAATACCATTAATTGTTTTTGTAGCATTTTCCCACTCAGCATGATTTATAGGTAGAACCTCTATCATTCATGTTATTTTTATTTTATAAAACCCACGTTCACCCTATAATGGTCACCCTTTTAGGTGAATCTACCAAATTAAAAACATGGTATGTGTGAATTGATGCTATTTCATATTATATAGATTTTAACGATTTCTTGGAATCAAAAGTCTTTATTAACTCCTCATGGGTGTTAATTTCATTATCTATTAGAATTTTATCATCATAATTAGTTATGAGAAATAATTATCTCATGATTACATGATATATTATTCTAGACCTTCAAGGTTCATTTGTGGAATGAGTTGGTTAATATTCTATAACACTTTATGGTGACATATTAACTTCCTTCATAGGAACATTTACTATCTGTTGGTATTGAACTTATTTAAGGTTAACAGTATTCCCATTGACTCAATTACTAACAAATTATTTCTAATGGAATATATAAAATAATCCCAAAACCATTTTTTGCTCAGTAGGATTATAGAAATTATATCACTTAGATTCCTTATAATAAAAAAAATATTTACTTGTCTATTTTTGGGTCAATACCATCAAAATATAAATTACATATGAATACTTCACATACCACAATATTAATAAAATAAATAATAGGATAATTCAAATTACATATCGCATATGGTGTCCTTGTGATTAATTGAGATAGAATAAATCCAATTAAAAATACAGCAGTGTCTAGAGCATAAACCCATAATGAAATAGGAAGGTCACATTACTCATCAATGAACAAACAATGTCCAAAAAGGTTTGATTTCCCTACTCAAATGTATTATTCAATTATGTAATTCTTTGATGATTGAGCTGTGAAACAATTCTTGAATCCCTCAAATGATCAGTGAATTATTATCTCATGTATTCACCACATTAATCCAATCATAAGATACTGATACTCTTAGCTAGATGACTTTATATTTCTTTCTAAGACTAGTTGATCTTTTAAAAAGGTTGGAACTTGGCTTCACCGTAAAAACAATTCATACTAACTAAAATCATCAATAAAGGTAATGGATTGCCTAAAACAACCAATTTATTAATTAATCAATTTTCAACACATCACTATGTTATGGCCCAATTTTTCACTAGTCCTTTTACCTTGTATACAAATATTTTATTGAGTCATATTTCTTAATTAACAATATTTACAAGTTTCCAATAATATATATTTAAATGGATCTAATAATATATCTCTATTGATAATTTAGGTGAATTTATAATTTATATTCCAAAGTAAACAATTAAAAATATAGGCGGGATTAGAATAGACCATAACCTTATTATTTTGAATGTTATAAAATGATTATCCAGGTCTCGAATGTATAAACCAATTATTGTATTCCATGTTATATAAATCATCTCATTTATAAATATAACAACAATTTTTATTAATTGTGAAATAAAATATATTATTTTAAATACAATATCCAAAAATAAAATTTATATTTAATGTAGGAACATATTAACAGTTCTCTAATTTTAGTATAAATCCACTTAGTAAAATCAGATCAAAATTGTCAACTTCAAATACTTAAACTACTAATCCATTACTAACATGAATATTTCTTCAAAAAATCATTAATTATCTATTATCTCTATGATTTTTATCAGAAAAATATATGAGGCACGCTTTCTATCTAATACCGATGTGTTAGGTTTAGTAAACATAATCTCTATAACCTTCACATTCAGATGCTCAGAATGATTATTTTCATCGACAACATTTCTCAACCCAAGATCCCAATCTCTAACTATACCATAGGTTATACCTATAAGATATATAAATATTATTATCATGATATAATCCATAAGTTATAGAAAATACATATCTATAGTTGGGTATCATGTGTTATATTTTTTTTAATGACTTTAAGGAAAGTACTCCCACTAAAAATGATAACCCATACATCTTATCTATTTAATGATCCAAGATCCATATTTCTCCAAGAATATTGTCCACTATGTTATTTCCCTCACCAATTGTGTATTTAGGCAGGAAATTCTCCCAAAAATAATAGTTAGTATTCATTGATAGTTGAGTGAGGAAATATTCTCCTATATCTTTCTTATAGACAAACACTACTCTATTCCACTAGTATCCTTAATATTTGGGTTTTATAGTAGGTCAGAACCCTAACAAAACATTAATAATAGGTTAAAAACGTATCCCAAGGGCACCCTAATACAGAAGAACCTACCCAAGGATAATCTAGTGTCACCCATTACTTGATTTACTTACACAAGTTAATCTATATCCACCCTACATTGGAAGAACCTACCTTATTGGATTATCGAGGTTGTCCTCTAAATAATTTTTTTTATTTTCCTAAAAATCCAATTTAAGGGTAACCGGTAACCGTACAATCAAAATGTCCATATTCAAACAAAAACCACAATGTGGTATCCAAACCTTCCAGATTACAATTCAGATTTTCAAATTTAAAGCTTCATCCAAAATCATGACGAAACAAACCCCGCATGCCATGCGTCCACCTTGTTTCGCACCCCTGACATTGAACGTCACTATCATCCCATCAGAGTAGGCCTCCGGTGAACCGCTACCACCAGCCTCTTCTCTAACCACAGTCGCCTACACACCGTCGTCGTCGTCTCGCAAATACTCCCTCACCATGACTGTTGTAAAAACCGGTCTACTATCACCATCATCGCCGCCGATCAACTCCACACCAGAACGTCGAAGCACCTAGGGTCCGCCTTGAGCCATGCTCCCTGAATCGCAACCCTAATTCGCAATCAACCCATCGTCACATCAACATCGCCAGGAAACAGAAACCAACGAAGGATATCATCGTCACCGTTGGCAAGAACAGAAATCCTTGAAAATGTGTGGGGGGAAATCTCCCCCGTCCAGAAAACAGAACATCCGAAAACCATCAAAAAACAAAATTAACATCACCAAGATCTATGAACTCCAGGAAAACCATCGACGTAGGAATGGGCGCCGTCGAGCAGGAACACGAATGTAGAAAAATTTATGATTGAAAGATATCAAGATAACAGAAAGTCCCAACCGTCAAACCAGAATGAATCAACCAAAAGAAAACTCCACCAAGAACCAGAAAAATAAAACAGCAGGCCAAAGAAGAAGATTTTAACGCCAGCAGGGCTTCCCAGAATGTCTGCGACCGGTCGAACCACACCTCCCAAATCTCTTAAGGATTCTACACTCCAGACCGACCTGGAAGGGGTTCTGGAGCTTGAAGACAGGGAAAAGTTGAGCGGGCGAAAGACAAACTATCCACCATCGTCGGCGCCGGAACCACTATCTCCAACCATAGAGAACAACCCAAAGGACCATCATGGAGCCGAATAAAAAAGACGAAGACGAGACAAGCACCAGGAAGAGAAAAACGCAGAAGAAGAGATCAGGGAAGCACAGAGAGGATGAGGAAGGGGGAAAGGGATGGGGAGACAATGCTGGAAGCGGCACACATGCCTCCCCCTCCTGAAATGCTAAGGAAACCCTACCACAGAAGGGGAAAGGGAGAGAAGCCTCTCCGAGGTGAAATCAAATCCTGATGATCGAGGTTGTGATAAGTGTGTATTTGAAAGGAACTCACAATTAGTATTTAAAGGATATTACTTTTAAAATTATCACCATTTTAATATACACATCATGATCATCAAACCCATTTAACATCATGAAATTTTTATTATCTCATGTTATATCCCTTTATGCATGCATGATTTTAACAATTTAGTTATGGGATCACTTTTCCATACAAAAAGTTAATTTTCACACACCATATTAATGTGTAACTATTTACACATCCCAGAAGTTTTTATTATTCACACAGAAAAAGAAGACAATTTTATTTATACATATCTAAATACATATCATGAATATGTTAAATGCAAATTTCATGCAATGAAATATAGGTATATGAGATTCACAATCTCTGCATGAGTAATCCCAAAAAGAATAGATATCCAACACCTCACCTTTATAATACATGGTATCAGCCTCTCCACTAGTGGATAGTCCAACCCTAATTCCATATCCTAATGGAGGATTGACTCAATAGATAATAAAATTCATGATATCTTTAACAAAAAATATGTACAAAATATATTCAATAGCTTTTCTCAAGATTCTAACTCAAAATAAAACAAACTAAGGTCAAGGATGATGAAAATTAAATCTTATGGAGTCATACCTATAATGTAATGAAATGATCTATCTTCCAAAAGCAATTTATCATATAAATTTAAGCCTAAAATTTATTCACTTTCTAAAAAAATTATAAACATGAATAATATAAAGGAATAAAATAAATAAAAAAAACTTTATTTATTCTACAAAACATGAGAAATCAAAAAGAAATTTTTTTATTTTATAAGAACAAAAATCCCATTATATAATTCCAAATAATTATAATTTATACAAAAAATAAAAATTATAATAAAAAATTTAAAAAAAAATTAACAATTTTAATCATGTCATATTTTTTGACAAACTATAAGTCATAAAATAAAATTGATATTAGACATATGTAATTATGCATACTAATCATATTATATTATATGCCTCTAAATCATATGTTATGATTAATATCACCCACTATGAATGAAAATATCATGTAATGCCAATAATATTTTACAGTCCGGGTGATATCGTATTTATGCTACAGATCTATGTTTTTCAAAAACACATAGTTCTTTCATGTGTCACAATATCACATATCATAATACACAATACTAAAAAAAGTTGAGGGTTCCATTCATAAAGTATTTTACAATATGTAAGCATTATATTCCATGATAGTTTTAAGAATAAAAAATCTCACATACCATGTTTAACTACACGACCACATATAAATTATGAAATGGAATTCTTCATAACTAGTAGATTAAACAAGCTTAATCCTCAATAAATAAGTATTTGATACCACCAATGGGTTTTAGGGGAGTACATAAAGATCATTTTCAATCCAAAGAAACCCTAAAATTACATGATCTATCTTTAAGGATAAAAGTATAAGGTATTTCTAAATAAATTTTTACCTATAAAGTAAGTATAGTGGCTGTTATATCTCTTTCTCAATGAAAAATTCTTGACAAATATCAACAAGTAGCATAACTACGATTACTTAATTTATAGGTGATCTACTATCCAAATGATCTAGGTTAATATATGATGTATTCCATATAAATTGAATTGGTACTATCCCCTTTATACTAGTTATTAATTATGTATCGGGAGAAGATATATTTTAAAAAATATTTTCATGAAACTGATGATCACACCAATATACCAATGAGGTAAATTGTTTCCTTATATAGTTATCCCTGATGTTATTAGTTAAATGAATAATTTTTTATCCATATATACCATATCAAGTCTCGTAAAACGTCACCCATGGATTATTTCCTATTAGAAAATTACTTGAAACCCTTCAGTAAATGCAAGAAAATCATTAAATAACCCATCTCATGGAGTATACCTAATAAAAAACATGATTTAATGAAAAAATTCATGCATGTATTATTATAAATGCAATCCCCAATTATATTCTACAATGGGTTCATATCATATGTTATGATATAAACATCATTATTCTAATGTATCTTACTATGATCCAGGGATATTGTTAAAAAAATATCCTTCTTATTAATTAATTTCAAACTTATAGGATGCTTTCCCTGATGATTTCTATAGAACCCACCCACTAAATGGGAGATTGATTTTGTGAGTTATATCATTCAACTGGGAAAGATTATAATGTTAAAGACTTAACATAATGAACATGAGGTGAAGGGTTATTTGTAACACCATGAGTTTTATAGATTTTTTTCAAATAAATTAAATTTTCATTTATTTATTACAATGAAATATGCCAAACATTGCTTTCACATTGTACCAACATGGAAACATTACATGACACCAAATCGGTATATGATAAACACAACATCGACTCGATGTATGTTACACGCAACACCTACTTGGCATACGTTACACACAACACCGATGTTTAAACAAATCATCATTTTATTTTATAATTATTTAAATGAGATAAACATTAACTAGCCATTAAAAATAGTAATATTAATATAAAAAATAATTTTAAAATATTATTTATTATTGTTTTATATAAATAAAACATATTGATAAAGAAAGATATAATTTTTGGTAAAGTCCTTATATGTTTAAAAATACCATTCTCTCGAATAAACTTCTTTTAATGTCCTTCTATGAAAAATAATAAAATTAATATTAGACACAATTATAAAATAAATTTGATAAAATAAACTTCATTTTTTTAATTTATAATGTCGAAATTATCTTAGGGTGAATTTTTTGGATTTTTTTAAGAAACATCGTTTTTGGATGAATAGTGAAAAATATTAGATTTTAATTCAAAACTACTTTTTCAAATAATTTATTTATAAAGATAAATTATATTTTAAATTGGGTTGAAAGTCTATTTAGATAATATTTTTGTGAATTAATCCAATTTAGGTAATTGGAACCAATTTTACATTGATTTTGCATATAAAAACTAAATAAACATTTGATCAATTATACTTTAAAATTTTGCATTGTCTACTTGACTACGATATCAATTTTAAATTAATTTCTTCCAATTTTGTTTTGTTAATTCCGAAAAATATATTCCATATTTTAAATAATAGTAATTTATAATTTTGAGTAATTTCAACTTAGTGTTTAACCAAAATGATTAGGGAATGCAATTAAAATTAATTACA
The DNA here is from genome assembly GCA_963277665.1 of Viscum album. NCBI lineage: Eukaryota > Viridiplantae > Streptophyta > Magnoliopsida > Santalales > Viscaceae > Viscum > Viscum album. The sequence goes on along the minus strand of OY728143.1, from coordinate 2,082,344,965 downwards.
TCGATTAAGGTAAAAGTAAGATTACCTAAGGACTAAACCTTAAATTTAAAACCCCAAAAGGCCTAGAAAATATTCCAAAACCCATTACCTATCATCAATTTTCTCACATATTTACCATTATTTTAACCACATTCAACATGAAAAACATCGGTAGAATTTTCGCTTCAATAATTTACAAGAGTGTCACTCCTCCTCCACTATAAAAAGAGATCCTTTCCTACCAATTCCTCACACCTCTAAAGCCCCTTGGTTCACCAAAAATCTTATAAAAAAGTTAAAAAAACCTCCCTTCCTCTTTGAAGCATCCCTTTGGGAATAAAGTCTTACAAGGATGCCTTTTGGAACACACTAAAGAGTTAACAGATTAAGATGTAATATCTTCTCTCAAGTCCTTTATTTAATTTTTCTTCTCCACACCTCCACTCTCATTATTCCATTATTGTATAACAATACCAATATAAAAAATATAATAGGATTTTTTTATTCTATATTTTAACCCTACACTTACACAGACCTCCATTTTATGGATAATAAACATATTGTTCATGTGTATGGTGAAATACCACATCACTAAATGATGATTGTTTAATTTTTTTGACCACCTCACATAGTTGAAATTATGATATAAAATCTATTTATATATGTTATATATAATATTTATTACTTTCTCAAGGTTCTATATTTCTTTTTCAAAATATTATTTTTTTTTTCTTTCCATTTGGTGTAAATATGATAATTTTATTTGAGGAAGTGGAGAATACCGCCCCCTCAAAGCGATGTTACTCATTCACACACCACATGGAATGTATTAAGGATGGATTTAGTGAATTCATATGATATATATGATAAAATATTACTATTATAATAATTATATATACATATATATATATATTTCATTTACCATCTTTCTACAATAGGATAACAAAAACAAAAATAGGGGTCATGCGTATGTACGACTTACCAACTCCATGAACAGTGTATTCCATTTTCATACATATGTACTATATAGATTATTATAATATAAATATAATGAATATAAATTACATTTATATATTTTTTTACATTTTGGAATCATGATATAAGTATAAGGACCAAATATTTAACATTTATGAGACAAACAAAGAAGAAAGAGAATATTACCCGAAGTGACACCTTAACATAGGACTCTTAAAAAGCAGGTAATATAAAGTCGTAATTAAACCACATATGGTAGTATATATAATATTATGCTTCTATAAAATATGTATAGTAAATTAATATTTATTATACAGTTTTTTTCAATGAGAACGACCAAAGTTAAGACACAAGGTAAGGGAATTTCATCTCACTTTTTTTAATGAGAAACATGCCTTAATCACCACTCATATATTTTTTGTAGTGTATGTATTGAAAATGAATTTATTACGTACATATTATAATTAAATTTCTATGTATTCAGATATATATTTTATGATCTTTATTTCATGGGGTTTAAGTTTCATAAGTTACCAAATTGGTAATGTTGTTTTGTCATAATTTTCCTTCTTGGAGACTCATGTTTTATTATGAACCTAAATTCTCTTTAAAGGTGTATATACTTCTATTTTACATGTTATAAAATGGATTTTCATTATTTCATGATATTTTAAGATAAATTTAATTTCTATTTCTTACATGGAGATTATGATCCCAATTTACCAAGTTATAAGAGTTTATTTAGACAATCTCATCACTTTTAGAGATTTTTTATGTTTATGATTCCTTTGATGAAATATTATGGTACATCTCTCAAGAACACAATTAATTTTCCTTCCAACTATATATTTTCAAGATATATCCATGTATTAGTACCATTTTACCACTTTTTATTACTTAATATAATGTTTTTAAGTAAAAATATGGGCATCTCTCTCTTCAGTCGGAAATCTATTATATTCAACAAACCATTTTTATATAATTCTTTTCTAATATTTCAAAACTATTTTCGAATAAAAATGGTTTCAAAAATGTTTTATTTCTTAAAAGGATTTTTTCATGAAGAAAAGATATTTTACTCAAGAAATTTTATTAAAATATATTTTAAAATTATTTCCCATCTAAGATAACATCCATTGGTGTTACTCATGCCTTTATTGGAAAATTATTCAATGTTTCTATTCATATTATTTCTTTGAATTGATTATATTTTTTTGGCATGATGTTTATGAAACTATTTTCTCTTTTGTGAGTAAATCGTTTTTGAAAGATGATTATTTTAATGAGTTATGTTCATGATGAAATGATTATAAAACAAGTTTCTTTCCACAAGTTATGATATGAATACATGTTTATAACAACCATTTCATTTCATGGGTTATGATATGATTATTTATTATCTTATGGAACATATATTTATGATTCCATTATGAGATGAGAGAGACCTATATCTCCCTCCAATGAATTTGGTATAGTTTTATATCTCATTAGATAGACTAAGACGGTCTTTCGAATGAACCTTTACTAATAAGATGAACATGGGAGTGAACCATGACAACCAAGATGGTATGAGAAGTGAGTTAATGCTACAAAGATTTCCATGGGAGTGAACCAGGACTACCAAGGAGGTACGGGGATTGAATCAATACTACTAACATGGTCATGGAAATTATTTCTTAGCTACTATATAAATCATATTATATACATATATGTCTTCCAAAATTCCATGTTTTATTCCTATTTTATGCTTTCATGGATTATGTTTTTTATTTACTTATGATTCATGCCTTATGAACTAAAAATATTTATAACATTATTCATCTTTAGGATATTTTATATGAAGGTTATGGTCTTATATTTTCTTGACCATGCATTCATACCATTATGATCATGATTATGCGTACATTTCTCCCTTGTTTTCCCTTAATGAGAATCTAAGCTCACACATTTTTATGTTTCCTTTCCCCAATGTTATGAAGATAGTTATTATGTTTGATGTGTCTAAAAAGGGTTCTAATTATAAGGAATATAGAGAGAGATAATGTATCTCACTTATGTACCAATGTTTTGGTTTCCATGGATCCAAAGGTACTATACTAGAATGGTCTTCATGAAACTATTTGTGTAATGTTTTTTGTTTACCACAAAAGTTGTGTAATTATAATGTATGTCAATAATAGGTCTCTATAGTTATTACCAATGTAAATGTTTAGTTAACCATTGGATGCTAGGATGAGAAAACCTGAATAAGAACCATAAGGACACCTTTTTGGACAAGTCTAATGATAACGGAAAGTATAGTAACATGTCTTGGAATTTTGGTAAAGGATAGAGTGAGTGGTTTCCCAAAAACACATCGCTCTCTAGATACTAAATGTGGATTTGGATCTATTAAAGATTAATCTATGGGTAAAGATATTGAAAATATGTTTCGGGAAAGACTCAAGGTAATCTGGTACATGACAATGGGCCTTGTTATACAACTAGTTTAACACTCCTGGGGGATATGATTTGAAAATTCAAAAAATCTTCAAAAACTTAATGAATGATATAAAATAAGTTGTCTATGAATAACCTAGTATAACCATAAGGTTTCATAGATTAATGAAGTTTTTATAACTTATACATCTTATAGGCGCCTTTCTTTGGTTATTTGGTTCTTCATTATGAGAACCATTTTTTACTCTATGATTTTGGTTTTATTCGACAGATGGAACACAAAGGAACCAAATTAATGGTGATTTCTATAGACAATGAAATGATTTTCCTCCTATGAAACCAAATTCTATGGGATCCAAAATTCAAAACCTTGTTTTTATACTCAAACAGCTTTCCTAATCTATGAATCATGGTTAACTTCTAAATTAGAAAAGGTGGGAACAAAATTATGTTGAGTGTTTCCTGAGGTTAAATTCACCTTTTTTTAGAGGGTATTCTAATCCACTTGATTCTGGACAATGGATCATAAATACTAAAAATTTATTCTTTGCTCTCTAGTGTTCGTAGCTTAAGAAATTCATTCTGGCTAACTTTTTGTTAGAAATAGAAGCAGACTAGTCATGGACTCTAATCAAGAATATGAGGCAACAGTATTAGATTGAATCCATATAATAGGATGAATTCATGAACATATTTTTTAATAAGTAATTTCCTTAGATTCTTTGTTCTAAAAAGGAGAGAGAGTTCCTTGAGATGAAGCAATTGGAGGATGAATCTATTTGTACCTATGAGGCTTATTTCATTAAACTTTCTAGGTACACTTCCAGAATTAATATCTAGCCTGAAAGTAAAATTGATTGGATATTTAGTGCATTTAATACATGTCTTAGAACAGTTTTGGACATAAGAGACATTATTATCAATGAATAGATTGTGCATTGTGCAATCCATGTTGAAATGGAGGTTAGAGTCACGTATCAATCTCATGGTTTTGACAAGAAGGAGAAGATAGAGTTTAAAGGAAAATCAAAAAACCATGAAGAGAAGAATATGAGACTCCATTTAATCTCTAAGTGTGAGAATAATAATGAAGGAAATTTAATTAAGGGGTCTAATAAATTTTTTAATTAGGGAAGGGAATGCCATCGGGAATTTGATTGCTGAAGTGATGGGAAGAAGTTATCCAACATTGTGAATGGGGAAAAAGTGGCATGGAGAACATGAATTATTCTAACCACTTCCCAAAACCGAGGCCTGGTGATGATGATCGACGTCAGTAACCTATTAATCTAAGTGAAAAGAAGAAATCTAATAAAATGGAAATTTCTGATGAGAGGTGCGATAACGACATTATGAAAGGTACACTTATCATCCACCTAGAACTGCTAACGTCATATTTTATTCAAAATCTATCCACTCTTTCATATCTAAATATTTTTTATAAGGGTGTTAATATTCCACCAAAATAATTAGATATGGAATCAGTGGTTAAAACCTCTAATGTTATGATTATTCCATCTCAAGAATATAATTTCTCTCGAGTTCAAAATTGTCGAAATGTTATTCCTGAAAATCTTTTCATTATTCCTTTGGTTTAATTTTATATCATACTAGGCATGGATTGAATTTATCTACATAAATCCCACATCAATTGTCAAATAAGGGAAGTTAATGTTTATATTTGAAACCCTCCTATTATCATCCATCCATGTGATGATAAGTTTTAACATCTGGTGGAGATTACATCTGGTGTATGGGTATTAATTCACATTCAAAAGGGTTGTTTATCTCAAATTGTTGGTGAGTGAATTGACATGGATGAGATTCCTATTATCCATGAATTTGTGAGTGTCTTTCTGGAAGAGTTTTCTAGTCTTCCAACAAAACTCAAAGTTCAGTTGTTAATAGAACTCATAAAAATTTCCACACCAATTTAAATGAATCCTTATAGAATTTATCCAATTGAGTTATAGGAATTGAAGAAGAAAATACAAGAAAACATTGATAAGGGATTCATTCATCCAAGAATGTCACCTTGGGGTCCACTTGATAATTTTGTGAAAAAGAAAGATGAATCGATGTGACTCGTCATTGATTATTCAGAGTTGCACAAGATCATGAACAATAATAATTATCATTTCCCTCATATTAATGACATGGTTGATTATTGCATGGAGCCCAATACTTTTTCAAGATTGACCTCCATTTTTGATATTGTCAATTGAGGTTCAAGAAATTAGATATACACAAGACAAAATTTCATACAATGTATAGACACTATGAATATATAGTTATGGATTTTGATCTTACTAATGCCCCTTCTATCTTCAAGGATTTAATGAATAATGTATCTAGATATTACCTCGATCAGTTTCTGGTAGTCTATATAGATGATATTATTATCTATTAAAATACCAAGGAAGAGCATTAATATCACATGATAATTATACTAAATACCCTAAGGAAGAATAATCTATACAAAAAAATTACAAAGAGTAAATTTTAGCTACAATAGGTTTCATTTATTGTTCACATAATCTCAATAGATGGCATGATAATATATCCATAAAAGATGGAGGATATTTAATGTTGGCCTAGACAATCTACTATGGATGAGATCCATATATTTCATGGTTTAGATGGATATTATCAACGGTTTATGGAGAATTTATCACGACTATCTAATCCTATCACCAAGTTAACTTAGAAGGGTGTAAGGTTCTTCTGAACATATGAATGTGGGGAAACTTTCATGGAATAGAAGACAAGGTTAGTCGTTGCAACTATGCATACATTAACCTATAGTGGACAAGGGTTTTTAATCTTTAATGATGCATCCAAGAAGGGATTAGGATGTGTTCTTGTGCAGAATAACATGGTTATCATTTATGCCTCATGGAAGTTGAATATTCGTGAGAAAAATTACCTAACTCAATATTTGGAGTTAGTAGTGGTAATTTTTGTATTAAATATACAGAGGAATTATCTTTTTGCAGAAAATTGGGATATATATATAAAACGATCATAAAATTATGAAATATATATTCACATAGAATGAGTTGAACGTATTTTAGAGAAGAGGGTTGGAGCTGGTAAAGTATTATGACTAATCAATACATTACCACCCTAGGAAAGAAAACCAGGTGGCTGATGCTTTTAGTCTAAAGGATCATTATAGATTATACATTATGAGGATCACATAATATCCAATATTTATGTATTTTAAATGTATGGATCTAGAAATTCTAAAGTAAGGGTTAAAATAATATCTTTCACAAATGATTGTTTAACACTCTATCCAATTAAATATTAAGGAGGCATAGAAGGAAGATGAGGATATAAAAAAGAAATTCAAGTGTATTCATGAGTTTAACCTTTATCAAGATGGAATGCTAAGCTTTGGGAGCCGTGTATGTGTTCCTTTTTTACCATAATTAAAGAAGTAGATGTTAGAATAAGCTCATAGTTCTTAATTCATTATTACTCCTAGAAGTATGAATATTTTTAGGTACTAGAAAGAATAATTATGGTGGTAAGGAATGAATAGAGATATCTCAGAGCTTTATTCTCGGTGATTAGTGTTCCAACAAGTTAAAAATGAAATAAAAATTTCTAAAGGGATGTTTCAACCATTACCAATAACAAAATAGAAATAGGAGAACATCACTATGGATTTTGTCATTGGAATTCCCAAAATCTCTAAAGGGTTTAATGCTATATGGGTAGTATTTGATCTCCTTACTAAGTCAATACACTTTATCACTATTGGAGAATACTTCTCTTTGGATCATCTTTCCAGGATATACATTATGGAAGTATTAAGGTTTCATGGAATACCACATTCCATTATATCAGATCAGGATCTAAGGCATACCTAAATGTTTTGGTGAAGTCTTCAGTAATCACTTGATGCATAGTTGTGTTTTACCACTACTTATCATCATTAGACATATGGTCAGTCTAAAATAACAATTCAAACCATATAGGATATTTGGATATCTTTTCATATGGGTTTCAAATGTGATTGGGATAAACACCTTCCTCTAATTTTTTTATTACAATAATATATTTTACTCAAGCATTTAGATGGAACCTTAAAAATACCTTCATGGGAATAAATGTTAAGCTCCAACATGTTGGGATGATGTTAGGGAAATAAATCTATTGGGACCTGTGATTACTGTAGAAATGCTCAAGAAGGTTATAACCATTCAGTATCATAGCAAGGAAAATCAAAGTCGGTAGAAACGTTATGATGATAACCATCTGGGTGATCTATAATTTGAAGTTGGAGAAAAGGTGTTTCTAGGAATATCACAATAGAAGGAAGTTATAATATTCGGGAATAAAGGGAAACTAATCCCATGGTATATCAGTTCCTTTTAGATTCGTAATCGTATTGGGACAACAACCTATCACTTGGTACTTACTCAAAATCTCTCTCATGTCTATGATGAGATCCATGCATCTCTCCTGAGGAAGTACATACCCGACCCTTCACTAGTACTGAACTCGGTGGAAATATCGTGGGAGGAGTATCTTTTTTATGAGGAGCAACCTATTTAAAATATAAGAACATATGGAGAAAGTTCTACAAAATAAGACCACTCACTTGGTTATAGTTTTGTGGAGAAATAAACAGTTAGAGGAATCTATGTCTTAGCGTAAGGGTTTGATGAAGCGAAAGAATCATCATTTGATTAACCGAGTGATGAAGTTTTAGGGAAAATCATTTTAAGGGGGGTATAATGTAACACCCTGGGTTCTCATGGACCTTTTTCGAATAATTAAATTTTCATTTTTTTCTTGCAATGCACAAAGCCAAACATTCCTTTCACATGGCACCAACTTGGTGTATGTCACGTGGAACCAACTCGGCATAAAAATCACACAAAATTAACTCATCTTATGTTACACACAATACCAACTTTTATTATGTTACACGCAACAGAGATGTTTCTATGAAACGCCATTTTATTGTTAAAATTATTTAAATGTGTTAATTATAACCCAACCATTAAATTTTTCAATATTAATAGTAATAAATACTTTTCAAATATTTATTATAATTTTATATATAAATAAAACATATTGATAATGAAAGATATAATTTTTGTTAAAGTCCATATTTGTTTAAAAATACAGTTTTCTCGAAAAAAACGCTTTGAATGTCCATCTGTGAAAAATAATGAATTTAATTTTAGCATAATTATAATTTTAATTCGATAAAATAAACATCATTTTTTGAATTTTTAATGTCAAAATTATCTTGGGGAAATTTTTGGGATTTTTTTGAGAAACTTCGTTTTTTGATGAATAGTAAAAAAAAATAACATATTTTAATTCAAAACGTATTTTTCATCTAATATATTTATAAGAATAAATTATATTTGTAATTAGTTTTAAATTTTAATTATATAATATTTTTATAATTTAATTCAATTTTGGTAATTAGAACCAATTTAACATTGATATTTGATATAAAAAATTACCAAACATTTGATCATTTTTACATTAAAAACCTATATTGTCGACCTGACTACGGGATCAATTTCAAATTAATTTCTTCCACTTATGTATTTTGAATTTGAAAAGATGGATCCTATATTTGGAATCATAATAACTTATATTTTCTAATAAGGTCAACTTAGTATTTGGAAAAAAATATTTGGGAATGAAATTAACATTAATTACATCGATTAAGTTAAAATTAACCTTAGATACAGACTAAACATCAAATTTAAGACAAAACATGACCTAGAAACTTGTAAAAAACACATTTTATATCTATATTTAGGCCATATCATCACTTTTATTGACTATGGACCATTATTGGATCCACTTTCAACATGAAAAACATGGGTGTAATTCTCTCTTCCATAATTTACAAGAGTTCCAATCCTCCTCCACTATAAAAAGGGATCATTTCCTCCCAATTCCTCACACCTATAAAGTCCATTGTATCACCCAAAATATGATCTAATAATCTCCCAACATCCCTCACTTACTCTTTTAATCCTACCTTCAGTATGAATGTCTTCCATGGAATCCTTTGGGCACAAACCAAAAGGAGTTACCCTATTAAGAGGTAATGCCTTCCCTCAAGTCACTTATTTTATTTTACTAATCACCCATAAACTATATTTATTACATTATTATATAAAAAAACTATTATAATAAATATAATTGTATTCATTTATGCAAATATTTCAACCTACACTTACACAAACCTCTATCTAATGGATAATGAACTTAATCTTTACGTGTACAGTGAACTACCGCATCATTAAATGAGGACTGTTCAATTTCTTGTACCACCTATCATGGTGGAAATTATTATGGAAACTATATTTATATATGTTATATATTAGATTTATTACTTCTTATAGATTTTTTATTCCTTTTACAACCCATATATTGTTTACTTTCCATTTGGTGTAATTACTATAATTTTGTTTGAGAAAGTGTAGACTACCGCCCCTCAAAGCGATGTGACTAGTTCACACCCAACATGGAATATATTAAGAATAGTTTTAGTAAAATTATATTATATATATGATATAATAATGATATTGGGATAATTATATCTAAATATATATACATATAAATACATATGTCATTTACCTTCTTTGTTTCAATATGATAATAAAAATGGAAACAGTGTTCATGCATTCGTATGGCTTACCATCTCCATGAAAGTCATATTCCATATTCATATTTATATATTATCTAGATTAATATAATAAAAATATAATTAATATAAATGATATTTATATCATTTTTTACAATCTATAATCATTATATAAGCATACGGACCAATCATATAACAAATTAATACACATGCGAAGAACAAAGCAAATATTACCCAAAGTGAAACGTTAACTTAGTATTGTTAACAAGAGGGTAATATAATTTCATAATAAAAACATATATGGTAGTAGGGATATGAATATTGTTTCTTAAAAATATGTATAATAAATTTATATTTATTATACATGTGGTTTGAATGAATACGACGAGAGTCAAGACACAATGTAAGGTAATTTTATCACACTTTTATTTTCGTGAGGTACATTACTTAATCACCACTCAATTTATTTGTGTGGTTTATGTACTTCCCATGAATTTATTATATTCCTATTATACATAAATTTATTGGTATTCACATATACATTTTATGAACATTCATTCATGGGGTTTAATATTCAAAACTTACCAAATCGGTAAAATAGGTTGGTCTCAATTTTCATTCCTTATGAGTCATGTTTTTTTATGCACCTAAATTCACTTTTGAGTTGTATATAATTACATTTTCCAAGTTATATCATTAATTTCCTTTCTTTCATTATATTCTAAGATTCATTAAATTTATGTTTATTACATGGAGAGTACAATCCTAATTTACCATGTAATAAGAGTTTATTGAGACAATCTCATCGCTTTTCAAGATTGTTTATTTTTATACTTAATTTGATGAAATATTTTGATACATATCAAAAGAAGACTCATTAGTTTCCTTATAATCTATGTATTCAATATATATCCATGTATTAGTACCATTTGACACTCTTTGGTAAATATGATAATGTTTTTAATTAAAAATATAACAGTCTCTCTCTCTGGTCTGAAATCTATTGTATTCAAAAACTAGGTTTTAAATACTGTTTTCAAGAATGTTATAAAAAGATATTTGATGTCAATTTTCAAGGAAAATTTATTTAAAAAACGTTTTATATGCATCCGTAATAATTTTTCAAATCTATTTTCAAAGAAAATTGTTTTCAAAAAGTTTTTATGTTTTAAAAAGAGTTTTCAATACAAAAAGGATATTATCCCTAAGAAGTATTTTTAAAAGATATTTTAAAATTATTTCTAATCTAAGATAAAATTAATTGGTGTTAATTATGTCTTTATGGGGAAATAATGAAACTTTTCCATTTATATTCGTTCTCTAAATAGATTATGTTTTGATGGGATTATTTTTATAAAACATGTTTCCCTTTCACAGGTCATATACTTTTGAACCCTTATCCTTTTCATAGGTTATTTTCATGATTAAATGATTATCAAACCTGTCTATTTCCACATTTTATTATATTATTACATGTTTTTAATACCAGTTTCATTTTATGGTTTATGATATTATTTTTTGGGATCTTTTGGAACATGTATGTATGATTTTATAATAAGATGGTTGGACCTATATCTCCCTCCAAATTCATTGGGTAGAGATATAAATCACATGATATACACTATTATGGTCTTGGGAATGAACCTTTACTACTAAGATTGCCATGGGAGTGATCCATGACTACCAAGATGGTATGACGAGTGAATTATTGCAACTAATATTGCCTTGGGTGTGGACCATGACTACCGAGATGGTTTGGTTAGTGAACCCATACTACAATGATAGTCTAGGAAGTGATTCCTTGGATACTATGGAAATCATATTATATGATTATTTGTATTATACAATTCTATGTTTTATTACTGTGTTATTATTTCATGGATTATGTTTTTTATTTTTGTATCATTAATTTCTTATGAACTGCCTATATTTATTCAATTATTCATGATTATGATCTTTGATATGCAGGGTATGATATTATATTTTCTTGTTCATGTTCTCATACCCTTATCCTCATTATTATTCTTACGTGTCTCTTGTGTTTACTATTACTAAGAATCTGAGCTCACCCCTTTTATGATTCCATTCCCCCATGTTATGAAGATAGGTATTGTGTTTGATGTGTCTAAGAATGGTTCTAGTAATGAAGAACCTAGTGGGAGATAATATAGATCGCATATATACTAGTGTTTGTGTTTCCATGTTTCCAAAGGCACTAGACTAGTATGGTATTCATGCGTCTGTTTCTGTAATGTTTTATGTTTTTTTCAAAGGTTATATAATATTAATGTATGTCAAGGCTGAGTCACTATATTATTTATCTAATTGAATATCCTTGAGGTGAAAAAATTTTATTCTCCATGAAGGTAGATATTTTCTTTAGAATATGTGTATATTTCTTGAAATAGATTTTGATTATAATAAAGAATGTGTACATATTTTAGAGGATAGATAACTTGTTTGATCCATTGATGGTTGTCAGTTGGTTCAATAAAATTTACATTTGGTTGGTCTATCATCAATTGTGGGTCAGGGGAGTGTATATCATAAATATGAAATTTAGGGGAAGTTATTTGAAACATGATTACCATTTTTTGAAATTAATGTTAATTTATTTGTTAGAAGTGTTCATTGATATCATAAAAAAATTCTATTCCTTACCTAGAATCTTTCTTCATGGTGTTCATAGATGATATGTTTTTATACCATTGGACCCAGGAGATACTTGCTATAAGCCTCAATATTATATTCAAAATTATTATAACAGATCACCTTTATTCAAGTTAATTAAGGTTTCTCTTTTGGATCAAGAGGGGGGATTTTTTTGGAACTTGTTCTCAAAAGCATGAATCTCGGTTGATCCAGATATTGGTGGTGGCGGTGATGTCTTGGTAGTGACCTAGGAATGTGTTTAAGATATATATATTTCTTGTTTGGATGGGTATTAAAATTATTTTATGCAAAAACTTTCATGCTTGGTAGTTCCCTTGATAGGGTTTAACAAGAAGGGGTAATGTTTGAGTGGACTAATCTATGCAAGGAGGCCTTACAAGAGTTGAAGATGAGATTTATTCTTGATATAATTTTGAATATTTAAATTATATGGTTTAGTTAAACCATTTATTAAAATTTCTTAGGGGTTTGACTATGATATTTTTTAATGAAAGTGAAATTTATGGTCACTTATGAGTCTTGTCATCTGTAAAACCCTGAATAGAACTGGATTGCACACATTTTATATATATTTGTTTTCATTAATTCCATGAAGTGTTGGAACCATTATCTATTTATAATATATTCTTTGTATACACAAACCACAAGGGCATATGATCCATATTATACCATCAGGAAATAAACCTATAATAGAGTAATTGGGACATGTAAATATAGACTATAAATTTTGATATGGAATATGCCCCAAAAGGAAAATTTTGTCGTATATAATCTATATTTGAAGACTCATGATTAGAGAGTTCATACATTTAGGTAGGATTCAAATCTGATGAACTTACTCACTGACTAGTTTATTACTGTGTCAAAATACCAAGTGTTCATAATCCATTTCACTTAGTCATTATAACATTGTTGGTGGAATAAGTGAAGGATACCTAAGAACCTTATCCAGATTACATTTTGATGCAGAAATAGCCCATGTGAGATGATCCAATACATGTATGGTCTTGGGATGACGATGTGGGACTTTATATCCATGGTACAGTGGGTGTCCCTGCTGCTATGGGAGAGGAATTTATGAGGAATTCTCATGCCTCATGATGGGTGGAAAAAATAAATATTTACAATGATGTATCCCAATATCAAGAATAATTTCTAGTTTTCAAAGATGTGGGGTTATATCACATGTATTTTTTCTTTCCACCATACCTATTGAGGATAATGGTAGAGCACCAGTGACTAGGTGTGTTTCTTTAATCCCTTACTAAAAGTATATGATTATTAAAAGGTGTACATGGACCTAATCTTGAGATTACCCAATACTAAGAGAGGTCATGATGCAGTATGGGTAGTGGTTAACCATTTGAAAAATGTTTCACAATTATTACATATTCAGGATACTCAGTTAATGGGTGAGTTTTACATGTTATATGTGTAGAAGATAATGTGGTTTCATGAGGTTCCTTCAGTAATAGTATCATATTAGGATACAAATTATACATTGATATTACAATAGCGCATATTGAAATCTATAGGGTCTTAGTTGAAGATAACTACAGTGTATCACTTTTAGAGAAATGAGAGGACGGATAGGATGATGTAGATACTTGAGGATATTCTTAGATTGTGTGTTCATGGTTTGGTGGATCATAGGGAGACCATATAGATATGGTTGAGTTTTCAAATAATAATATCTTCATGTATTTGATTCAGATGGATCCCATAAAGGAAAATTATTGTAGGTCATGATGAACATCATTATGATGGTTAAAGATGCTTGAGTCATCAGGGATTAGTCCAAACATAGTTCTGGGGACCACTGACTGGGTGTAGTTGATCAAGAAGTAGTTGGTTTCCACTTAGATTAGGTAGTGCTTGTATACTGACCAGAGGATGATAGTGAAATGGTTCTATGTTGGAATATAGTTCTTCTTCCCTATGTTCTATAGAGAAATAGAAATATTATGGATGATACTTGTTATTGAGATATAGATATATGGGTGTATTTGATGGATCTATGGGATGATGACCCCTAGAGACACTTCTTGATGATAACAATCAAATATATAAGAAGTGTGTAATTACCCATAAATTTTAAGGTGTTTTATGTTTTAAATTTTATTTAGTTTTATGTGACTTGATAAATTTAGGTTTTCTAGGGTGTTAGTGGTGGCCTAATATTGGGATTTAAATATTTAGAGGCTGTTTAGAGAAATAATTATGTTGTATCAAGTCATCAGGCCATGGTAAATAAGATTCATGAAATCAGGGCTCATTGAACCATAGTCATGTGATGATCACAAGTCATCATGGAATGATGACTAGTGATAAGAAGGATGTCATAGTATGGATAGGGTCTCATGGCATGATGGTTGGAATGAATGTGGGGTGTCACTTCTGGCTGATAGAGAGTCAGATTTCGAGGAATTTAAAGGATGGTCCATCACGATATGACCAATATGATCATGCTATGATTGATTATGGATAGAGGGTTATTGTTTAACTGAGTTCAATATTTTCATGACCCATAGGGTCCATGTGGTGACACGGGTCACACATGGAAGCATCATGGTGTGAGACTCATGTTCAAATCTTAACTAAGACAATAGGCTATTTTTTAGGAGTAGTTTGGGAAATTAAGCATGCTCACATTTATCCCATTCTCTATAATCCCCTAACCATCACTCAAATTGAAGCTTAATTTTGGGGATCTTCTGGTAACAAATAACTATCCTTCTTCTATTTCATTCTAGATAAAACGTCCATTTTTCAGTGATAATATTCAAATAAATTTAATTCCATTTATTTCCTAGATGTCACATTATTTATGTAAATCATAATTACCATTCTGAAAATCCTAAATTTTGAGTTGTAGGGATGGTTTTAGGGTTTTAGTGGGTTGTTCATGAATTGGGGATCATGGCTTGGAAAGTTTGCTACATAGATCTTGATGAAGTACCTAACTTGTTAAGGCCTTTGTATAAAGTTGTCTGGATTGGCATGAGTGTGGGTGTGTGTGTGTGTGTTATCCTTTTTATTTTCTTTTTTGGGTATCATAGTGATCGGTTGGATCCATATAGAAGTAGTTGAACCCTAAATGAGGGAATTTATGGTAATTTACATATAAAAGGTGGAATCCTTCCTTATTCCTTAGGTAGAGGTAAGGTTATATTCCAGGGTAAATTGGTCCTAGATTGAGTTTTTTGGTATTGGATAAGGATGGGGTGATCTATTATAGTGGTAATAGGGTACTAGTAATGAGTCCCTTTACTTGAAATGGTGTTGGTTTCATGAATATGAATATGTGGGAAATATTAAGAGGTATACAAGGGGAAAATTAGTGATATAATGTGTTTAATTATTTATTTCTCTTCCATTGGACATATAATATACTATGAATAATGATTATGAACTAATCCTGAGTGATATAGAAGTAGATTTTAAGGTTATCCCTCCCCTGAGTGAGAGGGAATGATTAGATATTTGGATGTGAAAACTAACTTAAGAGACAGGGGACGGTTTGATATTATAATGTGAGACCTCCCCAAATTAATATGGGATGATTAGGGATTGTGATGTTAAAACTCCCTTGAGTGATATGGGTGGTTTGGAATTATAATTTGTGACCTTCCCAAAGTGATAGGGGATGGTTTGGGAACTTATGTGTGACCTCCCCAAAGTGATAGGGGATGGTTTGAGAATCAATGTGTGATATGATGTGGTACTTTATTTGGTTAGTACCCTAAGTGGTAATATATTGGAAATTTTATAGATTTTATTAGTTGCTTGATATGACACTTCCTTATAGTATGGACCTAAAGAAATTATAGTTGAGGTTCTTGGTAGCTGAGTTGACACATGGTGACATGGTGGGACTTATATTCTTGTACATTTTCATTTTTTTTTCATTCATAAACCTTCATATTAATATTCAAAATTTATAAGGATAATTTTGGGGTCTACTTTATGGTTTTATTACTCACACCCTACATGGGTGATGAGACCATGTTAAGTTTTCATTTTATTAGCTTTAAAAATATGATATATGTTTGAAGATGAGAAAATGTTTAGTTTTGGTTTCGAGACAGACAAAATTGGACTAACCTGAAAGATGGATTGGACATAGATAATTGGATGAAAAATCAATTGGAAACACATTTCTGGACATAGAACACTAGACCTAGAAGATCAGATAGAATTTCAGTTCTAAGTAAATCTGATGATGCTTTGATGTTTGAATAGATATTATGAATAATAAGTAATCTGATAAACTTGTTATCCATGTTGTGTAAAATAAATGCGGAGAAGACGTATTTTCATTGGGTTGTAGAAAGTTATACATCATGTGGGTGCCAACACTAACCCCTCGAATTGGGGTAGGATATGGAATATTGGGATTCATATAACTTTCCAATGTAAATATGATGAGCCTTTTTTGATATTAGAGTATTCATAAATTATGATGGTTCTCATGATAAAATATTTTTTAGAATGGAAGATGTTGAAAAGGATTTTTCAAAGTTTGGAAAATGTTAGAGATTAAGATGATAGTTTTCAGTCAGACCAATAAGCCCTTAAACATAGGATATCAACATGATGTTCCATCGGTCCATCATTATTAATTCTCACACTAATTAATTTTTCAAACTAGTTCAATAAACATTAGATAAAGAAATACAATTTAAAGAACTAGAGATTGATCAATATGATGCAGACTCACACTAATAAGTCATTGGAGACTGGACTTCATCAGAAATAGGATCATTGGTCTGTTTAATTATTGAGCAGCTAAGGAAAAGGTGAATTATTTTGAAGCATATTCCAAAGTATTGTAATATGGTATTTTAAGCCAGTATAAGTTTCAATAATTCTTAGGAAGAATTTTTTTATTGTTTTAGCTATTAAAGAGAAATGAAGTATGAAATCATTTGTCTTTTTATTTCTACAGTGGGTTAAGAGAAAACGAAATGAGTAGGTTTTAAATTGATTTAAAATAAAAGGCTGCAGAGTTTCAAAGAGGTAAATATAACTTCCATCCGATGATCTTTCCATAATAAATTCCATCAGATGTATTTTCTATAATAAATTTCATAACACTAAAATTGAGTTTGAAACATTTATTAGAGTCACAAAACAAAGTATGATTGGACTCAAGCAATTATATTAAAGAATGGTTTGTAAACTTGAATAAGTATATAGTTTTGAGAATATTCATAAAATTATTGAAGTGACATGAAATATTGAGAAGAGTTGAAATAGTTAAAGATGAATACTTAAATGAACATGAAATTTAGGATTTGTGAATTAAATTTAGTGATAAGTACAAATATTTTTCTAGCCATAACGATTCTATGATGAATATAAATATAATGAATAGTACATTCATATTTTCGACGATTCACATGTGAAAAAAGATGAATATTTATAATTTGTGGGACAAGTATTGAGATCCCATCATTATATTAGTTTCAGGTTAAAGTAGAGGAAGATTCATCTGAGTGAGATCCAATTGGATCATAGCCCCATCAAAGAAACTTCTATCGGATAGCTTTTTTGTCAATGTGATTCCATCGGAGGATAGTCCATCAGAGTGAGTCCATTAGAATCAAATTAATTGGAATAAAGAAGGAAGAAAATAATTATAATGAAATAGAGACCAATCCAATGGATTTTGTCATACATAGATTATGGGATAGAGGATTATCAGACTAAATTTTGATGAGTGAGTTTTTGGAAAGATATCCTCTAGAAGGTTTTGTGAAAAACAAGTTGTTAAGTGAATTTTTAAAGTTATTGATGGTTCTACATAGGTTCATTTTTATTCATATTACTTTTGGGGGAAGTAAAGAATGGTATTAAGTGCATCATAAATGAATAAGGAAAGTGAATCTTATAACTGCGGTTACTTACCAGTTAATGAAATTGCTTATTTTTTTGATGGGGTGTATAACCAGCTTTGAAAATTGGATACAAAAATGATTATTGGGAGGGATAATAACTATATAATAAAAATTTATATTGTGTTATATTACTATTTTTTCTTGTTCCTTTGTATTCAAGAAATTATGATAGTAAAACAATCCATATTAGTGGGACTATCCAACATGTAAAGGAGTAGATCTTTGTACCAAACCTTGAAAATGTCAGGTGCTTCCTTCTATCCAAATTTTTCGCATACCTAAGGTATGGTTGAGAAGTTAAATTTTACTGGATCATAAATTTTACATGTTTCAAGGCATAATAAAGGTTTCAGTAGTAGTTAAGAAACATTATTATAAAAAGAAAAAGGAACCACTATTTCACCCCACCCCCCTTCTCTATTGTCTCAATCCAACCTAGGAATAATAAGTGGTATGAATGGTATGTTCCCCCTGAAAGATCCATCTTTGAGAATGGAGAATTCAAATTTAGTGAATAATATGGGTTTTCATATATTTTATGGAATAAATTAGCATTTTTGGAAGAATAGGTTGTTACCTTATATATTTTCCCTTAGGCTTGAAGTTAATGAGGCAACAATAGTGGTTTTTCCTCTTGTCAATGAAGCTTATATGATAGATTCTGATAATATAAGTATATAAGCTAACGGAAAGTCATAGAATTCCTTATTTACAACTCTGAATGATAATATTTATGCCAAGATTATGGTATTTCCAATAGCTAAACAAATTTGGGATAATTTCAGAAGCCGTTATGAAGGAAATGAGAAATTTAAGGAAACCAAGTTACAAATATGGAGAAGTATACATGATGATATAAAAAGGGATGATGATGAATGTATTGATAATTACCTTATAAGAGTAAATAAGTATGTGTGTAACACCAGAATCGTTTTTGAGAAGTTGGATGATTCTGAAATTGATAAGAAACTTATGATAAACTTTCTAGATAAATTTAATTCCAAAGATTCATCTTTCAAAGATCATGTGGATTTATCCTTGGATAAACATCAGTACATTCTTATGGACTATAAAATTAAAAAATATCCTACTTTAAAGAAATATTTTTATGGATAAATCAATTTTAAATATTTTTTAAAAGGTAAAAATAGAGATAATTTTTTGAATAATAATCACGTGATTCAGAAGAAGAGGAGGAAGCTGAAATTTTCAATACAATTTTTTCCCTCCTTTCTAAGAAATACAATAAACAAAATGGAAAGTTAAAACTACCAAATTTTAGAATTTTGAATGGAAAGTGAATTTTGAATAAAATCCAAGAAAGATAGATAATTATTTTGAGTGAAAAGAAGATGATAGGAGATCGCAAAAAAAAGTCAAAGAGACATAAGGAAATAATTCCATTGAATTGAAAGAAGATAATTTTTATAAGAATAGAAAATAATGATGATATCATATCTAATGATGAATCTAATCATCTACTTGACATCATTTCTCAATTTATAAATCGAAGTAATTATTCAGATAGTGATGATGATGGTGAGAAAATAATTAAAATATAGTCTATTATTAAAACAAATTTTCAAAACGAATTTAAACAGAACACTAAAAACAATAAAGAATGTATAATTTAGAGGAAATATTTTAAAGAAATAATACTCAAGAATGGTGATCAGATGAAGAAATTCGAAACAAACCTCAATTTTATTAGAGCTAAAAATTTTAATATTAGTGATATTGAAAGAAAACATAAAATTGGTGAAGAAAAATAAAATGGAAATAAGAATATTGGCATGATAGAATCAATACATACCGAAGAAATTAAGTAGAACAAGTTAAAGATACATGAATTTGAAAGATGGTATATGTTCTAAAAAAATTTGTCCAAGAAAGAGTAATATCTTTTAGAAAAAAAACTATGTTTGTTACTGTACAAAGTAAAATAAAAATGTGATAAAATATCAACAAAGTTACTATTATTAAAGGAAAATATGTTAAATATGGTGAGATGAAGGGTCTACAGAATTAGGCTTGTGACAAATCATCTTTCACTACGAAATAGAATAATTCTTTAGTAAATTGTCTCTATAAGAAAAGTGGACCACAATTTGTAATAAAAAAACACAAATTAGTTTTACTCTCTATCTAAATGATCAACATTCATAGGATATTTTTGATGTAATGGAGTCTTTATACAAAAATCTTACTCATGTTTATATAACTTGTCTCTACTAAGAAACAATTATGAGTCAATATGGAGTTATGATAATCAAATAAGATCAACATTATCTAAAAGATTTTTTGATCTGGAAAAGAAAACTCAATAAATGAAGAAAATGGATTATGTAATAAAATATAAGAATATGATGATAGATGGTTATGTTAAGAACATTCATAAAGAAAACATACTAAGTTTGAAAATAGAGTCTTTTTAGTTATTTGACCAAAATAAGTTGACATGGCTAAAAATTCAAAAGAGTCCCTAAAATTAGATGAATAAAAAGGGAAGAAAAATGCTTCAGAAGATGAGAAAAATGTTGATAAAAATATATTTATTGATTATGGTTTTAAGAGTTAGAAAATACGCATGATATTCGAGTAATATTGGAATGTTACTAAACTTTTTCTAACTATTATTCCAGAATAATAGGAATGCATGAAAAATATGTTACAAAATAATTAAAAAAATGGTACTAAAGTTGAAGAGGACATGAAAGCTATATCTAAATATTCCAAATATGGTAAGAAACATGATATAAAATTTATTTAAGATGATCCAAATGAAGGAAACATGTCCAATGAAAAATCCAATAAGAAGAAAAAAATTCAAGATTGAGAGAAGACTCTCAGTCCAAATATTTCGTATAAGAAACTATGATGTTCCTAATTATTTCCAAAATATTTTTATACTTTCACTAACTTGTAGGATATTGAAGGAGAATAATTAAGGAAGCTGAGTAATGATTCTCTTAATCTTATTGAAAAATAAATTGATGAATATAAGAGAAAAAAAGAGTTTTTTAGAATGTTTTTGTTTTTACACCTAAAAATTCTAATATATTTATTGATATTTTGGAAGGTAATTCTTATCTTCACAATTCTTTTCAATATTTTCCTAGACATGATAATGTTGAAAGAAACATGAAATTGTATTACATTGAAGTTGTGTTATGAAAAATACTGATAACCTTGATTATTCACTCTTGTCTTCTACATCGGAACAACCCCTGTAGGCAAAGAGTTGTTTAGTTAAAGGAAATTTATTATGATACTCATGTGATACTATGGTTCTCATGGGGATGGATTTCAAGATCTTGAGGTAAAGAGTTAAAACCTTTGAAAATGAGACAATTTTTCAATAAGTGGGAAAATTTTCATGATGGCCCCTTTGATTTTGATTTTTAATAAGGGGGAGAATATATAATAAGGTGTATAAGTTTATGAAAAGTGAAATTTAGGGGGATAAGGAATCTATGGGGATAATTTATAAAGAATTCATAACTATTGACAACAAAGAAAATGGGGGAGATTGATGGGACCAAGTAAATTTTTGGCCTCATTTTTATCAATAGATTATATGTGTTTAAAGATAGTAAAAGGAGAATATTTTGTTTTTGAACACACACTATTGGACTATCTAATAAGATTCACTAAAATTATATAATTGGATGAAAATAAAATGGAAATATGGTTTTGGACACAAAACTATAGAATTAGAATTTTAGACACATTTTTTGGTCCAAGTAAATCTGATGATACATTGTTGTTTGATTATTTCTCAAGAAGTATAAGTAATATGATATACTTTTGATTCATTATTTGAGAAAAAATGGGGATAATATGTGTTTGGAAAGAGTTTTAGAAACTAGTACACTTGACGTGAGTGGAAACTAATACATTGGATTGAATAAGGACATAAAATAATTGAACGCCATTGAACTTTCCAATGTAAATCTGATGAAGCTTTTTAGATCTTGGAGTTCTCAAAAATCATGATAGTTATCATGATAAAAGATTTTTAAGAATAGAGTAAAATGAAAAAAAAAATTCAGAGTTTGGAAAACAAGAGAAGATAAAGATGCTGGTTTTCAGTAAATCCAATAAGCCATAAAAAATAGAACATCAAACATTATAATCCACTTGTCCATCATAATGAATTCTAACACTCATTCAGTTTTCAAATAAGGTCAAGAATGATAGGACAAGGAAATATACATAATAGAGGTGAAGACTGATCCATCAAACCCAGATTGACACCGATAAGTCATTAGACACGAGAAATAATTAGAAACAAGATCATCGGTCTAAGGAAAATTTGAGTAGCTGAGGAAAATGTTATTTGTTTTATAAAAAATTCCAAAGTAGCTTAAAGGGGGGTTTTATCATATATAATTTGTAATAATTCTTATGGTAGAATTTTTTTAATGTTCATTCTAATACTGAGCATCGAAGTAGTAAATCGTTTGTTTTTTTTTATTTCTTCTAGTAGGTCAAGATAAAACTAAATGAACATGTTTTTAATAGAGTTAAGAGAAAGTTTATAGAGTTTTGAAGTGGGTAAGATAAGTTAAAACAAACAATCATTCCATAATAAATTCAATCAGACTCATTTTTTGTAAACAATTTAATAGGACTAACCCTCAGTTAGATACATCTATAAAAGTCACTAAAAATTTATGATATAACTCAAGTAATAGGATCCAAGATTTGTTTTTAAACTTAAATAGGTATGAAGTTTGGAGAAGAGTCAATAAGATTCAAGAAGCACCATGATGTTGAGAGAGTAGGTGAAATTTCCGAATATAAAGACAATGAATGTGAAATTTGGGATTTGTTAATTCCACTGATAACGAAGTAGAATTAATTTTCTAGAAATTACCATTATAGGATTACTATAAATATAAATAACTATACATTATTACTTGAAACTATTAATGTGTGAAAAAATATGAATCTATAACATTTGTGGGACAGGTATTGAGATACCAACCCTAGTTTAGTTTTAGGTTGAAGATAAGGAAAATCCATCGGAGTGAGATCCAATCAAATCATAGCCCTACCGGAAAAAATTCCATCAAATATAATTTTCATCAAAGCTATTCCATAGGATGGATGTCTATAAAATGGAGTTTGTTGAAGTGACATTCATCAGACAAAAGACGAAATAGCAGAAACAAAATCCGATAGAGTCCAATCAGACAGAGTCCATCGGATAGATATTACTAGATATAGGATGATTGGACAATCTTTTACTGATTGAGTTTATTGTAAAGATATTATAGAGAATTTTTCAACACCAATAAGTTTTTAAGATAATTTTTTATCTTCATGAAGATTTTATACTGGTAGAGCTTCATTCATCTTACTTGTCGGGGAAGTGAAGAACTTTATCAAGTGGATCAAAAAAAGAAGTTATAAAGTGAATCTAGTAACTGTGGATACTATCCAGTTGATGAAAAGGATTTCTTTTCTTTATAGTGTTTATAAATATCTATTAAAAGATGATATGAAATGTATATTTTGGGGGTGTAACCAACTACAGAAGAAAATTTTCTTCTTGTTTGTAAATGAATTTGTTTCTTATTCCATTGTATAGTGGAAATAAAGATAGTAAAATAATACATGTTTCTAGGACTATCCAACATAGAAAGGTAAAGTTCATTTTACCAAACCTTGTAAATGTCAGGTGATTCTTTATATATACATTTTATCCATACCAAGGGAAGGTAGAAAAGTTATACTTGAGTAGTTTTTAACACCAAAATGTTTCATAAGTTAAAGAGGGTTTCTAAAGTAGTTGAGATACATTATTATAAAACGAAAAAGAAACCATTGATTCACCCCCCGTGGAATCGATCCTAACTGGACACAACAATGGGTACCTCAGTGCACACATAAAATTTGTTTTTAGGTAACTATCCAATGGTAAGGACACTATGATGGGTTGATGAGCATGTGGAGCTAGTCAAGATTGAGGCAATGTCAGGACATAGTCTATGATATTTTAATGTTATTCCAATATCATTATATTTTTATTTATCTTATTATACATTTTAATCTTCCATATAAAGGGATACTTTTGACTAGGGTATACTATTAATTGTATTATATTTTTATATTTAACATTTTTATATTATCTTTTGTCTTTCACTATATTTATTTCTACTTTTTGTAATTTATTTTTCCTTTAAACGTTATTATTATTATTATTTACCTGATATCAAGTGTGTTGTCTCCCGTGATGTATGAGCAAGGAACCCTTCATTAGTCGAAAACCTATTCAGTATAGGGATGAATAGATGACTTTACTTGTCTCATTGGCTTGGATCTAGTTATTCTAATGAGAGAATCAAAAGGATTCTCATTATATGCTAGTATCAAATCATTCATGAGAGAAAGTAGTTCTCTTAACCTAGTGCTACGCCATTTGTGGAATGTTTTAAAATTATATAAATTCATCACAGGTGAAAATATTTTATATTTAATAGAACTAGTATATAATAGAATCTTTATAAAGATATTCAATTACACAAATAGCATTAAACAATCATGAAGGTCATCTTTAACTGTTGTTTTCATTATCCCTAAATAATATTAATCATAGTTTATAGTTGTACTTATATTAGATTTTCAAAAAACCATTGTGTTATCTAAGTCTCTAGTTAAATTTAGTTTTTATTTGTGTTTAGTCCAATATTTATATCGTTAATCTATTATATAAAAAATTAACTATCATACCCTATTCATTAAATTAATTTATTTTTTTATTTATTTTTTATTCATTGGGGTGTGAACTCTTTCTAGAGTCTTGTGTCCAAAATATAGAATTTTTGTAAGGTTTTATTGTTGCATGGATGGGTTACACATTTTGGGGAGCCTTGTGGATAGCCCTTTAATAGTGTTTTAAACCTTTATGGAGATTTAAATTGTTGGTGCATATTTTCTTATAACCATGTGACCAAACCATATGGATGAGGTGTGCATATCTGGTGGAAAGTTAATGGTTTCTACATGGTTTTAAAAAATTTAAATCAATACCATGAATGTTTTCTAGGTTTTTAAAAATAAGTTTTTCCACATTTTCCCCTCCCGAGATTTAATGTAATTTTCCCCTTTTCTATTATCATAATTCAACTGATTATAAGGATCATGAGGGGGATCTCTCCCTCTATTCTCCATTGGTTCAAAACTCCTCTCCCTACTTTCTCAAGATGATGTTATAGGGTGTGCTCATACTTCCCTTTTTTCCTCTTTTTTCATCCCATCTTCTTTCCCCCTTAGATTTTTCAATCTCGTAGAAACCCAATAAATTTCTCTAGTCCCATTCAGGGTTTTGGGTGACTTATTCATGAATAGTTTTGTTACTATGGCTTAAATTGAGTTCTTTAAGGTTTACTTGTGTGGTTATTGTTGAAGACGATGAATTATCACTTTATTTCGGTTGAATTAAGGTTGGTGTTTTTATAATTTTTATTTAAAATAAATTTAATTATGTTTTTGGTGATATAGAATATATTTTTAATCAAATAAAAATTATATGTGATACTTGTATTGTATTTTTTAATTGTTTTGAGTTGAAATATCACATGGAATAAGGGTTCGTTTCAAGGGGATTTCATTCATAAAATGGATTTAAAATTCTAAGTGGCTATAAAATTATTTTAATGTCTTTTTAAAATGTAATTGGGATTTTAAATATATTTGAAACCATTTTGTTCATGATATAAATTGAAAAGTGGTGTTTTAAATTTTTGGGGTTTTTAATGAAAAAATGAGTTAGTTTCATGTAGGTTTTTCAAATGGATTTTGGTAAGTTATCAAGAAATCGCATGATTCAATCAAAGCCCTGCTAAAAATAAATATATATAAAAAAAGAGACGAGAAAAATCAATGGTTATAAGGGATTATTACATAAATGAGAATAAAATGCTCCACGTATGTTCGCATCCACTATTGGATCACAATAGTTTGGGGTCATAAATTTCCACACCATATAAATTTCCATTACATCCTTCTTTGACTAGATATCTTCCACTTAATTCTACTCCCTGTATGAATTAGAGATTTCCAAGTAGAGTTGGGTAGCTCGGTTGAGACACTCTACCCAAAGAGGTCAAATTATCCAAGGCGCATCATGTGTTCTTATTTTCAAGGCCTTCAAAGAAATTTCTAAGACAGATTCAATCCAAAATGATATCTATTATATTGGAAATCATATCAAATTTCATAAACCATAGTAGTCATCTCAGTGTCATAAGTCATTCCAATTCCAGAAAAATGATAGAATCATCCTTTGACAAAGGCACGATAAGTATAGAAGACACCTCTACAACCTGAGAGGCGAGGAATAACAGAAGATGCCCCATCTACATTAAAATTGATCCATGAAATTATTGGAGGTATATACTGGATTAATTTAACCATTTTGAGGTTTTTTAGTTGACCTGCTATGACTAATAATGTGAGAATATTCATATCATGAGCAGTATTAAACATACCTTACATTTGGATCACCGAATCTTCATGGACCTCTTAGTGCAATGAAATCATTCCCAAGTGAATAGAGGGGTTATTTCTATAAAATATTTTATTATTTTGTGAATTCCATATAGATCAAATAGCTAAATAAACAATGACCATTAATAGATGCCGAATCTGCTCATTGAAGTCCATAACACATATTTTTTCCATGAAATCATCGATCTATAGGTCCCTATCATGTTTTATGAGAAACAACATGTTGGTGTAGTCCCATAAAAAATGTGCAAAGTCGCATGCTAATAACATGTGGTTTGTGTCCTCCTCATCATGGAAAAATATTATTATGATAGGAGAATGGTTATATACAACATTTTGATTCAATCTTAGGTGGGTAGCCTATGTATCCATATCCTCTACAATAGTATAAATAAAGATGACTGGATGAATCGGGTATTGAGCTTCATTATCCATGTTGTTGGCCTATTGACACCAACACATTTCATATTATATAACTCCATAGTGATAAAGTTTCTTTGGTGATTTCTCTTCCATATGATGGTGTCACAATCAATGCATTTATAGCTATGGATCAGGACTAATTTGAGCGGGAATCATACCATAAAAGCTAGAGATTTGTGATAAAGGATTCATAATCAACATGTGACCAGCCTTAGGGGGAATGCTTATAGTATCATTTAGTGGACTATCAAGCTGGGTGGTGTCCAGCATTTGAGCTGGGAGCCCCTACTCACAATTTATTTGGTTCCATGAATGATTTTGTTAATGGAGTGTTTGATTGATTCCCGAACAGTGGATGCAAGGTGATGTCTATAAGCACTTAAAAGATTCCCTTTGAACCTGTTCGATAAGTAATATGGGTAGATATTACAAGAAATGATTCTCCATGTGAATTTCTCGATTATCCCACCCCTGAAGATCTTAAGATATTTAATTCTAAGACCTCCCAATTCAGTGGGTTCGATGAAATCCTTCCTCAAAATAGTTAACAACTTCTTTTCATGGATTGAACTAGTCCATATAAAGTTCCTAATCCTACCTTAAAGATCCATTATATGGATCCTAGTCCATCTATACAATGTGAAAGAATAAAAAACTGAAATGTTATCACATAATTGACTTGGAACACCCTTTCTACTTGGGTCATGTATTTTACTTTCCACTCGACCATTTGGTTAAAAATTCCTAATCATATATCCTCAAAGTTATTCCTATTAACCATTCCACATAATAAATAAATGCCAAGATAATTAAATGGGTGGGATACCCTCTTATCATTAAGACACTTAATTTCCCTATTTTTCTAACAAATAATAATTCCATCAACAAAAACAATGAATGATTTATCCTAACTTATGGAATTTCCATCAACATCCTCATAATGTGAAAAAAGGGAATTAATAGTAGCTACCATCTTACTCAATGAATTAATGAGAAAAATAATAACATCAACATACAAAAGCTGAGAGGGAACATGGTCATTTTTACCAACTCAAATTCTTTTGTAGAGGTCATGTTGAGCCAACTCATTAATGCATCTTCTCAAGTAATCCTTAGCAATTGAAAAAAGAATCCCTGAAAGTGTGTCACCTGGTCTCACAAATCTAGTTTACTAAAATTATCGTCTCGGTTATCCCTTAATAATAATGGATTGCCTATAAGAGTTGACAATGATGCAGACAATCATTATGAAAGCATTTTGGAATCCATACCTTCATAGAACAACATAGAGGAATCTCCATTTCAACATGTCAAATCCCATAGATATGTCTATTATGAGGGTATAGTTAACATCCTTCTTTTTTATACTCATTATAATATCACCCTCTGAATCTACAAACAAAAAATGTTCAATGTTTCTTCCATGGGATAATCTAATTTGATTCATAGAGGTATTATCTTTCACATGATCTATTATCCTATTTATAAGGATCGTTCTAATGATTTTAGGAATCATGTTCCTAATTGAAACTAGAATGAAATATTTGACATCAAGTGAACTCTCCTTTCTGGGTATTAGGTAATGATACTTTTATTTTCCACATAATTCGTGGATGAAGGGTTGAGAAATTCCCCGATTTCCTGAGTAACATCATCCTGAAATATATGTCAATAAAACATGAAGAATTTGTCAGTAAATCCATCAGGGCCCTAAAAACTCTCCATGTTAAGGGAGAAGAAGAATTTATTAACTTCCTCCTTGGATGGGGCCATTAACAGAGTTCTATTATGATGATCCTCAATGAAAGGAGTGATATTATCAACCATTTTTTGTGTACTATCTTGTCCATTTTCAGAGCATATCCCCTAAAAGTGCTCCAAAGTTTCCTAAGTGGTCTCATTTTTAGAGGTGTATGTGTTTCCATATATTATGATAGCTTTATTCCGCACTTTGACCCTCTTTTATTTGTGTAATCTTTGGAAGAACGTGGAGTTCCTAACCCCGTTCTTAATCTATTTGACATTCAATTGATTTTTTCCATCCTTTCCATGATATCTAGAATATCATCAAGCCTATTATGAACTTTTACCTTATCTCATGATGGTGAATTCTTGTGTTGATTCATGATCAAACTATGATCAATACATATTTAGTCATATTTAAGGTCCACCTACTACCTATAAAAATATTTTTTACTCAATTCCTTATTCATTGTCTTCGTGTGACTATCTTCCCCATTAATATTCTGAAAAGGGATTCCAATATGTTTGAGTTTATAATCTTCTAACAAGGTCTCCCTACACCTAAGAACCACAATCTATCCATTATTAAATTGTAATGAAAGATGTGTTGACCTTATCATGTGTGTGAAAACTTCTAAAATGTTATGATTGTGATCAAATTGATGCTTCAGAAGCATGAACCCTGAGATTTTAGTTGTTACAACCCTAACATCCATTTGGATGAAGCATCTATTAAGCTTAATTGATTTTATTCCATTCACAAAATATCTAATCCATTTAAAATCATCACAGACAAAAGGAACCTCAACAACATTTCAATGTTCAATACAATAAGAGACCTCCAAAGAGGTAATACAGTTGAAGCTACACCTAGATTTTTCTCTAGGTTTCATAATAGTATTTAATTCTCCAAGAATCACCC
Source organism: Viscum album (assembly GCA_963277665.1). Taxonomy (NCBI): domain Eukaryota; kingdom Viridiplantae; phylum Streptophyta; class Magnoliopsida; order Santalales; family Viscaceae; genus Viscum; species Viscum album. The sequence continues at coordinate 2,082,314,763 of OY728143.1, read as the reverse complement.
ATTTTTATTCATATTTTCATAAATAGATTTAATATCCTTCCATTATTCCCTTATTTTGATATATTTTGTGGATTCATATATAAATGAGATTGATAAATTATATCCTTGATTGTTTTAAGAGATTGAAACACTCTGAGGCTTCTTACTATATGTGTTTATGGGGATGGATTCAGGAATTAACACCCATAGGTGATCAATGATGGAGACATGAGAGTTTTGATTGATAAACCTATATCTAAGAGACTCCCACTTGAACCATTTCCAGTTGTTAAAGAAGAGATTTGGTTCAGTAATGCTAATGAGAAAAGTCTTGTAGGATATTATGAAGCATCCAAGGTCTTTGGTTCTTAGGGATTTCCTTAGCCCCTGATAATTCTAATAAAATATATTCATTATTTATGGGTCTTACCCCTTTTTGGGTGTCTCCAAACTATTCCATGTTCACCTGGCCCTTACCACCTTTTCCTTTGATCTTTTTCTTATTCCCCTTTGAATTTTTATCCATTAGAGGCTCATTTTTTCCCCAGATCTGGTACATTCCTCAACATTATCTTCATTTGAGGGACCAAAATTATTCTCATTAATATGAGTGTCTTAGATTTCATCATACAAAAAGACACCATTCAAAGGTGTAAATTTATTCACATATTTTATAGTCTTATCAAACTTTTCCATGGGTGTACTCTTCCAGGAAATTCTAGAAGAGGACACCTGTGAGAATCCACCCTCTAGTGCAATGTGTTCAGAGTGATCAGAAAATTTTTTGTAATACTCCCCATACATTATTGAGTGTTCCAGCAGAGTCCCATTATGGGTTGGAGTAACATGTTGCATTTATACTTGTTTCAGGATCTGATTCTCATACATGGACTTGTTTCCTTAATATCTAGCCGATGGGTTACATGCCTCATTGCACACCACCTACTCAATAAGAGTTATGTGTTTTACTTCTGATGGGACTGTAGCATTTTCAAGTAAACAGTTTGGCCAACCCCATCAATATTGATTTCCCTAGAAGTAGCATCTATTGTTTCTATCACAGGAAAGGGATCTTCATTAGGGTGATTTTTATGAGCATCAGTGGGATCCTTTGAGGTATGTGACACCACACCCACATCCTTTGAAGGCACAACATCAGTGCATCGCACATCTGTCTATCCAGTTCCCTCATTATCCATATTACTCATATATTTGTTGTGATCATCATCTTGAATTGTACCTACAGGAATGCTAATATCCTAATAATGCATCATATGTTCTCCAATTTTAATAACATTAGTTGATGGAATCTTAGAGATACTTAGTACAAGTACTTGATTTCCAACAACTGATTGTTCTTGTTCTAAATTGTGAGTTCCCTTTGTGTCTACACATGGGAGGTCACACCATCTAGGTAGAGATTCGGGGGGTGGGGAATTCCCTTTCCTCTTTCTAAATACACTGAAATCATGCCCATGTATTTTTCAAAATATTCACTTGAAACCCCTTCTACATTTTGCAAGAAGGTGACCAAAAAATTTTAATTAATGAATTTTTTTTTGTTTTCCTTCAAACATAATGTAAAGTTTGAACGTATCATCTCTTTTTATGAGCACAACCTCCTCTACCAAGGTATTGAACGCCCACTAATATTCTGTCATAGTTTCCAAATCAAGGATTATCTATTTTCATTTCCATTTTTATGGGGTTTCTAACCACGGATGCTATGTCCCATAATATCCTTAGGTGCAAATAGGGAAAATTAAGCTTAACTATATGCAACCAAACCTAGGACAGGTGTTCCAGAAATTATAAATATTAAAGTTCTTCTCCCATTATAGAATTCTGTGAAACCTAGGCTTCAAGGAAATTGACCTCGTTCCCCAAGAATGTATCTTGAAATTATTATATAGAAACACAACATGGCAGTAACCTCATCCAATGGTAGTCATCCTCCAATTGTCAAATCTCCATACAACCACAATTCATTAGGTGAGGTCAGGGAATTTTCATGTACTTTCTACATTCGAGACCAAGATAGTTGAAATGATAGAATACCTACGTAGGTTGACTCACTCCTCCACAACATCCTGATTGGTAGAGACATGTGTAATCTGTCTTTTCCTAATGATTCTTCTAGGTCGAGGTAGGTCAAAATTAGAAAAAGAATTGGAGGTAGAATATTTAACAACTTATGTAATGTTATTCCATGGGACCACGATGGAATAATATCCATCCCTCTATGAGATAAGTTTGTTTGAAATTTGAAATATATCATAATTCTCTACATGTTTATCTTTCTTTCAGTCTCTTTCAACTTCATTGGGATTCACTCGCTCAATATCCTCTTGATAGCCTGATCTAGGGTTTTCCCCTTTCTACACTTATTCCACTTAATCTTCCATCTTTTTTATTTTAATTGTTTGGGTTTCAAAGAGTTATTTTAAATGGAATTTAAAATCATTATAAATTAATTTTCATTCTGATTCCATTCTAATAAAGTCTAGTTTAGTACTTTTAACTAGTTTTCAATTGTTGTGGGCGTGTGAGACCCACTTGAGCCCGCTGATTAATTTTTACCTTCAAGAGCAGTATTATTTTTTGATTAAATATATATTGTAGTCTACGGGGAATACTTTATTATGATATGTATTTTTTAACCTGGGTGTTTGTTTTCCATATTTTTTAGTTTTTATATTTTATGTTTTGAATATTACAAATGCCTCACAATATTCAAATTATTTTTAAAACTATATTAATAATTATTTTTTAATTCCACTCAATATTTTTATTTAATTGTATTCTATTAATAAATATATTTATTTAAATATATTATATTAACTTTGTTAATAATTTATTTGATTTATTATTATTTTTAAATCATGTATAAAATAAATTTCATGTTTTTATAAATTTTTTCTCTGTTTATTATATACCCTTAGGTATTTTTTAAAATCCATTTTTTACCCTTACTAATATTTTGAATGTTATTTTTTACCTTCACGAAACTATGTTTTACTCATACATGTGTTTCTGACTACCTTTACATAGTCTTTATATTTTTTTCATTTCCCTTGAAAAACTTGTTTCTACCTTTAAATGATTTGGATTATACCCTTATATAGCTATTTCCTTAACCATATAATAGTAGTTTAGTTATTTTTTCCCTTAGGTGAATTGTATCATACCCTTATACAATACATAAAAACTCTATTGTATCCTGATGTAACTAGATTCTACCCTCACATGAGATATACAATTATTATTTTACCTTTACATAGTATTATATATACCCTTATGCATCTCTTAGTGACCCTTGCACAAGGTATGTCAACTCATTCATATATTTACAACACTCTTGTTTATACCCTTACACATGTTTCATGTTACCCTTATGTAAGTTTCAATTACACTTATACTCGTTCTTAGAAAACATGACGTAGTGGTTACTCGGCTTTTTTACTCATACACAATAGCTTATTACCCTTACAAAATCAATACATTTTAGTTCTTACCATTACACATAATATTAAAAACAATTTACCTTTATGAAACTTATGTAAAACCTATTTTACTTTTAAACTTGCATGAAAAAATAACATTTACATAGTTTTGAAATCCATGATTTTCTCGGATACCCTATTTTATCATTTGTTATTATATATTCTTTTCTATATATTCATAATACATTTTTAATTTATTTTAATGATTCTACAAATTTATATTAATTATATATAATCTATATGAATGTGTTGACACTATTTTAAACATATTTAAATAAACATCAATGTTTTTATTCTTATTTCACATGAAGATACAACATTGAACTCACAAATTCTAATTATATTATTTGATGTTTTTTTTGTTGTTTTTTAATGTTTCTAAATTCATATTTTATGTTAACTAATTAGTTAAAATTTGTTTTATAATATTTAATACAGTGTTATTCAATTTTTTAATTTCATCATATATAAATACTTATATTATATTGGTTTTTAAATTTTGAATTTTAATAAATGCTTTTATGCAATTACTATTAGAGTATGGTTTACCTATTATTTTAGAATTATTTTAATATTTGGATTATTATTTCAAGTTGTTTTGAATTAGTATTCCCATTTTTGAATTTTGTATTATATTCAGGTGATAATTTTTAAATGATAATATCCTTTTTCACTCTTTGTTAATTCAATAGTTGTCTTTTTAAATTTTAAATGTCTAAAGTTTGGCTTGAGTTTGTTAAATTTCTTTCTTATTTAAGGAGTTCAAGTATTCCTGAAAAGGATACTATGAGATACTAAAATAATAATTCTTCAATGAGAACTTACATATTTACAAGTGATAATGAGAAATTTGGGTGTGTGATACTAGTGTACAATTTTCTAATCCTGTGAAAATAATTCTCTCATATATTGGAAGATCTCTCAAGGGTTGTTCCTACTAATTTTTTGACTTCTATTACATTGAAAAGACAATTAGATCCAATACTGAAGAACTAATACTCATGATTCTCTTATATATTGATCATTTTTGTCTTGGTGTCTTTTTTTTCCATAACACATATTCTTATATATCACATTCTCCCACTTTTTGATTATGATTTTACTTTAAAAATAATTTTATTTCTTTTTTTTGTGACTCATGGATTCTAAAGTTAAGACCTTTTGGGATATGAATCACACTATCCAAAGTTAGTCTTGTAATTGGTTTTTGAATCTCTATAAAAAATTGGGTTGTATTGGTTATATTTCCTCTAAATAAGTAGGTTTTAATTAAGTTATCATTCCCATTTAAAAATAAATATATTTATCAACATATCTCTCATTAAGTAGAGAGTTTAAAGAGTTTACTAGGTCCAATTTAGACCAAACTACTATAAAAATTATTGTACTCATTCTTTAATTTTTCATTAACAATTAACTTTTATAATTAAATTTGTTAATTAGATTAAATAATTAATCAGACTCTTAAAATTTATGATGGTCATTTCACCCACCACTAAACCATCTATCATCACCTTAATTGACATAACAATTGATATCATCAGTTGAAACTTTTAAGAATTTTCATTTTATAATCTGTTATTTTTTTGTTGTTTTAACCTCTTAAAAGACCTTATAGTCTAAGGAAAATATCTATAAATGGTAGGAATGAATAAAAATCATTCATGGATTACTCATAAACCACCGCACATTGATAGAAACGGTTATAGTTACTAGAAATCTAGAATGGAGGAATACCTCAAGAAGTTAAGCAGCAAACACTTGTAGGTCATGGAAAACCCATAAAAACTACCATATATTGACTTGAATATTTTTATGGAAAATTATTAAATTATATTTTCTTTAATTAAAAAGTAGTAAATATTTTATAATGTTCTATTAAAAGAAGTTTTCTTTGTCTTGTGTCTGTGTGTAGGACAGTTCATGTGATTTGAATGATTTTAAAAGTTATACATCTAAGATCTGACAAGATGAGTAGAAAAAAACTTGTAATGCTTTTAGAGGAGTACTAAGATTTCAATATTGGGTAAGATGAAGGTAAACACCTGATATTTTAATAAAAAACAATGTTTGATAGCATAAAACAAACGCAATACCGAGCATAAATGAACCACAAACTATTTTTATTTAAATACGATTGTTTTAACAAAATGATTGAATTGGTATGAAAAGGATTAAATAAATTTTTAAATTTATATAAAGGACCTACTCAATACCAAAATATTAATTAATTCAAAGTAAATAAGCACTCAATTTATTAATAAAGACGTTTTATTCTATATAATTCATTTTTTCAAAAATGTTTATATTACTTTTTAGGAGTGAATATTATAATTAATTTTTCAAAATTTTATAAATTTTATTCAATAATAATATAAAATTTTAAATCATCATTAGAATATAGTGAACTTATATGATATTTTCCCAGAAGATTTATTTTCTAGTGAACAGTGAGCAACACTGTTTTTCATTGAAAACTATATTTTTGTTTCAATCATTTAAAAAGTTATGTTTTTTTAAATTGATTAAAATTAAATTTTATTATATTATATTATTAATAAACTAATTAATTTAATTGGAATTACTTTTATGGTTTAATTTAGTATAAAAACATTTATAAAAATGAAAGGGTATTTTCTAGAAAGAGTATTTTTTGTGTTTTTTTAATATTAAATTAATTCCTAACACTTATAGAAATTGAATACTTATGAAATGATTTCATATTTAGAATCAGGAGTTCCAAATTTTAGAAATATTTTTCTTTTTATTTTTTCCATTATAAATAATAACAGTATTAAATAATTTTCAACACGATAAGGGTAAATTATGTAATTTAGCTTAAAAATAACATGATAAGGACAGAAAAATTACCCTAACTTGTGCCTTTGTTCTATTTGATGAGTTTGATTCAGCCATTATAGTCTATGATTCTAAAATATAAAAACATGTTACAATATTTATTTGATTTTAACTTTCATTATATTTAAGTAAAAGATAAATCCAAAAATGTCACTTTCTTGATTTTAATATCTATAATATTTTGTGATAGGAATAAATATAACTATTTTTTGGTTATAAAAGATTATATGAGATATGAATGAGTTATTTTTATCTTGTTAGTTTATTTTAAATTATTATTAATCGAATAATTTTCTTGAATGCTTATTCATCACCGACATAGTATTTCCTCAACAAATAAAAAAAATTAGCCAAAAAAATTAAAAGTATTATAAATTGGATGAATTATTATATTAAATGAATTTTACAGATAAATTGACATAGTATGTATGTATTAAAGTATTATATTATAATTCCTTCTTATCATGATGTTTGTAAAGTCAAATTAATTTAATGGTCTCAAAAATTACATTAATTATAATTTATAATAAACAGTATTTTATTAAATAATTTTAGAATGATAAAAATATTATATTAACAAATATTAATGTTTTTTGGATGAAACAATAAACCATAGTTATATATATATTAGATTCTTGGGGGTACAATTACATTTAAATACATACACACCACACACACAGGCTAAAGAGGCAGGCCATAACCCCCCCCCCCCACTCCCCAAGAGGATAGCCCTCCCATTAAGCCTTATTTATTTACTACATGGCTTGTAGGCCCAGTGGGCCTGAATCCCATTAGAGGGAGTGAAATCCCAGTGTATCCTCATGCCAATATCATCTTTCTTGTTTCATGCATGTGTCACCGCCTTACATCATTCCTACATCACCACCTGCTTGTGTCATCATTGTGTCCCCACCTACATAGTATTGTCATAGTACCTATTCCCACCCAAATTTGATCCTAGGACTCATGTGGGGTTACAGGATACTTTACCACTCAGTTAATCCCCCAACTACCCATCAATCATACTTTATTTTTTGATTTGTTTTTTCTTTTATGGTAACATTATTGACCATTAAAGTGTATAAAATGTATATATTGTAGCAACTGTCAAAAGGGTTAATGGGGGTTAAAATTGAAAATAGGGTAAAACAATAACCAAAACATTTCCATTAGACTCATAATAATATTATATTATAATTATAAAAATGTAGATAATTTTTTTAATAATGAATAATTTATATTAATTTAATACATTAAGAAATTCCAAGAATACCCCTCTCATCACAAATAAAAGGACAACCCTTGTCTATTTTATTTATACACCTTTGAGAAATATAGATCTACTAAAACATACCTAAGTCCATTTTAAACATTATTATAATAGTTTTAGTGTTTTTATCTCATCTAAAAGACCAAACCTTGTTTCATTAAGAGGATATCTAAAGGAAGTCTATTGAAGAAGAGGTAATCATATTTACCGATTCTTTCAAGTTTATTTACTCTTCTACATCATATTAATGTGTTGTAACCATCCCAAAATAATTTCCCTAGTATATTAAATATATTTATATATTATTAATCTAATATTAAAACCATATTTCATTTATTTTTCATCCAATGAAAAGTGAGAACATCGCTCGTGCATGCGCATGGCTTACTGTCTCAATGTAGCGCTGCAATTTGTTTTTCATCACCACTTTACATGGAAGGATATAAAGATAGAAATGATGAACTTATTTTATATTTATGAAATAATTATTCTCCTGGTATTACATTATCTTGTATACCATCTTACCTTCAAATCTATTATAAAACGATAACGTCGCTCATGTGTACATGTGGATTACCCCCTCCACAAAGCGATGTGGTAGGTTTTTCATTTCCATTTTACATGGATGGTAATAAGGATATATTTCATGAATATATAAGATATATATTATGTAATAATGATCTTGGAAGTTTTTTTTATTATGCTTATTTCTTTCATTCCATCCTTCTATGAGTGTAACAACATTAATGTGTGTGTATGTCTTACCCACTACACAAACATTGTAATTAATTTTTATATCTCTACATTTTATATAAGACTCTAAATATATTTAAATTTATATATATATTATTTTTATAACATGAATAAAATTTTACATATGACGTAACCATGATGAATATGAAAGGAACAAAACTACCTAATCAAAACATATATGAAAAATGAAGCAGTTAACACTCAAAATACTGATAATAATAAAATATTATTAGAAAACCAGTTATAAAATGTAATAAATTGATCATATATGATATTATAGATATGTATATGGTTCTTTTTTGTAATAATAATAAATAAAAATTTATTATACATGAGGTTAAATGAACTTATGAGGCAATTAAAATGTGATGTAAGGGATTTTATCTCAATTTACATTACATTGAGACATATTTGGTATTATGAACCTATGTAATTTATGTCATGTATATAATACCACTTTGAATTATTTGACATGAATATATATTTATTCATGAGGATTAATTATTCTATTCAAGTTAATCTTTTAAGATTAATATTTAAAATAATATCTAATCTCATTTTTCTTTGGATAGGGTATATTTTTATTCCATGTTCATATTTTTTTATATTGTTTTTCAAAATTACTTTTTATATACTAAAATGATTTATTATATACATTTTTGACTTTTCAAAGGTTTGAAATTAATATTTATAATGTTTTTCTAAAAAGGTTGTTTTTAAATCTTTTAATAAAAGTCAAAATGAATGTCTCCTAATAACGTCTACAATGTTAATATATTTTCCTACCACCATAACTATATTATGATATTAAGTTTATTCTAAAAGATTTAAATGGTTTCTTAGAGAAAAACCTTTGATGAAAATTTCATTTAATATTTCAGTTCCATTTTTTAAAATATAGTATTTTACTAAAAAAACTATATTTCTTATGAATTGATGGCCATCACTCGTCTTTTAAGTCATTTTGTGGTTGATAAATTTCTCTTGAAACTTTCATTTTCTTATGATCATTTTTACTTGGACATTGCATTTTTCTTAAGTATCCAAATAATGGATATTATTATATCCTACACTATATACAATTTTTATATAAAATGTTTTTTTATTAAAATTATTTGATTTACTAAGAAAGTATTAATATTTTGTATTTTTTACTCAATAATAATATTTTTTGAAAAGGTATAAAATAATGAATTGAATTCAATATGTGAGGATTACATTAGAAATTCAGTAAATATTGGGGCCCAAAATTTTATATCCTCTCGATGTATCAATATGTCTTATGAGAAAAATAAATTTTCCAAATTAAATGGGTATTGGTTAGTACCTACCCATCGATTAAACTATCTCAATGTATGGTCTTAATGGTTATAGATATCATGACGTCTAAGATCATGAAATCCAACCTTAATAATTTATTTCATTGAGAATTTATTAATTATTATTAATGATATTACTGCATTTATATTATTTGTTGATTCGTTTTTTTATCATGTTATTGATTAAATGGAAAACGTTTTTAGTTATTTACCACGTCTTACTGATTAATCTTTATTTACTCACGATAGATTCTATTATACATAACTCTTATGGATCATATGATATCACCCTATATTGTTTTATTTTCCCCATGATATGAAGATGGTTATTATGAATAATATCAAGGATTAAAGATTTGTTTTTCCTATTTATTTTATATTTCCAATATAACATGGGAGTCATGTTTATATCAAGTTCTTCATTAATAATAAACCGATTAGTCCTTCAGTATGAGATAATTTGAATATTACATCAATGTAATGATATAGATGCCAACTCTATCGATTGGGATCAGGGTGTTATAGTTGGTACCAAGGAAATATTACTATAAAACATGGGAAATTGTTTTAGATTTTTTTTTGAAAAAGGATGGTATAATAATCATAAAGATCATAATTAACAAGATGGAACATCCATGAAAGAAAAAAATAGAGCTAGAGGTGGGTCCCTCTTGACAGACTACAAGTATCCAAATGATGGGCGACTTCATTTCTCTCCCTTTAAATGAAGGTTAAAGAATGAGTTATGGAGATGTAACTGAGAGACTCCATTTTTTTTTCGAGGAATCCAAAATATTGGAGACCAAAATCATTTTTACTAATTGAATTGATGATGGTGAGATAATTATATTTAATATGTATAGCATTCCACCCATATTATTTTGTAAAATTTATATTGGGAAGGATTGTGTAGGAAATATAGGACACCGGGACACCCCGAGAAGGGAGGGGTGAATCAGGATGTCAACTTTTTCTTTTAATGTGATAGATTATATTCCCATGTTGTTAAGAACTTTTTAAACATGAATGATGGAAAGGATCAACAATCAGACATTCACTTGAAAAGATATGACACAACACTTTAACATGGTTTATCGCTAAGGGATACATCCACAGAACATATGTCGACAGTGTATCATTCATACCAAAATCCACTAATCCTCACTAGTTGCAGAATATAACTGTTTGGTCATAGTCACTATGTTTTGATCACACTACCTTTATTATAATTCATTTCTATCTCACTACATCCCTTGGAACACTTTCATTAAACCCCACTTACTTAATACTATGAGAGAAGTCAATGTTTATCGACATGAAGGTCACTTCAATAGATTTTCATTTAAGTCTCTGCCTGTGACTTATCATGAGACTCTGCTCACATCATGGACATGAGTTGATGAACTTTGGAAGCCCTATTACCTTAAACCAAATATTCAATATTTCCTTTTTTGAAACTCCTTCATGAAGTTCAATCCATTTCAAAGCACCCCTACCTTCGCGGAACACACTGCCTTTCTGAAGCACCTCTGCCTTCATGGAACAACCTTCCTTCATGAAGATCTCTTACCTTTGTGGAACAAACTATTTTTGAGAAGATTACTGAGTCAACATTGAATACCCTATCATTGTGAAGTACACATTAAACAAAATCATTTAACATCAGTCATGACTTATAGTCCTTTCGTGATGCTCAAGCTCACAGATAAATCCCAGTTCACAAAGCTCTTCATTAACTCAAAGTGCTTCAAGATTTTCCTTCAAAACTACATTAAAATGAAGTGGTGTAGCCTCATATTTATAGGCTCGGTTGTTCATGATTCTCCACCGCCTCTTCTCTGATTTTATAGATCCTTCATAAAATTCTTCACCACACTCATCCCTTTGCAATGAACCTTGGAAATTATCTATTATCAATTCTCATCATAACCATAGAGATTTCTATAAAACCCCTTCATGGTGCCCATCATAATCATAAAGAATTCTGTCAATGATCGTGGAGAACTCTATTACCAATCATGAAGCGTGAAATATGGTAATCATGGAGAACACCATCTCTATTTTCATAGCTCATTGTATTTGTTGAGCATACCATCAGAAAACATTACTACTTCAAGAAACCCAATTCATGAATACCCTCTTTGTGAAACTCATGCTTTTCAATAATTTAATAATTCCTTCAATAGAAACCACTTTTCATCGCAAAATCCAACTTCCAAATTTTTGATTTCAAAATTTTCGAAAACACTGAGATACAACACCACCATCAATACTAGTTTCGGATGGAAATGTATGATTCTTTTACCCAAAATATCCCGGATCATCCATGAGAGGATTGACAGTAAACACAAACCATCCTCTATTTACAGTAAATAACAGCCCTGGTTCTAACAGGCTTCATCGATAGGGGGTTCCTGAAAGGCATGGTTCAAATCCTATCTAGCAGCAATGATCTTCCCACAATGGTCCCATTCTTTCAATCCAATTCCAACAATTACCCTCTTAGAACTAGATTTTAGACAAACCTTGGAAAATGAATGTTATGATAATACCTTATAGTATTTGAGAAAGTTTTCCACTTTAGGAATTTATTTTATGGATCAATATTCATGATGATTATGATCAAACTCAATGTGTGCCACTATTTTGTGATGGCGCCTAATGAATAATGTTAACCAATTCCCATAGAAAATGTAGTAATTTCACTATTTAGAAATCTAATATTGTTCGTATTGGAACTAATCATATCATGTCCATATTTGTGTAATCGACACAAGTTATGATAAATAACATTTACCCATGTGGAACAACTTATTGTTCCAAAATGTGATTATCCTATCGATTAAAGGTGGAGGAAAATCCCCCTTTTATTGAATCATAATAGAAACACATAAAAACAGAGAAAGCAATAGAAGTTATTATAGATCATCAAAGGCCTATTCACGAGGTCCCAAGCATTTTTCTGTTTTTTTCAGTGATCCTTATTTCATTATCCCTCAACATTCCCCAATTTGTACCCTGGCTGCAACCATGATTGTGCCCACATCCCCTACAGTGAAGAGCTTCCAATTCCTGTGCTTGTTGAATAAGTGTTTCAATATTCGTGTTTTTCGAGTCCGAGAAATCTGATGGTGCTTCATCCTTTCTTGTCATTGGTTCTGCTTTTCCACGTCCTCCCCCTTGATTTCTAGAATGTGGTTCATGCTACCAAGAACTTTCTTGCTACCAAGAATAAACCATCTACTCATGTCCATTAGTAGGGTTTTGGGAATGTTTCATTGGAGTCTGTTCTGGCTGCAGCACATTAGCATGCATAATGGGAGGATAGATAAGGCTAGAGTTATCTCTTTTGGCCATCCCTGTGTGTGGCTTTAGAGTATCTTCAGAGGCCATCTGCTCTTAGGAAGGAAAATCAGGTTATCCCTACATATTTCCAGGTCTCATCACCGAGGAGTTGGGGCAGGCTCTATCTTCCACACCCAGTGTAGGGCTAGCACAAGTTTTTCCTTCATGAGGATCAAAAATTTCTACCAGCACATAATTGGAAGATAAGTCCAGGGAAGATTCCTTGCATGTCATTGGGGATGGAGCCTCTCCTACAGCTGCATTAACCACTTCCTTATAGTGAGAAAGAACTTTTTTTCCTACCTGGACCCCAGAAGAAACTTTAGTAGAATGGCCTTTAACTAGTGAGTGAGTGCTAGCCTTGGATAAATTAGTAGAAACCATAGGACCAGAGGTGGAACCAGCTGCCTTATGGGAATAATATTTACTCACCATTCGGGTATTGATATCCTTTGTGTCCCTTAACATTGACAGTTTCGGTAATTCAGGTAGTAGGGGAGATCTACAGGACCCCGCTCAACTTTTTCAACCCAGGAACGCTTGTTTCCTTGTTCAGGATCAGTGGAGGTAATTTTTTTATTTCCTATACCCTTATTTTTCCTAGATTCAGTAGGATTTTGAGTCAATGAGGTCAGTGGGTTCTCAATTCCTTTCATGGCCTTATTATTTTTAAGACATGAACTAATATCATGTCCAAGAAACAAGAAAAAATAACAAGCTATGGACCTTCTACAATTTGAAGTGTCATTGATAATGACTTTATATTCTGGACAGAACCTTGTTTTATTCTCAAATTCAATTCATAGTTCAAGTTCTTCCTCCTCAGTATAAAGGTAAACCTTATCAATTAGATTGGAACACAGATCAACTTCAACTAAAAATCTAGCATAATGGTTTTATCTAGCTACTTAAATTTCTATATCCATTTTTATTGGGACCCCTATGTTCAAAACAATGTCATATAAAATCCTAGGATGACAAAGAATGTAGTTTAAACCAAATACTTTAACCCAAGTTCGAATTGAATTGTTACCGATTTCTAGAGGATTGAATTTTTGATCCCATTCTCTGATATGCAGTGCTCTTTGTTTGAAATAAATTAATCCAAAGCTCCATGCTCACATCTTGAGTTCCTCATAGGGAATGCTTAAGTGGTAAAAAACCTTCCCAAGTGAGACACACTTCCTGGTGAAAAAACCCTTGATCTCTGACAGTCTCTAATTAAGAAACTCAAGGTTCCATGGCACAGTTCCTTTGGGTAGGATGAGGTGAGAAACAATCGAGTGTGCTCCAATTTCAAGCCTCTCGGATATCACGACCGTATTAGCTTTAACAAGCTTGACAGAACCCTTCCACTGAATACCAACACATGAACCCCTAAAAAGAGAGAAATATTGTATTTGTGAACTGACCTCAATAGGGTTAACATCAGGGAAATCTCTCTTCATGGGTATCAGATTCTTCTAACCAGACTCTGCATGTTTGTAGAAATCAAAGAGTCCTTGTCCCAAAAAATTGCATGCCATTGGTTTCAGAAGTAGCAGAAACCCTATTTCCCATTACGGAGATGTGAGAGAACTCCCGACCTCTTCTGACCGATCTCCATATGACCTTCCCACATTCTTCTTATTCTAGAAGATTGTGATTATCCTATTTTAGATTTCACCATGTGAAAAAAGTCTCCATATTTTAGTGTAACTAATAATCCATTTTTAGATGATAAGTGGATTTAATCTCTCAAAAATATATTCCATGATTTGAGATGTAAGGAAAGTGAAAAAATTATTCTATTGGTATATTGTTTGATAGGAGATGCTGATAAATAGTGGTTTAACATCCAGGGTTTTTAAAAGGAAACAAAATGTTCGATAGCGTACATGATACACCACATCAATCTTAAACGAACAACTGAATATTATTATTTATTATAGTGCTTATCACATATCCATTATAATTGAGGGAATGAAAAGTGTTAACTAAATTATGAAAATGTGGTTTACAGATATTTATATAATGATTAATTGGTTTCAAAATTAACTTTAAATGAAACTAAAAACCAATTGAATATAAAGGGTGTATTTTTCATGAAAACCTATTTAAATGTGAGTAATTATGTTTATAAAATAATAAAATCACTCTTATTGGATTATATTAGTGGATAATAAATTCAATATAGTGTTTAAATTTCATCCTATGTATTTTTTAGAGATGATATAATAACAAATTAAATTTTGGGGATAAAAGGGATATTTTTCTAAAAATGTAGTTTTACTGCCTTTTGATGGTGGACCCTTTTTTAAATATATTTTTCATCGCTTTTATGTTTTATATTAGAAAAATTAAAATTATTATTTATAATTGGACCTTTAAAATTTAATTTGTTTTAATTTTTTGTATTTTTCTAATAAAATTAATATTTTAATGAATAGTTAAAAATACTGCATTTTAATTCAAAACTGCCTTTTTTCAAATTTATTTATATTGTTAGATTATCCTTTTAAATGGTGTTAGGGTATATTTATATTATTTTTCTATTAGTTAATCCAATATAGTTTATTGAATGAAATATCAAATTGAAATTGAAAAGAAAGATTATGTGAATTTTTGAATGTTTTACTTAAAAAACTCGTTTTCTCATTCTGACAATGGGATTAATTTTAAATTTAATTTTTACACATCTATGAATTTAATTTAGAAAAACTAAAATTCATGTTTGGAATAAGTATGCAAATATTGATCCAGTAGGATCAAAATATTTTTTTTGTAACTTTAATAATTTTTTTACCACAATTAATGGGATAATCAGGTAAATAGGGGTAAAAATAATATTATAATAATATAAAACTACCCTAAAACTTGTCCTAATATTATTGGAAGAGTTTTTTCTGGACAATAAAATACTTAGGAATCTATTTTGGTCTTTATAACCCACTTGGGTGTGATTATGACATTATAAACATTTTATTTAATGTAAAAAAAATATCATAAACATGACACTTATTACTAAAAAAATTTAACCCGGGGTTATATAAGTGATCAATTTGAAAATAAATAGTAATTAAAAATATAAAAATATTACCTAAATAATTTTATTTTATTTATAATTTTTAGGAATTAAATTATTAAATTTAATTATGATATAATAGTGATGTAATAATATCTTTATTAAAGGAAGAATCAAATGAATGATACTAATAATATTAAAATGAATATAATTTGAAATATTTTATTCCATACAAAACTTTTCAAGGTGAATATGACCTATTATAAGTCTATTAAATATTTTTTTAGTTATATCTCTATTTGGTGTTTATTTAAATTCAATAAAATTAATAATGTCAAAATAGACATAATTGATATTTTATAAAAATAATAATATATTAAATTTTTTGAAAACCCTAAAAATATTAAAAAAATAAAAAGTGTGTATCATAATATCTAAATGTTCATAAATTTTTTAATTATGGGTAATTTACCCCAAATAAGTAAAATTTTTATCCTCTTAATATTTAAAATGTTATCACCATAATTAATATAAAAATAGAAATTTTAACTGTAAACTGAAACAAACAAGGATTAAAATAAACTCAATATATGTCTAAAAATTTCTTCAAATAGATAATTTAAAACAATATCAATTTTATAATATACATAACTCAATTTATATTCATTTAAATCTAACAATTAATTAATATTAATTGAATATTTTATGTGTTTCCAAGGTGCCCCTCCCCTCTCAAATAAAAAGGTACCCACTGATCTCTAATACTCACACTTCAAGAACAATTTTATTCAAAAAATATATTACCAACCCCATTCCAAGAACCCCTACTCACATTCTTGAGGCCTTGGTTTAGGTATAAAAATATTCTAATTGGTGTTGAGGTGTTCTTCAAGGGTGATCAAACGAAGAAGAGGTATCGTTTTCTTTAAATATTTATATGTTATTTCTTCTTCTACTTCCTTAAAAAATATTCATACAAAATTAAATAATTAATATAGTATCCTAAATATAATTAGATGTTATTATGTTAATATAATCACCTAAATCCCTCTCCAATTTCCTTAAATGTGAAAGGAATTAATCGTTTGTGCTTACGTGTGAACTATCACCTCCACGAACCAATCTAATTCATTTTCCATAGCCATATCTCAAGAATAGTTATAATAATGGAAATAATATTCATATGCGATATTGATGACATATGAATCATTATAATATGATAATATATCAATTAAATTCTCACTTTCCATGCACAAAAAAATGATATTGTCGTTCGTGCGTACGTGTGAACTATCCCCTCCACAAAGCGATGTGACTCATTATAATTAATTATACCACTTGTATAATATATATAATTATATTTAAAATATTATTATGATTTAAATTATATAATTATAATTCTGGAAAAAAAATAAAAATTACCTTATTTCCATAATGATCAATGAAAACGGGAAATGCTACTCATGCATACGTGTGGCGTACTTTCCCCGTTATTATAACAATTGCTCATTTTTATACAATAAAAGAATGGTTTTATTTAGTATAATTGAGGTATAAAATGATTATTATTTCATTAATTTTATTCTATAAATCATGGACTTAGGACCACATGGACTATTGATAGCAATCCATGTCTATTTTCGACTCATGTACCGAATATCGACAGAATGTCGGATATGAACTTAAATAATTATGTAACACTTATAAAATTGTAATAAGTGGTATAAAAGGAATAATAAAGTATAAAAAGGTTATAAAGAAAGTATAAATTAATCTATGTTTATTATTCCTGAATATAACGATTGTATGTGAGGGGTGGTACTTGTAACGACCCATACTTTTTAATTATATTTGTTTCTTAAATTTGTGTGTTATTTTATTTTATACTCAACAAAACTATATCTTTTAATTTATAAATTGGGTATAATTAAAATGAGACTATTTGGTTTCGACCGTTATATGACCGTTGGTCAATATGACCGTCGGAAACTATAATATGAACGTTTTGTTTTTATAAATACAGTTATCTTGGTTAATTAATACAGAAATAAGATTGAATGGCCTCATCCAGCAGACTCGGGCCATATGAAGCCCATCTGTCAGAGCCTAGGAAGGACATAACATCACTTGGATTTTTTATGGACCAAGCCCAAGCCGAACATCAGCATTTGAAGCTTTAATGGAATCGCCTATGGAAGAAGTTCAAGCTGAAAGAAATCACCACTTGGGCAATGTTGTCTGAGTCGCCCCAAGATTCTATTACCATAGCACACCTAACACTTAGGTCCTTTGTTGGTGTTATAAGGATCTATGTAATGAGACCCCAGCTACTTTGTGTAACCCTTTTATATAAATAAAATTGTTATTTATTATTATGGAAAAGTTTCTGAATTTCAAATATCCGGATAAATATAGGATGTGTATTATTGATGAATTTTTGGAAAAAATGGTATTTTAAAATATTTATGAATGTGAAATGATTTTAAAAAAATGGTCTTCTACAGTTGTGATCAGTGAGAAATTTAGAGTCTAATAAGATCAACTTTTTTTTACTGAATAGTAACATACCCGTATGAATAGTAAAGAATAGTAATGAATAGTAAATTGGCCAAAAAATATAAACTTCTCCCATTAATGTATAAATATAATTTAAACATCTTAAAAGTGAAAAAACAATCATACTAGAAGTTTTGGTATTTTTGAATGTCATGGATATTTTATTTACAATTTTATAATTAATTTAATAACTTAAAATAGAAATATATTTTCATAAAATGTAATCATAAATTGTTACTTTATTGTAATATGGTTATATGATAGTTTTATGGTACCTTGATTACTTTTTTAAGGTGTTACAAAATGAGTTATAGTTTTAAAATTTTATTTTCAGAATAAATTATTATTTTATTTAAAAATTAAAATTAAAATATTTAAAAAATTATTTTCATAAAATGGAGTTCATTTTTGAATTCAGAGCATCGATATTAGTTTTGGGTGAATTTTTGGGATTTTTCTGAAACAGTTGAATTTTCGATGAATAGTAAAATATAGTTTTGAATTTCGGGTGTTTAATGACATCATTTATATTCAATTAATTATGTAAGCTTTCAACTAGACTTATGAAGATTTATATATTCTATTAGGTGTTCCAATTGGCCAATACCATGGGCAAGCCCATGGTTAGGCAAATGCCACCGATGAGGTGTCCCTTTAAATTATTAATTTATTCCCACACTTTTCCTATAAATACCAATCCATTTTCCTTAATAATTTCATTCCAAAATCCTACTCAATGTAGTTATGGTCTCCTTACCTCCCAATTAGTACTCTCAAGGTTTCCTAAATCCTCCCAATGTCCCGGCCTTCAAGCTTTCGAAGTTACTCTTCAAGGTAAGGGAACCGTTCACCCTCCTCTTTTAAGTCATGAAATCCTTTATGTAATGTCTTATAGTTCCATTTTATTATGAGGGGGATTGTTATTCTATATCTTTAATACTTTACATTTCAGTTCCAAATGATTAGATACCATATCTTCTCTCATCAACTGATTTTCGGAATTTTTATGTGACGTCGTTAGGCTGCTGAATTTTCGTAAAAGAAATCGTGCTTTCACTTTCCTTTCAAGTTTCTTTTTAATGTGGTGTGTCATTAAAATGTCCACACCATGATATTATTTCTTTTTATTATGTCCCTAAACTTAAATATGGTTCATTTATGGATTGGATACCCTTGTCCCCTCTCTTTTTATTATTTTCCAAACCATGATTTATAGCTGTTATGCTGCAAAACATTCACCTCAAAATTTCTCTCTCTTTCTCTCTTGTTTTATTTATGTGAATACCAAGATCTATTTTGTTTCTATGGGTGTTCATAAATATACCAAAAAAGATATATTTTATTCTGTAATTGACGTACATATAATCCTCACTCCCTTTCCCTGGGTTATAAATGACATAATGATCTTTTTTTCACTTTTAAAACGTCACAATCTTGAAATGAAACCCATTTATTTTGTTCTCTATGGGTTATTTATGAAATGTTTTATTATGATCTATGTGGCTCACTTGTAAATAAATACATATTAATGATGCATCCTTATAAGGCTCCAATTCATTGGGTAAAGAAATTAACCTCTAAAGATGACAAGTTTCACGATACCTTGGTGAATAACCTTGGTAATTTTTATGACCCCTCGAGGATAAACCTTGGTGATATGTTTATGAATGTCTAAATGAAATGTTATAGCCACATATTCAGGTTATAATTCAAGTTCTTTTTATTATCATATTCCTATTCTTCTATTTCCCATTCCTTTATGATTTATATCATGTTCTTATTAATATTGCTCAAGATCACATGTCAATTGTTTTTCTTGTTTTCCTTACTTAGAATTCTACTCACCCTTTCCTTTGATGTATGCCTCCAGGTTATGGGATGTAGTAATTTTAGATAGTATGAACCTATTATAAACCTTACAAGTGTATTAGAAGTATGTTTTATGTTTTTTTTCATATATTATGTTCTTTATTTCCAAGACACTAGGCTTTAAAGATCCTTTATATGTAAAATGTAATGAAAAGTTATGTAATAAAAAGGTGGGATTCCATAGTTGGTATCAAAGGATATATTAGGTATTTAGGGAAATTAGGCTTTGAAAAATTTAGGAATAATCCTATAAAAAAGATTAAATATATGAAAACTTTTTGGTATTTTGGTGAGTATTGAGTAAGTGGTTTATCAAAAAAATACACCCATGACTGGATACGAGCAGGTAGAGGCGGTTATGTCTTAGAGGTACCTAGGAGTGAAAAATCCTACATGGATTTCCGGGCTTGACCTAGGGTATCCTAGTACATGATAATGATCCTTGCTGCACTCTTGGATACGACACACCTGGGGGTTATGTTTGGTTAATCATAAGATTTTTATAAATCATTATGAAGGATATATAGAGAAATGTAATTTTTTAAAGAAGTTTTAAGACATAAAATCCTTTATTGTTAAAATTTTCATAAATGAAATAAGATTCTCACTAAGGTTTTATTATTTTAGAAATGGCAGGCAATAGGAGGAACCGTGTAAATGGTGACCGCAATGGACTATGCACTGACGGCCCTCTGATGGAAGCCGTAATGGAAACATTCATGCAAATGATGAACCAACTAACTTAAGTTGTATGAAATAAAATTGAATCAAGCTGAGAGACCAATCTCACTGCGAAGGGAACAACATTATATTTATTATTTTATGCATCAACGACCACCAACCTTCAGTGGATCGACCTACCCATTGATTGTTGAACAATGGATCAGCTCTATAGAGAAGATCTTTTCTATGCTCTGCTATTCAGAGCAAGAGAAGGTCACCCTGGCTGTCTATCACTTGGATGGAGAATCTGATCAGTAGTGGGAACTAATTAAAAACATGAGTCAAAGAGTGATGGTTGATGCTATGGAGTGGGAAGAATTCAGATGGATCTTCTTCAGTAAGTATTTCCCTTGTTCCATGTGAACTAGACTGGATAATGAGTTTCTTGAGCTGAAGTAGAAGGAGAATGAATGTGTGGGGAGCTACGAGATGAAATTTACAAGACTTTCCTATTATACCTCAAGCTTTTTCATGGATCCTAATGGTACAGTTGATATATTCTTCGGTGGACTGAGACCACATCTCCAGAAGAATCTAGCCAACTGAGACTACGATAGCTATGAGGAGATCATATGAAGTGCAATGAAAGTCAAACTGGAGTTTGGTGCGATGCAGTGGTCTCATAAATCAAATGAAAAAATGAGATCGATGGAGCCCAGCTTAGGGAGGACCTTTTATTAGGGAAGAGGAGGCGATAAAGTGAAACTTCTCATGTGTAATAAATGGGGGAAGAAGCATTTGGGAACTGCCTGCTTGGGATCAGAAAATGCTACAAGTGTGGAAGAGATGGCCATATTGCGAGGAATTTTCATAGTGATGTGAAACCCCAACTTCAAAACACTAATGACATGGGGAAGATGGTGCAGGCCCTACCTGATGTACAATGCTTTAAGTGTGGACAACATGGGTACTTTTCCAATGACTTTCCAAATCTAAGGGTAGTTGAGGGGAACCACCATCATCCTCCACAAAGGCCAACAGAGAAAGTTTGTGCTTGTTATCACAACAGATGAAGTTGAACCTCTAAA
Organism: Viscum album; assembly: GCA_963277665.1. Taxonomy (NCBI): domain Eukaryota; kingdom Viridiplantae; phylum Streptophyta; class Magnoliopsida; order Santalales; family Viscaceae; genus Viscum; species Viscum album. The sequence continues at coordinate 2,082,292,555 of OY728143.1, read as the reverse complement.
TAATGTGGAAGCAGGTAATCTTGTTGTCCTCTCAAAGATAGCAAGTACTTTGTTTGATTCTAGTTCTACATATTCTATTATTTCCTCCATGTTTGAAAAGAATTTACAATCAACCCCCAACTTGGTAAAAGTAGAGTTATCAGTCAAGACTCATGGTGGGATTATCCAAGAATCGTCAGTGTTTAGAAACTCTAGTGTTTACCTTGGTGAGAACAATCTTATCACAAATCTAGTAGTCATTCTCATGCTGGAATTTGAAATTATACTAGGGATGGAATGGCTCTCAAAGTATATTGCTAAGATCAAATGCAGAAGTAATAAAATCTCAGTAGTCTAGAATGGAAAACCTATAGTTATCTTCCAAGGAGATATATCTCAACCTGATATTTGTCTATAAGAACCTCCTATATCCTTATTTATGGAATTGATCAGTGAAGAAGAAGAAGGAAATGAGAGTTTGAGGATTGAAAATTTCCCCATCATCTAGGAATACGTTGACGTATTTCCTGAGGAGTTTACCGGACCACCACCAGAAAGAGAGGTAGATTTATCTATTTAACCCGTACCTGGATCTCATCTGATATAAAATACCCCATATTGGATGGGAAATGTGGAGCTGGAGGAATTAAATAAACAACTCCAAGATCATTTGGAGAAGGGGTTTATCCTACTGAGTTTGTCTCCTAAGGAAGCACATGATCTCATTGTGAAGAATACGAATGGATTGATGCAGCTATACATTGATTATAGAGAACTGAATGGGATCACAGTAAAGAACAAATACCCTCTTCTAAGAATTGATTAATTATTTGACCAACTTCATGGTGCTCAATTCTTCTCTAAGATTGATCTTCGATCAGGTTATCATCAATTGAGGGTGAATAAAAAAGATATTCCAAAAACAGCCTTCCGATAAAGATATGGGAATTATGAGTTTTTTGTTTTGCCTTTTGGACTGACTAATGCATCTGCTATTTTTATGGAGTTAATGAATAGAGTCTTTAAAATCTACCTTGATAACTTTGTTGTAGTTTTTATTGATGATATTCAGATATATTCCAAAATTCGTGAGGAGCATGAGGATCATCTGAGGGTTATTTTTCAAAATCTATGGAAGGAGAGGATTTTTGGAAAGTTTAGTAAATGTGAATTCTAGTAACAATAGGTTTCTTTCTTGGGGCACATTGTTTCCAATGAAATAATTATAGTTGAACTTGCAAATACAAAAGGTTTATATGAGTGGCCTCAGCCTACAACAATAACTGAGATTTGTAGTTTCCTTGGATTAGTGGGATATTATAGGAGGTTTGTGAAAAACATTTCATCAATTTCTAATACATTAACCATGTTAACTCAAAAAGGGGTCATGTTCATCTAAACAAAGGAGTGTGAGGAGATTTTCCAAGAGCTAAAGAAGAAATTGGTTACTACACCCGTGTTAACTCTGCCCTCAAGTAGAGAAGGATTCCTTATTTTTTGTGATGCATCTCTGAAAGGGCCTGGGTGAATTCTCTTGCAAAATGACAAGGTCATTGCTTATGTATCTTGACAGTTGAAGACTCATGAGAAGAACTATCCTACACATGATCTATAATTGGATGCAGTCATTGTTTCTCTCTGAAGATATGGAGGCACTATATTTATGGGGAGAAATGTGATATATACATTTACCATCAAAGTTTGATGTATATTTTCACACAAAAGAAATTGAACATGGGACAAAGGAGATGGTTGGAACTTCTTAAAGACTATGATTGTTCAATTCATTATCATCCCAGAAGAGAAAACAATGTCACTGATTCATTAAGCAAGAAAGATTCGGTTGTTCTTTCTATGATGAAGATTCGAATAGATCCTTTGATCAATGGCCTAGTAAAGCATGAATTGGGAATTATAAGGGAAGGGACATCATCAACCCTAAATCAAATTATTTCTCAACCGTCATTACTAGAAAAGATCATGAAATCTCATAAATAAGATTTTTTGTTACAGATGAATTTTGAGGTTGTGAAGGATGGGATGTTTTCTGAGTTTAATACTGATCAAGAAGGTGTACAAAAATTTCATACAAGACTATGTGATCCATATATTCCGGAAATAAAGAAGGATCTGACGGATGAAGCTCATAACTCTACTTTCTCTATAAAACCTAGAAGTAAAAAAGTGTATTGGGACCTTCGTGATCATTATTGGTGGGATAATATGAAAAGGGAGATTTCTAACTACACTTCAAGGTGTCGGGTATGTTAGCAAGTGAAGGCAGAGCGACGAAATCCTAAAGGGGTATTGCAAACACTACTCATACCAGCATGGAAGTGGGAAAATATCACTATGGAATTCATCACTGGTCTCCCGAAAACTTCCAAAGGAAACAATGCGATATGGGTTACTGTGGACCTTCTCACCAAGACTGCCAATTTTATCTCCATTTGGGAAGATTTCTCTCTTGGTCAACATGCTAGGATTTACATGAAGGAAGTGGAAAGGCTGCATGCAGTTCCACTTTCTGTCATATCTGATCGTGATCCAAGGTTCACATCAAAATTCTGGAGAAGTCTTGAATAATCTCTGAGCACTAAATTCAATTTTAGTATGGCCTATCACTCCAAACTGATGGCCAATATGAAAAAACTATTCAAACACTCGACGACATGCTGAGAACATACTAAATGGAATTTAATGGTGTATGGGATCAACATCTCCCTTTAGTTGAGTTCTCTTACAACAACAGGTTCCACTTGAGCATTCAAATGGCACCATATGAAGCTCTATATGGGAACCGAAGTAAAACTTTTAATTTTTGGGATGAAGCTAGTGAGAGAGAACTTCGTGGGCCTAATCTTATGCAAGAGATGATAGAAAAGGTCCATGCTATCCAGCAACACATTAAGGCTTCTCAGAGTCAGCAAAAGAGCTATGCGGACAACATTCGAATGGACTTGGAGGTTGAGGTTGGTGACAAAGTCTTTCTTTCGATTTCACCTTGGAAGAGAGTCATGAGGTTTGGGAAAAAAGGGAATCCCAAACCTAGGTACATTGGCCCCTATGAAATCATTGATCGTGTGGGAGCAGTGGACTATCGGCTTGCACTTCTTCCAAATCTAGCACAAGTTCATGATTTCCTCCATGTAAACCTCTTGAGAAAGTACATACCTGACCCTTCACATGTAGTAAATCCAGTGGTGGTACAACTGGAACATGACCTCTCTTATGAAGAGTAGCCGGTGTAGATCTTGGATCGCAGAGACGAGGATCTATGCAACAAGACTACCCACCTTGTTAAGGTGTTGTGGAGAAACCACAAATTTCAAGAATCCATGTGGGAACTGGAGGAGTGTATGAGGAAAAAGTCCCCACACCTTTTCTCATCAGAGGGTACGAGATTAAATTTCGAGGATGAAATTTCTTAATGGGGGAAGAATGTAACGACTTGACCTTTTTAATTATATTTGTTTCCTCATTTTGTGTGTTATTTTATTTTATACTCAACAAAACTATATCCTTTAATTAATGAAGTGGGTATAATTAAAATGAGACGGTTGGGTTTCAACCGTTATATGACTATTGGTCAATATGACCGATGGAAACTATAATCTGAACGTTGTGTTTTTATAAATACAGTTATCTTGCTTAATTAATACAGAAAGATGATTGAATGTCCTCATCCAGTATACTCGGGCCATATGAAGCCCATTTTTCAAAGCTTGGGAAGGAGGTAGCATCACTGAGATTTGCTCTGGACCAAGCCCAAGCCGAACTTCAATATGTAAAACTTGAACAAAATTGCCTATGGGAGAAGTGCAAGCTGATAGAAATCACCACTCATGAAATGTTGTCTGATCCGCCCCAATATTCTATCACCATAGCACACCTTACAATTAGGTCTAATACTGGTGTTATAAGGGGATATGTAACGAGACCTTAGCTACTTTTTGTAATCCTTTTATATAAATAAATTTGTTATTTCTTATTATGGAAAAGTTTGTGAATTTCAAATATCTGGTTAAATATAAGATGTGTATTATTGATGATTTTTTGGAAAAAAATGGTATTTTAAAATATTTATGAATATGAAATGATTTTAAAAAAATGTTCTTATACAGTTGTGATCAGTTAGAAATTTAGATTCTAATAAGATCAACTTGTTTTTTAGTGAATAGTTAAGTATGAATTGTAACATACCCGTATGAATAGTAATGAATAGTAAATTGGCCAAAAAATAGAAACTTCACCCATGAATTTATAAATACAATTTAAACATCGTAATAGTGAAAAAACGATCATAGTATAAGTTTTGGTATTTTTGTATGTCATAAATATTTTATTTAAAATTTTATAATTAATTTAACAATTTAAAATGAAAAAATATTTCCATAAAATGTAATCATAAATTTTAACTTTATTTTATTATGGTTATAGGATAATTTTATGGGACCTTGATTACTTTTTTAAGGTGTTACAAAATGAGTTATAGTTTTAAAGTTGTATTTTTTGGAATAAATAATGATTTTATTTAATAATTAAATTAAAAATATTTAGAAAATTATTTTCATAAAAGGGATTCCATTTTTGAATTCAGAGAATTGATATTAGGTTAGGGTAAATATTTTGGATTTTTCTGAAACTGTTGAATTTTCAGTGAATTGTGAAAATACAGTTTTGAGTTTCGGGTGTTTAATGACATCATTAATGATGTATTAATGATGTAATATTTCTTGTAAACTAATTAATAGTGATATATGTTATGGGATGTCCCAAGTGGCTAATACCATGGGAAAATACCATGGACAAGCCCATGGTATTTCAAATACCACCGATGAGGTGTCCCTTGGAAATTAATAATTTATTCTCTCACTTTTCCTATAAATACCAAGCCATATCCCTCATTCATTTCATTCCAAAATCCCCCTCAAAAAATTTATGGTATCCTTACCTCCCATTAAGTCCTCCCAAGGTTCCCTCAAGACTCCCAAGGTCCCGACCTTCATGCTTTCGAAGTTACTCTTCCAGGTAAGGGAACCTTTCACGCTCCTCTTTTAAGTCATGACTTCCTTTATGTAATTTCTTATTGTTCCATTTTATTATAAGGGTATTGTTCTTATATATCTTTACTACTGTCCATTTCATTTCCAAATGATGATATGCCCTTCCCCCTCTAATCAATTTATTTTCTGAATTTTTATGTGACGTTGTTAGGCTGCCGAATTTTGGTAAAAGACATTGTGATTTCTATTTATTTTCAAGTTTACTTTTCTTGTGGTGTGTCATTTAAATGTCCACACCATTATATTATTTCTTTTTATTATTTCCCACTACTTCAAAATATTTCACTTATGGATGGTATAAACTTGTCCCCACTCTTTTTATTATTTTCTAAAACCATGATATATAGCCATTATGCTACAGATATTTCACCTCAAAATTTCTCTCTCTTTCTGTCTTGTTTTATTTATGTGAATACCCATACCTATTTTGTTTCTATTGGTGTTTACAAAAATACCAAAAAAGATATATTTTATTCTGGAATTAACATACATATAACTCTCACTCCATTTCCATGGGTTATAAATGACATAATGATATTTTTTTAAATCTTTTAAAACGTCACAATTTTGAAAATAACCCCATTTATTTTGTTCTCTATGGGTTATTTATGAAATTTTTTATTATTATCTATGTGGGTAACATGTAAATAAATACATATTAAGGTTGTTCCCTGATAGAGCTTCAATGCATTGGGTAGAAAAATTAATCTCTAGAGATGAAAAGTTTCACTATACCTTGGTGAATAACCTTGGTAATTATTATGACACCTCGGAGATAACCCGTGGTGATATGTTCATGATTGAATGAATCAAATTTTATAGCCACATATTGATGTTATGGTTCAAGTTCTTTTTTTATGATATTCTTATTCTTCCATTTCTCATGCCATTATGATTTATATCATGTTCTTTTTAATATTGCTCCAGATCACATGTCAACTTTTTCCCTAGTTTTTCTTACGGAGCCTTCTGTTCACCCTTTTTTTTGATGTATTTCTCCAAGTTATGAGATGCAGTAGTTGTACATATTATCAAATGATTATGAAGCCTTAAAAGTGTATTAGAAGTATTTTTTATGTTGTTTTGATGTATTATGTTCCTGATTTCCAAGACACTAGACTTTAAAGATCCTTTGTATGTAAAAAGTAATGAAATGTTGTGTAATAAAAAGGTGGGATCCCATAGTACTCAAGTTAAGGAACTTCACCTCAATCTCTGCTAATTGAGTCATATTTTGATAATATACACCTCCTTCATTTATACAGTTTATAATAACCCCATTTTACTTTTCATTTCATTTAGAGGCTTTCAAAAGGAATCATTTTTATGAAGCGTTTTAATAAATGAAAAAATGAATGTCTTTAATGTACTTGGAGACAACAACATTTCAGCCACTGTGACCATTATTTGATATTTATATTCCTTTTTATGCCTTAATTTTTTTAAAAGGAAAATAATACTATATTACCTTTTCAAGTATTTGGGTATTGAAAATCGTTTTAAGAAGGGATTGATTATGTCAATGATATATTTTAATTTCAATATGGAAATGTTATTTTTTACTTTATGCTTGTTAATGTGATATGATTATGTTATGGTTCTTAAACATTTCTTATGTATACAAGTTGTTTCATTATAACCTGAGGGTGGGTGAGCCCATGATATCTATCCAATTCATTGGGAAATGATATAGGGTTAATAAGTTGGATTTCTCCTAAGGTATTTTTGAATATACTGTGATGGGTATTCCAAATGTAACCATGAAGGTTTCTCCCTATGTAGCTGTGAAAGATATAAGGTAAGTATGACATGGATTTCTCAAGTATCCTTTGTGATTTTTGATTTCTAAGTAGTTTTTTTGGGAATCTTATTATTTCATGATATATGTTAAAGAAATTATATTTTATGGGTGAAAATTATGATTTTGTGAAAATGTTTCCATGAGTTTAAAATATTCATGGACTAACAGTTCCATTCCTTATTTATACCCCTTACTGAAATTTTTGTGCTCATCTCAGGTGTCATGAACTCCCCTGGGTCTCATTCTGTGACTACCCCAAGCCCACCTTCTATAGGCCTTGGGTTGGAGACTAGCACTGGAAAGGCATAACCCAAAAAAGGGAATCCATTGCCTTTAAACATGTACACACACAGACTAGGTACACGCTGCATAGAAGTAAAACCCAACAGAAAAGAGGGGAAATATAACCACTACTAAAAACCACCACTAAGATTAAAATTAAGTAATTAAAGTAAAGGGGCCAGTATACATTCCTAACTAGAAAGAAATTACAGAAAAAAAGGAAAAATGTTCTCTAGAGGTTGTCCACCAAGAATCCTACCTAAAGTTAGGTATATCTCATCGTCTCCCATCGCTGCTGCTCACAACTTATTTCAATCACCTATGATCACCGTCTAGCCCTAGCTTCTCGATTCTCAGTCAAGCTGTTCATCGTCTGCACAAGACATAACAAGGTGCAGTCAGAGCTCGTGCACGAGTGAGTATAATAATACTCAGAAAAGACCCCGAGACATCAAAGGTCCCCCAAAATTACACAAATTAAAAACCAAAAATCATGACCTCAATCAAAATGAAAAAAGTAAAAGATAGATCACACTAGGTATATAACATTAAGAATAGGAATAATGATGATTCTTCATAAAGATGAATCATATTATTCTATTGAGAAGTTCCACTTATGAACCATAAAGAAGTCGTTCTATTTCCGATCCACACAGTGTCATAAGTCACTGATCCACATAGGGTTGTAAATTTTCGATCCACATCGGGTTGTAAGACTCTGATCCAAGATGGGCCACACTAAGGCTGGTCCTCATTGGGTCTCCCTACTACTGATCCACACAGGGTCGTAAGTCATTGATCCACATATGGTCATAAGTCGTCGATCAACACAAGTTTGTTATTCGTCGATCCACACAAGGTTGTAAGTTTTTGATCCGCAATGGGGACTCTCTAAGGATATTCCTCATCGGGTCGCGCAACTGGTGATTCACACAGGGTCACTTTGATGGCGGTCCAAAAAGTGTCTTTATTCACCTGACAGCCAGCCTTAGGATTCCAGCACTTGGTGCACTTGAGATCCATATATTATTCTCCTCGAGACATAAGTTATAACTGAATTTCCCCTAAGTCCCACTAAAGAGTAACCCAAATAACTGTCATGTAATAAGTGTTCCAATGCAATAGACGACACGTCAATCAGACACACGGTCTGTAAGTTATAGGCAATTTAGTATCGAGGGCCCGATTGGATTTGACTACGATTCAACCCGGCTACAATCCAACATTATCCAAAACCCTAGTTGGTTTTCTCAAAAGGACCACCTCATTCTATGGGTCCCAATTCCATTGACGGTTCATCAAATGGATATCTGATTCAGAAGTTATGACCCTTTAAGTAAAACTGGGTCAGATGGGTTCTGGGTCCGGTCTGACCCAGTCAGACTAACCCAACCTGAATTGGCTGGGGCGAGCCCAGTTTGGCTGACCAGAAGGACCTTCCAGGCCCACCCGGCTAGGAACGTCCCACCAGCTAGGTGTGAGGTCTATTCCCCTCCCGAATGGCCACAGTTTGTTCAGGTTCCCCAACCAGCGGTGCCAGGTTGGTGCCACCCCTCTAGCTGACCGGTCCAGTGGACTGGTCTAGGGCAGGACCCGTGGATGCAGTACTACCACTTCCATGGGAAGAGTTCCAACATCTCCTATGTGGTTCCTATGGCTGCTGCCACCCTCTCATGGCTGGTGAGAGTCGGCCGTCAGTGGTGCCGTGTCGGCGGTGCTTCCGCGGGCCACTAGTGAAACTCTTGTGGTCTTATTTCTTTCTCATATGTGCCTATGAGTCTCCCAAGACACCGCCTTCCCTGTGTGGCCCTCAGTTTCTCCTTTCTTCTATGTTTCTCAGTCACCCATGAATAACTCAATAAATCTAAGATCGACGGAAGGTCTGGGCCTTATTCAGATCAGCATGTACCCTTCGCGTTAGCGTTTTAAACATGGGGAAGATTAATAATCATTAAAACCCCATAATGAAACCCAGCATCAGACTCCCTAAATAAAGAAGGAAACGCAGATAAAACTATTAGTCAATTGGACCATGTTTATTGTATTTTCCAATAAAGGGAAAGGATAATTGTTAAACTCATAACCCCCCCTACCAGGATTTAGTGGATTCCATTGCGGATGAAGAAATGGATCTTCATTCGAAGTCATTCTTCAATGTCTGTTCCAAGTTCTTCAACTGTCATCGATTGATCACTGTTCTTTGTTGGAGGGTGACATAATCAGCGTTTTTTCAAAGGTTCCTCTGATGGATTTCCAAATCCCATGCCGATGGTTTGATTAAATAAAATAAATTTTAACTGCCACGTTCGTTTATTAGTATCATTCATTAATGATTCATAACTAATTAACCTATTAAACCGCAAGCATTGTAGTTACACAATGAGAGGATCAAGTCATTAAATATATCTTATTTAATTCATGATGTTACATTGTGGTCCCTCCATCTTTCACTCAACGGTTGTAGAAAGAATAAAATAACTCATTTAGTTATTTAATTATTTTTTTGAAAACTGTGAAAATTAAGTGTAATGCCCCGACCCCAGTTACCCAGAGTCGGTGCATTATTTTAATACATTGACATTATTAAAAGAAATCAAGTCCCGAAGGACCGATCAGTTTAGCATTCTTGGAAACACTATATACATTCATAAAATTTACATTACATCATAAAATGAAAACTTCAACAACATAGTCTCTATAGTCCACACTCATACTATCCCTTTAGGTCATTCACAAATTACTTCTTCACATACAGGGAAAAATAAAACATTGAAATAGGTGAGCTCAGATTCTCAGTAAGGATTACAATATAGCAGAAGCTTTCATAGAAAAGCATAAACACTTAAGGCAATGTATAACTAAAACAAAAGCCTTTTAAACTTGAACTTCAGCATAATATGGCAGATATAAAATGTGTCATTTACTTATTCACATGGATATTCTACTAGTCGAATAATCACATGCAATATCAATAACCACTTTTATGATGATGGAATGCATAATGCCAGACTATCATAACCACGTATCCAAGGCCTCGTGCCAAGACTACATATAAGATTTTGTCAAGGCCTCGTGCTAAGAGACTAGTTTGTCTCATGAGACTTACCGATGCATCGAGGAGCTATAGTGGGCTCCACCAGTCACTTACTAAGTCCAATGCATTCCTCATATGAAAAGTCTGAAATATAACATAAACATTCATATTAAAACTAGTATACAAAATGTCAATACTTGATCCACAAACCATGAATGGTATAAAAATATCACATCCACAGTCAAACATAACTCATTCGATACAATATAGAAGATTGTATTGTATCAGATTAACCTCAATTGAGATTAATGAAGGATATTTTCAAAGATGAAAATAATCATCAAAACTATTAGGGATAAATATCCCCCTTTTTCCTGAAATCATTTAAAAGTCACACTATTTGTCAAGAAGCCATTCAAAAATAGATTTTTGAATCAAAGTGTCCCATTCCACTTTGAAACTTTTAAAATGAGTTTTAATTTTAAAACATTAATGTCCATATAAATAAATCCTTAAACCCATTTTTAAAACATGGACATTGATGAGAAAGATTTAGAAGGATAAGTCTTTAAAACATTTAAAAAAGATATTTTAGTTAGAGTTTCTAACCAAAAGAGAGACACTTGAATAAAAATAATTGTGGTAATAAAATCTTTGTAATATCATGAGAATAAAGGGATTCATGATATACTATGTCAAAGTACATTATATACACCACATAAAAGTGATTTGGTGTATAACAACAGAGAAGTCTCAATGGGATGTAAATTGAGATTAAGTCTCTTATAAAGACCGTATCCTTAGGTTAAGGATAAATCAACGACATAATTATGTGTGAAAAATATAAATACACTCAATATGATTGGATATTCAGTGTAAATCAATCAGAGTACATTCACACATATTACTGTAAAAACAACACCAATGAATTGGATGTTTAACTCAATAAATGGAGATTGAGTTAAAATTAATATTATCAAGTTCATATCGACGACTTGAGAATTTATCAATGGTGTGATTATGTGTATAAAAATTGTATCCACAGAAAGGGGAGTGGAAATTATGACATAAGAAAATGAATAGTGATTCCACACATAATCTTGGTGTAAAATAATCAATGAAGTATGCGTAAAGCCGAATGAGTGGAAATTGAAATTTCAAATTCCCTTATCAATTTTGTAACTTACGAAAAACACACCCATGAAAGAAGTATCATACAATGATGAGGTAAATATCTATAAATTAAAGTATATTATACAATGAATACAATCATGGGCAGTACACACACCACATGCAATAAATAAGTGGTGAACAATGGAAATCTCACGGAATTAAAAGTGAGATAAGAAACCCCTTACATTGTACTTTTTCCTTCGTCGAGGGTAGGTTAACCTCCTGTATAATGGTGAAATAATTTTCATTGAATTATTCAAGAATTATATACATTAATATTATATCATATATGATCTTTTAACATTGATTTGTTAATAATATCTTAGTATTATCATCGTTTCGGGTGTTAACAGATTCATTTTCCTTTATATTCTTTATTATGTGAGCCATATTTTTTATGGATGGGGTGTATATTATTCATGTCCAGGATGATATCATGTCTCTAAACATAATTTTTAATCATCAAATTAAATTTATTCTTGAATGGATATGATGGGAAATGATTCTCATCGCGTTCGTGGAGACGGTAATTCGTACGTACGCACGAGCGACAATATCACTCTTTTGATATTGAAATAATATATAATTGGATGGTATATCATATATACAGAATAATTATCATGTAATATTTATTATTTACATGAATTACACATCATTATTATACCCATCCAAAAAATAAGTTATTGAATAACAATTACACCACAACGTGGAGACGGTAAGTCGTACGTATACACGTCTGGTGACATGTCATTCAAAGGATGGATAGAATACGGAATATGGTTGTACTATATTTATAATAACATCACAGTATATATAATATACTGGAGTTATTATTTTATAATGGAAATAATAAATAAATAAGAAGTGGAAGAAGAAAAGAACTTGAAAGAGGGTGGTGAAAACATTACCTCTTCTTCGGGTTCTTCCTTTTGATTTCATCAAAAGGGCTCCTTAAGATGGATTTCTGACTAAAGGAATGCTTCTAGTATAAATGGAGGACTGTTGAGAGGGTATATGGGAATAGGTTGGCCGAACCAAAAGGTTTTGAAGGTATGAATTTGAGAGAAGGGGGAGTTCCCTTTTATAAGAGGGGTGAGGGGCACCTTTGGAAAAGCTAGAAATATTATTTTATAATAAATTCATATAATATTTTATAATAAATTCATATTTGGTTTCTAATGGCTCAAAAGTGGATTATTTAAAGTTTAAGTTTGGGATAGGTCGAAAACCACTCAACCAATAGGTTTTAGACAGGTTTGGATCACTATATTAACCTTATCTTTTAGTTTTAACTCTTAGTTAATTAGTTTAACATTTTCCATGTCACTTTGTATTTTAATATTATATAGTTAATAAACTTACTGTATACATCCAAGAGACCCCCAAGTGGTCCATTAATGATACTCCTATCATGATATAAGTCTCTTTTCTGAAGCATAGATCTTTAAGAATTTAATATCAATTAATAATATAATATTTGTTTTAAAATCTCTTTTATGTCAATTTTGACACTATTCAACAATTGATTTTTCTTAAAGTCATAAAAACATTATTAATTCGAACCAAAATCATTTCAGCAATCCTATAATGTCATATTAAGCAATAAAATTCATGGATGTCATCAAAACTTTCAAATGACATTAATTTTAACATTTATAATACCAATTATTTCATTCTTTCATTAATAAGAAAAATACTGCATCATTATTGTGTCATAAATAATATTAATTATTAAATTTATAAAAATTATAAATAAAATACCATTATGTATTAAATATTTTCATATTTCTAATGAATATTTATAGTCAAAAATCCAACATATATAACCCTATGTAAAAATTGTTTTTCTAAAAGATATATTTTTATGTCATTTTTGTATTTATTTTAACTTAATTAATATAAAGTGTCATTATCACTTACAAGTGGATACATGGGGTCCCAAAAATCGGCCCAAAGATTCCCATGGTCGAACATGTATCAACCAATAGGGTTATGACACGTTTTAGGGTAATTTAGTATTATTATAATATTATTTTTACCCTTATTTACCGGAATTACCCTTTAACCACGGTAAATAAAATATTTACCTAAGTAATTATTCAAAATGTATAAAAATAAAAGGTACCTATTTACACAATTTGGAAATCCTGATTCCAAATATGGAATCTATTTTTCCAAATTCAAAACACAGAAGTGACAGAAATTAATTTAAAATTAATTCCCGCTGTCAAAACAAAAAGCGTGTTTTTAAGATATAACAACTATCAAAAGATTGATACTTGTTTATGTCCAGTTTAATTGTGAAATTATGTACAATGACCAAAATTGTATTAAATGGTAAAAATATATTCTAAATATACTTTAAAACCACTCAAATTCATTATTTATCACTATTAATTATTTTGATTAAAAAAATTGTTTTTAATTAAAATTTCGTAGTTTTCACTATTCATAAAAATATAAAAGTTATCCAAAAAGTACCAAAATTTCACCTTAAACTAAATTCGGTATTCCAAATCCCAAAATAAAGTCCATTTTTTGAGATAAAATTTATTAAATTTCAAAAATTAGGTATTACTATTTATAACAACTAGTTTTATTGGTTGTGGTGTGTTAGAATCTCGAAGTTGCGTACAAGGCAAGCCATTGCATTATATAAAGGGAAACATACCCTGGAAACTTGGGGTGTTACATTCTCCCATACTTCAATAAATTGCGACCTCGCAATTTTTAAAATTGGTCTTGAGAATATAATGGAAAGTCCCACATCGGAAAAAGATTCAATAAAACTATCACTTTAAAAGAAAGAAAGGGAAGTATAAAGGTCACCCAAGATAACCCATACTAGGATTCCATGTAGGAAAACATGGATATTGATGATAAACTAAATGTCAATTTCTGATGGGGAGGGATAGAAAACATGATCAGGAGAAATTTAACAATAAGAAAACCATAAACTTGTGTTGGGACAAACGGTCATTAGTCTCTTAGTAGGAAAAGTAAACAGACAACATTTTTTGTTTTATGTTACATTTCATAAGGATGAGGAATTCATTTATGATATTGACTAATAACATAAAGATATATATACTTACTTTTTAAGTAGAGTTTCATTCTTTAATAAATTTCTACCACTAATTCAATTTTTTTTGAACAATGAGTATTCAAGAAGACTTGGTCACACTGGAAGAGCTTCTATAGAATAACATGATCCACGTAGGATAAACTATATATATTTACCTTGTATTTAGAGATTATTCAAAACCAAAATTGTTAGTATAATATCTGATGATCCCCCAAATGGATATTCCATTACAGAAAAAAAAACTCTAATCTTAATTTCTAAAATGAAACCAACAATACCCCAAAGTTAAATAAATACCATTCAATAATCAATTGTCCTTAAAATACTTCAATATAATCCAAACTAATATTGAAACCCAAAACATATAAGAATTTGTTTATGTAGTCTTCCACATTAAATTGTATCTCCAAATGACAACAACTACGCTTAAAGTCGCATACTTAAAAGTGATTAACCTAATCAAATATTCTCTATTACAGGTTAATAATTTCCATAAATAACCCAAATTACTATAAATCCACAATAAAAAAATAGATAAAAATCCACCATTACTTCTCAAATGAAATCCCATATAATTCTATTTTCCTTGGTCATATAGTGTTCCCCACAAAGCGAACATCTTCCAAAATAACATTCATCACTTAATCACCAAATCATTTTCTTATACTAAGGGTATTCATTTGATAAGACATAAGATCCCAAATAAACTTATTATTGATCAATAAAATCATTAAACTAAAAATAACTAGTCACACTAACTAGGGACTTCACGTAGTCCAGTGGTAGGTGATAAGTCCCAATTACACTTTGGTTGTGGGTTCGATTCCCACACCTTTGTCCGACGTGACGGGTTGTCACACGGTCTACGTGTTGTCCTTTTTCAAAAACGTTATTTTATAATATTACCAAAATGAGATAAATTCCTCAAAAGAACTATAACATAATTTAACCTCAAATGTTATCTCATTCCTTGAATTTTCATCCCAAAATATAATAACATGTAATTTCCTCAAACCCAATGATCATATAAGACCAAATGGTTATTTATAACTATATCCGCAACAGAAAAGATAATTCTTCCTCAAATTTCATTTTCACATGATAAATTGCAGGTTTACACATACAAGAGAAAATTCTTCCAAAGTAATCCCATCAATAAAGAGCGCTAACACTTTTAAACATTTCACCATCCATTTATTCCCACATAGGTTCTTCATCATATGTTCCTCAGGTTCCCACATTTCCTCTTCCACCTTATGATTTCTCCAAAGAACTTTTACCAGACGAGTCATCTGGTTTCTCAACACTTGATCTTTGGTATAAAGAATTCTGATAGGCTCTTCATAATATAATAGATTGGGTTCAGTTCTAATTCTTCATAGGTGAGTACATGCGTTGGGTCAGGTATGTATTTTGTCACTAGTGATATGTGAAACACAACATGAACTCTGGAGAGACTAGGTGGAATTTTCTTTTGGTGGAATGCGTTCATGTGTCACAATGGTACCTTAGGAATTTTTCAAAATAATCTACTTCTATTACCCAAAAACACCTCATTAATCTTGGATTATATTGATGGAAGCATCAATGCATCATTAAAAAATATGTATTTCTTATATATAATTTTGAGACATTGTCTTTAACATGTTTTTTTAGAAAAATTATTACTTATTCATCTTCAAATATTTAAAAATAAGGTTTTGGTAAATCAGTTTCTGTATATCCCAAAAGACATAAATATATAATTTGATACATATAGGATGCTCTAAGGTCTCCCTCTTATATAGCATCTATAAAATCATTTAGTGCATCGTAATTTTGAGATAAAGTGAAGAATTTGAAAAGACCCTGATGGTACTTCCCACGCTTAGTGTGGTAAGAAAGTTGAGAGCGCAATATTATCCCATAGTCGTTACTTAATCCTTGAAATAATCGTGCAATGCTAGAGGTATTGGATGTCTCATAAAGTTGTTTGCATGTAACTTGGACATTTGAAAAAGTTTCAACATCATCTGCGTGTGACTTCTGGATAATAATTGTAAGTAGTTCTTTAGGAAGAGAGAGAAGAGTTGTTCGTGTTCTTGCTCCCTCCATGTATCAACTAACAAAAAGAAAATACAATTAGGGTTTTCGAATACTTATCTAATAATAATGTAAAAAAATAGACATAATAGGATAATCGTGTAATTGAACAATATATCCTAGCTTGGGGTATCCTATGTTAAAATCTAGGTTATCCACTGTCTATTTCCCGACATATATTCTTAGGGGCATTTTTTTATTCCCTTAATAATGGTTCATACTAATCTTGTGAATTTACCAAAGCATATCCCTTGGGAGTGTCGTAACAAAGAGTGTAGAAAGGCCAGTTGTCGTGCACCAGTTCCCGTTCAAGTCTAGCTTAAAGAGGTGTTTTTGGGTTTTACCCCTAGGTACATCTATGCCAGAGCCACCTCTACCTGCTCGTATCTAGACAAGGATGTATTTCTCGGAAAACTCACAAAATATCTACAATACCAAAATTCTAGTATGTTCTTCTATACTAATCCTCAAAGTCTATCTTAGGGCCATGTGATCTAATCAAATTTTATCTAAATCTAGTTTCCAAGGTTTGTACTAAACTTTCTCTGATACCAACTGTAATGCCCCGACCCCAGTTACCCAGAGTCGGTGCATTATTTTAATACATTGGCATGATTACAAGGAATCAAGTCCCGAAAGACCGATCAGTTTAGCAGTCTTGGAAACACTATATACATTCATAAAGTTTACAATACATCATAAAATGAAAACATCAACAACATAGTATCCATAGTCCACACTCATACTATCCCTGCAGGCCATTCACAAATTACTTCTTCACATCCTTGGAAAAATAAATCATTGAAAGGGGTGAGTTCAGATGCTCAGTAAGGATAACAATATAGCAGAAGCTTTCATAGATAAGCATAAACACTTAAGGCAATGTATAACTAAAACAAAATTCTTTTAAACTTGAACTTCAGCATAATATGGAAGATATGAAATGAAATAATTCCATTTACTTATTCACATGGATATTCTACTAGTCGAATAATCACATGCAATATCAATAACCACTTTCATGATGATGGAATGCATAATTCCAGACTATCACAACCACGTAGCCAAGGCCTCGTTCCAAGACTACAAATAAGATTTTGTCAAGGCCTCGTGCCAAGTCACTAATTTGTCTCATGAGACCTACCGATGCATCGAGGAGCTATAGCGGGCTCCACCCGTCACTTACTAAGTCCAATGCATTCCTCATATGAAAAGTTTGAAATATAACATATACATTCGTATTAAAACTAGCATATGAAATGTCAATACTTGATCCACAAACCATGAATGGTATAAAAATATCACATCCACAGTCAAACATAACTCATTCGATACAATATGGAAGATTGTATTGTATTAGATTAACCTCAGTCGATAATAATGAAGGATATTGTCATATATGAAAATAATCATCAAAACTATTAGGGAGAAATATCCCCATTTTTCCTGAAATCATTTAAAAGTCACACTATTTGTCAAGAAGCCATTCAAAAATAGATTTTTGAATCAAAGTGTCCCATACCACTTTGAAACTTTTAAAAGGAGTTTTAATTTTAAAACATTAATGTCCATATAAATAAATCCTTAAAACCATTTTTAAAACATGGACAATAATGATAAATATTTAGAAGGATAAGTCTTTGAAACATTTAAAAAAGATATTTTAGTTAGAGTTTCTAACCAAAATAGAGACACTTGAATACAAATAATTGAGGTAATCAAAACTTTGTAATATAATGAGAATAAAGGGATTCATGATATACTATGTCAAAGTACATTATATACACCACATAAAGGGATTTGGTGTATAATAACAGATAAGTATCAATGGGATGTAAATTGAGATTAAGTCTCTTATAAAGACTGTATCCTCAGGTTAAGGATAAATCAACGACATAATTATGTGTGAAAAATATAAATACACTCAATATGATTGGATATTCAGTTTAAATCAATCAGAGGATATTCACACATATTCTTGTAAAAACAACACCAATGAATTGGATGTTTATCTCCATAAATGGAGATTGAGTTAAAATTACTCTTATCAAGTTCATATCGACGAATTGAGAATCTATCAATGGTGTTATTATGTGTATAAAAATTATATCCACAGAGAGGGGATTGGAAATTATGACATAAGAAAATTAATAGTGATTCCACATATAATCTTGGTGTAAAATAATCAATGAAGTATGTGTAAATCCAAATGAGTGGAAATTGAAATTTTAAATTCCCTTATCAATTTTATAACATACAAAAAATACACCCATGAAAGAAGTATCATACAATGATGATTTAAATATCTAAAAATTAAATTATATTATACAATTAATACAATCATGGGCAGTACACACACCACATGCAATAAATAAGTGGTGAACAATGGAAATCTCATGGAATTAAAATTGAGATAAGAAACCCCTTACATTGTACTTTTTCCTTGGTTGATGGTAGTTCAACCTCCTATATAATGGTCATATAATTTTCATTGAATTATTCAAGAATTATATACATTAATATTATATCATATATGATCTTTTAACATTGATTTGTTAATAATATATTAGTATTATCATCGTTTCAGGTGTTAACATATTCATTTACCTTTATATTCTTTGTTATGTGAGCAATATTTGTTGTGGATGGGGTGCATATTATTCATGTCCATAATGATATCATGTCTCTAAACATTATTTTTAATCATCAAATTAAATTTAGTCTCGAATGGATACGATGGGGAAAGATTCTCATCGCGTTCGTGGAGACAGTAATCCGTACGTACGCACGAGCGAAAATATCACTCTTTTGATATTAAAATAATATATAATTGGATGGTATATCATATATATAGAATAATTATCATTTTATATTTATTATTTACATAAATTACACATTATTATTATACTCATCCAAAAAATAAGTTATTGAATAACAATTACACCACGACGTGGAGACGGTAAGCCGTACGTACGCACGTTTGGTGACATGTCATTCAAAGGATGGATAGAATACTGAATATGGTTGTACTCTATTAATAATAACATCACAGTATATATAATATACTGGAGTTATTATTTTATAATGGAAATAACAAAGAAATAAGAAGTGGAAGAAGAAAGGAACTTGAAAGAGGGTGGGGAAAACATTACCTCTTCTTCGGTTTCTTCCTTTTGATTTGATCAAAGGGGTCCTTAAGATGGCTTTCTGACTAAATTAATGCCTCTAAGATAAAGGTAGGACTGTTGAGAGGGTATTTGGGCAGAGGTTGGCCGAACCAAAAGGCTTTTAAGGTATAAATTTGAGAGAATGGGGAGTGCCCTTTTATAAGAGGGGTGAGGGGCACCTTTGGAAAAGATAGAAATATTATTTTATAATAAATTCATATTCAGTTTATAATGGCTCCAAAGTGGATTATTTAAATTTTAAGGTGGGTATAGGTCAAAAACCACTCAACCAATTGGTTTTAGACAGGTTTGGGTCACTATATTAACCTTATCTTTTAGTTTTAACTCTTAGTTAATTAGTTTAACATTTACCATGTCACTTTGTATTTTTATATTATATAGTTAATAAAATTACTATATACATCCAAGAGACACCCAAGTGGTCCATTAATGATACAAATATCATGATATAAGTCTCTTGGTCGAACCATAGATTTTTAGGAATTTAATATCAGTTAATAATATAATATTTGTTTGAAAAACTCTTTTATGTCAATTTTGACACTATTCAATAATTGATTTTTGTTAAAGTCTTAAAATCTATATTAATTCGAACAAAATTAATTTCAGAAATACTATAATGTCAAATTAAGAAATAAAATTCATGGATGTCATCAAAACTTTCAAATTAAATTAATTTTAACATTTATAATACCAATTATTTGATTATTTCATTAATAAGGAAAATACTGCATCATTATTGTGTCATAAATAATATTAATTATTAAATGTCCAAAAATTATAAATAAAATACCATTATATAGTAAATATTTTTTAGATTTCTAATGAATATTTATAGTCGAAAATCCAACATATATAACCCAATGTAAAAATTGTTTTTCTAAAAGATATATGCTTATGTAATTTTTGTATTTATTTTAACATAATTAATATAAAGTGTAATTATCACTTACAAGTGGATCCATGGGGTCCCAAAATCGACCCAAAGATTCCCATGGTCGGACATGTATCAACCAATAGGGTTAGGACACGTTTTAGGGTAATTTAGTATTATTATAATATTATTTTTTACCCTTATTTACCGGATTTACCCTTTAACCACGGTAAATAAAATATTTACCGAAGT
Source organism: Viscum album (assembly GCA_963277665.1). Lineage (NCBI taxonomy): Eukaryota > Viridiplantae > Streptophyta > Magnoliopsida > Santalales > Viscaceae > Viscum > Viscum album. Next base: position 2,082,271,739 of record OY728143.1, on the reverse strand, counting down.
AATTATTCAAAATGTCTAAATATAAAAGTTACTTATTTACACAATTTATAAATCATGATTCCAAATATGGTATCCATTTTTTCATTTTCAAAACATAGAAGTGGCAGAAATTAATTTAAAATTAATTCATGCTGTCAAAACAAAAAGCGTGTTTCTAAGATATAATAACTATCAAAAGATTGATACTTGTTTATGTCTGGTTTAATTGTGAAATTATTTCCAATGACCAACATTGTATTAAATGGTAAAAATATATTCTAAATATACTTTAAAACCACTCAAATTCATAATTTATCACTATTAATTATTTTTATTAAAAAATTTGTTTTTGTTATTTTGATTAAAAAAGTTGTTTTTAATTAAAATTTAGTAATTTTCACTATTCATCAAAATATAAAAGTTATCTGAAAAGTACCAAAATTTCACCCTAGGATAAATTCGATATTCCAAGTCCAAAAATAAAGTCCATTTTGAGAGATAAAATTTATAAAATTTCAAAAAGTAGGTATTACTATTCATAACGGCTAGTTTGATTGGTTGTGGTGTGTTAGAATCTAAAAGTTGCGTACAATGCAAGCCATTGCATTATTCAAAGGGAAACGTACCATGGAAGATTGGGGTGTTACATTAACATTTTCATCTGACACTTATCGGTCGAAGTGAAGCTTCACCTAATTGAATCCCGAAACTATGAATTAAAAAGATACCTTGGGGTTTTAATCCAAAAACCGGTTTGAAATATACAAATCCATGCTCACATATTTACTAAATGTACAGTAAAAAAAGTTCAGAATTCTATTCTGGGCTCTCCGGGCCTCAGAATCACATGCCGCCAATTTTTTCAATCTCGTAATAATTCCATATAGTTAAAAACAATTATAGGGAATTTCCAGGTCTTTACATTCTCCCACCTTTGGGATTTATGTCCCCAAAATCCATATCAAAGTATAAGAAAACAAATGGGGGTACTGAGCATGAATATAAGTCTCCAACTCCCATGTGTTCTCTAGGAGATTCAGGTACTTCCACCAAACTCACACTAGAGGAATCGACCGCCCCTATAGGACTTGATCCTCTCAATCCTTTATCTCCACAGAGAAATATATGAACATCACCTTATCGCCAATGTCCAGCTCGCCCCAGCAGATGACGTGCGATGGATCATGCATGAATATCCTCAGCTGTGACACATAGAAAACATCTTTCACCCTATGCATCAATGGGGGAAGATCTAGGAGGTATTCCACCTTGCCAACTCTGTTGAGGATCTGGAAAGGTCTTATGAACCTCAGAGATATCTTTCCGCCCTGGCCAAATCTCTGCAATCCTCATCAGGGTGAGACCCGTAGGGAGACATGGCCTCACTTCTTGAACTCCAAGGGTCTCTATCTTCTAGCGGCATAAGACTTCATCCATCACTGTGTAGTCTTAATCATGTCCTATATGATCTTCAACTTCTTAGTGGTATCCCGTACCAACTCTAGACCAATGACCGATGACTCCCCTGGGACTATCCAGTAAATAGGTGATTTGCATAGTTGCCCATACAAGGCCTCAGATGGTTCCGTGATAGTAGTTGTTGTATGAAAAGTCCACCAAGGGAAATTGATCCTCCCAACTATGTCCAAAATCAAGGATGCAATCACGGATCATATCCTCAGGTGCGTGTATGGTCCTCTCCACCTTACCATCAGTCTTAGGATGAATGGTGGTGCTCAAACATAGTTGAGTCCTAAATGACTCCTACAATCCATTTCACAACAGGGATATAAAACGAGAATCCCAATCTGAGACAATCGGTAATGGTACTCCATGAATACATATTATATCCTATATGTAGAGGTATCCCAAGCCCTCAACTGATCCCTCCTCTTGGATGGGTTGGAAGTGGGCTGACATGGTGATTCATTCAATGACCACCCATATAGAATCATGTCCCCTAGACGTACCTGGTAGCCCTATCACGGAGTCCTTGGATATTTCATTCCACTTCCATTTTGGAACCTCAAGTGGTTGTTCTAAGCCTGCTAAAACCTAATGTTCTACCTTCACTTGTTGACAAGTGAGGCATCTTGAAATTAACTCTACCACTGCTTTCTTAATCACTAGCCAATAGTACTAACACCGGAGGACTTGGTATATATTCTCCACACGAGGATGTACCGCTAAAGGGGATGTCTAGAACTCCCTCAACACCTCCTCTCATAGAATCACATGTACCATGGTGGATCCTATGAAAAGGATGATGTGCTCCCCACCTTTAGAAAATATTTCAGGAGCCTGTCCTAAGGATATCTGAGTACGTCAGGTCTCACAGTCAACATCCCCAAGCTATGCCTCCCTAACTCACTAAAAGAGTGGGGAAGTGATTGTCATAGACTGGAGGTAGGCTTCTCCATCACTATCCACCAAGGATAACTACAACGCGGATAGCTACTCTATCGCCTCACTCAACAACTGTAAACCAGAGCTCCTACTGAGTGATTCTTCCACAACATTACCCTTCCCAAGAGTGTATACTATCACAAATTCATAGTCCTGGAGGAACTTCAGCCATCACTAATATCTCAGGTTCAGGTTCTTATATGATAATATATACTTGAGACTCTTGTGATCATTGTATACAATAAATATTTCACCCATCATGTAGTGTCTCCACATCTTCAAGGAAAAGACCACTACTGCTAACTCCAAGTCATGTGTAGTGTAGTTTTGATGTGATGTCTCAACTTTCATGAGCCAGATTCAATCCCCACTCACTCTTACATCAAGGCACATCCTAGTTGGGTCCCTGATGTGTCACAGTAGACTACATACCCAATTCCCTCTTCAACTATCCTCAATATGGGGGCATTCATTAGTCTCCTCCTTGGCTCCTGGAAACTGTGATAACATATCTCTATCCACAATAAAGGATACCTAGTCTTTATAAAAGCTGTTGAGGGTTCTTCTACTCTGTAAAATTCAGGTATGAATATCTGGTAGTACCCAGCCAATCCCAAAAAACTCCACACATTGGTCACACTCTTGGGTGGATCCCAAGAAAGCACTAACTATATATTTGTCGGATCCCCTAAAACTCCAGCTTCTGAGATAACATTCCCTTGAAAGTGGAATTATCATATCCAGAATAAGCACTTAGAGATATTTCCATAAAGCGGGTGCTCTCAGAGTGTATCCAAAACTATCTGGGGGTGACTAGTGTGCTCCTCCTCCAAAGCAGAGTACACCAAGATGTCATCAATGAATACCACCATGAATTGATCAAGTAAATGCTATAAGATCGTGTTTATGAGTCCCATGAACACTATTGGGGTATTATTCACGCCAAAAGGGACCACTAATAACTCATAGTGGCCATACTGGCATCTGAAGGCCATCTTCAGTACATCCTCGTCTCGTACCCTAAGTAGGTGATAGCCTGATCTAAGGTCTATCTTCAAAAACTATTGATCTCCCCTCAACTGATTAAATCGATCATCAATCCTCAGAAGTGGATACTTGTTCTTCACAATCACCTAGTTCAAGCTCCAATAGTCCACGAAAAGCCTCAATCTCCCATTTACATTCTTGGCGAACAAAATTGAGGCTTCCCATGGAGAAACATTGGGCCTTATCAACCCATTCCCTTGTAAGTATTCCAGTTGTACCCTCAACCCACAAAGCTCCACAAGAGCCATCAGATATGATGGTATAAATATCGGTGTCGTCCCTAGGTATAGGTCGATGTAGAAGTCTACCTCCCTATAAAGAGGTCATCCTAGAACATCTTCAGGGAAAACATCTGCATACAATTCCATCACTACAGGATAGCTCGAACTCCCCTTGTCTAATACACCGATGGTGAAACTATCCAACTGATGAGTGATTGGATACACCCTCCTTTGAGAAAATCTATCCTATAATGCAAAGTTTTCCTTCTCACAAGTGAAGGAAAACTTGGTCCCATTCTCATAGACACACCGCACGTTTTACCTAAAATAGTCGATCTGAGTGTGGATCGTGCATAACCATTCTATACCCAATATGACATCGTAAGGCCTCGACACAGGTACTAGGAGATACCAACAAAATCTCTCAGCTCCTAGAGTAATATCACACTACCAACACCAGTGTGTAATCATTGAATCCTCTCCTATAAGAGTCTCTAATCATAAGGATTGAGCCAAAGGCTCCACCGGATTCTTCGAGATCCAAACGAGAGGTTTGGAAATAAAATAGTGACTAGAACATGTGTCTATAATAACTGCAGCTAGGGTGGAGTATACAAAGATCCTACCTCAAATCATATCTAGAGCATTGTGGTCATAGGCCTCAGCTACCTGAAGTTGAGCTAGTCCCTGTCCACCTACCACTTGAGGTCGGGGTGGACCACCTGGAGGTTGTGGTAGTTGAACCTCAAATCGCCTCCCACCGCCTGCTGCATTACCAACTCCTCTTCCACATCCATAACCCTACAAACCTCCCAGCTCGAATCTCTTCTTCTACCTTGGAGATCCATCGACCGTATGCTGATCATCAGTGCGGCAGGTCGGGTAGTTGTAAGCCATGTGACACTACCCGCTACACAAGTAGCATGGTCTGCTCCTCTGTTGTTCTCCTCTGTCTCATGAGCTCTGAACCACCGAACCTACATACTGGGGTTTTCCACCAGCAGTTCTATCCCACATGGGCTTCTACAGCATCTACCTACTACCTTCTATAGATGACTCACCCACGTGTCATCCGACTGTGGCTCTCGTTGTCAGTGCCTACTCATCTAGGAAGATCTCAACCAGAAGTTCTCACTCTATCATTCCATCCTGCATTGGTATGTTGAGTGATATCATCGATTCTCTAATCTCATGTGAGAGACCCTTCTCAGAGATCTGGTACCTGAAGAAATTTTCACATACAATGTCTATGTAGTAGCAGGAGAGGTTAGTGAATCTCTCTAAGTATTGGATACTATCAGGCGACCCTATTGTAAGTGCAGGAGCTTCTGTATATGCACATAGCGTAGATTCACTAGAATGAACTCTGCCTTGAAGAGTCCCTCAAAATCTAAATAGTTGAGGGTCAACTCACTGTGAAACTAGAGCATCAGGCTCCACCATCTCCATGTTTTTTCCTGAAAGAGACTAGCAGATAGGATCCCCATTTGGTTTGTTGGCGTCTTAATCAAGCGGAGAACTCATGCCATAGCCTCCATCCAATCCTCAACTGCCTGCAGATCAGTCTCACCTCAAAACCTTAGAGGCCTCTACTGCTGGAAATCTAGCAATTCACTCAGTAGGTGTTCACGGTCTGCTGGTGGGGCTGGTGGAAACTGCTTCTCTATTACTGGTGGTGGTGCTGGTACACCACCCAAAGGTGTTATCACCGTAAGGGGGCCATGCACCAATGCCTCATCACTCAGTGGGTTTTCATTGAGATCTTTCACTAGAATCCTAACTGGTTTTCTATGTGGTGAAATCTTGTAAAGAAACATACGTGACATGGTCAATAATTTATACTTGGTGAACTGACTCAAAAGAGATCAAAGGAAAAACATTTCAAAAACACAAGCAATTAGTGTTTTTTTTGTACCAAGTCTGAAATCAGAATTCAGGATCCTGGTATATGGATACGTCAGCCACCACACCAACACTAAACTCCCTGAAATAAAAATTGTACACAAAATACTTAACATTATTGTGCAATTGAAAATTTTAGAGTCTTAGTTCTTCTATAGAACTAACTACTCCAATACAATGTTTTCACGACCTGTCCCCCATGGCCCATGTTGTGACTACCCCAAGACCATCATCCATAAGCCAGGGGTTAGTGAATAGCCCCGGAAATGCATAACCCAAAAATGGAAGGCATTGCCTTTAAACCTGTACACGCAGAGACTAGGTACACACTGCATACCAGTAAAACACAACCAAAAAAGGGGGAAATATTACCACTAATAAAACCCACCACTGAGATTAAATGTTATTATTTAATGTAAAGGGGCCAGCCTAGCTAGAAAGAAAGTACATCAAAAAGGTAAAAATGTGATCCAAAGGTCGTCCACCAAGAATCCTACCTGAAGGTAGGTACAGCTCGGCGTCCGCCATCACTACTGCTCACCAAGTCTGTCAATCACCTCCGAGCGCCATCTAGCCCTGGATTCTTGAGTCTCAGTAAATTTGTATTTCTTCTGCATAAGACACAATAAGGTGTGGGAAAATCCCATGCTTGGGTGAGTATAACAATACTCAGTAGGGACCCCGAGACCCCAAAAGGTCTCCCAGAATTCTAGAAAGGAAAAACAACAAATAATTATCTCAATCACAAAGCACAAATTAAAGAAAACTCACAAAAGGTATATAACTTTAAGAATAGGAATAATGGTGATTATTTTTAAAGTTTAATCAGCTTATTCCATTGAGAAGTTCCACTATTGAACCACAAAGAAGTTATTCTATTTTCGATCCACACAGGGTCGGAAGGCACTGATCCTCATAGGGTTGTAATTTATCGATCCACACAGGGTCATAAGATGGTGATCCATGATGAGCCACTATATGGCTGGTCCTCATCATGTTGCACTACTGCTGATCCACACAAGGTCATAAGTCGTCAATCCACACAGGTTCATAAGTCGTCAATCCATATAGGGTCGTAAGTCATCGATCCACACAGGGTTGTAAGTCTTCGATCCACATAGGGTCGTAAGTAGATGATCCATGTTGAGGCCACTCTAAGGATGGTCTTCATCGGTTCGTGCAACTGAAGATCCATATAGGGTCACTCTGATGTCGGTCAACAATGGTTCGCTCCTCACATGACAACCAGCCACAGGATTCCCACACTTGGTGTACTTGAGGTCTCTAGATTCTGATCCTCAACCCATTGGTCATAACTTAACTACCAAAAAGTCCCGTGAAGGAGTAACCCAATGGACCACCTTGTCATAAGGGTTCTAACACAATAGATAATGTGTCAATCAGACGCCTAGTCTGTAAGTTATAGGCATTTTACTACCACGGACCCGATTGGATTCGAGTTCGATCCTACCCGGCCATTCTCCAACATTATCCAAAACCCAAGTGGAGTATCTCAAGAGGATCGTCTCTTCTTAAGGGTCTAAATTACTTAGGATATTTTTCAAATGGAAATCTGGTTTAGATGTTATAGCCCTTTAAGCAAAATTGGGTCAAATTGGGTCTAGGTTAGGTCTGACCTGGTGAGACTGGTCTGACCCGATCTGGGCTAAACCAAACTGGATAGGCCTTTCTCGGTCCAGAAGGGCCTAGTCTAGCCCGTGGGGTATTAGTAAAGGCCTGGACCACTAGGCTGGGCACGACCCTCCTACTTGGCACGGGGTCCGCTGCCATCCCGAATGGACGTGGTCCTTTTGGGATCTATAATTGGTGGCACTAGGTTTTCTCCGACCCTCCAGCTGACTGATCCAGTGTATCGGTCTATGGAGGGACCCACAGATACAGGTCTGACACTACCACGGCCGAAGCCAAGATGTCTCCTCTATGGCTCACTTCCCACTGTCAATGCGGCCAGCGATTGTTGGCCGCCACCTGTTCACTATGGTGCCTGCGGGCGCCGCCACCCTCTCGCAGCCTGTGAGAGCCAGCCGCCGTCTTCTGTCGTCAGTGGTTCCATGCCGGAAATTTTTTCTCAGGCCACCAGTGAAGCTCTGGTGGTCTGATTTCCTTCAGGTTTGCGCCTACGGGCCTCCCGAGACGTCGCCTTCATTGTGTGGCACATGGTTTCAGCTTGTTGTCTTGTTGCTTGGTTTTCCACGAAGAAAACAACAAATCTAAGATCAGCGGAGGGTTTGAGCCTTATTTTAATCCACCTGCACCCTCTGTGGTAGAATTTTAAACATGGGTAAGTTTAATATTCATTAAAACCCAATAATTAATCCCCGCATCAACCTCTCAAAATAATGAGCAGAATGTGGATCAACCGGTTAGTCAGTTTTCCTGTGTACGTTGTATTTTCCAAGAACGTGAAAGGAATATTATTAAACTCATAAAACCCCGACCTAGATTTGGTGGATTTTGTTCTAGAAGAAGAAATGTATCTGGGTTCCAAGTCATTCGTTGAAGTCCATTCAGAGTTCTCCAATGGTCGTCAACCGATCATCGTTCTTCATTGGAGGGTTAAATTTTCAGCAATTCATCAGAGGTTCCCTTCGTTGGTTTCCAAATACCATTCCAATGGTTTGATTAAATAAAAGAAAATTTAATAACCACATTGGATCATTATTATGATTCATTAATGAAACCTATTTAATGAACCCATTAAACCACAAGCGTTGTGGTTAAACAATGAGAGGATCAAGTCATTAAATGCCTTTTATTTACTACCCGACGTTACACTATAATCCCGCCATCCACTTCTCATTGGTTGTAAAAGGAATAAAATAACTCATTTAGTTATTTTATTATATTTTTTGAAAACTCCAAAAATTAACTTTTTCACCTAAACCTTGCCGATCAAAGATAAGTTTTTCCTAAGAGAATCCTAGCACTGTGAATTCAACGGTGCCCTCAAATTTTTAATCTGAGCACCGGTTAAAAAGTTAGAAATCCCTGCTCACATGTTTACTAAATATACCTTAAAAAAGTACCAAATCCCGTTCTAGGATCCCTGGGCATTGGAATCTCATGCTCTCAATTTTTTCAGTCTCGTAATAATTCCATATAACGAAAACAATTATACGGAATTTCCAGGTCTTTACACCAAGTTTTTGAAATGCTTTCCACAAGGTATAAGGATGCTGAGAGAAAATAATAATTCAAGATGAATGTAATGAATATTTTTATCAATAAAAATAAATAATGTTTACTTTTAGAAGTTTTTTATTTTGGAAGAAATGGATATTGTTTTATATCCACTTTTTATAAATCTGAGTTGTTATGTAATAGTTATGGCCTAATTCTAAAAAACTCTAAACATGAAAAAATACTCAATGTGAATTCTTAACTTAACTCAAGATTATGGAATGTTTAGGGCTGATCCCATATAGTTGGTATCAGAGGTCTGTTTAGATAACTTCATTAGTTAGCATGATATTTTAGAATAAGTTATAAGTTATATATAACCACACTGGTTAGAATAATAGAAAGAGTTGTAGTTATTTTAGATAAATTGAATGAGTTTGAGATAACATGAATATGTATATATTAATGCCTATTTTCCTAAAAATATATTATATTATGATTTTATAGATATAATCACACTATAATTCTTTGTTTTAGTAAATGGTCGGATCTAGAAAGAACCAAAGTAACAATGAATATGAAGGAAAATGTGGTGGATCTATGAAAAAGAAACCAAATGAAATGGGAGAAATAATGATAAATCTCTTGGATATTCTAAACCAACTATCGGGAGTAATGATTAACCACTTAAACCATGGTTATTTTTATGATGCATCTTATATGAGAGAAACAAAGACCTTTTAAAGTTCAGGTAATAATGATCAGAAATGTAATCATGTTTATCAATAGATGTGTCTAGGATATGGAAATAAACACCTCGGAAAACATTTTAAATGGATGGGAAGGTGTTACATATGTGGTAATAAAGTTCATAAAGCAATAACCTTCCATGGACAAAAGAATCATTCAGTTGAATCAAGGAAAGGTAAATAAGTTCTTTCAAAGTTATCGATTGAATGATTTAAATATAGGGCGTATGGTCATTATGCAAATTGTTTTCCTATGAAAAAGGTTTTAGAATGGGATTAGTAGTACCTTACTAATATATATTTATCAATACCTAATGTCATTCCAATTGAAGGAGTGGAAACTAAAAATGACATATGAAAGGTATGGATTATTTTCTTGTCTAATATTTTGACATTATTGAATCTTAGTACGTGATTTAATGTTTTTGTTTATATGAAATAAGTATTGAAGAATAAAATAAAAAATTGTGGTTAAGGGAACATTAAGAATTCTGAATTATTAATAAGTATACATATAAGAGATTTGAGAGTTATGTTAGATTTATGGATGATGAAATGTTTAAAAGTATTAATGTTTTTTTTTTGATGATGGGATTACTTTGGGGGACCTTTTCTAGTCTACATAACACTAAATATTGTTATGTGAAATTTTTATTTGAGGAAAATTGTATTTTATTTTGTGTATATAATTATAAAGGTATGAATAGCCTTTAGAGATTATATAATCTCTAGTTTTGAGGTAATTATGGGATATTACATTTTGAGATGTAAAATGAAAGGCATGAGATATACTTTGATGAAAAAATATGTTATGGTTATTTTTTAGGATTTCCTCTCATTTGGGAAATGTTATAAGAATTATATAGTTATAGAAAAAGGAAAACTCGTATGAAGGGAGACAACACGTCGTATCTGACAAGGTTGTTGGAATCGAACCCCCAACTGAAAAGTGACAAAGCATTATCTCCTACCACTAGCCTATATGATGTCCCTGGTACGTAATACATTATATTTTTAAGTTAAATAGTTGATAAAATAAAAATAATGTGATTTTGGTAACTTTTGTTTTATCAAATGGATATCCTTGGTATTGTAAAATGATTTGGGGATTAAGTGATAAATGTTATTTGGGAAGACTCTCACTATTTTGGAATTTTTATGTGATTAAGGTAAATAGAATATGAAGGGAATTTATTTGAGGAGTAATGGTTAAATTGTATTTTTGAAGAATCGATGATATTTAATTGTGGAATTATGGGGAATTAGGTTATTTATGAAAATTATTAACCTATCATGGAGAATATGTGATTAGGAAATTACTTTTTGGTATGAGACATAAAGAGTGAATTATGTTATTGGGAGATAACTGTTAAAACATATCCTCAAATAATATATGATAAAATCCTTCAAAATTTTGGGTTTCATTCTTTGTTTTGATTATTTTGAGTAATTTTAAGGATAGTTATTTTTTGAATGGTCTATTTGGAACTTTGGGTATTACTGTTGAATTTTAAAGATTAAAATTAATCTTTTTCTTATAGAGGATTATTATTTTTTGGGGAATCATCATGTATTATTCTACCCTTTTATGTTTTGGTTAATGTTTTAAGATAGGAGAAATGGTTAGTTAATATTTTTTGTATTATGTGATTGTGTAGAAGTTGATTCATCTTGAATACGCATCGTTTGGGAAAAAAGATGAGATTGTGGTGGAAATTAATTAAGGGATGAAACTATACATGTCATGTTAGTGTGTTTCCTTATATTCTTAGTCAAGGAAGTAAAACAATTCTTCAACTCTATGAAAATTATCTTAGAACAAAAATATTTTTTGTTTACAGTTCCTTCTATGAATTCAAATACTGTTCAACCAATCATAAGTTTGTGGTTTTCTGATTGTTATCTTTATCCTAAGCATGTTTTCTATAAATCTCCATTAGAACATAGTGGTTATTTTTTCTTTTATATCCATGTTTTTCTATATGTAATCCTAGTATGTGTTATCTCTTGTGACATTTTGACAATCCTTTTGTTCTTTTTAAGTGGAATTTTATTTTATTTCTCTACAATGTGGTATTTCAATAAAGGTATTTTGAAAATTCAAACCTTTGTTAACTTCCCCGAATTTAAACTACGAGGATTAAATTTACAAAAGGGGGGAGATTGTGACATACATAGTTGTTAAAAGGAAACCCAATGTTCGATATCATCCTTGATAGGCCACATCGAGCTTAAACGAACAACTAAATATTAATATATATAATAGTAGTTATCGCACAGCCATTAGAATAGAGGGAATGAATAGTGTTAACTAAATTATGAAAATATTTTTTACACATATTTATATAATTATTCATTGGTCACCAAAATTAACTTTAAATTAAACTAAAAACCAATTGAATATAAAAGATGTATTTTATATGAAAAACTATTTAAATGTGAATAATTTTGTATATAAAATAATAAAATCACTCTTGTTGGATTATATTAATTAGTAATAAATTATATATAGTTTCTAAAATTCATCCAATGTATTTTCTAGATATGATATAATAACAAATTCAATTTTACGGATAAAATGAGTTTTTTTCTAAAAATGCGGTTTTACCACATTTTGATTGAAAAAACTTTTTAAATCTAGTTTTTTTGTAACTTTTATATGTTATATTTGACAAAATAAACTTCTTGTTTGGAATCAGGATAAAAAAATTAATTTGTTTTAATTTTGTTTATTTTTATAATGAAATTCATATTTAAATGAATAGAAAAAAATACAACATTTTAATTCAAAACTACTTTTTCATCTAATTTATTTATATTTTTAGATTATCCTTTTACATGGTTTTAAGGTATAATTAGATTAATTTTTTATTATTTAATAAAATTTAGTTAATTGAAATAAATTTGTAATTGAAATTGAATAGAAAAACTATGTGGGCTTTTAAACGTTTTACTAAAAAATATTTTCCCGTTTCGATAGTGGGATTAATTTAAAATGTAATTATACCACTTCTTTGTATAGAATTTTTAAATAATAACATACATGGTTGTAATAATTTTGAAAAATATGTTCTAATAGGATCAAATTTGTTTTATTTAGTATTATCTTTAGTATTTATTTACCACGGTTAAAATGTAAATATCGTAAATAGGGGTAAAAATAATATTATAATAATATAAAACTACAATAACACTAGTCCTAATATTATTTTATAAGTTATGGATGAACAATAAAATACTTGGGCCGAAGAAATGTCCTTTGGAATCCACTTTGGTGTGATTATGACATTAATAACATTTTAATTAAAGTAAATATAAAAATATCATAAACATGACACTTATTACTAAAACAATTTAAATATGAAGTTATAAAAGTGATATATTAAAATATAAATAGTAATTATAAATCTTAAAATTTTACCTAAATAATTATATTTTATGTATTATTTTTAGTAATTAAATAATTAAATTTAATTATGACACAATGATGATGAAATAATAGATTAATGAAAGGAAGAATCAAATAAATGATATTAGTAATATTAAAATAAATTTAATTTGAAATATTTTATTCCATAAAATAAATTTCTAGGTGACTATGAAATTTTATAAATCTATTAAATGGTTGTTCTAGATGTTATATCTCTATCTGGATTTTATATAAATTCAATTAAATGAATAGTGTCAAAATTGACATAATTGATATTTTATGAAACTAATAATTTAATAAAATATTTAAATATCCTAACTTTTTTAAAATTATAATGTGGATATAATAAGGTCTTAAAGTTAACAAATATTTAAATTATTGGGAAATTACCTCATATAAGTAAAATTTATATCCTCTAAATATTTAAAATATTTTTACCATCATTAAAATTAAAATAGAAAATTTAAGGGATAACTGAAAAGATAAGAATTAAAATAAACACAATATATGTATAAAATTTATTGTATGAGAGGATTTATAACAATATTCATATTATCTTCTACATAAATCACGTTGGAGTCATTTGGATTTTAAAATTAATTTATATTAATTTAATATTTTAAGAGTTTCCAAGGGTTCCTCTCTTCTCTCCTATAAAAAAAGTACCCACTATTCTCTAATACCCACACATAAAGAACCATTTGTTTTGTTCAAGATCTACCAAAAAAACGTCCTAGAAAACATATTCACATTCTAGATGCCTTATTGTTTTTATAACACCCTTATTTTAGGTGATAAGGTGTTATTCAAAGGTGATCAACCGAAGAATATGTATCATTTTCTTTAAGTATTTCTATTTTATTTCATCTTCCACTTCATTAAAAAGTTATTCTTCCAAGAATAAATAATAAATATGGTATCATAAATATATTTATATGTTATTATGTAAATATCAACACCTAAATACATCTACACATCAATTATATGGGAAAATAATTTATCATTCATGTGTATGTGTGAACTATCACCTCCACAAACCGATCTAATTCGTTTTCCATATCCATACCTACAAACTTGTTATAATAATGTAATTAATGTTAATATGTGATATTAATAACATATTAATATTTATAATATAATAATATATCAATTACGTTCTCACTTTCCATCCACATTAATATGATAACTTCATTCGTGCATACATGTGTACTATCACCTCTACGAAGCAATGTGAATATTTTTTTATTCATTATATCACATTTATGATATATATTAGTATATTTAAATTATTATTATGATTTTAATTATATTATGATCATTCTGTAAATATAAAATAATAATTACCTTATTTCCAAAATGATCAATGAAAAATGGAAACATTACTCATGTGTACGTACAACCCACCATCTCTGGGACTATAACATTGCTGATTTTTCATACCATAGATGAATGGTTTCATTTAAGAAGTATAATTGATGTATAAAAGTGATTATTATGTTCTGAATTTTATTCTAAGGATGATGGGTTTTTTACCACATAAACTATTGACATCAATCCAAGTTTATTTTTGACTCAAGTATAGAATATTGACTAAACATCCGATGTGAACTTAAATAATTATGAAATTCTTATAACATGGTAATAAGTGATACAAAAGGAATAATAAACATTAAAAGGGTTATCAATAAATTATAAATTAAGGTAAGTTTATTATTTAGCAATATGAATATTTTACGTGATGAGTTGTACTCAGAGTAAGGGACTTTGTCTTAATATCATTTCATTGGGGCATATTTTGATAATATACACCAGCTTCTTTTATACAGTGTATAATAAACCCATTTAAATTTTAATTTCATTCAAAGGTTTTTAAAAGAAATATTTTTTTATGAATCATTTTACTAAATGACAAAAGGAATGGTTTTTTAACGTATGCGGTGAAAAAACTAATTCTGCTGCCATGACCATTATTTGATATCTGGCTTCCTCTATAAGACATAATGTTTTTAAAAAGAAAAATAAATACCATATTCCATTTTCATGTATTTTTTTATTAAAAAAGGTTTTAAGAAAGGATTGATTATGCCAATTATATATTCCTATTGTAATATGGATATTTTATTTTTTCTTTATGCTTTTTAATGTGTTATGATTATGTTATGGGTATTGGGAATTTCTTATGTATACATGTGGTTCCATGATAAACCAAGGGTGGATGAGTCTATGATAGATATCTAATGCATTGTATATTGATATGAGGTTAACCGATTTGGTTTCTCCTAAGAACAACAAGATAAAATGGAGAAGGATTTCCTAACCTCAAAGGGTAAGGAAGAAGAGCATGTGGAGAAGTATAAGGGTGACTTCACAATATTAATAATTCATTCTTCAAACAACATATAAAACCTATAAATAATAATTGATTATTTATTTTATGGGTTTATATCGATCCTATAAAGGGAAATAGTCTCTAAAAACATTCATCATATGTTGATATAGCATCTTGTTTCATCAATAATGAAAGTTAATTTTCTAGGTCTTATATCATTAAATTAAATAAAGAGATGAAGAGATAAACTAATATATAATAAAAACTTAATGTATCAATAAATAATAACAGAATGAATTAATTTCTATCATGTGAAATTCTATAAAGAAACATCCTAGAAAATGCATGAAGGGTATAGATGTTTTCTATGAGTTTGAATATAAGGGTCATATGTTTAATGATTGTATGGTAAATAAAGAAGCCACTACTATCTATTTATTTAATTATAAATAGAGGAGGAAGTATTAATAATATTTCCCCAATCATAAAGGTAACTTATCATAAGAATCCAAGGGGAAAAGTCCAATATTATCATATTACTTCAACCAATATGGATTTATTAATGTGATTTTGTAGTTGGATTAAATAATTATGTTTATCAATGATATTTTAGTTAATAGAATCATGAAAAATATAATACATATAATATAAAAGTTTTCTTTTTATGATTTTAAAAAATATTGAATAGTATTTATAATAAATAAAATTGATTTATTGGTAAGGTGGCAGTTTTTGAGAATACATGAATAAGAGAAAAATAACACATAATATGTTCCTGATGTAAAGCGAATAATATTTTTCTAGGATAAAGAGAATATTTACACTAAATAATTAAATGGGATAGTATTGGTGATCTTGAAAATTTTTAGATATATGATGAAAAAGTAATAAATGATGGATTTTAATAAATTTTCTGTATTTATGGTATGTAAGGAATAATAATAGAGTGATTTTCTAGAAGTATTTATGTTTTGATTTAGGTTTTATGGTGATTTATGTTATTAGTATGTTTTAATGGAATATGTGATGACGTGATTCAAATGTTTGGAACGTGACACTATGAGATAATTTATGTTGTCTGGGAATAAATTTTTGACCAAATATTTCATATTTTGGGTTTTTAATTTCATTAGAAATATTTTAGAGGATTCTTATAGTTAACTATTTATAAAATGGATTAAGCTGAAATTTAAGGGTAGTTGTTGAGGTTATAGTTATTAGTGTATCATTGAATAGTTTATTCTTAAAATTTTGAATGTGGAAATTATATATATATAAGGAAAGACTTTTCATTCATTCTTGTATCATATAATCTGTCAAAAGTTATTTTTTGTGCCTTAGTGTTAAAAAATTCATACTTAATACTCGTTATTTTGAGAAGGGTAACTATTTTTGTGTAATATGATATAAGGATTCAATTCTAATTTTCAACTGGGTGTATTTACTTATGTTCTAAGTATATATGGTAAATTAATTCCTTGGCTCTAGGAAAAGGATATATACACACACAAAATTACCCAATTATGATAATTTTTGATGATTTTATGGTCTTTTCACCCATCATTTATTTATAGTTTTGTGCTAATTAAATTTATCTTGACCATCGTATCTATCACTCCTTATTAGTCATTCGGAATTATGTTTATCCAACATGTATATATTTTCAATTCCCTCTAATGTTCCCTTATTTCGAATCTATATTTTCGTTATTCAAGATGACCCTAATATTTGTCTTTTACTCTTATTGTGAGAAAGTTGTATTTGTTTAGTTTCTCCTTAGCATTCTAATTTTGATTTAGTTTTGATAATTACTTCAACAAGTCAATATTTGTTTTCTAATAAATTTGTTTTGTGTTTCTGATTTAATGCATCAAAGTATTTATTTTATATCTGAAGCAATAATGATAGGATTATTATGGTGTTTATTATGTTGTAAATAGAAGAATATTATATTCATTTTATCTGTTTACATCGAAATCCAATTCAATTGTTTCGATGGTACAAAAAATCATTGAATCTATTACAAGTAGTCCAAGTGATATTGCAGTTTTCATCTTAAAGTCAATTCTGAATTATGAGGATAACTCAAGATATATTGAATGGGTTCGTGAGATATTTATAACATTTAATATATAATGAGTTTATATAAGAATCATTAGTTAATATGGAAGTCTGGAAAGTATTTTTTGATACTTTAAAAAATCACTGAATTTTTTGAAGTAGTTTTGAAAATGTACTGTGAAAAGATTTGAAATCATATAGTATTTATTTTACTGGATGTACTACATATGTCATAATCACTTTATGCCAAGGGATATGGAGAGATAATATGTTTATATTTATTTCAAAAGATTACATTAAAGGATGAAAAAGTATTTTGGATGGCCAATAAATTATCTGATGTTCTGGAGCACTCTTTTCACAGCAGTTTTTTCAGATCATATAGATTTTGTTTTTCAAGGATATCGGGATATGTTGAAGTCCGATTGATTTAATTCTTGAACCTTTGAAAATATTTTTAGATTTACTAAAAATAAATATGGTGGGATTGATGCTGAATTTGAAGATAAAGGGTTCAAAAAATTAACTGATGTATGATTAAAGTTGTTCACATTTTCCAGTAACACTGTTCATACCCTACATTGGTAAGTGTAATGTAAATAATGAACCCTACGTTTGATAAATGTCCATATGGATTATAAACCTTATTTTTAATAGTAAACGCATGTACTTAAAGACATACGTTTGGTGAATGATGAATGTAAGGAATATAAACCCTACGTTGGATTCTAGAATTATTGTTCATACCTTATGTTCAGAAAGTTAAATGTATGGTTAATCAATGCTAAATTTGGGATTTTATACTAACAAGGATGAACGTATGGATTATCATACCTATGTTACTTTTTTCCTTATGTTATGTGGATATGAAATTATTTTTATGGAACCATATGTTGGAAGGAACCCTCCTCTACTCAAATGAATCATATGTTACATAGTTGAACCCTGCATTTGGTATTTTCCCATTAAAAGATGGAACCCTTTGTTTGATTGGTCAATAATGGAGTATTATTTAAATATATTATTTATGATTTCTGAAACGGCCTTTATAATATTAAATATCATTATAAGGTTATTTTATGATCGATTCAAAGGCTCACATGGAATGGATTAAATCCTTTCTATTTATAAGGGACATTATGAATCTCTTTTATTGATTTGATTTCAAATATTCATGATTATTTTTTCTACTAGTTTTAAGGAACTATTTCGACAATATTTAAAGTGGTTTTAATGGATTTAAATGGGAGTTTTAAATTTTTCAATGCTATTATTATTATGGAGATATTATTGGAGAAGTTTTCAAATTATTTTTAATTTATTTATTAGAGATGTATTCTATCAGAATAAAGAGGAAACAGTGCTATTCTATTCTTAGGATATTTATTAAGGATAATAAATCTATTTATTTTGGGTATACTGAAGAATATGAATTTTGTTACAAATGATAGATATTTATTATCTATATATATCTCTCTTTGGTAGGAAAATAATCCACAATGAAGAAAATCATAGGCATGAATACTCTGTTATAAAGTTGGTGTAGTAAATATTCATATTAAATCTCAACACTTTTGAAGAGATAATTGAAATTTGATGTTCATTGTTATTCTATAATGGTGTAAATTAGATGGAAGCCTACACCAAAAATTTATAATCTATTTGCTGTTGTTTAAAGATGAAGAATCCTTGTCGACATTGAAGATTATTTTGATACTGCTGGTGTGCTATATTAAAGATATAAATTCATCTGTCAGTTGTTGTAGAAACTATGAAGTTCAATATATATCGTCAACAAAGTCAATATCTATTAATTTGGTGGAGTATCATCTACTTGAACTCAGATTTGGTGGAGTGTCAGATTCTCAAACAAAGTTGTGGACATTTTGGTTCCTTATAAAAGAACTAGAAGGCCATGTAAATGCCTTATAGGTGTGAGCTACCTATACTTAGTTGTGGGAGGTATTATGATAAGAGGAACAACTAGTGAAAATCACCAAGATCATGGAGTAGAGAATTGTTGGAGTAGACTAGAGAAATTCTATTCCCCAAACCACTATACATCTTTGCGTTCTTTTCCTTTATTTATTACTGCTTCTCACTTGACTTTAGGAGAGAAGGAATGGATCACTTCAATTCAATAGAGACTTTCAATATTTTCAAGATTTTTAAAAGGAAACAATTCACCCCCCCTCCCTCTTATGTCTTCGTCAAAGCCATCCCGACCTAAAAATTGGTATCATAGTAATTTCTCTATTTATTTTTTCTGGCTCTAACAAGCCTGAGTTAAAGATTTAAATGAAGACAAATTTCAATGGAAAATTTCAGAGAAGGTATGTCGATGATCCGTGCTCTTTTTTTAATTATGATAATTATGGATACTGGAAATCTCACATGACTATATATTTAAAGAATATTGGTTTCAAAGTATATATGAAAATTTTCAAACCTTGGGAAATCCCTCGAGATCCAGAAAAGTAGGTTGTTGCTAAGGAAGTTGAGTATGATGTTAATTCAAAATCCATTAATTCAATAATAAGTGTTCTTAGACCTCAGGAATTTAATCATGTTTCTCAATGTGCTACTACCTATGATATGTAGCATACTATTGAGGTTGTATATTAAGGAACTGAAAAAATTATACAAATAAGGTACAATACTGAAAAAAATAAATTTGATACATTTAGGATGCAAGAATATGAGAGCATCAATCCGATGAATAGAAGATTAATAGAAGCTGTTAATGATGTTGTAGCCTTATAAACTCCAATTTCAAAAGCATATCATGTGTTAAATGAACTTAAAGTGTTACATTCTAAGTGGAATAGAATTTCAGCTTCTATTCAAAAATACACATGGGTTAAAGAGTTAAAAATGAAACAATTGATCAGAACCTTGATGATGTACGAAGCAGAGATGAAATTATAAGCTGAAATTCATATTTCTATCGAAAAGGAAACGCCTTCACTTAATGTTTTGATGGATGAAATTTCTGATACAAATTCTAGCCATTCAGATTTAATTTATGAGCTACTAAATGTTTCTAAAAATTTTCGAAAGATATATAAAACGAGAAAACATAAATTTAAGTTGAATAAAGAAAAATATGTCAGATGTTACGTGTGTAAAAAGAAAGGTCTTTTGAGACTCGACTATCATTTTCATAAATATCAAAGGAAATATGAATATAAAAGAAAAAGAAAAAATTAAATCAAGGAAACTAGTAATTAATATGAAGATTCAGGTGAGGAATCTACTACAAACTCAAAATTTGGGCATGCAAATCAAAGGGATAATCTATGTCTTATGGCTCATGCAGATGAAGCACAATTTTCTTACTCTGAAATATCTAATTCTGAAAGTTTTTCTTGTGATTAACTTAATAATATTTGTTTTATGCTTCAAGAAAAAATTCAATCTTTAAATAAATATCATAAAAATATTATAAAATCCTATGATTCTATTTTAATTGATAATGAATGTTTGTCAAAAACGGATTACTGATTTATGGTAAATTCTTCTAAATTTTCTTGTGACCCGCATGAAACTAAAATTAATGAATTGTTGGATGAAGATGATAATTTAATAAAATCTTCAAGTATGATTATTAAGGGATATAATTATTTTAATAATATTCTTGGACAAAATAAAATTCAAAAAATGAAAACTCTATATTTCTAGTAATGGAGAAACACCAAAATTATATAAAAATGATTTTGTTCCTGGTTTTAATAGAAAAAGCATGTCTACTATTAAATTTTTTTTATCATGGTATTAAAGGACATTATTCTAATAAATTTTATTTTAGAAAACCTCAATTCTATTGTGAAAATCATGTTAATTATTCAAAAGCATTATCTATCTTTAATTATAATATTATTGATCAAAATAAACCAATTTGGAAACCTAAAACCATAAATGATGACACCGTCATAACCAAAAGTATATGGGTTCCAAAAAGAACTTTTTTTTTGATATTTTTTAGGTATGTTTCAATGAATGTCATTGTAATATCATCGTGTGGATGCTTAAAAATTATGAGAATGTATTATAATCTTATATCATATTCTATTAAATATAAACTTCATTAGCGCTAGAATGGGTAATTCACGAAGTATTTTATTTTCAATTTTAATATTCAATTTAAAATTCCTTAACTGTTTTATACAGGGGGAGAAATTTTTTAATGTTTTTTCTTTTATCCCTCTACATTTAATAATTGTTATGCCTAAACTATTAAATATTTTAACACTATTATTTTATCAAATGAATTAATTCATTGATTTATTTTCTTAATTAATGATATTTAAATGTTTTATTAAGATTTTATATATCATGGGTGTAAGAATGTGTTTATTGTTTGACTATTTAAATTAATTTCATGTTCTAAATAATCTCTTTCTATTTGTGATAAATTATTCTAATGTTAGATTAAAATATTCTGGTCATTTATGATATATGTGAAATTTTAATTAAATTCATTGAAAATAATTTATTTAAATTTTTTGAATATCATAAATATGTACTCTCGGTCATAGGGGGAGTTATTTTAAATATTTATTCTCTTTTTAGATGATTTATTATTATTTCATGAATTAAATTGTTTAATACATTCATTTCAAACCCTTTTTATTCATTGAATAATATTATATAAGTTTTTATAGCTTCTTGATTATATATTTTTGTCTTTTTGATGGAGGTATGAATTTAGGGGGAGTTATGTTTCTATATGTATTTAGAATATTTTGAAATAGCTTATTTTTTAAATATTTAAAAATAAATTATTATTATTCAAATTTTAAATATTTTAAAATTATCATACTTTAAATAGTTATAAAAAATTATTTTTCAAATTTTATATAATTAAAAAAATTATTCTTCACATTTAAAATACTTAAAAATTTATTTTTCTAATTTAATATATTTTTTAAAATAAATTTAAAATGGGGTATAATTTTTTGTTTCAAATTTTATTTATTTATTTATTTTTACTTAAATCTCAAATTCCATTTCATTATAAAAAGGATAAATATATTTTATTATTTAATTTAATCAAGATCATATATTTTTATCCTTATAAAAGGGGGAGAAAAATTAGGTAGTGAGTTAAAGTTTTGTAATTATGAAAAAGGGAGAGTCTGTTGAGTGAATCCTTATCATTATCATTTTGATTTAGTTTTGATAATTAATTCAACCCGTCAATATTTGTTTTTTAATAAATTTGTTAAAGTGTTTCAGATTTAGTACATCAAAGTAATTATTTTGTATCTAAATAAATAGTGATTGGATTGATATGGGGTTAATTCCAATGGAAATATAAGAATATTATCTTAATTTCATATGCTTATATTGAAATCCAATTTAATTGTATTGATGGTTCAAAAATTCATTGAATTTTTTACAAGATGTCCAAGTGATATTATAGTTTTCAGCTTAAAGTAAATTCTGAATTATGATGATATCTCAATCCATATTGAAAGGATTCATGGAAGAATTATACCATTTATTGGATAAGGATTTTACCTAAATATCATTAGTTAATGTGGAAGTTTGAAAGGGATTATTTTATAGTCTAAAAAATCACTATTGTTTCTGAAATAGTTTTTCAACTGTGCAGTGAACAGATTCGAAATCCAATAGTATTTATTTTGATATAAGTGCTAAATATTTCATAATTTCCCAAAACCTAGGGATATGAAAAACCAATTAGTTTACCTTTATTTCTTCAGTTTACATCAAAGGTTGAAAATGTCATTTGAATTGTCAATAAATTATCCAATGTTCTAGAGTGTTGTTTTAGAAACAGTTTTCTCAAATCATATGGCTTCTATTTTTTAGGGATATCAAGAGATGTTGAAGTCGGGTTGATCTAATTCTTTAACCTCTAGAAATATCACTAGATTTACTAAATAAAATTTTGGTGGGATTGATGTTGAATATGATGGTAAAGGGTTCAAAAAATTCTTTGAATTTTGAAGTTAAGTTGTTCGCATTTTCCAGAAACATTGTCAATACCTTATGTTGGTAAGCGCTACGTAAGGAAAGAACACTATGTTTGATAAATGTGCACATGGATTATAAACCCTATTCTGAATAGTAAATGTATTGATCGACAACCCTATATTTGGTGAATGATAAATGTAATGATTATCAAACCTACATTGGAGTCTATAATTACTGTTTATACCCTATGTATGGAAAGATGAATGTATGTTTAATCAATTCTACATTGAGGATTTTATACTGACAAGGATGAACATATGAATCATTGCCCCAATGTTACTTTTTTTCCTCATGTTACGGGCAGATGAAAGTATGTTTAAGGAACCATACGTTAGTAGGAACACTATGCTACTCAAATGAACCATTTGTTATGCAATTGAACCCTACATTTGGTATTTTGTCATTATATGATGGAACCTTATGTTTGACTAGTCAAAGATAGAGTTTTAATTAAATATATTATCCATGATTTCTAGAACTGACTTCTTAGTATTAAATATTGCTATAAGGTTATTTTATGACTGATTCAAAGGCTCACATGGAATGGATTAAATCATTCCTATTTATAAGGGACTTTATGAATCTATTTGAATAATTTTATTTCTAATATTCATGATTAATTATGCTTCTAGTTTTGGGGAATTGTTTTGACTATATTTAAAGAGGTTTATTGGATTTAAAATGGAGTTTCAAATTGTTCAACACTGGTATTTTTATGGATATATTATTCGAGGATTTATTCAAATTATTTTAAATTCATTTACTAGATATTTATTCTACAAGAATAAAAAGGAAATAGTGCTATGATATTCTTGGGGTATTTTTGAAGGCTATTAAATCTATTTATTTTGGGTCTCTTAAATAATAGGAATATTTTTACAACTGCTAGATATTTATCCTCTATATATATCTCTCTTTAGAAGGAAAATAATACACAATGAAGAAAAGTAGAGATGTGAATACTCTGTTAAAAAGAGGGTGCTAAAAATACTCATATTAAATCTCAACGCTTTTGAAGAGATAATTGAAATTATTTTTTCATTCCTATTCTATCATGGTGTGAAGTAGATGGAAGCCTGCGCAAAAAATTTATAATTTATTTGCTGCGGTTTAAACGTTAAGTAGCTTGACTGACATTGAAGACTATTTTGATGTTGTTGTTATGCTATATTGAATATCTTATTTCTCTTATCAGTTGTTTCTGCAACTACAAAGTTCAACCTTTACAATAAATAAAATCAATCTCTATTGATTTGGTGGACTATCGGATGCTCGGACTCAGTCATAGTGGATTCGACAGCTTCTCAAACTTAGTTATAGACATTTCGGTTCCATGAAAAAGAATCAGAAGACCCTATAAAATCTTTGTAAGGATTCAACTGCATGTACTCAGTTGTGGAAGGACTTTTGATAATATGACCAACTAGTGGAAATCACCAAGATTGTGGAGTAGAGTGTTGGTGGAGTGGACTAGGATATTTCTGTTCCCCAAACCAATATACATCATTGTGTTCTTTTTTATGTTGCTCGATCAACTTTAAGATAGAATGAAAGGATCGCTTCATTTCAAGAGGGACGTTTTAATATTGTCAATATTTTTAAAAGGGCATCATTCACCCCCCTCAAGTGTATTCTTCAAAGCCATCCCTGCATAAAAGTAATAACAATTTTTTTGATATTATATTATTACAAATAAATGTTTTAAATATCAGATTGATTTCAAGTTCAAATTTCAAGGATTAAATTTATTAAAGGGTTAAACTAACACTATAATATTTTAAATGAGTACTACGTTTGATAGTGTATACAACATGCAATAATGACCTTAAACGAACCATGAAATATTGTTATTCAAATATGATAGTTATAACCTAGAAATTGAATTGGAAGGTATGAATTGGATTAAACACATGATGAAATTTATATTAATGACCCCGTAAATAAAAATTAATGGATACTGCCAAGAAAATAAGAACTGACCTTTTTAATGAAGACAATTAATTCTTCAAAATATGATTTACTCAATAATGGATTTTATTACTTCTTATGAGTGGATATTGTATTTAATTTATAAAAATTTTATATATTTTATTTAATAAAAATAATTTATTTTTTAAATCATTATTAACTTATATTGATATTCTAATATTTGTTTCTCAAAAAATTGATTTTCCAGTCAATGATGAAAAATAATTATTTTTAGTAAAAACTATATTTTTTGTTTCAAAAATTTAAAAATTTATATTTTAAAAATGGTTTTAAAGTTAATTAGTTATATTATATTATTAATAATTCATATATGTTCAATGGAATCAAATTTATGGTTCAATTTATTAGAAAAATATTTTTATACTTAAAATCACATTTTTCTGAAAAATTGTTTTTCATTACATTTAGATTTTTAATTTTAAATTAATTTTTTCCAGTTAAAGAAATTGAACCATAAAAAATGGATTCCATATTTTTAATCTGGCATTCCAAATTTGGTAAATATTTCCCTATTGTTTTTTTCATTTTTAATTGTAACCATAGTAAATTATTATTACCACGGTAAGGGTAAATGAAGTAATTAAGGTCAAACATTATATGATAAGGACTACAAAAATGACTCTAAAACAATAATTTTTAATATTTGATTAGTTTATTTCATCCATTAAAAATCATGTTTTGAAAATATGGAAACTTGGTTCCATATTTCTTTGACTTTGACATTTATAAAATAAAAAATAGAGCTAAAAATGTCACTTTTTTTAATGTCTATAATATTTTTTTATAGAAATAAATACATATTATGTTCAGTTATAAATGTTTATTCAAAATATTAATGAGTTATTTTTATCATGTGAATTTATTTAAAATTTTATTTATTGAATAATTAATAAATTCTTACACAATATCAATGCATTATTTTTGAAATTAATTGAAATTTAAAATAAATTATTTTAAAAATATTAAAAGTAATAAAAATTGGTTGAATTATTGTGTGACATAAATTATATAGCTAAATATGATGTATTATAGATATTTGAATGTATTATATTCTAATTAACTCTTTTTATTAATGTATTTGAAGTCAAATTAAATGAATAGTGCCCAAAATGGCATTAATGATATTTTATAATAAATAATATTTTATTAAATCATTTATAAGTTATAAAAACATATATTTGGAAAAATGAATGTGATATGGTTAAAAAAATAAACTATGATCTATTTTTGGGTATTTTTCTCTTTTATGGTCATATTTTGGATGCTTAAGGAGTAGAAAACATTAATATTGTAGTACTTATCAAAAGGCATAACAAAGGGTTAAAACTAAAATATAAGGGTGAAAACGTAACTAAAATATTTTAAAGTTTTATTGGATAATATTATTAATTATAATACCCATATTATATTCTAATCATATCAATTTGTATCCATTTGGACATAAAAATTAATTTATATTATTTTAAAACATTAAGAAATTCCAAGAATAATCCTCCCATTACATATCAAAGGAAAACCCTTATCTCTTTTCTTTATGTCCTTTTGATCAACCTAGATCAACAAAACCATAAAATATTATCTCTTAATATTACTTATATAAGTTATAGAGGTGTTTCCACTTCAATAATACTATCCATAGGTCTCTTAATGTGACTTCTAGAGGAGGTCTACTGAAGAAGAGGTAATCGTCTTTACAAACACTTTCATGTTTATTTCTTCTTCTAATTCCTATTAATGAGTTGTACCCATCATAAAATTATAAATTACTTATCATAAATATAATTATATATTTTTATAATTATGGGAAAACTATAATCTATCTCTTTTTTATCCTAGAAAAAGAGAAAGCATCACTCGTGCATATGTACAACTTACTGTCTCCACATAGCGGTGTAATTCATTTTTCAAAACCACTTTACCTAGATGGTTATAAATATGTAACTAATGAAACTATATAATATTTGTGTAATAAATATTATTTTTTAATTATAATTTCATATATATCTTCTTACCTTCCAATATCTTGGAATATGATAACATTGCTCGTGCGTACATGCGGACTATGACCAACACCATGCAATGTGATCTATTTTTCATTTCCACTTTACATGGTTGGTAATAAGGATAGATTTAGAAAATATATAAGATATATATAAATTTAAAATATCTTTTAATATTGGATTCTTGTTTACATTTCTTTCATTTTTCTATAGAAGAGTAAGAACATCATTCAAGCATACATAAGACCTACCTTCTCCATGAGTGGTGTAATTCATTTTTATATTTATACCCTTTACAGATAAATCTATATATATAAATGTTAAATATATATGATATTTATATCATTAATAAAATTATGGATATGTTTTATCCATGAGAAAGATACAGGGACCAAAACTACCAAATCAAAACATACATGGAAAATGAAGGAGTTAAAACCTGAAATAATGATAATAATAAAATATTTTTAAGAAAATGATAAAAACAATATTGTAAATAGATTATATATAATTTTATACGAGAGGTTAAAAGAACTTATTCAGAAAGTTTGACATGATTTAATGGCTTTAATTTCAATTTACTATCCATTGAGTCATATTTTATATTATGCACCTATTTAATTTATGTGGTGTATATACCGCCCCTCATAAATATTTAACATGATTATATATTTATTCATAATGATTAATGATTAAATTAAAGTTACACATTTAAGAGTAATTTTTAAATGATAATATGATCATAATTCACTTTTAATTGGTTATATTTTTCTTCCATATCCATATTTTTTAGAATTGTTTTACAAAATTCCTTTTTATTTACTCAAAATATTTATCAAGGAAATATTTAAATTTATGAAAGGTTTGAAAGGAATAATTCTCTTTTTTAAAGGACATTTTCGAATCTATTTAAAAATTTCAAAATTCATGTTTCCTTATAATTTATATAGTGTTAATGGGTTTTCCCGCTGCCATTATCATGTTACACTATTTATATTCTTCTAAATGTTATTAATTGTTTTATAAAGAAAACTATTTTATAAAATAAATTTTTAAAATTTTAATTACTTTTTCCAAAATAATTTATTTTACTATAAAAAACTATATTTCTAATGAATTTATTGGCATCTCTCATCTCATGATTTATATTTTGGTTGAAAACTTTCTCTTGAATCATTCACTTTCATTTGATCATTTTTCATTAGACACTACATTTTCTAAAATATCCAAATCTTTGAAATTATTATTTCCTAAAATGTATAAAATTTTTACATAACGTGTTTTTTATGAATATTAGTTGATTGACTAATGAAATATTAATATTATTTATTCCTTACTTAATACATATATTTGTTGATAAGGAATATTTTTAGGAATTAAATTCTATATATGTGGAATGTAATGGACATGTAGTGAGCGGTGGGGTTGAAAACTATATATCCCCTTGATGAATCAACATGTCTCATGAAACAAATCAGTAGGCCAAATTAAATCTATTTTGGTTGAAAAAATATCCATCAATTAAATTATCTTGACAAAAGGTCTTAATGTTAGTATATATCATGATTTCTAAAGTCATGATGTCTAATATTAAGCATTTCCCTCATTGAGATTTCTATAATTACAATCCAAGTGTTTTTTGTATTTATATTAACTCTAGATGCATTTTTTCCTCGAGTTATCGATTAAGTGGTATGTGTTATTATTTATTTAACTTGTCATATTAATTATAACATATTTAATCATTATATATTTTATTGTACATAACTTCTACTTAGAATGTTTTATCACTATTTATTTTTTCCCAACTATATAGATAACGATGTTTTGAAAATATCAAGAATACAAGAATGTTTTTATGCTATGTATTTTATATTTACAATGTAATGTGAGAATCTTATATATATCTTGTTCTTAAATAATACTAAAATTATTGGTCCTTTGGGATGATATTCGTTGTATCTCATACCAATGTAATAAATTATACACAAGCTCTAGTTAACTAGAGTTTGTGTGGTACAATGAAATCATCAAAAGTGTTCCATCAATTCACAATCATTTTGAATATCATTAATTCCTATTGAGAAACATTGGTGAACCCTATACTTTTTAAAATAATTCTAATATCTATACCGAATAAGTTTCATTAAAATAATATCGATATCGATGAAAGTATTAATTTAAAATAATACACATTGGATGAACACATCTTGTCACTTAATCAATATAAACATGAGTTGGTAATATTATGGTTGGAGGGACATCAAACATTAAAGTTATTTCTTTAAAATCATATAAAATATTATTTCTAACTCTTTTCAATTTGAGGTATAGGAAATTCATAATGGAGAAATTTTTAATATTAGAAAAGGTACTTATAATTTGATAAAGAGACATAAAAAGTTCAAGAAGTGACAATGTAAAGATCAAATGAATGATCAAAAAGAAAATAAGGATAATACATATGGAATATATGTCACCTGTTTTAAATGTAGAAATAAATAACATATCAAACCCGATTTTATAAATTTGAAGCAAAAAAGGGAGTGATTAAAAAAATATAAGAAATACGTTTAATGTGCTTATAATACTGGATGGAGTTACACTAAATAATATGATTCAAGTGTTGAATTCAGAAGTGAGAAAGAGTCATCAATCCTTTATTTTAGGGGAAAAAATATGATATATATTAATTATGATCCTAGTTATTATCAGATATTTATGGGTATAGATTTTATGATTTGTATAAAAAAATGAAAAAATTAAATGGATGTTTTAAGAGTTACTAAGTTTTATAAAGAATTAAAATAATAAAATAAAAGTCTTATTAAAGAGAGTAATAAATTCAATAAAGATAATGATTCACATAAGTAAGAAACAATAAATTTTTCTTTATGTTCTAAAGGTGATATCTATGATGATTTTATGTTTTTTCCGAAAGATAATGATAACATTAGAAGTGATGTTTTTAGCCTAAAAAACATTATATCATTTTATTTAAGTAAAATAATAAAAATAAAAAATTGGTTGCTATGATGAAATTGTGTAAAGATAAAACTAGTTTTGGTTATAATATACTTATTCTGAAATTATATAAAACCATTTTTATTAAAATTTCCACTAAAAAGTTTTATTTTGTAATATTTTTGAATATTGTGCGAATTTATAATATTCCAGTTAATTTTTTCTTATATTTCCTCAATATCTTGGATATACTAGACCTTTTATTTCAAAATATTTATCTTTTAGAGTATCATACGATAAATATTTCAAATCCATTTCAGTACCAAATAATTATTTTGTTATCCTAGTTGGACCCAAAATAGAATAGGTACCAAAATTGTTCTATACATAATTTATATTTTCAGGATAACCAAATTACTAATATCATGGTCACATGGTATATGGACTATGGTTGTTCCCAACACATGAATAGTGAAATATTGAATTTCAACCCTTATTCCAAATGTGATGGAGGATCATTCACTTTCATAGACAACTCTTAAGGAAAGGTTAAGGTTTCTTATAAGTATGTGTTTTTAATATTTTTAAAATTATAATGTTTTATACAATAATGGTTTAAAACTTAACTAGGCTAGTTTTTCACAATTACGTGATAATGGTGTGTATATTTAATATGAAGATAATAAAACTTTAGTTTTAAAAAATGAAACAAGTTTTACTTTATGCTAATAAAAAGAATAATATTTATATTGTTAATTCCTCTCATCAAATAAATAAAACTTTTATGTGTTTTACTGATATAAAAACATATGATAGTAATATATGATACTATCTAGTATAAAAGGATTAGAAATACTAATTTCAAAATGATACACAAAATATCTAAGAATGGACATGATCTAGATTTACTAAAGGGAAAGGTATGAAAATATTGTGTTTGTAATTAATTCATAAAAGGTAATCAACCCAAGAAATCTTTAAAATAGATCAATCATGTTTCTACTTCTATACCTCTTGAATTGTTGAATCCTGCTTTATTTTTTCCAATGAAAGGTACTATATTTTGTGGTAATAAATATTTTTCTATTAATTTTATAACTTTAATAGATATACATGGGTTTATATTATCTCTCAGAATCATAAAACCATACCCAGATTTATTTCATTTGTAAGATTTTTCAAAATATGAAATTTCATTTAATTTTTTCTAATACAATTTATAATGGATGTAAATTTTTCAATTTTAAAATTGAAAAACTTTTTGAATAAAAGTTTCATGCTTATAATTTTTTCTCCTAGAATACTAAAATAAAATAGTGTTATTGAATAGAAAAATAGAACTATTCAATAAATTTCTTGAACTCTGATTAATGAATATATTTTTCCAAAATATTTTTTGGACTGAATATATTAATACATATTCCTATTTTTCTAAAATATTTTTCATTATAACATTTACAAATAAAACCCCTTATGAGTTGTTTAACAATATAAAACTAAAGGTTATTTATTTTATATTTTTTGGTTGTAAATTTTTTAATCTTCAATAAGAAGGATAATTTAGATAAGTTTTGTGCCAAAAGTGTGAAAGGTGTCTTTCTTGGTTATTATTCTATAATAAAGATTATAAGGATTATAATAAGTATACCATGAATGTTTAAGAATAATTATACATAATATTTGATGGAGGATGTGATGTTTAGAAATTATTTTAGGAAATATTGAATATGATTTTGAGGATTTCAATTTTGGAAAAGAAAAACCTATATATAATGTCTTTGTTGAGGGTGAGAAAGATTCTTCTCAATATGATATGATATCTTGGATGATTCATAACGATAATCCTATTGAAAATGTGGTTTTTAATGTTGGTTCCAGCATGAAAACCAAAATATCTATTTAAATCTTTTTACTAATTATTATTTTCTTTTTAATTGTGTGATTACTGATGTTTTAGATACTCTGAATGATTATAATTAGATTATTTCATAATAATTTTTATAGAAATAATGTTTCGAATTTAGTTTAACCCCTATATATAGTCATGTTATTAAGACTAAATAGATTTTTAGAAACAAAATAAATGAATCTTCTCACTTTGTTATGAAAAAATATAGGCTTGTTACTCAAGGTTATTTTCAAGAAAAATGTATATATTTTTATAATTCTATTGAACCTATTTCTCATATTGAATATATTATAATTACATTATAATTTTCATCTTTTCTGATATTAAATTTATTTTAAGTGGATGTTACAATTTATTTTTTAAATGGTTCCATTTTTGAAGAAGTTTATTTTTCTCAACCCTCTTGTTTTGAAAACTAAAATTTTCCTAAAAATGTTTTTAAATTATAAAATGATTTTTATGGTCTTAAACTAGAACCTCTTTTTTGTCTTAAAGACTAGATTTGTCTTTGGTGAGTAATAATTTTAGTGAAGATAAATTATATCCTACATTGTTTGTCAAAATTATTTCAAATGGTATTTTTATTGTTAAATTTTATGTTTATGTTGTTATTTTTGGATCTTCAAAATATTTTATTTTTAAAGAATTTTATAATTTTATGGATAGTGACTTTAATATGAGTCTTATTGGATAAATTATTTCCTTTTTAGGTCTTCCGGTTAATCAATGAAATGGTTGTATTTTCTTGATTCATTCTTTATATGCTAAATATTTGTTTAATCATTTTGGTCTTGATTCCTATAGAACTTTTAAAACAACAATAATTATTAGTTTTAAATAAGATTATGATGTTTCTATAAAACTTATTTATTCTAAATTATTTATAGGCATGATATAAAGTTTTTTTATTTAACTACATCTAGACCAAATATGATTTTTAGTTTTTTTATGTGATATTTTTTAATATGATTCCAAGGAATTTCACTTAGAGGTTGTTAAATGTAATGTTATATATGTTAATGGATCTATTAATAATTCATTATGTTTTTCTAGAATTTTTTTATTTAATTAGTTACTCTGACTCTAATTTTACCGGATTTAGACTTTATAGAAACAGTACCTTAGGTGTGTTTCATTTTCTCAGTAAAATTTTAGTTTTTTTGACATCAATAAAATAATTTATTTCGTTATCTATTGATACAAGTGAATATGATTTTGTTTCTTTATATTTTACCCAATCATTTTGGATTGAAAACTATATCAAATTTTGGTTTTCATCTTTAAAAATACCTATTTATTGAGATAATTAATCTACCATTTCATTTTCCAAAGACCCTATAAAATATTCTAGAACATATCAATATATGATTTCATTTTATTTGATATTATGTTAATAAAAGAGATATTATTTGGGAATACGTTCCAAATGAAAATCAACTTAAAAATATATTTATTAAAACATTGGATTTCTATAGATTTAAAAAAAATGAAATTGGAATTCTGGAAATTTAGTTTTTAAGATCATAATTTTATTTTTCTTTAATAAGGAGGATATTTTATTATTAATTATTAATATATTTATTTTTGATAAATTTTAAAGGTGGAAATTTTTGAAATAAAAATTTTATATTTTAGTTTCCATAAAGGGGTAGTTTATTCGAAATACGGAGTTTGTTTTTCAATTTTTGTAGTTTTTATATCTTATGTTTTAAAAATGAAAATTTCCTCATGATATTTTTATTATTTTCAAAAATAATATTCTTCATTATTTTTTTAATTCCTCACAATATTTATATTTAATTATATTTTATAAATCAATATTTTATTATTATTTTTTAATTTTATTTATCCTTTATTTCATTTATTTATTTTATTATTTAGTTTTTTCATTTTTGTATATAAAAAATTTCTTATTTTTATATTTTTTTAATGTTTATAGCTTACCCTTAAGTGAGTTTTAAAAGTGATTCATTAACATTACATAGTTTATGGATGTTATATTTTACCTTTTCAAAATTCAATTTTACCCATTTTTATGACAACCAAAATCTTTTGTAAACCTTAATTCCTTATTTATTTTATTATGGTTCACTTAAAACAACCACAGAAGATCATGAGGCCTAGTTTCATTTATAAATTAGGTACATTAAATAATAACTTAATACATGGGTATAACATCATTATTAAAAAATTTCAAAACTTGCCTTCATATTCTTTGAGTCTTATAAAACAACATGGAATAACCTGGGGACAAACATAAGAAAGGGGTAATCTAAAAATCCCATTAACTGAAAAATGAAATCATACCATGATTAAAGTATTACATGTGAGTCAATAGGGATTTTTAAGAGTGCGTGTAAAAAAGAACTGATTAATGGGGGGTTATCAGCCCTTTTTTAGAAGCGCTATTAAAGATCCCCCTTTATCATAAATTTTTTATAAGCTGTGATAAAATTATACTACAAAAAAAATAATTCATTAAGAATAATATATTAATATATAAATATATTATTATTGATAAAAATTTAATATATTTTCTTAAATTGTGTTTTAGATAAGGTAAATAGATATTAAAACTTAATATATAAGATATTTAGTGGCAATAGATTATAAAATAATTAAAAGACATTTTAAATAAATAATTTTATTATTTTTATTGAGTAATATTCATTTAATATCAATTTTAAGTTAAAAAAATATGAAATTAAATAAAATAACTAAAATAAGTTGAAAATGTAACTCGAACTTCAAACTGCCATAACTTTTGATCTTGGTGTCTGTTTGGCTCTACAACATATAAAATCAAACCCTTTGATGAGATATATGTCGTCAATGACACAAGTAAAAATCTGTCAAATTGTTTGTTTCAAAAAAGGCCTATAAGGCCTCAAAAACTATGTTTTTAGTCGAGGTACCCCGTTTTTTTAAGATTCGATGGATTTCAACCTCATTCAAGGGGTTCTATTTGTAATGTTTCTATGGGGACTGGATTTATTCCGAGGTCTTACATTTATATTGATATTATCATTTTTAAATTATTTTGTTTTTCATATTGTAATTTTATTTATAATTTAATATATCTACATTTTCTTATTTTGATTTATAATAATTCAATCGAGTAAATACATATATAAACATATTTAAGTAAAAAGTATATTATAATATATCTAAATAAATAAATATTCTAAATATGTATTTAGAATAATATCTAACCATTTTTTACATTATAAAAATATATTTATAATGGTTATATATATATATATATTAATAAACATATATATATTTATAATATATACTTGTATATGTAAATAAATATAATATATAATAAATTTAAATAAATATAGTTATATATTTCACACGCATATATATTAAATAAATGTATTTAAAAATATCTATATAAATATATGTAAATATATATAAATATATATATATATATAAATAAACAAAAATAACAATGAAGAGACAACTAAACAATATAGTGTCGTCGTAAAGACATTCCATATTCAAAGGAAATGTGCATGGTTCAAATCCAAGTGGGCATGCATGTGGTTGGAAATTCACAAAGAACTAATAAAAGTGTTGCTGGTGGTGAAAAGCACTGATAATAGGGTCATGGAAGTATTTATAAAGGGGTTTGGGTGCTCATGGATGTTGGAAAACAAAACTTACCCCTTTAATGGCATTGCTTTTATCAATGCTAAAAAAGAGTTGTTACAGGTCCCCTTTAATGGCACTAAAAATCCGATGTTAAAGGCCACCTTTAATAGTGCTTTTTTATCCCTATTAAAGGGGACCTATAACAGTACTATTTTAGCGCTGTTAAAAGATTCGGGCTTTTAACTGCTCTCCGATTATCAAAACGTTTTGGCGCAGATAAAGGCATATTCTAGCATATCAAAGGATTTTATGTAGTAGAAATATAACCACCGAGAAATCATAACATGACATGATTAGGACAACCTCCCATACACTATACATGGAATCTGATGAGGCAAAAACATTATTCAATGTATTGGAGGTCTATATAATTCTAGGACCACCCATCTCCTTCATATCATGTCTATGCATAAGTGTGCCACATATATTATACAAAAAAAGGATGCCTTTAATCAATTTTAAACCCAAAATTAATGAGTTTTGTTTAAACACATAGAAATAACCAATCAATTAAGGATACATTCAACCTGTTTAATGTCTTTGAGCGTAAATGGGAATCAGTATTCACTACAAAATGTTTGGTATAAAAAATCACAGGATGATTTTGAAAGAATAACAAAGGTACATAAATATTCATTGAAGGGTTAAATGAGATTTAAATGAGAATATCGTCAATTTTAAATAATAAGTACAATAATATGGGTTTATAAACATATCCCAACATGAGAAATTTGGAAACAAAAGGTATAATTTAAAGAAGGTTCTTGAATAAAAAAGGAGAAGGAGAAAATCCATGTCTTGAGAGGGAACCTCTAAAAGCCTGGTATGAGATTCTTAAGAGAATGAGATCTCCTTGGAAGGGATATAAATATGGAATTGTAGAGTAAATTAATTATCCAATGGTTTTTAGGTGAATATTACAGGGATATTGGGTGTGTTTATATATCAAAAGAGAGGTGAATTATTTATCAATTTCAAAACATAGGTTTCGGACTCTATATAATAACATAATCTAAACCACAAACCATGCCATGGTTTTTGTGCCTATTTTATTCCAAATAAGAGTTAATTTCATTAATTTATAAGTCCAAGAACTGAACACATTAAAATAATTCCCTTGGTGAAGTTTTAGTTAGTCATTTCTATACAAAATTGATTTCAAAACCTTAAAATATAATATAGTTTTTGGAGGATTTATTAAGGGATTATAAAATTAATAAAATAAGTTAAATATAATAGACCATATAACAGACTAAAATAACCAAAGTAAATCATGTGTTTTCTAAAACAACATTACTTAGTAATGAATTTATTCATTAAAAAATGTAATTTTTTTAATAAAAGTTTGGTTCATTAAACTTATGTAGTTTTTTTACTAACATTACATAGTTTTTATATTTGGTTCTTTAACCTTAAGAAATTTATTTATACATTAAAATGAGCATGCTTGTACCCTTTGGTATCCATTTTCTTACCCCTAGGAAAGTAGTCTAATTATTTTTTTACCCTTACATAAAATTTGTATTGCCCTTATACAATACATGTAAACTCTCTTGTACCCTTACGTAACTAGATTTTACCCATATAAGAAATATATAATTTTATTTTTCCATTACATAGTATTATATATACCCTTATGCAACACTTAGTGACCCTTAAGCAAGTTACATAAACATATCCATACCTTTACACAACTCTTGTTTATACCCTTATGTGTGTTTCATGTTACCCTAAAATGTGTTTCAATTACCCTAACATGAGTTCTAAGCTACCTTAGTCGAGCAGTTACTCCGCATGTTTACCCTTATTCAATAACTTTTACGATTACACAAGTTATACATAGTAGTTATTACCTTTATGTTTGGTATTCAAATTTTCTACCATTAAATAAAATATTGAAAACTTTTTTACCCTTATGCAAGCATGAAAAAATGACCCTTGTATATTTTGTAAACCTGACTTTTCCAAGATACACTACTCTATCATTTTTCATGATATATTCATTTTCTACCTATTTATAATATAAGTTTAAATAATTTTAATTATTTTATACATTCATATTAATTATTTAGAATCCATTAAAAGTGTTTTTGTCATTATTTTAACTATCTTCCAAAAATAAACTCCAAGCACTAATGATTCCAATTGAATTACATGATACCAATTAGAAATGAATATCACTTGAAATAATCCCTATGAAAAATTTATTTCTTTTATTTTCACATATAATTACATCTTTAAAAAATAATCATTGATTTGGGAGTGATATTATACTTTCATTACTATTTAAATATAGCACCAGGTTTGAGATGTATTTCTCAATTCATTGGCATTTACTTAGTAGCTCCGAATTGTCTTCCCTTCTTCATGCTTGAATCCACTTTAATTTTATAAATATATATAATTTTTTGTTTTATATACTTATTTTGGTTTTTATATTTCTTATTAGTTGGAACAACATTCTTTTCTTAAGATATCAAAATAGTTTCACCTTTTGATGATTGTTCCAAACACTTTGCTTCTTCTAGTTATTATAGACATATGATCAACATATCAGTAGGAAGAGGCACTTTATTATTTTTAGTGTGGGTTACCTATTTGTTACAACTAATTTAGAACTAGAAACCACTAATGATTTCAATTATCAATTATTCATCTCTTTTCTTCTAGTATTCTAAGTCCTGAAATTATTATGAATGGGGCCTACCATATTGTAACTTCCAAACACATCTTTGTAATTATTTGGATTACCCCTTTGAGGAAGTATCTCAATATCTTTATTAGGGGATTAAATGACTAAAAAATTTTGTTATATAATTATTATATGGATTACTTTTTACAGCTATATCCTTCCATCTTTTCTTTCCATTTTTGGTTTATAATAATCCATGGTGTATTTATAAAAACATGTTACCATTTTTCAGGTACTTATTGACTCGTGGATTGATTTATCTTTTTTTGTGTTTTAGAATTTTGAGGATATAGATATTTTTTATTATAAAATGACATAATTTTTGGGGATGTATGTTTGTTTAAATTATTGTATTCTAGTTATAAATGTGTTTCGGGTTTTTTGGGTGCCCCTTTTTTGGATCCTAGTTGATTTTGAGGTTGTTAGGTTTTCCTATAGGCTTCTATTTCTGGGCTCTGGTTATAGAAATAATTTAAATCATAAATCCTTAATTTTCAATGTAAATTGTTTTATAGCCTCATATGATGAAAATTAGTTTGGGTGATAAATTACTTATTTGATAAAGAATAAAATTAGGCCATAAACTCATCGATCAATATTTTTAACCTAAGGTAGACTCTTTTTTGTTTATGTGAAACTAGAAACATTTATACCATAAAACATTTATTTATAAGTACATTCCTTCTTCTCAAAAGACTTTTTTTATATTTTAATTTCTATAGGCATTTTGGAAGTACTCCTCCTGAGAACCCTAGGCATCCCGTATTCACGGTGAGAGATTTATTCCCTTCTAGACATCTTGATTTGGAATTTGATCCCCATATCATTCCTTTGATATAGTTTTATCATTATTTATAATACACATCTTCTATAGTATTGTGATATCATGTTCTTTATTGAATCAGAGTTTTATTTTTATTTTTTATCTAGAATTTTATTTTTAGTCTCCTTACCCTTCATTCTTCGTTGTCATTTTTCCATTACATGAGCTGTTTTGATCGTTGATTAATGATAGGTGGTACCATATAATTTTACCTATAATTGAGACCCTAATTGATTTATTTAATTGAAATTAGTACATAAATTATTTAAAAATATATATTTTTTATGATTTATGGGTTTGTTTGAAGAAATTATGAAGATTGTGAAAACAACCGAATTTAAATGGAATTGAAATTTTGGGGTGTATTTGAGAAAACATACTGGATTGATTTGGAAAATTGATTTTATGAAATGACTTGATATGGATTAAATTGAAATATTATTTGAAAAATAGTAAATTCATGAAGACATATTATTTTATTTTGTAATGAGAAGGGTATATCAAAAACTAAATGTGGGAAATAGTATTTTGAATTGAATGAAAATGATTAATTTTCCGATGATTGATTGATTGATTAATAGAAGAACATGTGAAATGATGGATTTTGTAGGTAATTAGGAAAATAACATTAGTATCTAACCCCCTAGAAATAGATTAATAATGTAAACATAGATATAAATATACTGAGTTGTGATTTTTTCCCTAATGGAGAGTTGAGTCTGAAGAACTTGATTTGTGGGTTGCGTGAACGCATTGAGCAGAGATCAATGATTGACTAGTGTGAGGATCCTATTACCAAAAAAATAATATACCACAGCTTTTGATAAATTTTGATTTGATATACCTAATTTGATGAATACATGTCATTGATTTATAGAACTATTTTACTCATGCTAGCTAATTTATATAAATTTTTTATATAAATTTTTTATTTAATCATATTTTGATATATCTACCATCTTTTTTAATTGAATTCACGTTTTTTAAATATATAAATCCCATTTCATGCCTTGTTTTATTTAAATTGAAAGTATGTTTGGTTTAATTTTTATGAGAATGATTATAGAACACTTAGTGAGAAGGTACTGGGATTTATAGATCACACCCAACATTTTCCTTCGATAGTTTATAGATTATCTTTTTTCAATGTCCAAGAAAAGAAAATGTGTCACTTAGAGGTGGTGGATGTTCTTGAACCTTGGGAGTTTGAGTGATAGAGGTGACTGTTGGAGACTTTTTCCACTTGTTACATAGTTTTATCTTTGATTTTTATCTTCGAATTCATGGTTTTTTAAGGGGAATGATTTGGGTATTATTTTAACTATTTTTTGGTACTTTCACCCTTTGGGGTATTTATTCTATTGAATTTTATTTTCTATATTCTACTTCTCTATGGAACAAGTCATTCCTTCTTTATTTATGCATGATTCTAGGTGCTAGTCGTTATCTCCTGGGGATTGGGAATTTCCTTCTGTCCATGTCATGGACGGCCTCGGTATCGGGATACTGGGTATTTGGGCTGGTTCGTGACAAAGTAGAACTACATGTTATATATATTTTTGTAATTTTAGTATGAATTTGTGTTTTCCTAGTAGATAATAGGTGTAATTTATGGGACTTATGAGTCAGTTTCAAGTGATTTTATTACTAGCTCTCATGGTAACAAGCCTTAAGTTACCATGGTTTTTTGGGGAAAATTGTCATGAGAAATGTTTTAATCTATTTTCAATACTTCTACCTAATTTTTAACTGAGTATACTGAAATATTGATCATGATTTTTTGTTTATGGAGATGATGATACAATGAATCTTGTTTGAGTGGTTAATATGTTTATCTGTGTTGATGCTTTTAGTGTTGTCTATTAATGTTGTATAGAATCATACCTCTAAGAAGAGTTTTTAATAGGTTAAAGGAGTAAGAAGTTGGTGTACCATATTTATTAAATCCTTTGGTCAATCTGAATCTTTTTTAGATAATGGTTTGTATTTTCCAAGCTTTAGGACAAGAACCAGAACATGTTCTCATTTAGGCTCTAGTTGTGGAACCTTAAAGGGATAAATCAAGATATAATGATCAAGAGTCTCTCTATTAGAAAAAAAACAAAATTCGTATGATAAAATTATCATCAAGAGATAGGGATTTTTTCCAAAATATTGAGATACTTTTTGAGTTCTTAGAAAATACTAATTCAATTAAAGTAAAGAATTATACCTTTAAGATTGAGGGTCCCAGCAAAAGATAGAGGGATTTGATGGTAAAATTTAAGAAGCATGAGGTCCTGGAGTTGAAATAATTTTTTCTTCTCTTCACTGATCAATTAAATATAGATATGATGGCCTTGTTGAAGCCATTGGTGTTTCTCAACCTCTAGTAGGGGGGAAAGACTGAGACATGGTATGTGAACCATCTTTTTGAGCTTATTTAGTTTACTCTAGAGGTGGTGCCTAATGAGAAGATAAAGGAAAAAAGATTTGATATGGTTCTTCTTTCTGATATCTGATAATTGGATTTCTTAATGAATCTCACTTCTTATATAGAAGTGTTAGATAGAGAATTTATGGTTGATCTTCACCTCTCTAGTAAGTCTAGGTTTATGGGGAGTTCTATTTTATACCATTGTTAGTTCTCTGAGTTAATTTAAAGGAAATACTAATCTTGATGATTCTAATAGTGGTTCTCAATAGAAGGATTCATCTAGACCACCTATAGTTCTATGTTGAGGTGCTTTGAACTGGTTGAAGTGTGGAATGGTTGGTAATTTGAGACAGTTCTACGCTAAGGAACCTAAGATCTATAGTTCATGTAGTCTCTTAGGACACCTATATAATTTTTTCCAGTTATTTCTTTCTCCACATAGTTTCATGGGATCATTAGAGCCCAAAAAATTATGATGTAATTAGATGATTTAAGAACTAAGAGATTCTATGAATAGACCTCTATGACAAAGCTTTATCATGTAGTGTAAGAGTCTCTAGAGGTTGTTGGTGTGGGTCCAAAAATTGTTAGAAGTTCCATCATTATAACTTCATATTTAGGGAATATTTAATTTGATATTGGTTCATATCATTCTTTGTATTAACCCAAGTTGTGGATTTTCTAAATATTCTTATGTATTTTATGTCTTTTATGATGGATATTGTTGTGCCCATCATAAGAAATATAGTATAGGGTATTTGGTGTCTTACTTATGTTTTCTCTTTATTAGAGATTGATAATACCTAGAGTTTTCTAGTTTTCAACATGAAACCATTTGAAGTATTTTTCTAGATGGATTTTCTAATACATAATGTGGCCCATATTGACTGTTATCTTTAATGGGTCTCCATTATTGGTCCATATGGGGTGTGTCGTGTCCATCAGGTAGAATAGTTCCCAAGATCAAGTAGATATGGAACTTCTTTTCTATAATTCGGATGGGTAATATCAATTTTTTCTTTAGACCTGGAGTGAGAAACATGGAGTTGTGATCTACCTCGGTTTTCCTTGAGTTTCTTGATGTTATTTATTCTAATCTCTCTAGACTTCCACTGATAAGAGAGGTGAATTTTTCTATTTTTCTAGTACATGGTACTTAAACAATGTTTATTTCTTCTTACTAAATGGAACCATCAGATCTAAAATAGTTGAAATATAAATTTTATGATTTTTTAGATAAAAGTTTTGTAATACCAAGTGTGTCAACTTTGGTGGAAGATATTCTATTTTTAAAGAAATCTAAGGTACACTTCACCTCTATGTTTATTACTGAAAACTCAGTCAAATTAAGGTAAATAAAAAGTATACTTTTCCATGGATTGATGATCTATTTGACTATTTTAAAGGATATAAGTGGTTTTTGAACATTTATATTCAATATGGTTATCTTCATTTGAGAATAAAAGAGTCCAACATTTAGAAAATAGCCTTCAAGATTGGGTATGGGAATTATGAGTGTCTTGTTATTTCATTAATCTAACCAATGATCCCGATATTTCTATGTCTTTTATAAATAGGGTATTTAATGAGTAATGTGACTTTTTTTTGGGGGTGCTTGTGCATGAAATCTAGTTTTCTCCAAAGATGAGAAATACCATGTCTGTCATTTGAGAAAATCTTCCAAAAACTTTTGAAATCATCATCTTTATTCAAAATTAACAAAATGTTATTTCTTTGTTTGAGAAGTGAAGTTCTTGGGGCATGTGTTCCCAGAACATAGTATTTTAGTGAATATAGAGAAGTTGAATTTTTTTTGACATGGGATAAGTCATGTAATGTTTTTTTATTTTTGAATCATCTTGGGTTTAGAAGGGTATTACCATATATTCATCAGATATTTCTTTATGTTATCTTTTCTAATGACCACTATAACTTGAAAAGGAGTGTAATTCATTTGGGATGAGAAATGTAACGGTTCTATTTTTTAAATTAAATTTATTTTGTCTTTTATACTAGTGTTGAATCTTCTAGAGGACAAGTAAGGCTATATGGTATTTTGTGACACATCGGGTTCGGGTTTGGGTTGTGTCATTAAGTAAGGTGATCACATGGTTACCTATGGTTTCAAATATCTTAGGCCACATGAGAAGAAATATATGACCCATGATCTAAAACGTGAATCTATGATTCATACACTAAAAATTAGGAAGAATTTCCTTTTCTATGAAAGGTTTATCATTTATTTTACCCATTAAATATCTAGTTATATTGTATCTCAAAAATATTTGAATATCTGTTGGAGGTGTTGGGTAGAGTACCTATAGTATTTTGATCTCGACATTACCAACACCATCAATAAGGGGGATGTCATTACCAATGATTTTAATAGGAATATTCTAACCTAGGTTGTGAAGGAATCATCCTAATAGAGGAATATAATGGCTCTCTTTACTCAGTTCCGTTTGGGATTCTAGGAGATTGAGTCTGAGGTTATTTTGAAGAGCCTGGAGTTGACCTCCCCTATTCTCAAGATAATTCTCCAGCAGTAGTATTTTGATGTTGTATTTCGTATAAATAGGGACTCTTTTTTTATGGGAGACAATTAGTGAATGGTCACATTCACTAGAGTTCTTCATATGTTTCTATAACTGCCATGTGGTTCCTTTACCAGTTAGAAAGGATGTGATAGAGGACTTCTATAGTTCTCAGTGGGGTGTGCACCCAAGAAATAAAAATATGTTCTATGATATATGAGGATGATTTTGGTGGGTAGGTAGGATGTGAGATATCACAAACTTTTTATC
Organism: Viscum album; assembly: GCA_963277665.1. Classification (NCBI taxonomy): domain Eukaryota; kingdom Viridiplantae; phylum Streptophyta; class Magnoliopsida; order Santalales; family Viscaceae; genus Viscum; species Viscum album. The sequence continues at coordinate 2,082,227,217 of OY728143.1, read as the reverse complement.
TCATTATTATACCTACAAATAGTTCTTATTCGAGCATCATAGATCTTCGGGTTTCATTTAGTCACTTATTTTACTGACATGAACATGGTATGATATTTCAATGGATATTTTGGTTGGGTTTTTGGGTTCCCCTCAAGTAAAAAATGCAATATGGGTTTTGATCGATGGGATGACCAAATCAGATCACTTTATACCCATTTGATATACAACCGTAGTTGATTATGTAAGAGTTGGTGTCCTAGAACCAACTAGTTATACTTTGATTACAATGATATTTAATGTATTTAAATATTAAACATCTTATTACAAATTGTTCATTGTTCTACATGACTATGATGTAATAATTTCCAAGACTATTTGTTACATTGATATAGTCATGGAAATTCCCCACTATGATGAGAACCTTGAAATGATATAACAATATTCTTAAATATAGTTCTATGGTTGAACGACATACTATGATGGGACACATAGAATGTATACCGTCGGGTGAGAGTACTCATAAGCATATGAGAATTACTCTCATGAAGATCACACTTGGTAATCTCCAAGACGGGAGATTATTATAACAGACTCACCTGTATGAATTTCGCGTGTTTTGGTGTCATTAGATATTTCTATCACTGAGCATGTGTAATGATCCTTATGATTCATGATTATCATTAATACGTTTCATGACTCACGCACTTTGATTTATTAATGAAAACGGTCACACATATAGATGGTGGGAAGTAGTGTGCATTGGGTGCATCATGAGTGGCATGTTATTAATAGATAAGTCGAGGAATGATTTTTCCCTTCCATTTATAGAAGTCGATATCTCATCCCCTTTTTTGAAATAGAACTATTGCGTGAGATTCCATGTACATGGTGTAATGATGTGTTTATTTCAGGTAGTCAAAGAACAATGTATCAAGCATAAAATTTAATGACACTATCATGAAACCTACTTGATGAGATATTGAGACAAAGGGATCATATTACACAATGGGTGTTCGTATGTGGGGGTAATTGTATCGACTTTAAGATCTTTCTCTTGGGTGACTTCAACTGTTTCTAAACAGTAATATTAGACTTTAGGCATTTCCACCTAATGGAAACAACAAATAATCCTAGAGGGTCACACACTAAGTGATTCTGGTGGTCTCAGTTAAATTCTATTCGATTTTAATTGATAAATATTATTCTCAAGACGGCAGAATAATTTTATTCAAGTTAAAATGATTTCATAAATTAATTAAATATTTATTCCCCAAATTGTGGGTAAAATATATTTATTTATTTTATTTAACATTAAATAAATATTTATTTACTAGTCTGTAAAAAAATATTTATTAAGGATAATAAATTATTTATTTATTTATTTGGGTGTTCAATAAATGAAAGTGGAGTTCAACTGGACCAAGGTGAGTCCAGTAGTAAAATAATTATTTACAAGATAATAAATAATTATTTAACGATTTGGCACAAATTAAAATAATCCTTCTATTAATTTTTGATGTGGAATTTTATTTATAATTATGTTTTGCATAAATTGACACACCATAAATAATGACGAGGTATTATTATTAATAGTATGGGTTTTATCTATGGTTATGAATGTATTTAATTGTTGTTACACAATTAAATATTGTAACTAAAGCCCCATGTCAATAAATAGACACATACGTCTATTGTTCCATGTACCGAACTACACACTCGATGAATTGAGATTTGTTGAGCTAAAAACAATTCTCTCTCAAATCCTATTCTCGCCCCTCTCAAGAATGAGAGACATTCTTCAAGACCAAAGAATAAGCGATCAAGAAAAACCGAAACAAGACACTTGCTTCTCCATGCTAGAACCTGGAGAATGAGTGGTGTCGATCAGAGGCCATCGGAGCACATGTGGATCACAGTTATAGGGTTTCTAGTTTTGATCCTTTCAAGCACAAAAAAATAATCCTAAAGGGTCTTTCCTGATGATCAACATCATCAACAAAGAAAATACTGAAGTTCCAAGTATTATTTTCTTTATGAAATTAATTAAATCAATTAAAACATGATGTGAAAGATCCTCTCTAGTGGTTTTAGTCCCCTTCCTTATTTATCTAAATATTTGATTCTATTTCATGGAGACGGTCGCTCATCATCATATTGATCCCAGAATAATCATTAATCACTATAAAAATGAAAGCTGGGGACCAGCCCATCCATGCTTCCACTGTGCCCAAAATCTACAAGTGGTATCAAAGCAGTTACGTCATAGTTTATAATTATTTAAATAATTCTTAGATGATTTAGGGTTTAATAATTTAGTTTTTCAATTCAAGGTTAAACATTCTTGTAATCTGAATTTCGAAATAGGTTCTCCCTCTTTTCATTTCTTGTTCACCTTAAAGAAACATTGTTTTCTTTTAAATTTTGATTAAAATAAAAAGAGTGGATCTCATCTAGAGGTTCCAATGGTTCCCGGTCATACAAAACTAGAATACATAGCGTGTAGTTATATTCACATGGCATGTATCAAGGTTCAATGCATCATCACTGTTCTGTAGAACTAAGTCGTGTCATTGGAGTTTGTCCAAGTATTAAAGAATTCATGTGTAGACCAGGAATAGGTGGCACACTAATTTTCGAGTACACGCCATGTGGCCCACTACACACAGTTTGTAGTCCCTTCGGGATAGGGGTATACCGTGTACCCCGTACCTGGCTTTCCTGGATGGAGACTGTGTAATGCAGATACTACACGACGTGTGGCCCACTGGACATGCCATGTACTCCAAAGATTTCTGAATTACAATTACAAGTCGTATCCCTAGGCATGTAATTTGGATAGATAGTGAATGATAGTTAACATTATGTATTTGGAACTCCATGATGTGTACTCATCCAAATTATGTATTTTTATTAAAATTTATTCTTATAATATACAAACCCTTGGGACATGTACCATGGTGTAAGCGTAAAGCTGAGGCACAACACATGATTGGTGTTTTATATATATGTGTTTAATTTAATATATATGTAATGCTCATTTCTATTCATTGGTTAGTTATGAATGGGAATTCACTGGGTTTCCTCCAAGGTACAATTTGAGTTAAAATATAATTTTAAAGGAATTAATTTTTTAAAATTATGATCGATGAGAATTTTAATTAAATTCAAAAAAAAGGATTAAGATAAAAGGATTGATTAATTGAAGATAATAATTAATTGATTCGAGCGCAATTTGTCTTTCTAAGAATGATTAGATAATTCAAAACTAGTTTTATTAAATATGTAACTCATTGAAAGCATGTGGGTGATCCTGAGTTAGACCAAGACCATTGTATGTGATTGGTTTCCTTTTAATTTATTTATTAAATTAAATGTTGGCATGTGATCCATATCTCCTAATTAATATATATATTCTTCATGCCCATGGTTTCTTTTATGTAAACCCCCTTTTTACCCATCACCTATATGTGAGTTTAAAATCATATATAATGGATGAAAATCCCAAGCTATACGATGCAGTTCAAGTTGGAGCGGAGACAAAACCAATCCTAGGAGATACAGTGGTGGATAGGTTTAAAGTATTAAACATGAACCCAAAAGGTTCAAGGTGTTTCTCCCCTAGGTTGGGGTTATTTTATCAATAGTTGGATAAACTAACTATTAGAAAATATGATGATCATGCCCTTTTATTTATTTTATTTCTTTTATTTTCATGGTTTATCATTATGGATGTATTGTTATGATGACATAATTAATGTATTAAACAAGCATGAAATATGGAACTAAAATAAACAATGCTTATGCGTAAATATTATCAATATATGGTTAATCACTTAAGTAATTTCCAGTTAATATTAAAAAGAATGAGATAATGATAATAAATAATTTCATGCATAAGAGATAAAAATACCTCAAATAAAATATTAAGTCAGACCAAGAATTTTGTTACTTCATTATGGGAAAAACTCAATAAAACTATGTGTTTGACGAACTGTTCTTGGGATACATACTTTTATACATGAAGACCTTATGAAATGTTACGTGTAGAATTAACCATATTACATCAAGAGGAGTGTCCTTTCCAAGACTTGGTGTAATATTTTAGTCAAGAGTTTAGGATATCCAAATTCGGGATTTCAAGATTGGGGAGTCCACTCAACAAATCAAGGAGTTTCAATCCCATAGTTGTCAAAACCCCTTCTTACCTAAATACCTTCAAATAGCTTGACCAACCCTTGTTGGGGTTATGTGAAGGGGAATATGGATCCTTACTGCAAGTATGTCATGACAACTGGTCATTCCAAGTTCAATGATGAGGGCCATTGGGACTTAATAAAATAGTGGGATACTTAATAAAATTAATTTATTATTTCTCAAGAAAAATATAATCAAGAAAGTACTAATGATCTTTTCTATTAATTTTAGAATAATAATGGCCAGCTCATAAACCACACTATCTCTGTGATCAATTTTGGTTAAAGACAACATCCTTAATGGAAGTAACTTCCATGAATGGTTTGGACACCTTTGGGTTATCCTATTTCATGAACAGAAATATTATGTGTTGGATTCATCATTACCTGATCTGCCTTCCAAAGAGGCAAGTGATGAGGATTTCTTGATCTATGAGAAACATATGGACGATGTGGTCGACATTCAATGTATTATTCTATCATAAATGTCTAGATATCTCATGAAGTCTTGTGAAAACATGGATTCTTATAGCATGATTGAGCACCTTCGTGGTATTTACCATGAGAGAGAAAGACATGAAAGTTTTGATATCTTCGTGGAACTATTTCAGAGTAAGAATGGAGAGGGTTCCCCAGATAGGCCTCATATAGTCAAGTTCATTAGGTACATTGAGTTCCTAGAGGTTCTAGGGTTTAATTTCCCCAAAGAAGAGGGCACCAGTCTCATTCTTGCATAACTCACTCATATATTCTCCAAATTTGTTTTTAATTTCAACATGAACAACATTGATAAGTCTTTATCTGATCTTATTATCCTCATTCACCAAGTGGACAAAGATATGAAGTGGAAAAATCCTTATGTCCTTATGATGAATAAGAGGAAAGAGTAGGTGAAGAGATTTAAGACCAAAGTTTCTTCATGGGCTTCAAAGAAAAGGAAGATCAAAGGGGAGTAAAGGAAATAATAGGTTGTTTGTTTCTCATGTGGAAAGAAAGGCCACTGGAAGAAGAATTGCACCCAGCCTAAGAAGCAAGGGTAAACTTCATGTATGTTTGTTATCAAATGAAATCTGTCTATTTCTAAAAATTGGGTATTAGATACATCATTCGGTGCTCACATGTGTATCCAAATATAGGAATCAAGTAGATTAATAAATATTTATTGAGGGTAGGTAGATCTACGAGTAGCCAACAGAACCAGACTTGCTACAATAGTTGTCAGGGACTACCATCTCATGTTTCCAACTAGGATAATCTTGGTGTTAAATGGTTCTTATTATGTGTCGATTGTTACTAAAAACATTTTTTTTGTATCTAGATTAGATAGAGATGGATTTTTTTCAAGTTTAAAAATGAATTTTTCTTCTTTTAAAAAGAGTGTATTTGTTTTATAGGCTACATTTTTACAATGGTCATTACATGTTGGATTACACAAACCAAGTAATGGAAATTGATAACAAATATACTTCACATGACTCATACCTCACCCAACATTGGCATCACTAGCTAGGTCATGTAAATGAGAAACACTTGAAAAAGTTACATCAAGATGGATATTTAGATTATTTCAAACTAAAACCACTTGGCATATGTCATTCATGTTTACAAGAAAAAATGACCAAAGCCCCATTTAGTGGGAATGGTGAAAGGGATAAATAGCTTCTTGGATTGGTTCATACCAATGTGTGTGGATCATTTCCAGTTGAAGTAAGGGGAGGGTACTCATACTTCATAAATTTTACTAATGATTTTAGTAATTATTGATACATCTACTTAATGATGTATAATTCAGATTCTTTTGATAAGTTCAAAGAATGTAAGAATGGAGTTGAGAACTATATTGGAAAGAAGATTAAAAAACTCCTCTTATATCGTGGTGGAGAATATCTTAAACAAGACTTCCTTGATAACTTATAGGAGGTTGGGATCTTATCTTAACTCACTCGTTATTACACGCCCCAGTGGAATGGTGTGAGAGAAAGGAGGAACCACACCCTGTTTGACATGGTGAGATTAGTGATGAGTCGTGCAAGTCTTCCATTATCCTTTTGGTGATATGGGTTACAAATAGTGGCACACATAATAAACCAAGTACCAACTAAATCAATAAATAGTATTATATATGAGTTCTATAGTGGAATGAAATCCATGTTATCGAATTTACAAGTGTGGAGAAGCGATGTGTTTGTTAAGGCCTCTTCAAGTAACAAAATTTCACCATGTCGCACAAAGTGTAACTTTATAGGATAGCCTAAGGAAACAAGGGGATATTACCTATTCAACTACTCTGAAAAAAAAAGGTTATAGTGGAAAGAAATTCCATATTCCTAGAGAGGGAGCACATCTAAAAAAGATATGGTGGGAGAAATATAGACTTCGATAAAGTTGAGGCTCAAGGTACACAAGAGTTAGTATAGGAGAAGATTCTAGAAAGCCCCGTGGAAGAAAGAACTGTTCCATAGACACAAGAACTGCATAGGAGAAAAAATATGTTCTATGTTATATGAGGATTATTTTGTTGGGTAGGTAGGATTTGAGATATCACTAACTTTGTATCTCATTACTATACTTATCAATAGTTCAAATCAGAGAACCATAGACCTTTGGTTTTTCTTCAGTCACTTCCAGTGATGACATGGAAGTGGGATGATATTTCAATGGACATTTTGGTTTGGTTTTTGTGTTCACCTTAAGGAAAAAATGAAATAATGGTTTTGATCGATGGGATGACAAAATCAGATCACTTTATTCCCATTCAATATACAACCATAGTTGATTACTTGGGACATTTCTACATGTATCAAATTATCAAATTACACAGAGTTTCTTATGTTATTGACTCTAATAGGGATCCCTATTTTACTTCTTGTTTTTTAAGAGGCCTAAAGGAGGCCATGGAATCCATTGTACATTCGATCACATAATATCATCCAAAGATGGATTTCTAGATAGAGTGAGATATATAGATACCCAATTATATGTTGTGTGCTTTCATTTTTTACTTTTGTAGAGCTTGGGATGACCATTTGAGACTTGTTGAGTCTACCAACATAAAAAGTTAAAAGTATACTATAAAGATGGATACATTTGAGGCCCTATATGTATAGAATTGTATATATCCATTATGTTGGATGGATATTGGAAAAATTTATTTGGTTGGACAGAGTTTGGTCAAGAAATCATTGAAGAGGATTCAATTGTTTTTTCAGAGGATTTTGATGGAATAGTGCCAGTATAAATCTTATTTTGATCATCACCAATGATCATAGAGGTTTTATATTGGTGGCCACTTGTTTTTTGGTAATTTCATTTAATTTGGTTTACATATATCTTAGGAGAGAGGGAAATCTCGTTCCAAGTTTTGTGGGTCTTTATGAGATTATTAATAAAGTTGTGAAGTGGGAAATTGTTTGAAACTTCCATCATAGTTGAAATTAATCCACAATGTGATTCTTGTATCACATATTTTCAAGTATATTTCTGACCCTTGTCATGTTTTTATCTGGTAATATCTTCATGTTGAGCCTGATTTATCCATTATTAAACCTCCGATCAGGAATATTGACTATGAGACAAAGGTTCTTCAGGGGAAGGTGATTCCTTTGGTACATGTGCTATGGAAGCAAGGTTTTTATTTACCTGAGAAGTGGGAGTGTGAGGAACTATTGAGAGATAATATTCCTTGTATCTGTGATATATAAACATATTAAAAATATTTCTAGGGGCAAAATGTGTTTATGGTGGGGAGGTTGTAACATCTCGATAATATCTTCCATGTACATATTAATTATTGCTTTGATTTATTTATTTTTTGGTGAATTTAAAGATATTTTATGATGGAGAATTTTTATTAAGTAAAATTACCTAAATATTATATATTTATGGTCATTTCAATTAATTTATTTTGAGTATAATTGTTTTAAGGGTCTTTATGTTGCCCTTTTTTGGTCTGGGGTAAGTTTGAGGTCATTGTGTGTTTTTATAAGAATTTAATTTTGGGTGTTGTCTATAGAAAGAGTTTATTGCATAAATTATTTATTTACTATCTAAATTGCGTTTTGACCATAAACTATGAAAATAGATTATGGTGAAGAATAATTTAGCCAGTAAAGAATGAACATATTCTATAAATTCATCAACTAAGATTCTTAACCTAAGGTGACACCTTTTACAACATATATGCAAGTAGATAGATTTATTACATAACCCCTTGATTAACAATGTTAATGCCTCTTTCCTATAAGGTTTTATTTTTACTTATTTCTTAATTTAATTAGTCACTCTAAAGGATCTGATTCTAATAAACCTAAACATCTTCACAAGTGTAATAAGAAATTTCATTTATTCTGAATGTCTCAGTTTGGTGTCTGATCCCAGATGAGTTCCCTCATTATGGTTTTATCCTCCTATATACTACCCCTATATGGTAGTTTTATGATCTCTTATTTTTAATTTAATTGTAGTTTGAAATTTATGTTTCTGATATTGGATTTTCTTTTTGGTCTCATATTCATTCATTTTTTTGTGTTTTCCTGTAGTGGGTGTTCTTTTGATCATTGATCAAAGTTGGGTGATTTAAAATGATTATTACCTATAATTAAAACCTTAAATTTATAAATTGAATTGAAATGATTTTTTAAATTATTTAAAACCTATATTTGGGATGATTGATAGATGGTTTTGAAAAAGGGATGTAGATTGTGAAAACCCCACAATTCTAATAGAATGGACATTATTGGGTGAATTTGAGAAAAAATGATGGATTGATTTGGAAATTGATTTGATAAAATGAATTGATATGGATTAAATTGTAATTTTATTTGAAAAGTAATCAATTAATGAAAACTTAAAATTTAGTTTTGAAATGATAAATCTTGTTGAAAACTAAAAGTGAGAAATTATATTTTGAATTGATTTGAAATGATTAATTTCCCCTTATTTGTTGATTTATTTACTAAAGAACATGTGAGAATATGTTGTTATTGGTAAATTAGGATAAGAAATCTTTGATATAACACCATAGAACTAGATTGTAAATAAAAACACTAACATAAATATATTGTGGAGTGATTTTTTTCTTAATGGGGAGTTGAGTCCTGGTGGCCTGAGTCATGGTACTTGTGCAAAAATTCAGTCAAGGTCACTAATTGAGTACTATAAGGATCCTATTACCAGAAAATATCATACCACATGGATTGATACACGTTTCAATGATATAAAATATTTTATCATTATATTCCATTTATTTATATAACTGTTTGATTCATGATAACTTCTTAATATAAATGTATTATATAAAATGTTCATTTAATAATTTTTTGATAAATATTATATATTTTGGAATTGAAATTATGTTTTTTTTAAATTTGTGAATTCCATTCGATACCTTGTTTTTTTAATTGAAATCATATTTGTTTTAATTTCTATGGGATTGATTATTGAACACTTGTTGAGACCCTACTAGGATTTATATATCACACCCTACCTTTAACTTTGAGCATTCATAGATTAGCTTATACCAGTTCCAAGAAAAGGAAAAGAACCACTTATAGGTGGTGTCTATTTTGGATCCATGGAACCTAGAGTGATGGAGGTGACCTTTAGATATGTGATCCCCTTTATACATTATTTTGTCTTTGAGTTTTATTTTGAAAAATGTGGTGCCTTTTGATTACCTTATATCACTCACTGCCACATTCTTCTCAGCTACGAGTGGTTCTGTATTCTCCTCAATATATGAATAATAAATGAATATATTATACCAATATTCATCATAATGGTGACTAACAAAATTAAACACTTCCTAGAAATTATTAAGTGATACAATTTTTGTTCATCCTGGACAGATTTTTCTATATCTATTATGTTGGCTTCTTTATAGTAGGTTTTATCCTAAACATAGCTTTGATCCCCTTTTTTCTATCTTTATACCAATTGAAAAAGTTTACATATTATACCAATAATCGATGTTCAGGTTTCCAAACCTCTATCAACACCTATTATTTCCCACATACCTCTTTCCATTCCTTATTGATGAAATATAACAAACATTTTCTACATTACAACATTTTTTTTTTGAGTTGGAAAACCAAATTCATAGGCTTTAATTTGGGGTCTTCTTCTCATAGAATTACTCACATAAAACCTTAACACTTTGGTAGGAATAGTATATATTTTTATCATAATTTTCTTAGAAATTGAATTCTTTCCAACATTTATGTATAAAATTGATTTAGAACTTACATGTTTATTATAGAAGTCAAAAACCTTATTCCATGTAGATAAAATATAGGATTATTAATTTTTACTCACACTCTCTTTACCACCTATATTATTCCATTTTGAGGAAAAACAAAACTCTTAGACTTGGGTGGTAAAACTTTATTTATTATTTCATCAGGAAGGTTAACATTATACTACTTCTATATAATTAATATTTACCCAAATATTTGATAACTTTAGGTAAATAGAATATTTCTTATCCTAAAAAACATTAATCTCTCTTACAAGCCAATTTCCACCCTCTAAAATTGTTCATCATGAATCTTTCTGACATCCAAAAAAGATATTTCCACCTCTTTCACTAACATGGATTTCATATCAAACAATGATTCTATGACATTCATGGAAATTATTTGAAGACTCTCAAATATAAAAATTATTTATGTAATAAAAAATTTATCACAAGAATATTTTTGAAACTATTATTCTATGAAATAAAGTATTTCATTAAATAGTAAAACCCATTCATACTTTGAATTAATAATTTATGAGAGAGTGTTATATTTTCCAACTTAATTACTCAATGCATTAATCATTGTATTGCCTCATATTATGAATATTACTTCTTATCCTATAGTCCCATAACAAGTGTCGGTATGTATACAATAACTTAAACAGGGATCATTTATTTATAATCCTTAATTTCTAATCACAAAAGTTATTTATCATTCCCAAGAACATGAAATTTAATACAATTGAACTTATTTATTCAATGAAATCATGATCAGCTAATTTAACAATTCTCTTAGCATTCTGAGTACCTTTAAATAATGGTTTATTCCTTCTTCCTTGATAATTTTATCATTTTACTGGCATTCTAATTTTACTGTATTATTAGTGTTTGTTTGAAAATTCTAATAAAGTTGTAATAGGATTGGATTTTGATCTATCTATCTAAGGCTCCTTAAACAACTCGAATATAAACTTTATTAAACAAAATGAAATTTAGTGGGTATTAAAAAACATATAATTGAAGGGAACCTGGATATTATTCCTAATTAATTATCCAGTAGTATTGGTGTAGACACTTGAGTGGGGGTTTGAATCAGGTGTTTTCTATTTCTAACCAATTACAAATTCTCTTGAAAACTTTAACCCCCATTGGAATTTATCTTCTCTTTTCGGTTAGTATATATGTACTTATTTAATATTGTTATAGAAAACAATCAACTATATTCACCCAAGGAAATTAGTAAAAGTTCTCCTTCTATTTTTAGCTAGTTTGATACAAAGGCCCACACCATCCCTTGATTAGTGGTTCACCACAATCAAGGATTCACCATTGTAATCTAATGTTGATTACAGTATCTTTAGTGTGTACCAAACCAATAATTTTAAGCATCCCATTGGACATATCTATATAAGTTTACATTGGACTCCTTATAATGGATTCCCACTCTAGTCGTCACTTTCCACCATGATATCCATGTAGAGTCTAAATCCATTGGGTTCTATAGAATCCCACCGTGAATATTAAAGTTTTTATTTTATCTCCTCTAAAAAGTAGATCACCTATATAGTCATTGGGTATTTTTTATCCACAAGATAGGATAATATTCTTCATATATATTATTTAACAACCAAATGATCTATAATAAACCTCAACAACTAGGTTCCTATTATATCTCAGCTTCATAACTCTGCTTCACAAACTTCTAACCTAGTTTTCACACTTTTCAATTAATGAAATGGTTGACCTAAAAATGACTAGAAAATTTCATAACACATTAATACATTCCTCAATTATTATTTCATAAAACCCTTAGAACACCTGATTTTATCTTAGAACAATAGTCGACTTATCCTTCTTCCTTCAGATTTGATACTCATATGATTATAAACTTCAGGACAGGCTCTGTAAGCTCATATTTCTTCATCGAGAGTGATGTCCAAAATATTTCAAATCACATTATCTATCAGTTTCTCAAATGTAAAACTCAACTACACTCATCATAGTATTCCTTTTATACATAGTTCATTAGGAGGCTCAATTTTTTATTTAGGAATTTACAATATCCTTAAATAAAATCAGTATTTACAATACCTAATTAATTTCACAATTTATTTCTATGTGGGATTCCCCCATATTAATATATATATTTTTATATCAATGGTTGTGTCCTAATAAATATTAATAGTTCCTTTTCTTTCCTCTTTATCATTTCTTTCTCATTTTTTCTTCACTCCAGCTTCTTCCAGTTGAACATGAAATCTTCTCTTTTCTTCTCTTCATCTTAAAATCCTCATCTCATTCTTAATCACTGAAATATCATGATACTATCTTATTTCTCCTACTCTAAAAACACAAAAAATAATTCATGCTCATATAAATCAAGACCAGGATCCTTAAAATAATTCACAATAATTTACATCATACATTATCAATAGATATATGAAAAATAACATAGCATACCATCTCACTGCTCAGCTCGGTATCCACTTCCTCAATCTTCATTTACTTCTTTTATCATCCATAGATATAACATTCTATGATGTTATATCATGAAAAAAAAATTAATGTCCACCAATAATACTCAATTTATATAGCTTTAATGATTTATAAAATACCAATGTATTCATTCATATGATATTCTATTTCAGAGAGTATCTCTGTTTCATGTCATTTTTCTACATATTCATATTTATCATTTTTATTTTGATCAAAAAAATGTATTTTAAAATACTATAACTTAAAAAACCTCAACTAACTTGAGTACTAATCTCCTAATGTTTCTATAACATCATATTCATTAAAAAAAAGGCATGTATCATGTATTTTAGTAGAATCATTACGTTTGGATCAAGTTAGAATAGTTTCATCATCAATATAAATCTTTTCAACTAGAATATGTAAAATCATCATTAAGTCTGCATTTAAATTTTCCAAAAGTCCTCTAGTGCATTAATATATTTATATATGATTCAGGATCAGCATTACTTTTTTTCTATCTTGAATCACAAATTAATATAAGTGTTTATGATCTCAAATTCCATTGAAAACATTCTTTGCGTCATCAAATTTTAATTTAATCTTCATATAATTAAATTTAAAATTCTTCACTTTCATTCTATAGATTTTCCAAATTTTTCTATTTATTAGATCAACCATGAGATTCACAATGTAGATTGACGACATGGACATTTTGATCACCCAAAAAGCATAAGTAGAAAATAAATATTATATAAAATGACCATATAAATAACTAATTGAATACTTCCATCAACCATGTAGATTGACTACATGAAAAACTAATCAACCACATGACCTACTACTGAACTGTATGAACAAATATTTTATCAACTGTATGAATTACTGATCTATTACATGACTTCATAGTAGGAATTTCAAATTCATGAATAAAAGATTACAAACATATATTATTGTTAGGTAAATTTACCATATGTTTATGTTTTTGACTCACCGTGAGGTAGTGGATTTACTGAACATAGTGGATCGACTGTGAATATTCAGACTTATCAAAAAAAATGAATTCCTTTAATAAAATCAAGTGTTTCTTCTGGATTTCTCCAAAAATTATAAATCAGTAATAAACACTTCAAATCAATTTTTTAATTTTATAAAACTTATTCAAACCATTAAGTGCACTTTCTATGAATTTACAACATATATACTTAAACCTAGGTATCAATGATATTCCAATGAACTTCAATATTTATTCTCCTTCCAATAACTTCGATCCATCATTCAAGTGATAGTAACATTTATTTATTCATTTAAATACAACATCACACTAGGAAGGAACTCTACCATCTCATGAGTCTTCAAAACCTACAATCAGCAAGCCATGTTACACTGATTATAAGTTCTCTTGAAGCTGATAACAATAGCTAGACCATTCTCTATTCCAAACAATTACAGAGAGTATTATAACTCCTCCTTCAATACTAGTAATGTTCATCCATGAAGACTAGTTCTTTTAATTGTCTGATGTGTAGGGATACACTTAAAACCTTTATATCAAGATGTTTCAAGGTAGGCAACACTTCGACCTTCCTTTACCAGAATTTTATATTTACTTCGTATTTCCAATGGAATAATATTTAATCTATTTTACCCATAACACATGAAAAACCTCTACATCATGTATTAAGTGGACACTCTAATCCATCGCCCATATTATATATTCATGCATTTACTTATACATTTTACATTTAAAGTTAACAGAAAATATAATATTGGAATATAAAATCCATAAGGGCACATCAAATATTCAAATTTAACAAAAGAAAATAAATAAATACACATATGTTATGCATAAAATATTCCATTTTTATATGAATAAATTATATAAAGTTTAAATTTAAAAATATAATTAATAATTATAATACATAGATATATAAAGTATACAAAAGAATAGATATAAAACCGAAGTTTTTTAACACATTGAAAAGTATATAAATATAACAAAATTGGTATATAAAAATATAATTTTATATAAAATAAACATATATGTAGATATGTAAAAAAATTAAACGTTTTTCCATAAATATATAATTTTGTGTGTGTGTTTGAATATATTAATATACATATATATATAGAGAGAGAGGGGGGGTTTAAATTATAAACTATAAATTTAAATAATATTATTGAAAATTATGATAAATACATAAATAAAGTACATAAAAAATAAAAAAAAATCAGTAAACAAACATACTATTATGTATATATGTTTTTATTTATATATAAATATATAAGTTTCTTTACACATAGACAAATATACAAATACACACACACACACACTATATATATATATAGATGAAACCCACACATTCCCTTATGTGTATGTATATACATACAAATATATACTAAGGATTATGCAAAAAACAACCAAAATAATTAGGGATAGAATTGATCATTTTGTGTATATATAAATTTATATATACACACACATAAATACATATTTACATATACAGATAATAAAGGATCAAATTTAAATAAGATTATGGTAAGAACAATGAAAATAATCTCAAATAAACCATGCATGATAGATTCATACATCGTTAAAAACATTCTATAAATAGCATACCTCTATTTTTGATGACCGATTCATAGAAAATGATCCACATATCCAATAGCAAAGATCGAGTTTTGTAAAATCTATAATGGTGAGGAGGTGTATCATGATTGTTGTAATTTTTTGGAAAAATAGGGAAAAGAGTTTATCAGTGATAAAATTAATCCTTATAAAACAAAAAGTAAAAAATTACAAATTTTATACATGTATATATTATAAAAAAATTATAATATAATAATAATAATTAATAATTTTATCATTCTACATAATATTAGTAATATTATATATTTAATATTAATATGTAAAAATTATTTAAATTAATAAATATTGGACAATAAATGATAATTTATAGTTACATTTATAAAGATTAATTAGAACTCTATTTAAATATAAAAAATAAATATATTTTACTAATTAAATAAAAATATTGAATTTATAATCATTTTTCTTTTGAAATAAATTATTCATTATTTTTTATTTAAATTATATTTATTTTAAAAAATTAAAATATATAGTTGATATTTCTTATAAAGAATATTAAAAATCATGATTTTCTAGGTGTGTGTGTGTGTTTCATTATATAAATTTCCTTAATTATATTTGAATCTCATTAATAATTAATATTATAAATAATGACATATATATAATAATGTTTCAAATATTATTTATAAAATATGTATAATTATTATATAAATTTTCTAATCTTAATTTAAGTAAATTGAAGTTGTAATTTCATTTTAGTATAAATATATTCAAATTATATTCAAACTGTACATAAACACACACACATTTCAAATTTATATATGTGTGTGTGAATGAAGTTACCTGGAATATGAGATCCCTTAGAGTCGGGTTAAATCGGTGGTTGTATTTTATAATCTTCTTTGTCTTGGAATTAATCCCTAT
Source organism: Viscum album (assembly GCA_963277665.1). Lineage (NCBI taxonomy): Eukaryota > Viridiplantae > Streptophyta > Magnoliopsida > Santalales > Viscaceae > Viscum > Viscum album. The sequence continues at coordinate 2,082,210,818 of OY728143.1, read as the reverse complement.
AACTTGTTAAAGCTTTTATCCTCTTAACTTTATGACTTAACCTCACTTGTATGCAAAGATAAATAAATAATTCCACGAATGAAAGTTATTAAAAGGATCAGTCCTAACATGGGTACCTTGTCCTTATCATGTCAACTCCCATTGATCTATAGATATCCCCAATATAATGATGTGAAAACAGATGATCCAACTCCCATAAATCTCATTTTTTCGCCTGACATGAAATTATAATAGCTCCAACCGATTACAATTTTTTTAGACTTCAGATCCAACAATAATAAATAAACATTAAAATATTATCACAAAATATTGGTCTAAAAATTCTTTATATAGTAAACTTAGTCTATTATACCTATTTTTGGTGTGCCTTCATCTAGTAGGAATCTAACGGGTACCTTTTTCCAATGTTTCTCAATTTAAGCAATTTGTGTCTGATGCATCTATTTATTGTACACATTATCTGGTACTCCTATTCTTCAACCAAGTGGTTTCTTGGTTAGAAACTGACGATATAGAAGCCCCATCAATTTCAATCTCTCACACACCAGCTACAATAGCTACTCATAGTGAGTTTCTAAACCTTTATATATGTAAAAAACGTCATAAATTCAAGGAGAAAGAATAGTATTTGATTTGAATGTCCTAATAAACTAAAACATTTTTTGACAACCCTCAAACATTCTCAAAGTTCAAAGTCAACAGTATTTATAAGAACTTCCTCAAATATCAACATCATAAAACTATTAAATCATATATAAATATCATCTATATTTGTTAACATTGAAATAACTTCTCATTATCATCACAATTAATGACTTCAAGATTTTTTTTAAAATTATTAAAACATATGTCCAATATAAAAGCTCTGTTGTTCCTCTATATAGTAAAATTAAGGTTTTTCCATTGGTCTAAAACCTCTATAGTACTTATCTATCAGATCTTATACATATTATTTACTCAGCCTTATAAACTCGAGATTCCTCAATTTGGAGGTATTCACATAGATCCTCCATTCAGTAGACTCACATAAATTCATCTAGTTGAAGAGTTGGATTTTCTCCATCTGTTCATTCTGCATCTGATCAAACATCACATAGATCTCGATCCACTAAACTCAATCTGATACAAATTCTTAATATTCTTTATTTACTGTAATGAATCCATAAATATTTAACTTTCTCTATCATTTTAACTTCACATATTTTTGTCTAATGGAAATATTTTTCTCAATCTTTTACAATGTTATTTATGTTTATATGGTAACCTTTAGATATTTTGTGTTCTGCTGGAGTTACAAAGATTTTATCTGATCATCCTCAATATGATCATATAGTGTCTAGTGTACTTGTTCTATTAACCTTCATATAGAAAAAAAAATTCATGACTTCATATATTTAAACATTATACATTATTCAACTTCACAATTTTCTATCTTCATCTTTTCACAAACTATCTCTGTCTAGAAACATTAGGAGTTAACTTCAACATGAATGGTGAGAACCTTTTGGTAATCCTGATGTTGGAAAATTTAAGGATCATAAAAGCATCATATAAATTTTTAATGAAGGTAACATATAATTATTCTTATAAAAAACTAATCAGTCCACCTAAAACATAAAAAACATTCCCAAAATTTTGAAAAAAAATAACAATATTTATAAAAGAAAATAAAAGGATCTTCAGTCTCCCCTATTGTATTTTTTGTAATCATTTACAATAACCCTTTTTTTAATATCATAAAACCATATAATTTTTCATAAAGAGTTTTCTAACACTGCACTACCAGTTTGAAAAAATAAAAAATAAAAATCATCACTTGGTGATAAGAAATTTTCAGTCTATGATATAGATAAATTCCCCCTTAATCACCCATTTATAATATTTTACTCCCCCTTTTTATGATAACACCATCTTTATATTCAAAAAATATAGAATACAAAGTTGTACTTATTATTCCCCTTTAAAAAAATAATCCAACGAACCATTTGGGTTACTCAATAAAAATATTAAGTTAGTGGTGGAGGTTTTTTTAAAATAGGTGGTCCCATGGCCAAAATACCAAAGCACAAATTTTGAAAAAGAAAGTCATTACATGTGTCTAAAGGAAGGAATCATATTATAGTAATTATAATGAAGATGGAGAAGATCAGTAGAGATCATTGAGCTAGGAAATGTCTTAATTTACTCCCTTTTTAGTAAGGCCATCTAGAACTATATTAGCTTTATGATAAATGTGAGTTATAATATACTTGATGTCGAGAAGTGAGCGGTTTCAATCCATTTAATGGGTAGTAATAGTCATTGCAAGGTGTGCCACAACATTCCAAATTGCTCAAAAATGGTAGTCAAATCACTTTTAATTTATAGATTATTCCAACCATGTTGTTTTTTAAAGGTAACAGCATGTATCATAATCATCATTTCGGCCTCCATAGAAGAGGAAATACTGTAGTTACCAAGAAATCTTACAAGGATCTGACCAAGGTGGTTTCTGAAGATATTGCAACACCACGCAAAACCTGGATTTCCTTTGGAGGTTCCATCCACATTAACATTAATCCAACTATGATGGGGGCATTCTAGAACACTTCAAAAGTTACACTAGGATGAAAAAAATTTCTATCGATCTAAATACATTGCAAAATTGAAAAGTTATCAATAGTTTTGTTGTAGTGACCCTTTTGAATCGGAGAAGCTTCACGTATGGTAATAAGAATTCATATTCAACCAGCATTATAATTGACTGATTATTTGTTATGAATAGAATAATTTCTATAATACCAGATCACATGATGTAGCTCAGTGACAACAAAAAGTAATATATTCTTAATTTGCTGAGAACTTTCCACTTCTACACATATCTTTAGTTAATTGATAATGGAGTCAAGAATCCACTATCTGCAATTAAAAATGTAAAAAATATAGTTCTTAAGGGAAGGTTCAATAGCACAAGAAAGGAAGAGATGATTAGTGTCTTCTCTGTGTTGATTGCAGTTTCTTCATTTATAGAAAAGTTTTATTCCAAAAAATTGAAGGAACCTCTCCATGGGGACTCTATTGTGAGAAAGGTTCCAAATAAGAGTGAATCTTGAAGGTTTTATCCATGTTTTGTCAAAAATTATTATCCAATAAAAATCACTTTGAGAATTAGAGAAGTAATTATTATAAAAAAAGTAGAGTTGAGCATACCATTGTGAGAAGGCTCCCAAATTAAAAAATCATTTGTGTTTGAGAAAGAGTAGTTTTTAATGACATGCATAATGGTTTTAGGTAGGTGGTAATTATGAGAGTTTAGAATATCTTTAATTGAATAGTTAGTACTTTTAGGTGTTTGATCGTGTTGTTTCATAGATATAAGTGGGGTGATAGTCCAATTATCCAACCATAAATTCATGGATGGGTTCCTGGAAACCATCCATTTGGAATTATTCATAATACTGAGAAAGGATTTCCTTATCGAAGGTCAGCTATAGGATCTGAGGAAATTAATTTTTCTTTCCTTAAGTTTTACAAGAAATATATCTTTGATAAAAGAAACTGAATCAGATTTATTGTAAAAGAGGTTCCATGTGAGTCTATATTGAAGATCCTCATTAAAGTTACATAGATTTTTTATGAAAATACCACCCTTAACAACAGGTTTTCAAGAATTCGGATAGGGGATAGTCAAAAGATTTATTTCTAGAGTAATACCAGTCGAGATGAAGTTATGGATTGATATATTAATTTTTTAATAATCCCAATAGGCTATTTATAAACCATCATGGAGAAAACCATTTTAGAAATAATAGTGGATTTTCAAAAGAATATTATTTCTTCCATATATAGGGATTAACCTTTCCAAGAAGATATATGGTTAAGAACTTAGTCAACTATTGTAGAAAAGTAACAGGACTTGGGTCTCCCCAAAAAATGGAGACACCAAGGCAAGTAAAAGAAAAATATCCTTCTCTAATTCCTATGTCAGAGGTAATATTACATTTCCTATTGGAAGGGAAGTTTTTTCCAAAGAATTTAGAAGATTTGTTCCAACTAATTTCTTGACCAAAAACATATTCATATTGTGAGAAATAATTTTTATGGTTTTGAATATTACTTTTATCACCTTGTAAAAAAGGATTATATCATCAACATATAGAATATGAGTGTGAGCATTCATATTCATAGAGACACAAATGAGATTGAGTTTGTTCTGTTCCACAAGGTGAATGGGGAGGAAAATAAGATAGTCTTCTGCAATGGAGAAGAGAATGGCAGATAGGAGGTCACCTTGCCTTACACCTATACTACATTTGAAGCATACCTTGGGAGATCCATTGACTAGGATGGAAATAGAAGCCAAATTGAAAAGGGTTCTGATAGTAGTAATAAAGGAGTTGTTAAAACAAAAACCTTTAAAGATGTTTAAGATAAAGCTATGGTCCATTGTATCAAAAGATTTTTTAATATCAAGTTTTATCGAAATATTACCCCATATGTTAGATTTTTTTAAAGAGTTGACACACTTAAAGGCAAGACAGATACAATATTGTATGGATCTACCCTTAATGAACCCAAATTGGTTCTAGGAAACAATTTTTTCCCTGATTGTTGATAGTCTATTAGAAATGGTTTTAGTGATTATTTTATAAAGGGTGTTAATGAGATCAATGGGTATAAACAAATGGATCACAAAAAAAATCTACATTACTGATCAAAGAAAGTAATTGAACATTAATACCATGAGGGAGTACACCATTGGAGAAAAAATATTTGACAAATTTACAAATATCAGGTTGTAAAACATCCCAAAAGTGTTGAAAGAACCCATTATTAAAACTATCGGGACGGAAATCACTATCAGGGTTCAAACTAAAGATAGTTTCCTTAATTTCAGGATCAAGGGGTGTAATGACCCGTAAATTTCAAGGAAATATTTTTCTTAATTTTCTATGGAATTTTACAAGAACGCAGTTTCTGACGGCGCCTGATTCCGAGGCCTGGTGTGCCCGGAATCATATTCCGAAGTTTGGCTCGGGTATGTTTAGTGAACGAACGAGCGGGTTTTTCTAACTTTTGAACCAGTGCTCGGAATCAAATTCTAAGGGCACCGATGGAATCGCAGCGCCGGTATTTTCTTAGAAATGCATCTTCCGTAGTTGCGTTTTCTCGGGTGTGGTTTTTAATTTTTTTGGGCTTTAAGTTAAGAAATAAAATAATGTGGTAAGACAAACTTTATTTTATTTCACTTGAAGCCGCTTAAAGCTTCTTAAAGCTGCTTAAGCTGAGTCGAAGCGAATAGGGTGGAACCCAAAATATCCTACCCTCTTGGTAGGATATTTGTGAGGTGGGCCCCGCACGAGCCCCACCATTTCTCTTCCGCTAAGTAACGCACCCGCAAAAACCCCTATTAAACGAAAGTCAATTGGGGTGTTTCTTAATCTATTAAACGCTCCTTTTAATTGGGCGGTTAATTCGTTGAAATTAATTCTATGAATAAATTTGTTCGTTTCTTAACCTGTTTTTCAACCGTTGTCATATTAATAAATAATACCAACACACCTTTCTTCTTGGGTGCGATTTGTTGAGAGGATTTGGAGATTATGTGCCTTCATCTTCCTTCGCGAAGAACGCGAAGAACGCCGGCCTCCGACGAAAGGCGACGAAGAACGCCTGACCCCCAGAGGTCGACGCGACACTGAAGCTTCTTCCGCGACGTTCTTTCTCCGTGACAGATCTTTGATCATCCGTTGAGGTAAGAGAATGCAGTCCTTTTTATTCTTTGTGGATTATAACATCAACATGGATTTAATTGTTATAATTAAATCTGTATTTCCTTGATCCTCGAAGTTCATCGACGTGACGCCATATACCACGACGACGCGACGCCCTTCTGTGACGCGACGATCATCTTCTACCGCGATGGTCAATTCCGCGAAGAACTCGTCCGACGACTACGACGAGGTAGGGGTCGTTTTGAAAATGATTTTATCTATGTTTGTTTTCCTCCAAGGCAAAAATGCGGACCAACAAATTAACAAATTGGTCCGCGGATTATTATTGCGGGTCGTGGTTCATCAATTTCTGGGATTTTGTGGTGTTGTTTCAATCCGCTAACGCGGTGGGTGCGGACCAACGAACAAGTCTGAACCCACCGCCCTTTGTTCTTGGTGTGTGGAATGGTGGACGACGACAAAATGTGCCGCAGAGACGATTTTTTGATTCCACAGTGAAGGACGGGACCCGGGATGAGCTACGGCGCAGACGGAAGTGAAATCGGACAACCAGTGAAACTCCGGTAGCCCGCAACCTCCACCGGCGGCGCCCCGGCGCGCCGCCGGAAGGATCTGCCGCGGCTGAAGCTGTGGCGGCAGTTGCCGACCAGACCTGCGACCGTGCGGGTCTGGCGAGACACGGGACGCGGATTTGCCGCGTCCGCTGACCAAGCGCGGCCCCACGCGGGGTCGCGGCTCCTGTTTTCGCGGGGGCAGCACGCCCCGCGGTTTCCTCGCTCGGCAGCTCGGCCGAGCCGAGCCGAGCCACCCACCGGTTCGGGCCGGGTCGCGCCCAGGCCGAGCCAGGTCGGTCCGGGCCCAGACCCCCGTTTCCGGACCTTTTGGGTCTTTGGATCATAACTTGAGGTACGGGCCCCCGAACGACGCGACGTCAGTGGCGATGCGATCCTTGGATCGAGACGGTCGTTTCGGTATATAACACTGAAGGTTTCGGAATACTTTGGGTTCAGCCAGGTTGGTTCGTACACGAAACCAACCGGGCCCTCGGAGCAGAAATGCTCATATCTTGAGCTTCGGACGTCTGATTGATGTGTCGTCGACTTTTTTGAATTCCTCTAAGTGAGACAGATATTTTGGCTTACTCTGCCCGAGGTTTGGGCGCAGGTGGAGTACGGTCGGGATGGTTTTTCCTTAAAAACCAACCGGGCCCCTGGGACGAAAAAGCCAATAACTCTCAGACCGAGCGTCTGATTGACGCGTCGTCTGTGATGTTGAGTTCCTGTTGGCGACACAGAACTTTTGGATACATCAACTCTAGACTATGTGTCAGTTGATATATCAGCCTCTCGGATCGTGGAGTGGACCCTCCTGAACGAGCTTGCTGTGTGCGGGGACCCTAGAGCTGTCTATAACTGCTACTGTGACGACGACGACTGTACAGAGATCCTCAGTGGATGCGACTGCGACGATGATAAAAACAGTACGGGAATCCTCCGTGTTTTCGGCAGTGACCACTACGGTACATCTTGGGATAAGTCAACTCATGTCAGTGGATGCATCGACCTCTTAGCTCGTGGAGTGGACACTCCCGGAACGAGCATGCTGTGGGCGGAAACCCAAGATCCGGTTGAGACTTGACGACTACTGATCGAACGAATCGGTGTGTTACGGATAGCCCAGTGGGGAGCGCTTGGTTGTAGCGGCAGACCCACGGCGGAGGAGCGCTTGGTTGTAGCGGCAGACCCGTGGTACTCAACAGAAGGAGTACCTCTAGAGGCTATGAGGGGGAGTGCTTGGTTGTTGCGACAGACCCACGATGGAGGAGCGCTTGGTTGTAGCAGCACGAGGGAGCGCTTGGTTGTAGCGGCAGACCCAAGTCGGAGTAGCGCTTGGTTGTAGCGACTGACCTATGGTACTCAACAGAAGGAGTACCTCTAGAGTCCATGAGGGGGAGCGCTTGGTTGTAGCGGCAGACCCATGGTGGGAAGCTCTTGGTTGTAGCAGCAGGCTCACAGTACTCGATAGGTGGAGTACTACAGCAGTCCAAGGTGAGAGGTAAGCGCTTGGTTGTAGCGGCATAACCACTGTACTTGATGGAGAAGGATTTTCCCAATAGCTTTGGGTTCAACTTCATGATCGATCCTGTGTGGGTCATTGCGGGGGTTAGTACCTACAGATCCTTTGTGGGTCGATGGCTTAGATGAATCAGTGGCTACATCTGATCATCTCTAACGTCATATGAAGAAGTATACCTGTGTGAGCTGAAACCCTGTTTTTCTTTCCTTTGTGGATTGTGTTGTGCTATCCTGTGTGGATTTACGTTTTGATTCCCTTTGTGGATTGTGTTGCGCTATCCTGTGTGGATTTTAGTTTTTCTTTCCTTTGTGGATTGTGTTGCGCTATCCTGTGTGGATTTATGTTTTTCTTTCCTTTGTGGATTGTGTTGTGCTGTCCTGTGTGGATTTACATTTTTCTTTCCTGTGTGGACTAGGTTTTACTTGAGCTCGGATGTTGGAGCCGAGTGAGAATTGACGACTTAGGTATATGTATGGGCATATACCTAAGCCGTGTCGGATGTTACTTCGTGATTGTATCTTTCCTTTGCGGTTTATCCTTTGTGGATTCTGGGAGACCTTCGGGGGTCTCGGGGTCCCTACTGAGTAGCTTATACTCACCCCTACACGGGCCATGCCCGCACTACATTGTGTTGGTTGCAGACGACGGACAATGCTGATCATGGTGGAGGCTTGCAGAGCAGGACGGTACCTGGAGGTGGACCACTGGGTGGGACGTACTCGGAGCGGTCGGCTAGACCCGAGGAGCAGTGGAGGCTATTTGTACCCTCCTTTCAGGTGGGACTTTCAGTGGACGGCTCGACGTTGCGGCTTTACTTTCAGTTGTTGTTTTCCCATTCGAGTTGTACTTTACTTTCAGTTTGGGTTTGTATTCTAGCCCACTTACTTTTTCCGCACTTACTATTGTACCAGTTTTTACTTAGTGTCTACTTCTGCCTGCTTACTATGTGGTGTTTGTTGTTTACTTTACAAAGGCATTGCCTTCTCTTTTTTCCGGGATTTACGCCTTGGTGCTAGTCACAAGCCCCTGGCCTATGGAAGGCGGGATTGGGGTAGTCACGGCACGGGCCTCGAGGATGGGTTGTGACAAATTGGTATCAGAGGAGTTCGGTTCTACCGCAGACTCTGATCTTTCTTCTATGTGAAGCAATAGTGTTAAGCGTATTGGGTGTGGTTATTAGTCCAGGGAGTCCAGTGTTGGTGCGGCGGCCGACGTATCCGTACACCAAGACCCTAACTTCTGATTTCCGACTTAATGCACGAAAACATTGTTTGCATGTGTGTTTCAAGTTTTCTTTGTGATTACTTGTATCAGCTCACCAGGTATACTGTTCTGACCGTGGCGCACCTGTTTCTTTCAAGATGGCCCCACGACGGCAGCCAGCTAGGGTTCCGAGAGTTGAGCATGACAACAGCCCGCCGAGCGACGAGGCCTCGGTGCAGGGCCCTTTGACATCAGGGGCACCGGCGGTACCTCTACCAACCGAGCCACTGATGCTTCCAGCCCCAGCCACTGGCGATGCACGTCGCCTTAGTGCACTACATGAGTTCCAGCGCCAGCGACCGCCCAGGTTCCGCGGGGAGAAGGACCCCCAGGCAGCCGAGGACTGGCTGGCGGCGGTTGTACGAGTTTTCCAATTAGTGAGGACACCAGCAGACCTTATAGTGGTCCTTGCAGTGAGCCTCCTCCATGCGGCAGCAGGTAGATGGTGGAGCTTGATGCTCCAGGTGCACAACGAGGCATCACTCCTTTGGACGGACTTTGAGAGCCTTTTTCGCTCAGAGTTCGTCCCAGCCACCCTCCGAGTGGTACGCATCCAGGAGCTACTACAGCTGTGGTAGGGCAGCATGACAGTAGCCCAGTACACGGTGAGTTTTACCGATCTCTCGCGCTATTCCACGGATATGGTACGGGACCCATTCTTCAGGGCCCGAACCTTTGAGCAGGGGATCAGGCGAGAGATCAGTGCTTTAGTTGTTTCTCACAGCATTTCAACACAGACAGGGGTGTTGGAGAGAGACCTCTTAGTGGAGAGTTTCCCTGCTGAGCAGTCTCCAGCAGCAGGACCCACCACTAGCCGGCATACGGCAGAGTCTTCTACAGCGGGCAGTAGACAGATGATGCAGGGGTCTAAGAGGACTAGACCTACCGGTGGTCGACCGCATGACACAGGATCGTTTGTGCGAGGCACCCGGGGTGCACAATGACTTACCATGAGCGGACAGTGTTACTCCTGCGGCGGGTTTGGTCACATGGCTCGTGACTGTCCGACCCGCCATACGGATGACCAGCAGATGAACGAAGGACCTCCCAGGCAGAGGCAGAGGTTCGATCGAGGCGGATCGCATGGAGTAGGAGACCGTCGCAGGGGAGCTGGCCATGCAGCTGGAGGTGGACGACGCTTCGAGGTGTTGCCACCACCACCACCAAGAGGTCCACCCCGACCACAGGAAGCTGGTGGACATGGGAGAGCTCAGCTTCAGGCAGCTGAGGCCTACGATCATGGGGCTCCGATAGCAGATGGACAGGAGCGGGACTAGCTCCAGACCTGGAGACATTTGTTTATGTTGCTTCTATCATTGTTGATGTTTGTTTGTAGATGTTTTGTGTCTTTTTACTTTGAGCTACAGTAATAAAAGAAACTTTTCTTGTGACGTTTACCCTCCTATTCTCTCTTTTAGTTGTTACTAAGAGGTTCCGGTTTAAAAACCATTGACTTGACCCTCACTTTGAGATACCTACTGGAGGAGACCCAGTGACCACACACTGATGCTGACAGTGTGACTCAACCCTTGGAGGCGAGAGTAACGGTTGGATCTCTTGGTAGTAGCGTCGAGGCCTTACGACGTCATCCTTGGTATGGAATAGTATCATCCATGTCAGGGTTGACTGTATTAGGTGAAGAATATGGTTCATCTAGGGGATGAGACAAGATTTCTCTTATCAGCAAAGAAGAAATCTCAGCAGCTCTTGTAGGACCAGAAAGGTCCAAGTCATCCATGAGCGGATGACGACAGCTCAGAGCCGGAAAAAGTATTTTGCTGACAGGAGGCGGAGGCCACTAGAGTTTGAGGATGGCGACCATGTCTTCTTGCGGGTCTCACCTCGATGTGGATTACGTATATTTGGCCAAGGCGGCAAGTTGTCTCCACGCTTCATTGGACCATTCCAGGTCCTCAGCAGGATTGGTGAGGTGGCTTATCGCCTGGCTCTACCACCCCAGTTGCACCGAGTGCACGACGTCTTCCACGTATCTCAGCTGAGGAGATACTTTCACAACCCGACGCACATCATTGACCATAGGGAGCTAGACGTTGATGATGGGGCGACTTTTGTGGAGGTCACGGTGGAGATCGAGGATTGACAGGAGCGGTTCCTCCGTGGACGGTCGATTCCTCTAGTGTACATTAGATGGCAGCACGGGAACCTCCAGGAGAGCACTTGGGAGCGGGAGGCTCAGATGCGTGCTCATTACCCACATTTGTTTCCCTAATTTATGATGTATCTTTACGGGGACGTAAAGCCCTGAGGTGGGAGTGATGTAAAGACCCGTAAATTTCAAGGAAATTTTTTTCTTAATTTTCTTAGGAATTTTACAAGAACGCAGTTTCTAACGGCACCTGATTCCGAGGCCCAGTGTGCCCGGAATCATTTTCCGAAGTTTGGCTCAGGTACGTTCAGTGAACGAACGAGCGGGTTTTTCAAAAATTTTAACCGGTGCTCGGAATCGAATTCTGAGGGCACCGATGGAATCGCAGCGCCGGTATTTTCTTAGGAATGCCTCTTCCGGAGTTGCATTTGCTCAGGTGTGGTTTTTAATTTTTTTGGGCTTTAAGTTAAGAAATAAAATAATGTGGTACGACAAACTTTATTTTATTTCACTTGAAGTCGCTTAAAGCTTCTTAAGCTGGGTCGAAGCGAATAGGGTGGAACCCAAAATATCCTACCCTCTTGGTAGGATATTTGTGAGGTGGGGCCCGCACGAGCCCCACTATTTCTCTTCCGCTAAGTAACGCACCCGCGAAAACCCCTATTAAATGAAAGTCAACTGGGGTGTTTCTTAATCTATTAAACTCTCCTTTTAATTAGGCGGTTAATTTGTTGAAATTAATTCTATGAATTAATTTGTTCGTTTCTTAACCTGTTTTTAAACCGTTGGCATATTAATAAATAAGACCAACACACCTTTCTTCTTGGGTGCGATTTGTGGAGAGGATTTGGAGATTCTGTGCCTTCATCCTCCTTCGCAAAGAACGTGAAGAACGAGACGAACGCTGGCCTCTGAAGAAAGGCGACGAAGAGCGCCTGACCCCCGGAGATCGACGCGACACCGATGCTTCTTCCGTTACGTTCTTTCTCCGCGACAGATCTTCGATCATCCGTTGAGGTAAGAGAATGTGGTCCTTTTTATTCTTTGTGGATTATAACATCAACATGGATTTAATTGTTATAATTAAATCTGTATGTCCTTGATCCTCGGAGTTCGTCGACGCGACGCCATATACTGCGACGATGCGACGCCCTTCCGCGATGCGACGATCATCTTCTACCACGATGGTCAATTCCACGAAGAACTCGTCCGACGACTACGACGAGGTAGGGGTCATTTTGAAAATGATTTTACCTATGTTTGTTTTCCTCCCAGGCAAGAACACGGACCAACCAATTAACAAGTTGGTCCGCGGATTATTATTGTGGGTCATGGTTCATCAATTGCTGGGATTTTGTGGTGTTGTTTCAATCCCCTAACGCGGTGGGTGCAGACCAACGAACAAGTCCGAACCCACCGCCCTTTGTTCTTGGTGTGCGGAATGGCGGACGACGACAAAACGTGCTGCAGAGACGATTTTTTGATTCCGCAGTGAAGGACGGGACCCGGGATGAGCTACGGCGCAGACGGAAGTGAAATCGGACCACCGGAGAAACACTGGTGGCCCGCAGACTCCACCGGCGGCGCGGGTCACCGGCGCGGTGGCGGCCGACCAAACCCGAGACCACGCGGGTCCGGAAAGACATAGGACGCGGATTTTCCACGTCCGCTGACCAAGTGCGGCCCCACGCGGAGCCGCGACTCCTCTTTCTGCGGGGGCAGCACGCCCCGCAGTTTCCTCGCTTGGCCGCTCAGCCGAGCCGAGCCGAGCCGACCCGCCGGTTCGGGCCGGGTCATGCCCAGGCCAAGTCGGGCCACTCTGGCCGGGCCGGGTCGGACCGGACCCGGGTCGGTCCGGGCCCAGACCCCCGTTTCTAGACCTTTTGGATCTTTTTCTCATAACTTGAGCTACGTGCCTCCAAACGACACGCCGTCAGCGGCGATGCGATCCTTGGATCGAGGTGGTCGTTTCGGTATATCACACTCAAGGTTTCAGAATACTTTGGGTTCAGCCAGGTTGTTTCGTACAAGAAACCAATCGGGCCCTCGGAGCAGAAACACTCATATCATGAGCTTCAGACGTCCGATTGACATGTCGTCGACTTTGTTGAATTCCTCTAAGTGAGACGGATCTTTTGGCTTACTCCGCCCCAGGTTTGGACGTAGGTGGAGTACGGTTGGGTTGGTTTTTCCTTAAAAACCAACCGGGCCCCTGGGATGAAAAAGCCAATAACTCTTAGACCGAGCGTCTGATTGACGCGCCGTCTGTGACGTTGAGTTCCTGTTGGCGATACGGAACTTTTTGATACATCAACTCTGGACTATGTTTCAGTTGATATATCAGCATCTCGGCTCGTGGAGCGGACCCTCCCGAACGAGCTTGTTGTGTGCGGGGACCCTAGAGCTGACTGGAACTGCTACTATGACAACGACGACGACTGTACATATATCCTCAGTGGGTGCGACTGCGACGATGATGAAAACAGTACGGGAATCCTCCGTGTTTTCGACAGTGATCACTACGGTACATCTTGGGATACGTCAACTCCGGACTACATGTCAGTTGATGCATCGACCTCTTAGCTCGTGGAGTGGACCCTCCCAGAACGAGCATGCTGTGGGCGGAAACCATAGAGCCGGTTGAGACTTGATGACTGTTGATCGAACGACTCGGTGTGTTACGGATAGCCCAGTGGGGAGCGCTTGGTTGTAGCGGCAGACCCACGGCGGAGGAGCGCTTGGTTGTAGCGGAAGACCCGCGGTACTCAATAGAAGGAGTACCTCTAGAGGCTATGAGGGGGAGTGCTTGGTTGTAGCGGCAGACCCACGATGGAGGAGCACTTGGTTGTAGCAGCACGGGGGAGCGCTTGGTTGTAGTGGAAGACCCACGTAGAAGGAGCGCTTGGTTGTAGCGACTGACCCGTTGTACTTAACAGAAGGAGTACCTATAGAGGCCATGAGGGGGAACGCTTGGTTGTAGCGGCAGACCCATGGTGGGAAGCACTTGGTTGTAGAAGCAGGCCCACAATACTCGATAGGTGGATTACTACAGCAGTCCAAGGTGAGAGGGAAGCGCTTGGTTATAGCGGCATAACCACTGTACTTGATGGAGAAGGAGTTTCCCAATAGCTTTGGGTTCAACTTCATGATCGATCCTGTGTGGGTCATTGCGGGGGTTAGTACCTACAGATCCTTTGTGGGTCGATGGTTTAGATTAATCAGTGGCTACATCTGATCATCTCTAATGTCATATGAAGAAGTATACCTGTGTGAGATGAAACCCTGTTTTTCTTTCCTTTGTGGATTGTTTTGTGCCATCCTATGTGGATTTACATTTTTCTTTCCTTTGTGGATTGTGTTGCGCTATCCTGTGTGGATTTACGTTTTGCTTTCCTTGGTGGATTGTGTTGCGCTATCCTGTGTGGATTTACGTTTTTCTTTCCTTTGTGGATTGTGTTGTGTTATCCTATGTGGATTTACATTTTTCTTTCCTGTGTGGACTGGGTTGTACTTGAGCTCGGATGTTGGAGCCGAGCGAGAATTGATGACTTAGGTATAGGTATGGTCATATACCTAAGCCGTGTCGAATGTTACTTTTTGATTGGATCATTCCTTTTTGGTTTATCCTTTGTGGATTCTGGGAGACCTTCGGGGGACTCGGGGTCCCTACTGAGTAGCTTATACTCACCCCTGCACGGTCCATGCCCGCACTATGTTGTGTTGGTTGCAGATGATGGACAGCGTTGATCGTGGTGGAGGCTTGCGGAGCAAGACGGTACCTGGAGGTGGGCCACTGGGTGGGACGTACTCAGAGCGGTCGGCTGGACCCGAGGAGCAGTGGAGGATATCTGTACCCACCCTTCAGGTGGTACTTCCAGTGGACGGCTCGACGTTGCAGCTTTACTTTCAGTTGTTTTCCCATTTGAGTTGTACTTTGCTTTCAGTTTGGGTTTGTATTCTGGCCCACTTACTTTTTCCGCACTTACTGTTGTACCAGTTTTTACTTAGTGTCTACTTTTCCCTGCTTACTCTGTGGTGTTTGTTGTTTACTTTACAAAGGCAATGCCTTCCCTTTTTTCAGGAATTTATGCCTTGGTGCTAGTCGCCAGCCCCTGGCCTATAGAAGGCGGGCTTGGGGTAGTCACGGCACGGGCCCCGAGGACGGGTCGTGACAAGGGGTATGCTTTGAAGGAATGTTTTATCATCATTATTGACTACCAATTGAAGGACCTCAGGTAATAGGTTCTTATTTTTTTCAGTACCATTAAATATGGATTCAAAGTAAGCGACAATATAACTAGAAATGTTAGCCTCATTTTCAAGGATGTTTTCTTCATACTTTAACCAAGATAGCATTCTGAAAGCCTTCCTGACTCAATGAAGACAATTATAGAACTTAGTATTTCTGTCACCATCTGAAAACCATTTAACATTAAATGTTTTCTTCCTCATGTTCTCATTAAATATGAGTAAAGAGTTTTTTTTTATTGAAAGGATTATTTCTTGAGTTGTATTCGTGTTTAAATTAGATCTAGTGTTGTTGTTTTGAAGTTGATTCAACTCATACTCAAGAAGAAGGATGTCATTGTTAATTCTCTTGATTGTACATCTGCACCAACATTTAAGTGTATTTTGAGGTATTTTAGCATAACAAAACAAGAAAAGGCTTCATTGAAGTGATATATAGAAGACCATAAATTTTTGATGATATCAGTGCATTCAACATTAGAAAACCACAAATTTTTTACCTGAAAGGAAGTAAGGGTTTATTATTTTTTATGGAGATATTGACTAGAATGGGATGATGGTCAGAGTGCAACCTGAGAAGGGTGATGCTTGAGATATTATCCCATTTTTCTAAATCAGGGACAAACATGAAGGCTCTATCCAACTTGAAGGTTACTATTCTATTGTAATGCCTTCTATACCAAGTATATTTTCCATCAGTAAGATTAATTTCAACAAGTTTTTTGTCTTAAATAGCAGTTTTAAAATATCTTATGGAAATATCAGCGTGAGAAAGACCAATTTTCTCACTTCAGTTAGGAATAGCATTAAAGACTCCAATTACAAACCAAGGAGTATTGATATTGGAACCTAAATAGGTAAGGTCAAGCAAAAGGGGACTCCTATCTAGGAATATATTATTAAAAAAAGAGAAAAAATAGTGAGTGCCATCAATTATAAAGTCACATGTAAATACTTGCTCAGTGACATTAAAAACATTAACATTTTGAAGAGAAGAGTGTGAAAAAACTCATAGAGATTCATCCTTAGAGGAGTTTTTAAAAGCACCTATGTCAGTGGTGGAGGTTTAATGTGTAGTCTCAACAAATATTATTATAATCTTTTCTTTGGTATAACTTTGGTGAATATATCAATAATTAAATATCTCAATTTCATATACTCAAGTATTACAACTAAATCTACAACTTCCTCCTGAATAATATTATATTTAATATCAATGAACTTTGATCTAGAATGTTGTATATAATTTTTGGTGGGATATGTGGAACTATAATTATCACAAATAATATTCAATGGTTTTTCAATTTTCACCCTCAAATATTTCTAATAAAATTAAATCCATTTCATTTGTGTACATGTTTGAGCAGTGGTGACATATTCTTCTTCTTTTGTACTCATATTAATATAACGTTATTTCTTTGAATTCCATATTACATGAATTTCTAAATGCAATAATTTTATTCATGATGTTGACTTTAGATCATTATAATCTTCATAACAATAAAAATAAATTAATCTCTGAATCATCAACTCAATACTATATCTATGCATCGAGCCATAATTTTATGTTTCTTTAACTTGATTAAGGATTCTTATTTCTACCAACATGTGTGATTACTTCATATCACTATGATATATTTTAAATAAAGTTAATCCATATTTAATGTATTGTATTAAAGAAATAAGATAGATTAAGCATCCAGTAAATTTCCAAAATTCTTTTTGATTTACACTTTGGATAGCTTTATCTTTACTCATATTCATCCTAATATAAATAGATGTGGAAATATTTTTTTGAATTTTCTATAACAAAACATTATATTAGGTCCTTGGAATAATTTTATTATGGGATAAATATTAATCTTCTTTTTTGATGAACCTATAATCCCATAAATAAGTTTAACACTCCAAGCATTGACTTGGGAAGTTTCTCTATTTCTTCAGCAAATTATTCAAAATATTTATCCCTTTCACCAATAAAAATGATCCCATCAACATAAACAATGAAAATCAAGGTACTTGTACTCATATTATTCATATATAAGTTGTTATAAACATTCTATCTAGAAAATGTCAACAACATTATGAAACATTCAATCATAGAATACCAAGAAGGAAGAGCCTATTTTAACACATAAAAATGTTAATTGGTTTTACACACTATAGTTCCATAATTATATAATATGAACCCACTAGGTTACAAATATATACTTATTATTTAATTTATCCATTTAATAATGTGGAATTAACATACATATAATAGAATTTGTATTTTCAATAATTTGAAAAATCTAAAAACGTTCAGATAGTCTCAATACTTGCAATGAGAGAAAAAATTCTCTTCCAAGTAAACACCATCCACCAATTAATAACATTTGAAAATGATCCTTTCATTATTTTTTTAAATTTATTCATGTTAATTGAGATTATCTTGGAACACCCCTTTTTTAATATAAAAAACATTCTTTTTTGTTATGCAAAAAGATCTTGTGGGTATTTTTCACAATTTTATCTAACTGTTCATTAATTACATTTAATTATTATTTATTTTCAACTTGAAACAAATTGTGGTTCCACCCATGAGATAAGTTAAATTTTATTCTCATGTCTCAATTTTTTACTAGGCTAAAATAGAGCCTCCTAAATTCTGATGATATTATCATATTCAACCTGTTTTTTTAAATCCTGTAATTTTTTTGTTTTTCTTTCCTTGTTACCTTCATGTTCATGGGACTGATTAGTATCCACATGTGCAAGGTTAGGCATAAAATAATTTTCTTTCTCATCAACTACTCTGTAATTCACCATTTTATCTTCCATTAAATCATTATCACCATCTTCAACAACATTTGTTAAGGTGAGATAATTTTTAATGAATTTTACATCATTGGATTCAGCCAACATATATAGAAGTTTACCCCAACACATGTAGCTTCTTTTGTTAAATGTATATCCTATGAAAACACATTCTAAAGATTTTTTATCAAACATACCTAGATCTGAATTTTTTATCTTTATTATGAAAGTAATCCTAAAAACCAAAAACTATTTTGTTTTTTGTCTTTTGTTATACCACATATCATAGGGATCCATTTTTTATTTTGGTCAAAGGAAACATCTTTTTTGAACATGTACAATTGAACTTACCACTTCTCTTAGGAATAATTTTGATATTTTATATTCAGAAAGCATGATTACTCAAGTATAATATAATATGTTTTCCATTCTCCTACTCTATATTGTTGAGTAATGTCAGGAGGATTGTATTGGTGTTTAATTTAATGTTTCTTTAGGTAGGATCCAAAAAGATATATGTGCACTCTTTTCCATTTTTTGTTCTTAGCATCTCAATATATATATATATATATCTGTGTGTGTGTGTGTGTACAACTCCTTCCCAAAATATCTTATGAAATAATTGAACAACACTTCAGTATATGATTTATGTTTCATGAACATCCATTAGTCATATGAGGGACGTAATAGATGAAATTAATAAAGTAAATAATTTCCCTTTTTTTATTAATGTCTCATAATGTAACGACCCGGGTATTTGTAGAATAATACTTTTTGATTTTTATTAATAATTATGAATAAGATTTTAATTTTATGTTAAAGGGGATTCTTTTTCCGATAGTGTACTCAACACGCAACAACAGATTTCTCTAAAATCTTAGGTTGCACACAATGTTCAGTTATAATGAAAAATAATATATTATTATTATTTTAAATGGTAGTTAACAACTACTCATTGTAATGATGAAAATTAATAGAACAAACCATATTATTATTATAGATGTTTGTTAAAAGTTTTTACATTATCCAATAAAATCTATAGGGTTCAACTGAGAATGAATTCAATTTTAAGCATAAATACTCTATTATTTTTAAAAGTAGTTTTACCACCTTTAGATGGGAAAAAAAATTTAAATCTACTTTTTGTCACTTTTATATATTACATTTGAAAAAATAAACTTCTTTTTTAGAAGAGGGACATCAAAAATTACTTTGCGTAACTTTTTGCTATTTTTATGATAAAATTTATTTTTTAATGAATAGTGAGAAATACTGCATTTTATGTAAAAACTATCTTTTCATAAGATTTATTTATATAGTTAGATTATCTTTTCAATTGGTTTTAATGTGTAATTATATTATTATTTTAAAATTTAATACAATTTTGTTCATTGTAAGTAATTTATCTTTTTAATTAGACATAAACACATGTCAATCTTTGGATAGTTATTATTTCTTAAAAACATGCTTTTTGGTTTTGACAACGGGGAATAATTTTAAATTAATTTCTGCAACTTCTCTGTTTCAAATTAAAAAAAATGATTCCATATTTGTAATTAGGTGGTCCAGATTGAATAAATATTAACCTTTTATTTTTATACATTATGAATATTAAATTTAGTAAATATTTTATTTACAATGGTTAAAGGGTAAATCTAGTAAATAAGGGTAAAAAATGTCATTATAATAATATTAAATTACCCTAACACATTTTCTAACCCTATTGGATAAGAGTTTTCTGACCATGGTCATCCTTGGGTCAATTTTAGAACCCCATGGTGCCACTTGTGTGTTAATATGACATTTAATATATTTTAATTTACAGTTAAGGAAAATATAACCTAAACAAGTATCTTTTAGTAAAACAATTTTTATATGAGGTTATATAAGTAATATTTTAGACTAAAAATATTAATATAAAATATATAAATATTTCCTACATCATGGAATTTTATTTATAATTGTTATAGATTAAATAAATAAATTTATTGATGACACAATAGTGATGTAGTGATTACCTTATTAACGAAGGATTTAGATAAATGAGATTATAAATATTAAAATAAATTTATTTTAGTACTTTTTATGTCATAAAAAAATTTATGGATGATTATGACTTGTTATATTTTAATTTTTTATTTTTTTTAAAATTAATCATTTTTGATGGATTTTTAAAAAGTCGTGATATGAATAGTATAAAAATTGACATAAATGAGTTTTTAAATCAATTAATATTTTATTAAATGATATAATTTTCTTAAAAATATAATGTTCACCCAACTAAAATATATGTTGTTAAAAGTGTCATGAAGGATCCATTTTGGGTCTCTTGAAATTTTATAGTTACTTTAGTAACCATATATTATGAAAATGCAAGAAGACATGGTAAGAGTTAATTTATTTAACTAAGGGTTAAAGCTAAAAGATAAGGTTAATTTTTTGACCTAAAATTATCTAAATCCCATTTAATGAGAGGTTTTAGACCCATAATTATATTATATTCTAAATATATTACTTTTTTGTTATTATAATTTGAAAATCAATTAATAATAAAATAATATTTCAAAACATTCCTAAAGTCCCCCTTCTCCCTCTTATAAAAGGACACCACCTATAACCCATTACTCACACCTCTCAAGCCCCTTGGCTCATCCAACCACTACCCAAATAATCTCCCAACATCCATCTCTTCTTCCAAGAAGCCTTTTATTGGGCATAAGGCAATTCAAGAAGGCATTTTAGCTTAAATCAAAAGGAGTTACCTGTTTTAAGAGGTAGTGTCTTCTCTAAAGTTCCTTTACAGTATTCTTCTTCTTCACTCTCTATTATATTCTTATTATTTTTTTAAATAACTAAAAATGTATCCTAAAAATATTATCATAATGTTATGAGAAGGATTTAAACAACAATTACACACACCTCCATCTAATGGATTTAGAACATATTGTTTCCGTGGACGGCGAACTACTGCCTCATGAAACGATGATTGTTCAATTGTCTCCTACCACCTCTCATAGTGTCCATTATGATAGAAATGTAATTATAGATGATATCTATGATATTTATTTGATCTCTATTCTTCTTTAATTCTCATTTACAACATACCTTTATGCTTTTCATGTTGTATAAATATGATAATTTCATTTGAGAAAGTCTGGACTATCCCCCCCCCAAAGTGATATGACTCGTTCATGCTATACATGGAACGCATAAAGGATATAATTAATAACCTTATGTAACATTTATAAAATAGATATTATACTATAATTATAATATAACTATGTATCATTTATTTTTCATTCCTTTAAATATGAAAAATAAATGAATGCAGCGTTCATGCGTACATATAGCTTACCGTATCCAAGAACGGTGCATTTCATTTCTTATATCAAAATGCTACGGACTATTATAAATACATATATACTAGATATATATGATATATATTATATCTAAATCATTAATATAATTATATAGATAATATAATTTTTACCACATGGATAATTTTTAATAATAACAAGTTCATTTTTTACTCAAGTTCCGAATGTCGACAAAATTTACGATAGGAACTCCAAAAATTAACTAATTGTTATAAAAAGATAATAAGTGATATAAAAACAATAAACTAGAAAATGGTTCTAAATCATGTATAAATTAATTTATGTTTATTATTCATGAATAACAAGGAACATGTGAGACAAGTTGTACTCAAGGTAACGGAACCTTTCACCCACCTCTTTTAGTCAAAGACTTTTTTATTTATGTCTTTTAAATTTCCATTTTATTATGTTGGGATATGTTCTTAAATATCCTTATTGCTGTATATTTTATGTAAAAATGATGAGAGACCCATTTATCTCTCATAAAATCATTTTCTGAATTTTTATGTGGCGTTGTTAGGCTTCCGAACTTTCATATGGGAATTTCTAAACTCAATTTCCACTCATTGGGTTTTACACATAATTTGTTGATTATTTATCTCAATATTATGTGTGGAATAATTGTTTGATAATTTATGTTTTAGTTTCCACTTCTTTTTGTGGGGATATAAAATTTCTACACATAATCACCCCATTGATAAATTCTTACATCAGTTATACGAACTTTTTAAGGGAAATATTAACACAATCTCCATTCATTGAGTTAAATATCCATTTAATTGGTTTTTTTATTTCAATAATATGTTTGAATGACCTCTGATTTTTTTACACCAAAAATACTCTTATATTGGGTGTATTTATATGTGTCACACATAATTATGTCATTGATTTATCCTTAATATAATGATACAGTCTTTGTAAGGGACTTCTTCTCAATCCCCTTTCATTGAGGCATGTTTTGATAATATAAACCTCCTTTTTACACGATGTATAACAAAACCCTTTGACTTTTAATTTCATTCAAAGGGGATATATTATCTACAAATAATTTTACTAAATGGAAAAGGAATTTTTTTAACGTAAGCAGAGACAATGACCTCTCTGCCATCGTAATAGTAATTTGGAATCCTCTATAAGTGTTAATGTTTTTAAAGGGTAAAAAAGAAACCCCTTATTCCATTTTTTGGTGTTTTGGTATTAAAAATGGTTTTTTAAATAGGTTTCATATTTCAATATCTTGAAATGATTACTCTTGATTTCGAATGAAATTTTATTATTGAAATGTTGATATTTGGAATATTTTATGTGTTATGATTATATTATGGTACTTAGACATTTGACAGGTGGTTACATGATAAAACAAATTATGGGTAGTTCTGTGATAAACCAAGGATGGGTGGTTACATTGTAACCTTCAATGCATTGGGTATGGAAGTCATCCATATGGATATTCCATTAAGTGATATGTGTGGAAGTTGACTGTATGATTATTTCATTTATGTATTTTTATTTTTCCAATTTTATTTTATATGTTATACGTTGTTTTCTATGGGCTTTATGGTATTCTTTTGGTCACAAAAAGGGTAAGAAATGACCTTATATTTAGTGAAATGTTTTTTATACTTTTTTAAGGTGAATAGTATTACTTTATGATAATGTATTCATGTTTTACATGTTGTTTTTAAAAACTAACAGTTTTCTTTCTTTATATATACCTTACTGAGCATTTACACTCATCCCAAGTTTTTGAAAAGCTTTTAATGGGACTTAAAGTGGAATAGGGTCAAGTATGGGATCAAGGAAAATTATTTCAATTTAAAACATGGAAATAAACATTTTTTATTTTTTTAATAGTTTTTATTTTATAAAAAAATAGATACTGAGTAGAAGTGTCTTCATATAATATTTAAGTTGTCATGTATAAGTTATGACCTAATTATATAAATCAATAAACCTGAAAAGGTTATCAATGTGAATTATTAACAAAAATCAAGATTATGTAATGTTTAAGGTTGGGGCCTTACAGTTAGTATCAGAGGTCAGTTTAGATAACTTTAGAAGTTAGGGTGTTATTTATAAATAAGTGACATAACCATAATGGTTAGCATATTTTAAAGAGTCGCGGTTATTTTACATAAATATAATGAGTTTAAGATAACACAAATAATTATATCATATTATTTACTCTCCTTATAATATATTATATGATGATTTTACTGATATACTCACACTGACCTTTTTGGTTTTAGTAAATGACTGGATCTAGCAGACACCCACGTAACAATTAACGTGAAGAAAACTGTGACGGTTTTCTGAATAAGAAACTGAATTAAATGGGAGTTGAAAAGAGAAATATTGGGGTTATTCTCAACCAACTATCTGGATTCATTATTGACCACTTTAACCATGGTGATTTCTCTATGGAATCATATATTTGAGAAATGAATCCCTAGGGAAGTTCAGGTGATAATCATAAAGGTAACTATATTCAAAAACATATGTGTCAATGATGTGGAAATAACCACCTAGGAAAATTCTTTAATGGGACAGGAAGATGTTATAAATGTGGTAATGAATGTCATAAATCAATAACCTTTCATGGAAGAATGGAAACATTCAGTTGAATCTAGGAAATGGAAAGAAGTTCTTTATGAGGGACCAATTGAATGTTTTAAATGTGGTGTGTATGGTCATTATAAAAATAGATTTCCTATGAAGAAGGTTCAGGAATGGTATCAGTAGGACCATACAAATATATGTTTACCAATACCTAATTTCATTTCAGTTGAGGATGAGGAAACTGACAATGACCAATGAAAGGTATGGATTATTTCTTAGCCGGTGTTTTGATATTATTTATTCTTAGGATATGAATCATGATTTTGTTTCTAAGAAAGAATTATTAAGTAATAAGTTGGAAAATAATGGTTAATGGATCATGAAGATTGTTGAATGAGTGAGAAGTCTACATATAAGGGATTCAAGAGTTTTGGTAGATTTTAGGATGATGAATTACTTAAAGGTATTAAGGATATTTTTATGATGGGATTACTTTGGAAGACTTTTTCTAGTATGTGTAACCCTAAAGATTAATGTATGAAAATTTTATTCAAGAAAGAATTATCAATTATTTTTTGGACATAATTCATAACCTTAGGGGTTCATATGATATTTTGTTTTTGAGGTGATAAATGGTTAGTACATTTTGGGATGAAAAATGAAAGGTATTAGATTACATTTGAGGATAAAATAGGTTATGTTTATTTTTTAGGAAATTATCTTATTTTTTATAATGTCATAAGAATGATATGGTTTTAGAAAAAGGATAACCCCTAGGATGGGTGAAAACTCATCGCATCAGGCAAGGACATGGGAATCTAACCCACAACTGAAGGGCGATAAGGGTGGATCACCTACCACTAGCCTACGAGAAGTCCCTAGTTAGTATAAATTATTTTTAGTTAAATGATTTTATAGATAAAGAATAAGCTGATTTTGGGAACTTAGGTTTTATA
This sequence comes from Viscum album, assembly GCA_963277665.1. Classification (NCBI taxonomy): domain Eukaryota; kingdom Viridiplantae; phylum Streptophyta; class Magnoliopsida; order Santalales; family Viscaceae; genus Viscum; species Viscum album. The sequence continues at coordinate 2,082,185,722 of OY728143.1, read as the reverse complement.
AAATGGATATCATTAGTATAAGAAAATGATTTTATGATTAAGTGATAAAGATTATTTTGGAAGAAATTTTTCCTTTTGGAAAACTATATGGGTAAAGAAAGTAGAATGATATAGGATTTCATTTGAAGAGTAATGTTTGAATTTTTATTTTGGAAGAATCCGTGTTTTTATTGTGGACTTATAGAAATTTGGGGTAGTTATGGAAATGATTAACCTATATTTGATAATATGTTATTAGGTTAATTACTTATTAGTATGAGACTTTAAGAGTAGTTGATTTTATTTGGAGATAAATGTTAAGATTTTCCATATGAGATTAAGTGATCAAATTCTATTGAATTTTTGGGTTTCAATATTAGTTTGGATTATTTTGAAAAAATTTAATGGTAGTAGTTTATTGAATGGTCTTTTTTTAACTTTGGTCATTGTTTGTTGAATTTTAGAGATTAAGTGTAATATTTCTTTTTATAAAGATTATTATTTTTAAGGGTTATCTAACCTCATACTAACCATTTTTTGTTTTGTTTAAAGATAGGGAAAATATACAGTTCATATTTTGTGGATTATCTGATTCTCTTGAAGTTTATTCTAATGCTTTAGGTGTGACCATGTCATCATGAACACCCATAGATATAGAGAAAAAATGAGTGTGATTTAGAAATTTATTAAAGGATGTAACTCTACTTGAAAAGTAATTATATTCCCTTAAGTTCTTAGTCAATCTCACAAATAAATTCCCCAACTTTATGAAATGGAACTTAATACAAAAAATGTTGTCATCTTACTTTTCTTACTAGGGAATCAAATATCGTTTAACCAATCACAAGTCTGTGATTTTATGGTGGTGAACTTTCTCCTGATCATTTTTTTATCACTCTCCATCAGAACATCATGGTAAGTTTCTCTTCCATATCCATGTTTTCCTACATGGAATCCTAGTATTTGTTATCTCAGGTGACCTTTGTACTTTTCTTTCTTTCTTTTAAAGTGATAGTTTTATTGACTCTTTTTCTGATGTGGGACATTCAATGAAGTTTCTGATACCAATTTTAAAATTTAGATGATGCAATTTCCAAAATGGGGGAAGGATGTAGCAACCTAGGTATTCATAGAATAATGATTTTTTATTTATATTCATACTTATGAATAAGATATTAATTTTATGTTAAAGGGGATGTTTTGTCCAATAATGTACTCAACATGAAACAACATATATCTTGGAAATCTAATGTTGCACACAATGTTCAGTTTTAACGAAAAATAATATAACAATATTATTATTTTAAATGGTAGTTAACACCTAATTTTTGTATAGGAGGCAATGAATAGAACTAACCATATTATGATTAAAAAAATTTCTAAATTTTTTTACATTATCAAATAATATTTAGAGGCTTTAAATGATAATGAATCAAACTTTAAGCATAAATAATCTAATTTTTTTCAAAAGTAGTTTTACTGCCTTTTGATGGAGAACCCCTTTTAAATATAGTTTTTGTCACTTTTATATATTACATTTGAAAAAATAAAATTCTTCTTTAGAAGCATGACATAAAAATTTACTTTGGGTAAATTTTTGGTATTTTTTAGATAAAGATAATTTTTTAATAAATAGTAAGAAATACTACATTTTAAGTTAAAACTGTCTTTTCACCTGATTTAATTATACTGTCAGATTAAATTTTTAATTGGTTTTAAAGTTTAATTGGATTATTTTTTTACCATTTTATCCTATTTTTTTCATTGGAATTAATTAAACTTTTTAATTATACATAAACACATGCCTATTGTTTGATAGTTATTATTTCATAAAAACACACTTTTTTGGTTTTGACAACATGAATTAATTTCAAATTAATTTATTCAAATTCTATGTTTTGAATTTGAAAAAATGGATTCCATATTTTGAATCAGGAGGTCATAATTGTGTAAATAGGTACCTTTTTTTTAGACATTATGAATAGTAACTTCAGTAAATATTTTATTTACCATGGTTAAAGGGTAAATCTGGTGAATAAGGGTATAAAATAATATTTTAATAATATTTTATTAACCTATAACATGTCCTAACCCAATTAGATATTAAATAAATTTATTTATTTATGACACAATGGTGATGTAGTGATTACCTTATTAATGAAAGATTTAAATAAATGAGATTATAAATATTAAAATAAATTTATTTTGAAACTTTTAATGCCATCCAAGAATTTTATGGAAGATTATGAATTTTTATCTTTAAATTAATTAGGTTTTTTTGAATTAATCAATTTTTTATGGATTTTTAAAAATTCGGGATATGAATAGTATAAAAATTGACATAAATGATTTTTTAAATCAATTAAAATTTTATTAAATGATATAATAGTCTTAAAAAATTAAGACGCGGAAAAATGAAATATATGATGTTAAAAATGTAATTAATAATACAATTTGGGTCTCTTGTAATTTTATAGTAACTATAGTAACCATATATTTTGAAAAAAACATGAAGACATGATAAGAGTTAATTTATTTAACTAATGGTTAAAGCTAAACGATAAGGTTAATTTTATGACCTAAACTTGTCTAAAACCCATTAAATGTGAGTATTTAGACCCATCCTCGCATGATATTTAAAATATATCACCTTGGTGTTATTAAAATTTGAAAATCAATTAATATTAAAATAATATTTCAAAACATTCCTAAAGTGCCCCTCCTCCCTCTTATAAATGGACATTGCCTCTATCCCATTACTCACGCCTCTCAAACCCCTTGGATCAAAACAAATATTACCAAATATGCTCCCAACATCCCTATATTCCTCCTAGAATTATTACTTTGGGAATAAGGAAATTCAAGAAGGCCTTTTAGCTTAAATAAAAAAGGAGTTATCCGTTTTAAAAGGTAGCATCTTCTCTAAAGTTCCTTTCCAGTTTTCAACTTGTTCACTCACTATTCTATTATTATTGTTTGATTACATTAAAAAACCAGAATCATCAAAATACTAGAATTCTTTTAAGAAAATTATTATAAATAAACATACACACACCTCCATCTAATGGATTTAGAACATACTGTTTCTGTGGACAGTGAACTACTGCCTCACGAAACGATGATTGTTCAATTATCTCCTACCACCTCTCATGGTGTCCATTATGATTGAACAATAATTATACATGATATATATGATACTTATTTCATCTCTAGTATTATTTAATTATCATTTATAACATACCTTTATGCTTTTCATGTTATATAAATATGATAATTTCATTTGAGAAAGGGCGAACTACCGCCCCCTCAAAGTGATATAACTCGTTCATGCTATAAATGGAATGTATAAAAGATGTAATTAATGAACTTATGTAACATATGTAACATATATATTATACTTTGATTATAATATACCTTTTTATCAATTAGTTTTTATTTCTTTAAATATGAAAAATAAATGAAAGTAGCAGTCATGTGTACGTACAGCTTACCGTCTCCATGAATGGTGCATTTCATTTATTATATGAAAATTCTATTGAATATTATAAATAAATATATACTGGAGATATATGATATATATGATATCTAAATCATGAATATAATTCTAAAAATAATGACATTTTGACCACGTGGAAAATTTGTAATAATTACTAGTTCATTTTTTACTCAACTTCCGAACATCGAGAAAATGTTTGATATGAACTCAAATAATTAACTAATTGTTATAGCATGGAAATAAGTGATATAAAAGTAATAATAAACATTAAAATGTTTCTAAAAATTATAAATTAACTTAAGTTTATTTTTCAGTAAGAACAAGGAACATACGAGACAAGTCAGACTCAAGGTAAAGGAAACTTTCACCCTCCTCTACTAGTCAAAAACTTATTTTATGATATGTCTCTTAAATTTCCATTTAATTATGTTTGGATATGTTCTTATATATCCTTATATCTTTACATTTTGTGTCCAAATGATGAGATACATATTTCTCTCTCATCAACTCATTTTATGAATTTTTAAGTGACATCGTTAGGCTGTCAAATTTTCCTATGGGAATTTCTAAACTTAATTTCAATTCACTGGGTTTGACACCTACTTTGTTGATTATTTATGCCAAGGTTATGTCTGGAATCACTATTTGAATATTTATGTTGTAATTTCCACTCATTTTTGTTTGGATATACTATTGTTACACATGATCACCCCGTTGATAAATTCTTTCATTGGTTATACGAACTTTGTAAGCGAAATCTTAACTCAATATCCATTTATTGAGTTAAATATCCATGTCATTGGTTTTGTTTTCCCAATAATTTGTGTGAATTACCATTTATTGTTTATACTTAATAAACACTTATAATTGGTCTATTTATATTTTTCACACATAATTATGCCATTGATTTATCCTTAATCTAATGATACAATCTTTGTAAGGGACTTCATCACAATCTCCTTTTATTAAGGCATGTTTTGATAATATACACCTCCTTCTTTTACACTATGTATAATAAACTCCATTGACATTAATTTTCGTTCAAAGGTAATCTTTTATCTACAAATCATTTTACTAAATGAAAAAAAGGAATGTTTTTAACGTATGAAGTGACAATAACCTCTCTATCTTTGTAATCGTTATTTCGCTTCCTCTATAAGCCTTAATGTTTTTAAATGGAAAAAAAGAAACCCCTTATTCTGTTTTTTAGTGTTTCAGTATTGAAAAATGGTTTTTTAAATATATTTAGTATTTCAATATCTTGAAATTATTTCTTGTGATTTCCAATAAAATTTTATTGGTGAAATGTTAATATTTGCAATATTTTATGTGTTATGATTATATTATGCCACTTGGACATTTGATGGGTGGTTACCTAATAAATCAAATAATGGGTGGTTTCATGATAAACCAAGGAATGGTGGTTACGTTATAACCTCCAATGTATTGGGTATGGAGGTCTATCATATGGCTATTCCATTTAGTGATATGTGTGGAAGTCAACTGTTTGTTTATTCCATTTAAGTTTGTTTATGTCCCAAGTAACCTTTATATGATATACGTTGTTTTATATGGGCCTTATAGTAATCTTTTGGTTATAAAAAGGGTAATAAATGAGCTTATATTTAGTGAAGTATTTTTTGAAACTTCTTTAAGGTGAAAATTATTACTTTATGATAATTTATTAATGGTTTACATGTTGTTTTGAAAAACTAACAGTTTTTCTTATTTATGTATCCCTTACTGAGCTTTTTATGTTCATACTAAGTTTTTGAAATGTTTTTCACAGGACTTAAACTGGAATAGGGTCAAGGATTGGATCCAGAAACATTCATGTTGTTTAAAACAAGGAACTAAACGTGTTTCTTTTTTAAGAGTTTTTATTTTATGAAAAAATGGATAATGAGTAGAAGTGTCTACTTGTAATATTCAAGTTGTTATGTATATGTTAATACCAAATTATCTAAATCTCTAAACCTAAAAAGATTCTCAATGTGAATTATTAACATAATTAAAGATTATTTAATGTTTAAGGTTTGGTACTTATAGTAAAACCCACATATATTAGACTATATAAGCTTGAGTTGTCTAGTATATTCAATTTTAACTTGCTTATGTCTTCTATTGTCTATCCTTCTGTTTTGTTAGGATGTAAAAATAGAATCATATTTCCTCTTAAGTTTTGGTAAGTCTATTATAACATCTTACATTGAAATTTTACACATACTCTTCTAGCCAATATGTCTATGTATTTAGTTCCACAACTTGTTTTCATCATCATATATTAAGTAGAAATAGTTACTAGGATCTAAAATCTGGAATATATTTTCACAGGTTCTTTCTCCCATAGTCATAACCTTTCCATATTTTAAACATTGGAAGATGCAGAAATATTTTATAAATATTAATTCATTTGAAAATCATTGAATTGGATTAAACTTACTAATTTTTCTTAATACTATCAAAAATCATAACTTACTTTGACTTTATCTTTTGTGCTTCAATTTCAGTTGTACCAATTTCTATTATATTTAAGGAACTATCTTATCCAAAATTTTCTGAACCTCCCTCACATTCTTCCAAATTATATAAAATTTTCACATCACATATCATATATGTGTAACATCTATTATCAGTAATCCATGATTTGTTCCTTTTTCAAGCTTTCAATGTAGTCTCAAAAATAAAAACATTGTTTTTCAATTTTTATTTTCTTGGATTCTTTTGGTTTTATGGTATTAGTAATTTTCCAAGGATGTATTTTTATACAATATTTAGCATAGTGACTTGGTTGGTCACACCTTCCATGAATTTCTTCCAATAATTCAAATTGCATTTTCCTTCAGAGCTTTATAACATTTTATTAATTTTTATTCCATTTATACTTTTGAATTTAGAAAGTTTCCACTTCTAATTCCACTATTTATCCCCCCGGTTCATGTCTACCCCAAGGGAGAGACATATTGTTCCAAAAATAATATTTTGTATTCCCATAAATCCCAAAACATCAACAATTTCTATTTAACCTTGATCTTATATTGATGTATGGTTTTTTATATGATAATTTTATTGAGATTCAACTTATTTTAAAACATCATATTTCCCATGGCATTGGGAGTCATTCTTTTTGAATTTATTTTTAACTTCTATTACAATGATGAATTTATCACATCCTTTATCAACTCATGTACTAAAATTATTTATTCTTAAACCTTCATGGTTTTTATAGTTAAATGAGCTTTTAAGATTAGTGGTTATATATTTCACATGATTCTTATGATAAGTTCTTCCAGCAGCTTGAGATGTTTCATCTTTTACCATAAAATCTTGGTTGAAATTATTATTCATTTTATTCAAGGTATTTAAATCCTTGAGACATATTAATTGAGTATTGTAAAGATCATATTCCTTAGTAGTGATATTTTTATAATATATTTCACCATTTTCCCATGTTCCTCAACTTTCAGTATGAGCTTCTTAATTTCATCTATGTAATCATATTTATTTTAGATAAATTTTTATTTTCCTTTATTATTATCCTCTAATTCCATCATAAATACTCTATATTATTTCTTGAGTTTTTAAATTTTCTAAATCCATTCCACATGTTCTGATCTCATTTTATATTTCCTATAGGTTTCTCCACCATCAACTTATTAGATGTTTATAGTATCTTTTTTTCTTAACTTCCTTGGATGTTTTACCCAACTTCTTCCTCTGAGGTGTTTATTTAGAATCATTATATTCTCCATATTTCTTATTTGAACAGTTCATTTCATATGGTTTGATGACTCGACACTCAAAAAACTTAAGTGGTTATTTTATTTTATACTTAACACTTCTTTTTTTAAAATCTATAGAGATATGGGACATAATTATATCATTCAATATTGTATCATTTCCCTTATCTTCTAATTTAGAGAGGTTTATTACCTCTTGTTTAGGTTCATAGATTTTCTAGTTCCTAAATTCTTTAAAATATATATTTTTCTTACTCACTTTTTTTAATACAAGAGGTTTCCAAATATCATATGAAACAATAATGTTAGGTAATTAATCAAGGTATAAATCATATTTATATTCTAAATAACATATTTTAGGATAAAACTTGTCTATAAAGTTCATCATAAATTTCTTATTAATAGATGTATCTTATAATAGATTCCCAAATACTATGATGTTGATGAAGGTTTCATTAACTCTGGTCCATCTTGATATCTTCAAACATGCTTTATAAATTTAAATATTTGTTTCAATCAATTTTCTGTTTCCATCAATTTTATGTTTCCCTCAAATAATATTTAGTGTTTTTTCCAAGTCGCCTTTGTTTTTTGAGACCAATATACTTCATATAAATAGTTTATAATAATAAAATAAGAATATAATTCCAATACTTTCAATCAACCTTGAGATTCCTTATATTATAAAACAACATACGAATACCCTTCTCTATGGGTGGAAACCTTAAAGTATTAACATCAACCACCTATCGACTAATGGAAAAAAGATAAGGTATCATTTTTTTCATCCATGCTAATTTTTATTGTTAAAGGAATAAATTCCTTTATTATTGACTAAGTTGAGGTTATCCATCAAAAGGATTATTGGGATCTTATAGAGGGTACCCAAAATACTCTGACACCACTTGAAATTCCTACGAATGTGTGAGCATTAAGAAGGGGGTTAAATCAGTAGTGATCTTATACAATTTACTTTATCTTGAAATTAACCCCTAAAGCTTGTTAATGTTTTGATCCTATAATGTTTATAAATCTACCTCACTCGTATTAAATGATAATTAAATAGTGCATGGAAAACTATTTCTACAAGGTTTGGTCTCAATGTGAGAACCAATTCCTTGTCTTCTTTACTCTTATAGATTCATGTATATCCACAATATAATGAAGTGGATACAAATTAACTAACTATATTAAAGATCCATATATCTCTTGACATGAAATTATAATGGCTCCCAACAATTACAAAGTTGATTTATAATTAAGAGAAAACAAGAAATAAAAATACTTTGAAATCAGATCGCAAATAAATTGTCAAAATATTTTATATATGGTTCCCCCAATCCATTACACCTCTATTTGGTTTCCTCAATCTGGTAGGTGTCTATAAATACCTTTTTCAGATGATACTCTTCCCGATGCACCTATGTCTGATGTCTCACCATCTAATACATTGTGTCGAGTACTCGCCTTCTTTAACAAAGTGGTTTCTTGGTCAGAAACAAATGTTATAGAAAATTCATTAATTTCACTCTCTCATAGAATATCTAAAAAAACAACTCAAAATGATTCTTCGCAACATTATATTGGATACTTTATTATGAAAATAAAGGAGGAAGCACATGCTTCGATTTTAGAATTCCCAATAAACTTAGACATGGTTTGACCACCATAAAATCTTCTGAAAATTTAGTGTCAATAATATTTATAAGAACTTCCTAAAATCTTATTGTTAATGATCTATTCAATATTCCTTAAATCTCTTCTAAATTTATAATTATTGAAATAACTGATTAGAATTTTCAAAATTAATAAATTTTCAAAATTTTCTAATTTTCTTAAAATTTTCATCTGATATAAAAACTCTCATGTTCCTCAATCTGATAATACTAATAATGTTTCCTCTATCAAAACCCACTATATCACTTCTATATCTGATCTTCTTCATCTGGTTTTCTCTAGTTGGTAAACATAGGATTCCTCTATCTGGATCTCTTTACATATTTCCTCCTCTCAATGGTCTCACAATATTTTTTCTAGATTGATATGTTATATGAGATGGAATTCCTCCAACTAGTCATTCTGTATCTAATCAAATACCCCATAGAGATTGATCTGATAAACTCAATCTAGTACAAATTCATATTTTTATTTTCTTGATGTATCCCAATTGGTGATTATAAATTTTCTTGGTCTAGTGAGCTTCAAAGAAGGTTTTGTGATATAAATAGTTTTCTATGTCTTGAATAATGGCATTCATGTTTGTCTGTAACCTTCATAGATTGCTTATTCTGTTGAAGATTCAATGATTCAATTCAATCATTCTTGTTCTGATCTTCTTGTGTCTGATGGACTCGTTTCGATAACATTCATACAACTACAACATCATGACCTCATATCTTAAAATTTTAAACAGTTTGAAAACTCACCATTTTCTAACTTCAACTTTGTAGAAACAGTATCTGCCCAGAAACTTCATGATTGAACTTCAACTTGAAATATGAGAACCTTTTGGTAACCATGAAGTTAGAAATGTTAAGGATCAGAAAAGCATTGTCTGAATTTTTAAATAATGAATCTTAAATTTTATTTAATAAATAGTAACTCATTTTCACCTCAAACACAAAAACAATCTCAAAATATTGACAAAAAATATATAAATCTTTTCAGAATCAACTTGAAGGATCTTTAATGACTATGTTTTTTAATGTATGTATATGTACTATAAACATACATTTTTTGGAACTCATACAAAATATTCATTAATATTTTAATATAAATATTAATAATTTATAATTTATAAAATATAAGTAATATTAGTGATATTACAAATAATAAATATTATTAATTATTAATTCTATTTAAAAATTATTAGTTATATTTTAAAAAATATTATTAATTTTATAATTCAATAATTATTTTACTCTAAATAAAAACATGCAATTATATTTATATATATTATAACTAAATTATATTTAAATATAAAATATTTATAATTTTTTTACTATTTTTAATAAGTATTAAATTTACTTACATCTGTATTTAAAAAATATATATTCATTTTTTTATATTTACATTATAATTTTCTAAAAAATATAATTTACATTTATAAATATATTTTTATTTTTAAATTGAATATATATATTTGTGTGTGTTTCTATATCGTATTGCGTTAATTACATTAGAATAATCTTAATTATTGGTATTGTAAAGAATGAAATATATGTAATAATAATATTATAATATTAAATATGAATAATTTCTATTATACTGATCTATTAAAAACTTAAAGTTCAATAGTTTAATACATTTAAGTAAATTAATGATATTATTTTCATTTAAAATAAATTTATATCAATAATTATATGTATTTTGACTATATATATCTATGTATATAACATAATATATATGTATATATTATTATCTAGACTCGTGTATGTGATTGTGTGTGTACATATTTATATATTAATATATATACTACAATGAGATATGTCAAATTGGAAAACCAAAATTCTTTTTATGTATATATATATATATATATATTTATATCTATATTTATATAATACATACATTTATCAGTGCTAAAATTATCATTTTTATTCACATGTAAATTTTTGTGTGCACTTGTGCACTTGCGTCCTTGTGCGTGCTACTGAACACGATGATATATGTGTACTTGGGTTTTTAATATATAAACTAAATAAATATCTGTATATTCATATATAATACATATAATATTAATTTTTTTACAATTGAAAAGACTCATAGGATCAATAAAATAACAAATATGGTGGTGAATTCATCATTATAAATTACTTTTAATATTTATTTTTGGGACAACCTTCACCGCCTATTAAGATGTTAAGTATGTTAACAATAAACACATCCAAGGACACACACAAAAGGGAATGGTATATTTTCAAGATTCACCTTTCAAATTGAAAGGGTAATCCTTAGCACAATCTAGATTTCACAGAGCCCATATGTCCCATAAGTATCAGCATGTAGGAACAAACTAGCTTAGAATGTACTTGTAATAATGATACACATCTCTCAATTATGTTTGTGTAATTACCACATTGTTACAATGATAAATAATTTTCATTCAATAAAAATACATACTTTACCATAACTAGACTTCCATTCAATTGATGCAATGTTTCTTCTCCTTCTTGTTCAATATGTACAGTCGCAAGTTTCATTTCTTCTCCATATATGGATTGAATAACCCTTTACTCTTTTGCTTAGTTTTTCAAAAATATTCTTGAAACTTTTGTAAAGTCTCAAAGAGATCAATCAAACTTCTCTTCCACTCCTTCTTGAATGCAAAATATTATATTTATTTTTCATTTATTTTTTATTACACAAAATGTATAGAAAACTCATTTGAATTTGAAATTAAATTTAAAATTCAAATGAATAAATTTTAAAAACTAATTTTCAACTTCTCATTCTTCTTCCCACTTATTTTTTTTATTCGGAACAGAATTCCAAGTTGTTATATTGAAGCAGTAGGGGATTCAACATGACCATAAAATTCGTCCAAGATAGCACTTTTTTCGATTTTCAAAAATTATTCTTCCATTTATTGTGTCACAAATCTCAATTTTTTTATATTTAATTCATGAAATAATTTATTACAAATCATACCATTGTATTTTCTTTCACCAAATAATTTTAGAACCTCACATTTTAATTATGAAAAACTTATGGATTTCACTAATTCTTTGGCCGATACACAAGTATAGATCATTCATAAAAAATTTTAGAATCACTCATACAAAAAGTTAATTGAATCATATAAAGGATTAAATTACTCATCCACATGCCAAAATAACTCATTCATAGGTTCAATGAACTATATGAAACTCAAAATGACACATACCCAATTTAGGAATAACTCATACACACCTTCAGACTAATCAATTTTCTAGACTAACTTTAAAATATAATATACTTTAAAATACATCAATATTTGTTCCAAACACTTCAAATATGATTTATATAATCTTAGAACACTACATACACATTATAATGAACTTTATCTCAATTTAATATTCAAATATAACATGATTTTCAACAAGATTTATGGGTTGACAACAAAAAACAAAAAAACAATAAAATACACTTCAACTTTCCTAAATATTTCTTCCCAAATTGAATTTTTCATTCTATACTAACTTCTTCATTTCATATAATTATTAATGGTACAATATCTTTCCTACATACTCAACATCATCCAAAAAACTTTTGGGCTAAAAAATCTACCCCTTTGGGTTTTATTGAAATCCAAAGAACACAAATCACTTTCAAACTAAAAACATATAAATGAATTATAAATCAATATATATAAGTCTAATTAGGTTAAATTTTTGTAGGAAATAATAATATTAAATAATAATGACATTCTTCCATTAAAAATTGATTTGTGTTCAACTTCTTAAAACATGATCTTCGTGCTTCAATTAGATGAAATGATACCACATGAAATTTTAACTAATAATGTATCACTCCTTATTCAATAAATACTTCCTAATCCTATCAAATCATCCATCAACATGATAAATCTATCCATGGAATATATATTTCAAAAAATCATATATTCACTTCAATTAACTATTATAATAGTTCATAGATTCAGAGCGCTGAAATCATAGCTTACCCCTTTCAATAAATCTCTCTAAATACATGATCCCCCCTGAATAAGAAATTATTTCTCATTAGGTTAATCATATATCAATGGATAACACAACATATATTGATGTTCTCCCCCTTTTAAAATAAATGAGGATATTGGAACAATGGAATATTTATGTTTTCTTTTCTCTCTCATTGTAATAACATCTAAATAATAAGATGAGAGAGGGGCATGCATCTATAACACCCTAATATTTTATAATATTTTCTATCTGATAAATTGGATGTGTTCGGTAGCTGGAAATACATGAAATACTAAAATTATGTAAATAAATATTTATTAAAATATATAATTAAATAAATTATTATATTGTTAAATTAAATTTATTAAATAAATGACTTCATAAAAAGGGTCATATCTATTTAAATAAATATCATTAGTTCTTGAGAAACTATTTTTGAACACTTTTTGTAGAATTATGAATTTCTGTTAAATTTAAAAAAAATAGGAATGATATCAATAAAAAAATTTCATTAAATAAAATTAATAAATATATAAAAATTATATCTATGAAATGGTCAAGTAATGATAAGTAATAATAGTCTTATAGTTCTTGGTTAAACAAAAAAAAAATTTGTTTACAAACATTGTTTTATCGCATATTTTTTATTTAAAAGTAAATTCCTCTTATTTAGAGAATTAAAATTATGGATAATTATTGTTTATACATGTATAATGATGAATTATTCATTCATACAATGATTATTTATTATCTATAGATAAAAATAAGTTCAATTGATGGTAAAAGAGAAATATTTTTCAGAGATTTGTTTTTTATTGGCATCATTTCTTTTTCATAATAAATTAATTTAATTTCTATTGAAAAATTATTTTAATTAAATTTTTATATAATATAATTAAAAAAGGAATTAACATTCATATAATTTTTTTTACTAGGTAATTAATGTGAATTAATTCATTTTTATGCTTAAAGATATGTTTCTGAAAACATGTTTTACAAGTTTTGGGTATAGATATTTGAATTAAAATTTCAAATATTATTAAGTTGAAACTCATAAAATGTACTCCAAATTTGGAATATAAATTTATTAATTTCTATATATTATCAATTTAATTTTTAGTAACCAAAATATGCTCCAATTTTAAAACCATAATTTATCATGGTAAGGGAATAAAATTGGTTAGAGGGTCTTAAATTAAGGGATAAGGTTTTTAATATTACAAAATAAACATCTCTATCTAATTGGTTGAGTTTATTTAAACTTACCAAAACTTATATTTGAAATTGATGTTATTTTTTCACATTCCCATTTTATTTATTTTATATTATTTTAAAGTTAAGGGTATTTATAAGGGTGCAACCCCCCTCACTTATAAAAGGGAACCTCCTTTCCTCACCTATCCACATACTTTAAGAAACATAAATAAAAAAATATCTACCCATATAAATTTTAAAGTATCCTACCCATGTATTAATGTTCCTGATCCCACTAAAATACCAAACATAGAAGGATTAGTGTATGAAAAATAAATATTTCCAAGGAAGAGTTATAAGTCTTAAATGAATTATTTCGAGTTAATTTCTTCTTATACATCCTTAAAATCTATTTCTACTAGAAAATCCCAATCTAAGGAAAACCTATGACCATTTATTATAATAAAATAATAGGTATATTTATTATATTGAAATGTTATTATGTTTATGGAACAATTATTTTCTACATCCTATCAAACTAGTCAAAAATAAAAATGTAGCATGTGTGCATATACAGAATACCACCTTTGTGAAGTGATGTATAATAAGACACCAATATTTTATAATATGTATCTTCTTAAATAAATTCAATTCATTTATTATCTTATGTGTCACACAACATAGAGCATAAATGAACAATAACATACTTTTAAATAGTAACTTGACTGTTTGAATAGTAATATGACCATTAAAAATAATAATCAGGCCAATAGAATAGTAAAATCGCCTATTAAAGTATAAATAAAATTTTAGTGTCTTATAAATATAAATATTATATAATTATATAAAAGTTTTAGTAAATAAATGTGTTTAAAATGACAAATTAATTATTGGTATTTTTGTGAAACATAAATATTTGTTTATAATTTCATAATTAATATAATGATTTAAAATAAAATTAATTTACATAAAACATATTCATAAATTAATATTTTTTTTCTTATTATTATAATATAATTTTATGAGACCTTAATTAATTTTTCAAAGTTTCATAAAATCTGTTATAATTTTAAAACCGGTATTTTCCAATAAATGATGATTTTAATTTAAAATTAAAATTGAAAATTTTAGAAAATTGTTTTCATAAAATAGAGTCTATTTTTAAACTCTACATGTCAAAGAATGGTTATGGTGAATTTTTTGTATTTTTCTAAAATAGATGAATTTTTTATGAATAATGAAATACGGTAATTTATAGTATTTAACATTTTAGCCAAATACATAAATTATTAAGTCATGGATGATGTATAGATGAGGTCGTCAAACATTTGTTTGAACTCAAATGCATAAGTTAATTTATTTAGTCATAAGACTAATCACAATTGATATTTTTGAGCCAAATTAATAAACAAATGAATAAACTAATCAAAAAACATCCCTATCCTTCACAATAAATACCACTCATCGCCACATTTTCTTCTCACACCTTCTATGCCTTATATATTTGTACTATTCTTACCATTACCTCTCCTAAACCTCTTCACAACATTAATTATCTTTTTTCTCAATATAATTCCAAACCCATGTTCCTTATGGAGGTTCTCAAGGAGAATAATCTAATAGGTAAAACCCTTAATCACTCTCTTTCAATTTCTTTCAATTTCATTTAATTTTTATCCTTACCTCACCTACATTATCCAAACAGGAATAATAAATCTATTATATTATATATATATATATATATATATATTAATGATATTATGTTAATGTAAATTCCATCGTCAAACCCCTTCTCTGCTCCCTTTTATTCTAAAAATGAAAAAAAACATTTGTGATGTGTCGATTTACCACCATCATGGATGATGCATTTTCATTTTCAAATACCACCTTCAACACTGGTCATAAAACCATTATAATAGTTAAACCAGAATGTAAAATTTTTATTACAAATTATTGAGTGTTTTGTAACTAGTATATATACATAATAATAATTAATAAAAAAACTTGTTCGTGATGATCGGAAAAAAATTCAAAATTATATAAATTGTTATCATCAAGGTTTTATCTAATGAATCATCATCATTACATATAACCAAATGATTTATGAGGCCATTTAATATTTTATAACCTCATTAATACTTTACAATTTTAATTTTAGAGTTTTTCTTCCATTTTTCATGAATTCCCATTATTATATGCAAGTCAACTAATCATGAAAAACAAGGAAATAGAAACATATGAATGATAAAATTAAATCTTACAACTCATCAAAAATAGATAAATTAATTTATAAAATGATAATAAATTAAATACGTTTTTAAGAGTTTTTTAGTTAATTTATTAGTGAATATAATTTCATTATCTTGGGCGTTAAGTACTGGTGTGGAACACTTTCTAACATAAGATAAGAGATTCTCCACAGACATCTATTTGTCATTTAGGTTACGTTTCTCTCTCTTTACCCCAATTTAATTCTTAGTTATTCTTATTTACTCCTCAAAAAATCTATTTTTATGTTCCATAGATATGTGCCTAACTCAATTCTATTTTATTTTATGTGAAATTCCTATTTTAAAAGGATCCCATTTTAGTTCCTCTAGATAAGAAAGCCTAATAAAATGGAACATCCCGATTTATTACCCATTTTCAAGTATCATCCATAATATCTTTTAAGGTACCAATATTTTTCTAAATTCACTCATTTTATCATGAAAAACTAAATTTTTTCATTTCTGGTTTTATAAAACAAATATTCCTTTTTCTTTTTAAAGACTCTCTATAATTTTCCTTTAAACTGAAATAAGTGGCTCATTTCTTATGTTTCTTAAGCACCCCTTTTACATGATTTCACTTCATTTGGACATCATTTATCATGATATATTCCTATTGTCCCTTATTAATGTTTAATTATGATTTAAATACATTATTTCATGGAAACCATTATGATTTTCACTTTGACTACTTATTACGTTGGGTTGGTGTATGTATACTTAACTTTTATTTATGATCATCGTTCATTGAAAATTTCATTAAATATATATTTTTATTGTATCATGGATTTGATTATTGTCTTACCTGTATACCATTTTTACATAGAGTGTTTTATTTGAATATTTTTATTGAGATAAATATATGTTTGAATAATTCTTTGGACTTGTAGTGATAGGTGGGGCCCAGTTATCGATAGCCACTTGATGTGTCGATAAGTCTCATGAGAGAAAAAAAATAGTGAAGAACCTTTCATGTTTATTTACAAGAAGAATTATATAGGTTTTTACCCACACACTTAAACCATGTTGACAATATAATGGTTCATGTGTCAGATACATGACATCTAATAAATAATCATTTTCTTCATTTAGTATTCAGTTATTAAATTCCATGAGGATTTCACTATGAGAAAATATAGGGATTCATTTTCATTATCAATGTATTGATGGAATGTTTTTTTAAGATTATTTACCTTGACATAATGCTTATTCCTTATAGAGTTTTCTTCATTTATTATAGTTTCATATAACCCTTACAAATCATTTGAGACTACCCTTTTATTTTTTTTCCTTCCCCATGTTGTGAAGATGAAATATTTAAATAAGTGACTAGAAGTAATTTATTTTCTTTTTTCATGTTCAATGTTTAATTACCGATGTAATAGTGGAACCATGTATGTATCTAGTTCTTTAAGACAATGAAACTAATCAATCATTGGTGATGTGAGTTGTCATTATAATAAAAAAAATCGACTATGGGTTACTAGGGTTAGTGTTGTTACAGTTGGTATCAAAATTAGTTTAGTAGAACCCAAGGGAACTAGATTTTAACTAACCATGATAATTATAATAACTCCTTTTAGTGAATTTTTTTCTCAATACTCATGAGTATTATGAACTAAATTATTGTATGCCATTATTTAATGATAGTACTTAATAGAAGGAAAGGAATCAATACCCACTAATAGTGTAGGGATTTACCTTCACAGAAAGTCAACATAGTTAGTGCTGCATCTGATCAGATCATGTCTATATGTGGACATCATACTTAAGTTATGTATAATAACCATAATACACCTATGTTGGATCATTTCATGTAACATAATCCCATATCTTTTAGTGGGACTACTAATCTAGAAGTAGCTGAGAAATAAATCAAGTCCCTTGAAAAGATATTTATACAATTGGCATGTAATGAAAATGAAAAGGAAGTACTTGCAATATATTACAACATGGTTGATACTGATAAATAGTGGTATTTAATCTAGAATAATAAAGAGGAATATGATATAGAATATATGGAATTCATAACTTTTTAGGAAACATTATTCGGTAAATATTTCCCTCATGAGCAATGAACTGAAATAAAGAAAAAATTACTTAGCTTAAAGAAAAGGGAACAAGAGAGTATTGTAGATTATGAATCTACCTTCACATGACTAGCCAAGTATAATATAGATTAAAAACATGATTTGGAAGACAATATTGACCATTTCATTTAAGTTATTATTCTAATTCAATAAAAGGTGCTTTCTTCTCAAACATCTTCATCGTACATTGAAATAGTATTATGTTCCATCAAAACAGAGAAGGAATTTTCTAGATCATTTATGTTAGATGGAAATCAATATAATAAGAGGTCTTTGGATAACCATGTAATAGTTGAAGCTTCAAATAAGAATAATGGAATGAAGCAATTTACATTGTGTAAAATTTTTGGTAAGAATCATCTAGGTAAATTCTTTAAAGGCATGAGAGTTTGTTATAAGTGTAGATAAAATGGTCATCGAGATAATGATTTCTTGGGGAAGAAAAAAATCTATGATTTTCAATGCTTTTACTGTAATTAAATGGGGTATTATTCAAATCAATTTCCCAAGTTTCATTGGAATGTACTTGAGAATAGGCCTTGAGGACATCGCGAAGCGTATAAGGTCACTAAAGTTGAGGTAAAAGTACCCAATGATGTGGTGGAGGGTACATTAATACTATCTTCAAATATAACCAATTATTTATTTAATTTTGGATCATCACACTCTTTTATATCTACCTTGTTTTCCAAGAAAATTTTAAATTTACCTTTTAATTTAACATGGGATTTATTAGTAAAAATTATTAAGGTAATTCTCATTGTAAACAAAAATTTTCAGTCAACCCCCATTATAATAAATAAATGTGCTTTCGTTGCTAACCATATCATCAAAACTATGGATGAATTTGATATAATCCTTAGTATGGACTGTATTTAAAAATATGATTCACAAATTTCTTTTAAGAAGAATGAAATTATGATCTTTGAGGAAGATGTAGAATCCATTAGCTTTAAAAAAGAAACCTCGTCATCTTATTCTTATCTCGATCCACTACTAATATCTCTATTGAATGAAATTATTGCAGAGTAATATCAAACAAGATATAGGAATGAACAAAGTAATGTTCTGATTAAAGATATATCAATTGTGTAGGAATACATTGATTTATTTCCTGAGGAATTACCTAGGCACCCCCCCTAGAGCGTGAATCTGAATTTGACATTGATCTAATCCCTGATGTAAGACCAATATAAAATAATCCTTATAGAATGGAAACTATGGAATTAGTGGAACTTAATAAAAAACTATAGGATTTGATTAATAATGGATTTATTCACCCAAGTGTTTCTCAATGGGAATCCCATGTTCAATTTTTTAATAACAAAGATGTATCCTTGAGGTTGTGCATTAAATATAGAGAAATCAATGCTATTAAAATAAAGAACATGTTCCCTCTACCTCGCATTGATGATTTATTTGGAAAAATTCATGAGGCTCAATATTTTTTAATGATTGACCTTTTTCTGGTTATCATTATTTACAAGTAAATAAGGAATATATTTTGAAGAATGGAATAGGTTGTTTCCATATAAAAATTGAAAATGTTACTGTATATGCATCAAGGAAGTTAAATACTCGTTAAAAAATATCAAATTCATGTTATTGAGTTAGAAGTTATAATATTTTCTCTAAAGATATGGAGACACTATATCTTTGGTGAAATAATTGAGATATATATGGATTACAAGAGTTTAAATTACATATATACATAGAAGGAACTCAACGTGAGGAAAATTCGATGGCTCAAGTTACTCAAATATTATTATTTCTCAACACACTACCACCCAGGAAAAGAAAATAAGGCAGCATGTGCATTAATAAGGAAGGATCATGGAAATATAAAAAAATGAAGATTCAGAATGGTCATACATTCATGGATTCAGTAAATATGTATATGGGAATTGTTAAAGAAGAGGAAACATCACTCCTTTTTCAAATTATTTTCAAACCATCTTTACTGGAAAATATAAAAAGCTCTCACTCTGATGATTATAATTTTCAAAATAAATCTAAATCCATGAAGGATAGAACATTGGAAGATATATTGTATGAGAAAAAAAAAATTAAATATATAAAGAGGTTATGAAATCCATAAATACGAGAGCTAAAAATGTAACTGTTAGATAATTCTCATAGATAAAATTTCACTATACACCCTAGTAGTACCATGATTTAATGACATATGAAGGAACATTTTTTGTAGGATAATATAAAGAAGAAATTTTATGACTATGTGTCATGATTTCTAGTTTGTTAACAAGTAAAGGATGAGAGAAAACATCCTAGATGAGTCATGAAACATCTATATATTTTGTTGTGGAATTAGGGTGACATTATTATGGACTTCATCACTGGATTACCAAATATCCTCAAAAAGAATAATAAAATATGGATTATTGTTGATCACCTTAAAAATAATCACATTATCATCCTATAAGAGAATATTTACCTCTTGAAACCCTAAAAAGACTCAATATTAATGATTTTTTAAGACTTTATATTATACCTCTATTTATTTTCTCTAATCGAGATCTCAATTTTACATCAAAATTATAGAAGAGTCTTTAGAAGGATTTGGATACTGAGCTTCATATGAGTACTGGTTATCACCCTCAAACCAAAAGACAGTCTAAAAGGACTATTCAAACACTAGAAGACAAGTTGTGATCATTCTCACTTGACTTTAAAGGTATGTGGGATCAATATTTACCTTTGGAAGAGTTTTCCTACAATAATAGTATCCTTTTTAGTATTAAAATGATTCCATATGAAACATTATATGACAAGGTATTTTTTTAATCCAACATGTTGGGATGAAGTTTGTGAGATGAAATATATTGGCCTACAAATTATTAAAGATACAATGAAAAAGGTAAAGATCATTCAGTGTCTTGTTAAAGAGGCTCAAAGTAGAAAAAGGAGTTATCTTGGAAACCAGAGAAAGTATTTAGAATTTCAAGTGGGAGATCATGTCTTTCTGAAAGTATCTTCATGAAAGGGTTTCTTAAGGTTTGGTAAGAAAATTAAAATGATCCCAAGGTATATCGAACCATTTGAAATTCTAGAAAGAATTGGAGTAGTTTTTTACTAGTTATAAAATCCACCAAGTCTCTCCAAATTTCATGATGTGTTCCACATATCATTGTTAAATAAATAAAATCTGGACCCAACGCATTTACTTACCCATGAAGAAATAGTACTGGAACTTAACATTTCTTACTGTGAAGAGCCTATCAAGATTCTTGACACAAGAGAGAAATCATTGATAAATCAAACGAGTCAAATAGTAAAGGTTATTTAGAGAAACCATAAAATAGAAAAAAAACAACATGGGTACCTAAGGATGTTATGAGGAAGAACCACCCTTATCTGGTTAGAAGAAAAAAATCATGAGAATTTCTAGGATAGAATTTTTGAAGGATGGAGTAATATAACACCCCAAGATTTTATGGTTTGTATCTTCTTAAATAAATTTAATTCATTCGATAGCTTATGTTATACACAACACCGAGCTTCAATGAATAGTAATATACTATTATATAGTATCTTGGTCGTTGGAATAGTAATATGGGCATTAGGAATAGCAATCTGTCCAATAGAATATTTACCTAGCTTGTAAAACTATAAATAAAATTTTGTAATCTTATAAATGGAATATAATATAATTAAATCACTGTTTTATTAAATAATTGTTTTAAAAATGATAAATTAATTTTTGGTATTTTTGTGAAACATAAATGTTGTTTTAAAATTTTATGATTAATATATTTATTTTAAACCATTATTTCATGGAAATCACTATGACAGTCCTTTTGAACACTTATTCCTTATGTGTCGTTTTTTTATACTTACCTTTTATTTATGATCATCATTCATTAAATATTTCATTAAATATCTATATTTCTTATATCATGGATATAAATATTGTCTTACACGTATACCATTTTTACATATGGTGTTTTCTTTTAATTTTTTCATTAAATTGACTCTTTGTATGAAGAATTCTTTGGACTTATAGTGATGGGTGGGGC
This sequence comes from Viscum album, assembly GCA_963277665.1. Classification (NCBI taxonomy): domain Eukaryota; kingdom Viridiplantae; phylum Streptophyta; class Magnoliopsida; order Santalales; family Viscaceae; genus Viscum; species Viscum album. The sequence goes on along the minus strand of OY728143.1, from coordinate 2,082,163,262 downwards.
CTGATTATAGATAGCCCCTCGATGCATTTATGGGTCCCGTGACACAAAACAAATTGATGAAAAACCCTTCATGTTTATTTACAAGATTAATGATATCGGTTTTTACCAATATACTTTAACCCTCTTGACGGTATAATGGTTAATGTGCTAGATATATGGCTCCCAATAAATAATCATTTTCTTCATTCAGTATTCAGTTATTACATTCCATGAGTTTTTCACTATGGAAAAATCTAGGGATTCAATTGAATTAATAGTGTATTTATGTAATGTATTTTTTATATTATTTACCTTTCCATAATTTTTATGCCTTATTGACTCTACATCACATATTATTTTTTCATATAACCCTTACTGAAAATTTGAGCTCACCCTTTTTTTCCTTCCCTGGGTTGTGAAGATAAAATCTTTGAATAAGTTACTAGAGGCAGTTTATTTTAGTTTTTCATGTTCTATGGTTAATTACATATGTAATAAGAGAACCATGTATGTATCTCATTCATCAAGTCTACTAAACTGATTGATCCTTGGTGATGTGATCTCTTGTATAAATTTTATTGTAATAAAACGACCACCGACTTTAGGTTACTAGGGTCGGGGTTTTGACATGTATTTATCTTTTCATTATCTTCACATAAGAATGGTTATATATATGGATTAAATTAATATATATGTGATATATTTTATATAATTATGTTTTTTAAAAGTTAAATTTTTATTTACCTTCCATCATTTTTATCCATTGAAAGATAGAAAACATCACTCGTGCATACGTGAGGACTACATCCTACAATTGGCGTGTCCACGGTTCAGATGGGGTCGAGTTTTGGAACATTATACACTCAAACCAATAAAAATAGTTTTTTTGAGCTGGGTAGGGTCAAATATAATTTTTATAATGACTCGACCAGACCAGAACTAGGTTTGGTCGGTTTGGGGTGTGACAGGTCTATCGGATCAGTTAAAGAAAAAGTATATGAAAGAATGACAGAAAAAAACTAAAAAACTATTTATTAAATTAATAAAGAAAAATTTTATAACATCTAAAATATTCCAAGTACAAACATACCATCAATAGCAATTGACATTAATTATAAATTTTTAAAAAGTTATCTTTAAAAAAAATAAAAACTACATAATCACATAGAGAATAGGGAATTTAATTATGGATTGCTTTGGTTGGTTGGTTCAGGTTGGGTCATTATTTTTCCAAACCATGGACCAAATAAATCCAATCATAACCCAACCCAACTTAACCCGAACCATAAATATCCTATATGAAACATTAACCAACCCAACCCAACCCATTTGCATTGTGTTAGGTTAATAGGGTTGGGTCGAGTTTGGACAACCCTAGCCTGCATGAAGTGATGCAATTAATTTTTTAAAACCACCAATCAGGGATGGTTTTAAAACAATATATGATAAATTAATATAATATTTATCACATGATTATTATTCTACATACAATGTAACAATGACCAAGGTGTAAGGATCAGAATCACCAAACCAAAACAAAATAGTTGACACCTGAATATTGATTTAAATAATAATTTATTAATAAGTGGTAAATTTGAAATTGTTAAGGAATGATATATAATAATATATGTATTAATATGGTTCTAATATAGATTTATAATAATTCTAAATTTATTAGAAATTATATTAAAGGGTGAACAGGCATTTTAAAACTTGAGGTAAGGGTTTACGTTACAGCCTAACTTTTTTATCAGGATTATTTATGATTCAAATTCCATTTTTGGTATTTTATGTTATTTCTATATGATACCACACATATTATATTTTCCTATGGTTATTTTTAGGGTTTTTATGTCTTATTTCTATTTTTACACTCTTTGGTACTATAAATACTAAAACAATGCTTTTAAAAAAAGCTGAGATTATTTCTCCCTTTTGGTCGAGAATCATTTTCTACTATACCGATATTCTTCAAAATTGTTTTATATAAATTATTATATAATGTTAAATGATTTATAATTTTATTTTTATACTATATTTCACTTTATTTATATTAATTTTAAGGTAATCCTCTTGTAATTTTTCTAATGGGACATTTTTTTACTTTCTTTACAGAAGACTGAAAAATAATGTTTTTTAAAAAATTTACAACATGAAAAACTTTTCCCACCATCATGTAATTTTTTTAATATAAATATTACTTTAAATTATTCCATGGTTTAAAAAAGTAAATTATATAATCATTTCTTTTCTAAATTTTATTTTTTAAAAGTTACAAAAAGAAAATGATATTTATTCTGATTTTTTAAAGAATCATTCTAAAGATTTTATAAAATATTTTTTCATTTATGTAAACATATTTTAATCTTTATTATGTTTATTTAGAGATTTTATTTTATGATATTATTCACCTCTTTTCTCTAGATTTCTTATGATGATAATATTTTAAATATAACTCATGAAACCTATTTCTTTTTTCCATGGGTTAGTTAAACAAGGATGGAATGATGAATGCTCTTATGTTATTATGGAATATATATGAATGATTTATTATCATTTGATAGATGGGTTCATTATACCCCAAAAAATAATTCAGTAATGTTTTAGGTAAAATAATGTCAAAGGGAACATAGACTATTATCACAATCCCAAGAGGGTACATTAGTGGTTAGTATAAGCATAATAGGTATAGAAGTAGTTAACCAAAGCTCAAGAAGGTATACAGGTGGTTAGCCTAATCATGTTATGTGAAAAATGTCTGTGTTGGTAGAATTGACATATTATTATTGTGATTAATTTTATTGCACAAACTCGTTTCCTATTATTATAATATACCTTCATGAATCATGGTTAATTATTGATAATTATTTACTTTTTTACTTGTTTATTTTGTTATGAAAAATACTTTTTCAATGAATCATGTTTTATTTTTTATGACTCCTTGGGTATGATCTCATAATTTAATATCATGTTCATATACTATTAATATTAACTTATGGTCACTTATTATCATCGATTGATTTCTCCCACGTTTACACTTACTAGGCATCTTATCTCACCCATTATTTATTTTAAATTCTCCAAGGTTATGAAGAAAAGTTATAAATAGGAAACATCTAAGAAGGTAAATATGCGATGATAACATTGTGGGATATTTTTGAGATCTCTAATGAAATAGTTTTATTATGTATCTAGTCCCAAAAGACACTAAAACGTTATAGTTTTTAAGTATGTATTATTTTGATATTTTTTAAGTATTCATATAAAATAGTGTAATATTTATTTAAATTATACTTGAGTCACCTCAGTTAGAATCAAAGATGGGTTTTGTTATTTTTTTAGATTAGTTAATGAGGAATAAGAGGATAGAACCAATGAAAAATTATATTAAACCAAATTGATATAGGATGAAACAAAAAGTTTCATAGTTTAATAAGTACGTGATATGATTTAGGATATATTAAGAATGATTTTCATTTTCATATGATTTATTATTGTGATTATTGATTCTTGATACCACAAAAATAATTTTGGTTTTGGTCCATGGATTAAAATTATAGGAATCATGTTAATGGTGAATGTGATAACTAATGAATTGATCATCACTATGTAAAAAAGGAATGGTAGATGGGATGAAAATTATTGAGGTTATTCTCACCCAACACTCTCAATATATGAATAGTAACATAAATCGTGCTAATTATAACTCTCTAAAAATTATAAAAGAGTAACTTTTATTCGACAATATATAAAACATGCAAAACCAAACATAAAAAGAAATATAAAATCTTGATAATTTATGGTATATTTAATATCTTGAATAGATTTAATTTATTATATAGTTTTAAATTAATGCAGCACTAATTTATCTTATACCTCATTCAACAACAACTTTCTTTGATGACTTGTGTGACACATAAGATCAATTTTTACTAAACAAAAATATATTATTAAAATATTGTAATTTAATATAATAATGCATAACCTAGCTGTTAAAATAGTGGTTATGAATAGTATTAAATAACATATGAAAATATATGGTCTAAAAAACATAATATGAATTCTTTGGTTACCAATTAATTGGAAACAATAATATAAACTAATTGAATATAAAGGAAATATTCTAATTGTATGCTTTGAATAGAATTTTGTCTTAATAAATTGAATTAACTAGAATTAGTGAATTATATTAATAAAATATATATGTTATACATTCAATAAAATATTTTTGATAGTAATACAATTGATTTTATAGTCATAAGATGGTAAAAACCCAATTTTATGCATAAAACCTTATATTTTTATAAAGGCATTTTTTCCTCCTTTTAAGGGAAAATCTATTTTAAATATAAATTTTCATATTTTTATAAATTTTATATGTAAAAATAATATCTATTTTTAAAATAAAAAATTCAAAATTATTTTAGAGTTAGTTTTTGTTATTTTTATGAAATATTTAATTCTTTCTTGAATAGTGCAAAATACTGAATTCTTATTCAAAATTGACTTTTCATCTAATTTATATATAAGGTTAAATTATATCATTAATTGATTTTAATGTTTCATTAAATAAATTTTTTTATCCAATAATCTAATTTAGGTTATTTTAATCAATTTCACTTTAAAATTAGATACAAAAACATTCCAATCGTTCGAACTTTTTTATTTTAAAAAATATCTTTGTCTTCCCGTCTGCAGGATTGAATTTAAATTAATTTATTCCACTTATGTGATTTTAATTTATAAAAATGATTTAAATAATTATAATAATAATAATTTATAATGTATAATTTCTTCATCTTATATTTTCTTAGAAAAAATAGGGAAGGTAATTAAAATTAATTAGAGTGATTAAGAGAAAAATTATCATAACAAAGGACTATACCATAACATAAGGGAACAAATGACATAGAAACTTGTCCAAAATACATTATATGGCCATATTATGACCCTATACTAAATTTTAACTAATATATTTCATTACTAGATCCACTTTACTTGGGAAAAACACGGGGGGAATTCTCTTTTCAAAAATTTAAAAGAATGTCATTCATCATCCACAATAAAAAGAAACTCAACCCTCTAATTTATTAACTCCTATAAATCCATTTGTATCCCCAAAACTCTTCCAAATTCCATACAATCATCCTGGAAGCCTCAATTTTGTTATTAATCTGACCAAGAAGGCCTTTTCGTATAAACCAATTGAGTTACTCGAATAAGAGGTAACCTTCTTCAATAATCATAATAATTTTATTTCCTTATACACTAATTCAATTATCATTATTCCTTGATTATATAATAAAATAATTATCCTAAATATACTAATATTTTTTATGTTAATGGTTCAATCTACACCTACACACACTTCCATCAAATGGGTAATGAACTTACCGATTCATGTACGGTGAACTACCACCATACGAAATAATGTTGTTCGTTGGGAATTTTGATGTACATTCTATTTATATATTTTTTATATTATTTTTTTAATTTACTTGTGCTTATAAACTTTTTATATAACACTTACCATTATTCTTTACATTTTGTTGGAATATGATACATCGTTTGTGGAAGTGTGGATTATCGCCTCCTCAAAGCGATGTGATTTGTTAATGATATACAGTGAATGTATAAAGGATGGATTTGAAAAACTGTGTGATATATGTGAAATAAGTATGATAGTGGAATTATAATATACATATATATCCTCAAATATTTATTCTCTTAGTATGAAAAATAGGTGGAATTAGCCTTCATGCGTACTTGCGACCTGTCATCTCCATGAATGGTCTATTCCATTTCTTAACTCCAAATATTATGAACTATTATAAATACATATATAATGAATATATATTATAACTAAATAATATTTTAAATTATTTATATTTTTAATTCTTGATCTACATAATAATAATAAAATAACAAGTCAAAATATACTCGAAAAACTAGGCAATTAAAACCCAAAATAAGGAAAATAAAGAAAGATTATTAACAAATGGGAAATAATATTTTAAGATAAGATAATATATTATTTTATAAATATGATTATGGTTCAGTTATAAGTTATTTACATGATTAAAATCATTATATAGTAGATTAAATGACGTTAACCTGAAAAATAAAATGCATGGTAACAAATTTTCATCTCACTTTTTACATTTGTGAGGTAAATGTCATATTCACCACTTACTTCATTTTTTTTGTGTATCTACTGCCCATTTTGATATATTGTATCCTGAATTATTTTATATTTAGGTTATTTTTAGTTTCAATTTTAATTATTTCTTCTAAGGATATGTTAGCTAAAATTTACAAAGTGGTAAGAATTTCACAACCTGATTCCATTTAATTGGGTTATATAACTTTTTCATTGTCATTAATATTATACGATTATTTGTGTAATAAATATTTACTATATATTTTTTATTTATACATGATTTATGTGGATTTAAATTTTCCCCAAATAATATATTCATTGATTTATTCTCACATGAACATTATGGTCTTTTCAAGGATTATCTTTACAATCTCATTTTATTCAGGATTGTTTACACATCAATATCCATTAGAGGAAATTATTGAATAATTTTTCAATAATACATTTAATTTTATTATCCTATTTTTATTAATAACCTTAATAAAGTAATAGTACATTTTTTACACCATTTCTAACTCAAAATTATTTATAAAGTGTTTTTAAGAAAACCAAACTTCATTTCTCTCTTTTGTTGGAAAAAATGTTTTCTTATAAAAACTATGTGTTCTAAAAAGGTTTTGAAATTTTTTTTAACCTTTATAAAATTATTTATTAAATATATTTTTACCCATTTTATCTTTTAAAAATTTTTTCAAAGGATTCTTCTATTTTATTTTCGAACAAGGAACTTTTCTTACATTTTCACATTGAAAAAGGAATGTTCTTTTTACCTCTTATGGAATGTACAAATTTAACCACTATCATTTCTTTTGATCTAACTTTTCATGTTTATAAGTTTTATTTTTAAAGAAATTGTTTTTTAAAATTCATTTTCAATGAAAATGATTTTCAAAGTTTTTTTAAAATAAATAGTATATTTTCCTCAAGATTATTTTAAATATATATTTTTATAATATTTTAATTGATCAATGAAGAAAACCATTCATTTTTACTTCAATTGGGATATTTTCTATTGATAACATACTTATTCTTCCTTGGGATGGTTTTTTATACATTTTAACAGAGATAGTATTGACATTCACTTCCTTGATTCATTTTTGTAGTCCCCCTAAAATATTCACCTTCCTATGATCATTAAGCATTGAATTTCCCTAATTATACATATCATTTATCATGGATATTCTTATTTCCTAAACCATGAATCATTTTTACACATATTTTTTACTTTTATAGTTATTTGATTATCTAGAAAATGTTGATAAATGTATATTGTTTTTTCAATATGAATATTTGACAAGGAATGTTTTTTATTAATTAAATCAAATACTTGATATGAGGAATGATTTGGATAGGTAGTGATGAGTGGGTATCAGACTTTATATATCCCCATGATGAGTCAATAGGTTCTTATGAGACAAATTAGTTTTTCAAATTAAACAGTTTCCTCAAACATGAACTGTAATAATTAAGAATCGAATTCATTTTGATTCAGTATTTATTATCCATGAGATTTTCACTATGAAAAAGTTTATGGATTTATTTAATTCTCAATTTATTTATTAAATGGAATGTGTTTTTAGTTTCTTACCTTAAAATATTGATTATTCCTTGTATAGTTATTTAAATGGAATCTATTTTCAGTTATTTACCTTTATGTATTATTAATTCACATCCTTATTAGATTATTTATTCCATAGTAGGTGTGTTTACTTATTTACCATTCCATAATTATTATTCTCATTAATTTATTATTTATTCCTCTATACATAACCCTTATTGAGCATTTGAGCTTAACCTTATTTTATTTCTATTCCATAGGATTCCCTAAAGTGTACTAAGAAAGATACTCAAGGATACAGTATATGGAATAAATTTTTTATCCTCAAAAGAAAAAAACTAGTTTATTTATAATGCAATACATATGTATATATCTATTTTACCAGGACTACAAAATTTCTCAGTCCTTTGGGATGTGACTTGATTGTATCTTATGCCAATCTAATGGTAGTAAAACACCAAATCTGGACTTAATGGGGTCAGGTATCTATAGTTGGTATCAGATAAGGATTAGTAGCAACCTTGGGGACCATATTTAAGAAAACATAAATTAAATATCAAAACCCTAAGGTATAATTTTATGATAATTAAAGAAAAGAATCATTTGTTTCGGTTAGATAGTGATTATCTGGTTTTTTAATAATACATCCTTGTCTGAATATTAAAATTGGATGTGTTTTTGGAACATATATACCTAGGTGTGACAACTCTGAAAAGATGTGTCGATCTTGATTCGATCATAACTTAGTACACGACCATGGGCCTTACTTCGCACTTGGTTTAACACTCTCGGGGGATATACTTAATATAATTTACATTTTCCTTACCAACCATTATGAAGGATTTGAAAAGGTAATGACAATGAATGATATAATTTAAACCTAAGGTTTTTTAGATTGAAAATATTATGTCATGATTTATATATCCTATAAATTATTATATTCTTTTCTCAGTATGAATATTTGTTACTCACATTATGCTTCCAGATTTTAGTAAATAGATGGTACCCAAATAAGTCAATTAAACATTTAAAATCATGTACAAAGTGGTGAAAATGAGTAACCAAATGATGTTTTTGTAGTATTGAAAGATATCATGTTTATTCATAATCATTTTTTCAGAAATGGGACTGGCAACATATAACCTAACAAACTTCTGAACTTACCAAAGAAGAGAAGGATGTTGTTTTCTAAGTGCTCAAGTGGTAGAGATCATGGAGAGAAAAATACTGATTTCCATCATACAAGAAATGTGGAAGGAGAGACCCAAGAAATTTTCTTAATGGAATGGATAAATTCTTTATGTGTGGGAAAGAATAACATAAATCAAATAATTGTTGAGTAAAAATGAAGAGTATTATGAAATGACATAAATTTTATCCTGAGCATCCATTTGTAGTTCATTGCCATAAATTTAGGGAACCTGGGAATTACCTCAGTAAATTCCCTCTTCTAAAGGATAATCTAAATACCAAGTGAGTAAATATGTGGAAATAAATTTTTGGAGTATTTATTTGTTGATTTTGTATTGAAAACCATAGTTAAAAGGATATTTAATGATTAAATTTCTATAATTTCCCTCATATTTATATTGTAAATTATATTAATATGGACTTATAAAAAAAACTTGAAATTTGGGTGATGACCCAACAAATTAGGAAAGGAGATGGGCCTTTATCCCATGGATGAATGATGATAAAGGTTCCACGCCTACCACTGGCCTATGTGATATCTTGGTTAATTTTTTTATTAATTTTAGTTGAAAAATTTAATGAATAAATATTAATGATGAACCAGTAGTGTTACTTTGTTGGTTTAGAGAATAATATATTAACCATATTGTATTTTTAGAATATTTAGAGACAAATATTTAGAATTGTCACTCATTTATGGACCTGAATATTTATTAAAAGTGTATTTTAGTGCTTCAGGCATCAAAATTAATATTTGGAATTCCATTTCTTGAAGTAATGGATGAATTGGAAATTGATCGAAGCACGACCAAAGGATGAAATTGAGTTTATAGAAATATATCATGTAATTATATTTCCTTATATTCTTAGGCTTACAAAACATTAGGAAAATGATCAAAAAAATGTCATCCTAATACCTTAATTTTTGTTGAACCAATATTCTTTTAAATCATCACCTATTTGTAAATTTGTGGCCCTAAAATTTAAATTTATCATTAAAAAATTTTTAATCAATGAACTCAATAAATATAATAGATATTTATTATTTTTCTTCATGTATGTTTCACCACATTCTACAAATTTTCTCCTACTTAGAGACCTAGTTATATGTTAGTCCTTGTGAACTTGTAATTCCAATTCTCTCTTTTCTAGAGGATGTTTTATGAACCCTTAGCATGATGTGGGGTTCAAAAATAGAAAATATCAAACAATATATTACCAATATCTTTTTTTGATTGAGACTATGAAATTTATTTAATGTGGGAATAATTTAACAACCTGAAATTTCTAAAAGTGTGACTTTTATTCAATAGCATGTATAACATGCAACACCAAACAGATATACGAATATAACCTCTCGAGACCCTATAGTATATTTAATATATTAAATAAATTTGTTATATTTTATTTATTATAATGAATTCACCACTGAGTTAGCTTTTGTAATATGAAACAATGACTTTTTTCGATAACTTGTGTTACATTCAAGATCAAGTTTTGTTGGAGAATGATATATTATTAAAAAATTATTATTTAATATAAAAAGAAACAACATATCAATTAAATTAGAAGTTATTAATAGTGTTAAATAACTTATAAAAATATATAGCCTATAAAAAATAATATATATTAATTGGTTACAAATTAATTAGAAATGAAAATACAAACAAATTGAATATAAAGGTAATATTTTTATTTTATGTTCCCAAAGGATTTTTTCGTCTAAATAAATTAAATTAACTCAAATTAGTGAATTATATTAGGGAAATATATATGTTATAAATTAAATAAAATATTTTTTATATCCATCCAATATATTTTATAGGTGTAAGATAAGAACAAACCCAATTTTACGCATAAAATATATATTTCTATAAAGTCACTTACTTCACCTTTTAATGGAAAACCTATTTTAAATATAAATTTTGAAAATTTTATAAATTTTTTATGTCAAAATAAACTTCATTTTGGAAATAAAAAAATTCAATATTAGGTTAGAGTGAATTTTTGAATTTTTTTGAAATATTGCAATTTTCGATAAATAGTGGAAATACTAAATTTTAATTCAAAACTATTTTTTCGTCTAAATTATTTATAAGGTTAAATTATGTTATTTATTGGTTTTGATGTTTAATTAGATATATTTTATATTTATTAATATAGTTTATTTTATTATAATAAATTTCACATTGAAATGAGATATAAAAATATTTCAATCTTTTGAACACTTTTACTTTGAAAACTCACTTTGTAGTCACATTTGTAAGATTAAATTTAAAATAGTTTCTATAAATTATTTGGTTGGAATTTGGAAAATTGGATTTCATATTTTTAATCAGAATAATTTATAATTTATAATAATTTAAACTAAGTTTTTTAAAAAAATATTAGTGAAATTAATTAAAAATAATAACAGTAATTAAGAGAAAAAATACCATAACAAAGGACAAAACCTCAAACTTAAGGGCACAAATGACCTAGAAACCTATCAAAAATACATATTATCAACTTATTTTCACCCTTTTCTCACTTTTATCAAATTTGGTCAATTATCGGAGCTACTTGTCCTGGGAAAAATGTGGATGGAATTCCCTTTTCAAAAATTTATAAAAATGTCACTCCTCCTCCACTATAAAAACGTACTCACCCCTCCCACTTATTCACACATTTAAAACCCTTTTGATCTCTAAACGTCTTCCAAAATAATCTCTCATAATCACTCACCTAACACTAGAAGCCAATATTTTGGAATAAATCCAACCATTGAAGTCTATGGTTATAAACTGAAATGAGTTACCTGAATATGAGGTAACCTTCTTCAACAATCACTTTAGTTTTATTTCTTTCTCCAACACTTTTATTCCCCTTATTACATGATTATATAAAATAAAAAGTATCACAAATATTAAAATATGTTTTTATATAAAGTTTTTGACCTACACCTACACACAGTTTCATATAATGTGTAACAAACTTATCGATTCATGTATGGTGAACTACTGCCTCGGGAAATGATGTTGTTCATTTTTCCTTTACCACATATCATGTTTTGGAATTTTGATAGACATTATATTTATATATGATATATATTATATTTATAATTTATTTATGATTCTCTATTTTTTACATAATGCAAACCTGTATGCTTTCCATTTTGTAGGAATGGGATAACATTATTTGTGAAAGTGTGGACTACCGCCTCCTCAAAGAGATGTGATTCGTGAACGCTATACATGGACTATATAAAGAATAATTTTAATAAAAATATGTGAAATATAAGAAATAAATAATATAATATAATTATAATATACATATATATATATATATATTACCATTTATTATTTTAATATGATAAAGAAATGGAATTAGCGTTCATGCGTACGAACAACCTACCGTATCCATGAACAGTATATTTCATTTCTTATCTCCAAATATTATAGATTATTATAAATGAATATATAATGAATATATAATATAATTATAACATTTTTTACATTCTATATATTATTAAATCATGATTGACATCATAAGAAAAAAATAACATGTCAAAATATACTCGAAAAACTAGGCAATTAACACACGAAATAGTGAAAATAATAAAATAATGTTAACAAACAGGTAATAAGATATTACAAGAATGTAATATATTATATTATAAATATGATTATAGTTATGTTATAAGTTATTTTAATGGTTAAAACAATTATAAAATAGATTATAAAATGCTTACGAGAAAAAGAAATTCAAGGTAATGGATATTCATCTCACTTTTTACATCTATGAGATAAATGTCATTTTCACCACTTATATATTTTGTGGGGTGTATCTACTACCCAGTTTAATATATTATATCATTAATTATTTTATATTCATGAAATTTTTTAGTTTAGATTCGAATTATTTCTTCTATGTGGATTTGATTTAAAAGCTACCATGGGGTAAATAATTTCACAACATGATTCCATTTCATCAGATTATATTTCTTCCTCATTGTCATTAATATTCAAAGATTATTGGTGTAATATTTTTTATCTATTATTTATTTTAACTTATCTTATATTAATTTACATTTTACACCCATAATATATTAATTTATTGATTATTACAACAATGGTATGATCTTTTCAAGGGTTCTTCACAATCTCATTTTGTTCGAGATTGTCACCACATTAATTTCCATTAGAGAGAATTATTGGATAATTATTCTATAAAACCTTTAATTTTCATATTATTCCTGAAATTTATCAAGTAATAGTAACATTTTTCTAATCTTTGGTATGTAAAATGTTTTAGAAATTGTTTTTAAGAAAACCCAACTTCATTTCTCTCTTTATTCAGAGAAATTATTTTCTTCTAAAAATCCTTTTTTATAAAAAAGTTTTCAAAAACTTTTTTATACCTTCCAAAATGATTTATTAAATAAATTTTTACACTTTTTTCTTTTATAATTCTTTTAAAATTAATCTTATTATCTCTTTCTAAACAATCCAATTTTCAAACATTTTTACCTTTGAAAAGTGATGTTATTTATACCACATATAGAATATAAGGATTTACCAATTATCATTTCTTTTAATCATCCTTTGAAAGTTTAAAATGTTAATTTTAAAAAAAAATCATAAAATTTATTTTCAAATAAAAGGATTCTCAAAGTGGTTTTCAAAATAAAGAGTTTATTTTCCTCAACAATGTTTTTAAAAGATATTTTTATAATATTTTCATTTTTAAATGCGAAAAAAGTACTTTATTTTTACTCCAGTGGGGACATATTGTATTGATACCATAGTTATTCTTCCTCTGGAATTTTTTTAATTGACTTGAACAAGGATAGTATTTACATTCACTTCCTTGATTCATTTTTTTATTCACCTTGAAATACTCAATTTTTTATGATTATTGAACATTGAATTTCCTTAATTATCTGTATCATTTATCAAGGATATGATTATTTTCAAAACCTTATATCCTTTTTACAAATAGTTTTTACTTGTATAGTTATTTGATTATTTGGGAAAATATTGATAATTTTTTATTCTTCATTCAATATCGATATTTTATAAGGCATATTTTGTATTAATTTAATTGATTACTTTATATGAAAAATTATTTAGACGGGAAGTGATAGGTGGGACCCAGACTTTATATAGCCTCTCGATGCATTGAAAGGCTCTGATGAGACCAATTGGTTGTGAAAATTAAATGGGTTTCTGAATATAGTTTTAAATCATATTTTGAAAGTTATTAATGGTATAGGTTTTCATGTGTCTTATACATGACGTCCAATAATTAAGTATTATCTTTATTTTGATTCAGTATTTATTATCCATGATATTTTCACTATGAAAAATTCTACGTATGTATTTAATTCACATTTTATTGGTTAAAGTGGATGTATTTTTAGTTTATTAACTTTAAATATTGATTATTCATTATACAGTTATTTAACTAGAATGTGTTTTCAGTTATTTACCTTGCTATATTGTTTATGAACTTCCTTCTCATTTTATTGATTACATGGAATGTGTGTTCAGTTATTTATCATTCCATAATGATTATTCTCACTGAATATTTATTTCTTCTTCTATACTTAACTCTTATTGATAATTTGAGCTCATCCTTATTTTATTTCCATTCACCAGGATTCCATGAAGTGTACTAAGAAATATATGCAATGATATTCTAGATGCAATAAAGATTTAATTCTCAAAAAAATGATGTTGAAATTTTTGTATTCATTTATAATAAAAGACTTGTGTTTGTATCTAGTTTCCCAAGACTACTGAACTGTTTAGTCCTTTGGGATGTGATTTAATTGTATCTTATGCCAATGTAAGGGTAGCCCAACACCATCTTTGGGCTTGTTTGGGTCGAATAACTACACTAAACTTATATCTTTCCAAAGAAAGTAACAACTCACCATTGAGTCTTGTATGTGTAAATATCCACTTTCCTTCAGTGGGTCCTCTAATCCACTTATTACTGATCAATGGATTAAAGTTTATAAAAAGGTATTTCCTATTCTCCAGTGATCAGATCATGAGAAAGTTTTTTGATTTTGTATCATTTGGATGGTGAAGTTGATAAATGAAGGAATATTATAAATAATATTATGAAATAGGAAGTGATTGAATCCATAACAAAGAAAGAGTTTGAAATTTTTTTTGTCAATAAGTATTTTCCACAAACTCATTACACAAATACGGAGAGGTAATTCCTTGAACAAAAGCTGAAGGATGATAAATCCATTGGTAACTGTGAGGTAAATTTTAAAAAACATACAATGTATGCTTATGTTTTAATCATCAAACATTAAATAAAAATTAATTGATAATATATTGGTTTAAACCCAAGACACTAAAAGTAATTTTTTGTAAGAGACTTAGATATTTATAAAGAAATCATTTTATGTGCCCTCAAGGTAGAAACAAAGAGTGGGGAAACTCATTGTTCTAATGATTCTGAGTAAAGGAAGATAAAACTGTGTTTTGAATATATTAAAATAATAAAACCCATGGAGTAAAGAAATATAATTTTCCTTTATTCCAAAAATTTTGGAATAAGCATAGGGGATGTTACTTCCAAGAGACAAGTAAGTTCATTAAGTTTGGAAGATAAATTAATTTATCACATGAATAATTTAGAGATATGGGTGAAAAGAAACATCAACTAAATGTAACAAGAATGCTCTAATTATATAATTGTAAAGATTATGGTAATTTTACCAATACTTTCACCAAACTAAGGTTTAATAACAAAAATTAACATCAGTAACCTCCTTCTCCAAAGAGAAAAGGGAAGTCTTATGAGATCACATCTACTAAAGGGGTCCATGAGAATGAATTGGTTAGGGGTACACTTATCATACACTCTATAATAGTAAATGTATTATTTGATTTTGGTTCTACACACTCTTTTATATCTGATGAATTTTCATAGACTATCACATTTCCACCTCAATAGTTATATTTTCATATATCATTGAAAAAAATAAATGGTATGCTGATTTCATATTAAGTCTCTAGCTCTACTATGATTGAATTTTATGGTAATGTGCTTCCTAAAAATATTTTTATTCTTCATATAGATGATTTTAATATTATGTTTTTCATAGATAAGCTCTATATATTAATCCTATATCAATTTCCAAGGAAGATAAATCGCATTTGACATTCTAAATCAACCTTTGATCGAATATCAATGTGAGGGTGAACATAACCTTATAATGGAAATTACTTCTATTATATGCTTCTTACTACCTATTCATGAGGGGAACTTATCTCAAATGGTTGGAGAGAGATTCATCATTAAATATATTAAAAAATCGAAATATGAAGATGTGTTTCTTAAAGAGTTCCCTAGTATTCCATCAAATCTTGAAGTTGAGTTTAAATATAAATAATACCTGGTGGTATTAATATTTTAAAGAGTCCTTATAGAGTGGGCCAAATTGAGTTAAAATAATTAATGAAGAAAATACAGGGGAATCTAGAAAAAGGATTCATATTCCCTAGTGCATCACCATGGGGTGCACCTGTTCTTTTTGTTTAGAGGAAAGATAGTTCAATACACCTTTTCACTAATTATTGGGAACTTACCAAGATCACTATAAATAATAAGTATCTTCTTACATGTATTAATTATTTTTTTGATCAATAAAACAGTGATCAATACTTTTTAAAGATTGATCTTGGATCTAGATATCACTAGTTAAGTGTCAAAGGGAGGATATACACAAGACATCCTTCAGTATGAGGAATGTAAATAACAAATTTATTGTGATTTCATTTAGATGTACTAATAACCCTTCTATATTCATGGATAAAATTAATAGTCTTTAGATATTACATTTATTAGTTTTTTGTAGTCTTTATAAATGATGTTACTTATATTCCAACAGAAAGGAAGATCATAACGATTATTTGTTTATTTTTTAAAGAAATTAAGAAATGAGATATTGTTTTTAAAATTTAACAAGTGAGAATTATGGTTATAGAAAATATTATTCATGGTTCCCAAAATTACAAGTGATTGTATATCAGTGGATCCTTCAAATAGAGAAGTTATTGTGAAATGGTTTAGACCAATCAAAATGATTGAGATCCCTATTTTTCATAGGTTATATATATACAATAAATTCTCAGTAAAAAAAATTCATGGTTATAAAATACAATAACAAATTTTACATGGAAGGGAGATAAGATTCTTTAAACATATTAATGTGAATAAAATTACAAGGACCTGAATATAAGGTTGGTAAGTTTGTATGTTCTTACACAAACCTACAGTGGAGAAGTGTTTGTAATATATATTATTGTATCAAATAAGGGACAGGGATGTGTTCTCATGTAAAATTACATGGTAGAAGATTCTATCTCACAAAAATTGAAAGTTTGTGATAAGAATTCTAGAAATTCATTATTTAGAGCTGATAGTGGTATTTTGGCATTAAAAATATTGAGGCATTAAATTTATTGTGACCTATGTTACATGTAAATTTATCATCATGTATTTTAGTATATATTCAAAAAGATAGAGTTGAATATTCATCTAAGTATATGGTTGGATTTGATTAAATTTTATAACTACTCAACACATTACCACCATGGGAAGGCAGACAAGGTGAATGATTCTCTAAGTCCGAAGGACCATGTAGATTTTCAATGATGAGGATTGAAAGAGATATATTAATTAAGAATTTATATATGATAGAAATCAAAATGTAACACCATGATATTTAATGAAATATGTTTTTTCCAAAAAACATAAACTCATCAATATCTTGTGATACACGCAACACCGAGTTTAAAAAAATGTGACATACTATTAATATATTATTATTTAAAATGATAATTATTGGCTAGACATTAGAATAGCGGGTATAAAGAGTACTAAATAAATTATGAAACATATTGTTTACACATATATATAAATTGATTATTTAGTTACCAATTAATTACACATGAAAATAAAAAACATTTGAAAATAAAGGAAATATTTTTATGAAAAACTATTTTTTATGCGGACAAACATGATTTATATAGATAAATTAAATATATAAAGTTTGATTAATTATTTTAATAAAATTTATATATTATATATACAATTAAATGTGTTAACATTTTTTTGAGGTATTAGATAAGAATAAGTCCAATTTTACGCTTAAAAATTTATTGTTCAAAAAAAAGCAATTTTGTCACAATATAAGCACTTATTTTAAAATATTTTTTAAAAAAAATAGAAAATTTATTTTACAGAATGAACATAATTATTTTTATAATAATTTTAAAATTATCTTAGAGTTAATATTTGATAATTTTCATAAAAGGTAAATTTTTCAATGAATAGTGAAGAATTCTAGTTTTTATTAAGAATATTCTTTTCGTTTAAAGAATTTAATTTTTTTTTAAAATAATATGGTTTTAAAAGTAAATTTTTTTAAATTATATATTTATTAATCCAATTAAGTTTATTATAATAAATTTTAAACTAAATATGGACATTAAAACATTAAATACTAATGAAACTTTTCCCTTTAGAAAATCTCTTTTCATCGCATATGTGGTATTAATCTTAAATTAAATTATACCACTTCTATAATTTTAATTTGATAAAATAAATTCCATATTTTAGATTATAATAATTTATATTTTATATAAATTTAAAATTAATTTTTTTAACAAATATTAATAAAGACAGTAAAAATTAATTATCACCGTTAAGGTTGTAATTGGGTTTTGCACGTTACATGCGCTTGTGTTAAAATTAGTTTTACCAAAACATCATATTATTATTTAATAAATTATATTTCATATTTATTATCATTTTTTATATATTATATAGTAATTCTATATTTAATTTTACCCTTAAAGAATCAGTTTCCTATTTAAATAACATGGTACAAGTTACTATGGTGAAAATGAAAATCGTAAAATCAAGTAAAATTAAAGGCCGATGAATAACATGTTTTCTTTATTTTATGTATTTATAGACCATATTAAATCTAAACTCCATTATTTATCAATTTTTTTGTCTTTTTGGGTGAGACTGTAAATCCATTATTGAATAATTTTGGGTATCCACAAAAATGAACTCCTCCTCAATTATAAAAGGACACTTCCTCCCCTCACTTATACACACCTCTTAATTCATTTTTCTCAAAAAAAAATATCCCAAAATTCCTTATCCATGTTTTATATATATTTTTCTTCAAAAAATACCAATAATAGAGTGCTTAAAAATTTATCTAAATGTGGTTGTTCTAAGCAAAGGTAATTTTCTTCAATAAGCTATATCTTTTTACTCATTCTCTTACCACCTCCATTCAATACCTAATAATTACATTATAATAACAAAAGTATCTATAACATAAATATATGTTATTATTTTAATATTATTACCTATATTCATATCCTCATTCGTCAATTGAGAAACGAAACTGTCGATCCTGCGTGTGATTAACTACTGCCTCACTAACTGATGTAAATCATTTTCCATCTCCACTTTCCATGGTCAGATATAATGATTGATTTAGTGTTTATATATCATATTTATTATATTATTATTATTATGGAATTATAATATCATATATACCTTCTTAATTTTCATTTTGCGGGAATACGTTAACATCGCTCCTGTTTACAGCGGACTACCATCTCGCAAAGTGATGTGATTCATTTTTTGTGTATACTTTATATGAAAGGTAATACGGAATACTTTAATAAATATATGTGATATATATGAAATCATAATGAATCTATAAATTTGATATATTTTTTACCTTTCTTTCATTCCATCCTTCAAGAAAATGAAATAGCGTTCATACTACGTAGGGCATGTTGTCTCCATGAACGGTATATTTAATTTTCTATCTCTAACTTATATGTATTACTATAAATACATATACACTGAATATAAATGATATTTATATCATAGGTAGAATTATATTAATTATTAAATAATGATAAAAGTAAAATTACTGAGAATACTAAATCGAAACATACATGAAAAGAAAAGCAGTCATTACCCAAAATGTGATTTTAACAAGGATTTGTTAATAAACAGGTAATAAATGGTCATAAGTAAATCATATATGGTATGATACATATAATTATGGTTATATAATAGATTTATAATTAACTAGTTTTTATTATAAAATCTATTATAACATGTATAAAAGAAGTCAAGACTTAGAGTAATGTATTTTTATCTCAAATTTCCTTCTTTGGGACATAAGTTTTGTCATGCACCTATCTTCTTTTATGTGGTGTATATGCGACCTCGTTGACAGGTTATATCCTGAATTTATTTTTTATCATGAAATATAATTATTTTTTTCATGACATTCTTACATGGATCTTACAATTCAAATGCTACCAAAGTGATGATAATTTTATTTTACAATATCATTGTTTATCGGGATTGTTTATAATTAAGTTTACGATGATGATATATTATGATATATCACTCAATAAACTATTTATTTTTACTATACTATTTTAATTTCTTAAAAATAATTGTTTTCCTTTCAGTTTACTCTCATTAAGTACTCAAGAGATCAAAAATGTGTTTTTAAGGAAAATCGATATTTTTTCTCTCTTCGGTCAAAAATGGTTTTCCTTTCGTATACTTGTTTTAATAAATGTTTTATAAAATTTTTTCAAAATTCTTGTCACGACCCCCACCCACCAAAGATTCCCCTCCTGAGCTAGCAATGGTGAAAGGGAGATAATGACCCCCGAGTCCCGCCTCCAGTAGGCCCCGGGTTGGCGACTAGCACCAAGGGTATGAGTTTTTACAAATATGGGAGGCATTACCCTTTTTATTATTTTTAGGATCAGGAAATAGGACAAGTCAACCACCAAAAGGAAAAAGAAAAAGTGTATAGAAATAAACCCAAACCATTCCCACATGCATGTTTAAACAATTTTATAACAAGGTAAATGTACAAGAAATCTCAAAGTACAATACCAAAAGAAAACAAAGGTACAACAACAGCAACAACTCCAACTGTCCGACTAGTAGGGTCCCGCACGGCCCTGGTAGTCCTCCTGGAAAACTGAAAGTAAAAGTAGGGTGAGCATACAAGTATACTCAGTAGGGAAACCTAAAGCCCTCGTGCACAAGTGGGGAGACATCCTAATGTCCCGTGAGAACAACAGAAGAAACCTAACAAGGAAATCTCTCCACCCAACCTCACCAGCCACACTCACCCAAACACAATCACAACATGTATTAGTAGTATAAGAACAAGAGTATTGGGTACCCCACACCATTTCCCATTAGTTAGCTGAACTTCCTGACGCTGTCACACTCTCCCCGCCCGCACACACCTGGGCCTCACAACCACGTATCCCACCCGCACACACCTGGGCCTCACAACCACACATCCTGCCCGCACACACCTGGGCCTCACCACCACGTATCCCGCCCACACACACCTGGGCCTCACAACCACAACCACATCCCCGCCCGAAGACACCTGGGCCTCATCTCGAAGATTCTTGGGAACAGTAAAAGTAACAGAACTCTCGCCCGAAGACACCTAGGCCTGAAATCAAAACATACCTGAAGAGTCTTAGGTGTAAGGTCGCCTCAAGCCATCACAGCCTATAAGCCTTCCTGAATATTCTTGGGCCTAATCACCCCAATCAAAACCTACTCGAAAAGTCTTGGGTGTAAGGTCGCCTCAATCCATCACAACCTTGGGTAGAAAGAGCAAGAAGGAGCTAGTAACTATGGGAAAACACCCTCTCCCATGAAATGGGAGTGTTCGGCACTAAGTGCTCAACATGGGTGTGGTGCGATAAAACACAGAAGATACAGATATATATATATATATATATATATATATATATATATAAACCAATCATCCCAACCTATGGCTTCTAAAAAGAGAAACTGAGCACGTGCCTCGACATTGCTACCACGAAGCATGCATACAACAAACAACCCCAGCCCCATTTAGGGTTTTCACATCTCAACAGAAATTAGCTTATTTAGTCCCTTAACTAATGGGCAACTATTCACAACTAACCACAACAATCGTTCGTAATCATATCCATGCCATCCACAAAGCAAGTTAGGAAAAACACAACAACACAACAAGTCCCTTCTTATTAACCAACCAACCCGTTGATTATTATTTTCGTTTCATTACCACAACCCACCATTCATTAACTCTTCCACTTTTATTTATTAATCACAACCCATAGTCCATTCACATTTAAACCCATCCCTGCAGCCCCACTGCTAACCACCATAACCACAACTTCACCGTACATCATTATCCCTTTAATACCACTTATCACAACCCCGTTGCCCGTCACCAACATAACATTCACACCAACCCACGTCCAAGTCAATCACAGCCCCGCTGCTCACCCTATCCACAACAACCCACAAAACACCACCATCACATGCCACGTATCCAAGACAACACCCACATTTTCATTATTACCTTTTTGTTTAACCGGGGTGATCACATAAGGGTTCCAGATTTTTAAACAGCCAAATTTACGTGATTAACCAAATTCAACATTCCACAAAGTTCCATCCACAAAAACGGTCTAGAAAGATAGCGCAAAATTTAATTGCGCAAGCAAAGTCTCCCAACGACCGTGATTTTTAGTAAGCATAATCCTATTCAATTCACAAAATATCAATAGGATAAACAAGGGTAAACATAATAAATCTCTCATCCCCGTTCTTTAACCAGTTATTATCTTTATTTAATGGTTCAACTGTTTCTCATGAAAACAAGAGGATACCCACCCCGCATGATGCAAAAATTAGAGAGACGAAGGTAAGATCCCTACCTCAACAAGTGCTGGTCACAACGCTCCCCCGGATCAACTTTAGAAGACGTCTGTCGGCGTCCGTCACTTCTGTCGGGTCCCGGTAGAACCTCCTCGGGTGGAAGTCGAAAGAAAAGGCCGAAGGAAAAAACAACGGACCTAGTCTCGGAAGTTCCACCTCGTCGTTACGATCCCGTGGTCACTGACAGATCGTAAATCGGAGCTCGGACGGAAAAGTTATGGAATAAAGATCCTTTGAGTCTCTTAAGAGAGCTCTGCTCAGATGAGAGGGGAGGAGGGGTGTGAGTTGAAATGAGGAGGGTACCCCTCCTTTTATAGGCGTGAAAAGAAAAATTACATGGCGTGTACTTATGGTACACGGCGTGTACTTGGCCGTTTTCACACGGTCTACACGCGGCCTCCAACATGGCTCCGCGGCCGTTGACTGGTCAATACATGGTTTGAGGGTAACGCATACGTGGGGAGGGACTACACAGCGTGTAGTTTAGACACACAGCATGTACTCATTTATTGAACACGGCAAGGACACGGCTCCAACACGGTACACAGCCGTTGACTGGTAACGCGTACGCGGGGAAGGTCTACACGGCGTGTAGAACTGGTCACACGGCGTGCACCCATTTATTGCACACGGCAAGGACACAGTCTGCAACACGGGGTATACCCGGCAAGGGGGTACATGGCGTGTACTCAAACTACACGGCGTGTAGTTTCAAAATTCTGGAAAGTGTGGAAAAAGTCCATTTTACCCTCCAGAACACTTCTTGACCTTCTTTTTGACAAAGTAATGGGCTGGAGAGGTCCGGGCCATTACATTAGATACCTCTTAAATCATTCTCATCCCTAAGAATTTAAAACCAACCCAGGGGAACCCAAAAAGACACCTCTTAGGGTCCTCGTTATAACAGGAACCCAACCAACAACCCTAATCATATGTGTTAGGAATTCCTTCTCTTATGTCGAGATATTATCCGCTTTAGGCAGCACTGACTCGCCTGCACGGGTTTAATCGCATCCTCATTAATTCATCTCGATTAAGAATTGGGTCTTCCCACTTTCACACATTAGGATTTTTCAACTCACACTGCCCCCAACACTGCACAACCCACACACTGCCCGAACACGTGGTTTGGGGAAAATTCTTTTTCCTATGTCGAGATATTATCCGCTTTAGGCGGAACTGACTTGCCTGCACGGGTTCAATCGCAGCCACATTAATGTGTCTCAATTATGGATCAGTTTTTCCCCTCCCCACATGATAGGGCTCTTCACGTACATTTAAAGAAAAGTGGGAAACAACATAGAATTAAAACTCATAAAAACAAGGTCCAGGTCCAAAGAATGAGCAAAAGAGTTCCAATAATGGAGTGTAATGCTCCCAAAAATAAAACATAAAGGAGATCATTCAAGAAAACACAAACACATATCTATCGAACCCTGGTACTTCTAGAGATGCTGCCTCTAATGCATGCAACTATCCGCGCCTAGCTCCTCTGCCTCTCTGTTGACGTCTGCCTCCTCGACCACGTCCCGGTTGGGATCCTTGAGGAACTCTTTGTGGCTGGCCACCACCTGCTCCATCTCCCCTCAGAGGGACTGGAGCCTGTTGCTGCTGAGGCGGGCACTGAACCTGCCCATCTCCACTGTACTGAGCTTGGGTCGGGCACCGACTCTGAACGTGCCTGAAACCTCCACAAGAAAAACACCTCGGTCTTGGGCTCATGGAAAAGGGGAGAGGACCCGAAGAATTGAACTGGAACTACTGGGGCCTGCTCCCCACTGGCCTGAACCTGGATGGTCCCATCGTAGGAGACATGTTTTTGACTGCCTTCCCCTTCGACGAACTTGGCTGGATCCCCTCTCGGGGTGCACCTCCCAGCGAGTGCATCCTCTCTACAACCTTTTCCTTCTTCTGCACCGCCAAGTACGTCGGATGGGTGAAGGGGGTGACAGCATACTGGAGCGAAGGACGAAGCCCCTCCTCCAAACGTCTCACCCGAGACTCTTCATCCGGAAAGAGATTCGTAGAAAAGTTCAGGAGATTCGTGAACTTGATCCCCAGCTCTCGTACCGTCATACTCCCCTATTGAAGGGAGAGTAACTCCTACCGCTTCTCTGCCTTGATCATGGAAGAAAGGAATTCCTCTTAGAATTCCTTCTCAAAGTCAGACCATGGAACCTCTGCCTCTATCCTCTCTCCGAGGTAGAGCGTCCACCACTGTCGCGCCGCACCTCTCAGCTGACTGACTGCTAGGGGAACCCATTACTCCCTCGGAGCACGGATCAAGGTGAAAGTGATCCCTAGATCATCAAGCCACCCCTCCGTCTCCGTATTCGAAGTACTACCCTCATACTTCTTGAGGGTGTTCCGCTGGAAGGAACGGAGAGTCTTCTGCCACTGGCTATCTTCCTCCTCTCGTTCAATCCTCAACTGATCGACCGCCTGGATCTGCTGGGCCTCGGCCATCTGAGCCACCCGGGGATAACGTCCAGGTGCCATAGCTGTACGGTAAACAAGGATCGCCTAAGCCCAAGTAGTAAGTAAATTTCTCAAAGTTTTAATTATCATTTTATTTCAATTTCTTTCCCAGAACACCCAAATCACGTAAAACACAATCATGATGATGCATGTACCTTCCCTAGGGTCTCTACCCTACCATCAATGTAGTCTCACTTGGTCGTTCGGTAGGCTCAGAGTCCATGCATCGGATCACAGGGGGGGCCTAAAATCTCGTGTCCTAGCCGGTCTTCCCTGGCCTATGTCACGTACCAAGATTGACTAACAATGTCACCTTACCATCCCATACATTCCTCACTGTGCCTAACTCCAGACTCCATCCTATCTCTCAACCATCAGCTCTGATACCATTCTGTCACGACCCCCTCCCACCAAAGATGC
Source organism: Viscum album (assembly GCA_963277665.1). Classification (NCBI taxonomy): domain Eukaryota; kingdom Viridiplantae; phylum Streptophyta; class Magnoliopsida; order Santalales; family Viscaceae; genus Viscum; species Viscum album. The sequence goes on along the minus strand of OY728143.1, from coordinate 2,082,137,661 downwards.
CCCTCCTGAGCTAGCAATGGTGAAAGGGAGATAATGACCCCCGAGTCCCGCCTCCAGTAGGCCCCGAGTTGGCGACTAGCACCAAGGTTATGAGTTTTTACAAATATGGAAGGCATTACCCTTTTTATTATTTTTAGGATCGGGAAATAGGACAAGTCAACCACCAAAATGGAAAAGGAACAAGTGTATAGAAATAAACCCAAACCATTCCCACATGCATGTTTAAACAATTTTATAACAAGGTACAAGTACAAGAAATCTCAAAGTACAATACCAAAAGAAAACAAATGTACAAAAACAGCAAGAACTCCAACTGTCCGACTAGTAGGGTCCCGCATGGCCTTGGTAGTCCTCCTGGAAACCTAAAAGTAAACGTAGGGTGAGCATACAAGTATACTCAGTAGGGAAACCTAAAGCTCTCATGCACAAGTGGGGATACATCCTAATGTCCAGTGAGAACAACAGAAAAAACCTAACAAGGAAATCTATCCACCCAACCTCACTAGCCACACTCACCCAAACACAATCACAACAGGTAGTAGTAGTATAAGAACAAGAGTATTGGGTACCCCGCACCATTTACCATTAATTAGCTGAACATCCTGACGCTGTCACACTCTCCCCACCCGCACACACCTGGGCCTCACAACCACGTATACCGCCTGCACACACCTGGGCCTCACAACCACACATCCCACCCGCACACACCTGGGCCTCACCACCACGTATCCCGCCCGCACACACCTGGCCCTCACAACCACAACCACATCCCTGCCCGAAGACACCTGGGCCTCATCCCGAAGATTCTTGGGAACAGTAAAAGTAACAGAACTCTCGCCCGAAGACACCTGGGCCTAAAATCGAAACCTACCTGAAGAGTCTTAGTTGTAAGGTCACCTCAAGCCGTCACAGCCTATAAGACTGCCCGAAGAGTCTTGGGCCTAATCACCCCAATCGAAACCTACCCGAAGAGTCTTGGGTGTAAGGTCGCCTCAAGCCATCACAGCCTAGGGGAGAAAGAGCATGAAGGAGCTAGAAACTATGGGAAAACCCCCTCTCCCATGAAATGGGAGTGTTCAGCACTAAGTGCTCAACATGGGTGCGGTGCAATAAAACACAAAAGATACAGATATATATATATATATAGCAAACACTCAGCCCAACCTATGGCTTCTAAAAAGAGAAACTGAGCACGTGCCTCGGCACTGCTACCAAGAAGCATGCATACAACAAAGAACCCCAACCCCATTTAGGTTTTTCACATCTCAACAGAAATTAGCTTATTTAGTCCCTTAACTACTGGGTAACTATTCACAACCAACCACAACAATCGTTCGTAAGCATATCCCTTCCATCCACAAAGCAAGTTAGGAAAACCACAACAACACAGAAAGTCCCTTCTTATTAACCAACCAACCCATTGATTATTATTTCCATTTCATTACCATGCCCCGTCATTCATTAACTATTCCACTTTTATTTATTAATCACAACCCATAGTCCGTTCACATTTAAACCCATCCCTGCAGCCCCACTGCCAACCACCATAACCAAAACTTCACCGTACATCATTATCCCTTTAATACCACTTATCACAGCCCCGCTGCCCATCACCAACATAACATTCACACCAACCCAAGACCAAGTCAACCGCATCCCCGCTGCTCACCCTATCCACAACAACCCACAAAACACCACCATCACATGCCACGTATCCAATACAACACCCACATGTTCATTATTCCGTTTTTGTTTAACTGGGGTGATCACATAAGGGTTCCAGATTTTTAAACTGCCAAATTTTCGTGATTAACCAAATTCAACATTCCACAAAGTTCCATCCACAAAAACGGTCTAGAAAGATAGGGAAACATTTAATTGCGCAAGCAAAGGCCCCCAACGACTGTGATTTTCAGTAGGCATAATCCTATTCAATTCACAACATATCAATAGGATAAACAAGGATAAACATAATAACTCTCCCATCCCCGTTCTTTAACCAGTTATTATCTTTATTTAATGGTTCAACTGTTTCTCATGAAAACAAGAGGATACCTACCCCGCATGATGCACAAATTAGAGAGACGAAGGTAAGATCCCTACCTCAACAGGTTCTGGTCACAACGCTCCCCCGGATCAACTTTAGAAGATGTCCGTCAGCGTCCGTCACTTCTGTCAGGTCCCAGCAGAACCTCCTCAGGGGGAAGATAGAAATAAAAGGCCAAAGGAAAAACAACGGACCTAGGCTCGGAAGTTCTGACTCATCATTACCATCCCGTGGCCGCTGACGGATCATAAATCGGAGCTCGGATGGAAAATTTATGGAAGAAAGAGCCTTCGAGTCTCTTAAGAGAGATCTGCTCAGAGGAGAGGGGAGGAGAGGTGTAAGTTGAAAGGAGGAGGGGACCCCTCCTTTTATAGGCGTGAAAAGCAAAAGTACACGGTGTGTACTTATGGTACACAGCGTGTACTTGTTCTTTTTCACACGGTCTCCACTCGGCCTCCAACGCGGCTCTGTGGCCGTTGACTGGTCAACACACAGTTTGAGGGTAACACATACGCGGGGAGGGACTACACGACGTGTAGTTTAGACACACGACGTGTAATCATTTATTTCACACGGCAAGGACACAGCTCCAACACGGTACATGGCCGTTGACTGGTAACGCGTACGCGGGGAAGGTCTAAACGGTGTGTAGAACTGGTCACACGGCGTACACCCATTTATTGCACACGGCAAGGTCACAGTCTGCAACACAGGGTATACCCGGCAAGGGGGTACATGGTGTGTACTCAAACTACATGGCGTGTAGTTTAAAAATTCTGGAAAGTGTGGAAAAAGTCCATTTTACCCTCCAGAACACTTCTTGACCTTCTTTTTGACAAAGTAATGGGCCGGAGAGGTCCGCACCATTACAATTCTTCAATTATTTTTTAAATAAATATTTACCCATGTTCAATTTTTTTAAAGGAGTGTTTTGTAGTTTTCTAAATAAGACTTTTCTTACTTTTATTTAAAATGTATAAGGAACCATTATTTTGACTTGTACAACATGAATAGAATATTATTCCATCATGACCAGTAATTTATATGATAATTCCTTTATAATTTTCGAAGTTAATTTTCAAAATAAATAGTATTTAAAATGTATTATAAATTTTTAGTTATTAAAAGTAATTTTCAAAGTGGAAAGGCTATTTTCCTTAAGAGATATTACAAGTAATATTTCAAAATAATCTTCTTATGAGATGAAATTCATTAATATTACTTATTATTTATAGAGGTTATGATCCAAGGATACAATATTATTCTTTCTTTGAATTGTTTATTATTATGTTGATGAAATTTATATGGAACACATTACTTTTCTATTGGTTAGAATATGATGAAATGATTGTGAAACCCATTTATTTTCATAGGTTCTTATTTAATGAATGTTTTATGATATTTTCACACACATATGTATGATTTTTATTATTTGGTAGGTCGTACCTATATCAAGATCCAATTAATTGGGTAATTACGGATAACAAGTGAGTTAATTATTTAATGTGTGATCATAATTACATGTTCCCAGTGTTATGTGTGGACCTATATTAATGTCCATAAGGTTATGCGTGGGCCTAATTTTAAGTCGGTAAGATTATGGGTAGACCATTTTGATGTCTATAATGTCATGTATAGACCTGATCTCTTGTCCATAAGTTTATACGAGGGTCTAATTGTTGTTCCTTAATAAGTGAACTTATTTATATTTAAACATGTTCACATTTTTGTAAGCTTATGTGTATGCCTAAATTCTACATCTTATTCCAATGATATGATCACATAGCTTATCTTGTTTGATTCCTTTATGATCAATGTCTTATCAACTTACTAGCTTTATTACATGAATCATTTTTATGATCTATGATATACATGTTATTGTTTCCAAATTTTATTCTCATGTTCTCATACACTTATAATTAAAAATGAATTTTTTATTAAAAACACTTTTCTAGATAAAGTGTGAAACCTTATGATTAAAATAGAAAGGAAGTCGGTAGAAAAAAAATCACAAAATCAATAAAAGAATGTTTGATCTTACCATAAGTTATATCCCTATATAAACTCCATTGGATAGAAAAGATGTTCGTTCTTAGTTCATCCTTAAGGAGAACTTGAAAATGATAGGCCATCTTATCCTAGATTTGAAGGCACAACTCAATGTTTATATTCATTTCATTAAAAACTTGTATCAAATGAGATCTTTCTTATTGATCTACCCACATTGATCTTTATATTTAGTAACTTAAATCATTCATATACACATCCCGTTAGTATACTGTTGTAAAGATTTAATCAGGAGAGTCTTCTTCATAATTTCTTCCTTAGAGGGGATGCCAAGCTCCCAAGTAATGACATTATTTCCTACCTCCTTACCCACTACCTGCTTTGGGTCATCAAGAACCTCCTTAGTGGGAAATACTAAATCAGTGTTGAGATCATTGGTAGATTCATCTGTTACCACCATATCTTCCTATAATGGATTTCATTCTTCCTTAACTTCAGAAGCCTCTTCTTTATCCTTATAGACACCACACACAAACATTTTATTATCATTCTGAATGTTTGAACACATTATGACTACCTTTGCACCAATAGTGGGAACATTAACCCTTTAATCATCTCATAGATTCTTGTTTGATATAGTCCTAATTGGTTTAAGAATGTGATTCTAATCATTATTCATTTTTATTTCTTCCCCTAAATCATAGTGCAACACCCTGAATCTTGGCATCCCTTTTACCCCTTCTTTCTCCTAGGGATATGGAGTCCTCTTTCAAGCATACCCTTTGCACTATCAACTGAGAATAAACTATAGTTATAATCTCGCTACTCTACCTTATAAATTTCATTCCCTTCAGAGTGATCTTCCACTGGTTATAGACTCTAGATTCCCATCGCAGCCCGAGTCAAGTCTCGATGCCCCTAAAATGGACTTTTACTTCCAAACCTTCAAAAAAATAGCTAATGTAAATAGTCGAATTGGGCCTTCTAGAAATCAAAATGTTCCTAACCATCACTCATTCCCCATTCCCATATATCATGGCCCACTTAGAGTTTTGGAGTTCAATTCATCCAGCTTGTAACACTCAAATATTTTTCGAATTAATTTAACATTTTTACTATTTTCCAGTTCACTCAAGACTAAAAATAGTGTATTTTATATTAAAGATATATATTTGTATTTCATTATACACAAAACCAAGTTAATGATTAACTACACACAACATAAATTTTATATTTTTCTAAATGGAATATCAAGGCTAGATTGTATTATACACAACAATGACTTTCCTCGATGGCTTACGTAACACGCAAGATCGAGTTTTAACAAACAATAATATATTATTAAAACTTTATTATTTAATATAATAAGGTATAACCTAGCCATAAAATTAGAGATTATAAATATTATTAAATAATTTATTAAAATATATGGTTTACACAAATATAATACGAATTCATATCTTATTGATTCATTATAAATGAATATAAAACCCGATTGAATATAAATGGAAATATTATTATTTTTAGGATCACAAAGTTGTTTTACCATAATTAATTAAATTAATTACAATTAGTGAGTCTTATTACTATAATATATATGTTATATATTCATTCAAATATTTTTTTATATTCATTGAATAGATTTTATAAACATAAGATAAGAACAAACCAAATTTTATGCTTTAAAGCCTATATTTTTATTAAGGCATTTTTACAGCATTTTAATAGAAAATAAATATTAAATCCAAATTTTGGAACTTTAATAGATTTAATATGTAAAATTAAACCTAATATTTTAAATAGAAACATAAAAATTAAATTAGGATAAATTTTTGGAATGTTTCTGTAGGGTTGAATGTTTTAATGAATTGTTAAAAATAATGAATTTTAATTTAAAACTTATTTTTCATATAATTTAATTATATTGATAAATTAGATTTTCAATTTGTTTAAAAGTTTAATAAGATCATATTTTTTTCATTTAATCAAACTTAGTTCATTTTAATCTATTTCATTTGAAAATTTGGTATAAAAAACTTAGCAAACTTTTGGACATGTTTACTTCAAAACCTCATATTCTCATCCCGTTTGTGGGAATAAATTTAAACTAATTTATACCACTTATGTGATTGTAATTTGGAAAAATATATTCCATATTTGGAATAATCACAATTTATAATTGCTAATAATATCAAATTATTTTTTGACTAAAAATATTGGTGAAGGTGATAAAAATTAATTACAACAATTAAGAGGAATATTAGGTTAACAGAGTACTAAACCTTAAATGTAAGGCCCAAACGACTTTTACACCTATCCAAGAGACATTTTCTAGAAATATTTAGAGCCTATACTCAATTTTATTTAATTTTTTATTTTATTGTATCTAGGTTACATGTGAAAACGAGAATTAAATTCCTTTGTCAAAATATTACAAGAGTGTCGCTCCTCCATTATAAAAAGGCCTCATCTCCTCCCACTTCTTCACACCTCTCAAACAACACCGTTTTGGACAAGATATACTCAAATATACTCCGAGAAACAATACCTGCCTCCTTTAATCTCCCTTTTTAGAATAAATACATCCAAGGAATCCATTTGAGGTGATCTAAAAGGATATACCCGATTAAGAGGTTATATCCTCCCTCAATCTCCTTTAGTTTCATTTCTATTCTCCACTCCCTGAAATATTCTTAATATATGATTGTATAAAAACACCAGTATAATAAATACTCTAGGATGTTTAAATGATAAGGGTTATACCTGAACATAAACACACTTCCATCTAATAGGTAACGAACATATTTTTTATGTGTATGGAGAACTACTAGCTTACGAAACAATGATTGATCATTCTTTATTTACCGCCTCTCATGGTGGAAGTTATGATGTAAACTGTATTTATATATTATATTTATGATATTTATAATTTATTTATACTTATTTAATTTTTATTTATAACATACCTTTATGCTTTCCATCTTGTGTAAATTTGATAATTTCTTTTGATGAAGTGTGGACTACCACCCCTTCAAAGTGATGTGATTCATTCAAAAACTACATGGAATGTATTAAGTATGTGTTTAGTGAAATTATAAGATATATATGTAATAATAATGATAATTTAATGATATTATATACATATACACAAATATTTCATTTCTTTTCCTTCTTTTAAAATAATAATAAAACAAAAACATCATTCATGCATACGTACAACCTACTGTATCCATGAACAGTGTATTCCATTTCATACTTAAATATTATATAGATTATTATAAAAAAATATACTGAATATAAGTGATATTTATATCTTGTTTTACATTCTATAAATTCATATATATTTATAAGGACCAAATATATAACCAATTATGACACAAGCGAACAACAAAGCGAATATTACTTGAAGTGTAACCTTAACATGAAATTGATAATAAGTGGGTAATATAAAGTCGTAATCAAGAAATTTATGGTATCATATATAAAAATATATTTATTTAAAATATTTATAATAAACTTAAATTTAATTTGTGTTAGTTTTTATGGAGTAGGACGAGAGTCAAGGCATAAGGTAAGGGAATTTTATCTCACCTTTTATTTCTGTGAGATACAAAAATTATTCACCACCCATTACTTTTGTATGGTGTGTATACTAACCATGTATGAATTATATTGTTATTTTAATTAAATTTATTTTTATTTAAATATAAATTTTATTATATTTATTTCATGTGGTTTATGATTCAAAAGTTAACAAATCGGTAAAGTAATTTTGTCTCAATTTCGCTTATTTGAGACATATGTCAGGTTATGCACCTATATTTTTCCATGAGGTGTATATAAAACCTTTAACAAGATATATCATGAATATAATTGTTTTCATGATATTTTATTCTTCATTTAATTCCATTTTCTTACATTGGGAGTATAGTTTGAATTTATCAAGTAGTAAGATTTTATTGAAACAATATCATTGCTTCTCGAGATTTTTTATGATTATGATTACATTGATGAAATATTCGGATCCATCTCTTAAGAAATCATGAATTTTATTATCCTCTGTTAATTCACTATATCTTCATGTATTGGTACCATTTTTTACACTATTTGGAACATAATATAGTTAATATAGTGTTTCTAAAAAAGCCTAACTTTACCCTCTCTTTAGTCCGAAATCTATGTTCCTTCAAAACCATGTATTATAAAAGGTTCCCAAAAAATATTCTATTATTATTATATGATCATTAAAAGACATTTTTATCCATTTTTTACCTTTTAATAAAAAAATTAAAAAGGAACATTCGTGTCATTTTCTAATCAATGCACCTTTCTAAATGTTTTACATCATGAAACGAGTGTTCAACATGTGCAGATTTATCTTACATCATGACCTACATTCCCTTGAATATTCCTTTACAAGAATAAAATTTTATTTTTTTAATAAATTTTTTTTCTAATAATCTAGAAATTATTTATTTCAAATAATTTTAAAATAAATTATTTTCAAGAAAATCAATCTTTCTTTGTAAGTTTTCAATTTTAATATTAAGAAAATATATTTCAAAATTTTTATGTTTTAATGTTCCTTTTTCAATGAAGAAATGATATTTTCATCAAGAAATGTTTTTAAAATATCATTAAAATTTATTTTCAATCTAATATGACATACTTTTATGATAATCATGATCCAAATTTTCTATTCATATTATTTCTTGAATGGTTTACTTTTTGATGGAATGATTCTTTTGACACTCGTTTTTATTACCCAAGTTATATTCTTTTGAATCCAGCTTATTTTCAGGGGTTATGGATTAATTAAATGATAATGAAACCAGTAAATTTTCTATAGGATATGATGTGATTAAATTTTAATGATTCTCATTTCATTTCATGGGTTATGATTGTTGTTTATGAAACCCATCACTTTTTATGGGGCACGATATGATGCAAATTTTATTATCTGGTGGAAAATGTATGTATTATTTTGTTATTTGATGAGTGGGACCTATATCTAACTAAAATTCATTGGATAATGATAAATGGTATATGATATCAAAGGTTACATGGGTTATAGCCCAATCCTAAAAAAAGTTACACAGGTTGTAGCCCAAGCCTGAAAATAAGTAGGTACACGAGTTGTATCCCAAGCCTAAAAATAAGTAAGTGCACAGGTTGAATCCCAATAATGAAGGTAAGAGGGTACAGATGTTGTATCCCAATAACAAAAATAAGAGGATACATGACTTGTTATACCAAGTCTGAAGCAGGTACACGGGTAGTAGCCCAAGCCTAACAAGTTCTGAAGGTCTTCTGAGGTAACCATGACATAGGATTTTCTATATTTATGTGTATTCCATAATTTCATGTTTTATTCCAATGTTATTATTTCATGTATTATGTAATTTATTTACTTATGATTCATATCTTATGAACTACCAATATTTATTTCATGATTCATGTTTATAATCTTTGATAAGCATGGTGTGGTCTTTTGATGTTTTGATCATGTTCTCATGCCCTTATGCTCATGTTTATGATTACATGTCTCCCTTGTTTACCCTAACTGAGAATATGATATCACCCATTTTTATGTTTCCTTCCCCAGGTTATGAAGTTATTTATTAAGTATGATCTGTCTAAGAAGGGTTATAGTCATGAAGAACCTGGTGGGAGATAATATAGCTCACTCATTTACTAGTGTTTATGTTTCCAAAGGCACTCAACTAGTATAGTCTTTGGGTGTCTATTTGTATAATGTTTTAATTAATCCACAAAATTTATGATATGTTAATGTATGAAAAGGTAGGGTCACTATAGTTGGTTTCAAAGAAATGGTTTATTTAACCATTGTAAGATAGAATTATAAAACATTAGTGAGATCCCTAGGTATATTTATAATGATATTTCATGGTATATATTTAAGGATATATAGAAGGATGAGTTAACATTTAGAAAAATATACAGGAATTTAGATAAAGGATAGAGTGAGTGGTTTCCTAAAAATACATCCTTGTCTATATACTACAAGTTGATATGGATCTAGAACTGATGTACCTATGGGTGGAAACTATGACAAACTGTGTCAGGCTAGACTCGGTGTAACCTGGTACATGACAAGAGGCCTTACTGAACACCTAGTTTGACACTCCTAGGGGATATTCTTTGGGAATTCAAAAATATTTATAAACCATAAAGATGGATTTAAATAGAGGATGTATATGAATAACCTAAGATAAACCTAAGTTTTCATAGATTAAAGAAGTATGAGCCATGAATTAGTCACCCTATAAGTAATTTTTCATGAATATATGGTATCCCAATATTATAAATGTCTCTCACACTATGCTTTCTGGTTTTATTCAATGGAGATAAATACAAAGAACATGATTAAAATTTAATGTTTCATAAATGTAATGTATAGGTATTATGAGAATCTATTTCTCAAGTTTAAATCTCATATAGATAATCAGGAAGTTGTTAGGAGTATTGGTTATACTTCTGAAGATAAAGAGACCGCAAATGACATGTGAAAGGTATATGTTGTTCTTACAGAATTTTTTACATTAAAAATAATAAGCATGATTATATTTAGGTTTAATAACCATAATAACCCTTCTAAAAGATGAAAATCCCAATCCCTATAAATAAGGTCAAGAAATAATATTCAAATTGATCCCCCAAAATACCACAAAGTTTATCTAGGTTGTCACATTCTAATGATTTGTTGTAACCAGACATACAAGATTTCCTTGTTTAAATCCACACTAATATAATTTTCAAAAATTCTATAAGAACATCTCTATAAAGGCTGTGGGTCTCAAACTCATAACCAATGGATGATATTGTTTTCCCACCTATCACTGGACTATGTGATGTCCCAGTTAATGAATTATTATTTATGAGGAAAGAGTAGTGTTAATTTTTGATTATATAGGTTAATGTGTTAACCGTATTTATTTTAAATGATAGATAGAGGACAATAGTTAAATTTTTCATTCTTTTTCCGGCCATAAGAAATGATAAAATTGTATTTTAGGTCTTTGGGAATCAAAGTTAATTTCTAGACATCCATTTATTGACGTAATGAAATAGATAAAAAATCACAAAAAAATAATGAAATTTTGTATATTTAATTATATTATTATTCAATAAAATAATTACTCAATTTTTGGATAATGAAAAAAATGTGTTGTCATAATATCTTTTTTTTAACTGATGGCCAATAAATCATCGTAGATTTTCGTCAAAAGGCCCTCAACTTTTCTTTGATCATTCACTAGTTTGTGATTGATTACCTTAATCACCCTCCAAAATATTTTCATTTTTTCCTCCACATCCAATATTAACTCCCAACCTATGTTCCCCTATATGGAAACCTAGTTATATGTTACTTTGGGTAAACGTTAGGGTTCCAAATTTTCTGTTTTAACGGAAATTTTAGTATTCATTTTTACAATGTGGGTCTCTATGAATGAAACATTTAAGTATTAAACCTTTGATAACCCAAAAGAATTTTGAGGGTGAAATTCATTTTAAGGGGGTATAATGAAATACCCCAAGTTTTTTTTAATTATTTTTTTCTAACTAATTTACCCTTTTTGATATTTTTTATTTCAAGAAACACTGAAATAGTTTATTTTATATTAAAGCACTATGTGTGTATTATGTTATACACAACAGAAAGTTAATAATGCATTACACGCAACATAAATTTTATATTTATATACATGGGGCAGCATGGTTAGATTAGGTTATATGCAACACTGACTTTCCTTGACGGCTTGCATAACACGCAAGAAGATTTTTACCAAAAAATAATATATTATTAAAATATTATTATTTCATATAATAAGATATAACCAAGTACTTAAATTATAGGTTATGAATAGTATTGAAACATTAATGAAAATATATGATTTACACAAATATAATATTAATTAATAGGTTACTAATTAATTAGAAATTAATATGAAAAGTCATTGAATATAAAGGGAAATATTATTATTTTTATGATCACAAAGTTGTTTTACCATGATAAATTAAATTAATTAAAATAAGTGAGTGATATTAATTTAATATATATGTTATATATTCAATAAAATATTTTTTATATTCATTTAATAGATTTTAAAGACATAATACAAGAACAAACACAATTTTATGCTTAAAAACCTATATTTTTATTAAGGGAATTTTACCACATTTTAAATGGAGAACCCATTTTAAATCCATATTTTGGAACTTTTATAGATTTAACAGGTAAAAACACTTTATATTTAAAATATAAACATAAAAATTCGGTTATAGTAAATTTTATTTCTTTTTTTGTATTTCTTTATTTTTCTAATGAAATGTTAAAAATACAGAATTTTAATTGAAAAATTCTTTTGCATTTAATTTACTTATAAGGATAAATTATATTTTAAATTGGATTAAAAGTTTAATTAGATCAGATTTTTTCAATTAATACATTTTAGATCGTTCTAATCAATTTCACTTTTAAATTGTGTATAAAAACATAGCAAACCATTGGACGTTTTTACTTTGAAAACCGGCATTGTCATCCTGTCTATGGGAGTAAATTTAAACTAATTTCTAAAACTTATATAATTGGAATTTAGAAAAATATATTATATATTTTGAATCAGAATAATTTATAATTTATAATAGTGTTGACTTAGTTTTTGACCAAAATTATTAGTGAAAGAGATTAAAATTAATTACAATAATTAAGAGGAAAATTAAGTTAACAAACTACTAAACCTTAAATTTAAGACAATAAATGACCTTGAAACTTTTCCAATATCCATTAGAGGGAACTATTTCGACCCTATAATTACTTTTATCAAATTATTTCCATTATTGGATCCACTTGACAAGTTAAAAACATGTATAGAACTCCTTTGTCAAAATATTACAAGAGTGTCGCTCCTCCTATGCTATAAAAAGGCCATTTATCCTCCCACTTCTTCAGACCTCTAAAACCACTTATAACCACTCAATAAAAAATCAACTACCATCCCAAAAACACTCCCTTCCTCTTTGAAGCCTCTATTTTGTAATAAACCCTTCCAAGGAATCCATTTGATGCAACCTAAAAAGATCTACCGATTAAGAGGTAACACCCTCCCACAAACTCCTTTAGTTTTATTTCTATTATTCACTCCCTCAAATATTCTTATTAAATGATTGTATAAAAACAATGGTATCATAAATACACTAATATTTCGTTATTATAATGATTCTACTAGAACATAAACATGGTTTCATATAATGGGTAACAAACATACTGATTACATGTACGGTGAACTACTGCCTCATGAAAAAATGATTATTCATTTTTCCTTTACCACCTATAATGGTGAAAATTATGAAATAAAATATATTTATATATTATATATATTATATATATTATAGTTATAATGTCTTTATTTTTATTTAATTTGTATTTAGAATATACCTTTATGCTTTCCATCTTGTGTAAATATGAGAATTTCATTTGAGGAAGTGGGGACTACTACCCCCTCAAAGTGATGTGATTTATTCACACACTACATGGAATTTATTAAGGATAAGTTTGGTGAAATTATGTAATATATATGAAATAATAATTCTAATTTAATTATATTATATACATATATGTAATTTCCTTTCCTTCTTTCAAAACAATAATAAAATATAAATGGCATTTATGCGTACATACAGCCTACCATCTCCATAAACGGTGTATTCCATTTCATACTTCTATATTCTATAGATTATTATAGTAAAAATATAATTAATATAAATTATATTAATATCATGATTTATATTCTGAAAATAATGATATATTTATAAGGACCGAACATATAACAAATTATGACACGAGAAAAAAATATAGTGAATATTACCTGAAGTGTAACCTTAACATGAAATTGTTAACAAGAGAGTAATATAAAGTAATAAAAAAATATATGGTATTAGATATAATAACAAATTTCTTTAAAAGGTGTATAATAAACATATATTTATTATAAATTATTTTTGAATGAGTATGATGAGATTCAAGACACATGATGATGGAATTTTATCTCCCCTTATATTTTTGTGAGATACGTTCTTTATTCACCACCCATTCCTTTTCTGTTGTGTGTATACTGCCCACAAATAAATTATATGTTTCTTAAACTAAATTTTATAAGTATTTACATATCAATTTTATGATCTTTATTTCATTTGTTTTGTGTTTCAAATTTTTCCAAATTGATAAAGTATTTTTGTATCAATTTTCCTTCTTTGAGATACAAGCCATGTTATGCACCTATATTTTTCCATGAGGTGTATAAAATACATTTAACATGTTATATCAAGAATATAATTATTTTAATGATATTTCAAGCTTAATTTAATTTAATTTTCTAACATCATTATTATAGTTAAAATATACTAAGTAGTAAGAGTTTATTGAAATAACCTCATTACTTCTTTATATTGTTTATGATTATGCTTCCTTTGATGAAATATTATGATCTGTCTCTTTAGAAATATCATAAATTTTATTATCCTCTAGTTATTAACTATATATTCATGTATTGGTACCATTATTTCACTATTTGGTACATAATATAGTTAAGAAAGTGTCTTTAGGAAATCCTGACTTTACTCTCTCTTCGGTTGGAAATATTTGTTTCTTCAAAACCATGTCTTCTAAAAGGTTTACAAAAATATTCTATTGTTATACTAGGATATTTAAAATAAATTTTTTCCCATGTTTTACCCATTAAAAAATGGTTTTTCATAAGTAATCTTATTATTATTTTTCAATCGAGGTGTCATCCTAAACATTTGATGGTGCAAAAGGAATGTTCAGCATGTACGGATTTATCCGCCATCATGACCAACATTCTCTTGAATATTCCTTTACAAGATTAAAAAGTTATTATTTTTTTAAAGAAAGTTTTTTAATAATATTCTAGAAATTATTATTTTGAAAACAATTTAAAATATGTGGTTTTCAAAAAAAATTCAATCTTTCATTATAAGTTTTCAAGTTTATTTTTAAGAAAATGGTTTCAAAATGATTTATGTTTTATAGTTACATTTTCAAGGAGGAAAGGATATTTTCTTCAAGAAATGTTTTTAAAAGATATTTAAAAATTATTTTACATATAATATTACATTCATTGATGATACTCATGATCTATAGGTTCCATTCATATTATTTCTTGAATGGTTTATGTTTTTATAAAATGATTCATATGTCACTCATTTCTCTTCCATAGGTTATATGATTTTGAATCCTGCTTATTTTCATGAGTTATAATTTAATAAAATAATTAAGAATCATTTATATTTTCCATAGTTTATGGTGTTATGAAGATTTAATGATACCCATTTAATTTCATGGGTCATGATTGTTTTCTATAAAACTTGTCTCTTTTTATGGGTCATGATATGATGCAAGTTTTATTATCATATGGCACGTGTATGTATGATTTTTTTATGTGATGGGTGAAACCTATATCTACCTCTAATGAATTAGGAAATGATAAATGGTATATGATATTAAAGGGTACATGGGTTTCATCCAAATCCTGAAAACAAGAAGTTTCACTAGTTCAACCCAATCCTGAAAATAAAAAGGTGAATGGGTCATAGCGCATGCCTGAAAATAAAAAAGTGTGTAGGTTGTAGCCCAAGCCTAAAATAAAGATGTTGCATGTGTTATAGACCAATCTTGAAATTAATAGAGATACTGGTTTTTTAACCCAATCCCAAAGAACGCACATGGGTCGTATCCCAAGCCTAAAATGTTTTGAAGGTCTTGGTATGTAGCCTTGACATAGGATTTTATATGTTTTTTTGTATGTCACAATTACATGTTTAATTCATATGTTATTATTTCATAGATTATGTTATTTATTTACTTATGATTCATGTCTTATGAGCTGCCATTATTTATTCCATGATTCATGTTTATGATCTTTGAAATGAAGGTTATGATCTTCTAATGTTATGATCATGTTCTCATGCCCCTATGCTCATGTTTATGCTTACAAGTCTCAATTATTTACCCTTACTAAGCATCTGAGCTCACCATTATTTATTTTTCCTTCCCCAGGTTATGAAGATATGTATTATGTATGATCTATCTAATAAGGGTGCTAGTCAAGAAGAACCTAGTATGAAATAACGTAGCTCACTCACGTACAAGTGTTTATGTTTCCATGTTTCCAAATGCACTATACTAGTACGGTCATTGGGTGTCTATTTTTATAATTTTCAAATTATTGAATAAAAGTTATGAAATGTTAATGTATAAAAAGTTAGGATCTCTATACATTTGGGTTCCCCTCTCTTGTCAAATTTATATGTTATGAACCATCGGTTGTTTGACCTTCCTCTGCATAGGATGTAGGCTTTGGTGTATTGATGCTTTGATTCATGGAGCTAATATATGATTCTCTCTCAATTCTTCATGGTTCAAATAGGAACCTATTTTCCAAAATGGACCCACCCAAATCACATCTCAAACCTTGGAAGATGTTTTCAACCTTCAGGTCGGTATTCAAGGGTGTTGCCTCTTTTGGGGTGCGATCAGTATAGGGTAAATCCTTGATACCCATTTGATCCACCATGGGTGTATCGGAATACTCTAGCTAAAACATCTATTATATAAACTCTTCCTTATTATGTCACTTTCATTTTTAAACAAGATACCATGGGTGTATACAGGACTAACAGAAATTTGTCCAACACTCAAAAATGACTACTTTTTTGTAGCAGAATTCCTCCCCCATAGCAATCCAAACCCATTCCATTAGTGTATTGGACACATCGAATTTAACACAAATTTTGGGAAATATATGATGAAAATTTGAGTTTTTTATGATATCATATCATAGATAACTGCCAACTAAATTCAAAGCATACAAATAATTGAAGGATTTTGGAAAGGAAATGGGAGTTCAGGGAAACTAGCCTACAATGTCATTGAAGTAAAATCAAATTTCATGTGAAAATTGTATTTCCAATGGAAAAGGTAGAAGCAAAATATGTTTTTGGATCAAGGATATCAAGACTAGGTAAGGACCAAGTCATTTAATGAAGAAAAGCGGATCGTTATTTATTATCTGTCAAGGCGGCCAATAATCACTCGATCCAAAATACCCCAAGATTCAAGGATAAACCTATCACTATTGTTGGTATCAAAGAAATGTTTTTTTAACCTTTAAAAACTATGATGAGAAGAATTTAATGATAAATATAAAGATAAATCTAAGTATATGAAAATATTGTAGAATTTTGGTGAAGGATATCCCAACTGGTTTTTAAGAAATTAAATTCTTGTATGCATAATAAAAGTGGATGTAGATATGGAACAGTTGTACCTATGCATAATAACCATCAAATAGGAACATTGAACTAGACTATATCATCACATAGTGTATGAAAACATGCCATGTTGTGCACCTATTTTGGCACTCCTGGGGGATACGATTTGGAAATTCATAAAATCTATATAAACCGTCATAAAGGATTAGAATAGATGATGACCATAATTACCTAGGTTAAACCTATGGTGCCTTGATTTAAAAATAATTTTTCATTATTTAGACATATTATGAATGATTAAACACTCTGATCAATGATTTTTACCATTAATACTTCCCATTTTTTGTTTTACTAAAGGATTGAAGAAAAAACAATTAAGTTGTGGTAGTAAATAGAATTCTCAAATATTTAAGTAACTTATTTGATCTTAGTTATTTAATTTCATATATATCATGAAAAGTATATAGGGATGTTCATTTTTATCTTTAACAATTAAATTCTAAATTAGTAGTGAAAACATCTAATGGTATGATGATTGCATCTCAAGTCTATGAATCTTATCCAGATGAAGTGTGAGGTAATATTATTTATATAAACCTCTTTATTCTTCCTATGGTTTAATTGTATGTTATCTTATTCAGGGATTGGAATTATTTAAATAAATACCAAATCAATTTTTCAGGCAGGGAAGTCACATTTCATATTCAAAGACAACCAGTTGTCATCTATTAGTGTGACGATATAAATGATCTTCCAATTGAGATCACATCTATTGTACGCATCTTTATTACCATTTAACGGGGGAGTTTATCGTAAATGGTTTAGGAGAAAATCAACATCGATGATATGACTATTTTATGGGAGTTTGTGGTTATCTTTATAGAATAGTTCTATAGTATTTTTCTAAAATGTGAAGTTGAGTTCTCAATATGACTCATACCTAGAGATAAAAAAATTTCAAAGACTCCCTATAAACTAGTCCATATATGGATTTCATGAATTGAAGGAGAAACTCTAGGAGAACCTCGAGAAGGGTTTCATTCGACCAATTGTGTAACCTAGGGGTGCACCATTTCTTTTTGTCAAAAATAAATATGGATCGATGTGACTATCTATTTATTATCAAGAGATAAACAATATTAAAATCAAGAACTAGTATCCTCTACCGTGTATTTATGACATGTTTGATCAACTATGTGTATCTCAATACTTTTCCAATATTGAACTTCATTCTGGATATCATCAACTGAGGGTCAAGAAAGAATATATACCCAAGAAATCATCCCATATAAGGTATGGACCCTATTAATATATATATTGATCGTATTTAGTCTTACTAATTCCCCTAAAAATATAAAAAATATTCTTTAGATATTACCTTGATCAGTTTCTTGTAGTCTTCATAGATGATATTATTTTATATTCAAAGAGAAAGTAATAAAATTCATATCACTTGATAATTGTTGTGAAGACCCTAAGGAAGGATAATATATATGGAAAATTTAAGAAGTGTGAATTTTGAATAAAAAATATTTCATTTTGGGGTCATATAATCTCAATAGAGGCTATATAAGTGGATCCATCAAAGATGGAGGAAATTGAACATTGTCTTAGACCAACCATGGTAAGTGAGATATAATGTTTTCTTGGTTTAGATGGATATTATTAATAGTTTTTGGATTAAGTATCCAAAATATCTAATCCAATCACCCTGTCACCTCAAATGGGAGCCAAATTACTCTAGACGAATGAATGTGATGAAAATTTCAAGGAACTGAAGATAATATTAGTCAACACACAAATTCTTACATTACCATATAGTGGAGAAGGGTATTAAATATCTAGTGATGCATAAAATAAGTTATTAGGATGTGTTCTTATATAGAATGATATAATGTTATCTTATGTCTCGTAATAATTGAAAGTTCATGAGAAAAATTACTCGACTATGTTGTGGTAATTTTATCATTAAAGATATGGATGAATTTTATTTATAGATAAAAATGTTATATATATATATATAATGATCATAAAATGCTAAAGTATATATTTTCATAGAATGATTTGAAAATGCTCTATAGAAAATTGTTGGAGCTGATTAAAGATTATGACTGCATAATACATTACCACCCTGGGAAAACCAACAAGGTGTCAAATTCTTTGAGTAAAAAAGATCATGCTAGATTATCTGTGATGAGGATATCAAAAGATCCAATATTTATGGATCTGAGAAGATGTAACGACCCAAAATTTTTAATTATTTTTTTTCCTAAATTTGTGTGTTATTTTATTTTATACTCAACAAAACTATATCCTTTAATTAATGAATTGTGTAAAATTTAAATGAGACCTGTAACACCCCGAGATTCTGCGATACGCTTCTCTTTCAATAATGCAATAGCTTGTATTATACGCAAGTTCGAGATTCTAACACACCGCGACAAATCAAAATAGCCATTATGAATAGTAATACCCAATTTTTGAAATTATATATATTTTTTATTTCAAAATGGACTTCATTTTTGGATTCGAAATATCTAAATTAGCCTATGTTGAATTTTTGGAGAACTTCCAATTTTTTTATGAATAGTGAAAAATACTTAAAAAAAAATTTAAAATAATTTATAGTGATAAATTATACTATTGAGTGGTTTTAAAGTATAATTAGAATATATTTTTACCATTTTATCCAATGGTGTTCATTATAATTAATTTCACTTTGAAATTAGACATAAAAAATTGTCAATCTTTTGATATATATTGTTTCTTAAAAACATGCTATTTGTTGTGACAGCAGGAATTAATTATAAAATTAATTAATGCAACTTATATGTTTGGAATTTTGTAAAATAGACATCATTTTTTAATTCGGGATATCAATTATAGCTTAGGCTGAAATTTTGGCATTGTTCTGAAAAACTTCAATTTTTAAGGAATAGTGAAACCACTAAGTGGTAGTTAAATAACTGATTTTTCATTTAAATGAAATATTACCACTTCTGTGATTTGATTTTCAAAAATACGACATACATTGTTTTCATTAGGAAGTAAAATGTGTTTCAATGGGATTAATATAATTTTTGGTGAATAGTAACTTTTAAGTTTAATTAATCGTGATTAAAATTAATTAGTTAAATTTAAGGTAAAAATGGTATTATAAAAATATGAAATGACCTTTACACTTGTCCTACCCCCTATTGGATGAGTCATTTCCGACCAAGAAAATCCATGGGTCAACTTGGGGACCCCATGGAGCCACTTTGGTAGGAAAATGACATTAAAAACTTTTTACTTAATGTTAAAATAAAAATGTCACAAAAATGAGTCGTTTTACTAAAACATTTTTTAAATGGGGTTATACAAGTCATATTTTTTTCTATAAATATTCATTAGAAAGATAAAAATATTTCCTAAAAAATTATATTTTTTTATAATTTTTAGACATTAAATAAATTAAATTATTTATGACACCTTGATGATGCAGCGATTACCTCATTAATTAACAATTTTAATAAAATGGAAGGAGAATGTAAAATATAAGAATTAAACTTGTCCAAAGCCTATTGGATGAGAATATTTCGAACCCTAATCACCATATACTCGAATTATATAAGTGTGGGACCTTTAGAATCCGAAAATCATTGTATAATAAAGTAACATTTCATTACTTTCCAAGAGTGCCCCTCCTCTCCACTTATAAAAGGCCCCCACCACTAACACCTTACTCACACTATCAAATACATTTGTCTCAGCAAACCTCTGCCCAAATACTCTCCCAACTTCCCTCTATTACTCTTAGAAGCGTCACTTTGGGCAGAAGTCTTCCCAAGGAAGCCTTTGGCTCAAATCAAAAAGAGTTACCCGATTTTAAGGTAATGTCTTCTCTAGTGTTCTTTTATTTTATTTTTCTTATCCAACCCCCTAAAATATTTTTATTCATTTCTTTTGTAACAACACATGTATCCTAAATATACTAGGATGTTGTTATAAGAAGTATTTGAGCTATAATTACACACACCTACATCTAATGGTTAAAGAACATATTGTTTCTGTGGATGGCGAATATCTGCCTCATGAAACGATGATTGTTCAACACTCATATAACACCTTCAAATGTGGCCATTAAGATGTCACTATATTTATATATGATATATAATATGTGTATGTTTTACTTAAGCTTCTGTATTTTTTATATATTTCATACCTTTATGGTTTCCATTATGGGTAAATGCGATATTTTCATTTTAGGAAGTACAGACTACCGCCCCCTCAAAGTGATTTGAATCGTTAATGCCATATGGGGGATGTATAAAGGATGAAGTAAATGGTATTATACATTATATTATACTTTAATTATAGTATAACTTTATATAATTATAATTTCATTCCATTAAATATGAAAAAGAAATGAAAGTAGTGTTCATGCGTACGTACGGCTTACCGTCTCCATGAAGGGTGCATTTCATTTCTTACCTCTAAATGTAATGTAATATTATAAATGAATGTATATACTGGATATATATGATATATATGATATCTACATCATGAATATAATTCTGTATATAATGGATATTCTACCACATAAACAACTTGTAATTATAAGAAGTTTATTTTTGACTCAAGTACCAAAGATCGACAAAACGACCGTTATTAACTTAAATAATTATATAATGTTCATAACATGGTAATAAGTCATATAAAAGGAATAAAAAACTTGAAAAAGGTTCTTAAGAAATTATAAATTAACTCTAGTTTATTATTCAGGAGGTTAAAGAACGGTCGAGTCAAGACAGGATGCAAGGTAAGGGATCTTCTTAACCCAATTTCCATTTTGTGGGTGAATCTCCTACTTTAAAATTCTATCATGATATTATTATGTCATATATTGTATTTATACTTTATTTATGTGTACATGTATTGAATACACATAATAGATCTATTTTATTTAAAAAATGATATTTGTAAGGGAACTTCTTAACCCAATTTCCATTCTTTGGGTTAATCTCCTACTTTCAAATTATGTCATGATATTATTATGTCCTATCATGTATTTATACTTTATTTATGTGTATATATAGTGAATATATTTTATTTAAAATAATTATCTTTTTAAGGGAACTTCTTAACCCAATTTCCATTCTTTGGGTTAATCTCCTACTTTCAAATTATGTCATGACATTATTATGTCCTATCTTGTATTTTTTTTTACTTTATTTATGTGTACTTATAGTAAATACACATAATAGATCTATTTTATTTTAAAAATGATCTTTTTAAGGACTTCGTCTCAATCTCCTTTCATTGAGGCATATTTGGTTGTATACACAACTTTCATTTATACGGTGCATAAACCCCTTTGACTTTTACTTTTATTCAAAAGTAATCTTTTTATAAGAAGCGTTTTTACTAAACGACAAAAGGAATGTTTTTCTTACATATGCGGTGACAACGACTTCTCTGTCGCTGTGACTATTATTTGAGTTTCGGATTCCTCTATAATCCATAACTTTTTTTTAAAAGATAAATAAATACCATGTTTTACTTTTCTTTTATTTTGGTATTGAAAATGGTTTTGATAAAGTTTTTATTATATCAATGTGTTGTATTGATATCTGGTGATTGAAGTGTGGAAATATTATGTTTCCTTTATGCATGTTTTATGTGATACAATTATGTTATGGTTTATTGTATGTTTAAACTTGTTCATATGAGGAATGCATTGGACTTAATAAGTGATGGGTGGAGACCGCTATAGCTCCCCGATGCATCGGTAGGTCTCATGAGACAAACTAGTGTCTTGGAACGAGGCCTTGACAAAATCTTATTTGTAGTCTTGGCACGAGTCCGTGGCTATGTGGTTATGATAGTCTGGAATTATGCATTCCATCATTATGAAAGTGGTTATTGATATTGAATGTGATTATTCGACTAGTAAAATATCCATGTGAGTAAGTAAATGGAATTATTTCATTTTACTTTTTCCATATTATGTTGAAGTTCATGTTTAAAATTCTTTTGTTTAGTTATACATTACCTTAAATGTTTATGTTTTTTTATGAAAGCTTCCGCTATATTGTTATCCTTACTAAGCATCTGAGCTCACCCCTTTCAATGTTTTAATATTTTCCAGGATGTGAAGAAGTATTTTATGAATGACCTATAGGGATAGTCAGAAGATGATATGAGTGTGAACTATGAAGACTTTGTTATTGTAGTTTTTCACTTTATGATGCAATGTAACATTTATGAATGTATCTAGTGTTTCCAAGGCTACTAAACTAATCGGTCTTTCGAGACTTGATCTTTTTTGATCATGCCAATGTTACGCAATAATGCACCGACTCTGGGTAACTGGGGTTAGAGCGTTACAGTTGGTATCATAGGCAGTTTAGTACTAACCTTGGAAGCTAGATTTAGATAAACTCTGATTAGAGCACATAGCCCAAAGATAGACTTTGAGGATTAGTATAGAATAAATTCCTAGAATTTTGGTATTATGGAGATTTTGTGAGTTTTCCGAGCAATACATCCCTGTCTG
Source organism: Viscum album (assembly GCA_963277665.1). Taxonomy (NCBI): domain Eukaryota; kingdom Viridiplantae; phylum Streptophyta; class Magnoliopsida; order Santalales; family Viscaceae; genus Viscum; species Viscum album. Next base: position 2,082,113,755 of record OY728143.1, on the reverse strand, counting down.
GATATGAGCAGGTAGAGGTGGCTCTGGCACAGATGTACCTAGGGATAAAACCCGAAAACACCGCTTTGAGCTGGACTCGAACGGGAACTGGTGCATGACAACGGGCCTTGTTGCACTCTTGGTTACAACACTCCCGGGGTATATGCTTAGGATAATTCTCAGTTTCTTTACAAACCACTATGAAGGGTTATGAGTATATACTTCCTCAAAGAAAACATTTTTATGATTATGGATTATATCCATAAATAGTTCAATTTATGTTAAGTATTTTATAAGTATGGAATTGTGTATTTTGATTCATAAACTAATCTAGTTTATGCCATTGTTTAGAAATGGTGCCTAGTGGAAGGAATGGAAACCGTATCAATGCACGCACTCCATGTAGGGATTGCCCTCCTGCTCAAGATAATTATTATGGAGTTTGAGATACAACTGGTGCTGATCAACTTATTACCATACTAGGACAACTCACTCAGGTTATGAATAATAGCCTTACTCGTATGGAGTACCCTGATCCACAACATGGAGGATCAATGTTAGACCACTCATGAGGCAACAACCACCAACATTTAATGGGGGTATAAATCCATTAGTATTTGTAAAATGGATAAATTCCTTAGAAAAAATATTTCATGCCTTGGGGAGTAGTGAAAGGGAAAAGGTTATCATGGTAGTTTACTGCCTCACAGGAGATGCTGATCAATGGTGGTCGCGGATTCAAAACACAAAGGAAGATGAAGAAGTATCAAGTATGGAGTGAAGGGAGTTTAAGGAAATTTTCTTCGAAAAATACTTTCCTCGTGACCATCGAGCAGATATGGAAAGGCAATTTCTGAGTCTGAGATAAAAGGAGGATGATAATGTCGCAAAGTATGAGGCCAACTTTACAAGGTTAGCAAGACATGCTGCAGATTATATATGTAACCCAAGAAGTAAGATTGATCGTTTCTTTGATGGGTTAAAACCATTTCTCTGTTGAGCTTTAGTATCACAATCTTTCTCAACGTATGAAGATATAGTATCATGTTCTATCAAGACAGAAAAGGAATTCTATAAGTCTTATGACAACAAAGTAAAGCAAGAGAAGAAGAGAACGGTGGAACAAGAGACAGATAAAGGGAAAAAGGGAAAGAAGGATTTTCCATTATGTGATAATTGTGGGAAGAATCACCCTGGTACTTGCCTAAAAGGAATGGGAGTTTGTTATAAATGTGGAGAAAAAGGTCACCAGGCTCGTGATTTCAAGGGAAAGAAAGAGGCTATCAATGTTGAATGCTACAGTTGTAGGGAAATGGGGCATTATGAAAATGAATGTCCTAACCGTCAGGGAAAATTACCTCAGAAAAGGTCAAGGGATCAAGGCCAAGCTTATGTTGTTACTACAGATGAAGTTGAATTATTATTGTATTTGTGTTTTTGGACTCAAGAACAAGATTATGGTTATAAGAATAATGTGATATATATAAGGATTGTACTGTAGTACTTGTTGTTTTCATTAAGGTTTTAATATGATGAAGGTAATCATATTTTCAGTATGTGACAATAAGAGAAACTTTACTTTGTTTAGGGAATCTAATGTTGCAATTGATTTTGGAATTTAAGGACATTTTAGAGAAAGTCTGGATGGAGGTATTTTGGATAACTATAAAGGTTGGAATGGATTAAGTTGAACTTTGGATAGTATTGATTAAGGTTAAAACATTTATGAAGATTATTTTGGAATATTATAATACTATAGTTTTAGGAAAAGGACAACCTTCAGGGTGGGGCATAACCCATCGCGTCGGACAAAGCTGCAGGAATCGAACCCACAACCATAGTACGACTGGCCTTTATTACCTACCACTATCCTACAAGAAGTCCCTAGTTATTACAAAATAGTTTTCCTAACATAAATAGTATGTGGTAATATTTATAACCTTATAAAATTAGGATAAATAGAATATTTTTGAGTTCTATTACCATTTGGAGTGAAAGATGGGTTCGTGGTAAAAATTTATTAAAGAATGAATGTCTACATGAAAAGTAAGTATATTTCCTTACATTCTTAGTAAATCTCTTAAATAAATTCCTCAACTTTATGAAAGCTAACTTAAAACAAAAACGTTGCCGGTTAACTTTTCCAACTGGGGATTCAATGACCGTTTAACAAATCACAAGTTTTTGATTTTCTTATGGTTAACTTTCTCCTAATCTAGTTCTCTACAACTCTCCATCAGACCTTGATGGTTTTTTTTTCTTCCATATCCATATTTTCATATAATCCTAGTATTGGCTATCTCGGGTGACCTTTGTACTTATCTTTCTTTCTTTTAAAGTTATATTTTTATTAACCTTATTTCCGATGTGGGTTTTCCAAAAAGCTATTTTATATTTTCAACCATTTATTTTCAAAGAAAAATTTCAAATTACGAGGATGCAATTTATTGAAGGAGGGGAGAATGTAACACCCCGAGCTTCCACGATACGCTTCTCTTTCAATAATGCAATAGCTTGTATTGTACGCAAGTTCAAGATTCTAACACACCGCGACCAATCAAAATAGCCATTATGAATATTAATACCCACTTTTTGAAATTATATATATTTTATATTTCAAAATGGACTTCATTTTTGGATTCTAAATATCGAAATTAGCCTATGTTTAATTTTTGGAGAACTTCCAATTTTTTATGAATAGTGAAAAATACTTAAAAACAAATTTTTTAAAATAATTTATAGTGATAAATTATAATATTTAGTGGTTTAAAAGTATAATTAGAATATATTTTTACCATTTTATCCAATGGTGTTTATTATAATTAATTTCACTTTGAAATTAGACATAAAAAATTGTCAATCTTTTGATATATATTGTTTCTTAAAAAACATGTTATTTGTTGTGACAGCGGGAATTAATTATAAAATTAATTAATTCAACTTATATTTTTGGAATTTTTTAAAATAGACATCATTTTTGAATTCGGGATATCAATTATATCTTAGAGTGAAATTTTGGCATTGTTCTGAAAAACTTCAATTTTTAAGGAATAGTGAAACCACTAAGTGGTAGTTAAATAACTGATTTTTCATTTAAATGAAATATTACCACTTTTGTGATTTTATTTTAAAAAATACAACATAAAAGGTTTTCATTAGGAAGTAAAATGTGGTTCAATGGGATTAAAATAATTTTGGTGAATAGTAACTTTTAAGTTTAATTAATCGCGATTAAAGGTCATTAGTGAAATTTAAGGTAAAAATGGTATTATAAAAATATGAAGTAACCTTTAAACTTGTCCTACCCCTATTGGATGAGTCATGTCCGACCCATAAAATCCATGGGTAAACTTGGGGACCCCATGGAGCCACTTTGGTAGGAAAATGACATTAAAAACTTTTTATTTAATGTTAAAATAAAAATGTCACAAACATGAGTCATTTTACTAAAACAATTTTTAAATGGGGTTATACAAGTCATAGTTTTGACTATAAATATTCATTAGAAAGATAAAAATATTTCCTACATAATTTTATTTTTTTTATAATTTTTAGACATTAAATAGATTAAATTATTTATGACACCATGATGATGCAGTGATTACCTCATTAATTAACAATTTTAATAAAATGGAAGGATAATGTAAAATATAAGAATTAAACTTGCCCAAAGCCTATTGGATGAGAATATTTCTGACCATTATCACCTTATAATTTAATTATATAAGTGTGTGACCTTTATAATCCAAAAATAATTGTATAATAAAGTAACATTTCATTACTTTCCAAGAGTGCCCCTCCTCTCCACTTATAAAAGGCCTCCACCACTACCACCTTACTCACACTATCGAAGCCTTTTGGCTCAGACAACCTATGACCAAATAATCTCCCAACTTCCCTCTCTTACTCCTAGAAGCCTCACTTTGGGCAGAAGTCTTCCCAAGGAAGCCTTTGTCTCAAATCAAAAAGAGTTACCCGATTTTAAGTTAATGTCTTCTCTAGTGTTCTTTTAAATTATTTTTCTTCTCCAACCCCCTAAACTATTTTTATTCATTTCTTTTGTAACAACACCTGTATCCTAAATATACTAGGATGTTTTTATAAGAAGTATTCGAGCTACACTTACACACACCTACATCTAATGGTTAAAGAACATACTGTTTCTGTGGATGGCGAGTTTCTGCCTCACGAAACGATGATTGTTCAACACTCATATAACACATTAAAAGGTGGTCATTAAGATGTCACTATATTTATATATGATATATAATATGTTTATGTTTTACTTAATCTTATGTATTTTTTATTTATTTCATACCTTTATGGTTTCCATTATGGGTAAACGCGATATTTTCATTTTAGGAAGTACGGACTACCGCCCCCTCAAAGTGATTTGAATCATTAATGCCATATGGGGGATGTATAAAGGATGGAGTAAATGGTATTATACATTATATTATACTGGAATTATAGTATACCATTATATAATTATAATTTCATTCCATTAAATATGAAATGGAAATGAAAGTAGCGTTCATGCGTACGTACGGCTTACCGTCTCCATGAACGGTGCATTTCATTTCTTACCTCTAAATGTTATGTAATATTATAAATGAATGTATATACTAGATATATATGATATATATGATATCTACATCATGAATATAATTCTGGAAATAATGGATATTCTACCACATAAACAACTTGTAATTATAAGAAGTTTATTTTTGACTCAAGTACCAAAGATCGACAAAACGACCGTTATTAACTTAAATAATTACATAATGTTCATAACATGGTAATAAGTGATATAAAAGGAAAAAAAACTTGAAAAGGGTTCTTAACCAATTATAAATTAACTCTAGTTTATTATTCAGGAGGTTAAATAACGGTCGAGTCAAGACAGGATGCAAGGTAAGGGATCTTCTTAACCCAATTTCCATTCTTTGGGTTAATCTCCTACTTTAAAATTATGTCATGAAATTATTATGTCATATATTGTATTTATAATTTATTTATGTGTACATATATTTAATACACATAATAGATCTATTTTATTTAAAAAATGATATTTGTAAGGGAACTTCTTAACCTAATTTCCATTCTTTGGGTTAATCTCCTACTTTCAAATTATGTCAGGATATTATTATGTCCTATCATGTATTTATACTTTATTTATGTGTATATATAGTGAATCTATTTTATTTAAAAAAATGATCTTTGTAAGGGAACTTCTTAACCCAATTTCCATTCTTTGGGTTAATCTCCTACTTCCAAATTATTTCATGACATTATTATGTCCTATCTTGTATTTTTTTTACTTTCTTTATGTGTACTTACAGTAAATACACATAATAGATCTATTTTATTTTAAAAATGATCTTTCTAAGGACTTAGTCTCAATCTCCTTTCATTGAGGCATATTTGGTTTTATACACAACTTTCATTTATACAGTGTATAAACCCATTTGTCTTTTACTTTTATTGAAAAGGAATCATTTTATACGAAGCATTTTTACTAAACGACAAAAGGAATGTTTTTTATTACATATACGACGACAACGACTTCTCTGCCGCCATGACTATTATTTGAGTTCCGGCTTCCTCTATAAGCCATAACGTTTTTTTAAAAGAAAAATAAATACCATATTTTACTTTTATTTTATTTTGGTATTGAAAATGGTTTTGATAATGTTTTTATTATATCAATGTGTTGTATTGATATCTGGTGATTGAAGTGTGGAAATCTTATGTTTCCTTTATGCATGTTTTATGTGATACAATTATGTTATGTTTTATGATATGTTTAAACCTGTTCATATGAGGAATGCATTGGACTTAATAAGTGACGGGTGGAGACCGCTATAGATCCTTGATACATCGGTTTGTCTCATGAGAAAACTAGTGTCTTGGCATGAGGCCTTGAAAAAATCTTATTTGTAGTCTTGGCACGAGGCCTTGGCTACGTGGTTATGATAGTCTGGCATTATGCATTCCATCATTATGAAAGTGGTTATTGATATTTCATGTGATTATTCGAGTAGTAGAATATCCATGTGAGTAAGTAAATGGAATTATTTCATTTTACTTTTGCCATATTATGTTGAAGTTCATGTTTAAAAGGCTTTTGTTTAGTTATACATTGCCTTAAATGTTTATGTTTATTTATGAAAGCTTCCGCTATATTTTTATCCTTACTGAGCATCTAAGCTCACCCCTTTCAATGTTTTAATATTTTCCAGGATGGGAAGAAGTATTTTATGAATGACCTGCAAGGATAGTCATAAGAGGATATGAGTGTGGACTATGGAGACTTTGTTATTTTAGTTTTTCACTTTATGATGAAATGTAACATTTATGAATGTATCTAGTGTTTGTAAGGATACTAAACTAATCGGTCTTTTGAGACATGATCTTTTTTTATCTTGCCAATGTTACGCAATAATGCACCGACTCTGGGTAACTGGGGTCGGGGCGTTACAAGACCATTCAGTTTTGACTGTTATATGATAGTTGGTCAATATGACTGTTGGAAACAATAATATTAACATCACAATTGGAAAAAACGTTTAACACATTGTCATTTTTCACGTCGGTTCTATATAACCGACGTGCAAAGCTTTAATAATCGATATATCACATCGGTTATTTTATAATCAACATGATATATCGATCATGATCTATTTTTTATGTCAGTTATTTTATAACCAACGTAAAATATATGTAGAATAGCTTTTTTACGTCGGTTATTGTAAAACCAATGTGCAAATCGAATCTGGCATGCTTTATCACGTCGGTTATAAAAAACGACGTGATAAAGCTAATATCATCAATTTATCAAGTCATTTATCAAAAAAACCTACATGATAAAGCGACATTTATCACATTGGTTATTTTATAAATGATGTGATAAATTGTTTTCTACGTCGGTTATTAAATAACCAATGTTATAAAATTAATAAAATAGTTTTCCACATCGGTTATTAAATAATCGACGTGCTAATTCTTTTAAATGATTTATCGCACCTCATATTCAGTCATTCGGTTTTCTTCGATTGGGAGACCAGTGACTCGTCTCTCTCGCACGGAAAACCTAGAAATGATTATTCAAAGTAGTGCCCTATAAACTCATTTTTCCAAAATCATTCTTCGTATTTATTATCATCAGATATATCCAGTTGACTCACAATACTCAAGTAATCCTCACACGACTCGTTTTTAGTTTCTATTTTTCGCAATTCCCTAAAATAATTTTTTGAGATGTTATTTTTCTTTGTTCTTGCTATCATGGTAAGTTTCATAGTGTTCATTTCTACCATGCTAAATTCTTTTCTGGTAAAATAAAACTATGGAAGTGATATCAATAAATTTTATGATTTTTGTGTGTTCTATCATTTGTTTGTGCGCGTATAGGGGGTTTCAAAGGGGGTGGGGGTTGTGCAAGTGGGTGGGGGTGTCCAGGGGGGTTGGGTGGGCTGTCTAGTGGGGTGGGGGTGTCTAGGGGGTGTCGAAGGGGGTGAGGGTGGTGTACAGGGGGGTGTGGGGGCTCTCCAAGGGGGTTGGGGGTGTCCAAGGGGGTTGGGGTGACCAAGGGGGTGGGGGAGGGGGTGGGTGTTGGTGTTCAGGGGGTGAGGGGGCTGAAGAGGTTTTCCAAGGGGATAGGGGTATCCAGGGGGTGGGGGTGGTCTCTATAGAGGTGAGTGGGCTATCCAAGGTGGTAGGGGTGTCTAAGGGGTGGGGGCTGTCTAGAGGGGTGGGTCTGTCCAGAGGGGTGGGGGATGTCCAGAGGGGTGGGAGCTATCTAGAGGGTTTGGGGGGATGTCTAGAGGGTTGGGGGTGTCTAGGGTGTCCATGGAGGTGAGGGGGGTGCAGTCCAGGGGTGTGGGGGTGAGGTGGTCCAAGGGTGGGGGTGTCGAAGGGGGTGGGGCTATCCAAGGGGGTGGGGGATGTCCAAGGGGGTGGGGGAGTGTCCAGAGGTTTTGGGGGTTGTCCGGAGGGTTGGGGGTGTCCAAGGGGGTAGGGGTGGGGGTGGTGTCCAGGAGGGGTGGGGTGTCCAAGGGGGTGGGCGCTGTCTAGGGGGTGGGGGTTGTCCAAGGGGGTGGTGGTGTCCAGGGGGTGTCCAAGGGGGTGGGGGTGGTGTCCAGGGGTGGGGGCTATCCAAGGGGGTGGTGGTGTCTAGAGGGTGTCTAAGGGGGTGGGGGTGGTGTCCAAGGGGGTGGGGTATCCGAGGGTGTCAAAGGGGGTGGGGGTGGGGGTGGTTTCCAAGGGGTTGGGGGTGTCCAGGGGTGTCAAAGGGGGTGGGGGTGGTGTCCAGGGGGGTTCAGGGGTTGTCCAAGGGGGTTGGGGGTGTCCAAGGGGGTTCAGGCATGTCAAAGGGGTGGGGGTGGTGTCTGAGGGGTGTGGGGGTTGTCCAAGGGGGGTGGGGGTGTCTAGGGGTGGTTTCCAGGGGTGAGGGGGTTTTCCAAGGGGATAGGGGTGTCCAGGGGTGGGTGGTGTCCAGGGAGGTGAGTGGGTTGTCCAAGGGGGTAGGGGTTGTCCAGGGGGTGGGGGATGTCTAGAGGGTTGGGGGTTTTCCAGGGGTGCGGGTGGTGTCCAGGGGTGGGGGTGGTGTCCAAGGGTGTGGGGGTGGTGTCCAAGGGGGTCGGGGTGTTTTCCAAGTGGGTAGGGGTGTCCAGGGGGTCGGGGTGGTGTCTAAGGGGGTGGGGGTGGTGTCCAGGGGGTGGGGGTCGGTCTAGTTGCACTAGGATGTATTCTTTGTGAACCTTAAGAAGAAAGGATCGAAGATGAATTTAAAACTGTTATATATAACTATATTTTCTTTTAAAAATCATTTTCAAGCATTTTTTTAAAATACGCATAGATTTGTTTTACATTTCAAAATTGTTTTACATTCAAATTATGATATTTTTCATATAAACCTATATTTGTCTTATCTTAAAAAGATTTATAATTTTGATATTTGTTATAGGTAATAATGAGTCGAAGTTGGATTATGGCACATCGAATGAGTAATCAATATGAGGAAGGTGTTGATTCCTTTTTGGAATTTGCTAAACAAAATGTTCCAAGAAGTGACATTTTTTTCTGTCCATGTCGGAAATGTTTGAATATGAAGAAGTTTAAAAGTGGGGAGATAAAAAATCATCTGATTTATCATGGTTTTAATCCGAGTTATAGCCCTTGGATTTGGCATGGTGAAACTGGACAGAATGTCAGATCTACTGATGCTGAAGATTCACAAGATGGTAAATCCGATATAATTGAAGAAATGATTCACGATATTGCATCTGAACAAATTGAGATAGAACCGACAGTTGCGCGTCTATATTGTGATGTTGAAGTACCATTGTATCCTGGTTGTACAGATTTTACAATTTTTTCAGCGATGTTAAGATTGATTAACCTGAAGTCGAAACATGGATGGAGTGACAGAAGTTTTAAAGAGATGCTACAATTGATTAAAGACATTATTCCAAAAGATAACGATCTTCCAAATTCACTTTTTATGGCCAAGAAATATTGTGCCTGGTGGAATTGGGATACAAGAAAATATATGCCTGCCCGAATGACTATATGATATATAGGAAAGAATATGAATTTCTATCAGAGTGTCCTAAATGTGGGACATCATGGTATAAGGTGAATGAAAAATCACAAGATTATGTAGATATTACAAAGATCCCTTCCAAGGTACTTTGGTATATTCCTACAATTCATCATTTGAAACGTTTATTTGCTAATTCACATGATGCAAAAAGGTTAAGATGGCATGCTAATGAGCGGATATGTGATGGAAAAATATGTCATCCAACCGATTGTCCACAATGGAAGAAAATTGATGAGCAATATCCAATATTTGGAAATGAAATTAGAAATCTCAGACTAGGGTTGTGAATAGATGGAATGAATCAATATCGAACCCCCAGTAGAACACATAGTTCATGGCCTTTTTTATTGGTAATTTAAAACCTCTCTCTAGAAGTTTGTATAAAGTGAAAATATGTCATGTTGAGTATAATGATCTCTGGTCTGAAGAAACCTAGTAATGATATTGATGTTTTCTTGTCACAATTTATTGATGATTTGAAACTTTTATAGGTGGATGGTATTAGGGTGTATGATTATTATAAAATGTAATATTTTCAACTGCATGCAGTGCTTATGTTCACTATAAATGACTTCTCAGCATATGGAAATTTGTCTGGATACATTGTTAAAGGGCATAAAGCATGTCCAATTTGTGAACAACAGACTTCATATTTTCAATTGCATCATGGGAGGAAAACATTGTACATGGGTCATCAAAAGTTTTTTCCTATGGATCACTCTAATAGAAGACTAAAAAAGGCATTCAATGGCTCATAATAATTTTATATTACTCCAAAACTTTTATCCCCTGATCTGTATTTTGAGAGGGTGGAAAACCTTGATGTTACATTGAAAAAGGCATATAAATATGGTAATGATAGACATATCTAGAAGAAAAGGTAAATATTTTTTGAGCTAACATATTGGAGATATCATGAAATTAATCATAATATTGATGTCATGCACGTGGAGAAGAATATCTATGATATTTTTATTAGAACATTGTTAGATATTAAATGAAATAAAAAAGATGGGTTGAAAGAAACATTAAACTTACTATCAATGGGAATACATTTGGAGTAAGCTCCCACTTTTAATGGAAGATGAACATTTCTTCCCCCGGCTTGTCATACATTATCCAAGAGGGAGAAAATTAGCTTTTGTCAGCATCTTTGTGGTATCAAAGTGCCTCAATTTTATTCTTAAAATGTAAAAAAATTTGTCTCATTAAAGGACTTGAATTTGATAGGTATGAAATCTCATGATTGTCATGTCATGATGAAACAACTTCTACCTGTTTCATTGCGTGGAATATTTCCCATCTGTTTCAGAAAGACTATAATGAATTTGTATTATTTTTTCAATTTAATTTGTAATAAGGTGATTGATGTGAATTCTTTGAACATTTTGGAAAAGGATACAATTTGTATACTTTGTCAATTGGACATTTATTTTCCTCCAACTTTTTTTTGATATAATGGTGCATTTAATGATTCATCTGGTTTGAGAAATAAAGCTTTATAGACCTGTATATCTTTATTGGATGTATCCTTTTGAAAGGAATGTGAAAATATTGAAGGGGTATTTTAATAATCCATATCAACCTAAAGCCTCCATTATTGAAAAGTATATTTCTGAGATGGTTGTAGAGTTTTCTATGAGCTACTTGGCTACGGCGCAGCACATAGGTTTTCCTCCATCTCACCATGAACGAGTTAATAATAAGGGAAATGGGATTCGTGGCTTGGAAGTCAAATCACTGTCAGCTGAACAGATGACGACGTTAGAATTATACATCTTGAATAACATAGTTGATGCTCAACTGTATATCACATTTCATATTAATTAGTTGAAACAATCTCATCTAAATAAGAAAGAAATGTGTATCTTGAATGATCATAATAAAGCATTTTTTCCATGGTTTAAAAATACCTCTCTTGGTAGATCATATGTATCAGAGACATTAAAATGGGTAGTGGGTGGCCCATGTTTAAATATGATAACATGGTCCGGTTATGACATTAATGGATATACATTTCATACGAAAGATCAGGACAACAGAAGTGCAGTTTAGAATAGTGTTGTGTTGGTGTTTGTAGAAGCAATGCATTTTTTGAGTGCTAAAGAAAGAAACCCAATTTTTGTATCAAGTGCATATTATGGAGTGATTGAAGAAATATGGGAGGTTGATTACTTTAAAATTAAAGTTCCTATTTTTTAATTGTAAATGGTTTATTGGAAATTATAGTGTCAGACACGATAAATTTGGAATGACAGTTTTTAATCTGAATATATTAGAAGACACAACTGATTCTTTCATAATGGCCACACATGCAAAAAAAGTTCTATGTAGTAGACCAATCAGATATGCAGTGGTCTATTGTTTTATAAGGGAAAAAACAATATGTTGGTGAGAATGAACTTGATGAAGATGTTGATTTATGTGAGATCCCTACTTCCATGGAAATATTAACATAAAATAATGATGACCATGTTGAAGACATGGTTTGTGCCATAAGGAACGATCACGATGAAGGAATTTGGGAAAACAATCCATTTTTACATTCCTAAAATTATAGGTAACATTTTCTAATTTCTTGTTCACATTTATTATTTTCATAAAATGTTAGATATTGTAAGTTTTTTTATTAAAACATGTATTAAAAAAATAAGTATAATTTTTGTTTGTTTTAATTTTGTTTAGTTTACTTTATCATGTTTACCATTACATAAATTATATATCTATTATTTTTTTCAATGAAAATTACTTTACCATGTTTACCATCTTTACCATCTTTACCATTATTTAACATGCTTACCATATTAACCATGTTTACTATTACGTAATTTAGTACAATTTTATGTTTTCTATTTACATTAGTATTGTAATATTTGAATTTGTATATTAGTGAACTAATGTTTGTTTATTTGATTTGAAGGAAAATGACATATCAATCAGTTAATCAACCACATGATTCTGGAGATGAGCATATTGGTCATACCTCTGGGGAGGAATATTCACATGCTCCTCTTGATGTTCCCCGATATTCCTCATGTGCTCCCATTACGACAAAGAGTTAAAGAGTTAGTAAACTTGGGTTCACATGTTTACCAAAATTATCACTTGCACGTACGCAGGATCAGAGGATAATCATTTAGTTTGATGAGGATGATATTCTTAGAGGTCAAAATGCAAAATATTTTAAGAGTTTTGTAACAACTCAGAGTAAGAGAAAAGTAATAATTTTTTATGATGATTAGGGAAGTGTGGACAAAGTGATAATCTCTCAGTTGTGGGAGACGATTTTGGTAAGATATTTTGCTATTGTTTTTCTATTCTTTAAATGTTTCTAGTATATATAATATTTTTAACCGCTTTTTTATTAGATGACATTTGATATTCTTGACACTGGAGGAGTCAGAAAGAAATACTTATCGATGCCTGCTAGAAGATGGAGGGATTTAAAATAAACCCCCTCATCTGATTTCATTTTTGCTCATAGAAGTCATGAAAATCTATGTCATATATATCCTTTCATAGATGAAGACATATGGAGATAGTTTGTTGAAAGTAGAAGAAAGGATTCATTTTTGGTAAGAGAAATGTAAACTATTATAATATTTTGTATATAAATGATCTTATTATTGTTTTGTTAGTGATTTCTTATTCTTAATTTATAGGAAATAAGGAAATATCATCAGGATATCCAATATAAAAATGTATACCCTCATATTTTATCTCGGGGAGGGTATACATTATTGGAAGAACAAATGATGGTGGAAAATTTAAAAAAATTAAGGGCTGAGTCTTCAAGCTCTGGAGAGGTGGCCCCTCCATCCCCTCCATCTAGACATGAAAAATGGAAATGGAAGAGAGATCGAATGGGAAAAAAAGGGAAATATCTTTCGGAAGATTTTGAGAATCGTACATGAGAGGATTGTAAGATATCTATTTTATTTATTTAAGTTAACTATATTATTCATATAATTTCAATCATTACAGAAATGTTCAATTAATTAATACATGATTCTCTTGAGAAGCAGAGCTCATAGGTGGTATTTACAGCTACTGGGAGGTAAGATATTTTATCTGCAGCATTTGGAAAACCCAACAATCCTGGTCGTGTACGAGGATATCCGATAGGTTTATCGTAATAAAAGCGTTGCCACATTATTCAACTTCTTAAGTTGAGGGTGTTTATAAAAAAATAGAATCCTTGGAGACTGAAGTTCATAATATTAATGCAACGATAAAGGAAAATATTAGAGCTTTGGTACAGTCTATGATTGCAGACATGCAAAGACAATTTCAAACTACACCTCTCACTCCTCCACCTCCCCCTACAGACCCCATTATTTACCCTCCACCTCTGCCAGTAGCTCCCACTCCCCCACCTCAGCCTGCGAACCCCATTTTTTATCCAACTACTCCACTGCAGCTTCCTACTTATTGCGAGTTGTATGTTGATTATAATCAACATCATATAGTTACATGTGGGCTAGTATATTGTGTAGAAGATATAGTTCATCATCAAAAATTAGAGGTAGAGAATCATAGGGTCACTATACAGGATATTATAAATATATTAGCTCGAGTACTATTACCTACATATGAGGTGATGAAAGTTGGATATAGTATCGGCCATTTTTTAATTTGGTCATCCATACTTCTGCGACTCATTACCATAGAGGTATGTATGTTATATCTTATATTATATTTTTTTATGAAAGTTGTTTTATCATTTTAAAACTAATATATTTTTCTATTTATTTTTACTATAATACTTCAAAGGTAAAGAAATATTGTACAAAAAATGAAAAAGAAAAATGGCTATGACATCAGATACAAATTTTAGTAGTCTTGACAGATTGTCAAGATATTCAAATTTGTTGGCGGATCATTATGAGTTTCCAATGGAATATCATGTTTGTGTACATGCAATAATTATGGGTATTGTAAAAACTGATATCATGGAGCTTGTTATGGGAGATAAATTGGGCATCAACGTGGTGAAAATATTTTCCATGTAAGTCTTAACACCTTTTCCTTGCGTTATATTTATTAAAAATGTATAATTATGTCTATTTTGTATTAGGTATCTTTATAACATTTTGGAGAAGAATGAGTGGAAATATGTATATGGATTTCTAGACCCGCATTTGATTTCCCCTGAATCACATGCATTGGATGAGGAACAAAGAATGCTTTATATTGCTGAAATATTTGAATAGAATATAGTCACACAATGTTGGATGATGCCTTTTTTTGAGACGTATGAAACACATATCTCTCAAAGAGTTCATTATCTTTTAACATAAAAAACCACTAACCTTAAATTTTCTTTCATCAGTGATCATTGGATGTTAGGTGTTTTTTCCCAAGGGATAAAACACTTTATTGGATATGCTCTATCTATGGAGATGTGTGGGAAAGTTTTAAGAAAATGTTGGAAAAGTAAGTTTCAATTTCTAAATATTTTTTTATGTCATAATAAATTTTAAATTTATCCCATTCGTATTATTTTCTAACAGGGTATGGGTATACTTTTTAAAAAACACAAAGAAAAGGAGTGTGATGATTAAATATGTAAATGTAAAGGTAAATATCCATTTATAATTTTTACTTTTTGATTTATTACATAAAAATGATATATTGAATTTACACTAATTCAAACATAATTTTCATGAACCAAAAGGCGTCATTGAATGTGAATATTATATTTTAAGATTTATGTATGAAATAATAACAACAGGAATAGTTGTGATCTTTGACTTGGTAATATTTCCTTTTAAACATTTCCATAATATTTCATTTGATTTATTCATTATACACTTTAACTACTATCCTTTTAATTTGTATCTATTTGATGACCCTCAACCCTATAGTGCTCAAGACGTCAAACACTTACAAGGGGAATGGTCAAATTATTTTATAGGTTTGATTGAATTTTAGTTGTTTGTAGTGTAGAATGTAATTTTGAATATTGTCATTGTAATTTTGTATTTGGTAGTCATTTAGGTTGGATTTAGTTTTTTTTAAGTTGACATTGTAAGTTTTGAATGTAATATATGTGAATGTTTAATTTTTCTCTACTTCTTGTTTTGGTCTACTTATTATGGTTTTTTTGGTATGGATTCTAGTCTGAGGGGTGGGGCTCAAACGGTGTGGGGGGTGTCCAGTGGGTTGGGGGTATCCAGGGGTGTGGGAGGGATATCTGGTAGGGTGGGTGTGTCCGTGGTGTCCATGAGAGTGGGGGGAAGTCCATGGGGTGGGAGAATTTCTAGGAGGGTGGTACGGATGTCCAGGGGAGTGGGGGCTATCCAGGGGGTGTCCATGGGTGTGGGGGTGTCTTGTGGGGTGAGGGGGGTTTCCAAGGGTGTGGGGGGGCTATCCATTGGGGTGTCCAGGGGTGTGGGTTATCCAGGGGTGTGGGAGGGTTTTCTGATGGGGTGGGGGTGTCTTTAGTGTCTATGAGAGTGGGGGGGAAGTCCAGGGGGTGGGAGAATTTTCAGGAGGGTGGGAGGGATGTCTAGGGGAGTGGGGGGCTATCAAAAGGGTGTACAAGGGTGTGGGGGTGTCTTTTGGGGTGAGGGGGGTTTCCAGGGGTGTGGGAGGGCTGTCTAGTGGCGTGGGGGTGTCCAGAGTGTCCATGGGGATGGGGGGTAGCCAGGGGGTGGGAGAGAAGGCTCCATCATCCCTCGGGGGGGCTGAACGCCACTGGAAGGTACTCATCACTCTCACATGCAAAGCTTGAGATCTCTAAATGCTTCACCAATGCTTTCTTCCCCTATAAACAAAATTCATTCTATCACTTTGATGCTAGTATAACTAGGGTAAATGTCATAATGTGTGACTAAAATAAATCGATCTTGGTGGTGGAAATCACCTGGATCTTGCGGGAAGGGAAATGATGCTCCCAAGGCTTCCCATGAGATGCCTGAAATGACGTTAACAAAAATCCCGATGGTGGGAAGAGGTCGCTAATTCAGTTGGTGGAGAGGGACGCAGAGAAGACGACTACGATGATCCGAAATATACCCAACAAGTACACATAATTGACTATTTAGTTTCCCAAATTAGATGATTGAATAAATATAGGGTTGTTTGTGTGTTTTTTTGGTCTCCTACATGCAATGGTAGTCCAAGAACATTACCATCATATCCCACTTGTCACCAAAGAAATACACAAATAGCCCTATATTTTTTCAATCATCTAATTTGGGAAACTAGACATCACTTATGTGTACTTGTTTGGTATATTTTAGATCATCGAAGTCGTATTCTACGCCTCCCTCTCCACCAACTGAACAGGCACCCTCATCCCACCACCAGGATTTTTGTTAACGTCGCTTTAGGCGTCTCATGGGTAGCCTTGGGAGCATCATTTTCAGTCCCGCAAGATCTGGGAGATTGCTACTGCCAAGATCCAGGTATTTTAGTCACACATGAGGGAATTTCCCCTGGTTATAATGGAATAAAAGTGATATAATGAATTATGTTTACAGGGGAAAAATAAATTGGTGAAACATTTTAGAGATCAAGCTTCGCATGTGAGAGTGATGAGTACCTTTTAGAGGTGTCCAGCCCCCTGAGGGATGGCGGCGCCTCCTCTCCCAACACCAGCTGTCTAGGGGCTGTACATGGGGTGGGAGAATTCTAGGGGTATGGGGGTGTCCAAGGTTGTGGTGGGGGCTGTCCAGTGGGGTGGGGGGTTCTAGTCTGGTTTTGGTCGGGTTTTTGTCTGTTTTTGGTCTGGGGGTGTCCAGTGAGGTGGGGGTGTCTAGGAGTGTGGTGGGGGCTATCCAGTGGGGTGGAAGGGTGTCCAGGAGGATGGTAGGGATGTCTAGGTGAGTGGGGGTATGTCTAGGGGGTGTCCAGAGGAGTGGGGGGAAGTTCAGTGGGGTTGGGGTGTTCTAGGAGTGTGGTATGGTTGTCCAGGGGAGTGTTATACAGTGGGGTGGGGGTGTCTAGGAGGGTGGGGGTTTCCATGTGTGTGGGAGGGTTGTCCAGGGGTGTGGGAGTGCTGTCCAGGGGGTGGTGGTGTCCTGGAGGGTGGAGGGTTGTCCAGGGGTGTGGGGGCTATCTAGGGGGTGGGGCAGTCTAGGGGTGTTGGGGTGTCCAAGGGTGTGTGGGGGGCTTTCCAGTGGGGTGGGGGGTTCGGCTCTGATTTTGGATGGGTTTTTGTTTGTTTTTGGTCTGTTTTTTGTATGGGGGTGTCCAGTGGGGTGGGGGTGTCTAGGGGTGTGGTGGGGTCTATCCAGTCTGGTGAGAGGGTGGGAGGGATGTCCAGGTGAGTGGGGGGATGTCTAGGGTTTTCCAGGGGTGTGAGGAGCAGTCTAGTGGGGTGGGGGTTGTAGGGGTGTGGGAGGGTTGTCCAGGAGAGTGTTGTTCAGTGGGGTGGGGGTGTCCAGTGGGGTGGGAGGGCTTTCCAGGGGTGTGAGAGTGTTTTCCAAGGGGTGGGGGTGTCCAGAAGGGTGGGGGTTGTCCAGGGGTGTGGGGGGTTGTCCAGGGGGTGGGGGCAGTCCAGGGGTGTGGGGGTGTCTAGGGGTGTGGTTGGGGTTGTCTAGTGGGGGGGGGGGGTTCAAGGGGTGTGGGAGGGATTTCCAGGGGTGTGGGAGTGTTTTACAGGGGGTGGGGGTGTCCAGGAGGGTGGGGGTTGTCCAGGGTGTGGGGGGTTGTCCAGGGGTGGGGGGTTTCTAGGTGTGTGGGAGGGCTTTCCAGGGGTGTGGGAGTGCTGTCTATGGGGTGGGGGTGTCCAGAAGAGTGGGGGTTTCTAGGGGTGTGGGGGTATGTCCAAGGGTTGTAGGTAGTCCAGGGGTGTGGGGGTGTCCAGGGGTGTGGTGGGGGCTGTCAAGTGGGGTGGGGGTTTCTATGGGTGTGGGAGGGCTGTCTAGGGGTGTGGGAGTGTTGTCCAGGGGGTGGGGTGTCTATTAGGGAGGGGTTGTCTAGGGGTGTGGGGGGATGTCCAGGGGGTGGGGGGCAGTCCAAGGGCATCGGCGTGTCCAGGTGTGTGGTGGGTGATGTCTAGTGGGGAGGGGGTGTCCAAGAGGGTGGGGGCAGTCCAGGGGTGTGGGTGTCCAGGGGTGTGGTGGGGGCTCTCCAGAGGGGGTAGGGGAGTTCTTGTCGGGTTTTGGTCTGTTTTTGGTCTGGGGGTGTCCAGTGGGGTGGGGGTGTCCAGGGGTGTGGTGGGGGCTGTACAGTGGGGTGGGGGGTTCTAGTATGTTCATGGTCAGGTTTTGGTCTATTTTTTGGTATGTTTTTGATCTGTTTCAGGTCATTTGGCAGGGCATAGTAGTGGTTGATCGGTGGTCAGGGCTCTCCAGTGGGGTGGGGGGTTCTGGTCTGTTTTTAGTAATTTTTTGGTCTATTTCTGGTCTTTTGGCAGGGCATAGAAGTGGTTGATCGGTTTTATTTAAAAAAATTGTTTTTTATGTCGGTTATTTTATAACTGATGGACAAAATGCACTGGGATTAGTTTTAACGTTGGTTATTTGGAAACCAACGTAATAAATGAATGGGAAATGGTTTTTAAATCGGCTATTTCCAAATCGATGTAATAAATGGAAATGAATAGTTTTTTACGTAGGTTATAAAATAACTGATGTAGTATATATGTTTTCATGTCGGTTATTATTTAACTGACGTTGGAAACCGCTTGGTAGACAGGTTTATCACGTTGGTTATGAAAATAACCGACGTGATAAATGCTTTGGAGGAGTGATTTATGATGTCATTTATATAATAACCGACGTGAAAGAGTATATACCACATTGGTTATTAAAAATCCAACATAATAAACTATGACTCAGAAGCGTTTTCCACGTCGAATTTTTATCAAATGATGTGAAAAATGCTTCAGGTTTGTGTTTTTAACATCGGTTGTAAAATAACTGATGTAAAAAACAATGTTTATAACGTCTCCTGTAATAACATCGGACAAAAGATGATGTAAAAAATAAAAAATAACCGCTGTAAAAAATTATTTCTACACTAGTGCGTTGTGTTTTTATAAATACAAGTATTTTGGTTAATTAATACAGAAAGAAGATTGAATGGCCTCATCCAGTAGACTCGGGCCATATGAAGCCCATCTTTTGGAGCTTGGGAAGGATATAGCATCACTGGGATTTGCTTTGGACCAAGCCCAAGCCGAAATTCAACATCTGAAGCTTGAACGGAATCACCTAATAGAGAAGTTGAACCTGATAAAAATTACCAGTCGGGCAATGTTGTCCGAACCACCCCAAGATTATATCACCATAGAACACCTTACACTTAGGTCCTATGCTGGTGTTATAAGCGACTATGTAATGACACCTTATCTTATTTGTGTAATCCTTTTATATAAATAAAATTGTTATTTATTCTTATAGAAAAGTTTTTGAATTTCAAATATCCAGATAAATATAGGATGTGTATTATTGAGGAATTTAGAAAAAAAAAGGGGTATTTTGAAATTTTTTTGTATTCTTTAAATAATTAATAATGTGAAATGATTTTCAAAAAATGGTCTTCTACAGTTGTGTTCAGTGAGAAATCTAGAGTCTAATAAGATCAACAAGATTTTTAGTGAATAGTAAAGTATGAATAGTACCATACCTGTATGAATAGTAAATTGGCTAAAAAAATAAAAACTTCACCTGTGAATGTATAAATATAATTTAAACATCTTAAAAGTGTAAAATGATCATAGTATAAGATTTGGTATTTTTGTATGTCATACATATTTTATTTACAATTTTATAATTAATTTAAAAATTTATAATGGAAATATATTTTCATAAAATGTAATCATAAATTGTTAATTTATTGTATTACGGTTATACGATCATTTTATGAGACCTTTATTACGTTTTTAAAGTGTTACAAGTTCATTTTTGAATTCAGAGCATCGATATTAGGTTAGGGTGAATTTTTTGGGTTTTTTCTGAAATATTAGAATTTTCGTTGAATAGTAAAAATACAGTTTTGAGTTTCGGGTGTTTAATGACATCATTAATGAAGTAATAATGATGTAATCTTTCTAGTTGACTTATGAATAATGAGATATGATATTAGGTGTCCCAATTGGCCAATTCCATGGGAAAATACCATGGGAAAGGCCATGGTTTTTCAAATACCACTGATGAGGTGTCCCTTGGAAATTAATAATTTATTCCGTCACTTTTCCAATAAATAACAAGCCATTTCCCTCATTCATTTCATTAAAAAATCCTCCCCAATGAATTTTTGGTCTTTTTACCTCCCAAAGAGTCCTTCCAAGGTTCCCTCAAGCCTGCCAAGGTCCGGACCTTCAAGCTTTCGAAGTTACTCTTCAAGGTAAGAGAACCTTTCACCCTCCTCTTTTAAGTCATGACTTCCATTATGTTATGTCTTATAGTTCCATTTTATTATGTGGGGTCTCATTATTCTATATCTTTAATACTCTACATTTCATTTAAAAATTATGAGATACCCTTTCCACTCTCATCAATTTATTTTCTGAATTTTTAAGTGACGCCGTTAGGCTGTTGAAATTTTTGTAAAAGAAATTGCATCTTCTCTTTTCCTTCGAGCTTCATTTTCATATGGTATTTACTTCAAATATCCATACCATGATCTTATTTATTTTTATTTTATACCCATACTGTATTATGAGTTATTTATGATTGGGTGACTTATGTCTCCTCTCTTTTCAATGTTTTCTAAAAAAATGTAAAATAGTTGTTACGCTGTTGAATATTCGTCTCAAAATCTCTCTCTTTTTCTCAAGAAAATCTCTTGTATTATTTATGTGAATACCCAATTATATTTTTATATACAGAGGTATTCATAAATACATAAAATCGATCTATTTTATTCTGTAATTGACATACATATAACCCTCACTCCCTTTCCATGGGTTACAAATGACTTAACGATCAAGTTTCTAAGAACTTTTAAAACATCGCAATTTTGAAATGAAACCCATTTATTTTATTCTCTATGGTTTATTTATGAAATTTTTTATTATGATATATGTGGATCACATGAAAGTAAATAAATATTAAGGGTTCTCCCTGATAGCGCTCCAATTCATTGGGTAAATAATTTAATCTCTAGAGATGACAAGTTTCACGGTACCATGGTGAATAACCTTGGTAATTTTTATGACACCGCAGAGATAAACCTTGGTGATATGTTCATGAATGTATAAATGAAATTTTGTATCCAAATATTCAAGTTATGATTCAAGTTCTTTTTATTATGATATTCTTATTCTTACATTGCTCATTTCTTTATGAATTTTATCACATTATTATTAATATTGCTCAAGATCACATGTCAACTGTTTTACTTGTTTTACTTACCGAGCCTTCTGCTCACCCTTTCCTTTGATATATGTCTCCAGGATATGAGATGCAGTAATTGTACATCGGATGAACCTATGATGAAGCCTTACGAGTGGTTTATAAGAATTTTTTATGTTGTTTTCATGTATTATGTTTCTGATTTCCAAGACACTAGACTTTAAAGATCCTCTATTTGTAAAATTGTGTAATAAAAAGACGGGATTCCATAGTTCGTATCAAAGTATTGTTTAGTTATTTATGTAAATTAGGCTATTAAAACTTTAGGAATAATCCTATAGAAAATTTTAAATATAGGACAACTTCCTGGTATTTTGGTAAGTATTCAGTAAGTGGTTTATCAAGAAAATACATCCATGTCTGGATACGAGCAGGTAGAGGTGGCACTGTCACAGAGGTACCAAGGAGTGAAAACTCTGACAAGGAGTTTCGGACTTGACCCGAGGTATCCTGGTACAAAAAATTGGGCCTTACTACACTCTTGGTTATGACACTCCCAGGGGATATGTTTGGTTAATCATAAGCTTTTTATTAATCATTATGAAGTATTTATAGAGAAATGTAATTGTTTAAAGAAGTTTTAAGACATAAAATCCTTTATTGTTAAAATATTCATAAGTGAAATAAGTTTCTCACTAAGGTTTTATTATTTTAGAAATGGCAGGAAATAGGAGAAACCATGAAAATAGTGACCGCAATGGACCATGCACTGACGGCCCTCCGATGGAATCTGAAATGGAAACATTCATGCGAATGATTAACCAACTGAATCAAGTTGTGGGAAATAACTTGAATCAAGCTGAGAGTGATATCTCAACATGAAGGGAACAATATTCTGTTGAGTCCTTTATGCATTAATGACTACCAAACTTCTGTGGATTGATTGAACCATTGATTGCTGAACATTGGATCAACTCTATAGAGAAGATCTTTTCTGTTCTCCGCTTTTTAGAGCAAGAGAAGGTAACCCTGGATGTCTATCGCTTAGAGGGAGAATCTGAACAGTGGTGGGAACTGATTAAAACACAAGGAAAAGAGTAGAGGTTGTATCTATGGAGTGGGAAGAGTTCAGAGGGTCTTTTTTAGTAAGTATTTCCCTTATTCCATGAGAACAATAATAGAGAAGGAGTTTCTTGAGCTGAAGCAGAAGGAGAATGAATCTGTGGGAAGCTATAAGATAAAATTTACAAGACTTTCTTGTTATAACTCAAGATTTTAAATGGATCCTAATAGTAAGGATGTTAGATTATTCGGTGGGCTAAGACCTCATCTACGAAAGAATCTAGTCAATCGATACTATGATAGCTATGAGGAGATCATACGGAGTGCAATGAAAGACGAACTGGAGTTCAGTGAGACGCAGTGGTCTTATAAATCAAATGAAAAAAAGAGATTGATGGAGCCCAGCTCAGGGAGGACCTTTGATCAGGGAAGAGGAGGCAAGCAAGTGCAATGTCCCGTGTCTAATAAATGTGGGAAGAAGCATTTGGGGAAATACCTGCTTGGGGGTGGGAAATGCTACAAGTGTGGAAGAGATGGCCATATTGCGAGGAATTATCATAGTGAGGTGAAACATCAACTTCCAAACACTAAAGAAAAGGGGAAGATGGTGTAGTACCTACCTGATGTTCAGTTCTTTAAGTGTGGAAAACTTGGGCACTTTTTAAAACATTGTTCAAATCTAAGGGCAGTGGAGGGGAACCACCATCAGCCTCAGAAAATGATAAGGGAGCAACATCGTGCTTTTTCTATCACAATAGCTAAATTTGAAGCTCCAAATGATGTGGTATCAGGTACTCTTGTTGTTCTCTCAAAGCTAGAAAGTACTTTGTTTGATTCTGGTTCTACGCATTCCTTTATTTCCTCTAAGTTTGCAAAGAATTTGGAATCAACCCCTAACTTGATAAAAGTATATTTATCAGTTAAGACTCCTGGTGGGATTATCCAAGCATCATTAGTGTTTGGAAACTCTAGTATTTACTTTGGTGAGCATAATATTATCACAAATCTAGTAGTCATTCCCATGCTGGAATTCTACATTATACTAGGGATGGACTGGATCTCAAAGTATAATGCTAATATCTAATGCAGAAGTAAACAAATCTCAGTAGTCTTGAATGGAAAACCTACAGTTATCTTCCAAGGAGAGATATCTCAACCTGATCTTTGTCTACAAGAACCTCCTATATCCTTCATAATGGAATTGATCAGTGAAGAAGAAGAAGGAAATGAGAGTCTGAGGATAGAAAATGTCCCCATCATCTAGGAATACATTGACATATTTCCTAAGGAGTTTCTCGGACCTCCCCCAGAAATAAAGGTAGAGTTCTCTATTGAACTCGTACCTGGTTCTCATCTAATATCAAATACCCTGTATAGGATGGAAAATGTGGAGTTGGAGGAATGAAAGAAACAACTTCAAGATCTTTTGGAGAAGGGGTTTATCTGATCAAGTGTGTCTCCTTAGAGAGAACCTATTCTATTTGTGAATAATAAGGATGGATTGATGCAACTATGCATTGATTGTAGAGAACTGAATGGTATCACAGTAAAGAACATATACACTCTTCCAAGAATTGATGACTTATTTGACCAAATTCATGGGGCTCAATTCTTCTCTAAGATTGATCTTCAATCTGGTTATCATCAATTGAGGGTGAAGAAAGAAGATATTCCAAAAACTACCTTATGATCAAAATATGGGCATTATGAGTTTGTTTTTATGCCTTTTGGACTGACTAATGCACCTACTATTTTTATGGATTTGATGAATAGATTCTTTAAGGACTACCTTGATAACTTTGTTTTAGTTTTTATTGATGATATTCTGATATATTCCAAAAGTCATGAGGAGCATGATGATCATCTAAGTTTTATTTTGAAAACTCTACGGAAGGAGAGGATTTTTGGAAAGTTTAGTAAATCTGAATTCTGGTGAAAATAAGATTCTTTCTTGGGGCACATTATTACCAATGAAGGAATCACAGTTGACCCTACAAAGAAAAAATTTGTAGAGGAGTGGCCTCAACCTATAACAATAACTGATATTCATAGTTTCCTTGGATTAGTGGGATATTATAAGAGGTTTTTGAAAAACATTTCACAAATTTCTAATCCATTAACCATGTTAACCCAAAAAGGGTTCATGTTCATCTGGATAAAGGAGTGTGAGGAAAGTCTCCAAGAGCTGAAGAAGAGATTGGTTACTACACCGATGTTAACTCTTTCCCTCAAGTGGAGAAGGATTCGTTATTTTTAGTGATGCATCTCTAAAAGGGATTAGGTTCATCCTCATGAAAAATGAAAAGGTTATAGCTTATGCATCTCAACAGTTGAAGACTCATGAGAAAAACTATCCTATGCCTAATCTGGAGCTGGATACAGTCTTTTTTTCTCTGAAGATATGGAGCCACTATCTTTATGGGAGAAATGTGATATATACATAGACCATCAATGTTTGAAGTATATTTTCACACAAAAGGAATTGAACATGAGACAACAGATATGGTTGGAAATTATTAAAGACTATGATTGTTCAATTCATTATCATCCCGGAAGAGAAAAAGAAGTCACTGATGCATTAAGTAGGAAAGAATCAGTTGTTCTATCCATTATAAGGATTCAAAGAGATCCTTTGATCAATGAACTAGTAAAACAGGACATGGGAATTATAAAGGAAGGGACATCATCAACCCTAACCCAAATGATTTCTCAACTGTAATTACTAGAGAAGATCAAGAAATCTCAGAAAGAGGATCCTTTGTTACAGAATAATTTTCAGGCTGTGAATGATGGGAAGTTTCCTGAGTTCTATACTGATCAAGAATGTGTACCGAAATTTCGTATAAGACTATGTGTTCCATCTATTCCAGAAATAAATAAGGAGCTGATGGATGAAGCTCGTAGCTCTACTTTCTCTATACATCCTGGTAGCATGAAAATGTATCGGGAACTTCGTGATCATTATTGGTGGAATAATATGAAAAGAGAGATTTCTGACTACAAGTCAAGGTGCCTGGTATGTCAGCAAGTGAAGGCGGAGTGACAACTTCTTAAAGGGGTATTGCAACCACTACCCATACCAACATGGAAGTGGGACAATATCACTATGGACTTCGTCACTGGTCTCCAAAGAACTTACAAAGTAAAAAATGTGATATGAGTTATTGTGCACCGTCTCACCAAGACTGCCCATTTTATCTCCATTTAGAAATATTTCTCTCTTGATCAACTATCTAGGATTTATTTGAAGGAAGCGGTAAGGCTGCATGGACTTCCACTTTCTATCATATCTGATCATGATCCAAGGTTCACATCAAAATTCTGGAGAAGTCTTCAACAAGATCTGAGCACTGAATTGAATCTCAGTACGGCCTATCACCCCCAAAATAATGTCCAATCTGAAAGTACTATTTAAACACTCAACAAAACTCTAAGAACATGCTCAATGGATTTAAAAGGTGGATGGGATCAACATCTCCCTTTAGTTCAGTTCTCTTACAATAACCTCTTCCACTCGAGCATTCAAATGGCACCCTATGAAACTCTATATGGGAAGCTATGTAGAACTCATACTTGTTGGGATAAAGCTGGTGAAAGAAATCTTCTTGGGCCCGATCTTGTATAAGAGATGATAGAAAAGGTCCATCCCATCCAGCAACACATTAAGGCTGATCAGAGTCGGCAAAAGTTCTTTACTAAAAACCATCGAAGGGACTTGGAGTTTGATGTTGGTGACAAAGTATATCTTTGGATTTCACATTAGAAGAGAGTCATGAGGTTTGGGGAAAAAGGGAAGCTCAGCCCTAGGTACATTGGCCCATATGAAATCATTGATTGTGTGGGAGCATTGCCCTATCAGCCTGCACTTACTCCAAATCTAGCACAATTTCATGATGTCTTCCACGTATCCCTCTTAAGGAAGTACATACCTGAACCTTCATATGTAATAAATCTAGAGGTGGTAAAACTGGAACATGACCTCTCTTATGAGGAGGAGCGGGTGGAGATATTGGATCATATGGACAAGGTTCTACACAACAAGACTACCCACCTTGTTAAGGTGTTGTGGAGGAACCAAAAATGGGAACAAGCCATGTGGGAACCAGAGGAGTCTATGAGACAAAAGTACCCACACCTTTTCTCATCAGAGGGTATGAGATAAAAATTTGGGGACAACATTTCTTAAGAGGGGAAGAATGTAACAACCTGAAATTTTTAATTATTTTTGTTTCCAAAATTTGTGTGTTATTTTATTTTATACTCAACAAAACTATATCCTTTAATTAATTAAGTGGGTATAACTAAAATGAGACCATTGTTTTTTGACTGTTATATGACTGTTGGTCAATATGACCATTGGAAATTATAATCTTAATGTTGTGTTTTTATAAATACAGTTATCTTGGTTAATTAATACAAAAAGAAGATTGAATGGACTTATCCAGTAGACTAAGGCCATATGAAGCCCATCTGTTAGATCTTGGGAAGGAGGTAGCATCACTGGGATTTGATCTGGACCTAGCCCAAACCGAACTTCAACATATGAATCTTGAATGGAATCACCTGAGGGAGAAGTTCAAGCTGATATAAATCACCACTCGGGCAATGTTGTCTGAGCCACCCCAAGATTATATCACCATAGCACACCTTACACTTATGTCTTGTGCTGGTGTTATAAGGGGCTATGTAACGAGACCTTAGTTTCTTTGTTAATCCTTTTATATAAATATAACTTTTATTTATTCTTATGGAAAAGTTTGTGAATTTCAAATATCCAGATAAATATGGGATGTTTATTATTGATGAATTTAGAAAAAAAATGGGGTATTTTAAATTTTTTTGTATTCTTTAAATAATTAATAATGTGAAATGATTTTCAAAAATTGGTCTTTTACAATTGTGTTTAGGGAGAAATTCAGAGTCTAATAAGATCAAATTGATTTTTAGTGAATAGTAAAGTATGAATAGTAACATTCTCGTATGAATAGTAATGAATACTGAATTGGCTAAAAAAATAAAAACTTCACCCATGAATGTATAAATACAATTTAAACATCTTAAAAGTGAAAAAACGATCATAGTATTAGTTTTGGTATTTTTGTATGTCATAAATATTTTATTTATAATTTTATAATTAATTTAATAATTTAAAATGGAAATATATTTTTATAAATTTTAATCATATATTGTTACATTATTTTATTATGGTTATACGATAATTTTATGCTACCTTGATTACTTTTTTACGGTGTTACAAACTGAGTTATAGTTTTAAAGTTGTATTTTTTGAATAAATAATGAATTTATTTAAAAATTAAATTAAAATTATTTAGAAAATTATTTTCATAAAATAGAGTTCATTTTTGAATTCAGAACATTTATATTAGGTTAGGGTGAATTTTTGGAATTTTTTTGAAACAGTTGAATTTTCAGTGAATAGTAAAAATACAGTTTTGAGTTTCAGGTGTTTAATGACATCATTGATGATGTAATAATGATGTAAGATTTCTATTAGACTTATGAATAGTGATATATTAGATTAGGTTTCCTGATTATCCAATACCATGGTAAAATACCATGGGAAAGCCTATGGTTTTTGCAAATACCACCGATTAGGTGTCCCTTGGAAATTAATAATTTATTCCCTCATTTTTCCTATAAATACCAAACCATTTACCTCATTAATTTCGTTCCAAAATCCTCATCAACAATGTTCTGGTCTCCTTACCTCCCAAGTAGTCATCCAAAGGTGTCCTCAATCCTCCCAAGGTCCCAACCTTTAAGCTTTCGAAGTTACTCTTCAAGGTAAGGGAACCTTTCACCCTCCTCTTTTAAGTCATGACTTCCTTTATGTTATGACTTATAGTTCCATTTTATTATGAGGGGTATTGTTATTATATGTATTTATTACTGTAAATTTAATTTCCAAATGATGAGATACCCTTTACACTCTCATCAATTTATTTTCTGAATTTTTAAGTGACGTTGTTAGACTGCCAAAAGCTTTGTAAAAAAATTGCATCTTCTCTTTTCCTTCAGGGTTCATTTTCATATGGTATTTACTTCAAATATCCATACCATGATATTATTTTTTTTATTCTATACCCATTATTTATTATGAATTATTTATGATTGGGTGACTCTTATCCCCTCTCTTTTAAATGTTTTTTAAAACCATGTTATATAGTCGTTATGCTGCAGAATGTTCATCTCAAAATATCTCTCTTTTTCTCAAGAAATTCTCTTGTATTATTTATGTGAATACACAATTATATTTTCATATAAAAGGGTATTCATTAATACATATAATTGATTTATTTGATTCTGTATTTGACATAAATATAACCCTCACTCCCTTTACATGGGATATACATGACTTAATGATAAAGTTTTTAAGAACTTTTAAAACATCACAATTTTGAAATGAAACCCATTTCCTTTATTCTATATGGGTTATTAATGAAATATTTGATTATGATCTATGTGGATCACATGAAAATAAATACATATTAAGGTTTTTACCTGATAGTGCTCCAATGCATTGGGTAAAGAATTTAATCTCTAGAGATGACAAGTTTCACGATACCTTGGGGAATAACCTTGGTAATGTTTTTAACAACTTAGGGATAAACCATGGTGATATGTTCGTGAATGTCTAAATTAAATGTTATAGCCACATATTCAAGTTATGATTCAAGATATTTTTGTTATGATATTACTATTCTTCCATTCCTCATGCCTTTATGACTTTTATCATGTTCTTATTAATATTGCTCAAGATCACATGTCAACTGTTTCACTTGTTTTCCTTAATGATCTTTCTGCTCACATTTTTCTTTGATATATGTCTCCAAGATATAAGATGCAGTAACTGTGCATTTTATGAACCTATGATGAATCCTTAAGAGTGGTTTAGAATAATTGTTTATGTTTTTTTTCTTGTATTGTGTTCCTAATTTCCAAGACACTAGACTATAAAGATCCTCTGTTTGTAAAATTATGTAATAAAAATGTAGGATGCCTTGTACCTGGAAGCATTGAAAGAAGGTGAGAATATTATCTTTCTAAAATGAATGTTTTTATATCTATCCACATTAGGATTATATAGGTGCACAATGAGGATATATATATGCAAAATAAGGTGAAATGTTTTCCTAATTTTAATATTTATTTTCCTAGAATGATAAGTTTTAGGAACTATACCTAATATAAAGAATGTTCTATTATAGTAAGTTCATAGTTATTCATTCTCTATTCAAACTGGAAGTATTAAGATGTATAAATATTTGAGTGAGTATTTTTGGTGGTATGGCATAAAAAAGGATATTTTTTTATTTTTTATCTTGGTGTTTGGTATGTTAGCAAGTTAAGGCTGAGAGACCAAATTATAAGGGGATGTTACATCCATTATCTTTACCAAAATGTAAATTGGAAAACGTCACCATGTATTTTTTTCATCAAACTCCCCAAAATGTCTAAAGGGTACAATGAAATATGGGTTGTAGTCGATCACCTTATAATTTCATCACACTTTACTACAATTAGAGAATATTTCTATTTAGATCATCTTTCAAGTATATACATTAAGGAAGTTGTATGGTTTCATGAAGTAAAAATTCTATTGTATTAGATTGGGATATGAGGTCTATCCCAATTTTCTTTAGAATTATTCAATAAGCTCTAGAGATGGAATTTTTCTTCAACACTATGCATCATCCTAAGATAGATGGTTAGTATGAGAGAGTAATTCAAACTCTGTAAGATATTCTAATATCGTGTTATATATATTTAAAATGTGTTTGGGATCATCACCTTTTCGTATCTGAGTTTTCGAAAAACAATAGGCTTCACTCAAGTATTCAGATGGATCCTTAAGAATACCTCTATGGAAAGTATTTTATAACTCCAATATATTGGAATAAATTTAGATAAATAAATCAATTGGGTACTTATATTGATGAAGAAGTGGAAGAGAATGTTAGAGCCATTCAATGGAAGATAAGGGCAGCATAAAGTAAATAGAAAAGTTATGTTGACAATCATTAGCATGATCTTGAATTTTAAATTGATCAAAATGTGTTTCTATGAATTTATCTACGGAAAAAGGTTATAAGACTTAAGAATAAAGGAAATTTAACACCTAGGTGTATTTTCCATTTCAATATTCTTGATTGAGTAAGGATGGTTTCCTATCAATTTTCACTTCCACCAAAACACTCTCAAGTCCAAAATGTGTTCCATGATTCTCTCCTGAGGAAGTACATACCTAATAATTCACATGTACAGAACTCATAGTTCATACCACTAGGGAAGGAACTATCTTATCAGGAACAAATGATGGATATTTTGGATCATAGAGATAAATTTCTATGAAACAAGACCACTCACTTGGTGAAACATTTATGGTGGAACCACCAATATGAGATAGCTACAAAGGAAACATTTGATATGATGACGTAGAAGTATCCTAAGTTTATTCTATTGGAGTTACAAAATTTAAATTGATAAATTCATTTTAACGGTGGTAGAATCTAACACCTTATGATTTTATGAAATGTTTTTTTAGAAAAAATTAATTTTTTAATTTCTTACATTATACACAACACTGAGTGTAGACAAAATGCAACATACTACTAAAATATTTTACTTATCAAGATATTTATCACCTAGACATTAGAATGGAGGTTATAAATAGGACCAACTAAATTAAGAAAGATATTATTTACGCATATATAGAAAATTAATTCTTTGGCTACCAATTAATTAGATATGAAAATAAACACAATTTTAAAATAAAGGAAATCTTTTTATAAAAAAACTAGTTTCTTATGAGAAATAATGCATTTTATTTCAATAAATTAAATAAACCACTTTTCATGAATGATTTTAAATAAATTTTCATATTGTAAATTAAATAAAAAAATTTAACATTCATATTATATTTTTTTCTAGGTATGAGATAATAAAAAATCCAATTTTATCCTAAAAACTATATTTTTTAGAAAAAACAGTTTGGTTTCACATTGCACACTTATTCTAAAATTCATTCTTAAAAAATTTATAAAAATTATTTAAAAAAATGAATTTAATTTTTTATATCGTAAAATTAAAATTATCTTAGAGTGAATTTTTTATAATTCCCAAAAAAATTAAATTATTCAATGAATATTGAAAAATACTGGTTTTTATTAAGAATTGTATTTTAATTTAAAGTATTTAAAATCATCCAAATTTTATTAATATCGATTTAAAAGTAACACTATTTTAGTTATATATTTTTTAGTCCAATTTAGGACATTGTATTCAATTTCATATTGAATTTTAATTTTAAATGTATTTATAAGTTTGAAAATGTTCTCTTTAGAAAATTATTTTTTTATGTCTGTAGGATTAATATTAAATTAAATTTTCCCAATTTTTTATTTTAATTTGATGAAATATATTCCATACTTTTAATCAGAATAATTTATATTATATAATAAGTTCAAATTATTTTTTCTTCTTGAATATTTATAAATATGATAAAAAGTAATTACTGTGATTAAGATTAAAATATGGGTTTTTTTCACATTACATGTGCTTGTGTTAAAATTAATTTCCACGCACCTAGGTTTTTTATTTAATAATAGAGATTTAATATTTACAATCATTGGTTCTAAATTTATAAAAATTCACATTTCAATTTTTTCTTAAAGGATAAATTATCTAGGTAAATAATAAGATACAAGTTATTGTGGTGAAAAAATAGTAAATTTAAGTAAATTTAAAGAATAAGGAATAACATGTTTGAAACATGTGTAATTTTGTGTTATATATGTTTATAAACCATATAATCTCTCCACTCATTTATTTATCAATTTTTTAGGCATGTTTTGTGATAGTGACTTCCCATTATGGAATAGTTTTGGGTACATACAAAAATGTTACTCCTCCTCAATTGTAAAAGGGGACTTCCTAACCTTGGTTATTCACACCTCCTAAGCCCATTATCTCTAATAAATCCTTATAAATTTTATCTCTAACATATTTATTCATGTTCTATAGCTATTTTTATTTCTAAAATAATAGTCTTATGATCCTTAATAAGATATCCAAAGGAGGTTGTTCTAAGGAAAGGTAATTGTCTTCAATAAGATGTTTCTTTTTAATTCTCTTACCACCTTCATTATTGTCCTAATAATCCCAATATAAAAACACCATCATCAAATATAAACATATATATTATTATGTTTATGTAATAACCTATATTCATCTCATATTCCATCAAATGGTAAATGAAATTGTTGATCGTGTGTACGGAGGACTACCGCCTCGCACACCGATTTAATTCATTTTCCATCACTACCTATCATGGATAGATATAATAATGGATATATGTGTTTTTTATGATGTTATCATAATTATTTAATTATAATATCACACTTACCTTATTAATTTCCATTCATTTGGGATATGATAACATCGCTCGAGTGTACGGAAGACTACTGCATTGCGAATTGATGTGATTCATTTGTCACTTACACTTTACATGGAAGGTAATATAGATAAATTTAATGAATATATATGATATATTTGAAATAATAACGAACTTATAAAGTTGATATATTATTTAACTATAACACCCCAAGGTTTTACAAATAAATTTAATGAAATGAATGAAACACTAAGTCTCTATGAAACGATAATTTATTTTAAAGAGATAGTTATAATATAACCATTAAACATAATTTTTCCACTCTATGTTTTGAATTTTGAAAAATGGACATACAGGGTTACAATAGGTAAGTTATTCGGAGTCTGATAGAACCAAATTAATTTTCAATGAATAGTAACATACAATTATGAATATTAATGTTACTCTTATAAATAGTAATATGACCCTCATGAATAGTAAAATGGCCAAAATAATAGTGACCTCACCAATGAATATATAATAAAAAAGAATCTTATAAGTTACAATATGATCATTATATAAGTGTTGGTGTTTTTGTAAGTCATAAATATTTAATTACAATGATTAATTAAATAATTTAAATGAGATTTATTTTCATAAAATATAATCATAAATTATTATTTTATGTTATTATTTTTATAATAAACTTTTATGAGACCTTGATTAACTCTTCAAGGTGTTATAAAATGAGTTATAGTTTTAAAATTTTTATTTTTTGAATAAATTATGATTTTATTTGATGATAAAATTAAAAATATTTAGGAAATTATTTTGAAAAAAATGAGTTCCTTTTTGAATTGTGCACATCAAAAAATGGTTAGTGTGAATTTTTGGGATTTTTATAAAATGCATGAATTTTTTATGAATAGTTAAATATGGTAATTTATTGTATATAAGAATTATATATTAAATACACCATTCCTAGAATCATGGTCAATGTACTAACCCTTGGTTAGAAATAAAATTATCTCTTCACTATTTTGGGTCACATGAATCAAGACTATTAATAGTCTTGGGTAAAAATATTAAACTAATGATTAAAATAATGGAAAACCCCTCCTCTCTTCCACTATAAAAACCACCCTCACCCCCCTCTTCCTCTCACACCTCTAAAACTTAGATCATTGTCTAAATTCTTCCCAAACCCCTTACCAGGTCTCTTCCCCAAATCCAATACCTTCTTGTCTCACCAAAATTCCAATACAAATCCCCTAAGGAGGATCTCAAGGAGAAGAGATCGAGAGGTAAAAAATCCTCTTTCATTTTCTTGTGTTTTCTTTTCAATTCTTTTCTTTTATTATACTCTATTTACCTAACCTTATATAAGAGTAATTAAATCTCAATTATTTTATATATTCTATATTTTTATCATTTTTTTGGAAAAATTCATCATCATTATTTCTCCCCTCTTCCTCTTATTCAAAAAATAAAAACAACATCTGTGATATGTCGATTTACAAAAATCATGGATTATGTGTTTCCAATTTCCTTTACTACCTTAAAAAATAGTTTTAAAACAATTTTAATTGTTAAAATAGATCCTAAATTTTATTATATATTATCTTTTATGTTCTGTTATTAACTTATATTCATGATATTAAATTATATAACGAAACTAGTTTGTGATTATCGAAGAACTACCAAAATGATCTAAACGAATATCACTAATGAGTTATCTAATGATTCATTCTCATACCATATAACCAAAATAATTTATTTCATAATTAAATATTATCGAAACATATTAATACCATTTAATTCTACTTCTAGAGTTTCTCTTCCATTTTATAATAAAATACTTTACGAACGGACAATTGAAATCATGTAAAGAACGCACTCGAAACAAGGAAAAAATATTATTAATAAATGGATCAAATAATGTTATAAAATGATCATATAAGGTGTTATAAACATGAATATTTTTCTATAAAATATTAATAACGCTATTTTAACCATTATACATTAGTTTTAATCATGTTTTATATAATATGAACCTGAGGTAAGCGAACTCTTAACCCAATTTCTATTCTTTGGGTATA
Organism: Viscum album; assembly: GCA_963277665.1. NCBI lineage: Eukaryota > Viridiplantae > Streptophyta > Magnoliopsida > Santalales > Viscaceae > Viscum > Viscum album. The sequence goes on along the minus strand of OY728143.1, from coordinate 2,082,078,364 downwards.
CCTTCTACTTCATTAATTATGTGCTACCATGATTATTTGTGTAATGAATTTAATTTATATTATGATGTATTATATAGATTTATAGTATATACATGTAATCCTTTCATTATATTAATCTCATTTTAATTATATAATATTTTTTAAGGAGGTTTCTTTAAAAATCCTCTTTTAAAATTATATTTTATGAAATTCAAAAGCAATGTTTCTAGGAAAGTATTCACATTTTATGATTATTTTATGGTTCTTGTGAATTTTTTATGATGTATGGTGGGACCTATATCTCCCTCAAATGCATTGTATATGTGTAAGTTGGAGTTCAGCCATATGGTTACTCTAAGTGTAACTACGATGGTTACACAATAAGGTAGTCATGAGGGTTACATTGTAAGGGTTGTGAGGGTTAAAAATCATAAGTTATCCAAGAGGGTTAAAATATAAATGAGTAATTCCCCAATATAAATTTATAGTTTTATATATGTTCTCTATTGTTTTATAGAAATCTCATGTTTCATTAAGTAAGTATATATGGGTGATAAGTATGTCTTTGTGATAATGACTTCATATGTTTATAAGTATTCATGGACTAATAGTTTCATTACTTATTTTTATATCCCTTATAGATATTTTAATGATCATCTCATGTTTTTTAATGTTTTTCATAGTTTATAAGGATTTGAAATATAAATAAGTAAGTCATGTTAAATGTTATAAAGATTTTTCAAAGAATCCATATTGTTGTTTTGTGTTAAATATTTTACATTTTGGAAGAAATGGATACTATTTTAATGGTACTCACTTTGTATTCTTGTGGGTTAATATGTATGAGTTATGGACTAATTTTCTAAAACTCCAAACTGGAAATATCTTTATGAATGTAAATAAATGAAATCTATTTTAAATAGCTAGATTATGTAATGTGTAAGGTTGGTTCCTTATAGTTAGTATCAGAGTCACGGTTTTGATAACTTTAGGAGTTAGTATGGTGTTAATAGAATACCTTAAATGATTTTTACCTTATATTTATATGGTATATCATTTAAATATTATCATGTTTCTTAATCTAATATATTTCTATTTAAAATGGTTTTTTGTAGAAGAAATAGGGAAGCTAAGGTTGGAAGAAACCGAGAGGATGATATCATTACGAATTCACAACCGAGAATGGTGGGAATTGGAACCAAGAAGTTTTTGACAATAATGGATCAGATGATGTAGGAAATAAATGGAGGTGTATTATATGAAAGAGAACAACCATTGCTACCACAAAGGAATTTAATTATACAAGAGCATTTTAGGAGGAAACACCCTCCTATTTTCAGTGGATCTTCTGACCCAGTAGTGGATGAAGGGTGGATTAAACCCTTTAAAAGATATTTAATGTTATGGGATGTTCAGATAATCAAAAGTTTAGTCTTTCCATTTATCATTTTTAAGATGAAGCGTATCATTGGTGGTCAATGGTCAATAATATCAGGGATATAGAGGAAGTTTAATCCTTATAGTGGGATTAATTTAAAGGTCTATACCTTGAAAAATATTTTCCTAAGTTGGTTTGACGTAGGATAGAGAAGAAATTAATTGAATTGAAGTAATAGGGGGAATATTTAGTGGTTGTGTATGATAAAAACTTTACCAGACAGGAAAGGTATTCTCCAAATTTTATTCTATATCTTGATAAAAAAATCAACCATTTTCACTCAGGATTGAAGCCAAGATATCGAAGGGAACTGGCTTCCTATGATTTCAAACATTATGAAAAGCTTGTCAAATGTGTTGAGAGAGTTGAAATGGAGTTTTTTGATGATCACATGTACTTTGAAGACAAGCATAAGAATATTTCATGATGGAAAGTGATGGGTAATAATCAATCAAATAAATATGATTTCAATAAAGTTCAGTTTCTATTTTCTGAAAAGTGTGGTAAAATCACCCTGGGGAATGCCTCACCAAAATTGGGATGTTTTTTAAATGTGGTAAGTTTTTAGAAAAGGCCCGATATTGTAATTAAAATGGTCCTCAGACTAATCCTAATGAGAAAACAATAAAGTGTTTTTAATTTGGTGATATGGGACATTATGAAAATACCTACCCAAAGAAAGATCCAAATGATACAAAGAAGATAGAATGTATGAAGAAATGTGTAGTGAGATCCTTTGTGACTACATAAATATATTTCATTCCATCTAATGAAGTGGTATCAGGTACTTTTTTTGTTTACTCGGATTTCTCTATAGTCTGGTTTGATACGGGGTCTGCACATTCCTTTATTTCTAAGAAAGTTTTTGAAAAATTAGAAATATCACCTCAAAAAATGAGACTAGAACATATTGTTAAAACACCAGGGGGAAATGTTACAATAAAAAATAATTTTAAGAATTTGACAAATGAATAAGATTTGATCCTACCAAAACAAAATTGGTTGATGAATATCCAAGACCTAAAATTTTTATAGAGATTATTAATTTTCTTGGATTTGAAGTTTATTACTAATGGTTTTTTAAAAACACTGGACATTTATATATCCCACTAACTAAGTTAACCCAAAAGGTGATAAATTTATATAGACAGAAGAATGAGATGTTTTTTTTCAGGAACTGAAGAAGAGATTAGTGAATTCTCTAGTTTTGGCCCTACCTTCCAAAAATAGTGAGTTTATCATCTACAGTGATTCTTCCTTGAAGGGAATTGGTTGTGTTATAATGTAGAATGATTGGGTAATTTATTATTCTTCAATACAACTGTAATCTCATGAGTTAAATTATCCCACACATGATTTGGAATTTTCAACTGTGGCTTTTGCTTTGAAAATTTGGAGGCATCATTTATACAAATCCAAATGTGAAATATATACTAACCATAAACTTTTTAAGTATATATTTACATAGAAAGAATTAAATTTGAGGTGGAGAAGCTGGTTGGAATTTATAAAGGATTGTTATTGGATGATCAATTTCCATCCTCGAAAAGAAAACAATGTGGTGGATGCCTTGAGCCGAAAACTTCGTGCATCATTAACTATGTTACATTTGGAACATGAACCGTTGATTAATGATTGGATGAATATTGGTTTGGAAGATGTTGGTGCGGTAAATTATACTATTATGTTTTAGGTTTCAGTGAAATCATCTTTGTTATAATGAATTAAGCAATCACAGAAGGAAAACATGGAATTACAAAAAAAGGGTATAATTATATAAAATGGGTAAGTTTTCATAATTTAACCTTGATAAAGATTGTTTTTTGAGATTTGGAAAAAGATTATTTGTGACTCATGATTCCCAAAAAAAGAAATAATCATTGTTTGAATATCATAGTTCTCCATTTTCAATTCATCCTAGAATTACTAAGATGTACAAAGACCTTCAAGAATATTACTACTGGGATGGAATGAAAAGAGATATTGCAAATTTTACCATGAAATGTTTGAAATGTCAATAGGTTAAAGAAGAGTGAAAACTACTAAATGGGATGTCTTAACCTTTTATAGTGCTATAGTGGGAATGAGAAATATATCCATGGACTTCTTGGTGGGACTACCAAATACTTCTCAAGGTAACAAAGCGATTTGGGTTATTATTGATCGGCTGACTAAATCTTCACATTTCCTTCCGATTAGAGATATTATGTCTTTAGATCATCTTTCCTGAATATACCTCAAATATATTGTCATGTTATATGGATTTCCTCTCTATATGGTATGTGGTCGTGATCTCAGGTTCACTTATAACTTTTGTAAAGGCCTTCAGAAGTTATTGGGAACAAAGCTAAATTTCAGCTTCGATTTTCATCCCCAATCTGATGGATAAACCGTTAGAACAATTCATTCATTAGAGGATATGCTTTGATCTTATTCAATGGACTATCAAGGAATTTGGGATCAGCATCATTCTTTAGTTGATTTTTCTTATAATAATAGTTTTCATTCCAATATAAATATGGCACCATTTGAATCATTATATGGGAAGCGATTCCGAACCCTATATTTTTGGAATGAAGTCAGGAAAAGAATGTTGATGGGACCAAAATTAGTAGAGGAAGTGGCTAAGAAAGTAAAAATGATCCAACAAAACATGAGTAAAACTAAAACCAGGTAGAAAAGTTGTACAAATAATAGGAGAACAGATTTTTCTTTTGAGGTAGGTGATCATGTTTTTATTATAATCTCACCATGGAAAAGTGTTATGCATTTTGGTAAGAAAGAAAATCTAAGTCCATGGTTCATTAAAATTAATGAAATCTTGGAGAAATTTGGATCAATTTCCTACAAATTATATTTGAATCTGATTTTATCTCAGGTACACAATGTCTTCCATGTTTCGATTTTGAGAAAGTATGTGCCAGATTCATCTCAGGTTTTGAGCCTAGATATAGTTCAGTTGGAAGAGAACCTTTCTTATGAAGAGAAACCAGTTTAGATTCTTGATTGTAGAGAGAAATTATTTCGGAATAAGGAAATCTACCAGGTAAAGGTCTTTTGGAGAAACCACATTGTTTAATAAGAAACAGGGTAATTTGAAAATGATATGAGGGAAAGGTACCCTCACTTGTTTAATAAGTAAATAAAAAAATGTGGTGGCGTAATTTCTAGAAGATGGGAAGAATGTAACACCCCAAGGGTTTATAAATAAATTTAATTAAATGCATGAAACACTAAGTCTCTAGGAAATAAATATTTATTTTAAATAGATATTTATAATCTATCTATTAAACATAATTTTTGAATAACGGACATACACGGTTGAAATCAGAAAGTTATTTGGATTTTGATAGAACCAACTTAATTTTTTGATGAATTGTAAACTACCCTTATGAATAGTAATTTTACCCTTATGAATAGTAATATGACCCTTATAAATATTAAAATGACCAAAATACTAGTAACCACACCAATTAATGTATAATAAAAAGGAATCTTATAAGTGACAATATGATCATTATTTAAGAGTTGGTATTTTTATAAGTTATAAATATTTAATTAAAATGATTAATTAAATAATTTAAATGAAAATTTATTTTCATAAATTTTAATCATATATTATTATTTTATTTACTTATGTTTATAAGATATTTTTATAAGGCTTTGATTAATTTTTCAAGGTGTTATAAAATGAGTTATAGTTTAAAAATTATTATTTTTCAAAAAAAATATGATTTATCTAAAAAATAAATTAAACTTATTTAGAAAATTATTTTGATAAAATGGGGTTTATTTTTGAATAATAAATGTCAAAATATGGTCATAGTGAATTTTTGGGACTTTCCTGAAATACTTGAATTTTTTATGAATATTGAAATACGATAATTTACCTTATATATACATTATATGTTAAATGAACTATTATTAGAATAATGGCTGATGTAATAACCCTTGGTTATAATCCACATTATCTCCTTACTATTTTGGGTCACATGAATCAAGACTATTCATATTCTTGACCAAAAATATTAAACTAATGATTAAAATAATGGAAACCCCCTCCTCTCCTCCACTATAAATACAACCCCCCTCTTCCTCTCACACCTCTCAAGATTTTAGAATTTTCAAAATTCAACTGAAACCCCTTACCAAGGATCTCTATACTTCCAAGACCTTCTTTTCTAACCAAAATTCTAATACCAAATTCCTTAAGAATGAACTTAAGGAGAATAGATCAAGAGGAAAAAATCTTCTTTCATTTTCTTGTGTTTTCTTTTCAATTCATTCTTTTTCTTATAATATCTTCACCAACACTTATCCAAGTGGAATTTAAGATCCGTTATTATATATATTCTGTATTTTTATCATATTTATTGAAAAATTCATCATCATTATTCGTCTCCTCTTCCTCTTATTCAAAAAATAAAAACATCATATCTGATGTGTTGATTTACCAAACTCATGGATGGTGTGTTTTAAATTTTATTTACTTACATAAAAGATGGTTGTAAAACCATTTAAATGGTTGAAATATATTGTATGTTTTATGATATAACCTCTTTTATTTTCTGTAATAAACCTATATTCATGATATTAAATTATATATCAAAACTAGTTTGTGATTATTACAGAACCGCCAAAATGATCTAAACAAATATCACAAATGATTCTTCCCCATAACATATAACCAAAATTATTTATGGAATAATTTAATATTTTTGGAAACTTATTAATACCATTTAATTCCACTTTTGTAGTTTTTCATCCATTTGAAAATAAAATACTTTACGAATGGACCAAGGAAATCATGTAAAGAACGCACCTGAAACAATGGAAAGAACAAAATATTTTTAATAAATGGGTTGAACGATGTTATCAATTATCATAAAATGTGTTTTGAACATGAATTCCATTCTATAAAACATTAATAACTCTCTTTTAACCATTATATAGGCAGTTTAATCCTATTTTATATAAGACAAACTCAAGGTAAGGGAATCCTTAACCCAATTTCTATTATTTGGGTTAACCTTATACTTCAATATTTATATGATACAAAGATTATTTTTATAATTATTTTCATTTATATTTTTATGCATTATGTTTATTTACATTATATACACATAATCCTTTCATCATATTAATTCTCATTTCAATTATATGACATTTGTAAGGGTTTTCCTTTAAAAATCCTCTTTTAAAATTCTATTTTACGAAATTCAAAAGCAATGTTTTTATGAAATTATTCACATTTTATAATTATGTTTTGGTTATTAGGAATTTTTTATTTTTAATGTTGGGACCTATATATTCCTACATTTTATTGGGTATGTGTAAGTTTTAGGTCGGTTTTCTGGTCACTCCAAGTGTAATTGTGATGGTTACAACATAAGAAAGTTGTGAGGGTTACATTGTAAGGTAGCTGTGAGGGTTACAAATCATAAGGTATCTATGATGGTTACAATATAACTGAGTAATTCCCCAATTTACCTTTTTGGTTTAATTTGTGTTCTCTAATTTTTTCTGGAAATATCATGTATCACAAAGTAACTATATATGGTTGAGAAGTATGTCTTTGTGATAATGATTTCATATGTTTATAAGTATTCATGGAGTAATGGATTCTTACCTTATTTTTATATACCTTACTGATATATTCTCATACAATGTTTTTAAATGTTTTTAAAATGTTATAAGGATGTGTAAGAGGAAGTCAAGTTAAATTTTATGAAGATTTGTTAAAGAAGTCATGTTTTTGTTTTGTGATAAAAATTTTATGTTTTGGAAGAAAACTATATTGTTTTAATGTTACCCTCTTTGTGTGCTTGTGGATTGATATGTATGCGTTAGGTCGTAAAATTATATAAATCTAAACCAAAAAGATATTTAAGAATTTTAAGAAGTGAAATCTTTTGGAAATAGCTAAATATTGTAATGTTTAAGGTCAGGTCCTTATATTAACTTTCTTTCATTCTATCCATTGATAAAATATAAACAACATTCATGTATATGGATTTCCTACTATCTCCATGGACGGTGTATTTCATTTTATATCTATAAATTATATGGATTACTAGCTGAAAACTAACATTTTTATTGATTTATGAAAAACCATCGTATAGAGTAAACCACAAGAAAAATAATGGTGTTATAAAGTAATCCAAACCCATAGCATCGTTGGAAAAAAAATTCAATCCCTCCTTAGGAAAAGAACCTAAGAAAATAAAATAACACATACTCTACTTTGATGATGCCCTAGACGCCAAAAAATCCACCAGCATGTTCCCCTCCCACCTTGTATGATAAACCTCCATATTATTACCTCTGAGAAAATTTCATTTTCTGATAGTGTAAGAGATGTGCCAAGGAATACTACCCTTACCTAATTGTGAGTTAAATAATAGCATGGAATCTATCTTCACCATTTGGATTTCTATCTTCCTTTGATTGCATAACTCCAACCCAGTAACCATGGACAAAGCCTCCGCCTGTAAAAAATCTCCTCTCCCGAAAAAGGCAGTAAATGCTGCAACAACATAACCCCTTTGGTCTATTATGATCCCTTGGATCCCTTACTCAAAATACATATATTCTGAATATATATGATATTTATATCATGGGTGACATTATAGATAATATGGAACCATTATCAAAGTAAATGGACCAAAAATTCCAAATCAAAACACACGTCTTAGGAAACATAACAAAAATTAAACACATTTACATAAGAGTAATTCAAAATAATCCATAACAAGTCATTCCCCATTTTCCCCTCCACATAGTAAAAACTAAGGCACTACCACTACCCTTAACCATCTTACACCTAGTTCATGGTTAATAAAGGGTAAACACATTCTCATTATTCAAGTTTAGAATTATACACCCATTTAACCACATTTTTCATCATTTTATAACTTTTAATTAAAATTATTCACCTTTTCCATTTAAATTTAACGGGAGAGAAAAAACATTTCAATTTTAACAGCTTACCCAAGACCCGTTATCCCATGCTTGCCTATAATGTTTTATGTCACAAAAATAATCCTAAGTTCCTAAAATGATGTACGCATACTCAACTATCATTTCATAATGGATCACGGGTCAAATATCTAAAAACCTATAATTACCTCACACAAAAATTGAATCACTCGAGGTGAAATAGCATCCAATAGTAACAACACACATCAATAATAGTAATCTCACCCGAGGTACTTGGCTTTTACCCTCATACATAGGTTAGCTACTCCCATGCATGAGATCATAACCAAGGCCCAACTCATCATATTTTCCTATATACCTTTCTAAATATTAAGACAAAATAAAATAAAATAAAATATTCCATTAATACCACTTTGTAACATTATGACTTTAGTTACACACACCGGTGCCCCAATCTGGTCGGTTACATGACCTCAAGTGTGTCTCCCTGTACGCCAAAGGCTACTGACTAGCAGCGAGGGTCTAATATCATTAATGGGGAGACTATACCCTATTTATCAAAGTATCACAACATAAAAAATAAATAATAATAAAAAATGATATAACTAATAACCAAAACAAACCAGTATCACATTATGATCAAAACAGTAATACAATACCCAAAACTAAACAATATATATGTCATTCTAAATACATATAAAGTTTCAATATGAAAAAACATGAAATAAAGACACACTGATAGTCCCAAGAAGGTTCTGAACCCATGTCTTGTTCCCTTATCTATGCTCTATACCGACTCAGACATCTAACATAAGCTTCTTTCCTTTATCTGTTCTTGAAAACATGAAGTCTATTCGAGTACCAATCAGGCAGCCCAAGTAGGGTGTGACTTCAACTTAGTAGACCACCACCATCGGTGTTTAAAACAATATTCAATCAATAATAATATATGTATTTGTATAATTAAAAAATACAATTAATAAAATAAACTTTTAAAATTTATTCAATTACTCTTTATTTAACTACATAAACTCTCGGGCTACTGAGGACACCCAAATCATAGATACTTTCTTTATCCCATGCCTAAGTATAAACCATATCACATATTCAATTCAAAATTCATTATAACCCAAGGGATTTAATTATTTGTATCATTTAATTTAAATTAATATTAAATACACTTGGAACCATACTCCAATTTCAACATTTTGGTCCTAGATCTCTATGACTCGGACCTTGTCGGTACTTTAAGCAACAATTTGTGTCCCACAACTCATTTACCAAACAATCACATAAGTGGGATTTTGAAGCAATAGTTTGTGTCCCACACTTAGTATCACTATGGTATTTTAAAGAAATATTCTATATCCCACACACGTATATAAATCAATCACATGAGTGAGTTTTTGAAGCACAGGTTTGTGTCCCACACTCATTTATCACTATAGTAATTTGAAGTAGTATTCCATGTTACACATACATATATCACAAAATCACATGAATAAAAATATAAAATATATCCCAATTTCATAAACACAAATTTTATACATACTTAACCTTACTTTCAAATATTATCATTAAAGTGTACCATTTCAATTTATGAAACAAACAAGGTTCCATGGTTTAATTCACATGGAATAAATGAAAAATATCCATTAAACAATATATCATTTTTTAATCATATAACCCATTAATCCATTTAGGTTAATCCAAAAATCTCACAATCCCCATTTTCAGTTAATTTTTAATCATATTAATTGACTCGTTTACACAATATCAATCCACATCAATTACACAATCACACAATCCATTAACTAATTCACCAATTAATTAATCTAATTCCACCAATTTCATAATCATAACATTCCATTAATTAATTCTCCAATTAATTAATCTAATTGCATGTTTGCATAAATTAATTGATCAATTAATTTATTCAATTCAGTAATTTATTACCAACGTGCCAATTAAAATATAACAACACATACATGCGATTAGAATCATGAATATGAAAATTGAATTCAGACAACCAGCCTCATGATTGATGATGAACTCTCGCCAATGTAAAATCCTAATTTAATTGGAATGATCAAACAAATGAGTAAAAATGAGATATATATCTAAAATATAGATTCAAGATCAAATAGATTATATCTACCAAAACATAAATATAGATCCTTTATTAACAAATGAAATCATTATTTTAAAGGATGAGGGAATGCTGAGAGAGTGGGAGAAAACCATATGGTATGAGAATCTCTTTCCAAGAGAGGTAGAGGTCCTTAATATGGGATCTTATTCTCCAATAAAGGAGTTCAGAAGGACTTGGAATTTTACTAGGATACTCCAAAAACGATATAAATAAGTTAAGTTGATTTGGGTCCAATTAGGGTGAAGGATGGGGGATTTTGGATTTTAAAAATCAATTTTAGAAATAGTAAACACTATATGCAAGGATTCCTAGGAATGGGAACATGGTCTGCCAAAATGTGCACCCAAACTGCGTGCCTCTTCTTGGGGGTTCATGGTTATTCCTAAGAGGGTTCATGGTTTGGAAAACGGTGTACCATCCAAGTGAATTTCTTATTTTTGGGTTTGCACGGTTTGTTGGGTTTGGTACATGGTTTGGGAAAATTGTGAACCAACAATGCACTTCCCCTCTTCCTTCCAAAAACATCCAAATTTCACCCAAATTCACCCAAGATAAAACCCAAACAAAACATATTCAATAAAATTGAAAAGGGTACCTAAAAAGATCAAGACATATCAAGAAGAAAATTATGATCTTAAACACTCTGACAAGGTACCCCACAATTCCACAATGTCATGTGAGAGGAAGGACAAATGACATGTTCTTGCACACCCATCTCTCTTTTGAGATGCCCACCTAAAGATGCTTCTACGGTTCCTTGATACACTTAAAATCTATTTATATGCACAATCATACTAGTTCCACTATATTGAGAGTCACATAGAAGGGAATCCATCCATCCAACATCAAATAATGGGTGGTTGGATGATAGGTGTCCAGACACCCATCATATATATTATACATATTTTAACTATATATATATAATATACATGTATATTATTATCTAGATCCAAATGTGTGTGATTATGTATATGTATTTGTGTTTCTTTTTGTGTATACAGCCAATAAGATATGTAAAATTAAAAAGGAAAAAGTGTATGTCTATATATATATCATATATACTCTAAAATTTTCTATTTGTTTAGATAAATATGTATATTATTTCTATGATTAGTGTTGATAAAAGTTAACTTTTATTAGTGATAAAATAAAGGATGATAAAGTTAAAATTTTATAATCCATAAATAAACTATTATAAAATGTCGATTTCTATTAGTGCTAATTTCTAATGCTCATAAAAGTTAATATTTTTCAGCGCTTTTAGAAAGCACTGATAAAAACTAATTCTATATTTTGTTGAATCTATTGTAATGATACAAACAATAAATAATTTTATCATATATATTATTCACAAATAATAATACACCAACACAAAGTGTATATAAATACATATTTACATCATAAATAGTGCTCATTTTTCTAATTCTTGATCATTAATTCAATAATTATTTATTTTAATAAGCTAATTTTCACTTTAATATCCTTTTAATAATTTAAAATAATATAACATGATTAATTTTAATTTAATCTTAGAACAAATAAAATAAATTCATTATGGAACATTTTAATAAAAAAATATTGAATCCCTAGAGGTTACAAGAAAAGGAAACAACATATACATCCCAAGGCCTGCAAGGATAGGCCACAACCCCTACAAGTGTTGACCCCACTCCATAAAAAGATCATTACATTGATTGTCTTGATAGATCAGTGGAATGAAAGACATTACGTGGGTCTACACCCCTTCTTGCATCACTCTTGCATTAATTTCTATATGCGTTAGTGCTTACATCACCACCTGAGTCATAAATCCCTCTAAGGGGCTGTCTGGATTTGAACCCCAGTCTATTGGATGTGGAGGTTAGTTGTGAGTTCCAATCAAACATGGATAAAGATACTTAATAATTTTTTATATACATGTGAGGATTAATGATATGAGGAATAGAATCCATACAATTAATCTCATTTGTAACTATACCCTGATAAGTAAAATTTAGAATCTTTGTTTCAATTCAAAAAAATTCATTTCCAAAATTACACAAAAAATAATGAATAAATATTAACAAAGATTTTATTTCAACCACAAGGATATTAATAATAGACTCTAACAAAGAAATAAGTTCAAATTTCTAAAAAACATCATAAATTTTTCACCACCAAAATATAATAAAAGATATATGATTTGATCAAAATCCAATGAAATGGAATTAAACATATTAATAATCATATCATGTATATCATCCACACAATTAATATTATTTGAAAATAATCCAATACAATTACAATTTAAAATTCTTCATGTTAATTCAAAACATTCTATTTACTAGATTACACAAGAAACAATGAATAAATATTAACAATCATTTGAGGTCTACCACAAGAATATTAATAATAGCCCCTCACAAAGAGAGAATGTCTAATTCCTAAAAAATAAGCATAAATTCATCACCACCAAATTAGAATAAAAAATTTTGATTAGATAAAACTCGAATTAAATAGAATTAAAAATAACAATAATCATAGGACTTTCCATATTCTCGTATTTGCAAATCCAACACAACTAATTGGTCAAAATTTAAATGAGGATTAACATTTATATAGAGGATTGAATATTAAAGGAAAAAATATATAGAGTTTTTTTATTATTATTCTGACCAAAATGAATAGGAAAATAAAATTTAAACCAAAATCTTGATTTTTTAATTGCTAAAATATTTCTCATTAAAAAAGGGTTGGTAAAAACACAAGTGTTTTGGTGAGCCTCCACCAAACTTCTGGTACCAATTAGAGTTCAAGTAGATACCATCATACTCTTAGTGGTAGTCCAATAGAGATATAATTATGCACAATACACCGATTTTCCAGAACCAAATTGGACCACCCCTTTGACCGATCGCCTATGTTAGGCCATGAAATAATCGATAGGCATTCCTGATCCTCCTGGGTACGAAATAAGCACTGATTTCATCAATGATTACCAATTAGAATAATGTTTTTCAAATAATAATGAATCTAAAAGGGATTATAACCAAAAAACCATCATGATCATTCAATACATTAGAGTTTCATACCATGGAAATAAGAAATACCAAAATAAATACATAACCAAAAAGAAGCATCATGATAATCAAGAACAATTAATAAAGTTGGAATAACACAAGCTAACATAAACCAAAAAATAAACTGTATTATAAAATTAAACAAGGTATATTGTATGAGTAGAAATATAAAAAGTTTGATACATTGACACCATCAAAAAGAATAAATTAATAAAGCCACAAATACAATCCCCATGCACCAATTAAACCATGTCCATTATTCATTATCCAAAGCTTGAACTAGAACTAAAGGATTTCCCACTAATACCTAGTAGAAACAAAGAAAACTGTAATGACTGTCAATGTGATCTATATAACTAGTAGGAAACCACCCACCATTTCATGCATACCTTTTAAATTCATTCTGGATTGAATACATACATATATATATATATATATAAACACACACATATATATATAATCGATTTTTATACATCTATAGAAAAGAAATGATAAATTTCACTTTTAAAATCGTGAATTTAAGAAATTAAAATGGGGTTTTCAATTAAAAATAAAACATTTACATGTATATAATTAAAATAATTGGATATGTGTAATTTGAAAACATCACATCCTAGGAACCGAAGGATTATCCTCAAAATCTAGGATAATATTGTGCAACTTCTTTATAAGACTAACACTAGATATCAATAGCCTACCCTAACTCTCATTATTTCCCTCACTAGCCTAACCAAGGGAAATTTCCCATTAGTAGAAAAAAAAATATCTTGGACAACTAGGTATAGAGTGACTATAAACTAGGGAACCAGGAGTACCTATACTTCCCACATAAACACATATAGTTACACATGATATAAAAATAATGGTGGGTCAAAAAATAATTTCAAAACAATATATAGATACACACATATATATATACATATCATGTTATTTACAAACAAGTCTCACACCCACCTCTAATTATCTCATAAGAAATAGCCCCAATTCCATTAAGAACACAAACACATGATCCTTTATCAGGCGTCACTAAATTTATAAAACAATTAACCATTAATTTAAAAAATACTTGGGGAATTTTTTTAAAGAATATTTTATTTATAAAAATATTTTGAATTTTCCAACCAGACCTTCTTAATATTCCTTTTAAAATCAAAATATAATACATTCTTTCAAAATTGAATTTAAAAATGTCATTGAAAAATTCCATCACTAGAGGGACTTTCCCTCCTTTCCTAAATATCAATCACACCAATCTATTTTAAAATATCTCCTTTAATTAATTTTATATATATAAACAACCTTAAAATTTCAAGAAATTATTTCGAAGGGTAAACTAGACTTTTAGACAAACACTAGGGGAGAAAGGGTTTTAGAAGAGGGTTTCAATTTAAAACAAATATTAAAATACCATTAAAATTCGAGGAAAAGAAAATATAATCAATGTTCAATTCATAACATCTATTAAATATAATAAAAATCATTCTTAAAATACCTAAAACATGAATTTATAACAACAAGCATTATTTTTCAAAAAATTACATTGAAATGAAAATGACCTCCAACCTCAAATCTCACTAATTTTTCAAATAAGGGTGATAAATTGCCTCGATAGAGTTCAAGATGATCATATGACCAAGAAGAACCTTCAAGAACACTAAAACCACAAAATAAATCAATTAAAATCAATCTATAATAAAAAACTAGGTCATCAAGCCTCATTAAGAAAAAATAGGGGAAGAATGGGAAGGAAATAAAGAAAGGAGATATTGAGATTTTAGTCTGAAAATTAATCCTTAAAATTTTGAGAATATCCCTGGTTTAGCCATGGTAATTAAGGGAGTAAAAGGTGAGGAATGTACTACTATAGGGGGTTGATTTAATAAGAATAAAACCCCAAAATGGGTTAAATTAACCAAGGGCATAAATGTAAATCGTTATTTTAACGACCTAGACACTGAGCATTGTTTTGTTGCATGGTTTGCTAAACTATGCACCAACTGTGCACCCTCTTCTTAATTCTAAAAGCACTATGTACAAGAATTCCACACTTTTGGGAAAAAAACTCCAACTATGCTATTTATATCTATCAAAACTACAAGCATGTTGTATTTTCATCACATTATTAGTAATAATTATGTTATTTAAGCCTGATACATGCACTACACCTCCAAAAAAACTCAAAATTCCAAAGAAAATAACTTATAGGGAGATAGAAACAAAGGAGACTCAAAATGAATAAAATAATATGGTAAAAAGTGTTTCAAGGTGTGATGTCACTCCACACATAATGATTTTTCCCCTATCAATAACCTAAATGATTGATTGATCATGTCAAGGGCAATAAGTTCAGGCTTCTAGACAAAGACACGATTTGAGAGGTAAGTAAACACTAATATAAATAGACTATCCATAAGGAATTTGATTAATATTCAAAATAAAATTGAGTATTCCATACATTACTAACTTTGAAATAAAATCCATCTCAAATGATAAAATATTGATCCATCAATCTAAAAAAGAAAAAAATCACAAAAATGAAAGATTTACCCTATCACAAGAGATCCAATAAACAAGGAGATCTGTAGGAGTGTCCATAACATGATCCAAGATCCAAATTAGCCAAATAGAAAAAACTATGGTTCGATCGGGTGATGATAAAAGAGATAACCTAACCACTAAAAACCCCAACATAAATAATAGGCTAAGAGAAATGATCAATGGGTTTGTAATTAGATTCTTATATGGTTGTCTCCCCACCATATTAGGAATCACAATTGAACCTTAGATGTTAAAACCTAAAAATATTTAAAAATCCTTAACAAACATTATAACTCTAGTAACGATAAAAAAAATATTATAATTAAATATCATCATTTATAAAGATATACATGTTAAAAACACCCAAGGACTTAAAACATATGAGGAGGGAGTATGACATGGGATTTAGATACAACTACAAGACAATTCTATTTAAACATACTTCCATAAAACCATAAAAATCTTCTTTCAAATAATTACACCACCTGAACAAAAAAAATCAATAATTCTTGGCCAAAGATATCCAACATAAAAAATAGGTGCATAATTCCCCAATCCTCTTACACATATTATTACATGATTTTTAACATAAATTTTTAATAAACACAACCAAGGATATGTAGACATAGTGTCTTAGAAAGACTAGGTAATAAAACATTGAAGTGAAACTGAAATAAAAATTATTTATTTTAATATCCATAATGAGATCCTAAATCCCTTTGAACTTATAAAACTATACAATATGACTTTGGTAATACATAAACAAAATGGGGTGATCTATAAAGAACGACAAGGGAATAAAAATGATAAATAATCATAACATATGAGTCGAATAGAATAACATTATATCAAAAAATTCTTATGAATTATCATTTAGAATCATGGAATAAATAAGATATCATCATAAGATCATAGAATAATACATGATATCATAAGTAATCGTCAAAGATCATTTCTAAGACATAATAGCATAGTACAAAGAGTCCTATAATGGATTAGTTTTACTCCCTAATCCCAAAAATATTATATCATAAGATATAAACATTTACCAATGCATTATAATTATATACGGGCACACCCATCATAAAATGTACATTAATATTTGAGCCACAAAATGAAATAAAACATAACGCATAAGCATAAGAAATAACCATGGGAAGAAATGGGTCACATAATCATTACTCAAATCATAATCAAATGATATATCATAAGGATTAAAAAAATAATAAGGAATTAAATATCTTGAGTTTTTATATTTTGTTAAATAAGAAAATGTAACTTGTATGGAGTTAATTTGAATAAACTTTCATGAGAATGGGGGGAGAAGTAATTTTGGGAATAAACTATTTTATTGAGGTTTAAAGAAAATGGTGAGGAATCTTTAAAGATGGTAAGTGATTTATATTTTTAAAAACATGGAAGTTAACTATGAGATTAATCCATAAAATAATGAGTATTTCCAAAAAAAAAATTAAATACATTTCATGAGTTGGTTCATATCATTAAATAAGAAATATGAAGTTTCACTAAATCAGGTTTACTTGAAATAAATATTTGGGAAGATAAATTCAGAAGCTTATATATCAATAGAATATAAAATAAGGATAATGTAGGTTTATATGAAAGGTAAATATATATATATATATATAATATAGAAGGTTTTCATCATAAAATTAAATATGAAAAGTGAGGTAGAGAGATATAAGGCAAAACCTAAAGAAAAGAGGCTTGTTCAAAGATTTCCCCTACCTCAGTTGTCGATTCGTTCTGTACTTTCTCTTAACATCTTAAATGATCAAATTAGATTTATTAAAACCGAATTTAGAACCTTATTCAAGTAAATATGATTTATAATTAATCTTTTATGTTAGTTTAGAACAATTTTATTTAAATATTACATCAATTTTTACTATCCCAAAGTCACTCATTTCATGGTTCCAGGGCCACATCACTTATTGATGCTTATGGAAGTTCCTTATGAAATGGTTACATAAGTCCATAAGTATAATAGTATAGAGTTCATGTATTTATATAATTTAAAAAGGCTATTATTATCTAATATAATTCATAAATATTCATGATTTATAGGGTAAATGTTTTTAATTTTATATTCTTATATCATTTAGATGGGTTTTTCAACCATGATGAACATATTGGGTTTCCATTAATATTATAGAAATATATTCATTATATAATGTTAAATAAAATAAAATATAATTATTTATATCATTTTAAACAATTATAATGTAATTTAAACCATCCATGAAGGTGGTGGTGGTGACCGAACCATATTATGAAAAAAAATCATTTTGAATAAATTGAGGGGTGAGTGGAAAATAGATATCGCATTAATAAAATAACATTACAGTATATTTATTAAACTTATTTCATTATGTCAATATATATTGAATATATTTTGAGGAGGTACAATTGAAAAATTATTTAAATAGATAAGTTGAGAATATTTCCTCTTTGGATGTCCTCTCATGGAAGACACCTTAAAGCACCTTGGGAGGGTCTTTTGGTGAGACTAATAGTACTAAGGCATGGGGAAGATTATTTTAAATAGAATTGGGTGGACCATTATAAAGATACAAGTCCTTGAAGGTTTGAGTAGAATGGTTCATATTTAAAAGAGGAATAGATGGGTGTTTTAAATAAAATATACATTGGTGTATTGTTTTTTATCAATATTGAAAATAGTAATGAATATTGCGATCAGATAGAATGATTCATGAGGATATATAGTGGCCAATGAATTGCCTTTGGGTCCAATTACTTGGTGTGAGATTAAAGGGGATTCGGTTACAGGTGGGAAATTGAGTAAAATCCATGACTAAAGGGATGTTCAAGATTGGTGTATGATGGTAGTGTTTAAGGGTTCCTCTACTACTAGGATTCTCAAGAAAAGACCATCATCCCATGTTTAATCTAATCTTAAAGCCTTCTCGGAATATCTTTCATTGGGTAAGAACTCGATAATTTATAGAATTGTTCTTCCCAAAGGGGAAAATCCATGGAATCTTGAAAATATTATTCATAGGATTTACTTTCTATGGGTTTTTTCATATTGTAAGTTCATTTCATTAGGTAGAGGTTTCTTTCACTACTTGTTTCAACTAGATGAATCCATAATCCATGTGTGGTCATCTAGTTGATTTATTTTGAAGTTGGGAATGTTCCATATCTATGAATGGATGATAGACTTTAACATGTCAAGGGTCAATAATACTTTTTCACAGGTATGGATTAGGTTTCAGCGCCTCAACTAGAATTTATGGAATTCAAAAAACTTGCATGAAATTTCTAATACCATTGGTGTTCCAATTCATCGGGATAAGAATACAGAACATGTCAAGTATGGTCATTTTGTGAAAATAATTGTTTAAAATGGATTTATTTCCACTCTTATTGGAAATGTGACTCTTACTACTCCCACTAATGATATACAAATTAGCATTTAGTAAGATAATTTTCATGATTTTTGTAAAAATTGAAAAAACGTTTTCCCTTTGTATGAGAAATGTATGCGGAAATTATGTGCTTTTTGTGGTTTTTAGGGGCATCCTTCAAAATACTGTGATGGTAATGGTAAAATAGCATCATCTAGGTTGCATGGGAAGTCAATTTCTAGGCACCCTAGGAAGAAACTGGTGGAATATATGGGTAAGAAGTCTTGAAAGTTAGGGGCTATAGTAGTGATTTGGGAGAAGGCAGGGACTTCATTTGCTACTACTAGATCATTATTTATTTCTAAACAAAAGGATGGGAACAAGTATGGGTCTCAAATGGATATTGCAGGTACTCTGAGTGATATCTCCTATGATTCCATGATCAACCATGCCACTCATGTGTGTTCTAGACTTACAAGAGATGGTGTGGGGGCTGGGATGGAGTAGACTAAGGTTGATAGTGTTATCAATGAGCCTCACACTGGAAATGAGGAACTGGATTGTAGGAGTGGTGATGGTGTTTTTGTGGGTGTTAAATTGATTCAACATGGAGTTCCATATGAACCATTTTATAGGGTTGAAATCTCTAATATGATTGTAATTAAATTCACTAGATAGGATGGGAGGTAAACTAGTGAGGTGTGGAAGTCTTTAGATGTGTATGTTGGTGTTGTGCCAGGGTGTTCTCCTTCACCAACTAATTCTCAAGGTTGTATTGTGTAGCTGTTGGCCACAAACTTTTCAGGGAATGTTCTATAGGATTATATTTCTAGGCAATCTGATGTTCAAGAGATCATGGATTATCTTCACAGGATTTAAAATGTATTTAGTTATTTATAAATGTATAGTAAATGGGGTAATGTTTTGGAAGATGGAAGTGATGTGGAAAAGTGGATGGTTCTGCTGGACACCACTCATTTTTTATCTACGGGTAGTGGTGCCCCTATTTCTTTTAAGGATTTTGTTTTAAATGGAAAGGGTTAGATGATTAATAGTGAAGTTGTTTCTCCAGATCCTTCTAAAAGATGTTCATGGAAGGATTATTCTAGTTTTCCCAGGAATGTGTATACCAGGTCATTTTCCAAGGCATCAAAGATCCAACTCACCCGAGAGAAATAAAGGTCAAAGGAGAGGATCCTTACAATACTCAATCAAGTAAATTTATATTCTAAGTAGGAAATTACTAATTATGATAATGATCCTAATTATGATTATGGGAATGGTACTAATTTTCTTGATCCTTAGTATTCTTATCAAGATGACGGCATTTCTATTTGATGACCTCGTCCACTTTCTTGCTTGTCTATAATCCTTTTTCCACCTTTAATAAATGGTCAGGATCATTGGCTTCTATCTAGACCATTTTCTTTATATTATCGTAATAATAAAACTTTTTATTATTTTATAAAACCATTTTATGAAAATATTTATTCTTTTACATTTTAAATTTTATCAAAAAAATGTAATTAAAATATGTGTATTTTAAAAAAAAATAAAAACACATAATTTATCAATTTAAAAACCCTTATTTATTTTTATCATGATATAAATTTTCTATATTTTCATTTTATAAAAAATCTAAATATTATTTTACAATTACACGGATGGGGTTACTATTATAATGATTAGGATATTATTCTTAACAGTCGTATATTTTATTCCAATGTCCAGATTACTATTCCAATAGTCAAATTTTTTATGGGTTCCCCACATTCTATAAATACCTTATATTCCATTATTTATTCATTCAATTCAATTTTATATCAAGGTTATATATATTTTTATTTCCAAAATTTATATTACATTACCAATATACTTCTTCATTTCTACAGTCTTGTTAATGAGTGTGATCATTCTAAGGGATCGAGCATATAATAAATTTCATATTATAGTAATCTTATTTTATATTTTTTTTACCATTGTAATGTTCATAATTTTATTGAGTTTATTTATACTCTAAAAGTGATGTTTAATTCAATATAATAAAAAATTTCTAGTTCTATCATGTGGTTCATTTGCTTTACTACATTTATTGTAACTATGGTTCTAAGTGAATGGATTTGTTGACAATAGGGATATGGAATTTTGATGAAGAAGTGTTTATAAAATGATTATTAGATTATGAGGAAGATTTGGAATATGTTTTTTATGGATTTTTTGAATACTCAATTGACATCCATTGAGTAGTTCTTTCAATATTTCATGAAGGATGAAGAAGTTTTGGATAATTCTGGAATAGTTTCGGATAAATATGGTTTTTAAAATATTTTAGGATATGAAGTCTACATAAATGTAGTGTTCTAGGACTTTTGTTTGATCTAGATTTATTTATGTAGTAAATTGAATAAAATTTCTGGTTAGTCTAGGACTTTGTGAAATTTACACTCATAAAAGGTTGGAGTTCAATGTGTAGTTATTTGGTTTTTATCATGTGGTCAGTCTAGGAGTTTATGAAATTTTACTTCATGGTAGGTTGGAGTTCAACATGTGGTTAGTTTGTTTTTGTTTTCATCATGAATTCAGCTAAAGCAGGAAATATGATATCTACTTCAATGTGTGGTAGGTTGGTTTTCAGCATGCGGTCAGTTGAAGTAAGAATAGTCAGTTGGAACTAAATGGATGGTCGATTTAATTTCAATGTGCGGTCAGTTGAGTAGGCATGATTGGTTGGAACTTAATTTTTGGTTATTTAAAGACATTGTGAAAAATTCACACACGATATCTTTGTTCAACGTGTAGTCAGTTGGTTCAACATGTGGTCTGTTGGATCCCTTATTGCGGCCAGCTGGTTCAACAAGTAGTCAATTTAGAAGACTTGCGATTAGTTGAGAATATAGTTAGAAAAATGGAAAATTCATTAGCGTATATAGCGCCCCGAACCCACACTCCTAAATATATTGCTGGAAACACTTTCTTTACATACCATCTTTGATATGAACCAAAGAAACCCAATTTTTACCATCAATAAGTACAATATCACCAACAAATATCGAGTCATATACTTTCAAAAGACCTTTTAAATTTATATTTTTATATAGTTAGGAAAAAATTAACTAAAAAATCCCATTTATTTCTCATCAATTTTATATTAGTTCCAATGTATAATAAAATGATTAATCTATAATAAGTATTCATTATCTCCCACAAATTCATCACACACGCTATCCTGTTAGAAATATCATGTCTGATATTTTTCTTCATAACTTTGGGAAATGGAAATATAAAAATGGGTGAGCTCAAACGCTCAGTCAGGATAAACATAAGTGATAAAAAACCAACATCACGAGTGACCATAAGATAAACAAAAATAATATGGTAGGAATCACAATTGGAAAATTGATATTTAATTGTAATTTTTTTTGTAATGGTTATCAAGACAATCAGTAAATAATGAAAATTATGTTTTACTAAATTTTAGTGGTTATTTTTTAAAAACCTGATGCTAAACCCCATGAATGTAATTTATTTTAAATTAATTATTTAATTTTAGTGGTGGTTTTTATAAAAACCACCACTAAATATATTAAGTAATATTATTGTTAATTGCTAACTAAATATTAGAAAATATTGTATATTTTTTAATTAATAAAATATTATTATTAATTACTAATTCACAATATATATATATATATATATATATTAATATCATGGTGAAAACTTCCTCTATAACTAATGTTTTAAGAGAAGCTTAAAATCAAACTTTAGCATCAAATAACAAAAACTTTTGATCTGAGTGTCCATTTATATTCAATGACCTATTAAATCAGATCTTGAAAAAAGAAATACAATGATAATATATAATATTTTGATGAAAATTAATAATAATAAATTAATTTCTATTTTAAGAGAAGTTGAAAATAAAACATCAACATCAAACTGTCTTAACTTTTGATCTAGGTGTCTATTTGGGCTCCACGAGATGTCAAATTGTAGCCTACAAAAGATCTACAAATTTTTATTAATTTGAACCTTGGTCACTATTTTTTGAGTTTAGAAAGGCTTGTAAGGCCTCTAAAACCTAGTTTTTAGTTCTAATACCCTAATTTTTGAACATTCGATGGAATTTTAGACTCGTTTAAGATAGTCATCTTATGATTATTCTATAGTCTATTTCTGTGGTTTTACATTCTTATCGATATGATGGTTTTCCAATTGGAGTAGTATTCCCTCTTTTATTGCTTTATTTATTATTTTATATGAGTGTGTGTACTTCTATATATTTATGTATATTTATTTATAATTTACATATATTTACCTATATTCATTTATAATTCAATATAATCGTATATATTTATAGTTATTTTCTAATTCAAGTATATTTGTATTTATTTATTTATATTTATAAATATTTAATGTATTTAAGTTTATATATATTTATATATGTTATGTGGGTATATATATAAATAGATATTCACATGTATTCATATTTATATGTATTTATATGTATTTATATATAGTTATATTTATATATATATACATATGTTTATATATATTTATTTATATTTATAAACAATTTTATTTAAATATATGTGTTTGTGTTTATATATATATGAAATATGTGTGTGTGTGTTTATATATACTTATGTTGATTTAGTTTTGTGTATATATATTTATACATATTTGTATATTTTTATGTATATTTATAAATATTTACATATATTTATATATATTATGTTGATATATATTTATGTGTGTGTGTGTGTTTGTATTTATATAAATCTTTTATTTTTAATATATTTCTATAAGATATTTATATATACAACTCTATATAAATAAATTTGTATTTAATTTATTTTATTTATTTCTTTTTTATTTATTTATTATTTATTATATATTTATATAATTTTTAGTGTTTATTTATCAATCTATTTTATTATTTAATTATTTTCTATTATCTATTTATTTATTATATATTTATTTTTGAATTATTAATTATTTATTATAAATTTATTATATATATTGTTATTATTCATTATAGATTGATTTATGAATTATTATTTTTTATTAACTTATCAATTTATTATTCACGTATTTTTTAATTATTTTTTATTTATTATTTATTATTTATTATTTATTATTTATTATTTATTATTTATTATTTATTATTTATTATTTATTATTTATTTTTATTATTTATTTTATTTTATTTTTTATTTTTTTTTTATTTTTTTTATTTTTTTTTATTTTTTTTTATTTTTTTTATTTTTTATTTTTTATATATTATATATTATTTATTATTTATTATTTATTATTCATTATTTATTTATTTTTTATTATTTATTATCTTTATATTATTAAATATTTTTATTATTACTTATTATTTATTATTTATTTATTCATTTTTTATTTATTGATATTATTTTATTTTTTATTTTTTATTATTTTTATCATTTATTATTTATTATTTATTTAATATTTATTATTTATTTATTTATCATTTATTGTTTATTTATTATTATTTACTTATCATTTATTATTTTGTAATTATTTTTTATTTATTTCTTATTTTTTATTTTTTATTTATTTTTTATTTATAATTTATAATTAATTATATATTATTTGTTATATATTTCTTATTTCTTATTTATTTTCTATTATTTTTTATTTTTTATTTAATTTATTAATTTATTATTATTTATTATTATTATTTTATTAATTGTTTTTATTATCTGTTATTTATTTTTTATCAATCATTTATTATGTATTTAAATATATTTATCTATATATATAAGTATATTGATGTTAGTTTAGTCAACACATGATGAGCTTACTAGAGAGGTAGAGTTTTTTGTAAATTAACTGAGAGATAATATATTCAAATCTCACCCTACACACACAGACACGCATATATATATATTCTCAATTTCATCATCTCAGGATAAGTAATAAATAATAAATAATAAACAGATAAATATCTTGAATAAATTATAATAAATAATAAATAATAAAATTAAAAAAACACCACAAAATGATTTAGCAATAGTTTTATTGGACTCTCAATGATTCCACCAATATTTTAAAACCCAACATTAAAAGATTCACATTGGTTTTTATAACCATCATAAGATAATTACTGACACTCATTTTCATGGTGGTTTTGGGAAACCACTGCAAAAATGATTTAGTGGCGGGTTAAACCGCCATTAAATAGCGATTTTGGCATAGTGAATAGGTAACCAAAATTAATTCCATAATAGAATGAAATTGAAAGCATAATATTTCCATGGATGATAATTGAAATGAAAAATCACATGGATAACGATAATGGGATCCTTACCAATGAAATTCATAAGGTCGGACAACTAATTTCATACCTTAAGCAAAGACATTGTGAACTTAGGCTTCATGATCTTATTGTTGAGGCCCTGTGTCTAGGAAATATTTTCTTCTGTGTAGGCGTATAGAAAATTATCCAAGATAGTTAGTATGAAAAGACCTATTGATGCGTCGAGATTATATCTATATCGAGACCCACATGTCACTAATTAAGTCCAATGCATTCATCATATAAAGGAATAGATAAAGTATACAATACAAAAGCAACATTGTCTTAGTAATCAATAAACATTTATACTAAGAAATGATCATATGTAATGTCAATACTTTTTTCTGTGTTAATAAAAGGGATAACATGATTCTCATCTAAAGAAATAATGGGGATAGAGAAACAATACATAATCAAGTCGCTTGAGTGGTCAAGAAACATGCATATCATAATAAAAAATGTATGGATATTCAATATGTATCCAATCAATAAATGAAATTTCTTTATATGTAATAATCACTCAAACTAACATTTTATAAAGTAATTTCATATATCTATGTCAATAATTTCCCCAGTCAATCGATGTATGTCTATCTAGGTGAATTCCTTTTAATAAAAGAAATGGAAAAGAGGGTATTCACAAAGGAAATGCATTAGAAGAAAAACATGCATATTGTAGAGAATGATTTGGAAAGTTAAAGGCATTGATAGATTTTTTAATTTTTAGTTTCTAAAGGAAAATAGTATGAGATTATTTATAAATAAATCCATTTCCAATATATACACCATAAAAAGGAAACAAGTGGTGAATACCAATCATATCTCAATGAAACAAAATTGAGATGAAAATACCCTTACAATTATAGTAATGTAAGAATCAAAAAAACATATGAGAGGGATACTATGAAATTCAAATATAATGAAATAAAATATATTTACTATACTTTAAGGTAATATGGTAGTGAATACACCATATAAAAGGAAAGATGGTTCCCAATATAAAACATTTCTCATATAATTGAAAATATAGATAAATAACATTTACGAATTTAGAAACATTAAAATCAAAACTTTTTGAAGGATATAATTTCAAATTAAACATTAAGTATCATGAATAATGGTATTTTAATTAAAAAAAATATTAAAGTTATATTATATACACCATTCTTTTGAAAAAATGGTGTATAATAACTAATATGTCTCAAGGAGTGAAAATTTGACACAGGAAACACTTACAGCTTGGATAACACTTGAATTGAAGTCCAAATGAATAAAGGAAATTAGTTTGGATTTTTATATACATTGAATTATAAAAATATATATATTAAAATAAATTCATTAGAATTAAATCAGAATAGCACAATATAAAATGAAAAATAAATCATAAAATGAAACATGTCTTAAGGAGTAATAATTGAGACCAAGAATCTCTCACCTTGTATTCCTGCTTAATAAAATGAACTCTAAATTCCTTTTTGATACAAATAACTCAATTAATCACTTATTTTGAAATATTAGTCAAAACTATAATCTTTTTTAAATTTCATTTCTACTTATTCTCTAAATGTATATTAGTTTGTTATTATTTGTTTTCAATATCAGTTGTGATTGATCTTGATTGTTTTGAAAAAGTTTCCAAATGCCAGTATTATTCTTCATTATTCCCTAAAATTTCATCACACCAAGATCCTAAAAGTTACAATAATTGATTATTAATAATGATTTATAATGTTACAATTTTTTATGGGTCTCCTAGTTATGATCTTTAAAGATGAATTCAGTGATGAACATGTTTTGATGTTCTTATTGAATGAATGGTGATTTATTAAATAATGAGTTAAATTTTTATATTACCATTATAGAAGAAAAAAATGGATCATCTACTTACATATATCATATGTTATCCAAAATTAAATTTCCATAGTCATCCATGATATAGATTTGCATCATTGTTCGAGTAGGTGGTCAAACCAACCCAAACAAGAATATATTATAATTAATGAATTATTACAAAGTAATTTAGTTGTAATATCATTATACGAATTGAATAATGATCTAGTTTAGTTTTTATTATAGTGATATATTATAGTCTTAAATAATTTTAAGAAGAATAAAACCTATATAAATTTATTATATATGTTTCTTATCTTTCCATCAGAGCACACATCATTGGCTTCATGCAATATAACTCACTAATGGTGCATTTTACCTTGCATTCCAAGTTTCTAAAGGTGGGTGGATTTTATAACTTTTTTAGAGATGTCTATAACTTTATTGAAATGGTATTATGGTATTTGGGTTCTAAATTCCCTGGATTTCTCCTCAGAATTCATCTCCTAGTCTGGGTCTCCCTTATAGATAAATATGTTCGTGAAACTCATTCCCGATGTCATCTCTTTGTGGATGATGGTTAATTACGCTGCTTCTTTATAGACATTCTAAGGGCTCTATTCTAGGTAGAAACCTTTGGTCAGGGAATTATTCTCATTGGGAAACAGTTCCATGTATGGACGCTAGAACATTGGTCACCTATAATCTTCCTCATAAGAGGGCTTCTCAAGGGTGTGGAAACCCGAGGCATACCAATTCGATTTAGGGGTATCTTATTCTAGAGTCATGTCTTAAAATTTTTTACCCAGACATCCCATGTTTAACATGGGTTAGGCTATGATTTTAACATCCTACGTAGACAGAGGGTCGTGGGTTTAATATATTTCAGAGACAGAGTGGACTAATAAGAACACTTGTGAAGGTGGATCAGATAGGTATATCCATTGGAGGCGGCACAAAGAAGGTTTACCATATGGATGGATTAGAACACCCTATGATGATGGACCCAAGAGTGGTATATCCCATCAAGGGAATATTTCACACCATTAAGGCTGATCTAGACACCACTAAGGGAGGGAGGTATACCCTAATGAGGGGGACACCTAGGTTTACCATTGGCAAGGATTGAGCCTCATGGAGGATTTGTATGTACCCTGTTTAGAAGAAAGTGATCAAAATCCTTGTAGTTTAAACGGATGGTGTGGGGATCACACACTAAGACTAGCAAGGATCTGGTTGGAGTAACGATGATGTGGATGAATAGGTCTTATACACTGAGATGACTCAAATGGATGGCATGATCTCACCAGGATATGACGACCTGGGTAAGAATCATAATGGATGTTAATGAAGTGGGAGAAATGGATGGAATGGATGGGTTATTGAGGGTGTTGGTATTGAACCTCAAAGAGGTTTTCTATGTATCCCATTTGGTTTGGAATCAAAGTCTATGTAGTTATAGAACAGGAGTTAGGGCTTACTCCTAATGAGGTGGCCAAAAAATAGAGGTGGATGACTATTGAAATCCTACTGAGATGTGGTGGCCAGAGGATTATCAGGGTGGATGATGGGTTGTTGAGGGTGTTGGGCTTTAACATCAAGGATGTTTCCTACAAATCCTAGTTGGTTGGGAATCAAAGTCCACATAGTTATAGAATGGGGTTTATGGATTACACCTAAGGAGGTGGCCCAAAGAATGTATGTGGATGATTCTCAAGATCCTATTGGGATGTGGTGGTTTGGGGAGAATCAGGGTGGATGATGGGTTGTTGAGGGTGTTGGGATTAAACCTTGGGGATATTTCCTATGTATCCAAGTTAGTTGTGAATCAAAATAGACATAGTTCTAGAATGGGGGATAGAGCTTACACCTAAGTAGGAGGCCCAAATAATAGATATGGATGAGTGTTAAGATATTTCCAATATGTGGCAGCCTATGGAGAATTAGGGTGGATAATGGATGATAGCATATGGCGGATGGATCAGGACAGAAAATGGAGGTGGATCTAGGGGAATGTTTCCCAAAAGGGAAGGTATCACATCCTGAGGGTATGCCCCTAGGGGCTCCTAGGTTTACCAGGTGGATAGATCATAACACCCTATGAGAGTGGAACCTAAATGGTGTGTCTCATAAAGAGAAGGTTTAACACCATTAAGGATGATCTAGACACCATTGAGGGTGGATTAGGGAGGTTCACCCTTAGTAGGGGGCACCAAATTTTACATTTGGTTTGGATTAAACCTCGATGATGTGTCTTACGTACCCTGTTTAGAAGACAGGGATCAAAACCCATGTAGTTTGAAAGCTCCATGCAGTTTAGCATCATAAGATAAGGACGATCAAACATAGTTTAATGTCATAAGGTGAGGATGATGAACATGTAGTTTAATGTCAAACGGTGAGGATGATGATGTAGTTTAGCATCCTATGGTGAGGATGAGAGTGAATTTAAGTGAATATGACAGTGTCGGGATTCAACCTTAGGAAGGTTTTTTTACGTATCCCAGTCGATTGGGAATCAAATTCCATGTAGTTTTGATGGGGGCCTTGGATCTTATACCTAAGGAGGAGTCTTAGTCAAAATGTGACATGTGGTTGCGGATTATGCATGGAATATTCCCATTAGACATGTTGGGGCTTACACGTTGGAATGGAACATGTCGTTGTGGTTGGGAATTATGTGTAAAAATGGACCATCTAATGTGTGGTTGGGGCTTACATGTAGGAATGAACCAATAGGATTGATAGTTGTCCTAGTCATTACTAGTTGCTAATTCCGCATGATTCATGATTAGTATGAGAAACCTAAAGAAGTATCAGACCTGATTTCATGTCATGAGAGATGTGACCATGAGAGAAGCTATGGGGATTATGCATGGAAGCTTCCTAGGTGATGATATGTAGTGAAAATGGTTGATGGGGCTTATGTGTGGAAGCTGGTTGGGTACCACTATGGAGAGGCAATAGTGAATGAGGCTTACATGCGAAAGTTTCTTAGGTTCCACTATGGAGCAGCAATAGTGGATGGGGATTATGTTTGGAAGCTGCCCAGGTTCCACAATGGAGTGGAAATGGTGGATGGTTCTTACACATTGAAGCTACCCAGGTGCCGCTATGGAGCAGCAATGGTGAATGGGGCTTACGTGTGGAAATTATCTTGGTGCTGCTATAAAGTGGTAATGGTGGATGGGGCTTACATATGGAAGCTTCCTGGGTGCCACTATGAAGCGTCAACGGTGGATGGTGCTTATGCGTGAAAGCTACCTGAGTGTTGTAATGGATTATTAATAGTGGATTGGGCTTATGCATTGAATCTTCCCAGGTGTCGCTATAGAGAGGAAATGGTGAATAGGGATTATGCATGTAAACTGCCTGGGTGCCTCTATGTAGCGACAACGGTGGATGGGACTTACACATAGAAGTTTTCTAGGTGCAGCTATGGAGCAGCAACGGTGAATGGGGATTACACATGAAAGTTGTCAGGGTTCCAATATGGAGTGGAAATGGTGGATAGGGATTATTCGTTGAAGCTTCCCAAGCACTGCTATGGAGTGGCAATGGTGAATGGGGCTTACGTGTGGAAGCTACCAAGGTTCCATTATGGAGTGGCAATGATGAATGGGTATTACTTGTGGAAGATGACCAGGTGCCACTATGGAGTGAAAATGGGGGATGGGGTTTACATGTTGAAGCTAACAGTGTGGTACTATAGAGCATCAATGGTGAATGGGGCTTACACGTTGAAGCTACTTGGGTTCCACTATAGAGCAGCAATGGTGAATGGGGCTTATGCATGGAAGATGCTCAGGTGCCGCTATGGAACAGCAATGGTGAATGAGGCTTATATGTGGAAGCTACCCTGGTACCTCTATAGAGTGGTAATGGTGGATAGGGATTAAGCGTTGAAGTTGCCTCGGTGCCGCTATGGAGTGGAAACAGTGCATTGGGAGTATAAATGGAAGATACTCTAGTGCTACTAAGGACCTACAACGGTGAATGAGGATTTTTCATGGAAGCTTCTCGGGTGCCGCTATGGAGCAGAAATGGTGGACGGGGCTTACACGTTGAAGTCCTTCGAGTGCCACTATGGAGTGGCAATGATGAATGGGGCTTACGGGTGGAAACGGCATGGGTGCCGCTATGGAGCGGCAATGGTGAATGGAGATTACACGTGGAAGTTACCCGAGTGTCATTATGGAGTGGAAATAGTGGATAGGGATTATGCATTGAAGTTGTTGGGGTCATTCTATGGAGTGGCAATAGTAAATGGGGCTTACACGTGGAATCTTCCCGGACAACACTATAGAGCGGCAATGGTGAATGGGGATTACACTTGGAAGATTCTTGGGTGTCACTATGGAGCGGCAATGGTGAATGGGGTTTACACATGGAAGCTTCTTGGGTGCTGGTATGGAGCAGAAATGGTTAGATGGGTCTTAAGCATTGAATCTTACAAGGTGATTCTATGGAGAGGCAACAGTACAAGGGGCTTACATGTGGAAGCTGCCTGGGTGCCTCTATGGACCTCTAACGGTGAATGGGGCCTATTTGTGGAAGTTGTTTTGGTTCCACTATAGAGCAGAAATGGTGGAAGGCGCTTACGCATTAAAGCTTCCCAAATGCTGATATGGATCAAAAATGGTGAATGGGGATTACACGTGGAAGCTGTCTGGGTGCTTCTATGGAGAAAAAATGGTGAATGGGGCTTATTCATGAAATATTCCTAGGTGCCTTCCTCATGTCAGGTCACATGGTCATCCCATGTCTATTACAAGGGGTAAGGATTCAATTTAATGTAATTTTAATGGACTAGGTGTGAGGGTATTATGTAATGTGTTTCTCGTTATGTCTTCCACATGTCATACCATGAGGGGGGATTTTGCTTCATGAATATGGAATCCAATTCATGAATGATATGGAATTATACAGTTTAAATTCATGTAGTGATGACTATTAGGAAGAAGATTCCTAGCAATGGTTGCTTTTAGGGCTTACACAAGAGAAACCATTTCTGGTTCAACCTGATATTAGAGCTATGTGATGATGGGTTTCTTGAGGAATGGATCAACTCAAGGTACTTAGGGAGTCTAATATAGGGATCTAAAATCATGACATGGGAAAGGAACCAAGAGGAGTAGATCGACTCAAGGTGTTCCATGGAGTACGGAGGAGTATCTCGAATCATGGTTTTCCTGGAGTGTAAGTTAGGTATGGAGAAGGGCGCAAGCCAAAATTTCAGCACCCTGACATAAAATTTTCACAGTAAGACTCTTGATTTTTCATGGGGGCCAATGATAAAACTAAAGGAACCATTCCATAGGGCTAGGACCGCAACTCGGAAATGATCCCAAGCAGGGGTATGGGGGAGCACCCCCATGGTATGGACCATCAGTCATGGACGTAGAAGATTCTCAAAGGATAAGTATTTGTGATGGATAGGGCCTCATGAAGGATGGGGTCTGACAAAGGGGCTTTGAGATGTAGGGTTCCCTTTCCTTAGAGTGAATTCCTGATTCATGGGGTGAGTGCTTCGTGAAGGCTAAATTCTTCATTAAGCCTCAAGTACCTTAGAGGGCCTTCTTCCTTCACGAATGGCATAGTCCTTTGTAAAGGGAATATCCACATTGAGTGGAGGCTCTCAATAACATAAGAAAAGAGACTCTTTAAGGCCAAGAGGCACTATGGGAGATGCTTTTTGTAGAGCACATGAGCTCCATGAATTTAGATCCCCAGGCTGAAACACAACTAGAAAAAGTGGCTACTTCCACGGACCTATAGCCACGGTTTTAAAATCGTGGCTATATGCCAGTTTTCTGTAGACTATGGCCATGGTTTTTAAAACCATTACTATAGGTCATGGATATATCCACATTTCTCAAAACCATGGAAGTAGGCCAATTTTTTCAAAGGCCGATAGCCACAGTTTTCCAAAACATTGGCTATAGGGTTTCCACACTTCCGTAGGAAAAACTTTTACCACCATAAATTTTGTGGAAAGACTTACCACCATGGTTTTTTAGGCTATTACCACAATTTATATAAATATATATATCATAATATATATATGTGTGTGTGTGTATATACACATGAAGCATTCTATGGTGTAGTGGGGAGTAGCATTGATTCGCAAAGGGGAGGTGCAGGGATCAAAACTCGACAGCCACAATTTGTTTTTAGACAATTTCCATGGTTTACCGAGGCTATATCCATGGTTTAAACCGTGGAAATTTCTCCCTATATCCATGGTTTAAATCGTGGCCATAGGTCAGCAACCATAGTGAGAATATATCAAGGCATATTTCCATGGTTTTCAAAACTGTGGAAATAGGTCGAGCCCTACTGTCATGGCGATAGCGGCCACGGTTGGCCAAAACCATGGTCGTAGCCTACGGTCAAGGTTTTGGATCGTGGAAATATGAATTTTTTCTAGTTAGGAAACTTGGTGGTGTCTCTATTAAAATTTAATTCATGAGGTGGTATTTATAGAAAATGGGGTCTGGTGACTCTAGGATGTACACCACAAAGTAAAAAGGGTGTTGTAAAGGGTCATGGCTCCGTCAGACTCGTGGAGCCATCCTCCAATGACATTCATGCAGTCGTAGGGCTCACAGAACTTATTGAGGATTCTATAAAATACCTTCATATTAGTCACGAGGCTCGTTTAACTCACGGGAGTACTGTCAACTTTCATCGTGGTCACGGAATGAGCTTCGTGAACCGGATCTCTGTGAATGGGCTCCATGAACCATTTTTTTAGCCTAATATCAAATTTCCATAATTACTGATATATAACTCTATTTAGGCTTCACAACTAGTCAAATTGAAGCCTAAAAAATAGTCTATGCTCCTAGATCAAGTATGTAATCATTAGGTAAAACTTTACAATGCGTTTTTCAGTGACAAAAATGACCCCCCCCCCATGAATGGGGTCCCATGAGGATTAGGAGGGTGAGGCAGACTGCATTTGAGGAAAAACATTGGGGAAAACTACTATCCCAGGGCCTATTTTATCTCTATCGCATTGAGAAAATAGACAAATAAAAATCTATAAGCCCATATGAGTATGGATCAATGTGGTAAAAAGTATAAAATAGAAGATCATCCACCTATATGAGAGTGATAAATAGTGGAAGATATGCGGGGATCAGAATGGGATGTCGATCACCTTTGGGAGTGTACTGAATGAGAGAGGGGATGTAGGTAGAGAAAGGGGCTCTATGTACATCCTAATTGCTTCTCCCAATGTTTGCAAGTGCATGAATGAGATTACTCCAAGGAAATTATAATTCTACCTTATCAAAGGGGGATGATAAGTGTGAATCACAAAACCCATAATTCATAACACAATGAGAGTGGCATCGTGATATAGGATGACTGCAGACCATTTTCACAACACGGTATCTATATTTCTTATCCTGAATGGGTACAAACCAAGTAGGTCCATCCATTAACCATGTTTGAAACATGGTACCTACTACAGAATTTCATCTAAAGTCTTATAAGGCATTGGCCTAGGAGGGTAGGTGTGCTGAAGCAGCATGGGACCAGGTTTTTCAGGGGTTCCTTCATACGTGAAAGAGGATGAGGATCTAAATAAGGGGTCATGAAGCATGTAAATTAAGTGATTGAATGTTTGAATGGATTCCAAAACTCTTGGGCTTATGCCACCATATCTTGGAGCACATTGGGTGTGGTATTATCATTAAAAAATGGGTCAAACATATCTTCCAAGGGATCATCGTCTCGGATGTTGGTCGATAGCTGAATATGTGAACAATGTGGTAGATGGCCAACACTATAAGAAAGGAAATCTCAGGATAGTTCTTGCGATTCTTTTTAGTTTTTCATCATTCAAGTAAGGATAATGAGCATGTAGTTTAATTTCAAATGGTGAGGATTATTCCTAGAACAGTTTAACGCCATGTGATTAAGACATGTCTTGCAGTTTAATGTCATGTTATTAGGACGTTGCACATAGTTTAAGGTCATATTTTTGGGACCCCTTCCAATAGTTTAACTTCATGTTTCATAGACTATAAAATCTTCCAAATTATTTGTGTGGAATGGAGGGAAGAAACTCAATATGAATGGGGGGAAAAGAAGGACTACATACCACATAAATATAAGTAAATAGTTTGGAAGAATGTGTATATGATGTGGTGGGAGACAAACTCAATGTGAATGATCTAAAGACCCAATATTGACATACATGGACATTACATTTCTTTTTTGCAGAATACTTAATACATTACATAAACAAACACCCAAAGATCAAATTATTTTAGTGCCTTTGGAAACTTGGAACATAATCTTCTGACTTGGTGAAAGATCTTCAATATCTCCCATAAAGATCTTCTGCTTTTTTTCCTACCTAAAACCATTATTTATATCCTAGGGAAAAGAAAACAAAAAAAGGGTGAAATCAAATGCTCAGTAAGGTTAAACATGGAGAACATAAAACAATCCATAAACATAATAATGTAAAAATATGAACATAAAGTTTAAATATCAAAATATTTAGTCATGAAATAAATTTTGGTAGTACGTAAGGCATAGATCATAAAGGAATATTAACCATGATAAAATTGAATTGGAATAAAACATGGAACTATGGAAAATAAATAATCACATAATATGATTTCCATAGAATCCAAGTCATTGATTCCAAGACCATCATAGTGGACAAAGTCCATTACTGAACCGGGTTTACTTTTCATTCCAGCCATGTATTACTAAACCAGATTTACTTGTCATTCCATCCCTATATTACTAAACTAGATTTACTTTCCATTCCAGACATTTCTATTTAATGATATATAAATATTTACCCATTGTATTGGAGGGAGATATAGGTCTCACCCATCTCATAATGAAATCATTCTTACATGTTCCACAAAAACATAAACCATTCACCATAGCATAACCCAAGGAACAAAAAATGGGTTTGTTAAACATCATTCCATCATAACATAATCCATGTAAGATAATTGGATTTAATAAAAATAATTAAATCATAAAAACAAAAAATTAAAGTAATAATAGGGATATAAACACATCCCTATGTCATCTTAGATGGAAAATAATTTTGATAAAACACTTGATCTTAATTCCTGAATAAAATATCCTTTCTTCTTCAAAAACATTTTCTATTCTCAAAATACTTTGTAGTTTTAAAATAAAAGAATTTAGTTGAAAATAAACTTGAAATATTTTAGAGGAAGCTTCATTAAAATAAGAAATTATGAAGATGTAAAAATACATTAATTCCGTATAAGTTAAAAAAACATTCTTCTTGTACTCTTGCTGGAAAAGTCAAAAAGTACCTCGTATGGAAAACCATAGAAAGATTCATTCCATATCGTTTAATAAAAAATTCACAATGGGAAAATTGAATTTAAACAATAGTAAAATGATATAAATAATATAATATATTTTGGAAACGTGGATCTGGATGATAAATATACCCCATTAAATACTTACGTATAAACAGTCTCATAAAAATAATGAGATTGCGGAATTATCCCTTACCTTAGGTCTGATTTCTTCCATAAGAGTCCAAAACTCATAAATAGTCGGTTTAAACATATTATTAACTTGTAATAGAACCAAAATAATATTTATTATATCATATATGATTCACTTATGACTTTATATTACCCATTTATTTATCAATTCCATGTTAAATCAACGTTTTGGGTATTTATCATTTTATTTATTGTATATGTTTTGACTTTTTATTCTTAATCTTATTACTAAGATTGAGATTTAAATACTTATAGAATGTAAAAAATGATTTATATATTATTAATATTTGGTATAGAAATATATATAATATATAGATAAATTAAATGGAATACACTATTCATGGAGAGGGTAGGTCGTACGTACGCATTAATGTTGTTTCCATTTCCTTATTGAATTAGATGGAAGCAAGTAAATAATATATATATATATATACATAAATCCAGTAGAATTATTATGTCATCTATTTAATTCCTATTTATTATATTTACTTTATAATCATTCTTGAATGGTTAACGCGGAGAATGAATCTCATTGCGTCGTGAAGACGGTAAGTCATACGTATGCATGCATGGTGATATTATTATTCATAGGATGGATAAAAGGAGTTATAAGGTTATTCCATAATTATAATAATATCTTAGAATGTATAAGATACTGGATTTATTACTTTAGTATGAAAAAAACATAATAAAAGGAAGTAAAAGAAGATAAAAAATTTGAAAGAGGTGATAAAACAATTACATATTTTTTAAGTATCTCCTTTTGATTTGCACAAAAGATCTCCCTATGATGGATTTCTGCCAAACTTTTCACCTATAATATTAATTGAGGGATTTGGGGAGATTATTTGAGAAGATTTTGGATGAGACAAAGGGCTTTAAGGGTTTGAGTAATTGGGTAGAGGTGGTGGCCTTTTATAAGGGGGGAGGGGAACTTTAGGAAAGACTTGAAATATTAATTTATTATAAATTTAATTTCGGTTTATAATGGTCTCAAACACATTTATTTCTAATATAATATGATTATTGGTATAAATAATCAGAAAAAAAAAATTATACATGTTTTGATTTTTTTTTAAACCTTATCATTTTGATTTATCCTTATTTAATCTATTTAATTTTATTTGTGGTAATAATATTCTAAATATTAAATGGTTATAAATATTTATTATGTGTTTCAAATTGTCCATAATTGGATACTTTATTACATTTTAGACCATATAATTTTCATTTTGAAATTTTTAAATATTTCTTTTATTTTTAAACAATTTAATAATATGTTATTTTTATAAAATATCAAGCGTCAATTTTGACACTATTCATTTATTTGACTTTAACTAAAATCCACACATAATATAAATTCAAAAAAAATATTTAATACACTCCTAACATGTCATAGTAACCTAGAAAATTCTTGGATAACATTAATTAGTTCATATGATATTTATTTTAATGTTTTTAAAACCATTTATTTTATATTTCTATCAATAAAATAATTTCTACATCACAATTGTGTCATCATAAATGGTAATTATTTAATCTATAAAAATTATAAATAAATTTACATGATGTAAATAATTTCATTATATTTCTTGATTCTATTTATTTTTTAAGTCTTATCATTTTTATCTCTATATTAAAATTATTATACTTATAAGAGATAAGATAGTGACATGTTGTCACTTACTTTTGTTTAATTATAATTACATCACTTTCATGGAAAAATTCCATTAAATAAATAATTTCCAAACCTTATGTGATATTGGTATACTTTAATCCATACAAAGAGATTTTTTTCTGGTTCTAGAGTAATTTTATTATCTTTATCATATTGTTTGTTAACCTAATTTACCAGATTTACCATTAACTATGGTAAATAAAAATTATCATAGTTACTATTGATAATGTCCAAAAAGAAAAGGTACCTATTTACACAATTTGTAACATATGATTTCAAATATGGGATCCATTTTTTCCAAATTCAGAACATAGAATTGGCATAAATTAATTTAAAATTAATTCCCGTTGTGAAAACCAAAAAACAGGTTTTTAGGAAGTAAAAACATATCAAAATGTTGACATGTGTTTATGTCTAATTTAAATGTAAAATTACTTTCAATTAACAACATTAGATTAAATGAAAAAAAAAACATAATCCAGTTACACTTTAAAACTAATTAAAAGTATAACCTCACTATATAAATAAAATAGATGAAAAGGTAGTTTTGAATTAAAATACAGTATTTTTCACTTTTCATTAAAATTTGAATTTTATCAAAAAAATAACAAAATTTAAACCAAGGTAAATTTTGATATCTCTCTTCCAAATAATAAGTTTATTATTTAAAATATAATT
The DNA here is from genome assembly GCA_963277665.1 of Viscum album. Classification (NCBI taxonomy): domain Eukaryota; kingdom Viridiplantae; phylum Streptophyta; class Magnoliopsida; order Santalales; family Viscaceae; genus Viscum; species Viscum album. The sequence goes on along the minus strand of OY728143.1, from coordinate 2,082,038,832 downwards.
TATAAAATTATCAATAACTTGATTTAAAAAGGTTTGTCCATCAAAAGGTGGTAAAACTATTTTTTTAATACTTCTCTTATCTGAAAAAATTGAATTTCTTTCTTATATCTTGTTCTAGAAAATACATAAGATGAATGTTAAGTTTATATAAAATTAAAAATGTGATTAATATTATTCATAGTTACTAGTTTATATCCCATTAAATAATAATATTTTAATAATATATCATTGTTTAGTGAAACTCAGTATTATGTACAGTGCAAGCTATCAAACAAGGTTACTCTTGCATTTAGTGCAACCCAAGTCAGTGTTGGGTTTAGTGAAATCTTCCTTTGGTGTTTCATATAACATAATACAAACATATTTCCTTTATACATTGAATAAAATCTATACTTGGTGTTGCATGAAATTAATTCTATCAAAAGAACTTGAAATTGTGTGTAACACTAGCCAAGTATAGTTTTGCCTATACTGCAAGCTAATACAATGTTGTGTATGGCGCAAGCTAATCTTGGTGTAGGGTAAAACACAAGACATCAAAAAAATTAAAAATTATCTATCTCATAAAATCTCATGGTGTTACGTTATACCTCCCTCAAAATGAATTCCTCCCTTGAAATTTGTTGGGGTAATAAAAGGTTTACTACTTCAAAGTTTCTTTCATAGAAACCCACATCATAAAACACCAATTTAAAAAAGTAATGTTATAAACATAATGGTTATCTAAAGTAACTCATAATTTGGTTTCCAATGAGGAAAACATAGGTGGGAAGTGAAAACATGGATATGGAAGTAACATCTAACCATCAAGTTCCGATGGATAGTGATAGAGAACAAGGTTTAAAGAAAGTTAAAAACCATAAATCCATAAATCTACGATGATTTAAGGGGCCATTTGATTCATCATATAAGAAGGTACAAGGATAAAGTTTTTAGTTTTCAAGATCCTTTTCCTAAAGTTGAAGAAAATGAGTATAAATTCTTACTTGATTTCAGAACAATCTCATAATTGGTTGTCCCTTGAACAATTTCCACTTCTTCTCTTATTCAAAGTAATGAATTTGAATTTTTCATTCCTAAAGTGTTATAAGATCATGTGATCCATAAATTAAATGATAGTTCATTATATCTGTCTTTATCACAAAAAGGTTAGCACATGTTATCAGATATATATAATTCCATCTATGGTGATATTAATCATATATGGTTCCAAAAATAGACTTATAATTCATCTATCATACCGCTTAAATAAAATAATACTAATTTATACTAAACAGGGACTTTATGTAGGCCTTTGGTAGGCGATAAAGGCATGTCTCACTTCTGTTGTGGGTTTGATTCCTACAACCTTGTTCGATGCAACAGGTTGTCACAGATCCTGCAGGTTGTCCTTTTTCTAAAACTATTCTATTATAACATTCCAGAAATAATATTAAATAAAGTTTTAGCCTTAAAAAAACCTATCTGATTTCCAAGTTAATCCATTCAAACCATTAGTTTTATCAAAAATACTTTTATCCAAACTCATAGTACAAAAAACAATTACAACAAAGTTTATATAACAAGTATGTGAATCGTATGTACCAGACTCCAGTTTCCCAAATCCAGTGCCTTATTTTATTACATTGGCATATAAACAAGGAATATGTATCTTGAAGGACCAAGTAGTTTAGTACATTTTAGAACAAGATATATTTATATAATTTTAACATTACATCATGAAGGGAAATATAACACTAATTTATTCCATTAGAAACATTCAAGCCTCCTCGATTATGCCTCCAAGTCACTCATAACTAACTTCTTCATATCCTAGGAAAATGAAACATAAGAAATGGGTAAGATAAAATGATCAGTAAGAGTAAGAAATGCATCGAAATATAACCAAAACACAAACATTAGGCAATGTGAATAATTGAAAACACATGCCTTTACAAATAATAAACTTGAACACATTATGGTAGGAATATGAGGTGAGTAAATAATTCCATAACAAAACATAATCATGGGTATTCTAATAGTCGAATAAACACATGAATGTTAAATTACTAGATTCATATATATGTAAGTGCATATTACAGACATTATGAAACATTTTTTCAAGTCCTTGTCCAAGACGTATAAAAATTATTAAGGCCTCAGACAAAACCATATATAAAATTGGGAAAGGCCTCACCCAATTCCATGTCTATTTGTCTCATGAGACCTACTAATGCATTGAGGGGATATAGAAGGCCCCACACATCACATAATAAGTCCAATTCATTCCTTATATGAGTGGGTATAAACATAAACAACATATACATTCATATTGAAACTATCATATGAAATGTAACTAACTTTTCCCAATCATTAAGCATAAAACACTAACCATTCCAAGTAATATAGGGAATGGTTTTAGGATAGATCATCCACAATAAATTTAGTCACAAACCATTCAATAAAATATTTTGGATGAAATAATAAATTATTAAACCAAATAATAAATAATAATCCACAAGTGTGTTGAATCAAACGAAAATACTCTTACAAAATCATTAAGCAATTCTTGAGATAAATACTCTTTTATTTTGAAAAGAAGAGTTCTTTTGGAAAAATATTTTTGTAAAACCAGAAGTGAAGTAAGATAGTATTTTCATAATAAAATTATTAATTTTATAAATATAATATTTTCCAAAAATATATTATAGAGTGCATTTGAAAATAGGTATGAATTTGAGAAATTCCCTTGAATCGGGCTTGTATTTTGGAAACAATTTTGAAAGTTCCTTTTTAAAATGTGTAACTAACAATAAAATAAGGAAGGGTTATGGTTGGTAAACATATATAGAACACTCAAAAATATTTTATGATTATTAAATAATAATATACATTAATTTCATTGAGTTAATTAGACAATGAAAGTAACCCGAATGAAAATGGCAGTTGGGTGAGAAAACCCTTACCTTAAGTCTGAATGTGTTCCCCTATTGAACTTAAGGTCATGGAATATGAAATTATAATCATTAATAAATTAATTAAGAACCTATTATACATGTATTTACTTTATAATAATTCTTTTTAGTTCATTTATGTCCTTATTGATAAGTTATAATATCGAATTGCGTTGTTCCGGAGTGTTCGTTTTCTGGATTTTCATAAATGGTTCACTTGTTTTTAAGTAATAGAGTTCATGTAGAATGGTTGTAAATATCCAGAATTGAAATTTAATATTATTTATGAACATATAGAATTGTTAATGGTCATTTATATCATTTGGTAACATGGAATGAGGATGAATCATTAAATGACAACCACTTCGATTATTTGAAGGTATTTGGATTATTATGAACTGGTTTTGTCATATAAATTAATAATATGTACATATACTGGTTAATGAATATTAATTAGGTTATAATAAATATATTATATTATGGTTATACCATAAAAATTGTTTCATGACTAGTAATGAAGGATAAATTGAAGAACAAAACTTCATTGTCCATAAAGGTTACAAATTGGAATTCATGGACGTTGATTTTGCTGATAAAAATAAAAGGGATGGAGTAAGAATATTGATGATGGTTCTTCCATTAACATGATATAATTCTATTATATAGATGATACAGGAGTTATCATCTTCATTTGTAAATATTAGGTGAGTAGAGGATAATAAAAGAAGATAAATTGAAATGAAACTAAATGAAAAAGAATGGTGCTTTAACTCTTGAAATAACCTCCTTGAGAACCTTCTTAAAGGAAGGGGTTTTGGTCTTTTGGAAAGGACAAGAGCTTCTTGGATGTGGGGAGTTACTAGGGAAGAGTAATTTGGAAGATCTTTGAGGAGATTCAAGGCTTGTAGGAGTGAAGAGAATAGGGAGTGAGGGGGTTTTATAGTGGAGGAGAGGGGTAAATTTTGAATATTTTCTTCATTATTTTATTATTTCATTCAAGATGACCAATAGTGTTGTTTCATATAACCCCTAATAGTAATAAGTGCATTTGAGTTAGAATAAAGTGTCCATATATCACTTATGATGTCATAAATAGTGTATTAACTAATAATTTGAATAGACAGTATTTTACCATATTTCACTATTCATCAAAAATTCAAGAATTTCAGAAAAAATACCAAACATTCACCCCCACCATTTTTCGACATGTATAATTCAAAAATGAATTCTGTTTTTTCAAAAAAAAATTATAAATATTATTAATTTAATTTTCAAATAAAATTATATTTAATTAAAAAAACAACAATTTTAAAGGTATAATTAGTTTTATATCACATTGAAAAATTAATTAATATCTCATTATCTTTTTACATTAAGAACATAAAATAATATAATTATTTAATATTCTTGAAGTTCATATTACTATTCATATTAATATTCATAAAGGTATGTTATTATTCACCAAAAATCAAGTTTGTTCTATCAGACTCCAAATGACTTACAGATCATAACTCTAGATGATCGTTTTTCGAAATTCAAAACATAGTAGAGGAAAAGTTGTGTCTAATGGCTAGATTATAAAATGAATTTATTTTCAAAACCTTGGTGTGTTACATTCTCCCCTCCTTAAAAAAATTTCTTCCTTGAAATTCAAAAAATGATACCTAAAAAGATTCAAGTATGTCTTCAACATAAGCTCCTCAGGCCCCCATGTTGTTTCCTCCATCTTATGGTTCTTCGAAAGAACCTTTACCAGACGAGTTGTATAATTTCTCAATACACCTTCTCTAGTATAAAGAATCGTGATAGGGTCTTCACAATAAGACAAATCGGGCTCAAGTTCTATTTCTTCATAGGTGAGTACATGTGTTGGGTCTGGCATGTATTTCCTTAACATTGACACATGGAACACATTGTGAACTTTGAAGAGACTTGGAGGCATTTCCAAATGGTAAGCTATGGCTCCAATTCAGTCTAGAATCTCAAAAGGTATGATTATACCTGGGACTTAATATTCCTTTCTTACCAAATCATATAATACCCTTCCATGGAGATACCTTTAAGAAAACATAATCTTCTTCTTGAAATTTCAAATCCTTTCTTCCGTTATCATCATAGATTTTTTGCCTACATTGAGCTATTTTGATATGGTTTTGGATAATCTTCACCTTTTCTATTGTTTCATTAACAAGTTATGGGCCTCCATGCTTTCTTTCACCAACATCATCCCAGCAAGTTGGTTCATGGAATCTCTTTTCATATAACGCTTCATATAGTGTCACATGAAAACTTGAATGGAATCTATTTTTATAGTAAAATTCTACAAGAGGTAAATACTGATCCCACATACCTTGAAAGTCAAGTGAACAAGACATCAACATGTCTTCCAAAGATTTAATAGTTTGTTCTAATTGGCTATCAGTTTGTGGGGGAAGGCAATTCTCAAACAAAGATCAGTATCTAGGGACTTTTAAAGACTTTTCTAGAATTGTGATGTAAAAGGGGTATCAAAATAAAAAATAGTTGATAAAGTTACACAATGAAGTCTGACAAATTCATTAATATATATTCTTTCTAAATGTTCAAGTGGTCAATATTCTCTTATATCAAGACAATGTGTTGATTTTGTAAAACTATCAACAATGACCCATATCACATCATTATTCCTTAGAGTATTTGGTATCCACATGAAAAAATGCATTGTAATATCATCAAATTTCCCCATAGTAATAGGAAGGGGTTGCATGAATCCTCCAATACGTTGTCTTCCAGCCTTCACCTTTTGACACACCAAACATCTCGACATGTAATCAAAAATCTCCCTCTTAATGTTTTCCCAAAAAAAATGTTCTTTTATATCTCTATACATCTTTGTGCTACCAAATTGTATAAAGAAATTAGAGATATGGGAATTATACAATAGTTCCCTCTTTAGCTCAGGAATAGTGGGAACACAAAGCCTCTTTCTAAATTCCAAAATTCCACCTTCATATGAGAAGTCAATCAACTTTACAACATTTACAGCTTCAATTTTATTTTTGAAACTCCTCATCATCATCCTGATAATTTTTTATCCTTTCCAGCAAAGAATTTTTGGCAACCACTTGAAAAATTAGTGATGTGTTACCTTCCAAGATAATTCTAATTTTTATCTTTTCTAGATCCATGAACAAAGGATCCCTTTCAACTCTCATCTTGATCATAATTTTGTGGTCCTTTCTACTCAAGGCTTCTGCCGCCTTATTTTCCTTCCTTGGGTTGTAGTGTGTTGTGAAATTATAATCCTTGAGTATCTCAATCCATTTAATTTGTCTCATGTTGATTTATTTCTGTGAAAATATATATTTCAAACTCTTATGATCTCTATATATCTCACATTTTTTACCATAGAGGTAATTTCACAAAATATTCAGAGAAAAGATTACAGTTTCTAACTCAGGATCATGAGTTGGATAGTTTTGTTCATGAATTTTTAGCTACCTGGATTTATAGGCAATCACTCTATCATTCTGCATAAGGACATAGCCAAGTCCATTTTTTGATGCATTGATAAATATGAAAAATCCATTATTCCTTGACGGTAGAGTCAAGATTGGAGAATTCACTAATCTTATCCTCAATTCTTTAAAACATTATTCACATTCCTTTTTCCATACTAACTTAACCTCATTTCGTGTAAGCTTGGTCATTTGGTTATCTAAATGGGTGAATATCTGAAAAAAAATGCCGATAATAACCTACAAAACCAATAAAACTAAGTACCTCTGTTATGTTCATTGGGGTAGGCCATTCTTGAATATCCCTCTTCTTCATAGTATCTACAAATATTCCATACTTAGGGACAATGTGGCCCAGAAAAGAAATTGATTGGTGCCAAAAATCACACTTTCTAAACTTCCCATATAATTCATTTCTTCTAAGAGTATTCAAAATAGTGCGCAAGTTATTTTCATGATATTTGTAGCTTTTAGAGTATATCAAGATATTATCAATAAACACCACCACAAAGTCATCAAGATATTACTTGAAAACTCAATTCATTAGATCCATGAAAACAGATGGTGCATTAGTTAGTCCAAAAGGCATTACTATAAACTCATAATTCTCATACTTGGTTCGGAATGATTTTTTGGGAATTTCTTCCTTCCTCACAAGAAGCTAATGATATCCAGATTGAAGATAAATCTTCAAAAAATATTGGGCTCCATGAATTTTATCAAATATATAATAAATGTGAGTTAGGGGTTACTTGTTATTTATTTTTATAGCATTGATCTCCCTGTAGTCAATGCATAGCCTCATGGACCCATATTTTTTCTTAAGGAAAATAACAGGGGCTCCCCATAGAGAAATTATAATAAATCCTTTATCACTCAATTCCTCTAGTTGTTTCTTTAGTTCCACTAACTCCACAGTGGCCATTCAATAAGGGGTTTTTTATATGGGCCTTGAACCAGTAATTAAGTCAATGGAAGACTCAATTTCTAGCTCTGGAGGATGTCCAGGTAAATCCTCTAGAAAGACATCAAAATATTCTTGCGTAATAGGTGCATATTCTATTTGAACATTATTTTCCTCACCCATAGTTATTTCATTCCATTCCTCCCCAATAGTTGAGTTCAGAAGAGCTACTAGGGGTGGATCTAGATGAGAATCATATGGCGAGGTTTTTTCTTTAAAGAAAAGGGATTCTACACCATTCTAAAAAATTGTAACTTCCTTCTTCTTGCAAAAGATCTTCACATCAAAATTTTATGTTAAATTATTAATGAGAATTATATCAAAGTTAATCACTGGTATGATGGTAATGTTATCAAGTAAATCAAATTTATGTAACATGAGGGGGACTGATTGACACGACTTTATTGCAATGATACATCCACTAAGAGTTTTGACTCATAACTCCTTTATTAAATCAAAATGGACATGTCGAATTTTCTGGTAAAATTGGGATGATATATTTGAATGCGATGATCCAGAATCAAATAAAGAATTGGATAAGTTTGATGAAATGATTAATGTACCTTCCACTACTTCATTAGGAACTTCAATATCAGCGGTTGTAATCGCAAAATCTTGTCCCCACTCCCTTGGCCTTTTCTGCTGCATGTTTCCTTGAATCTTTGGATAATCATCATCATAGTGTCCCTTATCCTAAAAATTATAGCATTGAACATTAATGGATTCTTTCATCCTCTTACAATCACCAGTAATATGGAATTTATGTCCACATTTGTAGCATACTTCTTTTTCTTTTAAGCAGGCTCCAGGGTGTTTCTATCCAAAATTATCATAGGGTGTAAATTCAATTCTTCCCTTCTTCCCTATTTCCTTATTTTCTTTTATAGATTTTTCACCATCCATCTTCTTCTTTTTCTTTCCCTTAAAGTCATGAGACTTAAAAAATTCCTTTTCAATATTGATAGCACATGAAACTATATCTTCAAATGATGAAAAACTTTTGGAGACCAGAGCCTGCCAGAGGAATGGCTTTATCCCATCAAAGAATCGATCAATCTTGCTCCTTAGATTTTGTATGTAGTCCACAACATGCCTTTTTAACCTTGTGAAGTTAGATTCGTACTTTTCAACATTATCATCTTCCTTTTGCTTCAAATTCAAAAATTTCCTTTCCATATCGGCTCATTCTTCATGAGGAAGGTATTTCTCAAGAAATATTTCCTTAAAGTCTCTCCATTTCATCTCTTCTATATCTTCCTCCTTCTTTGTGTTTTGGATTAATAACCACCACTGATCTACATATCCTGATTAATGATAAACTTCCATGACAACCTTTTCGATTTAGTTAAATCCCAAAGAAAGAAATATCTTCTCTAGGGAACTTATCCACTATTCGGTAACAAATGGGTTTGTAGTCCCATTAAATGATGGAGGTTGTTTTCGCATAAATTGATCTAACAAATCTCCTCCACGTGGAGGATACGGATTCTCCATATAGGTAAGGTTATTATTCATAACCTGGGTAAGTTGTTCAAGTATAGTTATAAGTTGCTCTGCACCAGTCGCAGCACCAGATCCTACATCATTATCTTGCATCGGACGGAAATCCATACATGGGATACATGTGTTTATGTGGTTTCCATTTCCTTCACTACGCACCATTTCTAAATGATGTCATACAATAGATTAGGTTATGAATCACAATTTATAATCTTAACTTAACAATATACTTAGTATAAATTGAGATCTTAAGCATGGCAAATCCCATAATGTCAAAAATGGTTTCTTTGAGGAAAAATTTACATTTAAATCCTTCATAATGGCTTGTAAATAAAATGCGAATTATCCTAAGAATATTCCCTGGGAGTTTCAATACCAAGAGTGCAGTAAGGCTATTTTTTGTGTACCAGGATACCCCAGGTCAAGCCTGAAACTTCTTGTCGGAGCTTTTACTCCTAGGAACATCTGTGGCAGATCCGCCTCTACCTGTTTGTATCCAGACATGGATTTATTTTCTAGAAAGATCCACATAATCTATTCCTTACCAAAATATAAATATGTTCTTGTATTATTATCCACAAATACTATCTTAGGGATTTGTTCCCTAATCAACGTTTTCTAAATCTGGTTTCTAAGTTTTCTATTAAACTTCCTTTGATACCAACTATAAGTACTCAAACCCAATTTCCGGGGGACGGTTCCTTATTTTATTACATTGGAATATAAACAAGGAATATGTACCCCGAAGTACCAATTAGTTTATTAGATTTTGGAAACAAGATACATATATAAGTTTAAAATTACATCATAAAGGGAAATACAACACTAATTTATTCCATTAGATACATCCAAGACTCCTAGATTATTCCTATAAGTCACTCATAACTAACTTATTTATATCCTAGGAAAATGAAACATAAGAAATGGGTGAGATCAAACTCTCATTAAGAGTAAGAAATACAATGGAATATAAAATCAACATAAACATTAGGCAATGTGAATAATTGAAAACACATGCCATTACAAATAATAAACTTAAACACATTATGGCAGTAATATAAGATGAGTGAATAATGCCATAATAAAACATAGTCATGGGTATTATACTTGTTGAATAACCACATGAACTTTCAATTACTAGATTCATAAGAAGGGGAGTTCATATTTCAGACATTCTGAAACATTTTTTCAAGGCCTCATCCAATAAGTCTAAAAATTATTAAGGCCTCATCCAAAACCATATATCAAATTTGGAAATGTCTCAACCAATTCCATGTCTATTTCTCTCATGAGAACTACTAATGAATCGAGGGGCTATAGTGGGACCCACCCATAACATAATAAGTCCAATTAATTCATCATATGAGTCTCTATAAACATAAACAACATATATAATAATATTGAAACTGTCATATGAGATGTAACTAACTTTCCCCAATCATTAAGCAAAAAACACTAACTATTACGAGTAATATGGTGAATGGTTTTAGGATAGATCATCTACAATAAAATTATTAATTAACCATTCAATAAAATATGGTATATTAAATCATAAATTATTAAACCCAATAATACATAAGAATCAACAAGAGTGTTTAATCAGACGGAAATACTCTTATAAAATCATTAAGCAATTCTTGAGATAAATACTCTTTTATTTTGAAAAGAAGAGTTCTTTTTAAAAAATATTTGTGTAAAACTTAAGTGAAGTAAGATAGTATTTTCCTAATAAAATTATTGATTTTATAAAGATAATGGTTTCCAAAAATATATTATAGAGTTCCCTTGAAAATAGGTAAGAATTTGAGAAATTCCCTTGAATCGGGCTTGTATTTTGGAAACAATTTCGAAAGTTCCTTTTTAAAGCATGTAACTAACCATAAAATAAGAAAGTTTTCTGGTTGGTAGACATATATAGAACACTCACACAGATTTTATGAGTATTACATAACAATATACAATAATTTCATTGAGTTAATTATACAATGAAAGTAACTCGAATGAAAATGGAGGTTCGGGTGAGAAAACTCTTACCTTAAGTGTGAATGTGTTCCACTCTTGAAATTAAGGTCATGTAATATGAAATTAGACTAATTAATAAATTAATTAATAACCTATTAGACATTTATTTAGTTTATCATAATTCTGTTTAGTTCATTTATTTTCTTATTGATAAGTTTTTATATCAAATTTCATCATTCCGGAGGGTTCGGTTTCTTGATTTTCATAATTGGTTCACTTGTTTTTAAGTAATGGGGTTCATGTGGAATGGATGTAAATATTCAGAATTTAAATTGAATACTATTTATGAACATCCATAATTTTTAATATTAATTTCTATCATTTTGTTACATGTAATGAGGATGAGTCATTAGATGACAACCACTTCGATTATTTGGTGGTATTTGGATTATTATGAACTAGTTTTGACATATAAATTAATAATATGTAAATATACTGGTTAATGAATATTAATTAGGTTATAATACATATATTATAGTCTGGTTCAACCATAAAAATCATTTCATGACCAGTAATGATGGATAAATTTAAGAACGAAACTTCGTCGTCCAAGAAGGTTATATATTGGAACCTCATGGGCGATAATTTCGTTTATAAAAATAAAAGAGAGGGAGTAAGAATATTGATGATGGTTCCTCCATGAACATGATATAATTCCATTATATATATTATAATGGATTTATCCTGGTCATTTGGATAGAGGAGGTGAGAAGGGGATAACAAAAGAAGATAAATTGAAATGAAACTAAATGAAAAAGAAGGGTGTTTTACCTATTAAAATAACCTCCTTGAGAGCATCTTTAAGGGAAGGTGTTTTTGTCTTTTGGAAAGTAAAAGTGATTCTTGGATGTGGGGAGTGGCTATGGAAGGGTTATTGGGTAGATCCTTGAGGATCTTCAAGGCCTATAGGAGTGAAGAGAAGAGGGAGTGAGGAGGGGTTTATTGTAGAGGAGAGGGGTAAATTTTGAATATTTTATTTGTTATTCTTGATATTATTACTTAGATAAAAATTTAATTACTTAAATAATTTTAAAAATAACTTATATATAATAAAAATTCAGTATATAAATATATATAATAGATAGATAAATGAAATGGAATACACTGTTCATGGAGACGGTAGGTTGTACGTACGCATGAATGTTGTTTCTATTTCTTTATTGAATTGGATAGAATCAAGTAAATGTTATATATATAAACATAACTACAGTAGAATTATTATGTCATATATTTAATTATTATTTATTATATATACTTTATAATCATTCTTCAATGGTTAATGTGGTGAATGAATCTAATCGTGTCGTGGAGATGGTAAGTTGTAGGTACGCATGCATGGTGATATTATTATTTGTAGGATGGATAAAAGGAGGTATAAGTTTTTACCATAATTATAATAAAATATCATAATGTAGAATATATTGTATTAATGAATTTAATATGAAAACAACATAATAATAGGAAGTTGAAGAAGAAAAGTATTTTGAAACATGTGATAAAACAATTACCTCATTTTCGATTGTCTCTTTTTGATTTGCACAAAATGCCTCCCTAGGATGGATTTATTCCAAAAGTGTGGCCTATAGGAGGAAGGGAGGTATGTGGGGAGATTAATTGATGATATTTTGGATGTGAAAATTTTCTTAAAGTTGTGAGTAAGTGGGTAGAGGTGCTAGCCTTTTATAAGGGGAAGAGGGGCACTTTAAAGAAGTCTTGAATTATTAATTTATTATAAATTTATTTTTTGTTTATAATGGTCCCAAACTCATTTATTTAAAATATAATATTATTATGGGTATAAATAATCTCATAAAATAAATTTTATACTTGTTTTGATTTCACTTTAAACCTTATCATTTTTATTTATCTTTCTTTATTCTATTTAATTTTATTTTTGGTAATAATATTACAAATATTAAATGGTTATAAATATTTAATTATGTGTTGTAAATTGTCCATAATTATATAATTTGTGATATTTTAGGCCATATAATTTTTAATTTGTAATTTTTAAATATTTTTTGGATTTTTAATCAATTAATAATATGTTATTTTTGTAAAATATCAAAAGTTTCAATTTTGACACTATTTATTTATTTGACGTTAAATAAAATAAAGAAATAATATAAATTCTAAAATAAATATTTAATACACTCCTAACATGTCATAGTGACCTATAAAATTCATGGATAATAGTAATTAGTTCATATGATATTTATTTTAATATTTTTAAAACCATTTATTTTATATTTCTATCAATAAAATAATTTTTACCTCACTATTGTGTCATCATTAATTGTAATTATTTAATATCTAAAAATTATAAATAAATTTACATGATGTATATAATTTCAATATATTTCTATATACTATTAATTTTTGAAGTTTTATCATTTTTATCACTATATTAAAATTATTATACTTATAAGAGATAAGAGAGTGACTTGTTGTTACACTCTTTTGTTTTAATTATAATTACTTCACTTTCCTGGGAAAAAGTCCATTAAATGAATCAATTAGAACCCTTATGTGATATTTATCGACCTTAATTCATATAATATGATTTTGGAAGGTTTTAGAGTAATTTTATTATCTTTATCATACTGTTTGTTCCCTAATTTACTCGATTTACCTTTAACTATGATAAATAAAAATTACGGTGGTTACTATTCATAATGTCCAAAAAATAAAAAGTGACTATTTACACAATTTGCAACTTATGATTCCAAATATTAAATCCATTTTTCCAAATTAAAAACATATAGTTGGTAGTAATTAATTTAAAATTAATTTTCGTTGTCAAAACCAAAACGCAGGTTTTAAAAAGTAAAAACTTATCAAAAGATTAACATGTGTTTATGTCCAATTTAAATGTAATATTCTTTACAATGACCCAAGTTGTATTAAATGAAAAAAATCATAATCCGAGTACACATTAAAATAAATGAAAAAAATAATCTAACTATATAAATAAATTAGATGAAAAGGAAGTTTTGAATTAAAATACAGTATTTTTCACTATTCATTAAACTGTGAATTTTATCAGAAAAATACCAAGATTTCAACCAAGGTAAATTTTTATGTCCCAATTCGAAAGAATAATTTTATTATGTCAAATAGTACGTAAAAATTTTCAAAAACTAGATTTAAAAAGGGTTCACCATCAAAAGTTTGTAAAACTCTAAATTTTTTTTAAAATACTTTTTTATCTAAAAAATGAATTTTTTCTTATATCAGGTTATAGAAAATACATATAATGAATGATAATGTTATATAAAATTAAAAATGTGATTAATACTATACATAATTTCTAGTTTATATACCATTAAATAATAATATTTTAATAATATATCATTTTTAGTGAAACTAGGTATTGCGTACAACGCAAGCTATCGATGAAGGTCACTCTTGCATGTAATGCAAGCCAAGTTAGTGTTACATTTAGTGCAAGATTCCTCTGATGTTCCATATAACACAATCCAAATATATTTCTTTGATACATTGAAAAAAAAATATACCTAGTATTTCATGAAATGAATTTTATCAAAAGAACTTGAAATTTTTTTTAACACAAACCGAGTATAGTGTTTCATATACTGCAAACTAATATGGTGTTGCGTATAGTTAAAGATAATAAGGTTGTATCATACAACACAAGACATCAAATAAATTAAAAGGAATATATCTCATAAAATATCATGGAGTTACAAATTAGGACCAAGGGGCTCCAAAACCACACCACATATCCTAGTGAGGCTTCTAGTTAAAGGTCATAGTGTTTGGACCAAGAATCTATCATACATCTCAACTACATTGTCACCCACCCTACCCAAACTCATAATCCCTTATGATCCATGCTCGGGGTAGGAAACAAGAAATGGTCTAGGATGTTTACCTAACATGTTTAATCACACATTGAATGTGAAACTAAGTATGGGATCCCAAAGTGATATAGGAACATGGATGGAGATAAGTTAAGTCTTTCAAGGATTGGTGAAAGGAAACTGGTGAGTTAGGGTGAGCTGTAGCCCACATTCGAGACACTGAGACCATAACTACACCAGTCAATAATGGGGAGAGAAAATTTGGGATCAACTATTTACCATGTCTGAAACATAGGATTCACTGCTTACTACCAAATATCCATTAGGGTGTTGGCCCTGGATGGTAGGTAAGCCAAAGAGGCATGATACCATCCTTGTTAGGGGGTCCGTTTGGATTTTAAGAATGATGGAAAACCCAAACCAAGAAGAACTCAAAGTGTGGACTTAACATATCAGGGAGTGGGATTCAAACTCAGGTGTGAAAATAGTTTAAGGATTTATTACATGGCCTATAAATGAGAAAAAAGGGCCCATAAGGTTAATGAACCTATGTTCGGTCTCAAAACAAATGTCTGGTAGTCACTATGTATCCCATGAGCATGGAATCAAGATGCACATACTTCTGTAACACAGTGTGGTGGGATACCAACACTAGTGGAGACAATCCTCTTTGATAAGTAATTGTAATAATCCCATAATTATCATGGGTAATCCTGAACTTTTTTAGGGTAGTATCATTGTTTAATGTCATGTATAGGACATCGGCTCTTATTTTAAGGTCATAGAGTTTGAAACAAAGATGGTATCTCAAGTGGATGTGTAGTGTGTCATTATGAAAAACCCAGTGAGAATGAGGGAAAGGAGGCACAACACCACCCCACAGATTATATAGAATATTTTCATAAAGTATAAATTCAAGATGCTTGGACTATAGGAGATAAAAATAGTTTAGGGTCATAAGTCTTAGACATGATGAAAACAGTTTAAGGTCATGTTGCATGGACCCTAGGGGAAAAGGATTAAATATGATGTGTGTAATGCAGTGTTGTGAAAAAAACCCAACATGAATGAGGACCAGGGGGGCCTATACCACACCACATCTAGGAAAAGTGGCCAAAAAGTTGAATATGTGGCTAGGACCAAAGAAAAAATGTTTGGGAATCACTACGCATCCCATAAGGATGGTAATGAATTTGTACAACGTTCTTGATTGAGGGAAAGTATCTCTAATGGATATACGTATTGTGGGGAAGTGAAAACCCTGATGAAAATGTGGACCAAGAAAGGCCTAATTCCAAATAAAATGTTCTTGAGATTATAAAAGAGAGGTCTTTGTTTAAGTTCATACAGTTTGGACAAAAAACGTATTGTGAATCTCCTCTATGTGGGTACAGACCTTAAAAAAATCCATAATCCCAAGTGATCCATGCTCGGTGTGGGAAACAAGGAGTGAGGTTAGGCTTCCAATATTACATGTATAAGCATACAATAAGGGTAAGTAAATGTTGAGCTAAGAATCTTATAGTGATACGAACACTCTCGCTCAACGTGTATGGATTCACAAAGGGGAAACCCCATGGGTGTTAGAGTTACACTAAAAAATAGGTAGGTGGAAATATGTAAATTAAAACCTCTAGGATCTGAATTATAGAAATAGAAACTGGTGGGAATGACCACTATTGACCATGTTCAAAACACATGGTCGACCACTTCACCAGTCAATGTTGGGGAATGAAGATTCAGAATTAGGTGTTTACCATGTTCAAAACACAGTATTCTCTATTATTAACTGCAAATCCATTAGGGCATTGGCCCAGGATGGGAGGTGAGAAAATGAGGCATGATACCGTCACCATTAGGGGGTCTGTCTAGATGTGAAAGATAATGGAAAACCAAACCCAGAAGGACTCAAAGTATGGAGATGGGTCAAAGAAGTGTCTACTCATAACTTGACACCTTATGTCTCGTGCACTAACATATCAGATCATGTTAGTGGTAAGAGCCAACAGAATCTAGAGTAGAAGACCCTAGAATTAAAAATATTTTAAGGTTATATTTCTTGGACCAAAGGATCTTAGTTTAAGTTCATATTTCTTGGACCTTATGAGGGTGAGTGTCAGTAAGGGATAAGTATGGTATGATAGGAATAACCCAACATTAAAGAGGACTAATAAGGCTTGTGTTGTATAATAAAATCCAAGGGAATTCCCACACACCATTTCAATTAATGATTTTTAGACTTTAACTCCTAGTTTAAGGTCCTAATGTTTGGACGTTGAAGGATTTTGCAGCTCCTCCATGTGGGGGGAAACCCTACCAAGACTCATAAGTACATATGAGTCATGATAGACATGGTAAATAAGGATTAGTTATGGGATCTTCCTGAAACATGGAAGAAAGAAAAAGGGGTATGGAGATTCGGGCTGAGGATATCCCAGAAACACTGGCCCACTTACTCAATGTGCATGGATGCACGAAGGGGTAACACCAAGAGTGTTGTGGTTCCACCTAAATATAAGTAGGTGGAATGATATGAATCTCGGTTCCTGAGATCTGGATCATAATGAGGGTGGTATTATGATGGAGGATAACTGCTGACCTTGTTCGAAACACGGCATCCATATCGTGTTACTTGGAATGGTAATAAAAAAAAGAGGATCAACTTCTTCCCATGTTCAAAAACATGAGACATGTCACAAAATTTCATCTGAAGTCTTCTGTGTAATTCGACCAGGATGGTAGGTGAGCCATTATGTCTAGGAACTATGATTTTAGGGGGTCCCATCATACATGGAAGATGATGGGGATCCAAATAAATGTATTATGTGAAGTGTAGAAATGGATTGGGAGAATGTCCATTTGGATTCCAACACTCAAGGTTCTACACCACAGCGCATTTCATCATGTCAATATGGCCTATCAGAAGGAGGGAATAGAACCCCTTCTTAAGGGTAAGGGTCCTAAAGTAGCCTTTGAATGTGTCATGGTAGTGGACCAGCACTAAATTTAGAGTGATCTCTCGTATAGTATCTCATGGCATTATGCATTTTTACATCACGCTATAGGGATATGGATCCATATCATGCTTAGCACATGAGGTATCATGTGATATCAACATAGGGTAAGTCTATAGTTTAACATCACGTGCTGAGGACGATAGACATGTAGGGTAAGTCTATAGTTTAACATCACATGCTGAGGATGATAGACATGTATTTTAACATCATACGGTAAGGATGTTGTATTATATAGTTTAATATAATGTGATTAGTACAAGTAGTGGTTGTAGTTTAAGGTCACATTGCTTTGACTATTCTTTTTGCGGTTTTAGGTCTCATAACTTTAACCAAAATGTCATACAATTTAACATAATGTGACCAAAACATTATTCTAGAGTTTAACATCATGCGACCAAGATAATGGTTTTTATGTAGTTTCTCATTAGTACTATGGGGCGATGGAGCCTAGAATTCATAGAATCTTGTAGCATCGATACGATAAGGTGATGGAGCCAAGAAGGTGTGGAAGCCTGGATCATCAGAATGACAGGGAAATGGATGCGAGAAAGTATGGAATCATAGAGCATCAATATGACTGGGAGATAGATCTTGCAAGGTGTGGAAGCCTAGAGCTTCGGTATGATGGGGAAATGGAGCCCCAAAGCCATGGAATCCTAGAGTGTCGGTACAATGAGGCGATGGGGTCCAGAAGGCGTGGAATCCAAGAGCATCTGTATGACAGGACGAAGGAACCCATAAGGCATGGAAGCCTGGAGAGTCGGTATGATGAGGCTATGGAGACTATAAGGCATGGAATCCTAGAGCATCATTATGATGGGGCGATGGATCCTCGAAGGCATGAAATCCTAGAGTGTTAGTATAAGGGTGTGATAGATCATGTAAGGCATAGAATCCTAGAGTGTTGGTATGATAGGGATATGGAGCCAAAAAGGTGTGGAAGCATAGATCCTTGGTATGATAAGGCGATAGATCCCATGAGTCCTAGAAGCCTAGAGTGTTTATATGACTGGGTGATGGAGTTCAAAAGGTATGGAGTCCAAGAGTGTCGGTATGACGGGGTGATGGAGCCTGGAGGCCATGGAATCATGAAGTATCGGTACTACAGGGTGATGAAGCCCGAAAGGCATGGAATCCTAGAGCATTGGTATGATGGGGTAATGAATCCCAAAAGGTGTGGATTTTTGGAGCATCAGTACGACGGGGCAATGGATCCCAGAAGGTGTGGAAACCTGGAGCATCGATACGATGGGGTGATCGAACCCGGAAGGTGCAAAATCGTAGAGTTAAATCTCACAACATAGACTAACTAGAGTCGAAATATGATCAACATGTCCCTGGTGTTGGTTCTTTAGAGAAAGGAATGTTGTTGTCATAGTGAGGACCACTATGGTGACTTATGGTAATGACATGGGGAGGACCTCCATGATGAATGATGATAGCGATGGGGAGGATCTCTGTGCCTAGTGATAGTGGTGCGGGGAAGACCTCTAAAATGGTTTCGAGTGGAAATAGGAAGGACCTTCATGCCTAATGATTATAGTGTGGGGAGGACCTTCATAATATATGATGATGGTGATGGGGAGGACCTCCATGCTGGATGATTATAGTGTGGGGAGGACCTCTGTAATGGCTGATGATGATGATGGGGAGGAACTCTGTTGTAGGTGATTGTAGTATGATGAGGAACTCCACAATGGCTGATGATGGTGACAGGGGGACCTAAGTGTCGGGTGATGGTAGTGTGGGTAGGACCTCTAAAAGAGATAATGATGGGGATGGGTAGGACTTCTATGTCGGTTGATTGTAGTGCCTGGAGGACCTCTGTAATGGATGATGATGGAAACAGGGTGGACCTCCATTCTGGGTGATGGAAGTACGGGGAGGACCTTAGAAATGGATGGCGATGGAAATGGGGGGGACCTCCATGTCTAGTGATTGCAGTGTGGGGAGGACCTCCACAATGGATGATGATGGTGATGGTGAGGACCTTTGTTCTAGTTGATTGAAGTCTGGGGAGGGCCATCATAATGGTTGGAGATTATTTTGATGAACCATTGTTGTGTCAATGGGGTGGTTTCCCCCGGTACTTCCCACGAGGGAGTCAATGTCAGCAATTAGCTGATGGGTTTGGGGGGACGATTCCCCCTATGCAGCCCATGAGGGTGACGATGTCGGTGAGAAGCTGATAGTGTCGGGGTATGGATTCCCCCTATGCGGCTCATGAGGGAAGCAGTGTCATCAAGGAGAATATGGAGTTAGGGGAGGATTCCCTCTATGTGTACCATGAGGGTAGCAGTGTCAGTGAGGAGCAAATGGATTCAATGGGATGATACCCCCTTGTGTGGCCCATGATGGCGGCGGTGTTAACGAGGAGTTAATGGAGTTAGAGGGGAGGATGCGCCTTGTACATACCATGAGGGAGGAAATGTCAGTTAGGAGCTTATGGAGTTGGGGTGGAGGATTCACCATGCACATACCATGAGGGCAGCTGTGTCAACAAGGAGCCCATGGAGCCAGAGGGAGGATGACTCATGCACATCCCATAAGGGCAGCGATGTCAGCAAGGAGTCGATGGATTCAGGGGGAGGATTCCCCTTGTGTGGCCCATGAGGGTGTCAATGTTGACGAGGAGTTGATGGATTCAGTGGGAGGATTCCCCCTATGTGGCCCATGAGGTTGGCGTTTTTAGTGAGGAGTCGATGGAGTCTGGGGAGGATGTCCCCTACATGGACCATGAGGGAGGATTCCCCCTATGTGGACCATGAGGGAAGTGGACTCAGTGAGGAGCCAATGGATTTAGGGGTGTGATGCCCCCTGCGAGACCTAGGAGGGAAGAAGTGTCGGTGATTATTTGATGGAGTTAGGGGAGGATGCCCCTGCATGGCCCATGAGGGCAGCGGTGTTGGTGAAGAGCTTATGGAGTTGGGCGTGGATGCCCCATGTGCAGCTCGTGAGGGTAGTGGTGTCAGTGAGTTGACAATAGATTCGGGGGTGGATGCCCCCCGTGTTGCCCATGAGGGTGGTGGTGTCATCAAGGACCTGATGGAGTCATGGGGGGATTCCCCTAAGATGGCCCATGAGGGCGGTGGTATCAAGGAAGAGCCGATAGAGTCAGGGGGAGGATTCCCCCTACACGACCAAAGTGGGTGGCGGTGTCAGTGAGGATCTAATGGGGTCAGGGGGTTGATACCCCCTATGTGGCCCATGTTGGTGGCAGTTTCATTGTGGATCTAATAGATCCATGGGGGATGTCCCCTGCACATCCCATGCGAGCGATGGTGTTAATGAGAATCCAAAGGATTCTGGGGGAGGATACCCCAGGTGTATCCCATGAGGGAAACAGTGTCAGTGAGGTGTCAATGGAGTTGGGGGGAGGATTCCCCTTGTGTGTCCCATGAGGGAGGCTATGTCGGTGAGGATATGATGGAGTTAGGGGTGAGGATTCCCCATACATATCCCATAATGGTGGCAATGTCAGCGAGGATCTTATGGATTCGAGGGTGGATGCCCCCGGCATGGCCCATTAGGGTGGCGGTGTTGTCAAGGATCTGATGTAGTCGGGGGGAGGATTCCCTCTATGCAACCCATGAGGGTGGAGTTTTCTTTGTGGATTCAATGGAGATGGGGTTGTATTCCCCCTATGCAGCACATGAGAGAAGCAGTGTCAACAAGGGTTCATTGGAGTCAGAGTGGATGCCCCCTACGTAGCCCATGATGATGGTTGTGTTAGTGAGGAGTCGATGGATTTGAGAGGAGGATTCCCCTTATGCATCCCATGAGGGAAATAGTGTTGGTGAGGAGCCAATGGAGCTGGGGGGATCCACCCTGTGTGACCCATGAAGGCGGCGGTGTTGTCAAGGAGCCTATGGCGTCAGGGTAGGATTCCCCCTACATGACCCATAAGGGTAGTAGTGTTATCAAGGATCTGATGGAGTTGGGGGTGGATGTCCTCTGTATGTCCCATGAGATTGGTGATGTCGGCGAGGATTCCTTAGAAGAATTGACTTTAGATGGGATTGTAATAAAACCATCAGTTACTGAGCTTTATGGTGAATTTCATTTACCCTTCAAGTTTATCCATCATATGTTATGCCAGAGAAAAGTTTATTTCTCTACAATGAGGTGTCAATATCTTTATCTCATTTTCCTTATGAAGTTATGAGAAAAGATAAATATTTGTACATATTTGATGGTTTACATGATGGATATTTACAATCCATATTCAAAAACAAACTCCCTTGTTTATTCCAATTTTTTTCGCCCATGTTAGAGGCCAAGGTACTAGTTGATGGAGTAGAAAAATAGTTATAAAATATGGAGGATTTTACATTACAAAAGTCATTTGGAAAATAAGGAAGATTAGTTTGAACCCCTGGAAGAAATCATTGGGTGATGATGGTGAAAGACTTTATGAATACTTCTATCCATTTGATCATACTACTAGACTGGGGAATCTTGCGGATTCAAGATTATATCTAGATGTGGTGGTTGATTATTCAGATGAGGAAGTAGAGGAAGTTTTTTCCTCAAAAGATGAGGGGGAGGTGTTTTTAGTGGATGAAGGTAGATACCTAGATCTGCCTTAGAGCTCCCCAACTATTACTTATAGTGATCATAGTCCACCTAGATCGCTTCATGTCTGAGTGTATATTTTAAAGGAAGTAATTAAAGAATAAGAAACTGAAATTAATAGTGAATAACAGTTCAAAGGAACTTCAAAATATTCTGAATAAAATAATGAGAATAGTGATGAAGAATAAGAATAATAGTGGGAAGATAAAGAATTAAATGGATATGAAAAAGATGAGGGGAGTGAGGATGAAGATGGAAGTGATTATGGTTCTAACCTTGATGGGGCTAGTGGTCATATTGGTGTTGAGGATGTTGATATGCCTTAGGAACGTACTTTCACTCTAGGTTTTTCAGTTCTCTCTAGATTTGATGACAAATCTAGCTTTTTTCAATATATGTATATTGATGATATAGATTAAAAGGAAGCATCTGTTGAGGGGAAATATTTATGGCTTCTACTTAAAATTCTTCACCTCCTTCTCTTGATATTTATTTGATTAAGATAGTTGTTAGAAAAAGGCATAATTCTATTTGAGGAGATGTACATAACCTTCCTCAGAAAAGTTTAAATAAAATACATCATAATACTAATCATGTTCATATGATGGTTAGAGAATATATTAAGGATATAAAAGATGGTTAAGATGCAATTATGAAGGATATAAAGTATTATCTTTCTCATATTTATACTAAACATGAGATCAAGTCTCATTTCAAGTTCTTTACTGAAAACCTAAGGATGCCTCCAGTGACTCATTATTTTAAAGAGAAATTCAATCCCTTGAAGGTGATGACTCCAATGCTCAAGCTATTTATGGAATTGAAAATGGACTTTTTTAGTGCTATGGAAAGGGGAGAAAACATAATCAAGAATTTGATGAAATTCTTTCTTCATGTTTCTAGAACCGCAATGGTGGATCGGGATTCCATTCGAGTTATTCCTCATTTCACCCCCTCTAACTTCTTCTCCAAAGTTCTTCAGGCTAGTTGTAACCAGAGAATCAAATGCACCCTTACCTTCTCTTTTATAGTACTTTAGTTTATATCCCAGTGAATTATTCTAGTATCTATGGACTATCATTATTAGAGAGACTACATCTCTACCTGTTGTTCCTACCACCATCCCTAATGTTACCTCATCTTCAACTACTGAATCTTATGGTTTTGAAAAAGGTAAGGGTAAGGCTACACATTATCCTTTATCTCATCCTAAAAATCGTTAATATTAAATTTTTAGTCTTTGATAGGGAATTTTTGTATAAATTGTTGTTGAATCTCTTATGTCATGTACTTCAATTGCCTTTAACAATAGATATTATCTTATTCTTCCTCCTTTATTTCTTTGAATTTCCTATTTTATTTTCACTTTTTGAAAATCCCAATAGGAGGATAATTAAACTATGGGCATTTATTTATTCTTTTTATAGTGTTATTCCTTTGATACTAGCTACCATCATTTCTTTAAAACTATCTTTTTTATTACCATAATGTTATTTCCTATTTGACTATATTTGATACCATGTGTATTTAAATTTCTTATTTTGATTCAATATACTTGCTACTTAATATATTTGATACCATTATTCTATACATGGTTTATAACAATTCCATGATTTTTTATCTTCAAAACGGGGGATATTTTTGGAACCCTTATTTTAATGATCACTAAATTTCATCTCTTATGATATTAATGAGTTTTATGATTTTTGATAGCATTTTATGAGATAAGGAGGATTATAAGAATTTTGGATAAGTGTTGTAAAGACCCACCATCAAACTCTACTCACCACCAAAAATGAAACCATTGAGGAAGAGTCACAGTCAAGAATAAAACCTAGAAAAGTATAGGAATGACCCGCCACCAGAGGATGACTCACCTTGGAATTAATAAATTTTAAAAGGTTTTTAAAACACCTACTTTTAGAGATGATTCACCACTAGGATGAAAAATTGGCTAATTGTCGAAAAGACCTACCACCAAAGAAGATGTCACCATTGAAGATGACCTACCGTCAGACTTTACCTACTACTAAGAAATTTGGAAAAGAGCTAATATGAGTCGCAATTGATACAATTCACTACTGAGATGATTCATTGTAAGTGTGACTCACCACCATCCTAAGTCACCACCAATGTTGTATCAACATTAAAAAGAGTCACTATCACTATTTCTATTTATTTTGAATTAACTATTTTTAATGTCTATATTATAAAATTTAATGCTCAGAATTATTTTAATGATTATTCTTGAACTATTACAGAGATTCATTAAGGTTTTTTCAGTCATCCAGTGTCATTAGAAGAGGATCTAGATGACTATTCTTACATGATTCTATTAAAATAAATAGTATACTCCCTCATGTGGTGACATAATTGAGAGGTACAACAGAAATAAATATATATGTACATGTAAAGAGAGCTGTAATATTTCCAAGATCCAAAAAAGAGAGACATTTTTTAAAGATATTTACATAAAGCATTCTTTCCAGCAACCAATTGTGGAATATTGAATCTCATCGAACATACAGTTCCTTACAACATTCATAACAAAAGAGTTCACGACACTCTATTTTTTTGATATTTTTAGAAACATGAGTTGAGATCCTATTCAATCTATATCTGAGGAGTCTTAAGATTAAGAGCACATCAAGCAAAACAACTCTATATTTTCTTTATATTTACTTCCTCTTTATTCTTTTTTTCTTCACATTACAACAATGTTTTTATTTTATTTTAATATAAAAAACATACTAACTCATGTTATTTAACTATAATATACTCAATATCATATTAACTCTCTTTATAATTATTTACACACATGTTATGGAAGAGGTCCTTGTGTGGACTATGTTTATTATTTTCCCATGGTTATTGTGGAAGATGTCCCAGTGTGTCCTAGATAGCAGGTTTGTTGTTATATACCCGATTTAGGTTATGGATCAATATTAATTTATATAATCTTCTTGGAATCAGGTGATTTCTAAATGGAGAGGATTAGGTCTCATATTGAGACTCAACCTCTTGTATTTTCCCCACTATGTGTTTTTTTAATTCTATGATTTAAACTGAATCTATTTTGATCTATAAACAAAACCACTACTTTGATATTTAGTCTTAATTAGTTTTTATATATGGTTTTTTTTCAAGTAAATTGATTTAAAAATTAAATGTGGTTTTCATAATAGTTTTAACTGAGACATAATCAATCTTTAAGAAATATTTTAAAAGATTAGAACTTATATCAATTTGCTATTTTGATTAACTAGTTTGTTATAATTATTTGGGTGGTTTTATTTAAACCTATTTTGAATGTAATTTTTTATTGGGTACTCAATTCACCCCCCTCTTCAGATACTCAATCAAACCAATAGTTATTTTTTCATAATCACAAGACCTATCAACCCATCTCTTATCTTTTTAGGTTTCTCATTGGGATCATATTTTCATTTTCCATGGCATACATTGTTAATATGGTTCCTTTCAGATAAAACAATTACTAAAACTAAAAGTATCTAACATGAGTAATGAACACCATAATATAATTATTGTAATATAATTAAATTCAACCTCAAGATGTCTTACTCTTATGAATTATTACATTAACTTTCAATTTTACCTAAATCACCCTTAATTCAAACTTTGTTTTTTTTAGTTAGGTTCTCTCATAATCCTTAACATAATTTAATAACATATTCAATCCTTCATAATTTCATGAAAATATAGTGTGACTAACCAATGAAAATCCCCCATGAGTATCTATCTTGGTGTAAAGTCTTAGGTCAACTCATGTTACACTATAGTGAAAGTGTTCAACCATCATTTTCAGAGTGATTATCCATAGGTGTATCTATGTCTTGAAAAAATACACATTCCATTATCTATACATGAATTTAATTTATAAGAGAACCACTCAATATCTACTTTATTAAAACATTATGTTGTTATTATATACTTAGACTTATCTCTTAGTCTTATCCCTAGGGTTTTCACTAGATATCTCTTATCCCATCCTTAAAATCGTTCATATTACTTCAACTAATTATTTATACCTCTAATATTATGATAAACCTATTATTATAAACCCTTAAATTATTCTAAACTAACATCCCAAACTCTAAAGTTTTCTAAACTCTCCTTTGATACCAACTATAGTGCTCTAAACCCGCTGCCCTCTTGGATTTGGTACCAAACACCTTCTTTACATACTGTCTTTGAAATGAACTAAAGAAACCAAATTTTAAACATAAATAATTACAATATAACCAAAAAATATTGATTCCCATATATTCAAATGATATTTTAGGTTTGGAGTTTTAAATATTTAAGAAACACTTTTAACAAATACCATATATTTCCCACTAAATTCACATCTTTGGAAGTATAAAAGAGAATAATTAATCCATAATAAGTCTTCAACATCTTTCATAAATTCTCCACACTATTTATCTTGTTTGACCTATCATTTTGTATAACTTTCTTTATAACCAATGGAAATATAAATATAAGAGGGTGATCTCAAAAAATTAGTAGTGGTAAACATAGGTGATAATAATCAAAGATCATAAGTGATTGTAAGATGAGAATAAATAATATGGTGTGAATAAAAAAAATTCCATAACAGAATGAATATGAAAGAATAATATATCCATGGATAAAAATGGAAATGAAAAGATAACATGGATAAAAATAACTTCTTAATGAGTGATGAAATTCATAATTCTTTATAGCTAATTTCATTCCTTAAGTTAAGGCATCGGGATCTTAGACATCATGATCTTACTATCAAGTTCCTATGTCTTAGAAATATTTTGATTCAGATAGACGTATAACAAAAGACCCACACTATTTTATCTCATTATTACTATATATTCATTGAGAGTCTATATATAAAAATCCTCACCCATCAGTAATTAAGTCCTATGCAATTATCATATAAAGGATTGGATAATTTATACAAGGCATAACCAATATTGTCTTAGTAATCAATACACATTTGTATTGAGATATGATCATATAGAATATCAATACTTTTACCCATGTTAATAAAATTGATAACATGATTATAAATCAACCAAATAAAAAAGTTTTATGGTTAAATAATATATAATCAAGTTTCCTAAGAATTCAATAAACACCCATATCAAAATAGTAAATATACTAATTTTAAATATTTCGCCAATCTATAAATAGAATAGCTTTTTAAGTAGGAAAGCCTCAAAATAACACCATATGGAGTAATGGTATATGGTTAAGTAAATTATTTCCCTAATAAATATATGTATTTATATCTAGGTGAATTCCCATCGATCAAGGAAATGTAAAAGAGGGTATTTATATAGAAAAGGTTTTGTAAGAAAAAAAATGTATACAATATATGATGATTTAGAAAGACAGATGCAGTGATGGATTTCCACAAGTTAAATCGACCAAAGGAAAATAGTATGAGAGGATTTATAAATTAATAAATTTCCAATATAAACACCACAAAAAAGAAAATAATGATGAATACCAATCACATCTTAATGAAAGAAAATTGAGATGAAAACACAATTAAGGTAATGGTAACGTAAGAATCAAAAAACATGGCAGGGATGCCATGAAATTAAAATATAATGAAATTAAATATATTTATTATTATTGAATTGAATAGTGAAATGAATACACTGTATAAAATAAAATATGGTGTATAATATCAAACATGTCTCATGGAATTGAAAATAGAGACAAATAACACATACAACTATGGAAACATTTGAATGAAACCCACTAAACGATAGAATTTCAAATAAAAAATTAAAAAACATGAATAATGAGGTTATCATGATAAAAATATTAAATGGGAAATAGACAAATAATTGTAATTAAAACATGGTTTATAATAAGTAATATGCCTCAAGGAGTGAAATTCTGATATCAGAAACCCTTACGACTTGGGTAAAGCTTGACTTAAAATCCTAATGAATAAATGAGTTTGATTTTTATTTTTATATCCCATAAATTAGAAAAAAATAGTAAACTACTTTAATGGGAAGTAAATCTGATGAAAAACATATAAAAGGAAAAATGGTGCACAAAATATAACTTGTATTAAAGATTAATAATTGAGATAAAGAATCATTTACCTTGTATTCTCGCTTAGTCAAATGCACTATAAAATACTATATAAAAAACATTACTTTTTTAATCACTTATTTTAGAAACTAATTTATAACTATAATATTTTATATTCTTCATTTATAATTATTCTCTATAGGTGAAAGTTTTAGTTATTATTTACTTTCAATATTATTTGTGAGTAATTTTGATCTTTTTGAACTAGTTTCAAAAAGGTGGTATTATTCATTATTCTTATCAAAATTTTAAACACTAATAGATCATAAAAGGTATTTTAATTTATGATTTACAATTATTTATAATGTTATAATTTAATTCTATGGATTTTTTGTTACAGTCCTTAAAGATAAATTTTCCAATGATCATGTTTCGATGATTCTAAGAAAATAAAGGGTGTTTTCTTAAAAAAAGCGTTAAATATTTATATTACCATTATAGAAAAAAACACTATTTACTCATTTATTTCATATGTTACTGGAAATTAAATTTCTATTTTCATTCATGATATAGATTTATGGAATTTTTATAGTGGGACATTAAACTAACCCAACCAAGTACATGTTATAATTAGTGGATGATTATGAAGTGATTTATTTGTAATATAATTATAAATAATGAATAAAGATATTAGTTAGTTTTTATTAGGGTTTTATATTATAATTTTAAATAAGTATAAAAATAAGATATCCTATTTTAAGTTGTAAAAAAATATAAATAAATTTCTTTCCACTTAGTATGCACTATTTTGGATGGTTGAATTTCCAATGGTTTTTTACTTCTCATTTTGTTAATAGGTTGTCCAATTTGACTCAAAAAAACTGTAGTAATTTCATAAAAATCATATGTATCCCACAAGCCCAATCTTATAACCATCCATTAAAGATGGCAATGAAATACATAATACATCATTCCATGGAGGTGGTAGTTCTGACATACTCATGGATGATGATTTCATTTTCCATAGATTAATTGAAATATATAATTTAGTTTCTTATTTATGAACATAAAAAATTTTATAAATATCATGTAAATTCAATAATTACACTTTTAATACTAGTCATGATAGGTGGTTAAGAAAAATAAAACACATAATTCACGGAGGCGGTAGTCCATACACACACATAAAAAAGTTTTTATTTATCAATAAATTAGAGATATTGAAGATAAATAAAAATTTTCCAAAAAATTATGATAAATATATTTTATATGACATATTTATTCATAAATTTCATCATTATAACCATACATGTGAGGTGGTTCTGAAAGACGCTAATTTGTGGAGGCAGTAGTCTGCACGTACGCACTTTAGACATTCCTTTATTTCTCTTAGTGGATAAAAATGATTAAATAAGGGTTTATAATTTAATATAATAACATATTGGTATATTAATTATATTTATTTCATTATATTAAGGATTTTAAAAAAATTATTTAAGTGGATCATTAAGAATAAATGATTAAGAATGAGGTAATACTTGCATCAGGGTCTTGAGTATTCACTTAGAAATATCCTTATAAATGGAGGTCTTAAGATACATAATGGTGACCAGAGGATTAATAAAGTGAGATATGGTTACAGGAGGAAAGAAATGGAATAATTTTAGGAATAAATTAAAATTTATGGCCAACTAGAAGTAGTGGGAGTGTTCCCTTTTTATAAGTGAAGAGGAGGGAAATTTTAGAAAGACCGTTTACATATTTAATAATTTAAAGTCTTTATTTAATGGTAAAAGGATCTAAAATGAAAAAAAGAGAAAGGGTATGTGATTTTTTGTTAA
Organism: Viscum album; assembly: GCA_963277665.1. Taxonomy (NCBI): domain Eukaryota; kingdom Viridiplantae; phylum Streptophyta; class Magnoliopsida; order Santalales; family Viscaceae; genus Viscum; species Viscum album. Next base: position 2,082,008,608 of record OY728143.1, on the reverse strand, counting down.
GGCACACATCAACCATCCATTTGGAAATATATTTTGATCCATTTCCTCTTATTAAATCAGTTTTTACAATTTTTACTTTTATTGTAGTAATTAATTTTTAAACCTAGTAATTAATTTTTATAGAAAATTTTAAAATTAACTTTTATACCAAATTTGAACCTTATGATTTCAAATATGAAAATAATTTTATCAAATAAAATTTATGATAGTTTGAAACATTATTTTTTAAATAAACGCCCATAGCATGTAAAAATATTTTTTAGGAAGTGTGTTTTAAAGATTAACATTTATGTATAGGTTAAAAATTTAAATATTTTTTATTTTAGAGAAATAAATTAGTGTATTATAGAAATAATAAATGGAAATTTTCTTTAAAATCAATCAAAAAAAATAATCTTAGCATTAAAATACATTATGAAAAGAAAATATCCAAAAATATTTTTTATTACAATTAAATACAAAATTTGTTTTATTTGGTTAAATATAGGTTTTATTGTTTTTTAAAAAATATATATTTAAAATTAATAAATTTATTACTTAAATAAATATTTTATCAATTAAAAATTCAAGTCTTTCTTATATACTAATAAAGTAATAAAATTCACCTTTTGGTAAAAAACTATATTTTTCACTATTCATCTAAAAATCACCAATCTAAGAAAAATACCAAAAATTCATAATAATTCAATTTTGAAATGATAAATTCAAAAATTAAATACATTTTAAAAAAATAATATTTTAAAATTTATAAACAAAAATTTTAATTGAAAATAAATATATAAGAAAAACCACTTTTATTGAAAAAATCGCTTTTAAAACTTTAAGTATTCTTGTCTTATTTTTTTATGAATTTCTAATTGATTAAAATGTTTTTAATTACTAGAGGTTTTTTTATTATTATATTTTATTAATAATATTTATCTACGATTTCATGGATAATTATAATTTGGAGTTTCATGGAAAATAATAAATCAAACACATTAGGTTCTAAATGAACTAAAATATTAAATCTTTAATATTGGGGTGTTATAGTGTATGAATTAAGAATATGACTTGAGAGTATTAATTAAATGGGTATTAAAGATGAAAAATGTACTAGCGTAATACTTATCAATAGAACAAGGCATGATCATAAGCCTTTTTAGTGTTTCACATATGACTTCCAATCAGAACAAAGCATGACTAGACGTTGAATGTTTAGTGTTAGACTAATGAGAAGAACATAACACTTTTGGTTGAGCTTAACTCTTTTGAACATAATTATTCTAAACATAAGACATAAATTTGAATATTTAATACTCCTTGAATTTGATATGTCTTACTAATGGGTAAAGTATTTAGATGAGTTCCACATTGCAAGATGTAGGTCCACATGAAAAAAAAACATGTGATGACATGCACGTGAATATGTAGACTAAGAAGAGAATTTCAAAGGTAGAATAAGATTGAGTCTTAATGAGGTTTTAAATAACCTTAAATCATGATAAAAATTAATTCTTTAGGGAATATTCGTACTAGAAAATAGATTTCAGAATAAGATAAGGCTTTTAAATGAAGACCTGATGTCATGAAATGTGCTTTGGTCACTTTACCTTGTAAACAATCATGAAATACAACCAAGGGTTTTAACTCAATTGAGTCTAAATAACTTGATCGATGTAATTTTTTTAAACACTTATCATTTACATGACCTATCCTGAAGTTCAATAGGTGGGTAGGATATGATTCATTCTCTTTGTATTTTTCATTAATTTCCAATACTGGATTTTCAAGTTCAAGTATATACGACCCATTGTTAGGAAGTTCCATACCGTAACATTTTCAATATTTATTCGTAAGAAAACTTTTATTTAAAAAACATGAGATAAAATCCCATAGTGTCTAAACACAACACTGATATTAGGTTTCTGGTAATATATGGTGCATCATAACAATTTTTTAGTACAAGAACCATCCCACTGGGAAAAATAAAATGATAATATCTCATTTCCAAGACTATTGAACTCACACCATTTCCATATTAGATATCAACTTAGGCTTTTGAAATTGTCTTGAATCTACTTGTTTTCTTTATTTGAATAAAAATGTGTGAGATAAAAATAGTATTAAATACACAAATTTTAGAAATAGATAGATTGCATTCAATGACAAATATACCTGATGTAGAAGTGTCAACTTTCTTCTTCTTCCTAGTTGTTCAATTATTATTCAAATTAAATTTCTTGCCACATGAAAAAAAGGCTTCCACCTACTCATTTCTATCCCACTATATCATTATCCTCTTGAAAGGTTGATGCATCGGTGTATTTTACTTAGACTTATCTCTTGACACTTTAGCCTTTCCTTTTCTCCACTTGTTCACTATAAGGACCGAAGACTTTGAATTATTTATATCCTTATTTTCTTGATGAACTAAATCCAAAAAAAACTTGGATTGACATATTAATTTTATTCATATTATAATTAATAATGAAAGTAAATAATCTATGTTCTTAATATGAAATAATGAGATTAGTTTCTATATCTTGGTTTAGTTTGAACCAAATGGATTCAAGTATCTCAATGTACCCAATCATCTTGAGTATATGTGGTCTAACTTGATTATATTATTCTAAACAGTATCTATACCAAGCACTTGATATCTCATATATTTATTTTTCATCTCTCTCCTAGTATAACTCTTAGATATAAGATAGCCTTTATAAAGCATATTTTCCCTCATTCGTTTTCTACAACTCATTGGACATAGATGATAACATGAAACATTGAACCTATAGCGCATCATTTATATGATTATTGTATTTACCTTTATTCACCATAAATTCTCCTTGATGGTGATCAATAGGAAGTTTAGACTCCAGCACATAAACCATTAGGTCTAGAAGGGGCCTAGATACCCTGATAGGGGGTGAATCAGGGTATGGATATTCTTTTCAAAAATTATTCATGCCCCACTGGATCTTGAACTCTTTATTACAAGGGCCACTTTATTAGCACTTAAGTGTTAATGTTGATCTTATTCTTTCCTTATTTATCTGATGATGATTCTTTTAATGTAATACATGAAATAAAACACACAGGAACATATATTTTTACTTGGTTTACCCTCACTGGGCTACGTCCAAGGAGCATACAATGGAGATGTATTGATGTACCATATCCACTAAAGCTCACTGCTAATTACAATGTTTAGACAAGATTAATCCAATTCCCAAGCTCACTGCCTTTACAAATTTTAGTTTTTGGTCACTAAAATATCAAGGGTCACTCCATATGTATCTTCCTTTGGCTCACTGCCAGTGGGAAGGATCATCGACTTCCACTTCCTTAGCTCACTCCTCTTAGAAGATATCCACTCATAGTTTATGGGCTTGTAGGTCCCTTAATTATCTCTAATGATTGAATCCTCCATTGTATGTAGATTCTCTATTGATTCCCCACTTTCATCCTTTGATTAATACCTCTTTACCATAGATGTACAGGGAAACTTCAAATCTTTCGTTAAACCCTTATTGCATCTTTTGTTCTCTTTTTATGCACTGTATGAAAAAAATATTATTATATGAAACTTCCTTCTTATTCTCATCACCAATCATATGTTCAACTTCCTTTAGTGCGTCCAACTCCAATTCATACACTCAACTCTAATTATTATTATGCTCAAATCCATTTCCACGCAATTCTTACACGATTCAGAGCTCTGATTTCCTCTAAGTTTTGAGCTCAAAAATAAGGGGGATCACCTATTATTTATAGGCATCACCAAACCCTACATATAATATTCAACACATTATGAAATATCATTTCTGAGAATGCAAAACCAAATTTGATGTCGTATTGGGCGTGCTAGCCTCTTTCGCATAACTTCATCTTTCACACACATTCTAGATCTTTCTTTCACTTCATGCCTTTTCCATATTTTGATGTGATGATCATAAAACATGACTTTCTTGAAACATTCCTAACCAACTTCAATTTTGTGTGCAACTTCCTTCTCCAAAAAATATATTTCTCCATTTTCCCAATTTCGAGGCCCAAACATTTGGAAAACATTGGAAAATAACACCACCTTGTATCTATTCATTTTATAGCACCTCCAGATCATCTATTCCTTTTCCATGGATATTTGTCAATTTAGGTTATCAAAAATATCTTGGGAACTTGAAAATAATCATACAAACCCTCTTTATCATCAAACACAATCAACACGAAAATGATACAATGTTACCTTGAGGGATTTTTTCCCAACATAAACCATCCTCTCTTAGAAAAGTACAATGTGCAAGAACTTGTACCACTACTAGAAGTTTTGGCTAGTTTGGATATTCTCTCTATCTAATATTGATAGCAATGAAATTTAATTGGTGGTGGTTTCCATTTGATCTCTAATAAATAAACTTAGTATAATATTACTTTATCTTAATTACTAGTAGAAATTTTTCAAATTATAAACTTTAAATGTCTCCCTCTATTTTTTCCAATCTTAGTATTACTTAACTACTAGATTAGAATACCCAGTCACTTGATTATTCTATTATAAATTATCCTTAAAACCTATCCTTATAGTCTATAAGTGATGGATATGTCACTACTCATATAATTTAATAGTAGGTTTCTGACTAGAAAACTGAATTAAATCATGAATCCTTGATCTATTGAGTGAATTCTCATCCCCTGAAAAGAATTAATTTTCATTTTTAAATTATCTAACTCTAAATTTGAAACAATCTTGATATGGCTACTCCTTTACTACCAAATTTATTTAATTTGACCCACCACTCTCATAAGAACTCACCATTAGTAAGAGGCTCCCTCAACTAGTGTAGATAAGAACCTCCAATAATCGGTTATGTCCAAATTAAAGTGAGGGAAGGTATTTAATGACTAAATATTTTCTTTGAGGGATTTGGAAATTTAATCTTAGTGAATGAAATACTTTTCTATTTAACATAAGTTTTCTATATGATAGCACTCACAACTTAACCATGCTTTTAAATAGAATAATTCACCAAACTTGCTCGTTTTATCTTTGAATGCTTGTTTATTATTAAACTATATGATCGAGCATGATAAATACACATTAAAAAAATAATAAATCAAACACATGATAAAATAAATAAATATTGACATGATCATGATCTGTTAGCTATTGGTTAATCCATAAAGTTAATAATAGATTAATTGAGAACCTAGAGGAATTCCTTAATCCATTACTTGACTTGAATTGCAGTGCTTTCAAATCTCATGAATTTCACTTATTTGGTATATGTTAGTTCTCGAATTGAAATGTTTTTCCACGAACTTCTTCAATATTTACAATGTATACTCACATATAGGTGAGGAGAACTCAGATTGTGAAATTATATTTTATAACTTAAATGTGGACATGTGAGGCCTTATATAGATAAAATTTAGAGGTATGATAAACATATAATCAAAATAAAAATAATGATTATATTAAAAAATGTAATAATTAAATTAAAAAATAGTAAATCAAATAAACATGGTTCTGTATCAGCTCAGGATTAGTCGATATACAATTATATTGCATAATAAAAATTAAATTTTATAAAATTAAACTCCAGGGTATTTTTAATTTGTTAACTTGTATTAAAATAATTTTAACTAATTAATGATACATCCCACAAAAACTATAATAATTTTATTAAATCCCCAAAAATTAAATCTAATTTCTGAATTTTTTTCATAATATTTTGGGTCCATTTGAACATAAAACAAATCCCCATAAATGAATTTAGGGATAGTGATAGGTTGGTCTAGTTAAACCCAGACTATATAAGTCCATCCCAAGTCTATTTGGGAATATATTTAATGGAAATATAAAAGATATATATAATATAAAATTATAACAATCTTCCAAAGGAAGCTTTGTTGTATTTTTAAAATAAGATTCTAATAAAAACATTGAACAAAATTCTAAGGAAATATTTGTCCTTTTAATTAAACAAGCTTCCAAGGGAAGATTTAAACAATATTATAACATAATATTTTTCCTTTTAATTAAATAATCTTCCACAAGAATATTTGAAACATCTTATAAGTGAAGCTTTGACCTTTTCATTAAACAATCTTTTGAGGGAAGCTCTACCCCATCCCCCTTTTGATTTTTGGAAACTAAATCATGATTCCATAGAAATCATGTAATTTCAATGAACTATATCAAATTGATTTCCATATATATGTATAATAAAAAATGTACTCACATCTTTCCCTAGCTGAAAATTTATCACATTGATAGCCATTATATTGAAGAAAAATCTAAAAAATTAATTTTCATCACATTTTTTATACAAAACCCATAGATCTTCGACCTTCCTTTTCTTGGAAATAATAACTCAGATTGATACACCATCAGTAGAGTTGGAACCATTTCTAAACCCTATTATTGAATCATAGAAAATTTAATTAAAATTTAAAATTTTTATACAAAGATAATTACACACTTCTTCTTATACCACTTGAAGGAATTCGGGGCGTAGTAGAAACATAAAAAACACACAATTTAAAATTGTGGGTTTAGATTTATGATAAAAACAATAAATCCAAAAAACACATTGCCAGTATTTTTTAAAGGATCATGTTTAATTCAATTTTTAGTGTTAAAACTAAAACATAATGATATCATAAATGGTACGTTGTTTATTTGAAGTCTATGGTTTGATTCGTTCATCACCGAGGTGTCACGGAAAAAAGGTGTTAATCTATTCAACCTATAGATTATACACACATGAAACACGACTACTATATTATAGATCTAAGTTTATCAGGTTCTAGTATAAGAAATCAATGTGCTTTATAACCTCTCTTTGATCGCATGAAGAATGCAAATTCGATCAAGAAGACAGGATCAAAACGACCTTGATTTTTTTTCGAAATATTTATCTAAGAGATTTAGAAGATATAAGTGGAGAGATTATATCCTTAAATTCATCTAAATGGTGTATATATATATTAAAGAGGAAAAAATGACCTTTTATACCTAATTTATAATTTTCAAATTTTCACTTCGGCCCCTGAAAAGTAATGACCCTCATTTTAAACCTTTTCACACACATGAATTAATAAACTTTTCATAAATGTCAAAAATATTTTATTACTCACCTATAACACTATAAAATGTTAGGTGAAAAAATATAAACCATTAAATTGGCTTTTAAGATCTCCAAAGCATTTAACAAACCTTGAACATCCTATGTTAATTCAAAAAATTATACTTTCTCATATTCACTTTTATGATCAAACAAATTGTGAATACCTTGAGAGATAAAATCAATCATCATTATACCAAAATTGAATAATATAATTGAATTATATTTACTTTTTTTTATCATACTCAAATGTTCACTGGCCCCCTCATGTGGGGTCTAGTTCGTCCTAAACTTAAATTCATTATAATTGGTGGAACATGTGGATACACTTAGTGTGTGACCCTCTAGGTCCATATCTTGATAGAAGTTAGTACACCCAACAAACCAAGAGTGAATTATAACAACCAATCATATCCCCTAAGGAGATAAGGTAAGTTATAGATATAACTACCTCCTATGAACACATTTTGTGTAATATAGTCTCTTTGTCCCATGATATCTTATAAAGTTTGATGCACACTTGTGTCATCATCATTTTATTTATTTATATATTTCAAGACCTTAATGGACATACTTACCTTCTTTTATATTTTCCATGGTTATAATAAAGGTACTACCATCCTAGTCAACCTAGGACCATGATATATCGGTTCCTCAACTTGGAAGCAATGAATTCTATCTTGATCGTTCAACCAATTCCCTTCCACCTATGACTCACCCAACACAAGATACCTCACCATTAATTCAATGTAATGGTTTTTCCTTGCATAAAATGACATGATAAAGTGGTACACATTAATAATAATCTAAATTCTAGAGACCAATACACATGTTCATAAATAAGAACAACAAGTGACACCTAAAACATATGGTGTTCCTATTGGAGGGTTTTTCCTCATGACTTCATCTACTTGGGGTTATGAAGTGAAAACTTCATGAGTATAAGTCTCAATGCTTATGAGCCCATGACATCTAATAGTAAAACATCATATGTGTCCTATCATTATGATGTATCTAAACTATAGGAAATATGTTTAAGACTACAGTCATAGTGTCTCGAGGATATCATTATAGCTGGGAACTACAATAAATTTTTAAAAGGAATTTAATAGAAGGACATTACCTTATAAATATTTGATGTAGAAGTATAAAAACTATTATGATAATTATAAACACATGTATATATAAAACTTTATACATCTAATGGTAATAAAATTATATAAATGTGTTGGGTCTAGGTAACCCACTATCAATAATGTGAAGAGATTATTCATATGGAAATATCTTGCTAGTTTTATCATGAAACATGAGAAAGAAGATATAGAGACTGATAATTATGGAAGAATCCCATATTTTAAATATGGAAATAATTTTACATGTTCCCATTCTAGAAAAATCATTAAAAGGTGTTGTTATAGGTAACACATGGTAGAAACATGAATAGTGTGGAGGAAAATAGTGTGATCTATACCATGGTTTATGATACATTAAAGAGTATTATCCATGTATAAATATTTTATAATTTGGTTTTCAAAATGAATGGAGGGGATATATTCTAATATTGAAGATCGTGAAAGATGAGAGTTTCTATATACTTTCATATTTGGTTCTTGAAGAGATGATGAAGGAGGGAATCTGTATAAAATCATTATTATATTTGATTTAATATTGAAGATCAATGGCTCAAGACATGAAGAAAATTAAATTTATATATCTTGTGTGAAGAAGAAAAAACTATAGGATAATTCCAATTTGGAATTATCTACATCTGGATAAAAGAAGTGTAGTCACTGAGAATATTTAAGAGTTATCCGCACACTAAGGATTCTCTCATTTGGTGTTGGAAGAGTAAGGGACAATACTAGACTCCCCATAAAGAGATAGCCACATGTGGACATAAAGAATGAAGCAGAAAAATTATGTGCATAACATTGAATCAACATAGAGATAAAGATGCAAGAAGAGTCCCACGCTAGATGAAAAGATACCAACAAGTTAATAAACTATTGAAGATTCCCTCAAGTCTATAAACCGATAACATCCTCACTTGAGTAGTACACAAGAGTAAAGAAGATGAATTAATCCTGGGATTGGTAGTGATACTTTCTTGAAGCCCATGTAATAACTCTACAAAGAGTATTATGGACCCTAAAAAATAAACACCTTGTTAGTGTGTGATCCTTGAAGTAGAACTTACTGATAAAAAAAGTAAAATAATGGTTTCCCTATGTAATTTATATTCTGTATATGTACATAGTGTGTGGTACGGGTGTATTCAAAATAAATAACTTGTTGACTGAATGTTTCTGATAACTCTAAAACAAGATCCTAAAATGAAAAAAAAATGAAAAATTGGTGTCACCCTAATTCATTCATCCCTCTTAATATGACTCAAGTTCTAAAATTTTATATGAGAGGGTAATGTTTCTGACTTTATATTCAACCTTTATATTTGATTTGATATTTTCTCACATAAATATCCAATATTAAAGCCTCCATTTTTATTAGATATAATTTATGTGGCTGGTATAAGGAGATATTTATATTTCTATAGGATTATGGCATGGAATATATGGATCTTATTAAAAGAGATACAGATATAGAAAATTATAATGAAATCAAATGGGATGTATAGATAGAGAATATCTTGGTAAGATCTATGTTGAGTTATTTTCATAAGAAACTCAACCATTGTGGATGTTCTTTTGAAATATGGATGAATTTGGTTTTTAGTTTATAGTAAAAATGTGGAAGTGAATAATAAAGGAGTTTTAATCTAAAAACCTGATAAAGAGTTCCTTATGAAAAAATGTAAGAATAAGAAGAAAACTAATAAGAAGTCTCTAGAGAATATCAATTCACCAATTAAGGTAAATAATACTTCAACATATGACTCTGATATTGATGTAAAATTTTCTTGCATATTTGAATATTCTTATTTTTCTATGGAGAATATTTAAATCTTGGTTTATAATAGAAAAATGGAAACAACGTCAATTTTTAAATCTAGAAAGTGTACATGTAATACACAAGAGGTGATCCAATCCTTATATGAGAAGGTGGATCATATTGAAATTATTTATGTATTGGAATATTCTTTCCTGGGGTATTTTTTTCATTGATAATAAAAGTTTGAGAGGTGTTGAAGTAGCCTTAAATTTTGATATCAATAATACGGGTGTAAAAATAAAGGAATAAAGTGATCTACTTGAATAAATTTCCCAATATATAGGTAAAAATGGCCATATAAAAGGAACCAAAAAAAATAATTGTCCCTCTAAAGACTCATCTTAAAGAAATGAGAAAGTGTGGATTATAAGATAGTTTCAGAATGAAAGAGATCATTTTGAGATTAAAATAAAGATATGAGAATATCAAAGTTCATGAATCTAATATCAACCCATAAAAAGGAAAGGATAAGTTTATGATCCCTCCAGAGGCAGCATCTACAAGTAGAGAAGATAAAATTTAACATCTAGGAACTTGTGGAAAGAAATTATGTACAAATATATAATTAGTGGAAAAAAAAAAAGAAGAGTCATACTAAATTTCAAAAAAAAAATACCTCAAGATATGATAGAAAAAATATGATACTACTATGTAAGAATGGGGAACACAATGTGTGTGGGGGGGGGTCCAAATTTCTTAGGGATCAGTGGTGAAAGAATTCATGTTGCATAAACATCTCAAATAAGAGGCAATAATGTGGTAAAAGTTTTATGGGAGATTTTATATCTGTAATAACTCTGGAAAAATTCTTAGAAATTATAGAAAAATTATTACCAAAGAATTCATAATAAGCTCTTATAATCCTATAATATACAAAATAACTTTTTCTAGAAAGAAATTTTGTAATCTAGAAAATTTATTCACTTATTTAGAAGAAAAATCTAATGCTCAAACAAAGGTTCCTCAAACACCTATCAGGTTGAACATTCAATAACCCTCTTAGAGATAAAAGAATAAGATCTATAATTTAAAGAACGATAGTTGGTTGTTCTAGCTATGGTATAAAGGATAAAATAATTTAAGAAGTAATCACTAAGGATTTATAAGTATGAAATTAATATCTTGAACATTATTGGAGAGGTCAATCATGAAGTATGCCTTAGCCATCTTTCATATCACAAAAGTAAGAAAAAGATAAAATTTAGTGTAAGAACCCACCATTAGTAGAGGAATCTTATTAAATGATACAAGGAAAATACATCAAGTTAATAGTAAATTATAAGTGGTATTAATCCCATAATGGATAAGTAACACAACCAAAAATTATAAAGAATCTTGGAGAGAAAATACAAAATAAAATCAGAACAAGTGGGGTTACAAAAGTTACCACAAATAAGGCTTCAAGGAAAGTAAAAGGAAATGGGTTTGTTCACCATGACCAACCAAAATACTCAAATGAATGATTTATAGAGGTACCCCTATCCCCTTGAAAATTATTATTATAACTACTAATTGAAGTGATGCAGAAATAAGGGGGAGATACGATCCATGGGGTGGTTGTGCCAAAAAGTTCATGTTTAATTATCTTAAAGGATAATCTGATAAATATACATGATGGATGAAGTATCAAGCTAGAACTAAATTTTAACTTCATGAGAAGAACTGTAGAAGTGACAGTGATGCTAAAAGGATGAAATAAAGGGGTCAAAGGCAAGAAGTAGGACTTCACAGTAGTGTTGATACATGCTTGGAAATCTCTCAACATAATTTTAGGACCAAACTGATGATGGAATATGTAGAGGAATTGATGAATAGTATATAGATAATTAATGAAATAAAATATGTTATATCTATTTTTTATGGGATAAAATAATGGTATCATTTGAGTGATTCTTCAGGATACCTCAATGCTACTTGAAAAATAAAACATTAACAATAATTAGCCACAAAAATTTCCTCCCATGCTAAATCCATTTCAGTAAGTCGTGTCCAAAAGGTGTAAATATTCAGGAGGAGCTAAAAATGTGCATTCATAGGTTGTGCATACTCATTTTAATAAAATAAAGTATCTCATGAAGAACTATAAGATACAAGTGGTATCACTTTTTTATTATTAACAAGTGATATCCATTGATGATGAAAGTTGTATTATACTCACCCATATGTTTTAAATATAAAAAACTATCTATTTTTTGATATATTTCTTGAAGTATCAGGTGGTGAAGGTGATCATTCTGCATTTAGTTTGAGAATATTTTGTGAAGTGATAATGCAATGTATTGAAAATGTTGACTTTGAATATTATTTCCTACACCGAGCTCCAATAAAGTGGGCTTAGAGAATTGGTTGGCATGCCTTTTCCAAGAATTGATTCACTAATTTTAGTCTAAAAAGGAATACAACTTTAACATGGAAAGGAATTTTATGTTTAATTAATTATTTATGATATGGTTATGTTTTCATGTATTAAGGAGGTCATAATTTCTCTAAATATGGAATCCATTAAGGGGGAAAAGGTTATTAATTTTGAGCAATGTTGAAATGAGGAGAGTGATAATAAATATGATTTTTCAAATATGGTGTTGATATTTCCCAAATAATTATATAAGACCCTTTGTATTTTATTTAGAAAGGGGAGATAGAAGTAATCTTTTATTGGAAATTTTCAATAGAAATCCAAATGGGGAGAATGCTATAACCATGGTTCTAAGTGATTAGATTTGTTAATAATATTTTTATATAACTTTTATGAATAATTGTTAACAATATTTGTTAGGAATATGGTTATGGAATTATGGATAATATTTGGAAATTTTTTTATTGAATTTTAAGAATACTTATTTGATAGCCTTTGAGTAGTTTTTTTGATGTTTTATAAAGGATGAATGAGTTTTTAAACCATTCTATAGAGATTTTGGATAAATCTAGTTTTTAGAATCATTGGGAATATAAAGTATATATAATGTTTTTATTAGTGGACTTGTGATTAAAGTGGAAGAAAATTTGATTTTATTCCATGGCATTGAAAAATTTATACTCATGATAGGTTGGACTTCAACGTGCTGTTGGTTGGTTTTCATCATATAGTCAATCCATGCATTTATGAAATTATCACTCATTTTAGGCTGGACTTTTACATCTAGTTAGTTTTTTTTCACCATGAATTCATATTTATCATACATGGTATGATTGAATTTAACATACGATAGTTTAGTTTTAATCATAAACTTGGTTTAAGTAAGAATAATCAGTTGGAACTAAATGTGGGGTCTGTCAAATTTCATCATGCGGTCAGTTGATCCGGAACAGTCCATTAGAACTCAATGTGCGGTTATTTCTAGATTTTGTGAAATTTTAATTCATGGATTATTTATTCAATGTGCATTCATTTGGTACAATGTGCATTCAATTTTATTCTTTACTACTATCTATTATTTCAACATAAAGTTAGATGAGTAGACATGTGGTCAGTTTTTCGTGTGTGAATAAAAATGGAAAAGGCATGAGCATATGACTTAAGAATATAACTTGAGTATACAACCTAATTGATGCTAGGAAATGATAAATTAATGAGGTAAATAATTCTATATAGAATAGGAAATGAGCATGAAGTGAGTATTTGGGGTACAGAGTATAATACTTCCAAAAAAATAGGGATTGAGTATAAGAATTTGAGAGATGAGTGTAAGACTTCTAGGTAGAACATAGGGCTTTTGGTGAGCTTAAATCTTATAAGAATATGTCTTCTAAACATATGGATTCAATGTAAATATTTAAGACTCATCAAATTTGAGATGTCTTTAGCAATGAAGAAAATGTTGAGATGAGTTTCACATTGAAATATGGAGTTCGATGTGGAAAAATCACATGATTACATACATGTGAAGATCTTGAATAAGGATTGTATTTCAAAGATAGAAGAAAAATGATTCTTAAGGAGGATTTAAAAAACCCTTACTTGTGATAATAAATGAATTCCTAAGGGAATATTTATATTGTAAAATATCATTCATATTTAAAAAAAGACTTGTTAAATGAAGATCATGTGACATGATATTTGGTGATTGAAATGGAAATATCCTTGTATGACATTAATATATTTTAATTGGTGGATTCAAAATGAGTTATCAATGAATTATGTGGATCAATGGTTTGGATATGATTAATGGTTAACAATGATTGATCAACCCGATCATGAATAAGAATAGGAAAATTCAATTGCCAAAGATACTATATATTTATTTGGGAATTTTGAATAATGGTTTGAATGAGAAATTGTGGAGTTTTTCTCAGAGGAAATTAGGAAGGTTTTCTATTGAAATTGGATGCATAAATTATGGAGGATTTTATGGCATGTTTTATATGAAAATTAAATAGTCTAGGACAGATATTAATTATCATGATGAGCATGAAGATATTATTCATATTGAAATATATACCTGGATGAAATAGTAAAGTCAAACAATAATATCTAAAGAACGAGAATTATGGAAGAAATTAGTATTTAAAATATGGAAAGAATATTTTATTTTCCTATTCTAGAAATATCATTAACAAGTGTTATTGTAGGTAACATATGGGAGGATCATGAATAGTTTTAAGGAACTTGGTGTAATCTACATCATGATTTTTTATGCATTAAAGTCAATCATGGATGTATAAATACTGTATAATGAAATTATGGGAAATAAGAGCTGGGGTAAACACTAATATTGAATATTTTTAAGATATGAGTTTTCGTATATTTTTATTTATGGTTCATAAAGATATAAAGAATGATATCCAATATAGTAAATAGTTGATACATCTATTTTTATATAGAATATTAAAGGATCGATAGAAGAATAGAATTACATTACTACATATGGTGTAAAGAGGAAAAAAACTATAGGATAATTCCAGTTTGTAATTGTATTCATATGGAGAAAATAAGTGATGCTACTAAGAATACACAAGATTTATCCTCACACTGATGATTCTCTCATCTAAAATAGGAAGGGGAAATGACAAGAATATAATCCCTACAAGGATATAGTCACATCTAGAAAAGAATATGGTAGAAAAAAATAGTAATATAATAGAGTAGTAACATAAAGATAAAGATGCAAGCAGAGTATAATGTTGGGTGTAGATAGACCAAAAAGTACTCAAACTAGTGAAGAGACCCTCATATCTATAGAATGATGACATCCCTAAATTGAGAAGTGTGTAATAGTACTAAAGAATAATTGTGCCTGGGATTGATAATAATAATTTCCCAAATCTAATGTAATGACCCTGGGAAGAGTATTATAGACCCTATCACATCAACACATTGTTGGTGTGTTCTTCTAACAGTATCCCTTTTTGGTAAACCAAGTACAATTTCTGTGTCCATATGTGCTTTAAATTCTATATATGTGACTGGTTTTTGGTATGGTTGCATTCAAAATAAATGTCATATTGAATTAATGTTCACGAAAACTCAAGAATAAGATCATAAAAGTAAAAAAAAGGTGTTTCCTTGATTCACACAACCCCTCTCAAGGTGACTCTAGGTCAAAAAAAATTAATAAATATGAAACATTTCTATAATCAATAGGTAATTTCCATTAATAAAATTTTCCATCGTTACATTCTTCCCCCTTTAAGAAATTTCACCCTCAAAATTTATTTTACACGCTAAGATGAAAATAGATAAGGGTACTTATGTTTAATTGCTTACTCTGGTTCTTATCTAACATTCTCATACATATGGTTCTTCTATAGTGATTTAAATAGGTGATTTGTCATGTTACATAGAACTATGTATCTATGTTCTGATATCTTTTTCATCTTCTCCTCTTAAGGGATATCATGTTATGAATGTACCACATATGGATTCAGTATATATGAGGGGTCTGGTGTGTATTTGTTAAAGATGGATATGTGTAACACATCATATACTTAAGACAAGGTTGGAGGGATTTCAACTAGATATCTTATAGTTCATATATGATCAATAATCTCAAAGGGACTATTGTATCTTGGAATTAGCTTTCCATTCTTCCCAAATCTCATGACTCTCTTCCATGGAGATGTGTAGAGGAACACTTTATCTGTAACCTCAATCTCTAGGAGTCTATGATGGTTATCCCCATTGATCTATTGTTGACACAGATCTTTCCTGATGTCAAGTGTTTGGATAGTCTGATCAAATTGACCTTCATTTTGGGGGAAATTAGTCGTACTAAAGTTCAACTCAGTATTTATATAAGGTTTGATACTTTTAAAAAACATGAAGTTAAACCTTAGATCATGATTGGATATAATAAAAAGTGGTGTTCCATGTAGTATCACCACTTCCTTAAGATATATCCTTTCATGTTGACTAAGTGATAAGTCTTATTGAATTATAATGAAGTGATCAGTCTTTTTATGATGATACATTATAACTCATATGGAGTTATTTTATCTATATATCTTCAGAAGACATGGGAAAATATCCTTCTTGATGTTTTTCTATTTCCATGTAGGTATGTGTAATGGTTGTATCATCTAACTACACTTTTTCGTTTCTACCTTAACATTATGACATGCCAGACACTTTTATGTATATTCCATGATCTTTTTCTTCTTATTTTCCCAATAGTATTTCTCTTGAAGGTCTTGATACATCTTTGTTCTCCCTAGGTGTATGGAGAATGTAGATATAATAACCTGGATCTTATTCAAGGTATATAACCATTTATTTTTTGCTTAATTCCTTAGTTTTATTCTAATGGAGGTTTCCAATGAGGTTATGGGGGTTACAAGGGTGTTTGGGGCTTTTATAAAGCCCGAATCCCCAACTTTTAGAGGATATAGGTGGATCATATGGTTAGTAGAAGTTGTGCCGCCTACTCTACATGGTTTGATTAAGGATTGTAGGGTGGTCTTGTTCTCTATCCAGAGATAAATAGTTTTTTATAACTTTGTAACCTGGTTCGGATGACCATAAAAGTTGTACAAACCTCTTTATAGAGGGGTTTTACATGGATTATTTAGATTTAGTTAAATTGTGTGCCTAACATGTGTGAGGGGTGTATTGGAACAGTGCATGATGTATGGTTGGTGCATGATTTGGCCAAATGTGTAGCCAAACCAAGTGACCCTTTAAAATATGGGTGAAAAGACCATTTTTCCCTCCTTTGTTTTAAGGAGGCTCACCCTCTTCTTTATATTTTTCTCTATCTTCTAACCCCATATCCTTCCTTTGAATCCCTCATCCAAGACTAACCTAGGATTTAAAGAAACATCTTCATCTGGCCTTTGTTTTCAATGTCTTATGTCACATTGTATCACCACTAGTAATAGATTTAGTACATTTCATTCTTTTATCCATTTATCTCTACATCTTCAATTATATTTTGATGCAAGCTCATATTCCCTATTTTCAGGGCCTTTTTCTATTTTTCTATTTTCTTCTGATTTAATTCAAACCAAAGTTCGATACTATATGATTGTTGGGTTGCATCTTATCTATTCTTTTCTTTTTTATATGGAATTCTCACTACTAGTATACTTATCGATTGTTGTAATGCTTCTGTTTTCTTTCTGAAAACCTGATAGCTTCTTTGTGGACTGTTTATGGTCCCTGTTTGGCTGGCTTCTTGCTATTTTTCTGCTCTGTTTAGCTGGTTTTCTATCTGCATTCACCCTTAATATGAATGGCTTGTTTCTGCCCATTTCTTGATCTGATCTGAGCACTACAGTTTTTCTGGTCTCGATGGCTTCTTGTTTAGAAATTTCTGGAAATGATTTTTAATGACATACTATTATGAGTTTGACTCTGTCTCTAATATTTCCTCATTTCTGGATTTGATCTCTAAATCATATGTTCTATCATTGAAATGCTTAAGTTTCTTCTTATGGATTATCACTCTAATTCTGTATAGAAACTCTGGATGCTATTTGGATGAGACTTTGCAGTCTTATAGGACTTATATGCAGTGTGTTTTTGATATGATATCTGCTTGAAGTTGCTTCCTTCTACTCTGATGACATGATCTTGAGGGGATATCTATGAATCATCTGCTTGGTCTGGCGGTTCTAAAGGAATTCTGGAATGAATTTTATGACATATTGTCCTGTTATACTTGCCTTCCAGCATGATGATCTAATTTGGATGTTGTCCCCTAGATTTCTTTAAGTTTCATTTTTAGGTAATGTTATTTGCTTATATTGATGACCTGTTTCATGAAAGATGAATGTGGATGATATCTTGGACTAGAGATCACTTTTGGAAACACTTGAACGGCCTTCCCTCTTTCTTGATTTGAAGAAAGTCAAAGCTATAAAGTATGAGCATTGATTGAAGTATGGGGATCTTTCTTTGGATGGTTGTATTTGTAGCTTGGGTATTCTTAAGTATTTATTTTTGTACCCTGGTTAATTCCCTGATGGTGTAAGCTCATTGCACCTCATGTTTGTAATGAAACTTTCTTTATTTTAATAAATCCTCTTAGGGGTATGAATTGGGAAACTAGTTCATGTCACCACTTTTCTCAAAAAAAATCATTGTGCCACACACTATACATTTATCCTAAATTGATCAAATGTCTTAATTAAATTTTTGGTACCTTAATGTGTTTCCATTTTGTCACCTTGACATGGTTGGAGGTTGTCAGCCTCATCTCAAGCCACCTTTGAGGGGAGTTCTTTAATCTATCTCATGATGGAACCACCCCATTGGGTGTGTGAGCTCACTAAATTTTAGTGGGAGCCTTTTTAAATTTAATGAGACGTTTAGAGATAGACATGCCTCCTTTTACCTGATATTAAATGTTTTCAAATGATTAAATGGTAGGATTTAAATGAAAATTTGGAATAAGATGGATATTCTCTTGGATTGTGCCTTTTTATATTGATAATTGTAACTGGGTATGGACACTAGTGTATCCCTTGTCATTATTATATTACTTTCTTGATGTTGTACATTTCAGTGTGGAATTGATATCTTATGATGGTATGGAAACTATTTCATAATGGTATTTTCCCGAATATGGGATTGAGTTATTGAACCTATGAACCCTAGGTATGATTACCTAGTATATGGAATTGATGAGGGATATTGAGGTATATAACCTAAAAAAATTTATACATACATATCTATAGATATAGGTCACCCTAGTAAAAACCTTGGGACCAGGCCCATGTATGTATGATACTATTCTGAGCTTACCATTGGATGTGATCCTTGGTTTCGATGAGTTTTCCCTGGTTATACTCCTTGGTACCTATAAAATGTAGGTCTGATACTCTTTTCAGATGTGGTGCATGTCAAGCTTGTAGTTACATACTATTGACACTTTATATATATATTAATGCTCACTAGTTATAGTACGCTCTTATTATATCATATTCTCATATACTTGTCATATCTTTCCTTCAAATTACATATTTACTTGTTATACCCGTACACTGTTATAGTTTATATGCACTTGATGGATTTGTTTTATATTCCATTGGTGGTGTCTTAATGAGTATATCACACACCCTATTCGGGAAACACATGGTCCTCGAACCGACTTCATGGATGCAGGTAAGGACAGGGAAAAGAACTTGGTTATCAATGCTTGACTGGTTATATCTATGGATTAGGGGAGTACAGGATTGAGATATGGCTCATGAATCTATCTATAGATAGTCTTTTTCCCTTTCGGTTCTTTTGAAATATCGGTATGTATGTGTTATCGCTTCCATATCTACCTATTCCTTTTTTTAGAGACAAGACATCACATCATTTTGTATATGGTGCCAGTCTTTGATTATTTTATTATTACTTTCTGGATGATTTACTTTTACTATTCTTGTTGTCATTTATTATGATTCTGCTAATTATTAATTTATTACACTACTTTTATACTCTGATAATGATGGTATAGTCTCCTCACCGTACCACCATGGACCCTCACTGTTCGTCGGTAGCCTTTGGTATACAAGGAGGAACTCTTAAGGCCTTTTAACCAACCGAGTTTAGCTACTTATGAGTGAACTGGGTCTGTGATGTTACAAATTAGTATCATATGCTTATTTTATTTACCTTACTATTTTGGGATTGTAAAAAGAAGACTAGGATGTGTTGGAATTTGGTAATGAGATTTTTTCTGGGATAATCTAATTAATGTATGAGAGAAAATAAAAAAAATTTGGGATGGGATATGATGTTCTAGATTATTCCTATTACGGTTTCACTTATTTTCCAATTGGGTGGTGTACAAGGATTGTGGTTTTATTATTATTTTGGAATATATATTTCTCCCTTAACTTGTTATGTTAAGGAGGTAGTGGATGATACATCATCATAGTCACCATAGAGATTTACATGTAATGCATTGTGTCATTCCACATTTACTTACTACATGAATTTTTTATGCATATTTCCTATGTCGTGATAGTTATATTTTAAATTATGATAATGTTTATTATAGGTATAAATAATTAGAACAATTAAATTGTCTATATCAACCTAAATTGTGTTTACCCATATAGTGTGATGATGACACCTTAATTATCCAATTATATTGAGTTTGATCCATGAACCATTAGTTACACAAGCTGAAATGTTAGTTGGTTGAAATTATATGTATGAAAATTTCACTTTATAGAGTGTGTGTGCCTCTGTAAATTGGGAATGGTGATATATCTAATTAAAAAAACTTAAAATACTAGTTGCAGAAACATGTAGTACCATTTTCAATTTATAAATCATAGTACTTTATAACTTGGGTATGATAGATGCAATCAAGTGAACCTTTTTATACCTATATGGATATACATCATGGAATATTTAATAACTCTTGAGTTCTAAATTTAAAATGGAAATGGTTAATGTTAAATAGTGATGCCAATTGTAATTTAAATGGTGTTTTCCCCGGTAACATGCAATTGACACGTTGTATACTAGAACCCTGATATGAAATAGAGAGCTTGAACCAGACCCGACCTTAGTAGTGGGTAGTAGATAGAGTCTCTCGTGTTATTTAAGATCATTCCTATCACCCAAACATGTATTTAAGAGTATTTAGAGGGGTGTGAATCTTGTATAAGAAGTATTGCACCTATCTTATTCTTATGTTTGTAAAATTGCCATTATAAAACCCTATATGAGGTTTGTGCTTGGAATTTTTAAAGTTATACCACCAAGACATCCTCAAGTCATGTGCCAATAGGGTGGTGACAACCATGATCCAAAAGTGGTGGGCCCTAATCCGCTAGTGTTACCACTAGTAGTGCCACCAGTGGTACATCCTTCTATTCTTGACATCGGCGATGATGCCAAGTTTTGATAGGGATTCTTGCAGATTATAAAGATTTTATAAGGAGATCCATGACCTTCCTCTTCTATGGTAGAGTTGATGTGATAGTTTCAATGATATAATCTACTTACTTTTTCATGGGATGGTGGCCCCCAGGCTACAGAGTTATGGATTGAGACTATCTTATCTATCTTTGAGAACCTAGAGACACCTCGTAAGAGGATATTCAAGCTATCAACATATATTCTTAAAGGATCCACCAAAAAATGGGGGGATATTACGAACTAGTTAGGTCAATTTTAGGAAATGGTTTATAAGAATTTAAAATCTAGTTTTGATGACTACTTTTTCCCTGAGGACCATGAGGGATTATTTTCGATGGAAATTATTGGCACCTGGTGATCAATTTCTAGGGTTTGAATTGTGTAAAATCATTCACATTGGTTCCATTATTTATGAATGGTTTAAAATGGGTTTGTTTATGTAATTGTAAATACCTAATCGTTCTATATCCATAGGGACCTACTTCCCCAAGGTAGGAGCTCATTGGTGAATTTGGCCAATGACACTTAGGAACTCACATTATTCGAGAGGATGGGAGGTCAGGATTATCACAACCTTTTGGGGGGAATTATTTCCTACTCCATAAATCTCTTATATATTTAATATATGTACATTAATACTTCACTAATTCCCAATTATAATGTGGATCACCCTCGAATTAAAAACAAATTATTAGCATGTATGGAGTTTAGAATCATTGTATGTATTTGAGATTATTAATTAATGGAGGTATATATATGTATATAAGGTTATCCATCAATGTTATCATCTTTTTTACTTATTATAGATTCTTTTTCTACTATTATGATGATGATGGTCTTCATCCATAGTGTGGGACTCACTGGAGTGTATCACCATCCAGGGACACATGAGTTATTTTTATGTTGGGATATGACCCATGAATTTTGATTCATATATATCCTTGTAAAAAGAATCAGAACCCATATAGTTGGGTGCCACTTAATGGGACACATCATACCTTTTAAAATCATGTTATAAATATCAATACATTCAGTTTAACGTCATACTATGAGGATGTCTAAGAGAAAGGTGCCCAGTCAATTTTTGTTGTAGGACTTATGCTGAGGTGTCCTAGGGAACCTGGAATGGGTATGAATTTCCTGGTTGGATTAGACCCTACTATGAATTTGGACCAATGATAATAGGTTTT
This sequence comes from Viscum album, assembly GCA_963277665.1. Classification (NCBI taxonomy): domain Eukaryota; kingdom Viridiplantae; phylum Streptophyta; class Magnoliopsida; order Santalales; family Viscaceae; genus Viscum; species Viscum album. Next base: position 2,081,986,058 of record OY728143.1, on the reverse strand, counting down.
ATTTAGGTTTTTGTGTTTGGACCTCATGGAGGCTTCCTATATATCACATTTGGATGGGAATCAAAGTCCACATAGTTTGGTTGTGAGGAACCATGCCTATGGTGTCCCTTAGGTTCTTCTCATAGAGAATAATAGACCTTTGAGTGGATTAAGTAGGGTATTGTTCCTGAAAAGGATTCCTTTTGAAAGGAATGGGGTTATTCTTGAGGAGGATTAACTTTAAAAATATATTTGAGGGATGTCTCGACTCATGGTTATTTGGAGTCTTGTCTGGGTCTTACACCTAAAAATGAGGCCCATGGAAGAGTATGGTGGTATGATTAGGGATTATACCAAGTAGGAGACCCAAAGGTTAGATTTTTGGGCTTATTCCTGAGGAGAATTCCCTAGGGTGAGATGTCGTTATGTAGTTGGGTCTTATACTAAATAGGAGACCCATAGATTTTATTATAAGTTACACTTGGAATGATTCACATAAGGTTTGGGTTCATGTGGATTTCATGACCACCTTAAACCTCTAAGCCCATGTGAGTCACTCTCAAGGTGAGAAATAAGAGGAAATGGATGGTCTAGGAAACCACATAATCTACTTTATGTTGAGGTTGTATACATGGCCTTGAGGAACCATTCCTATAGAGGCACTCTAAAGTAAGGTAAGAGGAAAATCCAGAAGAAGATTCTATATCAAAACATGCCTCTAACTGTGTGGATTTCATGATCATGTCTTTCATATAATCTCACATGAATCGTGATGAGTCATGCTAGAATTTGAGAAACAATAGGAAGAGAAAGATCTGAAAAAACACACAGTCCCTTTTCCATGGGTGGAAGAGGCTGCGACGATGGTGCATCCCTTCTGTCGTTGTACCCTAGACCCAAAGGGAGAGATTAATGGATTTAAAAATTCCCATATCCCCTTCTATTTTAGTAAATATAATATATAGAGGAAGGAATGAAGTAAGATATTTCTTTAAAGAAAGGATAGGGGGCTTAACCAAGGAGGGGTTCCCTAAAATTGGATTCACAGCGAGAGAAGAGGATCTCATTCCCTGTCAAAGGGAAAGGAAAGCATGATCCCCACCCTCTCCACCTGGAACTAGAGGTTCTGGTTCTGAGAGACAACTAGGGAAGGAAATGTTCATAACCCTATTATCTGATACTGAGAGTTCCCTGACACCTACCCCAGGTTTATGGTCCTCGGGACCATAGGAATTCATACTGACATGTACCTTGATGAAACCAACCTCCAGGAAGAAAAATTGAAAGAAACATATGACTGTAAGAATGCATACCCAAATTGGAGACACACTTGTGTTACCCTCTATAAGTTTTTTCATTTTTAGAGGCTTCGGTGGACGTTTCAACTTGGTCCCTTTTGGACAAGGGAGCCAAAGGAAGAGAGGTCCCCCATGGATAGATAATAATAGATCTTTAGTAGTGGCTTGCATTGGGTAGAGGTTTGATGAAGCCAAGGGAATCTCCCATAGGTAGGAATGTGCAGCTTGATAGTTCATTACATAGGTAGGCCTGAACAAGCTGAAGGTACCTTAGGTGACAAACCACCTAGGCAAAAAAACTAGGGCGAGGCTTTTCTCAAGACTTCAAGGGTCCCCATAGGTGTTCTTGAAAGTGTCTAATGAGGGTCCCTGGTTAGATAAGAATACATCATGTTAGTTTTCATCATCCATAGGGGGAGGTGTTCCTAACACAGGTGTTATGTGTTTTAGAACCTGTGATAACTTTTTTTCCACTACCCCCTCCCCCCTCTAATTCCCTCTTCCTTAGGTTTTAGAGGTTTACCTGAAAGGTTTTGGAGGGCTTGGATGAGGTATTAGGGTGATAAGAGCATCAAGATTTATTTGATAAGTTTCATATTTAAAAATTAAGAGCCCAAGGTTCCTATTTATAGGAAAATATGGGCCTTGGGAAAAGGGTATTTCCCACATCAGTATTCTGCACCGGTGTGTCATGTAGGCTCATGCGTTGGTTGGTTGCATAATTTGATGCACTGGTGCCCTGTGCACCGATGCTACTTGAGGGTACCTATATGAAGTTCCTTTAGTTTATTTTTCAATACATGGCCTTCTACATTTATCTTCTTCTTTTTTATTTAATCTATTTCCCTTTTACACCTTTTTATCCATGTGAAAAAATAGAGTGAAAAAAAATTCCCCCCTCAGGATTGTATCTGATCAAAAGGAGAGGGTCTAATCCTGAGGTAAATAGATGAAAATGGTGGATGGATCATGGAGGTCATATGCATTGGTCATCCACATAGGTCATCCACATGGGACATCAGCCTAGGTCATCCACATAGGTGGGGCATGCATATTTGTCTGGAAAAGGGGATTCCTTATCTATAAATATGGCCAATGTTTCAGTGGATGATCCTCACACCTCAAAATTTGTGGTCTCTTTGTGCTACTATTATGTGTAGACCTTTTGATTAAGAATATTTTGTAAAGAACTATTCATATAGACAAGTTATGAACATTCCTATGTGATAGTTATCTTTGGGATAGTAATCAACACTAGGCCTCTTGGGCGAGGTGCTTATGTGAGATCACTTGCTCGGGTACCCTACATGAGCTCTTTCCTTTTCCAATTTACTTCATTTATGTAATTTTTTTTGGATAGAACTTGTTCTTAATGAAAATATTGGTACCTAGTTTTAGGTTCAACAAACACTTGTAAGACTAGAGTTTTTGATAAACAAGCTAAGAATCACCTTGATGAGATAGTAAAATATAGAGGGCATGACTACTATCATTCTCATGATACTTTTCTACTAGATCTGGAGGGTCATATAATGAAGTATTATTGAAACTACCCTTAGAGTAATTATCTACCACTTGATTTCCACATCCCTATGAAATAGGTCTTTATACTAGATTCGAATAATTACACTCCTCTCTCCTGGTTTCAAGACTATAGAAACATCATGAATACCATAATTTAAATCATGGGTGCATATATTAATGTTGGGACATAATCCATATCTTGTGTCATTCATCACATTCATTTTGATATATATTTGAAGTCTCGTTATTATTCATCCCTCTTCATTGATTCCTAGATAGACCAGTCGAAGGGTTGTAAGGTAGACTGAGACCTCCACCCAGGAGGGCATGTTATGCCCGAGTTGATGTGGGCATACTGGGTACACCAAACTTGTTCATAATTCAAGAAGGAGTTGCAATATGACCATACCTATGAGTCGGTGTGGGTAGTGAAGACTTGTGTATATAAGAACACTAAATTCATCCTTGAGTTGTTAATCTGATGGAGCCTATATATGAACTCTTTCCACCTGATTCCTAGAAAAGATGGAGTCATATTGTGCAATGTCCACAAGATCTATATGGCTCTAATCCTTGGAGATATGTATGATGAGTTCATCCCTATGACGTAAATATTGGATGATACTTAAAAGATACAAATTTTGGCACATGATCTGATGAAGATAAATTAGAATATTAATAAAGAAAACCCCCACCTGAGGGGAGACATTCATCCTGAATCATGGATGAGTACCTTCCTGGAGCTGATGGAGAAAGTTCCCAAATGAAAAATTATGATAGGGTGTCCCAAGATGGAAAGAGGTTATTTTAAATTATATTCTAGTTAACTTTGTAAAAGAGAGAGTAAAAAAAGTGGGGGTACAAGCCCAAGTCCGATGTACCTATTAAGACTCATCTCGCAAGCTTTTTAGCCATGTGTATGAGTGTCTACCAATAGTCTTCCCATGATTCTGATGGTGGCCTAAGGCTGGGGACATTTTTCATGGTGGCTAAGCTAGCAGAAAAAACACATGTGGGGTTGGTGATCCCCATCCTAGAAAAAATTTAACAAGGCCTTCTATATATTCATGTGGGGAAGGCCCCGTTTATAATTTTAGGATCATTATAGGTACTGTGGGGGTGGTTTATATCCCACATTAGATCCTATGCTATTTTAAGTGGGATTAAGATTATTGAGGGAAACTTTCTATCATTTTTTTAGTTTGTTTCTAGTATTCATCCCTTGTCCCTGAAGCCTAGTGAGACCTTGACATGGTTGATCCTATTTAAGGAGTTCAATTTCTTTAATTATGGGGACTCTCCCACTGGGAGATTTACTGATGAAGGAAAGGCTTGCAACATTCTAATGTTGTACATGAATACTTTTAAGGATGGCATACCGGTGACCCGTATTTATAGAGAGGTGATATGTGAGGCCTAATCTCTATGTAGATTTTCACACCAATTCAAGTGTTTACAACAAACAACCATATATCCTCTCATACATATCCGACCATAAAAGAATCCAATGGTATCCTGATAGCTATGGATTCTTATAGCAGTGGATATGACTGAAATAGTAATCAAAACGCCTCCTACTGACACGTCCACTAGATTGACCTCTTCGTATGTCATGGCCTGGATTTCCTTATATCCTAAGGGATTTTTGGTAGAGTTCATCCCTTGAGTCGGGATTGGAATAATTTCCAAACATGGGAAGTGAGTTAGAAAGGATCCGCCTCCAATAGAATGTGTTTCCCCCCCCCCAGAGGATGATTTATATCCTTCTGATGGTACATATAATGATGTCCCCATTTCACCTAAATGGACTTGTGCATGGTCCAGTCCATCATTCAGATTCAAAAGGGTAACCTCAACTGATTCAGAGCCCAAATGGTCTAGTTTTCACCATCATACAGAGACCTGGGTTTCATTTTTTCATCCTTATTCTATGGAAGAGAGAGTCGAGAATCCCATGAAATCAAAGATTATCAAGTCAGATTTGTGAAATATTGGGAAAGAATTTGAATATGTATGCTTAGAGGTAGTACAATTTTGGTATGACATACCTTATGATGTTGAATTCATATGGTCTCTTCTCCATGATGGGTTGTAGATTCTAGAGATATGAGATGCTTGATCCCCACTCGATCTTTATTTTGAGGAAAATACAACTAAGGTGGGGATTTGTATTCATAAACTAGATATTAATATTTATTAACCTTACAATAATATCCCTACCATGACACAATTGGAGGATATGTCAGGATGAGGTGTTTCTAAAGGGGTTCACCACCCATCTTCTGAGGAATGGATTGAATTTGTTGATCTTGAGGATGTAAGTTCTCATTTTTTTGTCTCTTCTTTTGTTCTACCTTTCCGTTATATAAAAAATTAATATTTTTGAGAGGAAAGGTAATGTTGATTTATAGTGGACCAAGGATAAATTATTAGAGATTACTTCACTGAAATATAGGTTGAATGGCACTCCAATCAGAACTAATGAATCATCTCCCAAACTGAGAGAGCTATCCTCAGTCCAATAGGAAATAGAGGATGAGATGGTGGGAGGATTTCCACTTCTTCATATAATACCTCTCTTTGAGGAATGGATTGAGGAAATGTTAGGATGAGGTGTTTCTGAAGGGGTTCACCAACCATATTCGAAAGAATGGATTGACTATGTTGATCTTGAGGATGTAAGTTCTCATTTTCTTGTCTATTATTTGGTTCTTCCTTACCATCATCTCGAAAAAAGTAATATTATTGAGGGGAAAGGTCATCTTGATATGTATCTAGCCAAGGAGAAATCAAAAGAGATAAATTCATGTAAATATGTACCGAACAGTACTCCAATCGGAACAAATAAATCATCTCCCGAACCGAGAGAGTTATCCTCAGGCCAACAGGCAATGGTGGTTGAGATGGCGCAAGGATTTCCACTACTTCCTATAATACTTATCTTTGAGGAATTTAGTTCTATCGTTATTCCATAAAAAAAATAAAGAGTATTAGAGAATAAAATATTTAGATAAGAAACTCATTTGTGAATTTCATTCCCCATGAATTCAATTTTATCTTCTCTATCTAGGACAAATGTTTATCCATGTCTGTGGTTTTAGAATCTTATTCCCTATCTTATCTCTAGGTGCTTGTAAATGAACCTTCAAGGACTAAGAAGGAAATTAAAAACCAAATTCATATTCCCACTGGTGATTCATCTCCTTTGATAGAAGAATTTATAAGGGTTGAGGATGCATTATCTTCTCCCATCACAGTTCTTATTACTAAAGAGAGGGTGTAGGATTCTGTTAATGTCAAGAATGAATCATTAGTCATTATATTTTTATCGATGACTTTTATCCCCTATGAAATTTTATTTTCATATCTTCCACAAGATGACCCTACAATGACTAATGCTAAACCTATGGTTGTCTCTAAGGAAGATGTTTGGGGTCTCAGGTCGTTACAAGAGGGTGTTGTGCTGGGTCCGGAGCCAAATGTTTCAAGCATCCCTGAAGGTGATACTACCATAGGACTTGGGAGATGAATACATGCCATGAGAAATCATTGAATAACCTTTTATAAAATTATGGAATATATTAATTTTCCCACTACTTTAGAATAATTTTAGGAACTTAATAGGTAATTGAATGGATGTGAATCTTTACATTTGTGCAACCAAATTTTATTCCCTAATGTTCAAATCATGACGGGTTGAATTTTTCAAATCCATCCATAGATAATGTTGGATTTGTGGTTCATGAACAAAGTTTTGAAATAAATCCTTCTCTTATTATTGATGGGGAATCAATTCAATGGGATCCTGAAGCAGGGGGTCTTCATGAGCATCTCCCAAAGATCTCTAGGCAGTCCCAGGAGAGGGACCCTTACCAAAATGTTTGGAATCAAATTACCAAGGTCAAGGGTATTAGAGGGTAATCAACCTAATATTTTTTCCCATCATGGGGTGAGTGTCATCGACTAATTTAAGCTTCCCCTATTACTTCTGTCTATTATCTTTTTGAGGATAACAATGAGTTTTATCCACTTTCTCGTGCCATCAACTTATATAGCTAGGACTGAGGGTGGAGACTTTCAGACAATGCAGCCAATACTAAAAGATGAAGCTTTTATTATCTTGGAGGGATTATGTTAGGGTTCCTAATTGGGTGTACTGATCTCATAATATATTTCTCCACCTGACAGTGGTTCTGAGTCAGATTTGGAGACACAAAATTCTCATTGCATCACACGTTGTGTGGCTTGGTGATACATATGGAATATAATCTATGAGACACCTTTAAAAACCTACCCTTGTGTTTTTTCCAAATTCTATTCTTGTTTTATATGCTAGTATATGGAGGATTTGATTATCTCAAGATTTATGTTGTTGTTAAGGATATTTTTTACAAATGAGAGGAAGATCATGAGATTCAATAGGACCTCATAAAGGTAAAGTTACTTGTCAACATAGACAATCTCCAAGCTACATTATACCAAGAGGAAGACATCTATAGAAGGAAGTTTTCAGAACTTAAACTATGAATTAATGAGAAGAATATTCAAATATCACACCTTCAACAGGAATTGAATGTCACTTAGGGGGATCTTGTACAACTTCACCACTCCCTAGAATGAACCCAAACTAAAGGGTCAACTTATATTGTGACCAAAATGGAGTAAATTTACCGAACTGAGGAGATCAAAGATGTTTAGTTGTATGGAATTTGATGAGAAGCTGATGGGGCTTGAGAGTCTATTCAACAAATGAAGAGTTATATTTTGGTTATTTTTTAAAGTGTGATGGAGAGAATCTATCTTATGGAAGCTCCTCTAATTTTTTTCTTATCTCATAAATGAAAATAATTTTGATTCTAATCATTTATGTCTTCATCCCTATTTTCCTATTATGATCATAACATATCATTGAAACTAATTTTCATAGCAGAATATATTTGCGTCAGCTAGTCGTGACAACAATGAATGGGATGGGGAGATGCTCTAACTTTTTCCAAAGACATGGGGACTAGAGAGCGTAGTTTGACTGTTGATAGGGTCATATAGACAACCCTATAAACTTTTCATCTCTTGTGTCATCACCCTAATTCTTTCCTAAGTCTGATATGAATAATTAGAGGGTGAGACTTGGCTTTTTACTAGACATCCCTTTTTAGGTTTTCAACCTAACAAGTTGTGTGACTATTTCTTTTCACCGCCTGATCTTTTTCTTAAACCATATGGAGTGAAAGTCTAGCAAGATAAGACTTAGTTTTTTTCCACAGTTCCCTTTTGGGTTTTCAATATGGTGAGTGTTATGTATCCTTTTTTGGGAATTTTAAAGTTATGCAGGAAAAACTAATAAAAAATGGTGTTTTAGATCAAAAATCTCTGACCACAATTTTTGAAATATTAAACCAAACAAGGCTTGTGGGGAAAGAATTATCTAATATTATTTAGATATCCAATGGGGAATTTTGAGCCAATATTTTGTGGTTCTAAAATATAAAATATGATATTTGGGAATATAGAAGGTCTCTCTTAGGGATGAAGTTACCACTGGTTGAAAACCCCATTTTGGGGGATATTTTATACAAAGAAAACTGGGGCATGTTATTGCATAGTCAAATAGTGTCATCCTTTGGCTGGAAAGCCTTGAAATTGTGGACAACTTATGAAAATCCAATTAATTCATGTTACAGTATAGTCAGGAAAAGGGGTCATTAGGGATTATGATGTTTTATTACTGATGATTGAAGGAATTTTATGCAGATTTAGATTTCTCAATACCATAATGGGTGGTTTTTCCAAGTGAATATGTTTTAGAATGAAGAGAGCATATATATTGTCATTTTCCATGAATGGGAAACTACTCCTACATGAATTTTTCATGTGTGAAGGATGGGACATTTGTTAAATAACTGATATCAGGGGGGTTTTGACAAAGGTTAAATCATTTTGAAATTTAATGTCATATGACTAGGATATTATATTGTGTAGTTTAATGTCATACAGTAAGGACATTATGCTATGAAGTTTCAAGTTGAATAGTAAGGAAATTAGGGGGGCTATAAATTAAGTTCTTTAGATTTGACTGAAAGGTTAATAATTCTCCCCTTTCATAGTAATCTATTTAGGAATGTGCTATTAATTTCAACCATGAGGAAGGTGATTTTTTAAGCTATAGTCTAGGCATTTATGAATCCAAAGAGTGGTATGGGAAAAGTGGTTATATCTATAGAGGCGGTATCTCCTAAGGATGAAGTTACCATTTTTGGAAAAACTATTTTGTGGGATAATTTATGAAAAGATAGTTGGGGAATATTACTACATGGTCAAGTAGTAGAATCATTTGGATGATAGGCCCTGAATTTTTTGGGTGACTTATGAAAATCCAACTGGGGTGTGTTATATTATAGTTAGGCAAAGGAGTTCTCATGAATTCGGACATTCTATTTCTGGTATCTGAGGAAAGTTTATGGAGATTCATATTTCCCTAGATATAGAGTTTGTTTGTGGAAGGGAAGTACTAGGATATGGAGGTATAATTTTAAGTAAAAATTACCAAACAATTGGGGACATAGGTTACCTATTCATGTTTGACCCAAGTAAAGGAAATATGGTGCTTGTAGTTTTAGTTCATATGACTATGACCATTTCATTATAAAAATGATAGGTGATATGTGGCCTACCAGACCAAGATTTTTCTTTCAAACCTCATACATGAGGGAGGAAATTTTAAACCATGTCCTTGGGGGTTTTTAGACTTGGGGGGATATGGGAAAAATAGGAGAGGGGTGACCGCAGACTGAATTTGAATCACAGGTTCCAACATAATGTCATCAAATATTATAAATACAGATGAGGCTTCTCTTGAGGGTGAAGTTACAGGTGGTTTAAAACCCCATTTTTTGGGTGGGTTTCTATAAAGACAACTGGGGGTGTTACTTCATAGTAAAATAATGGAATCATTTGGATGAAAGGGATATGTCTGAGCACAAAGGAAGTGTTTGGGAAGATATTGTCCATGAACTGTAGAGTCCCTTATATATATCTAACTTATACGTAGAAGGGGGTCATCTCGGTTTCTTTGGTGGATCCCCTAATGATGGGACCTAAATTAAGAGATCATGCATAGATCCTTGTTTATACATAAGTTATGGGGAATTTTTATTTACCTAATGCATGAGACTAGGAAATGATACCTAGGTGTCACTACATAAATTAATGGAATTATAATCAAGTAACATGTAGTTCTTAAGGTTCCATTCAATTTAAAGTCATACGGTCAGGGAATTATCCATACAGCTTAACGTCATGCAGTAAAGACGTCTAGGAAGAAGGTTCCAAAATGTGATTGCGGGTGGACTAGGGTATGGAACCTGATAATTACTACATATCTAGTTGTATAAATAATCAAACCATAGTAGTTCTAAAATAAAGATACCCCACACTGATTAAATTCATGTGTGGATGAAAAGGGGTTTTTTTATTTTGAATATGGTTTCACGCATTAGTTCAGAACCTATATTGGATTCCCACATATAGATCTGACTCATACATAGAAAATTGGAGGTATTTAACATATTTTTTTGCAACTGGTCCATGGATTGAATATCCGTACATCACTATGTATCTCATTGTAATTTCAATCAAGGCTTATGTAGTTTTTAAAATTGATGCAGTTTAACATTATATAGTGAGGATGGAGATGAACCAACGTGAAAGAGGGGAAATTTTATATATGGGGCCAAGGATGTAATAGGGGTGTCACTCTTTATCTAACAAGAATGAGAATTAATCCACACATAGTTCTTAAAGAAATCATGACGTTTACTTTCATGTGATGAGGACATCTGGTGTGCATTTTAAGGTCTTTCAGCTAGGACCATGGTATTCCCAATATGAATTGATAAGCCCTACTCATGAAGGGTAACCCTTTTAACAAAACTCATAAGCCCGTGTGAGCTATTCTAAGTTTGAGAAACAAGGATTGCCAAAGGTTTTCTCCACCACACAAAGTCAATACAAGGGAAGGATCGGGAAATTTAGATTTTTGTGTTGGATGGGCTAGGAGGTATGATGTGGGCATCACTACATACCTAATTTTGATGAGAATCAATACACATATAGTTCTTGAAGAATTGCCTATGCAGGTATGACCCATTTATAGGGAGAGGGAATTTTTTATATTTTTTTATAGCTTGGTCAGGCGTCCCTATGTATCTCACTAGGATGAGAATCAAGCCACACGTAGTTATTGAAGAATTTTTGTAGTTTAATTTCATGCGTAAAGGATATAGGCTTCTCTATGTGAAAATGGGTATTGTGGTTAGACCAGGGGATAGGACATAGACATCACTAGGTATCTTGTTGAAGAAATAATCAACCCACATGTGGTTATTAAAAATAGTTCCCCGCATAAATCATGTTCTAACATAGGGAAAATAGGATTTGAAATTCTCTAGAATGATGATGATGGTTGGGACCAAGGAATGAGGTCTAGGCATCACTATGTATCTCATTAGAATGAGAATCAAGCCATACGTAGTTCTTGAGAGGTTCCCCATACAGTTTTGACTCATACACAGGGAGTGAATGATATCATTTTTTTGTGGAAAGACCCAGGATTAAAGATTTGGTCATAACTACATATCCTATTGGAAAGATAATAAATCTACACATAGTTCTTTAAAAAATCTTTCAATTTATCATCATGCAATTAGAATTTTGGTCGTTCAATTTAGCATCTTGTAGTAAGGATGTGAAAATGTTGGGGAATTTACCTATATAGAGGACCCAAGTTCCACTATGGAGTGGTAGTGATGTGATTGGTTCTTATTCATAGGATATACCCCTATTTTACTTTTCATATATGGCCATGAGTCCATATCAACACACAGAGGGGTTAGAGGGATGTGATTGGGACTTAAACCTAAGATGAAGGCCCATATTTAAGGAACCACAAGGGAGGAGTGTCTTAGATCATGGTATTTTTTGGGATTATTAACATCGAGTGAGACGGATATTAACCATGAAATTTAATGCCATGCGGTGAGGAAAAATGGTGTTTTTTTAGTTTTAGTTCATACGACTAGGGGATTATGTCATGCGGTTTATCATCTTCCGGCAGGAATGATGATTCCATATAGTTTTACATCATGTGGCTTGGATGTTATTTCATGCCTTTTAAGGTCATGCAACCAATAACAACTACACATTTTAATGTCTTGTAACTAGGACGATCTTTATGTGGTTACCCAAAATATTTCTTTAGGAATATTTTATTGGTTAGGGTCAAAATTATCTCTCTATCCATTGATATTAAGGAATAAACACTGTTAGAGTAGACCTTGTGAATAGAGTAAGGCCACTCCCACTTTGGTTCAAGATTTTAAGGCTTCTTTTTTGGTATCATTGGGGTTCTGAGGACCAATACAAGTTATCTTTGTAGGAATGAATGGATAAGAAACTTATTACTAAAGGCTCCTGTTATCTACTTTTTATAAACCTCCATGTGATGTACGGGATGCAATATTTTTCATCCATTCAGTCCAATTCCTCCAATTGTTTCTAGGATTATTCATCTCTAGATAGATGATCATAGATGGTGACACAAAGCGATGGAAACTAGACCTCAATGGGAATGACTACTTCTATTCCGCACCCTAGTGAGTATGGGGTCACCCATGTAGCAGTATGAGTTGTGGTCCAGTAATCCCATAAGGCATGAAAGATATTTTTAGGATAATACTTTTTATATTTATCCACAATTTTCTAGATTATGTTTGGCAGGGTCTTGTTGAAGGCCTCCATCTGTCTGTTAGCCACTTCATGGTAGAAGGATGAATGGTTGGGTTTGATATCATATTCCTGATATATCTTTTCCACCTCAATAGAATAGAAATAGATGCCACTGTATGTCATTATTATATGGGGGAAAATAAATCTATTAATGATGTTGGTTTTCATGAACCTGACAATTATTTTGTCCCCGAATTCCTTGAGGGGTATTTCCTTGGCCCATTTGGAGAAGAATTCGGTAGTATTTAAGATGTATTTGGGTTGCTTGTTCATATTGGGAGGGTATGTCCCCACAACATTAATTTCCCATATGGAAAATTTTTAGGGGTATTTGGACGTATATATAAACTTTGGTGGTTGATGGATGAAGTTGGAATGCACTTGGAAGTAATGACACTTCTTGGTGAATTTTTTTTATGCTTTTTCATTGAAGGCCATAAGTATCCAAAACTTTATATTTGTTTGGAAATTTTATATCCTGACCGGTGGGTGTCATAGGCCTAAAAGTACACCTCATTTATGATTGTAGTAGTCTCTTATCCATAAATACATCTGAGAATGACTCTATCAAAGCCTCATTTGTAGAGGAATTTTTGGTTATTTGGGCCATCATTAAGAGTGATTTTGGCTTCCCACCATCATATTTTCTCTTTCCTATATCTATCATGTGGGAGTACTCCATCCTAAAGGTAGTCCATTATTGGTATCATCCATCCAGTGTTGGGACAATATGGATTAGGGATGACACTAGCTTCATTTATATCTTCCATTTTGACTTCAATAAAAGTCGATACCATTCAGCGATGGGAAATGTTGATGGTTGTTTCATCCTGGTTTGGATCCTCCAATGTTGTAGTTGCAATTTCCAATGCATCTACTGGGGGATTTTGTGATTTCATGACATGATTAAATGTTGGATCCAAAGGTAATTCATCCCTTAACCCTCATACATGATCAATTAGAGGTATTTTCTCTTCATTTATGAGGGCGTAGTCCCTTTTTATATGTTTGATTACTAACTATGAATCACCTTTCACCTATAAATGATCCACTGGTATTTGGAGCGCCAGTTCCGAACCAGTAATGAGGGCTTGTTATTCCTCCTCATTGTTAGTATAACATTATAATAATAGGAAGGAGTAAGGTTGGGCTTCTTTTTCTAGAGAGATAATCTTGACCCCTAACCCAACTTTGTTTAGCTTAGGGTCTTCCATTCTTCACCCTGTTGGGCTCTTAGATTCATCGTAAAAATACTTTTCCAATTTTCAGGGGCCATCTTGAATAGATAATATTGCCTCATCGGGCGATTTTGTATTTAACTATGTTGTTTCTATAGATGTGTCTTCTTTAAGTAAATCTACCAATTCATGGCCTTTCACTTATTTCCAAGGAATGAATTATATATCAAAATGCTGCAAAATAATTGTGCACCATGCCAGATGTCTTGTGAATATTTGACAGATGAGTATATATTTGAGTAGGTCATTGCAAGAAATCAATTTTAACTCCTGGTGTTGTAGGTAGTGCTTCAGTTTTTGAACATCAAAGATTAACTCTAAGCATCACCTCTCGATATCGGAATAACTAGTGTCAGTGTCAATAATAGTTATAATAAGATAATAAATGATTTTTTCATTCCCAAAATCATACTTTTGTGCAAGGAAGTCACCCAATGGTCACTCCAGGGTTTTCACATATAGAATGAGTAGCTTTCTATCAACAGGTTTATTTAATACTGGTGGGATCAAGAGGTGTTTCTTAAGGTTGTCAAATTCTTCTTGAAGATCAATGGTCTGCTAATATGGTACCCCCTTATTCATCAGTATGGTAAAGGTAAAATGTGTTCCTATAAGGTTGTATATAGAGAACCATATATAGGTAAATTTTACATAAATTCCTCTCAATTATTTAAGGTTTTGTTCATGTGACATGATAAGGATATCCTTTTTCTTCTTAGGGTCAACATTAATATCGTGATGGTGCATGAAAAAGTCGAGAACTTTCCTGAGGTTATCCTGAAATCACATTTTAAGGGTCACATCTTCAAGATATATTGTTGTATCTTGTTGAAGATGGTCTCTTGGTCATCCAAGTGATCAGAACATTGTCAGGACTTAATCACTAGATCATCAACATAGAATTCAACTAACTTCCCCAAGAAGGGTTTGAAGATGCGATGCATGGCACATTAGTATATGGTGTTGGTGTTCTTTAAGACAAATGGAATTACCTGATAGCAGTATACTCCCTAATAGTACCAAAAGGTGGTGGATTATTCATATTCTAGAGATATCCAAATTTGGTGGTACCCTAAATAGACATCCATGAAGGAGAGGGATGGATAACCAACCATTCCATCAATCAGGAGTTCAGTGATTGGAACTTGGAAGTTGTGTTTCAGAAAGTACTGGTTGATATCTATTAAGTCAATGAAAACTCTAATTTCCCCATCCATATTCTTCATAGGGATAATTTTGGCAAGAAATTTTTGATATAAAACCTCTCGGATGAAGTCATCATTGATGAGCATAACCACTTTAGCCTCAATTTTCTAGCTGTGAGTTGGGTGTGTTAATCTAACTATCTATTTGTATCCTCATTGGTCTTCTAGAAATCCCATGTAATGCATGGACACCTCAGGATCAAGGACTAAAATATCTATTTAATTCTAGTGAAACACGTCCTAGTGTTTCTTAAAGAACAAATTATATACCTTTTGTTCTTTGGAAGTCATGGACACGCTAATCAAAGTGGATTGTGGGACTTCATCTGTACCTAGATTTATTTCTCTGAGCTCATTAGAAGTGGTGAGGAAACCTTCCTCAAACACTTAAGGTGAATCCCTAAGGCCTTTCTCTTATTCCTCTTCTATATTTTTTACCACTTATTCCTTTTCCAGAGAAGTAGCTGATGAAGAAAGATTTTTGGAGCTAGGGGAGTAGTCAATATATGGACATCCAGAAGACGAAGCAACCATTTTTGGATTAATTTATGGAACGAGGAATTTTTAGATCTCTGAAGGGGAGATGAGGGACTGAGAATGAGTGTCTTAATTTTCTTCCATTTTTGTGATATCTTTTTCCATCATAACAGATGGAACATGTATTTTTCGGAGCTCAGGGGATGTAATGAATACATTTTCATTCAGTATTTCATTACTACTTGTAGAGTTGATGACTTCTTCAATGTTGTTGGGATTAGATCTCATGATTGACATCCTAGAAGTTTCTAAATGCATTCTCAAATTTTTTCCCACCCATTTTACTTGGTTGATGGGGAGCATGTGCTCTGCACTGAGTTTTTTGAAAGGGTTATCTGGAATTGTATTTATACCGTTTGGGGCATTAATTCGAGCTACATTGTCATCCATGGATTGTTTCCCTTCCTTATGGAAGAATCCTATATCAATGTACTATGAGTTGTAGGATTTGAGTGGGGCTTTGTAACTATGAAATGTCCCAATTTTTCCATTGATACAATATTTGAGACATTGGTTGTATGATGATAGGATAGACACATGTTAATGTAACCAAGGTCTTCCCAGCATAATGTTGAAGGTTGTAACCTTCCTAAAAAACATGAATTTTGGGTCAAACAAGAGATCCCCAAACTGAGTTCTGAGTTTTATTTCACCAATAGGGTTTTTTCATTATTTTCATAACCCTATAACATTATAGTGCAGGGAGACATGTAATATTCATTAAAATCCAACTAATAAAAGTATTCAAATTGGAATGATTTTGACTCCTAGTCTATTATCAATGAAATTTCATCGGATATAAATATCATTTATCCTACCAGATATATACAAGGGTTTAATGTTCCCCTGCATGATGGAATCCTCATCATGTTCTATGAAAAAGATGAACATATAAAAATCTGCAAGATCATTCTCTGTATGATATACTTCAGCAGCAGAAACCTCAATTTCAAACTCCTAAGGAATTGTCAAGGCCTCTATAAGTTCTTCCTTGAGGTATTTTGATAGACTCAAGGAATTTATGAATGATAACATAGTCACAACAATTATAATTGCATCAAAATATTAAAATTCTAGTCCAAGGTCTTCACTTCATAACATGGAGATGATATTTTGAAGGTTCCTTAGGAACTGAAGTACTTGATGTGGATGGATCATTCCTTAGAGTAGGAGCTGAAGGTGCTTCTTCTATTGGTGGATTAGGTTGTCTAGGTCTGCCTACATATAAGGCCCCGGCCTTAAACCTTACATAATATTGAATTAAAAGAATAATTCACATTGAGGATCTTTTTAGGTTTAGAGTTTTAGAGAATTAGATCATAAAACATGAATTACATTCCACATTTAAACAAAGTGGTTACATAAAAGATAGTATTAATTTTTCCCATCAACGGAAACATATTCAAAATAAAACATGGATTCCTTCTTGACACTTCCTTGACACTATCATCATATCATGTACCTTTCCCTTGACCTATGAAAAACATTTCAAAAACTTGGGATGAGCATAAAAAGCTCAGTAAGGGATATAAAAATATGGAAAGGAAACATGAGTACATATATACATAAGAGTGAAATCATACTTTACCCATAAAACATAAGCACTTTAACATACCTCATCAAATCATGAATAAATCATAGAAATCATAAGACATAAAGGTAACTTGAGGCATTCATAACATTCTTATGTAGGGAGTAACCCTCTTGGTTATGTTTGGAATACCCATCACAGTATATTCCCTAAATTTATTCGGAGAAACCTCAACGTTTAACCCCTTCGTGTTACCCAATGCATTGGAGATCTATATCGGGCTCACCTGCCCTTAGTTTATCACGGAACCACCCATCTTCATAATAATGCCCAAGAACCATAACATAATCGTATCACATAAAACATGCATAAAGGAAACATAACATTTCCACATTTCAATCAAAAGATATCAATACAACACATTGATATAATAAAAACATTATGAAAGAAATTTTCAATACCAAAATAAAAGAAAAGTAAAACATGGTATTTATTTTTCTTTTTTTTTAAAGGTAAGGCTTGTAGATGAAGCTGAAACTCAAATAATGGTCACGGCGGCTGAGAAGTCGTTTTCGCCACATACGTATGACAAAAACATTCCCTTTTGTCGTTTAGTAAAAAGCTTCTTATAAAAATATTCTTTTTGGATAAACGTAAAAGTCAAAGGGGTTTATACACCGTATAAAAGAAAGTTGTGTATAAAACATAATATTCCTCAATGAAAGGAGATTGAGACGAAGTCCCATACCTCGGGTCCGACTTGACTCGATCGTTCTTTAATGTCCTGAATAATAAACTTGAGTTAATTTCTAATTTTTTAAGAACCTTTTTCAAGTTAATTATTCCTTTTATATCACTTATTACCATGTCATGAACACTACGTAATTATTTAAGTTATTAACGGTCGTTTTAACGATCATTGGTACTTGAGTCAAAAATATGCTCTTTATAATTACAATTTGTTCATGTATCCATTATATCCAGAGTTATACTCATGATGTATATATCATATATATCATATATATCCAGTATATATATGCATTTATAATATTACATAATCATTTAGAGGTAAGAAATGAAATACACCATTCATGGAGACGGTAAGCCGTACGTACGCATGAACGCTACTTCCATTTCTATTTCATATTTAATGGAATTAAAACATAATGATACATAATAGTATTATAATTCCAGTATTTTATCATATATAATATCATTAAATCTATCCTTTATATGTACCACATATGGTATTAACGAATCAAATCACTTTGAGGTGGCGGTAGTCCGCACTTCCTAAAATGAAGATATCGCGTTTACCCATAATGGAAACCATAAAGGTATGCCATAAATGAAAAATACAGAAGCTTAAGTAAAACATAAACATATTATATATCATATATAAATATAGTTACATCTTAATGTCCACCTTTGAAGGTGTTATATGAGTGTTGAACAATCATCGTTTCGTGAGGCAGAAATACGCCATCCACAGAAGCAGTATGTTCTTTAACCATTAGATGTAGGTGTGTGTAGTTTTATCTTGAATATTTATTATAACAACATCCTAGTATATTGAAGATACTGGTTTTGTTACAAAATAAAGTAATAAAAAGAGTTTATAGGGTTGGATAAGCAAAATAAAACATAAGAGCACAAGAGAAAACACTACCTTTAAAACGGGTAACTCTTTTTGATTTGAGCTGAAAGGCTTCCTTGGGAAGACTTATGCCAAAAGTGAGGCTTTAAGGAGTAATAGAGGGATGTGTAGAGACAAAATGGATAGGGTTTGGCCAATACAAAGGCTTGAGAGGTGTGGGTATGGTGGTAGAGGTGGTGGCCTTTTATAAGAGGAGGGGAGGGGCACTCTTGGAAAGGTATAAAAGGTTACTTTATTTTCAAATGAGTTTTGGATTTTAAAGGTCCCACATTGATTTATTTAGAGTATAAGGTGATAAGAGTTCAAAATAAACTCATACAATAGGTCTTTGTCAATTGTAAGTTATAGTTTTAACATTATCTTTTCATTTTATTTAAATCCCTTATTAATGAGGTAAACGGAGCATCATCATGATGTCATAAATAATTTAATTTATATAATGTATAAAAATTATAAAAAAAATATCATGATGTAGAAAATATTTTTATATTTCTAATGAATATTTGTAATCAAAAATATGACTTGTATAACCCCATTTAAAAATTGTTTTAGTAAAACAACTCATGTTTGTGACATTTTTATTTTAACTTTAAATAAAAAGTTATTTATGTCATCTTCCTACCAAAGTGGCTCCATGGGGTCCCCAAGTTTACCCATGGATTTTCTTGGTCGTCCATGACACATCCAATTAGGGTAGGACATGTGTCTAGGTCATTTCATATTATTAAAACATTATTTTTACCTTAAACTACACTAATTACCTCTAATCGCGATTAAAAACTTAAAAGTTACTATTCACCAAAAAAATATTTTAATCCCATTGAACCACATTTTACTTATTAATGAAAACCATGTATGTCAGATTTTTGAAATTCAAAACACAGAGGTGGTAAAATTTCATTTAAAAGGAAAATCAGTTTTTATAAGTACCACTTAGTGGTTTCACTATTCATCAAAAATTGAAGTTTTTCAGAAAAATACCAAAACATCACCCTAAGCTATATTTGATATTCTGAATTCAAAAATGATGTCTATTTTAAAAAATTCAAAATATATAAGTTACATTAATTAATTTAATAATTAATTCCCGCTGTCAGATCAAATAGCGTGTTTTTATGAAACAATAAGTATCAAAAGATTGACACTAGTTTAAGTCCAATTTCAAAGTGAAATTAATTCCAACGACCACGATTGGATTAAATGGTAAAAATATATTCTAATTTCACTTTAAAAACAATTCAAAAGATACTCTAATCATATAATTAAATAATATTGAAAAGTGGTTTTGAATTAAAATACAACATTTTTCACTATTCATTAAAAATGAACTTTATCGGAAAAATACCAAAAATTTACACAAAGTAAAATTTGATGTCCCGATTCTAAATAAGAATTTTATTTGGTCTAATAGAATGTATAAGAGTGACCAAAACTATATTTAATGATGATTCTCCATCAAAAGGCGATAAGTGGACCTTTAGTGAAAATTAGAGTATATATGCCTAAAATTGAATTCTTTTCTTATTTTAAGCCTTTATCCTTTATTGGATAAATGTAAAAACATTTAAAAAACATATATAATCATATTTTAGTTATTTCCATTCATTCCCATCAATAAAACGGCTACGTGTTAACATCCATTTAAAATAATATTATTTTATTACTAGTGTGCAACGTAAGATTTCAAAGAAACTCTTTGTTGCGTATCAGGTACGCTATCGAACATAGAAACCCCTTTAAAGTAAAATTAACATTTACTTCATAAATATTAATAAAAATGAAAATGATTTATTCTTTATTTACCTGGGATGTTACATCCTTCCACCCTTTTGGGAATTGCGTCCTCGCAATTTTATTCCCTTATCAAAATAAGTGGGGGTATTTATCCCTCATAGCATTTTAAGGTTCCCATGTTGCCTCTTCAACCATATGGTTTTTCCATAAAACCTTTACCTGGTGAATTACCTTATTCCGCAACACTTTCTCTCTACGGTCAAGTATCTGGACTGGTTGTTCTTCATAAGAGAGATTCTCTTCCAACTGAACTACCTCTGGACTAAAAACATGAGATGGATCTGGCATGTACTTACTTAACATTGAAACATGAAAAACATTGTGTACCTGAGATAAACTCGGAGGTAAAACCACTCGGTATGCAATTGATCCAACTCTCTCCAGAATTTCATATGGTCCAATGAACCTTGGACTCAGCTTTCCTTTCTTACCAAATCGCATCACACTCTTCCATGGTGAAACTTTGAGAAAAACATGATCACCTACCTCGAAAGATAGATCCTTCCTCCGGTTATCTGCATAACTCTTCTGCCTAATTTGAGCTGTTCTCATGTGTTTCTGAATCAACTGAACTTTTTCTTCCATCTCTTCTACCAATTCTGGTCCCATCAACTTCCTTTCACTCACTTTATCCCAGAAAGCTGGAGTTCGGCACCGCTTCCCATATAATTCCTCAAATGGTTCCATCTATATACTAGAATGAAAACTGTTATTATATGAAAATTCAACCAAAGAAAGATGTTGGTCCCAACTTCCCTGATAATACATCGAACAAGCATGTAGCATATCCTCCAAAGTCTGAATTGTTCGTTCTGAATGCCCATCTGATTGAGGATGAAAAGTTGTACTAAATTTTAATTCAATACCCAACGACTTCTGAAGGCCTTTCCAAAAGTTAGAAGTGAACCTGAGATCATGGTCAGATACTATGGAGAGATGAACTCCATGTAACCTGACTATCTCTTTAAGATACAAACAAGAAAGTTGATCTAGGGAAAAGGTATCTCGTATAGCAAGGAACTGAGTAGATTTAGTTAATCGATCAATAATAACCCAGATTGTATTATTACCTCGAGATGTCTTTGGCAATCCCACAACGAAGTCCATGGATATATTCTCCCATTTCCACTCTGGTACTGGTAAAGGCTGAAACATCCCTTTTGGTAACTACCACTCTGCTTTAACCTATTGACAAGTCAAACACTTTACAGTAAAATCAGCAATATCTCTTTTCATTCCATCCCACCAATAATACTCCCGAAGATCTCTATACATCTTAGTACTACCAGGATGGACTGAAAACGGAGAATTATGAGCTTCACATAACAAATCTCTCTTCAATTGTGAATCACACAGCACACACAATCTCTTCCCAAATCTCAAAACAAAATCATTATCAGTATTGAATTCAGGCAACTTACCCTTCTGAACTAGCTCTACCCTTTTCTGCAACTCGCTGTCTTGCTTCTGTGCTTGCTTAATTCTGTCTGATAGAGAAGATTTCACTGATACCTAAAACAAAACAGAAGGAAATCCTACACCAACAACTTCTATGCCAAAGTTCATCAAATCCTTAACCAAAGTATCATGTTCCAAACGCAACATTGCTAATGAAGCATTACTTTTTCGACTCAAAGCATCAGCCACTTTATTTTCTTTTCCTAGATGGTAATAAATTATACAGTCATAATCCTTGATTAATTATAGTCATCTCCTCTTTCTCATGTTCAATTCTTTCTGAGTGAAAATATACTTTAAACTTTTGTGATCGGTATATATTTCACACTTTACTCCATACAAATGATGCCTCCAAATTTTTAAAGTGAAAACAACAGCAGCTAATTCCAAATCATGTGTAGGGTAATTTACCTCATGAGTTTTCAGCTGTCGTGAAGCATAAGAAATTACCTGATCATTCTGCATTAGGACACAACCAAGTCCTTTCAATGAATCATCACTATAGATAACAAACTCACCATTCCTGGAAGGTAGTTCCAAAACTAGAGCATTCACCAATCTTCTTTTCAGTTCCTGAAAACAATCATCACATTCTTTTGTCCAGATAAACTTAACACCCTTCTGAGTTAGCTTAGTCATTGGACTAGATAACCATGAAAAATTTCTAACAAACCTTTGGTAATAGCCAACCAAACCAAGGAAGCTACAAATCTCAGTTACATTTGTGGGTCTTGGCCATTCTTTAACAACCTTTGTTTTCGCAGGATCAACAGTTATCCCATCTTTAGAAACAATATGACCAAGGAAAGAAATTTGTTGCAACCAAAACTCACACTTGCAGAATTTCCCATACAATTTCTTTTCTTTTAAGGTTTGCAAAATAACCCTTAAATGTCTTTCATTCTCATCTTTACTTTTAGAAAACACCAAAATATCATCAATGAAAACAACCACAAACTTATCCAAGAACTCATGGAAAATTCTATTCATTAAGTCCACGAATACTGCAGGTGCATTGGTTATCCCAAAAGGCATTACTACAAATTCATAATGGCCATATCTTGTACGAAACGCGGTCTTCAGAATATCTGCTTCCTTTACCTTCAACTGATGGTACCCCGATCTCAGGTCAATCTTTGAAAAATACTAAGCTCCCTGGAGCTGATCAAACAAATCATCGATATGAGGCAAAGGATATTTGTTCTTAACAGTGATGTTATTCAAGGCTATATAATCAATGAAAAGTCTCATAGAACCATCTTTCTTTTTAAAAAATAAAACATAAGCACCCCATGGTGATGTTCTAGGTCGAATGAAACCTTTCTCTAATAAATCTTGCAATTGCTCCTTCAACTCTAAAAGTTCAATTTGAGCCATTCGATAAGGGGGTTTTGAAATTGGATTAGCATCAGGAACTAAGTCTCCAGTAAACTCAACTTCCTGATCTGGTATTATTTCAGGAAACTCATCAGGAAAAACATTAGGATACTCATTTACCACTGGCACATCATTAATCTGAATAGTTCCCTTGTTTTCAACAATATGTGCAAGGTAACATTCATTTCCATGTTTTACAAGTTTCTCGGCCTCTTGATACATTATCAACAGTAAGGGTTCATTCCTGTACACAAACTGAAAGTCTTTCTGAGAAGAAACTTATTTAGCTCTACAGTCAATCTTAGCATGGAAAATAGAGAGCCAATCCATACCCAGGATAACATCAAACTCTACTAGAGGTAAAACAATAAGGTTTGCAAGTAGGTTCTTTCCACAGATAAGGATAGGAAGATTATTATAAATTCTTTTTGCCTCAACATTCCCCCCCAGGTGTTTTTACCAAACGTTTAGGAGTCATTTCTTGAGATGGTATTCCCATTTTACTAGAAAAGTTTTCAGAGATGAGAGAATTTGTAGACCCCGAATCAAACAACACACTGGCATAATCTGAAAAAACAAAAAAAAAGTACCTGATACAACTTCATTTGATGGCCCGAAATCTGCTGAAGTAGCTGCAAAGTATTTCACCACCCCTTTCTTCTTGTAGTCTAACTACTTTCCATCACTCAAGCTCTTTTTCGGACACTCGTTTGCATAGTGACCCATCTCAATGCACTTAAAACATTTCACTAACTGTAAATCAAATTTGGTCTTACCTCCACCCTGATCTTTTTCAGTGCAATCACGAGCCTTATGTCCCATCTTACCGCATCGGTAGCACTTTCCAGAATTCAGAAGACATTCCCCAGCATGCCTTTTACCACATTTATCAAAAACTAGAAACTTAGTTTTCTTACCGTCAGACCTTTTTGAAGAATTCTTTCCTTTATCATGCCACCTCAGTCTCTTCTTCTGCTGGTTGTTATAGAACACTTGATCATTGGAAAACTCCATTTCCACCTTTTCAGCACATAGAACAATATTTTCATAACTTTTGAACTCATGAGAACCTAAAGCTCTTCAATATTTTGGCTTTAATCCTGAGTAAAAACAATTGATTTTACTATCAAGGTCTCGGATAAAATTTGGATCATACCTTGCCAATCGAGTGAACCTCTCTTCACAGGCAGCCACTGAGTCTTCCTCTTGCCTCAATTCCAAGAATTGTTTTTCCATCCTAAGTCGAACAGCCTTAGGAAAATACTTCTCAAGAAACATACCTTTGAATTCATCCCAGTCGAGAGCATAAATCTCATCAGCGTCCCTGATATTTTTAACCATCGACCACCACTGATCCGCTTCACCCTCCAAACGGTAAATAGAAAGACTAGCCTTTTGATTGTCTGAACACCCCATGACATCGAAAATCTTCTTCAGTTCTTTAATACACCATTCATCTAGCACAGGGTCATATGATCCTATGAATGATGGGGGATGTTGCCTCATGAAATGTTCCACCACTGACATGTTCCTCTGCGGTTGATCTGGCTGATCTCGTGCATGGATACCACCACCATTTATAGCTTGAGTCAACTGATCCATTACTGCAAAAAAATGTTCAGTTCCAATTCTGACCATCTCAGGATGCTGATTCGGAAGGTCATTTCCTTCTGTATGCCTTCCTATCACTGCTTCCCTATTTCCTCTGCGGAAAACCATTCTGAACAAACATGTCTTAGATGAAGCAACATGGTAATCTTAAAATGCTATATCATTTCAATTTGACCCAAAAAAAATATTTTTGGATAATCATTTAATAGAATTCTAACTCCTAAAGTTATCTAAACCGACCTATGATACCAACTATAAGGCCCCGGCCTTAAACCTTACTTAATATTGAATTAAATGAATAATTCACATTGAGGATATTTTCAGGTTTAGAGTTTTAGAGAATTAGATCATAAAACATGCATTACATTCCACATTTAAACAAAGTGGTTACATAAAAGATAGTATTAATTTTTCCCATCAACGGAAAAATATTTAAAATAAAACATGGATTCCTTCTTGACACTTCCTCGACACTATCATCATATCATGTACCTTTCCCTTGACCTGTGAAAAACATTAAAAAACTTGGGATGAGCATAAAAAGATCAGTAAGGGATATAAAAATATGGAAAGGAAACATGAGTACATATATACATAAGAGTGAAATCATACTTTACCCATAAAACATAAGCACTTTAACATACCTCATCAAATCATGAATAAATCATAGAAATCAAAAGACGTAAAGTTAACTTGAGGCATTCATAACATTCTTACGTAGGGAGTAACCCTCTTGGTAAGGTTTGGAATACCCGTCACAGTATATTCCCTAAATATCTTCAATGAAACTTCAACGTTTAACCCCTTCGTGTTACCCAATGCATTGGAGATCTATATCGGGCTCACCCGCCCTTAGTTTATCACGGAACCACCCGTCTTCATAATAATTCCCAAGAACCATAACATAATCGTATCACATAAAACATGCATAAAGGAAACATAACATTTCCACATTTCAATCACAAGATATCAATACAACACATTGATATAATAAAAACATTATAAAAGCCATTTTCAATACCAAAATAAAAGAAAAGTAAAACATGGTATTTATTTTTCTTTTTTTTTAAGGTATGGCTTGTAGAGGAAGCCGAAACTCAAATAATGGTCACGGCGGCTGAGAAGTCGTTGTCACCACAAACGTACGACAAAAACATTCCCTTTTGTCGTTTAGTAAAATGCTTCGTATAAAAAGATTCCTTTTGGATAAACATAAAAGTAAAAGGGGTTTATACACCATATAAAATAAAGTTGTGTATAAAACATAATATGCCTCAATGAAAGGAGATTGAGATGAAGTCCCATGCCTCGGGTCCGACTTGACTCGATCGTTCTTTAACGTCCTGAATAATAAACTTGAGTTAATTTCTACTTGCTTAAGAACCTTTTTCAAGTTCATTATTCCTTTTATATCACTTATTACCATGTCATGGACACTATGTAATTATTTAAGTTATTAACGGTCATTTTAACGATCATTGGTACTTGAGTCAAAAATATGCTCTTTATAATTACAAGTTATTCATGTATCCATTATATCCAGAGTTATACTCATGATTTATATATCATATATATCGTATATATCCGGTATATACATGCATTTATAATATTACATAATCATTTAGAGGTAAGAAATGAAATGCACCGTTCATGGTGACGGTAAGCCGTACGTACGCATGAACGCTACTTCCATTTTTATTTCATATTTAATGGAATTAAAACATAATGATACATAATAGTATTATAATTCCAGTATTTTATCATATAAAATATCATTCAATCTATCCTTTATATGTACCACATATGTTATTAACGAATGAAATCACTTTGAGGGGGTGGTATTCCGCACTTCCTAAAATGAAGATATCGTGTTTACCCATAATGGAAACCATAAAGGTATGCCATAAATGAAAAATACCGAAGATTAAGTAAAACATAAACATATTATATATCATATATAAATATAGTTACATCTTAATGGCCACCTTTGAAGGTGTTATATGAGTGTTGAACAATCATCATTTCGTGAGGCAGAAATTCACCATCCACAGAAACAGTATGTTCTTTAACCATTAGATGTATGTGTGTGTAGGTGTAGCTCGAATAATTCTTATAAAAACATCCTAGTATATTTAAGATACTGTTTTTGTTACAAAATAAAGGAATAAAAAGATTTTAGAGGGTTGGAGAAGCAAAATAAAACATAAGAGCACAAGAGAAAACACTACCTTTAAAACGGGTAACTCTTTTTGATTTGAGCTCAAAGAATTCCTTGGGAAAACTTCTGACCAAAGTGAGGCTTCAAGGAGTAAGAGAGGGATGTGGAGAGACAAAATGGACAGGGGTTGGCCGAGCCAAAGTCTTGAGAGGTGTGGGTATAGTGGTAGAGGTGGGGGCCTTTTATAAGAGGAGAGGAGGGGCACTCTTGGAAAGGTATAAAAGGTTACTTTATTCTCAAATGAGTTTCGGATTTTAAAGGTCCCACATTGATGTATTTCGAGGATAAGTTGATAAGGGTTCTAAATAAACTCATCCAATAGGTCTTTGACAAGTGTAAGTTATAGTTTTAACATTATCATTTTATTTTATTTAAATCCCTTATTAATGAGGTAAACGCTGTATCATCATGATGTCATAAATAATTTAATTTATTTAATGTCTAAAAATCATAAAAAACTATCATGATGTATAAAATCTTTTTATATTTCTAATGAATGTTTATAGTCAAAAATATAACTTGTATAACCCCATTTAAAAATTATTTTAGTAAAACAACTCATGTTTGTGACATTTTTATTTTAACTTTAAATAAAAAGTTATTTATCTCATTTTCTTACCAAAGTGGCTCCATGGGGTCCCCAAATTGACCCATGGATTTTTTTGGTTGGACATGACACATCCAATGAGGGTAGGCCATGTGTCTAGGTCATTTTATATTATTAAAACATTATTTTTACCTTAAACTACACTAATTACCTCTAATCGCGATTAAAAACTTAAAAGTTACTATTCACCAAAAAATTATTTTAATCTCATTGAACTAGATTTTACTTCTTAATGACAACCATGTATGTCGGATTTTTGAAATTCAAAACATAGAGGTGGTAAAATTTCATTTAAACGAAAAATCGGTTTTTATAAGTACCATTTAGTGCTTTCACTATTCATCAAAAATTGAAGCTTTTCATAAAAATACCAAAACTTTACCCTAAGCTATATTTGATATTCCGAATTCAAAAATGATTTCTATCTTAAAAAATTCAAAATATATAAGTTACGTTAATTAATTTAATAATTAATTCCCGTTGTCAGAGCAAATAGCGTGTTTTTATGAAACAATAAGTATCAAAAGATTGACACTAGTTTAAGTCCAATTTCGAATTGAAATTATTTCCAACGACCACTATTGGATTAAATGGTAAAAATATATTCTAATTTCACTTTAAAACCAATTCAAAATATAATCTAATCATATAAGTAAATTAGATTAAAAATAGGTTTTGAATTAAAATACAACATTTTTCACTATTCATTAAAAAATGAACTTTATCGGAAAAATACCAAAAATTTACACAAAGTAAAATTTGATGTCCTGATTCTAAAGAAAAATTTTATTTGGTCCAATATAATGTATAACAGTGACCAAAACTGTATTTAATGACGGTTCTCCATCAAAAGGAGATAAGTGGACCTTTAGTGAAAATTAGAGTATATATGCCTAAAATTGAATTCTTTTCTTCTTTTAAGACTTTATCCTTTATTGGATAAATGTAAAAACATTTAACAAACATATATAATCGTATTTTAGTTATTTCCATTCATTCCCGCCAATACAACGGCTACGTGTTAACTACCATTTAAAATAATATTATTTTATTACTAGTGTGCAATGTAAGATTTCAAAGAAACTCTTTGTTGTGTATCAGGTATGCTATCGAACATAGAAACCCCTTTAAAGTAAAATTAACATTTAATTAATAAATATTAATAAAAATGAAAATGCTTTATACTTTATTTACCTGGGATGTTACACTACATGCTTAGGTTGATTAGGTGAATATGTATCCTCTAACTGATCTTCCAAAATGATAATTTCCAGGAATATATTTTCATTGTGGTGTAACTATTTTTCTCCTGGTAAGCTCATTAGAGAGTTCTCCTATGAGTTATAGCCACATAGATGATTCGAGCGTGAATATGGTTAGAGTAGTGGCTCCTAGAATGACTATTCCTTCCCCTATATCCTCGACTCTTATGGCCTCTCCACCAAGTCTCCTAATCAAATGTTGGGAATTTAGGGTCATAGTTACGTTCATCATCTGAGAAGGGATCCATTAAGTGAATAAAATTAATGGCACCAAAAATCAAATCTTCCTATAATGGAGATTCTATCTAGTGGGTTGACCCTTATTGTACTATTTTTCAGGTAAATTCCTTTTCTCTTGGGACTGTAGGCATGAAGTCTGCTAAACTAAAATACAGATTTAGATTTGGTACAGGATTATCTTCCTATGTTTTTTCCTTACTCTTTCTTCCATGTATCTTTTCGGAATACAAGATTATATAGGACTAATATTTCGATGAATTTGGTTGTATTGTAATAGAAGCAGTTGCAGTCACAACTAGTTATTTCAAATTTATTTTGAGGATATCTTTAGTTTGGTTGATCATCTTTCTGATCATGAAATTACGAAACTCTTTCATACCATTGATGATAACTTATTTGCATTCATTATACTCATCCATATCAGTGGTAGAAACACATGCTAGTTGAACAGGTGGCCTTCCCAACTCACTTTTCTAGAGTCCACCATCATGTTTAGGATGTCTTTGAAAATAAAACACTTCTGAATGTTGTACCCCAGCACTAGATGGAAGGGGAAATAGTTATGGATATATTCATCACCATTTTTTCTTGGAATCCTCATATTTTAGAACTTGGTTAATTTATTCTATGATGCTCATATGTAGTATCCATAAACATGGTCGTTTAAAAAATAATAGACCTTTTTTTATCCTCATACTATTTTTTCCTATGCTCTCTTTGATCATCCTGATGAGGTAGGTGTTGTTGCTAATGCACAGGAGATGTAACTATATGATATGGTGTGGCCTTCGGAGTGGAAGCGAGTAAAATGGCTTGCTTAAGTGTAACAGTGAAATCCTATACATTTTCATCTCTCTTTCCTTGAGCTAATGTAATTACCTGGGACTTTGATTTGGTCTCTATGATGGAGTCTTCCACTATTTGAGCGATCAAGGAGAGGTCCCGAAACCCTTTTGTATATTTCATATGGATAAGTGGTGTGTGTAACTCATCTTGACGGTTCCATATACAGATGGGTAACAAGTCTTATTTAGGGAGAGGTAGTTTTAAGGAGTATTTCAATCTTTTCCACCAAGCAATGAAGTCTGAGACCCTTTCATTCTCCTGCTACTTCCAGTTCAAAAGGTCAAGGGCCATTGTTTTCTATAGTGTTTAGACCAAATATAATAGAAACTTATGATGGAGGACTTCCCATCCCATAATTGACTAAGATGGTAAGCTAGTGTACCATAAAAATGCAGTCCCTTGTAGTGATTACACAAAACACCTAAGTTTCACAACCTCCTTTTGTTCAGGGGTTCCCATTATGGGATCAAAGTGAGAGATGAAGTGAACCAAATGATGATTCAGGTCTCCCAAGCTGTTAAAATTTGGAAATTTAGGATTCTTAAAGTTCGTTGTGGGAAGAGTCAGATATACCCACTAAAGGTAAGGCTTTTTTTTGTTGTATTGGTATGAATCATTCCTCTATGGATTCCAATCAAGTCATGAGTGACTCAATAGAGTCCATGATCCCTCAGGTAATGTCTAGTTGGGAAAGAACTTGAAGAGGTTCAGTGGCCTATAGGGCCATATGTGGTGGAACCACTGGTATTTACCTTGGATAACCTATAGGGGTAGGATGGTAAGAATGCACCTAGATTAATTTTGGTTGTGAACCCAATCGTGGAAAATCTTGATCTGCTTTCATTGGATCCAAATATACTGGTGTTTGGTATCCCACATTGATTGGATGTTCTGGATCTATTTCATTTGTTTTGGAAACCCACTTTGGTGAGGTAAACCAGTTGGGAGTGAGAGTGTGGGACCTCCTTGTAAAACATATCTAGCAGGTAGACTTCCTCAGAGTAGTTTTTCATTAAGTATCCTCAATTCATTCATCTTTTCCTCCTATTGAGAAAATATTTCCTCATGTTAAAGGGGATTAACCTCTTCGGGAGGGAGGTGAGGCACAATCTAACCCTTTTTCTTATTAGATGCATTTCGAGGGGGTAATGATGGATTTTTTGAAGGAATTACTAGATTCAGGGAAAGGCTCTAGTTCTAGGTATACACACCTCATTCAATTGTTTTGATGTGAACCACATTATGAACTAGAACTTACTCCTCTTGTTCCTCTTAGGAATTAGCCTTGTGTTCTATAGAATATAAAAGTGTGATGTTGATGACATTCATTGATGCGTAATGAATTACAAGAAGTCTATCAGTTTCCTTGTGATACTTCCTCTTTCTATACAATCCATGAGGCCTTGTGTTGTCCTTTGATGATTATATAAGAGTTTTTTGGTAGAATGTAATCTGAAGGGAATCTCCAGGTAGTTCGGTCATATAGGTCCCTAATGAGGATACCAGATTGCAGAATGGGACAAACTAGGAGGATTCACTCTGGTTATTTCCCCTAATCAGGATATAACTAATATCTACTGAGTAGGAGGCTTCTTAGGTGAAAAGGCCCCCATTCCTAAGGGTTGGTTTTGTTCTTATTTCACTGTCACAACTCATCAAGCTTGGTTTTCTAACCTTGAAGGTTGGGTTAAAACCCCCCCAACCCTATGGGTTGGGGTTTCTCTTAAACTAACTTGGATGCTACTATCTCATCTTCCCTTCTGATTCTATATATTTTTGTCCAAACATGGGTTGTGTCCATCATTTGTCGTGAACTTTAATCACCCACTTCTTAATAACATTTCACTATTTATGAAATTTTTATTATCTGAAGTCCGACTTCCCTAAGTGGGAGGCTTTCTCTCTATTTTCAATCTCTTGATGCTAAATTCTTTCAATAACCAGCTCTCTTCTGTCCTAATGTTGAAGAGAGTTGGTTGGGACATATTTTTATTGATCATATCGTCTGTTGTGAACAATATCTATTTATTGAAGTTAGATTGAATCAATAAAATTTCATGATATCACTTTCAGTGGGCTTTACTGGTTAGGAAGAATGGTGAAATGTAATGATTTGTGTTCACCCCATCCTCTGATATGAACACTAAATGGGGCATCTAAAATCAGTTACCATGATCTTTTTAACATGCTCAGGTATGTTCATTGAAGGGATCTCTTACTTCTTTCTAAATTGGGATGTTATGCAGATAAGAGCATCATTGAGTCAATTTGGTGTTACTTCCCTTCCATTAAATTGACGTGACTCTGGTACTCATATTAGGGTAATAATTTCACTCTCAAGTGATGAGTATTTTTTCATATGTTGAGGTGGATTTCATGCACACAATCTTCTGATATTGTCTCTAGAATGTTTTCTTGAGGGGTGGATAAAAGATATAACATGATTGGTATTTCATCTTTAGCCAGTTATTTTCTCATGTTTAGAACATCTACTTCATCTTTCTCCAAATGTTCCTCTACCTAGTCTAACCAGAGTGGAAAGTTTCCTTTCAATTTATCATAAGTGATGAGATTGGTGGGTACTACCAATGTTATGTTGTAAGGAAGGATATCCAAAGAAAGTTTGGAGAATAATAGTCTCCTTGGTTTGTCTTCTGGTTGAGAAATAATTTCACTTTCCAATGAAAATGCATCAGACATGACTAGACTTGTTTTCCCAAGTGCCTCATGATAGGAGGGTTTTCTTTTCACAACATCACCAAATGGTGGACCCTTCTGGTAAAGAAAAAAATTATTTTGGAGATAAATTTTGTAGATAACTCCATCATCATGAGTACTACCATGGTGTATAACATCAATGGGAATACCCTCTTACTCCTTGATCTTCTGGTCATGCAGAAGGATTTTGTGACTCTCATCATGAAATGGGATATTAAGATTGATCAGATTATAGTCATGAAACAAGACTTCATGGTGAAGTTTCTAAGGAGGACCTTCAGAATTACGGCTACTGCCCCCATTATTTGGTAATGAGAGAGTGGGATCTTGATATTTCACAGAAAAGTGTCTGAGGGATTCAAGAAAACCATCATTACATAGAATAGGATCTTAAATCGGCTCTTTGTTTCCAATTTATCTTTAGTGAGGCTTATTCTTGGATTTATTCTTATGAGAGACTGGGGACACTTACAAGGGGAAGCTTTTTTCAATGGAATGGGTTTGTTCATACCTTAGAGTGTCTATTGGGATAGACTAATTACCTCTAGTTGAAATGGGTGTATGTTCCTTCTCTGGTTGTTCATATATCATGGGGGAGTTTTCCCAATGACCCTCCTAGATGGGAGTAGAGGAGTGTGTCTACTTTGGGGTGACATGCTAATGAGCCATCCCATTTGTGGGGAAATAGATTTTTTCTATCCCTATAGCATAACTATTATTGTGGTTATGATTTCCTGATAGGTATTTAGGATGTGGGTGGGATTTTTGTCTACCCTTTCACCACTGTTAGGATATGATTGGTGACTTCAGTGACTGGAACAGGGATATATTCCCGTTCTATATCTAGAGTATGGGTGTGTTCCTGCTCCTACCCTCCATTTTCTGCTAATGGATACTGATAGTACTCACGTTTCAGGTTAAAGAGCTGGGTCTTCCCCTTATTCCTCATTAGGATTTTCCAACTGACTTGTTCAGGTGCTGCCAGATGAAACTATTGGAATGATTGAAAAATGCAGGAATGTTTGTGTGCATACTCATAGTTTTCTACCAAACTTGATTGGAAAACTCCTTTGATTGTTTCCATGTGATTTTGTGGACAGGAATGATTAGTTTGGG
The DNA here is from genome assembly GCA_963277665.1 of Viscum album. NCBI lineage: Eukaryota > Viridiplantae > Streptophyta > Magnoliopsida > Santalales > Viscaceae > Viscum > Viscum album. Next base: position 2,081,952,059 of record OY728143.1, on the reverse strand, counting down.
TAGGTGTATGTTTTCACTCATGGTTTTCCACCAGATTTTAACAATGTGATTCCTTGGATGTTGTTAGTAGAATCTGTTGGCTAGCTAAGTAAGGGTGGGTGGGTATATGTTCACGCTCATATTTTTGCACAAAATTGTGTCTTTGGGATCTTTGAATGGGTAAGAGGTCTGACCTTGCTTCCTGTTGATCAGTTTCTTCCCCCAGCGGTCCATCTTGCACACCCATGTCTGAATGACCTTGGTCGTACTACCAAGAACTGCACACTCATCATATTTATGGCTCACTACCGCATGGAGTTAGTAGTGTAAATTTCGAGTAGGATCCCTTTGGAAGGGCCCGTGTACCTTCTATATGAGTTCATATGTGACCTCTTGATCTACCACCCTGAGATAAGGGAGGTATTGATTTTAGAATTTTGAGTATAAACTCTTGAAATTATTAAATTTAGTGATAGGTGAGGCATGTTTTTGGACTATTGGGTTCCACTAGTTGGGAGATCGATGGGGCTTCATGAGCTAGAGGTCTTTTCGGGAGGCCTACAGGGTTGAGATTGTATTAATCTAGTGGTACTCTCAAACCAGTGCATTTGAGACCCAATGTTGAATACACTAGGTTTCTGATGGAATCTTTTTCTTGGATGAGTACCTAACATGAATAGTATCCATGGAATACATTCGTGAAGGTTAGAAGGATGAAATTGTATTTAAGGGAGTTATGAGAGAAAGTTCTTGTAAATAGATGATTAACACAAGCAAGAAAACCATATCAAATAAGAATCTCACTTAAATTAATACATGAATGGTTGATTTTCTTGTTTATCCCTCATTAATTTTGAGAAAAATAAAGGTCCTAACAGGTGGGGGACTCTATCATATTGGTTAAGGATTTACATCAGTTTCACCATTTTTTATTTCCAATGAAAATCACTAACACCTAATGGTCGATTGTAGGGGTTTGAATTATGTAAAATCATTCACATCAAGTCCATTATTTCTAAACACTTTCTAATGGGGTTTTTCAAGGAACTAGAAACACCCAATGGTTCTATATCAATAGTGACCTACTTTCCAAAGAATGGAACTTGTTGTGGAGTTTGGATAACATTGCTTAAGAACTCACATTGGTCGAGAGGATGGGAGGTCTGGATCATCACACCCTTTTGGGGGGGATTTTTTCCTACTCCAAGAATCTCTTATAGATTTAAGATATGTTCTTGAATCCTTTATTAATTCCAAAGTATGGCATGGATCACCCTTGAATTAATAATCAATTATTAGCATTTATAGAGTTTAGAATCATCTGTATGTATCTTAGGTTCTTCATTAATAGATATATAAATATGTATTTGAGGTTCTCCATTAATGGTATCCTATTATGTACTGATTTCAAATTATTTAGTCGTTATTATGATGATTCTAGTTTTATCCACATAGTATGGTTCTTTAGATTGTATTGTCATCTAGGGATACGGGATTTGTTTTGATGTTAGTATTAGACCCATGAAATGGGCTTCCTATATTTCCTTATAAAAGTAATCAGAACCCATATAGTTCAGTTCCACCTAATGGGACATGTCATGCCTTTTAAGTTCATGTGATAAGGACCAATCCATGTATTTTAATGTCAAACTATGAGTACATTTAGGCATAAGGGTCCCAATCAATGTTTCATGTAGGAATTATATCAAGGCGGCCCAAAGAACCTGGAAGGTATATGAATTTCTAGGTCAGATTATACCCTACTAGGAATGTGGACCATAGAGAATATGGTTGATTTAGGGTGTTGGTTTTGGAGCTTAGAGAGGATTCTTACATATCCCATTTATATGGGAATCAAATCCCATGTAGTTCAGTTGTTAGGACCCATGCCTATGTTGGCCCTTGTGTTTATCTCATAGGTTATCATGTCCATTTGAGAGGATTAAGTTGGGCCTTTTTCCTGAAAAGGATGCCTTGTGAAATTAAGGGGTCTCATTCCTGATTAGGATTCCCTTTAAAAATATTCATGAAGGATGTCTTGACTCATGGTTCTTTGGAGTCATTTTGAGGCTTACACCTAAGGAGGAGGCCCATGGATGATTATGGTGACATGATTGCAACTTATACCAACTAGAAGGACCAAAGCTAAGATTTAAGGGATTATTCAAAAGGAGGATTCCTTGGGGTAAAATGTGGTTATGTAGTTGGGTCTTATACCGAATAAGAGGCCCCTTGATTCGATTGAGACTTACACTTGGAATTTTTCCCAGAAGGTATGGGATCGTGTGGATTTTTTGACCACCATCAACCTATAATCCCATGTGAGTCATGATCAGTGTGAGAAATAATAAAAAATGGATGATCTAGGAAACCACATGATCCACTTTACCCTGATGTTGGATATATGTCCTTGAGGACCCATACCTATGAAGGCGCACTGAAGGAATCCAATAGGAATATCTGGAAGAAGATTCTTTTCCAAAACATGCATCTAACTATGTGGATGTCATGATCATGGATTTCCTCTAAGATCGCATGAATAATTATGAGTCATGCTTTAATGAGAGAAAAAAGAGAAAATAGAAGATCCAAAAAAAACTACACAATTCCCTAACCCCTGGTGGAAGAGGTCGGGGCGACATCACATCCCTCCCGTCGTCATACCATGGAACCAAAGGGAGAGAGAAAGGGATTTAAAAATACCCAAATCCCCTCCCATTTTGGTAACTAGGATAGAAGAAGGAAGGGATGAAGTAAGAGAGGTCCTACAAGAAAGGATAAGAGCTTACTCTAGGAGGTATTTCCTAAAATTGGTTCTATAGTCAGAGAGTAGGATCTCATTCCCTATCAAAGGGAAATACAATCATGATCCTCACCCTCTCCACCTAAAACCAAAAGATCTGGGTCTTATAGATGAATATATAAGGATATGGTCTTAACCCTAGTATTTGAGACTGGGAGTTCTATGACCCCCCCCCCCCCCTAGGTTTGGGGTCCTCATGACTATAGGAATGCATACTCACATGCATCCAGAGGACCCCAACCATCAAGTGGGACAAGTTCAGGAAACCTCTGACCATAGGAATACATACCCAAATGAGAGACATGATGGTGTTCTCCTCTATATGTTTTTTCATGTTCAGAGTCTTCAGTGGAGGTTTAAACTTGGTCCCTTTTAGAAAAGGGATCCAAATAAAGAGAGTACCTTCCATATATGTCTAACAAGAAGGCTTGAGTAGTGTCTCATGAAAGGTAGAGGTTTGAGCATGCCAAGGGAGTCTCACATAGGTAGGCCCATGTGGCCTGAGAGTACTTCACATGGATAGGCATGTGTGAGCTGAAGGAACCTTATGCAACATACCACCTGGGAAACAACAATTGGGTGAGTCTTTTATCAAGCCTTCAAGGGTTTCCAAAGGTGTTCCCAGAAGTGTCTCATGAAGGTCCCTAGTTATATAAGGGGACCTCATGATAGTGTTCTTAAACCAAAAGGGAAAGTGTTCCTCGTGAAGTTTTTATGTGATTTAGACCCTGGGAAGACTTCGTTTCCACTACAACCCTATAATTCCCTCTTCTTAGAGTTTTGGAGGGCTTCCTTGAAAGTTTTGGTGGGCCTAGGAAAAGGACTAGGGTGAGTAGATCATTGGTAATTCTTTATGAAGTTTTATTTATACAAATGAAGAGACCTGGGGTATTATTTATAATAAAATATGAAACCATGGGTGAAGGGGATCTCTAGTGTAGGTGTGTCAAGTAGGTGTGTTTTGTAAGCTCATGCATATTTTCTTCACGAAGGATAATGTGCATGTTCCCTATGTGATGATTTTTCTTGGGTGTACCTATGGGAAGGGCCTTTGGTGAAGTTTTTGATCTTTGTACTTCTTTGTTTCTCTTCTTCTCTTCTATTTATGGTATTCCCCTTTGAAAAAAATTTCATCCATGTGAAAAAATAGAGTGTCAATAGGGATGATCATTCTAGGGATTTCATGAACCTAAATTAGGGTTTTATGTATGTTATAGATTACTTAGAATTTTTTACAGAGCTCCAATTCTTTGAACCTAATTATATCATTCATGATATAGAAAAAGTGATATGTTTTTAAGATGGTTTTAGGCATACTATTTGATCTCATGTGACCATTTTCAGATTAACTACCATGTTTGATATAGTAAATCAGACTCTTATTATCAAATGTAACCTGAGGGAATCTGGAGGTCTGGATTAGAGTGTACCAGATTCTCAAACCAGTAGTGCAGTATCTAGTGGTAGGAAGCATCATTTTAAGATATATTGTGGGATTAGTTTCAATTAGAGTGAACATGATGAAGGTTTTTAGTCTTACATCTATGTAAGGAGTAGAGGCATGTAAAACCTTAGTGTGATAGGGCCCTAGTGGAGTTTTGATCCTGCAGTAGGATGGTCCATTGGTAGTATTTTTATAGAATCTTCCCCACAATGTCTAGTTAGGGAGGATCAGCACCAACTCTGGGTCCTAGAGTGGGATCAGCAGTTTTAGTTCAATTAGGGATCTAGAGTGATATTGTCTGGTCAGACTGAGGAGGTGGTAATGTTCGGGGGAGAGAGACACTATTTTCACAGTCTCCATAGAGCAGGATTTCTCAAGGAAGTCATTTTATATCTCAAGTTCATGGAATATGGTAGTTGTATGTAGTGTTGCATGTTCTAGGAGAGAAAATTCCCAAAACTTCTATAGTTTAAGGTACTATTTTAGTAGCATCTACCTTGGTATCTATTTTTGTTTGGCATAGGGGCTTCAAATTATTTTATATTTATAGATATGATGCAAAACTCATGCTCAATATTAAGTATTTATATTGGTTAATGACCCTTGAAACTTATCTGGGAATATAATCAGAGAGTTTATGCCATTGTAAGTAGTGACCACTTGAGATAGCCATCTATCATTTTCTATGTAACCTCCTCACCCTTAAGATGTTTGATTTCAACATTATTCTTTGGATTGAATAGTTAGTTCCTTATCAAGCCTATATGGATTGCTATAATTGGAGGGTGTACTTAAAATCAGCAGAGGGAGGTACTTATATTGTAAAGGGTGTATTATAAGTCTAAGTAGGTAGAAATGTACAAGAGTATCATGGTTTGAGTGGCATAGAATCCCACATTACTATCCTTTATATGGATGATCTGGGAATACATCTAGCTAAATTCCCATATGTAGTTGATTTTTTCAGAGATGTCTTCCCCTAACAACCTTTTTGGTTTATCCCCTAGGAGAGAGGTGGATTTATCTATTTAGATAGTTCCAGGAGATACACTAGTGTCCATTCCCCCTTGTAGTATCATCACTAGTAATTTATAGTTTCTCAAGAGACAGCTAGAGGACATGGAAGATAAGGGTTTTATATGGAATAATAATTCTTCCCAGGGTTCACCAATCCTTTTATCCAATAATGGGAATGGAACCCTTAGGATTTTTACGGATTAACAAATATTGAATCAGCTTACAATGACGAGTTGATATCCTTTTCTTCATATAGATTACCTCTTTGATAAGATCTAAGGAGCTCAGATATTCTCAAAGATTGATTTGAGGTCAGGCTATCACCGGGTACATATTATGACTTTGTACATACCTCATACAGTGTTCCATAGTTGGTATTGTATTTATGAGTATCTAGTTACTCTGTTTGGCCTCATGAACATTCCATATGTTTTCATGACTCTAATGAGTCAAATTTTCCACCCATATTTGGATTCATTTTTAATAGTATTTGGGGAAGAAATATTGGTGTATTCTCATACTCAAAACGACCATGCCAAACATCTTTAAATCATTCTTAATAAATTGAGAGAGAACTAACTATATTATAATATCACTAAATTCTACTTTTGGAATGATAAAGTGCACTTATTGTGTTATATTATCTCAGAGGTAGGAGTATCAGTTGACCCATATAAGGTGAGAGTTGCAGTTACCTATGAGTATCCCAATAACTTTTTATATACAGATTTTATTGGGGATATATAGTTATTACATGCACATAATTTAGGAATTTTAATGCCTATAAACACCTATCATGGGATTTTCTAAGAGTGGTGTGAAGTTCAAATGGTCAGAAGCCTGTGAGACAGTATTTCCGAAGCTGAAAGGGAGACTAAATTTAGTACTGATCCTGATTCTTCTAGAGTCGGGTAGAAGCTATACAGTCTATTGTGATACATCATGTATTAGTTTAGGATCAATTACAATGCATGAAGATTGATTCGTTGCATATGGTTCATGATAGATGAGGCCTCATGAGCACAATTACGTGATGCATGATCTTGATTTGTTAGCCATAGTTAGTGCTTTGCGCTATTAGAGGCATTATTCTCTTGGATATCAGTTTGTGGTGTTTAAGAACCACAAAATCCTCAGGTATATTTTCACATATCATCACTTAAACCTAAAGAAATTAATTTAGTTTGAATACATACATAATTTTGACTTTGGTCTTGCCTATATGCCTGGAAAGGGAAATATAGTTGTTAATTCTATAAATAGGAGGACTCATACACAAACATTTCAGGTGACCAGTAGTAAGTGGTAGCTTATGAACCTATTTTCTAAGATGAAATTGGAGGTTTAGGACTATCATGGAAAGACTTTACTAGAATAGTTGTATATAACATCCCATACTTTACATATAGATATTACTTCAACATTGAATAATAATTATTACATAACCTAAAAACCACACTAGGACCATATAGGTTTGGTGTCTTTAGAAACTAGGAAACAAAAAAAACTGGTTCATAAAACATCAACATTATCTCCAACTTATTTCTTCATAACTAGGCTTCTTTTTTGACATATCATACTTAATACCCTTCTTCATGACCTGGGAAAAATAAACATATGAAAGGGTGAGCTCAAATTCTCAGTAAGGGTAAACAAGAGAAATATCAATCATATCATAATCATAAGAACATAACATTTGAAACTCTTATCCTGCATATAAAAGATCATAATATAATGTCATGGGATAAATCATAAAAGTTAAATGTAATCCCAATAGTTATAAAATAAGACATGAAATTTCATGGAATACACACATAACCATAGAAAATCATTTCATATTAGTTGAGGATCATTTCCAAGACCATTATAACGGACAATGTCCATTGTTGAACCGAGTTCACTCCTCATTTCAACCCTGTATTACCAAACCAGATTTACTTGTCATTATAGTCATGTCTATCTCATGAGATATAAATATTTACAATTAATTGTATGAATATATATGTATCACCCATCCCATAATGAAACCATTCTTACATGTGCCACAAAAACATAAAAACAATCACCATAGCATAACCCATGAAATAAATTGGGTTTCTTAAAAATCATTCTATCATAATTGAAATAAAACAAATGGATTTACTAAATAACATTCCATCATAAACAAAATAAAATCATAGTAATAACATGTATATAAATATAACCCTATTTAAAGAGTTCCATCTTATATGGAAAATAATTTTGAGAAAACACTTGAAATTAATTCCTGAGGAAAATATCATTTCTTCTTCAAAAACGTTTTCCTTCCTCAAAATGACACACAATATTAAAGGAAAATAATTTTATATAAAAATAACCTTGTAATATTTTAGGGTAATATACAAGGAAATAATTCATTATGAAAGTGTAAAAAAAATTCATGTTGTACAAGTTAAAATAACATTCTCCTCATACTTCTTTCGGAGAAGTCAAAAAGTAACTCGTATGGTAAATGAAATAAAGATTATTTCCAAACCATATAGAAAAAGTAAAAAATGGGTAAAATGAATTTAAATATAAATATAATAATATTAAACATTTTATGAAAAAAAAATATAAATAATTTACATGGATGATAAATAAACCCCCAGTAAATATTTACATATAAACAATCTCGGATAAAAATGAGATTGCAAAATTATCCATTACCTTAGGTCTGATATGATTTGTATGTATAAAAACCTCCTTTATACTAATTTAAATAATGTTACTGATTTATTATAGAATCATAATAATTTTTATCATAGCATTTATGATCATATTTCCATCCATTTTTTACTAACATTTCATTATTACTCGTTATTCAGGTATTAACTGTTTTATGTTCTTATGCATGTTTTGTCCGATACATTCTTATTGATATTTTTAGATTATAGTTATATAATTTATATAATGGTATTAGTATAATATATATCATATTTATTAATTCAATTCATTTATATAATCATTCTTTAATGAAGATTATGTAGAACGAATCACATCGCATTGTGGAGACGGTAAGTCGTACGTACACACGAGTGACGATATTATTCCCATAATTGTTGGATGGTATTGAAGTGGATGGTTTATAGTATATAAGAATAAATATTATTTTATATTAATAAAATTTATTTATTAATTTCATCATTATACCCATCCATGTAAGGTGGTGGTGAAAAATGGATTACACCATGTCGTGAAGACGATAAGTCGTACATACGCACGTGTGGTGATTTTATTTTTCATAGAATGGGTATAAGGTGGAGTATAGTTGTTTTATAATCCTAATAACCTCTAAATATATATGTACTACTGTATTTATTACTTTATAATGAAACAAATCATGAGGTGGAAGTAGAATAATAAATTTTTTTGAAAGAATCAATAAAAGATATTACCTCTTCTTCGATGTGCCTTCTCTAAAACTCCACTTACAGTGATAGATTTGGTATTTCAAGAAGACCAGGACATCTATAATGTTTCTAGGGAATTTTATAAGGGAACTATTCAGGTTATGGTCGATATTTAAGTCTCAAAATGATATGAAGAGTTGAGAGAGGAAGTTCCCTTTTATAATTGAGGTGAGGGGCACTTTTGGAAACCTCAAAAATATTAATTTATAATAAAATCAAACCCCACATGAAAACCGCCAAAATTTTCCAATTTATATTATGAGATGATATAGGGTTGTAATATCATCAACCAATAAATTTTATACAAGTTTATATGTCAATTTAATCATTTTCATTTTAATTAACACTTAGTTATTCTATTTAATTTTTAATTTGGGTAACAAATATTTCAATAATAAATGGGAGAAATATTAAATTATTTGAAGTGAATTAGACCATAAATGAATAATTTAGAAAATTTTATACCATATAATAATTATTTTGTATTTTTTAAAATGTTTTATTATTTTTAAATAATTTAAGAAAACCTTATTTTGAAAAAATATCATTAGTGTAAATTTTGATACTATTTGTTTCATGGATTTTTAAAAATATAAAAATAAGAAGTGAACCTAGATAAAAATATCTTATTATATCCCTAATGGTTCATGGTAATCTATAAAATTAATTTGACATAATAGTTATCCCAAATTATATTTATTCAAATATTTTTATTAAGATTTATTTGATCTCTTCATTAATAAAATAATTACTACCTCAATTTTTTGTAATTACTTAATATAATTATTTGTTGAATAAAAATTTAAATTAAAATAATATAATGAATATAAATCCAATATATTTCATAAGAATAGTTTTGGTCTAATTTATCTGCTGAAAAAAAAACCCAACATTAAAAATGCTATACTCTTTTAAAACGTGAATGTGACATGTTTATCTTCACTCTAAATAAAATAATATAATAATCATAATCTCTTATATAATCCTAAAAATGGTCAATAAGTAGACCCTTGGATAATTATGGTCGAGATATAATCGACCAATAATATTTTTTCAAGTGTTTGGTCTTTTTGGTGGTTATTAATATTTTAATAAAAAATGTTTTATTAATTTTTCGTCAATTAATTAATTTTCTAAGCATCAAAGTAAAAGTCTTTAAGGTAATTATTTATTTCCTAAAAATTAAAAATAAATTTTCATGAAAAATAAAAACATTTTAGCTATCAAATGAGTATTTATAAACGAATTTATCTTCTGTATAAAATAATTTAATTATTAAAGTTTGAGTGAGACATAATTCACTTCCCTTTAAATCACTAGTGGAAAAATGTATTTCCACATCAGTTTTTTTTAATTTGACATAGATTTTTAACCGATGCCAATAAAGGTGACGTAAAAAATATAAGCTTCAACGTCAGTTTTTATAAACCGACATCAAAAATCAGCCCCAGTGGGTCTTCGGCATCAGTTTTTGTATAAACTGACGCCAGAAGTCATGATTGGACAATCTTTAGTGCCAATTTTCATATAAAGCGATGATAAAAGTCAAGCCCCGATAGTATTCAGCATTGATTTTTTATAAATCTGATGTCAAAATTTGGTTTCTACATGGGTTTTAACGTCGTTTTTGGATGAAAACTGATATGAAAAGTACATTTTAAAAAAAATATTTTTCACATTGGTTTTGGTAAAAACCAATGTTAAAACATTGAAAATATTAATAATATAATATAGATTATTTCTCAGGCTTCGATTTGACTACTTATAGAGCTAAAAATGAACTTACAGATCAAAAGTTATGGTTTTCATAATTAGTAGCTTTTTAATTTTTGATAGATAAAAATTGATTCAAAGAAAACATGAGAAATAAGAACTGAAAACTATGCTCCAAATGAACACAAAGATTCAAATGAATTTTAATTATTTTATTGGTTTCATTTGAATTGATATCATTTTTGTTGTTATTTCATTTCATTTTAAGGAATAACTCATGAGTTAATGAAAATGGTAAGGGATAAAAAAATACACCTCAACTAATACATCTCATTTGGAAGTTACATATTTGTGTCTTGATTAGAATAATATTTCATCATTATAATAAAAATATCAATATATTTAGTGATATGGAAAACTAAAATAATGAAATTAAATGATGAAAAGAAATACCATGTACAAATCGTCGATCGAAGAATTATTGAAACATTGATTGAATCGAAAATGTCAAAAATGTTGAAAGAAAGAGGATGAGATTACATATATTGTAAATGAAAATATTATTGGTATTGATGCATTAAAATTTCACTGGGATTTTCAAAATAGAAATACGTTTTGTGAAAAAATTGAAATATCAAACCCGTGTATTTGGAACATTACTCTTAACGTCGGTTCAATTTATAAACAATGTTAAAAATAGTCTCACTTTGGGGTTATAACATTGGTTGCAGAAAAACCGAAGCCAAAAAGTAGCTTTTAACATCAGTTATTAGGAAAACCAATGCCAAACAAGGACTTTTAATGTCATTTATTGAAAAAAAACCAATGTTAAAAATCAAGTCTTCTAATGTTCAACTTTGGATGTCCATAAATTTAGATCTGTAAGTCATTTTTTGCTCCACGGCCTATAAAATCAAATATTGAGAAATTATCTATAACGTTTTTTGATTTTTAATGTTGGTTATTTGAAAAACTGATGCCAAAAATTGACTTTTAACGTTGGTTAATGAAAAAAAATGACGTTAAAAATCAAGTTTTATAATGTCCAACTTATGAGATCTGTAACTTTTGATTCGTACGTCTATTTTTTCTCCATGACCTATCAAATAGATTCTTGAGATATTATATAAATTTTTATTTTATTTTTAACATTAGTTATTGGAAAAACCGATGCAAAAAATGGGACTTTTAATGTCGGTTATTGAAAAAACGGATGTTAAAAATCATGTCTTATAATGTTCAACTTCTGACATCCATAATGTTTGAGCTGTAAGTCCGTTTTTCTCCATGAACTGTCACATCAAATCTTGAGAAATTATATACAACTTTTATTTTATTTTTAACATCAGTTATTTGAATAACCGATGCCAAAAACTAACTTTTAATGTCAGTTACTGAAAAAACCCGACGTTAAAAATCATATCTTATAATGTTCAACTTATGACATCCATAACTTTTGATCTGTAAGTCCATTGTTTCTCCACAAACTATCAAATCAAATCTTCAGAAATTATATAAAACTTTGGTTTTATTTTTAACATTAGTTATTTGAAAAACAAACTCCAAAATGGGACTTTTAACATCTGTTATTGGAAAAAATCGACGTTAAAAATCAAGTCTTATAATGTTCATCTTCCGACGTCCATAACTTTTGATCCTTAAGTCCATTTTTACTCAAAGACCAGTCAAATAAAATCTTGATAAATTTTATAAAACTTATATTAGATTTTTTAATGTTATTTATTCAAATAACTGATTCCAAAAATCAACTTTTATCATTGGTCTCTAAGAACAGACGTTAAACTGTCGATGTTAAAACCCATTTTTCTAATAGCGAATAAAATAAATTAAATGTCCTAATCTCATCCAAGTGGGTTCCAAAGGATATCATTTCAACCCAAGTATGTTTTAGGAAAAATTATAATCATCCAATAATAATAAGACAAGTTTTAGGTTAATTTAATAATATTATTTTTACCCTTAATTACCCGATTTACCCTTTTACCGTGTTAATAAAATTTACACAAGTTCCTATTAATATTGCGCAAAAATAAAATAAATATATTTAAATAATTTGGACCTATTTATTCCAAATATGGAATCCATTTTTCAAAATTCAAAACACAGAACTTGCATTAATAAATTTAAAATTAATCTCGTTGTTGAAATTAAAAACGGGTATTAAAAGTTAAAATATTACAAAATATTGAAATGCTTTTACATCTGAATTCAATGTAAAATTAATTCCAATGAAATAAATTATACTAAATGGTAAAAATATATTCTATTTATACTTTTAAACCATTCAATAATATAATTTAACCATATAAATTATTTCAATGAAAAAAGTTATTTTCAATTAAAATTTAGCATATTTTTACTATTTTTCAAAACATGAAAATATTAGAAAAATATCAAAAATTCATACAAAGTAAATTTTTATTACCACTTCAAAATAACATTTTTATTTTTTTATATAAAAATTATTAACATTTAAAAAACTTAATTTAAAATGGTTTCGTCATTCAAAGGTGTAAAATTAACCTTAAAATAGGTTTTTATACATCAAATAGGGTTTTATTCATACCTGATGGCTAAAATATCCATTGGATGAATATCAAAAATATTTTATTTAGTACATAACACATATATATCTCATTAATTTTATTACCAAAATTAATTCACTCAAAAATACAAATATCTATTTATATTTTTCATAAATAATTGATAGCCAATGAATTCACAATGCATTTTCATAAGTTAGTTATAATTATTCCTGCTAACCTAACGGCTAGGAAATAATGCTAATTTTATAATAAGGGCATCTTGTGGTGCTTTTAAACTCATGATTGTCTGAAAATCAAGCTATTTAATAATAAAAATTATTTAAAGAAAATATTTCATAAAAACATCTGAGCGTTACATTATCAGTGAACTATTCACTTCTGTAGAGATTGAATATGAGGAAGCTATTAGATCCTGAGGGATTGGTCCTATAGGTGAATATTATAGGTGATGACCCACTTCCTGGTTTGTTCACTGATGATAATGAGAACATTTTCATCCATAGATGCATATGGATTTCTGTAGACATATGAGAAGAGTTTATACGAGGGTCTCATGCCTCTATATGGGTAGTACATACTAGTTTTACCAAGATGTATCAGGAATTATGCTACCAATACTGGTTAAATGAGATGAAAATGGAGATATCTAGGTTTGTTACTCAGTGTTAGACATATTAGAAGGTGATGACGGAACACCAAAAACTAGTAGGTCTTTTATATCTACTACCAATTCTTGAGTGGAAATGGGAAGACATCACTATGGATTTTGTGACTGGATTTCCAAGATTACCTTGGGGAAATGATATCATATGGATGATCATAGATATATTGAAACCATTCACCCATTTCTTACCTATTTGGGATAATTTTTTAGTGGATGAGCTCATGAGTCTCTATATATGAGATATTACACACCTATAGGGAGTTCTAAGCTATACCATATCAGATATTGACACTCATTTCACATCACGGTTCTGTTAGGGGATAAAGAAGGAACTGGGTTCACTGGTACTACTAATTATATCCTATCACCCACAGACTGAAGATCATTTTGAGTGTATGATATAGGCTTTGTAGGATACTCTATGATCATCCATCCTTTATTTATAAGGTTCATGGAAAAACACTTACCTCTCAATAAGTTCTCTTACAATAACAGCTTCCATATGACCATACATATGGATCCTTATGAGGCCCTATTCGGTAGGCTCTATCATTCACCCCTTTACTGGTTAGAGGTCATAGAGGAAGCACTAATAGGTCCTCATCTTGTTCATGATATGTATAGAAGGTTAATCTTATTAGGAAGCATATTTATATAGCTCAGACTAAGAAGAATTCGTATGTCAATCGTCATCATCGACCACTATAGTTTGAGGAGGGGAATCAGGTTTTATTATGTGTTTCACCTAGACTGGGGAATAAATGGATTTGAAAATAAGGGAAGCTATCACCTTTTTATATTATTCCCTTTTAGATTTTGGAGATATTCATGTTGGTAGACTATCGATTGGAGTGACCTTAGAGGTACCGAGCCATACATGGCATCTTCCATATATCTCAGCTTCACCGATATAATTCAAATCCATCTCATATTCCTCAGCTTGAGAAGGTTGAATTAGTGGTTGATGCATCATTTGGGGACCACACTATCTATATTTTTGATCAGGTCATGAAGGTTTTATGATGTTTAACAATTCCTCGAGTATGAGTGTTATGGCATCATGGTTTTGAATAGGATGAGACTTGGGATTAAGATATTGACATACATGCCCAGTGGTGGGAGTTATTCTCATATGATAATTTACCACCCTTAAAAGGTAAACTTAGAGATGAGTTGCTTTAAGGGGGATATTGTAAGAACCTACCACTTCTTCAAGGTATGGAACATTTTATTCTTAGTTTAATTCCTTATTTTTACAACTAAAAAATTGGGTTTATCCAGCAATAGGGTTTTAATAGTTCTCACTAAAAGAGCTATTAAACAACCCCTTCCTCAGTGATAGAAAATTCCCTAATAAAGGGGGTCTTTAGCAGCGCTAAAAAAGTGTTGTTAAAGGGGGGAATTTATCATCACTTGCAAAAAAGTTCGGATAAAGGCCCTACCTTTATCAGTGCTGGTAAAAAAGTGCTGATAAAATGTGTATCTATTAACCCTTCTAAACAATCACTGATAAAAGGGTGGTATTTATCAGAACATTTTTAGAAGTTCTAATAAATACCCCCACCCCCTATCAATGATTTTTTACCAGTTATGATAAAGGGTATATTTCCAATATATATATATATATCTCTCTCTCTCTCATTAATGGACACTTGTAGTAGAAGTTATGGTCATTTGGAGGCCTTATGGGCCTTTTTTGGCCTCAATATCGGTGATTTAGGGTTCACATAGGTCACCAAGGCTTAGATATCATCATAAGATTAAATGTTATATGTGGTAGAGGAAAAAAAACACCCGTTTTAGAAGTTATGGCTATTTGAAAGGCCATCGAATATGAAAAAACCCTTAAAACCCCTAAAAACTCTGAAAGGAACATAAATTTTCATCCATAAGTTAGTTTTAGCTCCAAAACCAGTCAAATCAAAGCTTATAAAATTAAATAAAACCCAATTATATTCAAATTTCATGAAAACTAAAGGAATAGAATTTATTATAGTTTCAAAAAATTCAAAAATCGAACTCAAACTTCAAATAACCATAACTTTTGATCTTGGTGCCTATTTGGGATCTACCATCTATCAAATTGAATATTGTGATGATCTATACACTATATAGGTATGGAACCATCTCTTTGACCAATTTCCCTATTTTCCCCTATAAAGGCCCAGAAGTCCTCCAAAACAAAGTTTTTAGTCGCCGACCCTGATTTATTAAAATTTAAACAACTGTAACTTCCGATTCGGGATTCCTTTCGGCCTATACCTCATATTACATCAAGTATCATTTCATGAGATTTTATTTGACTGTATGGGGAGCTGAAATGGACTCTCAGGCTATAATTTATGGTCATTTTATAATTTTTAGTGGTTTTAGGGTTTTCAATGTATCTTAATTATTTTAGGTGTTTTAATGGTTTTTAGAGTTAATATACATTTAAAATATATATATAAATAATTATTTATTTAATATATATATCTATATATGGATAAAAAATATAATAAAATATATATAAATATATAGATATATCAAAAAATGTAAAAAATAGTATAGGGGAGTGGAAAAGGTGTTAGTGTATAAGCTGGAGGTCCCAGGTTCAAAACTCACTGTAGGTAGGGGTGCGTTCTAAAGCACTAATAAAGAGGTCGGGGAAGCACTAATAAAGGGGTGGGTGGTGCTGATAAAGAGGGGGGAACTGATAAAGTGGTGGATTGGAGTGTGAAAAAGAAATATACCCTTTATCAATAGGTCCTTTATCAGCGCTTTTTTAGCACTATTAAACGGGGCCTTTAACAGATCTTTTTTTAACACTATTAAAGGGGGCCTTTAATAGTGCTGATAAAGGCCCCCTTTGTTAGTGATTTTTTTAGTACTGATAAATTGGTCCTTTATCAGTGTTTTTTATGAGCAATGTTAAATATAAACCTTTAACATCGCTTACATTATCAGCGCTTCTATATATCTAATAAATCCCCTTTATTGTCACTATTAAAGGCCTAATTTTTAGTAGTGTTTTATCCTAATAGAAGCTCCTAATGAGGTCACAATGGTTACAAGGGTGTTTGATGCTTGTACAGAGCCTGAAGCCCTATATTTTGGAGGAAACATGAGGGTTTCATGGTTAGTAGAAACCATGCATCCCAATCCTCATTCTTTGATTAAAGTTAGCGGGGTGGTACAACACTTTTTTTGGGGCTACACTATTTGTTCTAACCATGCATCCCAGGTCACAAAACCATGTAGGTATTATTTACCTCTTTACAAAGGTTGTTTTCATGGGTTGCACATGGTTAGTCAAAATTTGGTCCTAGATTGTGTGAGGTGTGAATTGGGGAAGTTTGTGGTGCATGGTTGGGGCATGGTTTGGATAACCATGTTACAAAGCTATAAGACCCTTTAAAATTTGTGTAAAAATCCATTTTCCATCCTTTTTTAAAATAGGCTAACCATCTTATTTCTCTTTTTCTCTAGGATCCAACCCCCTCTCCTTCCAATGAATCTCTCCACTAAGCCTAACCTAGGCTTTGAAGTAAATCCTTTATGTATTCTCTATTTTAAACATCATATGTCATGTTGGATCTCCACCGGTAAGAACTTTAGTCTATTTCCTTCCTTGATTAATTTATCTCATCCCCTTCATTACTATTTTGGTGCAAGCTCATATGCCCTATTTTTAGGTTGTTTTCCTATTCTTTAATTTTATTCTTATTTAGGTCGAACCAAAGGCTCATATTAGACATTTTTTCTACCACAATAATAAGTTAGGTGTTCTATACCTTTTACCTAAGCTTTTGTTTTCTATGAAATTATCATCATTGTACCTCATGCTAGCACTTATGGATGTTGTTCCTAAATTGATTAAATGTTTTAATTAAATTTTTGGTACCTTAATTTGTTTCCCTTTCATCACCTTGACATGGTTGTAGGTTATTATCCTCAACCTGAGCCACCTCTAAGGTGAGTTCTTTAATCATCCCCTTGATGGAACCACCCCTTTGGGTGTGTGATCTCACCAACTATTAGTGGGATCCTTTTTTAATTTCATGATATGGTTAGAGATGTATATTCCTCATTTCCCCTAGTATTAAATGTTATCAAATGATTAAATGGTTGGATTTAAATGAAAATATAGAATGGTATCGATATTCTCTTGCCTTGTGATTTTTTATATTGAAAATTATAATTGGTTATAGAGAATAACATAGACCTTTTCATTATTATATTAATTTCATGATTTTGGACATCTTGGTATGGCCCCAACTTCTAATATAGGTATCAAACCTATTTCATAATGGTATGTCACCTATTAGGGGATTGAGTTATGGCTCCAATGACCCCTGGGTATGATTATCTATAGTATGGAACTGAAGAGGGAGATTGAGGTATAGCACCAATGAATTATATATGCATTCATATCTTTAGATATAGGTCAACATAGTTATCACCTTAGGACCTAGAACATATAGGTTTGATACTATTATACCATTAGAAGTGATCCTTGGTCTTGATGAGGTTGCCCTTGTTGTAAACCTTGGGACCTAACCCATGTAAGTCTGATACTCTTTTCACATGTGGCATATGTCGAGCTAGTATTTACCTGTTGTTGACACTTTATTTATATATATAAATATATATATTGATTTTCACCTATTATTTCCTACTCTTATTATAAATTGTGATCATGGACTTGACGTATCTATCAATTAATTTACATATTCACATGTTATACTTGTACACGGTTATAGTTTATATGTATAGGATGGATTTGTTATAGGCGCCATTAGTGGTGGCCTAGTGAGTATATCTCACACCCTATTTTGGCTACCCACGGTACCTGGATAGACTTCATGGATGTAGGTAGGGATAGGGGAAATCGTTTGTTTATCTATGCTTGATTGATTATATCAAGGGAGTGGGGGATCACAGGACCAATTTATAGACCGTAATTCTATATGGAGATAGTATTTTGGACATTTTGGTTATTTTGATATACATGTGTGTATGTTTTCATGCTGACATGTATTCTTGTTCCTTTTTATAGAGAAATGACAACAAATAATTTTGTATATGGTTCCACTCTTGGATTGTTTTATTATTATGGTTAGGAGGGTTTATTTTTTTTATTCCAGTACAAATTTATTATAAATCCTCTAATTATCCATTTATTACATCGATGTGCTACTCTAATTATGAGGGTATAGTCTCCCCACTATATCACCTTGGACCCTTTCTTCTAATCATAATCCTATGGAATACGAGGAGGTGTGTTTGATCCCTTTTGACCCACCAGGTTTGGTTACTTATGATTGAACCAGGTCTGTGATATTACATTCAAGCTATGTGCGTAATTTAATAGATTTTTTTATCATTAGTTTTGATGTTACACATTGTAATAAGCCAAATCTTACAACTCCTTTTTCATTAATTTTAAATTTTTAGGATTTCTCTTTTCTTATAGCTTCCACATTCTTTTGTATTTCCACATCATCCCATTGATTATCCTTTATATTCTTTGAAATGGATAGTTGATCAATCATTTGATCTAGGTAGAGTATTGTTCCTTCCTTTATGACTTACATGTATATACTTCAAAGGTCTGAGAAGATTGGATCCTTCTCAATTCTCTTCATTGATAATGTTGAAGGGTTATTTCAACTTATAGAATCTTCTACCTTATTTACCTACTCAGGATGGTAATGGATTTACCAGTCGTAGTACTTGATCAACTCTAACCATATTTATTGGAAAATATTAAGTTCCATCTATGTTAATATATATTTGAGGATCTTATGACATGTATATATTTTAAACTTGTCCCCATAGAGATAATTCTTCAAAATCTTTAATGAGAAGATCAATGGATCCAACTTGAAATCATGTGTTGGATAGTTCTGATTATGAACTATAAACTTCCTTAAGGCGTAGTATACCAATTTATCATTTTCATTAGTACACATCCCAATACCTTCTTTGAAGTATTGATGTATACTTTGAAAAGTTCCCCACATTAGGGTAGTGTGAGTATTGGTGTAGTGATAAGTACTTTTTTTAATTTCTTACAAATTTCTTGGTATTAATAGTTTTAGACAAACTTCACTCTCTTCTATGTTATCATGGTTAGTGGGTTTAGAAATTTTTAAAAGTTTCTCAAAAATCATTGATAGTACCCATATAGTCCAATGAAAATATAGATATCCATTATAGATTTTGGTCGTGTCCACTCCTCAATTGCCTTTTTCCTTGAAGGATCCAAAAATATTTCCTTGTTCGTATAACATTACCCCAGAATGATACTTCCTCCATCAAAAAATAAATTTTATTATTATTTTCATATACATTCTCCTTTCATAATGTAATGAGTATAGTACAAAACTAAATCTTCATGTTTCTCTTCACTTTTAGAGTATATTAGAATATCATCTATAATAACTACTGTAAATTTTTTAAGGTACAGTCTATGGACTCGATTCATTAAGTCCATGAATATAGATGGATAATTAGTTATTTCAAAGGGAATCACTATGAAATAATAGTTTCCATACCTTGTTCAAAAGGAATTTTTAAAAATATCTTCCTTATTAAACTTTAATAAGTGATATCCTTACCATAAATCCACCATAGATAAATATTGAGGACCACGTAGATGATCAAATAAGTCATTAATCAGTGGTAGTGGATACTTATTATTTATCATGATTTTTTTTATTTCATGATAATAAATTTATAGGTACATTTACCCATCCTTATTATTTAGGAAGAGGGATGGCTAACTCCATTGTGAAGCACTTAGTCATATAAAATATTTGTTAATAATAATTTCTTCTTTAGTTATTCCAATTCAATGGTGTCCATTCTATATGGATTCTTGGATATGTGAAGAGATATAGTTATAAGTTAAATTGATAAATTAACCGCTTGGTCAAGAGGAGGTCTCTGAAACTCTTTAGGGGATACATAAATATAGTCCCTCATAATGGGAATGTATTGAAGCATGATTCTCTCCTTTTTCTCAATAATTTGATCTCTATATGTTTTTTTAAAAGAAAATAATATCAATACTTGAGAAGAATATTCCAAAGAAGATTCATTCTCATTACACTTGTACAAAATAGGATAATGATTCCGGATATGGATAATTATTTAATTCTCCTCAAATTTGATGTTGGATTTATATAAGGATATTCAATCCATTCCCACCAAAATGTTTCCATCAACTTTTTTTTATTTATCATTAGAACTATATAGAAATTTATTTCTAGAATCCAAAAATCTAGGATATTTTCACATATAATTTATAATTAATTAATTTAATCAATGAAATACCTTTCACTAAATTATTTCTTCATCAATGAACTGGTAGACCACTCTTGTTATACCATCATTGTGTCAATGGAATCAAGTGTATATTCCCTCTATTGATGATTTGCATGTGCTTTGCGAACCTCTGATCTTCACTATAGAATTATTCAGGTTCTAAAATGGAAAAATCTATCACTTGTGATGATCAAAGTTGATTGCAATTGAATCCTATAAGGAAGAATAAATTATCTATGTTGAAGGAGGAGAATGGATATGCACTCTTCATAGGGTTCTAGGTATGAGAGATCTCTATGGATCGAGTGGATTCTCTCTATAAATCTTTATGCATGATGAAATAATGTGGCTCTATAAATTTCACAAAATTTCATAACTGAGTTTATACAATGCTAGGGTAAGAAAATAAATAATTTTATAAGGGGTATTATTATTTTCTTAATTCCCTACAAATCACATGCCTAAATAAAGATATTATTATTATTTAATTAACAATCTCTAAACTCAGGTATAAAATAAATAATATTTTTTCTTAAATAATTTAATTACAATTTATAAGAATAATTTTTAATATGATAATTATCACTAGACCATTAAACTTGGTTCACCAATCACCCTGAATATTTATTATTTTTTGAATAATGACTATTTAAATAAATGATACTTTATTATTCACCAACAAATATATAAATATTAAATTCATATAAACTAGTGAATAAATATTTATTAAATATTTACATAAATAAATAAATAAAAAATTTATTTCCTTGTGAATAAAAAAGAATAAATAAATATTTTATATCCATTTAATTAAATAAAAAAAATACCTGGTGAATAAATATTTACTAAATATTGAACTCACATATATATTCTCTCAAATAACTGGTGATTGAATATTTGTGTTCAAACCAACATGAATAATTATTAAACCACGTATGGGAATAATATTCATCAAACATGTTAAATTTATATATAATTTTATTAAGGTTCAGAATACACTTTGTATGTGACCCTCTAGTCCCCTTTCTTAGTGGCATTAGGATACACTTCTAAATTCCAAGGTTAGAATCTAGCAGCATGTCAAGACTCCCATAGAGAAAGAATTTAATGTCACATTTACATGTATCATCCAATTAATATAAACTATGTTATATAATCCCTTTATCTCGATATCTATAATCAAGAAGGTTGTATGTTAGTTTCATCAACCTATATGTTTGATGTCCCTTTCTTTGAATTTCCTAGAATGGACTTGCTGATAAAACTACAACAACCATGGACTTAATTGAGAAATTATATTCTTCTCAAATGGATTGATATATCAACTTCCATTAAATAATATAATTAATAAATACTTTCTCAAATTATTCACTAATACAACATCACTCGTGATGCACCAAACATACCCTACTTCACTATTAGTATATATCATCACGGTTTTCATCAATACATAAAAATACATAACTTATGAAATGTATTAATAATAATATTAAATCATAAAGATTATTATGCACATCCTCATATAGGAATATCAAATGAAACATATAAATGATGATTTCCAATTAGTAGGTCATGTTCTCATAATCTCCTACACTATAGACTATCAAGGGCATACACCATGACAAAGTGTCTTAAAGTCCTATAATTCTCCACCCATGATAGTTTGTATCATTAATGTACCATAAAATGATATCATTTGACTATAGAACTTATATTTTATAATACTTTTATAACAGTTCTAGGTTCTCATCATAGTAGGGAACTATTATAACCTTTTAGTGTGATAGAACACATAGGACATTATCACATACTATGTCCCATAGAAGAATAATCGTGATTTGATAACATATTTTATAAATAGTCAAATACGTTAATATAATTATCCAGAAATTACAAAGAATTTGGATCTAGGGAACAAACTTCAACAGACACCCACTTTCACTAGAGAGGTCTGTTAACAACCTTTAGTCTGGTATCTCTCACATGATGTTTAGGCTTCAGTTGAGATAAGGTTTTAGTCATGGGGTCCACCATGTTTTCTTCCATGGAAATTATACTCATGGTGACTTCACCTATTTGGGAAAAATCCCTCAATATGTTACATTTACAAATTATGTTTTTTTTATGTGATATGAAATCCTTTGTGAGATCCACCACTACAGTATTAATACAATACAATGTTATAGGATCTCTATTACTAGGAATCACATCAAGCTATTGAAAGAAATTTTGAATACAAAAATATTCTTTAGATCCATTAGAACATGTTATATGCACATACTCCGCTATAGAATTGGTGATAATTAGATACTTTAAACTCTTACATCTTAAAGATCATCTGTAGAGACTAAATACATATTCTAACTGTGTAATTAGATCATTTTTATCTATTATAAAAACTAACATCAGTATATCCTCTGATGAATGGTTCTGTATCTCCTCTATATACCAAGAAAATATAGTTATTGCTCCTTAGATACTTAATGAAATCTTTAACAGCAAACCAATTTTGTTCTCATGTATCATATTGATATCTACCTAACATTATTAAAGTGTAGGAAACATTGATCCAAGTATATAACAGGTAATACATGACATATCATATCGTAGATGTGTATGGGATCCTACTCATTCACTCTCTCTCTTATTGTGTCTGAGGATACATTTTCTTAGAGAGATGTATACCATATGAAACTGGAACCAATCCCCTATTGTATTGTTCCATACCAAATATATTTGTTATCTAGTCAATGTATGTACTTTGACTTAGTCCAAAAATCATTTTGGAACTATTAAAAATGATCTTGATTCCAAGTATCATTCATAGAGAAGAAACTATTTAACCATCCCTAAACCAACTTTAAGACCAATATATCATTTTAAATAATTAATATTTCATTAATATATACTACTAGGAATACAACTGTACTCCCAAAAAAATTTGTAAACACATGGCTCCCATTTTTTCTTTATAAAACCAAATTCTCTTATAACTTCAAAAAAACTGAATGTTCCATCACCTAGATTCCCACTTGAACCAATAAATGGATCCCTATAACTTTCATATCTTATTGGGATTTTTTTGAGTCATAAACGCTTTAGGTTGTGTCATATAAATGACCTTCTAAAGGTTTATGTTAAGTAATTTTGTTTTGAAATCAATCTATAAAATATCATATCCAAGAAAAGATGATATGAAAAGTAGAATTATAATGGATTTAAATATGGAAAATAGAGAGAAGGTTGGATCACAAACAATCCCTTGATACTATTTAAATCCTTAATTTACTAGCCTTTATTTATAGGTGCTTAAATTTCCATTCCTATCTAGTTTTACATTTACACCCAATGGTATTTACATCAACTAGTGAATTTACCAGAATTTAGACTTGGTTATGATACATGGAATCCATCTCAGAACTTATGGCTTCTTTTTATCTAGTAGCTTCTGAGATCTCTACTACCTCTTTATAGGAAAGTGGATCATTATTGTTAACAAATAATGGGTAACCATCTTCGATGATGGGAAAATCATATCTTTTTTTCTTCTAACCTATCAAGTACTCTTACATATTACTTGTGTTCCAAGAACAACATCTTTCATAGGTAATTTTGGAACCTATTTCTATACGAACTCTTGGGTATCTTGAGGATAAACATTATCGAATACAATCATGATCCCACTATCCTTCTTGAGGATGTGTTTCCAATCAAGAAAAATGTCTTGTCTGGTATAGACACCTTCTTGACTAAGGGGTTTTATAGATAGTATTCCCTTGTTTCCTTAGGATACACTATAAATATACACTCCATGCCTTGGGATGCTAGTTTGTTTTTAGATTTGGCCAAAACAAATTCCTTGCAACCCTATTCATTAGTACGTGACATCATAGATTTGTTTCCAGACATTAACTAATATGGCATCTCATCTACTATCTTGGTCAGTATTTAGTTTATAATCTGTGTTGCAGTGTGTAATGCATATCCCAAAAAGGATAATGGATGAGTTTCATGAATCATCATCGACCTTACCATATCAAGAAAGTTATGGTTCCTCAATTAACTAACATTGTTCCACTATGGTGTATAAGTAGGAGTGATTTGGGATAGGATCTCACACTCCCATATAGATTTGATAAAGTTTTTGTTAAGATATTCACCACCCTAATCAAATTGAATCTTCTTTATCTTCTTACCAATTTGATTCTCTATTTCATTATTGAATTTTTTGAATCTCTTAATAGACTCTGACTTATACCTCATTGAGTAGACATATCCATATATACTCAATTTATCAGTAAAAGTAATTAAGTAAGAATACTCACCTCTAGATTATAATGGAAATGGTCTACACACATTAGTGTTTACCAATTATAAAATCTCTATATATCTTTCAACTTGTCCACCAGAAGGTAGATAAATCATTTTACCTTGTAAAAAAGTGTGACATTTTTCAAGGTTTTTATCTCAAAAGATTATAAGTAACCATATTGATATAGAATTGGCATATGTTTCTCATTTACATGACCAAGATGATGATTCCATATGTGGTTGTGAACTTAGTCATGTGAGCTTTATTTTTCATCAATTTCCAATACTTTTTTTTCATAATTTATTTCATAAAGACCAATATTTAAATGTGGCGTTCTATAATATACATTTTATTTGTAAAAGAAACATATTTTATTTCCAAACATGAAAATAAAACCATATTTATATTGGATATATAAATAAATTATGTTTTTGTTAATAGTTAGTAGATAATAAATATCTTTTAAAACCAAGACCATCCCTATTGAAAATGGAAGTTGGTAGTATCTGATGGTTGCAGCAATCATCCTCACACTATTGGAAGCTCGCAATTCCACCTTTCCTTTGGAAATATTTTAAAATCAACTTGGTTCTAGTATTTCAATATATATGTGAGCACCAAAACATATATCTAGTACCTAATGTGAATATAAATAAATATTACACTCGATAATGAATGCACCTGAAGCTTCCCCTTCTTTAACTTGGTGCAGTTTTTCTTCCAATGGCATAGCTTGCCGTATACAAAATATACTACATCCACTTTCCTTTTCCAATCTTGGGATATTATTTTTCTTAGAGGGATGGTGATCAGAAAAATTAGAATTTGTATGAGTATTGGGACCAATTACCTTTTTCTTCCTTTATTTTTCACCATAAGGATGGAAGGATTTTCCCTCTCCATGTCTTTATCAACTTGGTGAATAAGAGTAATGAGTTATGAAATATTTTTCTCATTATTTATCATATTATAATTAATAATAAAATTGGAGAAACTTTTATGCAGTGAGGATAAAATTAGATTTGTGGAATAATCCAAGTGTTTCATATATAGGGATAGTTCTTCCTCACTGGTCTCTTTGTCAGGAACCTCAGGAATAAGATTTTCCCATACATATAATTTCTATTCATGGAGTAGTATAACACATAGGAATTTATTCCATTCCTAGAAATTAAAGATAATTATAATGTTATCCTTATCTAGAATAGATCATAATGATATTATCAAATTCGTGTGAGTTTCCATTTCTATGATAAATAAGATAATAATTTTAGTACATTATCTAGATTACAATTTAGATAATAAATTAATTTAATTCATCAATATCACACTATTTTATTGAATCATAATATCCCTCACCACTAGTTATGGAATATACCATCGTACAAATATCCTAGTGGAGAGGATCTTTATGTCCCTTTTCATAACCCAAATGGAGTTCTGATAAGATACTCAAAGGTATTTAGGAAATAATAACTTTTCAACTGTATTAAATAGTGGATCCTTGATCCATTAAGTGGATTCCATAGTTCTGAAATCCTAGATTAGGTTTTCCACAACACTTTGTCTATTAGTTGCACTAAGTCTCACATAGGTGGTCGACCCTTAATGAAATATAAGTTAAGTTGACCCAAAACTTAATATAAATATTTTATGATAATTGAAATCACCCTAGAAGAGGTTGGTCAAGAACATTGAACTATAGTTCAACTTCTATCCAAGAAGTGGAAGGCCATACTAACTTTATATTTTATTTGATGGATTTTTATCATTATGCATAAACTACCCATTTATCTTATAACATTATTGTTAATATTAATTATATTTTACTATACGTGTATAAATTTTAAACATATTATAATATTTATTTTACTTCCATATTTCATTCTTGTCAATTAGTTTATTTAATAATTTAAATATCCATAAATAATTAACAATTCAACTGACAGAAATGAAATTGATAAATTGGAATAACCATGAGCTTCTATAAAGGTTTTTTTATCTAGTAGATGATAAAAAAACCCTTAACCCTAGGGAATTAATTGTTGGAACAAATAATGGTTCAATTTTCAGTATTCTATATGGGTTACTTGTACCTCCTAGATTAGTTTCACCTCGACTTTGAACGTGAATAGAATAAACTCACCTAGGATATCTATCCATTAAGTAATCTTACTCACATGTAGGTGAGGGGATCCAAAATATTGGTTAATTAGCAGTTTAGATAAATAAAACCATGGGAATTATGGACCTTAC
This sequence comes from Viscum album, assembly GCA_963277665.1. Taxonomy (NCBI): domain Eukaryota; kingdom Viridiplantae; phylum Streptophyta; class Magnoliopsida; order Santalales; family Viscaceae; genus Viscum; species Viscum album. The sequence goes on along the minus strand of OY728143.1, from coordinate 2,081,924,562 downwards.
ATAATGAGATTAGAGTAATGACTCAAAGGACATTATTTAATTTAATGAATTATTAAAAAAAGTAAATACTAAATTAAATAAATAAATCAAATACAAAAGATGGTATAATATTATAGTCTCCTAAATACATGAAATGAATATGAAAAAGTAAAATAGCTAGCATTCACTTCAATTCATTATTTATTATTAAGATAAACATACTTGAATTAATTCAATTAATTAATTTATTTTATCTTAATAATGATCTGATTTCTATTGGATATAAACATCATAAATTTAATATGTAGAATAAATATATTGACCAGTAATTAGAGATAATTACATGGAATTAATTGAGAATTTATTAATTCTGTAAACTTTATTACATAGTCATCAAATCTAATGTGAATAGTGTAATTAAGTTTTTAATGTTGTAACTAATTATTATTTATGTAATTTAATTAAGTTCTTTATAGAGAGACTATATAGAGTTTACTAACGAGCTACACATCATGTTCCCCATTTTTCATGTATCCAAGATAAATATGTTGGGACTTGGTATGTATCTCGTCCAGATTACATGGCTTGTACTAATGTGATACATGTTGTTTTTTCCACTCGTTGTGTGTCTGTGCAAACTGCTAGTTGAGTCAATGAGTTATTCAAGTGTTGGGATTAATGAGTCACATGGAAAGTATTCTAGCTTAAGGTTATGTATCTCATTAATTTTATAGGTTTTCAGTCTCTTTTGGTGTTACGCCGCATATTTTACCACATGGTTAGCACAAATTTCACCACTAAATTGTGGAGACTACATCGTGTGAATGCCAGCTACATGTCATGTGGTTCGATATACTCTATTCCAGGCTATCCCAGTCAACAAACGGTGTGTATTTAATGCTCTGAATATCCTTAATACTCAGTGCATTGTGTATTCTGTGACACGTCCATATGGTGACCCAAGATTAACATACATGGATATTACATAATTTTATATGCATATTCATCACATTATAAAAATAAATGTTTGAGGACTATAACAGTTTAGTGTATTTGGAAATTTGGAATAAAAACTTCTGACTCTGTGAAATATTTTCAATGTTTCGCAAAAATATCTTCCCCTTTAGTACTTCTACTTAAAACATTTCTTCATAATCTAGGGAAAGGAAACACAAGAAAGGGGTTAGCTCAGATGATCATTAAGGGTAAACAAAGTAGATACATAAGCATAATATGATCATAAGGGTATGATAACATGATAATAATATTTTAAGATCATACCTTTCATGTCAAAGATTATATACATGAGTCATGGTATAAATATTAGAAATTCATAAGACATGAATCATAATGGAATAAATGGAATAAGCCATGAAACCATAACATAGGAATAATACATAGAATTTTTGTAAGATGCATAATCATATAAATTTATTTCCATAGTAGTCAAGTAATTACTATCAAGTCAATATTAGTAGTATGGGTTTACTCAACATACCATCTTGGTATTCATGGTTTACTCCAATGGTTATCTTAATAGTCAAAGATCACTCCCAAGACCATCATAATCGACAAATTCCTTTACTAAAATTATTCCTCTCCCTGTTCTAGCCATGTATAGATTATGAGATATAAATATTTACCCAATTCATTTGATGAAGATATAGGTCTCACTCATCTCATAATGAAATAATATGTACATGTGCCACAAGATTATAAAAAATCATATCATAACCTATGAAATGAAATGGGTATCATAAACATGAAATCATATCATAACTTGTATAAACATAGATGGGTTTCATAATCATTTCATCAGAGAATATCCTAGGAAAATAAGTGGGTTTCATAAACATATAACCCATAAAAGAGAAACGGGTTTCATAATCATCATGCCATCAAAACATAAACCATTGAAAGGACGATTATGAATGGAACCTTTAGATCAATTACAATAAATACATTAGTAACACCAACATATTTCATATTATATGGAAAATAATTTGGAAATATCCTTTTTTTAAAACATTTCTTGAGGAAAATATTCTTTCTTCTTTGAAAAATGATTTTTAAAAAACGTAAACCATTTTTTAAAACCCTTTTCTTTTATAAAAGATTTGAAAACATAAAAAGAAATATTTGAAAACCATAAAACATTTCTAAAATCCATTTTATTTGAAAATTAGTTTAAAATAACATTTTAAAAACATTTTTGAAAACATGGTTTTTTTAATAAAACAAATTTTTAATGGAAAACAAAAATGATATTGGACTTTCTTAAAAACATTTTCTTAATTATATTAAATAACAAATACTGGAAAAATTGTACTAATTCCTAAATAAGTCATGAATAACCAAATTATAATAAAATTAATGAGTGTTATTGAGATATGGATCATAATATTTCATCAATGGAAGCATAATCACAAACAATCATGATAAAAAATGAGATTGTTGCAATAAACTCATACCACTTGGTAACTTTGAATCATACTCTCCATGTAAGAAAATAAACTTATATGAATATTATAATATCATTAAAATAAGGAGATTCATGATATAACTTGTAAAATGGAAGTATATACACCTTATAAAATAATATATGTTTATAAAAAACATGTTCCTCAAAGAAGGAAAATTGGGACAAAACAACTTTACTGATTTTGTAATTTTTGAAACATAAAATCCCATAAAAGAAATGTCATAAAATGGGTATGTAAATACCCATAAATTTAATTATAATAATAATAGAATACATCCATGGGAATTATATATACCACATATAAGAAATAGGAGGTGAACATGGCTTGTATGTCACGGAAAATAAAAGTGAGACAAGAAAACCCTTACCTTAAGTCTTGACTTTATTCGTAAACATTACAACCTCCCATATAATAAATATAAGTTTATTATAAATCTAACAAAAAACCATAATATTATATATAATTCCATATATTCTTTTGTTATAAATTTATATTACCCATTTATTAACAACTCTGTGTTAATGTCACGTTTTGGGTAATATCTTCTTTGTTTTTCATATATGTTTTGACTTGTTGTTCTTGATCCTCTTACATAGATCATTATTTACTTATTTACCGAATGTAAAAATATATAAATATCATATATATTCATTATTTAAATAATTATAATAATCTATTAAATATATAAATATGAAATGTGATACACCATTCATGGAGATGATAGGTCATATGTACACAAAGATATTGTTTTTGTTTTATTATCATATTGAAATAAAGAAAGTAAATGACATATATTTATATTTATATGTGTGTGTGTGTGTGTTATAATTCAAGTAGAATCATTATTTAATATATATTATATTATTTCACTAAACCCATCCTTAATACATTCTATGTAAAGTTTGAACGAATCACATCACTTTGAGAAGGCGGTAGTTAACATGTCCACAAACGAAGTTATCGTCGTTAAAAAAATAAAAACTATGAAGGTATATTTTATATAATAATTAAATAAGAATAAATAAATCATAAATATCATATATATATATATATTATAATAATATATTTTACATCATAATTCACACCCATGAGAGGTGGTAAGGGAAAAATAAACAACATCGTTTCGCAAGGCGGTAGTTCATCCTACCGACGAACAGTATGTTTGTTACACATTAGATGGAAGTGTGTGTAAGTGTAGGTAAAAACATAGAATAAAAAAATATTAGTATATTTATGATATTGAGGTTATTATATAATCATGGAATAAGAATAGTTTATGGGGTGGAGAATGAAAATAAAACAAAGCTGCTTGGGGAAGGATGTTACCTCTTCCTTGGGTAACACCTATTAGTTTACACCAAAGGGAATACTTGGTTGGATTTATTCAAAAATGGAGGATTATAGGATGAGGGTAGGTATTTTATAAGATTATTTGACCAAAATTTTTGTGGTTCAATGGGATTGAGATGTGTGAATAAGTGTATGGGTGAGTGCCTTTTATAGTGGAGAGGAGTGGTCTTCTTGTAAATTTTTGAAAAGGGAATCCCAACCACGTTTTTCACAGATAAAGTGGCTCCAATAATGGTAAAAATTATAAAAAATGGAGTATAGGGTATAAATATAAATATAAAATGGATTTTTGACAATTTTATAGGTCATTTTGGTCCTTAAGTTTAGGGATTGGTCCTTTATTAAGCTATTTTTTCTCTTAATTGTTGTAATTAATTATAATCACTTTCACTAATATTTTTGGCCAAAAACTAAGTTAAACATATTAGAAATTATAAATTATTAATATTAAAAATATGGAATCCATTTTTTGAAATTTCTATAATAGAAGTGCCAGAAATTAATTTAAAATTAATCTCACATATGAGATGACATTGTGGGTTTTTAAAGAGAAAATGTCCAAAAGTTTGAAATGATTTTATATCCAATTTCATTGTAAAATTTGTTATAATAACCTAAATTGGATTAATTGATGTATAATTGAAATAATTATACTTTAAAACGAAATTAAAACATAATTTAACTATATAAATAAATTAGATGAAAATATAGTTTTGAATTAAAAAGCAGTGTTTTCCACTATTCATCAAAAAATTAAACGTCTCAAAAAAATACCAAAAAATCACCCAACGTAAATTTTGATATTATAATTTCAAAAATGAAGTTTATTTTTTAAAATAAAAATTATAAAATATTCAAAAATCATATTTAAAATGGGTTCTCCATTAAAAAGTGGTAAAGTTACCTTTTAGAAAAATACACCTTTTTATTTATAAAATTAGAATTATTATTGTCTTATACATCTCAAATATATTATATGGGTATAAAAAATATTTATTTGAATATATAATATATAAATTATATTTAAAAAATTATTCAAATGTTATTTTTTTAATTTATTGAGATAAAATTGTGTTTGTATATAGAAAACTAGTTTTCCTAGAAAAGTAATTTCATTATTTTCAAATAGTTCTTAAATTCAATTATAATAATTGATAAATATTTCCGACGCTTTCGCCGGGGCGCGCGCGCACATCTGTTCCGTCCGCGGAGGAGGACGCGCGGCGCTTTGTTGCCCCGCATTCCCGCTTTCCAAAGGCGGGCGGCATTCGCTCCTTATTCAGCGATGTCTTCTCCTTGATCGAAACGGGATAATGGGATGTCGGTTCTTCCTCCTATGGATTCCTCCTCAGAACTCGTCACCTAGTCCGGGTCTCCCTCATAGATTTAATACGTAGTTCGTGAAACTCTTCCCAGTGCCATGTTTCCATGGACGCCGGTTAATTACACTGCTTCTGTCGAGACATTCCAAAGGGTCCGGTCAGGGCAGCAACCTTCAGTCAGGGGAGTAGTCACGTTGAGGCATCAGTAGCGTGTCTGGATGTTGGGGAACCTGGCATGTCTGTCTGTTATCCCTGGTCACAAGGCTTCTCGAGGGCCTGGAAGCCCGAGGCATCCCACATCGAGCGCGGGGAATTATATGTCATAGACACATATCTGAGGTTTTCCTTAGCTTCCCGTGTTTAACACAGGGTATTCTGCGAGTTTAACGTCTAGTGGAGACGGATCAAACCAACCAGAGCATTAGCTAGTATAGATCGGATTGAGGGATTCTCCTTGAAGGGATGTCGATACCCGGGCCAGCCCATGGGCGGCTGTGAAGAAGAGCGTACCGACATGGTCTCACCGGGATATGACGGTCTGGGCGAGAATCAGGATGGGTTGTAGGTGGATGAACGAAGTAGAGGGGGAATGAAATCGGACCATCGCAGGGGCGACAGTGAAGTTGGGCTTGAACCTTGAAGAGGATTCCTACGTATCCCCGTGGCAGGGAATCAAAGTCCGCGTAGTTCGGGATGGTGCCAGTAAACCGACGTGAAGGTGGACCTTGGCCCGATGAATGTCGTCGGCGAACCGACGTGAAGGTGGACCTCGATCCGATGGGCATCGTCAATGTACCGACATGAGGGTGGACCTTGGTCCGATGGGCATCGTCAGCGTACCGACGTGAGGGTGGACCTTGGTCCGATGGGCATCATCAGCGTACCGACGTAAGGGTGGACCTTGGTCCGATGGGCATCGTCAGTGTGCCGACGTGAAGGTGGACCTTGGTCCAATGAGTGTTGGGCTTGAGCCTCTAGAAGGCTTCCTACGTACCAAGCCTTGACATGGATCAAAGACCCCATAGTTCAAAGGGTTTCATTGGTGAACCGACGTGAAAGTAGACCCGTGGGTCCACTAATGGTGGGCTTGAACCTTGGGAAGGTTTCCAATGTACCATGCCTTGACATGGATCAAAGTCCTCATAGTTCAAAGGATTGATGGAATACAGTTTAACATCATGCGGGATGATAGTGAACCCTGACGTGAATAAACGACGGGTGGTGGGTGTCGGCGAACCGACGTAAATGAGGGACCTTGGTCCAATGGGAGATGGGCTTGAAAATGGGGCCTGGCACACCGACTAGGAGACGGTTTGGGCCAATGATTTTTGGGCTTGAACCTTAGGGAGGCTTCCTACGTATCCCCGTGGCAGGGAATCAAAGTCCCCGTAGTTCGGATTGGGAAATGCAGTTTAACGTCATGCTGGACATGGGTGAACTGATGTGAATGATGATGGGTGGGCTTGAACCTCAGGAAGGCTTCCTATGTACCATGCCTTGACATAGATCAAAGACCTCGTAGTTCACATGGGGATTTGTCGGCGAACCGACGTGAAGGTGGACCTTGGTCCAATGAGTGGTGGGCTTGAACCTCTGGAAGGCTTCCTACGTACCATGCCTTGACATGGATCAAAGACCTCGTAGTTCAGGTGAGAATGGGTGTGCAGTTTAATGTCATGCAGGACAAAGGGAGGCATACAGTTTAACGTCATGCTGGACGAGGGCATGCAGTTTAACGTCATGCGGGACGGGGCGTGCAGTTTAACGTCATGCAGGACGGAGACATACAGTTTAACGTCATGCTAGACGAGGGCGAAACTCGACGTGAATGAACGACCGAGCAATGTGTCTTGAACCTCATGGAGGTTTCCTACGTACCATGCCTTGACATGGATCAAAGTCCTCGTAGTTCTCTATGGGTGGGGGTCAGGGTCGGTGCTCACTCTAAGCCCACGTGAGTCAAGCTCGGTGTGAGAAACAAGAGGTTGTAAGGACCTGACGATCATGTCGCGAAGGATACGTCCGTGAGAAGCGAAGAGGGGCTTACGCGTTAGGCGGCCCATGGTGCTGGGACTTACTCCAGGATGGAGGCCCATGGTGCGACAAAGCGCGGTAAAGATGGACCTTGGTCCAATGATGGGAGGTGCCTCGTTCCCTATCACGCCCTCCACTGACCTTGGTAGTGGGGAAGTACGGAGATGCATAGGTGCAGCCATCCCTTGGGGAACTAGGGTCGCCCTTCTCCCATGAACATACGCCACTCCAATAAGAAGGATATCATCCCTTGTGGATGGGTGATTCCATTCCCGTGGAGTCGAGTGGTGTAAAAAATGTTCGAGCTGGGGGGACCCTTCGCGAGGGGCACGAGGTCGGGTCACAGTTTAACATCATGTGTTGAGGACGTGATGCTTGGCAGTTTAACGTCCTGCAGCTCGGACGAAGGGGGTTCACTCCACACCCCTAGGACTTACATAACTGGTACCCTCTGTTCCTTGGGGAAGGGAAGGTACCAGTAAGGCCATGGTTAAGGGGGTTGTGGAACGAACCATCAAGGGGTCCACGTTAGCGTGGCTATGTGAAGAATCAATAGTCGTTAGCGTGCCTTGGCGAAGAAGCATTAGGCGAAGCAACGCTACAGGTGGTATTGTCCATGGGACTTTGAAATCACATCGTGCAAACCTGGAGGGTCGCACGGGAAGAGGAATCGCTAAGCAAAGGAGTGTGCTTCGTGAAGTGGAGTTCCTTGGCCTTAACATGGGGCATAGGTGTGAGTGGAAGGTGCTTCGCGAAGTGGAACAGTGTTCGCGGAGCACTGCCTCACGAAGAGGAGGTGACTCGCGAAGTAGGGTCCTGTGAAGCAGTATGCTTCGCGATGTGTAGCGATCCTGCCTTAGCATAGGGATCACTAGCATGGGTTGGGTGTTTCGCGAAGCATAAACGCTCCGCAGCTGCCTGGGTTCCCTTGGGAATCCCCTTACTTCGCGAATGCCCTTGGGCTTCGCGAAGGGCATCCCTCTCGGAAGAGGGGCTCAAAACGAAACAAATCGGAGGCGTATCGCGAAGTAGAAGTACCTCGCGGAGCTCATGATTCCCGGGGCAAAGAGTGTTTTGCGATTCGGGAGAGGAGAATCCGAAAGGTCGGATTGTCCATCCTCGGGACTCAGGGGGAGTCCAGTATTTATAGGCAAGGGGCTCCGCGAAGCAGAACTCGTGTGCCGCCTCCGGTGCTTCGCGGCGCGCTCGCGAACGTCAACGTCGTCCGTGGAGGGTACCGCCTCTAGAGCTTCGCGGTGGCTCGCGAACGTCAAATGCGTTCGCGGAGGCTTACCGCCTTTGGAGATTCGTGGCGGGCTCACGAACGTCAAATGCGTTCGCGGAGGATTACCGCCTCTGGAGCTTCGCGGCGGGCTCGCGAACGTCAAATGCGTTCGCGGAGGGTTACCGCCTCTGGAGCTTCGCGGAGGGCTCGCGAACGTCAAATGCATTCACGGAGGGTTACCGCCTCTGGAGCTTCGTGAGGCCGCGATGATCAAGGCCCTTCGCGTCGATCCTTCATGACGGTGCTTTGCGGCGGTGCTTCGCGAGGCAGCGTGCCAGCCTTCTTTTTCGTTCCTTCCGTCCGTGAAATATTTTGGCGCCAACAAATGCCCCCCCCCCCCCCTCAGACTTGGAGCCGCGGAGGGATAAGGGTCGAATTATGAGGGAAAATCGCCAAAATTTTCGGTGGTTCGCGATGCGGCTACGCGAAGGGTGCCCGCGGTGCTGACCGAGGCCACAGATCCGGACGTGTCGCGATGCTCTGCGCGGGTGAGGCGTGCCGCGATGCTCTGGGGTCACCGCCTATAAATAGGGGGGTAGACATCTTTTGTCTTCATGTGCCTTCCTTGTCTTTTTGTGCTCTCGACTTCGCAAAGCTCCGCGTACTCCGCGACGGCCCTCCGCGAATCGAGCTTCGCGGCGAACCGCGGGTCTCCGACTCCGTGTCCGCGCCAAGCGAACCTCTGCTTGTCGGCCTTGGCTAGAATTCACGGCTTGGTCTCGCGACCGATCTTCGCGATCCGGCTTCGCGATTCAGCTTCGCGGTCGAGCTTCGCGATCCAGCTGAATAAAATTCTTTTCTGTGGGCCAGAGTTAAAATGGCCCATCAAGAGGCTGTATTGGGGGTGCTTGCAGATGCTGCTCGTCGGGATGAGATGGCCAACTGTCCAGGCCTGGGGGAGATGATCCGAAGCCACTCGGACCACACTTCTTTGACAGATCTGTTATCGGAGGGTCAGAAGGATTATCCGCAATGCAAGAAACTGCCATTGTACGGTTTCGGGCTGAGGGATGACGTCTTTATCCCTGAGGCGAGTAGGGGAGAACCAGCTTGCTGGTTCAGAAGCATACCATGCCAGCACCAATGGTTCAGGGCGGCCGATGGTCACGCACAAGAGAACTTCACACCCGTTACCACTGACTGTCTCTACAACCATGTGAACGACATTGACGGGAATCCACTACAGCCGGAGACTTCCCCTCCCCTCTACCGTACCATGCTGAAGGCGGCTTTGCAGGATTCGAAGAAGGGATGGTCCGATGAGTGGGACCTGTTCCAGGGCGGCAACTTTACTGATGATTGGGCCTAGGCCTACTGGGTAGGCGCCTCATGCGAGGAGTTCGGGGCCGAGCTGAGGAGAGTGGGGTTGTATGACGCGGCGTGGGCCTCCCAATTCCACATTTACCAACCAAAGAAACTGATGCCGGAGCTGCTGAGCAGATGGTCGTCTAGGACCAACACTTTTCACCTACATCACGGGGAGGTGGGCATCAACCTGTGGGATGTCCACTAGATTTATAGGGTCCCGATCTTGGGGGCCATGTATGACGAGTTCTTCCCTGTCATCAGCGCGTGGGAGGATATAGAGAAAATGCCACGACTGGCATCATCGCTGATGGCACTTGTCCCTGGAGAGGACAAGAAGGCAGTGAGGGATGTCCACTTTAGGAGGTGGTTCAAATGCTTCCTGAATTTCCCAGAGAATCGAGAGTTCCCTCCGAGGCTTCGAACTTGTCCAAGGGCGGCCCAACGGGGCAAGGGGCACTCGTATTGGCGGGTCTTGGAAGACAGCCAATGGAAGACTTGGGGTTTCAGTGTCAGCACTGAACAACAGCCGATAGTCAGGCTGGCGGTGTTCATCGCGGCTCTCATCTATGGTTGGATCCTACTGGTGAGAGATACAAGCATGGGGGTACGTCCCAGCTCGTTTATCATGGCGTCGATGTTGGCCATGGGGCAGCGGATCAATCTGGGGATTCCGATGCTCACCAAACTGTTCAGAATGTTGTGGCATATTAGCGAGGGCAAGAAACTGCCAAGGATATGCGGGCCCTTCCACCTCCTGTATGGGTGGATCGCAGCGCATATCAGGGGGATTTACGAGTATCCAAACCCCATTTCGCCGCCGGTATCGAACTTCTGCCCCTCCATCCTGAACGCCGTCGGGAGCTTCCCATTCAAACTGGCCGTTCCGATGGTGCTGAATCGGGTGTGGAGGTCGGATGAGTTCAACTTCCACCCCTTCCCATTGCCGACGGGGATGCTTACTAATGACGGACGGGGAACGGAAGAACATCGGTCTTACCTCCTGGCCTTCCGAGGTGTAGTTTTGGTGGCACGAATAGATCGTGAGCCGCTCTGTGAACCGTACACCCCGCATCGGTTTGCGAGGCAGTTCCAGTGCCTCCAGCAGCTGACCCCGCAGGTCTACTGGGAGGTGCGTCACGAGGAGCACCCGTGTGTAATGAGGCAGTTGTGGCTCATGTTCACACGGGAAGATGGAAAGATGCGGATTGCATTGCCTCCATCCACCGCCGCTTTCAGATTGGTGAATGAGTACGCAATCAGTTGGTAGGCTGCTTACCCAGGGGAGATACTGAAGCAACCAACTATTCGGGTCGGTGATGGTGGGCCTCCTCTATCTCGAGGTCGAGGTCGGAGGGAAGCTAGGGCCGCTCGCGGTAGCGGGGCTGCCATGGTGGTGAGACCCGCACCGGTCGAGGTTATGGCAGCAGCGGTGGATCCGGTGATTCCAGAAGAGCAGGGTCATCTGGAGGGGCGGCCACCGAGGGGATTAAGTAGGATATCCACTCAGGCTCCGGGTAAGCGCTCGCGTCATATCGACAAGGCAGAGGATGTCGTCTTCCCGGAAGTTTGGGACATTTGGGATGTCAACCAGCAATTCCTCAGCCCACCTGAGATATGGGCCCACCTGAATCGCCTTGGGATGGAATTACCGGGCATAGGCCCAGTCCGGGCTGGATTCATGGCGTCTTCGGCGGAGGTAGAACAATACCTGGATGAGCTGGAGGATTACGTCCACTCTAGTGGTGTCCCTCACCCAATGATAGACCGGGTGAGGGTACTGTTGAATCAGACGGTCCCCCCACAGTTATTGGCTGCCGATATGAGGGAGTGCTTCCCCTTGCCGGAGGAATCAGAGGACTCCTCTCAGGAGGATGAGGCTGGAGGAGGGAGCCCGTTGGAGGAGGGCGAGGTCGGAGACCGAGGCTCAGAATCCGACGATTTCGCGGAGGCTCTCGAGGTAGCATTCTGAACTTCTTTCCTTACGATCTGTTCTTGGGTCACTATGGACTTCTCACCAATGTTTGAGCCATGCAGGAGGAACTTGTTCGCAGGCCTCATTCTCGCTCCTTGGCGGGTGATGATGCGGGACCGTCAGAACCTGCGCCTATGGCTGCGTCCAGTTCCGCATCTGGTGGGACCAGAGCACCCGAGGTGGCTCCTCCGGAATCTCCAGACCTTCCAACAATATACAGAGGGCCTCGCCTCGGGGTCCCGTCAGTACCGGCTCAAGGGAAGCGCCAGGAGGTCGATCTCCGTAAGTCTCCTCTACCGGTCTCCTCGTTGTCACATGTAGACCATGCAAACTAACGTTTGTCCCTCTCTGTCATACAGTTCTTCGACTGGCGTGGGCCGCTGCGGCAAGACTGGTCCGGATGTCTGGTGGCATCCCTCTTAAGGGCATGCTGGTGATGGTGGCGATAGTCCCCCCATCTCCTCAAGCTGCGACGCACATCATCACTGGCGGGACCACCAGCAGGTCCGTACCCGAAGTCATTGAGGTGGACTCCGAGGAAGAGGATCAACCGGTCGGTCCCAGTCTTGTCACGCCTGCTTCGGCGCCAGGTGTCGTACTGGATTCAACACCGGATGTTGATCCTACCGAGGATTTCTTGCGGGCGCACCCCGCATACAAGCCTGCCAATCGCGCAGACTGGGACGAAACGACCTCCGATGAGGAAGACAGCAGCATAGTCCGCCGCCGGTCGTGGAAGCTGATCACGTGCTTTATCAAGGACACTCCCCAAGAGCAATGGATGGCCGAAATGGATAGACTTTGCTTGCGGTTGCGCGAACTGTGTGCTGGGGGAGTGGATTCCCAACTTCCTCATGCACTCATCCGAGATATTATGGCTGAGAAGATCCGGGAGCATGATCGTGGGCTCAGCGTGGGCTGGCAGCGGAGGAAGGCGACCAGTATCAAGAAGCTCCAGGAGGCTGAAGGCGAGGTTCAACAGATGCAGACCCGAGCAGACGAGCTTTCAACCTCTCTTGATGCACAATCTGAGCTGGTCTCACGGTTGAAGGCCCAGCTGGCAGAGGCAGAAGGGCATATGAGGCAGACCTCTGGAGAGATGGTTGTCGTTCAAGCTAGCGTAGAGAGGGCCAAAGCCATGACTGACGAACTGTGCCCCGCCGCTGTTTAGGAGGAGTGGGAGCTAGGTCAGCGGCAGCAAGCCTTGGATTCCACAAGCCAATGGGTGGCAGAGCTGCAATGTTCTTTTGATGGGGTCAACCCGTCCATGGGGGGAGTCGACCCCTGAGTATTGTAACAAACCCAAAAACCTTTTATTGGTACTTTCGTGCTTCAAAATTTTTTCTTTGTTTTGAATTCCGTAGCGCGCACGATTTCCACTGTTGAATTGCCTTGTTACATCCCTACAATGTTTTCGGGAAGTTCAGCGACAATTCCCCAAGCCCACGTGGGTCGAGCCCGATGTCCGGGATTCGGATTACCAGTCCGGATTTTTTGAAAGACGGGAGAGGTTTGGTTGGGGAAGGAATTTTCAGGATATCCGAATTACCGTTTCCTCAGCGTGCTCTTATGCACAAACGGGGCAACGCTAGGGGCGCTGAAATCGGTCCAAACAGATGAAAATGGGAAGTGTGAATCACGATACCCAAGATTCGGAACACTGTGGGGATGTCGTGACAATAAGGGACAATCGTTAACCTTGGAGGAGAAGCGGTACCCTTACTACGTTATCCTGTAATGGGGAAAACAAATGAGGGTTGACCGTTGACCATGTTAGAAACACGGGACCATGTCACAAATGTTGTTGATCAATCCTTCGGGACGTTGGCCCAGGACAGTTGGCGGACCATAGGTCAAAAATCCATACTGTTAGGGGGTCCTTCCAGACATGACCCGTCTTCCGGAACGTTGGCCCAAGACGGTAGGTGAGCCGATGCGGCATGAGACCAGGCCGTTAGGGGGTCCCATGAGACATGAAAGGGGACGAGGGTCTGAATAAGGGGCACGCAAAGCGTGGAATATGGAGTGATGGTCTGTCCGAACAGAATCCAACACTTAGGTAGTTACACCACCATGGTGGGAGCACACCAGATGGGCACATCGGTCTAATCATGGATCATTCCTTCTTTGGGACAGGGCCTCTCTGGCGAGGGGACCTTTCACTTCCTAGTGGGATCTTGGGGCATCCTAAACTTGTTCAGGGTAGAACCATAGTTTAGTTTCATGCGTTGAGGACACATAGACTCCTGTATTTTAACGTCATACGATAGGACGTGGAATAAAAGGGAAGGAAGCGTGTGGCGCGGTAGATATGAAACCGACGTGAATGAGGACTTGGAGTCCAAATCATACCACATACCCCTGGAGAAAACTCTTTAGGTCGAGGGACCAAGAGTGAGGATTGGGATGGGCCCAAAGCAGAGTGGTCGGGCATTCCTACGTACCCCATGAGGATGGGAATCAATCCATACATAGTTATGGAAGCGCATTTTAACGTCATGCAGGACGAGGAGCATCCTGACCGTGTTGGTACACATCCCGCCAAAATTACTAAGCCCACGTGAGTCGTGCTCGATGTGGGAAACAAGCAGTAGTGGTGGGAATTTCCCGACACAGAAAGGGGCAGGTTAGGGCAAAGGGACGCTCAGTGAATACCGGCCCAATGACACTAACATGATCATTTAGCGCACCTAGATGCGCGAAGAGAAAGAGACGAGTATGATGGAATTTCACTTGAACATGAGGAAGTGGAAACGTGTGAATCATGGCACTCGACATTCAGATCACGATGACGGCGGCGTGACGATGGAGGATAACTGTTGACCGTGTTCGCAACACAGCATCCTGTCGTGTTAGCCTAGAATGGGGACAGACAAATGAGGGTCGACCGTTGACCATGTTCGAAACACGGGACCATGTCACAAATGTTGTCAAATATCCGTAGGGACGTTGGCCCAAAACGATTGAAGGGCCCTTAGGTCCAGCATTCATAGAGAGCCCTTAATCCTAGTATCCATGTCGTCCGGGGGTCCTTTTGGATGTGGAAGAGGATGAGGATCCAAATAGCGAGCTCACGAAGCTTGGTCGTGGGACGAAGGGAATGTCCGTATGAAAGTCCCACACTTTGGGTTCTTTGTCGAAACACATCTGAATACGACAACGAAACTTATTAGAAAGAGGGATTAGATTCCTTTCCCTTGGGGAGATCTTAGTTTAGGGTCGTAGAATTCGGACCATGGATGGGAAGAGACATAAGAGGCACATGGTGGAGTAACTCAAACACCTGGCGCGAATGGCAATACGAGGTGTGTACGGTGCGCTGAACAACCTGACGCGAATGAGGACGTATTCCCATATCACACCGCCCGACCCCCTTAGGAGAGGTTTTTTTTCAAGGGACCGAAAGCGAAAGTTAGGATGGGCCCACGGGGAAGTGCCCGGGTGCTCCTACGTATCTCATAGGGATGAGAATCAAGCCTTATGTAGTTCTTGATGGACCTTAGACCATAAATGGGTAAAGGGAGCAGGGGACGCATGGAATCAAAACCCGACGTGAAGGAGGACCTAAGCCCTACTTACCATGCATTCTCTGGGGAAATGCTCGAGTCGAGGGACCGAACACAAAGGTTAGGCTGGGCCCGTGGGGAAGTGCCCGGGCACTCCTACGTATCTCATAAGGATGAGAATCAAGCCATACGTAGTTCTGAAAGGTGACACAGTAAGATACCAGTGTCGGGGAAAAGGAGAGTGCGGGCATGGCCCTTGCACTAAAAGAAGCGGAATTTGATAAATCTTGTTTGTTCTTTAAGGTGAATGGTTTTTTTTGTGAAGCGACAGGCCTAGAATAGTAGGTCGTGATGTCTCCACAAGGATAAAGCCGTGATGGGTGTTGACAAATGGCATGGCACATGGCCAATACCCAACGTGATGTCCTCTACAACGAGGTCACCACAATGCAGTGCTGTTTTTCATCGTGCGGCCAGGACGATAATGTCACAGTTTAGGGTCGTATGATAGGACCAAGCATGCATTTTATCTTCATGCAGTGCAGACGTAGCAGAGACGATGCTAAGCGGGAAATGTGCGCAGTGTTATAAAACACAATTGATGGAGACATGATCCCACATCAAATTGTACGCCATTCGGAGAGGGAAACCTTAGGCCGAGGGGCCTATATAGAGGTAAGAGGTGAAACCGTGGGAGATACTGGCTCCCTAAATGGGTTGTACCCGAAGATAGGGCGTCCGGGCGGTCCTACGTATCCCATGAGGATGGGAATCAAGCCACACGTAGTTTTGAATGGATCTTAGTTTATGGTCTTAGAGCGCGGACCATGGGAGCCCCGAAGGACGCCATATTGCAGCTTTGTCCCCCTGACATGCAAAGGTGCACTGAGGGATAGCGCCAAAAGTGTCGAGATTCCACCTGGACATGATGGGGTGGAAAATGATGTGAATCATGAAACCAACATTTGAGGACTGAAGGGGATGGCGTGACGATAGAGGATTACTGCTGACCAAGTTTGCAACACAGCATCCTATCGCATTAGCCTGAAATGGGGACAAACAAATGAGCATCGACCGCTGACCGTATTCGCAACACGTGATTTTATCGATTTGTTGTCCAAAACCCTCAGGGGCGTTGGCCCGTAACAGTAGGAGAGCCCTTGGGCATTGTATCCAGGCCGTTCTTGGGGGTCCCTCCGGGTGTGAAAGGTGATGGAAGCCCGAATGGAGGGGAACACGAAGCTTGACAAGTGGAAGGAACTTGATCAAGTTGAATCTGACACTCTTGGTCCTAGACCAGAGTACTCTTAACACATGGGTGAACCACTGCAAGGGGTCAAGAGACTCAGCTTGAGGGTAACCTAGAGATGGAGAGTTCCTGGGAGAAGGGGGCATGGTGCCCAAAACCTTGTATCATACCTACATATCCCCCTCCTAGAGAGGGATAGACCAAGTGGCCTAGGTGACCAGGAGATCAGGAGATCTCTAAGAGGTGGGGATGGACCCGAATCCTAGACATTCAGGTGGTCCTACGTATCCCATGAGGATGGAAATCAATCCATACGTAGTTCTGAAGGGTGCCTTTTAATGTCATGCTGGACAAGGAATAGGAGGGCTAAATCTCAGAATGGGCATGTGCGTGGTGCAGCTATTGCAAACCCGATGTGAATGAGGACATAATCCCGCACTACGCCACGCGGTCCCGTAGTCGGGGTCCTGAAGGCAGGACCAGAGAGGTGAACTTGCTGAACTCAAGCTGGACCCAAAGACAAGGGGTCTGGGCATTCCTACGTATCCTATCAAGATAGGAATCAAGCTGAACGTAGTTCCAGATGAGAATCTTAGTTTATGGTCTTAGAGTTCAGACCGTGAATGGTGACAACTTCCCGAGTAAGCACATATGTCAACCCGATTCCTAATCCCACGTGAGTTAAACACCGTGTGGGAAACAAGGGGGGTATCCTCATCGCAATACTTGGGGCGTCCATCAAAGGGGAGTCGGCAGAGAGTTCCGAAGGACACCTTTGATGCAGCTTGTTCCCCCAACGCGCGGACGTGCACGGAGGAAAACTACCAAGAGTTCCGAGACTCTACTTGGACATGATGAAGTGATGAAGGGTGTGAATCGTGTACCCGACATTTTGGGCTTAATGGGTTGGCGTGGCGATAGAGGAAAACTGTTAACCATGGTGGAAACACAGCGTCCATATCGCGTTAGCCTGAGGTGGGAACAACAAATGAGCATCGACCACTGACCCTATTCGCAACGCGGGATTTTATCGATTTGTTGTCTGAAACCCTCGGGGGCGTTGGCCCGTAACGGTAGGAGAGCCCTTGGGCGTAGTATCCAGGCCGTTCTTGGGGGTCCCTCTGGGTGTGAAAGATGATGGAAGCCCTGATGCAGGGATACACAAAGCCTGGAAAGCGGGTGCGTACGTGTCCGAGTAAAGCTTGGCATTCCAGGTAATAAACCAGAGTACTCTTAGGTACATTGGTGAACCACCGAAAAGGTATTGACGAAACAGCTCAGTAGGGAGAGGAACATGGCGTGGTCATTACGAGACCGACGTGAATGAGGACATAATCCCACACCACACCATATAATCCCCTCATGGAGGAAGGATAGGCCAAGGGGCCAATATGGGATGAAGATTCCCGAGAGATGGGGCTGGACCCGAATCTTTGGACATTCAGGTGGTCCTACGTATCCCATGAGGATGGGAATCAAGCCACACGTAGTTCTCTAAATGTAGTTTAACGTCATACGGGACGAGAAGGGGAGTAATATACCCCTAAATAAGGGAGGTATACGGTATGGCAAAGAAGCCGACGTGAATGAGGACGTAGTCCCACACCACACCGTACACTCCTATAAGAGAGGACCTGGGTCGTGGCCTGGAAAGGCCAAGGGGCCTGATGGTTAGGCATTGGTCAGGAAGTCCTGACCTGCTTGTAGTTTAACGTCTTGTAATGAGGACGAGGGTTGGGGACCCGAGGAGGCCAAGGGGCCTGAGGCTGGGCCTCGTAAAGGGAGGCGTACGGCATGGTACATGATCCCGACGTGAATGAGGACGTAGTCCTACACCGCGCCGTACACCCCGGGTAAGAGGTTAGGCGAAGGGGCCCGATAAGGCCAGGGGGCCTAAGGTCAGACATCGGTCAGGAAGGCCTGACGGGTCTGCAGTTTAACATCTTACATGAGGACGGGGGTCGGGGACCCGAGGAGGCCAAGGGGCCTGAGGCTGGGCCTCGTAAGGGAAGGTGTACGGTATGGCGAAGAAGCCGACGTGAATGAGGACATAGTCTCACAACACACCGTACACCCCTATGGGGAATCGGGGCCGTGGGCCCGATCGCTAGCACCACCCAGGGGGAAGTTTGTCACCTCGGGATGGGGCAGAACAAATCACTGCACTCGATGTCTGGGACATCTCGGGGTGGACCTGAAGATCCAGGACACTGTTGACCATGTTCGAAACACAGCGTTCCTATGGTAACCTGATATGGGAGCAACAAATGATCTTCGACCGCTGACCAAATTCACAACGCGGGACTTGTATCGTCTTGTTGCTTGAAAACCCTCGGGGGCGTTGGCCCGTAACGGTAGGAGAGCCCTTGGGCATTGTATCCAGGCCGTTCTTGGGGGTCCCTATGGGTGTGAAAAATGATGAAATCCCAGTCAAGGAGTGGGTGAAGCATAGCTGTATCCATCCATGAAAGAGGCAAACATCTCCAGGGGGATGTGCAGCCGGGTCGAGGCTTGCTCGATGTGAGTCGGGGAAAAAGTGTGCACCCCGCCATGTCTTGACCCGAGGGGAAGATTTTGGCTTTCGAACTGGGCCAACGGACGAAATGTCCGGGCGTTCCTACGTATCTCATGAGGATGAGAATCAATCCATACGTAGTTCTTGAAGGCCATACAATTTAGCGTCGTGCGGTGAGGAGGTGGGAGGATAGAAGAATGGGAGTGGGAACATGGTGTGACCCTTACAATCCTTATGCGAGCGGGGTTGTATGAGTGGGGCTAAGAAAGCCTACTCCCTACTACACAAAGATCCTCCAAGGAAACTATTCCCAGGGGGGATAGTGGAAAAGAAAATCTTGGGGCTGGGATCAGGACGAGGCGTCCGAGCGTTCCTACGTATCCCATAAAGATGGGAATCAAGCCACACGTAGTTCTTGACATGCAGTTTAACATCTTGAGGGACGAGGAGCATCTCATTTGGGGATATGTAAGGTACGGAAAGTAATCCGACGTGAATGAGGACGTAGTCCTACACTATACCATACAATCCCGCGAGAGGGTAAGTCGGGGAAAAAACAACTTGCAGTTTAACGTCTCGCGGTGAAGACGGGGGGCCAGCGGCCCGAGGAGGCCAAGGGGCCTGAGGCTGAGCCTCGGTCAGGAAGGCCTGACTGGCTTGCAGTTTAACGTATTGTAGTAAGGACGGGGGCCGAGGCCCGAGGAGGCCAAGGGGCCTGAGGCTGAGCCTCGGTCAGGAAGGCCTGACTGGCTTGCAGTTTAACGTCTTGCAGTAAGGACGGGGGATGGGGCTCGAGGAGGCCAAGGGGCCTGAGGCTGAGCCTCAGCCAGGAAGGCCTGACTGGCTTTTAGTTTAACGTCTTGCAGTAAGGACGGGGGTCGGGGCCCGAGGAGGCCAAGGGGCCTGAGGCTGAGCCTCGGTCAGGAAGGTCTGAATGGCTTGTAGTTTAACGTCTTGTAGTAAGGACGGAGATGCAGTTTAAGGTCGTGCGGGACCATCTTGCAGTTTAGGGTCATGTAGGACTTTACAGTTTAGAGTCATGTTGGACCATAATGTGCAGTTTAAGGTCATGCGGGACCGTTTCACATTTTATCGTCTTGCAGGACGAAGATGTAGTTTAAGTTCGTGCAGGACCATCTTGCAGTTTAGGGTTGTGCAGGACTTTACAGTTTAGAGTCATGTTGGACCATAATGTGCAGTTTAAGGTCATGCGGGGCCATTTCACAGTTTATCGTCTTACAGGACGAAGATGCAGTTTAAGGTCGTGCGGGACCATCTTGCAGTTTAGGGTCGTGCAGGACTTTACAGTTTAGAGTCATGTTGGACCATAATGTGCAGTTTAAGGTCATGCAGGACCATTTCACAGTTTATCGTCTTGCAGGACGAAGATGCAGTTTAAGGTCGTGCGGGACCATCTTGCAGTTTAGGGTCGTGAAGGACTTTATAGTTTAGAGTCATGTTGGACCATAATGTGCAGTTTAAGGTCATTCGGGACCCTTTTGCCCTAGGCAAAGTATCGCTTGAGGAATTTGGCATTGGTGGGAGGGGTTATACGCTCTCCATCTATGGTCACCAAGGAGTATGCTCCATTGGGGTAAACCTTATGGATGATCTAAGTCCCTTCCCATTTGGGTTCTAATTTGGGCGGTTTCCTACCGGGAATCATTGGTGCTCGAAGGGCCAGTACCAGGTCGCCCTGTAGAAAAGAGAGGAAACGAACCCTCTTGTCGAAGGCCCTCGCTATCTTATCCTGATGCCTTTCCAGATTGTGCAGGGCACGAAGCCGGTTCTTGTCTCCAGTGCTTCTAATTCGGCTAGACGGATCCCGGCTACCTCATCTGATGTCTGGTGGTCATAAACTGTAGTGTGTAACGACGGCAGCTGGATCTCAATGGGTAGGACGGCCTCAGCTCCATACACTAGGGAATATGGGGTCACCTGGGTAGAGTTGTGAGTCGTCATCCGGTAATCCCAGAGGGCGTTGGGGAGTTTGTCCAGCCAACTTTTCTTGTTCTGACCAACCATCTTCTGCAGAATGTTATAGAGGGTCTTGTTGAACGCCTCGATCTGTCCATTCGCCTGCGCGTGGTAGGGGGAGGTATAGTTCGACCGGATGTCGTACTTGGCGTACAATTTCTTCAATTCAGCTGCTCGGAAGTTGGTGTCGTTATCGGTGAGGACAGCGTGAGGTACCCCAAACCGGTGGATAATGTTGGAGCTCACAAAGTCAATGATGGAACGGGCCTTGACCTCTTTGAGCGGAACTGCTTCTGCCCACTTGGAGAAAAAATCTGTAGCAGTCAGGATGAACCTACATTGGCGGGCTTTTGCCGGTGGATACGGTCCCACTACATCAAGTCCCCATACCAAAAATGGCCAAGAGTACTTGGTGGGGTGGAGGGGCTCCGGCGGCCGATGCAAGAAGTTGGCGTGTACTTGGCACACGTGGTATCTCTTGGCATATCCAATACAATCATGGATCATAGAGGGCCAAAAGTACCCCAACCTCCGGATTTGATGGGACAGCTTCAGCCCAGCTTGATGGGCGCCACAGGAACCGGAGTGAACCTCTTTCATAACCTGAAGTATCTATACTCCTTGGATGCAACGGAGGAGGACACCATCGAAACTCCGCTTATAAAGGATTTGTTCAAGACTGGGGCCGCTCTGGAGCGTAAATTGCATCGCGCGGCGTCGTATTCGCTCGCGCTTGGCCCGGTCGTCCGGGAGCTGACCATTTTGGAGATACTCGACAAAAGGTGCTCTCCAGTCGGGAGTGGCTTCAACCACTGCGTCTGACGAACCCGGGGCCCCTGACGTGGAGGGTCCGGCGGTGAGATGACTTACCTGCAGACCATCATTGTCCTCTTGGGTGGCGGGGGCAATGACTCTCCGGTAGGCCACATGTATGATCAAATCATCTTGCTCGGGTTCTGCGAGCGACGCGGCTAAGCCATCCAGGGCGTCTGCTTGGCCGTTCTGCGACCGTGGGACATGGGTAACCTCTGGTCGAGAAGAGAACTGGGCCATTAGGTGGAGGGTGTACTCCAGCAAGGTTGTGAGCTCCGGCTTCCTGACAACGTAGTCGCCATTAACCTGTTTGATTACCAGCTCGGAATCTCCCTTCACATGTAGATGGGGCACATTGATCTCAAGGGCCAAATCGAGGTCGGTGATGAGAGCTTGGTACTCTGCCTCGTTGTTCATACAGCCTTCTGACAATAGGAATGAGTATGGAAGGACGGCTTGCGCCGGGGTAATGAAGACAATACTCACGCCCACTCTATTGAGCTTGGGATCATTGAGCCTCCTACCAGTGGGGATCCGGGAGGCGCCGTCGAAATGCATTTGCCAACACGGGAGAGCATGATCGACTGAGATGATCATCTCATCAGGGAAATCTAGGTCCAGGGATTGATCCATGGAGGTTGTATGGGCAGCTAAAAAGTCTTCCAATGCCTGTCCCTTAATGGCCTTCTGAGGTACAAACCTGATATCAAACTGCTGGAGAATCACTGCCCACCGTTCTAGTCGGCCAGTCAGCATGGGGCGGTTCAGGATGTACTTCAGTGGGTCTACCTGGGAGACCAATTTCACCTCATGGTGTTGCAGGTAATGTCGCAACTTCTGCATGGCGAAGACGAGCGCAAGGCAGTTCTTTTTGATAGGGGAGTATCTGACCTCCGTATCGAGAAGCATGCGGCTGAGATAGTAGAGACTGTTCTCAGTACCCTTGTTATTCTTCTGGGCGAGCAACGCACCGAGGGATCTCTCCAGGGCGATCACATAAAGGACCAGCGGCTTTCCAGAGACGTGTGGCATCAAGACCGGAGGTTGGAGCAGATACTTCTTGATTTCCTCGAAGGCGGTCCGACACTCCTCATCCCATTCGTAGGCAGCGCCCTTCTTCATGAGCCGGGAAAAGGACTTACACTTGCCGGCCAGATTCACGATGAATCGGCGTATATAGGCTAAGTGGCCTTGAAGTCCTCGAAGCTCCCGAATGTTTCTCAAGGGAGGCATTTGGCTGATGGCCTTGATCTTCTCTGGGTCGATCTCGATACCTCAGTATCTGACAACAAAACCCAGAAAATTCCCAGAGGTGACCCCAAAGGCACACTTCAGCGAGTTCATCTTCAGGCGATGGGAACGGAGGAAACCGAACACTTTCTCAAGGTCTTTGAGATGGTCCTGGCACTGACATGATTTGACTACGAGGTCATCCACGTATAATTCCACCAATGTCCCGAGAATCGTCTTGAATATGAGATGCATGGCCCTCTGATAAGTGGCACCTGCATTTTTCAAACCGAATGGCATAACCTGGTAGCAAAAGGTACCTTGGGGAGTTCTGAAGGCAGTGGACTCCTCGTCTTCGGGGGCCATCTGGATCTGGTTGTACCCAGAATACCCATCCATGAAAGAGAGGGCTTGGAACCCATCTGTGGCATCAATCAACAACTCCGTCACCGGGAGTGGGAAGTCATCCTTTGGGCAGTGGCGATTAAGATCGTAGAAGTCGATGCAGACTCTGATCTGCCCATTCTTCTTCCTGACTGGCACAATGTTGGCAAGCCACTTGGGGTACTGGACCTCCTTAACGAAGTTGTCTTTTATTAGCTTGTAAACTTCGGCCTCAACCATAGCACCATGAGAATGGTTCATCTTCTTAGGAGGCTGCTTAAACCCACGATGTTTTGCCGGGAGGCCCAAATGGTGAATGGCTGCCTGGGGATCTAGCCCTGGCATCTCGTTGTAACTCCAAGCAAACACATCACGGTGTTGTTTGAGGAAGTCTACGTACTGCTGCCGCTCCTCGGGGGACATGGCTACACTGATCAATGTGGATTTCGGATCTACCTCGCTACCAAGGTTCACCTGTACCAGTTCATCAACCGTGGTAGAGACGCCTTCTTCAAAGGCGGGGGGAGCATCCTCTAGGTCTTCCTCCCCACCTGTAGGGGTACTTCCCGTGAAGGAAGATAATTCTGGGCTATCAAAACCCGAGGGGCAGCTGGTGCCGGCCTGGGCAGCAGCGGTCATCACATCGGGAGACTCACTCGCCATTGAGACCATAGCAATGAAGGCGGTCGACCCTATCCCATCTGGCCTTCGGCCTAAGGGGCCTTGTTTGATAATATCAAAGAAGTGGTGACGTGTCGGCTTGAGTCAATTGATTCCAGCCCAGTGGAAGAGACACATATGGCGCACCGCCGTTGTCATAAGCTTGACATCCCGGTACCGTACAGGGGTAGGAGGTTCCGGGATGACTTGAGCCTGGTTGATGTAGGAGTACGAGGTGATTTTCCGTCGTCGTTTGAACACGGGAACATGCCTTCCTTGTGTACCCGAAACAACAAAAGAGTGTCCCATGTCGGGGGTCGTGGCCTCCAACCGGTGGATCAGGAGGATGTAGGCATCATCCATGCTTGCCCAGGGATCACTTGTGACCGGGGCGGGTTCATCCTCGCTTACTAGGATTTTCTTATCCTTACTTTTGTAATAACCCGCATCCAGATAGCGGGCCTCACAAGAAGCGAAAGGGGACGTGTCTCCTTGGAGCACACCTACTCGACCGTTGAGCGAGTACTTGAGGCACTGGTGATACGATGAAGGGATCGCTGCATGCAGATGGAGCCATGGCCTACCCAACAATGCGTTGTAGGCGGTGTCCTGAGAGACAACCATGAACTTGGTGCTGGCAATTAAGCCATCGAACTGAGTCTTCAGGCAGATCTTGCCGACTGGGGTTTGCTCTGTCCTATCGTACCCCTGGATCCTGAGGTCAGAGGGAGTTAAATCACCTTCATACAGACCCAGCTTTCGCAACTTCAGGGTCGGAATTAGATTGATTCGGGAACCTGTGTCAACGAGGTAGCGGCGGACTTCCACACCATTGAAGTGGACAGTGATGTAC
This sequence comes from Viscum album, assembly GCA_963277665.1. Lineage (NCBI taxonomy): Eukaryota > Viridiplantae > Streptophyta > Magnoliopsida > Santalales > Viscaceae > Viscum > Viscum album. The sequence goes on along the minus strand of OY728143.1, from coordinate 2,081,899,642 downwards.
AGCGGGAGAATGTGCCCCTTTATAGGAGGGTCCTCATCTTCATCGGAGAACGAGATAACCACCTGACATTCGGTGTTTTCAATCGTCTCGGTATGGGAGGCTTCTGCAGCTGCTACCTCCGTCTCAAACTGGAGGGGGATCCTTAGGGCCTTGGCAAGTGCATCGCGCATTTCGGATGATAGGAGGAGGACCTCAAGGATAGAAAGCCTCTCCGAAATGCTGGCCAGGTGCTTCAGGACATCATACTTTCGTGCCAAACGCGAACCTCTGCTTACAGGAGGTCGTTCGGCATTTGGAGGCATAGCGAGTCCTGCTGGTTGAACCGGCGATCGGCTAGTACTGGGCACATCTTGCTACCTACTAGTAGAAGCCCGGAGAGTAGTCTCCGAACTAGGATCGGACAGCGGAGGCTGGCCTGTATCCAGGCAAGACTGACTGTGATACAAACAAGGCAGCTCCCCCCGATCTAGTAGCACGAACGGCGGTGGAGGTAGAGCCGAGGGCGTTATATGGGTTTGTGCGTGCTGAGATCTACGCTGAGTCTGCTGCCTGGTCTCAGTAGCATGCATGGCTTGGCCAAAAGTGGCTGTTGACGTACCTCGATGACCGACGCGGTTACGTTTCCGCTGATGTTGATGTCAGCTGGAAACGTTTGGGAGGTCTGCCTGGAGTTCCCCCTCGTCGGGGGTCATATAGGGCTTTACCAGCTCCACGGTGTTAACCGAAGCATACCCCTGGCTGTCGCTCAAGGATTCATCCACCCCCTGGGCAGATTCTGGGAGGAATCCCCATTTCAGGGGGCATAAAGTCGTCGAGAGTGCGGGATGACGACGGCACCGGCGGTGCGCGTTTCTTCTTCTTACGTCGCCGCTGCTTGCCCTTTTGGGAAGAGGCCGACTGTGAAGACGAGGCGGAGGAACCGGCTACTTCTTCTGAAGGTTCCGACTGCTTCAGGCGCGCTCGGATGATTCCATGGGCATGGACGACGGTTTTTCAAGCCATCCAGTCGTCGTATTTCTGGGATCCGCGGCTGGGGACCTGCTGCCACTCGCCTTCGTTGTCGCTACCAATCTCTGATCCTGCAAAGACACCTGCCACTTGCGCTGGTGCTGGACCCATCTTGACTATGTTGTTGTTGACCTGGTCTTGAATCCAGTCTTTAAACACATAGCATTGCTTGAGGGTGTGCCCCAGGATCCGATGATAAGGGCAGTAGTTGGAGTGATCGGTGAGATTCGCCTCTGTCGGCCTTCTGTACTCAGGAAGACGCACAATCCCTTGCTCTAGAGCACTTCGGAAGTATCCAAGGACCTGATTTTCGTTGAACGAATAAGCCTGGTACCTTCTTTCCGGATAGGGGGCCCTGGGGGCCTGGCCCTGACGAGGGGCCGGAGGGGCCTTCCGAGGAGGCGGCTCCTGATTGTCTTGCCTAGGTGGCGGTGGCGCATTGCGCGAGGGAACCTGTCGGTTCTAAGGCGGTCGCTGCTGGGCAGGAGCCTGTGCTTGAGATGGAGGACCTCTACGGGGTTGCGGGGGTGGTGTCGCCGGCAGTAACTCCAGCTGCCTTGGGGCTTCTATTTGGGCCACCGTGGCGGGTTCATCCCTGGCGGTCCTCCTGGCCGGGATCATAGGGGGCAACAAACGTGCCTGACTGGCCTGTTGCAGGGCTTCCTCAAGGAGTTGAGCCTTATCTGAGAAATCTCTGAACCCTCCAGGGTAGTTCTGGGTAATCAGAGAGGGTACCAGCTCTGTCTTGACGTTCCCCACACACATCGTCAGTAGTTGCTCCTGAGTCAGTGGCATATCGAGGGAATACGTAAGTCCCTTCCACCGGGTGATGAAATCTGCAACCCGCTCATCAGGCCTTTGCTTGCACTTGAAGAGGTCCGCAATGCTGGTCTTCCGCGTGGTGGAGCTGAACTGGTATAAGAACTACCGGTGAAGATCCTCCCAACCGTTCACCGATCCGATAGGGAGCTGGCTGTACCAGACGAATGTCGTACCTTCCAATGTCTGTACGAAACATCGGAGATTGGCGGCTTCTTACTGATCCGGGGTCCCCAGAATGGGGTCACACCTGGAAGAAAAATGAGCCAAGTGCTGCGGCGGGTCCCCTATCCCGTTTAAAGGCGAGAAAGTGGGGTTCCCAAAACCCGGCGGTGCGGGCATATCATCCACCCACGCAGGATAAGGCTTGCCATCCGGTGGGACCGCCACCTGCCGCGTTTCCAATGCTTCGAGGCGGGCTTTGATCGCCGCGATAAGATCATCTGGGTGGGGGTCCCTGTCTTGACGGGGATCCCTAACCACAAGTGCATTGTCAGGTTCTGCAACACGGTAGACGGCTTCGGCCGCTCGTGGGTCAACTGGTTAGACGACCCGCGGGGCGACTGGGGGAACCCGGACTGGATTCTTCAGATTGCCCCGTCGCTCGGGGGGATTTGGCGAGACGTATCGCACCCTCTTGCCATACATTCCGGATTCTGCCCTGTCTGCGGCAGTAGCATGATTAGGGTTGCCCGGAGGCATCTCACCGGGGGGAAATTGTTCCTTCCCCTGCTGCCCCGGCCTGGGATTACCATAGTCGGGTCGCCGCTCTACGGTGCGCTCAGCCAAGAGTTCGTCAACCAGCCTCTTCTTCTCAGCAAGAAGCTGGCATAACATGTCCTTCTCGGGATCTTCATCCGTTTTCTGCACAGAGGCGGATGGGTCAGAGTTCTTGATTGTTCCAACGTGCTCCTTACCCTTGCCGGTGTTTCGACCGAGTACCAGCGACTCGGTGGCTACGGGGAGGCCTAGCAGGTTCCTCTACGGACGGGTAACTCTCCCTGATGGGTCCAGCAGTGGCAGTACGCCCTCGGGGGGTAAGTCTCCATCAAGGAATTTAAGCTCATCTTCCTTGTCCACGACGTCATCCATGTGGACCGCGACCCCTCTCAAGGGAATGTCCTCGATGTCGCATAGCGAATCGGGCTGCCGTCAGATAGGGTCGAAGAGGAGAGCGGCATAGTGTCCCCAACCACGGACTTGCACATGGGGGTGGCTTCCCTGACGATTCTACGGAGTGCTTTAAAACACTAAATGCATTTTCGTTGAAGGGCGCTCTGGCGGCCTGGCGACTTAGGGTGCTGGCCCACAAGGAGTGCGGCCGCATCGACCAGGCGGCACTGCTCGCCGATTTCTTCAAAGTGCTCTCGACTACTGGGGTACACCACCCGTTCGTAACGAAGGCGGAAGTGTGTCGCCCATAGGGTTCGACAAAATCACCCCACTTCTTCAGGGGTAAGAGACTCTTGTACGCGAAAATTCAGCACCGCCATCGGCCAGAACTTTTCCAGGAAGTAATCCGCTGCGAGAATACTCCAGAAGCTCCTGGGCTCGGACTCAGGGTCTGGCCCTATGTTGCCCCACTCGTCAACCAAGGGCGGCTGAGGGACCGGTAGCGGTACTGAGGCGGACCTCTGGGGTAGTAAGCTCGGCGGTGGAGAATATGGTGAACGAGCTGACTGGCCGCCGAATTCCGAACCATCCTTCGAAGAGTGAGGTGACCTGGCCACGATGTCACGATACGACGGGCTGATAACCACAGCTTTAGGAACAGGAGTCGCGGCTACCGGCGACAGGTTGTGTCATCGATCTACCATCGTTGGCCCCCAAAATAACTCTCCCTGATCTCTGGTAGAGGTAGAGGGCGCTTCTGGTGACAAAGGCGGTGATTGCGCGGTCGAGACCTGCGGAATTCCCAAGATTTATTCCTCTTGGATGTACCTGTGGAGGGAGACGGGAATCTGGTGGACCTCAAATTCTGGGAGAATGAGGCTAACGCGTCTGGTTCCTTCCCTAGTCCTTGATATGGAGGAGCGGGGAGAAGGTTCCATCGCTGAATCGCATTCCGCTTCCGAGTCGGAGAAGTGGGCAGGTTTGATCTCCACCTGGGCCTTCCCAGGGTTCTTCTTGTGGCGGCGACGACCCGCTCTCCTGCCCCGGGGTGGCTCTTCGGGACAGGGTTGACCCCTATCAGGAAGCCTCGGGGTGGCGCTGGCACCGTGGCGGAGAGGGACCCCACTCGAGATAGCCGAGGTGCGAGGGGCGCCAGGGCAAATGTCGAAGGGTACATGGGGAGGACCTCCATGAACACCACCCATGTAGGCGGAGCCTCTGTTGGAATCGGCAGGAGCATGGGGAGGACCTCCATGGTCGATGCGAGTGGAGCGAGGCTGACCTTCACTCCTCGAGTTGCTGGGGCGAGGAGGACCTTCGCCGGTTGCAGAGAGGACGTAGGGAGGGCCCCCACGTTGGAGAAGGACCGAATGTATGGTTCCTTCAGATCGGCGGTCGGGGGCAGGAGGATGGACTCCATACCCTGTATAATGGGCGCGGGAAAGGTTTCCGCGCTGAGCGTCACTGTCGCGGGGCAGGTCTTCCTTCGGGATGGGGGTAGCACGAGGCATACCTCCATGAAGAACTTCGGAGCGGGGAAGGCCCACACTCTGTGGATTAGTGGTATGGGGAGGACCTCTGTACGGGGTGACATTATCGCGGGTTAGTTCGCGGCGATCACCACTTGGGCCTACAACCCGGAGAGTCAACCCAGCCTGCCCGTGGGGCGGTTGGGGTCTCGATCCTGGTTGGGTTAAGGAGTGACCCTTCTCAGTGTATGAAGGGGCTTCACGATGCACGTCGGCGGCGGCTCGGGCCACTGTAGTTGTCGACGTTGACGCGCCTGGGTGAGCGTCCTCAGCCCGGGCCCGGCGCTGATGTCAGGTCAGGCGAGCTGGTGCAGGTGGTGCAGGGACGTAGCCTGCCTGCTCTTCCTGCGGGGCTGGACGGTGGCGTTGACGCGGCCGGGCAGGAGCTCTGGCATGGAGACCTTGGGTCGGGACCCTGAGCGGGCTGAACCGGACAGCGCCCGCCTCTTCAGCGTAAGGCAAGGAGTCGTCAAGGTGTTCTGGAGACAGGCTCCCGAAACGGTTGAACGTTGGGGTGGGGAGCAGGGGCTCCCTGCGCAGCCTGTTAGGGCGGCGTTGACGGCGGGGCCTGGAGGCCTTCAGTTCCAGGCGGGCCATATCCCAAGTTGGGATGACCCCTTCTTCCTCGTACCTGCGCACGAGGTTATTGATCACCCTTCACTGGATGACCTCTGATGGGAAAAGGGGACGTGGGCACCCCGTATTCCGCGATGTGGTGGCCGTCATGGCGGTAGCGGTTCTATGTGGGGTGGTTGTGGCGGTGTTTCCCCTGCCCCTACGTGGGCGAGGAGCGGACGGTAATCGCATCTCTGTAACAGCAACCTGGTTCCTGAGAAACGAAGGGATCAACTCATCAGTACTGAGAGGAAAAGGATTGACAGCCAGTGCCCAGCATCCTTCCATTCTCCATGTCTATAAGAAGAATCCACACCAACACGCTGCAGAACGGAGTGCCCCACATTCTACTTCCCCGACTTCCGATGAGTTTCACGATAGGCCCGCTATTTGCTTGGCGGGACCAGGCGTCGGATATCTGGATCCGGTGACACGTCAATCTACTAGTGTCTCGAACGCTACTAATCTCCATATTGAGGAGAAGAATTTCACGTCGGGTTCACCATTTCTGTTTCCGACGCTTTCGCCGGGGCGCGCGCGCACATCCGTTCCGTCCGCAGAGGAGGACGTGCGGCGCTTTGTTGCCCCGCATTCCCGCTTTCCAAAGGCGGGCGGCATTCGCTTTTTATTCAGGGACGTCTTCTCCTTGATCGAAACGGGATGATGGGATGTCGGTTATTCCTCCTTTGGATTCATCCTCAGAACTCGTAACCTAGTCCGGGTCTCCCTCATAGATTTAATACGTAGTTCGTGAAACTCTTTCCAGTTCCATGTTTCCATGGACACCGGTTAATTACACTGCTTCTGTCGGGACATTCCAAAGGGTCCGGTCAGGGCAGCAACCTTCAGTCGGGGGAGTAGTCACGTTGAGGCATCAGTAGAGTGTCTGGATGCTGGGGAACCTGGCATGTCTGTCTGTTATCCCTAGTCACAAGGCTTCTCGAGGGCATGGAAGCCCGAGGCATCCCACATCGAGCGCGGTGAATTATATGTCATAGACACATATCTGAGGTTTTCCTCAGCTTCCTGTGTTTAACACAGGGTATGTCGAGAGTTTAACGTCTAGCAGAGATGGATCAACCCAACCAGAGCATTAGCTAGGATAGATAGGATTGAGGGATTCTCCTTGAAGGGATGTCGATACCGGGGCCAGCCCATGGGCGGCTGTGAAGAAGAGCGTACCGACATTGTCTCACCGGGATATGACGGTCCGGGAGAGAATCAGGATGGGTTGTATGAGGATGAATGAAGTAGAGGGGGAATGAAATGGGACCATCGCAGGGGCGACAGTGAAGTTGGGCTTGAACCTTGAAGAGTCTTCCTACAAATCCCCATGGCAGGGAATCAAAGTCCGCGTAGTTCGGGATGGTGCCAGTAAACCGACGTGAAGGTGGACCTTGGCCCAATGAATGTTGTCGGCGAACCGACGTGAAGGTGGACCTTGGTCCGATGGTCATCGTCAGCATACCGACGTGAGGTTGGACCTTGGTCCAATGGGCATCATCAGCGTACCGACGTGAGGGTGGACCTTGGTCCGATGGGCATCGTCAGCGTACCGACGTGAGGGTGGACCTTGGTCCAATGGGCATCGTTAGTGTGTCGACGTGAAGGTGGACCTTGGTCTAATGAGTGGTGGGCTTGAGCCTCTGGAAGGCTTCATACGTACCATGCCTTGACATGGATCAAAGACCCCGTAGTTCAAAGGGTTTCATTACCTATCACATTTTTCAGCATGATTCCTCCTATTTACCACTATTAACTAAAATAAAGGAAATTTAGGGACGAGAATCCTTAAAATAATAATAATATAAAAAGGAAAACCATGAACTAAAAAGTAATAACTTTTAAATGAAATTTAGATCATAACTTATTATTATCTATGTTTCAATATAGTTTATACATGGTAATTTTATTATTATAATTTCTAACCTAACAATCTATTCAAGTCCTTCATAATGGTTCATAAAGATCTTGGGAATTTACCAAAGCATGTCCCCTAAGAGTGTCAAACTAGGTGTGAAACAATTCCTCATTTCCATACACTAGGTATAGGTTGAATTAATACCTAATGACAGATTTTGAGGTTATTAACCCTATGAACATCTATTTTAGATCCACATTCACTTATATTATCCATACATGGATTACATTTCTTATAAACCACAAACTCTATACTTTACCAAAATTTCAGGATGTCTTCCTATACATAGACTTTTCCTAAAGGTTTTTATAAATTTATTCCTTTCATAATCATCCAAAATAACAATTCATTTCTTAGATACCAACTATAATGACCTATTCCTCTTACACATATTATTACATGATTTTTAACTTAAATATCCAATAAACACAACCCAAGGATCAATAGGCCTAATGTATTTAAAATATTAGGTACATAAAACATCGACATGAAAAAAATACAAAATATTTATTTGAATCAATAAAATGATATCATAAATCCATTTTATATTCTAAAACTTCATGGTATTACCTTGGTAATACATAAACAAAAGTGGTGACCTATAAATCCCAGTAATAAAATGAGCCCAATAATGAAGCATAGCATATAAGTCAAATGGCATAACATGATATCATAAAATACAAGGATCGTGAATATTCATATGTAATAACATAATAAAGAATATATAATCATAATATATTTACATCATAGGAATGTGGAAAAATCATAATACACAATATCATAACCATATGTTAAGTCTCATTGTCAAGACATCATAACATGATGGACAGAGTCACATAATGGAATAGGTTTACTCCCTAATCTCCTACATATCATCTCATGAGATATAAACATTAATCAATACAATGGAGCTCTATTTGGGTGCACCCATTATAAAATATACATGCATATATGTTCTACATAAGGAAATTAAACAAAATGAATAAGCATAAAAAATATCCATGGGAAGAAATTGGTTAGATAATCAGGCCTCAAATCATATTCAAAGGATATCTCATAAGGAGTCAAAATAAAATAAATATTTAAATATTTTGATTGTTTATATTTGGATAAATAAGTAAAGGTATCAAATACAGATTTCATTTGTTTAAAGTTTCATAAGAAAGGTTAGAGAAGTAATTTTCTAATTAAACTTCTTTAGAGATGATTTAAGAGAAAAGTAAGGAATCTTTAAAGATGGTGAGTGCATCATATATTTCATAAAACCAAAAGTTAATGAAGAGGGTTCACCATAAAATAATAATTATTTGTAAAAACATTTGATTATTAAAAAAATTATGGGGTGGTTCATAACATGAAATAAGCAATAGGAAGTTCTCTTAAATAAGTTTTACTTAAAAGAAAGATTTGGGAAGAGAACACAAAAATATTGTACATCCCAATAAAAGAAGAAAATGATAAACTAGGTATCTATGAAAGGTGATTATATAAAAACTACATAATTTATTAATCACAAAATTAAAGAGATAAATTATTCTTGAGAGATAGAAGTCATAACCTAAAGAAAATAGGGTTACTCGGAGAGTTCCCTTACCATAGGTCCTGATTCTCTCATCACTTTATCTCAACATCCTATATAATCAAAACATATTTATTAAAAACTAGATTTATAACATTATTCAAGTATAAATAATTTATTATAAATCTTTTATGTTAGTTTAGAACCATTTTATTGAAATACTAAATCAATTTATATTATCCTAATGTCGTTTATTCCATGGTTCCAAGGTCGCATCACTTGTGGATGATTATAAAAGTTCATTACAAAAAAGTTCCATAAATCCATAAGTATAATGATATAGATTTAATGTGTTTCATGAAGATAAAAGGTTCTTAATATCCAATTTTACTAATAAATTTATATAATTTATAGGGTATAGGTGTTATTTATATACGTTTAGTTCATTTAGATGGGTTTTCCAACCATGATGAAAAAATTCGGTTTCATTTAATATTATGGTTATATATCCTTTATAGAATGTGAAAAAAATATCATATACATATTTTAATCATTTTAAACCATAATAAGTTAATTTTAAACCATCCATGAAGGTAGTGGTTGAAAATGAAATTTTTTATTCATGGGGATGGTGATCCGACCATATTATGAACAACTTTTTCATTTAGAATAAACTGAGCGTAGGGTGGGAAATGGATATTCCATTATCAAAAAAAATATTATATTTATTATATTGATGTAATTATTTCAGGTTTCATGGAAGAGGTGTGGATGATGTGGAAGGGGTAAAGTATTGAAAGATATAGGTTGATAATATTACCACTTTGGATATACTCTCTTAAAAAATCATAAAGAACCTTGGTATGGTGGTTTGGTGACACCATTAGTACAAGGATGTGAGTGAGAGGATTGAGAAGAGGATTGAGTAAAACATTGGAAATATCTAAGGCTTAGAAGGTGTGAGGATAAGGGGTGGTGAGGGGTGGTATTTATAAGGGGTAGGGGTACTTTTGAATATAATATTAATTAGTTTATTATTCTTTATCAAGACTATCAATAGTGATGAATCTGGTTAGTAATTATAGTAATTAGTGAATGTAAGTTTAAACTAATGGTTTCTTACATTAGTCAGGTCTTTTTAATTCATGTATTTATCTTATAATATTGAATAACATATTTTTTCATATTTCATTATTCGTAAACAATTCAACTATTTTAGAAAAAATACCAAAAATAAAATACATTTTTTGAAAATAATTTTTTAAATATTTCAAATTTAATTTTTAAATAAACAATTTTTTATTTTAAAAAATCCAATTTTTTTATTATGAATGGTTTTCTGGCCTTTTAAAAATTACATATGGTCTCCAATATAGGTTCCGAGTGCAACGGAAGCATGTGGTTCATGGGTAACATATTAAAATTTATTTTTGATAAAATTTACTTAAACCCCAAGTGAGGATATGGAATGTTAAATTTATAATTAATTTATTTATATATGAAGAAAAATAAATACCTTTTCTTTGGATCCATTCTTTGATGTTATTGTTGATCTTCTGAAAGACCCTTTTTGGATTGTCTTTGTTGCAATATGAGGATCCAAGCATATAATCCCTCTATCGGTGATCCACATGTGCTCTTTTGATATCCAAGCAACACCAATTGATTTCTAGGTTCTATCGTAGCGAATCAGTTGTATTATGTCATTCATGTTCATTAATCATCCCTTGATCTTGAAGGAATCTCTCGGGAATTTCTCATTATTGGGAGGGAGACATAAAAGGAATTTGAGAGAGAATTTTTTGTGTGAAGCAATTGTCTATATCTTAATCAACCCTACATAATAGACATAACCACCTATTTATATAGCTAGTGTTTAGGTTAAAATATTATTTAATTGTGTATCGGCCCTTAAATAATATAATAAAAATTATAAAACCTAATTCTATAAATTATTATTATTATTATTATTTTATGGTATGTTCTAACCTGCATAGTGATGAATATTATTTACCTGATTGAAAAAAATATATTCATCGTCAAATGTTGTTTTAGTCTGTTCAAACTCTTCAGAATTTATTGAATACCCAAATAAAATATTTTTATTCTCTTAAATAAATATTTTATTCATAAACCCGTAAATAAATATTTATTAAATATTCAATAAAATAAATATATATATTTTATTCACAATCTAGTGAATAAAATTTTATTTAATTTATGCAATCAATAAAACTTGAATAAAATTATTACTCAACCTTGAGAATAATAATTTTTCTATTAGTTAAATTCAAATATAATTTAATCAAGATCGATGGAAACACTTAGTGTGTGACCCTTCTGAATTCTTTCTTATTGGAATTAGGAGGGGTTGCGTAACGTCAAATATTACTATATAGTAATGGGTGAAGGCACCAAAGAGAAAGAACACAATGTCGCAATAATGAAAATAACATACAAACACTTACTATGTAATATTAATCCCTTTATTCTAATATATCATCAAGAATTTTAAAAATCTATTTCTTAAACCTATGTGATCGATAATTTTTCTTTCACTATCTAAAATAAAAAAAAATTTACACCATGTCCATGGAATTTAATGTGACGGCTCTATTCCAATAAAAGGGATGATATATCAACTTCTCTAAATATGAAAGGTACAAATCTTTCTTTGAATTATCCAATAATAACATGTCATTCATGACACAACCAATGTTACCAAACTCACCATGAAAATATTTCATCACGGTTTTTTTTCATAAAATCTAAGTGTGTGAGTCATGAAATTCAATATTGAAAATATTAAATTCTAATTATCGTTACACAATCTCGTATATAGAAATTTCTAATGACCCCAAAACATGAATAACTCTTACTGGAGGGTCTCTTCTCATAATCTCCCATCTTGAAGAATACTAAGTGTGAACTTCATGAGAATAATCATTATCTGATTATAAGTACTTACACATGAAGATATATATATATACTATGTTCCCTATCAAAGTACGTTATCCAACCGTAAAACTATGTTAAGAATATTGTCAGGGAATTTCAAAGATCTCAACATAGAAGGGAGCTACTATGACCTTATAAATGTGACAGATACTCTGTAACATTATCACATCAGTGTTATATAGAAGAAAAATCAATATGTGTAACATCTAGAGATTTTAAAAGGAAAAATTATGTTCGATGGCATACAAGATACGCCACATCGAGCATTAACGAACTACTAAATAGTATTATTCAAATATGATCATAATATCCAAGCTATTAAATTTGTGGGTATGAATAGGAATAACTAATTTATGAAATAAATATAAAGTTCCAAATCAATATTAATGTATTGTCATGTTCTTATAAAATAATCACACAATATTTAATAACTTCATTTTATTCTTCAGAAAAAATTTATTTTCTTCAAAAAACAGGGATTTTTTATTTTAATAAGTGAACACTAAAATTTATATAAGTTCTAGAAAAATAATTTAAAAAATAAATTTAATTTTTGAATTCACCATGTCAATATATCTTAAAATCGATTTTTTATAATTTTCTAAGAATATTAATTTTCCATGGGATAGTGAAAAATACTGATTTTAATCGAAAACTATATTTTATTTTAAAGTATTTACATGGTAAAATTATTTTTTGGATTAGTTTTAAATTTTAATTAGTTAATTTTGTTTTAAAATAACATAATTATGGTTTTGAAATGTATTTTATACTTTAATTTAGTATAAAAACATTTTAGATTAAAAATGGCATTTTTATAAAAAACTATTTTTCGTTATGTTTTTCCGATTTAATTTTAAATTAAATTATAAAACTTCTATGATTTTAATTTTGAAAACTTTATTCTATGTCTATAATTTTGGGTTCCAAATTTATTAAATATGTCCCTTTTATTTTTTCTTAATAAGAATAGTAAACTTTATGGTTTTTATTACCACGGTAAAGGGTATATCAGGTAATTAAGGGAAAAAATAAAATGATAAGGACTACAAAATGACCCTTACACTTGAACCAATTTTATTGGATGAGTAATTTTCATCCATACTCATTCAAGGTTCTGTTATATTACCATTTTATTCTATTTGGATATGATTGTAACCTTATGATATTTTATTTAAAAAAAATTCAAAGATGTCACACTCTTATTTTTAATAAGTGTTATATTTTTAATATGGTGTTATCTAGAGGATATGCTTGATTATAAATATTATTTTGAATTATAAAATATTTATATTCATTTTTTTAATTTATTTTTATTTTTTAGGGAATAAATAATCACCTTAAGTTCTTGCACAACGCTAATGCAATAATTATTTAATTAATGGAAGAATCAAATAAATGATATAAAAAATATTAAAATAAATATAATTTGATATAATTAACATGATAAAAGAATTTTATATATGATATTTAAATTTTTATGATATAATAAAATTCTTGGTTTGAATTTTACTTGTTTTCTTGATGTTTTTGAAGTCAAAATAATGAATTGAATCAAATTTTACAACAATGATATTTTATGGAATTAATATTTTATTAAATTATTTAAAAATCATAAAAATATAAAATAATAACAGTGATGATAATATATTGTCTAAAATTTCATCCTCTATGAATTTAAATTCTAATTGAAATCATTTTTTCCTATAACAGTCTTATTATATTTTAATATTTTGAGAAATTCCAAGAGTGCTCCTCCCCTCTCTTATAAAAAGGATCCTCTTCTTCTCATTTAATCACATTTAAAAACTTTTTTGGTTTGTCAAATACTAGGCAAAATACCTTCTTATAATCCATACCCACATTATATATGTCTTAGTTTAGTCAAAACACCAACCTTATTAGACTTAAGGTGTTAAGCAAAGGGGCTGTCGGAAGAAGATGTATCATTTTTAATCAAGTAACTCTATTTTGTTTAGTCTTAAAAATCCTCAAAATATTATTCAATCCTTAAAAAATAATAACCATATTATACTATATATACTTAGATATTATTATGCTTTTATAATTATCCATATCCATCTCTTCTTCTATCAAATGTGAAAAGAATTCATCATCTATGTGTACAGCGGACTGCCGCCTCACGAACCGATGTAATTCATTTTCAACCACCGTATCCTAAGACTAGTTATAATTATTGAATTAATATTTATATATGATATTCATGAAATATTTATAATTATTATAAATTAATATATATTTTATGTTCTTACCTTTCCATTCATAGAAAAATGATAACGTCGTTTGTGCGTACGGGTGGACTACCATCTCCACGAAGAAATGTGATTCTTTTTTCATCACCTCATCACATGAATGATATATATAAGTATATATAAAGTATTAATATTATATTTATGATATTTTTATTATTTTTAAATATAAGATAATACTTACCTTTTTACATAATGATTGTTAAGATGGAAACGTTACTCATGCGTAAGTATGGCCTACTATCTCTATAATTCTAACGTAGTTCATTTTTCATGGACATATTTAATGGATGTATTTAAAAGTGTAGTTAATGTATAAAATTTATAATTATTTCATGAATATTATTCTTTTTATGATTCAATTTTGATATCTTTTACCACATTCAACATACCTAAATCATTCCAGACTTATGAAATGAATATCGTCAAAGTTTTTGATGTGAACTTAGATAATTAAGTAATTTTTATAACATGGTATAAATTAAAATAAAATTAATAATAAACTTGAAAAGGGTTCTCAAGAAATTAAATAATTAATCTAATTTTATTATTCATAAAGATAATGATTGTAAGTGATGATTCAGACTCAAGGTAAGGGACCTTCTTTTTAAAAAAACCTTTAAAGTTCCTCTTTCATTTTTTTACAAAAGTCAAAAAGGAATGTTATTTTAACTTATAAAAAATGAACATATTTTCACACCTTCCTGAAACATTAATTACTTGAAGCCTCCTTTATAGTGTTACATGATTAAATTCAATAAATTTTTTTCCTTTGTATGTGCTCGGTTTTCTTTTTAAATAATTTATTTTCACAATAAACGTTTTTATGATGCAAGAATTCATGTTTTATGATTATGTTATAATTATTGTGAATTTTTTATGATGATGGGTGGTTCCTTTATGAACCAAATATGGGTGGGTCCTTTATATACCTCCAATTAATTGTTTATGTTGTAAGTTGACCATGATGGTTATTCCAAGTGTAATTGTGATGTTTACATCCAAGTATAAATGTGAGGGTTATGTCAAGTATAACCATGAAGGTTATTTCATGGTAGCTATGAGGTTTAAAACATAATTATGTATGATAATAAAATCATTCCCCAAGTTACCTATATGATTTATTTATTCATGTTTTGTTTTTATATAAATATCATATTTTCTAAAAGTTATTAAGTTTGTAATAAAAGAATAGTATATATTACTTTTAAGGGTGAAAATTATTACCTTGCGAAAGTGTTTTCATGATTTCAATGAAACATTTATGATATTTATTTTTCATTTAAGATTAATTATGAAATTTATTATGTAAATATTTTGTTATAAAAGGTGATTTCTTGGGTAAGAAAATATTTATTTTGATCCTAAATTTTATTTTGAAAAAGGTGATTTTCTATAAGTATAATGGACTAAAGGTTTCTTTATTTATTTTTATTTCCCTTACTGAGATTCTTGTTATCATCACAAATTTTAAAAAAATCATATGTTTTAAGGGATATTAGGGACAAGGATGAGGTCAACAAGGAAATTGTGAAGATTTATCCTGAAAAGAAATCATGTTTTATTTTAAATACTATTATTTTATGGAAAAAATGGATACTGGGTAGAAGTATCCACTTGTAATGTATGATTTTAATGTGTAATAGTTTTTCTTAATTCCCTAAAACTCTAAACCAAAAATATCCTAATAATTTTAAGATAGTTAATTCTATTTCAAAAACACTAGAATATGTAATGCTTAATGTTGGGTCCTTATAGTTGGTATGAGAGGACTGTTTACACAACTTCGTAGATTAGGATGTTTTCATGAGAGGCTATCTTAAGAGTGGTGGATACCATAAAATGTTATAAACAATAAGTTTTATCATTGTTTCAATGTCTTATAAACCCCATTTTAGGCTTTAAATTATGAAATTATAAGGTGACTAATGGTATTTTTAGAGACATTTATTTTTTAGGCTATTATGGTTTATTACATTTTTGGATAAAAAATGAAAGGTATGAGACAACCTTTGAGGTTAAATTTTATTTTTAAATTTAAATATATTAATGTTATTTTTTAGTATGTTTCTCACATTTTTGGAATCTTATAATTATTATATAAATAAAGTTTTATAAAATGGACAAACCATAGGATGTGTGAAAACTCATCGCATCTAGAAAGGCTATAAGAATTGATCCCACAATTGAAGAGTGACAAGGGTACATCACCTACCACTAGACTATGTGATTTCCTAGTTAATATAAAATTGTTTTTATTTATTTAAACTATATAATGGATAAAGGTTAATTTTATTTTGGGAACATATGTTTTACCAAAAATTGATTTGGTGATTATGTGAATAATGTTATTTTGGTAGAAGATCACTATAATTTTGGGAACCATTTATGATAAGATGGGATTTTATTTGAGAAATAAAGTTTGGATTATATTTTGGAATCATATATGATTTTTTTTGGGATTTATAGTGATTTATTTAAATGGTTATCATATCTTAGAGATTATGTGATTTGGGAAATTAAATTTTCTGTATGATACTTTAAGAGTTTTTTATATTATTTTGTGAGATAAATGTTAAATTTATCTAAGAAGATTATGTGATCTAATAATTTTTAGGTTTTAATCTTATTCTCAAATATTTTCAATGAATTTTAAGGATAGTTATTTTTTGTATGATATATGCTAAACTTTGGGTATTATAGTTGAATTTTGGGGATTAAAGAAGTTTTTCATCATATAAAGGTTTATTCTTTTTGGGGAATTATTTAATCTCATATTAACTTTTTTTGGTTAATATATAAATAAATTTGGAATATATTATTTTCCTTTTTTATTTTATGATTTGTCGAAGTAGATTCTTTTTCTACAGGCATGAAAAATTCATATTCATCATTTGAAGAAAAAGATGAGCTTGTGGTGAAAATTGATTGAAGGATGAAACAATAGTTTCCAAGTAAGTATATTTCCTTCTAATTTTATTATATATATAGTAAATTAATTCCTTGACTCTAGGGAAAGTATATTGAAACAAAAACATTATTCGATTACTTTTCTTACCGAAAAAATAGTGGTCTTTTAAACCATCGCATATTTACAATTTTTTAATGGTTAACTTTTTCATGACCATGTTCTCTATCACTCTCTATCAGCCCTTGGACATTAACTTTTATCTTCTATGTCAATGATTTTATACAAGGAAACATAGTATGTTTTATTCCAAATGATCTTCATACTTAATTTTCTATATTATCAAGTGAAAATTTTATTAATCCTTTTTATGATGGGGGATTTAAATAGATTTATTTTGAAAGGTCAAACCTTGTTATTGATCCCAAGTTTAAAATTGTGAGGACACAATTTCCAAAAGGTGGAGAAGATTACATCCCTATATTTTAAAAGGAAACACTATGTTCGATAGCATACAAGATATGTTGCATTGATATTTAATGAATAAATAAATATTGTCATTTAAATGTGACCATTATAGCCTTGTCATTAAATTATCTGGTATGAATAAGAATAACTGATTTATGAAATAAATTTTAAATTACAACTCAATATGAATGTATTGGTATATTATAAGAAAATAATCATATAATTTTTAATAGTCATTTTATTCTTCAAAAAAATATGTTTTCTTCAAAAATGTGTTTTTCTCATTTTTATAAGTGAATATTATGATTTTCAAAAGTTCAAGAAAATTTATTTTAAAAAATAATTTAAATTTTGAATTAATCATGTCAATATTATCTTAAAATAAATTTTTGATAATATTATGAGAATATTGATTTTTTAAGGAATATTTAAAAATACAATTTTTTATTGAATTAGTATAAAAAATATATTTAAAAATAAAATTAATCTGAAAAACTATTTTCTGTAGTGTTTTTCTCGTTTATTATTAAATTAGATACTAAAAATTCTACAATTTTAATTTTAAAAAATATATTAAATATCTGTAATAATTGATCCAAATTTAGTAAATAGTTCTCTTTTATTTTTGGTTAATATGAATCATAAACATATTAATTTTATTACCACAGTAAATGGAAACTCGGGTAATTGACGGTAAAAAAAATGATACAAACTCTAAAATGACACTAAAACTTTCCCCAATTTAATTTTATGAGTAATTTTAGTCCATAATTATTCAATTTTCTATTATATGATCATTTTATTACATTTGGATATGATTATAACCTTTATAATATTTTATTTAAAATAAAATTCAAAGATGTCACACTCTTTTTTTAATAAGTGTAATATTTTTAATATGGTGTTATCTAGAGGATGTGCTTGACTATAAATAGTATTTTGAAAGGTAAAATATTTATATTAATCATGTTAATTTATTTTAAATTTTTAGTTAATAAATAATTACCTTAAATGCTTTCACAATACTGATGCAATAATTATTTAACTAATGGAAGAATAAAATAAATTATATTAAAAAATTTAAAATAAATATAATTTGACATAAATAACGTGATAAAATATATATATATATGACATTGACATGTTTAGGATATAATAAAATATTTGGTTAAAATTTTACTTATTGTCTTGATGTTTTTAAAGTTAATGTAATGAATAGTATCAAATTTGAAAATATTGATATTTTTTAAAATTAATATATTATTAAATTATTTAAAAATACTAAAAATATTAAATAAGAAAAATAAGGTAATATATGGTTTAATAATTTCATTCCATGTGTATCTATATGTCATTTTTAATAATTTGGATATAGAATAATGTTAATATATTTTAATATTTTGAGGAATTCCAATAGTATCCCTCCCCTCTCTTAAAAAAGAGAACCTCTTCTTCTCATTTCATCACACTTAAAAACCAAAGTGTTTCATAAAATAAATACTAAAATATCTTATTATAATCCCTAATCCCTTTATATAAGTTTAATTTTAGGTACAACATCAGCCTTATTGGACTTAAGGTGTTAATAAAAGGGATCATCCAAAGAAGATGTATCATTTTTAATCGAGTATTTCAGTTTTGTTTATTATTCCACATACTTCAAATATTATTTAGGCATTAAAAAATAATAACACTAGTATATTATATATAATTATATGTTATTATGTTATTTTCAAGACCCATATCCATCTCCTCTTCCATAAAATGGGAAAAGAATTTGTCATCCGTGTGTATGAAAGTTTACCACCTCGCAAACCATGATAATTCGTTTTCCATCACCGTCTCTCAAGAATATTTATAATTATGGAATTAATATTTATAAATTAAATTACTTAAATATTTATCATTTTGATAAATTAATATATCTTTTACATTCTTACCTTCCATGCATAGAAAATTGATAATATCTCTTGTGCGTATAGGTGGACTACCACCTCCACGAAGTGATGTGATTCATTTTTCATCACCTCATCACATGAATGATATATATAAGTATATTTAAATAATTAATATTATATTTATGATATTATTATAATTATATAAATATAAAATAAAACTTACTTTTTTCATAACTATCATTGAAAAAATGGAATCGTTACTCATGCGTATGTATGGCCTATCGTTTCCATGATTCTAACATAGTTCATTTTTCATAACCATATTTAATGGATGGATTTAAAAGTATAATTAATGAATAAAATTGATAATTATGTCATGAATGTTATTCTACATATGATTCAATGTTTATCTCTTTAACCACAATCAGCATACTGAAGTCGTTACAGTCTTATGAACTGAATATCGTCAAAGCATACGACGTGAACTTAAATAATTAATCAATTGTTATAACATGGTAATGAGTTTAATAAAAGAAAAAATAAAATTGAAAATTTTTCTCAAGAAAGTAAATAAATAACCTAAGTTTATTATTCTAGAAGATAAATATTGTACGTGATGAGTCGGACTCAAGGTAAGGGGCTTTATTTTTAAAAATTCACTATTAAAGTTTCTTTTTCATTTTTTTAAAAAAGTAAAAAAAGAATGTTTTTTAAATTATATATAATGGGAATATTTTCCAAACAACATGACACATTAATCCTCTTGTAACATTACACCCCTCCACATTTTCCTGAGAAGGGGGAAGGATATTACTTGTCCTTAAATGACATTCCCAATGCGCTAAAGGATGGTAATAAATGCCAATGGATTCACTAACCAGTGGGAGAAGATTTTCACATTGAAAATAAAACAACCAACCAATGAATCTATAACCCAATAAACCACTACATGATGCATGATAATAATTAAAGAGCCCTCAATATTTTATTTATATCAAAACCAACTTTAACAATACCACAACAGAAGAATACAATATCAAAGTACACAATAGCAGACATAACCAAAAAAATCTAAAGACTCTAAAACAAACTTTATGCTCTGACAAGCTTCATGATCCAACTCCACAAAATAGTTCAAGTATCACTATACACCACTAGATAAGTGTGATACTTTACCTTTTACCGTATCCTGATAAATAACATCTGCAAAATCACTGATGTGCTAAAGCAAGGGTGAGTAATGAAACTCAGTAGATTTTCCCCAAATGACTTCCCTACTCACGCCACTAGGATAAAACATGTGAGAACATTTACATAAAATAGTTTACATAAAAAATTATAAAATAGCATATATCAGAATATAAATAAGTTCTATAGTAAAACATTTTTTTTAAACAACATCAATTTCCAAGGAAAGTAACAAAACAATAATTTAAAACCATTTCACAAGTTCCATTTTGGAATAACCATTATATTCTACATATCCACACATCTAACCATGCATGCAACCTGGACCTCCCTATACTCACGAGTGGTGATTCATCCTTTCACTACGTCATCACTTAGTGAACCATTTTTATGGGATAAATCCATGGACCTAATTCATCCCACTAATTATGGGGAAGACTTATTACCCTGATTTGTCCAAAATTCACATTAACACACACAACCATTATGCCAAAAACCAATGCCAAACAACCTTTTCAACCATTTCAATAAAACCCACCCTTTATTGGAAACCATTTTTTCAACAAAACATTTCAATAAAATCAACCTTTTATTGAAAACCATTTTCCATTCATCAAAACCAACTCACCATTATAAAATCATCATTTTAAAATCAAGTCACCAATTTCACTTTCCACAAAACACCCAATTTCCACAATTCTATAAAATGTCACCAAAGAGGGTTTCCAATAAGAAATTTCCAAAAATTTCACAACCAATTTCAATCAAAAAAAAATTTAAATCAATCCTAAATATTCTAAATATAGGAGTCTATAGTAAAGCCACTTACCTCAAAAAACTTGGAGAAAATGGAAAACATCGTGAAAAACATCCACAAAACAAGGTCGATCTCCAAGAACCCGCATTAGATATCTTCCCCTATAATTAAAAAAATCCAAATATTATAATATTTTGCATAAAATAACTTATATCTATCTACAACGGATGTATATCTAAGAAACTAAGAGAGTGGGAGAAATGGATCGAAGGAAAACCAAGGAAAATTATGAAGAACTAAGACTTACCGTGAGAATTTGGCTTCAATGCACCAAGAGAAGCCTCCAGATCATCTCTGTATCAATGGGAAAAGCCTATAATACCTTTAGGAGGATAAAATATCAAGTTAGGGTCGTTTTAGGAGGGAAAAGAGGTTTTAAAATAAAAAAATAACCTACATCCAATTTTTTTTGAACTTTTTTTTAAACTGTGCACGGTTAGTCGCACAGTTAGGGAAAAACGTGCGCTAATCGTGCACCAGCCACTACCTCAAGCATGAACCTCACATGGTTGGATTTTATGGTTAGAAAAATATATTCCAAAAATGAAAAATCTCACTGTCTCAAAAATAATTGTTTCTCCTTGTCTTTCGCACTATTTGGACAAACCATGAACCACCCACGCACCTTCCCCTTAACCTCTATCTCATTGTGCATAGTTTCCTATAGGTGTTACATGGTTTCCCCAAACCATGCACTAACTGTGAACCTATAGAAAAGTCCCAAAAAAGCTTCCAAAAGGTCTCTAAACCCCCCCAAACTTTACTAAAACACGTTTTATACTTAAAAATAATAAATGAAGGGATACTTACTTGAAATCGGGGGAGATACATTCTCCCCACCATTGGCCTTTCCATACTCAGAAAGTAAAAAAAATTCTATGAAATAGTTTTATTCATTTCTCTTTCATTACTTTCTCTCTTTCCCAAGTTTCTTACTGAATCTGACCATGTTTCCACAAAACCCATACTAGACCGATGATTTTTCCACACAAGACTTTATCTTGCCTATCCATAATCTGCACGGACATGTGACCCAACTAAGCATATGTCTCTAGGTCTATGTGATCCCATTGAATCACATGGTCAAGATCAGGCCGATACTTTTTCAACTAAGATACATGGAACACGTTATTCATAACACTGAACCATGGTGGAAATTCCAAAAAAATATTCCACCTCACCAACCCATTAAAGAATCTCAAAAGGGCCTTTGTATCTAGGTGATAAATTTCCATGATTCCCAAAATTATGATTCCCAAGCCTTGTAGATTTCCTCAAGAATATATAATAACTCACCTTGAATGAAAACATCCATCGATGATGATTCGCATATGATTTATGATGACTCTGATCCATCTTCATTTGTTTCCTAATCAACTCAATCTTATCTATTTTTCTTGGACAAGACTCATCCCAAATAGTGAAGTTTCACATGTTTCCACCCAACAAAGTGGAGAATAATAAGGATGCCCATACAGTGCTTCAAAATAATCCATATGTATCAAGGATTGATAGTTGTTGTTATATGAGAACTTTACTAATAATATCTGATCTTCCCATGAGCCACCAAAATCCATTACACAAGCCCGCAACATGTCCTCTAACGTTTGTGTTATTTTTTCGGATTTCCCATCCATTTGAGGATGATATGCCATACTCAGAGTCAACTGAATCCCAAGGGATTTTAGTAATGATTTCTACAATTGAGATGTAAACCTTGCATCTCTGTCTGACACTATTGAAACTAGTATGACATGCCACTTTACCACTTCTCATATATAGATTGTTGACAAGTCCTCCACCATATGAGATTCATGAATATGGATGAAATGGGATGACTTTGTGAGACGATCCAATGTCACCCATATGGAATCAAATTTATGAACTATTCTTGGGAATCCTATTCAAAAATACATATATATATTCTCCCATTTCCAAACAGGGAGAGGTAAAGACTGCAACATACCTTTTGATCATTGATGCTCTATTTTAACTTACTGACAAGTTAAGAATCTTGAAAAAAACTCAACCACCTTTTTTTACATACCAACCCACCAAAATTTTTCTTTAAATTTCATATACATATTTTGTATTCCAGGATGAACAACCCATATTAAATGGTGGAAAGTATGAATTAGTTGTTCTTGATATTCCATAGGTATGACTATCTGATTTCTAAACCACAACACTAAAATCCCATCCAGCTTCCATCCCTCTATGTTCTCCCCACCATTGAGTTTAGACCTCATAGAAACAAATTTTGATTCAAATACCTATCCCTATTTTACTATTTAAACCAAATTAGGAAAAAATGAAACTATAAAGAATACCTCAACTTCACCTCGGTCTTTACATTCCAAGTGCATGTCGTCTAGGACCGATATCAACTTCTACTCATCTAAAGCGTCTTTTTCCAGATGATCATGTGACTTTCTACATAATTAATTGGCCACTGAATTTCCTTTTCCTGGTGTATAAATCAAGTCAAATTTGAACATTTAGAGATACTCCATCCATCTTATTTGTCTCTGAATAAAAACCCTATGTGATAAAATATGTTTCATGAGCATATGATCTATAAACATAGTGAATTTCTCACCAAAGAGTTAAGGACACCAGGTCCTCAAAGCATGAATTGTGGTAGCTAACTCCAAATTTTTTTTGGGTATTTCTTCCCATGAAACCTTAATTTCCTTTAGAAATAAGCAACAACATAATCTCATTTCATGAGAAGATATCCAAACTTGGATCTTGAAGCATCACAATACACCACGTACCCTTGTCCAAATTCTAGAAAAATCAATATTGGTGCTAATGTAAGAAAAACTATTATATTTTTAAAAGACTTATAACATTCATCATTCCATTGGAACAGAAAATTTTTCCTTATTAGAGTTTTCATAGGTGAATCTAGTTGTGATAAATCATGAACAAAACGTCGGTAATAACTAGCTAGACTGAGGAAAATCCATATCGCGAAGACATTATTTGGTGGTTTCCAAGAGATAACAGCTTCAATCTTTCTTGGATCCATAAAAACAACTTTTTTAGAGATTATATATCCAAAAAACATACTTATTTTATCCAAAAATCACACTTTGAAAGTTTTTAATACAACCGATGATCCCTAATATTCCCAACAATATTTTCGAGTGTTTCTTATGCTCTGCCATTGTCCTTAAAAATACCAATATTTCATCCAAAAAACCCACAACAAAAGAATCCATATATTGTTGAAATGTATGATTCATCAATTCTATAAATACTATTGGTGAATTATTAATACTTAAAGGCATTACCACATATTCATAATGGACATATCTACTTCTAAAATCCATATTTGGAATATCCTCCTTCCAAACTCGTAATTAGTGATTTCCTGATCGAAATCCAATTTTAGAGAACCACTGAGATCCCCTTAATTGATCGAACATATCATTAATACATGGAATTAGATACTGATTCTTTATAAAAACTTGTTAAAGCTTATGATAATCCACTCACAGACTTAGAGTTATATCTTCATTTTTTACAAACAAGACTGGTGATTCCCATAGAAATGTGTTCGGCTGAATGAACCCTTTGCTTTCCATCTCTTACAACTTAAATTTAAATTACCTTAATTCTATTGGTGACAACTATTAAGATGGTATAGAATTAGGACTGGTCCCCAAAAGAAGATCAATTGTAAACTTCACTTACCTTATAGGTGTTAACCCTAAAAAACTTTCAGGAAAGACATCTGGGAATTGATCCACAACTTATAGAAAACTATTATCCTCAATATCTTCTATCGATGACAAAGTCAAAGACACTATATGGTATGAGATCATTCTAACTACTAGTGCCAAAAATCTTGTTTCACCTACCTTTACACTATTGTATCCTCAAAAAAGATACTCGGCACCATCATTAATCATAAAACTAACCCTTCTGGTATAATAGACGATCTGAGCTTTGAACATTGTCAACTTATCCATACCTAGGATTACATCATATAAATACATCTCAATAATAGAGAAGTATCATATCATCTCAACTCCATCAATAGTTATAGAACATGATTTACATACAAAGGCTCGACATTCTCTTTGTCCAATAGGATTTTTAAGTTTTAACAAATATGGCATCATCTCAACTTTTAAACTTATAAATTCAAGAGCATGAGAAGAAATAAAGTAATGGGATGCACCTACATCAAAAAAAGATTGTAGAAGGGTATAATTCAAAAGAATCATACCTACCATGGTTAATGGTCTAGACTGATCATCCAAAATTAGCTTATCAGCTCCATATAATTGCTTTCTCACTGCACTTTGTTCCCTATTTTCCAATAGAGATTTCCACAATTGAGGAGTAATGGTATTCCTAGAATCACCATGGCTAGATCTATCCTACTGAAAAGAGGTATTCTGTTTCCCTCATCCCATTAAAGCATATGATGCTTGATACAGCTAAGAAGTGTCCTTAACACCCAACCTCGGAGTATTACAACAATAGCACTGAATATGAACCATTTGATTGAAATTCTGGCATGATCTAGGTGGTTGCGTACACTATCACTTCAATTGGTCAAATGAACCACATTGAAAAATCCAGGATGGATTTTTCGTTTTGGAAAAAGATTCACTAATATATTCGTCTGATGCTGAATCATACCACTACCTTAGAAATAGGTGTACCCTTTCTAATTACTCCCAACATTAGAGTTCCCACTGTTTCCAGTAGGTATCAACATACTTCCTCCTCCCATAACTCCTAAGATTTCTATTTCATATATCATCACTCTATTTAACATCTCTTTATAATATGTAGTACAGATCATATTAATCTTTAAGTAAATATCCTACCTCATCCCTGATTCAAATATTTGTGCCTTCAAGGACACACTAGCAGAAACCTCAGGTGAAAAGTGGACTAAATTCATAAATCTAGCTGCATACTCCATGATAGAAATATTTTCCTACTTCAATATGAATATGTCCATCATTCTTTGAATTCTTAATGTATGAGGATATAATTGTTTGTTTAAAAATTCTATAAAATCCTCCCAACCAATTCCTTAATCTACTTTAGCCTATACAGCTAAATCCCACCACTAGCGTGAAAGATCTTTCATCATATAAGTTCCCATCTTGACTTTCATCTATGCTGGTGTGCTGAAAAAATCAAATATATGATTCATACTTTTTGCCCACACCTCTTCCTTCTCTGGTTGTGAATCACCCCAAAAAATAGGTGGATACTGCTACTAGAATTAGAAAAAATGATGCACTTTCCTTGGTTTATCCCTAATGTCCCCTCTATCCACATATTGAGAGGCTTGGATGATATTCTAAAGCAACTTTTGGTTCACCTGTGGCTCAGGTGCAACCACATTCTTAGAATCTTCCTCCGGTTGGTTCCTATGATGCCTACCAGATTCCATTTTTTATAAAAACATCAAACTCTATAAGTCTTACACTCTATTAACTGAATGATTATCATTTCAAATTATACCACATCATACAATCACAATAATGATTTCCTAAATCAACCTATATTATGTTTAACCATTTTTTAAAAATGTCAACTTGACTTTGAAAAACCAGCCATTTTCAAAATACTACAACCATGATCTTTTCAAAATATTTCATTTGAAAAAAAATCAATATTTTTCAAAAATCAAAACATTTTACCAAATCATATATCATTACTCAAAATGAAATATACACTCCTAGTGGGAAGTCATTTTTCTAATTCATTTCATTCTTTTATCATTAGAAAAAACCCATGAAAATGATATTCCAAGTCCTATAAGTGTCTCTAAAAAACATATGTACCCAACTCCCTGGTAACTTTAATTTCAGAATAAAAAGGTTAGTTATGTATTTATATGACATACATTTCAAGTCCTGAAAATCCTACTCCTTTATATCAATTTGACACTAGTAATAGACCATAATGAATATCAGCTCTATAACCAAGATAACTGAAGACCACCTTTTAGTCAAGGAATGAACAAGCTAATACCACTTGTTCTACAAATATATTTAGAAGGACCAAGAATGATACCACTTGTAACATCCTGCCCCTCATCATTGGCTTGAGAATGTAGAAGAACATTACTTAGCCTTAATCACCATCCCCAAGGCACCAAAGGATGTTATTAATTCTAAGGGATTTACTAACTGGTTGGAGGATGATTTTCCATTTGAAAATAAAAAAACAACAAAATAATTCATAACCCAATAAACCACTACATGTTGCATGATAACAATGAAAGACAAATCAACATTACATTTATATCAAAACTAACCTTAAAAATACCATAGAAAAAGACTATAATAGAAAAGTACACAACAAAAGACATAACCAACAAAATCTAAAGACTCCAAAACAAACTCCATGATCTGACCAGCTCTATGCTCCAACTCCACAAAACAGTCCAAGTATCACTATGAACTACTAGAAAAGTGAGATAATTTACCTTTTTCTATGTTCGGATAAAAAACATCTATAAAAGCACCAACGTACCAAAGTAGGGGTGAGTAATGAAACTCAGTATATTTTACCCAAAGTACTTCCCTACTCATGACACTATAATAAAATATGTTAGACCATTTATATAAAACAATTTATATAAAACAATTTCTAAAAAATATTATATCAGAATCTAAACAAGTGTCATAGTAAAAAAAATTCTCTAAACAACATCAAGTTTCAAGGAAATAAACAAAATAATAATTTAAAAACATTTCAAAATTTCCATTTTGGCATAACCATTCTATTCCATATATTCAAATATCCAACCATACATGCAACCCGAACCACCCTATACTCACGAGTGGTGAGTCATACTTTCACTAAGTCATCACTTAGTGAACCATTTTCATGGGGGAAATACCTAACCCATATCCATCCCACTAATTATAGAGGACTTATTACCCTTATGTTTTCCGAATTCACATGAACACACACAACCATTATGCCAAAAACCAATTCCAAACAACCTTTTCAACCATTTTAATAAAACTAACACTTTATTGAAAATCATTTTTCCAAAAAACCATTTCAATAAAAACAACATTTTATTAAAAACCATTTTTCATGAATCAAAACCATATCACCATTTTAAAATCATCATTTTGAAATCAATTTACCAATTTCACTTTCCACAAAACACCCAATTTCCACAATTCTATAAACTGTCACCATAGAGGGTTTCGAATAAGAAATTCACAACAATTTCACAACCAATTTCAATCAAAATAATCAATTTTAAATCAATCCTTCATGTTATAAATTGGGGAGTCGAGAGTGAAGCCACCTACCTCAGAAAAATTGATGAAAATGAAAAAAGACATGAAAAATATCCATGACACTAGGTCAAATATCCAAGAAACCACCTTAGATCTCTTCTCCTATAATAAAATAATCCAAATATAATCATATTTTTCATCAAATACCTTAGATCTATCCAAATTGGATATAGATCTAAGAAACCAAGAGACAAGGAGAAGAAGATATATAGAAAACCTAGGAAAACTATGAAGAACAAAGACTTACCACGAGAATCCAGATTCAACGCACCAAGAGAAGCCTTAAGATTGCCTCTGGATCAATGGGAGAAGCCTATACTACCTTTGAGAGGATTACATCTAGTTTTAGGGTTATTTTGGGTCAAAAATGAGGGGTTAAAACACAAAACTGACCTAGATCCACTTTTTGTGGACCTTATTTTTAAAATGTGCTTGGTTAGTTACATGGTTAGGAAAACTATGTGTTAACCATGTGCCAACCACTTCCTCGAGTATGAACATCATATGGTTGTCTCACATGTAATAAAACCATGAGACAACCATGAAAAATCCCACTGTATCAAAAAGAGTAGTTTCTCATAGGCTTCTGCAATGTTTGAACAAATTGTTTGCTGCCTGTGTGCCTTCCCCTAAGACTCTATCTCAAATTACACGGTTTCCTATACGTGTTTCATAGTTTCCACAAACTATACACCAATCATGCACCTATAAAAAATCCCCAAAACCTTCCAAAGTGTCTCCAAACCCTCCCAAACTTCACCTAAAGACTTTATATTTTCAAAAAGAATAAATGAAGGGTTGCTTTCTTGAAAATGTGGGTGTTATAGCTCTAAATATTCCCTTATAAGTTTACAAGGTTATTTTTGAATAAAATATTTTCCTTTGTATGTGCGTGGTTTTCTTTTGAAATAAGTGATTTTCCTTAAGAAATTTTTTTATGATGCAAGAATTTATGATTTATGATTATGTTATAGTTCTTGGGAATTATTTATAATGATGGGTGGTTCCATTATAAACCAAAGAAATGTGGGTCTATGATATCCCTCCAATTCTTTGGGTATGTTGGAAGTTGTCCTTGATGCTTATTCCAAGTGTAAATCCAATGGTTACATCCATGTATAACCATGAGGGTTATGTCAGTTATAACTTTGAGGGTTATTTCATGGTATCCATGAGGATTGCAACATATGTAAATATGATAATAAAATGATTCCCCAGGTTACCTATATAATTTATTTATTCTTTTTTTTCATAGAAATATCAAATTTTCACAAAGTAAGTAATTGTGTTTATAATCAAATGAAATTATATGTTACTTTTAAGAGTGAAAAGTATTACTTTATGGAAAAAAATTCATGTTTTCAATGAAACCATTGTGAGTTTTATTTTTCCTTTAAGATTTCTTATGAAATGTTTTATGGAAATGTTTGTGTAGAAAAAGGTGTTTTCTTGGGTAATAAAATGTTTATTTTGATTCCAAATTTTATTTCAAAAAAGGTAAAATTTTGTAAGTATCATGGACTAGTAGCTTCATTATTTATTTTTATGTCCATTACTGGTCTTTTTATGCTAGTAACAAGTTTTAAAAAAAATCAAAGGGTTTAAGGGAGAGTAGGAAAAAGGATGTGGTCAAGAAGAAAATTATTAAGATTTATTATTAAAATGAATCATGTTTTATTTTAACGACTTTTTTTGTAAAAAATGGATAGTGTGTAGAAGTGTACACTCATAATGTATGTATTTAACTTGTAAGAGTTTTTACTAATTCTATAAAACTCTAAACTAAAAAGATCCTTATAATTTTAAGAAAGTGATTTCTAGTTCGAAAACACTAGAATATGTAATGCTTAAGACTGGGTCCTCACAATATGTGATAAGATATTTTAAACTAATATTAAATTTTTTGAATATACATGTAATCTAAAGTATAAATTAGTTGGTTCTAGAGAACCAAATCCAACAAACTCCCATTTGAAACAGATACAAGTGATAATGACTGGTTAGTTATCACATGTAAAAAAAAACATGCTTCCATGGAATATGGATATAGCTTCTAGACCTACCATGTTTTCATGGATAGGGTTGGAAAATCCACATGTATTTATAGAAAAAAAATTACAACAACATTACTTCCTTGAAAAAAATCCCTCAAGTGGTTATTTAACAAAGCAACAACCTCTTATTCAATTTTCAAGTCTTGACATCCTGACTAAGTTCATAGTCAATGTTTATCATGATAATGAGAAAACTATTTAATTTTGTATAAACCAAAATTGGAATAGGATGCTACTAAACTACTTGTTTATCCTGATCAAAATCCACAAAAAAACTCTGATATTATAGATATGGTGCCACCAGATGTAATAATTTTTTCTTTCATATTACCATATCCATTTTCTGTGAAACTAGATCAAATTGAACCAAGTGTAAATAAGTGTTCAATTCCCTTGATTAATAGTATTCTCACTTCTCCAGACACCAGCAACTCATCCAATTTTACTTTTCCAAGTACTGTTGGATAGTTCTAACTATAAGTATATGCAATTACGTTGGATCTATTTGATATTCATATACTATGAATATTGAATTATTAATATCAAATGTTCGTAAATATCTTGTCATGTGAGATAAATTACTAACACTTAAGATTCTGAAAGTATTTTAATATCTATAATATCTTTTTATGTACATACATGTTCTACTGGAAGGATTATACACCAATAAAAATTTAGTATCAAATTGTTTCAAATTTTATTTTTCAATTCCTAGTTAATATATGTACTATGAATAAATTTAGCAAACACATGGATCTATCTTGTATGTGTTTTTCCATAGAACATGGTTTCTTCTTTAAGTCATACTTGGAGAAATTTTATTCCTTATTCTTAACAAACTGGTAAGACACAAAAAAAATTCCATATGTTGTCAATATATTTATCTTGAAAGCTAATAGTGCTACCACTAACCAGTTAGAGACACATGTCACTAATTTGTTTCCAAATAAATATATTGTGATCACTATACATGATCTATTCATAAATGAATTTATATAATATACATATATTATTGGAATTTATTAATTTCATCGTACCTTTTAGGTATTCCATGTAGACATATACCATAGGTTTTTCTTTTAGGTTGTGTCATATTGAAATCTTCCATAAGGTTTCCTCTAAATGAGATGGCCTTGATAATAAATATCCCAATATGAGGATCATATAATTATTCTTCGATGGGTAGGATTAAAAAAGGATTTTAGTCATGATGAGAGGTGAATAAGTTTTTTCATAGACTAAACTTTCAATAATAAATCATGATTTATTGGTACTGCCTTGTACCATCCATGTCTAGTTTCTCTTGAATACTCTCCAGCAGTATCAAGTCTTAGAAAAAATCAAAAAATGGAGTCCCTAAATCTTGATTCATGGATCCCATTACTTGAATTTATATATACTTTTCAACCTTATAATATTAATACTTATTGCTTATTTTTGGTAATTATTATTATGAAATAATAATACATGTATCACCAACCATAGTGAACATAAACCACCTATTTGGTTAGAAATTTCTATGCAGTATGTGTCTCTCTAACTATTCCTCCCACTACACACATAGGAGTCTAGTATTCTTATTCCAACACATGTGCATCCAAATACTTATCCAATATAAGTTAAGTCTCCTCTCACTATATTTAAATAGATAGTCTTTATTTTTATAAATATAGCTAATCTTTACTAGACGTTAATATCAATAGTATCTTTAGGATCATTAACTCAGATGAAACTTAGTGATATGATGTTCTTCTATAATTAAAGATACTTTTTTTAAAAACTAGTTTTAAACAAACACTTGTGCTAGTATTCTAATTGATTCTTATAATATCTCATTTTGATATGATATCCATTAGACAATATAGTTGTAATATGGTTAGTTGTTGCACTTCTATTTAAAAAATATTTCTTGAAAAGGAAAATGTAATAATATCAATATATATAAGACTCATCATTGATCTTCCTTTTACTACTATCAATATGTTGATGTATATGAGGAAATGTGATTTAGGTATAACCTTTACTCCATATATATGATCAATGACTATAGCAGGCACTGTAGTAGTACTATAGCAGGAACTGTAGCAGGAACTGTGTGGTACTGTAGCAGGTACTATAGCAGGCTCTATTTGGAACTGTAGTAGTCGATAATATTCCCCTGTTTGGGCCTTCAGGCCACCGATTTGGTCCCTGAGTCTTTTAAGGCCTTCGGGCCACCCAGGACTTTTGGGTCAGTAAGGCCTTCGGGCCACCTCAAGGCCTTCGGGCCACCTTAAGTACAGATACAAACCAGACAACCTACAAGTAACAAGATTCAGAAGGAGGATGAGAAAGTAGCTTTCATCATAACAAAAGCTAAATGTATTGCAATAATGAGAGGGTATGGCACATGCCATCGGGACAAGCCTATGCATTCATGGGAAAGCCTAGCCGAACAGGCATGTGAAGGTGGAGAGATTATTTCATGATGAAGATACTGGGGAGGAGCAGTTCCAAGTAGTTAGTCTGGGTTGTATGTAATGTTTGAAGCCTATGGGAAATGAATTCCTCTAATTCCTATGGGCCATGTAATACTTACGCCTACGGTCCTTGTAAGGGTTTCACCTTACCCCTTGAAAGGTGTATTGTCAAAAATCAATAAAAAATGAAGTCCTTCAAGCCATTGGAGGAGGAAGTATATGAAGTTAGATTTAGCTTTAGAATAGTTCACATGGATATATTTAACCAACACTAAAAGGTTTTGTGATGTACCTTTTTTTTAAATGTTTCTTTATCTAAAACATTATAAGTAGTTTGGTTGTATATCCAGTATGTTCACTCAATTGATAAAAACCCTTTAATGGGTATAAATAGGTCAACTAATTTCAGTTTTTTTATAAAGAATTTTCTTGTTAAAATTAAGTAAGTGTCATATATTTTATATTTATCACTTTTTTCTATGAATATTTGCAATTCAAGACTTGTAGAACCATCAGTTTAGTACCATAAAAACATTTATTCCAAAAATGAAATAATGTCTCATTATATTGATATGAAAACTGTGATAAATGTTTTCATAACACTTATTACAAACTTGAATCAATCCAATCTGGCAGTGAGAAATAGTGACCTCCCCTAGGATGGAATAGGATTCGCCCTTTCTTATATCCTTTTGAGTTCACTTTATAAACTTTCTATTATTTCTCATTTACTATATTTAGAGCATGTATTTTGTGAACATATTTTATTTAATAAAAAAACAAAAAATAGAAAATTTATGAATATACTTGAAGTGGATGCAAATTCTTGATTCCTAAATTCACTGAAATTTCTTTTCCAATGTCCATTATTTATACATAATAATAAAATAGCCTCATGTTCATTATTATGTATTAAATATTTTTCTCTTTGAAAGACATTGTAAATGATTTTGGATTAATATTATCCATGGGATCTTTATCCATGTATTTTAAACTTTTTACCAAAAGGGGTGAAGGAACAAGTTTCAACCAATCCTTATCCTCTTGGTGAGCAAATTATCTGTTCCATTTATCCAAGCATGGAAAAATAAGGATAATATTGGTGGTAAGGATAATAAAATAATATTACTGGATAATTTCTTATCCAAGTGGAAGCCCAATTTTTATAACTGGTCAATATAACCTAGCATTTTTAAAGCATGATTAGCAACTAGATTTCCTTCTTCCAGTTTACACTTGTATAGTTCATTGAAACTTTTATTTATTTCAATCCTTTCCTTATCTTTCTCAAGAGATTGGAGATAATATATTATAGTGTAATAATTCATGTCCTTATATTATATCAACAACTATTCAGACATAGTTTATAGAATAATACAGTGGACATTGGAAGCATCCACAATATATCTCTAGTAGGATCCTCATCACCTTTTTTCACCTTTTGGGGTGGCAGAACAAGAATAGTGGATTCCAACACATAATACAATTTTTCTGAAATAATGAATTGCCTAAATGATTTTATGATATATATAATTTGTAATTATAAGGACATGATCTAACTTAAGGAATGATTGCACTATTTTCATGGTTTTTCTTACCATTTTCTACAATGATTAAAACAGTTTTTTAGTACTTAACTTGATTACATGTTATATGAGAAATAATAATAATTAATTTTGTTAATTCTCCCACTATTTTATCAAGTACCAACACCACTCACCATTGAAATCATAATTTCTAGTTACTAATACATTCTAGTAGAAAGTATCCATATACCCCTTCACATAACCCCAATGTGGGTTGACCAAGCTACTTGAAGGTATTTAGGTGGGCATATTTTTTCCAACTATGAGCTTATAGATCCTTGGTCCATTGAGTAGTATCCCCAATCCTGAAATCCTAACTTGTATTTACTCAACCCCTACCTCCAAATTACATCATGTATAAAAATGGATACTTATATTAATGTAATATGGTTAAGTTGACCTATAATCTTCAAAAGAACTCAATGTTAAAAGTAAGTGTCCCAATGAGGGTTTTTCAAACACTTATTTATAAGTCTTTCATTACAAATCAAGTAATGGAAGGCCAAGTATGTCTTAATATATATTTGAGGTATTTAAATTTATTATGCATAAATTTTATCTTATTTTATCCATTGCATAAATTTTTAATATTAAGTGGATTTTAATTAAATAAGTAACCATGTTGGATAAAAAAATTACGCATAACCCATTTATTTAAATTCCTTTTTACACATTAATTAATTTATTTAGGTGATAACAGTCTTCCATTCATAAAATAAATAATGAAAAATACATAAATAAATAAATAATAAATAACCTAATAATGAGCTTATCTAATGGTTGATTTATTAAATGGATAATAAATCAACTTGTTCCCTAGGGGAATAAATCCAATTTTAATATATTATGTATTTATTTTGGTACATATACATTTAATTTAGGTCTAATTATTTATATTGGACATAATATGGATGCATAATGAGTTCATATAGGTTACAAGGGTGTTCTAGGATTGTTCGTAGATCGGAACCCCGGTCGGTGGAAGAAATGAACTTGCCGCGCATTTAGTAGAAACCATGTGAGTTAGTCCACATGGATTCCCTAACTGTGTGAGTGCTGGACAGAGGTTTGAAGTAGGGAACACAGTTTTCCCTAACTGTATGTTCAGGGCTATGTAACATCCATGACTCAGTTTCCACTTAATGGTGCCTCGAGCATGTTTGGTCACACAGCCTCAAGCACATATCTCCAAATGATAGTGGTTGTAGACTAGCAGGAAGGGCCTAGGTGTGTCAGTGGGGAAACAATTCCCTCATAACCAGAGTATAGAACAATAGAATTACAATATAATACAAGTAGAAAAATCAGTAATACACATGGGAAGAAGTGAACTACAAAAGACTGATAATATAATAAAACCCAAAAGGCATATCATATACAAGACGATGACACATGTCACGTGTTTCTAATAAAACAGCCAAAATAGGTACACAACTTTCATATAAAATACATGTCCCAGAAGTAAAAAAAATTAAAAATAATACAAATAGAATTGCAAGCTTCAGCTTAGTCCCATGCTCTCTTGCTCCAAAGTAGCATATCAAGTACCTATATTAGGGCACTTTAACTCTTCAACACATATAATCATATAATCTATTTGGGTCAAAAAAGATATCCCAGATAGGGTGTGGGATATAATCCTAGTAGGTAACCACCCATAGTCTATGCTAATCAGTTAGTGTATATATATAACAAGTGTGCAGGAAGTATAACAATAAACATGGAAGTACTTAAAATTAAACATCCATCGCATTTAATCCATTCCATTTAACAATTAAATTTTATTGAATTTAATATATGTTGAGATTTTTCTCAAATCCCAAAGTCCCCCATGATAGTATATGCATTCAAGGATACCTCAACAGGCCATCCCAATAAGTATAAAGTGAGACTGAATCCAATCTTGTGATTTTTATTAAAAGACACATCATATAGTCATTTCATTTGAAATTCAGTTTAGAACCTAAGACCATCCTTTACACTCCTAATTTGGAATTCAAGTATCGCTCCAAGTGTTATGGGAACCAAATCCCTAAAAGCACATCCATAGAGAACCTCTTAGGAACCTAGTGTCACTCTAGGTTAGTTATGAAGTCCCTTCCAGCTGAGTCCATCCTTGGAAATCCACTACGAGAGCCTGAGTATCACCCATGCTAATAATAGTCAATGACCTTTGAGTTCATCCATGTAATCCCTCATTTGGATCCATGTATCTCTTGACATGTAGGTCAATCTTCAATGAGTTCTTCCATGGAATTCATCATTTAGATCCATGTATCACTCATGATAATATCAAGTTTCAGTCTACCAAGTCCATCTATGGAATTATAATATGAATCCATGTATCACCTAAGGAAATAATAGTCAATAGCCACAAGAATCCATACATGGAATTCTAATCTGAATCCATGTACCACAATTGGATAATAACATTTAACCAATTCAATTTCATTTAAATAATTCATTTAACATACTAATTTCAAAACCAATAGAATTAAATATCAATCACACCTCAAGATATGTTCTAAGTCATTGGCCAACCTCAAAGTCTTAGCCTTTCATTTACTCACATGGACATAACATGATAAGGAGATTCCCATGCTTAATAAATTCATCACATAGCATGGTCTCTACATAAATCACATGGGAATTAAAGGTAATAATCATCACATAAATCACATGGGATAGTAATTAAAAGTCCATTAAAATACTCACATGTCCATTTTTAATATGACAGGACTAAAAATCCTAAAATACTATCACATGGCTCGTTTACCATTTAACTCACATGAAAAATCATAATTTAATTCAATTCAAGCCATTTGAACTAATTCATTGAATATCCTTTACTTAAATCACATGGTAAAGGAAAAAAATAAAGCAAACATGCTTAGACAAGAAATGGAACACATGGGTCAAGGGGGAATTCATCCATCCCATAACCTTAATTTATTTCATTTTTAGTTCAATTCATAAATAAATTAATCAATTTTACTTATATAACAATTCAAAAATTACATCCCATGATCAAGGGGTAAAAGTCATCAAAGGCTAAAATCCAACCAAGGGTCACTTTAAGGACAACTCATCCAAAGGGGTGGTTCCAATTCAAGCCATTCAACCTATAACAAGCATTAGCAATCCTATTTAACTGATTAGGCTATACCTATCAATTCTAGGATTCAATTTCAATTAAGGTGACGCTTGTAAATTGGGTACGCAGCACCCCATCATATATGAACAACTCAACTCTAAGCTAAAGTCACAATACCACCTACCTTAGGTCTATGATAGATAGCTCATCCAGTATCAAGTCCTGATTCAGCCCAAATTTGAAGAAATATGAAGAACAAAAAAAGAATGAGAAATTGAGAAATATAATCCTAAATCTAAATAGCATAGATAATATTTATAATAATGGAATGAGATTAAAAATTAATTTAGATCATACTCTTACAAATCTAAGGAGACAACCTGCACTTGAATCGGATATTGGGTTGAGAAACCACCTTGATTACTAGATTAGGCTCAAAGGAGAGATTCTTAAAACCTTCTTTGTTATGTAAGAGAGAAGAACCTAATTTTAGCTTTATAAAAGAATTTTATTTTAATTAAAATTATTAAAATTACCAAAAATAGGTGGGGTTGCATGGTTTACCCACACGGTTTCCTATTGGCCAAGGGGCACTCGCATGGTTTACCTGCACGGATTATAAGCCATGCACAAACCATGTGAAGAGTCACTGTCAAAATTTCCAAAAACTAAAGAACTAGATGCATGAATGTCTATCCCTACCTGCACAATTTTCACTAACCATGTGGCCTACTATTTTCATGCAGAACTTGGTTTATGGGATCCGGACCAGCCTCAGACACCCTCGATCCCTCTATGACCTCAAAAGGAATTCATATGAGGTCATATTTAAGAAATTAAACTGATAATTGATAGAAAAAAGGAATATGTACCACAAAGAAGAACCGTTATCTTAAAAACATCCCCCCTTAAATCAATTCTTCTCAAAATTGACTTCTCAAGGGTGATTAAGAACGTCTGATAATAACTCTGGGCACTATAATCAAAAATTGGCCTTCCACTCTCAAGTCTCATTCTGTACTCAGTCATGCTTTCATTACACCCATACTAAATTAACAGACCAAACTCAAAGAACCTTTGTGCTATGATAAAAAATACATATAGGATTCTCCTTAAAGGAAGAATCTACATATAATTTATCCTCCTTGATCCAAAAGTCATGAGATTGGTATGAATAGTAACATCACAGATGATAAACATGGAAGAAGTCATACATAGCCTAGTACCTCTGAGGTAACTGCAACCAATAAGAAACCATCCCAACTCTATCTAGAATCTCAAATGGACCGACATATATCGGAGAAAGATTCCCCTATCTCTTAATCCTCTTATGTCCACACCTCAGTGAAACACATAGAAAACCTGATCCCCGACCTCAACCTCTAGAGGTCATCTATGGAGATTGGCATATGATTTATGACGACACTGCATAGTATTCGTCTGCTTCTAAATCAACTACACTTACTCGGTGGTCTCATGAACAAGATTAGGTCCCAACATAGTTGCCTCTCCTTCCTCTAGTCAACACAGGGGTGATCGGCATGGCCTATCATACAAATTCTCATATGGTACCATATGAATAATATCCTAAAAGCTATTGTTGTGGAAAAAATCAACCTGGGGTATATAAATCTCTTAAGAACCCCCAAAGTCCATGAAACATGCTCGTAGAATTTCCTCAAGCACCTGAATCGTGTCCTTTGACTGGCCATCTATCTGGGGTGGTATTCCATGATTAGAAGCACCTAATTCCCCAACACCCTCAATATACTTTTCCAAAACCATGAAGTAAACTGAGCATCCCTATCTGAAATGATAGAATGTGATACCCTATAAAGTCATACTATCTCACAGATATATAACCTCCCAAGTTCGTCAACCAAAAAGGTCTCCTTTATAGGTAGGAAGTGTATGATTTTCATGAGCCTATCAATAAAAACCCATACAACATAATTAACTCAAAGAGGCCTTGGTAAAATAGTCACAAAATCTATCACAACATTGTTACACTTCCACTCAGGAATGGGTAGCTACTGTAAAAGTCTAGTTAGTCACTAGTTTTCCTCCTCTATCTGCTGATATGTGGAACACCTCATGAAAAAACCAACTACATCTCATTTCATACCCTTCCACTAATACTGAATATGTAAATCTAGATATATCTTAGTGAAACCTGGGTGCACTGCCCAAGATGAAGCATGAAAATCCTACATCAACTCCTTGAACAGGTCTGTTGAAACCCATATGTGATCATGTACTCTCAGGATCTCATCATCACCTACAATCCATCCAAGAGGAGGTTCCTCACCTTCCACACTCTCTCATAGAACTATGCCTTCTAAGTTTGATAGATTCCTCATCCTCACTCTATCCAGTATGGTAGATATAACAGCTAAATATAGAAGTAAATTCTTCCCCTAGTTTTTTTTTTTCACCTCCAAGTGAATCTTAGAGAACAAATCCATAAGCTGGCACTCTCTATTGGCCTACTTCACTTCTTATATCTGAGTCCTCCTTCTCATTGCATCATCCACTATATTTCCTTTACCAAGAATGTAGGCAAGCTCAAAGTTGAAAGACTAAAGGTATTCGACCTACCTTCACTACCATAGATTCAGATCATTCTTTTTAAATATATATTTGAGGCTTTTCTGTTCTATGAACACAAAAAAAAATGCTCTCCTAGTAAGTAATGTCTCCAGCAATGCAATGTAAGAACAACCTCAGCTAACTCAAGATCTTGTATCAAGTAATTCCCCTCATGTGGCCTTAGCTATCGAGACCTATATGCGATGAATCAATCCCCCTACATAATAATGGATCCCATACCACTACCTAATGCATCATTGCACATAGTGTAACTCTCATCTAGCTCTAAAAAAATAAGTATCAGTACTGAATTAAATCTCCCTTTAAACTCTTGAAAGGTCATATCATAGGAATCTAAGTATACATACTACACACCCTGCTTATTCAAGCCAGTCAATGGAGCTTCTAAGTGTGATAATTCTTGTATGAAACACTTGTAGTAACCATCCATCTATAAGAAAATTTGTACCTCAAAGATGATCTTGGGATGCTCCTAGGAAACTACAGTTCTCACCATATTTAGGTCCACTAATATTCCCATATCTAATATAATGCGTCCATGAAGTGAATCTAATCCATCCAGGAGTGGAACTTTATGAGATTAGTATATAACTAATTTTATCTCAGTGTATTCAAAATGATATCAATATGGGTGGGTTTGTCATGTTGATTATGATAATACACTAAGATATCATCCATGAAAACCACCGCAAATGAATCGAGGTATATATGGAACACTTGGTTCATCAGTGTCATGATAATCGCTGGTGTGTTCATGAGACTGAATGGCATAATCAAATACTCATATAGACTGTACCTACTCTAAAAGTCTATTCTAGGTATGTATGATGGTCTAACATGCACCTGATGATAATTGGATCTCAAATTAATCTTTGAGAAGACCCAATCTCTTCGAAGATGGTCAAAGAGATCATCTATCCATGGTAGAGGATACTGGTTCTTAACCTTAAGCTAGTTCAACTTTTGATAATCCACACATAGCCTAAGGGTACCATATACCTTTTTCACAAAAATAATCAGAAACCCTCATAGAGAATTATTGGTTAAAATGAAACTATTTTCCTCTAAATCCTTTGGCTACCACTTGAGCTATTGTAACTCTATTATAGTCATCCTGTAAGGAGGAATGGATATCAGTGAATCTCTTATCACTAGATCGATAGAGAAATATACCTCTATCACAGGAGGTAATCCTGAGAAGTCATTTAGGAATACATCCCCAAAATGATCAACCAATAGAGGTAAATCAATTTGACATGTTCCCTAATTAACCAAATAAAAACTCACAATCTGGGTTATCACCCCACTCAACCCAAGATGCTCAGGTCTAGCTTGGCTTGCCTGGAAATCCAATTCACCAGTGTGAAGAAACTCTCCAACCTATAGTTAAATGAAACTCACCCTATGGTGATATAAATCAATGAAATATTGAAAGGGAACCAACCAGTCCATCCCAAGAATGATATCAAATCCTATCATCTTGAGTATGAAGAGGTATCATACGAAGAGACACCCACCAACCTCAAGGTGCACTCCCTGCACTAACGCACGCCTTCCTTTCTAATACCTAACATAGTTTCTAGAATCATAACACCATCATAAGTATAAACACATAGTCCAAGTCTCTCTAAAATAGACACAGATATAAATCTATGTGAAACTCTTTTATCAAAAAGTGAATAAGCTAAAACAGAGGCAACTAGAATAGTACCTATGATAGTAGAAGGTCTAGGATCTTTCTTCTAGTGGGTATTTTACACTGCGTATTCCTGTCCTATACCATGGACCTATGACACTACCTCGTTACCCTGATCTAATACACCATATTGTCCCTGTAAAACTGGGGTCTGACTACCATGGCCATGACACCACCTCTGCCTGAACGGCCTGTTGTACCCCAGATCCCTGCCAAGTGAGAATCTTATAACCCTTATCCTGAATGTGGAGTCAGTTTAGACCCTATCTCACTAGATGTTGGAAGACACTTTATTTAGAATC
Organism: Viscum album; assembly: GCA_963277665.1. Classification (NCBI taxonomy): domain Eukaryota; kingdom Viridiplantae; phylum Streptophyta; class Magnoliopsida; order Santalales; family Viscaceae; genus Viscum; species Viscum album. The sequence continues at coordinate 2,081,857,509 of OY728143.1, read as the reverse complement.
CCTTTAGATGGCCCATCTTGTTGCAAGATCGGCACTCAACTGGGTCCATCATACATTGTGGCCTCATATGTCCTAGCCTACCACACTGGTATCACCTCACCTAGCTACATGAAGAGATGTTATGACTACTAAAATTACAATGTGTAATATCCAAATGATGATTCCTACTACCGATCGATGTATTACCAAACCTAGGTGTCGAACTACCCTGGATTGCACCTCCTGATTCCCTCTGGTTACGCTCTGTAATCAGCACTTGATTCACTATCCTGGATATAGTAGTCATATAGAAGACATTTACCTATGGTTTAATATCATACCTGAGACCATCCTTGAATTTTATGGCATTTTATATCTCATCACCCATCATAAAAGGTGCGAAGTGCAGGAGATCAGTAAAACAGGATGAGTAATCCATCACTCATAACGTGCCCTATCCCAGATGTAAGAACACCCAGGCTCTATCAGCCCTCAGCGTCTTGGGATAGAAATGGTCATTCAAGGCCATATAAAAATCCCTTTATACCATATCCCAATGAATATCATTCTGAGTGATAACATCCCACCACCTCTTGGTGGAATCACACAGCATGTACATTGTGAGCTTTACCCTCCTCTCAGGAGGCATATTTAAGTGCTCGAAGATATACATCATCACATCTAGCCATGACTCTATAGCATGTGGTACACCATACCCTAAAAAAATTGGTAGATACTACTTTTTAAACTCACGCATCAACTATTACATATTCGGGGTAGGTCACAGTGCTCCCTGAATGGTGTGCATGAAACACATAAGTCCTTCATGGAATTGTGCCTCAGCACCTACGTATGGTATATCAACTAGTGTCATAGCTAGAATGACTGGAGGATCCAATGGTATCCCATGGCCTACCACCTATGGAGTATGATCATCACCACCCTCCTAGAATACCACTATAGGTTGTCATGTTTTCATTCCTCTACAATTCCAAAAACACACCTCATTGTAAGATCATTATCAAGTTTTTCAACTCAAAAGCACAGATATTAGAACCGGATAGGTAAAAACCTTTATCCATAAGAACTCCCTGTAACGACTCAAAGTTAAATCAATTCAAATTCTCTTCTTATAATTATGCCATATAATCACATGAAATCCAAACACAATGAACTACTAAGTACTATATCACCTTTAAACATAATATTTTCACTTTTGTGATTTGAATTTCGAAAATCTGACATACACAGTTGTGATCAGTAAGATGTTCGAAGTCCGATAAGACAAACTTAATTTTTATAGAATACTTATGAAGATTAATTTTACCCTTATGAATAGTAATATGACCCTTATGAATAGTAAATCTTACAAGTAAATAGTAACCTTACCAATGAAAGTATAAATAAAATTTATCCATCTTATAAGTGACAATATGATAGTGTTGGTATTTTTATAAGTCATAAGTATTTAATTAAAAATGTATGAATAATTAAATAATTAAGAAAAGAAAATTTATTTTCATAAAATGTATTCATAAATTATTGTTTTTATGTCTTACAATTATAGGATAATTTTATGAGACCTTAGTTAATTTTCCAAAGTATTATAAAATCAGTTATAATTTTAAAATATGTATTTTTCAAGTAAATGATGATTTATTTAAAAATTAAATTTACCATATTTAGAAAATTATTTTCCTAAAATGGAGTTCATTTTTTGATTCTATGCATCAAAAAATCGTTCGGGTGAATTTTTTAGATTTTTCTGAACTACTTGAATTTTTATGAATAGTAAAATACGATAATTTATGATAAGTGCTAAAACCTAAATTTCTGCATCATGCTTGAGTTATAGATCATGTAAATGGCCATTGGTTCAAACTAAAATTCACTTATTACTATTTTTGGTCATGGAATCATCACTATTTCTTCTCTTATAGATAAATAATAAACTAATGATTAAAATATTAAGACATTCCTCCCCTCCACTATAAAAACAACCCACACTCCCCTCTTATCTTCACTCCTATAAAGCCTTTTTCATTGCCAAAATTCTGTTCAAATCTCTCCCCAATATCCTTCCCTATGTCCAGAATCCCTTGTTATCTTCAAAATACCAAATCATCTCCCCTTAAGAGGCTCTCAAGGAAGGGTAATTTAAGAGGTCAATTCCTCTTTTCAATCCTTTTACTTTCCTTTCAAGTTCCTTTGTTTTCTTTTCTATCCTTACCTCTCCTAATCCAAATGTTATGAAAACTCCATTACCTTATATGTAATATAATGTTTTTATTATAATGTAATAAGTTATTATCGTCTCTCCTTTATCCTTCTTTTATACAAGTAGTAAAAACACCATCCGAGATGTGTTAATTTACCACATTCAAGGATGATGGGTTTTCAATTTCCATTACCACCTTCAATTATGGTCATGAAACCATTTTTATGGTTGAACTATAATATAATATATTTATTATGTTTCATATATGGTTCTTTAATCTTTTTATACACATGGTTTTGATTTATAAAACAAAATGTGTTCATTGTGATCAAAAACCGCCAGTTAACCCAAAAGGTTATCACTAAAGTTTTATATAATGATTCATCTTCACTCCAAGTAACCAAATGAAAATTACAACCATGTAACCTTATGAATGTTCAATAAAAAAATATAACTCCAATTCTTTATAACCATTCTCATTTTACAAGATTATCTGTTCATGTATATAAGTAAACCGATCATGAAACAAACAGACCCAGACAATGAGATTGAACCTCATAACCAATCAAAAAGGTTATGAATGAACTCAAAAAGGTTATAAAAATTTCATTAATTGTAAAATAGGATTTTTAATTATTAATTAATGAACCTAATTTGATTATTCAGGTCATTAATATCAAGTTTATAACACCCTCTGACTTAAGGTAAGGGAACCTACCTGAACCTTCATTATTCTTTCAGGTTATTCTTACTCTCTTTTTACCCAAATTAAATCCTATAATCTGTTTATGTATATATTTTAATTTATGTTTTTATTTCCAAAATCATGTATAAATATCCATTAATCATTCTCTTTTGGGCATATACATTATTTTAAGTTATTTCCTCCTCAATACTTCCCGATAAGAAAACCCATTTTCAGGGAACTTCCCAAATTTTTACCCAATTTCAAGTGCACTATACCATATGTTTTAATCCACCATTATTTTTATAAAATTAGAATTTTTATTATGAAAACCTTCATTTTTTGTCTTCTGGTTTTATATAAAATATTATTCCCTTTTTTATTTTAAAATCACTTTAGTATTTTCCTTAAAAACACACTAAAATGTTTTAATGCTAAATTTTCTTAAATAATCTTTTTACATGTTATCACTTATTTTTGACATCACTTACCATGATATATGACTATTTTTCCTTAATAATTTCCATATATGTTCTAAATCCTTTCTTTTATGGACACTTTTATGATACACCCATTAAATTATGCTTTATGACATGATTATGATACCCATTTATTTCCAGGTGTTCCATTGTGTTTATGTATGATTGATTATGTATGATTTTGTATGTTTAAATCATATTCATGAACATTTTATGATGGGTGATCCTAGATATAAATCTAATTAATTGGGTAAATTTTAGTCTCAGGAGACATTATGTCCAACAGTCTTGACAGTTAGCCTTGACTTGTGCTACCATGTGCAATGGTCTTGGCGGTTAGCCTTGAATTGTGCTACCATGTGCAGCCTAGAATTGTGCAACAGTCTTGGTGGTTAACCTCGAATTGTGATACTCTAAGTAAAACTAGCCTTGACTTGTGTTAAATTCATTTTTTATGCTACTGTAACATTACTATGATTCCATATTTATATGAACCCAAGTTATACATGTTATTGTTATGTATGTTCAATTATGTTATATGACTTTTTATATCATTATGTCATGCTTCCTAACTAATGTTCTAAATATTTATTCTTATTATTAATCCCTTACTGGGATTTTATATCATCTATTTTTTCATGTTATCCCTAGGTTATCCTATGCATATGTATGATCATAATGGAAGTTAAGAGCTCATTGTGGAGATTAAATAAAAAGTTGTTTTTATGATGTTTGATTATGTACCAAGTCTTCCAAGACACTAGACTTTACATTATTTGGCTTGTAATTTGATGTTTAGTTATGCTTAAAATCATGTAATGATATATTTAAAAGGATAGGGTCGATATAATCCCCCTCTTCCTACCCATGGGTCAGGTGTAGGTGTCAAATAGATTGAAGACACTACCAAAATCCCACTACTAAGGTTGGGTCTGGTCAAGTTCTCTATCGTACGTCATTTAAATTTAACTTGATTTTTAATTTAGAGATTAAAAAACGGAACGCTAAATTCTAATCCATAGGGGCCATACTCCCCAAGGACCCAATCTTGTCATCAACCCATGTCACATCATAAATTATTTCACTTTAAAGGTTGAACCATGATCTACAATATTCTGATCCGAGAGGGCCCATACACCTCAAGGACCAAATATTGGCATCCATCTATTCCAAACCATAATATATTTCAATATACCTAACACAACAACATGCATATATATCACAACACCTATCACAACAACATGTAATCAGTAATGCATCCAAAATGGCATGACATAATTCATGGCATGTGAAATCTAGAAAGTGCCTATATGATGCATGAGATGAAATAACCTCATCTCATCAGGTTGAAATTGAATAGAACCTAGATTCATATCAACAATAATAGCATAAATCAAGTTCATCACCCAATGGTGGAATTAAATCAACAGTAATTATCAAAATCCAGAAAATAACAATTCAATTCAAGGTGATTTGGGTTTTTCCTATACGTAGGTTAGCTATGCCTGGGAACATCTAATTAACAAATTATTATTCCTTCCTATACCTTTATATTTTCACCGAATAGTAAATAAAACCATAAAATAAAAAGTCTTTGATACCACTTTGTAACATGCTGGACTCAATTGCCACTGAATAGTGCATCGAGCCCGGTGGGTTATATAGCCTTAAGAACATCTCCCCAAATGTCGGAGGCTATCGACTAGCGGTGAGGGCTTAGGTGTGTTAGTGGGGAGACTATTCCCTCATCACTAGAGTGTATCACAGTGAAATAAAAATATCATATAAGTGGAAAAATAATTAATACACACAGTCATAAGTAAACAGTAGAAGACTGATAGTATAATCAAAGCCATAAGTCATATCATATACAATATGATAATAAATTTCACATGTTTCTAATAAAACATCCAAAATAGGTACATATTAGTCATATAAAATACATGTCCCAAAAGTAAAAAAGGATGAAATAATCCCAATATAATTGCAAGCATCAACTTGGTCCCATGCTCTCCTGCTCCTAAGTAGCATATAATGTACCTATATTGGGGTGCTTTCCCTTTTTTACACTTGTAATCATATAAATTTTTTTGGTCTAAAAAGATGACCCAAAAAGGGTGAGAGATATAATACTAGTAGGAAACCACCGAAGGTATGTTCTAATCAATCAGTGAATATATATATAACAATTGTTTAGGAAGTATAACACTAAATGAGGAAGTACTCAAAAGTAAACATCCATCTCATTTAATACATTCCATTTAACAATTCAAGTTCATTAAATTTAATATTTCTCGAGACTTGGTTCAAATCCCAAACTCCCATGTGATATTATATGAGTACAAGTATACCTTAGAAAAATATCCTAGTAAGTATAAAGTGAGATTGAATTGGAGGTTCTGCTTTGGCTTGGCAGACGCATCATATAGTCATTACATTTGATATTAAATTTAGAACTTGAGCCCATCCTTTACATTCCTAAGTTGGAATTCAAGTATTGATCTAGGTGTAATTGTAATGAACACCCTACAATCCCATCCCTAGTGAACGTATTAGGAACCTGGTATTTCTCTAGGTAAGGTATGAAGTCCCTACCAACCAAGTTCGTCCTCAGTGGTCCACTGTGGCAGCCCGACTATCACCCATGGAAATAATAGTCAATTACCTTTGAGTCCATCCATGGAATCCATCATTTGGATCCATGAATCACTTGTCATATAGGTCAATCCTCAATGATTCTATCCATGTAATCCATCATTTGGATCCATGTATCACTCATGACAATATCAAGTTTCATCCTACAGATTCTATCCATAGAATTATAATATGAATTCACATATCACCTGAGGAAATAATATTCAATATCCACAAGATTCTATCCATGGAATTATAATCATAATCCATGTATCACCCTTGGATAATAACATTTAACCAATTCAATTTCATTTAAACAATTCATTTAACATGCTGAGGTCAAAACTAAGAGCATTCAATATGAATCACACCTCAAGAGGTGTTCTAAGTCATTGGACAACCTCAAAGGCTTGGACTTTAATTTACTCACGTGGGAATAACATGATAAATATATTCCCATGATTAATCAATCCATCACATAACATGGTCTCAACATAACTCACATGGGAATTAAAGGTAATAAGCATCACATAACTCACATGGTATATCAATTCAAAGTACATTCAAATCATCACATGTATATTTTTAATATGAAAAGACTAAAAAGACTATAAAGCTATAAAATGTCTTAGATACCATTTAACTCAAATGAAAAAATCAGCATTTAACATAATTAAATCCATTTGAACCATAGCCATTACTTAACTCACATGGGAAAGGAAAAAAACAAAGCAATCATGCTTAGATAAGCAATGGAATACATGGGTCAAGGGTAAAGTCATCCATCCCATAACCTTAATTCATTTTATTTATAGTTTAATTCATAAATCAATTAATCAATTTAATTTATATACCAATTCAAAAATGACATCGCATTATCAAGGGGTAAAAAGAAATCAAAGTCTAAAATCCAAACAAGGGTCACTTTAAGGACAACTCACCAAAAGTGATGGTTCCAATTCAAGGCATTCAACCTATAACAAGAATTATCAATTCTATTTAACTTATTAGGATATACCTATCAATAATAGGATTAAATTTCAATTTAGGTGGCTTCGAAAACTGGGCGCGCAGCACCCCGACATATATAAACTACTCGACTCTAAGAAAAAGTCACAAGACCAACTATCTTTGGTCCATGTTAGATAGCTTGACCAGTATAAGTTCCTGATTCAGACCAGATTAGGATAAATATGAAGAATGGATAAAGAATGAGAAATTAGGTCATATGATCCAAAATATAAATAGTGCATATGATAACCATAAGAACAACATAAGATTAAAAATTAATTTATATCTTACTATTACAGATCCAAGGAGACAAACCATACTTGAATCGGAGATTGAACAGAGAAACCACCTAGATTCCTAGATTAGGATCAAAAGAGAGCTTCTCAAAACCTTATTTTTTATGTGGTAGAGAAGAACCTAATTTTAGGTTTATAAAAGAAATTTATTTTAATTAAAATTATTAAAATTCTAAAAAACATTAGGGTGCACGGTCTGTCAAACCGTGCAGAAACCATGAAAATTTTCTTATAGGAAAAGGGGAACTCACACGGTTTACTTGCATGGTTTATAAACCATGTGTAAATTGTGTGAAGTGACATTTTAAAAATCTGTAAAATCTATAAAACTATATTCATGGTCGTGAGGCACTACTCGCATGGTTTCCACTAACCACGCTGCCTCCTATTTTCACCAAAAACTTGGGTTCTGGGCTCCAGACCAGCCCTGGACACCCCTGATCCCTTTATAAACTCAGCAAGAATTCATATTAGGACATATTTAAGCAATTAAAATGATAATTTATATAAAACAAGGAATATGTAACTCAAATAATAATAGATTTCTTACACACCTCATGCCCTTATGCGTATCTCAGAAAAATATAGCAGATCCACCAAACTGGTTGGTGCAAGATTACACAAACTGTACAGACTAACCATGAGAGTTCTCCCCCCCCCCCTTAAGATAGTTCATAATGAACATTTTATCCAATCATGCGGCCAAATTTTTCACCCCTAAATATTTGGTTAAAATTACCTTTTTCCCCTTAAATTCAATTAAACTTAAACCTCTCTCTATATTCCTTATTTCCTTCAGTGGAAGAACCCAATTCTCACATTGGATATCCCATAGAATCCTATAGGTAAGATTATATGTAAATATTTGATTAAGTGTCTAATTCCTTCATGGTTCGTCTCGATGGAACCACACCAGTAAGTTCTTTGATCATCGTGCGCATTTCTCTGTTTATCTTTCTCTTGATAGAGTGATTTAGGTGTTGGATCATAAGCCATTATTTCAAGGTGTTGATCCATTCTTTAGTTTTCTATTGACCCATGCCAAATTAAGGGTAGATACTAGATGAGTACTCTTCTATGATCATAAGGTAGGTTTTCTAGTAACTATCACTCAAATATTGATTTTTTAAAATATGTTTCATCATATCGCATGCCGATTTCATCATGCACTGCCTTAAATTTCATCTTACTTGAATTGGTTTACTTTTTAGAACCCAAATCATATCGAGTTCAACTACCTCAGAGTGAGCCATCCCTTTGGGTGTTCCCTCTTATATGACTAATTTTATTTCAAGGTATTTTAGTCAAAACACCTATTGGTATGTTTATATTTACTTTAAAATAATGTCATTATGCTGATAGTGGATGAATGTAGTGTCATAGTAGGGATAACTCCATTGAAAATTATAATTAATTGAATTGGATAGGGATGGGTGGTAAGGACACGTCACCTAATTAAATTAAACAATGGTTATTCCCTAGTTGTCCTTAAATGATAATGAGTTATGAATTGTCCATTGCCTTTTATTAAATTCATTGTTTACCTGTCACTACTGATGTAAGGGCATAGATACCCTTTCTAATTATGGTAAATGGGAATGAAGACCCTTATTCATGTTATATAATTATATATATATATATATGTGTTTGTGTGTGTGTGTGTGTGCATGGTGACCCTTATATAAATGTGATACGGGCATGGTTTCCCTTATATAAATGTGATACAGGCATAACATACCTTGTGACACAATACAGGAATGACATCCCTTATGATACAATACAGGCATGACTTCCCTTTTGATACTATACAGGCATGTCTTCCCATGTGATACTATATAGGCATGACATCCCATGTGATATGATACTAGGAATGGAGAACCTATACTGTGATACTGGGTATGATGACCCTATACTGTGATACTGGGAACGGCATCCCCTATACTACTATGATACCGAGCATGGTGTCCCTTTATATTGTGACACTGGTCATGGAGTCCCTTATAAATGTTATATTAGGAATTGCAGCCCTTGATACTTGTTCATAGATATTCCGGCATGGTCTGAAATAGGTAGTGTGAGCCTAGTTTCCTTTACAAAATAGATCCAATCCATTTACGCTTATTATTAATGATTTTCATTATTATATTTGTATACTTCTATGATATATACATAGACTGGATATTTATAGACATTGTTGGTGGTGACCTACTGAGTTTATCTCATACCCTATCTGGGCCACATATGGTACCTGGGCATACTACATGCTTGTGAGTGTAGAAAAGGAGAAGAGTCATCTTATGGGTGCCTAACTCCTTACCTGACTTAGGATGGGATATTGGTACAAGATGACCAAACTAGGTCTCATAATGATTTGATAGATTTTGGCCTTTTTTAACTTTTTTATATCATGTATTGTATTTACTGTCTGCTACCTTGTATACATGTTTTCCCTATTTTGTAGATACATGACATCATCATCCATTTTATATGATTCATTTTACTACTTTTGATTATTATTTCCTATTTGGATGTTTATATGTTCTTTCTCTATACAGGGTTACTGTTCTAGGTGTTATAGTGTATGTTTCCAATGTGTTATCTATATACATATGCTTCTACTATTTAACTTTTATTAACTATCTGTTGTGCTCCACTTTAATATGAGGGAATAGTCTCCCCATGATCACACCCTAGGACCTCTCTACTAGTCATAAGCCTCTAACATATGGGGAGGTGTGCTTGAGACTGTGTGTCCCATAAGCTTTGGGGAACCTATGAGTGACACTAGGGTCAGTATTTCACAAAGTGGTATTAGAGAGGTTCCATTATTAATTTACTATTTTGAGATAATATACAAGAGATTAGGAATGCTTCAGAAATTGTTTATAAGTCATGCTTGGGATTAACTAACCCATATATGGGGAAAATCCAAATTGCTTGGAATAAGTAATTGTTGTTCTGTATTATAATTATTACATTTGATTTGATTCCACCATTTAGTGATGAACTTGAATTGTGAAGTTACTATTATTATGATTGAGTTTTACCTTTCATCCTTGGCCCGATGAGATTAAGGAAAGGTAGTATTGATTATCCATCGTTTTATGCACCTTTTAGTAAATTTATAAGCCATGCATATTCCATTCCATATAGGAGAATTTTTTTGTTTTCATTACCTATGATTTTTATAAGTTCTTTGATTGATATAAATATAATTGTTAATGGATAATTATTCTTATATGGTATTGAGAAAACATGGTCGGTACATAGAGTACCTTCCCTAACATAAACATCACTTTTCTTGCTTAGTCTATAACAAACACCCTAAGCGGTCAAATATGTCATGTTGAGTCATGGACCATTGGTCTTAAGGACTAGAAAATGTTATGGTATGAATTAAGTGGACATCACATTTTGGTTTATAAGGTTTATGGTAACTTATGGATTAGAAGTGTTGAACCATTTGTTTCAACTATTTAAAGAAAATGATAATACAAATATGAATTTAAATGAAAATGAAATTTTAAAACAAAGAGTTTGACCCAGTCTCGGCCTTAGTAGTGGGTAGTAGGTAGTGTCTATTATATCCTATATAAATGTTTTCATCACCCAGACATGACTCTTTGAGCTGGAAGATGGGTGATACTCTCTATAGGAAGGCATGTACCTATCCTATTTGTGTATCTATGATGTTTTCACTATTAAACACTATATAAAGCATAAATTTGGAATTTGTAGAGAAATTCCACCACGACATCCTCTGTTCATATGCTAGGATGGATGTGATAACCATGATCTAGAGGTTGTGGTCTCTAATCCACCTGTTATACCTCCAACAGTACCACCTTTGTACCTATTCCTATTCTTGATGTGGGAAATGATGTCTAATTTCAAGGATATTTTCTATAACTAGTGAATAATTTACAGGCAGCCCCGCCCTCTACCCATTCTATAGAATAATTGACTCAGAAGTTCCAATAGTAGTATCCACCAACATTTTTAGTGGATGGAATACCACAGGCTATAGAGTTATAGCTGGATATAGTCTTATCAATATTTGATCATCTTGAGACAACTTATAAGAGGAGATTGAAACTCATAACTTACATTATTCGAGGATCTTCTAAACGTTGGTGGGATATTCTGAACCATGTGGATCGGTATTAGGAAGTTTCATAAAGGGATTTCTAGTCACGTATATTTTATTATTTCTTACCTGATACCCTAACAGTTGATCATGCTAGAGATTTCAAGAACCTGAAGTTGGGTTCTATGATAGTTATTGACTATTCAGATCATTTTATAGAGCTTAAATTCTTTGCACCTATCTATATTGTTAATGATCCAGTGAAATTGAGAGGATTTGAGTATGGTCTAAGGAATCCTATTCATTCTTAGGTTAATGTTTTTTGGTTGACTAATGTGTCTGATATAGTGAACTAGGCCCTTATCACTGAGCAGAACCTAATGGAAGTAGATGGTGTGATCCAGGATAGTTCAGAACCCAGAAAGGGTAGTGGTTCAACTAGTGATTGAAAGTGACTCTTTGAGACTATGAGCATGAGCAGTGGAATCTAGGTGACACACACTAATAGTTGTGTGGTATATCACCAGTGTGGTAATCCTGGGCATAAGAAACCCTAGTGTCCCAGAGACCCTGTCGAGTGTCGAGGATGAGGTAGATTTTAGCATCTTCATCATTTTTGTAGGACTTTCTCATATACACCGAGTGGGATAGGATCCATGATAGCTCCACATTTGGGATTAGGTTTAGTAAAACCTCACCAGTAAGGTAGCTGGAGTAATACTAGATATACAGGTAGAGTAGGAGTTCATGGATGAGGCATCTAGGCTTTAGACAGATAGCACCAGCAGAGTGGACCCACTCTGTGTAGTCAGGTGGTACCACAGGGTCATGGATTATGATAGATTTATTCATTGTAGCCTATACCATAGGAGAAGGACATCGGGCTATCTACATTTCAAGATACTATTCTAGTGGCCCCTACTATCATTTCTACCTTATTTGATATAGTGTCATCACATTCCTTTATATTTGTGCATGTTGCGGAGAGCCTTGGGCTTGATGTTCAATTTTCTAATAGTGATATGAGACTTGATACACCTTTGGGTATACGTTCAGAGAGTATACACCAGTGAAAGGACTTTCCTCTTAAGGTAGGTAGCCATAATTTTTCATGGGACCTCTTTGTCCTCAATATAACCGGCTTTGATGTCATTCTCAGAATGGATCGGTTTGTTCCCTATCAAGTATATGTGGATTGTTATCACCAGAGAGTGTTGTTTACATCACCATATGGTGACACTTATATTCACAAAGAAAAGTGGTATTTCCAAGATGGTATATCAAGACTAGAGAATCTTGGTCTAGGTGGAGTGACCACTCATATTTCTAACCTTTATATAGAGGATCAGGTTTTACATTAGATTGAGTTCCCTCCTATAGTCAATTGATTCATGGATGTTTTCCCTAATGAATTTTTTGGAATACCTAGAGAGAGAGGTATAGTTTACTATCGATCTAGTGCCTAAAGATGCACTGGTATCCATTCCTCTTTATAGTATGGCTACTGATAAATTATAGGGTCTCAAGAGGCAGCTAAATTATTTAGAGGAAAAGGGTTTTATACAGAACATCACTTCTCCTTGGGGTTTATTTGTCCTTTTCACCATGAAGGTGGATGAAATCCTCAGGCTTTTCATGAATTAACAGAAATGGAATCATATTATAGTGAAAAATTGGTATCTTTTACCTTGTATAGATGGTATTTTTTATTAACTCAAAGGAGTGAGGGTATTGTTGAAGATTTACTTGATATTGGGATATCATCAAGTTCGAGTTAGGCCTTTAGATATTACATGTACGGCTTTCCATAGTTGGTATGATTTGTATGAGTTTCTCTTATTATTGTTCAATATTACTTATGTGCCAGTCATTTTCATGGATTTTATGGATAGGTTTTTCCATCAATATATGGATTCCTTTGTGGTGGTATACATAGATAACATCTTGGTGTGTTCTCATACTCGAAATGACCATACCACTAATCTTGAGATTATTATAAATATACTGAGAGATCACCATTTGTATTCTAAGATTAGTAAATTTCATTTATGGATTTACAAGGTACACTCTCTAGGTAATATTATATCATAGGAAAGAGTTTCAGTTGATCCATAGAAGGTGAGATCTATGGTTACCTAGGAGAATCCCAAGAACATATTTGATATACAGATTTTCTTCAGGATACCTGGTTATTATAGGCATTTTATATTGGACTTATCACACTTCAAATCACCTCTTCAGGATTAAATAATAATTTTTTTAATTTTATATGGTCTGAATCAAGTGAGATTCCTTTTAGGAGCTAAAAGGGAGATTTAATTCTGCATCAATCCTAATTCTACCAGAGCCAGGTAGGAGCTATACTATTTATTATGACCCATCAGGTATCAATCTAGGAGAAGTTATGATGTATGAAGATTGATTCATTGTGTACATATTATTATAGTTGATGCCTCATGAGTGGAATTACCCAATTAATGATCTTGATTTGGTAGTTGTTGTTTACGCCTTGTGTTGTTGGAGGCATTACCTTCTAGGAGAGCATTATGTGGTGTTTACAGACCACAAAAGCATCAGGTATATTTTTATGTAGTGTGAATTAAATCTCAGGCAGTGAAGATGGGTTTAATATCTACATTCCTTTTACTTTGATCTAACCTATACGCCTGGGAAGGGAAATGTTGTTGATTATGCTATGATTAGGAGGACTCAATCACAGATGGTTTGGGAGGCTAATAATGAATGGAATCTTATGCATCTATTTTCTAAGATGTACATGGAGGTGTAGGACCATCATGGAAATTTTTTACATTCATCAATATCAGCGTTCTATTCACTTCTAGAGAGAGTGAAGATGAGGAGGATCTCATATCTTGAAGTCTTGGTCCTACGAGATAGTATTGCTGGTGAGGACCCACCTTCGGATTGGAATATTGATGATGATAAAATCATATGTATACATGGGTGTATCTGGTTTCCCATAGGCATGAAAGGGAATATGGTGTAGGAGTCACATGCTTCTCAGTGGGAAGTTCACTCAAGTATCTCTAAGATGTATCAGGATATGTGCTGATAGTATTGGTGGCTAGGGATGAAGCATCAGATAGTAGGTTTTATCACTAGGTGTTCGACCTATCAGAATGTGAAGGTGGAGCACCATCAGCATGATGTCTTGTTATAGCTATTAATAGTCTTGGAATGCAAATGGGAAGATGTTGTGATGGATTTTTTCATTGGCTTACCAAAGTTGCCTCGAGGTAGTGATGCAGTTTGGGTAGTTGTGGATCAAGTGAAAAAAGTAGTCCACTTCCTTTCTATCTGGGAGACTTTCTCATTTGATGATATAGAAATATTTTATGTACATGAGATCATATTACTACATGGTTCCCCTTCCACTATCATTTTAGATAGGGATGCTCATTTTACATTGAGAATCTAGAAGGGGTTGCAGAAGGCTATGGGTACAAAGGTGATTCTGAGCACATCCTTTCACCCTTAGACCGATGGTCAATCAGAATGAACTATACAAGTGTTAGAGGACATGTTTTAGGCATGAGTCCTTAATTTAAGTGTTTCTTGGGAGAATATTATTCCTCTCTTTGAGTTTTATTACAATAAAAGTTATCATACAATGATTTAGATGGATCCTTATGAGTCCCTATATGATTGGTCAGGTTGTTTACCCATGTGCTGGTTAGAGGCAAGAGAGGCAGCACTAATGGGTCCTCATCTCATTCAAGAGAATTTGTAGCAGGTTCAAATGATTGGGAAATGGATTTATATCAGTCATTATAGACATGAATCTTATTCCAATCACCATCTATGACCTCTATAGTTTGAGGTCAAGGATCATGTTTTCTTACAGGTATCACCCAGACCTAGGTATAAATGGATATATTGGTAAGGGAAGTTGTCATCATGATTTTTTGGGTTGTTTGTGATTCTAGAGTGATTCAGGTCGATAGCCTATAGGTTTCTATTACCTTATAGTTATCATTTCATGCACAACATCTTCCACATTTCACAAATTCACTGTTATCATATCGAATAATATCATACTTTTGATCCTAAGGATATTGAAATAGATTCTTATGATTATTTTAATAAGTATCCTATATGAATCATTGACCAGAGAATTAAGGATATACAAGGATGGTATGTCCCTTTAGTATAGGTTCTATGGAAAAACAACCGGGCAGAGGATGAGACTTAGGAGTGGGAGGCTGATGTACATGCTCAGTGGCTAGAGTTATTCACAAAGAATGTTTCACTACCCTTGGAAGGTGAACTCGGGGATGAGTTATTTTAAGGGGAGATACGGTAACATTTTGGGTCTTTCTTGAGGTATGAATCCTTTAAATTCCAGTCTAATTATTTTCTTTGGACCCAATATGGATTCCTAATGAGTTTATGGAAGTTTTAGGGGTGTATGGGGCTTGTTTAGAGCTTGGAACCCTAGATGGTGGAAGAAATGAACTATCCTCACAGTTATTAGAAACCATGTGGGCTAATCCACATGATTTCCCTAACCATGTGAGTGTTGGATGCTGGACATAGGGGTGAAGTAGGGTGCATGGATTTCCCTAACTGTGCACCTAGGGTTGTATGCCCATGAAGGTATCTCAGTAAAATTTATTAGACCCACCAACACAGTTGGTGTATGATTACTCAAACCATGCATCCTAACCATGCACTCCCCCCCCCCCCGCGAGATGGTGCCTCATACATGATTGGTGAACGGTTTAGCCAATCGTGCTTCCAAACCGTGCACCCCTAAAATTTTGGGTAAAATTACCTTTTTCCCTTAAATTATATTAAACATAACCCTCTACCTATATTCCTTGTCTTATTTAGCAGTAACCCCCTCTTCTCATGTTAGAGATCCCTTATAATCCTATAGCTGGGATTGGATATAACTCTTCGATCTGGTGTCTGATTCCTTTAATGTTTATCTCATTGGAACTGTAGAGGTAAGTTCTTTGATCATCTTGCATCATTCTCAATTTTATTTCTCTCGATGAAGATATTGAGGTGTGGGATAATATGCCCTATTTTTAGGGTGTTTATTTTTTTCTTCCATTTTCTCTCAATCTAGGACAAATGAATGGTCGATACTGGATAATTACTTCTCTATGATCTTGAGGTAGGTGTTCTAGTAACTATACCTAAAGTCTTTATCTTTTATAATATGTGTCATTATGTCACACACCGGTTTCACTGTGCACTTCCTTAAATTGAATCATCCTTGAATTGGTTGACCTGTTAGAACTCAAATCATATCGAGGTCATCTACCTCAAAGTGAGCCATCCATTTGGGTGTGCCCTCTTATATGACTAATTAGATTTTAAGTAATTTTAGCCAAAACACCTATTTGTGTGTTTAGATTTACTTTTCAATGATGAAATTTTGCTGATAGTGGATGAATTTAGTGGCATAGCACTACTAATTCCCTTGAAAATTATAGTGAATTGAATTTAATAGGGGTGAGTGGTAATCCCGCGTCACTATTAAATGAAACAATGGTTACACCCTTGTTTTCCTTAAATTCTAATGAGTTGCGAATTATTTATTGTCTTGTATTAAATCTAATGTTTACCTATTATTTCTAATATAAAGTAATGGAGACCCTTTCTAATTATAGTAAATGGGCATGAAGACCCTTGTGCATGTTATATACTTATATATATGGGAATGGAATCCCTTATATAAATGTTATGCGGGCATGTAATCCATTATATAAATGTGATATGGGTATGAAATACCTTATAATACAATACAGGGATGACATCCCTTGTGATACAATATGGTCATGACGTCCCTTGTGATGTTATACGAGCATGAAGTCCCTTGTGATACTATATGGGCATGGCGTCCCTTACTATTGTGATATTGGGCAAGGCATCCCTTATAATTGTGATATTAGGCATTATGTCCCTTAATGCTCGTTCAAATATATTCTTCCATAGGCCGAAGCAAGTAGTGTCAGCCTAGTTTCCTTTAGGAACTAGAGACAACCCATTTACAATTATCATTACTACTTTTCATTATTATATATTCACACTACCATGTTATATACACAGACTGGATATTTATAAACATCATTGGTGGTGGCCTACTAAATTTATCTCACACCCTGCCTGGACCGCCTATGGTACCCTAGAAGACTACATTATTGGAGGTGTAGATAAGGGGAAGTATAATCTTACAAATACATGACTCCTTGTATAACTTAGGATGAGAGGTTAGTAGCAGATGACTGGGATGGAGGTTGGGATTCTAGGATATATTTTATCATTTTTTGACCTTTTTTATATCATGTATAGTATTGACTACTTGTTTCCTTGTATAAATGTTTTCACTATTTTGTAGAGACATTACATCATCATACATTGTATATGATTTAGTTTACTACTTTTGATTATTATTTCTTTCTTATATTTTTATACATGCTTCTGATATGGTGGGTTAATGGTCCATTTGTTATAGTGTCTATTTCCACTGTGTTATCTGTTTTAGAATTCTTCCTCTATTTAACTGTTATTATTTATCCATTTTTCTCCACTCTGACATGAGGGAATAATATACCCATGGAAAAACCATAGGCCCTCACTTCTAGTCGGAAACCTCTGACATATAGGGAGGCACGCTTGAATCCATGGGGCCCACCGGCTTTGGGGAACCTATGAGTGGCATCTAGTTTGGGATGCCACACCTATTTTTAGTCTTGGAATGGTTTATAACATTCCACATATCCACCTTTGTATCACCTAGGTTTGCATCATTATGGATCCATCCTAAACCACCTTCATGCTCCATGGGATACTCTAGTAATTACATGTATTTATAACTCACACACAGGTGAGGGGAACCAAAGTATTGGTTAATGGGGATTACATACATAATCATGGATACACAGGTCCTACATAATAATGGAGGGAGGGATGAATCATAGGACATAAAATTTAATTTAATATTAAATATTTAAAAATATATGAAATAAATTAAATTAAAACATCCAACATATACCCAAGTCTTGGTCGGGGTCATGAACGGTCATACATGCAACATATATGCAAAATTAACTGGCTAACATTCATTTCTTATTTGTTCTCTATTATTAAGATGAATGTGCTTACATTAATTAATTAATCAATAAATCAATCAATTAATTCTCTTTCATCTTAATGACCGTCGAAACTTACTTGGAGATACCCATCATTAAAGGCATTCATGGAAAATAAATGAAAAACCCAATAATTATATATTATTACAATAAATTAATTGAGCATTTAAAATTATTTAAAACCATTATTATATTTTCAAACACTTCAGGTGTGCCAATCAATAAATTAAGTTTTTAATTCTGAAATTATCAATTTAATGTAATTTATTTATATCCATTATTAGAAGACTACACAATTTTTAATTTTGAGTTACATGCCATGTATCACTCTTTTTGTGAATCTGGGTTACTCACCTAAAGATTTGATATGTTAACTTGTCCATACTACATGCATGTGCATGTCATCTACATGATGTATATCCACTTGCCTTGTGCTCGGGATAAATGCCTTGGATTAGGCATGTATATTGGCGGGAATAACATCGTGTGTAAGCCTGATAGACATCATGTGGTCCAAATTTTTTTTGATCGCACATCCCACTGAAGAACTTGACATGTTTATCAGTCACAACTATGTGATGTGTATAGGATAGCTACACACCATGTATTTCTCATGCTATGTGTCCACATAAATCTCTGAATGGATCGACATGTATTTCAAATGCGATAAATGATGAACTACAAGCTGTGTACACCACATACATGTCATGTATAACATAAATGTTCTAGTTTTTCAATCTCACACGGTTTAACTTTGTATAATGACTATACCGGTTGCGTAAATTTTGTCGCTAACCCATGTAGACTACACGCCATGTAATCTGACATACCATGTGTAGGTTGTCCTGGTATACACATGATGTGAAATAAATGTACCATGTATAATTAACCAATAGGTGTGTCATGTATTCAACGACAAATCGGAGTGTGGTGAACATGGGTACACAAATTGTACTTTGTCTACATGTCGTGTAACCTAGTTTTACCAGCAAAAAAATTGGCACTTTTTGATGGAATCTCTGGTCATTCTCTATCTATTCTTAGACCTTTAAAAAAATGAAACACTTAATGAACATTAATAATATTTCAATAACATTTTAATTCAAATATAATTAAATAATGAATAATATGAAATGAAAAAATTCAACCATGATTGTGTATAGATCAAAAATCATATAAATAATTGTAAATTTAAAATGTGACTGATCTGATACCACTTGTAGGTTTTGGGTGAAACATAAGCACGCAGTTGGTGGGAGATATATTAAAATTTATTTTAAATAATATTTCCCTAAACCCTGAGCAAGGATCTAGCACCTTAAATTTGTAATTAATTTATTTAGATCTAAATAAAATAAATACATTATCTTAGGATCTCTTATTTGATGTCATTGTTGATCTTCCGAAAGACTGTTTTTCAGACTAACTTTATTGTTATGTGAGGATCCAAGGGTAGAATCCATCTAGCTATGATCCACATGTGCTCCTTTGATCTCCAAGAAACACCAATTAATTTTTGGGTGCTATCATAGTGAATAAATTGTCTTATATTGTTCAGTTTGATCACTCATCCTTCGATATTTAAATAATATCTCTTTCATTTCTTATTTTTGAGAGGGAGAGAGAAAATTAATTAGAGAGAGAATTTTTTGTGTGCAAAAAATATCTATATCTCAATTAACCCTACACAATAGAAATAACCATCTATTTATATAACTAGGGTTTGGGTTAAAATATTATTAAGTTATCTGTCGACCCTTAAATAATATAATAACCATTATAAAATCTCATTCCATTAAATAATATTATTATTATTATTATTATTTTATGCCATGTGCTAACTCGCATAGTGATTAATATTATTTACCATCTTGTAAATAAATATTTATCTCCAGACATGGTCTTGGTCCATTTAAACTCTTCATAATTTATTGAATACCTAAATAAAATATTTTATTCCCTTAAATAAAAATTTTATTCACCAACCATTAAATAATTATTTATTATATATTCAATAAAATAAAGAAATATATTTTATTCAAAATCTAGTAAATAAATATTTATTTAAGTTATAAAATCAATAAGACTTGAATAAAATTATTCTTCGGTCTTGAGAATAATATTTATTCCATTAATTAATCGAGATCAATGGAAACAGTTAGTGTGTGACCCTCTAAGATTCTTTCTCATTGGCATTAGGTGAGATTTCCTAAAGTCCAAGATTATTGTCTAGCAATGAGTTAAGGCATCTAATAGAAATAAATTAATGTCACAATGATGAAGACCGAATATGAACACTCACTGTGTAATATAATCCATGTGTCATAATATCTCATCAAACAGGTTGCACATATATGTTATCAACCTATGTGCTCATTATGTTTTTCTTTGACTATCTAAAATAAACACATCATTACACCCTAGCCATGGAATTTAATATGACTATTTTATCCTAATCAAAGTGATGATATATCAACTTCCATAAATATAGATGGGACAGATCCTTTCTCGACTATCCATTAATAACATGTCATTCGTGATGCGCCCAAAATACCATGCCTCACCGTGAATATATGTCATCACGGTTTTCATTAGAAAATCTAAGTATGCAAGTCATGAAATGAATTAATGATAATATTAATTTATAAGGTTCATTACAAATGCTCATAGATAGGAATATCCAATGACTCCAAAACATGCAGAATTTATATTGTCAGGTCTATTTTCATAATCTCTCATCTTAGAGATTATCAAGTGTAAACTTTATGAGAAGAAGCCCCATCCACTTATGATTACTCACACCTAACGTTCAATATATTCTATGTTCACTATCATAGTAAATTATCCGACCATAGAAGTATGTTAAGAATATCATCATGGAATTTCAAGGTTATCATCATAGTAGGGAACTACTATGACCTTATCAATGTGACAGATACTCTATTACATTATCATATAAATGTTATGCAGAAGAATAGTCAATATGTGATAAGATATTTTAAATTAATATTCACTTCTTTGATTATACATGTAATCTAAATTAAAAATTAATTGGTTCTAGGCCACCTACTCCAACATCGTAAAATTATATTATCATTATAATGCAACTTAATATTATTTTATAAACTCTTTTTATGAAAAAAAATATTTATTTTAAATTTTTGTATTTATCATAAAAATATAAATAAAACATATGTGTTCTATAAAAAACCAAACATTTAATTTATCTATTAAAAAATTATTTACTTATATCATGATATAAATTTTCCATATTTTCATTTTATAAGATGACTGAATATTATTTTACAATTACATGGGTGATCTTATTATTCTAACAGTAAGTTTACTATTCCCAATAGTCATATTACTATTCCAATGGTCAGATTACTATTCTAATGGTTAGATTTGTAATGGTCATATGGTTTCCCTGCTTTTTATAAATACATCATTTTCCATTCATTTTTCAATAACTTTTATTTTCTCTCAAGGTAATATATATATATTCATTTTCAAAATTGATATTGCATTACTAATAATTTTTTTCATTTCTATACTATTGTTTCTGAGTGCGATCATTCTACAAGATCAAGAAAATCCAAATTTTCATATTATAGTTATCTTATTTTCTATTTTTCCCCCATTATATTGTTTATAATTTTATTTAGTATATTTATATTCTAAATGTAATGTTCAAGTTAGTATAGTAAAATTTTATTTGTTCTATCATGTGGTGCTTGTTCTTTACTACATTACTAAACATGAAAAATTTATATAATAAGAAGGAAAATTCAAATGATAAAATTTTGGGTTGTTATAAGGAGACCACATAGGGAAGATCTTAAATTGATGCTACTTTAACATCATGTCCACCGAGTTAGACCTGAGGAATTTATGAAGGGGAAGATCTAGACCCACCCTTCCTATGAGTGACTCCTTGGAAAAAACTTTATAGATGTCCCAAATGGTTATAGCTGTAGTGGGTCTTAGGTGCTTATGGGAACGAAGGGTCATTATGTCCTACATTAATGCACTAATGACACGCTCAAATATTGCACCCAGATGAGTCTATCATAAAGAAATATAGTCTATTAACACCACAGTCAGGCTTCACTAGTAAAAAAACTATTTATCACGTCACCTTTTTAATGTCATTTATTTAAAAATGATGTGAAAAATCCATGTAAATTTCTTTTTTAAATCATTTATTATATAACTGACATGAAAAATCCATGAAAATTTCTTTTTCACATCATTTATTACATAACGGATGTGAAAAAGAAATGAAAATTTCTTTTTAACATCATCTATTTATAACCTTGGTGAAAAAGAAATTTTCATGGCTTTTTCACCTCGATTATGTAATAACTAACATTATATACCATTTAAAATTTTATGAATCATTGGGTTGATTCGTTTTGGTGTTTTTCATTCACGTGAAATCACTCTCGTTCCTCTCATGTGGAATCTGTAACCCTTGTTTCTTTGATCTGATAGACTCTAATCTCACATTACCATCTTCATACAACCTCAAATTTTTTTTCCTCATCATTGCACATTTGAATATAGATCTTCTCATCTCTCAAGTAATCCGCACACATCGATCCTCTCTTTCAGTCATTCTATGGTGTAGAATCCCTAGCCCTCATTTATTCGATCTTGTGGACTCCAATATTGTATTAATATCTTCATATACCCTCAAGTTTCATCGGACTCATCATGTACATTTGAATATAGATCTTCCCATATCTCAAGTAAGACTCACACATTTTCAATCCTCTATTTTGGTTGTTCCATGGATGATTCCTTGTAAAAAAATTATCTATAATGATTTTTACATTTTTTATGTTTCTGTTTGATTGTATTCATTTTTTCATGTTATTGGAACTTAATTTTAGGATAGGTGATGTTTATTTCCCTCTATTTCACAAAATATATTGAATAATAACTTCATTGGAATCCCTAGATCTTTGGGATAGTGAAAAGGTAGTTTCGATTATATCTTAAGTTGTATTCTTGGTTGGCTGGTTTCATTTTTGTTTTTATATCTCATCTTACCATTTAGAATCTCCTAGTTTAAGTAATAAAATTAATTATTTCATATATATTGACCCTTTATAATCTCATTTTTTAAATGAGAATCATTATCCTCCATGTCTATATTCCATATATTGTTTTATAGATATCATTTTATATATTTTTATAATTTCATTAGGTTGTATTCTATTTATTTTTACTTTATAAATGTTTAAAAGTAATATATATTTTAATTCCTTCCACATTAATGAATTTTCTCATAAAAATTTTCTATTTTTTTATAATTTTCACCTTCTTTATTTTCTATATTTTTCAATGTCATTTATATTATTAATATTTTATAAATTACTTCCTTTGAAATCAAGGTTAATAAAACATTTAAATGTAATATCTTCTTATTTTTCAATGTTAATTTAAAATGATGTTATAATGTAATTTTAATCTACATAAACACCCTTTAATGTTTCTTATTCTCTACTTTATATATACTCTAATGACACCACACAATTTTTTTAGTATATATTATGATCAAATTTTTGGAAATCCTCTTTAATTAAATTTATTTATCATGTGTTTAATATGATATGTTATGATTTTTTATTATATTCACAGTTATGTCCTAAAAATACGTAACTTTTGTTATTATTTGATGGGTGGATGTATTATATTATTCTAAAGTTTTGGAAATATATTAGGGTATTTAACACCCTTTTTTCTTTAATGTGGCTAGATAGAAATTTTACCTTCTATTACTTTAAAAAATTGACCCTTATGTTCAATGAAATATTTCTTTTCATTCACTAAAGAATATAATAATAAAATCTAAGAGTGATTTTTTTAGGAAATTATAGCATTCAATGTTAATATTTTCTTCCAAAAATTTTTATTATTTACTCGTTTTGGACATTTCATTAGAGTTACTATTAATGTAAGAAATATTTTCGTAGAAGGTGTCTTAAATTCAACCTCCATCTTTTTTTGCTGGAAAATACTACTTAAAATACTTATATACTTAATATATTATCTTCAAAAACATAATTATATTCAATAATGATCCAATATTATTGTTCAATTTTTTTTACTTTCAATTCCGTGAAATATTCACTTGATATTTCTAGATATTTATTCCCTCTTGTTAGGATTTAATTTATTTTTTCTTTTCCAATAGGAATCTATTTTACACTCTAGTGATATAAATTTATTTCCTTTATTTTATATTTGATTTTATAATCATTTCAATTTACATTAAATTTCATCTCAAATGTTATCAACTTTTTAAACATTATATTCACTATCATTGAAAATCATAGAAACATTTTATTGATGAATTATACCATAAGAGTGTCTTATTGATTATCATTGAAATAATCTACTATTTCCCCCTCTCACTCACTTTTATCACCACTATATTATTTTGAAAATATGTTTATTATATAAATTTATTATGGATAATAATGGGTTAAAGTTGGATTACTATCCTTAGAATAAGTGATGAATATGAGAAAGGTGTTGACGTTTTTTTTGGAATTTTCTAAATGAAATTTTCCAAACAATTTTATGTTTTTCTTTCCATTCCTAAAATGTTTAAATATGAAGAAGTTGAAAAAGTGAGATCAAATATCATTTAATTTTTCATGGCTTTAATATGAGTTATAGCCCTTGGATTTTCCATGGTGAAACCGGGCAGAATTTCAGATCTATTGATGATGATGCTTTGTAATATGATAAGTATAATCAAAATGAATAAATGATTCGTGATATTTAAGTAGAGGAAATTGAGAAAGAACCAACAATTTATCATCTATATAGTGATGTTGAAAAACCATTTTATCAAGTTTGTATGAAATTTTCAATTTTATTGAAGATTTTAAGATTGATTAACTTGATTTTGAAACATGGATGGAGTGAAAAGAGTTTTACAGAGATGCTACAATTGTTGAAATACAATGTTTCTAAATACAATGATCTTCCTAATTCAAATTGTAAAGAAAAGAAAATATTATGCCTGATGGGATTAGGGTACAATAAAATACATGTATGCCCAAATAACAGTGTGATATATAAGGAGGAATATGAATTTCTATCAGGGTTTCCTAAATGTGGGACATCATAGTATAAGTTAAAGGAAAAAAATCACATGATTATTTATTAGTTATAGAGACCCCTACCAATGAATTCTGGTATCTTCATTTAATTCATCATTTGAAACATTTATTTGAAAATTTACATGATGCAAAAAGGTTAATATGAAATGAGGATGAGTGGATATGTGATGGAAAATTAAAGGATCCAGTTTATTGTTCATAGTGGAAGAAAATTGATCACCTATTTCCTATATTTGAAAATAAAGTTAGAAATACCAGACTTGGACTGTGCATGGATGGAATGAATCCATATTGAAGCTTTAGTAAAACACATATTCCATGGACTATTTTATTGGTAATTTACAACTTATCTTCTAAATATTGTATGAAGAGAAAATATGTCATGTTGAGTTTAATTATCTCTAGACCAAAATAGCCCAGAATTGGTATTGATGTTTTCTTATAACCATTAATTGATGATTTGAAAATTTTATGGGTGGAAGGTATTAGGGTGTATTATTCTTATAAAATGGAATATTTACAACTGCATGAAATGATTATGTTCACTATAAATGACCTCCCAACATATGTAAATTTTTTTGGACATAGTGTTAAGGGGAATAAAGCTTATCTAATTTGTGAACAATATAATTCATATTATCAATTGTATCATGGGAGAAAAAAAATATACGCGGGTCATCAAAAAACTTCTATGGATCACTCTTATCAAAGATTAAAAAAAGAATTTTATGGATCACAAGAATTTGATATTTCTCCAAAACCTTTTTCCATTAATTGGTATTTTTATAGGGTGAAAAACATATATGTGACATTTATAAAGACACATAAATCTGGTAATGATAGAAATATTTAGAAGAAATGGCTAATGTTTTTTGAGCTACCGTATTGGAGATATCATGAGGTCAAACATAACATTTATATCATGCATGTGGGGAAGAATATTTGTGAAATATTTATTGGAACATTATTAGATATTAAATTAAAGACTAAATATGAGTTTCATGAAAGATTTGACTTACTCGCAATGGGAATGCATTTTGATTTAGCTCCCACTCCTGATGAAAGGTGAACATTCCTACCTCTAACTTGTTGTAAATTATACAGGAGGGGGAATTAGATTTTTCTCAATGTATTTATGACATCAAAGTTTCATAGGGTTATTTTTCAAATGTAAAAAATTTGGTTTCATTAAAGGATTTGAATTTTATAGGTTTGAAATCTCATGATTGTCACGCCATGATGCAACAGATCCTACTAGTTGCATTACATGGAGTATTTACCATCCATGTTAGAATGAATATCATAAAGTTGTGTTATTTTTTCAATTCAATTTTTTATAAGTTTATTGATCTAAATACTTTGAACAATTTGTAGAATAAATTGGTTTCTATACTTTATCAATTGAAAATTTATTTTACTCCATCTTTTCTTGATATCATGGTGCATTTAATGGTTCATTTGGTATGAGTAATAAAGATTTTTGGACCTATATATCTACGTTGTATGTATACTTTTGAAAGGTATATAAAGATATTGAGGGGGTATGTTAAGAATCCATATCGACCAGAAGCCTCTATTGTTGAGAAGTATATTTCTAAGAAGGTTGCAGAGTTTTTTACAACCAACTTGTCTGCAGTGGATCACATCGTTTTGCCTACATCTCACCATGAATGAATTAATTATGGGGGAAACGGGATATATGGATTGAAATTCAAATCATTGACAGGTGAATATAAAAATATGGTATATTTATACATCTTGAATAACATAGATAATTCTCGTCCATATATAACATTGCATATAAATGTGTTGAAACAATGTTTTTCAAAGAAGAAATATATGTGGATTTTGAATGACCATAACAAAAGAAAAATTCCATGGTTTAAAGATACCATGATTGGTAGATCA
Organism: Viscum album; assembly: GCA_963277665.1. Lineage (NCBI taxonomy): Eukaryota > Viridiplantae > Streptophyta > Magnoliopsida > Santalales > Viscaceae > Viscum > Viscum album. The sequence continues at coordinate 2,081,829,949 of OY728143.1, read as the reverse complement.
GATGCATCAGAAACATTGAGATGGTTAGTGGGTGGTCCAAGTTTAAATTTGATAACATGGTCTGACTATGACATTAATGGATATATATTTTATATGAAAGATCGGTAAAATAGAAGTGTAGTTCATAATAGTAGTGTATTGGTGTTTATAGAAGAAATGCATTGTTCGAGTGTCCAAGATAAAAACCCAATATCTACATCAACAACATATTATAGAGTCATTGAAGAAATATGGGAGGTAGATTGCATTAAATTTCAAGTTCCAGTGTTTAATTGCAAATGGTTTATCGATAACAACAGTTTTAGACATGATGAATTTTGAATGACACTAGTTAATCTGAATAAATTGGAATACATAGTTAATTATTTTATCATGAAAACACATGAAAAAAAATCTATGTTCTTGATCAATCTTATATGCAGTGGTATATTATTTTACAAGAAAAAAACAGCATGTTAGTGATGATAAACTTCTCAAAGATACTGATTTATATGAGATATCTAATTCCATAGAAAGATTAATTGATAATATTGATGAGCACATCATAGACATGGTTTGTTCCATATATAACTATCATGAAGATGAAATTTGGGGGGGGAAATATTTTAGTACATTCCTGATATTATAGGTAAAATATTTTTATTTCTAGTTTACTTTTTAAAATTTCATAAATGATAGATATTTTAACTTTATTTTATTTATTAAAACATGTATTATAACTAATAGGTTGAATTATTTTTTTATATTAGTTTAGTTTTGTTTAGTTTACCTTTTCTACCATTATATAACTTATCTATTAATTTATTTTATATAAAAAAATAATTTTAAATATAATATCTTTTATAAAAAAAATATTGTATTAGATTATATTTAAAAAAATATTCTTTTTTGTGTAAAAACTGATTTATTAGGTTGGAGAATTTTTACTATTCACACACCATTTTTGGGTTTGTTTTCATTCATTTATTTCATTTCATATCTCCATAATGTTTTTATCAATTTAGTTAACTATAAAAATATGAATAAAAATGTATTAAGTTTACTTTACTTTAATTTTTTTATAATTATTCATTTTTTATTTATATTTGTATGTAATAGTTGTGTGTGTATATTTGTGTACAAATTATTTGTTTCTTTGATTTTTAGGATAATGAAAGATCAATCATCTAATCCAACACATACTTATGGATATGATTATACTCATATCTCTGGGGAAGAATGTACAAATTCTTCTATTGATGAGTCTTCTCATCCTACTTTACAATATACATCTAATTTCATGGGGGGAAATGAGTTTGAAGGTTGGTAAACATGGTAGCACACATTTACCAAAATTATCGATTTCCCATAGCTAGGACCAGAGGATACCAGTAGAATTTGATGATAACTATATTCTAAGAGGTCCAAATTCAAAACAATTCAAGACTTTTATAGAAGCACAGACTAAAAGAAAATTTAGTATTTTGATTGATGATTGGGGCAGTGTTGAAAATTTTATAATATCACACTTATGGGAGACCATTTTGGTAAGATTATTTGTTATTATTTTACATATCTTGAAATGGTTGTAGTAATATATTTTTTCCACCTTCTTATTAGATGACATGTGATATAACTAATATTAGAGGATTTAGGAAGAAATGTTTATCATTGTCTACTAGGAGATGGAGGAATTTTAAGTCAACCCTCACATAAAATTTCATTTTTGGGCATAGAAAACATAATAATACATGTTATATATATCCATTTATAGATGAAGATATATGGAAGTAATTTATCCAAAGTAGACGATGATAATAATTTTTGGTAAGTGCAATGTTACCTTTTAGAAGTTTTTTTATATTAATGATCATATTAATGATTTCTTCATTATTAATTTATAGTAATCGAGGAAATATCATCAAGAGATCAAATCTAGAAATGTATACCCACATAATTTATCTCGGGGAGGGTATACATTATTGGAAGAACAAATAATAGCTGAAAATTTTCAAAAACAGAGAGTTAAGTCTTTAGCCTCTATAGAGGTTGACCCCCCCCCCCCCCCCACTAGAAATAAAAATGGAAGAGGGGTTGAATGAGAAAAAAAGAAAAATATCTTATAAAAGAGTCAAGGGTTGAATCTGGGAGGACAATAAGATATTTAATTTATTTCTTTCTTTAAGTTAAATCAATTATTTATATATTGCGATTCATTATAAATTTTTTCAAATATTCCATATAGGATTCTTGTGAGGATAAGAGCACACTAGGAGTATTTATAGATGAGGGTAGGAAGGATAATTTATCTACATCATTGGGAAAGCCTGAACACTCGGGTAATGTATGAGGATGCCCAAAAGGTGTATCGTTAAAAAAAGAATTTCCACATTCTGAATATTTTTCAATGGGGGATGTTTATAAAAAATAGAATATTTTGAAACTAAAATTCAGGATATTCATGTGATGATGGAGGATAGGATCAAAGCTTTGGTACAGTCGATATTTACATACATACAAAGACAAATTTAGACTACTAATCCCACTCCTCCACCTCTTCTAGCAGATCCCACTCCTCCTACTTATCCTACTCATACATCTTTGCCTGCATACCCCACTCCTTATCCTACTTATACACCCCCTCCTTTATAGCTTCCGAGCTATTGAGAGTTATATGTTGATGATCCCAAGCATCATATTGTTTCATATGGCATAATATTTTATATTAGCGATACCATTCATCATAAAAAGATATATATAGAGCATTATAGGTTCACAATATAGGATGTTATAGATAGATCAGCAAGAATACCATTTCCTACATATGAGGTGAGTATAGTTGGACAAGGTATTTGACATTTTTTTAGTTTGTCCATCTATAATTGTTTGACATATTACCATATAGGTATATATATATTTTATCTTTTATTTTATTTTTCTATTAAATTTGTTTAAAAAATTTTAAGTCTATATATTTATCTATTTTTTATAGGAATACTTTTATGTTAAATAAATATTGTATAGACAACAACAAATACAAAGTGTTATGAATTCAGATACAATTTCTACTAGTCTTGATAGATTTTCAGCATGTTCAAATTTATTGTTAGATGTTTATGAGATTCCAATTGAAGTTGGAATTTGTGGGCATGTAATGATTATGGAACTTTTGAAAAATGATATCATGAAACTTATAACTGGAGATCATATTGGCATCAACATGATGTAAGTTTTTACCATGTGAGTTGATTAACAAAATTTTTCCATTTATTTCATTTATAGAAAATTTATACTTATGTTTTTTTTTGTATTAGGTATATTTATAAAATTTGTATACTGTATGAAAATAAAAAAGTATATGGGTTTATGGACCCACAGTTTATTTCACTTATAGTGAGGATAGTGACTGATATAGAAAGAAAAGTTTCTATTATCGAAATATTTTAAAATAATGAAATTATTCAGTGTTGGATGTTTCCTTATCTTCAAGAGTATGAAACATATCTCAAAAAGTGTTTTATATATCTTAACACATTAACCACTAACATTAAATTTTATTATATATCATTAACCATTGTATTTTGGGTGTCTTTTGTCCAAGGGAGAAGAAACTTTACTATTTGTGCTATATCCATGGTGGAGTGTGAGAAAATTTTATGAATGTATTGAACACCTAAGTTTGAATATTTTAATATTATTTATATTATAATGACTTTTAAATATATTTTATTCATATTATTTTTAAATAGGGAAAATAATTTCATTAGAGAGACCATAAGAAAGAAGAGTGCTAAGATCAGATATATAAAAGCTAAGGTGAATTTTCATTTATAATTACTAAATTTTGGATATAGTACTAAAAAATGTTGTTTTGAATTGAAAACTTCTTTTAAACAGAATTTTCATCAATAAGAAGAAGTAAAGGAATATGGATACTATGTTTTAAGATTTATGTATGAAATAATTCCAACTGGGACAATTATGAAGTTCTAGAAGGTTAGGTTTCTCTATAAACTTTTCCTTAATATCTCATTCATTTTATTCAAAATACATGTTAAATTATTTATTTTTAATTTATAAATTTTTGATGACCCTCATCCTTATAGTTCATAGGATTTGGGACACTTACAATTTTAATGGGAGAATCATTTCACATGTTTTATTAGATGTTAGTTTATTGGTAATATATATTGTAAACTTGAAATTTCAAATTGTAAGAGTATGTTCTGCTATTTTTTGACTGGTGTTGTGTTGTTATTCTATTGATTTTATACTACTATTGTTATAGTTTTCTAATGGTGTCTTATGGGGAGGGGAATAATCAAAATAAATTTATTTTCAAAAAAAATCATGTTGGTTATTTCATAACCGACATCAAAAAACTATGATTATTGTTTTTCCACGTTGGTCATTTCATAATTGAGGTGAAAAACCAATATTATTGATTTTTCACATTATTTATCAAATAACTAATGTCAAAAAGAAATTATGTGGGAATTTTTCACATTAGTTATTAAATAACTAACATGATAAAAAAATCCATGCCAGTTATTAAATAACTGATGTGAAAAAAAACCTACAAAAAATTATTTACAATGTCTATTTTTACTAACTGATGTTAAAAACTTATTTTAAAAATATATTGAAATAATTTCATGTACTAACCAACATTAAAAAGAAAAAAACAAACATGAAAAATGGATTTTTTTTCACTAGTGCTTCCTAGGCTTGGCTCACTTCCCATCTCCTTTAATGGAGCTTCCTCTATCGCTCCCAGGAATAGGTGAAACACTAATTGCTTTTGGCACCATTTCCAAGCTAGCTTCGATACCCATGGAATGATCCATTACATCTTCATAAGTGTAAAGGAAAATAAAATACATCACTAATATAATATTTGTTCAAAGACCCTTTTCAAAATACCCAGCCTTCAAAGATTTATCCAAGTCCAGCTCAAGAAGGTATGGAACCAAGTTAGAAAATTGACCGGCATACTCCAATATGGATCCATAACCTTGCTGAAGGAAATACAACTCCATAAACATTTTTATTCTCATGAAATCAAGGAAAAACTATTGTATAAATAGTTCCTTAAATCTTTCCCAAATATGGTTCCTATGTGGTTTTATCTGGACTTCAAACTTCCTCCACTCCCGTCTTGGGACTTCAAGCATGAAGGTAGAAAACTTGATTTTAAAGTGTTTGGGAAGTTCAAGCTGGATAAAGATCCCATTGATACTTTATAACCATTATTATACCTCTTGAGGATATAATTTCCAAATTAAGTTAGGAGGATTCTAGCTCCAAAATTCTTGAATGAAATCATGATGACAAATTAGAGGAATAAGAAAATTAGGCTCCACATCCATAGTGTAAAGATCAATCGATTGAGGAGGATTTTGATTAACCAAAGGGGGTTCTAATAGACACTCACTTGAAAATGCCTTATAAAAATCGAGGTGGTTTATGGTGGAATCCTTTAAAATAAATAATACAAAAACATAATCAAAACACACCATAAATTCAAACTATATAAACATTAAATACAAATCAATAAGGAAAACACGAAATACCACTTAAAAAACCCTCATATCACATAATGCCTCAAAACCAAATACGATAAATGGGGAAATCTCAAAAACACAAAAGGGGACACTAAACCAATATCCATCCATCATAATTTTACAACACAAAAAAAATTCAAATTTTTCCTAGAAAATCACTTCAATTAGTTAGTTCAAAAACATTATCTCATTTAAAACATTCCCAAATCACACATTTTTTTCAAATCATGGGAAGGAAATTCTAATAAATTTTCACAAAATACTCTTAAAATATATTATCCAATTTAAAATATCATTTTTCATCAAATTAAAACATTTATAAACCCCAGTTTCATCCCATTTCTTAAAACATTTAACAAAATTTTCAAACTTTCATAAATTCAATATCATTTTCAAAAAAACCATGGTTTTCCATTAGTGAATCAAATTTAAATAAACCCAAATATAAATTATAATTCATAATAAACATCCAAAATCACACAAAATCAATAAAAATAAGGGGAAATGAAACTTACCACATAAGTAAATCAAAATTTTAAAAATCAATGGAAATGAAAATTGTGCATGGTATGGCCACACGGTTTAGAAGACCATGAGTCGACCATGTGAAGGTCACTGGAAGACAATTATAGGTGTCAACATTATTTCATAAATTTAGGGAGTTATAGTGAGAGAGGTTTAAAAATTAATAAAAGGTGGAAAAAAAAGATGAATAAGAAGATAAAAAACAAACACAGCAATTTACATGGTTCATGAATAATCCCTACACCCACAGAGAGGTAGAATCATTTCACTATAATTTGGGAGCATAATTATAAGAATATTAGAGTTTCACACACACACATAAAAACATAGCTTGAATGATCTTATAAATAAGATGAAACATTGTGCCACCAATTGCATAATAAGTCCACTGTGATATAGTGAATGGTTGTTGGATGTTTGCACTGCTAAAATGATGCGTCCACCCAAATCCAAGATGCTAGAGTGGATGGTGGATAGAAGTATATGGAGTTACAATACTATTGTCCCTAAATTCTATGATGTTTCAGTAACTATGCCAATGTACGCACTACTAAAATTCCCTATCAGTGTTTCCTGGTGAGCTCTATTGTAGTATGTTAGAGTTGCTACAGTTCCCCAAATTTTAGGTCAATAGCTTTCAGCCCCCTAGAATAGGGGTGTGTTTCCCCCTGCAACCCCCAACAAGATCACCGCGAGTCTTGACCCATGAGAGTTATAGTCTTTTGTGAAATATGGGTTGCTAACATTCATCCCAACATCATCCAAACGGATTTTTCTACACCAATCCAAAAATCTCTAACTTGGAGCTTGATCTACTATGTTGACCTACATCGACGAAACTAACTTAGAAAACTTACTTAATCTGATCTCCTCCACCTCTTTACTGGATGGTGTATTATTTCCATTCACAACTTTAATTTCAAGATTATTATTCATGAAATACCAGTTGTTTTTACTTTTTGTTCTCCTATAGTGTTATCCCATATTCTACCTATCGTCCTCTATTCATCAATGGATACCAATTTAGTCACAACAGTTCCTCAACTTCTGTATTACATTCTGATTCATCGACATGTATTTTTGATTATTTATTCCACAAATCTTTTGCAATGTCAGCAACCCATCCTGTATCAAGCCTCTAATAAAATGGTATGTAAACTAAATGTGCTTTGTCTGGGCATGAAGCATTGGGTTCTTTATAATATGTATAGAACTCTAATTGTTAAAGTGCAATAAATTTTCTTATCGCTTTCTACCCAACTCATCCAAGAAGTTCTTTATCCAAACCATCTCCTTTATAGATTCTATTAAAACAATTTATTCTTCCTCTATAGTGGATAATTCCACAACCTTCTATAACTGAGATGTCTAAATTAATATAGTTCCTCCATAGGTAAATACATAACCTATGGTAATCCACCTACTATTGACATTACCTCCAAGGTAAGAATCTTCATATCCCTATAATTAATTTCATTTCCCAAAGCACATAGATGTTTCTTTACTTCCCTTTAGGTATCTCAATATTCACTTCACAGCTTCCCAATGTTTCTTTTCAGGGTTAGTTATATACCTGTTCACTACTCCCACCGTATGAGTAATTTTAGGTCAAGTATAGGTCATGGCATACAATAGGCTTCCAACAATTGATGTGCATGGAACCTTTGCCATATACCCAATCGGTTCTATCATCTTTGGTGATTTCTCATTTGATAATTTGAAATGGATTGTCATTGGAATAGAGACTGGATTTGCTTCTAGAATACCAAATCTTCTTAGAACCATTCCAATGTAATCAACCTGTGATAACATCAAGGTTCCAGCTACATGATATCTCTTGATCTTCATCCCCAAAATCTTACTATCCTCTCCAAGATCTTTCATCTCTAACTTCTCATCCAATTTCCCTTTAATCTCATCAATTTTATAAATACATGATCCTACAATGAGCATATCATCCATATATAGAATTAGTATAATATATTCATAACAAAAATAGATGATATAGAAACATTTATCCATTACACAACATTTTTATTCATTTTTATTCCTGAATTCATCAAACTTTTTTATTCCACTTCATGGGTGCCTGCTTCAATCCATATAATCTCTTCTAGATTTTTAATATCAGGTTTTCCTTCCCTGAATCAACATATCCCTCTGGTTTATGCATATATATTTCATCCTCTAGATCTCTATGAAGTAAAGAAATATTGACATCAGGTTTCTCAAGATGTAAGTCTTCTGATTCCATAATGATGTGAACCACCTAGATGGTGGTAATATTTAATACTGGTGAGAAAATTTTAGTGAAATCCACTCCCTCCTTTTGAAAATGTTTCACCGATATCCTTTCTTTGTACCTCCTATTTCCATAGTGTTCTTCCTTGGCCTAGTAAGGGTTTCTATGGGTCGAGTTGGGTCGGGTTGATAGTGTTTCTAGGCCCAAACCAACCAAAAAATAATGGGTCAGGTCGGGTCACATGCTTCATGAGTAGTTGACCCAACCCAACCCAACCCATTGGGGGTTGGGTTAAGTGATGCATAGCCAAAGGACCTGACTCGTTACAGGACGATTCAGTTTGAGTTGGGTTAATTGGGTTATATATGTTAGACCTAACCCAACCCGATGGATCTAGACCCAAACCCAGACCCAGCCTAATCTCTATAAACATAAATACAAAAAAATCAAAATGTAACATAAAAGTATTAATGGAAATACACCAGTAGAAATAAGTAGTGACATCCAATTACAAACACAACAAAATAAGGGAATAAAATAGATAAAGGTGCATAATAATGTGGGGAAGGGCATCCAACTTAATAAATGTCATTTAGAAATGAACTTTTGGGTTCCCTACTTGAAAGGGAACAATCATGTTCTCCCAATTCCAATTCAAGTAATTGGCGCAGTTAAACTTGGTAAACCCCAAATTCCTGCTAATAATTGGAAATGAGTCAGAATTAAACTATTAAATTTTATATTTAGTATAAAATGAATGAACTCATACCAAACTATTAGAACAGATAAACTCATATATTCTAATTTAATCAAAAATTCTAACCCATAGAAGTTTTTAAGTTGAGAATATAAGAACAAGAAATGGTAAGCATTGTATTTTATGCTTGTATTAATGAGTTGGGAAAAATATTGATTCTCTTGGGGAAGATGTGGTGACTCTAATAAAAAATCTTGAAACTAAATTAAAATATTTTTTAAAAGGAATATATAGTTTTAGATGTTTTAAAATAAAAATTTTGAGAGAGTTGAAGAGGTGTGAGGAGCTTTAAAAATTGCTCGGATGATCAAAGACTCAATTTTAGGGGTAGGAATTTTGAAGGTGAAAAATCCTAAACAAAGGAAATCAGATCAATATAAAAAAAACAATAGATCAGAGAAAATTCTTAAAATGAATCACTGAGAGTTATCTAAAAATCTAAGAAAGCATGTGAAGTGAAAATAGAAACTTTAACCTAGAAAATCATACCTGGATAGAATAATTTACTTAAAAACATAGCTAAACGAGAATTTTACTTTGAAAAAAAATTATATAAGGGAGTCTACAGCTGGCTAGATTTCTTTATTGAGAAATGTTGTATGGGATGGAATTTCTGCATGAAACTAATGATCTGTATTTGGATCTGTTACACTTCTTCCTCCGCTTTTTTTACCACTGATTAAAAGAATGAAAACAATTAGAAAGTGGTTATACTAAATATAATTTTATGTAACCCCAACACTTATACAGTAAAAATAATTAATTTATAATTTATTTAGGGCATTTGTAATTCCCACATATTTCCATATTTAAAATTATTTTGTTTTTTGAAATATATAAAATGAATTTAATTAATTACTCAAAACATTATAATATCAAAACTAAGAAAACAGAATGATGAAGTAGTTTCATCCCATATCATCACATAGTTAAGGAAATCCAACACTCAAATTGATGTGATCCACATATATGTGAAAAATCTAAGTATAAATATTTTTATAAAACAACACTAATACCACTTTTTTCTAAAACAACACAAATACCACTTTTTTAGAAATAATAAAAATAAAATTTTCTACAAATTGATGTGACCTATGTTTATTATGGGTAAATTTTTGTGTTACCAAAAAAAATTAACACTTGAATTTTGGGGTTGAATACTGGACCACCGGTCTAGGTTATTATAGAGTCAAGAAAAATCAAGAGCATAAAATGTTTTAGTCTAATTTAGTATCAAGTATCTTACAGAAAAAACACATGGATTTAGCCAAATATCTTGAGAGTATCATCACAACTTAATCAGATTTGTTACATGCTGGAAATGATTCATTTATTTCATGAAATATTATAGATTGAACATATATAGGCATTCTCTTTATGTTGCAGGTAATCACATTTATCTTGAGAACTTGTGCTCCTATAAATTTAGCAATAAAATCTCTCCAAACATTTTAATTCACAGGATTTATTTTCAGGATCAAAAGTAATTATAGTTATAATTTCGATCAATGAAAAAAATGAAGTGAAAATTATACCTTCCCAAGGAAATGTCCATTGTACAAAACTGTCAATTTTTTGGTGAGATATTATGGCCCATTAAAAATCTACCATGAGAAATTCATGCTCTAAAGAATTTATAAAACAATTAGAAATTTATACCTTAATGAATAGTGCTCTATCATTCTTTCTTCTTCTATTTTAGATAGCTAAATGTTGATCATAAATCATGAATGATGGCATATCTTAAAAACACAACAAAAGAAAGAATAGGTCGGTATTTTTCTTTTTCAAACAAAGGTATATAATTGATAAATGTCAAATGATAAAAATCATAATATTTTTAATGGAACCTGATTCAATCAATTCAACTTCTTCTAGTTTCTTTATAATTTCAATTGGTTTAGAATTTACAAACCAATTTTTGGATAAAATTAATGCCTCAATGGTATTGGGATTCAAACAACTATGAAAGGGATCAATGACTCATCCTCGTGTACTAAAGGCTAACTCCTAAGATGTTGTAGTTAATGGAATTGCTAGAATATATCTAAAAATGCATGATAGAAAATGATATTTGCTTTCCTTTCCTTTACACCATCTTAAAATACCAAATCTATCAAAATAAACCTCACAATCATCAACCTATAGATATATTTATAATTTATTCCTTTGTTGTGTCAATTGTATTTTCCTTTTCTTTGATCTATATGAATTTTTTTCATTTCTCATCATCCTTGCTACCACTACTAGCATCATGAATATGTGAATCTTGATGAGAACATGAGTCACATTGATCAACAGGGATGTGATATTTTTTTTAGGTCCACTGGGATAGATACCCTGAGAGGGGGGGTGAATCAGGGTATGACAGATTAAAACAACTGCCCCTTTTTTATCTTATTTTGCTGTTAGACAAAACCCTCTTCTCTCTCCTTCCTGATGCAGAGTATGAATAAACCTTAAAGAATGCACAGGACACAGTGATTTTTACTTGGTTCACCCTCATTGGGCTATGTCCAAGAAGCATACACCGACAATGTGCTGATGTACCAATTCCACTATAAGCACACTATTATTTACATGTTCGAAGCGGACTCATTGTCCCTCCTGGTTTACAACCACTCACAATTTGAGAACTCACTGCTCTCTCAACTAAAATGAGCTCACTGCTTCTTCAGAAGATCCACTCACAGTTTATAGACCTGTAGGTCTCTTCATTACCACTAATGAATGCATATTCTACTATACGTAGATGCTCTATTGCTGTTCAAAGTTCATCCACTGATGAAAACCCCTTTTCCCCTGAACACCGGGAAACTCACTTCGGAAACACCTTCTCAAAGCACCCTACTTCGCGAGGCTCCCAATTTCATGAAGCTCAAACAAGCCTTCATGAAGCTCCTACCTTTTCGTGAAGCACTCTCACGAAGCACTCTTGTGAAGCACTCTCGCAAATCTCAAGTCATCGCAGAGCGACTTCCCTCATGAATCTCACTGAGCCAATGCGAAGCTTGCAACTTTTGCAGAGCTAGATTAGACACCATGAAGCTCTTCTTTCATGAATCACACTGGCTACGCAAACTACCTTTGTGAAATGAGAGAAAAATATCTTCTTTGAAAATTATATCCTTCTCTTCTACTTTTCTCTAGGGGGTTGAGGTCTATTTATAGGTGATTCCACTGACCCTTGAACCGTCCGTGCGAAGTCAACACCACGTCATCTCAAATCGTGAAGCTCTGAAGTTCCTGCCGAAATTCTCTCAAAATCGCAAAGCACCACAGAAATTTTCTGATCGTGGAGCTTGTTGTAGTCGCGAAGCATCCCATAAATTCCTCCGCACCTTCACCGCGAAGCTCCCTCACAAATCCCTTCACTGCCACGATGGGCTTCAACCTCTGTCGTTCGTGAAGCTTGTCATAATCGTGAAGTATCACCGTCAACACTCTTCTGGTCTTCGTGAAATCCAATCCATGAAGCCTATCTTTGCAAAATTCTTTCCATTTCCATATTTAAATTAGATCTTCAAGGAAATCCTATTTTCACGATGCTCACCAAACTCCAAATTTTAGACCCCAAAAATTTGGCAAACACTGGAAAACGGTGCCACCTTGTATCTGTTCTTTTATACCACCTCCAGATCGTCCATTCCTTTTTCATGGTTCTTTGTCAACATTGATTATCAACGACATCTCTTGAACTTGAAAATTCACCTTGGAAACCTGATTTGTCAACAAACACAATCAACCCAAAAAATGATGCAATTTTACCTTGAGGGATTTTTGCCCAAAAAATTTCATTTGTAAAACTCAAAGAGATTATTCATAACCTCTATTACTTTACTAATTAACTTATTATTATATTCATCATAAAACTTCATTTAAAAACTATCCCAAACATATTCTAATTTATATTTTTGGATCAAGAACAACTACCACAAGTAAAATAGAATTAAAATTGGAACCAATACCCTAATACTTTTCCAACTTCACATTCATTGAAATAGCCATTGTACTCATAGTAATATTATTACTCTTCGTCTATTTATTGATTTTTCTATATATGTCACAAAGAGTATGAAATAAATTGTGACATGTCACAAGAATAGAATTAGAAAATTAAATAGTGATTTAATAAAATATTTTTAATAACTTGAAAAATATATGAGAATGCTCCCAATCATATGTTATATAAGCCCCACCTTCACAGATAAGAGCACTCCTAAAACATGAATCCTCCTCAAGGTGAATAAATACTTTCTTATAATTCTTTGCAACATCTAGCATAAAGTAACATGAATTCTATCTATTAGGAACATCAAGAATTATGGCCTATTTTCTAGGAATTTTTAACACCTCGATAATGCTCTTAAAATGATCCAATCTAGAAGTTGAACTTCTCACAAACTTGAAAGAAACTCTTGTTCTAACAATTAATGTTGATATTTCCTTTAGCACATCACTGATAATAAGGTTTAAAATATGTGCACAACATATCATGTTCATATACTCTCCTTTAAGAATATATCCATTCTAATCATTAACCCTCCTCACCAAATACCTAATCATTGTATTATTATAACTAGAATTATCCATGGTAATAGTATTAATCCTTTTAATCCCCCATTTTTTCACTATCTATTATAAGACTCAACCAATTTTTTACCCTTTATAATGCTCAACAAGACAAAATGTAATTATTTTTTATTTATGATCCAATTATCATCAATAAAATGTGCAGTCACGCACATATAATTCAAATTCTGAACTGAAGTCCATGTGTCGGTGATAAGACATACAATATGAGAGAACATATCAAAAATAGACTTTAATTTTTCTTTCTCAATCAAATATAACTACAAGAAATCTCTAGAAAATGTTTTTCTAGATGGAACTTGAAATTGAGGTTGCAAAACTTCAATAAATTTGCTAAATTCTTTATTCTCAACATATTTAAATGGTAAATGATAAATGATTATCATTTTATTAAGAGTTATTTTTCACTCTTCTTGGTTAAAATAAGCTACTGAAATTTTAACAATCCCATCATCCTCATCTTCACACTTCTTTCGAAGACCAATAGTTGTTTGACTTTTCTCAATATTTTTTTAAGGATTTTTGTTGCACCTTATCAAATGCCAATTAAAATTACTAGTTCCATACTGTCCAGATGTGAAATCATAATATTTACCACAATAATTAAAAACATCCCTTCTATTTTTCTTATGAAAATGATCCCAAGATTGAGAAACTCTAAAAGCATGAGCTTTAGGAATTGTTACCTTTTTAGGATATCCCTTACCCTTAGTTTATTCAACTATTTTTCTAATACTTCCCCATACTATTTCTATAATTGAATGGGTAGTTGGGGTAGACCCCATCTGACTGTGAGTTACCATGGTATATGAAGTATTAGAACCACTTGTTGTACCACCTTCCATGAATGGCCATCTAGCTAGGCTGGATGTCTACAAAATACTCCCACCCATGACCCACTGATGAGTCTCTGTCTGTGGCACACCCTTGGTAGAAGAAGAATAAATAGGTTTTGAGTTATAGGGGTTATTAACAATAAAACATCAGTGAAGGGGGAGATAAGGAGAAATAACATGATAAAAAAGAAAGAGATGCATACCAGAGTGCACGCATGAGCCCGGGAGGAGGAGGTGAATCAGGCGATTAGGGTTTCTCCTGATTTCTCATGAGGGATGGTCGGAGGAGGAGGCGAGCAAGGAGAGAAACTATAGATGGGTGGGTGAATTTATCGTGGTATGAAAGGAGGCAAGAGAGGAGGAAGTATGAGAATTAGGGAGTGTGGTTTTCTCATGAGAGAAGGATAAGAGAAGGCGAGTCAAGATTTTCTCTCAAGGGAAGCTCAGGGAAGGAGGGGGAAGATGTAAAGAGAAGGAAAGTGGGAGAAGTGGAAAATAAGGGAGTAGGGTTTCTCTAGTTGTGAGGGAAGGTTAGGGTCAGGGAGGAGGAGGATGGGGGTGAGCATGAGGGAATGGAGAGGTGGTGGCTAGCTTGGGGTATGGAAAGAGATCGAGTGACCAAGGAATTTTTTTCATACATCCATCATGTCCATTGGGTCGGGTTGGGTCTATATTCATCCAACCTGAGACCTGACCCGAACAAAGCATGGTTCAACCCAACATAACCCAACCCGAGTATTTTTTTTCACGTAACCCGACCCAACCCGACCTAACCCGGTCGGGTTGGGTTGGGTTTGGACACCCCTATGACCCAGTATACCCACTTTCTCTAGAATGCTTTCTTTCCTTATCACAGAGGTGTCAACTCCCAAGTTTTATTATCATGCAATGAGGAAATCTCATCTTTTATAGATATATCCCACTTGATTAACTCCTTCAACTACATTTCCTCTTCAAAACATTATGGTTCTCCACTTTCGGTCATTAGAAAATAATGTAAGGATAGTTAATACCTCTACACGGGTATTATTAACCTTCTCGATCTCCTCAAATACACTTGAGGAGTGGGATCCATTGGTTTTGGAATCACATTATCAGGCACACCTTTAATCTCAACTTACTCATGGCACTCTGATTCT
Source organism: Viscum album (assembly GCA_963277665.1). Lineage (NCBI taxonomy): Eukaryota > Viridiplantae > Streptophyta > Magnoliopsida > Santalales > Viscaceae > Viscum > Viscum album. Next base: position 2,081,814,314 of record OY728143.1, on the reverse strand, counting down.
TTATTACCATTATCAAATTTAACTACATGAAGGTCCTTGTATATGACACCTTCATTAAATAACACTTTTTTCCTTCTAATTATTATCTTGTTATTATCATCCCAAAAGCAATAGACAAACTCCTCAATTCCATAACTAATAAAGAAACATGGTTTGGACTTAGCATAAATCTTTTCCCTTGTATCAATATCAATATGTACATATGAAAAAAAAATCCAAAAACTCATAAATGTGAGAGTATCACCTTCTTTATAGACCAAATCTCCTCGTTTACACATTCTCTCAGTGTTACAGATGAACTTATGTTGATCATACATGCCTCCATGTTCTTTTTATTAGCCTATAAAATCTTAAGTAACCCCGAGTGAAGCCTCATGCTCTTAGAATGTTCATTCAATGTCCTATTCATCATTTTCATCACACCATTTTGTTGTGTTGTACCTAGAATATTCTTCTCCCACTGAATTCCATTGTTAGAGAATAATTCCCTAAACTCGTTACTTCCATACTCTCCACCATTGTTATACCTCAAGCATTTCAGTTTTGATCCTGACTCATTCTCCACCATGGTCTTCCACATTTGATACACTTTAAACACATCATATTTTCATTTCAAAAAGTAAAGTCATACCTTCATTGCTGAGTCATCGATAAATGTCACATAAAATTATAACCCTCCAAGGGAATGTACTTGTAAAGACCCGAAAATTCCATGTAAATTTGTTTTAAATTATTTAGGATTATTATGAGTTTTCGAAAATTAACAGCAAGTGATTCTGAGGTCCGGTGTGCCCGGAATGAATTTCTGAACTTTTTTTAAGGTACGTTCAGTAAATGTGCGGGTGGTGTTTTCTATCTTTTGAACCAGTGCTCGGATTAAAAATACAAGGTCACTGTTGAATCTGTAGTGCCAGGATTCGCTTAAGGGGATCTTCACTTCAACCACAGTAGTTCAAGAGAAAAAGTTAAATTTTTCACTTTATAGAAAAAAAAAATAATAACTTAACAAGTTATTTTATTTATTTTTCTCCAGCAGATGAGCGGTGGTGGTGGGGACCGGTGACTTGTCAAGCCAATTAATTGGTTGACTCTCCTTTATTTGTAATCGCACCATTGGGTAATTAAGAGGTTCCTTCATTAAATGAACCTCATTAATTTCTCAATGCATTACTCACCTTTCTCCCTCCTATTTAAATGAAGCTTGAGTGGGGTTTTGGCGGGGCTTCTTCAAGAAAGGAAACTCTAGCGAAGTCTTGTGGCAACATCCACTGACAGAGGACGGAAGCTTGGGCGGAAACGATCTGGGATCGACGAATGTCGATGACTCCATCCAATGTGGATGCTCCTCCCGCCGCAAGCACGACACCTCCAGCGAATCTCGAGGTAGGGGTTTTGATTAAATTTATGTGCAATGTTTCTTTCCCTCGTTATTGAAGAGGATAACAATTTTTGGAAGTAATATAGTCTATTAATGTTGATTAAATTGTCTTCCACTTGTTATAATTCTAACGCAGAGGGTGCGGGCCAAACAAAAAAGGCCCAAACCCTCGGCCGCTTCGTTTATCATTGCGTTCTTCAGGGATGGTTTTCCTAATTTGACGGAAATGAGAGACAGAGAGTCATGCTATGATAGAGGCATCCCGGGAAGACCATAGGCACATTCAGAAGGAAGAACGGACCACCGGATCTCACTCGGTGGCTCATGGAAGCTCTGCCGGCATGGCACCAGTGCAGTAGCACCGGCGAACAGCTCCAGCGGTGGAGACGGTGGCTGGCGCTCACCGGATGTGGAGGAGAGTGGAACTGCTCGAAACTGCAATGGTTGAATAGGCGGCCGGCAATGGCTGGCTGTGGAGGTGGAGGCAGTGTGCCGTCACGCGCCGCATTGAAGGAAATCGTGGCTCGAAGCCGTGGTGAAGGCAAGGGAGACCTTCTTCCCGTGGGTCCTGTGGACCACATGGCGCCGCTGATTGAAGGGGACGAACGAATCCTTTGAGTCATTCGGAAGGTGGACCATTCACCCCATGCAGGGCACACTAGCAAGCCAGGCCACATCGCCCGATGGGCCATGCCCAGTCGGTGGGTCGGTCCGCGACCCAGCGAGCCAAGCCCACCACATCCCCGCCCAACTGAGCCGGCCCAGGCTGGTTCAGGCCAGGCCAAGCCGGGTCGGTTCAACCCAAGTCAGATTGAGTTGGCTCAAGCCAGGTCGGGATGGGTCAATCCGACCGGGTCAGACCGGACTCGGACCCCTCTTGGGCCCTAAAACGCTTAAGTGACTATATCTCGCAAATCGGACGTCTATTTGACGAACCGTCTATGGTACTGAGATCCTTGGAGAAAGATGGTACTTTTGAGATACTCCATGAGAGTTTTTGAGAAATTTGGAGTATGTCTAGGTTGGATCGACTCTAAATCCAACTGGGCCCTCGACACAAAAATGCCAATAACTTACAGATCGGGCGTCTGGTTGACGCATTGTCTGTTGCGTTGGGACCCTTATGAAGTGAAGGATCATTGGGTTACTTATTTGTGGGACTTAGTTCCATTTAAAATATGACCGATGGATTGAGGAGCGGTTCTCCCAGAATCAAGCGTACTATGAGCGGGAATCCAGTGGCTGGTGGTGAGGCGGAGGTTGGAGACAGATCATACGGAGGTTAGTACCCAGCGATCCTGTGTGGGTCAGCACCTAGCAATCCTTTGTGGATCATCACCTAGCGTTCCTGTGTGGATCAACACCTAGAGATCCTATGTGGATCAGCAGTACGTGACTCAACAAGGACCAGCCTTAGAGCGGCCCATCATGGATCGGCGACATACCGATCCTATGTGGGTCAGCGCTCAGCGATCCTGTGTGGGTCAGTGCATACCGATTCTGTGTGGGTCAGATCTTGTGTGGGTCAGTGTGGGATAGTACCTATCGATCCTAGGTGGATCAGATCCTGTGTGGGTTAGCGGGGGGTTAGTACCTATCGATCCTGTGTGGGTCAGACTTTGTATGGTCAGCAGCAGTGCCTCTCGACAAAATAAGATGATATAGCTTCTCAACTAATCATCTATAATTGTGTTCCTTACTTATACTTGGTTTGAGCTATATATATTGCCTTGTGATTTTTGATTGAGATCATGATTTGTGGTTTCCCTTTGTGGAATTCTGAGATACCTTCGGGGGTCTCGGGGTCCCTACTGGGTATTGTTATACTCACCCCCTGCACGGGCTTCGCCTGCACCTTGTTGTGCCTTGTGTAGACGATGGGCAGCCTTGACTGGGACTCAAGGAGCTAGGATCTGATAGTGGATGGCGGTGACAGTTGACGTGAAGAGATGTGGAGATGATTTGTACCTACTCTTCAGGTAGGATCCTCGGTGGATGATTCCAGGAGCTGTTTTCTGTTTTTCAGTTGTAGTTGTACCTTTTAGTTGTGCTTGTATTTCGACCCCTTTACTTTTAGTACACACCTTAACTACTACAGATTTACTTTGTGGTTACATCTTGTTTTGTTTTTGGATTGTGTGTTTGTATAGGTTTAAAGGTAATGTCTTCCCGTTTTAGGGATACACCTTTCTGTTGCTAGTCGCCAACCCCTGGCCTATGCAAGGCGGGCTTGGGGTAGTCACGGCATGGGCCCAAGGGATGGGTCATGACAAAGTGGTATTAGAGGAGTCAGTTCTACTGAAAAACTAGGACTCTAATCTTTTTAATGGAGCAATAGTGTTTATTGTTTTGATTATGGTTTTCAGTTCGGGGATTCCAGTGTTGGTGCGGCAGCCGACGTATCAATACACCAAGACCCTGAATTCTGATTTCCAACTTAGTGCACAAAAACAAAAATTGTGTGTGTTTTGGAAATGGTTTAATTTTGATCTCTTTTGAGTCGTCTCACTAGGTATAACTTATTGACTGTGGTTGTAGAGACCCGAAGCTTGATGTAAATGGACATTACATTACATTTGTGGAATACTTAGCACATAACAAAAACACACACACAAGGATCGTAATAGTTTAGTGTCTTTGGAAACTCGGAATATAATCCTCTAATCCTGGTGAAATATCTTCGACATCTCCCATAAAGATATTCCTTTTTATTATACCTAAAACCTTTCCTTATATCCTGGGGAAAAGAAAACATGAAAGGGTGAGCTCAAATGCTCAGTAAGGGTAAAAAAAAGAAATATCAATCAAATCATATACATAAGCACATAATTTTTGGAAATCTTAACCTGTAAAAGAGATCATAATTTCATAACATGGGATAAATCATGGCAGTGAAACGTAATCACAATAATCATAACTTAAAACATGAAACTTTGTGGCATACACACATAATCATAGAGAATCATTTCTTGTTAGTCAAGACTCATTGCCAAGACTATCTTAGTGGACAAAGTCCCTTTCTGAACCGAGTCACCCTCGTTTCAGTCATGTTTCACTGAACCGATATAACCTACCATTCCATCCATGTCTATCTCATGAGATATAAAATATTTACCCAATGCATTGGAGGGAGATATAGGTCCCACCCATCTCATAATGATACCATTCTTATGTGTGCCACAAAATCATAAACCATATATCATTGCATAACCCATGTAATAAAAATGGGAATCTTAAACATCATGACATCATAAAACAATTCATATACGATAAAGGAATTCATAAAAATAATTCCATCACAACATAATCAAATCAATGTAATAATAGGGATAAAAACAGAACCCTTTATTATCTTAGATGGAAAATAATTTTGATAAAACAATTGAACTTCATTCTTGAGGAAAATATCCTTTCTTCTTCAAAAACACTTTTCCTTTCTTAACATGTCATACAATTTTAAACTAAAAGAAGTTGATTAAAAATAAACTTGAAAACTTTAAAAGGAAGCTTCTTGGAAATAATGTTTTAAAAATCCATTCATGCCGTATAAGTTAAAAAAAACATTCTTCTCGTACTTTTGTCGGAAAAGTCAAAAAGTACCTCATACGAAAAACGACAAAAGATTCCTTTCATATCTTTTACTAAAAACTCACCGAAGGGTAAAATAGGATTTAAACAATTGTAGGTGGATGGAAATAATATTACATTTTGAGGAAACATGGATGTGGATGATAAAATACACCCCAGTAAATACCAAAGTATAAACAATCTCGGATAAAATGAGATTGTGATATATTCCCTTACCTTAGGTCTGATTTGCTTCGTAAGTGTCTGAACCTCTTGTATAATGATTTAAATAATGTCATTGACTTATTACAGAATCATATTCATTGTTATTATATCATATATGGTTCACTTATGACTTTATATTACCCGTTCTTTTGTAAATTCGTGTTAAAGTAGCGTTTTGGGTAAAATCGTCTCATTTGTCGTTCGTGTTTTAACTTGTAATTATTCATATGATTACTTAGATCATTATTACTTAATTATAGAATATAAAACATGATTTATATATAATATATATTCATAATATACATATATATAATGGATCGATAAATGGAAAGAAATACAACGTTCATGGAGACGGTAGGTCGTACGTACGCATGAACGCTGTTTTCGTTTCCTTATTGAATTGAGTGGAATTAAGTAGATTACATACATATATATACACATAAATCCAGTAGATTTATAATGTCTTATATTTAATTATTATTTCTTATATATACTTTATAATCATTCTTAAATTTTTAACATGGAGAATGAATCTCATCGCGTCGTGGAGACGGTAGTCCGTACGTACGCACGAGCGATGATATCATTTCCATAATTATTGAATTGGATTGGATTGGATGATACAATATATCAGAATCATTATGATGTTATAATAACTATGTATAGTTATTCTTTACACCATAATACCCATCCATGTAAGGTGTTGGTGGAAAAACAGATTACACCACGGCGTGGAGACGGTATTCCGTACGTACGCATGCGCGGTGATTTTGTTTTCTGTAGGATGGATAGATGGTGAATTAGGATTGTTTAATACTTATAATAACATATCAGTATATGAGTGATACTGATGTTATTACTTTATAATGAAACAACCTAAGAAGAAGAAGTGGAAGAAGAAATAAAGGTGAAAGAATTGGTAACGGAAATTACCTCTTCTTTGAAGCGCCTCTTTGAGACCTCCTCTTAGGGAAATAAAATTGGTCTTTGAGGAATACCAGAACCTCTAGGATGTTTCTAGGAAAGTGGAGAAGAGATTTTTTCAGGGGTTGGCCGAGCTTGAAGGCTCAAAGTTGTGTGAGGAAGAGAGGTAGGAGGTGTCCTTTTATAAGGGAGGAGAGGGGCACCTTTGGAATAACTAAAAATGTTATTTTATTATAAAGTCAAGTTCAGTTTTAAATAGATCCAAATTGATTTATTTAGAGGATAAGGTGGGGATGGGTCGAAATCCTCTCATCCAATAGAATTTAGACAAGTTTAGGTTCCTATTTTAACCTTATCATTTAGATTTAACATTAAGTTAAATAATTTTACTTTTACCGTGTCTTCTTGTGTTCTTATACTATAAGGTTAATAAACTTACTATAAGAAGCCAAATGAACACCAAATTGTTTATTATTAATATATATAACCATATCTAAGTCATTTGGCTGAACCTTATATTTTTAGGAATAAAATAACAATTAATAATATAATATTTGTTTTAAAAACTATTTTATGTCAATTTTGACACTATTTAGTAATTGATTTTTGTGAAAATCATAACAGAATGATAAGTTCGAAAAAAGTTAATTAAATCAACAATAACATGTCATATTAACCTATAAAAGTAGTGTAAGTCATAAAAAGTCTCAAATTATATTTATTTGAGTATTTATAATATCAATTATGTCAATATTTCATTAAAAAGATAATTAGTGCATCATCGTTGTGTCATAAATAAATTAAATTATTTAATGTCTAAAAATTACAAATAAAATACCCTTATGTAGTAAATCGTTTTAGCTTTCTAATTAATATTTACAATCTAATTTATCTTATTTATAACCCTATACTAAAAATGTTTTAGTATATAAACTTTGATTTTAACTCTTTTAACTCTTCTTTGAATTAAATAATAATAAATGTCCTAATCTAATCCAAGTGGTCCTAAATGGTCATATTTTATTCCTAAGCTTGTTTTTGGTCGAATTACACTTATCCAATAGAATTTGGACATGTGTTAGGGTAATAATAATATCATTTTTACCCTTAATTACCCTATTTACTTTTAACCGTGGTAAATAAAAGTAAAAAGTTACTATTCACCAAAAATTATTTTCATCTCATTGAACCACATTTTACTTACTGACATCAACCGTGTCTCTCGGATTTTTGAAATTCCACTCACAGAAGCGGTAAAATTAAGTTTTATGAAAAATTCAGTTTTTTTAACTACCACTTAGTGGTTTCACTATTCATCAAAAATTGAAAGTTTTCAGAAAAATACCAAAAATTAGGCCTAAGCTATATTTGATATTATGAACTCAAAAATGATTTCTATTTTACCAAATTCAAAACATATCAGTTGCATTAATTAATTTAAAAATTAATTCCCGTCGTCAAAACAAAAGACGTGTTTTTAAGAGATAATAACTATCAAAAGATTGACACTTGTTTATAACTGTTTTAAATGTGAAATTACATCCAATGACCAACATTGTATTAAATTGTAAAAATATATTCTAAATATAATTTAAAACCACTCAAATTAATAATTTATCACTATTAATTATTTCGATTGAAAAAGTTGTTTTTAATTAAAATTTAGTAATTTTCACTATTCATCAAAATATGAAAGTTATCCGAAAATCACCAAAATTTCACCCTAAGCTAATTTCGATATTCCGAATCCAAAAATGAAGTCCATTTTGAAAAATAGAAATTACAAAATTTCAAAAAGTGGTTATTACTATTCATAACGTCTAGTTTTAATAATATTTTAATAGCATATCGTTGTTTAGCGAAACTTAGTGTTGCGTACAACACACGCTATCGTGGAAGGTCGCGATTGCGTGTAATTCAAGCCAGGTCAGCGATGTGTGTTGTGAAATCTCCTTTTGGTGTAGCGTATAACACAAGACATTAATGAAATTAAAAAGAATATTTTTCATAAAATCTCGGGGTGTAACATTCTACCCCCCTTAAAATGAATTTCGCCCTCGAAATTCGTCGGGGTTATAAATGGTTTACTACTCGAAAGTTTCTTTAATATAAACCCACATAGTAAAAAGGAATACCAAAACCAATCTTTAAAAACAAAAGTATGAAACGTAAAGGTTACCCAAATAAACTAATCACTGGGTTTCCACATAGGTGAAAATATGGATATGGAAGAAAAATCTAACCATCATGTTCTGATGGAGAGTGGTAGAGGACATGGCTATGGAAAAGCCAACAATCACAAATCCATAAATTTGTGATGATATAAGGTACCATCTGATTAATCAGATATAAGAGCACTAGGACAACATTTTTGGTTTTCAAGATCATTTCCCTAAAGTTGAAGAATTTGAATTAGAATAAATACTTACTTTATTTTGGTACAATCTCACTGTTGTTCGTGCCTTGAACAATTTCTACTTCATCTCTTAAATAAATGAAGTTGAATTTGTTATTCGTGAAGTGTTAGCAGATCATGTGATAGAATGACAGGTCATTCCATCTATCTCAAACAAAAGGTTAGCAAAAGTTATTAAATATACATAAGTCATTCTATAGTGAGATTAATCATATATGGTTCCTAAGATGGACTTATACTTCATATATCATACTGCTTAATATAATAAAACTAGTTTCTACTAAACAGGGACTTCCTGTAGGCCAGTGGTAGGCGATAAAGGCCAGTCGCACTTCGGTTGTGGGTTCGATTCCCACAGCCTTGTCCGACGTGATGGGTTGTCGCCCGTCCTGCAGGTTGTCCTTTTTCTAAAACTAAATTACTATAACATCCCATCAATAATATTGAAAAAAAAACTTTTATCCTTAAACAATACTAACTTATGTCCAACATAATCCAGTACAATCTTTAGGCTTATCCATAATACTTCAGTCCACTCTCATAATATAGTGAAAACGATTACCAGAGATTTAATACCATATTTGATCCCCATACATCATAAGATATGTATTGTTGGTCAAATTCCAAACATTCAAAGGCATTAATAATGTATTCTCTTGAATACCCATTGAACCATAGTGAAAACTTGAATGCAGTTAAAAGTTAACACTTTTCACATACCAAAATCCTCAAAATTCTATATACTCAAACCATGACATCACTTAGTCCTTATATCAATCATGAGCTCATGAATACTGTTAAACATTTCATTTTCTCATTTTCCCTTCATTATGCGCATATCATCTTATTTCCAAAAATATCTCAATCAGTTTGAATACCACATTAGACCAATACATAAATATTCCAATACTCCATGATACAACATTATTTTGGAATCCCATTACATAAACACTTAATCATTCCACCACATCGTTGTCATATTCAACATCGCCAATAGTGATAGCTTGTGACTTCCCTTTGTCCTTTTCCTTAAGCGGTTGCTCATGTCGATCATCACTAACCCTTGGATTAGGGCATTTATTAGCATAATGCCCCATTTCCTTGCACTTGAAGCATTGAAGTGTTGGTGGTGCGTTCTCTGTAGTGTTTGCTTTATTCACATCATTAGAAACCCTTTTTCCATTACTTCGACACTCAGCTTCTCTATGACCTTCTTTTCCACACTTAAAACATTTTCTAGTCCCTTTAAGAAAATCTCCACCATGCTTCTTTCCACACTTTGTGCATAAGGAAACATTCATCTTCTTTTCACCATTATTATGAGATTTCTCCTTGAACTCCATCTTTCGTTTCTTGTCAAAACCATGAGATGGATATATAAAACCAACTTCCATTTCTACCTTCATAGCAGAACACACAATTTCTTCATAGCTATTGAAGTCTCTTATAGCTAATGCCCTTTGAAGACTTGGTTTTAAGCCACTAAATAATCGATCAACTTTACTTTCAGGTTGGATGATAATGCCAGATGCATACCTTGCAAGTCTTGTAAAATTCGCTTTGTATATACCAACAGATTCATCATCCTTCTACTTCAGCTCAAGAAACTCCTTTTCCATCTTTGTTCTAATAATACGAGGGAAGTACTTACAGAAAATCAAGTTCTTGAACTTGTCTCATTCCATGGACTCAATTTCATCTCTTGGCCTCGTATTCTTGATAAGATTCCACCATTGATCAGCTTCACCTTCCAAACGATATACTGCTAAGATGACTTTATCATGTTCAGAACATTGAAGAACTGAAAATATCTTTTCAGTGGTACTGATCCATTGTTCAGCAACAAGTGGATCGGAAGTCCCACTGAAAGAAGGTGGACGTTGCCTCATGAAGGACTCAATAGAATATTGTTCCCTTCTCTGCTCATTTGGAAGTCCATAATGATTCATAGCTTGTGTAAGTATAGCAATAAGATTTTTCACTCCATCTCCCATAACATTTGTTTGTTCAGGAGGGCAATCATTGCATTGTCCATTGCATTGATCAACACGGTTCCTTCGGGTTCCAGCCATCGTCTAAAACCCAAAAAGAATAGTGTGAGAGGCAAAATCATAATAAAGGGGGAGTAACTTCAATATCTAACTTCTTAGGTTAAATTCTATGATCGTTATCGTAGTTACAGGACTGTATCCTATACGTATACTTATCCTTAGGTACATCCCTAGACATACCTTATAAATATCTCTAGGGATCTCACTAAAGTTCTCGCATCCTAGTTTCCAAAGGTTGACTAAACCTTTTCTCTGATACCAACTGTAGAGACCCGAAGCTTGATGTACATGGACATTACATTACATTTGCGTAATACTTAGCACATAACAAAAACACACAAACAAGGATCGTAATAGTTTAGTATCTTTGGAAACTCGGAATATAATCCTCTAATCCTGGTGAAAGATCTTCAACATCTCCCATAAAGATCTTCCTTTTTATTATACCTAAAACCTTTCCTTATATCCTGGGGAAAAGAAAACATGAAAGGGTGAGCTCAAATGCTCAGTAAGGGTAAACAAAATAAATATCAATCACATCATATACATAAGCACATAAATTTCGGAAATCTTAACCTGTAAAAGAGATCATAATTTCATAACATGGGATAAATCATGGCAGTGAAACGTAATCACAATAATCATAACTTAAAACATGAAACTTTGTGTCATACACACATAATCATAGAGAATCATTTCTTGTTAGTCAAGACTCATTTCCAAGACTATCTTAGTGGACAAAGTCCCTTTCTGAACCAAGTCACCCTCGTTTCAGTCCTGTTTCACTGAACTGGTATAACCTACCATTCCAGCCATGTCTATCTCATGAGATATAAAATCTTTACCCAATGCATTGGAGGGAGATATATGTCTCACCCATCTCATAATGATACCATTCTTATGTGTTCCACAAAATCATAAATCATACATCATTGCATAACCCATGTAATAAAAATGGGAATCTTAAACATCATGACATCATAAAACAATTCATATACGATAAAGGAATTCATAAAAATAATTCAATCACAACATAATCAAATCAATGTAATAATATGGATAAAAACAGAACCCTTTATTATCTTAGATGGAAAATAATTTTGATAAAACAATTGAACTTCATTATTGAGGAAAATATCCTTTCTTCTTCAAAAACACTTTTCCTTTCTTAACATGTCATACAATTTTAAACTAAAAGAAGTTGATTAAAAATAAACATGAAAACTTTAAAAGGAAGATTCTTGGAAATAATGTTTTAAAAATCCATTCATGTCGTATAAGTTGAAAAAACATTCTTCTCGTACTTTTGTTGGAAAAGTCAAAAAGTACCTCATACGAAAAACGACAAAAGATTCCTTTCATATCTTTTACTAAAAACTCACCGAAGGGTAAAATAGGATTTAAACAATTGTAGGTGGATGGAAATAATATTACATATTGAGTAAACATGGATTTGGATGATAAAATACACCCCAGTAAATACCAAATTATAAACAATCTCGGATAAAATGAGATTGTGATATATTCCCTTACTTTAGGTCCGATTTGCTTCGTAAGTGTCCGAAACTCCTGTATAATGATTTAAATAATGTCATTGACTTATTAAAGAATCATATTCATTTTTATTATATCATATATGGTTCACTTATGACTTTATGTTACTCGTTCTTTTGTAAATTCATGTTAAAGTAGTGTTTTGGGTAAAATCGTCTCATTTGTCGTTCGTGTTTTAACTTGTAATTATTCATATGATTACTTAGATCATTATTACTTAATTATAGAATATAAAACATTATTTATATATAATATATATTCAGAATATACATATATATATAATGGATCGATAAATGGAAAGAAATACAACGTTTATGGAGACGGTAGGTCGTACGTACGCATGAACAATGTTTTCGTTTCCTTATTGAATTGAGTGGAATTAAGTAGATGACATACATATATATACACATAAATCCAGTAGCTTTATAATGTTGTATATTTCATTATTATTTCTTATATATACTTTATAATCATTCTTAAATGGTTAACATGGAGAATGAATCTCATCGCGTCGTGGAGACGGTAGTCCGTACGTACGCACGAGCGATGATATCATTTCCATAATTATTGAATTGAATTGGAGTGGATGATACAATATATCAGAATCATTGTGATGTTATAATAACTATGTATAGTTATTCTTTACACCATAATACCCATCCATGTAAGGTGTTGGTGGAAAAACAGATTACACCACGGCGTGGAGACGGTATTCCGTACGTACGCACGCGCGGTGATTTCGTTTTCCGTAGGATGGATAGATGGTGAATTAGGATTGTTTCATACTTATAATAACATATCAGTATATGAGTGATACTGATGTTATTACTTCATAATGAAACAACCTAATAATAATAAGTGGAAGAAGAAATAAAGGTGAAAGAATTGGTAACGGAAATTACCTCTTCTTTGAAGCGCCTCTTTGAGACCTCCTCTTAGGGCACTAAAATTGGTCTTTAAGGAATACCAGAACCTCTAGGATGTTTCTAGGAAATTGGAGAAGAGATTTTGGCAGGGGTTGGCCGAGCTTGAAGGCTCAAAGTTGTGTGAGGAAGAGAGGGAGGAGGTGTCCTTTTATAAGGGAGGAGAGGGGCACCTTTGGAATAACTAAAAATGTTATTTTATTATAAAGTCAAGTTCGGTTTTAAATAGATCCAAATTGATTTATTTAGAGGCTAAGGTGGGGATGGGTCGAAATTCTCTCATCCAATAGAATTTAGACAAGTTTAGGTTCCTATTTTAACCTTATCATTTATATTTAACATTAAGTTAAATAATTTTACTTTTATCATGTCTTCTTGTGTTCTTATACTATAAGGTTAATAAACTTACTATAAGAATCCAAACGAACACCAAATTGTTTATTATTAATATATATAACCTTATATAAGTCATTTGGACGAACCTTATATTTTTAGGAATAAAATAACAATTAATAATATAATATTTGTTTTAAAAACTATTTTATGTCAATTTTGACACTATTTAGTAATTGATTTTTTTGAAAATCATAACAGAATGATAAGTTCGAAAAAAGTTAATTAAATCAACAATAACATGTCATATTAACCTAGAAAAGTAGTGTAAGTCATAAAAAGTCTCAAATTATATTTATTTGAGTATTTATAACATCAATTATGCCAATATTTCATTAATAAGATAATTACTCCATCATCGTTGTGTCATAAATAAATTAAATTATTTAATGTCTAAAAATTACAAATAAAATACCCTTATGTAGTAAATCTTTTTATCTTTCTAATGAATATTTACAATCTAATTTATCTTATGTATAACCCTATATTAAAAATGTTTTAGTATATAAACTTTGATTTTAACTCTTTTAACTCTTCTTTGAATTAAATAATAATAAATGTCCTAATCTAATCCAAGTGGTCCTAAATGGTCATATTTTATTCCTAAGCTTGTTTTTGGTCGAATTACACTTATCCAATAGAATTTGGACATGTGTTAGGGTAATAATAATATCATTTTTACCCTTAATTACCCTATTTACTTTTAACCGTGGTAAATAAAAGTAAAAAGTTACTATTCACCAAAAATTATTTTCATCTCATTGAACCACATTTTACTTACTGACATCAACCGTGTCTCTCGGATTTTTGAAATTTCACTCACAGAAGCGGTAAAATTAAGTTTTATGAAAAATTCAGTTTTTTTAACTACCACTTAGTGGTTTCACTATTCATCAAAAATTGAAAGTTTTCAGAAAAATACCAAAAAATAGGCCTAAGCTATATTTGATATTATGAACTCAAAAATGATTTCTATTTTACCAAATTCAAAACATATCAGTTGCATTAATTAATTTAAAAATTAATTCTCGTCGTCAAAACAAAAGGCGTGTTTTTAAGAGATAATAACTATCAAAAGATTGACACTTGTTTATAACTGGTTTAAATGTGAAATTACATCCAATGACCAACATTGTATTAAATTGTAAAAATATATTCTAAATATAATTTAAAACCACTAAAATTAATAATTTATCACTATTAATTATTTCGATTCAAAAATTTGTCTTTAATTAAAATTTAGTAATTTTCACTATTCATCAAAATATGAAAGTTATCCGAAAATCACCAAAATTTCACCCTAAGCTAATTTCGATATTCCGAATCCAAAAATGAAGTCCATTTTGAAAAATATAAATTACAAAATTTCAAAAAGTGGTTATTACTATTCATAACGTCTAGTTTTAATAATATTTTAATAGCATATCGTTGTTTAGCGAAACTTAGTGTTGCGTACAACACACGCTATCGTGGAAGGTCGCGATTGCATGTAATTCATGCCAGGTCAGCGATGTGTGTTGTGAAAGCTCCTTTTGGTGTAGCGTATAACACAAGACATTAATGAAATTAAAAAGAATATTTTTCATAAAATCTCGGGGTGTTACATTCTACCCCCCTTAAAATGAATTTCGCCCTCGAAATTCGTCGGGGTTATAAATGGTTTACGACTCGAAAGTTTCTTTAATATAAACCCACATTGTAAAAAGGAATACCAAAACCAATCTTTAAAAACAAAAGTATGAAACGTAACGGTTACCCAAATAAACTAATCACTGGGTTTCCACATAGGTGAAAATATGGATATGGAAGAAAAATCTAACCATCATGTTCTGATAGAGAGTGGTAGAGAACATGGCTATGGAAAAGCCAACAATCACAAATCCATAAATTTGTGATGATCTAAGGTACCATCTGATTAATCAGATATAAGAGAACTAGGACAACATTTTTGGTTTTCAAGATCATTTCCCTAAAGTTGAAGAATTTGAATTAGAATAAATACTTACCTTATTTTGGTACAATCTCACTGTTGTTCGTGCCTTGAACAATTTCCACTTCATCTCTTAAATAAATGAAGTTGAATTTGTTATTCGTGAAGTGTTAGCAGATCATGTGATAGAATGACGGGTCATTCCATCTATCTCAAACAAAAGGTTAGCAAAAGTTATTAAATATACATAAGTCATTATATAGTGAGATTAATCATATATGGTTCCTAAAATGGACTTATACTTCATATATCATACTGCTTAATATAATAAAACTAGTTTCTACTAAACAGGGACTTCCTGTAGGCCAGTGGTAGGCGATAAAGGCCAATCGCACTTCGGTTGTGGGTTCGATTCCCAGAGCCTTGTCCGACGCGATGGGTTGTCGCCCGTCCTGCAGGTTGTCCTTTTTCTAAAACTATATTACTATAACATCCCATCAATAATATTGAAAAAAAACTTTTATCCTTAAACAATACTAACTTATGTCCAACATAATCCAGTACAATCTTTAGGCTTATCCATAATACTTCAGTCCACTCTCATAATATAGTGAAAACGATTACCAGAGATTTAATACCATCTTTGATCCCCATACATCATAAGATATGTCTTGTTGGTCAAATTCCAAACATTCAAAGGCATTAATAATGTATTCTCTTGAATACCCATTGAACCATAGTTAAAACTTGAATGCAGTTAAAATTTAACACTTTTCACATACCAAAATCCTCAAAATTCTATATACTCAAACCATGACATCACTTAGTCCTTATATCAATCATGAGCTCATGAATACTGTTAAACATTTCATTTTCTCATTTTCCCTTCATTATGCGCATATCATCTTATTTCAAAAAATATCTCAATCACTTTGAATACCACATTAGACCAATACATAAATATTCCAATACTCCATGATACAACATTATTTTGGAATCCCATTACATAAACACTTAATCATTCCACCACATCGTTGTCATATTCAACATCGCCAATAGTGATAGCATGTGACTTCCCTTTGTCCTTTGCCTTAAGCGGTTGCTCATGTCGATCATCACTAACCCTTGGATTAGGGCATTTATTAGCATAATGCCCCATTTCCTTGCACTTGAAGCATTGAAGTGTTGGTGGTGCGTTCTCTGCAGTGTTTGCTTTATTCACATCATTAGAAACCATTTTTACATTACTTCGACACTCAGCTGCTCGATGACCTTCTTTTCCACACTTAAAACATTTTCTAGTCCCTTTAAGACAATCTCCACCATGCTTCTTTCCACACTTTGTGCATAAGGAAACATTCATCTTCTTTTCACCATTATTCTGAGATTTCTCCTTGAACTCCATCTTTCGTTTCTTGTCAAAACTATGAGATGGATATATAACACCAACTTCCATTTCTAACTTGATAGCACAACGCACAATTTCTTCATAGCTATTGAAGTCTCTTATAGCTAATGCCCTTCGAAGACTTGGTTTTAAGCCACTGAAAAATCAATCAACTTTACTTTCAGGTTGGATGATAATGCCAGATGCATACCTTGCAAGTCTTGTAAAATTCGCTTTGTATATACCAACAGATTCATCATCCTTCTGCTTCAGCTCAAGAAACTCCTTTTCCATGTTTGTTCGAATAATATGAGGGAAGTACTTACTGAAAAACAAGTTCTTGAACTCGTCCCATTCCATGGACTCAATTTCATCTCTTGGACTCGTATTCTTGATAAGATTCCACCATTGATCAGCTTCACCTTCCAAACGATATACTGCTAAGATGAATTTATCATGTTCAGAACATTGAAGAACTGAAAATATCTTTTCAGTGGTACTGATCCATTGTTCAGCAACAAGTAGATCGGAAGTCCCACTGAAAGAAGGTGGACGTTGCCTCATGAAGGACTCAATAGAATATTGTTCCCTTCTCTGCTCATTTGGAAGTCCAGAATGATTCATAGCTTGTGTAAGTATAGAAATAAGATTTTGCACTCCATCTCCCATAACATTTGTTTGTTCAGGAGGGCAATCATTGCATTGTCCATTGCATTGATCAACACAGTTCCTTCGGGTTCCAGCCATCGTCTAAAACCCAAAAAGAATAGTGTGAGAGGCAAAAATCATAATAAAGGGGGAGTAACTTCAATATCTAACTTCTTAGGTTAAATTCTATGATCGTTACCCTAGTTACAAGACTTTATCCTATACGTATACTTATCCTTAGGTACATCCCTAGACATACCTTATAAATATCTCTAGGGATCTCACTAAAGTTCTCGCATCCTAGTTTCCAAAGGTTGACTAAACCTTTTCTCTGATACCAACTGTAGAGACCCGAAGCTTGATGTACATGGACATTACATTACATTTGCGTAATACTTTGCACATAAGTAAAAACACACACACAAGGATCGTAATAGTTTAGTATCTTTGGAAACTCGGAATATAATCCTCTAATCCTGGTGAAAGATCTTCAACATCTCCCATAAAGATATTCCTTTTTATTATACCTAAAACCTTTCCTTATATCCTGGGGAAAAGAAAACATGAAAGGGTGAGCTCAAATGCTCAGTAATGGTAAACAAAAGAAATATCAATCACATCATATACATAAGCACATAAATTTCGGAAATCTTAACCTGTAAAAGAGATCATAATTTCATAACATGGGATAAATCATGGCAGTGAAACGTAATCACAATAATCATAACTTAAAACATGAAACTTTGTGGCATACACACATAATCATAGAGAATCATTTCTTGTTAGTCAAGACTCATTTCCAATACTATCTTAGTGGACAAAGTCCATTTCTGAACCAAGTCACCCTCGTTTCAGTCCTGTTTCACTGAACCGGTATAACCTACCATTCCAGCCATGTCTATCTCATGAGATATAAAATCTTTACCCAATGCATTGGAGGGAGATATAGGTCCCACCCATCTCATAATGATACCATTCTTATGTGTGCCATAAAATCATAAACCATACATCATTGCATAACCCATGTAATAAAAATGGGAATCTTAAACATCATGACATCATAAAACAATTCATATACGATAAAGGAATTCATAAAAATAATTCAATCACAACATAATCAAATCAATGTAATAATATGGATAAAAACAGAACCCTTTATTGTCTTAGATGGAAAATAATTTTGATAAAACAATTGAACTTCATTCTTGAGGAAAATATCCTTTCTTCTTCAAAAACACTTTTCCTTTCTTAACATGTCATACAATTTTAAACTAAAAGAAGTTGATTAAAAATAAACATGAAAACTTTAAAAGGAAGCTTCTTGGAAATAATGTTTTAAAAATCCATTCATGCCGTATAAGTTGAAAAAAACATTCTTCTCGTACTTTTGTCGGAAAAGTCAAAAAGTACCTCATACGAAAAACGACAAAAGATTCCTTTCATATCTTTTACTAAAAACTCACCGCAGGGTAAAATAGGATTTAAACAATTGTAGGTGTATGGAAATAATATTACATATTGAGGAAACATGGATGTGGATGATAAAATACACCCCAGTAAATACCAAAGTATAAACAATCTCGGATAAAATGAGATTGTGATATATTCCATTACCTTAGGTCCGATTTGCTTCGTAAGTGTCCGAAACTCCTGTATAATGATTTAAATAATGTCATTGACTTATTACAGAATCATATTCATTGTTATTATATCATATATGGTTCACTTATGACTTTATATTACCCGTTCTTTTGTAAATTCATGTTAAAGTAGGGTTTTGGGTAAAATCGTCTCATTTGTCGTTCGTGTTTTAACTTGTAATTATTCATATGATTACTTAGATCATTATTACTTAATTATAGAATATAAAACATTATTTATATATAATATATATTCAAAATATTCATATATATAATGGATCGATAAATGGAAAGAAATACAACGTTCATGGAGACGGTAGGCCGTACGTACGCATGAACGATGTTTTCGTTTCCTTATTTAATTGAGTGGAATTAAGTAGATGACATACATATATATACACATAAATCCAGTAGCTTTATAATGTCGTATATTTCATTATTATTTCTTATATATATTTTATAATCATTCTTAAATGGTTAACATGGAGAATGAATCTCATCGCGTCGTGGAGACGGTAGTCCGTACGTACGCACGAGCGATGATATCATTTCCATAATTATTGAATTGAATTGGAGTGGATGATACAATATATCAGAATCATTATGATGTTATAATAACAATGTATAGTTATTCTTTACACCATAATACCCATCCATGTAAGGTGTTGGTGGAAAAACAGATTACACCACGGCGTGGAGACGGTATTCCGTACGTACGCACGCGCGGTGATTTCATTTTCCGTAGGATGGATAGATGGTGAATTAGGATTGTTTCATACTTATAATAACATATTAGTATATGAGTGATACTGATGTTATTACTTCATAATGAAACAACCTAAGAAGAATAAGTGGAAGAAGAAATAAAGGTGAAAGAATTGGTAACGGAAATTACCTCTTCTTTGAAGCGCCTCTTTGAGAACTCCTCTTAGGGCACTAAAATTGATCTTTGAGGAATACCAGAACCTATAGGATGTTTCTAGGAAATTTGAGAAGAGATTTTTTCAGGGTTTGTCCGAGCTTGAAGGCTCAAAGTTGTGTGAGGAAGAGAGGGAGGAGGTGTCCTTTTATAAGGGAGGAGAGGGGCACCTTTGGAATAACTAAAAATGTTATTTTATTATAAAGTCAAGTTCGGTTTTAAATAGCTCCAAATTTATTTATTTAGAGGCTAAGGTGGGGATGGGTCGAAATTATCTCATCCAATAGAATTTAGACAAGTTTATGTTCCTATTTTAACCTTATCATTTAGATTTAACATTAAGTTAAATAATTTTACTTTTACCGTGTCTTCTTGTGTTCTTATACTATAAGGTTAATAAACTTAC
This sequence comes from Viscum album, assembly GCA_963277665.1. Taxonomy (NCBI): domain Eukaryota; kingdom Viridiplantae; phylum Streptophyta; class Magnoliopsida; order Santalales; family Viscaceae; genus Viscum; species Viscum album. Next base: position 2,081,793,953 of record OY728143.1, on the reverse strand, counting down.
TATAAGAAGCCAAACGAACACCAAATTGTTTATTATTAATATATATAACCTTATCTAAGTCATTTGGCCGAACCCTATATTTTTAGGAATAAAATAACAATTAATAATATAATATTTGTTTTAAAAACTATTTTATGTCAATTTTGATACTATTTAGTAATTGATTTTTGTGAAAATCATAACAGAATGATAAGTTCGAAAAAAGTTAATTAAATCAACAATAACATGTCATATTAACCTAGAAAAGTAGTGTAAGTCATAAAAAGTCTCAAATTATATTTATTTGAGTATTTATAACATCAATTATGTCAATATTTTATTAATAAGATAATTACTGCATCATCGTTGTGTCATAAATAAATTAAATTATTTAATGTATAAAAATTACAAATAAAATACCCTTATGTAGTAAATCTTTTTAGCTTTCTAATGAATATTTAAAATCTAATTTGTCTTATGTATAACCCTATATTAAAAATGTTTTAGTATATAAACTTTGATTTTAACTCTTTTAACTCTTCTTTGAATTAAATAATAATAAATGTCCTAATCTAATCCAAGTGGTCCTAAATGGTCATATTTTATTCCTAAGCTTGTTTTTGGTCGAATTAAACTTATCCAATAGAATTTGGACATGTGTTAGGGTAATAATAATATCATTTTTACCCTTAATTACCCTATTTACTTTTAACCGTGGTAAATAAAAGTAAAAAGTTACTATTCACCAAAAATTATTTTCATCTCATTGAACCACATTTTACTTACTGACATCAACCGTGTCTCTCGGATTTTTGAAATTTCACTCACAGAAGCGGTAAAATTAAGTTTTATGAAAAATTCAGTTTTTTTAACTACCACTTAGTGGTTTCACTATTCATCAAAAATTGAAAGTTTTCAGAAAAATACCAAAAATTAGGCCTAAGCTATATTTGATATTATGAACTCAAAAATGATTTCTATTTTACCAAATTCAAAACATATCAGTTGCATTAATTAATTTAAAAATTAATTCTCGTCGTCAAAACAAAAGGCGTGTTTTTAAGAGATAATAACTATCAAAAGATTGACACTTGTTTATAACTGGTTTAAATGTGAAATTACATCCAATGACCAACATTGTATTAAATTGTAAAAATATATTATAAATATAATTTAAAACCAATAAAATTAATAATTTATCACTATTAATTATTTCGATTGAAAAAGTTGTTTTTAATTAAAATTTAGTTATTTTCACTATTCATCAAAATATGAAAGTTATCCGAAAATCACCAAAATTTTACCCTAATCTAATTTCGATATTCCGAATCCAAAAATGAAGTCCATTTTGAAAAATAGAAATTAAAAAATTTCAAAAAGTGATTATTACTATTCATAACGTCTAGTTTTAATAATATTTTAATAGCATATCGTTGTTTAGCGAAACTTGGTGTTGCGTACAACACACGCTATCGTGGAAGGTCGCGATTGCGTGTAATTCAAGCCAGGTCAGCGATGTGTGTTGTGAAAGCTCCTTTTGGTGTAGCGTATAACACAAGACATTAATGAAATTAAAAAGAATATTTTTCATAAAATCTCGGGGTGTTACATTCTACCCCCCTTAAAATGAATTTCGCCCTCGAAATTCGTCGGGGTTATAAATGGTTTACTACTCGAAAGTTTCTTTAATATAAACCCACATCGTAAAAAGGAATACCAAAACCAATCTTTAAAAACAAAAGTATGAAACGGAACTGTTACCCAAATAAACTAATCACTGGGTTTCCACATAGGTGAAAATATGGATATGGAAGAAAAATATAACCATCATGTTCTGATGGAGAGTGGTAGAGAACATGGCTATGGAAAAGCCAACAATCACAAATCCATAAATTTGTGATGATCTAAGGTACCATCTGATTAATCAGATATAAGAGCACTAGGACAACATTTTTGGTTTTCAAGATCGTTTCCCTAAAGTTGAAGAATTTGAATTAGAATAAATACTTACTTTATTTTGGTACAATCTCACTGTTGTTCGTGCCTTGAACAATTTCCACTTCATCTCTTAAATAAATGAAGTTGAATTTGTTATTCGTGAAATGTTAGCAGATCATGTGATAGAATGACGGGTCATTCCATCTATCTCAAACAAAAGGTTAGCAAAAGTTATTAAATATACATAAGTCATTCTATAGTGAGATTAATCATATATGGTTCCTAAAATGGACTTATACTTCATATATCATACTGCTTAATATAATAAAACTAGTTTCTACTAAACAGGGACTTCCTGTAGGCCAGTGGTAGGCGATAAAGGTCAGTCGCACTTCGGTTGTGGGTTCGATTCCCACAGCCTTGTCCGACGCGATGGGTTGTCGCCCGTCCTGCAGGTTGTCCTTTTTCTGAAACTATATTACTATAACATCCCATCAATAATATTGAAAAAAAAAACTTTTATCCTTAAACAATACTAACTTATGTCCAACATAATCCAGTACAATCTTTAGGCTTATCCATAATACTTCAGTCCACTCTCATAATATAGTGAAAACAATTACCAGAGATTTAATACCATCTTTGATCCCCATACATCATAAGATATGTCTTGTTGGTCAAATTCCAAACATTCAAAGGCATTAATAATGTATTCTCTTGAATACCCATTGAACCATAGTGAAAACTTGAATGCAGTTAAAAGTTAACACTTTTCACATACCAAAATCCTCAAAATTCTATATACTCAAACCATGACATCACTTAGTCCTTATATCAATCATGAGCTCATGAATACTGTTAAACATTTCATTTTATCATTTTCCCTTCATTATGCGCATATCATCTTATTTCCAAAAATATCTTAATCACTTTGAATACCACATTACACCAAAACATAAATATTCCAATACTCCATGATACAACATTATTTTGGAATCCCATTACATAAACACTTAATCATTCCACCACATCGTTGTGATATTCAACATCGCCAATAGTGATAGCATGTGACTTCCCTTTGTCCTTTGCCTTAAGCGGTTGCTCATGTCGATCATCACTAACCCTTGGATTAGGGCATTTATTAGCATAATTCCCTATTTCCTTGCACTTGAAACATTGAAGTGTTGGTGGTGCGTTCTCTGCAGTGTTTGCTTTATTCACATCATTAGAAACCCTTTTTCCATTACTTCGACACTCAGCTGCTCGATGACCTTCTTTTCCACACTTAAAACATTTTCTAGTCCCTTTAAGACAATCTCCACCATACTTCTTTCCACACTTTGTGCATAAGGAAACATTCATCTTCTTTTCACCATTATTCTGAGATTTCTCCTTGAACTCCATCTTTCGTTTCTTGTCAAAACCATGAGATGGATATATAACACCAACTTCCATTTCTACCTTGATAGCACAACGCACAATTTCTTCACAGCTATTGAAGTATCTTATAGCTAATGCCCTTCGAAGACTTGGTTTTAAGCCACGGAAAAATCGATCAACTTTACTTTCAGGTTGGATGATAATGCCAGATGCATACCTTGCAAGTCTTGTAAAATTCTCTTTGTATATACCAACAGATTCATCATCCTTCTGCTTCAGCTCAAGAAACTCATTTTCCATCTTTGTTCGAATAATACGAGGGAAGTACTTACTAAAAAACAAGTTCTTGAACTCGTCCCATTCCATGGACTCAATTTCATCTCTTGGCCTCATATTCTTGATAAGATTCCACCATTGATCAGCTTCACCTTCCAAACGATATACTGCTAAGTTGACTTTATCATGTTCAGAACATTGAAGAACTGAAAATATCTTTTCAGTGGTACTGATCCATTGTTCAGCAACAAGTGGATCGGAAGTCCCACTGAAAGAAGGTGGGCGTTGCCTCATGAAGGACTCAATAGAATATTGTTCCCTTCTCTGCTCATTTGGAAGTCCAGAATGATTCATAGCTTGTGTAAGTATAGCAATAAGATTTTGCACTCCATATCCCATAACATTTGTTTGTTCAGGAGGGAAATCATTGCATTGTCCATTGCATTGATCAACACGGTTCCTTCGGGTTCCAGCCATCGTCTAAAACCCAAAAAGAATAGTGTGAGAGGAAAAAATCATAATAAAGGGGGAGTAACTTCAATATCTAACTTCTTAGGTTAAATTCTATGATCGTTACCGTAGTTACAGGACTGTATCCTATACGTATACTTATCCTTAGGTACATCCCTAGACATACCTTATAAATATCTCTAGGGATCTCACTAAAGTTCTCGCATCCTAGTTTCCAAAGGTTGACTAAACCTTTTCTATGATACCAACTGTAGAGACCCGAAGCATGATGAACATGGACATTACATTACATTTGCGTAATACTTAGCACATAAAAAAAACACACAGACAAGGATCGTAATAGTTTAGTATCTTTGGAAACTCGGAATATAATCCTCTAATCCTGGTGAAAGATCTTCAACATCTCCCATAAAGATCTTCCTTTTTATTATACCTAAAATCTTTCCTTATATCCTGGGGAAAAGAAAACATGAAAGGGTGAGCTCAAATGCTCAGTAAGGGTAAAAAAAAGAAATATCAATCACATCATATACATAAGCACATAAATTTTGGAAATCTTAACCTGTAAAAGAGATCATAATATCATAACATGGGATAAATCATGTCAGTGAAATGTAATCACAATAATCATAACTTAAAACATGAAACAATGTGGCATACACACATAATCATAGAGAATCATTTCTTGTTAGTCAAGACTCATTTCCAAGACTATCTTAGTGGACAAAGTCCCTTTCTGAACCAAGTCACCCTCGTTTCAGTCCTGTTTCACTAAACCGGTATAACCTACCATTCCAGCCATGTCTATCTCATGAGATATAAAATCTTTACCCAATGCATTGGAGGGAGATATAGTTCCCACCCATCTCATAATGATACCATTATTATTTGTGCCACAAAATCATAAACCATACATCATTGCATAACCCATGTAATAAAAATGGGAATCTTAAACATCATGACATCATAAAACAATTCATATACGATAAAGGAATTCATAAAAATAATTCAATCACAACATAATCAGATCAATGTAATAATATGGATAAAAACAGAACCCTTTATTATCTTAGATGGAAAATAATTTTGATAAAACAATTGAACTTCATTCTTGAGGAAAATATCCTTTCCTCTTCAAAAACACTTTTCCTTTCTTAACATGTCATACAATTTTAAAATAAAAGAAGTTGATTAAAAATAAACATGAAAACTTTAAAAGGAAGCTTCTTGGAAATAATTTTTTAAAAATCCATTCATGCCGTATAAGTTGAAAAAACATTCTTCTCGTACTTTTTTCGGAAAAGTCAAAAAGTACCTCATACGAAAAACGACAAAAGATTCATTTCATATCTTTTACTAAAAACTCACCGAAGGGTAAAATAGGATTTAAACAATTGTAGGTGGATGGAAATAATATTACATATTGAGGAAACATGGATGTGGATGATAAAATACACCCCAGTAAATACCAAAGTATAAACAATCTCGGATAAAATGAGATTGTGATATATTCCCTTACCTTAAGTCTGATTTGCTTCGTAAGTGACCGAAACTCCTGTATAATGATTTAAATAATGTCATTGACTTATTACAGAATCATATTCATTTTTATTATATCATATATGGTTCACTTATGACTTTATATTACCCGTTCTTTTGTAAATTCATGTTAAAGTAGCGTTTTGGGTAAAATCGTCTCATTTGTCGTTCGTGTTTTAACTTGTAATTATTCATATGATTACTTAGATCATTATTACTTAATTATAGAATATAAAACATGATTTATATATAATATATATTCATAATATACATATATATAATGGATCGATAAATGGAAAGAAATACAACGTTCATGGAGACGGTAGGTCGTACGTACGCATGAACGATGTTTTCGTTTCCTTATTGAATTGAGTGGAATTAAGTAGATGACATACATATATATACACATAAATCCAGTAGCTTTATAATGTCATATATTTCATTATTATTTCTTATATATACTTTATAATTATTCTTAAATGGTTAACATGGAGAATGAATCTCATCGCGTCGTGGAGACGGTAGTCCGTACGTACGCACGAGCGATGATATCATTTCCATAATTATTGAATTGAATTGGAGTGGATGATACAATATATCAGAATCATTATGATGTTATAATAACTATGTATAGTTATTCTTTACACCATAATACCCATCCATTTAAGGTGTTGGTGGAAAAACAGATTACACCACGGCGTGGAGACGGTATTCCTTACGTACGCACGCGCGGTGATTTCATTTTCCGTAGGATGGATAGATGGTGAATTAGGATTGTTTCATACTTATAATAACATATCAGTATATGAGTGATACTGATTTTATTACTTCATAATGAAACAACCTAAGAAGAATAAGTGGAAGAAGAAATAAAGGTGAAAGAATTGGTAACGGAAATTACCTCTTCTTTGAAGCGCCTCTTTGAGACCTCCTCTTAGGGAACTAAAATTGGTCTTTGAGGAATACCAGAACCTCTAGGATGTTTCTAGGAAAGTGGAGAAGAGATTTTGGTAGGGGTTGGCCGAGCTTGAAGGCTCAAATTTGTGTTAGGAAGAGAGGGAGGAGGTGTCCTTTTATAAGGGAGGAGAGGGGCACCTTTGGAATAACTAAAAATGTTATTTTATTATAAAGTCAAGTTCGATTTTAAATAGCTCCAAATTGATTTATTTAGAGGCTAAGGTGGGTATGGGTCGAAATTATCTCATCCAATAGAATTTAGACAAGTTTAGGTTCCTATTTTAACCTTATCATTTAGATTTAACATTAAGTTAAATAATTTTACTTTTATCGTGTCTTCTTGTGTTCTTATACTATAAGATTAATAAACTTACTATAAGAATCCAAAAGAACACCAAATTGTTTATTATTAATATATATAACCTTATCTAAGTCATTTGGCAGAACCTTATATTTTTAGGAATAAAATAACAATTAATAATATAATATTTGTTTTAAAAAATATTTTATGCCAATTTTGACACTATTTAGTAATTGATTTTTATGAAAATCATAACAGAATGATAAGTTAGAAAAAAGTTAATTAAATCAACAATAACATGTCATATTAACCTAGAAAAGTAGTGTAATTCATAAAAAGTCTCAAATTATATTTATTTGAGTATTTATAACATCAATTATGTCAATATTTTATTAATAAGATAATTACTGCATCATCGTTGTGTCATAAATAAATTAAATTATTTAATGTCTAAAAATTACAAATAAAATACCGTTATGTAGTAAATCTTTTTAGCTTTCTAATGAATATTTACAATCTAATTTATCTTATGTATAACCCTATATTAAAAATGTTTTAGTATATAAACTTTGATTTTAACTCTTTTAACTCTTCTTTGAATTAAATAATAATAAATGTCCTAATCTAATCCAAGTGGTCCTAAATGGTCATATTTTATTCCTAAGCTTGTTTTTGGTCGAATTACACTTATCCAATAGAATTTGGACATGTGTTGGGGTAATAATAATATCATTTTTACCCTTAATTACCCTATTTACTTTTAACCGTGGTAAATAAAAGTAAAAAGTTACTATTCACCAAAAATTATTTTCATCTCATTGAACCACATTTTACTTACTGACATCAACCGTTTCTCTCGGATTTTTGAAATTCCACTCACAGAAGCGGTAAAATTAAGTTTTATGAAAAATTCAGTTTTTTTAACTACCACTTAGTGGTTTCACTATTCATCAAAAATTGAAAGTTTTCATAAAAATACCAAAAATTAGGCCTAAGCTATATTTGATATTATGAACTCAAAAATGATTTCTATTTTACCAAATTCAAAACATATCAGTTTCATTAATTAATTTAAAAATTAATTCCCGTCGTCAAAACAAAAGGCGTGTTTTTAAGAGATAATAACTATCAAAAGATTGACACTTGTTTATAACTGGTTTAAATGTGAAATTACATCCAATGACCAACATTGTATTAAATTGTAAAAATATATTCTAAATATAATTTAAAACCACTCAAATTAATAATTTATCACTATTAATTATTTCGATTGAAAAAGTTGTTTTTAATTAAAATTTAGTAATTTTCACTATTCATCAAAATATGAAAGTTATCCGAAAATCACCAAAATTTCACCCTAAGCTAATTTCGATATTCCGAATCAAAAAAATGAAGTCCATTTTGAAAAATAGAAATTACAAAATTTCAAAAAGTGGTTATTACTATTCATAATGTCTAGTTTTAATAATATTTTAATAGCATATCGTTGTTTAGCGAAACTTGGTGTTGCGTACAACACACGCTATCGTGGAAGGTCGCGATTGCGTGTAATTCAAGCCAGGTCAGCGATGTGTGTTGTGAAAGCTCCTTTTGGTGTAGCATATAACACAAGACATTAATGAAATTAAAAAGAATATTTTTCATAAAATCTCGGGGTGTTACAGTGGTGCACCTGTTTCTTTTAGGATGCCACCGTGTAGATAGCTAGTTAGGATTCTTGAGAGAGTACACGATGATGGCCCACCGAGTGACGAGGCTTCGGTGTAGGGCCCTCTTACTATAGCAGCACCTTCGGGTGGTGCACCAGCAGCACCACCACCTGTTGGGAAGCAGATTCCGCCAAACCTACTAGCAGACCATGCACACCATCTAAGCGTGTTTCACGAGTTCCAAAGATAGAGGCCTCTAAGGTTTCGAGGCGAGACAGATCCCCAAGAAGTTGAGGACAGGATAGAGGTTGTGGCTATAGTTTTTCACATGGTTGAGACACTAGTAGAGCAGATGGTTATCCTAGCTGCTAGCCTTTTTCAGGGCACAGCAGGGAGATGGTGGAGCCTGATGCTTCAGACACATGATGAGGCGACCCTCACCTGGATGGACTTTGAGAACCTCTTCAGGGTGGAGTTCATTCCAGCGACACTACGCTTAGTTCATATCTAGAAGTTGATGCACTTACAGTAGGGTAGCTTATCAGTGGCCTAGTACTTAGTGAGATTTACTGACCTCTCATGCTACTCCGTCAACATAGTGCGGGACCCATTCTTCAGGGCCCAGACCTTTGAGAAGGCTCTCCGGCGAGAGATCAGAGCGTCGATGATATCACTGGAAATCTTGATGTAGGCTGCAGTGCTCGAGAAAGCATTATTGGTGGAGAGCTTCATAGTTGAGCATACACTAACGGTGAGAGCCACCACCAGACGACAGGTAGTTGGGTCATCTATAGGAGGCAGTAGGCAGATGACGCAGAGTCCAAGCGGGCCAGACCCACCGGTGGACGACCCTAGGATGCAGGCTCAGAGGTGCGGAGATCGCGATGTAGAGAAGGTCATTTGGGAGGCAGATTGTGCTTCACATGCAGCGGGCAGAGTCGCATGGCTCACAACTGCCCGAACCGCCATACCGATGATCAGCGAACGGTTGAGGGACCACCGAGATAGATTTAGAGATTTGATCGAGGAGGTTCGCAGGGCGAAGGATGAGGTAGAGGAGCAGGACGTGCAGCTGGTGGTGGGCGGTGATTTGAGGTTCTACCACCACCACCACCAGGAATTCCACCCCAACCACAGGGAGTAGGTGGAAAGGGGTGAGCATAGCTTTAGGTAGATGAGGCCTATGACCATGGAACTCCAGAGATGATTATATGTATGATCTGTGTCTATTCCACCCTATCTGTCGTACTTATAGACATAGGTTCCAGTCACTCTTTCATTTCCATGGTACTCGTTCGGAGCTCGGAGATTTTGATGGAGTCGTTGGCTCGATACTTACGATTAGAGACTCATATGGGAGAATATTCGATGATCACACACTGGTGCTGATAGTTTGAGATTACTCTAGGAGGTGAGAGCTTCGACTGGGATCTCCTAGTAGCAGCATCGAGGCCTTACGACGTCATCTTGGGTATGGACTGGCTATCCACAGTCCATGCTCTGATCGAATATTTTAGGCGCAAAGTGCGGTGTTTCCGTGAGGATGGGATCAGGTTTACCTTCACCGGTGAGAAGGAACCCTTTGCAGCATAGGATAGACTATCTCGGAGGAGGGTGCATCCGATTACTCATTAGTTGGCTAGCCTCACCCTCGGATCAGTTGACGTGAGGAGTCCAAGTTATCCTGTAGTGGTGGACCTGTATGCTGATGTCTTTCCTGATGATGTTCTAGGACTACCTCCTCGTAGAGAGGTAGACTTTCACATAAACTTGTACCCTGGGATGGAACCAATATCTACACCATCATATCGGATGGCTCCCATGGAGCTTCGTGAGCTGAGGGTATAGTTAGATGACTTGCAGAGAAAGGGGTTCGTAAGGCCCAGTGTTTCTCCTTGGGCATCCCTGATCTTGTTTGCCAAGAAGGCAGATGGGAGTCTAATGATTTGTGTAGATTATTAGTTCCTGAACCAGGTGACTGTGAAGAAAAAGTATCATCTGTCGAGGATCGAGGATCTCTTCGACCAACTGAAGGGATCTCCTTGGTTTTCAAAGATAGACCCCAGATCAGGCTATCACCAGCTCGGGGTACGAGACGAGCATGTACTGAAGACAACCTTCAGATTTCGGTATGGCCATTATGAGTTATTGGTTATGCCTTTTGGCATGACCAATGCTTCATCAGTGTTCATGGGGCTCATGAACAGGATCTTCCATCCATATCTCGATCGCTTTGTGGTGGTCTTAATTGGTGATATCTTGATATACTCGGCATCAAAGGAGAAGCATGTCACGCACCTGAAGATAGTTCTGGATACTCTCCAACAGCACCATCATTATGGAAATCTCTCAAAGTTCTAGTTTTGGATACGGGAAGTCCACTTCTTGGGGCATGTTATCTCAGAGGTAAATTCACAGTGGATCTGGAAAAGATAGAGGAAGTTCTTGCTTGGGAGACACCCAGGAGTGTGACCGAGGTGTGTAGTTTCCTGAGATTGGATGGGTACTACTGGAGATTTGTACCTGACTTCTCCAGGGTAGCGGTACCCTTGTCATCCTTAACGAAGAAGGGGCAGCCTTTCTTGTGGACGGAGAAGTACTGGCAGAGTTTCCAAGAGCTAAGGCAGAGACTGACGAGTGCCCCCATCTTGAGGCTACCAGAAGTGGGTATTGGGTATGTAGTTTACTGCGACACATTAGGGACCGGACTGGGTTGTGTCCTGATGCAGGAACGAGCGGTGATCGCCTACAGCTCATGACAGTTGAGACAGCGTGAGAAGAACTATGATACCCATGACCTGAAGTTATCAGTAGTGGTATTTTCACTGAAGATGTGGCGACACTACTTGATGGGTGAATGTTTTACTGTTTACTATGATTACAAGAGTCTTAGGTATATCTTCTCATAGAAGGACCAGAACCTAAGACATCGACGATGGATAGAGTTCTTCCAAGACTATGACTTTGAGATAGTTTATACTCTTGGGAAGGGGAATGTAGTATCAGATGAAATCATCAGAAGGTCTAATCTACAGTTGCTAAGAGAGGCGACATAGCAGCTAGTCGCGTTGCAGTTATCCTTCGTGGATAGAGATAAATCAGCTTACCTTGGTCTATGAATATCACTCCCCCACTTCTTTCAATGAGTTTGGGAGGCACAACTTGGGGACATAGACTGCGAGACATGGAGTGCTCAAATATCCTCAGGACAAGCTCTTGATGGATTTTATGAAGGTGGGGAGCACATTTTCCTCTTCAGAGGACGTACTATGGTACCATTGACGCTACGGGAGGAGGTGTTGAGGGAGTTCCATACATCCATGTAGGATCGAAATGATATTGAATATAGTATCGGAATAATGATATAGATGCTCAATATACAAGAGGTTGGGTGAATTGTATACTTTAAAAATTCTTTAGGAACTTTTAAAGAAGGTTAGAAACCTTTCTATCGTTTAACAAAGTTAAACAAGGTAAATTCACAAAACCTCTAAGTTCTACAAAATTGCTTGATTCCGGAAATGTGGTTCCAGAAATGAAACTTAACAAAAGTTTATAAAACAAAGATTCTACCTTAAAGCGTATAGAATATTATTTAATCAGAGTACAAGTGTAAGAAAGTATAAGGTAGTTATACTTTCCTTAACAACTAAAATACAGCGGAATACAAACTTGAAACAATACAAGAAACAAGTATAGAAATCTTTTAACCCAAAGATTACGGTATCCAACAACCTTGGATAAGGGTCCCTTGATTTATACTTTCAAGAAAGTCTATCTTACCCACACCCAGGTAAGCCCTCAATCAAAAGATCAGTATTTGTCTTGCTATCCCCGCAAGCCCTCGATTTAGAAGGAAATTGGAACCTCTATCTTCCAAACCTGGAAGTCCGCGATCAGCACAATCGGAGTCTGCACGAGGCAAGTCTAAACAATTTTTCACACCCGAACAAGTTGTTCACAACATCTGCACGAAGAACTGAGATTTGAAAGAACCTCTCTCTCTAGAAAACACTTCAACAGCATATAATCTCTAGATTCATAGAATTGTTCATCAAAGTTGTGAGCTCTTTCAAATAAGATCCTATTTATAGTCATATCTTCAACGGTCGGCTCCCTCATACAACAGTCATATTTTTCCTTGAATTTCAGAGGGACCTATACACATTTCACTCAAACAATGGTTGGTTAGAAACAAAAAGCACGACATCATTTTATAACTCAAAAAAGAGTAAGTAAAAATATGGTTTCTCAACCAAATTCATTTTTCATATTCTAAGGAAAATTATAATTCGGAATCTAAGAAAGTCAACCTTTGGAGTCTATATTACAAGGATATTCAGATTTTGTTTCTAAGGAATTCAGAATCAGAATTCTAAAGAATTCAGAGTCTGAACTTAGAATGTTTGGAGTTTAAATTCATAGAATTCAGAGTCTGAACTTAGAAAGTTTGGAGTTTGAATTAGAAAGTTCAAAGTATAAATTCAGATAATTTGGAGTCTGAACTCAGAAAGTTTGGAGTCTGAATTCAGAGAATTCGGAGTCTGAACTCAGAAATTTCGGAGTTTGAATTCAGAGAATTCAGAACCTAAATTTAGAAAGTTCAAAACCTGAATTCGGATCCTGGAAACAGAATGCTCTATATCTAAGTATTTATAAGATTCTAAGGTTTTTAGATGTGAAACCAAATTTTACACTTAGGAATAAAATGTGTTGTATTAAGACATGAACAATGAAAACATGATGAGGATAAATTTTCTTTGGGGAAGGAAATTTTTCCTTATTAAGGGAAATCTTAAGGAAAAAGAATTTTGCCTAAAGATAGGGTGTTTATGATTTTCAAAACATAAAGGAATGGTATAGTCATAAGGAAACCTTATTGACTCAACAATCTCCCTAAACATGAAGGAATGGAAAATTCATAAGGAAACCTTATTGACTCAACAATCTCCCCTTTTTTTGAAAGCACAAACATCCTTTTGAAAAAGAATATAAGGACTTAGAAATTTTATGGACTTGTAAATAAAACTTATCTCCCTTAACACATGGGAAATGATGAATATGAATAACTCCCCCTTATTATTTAGAAACACTAAGGATTTTATTCTTGATTTTTAGATTGAAAGTTAGCATTTTATTGAATACGAAAATCTTCTTGGATAAGAACTCCCCCTTAGATGAACTCCCCCTTAGGGAAATTTCTTCTTTTACTTTGTATTCTTTTTTTAATATTCCTTTCTCCCCCTTTGTGATTTTCAAAAAGGAATACAGGGAATGGAAAAGGAAATATGGTACCTAAAATATTTGTACTAAACAACCAAAAAATATAAAGAGCAACCCAAAATTTCATTATGATTGGAAAAAATTATACAAGGAATAAATACAACAAAAGATCAGAATTCAACAATTTTATCCTTCCTTCTCCTTCGGCATCAACTTCTTTACTATGATTTTGAGATTCTTGAGTTCCTTTTGGTCTTCCTCTGCTCGTTTGAGAAGCTGATCCTGATATTTTGTTTTCTTTTGTAAGGCCTTGATTTTTTCTTCTTGAGCCTTAAGAACCTCTGCCTGAGCCTTCAAGGATTTTTCCTGCTTAGAAATCTTCTCTTCCATCTCAATCCCGATATCCCTTTCTCTTTTCCAACTTTGAGCAACTGAATACAATTTCCCATTCAGATCTTTTACTTCTTGAATATGAGAATTCTATTCCAGGGTTAGATTTTCCTCAAAATTATTTGTGATATCCTTGATATTTACATCTTCAGTGTCAAATGCATCCTTGAAACTTTCTTGAAACTCATCAAGAATTATCATGTCTTATATAGTTTTCTTTGACCAGCTGGTCATCTTCTTGCAAGATTTTTTGTGGGCTTCGTAGTTTATGAAAAAAGTTTTGAAATCGGCCTCAAGCTTGATTCACTTATCCATAACCATGGATACTGAATCTAATTTCTAATTTAAGGAGTGTTGAAGCATCTGGAATCTAGAGTATATACTGGGAAATATTGGTATAGTACCAACAAGCTTCTTTAAAGACTGTACAACAAAATCATGTCCAAGGGAGGACAATTCTGAATCAGAGATTTTTCTTGGTGAGGTTTTTTTTCTAACTCAGCAGCTTTCCTCTTTGAAGAACCACAAAAATATCTCTTATTTACCACAGCCTTGGTAGGTGTATCAACTACTACCTATTTTCCCTTAGCAACCTTCAGAATGGATTCCTCTTGATCAGGAGATTCATGTTCACTATCATATAACTGAACAATTTAGTCTTCATCAAATTCTTCCTTTTCAGCTCCTGCCTCAGCATCCTCTGGGTGAATGAAATCTTTATTGATGCTTTCTTCTTCAGATGGTTTGTCTATTTCATCTTCAGCCTTCTCTTAATCCCTCCCAGGAGTAGCAAGCTTGGATGAATTGTCTTGAGAGGTTCAAAATGATAATTTCTCAGAAGGACTTTCCTTCTCATGAAAATCTTCAACTTGCTTTATCAGGTCTTCGGTACCACCACTACCTTCTTCTTCTTCTTCTTCTACTTCTTTTTCTTCTACATATTTTTCTTGGACTTTTTTCAGAGTCACAAACTTCTTTCTCAGAGTCTCAGGTAAAGTTTCTATCAGGAAGGATTCTGGTACCAAAA
The DNA here is from genome assembly GCA_963277665.1 of Viscum album. Taxonomy (NCBI): domain Eukaryota; kingdom Viridiplantae; phylum Streptophyta; class Magnoliopsida; order Santalales; family Viscaceae; genus Viscum; species Viscum album. The sequence continues at coordinate 2,081,778,823 of OY728143.1, read as the reverse complement.
TATTCTCAGAAGCTTTCTCAGCAGCCTTTAGAAGGGATTGAACTATTTCAACCTTAGACAACTTCCTCTTCTGCTTCTTCTCTTTCTCTTTCTTGTCAACTTCTTCAGCTATCTTCTCCCTCAAAGATTTTTCTTCAGCAGAGTCCAAGACAAACTTAGGCTCCCCTTATTTCTTATTTCTCTTGTCTTCTCTCTATTTAGCCACAACCACATCAGGATAGGCTTTTTGCTTCTTTGGCTTTAGTGGTGCGGATTGGGTTTCCTTAGCCATTGGGGTTTTTTCCTTGTCTTACACTTCTTTCAACCTCCTCTTCCTTCCTCCCTTCTTAGAGGTCTCAACGGCCTCCTGTTTCTTCGATAAGGCTTATGCCTCCTACTTAGGAAAATCATAAAATTCTTCAGATTCTTTAGAAAATCCAACATTCATCCTTCTCAAAGTATCATCACTCAACAACATGACTTGCAATTTTTTGACTTAGACTTGCAAGGGATTTTAAAAGATTCTAGGCACCGAACAATCATCTTTGACAGAATGGTTGGATACATAATAATCTAAGCTTTCGGATTTCCATTCTTTATGTTCTTAATCGTGACTAAGATATGCTTGACCAAGTTTATTTTCCTTAGGTTTACCAAGAAATCCAGAATGTACATATCACTTTTCTTCAAAGTGTCCTTGTCTCCTTTTCTCGGTATGATGAATCCTTGAACCCACAATTTAAGAATTCTATAATTTGTAGTTAGGTTAAGAATCTTCAAATTCTTTACCTCTGAAATACCAAGACAATCCATGGCCTTCACCTTATCAAAACATCCTTGAACATCGGGCAGCTTATGAGAATAAAACTCAGCTTCCCCTTCATATGGAATACCAACCAAGCTTCAAACCTTAGTGTAAGAAAGTGAATAAGTTTTTCCATAACACTTGAAAGAAAATTTGATCCTCCCTTCTTCCTTAAATAAAGTTACTAACTCATAGAATTCTATTAACAGATCCGGATAAACCAAATCCTGAGCTTTTGGTTTTGAAGGGCAAACACTTTCCCACCCATTCATCTTTATATTCTTGGAGATAATAGAATTATACTTCACGAAAAACTTTGGATCCACTAACCTTTCTCTGTATACCTTCCATTCAGAGATTGGATTGACAGTTGACATATCATTATGAGAGGAGACTTCGGCAGACATTCGGAAGTAAGAAAGATCTGAGAAGTTCGGAATAGGCTTTTGTAGGAGGGTAGAGCTTCAGCACGCACAAGATTGAGTTTCGATGTGGGACAGCCATCGGGGGGGTCCTTTATATAGAAATTTGAGGCGATGGTTCAGATTTTATACTTAATCCAATGGTTGGAAAACCTTCTGATCAGATCTGACAGTTGAGATGATAGCCAAAAGGAAATTTTGATAGAATCCGATCTTTTGAGGTTTTTTTTTAATAAAAAAATTCAGATTCAAGGAAAAATTGAATACGAAATTTTGAAAATACCAACAAGTAAAATATGATTACAAAAATTTAAGAAAGGAAACACACCTTTTGGATTGCTATGAAGATTATTCGTAATGAGGAAAATTCTTCTTGAAGAGCGTTAGATTCCGAAAATTTTGATTGCGAAAATTTTGACTATGAAAATCTTTATTATGAAAAAACACAATACAAAACTTTCAAGTACGAAAATTTTCATTACGAAAATATAAGAAAAAAAATTTTCATTACGAAAGTATAAGTACAAAAATCTTCATTACGAAAATTTTAAGTATGAAAATTTTCATTATGAAAATCTAAGTACGAAAATCTTCATTATGAAAATTTTAAGACTTCGAAAAATTTTAAACTACGAAAATTTTTGACTATGAATAATTTTTGACTAAGAAAAAAATTTGACAATGAAAAATTTTAGAATTTAACAGACAAATGTACTCCCCCTATGAAAAAGAGTTTTTTACTGTATAGAGATTGGTTTCAAAAAGAAGTTAACATAGAGGATTACCTTACGGCTATCATTCCTAACTTATGTTTAATGTATTCAAATCTATCGGAGGGTAAAGATTTTGTGAAAATATCAGCAAGTTGATCTTGTGTTCCGATAAATTGAAGAATGATATCTCCTTTATGTGTGTAATTCCTAAGAAAGTGATGCCTAATATCTATGGGTTTTTCACAAGAGTGATGTGTGGGGTTTTTAATTAAGGCAATGGCACTAGTATTATCACACAAAATTTGTGTTTTGGTAAAACTCATACCATAATTTGTGAGTGTGTGTTACATCCACAACACTTGAGCACAAAAACTTCCAATTCAGCAGTGGAAAGTGATACTGAGTGTTGCTTTTTTCATGACCAAGAAACTAATGAATCTCCTAAAAAATGACAAGTTCTAGATTTACTTTTCCTATCCATTCTACATCCACAAAAATCAGCATCCGAAAAACTTTTTAAAACAAAATCATTTCCAGAAGTATAAAAGAGTCCTAGATCCATGGTTCCCTTTAAGTAGAGAAAAATAATTTTCACTACCTTTAAATGAGATTCCTTAGGATTGTATTGATATATTTCACATAAGTATACTGAAAACATTAAGTCTGGATGACTAGCTGTCAAGTAAAGTAGACTTCCTATCATACCTCTAAAAGATGTTTGATCTACCGGTTTCCCAGCTTCATCTAGATCAAGTGAATTTGAGGTACCAATGGGAGTACTTATACTCTTAGTGTTGCCATATCCATACTTTTTAAGAATATATTTAGTATACTTATGTTGGGATATATAGATTCCTTCTGGTTTTTGAGAAATTTTAAAACCAAGGAAAAATGTTAACTCACCCATCATACTCATTTAAAACTCAGATTTCATTAGATCCACAAAGGAATCAGTTAAATATTTCTGAGTTGAACCAAATATAATGTCATTAACATAAATTTAAACAATCAAAACATTTTTCTTATCTTTCTTTATAAAAAGAGTTGAATCATCATTTCCCTTAACATAATTATTTTGAATCAAAATCCTGTAAGTCTATCATACCAAGATTGAGGGGCTTACTTAAGTCCATACAAGTCTTTGTTAAGTTTAAAAACTTGTTCAGGATGTTTTGTATCTTCAAAACCAGGAGGTTTTTCAAGAAAAACTTCCTCTTGAACATAGCCATTAAGGAAAGCACATTTAACATCCATTTGAAAAAGTTTGAAATTGAAGAATGCTGCAAAGGAAAGTAGAATAAAAATAGATTCAATTCTAGCTACTGGAGCATAGGTTTCTTCATAGTCTATTCCTTCTTGTTGATTATAGACTTTAGCAACTAATCTAGCTTTATTTCTTACTATGATTCCATTTTCATCACACTTATTTCTGAAGAACCATTTTACTCCAATAACAGAATTTTCCTTAGGTATTTCAATCAAGGTCCAGACTTTATTCCTTTCGAATTCATTTAGCTCATCTTTCATAGCTTTTATCCAATCATCATCACCTAAAGCTTCATCAGTGATTTTTGGTTCTAATTGGGAAAGGAATTCTAGATGTTCTGCTTCATTTATTAAGGAACTTCTAGTCCTTACAGGTTGATTTACATCACCAATGATGCTATCACTACGATGATTCTTTATAAACAACTGATTTGGGTTTTGTAAAACTTGTTCATCAACATAGGGTAGGAAGTCTTCCAGGGTAAATGCTTCAGAAATATTTTCTTGAACATTTTCCTTATTAGAAGGATCTTCTAAAAAAGGTTGATAATCAGTTTTTGAAAACACATCCGAAGATGTTGGTTGACGTTGTTAAAAAAAAGGATCAGTTTCATCAAATTTGACGTGCACTGTTTCTTCAACAGTACAAGTTTTTTTATTAAAAACTCTATAAGCCTTAGAAGTTGTGGAGTAGCCTAAGAAAATTCTTTCATCAGATTTTGTTGCCAATTTGTGTAGATTATATTTAGTATTCAGAATGAATACCTTGCAACCAAAAACCTTGAAGTAGGAAAGTCTAGGTTTTCTACCATTCCATAACTCATAAGGAGTTTTATTAAGAAAATGTCTAATCAAAACACGATTTATAGTATAACAAGCAGTACTTACAACTTCAGCCCAAAAATGTTTGGCTATAGAATATTCACTCAACATGGTTCTTGTTATGTATTGAAGAATTATATTTCTTCTTTCAATAACACCATTTTGTTGAGGTGTTTTGGGTGCTGAGAAGTTATTAGTAATGCCTTTTTTACAAAAAAATGTTTCAAAATCAGAATTTTTAAATTCTCCTCCATGATCACTATGAATAGTTATTAAAGGAAGGTTTTTCTCATTTTTAACTTGGGCTCTAAAAGTTTTGAAATAAGAAAAAGATTCATATTTCTTTTCTAGAAAATAGACCCACGTAAATCTAGTGTAATAATCAACTAAGACAAATACATAATATTTGCCTCCAATGCTTCCAGTTTGTGTTGGACCAAAAAGATCCATATGCACTAAATGTAATGAATCAGTGTAACACCCCACCCCTACCTCATTTGCTTGAGGAGGCGGTAAGGGTTACTTGGCCTTAAGAGACATTCCCAAGGCGCTAAAGGCTGGCAATAAATGTCGAGGGCTCCGAGAACAATTGGGGAACAATTTTCCCTTGAGACAAAACCAAACAACCACAACTAAATGATGCATGTCAAAAAAACCAAACTCATACATTACCCAAGACAACTAGATAATCCACAATCTCACATGCCAACACAACCCAATAAAACATCAGAGTATAATGCGGAAGACTCAACAAGAACACCACGAGCCATGACACCACCACAGCTCCACACCAAGCTCCAAGCTCCAAGTTCCACCAAGACATCACAATGCACCACTAAAGGAGGTTGATGCCTTACCTTTTCCCACGTCACGGTACACGACATCTGCAAAGACACCACAGTTCCAAAGCAGGGGGTGAGTACTAAAACTCAGTAGGTTTTCCCCAAATGACTTCCCTACACACGCCGCTAGGATAAAACAGTTAGCACATTTATATAAACAGTTTATATAAATAATCACAAGTGAAACCATTACCATAATCCAACCATGCTCTTACCAAGCCATCACACCCAACCCAATCAACCAAGGGAAATCCAAAGCAAACATTCTACAAACCATCTCATCATTTACCCGTTAGCACAACAACTTCTATCTTGCAAAGCAATGCACAACAAAAAAGCAAAACGGTGGGACTTCCGCCCAACCCGTTCACCCATTCACACCAAAACAATCAAAACAATGGGACTTCTACCCAACCCGTTCACCCATTAGCAACTAGCGGTACTTCCCGACCACTACTCAAATGGTGGTTCTTCCGACCACTATCCATCCCCTTTTTATAGTGAGACTTCCCACCCACTTCCACACAACATTTCAATCAAGCCAATGCCAAGCATATAATTCACCAAGGTCACAACCACATGCAATCAACCAATTTCCATTACATATCAATTCACTTCAATAAATCACCTATTTATTGAAAACCATTTTCCATGTCAAACAACATTTCAATAAAACAACCCTTTTTATTGAAAACCATTTCCATCAACCATTTTCACAAATCAAACTCAGCAACCCATTTTAAAATCTCCATTTTAAAATCCACAACAAGAGCATTTCACCACAAAACCCCTTTTTCCCAAAAATCCCCAAAACATCACCCAAGGGATTTCCAACCACATTCGCACATCAAAACACAATTAATTTTCAGCACAAAAATTAATTGTAACAAGGAACCACAAGTTCTAACCAAGTGGAGTCGAGAGAGAGGCCACCCACCTTTAGGGTTCCCGACAAAACGACCCACAAGCCACCGCACCTCAAAACCGGTGAACGCACCACCGAAACCTCTCTAGATCCCTTTCCCTAACATTCACAGGCCTTAATATTAACATCCAAGGCAACCCCAACCCTAGATCTACACACAACAAGTGTAGATCCATAAAACCAAGAAAGAGAGGGATGTAGATCTAGAGGAAAACACAAGAGAAACAAGAGGAGAGACTTACCCGGGAGAAATCACCTTGAATCCACCTTGAAACCCCTTTGAATCACTTCCAAAACGTGTGGGAGAGCCCCTCCAACCCTTGAGAACTGAAAATCCCTAGTGAGGCTCGAGTGGGAGGAAGAGAGGAGTGAAATGAGGTAATCCCGAGTGAGCCCGGGTTTTAAAACCCTAACTTTAAGTGGCCACACGGTTAGCCCACACGGTTTGGAAAACTGTGCGCTAACCGTGCGCATGACACTGCCTCGAGATCCAGAGTCCGCACGGTTTCCTTGCACGGTTTGGCAAACCATGTGTAGGCTGTATGGAGCCTACTGTCTCCCCCTGCACGGTTTCCTGGATCATACGCACGGTTTACACTAACCGTGCTCAAACCGTGCACCCCTTTAAAAGCCTCCAAACTCATCCAAAACCATTCCAAACACTCCCAGCCTCTTCCCAACTCATTCCATGCACTTTAAACACATAAAAAATGCATAAACAAAGGCTATAAACCTCAAACTAGGGGTGCTACATTCTCCCCACCATTGGACTTTCCGTCCTCAGAAAGTAGTGAACCCGCCCTTTGCCGAAAGAGCTCGGGCCACTACTCGACAATATCCTTCTCCCGCTCCCAAGTCTCCTCTTGAATCTGACCATGTTGCCACAAAACACGAACTAAACTGATTCTTTTACCACGCAAGACTTTCTCTTTCCTATCCACAACCCGCACAGGCATGTGCACCAACAAAGCATCCGGCTCTAGCTCAATATGATCTCAACGAATTACATGTTTGTTATCTGGCTGATACTTTTTCAACTGCGACACATGGAACACATTGTGCATCGAACTAAACCGTGGTGGAAAATCCAAACGGTAAGCCACCTCACTAATCTTCTCAAGAATCTAAAAAGGCCCAATATACCTCAGAGATAACTTTCCCTACTTCCCAAACCAACAATGTCCCAACCTAGGAGAGATTCTCAAGAAAACATGATCACTCACCTCGAACGACAACGGTCGTCAACGATGATCCGCATACAATTTCTGATGACTCTGAGCCATCTTCATTCTTTTTCTGATCAACTTGATCTTCTCTGTAGTCTCCTGGACAAGGCTCGGTCCAACCATTGAAGACTCACCCGTTTCCACCCAACATAGTGGAGAACGACACGGCCGCCCATACAATGCTTCAAACGGAGCCATCTGTATGGATGCCTGATAACTGTTATTGTAAGAGAACTCAACCAATGACAAGTGATCCTCCCATGAGCTACCAAAATCCATGACACAAGCCCGCAACATATCCTCCAGAGTTTGTATCGTCCTCTCGGATTGACTATCCATCTGAGGGTGATACGCCGTACTCATCGTCAACTGCGTTCCAAGGGCTTGCTGTAAGGATTTACAGAAACGAGATGTAAACCTCGGATCTCTATCTGATACAATCGAAACTGGAACACCATGCCTCTTTACCACCTCCTGGATATAGATTTTGGACAGATCCTCCACCGTATGAGATTCACGAATCAGGATGAAATGGGCCGACTTTGTTAGCCGATCCACTATCACCTAAATGGAATCGTGCTTTCTGACCGTTCTTGGGAGACCTGTGACAAAATTCATCGCTATATGCTCCCACTTCCAAACAGGGATTGGTAAAGACTGCAACATTCCTGCTGGCCTCTGATGCTCTGCCTTGACCTGCTGAAAAGTCAAGCATCTCGAAACAAACTCAGCCACGCTTATTTTCATACCAGCCTACCAGAACTGCGCTTTCAACGCTTTATACATTTTCTGAATTCTAGGATGAACAGCCCACCTGGAATGATGATACGCCCTGAGGAGATCCTCCTGAAAAGCAACTGGTAAAACCATCTAATTCCGAAAACACAAAACTGAATCTCCATTCAGTTTCCAACCCTCAATGGTCTCCCCACCATTGAGTCTTGACCCCATAGTCACACACTCAGAATCGGATATATGTGCCTCTCTAACCAGGCCAACCAAGTCAGGAATCAACAAAATCGGAAACAAGATTGCTCTATCGCCCTAGTCCTCACATTCCAACTGCATATCAGCTATAACCGACATCAACTGCCACCGGTTCGATGCCTGTTTCACCATCTGAGCATATGATTTCCTACTTAATGCATCTGCCACTGAATTTCCCTTACCCGGTGTGTACATCAAGTCAAAATCAAACATCTGGAGATATTTCATCCATCTCCTTTTCCTCAAGTTCAAATCCCTTTGTGATAAAATGTGTTTCAAGCTCTTATGATCTGTATATACCGTGAATTTCTCACCGAAGAGATAATGACGCCATACTTTCAAAGCATGGACCACTACTTCCAACTCCAAATCATGAGTTGGGTATTTCTTCTCATGCACTCTCAACTGTCGTGAGCCATACGCAACCACATGATTCCCTTGCATGAGAATGCACCCCAACCCTGATCCCGATGCATCGCAATACACCACATACCCTTTTCCTGGTTCTGGAAAAACCATGATTGGTGCTGATGTAAGACGACCCTTTAACTCTTGAAAACACTGTTGGCACTGTTCATTCCACTGGAATGGAGCATTCTGTCTTGTCAATGCTGTCATCAGCAAAGCCAAATGTGAAAAATCACGAACAAAACGCCGATAATACCCAGCTAGACCAAGGAAACTCCATATCTCAAACACATTATTTGGCGGTTTCCATGAGAGAACAGCCTCTATCTTTTCTGGATCTACTGAAACACCCCTTTCAGAAATCACATGGCCAAGAAAACGAAATTCCTGTATCCAAAAGTCACACTTTGACAATTTGGCATACAACCGATGATCCCTCGATATCCCCAACACTATCACCAAGTGCTGCTCATGCTCCACCCTTGTCTTTGAATACACCAGAATATCATCTACAAACACCACCACAAATGAATCCAGATATCTCTGAAATATCTGATTCATCAATTCCATGAACACTGCTGGTGCATTCGTTAGACCAAAGGGCATAACCACATATTCATAATGGCCATATCTACTTCTGAAAGTTGTTTTAGGAATATCGTCCTTCCTCACCTGCAATTGATGATATCCCGAACTGAGGTCGATCTTGGAGAACCACTGGGCTCCCCTCAATCGGTCGAACAAATCATCAATTCGTGGAAGTGGATATCTGTTATTTATCGTAACTTGGTTAAGTCTAAGATAATAAACACAGAGCCTCAAAGTTCCATCCGCCTTTTTCACAAAAAACGTTGGCGCTGCCCACGGAGATGTGCTAGGCCAGATAAACCCTTTGTTTTCTAACTCTTCCAACTGGACTTTCAATTCCTGCAATTCAGCTGGTGCCATCCGATAAGACGGAAGTGAGATAGGACTGGTCCCCAGAAGGAGATCAATCGTAAACTCCACTTCTCTTACGGGAGGTAACCCAGATAATTCTTCAGGAAAACCATCCATGAACCGATCCACCACTAATGGAAGAACACTCTACTAAACACCGTCTACCGATTCCAACGACAACATCGCCAACTAATACGATAACGTACCCACTGCTGGTGCCAACAAACCCGTTGCACCCTGCCTTTCATGCCTCTCTCCTCTAAAGAGATGTCTAACGCCATCGTGTGTCGTAAAAGCCACTGTCCGTGCATTACAATCGATGTGGGCCTTAAAAGATACCAGCCAATCCTTTCCCAAGATTACATCCTACCCATCCATCTCAAGCATTGAGAAATTCCACACTATCTAAACCTCTCCCACAATGATACAACATTCTCTACACAAGAAGGCTCGACACTCTCTTCGACCTAGAGGAGTTTTAAGTTTCAAAATGGAGGGCATCATTTCTACCCTTAAACCTAGAAAATCAACCACACATGCATCAATAAAAGAGTGTGAAGCACCCATATCAAATAGCACTTTCATCAAGGTAGAATTTAAAAGAATAGTACCTTGTACCATGGATGGTATCGACTGATCATCCACCACAACCTATTCAGCTCCAAACACATATTTTCTTGCCACACTCTGCTCTTTATTTCTTTGCTGAGGCGTCGTGGTATTCCTAGAATCACCATGACCCACTTTACTCTGCTGCCGAGGGGTATACTGATGCCCCTGTCCCATCGAAGCATACGACGTCTGCGATCCCTGAGGAGTGTCACGCGCACCCGACCTTAGAGCATTCCGAAAATAACGTTGCAGATGTCCCATCTGCTTACAATTATGACATGCTCGAGGTTGTGTCGTACAATCCCGCTTGATGTGGCCTGTAGAACCACACTGAAAACATCCCGGATTTCTTTGGGGATTCGAAGGAAGATTTACCGATCCTGATGTAGGATTATATGCCATATTCCCACCCTGGAAATAAGTGTCCCTATTCCTCTTAAACCCAGCATTAGAGTTGCCACTATTCCCCATGGGTACCACCATGCTTCCCCCGCCCGGAGTTCCCAACAGATCCCGCTCAGCCACCGAGGCTCTATTCACCATCTCCGTGTAATCATCTATACACAGCATCGCTGTCTTTGAACGGATTTCTTGTCTCAACCCTGCTTCAAATATCCTTGCCTTCAACGACGTGCTACCTGCCACCTCAGGTGAAAAATGCACTAAGTTCATAAACTTATCCGCATACTCCGTCACAGACATCATCTCTTTCTTCAAACTAAAGAAATCAGTCGTATGCTGAATTCTAAACGTATGTGGGTAGAATTGTTTGTTAAACAATTCCTCAAAGCCTTCCCACGTCATACCCTGGTTCGTCCCTGCTTGGACTACCAACTCCCACCACTGAAGGGCAAGATCTTCCAACATATACATGGCCAAGTTCACTTTCATATCTACCAGTGTTCCCAAGAACTCAAAGATCTTGTTCATTCTATTCAACCATGCTTCTGCCCTCTCCGGCTCTGAATCACCCTTGAAGATGGGCGGATTATGCTTTTGAAACTGAACTGCATGATCCATATGCCTTGGTTCATCCACTCTATTTCCACTTCCCATAGCTTGGAAAGCTTGCACTATACTTTGCACTAGCTGTTGGTTCACCTAAAGCTCAGGTGCAACCACATTCTCAGCAGCCTCCTCCAGTTGGTCTCTACGACGCCTACCCGGTGCCATTTCTATCAACAGAAAACAAACAACCATGAGTCTAACTTCCATAGACATCACGAAATCCCATTTCAAATCACATTACACCACACTATCACAACAAAGCTTTCCACCAGTTCACATTTTTTCACATGTTCCATGTTTCACTATTTTGAAAACCAAACCATTTTCAAATTACCAATTTATTCACATTACAATTCCACATATTCATATCACATCACAAATCATTATACCCCAATGAAATATGCATCCTAGAGGGAAGTCATTTCTACAATGCATTTCATGCTCATCTCATTGGCTACACCCACGACAATGAGATATCCAATGCCTATAAGTGTCTCCAAAACACTTATGTACCCAACTCCCTGGTAACTTGAATTTCAGCATAAAAGGGTTAGCTACGTCCTTTTATACTATACATTCCAAGTTCCGACATTCCTACGCCTTGCTACCATCCCGACTCAAGGAATGTACCACAACGAATTTCAACACCAAATCTCAGAATCAACTCCAAAGGACCGAACAAACTGATACCACTTGTAACACCCTGCCCCTACCTCATTCGCTTGAGGAGGCGGTGAGGGTTACTTGGCCTTAAGCGACATTCCCAAGGCGCTAAAGGCTGTCAATAAATGCCGAGGTCTCTGAGAACAATTGGGGAACGATTTTCCCTTGAGACAAAACCAACCAAACAACCACAACTAAATGATGCATGTCAACAAAACCAAACTCATACATTACTCAAGACAACTAGATAATCCATAATCTCACATGCCAACAAAACCCAATACAACATCAGAGTAAAATGTGGAAGACTCAACAAGAACACCACGAGCCATGACACCACCACAGCTCCACACCAAGATCCAAGCTCCAAGTTCCACCAAGACATCACAACGCACCACTAAAGGAGGTTGATGCCTTACCTTTGCCCACGTCACGGTACACGACATCTACAAAGACACCACAGTGCCAAAGCAGGGGGTGAGTACTAAAACTCAGTAGGTTTTCCCCAAATGAATTCCCTACACATGCCACTAGGATAAAACCGTTAGCACATTTATATAAACAGATTATATAAATAATCACAAGTGAAACCATTACTATAAGCCAACCATGCTATTACCAAGCCATCACACCCAACCCAAGAAACCAAGGGAAAGCCAAAGCAAAAAATCTACAAACCATCTCATCATTTACCTGTTAGCACAACAACTTCCATCTTGCAAAGCAATGCACAAAAAACAACCAAAATGGTGGGACTTCCGCCCAACCCGTTCACCCATTCGCAACTGGTGGTACTTCCCGACCACTGCTCATATGGTGGTTCTTCTGACCACTATTCATACCCTTTTTATAGTGAGACTTCCCGCCCACTTCCACATAACATTTCAATCAATCCAATGCCAAGCATATAATTCACCAAGGTCACAACCACATGCAATCAACCAATTTCTATTGCATATCAATTCACTTCAATAAATCACCTATTTATTGAAAATCATTTTCCATGCCAAACAACATTTCAATAAAACAACCATTTTTATTGAAAACCATTTCCATCAACCATTTTCACAAATCAAACTCAGCAACCCATTTTAAAATCCACAACAATAGCATTTCACCACAAAACCCCTTTTCCCCAAAAATCTCCAAAACATCACCCAAGGGATTTCCAACCACATTCGCAAATCAAAACACAATTAATTTTCAGCATAAAAATTAATTGTAACAAGGAACCACAAGTTCTAACCAAGTGGAGTCTAGAGAGAAGCCACATATCTTTAGGGTTCCCGAGAAAACGACCCACAAGCCACCGCACCTCAAAACCGGCGAACGCACCACCGAAACCTCTCTAGATCCCTTTCCCTAACATTCACAAGCCTTAATATTAACATCCAAGGCAACCCCAACCCTAGATCTACACACAACAAGTGTAGATCTAGAAAACCAAGAAAGAGAGGGATGTAGATCTAGAGGAAAACACAGGAGAAACAAGAGAAGATATTTACCTGAGAGAAATCACCTTGAATCCACCTTGAAACCCCTTCGAATCACTTCCAAAACATGTGGGAGAGACCCTCCAACCCTTGAGAACCAAAAATCCCAAGTGTGGCTCGAGTGGGAGGAAGAGAGGAGTGAAATGAGGCAATCCCGAGTGAGCCTGGGTTTTAAAACCCTAACTTTAAGTGGTCGCACGGTTAGCCCGCACTGTTTGGAAAACAGTGCGCTAACCATGCGCATGCCACTACCTCGAGATCCAGAGTTCACACAGTTTCCTCGCACGGTTTGGAAAACCGTGCATAGGCTGTGCGGAGCCTACTGTATCCCCCTGCACGGTTTCCTGGAGCATACGCACGGTTTACACTAACTGTACTCAAACCGTGCACCCCTTTAAAAGCCTCCAAACTCATCCAAAACCATTCCAAACACTCCCAACCTCTTCCCAACTCATTCTATGCACTTTAAACACATAAAAAATGCATAAACAAAGGCTACATACCTCAAACCGGGGGTGCTATAATCAGTGTTTGAGACTTCACTGACTGATTTAAAACTTGATTTATATTGGTTTCCATATTGAAAAGGATCACAAACTTTTGAAGAATCGAATCTAAGCTCTAGTAGATCCTTAAATAGTCTTTTCTTAAAGAGTTTTCATAGATTACTAAGGTTACAGTGTCCTAACCTTCTATGCCACAACCAAGAATGATCTTCCATTGCACTAAGGCAAGGTATATCTTGGATCCTAAGCTCTTCTAAGTTTAGTGTGTAAACATTCTCTTTCCTAAAGGCAGAAAGAATAAACTCATCCTTGGAATTGTGTACTAAGAACTTGTCATTCCTAAAATTCACAAGGTAAACTTCATCACATAGTTGACTTATGCTAATGAGGTTGTGCTTAAGACCTTTAACAAATAAAACATTTGATATAAAAGTTTTTTCAAGAAGAACAATGTTACATATACCAATAATTTCTCCCTTAGCATTATCTCCGAAAGTTACTTTTCCTCCTTTCGTCTTGATAATCTTTTCAAAGAAATTTTTCTTAGCTGTCATATGTCGGGAACATCCACTATCCATGTACCAAGTATTGTTATTGGTACTTTCTTTATTTTCCTGCAAATAAGAATTTTAGACTTTCGGAATCCAAACTTTCTTGGATCCGGAAAATTCAGAAAGTAAAATTTTAGGTATCCACATTTTCTTAGAGAAATAAGATTTATGAAAACCTAAATACTGGGTTTTTTTAAGGAATAATTTTTTTCCCAATGCCCACCACACTAACACTTAGTGCAGAATGGAGCACTTTGAGGAACAAAATAATTTTTACTAAAAATAGGTTTTGAACTTGTATAACCAAAACCAGAATTATTCCTTAAAGGTCTAATTTGAGAATACATTTTATCAAAGTTTTCCTTCCCTAAGGTAAAATTTGACGAACATTTCCTCAAGGAAAATATTTCTAACTTTAGTCTAATAAATAAGTTCTTATCTTCCAAAACATTAGTTTTAGCACTATAGATAGGCTCGAAAACATTTTTCTTAGAAATTAGTTTTTCTAGATCTTTAGAAAGTTTATCCTTCTCAGAATTAACTTCCTCAAGGGTTTCTGAAATACTTTTAAAATCATGGGTTTTCTTATCAAGATCTTTAGAAAGATCTAATATTTCCTTAGTGAGAATAGAAATCCTATAATTTTCCTTATCAATATTTTTCTTGACTTTAGAATTTTCATTCTCTAGAATCTTAGCAAACGTAGACACTTATTCATAGGTAGGTAAAGTATTATCTTCATCAGAAGAAGATTCTTCATCCGAGTATTCATAGTAATTACTATCACTATAATTATCATTCAAGGATACATTGGTTATGGATTCAGGATTGTGTACCTTTTCCATTAAACAATGATTTTCAATAGATAGTCTGGCTATTAGACCAAGATTATTCTATCCAGAAGATTCGTAATCTGAGGATTCATCAGAAGAGTATCCACCACTGGCACTCCAGGTGTCATTAGCTTTCAAAACTCTCTTAGCTTTAGCTTTGTAGTACTTATTTATATTCCTCTCAGAATGCTTTTCCTTTCTATCTTTTCTCTTAAGCATAGGACAATATGGCCTTATATGTCCATCTCTTTTGCATTCATAACAAGTGACTTCAGAGTCTTTCTTATCTTTCCTTTCCTTCTTCTTGTATCTATACTGAAAATCTTTCTTCCCAAATATCTTGTTCATCCTTCGAGTAAGATTAGCTAGTTCATTCTCAGAATGTTCAATTTCACTTGATTCAGATAAAACAGTAACCTTCTTAGACTTAGATCTTGTAACTCTCTCAGAAGTATTGGATTTCATATGATTTGAAGTAGTTGTAAAAGAAACACTTCCATTCTCATTCTTCTTCTTAACATTTTCAGGATCTCTCTTCATTCTAGTCTCGTGTTGAAGAAGAGTTCCAAAAATCTCATCAAGAGTAATCTATGAGACTTTCCTATTCTCATCTATAGTTGTTCTCTTGGATTCCCACTCATTAGGAATGATATCTATAATCTTGTCTACAAGTGCCTCATCATCCAAGCCATTTTCACCCATGGATTGTAATTTGTTAACAATAGTCATAAATCTCTGTTGTACCTTACATATAGGTTCTCCATAAGGAAAGCAAAAAACCATGGTACTCAGCTCTAAGAATAGCTCTTCTAGTTTCAATAACTTTGGAAGTACCAAAATGTGTAATTTCAATATTTTTCCAAATACAATTCGCGGCTTCACAAGAATAAATCTAGCTATATATATTCCTGGACATGGAACACAACAAAGTATTGTGTACCATATAGTTAAGTTGATATTCTGACTTCTCTTGATTAGTAAAATTTCTGAATTTTTTATCATGAATCTTGTAATCTACAGTAAGCATTACAAAGTTTTCCACTCCATTGTTAATGACAAAAGTCTTCATACGATCTCTCCAATATTCATAATCATTCTCATCAAAAATAGGTGGTCTAGTAGGATTAAGATTGTCAATTGAACCAACATTCATTCCTACCATCTTTAAGAAAATGTCTCCACACAAACTTGTCAGTAATAAAAGTTTGTAAACATTGATAAAAATATTCTAAGCAAGGAAAATATAGAACAATGAAAAACTTGAGCAAGAAAACTTACATGTGAATATAAGTATTTCAGAACCCTGCCTCTGATACCAATTATAAGATCGAAATGATACTGATTGTAGTATCGGAATAATGATGTATATGCTCAATATTCAAGAGGGGGTGAATTGTATACTTTAAAAATTATTTAGGAACTTTTAAATAAGGTTAGAAACCTTTATATCATTTAACAAAGTTAAACAAGGTAAATTCAAAAAACCTCTAAGTTCTACAAACTTGCTTGATTCCAGAAATGTGGTTACGGAAATGAAACTTAACAAAAGTTTACAAAACAAAGATTCTACCTTAAAGCGTATAGAATCTTATTTAATTAGAGTACAAGTGTAAGAAAGTATAAGGTAGTTATACTTTCCTTAACAACTAAAATACAGTGGAATACAAACTTGAAACAATACAAGAAACAAGTATAGAAATATTTTAACCCAAAGACTAGGGTATCCAAAAACCTTGGATAAAGGTCCCTTGATTTATACTTTCAAGAAAGTCTATCTTAGCCACACCTAGGTAATCCCTCAATCCGAAGATCGGTATCTGACTTGCTATCCCCGCAAGCCCTGAATTTAGAAGGAAATTGGAACCTCTGTCTTCCAAACCCAGAAGTCCACGATCAGCACGATCGGAGCCTGTACGAGGCAAGTCTGAACAAGTTGTTCACACCTGAACAAGTTGTTCACAAAATTAGCATGAAGCACTAAGAGTTGAAAGAGCCTCTCTCTCTAGAAAACACTTCAATAGCATATAATATCTAAAGTCATAGAACTATTCATCAAAGTTATGAGCTCTTTCAAATGATCTCCTAATATAGGCACATCTTCAATGGTCAGCTCCCTCCTCTAACGGTCATATTTTTCCTTGAATTTCGGAGGGACCTGTACACATGTCACTCAAACAACAGTTGGTTAGAAACAAAAAGCATGACATCTTTTTATAACTCAAACAAGAGTAAGTAAAAATACGGTTGCTCAACCAAATTCATTTTTTGAAGTCTAAGGAAAAATAGAATTTGGAATCTAAGAAAGTTAACCTTCAGAGTATATATTACAAGGATATTTGGATTCTGTTTCTCAGGAATTTGGAATCAGAATTATAAAGAATTTGGAGTCTGAACTTAGAATGTTCGGAGTTTGAACTTAGAAAGTTCGGAGTCTGAATTCAGAGAATTCAGAGTCTGAAATCAAAAAGTTTGGAGTCTGAATTAGAAAGTTTGGAGTCTGAATTCAGAGAATTCAGAGTCTGAACTCAGAAAGTTCAGAGTCTGAATTTAGAGAATTCGGAACCTGAATTCAGAATGTTCGGAACCTGAATTCAGATCCTAGAAATATAATGATCTATATCTAAGTATTTATAAGATTATGAGGTTTTTAGATGTGAAACCTAATTTTACACTTCGGAATAAAATTTGTTGGATTAATACATGAACAATGAAAACATGGTGAGGATAAATTTTCCTTGGGGAAGGAAATTTTTCCTTATTAAGGTAAATCTTAAGGAAAATGAATTTTTCCTAAAGATATGGTGTTTTTTATTTTCAAAACATAAAGGAATGTTAGATTCATAAGGAAACCTTATTGTATCAACAATCTCCCCAAACATGAAGGAATTGAAAAGTCGTAAGGAAACCTTATTGACTCAACAATCCCCTCTAGCAGTACATCCTGGAGTGGAGAAGATGTATCAGGACCTCCAGCATCAGTACTGGTCGCTAAGGATGAAGAAAACAGTGGAAAAGTTTGTATCTTGATGTTTCACTTGTCAGCAAATGAAGGTCGGGCATCAGGTACTTGTAGGCTTAGCTCAGCCACTTGAGGTACCAGAGTGGAAGTGGGATGGTATATTCATGGACTTCGTGACGGGGCAACCACGTACGTCCAGGGGCCACAATTCCATCTTGGTGATTGTTGATCGACTCACCAAGTCGGGCCACTTCCTACCCATCTGAGAGTAGGGATCAGTAGAGAGCTTGGGATGAATCTACGTGCAGGAGATAGTGCGACTTCACAGAGTGTCGTCGACGATCGTCTCAGATCACGACACACATTTTACATCCCGCTTGTGGAAGGGATTGCAGGAGGCGTTTGGAACTCAGATAGGCTTGAGCACCACCTTTCACCCTTAGATAGATGGTCAGACAGAGCGGACCATACAGACACTCGAGGACATGCTTCATGCTTGTGTCCTCTATTTCGGCCGTTGTTGGGAGGACCCCCTGCCCCTGGTGGAGTTTGCATACAACAATAGTTATCACTCCACCATCGGTATGGCCCCATTTGAGGTTTTGTACTGGTGACCATGTAGATCACCTCTTTACTGGACAGACCCAAGGGAGTCAGCACTTATGGGTCCAGATTTGGTACAGGCTACCACAGAGATGATACAGGTCATCCAGGAGTGGATGAAGACTGCATAGATCTGGTAGAAGTCTTATACCGACAGGAAACGGAGACCCTTGGAGTTTGAGGAGGGAGACCATGTCTTCCTATGGGTCTCACCCTGACGAGGATTACGAAGGTTTGGTCGGGGCGGAAAGCTATCTCTGAGGTTCATCGGACCTTTCCATATCCTCAGCAGAGTAGGTGAGGTGGCGTACTGTCTAGCTCTTTCCCCACAGATGCATTGGGTGCATAACGTTTTCCACATGTCTCAGCTGAGGAGATATGTGCATGATCCATCGCACGTTCTCTACTGAGGTGAGCTGGACATCGACGATGGGGTGACGTTTGTGGAGTTCCTGGTGGAGATAGAGGATTGACAGGAGAGGATCCTTCGTGGGTGGTTGATTCCTCTAGTGCGATTTCATTGGCAGCACGGGAACCTCCAGAAGAGCACATGGGAGTGGGAGGCTCAGATGCATGCTTAGTACCCCCATTTGTTCCCCTAGTTTTGTTATAGCTTTTGGGGATGAAAATCCATAAGGTGGGGAGAATGTAAAGACACGAAAATTCCATATAATTTTTTTAAAATTATTTGGGATTTTTACGAGTCTGCAAAAATTAACGGCGCGTGATTCCAAGGCTCGGTGTGTCTGGAATGAATTTTTGAATTTTTTTAAGGTACATTCAGTAAACACATGGGCGGCATTTTCTATCTTTTGAACTGGTGCTCGGATTAAAAATATGAGGGCACCGTTGAATCCACGGCATCGGGATTCGCTTAAGGGAAGCTTCACTTCAACCGTAGTAGGTCATGAGAAAAGGTTAAATTTTTCACTTTATAGAAAAAAAAAATAAAATAACTTAACAAGTTATTTTATTTATTTTTCTCCAACTATGAGTGGAGGTGGTGGGGACCGGTGACTTGTCAAACCAATTAATGGCTTGACTCTCCTTTATTTGTAACCGCATCATTGGAGAATTAAGAGGTTCCTTCATTAAATGAACCTCATTAATTCATCAATGTGTTACTCACATTTCCCCCTCCTATTTAAATGGAGCTTGGGTGGTGTTTTGGCACAGCTTCTTCAAATGAGAAAACTCTAGCGAAGTCCTGCGGCAACATCTACCGACGGAGGATGGAAGCTCGGGCGGCAAGGATCTGGGATCGACAAACGTCGACAAATCCATCCAACGTGGATGCTCCTCATGTCGCAACCGCAACACCTCTAGCGAATCTCAAGGTAGGGGTTTTGATTAAATTCACATGCAATGTTTATTTCCCTCGTTCTTGAAGAGGATAACGATTTGTTGAAGTAATATAGTCTATTAAAGTTGATTAAATTATCTTCCACTTGTTATAATGTTAATGCAGAGGGCACTGGCCAAATAAACAAGGCTCAGGCCCTCCGCCGCTTCGTTTATCATTGCGTTCTTCAGGGAAGGTTTTCCCAATTTGACAGAAACACGAGACAGAGGGTCACGTTGTGACAGCAGCATCTTAGGAAGACCGTAGGCACATTCGGAAGGAAGAACGGACCACCGAAGCTCACCCGGTGGCCCGCGGAAGCTCCACCGATGCAGCACCAGCGCAGCGGCACTGGTGACCGGTGCCAGCGGCGGAGATGGCGGCTGGTGCTCGCTGACCATGAAGTAGGGTGGCACTGCTCGGCGTCGCGACAATCGGACGGGCGGTCGGCAACGGCCGGCTGCGGAGGCGGAGGCGGCGCGCCGTCGCGCGCCGTGTTGAAGGAAGTCGTGGATCGAAGCTGCGGCAAAGGAAAGAGGGACCCGCATCCCACGGTTCCCTCGGACCATGTGGCGGCACCACATGGTGCCACTGATTGAAGGGGGCCAAACACTCCTTTGAGCCATTCGACAGGCATACCGTGCGCCCTGCGCGGGGCGTGCTAGCAGGTCGGGCCACGTCGCCCGGCGGGCCAATCCCACTGCAACCCAACCCAACCGAGCCAGCCCAGGCCGGTTTGGGTTGGACCGGGTTGGGTTGATCTAATCCGAATCGGTTCGGACCAAACCCGGACCCCTCTCGGGCCCTGAAACGCTTAAGTGACCATATCTCACAAACCGGACGTTCGTTTGACGATCCGTCTACAGCGCTAGGATCCGTGGAGAGAGATGGTCCTTTTGAGATACTCCATAATAGTTTTGAAGAAATTTGATGTATGGATGGGTTGGATCGACTCTGAATCCAACCGGTCCCTCGGCACTAAAATTCCAATAACTTACAGACTGGACGTCTGGTTGATGCGTCGTCTGTTACGTTGGGACCCTTATAACGTGATGGATTATCGGGTTACTTCTTCATGGGACTTCATGTCGGTTGAAATATGAATGATGGCTTGAGGAGCGGTTCTCCCAGAATCAAGTGTACTATGAGTGGGAATCAAGTGGCTGGCAATGAGGCGGAGGTTAGAGAAAGATCATACGGAGGTTAGTACCGACCGATCATGTGTGGGTCAGCACCTAACGATCCTGTGTGGATCAGCACCTAGAGATCCTGTGTGGATCAGCAGTATGCAACCTGACGAGGACCAACATTAGAGCAGACCATCATGGATCAGTGACATACCAATCCTGTGTGGGTCAGATCCTGTGTGGGTCAACGCTCAGTGGTCCTATGTGGGTCAGATCTTGTGTGGGTCAGTGGGGGTTAGTACCTATCGATCCTGGGCGGATCAGATCCTGTGTGGGTCAGCGAGGGTTAGTACCTATCAATCATGTGTGGGTCAGACTCCATATAGTCAACAGCAGTGCCTCTCGACAGAATAAGATGATCTAGCTTCTCGACTAATCATCCGTACTTATGTGCCTTACTTATACCTGGTTTGAGTTGTGTCTATTGCTTTGTGCTTTGTGATTGAGATCATGCTTTTTAGTTTTTTTTTGTGGAATTTTGAGAGACCTTCGGGGGTCTCGGGGTCCTTATTGGGTATTGTTATACTCACCCATGCACAGGCTTCGATCGCACCTTGTTGTTCCTTGTGCAGACAACGGGCAGCCTTGACTGGGACTCGGGAAGCTAGGACCTAATGGTGGACGGCGTTGACGGTTGACGTGAAGAGCTATGGAGACGATATGTACCTACCCTTCAGGTAGGATCCTCGGTGGACGATTCTAGGAGTTGTTTTCTGTTTTTTAGTTGTAGTTGTACCTTTCAGTTGGGCTTGTATTCCAACCCCTTTACTTTCAATACACACCTTTACTACTGCAGTTTTACTTTGTGGTTGCATCTTATTATATTCTTGGATTGTGTGTTTGTACAGGTTTAAAGGTAATGTCTTCCCGTTTTAGGGATACGCCTTTCCAGTGCTAGTCGCCAACTTTTGGCCTATAGAAGGCGGGCTTGGGGTAGTCACGGCACGGGCCCTGGGGGACGGTTCGTGACAGTACTGGTGCAGGCCCTGAAATATCAATGTTCACCAAGTCTAGCTTCCCAGCCTTCAGTGTTCTCCTTTGTTTGCAAAGGATACCATCTTTTACTTTTCAAATATACAATCTTCACATAGGTCAATATCCACTGACTTCATCTCTAGTAGCATTCATTTTGTTTTCAACACCCTCATCCTCTTCTCACTCATGTGGCCTAGCTTGTAGTGACATAGTTGTGAATCCCCGAAAGAATTTATTGATGCAATCATGTCCATGCAAGTTTCTGTTATATTTTATAGGGTACCATTATTTTCTCCACGAAATATGACCATAATTCCCTTTGTAATATTCCATGCACCACCAGTGAACGTGTTACTAAAATTTTTATCATCAA
This sequence comes from Viscum album, assembly GCA_963277665.1. Lineage (NCBI taxonomy): Eukaryota > Viridiplantae > Streptophyta > Magnoliopsida > Santalales > Viscaceae > Viscum > Viscum album. Next base: position 2,081,756,384 of record OY728143.1, on the reverse strand, counting down.
GTTGCCCAATAGAAAAAAGATTTCTTCTTAATTTGGGGATATACCTCACATTTTCCAGAACCAACAAACTCGCATTGTTGGACTTTACCCTTGCATCACCCTTCCCCATGATCTGCAAGGGTTCATCATCAGTAAGATTTACCTCCCCAAATTTTCCAAAAAAATAATTATTCGGGAAACCCTTCTTCGATGTGGAATGTAAAGACGCCCCCTGAGTCTAAAATCCAAGACTCCATAGGGTTATCTACGCTCAGCAGCAGCACATCATCAGTTCCTTCAGCCGTTATTTTTGTTGTATTAGTTTTAGGTTCCTTTCATTTTTCTATGCACTCCTTCTTGACATGTCATTTCTTCCCACAAATCCAAAAGGTGGGACCATCCACCTTTTCCTTGTCTTAGATCTTTACTCTTGACTTTGATCATCCTCTACTATTATCTTATTGTGCATATCTTCCTCTTCCTTCCACATTCAAAGAAAAATCATAGAATCTGCCTGATTACCTTCTTTGAATATGCTCACTGATTATCTTCTTTGAATATTCTCACTAAGGATCGGGTCTCACAAATCCTTCAAAACTATCTTTTTATTCCTTGAAGAACTGCTCATGACTATTATAGTCACTTCCTAACTATCTGGTAATGAAGACAGTAAAACTAGTGCACATACCTCATTGTCAAGCACAATTCTCATCAATTTCAACTGACTTGTGATGGTGTTGAATTCATTGATATGATCTACAAAAATCCTGCCTTCAATCATTTTCATATTGAACAATCGTCGCATCAGGTGCACTTTATTTGAAGTTGAAGGCTTCTAGTGCATATTTGTGAGAGCTATCATTAGCCTAGCCATCATCTTCTCCTCTATGATGTTAAATGCCACATTTTTTCCAATGTAAAGCACACAACTCCCAAAACCTTCCAATATAGTACCTCCCACTATATATGCTCTATATCCATTGGTTTTACACCCAGAAGCGATAAGTTCATATTTTTATTATAAAGATAATCATTATTCTGCATCCTCCAATAACTAAATTTAGTTTCATCGAAGTGATCGATATTCACCTTGCCTTCTTCCATATCCAATGTTTAATTTGAGAATTATAAACTCAACCTCTGATTCTAGTTGTTGCGGAAACGTCGTGAGTCACAATGCTATAGGTTCGCAAATAAAGAAAAGACCGAAACAAAATAAGAAGATGATGATGAACATAGGTAAAGTGATTTACATGGTTCGATCATAATCCTTACATCCATGGCGAGGTAGAATAGATTCACTATAATTCAGAAGCACAATTATAGAGAGATCAAAGTTTCACACATATAAAAAATCTCAGGTCGAATGAGATGATAAAGAAGATGAAGCATTGTGTCATCAATCGCACAGTAAGTCCAACGTGCTATAGTGAATGGTGGCTAGAAGTCCTCACTACTAAGTGTTGCGGCCACCCAAGTCCAAGATACTACATTGGTTGGTGGCTAAAAGTCGACAGAGCTATGGTATCATTGTATCTAAAGTTTGAGATGATGTAGTAACTTTGCCAAAGTATGCACTGCTACAGTGCTCTATCAGTGTCGTCTGATCAGCTCTACCATAGTCAGTAAGAGTTGCTATAGTCCCCAAAAATTTGGATCAGGGACCTTCAGCCCCTCAGAGCAGGGGCGTGTTTCCCCTACAACCCCTAACAAACTCACTACAAAGCTCGAACCATGAGAGTTGTGGTCTGGTGTGCAGTATGGACCGCTAGCATTCTTCCTAAAACCATCCAAATGGATCGGGCTACACCAATCCAACAAGAATGGTCTATGCACAGTTTTTCAAATCATGTGCAGCCCCTGAATTCCTTCCAAATCTCACTCAAATGATTGGAGATTCTCAAAATAACACATGAATTATCAATGCCAAAAATAAATACTCAAATAAAGACCATAAATCTTGAAAAAATTCAAGAATCAAGCACAGATTTGAGACATAAACACTCTGGTAACTCAAGTTTCATCCTGAGTAAGTGGTGATCAAGCACCTACTCATGACCAACCACTTGAATTTTGACGATCCTACCTCCAATATACTGAACATCCCAAAGTATCAAGGGTGACTCGAGAACCTATGCCTTTACAAGAACCTAAGCTCTGATATCATTTTCTCATGAGCCAACCCAATCCACCCCTTTGATTGAGCACTTGAGCCAGCCCATGACATACCTGAGAAGCATTCTCGATCCTCCAAAGCTGGCGAAAAGCACAAAGGGCGTCAATGAGTACCAATGAGAATGAATTCTCTTAAATAATAAGGAGCCGGTAAGGGCTTCCACCCAGAAACCGGTGTGGCCATTCTATACGTTGAGTGTCATGCCAAGGAAATAAGCATACCAAAATAAATACGTAATCAACAAGACGCGTCACAATAATCAATATCAATGAATAAAACTAAAACAACACAAGAGAACATCAACCAAAAACCAAACAAGATGATTAAAAGAAACAAGGTATATATTATGAGTAGAAATTTGGAAAGGTCGATACATCGATGCCATCAAAATAAAATAATTAAACAAAGCCTCAACTACTACCTCTATGCATCGAGTGAATAAATTCACCAGTCACCACCCCAAACCTGAACTGGAACCCAAGGATATCCCACAACAGCTCAGCGGAACCTGAGTAACCTATAATGATGATAGGTGTGAGTTATAAAGCCTAGTAGGAAACCACCTTATGGTCCATGCATATCATTTAAAAGTAGATCTATTTCATACAGGATTTAATATATATAGTCAGTTTTCATTTTGAAAAGGAAAAAATGATAAATTACACTTTTAAAATCATGGTTTTAAGAAAAGAATATCTATTGGAGAAAACATGTTTTCTTTATATAGAAATAAGTAAGGAATATGGGGTTTTCATTTAAAAATGAAACACTTACATCTCTGTTATTAAAATCATTCAACGTAAGTAATTTGGAACCATCACATCATGAGAACTTAGGAGTTATCGGGATAATCTAGGACAAGGTTGTACAATTACTAAATAAGATCGGCATCATATATCAACAATCTACCTTAACACCTGATATTACCCTTATTATCTGAGGGGCATATCTCATAAGCATAATAAAATCTATCTCAGGGCCACTAGTTAGAGAGTGATTCTAAAGTAGCACAGTATGTGTACCTAGACCTCCCACTTAGACACCATTGGTTACCCATGATCCAAAAATTGAGATGAGTAAAATAATCATTTCGAAACCACACACACACACACACATCATGCAATTTACAAACAAGTATCATGCTCACCTCTAACACCCTCACAGTAAACAAGAAACAACCCCAATTCCATCAAGAACACATACACAAGCCCCTTCACTAGGCATCACTACATACATAACACAATTAACCATTTATTTCAAAAATATATGGGGCATGTTTCAAGGAGGGTTTTATCTTAAGAAAGACGTTTGAATGAGCCAATCAGGCCTTGTGAATATTCCTTATAAAATCAAACCATAAGACATGCTTTCAAAACTGAATTTACAAATGTAATTGACACTTCCATCACTAAAGGGACATACCCTCCTTTCATAAATATTGAGCTCACCTATTTCTTTTGAGATATCTCCTTTAATTCATTTTAGAAATCAAAACACCCTTCAAAGTTAAAGAAATGATATCATAGGGCCAAACAGGCATTTACACAAACACTAAGGGTGCAAGGGATTCCAAAAGAGGGTTTATATTTTGGAAAAAAATAAATAACTTTCACATTTGAGAAAAACTAAAGAGAGCCAACTCCCTTTTCATAAAATCTACTAAATATACTTAAAAGCATTCTTAAAATACCCAAATAATGAATTTAAAACAACAAGCATTGATGGTTCTAAATTTAAAGAGAAATGTGAAGGACGGCCTACCTTTAATCTCACTGCTTTTATAACTAGTGGTGATAACTCACCACAACAAGACCCAAGAACGTCTAGAGGACCAAGAATAACCTTTAAGAATTCTAAAACCACAAAATCCCTCTATTAAAATCGAGCTATAACAAAACACTAGGTCATCAATACCTCATCGAGCAAGAATAAGAGAAGGAAAGAAGGAAAGGAAGGAGATTCAGAGAGTTTATCTTGAAGAATGCACCTCAAAACTTAAAGAAACTTCATGGTTTAGTCATGGGAATGAAAGGAGAACAAGGGGGAGGCACACATGATTGTAGGGGGTCAAGTGAGGGAGAGAAGAACCCCAAAATAGGTTAAAATCAACCAAAGGCATAAAGGTAAAATCAAGACTTTAATAATCTGGACACTACGAACGGTTTGGTCACACGGTTGGTGAAAATATGCACTTTCTATAGGAAACATGAAACACCACGCACAGGCAGGCCGCACGATTGGAAAAATTGTGCACCAACTGTATGATTTAACTTTGTCAAAACTACAGGTTGATCGCACGAGCAGTACTAACTGTGTGTCTTAACCATGCAACATGCATTGCACCTCTCAAAAACACTCACCACTACAGAATCACACTTATTTAGTGCTACCCCTTTTCACCATTAAAACAATGTTGATAAAGGAGGTGTTTTTATCAGCGCTGATAAAGAACGCTTTTATCGTCACGTTTTTTAACGCTAGAAAAAAAATACTTTTATCAGCGCTTTTTTAGCGCTGATAAAAGGTTACCTTTATAAAAAAAATATTATTAAAAACCATATATTTAATATAAAAATTTATTTCTATTGATATATATATATATATATAATATTTGATAAAATATGATATATATATATATATAATATTGAATATGTATTTACACATAATATATAATATATTTAGTGAAAATGGTTTATAAAATAATTTAAAAATAATATTAATTAATAATTTGCTAAATAGTACCGAGTAATAGACATTTAACAATTATTTCATGATAGAAAAAATAAATAAACCAATTAATTTCTTAAAATAAGTTGAAAACATGACTTGAACTTAAAATGATCAAAACTTTTGATCTAAGTGTCTGTCTGGACTCCACAAGATGTCAAATTGAAACTTGTGAAGATATTTACACTGTTTAAATTATGGGGATCCAAATCCCTCTTTTCTCAGTCAAAAAAAGGTTTGAAAGGCATCCAAAACTGAGTTTTTAGTTAGGATACTCTAATTTTTTAATATTCAATGAAATTTCAACTTCGTATAAAAGGGTCTTCTAATCTTTTTTCGATAGATACTAAACTTATTTCCATTGCTTACTTTCATATGGATATTATGATATTCAAATTTTATCATTTTTCACAATATAATATTATTTATAATTAAATACATACATACATATATATATTTGTATATATTTACATATAAAAATTTAATTATATAGATAAATATTTAAACATATTTACATGTAAAATATATTTTTAAATATATAAACCATATGAAAATAATTATTATCCATTTTATTTAAAATAAAAATGTATGAATACGTATATATCTATACAAATGTATATATAATGTTTATATATAAATATATGCATGGGGTATTAATGCACACACATATATTTATGTATGTATTTTAATAATATGTAAATGAACATTAATATATAATATATGTAAATAAACATAAATATATATATACACACACACAAATACGCGCACACACAAACATACTTTATAAATGTATTTGAAAATAATTATACACATACACACACACACACACACACACACACACACACACATATATAAATAAATATATGGATAAAAAAGATGTATCTAAATATATATAAATAAAGAGATATATCATAAATATATAATAAATCAACATGGAGTAAGGGCACATGTGCGTGCGGGTGGATGTCCCAAGTTCGAATCCAGGTAGAGGCGTGCATGGGTGGCGAGCGTTGATAAAGGCAGAGCAGGCGGGTGGATGAGTGTTGATAAAGTCCTATTGGGCGTTGAAAAATATTTATTTAACGCTGATAAACCATTATTTTAACAACATTTTTTTAGCGCTGATAAATGGTGCGTTATTTAGTGCTAAAAAGGTTGATAAATGCACCCTTTATCAGCGCTAAAAAAACACTAATAAATGAATCTTTTATCAATGTTTTTTTAGCGTTGATAAGAGACATACTTTTAAAAGTACTTACAATATCATCACTAATAAAAGTCTTTTTGCGCGTTGATAAAGACGTGATCCGTAGTACTGTCCAAATTCCAATGAAAAACAACTTGGGGCAGAGAAAAACACATGAGACGCAAAATAAATAAAATAGTAGGGAAAAATGAGTCGGGTGTGATACCGGTGTTCAGGTGGGTACCCACTGAACTTTTGACGGCAACTAGGGGTGTAAATCTAGCCCGAAAGCCCGCCCAAGCCCAATCAGGGCCAGATCGGGCTCGGGCCAAGGGGTTGGTCAGACTGGGTCTAGGCGACTATATTGGTCTGACCCAGCTCGAAAGCCCAACCTGTAGAGCTGGCCCGATGGCCCATCCTGTAAGCCCAAATTCGAAAAAACCCAAAATAATACCAAAATAATTCTTGTAGGGGAGAGTTGATCCCCAAACCTTCATCTTCCAAGAGTGTGCCTCAATCAACTAATTTAAGTATTGCACCTTATATATTTATATGATATCCATAATTATATATCTATTTTATAAAAAATATTATAACGGTAATTTTATTTTTTTATTTATTTTTTTACTTTGATATTAAAGCCTTCATTGCCCAGACCAGTGGCCCGACACGGTAGTCCCGACCCGCCCCGAAGAATCAGACCGACCTGAGGTCAGACCTAGGTCGAGCTAGGTAACTATTAGACCTCGTTTGGCAGCCGAGAGTCGGGAAGAAAAGAAAGGATTAGGATGGATGGAAAATGATTTCCGTCATTTGGGGAGAAAAAAGCTGGTCGAGGGAAATATGATGGGATAGACGGGGAGAAACGTTTCTCTCCGACCCTCCGTTTCGAATCATCCCAAAATTGGGATGATTTGGACGGAAATAGTGTATGGGGTTGTGGTGTTTTTGAAATTTCCAATATTATCCCTATATGTCTATATAAATAATGTTCACATCTTTTATTCCTTCAAATTGTGGCACTGTTCCCTATTAATATTTATACAAATGGACATAATTTTAATTATTAATAATAACAAAAAATAATTTCTTGAGGCAAACAAAATATTTTCATGAGGCAAACAATATTATTAACTTTAGTGCGGGGTAAACAAAATATTTAGATACCCATGAAAATATTGTTTGGGGACGCTGGTCGCGGGGTCGAGTACCCGGACCGTTTGTAGATTTTCCTTGTAGCATGCGTGAGATGTCATTTGATGGCTATACCCAACCCTTTTTAATAACAATCAAATATAGATAATTTTGATAATGTGTATATAAATAATTTTGATTATAACTAATTATGTGTATATAAATAATCATAAATAATTTATAAATAATTTTGATTATAGATAATATTGATTATAAATAATTATGATTATCTTGAATTAATTATTTATATAAATAATTTATAAATAATTTCGATTTAATAAATATTTTGAATTAATAAATGTTTTGAATTAGTAATTATTTTGAATTAATAATTATTTTGAATTAATAATTGTTTTGAATTAATAATTTTGAATTTCTAATTTTGATTGTCTTGAATTAATAATTTTGAATTAATAAATTATATAAATAATTATGATTATCTTTAATTAATTTTTTAAAATTTTAAAATTTGTATTAATAATGTTCGTAGTTTAATATTTACCTAAATTTGGTAATATGAAAGATAACGATTGATTAAAATCAAAATTAATGTGTTTTGATTTGTTATAAAAAAAATTAATAAAAATATTTTTTTTAAGGTTATTTTTGTCATTTAACATAAATTGTTGATGTTGGACAAACACGGTAATAGGTGTGGTGTCCATGAAAATCTAATCTATGGTTGTTTTCTATATTGGGAAAATATGTCTATTAATCCTGTGTATGTGTTGTTTTTTAACAAAGGTTATTTGTGTCATTTGCACCAAATCATTTTCTTTTCTTTTCTTTTCTTTTAAAAAGTGTCACCAAACACGATAAATATAAATCCAAATCATTTCTTTTCTTTTACTAAGTTATTGATCCAAATACTAGAGAAATCAGAATCATTTCTTTCCATTTCTTTTCTTTTAAAAAATATCAAATCATTTCTTTTTTTTAACTAAAATTTTACCAAACACAGTGTTAGCACCGGGGCTGTTTTACACCCCTAGACGCAACACACCAAACTTTCGGTGGGAACACACCAGACTTCTCGTGGTCCTCTTGTAATAAAACCCAAACGAGTCAGCCCTCCAAATTTCTAAAAACAAAAAAATCTATTCAGAATTTCATATAAACATTTTTAATAAAACGCAAAAAAATCGAAATTAAATTCAAACGACTTAGAAAAAAAAGGCGGGTCACTAGAATGGTTCGGCATTTAATGATGGACAGAATCATTTTTTCAACGCCCTAGTTAAATTAATCATTTGAACTCTTAAAAATGACCTTGACACGTCATTTGATGATGTGCATATCACCAAAGCTTTTGGTGGAAATCTGAGTTAGCAAATATCATACATTGAATTTTCAAGGGTCAAATCGTATGCCTTTGGAGTATACGATAACAAAATCAAAAATATCCCTAACAAAATAAATACCACATGACTCCACTTATTTACAATTTTTTTAACAAAAATATCCTTTATTTTTTTCAATCCTTCGATTTTCTTTCGCAAGCATTGTGAGCTCCATTATTATTAATAAATAAACAGCATATGACTCAATTATGGAACTTTATTAATAATAAATATTTATTTACCCATTTATAATTTATTTAATGGATTTTATTTAATTATCAAAAAATCAATTAAATGAATCATCGAAAATTTACAACATTTAAATTATCAACAAAAATCCTCATTTCATGAACAGATTAAAAAAAAACATCGTGTTTTATATTGATCCTTTTATTAGTAAGATAGACAAATATATCATAAACAAATATATCAAATAGATTAATAAAAAACAAATATGTCATAAAACTAATGTTGGATAAATACGTAGAGACGAGACATAGGGAAAGCAACCTGGGGTCAGTGGAGTAAAGACGTGGCTCCTGCGCTTTTTAATTGACATCAATGGCTTATGTATGTCGGATGGGTGGGGGGCGTGCTGGCAACGCCCACCAAACACAATAATTAGATAAAGGTCGTTTTGACCATCAAATTTATTTATGACAAATCATATCCGGAAATTAAAAGAGGATGTTAATACCAAACAAATACATAGTAGTTATTTTTATGAATATGTTTATTACTGGTTTGGACCTTCATTGACATTATATTTTGTCCCCGGATATCAGTTGCACCAAGCTGATCAAGACAAAAATTCATAATTCATGCCTGGTGATGAAGTATTTTGATCAGTATAACATGCAAAATAATTCCTTCCATGAAGGATAAGTGTTATAAACAATTTTTAATAATTACTATCAAACGAGACCTTCAAAATATAATCTGCATCTAGACAAAGTGCATAAATATAATTAAGAGCGCGTTCAAGATACCGGTAGTAATGATATCAAAAAAGAAATGTATAATGCATTTGACATTTAGCAAAGCTGTAAATCTGGAAGAACATGGATTTAAATTTGAAACCACTAATTAAGTTGGATATATCTTCCCTGCCAACGAATCAACTGTTTGTTAGTTTAATACATTATGAAATTAAGTACAAAAATTATAAAATGCACATGATGTTTAGTAAACGGACACAAAAGAGAAAAGCACAGATTGTCAAATTAAAAACAAAGCAATATAGAGATTAAAATACTGTAACGAGAACAGTATGAATAGTTGGTAGAAAAAGATCCCACATGCACATTCAGTAATAATTCAACAATTCTACTGTTAAGTTTCGGTTAAACAACAACTGAAAGGAGGGGTTAGAATGTTGTGCCTTTTGACTGGATATCTACCATTGTTTATTACAAATTGATAACTTCGATGAATAATATTGGTAAACGATTTTAAACATCATGATTTCTTCATCGATCAGTAAATAGGCCGATAAGGTTAAAAAAACGATCAGTCTTCGATAAAAGACACCGAATCAAAAGTTTTTTGTGAATACTACTGATAAAACACTTGCAAAAACACGAGTTCATTCCAAAGTTTCATTGAATTCCTTTCCGCACCGTATTCATAAGGTGACAGGTGATCTTTGAGATTCGATACGGAGTCTATGGAATTCTACGATAATGATATGAAACCAGTTATGCTCTCAAAGTTTCACAGGAAGAACTTCACAACGAGAGCAAAGCTCGCCGCAATTATTTTCCTAGATGATGATCCGTAAACGCATGTGTACTCTGGCAAGTATGTAAGCTTCGATCACGATTCTTGATCCAAAGCGTACGCTATGAACACGTTTCTTGATCACAACATATGAGGATTTTAGCTCAAATCGATCCCTAACTTTTCTGAATTTGCAGAGAATCTCTAATATATCGAAAATAAAGTAGAAGACGAAGATACCGAAAACAAACCTCGATGAAGGACGAAATTCGCGCTCGATTTCACCGCATCCGTCGGGCGCGATGGAATTCCAATCCAAATACAGTGATGCAATACCTGGAGGAAGCGAGGGAGGGAGAGAATTTGGAGCTACTGATGGAAATTTCCAGAGGGATCGCATGATCCAAATAGGGAAGCAGGATCGATTCATCAAATCGAAGACATAGAGATCGGATCAATGCGATCCCTTTGGAAGTCTCCACCTGCGCCAAAGATCGAGTGATTATAACTTCGGTCACCGGACTGGACATTCCGCCGGATCCTCCGGGCTTCTCCGCGACGTCTCCGAGCATCAGTCGACACTTCCATAGAGATTTATAGCAGAGAAGAAAGAGGAAAGCTAGGAAGGGGAGGGAATATGATGGAGGAAAGTTTGGTTGCTGTCTCTCTACGATTCTGATGCGGCAGTGATATTTTATGCGAGTGCGTTCCGGTGTGAATGCGATCGAGAGGGGATATAAATTTGCCAGGTGGGGCCCACATTTGCGTGAAATTTCATACGCACCCTTCCTGAAAATAATCTATCTACTATTATTTTCCCCCCTTCCATTTTTGGTAAAACAAAAAACTAAATGGGCAGACTCATCCACCTGATTCGTATAAATGAAATTATTTATTTAAATTTTATATTAAAAAACTGTTTTAATGGATATAATTATTACCTTGAGGGATTTACGTCCTATAATAAGTTAATCAAAGTTTCAAAAAAAAAAAGATAATTAAAATTTATAGATTATCATACAAATAACTTCCATCAATATATATGTACAAACGGTGAGAATGAGCAATTACAAATTACAAATTACAAATAAAATCTACATGTGCCAACAATGTATTTGGAGAGAGTCACTGAGACCGACCACAGAGACACAACCGCTAAGTTGCACCCTAGATGCCCAATCAATATATATAATCACTCATATAATATAAGTTTTGGAATAAAAAAAACACATCAGTGCATAAAATATATATTATGGAGTACATTTTTAATCATCGTTTTATTGGTTTTACTTAGTATCTAATGAATTCAACAAGATTTTCATGAAAACATTACAAGACATGTATGGTGCTATCTAGCAAACCAAAAACAATTATTATTCAATGCCCTTCTCGATTCTATTTTACTTTATTGTTCACTAATACAAAACTATTTTTGAACGTCACCTTTTTCACGTCGATTATCAATTTTCATGTCCTTTTCACATCGGTTCTAAATAATCGATGTTAAAAGACATTTTTTACGTCAGTTATTTGAAAACCGACGTGAAAAATGTTTACAAACATGTAATCCATTTCCCAAGATTTGATTTGACTGGTCTTAGAGCTCAAACAGAGTTATCGATCAAAAGTTATGACTATTGGAAGTTAATCATCTCTAAACAAAGACTTAGAGAATGCCAACTTCCGATGGTCATAACTTTTGATCCGTAACTCCGGTTCAGCTCCGAGACAAATCAAATCGAAACTTGAGAAATAAACTACATCTTTGTAAACATTTTTCATGTTGGTTATTTGAAAACCAACGTGAAAATTTCTTTTAACATCGGTTATTTAAAACCGACGTGAAAAGTCATGAAAATTGATTTTTCACGTCAGTTCTTATATAACCGACCTGAAAAATCAGTGAAAAATTTAATATCTTTTCACGACGGTTGTCATAAAAACCGATGTGAAAGATAATTTTAATATCCCACCAACACGGAATTTCAATTTTTTTACAGTGCAACATCGAAATTTTAGATTGGCACCTAAATTTTTTAATACCGCGTTTTCTTTTACCATCTCAATTATATGTTTTCATCCTACACATCATATTTTAACAATCATTTCTTTCAACCATCACCGTTCCACCGACTTGGCTCGTTTGATCTTCAACGTGAATCCACTATTTCTTCTTTCTGCGATCTCGTCAAGGTATTTGAAATTATTTTTCCATGATTTAAGTTTTTTATGATTAGTTTTCTTAATTGATATACCCTTTAATGATTTTTCTTTTATTATAATGAAGAATAATGCTTCATATCATGGTAAAACTACAAATCCTCCTTCGGATTCTAAAATTTCTTAAAAGACGTAACTTAGATTGGCTCATTCGATCCTTCCTCGGAAAAAAATAGCCAACTTCTGATAGTCATAACTTTTGATTCGTAACTCCATTTAAGCTCTACGACCTGTCAAATTGAAACTTAGGAAATTATCTACAAGCTGATAAACATTTTTTACGTCAGTTTTTAAAAAACCGATGTGAAAAATAGGTTTTTAACATCATTTTTTGTAAAATGGATGGTCTTTCACATCGGTTTTTTAAAAAACAACGTAAAAAATCATAAAAAAACATTTTTAACGTTGGTTATTTGATAACTGACATTAAAAACATATTTATAATGCCGCTCGCAAAGACGTCACCTCAAAACCGATGTCGCTCACAAGTGTTTTTGCACTTGTGGTTTATGAAATCACGATAGATGTTATGTGTATTTTTTATTCGTTTTCACTATTACGGAATTCAGCTTATTTAGCCCAACTATTTATCATCAGTAAACAAGTGTTGATAATGGAGGTGCTTTTGCAACTACTTGCTAACATTGTTCATAAAGGGTGCATTTATCACCGCTAAACAAAACGCAGATAAAATATCACATTTATCTGCGTTTTTATTATTGCACATAAATGTGTACCCTTTATTAGCGAGAAGACACTTGTTTTTGGAATCGATAAAAGGTGAAATTCATTAAAAAAATTATATAATATGAAAAATCATATTTCAATATAAAAATATATTTCTATTGATATATATATATATAATATTTGATTAAATATGATTTATATAATGCTAAATATGTATTTACACTTAATTTTTATTATATTTAGTGAAAAATGGTTTATAAAACAGTTAGAAATCAATATTAATTAATAATTTGATAATTAATATTGAATAATAGACATTTAACAACAATTTCATGATAGAAAAATTAATAAATTAATTAATATATTATGAAAATTTGAAAAACAAAGCTTAAACTTCAAACAACCATAACTTTTGATCCAGATGTTTGTTTGGCCTTCACAAGATGTCAAATTGAAGCTTGAAAAAAGATCTATGCTATTTAACTTAGGAAATCCAGGGCTCTATTTTTTCATGATAAAAAAAAGACCTGAAAGGCCATCAAAACAAAGTTTTTAGTTAAGATGTCCTAGTTTTGGAATATTCGATGACATTTCAGCTTCGTTTAAGAGTCTTCCTGTCTTTTTTGACAATGACTAGATTTATTTTCAGAGCTTACTTTCATATGGATATTATGGCATTTGAATTTATCATTTTTAATATCGTAGTGTTATTTATAATCAAATATATACATATTTGTATATATTTACATATAAAAATTTAATTGTATAAATAAATATTTTAAATGTTTACATATAAACTATTTTTCTAAATATATAGACCATATGTAAATAAAAACAAACTATCCATTTTATTTATCATATAAAAATGTATAAATATGTATATATACCCATACAAATGCGTATATAATGTTTATATATAAATATGTGTGCGCGCGTGTCTGTAGTAACAAACACACACACACACACACACATATATATATATATATATTCTAATATATATATATATATATATATATATAATATGTAGATAAATATAAATATAAATATATTTTTATAAGCACACACTCACACAAAAACATATTTTATAAATGTATTTAAAAATAATTAGACAAATATATATAATTATATGGATAAAAAAATGTATGTAAATTTATATATATAAATAGATATATCATAAAATATAGAAGAAAACAAGATGAAGTCATGGTAAGGGCCTTCACTTTGCATGTGTAGGTCACAGGTTCGAATCCTTAAAGGTATAGGCACGTCACTCGTGAGCAGGGGGAGCGCTGATAAAGGGGTGTTGAGTAGGGATGTGGGTGTGGGAGTGGGCGAGCACTAATAAAGGTGGTTGTGGGTAAGAGAGGTGTACCACCTCAAATAATTTGTTTTTTTATCATTGTTTTTAACACTGATAAATGCACCCTTTATCAGCACTAAACAAAGAATTGATAAAGGGCAAGTTTATGAGCGCTAAAAAAGGCATTGATAAAATTAGCGATGATAAAAACATTCTTTATCAACGCTATAAAAAGCATTGATAATGACACCTTTAGTAGCATTTTTAGCATAGAAAAAGTGTTCCTTTATCAGCACTTTTTCTAGTGCTAAAAAAAGCTACCGGATTTTAAAGACGCTTACAATATCAATGCTTTTTTAGTGGGGATAAAATCCATTTCTAGCACTGATAAAAGATCTATTTATAGTAGTATTTATATGTTGACCCACATTTTTCATAAATGACTTTTAATATAATTCAATTACATAATATTTGAATAACAAAAATAACACAAGATCTTTTGAAGTTTAGTGTCTTGGAAACTTGAAACATAATACATGAAGTACATAAACATTATTTAATACTCTTGAAAAACTCCTTTATTTTCAAACTATTTCACTTCATTGCATATAATTTTTTGGGGACATACATCAATAGAAAAGGGTGAGCATAAAAGCCAGTAAGGGATAACAAAGGAAATATGAAGTTCATGAATATGGATAATTCATGTGGTATAACAATAGAGAATGATCATAAATAAAAGAAGAATAACATAAGAGCATGATCATAAGTACATGAGTCATAACATTGAAATGTGTCTACAACATAAAAATGAGAAGTTCACAAGCATATCAGCAAAGTTTATCACCAAGGTGTCATAAAACATATTACCAAGATTATTCACCAAGGTATCATAAACATGTTATCTCTAGAGATTAATTCTTTACCCAATGCATTAAATCACTATCAGGGTGCATCCTTCATATGTCTAAATTCATGTGTGCCACATAGATTAGTTATGATAATATGACATTTCATCAATAACCCATGGGAAATAACGAACGAGTTTCACATAAAAGTCATTGAGTTCATAAGTTCTTAAAGACATGAATTTTCTTTCGTCTAAACCCATGAGAAGGGAATGTTGGTTTCATATACAGAATTCCCAAATCAATGAAGGATAGTTGTATCAAGGTTAATACCCTAGAAAATAGGGTTGTTTAATTAAAACAAAAAATTATGGCATGGAAAATCATGAGATAATTTCAACTACATAAGTGGTGTACATAAATGTTTATGGAATTAATTAATGAGAGAAAGGGATAATATCCCATTAATAGGAAATTATTTAGGCAATAGGGGATGTTGATGAACATTTGGAAACATAATCACTTGGAAATCAAAAGGCTTATAACAAAGGATGTGCTTGAATTGAAAAGAGGATGGAGATAACCCTTACCTTGAGAGGTTGCTTCTTAAATCTTGGAACTAACTACTTAAAACCATAGAAACTCCTTGGTAAGGATCTAGAGAGGGAAAATCAGTGGAAACTTTTTTTGTTTTATGGTTTTAGAGTAATGAGTAATGAGAGAATGGATAGGTATTTATAAAAAAAACAAGGGAATTATTTATTAATTTCTAAAATTAGGCATTGAACACCAAGTTAATAAAAAATGAAAAACCATTAGCCTTCCCATGGTATTTTACAAGGGGAAGTGGTTTTTAATATTTTATTGGTTTAAGAAACAAAATCCTTTAAATAATATCATTCATGTTGTGGAATAGATTCATGTTCAAAAAGAATTATTTTCAATATCTTAAAATATCTTTTAGGTTTCAGAAGGTTCTTCATAGGTTTGGAAAACTAATATTATAACATTTAAATACATTATTTTAATGGAAAACACTATCTTTGGTCGATAAATTTTTTTTATATCATTTATCTCATCAACTTAGGGTTATTATAATGTCAAAATATTTAGTATATATTCATACTAAATTTAATTTTTACCTAAAAAATCTACTATCTTGGAAAATTATAAAAAATTCACCATTGTATAATTTCAATATACTAATTTAAAAAATGGAATTTATTTTATCAAAATAATTTTATAAATATAATAATTTTAACTTTTATATGAAAATCCTTATTTATTGAAAAACAATATTTTTTATGACATAATCAACTTTCTAACCCTTATAAATTACATGAGACATTATAAAATTATATTATCATTTATATTTAAATAAATAGTGTTGTGGAAACATCAGGAGTCGCAATGACAGAAATGGTTTGTAGATGAAGAAAAGACAGATGAAACAATCACACATGACACATAAATTTATATGGTTTGGGAAATGATCCCTACATCCAGAGAGAGGCAGAAATATCACTATAGCCGGGAGCATAATTACTGGGAGTTTCAGGGTTTCAAGAACACAAAAAACCCTAGCCCGAAATGGGCTAATAAGGAGGATGAAGCTCTATTCTACCAACCACACAGAAAGTCCTTTGTGATAAAGTAAAAAAGGAAGTTGGAAGTCCACATCACTAAAGTGCCGTGACCTCCCAAATCCAAGGTTCTACAGTGGCCAGTGGCCGGAAGTCCGCGGAGCTATAGCAGTCATGTCAAAGGTCTGCACTACTACTGTGCCTTATCGGTGTCGGCCGATCAGCTATACTACAGTTGGTCAGAGTTGCTATAGTGCCCCATAATTTGGGCTGGGACACTTTCCCCCCGGACCCCCTGATTAGGGGTGCCTTGCCCCCTACAACCTTCACCAAGCTCACTGCGGAGCTCAACCCCATGGAGTTGCGACCTGGTGCGTAGTATAGGCCGCACGAATTCGACCCAATATCATCCAGAATGGATTGGGTTACACTAATCCAATAAATAGTTTTTTATAAGACTATTTCATGAATATAAAATTTATTTTAAATTCTTGAATTTATCAAAAAAGTGTATTCTAATTGAAATGATTTATTTTCCAAAAATAAAAATATGTTTTCTTTGTATCAAAAAAAATATTTATTATATTCATATTATGTTTATGTTTATTTTATTAAATAAAATATTAATGAAAATGGGATAGAAGAAACTAATATTTCATTTCTAAAAAAAAATTACACCTTTATAATACTAAGGTCAGTATGCATAACCCCTTATTACACCGGCATATGCTGAAAGGGAAAGGTGTGTGATGATGATAATTTTATTGGATAGATCAACTAACATTGATCTAGTGATGTTTTATAGTAACTTGAACTTCTCTTGTAGTCGATTCTGCTTGAGTCTCACTTATTGAAGCTCTACCTAGTCTTGTTCAAGGGAGAACCCTAGTGATGCTCCCTCCCTCCTAAAATATGATAAATGGGCTTCATAAGGCATTATCTTATAGGTTGGGACCATTATTTTTCCCTTATGCATTAATTATCCCTTATCATTACCCTTTATATACACTAATTCTAAAAACAACATTTCTACCAATGATCATAGTGACCAACAGTCATAATGCCTAATGGTTAAAATTCCCAATGGTCATAATGACCAATGGTTAGGTAATAGTCAGGTTCTAATGCTCACTTTTCCCATTGTAAACTAGATATACTCCACTATTTTCACACCTTATTATTCACTACATCACTTACAAAGGTTCTATACTTACCTTGATAATTCCAATTATATTCCTAACTCTTCTATTTATTTTTTCTATTTTTATTGTGGGGGTGATCTTTATGGGAGAATTCAAGCCTATAGAGTTTACTGCTATGTATACATTATTCTTTGATGTTTATCTAACTTTACTCTTCTTAGCCATTATCATCAATATTATTACTTGATGTGAAATGTTCCTGTGAATTATAAAAATCTTTCTATGCGTCTTAGTAAAATAAAGAAGTCATTGTGATGCATACAATATTTTATTAAAAGGAGAAACCCATATATGGTTGTTACATTCCCCCCCTAAGAAATTTTTTCCTCAAAATTTATGTCCTGCCACAAAATAATTGGGATCATTTCACCTTCATCACTTCTTTAGGATCCTAGGTTTTTTATTTGAAATTGTAATTTTCCATAAGACTTTCACATGTTGGGTAGTCTTTTTCTTCAACACTTGCTACCTTTCATCAATAATATGAATCAATTATTCTTCACATGATAGGTTAGGTTTCAATTCCACACCATGTGTGTCTCATTTATGCATTTGGTCTGAAATATACTTTCTTAACATGGGCATGTGGAAGATATCATGGATCTTGGACAAATTTGGAGGTAGTGATAATAAATAGGAAACTAATACAACATGATCTATAATCTTAAATTCTCTACTGTACCATGGACTCAATTTGAAGTATTCTTAGAGGCTTGAGTGCGGGGCAGACTGTTTTGGCCTTGGGAATTTGGAGGTAGGCCATGGAGTTGTCTGTTTGATGTTGGGATTCACCACAGTAAGTGAAAAAACCTGGATGGCCATTTCAGAGGGCGTTTCACATGGAGTGTCCACCTATTGGAAACAAGGAAAAAGAAAATGCTATAGGGATCCCATTTTGTTGGGTGTGGTGCTTGGAGGGTCTCCCTATGAGAAACAGGTTGTGCGAAGATTACTACACCATGGGGAAAAGTGTGGTGGTGTGTGAGGTGTGTGGTAAAGTTAAACCATGCAAGGGAAGAAAAAAATGATGAAATGAATTTGACCACACTATAGACTTGGGCATGTTGAGGTGAAAACAACCATGTTATTAGCGTTATGCCATAGTGGATGGTCATGCTAAGCATCTGGGGCTGACACACCTTAGGCCACACCATGTTTAGGTATGGAGGTCAAAATGGGTTGGTGTGAGTTTTAAAACGCATGATAATTGAGGGTTGAAATGCTTAAATTCTAAATATGTTAATTTGAATAGACTCACCATGAGTGTTTTGAGGACCACTACACCGTAGTGAAGTCTTAATAATCCTCTATATAAAAGGGGGAGTCCTAAATGCTTTGTTTCAGTTTCTATTCTTCTCTTAATACTTAGTTGACCCCTTTACCCCCCATCACCCTATAGCTGCACCTCTTGGGATTTTAAACAGTTTGGTTTATTCAGACCGAAGTCTCACAAATCAAGGTACTCTTCCTCCTCTGATCTTCTCCATTATTATTTTTCTTCTTCCTTTTGAGATATTTTTTGGCTGGAGATCCTCTGTTTTGAGTTATAAATCAATAAATTCTTGATGAAACCTTATTGGGGATAGGTTTTGGTTGTTCTTCCTTCAATTTTAGTGGAATCCCCTTTGATGGTGGTTAATTCATAATCATCCGTTCTTTCTCAGAGAGCATTTAACTCCTCTTTGATTTATGAGATCATTGTTCCTCCTTTTTATGTGAATCTATGGGACTTTCATTCTTTTTTATTTTTTTAGGTGGATAATACATGTTGAATTAATAAGATAATTCATTGTATTAGATTTAAATTGAAGGGTATGAGAGAAATCATAGGTTTTTAAATATTTTTTTGGTTTTTTCCTATGAGATTGTGCATGCTTATAATTCTTTTTGGAAGTCATGGCTATTGGGAGACGTGTTTGTGTTATGGTTGCTGTGATTTATGGACATTATTATGACTCCTTGCTTAAATTTACCATGTACAAAATGATAAGAACTTATATATGTCTAATGAATCAATTTCCCATGTAAATAATGATTTCGGTGAAAATAATCTTATTAAGAGATGATGTAATGTAATGAAATCCCCTTGAAACTGAATTTGTGGTAGAATTAGAAGTTGAAATGTGCTGCTATGTGTTAATATCCTTGCTAAGAATCTATGGCGGCTATGTGAACCTTATTGGGGCTTGTGTAGTGATGGTGGTGACCATATCATATGCAAAATATGTGGGGGTAGTGAGACTATGTTTTTATTAGCATGGGTTGTGATGAGGGATAATATGAAGTGGTTGGTTTATAATATTGTTTTGAGAAAGGTGGATATAGTGATGGATTTGGCATGGAATGTGGTATTTTTTTGTTGCAAAGTGGAATGAATGTTGAGTGGTGTGTTTGTGGTAGTATCCCAGTAGCTATAGAATGAACTTGTAATGATGACACTGAATGAAATTGGTTAGAAATTGATCAAGTGTGGGATATAATTAATGCGTGGTAATCATATTATGAATTAAAATATTTAGAATAGGAAGGAATTGAATTGAGAATTAATGGATTAATATGTGTAAGTTGGTTGATAAAAAGTAAATATGGAAAATGGTTAACTTGTAAAGGGAAGATAGAATTTGGATTGTGTGTGGATCGTTTATGTGGTATGTTTCATTTAGTAGTGGTAGTGGTTAATGGCAGGTGTCATGAGATATCGTGGTGGTGTTATGGGATGCACTATTGGTATTTGATGTGAACTCATTACTTGAGATTGTGTGTTATATATCTATCTTATATTATCATGTTATTTATATATGAACCCCAACTGAGTTGGATGGCCTTACTAACACCCAAATGTTTTGTTTTTTGGGTGTTTTCCCTAACCTCTAGTTTGGTGGTAAAACAAATGGCTAACTAACCCATCTTCCCCGTTCTTCTTTCAGTAGTATCAATGATAGTGGATGGTGGTCGAGATTCCTAGTGGTGATGAAAGTTGGTGTTGGAGATTCCTAGTGATGATGAGTTTATGTAATGTGGTTGGGTCCATGCATGGTAGGAGGAGGGGATGGGGTTGATTTTCTTCATGTTTATGATGCCCTACTGCCCTGGTTATGTGATGAGGTTGTGATGTGTATATTGAATGTTACTAGTGTAGGATGATATAACTTATGAGGATGGTGTAGGAAATTATGCACACCAAACCACATCAGAGATGGACAGATATATGACGCGATGGTATGGAAGGGATGATAGCACATAACGTTTGATGTTGGGGTGTGAGAGAAGAAAACTAGGGGATTGTTGGGGGGTGAATTTTCTTATATTACTTTTAATGATATGATTTTATACCTGGATGTATTATTTGGTGAGAGTACCATGGTGAGACTAGGATGGATAACTGACCTGTTTAAGTGCTTATTGGTTTTGGTGTTTGCACACCGGTGAATTAATATTCTATTTTCATATTTTCATGAGAGACCTTAGGTATGATCCTACTAAGTATACATTTTATGCTCACCCTAAATATATATAAACCATTTTAAGGTTTATAGGAGGATTAAAAGGACCAATCTAGACCTTAATATCTTGGGTGTTGGAGTTGTTGTTTAATTGATGCGGTAGGGTTTATCTTTTGGAACTTAATTGGAGACTTTATTTGTATTTGTATAATTTTTTTCATGCATTATAGAGTGGCTTTTTTTACTCTTTTATATTATATGATGAAGTTTTTTTGTGGTTGATATCCTATCACCTAATCCTATATAAATATTATTGAGGGTAATTACTCCCATATGTGTGATTTTTATACCCTTTTTGCTAGTTATCAACCTAGGGCCTACTTGAGGCAGGACTCAGGGGCCATTATTTTTCTTCCTTAAATTTCATCCCAGGAGGGGTATGTTTAGAGGGTGGGGGTCGTGAAAATTTATATTAGAGGATTTTGGTTGAGGGATAAGATAAATATTTGGGTTAGGTATTTGTGAGGATTGCATGAGTTGGTATTGAAACGATATTAGTTGAGATTGGTACGTGACATAGGCTAAGAAGACTGACAAGGGCATGGGATTTTAGGGCCCCTATTGAACCAACTAAAGGACTATGAGTTTATCAAATAACCAATTTATGTGATGTTTCTTGTAGGGTAGAGACCTAGTAATGGTACTTACACCATTCTTGTTTGAGCTTGTGATTTAACGAGGTGATTTCGGGGAATTAAAATAAACTTCATTAAATGAATCATGAAAATTACATGCTTTCAGGCTTAGGGATTCCCTTGTGTTTTTAAGAATTTATCTTGGTCATTGTTTGTGTGCAATTTAGGTAGTAGAGCTTCAACAGACTGATCCAGTTTATTATTAGAGAGTCGATCTGATAGAGGAGGATGAGGTATGGAAAAGGGAATTTCATGACTTCAAGTAGTAGATTATAGTGAAGTACAAAGGGAGAATATCCAATTTGAAGATTAAGTACTAGTTGGAGTATCTTGAGATTTATTTCGGCCTGATTCAATCTTGAGTAGAGTTTTGGGTTCTGTTGTAATTTATTCAGATGTGAGGGGCGATGCATAAATGATGCACACTATATCTTTCTAATCAAAAGGAAGAAAATGTTTCTTAGGATTATTTCTAGAATGAGTTTTTCCTAGAGTTATTTTCATCGATGAAGAAGGTTATAAAAAGCTAAGAGCTACTCTCCCTTCAATAGGAGAGTCTGAGTGTGTGAGAGATCAAGATTAAGTTTAAGGACCTTTTGTGTTTTCCCTTAACCCCTTTATAGATGAGGATTCTAGAGAAATATGTATTGAGGAGGTGCTAAATCCAATGGTCAGATATACAGTCACCCCATTTATACTTCCAGCATACTTGGCAGTGCATAATAAAGTAGAGGTAATTGAGTAGATGCACTCGTAGGGAGGATAGACTTGTAACGACCCAAAATTTTATCAATGGGATTTCCCTTATAATTAAATAATTATGTCATATTTAGTAATATAATATTATATAATGCACATTCATCACATGAGATAATGAAAAAAGTCTTATTATATGAATATTAAAATTACATTTAGAGAATAAATATAACCATACAAATTTAAAATATTACAATGGGATACAAAATAAAAAATAAGATAACTAAAATATAAAAATCTGATCAATCCCCTAGAATAATCCCACTCATGAATAACATTATAGAAATAAAGAAGAATATTAGTAATGAAATATTCATCTTGAAAATGGAAATAAATATAAACCTGAGAGAAAATATAAATGAATGAAGAATTAATAAAATATGAGGCCTTTATAAAAAGTAAGGTACCCATTTGATCATTACAAATATGACCGTTGGAATAATAATATGACTGTTGGAATAGTAATTTGACCATTAGGAATAGTAATCTAACCATTAGAATAGAAACCTCACTTTTGGAAGTGTAAAATAATATCTAGTTATCATATAAAATGAAAATATGACATATTTATATCATGATACAAGTAAATAAATGTGTTAAAAATGAAAAAAATAAGTGTTTGTATTTATATAAAACAGACATGTTATATTTACATTTTTATAACAAATATAAAGATTTAAAAGGGATTTTATTTTCATAAAATGAGTTTATAAATTAATGTTAAGTTGTATTATAATGATAATATAATTTTATGTGACCATAATTAATTTTTCCAAGGGTCAGAAAATTGATCATAATATTAAAATTTGTATTTTTCAAATAAATACATATTATATTTAAAAATTAAATTTCTCATATTTAGAAAATTATTTTCATTAAATTTATTTTATATTTGTAATATACATGTTGAAAAATTTTAAGATTAATTTTTGGTATTTTTCTAAAATATTTGAATTTTTGATGAATATTGAAATATGGTAAAATACAATATTTAACATTATAAGTTAAATACATGATTAATTACATAAGAGGTGATGTAAGAATCCATTAGTTCAAAATAACATGAAATATTTAATTTATAGTCATAATATTCATCACTATTGTTATCCTTAAGCCAAAATAATAAACTAATGAATATAATATTCGAACACACCTCTCTCCTCCCCTTATAAATACTACCCTCACCACCCTGTCACATCACACCTTATAAGCATTGGATATTACCCAAAATCTACCAAATTATCCTCCCAACCATCTCCACCATGTCATAGTTATACTGGTGTCACCAAAGACCATTTCAAGGATCCTTAAGAGCTAGCTTATGAGAAGACAACCAATATAAGAGGTAAAATTCTCGACCAAACCTCTTTAAATTTTATTATTCATCTACCACCACCATATGTTATCCATATACCTAAAAATAGTAACATAAGTATCCTAAATATAATGATATGTTATAATTATGGTGTAATATCCATCTTCTACCCTCACCTAAATTTATTCTTAAACGAAAACATTATTCATAATATAGTTGGTTCACCGCCCCTTGAACAACACACTTCATTTTTCTCCACCGACTTCAATACTAGTCATACAAATATTATTATTATTAAATAAGATGATAATAATTATATTATAAATTATTTTATGTTTTTAATGAATTAATAATCTTTTAATTAAATAAAATTAATCAAGTTAGTGATGGTTGGTAAAACCACCTAAATGAAATAACCGTATAACATTAATGTTTTTACTAAATGAATCATCCCTATATCAGAAAAAATATAGATATTTGAGAATATTTAAATTTATAAAATAACATTAATACCATTTCATTTCACTTTTGAATTTGTAGTCCCATTTGAAAATAAATTCAATAATTATCCACAAATGATCCGACCTTGAAACCATGAAATGAACACCCTCAGAATAGTGAAATTAAACATTATATCCCATTCTAATGGTTTTAAAAAATAATTATAGTAAATAAAAACTATATGTAAAATGTTATTAATTAATTAATTAATGAATATAATTTGATTATCTAGGTTGTTAAGTGCAAGTGAACAGTGATTCTGGAACCTAGGTTAAGGGATCTCTCTAAATCCCCTATTTTCTTTAGGATACGATTTATCTCTTTTTTAACCACGTTTTCTATCTATTATTATTATGTAAATATTATATATTCTATATATATGTCCTACTCATATATACCTAGTTAAATTCACTTTTACTTAACGGTGATATAAATGTTTTAAAGGTTCCATCCTCAATTTCTTTTATTGAGTAGAACCAATTAAAGAGAACTTATTTATTTCAAGTAGCACTCAATGAAATATTTATAACCTTAAATGGTTTATAAAAACATTAATTTTATTACGTAAAATAATTTTAGTTTTTTTATGTTTTATGTAAATCATAATTTCTTTACCCTCTTTAAAGATTCTTTACCCTTTTCCCTAAAACCCCTCTTAAGTGGTACATTTCGAAAGTTGCATATCAACCCTTTTTCACATATTCACTTCAGTTGGACATAATTTTTAATGATATATGATTATTTTTACCTATAAATTTTGAAGAATGTTATAATCCCTTATTTCATGGAAGCCTTTATAAGACACCATTTGGTTATTCTATAAGGCATGATTATGTAACCCATTTCTTCCTACGGGTAATTCTTATGTTTATACTTTACGTATGACTTTCATTTGTGAGAAAAATAATCATATGAATATTATGATGAGTGTGCTCATATAGATATTCAATGTATTTGGAAATGTTTATGTATCATGATACAATATGTATGGGATCAGGGAGTAAACCCAATCCATGATGAAAATTTGTCCACCGTGTGATGTTGTCTTAGAAATTAGACTTGACTTATGATCATGTTATGTTTTATATTATTTATAAATTCCTATTTTGACATGATATTATGATTCCATATTATTTATTTCATGAAACATTATGATTACTCATGAGACTTTTATTTTATGATACCATGTTATTCCTTTTGAATCATATGTTACGTTTCATTATCTCATTTATCCCCTTACTGAGTTTTTTAGATCACCCCTTTTATTTATGTATTACCTAGGTTATCCTATGATGTCATAAGAGATCAAAGGTATTTATGATCTCATTGTGTATAAAAAAATAATCATGACTTATTTTAGCTTCATTTTAATGTATTATGAACCTAGTATTCCAAAGTTACAAGCCCTCTTGATCTTTGGGTTTTGTTTGTTGGAAATTTAAGTTAAAAAAATTATATAATAATAATTGTAAAAGGATTGGGTCACTATAGTTGGTATCATTGAAAGGTTAAGTTATTTTTGGAGATTAAAACAATAATGGATTAGAAAAAACCAATGGGAGAATCCTAAGTATAGTAAAATATCGTGAAGTTTTAGTGAAGTGTAAAGCATGTGGATTCCAAAAAATTACATCCCTATTTTAATACTAAAGTGGTTGTGGATCTAGAATAGTTGTTCCTATGGGTAATAACCCTAAAAATGGAAGATTGAGTATTAACTTGATCATCACCTAGTGAATGAAAAAGTGGCCTTAATACATAGCTGGTTTGACTTTCCTAGGGGATAAGCTTTATGAAATTCACACTCTTTACAAACCAGCATAAAGGAATTGAATAAATTGTTATGTTACAAAACCTAATAGAAAAATTACCACCTTTAATCTATATTAAGACCCAAAGACTCATAAGTTAGGATTTATGTGTCATCTATAAGTTATTCCTTCTATGTTCATAGTATCTATTTTTTATGTTTTTTAGTTTTTGTATTATCATACCTAATTTTATTTCCTTGATTTAAGTTAATGATTATAAATAAGAAGAACAGGTCCAACAACCAATGTGATAGGAAATGTTATGATTTCTCTAATGATATTCCTCTCCTTATGGGAGTGGTAACTGAGAAATTCATGGTAGTACTAGATCAATAGACTCATGTTATGAATAATAACTTGAATCGTGTGAAACACCCTCCTTCTCCCAAGGAAGTGAAAGTTTCATCCAAGCCCTTTATGTGAAAAATACCTCCTAATATTAATGGATATTATGATCCCCTCATCATGAAGAAGTGGATTAACTTCATTGTAAAGATATTCTCCATCCTCCAATGATTGGATCAAGAGGAATTCATATTTTCCATTTATCGCATAGAGGGGAAAGTTGTTCAGTGGTGAAAACTGATCAAGAACACAAATTCCATAGAGGAAATTGATTCCAGGAAATGAGAAATATTCAAGAAAATATTTTTCAATAAATACTTTCCATGAACTCTCCATCTTAAAATGGAGAGAGAGAGTTCCATAAACTTAAGATAAATGAAGATGAATTTATCAGGGTGTATGAGGAAAACTTTACAAGGATTTTATGGTATGCCTCCAACTTTTTCATCAAAACCAAAAGTAAGGTGGATTGATTATTTAGTTTATTAAAGACGATTCTATGAAAAGATTTTTTGATTTGATAATTTTATAGTTATGAAGAGATTTTATGTTGCGACCTTAAGGCTGAGATAGAGATTGGTGACTCCTAGGGGTCTCATGGGGTTTGAGATAAAAAGATAAAAAAAGAGTTTAATTTAGGAGGATCAATAGATAAATCCCATACATGAAAGAAAATCCAATTTAACACGTGTCAAAAATGTGGGAAGAAGTATCCCTAAAACCATATCAAGGGAACCAGAAGATGGTACAAGTATGGAAAAGAAGGGCATCTGGATAATCAATTTCAAAGAGAGATGAAGAAACCTACTAATATGATGGAACAAAATAAATTTCAGATAAAAACTCATTTTTTGGTATAGTGTTTCAATTTAAAGGAACATTAGAGTTATTTAAGAAAATTCCCTAATCTAAGGGTTTTTAGAGATAATCAATCACAACAACCTCTGAGGACTAGATAGAAAGTAAAGGTATATGCTATCACTACTACTAATGTGGATCCTAAAAACTACATGGTGAAAAGTATGTTTATTATTCATTAATGAATATAGAACGTACTATTTGATTCTATTTCTACAATTTTTTTTCCATATCTTTAAAGTTTAGTATAACTATTAAAACACCACCTCAAAATATGGAGGTTGAGCTATATGTGAGAACAAAAAATCAAGAAATTATTGCATCCTAAGTATATAAATCTTAACCAATCACTATTTGTGGACTAAACCTCCCAAAAAATATTTTTCTACTTCCTTTAGTGGAGTTTGATTATTTATTGGGCATTGATTTTCTATCCTTATACAATGAAAACATCAATTTTTGGGAGATAGAGATCAATCTTCAAATCCCAAGTCATCCTATAATTTTGTACAAGTGTAAAGAGGAGGACTAATCTCCTTTAGAATATTATTCTCAATCATGGGTATTATTTAATTATGAGAAATAATATATAGATAAAATGATTTTGAGAAAGGAGAGAATAATTCTTGAATACATGGCTATTGTAAGGGACTATATAGATGTATTCCCTGAAGAGTAACATGTACTTCCTTTTGAATGACAGGTTGAGTTCTCAATTGAATTTATTCTTGTATATCTTCCCATATCCAAGAATCTTGATAGAATTTACACCATTGAGTTATAATAATTTAAGAAGAATTTACAAGAAAATCTGGACAAGGGTTTTATAAGCTCGAGTTCTTCACTGTGGGGTGTTCTAGTTCCCTTCATAAAAAAATAAGGACGATTCAATGTGGCTATGCATTGATTATCATGAAATCAAAAAAATCATGATAAAGAAAAAGTATCCCCTAACATGGATTGATGAATTGTTTGATCAACTATGTAGGTAAAATTATTTCTCTAAGGTGGACCTTTATTTGGGATATCACTAATTAAAGGTGGAGAAGGATGATATCTCTAATAATTCATTTATAATATGGTATGGACACTATGAGTTCATAGAGATTCCATTCAGACTCACTAATTATCCAAAAATATTCATGGAATTAATGAATAGAGTCTTTAGAGATCACATAATTTTTTTTGGTAGTCTTTATAGATGATATTCTAATATACTCCAAGAGAAATGAGGAGCATTAAGAGCATTTTAATACCATGCTAAAAGATTTATGAAAGGATAATCTATATGAAAATTATAGTAAATGTGAGTTTTGGATAGAAGAAGCATCATTATTGGGGCATGTTATCACCAAAAAAGGGATGTATATGGACCCTTCTAAGAGAAAGAAAATTCAAGAGTGGCCCAAACTAGAATTTGTAATGGAGATCCATAGTTTCCTTGGACTAGATGGGTATTACTAAAAATTTGTGAGAAAATTCTCATGATTGTCAAATTTGCTAACCAAGATTCCTTGTAAGGGTGTAAAGTTAGTTTGGACCAATGAACACGAAGATGGTTTCAAGAAATTAAAATAGAGGCTTATAAATACACTAGTAATTAAACTACACACTATTGGGGAACTTTTATTTGTATTTAATGATGATTCAAAGAAGGGATTAGGCTGTGTACTGATGAAAAATGATAAAGTGATAGCCTAAACCTCAATTCAGTTGAAATTTCATGAGAAGAGATACCCAATGCATGATCTGGAGTTAGCTAGAGTGATCTTCTCATTTAAGATTTGACAAAATTACCTATATGATGATAAGTAAGAAATATATATGGATCATAAGAGCCTCAAGTATATATTCATATAGAAGGAACTTAATATGAATCAATAAATATGGTTAGAGTTGATTAAGGACTATGATGGTTCAATCTATTAGAATCATGAGAAGGAAAATAAAGTGGTAGATTCTCTAAGTAGAAATTATCATATGACTTTATCAATGATAAAAATTTAAAGGGATCCTATCATCTTAGACATGAACATGATGGACATGGGAATCATAAAGGAAGGAATATTATCATTACTTTCTCAAATGATTGATAAACCATCTCTTTTGGAGAATATAAATGATGATCAAAGAGATGATGTGGAAATATAGAAGATGGTGGAAGCTATAAGAAATGGGAAATCATTATAGTTCAAAATTGATTAAGAAGGATTTGTAAGATTTGGGTTAAAACTATGTGTACCATCAAATCCTGAGATAAATAAGGAGATGTTGAATGATAAAAATAGATCAAATTTCTCCATCCACCCAAGGAGAATGAAGATGTATCAAGATATCTAAGAGGATTATTAGTGGGACAATATAAATAAGTAGACCACACAATATAAATCGAATTTACTAGTATGTAACTGGTGATGGCTGAAATGAAAAAGTTCAAGGGGATAATGCAACAATTACCCACACCCATATGGAAATGGGTGAACATCACTCTAAATTTTTTCACAGTTCTTCCAAATACACACAAAGGGAATAATTCCATATGGATTGTATTGTATTGTCTTACAAATATTACCCATTTCATCACTATTTAAGAGGACTTCTCACTCAATCAACTTGTAAGGATATATATCATATAATTAGTGAGGATACATGAAACACCACTATCGATTATATCTGATCGATATCTAAGATTTACCACCAAGTTTTGGAAGAGTCTCTAACATGATCTAAACATTGAGTTGAAATTTAGTATAACTTATCACCCCTAAATTTATGGACAATATGATAAAACTATCTAGAAACTTAAGGACATGTTGGGAGAATGCTCAATGGACTTCAAAGTAGGATGGGTTTAACATCTTCCTCTTATTGAGTACTCATACAAAAATAGCTTCAACTTAAGTATCCAAATAACCCCATATTAATCTCTTTATGTGAATATATTTTTAACACCTTTGTGTTGGAATGGAGTTGGTGAAAACAAGCTACTGTGATATGAAATAGTCGAAGAAATGGTAGAAAAGGACAAGACCATTCAACAACACATCATGGAAGCTCAAAGTTGACATAAGAGCTATGATGAAAACTATATGAGAGACCTAGAGTTTGTGGTTCAAGATAAAGTGGTCCTCTGCTTATCACTATAGAAGTGATTCATTAATTTTGGGAATAATAGAAAGCTAATTCTCGTGTACATAAACCCCTATGAGATTCTTCATTGGATCAGAGCTATGGATTATTGACAAGAACTTCCACCAACCCTGTTACAAGTACATAAAATGTTCCACATATCTATCTTGAGTGAGTACATACCATATCCCTCACATATATTGAATTCGTAGGTAGTATAGTTGAAAATAGATATTTCTTATGAGGAGAAACCAGTGAAGATCTTGAACCATAGATACAAAGTTTTATGTAACAAGGAAAATCACATAGTTAAAGTTCTATGGTGGAACCATACGTAGAGGAGGTGACCTGGGAACTAGAGGAAGAAATGAAGTAGAATTACTCACATCTATTTTCATCTTAGTGGGATAAATGAAATTTAGAGGGAGAAATTTCTTAAGGGGGGAAGAATGTAATGACCCATAATTTTATCAATTGAATTTCCCTTATGATTATATAATTGTGTAATATTTAGTAATATAGTATTATATAAGACACACACACACACACACCACATGATAGAACCAACAATATCTTATTATATGAATTCAAAAATTACATTTAGAGAAACAATATAGTTATAATAATTGAATTTTACAATGGGATAAATAATAGAAAATAAGATAACTAAAATATGAAAATCTTATTAATCCACTCGAATAATCACACTCAAAAACAACACTATAGAAATAAAGAAGAATATTAGTAATATAATATTCATATTAAAAATAAAAATAATCCTGAGAGAAAATAGAAGTGAATTAAGAATGAATGATATATGAGGTATTTATAGAAATTAGGGAACCCATATGATCATTACAACTCTGATCGTTGGAATAGTAATCCAACCGTTAGAATGGTACTCTGACTATTAGGAATAATAACATGATTATTAGAATAGTAACCTCACCTATGTAAGTGTAAAATAATATTTAGTTATCTTATAAAATTACTATATGAAATTTATATATTGATACAAGTAAATAATTTTTTTAAATGATAAAATAAGTTTTTTTATTTTTATAAAACATACATGTTTTATTTTCATTTTTATAAAAAAATATAATGATTTAAAAGAAATTTTATTTTCATAAAATGATTTTATAAATTAATTTTAAGTTATATTATAATGATAATTTTGTCACGACCCGTCCTCGGGGCCCGTGCCGTGACTACCCCAAGCCCGCCTTCCATAGGCCAGGGGCTGGCGACTAGCACCAAGGCGTAAAATCCCAGTAAACAGGGAAGGCATTGCCTTTATAAGTAACAACCACACAGAGTCAGCAAGCGGAAAGTAAAGTGCAGAAAAGTAAAGGGGGCCGGAAATACAAGCCCAACTGTAAAGTACAACTGAAAAGTAAAGTACAGCAACTGAAGAAAAGACGGCGGCCTCGTGTCGTCCACTGGCAATCCCACCTGAAGGGTGGGTACAGATAGCCTCCAGGCTCCTCGGGTCCCACGTCCGCTCCGAGCACGTCCCGCCCAGTGGTCCACCTCCAGGTACCGTCCTGCTCCACGCCCCAACCGTGATCAGCGCTGTCCGTCGTCTGCAACCAACACAACAAGGTGCGGGCATAGCCCGTGCAGGGGTGAGTACAAGCTACTCAGTAAGGACCCCGAGACCCCCGAAGGTCTCCCGAAATCCACAAAGGATATAGCACAAAAGAAAGATGCAATCACGAAGTAACATCTGACTCGACTTAGGTATATGCCCATACATATACCTAAGTCCCCAATTCTAGCTCTGCTCACGAGCTCAAGAACAACTCAATCCACAAAGGAAAGCAAGACTCAAATCCACAAGGAGAGTAAACAGTAAATCCACATAGGATAGTTCAACACAATCCACAAAGGAGAGTAACATAAGATTCAGCTCAACCTGATATACTTCTTCAGATGACGTCAAAGATGATCACTGATCCATCTAAGTCGTCGGACCCACGAAGGATCGATAGGTACTAACCCCCGCAAAGACCCACGTAGGATCGGGCTCACACAGAACCTGTAGGCAGTGGCTCACACAGAACCGGTAGTAAGGACCCACATAGGATCGGGCTCACACAGAACCTGTAGCACTGATCCACGTAGGATCGCTGAGTGCAGTAGTCGACGCAGTCCACTGAGGATCTCTGCACAGTCGTCGCCGCAGTCCACGAAGGATCTCTGCTCTGCCGTCGTCGCAGTCCACGGAGGATCTCTGCTCTGCCGTCGTCGCAGTCCACGGAGGATCTCTGCTCTGTCGTCGAAGTCACAGCCAGCGCTAGGGTTCCCGCACATAGCGAGCTCGTTTAGGAGGGTCCGCTCCACGAGCCGAGAGGCTGATACATCAACTGACACGTAGTCCGAAGTTGATGCATCCAAAAGTTCCGTATCGACAACAGGATCTCAACGCAACAGACGGCGCGTCAATCGGACGCCCGATCTGAGAGTTATTGGCATTTTCGTCCCAGGGGCCCGGTTGGTTTTTAGGGAAAAACCAACCCGACCGTACTCCGCCTGTATCCGATCCTCGGGCGGAGTATTCCAAAAGTTCCGTCTCACTTAGAGGAAACTACCACAGCTGACGGTACGTCGTTCGGACGTCAGTAGCTCAAGTTATGAGCGTTTCCGCTCCGAGGGCCCGGTTGGTTTCGCGTACGAACCAACCCGGCCGAAACCAAAGTCTTCCGAAACCTTGAGTATAATATACCGAAACGACCGTCTCGATCCAAGGATCGCGTAGCCGCTGACGGTTCGTCAATCGGAGGTCCCAGGCCCAAGATATGGGCGAAAGACCGAAGAAGGCCCGAAACGGGGGTTCTGGGCCCGGGGCGACCCGGCCCGAACCCCCCCTGGGTCGGCCGAACCGGGTCGGCCCGACCCGGCCCGACCCGGCTAGGCCGGCTCCGGTCCGGCCTGGGCACGGCCCGGCCGACCGGACCGGCCGGCTCGGCTTCGGCCGAGCGGCCGAAGGAGGGCGCCGCGGGCTTGACCCGCGGCTCAAGCGAAACGCGGCCCCGCGGGGGGCCGCCTGCCACGCGGACGCGGCCGGTCCGCCGCGTCCGTTCCCGGTTCCGCGCGGCCGCGGAACCGGCCGCCGCCGCCGCGGCTTCAGCCGCGGCGGACTTCCTCCACGGCGGCGCGCCGGGCGCCGCCGCCTCCGGTCGCCGGCGCCGCCGCGCCGGCGACCCGCGCCGCCGCCGCCTTCCGCGGACCGCCGGAGATGCTCCGGTGGCCCGATTCCTTTCCCGTCTGCGCCATTGTTCCTCCCGGGACGCGTCCTTCACTGCGAAATCAACAAATGGCCCTTGCGTCGTGCTTTTTCCGTCGCCCGCCAAATCCGCACAAAAAAAGGAAGATCGGCGGAGGGTTGCCGGGTCTTGTTCGTTAGACCCGCACCCTCCGCGTTAGTCATAAACCACGGGAGGAATAATCAACAACAATTTTAAATAAATTAAAATTGTCGGAGATCATGTTCTTCATTTTAAAAGAATAAACACGGGGAAATAAGATAAAATAATCCAACATCCCTTACTTGTCGTCGTCGTCGGACGAGAGGTCGTCGCGGAATCGCTCGTCGCGGAAGAAGGAGATCGTCGCGTCGTCGCGGTATCCGGCGTCGCGTCGCCAATCTCCGGATCAAGAACAAACGGATTTAATAAATTAAATCCATTGTTATTGAAATTAAAAAGGGAGAATTCAAACGATTCGTTTCTCACCTTAGTTGCCGAACGAAGATCGGCCGCGGAAGAAGAGGCGTCGCCGAAGAACGTCACGGGTAGAGCTCGTCGACGTCGCAGATCTCGGTGTGCGTCGTCGAATTCCGGTCGCCGGCGTTCTTCGCGTTCTTCGCGTTCTTCCCGTTCTTCGCGTTCTTTGCGGGGAGGGTGGAGGTTCAGAGGAATTGCACAAAGATAGCAATCCTCAAAAATAGACAAGTTGTCTATTTTATTATTTTGCCAACAAACGCAAAACGCGTAAGTAACGACCCATTAATTCGTTGAATTAATTCAACGAGCGAAACAGCCCATTTAATTCACGAAAGAAACAACCCATTTAAATGGTCTGTTAAGAATTAAAGAAAACGCGTCGGTTGACTTTTCAGTTTCTTTGACGGGTTTTCGCGGGTGCGTTACTTAGCGAAAGAAACGGCGGGGCTCGTGCGGGTCCCACCTCACAAATATCCTACCAAGGGGGTAGGATATTTCTGGATAGCATCCTATCCAGTTCAACACAGTCCAAGCCGTCTTTAAGTGGCTTCAAGTGGCTTCCAAGCAGTTTAAGTGAAATAGAATAAAGTCGTCGCACAAACTTTATTTTATTTCTGACTTAAAGCCGCAAAATTTAAAAACCACGTCTGAGCAAACGCAACTCCGGAAGAGGCGTTTCTAAGCAAATACCGGCGCTGCGATTTCATCGGTGCCCTCAGAATTTGATTCCGGGCACCGGTTCAAAAGATAGAAAAACCCGCTCGTCCGTTCACTGAATGTACCCGAGCCAAACTTCGGAAATTGATTCCGGGCACACCGGGCCTCGGAATCAGGTGCCGTCTGAAGCTGCGCTCTTATAAAATTCCAAAGAAAATTAAGAAAAAAATTTCCTTGAAATTTGCGGGTCTTTACATTACTCCCACCTCAGGGCTTTACGTCCCCGTAAAGATACATCAAAAACTAGGGGAACAAATGGGGGTACTGAGCACGCATCTGAGCCTCCTGCTCCCAAGTGCTCTCCTGGAGGTTCCCGTGCTGCCATCTGACGCGCACAAGAGGAATCGACCGCCCACGTAGGACCCGCTCCTGTCGATCCTCGATCTCCACTGGGACCTCCGTAAAAGTCGCCTCATCGTCCACGTCCAGCTCCCCAAAGTCGATGATGTGCGTCGGGTCGTGCACGTATCTCCTCAGCTGAGACACGTGGAAGACGTCGTGCACCCGGTGCAACTGAGGTGGTAGAGCCAGGCGATAAGCCACCTCTCCTATCCTGTTGAGGACCTGGAAAGGCCCGATGAAGCATGGAGACAACTTGCCGCCTCGGCCAAATCTCCGTAAACCACGTCGAGGTGAGACACGCAAAAAGACGTGGTCGCCATCCTCGAACTCTAGCGGCCTCCGCCTCCTGTCAGCATATGACTTCTGTCGGTTCTGAGCTGTCCTCATCCTCTCCTGGATGATCTGGACCTTCTCTATCGTGGCTCGGACCATCTCTGGTCCCACGAGTGCTGACTCCCCAGGGTCTGTCCAGCACAACGGTGATCTGCAGGGTCTGCCGTACAGCGCCTCGTATGGTGCCATCCCGATGGTGGAGTGGTAGCTTTTGTTGTACGCGAACTCCACCAAGGGTAGGTGGTCCTCCCAGCTGCGACCAAAGTCGAGAACACATGCACGGAGCATGTCCTCGAGTGTCTGTATGGTCCTCTCCGTCTGACCATCCGTCTGAGGGTGGAAGGCTGTGCTCAGATGGAGCCGCGTCCCGAACGCCTCCTGCAACCCCTTCCAAAGCCGGGAAGTGAAACGAGCATCTCGATCGGAGACGATAGACGATGGCACACCGTGAAGCCGTACGATCTCCTGGACGTAAAGACGTCCCAAGCTCTCCACTGAGCCCTGCTCTCTGATGGGTAAGAAGTGTGCCGACTTGGTGAGTCGGTCGACAATCACCCAAATGGAGTCGTGACCTCTGGAAGTGCGTGGAAGTCCAGTCACGAAGTCCATAGATATGCCATCCCACTTCCACTCCGGGACCTCCAAGGGCTGTACCAAGCCTGCTGGTACCTGATGCTCTGCCTTCACCTGCTGGCAGGTGAGGCATCGTGAAACGAACTCTGCCACAACTTTCTTAATTCCCGGCCACCAGTGCTGTCGTCTGAGATCCTGGTACATCTTCGCCACTCCAGGATGTACTGCCAAGGGAGAAGTGTGAAAATCTCTCAGCACCTCCCCTCGCAAAGTGACTGGTACGAAGGTACGTCCTCTGAAAAGGATGTCGTGCTCTGCTCCAAGGGAGAAGCCATCAGGCGCCTGACCTGAGGATATCAGTGCACGCCGGGTCTCACAGTCAGCGTCCCCACGCTGAGCCTCTCTGATCCGCTGTAGAAGTGGAGGAGAGACTGTGAGATACTGAAGAAAGGCTGCTCCGTCTCTATCCACGAAGGATATCTGTAAGGAGGCTAGCTGCTCTGTCGCCTCCTCAAGTAGCTGAATGCCCGTCCTCCTGCTGAGGGCATCGGCTACCACGTTCCCCTTCCCAGGAGTATAGACTATCTCAAAGTCATAGTACTGGAGGAACTCAAGCCATCTCCACTGTCTCAGGTTCAGGTCCTTCTGAGAGAAGATATACCTGAGACTCTGGTGGTCAGAAAAGACTGTGAAGCGCTCGCCCATCAGATAGTGCCGCCATGTCTTCAGAGCGAAGACCACTGCTGCTAACTCCAGGTCATGAGTGGCGTAGTTCTGCTCATGTGGCCTCAACTGACGTGATCCGTAGGCGATCACGGCCCGCTCCTGCATCAGGACGCATCCGAGTCCAGTCCCTGATGCATCGCAGTAAACTACGTATCCAACTCCCTCCTCAGGCAACCTCAAGATAGGTGCGCTGGTCAACCTCTGCCTCAGCTCCTGGAAGCTCTACTGACATCTGTCTGACCACACGAAGGGTTTCCCCTTCTTTGTCAAAGCTGAGAGTGGTGCTGCAACTCTGGAGAAGTCTGGCACGAATCTCCGATAGTATCCGGCTAGGCCCAAGAAGCTCCGCACCTCTGTCACACTCTTGGGTGGATCCCAAGCTAGCACTGCCTCGATCTTCGCGGGATCCACTGCAACTCCCGCCTCAGAGATGACGTGCCCCAAGAAATGGACCTCACGTAACCAGAACTGGCATTTTGAGAGCTTGCCATAAAGCTGGTGCTCTCGGAGTGTGTCTAGCACTACTCGCAGGTGGTAGGCATGCTCCTCCTCAGTCGTCGAGTATACCAAAATGTCGTCAATGAAGACCACGACAAATCGGTCGAGGTATGGCTGGAAGATCCTGTTCATGAGGATCATGAACACTGCTGGAGCATTGGTTACACCGAATGGCATAACCAAGAACTCATAATGGCCATACCGACACCTGAAGGCCGTCTTCTGCACGTCCTCGTCTCGAACTCTGAGCTGATGATAGCCTGACCGGAGGTCTATCTTCGAGAACCACCGCGCTCCCTTGAGCTGATCGAAGAGGTCATCAATCCATGGCAGCGGATACTTGTTCCTCACTGTCACCTGGTTCAGGCGACGATAGTCGACACATAGTCGCAAGCTCCCGTCCGCCTTCTTGGCGAACAAAATCGGGGAAGCCCAGGGTGAAACACTGGGTCGGATAAACCCCTTGCTCTGCAAGTCCTCCAACTGTACCCGCAGCTCCCGAAGCTCGGCGGGGGCCATCCGATATACTGGAGTAGATATCGGGGCTGTCCCGGGGTACAAGTCAATGTAAAAGTCTACCTCTCTACGAGGAGGTAGCCCTGGAACGTCGTCAGGAAAGACGTCCACGTACTGGTCCACCACTGCAGGAAAAGCTGGACTCCGCACGTCCACTGCTCCTAGGATGAGGCTAGCCAACTGATGAGAGATGGGCTGCAATCTCCTCCGCGGAAGTCCATCCTGTGCTGCAAAGGATCCCTTCTCGCCGGTGAAGGTAAACCTGCTTCCGTCGGTGCGAACACATCGCACCTTGCGCCTAAAACAGTCGATCTGGGCATGAACCGTGGATAGCCAATCCATGCCCAAGATGACGTCGTAAGGCCTCGACGCCGCTACAAGGAGATCCCAGCCGAAGCTCTCACCTCCTAGAGTAAGCTCACACTGCCGGCACCAGTGCGTAATCGTCGAGTCTGCTCCCGTAGGAGTCTCTAGCCGTAAGGATCGAGCCAACGGCTGAGTTGGAATCTCCGAGCTCCGAACAAGGGCAGAGGCTATGAAAGAGTGACTCGCTCCTGTGTCTATAAGTACTGCAGCAAGGGTGGAATAGACACAGATCGTACCTCGGATCATCTCTGGCATGTCGGGGTCGTAGGCCTCCACTGCAGGG
This sequence comes from Viscum album, assembly GCA_963277665.1. Lineage (NCBI taxonomy): Eukaryota > Viridiplantae > Streptophyta > Magnoliopsida > Santalales > Viscaceae > Viscum > Viscum album. The sequence continues at coordinate 2,081,717,288 of OY728143.1, read as the reverse complement.
AGCTGGGCCTGTCCCTGCCCGCCAGCTCCCTGTGGTCGAGGTGGCCCTCCTGGTGGTGGTGGGGGTAGAGCCTGGAAGCGTCGCCCACCACCCGCTGCTCGGCCAGCTCCTCTGCCTCGTCCGCCTCCTCCCTGTGGACCGCCACGGTCGACCCTCTGCCTCTGCCTGGGTGGCCCCTCCACCGTCTGTTGCTCCTCTGATCGGCGAGTCGGGCAGTCACGAGCCATGTGACCCTGCCCGCCGCAGGAGTAGCACAGCCTGCCTCTCGGAAGGCTGGCACTCCGCTGTGTGCCCCGCACTGCTGAGCCGGTGTCCTGAGGCCGTCTGCGTGGGGGTCTGGTCTGCCTGGACCCGTGAGTCATCCGTCGGCTACCTGCTGCCGAAGACTCAGCTACCTGCCGCCCTGCGCTAGGTCTCGCCGCTGAAGAAGGCTCTGCCAGGAAGCTCTCGATCAGGAGGGCTCGCTCCAGCACTCCCGCCTGGGTCGGAATGCTGAGGGAGATCAGCGACGCCCGAATCTCCTGTCGCAAGCCCTGCTCGAAGGTCCGAGCCCGGAAGAAGGGGTCCCGTACCATGTCGGTCGAGTAGCGAGATAGGTCAGTGAACCTCGGCGCGTACTGAGCGACCGTCATGCTGCCCTGGCGCAGCTGGAGAAGCTCCTGGATGCGCACCGCTCGGAGGGTGGCCGGGACGAACTCAGAGCGGAAGAGGCTCTCGAAGTCCGTCCAGAGCAAGGATGCCTCATCGTGAACCTGGAGCATCAAGCTCCACCATCGTCCTGCCGCCGCCTGCAGGAGGCTCGCCGCAAGAATCACCATGAGATCCGCTGGTGTCCTCACTAGCCTAAAGATCCGTACCACCGCCTCTAGCCAGTCCTCGGCGGCCTGGGGGTCCGCCTCACCGCGAAACCTGGGCGGTCGCTGGCTCTGAAACTCATGCAGTGCCCTGAGGCGACGTGCATCGTCAGCGTCTGGTACTGGCAGCATCGGTGGCTCGGCGGGTAAAGCTACCGCCGGTGCCACTGCTGGCAAAGGGCCCTGCACCGAGGCCTCGTCGCTCGGTGGGCTGTCGTCGCGCCCTACACTCGGAACCCTAGCTGGCTGTCGTCGCGGGGCCATCCTGAAAAGGAGAACAAGAGCACCACAGTCAGAACAGTATACCTGGTGAGCTGGCACAAGTAATCACAAGGAAAACTTGAGACTTTCATAAAGCAGATCAGTATACCCGGTGAGCTGACACAAGTAATCACAAAGAAAACTTGAAACACACACGCAATCAATGTTTTCATGCATTAAGTCGGAAATCAGGAGTCAGGGTCCTGGTGTACGGATACGTCGGCCGCCGCACCAACACTGGGCTCCCTGAACTGATAACCACACTCAATACACTAAACACTATTGCTTCATATAGAAAGAAAGGACGATCAGAGTCTGCGGTAGGACCGACCGCCTCTGATACCAATTTGTCACGACCCGTCCTCGGGGCCCGTGCCGTGACTACCCCAAGCCCGCCTTCCATAGGCCAGGGGCTGGCGACTAGCACCAAGGCGTAAAATCCCAGTAAACAGGGAAGGCATTGCCTTTATAAGTAACAACCACACAGAGTCAGCAAGCGGAAAGTAAAGTGCAGAAAAGTAAAGGGGGCCGGAAATACAAGCCCAACTGTAAAGTACAACTGAAAAGTAAAGTACAGCAACTGAAGAAAAGACGGCGGCCTCGTGTCGTCCACTGGCAATCCCACCTGAAGGGTGGGTACAGATAGCCTCCAGGCTCCTCGGGTCCCACGTCCGCTCCGAGCACGTCCCGCCCAGTGGTCCACCTCCAGGTACCGTCCTGCTCCACGCCCCAACCGTGATCAGCGCTGTCCGTCGTCTGCAACCAACACAACAAGGTGCGGGCATAGCCCGTGCAGGGGTGAGTACAAGCTACTCAGTAAGGACCCCGAGACCCCCGAAGGTCTCCCGAAATCCACAAAGGATATAGCACAAAAGAAAGATGCAATCACGAAGTAACATCTGACTCGACTTAGGTATATGCCCATACATATACCTAAGTCCCCAATTCTAGCTCTGCTCACGAGCTCAAGAACAACTCAATCCACAAAGGAAAGCAAGACTCAAATCCACAAGGAGAGTAAACAGTAAATCCACATAGGATAGTTCAACACAATCCACAAAGGAGAGTAACATAAGATTCAGCTCAACCTGGTATACTTCTTCAGATGACGTCAAAGATGATCACTGATCCATCTAAGTCGTCGGACCCACGAAGGATCGATAGGTACTAACCCCCGCAAAGACCCACGTAGGATCGGGCTCACACAGAACCTGTAGGCAGTGGCTCACACAGAACCGGTAGTAAGGACCCACATAGGATCGGGCTCACACAGAACCTGTAGCACTGATCCACGTAGGATCGCTGAGTGCAGTAGTCGACGCAGTCCACTGAGGATCTCTGCACAGTCGTCGCCGCAGTCCACGAAGGATCTCTGCTCTGCCGTCGTCGCAGTCCACGGAGGATCTCTGCTCTGCCGTCGTCGCAGTCCACGGAGGATCTCTGCTCTGTCGTCGAAGTCACAGCCAGCGCTAGGGTTCCCGCACATAGCGAGCTCGTTTAGGAGGGTCCGCTCCACGAGCCGAGAGGCTGATACATCAACTGACACGTAGTCCGAAGTTGATGCATCCAAAAGTTCCGTATCGACAACAGGATCTCAACGCAACAGACGGCGCGTCAATCGGACGCCCGGTCTGAGAGTTATTGGCATTTTCGTCCCAGGGGCCCGGTTGGTTTTTAGGGAAAAACCAACCCGACCGTACTCCGCCTGTATCCGATCCTCAGGCAGAGTATGCCAAAAGTTCCGTCTCACTTAGAGGAAACTACCACAGCTGACGGTACGTCGTTCGGACGTCAGTAGCTCAAGTTATGAGCGTTTCCGCTCCGAGGGCCCGGTTGGTTTCGCGTACGAACCAACCCGGCCGAACCCAAAGTCTTCCAAAACCTTGAGTATAATATACCGAAACGACCGTCTTGATCCAAGGATCGCGTAGCCGCTGACAGTTCGTCAATCGGAGGTCCCAGGCCCAAGATATGGGCGAAAGACCGAAGAAGGCCCGAAACGGGGGTTCTGGGCCCGGGGCGACCCGGCCCGAACCCCCCCTGGGTCGGACGAGCCGGGTCGGCCCGACCCGGCCCGACCCGGCTAGGCCGGGTCCGGTCCGGCCTGGGCGCGGCCCGGCCGACCGGACCGGCCGGCTCGGCTTCGGCCGAGCGGCCGAAGGAGGGCGCCGCGGGCTTGACCCGCGGCTCAAGCGAAATGCGGCCCCGCGGGGGGCCGCCTGCCACGCGGACGCGGCCGGTCCGCCGCGTCCGTTCCCGGTTCCGCGCGGCCGTTCCCGGTTCCGCGCGGCCGCGGAACCGGCCGCCGCCGCCGCGGCTTCAGCCGCGGCGGACTTCCTCCACGGCGGCGCGCCGGGCGCCGCCGCCTCCGGTCGCCGGCGCCGCCGCGCCGGCGACCCGCGCCGCCGCCGCCTTCCGCGGACCGCCGGAGATGCTCCGGTGGCCCGATTCCTTTCCCGTCTGCGCCGTTGTTCCTCCCGGGACGCGTCCTTCACTGCGAAATCAACAAATGGCCCTTGCGTCGTGCTTTTGCCATCGCCCGCCAAATCCGCACAAAAAAAGGAAGATCGGCGGAGGGTTGCCGGGTCTTGTTCGTTAGACCCGCACCCTCCGCGTTAGTCATAAACCACGGGAGGAATAATCAACAACAATTTTAAATAAATTAAAATTGTCGGAGATCATGTTCTTCATTTTAAAAGAATAAACACGGGGAAATAAGATAAAATAATCCAACATCCCTTACTTGTCGTCGTCGTCGGACGAGAGGTCGTCGCAGAATCGCTCGTCGCGGAAGAAGGAGATCGTCGCGTCGTCGCGGTATCCGGCGTCGCGTCGCCAATCTCCGGATCAAGAACAAACGGATTTAATAAATTAAATCCGTTGTTATTGAAATTAAAAAGGGAGAATTCAAACGATTCGTTTCTCACCTTAGTTGCCGAACGAAGATCGGCCGCAGAAGAAGAGGCGTCGCCGAAGAACGTCACGGGTAGAGGTCGTCGACGTCGCAGATCTCGGTGTGCGTCGTCGAATTCCGGTCGCCGGCGTTCTTCGCGTTCTTCGCGTTCTTCCCGTTCTTCGCGTTCTTCGCGGGGAGGGTGGAGGTTCAGAGGAATTGCACAAAGATAGCAATCCTCAAAAATAGACAAGTTGTCTATTTTATTATTTTGCCAACAAACGCAAAACGCGTAAGTAACGACCCATTAATTCGTTGAATTAATTCAACGAGCGAAACAGCCCATTTAATTTACGAAAGAAACAGCCCATTTAAATGGTCTGTTAAGAATTAAAGAAAACGCGTCGGTTGACTTTTCAGTTTCTTTGACGGGTTTTCGCGGGTGCGTTACTTAGCGAAAGAAACGGCGGGGCTCGTGCGGGTCCCACCTCACAAATATCCTACCAAGGGGGTAGGATATTTCTGGATAGCATCCTATCCAGTTCAACACAGTCCAAGCCGTCTTTAAGTGGCTTCAAGTGGCTTCCAAGCAGCTTAAGTGAAATAGAATAAAGTCGTCGCACAAACTTTATTTTATTTCTGACTTAAAGCCGCAAAATTTAAAAACCACGTCTGAGCAAACGCAACTCCGGAAGAGGCGTTTCTAAGCAAATACCGGCGCTGCGATTTCATCGGTGCCCTCAGAATTTGATTCCGGGCACCGGTTCAAAAGATAGAAAAACCCGCTCGTCCGTTCACTGAACGTACCCGAGCCAAACTTCGGAAATTGATTCCGGGCACACCGGGCCTCGGAATCAGGTGCCGTCTGAAGCTGCGCTCTTGTAAAATTCCAAATAAAATTAAGAAAAAAATTTCCTTGAAATTTTCGGGTCTTTACAAATTTAATTTTAAGTGACCATACAAAATTATTTAAAGGGATAGAAAGTTGATCATATTAATAAAATTTATATTTTTCAAATAAATAAGGATTTTATTTAAAAATTAAATGTCTCATATTTATAAAATTATTTTCATAAAATGTATTTCATATTTTTAATATAAACATTTAAAAATTATTATGGTGAATTTTTAGTATTTTTTTAAAATAGTTTAATTTTTAGTGAATATTGAAATACAATAAAATATAGTATTTAAAATTATAAGTAAAATACATGATACATTTCATAAGGGGTGATGTATGGACCCATTAGTTAGAAATATCATACACCAATTACTAAATATATTCACAAGATTCATCACTATTGGTAGTCTTGAACCTAAAAATAATAAACTAATGATTATAATATAAAAAAATGCCCCTCTCCCTTAAATATACCACCCCTCACCACCCCTGCACCTCACACCTTCTAATACATGAATATTACACAATATTTACCCAATTATACTTAAAATAATCTCCCCCATGTACTAGTTCTTTTGGTCTCACCAAATACCATTTCAAGGAGGCTTAAGGTATTGCCTAAAGGAGACAACCAAAGGAGTATGTAAATTTCTCGACTAAACCTCTTTCAATTTTATTCTTATTCTAACTCCTCCATATGTTATAAATCCACATAAACATGAAACATTAGTATCCTAAATATAATAATACATTATTATTATGGTCTAATATCCATCTTATACCCCCCAATTTAGTTGATTCTTAAACAAAAATGTTGTTCACAATATGGTTGGTTCATTACCTCCAGGAACAACATACTTCATTTTTCTCCACCGCCTTCAAGGATGTTTATAAAAATATTATTATATTTAAATAAGATTATAATAATTATATTATAAATTATTTAATTTTCTTTAATGAATTAAAAATTATTAAATTAGATTAAATGAATCTAGTTCATGATGGCCGGTAAAGCCACCAAAATGAACTAAATGTATAACATTTTAACTAAATGAATCATACCTATGTAAGAATACATAGATATATTTGGGGCCATTTTAATTCAGTTAAGAAAATGAATTCAATTTCATTTCACTTCTGGAGTTTCATTCTCATTTGAAGAGAACTTAAATAATTATCCACAAGTGATCCGACCTTGGAACCATGGAATAAACGCCCTCAAAACAATGAAATTAAAATTTATATCTCACTATAATGGTTGTATATGAACATAAAATAATTATAGTAAATAAAAAATATATGAAAAATGTTCTGAATTAAGAAATTAATTAATCTAATTTGATTATCCAGGATTTTAAGTGCAAGTGTAGTACGATTCTAGAACCCATGGTACGAGATCTCTCCGAACCGCCCTATTTTATTTGGGATATGATTTATCTCTTTTAAACCACTATATATATTATTATTATTATTATGTAAATATTATATATTTTTTATATATTTCATACACATATATACCTAGTAAAAATCACTTTTCCTTGATGGAGATATACATGTTTTAAAAGTTCACTTCTCAATTTATTTTGTTAAGTAAAACCAATTAATGGGAGCTTCTTTATTTCAGTCACCACTGAATGAAATGTTTTTAAAATTACATGGTTTCTAAAAAAAGTTATTTTATTATGGTTTTTTTTGGTTTTATGTAAATTATTATTCCCTTAACCTCTTTAAAAATTCATTAGCCTTTTTCCTAAAACCACACATAAGTGGTACATTTCCAAAGTTACCTATCAATGATTTTCACATATTCACTTTATTTGGATATCATTTTTCATGATATATAATTATTTTTACATATTAATTTTGAAAAATATTTTAATCCCTTACTTTATGTAATCCTTTATGAAATTCCATATGGTTATGCTATAAGATATGATTATGTAACCCATTTATTTCCATGGGTAATTCTTATGTTTATGATTTATGTATGATTTACATTTGTAGCACACATAATCATATATATTATTTTATGGGTACACACAAATAGTTATCCAATGCATTGGGTAATATTTATATCTATTGATATGATATTCTTGGAATTAGGGAGTAAACCTAATCCATGATAGGACTCTGTCTACCATGTAATGTTGTCTTGGAAGTTATTATTAACTTATGATTATGTCATGTTTTATATTATTTCCACGTTCCTATATTGAAATGATCTTAAGATTTAATTTTATTTATGTTTTTATCCCATATTATTATTCATGAACCTTGTATTTTATGATATCATGTCATGCCTTTTGACTCATATTCTATGATTCGTTATCACGTTTATCACCTTACTAGGATTTTTAGATCACCCCTTTTGTTTATGTATTCCCTCAGTTATCTTATTAACTTTTAGGAGCTCAAAGAGATTTAAGATCTCATTATGGAGAATAAAATAACTATTATTTATTTTAGTATCATTTTTATTTTTATGAACCTACTCTTCCAAAGACACTAGGACTCTTAATATTTGGGTTATGTCTATTGGATATTTATGTTAAAAAAATTATTTAATAATATGTGTAAATGGCTTGGGTTTCTATAATAACTAAGAGGGAGTCCAACATAACATCTTGAGGAAAATATATTATGGTAGAATATTTAGGATATCATGGTAGTTGAGGTTTCAACCAGTGGGGATCCGACCTTAACCGTCTTTCTCACACTATTCTAGGGCCTACAATTCCTGTAACGCTCTGACCCCAGAATCTAGGAGCCGATTCATTATTTTAATACATTGGAATGATTACAAGGAATCAAGTCCTGAAGGACTGATCAATTTAGTAGTCTTGAAAATAAGATACATACATAAGTTCAACATTACAACTTGAAAAGAAAAACAACACTAATTTATTCCATTAGAAACATCCAATCTTCTTAGATTATGCCTGCAAGTCACTCATAACTAACTTCTTCATATCCTGTGAAAATTAAACATAAGAAAGTGGTGAGCTCAAATGCTCAATAAGAGTAAGAAATATAGTGAAAGATAACATAAACATTAGGCATGATGAATAATTGAAAACACATGCCTTTACAAATAGTAAACATGAACACTTTATGGCAGGAATATGAGCTGAGTAAATAATGCCATAATAAACATAGTCATGGGTATTATACTAGTCGAATAACCCCATGAAATATCAATAGCTAATCTCATAATGATGGAATGCATAATTCTGGACATCATAACCATATAGTCAAGTCCTCATGCCAAGACTACAAATAAGATTTTGTCAAGGCCTTGTGCCAAGATACTAGTTTGTATCATGAGACCTACCGATGCATCGAGGAGCTATAGCGGGCTCCACCCATCACTTAATAAGTCCAATTCATTCCTCATATTAAAATGATGAAACATAGCATAAACATTCGTATTAAACTAGCATACGAAATGTCAATACTTTAACCATAAACCATGAATGGTATAAAAATAGCATATCCACAGTCAAACATAACTCATTCAATACAATATTAAAGATTGTATTATAATAAATTAACCTCAATAGAAATAATTAAGGATATTTACATAGATGAAAATAATCATCAAAACTATTTGAGAGAAATATTCCCCTTTTTATTGAAAACATTTAAAAGTCACATTATTTATCAAGAATCCATTTAAAGTAGATTTTTGAATCAAAGTTTCCCATAACACTTTGAAACATTTAAAAGGAATTTTAATTTTAAAACATTAATATCCATATAAATAAATCCTTAAAACCATTTTTAAAACATGGACATTAATGAGAAATATTTAGAAGAATAAATCTTTAAAACATTTAAAATGATATTTTTGTTAGAGTTCATAAAACAATAAGAGACACTTGAATAAAAATAATTGAGGTAATAAAAACTTTATAATATCATGAGAATAAAGGGATTCATGATATACTATGTAAAAGTACATTATATACACCATATAAAAGCGAATTGGCGTATAACAACAAAGAAGTCTCAATGGAATGTAAATTGAGATAAAATCCCTTATAAAGACCATATCCTTAGGTTAAGGATAAATCAAGGACATAATTATGTGTGAAAAATATAAATACACTATATATGATTGGATATTCAGTTTAAATCAATCATAGGACATTCACACATATTCTTGAAAAAACAACACCAATGACTTGAATGTTTAAATCAATGAATGGAAATTGAGTTAAGATTACTCTTATCAAGTTCATATCAATGACTTGAGAAATTATAAATGGAGTGATTATGTTTATAAAAAGTATATACACACAAAGGAGATTGGAAATTATTACATAAATAATAAATAGTGATTCCACACATAATCTTGGAGTAAAATAATCAATGAAGTATGCGTAAATCCCAATGAGTGGAAATTGAAATTTGAAATTTCATTACCGATTTGGTAACTCACGAAAAATACACCCCATGAAAGAAGGATCATACAATGAAGTTGTAAATACCCATAGATTAAATTATATTACACAAGGAATACATTCAGGTCTATTATATACACTACAAAAAAGGAAATAGTGGCAATACAATGTGAATCTCATGAGAATAAGAAGTGAGATGAAATCCCCTTACCACGTTGTAATCAATCGAATCGTATGAAAAAAAGTAAATAACCACAAAATAATTCACATAATACCTTGAATATAAATAGAATAATGATAATATATATCAAATGGAAGTACACAATACACCACATGCAATAAATAAGTGGCGAACAATGGAAATCTCACAGAATTAAAAGTGAGATAAGAAACCCCTTACCTCAAGTCTGACTTGTCTTGTATGTTCCTTATTCTTCCTGAATAATAAACTTAATTTAATTTCTAATTGTTTAATAACAATTTTCAAGTTTATTATTCCTTTTATATAACTTATTACCTTGCTATAACAATTAGTTAATTTTTTGAGTTCATATTGGATATTTTATCGATGTTCGGAACTTGAGTAAAAAATGAACTTGTTATAATTACAATTCGTCCATGTGGTAAAAATTCCATTATCTCTATAATGATATAAATGATTTAGATATAATATATATATTATATATCCATTATATATATGTATTTATAATAGTACATAACATTTAGAGATAAGAAATGAAATGCACCGTTCATGGAGACGGTAAGCCGTACGTACGCATGAACGCTACTTTCATTACTATTTTATATTTTAATGGAATTAAAACATAATGATACATATGTATATTATAATTAAATTATAATATAATATATAATATAATTAACTCCATCCTTTATATGTCCCACATAAGGCATTAACGAGTCACATCACTTTGAGGGGTGGTAGTCCGCACTTCCTCAAATGAAATTATCACGTTTACCCATAATGGAAACCATAAAGGTATGATATAAATGAAAAATATAGAAGCATAAAGAAAACATAAACATAATATATATCATATATAAATACAGTTCCATATTAATGTCCACCATGGGAGGCGGTAGGAGATAATTGAACAATCATCATTTCGTGCGGTGTTAGTTTGCCATCCACAGAAACAGTGTGTTATTTACCCATTATATGGAGGTGTGTGTAAGTGTAGTTAAAATATTTATCATAAAAACATCCTATTATATTTAGGATATTAGTTTTTTTATAAAATAAAGTAATAAAAAGAGTTTAGGGGTTGGAGAAGTAAAATAAAAGAAAAGAAGTTAAGAGAAACCATTACCTTTAATTTAGGTAACTCCCTTTGGTTTGAACCAAAAGGACTTCTTAAAGTGACTTCTTCCTAAGTTAAGGCTTCTAGGTGGAAGATAGGGATCATGAGAGATTATTTGGGTAGGGTTTGGACAAGCCAAGGGGCTTGAGAGGTGTGAGGAATGGGTTATAAGTGGTGTCCTTTTATAAGGGAGAGGAGGGGCTCTTTTGGAAAGTTTGAAAATGTTATTTTATTATAAACTTATCTTCGGTTTCAAAAGGTCCAAAACAAATTAAAGTCAAAGATAGTATGACTCATGTTAGAAATAAAATCATGCAATAAGATTTTGACAGGTTTTAGATATTTTTTTAATATCAATAATCTTATTTATTTAAATCATTTATTAATGAGGTGAATATTGCATCATTATTGTGTCATAAATAATTTAATTTATTTAATGTCTAAAAATTAAAAAAAATAAAATAATGTAGGAAATATTTTTAGCTTTCCAATTAATATTTATAGTCTAAAATATTACTTATATAACCCCATGTAAAAACTGATATACTAAAATATATTTGTTAATGTCATTTTTGTCTTTACTTTTAAGCTAATTAAAATAAAGTGTCATTATCACTTTTATGTGGCTCCATGGGGTTCCAAAATCAACCGAAGGATGGTCATGGTCGGACATTCCTCATATAATAAGGTTAGGATAAGTGTTAAGGTAATTGTTTATTATTATAATATTCTTTTTACCTTGAATTACCCTATTTACCTTTAACCGTGGTAAATAAGTCAAAAGTTACTATTCACCAAAAATTATTTTCATCTTATTGAACCAAATTTTACTTAATAATAACAACCATTTATGTCGGATTTTAGAAATTCAATTCACATAAGCGGTAAAATTTCATTTAAATGAAAAAGTCATTTTTTTAACTACTACTAAGTGGTTTTACTATTCATCAAAAATTGAAGTTTTTCAGAAAAATACCAAAAATTCAGCCTAAGATATATTTGATATTCCAAATTCAAAAATGATTTCTATTTTACCAAATTCAAAACATATAATTTTCATTAATTAATTTAGAATTAATTCCCGTTGTCAAAACAAATAGCGTGTTTTTAAGAAACAATAACTATCAAAAGATTGACACTTGTTTATATATAATTACAAAGTGAAATTAATTCCAATGACCAAAATTGGATTAAATGGTAAAAATATAATCTAATTATACTTTCAAACCATTCAAATGTATAATTGAACACTATAAATAATTTTTATTAAAAAATTTGTTTTCAATTAAAATTTTGTAATTTTCACTATTCACCCAAATATGAAAGTTATCAGAGAAACAAAAAAAATCTATTAAAACTAAATTTTATGTCCCCATTATAAATAAGAATTTTATTTTGTCAAATTGAATTTATAAAAGTGTCAAATATTGGATTTAAAAGGGGTTTTCCATTAAAAGGAGGTAAAATTGCATTTTTTAAAAAATACTTCCTTTATATGAAAAAATGAATTTGTTATTTTATTATGTTTAAGAAACACATAATATGGATGTTAAAATTATATAGAATATATAAAATTCAAAATTCAGTTAATACTATTCATAACTGCTTTTGAAGGGCTAGTTTGGTAAGTCGTCATGCGCTCGAACTCGGTGTTGTGTGAGGTGCAAGCTATTGAATTACTTTAAAGAGATAATGTACTATGAAACCTTGGGGTGTTACAATTCCTGAGTGTATAACAAATAATTTCCATTTTAATGATATTTTTTATGGGTTTACATCACTCTTAGGTTCAATGCCCAACCACTTAGGGAGTTTATCATGGCCTGAGTGGTCATGCCCTTTTTCAGTTATAACAACAGTTTCCTCTGAGGCTGTATCAACAGTAAGGGATGTTGAATTTTGTTCATTTTCCAAGTCAGTAGGATTATGATTAGCCGTGGGGAGATATATCTACTATAGGTCATCCCCATGATATTTCTCATCCTCAAGGACCTAGAACAGATAATGTTCATATAGAATGTCATCAACAAGGTAGAGGAGTTGGGAACGGGCATATACATGCTATAGAGGTGCCAGTGACAGAGGGTCCAGAGGTTGTTTGAGTTATGATAAATTTATAAGCTACCTTAGTTTCTACCTTATTTTATTATGTAGATTCTCACTCATTCATTTCTCCTACTTCGGTCTCCACATTAGTACTAGAGCTCGAGAGGCTTCCACTTCCCCTAGTGTTATTCAAGCTAGTTGGAATTAAGGCTATTTGTTTGATGTGTGTTGGGAATATCAAATGATGATGAGGAAACATTAGTAAGTGGGTGATTTATTCTTATTATAGATATAACCATAAAATGTTATCCTTGGCATGGATTAATTGTATTTTGTGAGTGCAGTTGTTGATTTCTTATGGAGGAGACTTGTGTTTTTTGACATGGAAGGCTTGTGAGTGGTGTTCATTTATGAGAAGAGCTATAAAATGTTTGATAAGTGAGTTGAGTCTCTTTTATCTTAGTTGGATTATTCTTCAGTGGAATCCAAGATGGTGGAGGTTCCCAAGGTCATTGAGGAGTTTCTGGATGTCTTACTAGGTGAGGTTGTGACACTACTACCTCAACGTGATGTTGAGTTTGTGATAGAGTTAAAATCAGGTGAATATCTAATTTTGATGGATCCTTACCAAATTTAACCTACAAATTTTTGAGATTTAAAACTCTAGATTGATGATCTGATATAAAAGGGTTTCATCCGACACAATTTGTCTCCTTAGGGTTCTCTGATATTGTTCTCCAAGAAGGCGGATGGTAGTCTAAGGATATATATATACTACCATATGTTGAGTCCATTAACAGTCAAGAACTTCTACCCTTATCCAATATTATATGATATGTTCAACTAACAAAAGGGATCTAGTTGGTTTTTAAATATTGATATGTGGTTTGGATATCATCAAATGAGGGTAAACGATAGGATTTCTTGAAGTCTGCCTTCAGATGTAGGTATGGTCACTTTGAGTTTTTGGTCATTTTGTTTGGCATAATGAATACACTAGATATGTTCACGGGACTCAATAACTGCATTTTTTTGAGTTCCTGGACTAGTTTATAGTCATGTTTATCAACGATATCCATATATACTCAAAGTTAGAGGAGGAGCATGCCAAGTTTCTCATAGTTTTCCTACAAGTTCTTTGACACCATTAACTCTATAAAAATATATCCATGTTTATGTTTTGGATATGATTAGTGCATTTACTTAGGAATGTGGTGTTCTAGTAGGGTGTGGTCATAGAACCATCAAATACAGAGGAAATTTTTTCTTGGGAACACACAAGAACATTATATATGTTTCCAGCATCCTTGATATTGCTGGATATTATTGGAGGTTCATGTCTAATTTTTCTTAGATTATAGTACTGATAACTAACTTAACTAGAAAGGACCATACTTCCACATATACTAATAATTTTTAGGCATCTTTCAACTACTTGTAGGATAGATTGTTTAATGACCTAGTGCTTTGGTTTCTATAAGAAGAGGTGATGTTTGAGGTATTTTTTGATGCTTCCTGTCTGGATTTGGGATACATATTGATGTAGAAAAAGACAGTGATCTCTTATAAGTCTAGAAAAGTGTGTTCCCCTAAGAACAAATATACTACCCATGATCCGACGTTAACAACAATAGTGTTTTCCTTGAAGATGTGGTGACATTACATCATCAGTGAGCCCTTTGCGGTCTTCAAAGACCACAAGAGTATAATGTATGTATTATTTGAGCAGGATATGAATCCATGACAATAGAGGTGGACAAATTTTATCCAAAAATTTTATTTAAATATCTCTTAGAACCTAGGGAAATGAAATATTGTGGATGATGCATTGAGTGGGAAGTCACAGGGAGATGTATTTAGTTTGGTGATACTTAGAGAGGGATGTAAGAGTTTATAGAAATAGAGCTCAACACAGAGGAGTTCAGAGGTAAAGATTTCCTTTATCACATGACTATGGAATCATATTTTATTGTGTATGAAGATGAGTCTCAATGGGGAGACTCATCGGTGGTGGTGATTTGAGACCACATCGGTCATGGTGATGCTTCTGAGGGGTGGTAAGAAGATGGTCAATATCAAATGTAATTTTAGGGGAGTCTATTCATCCCACTGGCGATGTGTGAGTAAGTCCTATGTGAGTTTCATAGTTCATAATTAGTGGTAAATCTAGGAATATCTAATATATATCATGGATTGATGAGGTAACTTAGGTGGCATGGAATGAAGTGGTCAGTGGCCAAGTTCATGGCATGATGTCTAGTTTGTTCGCTGGTAAAATCAAAGAAAATTGTTTCAAGAGGTTTGTCACAACCTTTGGATGTCCCATATTGGAAGTGGGAGTATGTTTTTATGGTATTCAACACTGGGTTACCCTAGAATCATTGAGTATTTGATGTTATTTGGGTGATCATGGACTATATGATGAAGTTTTCCCATTTTCTAGTGATCTATGAGTTAATTGTCATGGATTCTCTTATAAGGTGGTATAAAGATGAAGCTGTGTGGTGTTATAGGGTGTTGATGACTGTCATTTCTCATTAGGTTCCTTATTTTATCTTAAAAGTCTAGAGAGTATTGCAACATGATTTTGGATCCCAATTTCACCTTAGAAATCTTGTTCACCCCTAGATGGATGGGTAGATAGAGTGGACCATCCAGACACTAAAGGATATGCTATGGACATGCATCTTGGACTTTAGAAGATCATGGGTGAAACACTTAACCTTTTTTGAGTTTGTATATAATAATAGCTACCACTCATACATTATAATTTCTATTTTTGATATGTTGTATGGATGACCATGTCATTATTTATTTTCCTAGACCAAGGTTGGGGAGTTACAAGTCCTTGCTCTTAATGTGGTGCAGAGCATGATAGGGAAGTTCCAGATAGTTAGAGAATAGATAAAAGAGGTGCATGATTATCAAAATTCTTATGCTGATCATAGGAGGAGGACCCTATAGTTCGAGGTTGGAGATCAAGTGTTCTTAAGGGTTTCCCCTTATCAAGGGTAGTGAAGGTTTGGTTGGGGAAGTAAGCTTTCTCCCTAGTTCATTGGGTGTTTTGATGTATTAGAATGCATTGGAAAGGTGGTATATTGGTTGGTGCTCTAATAGTGGATAGAAATGATTTATGGTATCTTCTACATGTATTAGCTTCATTGGTATCTTCATGATGACTTCCATGTCATTGAGTGGAGAGATTTGAATATTGAGTACAAAGTAAAATTCATTGAAAGACTAATTGAGATTCAGGATCTTCAATAAAAGGTGTTGTGTGGGTAAAGTTTCACTTTAGTTTGTGTTCTATGGAGGAAATGTGACTTATAGGAGAGAATTTAGGAGCACGAGACAAAAATGTATGCTAATTATCCCAAGTTTTTTTAATTTTAGTCATGTTTTGGTTTTCCTTAAGTGATATAACTATTGGTTAGATACTAGTTTATGAATTGTGAATTTTTTCTCTTACTATTCATGATTGGATGGTGGTTTAATTTAATATAAAATGATATCCCTAAGAGGTATCTCGTGGGATGGTTTTTTGGACCCTTCCACATCCCTCTCCCTTTCTGGGTTCTATTTTGATTATTGAGGATTAGAATTGTTTTATAGGTATCTAATGTGAGGGTATAGATTTCTAAACACCCCTTTATATTTTTGTAGGGTTTGGTGGTTTTATGAGGGATTTTGGAGGTGTTATAGAGGCTAAAGGAGAGTTTTAATATTTTTGAAATCCACTACACCATGGTAGTGGGTGGGTTCTAACTATTTTAATGCCTGCTTGGAGGATTGAGAATGGGGTGGGCTGTTTTGGACTTGGGTGTTTGGAGTTTGGTCGAGGAGTTGGATATTTGGTGTTGAAATCACCATAGTGAGTGAAATATAATTTCCATCAATTTTATAGGGTTTTTCACATGGAGTTTCCACTAGATGGAGATTGGGATGAAGGAAACGCCCTAGGGATCCCATTTTGTTGGGAACAATTCTTGGAGGGTCTCTCTATAAGAAATAGGTACTGTGGGGACCACCATGTTGTGGGGATGGGTGTGGTAAAATGTGAGGTGTATGGAAGAGCTGAGCTATGTGATAGAAGATAAAAAAGTGATATGGAGATCACTATAACATAGACTTTGGTGTGGTGAGGTGAAAATGGCCAAGTGCTTGGAACTATGTCACAGCGGTTGGTCGTGGAAAGCATATGAGGACGAAATTCCTTATGCCACACTATGGTCAAGGTTGTATTGGTAATTAAAATAGTTTTTATGAGTTTTAAAATGTGTGATAATTGAGGGGTTCAATGTTTTGAATTTAATATATTCTCTTTGACCGGACTCACCATGGGCCTTTTGAGGATCCCCATGCTACGGTGAAGGCTTACAAAGCCTCATCTATAAAAGGGAACACCCTGAATTCCTTAATTTAGTTTTGGTTCTTCTCTTGACCCCTCTTCAACCCCTTGACCCCTCATTAGGCTCCAACCAAATATATTAGGAGTTTTAACACCTTGGTTCATCTGAATTGAAGTCCTACGAATCAAGGTACTCTTTTTTCTCCCTTGTTCTTCATTCTTCTTGTTAGTATTCCTTTTGGGGGTTCATTTTGGGTTGAGATACTTTATTTCAAGTTTTAAATAAAGATATTATTGATGGTACCTTATTGTGGATAGGATTCAATGGGTATTACATCAATTTTGGTGGCACCCCCTTTAGTAGTGGATGATCTGTAATGGTATATTATTTACTGAAGAGCATTGAACATCTGGTTGAGGTAGTGGATCCTCATTCAATCCTTTTTATATGAATATGTGGGAATTTTATTCCATTTTATTCATTTGGGTGGATAGTACGGGTCGACTTAAGAATATAATTAATTGTATTAAATATAAATTTAATTGTATAGAAGAAATCACACGTGTTTACCTTTTGTTGTTATTTTACCTATGTGGTTGTGAAATTTTTTAATTCTTGCTGAAAATCATGTTTGTTGGGAGTCTTGTTTGTGTCATGGCTATTGTGATTTATTGACCTTTTTGTGACTCCTTACTTAAATTCATCATAAATAAAAGTCTATGAACTTATATATGGCTAATTAATCAGTTTCCTATGTAAATATATATTTGTGTGAAACAACCTTATTTAGAGATGATATAATGTAGTGAAATATTCTTGAAACTATTTTTTTGGTAGAAATGTAAGTTGAAATGTTCTTCTATGTGTTTATGTTCTTGTTGTGAATCTTTGGTCGTTATGTGAACTTTTTTGGGGATATTTTGGTGATGGTGGTGACCGTATTGGATATAAAATATGTAGGGTATTAAGGATATGTCTTTGTTTCCATGGGTTATGATAAGTTATGATATTCATTGGTTGGTTTATGATGTTATTATGAGGAAGTCAGGCTTTAGTTATGGGTTTCTCATGGGAGGTGGTGTTTGTTTATTTTGAAGTGGAAGGGTTATTTAGTGGAATGTTTTTATTAGTAGCCTAATAGCCATGAAATGAACTTTTAATGATGAAACTGAATAGAATGGGTTTGAAATTAAGAAACCATGGGATAAAATTAAGGAATTATAACCACCTTATGAATTAAAATATAGATAATGATATTGACTTGTATGTTAAATGTAATGGATTAATAAGAGAAGTTGGTTGATAAATTGTAAATATATAAATTGGATAACTTTTAAAGGTAAAATAGAATGAGGATTGTGTGTGGATTGTTTGTATGGTATGTTGCATTTAGTGGTGATAGCAGTTAATGACAGGTGTCATGAGATGTTGTGGTGGGATTGTGGGATGTGCTAGTGGTGTTTAATGTGAACCCATAGTCTAGTATTAGGTTTTATATATCTATATTTAATCTTCTTTTTATTTATATATTCACCCCACCCAATTTATATAACCATACCAATGACCAAATGTTTTGGGTTCTGGGTGTTTTCCCCAACATCTAGGCCAGTGGTGAAATAGATGGATAAATACATCCCCTTTTTTACTCTTTATTTAATAGTAGCTATGACGATGGATGATGGTGGATATGACTAGTGATGATGATCACTCATGTTGGAGATTCCTAGTGATGATGCGGTTATGGTATGCGGTGGGGGTCATGCATGGTAGGAGAAAGAAACATAGTTGATTTCCTACATGTTTATGATACACTATTTCCCTGGTTATGTGATTAGGTCATGATGCGGATGTTGACTATTTATAGAATGATATTATAGACCTTGAGAGTGTGTGGTAGGTATGTATGCATCTTGACCCACATTAGTGATGAATGGATATATGATTGATGGAATAAAATGGATGGGATAACAGAATATTTTATGTTGGGTCATGAGAGTATAAAACCAATGGAAAATTTGTTACAAGGTGAATTTTATTATATTACATTTAATGAAATGATATTATACTTGGATTTTTTATTTTGTGAAGCTACTATGGTGAGTCCATGATGGATAATTGACCTATTTAGGTGCTTGTTGGTTTTTTTGTTTATTCACTGGTGCAATGGTATACTCTTTTCACATTTTTATGAGAGTCCTTGGGTATGATCCTATTGATTATATATGTTATGACCACTCTACATATATATTAACATTTATTAGGTTTCTAGGATTATTATAAGGATATATATGGACATTACTAGCTTGGGTGTTGGAGCTATTGTTGAGTTTCTACCACAGGGTTTATCTTTTGGTACATACTTAGAGACTTAATTTATACTTTTTTGATTTTGTTCAAGCATTTTGGAGTGTTTTTTTCTTATTTTATATTATGTGATGGATTTTTTGGTTCATATCCTATTTCTTGATCTTATATTAACATTTTTGAGGGTAATTCCTCTCATATGTTTGATTTTTATACCCTCAGTACTAATCGCCAACCTAGGGACTGCTGGAGGTAGGACTCATGGGTTATTATCTATCTTACTTCAATTCTAAACTAGGAGGGGTAATTTTGAAGGGATTAAGTCATGAAACAATAAGTTGAATATGTTGATCTCAAATCCCTTGATGATCAGGCGAGCTATCCCTTAACATGTCTTCCGATGTTTGAATAGTCCTCTCAGACTGCCCATCAGTTTGTAGATGATAGGCCATGATAAGGTTTACTTCAGTATTCATATTCTTTTTAGGACTCCTATAAAATGTATAAATAAATCTTGGATCAAATTCTAAAGCAATATATAATAACATGCCTTTTAGTCTCACCACTTCTTGAATATATAGACGAGAAAGGCACTCAAGGGATAAATCCTATTATATAGAAATAAAAAAACATAATTTTTTAATCTATCAATGATTACCCATATGGAATTATTTCCCTTTAATTTATTAGGAAGTCTAGTAACACAATACATAATGATGTTCCTGTACTTCTATATAGGTATGGGTAGTCATTTCAATACTCCTTTGGGTAGTTATTTCTCTATTTTCACTTACTGACATTCTAAACATCTTGTAGTTTAAATAGAAATATCCCTTTTCATATTATACCACCAATAATAATCTCATAGATGTCTATACATTTTGGTGTTTTTGGGATGTATTGAGAACGTAGAGTTGTGAGCTTCATCCATCATCTCTTTCTTTAAATATATAATAAATGAGATACATAACCTTGTACCAAACCTCAATACTCCCTCTTGATTAACATTGAACTTAAAAAACTTCCCATTTTCCAAATCCTCTATCCTCTTTTGTAACTTAGGATAATCTCTTTTTCCTTTCTTGATATTATCCTATAATGATGGTTAAAAAATCATTTAGGATAGTATTGATGATGTACCATCCCTTAAAACCTCAATGTCCATATTTACCAAGTCCTTGATCAATGGATATCCTTAAATCCTTATCATTACAAGAAATCATAGGACTTTCCTACTCAACACATTAGTGAATTTATTTTTTGTTCCCAGGTGATAATGAATAGAACAATCATAGTCCTTAAAAATTTCCAACCATCTCCTTTATCTAAATTTCATTTCATTTAATGTGAATATATTCTTATGAATTTGGTGGTCTATGTATATATCAAACTTCTCCCAAAAAATATAGTGTCTCTATATCTTTAATGAAAATATAACTACATATAACTCCAAATCATGGGTATAATAATTCTATTCATGACACTTCAATTGCTAAGATTAATAGGAAATCACCTTTTAATTTTTCATGAGTACACATTCAATCCATTTCAAGGATGCATCACTATAAATGATGAATTATTCCCCATCATAGGGAAAAGTCAGCACAAGTACACTAACTAACATCTTATTCAATTCTTGGAAACATTTTTTACACTCCTTTGTCTAGATAAACTTAACTACCTTTTGAGTTAACTTGGTCAGTGGATTAGAAAGCTATGAAAAGTTGTTCACAAACCTTTTATAGTATCCTACTAGACCAAGGAAACTTTGAATCTCCATTACTATTATAGGAAAATGCCACTTTTATATGACCCTTTTCTTTTCTAGATCAACCAAGATTCCCCCACTAGTCACAATGTGTCCCAATAATGTTACTTGTTGTAACAAAAACTCAAATTTATTGAATTTATAAAAAAGATTCACTTTCCTTAGAGTCTGTAATAAGAGCCTTCTATGATCCTCATACTCCTAATTGTTTTTGGAATATATCAGAATATTATTAATAAACACCACCATAAATCTATCAAGGTAGTTCCTAAAGACTCTAGTCATGAAATCCATAAATATGGTAGGATCATTAGTCAAGAAAAAAGGTAATAAAACAAACTCATAGTTTCCATATATTGTTTAGAAATCAATATTTGGAATTAATTCTTTCATCACCCTTAGTTAATGTACCTCGATCAAAGGTCATTCTTGGAGAATAATTGAGCCCCAAAATTTTGTCTAAATATATAAGGACCCATGTTTTTCCAAACAGAAAATTTGAGCATAAATTTGAATTTTTCTTTCAGGTGATTATAAAGGGTAAAATGGTAATTTTACCTAATAGATGTTTTTAGGTAATTTTTTTGACCACTCCATTGGTCTTGGAATATGTTGTTTACCATAGTACATAAGTTTAGTAGAATTGTGAGCCATTCTAATTTTCATAGAATAATTAATAATTAATATAATTAATTAAATATTAATTTATTCACACACATTCATTTAGTTGTATCTTTTGAATGGAGTTTCTGATTGATATTACATCTCTATATTTGAGTCCCTAATGGGGTTTTTTTACTAGGCATGGCATAAACTCATGTTGGTGTTAGGGCCGAGCGTGAGCCCCTTTTTATTTATCTTTTCTTTTTCTTCTTTTCTTTTCCCTTTATCTATTCTCTTTCATCCTCTGGATTATCACAAACAACCCTATGGGATTCATTTTTGATGACCAAAATAGGAGAGGTAGATGAAGATATTGAAATAGGGATATAATAAAGGAGGTGTCTTCATGGAGTTCATGAGGTGTTAGATCATTGTGAGACAACCATGGACCGTGGATACTAGCAAAGCTTCAGTGGATTCTTCCCAAAGGTCAGCCATTTTTAAGTTTTTCAGTAAATCCCCATCTATTTACCAATTTCAAGTTTTAAAGCTCTAATATCACTTCTCATTACCCTTAAAGGGTTAATCTATATCTTTTGGGGAGAAAAATGAGGTTTCAAGACGATTTGAGGGGTTTCCCATTAGGAAATCTCGATCACACAATGTATAGTTCTGGAACACACACCATGTGTTTTTACTGTTTAGGGAAGATGATATTTTTAGAAGTACATATTGTGTATATGGTATACACACCATGTACTGGTACTCATCTATGTAGCTGAGTACCTATACAGACAGCCTGTATATGGGTACTTGGTTGTGTAAAGTACATGACTAGACCCTGGGTGGGCTACATGCAATGTAGAAGTACAAGACCATGCTGAATACATGGCCAGACCATGTGAGGCACATGGTCAGGTACCTCATGTAGGATAAATTCTTTTTACATGGTATACATGCTGTGTACATGGAATTTACATTCTATATCTGAATGAATTACACACCTAGGTGGGGATTCAAGGGTACATGCTGTGTACTAGGGTATACACACTATGTACTCCTCCCTTGCCACCCTTTTTAAGGTTTTTCATATCTTCATTCCCTCAATCTAGAATTAGAAACATGATTAGTCAATCTTGAGAATTTTTCCACATAGACTGTGATGGTGGAACCATTGGGGTGATTCAAACAATCTTAAAAGGTGTTTTGGGGTGAATAAGATATGATATAGAGGTTCATTCTCTAGTAATTATATTATATTATTACTTGAGAGTGAGATAGATTGGATGGGTGTTTGAAACAACCCAGAGTGAGACCCTTGATTTGAGTTGGTCTATGATCCATCTCTCTAATACGATGTTTAATGGATTTTCCTTTTAGGTCAAGATTCTGTCTTCTCTTTTGACCTAGACGATCCCATGTAAGATGCCTCTACCTTATTACTATTACCAAGGGTCCCATGTGGGATTCCATAACTTACATACTAACATAGAAAATCCTTTATAATACCCCTATACCTATTTAATCTTTCCTAGGATACCATATAGGATGCCTCTATTAACTTACTTCTTCTGAGGATTCCATATAGGATGCCTCTGGTATCTTGACATTTCTAAGGTTCCCTAGAGGGATACCTTCACTTATGTATAAACTTGAAGGATCCAAAGTAGGATGCCTCTTTAGTGTTTTAACCTGAGGGGCCCATTGGTTTTCCCAGTGTTTGAATAACCCTAAGTTAGTACATTGGGTTTTGGTAGAGATGGCAACAGGTGTTACCTTAGAACCCATACCGAACATGTAAGCCGTGAGGCAATAATATTAGTGCTGGGTCTAGGCATTCAGTTACCCACACTCTTTTTTATACATTCACATGGTTACTCAAGACTCTAATATGATGTCTAGAGGTGGTTCCTAGTTCTCAACTGAAGTGCCTGATGCGATGAGATATTTTATTTTGGGATGCCCATACATACTTTCTGGGATCCGTCTCATGTACCTATTAATTTCTTGGGATGCCCAAACATACTCCTCGGGGTATGAATTTTTACCCTTTTTATTGTTTATTATATTATTGGGATTCCTAGATGTACTTCCTAGGATCTGAATTATGATATATACTTAGGTATGATTATGATCTCTCAAGTGATGGGGATGATTAAACTCTTACTGATTGATTACTTGACCATGGCGTTGTACATGGAAATCTATATCGTTGATGTAATCAAGGATGATTACACTCTTCCGAGTGATGCTTAGGATTCTCCCTAGAGCCAGGTGGATGTGCCATTATATTGTTGAACTCACCAAACTTGATTGGGAATGATATATTGAGCCGTTTTATTTTGAATTAATACCGAAAATGCACTTGGATTAAGAGATCCTTCCTTAAATATCACCAAATAGTCATCCACTTAGGGTTCATCTGAGCTCCAATGTCATAATAAAACATATAGATTCGGACTTAGGTCTCAGACACCAGGCCAAATTTATATGGAAAGAGTGGTATGACATCCAAATCAGTACCATATTTATAGGATGTCCTGATAATACCTAGAATCCTTCATTATAGTGATTAGAGGTGAGTACGAATGAACCCATGGATAGTAAATGTATCCCCCTGTAGTGACATAGATTTCTAAGAGATATTTCCAGCACTGGATGAATCTAGTATTCTTGATTAGGATTATAGACCTAAGGACTGACTTAATTATACATGGATTGAGTGGTATGACATCTAGCTCAATTCCCTATTCATAGTATGCCCAATCGACCAGGATTACTAACCCAATGATCGACTATGTTTTGGTTCATGTTATTCATTAACTTACTTACACACACACACACAAATATATATTTATATACATATATAATTATATATATGATGACACTTTTTCTAGATGATCTGGATCATTAACCCAATGATTGGTTTTGGACATAACTTTTTAATGATATTTATTTCCTTATTTATTATTCCAGTAATGTCTCAGATAGGATGAGCATATTTTATGAGTATGCACTTCTGATAGAGGATTTATAAGTTTATCATTGGGGTAGCCTATTGAGATAATTTCTCGACACTATATGTGAACCTTGGTGTGTGTAAAGACCTTATGTACTATTTCCAAGTTTATTATAAATACATGATGGATAGGGATAAGGTCTAGGGTTTCATGATCGATCAAAGCTGATCGTTTAGGTTCTTATGATTATTATAGAGCATCTAGATAGTGTCTTAGTGACTGGGTATGTGGTCTAACATGGAGTAAGTAGTTGATCCATGTACATTTATTTCAATTTATTTTATGTACTCAAATTTATGTGATCATCCCAATAGGAGATTGTTTCTATATATATAACATGTCTGTTCGGGCCTTTACTAAATTCTATTTTATTACATCCTACTTATATTTAATTATTCTGAACTCTATTAATTTACTAATATGAATGATGTTTAATTACTTCCTCCTTTTTTCTCACTCTAATATGAGGGCATGGTATCCCCAATATCACACCCTAGGCCCTCAATGCTAGTTGGAAACCTCTGGAATATGAGTAGGTGTGCTTAAGGGCTTGTAGTGAACTGACTCAGGGAATCAGTTTAGTGTATTCTGGGTCAGGGCATTACAGAGTGGTATTAGAGAGATTCCTTTCTTGTTACATTACTATTTGGGATATGTTAAACATGAGTATTAGGAATGTGTCATAATATGTGATGAATATCAGACTGGTGCATTAAGGAAACTTGTTTTGGTAGGATGTCTAGGTTACCAAGGATATGAGACTACAGTTCTTGATCTATGATGTTACAGTTTTATATGATTTTCACTTTGAGAAGTACACATGTTGTGTGGTGTTTATTAATTACTATCAGACCATCAACAAGGGGTCATTGATGGATATTTTACTTATGGCCATTGGCAAGAGTCTTGTAATTGATTTTTAGTCTTTGGAGGAAAATGGTATAGGCGTATCATGCATCATATTTGACACATAGGATTGACATGTTATAGGTTTTATAGTGTGTGATTTTATTAATGTTAGAGGCCATTTTTTTAAAGTGTCAACAACAACCTAAATGTTATTTTCCCATATATTTTCTTGGCGGAATTATACTCAATTGCATTGACTTACATATATATATTTCCCTATAATGGTAGGTTATGTGGATTTATGGTGAGACATTTGACTGTTAGGATGATTAATTAGTCCTCATGAACAAGATGTACAATAACTCTAGTAGGTCGATAGGGTTCATGGTGCCTCGTGTTGGACCCCTTTTAGGGGGTTGTTACTTAGGTCTGGTTATTTAATTTGTGAGTAAAAACCTATACAGTGTTTTCCTACATAGATTAGAATGGAATTCTACTTAACCAAACCATGATAGTGATATAAAATATGGATTATTGAGATGATGTTGTGTGCATACTATCGACCTTCATAAACATTGGCATCTGATACTTACATTTTAGGTGATCTAGTCAGGTCTCTTTGTATGATGTCGATAGGAAACTAAACATTTATAGTGAACTGTAACTTCAAGGGGGTATCAGCATATATATATGCTCGGTGAGTGTTAGTTCATCATTATTCATTCATTACATCATTTCATCTAGGGAGAATCCCTTATGAGGATGCTCAAAGAGGATCATGGACCATGTAGGTTGATGCTTGATTGTTTTGGCCCTCATCGGTTGATGTTTTATTTACCAATTTTAGAGAGATATTTGATAGGTGTGCTAGATTATTTATGTTGAGATAGGTGTATGTATGAATTCACATGAGATTTAGGCTTGTTGAGATGTTTCATCCTTAGTTTGGTTGGTTAGACCTAGTGACCCTATTATGAGACTTGATCAGTAAGACTAGGTGGGAGACCTAAATACCCTTAGTCTGGACTTAGAACCTTGTAGGTTAATGTTTGGTTTGATCATAAGAAACCTATAAGTATGGTTGTAATGTATTTTTGGATTCCTTTTTAGGCAGTGATCTAGTTTATACACTCGTAATGCGACTGATACCTGTAAGGTGCTCGAGTTTTTCAATATAACCAGGTTAATGTTGTCGGTTTCTGAGAAATCACTTAGGGTTCTTATTTCAAAACTATCTTTGAATAATAGAATTTTTTGGGTACCTAGACCTATTAACTAGTACCTGAGAGCTTTATTCTTAATTATAGAAAATGATGTCATGTGATAGGTGGTCATAGGATAAATTGTGGCATAGGTATGGTGCCTAATCTTGAGAAGAAGTTCCAAGGGAGATCTTGATGTAATAAAACCAACATGATGTGTAGCATGGTTATCTTTGATTTAGTTATAGATGAATCATGAGAGTGTTATTTAGGTGATGAATGAGTAGTATGAGTTTGTACACAGAAAAGGTACACGTCATTTGTGCATGGTACTGTTTAAATCTTAAATTGTTTAGTGGTCGGGTGTGAACCAAGGACCAATGGTTTCAAAGAAATACTGCAGGTAGAGTTTCTTGGGAGTTGTGATTAAGTGATAAATGTCCCTCTATGGTAGAGGATACATCGATAATGTATTGAGTTCTAGGATTTGGTTTACCCATGGCCAGACTTGGACACACTTTGTCGAGAGACGTGGTGTTAGGAGTTGGTTAAAGGCAAGTGCAACCTATTTGATGTGAGAATGGATTTAGAGATATGTACATTCATATAGATATAATATTGGCATCCTCCAAGTTATAGAGAATAATTCTCTATATCATGAAATATTCCTAAGTTTGTTGAGAGAGTGTCGGTTATACATCAAGCTTATTTTATTTTCAAATATCTTCCCTGGTTTGATGAAAGAACCTATTGAGGTTACTCTCGAGGAGCGGTATAGTGTAATATATATGGTGGGGAGTGAACCTTGTCCTTTTTTAGGATGGTTACCCTCTTTCTAAGTTGAAATTCATAATTTTCCATTGGAACCTTTCTTGGGAAGCAGGAATGGTCAATGTTTTGATGCTTCCGCATTGGTGCTCTTGTATGAGTGGTTTTAGACACTCCAGTCATTATGTATAGTAATGTATGGAGTGTGGTCCTTTGATCCTAGAGATTTGTTGTAGAGTAATGATAAGGATACTCATATGGTGTGGAGTATCATATTGACCATTATTGAACGTCTACCACGATGAGAGAGTTGTGAATACTATGACACCTATCATTATACAATCAAGATAGCATAATTTTGTTTATGCTCAAGATGATATCATGACTACCTTTTACCACCAAGTATTCTCAAGGATGAGAAGGGTTACGGTGGGAAGATTTCAAGGACCCATGTTTTTCTGGATTGGAAATTTGAGAAAAAAAATTAATTTTTCTTTTAGTTAATTATAAGGGGTAAAATGGTCATTGTTTCCTAGCATATGATCTTGAATAATTTTTATGACCACTCCATTGGTCCCAGAATAGGGCTTCTACCCTAGGATAAAAGTTTGGTAGAATTCTAAACCATTCAAATTTTCATGGAATGATTAATATTTATATAATTAATTAAATATTAAATTATTTTCACAAGTTTTCTTAATTATATCTTTTGAATGAAGAATATGATTGAGATTATATCTCTATCATTGAGTAAAAAATTGGGGGTTTTCCTAGGAGATATATAAACTCATGTAGGGTGCTGGGGCTGAACCCGACCCCCCTTTATTTTTCTTATTTTATTTTCCATTTTTATTTTCTCTTTTCTCCCATGGATTCTACCCCACAGCCCCTATGGGATTCATTCACCATGGATGAGATATGAGAGAGAGAGGGAGAGAGCTAGAGAGGGATAGAGGAAGGTAGTTTCTACCATGGATCTTGAGAGGATCCATATTTCCATGAGGCAACCATGGACCATGGATACAAGTAAAGATTCAGCAGATTCTACCCAAAGGTAGGACGTTTTTTAGTTTTTCCATAAATCACCATAGATTTAATATTTTTGAGTTTTAGAGATCTATTATCACTATTTAGGATGCCTTGAGGGTTAATCTATATCTTTTAGGGATAAAAATAGGGGTTTAGGCTGATTTGATGGCTTTCCTATTTGGAACTCTCGATCACATGGTGTGTAGTTTAGGAACACACACCGTGTGTTCTTACCATTTAGGGAAGATGGTATTTTTAGAAGTACATGTCATGTATAGGGTATATATTCCATATACTAGTACTAGTCCATGTATCTGAGTACCTATCCAGACAAACTGTGTAGGGGTACTTGGCCATATAAAGTACACGACCAGACCCAAGGTGGGCTACATGCCGTGTAGAAGTACATGACCAAGCATAATACAAGGACAGACCATGTGAGGTACATAGGCAGGTACCCCATGTAGGGTACACACCATGAACATGGAATACACATCGTGTATATTGGATTTACATTCCATGTTCGGATGAAGTACATTCCCAGGTGGGGCTTTGAAGGTACATGCCATGTACCAGGGCATACACACCATATACTCCTCCCTTGCCACCATTTTTATGATTTTTCATATCTTAAATCCCTAGAGCTATAATTGGACACATGAGTAGTCCAAATTGAGTGTATTTTTATGTATATTTTGATAGTGTAACACTTGTGTTGATTTTAGGACTCATAAAATATGTCTTGGGGTGAATGCGATATAATGGTGAGGTGTTTTTTCTAGTAATTGGATTCGATAATCTCCCGAGAGTGAGATATATTGGTTGGTTGTTTAGAAAAACCTAGAGTGAGACCCTGATATGAGATTTTCTATGATCCATCTCTCTAATATGATGTTCAATGACTTTTCCTTTATGTTAATGAGTTCATATTATCTTTTGGTCTAGAGGATCCCATGTAGGATGCCTCTACCTTATTACTGTTACTAAGGGTACCATGTGGGATGACTTCACTTACATGCTGACCTAGGGAATCCCTTATAGGACCCCTACCTATTTTATATTTATAAGGATCCCATGTAGTATGAATCTACCTATGTATACCATTATGAGGATCCCATACATGATTCCTTTTATTATGTTTCATCTGAGAGTATCTCTTGTAGGATGTCTCTATTTACTTACTTATTCTAAGGATTCCGTGTAGGATGCCTGATAGCTTGATGTTTTTGAGTTTCCCTAGAGGGATTCTTCCACATATGTATGGAATTTGAGGATCCCAAGTATGATACCTATATAGTGTTTTTACCTTAGAGAACCAGTGGGTGTCTCAATTCTTGACTGACCCTGATCTAGAATGTTGGGTTTTGATAGAGATAGTAGCATGTGTCACCTTAGAACCCGTACCAAACATGTAATCCATGAGGCAATAGAAGTAGTTTTGGGTCAAGGAATTCAACCAACCTCACTCTTTTTTTATAAATTTACATGGTTACTCATGATGTAACTATGATTGGAAGAGGTGTTTCCTAGTTCTCAACTGAAGAGCCTAATGCAATGCGATATTTGATTTGGGATGCCCATACATACTTCCTAGGATCAATCTTATGTGACTGTTCATTTCTTGCGATGCCCATACGTACTTCCTGGGGTTTGTATTATGAGGTTTTTTATTTTTTATTATATTATTGGTATACACATACGTAATTATTGGGATATTAATTATGAGATATACTCGGGGATTATTATGCTCTCACAAGCGTTGGGGATGATTTCACTCTCCCCGATTGATTACTTGATCGCAGTAATGGACATAGTGTTCCACATTATTGATACACTCAAGGATGCTAATTATCTCCTAAGATACATCTAAGATTATCCCTAGGGTTGATTATACACACCATTACATTACTAAACTCACAAAACTTTACTAGGAGTGGGTTGTTGAGCCATTTTCTTTTGAATGGATACCAAGAAGGTACTTAGATCTAGAGAGAATTCATTAGAGTTTTTCTAAGGGCCATCCACCTTAGGGTTCATCTATGACATAATATTGTGACCGCCTATAGACTGAGACCTAGGTCCCAAACATAGGGTTTAATTTACATGGAATGAGTGGTATGTCATCCATCTCAGTACCATATTTCTAGGATTTCAATATAATATCTAGAATCCTTCATTATAGTGATTGGAGGTGAGTACGGGTAAACCTAGGGCTAGGAAATGAATCCCCATGTGGTGAATTAGATTTATCAAAGACATTTATAGAAACAGATGAAGTAGGTATTGTCGATAAGGATTAAATATTGAATGATAAAATTAATTATACACGGATTGAGTGGTATGAAATCTAGCTTAGTTCCCTAGTCATAGGATGTCCAGTCGATCAGGATTATGAACCCCAAGGATAAACTATATTTTGGTTCATATTATTTTTCTCCTTACTTATATAAACACACACACACACACATTTGTGGTGATATATATATATATATATACATATATTCTTATATATGATGGAACTTTTCCTAGATGATCAGGATCATACACCTAAGGATCAGTTGTGTACTTACTTATTTTATGATATTTGTTGCATTATTTATCATTCTAGTTGTGTCTCAACTAGGCTGAGAATATTTCATGAGCATGAACTTATGAAAACATATTTATTGGTTCATCATTTGGGTGGACTAATGAGATTATTCCCCACCCTTATACATGCACCTCAGTGTGCGTGTATACCTTATTTCTACTTTTCAGGTTGAGAATAGATACATGATGGATAGGGCCGAGTCCCAGGGTTGGAAGATCAAGAAGAGCCTCTCATGTGGGTTCTTATGATTGGGATAGAGAAACTCAGAAATGTATTAGAGACCAATTATGTGGTATGGATCAGAGTTATTAGTTGATCCATGTACATTTATTTCAGTTTCTTTCATGTACTCCTATATATGTGGTCATCCCAATGGGCGATTAGTGATGTATGTATGAAATGGACGTTCAGGACTTTACTACATTCAATTTTATTATAAACTGTTTATATTTATTACTTCTGCACTCTATTCATTTACTTCTATGGATAATTTTTAGTTACTTTAATTTTTTTCTTACTTAGATATGATGGCATAGTCTCCCCACTATCATACCCTATCCCCTCACTGTGAGTCGACAGCCTCTAACGTACGAGGAGACGCACTTGAGGTTTCACAGAAAACCTACTTGGGGCACCAATTTAGTGGATTTTGGGTCAGTAAATTATAGAATAAATCATAAATCCTTGGAAGATGGTATTTTTCATCACTGCAATCCCATTAAGTTATCTATAATAAATGCATAACTGCATTGATTTATCCTTCTTCTTCAAAAATAGAACCTGTGATCCCTAATGAGACACAATCAATTGAATAAAACCATTCTCCAAAAAATATTTAAGTCTCTTATTTGAATAATTTATCTCTATATATTCCACTATATATGGGGTCTTTGATATAGGTTTGGATCTAAGTATGAGTTTAATTGAGAACATTACCTCTATTTTTGGGGGTGATCATGGAAATTCTTCAAGAAATACATCAATGTATTTATAAATAATGAGGAAATATACCATATTCAAACTTTCACTTTCTTCCCCTTATTCACCAATTATTCCTAAAAACAAGGATATAAAAGGTGGATCTTAATAAGACTTAGGCTAAGATATATCTCATTTGAAACTAAACATAGGTTTTCCATTCAAGACAAATAAAATTTTATTTTATCTAAAGTTCATCTTGGCATTATACTTTGAGATCTAACCCACCCCTAGTATTATTTTAAATTCCACTATTGGAATGAACACTATGTTTGTGAAGATATTGTACTCACCATAGTTAATATGAGAATCTATATATATACTTGATTCTTGAATAGTTCCTCTAAGAGTTTTAATAGGTTGCTCTACCTCTTTAAGTTTTGGATTTAACTTGATATTCTATGCAAAACTGAATGAAATAAATGAATTTATATAACTATAATCAAACAATGTACTCACTTACTTTCATTGTACGATGCGTGCACCTTCCACTACATCATTCAGATCCTCAACATCAGTCACGTGATTATAAAATCACGACCATTTTCCCTTTCCTTTACTAGGGTTTTTGACTATTTCACTTCTCTATATTATGATTTTGACATTGGTTAGTGAAATTCACATACTACCTACACTTGAAACATTGCACTGCAGGTTGTGATTACATCATCGTCCCTTTTTCATTTTCATTTAAATGTCATGGTTTTATATATCCATGACAATTTTGAGCTTTATGGGAATATTTTATTCACTTTTAACTCTTCCCATTTTCTTACATACAATTCCCTAAATTCTTTTTGTTTCACTTATTGCACACAAGTAGTTTTTGGAACTTCCCTTCTCTTTCAGGGTCAAAACTCCTTCCAAAATTTTGATCCATATTTATCTTCTTATCATTCAGTACATGAGACCACTGTTCATATAAAAATTCCATTTCTAATTTTATAGAACACCACCCTATCTTCTCATAGCTCCCAAATTCTATAATTTCTAGAGATTTCAGAATATTTGGTCTTATCCCACTAAATAATTGGTCAATTTTCCCATCGGAATCAAGAAAAAGCATAAATCCTATAACACATGCCTTGTAAAGTTAATATCATAACATCCCACCAATTCATTATAATTTTTATTCAACTTAAATAATTACCTATACATCTTGGTTCATAGGGTATAAGAAAAATAATTATTGAAAAATACATTTTTAAGTCTTCCCACTCCCTGAATTTAACCTCATCCTTTGGATTCATGTTCTTAATTAGTGACCACCACAAATTGACTTGTCCCACTAAGTGGTATACCATAAAAGAAACTTTATACTTCTCAGAACAATGCAGTATAAAAAATATATTTTATATCGTGTCAATCTATTGTTCTACCATCAAAGGATTAGAGGGTGCACTAAACATAGGGGGCCATTGATGCATGAATAATTCAACTGCTATTTTCTTTTTTCCTTTGTGAAGATAGACATTCTACATTGTTAGTGTTTTTATTTATAACCTCATTGAGAATCCTCATTAAGTTTTAAACTCTAATTTCTATCATATTAGGAAGATAATTGTTTCATTGTCCATTACATCCATTATTTACATGATCCCTTTTATTTTTTTTCCATTTTTTCTAGGATAAGAAAAAATAAATGAGAAATTACAACTATTTTAAATCTTATGATAATAGTTATAAATGGATGTTTAATCCTATAATTTTCTAATATCATTCTTATAGGATCTTATAATACAATCTAAACTTTTAAAAACAATTATTACTTTAGCTATATATCCTTCATATTGGTTCTTATAAAGCATATGATCAATAAAAGAATATCCCCCATGAGTTTCTATCTAGGTTTGCAGTATTAGGACCACTCATATTCTATTGAGTAAAGATTATTTTGATACTAAACTGACATTTTTTAGGGTGATTACCCCTTGGTACATATATTCCACAACTACATCCACTTTCTAGTATCTAGATATGGATGTAATTATTAATAAACCATGCACTCTATACTTTACTAAAATTTAAGAGATTTTACTATATCTAGGATTATACCTAGGGTTTTTAATAATTTTTTCTAGTAATAATTTCCAAAAATAACTAAACATCAATATGATATCAAATCTGAAAATCATCCTTTTTCATAAATGATTTTTTACACAATTCCATTACATAATATTTCAATAAAAAAATTATGTAAGATCTTTTGAGGTTTAGTGTCTTTAAAACTAATATCATAATACATGAAGTTTATAAACATTAATTAATCCTCTTGAATGAAAAAATTATTTATATTTTATTTCATTTCACTATATATAATTTCTGAGGGACATACATCAATATAAAAGGGTGTGTAGAAACCTCAGTAAGGGATGAAAAATGAAATATGATATTTGTGACCATGGATAATTCATGAAGCATACAAATATAGAATAATTATAAATAAATGAGGCATAATATAAGAGTATGATAATAAGTACATTAGTAATAACAAGGAAATGTGTATGCAATATAAAAATGATACATTCATAAGCATATCACCGAGGTTCATCACCAAGGTTTTGTAAAACATATTACCAAGGTTATTCACTAAGTAATCATAAACATGTTATCTATAGATACTAATTCTTTACCAAATTAATTTTAGAACTAATATGAAACAACCTTAATATGTATAAATTCACATGTTACACATAAACCAATTATCATAACAAAGCATTTCATCAATAACACATGGGAAATAATGAATGAGTTTCATATAAAAGTCATCAAGATCATAAGTTCTTAAAGACATGGAATTTTGTTTATTTGAAACCCATGATAAGGGAATGTGGGTTTAATATATGGAAGTACCTAATACATAAAGGATAGTTGTATCAATGTGAGTACCATTGAAATAGAATAGGGTTGGGTGTTCAGAATACAAAAGTTTGACATGGAAAATATTAAGATTAATTAAACAACATAATATGAGTATATAAAAGTTAATATAAGAAATTAATGAGAGATAGGGATAGTAACCCATTAATAGGAAATTATTTAATAATTAAGGGATGATTTAGAACATATGGAAACATAATAATTTGGAAATC
Organism: Viscum album; assembly: GCA_963277665.1. Taxonomy (NCBI): domain Eukaryota; kingdom Viridiplantae; phylum Streptophyta; class Magnoliopsida; order Santalales; family Viscaceae; genus Viscum; species Viscum album. Next base: position 2,081,682,059 of record OY728143.1, on the reverse strand, counting down.
AAAAGGATTATAACAAAGTATGTGATTGAATTGAAAAGAGGAGGGTGGGAACCCTTACCTTGAGAGGTTTCTTCATAAATCTTGGAAGGAGATCCATAGTACCTTAGAAAATCCTTGGGAGTATAGGTGTAATCAAGTCAAGTCAATTCAATATAGTATAATACTTGAGTTCAAGATTTATGAAAAGTTCCAATGCTCAATACTCAACTCGAATTGACTCAAGCTTGATTTTGAAAGCTTGATCTCAGCTTGAATTTTGAAATAAGATACTCGAGATCGATTGATTATGCTCGATTAATGTAAGTAGCTATATTACTACTCAAAATCAAACTAAATCTTGATCATGATTATATAAAATATAAGTATACTTGAAAAAAATAATTTATAACATTATCATACTACATTTTTTTTTCATAAATCAATAAAAAATATAAAAAATAATAAATTTATCTTAAAAACAAACCCATAAAAAATGCATACTTTTCATATTAATTGTCATAAACCACATAATAAAAACACTATAATCTATAATATAATAACCAAATCCCCAAAAAATAAAAATTAAATAAATCAAAAAATTTGATTTCATTGTGTGCATGGAAAGTATTTAAGATCAACATCACTCCATTTAACAAATTGTAGCTTCACCCAACCCCCTCTAAAATAATATGTCAACATATAAACATGCCATTACCTACTGAATAATTAAAATACATTACAATTAGACATGAAAATTATCCAATGAAAAATACTTGTAAAAAATACTTAGAAAAACAAACCATTAAATTTGATTATGAATCTTATTGATTAGAATTATTAAAAAAGAACTTCAAAAACTAAAAACATTTTTTTGTCTTGAGAATGGAATCCAAACTAAATAGTTTACCTCCAACATCAACTTGTATTTTTATTAAATACTAAAACTCATATAAACATGACCATTATATTCCATGTATTCCATGACACACAAAAATATGAAAGGATAATAATTATATACACCAGGAAAATGATGTCACAGAAAGTGGAATGTGGTTATAGAAGATTTTGGATGACTGGAGAATTTATTGGAGAATTATTATTATTATTGGAGAATAAAACAAATATTTCACAGACGGAGGTATGTGGTTATCACTAGACGTAATATGAGAAACTAAGGAAGATTGGTATATCGTATATGGTTACATTTTCATGTCACTAAGTGTTGGGAAGGGATTTTGAAGTAAAAGGACCATATTGAAACTGGATATATGAGATATATCTTGAGTAAATTTAATCATAAAATATAAAATCAGATATTAATAATTATGTTTGAATAAAAACAAAATAAAATTCCTATATCATTTTTAAAACTATATAAAAAGTTTAAAATGTATAGTTTTTTAGAACTTTTTATGAAGCTTTCATAGCTATTTCACATTTTGGACTCCTCTATACAGTCTTTCTAACTTGAAACTATAATCTAAATGAATATAAATTAAAAATTCTATATATAGCTATAGAAACATTAAAAAATTGATATAAATTTTTACAAAAATATTTTTACTAGACAAAACTAAAAAATAGATACAAATATCTATAGAAACATACTAAATACCAGAGGAGAGGACCAATTCTAGTCATGCACAACCCTAATGGGTTTCATGCCCACTGGTCCTTCAAGACATGTACTAAATAAATAAGGCTTAATGGGTGGGCTATCCTTGGGGGGGGGGGGCTATGGCCTAACTTTTTGGCCTATGTGTGTGGTGTGTGTGTTTAATATAATTGTACCCATAAACACCTAATATATATAATAATATATGGTATGAGTTGAACATAAAAAAATCAAGATAAAAAATAAACCATGATTCACTCACATTTTCCTTTTTTATCTTTTTTAATTAGTTTTATAGAAAAAATATATACAAGTATGGATACTCAAGAAAATTCATCTACCATTTATGCTGTTACAAAAAACAATGGCATAAATTGTTAACATTAGATAAAAAAAGTAACAAAGATACAAAAAATTGTATTCAACCATAGATTTAAAAAAAATATTAATTGATAATGATAACATCATCTTATTGGGAATCCAAAAAGTTTAACGGAATATTAATTTTTTTTCATTCTTTATGCATAAATGAAAAAAATAAAAAAATGAAAAATATTAATGATTGAAAAAAATTTACACATTTATATAATAAAAATATATTAAATAAAGTTACCTTATCATATTTTTTCACACCATGAAAATTATGACACTAATCTATAAAGGTGTAGAATAGTGATGGGATGGGCTTGAAAAATTTATCTTTTTATAGAAAAAAATAATTAGATTCATTTTTTTACAAGGAACATCATATTCATTTTTTACTATCAAATAAAATAACTAAAAAAATAATTTTACAAAAAAGGTATATAATAAATTATTAGAAAAATAAATAAAAAAATTTAGAACTTTATAGGAACACTATGTTTCATTTATAAATAAAAAAATCATTTGAAAAATAAAAAAATCATTTTTTAAAATAATATTCATACCATATAGAACAAAAACTACATTTAACAAACAATTGAGTGTCTTAAAATTCATAATCAACTACAGTGTTTTAAAATATAAGAAAAATTTAATTTAATTTTAAATTCATGATCAACTACGATGTTAATAACAATAAATTTTAGGAATAATAAATTCATATAAAAATTCAGTGTTAAAGAAAACAATAATGAATTCACCATATAATTTAGTATCTTAAACCTAATAAAATTCACAAAAAAAATCATTTTTTAGCCAAATAATAAAATGAAAAACAAGATGATTAAATATAATGAAATATGAAGTTGAATAATGAATAAGGAAATGAAATATATATCAATTGAGGGATTTATATTCTTAGATGATTTGGGATATAGCATGTCAAGCAACTCGAGTTGGGGTTGGGTATCAGAACCGGATACAGGTGGCAATGTTGGATGACTGCAGTTAGGGAGATCTGACTATCGATGTTATCTAGGTGAGGTAGTGGTGGAGGGAGGGGGATTTGTTGGTGGAAAGGGGAGGTGATTTCGATTGACTTATGTGATGTGAGGCAATTCAGGGTAATGGAGGAAGGAGGTGAGAGAGTGATGGATGGAGGGGGATTCAATGGTGACAAAGAGGGAGGAGGGGGAGAAGAGAAGAATAAATGAGGGAACGTCATATCCATTTGCTTGAAGGATGGGGTATCCATATTAGTTGTGATAAGGGTGGAAGGGGAGATTCTCTAGAGTGGATAGGGAGATAAGGGGAGAGCAACACTCATTGGTGAATAAAGGGGATTAGGGTAATCAATTTTTTAAGTTTTAATTATATATGAATAAAATGTTTTAATTATTTAAGTAGTTAATTTTAGATAAAAATTACATATTACTCGAATAATATTATGGCATACTTGATTGTATTATTTAAACACTCGAACTTGACTCGACAATGTACACGAGTAGCGTGAGATCGAGCTCGACTTGAAAAAAAAAATCGAATTGATTATTTTTCAAGTCAAGCTCAAGTAGCTTGAGAATACCAATGTATAATTTACACCTCCACATGGGAGGGATATAGATAGATAAATAAAGAGGAATTTTTACTTCAACATTTTGGAGTGAAGAGTAATGATATAATGAGTGGGTATTTATAACACAATAGAGGGAATTGTTTATTAATTTCCAAACATAGGCCATGGGCACCTAGTTAATAAAAAATAAAAAACCACTATCTTTACCATGGTTTTTTCCATGATTCTTTCCAATGAGAAGTTATTTTTAATATTTTATTAGTTTAATAATCTAAATCCTTAAAATAATATCATCCATGACGTGTAACTGAGTCATATTCATAAATAATAGTTTCTAAAATATTAAAGCATCCTTTAGGTTTTGGAAGGTTCTTTATAGGTTTGGAAAAATAATATCATCACATTAAAATACCTTATTTTAATAAAAACGCTATTTTCGGTTGATAAAACTCTTTATATAATTTATCATATCACCTTTAAGTTATTATGTTGTCATAATACTTACAGTATATTCATATCATATTTAATTTTTACCCAAAATTTTTAATGTATGAGAATATTATGAAAATTTAACCATCGATTAATTTTGATGTGATGATTTCAATATTTATTTTATCCAAATAATTTTCTAAATATGATAATTTTAACCTTTAAATAAAAATCCCAATTTAGTGAAAAATAATAGTTTTTATGATTAATCAACTTTATGACCCTTATAAAAATTACTCAGGATATTATAAAATTACATTATTATTTATATTTAAATAAATAGTGTTTTGAAAGACCATTTCATGAAAATAAAATTTATTTTAAATTCTTAAATTTATCATAAAAGTGTATTTTAATAGAAATTATATGTTTTCCAAAAATACAATTATGCTTTATTTATATCCAAAAATTTATTTATCATATTCATCATATATTCATGTGTATTATATAAAATAAAATAATAATGAAAATGGGATTTAAGAAACTACTATTTCATTTATAAAAATAAAATTACAACTTTATAATACTAAAATCTAGTTACATAACCCCTTATTACACCAGTATATTCCCTATGGTAAAAGTGTGTGATATTGGTACTTTCATTAGGAAGCTTAGCGAACATTTATCTAGTGATGATATCTACTAACTTGAACTTCTCCTGTAGTCAATTATGATCGAGCTTCACTTGTTGAAGCATTACCTAGGTTTGGCCATAGTAAGCGCCAATGATGGTAGCTCCCCACCAAGCTCTAATAAATGGGCTTCATAAGGCATTATACTATTGGTTGAGGCTATAATTTCTCCCTTTTGCATCAATTATCATTTTTATTACCCTTTATAGACACTAATTATAAAAGGAACATTATTACCAATGGTCATAGTTCCCAATGATCAAAATGACCAATGGTTGGGTAATGGTTAGATCCTAACAGTCACTTTTCCAATTACACACTATATATATGCCACCTTTCTCACACCTTATTATTCACTAATTCACTTAAAAATGTTCTATACTTCCAATGAAAATGTAAATCTTAATCCTAGAAATTCAATTTATGTTTACTGTTTTTATAGATGGGGTGATCTTCAAGGGAGAATTCAATCCCACTGAGTTTACCATTATATATACACTATTCTTTAGTGTTTTTATACCTATACTCTTCTTATCGCTTATCATCAATATTATTACATTATGCAAAATTTTCCAATGAAATTAATAGTCTTTATATATTCTGTTAACATAATAAAGAAGTTATTGAAAGGAATAAGATATTTTATTAAAATGAGAAATAAGTTATAGACTGTTACAATTTAGTCCATTATCCAAGCATAAAAGATTCATTATGAATTCTTAAGTGATATTTTATTTATCCAAAATCACTTTAAAAACCATCCATTGAATCATTGTAACTAAATTTTAATGAAAACCTGAACAGAAATATGTTCAATTTTAAATTATTTCTCATTGTCTAAAAATATATATTATATCACTAGTAAAACAACTTTTTTTTTACTTTGAACATTTGACATCAGTTATATATAATTTGCGTGAAACATATTTTCCTCTTTGGTTATTTAATAATTGATGTTGAATGTTATAGAGATAATATGTTTCATATCGGATAATTAAAAACCAACATGGGATATATATAAAAAATATACTCATTACTATTAGTAGAATAACTAAATTTAAATCCTAAAAAACCTTATCTCACATCATTTCACTCTCCCATCCACATCCATCTATTTTAAAATATGAATATCCTGAAACCCATGAGTTTTTAAAAATATGAATGTCTGTGGTGATATCTTTCTATCCCAACCAAAACTCTTGTAAAAACTTTGGATATTGACACTATTGCCACACTTATTCCTTATCTCCCTTAGCACTGCCGCATTTTTTCCTCAACAGTGTCACTGCCCCAATCCACTTAGTTGTTCCTCCTTACGTATCAATATCCATTGATTCATTTTCCTAGTGCCTATAATTTCACATTGCAACCTTTTCTTTTTGACATTTTCTCTCTCTCGGATATGTCACTCTAAGTACACTAATCCATCACATATAAAAACAACTACCCATTGATGATTATTGTCTTCATTTGAGAAAATATTTCTTTATTATATTTTTTTGAATATTATTTTATAAAAATTATATATTTTTAGGATTTTAGTTGTAGTGTTTTAGGAATTAAAATAGGTTTATTATTTTTGTGATGGAATTAAAAATTATAAATATATTGAGTAACATTTTTTTTATTCTTATAATTATTTAGTAATTCTAGTTTTTAGACTGTATGTGTATATAAATAAAATTAATGTATATAATAAATAAATATTATATGATCTTTTTATTTTAAATTATTCTATACTTACTATCTCAATATTTTAATTTTTTAATCTAATTACTTCAAATTTTTATAAGTACATTTCAATGTATAAAAATTATTTCATTATTGGTACGTATTTAATCAAATTCAAAATCCTATAAATTTATCATTATATTAATTTTTATTGCTACCATTATTATTATAATTAAAATTTCATAAAGTTATTATATTATACTAATTTTATAAATATTAAGGTGTAGATTATTATTGAAAGTGATCATGAATCATAGTTATATTAATGTGAAGATAAAGAATAATAAATATGAGAAAGGATTTAATGAATTCTTAGAATTTTATAATTGAAATGTTATAAAAAAGAATTCATTTATTGTCCACACATGAAATGGTTAAATACAAAAAAATATAATATAAATAAGTCAAATATCATTTAGATTGTAATGGGTTCAATATGAGTTATAGTCATTGAATTTGGAATGGCTAAATGCAATAATGTTTAATGTCTCATGATGAAGATGTTTATATGATGGTATTTATTCAAATTAAGGAATTAATTTGTGACATCAGAGTGGATACCATTGATAACATTTTAACATTTGATAGATTCTATGGTCATGATGAAAATCCATAATTTCTAGGTTCTGTTAAAATCAAAATATTATCAATTATGTTTAAATAAGTTAACTTGAAAGAATAAAATAGACAAAGTGACACAAGTTTCATAAAATTGTGTAAATTATTGAATGATATACTATAGGAAAGTAATCATCTTACATCTTCAAAATTAAATGTTAAACTTTTTTATGCCTGATGGGGTTAAGGTATAAAATTATATAATAATTCCCTAATAAATACACATTATATAGAAAGGAGTATGAATGTTTAATGAATTCTCTAAAATTAGGGACTAAGTAACATAAATGAAAGAAATATATCGTTTTGATTCCTGTGTTATGATAGGTACCATACTGACTATAATGAAAATTTAAAATCTTTAGATAACACCACATTTGAAACATTTATTAAAAAATTTAAAAGTTATAAAAGGTTCGGATGACATTAAAATCAATTAATTTTTAATTTTAAACTATTCCATTAAGTTAATTATTTATAGTGGAAGTAAATTGATAAAATATTCAATTAATTTGAACATGGTGTTAGAAATTTGAGGCCGGGGTTGTGTACAATAAATGTGCTTGCCTAATTTAAACTAAACCAAAACTAGATCACCACATCCCCTCTAACACATTCCACTAAATCACTTAAGGATACGAATAATAAATGAGGGTAAATAAAATTCCATGGGGGAAAAACTTTGCCTCATAACACATTCATTTCTCTATACTATTTTTTTCCAAAAGTTTGGCATAAAGGGTATGTAAGTTGGAAATTCCATATCATGATACAACCCCAAGTTACTCCTCAAATGGGCACCTGAGCCAGCCCATGACATACTCAAGGCATGTTACCAATTTCCCTAGTCTTAAAACTAGTGTTAGGGGATCATATATAAGATATTGTGGGAATGATTTATTCCAATAACCAATAAGACAAATATAGCTTCATCCCATAAATATAACATGATCACTCCATGTATCAGAGGTCTATGTGAAACACAATAAACATATATACAAATATTTACAATGAAAATGAAATATAACCAGATTAAATAAACAACTATAAATAAAAATACAGCTTCGATAGAATGTATACAACATCAATAAGATAAAAAGATGAAATAGTCATGAAATAATGATATAAATAAAACCAAAATACCTAAAGTAATATATATGTGACATCTTGGTCACTATTCATCTACAATACCAATCCCTCTCCTAGAGATATTTAAAAAATTATCTTAAACATAAAAAACAAACCCATGTCTATCGATGCTGAGTGGAATAAGTATTTTGTGAGCATAACAACCCAGTATGAAATCACCTAAGAGTCCATGTAGTTCCTTTATATAAAAAACCATAGATTTTAGTTTGAAGTAAAATATTAAATAGGTTTTTTATCTTAAAAATAAAAAATTATAAACTTATCTGAAAAATAGTTTGTAAAACTCAAAAGGTGTTTTAGATAAACATCCAATTTTAATTTATTTTAACATGACCATTGGAATTGTATTTTTTTAAAACACCCATTTCAAACACAAAAAAAACTCATAAAGAAAAAAATAATAAAAATAAACTAAATAAGGGAGATGATCCATTAAAATAGTAATACAACATAGAATAAATCAAGTGTTAGAACAAGTAATAAAACAGAGGAAAAAATAAATAAATAGGAAAAAGGAAACTAAAATAAATAAATAGAAAAAAATGAAGGATATATAATAATGGTAAATTCATAAACATACTATGATGTGATCCTAGACATACTTGGGTGGAACCATCTACCAGTCTATCAATGGATTCATAGTCTATAACCAATCGGATGCTCCAACCAAGGTTAACCAGTGGAACTCCCCAATGGCCTCCAATACCATATGTGATCTAGTTTGTATCATCAATACTAGATAGAAAGTATATCTCATTCCCTATCTAAGATTCCGAGGATCCCCATGATGATAATTGTGACTGGAAGTGAGTTATCATCAATTAAATTTCAAATAATATGAACACATCACAATCACATAACCTCATCCCGCATCAATACACCTACCAATGTTAAACTCCGATAAATAAAAACCCATAAATTCACAATTACATAAACATATAAGGGGATTCCATTGGGGTGAAACAAAGTTTATAAAACATTCTGATGGTTCCAACCAGGCCTTGCATTTGAAAACTAATAAAATCTTTCAAAATACCTTTGAAAACAATTTCCTAATAAATATAATATGAAAATACCTTCAAATTTCCAAACGAGCCTTAGAGTTTTATTTAGAAATACCATTTAAAATACCATTTTAAATCCACTTTAAAATCCAATAACCATATTTAATTTTTTTAAAACCAAACCTTAAATCAAGCACTACTCATAGAGTATACACATTAATAATGCATCATAGAATAACAAAAATGAATTCAATAACTAATATCAACCATGAAAATGATAAAATTATACAAAATAAATCCATTAAAATCCATAATAAATAGATATCCAAGTCAATAAAATTGTTAATCCCTTAAAAAATTATCATAGAAATATATAAATTCTAAAAAACTAATTGAATAACCAAAATCCTCAAGAAAACCATTTAGGTATATATTCAAAAAACTAACATACAAATAGTTTCTTAAAAACCTTATCATTAGTCGATAAACTATATTAAACATCTATAAACATAATAAAAACTCCTAAAAAAGGTTAATTTTCAAGTAAAATAAATTTCAAGAACCCAAACATTTATAACTATTGGACTCACCTGTTTTGATAATCCCAAATCATGTTTAATTCTATGAGTATAATGTATTATTCATTTTGAAATCTTCTTTAATCTGTCTTCATAATGTTTATCTTGCATAAATATATATTTTTTTCAATCTCATGGATTTTATAAATCAAGTGTTCAGTTTACATTTCTCTAAGTATAAGTTCATTGTTAAAGGCTGCTGGTAAAAGCCCGCCGTTCAAGGTCACCGTTATAGATCACTGGTACTCTAGATCACTGTTTCTAAAAGGTCACTGTTGAAGATCTACAGTCACTGTTGGAAGATACCAGTACAAGGTCACTGTTACAAGTTTACTATTGATATACTTATCAAAGATTATAGACAAAGAGTCACTGTTATAGGTCACTGCTGTGACAAGGCTTCTGTTAGAATTCCACTGTTAGACTCTTCCTCAAGTCTTATGTTAAGAGTTTCAGAGTTTAAGTCTACCACTGGACATGTCTACCATTAGTAGAATGCTAACTCTAGACAAATCCTACTATTGATAAAGTCCACTATTGTTCAAAGTCTACCGTTAGTAGAAGTCTACTGATAGAAAAACTCCACCATTGATGCAGTTAACTGTTGAGATAGTCTACCGCTGGAAAAGGTCACTATTGAAGTAGTCTGCTGTTATAGAGCTTCTGTTAGAAGCTTATTGACTGAAGCCTATCGTTGAAGATCTACTATTGAGCCTATCGATGAAGTCCACTATTGAAGAGCTTACTGTTGAAGTCTACCGTGTGACATGCATCTGCTACCAGTCTAATGATAACCTATTATTTACTTTACCAATTTTCTTAATATTAGCATAACGGTCATGTTTGACAATTTAATGCACCTAAAATTATTTAATGATATTTGTAGGCATATCAAGAAACCATACGAGGTGCGAGGAAGACCACACATGGGTGGATCATTCCTCTTGTCGGCCCCTGCTGAATCAAATAAGAAAAATCTGAACTGGAAGAAGGATATAAATATAGAGACATAAAGAAAAGAATAGATATACACCCAGTACCCGACATTTTCAAGTAACGAGAAGAAGAACACTCAAGCACTCATTTTTCTGGAGATCCTGGAACTCCAAGAAGATTTATTGGAAGAACATACTCAAAGATGTGGTGGTGTGCTACCAAGAGCTACTAACCCAAGAAGCTGATCATCTTTACACTTGGAAGCTAGAACCTGGAATTTGCGATACTCTATTTTAGAGGCAACTTTTAGAGAAGGACCAGAACTTCATTTCCTTCATTCCAAGGAGCCCAGAGCTGATTTTTCAACACATAGAGCACTCCAAAATCTTTTCTAACATATTTAGCTCTAATGTGTTTAGTATTTTACATTTTTGAGTAGTGTGTCTATTTTACACACACTGTATCTTATGCTTGAACTAGGTTGATCCTGAAAAATCCTCATACCAAAATCTATTTACCTTTGTTTCCCACACATAACTGTGGAAGAAGCCTTGTGTGTCTTGGTAGTTTATTTTCCCACGTAGAACTGTGGTAAAGGTTGAAAAACCTGGATAGTTTGTGAAAACTGTTGTAAATCCTGATATAGGTTGTGTATCATTTTTAATATAAACTGCTTGGTGGCAGGTGATCACCAAGTAGAGAGGATTAGGTATTGGCTTAAGACTGATCCTCTTGTTTAAATTGTCATGCTTATCCTTCAAGTACTATTTTTATATTTATCTGTTGCTTATATTTTCAAGGACATATATCTGTTTTATAATTACTATGATAGTTAGTTTTGGTTAGTGTGTATATGTGATTAATTTAGTAAACTTGTTTCATAAGTTGAATCAGTATTCACACTAATTCAACTGAGGACTAATCAACCTCTTGAGAAACCTATTGAACAATAGATCACTTATATCTCTATTTCTTTAATTAACTGGGCTATTTTTATTTGGGGGATTTTAATCCTAAAGTATTCAACATAAATTTTAATTGGAACTCAATTCACCCCCCTCTTGAGTGTCCACTCCAACCAACATTTGGTATCATAGGGCTGTTAATTTTACTAGTTTTTCAAGACTTTCAATTTCTTTTCAACTGTTATTTTAGTTGTATCTTAAAGATCTCAAAATATCTGTTATATCTAAATTTTCAGTTCTTTAACCTTTTAATTTTCTATGGATAATCTAGTTGAGGGTGTTGTTACTAACAAATCACCTTTATTTAATGGAAATAACTATGGTCAGTGGAAATTGAAAATGAAAATGTATCTTGAAAGCTTAGGACCTGAAATCTGGGACACAATTGAAGAACAACATGCATTACCGGCTACTGTTAGGGATATATGGTCTCAAGTAACTAAATCTACTTATAATAATAATTGTAAAGAAATGAATTCCTTATACTGTTATTTGGGTGATGAAGAATTCAATAGAATATCTGCCTATAAGACTGCTTATGAAATTTGGGATACCTTGGTTGTTTCTCATGAAGGGACAACCAATGTTAAAGAAATGTGATTAAATACCTATACTATTAAATATGATAATTTTAAGATGAATCCTGATGAACCTATCTCTGAAATGTATCTCAGGTTTAATGAGATAGTAAATTCCATGAGTCTGCTTGGGAAACCAGTGGACAACAAGGATCAAATCATGAGGCTGCTTAGATTCTTACCTGATAGATGGAGAGGCACTTCTGTGTCTATCCGCAAAACGTGTGGCATCAGTAAGCTACCAGTAAAGGATATAATTGGAAAACTAATGATGTATGAAGAAGACCTTAAGGTGAATCAAGAAATAGAAGAAGAACGAATAAAGAAGTCAATAGCATTCACGACTTCTGCCTTAAAGAGAAAAGAAAAAGAAAAAGTTCAAGTACCTGTAGACAATTCTACAAGTGAAGAGTCAAATTCAGACAGTGATGAGGAGATGACACAACTTGACAGAAGATTCAAAAGGTTCTACCGAAAGAATAAATTCTATAGGAAGTCAAACTTCAAAGGAAAGTATGATCATAAAGGACAATGTAAGAAAGACAGGAAGTGGAATGATAATACAAGTGACATAGTATGCTATGAATGTAAACGAAAAGGTCATGTGAAGGCTGACTGCCCCAAGCTGAAATTTATGAAGAAATATGATGAAAAGTGAAAAGGTTATAAAAAGTCTATGAAAGAAACTTGGAGTGATTCAGAAGACATCTCAACTAGATCTGATGCTTTAGAATCAGAATAGAACAAACATGCAAATCTATGCTTTATGACAGAGACATATAAGGTAACACTTAATTCCCCTGTGCATAATACTTATTATAAAAGTGACTCTCATAATTATGAAGATATGACTAAAGAAGAATTATTTGAATATTGAGAAATTATTGAGGATACTTTTAATAAAATTAAGGAAAAATATAAGTCATTAAAAAGATATCTTACTTTAAATTAAAATTACAAGTCAAATATGGATATTGAAAAAGAGAAATTTTCTAAGATTCTAAAGGAAAATACAGAGTTAAAATTATCTAATGAACAATTAAGAAAGGATCTTGAGAAGTTCACTACTGGTAGGGATACCTTGACACAGTTTCTAGGAAAACAGATTGCTCCAAAGTATAGAACTGGTCTAGGATATCAGCCCGGACAGAGACAAATTAGCAAAATCAAAATTGTTCCAAAATCTAGACAGTTCACTACTAGTTCTAGTTCCGGACCATCTTTTGAGAAAATTTTTTCTAAAGTACCTAACAAAGTATTTATGTCTCAAAATATGTTTTTTGATTTTAGAAAACCTATAACGAAAATTTGGGTTCCCAAAGTTTTACTTGCTAACCTCTCTGGACCCAAGAAGATCTAGGTACCAAAATTACCCCATGTTTGATCTGTTTTACAGGGCAATTGCTTAAAGAGTTCCTCTAAGACCATATAGTAATTGGACAGTGGATGTTCTAGACACATGACGGGAGACTATTCTTGCTTTAAGAGTCTAATTAAATTTGATGGAGGGCATGTCACCTTTGATGATAATGAAAAAGGAAAAATCGTTGGCTTAGGCCAGATTGGTAACCCTGATACAATATTAATTTCTAAAGTAATTTTTGTTGATGGATTAAAGTAAAATTTACTTAGAATATATCAGTTATGTGATGATTACTTTAATGTTAAGTTTGAAAATGATGCATGCAATGTTTTTAATTCAAAAAATGATTTAGTTTTCACTTCCTGTAGAAATGAAAATGTATATGTTGTAGATTTAAATTCTTTGGCCAAACAAAATGTTTCTTGTTTAAATGATTTTCACAAGGAATCTTGGTTATGGCACAGAAGGTTAGGACACTGCAATGTGCACTCACTTAGGAAGTTATCTAAGAAAGGTTTAGTTAGAGACTTACCTAAATTAGAATTCCCACTTGACAAAGTTTGTAATCCCTGTCAAAAGGGAAAACAACACAAAGTTTCTTTCAAACCAAAGAAAGAAGTCTCAACTTCTCAAACACTTGAGTTGGTTCACATGGATTTTTTTTACCATCAAGAGTTTCAAGTTTAAATGGGAAGCACTATGTTTATGTTCTTATAGATGAATTTTCTAGGTATACTTGGGTATAATTCCTCGCTCACAAAAGTGAAGCTTGTTCCTACTTTGTTAAGTATTCCAAGTCTGTAGAAAATCTTAGTGGACTTATAATTAAGACCTTAAGAAGTGATCGTGGCCGTGAATTTGAAAATCATGAGTTTGAATATTTTTTCTCACACAATGGCTATAGTCACAATTTCTATGCTCCTATAACACCTTAACAAAATGGAGTTTTCAAGATAAGGAATAAGAACCTTCAAGAAATTTCTAGAACAATGCTCAATGAGTATGATTTACCGATCTATTTTTGGGCTGAAGCTGTAAATACAGTTTGTTATATCATCAATAGAGTTTTAATTAGACCTGTTCTAAAGAACACCCCTTATGAGATTTAGAACAATATAAAGCCTAAGGTTAATTAATTTAGAGTTTTTGGTTGCAAAGTCTTTGTTCTTAACACTAAATATAATCTTGACAAATTTTCTCCCAAAAGTGATGAAGGAATTTTCCTGGGTTACTCTATCTCAAGTAAAGCCTATAGAGTGTTCAATAAGAAAACCAAATGTGTGGAAGAATCAGTTCATGTCAAATTCGATGAGACTGATACACATGGTCCTAAAACCTATCTTGAATATCTTAAGGAAGATATGTCAATTATGGACCATAATGATAAAGATAATGAATCCCCTGTGAAAGTGTCCAGCTCTAGAATTTTTCCAGAATCTACACCTATTGATTCTGAACCAACAGAAAACACTGAGGAATCTAGTTCAACCCTTCCTAGAGGTGTTAGGACTCTTAAGAATCATCCTCTAGATGCTGTTGTAGGTGATCTAAATAGAGGAACACAAACAAGAGCTTCTCTAAGAAACCAGGTTGAACATCAAGCTTTTCTTTCACAGCTTGAACCCAAAAATATTAATGATGCTATAAATGATGGATTTTGGGTAATGGCTATGCAAGAAGAATTAAATCAGTTCGAAAGAAACAAAGTCTGGGAATTAGTGGAAAGACCTAAGGACACTGTGACAATAGGCACTAAATGGGTGTTTAGGATCAAAGTTGATGATTCTGGAAATATAGTTATAAATAAAGCTAGGTTAGTTGCACAAGGATATAGTCAAGAAGAAGGAATAGACTATGAGGAGACCTTTGCACATGTAGCTAGATTAGAATCCATTAGGATACTACTTGCTTATGTAGATCATCTGAATTTTAAACATTATCAAATGGATGTTAAAAGTGCTTTTCTAAATGGGTATATAGTTGAGGATTTTTTTGTTGAACATCCCCCTGGTTTTACAAATCCCCATTTTTCAAATCATGTTTTCAAACTTTCTAAAGGTTTATATGGTTTAAAACAAGCTCCAAGAGCATGGTATGATAGACTCAACTCTTTTCTTATTTCAAAAGGTTTTACCAAAGGGATAGCTGATCCTACTCTTTTTATTAAAAGAATTTCCAAAGATGTTTTCATAGTACAAATTTATGTGGATGATATTATTTTTGGATCTTCTAAAAATTCTTTATGTATTGATTTTTCAAAAATGATGCGAAATGAGTTTAATGGGAGAACTAAAATTTTTCCTTGGATTTCAGATCTTTCAAAACAAATATGGTATTGTTTTGAATCAAAAAAAATATATTAAATATATTTTAAAACGTTTTTCCTTGGATGGTAGTAAAGGTAGTGACACACCTATGAGTACCACTTGTAAGTTAGATGCTGATGAAGTTGGAGAACCAGTGGATCAAACCAACTATAGAGGAATGATAAGGAGTCTACTATATGTTACAACTAGTAGACCTGACATTATGTTCAGTGTATGTATGTGTGCTTGCTTTCAAGCCAATCCAAAAGAGTCTCATTTAACTGCTGTCAAAAGGATTTTCAAATATCTCAAATATACTCCCAACTTAGTGTTAGATGGTATGTGAGTATGATATAATCTATAATACCAAATGTAGGATTGAATATATATGTATGAGATGCTCAAATACAAGAGGGGGGGGGGGGGGGGGTGGGTGGGTGAATTTTATACTTTAAAAAAATCCCGAAGGAAATTTTGCATAACCAAAATTCACAACACCTCTAAGTTCTAATAACTTGGTTGATTCTAGAAAAGTGATTTCGGAAATGAAACTTCACAAAAGTTTACACCAACTAAGATTCTACCTTAAAGTGTATAGAATCTAACTAAATCAGAGTACAAGTAAGGAAGTATAAGAAAGATATACTTTCCTTAAAAATACAAAATGCATAGCAGAAAGAAAATAGTAACACTACAAGTAACACACAATAACTCTTTTAACCCAAAGAGAAGGGTATCCAATGACCTTGGATAAAGGTCCCTTGATTTATACTTTCAAGAAAGTCTGTCTTACCCACACCAGGGTAAGCCCTCGATACGAAGATTGGAGTCTGTCTTGCTATCCCCGCAAGTCCTGAACTATCAGGTAGTCGGGACCTCTGTCTTCCTATCCCCGGAAGCCCTCGATTGTACACAACAACAATAAGAGTCGCACGAAGAAAGTCTGTATGAATAAAAGTTTTGAACAAGCCGTTCAAACTTTCTGCATGAATATTTAGAGTTTATAAGAGATTATCTCTCTAGAAAACACTTCAAAAACATGTAAGCACAAATGTCAAGGATGTTATCAATTGTATTGCTCTTTTCAAATGAGATCCTATTTATAGGCTCGACTCCAATGGTCGGATCCCTCCTCCAACGGTCATATTTTTCCTTGAATTTCAGAGGGACCCATACACGTGTCACTCAAACAATGGTTAGTTGATAACTGAAGGCACAACATCGTTTAATAAAAGAACAAGTGAAAGCATAACTAAAACTGATATTCAGAAGGGAGAAAATATTAAAGTTCGGAATGTAAGCAAATAAAAGTTCGGAGTCTAACCAAGAATAAATTCAGAGTCTATAATACAAGGATATTATGATTCTGTTTATCAGAAGAATTCGGAGTCAAACTTCATACAAGTTCGTATCCATAATTTGTAATCAGAATTCAAAATCAGAATTCATAATGAGAATTCGTAATCAGAATCATCATCAGAATTCATAATGAGAATTCATAATAAGAATTTGTCATCAAAATTCGTAATGAGAATTCATAATCAGAATTCGTCATCAGAATTCCTAATGAGAATTCGTAATCAGAATTCATCATCAGAATTCGTAATGAGAATTCGTAATTAGAATTCATCATCAGAATTCGTAATGAGAATTCGTAATCATAATTCATCATCAGAATTCGTAGTTAGAACTTTATATAAGTTCATAATCAGAAATAAGACTTGAACTTCATAAAAGGTCGTAACAGGGAATTCAGAGTAGAACTTCATAAAAGTTCGTAACAGGAATTCAGATCCTAAAACAAAATGCTTCATATCTAAGTATTATACGATTATGTGGTTTTATATATGAATCCAATTTTTATACTTACGAAAAATATTGACACGAACAATGAAAACAAGGTAGGGGTGAATTTCCTTTGGGAAGGAAATTTTCCTTATGGAAGTAAAATAGGGGTAAAATGAAATTTTCCTTAAGATAACGTGTTTGTGATTTTCAAAACAAGAGGAATGGTCAAGTCATAAGGAAAAATTGATTACTTAACAATCTCCCCCTTATATGAAGGAATGGAAAAGTCGTAAGGAAAACCTTATTGACTCAACAATCTCCCACTTTTTGGAAAGAAAAAACATCCTTACAAAAAAGAATGTAAGGACTTAGAAAAATATTTTCTAGACTTTGAAATAAAGATTATCTCCCTTTGTTTATGGATAATAGTGAATACGACTAACTCTCCCTTAGGCTTTGGAACACTAAGGATCGTATTCTAGATTTTGAGAATGAGATTTTCATTATGAATATAGAATTCTTCGTAATGAGCACTCCCCCTTAGATAAACTCCCCCTTACTTAGGGATACTTCTTCTATACTTATAAATATTTTTCATTCTCTCCTTTAGAATTCTTTTTCCTTATCCCCCTTTATGATTTTCAAAAAGTTTTTTAGGGAATGGAAAGCAATATGGTACCTAAAATATTAGTACAAAATAACACAAAAGACAAGCAACCAGAGTTTTCATTAACATTGAAAATATTTTTACAAGGAAAGACATTACAACAAAAAATTGGATTGATCTATTTGTATTCTTTTTCCTTGGGGATTAGCTTCTTTAGAAGGATTTTTAGCTTCTTTAACTCTTTTTGATCCACCTCATATTTCTTTTCTAAGGCTTTAATCCTATCATCTTGAGCCTTTAGAGCCTCAGACCGAGCCTTAAGAACTTCATCCTGCTTTACAAGCTTCTCTTCGATCTCAATCCGGAGATCTTTTTCCCCTTTCCAGATTTGAGAAACATAGTTAAGATTCCCATTCAGATCCTTCACCTGTTGATTCCAAGTATTTTTCTCTAGGGTCATCTTTTTCTGAAAACTGTTTGTAAGATCCTTGATCTTGGAATCTTCGGTATCAAAATCCTCTTTTACATCCTGTTGAAATTCATCAAGATCTCCCATATTTTGGACGATCTTATTTGACCAAGTGGTCATTTTATTTCAAGACTTCCTATGAGCTTTGTATCCTATAATAAAATATTTGAAATTTGATTCTATCTTTACACACTTTTCCATCACCATGGACACCCAATCCGATTTCTGATTAAGAGTGTGTTGGAGCATCTAGCATCTTGAATCTATGTTTGTAAAAGTCGGAATGGAACCGACTAGCTTCTTCAAAGACTGCTCTATAAAATCATGACCAAGTGAATATGACTTCAAATCCGAGACATTACTTGGTGAGAGTGGTTTTTCAATCTCAACAAGCTTCCTTTTTGAAGTTATTACAACTTCCTTCCTCTTCACTGTAGATTTTCTTTGAGTATCAACAATCACCTGCTTACCCTTATCAATATTCGGTATGACTTGATCATCAGGAGATTTATGCTCTCTATCAGATAATTGAACAACTCTATCATCATAAAATTTCTCTTTTTCTGCTCCTTCCTCAATAAAGTGCTTTTCATAACTTTCTTCCTCAGATAATTCATTTACTTATTCTTCTTCCTTGTCTTCATATTTCTTTCCATCTTTCTCTTCTTCCTTTCCAGGAGTGAAGAACTTTGAGGACTTGGCCTCAGATGTTCAGAGTGGTAATTTCTCTGATAGATTTGACTTATCTTGATATTCTTCAACTTGTTTAATCAGATCATCTAAATCACCACTTTCTTCTTCTTCTACTTCTTCTTCTTATTCTACTTCCTCCTCTTCCACTTCTTCCACAAATTCTTTCTCTTTAGATTTTTTCGGAGTAAATAAATTCTTCCCCAGAGTCTCAGGTAATGGATCGACTAGGAAAATTTTCGGTACTCGAATATTCTCTGAAGCTACTTCTGTGGCTTTCAAAAAAGATTGTACAAATTCAGCCTCAAACATTTTCTTCTTCATCTACTTTTCTTCTTCTATCTTCTCAAGGTATTCAGTAGTCTTCTCCCTTAAAGACTTAGCTTCAGCAGGGTCTAATCCAAACTGCGGCTCCCCTTATTTCCTCTTTTCCTTATCTTCCCTCCATTTTGCAACCACCTTATCCGGATATACTTTCTGTTTCTTTGGTTTTGGAGGTGCGGATTGGGCTTCCTTAGCTTTAGGAGTTTCACCTTCAGCTTCCACTTCCTTCAATTTTCTTTTCTTCCCATCCTTCTTTGATGGTTCATATTTTTCAACGATTTCCGGATTGGCTTCTGCCTCTTCCTCTGGAAGATCATAAAACTCTTCTATCTCCTTAGAATATCCCATATTCATACTTTTCAGGGTGTCATCACTAACAAGCACAACTTTGAAATTCTGAGACTTAGATTTGCATGAAATCTTGAATGATTCAAGACACCGAACTATCAGCTTTGAAAGTAAGGCAAGATACATGATAATTTGGGCTCTTATATTTCCATTCTCGATGTTCTGAATTGTAACAAGAACATGCCTTATCAAATTGACTTTCCTTAGATTTACTAGGAAATCTAAGAAATATATGTCACTATTCTTGAGGGTATCTTTGTCACCTTTTCTCGGTACTAAAAAACCTTGTACCCATAGCTGAAGAGTCCAGTTGTTAGAAGATAGATGGGAAATTTTTGCTGTCTTGACATCAGAAATTCCAAGACATTGCAAGGCATTCACCTTAACGAAACTACCTTGAATATCTGGAAGTTTGTGGGAGCAAAATTCGGCCTCCCCTTCATATGATAATCCCACCAAATTGGCTACCTTGGTATAAGAAAGTTTGTAGGTTTTTCCATAAGACTTGAATGAAAATATTTCTCTATCATCTTCCTTAAAGAAGCACACAAACTCATAAAACTCTATGAGTAAATCTGGATACACCATGTCTTGATCACCTGGATTATATATGCAGACATCTTCCCATCCATTTAACTTGATATTCTTAGAAATGATAGAATCGTACTTGAAAAAGTTCGGATGCACCAACCTTTCCATGTATAATGTCCATTTTGAGATTGGATTCGTGGTAGACATTTCTTGGGAGGAGGATTCTACAGACATTCAGACTGGAGGAACTTTGAGAGATTCAGAACGAGCTTAAGAACTGAGGCAGAGCTTTGAGATGCGAGAGCTTGGAAACTGATGTGGGACAACCATCAGGGGTCCCCTTTATATAGGCGAAGGATGTGACCATTCAAATTCCAAAACCAATCTAACGGTTGAAAAACTCTCTGATCTGATCTGACAATTGAAAACATACCCGCAAAGAAATCTTGAATCCGATATTTTGTGGTTTTAAGAAAAACAATAGGATTTGGGAGAAACGAATCTGAAAAAATTAAAATAAAAAAGAAAATTCCAGCAAGTAAAAATGATTATGAAAAATTAAGAAAAGAAATCATACCTTTCAGATTGGATAGGAAGATTATTCGTAATAGGTGATATTCTTCTTGAAGAAAATTTGACTATGAAAAACTTACTGCGAAAAAATCACTACGAAAAACTCACTACGAAAAACTCAGTACGAAAAAATCACTACAAAAAACTCACTACAAAAAACTCACTACGAAAAACTCACTATGAAAAACTCACGATTGAAAAGCATGAGTACGAAAATTCCCATTACGAAAATTCCCATTACAAAAATTTCCAGTACAAAAATTTCCATTAAGAAAATTTCCAGTACAAAAATTTCCCTTACGAAAATTTCCCTTACAAAATTCTTTAAAAAAAACTAACTACGAAAAAGTTCATTACGAAAATTTTGAAAAACTTAATAACACATGTACTCCCACTATGAAAAGGAGTCTATTACTATAAGGAGATTGGTTCAACATAAAGTTAATGGAGGAAGATTACCTCACGGTTATCATTCCTAACTTATGTTTAATGTATTTAAATCTATCAGAGGGTAAAGATTTTGTGAAAATATCAGCAAGTTGATCTTACGTTCTGATAAATTGAAGAATGATATCTCCTTTTTGTGTGTGATCTCTAAGAAAGTGATGCCTAATATATTTGTTCTTTGCACAAGAGTGATGTGCAAGGTTTTTACTAAGGGCAATGGAACTTGTATTATCACACAAAATTTGTGTTTTGGTAAAACTCAAGCTATAGTCTATGAGTATGTGTTGCATCCACAACACTTGAGCACAACAACTTCTAGCTGCAACATATTTAGATTTAGCAGTGGAAAGTGCTACTGAGTGTTGCTTATTACAGGACCAAGAAACTAATGAATCTCATAGGAAATGACAACTTCCAGATGTACTCTTTCTATCCATTCTACATCCACCAAATTTAGCATCTGAAAATATTTTTAAGACAAAATAATTTCCAGAAGTATAAAATAGTCATAAATCCATAGTTCCCTTTAAGAAGTGAAAAATTATTTTCACTGCCCTTAAATGATATTCCTTAAGATTGGATTGATATCTTGCACATAATCATACTGAGAAAAATAAGTCTGGATGACTAGATGTCAAGTAAAGTAGACTTCTTATCATACCTCTAAAATTTGTTTGATCTACTGGTTTCTCAGCTTCATCAAGATCAAGTGTGTTTGAGGTACCGATGGGAGTACTTATATCTATAATTTTTAAGAATATCTTTAATATACTTACGTTGGGATATATAGATTCCTTCTAGTTTTTGAGAAATTTGAAAACCTAGGAAAAATGTTAACTCACCCATCATACTCATTTCAAACTCAGATTTCATTATATCTACAAAGGAATCAGTTAAGGATTGCTGATTTGAACCAAATATAATGTCATCAACATAAATTTGAACAATAAAAACATTTTTCTTATCTTTCTTTATAAAAAGGGTTAGATCTGCATTTCCCTTAACATATTTATTTTGAAGCAAAAATCCTGTAAGTCTATCATACCAGGCTCGAGGGGCTTGTTTAAGACCATACAGAGCTTTGGTAAGTCTAAAAACATGATCAGGATGTTTTGTATCTTCAAATCCAGGAGGTTGTTCAACAAAAACTTCCTCTTGAACATAACCATTAAGAAAAGAACATTTTACATCCATTTGAAAATGTTTGAAATTTAATAATGCTGCAAAGGCAAGTAAAATATGAATAGATTCAAGTCTAGATACTAGAGCATAGGTTTCTTCATTGTCTATTCCTTCTTGTTGATTATATCCTTTAGCAACTAATCTAGCTTTATTTCTAACAATGATTCCATTTTCATAACACTTATTTCTAAAGACCCATTTTACTCCAATAACAGAAGTTTCCTTAGGTCTTTCAACCAAGGTCCAGACTTTATTCCTTTCGAATTCATTTAGTTCATATTGCATAGCTTTGATCCAATCATCATCACCTAAAGCCTCATCAATGCTTTTTGGTTCTAATTGGGAAAGGAATGCTAGATGTTCTACTTCATTTCTTAAGGAACTTCTAGTCATTAAAGGTTGATTCACATTACCAATGATACTATCACTGGGATGATTCTTTAGAAACAGTTTATTTGTGTTTTGTAAAACCTGTTCATCAACATAGGGTAGGAAATCTTCTGGAGTAAATGTTTCAGAATCTTCTTCTTGAACATTTTCCTTATAATAAGGATTTTCTATCAAAGGTTAATAATCAGTTTTTGAAAACACATCCATGTATGTAGGTTGGGGTTGTTTAAAAACAGAAGGATCAGTTTCATCAAATTTAACATGTACTGTCTCTTCAACAATACAAGTGTTTTTATTGAAAAATCTATATGCCTTAAAATTTGTGGAGTAGCATAAGAAAATTCCTTCATCATATTTTGGTGAGAATTTGTGTAAATTATCTTTAGTATTCAGGATGAATACCTTGCAGCCAAAAACCTTAAACTAGGAAAGTCTAGGTTTTCTTCCATTCCATAACTCATAAGGAGTTTTAT
Organism: Viscum album; assembly: GCA_963277665.1. Lineage (NCBI taxonomy): Eukaryota > Viridiplantae > Streptophyta > Magnoliopsida > Santalales > Viscaceae > Viscum > Viscum album. The sequence continues at coordinate 2,081,658,355 of OY728143.1, read as the reverse complement.
TAAGAAAAGGTCTAATCAAAACATGATTTATAGTATAACAAACAGTACTTACAGATTCAGCCCAAAAATGTTTGGCTACAGAATACTCACTCAACATGGTTCTAGTTATCTCTTAAAGAATTCTATTTCTTCTTTCAAAAACACCATTCTTTTGAGGTGTTTTGGGTGCTAAAAAGTTGTGAGTAATACCTTTTCTACTACAAAAAGTTTCAAAATCAAAATTTTGAAATTCTCCACCATGATCACTATGAATAGTTTTCAAGGGAAGGCTTTTCTAGTTTTTCACTTGGGCTCTAAAACTTTTGAAATAAGAAAAAGATTCAGAATTCTTTGCTAGAAAATAGACCCACATAAATCTAGTGTAATCATCAACTAAGGAAAATACATAATAATTTCCACCAATGCTTCCAGTTTGTGTTGGACCAAAAAGATCCATATACACTAGCTGTAATGCATCAATAGTTGAGACTTCAACAACTGATTTAAAACTTGATTTATGTTGCTTTCCATATTGACAAGGGTCACAAACTTTTGAAGAATCAAATCTAAGCTCCGGTAGATCCTTAACTAAACCTTTCTTAGAGATTTTTCATAGGTTCCTAAGGTTACAGTGACCTAACCTTCTATGCCATAACCAAGAATGATTTTTCATTGCACTAAGGCAAGGTAAGTCTTGGCTCCTAAGGTCTTCTATGTTTAGTGTGTAAACATTCTCTTGCCTATTGGCAGAAAGAATAAATTCCTCCTTGGAATTGTGTACTAAGCACTTATAATTCCTAAAATTCACAAGGTAGCATTCATCACATAATTGTCTTATGATAATGAGGTTTTTCTTAAGTCCCTTAACAAATAAAACATTTGAAATCAAAGTTTTTCCAAGAAGAAAGATGATACCTATACCAATAATTTCCCCTGAGCATTATCTTCGAAAGTTACTTTTCCTCCTTTCGTTTTGATAATCTTTTCAAAATAGTTTCTATTACCAGTCATATGCCGGTAACATCTACTATCCATGTACCACGTATTGCTGTTGGTACATTCTCTATTTTCCTGAAAATAAGAAAAAGTCAGGTTTTCAGAATAAAAAATTTCTTAGATCTGAAATTGTTAGATAAAAATATTTTGGGTATCCACATCTGTTTATAAAAATAAGCTTTATGAAACCCAAGAGATTGAACTCTATTCAAAGTGAAATTTTTCTTCCAATTCCCACCACTTTGACATTTAGTGCAAAAAGGGACTCTTGAAGGAACAAAATAGTTGTTTTTGAAAACCGATTTTTGGTGAGTATAACCTACTCTAGTAGTATTTCCTTGAGGTTTGATTTATGAATATATCTTGTCAAAATTTTCCTTCCCAGAGGTAAATTTTGCAAGAAGCTTCTTAAGAGAAAATATTTTGGATTTCAGTCTGATGACTAAATTCCTATCCTCAGGGATCATTTCCTTAGAGTTAGATTTTTCCTGAAAAACTTTTATCTTTAAAATATAATTCTTAAGATCTTTAAAAAGTTCTTCTTTATCAGAATTTGCTTTCTCAAGGTCCTTAGAAAGTTTTCTAAAAGCTCTTCTTTATATCTAATATCTCTAGAAAGATCTGAAATCTCTTTTGTAATAATTTCTTTCCTGGTATTTTACTTATCTAATTTCTTAGAAATTTTACAATTTTTTTCTTCAAGTAACTCGGAAAATCTAGAAAATTCTTCATATGAAGGTAATTATTCATTTTCTAAGGATGAAGTATCTTCATTAGAACTACTATTTTCGGAATTGTAATTCTTATCAAGAGATAAATTTGTTAAAGCCTCGGTAGAGCGTACCTTGGCCATAAGATATGTATTGGGGAAGGAAGTAGTAGTAATGAAACCAATATTATTATGTGCTGATGAATCATATTCAGAAGATTCACTTTCTAAAGAATCTCCACAGCTAGCACTCCAAGTATCATTAGCTTTAATACTTTTCTTGTGATTTGATTGATAGAATTTCTTCCTGTTCCTTTCTGAATTCCTTTCCTTATTTTCCTTCTTTTTCAACAAGGGACAATCAGGTCTGATATGACCAGTTCTTTTACATTAATAACATGTAACTTCTCCATTTTTCTTATCTCTGTAGTATTTCTTATTGTACTTATTCTAATGGTTCCTTTGAGCAACAATCATGTTCATTCTCTGAGTAAGATTAACTAATTCATTCTCAGACTTTTCTGTATCACTAGATTCTGACTGAATAATGACTTTCTTTGTCTTTGATCTAGTTACTCTTTCTGGGGTCTTGGCATTCATATGTTTAGAAGTAGTTGTAAAAGAAACTCCTCCATTACCATTCTTCTTCTTAACATTTTGAGCATCTCTCTTCATCCTGGTTTCATGCTGAAGAAGAGTTCCAAATAACTCATCTAAGGAAATCTGAGTGACTTTCCTGTTCTCATTAATAGCTGTCCTCTTGGACTCCCATTCGTTTGGAATAATATCTATGATCTTATCCACAAGAGCCTCATCATCCAAACCTTTTTCTCCCATATATTGCAAGCTATTCATGATATTCATAAACCTTTGCTGAACTTTGCTTACAGTTTCTCTATAGGGAAAGTTAAAACTATGGTATTCAGCTCTCAGCATAACTCTTCTGGTCTCTATGAATTTGGATGCACCAAAATGTGTAACTTCAAGTTTCTTCCAGATACTTTTTTCAGCTTCACATGATGATATTTGACTATATATGTTCATATTCATGGAACAAAACAAAGTATTTCTGACTTTGAAGTTTTATTGATATTCTGCTTTCTCCTGATTCGTAAAGGTTCTCAACTCCTTATCCAGAATCTTATAATCTCCAGTCAGCATTAAATAGTCATCAACTCCAGTATTGATGATCAAAGTCTTCATCCTATCTCTCCAGTACTCATAATCATTTCCATCTAAAATAGAAAGTCTGGTCGGATTTAGATTATCTATGGAACCAACGTTTAAACCTTCCATTCTTAAGAAAATATTTGGCACACAAAATTGTTAGTAATAATAGTTTGTAAACAAGGAAAAAATATCATAAGAAAGAAAAATTTAGAGTAAGAGTATCTCTAAGAAAAACTGAATCCAAACTATATGAGTCCGAATATATGAATCTGAAAAATATGAATCCAGAAATTTAATTGCAAATATGCAAATCTGAAGGTTATAAGAAGAAGAAAGTCTTCTGAATCTAATCATGATATTAATTCAGATTATACCTATTGCTCTGATACCAATTGTCATATGGTATGTGAGTATGATATACTCTATAATACCAAATGTAGGATTGAATATATATGTATGAGATGCCAAAATACAAGAGGGGGGGGGGAATTGTATACTTTAAAAAAATCCTTAAGGAAATTTTGCATAACCAAAATTCACAACACCTCTAAGTTCTAATAACTTGGTTGATTCCGGAAATGAATCTTCACAAAAGTTTACACCAACTAAGATTCTACCTTAAAGCGTATAGAATCTAACTAAATGAGAGTACAAGTAAGGAAGTATAAGAAAGTTATACTTTCCTTAACAATACAAAATGCACAGCGGAAAGCAAAGTAGTAACACCACAAGTAACAAACAATAACTCTTTTAACCCAAAGAGAAGGGTATCCAAAAACTGTGGATAAAGGTCCCTTGATTTATACTTTCAATAAATTCTATCTTACCCACAATAAGGTAAGCCCTCGATACGAAGATCAGAGTCTGTCTTTCTATCCCCGCAAGCCCTCAACTATCAGGTAGTCAGCACCTTTGTCTTCCTATCCCCGGAAGCCCTCGATTGTACACAGCAACACTCGGAGTCGCACAAAGCAAGTCTACACAAAGCAAAGTTTTGAACAAGCCATTCAAACTTTATGCACGAAGCTTGAGAGTTTATAAGAGCCTCTCTCTCTAGAAATCACTTCAACAGCATGTAAGCACAGATGTCAAGGATGTTGTAAAGTGTATTTCTCTTTTCAAATGAGATCCTATTTATAGGCTTGGATCCCTCCTCCAATGGTCATATTTTTCCTTGAATTTCAGAGGGACCTGTACACGTGTCACTCAAACAATGGTTAGTTGATAAATGAAGGCACAACATCGTTTTATAAAAGAACAAGTGAAAGCATTACTAAAACTGATATTCAGAATGGAGAAAATATGAAAGTTCGGAATGTAAGAAAATAAAAGTTCAGAGTCTAACCAAGAATAAATTTAGAGTCTATAATACAAGAATATTCTGATTCTGTTTATTAGAAGAATTCAGAGTCTAACTTCATACAAGTTCATATCCATAATTTGTAATCAGAATTCACAATCAGAATTCGTAATGAGAATTCATAATCAGAATCGTCATCAGAATTCGTAATGAGAATTTATAATCAGAATTCTTCATCAGAATTCGTAATGAGAATTCGTAATCAGAATTCGTCATCAGAATTCGTAATGAGAATTCGTAATCAGAATTCATCATCAGAATTCATAATGAGAATTCGTAATCAGAATTCCTCATTAGAATTCGTAATGAGAATTCGTAATCATAATTCATCATCATAATTCTTAGTTAGAACTTTATATATGTTCGTGATTAGAATTAAGAGTTGAACTTCATAAAAGGTTGTAACAGGGAATTCAGAGTAGAACTTCATAAAAGTTCGTAACAGGAATTCGGATCCTAAAACAGAATGCTTCATATCTAAGTATTATATGATTCTGAGGTTTTAGATATGAATCCGATTTTTATACTTAAGAAAAATATTGATATGAACAATGAAAACAAGGTAGGGGTAAATTTCCTTTGGGAAGTAAATTTTCTTTATGGAAGTAAAACAGGGGTAAAATTAAATTTTCCTTAAGATAAGGTGTTTGTGATTTTCAAAACAAGAGGAATGGTCAAGTCATAAGGAAAACTTGATTAATTAACAATCTCCCCCTTATATGAAGGAATGGAAAAGTCATAAGGAAAACCTTATTGACTCAACAATCTCTCCCTTTTTTGAAAGCACAAACATCCTTACGAAAAAGAATATAAGGACTTAGAAAAATATTTTCTAGACTTTTAAATAAAGCTTATCTCCATTTGTTTATGGATAATGGTGAATACGACTAACTCCCCCTTAGGATTTGGAACACTAAGGATCGTATTCTAGATTTCCAGAATGAGATTTTCATTATGAATATGGAATTCTTCATAATGAGCACTCCCCCTTAGATAAACTCCCCCTTAGATAAACTCCCCCTTACTTAGGGATACTTCTTCTATACTTGTAAATATTTTTCCTTCTCTTCTTCAAAATTATTTTTCCTTCTCCCCATTTATGATTTTCAAAAAGAGTTTTAGGGAATGGAAAAAAATATGGTAGCTAAAATATTAGTACAAAAGAACACAAAAGACAGGCAACCATAGTTTTCATTAAGATTGAAAGGATTTTTACAAGGAAAGACATTACAACAAAAAATTAGGTTGGTCTATTTGTCTTCTTTTTTACTTGGGGATTAGCTTCTTCAGAAGGATTTTTAACTTCTTTAACTCTTTGTGATCCTCCTCAGCTTGCTTTTCTAATGCTTTAATCCTATCATCTTGAGCCTTTAGAGCCTCAGACTGAGCCTTAAGAACTTAATCCTTCTTTACAAGCTTCTCTTCGATCTCAATCCGGAGATCTCTTTCCCCTTTCCAGCTTTGAGCAACATAGTTAAGCTTCCAATTCAGATCCTTCTCCTGTTGATTCCAAGTATTTTGCTCTAGGGTCAGATTTTACTGAAAACTGTTTGTAAGATCCTTGATCTTGGAATCTTCGGTATCAAAATACTCTTTTACATCCTGTTGAAATTCATCAATCTCTCCCATATTTTTGATGACCTTATTTGACCAAGTGGTCATTTTCTTTCAAGTCTTATTGTGAGTTTCATATCCTATAAGAAAATATTTGAAATATGATTCTATCTTTACACACTTATCCATCACCATGGACAATGAATCTGATTTCTGATTAAGAGTGTGTTAGAGCATCTGGAATCTAGAATCTATGTTTGTAAAAGTCAGAATGGAACCGACTATCTTCTTCAAAGGTTTCTCCACAAAATCATGACCAAGTGAAGATGACTCAGAATCCAAGACATTACTTGGTGAGAGTGGTTTTTCAATCTCAACAAGCGTCCTTTTTGAAGTTCCTACAACTTCCTTCCTCTTCACTGTATATTTTCTTTGAGTATCAACAATCACTTGCTTACCCTTATCAATATTCAGTATGACTGGCTCGTCAGGAGATTTATGCTCACTATTAGATAATTTAATAACTTTATCATCATCAAATTTCTATTTTTCTGATCCTTACTCAATAAAGTTCTTTTCATAACTTTCTTCCTCAGATAATTCATTTACTTCTTCTTCTTCCTTGTCTTCATCTTTCTTTCCATCTTTCTCTTCTTCCTTTCCAAGAGTGACAAACTTTGAAGACTCAACCTCAGATGTTCGGAGTGGTAATTTCTCTAATGGAGTTGCCTTATCTTGATATTCTTCAACTTGTTTAATCAGAGTATCTAAATCACCAATTTCTTCTTCTACTTCTTCTTCTTATTCTACTTCCTCCTCTTCCACTTCTTCAACAACTTCTTTCTATTTAGATTTTTCTGGAGTGAAGAAATTATTCCCCAGAGTCTCAGGTAATGGCTCGACTAGGAAAGTTTCCAGTACTGTAATATTCTCTGAAGCTACTTCTGTGGCTTTAAAAAGAGATTGTATAACTTCAGCCTCAAACATTTTCTTCTTCATCTTATTTTCTTCTTCTATCTTCTTAAGGTATTCAACAGTATTCTCCCTTAAATACTTAGATTCAGCAGGGTCCAAGACAAACTGTGGCTCCCCTTATTTCCTCTTTTACTTATCTTCCCTCCATTTTGCAACCACCTCATCCGAATATGCTTTCTGTTTCTTCGGTTTTGAAGGTGCATATTGGGATTCCTTAGCTTTAGGAGTTTCACCTTCAGCTTCCACTTCCTTCAATTTTCTTTTCTTCCCAACCTTCTTTGGTGGTTCATCTTTTTCAACGTTTTCCAGATTGGCTTCTGCATCTTCCTCTGGAAGATCATAATACTCTTCTGTCTCCTTAGAATAGCCCATATTCATTCTTTTCAGGGTGTCATTACTTTCAAACACAAATTTGCAATTCTGAGACTTGGATTTTCATGCAATATTGAATGATTCAAGACACCAAACTATCAGTTTTGAAAGTAAGGCAAGATACATGATATTTTGGGCTTTTATATTTCTATTCTCGATGTTCTGAATTGTAACAAGAACATGCCTCATCAAATCGATTTTCCTTAGATTTTCCAGGAAATCTAAGAAATATATGTCACTCTTATTGAGGGTATCTTTGTCACCTTTTCTCGGTACTAAAAAACCTTGTACCCATAGGTGAAGAATCCAGTTGTTAGAAGATAGATGAAATTTTTTTGCTGTCTTGACATCAGAAATTCCAAGACATTGCAAGGCATTAACCTTAACGAAACTACCTTGAACATCTGGGAGTTTGTGGGAGCAAAATTCTGCCTCCCCTTTATATGATAATCCCACCAAACTGGCTGCCTTGGTATAAGAAAGTTTGTAGGTTATCCCATAAGAATTGAATGAAAATATTTCTCTATCATCTTCCTTAAAGAATCACACCGACTCATAAAACTCTATGAGTAAATCTGGACACACCATGTCTTGATCACCTGGATTAGATATGAAGACATCTTCCCATCCATTTAACTTGATATTCTTATAAATGATAGAATCGTACTTGAAAAAGTTCGGATGCACCAACCTTTCCCTGTTTACTTTCCATTTTGAGATTGGATTCGTGGTAAAAATTTCTTGGGAAGAGGATTCTATAGACATTCAGACTGGAGGAACTTTGAGAGATTCGGAACGGGCTTAAGAACTGAGGCAGAGCTTCGAGATGCGAGAGCTTGGAAACTGATGTGGGACAACCATCAGGGGTCCCCTTTATATAGGTGAAGGAGGTGACCTTTCAAATTCCAAAACCAATATAATGGTTGAAAAACTCTCTGATCTGATCTGACAGTTGGAAACCTACCCGCAAAGAAATCTTGAATCAGATCTTTTGAGGTTTTAAGAAAAACAATCGGATTTTAGGAGAAACGAATCTGAAAAAATTAAAATACAAAAGAAAATTCACGCAAGTAAAAATTATTATGAAAAATTAAGTAAAGAAATCATACCTTTCGGATTGGCTAGTAAGATTATTCATAATAGGTGATATTCTTCTTGAAGAAAATTTGACTACGAAAAACTCACTACGAAAAACTCACTACGAAAAACTCAGTACGAAAAAATCACTACAAAAAACTCACTATGAAAAACTCACTACAAAAAACTCACTACAAAAAACTCAGGATCAAAAATCATGAGTACGAAAATTACCATTACAAAAATTCCCATTACGAAAATTTCCAGTATGAAAATTTCCCTTACGAAAATTTTCAGTACAAAAATTTCCTTTACAAATTTTTTTTATAAAAACCTAACTAAGAAAAATTTCATTACGAAAATTTTGAAAAACTTAATAACACATGTACTCCCCCTATGAAAAGGAGTCTATTACTATAAGGATATTGGTTCAACAGAAAGTTAATGGAGGAAGATTACCTCACGATTATCATTCCTAACCTATGTTTAATGTATTTAAATCTATCAGAGGGTAAAGATTTTGTGAAAATATTGGCAAGTTGATCTTGCATTCCGATAAATTGAAGAATGATATCTCCTTTTTGTGTGTGATCCCTAAGAAAGTGATACCTAATGTCTATGTTCTTTTCATGAGAGTGATGTGCAAGGTTTTTACTAAGGGCAATGACACTTGTATTATCACACAAAATTTGTGTTTTGGTAAAACTCAAGCCATAGTATGTGAGTGTGTGTTGCATCCACAACACTTGAGCACAACAACTTCTAGCTGCTACATATTCAGCTTCAACAGTGGAAAGTGCTACTGAGTGTTGCTTATTGCAAGACCAAGAAAATAATGAATCTCCTAGGAAATGAAAAGTTACGGATGTAATCTTTCTATCCATTCTACATCCACCAAATTCAACATCTGAAAAGTTTTTTAAGACAAAATCATTTCCAGAAGTATAAAATAGTCCTAAATCCATAGTTCCCTTTAAGTAGCAAAAAATTATTTTCACTGCCTTTAAATGAGATTCCTTATGATTGGATTGATATCTTTCATATAAGAATACTGAGAACATTAAGTCTATATGACTAGATGTCAAGTAAAGTAGACTTCCTATCATACCTCTAAAATTTGTTTGATCTACTAGTTTCCCAGCTTCATCAAGATCAAGTGTGTTTGAGGTACCGATGGGAGTACTTATACTTTTAGTGTTGTCATATCCATACTTTTTAAGAAGATCTTATATATAATTATGTTGGGATATATAAATTCCTTCTGGTTTTTGAGAAATTTGAAAACCTAGGAAAAATGTTAACTCACTCATCATACTCATTTCAAACTCAGATTTCATTATATCTGCAAAGGAATCAGTTAAGGATTGCTGAGTTGAACTAAATATAATGTTATCAACATAAATTTGAACAATCAAAAAATTTTTCTTATCTTTCTTTATAAAAAGGGTTGGATCTGCATTTCCCTTAACATAGTTATTTTGAAGCAAAAATCCTATAAGTCTATTATACCAGGCTTGAGGGTCTTGTTTAAGAGCATACAGAGCTTTGGTAAGTCTAAAAACATGATCAGGATGTTTTGTATCTTCAAATCCAGGAGGTTATTCAACAAAAACTTCCTCTTGAACATAAACATTAAGAAAATAACATTTGAAATCCATTTGAAAAAGTTTGAAATTTAAGAATTCTGTAAAGTCAAGTAAAATATGAATAGATTCAAGTCTGGCTACTGGAGCATAGGTTTCATCATTGTCTATTCCTTCTTGTTGATTATAGCCTTTAGCAAATAATATAGCTTTATTTATAACAATGATTCCATTTTCATCACACTTATTTCTGAAGACCCATTTTACTCCAATAACAGAAGTTTCCTTAGGTCTTTCAACCAAGGTCTAGACTTTATTCCTTTTGAATTCATTTAGTTCATCTTTCATGGCTTTGATCCAATAATCATCACCTAAAGTCTCATCAGTGCTTTTTTGGTTCTAATTGGGAAAGGAATGCTAGATGTTCTACTTTATTTCTTAAGGAAATTCTAGTCCTTACAGGTTGATTCACATTACCAATGATACTATCACTGGGATGATTCTTTAGAAACAACTGATTTGGGTTTTGTAAAACTTGTTCATAAATATAGGGTAGGAAATCTTCTGGGGTAAATGTTTCAGAAGCTTCTTCTTGAACATTTTCCTTATCATAAGGATTTTCTATCAAAGGTTGATATTCAGTTTTTGAAAACACATCTGTGGATGTAGTTTGGGGTTGTTTAAAAACAAAAGGATCAGTTTCATCAAATTTAACATGTACTGTCTCTTCAACAATACAAGTGTTTTTATTGAAAACTCTATATGCCTTAAAAGTTGTGGAGTAGCCTAAGAAAATTTCTTCATTAGATTTTGGTGCGAATTTGTGTAAATTATCTTTAATATTTAGGATGAATACCTTGCAGCCAAAAACATTAAAGTAGGAAAGTCTAGGTTTTCTACCATTCCATAACTCATAAGGAGTTTTATTAAGAAAAGGTCTTATCAAAACACGATTTATAGTATAACAAACAGTACTTACAGCTTCATCCCAAAAATGTTTGTCTACAGAATAATCACTCAACATGGTTATAGTTATCTCTTGAAGAATTCTATTTCTTCTTTCAACAACACCATTCTGTTGAGGTGTTCTGGGTGCTGAAAAGTTGTGAGTAATACATTTTCTACTACAAAAAGTTTCAAAATCATAATTTTGAAAGTCTCCACCATGATCACTATGAATAGTTTTTAAGGGGAGGATTTTTTCATTTTTCACTTGGGCTCTAAAACTTTTGAAATAAGAAAAAGCTTCAGACTTCTTTGCTAGAAAATAGACCCACGTAAATCTCGTATAATCATCAACTAAGACAAATGCATAATACTTTCCCCCAATGCTTCCAGTTTGTGTTGGACCAAAAAGATCCATATGCACTAGCTGTAATGCATCAGTAGTTGAGACTTCACCATGTGATTTAAAACTTGATTTATGTTGCTTTCCATATTGAAAAGGGTCACAAACTTTTGAAGTTCAAATATAAGCTCCGGTAGATCCTTAACTAAACCTTTCTTAGAGAGTTTGCATAGGTTCCTAAGGTTACAGTGACCTAACCTTCTATGCCATAACCAAGAATGATCTTGAATTTCACTAAGGCAAGGTAAGTCTTGGCTCCTAAGGTCTTCTAAGTTTAGTGTGTAAACATTTTATTTCCTATTGGCAGAAAGAATAAATTCATCCTTGGAATTGTGTACTAAGCACTTATAATTTCTAAAATTCACAAGGTAGCCTTTATCACATAATTGGATTATGCTAATGAGGTTGTTCTTAAGTCCCTTAACAAATAAAAAATTTGAAATCAATTTTTTTCCAATAAGAACGATGTTACTATACCAATAATTTCTCCCTGAGCATTATCTCTGAAATTTACTTTTCCTCCTTTCATTTTGATAATATTTTCAAAATAGTTTCTGTTACTAGTCATATGCCGGGAACATCCATTATCCATGTACCACGTATTTATGTTGGTACCTTCTCTATTTTCCTGAAAATAAGAAAAAGTTAGTTTTTTAGAATCCAAACTTTCTTAGATCCGGAATTTTTAGATAACAATATTTTGGGTATCCACATCTGTTTAGAAAAATAATCTTTATGAAACCCAAGAGATTGAACTTTATTCAAAGAGAAATTTTTCTTCCAATGCCCACCACTTTGACATTTAGTGCAAAAAGGGGATCTTGAAGGAACAAAATAGTTGTTTTTGAAAACCAGTTTTTGGTGAGTATAACCTACTCTAGTAGTGTTTTCTTGAGTTTTGATTTGTGAATACATCTTGTCAAAATTTTCCTTCCCAGAGGTAAATTTTGTAAGAAGCTTATTAAGAGAAAATATTTCGGATTTCAGTCTGATGACTAAATTCCTATCCTTAGGGATCATTTCCTTAGAGTTAGATTTTTCCTCAAAAACTTTTATCTTTAAAATAGAATTCTTAAGATCTTTAGAAAGTTCTTCTTTATCAGAATTTTATTTCTCATGGTCTTTAGAAAGTTTTTCTAAAATCTCTTCTTTATATCTAAGATATCTAGAAATATATGAAATATCCTTTGTAAGAATTTCTTCCCTGGTATTTGACTTATCTAATTTCTGAGAAATTTTACAATTTTTTGCTTCAAGTAACTTGGAAAATCTAGAAACTTATTCATATGAAGGTAATTCTTCATTTTCTAAGGATGAAGTATCTTCATTAGAAGTACTATTTTCTGAATAGTAATTCTTATCAAAAGATAAATTTGTTAAAGCCTCGGTAGAGCGTACCTTGGCCATAAGACATGTATTGGGGAAAGAAGTAGTAGCAATGAAACCCATATTATTATGTGGTGATGAATCATATTCAGAAGATTCACTTTATGAAGAATCTCCATAGCTATCACTCCAAGTATCATTAGCTTTAATACTTTTCTTGTGCTTTGATCGATAGAATTTCTTCCTGTTCCTTTCTGAATTCCTTTCCTTATTTTTCTTCTTTTTCAATAAGGGAAAATCAGGTCTCATATAAACTGTTCTTTTACATTAATAACACGTAACTTATATATCTTTCTTATCTCTATAGTCTTTCTTATTTTACTTATTCTAATGGTTCCTTTGAGTACCAATCTTGTTCATTCTCTGAGTAAGATTAGCTAATTCATTCTCAAACTTTTCTGTATCACTTGATTCTGACCGAATAATGACTTTCTTTGTCTTTGATCTAGTTACTATTTCTGGGGTCTTGGATTTAATATGTTTAGAAGTAGTTGTAAAATCAACTCCTCCATTCCCATTCTTCTTATTAACATTTTCATCATCTCTCTTCATCCTGGTTTCATGCTGAAGAAGAGTTACAAATAACTCATCTAAGGAAATCTGACTGACTTTCCTGTTCTCATCAATAACTTTCCTCTTAGAATCCCATTAATTTGGAATAATATCTATGATATTAACCACAATAGCCTCATCATACAAACCTTTTTTCTCCCATATATTGCAAGCAATTCATGATAGTCATAAACCTTTGCTGAACTTTTCTTAGAGGTTCTCCATAGGGAAAGTTAAAACTATAGTATTAAGCTCTCAGCATAGCTCTTCTGGTCTCTATGACTTTGGATGTACCAAAATGTGTAACTTCAAGTTTATTCCAGATACTGTTTTTAGCTTCACATGATGATATTTTACTATAGATGTTCCTAGTCATGGAACAAAACAAAGTATTTCTGACTTTGAAGTTTGATTGATATTCTGCTTTCTCCTGATTCGTAAAGGTTCTCAATTCCTTATCCGGAATTTTATAATCTCCAGTCAACACTAGTGCAGAAAACGTTTTTTACGTCACCATTTTTTACGTCGGTTATATAAAACCGACGTCATAATATGTAAAACGAGGTTTTTTACGTCGGTTATTAAATAACCGACATAAAAACCAGTGTTTAGTACACCTTTAACGTCGGTTATTTTGATAACCAACGTTATTAATCGCGCGGCTTCATTTTTTACGTCGGTTATACATTAACCGCCGTAAAAAACAGAAGAGGGGGGCATTTGTTACGTCGGTTATTCAATAACCGACGTAAAAAACGCGGTTTTTGAAGGCCTTTTTACGTCGGTTATAAAATAACCGACGTAAAAAAAGAATCCGCAGATGTTTTTGACGTCGGTTATGGAATAACCGATGTAAAAAAACGTGGATTTTGAGACCTTTATAACGTCGGTTATAAAATAACCGACGTAAAAAAAGAATCGGAGGAAGGTTTTTACGTCGGTTATTGAAATAACCGACGTTATAAATTTTTTTAAAACAATTATCACGTTGGTTATTGAATAACCGACGCGACAACTCATTTAAAAATTTACCCAGACCCGTGGATTGTCATTTGCGAGTTTACCTTCGACAGTCGCGACTCGTCTCTCTCGCGTGTAAACCCGAATCGGCTCGTCCATTTCGTTGGTTTAGATTCATTTTGCGATCATCGTTTCTCATATTTAATCTCCTCGGATCAATCATCTAAACTCGCAGCACTCAGGTAATCCTCCTACTCATTCGTTTTTTTTTGCGGATAGTATATATATATGTGTTGTGATTTTTTTTGTTGAAACTAGCTAAGATTCTTCGATTGCGAACCCTTTTAACTCGTTTTGGCACCATAATCTTATTTATTATCCCTAGATCTATTTGTTCGACTTGCAATATTGAGTAATTTTATGATTTCACTAATTTTTCATCATTTTCTATAAATCCCTGAGAGGGTTGGGGCGTGTCCATTTGGATGGGTTGCCCTTTTACAGTTGTTACTACTTTATTCACACACAACCATGGCATAGGTGCATGGATTTGGGGTCGGGGGGTGTCCAGGGGGGTTTACAAGGGGGTGGGTGGGTGTGGGGGGCTGTCCAAGGGTGTGGGTGGGTGTTGGGGGGTGTCCAGGGGGGTGTCCAAGGGGGTAGGGGGTGGGGGGTGGTGTTTAGGAGGGGTGGGGGGGGGGGGGGGCTGTCCAGAGGGTTGGGGGGTGTCCAGGGGGGTGTCCAAGCAGGTCGGGGGTGGGGAGTTGTGTCCAGGAGGGGTGGGGGTGCTTTCTAGAGGGGTCGGGGGCTGTCCAGAGGGGTCGGGGGGTGTCCAGGGTGGTGTCCTAGGGGATGGGTGGGTGTGGGGGGCTGTCCAAGGGGGTGCCGGCCTGTCCAGAGGGGTCGGTGGGGTGTCCAGGGGGGTGTCCAAGGGGGTGGATGGGTGTGGGGGGCTGTCCAAGTGGGTGGCGGCCTCTCCAGAGGGTATTTGGGGTTGTCCGGGTGGGTGGGGGGGCTGTCCAGAGGGTTGGGGGATGTCCAGGGGGGTGTCCAAGGGGGTAGGGGGTGGGGGGTGGTGACCAGGAGGGGCGGGGGGCTGTCCAGAGGGGTCGGGGGGTGTCCAGGGGGGTTTACAAGGGGGTGGGTGGGTGTGGGGGGCTGTCCAAGGGTGTCGGTGGGTGTTGGGGGGTGTCCAGGGGGGTGTCCAAGGGGGTAGGGGGTGGGTGGTGGTGTTTAGGAGGGGTGGGGGGGGGGGGGGCTGTCCAGAGGGTTGGGGGGTGTCCAGGGGGGTGTCCAAGCAGGTCGGGGGTGGGGGGTTGTGTCCAAGAGGGGTGGGGGTGCTTTCTAGAGGGGTCGGGGGCTGTCCAGAGGGGTCGGGGGGTGTCCAGGGTGGGGTCCAAGGGGATGGGTGGGTGTGGGGTGCTGTCCAAGGGGGTGGCGGCCTGTCCAGAGGGGTCGGTGGGGTGTCCAGGGGGGTGTCCAAGGGGGTGGATGGGTGTGGGGGGCTGTCCAAGGGGGTGGATGGGTGTGGGGGGCTGTCCAAGTGGGTGGCGGCCTCTCCAGAGGGTATTTGGGGTTGTCCGGGTGGGTGGGGGGGCTGCCCAGAGGGTTGGGGGATGTCCAGGGGGGTGTCCAAGGGGGTAGGGGGTGGGGGGTGGTGTCCAGGAGGGGTGGGGGGCTGTCCAGAGGGGTCGGGGGGTGTCCAGGGGGGTTTACAAGGGGGTGGGTGGGTGTGGGGGGCTGTCCAAGGGTGTGGGTGGGTGTTGGGGGGTGTCCAGGGGGGTGTCCAAGGGGGTAGGGGGTGGGGGTGGTGTTTAGGAGGGGTGGGGGGGCTGTCCAAAGGGTTGGGGGGTGTCCAGGGGGGTGTCCAAGCAGGTCGGGGGTGGGGGGTTGTGTCCAGGAGGGGTGGGGGCTGTCCAGAGGGGTCGGGGGGTGTCCAGGGGGGTTTACAGATCGATTTGTTTTATATTTCAAAATTGTTTACATTCAAATTATGATTTTTTTCATAGAAACATATATTTGTCTTATCTAAAAAATATATATATTTTTGCTATTTGTTATAGGTAATAATGAGTCGAAGTTGGATTAAGACACATCGAATGAGCAATGAATATGAGGAAGGTGTTGATGCCTTTTTGGAATTTGCTAAACGAAATGTTCCAAGTAGTGACATTTTTTTTCTGTCCATGCCTGAAATGTCTGAATATGAAGAAGTTGAAAAGTAGAGAGATAAAAGATCATCTGATTTGTCATGGTTTCAATCAGAGTTACAACCCTTGGATTTGGCATGGCGAAACTGGACAGAATGTCACTGATGATAATGAATCGCAAGATGGTAACTCCGATGGAATTGAAGAAATGATTCGCGATATTGTAGCAGAACAAATTGAGATAGAACCGACAGTTGCACGTCTATATGGTGATGCCGAAAAACCATTATATCCTGGTTGTACAGATTTTACGGTTTTGTCGGCGGTGTTAAGATTGATTAACCTGAAGGCAAAACATGGATGGAGTGACAGAAGTTTTACAGAGCTGCTACAATTGATGAAAGAAATTCTTCCAAAAGATAACGATCTTCCAGATTCACATTATAAGGCCAAAAAAATATTATGCCCGATGGGATTGGGATACAGGAAAATACATGCCTGTCCGAATGACTGCATTATATATAGGAAGGAATATGAATTTCTGAAAGAGTGTCCTAAATGTGGGACATCACGGTATAAGGTGAAAGAAAAATCACAAGCTGATGTAGAGATTACAAAGCTCCCTTCAAAGGTATTTTGGTATCTTTCTATAATTCCTCGTTTCAAACGTTTATTTGCTAATTCACATGATGCAAAAAGGTTAAGATGGCATGCTGATGAGCGGGTATGTGATGGAAAAATACGTCATCCAGCTGATTGTCCACAATGGAAGAAAATTGATGCCCAGTACCCTACATTTGGAAATGAAATTAGAAATCTGAGACTAGGCTTGTGCACAGATGGAATGAATCCATACCGAACCCTCAGTAGCACACATAGTTCATGGCCTGTTTTTTTGGTAATTTACAACCTCTCTCCTGAAGTTTGTATGAAGCGCAAATATGTCATGTTGAGTATCATGATCTCTGGTCCAAATCAACCCGGCAATGATATTGATGTATACTTGTCACCGCTGATTGATGATTTGAAACTGTTATGGGATGATGGTATTAGGGTGTATGATTCTTATAAAATGGAATATTTTCAACTGCATGCAGTGCTTCTATTCACTATAAATGACTTCCCAGCATATGGAAATTTGTCTGGATACAGTGTTAAAGGGCATAAAGCATGTCCAATTTGCGAACAACAGACGTCATATTGTCAATTGCATCATGGGAGGAAAACAGTGTACATGGGTCATCGAAAGTTTTTGCCTATGGATCACCCTTATAGAAGACTAAAAAAGGCATTCAATGGCTCACAAGAATTTGATACTGCTCCAAAACCTTTATCCCCAGATTTGTATTTTGAGAGGGTGAAAAACCTTGATGTGACATTGGGAAAAACACAAAAATCTGGTAATGATAGACATATTTGGAAGAAAAGGTCAATATTTTTTGAGCTACCATATTGGAGGTATCATGAAGTCAAACATAATATTGATGTCATGCACGTGGAGAAGAATATCTGTGATTCTTTGATCGGAACATTGCTAGATATTAAAGGAAAGACAAAAGATGGGTTGAATGCAAGGTTAGACCTACTATCAATGGGAATACGTTTGGAGTTAGCTCCCACTCCTAAAGGAAGACGAAAATTTCTTCCCCCGGCTTGTCATACATTATCGAAGAGGGAGAAAAGTAGCTTCTGTCAGTGTCTTCATGATATCAAAGTGCCTCAAGGTTATTCTTCAAATGTAAAAAATTTTGTCTCATTGAAAGACTTGAAGTTGATAGGTATGAAATCACATGATTGTCACGTCATGATGCAACAAATTCTACCAGTTGCACTGCGTGGAATATTGCCCATCCATGTCAGAAAGACTATAATGAGGTTGTGTTATTTTTTCAATTCAATTTGTAACAAGGAGATTGATGTGAATGCTTTGAACATTTTGGAAAAGGATGCAATTTTTATACTTTGTCATTTGTAAATGTATTTTCCTCCAACTTTTTTTGATATGATGGTGCATTTAATGATTCATCTGGTTCGAGAAATAAAGCTTTGTGGACCTGTATATCTTCGTTGGATGTATCCTTTTGAAAGGTATATGAAAATATTAAAGGGATATGTTAAAAATCCATATCGACCTGAAGCCTCCATTATTGAAAAGTATATTTCTGAGGAGGTAGCAGAGTTTTGTACGAGCTACTTGGCTACGGCGCAACACATAGGTTTGCCTCCATCTCGCCATGAACGGGTTAATAATGAGGGAAAGGGGATTCGTGGCTTGAAAGTCAAATCACTGTCAGCTGAACATATGAAGAAGTTAGAATCATACATCTTGAATAACATAGCTGATGTTCAACCGTATATCACATTGCATATTAATGAGTTGAAACAATGTCATCCAAAGAAGAAAGAAATGTGGATTTTGAATGAGCACAACAAAACTTTTTTGAGATGGTTTAAAAAGACCTTGCTTGGTAGATCAGATGTATCAGAGACATTAAAATGGATAGTGGGTGGTCCATCTTTAAATGTGATAACATGGTCCGCTTATGACATTAATGGCTATAAATTTCATACGAAAGCTCAGGACAACAGAAGTGCAGTTCAGAATAGTGGTGTATTGGTGTTTGCAGAAGCAATGCATTTTTCGAGTGCTAAGGACAGAAACCCAATTTCGGCATCAAGTGCATATTATGGAGTGATTGAAGACATATGGGAGGCTGATTAATTTAAAATTAAAGTTCCTGTTTTTAACTGTAAATGGTTTATCGGTAACAACAGTGTCAGACACGATGAATTTGGAATGACACTTGTTAATCTGAATAGATTGGAAGACACAACTGATTCTTTTATAATGGAAACACATGCCAAACAAATTTTCTATGTAGTAGATCAATCAGATATGCAGTGGGCTGTTGTTTTACAAGGGAAAAAACAATATGTTGGTGAGGATGAATTTGATGAAGATGCTGATTTATGTGAGATCCCTACTTCCATGGAAATATTAAGAGAACATAATGATGAGTATGTTGAAGACATGGTTTGTGCCATAAGGAACGATCACGACGAAGGAATTTGGGAAAACAATTCAACTGTACATTCCTAAAATTACAGGTAACACATGTTTATTTCTTGTTTACATTTAGTTTTTTCATATAATGTTAGATATTGTAAATTTTTTACTTATTAAAACATGTATCAAACCAAAACGATAAAACAATAAAAACCGTAAAGAGGAGAAGTCATGGGAGCACCGGCTGGCCGGTGGTGGATCACCGGTTGGCCGGTGGTCCAGAGCAAAGCTCTGTCTGGTCCACCGGCCGACCGGTGATGAGCCAGCGGCCGGCCGGTGGTCCAGACAGAGAGGAAGGATCTCTGTCTGGTCCACCGGCCGGCCAGTGGTGATCCAGCGGCCGGCCGGTGGTCCAGACAGAGAGGAAGGCTCTCTGTCTGGTCCACCGGCCGGCTGGTGGTGATCCAGCGGCCGGCCGGTGGTCCAGACAGAGCAAGGCTCTGGTCTACCGGCCGGCCGGTGGTGATCCAGCGGCCGGCCGGTGGTCCAGACAGGAAGGCTCTGTCTGGTCCACCGGCCGGCCGGTGGTGAGCCAGCGGCCGGCCGGTGGCACCAGGCAGTGGGCAAGTCTACTGCCTGGGTCCTCCGGCTGGCCGGTGAGCTCACACCGGCTGACCGGTGGCTCAGTGAGTCCATTTTTCAGCTTTCTTGGGCCAACTCCTTGGCAACCTTTTGCCTGTGTTTACCATGTTTATCATTGTTTAACATGCTTACCATATTACCAATGTTTACTATTATGTAATTTAGTACACTTTTCTATTTTCTGATTAAGTAGTACTACAATATTTGAATTTGTATATTTGTGAACTAATGTTTGTTTTTTTGATTTGAAGGAAAATGACAGATCAATCAGTTGATCAGCCACATGATTCTGGAGATGAGCATATTGGTCATACATCTGGGGAGGAACATTCACATGCTCCTATTACGAAAAAGAGTTCAAAGGTTGGTAAGCGTGGGTGCACACGTTTACCAAAATTATCACTTGCCCGTACGAAGGAGGAGAGGATAGTCGTGGAGTTTGATGATGATGATGTTCCTAGAGGTCCAAATGCTAAAGATTTTAAGGGTTTTGTAGCAACTCAGGCTAAGAGCAAAGTAAGCATTCTCTATGATGATTGGAGAAGTGTGGATAAGGCGATAATTTCTCAGCTGTGGGAGACCATTTTGGTAAGATCTTTTGCTATTGTTTGACTGTTCTTTAAATGTTTCTAGTATATATAATATTTTTAACCTCTTTTTTATCAGATGACATTTGATATTCCTGACACTGGAGGAGTCAGGAAGAAATGCTTATCGTTGGCTGCTAGGAGATGGAGGGATTTCAAATCAACCCTCTCATCTGATTTCATTTATGGTCATAGGAGTCGTGAGAATCCATGTCGTATATATCCTTTTATAGATGAAGACACATGGAGACAATTTTTTGAAAGTAGAAGAAAAGAATAATTTTTGGTAAGGGCAATGTAAACTTTTATAATCTTTCTTATATAAATGATCTTATTATTGTTTTGTTAATGATTACTTATTCTTAATTTACAGCAAACAAGGAAAGCTCATCAAGAGATCCAATCTAAAAATGTATACCCTCATAGTTTATCTCGGGGAGGATATGCATTATTGGAAGAACAAATGATGGCAGAAAAATTTCAACAACTAAGAGCTGAGTCTTCAAGCTCTGGAGAGGTGGCCCCTCTATCCCCTCCATCTAGACATGAGAAATGGAAAAGAGCTCGGAAGGGCAAAAAAAGGACAATATCTTTCGGAAGAATCGAGACTCGTAGTTGAGAGGATTGTAAGATATCTATTTTATTTATTTAAGTTTACTATTTTCGTCATATATTTCCAATCATTATAGAAATGTTCAATTAATTATTACAGGACTCTCTTGAGGAGCAGAGTTCACAGGGGACATTTACACCATCTGGGAGGGAAGAGATTTTATCTGTGGCATTGGGAAAGCCCGAACATCCTGGCCGTGTAAGAGGATATCCGGCAGGTGTATCGGTAAGAAAAGTGTTGCCACGTTCCTCAACGTCTAACGTTGAGGGAGTTTATAAAAAAAAAATAATCCTTGGAGGCTGAAGTACATAATATTAATGTGACAATGGAGGACAAGATTAGAGCATCGGTGCAGTTTATGTTTGCAGACTTGCAAAGACAATTTCAGGGTGCAGCTCCCACTCCACCTCTCCCAGTAGCTCCCACTCCCCCACCTCAGCCTGCGGACCCCATTTTTGATCCTCCTCCTCCGCCGCAGCTACCTAATTATTGTGAGTTGTATGTTGATGATCCTCAACATCATATAGTTGCATATGGGATGGTATATTGTATAGGAGATACAGTTCATCATCAACAGTTAGAGGTAGAGAATCAGAGGGTCACTGTACAGGATATTATAGATAGATCAGCTCGGATACCATTACCTACAGATGAGGTGACAACAGTTGGACATAGTATCGGCCATTTTTTACTTTGGCCATCCAGACTTCTTCGACTCATTACCATAGAGGTATGGATGTTATATCTTTTATTTTATATTTTTATTAATGTTTTATCATTTGGAAACTAATATATTTTTCAATTTATTTTTACAGGAATACTTCAAAGGTAAAGAAATACTATATAGACAACAACAAAGACAGATAGCTATGACATCAGATGCAGATACTAGCAGTCTTGACAAATTGTCAAGATATTAAAATTTGTTGGCGGATCATTATGACTTTACAATGGAAGCTCATGTCTGTGGACGTGAACTAAGTGTGGGGATTATGAAAACTGATATCATGGAGTTTGTCACTGGAGATAAGTTGGGCATCAACGTGGTGCAAATTTTTATCATGTAAGTCTTAACACCTTTTCCTTGAGTTATATTTATTAAAAATGTATACTTATGTCTTCTTTGTATTAGGTATCTGTATAAAATTTGTGAGAGGAATGAGCTGACAGATGTATATGGATTCGTGGACCCACAATTGATTTCCCCTGAAGCATGTGCATTGGATGAGGAACAAAGAATGCTTTATATTGCTGATAGATTTGAAAAGAATGTAATCACACAGTGTTGGATGATGCCTTTTTGTGAGAGGTATGAAACACATCCCTCTCAAAGAGTTAATTATCTTTTAACATAAAAAACCACTAAGGTTAAATTTCCTTTTATCAGGGATCATTGGATGTTAGGGGTTTTTTGCCCTAGGGAGAAAACACTTTATTGGATATGCTCTCTCCATGATGATGTGTGAGAAAGTTTTAAGAATATATTGGAAACGTAAGTTTCAATTTCACAATAGTTTTATATATTATAATGAATTTTAAATTTAACCCATTCGTATTATTTTCTAACAGGGCATGGGTCCACTTTCGAAAAAGCGCAAAGAAAAGGAATTTCAAGATCAAATATGTACATGCGAAGGTAAATATCCATTTATAATTTGTACATTTTGATTTATTACATAAAAATAATATATTGAATTTACACTCATTCAAACAGAAATGTCATGAGCAACAAGGCATCATCGAATGCGGATATTACATGTTAAGATTTATGTATGAAATAATAACAACTGGGACAGTTCTGAGTTTTGACCTGGTAAGATTTCCTCTTTCTCATAATATTTCAATTTGATTTATTCATTATACACGTTGACTACTATCCTTTTCCTTTGTAGCTTTTTGATGACCCTCAACCCTTTACTGCTGAAGATATCAAACACTTACAAGTGGAGTGGTCAAATTATTTTACAGGTTTGATTGACTTTTAGTTGTTTGTAATGTAAAATGTAATTTTGAATATTGTCAATGTAATTGTGTATTTCTTAGTCGTTTAGGTTGGATTTAGTTTTTTTTGAAGTTGACAGTGTAAGTTTTGAATGTTATATAAGTGAATGTTTAATTTTTCTCTACTTTTTGTTTTGGTCTACTGTTGATGGTTTTTCTGGTCTGGATTTTGGTATGGGGGGAGAGGTTCCAAGGGGGTGGGTGGGTGTTTGGGGGGTGTCCAAGGGATATGGGAGGGGTGTCCAAGGTGTGTTTGGGGCTGTCCTAGGGGTCGGGGGGGGGGGGGGGGTGTAAATGAGGGTGGGGGGGTGTCCAAGGGGTGGGGGGTGTCCAAGGTGTGTTTGGGGCTGTCCAAGGAGTCGGTTGGGTGTAAATGAGGGTGGGGGGGGGGGCTGTCCAAGGGGTGGGGGGGTGTCCAAGTGGTGGGGGGGTGTCCAAGGGATATAGGAGGGGTGTCCAAGGGGTGTTTGGGGCTGTCCAAGGTGATGGGGGGGGGGGGGGTTTCCAAGGGGTAGGGGGGGTTTCCAAGGGGTCGGGGGGGTGTCCAGGGGGTGGGGGGGCTGTCCAAGGGGTGGGGGGGGGGGTGTCCAAGGGGTGGGGGGGTGTCCAAGGGATATGGGAGGGGTGTCCAAGGGGTGTTTGGGGCTGTCCTAGTGTTCGGGGGGGGGGGGGGGGGGGGGTGTAAATGAGGGTGGGGGGGGGGGGGGCTGTCGAAGGGGTGGGGGGGTGTCCAAGGGGTGGGGGGGGGGTGTCCAAGGGATATGGGAGTGGTGTCCAAGGTGTCTGAGAGTTCTGTCCAAGGGGCCGGTTGGGTGTAAATGAGGGTGGGGGGGCTGTCCAAGGGGTGGGGGGGGGGGTGTCCAATGGATATGGGAGGGGTGTCCAAGGGGTGTTTGGGGCTGTCCAAGGGCTCGGGGGGGTGTCCAGGGGTCGGGGGGGGGGGGGTGTCCAAGGGGTCTGGGAGGGATGTCAAGGTGTGGGGGGGTGTCCAATGGGTGTTTGAGGCTGTACTAGGGGTCTTGGGGGTTTAAATGAGGGTGGGGGTGGGGGGGCTGTCCAAGGGGTGGGGGGGTGTCCAAGGGGTGGGTGGTGTCTAAGGGATATGGGAGGGGTGTCCAATGGGTGTTTGAGGCTGTACTAGGGGTCGTGGGGGTGTAAATGAGGGTGGGGGGGCTGTCCAAGGGGTGGGGGGGGGGGGTGTCCAAGGGTTGTGGTGGGGCTCCAATGTGGTGGGGGAGGGCTGGCCAGGTTGTTATGTGGGTATAGATGAGGGTGGGGTTCAGTTGGGGCTTGGGGGAGGGCTGGCATGGTTATTTTTGTTTGGTTTCTGGTTGCTTTTTGGTGAGAGCAGTGCAATTATTTAAAAAAAAAATATCTCTTTCACGTCGGTTATTTTATAACCGACGTGGTAAATAAATCGGTAGGGGTTTATCACATCGGTTTTTTCGAGAACCGACGTGATAAACCGTTCCCGGGCCTTTTATCACGTCGGTTCTTAATATAACCGACGTGATAAAAGGCCTGGGAATCGATTTACCACATCGGTTATTGGATAACCGACGTGCTAAAACGTTTCCCAGGCCTCTTTATCACGTCGGTTATTTCAGAAACCGACGTGATAATAGGCCCGGGGAAGGGTTAATCACGTCGGTTATGTCATAACCGACGTGATAAACGATATCCCAGGCGTTTTATCACGTCGTTTTAGAAAATAACCGACGTGATAAACCCCCCCCCCCCCCCGCGCATATTTATCACGTCGGTTATTAATGAACCGACGTGATAAACACCGTGATGTTAGGGATGTTACGTCGGGTTTAAATAACCGACGTAAAAAACGTTATTTATAATGTCGTCCGTATTAACGTCGCCTAAAAACCGACGTAAATAATGAAAAATAACCGACGTAAAAAATGTTTTCTGCACTAGTTCAACATTAAATAGTTATCAACTCCAGTATTGATAATGAAATTCTTTATCCTATCTTTCCATTACTCATAGTCATTTCCATCAAAAATAGAAAGTCTGGTCGGATTTAGATTATCTATGGAACCAACGTTTAAACCTGCCATTCTTAAGAAAATATTTGGCACACAAAATTGTTAGTAATAAGAGTTTGTAAACAAGGAAAAAATATCCTAAGCAAGGAAAATTTAGAGTAAGATTATCTCTAAGCAAAAATGAATCCAAACTATATGAGTCTGAATATATGAATATGAAAAATATGAATCAGGAAATTTAATTGCGAATATGAAAATATGAAGGTTATAAGAAGAAGAAAGTCTTCTGAATCTAATCGTGAGATTAATTCAGATTGTACCTATTGCCCTGATACCAATTGTCAGATGGTATGTGAGTATGATATACTCTATAATACCAAATATAAGATCGAATATATATGTATGAGATGCTTAAATTCAAGAGGGGGGGGGGGTGAATTGTATACTTTAAAAAATCCCTAAGGAAATTATGCATAATTAAAATTCACAACACCTCTAAGTTATAATAACTTGGTTGATTCTGGAAAAGTGATTCTGGAAATGAAACTTCACAAAAGTTTACACCAACTAAGATTCTACCTTAAAACGTATAGAATCTAACTAAATTAGAGTACAAGTAAGGAAGTATAAGAAAGTTATACATTCTTTAAAAATACAAAATTCACAGTGGAAAGAAAAGTAGTAACACTACATGTAACAAACAATAACTCTTTTAACCCAAAGAGAAGGGTATCCAACAACCTTGGATAAAGGTTCCTTGATTTATACTTTCAAGAAAGTCCGTCTTACCCTCACCAAGGTAAGCCCTCGATACGAATATCAGAGTCTGTCTTTCTATCCCTGCAGGCCCTCAACTATCAGGTAGTCGACACCTCTGTCTTCCTATCTCTAGAAGCCCTCGATTGTACACAGCAAAAATCGGAGTCGCATGAAGAAAGTCTGCACGAAGCAAAGTTTTAAACAATCCATTCAAACTTTCTGCATGAAGCTTGAGAGTTTATAAGAGCCTCTCTCTCTAGAAATCACTTCAACAGCATGTAAGCACAGATGTCAAGGATGTTGTAAAGTGTATTTCTCTTTTCAAATGAGCTCCTATTTATAGGCTCGGCTCCAATGGTCAGCTCCCTCCTCCAACAGTCATATTTTTTCTTGAATTTGGGAGGGACCTGTATACGTGTCACTCAAACAATGGTTAGTCGATAACTTAAGGCACAAAATCGTTTTATAAAAGAACAAGTGAAAGCATAACTAAAACTGATATTTGGAATGGAGAAAATATGAAAGTTAGGAATGTAAGCAAATAAAAGTTCGGAGTCTAACCAAGAATAAATTTGGAGTCTATAATACAAGGATATTCAGATTTTATTTATCATAAGAATTCAGAGTCTAAATTCATACAAGTTCTTATCCATAATTTGTAATCAGAATTCACAATCAGAATTCATAATGAGAATTCGTAATCAGAATCGTCATCAGAATTTGTAATGAGAATTCGTAATCAGAATTCGTCTTCAGAATTCATAATGAGAATTCGTAATCAGAATTTGTCATTAAAATTTGTAATGAAAATTCGTAATCAGAATTCGTCATCAGAATTCTTAATCAGAATTCATCATTAGAATTCGTAATGAGAATTCGTAATCAGAATTCATCATCAGAATTCGTAGTTATAACTTTATATAAGTTCATAATCAGAATTCAGAGTTAAACTTCATAAAAGTTTGTAACAGGGAATTCAGAGTAGAAATTCATAAAAGTTTGTAACAAGAATTCAGATCCTAAAACTGAATGCTTCATATCTAAGTATTATACGATTCTAAGGCTTTAGATATGAATCCTATTTTTATACTTAAGGAAAATATTGATATGAACAATGAAAACAAGGTAGGGGTAAATTTTCTTTTGGAAGGAAATTTTCCTTATGGAAGTAAAACAGGGGTAAAATGAAATTTTCCTTAAGATAAGGTGTTTGTGATTTTCAAAACAAGAGGAATGGTCAAGTCATAAGGAAACCTTGATGACTTAACAATCTCCCCCTTATATGAAGGAATGGAAAAGTTATAAGTAAAACCTTATTGACTCAAAACTTAGGATTATTTTATCCAAAAGGATAATCGTTTGATTTGTTGAGTTATTCTGATGCTGATTTTTCTGGTTTCAAGTTAGATAAAAAAATCACCTATGGGACATGTCACATTTTGGGCAAGTCACTAGTATCATGGTGTAGTAAGAAACAAAATTCTGTTTTATTATCTACTGCTGAAGCTGAATACATGGATACTGGTAGTTTTTGTGCTCAAATTCTGTGGATGAAACACACTTTACTAGATTATGGATATCAATTCAAACATGTCTCTATAAAGTGTGACAATACAAGTTCTATTAACATTTCCAAAAATCTAGTATCTCATGCTAGGACAAAGCATATTGATGTGAGACATCACTTTTTGAGGGATCATTATCAAAAAGGTGATATCACTGTTGAATTCGTTGGAACTGAACATCAATTGGATGATATATTCACAAAGCCTTTAAATTTTGAGAGGTTAAATTACATCAAACATGAGTTAGGTATGATTAATTTCAGTATATGAAACCTCACTGTTGAACCTCACCATTGAACCTCACCGTTGAACCTCACTGTTGAACCTCACCATTGAAACCTCACCGTTGAACCTCACCATTGAAACCTCACCATTGGAACCTCACCGTTGAACCTCATCGTTGAACCTCACTATTGGAACCTCACCGTTGAACCTCACTGTTTGAAACTCACTGTTAGGAACCTCACTGTTAGGAACCTCACTGTTGGGTACCTCACTGTTTGTATTTACCATTTATTTTTGCAGGAATTTGAACAGTTTTATTCCTATTCATTATTCCTATTTTATTTAATTTTTAATCCCTAAATGATAAAACTAATGCTACAAACATATCTCAACCCAATCTCTTCCTCAATCTCGAACCTTAGCTCTCGAAATCCCTAAACCTTAACTCTCCGCTGAACCTAAAAACCACTTAGAACCTCCATGGCACGACTCAAGCGACCCACTACTATCAGTGATGATGTGCCAAGGCCAAAGAGGACTCGAGCCGAGCCCAGTGGCACCAGTAATACCCCATCAGGACCTGTCAACCCACATCTGACAAAGAGAGAAATCGTGGGTTGTACTACCCGAAGCTGGTGAAAGAATTTTATGAATTTCTCAAGTTTAAGAAGGAAGATGTTGTGAACAGACTGGTATCTAGAGTCAATGGCAATGAAGTTAAATTTTCTTCTTCTGAGTGGGCTGCTTGTTTGAGAGTCCCTCATGAAGGAGTTTATGAATACTATTTTGGAGTGGATCCTCCAGACAGTGAGATTTTTGGGTATGAAAAAGCTCTGGAAGAGTTGACAGGGAATGGAAAATTGAGGAAGATCATTGCAGCTGAGATGAATAGAGAAGATAGGCTATTATTTAAGTTCATTCAGCATGTGATTAGTCCTAGGAGATTGGATTTTGTAGTGCTGAAGTATCAGGACATATTCCTGATGTACTTACTGAAGCATGGGGAGAAGATAAACCTACGTAGGTTGCTGATGGTACAATTGAATAATATGACTAAGGCAAGCTCAAAGTCCAATGTCCTATTCCATGCCAAGCTAATCTCAGTAATGCTAAAGATAAAGGGTACAGATGGTAATAAAGAGGAGATGATAGTGGATAAGAACAGTGTTTTTATCTCCAAGGTTATTTTCAAATACATGAAAATTAGATGGAATACCTAGAAGAAGGCATGGGTGAATGATGAAGGAAAAGTGTATGAAAAGTTTGACCCTACTACTCACCCATCCAGGCCAAAAGACAAGATAGATCCAGGCCTAAAGCCTGATGAGCCAGAACCAGCTTATTCAGATGATGAGGATGAAATTGAAGGAGCTTTGGATTATAAAAGAGAAGACACCCCCATTAATGATGGGAGTTACCCTGATTTACCTGCTAGTCCTATAAGGACAATAACTTTTGGACCATCTATCCCTCCAAAAGAACTTCTAAGAAGAGAGACTGTTCTAAAGAGCAGTGATACTGAGAGTAGAAAAGAGGAAGCATCTCAGACTACTACCAGGGACACCTCTGAAGAGGATGAGGATACTGAGTCAGATCATTCTGATCATGAGGAAAATAAGGATGGTGATGAAGATGAAGGAAAGGAGGCTGCCGTTGCTGAAGCTGATAATGAGGACAGTGAAGAAGAGGAGCTCAGTTTGAGCCCTCTGATTGGTAATACAGACAGGATAGTGTCTGACCAAGAAGTAGAAGTAGCATCTACTTCCATTGAAATAAAGTTCATTAATGACTCAGTGGAGGCTGTGACTCACCCCACTAGTGAACCAATGGATCAGACATAGGTTGAATCTGCTAGAGTTGAAGAGGAGGTTGTGGAATTACCTAGAGTAGAACCAGAAGAGGAGACTACTCAAGAGAAAGCTCCAAGTGAGGGGTAGCATCTTGTTAAAAGAGGTTTTGTATCTGTCCTTTATGACATTGAAGAATGGTTAGAAGACCCTGGATACTTGGTACTTGGGCTGGATTATGATGATTCCGATTGTGATATTCCAAACAAAATACACCCTGCACCTACTGTTTCATAACCTACTACAGTGTCTCCAATGGTTGTCTTTCCTGATAACTTTGTCACTAAGGATGATCTGGAATCACTGAAAACTGATCTGCACCAGATGTTTGATAACAGGGCCTCTGAAATAGAAAAGGCAATGACCTTAATTCAAGAGTTTAATGCCTCTAAGATGGCTAGAGTTCAGTCTTCCATTCAAGACAATTTGTCCCAAGAAGTATCTTAATGCCAGAATCAACTCAAGGATGTGTCTCGGTCTGTGGAACTTCTAAGACAGTCAGTGGTGAGACTGAATGCTCTAATGGATTCTAGGGGCCAATCAGAAAAAGACATTCACTATATCAGAAATGTGGTTCAATAGATGGGTTTAGTGTTTGAAAGCTTTAAGTAATCCATGAAAACTCATGTGAAGGGCCAGGATTATGATGTGAAGAAGCTCATTAGTGGGATGAACGAGTCTTTTAAGGAAACTATTTCTTTCACTATAACACCTTTGGTTGCCTCTGCTTCTGCTTCAACCTCCACTACACCACTTGTGGACTTGTCATCTTTTAGGATAGTGGTCAGTGAAGAGTTAGCAAAGATATCTGGTGTCAGTGCACCTGACTCTCAATCCGTGACTCAGATTATCACCACTACCAAATATGTTCAGAAGGTGGTTAGTGACTTCATGAGAGAGGATTCCCAGGACCAGAAGAGTATAAAGGAACATATTGATTATTATTATAAACGGATTTACTCCAAGCATCAAATGGATGCTCATTTCAAGCTTTTATTAGAAAACCTCAAGATTCCACCAGTCACCAGAGCCTTCAAGGAACAAGTCACTTAGCTGGGTCAGTTGACTCCAGCCTTAGAGAAATTTATGGAGAACAAGGATGATTTCATCTCAACTATGGAAAGAGGAGGAAGCATTATTATGGACTTCATAAACCTACTCCTACACTTTCTCCATGTGGACTGTACCCCTGTCATAGTCCCTTCTGCCTTACCTGCATCCCAACCCAGTGTTTCTTCCATGATGTCTCTTTTTGAGACCATCAGAAGCCTTACTCCACTGATACCTCAGAGAGATACCCATTACAGGAACACAGGAGCTTCTGTTGCCACCCCTCCAGTCATTCCTACAGCCATTACCAAACCTGCTGATCCACCAGCTCATCCTCCATCTTCTTCTTCCAAATGGAAAGAACACTTGCCTGAGGTTGATGTGGATTGAGTTTGTTTGCGTCTTTTGATAGGGACTGTGTATTCTTTTTGGGTCATGTAATGTACTTACATTAATAAAAATCATTCTCTGCTATCTCTATTTGTGTTTCTTTTTTCTAATCACAAAGGGGGAGAAATTCTATGCTAATAAGGTTGTTTTATTCTAATACTATGTGATCTTATGATTTCAGGCTACTGAATGCTTATCTGTGACACCTTCCTTCTTAAATTAATTTACCTCTAATGATCTGGTAATTATCCTAAGATTAAATGGCATAATTTTTGATTATCAATAAGGGGAGATTGTTGGACTCACCTATTTTGATAATCCCAAATCATGTTTAATCACATGAGTATAATGTATTAGTCATTTTGAAATCTTCTTTAATCTATCTTCATAATTTTTATCTTGCGTAAATCTATATTTTTTTCAATCTCATGGATTTTCTAAATCAAGTGTTCAGTTTACATTTCTCTAAGTATAAGTTCACTGTTAAAGGCTGCTGGTAAAAGCCTCCCGTTCAAGGTCACCATTATAGCTCACTGTTACTCTAGGTCACTGTTGCTAAAAGGTCACTGTTGAAGATCTACAACCATTGTTGGAAGCTACCGGTACAAGGTCACTATTACAAGTCTACTGTTGATATGCTTATCAAAGCTTACAGGAAGAGTCACCGTTATAGGTCACTGCTATGACAAGGCTTCTGTTAGAAGTCCACTGTCAGACTATTTCTCAAGTCTTATGTTAAGAGCTTCACAATTTAAGTCTACCGCTGGACATGTCTACCTTTAGTAGAAGGCTACCGCTGGACAACTCCTACTATTGATAAAGTCCACTGTTGTTCAAATTCTACCATTAGTAGAAGTATACTGATAGACAAACTCCACCGTTGATGAAGTTAACTATTGAGATAGTCTATAACTAGAAATGGTCACTGTTGAAGTAGTCTGCTATTACAGAGATATTGTTAGAAGCTTACTGACTGAAGCCTACCGTTGAAGATCTACTATTGAGCCTATCGATGAAGTCCACTATTGAAGAGATTACTGTTGAAGTCTACTATGTGACATGCATCTGCTACGAGTCTAATGATAACCTATTCTTTACTTTACTAATTTTCTTAATATTATCATAACAGTCATGTTTGACAATTTTATTCACCTAAAATTATTTAATGATATTTGAAGGCATATCCGGAAACCGTACGAGGTACAAGGAAGACCACACATGGGTGGATCATTCCTCTTGTCGAACCTTGCTGAATCAAATAAGAAAAAGATGAACTGGAAGAAGGATATAAATATAGAGATATAAAGAAAAGAAGAGATATACACCCAGTACCCAACATTTTCAAGTAATGAGAAGAAGAACACTCAAGCGCTCATTTTTCTGGAGATCCTGGAACTCCACAAAGATCTATTGGAAGAACATAATCAAAGCTGTGGTGGTGTACTACCAAGAGTTGCTAACCCAAGAAGCTGATCATCTTTACACTTGGAAGCTAGAACCTGGAAGTTGCGATACTATGTTTTAGAGGCAACTTGAAGATAAGGACCAGAACTTCATTTCATTCATTCAAAGGAGTCTAGAGCTAATCTTCCAACACATAGAGCACTCCAGACTCTTTTCTAACATCTTTATCTCTACTTTGTTTAGTATTTTACATTTGTGAGTAGTGTGTCTGTTTTACACACACTGTCTCTTATGCTTGAACTAGGGGGATCCTGAAAAATCTCCGTACCAAACTCTCTTTACTTTTTTTCCCACACATAACTTTGGAAGAATCCTTATGTGGATTGGTATTTTATTTTCCCATGCAGAACTGTGGTAGAGGTTGAAAAACCTGGACAGTTTGTGAAAACTGTTGTAAATCCCGATACAGGCTGTGTATCATTTTTAATATAAGCTGCTTGGTGGCAGTTGATCACCAAGTGGATAGGATTAGGTCTTGGATTAAGACTGAACCTCTTGTTTAAATTGTTGTTCTTGTCCTTCAAGTACTCTGTTTTACATTTATCTGCTGCTTATACTTTCAAGGACATAAATCTGTTTTATAATTACTCTAATAATTAGTTTTGGTTAGTGTGTATATGTGATTAATTTAGTAAACTTGTTTCAAAATTTGAATCAGTATTCACACTGATTCAACTGAGGACTAATCAACCTCCTGAGAAACCTATTGAACAATAAATCACTTATATCTCTACTGCTTTAATTAATTGGGCTGTTTTTATTTGGGGGATTTTAATCCTAAAGTATTTAACAGAAATTTTAATTGGAACTCAATTCACCCCCCTCTTGAGTGTCCACTCTGACCAACAATAACATATCATGAAAATGAAAATTCACAAAACCACTAACCTTAAACAGAGTGAGGATGAATCAAAACTCTAGAATATAGGAAGAAAAGGACCTGAGGTGCATTCATCACACCCTAAAATCAAGAATCATAACATATTTCATCAAATACTCACCATTGGGATCAACCAAGAGAATATCAACATAATATAAGGAAAAAAGACAAGAGATAAAGGAATAATATAGAAGGAAGGAGGCTTACCTTAGAGGATACACCATGAAATTTAAGGAAGAGGAGAGAGGGGAGTCACCAATCAGATCCCACTATTGTGTCTCAGCAAAATGAGGAAGATGTGAGTCTAATTAGGTGTTTTAACTTAGGAGGGTATAATATAAAAATCATGTTTTAAGAAAACTCGGTAAGTTTTTTGGTTTGGACACATGGTTTAAAAAATAATGTGCAAACCGTGCGCCCCTCATTAGAATCCTATTGAGGTTTTCATGATTTGGATACATAGTTTGGGAAATGTGTAAACCCATGAAAATCATCTCCAATAAAATTGAAGAACCCTCACAAGAATCCCAAACGGGTTCTCTTAGCCGTGCACAATTCCTATGCTAGGAAACCCCCATATAAGGTT
The DNA here is from genome assembly GCA_963277665.1 of Viscum album. Taxonomy (NCBI): domain Eukaryota; kingdom Viridiplantae; phylum Streptophyta; class Magnoliopsida; order Santalales; family Viscaceae; genus Viscum; species Viscum album. The sequence continues at coordinate 2,081,624,568 of OY728143.1, read as the reverse complement.
CCTCTACATGGTTTCCACTAAGATTCACCTAGTTTTCAACAAAATGTGCACTACCAAGGCCCACTAAACCATGAACATAAAAAATGAACTATAAAACCCTTCTATGTAAGGGTTCCCACACGATTTATACTAAACCATGTACAATAAACCATGTGTTAGAGGTAATCTGCTTAAGGGTCATCTAAATAGTTTTTGAAACTGCATAATGGTCTTTCAAAGACCGTGCACCAGAATACAATTTCTTAAAAATTAAAATCTTAAGGTAGAAACATTAGGATATGATAAAAAACTAATAAATAAATAAAATAATAATGAAATCAAAGATCTAGGTGTGAAAATCCTCCCTATTATAACACTTTCCCCCCTAAAAAAGTCATCGAGTTCCAAAAGAAGGAAGAACAATCTAAAAGGTTTCAACTAAGATGAAAGGAAAATGTATAATATGATCTCTAAAATCCACCAGAATCAACCAAAACCATGAAATAAAAATTTATATGCAATAAAAAATATACACTTGAATTCACCAACATAGATATCAAGAAACAGAGACCCAAGGTGGGTCTTCCCACTATTTATGAATTCATTAACATGGTGGGTTATCCCCTATATTGATATAGTTATAATCTTATAAAATAAAAATTTATCTCTCTAACCAAGAATGATATAAGTGATATCCAAAATCATAATACACATATCAATCTAGAAAAAATAAAGAAACAAGAATAGAAAATAGCAATAAATGATAATGGGTGGGGGGATACCTCAAAAGCTGTACAGAACCACTTCAAGGACTAGAGGTCGATAATTACTTATTCCTCAATTAACAATTATTCTTAAAATACTTTTAAATATTTTCTAATCAATCACTATGATGTTAGTTCTTTGAAATATTTGATTATAAGAGGACTTGTAATGATCAAATTGATAACATTATAAGTACACAAGGGGTTGATTTTGTCTTGAGTAAGTAGCATTAAAAAGAGACTCTCCCAAAATAGGATCCTATAGCTTCCATTACTCACTGTATCCGCTAGAAAATATTCATCCACAAATAATTTAAACAAGATGATACTAGAGGAACATGATCAAGTAATGATATTCTAATGAAAACCCTTCATGAATAAGTGACATTTCAAGGAGTCACTTGTTACATTTTGGGAAGAAAATGAAACTAGATTATTAAAATGGTCAGTGTACTCCTTCATCATTCATTAACACTTCTGGAGACTCATATGCTATGACACCTTTTCTACATAACCAACATAGGGGTAAACCTCTAAATTAATGTGACCATGAATAATTCCAAAAATCATTTCATTTTCCAACTAGGATAGAATCATGATATTTCATTGATCCTAACTTGGACCCTTGAACAAACCCCAAACATCTTTCTCCCTCAAAGATTATGGAGTTCTGAGAAATATCTCATCAACCTTTTTAAGATACTCCATAGCTTTAATAATACCTCAATTACCAATAAATACAGAAAAATGTTGAGAGTAAACTAGCACCACCAATCCATCATGAGTCTGAGTAGAGTCTCCAACTGAGAAGGCTATACTCAAACCCTTATGATCCTTCGAAACTCTTCTCAGAGGTATACTATAATTAATAGGAAAAATATATGACCCCATCAGTAAAAATGAAATCACAAATCATACCCAGCTATAATAAGATCTCAATTCAAAATATAATACCACCATAAAAGTTAACAATTCACAATTCCCATTTATGAAACCTTAGTATGCATAGGAATTCAGAATTTTCCTTTTTAAAACATTTCAAGACCCTATAATTTAGATTGAAAATACAAGAAATACATTGAAAATCATTTTTAAACCATACAAATCCATTTTTAGAGAACACATAGGTCCTTAAACCTTAATTATTTTCATTCTATTTTAGAATAAAACCCTTTAAAATTTCAAAACCATGTTTCACCTTTAGAAAAATAAGTTCCATTCACAAAATATTATCAAAATGAATTCAATCACTATTAATTTAACATATAAATACATTTTTAAACCACGCCAAATAACATCTATACCAAAACTGGGAAATTTTGGGTCAAAGAAAGATGAACATAAAAAATTTCCAAGGGAGCAAGTGACTATGCATGGTTTGGTGGACTGCATGACAACTATGAAATTTTTATTGGAAGAAAAATAGAACCAACCATATGGATTCACAAAGTTTTAAAAAAATGTGTGATTTAATAGTGTACCTAAAGTTCTTCCTTCCTTTTCATCCCCAAAACATAGAAAAAACCTCAAATTTCCAAGAAAATATTCGTACAATCCAAAATATCATCGATATTGATCGAAATAATTGAGAAACAATTAAATAAAGATCAAACTTTAAGAGTCACAACTCAAAATACCATGAAAACTCAAGGATTTGATGGATAAATAGTTCACAAGGATCTACCCATAATCACTTCTCATGTTTTTATGATCTATACTCTAACATACCAAACTCACCCAAATAACAAAGGGCACTTCAAGAACCTAAGTCTCTAAATATTCTATGATCTAATACCATTTTTTAATGAACCAAACCTGGGTTACCCTTTAACTGGGAACTCAATCTATCCCATGACATACTCAAGGAACATTACTAGACACTCTAGTAAGGAAACTATCATTAGGGGATCATATATAAGTTCTCATGGGAATGATTTCACTAAATAGACAATAAGTGTCATGGAGATTCCACTTGGAAGTATAACATGAACACTCTGTGTATAAAATGTCCATACACAATATAATAAATAGATATATAAATAATAATAGTGAAAATGAAACATATCCTAAATAAATAATTAATTCCAAAATAAAATATACAACTTAAAAGAATGAATATGACATATAAAATACAAAAGGATGACATGGGTGCACCATCATGATTCAAATAAAAAAATTATCTAAGGGGTGGTGATTACTTGTTATAAATACTGTGGATCAAGATTGCAAGAATCCCACTCCTCTTTCAAAATCCTATAATAATCAAAGGTATTAGAGATGCCTTTGGTCACTTTCTTTGCACTGGTAAAGAAATATTGAGGATGACGTCTGGAATAGTTGTGTGGATTTGTGTTGATGTGGATCTAGCACCCCTTCTCCAAAGAATCTTTATTTGATCTTTTTCGAACAAATAAATCTATAAGAAGTTATTTTATTTGAACATAACAAGTTTCTACCCTCAATACCACATTAATGGGCACAAAAATTTGGCCTATAGTAAGAAAGACATTTCTTTCAAAGATAAGGGTCACAAGAATTCACATCTTTCAGATCCTCCTATATTGGTTTTAGTTCATCAACCACAAGTGATGATATTACACAAGGTCCATATATTTCTAGATTCAAGTAAGGGTGGATCGATCGAGAATAAGTCCTCCCAACAGTCTCTATATGGTTTTTCTAGATTAATCACTTTCATCAGTAATACACTCTGAAATCATGGAGATCCCAGTCCAATCCATTGGTGTTTATACTTCTTCCCATCCTGAAATATTTTTCTATAAGAAACATATTTTCATCATTAAATAAAGGAGTCCCTAAAATATACCTCCAAATACTCCTATTGTGGAAACTTAGTGGACTAGTTCAACAACCCTTTCCCAGGTTCCTAAGGGAGTTTTAGACCTAGTTCAGCCCTATTTCTCGCTCCCTCAGGAATCTCCGTCAGATAAACAATGCTAATCAGAGCTTACTTCTCCATTATAATATGAGAGTGTTAGTGTCGGTATAGTAGGGACACCTTGGATGTTAGGAATTAAGTTAAAAAACATGTCTTCCTAGACTAGGATATCACCTCTACATCTAGAAAAATCACAGTTATACCCAAATTCTTTTGGAGTTCTTGATTTTGTTAATGAAGAGAAACCTCCATGTCCTCATACTTAAGGTGTGTCCGATCTTTTTAATTGAGGGCTTCTGGGGATATGAATACATATATGTGACTATTCTTAGTATCGAGGGATTTCTTGTTGTAATCAAGATAGGCCTTCCAGTTAGGTGAAAATAATGGATACCCAAAGTTAAGTTTTGTGACTTACTGTACACTGAAGGTTAAAGCGTGGAAATATTTTTAATATTTTTGTGATACATTATTAATTTATTTATAATATTTTTTATTACTTGTTTTTACAATTTAATTTATTCTACTACACATTTCTTAAGTAAAGTTTTATGTCACTGTAAAATTTTCATAACTTTAAAAATATGTTTCAGATAAAAACCTTTTTTATTAATCTACATATAGAGGTTAAAAAAATTAGTATTTTTATTTTATAAACTAAAATTAAACCCCCTCTTGAAGTGTAATTACATACTTTTACAATCCTAAAAATCCCTTTGGAATGATTTTCCCAATAAACTCATCAAAAAATATAAATTGAGCCTTAAATAAAACCTAACAATTCAAAAGTAAAAATAAACATCCTAACATGTCAAAATGAGTATCAATATCTATATAAAAAAATGAATGGGATGGGGTGCCATAATTATATACAAAAAGAGTTAGGGTATTACAATTATGACTCAAAAAATTAAAAAAAATGAAACTACCCATCTCTGTGTGACATGATGGTCAACTTGCTACCATGTAACCATCATCACCAAACCATGTTACACTAGTAGGAGTGTGCCCTACCTCTAAGAGACACATTTCTTTTACCTGTGTCTAAAAAAATTATACATTCACCCATTGAGTGTATGTAGGGTGTGCCCAAAAGAGCCCTATTGGGACCCTAAAATAATTTCTTGAATGGCCGTTGATAGAAACAATAAACATGCTAGATTGAATTTTTTTTAAAGAAAAAAAGATTTTGAAATTTTAAATAGGCCAATAAATGATAATAATAATAAAAAAGAACCAAGTACAATGGGTAAACCTTAAGGTAGCTAAGGTGAGGCCTCATCCTAGGATCCTTATACTCTCAGTGATCAAAACATTCAAAACCTTTCCTGTGCATGAGCTACTAGGGAGAACATATCCAATGTTCTAGAGGTATCCATATATATAGAAGAATTTGTTTAGTTAGTGTTGTGTAATTGTCAAAGGGATAGATAGGAAAAAACATTTCCTAATAGTACTTGTCCTAGTAATCCCACTTAGTACCTCATGTCCCCATGTGATATCCCATTTCTAAAAAATCCAATATTCACATCCAATTCATCCCATAACCAAATCATTCCAATTTAAAAAACCATTTCCAGACAAATACAAAGGACACAATTTTGAAATTCATTAAAAATAACACTAATAGTTCTTAAAGTTATCTTTTATGCATCAAAAAAATTAAATTAAAATTTAAATAGTTAGGAAACAAAATTTAGTGAAAAAAATGGTATGTCATGAAACCACCTACCGTTAACCAAATAAATAGTTGAGAACTAGGCGGAAACCAAAATCCAAGTGGAGAAGTGACCTTATAGAAGTAATAAAAACCACAAATAGCATGAACCACACTATTAATTTTGGATTCAAAAAACACTATGCTATCATAAAAATGGGGAAGAGAGAATCTAAGAGAAAAAGGAAATAATATCCAAGGAAAGAGAAGAGGAGGATATTACTTGAAGTAATCCTGAAGCTCCAAGGCGGAGTCTCACTAACATCCATCCAATGGCCCGAAGGCCTTCAAATTTTTATTTCATTATTGATAAATCCCCCTTTTAAGGGAAGAAGGGGGAAACCCAAAGACATCATTGACTTAAGACAAAATAACCCGAAGGACAAAGGAGTAAAACCAAACTGACAACCGAAAGTGTCCCTCCCCAGCCTATGATCATGTTGAAGATCATTGTTGTAATGAATATCAGCAAGAAAGTGTCCTGTTTCAAAGCACAAGCCCGATCCAATGACTGACGTCATAACCTCTCAACAACCAAATCTGACATGCACTGCAAAGATAAACTGTCAGCTCTGAATCCTCCTCTGAGACCTGTTCCTGTGATCAAATCCAGTTGCACTACTAGCCTTCGAGATCAAACCAGACTCGTAAAAACAAAACATCCACCAAACTCATATGGGATAAACACCACCAAATTCACTTCATCAGAATCAAAAAAATGCAATAGCATAGATTCCAGAAATCATTAATTCCAACTTTAATAAACGAACCACAAGAAACCAAGATCATCAAGAAAACAGTCACGACATCAACAGACCTGCACCAGATGCTGGAACCACCACCGGAAAACCCCCTGCCACCATCCGTGAGAAACTCCCACCAACCGCATAAGCAACCCAAAGTAGATCCAATTTCCAGATCCGAGCCGTACAAGGTAAGGCAAAGCAATGAGGAGGAGCAGGGGACCTCAACGATGACGAATCCAAAAGGAACACCTTCAACCCTTCAAAAACCAAAATGAAAAAAGGATCCCCCCCTTTGATCAACGAATCTGATGCCAACCTGCACAGAATAAACACTGTAAACAACGCCTGACCACGCCAGACCAAGATGAGGAGCCAGATCACCACTCCACATCGTCGTCACAGATTCCAACCCATGCTGATCCAAGCAATGGTGAGACGAAGTCACCATGGTGAATGAACTGTGTCGAAATGGGCAAGAAACTATTCAGAAAAGTCGCAGATCACCGAAAACGGCTGAAGACCATTGCACCACACTAGGACCCCACAACCCGAATCACACCGGAACTCCACCGAGGTGTGCTATCACCACTGCTCAAATTGAGAGGCTAAATGGTTGGTCCACATGGTTTGGTAATCCATTCTCCATATTTGTTAATCTTCACTAGAAAATTTCATACCTATTTTTCATGAATTTAGTTCGGTTACCCTTAACCATATGATAACTGTGTAACACCCACTGTTTTTCCAAAAAAATTAAAATTTAAAAATAAAAGAACAAGAAAAAATGAGAATAAAAAAATGAAAAAATAACTAAAAGTGACACTATGGGTGTGGAAATTCTTCCCACCATATCACTTTCTTCACTTAGAAAGTCAACCTAAATCATGATTGATGAATATACAAGGCCACTTGTCCCTTATGAGATACTCATACTCCCAAGTCTCCTAGGAATTATTCTTTTATCACCACAACACTCATACTAATATAATTGATTTCCCAAACAAAACTTTCTCATGGGAATCAATAATTTAAACCAATTACATAGTCATTAAATCATCAAGATTTAACTTGAGTTCTTTTTAAGTTATAACATTAAAAAAATAATGGTTATACTTCTTTATTTGTGAGATGTGGAACACGTTATGGATTATGTTTAACTAATGAGGTAACACTAATTGGTATGTAACCTTAAAAATACTCTTGGTAACCTAAAAAGTTCATATGTACCTTGGAGAATGCTTCCCCTATTTCTTGAGTTACTAGTGACACAATTAAGGTGAAACTTTTAAGAACACTCGATCCCTAACTGAAAACTCTATGGGAAGATGTCAAAAATATACATATGACTTTTAGATACTATGATCCATCATCAAACACTATCAAATAGTTTGAATCTTCACCATCATCTCTTGCATAAGCTTTAACCTGATGAGAAAGGTCTCACTCATCTTTGTCACATAAATATATGACATATATGGTCGACTATATAGAGACACAAATGGGGCCATATTAATAGATGAATCATGATCCTATAAGAGTTCTATATAGTTATCTCATGATCCTATAAAATACAAGGCACAAATGTAAATCATATAATTTAGAATTTGGATTTTATTTTCTCTCTAACTATTGGTTTGTGGATGTTAGGTCGTGCTCAGCTTGACATCAGATCCCAATATCCCTTGGAGGAATTTCTAAAAATGAGAGGTAAACTAGGGTTCTCTATAAAATACAATTGTAAATGACACCATATGTAACCTCATGATTTCCTTTACATATAATCTACCTAAATCCTCCACTTTTGCGGTGTAATTGATCGAGATGAAGATAGTAGAATTGGTTAGAAAATCAATTTTAACCCATATAACATTCTTACCCCAAGAGATATTAGGTAACTTGATGATAAAGTCCTTAGATACCTCATCCCACTTTTAGGTAGGTATGGGATGTGGATGAAGTATACCCAAGGAATTTTTATGCTCAACCTTTATCTACTAAAATGTAAAACACATGGACATGAAGTTTACTATGTCCTGTCTCATACCAGGCCACCGAAATTTCTATTTCATATCATAATACTTATTGTTGGTACCTAGGGTAACATACCACTAAGATTTAGGATAATCTTCCATCCCCACCATCCTCACCATCCTCATTGATAAAGGAAAAATATAATGGATTTAGAAAAAACAAACCTTAAAGAGACTAATACCACTCCCCAATGGTCTCTAAACCATTTAAAATTATCCTAATGCACTGACATTTATTATCACCTACTTTCTCTAAAAAAACATGGATAAGAAAAGAAGGATTCAATTAGAAACTAGCAAGAAACATAGTCTCATTTTATTTCTTTAATTCCAAATCAATTTGTCCAAAGATACCCATAAAAATATATTTATCATTATACTCCTTGATATCTTGAGAGGAAAACTTCCAACCAAGGGAATCGATATCCACGTTATCCTTTCTTATCATGTATGAAATATGAAAATAAAATCCCTAAAAATATTCCACTAATATCTATTGCCTAAAGATTAAATCTTTTTGGGAGAAAATGTATCTCAATATTTTATGATATGAAAATATGTTGAACCTTTACCCAAAAAGATAGGGGCACCATCACTTGAGAGTGTGCATCATGGTTATGAGATCAAGGTCATGGGTTGGGTAGTTCATTTTTTTTGGTTAGAGTTAGTGAGAGACATTTTCCACTACATGGTTTCTATATATAAAATATACCCTAGGACCATACTTGATGCATCATAGAAAAATACAATACCCATTACCCATCTCTGGTAAAATAAAAATTGGATCTGAAGTCAACAACTAATTTAACTCATCAAAGGAAAACTCACACTCTTGGCTCCACAAGGACTTCAACCCTTTTTAGGTAATAGAATTTAGGTGTTCTAAAAGCGTGGATATTTCATTTAAAAAACCCCTATAGTATCCTACCAATACCAATAAAATTCTATTCTTGTAGACATTATTATGATCCTCCTAATATATCATGGCCCTGACATACTCATGATAAATCAAGATAACATGTTCTGATACCGTATTCCAAAGGGACTTGAACTCTTGTATCAAGAAATTTCACTTGGATAGCTTATAAAATAAGTATTAATCACACAAGTTTCTCATAGTTATCCTATTTATTATATTAAACAAAAATGGAATCCAAAAATACAATGAAAAAGTTGTCAAGCCACCATAGGAATATAAAGTTCATGAGTGTTATAAATGATGCAAGAGCATTGTTTAACCTAAATAAAATCACTAGATAATCAAAATGGATATTCCTAATTTAAAAAACAATATTTTGAACATCATCCTCTCTTACCCTGAGGTGGTGATATCCTTAATAAAGGTAAATCTTAAAAAACAACCTACTAATTTTAACTGATAAAAAATGTCATCAATATGGGGAAAAGTGAATTTACTATTGATAATGACCCATTTAATGAACCTATTTTTTACTTGTAAGACTTTGGATATTTCTATGAATATTTTGGGAGCTATGTACTGATACTACATGTGGTTCTGAGGCCCGGTGTTCCCAGAATTAATTTTATAAAAATATGAAATATATTTTATTTAACACACACACACACACACACTATTTCTTAAACAAAATGTGATAAATCTTAAACAGAATATTAGATCAGAAATCCTAGACCACAGTTGAGTCCGGAATGCACAGTTTACCCTAGGTATGACCTAAAATGGGTCAGTGTGGGGCATTTATAAATATCATCCATTGAGAATATGTTTAGTGGATTAAATAAATTATTAATTTAATTAATTCATTAAATTAACCTAACAATTTTCTCAAAAAATATACCTATTATAGTGGATCTTTAGGGTTATCCACATAAATATGGGTCCATTAAGAGTATATTTCTTCCACCCACCATTGGAGAATAAAGATTAGACGACAATAAACAATTGGATTAAGGATAATCGAAGCACGATGAAAGCAACAGATCTTCCTCCTTTATTGGTAAGCAAGTTCTTCATTAGAGAACGATCAAATATTGAGGTATGAATTTTTATTTGTGGATTTTATACCTATTTGTTTCATTCTCTATGAATTACCCGATTGAGTTTATAATTTCAACACATATCTCATGGTTTGATCGAGTTACATTTATTTGTTAAATTTATCATTTGATATTCGCTAGTAATATTCAAATCATTAAACCCTTGCCTTTTTTTCTTCAGTTTTTATAATTAAATAAATCATTAAATTATATTCTCATCATTTATATTCTATTTAATATATATTTTTATATATATATATATATATTTCATTTCACCCTTTCTCTGGGCAGAAAAAAGGCTGATCGGCCAAGCTATGGGTGATGATGATAAAGGTCCACAAATCCGGGTGAGCAGAATATGATTGACATAAGTGGGTGTATCGATTGGTGATGGAGTGTGATGGGGTCATGAGTGGTTGGTGCCGGGCGATAGAGGAGAGGGTAGAGACTGACCGATTGCGAGCGGGATTCCAGATGATGGTGGTCTGTGGGTCGCCATGATGTCTCTGGGCATAGGAGGAGGTGTGATTTCTGGGTACTAGTGTGTGAGGAGGATCTATTCAGGGGAGTTTCACACATTTTTGGGTATCCTATATGAAAACCATGAAAAAAATAAGTAATAAAAAAAGTGATAAACAAAATGAAAAAAGGAAAAGCCGATGGTGGATGGGTGTGAAATAGGGGCGGTCTACATCCTCTCCAGTTAACCTTTTTTATTGGAATATCCAGTATAGAAGATATAACACCACATTTTATAAATTGATCCCAACCATTCAATTAAAATAACCGGAACCACTAGCATTTTTAAAAAACCTTATTATGCCATGGCCATCATACAACTGTATTACTCTTGAAAAATACTCAAATATTAAGTTAAAAAAATTAAAACAAATTGTAAAATGTGAAAAAACAAATAATAAATTGTTTATATATATAGTAAATATTTTTTATAATTATAGATAAATATTAATTTTTGAAAACTCTAAAAATTTAATAAACTACAATTATACATTAAAAAATTATTTGTAACTGAATTTATAAAAGTAGTAAAAACTTATTTTGAAAAATGTTAATAAATTCTAAATAATTTAAGAAATTCAAAAATGCATTATTAGTGTAAAAATATATTTTTTTCTAACTAGGAATACGTAGTAATATTTTAAAACCTTAGAAAAATAAAAATTTCTATTTATGTGTCAAAAATAATAACTTCAAACTTAATTAAAAAAGAAGGAAAAACTCAATTTAAAAAATGATGATTTTAAAATTTTTATAAAAAAATAATAATTTATATCCATATATTTTTTAGATATTAACAAATAATTAAAAAATTTAAAGACCTCAAAAAATATTATGAATATATTTTAAAAACAAATTCAATTCATAAAGAAAATTTAAAAAGGAAAAATACACTACAAAACCATATAAAAATAATAATTTGGTTGTGAATGTTTGAAATAATAATTCGAAACACAATTCAAAAAAAAGAAAACAATTATTCTTAAAAATATCGATTATGAAAATGTTATAAAAAATTTAAAACTAAAAATTTATCCATTTAAAAAACATTTTTTGATATTTAAAAATAATTCATAATTTCCTAAACCTATTAAAAAAATCATATAGGCATATTATAAAAATCACATTCAATTCATAAATATTATTTAAAATTCAGACACCAACTTCAAATATATTTTGGATTTTACATTAATCTTAAATGTTTTCAAAGTGATTGGAATAAATAAAAAAGTCTCATTTCCTTAAAGTGACTGATTCAGGCATTTTTAATGGACACATGTGTTTAATTAGGCACCAATAGAAATAAAAATAGATCATATGTTTCATTAGAATTTTTCTATAATTTTTTTGAAATTAAGTTTCATTGTAAAAAATTCAAAGGAAACATTACCAGTTAAGCGAGAAACTTTCATTAAAAATAACTATCAATCCATTAAGTGGAAGTTATAGTCGAACTTCCAGTGCATGTTCCAATGGACGTTAAATAAATTTAAAAAATATATAATTTTCCATTTAAAAATGTATATAATAAATGAATTAAAATGTAAATAAAATGTATATATTTAGAAAAATTTATAATAAATTAATATTTAAAAAATGTAGAATATATTTTTGATAATATATATATATATAAGCAACAACTATAAATCCATTAAGAGTTCTAGTGGAATTTATAGTGGAAGTTACAGTAGAACATTCACAATAAAAAAAGTATATATTTATAAAACTACATAATATATTAATGAAAATTAAATTTTAATAAATATATTTAGATTAAATTCAATTATATATAATATGTATCTCAATTTTAATATAAATCTTATAAAAAAATAATTTAAAATTTAAAAAATATATAATAAGTGAATAAAAATATAAATAAAATTTATATATTTAGGAAAATTTATAATAAATTCACCTTTAAGATATATTGAATATATGTTTTAAAAAATCTTTATAAATAACAATTATAACTCCATTAAGTGTTATAGTGGAAGTTCTAGTGGGACTTCCATAATACAAAAATAGTATATATTTATAAATCTACAAAAATATATTAATAAAAATTAAATTTTAATAAATATAATTATATAAAATGTAATTATATATAATATGTATTACACTTTTTACATAAATTTTATAAAAAATCTATAATTTTTCATTTAAAAATGTATATAATACATGAATAAAAATGTAAATAAAATGTATATATTTAATAAAATTTATAATAAATGCACCTTTAAGATATATTGAATATATTTTCTATAAAATATATATAAATAACAATTATAAGTCCATTAATAATTCTAGTAGAAGTTCCAGTGGAAGTTCAAGTGAAAGTTTAAGTGGAAGTTCTAGTGGAAATTCTACAATACTACAAAAGTATAAATTTATTAAACTACATAATATATTAATAAAAATTAAATTTTAATATATATGTTTATTTTAAATTTAATTATATATAACATGTATCACAATTTTTACATAAATTTTATAAGAAAAATATAATTTACCATTTAAAAATGTATATAATATGTGAATAAAAATGTAAATTAAATGTATATATTTAGAAAAAATTATAATAAATTCACATTTAAGATATTTAAATATTTTTTTTACAAAATATGTCTAAATAAAAGTTATAAATCCATTAAGTGTTCTAGTAGAAGTTATATTTGAAGTTAGATTAGTACTTCTAATGAAAGTTTTCGTAGAAGTTCCAGTAGAACTTGCATAATAAAACAAAATTATATATTTATAAAACTAGATAATATATTAATAAAAATAAAATTTTAACAAATATATTTATATTAAATGAAATTATATATAATAACTATCACACTTTTTAAATAAATTTTATAAAAGAGTATAATTTACCATTTAAAAAAGTATGTAATGCCTGAATGAAAATGTAAATAAAATGTATATATTTAGGGAAATTTTTAATAAATATACTTATAAGATATATTGATTTTTTTTACAAAATCTATATAAAGAACAATTATAAATCCATTAAGAGTTTCAATGGAAGTTCCCCAATACAAAAAAGTATATATTTATAAAACTACATAATATATTAATAAAAATTAAATTTTAATAAATATATTTATATTAAATAAAATTATATATAATATGTATCACAATTTTTACTTAAATTTTATATAAAGAATACCATTTAAAAATGTATATAATACATGGATAAAAATTTAAATAAAATGTATATACTTAGGAAAATTTATAATAAATGCTCTTATAAGATATATTGATTTTTTTTTAAAAACATGAAAAAATAAAAAATATAAATCCATTAAAAGTTCTTGTGAATCTTGTAGTGGAATTTCCAGTGGAATTTCTAATAGAACTTCCACAATACAAAAAAGTACATATTTATAAAACTACATAATATATTAATAAATATTAAAGTTTAATAAATATATTTATATTAAATGCAATTATATATAATATACATCAAACTTACTAGATAAATTTTATAAACAAAATATAATTTACCATTTCAAATTGTATATAATATATGAATAAAAATGTAACCAAAACGTATATATTTAGGATAATATGTTTTAATAATAAATAGACTATAAATATAATTTATAATTATTAAAATAATTCAACTTTTGTTCCATAAAACTTGACATACACAATCCACTGTATTCCTAGAATAAAAATTAAAGTAACAATCGATTAATTTTATGAACACAAAAAAAATTAAATCATCTGGAATAAACCACAAAAACCATCCCCCTTAACATTATTTCAGATAAATGGTTGGTTATCCCAAACATGTATACCAACAAAAAGGTGTAAACTATTCAATAGTAAATGAGTTTGAGTTTTTTGGCTAATAATGGAAGTGAGTCATGAAAAAAATACCTTTCAATAACATCATCTAAAACATGATATATGGAGGTAGAAACAAAAAACAATAAAAATAACTCTCCAACGCCATCATGAAGTTAGTCGCTAAGCTTTGTTAAGGATTACACCCTCATATTTTGCTTGGAAAATATCCATTTTATTATCCTTTGTAACCCGGTGCTCCATCTCGATGCGGGATTTTCACCTCTAGTGCCGACCAACATGGGATACCAACCACTCCAAAACAACATAAAAGTCCATACCATAAATTCTAGTTGAAAATTCATACCTTCAAAGAGAATTAAAAAGCCCCACATACATGGGGAGATGTATTAGGAATAAGTAAATGATACAATAACACTTTAAAACTATTTGAATTTGATTCAACCATTATAAAGACTTTTTGTTCAATCAGGAATAATCCAAAAATGCCCCTAAGTATAATCAAGTCACTCATGTTTAAAATTTAACATTACTAGCAATCCCTAAGGAAAAAATAGAGCGTTTTAATGATCCACAATATAATAAAAATAGTTTATTTAATTTCATTTTATTATAAATGACCTTTACTAATAATGATACAAAATTTTATGTAAATTTGGAATCAAAGAGTTTAGAAAAAATTATTATAATCTATAATGATTTTAATGTTTACTTCCACATTTAATCTATTTTTTTGGTTCATGTAATAGTTACACACCATAAAATCAGAACTAAACTAATGTAATGTTCTTATGATATGAAAATTATAAGAGGAATGACCAATTAAATATGTTTAATATAAGAAATTAAAGTTTATATACAACCAAAAAATGAAAATTCAACAGCAATCAACCATTATTCCATGAGGATAATCATGGTTGATTTGTGTTGTGACTAATTTTTTAAGAACCTGTTTAATTACAAATAGTAGAATTCATTTTTAACTATATAATATGTGTGGATATGAATAATAAATAGTTGGGATTTTTACAGTATTCACATGCTATTCATTAATAAGTGGAAGATTTGTATAAAAAAATCAAATGGAATCATTTATTGTATAAAAAATAAAAAGAATCTTCTAGATGAAGATTCATCTGCTTACTTGATTTTCAGATCAATGTGTTCTGGGATACCAGATTCTAAACATCTTGTATCATTGAAGTTCCTCTATAGTGGATCATACTCATTATGCATGATTGGGGAAGATCTTATGGTGTATCTCGCTAATCATCCCAAAAAATTAATTCACAACATAACATAGATCTTCCATTTTTAGATCATTTAGAAAAAAAACTATTCTGATAGTCAAAATATATATACATAAAACCATACATTTTGAGAACAAGTGGACCTGACCACTCAATTAATCCATTACCTGTAAACTGATATATAATCAAATGTAAACAAGAGATTTTGAAAATGATAGTTCCTAGGGTTGGATTTGGGAAGGGAAACTTTATTTCCCTATTGAGATGATCTCTTCTTTCACCTATAGATATGTTGAGGGTAATCTTCGGAACTTTGATTTTTCACATAATCTAGTGATTGGGAAGCAATTACCATTGTACCTTATAACTGGTGCATCACACGAAGTAGTTTCATTTCAAGAGTGAGCCCTAGTGGTCACCACCGTAGCTAGTAGAATTTTTGGTCCCTTGGGGTGGCCTACGGTGGGTGGAGAAGGTGAATGAATAGAAAATGAGGTAATATAGGACTTATTGATATTCTGGGGTTAGATCAATAATGAGGGAAAGGATGGAGGTTGAGAGGAAGGCCAGGTAATCTAAGATTAGTGGCAGAGAGGGGTTGATAGTGCCCTTAGGGTAAAGTTTCTTCATGGCTGGAAAGCTTCCTCTATAGACCAAGAACATATATTTTAGGTGGAGAAATTTAGGGGTTTTTGGGCTGAATGTGAGGGAGGGAGGAGAGAGGTTCTCATTCAACCAGGGAAAGGTGGACTAGGTGACCAAATTACCCTACTATTTCCAAATCATTTAGATCCCACCATGTGTAAAAACAAATACATGTTAACATCCAAAAACATCACTAAAATATCATATAAAAAAGGGTATAAGAGATGATAAAATGTATGGGGGGGGGAGGCCAATATACCTTCTCCTTTACTCAAAATTAATATTAATAAAATAATAATAATAATAATATTATTATTATCAAAATGATGCTTTAGTCACAACTCATCCGTACAGTGATAGATTGATACACCATCTATGTCATCAGGACCCTGACTTTGTGATGGTAATTTCATGACGCATGTTATATACTTAATTTGAGATCATGTCTTGGGTCCACAAAATTACTAAGAAATTATTGTTATTATTGTTGTGTAATATTATATCTGACATATCTTTCTCATACGACATCAGAAAGATGAACAGTCTGCGACATTATAAACCTGATGTTAAGGTAGAAATTTTGAGCCCAATATAGGGTATTTAATTCAGATTTGTGGGTGAGGACCACAAATAGAATTTTTTTGTTATACTTTGAAATGTGACCTTCTCATTGAAAATCCATTTTAGGCAAGTAATTAGCCGATCCAGAGTGTTTTTCTATATAGAATATGATGGTGGCCTCTATAGCGGTTTTCAAGATATGATGAAATATGTTCTCAAAGTGATGATTCTTTAAGTGGAACTCGATGATGACATTGATCTAGAAGAGGATAACTAGAGACACTAGAGTCAAACCCCCCGACACGCCATGGTGTAGGTCCTCTATCTACCGAGTGTTACCCACCTACTAGATAAGGCATGGGTTCTCATGACACCAGAGTGGAACCCCCTGATGCACCAGGGTACAGGTCCTCTATCTACCAGGTGGTACCCCATATAGGATAGGTCTTAGATCCTTATGACACTAGAGTATAACCCCCTGATAAACTAGGGTGTGGGTCCTCTACTTACCGAGTAGTACCCCCTATCAGATAGTGTGTGAGTCCTCATGGAACTAGAGTGGAACCCCCCTAATACACCATAACATAGGTCCTCTACCTACATAGTGGAAACCTTTGATGCATTAGGGGATGAGTCCTCTACATATACTTATTGAGTGAAACCCCATTGATGCACTATAGAATAATTCCTCTCCTTGGAGATTTTCCCCTTTGACTATGTGACATAATGGTGAGGTGTGGTACTCTACTTGGTTACTTCGGGACATACACATGATATAATAGGCATCATTGATGGACTTTTTGGAACTACTTGTATCTCTTATCCTAGGATGGTCTTTGAGATGGAGATCCCCTTTCTCTCTCATTCAAGGTTCTTTGGTTTTAGAATTTATATCTATATCTATATCCATGTTGTTGGACCCTATTACTCACTTGCTTTGGGTTGAGTTGTTTCCGGTTTATTGTCTATTCCTATCGTGTCTCTTACTTCCCCCCTTTAGCTTTTAGGATGTCCTACTGGGTATGTATATACTCATCCTTTCATGGGATTCTTCCGCATGTTTTGTTCCTTATACAGATGATAGATAGTTTGATGATGATTACATAGAAGCTTAGGGATACCTTGGTTCACTAGGCCACGTATGGTGGTCAGAGATTTTTGATTCAAAGATAGATTCTCTCAGTAGTTTTAATTTTCAGTTTTTTAGGTTGGGACATCTTTCTAGGTGGGCATGTATTTTTCCCTCTTTACTTTTCAGTTTACACTATCATGCTCTTGTACTTCCATAGAGTTTATTGCATGAATGGTTTATTCTCTAGTTGTTGCGTCTTTTACATTTATTGCTCTTAACTTATGTAGTGATATGGTTGTGTGTTTTCATATAGGTACCTAATAAAAGGCCTCCCCATGTTAGTTATTTTTTTCAGTGTTGGTTGCTATCCCTTGGCCTATGGAGGCGGGCTTGGGGTAGTTGCGGCTTGAGCCCTGCTGGGTCGGGTCATTAGAACCTAGGTCATCTTCTATTAGTTGATACATAAGTGAAGGTTCATATTTTAGTTTTTATAAAAAATCATTGGGGTAGTCCACAGGGAAATGGTAAGGAAAATTAAGTCTTTATCTTTCAAATATTCTAGCTGAATCTTCAACTCCTGTAACTTTGTTGGATCCATACAATACAAAGGAAAAGATATTGGCCAATTATCTGACACTAGACTAATAGAAAAATATATTTCTATATTTGGGGCTAAACTTGATCAATTATCTTGGAATACTTTTGAAAATTATATAAACACAAGAGGTAACTCATTCTCGAGACATTTCTTGCCAGCTTCTAACTAAAGGGAGGAAACATGAAAAATGAGTCTTTCCAATTCTGGAAGAGGAGGTCCCGAATAGATGAAACATAAGTCCCTTTCTCCTTGGAATATTCTAGTGCTTCCTTTAGAGATGGTGAAATTTACTCTTCTATGGTAATAATTGATACGATACTTACAGGAATCATCTAATCCATCATGATATTTACATTGAAAAGATCCATATCAAGTACAAGAATGTCCCATTCCGACTTGACTTTTGATAAAGATATCACACATGAAGGGTATTAAAAATTTTAATCTATCTTTTTCCCAAGAGGATTCAGGATTTCCATCACATATAAAATAAGATTCAAATGAAGATTTGACAGATCCATGACACAAGTTGAGATAAATGAATGATATAAACCTATATAAAACAAAGTTTCATCTCTAATAAAAGTAATGATAATGGTAACTCTCATTATTGTAGAACCCACCTTAAAATCTAGTAGTTCCTAATCCACTACATGCAACTTATTCACCTATAAATGAGTTGGAGGTTTTCCATTGGAAAAAGGATCTCTTCAAAGTCTACACTAACCATAAAAAGAAACAACATTTCCTCCACACCTATGATAATGGGGTATTAATGCCTGATATGCATCAGACTATACCATGGAATCCCTATGGGTTAAAGATCCCGCACCAATATAGAATTTTTTTTTGTCTCGGCATGATCTATAGAGATGACCTAGATGTCCACACAAGTGAATTTTTTTGATTCCACTAGCTAGGAGGACCGTACATGAATGCAACTCCCGCACTGATGGAAAACATAGGATCCAACACATGAAACTGCCAATAGGGAAGATGGATGAGGTGTTTATTTTGAACTACTACCACTACCCTTCTTCTACTCATAACGCTTCCTCTTCTTCTCTATGTAACCATACTCACTTTTACTAGGAATAAGAGGAACTTTAATCAACCACGAAATCCATACTTAATTGATCTAAACCATTAGAGATCAATCAATAACATCAACATAGTTCTTGAGATTCAATAAGTAGACATGGGACTAAATGTTGGATCATAGGCCCATCTCGAAGTGCTGAGGTTTCATATTTTCATTACAAAAAATATTCTTATAAAATTAAACCAATTTAGTAAATCAGTTGTCATATTCCATGAAGAACTAATTCTATTTATAGATGTACACAAACTCCTAAGATTTATCCAACACTAAGGTGTCATAGTATAAATTCTAAGTGAATATCTCTTTTAAATCCTTGCACTTCAGGTTATCATGCTATTTTTTATGAATAAATGACTCCCACTATCTTTGAACAGGGACTTAAATCTTGGAACCAACACACTTCACCCTAAAATAGTCTAGATATCAAATTAAGTCAAACATCTTCTTGGTATTCAATAAAAAATCATCCTCCTCTTGAATATAATTGATTCCCCAAAAGGATGAAGGCATATGCTGGAAGAATTCCCAAGCTCAATCTTTTATTAGGATATGGATGAGATTTATTATGTGGAGTGGGTTCAGAACCTTCCCCTTGGTCTATATCTCAAAAATATTAGACCAATATATCAATAATATTTTGATGAAATAATGGATTCTCTCATGGAAATTTATATATAGCATCTTCTAGAGGGTTCATGGGTTACTTTTCAAAGGGCATGGTTCTACACAAAACAATAAAAGGAAATCCATCAAAATCAATAAAAAATTAAATTCATAAACAATTATCAAGTAACCAAATAAATAAAAAAGGATGAAAAAATGTTACAACTATTCATGAAACTAGGAATATGTGCATGATCCATGACTTGTACACCCTTCCCAATAAAGAAAGGTAAAACAAATCCAAAATCAAAAACATATTTTCCAACATCGCCAAGAAACTAAAGGGATAATACTATGAGTGTTTGTCAGAAACTCCTTCATACCACTTACTCGAGAACTAATAATCCTAGTTCTGGTCTATCCCGAATTCCAAAATATAATAGAGTTAAAATAGATGGATCTAAAACCATTTTACCACAAACCAACTTGGAAAATCCAGAATCGAGTGACTGAGTCAGTATGTGGAAAGTATCAAATGGAATTCCCAATCCCCACAAGCTAGAAACTAGTGCTTGGGAATCATAAAAATCTTTTATGAATGGTTTTCCAAATAAAATCATCAATGAAACATAAATAGTGGTTCAAAGAAAACATAACAACTCACATATAAACATAAACACCCAAACATTTCATAAATGAGGAACAATATACATATAAAAAAGAAAACGAATGGGTAGACAAAAGTATATACCAAAAGTCATAGGATATTATAATTGGGGAAAAAAGGGAAAAAACAATACTACCCATAATCATGTGCCATGAGGGTCAACCTCTCACCATGTCCCAACCTTCACCTAACCATGTTCCACTACCAGGAGTACCTGCCATCTTTAAGAGATTCCTTACTTTTAACTATGTCTAAAATTTAATGTTTATATACACCAATTGGGTGTATGTAGTGTGTGAGATTAGAAGACCAGTAGGGTCCCACCAAGAATTTCATGAATAACCCTTTCTAGACAAAATAAGCATGTTATTTTGAAAAACAATTTAAATAAAAACAAACTTTTTTACATTTTAAATAGGATAAGAAAGGATAATAATAATACAAAACAACCAAGAAAAATGGGGAAAACCTAAGTAATATAAGATCTATCCTCATCCTAGTATCCTCATATAGTTGATGATTGAACCATAAATAACCTTTCCTATTCATGAGTTTCTAGGGAGGAGCAAGTTAATGTCCCAGCGGTAACCACCTCTATAGAATAATTTTCTTAGTTAATGTTTTATTCATGCTCTAAGATATATATATGGAGGAAATTTTCCTAAAAGTACTAATCTTAGTCATCTCATCATGGTACCTAGGGTTCCCAAGTTCTATACCCTTTCCAAATAGTCAAATTTTCACATATAAGGAATCTGATAACCAAATCATGTCAATTTACAAACCATTTCCACCAAAATACAAAGGAAAACATTTTTAAATTCAATTAAAAACACAAAAATACTTCTCAAAATACACCTTTTGTATAAAAATAATTAAAACACACTATAAATTTAGGTGATCACATTTATTTAATCATGAAATGGTTTAACATGGAACCACCCACCTTTAACCAAAGAAACTATTGAGAAACTGGTGGAAACCATAATCCCAAAGGATAATAGACCCTATAGAAGAAAGAAAAACCATAAAAATGAAGAAACAAACTATTAGGTTTGTATTCAACAAAACCTGGGACATTATGGTCATAGGGATATAAAAACTAAGAGAGAATGGAATAAAAATCCAAGGAAATGGAAGATGATCCCCTTGAAGTAATCTTTAATCTTTAGGGTGAAAAATCACCAAAATATTGAAAAAGGGGGAGATTTTTAAGGACCAAGGTGTGGGTGATGGTGATGGGGGTAAAAAATATGGTAAAATGAGGGAGAGGGATGAGTTAAATTGAAGGATGGTAGAATATTCATTTCATATTTTATGCTATCAAGGAAAGTCAAATAGTTTGACCACATATTTTTTCAAACCGTGCACCAATTGTGTGGATCACCACCACTTCACATGGGAACCTACATAGTTGGTCCACATAGTTTGGTAAACTATACACCATCTATAAAAATTTGAACTATCAAATTACATAACATTTTTTCACGGTTTCCACATAGTTATGCCTAACTTTTAACTAACTACGCAACACCCAATATTTTTCCAAAAAATTAAAAATTAAAAATAGATAGACTAGAAAGAAGGGAGAATGATAAAGAAAATAAATAAAGGAAAAACATACCTAAAAGTGACAAAATGGGTGTAAAACTAGTAATTGGATACTAATGTGAGCACCATGAGATGTATCTAATACCCAATTTTTAGAAACATAAAGATTTCAATTGATAATGAATATAATTTGAAGTTACCCTTTCTTCTTTATAGTGGTGTAGTTATAATTACAATGGACCTTATTTTCATATAAAAATAGAGAAAATCATATCCCCTTATTTCCCCTTGATCTTTCTTCTCTTAGAATGATATTTCAAACATTCCTTAGACTTGAACACCATTTTGGGGATTTATGATTTGTGCTTCCTCTTATTCATAATAGGTGCAAAAGTCCTTTTATGCTTTATGTAATTATTATTTTGGAGAAGTATATTAAGGAGATCTATGAGAGAGTTCTCAATGTAGTTCAAAAATAATTTTACTATGAATATAAAGAATACTTGAGGGAGTATGTAAATAATAATATTGGTGCATAATTCTCTAGGAAACTTAAACCATAGAACCTCTAGATGCTCAATACAACCAATGAGTTTGACTATGTGAGGCCTAGCTAGCACACATTCTCCAAATTTTCTCATTAAGTTCACCTTGGATATCTCAAAGTGTTACTTTATATCTCTATTTAGATAAAGATCATGAAGTCTCTTAATCTTTCTATAATCATCCATATTCTCATGTGACTTAATAACTTATCTAAACATGGATGATAAAATTAAACATTGAACATCTATCACATCATTCAAGTATTTGTTATAGAAAATGAACTCTTCATCACTCACCTAATTATCAAGAAGATCAGAAACTAAGGTATCTAGCATTTAGAACTTCTGTTTATAGTGTAATATTATGAATAATCTCTTATACCATTCTTAGAAGTTACTTCAAATTAGAAGATAATATTTATCCTGTATAGACCATTGGGATAACATGGTTGATATGTTTTTAATTTTACTTTATGAATATAACAGTAGTTTATTGTTACTTGATTTCCAAAATATGTGATATGAAATAATATTAATTTTATTAGTCTCCCAAAATTTTATCAATACCCAATACCCCTCACTATTAGACTCAAAATTTTCCAATGCATAGAAAATATAGTGGTAACTATTCATATTTCCCTTCTCATAACCCAATCCTTGACTTGGTTAATTACTCAAAGATATCTTGGTATGTGGTCTTTCCCATTACTTTTCCATAGGTCCTTGATCCATTTATTGGACTTCCCAACCCTTAAATACTTATTTGGATTTCCTAAAAACATTCCTATAAATAACATAAAGTCTAAAAAGAGATTAAAATCCTGATTTATACCTGGTAAAGTCAACCTAAAACCTTTATAATAACTCTAAGATAAAATTAAGCGTATATACAATGGCTATACTAACACGTAGTTTCATGGTTTTATTCTTAATCAAGAAATTTATGTTGTAGTATAAATTAATATTTAGTTAAGGTATTTTTCATATTATGCATATTTTTTATTTTATACCTTTAATTTCCTTTTTAATAATAAGTGGATTTTAATTAAGTTATTAAACATGTGGTAAAAAAATATTTACACATAATCATTTTATTTTATTCCATATGAGCATGATTGTTATTTAATCCATTTATTTATGTTATTATAATAGAGAATCTATAGAATAATTAACGATTAATAAGATAGAATAAAACATATGTCATGATCATGAGCTTTATCTATCAGTTTTTTTGTTTAGTGGGCACCAAAAAAACCATTAACCCTTGGGAAAAAACTCTATGAGCTAGTTTTGGATAGAGATGCAGTATTCTACCTCTATTATATGTATCAAGTAGGTTGGTTTTACCTTATCTCTATCTAAAACATTCTCCAATCCCTTTTGAGATATATCATTATATATAATTGACTCACACGTAGGTGGGAGGAACCATTGGATTTTTTTTGAAGTTTATATAAACAAATCGTGGATGTGTTGGTCCTTACATAATAAGAGGATGAGATGACATGGATTCAATCACTTTTAATTTAACAACAATGATTTCAAAAATTAAAGAAATAATTAAACTAAAATAAATCAAAACCATACACAGGTTGGTCAAGCTCATCATCATCAAAATATGCAATGAATACATATATAATATTCCATAATTCATTTAAATCATTATTAATTAAGATAAAAAATGCAAATTAATTAATTATATTTATTAATTAATCAATTTATTTTTCCTAATTTCTATCCATACAGTCCTTCAGATTCCCATATACTATAATTTTTTTAAAAAATTTTAAAATTAATTTCATTTAAAATCAATTATTTACATAGATTGTATATGGATGAAACATAACATGTAACTATCTAAACCACCTAGCACAGTCCATGTCGTGTACTGTGTAGTCACATGATGTGTAGTGTACATGAATTATCGTGTATTTACATGATGTGTACTCTGAATAAATGACACACAAATAGATGTTGTATTAAATGACATGTATGATTTTAATAAAAATGGTGTACAAGGTGTGTAATAACCATACATGATGTATAGTTTTGAAACTTTTGTGAAAATTAATTAATAATTTAATATATATAAAACATATCACATGATGTGTACTGTCAATAAATGAAACACAAACACTTGTTTATAAGGTTGAATAGAGTAATAAATTAATTTTATTTTTTTCATGTAAATAGGTAGGATACATAGTGTGTACATACATGATACATTTTTTGTATAACTCTTCATCTTCTATCCACGACACATGCCAGGAGACTGAGAATGTAAGTCAGATAGGAATATTTATGAGCTATATTGTGTGTACGGGCTAACTACACACCCTGTATACTCTGAGTTGCACGAACTCTATTCACACACATATTTTGTTAATAAATGACGTGTCTTTGACCATGTGTTCTCCACCATTAAAACACATGGAAAACATAATGTGTAATTGATTTACATGATGTATAGTCTAATAAAACATTTTTTAATATTTCCAAGTTAACACATGGTGTTTTAATGATGCCACATATGATCCAATTCATGGTTCTTGAAATTCAATTTGAGGTTATTCATGGTGTACTAAACATAGGTACATGATGTGTACCTTTGAGATACACTCCATGTAGTCCCATTATATTTTGATAGAATTATAAACACCTTTGAATGGGTTATTCAGAATTTCTTTATATGTTTTAACATATTCTTGGTTATGTGAGTGAGAATGAAGAAGAATAAGAAGATATCTCAATGTTCAGATTTAAATAATTATTAAAAAAGAATTTAAAACTGACATAAAATGAATATTATTATAAGTGATTCATAACTAATTATAAATTTTAACATGACTGATTTGATACCACTTACAAGTTCCAGGCATAACAGAAGTATAGTGGGGCCATAACCCACAGGTCCTTGGATTATAACATGGATCTGATACCAATTGATGGTTTTGAACATAGTAGAAGTTTTTTTTGGGATTTATTTGACTCATATTTATTTCATAATCAATGAATAATACAATATGTACATGATAAAGAATTTTCATGAAAAAATTGATTTGAATATTAATTTACATAGGCACCGAAACTAGAAAGATAAGATCTTTTCACATTAAATTTATAATTAATTTAAACAACAAGAATTACCTTAGTATTTATAATTCTTAATTTTTAGAAGAAACTTAATAGTTTAACATATTATGGATGGTACCATAATTTCATCAGAGGATCTAAAGTATAATACTTATAGTTGTGATCCAAATGTTCTCTGTCGATCTTGAAGCATCACCAATGACACTCTGAGAGTTAGCATGATGGTATCGATCATCTTACATCACTCCCCTTGATCTATAACACAATAATTTATATTTGGAAGGATTATGTATTGGTTTCTCTATATTTAGAATATAGAGGACTAATATCACTTCTCTTATTACTGATAGAAACCCTAAAGATGTTCTTTGTGGAGAGAAATCTCTTAGGAGGAAAGGAGTGGCATTGTGCACAAAATATTTATGACCCTTTATCAAAAAACATGATGGGGGTATATATAGATCCAATGTTAGGGTTTAATACTAATTAATTTCACAAATTCTATTAATCATGTATTAATCCCATAATATACCCCATTTCATATAAAATAATAAAAATATTATTTCATACCATGATATGTGCTATCCTACGCAATGATAAATATTATTTTATAGTCTGGTAAAAAAGTATTTATCACCAAACCTAAATCTTGGTCTACTCATCCTCCTCATTATTTATTGAATTCTTAAATAAATATTTTAAATAAATAAATAAATAAATAATTATAATATTCATAGTCTTGTGTGTAAATATTTATTTTAATACTTGTGATCAATAAATCTTAAATAAATATTACTTATTGATTTAGAGAATATTATTAATTATAATAACTAAATTTAAATATAATTAATTGATATAAATAGAAAAACTAAGTGTGTAACCCTATAGGATTATTCCTCAGTGAAATTAGGTGGGTTTGCCTAAAGTTCAATATCAGCATATTACAGGTCATAAATGCACTTAAAATGAAGAAGTTAATGCCATAATGTCAACAACCACATATGAGTGATCACTATGCAATATAATCCATCTTTCTTGATATCTCATCAATTAGGTTTCATGCTCATGTTATCAATCTATGTGCTTGATAATTCTTTATTTTAATTCCTAAAATAAACCCATACACACATCATGGCTATATTATTTAGTTTGATAGTTTCATTTTAATCAAAGGGATAATATATAAACTTAAATAATTATAGAAGGGGAAAATACTTCCTAGAATTATTTATTAATAACACACCATTCATGATGTATCCAACACACCCTAATTACCATGAACATATTATGTCATGGTTTTAGTCAATATATCAAACTACATGAGTCATGAAAAGTTTTAATAACAATATTAATGTCTAAGGATCATCACACAGTCTCACTGATAGGAATATCCAAGGAGGTGTAAACATGTGGAATTCCTACTAGTGGGTCTATCATCATAATATCTATTCTTAGAGATTAAAAAGTGATAACTTTATAAGATTAAGTATCAACCGCTTATAAGTACTAACATGTGATAGTTTAAATAATGTATATCCCATTAGATGACTTCATACATCCATATGAAAAATTTTAAGAATATCATCATAGAATTTCAAGGTTCTCATCATAGTGGGTAACTTCTATAACCTTTTCAATGAGATGGATTCTCTAGGAAATTATCAAATTAAAATTAATGGAAAATAAAAATCAATATATGATAATAAATTTATAAATATTCACTTATTTGAATATATATAGGTAATCTAAATAAAGAATTTGGTTCTAGGTCACCAACTATAACAATAGGGATGAGTTATAATTTTTAAAAGGATTTACCAATAC
This sequence comes from Viscum album, assembly GCA_963277665.1. Classification (NCBI taxonomy): domain Eukaryota; kingdom Viridiplantae; phylum Streptophyta; class Magnoliopsida; order Santalales; family Viscaceae; genus Viscum; species Viscum album. The sequence continues at coordinate 2,081,596,574 of OY728143.1, read as the reverse complement.
ATTGATAAAACAAGCAACTTAGTAAAAAACGCATAAAAAAAACAATATTAATTATCTAATTAATTTAAAATTGGATTATTTGGTCACATTGCAAAATAAATCAACACACTATTTTTAAAAAAATATTAAGTGGGAAGAAGGATGTTTAATATAATTTACACAGTTTAAAGTAAATTTATACTTCAATTTCTTTGAAAAACAATGCTCAACCAAATTCCAAATAATACATCCAAGTGAAGGAATGGCCAAGAAAGAATTAATGAGAATTATAAGGTATAAAAGAAAGTTAAACCCATGCGAGTAAATCCTAAATCCACCACTACTAGAGACATCCCTTGCATACATTCAGTTGGGAGCACTAATAAAGAAAATCAAACCTATACAAAACCATCTAGACTAATTGCCCTCATGTAACTTCCGTTATGTGAAATGATCTCCACTAATGTCTGATAAATTCCTAAAAAAACAAATTTATGCTAGATTTAAACATTAAGGATGTGTTTTACACTTCTTTATAAACAAAAATCATTTGAAAATCATATTTACAGTTTAATTCACCAAATAAATTCATTGTAAAAGAATTTAAAAATTTAAAAGTAAATTTCATTTAGAATTAAAACAGCACAAGTGAAAGATAATTTTCATCACCAAATGCCTTCTTTGATATCAATAAAAAATTCAATTCTTATTTTAATAAAAATGAGTAATAAAAATAATGTTTTAAACTTAATTGATAATAATGGTTAGGATTCACCTACCCATAATAAGTCACCAAGGAGTAATTAATTATAATGATCATGGATAAACCCTCATATATTCTTAATTGAGCTTAAAAATATAAAATCAACAAATTAAACTGAACACCTAACTCAAATAAAGAAAAATTTAATGTTTAGAGTTATACAATTGGAGAATAATTGGGAGATAATGTGGGATAAGTTAAGAGAGTATCTTATATTACATCAGAGACTCACATACTCAACTACGGAAGAGTAGTACATTAAAAGGGAGTAAGAGATTCAAAAAATTATATAAATCATATAATAAGGTTCTCAATAATGGATGGGTTGCAATGGAATAATAATAGAGAAATTTAGAAATTTAAAAAATCCTTTACACACATTTTAATGTCCAACATGGTTTGTGGAATGGTTTATAAGCCATACCACAAAACGTATCCATTTTTTTATTATATTATGTAGTTTACCTTCTTCTATAATGGTTTTTAAACCACTTCACATCTCTTTTTCCCCACCAAACCATTAAAAACCTAAATTTAACACTTAAATTATTAAAACTTATAAAGTATGATTATTAAAAATTCTTGTATTTCATAATAACCCTACCAAATTATTTTCCTTAGGAATTTACTGGGTGCCCCCTTTAATGAAATGATTAGTAAATTCTTTTCACATAAGACATTCCCTATCCCAAGTTTCCTTTTGAAGTTGATTGTGTTTCTATAAAACATAAACCAATAGAATATTTTTTCACTTAACACTTTCTCCAGCTATTATATAATTTTAACAAGATTATCTATAATTTTTTTCATCAAATTATAGAAAAATGGAATAAAAAATTATTACATGAGATGGATCCAAATGATATTTCTTCAATTTAGTGGCATAAAATACATCATAGTTATTTAAATTGAGGTGGTAATTATAAACACTGGGAAATGTTTTTAATCTGATCAATTATTTAGAAAAAATCCTATATATAGAGGTGAAAGGTTTCCTATATTTCAAAGAAAACAAGGTCCAAGATAAGGGATTACCACTTAAAACACCCAATTACCAATATTTAATTCAAGAATTCACCATCGATAGTTCATATAAGACTACTGTTAGATCTTTTTAGTTATCATCCCTTTCCTAATCAATTTAACCCACTTTATGGTTTTTTGAACCATGTTAGGCCCCAACTATGATTTTTATCCCACTTCTATACAACACATTGGAGAATAGAAAGGTATTATATAAAAATATTTGAAAGGATCCATCTAGATAGGGGGATGATAAATATTTTTATAAGAATAATATAACAAATAGGGAATAAACTCCCAAGATCCATTTTAATTCATAACAACAAACTCAATAATGTATTCTAAAACTTTTATTTTCTTATCTGATTTTCACTTTTATGGATGTTGGTTAGTAACAGTCATTTTCAATCGTATCCTAATTGAAACTTGAATCCCCTTTAAAAATATAAAATTGAAATAGGGTTCAAAGTCTAATATATATATATATATATAAATACCATGAAATTTTACTATCTTCCTAACACATATCTTATCCAAGTATTCAATAGTGAGTGTCTTCAAAATCAGTAGAAAATGGGTAGAATATGGGAGTTGGATGATTATTACCCAAATATAATCATGGATTTATAAATATTTATGAAAATTAGTTAAATAACCCAAAAAATATCTTTCAATTTCCATGATTTAAAGGGTAATTGTTGAAACAAACCAATTTAGTGTTTATTTTTCACTTTTACATATAGAAAATTAATCATTGTGACAAAAAACTGACCACTTAATTTTTTATCTCGGGCCTCCAGTATTGGGACATAAAATCATGGTAAATTTTTATTATACTAGGGAAAGAAACCTAAGAAGAATGATGGGAAGCTTACATTAATTTTATTAATTATGACAGAATCACTAGAAGAGTGTGAAAATAAATAAGTAAATATTTCCCCTTATTCCAAAAATTAATGATATCCCTACTATTTAGGATTTTACACATTTTGTTACACTTAGAATCAATTTAATGTGACTCTTTTACATGATACACTATATAAGAGGTGATATCAAGATAATATGACACCACATTACCATTTTATTCATTAACATCTAAATGAAACTCTACTTTAAGGCTCATCATTTTACACATATGATCTACTTTATTTACCACCCAAGTCTATGATTTATAACTCAAAGAATTAGCTCATATATTTCTTTTCTCTAAAGAGTAAGACATCTCAAAATTAAATGTGTGAAGATATTTAATCTATCTTCACTACCTTAAGTTGATATCCCATTGTGAGAAAATCTATTTCAACATTTCGTGATTAGTATACACTACAAATTTCTCACCAAACAAGTAGTTAAACATTTCAATGAATTATCTTCTACCACCAATACAAGTATATGAGTGGAATAATTATTTTTTGAGGATTTAATTGTCTAAAATAATATTCCACTACTTTATCAATATTAATTAAAAATATTTACAAACCTTGGATAGATGAAACATAGTATATCCATCACTTGGATTAAGAAATATTAAAATTGGGGCTGTGGCGAGTTAGGATTTTAGTCCATCAAAGGATTTATGATATGCCTCAATCCAATAAAATTGAAAAAAAATCAACTTAAAACTATTATATAAGAATAAATATTGGAGGAATCCTAAATAAATAATTCTCAATAAGAAAATAATTCATGTAAACTTTAAATTTTAAATACATTCATGTGAATTTCCAAAGGAATCATCACTTTCAACCTCTTGAGATTAATGGAAATCCCTATATTCGATACCACATGGACTAGAAAGTTTACCTTTAGAATATAAAAATAAAACTTAAAAAATTTATCATACAAACAATTCTCTCATAATTTACAAAAAATATCTAAATTACCTTCATGAACACTTTTTTATCGAGAATAAACCAAAATTTCATTAATAAACACCACCAGGAAAGAATCTAAAATACCCATGAAAAAAGTTTCTTATCAAGGCCATAAAAATTATTGGTAAATTTTTTATTCTGAATGGTATAAAACAATATTCCTAGAGCACTTATGAAATTTAAAATGACATTTTAGGCATGTAGTTTTTTCACACCCTTAGTTGGTGGTATCTTGATAATAATTAATTTTCTGAAAACAAAATTTTCCCTTTACCTAGATAAAGACATCATGAAAATTGGGAAATGGTTATTAGTTTTTAATAATAACAAAATTTAACTTTCTATAGTCTACTTATAGTTGCAAAATTTCATCAGTATTTTTTGTGAAAATAAAAATCTATAAGAGAAGAACATAACTTAATATTTTTTTGTTCGTCAAATCCTCTAATTATACTTTCAATTCTATAAGTTTTATTAGTTCCATAAAATAAGCTATAAATGATATCATACACTTCATAAATGATCAATAGAGAGTAATAATTAATTATTTGGAGTAACCTAAAAAATAATTAGGAAATAATTAGGGGTACTTATCTAAAAGTCATTTTAGAAATAAAAAAACATGTAAAATCATTTATAAAATTCCTAATTAATCTATTCTCCCCCCATTTTGGCCTTCATGTGAGAAAACCCAATAGTCATAACCCCACATAATGGGGTTCAAGACGTAACTACCCCAAGGATGTCTCCATAGGCCATAGGCTAGTGACAATAACTGAAAGGCATAAATAGTATGGGAGGCCATTTCTTAATGTACCTATACACATACCCGACCATATCAATGCATAAGTGAATATGAATAAAATAAAATGATGCAACATCTAGAGTAATAACCGTGTATTCAGAACCTCTAGGGGATACAAAGAGTACAATAATATAAACTGAAAAGTAAAGGGAAAAAATACATGCCCAACCAAAATAATGTCTCAACCTAATAAAACTAAAAAAGTAAAATTATGAGATAACCTAACTCCAAATATCTAAGCCCTAATCACAATACATGGTCAAATGCACCATGTATACCTATGCTCCTTTGTAATAATCGCTGATCTATCCTTCATCTTCATAAGACACGACACATGCAGTCAAATCCCATGTAGGGGTGACTATATACATACCCAGAAGGATGCCCTAAAAGTTGAGGGGGAAGTAGTAAGAGACACAATACAACCCAAATAAATAGAGTAACAACATCCCATTACATGGATACAAATATATATATATACTCAACAAAATAATCCCAAATGATAGATAATAGTAATCTATTTCTCACCTCCCATCCTAGGAAAAAGTATCCTTAGTTCCAAATTCCCATCATCAATAATTAATATCTCATGTGCCTACCCATAAGAGTAACCATAAAGAGGGCATATGATCCACCACTATACCACACCGTCAAGGGGGAATAATCTTTGAGAGGAGGATCTATGCCCTAGAGTGTCATGGGTGACACTCAGTGTAAGGAGGACCCACGCCCTACCCGACAGGGGGTACCACTCAGTATATTGATGACTCACACCCTAATTCCACAGGGGGGTAACACTTAGTAGATAGAGAATCCATGTACAAATTCCATAGGGGGTACCACTCCGTAGATAGAGGGCCCACACCCTAGTCTGTTAGGGGGTACCACTTAATAGATAGAGGACCCACACCCTAGTCTGTCAGGGGGTTCCACTCAGTAAATAGATGACCCTCACCATAATTCCATAGGGGGGAGGGGTACCACTTAGTAGATAGAGGGCTCGTACCCTAGTGCCATAAAGGAGTTTTACTCTAATGATCCTTCCCGATAACTGCCATCATCGAGTGATGACTAATGAAGCATCATGTTTTGAACACCTCGTATCACATATCAAAGTCCACTACAAAGGCTAATATAAAAATCTATAAGTAAAAAACTCTCAGGATATCCTATTCATGGGAAAAAATTCAAGTCTCAATGAATGAGATACAAGAGGTATAAGTTTCCCAAAGAAGGAAGTAGGGGCCCACGACATCTAAGAGGAACCAAACGACATGTGGTCCTGCTATGCTACCTGGATGTGTCCCTACCAGTACATAGATCACTACCCATGTAACCCTACATAGTGTTTAAGGGTAATACACAATATTTATCAACCACCTAGGGTCCTGCCCATGCTCCTAGTCCCATAATGGTACACGACATGTGCTAGCTCATGCCTGTTCCCATGTACTCCCAGAGTACATGCAGAGTTTATAGATCCAGATCACATGGCATGTGGGGGTCCCACACAGTGTGTGATATTTAAATCACCCTAAACCCTAGATTCTTTAGCTATGGGGATACATGCCATGTGTTTTTAGACTACATGACATGTAGTTGGATTTTTCATAGAAATTCCAAATATTCTCTGATGTTCTAGATCCATGCCCTCCGCGTTGAATCTCACCTCTAGGATTCCCTAAATCAAATGGGAAGCCCCGTTTCATCATTTTTTCCACCCGTTAGAACGAAAATTGATCTCTTATGGTTTTTATGAAGCCTACAAGAGGCCTCCTCATGCCTCTGTGCCTCCAGCCATATCTCATCGTCTCATCAGTATTTTGATCCTAAGTGGAATAACCCAAATCCCTCAAATCAACACAAAAAATCCTATGATCTCTCATCTATTTATCACATGTGAATCCTCCGTGGATCCGGGGGTCTGATCTGGTTCGATCCTGCCTGAAAATGTATATCTATGGGCTTGTGGCCCAATGGTAAAGAATGTGAAGAACAAATGGGGCAGGGGGGTTTCAAGAAAAAAAAGGTATAACGATCTTTAGATAAGAGTTATTGACCAATGAATACAATTTGGGATACCTAGGGGGTGAGAAAACTGAATAAAAAATTTAAAACTAGTTCATGGGCTCATGCAAAGGCTCAAATTGAACGTAGATCAAATAAATAGTATGATCATGCTCAATTGTTTAATAAATTAGGGATGAATCCACAAATTTATGTTTCCTATCTCAATTTTTATTGTTCAAAAATGAATAACATGATCTCCAATGAATGATAGTAGTCATTGCATTCATTGTGCCTTGATTCACCTTGATCGAGAGGTTCATAGTCGTTTGATTCTTGATTTTCCAATGAAGGTGGAAGAAATATCCTCACAATGGTCCCAGGGTTATGCAACTAACCCTGAATATTATCCATAATAATATATTTATAGAGGGATTCTAATTTTAAGTCATTTAATTTAAATAAATAATTTAATTATTTATTTAACTAAATGCACCCACCAATGACTGTTTTTATCTAAACGCCCACACCGACCCATTTAAATAGCACCTAGGGTAAAGCTTACATTTTAGATTCAACCGTGGTCTCATATTTTTGATCCAAGACTATTTTTAAGATCTATTCCATTTATTTAATAAATCATTCATGAATGATATAAAATATATTTAATATTTTTATAAAATTAATTCCAAGAACATTGTGACTCATAATCGCATGTTGTCTCGATTCCTGGCTTCGAAAGTATTTATAGATATACTCTAAAGTCATATAATGAATATCAGTATCTCTACATTATTCCCTTATTCAATAATTTCACAAAAAAAAGAAAAAACTAAACAAAAAGATCAGGACACTGAGCCCGCATTTGGCTCTCCCACTCCCAGGAGCTCTCCTACATGCTCCCGTGCTGCCGCAACACACAAAACTAAGGAATAGTTAATCCATGCAGGGTCCTCTCCTACCAATCCTCGATGGCCACTTGGTGCTCTGTATAAGTGGATTCATCCTTAAATAACTTGCATAGGTTCATGCACGTATCTTTTCAGCTGTGACACATGGATGGTGTCATGCACCTTCTCCAATTATGGGGATAGGGAGAGGTAGTAGTAAACCTATCCAACCCTCTATAAGATCTTTAATGGCATGATGAACCTCAGGGATAACTTTCCTCCCTAGATAAATCTTTAAAACCCTCATCATGGGGATACTTTTAGGAAAATGTGGTCTCCCTACTCGAACTCCAAGGTCCTACGATGTCTATATATATAAGATTTATGACTGCTCTGAGCTATAATCATCCTCTCATAGATGACTTGGAGTTTCTCCATCGTCGTCAGTACAATATTTTGCCCAACAAGATATTCCACACAGATCTCTATCAAGCATATGGGTGACCTATATGGTCTCCCATATAGGGCCTCAAAAGGTTCCATGACTATAGTAGAGTGTTTTCTATTATTGTACACAAAATATTCTAACACTACTACAAAAGTATGTTTATTCAGTGATAGGGCTTTAACAATGCTATCTAAAAGTGATGTGAAAGACCCCCTTTGTTAGAAATAAAAAAAGCACTGTTAATGTTGGTCTTTAACAATGCTAAAAAAAGAATTTTTAAAGGGGTCCCTTTATTAGCACTAGTAAAAAAGTGCTGATAAAAGGGGTCATTATCGACACTTAAAAAAAACGATGATAATGGTGGGATGGGGGGGGGTCTATATCAATGATTTTTTAGAAGCATTGATAAAGACCCCATTTATCAGTGATTTTTTACTAGTACTGATAAATGGTGTATTTAAAAAAAATTGATTTCATTAAAATGAATATTTAAATATATAAATATATTTATATTTACATAAATATAATATATTTTTTAAATATATTTTTAATAAGTCTAAATTATAATTTACACTAAATATATAATATATTGAGTGAAAATAGTTTATAAAATAATTAAAAAATTATTTTTAATTAATAATTTGATAATTATTATCAAGTAATAGTCATTTAATAACAATGCGAAGATAATAAAATTAAAAAAATCAAGAAAAGATCTAAAATAATTTGAACTGAAAACGACCATAACTTTTGATATGGGTGTCCATTTGGGATCTAACACATATAAAATCAAATATTGTGATGAGCTCTATGCCATGTCGACCTAGAGACCATGGTGGATAAATTTTCACAGTCACAAATGGCCCAGAAGTTCTCCAAAACTGAGTTTTTAGTCAGCGTACCCTAATTTTTTAACATTTGATGGATTTTCAACCTCATTTAAGGGGGTGTTATTGTCATTTTCAGTGGGGAATAAATTTATTCTCAGGTCTTACATTCATATTGATATTGTCATTTTTAAATTTTATCATTTTTCATAATGTTGTTTTATTTATAATTAAATATATTCATATTTTATTATATTTAATTAGAGTAAATAACTTTTATAAATACATATATCAACATATTTACAAAAAAATGTATTTTTAAATATAAAAATAAATATTTATCATTCATTTTATTTAAATTAAAAATTATCCATTTTATTTAACTTATAAAAATGAAATAATATTTAGATATAAATTTTATATATACATATCTCTGTGTATTAATTAATACACACACACATATATATTTATATTATAATAGATATAAATGAATATTAATATATAATAAATATAAATAAATATAATTATATATAGATATATCATGCATTTAATAATATATACAAATAAATAGAAAATTCATTAAATATACAACAAAATACACATGACATAGTGGTAAAAAACATTCAGTCACATAAGGAAGGTCTTGAGATCAAATCTAGGAACACACAGGTGTTTACTATAGCCTTCTAGTGTTGAAAAAGGGGGTGTGGTTTGTGATGGAGGATGGGGTAGTCTAAAGCACTAAGAAAGGATCTGTAAGTGTTGAGAAAGGGGGTGTTGGGGGTGTGTAAAAAAATAATTATTCTTTTCATATTATTAAAATTTATTTTTTAGCACTATTAAAATCCAAACTTTAATAGTGATAAAAAAATCACAGTTAAAAGCACCATTTAATAATGCTAAAAAAGAGCACCGATAAAGGGTGCCTTTAATAGTGCTTTTTTAGCGCTACTAAAGGGTGCCTTTAACATTTCTTTTTTAGCATAGTTAAAACCCCACCCTTTTAACATCATTCACAATATTAACACTTTTGAAGTGCGGATAAAACCCTATAACTAGCGCTATTAAAGCCTTGATTTGTAGTTGTGCAAGGGAAAGTGATCCTCCTATCTCTGGGCAATGTCTAATACACAAGACCTCAACATATCATCCAGCACCTAGATAATATGCTCAGTATTCCCATATATCTGGGGGCGAATGGTTGTGCTCATCCTCATCTGGGTCCTAAATTACTCCTACATAACTCTCCAAAACCATGATGTGAACCGTGCATCATGGTCACAAACAATAGTCGATGTCACCCCATGAAGAAAAATGATCTCCCATACAAACAACTGTCCTGAATTCTCCACCAAACTCTGATCCCTGATAGAAAGAAAGTGCGCTGACTTCATGAGTCGGTCAACTATCAACCATATGGGATTGTGTTCTATCACTATCTATAGAAGCCCTATTATAAAATCCATGGATATTCCATCCCATTTCCACTCTGGTATCTCAAGGGGCTAAAAAAGCTTCTGGAACCTGGTGCTCTTTCTTCATCTGCTGATTGGTGAGGCACCAAGAGATGAACTCATCCATGATCTATCTCATACTGGCCCACAAAAACTACCATTGAAGGTCTATATACATCTTCCCTAAACCGGGATGTACAACCAAAGGATATGTGTTGAACTCTCTCATCACCTTATCCCACATCGTGAATGGGACCACCATCCATCCCTAGAAAAGGATGAAATGATTCCCCCCTTCAAAAAATCCATTTTGTGAATCTATTGAGGATATCTAGTCATGAAAGATATCATAATTGATATCTCCTAACTATTAATCTCTCACATACTGAAGAATTGGAGGATTCAACAACATCAATTGAAGAACAAATGAACCCTCCTGCTCAACCAGGGCTAGCTACAATGAAGCCAACCGCTCTAACACCTCCTACACCAAACAAGTTTGAGACTTCTTGCTAAGGGGATATGCTACCACATTTCCCTTTCCTAGAGTATGGACTATCTCAAAGTCATAGTCTTGTAGAAACTCCTACCAGAACCTTTGTCTCAGGTTCAAGTCACTCTATTTGAAAACATACCTAAGACTCTAATGGTCTGAATAAACAACAATGTGCTCTCCCAAAAGATTGTGCCTCTACATACTCAAATTGAATACTACCACTGCCAACACTAGGTTGTGAGTCACTTAGTTCTTGACCTAGGGTATCAACTGCCTCGACCCATATGTGATAAATATCTATCTCTGTATCAAAGCACAACTAATCCTATCCCTTGATGCATTAAAATACACTACACACTCCACACCCTCCTCAGGTAGTCTCAAAATATGAGTACTTGTTAGACTCATCCTAAACTCCTCTAAGGACCTATTAAACTACCCAGTCTAGGTAAATGGATTACCTTTCCAAGCTAGGGATTTCAAATGGGATGTAATCCTGGAAAATCCCCCCACAAAACATTTTTTAGTACCAAGACAAGCTGAGAAAACTCCACACCTCTGACACGCTCTTGGATGGATCCTAAGAAATAACTACATCGATCTTCTCTAGGTCTAGAAATAATCCATTATTAGAAATGATATTATTAAAAAAGTGAACTTCATGGATCTAAAACTAGAACTTCTTGATATTACCATTAATATAGTACTCTCGAAGTAAATCCAGGATCATCCTCAAGTGCTATGCATGCTCCTCCTCTGACACAAAGTATATGAGTATGTCATCAATGAAGACAACCAAAAACTGGTCCAAGTACGATAGGAATATCTAGTCAATCAAAACCATAAATAGAGTAGGGGTATTCTCTACACCTAAAGGAATCACCAGGAACTCATAGTGTCAGTAGTGACAACAGAATGCCAACTTTGGAATAACAGCCTTGTGAACTCTCAACTAGTGGTAGTCGGACCCGAGATAGATCTTAAAGAACCATCTCATTTATTGCAAATGATAAAATATGTCATCAATATTCAACAAGGGGTACTTTTTATTTATTATTCCCTACTTCAATAGATGGTTGTCTATAAAAATTTACAAGCTCCTAGCATTATTTTTCACATACAACACCAGAGCTGCCAAGGGGAAACACTAGGTTTGATAAAACCCTTCTCTGAAAGGTCCTGCAACTACAACCGTAGATCCCAAAGCTAAGTAAGGAATATACAATATACCATAGAGGATATCATAGAGTTATCGAGGTTCAATTCAATGAAAAACTTCCACTACCGCTTCAGAGGTAGTCCCATAACAACTTTGGGGAAGACATCTGTAAAATCCTCCACCATTGATGAAATCCATATTCCTAAAGTGTCTACTACACTAATGGATACACTCAAAAAATAATGGGTAATGATATGAATCCTCCTACTCACAAACCCACTCATCCCACAATGATACCTCTCTCACCCATAAAATATAATCTCGTCCCATTAGTGAGAATATATATGAGTTTTTTGCAGTGATAATCAATTTGGTCTTAGACCATGGAAAACCAATCCATAAAAAATATGATGTCCTAGGTTTCCATCATGATGATTAAAAGATCCCATGATAACCTGTCTCCACCAAGAGATAGTTCTCACTACTGGTAGATAAAAAATATAAGATAAGCTTATCCCATAGGAACCACCTAACAAAGCTTCTGGGATTAATCCTCAATTGGAAGCTTTGGATCTCACACCAGGTGTAAAGAGATAAAGGAATGAATCTCACTTTGTATCTACTAATAATGAAGATAGAGTATAATAAATATATATAATACCTATAATTATCTCATGTTATGATGATTCATACACATCCATAGCCTGTAGTTTCCCACAGCCCCAACCGCCAGCTCCCAGAGTCTAATGTGGGTAACCTGTTGGTGTTGATGGAAGGATATCATAACGTTTTACACCACCCACAACTTCTCCTCCTAGAGATCTAGAAACTTCTCTTCCAGATCTTTCTCCTTGGTGTCCACCCCGCCCTCGCTTGGTAGATCTGTGATCATGGCACTGCCTTTCCCATGGTGGTACATTTTCTATACGCCTACCCTCCTCAGCATGTCTAGTCGAGAAATCATATGCCATGTGACCTTTACCATCACATACATAGCATCAACCCTCTCTGGGATTCCCTTTTCTACTGGACCACATGCCTAAGTCTGGTCATGGAGAGGTCTCCTATGCTGAGATAATGCCAACCGACATCTTCACTATAGATGACTCATCCCTATAATGTACACTTCCAACTCTAGATACCCGACATTCCTATGAAAATATTTTCTCCATCACTAGAACTTTATCCAACACCCCGACATAGGTGGGAATTCACAAGGGTACTATATTGGTATAAATATCTCTAAAAAGACCCAACTCAAACTTACGTGCTTGAAAGTAGGCATCCCAGATCATGTCAAGGGAGAACTGTGTAAGTTATTTGAAACTCATGGAATAATCATCCACTTTCATCCCTCACTACTATAGTTTCAAAAGCTCCTAAATCTGAACTGAGCATTAGAATGATGGGTCATACTTCTCAAGAAAGAGTGATAAAATTCGGTCTCCGAGAGTGTCGGATCATCATGCATCTATGTAACTAGAATCCACCAGATCTCAAATGATATATGGAAAAGGTTAGCTACCAAAAAAACCACCTGATTCGTTAGTATCCCGATAAGCCTGAAAACATAGATAATCTAATCTATCTAACCCTCCACCGCTTGGGGATCTAGCTCACTGTAGAACCTCAGTGGCCTCTAGCACTGGAACTCACGGAGTGTGCTAAGCCTGAAGACATCCTTGGCCAAATATGATGGTTTGATCTTATACTTGATTGGGGAAGGTTCTTCTACCTATCCACCTAGGAGAAGAATCTCATAGAATGAACCCTAAATCGAGGAATCCTAACTCATATGATTATCATCATGATCGAATATCGATAACCTGGATGTTTGTCTTTGTTGAGGCATCCTGAAATTTTAATCGAGACATACCATGGTTAGATGAGAATATATATATACATGGAGAGTGGAATCAATATGTACAATCAAAAGTCTTAGTTCTATATGATTCATGTACCATTTATCCCTATAACCAATGTATTGGTATGTCGATTAGACAAGAAGTTAGTTAGATATCTGGTGAATAGATACATCAGCCTTCACACTAACACTGGGTTCCCAAGCCTGGAAGGCACACTCGAGAAGCTTTGACATCGTGTACCTAAAACCCACCAAATATTCATAAGGGGACTACTCCAAATACTATCCTAAGAAAATAACTAAATCTGATACCAATCTAACATGACCTGAACCAATGAGGCTCAATTTGAAACTACCCCATGCCCACCTCCATAGGTCATAGTCTAGTGAAAAGCACCAAAAGGAATAACTAGTATGAGAGGACTTTGTCTAATGTACCTATACACACACCCACCCAACCATATAAATTAATAAGTGTAGAGGAATAATAGAAAATGACTAAACATCTAGAGTAATAACCATGCATGTGAAACCTATAGAGGGGATACAAAGAGTACGATACTATAAACTAAAAAGTAAAAGGGAAAAATACAATCCCAACCGGAAAGATGTGCCAACCTGAAAAAATTGAAAAAGTATAGTGCTGAGAGTGCCTAACTTCTGATCTCTAATCCCTGACCACCATATGCCTTAAAATGCACCAAGTATCCCTATGATCCCTTATAATCATCGCTGACTTTTCCATCATCTGCATAAGAAATGGCACATGTGGGAAAATCCCATGTTGGGGTGAGTATAAACATACCCAGTAGGACACCCTGAATGATGGGAGTGAAGAATTAAGAGACACAATAGGAATAGTCAGCTTAACCCAAAGAAAGAGAGTAATAACATACAACATCATGGATACAAATATATATATTCTCAACAAAAAAATCCCAAATGAGAGGGAATGTGGATCTCTATCTCATAACCCAACCTAGTAAAAGAGTTTCATTAGTTCCAAAGTCCCACCATTGATACCTATAATATCATGTGTCTATCCATAGAAGTAATCATGTAGAGGGAACACATCTCGCTACTATGCCACACAATCAAGGGGGTACAATCTTTGAGTCGAGGACCAGCATCCTAGTGCATTAGGGGATGCCACTAAGTGTAATGAGGATCCACAACCTATCTGATAGGGGGACCACTCAATAGATATTGGAACCTCACCCTAATTCCATAGGGGGGGTACCAATCAGTAGATAGAGGACCCACACCCTAATGTGATAGGGGCACCACTCAATAGATAGATGACCCACACTCTAGTCCATTAGGGGGGGGGGTACTAATAAGTAGATAGAGAAACCACACCCTAGTCCATCTTAGGGTACAAATTAGTAAATATAGGGCCCAATCCCTAATTCCATAGGGGCACCGCTTAGTAGATAGAGGACCCACACTCTATTACCATGGGGGGGGGGGTCCATTCTAATGATCCTTCCCGATCACTACCATCGTCGATCCCCACCTAAAGAAGTGTCACACTCAGAAAACCATGTATCATATCTAAAAATCTATTATGAAGGCTACCATCACATTATATGTGAAAACAAATCTGTATAGGATACATACAGTCCAAAATATGAGTCCAAACAAAGGATATATGAGAGAAAGAAGTTTCCTCGAAAAGGAAGTAGGGGTACATGACATGTAAGGGGACCCACACAACATGTGGTCCTAATCCACCACCTAGCCATGTTACTAACAGTATATGAATCACTACTTATGTAACCATACGTAACATGTAATGGGAATACATGACATTCCTCAGCCACCTAAGGACCTATTTGTACTCCTAGCCTTGTGATGGTACATGACACATGCCTCACGATGCCCATGTCTGTTTAATCCCGAAGTACATGCCAGGTCACTAACACTATGTCACATGGTGTGTGGGGGTACCACATGTAATGTGATATTTTACTCACTTGAAAACCTAGACACTGCATCCAGGGGGATACATGCTGTGTGTTCTTTAGACTACACAGTGTGTATTTGGGGTTTTCATAGAAATTCCATATTTGATTTAACATTTTAGATATGTGCCTGCAGTGTCATATCTCACATTAAGGCTACCTAAAATCAAAGGTAAATCCTTTATTTGTTATTTATGACCATTCTTTGGTCGTAAAAGGAGTATATGATGGTTCATACAAAGCCCACAATAGGCCGCATTGCACCACCGCACCTCCAGTCATCTCTTGTTGCCTCACCAGTATTCTGATCATCAGTGGAATCACCTGAATTCCCCAAATCAACCCAAAATATCCTATGACAACAGATCCATTCATTTTATGTGAATTCTCTATAGATATAGGGGCCATATCAAGTTTGTTAAATCTTAAAAATATCTAACCTTGGACATGTTTCCTAATGGCGAAGACTGTGAAGAATAGGTGGGGGAGGGGGAATCCCCCAAAAAATGTGTACCAATTGTTTTCCAAGAGTTGTTGTCCAATGAATACAATTTAGGATACCCATGGGTGAGAAAACTAAATAAAAAATTTTAAGCTGGTTCACAAGCTCATGCAAAGGCTCAACTTGAACGTTGATCAAATAAATAGTATAATCATGACCAATAATTTAATCAATTAGGGTAGAATACAAAAATTGATGAGTCCTAACTCATTTTGGATCATTTTTCAAAAAATAACATGCTCACCAACATATGAGAGTAGTTGTTTCTTTCACTAGCCTCGATTCTCCTGGATCCATAGGTTTGTTATCGTCAGCTTCTTGTTTTAACAATGAATGTGGAAGAAAGATCCTCTTAATGGTCCCATGGTTATATGGATAAACTTGGAAATATTCTATAATGGTATATTTAAATAGTGATTCTAATTTTAGTTCATTTAATTCCAATAAATAATTTTATTATTTATTTAACTAAATGCATCCACCAACAACTACTTTTATATGAACATCCCATGCCGAACCATTTTAGGTTGTTCCTAGGGTAAAAATCACATTCCAGATTAAACCATTGTCTTAGATTTTTGATCCTAGTATCTATTTAAGATTTATCCCATTTTATTTAAAAAATATTTCATGAGTGATTTAAAATATATAAAATATTTTTATAAAATTAATTTCAGGCACACCAGGCCCCAGAATCACACATTGTCTCAGCACCTACCTCCAAAAAATATTTCTCTGTAACGCCCCGACCCTAGTTACCCAGAGTCGGTGCATTATTACATAACATTGGCATGATCATGAGAAAGATCAAGTCTCGAAAGACCGATTAGTTTAGTAGACTTGGAATAACTAGATACATCCATAAATTTTTACATTACATCATAAAAAAAACATCTTGTCTTCATATCCCCTCATACTATCCCTGCAGGTCATTCATAAATTACTTCTTCATAATCCTGGAAAAAAAAATAAAACATTGAAAGGGGTGAGCTCGGATGCTCAGTAAGGATAACATTATAGCAGAAGCTTTCATAAATAAGCATAAACACTTAAGGCAATTTATAACTAAAACAAAAGCCTTTGAAACTTGAACTTCAGCATAAAATGGCAAAGGTAAAATGAAATAATGCCATTTACTTACTCACATGGATATTCTACTAGTCGAATGATCACATGAAATATCAATAACCACTTTCATAATGATGGAATGCATAATGCCAGACTATCATAACCACATAGCCAAGGCCTCGTGCCAAGACTACAAATAAGATTTTGCCAAGGCCTTGTGCCAAGACACTAGTTTGTCTCATGAGACCTACCGATGCATCGAGGAGCTATAGCGGGCTCCACCCGTCACTTATTAAGTCCAATGCATTCCTCATATGAATAGGTTTAAGCATAAAATAAACATTCGTATTAAAACTAGCATACGAAATGTCAATACTTTAACCACAAACCATGAATGGTATAAAAATAGAACATCCACAGTCAAATATAACTCATTTGATACAATATGGAAGATTGTATTGTATCACATTAACCTCAATCATGAATAATGAAGGATGTTGACATAGATGAAAATAATCATCAAAACTATTTGAGAGAAATATCCCCCTTTTCTTGAAAACATTTAAAAGTCACACTATTTGTCAAGAAGCCATTTAAAAATATATTTTTGAATCAAAGTGTCCCATACCACTTTGAAACTTTTTAAAAGGAGTTTTAATTTCTAAAACTTTAATGTCCATATAAATAAATCCTTAAAACCATTTTTAAAATATGGACATTAATGAGCAAGATTTAGAAGAATAAGTCTTTAAAACATTTAAAAATGGTATTTTAGTTAGAGATTCTAACCAAAAGAGACA
The DNA here is from genome assembly GCA_963277665.1 of Viscum album. Lineage (NCBI taxonomy): Eukaryota > Viridiplantae > Streptophyta > Magnoliopsida > Santalales > Viscaceae > Viscum > Viscum album. The sequence goes on along the minus strand of OY728143.1, from coordinate 2,081,578,651 downwards.
CTTGAATACAAATAATTGAGGTAATCAAAACTTTGTAATATCATGAGAATAAAGGGATTCATGATATACTATGTCAAAGTACATTATACACACCACATAAAAGTGATTTGGTGTATATCAACAAAGAAGTCTCAATGGAATGTAAATTGAGATGAAATCTCTCAAAAAGGTCGAATCCTTAGGTTAAGGATAAATCAACGACATAATTATGTGTTAAAAATATAAATACACTCAATATGACTGGATATTTAGTGTAAATCAATCAGATGAAATTCACACATATTCTTGTAAAAACAACACCAATGAATTGGATATTTAACTCAACAAATGGAGATTGAGTTAAAATTACCCTTATCAAGTTCATACCAATCACTTGAGAATTTATCAATGGAGTGATTATGGGTATCAAAATTATATCCACAGAAAGGGGTGTGTAAATTAAGACATAATCAAATGAATAGCGATTCCACACATAATCTTGGAGTAATATAATCAATGAAATATGCGTAAAGCCAAATGAGTGGAAATTGAAATCTCAAATTCCCTTATAGATTAGGTAACTTACGAAAAATACACCCATGAAAGAAGTATCATACCATGATGATTTAAATACCCATAAATTAAAGTATATTCCACAATGAATATGATCATGGGCAGTACACATACACCACATGCAATAATTAAGTGGTGATCAATGGAATTCTCACGGAATTAAAAGTGAGATAAGAAACCCCCTTACCACATTAATCAGCTGAGTTGTATGGCCAAAAGTTAATAACCACCAAATGATTTATAGAATAGCATGAATATAAAGAGAATCATGATAATATATATCAAATGGTAGTACACAATACACCACTTTCAATAATTTAGTAGCGAACAATGGAAATCTCACGGAATTGAAAGTGAGATAAGAGAATCCCTTACTTTGTACTTTTTCCTTGGTCGATGGTAGGTTTACCTCCTGTATAATTGTGAAATAATTGTTATTTAATAATACAAGAATCAGTTACTTTAATATGATATCATATATGATCTTTTAACATTGATTTGTTAATAATATCTTAGAATTATCGTCATTTCAGGTGTTAACGGGTTCATTTTACTTTACATTCTTTGTTATGTGAGCCATATTCATTATTAATGGGATGTATATTATTCATATCCATAATGGTATCAAGTCCTTAAACATCATTTTTAAATCATCAAATGATAATTATACTTGAATGGATACGATGGAGAATGAATCTCATCGCGTTCGTGGAGACGGTAGTCCGTACGTACGCACGAATGCTACTTCCATTTAATTTTTATTTTATAAGAATCGAATCCAAATGATACATAGGTATATTACTATTCCAGTAAAATATAATATTTTATATATGTTACTTAAGTTCATTAACACCATCCTTTATACGTTCCATGTGTGGTATGAACGAGTCATATCATTTTAAGGGGGCGGTAGTCCGCACTTCCTCAAATGAAATTATCGTATGTATATACAACATGAAACGAATAATTGTATGAAATAAAATGGAATTACAGAAGCTTATATATAAAATATATATCATTAATATCATATTTAATTACAGTGCCATCCTAATGGCCACCATGAGAGGCGGTAAGATGTATTTGAACAATCATCGTTTCATGAGGCGTTAGTTTGCCATCCACAGAAACATTATGTTCATCATCCATTAGATGGAGTTGTGTGAATGTGTAGTTTGAATAATTCTTATAACAACATCCTAGTATATTGTGGATACTTGTGTTGTTACAAAAGAAAGGAAATAAAAAGAGTTTGGGGGTTGGAGAAGCAAAATAATTGAAAATAATTTAAGAGAAAATGTTACCTTTAATTTAGGTAACTCACTTTGGTTGGAACCAAAGGACTTCTTGAAATGCTTTCTGCCTAAGGGGAAGATTCAAGGAGGAGGAGAGGGATGTGGGGAGCTTATTTGGGCAGAGTTTGGATGAGCCAAGTGGCTTGAGAGGTGTGAGTAATGAGTAGAAGTGGTCTCCTTTTATAAGGGAGAGGAGGGGCTCTTTAGGAAAGAGTGAAAGTATTACTTTATAATATAATTATATTCGGTTTATAATGGTCCAAAAATCATTGAGGTAGAATATAAGATGACTCATATTCTAAATAACATCAACCAATAAGAATTGGACAGGTTTTAGATAATATTTTAATCATTATAATCTTATTTATTTAAATGATTTATTAATGAGGTAAACATTGCATCATTATTGTGTCATTAATAATTTAAATTATTTGATGTATAAAAATTATAAATAAAATATCATTATGTAGGAAATCTTTTTAGCTTTCTAATGAATATTTATAATCTAAAATACAACATGTATAACCCTATGTAAAAATTGTTCTTTTAAAAGATGTAAGCTTATGCCATTTTTGTATTCATTTTAACTTAATTAAAATAAAGTGTCATTATCACTTACAAGTGGATCAATGGGGTCCCAAAATTGACCCAAAGATGCCCATGGTCGACCATGTATCAACCAATAGGGTTAAGACACGTTTTAGGGTAATTCAGTATTATTATAATATTATTTTTTAACCCTTATTTACCGGATTTATCCTTAACCATGGTAAATAAAATATTTACCGCAGTAATTATTCAAAATGTCTAAAAATAAAAGTTACCTATTTACACAATTTGAACATCCTGATTCCAAATATGGAATCCATTTTTCTAAATTCAAAACACATAAGTGGCAGAAATTAATTTAAAATTAATTCCCGCTGTCAAAACAAAAAGTGTGTTTTAAAGAGATAATAACTATCAAAAGATTGACACTTGTTTATGTTCGGTTTAATTATAAAATTATGTCCAATGACCAAAATTATATTAAATGGTAAAAATATATTCTAAATATACTTTAAAACCACTCAAATTCATAATTTATCACTATTAATTATTTTGATTAAAAAAGTTGTTTTTAATTAAAATTTAGTAATTTTTACTATTCATCAAAATATGAAAGTTATCCGAAAAGTACCAAAATTTCACCTTAGGATAAATTTGATATTCCGAATCCAAAAATGAAGTCCATTTTGAAATATAAAATATATATAATTTCAAAAAATTAAGTATTACTATTCATAACGGCTAGTTTGATCGGTTGTGGTGTGTGTTAAAACTCGAAGTTGCGTACAACACACGCTACTATTTTATTCAAAGGAAAGCGTACCGTGGAAGCTTGGGATGTTTTATTTTAAATTTTTTTGATGTCCCCATTTAGTCAAAAAGTTTAAAATATTTTATTTAAAAAGGGTTCACTATTAAAAGTTGGTAAAACTACAATACTGAAGATGAATTTGTTCTTACATTATGTCTAAGAAACTCATAATATGGATTCTAAAATTATAAGGATTATATAAAGTTTAAAATTTAGTTAATACTATTCATAACCTTTTTTGAACGGCTTGTTTGGTAAGTCATGGTGCGCTTGAACTCGGTGTTGCGTGTAGTGCAAGTTATTGAATTATTTTGAAGAAATAACACACTATGAAATCTTGGGGTGTTACATTCTCCCCTCCTTCAATAAATTGCGTCCTCGCAATTTGAAATTGTTCTTCGAAAATAAAAGGTTGAAAATAGAAAATATATTTGTGGGAAAACCCACATCGGAAATTGGTTTACTAAAATTTAGTCTTAATATGAGGAAAAGAGAAATGAAAGGGTCACCACCAAATTATGATCTCGATTAGGAGAACATTGGTGGCAATTAGAGACATATAATTGGAGGAAAAACGTAAATATTTATAGGTAGTGGTTGAGGTCATCAATCACAAACAAGTATAAAATTGAGGTCCTTAAACTCATCAATCTATGATGATTTGAAGTACCATCGGTTCAACAAAATATAGGGTATTGGGATCACACATTTTTGACATTTCAAAATATCTTAGTTGAAATCCCAAATTGAAAAATGAATTAATGAGGCCTCTATTTAAAATAAAGAGTGGAAAGTATGAAGATTACCGAAAATAACACATACTAGGGTTCCATGTAGGAAAATATGGATATGGAGGAGAAATCTAACCATCAATTATCTGATGGAGAGTGGTAGAGAACATGGCTATGAAAAGGCCAACAATCCCAAAGCCATAAATTAGTGATGATTTAAGGTACCATCTAGGACAACATTTTTTTTTAAAGTTACATTACATAAGGAAGAGGAATTCATTTATGATATTGACTAAGAACATTATGAGATATACTTAAATTTTAAGTATATTTTCATTCTTTAATAAATTTCCACCACTAACTCAATTTTTTTTAAACGATGAGTATTCAAGAAGACTTGGTCACACTGGAAGAGCTAGAATAAACTTCTATAGAATCACATGATCCATGAAGGATAAACCATATATTTACATTGTCTTTGAAGATCAATCAAAACCAAAATGGTTATTGAATGATCTAATGATCCCCCAAAAGGATATTCATTGAGATAAATATGCACTAATCTTAATTTCTAAAATTAAACCAACAATACCCCAAAGTTAAATAGATACCATTCAATAACCAATTGTCCTTAAAATCCTTTAATATAATCCAAACTAATATTGAAACCCAAAACATAGAAGAATTTGATTATGTAGTCTCCCATGTTACATTGTATCTCCAAATGACATCAAATACTCTTAAAGTCACATACTTAAAAGTAATTAACATCATCACATATTCTCTGTTATAGGTTAATCATTTCCATAAATAACCCAAATCACTATAAATCAACAATAAAAATGTAGATAAAAATCCACCATTACTCTACAAATGAAACCTCATTGTATTCTATTTTCCTTGGGCATATAGTGTTCCTAACAAAACGAACATCTTCCAAAATAACATTTATCACTTAATCACCAAATCATTTTCCTATACCAAGGGTATTCATTTGATAAGACATAAGAACCCAAATCATCTTATTATTGATCAATAAAATCATTTAACAAAAAAAATAGTCATACTAACCAGGGACTTCACGTAGTCCAGTGGTAGGCGATAAATCCCAATCGCACTTTGGTTGTGGGTTCGATTCCCACAGCTTTGTCCGATGCGACGGGTTGTCACACGGTCTACGTGTTGTCCTTTTTCAAAAACTATATTCTATAATATTACCAAAATGAGATAAATTTTTCAAAATAACATAATTTAACCACAAATGTTATATCATACTTTGCATTTTCATCCCAAATTATAATAACTTATCATTTTCTCAAACCCCAATGATCATATAAAACCAAATGGTTATTTATACCTATATCCACAAGAGAAGAGACAATTATTCCTCAAATATCATTCTCACATGGCAAACTGAGGGGTTACAAATACAAGAGAAAATTATTCCAAAGTAAACCCATCAACAAGGAGTGCTAATACTTTTTAAATTTTTCTCCAACCATTTATTTCCGCATAGCTTCTTCTTTGAGCAAGAAAATATCCTATAAAATAGGACATTCACTCGGGTAATGGCCAGGTCCCCTACATTTACGGCAAATGACTGTAAATGGACTCTTGGGACCATTTTTATCTTCTTCCATAGTACTCTTCATTTTTCTTCGGCAATTCTTCACTTTATGTCCTTCCTTCCCGCACGTAAAACATTTCGTTGTCCCATTGAGACACTTTCCTGGGTGTCTCTTTCCACAATTCCTGCATGATGAAAATTGAGGTTTCTTTTCTCCATGGTCTCCATTGCTGGAGATCTTATCATTTATCACCTTTCTCTTCCTTGTTGAGTCTGGGAGTTGGTTAATATATATGTTGTTGATCATATTTTTGGAAAACTGATTTGGCATAAAGATGATATCTTTTACGCCTATCAACATTCCATTTTGTTGCTCATTTCCACCACCGTTCCCACCTTGTACATCATTCTCAAAGTCACTATGACTTCCTTGGAATCCAGCCATTGACTAAAACCAGAAAGCATTGTGTGAGTAATAGTAGTCGTAAAATCATTTAGAGATTAAAATGTCACCATATTCTCAATTTGAAACATATTAGGATTAACCAAGGTCATTTACTCTCATCTTATGTATATATTACTTAAATCGGTTTGTAAAGAAAATGTAAATTATCCTAAGCATATCCCCCGGGAGTGTCGTAACCAAGAGTGCAGCAAGGCCCATTGTCGTGCACCAGTTCCCGTTCGAGTCTAGCTCAAAGTGGTGTTTTCGGGTTTTACCCCTAGGTACATCTGTGCCAGAGCCGCCTCTACCTGCTCGTATCCAGACAGGGATGTATTTCTCGGAAAACTCACAAAATCTCTACAATACCAAAATTCTAGGAAGTTCTTTTATACTAATCCTCAAAGTTCATCTTAGGTCTACGTGCTCTAATCAGAGTTTATCTAAATCTAGCTACCAAGGTTTGTACTAAACTCCCTCTGATACCAATTGTAACGCCCCGACCCTAGTTACCCAGAGTCGGTGCATTATTACATAACATTGGCATGATCATGAGAAAGATCAAGTCTCGAAAGACCGATTAGTTTAGTAGCCTTGGAATAACTAGATACATCCATAAATTTTTACATTACATCATAAAAAAAAACATCTTGTCTTCATATCCCCTCATACTATCCCTGCAGGTCATTCATAAATTACTTCTTCATAATCCTGGAAAAAAAAAATAAAACATTGAAAGGGGTGAGCTCGGATGCTCAGTAAGGATAACATTATAGCAGAAGCTTTCATAAATAAGCATAAACACTTAAGGCAATTTATAACTAAAACAAAAGCCTTTGAAACTTGAACTTCAGCATAAAATGGCAAAGGTAAAATGAAATAATGCCATTTACTTACTCACATGGATATTCTACTAGTCGAATGATCACATGCAATATCAATAACCACTTTCATAATGATGGAATGCATAATGCCAGACTATCATAACCACATAGCCAAGGCCTCGTGCCAAGACTACAAATAAGATTTTGCCAAGGCCTTGTGCCAAGACACTAGTTTGTCTCATGAGACCTACCGATGCATCGAGGAGCTATAGCGGGCTCCACCCGTCACTTATTAAGTCCAATGCATTCCTCATATGAATAGGTTTAAGCATAAAATAAACATTCGTATTAAAACTAGCATACGAAATGTCAATACTTTAACCACAAACCATGAATGGTATAAAAATAGAACATCCACAGTCAAATATAACTCATTTGATACAATATGGAAGATTGTATTGTATCACATTAACCTCAATCATGAATAATGAAGGATGTTGACATAGATGAAAATAATCATCAAAACTATTTGAGAGAAATATCCCCCTTTTCTTGAAAACATTTAAAAGTCACACTATTTGTCAAGAAGCCATTTAAAAATAGATTTTTGAATCAAAGTGTCCCATACCACTTTGAAACTTTTTAAAAGGAGTTTTAATTTCTAAAACTTTAATGTCCATATAAATAAATCCTTAAAACCATTTTTAAAATATGGACATTAATGAGCAATATTTAGAAGAATAAGTCTTTAAAACATTTAAAAATGGTATTTTAGTTAGAGATTCTAACCAAAAGAGACACTTGAATACAAATAATTGAGGTAATCAAAACTTTGTAATATCATGAGAATAAAGGGATTCATGATATACTATGTCAAAGTACATTATACACACCACATAAAAGTGATTTGGTGTATATCAACAAAGAAGTCTCAATGGAATGTAAATTGAGATGAAATCTCTCAAAAAGGTCGAATCCTTAGGTTAAGGATAAATCAACGACATAATTATGTGTGAAAAATATAAATACACTCAATATGACTGGATATTTAGTGTAAATCAATCAGATGAAATTCACACATATTCTTGTAAAAACAACACCAATGAATTGGATATTTAACTCAACAAATGGAGATTGAGTTAAAATTACCCTTATCAAGTTCATACCGATCACTTGAGAATTTATCAAAGGAGTGATTATGGGTATAAAAATTATATCCACAGAAAGGGGTGTGTAAATTAAGACATAATCAAATGAATAGCGATTCCACACATAATCTTGGAGTAATATAATCAATGAAATATGCGTAAAGCCAAATGAGTGGAAATTGAAATCTCAAATTCCCTTATCGATTAGGTAACTTACGAAACATACACCCATGAAAGAAGTATCATACCATGATGATGTAAATACCCATAAATTAAAGTATATTACACAATTAATATGATCATGGGCAGTACACATACACCACATGCAATAATTAAGTGGTGATCAATGGAATTCTCACGGAATTAAAAGTGAGATAAGAAACCCCCTTACCACATTAATCAGCTGAGTCGTATGGCCAAAAGTTAATAACCACCAAATGATTTATAGAATAGCATGAATATAAAGAGAATCATGATAATATATATCAAATGGTAGTACACAATACACCACTTTCAATAATTTAGTAGCGAACAATGGAAATCTCACGGAATTGAAAGTGAGATAAGAGAATCCCTTACTTTGTACTTTTTCCTTGGTCGATGGTAGGTTTACCTCCTGTATAATGGTGAAATAATTGTTATTGAATAATACAAGAATCAGTTACTTTAATATGATATCATATATGATCTTTTAACATTGATTTGTTAATAATATATTAGAATTATCGTCATTTCAGGTGTTAACGGGTTCATTTTACTTTACATTCTTTGTTATGTGAGCCATATTCGTTATTAATGGGATGTATATTATTCATATCCAGAATGGTATCAAGTCCTTAAACATCATTTTTAAATCATCAAATGATAATTATACTTGAATGGATACGATGGAGAATGAATCTCATCGCGTTCGTGGAGACGGTAGTCCGTACGTACGCACGAATGCTACTTCCATTTAATTTTTATTTTAAAAGAATCGAATCCAAATGATACATAGGTATATTAATATTCCAGTAAAATATAATATTTTATATATGTTACTTAAGTTCATTAACACCATCCTTTATACGTTCCATGTGTGGTATGAACGAGTCATATCATTTTAAGGGGGCGGTAGTCCGCACTTCCTCAAATGAAATTATCGTATGTATATACAACATGAAACGAATAATTGTATGAAATAAAATGGAATTACAGAAGCTTATATATAAAATATATATCATTAATATCATATTTAATTACAGTGCCATCCTAATGGCCACCATGAGAGGCGGTATGATGTATTTGAACAATCATCGTTTCGTGAGGCGTTAGTTTGCCATCCACAGAAACATTATGTTCATCATCCATTAGATGGAGTTGTGTGAATGTGTAGTTTGAATCCTTCTTATAACAACATACTAGTATATTGTGGATACTGGTGTTGTTACAAATTAAAGGAAATAAAAAGAGTTTGGGGGTTGGAGAAGCAAAATAATTGAAAATAATTTAAGAGAAAATGTTACCTTTAATTTAGGTAACTCACTTTGGTTGGAACCAAAGGACTTCTTGAAATGATTTCTGCCTAAGGGGAAGCTTCAAGGAGGAGGAGAGGGATGTGGGGATCTTAGTTGGGCAGAGTTTGGACGAGCCAAGTGGCTTGAGAGGTGTGAGGAATGAGTAGAAGTGGTCTCCTTTTATAAGGGAGAGGAGGGGCTCTTTAGGAAAGAGTGAAAGTATTACTTTATAATATAATTATATTTGGTTTATAATGGTCCAAAAATCATTGAGGTCGAAGATAAGATTACTCATATTCTAAATAACATCAACCAATAAGAATTGGACAGGTTTTAGATAATATTTTAATCATTATAATCTTATTTATTTAAATGATTTATTAATGAGGTAAACATTGCATCATTATTGTGTCATTAATAATTTAAATTATTTGATGTCTAAAAATTATAAATAAAATATAATTATGTAGGAAATCTTTTTAGATTTCTAATGAATATTTATAATCGAAAATCCAACATGTATAACCCTATGTAAAAATTGTTCTTTTAAAAGATGTAAGCTTATGCCATTTTTGTATTCATTTTAACTTAATTAAAATAAAGTGTCATTATCACTTACAAGTGGATCAATGGGGTCCCAAAATTGACCCAAAGATGCCCATGGTCGACCATGTATCAACCAATAGGGTTAATACACGTTTTAGGGTAATTTAGTATTATTATAATATTATTTTTAACCCTTATTTACCGGATTTACCCTTAACCATGGTAAATAAAATATTTACCGCAGTAATTATTCAAAATGTCTAAAAATAAAAGTTACCTATTTACACAATTTGAACATCCTGATTCCAAATATGGAATCCATTTTTCTAAATTCAAAACACAGAAGTGGCAGAAATTAATTTAAAATTAATTCCCGCTGTCAAAACAAAAAGCGTGTTTTTAAGAGATAATAACTATCAAAAGATTGACACTTGTTTATGTTCGGTTTAATTGTAAAATTATGTCCAATGACCAAAATTATATTAAATGGTAAAAATATATTATAAATATACTTTAAAACCACTCAAATTCATAATTTATCACTATTAATTATTTTGATTAAAAAATTTGTTTTTAATTAAAATTTAGTAATTTTTACTATTCATCAAAATATGAAAGTTATCCGAAAAGTACCAAAATTTCACCTTAGGCTAAATTTGATATTCCGAATCCAAAAATGAAGTCCATTTTGAAATATAAAATATATATAATTTCAAAAAATTAAGTATTACTATTCATAACGGCTAGTTTGATCGGTTGTGGTGTGTGTTAAAACTCGAAGTTGCGTACAACACACGCTACTGTTTTATTCAAAGGAAAGCGTACCGTGGAAGCTTGGGATGTTTTATTTTAAATTTTTTTGATGTCCCCATTTAGTCAAAAAGTTTAAAATATTTTATTTAAAAAGGGTTCACTATTAAAAGTTGGTAAAACTACAATACTGAAGATGAATTTGTTCTTACATTATGTCTAAGAAACTCATAATATGGATTCTAAAATTATAAGGATTATATAAAGTTTAAAATTTAGTTAATACTATTCATAACCTTTTTTGAACGGCTTGTTTGGTAAGTCATGGTGCGCTTGAACTCGGTGTTGCGTGTAGTGCAAGTTATTGAATTATTTTGAAGAAATAACACACTATGAAATCTTGGGGTGTTACATTCTCAATATATTCAAAAGTTTTATAAGGAAAGAAATGATCTCTACAACCTCCTTGGATGATATTTGGATGATTTTTAAGATCTTAATTTATCTCTAATTACCTAACTTAAATAATTAAATATGGGAGTCTTATATCAAAGGTAAGATAACCACTTGTCTTCTTCATTCTTCTTTCTTAATTTCCATTAATTTTAGAACTATAAACATGGGTTTTTTTCTTGATTATATTTAAGCATTAAGTTTAATTTTGGGTTTTTTTATTTTTAGGTTTAGTTAAAATTAATTATAGTTTGATCCACTTTCATCATGCTCAATTACCCTTCATTGATATATTCTAGGTAGGTGGCTCTTCACTATTCCAATCACATGATTTTAAAACCTTATTTTTTGTGCATTTTTTATTAAAATAAGTATTTAAATGGGTCTTATTGATATCAAATAATGTGTCCAATGATAGAAATGAGTTTTCTATTGTTGTATTAACTTCATTATAAAATAAATTTACTATTAAATGTTTAATTTCATTTATAAATATTTTTTTGGAGAATTAAAGTGTCAATATTATTTTTAAATGATGTTTGTTTTTAAAGAAGGGTAAAACCATACCTTAATTGTTAATTTTGGGTTCAATATTGTTTTTGGTAATTGAGTAGGAAAGAGTGATGAAAAATCAATAAAATATAATTTACCCAAGGTAAATTAAGGCAGTGGGTTGTGTATAGGTATTATTTTCCTCTATCATGCCAAATCAAGTGTCATAGAGTGATTAATTAGGATGCAGTGGGTTTTGGTTTTCCTCATGAGGGTATATCATTTTATTAATCCATCTCAATGCCCAATAACTCTTTTTTGTTCATTCATGACAATGATATAATATTTTTATTGTGGTTAATAATTTTTTATCTTTGAATATTAAGTGGTGATTTCTTTTAAATCATGTACACTATTTAATTTTTTTTATTATCATTTGAGATTTTATGAAAAGTTTTTGTGGGTATAATTTTTTAAGTTATGAAACTACCCAATTTTAAATGTGTTGTATTTTTGAACGTGCTTTATTTTTAATCATGTTTCTACTAAGCTACTTGGTTTATTAATTGTTTGGTAATTATAGGAATCATTGTAAAAAACTCTCAGGTATTATTATTCACCCCTATATGGATATTTTTGATGCCTATGTAGATATTGTGGGATAATATTTAGTTAAAGATAAATCCTCATTCTTTATGAGTGATGAGAATTAGTTATTATATGGGAGAATGGGATATTGAATATTTGAGTGATGTCGTGTGGTACACTTTTGAACCTTTGGTTATATGTAGTTTTTATAATGAAATGAGAACATTTTTTAGTGTTTTTTTTGATAAACCTATAGGTATTTAAATATAATAAGGGTTCATTTAGATTTGTTTTTTATTTTATTTTGTATTATTTTCATAGTAGGTTTTCATGGAATGTAGTGGGATGTTGTATTTGGATTTTATATTATACTTAAGTGTAAATATACCCCTAAAAATACCATAGGAGTGTCTTATTTTTTCATATGTTATGGGAATATCCAATATAAATACACTTTATATGTAGAATTTTGTTATATATAAAAGAATGTGTTATGGGAAAAATAATTCAGCTACCTGCCTTTTTTACCCTCACCACTTGTGTAACATCCATAACCTCATTTACCTGATTAATAACTAAATTCAATCCCCAAATCACCTCAAACATGCTCCTAGTATTCCATATGATTCTATCTAGTAGTGAGGGTATAATATATACAATGGGGAGATTATACCCTCAGTATAATAATTATCTAATCACATAAATAATTTAACATAAACCATTCATGAAGACATAATTTTTAATTAAAACCAAATTCTAACCTATACAATAATATTCTACATATCGTAACAGAATAAGAAACCATGGTGAAATTTACATCAGTCACACAATACCATATTTTCCTCTATAAATCAATCATATATATGTAAATAATAAAATTTAATAAATAAAATATACAACACCATTTCCAAAAAGGTCCTAAATCTATCATCGGGACCCACTCAAATTCATAAAATTATTTTTGCACCAATACCTATCATTAGATCTTTTCCCTAACCTAAAACTCTAACATAAGGGTTTCACATCTATTAAGGTTAAAATATAGAGTATGATTATGAAACCTAGTTATAAAACACTATAAAATACCCTATTATAGTGTATGGATAATAAAAAAAATAAAGCTGTAACAAAAAAATGCATGTAATCAAGTCAAGTAATTACATACTAAATAGAAAAACACAACAATTGACCATACCCACTTTTTCCAATATTAGTGAATGCATCATTAAAACTAGAATATAACCCATTCTAAGAAAAACACCTGACTCATTGTCATATCTTAAGAATCGTACCCCAGGTAGGAGGACCCAAGTCATTTTCATCACCTTGAGAATAGTTCCTTAGGTAGGAGGATCTAACTTACTAGAATATCCTAACATAATAGTACCCTTATTAAGAGAATGAAACTCATTTTCATCCCCTAATAGAACCGTTCTATAAACAAGAAGACCCAACTCATTACAATCCTATAAAATTTAATATGGTCTCCAGAAAATTACCATATGGAGGAATTCACTCACAGACCTCCCCTAGAATCTAAAAAATCATCATAAGAGAAATTTCACCACATAAGCACATTATTTCATATCAATGTCAAGATAAACACCCAAAAAATAATAGAATACCGAACCCAATCATAAAAATGGTTAGTTATGACTGCATCTAATATTTCCAAAATCTTAAATCACACCAATCTTGTATGATCATCCCAGACATAGCCCACTCAATTAGAGTGGGTTCCTTAAAACTAACTAAATTTTAACATTCAATTATAAGAATAATAATAAATATTTTATCACATTATGATTATTATTTTGTGTAACATTAATATGATAATTTTTTTTAGATTAATTTTCTCACCAAAGGTTTATAATAGTTTCCCTCTTTGATTAGAATTTAGAGATTCTATGGAAATATTCTTAAACAAATTTCCTATATTCTATATATATCTGTATTAATTAACACAAATGATGTATGACTATCAAGTGATAGAGGATTATAAGACATTGAGACTTCTTTTCATAATGTTCAAATTTGGTGATATATATGAAGGAAGGCCATGAGAACATGCACACCAATAATAATCCCACATGCTTAATGTGTGATTAGATATTTCTATCCATGAGCATGTGTATTTATCATTAGACTGAATATTATTATTACTGTATGTTATGAATCACATACTTTTATGTATAGATAAAAACCATGATGACATATGTTCACAATGAGGTAGAATACATTATTTTCTTCATAAGTTATTTGAAGTTAATTAAATATGTTAAGAAAGGAATTGTCCCTTTTGAGTTAATGAAATAAGATATATCTATAACTTTGATTGAAATAAAACCTTATAATAAATCATTGGCCACAATAGTCCATAGATTATTTTGTTTTAAGAAGAATAAAAAAATAAATCACGAGTATAGGGTGATAACACATGCATGCATCTATCTTGATGAGATATTAGTACAAAGGGATTATATTTCATAGTAGCATTCATAAGAGGTTGTTATTTTTTATTATATAATTTTTTTCTCTATGGGTGTCTTGAATTTTTTTATATGTTGATCTTGAACTTTTGGTAATATGTTTTAATACTACCAAGAAAGAGGCCTAGAAGGTCACAAACTAAGTGTATCCAGAATATTTTTTAGTTCTATTGAATTTAATATTAAAGAATAATTATTATTTTTAGCTAGTTGAATAAAAATTATTCATGTATTTTTTATCTTATAAATTAAATCATGAGATATTTGAGTTTATAATACGTGATTTTAATTTTATCACTTGGTTAAGGTAATAAATAAATAAATATTTAATCATTAGTATAGGGAATAGATTGATATAAATATTTATTTAGTTATGAAAATATTAATAAAGAAATTTTTCATGAGTTTTGTTGGGAAAAAATAACTCAAGGTATCATTGAAGCATTTTTGAGGTGATTGTGTTTGTTGATAAAGTGGGCCTCCGTGTTGTGTTTGTTGAAAAAGAAGACCACAATGTACAAATTTGTTGAAAAAGGGGGTTTTCATGGTGACATGTCAAGTTCAAGGGATGTTGTTAACAATACATGAATGATTGAAGAACCTCAACAAAGGAATGAATGATCTGAAGGCAGTACAAAAAGAGCAGAGACAAGGTGGTGTCGTTATCCTGTGTTTGCCAAATTTTTCGGCCTCAAAATCGGCAGATGGAGAAAAGTGTTTTTAGCAAAGGGACTTGCATTCCGGAGTTTAGGAATCTTTGAAAATTGCACGTCATATGTTTTTCATGATTAGAACATTAAAATATGTCAGAGGAAAGAGGGGTTCCCAAGTTTTGGTTTGGGTGCGCAAGTGACTAGGGCGACAGAGGCTCGAGCGATTGGACTTGTGAACCGAGAGGAGACTTGCGTGTCGTCACTCAGGGTGCCCAAAATTCATATAAATAGAGGGATAAACCTCCTCATTTTCAACAGAGTTCAACACTTAGTGAAAATTAGAGCTCCAGTTGCACAGGTGGTTTGGGCGCGCAAGTGGTGGTTTGGTCGCACAAGTATAAAGATATTCATAAGTTGCGCACCAATAGATAGTTTCTCGCCAATACTGGTTTGGGCGTAAAAGGGTTTGAGTATCCCATGTTTTGGGTTTAATAAGGGAGTGTCGCGTAAGTGGTTAGGTGACACTTTCATTCCAGGCTTGAAGAAGCATACCGGGTATTAGAGAAGCGCGCTAGTCATAGAGAAGCACGTCGGTCATTCTAGGGTTGCGCGAAAAGTTGGAATATTTCCCAGTACATCCATGGTAAAGTTGTATTCATCAGTGGATGAAATTAGAACTTTAACAAATCATCTACATACATAGGATAATGAATTCATTTGTGATTGTGAAGGGACCTACAAGTCTTTAAACTATGATTGGATCTTCTGAAGAAGCAGTGAGCACATTTCAGTTGAGAGAGAAGTGATCTTTCATATTGTAAGTGGTTGTAAACCAGGAGGGACAGTGAGTCCACTATGAACTTTGTAAATAGAAGTGCACTTTTAGTTTATTTGGTACATCGGCACATCACTGGTGTATGTTCCTTGGGCGTAGCCTAGTGAGGGTAAACCAAGTAAAAATAATTGTGTCCTGTGCATGATTTAGTTTCTGTTTATACTTTGCTACAAGAAAGTGAGAGAAGATATTTTTGTTTAACAGAAAAAAAGATCAATAGGGGAAGTTGTTTTAATCTGTCATACCCTGATTCACCTCCGTATCAGGGTATCTAACCCAGTGTACCTAACAATGGTATCAGAGGGAAAGGTTGATATCAGTGATTCTCTCTCAAATGGACGTCACTAATCATAAAGGGATTCCGATCTTCGATGGGAACAATTTTAAGATGTAGAAGAATAAGATGCAATACTACTTATCATATTTGGGAATGGATGTGTTCACAACAGCAATTCATGGTATAACATCCAATATTAATAGTGGTGCATTATCAAAAGCCGAGCGAAGAGAATTGGATGTTGACGCTAAGGGAATCAATGATTTAGGGGGAGCCCTATCCAATCCAATATATATGAAGGTGATGTCATGAAAAACATAACATGCCATGTGGGAAAAACTTTAGAACATATATGATGGAGATTCAAAGGTCAAAGAAGCAAAGCTACAAGTGTTGTGAAACAAGTATGAAGATCTTAGAATGAACCCAAATGAGTCTGTTGATGCATTCTTTGATAGGGTAAATGTTGTAGTGGAAGATATGTGAGGTCTTGGAGAAGTTATTAAAGATATAAAGATTGTGAAGTGCATATTAAGGAAACTTCCACCTCGGTTCAATCTAAAAGTTTCAGTTTTAGAATATAAAGACCTGAAAGAGCTGACATTGGATAACCTGCACAACACCCTTATTGTATATGAAATGAGAAATGATGATAACGATGTTGTGAAAAAGGGGAAATACAAAGAGGTGGAATTCAAGGCCATGAATAAGCTCACCATTGAAGATTGTTAGGAAGAATAAGAGACAGATGAGGTGATTTTATTCCACTCCTCAAACCTTTAATGAGGAAAAGTAAAGTTTAAAGGTAAACTTCCAATTGCTTGTTTTCGATGTAGAAAGGTTGGACATATTACGGCAAGGTGCCCCAAAAAGTTCCAAGAGGATGATGATGTCGATAAAATCAAAATTCCAAAGAAGACTTCGGCCTATGGGAAAGGAAATAAATAGTTCAAGAGAAATTTATTTAAGAAGAAGAACCTTCTTTCAAAATAATGTGACAGTTCAGACGAGTCTGAGATTGAGGAGGTTGAAGAGATAGAAAAATATAGATATCATGGAGAAAATTATATGGTGGAAGTTGTCAGTAGTTCTCAGAAGAAGAATGAAGTCAAAGATAATGATGAAGAAGAAGAATTTGAGGGAAGATTTGAAATGGAAACTGAATTAGAAGCAGCTCTTGAATAGATAGATGTTTGGAGAGAAAAAACAAAGAAATACAACAAGGTGGTACATGATGCCAAACTCTACATTCAATAGTAGGAAGAAGAGAATTCTAAGCTGATAAAAGAAATTGAAAACCTGAATTCTTTTAGGCTAGAGAGATTAGAAAAGGTTGATGAATATAAACTCAAATTTTAAGAATAGAAAAGCTAGATCGATGGCTTGAATAAAAAAATGAAAGGTAAAATCAAGCGCATCGATGAAATTGAAGGAGAAGTTTTCAGTTTGCGAAAAAAAGTTAAAGATCAAGAAAAACTCTTGACTCATCCTAGGACATCAAGAAAGATGATCACTCAGAAAACTAAGAATCTAAAAGTAGAGAATAGTGGTTCAGCAGAAAGGAAGCATCAATTATGTTTAGATGCTAAGGCCGATGGGGGGATTGATTAAAAACAAAAATCTGTGAAAATTGAAGTCAGACCGTAAGCACTTGTTCTGAGATTCAAGGTTGATTTGGGCACAAAGTAGAATCAGAATATTCAGAGATCCTAAGGGGAAACTAGTAGTGCAGAAGTGACATGAAGGAATGAACCTTATATCAGGTGTTATTGTTCTGGAATAATGGGACATTCATAGTATGTGTGTTCCATAGCCAAGAGATATCGAAGGGCATAAGAACAGAGGTGGCATCCAAACAGAGAATGGTTCTCTAGAACATATTTCTAAGGACACTATTTTTGGTGCATAGGATTTGGGAACATGGCTAGATACTATAAATAGACCATACAGAGGAATAATCCAAAGAAAAATCAAAATGTTCGCAAGCAGGAGATCAATAAACCAACTGGTGAGCTGAAAATGAAAAATAAATTTGTAGCTTTTCAAGATAAAGCCAGTCCATCATACTATGAGAAATATTATAAGTCTCATTCTATGTCGAGTGTAAAGGCAAAAATATGAACCAAGAAGAAAAAGGATGAGAAGGTAGTGGTGACAGAAATTTCCATTAAAGTATCATACTGTTCTGATGTATGGATCCTTGACAGCGATTGCACATCTCACATGACAGGTAATAAGGATCTTGTGACAGACATAAAATATGACAAAGAAGGAGTTGTCAGGTTTGGAAATGCTAAAGGCCTGAATATTATTGGCTCAGGAAAGGCCAGATTTGGGGGCAAAGAGATGTGACGTGCTGATGTCTTAGTAGTAGAAGGTCCCAGTCACAATTTGCTCAGTGTCAGTCAACTATGTGACTCAGGACATTCTATAAGGTTTACTAAGAAGATGTGTATTGTCAAAGGAAGAGACGAGGAAGTAGTTCTACAGGTAAAAAGAACAAAGAGAAATATCTACCTTGTATGTAGGGAAGAAAATATGTGCTTTCTGTCCATAGAGGAAGAAAACAAGCTGTGGCATAAATGACTTGGTCATCTATGCCAACCATCCCTAGAAGATCTGGTAATGTGTGATGCAGCAAGATACCTCCCTAAGCTATCATGTGATCGTACTCACACATTTAACGCATGCCAACAAGGGAATATCATTAGAAAGACATATAAGGCAAAGGAAAATAAGCCGACAAGTGTGCTCGAACTGGTGCATTCTGATGTTTGTGGGCCTATCACACCAAGAGAAATTGATGGAAAGAGGTACTATGTAATTTTAATTGATGAATAGAGAAGAATGGAATGGGTATTTGTTATTTCCCATAAGTCTTATGTGTTCAACTTCTTAAAACAGTACTAGAGGTAGTGCGAAAGGATGCTTGGATAGAAAAATTATGAAGTTTCGTACTGATAATGGTATAGAATTCACAAACAGTCAGATGAAAGACTATCTCGAGAAACACGAGATAAGGCATCAAGTTTTCTCAGTGAGAACTCCCCAACAGAATGGAGTGGTTTAAAGGAGAAATCAGATCATTAACAATATGGCCAGAACGATGCTTATAAAAAAATACCTACCAGAGAAATTTTGTAAGGAAGAAGTATTGACATCAGTCTACATTTATAATAGGGCTCTGTTGTGTCTGAAGGAAGTAAATACTCCGTATGAGATGTGGTACAGGAAGAATCCAAGGGTGAAGTACTTTTGAATATTTGGGAGTAAGTTCTCTATACTCAACAAAGAAAAACACAGGAAATTTGAGTCACGCAGAGATGAGGGAATATTCCTTGCATACTTAGGAAAAACAAAGCATATAAATGATTCAATAAAAGTATGGGAAACGTAGTTGAGAGTAATGACATCACTATTTTGGAAAATGATGAGAATATTCAACAACATTGTGAACATTTTCCTGATGAAAGTGATGAGGAGGAAAGCAATGCAGGAGGAGAAAAAGTGGCTGATGCTGATTCAGAAGAAGATACTAATTATGATCATGAAGAAGAAAAATCTGTATCTACATAGAATCCAAGGATTCGAGCTGTAATTGATTAGAAGAATATCATCGGTGATCAATCAGATTCAGTTCAGACAAGAAGAATGAAATCACAAAAACATACATCTTTCTTATCTCATGTAGAGCCTAAATACTTTGCTGATGCAGCTGATGAAGAAAACTAGGTTCATGCTATAAATGAAGATCTAGATCAGATTGAGAAGAATTATACGTGAGAGATTGTTTTGAGGCTAACTGATAATAATTTCATCGATACTAAATGGGTCTTTCGCAACAAGATGAATGAATATGGAATAGTGATTTCAAGCAAAGCACGAATAGTGTGCAAATGATACTCCCAAATAGAGGGAATTGATGTCTAAGAGACATTTGCACCGGTTTCAAGGATGGAGACAATCAGATTATTCCTAGCCATTGTAGTGAAACAGAAGTTCAAAGTGTTCTAGATGGATGTCAAATCTGCATTTGTGAATGGGATTCTGGAGGAAGAAGTGTATATCGAGAATCCAAATGGTTTTCTCATTCATGAGGATGAGAACAAGGATTGTCGGTTGAAGAAAGCGTTATATGGACTGAAACAGGCACTGAGAGCATAGTACTCAAGGCTTGTTCAGTATTTGAAGAAGCTTGGTTTCCATCATGGTGGAGTTGATTAAAATATCTCTTTCAACAAAAATAATAATCAAAGGATGATGGTTCTGGTTTATGTCGATGACATAATATTTGGTGGATCAGATGAAGCACAATGTAGACAGTTTTCCTAATTCATGAAACATGAGTTCGAAATGTCTATGACTGGTGAGTTAACATTTTTCCTTGTTTTATAGGTGACACAAGTAAGTAATGGAACATTCATTTCTTAATCCAAATATTCCAAGGAGGTTATGAGAATATTTGGAATGGAAAATTCCAAGGAGATGAAGACTCCAGTAGCTACTTGGATGAAATTATCGAAAGATGATAATGGAAAGGAAGTTAATATCACGGAATATAGGAAAATTTTTGGGAGTTTATTGTACCTGACAGTGACAAGACCTGATATTGTTTTCTCCACATGCCAAGTAGTGTGATATCAAATCAATCCCAAGGAAAGTCACATGCTTGCAGTGAAAATAATACTTCATTATATCAAGGGTACAGTGGATTTCAGCTTGATATATAGTGACAAATCTCATTCAGAGTTATTGGGATATACTGATGTAGATTGGGCCAGTTTAGTGGATGATAGGAAATCAGTGTCAGGAGGTGCTTTATATCTTAGTTGATTGTGTATTTCTTGGCTGAGAAAGAAGAAAGATTGAATTTCAATGAGCACCACAGAAGCTGAGTATATTGCGTCCACTCAAGCATGCACTCAATTATTGTGGATGAAGCGGCAACTTGATGATATGGGAGTTGAAGTGAAGTCTCTGATCGGAATCCAGTATGATAAATCAAGTGTTATAAATCTCAGAAAAAATCCCATCCATCATTCAAGGACAAAGAACATTGAGATAAAGTATCATTTTATAAAGTAAAAGGTTTAGTAGGGAATCGTGAAGTTGGAGTATGTGCCTACAGAACTACAGGTTGCAGACATTCTGATGAAGGCCTTAGCCAAGGAATATTTTGAAAGGCATCGACTGGCTCTGGGAGTTCCGTAGACTCCACGCACTTGAAAAAGTGTGGTTGTGGAGCCCCCCCTCTCCTTGAGGTATGGTGTGTTTTTATTACTATACTAAAATGTGTTCTCTACTCTGTTGCAGACCAGAAAGGGGTGACCTTTGGGTTCATTGACAAAGGGGAGAAAGAGTGACACCTATAGGGGGAGAAAATATGGATATAGATGGAAGACAATGTATTTTTTAAAGACACGGGGAGAAGCTAACAGATGGAGCAGTAAGATAGGAAAATTTTATCAAGACATGTGAAAAAGCTGATAGGGGGAGCACTATGATGAGAGTATGACATGTTCTAAGTGATCATCCAGAGCTTATCTTGGATAATAGAAGAACCCAAGAAGTGTAAGATAGTTTCAAATCTGATGATTCTATACATGATTGATCAAATAGTAGATATCACGATAGCTAAGTATCATGATAAAAGTATAAGATTGATGTTGGATTGGTGTGAGAATGTTTCCAACTATCACTAATTGGTATCAGTGTGGTATCAATAATTTGTATCAGTTGGATGTCAATAGTTGGTGTCTGAAATGAAGTGATTCATTGATGATCTTCTCATTTACTCTTTTTTCTCATAGAGAGAATTGCTCATGTGAGATTAGAGCATGTGTTGAGTGAATCCTTGATCGATATCTGAATTGTAAGAGGTGAATGGTGGTAGAGGTTGGAAGAAGCTTTAATGAGGTATCAAAGTGAAGAGTTTTTTTACGATAAAGAGTTTTCAACAAAACCAAAGGGGGATATTTTTGGGAAAAAATACTTAAAGGTATCATTGAATCATTTTTGAGGTGATTGTGTTTGTTGACAAAGTGGGCCTCCGTGTTGGGTTTGTTGAAAAAGCAGACCACGATGTACAAATTTGTTGAAAAAGGGGGTTTTCAGGGTGAGATGTTGAGTTCAAGGGATGTTGTTAACAATCCATGAATTATTGAAGAACCTTGACAAAGGAATGAACGATCTGGAGGCAGTACAAAATAGAAGAGACAAGGTGGTGCCGTTTTCCCGTGTTTGTCAAATTTTTAGGCCTCAAAATTGACAGATGGAGAAAAGTGTTTTTGGAAAAGGGAATTATGCACCGGTGTATTAGAAGCTTGGAAACTAGCACACCATATATATTTCATGATCATAACATCAAAATATGTCAAAGTAAAGAGGGGTGCCCAAGTTTTGGTTTGGGGGCACAAGTGACTAGGGTGAAAGAGGCTCGAGCGGTTGGACTTGCGCGCTGAGGGGAGACTTGCATGCCATCACTCAGGGTACCCAAAATGAATATAAATAGAGGGCTACCACTCCTTATTTTCAACAGAGTTCAACACTTAGAGAAAATTAGAGCTCGAGTCATGCAGGTGGTTTGGGCGTGCAAGTGGTGGTTTGGTCGCGCAAATATAAAGATATTCAGAATTTGCGCACCAATTGATAGTTTCTCACCAATACTGGTTTGGGTGTAAAAGGGTCTGAGTTTCCCAAGTTTTGGGTTGAATAAGGGAGTATCGCACAAGTGGTTAGGTGAAACTTGCACGCCAGGCTTGAAGAAGTGCGCCAGGCATAGAGAATCTCGTCTATAATTCTAGGGTTGTGTGAAAAGTTTGAATATTTCCCAGTACGTTCATGGTAAAGTTGTATTCATCAGTGGATGAAAGTAGAAATTCAATTGAGAATCTACACACAGAGGAATATGCATTAATTTTTGATAGTGAAGGGACCTTCATGTCTTTAAACTGTGAGTGGATCTTTTGAAGAAGCTGTGATCACACTTCAGTTGAGAGAGCAGTGAGATTTCATATTGTGAGTGGTTGTAAACCAGGAGGGACAGTGAGTCCACTACGAACTTTGTAAATAGAAGTGTTCTTTTAGTGGATTTGGTACATTGGCACATTTCCAGTGTATTCTCCTTGGATGTAACCCAGTGTGGGTGAACCAAGTAAAAATCGCTGTGTGTTGTGCATGATTTAGTTTCTATTTATACTTTGCTACAGGAAAGAGAGAGAAGGGAGTTTTTCTTAACAATGAAACAAGATCAATAGGGGAAGTTGTTTTAATCTATCATAACCTAATTCACCCCCCCTCTCAGGGTATCTGACCCAGTATACCTAACAAGTTTAGTGCATATAATATTTATTTAATTATTGAATAAATAATATTTATTTAAATAAATATTTTGTTACTCAAGGTTCTGTAAATTACATGGTATAATTAATAAGTTTAGGTAATTTATCAATGAAAATAATATATATATATATTTAATATCATTTAAATAAAAATTAATTACTTAATTTAATAAATGATAATTAAACAAACACATGTCATGAAAATGATAATAAATTATCATTTGACATGAGATTTTAAAATTTGGGTACAACCGCGAAAGCGGCACACACATAAGGAAGAAAATTACATGTAAATCGCAAGTCCAGGGACTTGACCCGATGACCTTCACCTCACCCCCAATCCATTACCAACCCACCACCAACAGTGGGGAAAACGTGTTGTTGGGTAACGAGGTATTGGGCAGGCCTGCCCACCTGCACGCCGCACGTCCCTAGCGAGGCCCAAGGTGTCCAACCCTTGGGTTTAGGTCAGTTCCCAACAGGGTAGAGGGGCCCATGAGTGGTTTGTTAGCATATAGTGCGCGTTTCCTTGTGAGGGCTCGAACTCGGAACCTCAAGGTCAGGACGCCACTGTCTTTAACCAACTCACCCATGCCCTGCGTGCAAACGTGGTGTTGGGTAACGAGGTATTGAGATGGCCTACCCACCTGCGCGCCGCACGTCCCCAGAGATGACCAAGGTGGCCAACCCTTGGGATTAGGCCAGTTCCCAACGGGGTAGAGGGGACCACAAGTGGTTTGATAGCATATAGGGCACGTTGCCTTGCGAGGAATCGAACTCGGAACCTCGGGGTCATGACGCCACCGCCTTTAACCAACGCACCCGTGCTCCGCGGTCCAAACGAGTTGTTGGGTAACGAGGTATTGGGCTGGCCTGTCCACCTACGTGTTGCACGTCCCCAGTGAGGCCTAAGTTGGCCAACCCTTGGTCTTAGGCTAGTTCTTAATGGTTTAGAGGGGCCCATAAGATTTTACTTAGATAAAATATTCAGATAATGAACATTGTGAACTTTTCAAATGCATTACCCTAAGAATAAATTCTAAATTATTTCATTTTTATGTTATGTTTTTCATACACTATAGATACACATCCCCTAGAATTATATCAATACTTATAGATATTTTTCTACTTTTCTTGTCTCACAAGAACCGAAGAGAATAATATATTTTGTTTCAATTGATGATAAATGGAATAAAACACTCAATCATTCCATGATAGCACACAAAGTATCAAGAAATCCACTAACAGATTCATGGATCAAGTGTGGATATGTCTCGATGAGTCCTCACTTGGATTCTCAACTACAAAAACAACATGAAAATATCATTAAAAAAAATTGACCAAAAGGATTACCAAGGTCAAGGAAATTAAAGTTTTAAATTAATTATAAATTAAATATGAATGATCCTCTCTAGAAGATTATTGTTTATGTTCATCAATTTATATAGGTTTTAACTATTTATATAGATGGGAAAAAATTCCAACCTCCACTCGATGATTTTGATCGACCCCAAAACCTTCAAGTGGTATCAATAGAGTCCCGTTATAATTTATAATTATTTCTAAATTATTTGACCAATTTCACATATTTATTTGTTAGTTTTCATGTAAAAAACATAATTCTCAGTCTCATGGTCAAGAAAATTGTGTTAATTTGAGTTCGTATGGTCATGAATGAGATAAAAATGCTCGAATAATCCATCCAGAGGTGCCAAGGTAATTGATTACAAGACACAATTTTATAACATGTGTCACTAAACTACACACCATATAACCATGATCAACCAAACAAAGAGAACACAATGTATATCTTGGAATGCCATGTGGTTTAGCATGTGATGTAATGACACACTGCATATTGACCACCAACATGGTGTACAGTTTGACATGGACTACATGGAATATAACTGACATGTACACATCATGTAACCCCATATAAATTTTATTCCATGTAAGACTTAAAGCGTAATGTGGATCGGTATGTAATGTAATTATACACCAACTATTAACTTCTAGTCAAGTAATATAGAGTTACAATGATTACATGGAATATAGATAGCATGTATATACCATATAACATGTTTTAAACCACATAATGAATACACTAAGTGATTTTCAATGTGTCGTGTGATTCCACACATGGTGTTTTAAATGTCTTGTAAAATATGTAACAACATGACATGCAACGGTCATCATACATGTTGTGTACTTCACATGAATTGTTAGCGTTACATGCCACATATATTATGGAATGTCATGTGATCATGCAGATCAAAAAGACTATGCTGATTAATCCATGGAACTACATGTCATGTATATTGTGACATGTTCTGTCAGCATACTTTTTGTGTAAGTACATGGTACATGACAAGGACCATAAACATTGTGTGTTACATGAAATTTCTAGTGAGAGTATATTCCATGTAAGTATTGAATTAAAAAAAATAGAATTTTATTATTATATAGATGGTAAAATCTATGTGGCCTCCCAAGTATATGTTGTCCACTCAAATAATTTTTAAAAAATTAAATTTATTAAATTGATTTAAAATTTTAAAGGATGAGATTTTTTGTCTCAGGATTATTGGGACATGATACATTGATAAATAATGAATGAATGAATTAGTTTATTAATTTATTAATTTAAGTAAATTTATCTAATTTATAATTAATAGAAGTGAATTATAGAAATACTAAATGATTTTTTTATTTCAGGTTATTATTGATCTTATTTTTGATAAACTAGTGTATGTGTTAGATTTATTTATTTTAATTAATTATTTAATTCATAGTTTTATGTGGTAATTTAATATTAAATTAAATATGATGATCTATTAATTATCTCTCCCAACATTATTATGTATGGAACTGCATGTTGAAGTTTTTTTAAGGTAACACTAAACACCTGGTTCCCTTCAATTTCATGTGAGTAAATATTTGTAAAGGATAGAGTTTCTAGCTAGGTTATATGGTTTAGGATTTGATAGTAGGTGAATCCAACCCTGGATATCCCGAAGGCCTTCTTTTTCTTATTGATTTTTTGATAACCCCCCTTTCAAGGGATGATGGGGAACCCTTACAAGGCCCATAGGCTTAGAGATTACATGACCCATAGGTCTTTAGGAATTATACAGACTATACTTGAAACTCCTCCTCCCAGCTTCTTCATCATGATATTAGCTCTCCACCTTTGCATAGTTGTTTTCCTAGGCTTCCCGTGCAAGCACAGGCTAGTCCTGATGGAAATTCCAAACCCTCTATTTTTAGCAAATCCTCTTAGCTTCTGCTCTGCTGAATGGGCCTGCTCTGAATCCCCATCTGGAGTCTGCTCCTTGTAGAGTCTGTCTGATCATTTGAGCACAATTTCAGGTGGCCCGAATGCCTTGAGGTGGCCCAAAATCCTTACTGGCCCGTAGGCCTTAGTGGACCCTAGGCCCAAAACGGTGGCCCGAAATCCCAAACAGATGAATAGTTCTGGCTGCTATAGTACCGACCAGTGGCTGCTACAGTTCTCGAAAATATGTCTCCACCCAGTTTTGAACTCAAGTCTCTTGGATACACTTTCCGAGTCCTCACCAATTGGGCTGAGGCTATTGTGCTTGGTGAATCCAACTAATGTGATACTTCTACGAATAGATAAATTCTATAAATCAATCCAAGTAGGGGATCAAGGAATTATTTCCCCTAGGGTCAAGGTTAGTTTATTTCGGATTGATAAACCAACCTGTAGATAAAATCTCATGATAATATCACATATTAATTTTTTATCTATGCATGTCCATTAATTTATTTATTCAATGTATAGTTTATTTAAATGAGATCACATAATGTAAATAAATTAACAAGTATTCTAAGATAATATAAAATAAAATAAAAATATATATATTATTAGGTATAGTTAATTACCTATATTAAGG
Organism: Viscum album; assembly: GCA_963277665.1. Classification (NCBI taxonomy): domain Eukaryota; kingdom Viridiplantae; phylum Streptophyta; class Magnoliopsida; order Santalales; family Viscaceae; genus Viscum; species Viscum album. Next base: position 2,081,550,899 of record OY728143.1, on the reverse strand, counting down.
ATTATATAAAGTAATTAACTAGTATTCAAAGATAAAATATGATATTTTATACTTGTATGTGTATAAATTATTTTATTAGACGTGGTTAATTAATTATCCAAGATCTAAATAATGTTAATAAGCATGTGAGGAATAAAATAAATAATATCTATGAACAATCAAAACAAAATCCCTTTATCAAAATATTAATTTAGATAAATTCCTTCAAAAACATGATTACGAATGAAACCATAGTTCAAATTATTGGTCTAATCCTCAACAGGATAAATTAAATTATCATTTATTTCTAATGAAAGTCTTGGTTAGACTTAAAAAAGTTGATGTTAAGAGTAATTTTCCTCCTCAAGACTTAGAATAATTTGGAGGAAAGAGTTGAGGAAATCCAAGTATAAGATTTAAATATTGGTTAGTTTAATCAATAGATAAATTAGCTAAGTGTTAATGTAGTTGAAAAAAACCCCACCTAAATACTTTTAAATAATTTAAAAGGCCTTTTTATAGTTTTTTTGATGTGAAATATAGATCATTTACACTAGAATACCCATGTGAATGAATATTATGAATCCAAAAATTATGGTTCTTGGTATTTGATAAAATACTGGGTGAAAAATTAAATTATTAATTACATCATAATTAGTAATCAATATAATGTACTAAATATTCCTTTTGTTATTGTATAAAATGGAAAGTTACTCAAACACATCACTTTAGCTGTGATCCATCTCAGAGAAAGATAATATCCAAACTGGTTATAAATTCTAGGAGTTGTATAAACACTTATGCATTATAATATTACAAGAGAGTAAGTTCTATGTACATGAGTATCTTATACTTAATGATCCCTTTAAAGAGGTATGTAAGGAGGAACTAAATATCTTCTTGAAATACATGGATGGCACATTTAATTTCAAATTCATCATATTACAACCCATGACTAATTAGCTTTAGAATATTTACAAATACATAGATTCTTATTCCATGTTGTATCATTTACATGATATCTATTAGGATAAATCAATAAAATAGAGGTATGAAATCTCTAAGGAACTCTTTACATGAATGTTAGAAGAATGAGTTATAACTGAACTTCATGTAGTCAAGATGATTGGCTATATTAACTATTTAGAAATTCTAGGATTCATGTTTCCCAAGGAATTGTGTATAGAACTTATTATTTCCCCACTTATATTAAGATTATAATGTTTTATTGTGAATTTAAATATGAATAACACAAATATGAAGCTTTTGGATCCCTTTAATTTGATCTAATAAGAAGACATGAAGAATGGAAAACTTTCTATCCTTATGGTTAATAATAGGAAAGGAAAAGAAAAGGGTCTAAGGAAATTTCTAATCCCAAGTAACCTTTGAAACAACCTTAAAATGAGATAATGATCCAATGAAAAGCTAAAGATAAATAAGGTATATGTTTTTATTATGTAAAGAAGGACTACTAAAAGAATAAATATGCCTCATTTAGGAAGAAAGGGGAAGATTTAGGAATGTTTTTTATTAAGTGAAATATTTCAATTTATAAAAATTACGTATTAGATACAACTTTCTATTCTCACATTTGTATCGAAATATAAGAACCATGTAGGTTTTAAATGATTTCTAAAGGTGATGTGGATCTTCAAGATACTAATGGTGTGAGACTAGATACATTGGTTATAAGAGACTACTATCTCACACTACCGACCAAATTGATTTTAGTTTTGAAAAGTAGTTATTATGTGCCCATTTAAAACAAGAACATCATTTTTGTGTCCAATTTAGAAATGGATGGTTTTATTTTCATGTTCAAAAATAAAAAATTTCACATTTATAATGATAGAAAATTTTATAATATGAGACATATGAATAATGGAAATTACATACACTACTAAAAATTCAGCCATTAGAGACCTCCATTGGTAGTCTCTAATGGCCTATAGTGACTGGAAATGGAGGTCTCTTTAGTCCCGTCGCAGTAGGCCTATAGCGATCACCAGGCGGTCGCTGACCTATTGCTCGGCCGAACAAGAGCGACCACCAATGATGGTCGCTGTACTGATCCTCGGCCGAGCTAAAGCGACCACTAGTGGCAGTAACTGTTTTGATGCTCGACTGAGCTATAGGGATTTCCAGTGGCAGTCGCTATCCCTGAGAATTTTTTTTAAAAAAATTCACAGCTCCCAATCAACAAAAACACAATCAACAAAAACAGGGTAAAAATCATAAAAAAAAAACAAATTCCAAACATCATAAACATCAAGATCTTCATAAACAATAAATGACACATGTGCTTCAACAATCCAAATCCATTTCAATCTCCTGCTTCAATAAACCTAAAATAAGATACAAAAAAAAACTAAACAAAACAAACGTAAATTAAACATATTTATTCAGTTAATATATATATATATATATAATAAAATTAAATATGTCATTAAATTATAGGTTCTATAATAATTTAAAACCTCCAATTTAAGAAATGTTATCATTTTTTGGATTTTTCTTGTTTTAGAGTCTTTGATTTAGCTTATGGAAGTGTTTTGTGGTCTAAAAAGGAATGCTCTCCGCGCACATTGTGTAAAACTGTTCAAAACAGAATATTCAGTATTACCATTCACAACACATGTCCGATTGATGTGCCGTATCCTCTTAAATGTCTCGAATAATATTCCTATTGTTTTTGTGTGATTTCAAGTCATTCTGAGCACGTTTTCTCTGAATTCGACCGTTACACGCCGTTTTGGCATTTTATGACTCCGGAAATGCATTTCTGGTCACCGCGGTCAAACGACACCTCCAATTGACATGATTTATACCCGAAAATTTCACAATTCACACCATGGTTGTTTTCATATGATTTCATGAAATTCTGAGGTCGTTCGGCTGGTTTTGACCACCCAACGCCCCCTTTTAGAGCACGCCAAACTGTTCAAAACAGCATATTCGGTCTTACTGTGCACACTGCACGTCCGATTGACGTTTCATCTCCTCCTACATGTCAAAAATAATATTACTATTTTTTTTGTGTGATTTCAAGTCATTCTGAGCATATTTTCTCTGAATTCTACCGTTACACGCCGTTTTGGCGTTTTATGACTCTAGAAATGCATTTCCAGTCACCGCGGTCAAACGACACCTCCGATTAATATTCCGTCTACTTGAAAATTTCACAATTCACACCACAGTTATTGTTGCAGGATTTCATGGAATTCCGAGGTCATTCGGCTAGTTTTGACCACCCAACACGCCCTTTTAGAGCGCACCGAACTGTTCAAAACAACATATTCGGTCGTACCGCACACACCTCACGTCCGATTGATGTCCTGTATCCTCCTACATGTCAAAAATACTATTAATATTGTTTTTGTGTGATTTTAAGTCATTCTGAGCATGTTTTCTCTGAATTCAACCATTACACGCTGTTTTGGCGTTTTATGACTCCAGAAATGCGTTTTTGGTCACCACGGTGAAACGAAACCTCTGATTGATGTGCCGTCTATCTGAACATTTCAAAATTCACACCACGGTTGTTGTAGTATGATTTCATGGCATTCTGAGATCATTCTGATGGTTTTGACCACCCAACGCGCCATTTTAAAGCGCACCGAACTGTTCAAAACAGTATATTTGGTCGTATCACGCACACCACAAGTCTGATTGATGTAACATCTCCTCCTACATTTCAAGAATACTATTCCTATTGTTTTCGTGTGATTTCAAGTCATTCTGAGCATGTTTTCTCTGAATTAGACCATTACACTCCGTTTTGGCGATTTATGACTCTAGAAATGTGTTTCCGGTCACCGCGGTCAAACGACACCTCCGATTGACATTCCTTCTACCTGACCATTTCAAAATTCAAACTACAGTTGTTTTCGTTTGATTTCATGTCATTCCAAGGTCGTTCAGATGGTTTTGACCACCCAACACGCCCTTTTAGAGCGTGTCGAACTGTTCAAAACAACATATTTTGGCGTACCGCGCACACCGCACGTCCAATTGATGTGAAATCTCCTCTTACATGTCAAGAATAATATTCCTATAGTTTTCATGTGATTTCATGTCATTATGAGCATCTTTTCTCTGAATTCGACCGTTACACGCCATTTTGGCGTTTTATGACCCCGAGAATGTGTTTCCAGTCACCACGGTCAAATGACACCTCCGATTGACGTGCGTTCTACCCAAATATTTCACAATTCACACAATAGTTGTTTTCCTATGATTTCATGGCATTCCGAGGTCGTTCGGCTGGTTTGGAACACCCAACGCGCCCTTTTAGAGCGCGTCGAACTATTCAGAACAACATATTCAGTCTTACTGTGCACACCGCACATCCGATTGATGTGTCGTCTCCTCCTACATGTCACGAATAATATTTATATTGTTTTCCTATGATTTCAAATCATTCTGAGCACATTTTCTCTGAATTCAACTGTTACACGCCGTTTTGGCATTTTTTGACGCCAGAAATGCATTTCCAGTCACCACGGTCAAACGACACCTCCGATTGATGTGCCATCTGCCTGACCATTTTAAAATTCACACCATGGTTGTTTTCGTATGATTTAATGGAATTCTGAGGTCATTCAACTAGTTTTGACCACCCAATGCGTCCTTTTAGAGCGCACCGAACTGTTCAAAATAGCATATTCCATTGTACCGCGCACACCGCACGTCCGATTGATGTACCGTCTCCTCCTACATGTCACAAATAATATTAATATTGTTTTTGTGTGATTTCAAGTCGTTCTGAGCACGTTTACTCTGAATTTGATCGTTACATGCCATTTTGGTGTTTTATGACCCTAGAAATGCGTTTCCGGTCACCGTGTTCAAACGAAACCTCCGATTGACGTGCCGTCTGCCCGAACATTTCACAATTTACAGCATGGTTGTTTTCGTATGATTTCATAGAATTCTAAGGTTGTTCGTCTGGTTTTGACTACCCAACACGCCCTTTTAGAGCGAGTCGAACTGTTCAAAACAACATATTCAGTCGTACCTCGCACACCGCACATCCAATTGATGCGTTGTCTGTCACAAATAATATTTCTATTGTTTTCGTGTGATTTCAAGTCATTATGATCATGTTTGCTCTGAATTCGACAGTTACACGCTGTTTTGGCATTTTATGACTCTGAAAATGCGTTTCCGGTCACCGCGGTCAAAAAACACCTCCGATTGATGTTCCGTCTGCCCAAACATTTCACAATTCACACCACAACTATTTTTTATGATTTTTAATGGCATTTCGAGGTCGTTCGGATGGTTTTGACCACCGAACGTGCCCTTTTTGAGCACGTCGAACTGTTCAAAACAGCATATTCGGTCGTACCACGCACACCGCATTTCTGATTGATGTTTCGTTTCCTCCTAAATGTCATGAATACTATTCCTATTTTTTTTTGCGTTATTTCAAGTCATTATGAGCACATTTGCTCTGAATTCAACCGTTACACGCCATTTTGGCGTTTTATGACATTGGAAATGCATTTCTGGTCACCACGGTCAAACGACGCCTCCGATTGACATGAAGTATACCCGAACATTTCAAAATTCACACCACAGTTTTTGTCGTTTGATTTCATGGAATTCCGAGGTCATTCAGCTGGTTTGGACCACCCAACGTGCCCTTTTAGAGCGCGCTGAACTGTTCAAAACATCATATTTAGTCGTACCACACACACCACATGTATGATTGATGTTTCGTCTCCTCCTACATGTCACAAATAATATTCCTTTTGTTTTAGTTTGATTTCAAGTCATTCTGAGCACATTTACTCTGAATTCGACCGTTACACGCCGTTTTGGCATTTTATGATCTCGAAAATGCGTTTCCAGTCACCGTAGTCAAAAGACACCTCCAATTGATGTTACGTCTTCTCGAACATTTCAAAATTCACACCAAGGTTGTTTTAGTATGATTTCATGGCATTCCGAGGTCGTTCGACTGGTTTTGACCACCCAACACGCCCTTTTAGAGCGCGTCGAACTATTCAAAACAACATATTTTGTCATACCGCACACACCACAAGTCCGATTGATGTGCTGTATCCTCTTACATGTCACGAATACTATTCCTATTGTTTTTGTGTTATTTCAAGTCATTCTGAGCACTTTTTATTTGAATTCGACCATTACACGCCATTTTGGCGTTTTATGACCCTGGAAATGCGTTTCCAGTCACCACGGTCAAACGACACCTCCGATTGACATTCCGTCTACTCAAACATTTTATAATTCACACCATAGTTGTTGTAGTATGATTTCATGGCATTATGAGGTCGTTCTATTGGTTCTGACCACCCAACGCACCCTTTTAGAGCGCGCCGAACTGTTCAAAACAACATATTCGGTCGTACCACCCACAACGCAAGTACGATTGATGTTCTGTCTCCTCCTACATGTCATTAATAATATTAATATTATTTTAGAGTGATTTGAAGTCATTCTAAATACATTTTCTCTGAATTCGACCGTTACACGCCGTTTGGCATTTTATGACCTCGAAAATGCGTTTCTAGTCACTACGGTCAAACAAAACCTCCAATTGACATTCTGTCTGCCCAAAAATTTTACAATTCACACCACAGTTGTTTCCGAATGATTTCATGGTATTCTGAGGTCATTCTGAAGGTTTTGAACACCCAACACGCCCTTTTATAGCGCGCCAAACTGTTCAAAACTGAATATTTGGTCGTACCGCACACACCGCTGGTCCGATTGATGTGAAGTCTCCTCCTACATGTCACGAATAATATTATTATTATTTTTGTGTGATTTAAAGTCATTCTGAGCACCTTTTCTCTGAATTCTACCATTACACGCCGTTTTGGCGTTTTATGACCCCGTAAATGCGTTTCTAGTCACCGTAGTCTAAAGACACCTCCGATTGACATGCCGTCTGCCTGAAAATTTCAAAATTCACACCATGGTTGTTTTCGTATGATTTCATGGCATTCCGAGGTCGTTCGGCTGGTTTTAACCACCCAACGCTCCCTTTTAGAGCTCACCGAACTGTTCAAAACAGCATATTCGGTCGTACCGCAGACACTGCACATCTGATTGATGTGTAATATCCTCTTACATTTCAAAAATACTATTCATATTTTTTTTGTTTTATTTCAAGTCATTCTGAGAAAGTTTGCTCTGAATTTGACCAATACACGCCGTTTTGGCGTTTTGTGACACCAGAAATGCGTTTCCGGTCACTGCGGTCAAAAGACACCTCCGATTGATGTGCCGTCTGTCCAACCATTTTAAAATTCACACCAAGGTTGTTTTAGTATGATTTTATGGCATTCCAATGTCGTTCGGCTGGTTTTGACCACCCAACGTGCCCTTTTAGAGCGCACCGAACTGTTCAAAACAATATATTTGGTCGTACCGCGTACACTGCATGTCCGATTGACATTCTGTCTCCACCTACATGTCAAGAATACTATTCTATTTTTTTTTGTGATTTCAAGTCATTCTGAGCATGCTTTCTATGAATTCGACCATTATACGCCGTTTTGTCATTTTGTGAGCCAGAAAATGCATTTCTGATCACCGTGGTCAAACGAAACCTCCGATTGACGTGTCATCTACTCGATAATTTCAAAATTCACACCACAAATTTTTTCGTATGATTTCATGGCATTCCGAGGTCATTCGGCTGGTTTTGATCACCCAATGCGCTCTTTTAGAGTGCGCCAAACTGTTGAAAACAACATATTTAGTCGTACCACGCAAACCACACTTCCGTTTGACATTATGTATCCTCCTACATATCAAAAATAATATTCCTATTGTTTTCGTGTGATTTCAAGTCATTCCGAGCACGTTTTCTCTGTATTTGACCGTTACACGCCGTTTTAGCATGTTTTAAAAGCGTGCGTGGGGTGATCAAAATCGGCCGAACGACCTCAGAATTCCATGAAATCGGACGACAACAAAGGGTGGGTGAATTGTAAAATGGTCGGACAGATGGAACATCAATTAGAGATGTCGTTTGACCATGGTGACAGGAAGCGCACGCCGCATGTCGTAAATGGACAAAACATGCGTTTAAAGGTAAAATGCATATCAAACGACATCCACATGACTTGAAAACACAAGAAAACACCCTAATTATTATTCTTCAGGTGTACAAGGAGACGACATGTCATTCGGCCGCACGGTTTGCACAACACGACTTAATATGCGTTTTTAAGTGTTTTTTATGCTTGAAAGGCGTGCGTGGGTGGGGGGGGGGGCTGTCCAGTGGGGGGGCTATCTGGGGGGGGGGGGTGTGGGGTGTTCGTGGTGGGAGGGATGTTCGGTGGTGTGGGGGGGGGGCATAATGACTAATTGGCCTAATGGCCAATTGGCCCAATGACGTAACGATCAATTATCCTAATGGCCTAAAGGTCAATTTTTCTAATGACCCAATGTCAAATTATCCCATTTACCAATTCACCTGATGCACTAATTCCCTAATGGCATAGTGGCCTAACAAACAATTGGAATAATGGCCTATTGTCTAGTTGTACAATTGGAATAATGGCATAATGGCCTACATCCAATTAGAAAATTGGCCAACTGGACAATTGGCCAACTGGCCAATTTCCCTAATAGCCTAACAGCCTAATGAAAAATTACCCTAATGAACTAATGCTCAATTGTCCTAATGAATTACGGGGTGCGGCGGGGAGGGGGGGGGGGAGCTGTCTGGGGTGCGGGGGGGGGGGGGGAGGGGGGTGTCTAGTGGGGGGGGGGGGGGCTATCCTGGGTGGGCTAGGGGCCTACAAATAGTGAACTTGAGCTCAGTCACCAAAAACAAGTTCCATGGTTTCTATTAGGAATCAAATGGTTTTTTCAAAACTATTCACATGACTTGCAATTGAAAACATTAAAGAATAAAATGAACTAAAAATATCCAAATCATTAATCAGTTTCATGGTTACTTCTCAATTTGTGCACACAAACATTGCATAAGGCCAAAACACACATGATACCCCCAAATATCAAAAAATATCACTAAGAACCCAACCTAAACATCAATAAAAACCCCACCAATAAAAAAATAAACACACCTCATGAATATGATGCATCATGCGTGTTCATGACTGCTACGTCCATCCGGTGGGCCAGGGGCACATAATAGACATTCTATAAATAAATACAATATAAACCTACATCATATGATCCCCTACACCATCATCTAGACGCACATATTCCCGCAGTGCTCTAATCTCAGTAATCAATTGTGCATTTACCTCCTTGAAAGCGCACAACCGTGCCTCGAAATCTAACAACTGCTATGTCATCCGAGCAATAGAAGGACCAACAACTACAACACGTGATACTACAGAACAAGGAATCCCTATTCCATAGGTCAAACTATATCCATGCCCATCCCAACTAATAATGCGATGAAAGATCTCATCCCTTCGCATGGGAAGCTGTCGCTGGTTCTCTGGAAGCTGTTCTAACTCAGATTCAAATTGAGCCTGTGAAATGTTTAAATATATATACATATATATGTTAATATATAGATTTATGTAAGTATTGGTACTGAGTACAAGAACTTACTATCATTGCTAGAGCCTCTGGATCATTTCGATCACAAGTCCTCATCCACACTGACATTTTATCAGTCGATTCACCTTGCTCCCGTAACTATATATGAATAGAATATAAACACAAAACCATATTAATTAATAAATTAAAAAATGAATAATAAATACCTCATGTCGGATATGAGACACGTGATGAGTCCCGAGCCTATGAGGTGGTCCCTACAACGCTCAATTCTCAGAATGGCATGCCGACACCTCCTACATTCAATTAATTCAAATTTTAGACAAATCACACATTCTTGAAAATATATATACCAAAATAAATATACAAACCGCAACACCCTCAGTAGACCAATATGCAACTAAGTCACGCCACTGATCCGGGTGGACACCTCTCGGGACTTTTTCCAGAATGTCTGGGGAACCCACATTTGGTACCCAGTGGTCCCTCTTGACTTTAACTTTATAATCTTTCCACATCTTATGAAATTTGCTTATACACACAGGCCAAAACCCATCAGGGAATACTTTGAAATGTTTTAATTAATGAAAAAAATCACATATGTTAGTATTGTTTATACATAGGGAAGAAAGTAAAATGGCCTTCTTACCTGAACCTCCCTCCAAAGACGATCTAATGTGTCATGAGGGATAGAATCCTAGTCACTTGAGGTCAATGGAAATCGATATGGGTCACGTATGATATGACCTAGATGAAGAATAAACGCAGGGGCATTCAATCCCATAGGATGAAATAGATCATCAAAGGAAACATTAAACGTCATGTCATAATTCCAATATAAAATGCCACGACCAGAGCCTCTATTACGAGAGGAAGAAGCAGTTGAGTCTGATCCTGTTGAAAACAATTTTATATATAATTTTACAGATGTTATAAATATATATATATATATATATGTGTGTGTGTGTGTGTGTGTGTGTTTGAAGTGCCCGGATCAGTGTGATCACTGAGAGGGGGAGGGGGTGAATCAGTGATCCTTTAAAACTTTTTACTAATTGATTCTTTATCAATTAAACCTCTATGGCTTGTTAAGGCCTTGATCCACTCTTCTTGTATCTCTCAGCCTTTCCTCGAGTGATTTAGTAAATGTAAAGGCACAAGACATAAGGATTTACAAGGTTCAGCTCTAAAGGCCTACGTCCTTTCCATGTTGGTTAAATGCCCCAACATGTTTTCTCCACTATAATTCGGTTAGTAATTACAATGGTCGATACAGAGTCACACTGTATCTCTCCTGAGTCCCACAGGAGGTTCTTTATACTTCATCCCATAGTGTTACCAGAGTCCCACTGGCCTGCTTCAGCTTCCACCAAAGACTTCTCCACCCTGAGTCTCACAGGGTGTCTTCTCCTGGCTCCTCGAGTCACACGAATAGCTCTTCTTCGATTGACGCTCTTCAAGAGTCTTCAATAGCCTTGGATAAGGTCTTCTGGCCTTGCTCACTTCTTCTGATCACTAGTGGTGACCAGGACTTCTCTTCTTTTCTCGGGCTTTATCTCCTTCTTCTAAGGATGACCCGACCACTGTCTTCAAGAATCTTGATTGGAAAATATGTTCCTGCATTGAGTATGCCCACTCAATCTTCTTGGTCTTCTCAACTACTAAAAACTCAGATGAATTATGTCTTTAACTTCAGTCTGGCTTCAGTCTTTATTCAATTCAACTTCATGCACTGAGTTCATGGCATCTCTGAATCTTCATGCACTGATTGCATGGCTTCTCAATCTTCATGCATGACTTGCATGGAATCTCAAATGTCTTCAAGAACCTTTGTTCTCGGACTTCTCAAATGCACACACACTGATTTGAACTTTATTTACGTGTGCATGTGCATGCATGAATGCATGCACTCCCATTTTCTTCTTGGTGTGATAAGCCCTTAAAAGGGTGTAAACTCTTTTAGCACACACACCTTTTTCTTGGAGTCACACTTTTTTATTCTTTCTTACACACACCAAATTGTGTGTTGTTCTTTAGTGTGAATTTATCCTTCTCTCTTTCTTCTCAAGGTGTTCACCCACTTGTTCACTTATTCATACATGCATGGATATGTATGTATCTTCTTCCTTCAGTTGGGCACACACAAGAGGTATGAAATCCTTTACTTGTGCACACACTAAGGCTTCGACCTTCTTGTTTCTTTGCACACACACACAACCAAGATATGTTGTGGCCTTCCTCTTAACTTTTCACACACGACCTTCCTTCTTCTCAATTAATCTTTCTCTTCCCTCACATGTGCACACACACTTTGTTCTTATGTTAACATGCACATGTACTCCACTATGCAAGCACCCTTCTTCAAGTAAATCACACACAACCCGTAGGTGTGCTCTCCCTCTTCTTGCACACACACAACCAAAGATGTGTATGGGATTCACTTCACCCGAACCCACATCAAAGGAGGGCGCGCAAGTGATGCGGCCAACTCCTATCTACCACCGCGCAGGGTGTGGGAGCGGCTTCTACTGCGTGGATGGTGCGGCACCTTCTTCTGCCGCGTAGATGCTTGAGTACAACAGCCGCGCAAGTGCAGAGTCTTCCTCCTACCGCGCAGGTGGCGCTGTGTCTTCCTCCTACCGCGCAAGTTCGCGGGCACAGAGGGTGCGGCCACTTGATACTGTGCAAGAATGTGGGTAGCGGGCGCGCAAGGTCGGCTTCTTCCCTATCGCGCAAGGGAGCGCGCAGGGGGGCATCCTCCTTACTTCTTTCACGCAGGGATTGCACAAAAGGAACTCACGAAGCCTCGGGTGGCTCCGGGCTGCTCTACCGCACAAGTGGTGCGTGGAGCTTTTCTTCGCATTTCTCAGAGCTTCGTAGATCTTCTCTTAGATGATCAACAAGCATCTTCTCGGTTTGGGCTTCTCCTTTTATAGGAAAAGATTTCGATTGAAATACATCCATGAATCGTCCGAGATTCATTCTTTTGAATAACCGAAATATTCGGTTCTTTAAAAACATTCAACCCGCGTTCAAGATATGCCGCATATCACGGGTGTTTCCTTTTTGTTTTTCAACCACATGATATTTGGTTCATGGTGTGCGCATCACGTGCATGCGCATGCAAACCTTCTTTAAGACCGATCCATGCACAAACACACTGCCTTGCAACTCCATTTGATTTGGCCTCAATCGAATTTCTTCATTTCGTTGCATGCATGTGAATTTTAACGCATGCATGTATTCGGTTCGTCAAGACGATCATCATGGAGTCTTCATGTTCTTCGGAGGTGGCCGGGAGCTTCATCTTCATTTCTTGGGAGGCTCTGGATCACGGGAGGCGTCGCAGGGAGTCCTCAGCTTGGTGAGAGGTAGGAGACAACTCCAGCACCGTTGGATCTGCGTTTAATGAATGCAGGCGGCCAGGATTAGAACCCAGCACCACAGATGAGATGGACAATAGCGATCAGATGCGCGATCGGATGAGCATCCAGGATTTCTTCCGCGTTCTAAAAACTCATCCCACATCGAAACGCGCTGCGGATTTCTCACGGTTTAACAAACACGCCCCGCCGAACTCAGTTCAGAAATCTCCTCTCAACCCTCCAGTGCCGCCCCACACCGGTTCTCCTGCGGGCGCACTTCTATGCCCAATATGCTCCTCCAGGCGCGCACCTAGCGCCCACTATGCTCCTTCACGGGCGCGCCCTTGGCACCCAGGCTGCGTGGGATTGACCTCCGCGTGGCTCGTGCTTACACACGGCCCAGCCTCCTATGGGCTGGCTCTGCCTAGGCATCCTCATGGGCGTGGTGACCTAGTCCCACATGTGCCTTGGGTTGTAGCTTGGTTAGCTAGCTCGTGGGAAGGCCCTATTTTTTACATAAGCTCCACTTGTATACTTGGTTAAATAACCAAGTAGGAACAAGTATACATCAAGCCATTCTCCACTCCTTCACCTCCTCATCTTCATTAGAATTATACACTCCTTCTATCTTCCTCAACATCTCTTCTTCTTCTCTTATTAAGAGATGGAATTCCCAAGGACCTCTCACATATCTTCATCAACAATTAATCATAAATCACTTGATCTTCATTGTTCTTCTTTGATCCAAACAGAGATGAGGTTGGATCATCTTCAAATCCTCATGCACTAAGAGATAGTGCATGGTCTTCTTCAAACCACTTCATCCAATTAGTGATGTGGATGGGTCTCCTTTCTCTCCTCATTCACTTAGTAATTGTGAATGACACTACGTTATCTCCTCATGAATTGTGAAGACAATGCATGGACTTCTAACAATGTTGTGACATTGTATCTTCTTGATACAAGTTCTTTGAACTTAAGATGAGCTCTACAATCACCTGATTTAGTATGGAGAGTGTTTCGACCATTACCTTCTATGCCACTTAGTGATTCTCCTAAGTGACATGCTTCTTAGTACCATGGTCATTCTCCAACAATCACCATCACCTTGTTAGTCACATATCCACTCAATCCTTGACATCTTATTAACAACATCACCATCACCATCACATCCTCTGTCATTCACATATTGACACTCCTTGTCATCCATTCAATCCTTGACACCTTATTGACAACAAATGCAACACAGTGCACAACAATCTCCCCCCTTGTATTTGTTGTCAATATCACTAGAGCACATATGAATGGGTCAATATGTGTTCCAAGATTTTCTCCCCCTTATTGGAAACCAAATGCAAAGGTGTGGTGTGGTTCTTTTCAAAATATAACTTCCTCCCTTTGAATAGCATCTTCTTGAAAATTACCAAGAGAGGGATGATGTCACATGTTCACTTTATCAAAGAGCCTTTAGAAAATAAACTCTAAGTCTCCTTGGGAAAACCCGGTGTAGAAAACAAGAGTGATGTAACCAAAGAATTAAATGCTTTCCACAATTCACTATACATGTGAGATCATGCTTAGGCATCAAGGGGTTGAAATTTTTCAGATATATCAATGAATTGCTAAATCCTGGACATACTTCACCAAACTCATTAGAAAGTTCAGGTGCAAAGATAAAGCTCCCCCTTTCATCCTTTTGTCTTCAATCAAACACTCCCCCTTAATTGACATGTTAAATACAATTAAGAAACAAGGGATGGAAGTGTGATTGGAATACCTTCATTCTTCACAAGATGATATGAATCTCAAAATATCATCTTCTTCAGATTAGCTCCCCCTCAAGGGGGGAACTCCATTATTTCCGTACCATTCTCAATTTGAGAATGATCATAATCTTCAATTCCCTGAAATGTAATCACATGTATATACTAGTGATTAGGGAATAAGATGGAACCTCCTTTGTTTATCAGTTTGAACAAAAAGGTTGAGAAGATTATCTCAACCGAGATGTTCCACTTTCTCCATTCTTCACACTTGCACATTTGATCTTCAATGATGTTTGTGCTGGTGTGGATCTTAACACCTCTTCAACTTCTTTGTGTGTGACTCATCTCTTTATAAGTGCCTTTTGAGCACTAGAATATCCTGGTGCAATCTTCATTCTCTTGAAGAATTCTTTTTGAGCTGGAATGAGTGTCATGCATTTATTACTGATATGACCAGATTTATTGCACCTCACACACAGAACTTCATCTTCCCGTGAAATCTTTTGGTTTTATTTTGCACTAGCTTTGGAATGTTTATTTTCTTCCTTTCTCATTCTTTCCAAATATTCTGGCCAGATGATTAATATGTCATTTGAAAGTGAGGCTTCAGATTTGGATGTTCCACATGGTTCCTTTGATGGTTTTATGTTACCTTTCTTAGGCAGATTATTTTCAATCAATCCCTTTTCTTCTTCTGGATTGATTGTCCTGTTGAGTGCGGTTTGTTTCTATTTAGTTCCATGGCTTGTTTACAAAGATCCATGGTATGACCTGTCTTTCCACAGTAGAAGCATTTTATCTTGGTGGTCCTTCTGGATGCATCACCCTTCTTGGATTTGAAATCCAAGGACTTCTCTTTCTTTTTCAATATCCTCTTGGGAGCATTTTCAACTTTCTTCAGCTGGATTCCCAAGGATACTTCTTCATACTTAGCCAGGTTCTGTGATCTTATCTTCTTTTCAGCTTTGGAAACATTTGGAGATTGGTATGTATCATTCTTGTGACCACTTTTTCATTCATCCCAGATGTTATCAAACATTCCAAATCTGTTTGCAGTAAACAGATGTTTCTGGACCTGTGGATGTTGCTTCTTCTTCTCTGGCTTGCTCGCCCTTGGCATGGGCTTCCTTTGTGCTTTTTCATTTAGAGTATTGTACCAAAAATCCATTGCACAATGTCCATACCTGTTGCAACACCAACATTGACCCACAAATATTGTCTTCTTGACTTCTTCTGATTGTTGATTCTTTCTCTTGAATTGTTGTGTTTTTCAGTAGATCTCTCTTTCTTCATCTTCTTCATCCATACTTGTTTAGAGTTATTCTTCCATCCTGAACTTTTTGTGGAAACACATTTAGAATAATTAGTAAAAGATGGTATGGATGGTACCTTCTTCTTAGAAGATGTTTCCCTTTCATTAGAGGATGTCCTCCTTTTGGAATCAACCTTCTCAATGCACACTTGAGTGGCAACATTTCTTCTTTCAGCTGATTGGGAGGCTTCAGTTTTGGGTGATTGCTGATTTTTCAATATCACCTATAGCTCTAAGCATTTCATGTTGAGAGAGTTATTCTCATCCTCAAAAAATCTTAGACTTCCTTCCCAATTCTCTTCCAGTTGTTTCATGTGGTCTTCAACACCTTCGTCATTTCTTGCAATGAATTTTCAAGCTCCTTTACCTTTTTTTTTACTTTTTCTTCTAGTTGAGCATCTTTGACAATCATTGACACTCTATGCCTCTTTTCCAGTGCATGGAAAACTGCTTTAAACACTATCTCAAATAATTCTTTCTCACAAATGCTTCTTTGTAGTTCTTCAGTGACATCATCAATTATTTCACTGCAAAGGGAAATGGTTTCATCTTTAGCCTTCACCAGCTTTGTGAGAGTGTTTGTTATTCCAACCCTTCTTGCCAATTGATCTTCCATAGAATTGGATTCTTCTTCTAGCTATAATTTTTCTTCTTGAAGATCATGGATACTTGTAGCAATACACATTGCCACTTCCCTGGGGACTTTCTTTCGAAGATATTTTAGTGCATTTAGAAGATCATTGATAGTTCCATCATCATCACAGCTAGAGCAGACTTCATTAGAAGAGTGATAAAAGGAATTGTCATCTGTTGTGACTTTCACATTACCTTCAATGGAAGGCATTTCTCTAATAGTAGCAACCTTCTTCTTCATCTTCTTGACCTGTTTCTTCTTTCTATTTTTCTGATTCTTGGAAGATATCTTCATTTGAGGGTGTTCTATCATTTCCTCAAATCTTCACTTTATAAAGACTCCCTTGGATCTTTTAGAGGCAACCTCCCTCTGATACCAATTGAAGTGCCCAGATCAGTGTGATCACTGAGAGGGGGAGGGGATGAATCAGCACTCCTTTAAAACTTTTTACTAATTGATTCTTTATCAATTAAACCTCTATAGCTTGTTAAGGCCTCGATCCAATCTTCTTGTATCTCTCAGCCTTTCCTTGAGTGATGCAGTAAATGTAAAGGCACATGACACAAGGATTTACAAGGTTCGGCTCCAAAGGCCTACGTCCTTTCCATGTTGGTTAAATGACCCAACATGGTTTCTACACTATAATTTGGTTAGTAATTACAATGGTCGATATAGAGTCACACTGTATCTCTCCTGAGTCCCACATGAGGTTCTTTATACTGCATCCCATAGTGTTATCAGAGTCCCACTGGCCTGCTTCAGCTTCCACCAAAGACTTCTCCACCCTGAGTCTCACAGGGGGTCTTCTCCTGGCTCCTCGAGTCACATGAATAGCTCTTCTTCTTTTGAAGCTCTTCAAGAGTGTTCAACAGCCTTGGAAAAGGTCTGCTGGCCTTTCTCACTTCTTCTGATCACTGGTTGTGACCAGGACTTCTCTTATTTACTCAGGCTTTATCTCCTTCTTCTAAGGATGACCCAGCCACTGTCTTCAAGAATCTTGATTGGAAAATATGTTCCTGCACTGAGTATGCCCACTCAATCTTCTTGGTCTTCTCAACTACTGAAAACTCAGATGAATTATTTCTTTAAATTCAGTCTGGCTTCAGTCTCTATTCAATTCAACTTCATGCACTGAGTGCATGGAATCTCTGAATCTTCATGCACTGATTGCATGGATTCTCAATCTTCATGCATGACTTGCATGTAATCTCAAATGTCTTCAAGAACCTTTGTTCTCAGAATTCTCAAATGCACACACACTGATTTGAACTTTATTTACGTGTGCATGTGCATGCATGAATTCATGCACTCCCCTTTTCTTCTTGGTGTAATAATCCCTTAAAAGGGTGTAAACTCTTTTGGCACACACACCTTTTTTCTTGGAGTCACACTTTTTTATTCTTTCTTACACACACCAAATTGTGTGTTGTTCTTTAGTGTGAATTTCTCCTTCTCTCTTTCTTCTCAAGGTGTTCACCCACTTGTTCACTTATTCATACATGCATGGATATGCTTGTATCTTATTCCTTCACTTGGTCACACACAATAGGTATGGCCTCCTTTACTTGTGCACACACTAAGGCTTCGGCCTTCTTGTTTCTTTTCACACACACACAACCAAGATATGTTGTGGCCTTCCTCTTCACTTTTCACACACGAACGTCCTTCTTCTCAATTAATCTTTCTCTTCCCTCACATGTGCACACACACTTTGTTCTTATGTTAACATGCACATGTACTCCACTATGCAAGCACCCTTCTTCAAGTAAAACACACACAACCCGTAGGTGTGCTCTTCCTCTTCTTGCACACACACAACCAAAGATGTGTATGGGATTCACTTCACCCGAACCCACATCAAAGGAGGGCATGCAAGTGATTCGGCCAACTCCTATATACCACCGCACAGGGTGTGGGAGCGGCTTCTACCACGCGGATGGTATGGAACCTTCTTCTACCACGTAGATGCTTGAGTGCAACAGCCGTACAAGTACGGAAGCTTCCTCCTACCGCGCAGGTGGCGCGATGTCTTCCTCCTGCCGCGCGAGTTCGCGGGCACAGAGGGTGCGACCACTTGCTACCGCGCAAGAATGCGGGCAGCGGGAATGCAAGGTTGGATTCTTCCCTGTCACGCAAGGGATCATGCAGGGAGGCCTCCTCCTTACTTCTTTCACGCAAGGATTGCGCAAAAGGAACTCACGAAGCCTCGGGTGGCTCCGGGCTGCTCTACCGCGCAAGTGGTGCACGAAGCTTTTCTTCACGTTGCTCAGAGCTTCGCTGATCTTATCTTAGACGATCAGCAAGAATATTCTCAGTTTGGGCTTCTCCTTTTATAGGCAAAGAGTTCGATCGAAATCCATCCATGAATCATCCGAGATTCATTCTTTTGAATAACCGAAATATTTGGTTCTTTAAAAACATTCAACCCGCGTTCAAGATATGCTGCATATCACGGGTGTTTCCTTTTTCTTTTTCAACCACAGGATCTTTCATTCATGGTGTGCGCATCACGTGCATGCACATTCAAACCTTATTTAAGACCGATCCATGCACGAACACACTGCCTCCAACTCTATTTTCTTCGGCCTCGATCAAATTTCTTCATTTCGTTGCATGCATGGAAATTTTAACACATGCATGTATTCAGTTTGTCAAGACGATCATCATGGAGGCTTCATGTTCTTCGGAGGTGTCCAGGAGCTTCATCTTCATTTCTTGGGAGGCTCTGGATTGCGGGAGGCGTCGCGGGGAGTCCTCAGCTCAGTGAGAGGTAGGAGACAACTCCAGCGTCGTTGGATTTGCGTTTAATGAACCCGGACGACCAGGATTAGAACTCAGCACCGCGGATGAGATGGACAACAGCGATCAGACGCGCGATCAGATGAGCGGCCATGATTTCCTCCACGTTCTAAAAACTCATTCCACATCGAAACGCGCCACAACTTTCTCATGGTTTAACAAAAAATACCTTCCGAACTCAGTTCAGAAATCTCCTCTCCCCCCTCCGGTGCCGCCCCGCACTGGTTCTCCTGCGGGCGTGCTTCTGCACCCACTATGCTCCTCCGAGCGTGCACCTAGCGCCCACTATGCTCCTTCACGGGCGCGCCCTTGGCGCCCAGGCTGCGTGGGCTTGACCTCCGCGTGGCTCGGGCTTACACACGGCCCGGCCTCCTGCGGGATGGCTCTGCCTAGGCCTCCTCATGGGCGTGGTGACCTAGTCCCACATGTGCCTTGGGTTGAAGCTTGGGTAGCTAGCTCATGGGAAGGCCCTATTTTTTACATAAGCTCCACTTGTATACTTGGATAAATAACCAAGTAGGAACAAGTCTACATCAAGCCATTCTCCACTCCTTCACCTCCTCATCTTCATTAGAATTCTATACTCCTTCCATCTTCCTCAACATCTCTTCTTCTTCTCTTATTAGGAGATGGAATTCCCAAGGATCTCTCACCTATATTCATCAACAATTAATCATAAATCACTTGATCTTCATTGTTCTTCTTTGATCCAAACAGAGATGAGGTTGGATCATCTTCAAATCCTCATGCACTAAGAGATAGTGCATGGTCTTCTTCAAACCACTTCATCCAATTAGTGATGTGGATGGGTCTCCTTTCTCTCCTCATTCACTTAGTAATTGTGAATGACACTACGTTATCTTCTCATGCATTGTGAAGATAATGCATGGACTTCTAACAATGTTGTGACATTGTATCTTCTTGATACAAGTTCTTTGAACTTAAGATCAGCTCTACAATTGTCTGATTTAGTATGGAGAGTGTTTCGACCATTACCTTCTATGCCACTTAGTGATTCTCCTAAGTGACATGCTTCTTAGTACCATGGTCATTCTCCAACAATCACCATCACCTTGTCAGTCACATATCCACTCAATCCTTGACATCTTATTAACAACATCACCATCACCATCACATCCTCTGTCATTCACATATTGACACTCCTTGTCATCCATTCAATCCTTGACACCTTATTGACAACAAATGCAACACAGTGCACAACAGTGTTTATCAATTACATAAAAAATAGACACAATGACATTTTAACATACCTCTACCCAGAGACGTAGATGGATCAGATGGATGATGTGGATCTGCTGCCTCTTCCCCTGACATGCCTACAGTCTTAGAAAAAATTAGTAAGGGGACTATCCAAAGTGTCCAAAAGATAAATTGGATAGTTAAAAAAAAAAATAAAACTTGTAAAGTTGTTAATCAAACAAAAAGGGATTGAATAATTAGTTGTGAATGGATTTTAGAAAATCAGAAAGTTAACAAAATAGATATACAAATTATGTACAAAACCAATCAATGCATAGCAAAATTTCAGATTGAATTAATAAAAATTCAAGCATCACATGAACCAAATGAAGAATACCTTAATGGGAAGATACACTGACAATAAAATGAAGATACTAAAAGAGAAATCACCCTAAATATTTATAAATGAATAAACTTCCAAAAGTGAGGATTAAAACTTACAAAGATTTATAAAATGGTTAGATAATTTATGATATCTTAGGACACTCAATACTGAATAGCGGGAAAACAATTATACCTTTCATTAAGAATGAAAATCGTCCATTTCTCCTTCAATGACCACTCTGACCCAATAAATATCTTATTCACATTGAACTACGATATGTTGATCAAGCTGTTGGGAAACAAACGGAACAATCTCGGGTTCATCTTGTTCAAATAAAAACACTCCTCACTGGGAAATTTTCACAATAACTTTCCAACTTGGATTCGAAGGTAAAGTAACGAAGAATACTTGTTCCGCTTGTGATGTCAAAATGAAAGGTTCATTATCAACTCATTAATTTCTATATAACATATAGTTAAAATTAACCAATGAAAACTGATATTGATCGACTTTATATCCACGCACGGGATCAACCCAATTACACTTTAACAATATGTACTTCAACCCGTCTGCGTATACAACTTCAATGATGTCTATCAATTGAACATAGTAATAAGCAGAATCAACAAATAGACAAATGATGCCACTGTTTTGTGTTTCTAGTTTGTCGTCAACATCTTTAATGAAAAATCGAAAACCATTAGAATCTATAGATTTATAACGATGAGCCGTTATAGATGTACCCTCAGCCAGTTGGATAAATTCTTCACTTAGCATGGGGTCCCCTAACTCCCTCAACTTATGAACCTACATAATTCATATAATTCATATAGCGACCCGATCCTTTTACATATAACATTTCATTATTTCAAGCATAATTAATCATCAGATTACAAGCCAAGGATCGTTAAGTCTAGTGTCTTGGAAGACTTGGTACATATAACCTAAAACATAGGGATAAAAAAAACCACTTCTTTAGGACATGTGCAGAAATTCTGTCAGTCTGGTAGGCTAGTGAACATGCATGGCTAGTGTCCCCTACCACCAGTCAAGTGCAGAGTATGGAGTAGTTTAGGCCATGTTCAGAAATTCTGCAGGAACCCAGAGTAGCCGGGAAATGAAGGGAGTCAGAAGAAGATACCGAGTGCAGCCAGGGGGTCGGTTACCCCATATCAGGCTGAAGGTTGGAGCTCTATATGTCATATCAATAGAGGTGGTGGACATGAAACTCCAGGGCATGACCATTCTTACCATCAGGGTAGTGAAGCATAGGGTATTCAGGTTGGAGCCTAGGGTAGAGGGGTGAGTAAACTCCTTGCGGTTCAGGCTACACCTGAGGGTGGTGAGGTAGGACCATCCACAGTTCGAGGTACGATTCTTGTAGCTTCCACACTTTCTAGTGTATTATTTGACACAGGTGCTACACATTCTTTTATTTCTTCTCAATTCATAGTTGTGTTGGGTTTGACTATGGAAAATGGATGTGGTGTAATGTAACTTGATACTCTATTGGGGGTACGAGTCGAAAACATTAGGAAATGTAAGGGTTGTCACCTAGAGATTGGTGGATATCGTTTTACATGGGATTTTTTTTCATGGACATGTAAAGTTTTGACTATATCCTGGGCAAGGACTGGTTAGTGTTGTATCAAGCCCATATCAACTATTACCAACATCAGGTAACGTTTATGTCTCTTTATAGAGACACATATGTCCTTTATGGCGGGTGAAATGCTCAATAGGGCCGTATCAAGCCTTGTTGCCAGCAGTTGGGAGATCTCATGGATCAAGTATCATGCATTGTGTTGGAAAAAGGGGAGAAGGAGCATCCAATCTTCCCACCAGTAGTGGATCCGTTTTAGGATGTGTTTCCTGAGGACTTCTCAGGGTTACCCCCCAAGAGATATGTATAGTTCACAATTGAGTTGTTGCCGGGAGCGGAGCCAGTTTCTATTCTGCCATATCATATAACCCTAGTAGAACTCCAATAATTGAAGGTTCAATTGGAGGAATCGGAAGACAAGGAGTTTATTCATCCTAGTATATCACATTTTGGATCACCTTTGCTTTTTGGTAAAATGGTTGATGGGTCAATTAGACTTTGTGTGGATTATAGGAGGCTGAACCAGATGACGATGAAGAAATAATACCCTCTTCCTAGAATTGATGATATTTTTGACCAACTTAGAGGTACTTTGGTTTTTTCTAAGATCGATTTGAGATCAGGATACCATCAGTTAAGGGTGAGACCTTCTGACATACCAAAGACAACTTTCCGAAGTAGGTATGGGTTGTATGAATTTTTGGTAATTCTGTTTGGTTTGACCAATGCACCAAATATGTTCATGGATTTGATAAACCAAATATTTCACCCATATCTAAACTAGTTCATCATTGTTTTGGTTTATGATATATTAGTGTACTCCAAGACTCATGATAATCATTCACAACATCTTGACATCATCTTGAGTATACTGAGAGAGCATAGGCTTTACACCAAGCTATTAAAGTGTCAGTTTTGGATTGGTGAGGTGAAATTTTTGGGACACATCATCTTATAATCGATCAGGTGTGTCGTTGGATCCCAAGAAAGTATAGGATGTGGTGTCTTGGGAACATCCTAATAGCATTTCTGATGTTCATAATTTTCTTGGTTTGGATGGTTATTATCAGAGGTTCATTAAGGACTTCTCTCATTTGGCAGCACCAATCTCCAGTCTGACCAAGAAGGGAGTGAAGTATGAGTGGTTAGGAGCATGTGAGGGTGCTTTTCAAGAGCCGAAGAAGCAGTTTACTACTACACCAATTCTAGTTTTACCTGAACCGGATAATAATTATACCTTGTTCTGTGATGCATTTGGTGTTGGACTTGGTGAAGTGCTGATGTAGGATGACCAAGTTGTTGGTTATGGGTCAAGAGAGTTGACACCACATGAGAGAAGTTACCCAACTTATGAACTTGAACTAGCTACAGTGGTTCATGCTTAAAAGTGTTGGAGACATTACTTGTTGGGAGAACCTTTTATGGTGTTTATCAACCACAAAAGTCTTAAGTACATATTCTATCAGTGGGATATGAATCTTTGACAGTGAAGGTGGGTTGAATACCTGCAATCTTTTGATTTTGAGTTTGTTTACATAGTAGGAAAAGGGAATAGTGTTGCTAATGCTCTGAGATGAAAGAATTAAAATTAGGTGGTCTAAGAATCATCATTAGAGTAGAGACTAATGACCTAGTTTACTGAGATGCACTTGGAGGTACAAGATGAGCTAGGGTAGATGACTCTTGTATCCTTAGCAGTGTAATCTATGATTTTGAGCCGGATTAAGGAGATCCAGTTGGTAGATATGGAGTGTTCATCTATTAAGGAAAGTCTTAATGGTGGGGAGTCACCTTATAGCTGGGTTTTTGGAATTGATGGTGTTTCTTGTGTTCATGAACATGTCGTGGTCCCGATAGGTGTACGAGAAGAGTTGATGCACATGTTCCATGCATCAAAATGGGCAGTACATCCTGGTTTGACTACGATGTACCGTGATCTCCAAAAATAGTTTTGGTGGCCTATAATAAGGAAAGAAGTTGCAGGCTTTGTGGAAAGATGCCTTACCAATCAGCAGGTGATGGATGAGAACCAACGTCTAGGTGGGTAATTGCTGTCATTGCCTATTCCGGAGTGGAAATGGAATGATGTGACAATGTACTTCGTTGTTGGTATTTTGAGGATGCCTCATAAGAGTGATGAAATTTGTGTGGTCATGGACCAGTTGACGAAACTGGCTCATTTCTTACCGATCCAAGAGACCTTTACATTTTACCAGTTGGGATAGTTGTATGTCTGAGAGTTAGTGTGATTACATGGGGTGCTGAGAACAATAGTTTTGGATCATGATCCATGTTTCACTTCATGATTTTGGTGGGGGTTACAGAAGGTTCTTGGTACCCAGGTGTTATTGAGTACATGTTATCACCCACAGATAAACAGGAAATCGTAACAAATGATTCAGGTGTTAGAGGACATGTTGAGAGGTTGTGTTTTGGAATTTTGGTGGCTCATGGGAGAAACAATTTCCCCTTGTTGAGTTTTCCTACAATAATAGTTTTTAGGAGACAATTCAGATGAATACTTTTAAGGCACTCTTCAAAAGACTATGTAGATCTCTTTTGTGTGGTTTAGAGGCACGAGAATCTGAGTTGTTGGGACCGAGTCTCGTGAGGTAGATGTCTGACAAGGTCAGTTTGATACAGAAACGTTTGGAAACGGCGCATAGTAGGTAGAATTCTTATGCAGATCAGTGTCATGGACCTATGGAGTTTAGGGTGGGTGATAGTGTGTTTCTTTGGGTTTTTATCAGGTTGGGTCACCATCAAATTCGTAAGTAAGGAAAGTTGGCACCGAGGTATGTGGGGCCATTTGAGATTGTGGAGAGGATCGGGCTGGTGACTTACAGATTGGATCTAACACAATGATATAGTGGGATGCATGATGCGTTCCATGTTTTACAACTTCAGAAATATCACCCTGAACCATCTCATGTTCTAGATGTTGATAATGTTGATCCTGATGTTAATGCGTCCTTTGAGGAGCATCTGCTTTGTGTCATAGACTGGAATGAGAAAGTTTTGCGAGACAAGGCTGTGCCTTTGGTCTATGTGCTGTGGGAGCATGGAAAAGTTTAGGAGGAAACTTGGGATCAAGAATCAGATATGTGGACCTAGTGGCCCAAACTATTTTCTTAGTTTTTTAGTGATGCACGGAAGAGCGGCTTGAGGACGAGCCAGTATAAGGTAGAGAGGTTGTAATATCCCAGATTTCTCTGTAAGGTATGTTTTACTTATGATTTAGTTTAAACCCTTTATTTTGGTTAATCAAGCACTTACCAAAGTTATTAAGAAGGATTAGGGGTGTTCCATGGGTTTGGGACACGAAAAAGGAGAAAAATGGGTTTTATGGGAAGGCCGCATAGTCTGCACATGGTTAGTGCTAAACATGCAGACAACCCAGGGAAATGGTGAAGGAGGTGGGATTTTGGATAGTGGTATCTACATGATTTTCACACGTTTTGGAAAAGTGTGTGGGTAAACCGTGCGGCCCAGAAACTTTTAAAAAATTAAAAAATTGTCACTCAGGTGTTTTTATGTTCACTCAGTATTTTCCTTCTCCTCTTCCCTTTCAACCCCATGAATGAACCATAGGGACCAAGAGCTTATAAGGATCGATCTCCTTCAATTCTTGACCATTTGGAGTGTTGTTGGAATAGAATCGAAGATTCAGGTGAGTCTAATCCCCTCCTCCTCTCTCTTTTTCAGTTTAGGTCTTGTCTTTTGTGTGATCTCCATCCAAAGCTCTTAACCCTTTCTTTTTCAGTGAGATCTAGGTTGGGGATTCAAAGTTGTGTTGTATTGGGATCTAAGTCCTTTATTGGGAGGTAGTTCATCAATGGATTCATGGTAGGTTTTCTACAAGTTATATCCTTTGAGTTTTATAGAAATTTTTTCATGTAGTGTTTTGATTCTTACCCTCTTGTTATGATTTATTTGTTCCATTATTGTGATGTGATGTTTAGGGTGTCTAAAAAACCTAATTAAACCCTCATGATCCCCGTGGGATGCATGGAGAAAGATGTGACCTATTCTAGGGCTACCCATGGGGTGTGCTGATATTCTAGGACTTTGAATTTAGCTAAGTAAATGTAAGGCCATTGTGCGAGAACATAGAGACCATGGTGAATATGTTGTTAAGATTGACGGGTGTGAAATGGGAATCATAGGAATAAACCTTGGTCGGGTGATGGCCTAAGTGGGTTTTTGGTTGGCTTAAAAAGAGGTTAAATGAGTTAAAGATAAATGCTAAGGGATTAGCTTTATACTTGAATATGCTTAGTCAGATAGGCATGGGAATGGGAAATGGGGATGAACTATTGTGGTTTATAAATGAGGGATTTTTTAACAGATTGTGTCATAATGTTATTTTCCACATTGTTGATTTGTTTTATTGTCTCCAGCGATATTGGTTGTGTTGGGTTTCATTATGGTTGTTGTGGAATTTAATAAATAATCTTGTGCACAAGGCTTGGTAGTGTGGGGTATAGACTTGAGGTTCTATGCCCATGGTTTGAGCTTTGACTGATGTTCCAAGCTCCACCCTATAAATGCACAGGTTAGGGAAGGTGAGATATTTCCATTCCCCTAATGGTTGCATCCACCTGGAATGAGGGTTCGAGGTGAGGATAATGAAAATTGTTGTGTTATAATGCCTAGTGAGTTAGAACTTGTTTAATTCCATCATGTTGTGAATTTTTATCTTTACTGATCCATTGAACACATATAAAGGGTGAATTGATAAATGAAGTGTCTTGGTATGAGTATGGGTTATTTGGTAGGTTAACCGAAAAGGACACAATTGAGATCAACTTTCTAAATGGTTCCTTTACTTTCATTTGTTTAAATTTTCATGCACTATCTATTGATTGGATATTTCATAGACACAATCCCTAGTGAAAAAAACGTTTTTTACGTCGGTTATTTTTCATTTTTTGCGTTGGTTTTTAGATGACGTTAATACGGACGACATTATAAATATTTTTTTATGTCGGTTATTCAAAAAACAACATAAAAAAACATAACATCGCGGTGTTTATCAGGTCGGTTAATTAATAACCGATGTGATAAACCATTTCCCAGGATTTTATCACATCGGTTATTAAATAACCGATGTGATAAACCAGGGGGAGGTTTTAACACATCAGTTATTTAGTAACCGACATGATAAACCGGTGTGGGGGGGGGGGGTGTTTATAACGTCGACTATTTAATAACCGACATGATAACCCATGGGGGGGAGGGTTTATCACGTTAGTTATTTAATAACCAACGTGATAAACTAGTGTGGGGGGTATTTATCACGTCAGTTATTAAATAACCGAAGTTATAAACCATTTCCCAGGATTTTATGATGTTGGTTATTTAATAACCAACATGATAAACTAGGGGAGGGGGTTTCATGTTGGTTATTAAATAACTGATGTGATAAACCAGTGCAGGGGGTGTTTATCATGTTGGTTATTAAATAACCGATGTGAAAAACCAATTTTTTTTTAAAATAGAAAGTAGTCCTCTGCTCTCCCCATAAACAACCAGAAACCAAACCAAGAATTCGTACCAGAAAAATAGAAGTAGACAAAAAAAAGAACCAAAGAAAAATTAAGCATTTACATTGATAACATTTAAAACTTACCCCACTAGACAGCCCCCACCACCCCCTGGACAGCCCCCTCACCCCACTGGACAGCCCCCACCACACCCCTGGACACACCCCACACCCCTAGACTGCCCCGACCCCCTGGACATCCCCAAACACCCCTGGAAATCCCAGCCACCCCTGGATATCCCCCCACACCCCTAGACAACCCCCACCCTCATGTATACCCCCACCCCCTGGACAACACTCCCACACCCCTGGACAGCCCTTCCACACCCTTGAAATAGGACAAAAAATTTACCAAAAATAGACAATAACCCCCTCACCCCATTGGACTACCCCCACCACAGCCCTGGACACCCCCACACCCCTGGACATCACCACCACTTCTGGACATCCCCCACCCCCCTGTATACCCCCCACCCCCTGGACAGCACACCCACACCCATAGACAGCCCTCCTACACCCCTGAAATAGGACCAAAAAGTTACCAAAAATAGAACAGAATCCCCTCGCACCACTGGACAGCCCCCACTATACCCCCACACCCCTGGACTACCCCCACCCCTGGACACCCCCGACACCCCTGGACAGCCTCCACCACACCCCTGGACACCCCCACACCACTGGGATACCCCCTGACCCCCTGGACAACCCCAAACACCCCTGGACATCCCCACCACCCCCTGGACAGCCCCCACACCCCTGGACACCCCCACCCTCATGTATACCCCCACCCCCTGGAAAACACTCCCACACCCCTGGATAGACCTCCCACACCCCTGAAACAGAACCAAAAGGTTACAAAAAATAGACCAGAACCCCCTCACCCCACTGGACTTCCCCCACCACACCCCTGGACACCCCCACACCCCTGGACATCACCACCACCCCCTGGAAATCCCCCACCCCCACTGTATACCCCCCACCCCCTAGACAGAACGCCCACACCCTGGACAGCCCTCACACACCCCTGAAACATGCCAAAAAGTTACCAAAAACATACCATAACCCCCTCACCCCACTGGACAGACCCCACCACACCCCCACAACCTTGGACTACCCCTACCCCTGGAAATCCCCCAACACCCCTAGACATCCCCCACCGCACCCCTGGACACCCCCCACACCCTGGACTACCCCCTGACCCCTGGACAGCCCCCAACACCCCTGAAAAACCTCCCCACCCTCCTGGACAACCCCCACACCCCTGGACTGCCCCACCACCCCCTGGACACCCCCAAACCCCTGGACTGCCCCCACCCCCTGGACAGCCCCTGGATAGCTGGTGTTGAGAGAGGAGGCGCCGCCATCCCTCGGGGGGTATGCTGCTGGAAGGTACTCATCACTCCCACATGCGAAGCTTGAGATCTCAAAATGTTTCACATGTGGGAGTGATGAGTACCTTCCAGCGGTGTTCAGCCCCCCGAGGGATGTCGACACCTCCACTCCCACCCCCTGGACTGCCCCCACTCCCCTATCCCCATAGACACCTTGGACCCCCCCCACCCCATTGGACAACCCTCCCACGCCCCTGGAAACCCCCTCACCCCACAGGACACCCCCACACCCATGGACACCCCCTGGATAGCCCCCACTCTCCTGGACAACCCTTCCACCCTCTTAGAAACGCTCCCACCCCCTGGACTACCCCCCACTCTCATGGACACCCAGGATACCCCCCACCCCACCTGACATCCCTCCCACACCCCTAGATACCCCCACCCCATTAAACACCCCCACACCCCTGGAACCCCTCCCCCCAGACCAGAATCCATACCATAAAAACCATCATAAGTAGATTAAAACAAGAAGTAGAGAAAAATTAAACATTCACATATATAACATTCAAAAATTACAATGTAAACTTAAAAAAAACTAAATCCAACCTAAATGACTACCAAATACACAATTACAATGAAAGTATTCAAAATTACATTTTACACTACAAACAACTAAAAATCAATCAAATCTGTAAAATAATTTGACCATTCCACTTGTAAGTGTTTGGCGTCTTCAGCACTATAGGGTTTAGGGTTATAAAATAGCTACAAATTAAAAGGATAGTAGTTAAAGTGTATAATGAATAAATCAAATGAAATATTACGGAAAATTTTAAAAGGAAATCTTACTAGGTAAAAGTTCACAACTGTCCTAGTTTTTATTATTTCATACATAAATCTTAACATATAATATCCGCATTCGATAACGCCTTGTTGTTCATGAAAATTCTGTTTGAATGAGTGTAAATTCAATATATTATTTTTTTGTAATAAATCAAATAATAAAAATTATAAATGGATATTTACCTTTACATTTACATATTTGATCTTTTCACTCCTTTTCTTTGTGTTTTTTCGAAAGTAGACCCATCCCCTGTTAGAAAATAATACGAATGGGATAAATTAAAAATTCATTATAATATAGAAAACTATTGAGAAATTGAAACCTAATTTTCCAACATTTTCTTAAAACTTTCCCACACATCACCATGGACAGAGCATATCCAATAAAGTGTCTTCTCCCTTGGGAAAAAAACCCCTAACATCCAATGATCACTGATAAAAAAATTTAAGGTTAGTGGTTTTTTATGTTAAAATATAATGAACTCTTTGAGAGAGATGTGTTTCATACCACTCACAAAAAGGCATCGTCCAACAATGTGTGACTATATTTTGTTCAAGTCTTTTAGCAATATAAACCATTCTTTGTTCCTCATCCAATGCACATGCTTGAGGGGAAATCAAATGTGGGTCCATAAACCCATATACATCTGTCCCGTCATTCTTCTCAAAAATGTTATAAAGTTACCTAAAATAAAATAGACATAAGTATACATTTTTAATAAATATAACACAAGGAAAATGTGTTAAGACTTACATGGAAAAAATCTGCACCACGTTGATGCCTGAATTATCTCCAGTAACAAGCTCCATGATATCAGATTTTATAATCCACACAGTTATTGCACGTCCATAAACATGAGATTCCATTGGAAACTCATAATGATCAGCCAACAGATTTGAATATCTTGACAATTTGTCAAGACTACTAGAATCTGTATATGATGTCATAACAATTTTTCTTTGCTGTTGTCTATACAATATTTTTTTACCTTTGTAGTATTCCTGTAAAAATAAATAGAAAAATATATTAGTTTTCAAATAATAAAACAACTTTAATAAAAAAAATAAAATAGAAGATATAACATACATACCTCTATGGTAATAACTCGAAGAAGTCTGGATGGCCAAATTAAAAAATGGCTGATACTATGTCCAACTGTTTTCACCTCATTTGTAGGTAATGGTACTTGAGATGATCTATCTATAATATCCTGTACAATGACCCTCTGATTCTCTACCTCTAATTGTTGATGATGAACTGTATCTCCTATACAATATACCAACCCATATGAAACTATATGATGTTGAGGATCATAAACATACAACTCGAAATAAGTAGGAAGCTATGGCGGAGGAGTAGGATAAAAAATAGTGTCCGCAGGCTGAAGTGGGGGAGTGGGAGCTACTGGCGGAGGTGGAGGATAAATAATGGGGTCTGCAAGGGGAGGTGGAGGAGTGGGTGTTGCAGTATGAAATTTTCTTTGCATGTCTGCAAACATAGACTGTACCGACGCTATAATATTTTCCTCCATCGTCGCATTAATATTATGAACTTCAGTCTCCAAGGATTCTATTTTTTTATAAACACCCTCAATGTAAGTATTTGAGGAACATGGGAACACTTTTCTTACCGATACACCTGCCGGATATCCTCGTACACGACCAGGATGTTCGAGCTTTCCCAATGCTACATATAAAATTTCTTGCCTCCCAGTAGCTGTAAATACCATATGTGAACTTTTCTCCTCAAGAGAATCCTATATTATTTAATTGAACATTTCTGTAATGATTGAAATTATATGAATAAAATAGTTAACTTAAATAAATAAAATAGATATCTTACAATCCTCTCAGCTACGATTCTCAAATATTCCGAAATATATTTCCCTTTTTTTCCCATCTGAGCTCTCTTCCATTTTTCACGTCTAGATGGAGGGGATGGAGGGGCCACCTCTCTAGAGCTTGAAGACTCAGCTATTAGTTTTTGTAAATTTTCTGCCATCATTTGTTCTTCCAATAATGTATACCCTCCCCAAGATAAACTATGAGGGTATACATTTTTAGATTGGATCTACTGATGATATTTCCTTGTTTTCTTCAAATTAAGAATAATAAATCATTAACAAAACATTAATAAGATCATTTATATAAGAAAGATTATAAAATTTTACATTGCACTTACAAAAAATGATTCTTTTCTTCTACTTTCTACAAACTGTCTCCATGTGTTTTAATATATTAAAGGATATATACGACATGGATTGTCATGAATCATATGACCAAAAATGAAATGAGATGTGAGGGTTTATTTTAAATCCCTCCATCTCCTGGAAGCCATCGATAAGCATTTCTTCCTGACTCATCCAGTTTCAGGAATATCAAATGTCATCTGATAAAGAAAAGATTAAACATATTATATATACTAGAAACATTTAAAGAATAGGAAAATAATATCTTACCAAAATCGTCTCCCACAACTGAGAGATTATCTCTTCATCCACGCTTCTCCAGTCATCATACAAAATGCTTACTTTGCTCTTAACCTGAGTGGATACAAAAATCTTAAAATCTTTTGCATTTGGACCTCTAGGAATATCATCCTCATCAAACTCAACAGGTATCCTCTGATCCTGCGTACAAGAAAGTGATAATTTTGGTAAACGTGTGCACCCATGTTTACCAACTCTTGAAATCTTTGTAGTAATGGGAGCACATGAGGAAGATTGGGGAACATAAATAGGATCATGTGAATGTTCCTCCCCAGAGGTATGACCAATATGATCATCTCTAGAATCATGTGGTTGATCAACTGATTGATCTATCATTATCCTTTAAATCAAAAAAATAAACATTAGTTCACAAATATACAAATTCAAATATTTTCATACTATTGTAATCAGAAAATAGAAAATTGTACTAAGTTACGTAATAGTAAACATAGTTAATATGGTAATCATGTTAAACAATGGTAAAGATGGTAAACATGGTAAACATGGTAAACCTGGTAAACATGGTAAACATGGTAAACATGGTAAAGTAATTTTAACTGAAAAAAATAATAGATATATAATTTATATAATGGAAAACATGATAAAGTAAACTAAACAAAATTAAAACATGGTAAACCTGGTAAATATGGTAAACATGGTAAACTAATTTTCATTGAACAAAAACAATAGATATATAATTAATGTAATGGTAAACATTATAAAGTAAACTAAACAAAAAAAAACTTATACTTATTTTGTTTTAATACATGTTTTAATAAAGAAAAAACTTACAATATCTACCATTTTATGAAAATAATAAATGTAAAAAAGAAATAAACAAATGTTACCTGTAATTTTAGGAATGTAAAAATGGATTGTTTTCCCAAATTCCTTCTTCGTGATCGTTCCTTATGGAACAAACCATATCTTCAACATGCTCATCATTATGTTCTATTAATCTTTCCATGGAAGTAGGGATCTCACATAAATTAGCATCTTTATTAAGTTCATCCTCACCAACATATTGTTTTTTCCCTTGTAAAACAATAGCCCACTGCATATCTGATTGATCTACTACATATAATTTTTTTACATGTGTTTCCATTATAAAAGAATTAGCTGTGTCTTCCAATCTATTCAGATTAACAACTGTCATTCCAAATTCATCATTTCTGACACTGTTGTTACCGATAAACCATTTACTGTTAAAAACATGAACTTTAATTTTATATTAATCCACCTCCCATATGTCTTCAATCACTCCATAATATGCACTTGATGCAGAAATTGGGTTTTTGTCCTTAGCACTCGAAAAATGCATTGCTTCTGCAAACACCAATACACCACTATTCTGAACTGCACTTCTATTGTCCTGAGTTTTTGTATGAAATATATAGCCATTAATGTCATAACTGGAGCATGTTATCACATTTAAACATGGACCACCCTCTATCCATTTTAATGTCTCTAATACATCTAATCTACCAAGAAAGGTCTTTTTAAACCATGACAAAAATGTTTTGTTGTGCTAATTCAAAATAAACATTTCTTTCTTCTTTGGATGACATTATTTCAACTCATTAAAATGAAATGTGATATACGGTTGAGCATCAACTATGTTATTCAAGATGTATGATTATAACTTATTCATCTATTCAGCTGACAACGATTTGACTTTCAAGCCACGAATCCCCTTTCCCTCATTATTAACTCGTTCATGGAGAGATGGAGGCAAACCTATGTGTTGCGCCACAGCCAAGTAGCTCATACAAAACTCTGCAACCTCCTCAGAAATATACTTTTCAATAATGGAGGCTTCAGGTCGATATGGATTCTTAACATACCCCTTCAATATTTTCATATACCTTTAAAAAGGATACATCCAACGAAGATATATAGGTTCACAAAGCTTTACTTTTCGAACTAGATGAATCAATAAATGCACCATTATATCAAAAAAATTTGTAGGAAAATACATTTCCAATTTACAAAGTATAAAAATTGCATCCTTTTCATAAATGTTGAAAGCATTCACATCAATCACCTTATTACAAATTGAATTGAAAAAATAACACAACTTTATTATAGTCTTTCTGACATGGATGAGAAATATTCCACGCACTGCAACTAGTAGTAGTTGTTGCATCATGACATGACAATCATGATATTTCATACTAATCAACTTCAAGTCCTTCAATGAGACAATTTTTTTTTACATTTGATGAATAACCTTGAGGCACTTTGATATCATGGAGACACTGAAAAAAGATAATTTTCTCCCTCTTCGATAATGTATGACAAGCCAGTGGAAGAAATGTTCGTCTTCCATTAGTAGTGGGAGCTAACTCCAAACGTATTCCCATTGATAGTAAGTCTAATCTTGCATTCAACCCATCTTTTGTCTTTCCTTTAATATATAACAATGTTCCAATAAAACTATCCCAGATATTATTCTCCACGTGCATGACATCAATATTATGTTTAACTTCATGATATCTCCACTATGGTAGCTAAAAAATATTGACCTTTTCTTCCAAATATGTCTATCATTACCAGATTTCTGTGTCTTTCCCAATGTCACATCAAGTTTTTTCACCCTCTCAAAATACAGATCAGGGGATAAAGGTTTTGGATAAATATCAAATTCTTGTGATCCATTGAATGCCTTTTTTAGTCTTCTATAAGAGTGATCCATAGGAAAAAACTTTCAATGAAACATGTACACTGTTTTCCTCCCATGATGCAATTGACAATATGACGTCTGTTTTTCGCAAGTTGTACATGATTTATTCCCTTTAACACTATATCCAGACAAATTTCCATATGCTGGGAAGTCATTTATAGTGAAAAAATCACTGCATGCAGTTGAAAATATTCCATTTTATAATAATCACACACCCTAATACCATCCTCCCATAAAAGTTCTGAATCATCAATCAATGGTGACAAGAAAACATCAATATCATTGCCGGGTTGCTTCGGACTAGATATCATTATACTCAACATGACATATTTGCGCTTCATACAAACTTTAGGAGAGAGGTTTTAAATTACCAATAAAACATTCCATGAACTATGTGTGCTACTGAGGGTCCGGTATGGATTCATTCCATCTGTGCACAACCCTATTATGAGATTTCTAATTTCATTTCCAAATGTAGGATACTACTCATCAATTTTCTTCCATTGAAGACAATTAGTTGGATGGCGTATTTTTCCATCACATAACCGCTCATCAGCATTCCATCTTAACCTTTTTTGCATCATGTGAATTGGCAAATAAATGTTTGAAAAGATGAATTATAGGAAGATACCAAAATACCTTTGAAGGGATCTTTGTAATCTGTACATCAGCCTGTGATTTTTCTTTCACCTTATACCGTGATGTCCCACATTTAGGACACCCTGATATAAATTCATATTCCTTCCTATATATCATACAGTCATTCGGACAAGCATGTATTTTATTGTATCCCAATACCATCGGGCATAATATTTTCTTGGCCTTATAATGTGAATCTCGAAGATCATTATCTTTTGGAATAATTTCTTTCAACAATTTTAGCAGCTCTGTAAAACTTCTGTCACTCCATCCATGTTTTTCCTTTAGGTTAATCAATCTTAACACCACCGACAAAACCGTAAAATCTGTACAACCAGGATATAATGGTTTTTCAGCATCACCATATAGACATGCAACTATCAGTTCTATCTCAATTTGTTCTGCTGCAATATTGCGAATCATTTCTTCAATTTCATCAGAGTCACAATCTTGAAAATCATCATCATCAGTGACATTCCGTCCAGTTTCACCATGCCAAATACAAGGGCTGTAACTCAGATTAAAACCATGAAAAATCAGATGATATTTTATCTCTCTACTTTTCAACTTCTTCATATTCAAACATTTCAGGCATGGACATAAAAAATTTCACTACTTGGAACATTTCGTTTAGAAAATTCCAAAAAGGAATCAATACCATCCTCATATTCATTTCTCATTCGATGTGCCGTAATCCAACTTTGACTCATTATTACCTATAAAAAATATCAAAATTATACATCTTTTTAAGATAATAAAAATATATGTTTATATGAAAAAAATCAGAATTTGAATGTAAAACAATTTTTAAATATAAAATAAATCCATACGTATTTGAAAAAATATTCTTTAATATGATTTTAAAAAGAAAATCTAGTTAGATATAACAGTTTTAAATTCCATGGAATCAAAGAAAACCATGGGGCCTCCAATGGTTGATAGAAAATTGGAGAAAATGGAGTAAACCTGAGAATCAAATAAAATTTAAAATAAAAACTCGGATGGAGAAAATCACAATGTAAAGCCAATCATCATGGCACATTGGGGTTAGGATAACTACACATATTTGAAAACCACGACATGGTCTCCCCCACCCCCTTGGACACCCTGGACACCACCACCCCCTTGGACAGACCCCCACCCCCTGGACACCACCCCCACCCCCTTGGACACCCCCTGGACACCACCACACCCTTGGACAACCCCCTACCCCTCAGGACACCACCCCCACACCCTAGACAGCCCCCACCCCCTTGGAAACCCCCACCCCTCCTGGACACCCCCACCACTCCTGGACACCACCACCCACCTATTACCCCCTTGGACACCCCCTGGACACCCCAACCCTCTAGACAGGCCCCCGCCTCCTTGGAAAGCCCCCCACCCCCTTAGACACCCCCACCCCCTTGGCCCCCCCACACACCCCTGGACTGCCCCCCACCTCCATGGACACCCTGGACACCCCCCATCCCTCTGGACAGCCCCCCAAACCCTCTGGACACCACCCCCACCCCCTTGGACACCCCTTGGACACCACCACACCCTTGGACAGCTCCCACCCCTCAAGAAACCACCCCACCCCTGGAAGCCCCCACCCCCTTGGACACCCCCACCCCTCCTGGGCACCCCACCCCTCCTGGACACCCCACCCCTCCTGGACACCACCACCCACCTCCTACCCCCTTGGACACCCCATGGAAACCCCTAACCCTCTGGACAGCCCCCCGGACAACCCCCAAACCCTCTGGACAGGCCCCCACCCCCTTGGAAAGCCCCCCACCCCCTTAGACACCCCCACCCCCTTGGACAGCGCCCCCCACACCCTTGGACACCCCACCCCTTCTGGACACCCCCACCCCTCCTGGACACCACCACCCACCTCCTACCCCCTTGTACACCCCCCGACCCTCTAGATAGACCCCCCGGACAACCCCAAACCCTCTGGACAGTCTCCCACCCCCTTGGATAGCCCCCACCCCCTTAGACACCCCCACCCCCCCCACATAGACTGCCCCCCACCTCCATGGACACCCTGGACACCCCCAACCTTTGGGACAACCCCCCCGAACCCTCTGGACACCACCCCCACCCCCTTGGACACCCCTTGGACACCACCACCCCCTTGGACAGCCCCCACCCCTCTAGACAGCCCCCACCCCTGGATATCCCCCACCCCTCTAGACAGCACCCCCACCCCCGTGGACACCCCCACCCCTCCTGGATAACCCCCCACCCCCTGGACAGCCCCCACCCCTCTAGACAGCACCCCACCCCCGTGGACACCCCCACCCCTCCTGGACACCACCCCCACCCCCACCCCCTTGGACACCCCCCTGGACACCCCCAACCCTCTGAATAACCCCCACCCCCAGACAACCCCCCAAACCCTTTGGACAACCCACACCCCCTTGGATTGCCCCCCCACCCACCCCCTTGGATAGCCCCCACCCCCTTCGACACCCCCACCCCCTTGGACCCCCACACCCCTGGACTGCCCCCCCCACCTCCATGGACACCCTGGACAGCCCCCAACCCTATGGATAACCCCCAACCCCCTGGACAACCCCCAACCCTCTGGACAGCCCCCCAGAACCATGGGATTTTAACCTCAAGCTACTAGTTTTGGAATATCTAGGGATTTTAACCTCAAGCTACTAATTTTGGTATCATGCCATTATTCAAAATGAGAACCATGAACTGTATCTCCTAACAGTCTAAAATGATATATTATTCAATGAATAGGGTTTTAATAGCATACGAAGACTTATAATAGTCCACGAAAATGAGTGACATAAATAGTTTATGGAACAAAAAAAAGTGATACCCAAAATAGAAACAACCAAGGATCCAAAACAAACATTCCACCATGAAAAACCATATATACTTATAAAATAAATCAAAATGGTACATGTAATGGGTTTATCACAATTTTTTAGATATAATTTGCAGTAATATAGGTGAATGAGATCATTATTTTTAAATGACAACAAATATTACCATAAATGTAGGGCATCCACGAAATAAAAACAAATGAAATATAAGTAGGTGAGGCTTACTTGAATATTGCAAGTTGATATAATAGATCTGATGATAATAAATACGATGATGATGGAAAAATGAGGTAAGAGGGTTCAAAATCAAAGAATCTTACATAGTTTAAACAAAAAAACCACAAAACGTAAATCTAGACTATCTGAAAAAAATGAACAAAATAAAGTCGTGGGAGGCTTACCTGAGTGTTGCTAGTGGATATGATAGATCAGAGGAGATTAAAGATGATAAACGATGATGGAAAAATGAGTTTAATGAAATGAGATCGAAGATTCGATTCTAGGTTTTTCGTGCGAGAGAGACGAGTCCAGGTCTGTCGATCGAAAAATCAGAAATGACAACCCATGGGGCGTAATAAATTTTTTAAATGTTTTATAACGTCGGTTATTTAATAACCGATGTTATAAACTATTTTTATTACATTTATAACTTCAGTTATTATAATAACTGAAGTTATAAATGTATCAGATACCGTAGTTTTTACATCGGTTATTTTATAACCGATGTAAAAAAAGCCGTGTGTTGGTTTTTTACATTGGTTATTCTATAACCGACGTAAAAAACACATCAGAAACCATAGTTTTTACATCGGTTATTTTATAACTGATGTAAAAACTACCAGGTGTTGGTTTTTTACATCGGTTATAATATAACCGAGGTAAAAAATTCTACGGATTGGATTTTTATGTCGGTTATAAAATAACCGATGTCAAAAATGCCTTAGATGCCACATTTTTTACGTAGGTTATAGAATAACTGACGTAAAAAATTCGATAGATGCCTCATTTTTTATGGAGGTTATTTGATAACCGTTGTAAAAAATTTACTCTTAGTATTTTTCACATCGGTTATAAAATAACTAACGTAAAAAACCACATATCAAATATTTTCATGTCGGTTATATATAACCGATGTAAAAAATGGTGGTGTTAAAAACGTTTTCTGCACTAGTGCATTGGTGATGGCCTAATAAGTTTTACTCACACTTTCCTCGGGCCTCCATTGGGTACCTTAGCATATTTCATGGTTATAGGTCAGAAGAAGGGTAAGGGCCCAGTGCTTGAGAATTGAGTTGGGATTCAGGATGAGCTTGGTTGATGTTCGGGACTTAGTGTTAGTACCATTTGGGGGGTTTCACTGTTTATCTTCATTTTGGTTTTGTTCACTTTCACTATAGCATGGCATTACATACTCACTACTGGTTGTGTTGTACCCAGTTTGGGAATGGTTTATTTATGATTTGTGTTGGTTGTTTTACGGTGTTTATGCTATTTATATTTTTACTACATTAGATTACTCTAGTAAAAAGGGGGTATAGTCTGCTCACGTTACTACTTAGACCCTCGCTGCTAGTTGGCAACCTATGGCGTACAGGGAGGTGCGCTTGAGGTCATGTAACCACCTGGCTTGGGGCATCGGTTAGTGGGTCCTAGGTCAGGGATGTTACACCATCAAGGCAGCCATTAGTACTTGATTAGATTATACGATTATAGGTTTGGACAAGGGGAAGGATCAAACTTTTGACACCTGAATTTGTTTCTTGCTTTAGGATGGAGCTTAGTAGAATATGACCGAGCAAGATATCAAGATGCTTGGATATTTTTTGGTCACTTTTTGATTATTTTTTATAGAAATCATTAAACCATCTACCTGCTACCATGTACACATGTTTTCCTATTTTGAAAAGACATGACATAATCATCCGGTATATGATACTGTTCATCTTTTGAGTTGATTGTTATTATCTGGTAAAAAATTCTTACTTTGGATACCAATTTATTTATTATTATTTCTTCTTCTATTTATTCATATGTTATATATTCTCTATGATATAATCTTACCAGATGAAATAATTTCCCCACCATCACACCCTAGGCCCTCACTACTAGTCGACAATGTTTGGTATACGAGGAGGTGTGCTTGAGGCCATGTGGCCTACCAGGTTCAGTTAATCATGAGTGAACCAGGTCTGGGATGTCACAATGTGGTATAAAAGATCTTTTCTTTTGTATTATTATTTAGGAAATTTTTACAAGAGATTAGGAACATTTTTGAACTTGGTCATAAGCCATGCCTAGGAGTAGCTAACCCACATCCAGGGTAAACAAAAAGTTTACTAATAATGGAAATTATTGTTTTGTTTTTTGATTATTAATATTGATGCCCTTTCATTATTGGGTGATGAACATGTTTTTTTATTTCATATGCTTTATGGATATTTTACCTTGTCCTATTATGGAAAAGAGCATTGTTACATGTATCATTATAGGCACCTTGAACTAACATTCCATGAATATTCCATTTCATATAGGTACATTCCATTGATTTAATTACCTATTTTTCCTATGATTATTTAGTGATTCATGGTTATATATATTCCTATGATACTAATGTATTTTTTAGGGAAAAATTGGTTTTTTAAAGTGTCAACATCAAACTAAATAATGTTTTGCTATTATATATTTATGGTGGTATCTTAAATAGATATTTTAGACCCTTATAATATATATATCCCTAGTTACATGAGCTTGGATTTTCCTAGTATTGAGTGACTACCATTTTCAATTTATGAGGTGTATAGGACCTTGTGAATTGGAATGGGTAATTAACTAATTTGATCCATCATATATTTACCGTAATATTATGACTCTAAATTTTACATGCGATGATTTGAATTAAATGGGTGTTGATTTAAGCTATAAAGTTTATGGGACTTTATTATCCAGGAATGAAAATCCATTTAATCAAGAGTTTCTCTATGTATAAAAATCACTTACGAACTTAAAATGTAAATCTTTACTTATAAATGAAATGGTTTCTAGTGAATGGAGAGGTTAATTGAAATTTAAAGAGTGTTACTTCTTCAAATTGTAATTGAACCTCCATATAATTAAACCTTTATAAATTAAAACCTGAACACTTACCAATACCTTGGACTTCTAAGCATGTAGTTAGGGAATTATACCTTGGTAAATGAGCCAATTTCCTTATGATCTGTTTCCACTAGTGTTTCTACCTTCTTAAATCTTGTTTGAGGCATGTTCTTGGAATTTTAGAGATATGCCACCATGATTTCCTCTACTCATGCACCAAAAGGGTGGTGATGATCACACTATAGAGGTAGTAGGCCTCGAGACACTAGTGATCCCTCCAGTAGTGCCACTTGAGCCACCTGTTATTCCTAAACTAGTAACTGATTCTCAACTTGAAGAGAGTTTCCTACCTTCGATACCGTCTATGTAAGGTGCTCCATGTCTACACCTACTATGTATGATTTGACTCATGAGTTCCAGTAACAACGTCTTCCCTTATTTGTGGGGGATGGTGGTCCTTAGGCTGCTGAGTCTTGGATAGAGTCCATTATTTATATCTTCAAGAATCTGGAGAAACCTCTAGAGAGAAGGGTCAATCTTTCCACCTATATGCTACATGATTCCTCCAACCATTAGTGGGATGTGATTAGTCACGATGGTCATCATCAGGGCATAGTCTGGGCAGACTTCCATACTTCCTTCTATGACTAATTCCTTCCTTAGATGTTGAGAGATGACCGATCAAGAGAGTTCATGCACTTAGTGCAGGGTGTTATGTTCGTAATGGATTATTCAATGTGTTTTATTAAGTTACAATGCTTTTTACCACTTCTGGATGGTGATGGGATATCATGAGCATGATTTTTTGAGGATGGGATCAAGTATTACATATTATTATAGGTGAATGTTTTTTCCTATCTAACTTTTCTAAGATTATAAATCAAGATCTTACCACTGAGTGTAAATTGATAGAGGACAATGATACTGGGAACAAAGGATCAGTGTTGAGGCAGGGCAGTGGTTCTCCCGGTAGCAGGAAGGGCAACTTTGAGGTTTCTCATCAGAGTAGTGGTTTCCATAGTACCTATACTGGTAGATTTTTTGTATTTCATCATTGTGGGAGGCATGTGAATGTAAGACTCAGTGTGATAGAGACCCACTTGAGTATTGTGATTATTGCTATATAGACCATCTTCAGAGGTTTTTCCAGACTGTTCCATCTGCTCCCAATAGAATAGGATCCACACCAGCTCCACCTTCAGGATCGGGATCCGTTATTCCATGTAAGATTGGGAGTTAGAGTATCACCGATTGAAAAGACTTTTTAGGAGGTCATGGATATGGTATTTAGAATCTTGATTATTAGCCATAGTAGATCAAACTTTCTTAGGGTATTCCATCTGTAGCATAGGGCCATGGATCCGGCCAGTTGCATGGTTTATAACTGATACATGCGGATTAGAGTAAAGGACCATAAATTGTACAAGGTACTATTCTACTATCCTCTACTATTGTATATTATTTATTTTATACAAGTGAATATCATTACTTTATCTCTTTATCAACCATGGAATTTCTCAAGCTATAAATTCAGTTCTTCTATTGGGTGATGACCTTGGACACGCCATTGGGTGTTTGGTCAGAGGGCATACTCCAATACAAATAATTTCCCCCTTGAGGTAGGAAGTTAACATTTCTTATGGGACATCTTCATTATTGAGATGAAAATATACAATGTCATTCTCAAAATAGACTAGTATGTTCTTTATCACACCCATATGGAATTCTATTGCCATCGAGTATCATTTACTCCACCATAAGGTGGTAGTTATCTTCACAAGGGTGAGTGGAATTTCTAGGCCATTAAATCTAGAATATATTTTCATGGGATAGGTGGAGTGACCACCTAGATTCCATGCCTTTATATATAGAATCATGTCCTACCTCAAATTGATTTTCCTTTGGGAGTAGACCAATTTGGGGATATCTTTCCTAATGATTTTTCAAGATTACCTTCTATGAGAGAGGTAATGTTTTTGATCGATCTTATTATAGGATCATCTCAAGTATCTATTCCTCTGTAAATGATGGCACCTAATAAGCTCCAGAAGCTCAATAGATTGTTGGATGATTTATAATCAAATATTTTTATCTGACCTACCACTTGTTCTTTGGGTCTGCCTGTGATTTTTTACAAGAATTTGAATGGGAACCTTATACTATGTGTGGATTACCGATGATTGAAATAGATTACGGTTAAGAACCAGTATCTATTACCTTGAATATTTGATCTCTTTGACCACATATAATGAGCTAGAGTATTTTAAAAGATCTTATTGAGATCGTGCTATAATTAGGTACGAGTCAGGCCTTTAGATATACCACGTACGACTTCCCAAAGTCAGTATGGTTTATATGAGTTCCTTGTTATTCCATTAGGTCTAAGAAACACACCTATTGTTTTCATGGCCTTTATGAATAGAGTTT
This sequence comes from Viscum album, assembly GCA_963277665.1. Taxonomy (NCBI): domain Eukaryota; kingdom Viridiplantae; phylum Streptophyta; class Magnoliopsida; order Santalales; family Viscaceae; genus Viscum; species Viscum album. The sequence continues at coordinate 2,081,506,450 of OY728143.1, read as the reverse complement.
TTAAATTATATTTAGACTCCTTTTTGGTGGGTTTTATGGACAAAATCTTAGTGTATTCTCATACCTGTAGCGGCCATGATCAACATCTTGAGATTGTTTTGAATACACTAAGGGAGCATCAACTATATGATAATATTTTTATGTGAAACTTATAGATTGGAAAAGTAAAATTATTAGGTCATATTATATTATAATCAATATTATCCATTGACCTAGATAAGGTGAGTGTTGTGGTTTCCTAGTATTATCCTAAGAACATGTTTTATATACATAGTTTCTTAGGGATGGCTGGATATTACAGGAATTTCATACATGGATTCTCTGAAAAAAAATTAACCTCTTAATGGTCTTACTAAGAAGGGTGTGAAGTTATTTTGGTCTAAATCATGTGATAAAAACATTCAAGAGCTAAATGGAAGGATTATTTTGAAACCAATTTTGATTATTCTAGAGCCTGTCCGAAGCTATGTGGTGTTCTGGGATGCATTAGTCATCAGGCATGGTGTATTGATAATGCAGGATGACATAATTATTGTGTGTGAGTCTCACCAGTTGATACCTCATGAGTGTAATTACCCAATGCATGACCTTAATATAGTATCAGTTGTCCATTCCTTACCTTGATGGAGACACTATATGATGGGAGAGAGCTTTTTGGTCTATAGAGACCACAAGATCCACATATATATCTTCACTTATCATGAATTGAATCTCATATAGTGAATATGGTTTGAATATCATCAGTCCTTTGATTTTTATCTTGCATATATTCTTCGAAATGGAAATGCGGTTGCTGATGTGCTGAGCTAGAAGACTCAGGAAAAATCCGTACAAGAATCCAACGATGAATGGAAATTGGTGGCCCTATTTTCTGAGTTGCATCTAGAGTTTCAAAAGAGACAAAAATAAAATTTTCTTATAACCATAGTAGTTATCTATTCACTCTTGGATATAGTGAAGAGAAGGCAGTTTTCAGATCCCGATGGTTCGGTTCTCTAGGAGAGTATTTCTAATGAGGAACCGACTCTAAATTATTTTGTTGATGGAGTCAACATCCTTTATATACATGGGAATTTCTGGGTTCATACAAACATGATAGATGATATGTTACAAGAGTCCCATACATATTAGTGTTCATTTAATCCATACATCTATAAGATGTATCATGATATGTGTCTCTAATATTGGTGGATAAGAATGAAACATTAGATTATAGGTTTTATCACTAGGTGTTCCACCTGTCAGTGAGTGAAGGTAGAGCACAAGTGTATTGTTGGGTTTTTACATCTATTTCAAGTGCTAGATTGTAAATGGGAAGATGTTGCAATGGATTTTATATTCGGATTACCTAGGTTTCCTTGAGGTAGAGATGCATTTTGGGTAGTCATTGATTTATGGAAATAAGTATCCCACTTTTTTTATATCTTGGAAAATTTCTTAGTTGATGATCTGGGAAGACTGTACGTCCATGAGATCATATGATTACTTGGGGTCCCTCATACTCTCATTTAATATAAGGATTATTATTTCACATCAAGGTTCTGTAAATCCTTATAGAGAGCTATAGGTACATAGGTGATTTTGAGAATATATTTTCACCCTTAGAATGATGGATAGTTAGAACAGATGATACAAGTATTGGAGGATATTCTCTGAGCATGTGTATTTGATTTTAGAGGTTATTGGGAGAAGCATATCCCTCTATTTGGTTTCTCCTACAACAATAGCTATTAAGTGATGATTCAAATGGATCCGTATGAGGACATATATGGTAGGGTGTGCTGTTCACCCCTATGATGGTTAGAGGTAGTAGAGGCAGTGCTACTAGGTCCTCATCTTATGTAGGAGACTTCAAAGTAGCTGCACTTAATCAGGAAGTGTATGTATACCACCCAGTCAAAAAAAAATCACCTTTATATCACATTATATAACCTCTATAGTTTAAGTTTGGGGATTATGTTTTATTATGGGTATCACCCAGTTATGAGAATAAATGGATACAAAAGCAAGAGAAGATGTCACCATATTTTTTATGCCTTTTATGATCTTGGATAGATTCATGCTGGTAGACTATCAATTTCTATTAGCTCATAGGTACCATTCCATACACCAAGTCTTCCAAGTTTTATAGTTTCTCCATTACCATGTTGACTCGTCTCATACTTTTGATCTTGAGGATTTTGAATTGGACGACAATGCTTATTTTTAAGAGTATCCCATACACATCATTGATCACATCACAAATTATCTATGATTCCATTATTTCCATTTAGTGAGGGTTCTATGAAATAAAAACTATGCACAAGATGAAACTAGGGAGTGGGAGGACAACGTATATGTCCAGTGGTCTGAGTTGTTCTTATATGAGCTTTTTCCACCCTTGTAAGGGTAACTCTGGGATGAGTTCCTTTAAGGGGGGAAGAATGTAAGAACCCAATTTTTATATGAGGTGATAATACTTTTATTTTCATTATAAATCTTTGGTTTTGACTAAATATTAATTCTTAGTGATGATATAGATAAAATGAGTGTGTATAGGGCTTGTTCAGAGCCCGAAACCCCGACCAATGGACGAAACCACTAGGACACATGGTTAGTATAAACTGTGCTACCCAGTCCGTACGATTTCTCCTAATCGTGAGGTGATTTTTAGAGGTAAGAGTTGGGAACACAGTATAACATAACCATTTTCTCAGGTCCTCATGTCCATGGTAAATATTTTTAGTTTTTAGTAGAGCTAAATGGAATAGTTGGAGTATGGTTTCTCAAACAGTGAAACCAAACAATGTGGGTTCCCTCTCTGGGTAGTGAGCTAAGCACAATTGGAACATGGTTTTCTTAACTATAAAAACAAACCATATGAGGCCTCTCTATGGATAGTTCATGCTGCATAGTTGGTGCATGACTTGGTCAACCATGAATACATACAGTGCGACCCCTATAAAGAGGGGTGAATTTACCATTTTCCCCAAATTTTCTTATAACCTTACCCCGTATTTTATTTTCCTCCTACGTGCATAGGAATCTCCCATTTTATTCTTTGGAAAGCTACTAATCGAGGTTCATTTATTAATTTTCCATCTAGAATTAGAATCAAGGGTCAGTCATCTCATTGGATTCCTCTTGATAAGTGATTTAATCCTTAGGCTTAGTTCATAATTTGTCTTCCTCTCAAAGGCACTATTTTGATGTAGGCTCATATGTACTATTTTCTTTACATTGATAAATTAATCCATTTTCTTCTAATCCATACTAAACTAAGGGTCGATACTAGATTATGAGAGTACTATAGGCTCAAAGTTGGTGGGATATGACTTTCCCCTAAAAGTATCATCATTTATAGTTTACCGTCATTATATGCATGCCGATTTCATCAGATGATGATTCTAAAACTAATCTTCTTTAATTATAACTGTTAATATTACATTATAAATACTTAATTATATCACTTGATACCATTGTAGGTTAATACCACAACTCTAACCACCCATTTAGGGCATGTGCTTCATTATTGCCTTGGTGACCCATGTTGGGTCTATTTGCAGCATTGTTCGTGTGTGTCGAACTTCACCTTTGTTAAGGATAATTATATTACATAATTAAAGGAATATTTAAATGGTTAAATGGAAAGTATATTTATATATATCACTTATCCAAGTTAAATTATAATTTAATTGTTTTCATATTGGTTACATGTCCTCTACCCCCTCATCAGGTTAATGAAAGGTATGGAATAAACCTATTAAATGTTTATAAATTAAAGTGATAAATGGTTGCATGTACTTGATATTCCTTGTCATGATTATTTAAAGGTAGTGGAATGAACCCATTAAATGATTAAGTGGAATGAGTATTACATAGCCCTGATTATATATGATATAAATTGAATGACTATAAGGTGACAATTTCCATGGACATTTTTAATATTTATAGGAATGGTCAAACTTCAGACAGCCTTGGACTCCCAAGGGAATTATTTGACCACTTAGAGGACACCATTCCAATTCATTATGCCAATTTATATGGGAGATAAACACCATGGAATCTGATTATTGTATTACTAAAATAATGCCTCAGTGATGTACCAACGATTCACTTGACATCTCTTCAAGATATTATAATTCCTTGGATACACTCCTTGGAAATAGATTGATGTTCTTGGACATGCGACACCGTAGATTCAACCCATTGGTCCCAGTAAGGCATAGCTTGAGATTATTGTGGACAAGGCACATGCATTCGATTAGACTATTTTATAGTGGAATTCATTGGGTGATCCCTTTGTATCACACTCAAAGCCTTTATTTCCACACAACATGAGTTACTACTATGAGTTGGTGGACCCTAGATGTCAAAGATGCCTTGGTTTCACCTTGGATTGTAAGGAACTGACCCCAGTTTCCCAGAGCTAGTGCCTTATTACATTATATTGGAATGACTATAAAAAAGTCGTATCTTGAAGGAATTAATGGTTTAGTAGATTTAGAAACAAGATACATATATAAGTTCAACATTACACCTTGAAAGAAAAAACAACACTAATTTATTCCATTAGAAACATCCAGGCCTCCTAGATTATGCCTGCAAGTCACTCATAACTTAATTCTTCATATCCCGGGAAAAGAAACATAATAAATGGGTGTGATCAAATGCTCAGTAAGAGTAAGAAATACATAGGAATATAATATAAACATAAACATTAGGAATTGTGAGTAATTGAAAACACATGCCTTCCCAAATAATAAACTTTCACACATTATGAAAGGAATATGAGCAGAGTAAATCATGCCACAATAAAGCATAACCATGGGTGTTCTATTAATAGAATTACCACATGAACTTTCAATTACTAGATTCATAATGAGGGAAGTTCAAATGATGGACATTCTAAAATATACCATCAAGGCCTCGACCAAGACGTCTAAAATGATAATGGCCTCAGCCAAAACCATAACTCAAAATGGGCAAGGCCTCATCCAAGTCCACATCAATTTGTCTCATGAGACCAACCGATGCATATAGGGGCTATAAAGGGACCCAAAAATCACATAATAAGTACAATTAATTCATCATATGAGTGGAGATAAATATAAACTACATATACATTCATATTGAAACTCACATATGAAATTTAAATAACTTTTCTTGAACATTAATCTTAAACACCAACCATTCAGAGTAAATTTGGTGAATGGTTTTAGAGTAGAACATACAAAATCAAAGTAGTCATAAAAAATCCAATTAAATATGGTAGATGAAATAATAAATTATTAGTCCCAACAATACATAAGAATCAATAAAAGTGTTTAAATAGATGAAAATACTCTTATAAAATCATTAAGTAATTCTTGAGATAAATACTCTTTTATTTTGAAAAGAAGCACTCTTTTGGAAAAGTCTTTGTATAAAACCAGAAATTAAGTAAGATAGTATTTTCATAATAAAATTAGTGATTTTATAAAGATAATGGTTTCTATAAACATATTATATATTTCCTTTTAAATTAGGTAAGAATTTGAGAAATTCCCTTGAATCGGGCTTGCATTTCAAAAATAATTTTGAAAGTTCCTTTTAAAGCGTGTAACTACCCATAAAATAAAAAAGGATTATGGTTGGTAAAAATATTTAGAACACTCACACAAAATTTATTATGTTTACGTAATAATACATAATAAATTAATTGAGGTAATTAGACAATAAAATTAACCTGAATGAAAATGGAGGTTCGGGTGGAAAACCCTTACCTTAAGTCCGAATGGGTTCTTCTCTTGAACTTAAGGTCCTTGAATATGAAATTAGACTTATTAATAACTTAATTAAGAACATATTATAGATTTATTTAGTTTATAATTATTTTATTAATTCCATTATTTCTTTATTGATTAGTTATAAGATTGAATTTCGTCGTTCCATAGTGTTCGTTTTCTAGATTTTCATAATCAGTTCACTTGTTTTTATGTAATGAAGTTCATGTGGAATGGATTTAAATCTAAAGAATTGAATTTAAATATTATTTATGAACAAAAATATGTGTTAATGGTCATTTATATAATTTGGTTTCATTTCATGACAATGAATCCTTAGATGAAATATTAATGATAATCAATTATATTATTTTAGCAGTATTTTGATTATTAGGAATTAGTTTGGTCATATGATTTAATATTTTGTACATATACAGGTTCCTAAATATTAAATAGGTTATAATAAATATATTATAGATTGGTTCAACCATAAAAATGGTTTCATGACCCGTAATTTAGGAGAAATTGAAGAAAAAAACTTCGTCGTCCAAAAAGGTTGTAAATTGGAACCTCACATACGATGATTTTGTTTATAAAATAAAAGAGAGAGAATATTGATGATGTTTATTCCATTCACATGATATAATTATATTATATAGATGATACTGGAGTTATAATGGTAATTTTGACATACGAGGTGAGGAGAAGATAACAATAGAATGGAACTTGAAATGAAAATGAAAGAAATAAAATGTGAATTTACCTCTTGAATCCACCTCCTTGAGAAACACTTTAAGAGAAGGGGTTTTGGTATTTTGGAAATTAAAAGAGATTATTGGATGTAGTTAGTGACTAGGTAGGTTATTTGAGCATAAATTACAGGATATTAAAGGCTTATAGGAGTGTGGAGAAGAGGGAGTGATTGAGGGTTTTATAGTGGAGGAGAGGAGTGAATTTTTAATATTTTACTCATTATTTTATTATTTCCATAAATAAAACCAATAGGGTTGTTTAATGTGACCCATAATAGTAATAAGTACATTTTAGTTTGAACTAAGTGGTCTTAAATCACTCATGATGTCATAAATATTGTATTTAACTGATAATTTGTATATACTGTATTTTATAGTATTTCACTATTCATAAAAATTCAAGAATTTTAAAAACATCCCAAAAATTCATCCCAGCCATTTTTTGATGTAGAGAATTCGAAAATGAAATGAATTTTTGGAAAATAAATTTCTAAATATTTTTAATTTATTTTTTAAATAAAATCATAATTTATTAAAAAGAAAACTTTAAAACTATAAATCTTTTTATAATACATTGAGAAATTAATCAAGGTCTCATAAAATTATCTTATAACCATAAGACAATAAAGTAAAAATTTATGATTAAATTTTATGAAAATAAATTTTCATTTTTAATTATTAAATTAATCAAAAACTTTAAATTAAAATATTCATGACATAAAAAAATACCGATACTTATAATATGATCATTTTTTGACTTTTAAGATGTCTAAATTGTATTTATATATTCATGGGTGAAGTTTATATTTTTTTGTACAATTTACTATTCATTACTATTAATTAATATTCATAAGGGTATGTTACTATTCACAAAAAGTTAAGTTTTTCTTATCAGACTCTAAATGACTTACTGATGCAAAATCTAGATGAAACTTTTTCAAAATTCAAAACATAACATAGGAAAATTTGTGTTTAACAGCTAAATTATAAAATGTGTTGTTTTTTAGTGACTTAGTGTTTCATGCATTCAATATTTATTTTCAAAACCTTGGTGTGTTACATTCTCCCATCCTTATAAAAATTTTGTCCTTGAAATTCACAGAATGTTACCTCCCAAAAAGATTTGGGCAGGTCTTCCTCATAAGATCCTCAGGCTCCCATGTTGCCTCTTTAATTTCATGATTTCTCCAAAGTATATTTACTAGTCGAGTCGTCCGATTCCTCAACATTTGTTCTTTAGTGTCCAGAATTTGGATAGGCTCTTCACAGTAGGATAGGTCAGGTTCCAACTCTATACCTTCAGAAGTAAGGACATGCGTTGGGTCTGGAATATACTTTCTTAGCAATGGGACATGAAACACATTGTGTACTTTGGACAGGCTAAGAAGGATAACCAAATGATATGCAACAACTCAAATTCTATCCATAATTTCTAAAGGCCCAATGCACCTAGGGATTAGTTTCCATTTCTTTCCAAATCTTATAATGCCCTTCCATGGAGATACTTTCAAGAAAACTTGATCACCCACTTGAAATTATAGATCCTTCCTTCAATTATCAGCATAGATCTTTTGCCTACTTTATGAAATTTTGATAGGACCTTGAATATTCTTTACCTTCCCTGTTGTTTCCTCTACAAGATTTGGACCCAAAGGCTTCCTTTCTCTGACTTCTTGCCAACAAGTTGGTGTATGATATCTCTTTCCATACAATGCTTCATATTGATCCATTTGAATACTGGAATGGAAACTATTATTGTAGGAAAACTCCATTAAAGGTAATTATTGATCCCACATACCTTGGAAGTCAAGTGAACATGATCTCAACATTCCCTCTAAGGTTTGGATCATCCTCTATGATTTTCCATTAGTTTGTGGGTGGTAAGCAGTGCTTAAACGAAGTTTGATATCCAAATATTTCTGAAGACTTTTCCAGAATTTCGATGTAAATCATGGGTCACAATCAGAAACATTTGAGAGAGGTTCTCCATGAATTCTCACAACTTCATTTATATAGAGTCTTTCTAGGCGTTGGAGTGGAAAATCCTCCCTTATAGTGATTAAATGTGCAGATTTTGTAAGTAGATCTATAATTACCAATATTTCATCATTATTCCTTGGTGTTTTAGGTAATCCAGTGAAAAAATCCAAGGTGAAGTCATCCCATTTTCATGTAGGAATATGTTGAGGTTGCATGGATCCTTTTATATGTTGCCTTTCGGCCTTCACATGTTGACAAACTAAATATCTTGATACATAATCAAAAATTTCCCCCTTCATATTATCCCACCAGAAATGTTCCTTAAAATCTATATACATATTAGTGCTACCCGAATGTATAGAGAAATTCGAACTATGGGAATCATCCAATAAATCCATTTTTAGCTCGGGTATAGCTAGAACACAAAGCCTCTTCCTAAATCTTAGAATTCCATCTTCACATACAAATTCATCCAACTTCCCCTCTTTTTCACAACATTAATTTACTTTTACAGATTCTTATCATCAAGTTGAGAAATTTTAATCTTTTCTAATAAAGATATTTGGACAAAAAAATGAAAAATTTGTGATGTTTCACCTTATTTGATAATTCCTATATCCATCCTCCCTAGATCTATGTAAAAAGGATCCTTGTCAATCCCCATTTTGTTGAGAACCCCATGATCCTTCCCGATCAATGCATCAAAATCCTTGTTTGCCTTTCCTGGGTGGTAGTTTATAGTACAATCATAATCCTTGAGTAGTTTGAGCCATCTCCATTACCTCATGTTTATTTCTTTTTGTGAGAATATATACTTCAAAATCTTATAATACATATATATCTCACATTTTTCACCATAGAGAAAATTTATCCATATTCTCAGAGAAAATATTACCACTACTAACTCAAGATCATGTGTGAGATATTTTTGTTTATTATTTTTAACTACCTTGATTCATAGGAAATAACTCTATCATTCTACATAAGGAAACAACCAATTCCTTTCTTTGATACATTGCTATAGATAAAAAACCCATCATTCCCCGAGGGTAGGGTTAAGGTCAGAGCATTCACTAATCTCCACTTCAACGCTTCAAAATTGTCCTCACATTCCCTTGTCCATACGAACTTAACCCCTTTACATGTAAGCTTGGTCATTGGGTTTGATAAACGGGTGAAGTTATGAATGAAACACTGATAATAATCTATTAATCCAATAAAATTACGTACCTCAGTTATGTTCATTAGAGTAGGCCATTATTGCACATCATTTGTCTTCAAAGGATCAACATATATTCCATCTTTAGAGACAATGTGGCCCAAAAAGGAAATTGATTGAAGCCAAAATTCACAATTTCTAAACTTCCGATATAATTCATTTCTTCGAAGAGTCTTCAGAATAGTGCGCAAGTGATTTTCATGATCTTAATAGCTTTTGGAGTATTCCAAGTTATCATTAATAAACACCACCATAAAATCATAAAGATATTATTTGAAAACTCTATTCCTTAAATACATGAAAATATAGGGTGCATTAGTCAGTCCAAAAGGCATTACTATAAACTTGTAATTCCTATACCTGGTTCGAAATGTTGTTTTTGGAATGCCTTCCTTCATCACAAGAAACTGATGATATCTAGATCGAAGGTTAATTTTCAAAAAATATTGAGATTCATGAAGTTGATCGAATAAATCATCAGTGCGAGGTAGGGGATACTTGTTCTTTATTTTTATAGCACTAATCTCCATATAGTCAATTCACAACCTCATAGATCCATCTTTCTTCTTAATGAAAAGAACAGGGAATCCCCATAGAAAAACAATAGGGTGAATAAATCCTTTATTACTAAATTCCTCTTGTTGTTTCTTCATTTACACTAATTCCACAGTGTCCATTCTATAAGGAGTCTTTGATATAGGCCTTGAATCGGTAATTAATTCAATGAAAACTCAATTTCTCACTCTGGAGGATGTCTAGGTAAATCCTTTAGAAACACATCAACATATTCTTTCACAATCGGTACATCGGCTATCCTAAAATTATTTTACTAAAAAATAGTTATTTCATTCCCTTCCTCCCCAATAATTGAATTCAGCAGAGCTATAGGGGTGGATCTAGATGAGAATCAGAGGGTGATGTTTCAACCCTAACGATAAGGGATTCCACATCATCCTAAAAAACTGCAACCTCCTTTCTCTTGCAATAAATTTTTTGCATCATGGTTCTAAAGGAAATCCATAAAAAGGATTATATCAAATTAAATCATGGGTATGACAATGAAATTAGTAGATAAAGTACATTTATACGCCATAATGGGGACTTCCTGACACAACTTTGTTTCAATGATACTTCCATTAGGAGTTTTTACTGACAAATACCTAAATAAATAAAACTGGAAATATCTAATTTTATTTGAAAATTATGAAGATATGAAAGAATGAGATGATCCAAAATCAAATAAATCATTTTCTATTTTTGAGGAAATGATTAAAGTACCTACCACCACATCATTATAAACTTCAATATCAGCAGTTGTGATTGCATAAGCTTGTCTATTTTCCCTTGGCATCTTCTATGGCATGTTTCCTTGACGCTTTGGACAATCATTAGAATAGTGTCCCATCTCCTGATAATTATAGCATTTATCATTAATAGATTCTTTCTTCCTCTTAAAATCACCAGAAAGATGGCCTTTCTGTCAATATTTGTAGCATACTTCTTTTCCTTTTAAGTAGGAACCAGGTTGTTTCCTTCCATAGTTATCAAAAGGTGAAAATTCAACTCTTCCTTTCTTCCCTATTTTCTTATTTCATTTTCTAGAGTTTTCAGCAACCCTATTCTTCTCTTTATTTCCCTTAAATTCATAAAACTTAGAGAATTCATTTTTTATCTTGATAACACATGAAACTATATCCTCCTATGATGAAAAACTTTGGGAGACCAGTGACTGTCGGTGGAATGGATTTAGGTTATTAAAAAATTGATCAATTTTTCTCCTTGTATTATCTATTTAGTCCACAACATGCCTTTCTAAACTTGCGAATTTATCTTCATACTATGAAACATTCTCATCTCCCTTTTGTTTCAAATTCAGAAATTTCCTTTCTATATCTGCTCGCTATTCACGAGGAAAGTATTTCTGTAGGAAGATTTCCTTAAATTCCCTCCATTCCATCTCATCTATCAATTCCTCCTTTGTGTTTTGTATTAATGACCACCACTGATCCGCATCTCCCGATCGATTATAAACTGCCGTGATGACCCTCTCTCTTTTATTACATCCCAAAGGGAGAAATATCTTCTCTAGGGAACTTATCCACTACTCAGCTACAAATGGGTTCATAGTCCCATTGAATGATGGAGGCCGTTGTCACATAAAGCGATCTAATAGAGATCCTCCATGTGGTGGACTGGATGCTCCATACGTGTAAGTTTATTATTCATAAAATGATTAAGTTGTCCCAGTATAGTTATAAGATGCTCTGCACCAGTCACAGCACCAAATCCAACTTCATTATCTTGCGTCGGAGGGAAATCCCTACATGGGATTTTCATGTTCATGCAGTTTCCATTTCTTCCACTAGGTTCCATTTCTAGAAAATGGAATACACTATATTAGGTTATGAATCAAAATGTATAATCTTAACTTATCAAAATACTTAGAATAAATTGAAATCCTATGCATGACTAACCCCATAATCACAAAAATGGTTTCATTGAGAAAAAAAAAATTACATTTAAATTCTGCATAATAGATTATAATGAAAATGTGAATTATCCTAAGCATATACCCTGGGAGGGCCAAGACAGGTGCACAGTAAGACCCATTGTCGTCTACCAGGATACCCTCGGTCAAGCTCGAAATTCCTTGTTAGAGTTTTTACACCTAGGTACATCTGTTCCAGAACCACGCCCACTTGTAGTATCGAGATAGAGATGTATTTTCTAGATAGGTCCACATAATTTATTCCGTAGAAAAATACCAAGATGTTCATGCATGTTTTTCCTCAAAGACTGTCTTATAGATTTTCCCCCTAATCAAGGTTTTCTAAATCTAGTTTCCAAGTTTTTTACTAAACTTCCTTTGATACCAACTGTAAGGACCAAACCCCAGTTTCCCAAATCCGGTGCCTTATTACATTACATTGGAATGATTACAATAAAGTTGCATCCTAAAGGAAAGAATAGTTTAGTATATTTTTAAACAAGATACATATATAAGTTCAAAATTACATCTTTAAAGGAAAAATAACACTAATTTATTCCATTAGAAACATCAAGGCCTCCTAGATTATGCCTGCAAGTCACTCATAACTTACTTCTTCATATCCTGGGAAAAGAAATATAAGGAATGGGCGAGATAAAATTATTTGTAAGAGTAATAAATACAATGTAATATAATATAAACATAAAAATTAGGTATAGTGAGTAATTTAAAACACATTCCTTCACAAATAATAAACTTGCACACATTACGGTAGGAATACGAGTTGAGTAAATAATTCAATAATAAAACATAACCATGGGTATTCTACTAATAGAATCACCACATGAACTTTACATTACTAGATTCAAAATGAGGGAAGTGAATATTCCAAACATTTTTAAATATACCATCAAGGTCTTGGCCAAGATGTCTAAAATTATTAAGGCCTACACCAAAACCATAACTCAAAATGGGCAAGGCCTTGGCCAAGTCCACGTCTATTTGTCTCATTAGAACTACCGATGAATCGAGGGGATATAGTGAGACCAACATATCAAATAATAAGTCTAATTAATTCCTCATATGAGTGATGATAAACATAAACAACATATACATTCATATTGAAACTCATATATGAAATGTAAATAACTTTCTCCGAACATTAATCTTAAACACTAACCATTCCGAGTAAATTTGGTGAATGGTTTTAGGGTAGAAAATCCACAATAAAACTATTAATAAACCATACAATTAAATATGTTATGTTACATGATAAATTATTAATCCCAATAATACATAAGAATCAACAAGAGTGTTGAAATAGACAAAAATACTCTTATAAAATCATTAAGTAATTCTTGAGATAAATACTCTTTTATTTTGAAAAGAAGAGTTCTTTTGGAAAAGTATTTGTAAAAAAAAATGAATTAAGATATTATTTTCACAAAAAAATTAGTGATTTATAAAGATAATGGTTTCAAAAAATTTATTATAGAGTTCCCTTTAAATTAGGTAAGATTTTGAGAAATTCCCTTCAATTGGGCTTGTATTTCGAAAATAATTTTGAAAGTTACTTTTAAAGTGTGTAACTCCCCATAAAATAAGAAAGTATTATGGTAGGTAAATATATGTAGAACACTCAAAAAGAATTTATGATGAGTACATAATAATACATAATAAATTCATTGAGATAATTAGACAATAAAAGTAACCTGAATGAAAATGGAAGTTCGGGCGGAAAACCCTTACCTTAAGTCTGAATGTGTTATTATCTTGAACTTAAGGTCCTAGAATATGAAATTAAACTTATTAATAACTTAATTAAGAACCTATTATACAGGAATTTAGTTTATAATGATTTTATTAATTCCATCATATCCTTATTGATTATTTATAAGATTGAATTTCGTCATTCTGGAGTGTTCGTTTTCTTGATTTTCATAATTGGTTCACTTATTTTTATGTAATGAAGTTCATGTGGAATGGATGTAAATCTCCAGAATTGAATTTACATATTATTTATGAACATCCATATGTGTTAATGGTAATTTATAACATTTGGTTACATGGCCTGAGGATGAATCTTTAGATGAAATATTAATGACAATCAATTAGATTATTTTAGCGGTATTTGATTATTAGGAACTAGTTTGGTCATATGATTTAATATTATGCACATATACTAGTTCATTAATATAAAACATATTATAATACATATATTATAAATTGGTTAAACCATAAAAATGGTTTCATGACTAGTAATGAAGGAGAAGTTGAAGAACAAAACATTGTCATCCACGAAGGTTGTTAATTGGAACCTCCCAGAAAATGATTTTGTTTATAAAATAAAAGAGAGAGAGAGAGAGTAAGAATATTGATGATGGTTCTTACATTAACATGATATAATTACAATATATTAATGATTCTAAAGTTTTCATGGTCATTTTGACAGAGGATGTGAGGAGAAGATAACAGTAGAATGGAACTTGAAATGAAAATGAATGAAATAAAATGTGAATTTACCTCTTGAATCCACCTCATTGAGAATCTATTTAAAAGAAAGTGTTTTGGTCCTTTGGAAAGACCAAGAGATTATTGTACATTAGGAGTGACCAGGGAAGGGTATTTGGGATTAAATTTAAGAGCTTAAAGGCTTAGAAGTGTGAGGAGAAGAGGGAGTGATGGGGGTGTTTTATAGTGGAGGAGAGGAGTGAATTTTGAATATTTTACTCATTATTTTATTATTTACCTCAAGACAGCCAATAATGTTGTTTCATGTGACCGCTAATAGTAATAAGTTCATGTGAGTTCAAACCAAGTGGAATTACATCACATATGATGTCATAAATAGTGTATTTAACTAATAATCTTTATATACGATATTTTACCATATTTCACTATTCATAAAAAATTCAAGAATTTCAGAAAAATCCCAAAAATTTGCCCCAACTATTTTTTGACGTGTATAATTAAAAAATGAAATAAATTTTTTAAAAATAATTTTCTAAATATTTTTAATTTAATTTTTAAAAGAAATCATAATTTATTCCAAAAAAATGACTTTAAAACTATAACTCATTTTATAACACCTTGAGAAATTAATCAAGGTCCAATAAAATTATATTATAACCATAATAAAATAAAGTAACAATTTGTGATTAAATTTTATGAAAATAAATTTCTATTTTTAATTATTAAATTAATCAAAAACTTGTTATTAAAATATTTATGTCATACAAAAATACCATTACTTATACTATAATCGTTTTTTCACATTTAAGATATCTAAATTGCATTTAAAAATTCATGGGTGAAGTTTATATTTTCATGTACAATTTACTATTAATTACTATTCATAAGGGTATGTCACTATTCATAAGGGCATGTTACTATTCACTAAAAATTAAGTTTATCTTATCAAACTCTAAATGACTTACTGATCGCAACTCCAGATGACCATTTTTCGAAATTCAAAACATAGCTGAGGAAAAGATGTGTTTAACAGCTAGATTATAAGATGTGTTGTTTTATAAGGACTTAGTGTTTCATGCATTCAATATTTATTTTCAAAACCTTGGGGGTTTTACATGGATCCTCCTTTATAATAAAGAGGATCAATTTCAGTGTTATTGACACTTTCAAATGATATATCTCTAATAACTAAATCATAATTAATTAAATGGTTACATGTTTTGACATCAGTTGAGTCTAAAGTAGGAATGGGTTAATTATTTTTACTACTCTAATTTTTTATATACATGAACATTAAATAGTTTATATTCACATACTGGATTTTATAGACACTATTGGTGGAGTCCTACTAAGATTTATCTCACACCCTATCCAGGATGCTGTTGGTACCCATGATGATTATATGATTTCTGGTATTATAATTCCCTAACCCTAGAATCATAGAGCTGGTGGTTAATTTATTACGTTGGTACTTGATATGAGGAATCAAATCCTGAAGTACTAAATAGTTTAGTAGTATACAAAAAAATGTAGGAATAAACAAGGCATAAAAAATATGGAAAGGTAAATAACTGAAACACATTCCATTTAAACAACCACATGTGCTAGGAAAATTAACCATGGATATTTTACCAGTCGAATAATAACATGGAATATAAATAACTAATCTCATAATGATGAAATGAAAAATGGTGGACATATGAAATATACCATCGAGGCCTCATCCAAGGCATCTAAAAATAAATGTGTAAGACCTCTTCTAAATCCATATCTAAAAATAAATGGGCATGGATTTGGAAAAATCCATATCTTCTTTGTCTCATGAGACTTACATATGCATAGAGTTTCTATACAGGGATTTGAAAATCACTTAATAATTCCAATTCATTACTTATATGAATGGGGTAAAACATAAACAACACATACATATGAAATTTAAATAACATTTCCCAATCAGTAAACATAATCACAAACCATTCTATGTAATATGGTTAATTGTATCAAAATAGAACATCCACAATAAAACTAATCATAAAAAATTTAATAAAATATGTATAATGATATCATAATAGACTAATGTCAAAGAAAAATAAAATTAAACAAAGGATTTTGAAATAGATAAAAATAATCTAATAAAATCACTGAAAATTGTTAAGAGAAATACCCCCTTTACCATGGATTCATTTATTTAAAAGGCCACACAATTTTAAAATATTTTTTTGAAAAGAACATTGTAAACTTGTAAATTAAGATTCACGACCCTAAGCAATCATGATGATGTAAAATCTTCTCATTCCGCATAATTAAAAAAACATTCCTTCTATATTTTTGTCAACAAAATCATAAATTACCTAATTTGGAAAATGAAAAAATGATTCTATTAAAACCGTTTCCTAAAAATTAAAAAATGTGTAAAAGGAATTTAAAATTTTTTAGGATAATATTAAAAAACGTTTTGATTTTTTTTAGAAAACATGAACATGAAAGAAAAATGTTCCCCAGTGGTGACTTAAACTTAAACAATCCCAAATAATAATGAGATTGTGAAATAACCATTATGTATTTATAATAAATAGAATCATATGAACTATGAAAGAAATAAAATTATATGGATATTAAAATAACATAATAATCTGAATATTATTCATAAGAGACATTCATGGTTAGTATATATACCACAAAAAATAAATAAGTAGTGTATAAGGAATGTGTCCTACCGAAATAAAAGTGAGACAAAAATCCCTTACCTTATGTCTTGAATCTCATCATATTAACTCAATAATATTATATAATAAATATAAATTTATTTTAAATCTATAATAGGACCATATTAATTTCTATATCACCATATATTATTTACTTATGTCTTTATATTACCCTTTTATTAGCAATTCCATGTTAGTGTTACGTTTCGGGTAAAACTGCTTTGTTTTTCACATGTCTTTTAATTTGTTATATTTTTGTTCCTATTACTTATATAATTATTTAATAATTTAAATAATATTAAAATTAAATAAATATAATATATATTCAGTATATATTTACTTATAATAATCTATAAAAGATTGAAATAGAAAATTAAATACACTGTTCATGGAGACGGTAGACCGTACGTACACATGAACGCTGTTTCTAGTTTCTTATTGTATTGAAAGAAAAATAAATAAATATTATAATTCCAGTATAAATATTATATAATACATATCATATAAGTTAAATAAACCAATAATTAATACATTCCATGTAAAGTGTGAATGAATCACATCGTTTTGAGGAGGCGGTAGTCCAAATGTCCACAAATGATGTTATCATATTTACAAAAAATGGAAAGCATGAAGGTATGTGTTATATAATAATTACAGAAGCATAAATATATAATATATATAATATATATAATATAAAAAAATAAATTACATCATTAATCCCAACCATTATGGGTGGAAATTGACGAATGAAAAACATCGGTTCGCGAGGCGGCAGTCCACTGTACACAGAGATGATGATTGTGTATCCCATTTGATGGAAGTGTGTGAGAGTGTATGTATAAACCCTAATATAACAACATATAAGTATATTTAGGATACTAAAGTAATTATATAAACATTAAATAAAAATAATTTAATGGTTTCATGAAGGAAATAAAACAAAACCTTCATTGATGAATGTTACCTCTTCTTAGGGTATCTCTTTTTGATTTTCATAAAAGGACTTATTTAGTTGGATTAATTCCTAATTTAAGAATTATATGATGAATGGAGGGAATTTTTTTAGAGAAATGTTTAGGTTTTGGACAATATTTAAGGCTCAATGTGGTGTGAAGAAGTGAGGGAGGAGGTTCCCTTTTCTGGTCGAGGTGAGGGGCACTTTAAGAAACCCAAAACATATTAAATTAATATAAATGATTTTCAATTCAAAATGGATCCAAAGTGAGTTATTTTAAATATAATATGAGGTTGGTTAAAATTAATCTCAACCAATAATTTTTTGACTAGTTTAGTTCACATTATTACCCTTATCTTTTGGATTAAACCCTTAGTTAAACCCTTTAACTCTTACCAAGACAACATGGCTTTTTTACTCTTTAAGGGTTAATATAGTTTCTATAAAATTCCAAAAGTATAATAAATGAGTAATTTATAAAATTTATAAATTTATACCAATTATTCTACATTATTTTAGTTTTTATTTATTTTATATCATTTAATAAAATAATATTTATTTTAAAATATCATTAGTGTCAATTTTGACACTATTCATGACTTGAATTTTTAAAAATATAATGAAAACATGATAAATTATAAAAAATAACTTTAATAAATCCATAATATATATATATAATCTATAAAATATTTTTATGGCATTAATTATATAAAATTATATTTTTTTTAATGTTTTTAATAAAATTTATTTGGTATGTCCATTTATTAAACAATTACTACATCATCATTGTGTAAGACTTTAATTTAATTATTTCTTCCCAAAAAATTAAAAATAATTTATCATGATGAAGATAAAAATTTTATATTTCAAATTAATATTTATATTTAAATATATCTTCTAAATTACCATATATTAAAAATGTAATACTTATTAAAAAAATGAGTATGATATATTGGACTTTCCTTAGAATAAATTACTAATAAAGGCTTAAAGTCATCCATGTGGATCCAAGAGGCCATAAAATCGTCCCAAGGATGCTTTTGGATGATTATAAATCATAAAATAAAATTATAACAAGTTTTATAGTTATTTTATAATATTTATAGTATTATTTTTACTATTAATTACTCAATTTACCTTTAATCGTGTTAATAAAAATTACAAAAATTACTATTCATAATGTCCAAATATTAAAGGGACCTATTTAAAAAATTTGTGATAACTTATTGAAAATACGTAATTCATTTTTAAAAATTCAAAAAACATATTTTTTAGTAATTAATATGAAATTAATCCCACTGATGATATGATAAAACAAGTTTTTAAAGTGAGAATATTGAAAATATTGAAATATTTTTATATCCAAACTCAATGTGAAATTGATTCAAACTACCTATATTGGATTAAATGAATTTTTTTTCTAATTATTAATTTTTATATTTTAAAAATATAATTTAACAATATGAATTATTTAGATGAAAAATTTGTTTTCAATTAAAATGTAGTATTTTTTCACTTTTCATCAAAACATGAAACTTATCAGAAAACCAAAAATTAAAACAAAGTAAAATTTTATTTTCCTATTTAAATTAATAATTTTATTTTGTCAAATATAATTTATAATAGTTTTAAAATTCATATTTAAAATAGGCTCTCCATTAAAAGGTGGTAAAACTGTTTTTTATAAAATATTGGTTTTTATGTGTAATATTGGGTATATTCTTATCTTATGCCCATAAAATATATTGGATGAATGTAAAAAATATTTTATTGAATATATATTATATATATTTAATTAATATCATTCAATAATAATAATTAATTTAATTTATTAAGATAAAATTCTTTTGGAGCATAAAAATAGTTTTTGTTTAAAAACATTCCCTTTATATTCATCTAGTTTCGATATTCATTTATAATTAATTTGTAAAAAATTAATTCAATAATATATTTTTGTAAATTATTTAATCCTATTCATAACCACAAATTTATTTTCTAATAGATAATTTTTATTTTAAATAATAATACTAATAGTATATCATGGTTTGTTCAAGCTTGATGTTGCGTGCAACAAAATCTATCAAAGAGATTAAATTTAAAAAGTTACACACTATAAAATCTTGGGGTGTTATGGGTATGGAAAAGGTTTAGTTTATTTATTTGGACACATAACCTTATTTCTCACTTTAGGGTGGATCTTGGTAGCAGATGACCAAGTAGGATCTTGGGATACTTGGATAGTTTTTGGTCTTTTTTAATTCTTTTACATAGCATGTCTTGAAATGTTTTCCTGCTTCCATGTACACCTATTTTCCAATTTTTTAGATACATGAAATAATCATCTTGTATATGAAATTTTTATTCTTTTTATTTGATTATTATTACCTAGTTAACTAAGTTTACTTCCACTACTAGATTATTTATTATTACTAATTACGATGCTTATTCATCTGTTATATATTCACCATGCTCCATTATAAACATTGGGAATAACCTATACACTATCACACCCTAGTAATTTATTACCATTCATCATCCTCTGAAATACTAGGAGGCATAGTTGAGGCCATTTGGCTTACTAGGTTCAATTACCTGGGAGTGAACCGGGTCCGGGATGTTTTAGGTTATTTAATAACTAATGTGAAATCTATTTTTTCATAACGGTTATTGATAATATATATTTTGATGATAATGATTATTTCATGATATATTTTATTTTTTGAAAGAATGATAATTAAAAATGTTTAAAGTGATACATTTTTTAACAAATATGATGTATTTATCTTATTTTTGAAATATTTTTTGGTAATATTTTATTGGTTTTATAAAAGTGAATTCAAAATTAAATTTCAAAACATGTTAACTTATTTTCAATTATTGATATTTATTATTGATAACTATGAGTCAAAGTTTGATTAATACACTGTGAATAAGTGATGAACATGAGGAAGTTATTGATACTTTTTTAGAATTTTCTAAACAAAATGTTCCAAATAAAAACATTTTTTTTCTATCCATGATTGAAATATTTAAATTTAAAAATGTTGAAAAGTAGATAAATCAAAGATTGTAAAAATTTTCATGGTTTTAATTCAAGATACAAACCTTGGATTTATTAGGGTGAAGCTAGATAGAATTCAAGATCTATTAATGGGGTTTATTTTCAAGATGATAAATCTAATCAAATTGAAGAAATGATTCATGATATTTATGTAGAGGCATTTGGAAAAGAACTACTAATTAGACTTCTATATGGTGATGATGAGAAACTGTTATACCTAGGCTCTATGAAATTTATGGTTTTATCAATGGTGTTAATATTGATTTACTTTAAGGAGAAATTTTTTTAGAGTGACAAGAGTTTTACAGGGTTTCTATAGCCTTTGAAAGTCATACTTCCAAAAGAAAATGATCTTCCTTATTTTCATTATAATGTAATGACAATTTGATTCCCAGTGGGTTTGGGGTACATGAAGATACTCACCTATTGAAATTACTATGTTATATATAGGAATAAATAAAATGGTTTTTCAAAGTGTCCTAAATGTGGGAAATCATGGTACAAGTTGAAATAAAAATCATAGGATAATTTAGCAGTTACAAAGACTCCCTCAAAGGAAATTTGGTATCTTCCTTTAATTCCCCATTTGAAATATTTATTTTCAAATGAAAATGATTAAAAATATTAATATTTAATATATATGAGTAGATATATGATAGGAAATTATATAATCCAACTGATTCTACAAATTAGAAGAAATTTGATCAATAGTTTCCGACATTTGGAGTAGAAGTTAGAAAAATAAGACTTGGAATGTGAACTGATGGAATGAATCCTACCAAAGACTTATTAAAAAACATAGTTCATGGAATGTTTTATTGCTAATTTACAAATTATATCCTGTATTTTGTATAAATAAGAAATATTTCATGTTGATTTTAATGATTTCTGGACCAAAATTGAATGGAAATGATATTGATGTTCTCTTATTACTGTTTATTAATTATTTGAAACTTTAATGGGAGTAAGGTATTTGAGTGTATGATTCTTATAAAATCGCACAATTTCAACTACACAAAGTGATTATGTTCATTATAAATAACTTCCGATCATTTGAAAAAATCCATAGATACAATTTTATGGGGTATAAAGATCATCCTATTTTTGAAGAACATTGTTCATATTATCAACTACAACATGGGATAATAATAGTATATGTGGGTCATAAAAGGTTTTTTCTATGGATAAATATTATAGAATATTAAAAAAAGTATTCAATGGATCAAAATAATTTTATATTACTCCAAAAACGTTTTCTACTCATCAATATTTTGAGAGGGTGAAAAACATTTATGTCACATTAAAAAAGACACAAAAATTTGGTGATGATAGAAATATTTAGATGAAATGATAAATATTTTTTGGACTTCAATATTTAAGATATCATGAGGCTAAACATAACATTGATTTAATTCATGTAGAGAAGAATATATATGAAATTTTTATTGGAAAATTTTCAGATATAAAGGAAAGACTAAAGATGGGTTGAATGAAATATTGAAGTTAATCTCAATGGGAATGGAATTTGGGTTAACTCCCAATCCTATGGGAATAAAAACATACCTACCTCAGGCTTGGAATACATTATCCAAGAGAAATATTTTTTTTTAATATATCCATGGTATCAAGTCTCCATAGGGTAATTATTCAAATGTAAAAAATTTTGTGTCACTAAAAGATTTGAAAATGATTGGTATGATATCTCATGATTTCCACATAATGATGGAATTGATCCTACCAGTTTCATTGTGTAAAATATTTTCCATATGTTTTAGAATTAATATCATGATGGTGTGTTATTTTTTCAATTAAATTTATAAAAAAGAGATTGATCTAAATTAATAGAACAATTTAAATAATGATTCAGTTTCTAGACTTTTTCAGCTAGAAATGTATTTTCCTATATTTTTTTTGATATCATGGTTTATTTAATATTGGAGTGAGAAATAATTATTCTTGTACCAATATATCTACATTATATGTATCCTTTTGAAAGGAATATGAAGATATCGAATGGAAATGTTAATAATCAATATCAACCAAAAAATTCCTTTGTCGAGAAGTATTTTTCTCAGGATGCTGTAGCGTTATATGAAAAATAATTATCTATAATGGAGCACATAAATTTGCCTACACCTTGCAAAAATCATGTAAATTATGGGGGAAGGGGGATATATGGCATGAATGTAAAATAATTCATCAGTGAACAAATAAATCAGGTACGTTTATACATATTTTATAACATATTGATAATAAACCATGTATAAAATTTTATATTGTTGTGTTAAAACAATGTTATCTAAAGAAGAAATAATTATGGATTTTTAATGAGCATAATAAAACTTTTTTTCCATCACTTGAAGATATTTTTCATGGTAGATCACATGTATAAGAAACATTGAGATGATTAGAATGTGGAACAAGTTTAAATTTTATAACATGGTCCATGTATGAAATTAATGGATATTCATTTCATAAGAAAGATCAAGACACCAAAAGTGTAGTTCATAATAGTAGTGTAATGGTGTTCATAGAAGAAATTCATTTTTAATGGAAAATGAAAAAAACCCTATCTAATTGTCAAGTAAATTTTATATAGTCATTGAAGAAATATGGGAGTTTAATTACTTAAATTTTTAGTTCCAATTTTTAACTAAAAAATTGGTTATTAGTAACAAATGTGTCAGGTATGATGAATTCAGTATGACACTAGTTAATCTGAATAGATTAAAATACACAACTGATTATTTTATCCTAAAAAAAATCCAATACAAATTTTATATGTTCTTAATCCATAAAATATGTAGTACTATATCATTTTTCAAAGGAAAAAAGTAGTTTGTTGATGAAAATATTAATAGAGGTATTGATTGATATGTGATCCACAATTCTATGTAAATGTTAACAAATAATATTGACCACATCATAGACATGTATTGTGCCATATAAAATGATCATGAGGAAGGAATATGGGATACCAATCCCTTAGTAATTTTATAATATTATAGGTAACATATATTTATCTATTGTTTAATTTTTTTAATTTTAATTAAATTTTAGATATATTTGTTTTATTTTTAATTTAAAATAAATATTATAACTAATATTTTAATTTTTTTTAGATTATTTTAGGTTTTTTGTATCATTTTTCAATTATTCAAATTTATATGTAACTGTTGTATTGTATTAATTTTTTACTGATGATTTTCTTTATTTTGTCTATATCATTGTATGTTTAATAAATATTTTTAGTTTTATTTTTAAATTGTCAACTAATAATGAATAATATATAGAATATTTTCAGTATTCCTTTTAATATTTTTAAATACTCTAATGAATTTGATAAAGAATGATTTTTAGTATTGTTTTTTTGTTTGTATTATTTTAAAATTGTTATTCAATTTTTTATATAACAATTGGATTTTTTTTTATTTCATAATAAATCTTATTAAGGTTGTTATTATTTTCGTTAACTATTTTAAAAAATATAAATATTTTTTTAGTTTAGTTTACTTTTTATTGGGAAATTTTTAATTTTTATTTAATTTTATATGTAATAGTTTTATTTTTATATTTATATACTAATTTTTTATTAATTTTATTTATAGGATAATGTCAGATCAAAAATATGAGTAACCTTGAGCTTCTGGGGAGGACCATACACATACTTCTACTGAGGAGCATCCCCATCCTTCTTCATGGGAGCTACCTAATTCTATATGGGAAGAGAAGACTTCTAGGGTTGGTTAATGTGGTAACACACAATTACCAAAATTATTAGTTTTTTGTACTTAGGACTAGAGGATACTAGTTGAGTTTAATGATAATGATATTCCATGGGGTCCAAATTAAAAAAACTTATACTTTATTCCTAGTGAAAGATCGTGCCAAAATTCGTATTTGTATTTGTGATTATAGAAGCATTGACAAAGATACATATC
This sequence comes from Viscum album, assembly GCA_963277665.1. Classification (NCBI taxonomy): domain Eukaryota; kingdom Viridiplantae; phylum Streptophyta; class Magnoliopsida; order Santalales; family Viscaceae; genus Viscum; species Viscum album. Next base: position 2,081,481,133 of record OY728143.1, on the reverse strand, counting down.
TCAATTATGGGAGAAAATTATTGTAAGATCATTTGTTACTATTTTACTTATCATGAAATGTTTTTACTAATATAGGTTTTTTCACATTCATATCAGATGACATATGATTCACCTTACACTAGATAATTTAGGAAGAAATGTTTATTATTGTATGCTAGGAGATGGATGGATTTTAATTCAACCCTCACATAAAATTTCAATTGTGGGAAAATAAAAAATAAAAAATCATGTGATATTTATCCTTTTCTAGATAAATATACGTGTAAGTGGTTTGATGAATATAGATCACAAGAATCATTTATGGTAAGTGAAATATTATCTTTTTAATGTTTTTTATATTAATGATCATGTTAATGATATATTTATTATTAATTTACAATAAATGAGGAGATCTAATCAAGAGATCCAATCCAAAAATCTATACTCTCATACTTCATATCATATAGGGTATAAATTATTGGATTAACAAATACTAGATAATAAATTTCACAAAATGAGAACTATGTTTTCAGGCTCCACAGATGTTGACCCTCCTTCCCCCAGCTAGAAATCAAAAATAGAATAGGGACCAAATGAGAAAAATGGGAAAATATCTTATTGAAGAGCTGGGGGCTATAAATGAGAGGATTATAAGAAGTTATTTAATTTAATTACTATATGTATATATAGTGATTCCCTAATAAAGTTTTCAAATATTTTTTTATTGAAATATCATGAGGAGAAGAGAACATATGGGACCTTTATACTTGAGGGTTGGAAGGATATTTTGGATATTTCATTGAGAAATCCCAAACACTTGGGTCACATACAAGGATACATAGAAGCTGCATTGATAAAAAACATGCTTGGTCATTATAAAGGTTCTCCCATAGAGGATATATAAAAAAGGAAAATAGAAGATTTATGAGATAAAGTGCAAGATATGGGAGACACAACGGAGGATAGGATCAAAGATTTAGTATATCCAATGTTTTTAGACATGAAAATAAGTTTTAGAATATAGATCCAACTCCCCCACCACTTCATGAAGATCCCACTCCTCTACCTCCACCTATAGATCCTACTCCTCCACCACCTCCTTCTTATCCAACTCCAACACCTCCTCCTTCACAGAATCCCATCTATTGTGAGTTATATATTTGTGATTCTCAATATAATATTTGTTTCATATAGGATTATATGTTATATTTGGGTTAACATTCATCGTAAATAGATATATATTTTCATGGAGAGTACCTACAACTATGGAAAATATTTTCCCAAGTCCTATCACCCAAAGAATCAATTAAACATAGTCTCACTTGGGTGAAGCACTCTTACCCACCCTAGTATCACTTGGGTGAATTCCTCTCTCTTTACCCAATATCACTTGGGAAAAGCCCTATCATTCACCCTATTATTAATTTTGAAGTCTTCTTTAAGCACTTTTACTATGGAAAAACATCACCTTTTTCTCTTATACCAAAACATCTTGAACATCATGTATTTGATAGAAGATCATTACTTCACCTAAGTTTCCCATTTAGACTCCAACTTATCAAGAACTCCTCCAAAGATATCAAATACATAGAATCAAGGTATCCACACTAGTGTAACCCACATTCAATCTTGAATTACTTTGGTAAAAGGTATCTATCATGAGTATAACCTAATAGATAGGGTCCCTAGGGTCTTTTAATCACACATTCTGTTGATAATGGGGGTCATAATCATAAGGAAATTAGCTATAATTCCCCCACACATACAATAATACATGGTTGAACCTGGTCCAATATTGATAATCTTAGGTTCCTAGTGGATGGCCGAGTCTACATTAGGGGATAGGAAACCACAATTAACACAATCCTTATATTTAACCGTCTAATACCATGTATAGGAGTTGGTTTGCTATATGCTATATGAAATGGGTGACATCTATGACATATGCTTTCTAATTTAACTTGTGTAGTGGATGTGTAATCCATGATGTTTTAACTTTTAAGGGAGACCATACTTAATCCTTCTATCCTTCACTCCTATGTGGGACTACGAAAATTAATGCATAAGAACAAAAATCATGTCTGAGATGCATGGATTTACGTAGCATAACACAAAAACCTAATATCTAGATAATAAACTTCACAACATCATCCTCAACATAATATATTAAACTGTATCCTTAAATTATTGATAAAACCACGATTCCTTAAATTAAGATCATATTATTCCTCATGTGATAGGGATGAGATGATTTCACAAACTATATGGGCCTCCTTATTATGTGTAAATCCCCATTCAAGCTTAATTATTCACTCGTGTAAAATTTTATTAATATTATATTATATATTATTTCTCATATCAAGAATAAATCAAATATATTTAGAAATGTATATTGATCATTACATTGTAATAATTAATAATGTTCCTAATTTGGGCCTTTGATGACGAATAATCCCAAACCATTATCTCTAGCCCGGTCTATATGTGTAATCCCCTCTCAATATTCTGTTGTCGTATCATTAACAACAAAAAAGTCCTCATAATATTATGTTAAACTATGTGTCCAAAATCCTAGTTTTATGATGTAAAACATCATTATATACATCCTTATAATATGACATTAAATTCCATTGTATATTCTTTTCATATGAGATCAAACTATGTAACTCACACTACATGGGATTTTATTTATATTTCAATGGGATATGTAGGATACCTCTTTGAGGGTTAAACCCAAAATAATCAATATTACATTTCTATTCCCATATATCCACCTTCCTTATTTAGAAAACCTATCCTTGTTGATCTATATTCCCTTCAAGTCCATCCAAAATGGGTTACTCATGCATAATTCTTATACCAACAATTACTAGGATTTTTTGTCTAGTCATCATACCACACTATGTTAAACTACATGGATTAGTACATATCATAGGACCTTAAAATGTACTAGTTTCCTTATTAAGGGACACTGAACTTCATGGGTCTTGATTCCTTTCATAAGGATAATTCTAAATCCCTTTTAATATGATTGATCCCGACAACAAAAACATCAAACACCTTTCTAGATGATGATAATCTCTACAAAACCAAACTATTTGTCTTTAAACCATAATGAAATATAAACCAACATCATTAAATAATAATAAGACAATGATGGATAATATCAGACACATATATATGATGTCATCGATAGAGAAAATCTGACACATAAAAATTTATACATTGATGTGATTCCTATGATATGTAAAAAATTCATATTGATACAAGTTAATGACCAACTATTGGGACAAGGATAACCTTATCTATATTGAGATATTGTATGGATTCACAAAAATAAATATAAAATCTATAAGAGATTCCAAGATTATGCTATAATCCCATAAAAAAGGTATGATGATCCAAACCTACCACCATCTCAACCAACACAAATTTCTAAGAATTATTAATAAGAAATCCCTATTGACCACCTGCCTTTGGAAAGAAAGTTCACAATGAAATATATTATCATGGACATGGGAGCTGTTGGGTGTTTCCTGTTCAACTAATACACCCCATCAAACACCGAATGAAAAAAAATAGTGAACTTGACATATATCTTTCAATGGTGCAAGCCTTTCACAACTAGACATTAGAAACTTATCACTTGAAGAGAAATTAACCAACATGAATCCTTTAATTTTAAAATAAACTGGTTAAAAATATTTCATACTTGTGATACCACATTTAGAGGTTTTTTTGTTCATGTTTGTTGATCATTTTTGGATAGAATAGAACTCCATTAAATCCAAATTAATTGAATCACCACAACAAAATATGTATGAATTAAAAGTTTCTAGAGTTGGGGCCCTTTATGATCAAAAGATATCGTCACATACTTTTCTCAATCAATGCTAGGTGAAGAATTAAATTATTTAGTAGTAACACCTCAATGTTAAAATCATGACTCTGGAGGTTTCATGAGAATCTCTCCTCGATACAAAGCATCACCGAATTTCTGCTCAGTGACTTCTCAAGAAGAAACAATTATCACTTACTACCAAATTCAACCATTTCAAGTGTCTATCACCAAAACACACTAACAAGTCCCTCTATTATCCTTGGAAGGTAGATCACGAGGTTAAATTCTAACAAAATTAAAAAAAACATCATAGGGATCCCGCTAATATCAATCACAATTAGAATCATATGTACTTGATCATTCAAAAACTCACTAAGGACACTATTTCCTGAGTCCTAGCTCTTCTCAACTAGTCCAGAGCATCTAGGAGAGATCTTTAGGTATGAAAATCTTCTTAAAATAGTTAAAAAACCCATATTACCAATTCCAATAAAGAATCACACAAACAAACCTTGGTGAGAAATGGTGAACAATCCCATATTCCCATTAATACTCATCAAGGCTGCCAATATACTCTATCATCACTAGAGGAAACACGCCGACATATCCTGATAAAAACCAAGTAATAGGAGAAAATTCCTTCCCCTCTAACATCAAGCCTATCGACATATACCAGAAACAATATGGAGATCTCCAATACACCAACATTAATTATTTAAGGGGCCTATATAAATTGACCACTGATAATTCCTCTGATGTATACATCAGAGGATTTGGTGAACATGGAACATTAAATTTCACTCTACAACCCAGCTTATAGAGCCTACTTTCAGAGACATAATTAAATGTCCTTTCCTTAGGAAAAGTCTTAGATGTAGGCTCTACACTTTTCACTAGGTATATTCAATAGGGTATCACCATGTAAAATTCATAGAAATTATGATATTAGAAATATTTTTTCCATTTAAAGGATCCTCTATCAAGCCTCAATGAAGGTTGAGCAAGCCTTTAATTTAGGAAATTAAAAACCCTTGGCTAAAGATCTAACCTTAATAGGGATTGGATCGCATTCAGATGATGTATTTCATATTTACCAGGATCAAACAAAATACCAAAAAATTAGAAGGGTAAAATAAGTGTATATAGTATAAGTGATATAGAAGTAACCCTAATCTATATTAATGGGGTAATTTTTACTACAATCACCATCCTGATGATTTTAAAATCCCAAGAAAATCTAAAATTTATGGAAGCATGACAAAGTTATCCATAACCCATAGATTTGAGGAAATTTTTATCACAACTCATAGCTCTATGAAAGTCAGTCCTCTCCAGTATGGGAAACATATCAGAGGAGGGACCTCTATAGTTTTCCAAAAATCATGACCCATTTATCCATTTTGGTACATACTTAGAAAAAGATTCCAGATACTCTTTTAGGTTCGTTCTCCCCAAACCAACACTAGGGAATAATTGGAAGGGAAAGGAATGAACTTATAAGGTACCCAAAGAAAAAATATTTTCTTGAAAATTGAAGGTAAATGAAAGTTATGATTTTCATCTTGATTTATATTCAAAAGGAAACAAATATACTTTACTCCTTAATGAGGACATGATGTTGAAAATATTTTATAAGTCAATGACTATCATAAACATTGGCCTCACCAATGATTTAGAACATAACCCATATACCAAATAATGAGATACAAAAGTATATGTTCAAAATATTGTCCACACTGGTGTGTGAAATCATAAAAAGAGACAAATCCACAATATGGGGATTCCTTGAATTCTCTTTTACCACCCCCAGATGGTATTTTTCCAAATAAGAAGTAAAATGTGTGATAAATCCCATCCACCACACTAAGATGTTGATCATATTAGTTCCAAGTAAATATAATCCTAGTACGAGGTAGAAAAAATTATGTTAGGAATGCATAATATTGAACTACTCAAAGTAATAATTCCCAATAAGCACAATCCTCAAGAAGAAACTTGCGCTTATCCTTCATAGCTATTTCCTAAACAAGAATAGGCTGTTCCATCATTAAGGGAAGGATCTACTCATTTTTAAAACTTTATATTTAGACATCCATTATACCTAAAACCAATGGATATTGAATATAAACAGTTTCCTCCTCTGAGAAGACAATCAAAACCATGTAAGATGAGTTCCCCCAGGCTGAATCATGCTGGTCATCAACAACATACATGGAAAATATAACCATATAAAGTTATAACCACTACATATTCTCAAATTATTATCCAAATAGCCATCAAATTTGAGTTTTTTGATTCCGTTGGGTTGCTAACAATTCAAATGGAGGTCATGGAGGGGAAAAGTGAACAAATATAACTAGGAAGATAACTATACAATGAATTGGTTGATGTGACTCCTCCTCCACCCGACTCTAGGTTTCCACCTTTCCCAATCATCAATATAACTGAGGACTCAAAATAGAATTTGAATCATTTTTTATATCTATATAGTCTAATGATAAAAACCCTCTATCATTAAGAGGAAACTATGCTTAGATGAATTGTTCATACTTTGGATGGACTAAACTTTTCCCGGTACACCAGTCTTCCAGCTAGATCAGTCATAGGGTGGGATGACCTTTATGAGAAATTCCCCTCTCAGTTTAGCTTAACATATAAAAGTAGAACAATAATAAATATATTGAATTTAAAATAAATGTATAATTATATATCCTCATAATTAATTGATAAGTGAAAGGGTTTAAATTATTCCTTGAACTTGAAACTTCCCAAATATGAGTTTCTAGTAATCTGCATTGAAAATATTTGTGACGAGTTATAAATGCCACTCATCTAGGTAAAGTACCCAGATTGATTCTATGATCTTGATAGATTTTCACAAAGGTTGTATTATTTAATTTGGTGAACTAATCTCAATCCTCGGTCGATGCAAAAAACTCTAGGAAAGAGGATTTATAGTGCATAAACAAAAACTATAACACTTAAACCATAAGTGAAAAAAGATCCAACACTTGAACATATACAATATCACACAGTTCCACCTTATGAATGGATAGAAAAATAATAACAACTCCTTCGATAGGAAGGAATAAAATAGAAAATCCACAACACATATTAAGAACAGGTGAATGAAGCTTATTATTTTTAAAATTAACATATCCTTGGACAATTCATCATAGATTTGGAAAACAATTTGATAAAGATTATAGAACTGAGGTATCCTGATTGGTTAGAGGTAGTGACCACCCAAATTACTATTCTTACTTCTGAATATTGTCCCACACTGTCTACAATTTCTTTGTATCTAAATAAATCCTTCAAAATATGGTATATTATAGATGAGTTAAGCTGGGAAATCCACTAGTACTAGTGTCATGTATCTCTAACACCTCATCAAAAAAGAAAGGGGAATGAACAGAAATTAAAAATAAGAGTTCATGGAAATTTGAATATTGAATGACAAAAAATATGACTAACCATGAACATGACATTATTAGGGCAAAAATGAATCAACCAGTTGTGACACCAAGTTTTTTTACGTCAATCGAGTTGTCTCCTTCAGCACTAAAAACTTCCAAGATACAGTATTATAAAAACCAGTGCCACCAACATAATAAGATTGTGATGAAATATAAGGATCCCATGCCAAGACCTAAAAAAATTAAAACCGTCTTACTGTTCATGCCTATGGTACTCAGAGAACATGAACTTCCCTATTAAATGGTTCAATGTGAACCAACCCCTTGAGTATAATACTCATCTCATAAACAATTTGTATTCATATTTGTTAGTGTAATTCATTTGGAAGATCCCATATAGAATGAATAAGACACATATAACCATGATATAGGATCTCATAATTAGTGTGAGGTAGGAAGAGGCCACCGAGGTTGATGGGGTTGAGTAATATGAGGTTGATGTGAATCTCAACATTTAGTTCACATCCAATATAAGGCCATACATAATGTAGAGACCCAAATCCATTCACTTCAATAAGACCAGAAGGAGAATCAATCTCCTCTAAAGTCATACAAGGACATTCATGTATACTATGTGAAAACTAAACCTGTTGAGTTCTACATGGTTATTTCATTTATAGATAAAGATAGTGAGACCACCATACATGGGAATATCAGGCCAATGAACATTACTGGAAAGTTGGATGATGTGGATGTTGATAGTTCTCTCATTGAAAATAATTCCAATATGAATCTACTTTCTATATGGAACCTATGATTCTTAGGTGAAAGAAAATATTATTTGACTCCATGTATATTTACAATCCAAGGGTATACTGAAATAAAAAAATAATATTGGTCGAATCATGAACAAATCTCAGTTTGGAGACCTTATCTCAAACTTAAAATTCATGGTTGATCATCAAGATACAAATTTCAATATCTTGCCTAGAGGACCATGGCTTTACTTTTATACACTAGCACCATCATCATAATACCAATACCTTAAATATTCTATCAATGGACATGGAAGAGTACTACATGGTAACAATACCACTTTTTATTTCCAGGAATCTCAATACATAGATGTGAGAATATATCAAAGAGAGGTAAAATAACATATTAAAGATGATACCACTAGGATCACTACCTAAAAGGTTTAAATATTCCCCCATTAACCCATTTCAGGAACTCAGTGAGGACTATGTACTAACCATTAATAGAATAATGGAAATTTCCCCATATTTTTGGAATTATCTAGTTATGAAAATTATATATGAAAGGATAGAGAATCCAGTCAACTTTTTGTCATATGATGGAAAATTAGCTACCCATATAGAGGAGGAAATACCATCAGAGGAAGAGATAAATGTGATGAACATGAAAATTAATCTCACTCCCAAACATCTATACTGGATGGTTGGTCTAAAAAATATTCAAACCAAACAACCAAGGCTCTAGGATCATATCAACATAAACCCTAAATGTTGGAGATAAACACATGGATTAGGCATATTTGTTCACATATTCATGATATCAGTCATGTCTGCAGAATCCACCCATGTTAGATTATTTTCTATCCTAAAAAATAAAGATGATGTATGATAGTAAGTACACACACTTTTTTTACCAAAATCTAAGGTGACCCCTATCACTGGATATAATAGAAAATACCCCCACTTCACTAAAGGGAAATATAAATAACCACGAGGCATCTATTTAATATAAGTATATTAGAAAATATTATTCCCCAGATAATAACTTAAAATAATGAGTATAAATATAGAATATTTTCAATTATAATGCCCACAAATCGGTATTTTTGGAGTCTAATGAGACCTCCTCATCATTCAAAAAAAATTAAATTATCTATTATTAACACCCCCCCAAAAAAATTGTCCCTTCATCATCCACTTCTACAAAGATTAAATTAGATGGAGAGGAAGGAGAGTGTGTCTAATGTACACTTGACTATAATGATTACACATCATTACTCTTAGGAACTAAAGAAACCTACCTATCATTTATAGTGGAAAAAATTCCCTCACATTGTCTCTTAGTTCTAAAATCATTCCTTCATCACCTACTTCCACTAAGTTTGAAGAAGAAGATAAATATTAATAAAATATTTGACTTTCCCCTCAAACATTTGAGGAAGAAATATCTACCTCCTTTAATGAACTATGACATGTAAATCTAGGCACACAGAGATACCCAAAACCTACTTTAATTAGTTCCAACTTATCCCCCAAATAGGAAGAGACATATATCTATTTCTTGAATAAATATCAAGATGTATTCTCTTGGAATTACATAGAAATACATTAGATTTATACCGACATGGACACCCATTATTTGGGTTTTCTTAAAGATCATCATTTTTACATGTTAGCATCTAGGAGAATGCATCCATCTCATGATGGAAATGCGAAGTTGAAGTTGATAAATTATCAAGTTTGAATTTATTCAAGTGGTTTAGTACCTTATGTAGCTTTCCAATATCATAGTTTTCAATAATTATAATGAGAAAATCAGATTTTAAATCAAATTTAAGTATCTTAACTATCATTTCCCAAAGGATGAAATCCCAGTTCTGATCGTAAAACATTTGATTGATGTAAGTTCTAAAATCCTAGACCTGTATTTCAATGATAAATATTCTGATTATAACTAGATTCATATGGCCCCTAATAATGAAAAACCGATCACTTTTAGGGATTCTTAAGGGGTGTATTTCTACTGAGTAATCCCCTTTAACTTGAAGAATTCTAACACCATATATCTGTATTTCATGAACCATGTACTCAAACCTTTTATGGGAAAGACCATGGAATGTAAATTGAAATAATGGTTGTCAAATAATAACAACACTATAATAATCTCACTAAATTTTAAATATTTCTCAACAAGTTTTGAGAACATATCCTCATGATAAACCCACTGAAATATTCTTCCAAGTTGACATCGTGATTTTTTTTGTCTTTTTGGTATTCTATCACGATATAAAAATGATTATAGAGATGACCACAAAAATCCTTAACATAACACCTCCTTAGAATCTCAATGATTTGATAGGGCTTCAAGGGAGACTTAATTATACTAGACACTTCATAGAGAACCCTTTAGAAAAGTGTTTACCCTTCACTATACTCAAGAATAATTGATTAATTTATTGGTCAGATGAATATTTTTAGGAGGCCTTCGATAATATCAAGTAATACCTCTTGAGATAATTAGTGTTAATGCCTTCATTAGTGATGAATCCTCTCATCTTATATGTTTATATCCTTGATTAGACACTTGGTTATATCCTTACAGAAAAAAGGAAAAATTAAAGGAGAATAGTATTTACCATCTTGGAAGAACTATTATAGATACTGAGACATGATATTCTAACATAGATAATAATTGGATTGCATTGATCTTCTCAATTCAGAAATTGAGGCACTACCTATAGAAAAATTATATCTAGTTGGTATCTTTTATTAAACCACTCAAATATATCCTCAATCATCAAATTATGACTGGGTTCTTGGCATAATGGGTCTTCATCATATAGTAATTTAATTTCCAATTCATACCACAAAAGAATTTCAAATGGAAAGCATAATAATACTTTCTCATAGATAAACCCATAATATGAAGTACTATGATGGGTACAATTTTTCTTGATGAAGAGGCGTTATCTATTAAATGAACTCCTAAACAAGAAAAAGGAATTAAAAAACCAAAAAACTCAACCAAGTCAGTTTGATAATTATTCTCATTTCTTTGATAAAAAAATTTCCCTACTCCTTCCTGCTTTCAAAAGGATATACCAACAATGAATAAGAATACTAATATATCATCACAGGCTTAGAAATGGTTCTATAAATACAAATAGTCCAGATGAATATCAAGGGAATTTCAAAGTTGGTAATCAAGAATATTAATGGTTAATATTCCATTAAGAAAGAGGGAATACTACCCCTGTTTGATTATTTGTTATGTTTTATGGATGAATTCCTCTCTTTACTGAAATTTTATCACGTTCTAGACTTAGGGAATTCTTAAGAACATGCATTATATTGTGCAATTACCACCCTGGAATATCCGTACCAGGATGAGATAGTGGTCATAATTTCACACCACAATTTGGTGTCCCTGTCTACTAGAAACAATTGGAAAGTGATCGATGAAATAAACACCACCCCTTAGAAATGTGATATGATAAACTCTCAAAATTATTCCTCTACTAGATGAATATACCCCAAATTATACTACCTCAATATTGGAATTCTTCCATTGGATAAATCCAAGAAGGAATAGATTCAATGGAAGGATGTAAATTTTATCCTTTATGATGACTCAAATTCTAAAAAGTAATCTAAAAATGAGGCTTTGATAGAACCCCCCTTATATGCGTTGAATAATGATAGAATCTTACCTTTATGTAGGATATCCATACAGGTGCTTGTGGTTCCCCTCAATCTGGGAATAATCTCTCCCACTAGATTAGGGTGCCTGGATATTTATATCCATCAATGAAACATGACTTTGTAGAGTTCACTAGGAAATGAAATGCCTTATAAATACATTCTAATTTTATTCCCCAATCCCTATAGTTTCTATAAACTTTCAAATATTTTGGGTCGTTTTCTATTGGAGTAAAAAATATCTTGGTGCCATATCTTCTAGCTAAAACCATGAAGTTCAAGTATATCATTACTACCACTAACTTCTTCTCCAAGTAGGATGAGGTAATATCCATTAAGGATGTTTTGATAAAGGATATAATTTACTTCAAGAAGAAAAATATTGTTGCTAGATTTGATGTCCCTCACACAATATAGATAGATAATAACACCAACTTCATCTCTTTTAAGTTGAAAAGGTTATATTAATAATATGGATTTCAGTCTAACCACTTATTCTCCTACTATATAATAGTAAATAGATAGATTTATGATTTTGAAAAGAATATATCTAATATTACTAAAAATATTTTTTATCAATACAAGAAGACCTGCACTGATAATAGTTTTCCAGATTTTTCTCCCTACCACACTAGAACTCATAAAACTACATAAGATACCCCATATTTACTTGTATGTGATAGAGAATCACTAGTTCCCATCAAGGATTAGTTTCTATCACTTCAAATTACTATTTAAAATTGAATATTTGAATATGAACAATATCAGAAGTGATTAGATGATTTTGATTGACATGTTGAGAAGAGGTTGTTAACTTTTCAAAACTTGGAAGTTCACCAGAATTGAGTTACACGAGCTTTAAATAAGAAAGTCCTCTTTACTTATTTCCTCAAAGAAGAGGCAGTGTTGATTCTACAAACTCTTATGATATCATGAAATATGTATCTAAATATAAAACCAAAATGAGAGGGACCTTATATTTTAAAAAATTTCTTGTCTAATGTATCTTAATCTATGGTTATGATGGATGGAGCATGCATCACCTCAAAAAACAATGAAAGGTTTCTCAGGAAATAATTTTTATAATTTTAACATCAGTTCACTCCTCCTCCCTACTGACTGAAGATAAAATACACAACCAAAGTGATAGATGTATGATATTAAAATACATATCACATGTCCTCACCACATGACATTAAACAACTTGGTTACCATTATCACTATAATTTATTAAACTGTATAGTAAATGTACACATCACAAAAAATTAAAATAGATAAAACATTATATTTAATGAATGTTAATTATCACAATATTTGAAGAAAATGACCATGTTATGTTCCTTTGTATGGTGCATATTATTATTCAACTGAATCTTGTTTTTCATATTGGGAATGACTCCTGTGAGCTTTGAGTTATTACTTGATAACTCGATTTGAAATTATTCAGAGAAGCATAAATGAAGACCAGATGTGAAATTTTCATTCTAAATGTCCTTAAACTAAAAATATTGTCCTAGTTAGCCTAATTACCCAACATAAGATCTATATCTCTGTAAGGATTATTGGTTCAAAATTTATTCTCACATGAGAAAAAAATTCCCCTTATCCCTATATATGAACCATATATATACACAGAGTTTCTCTTCATGAACCATGTGTAGATTTATTATTAATTTTTAAGGATATATAGTGACCCCGATTAATGTTTTAGTTCTTCTGGTGTCTTTTTTATTTTCATGATAACCTGACACTGATGTGAAGCCCAACTATTTTCCCCTTCACATGAACCTAATATGTGTAGAAGAAACTAAACAAAAATTTCCCCTTTTCAATTTATGAGTTAGATCTATGGAGGAACTTTCACCACAGATTTCTTCATTGTTGAACATACACTGACAATTATTTCACCATGAAATATCTCGATCTTCATAAGGATAATATAAGAACTACATGTTGCTTGATACATGTTATTTTAGGACATGTATTGATACCTAGATCCTATATCTAGGGACCAACTAAAAATTTTATCAACCAAAATTCCCTCCCCTCATAACATAAAAGTTTTCTATGAGGATTAGTTTATAAACATGCTCTGAGAAAGGATCGAATATAAATATTTATCTATCATAGATTGTTGATATATATATAGACCCATGCAATAATAAAATATCCCAATTTTTAGATAATGGAATTTTATTCCTTGTCAAATGATGTTTAACTGAACAACACATGGTTCACCCTACATGACTTTGAATTTCTTATAGAATCCTCCTACAGGTTACCTAGTTTCCCTTTGTGAGAACTAGATCCACGTGTGTGTACCTGACATAAGGTGGTACTCCAAACAATCATCATGATAAGATGCATCTTTCTCAATTTTATAAACTAATTTTCAAATTCTTACCTACAATATATGGGCTATGTATAGATTAACTCCATATATCTCAGGACACATGTTTGAACCCCATATATAGGACCCGGTCACAAGTCCATACTCACTTCCCTCCCCTTCTAATCGAACCTTTACAGACCAGTTATGACTAGATTGAGTCCAAAATACGATGATTTCCCCCCTTTAGAACATCCTTTTTAACAAATCACACTTTATTCTCAGAGTATCTTAGATTCATGTATACATTTCCTTGGATATCAGTAATGATCACCTTCAAATCCAAAGGTAGCCTCTTATTGATGATTCATTCTATTCCCCAGATATGTCTATGTATACGAGCCCCTAATATGAACTATAAAATAGTGGTATAATTATACTAAAGTGGAAGATCCTTTAACACTTGTATCCATTAAAAACATCATAACAAAACATTTCATTCAAATTTATTCCAAAATAATACCCTTTTCAACAAATCAACATCACTACTCTTTATCCAAGAACCATATGTTTCAATTTAGGACTTCAACACTTTCTATTAAAAATGTGTCGGGAAATTATTAGACTTTAAACCCCATTTGTGTTATTATTTTCAATCACCAGGTCCACACATCACGATGATAAACTATGCGTACCCCCTTGAGATGGTATATAGTGGCGTTGGTCTCTTCATTCATGTTGGCTCAAAATTTACCTTTTCCAATAAATGGATTATCTCAGACTGTTATGGTCCAAGTACAGTAACCATAAACTATGTGCAACTCCATTGTTAAATAATTGATACCAACATTGGGATATCCCTTCATTCCAGGTATTCACCTCACCATTTATATATAGGTTGTACCACTTCACATGTGGTAAAAATGAATGACCTTAACGTCATAATTTCTTGATTAAAGATACATGTCCTTAAAATCATCCTTTTTGGTCAAATATTTTTGTATTTAAACTCCATATCATTAGTATTATAGGCCATAATACCTTAAACTGTAGGTAAAAAAATACATAAAACTTCTTAGGATGAAAACCCATAATGGGAAGATTGAGAAAATTTCAAGTCTTTCCTAGTTAAGATTTCCCATTTTTGGAGCTTAGTCTAAATTTGAGCATAAATTTACAAAGGCATATAGATTATTGGTTCCATTATATAGAACTAGTAAAAGATGATCCATGCTCACTAGACACACTAATTTGGGAAAAAGTTTGAGCAATGACATATCATATCTCTTCACCTTGATTATGTGTCTATACATAGTGGTGTAGCCTTTAGAGTTCCAAAACCCTTCTTGAATATTTATTCTATACCTGAACCTAATTTATTTAATAGGTGTTTTAATCCTCACTAAACTTTGATTCATTATTATAAATTAGTTCATTATACTCAAATGATACCTCTCATGACTATCTATACTATGCCCCCCAATATGGCTCTGCATATGTTCCCTTATATGACCTTTCAACTAAAGGAATATTTATCCCAAAGGAGATAATACTCTAATTAAAAACTGATCTTTTGAGTATGGCCTGTAGTCATTCCATATATATGTATCTTATCTCATCACTCATGATTCAAACTATTAGATTTATGATTCACACAATCCATATTCAAAATAATCAATTGGATCTTGTACCCTCAATGTTAGAAACTTGGGTATCATTATTTTTTTTAAATAAAGAGTCTTAAATCTCACTCTCAAACCTTTAATTGGTCATTTTAATGTGGTTTTAAATCACATGAAATGATTTTCTGAGATTCATGACTATAAAACGAATTCCCCCTTTTCTAGGGTGGTCTCTGACACCTTCAGTCTAGTTAGTAAAAAGTGGGACATCCCTTCTGTCACAACTTCCATTTATGATTAGAGAGTGAATGTATCTACCTCTCAAGTTTATATAACTAAGAATTGGAAGAATATCAGAGAATAAAAGTACAATTTAACTTATAGAGACAGTCATTATAATTGGGTTAGTGCTTCTTAGGATCACACAGTCAAGATCTGTAACACTCTTAGAGATTGTATGTCCACTTCCACTAATGGAAATAGTCACTCAGATTGGGTTATTACTTTAAATGATCACACAATAAATATTTAGAACACTCACAGAGAATGAAAGTATAATTTCATTAGTGGAAAGTTTTACCCTGATTAGGTTAGTGTTTATGATATTACACCACCAAGATTTGGACTACTCTCAACGAATTAATGTTCATCTTTTCTAATGGAGACAATCACTCTGATTAGGTTATATGACCATGAGTTGCATGCACCTATCAATGAGGTTTACCATGAAATTTACTCTATACATTATAACTTCATGTTAGGTTTACTATACCCATTTTATTAAAATCTCACGTCACTATTTTGGTCAAAGTTATATGACCTTGAACTATAGAAACACCTAGTTAAATATGTTAATCCTAAAATACCAGTAGTTATTTGTCCAATCACAAAGGGCAAAAACTATATGCACATAACTAGATATATGATGGAATTATGCCCTTACTAACATTGTGTTACACTTACCCATACCACTACAGATATTATCTCACCTTTTCCTTGTTCAAATATGTACAATCTTAAACTATAGAAAAACATGGAAAAAAATTTTCTACCTGAAATATAAAATTTGTAGGTCTGAATTCCATGACCTTAAACTACCTAGTGAAAGAGACATGGAACTTTTCAGTTTCAAAATAAGAAAATGGAACTCCAGAAAAAAAAATTGGATCACCCACTCGCTAGAAACGTACCTCACATGGTCTAGGAAAAATTGAATATTTAAAATAATAAGAATGTAAAAAAACTTTTTATGTTATAAACTCATAGTGGGAATGTTAAGTAAATTCTGAGTCCTTCCCACTAAGTATTGACAACCTATAGATTATTAATTAGTTAGGGTGAACAAATAAAATACCCAAAACTTTTAGGACTCATTGTATTTTCCTAGAAAAAGTTTAAGTTATGCTTGCTAAGACCCCTACCTTAGAAAGAAGTCATATCATTTCTCCATCATTGACTTGTCAGTTCATATATCTTTGTAAAATCTAAAAAGATCATAATTCCTCAACATTAAATCCCCCTTGAACATTGGAATCCTAATTCCAAACTCATATTTTACGATCTTCATCACATTAAGTTATATCACTTGTTAAAATGGACTAACTCTAGTTTTACTGTGATGGTTCTTATGCCTATAACTATCCATGATCCATTCCCAAGAGGAGATCATTCATCCCAAAAAACCAAATTTATTTTTACGATGATGGTACTTATGCCTATATAATCCCATGAGCCACACTAAGGAAGGAATCTTATCAAATCAAGTGTTTGGGATTCACGATTTCCATTATTCATTCTAAACTCTATATATGAGTGATCCCATAATACATTTATTTCTATTCATGAGGTTTTATAGGTCATTGAAAAATGATAATCATAGTAAATAAGAAATTTATAAAATAAAAAAATGATAATTAATTGAAGAAAAATGTGTTTTCATTTTTTATAAAAATATAAGATAGGTCTCCAATAGTTAGAGTGTCTCTTTATTGATCATTTCATTAAAAATGAAATAAATATACTTATGGATTCATTAGATTGATGCCCAAGACTCACCAAAATTAATTTGAATCCTAACGAACTCTATATCCCCATCCACCACAGAAAAGACAATGATTTTCTATTTCATAAATAACAAAATCTTTTCCCCAATTTTGGATTTATTCATGTGACTGATGAAGCTCTTCCAATTCCTCCTTAGTTGCATCTATCTCTTTTTGGAGATGGATCACTTGGAAAGATTTATCATCAACTCATCATCAATGTTCATTCAAAACCTTGGAATGAGTAAGCTCTACTTGAGAAACTATAACTTTAAGATTAGAAAATCATGGTAGCAATATTTCCTTGATAAAAATATATTGTGACTCTTTATCTTTTTATTGTCATTGAATGACCTACTTCATGGAATAATGGATCCTGAAATAATTGACTGCATCGTATCCTAATGTGGTAAACATAATACCAATATGGGAAATATTTTATGGCTAGTATTATAGGGTAATATCTAAAGCCAACCTCCATATCTCCTGAAAAAAAATTAATGGGATACAAAACAAAATTCTCGGCCTCCATTTTCAATTCATAGAAACTCACAGGAGGTGATACATAACCTATAATCAATTCACTTGGGGGAATGACTTGTATTTAATCCATGGAGTTGGTAGGTTATTAATTGGTCATAACTCTATCTTCATCCAATGATTGAATCATAGTGGTGAACCTTTTTTAGGCCCAACCATTGAAGATATATATGTTGAGATTGATAAAAAAGGATAAAGGTTTGAGATTGACATTATACGGAAATATGAAAAGAGAATGAACCAAGGGAGCTTCAAATACTTAGCTATAAACTAATAAACAAGTGGTTCCAAGTTTCTCTTCACATTAAAAACATCATAAACATACAAAGTGGGGATCCACATAAGAAGAACACTATCTTGAATATTTTAAGGGCCTATCTTATATGGACCTTGATAATACACCTTTTTTGGATTTTGTTTTAGTGATCCATCCATTATAGTAGTATGAGAAATCTTTATATCTTCCTAATGGATTTATTTGGTGACATTATCCATAGATAAATCTACACATGTCATGGATCTTGATTAGAACACCATGTGTAAGGGGAATAAATAGGAATAAATAAGAAGAGTAATGTCCTTCCAATTATTTATTGAAATTAAAAAAAATATTTTAATGATCCAGGGATATAAATATTTTCAAGATTGTATTCCATTATCAGTGGGGAATTAGGTAGAGTACCAGGCCTTTCTTCATCTACATCAGTGGGAAAATATTCAATATAATTGATTCACATTCCAAGTTCATACTTTCTTAAAATCCTCCCACCATGACCTTAGTGGTATCCCCTTCATAAGGTGTGGGAACCACGAAACCTTAAAGTGTTGACATATCGAGGTTCTTGTAGGTTAGAATAGCATCTTCTCAAACCCATGAATCATTAGGTATATAGTTTTAAAATGAACCCTACAAAAAATTAAGTGTAATATTTACCTATCAGTCCTAGTAAATGATAGGTTTAAGTCACATTTCCTTCTTCCATTCCCAGAAATCCTCAATTATTAATCTTATAGAAGGGATGATTAGTGAGGGAATATGAATCATATCCTGGGAGTTCATAGTTACCGCCTCTATATTCCCTATAAAACTAGGACAAACCACATCCCCGATTAGGGATTGTCCGTCCACTAATCCTTGAACTTCCCATGTGGTGGAAAATCCACCAATATATTGGATAAGGGATTCCAAATGGGAAATACTATTGGGAGGAGGCTTGTGTCTTTCATTAGGGAAACTTGATTCATGTTCATATTCTTTTGGGACAGTTGGAGGGTTAGTAACATTTAAGAATTATCATAGATCCTTCAATATATATAAGTATTTAACAATATTATGGACCTTGTTTTGAATATAGAAGTCAACAATATTGTATGATTTATATACATGGATTTGTTCTCCCACTTAATTTATGGGTGAAGGTGGGGATCTTTCTAGTGATATGATTTCTACCAAAGGTATGATATCATCAGTAGGTATCTTCACTCCACCCTAGAAATTTTACTCAATACCTACAAGATTGGATTCAAATCCCTTAAGGGAGGATAGAAATGTATATTTTAAATTTTTTTACATAGTTATATATGTAGTGTAAATGAAATATTGGTTTTAAGAACTAATTGTAATGAATGACACATTTGGCCAAAAACTTTTCTCTCAATCGATGTTTGACATCATATGGAAGAAGACAGGTGCTTTCCCTATAAAATAATGGTATCAATAGAGTAACTTAGGAATGGACTTTCTCTATTTATTCTTGCATGAGTCTCTAGCCTTGGGATAACTCCCTATACTCTAGAATATATGATATCTCCACCCCAATGGTGATTTTAGATATAGTATACCTTGGTGATTTCATTATAAATTGATCAATTTACACCCTCTATAAATTGATATAATGTTTTTTAGAAATAATTAATATTTTAAAATATAAAATAATAAGTAATCTATTATGATGATTATATACTTGAGATTGAAAAATTCATCACACTCTCCAGTAGATTTACCGACCACCACTTTAGTAATGATGCACTTCATCATTTACTTTACCCATTTCATGATGAGGATATGTCTTTTAGTGGAATATACATGTATATCCATCTCCTGGATGTACTTTATTACCTATACATGATTGGTATCATAATTGATGTTTTGAGATGACTATATATATATAATTTGGGTAATACACATGCCAACCTAGATAATATTCCACAAATAACTTGCATTAAAGTGCTCATTCTACTAAAATTAGGTCACGTTAGGCAATATATAATATGAGGACAAATCATCTAGTTATGAATATGACTCTATATCCTTTTACAAAATTGGTTTTAAAGGTATTTTTCCTTACTTAGAGTATTAATAATAGGAACATGAGTCTATTCCCTCCATGGATGACTAGATTTTCTTGACTCAATTTCACAATTCACTAGATTTTCCCCTTGATTCACCACACAACCCATAGTCAAGGCCATTTCAGTGACTTGAGGGTTTCATCACTCTCTCTATTTGGATGATATATTTTTCTTATCTTTCCCCATAATTGATTTGCAATGATAATAATTAGAAGATTGCTCTTTTCGAACATCGCTTGAGATAATAAAGAAATTTATGATTTGGAATATCTTGGGTTAACCAGATATATGAAATCAGTGGGGGAAAATTAATCTTTATTTGGGATACTTATTGGTCCATTTTACCTAGATTTATCTTGATACTGTTGGATGTTTTTCTGATTGAACTTATGTTGTAGGATATACGGTGGTCCATTGTAGTCATCCAAATTTCTATAAAAACCTATAAAGAACATAAGACTTATAGATTACCTCTCCATATCTCTATGGAATTAACCCATAGACTTTTAAAGACATTATATATGACCTCGTCTTATATTTACTAGATCCATTGTCAATAATTTTCCATTTTGGAGGATCAGTGTATTGGAATAAGTTGAACTTTATAGATAAAATCAAATTATTTAGTGATGAATTATACATTAAATAAATAATATTAGTACTAGAGATAAATTGAATGAGAATTAATAATTGGAATTTAGGAATACCAACTTCACTGAGTATTATATAAAAATAAAAAAGTGCTTCTACCCATCCCCACAACACCTATAATTTCCTTTAAATATGAAAGGGGTCCTTTACTATAAAAATGTGCATCAAGAAATACTGTAAATTTTCTAAAATGGGTTCTTCTTTCTATAGCATGTCCACTATAAATAATGATACTAGTCTCACAATACCATTATAATCACAAACTAGAATAAGATATGTTCTTAAACACATCACTAGAAATCCAGATAGTCGGTTCCTTACAAGGATGTTAGTATTACAAATATAACTCCATTATTAATAATGATATTGTTATAGTACATGCTAATAATTGCTAAAGATTACATGATTTTCCATTATGGGGAATCCTATTGGGTGCTAATACTTTATTTCTTTCTTCTAGGGATTCATGAATGTATTATACATACATCAGAGAGGGTTTCATCTCATAAGAAAGGGTTTTTCCTTACAACCTCTAAATTCATCATTAGAAATTCATAAAATGAGGCTTGAATCCATTAAAAATACAACCATATTATTTTTTTGGGGGAGAAATTCATCATAAATATCCCTAATGATGGGTTACCCTAGGACATTATAAATATCCCATAATATGACCTCTACTTCACTGTGCATCAGATGGAAAGTGTTTTTCTGAGGGAACAATTATCTCAACAACTTCGGGTCTAAGTTAGAATGTTTTCGTATGTATGTTTTGTAGATCTATATAAATTAAAAAATGGTGACTACCTCAAGATAGACTTAAAATTTAGTGCAATTATTATGATCCTTGTATTCCCACATCCATTCAAGATTAACTCCTCATCCTATAAGATAGTCTAAATATTCATTATAGAATTTTTTCTGATCTGTAGTGGAATAAGGAAGAATAGAAAAGAACCAATGATTCTTAAGATTGGAAATATGAGGCTATGTGTCTGGAGAACTCTTACTATGGTGCATCAAGAACACCGATCATGTTTCTCCCTTATTTACATAAACACCCTTGGAATAAATTTTTCATTTATTCATGTTTGAATGCTAGAAAAACTGGGATCTTGGTGTGTATTAATTTAATCTCAGCGTGAGAACATATATCATAATCCCATGAATATATATTGGTAGAATCTCACATATGATATAAACCTAGTGATTCTTCTTTAAGTGATTTTCAAGGAATGATAAGAAAACATTGCAATGGTGGTAGTATACATGTCAAATAATCTCAAAAATTTATTCAATATGAGTGGTATCTTAAACATCAAAAACCTCATTCATGATATCATCCATAGGGTTTTGAAAAAAATGATAGTTAATTAGAAATGAAATATGAATATAAGAAAAAAGTACATAAGAAAATTAGAGAACAAGCACAAACTACGAGGTAAAAATTTGGTTAACTCCAAATTATCCCACTCAAGTAATTCAAGAAACACATTTTCCTAATTTTTTAATATTTCCTACATTATTTTTTTTGTCCCTCACCATAGTCTATCAACTAGGGTGGGAACTCATGCAAGATATTAACCTAACCAATACACCTAACATTAATTATCTAAAGGTATGTAGAAAACTATAGACATGCATCAACCTTGTGATAGTAAAAATTACTAGGCTTCCCAGATGAAAATAAGTCCATTCCTTTATGAAAATAGAGGTGGTCCCCATTCACTCTTTATAGGCACTGCATCGGGGTTTTACACACAATGAAAACACACAATAATTGTGTGGATTAATTGTATGAATTATTTTCATGTAACACTAGTGTGAGATAATATAGTATTAAGAAAAAATCATTATTTTTTTCAAAAATGTGTTCATAAAAGTGTAATGTTTACCTCTAGATTAAATCCTCATTATAGTATTATCTAATATGAAGGGGTGGGGGATATGCTGGAACTCTAATTTCATGAAAAGGTTAAGTATCTTAAAAAATGAATACCTAAAACACATGTAGGGAAATTTATAGGTAAATTTGATGTAATATTCTTTAAAACCACCAATTTTTTTACAAGTAGACCCTATACACACTACTTGGTTAACCAGGTAATATTCATAAGTTTCAACTACATGACTCACTAGCTCCACATACCACCTTCGACTGTGGTCTTGAATTTTCATATAAATAGGATCCTTAGGCTCCTAAATTGTGATTTTTGTAATAAAAATTGACAACTTGAATATTTATAACCCTAGCCTCTTGAAAAAGTCTTAAAAACACTTAGGTAGTTTCTTCAAACCCTAAATTTAAGGGAATTAACCAAAAAGAGAGTGCATTCAAGCTCCCCAAATGTCTAAAAAATGAATAACCTTTTTGAGGAACCACTTAACCCCTAATTTGACAACACTAGGGATAAAATAACTTATTGAACCATAAACTTGGGTTGCACTCTTATAAAGGAATCCATGGATACCACATATTACTTAGGTTAAGATTTTTCTAAATCATATTTCCTAGAGAATATCTTCACCATAGTTTCATTTGGAGAAGTTGTCTCACGATCCCTAGTATCACTTGTGAGAATCTCCCTCACTCACCTTAGTATCAATTGGGTGAAGACCTATCATTTATTATAGTATTACTTGAATGAATTCTTCTTCAAGACCTTTTTATAGGTAAAATTTTTCCATTATTCTCTTATTCTAAGAAATCATGAAAACATTTTCTGCAATTATAGATAATTACTTCTCCCATGTGTCCCATTTATTCTAAAAATTATCAAGGCCTCCTCTAAAGCTGATGAATACATATAATCAAGGTATGTACACTAGCATTCACATCATTTTCTCTTATATTCCCTTGATAAAAGTTATATCCAGTGTGTCATCCCTAATAGATAAGGTCCCTGGGGGTCTTACAATCATGAATTCCCTTGATAATGGTGGTCCTAATCTTAAAGAGATTTTTCAGAATTCCCTTGGAAGATGCAATAGTACTTCCATGACCTAGTTTTTAGATCAATCAACCTTGGCGTTAGGTGGATTCCAGATTCCAGCCAAGGATAAAGGCATCCACAACTAACATATGCCCTACATTTACCCTTCTAGTTCCATAGATTAGATAAGGACACCTACATGCTATCTAAAATGGGTGGTATATAAACCTTATAATTTATAATTACACCTATTCAGTGTATGTTTAAGACCTAATAATGACACTATTGAGGGAAACCATGCTGGATCCTTATTTTATCTACTCATAAGTGGGACTGAGAAGCTATCTCATAAGCCCTGAAGTCATCTCTGGACTAAAAAACTTTAAACTTAATATCACTATGTCTTAGTCCCATGATAATAAAATACACAATAACATCCTCAATGTAAGAAATTAAACTCTATGCTTACCCTATATGAAAAACCCATGATTCCCTATGTGAAAAATATAGGATGCCGCAAGCGACAAGCATGAAATGATTTTCTACACATAATGGAACTCCTACTTAGGCATAAATTCCTATTCAAGATTAATTATGAACTCTTATAAATTTTTATTAATCTTTCATTATCTATTGTTTCTCACATTATTTATGACTCACATGGGCTTAGAGATCTGATTTGATCATTCTATTGAAAAAATTAATAATTTCCCGAATATAGGCCTCGTATGAGGTATAATTGCTAACCATTATATCAAGGAAACTTTATTCAAATAATACTTTAATAATATTATATTATCAAATATTTCATGAAACAAACATCCCCACAATATTTTTTTAAACTACATGGACAACATCATAGTTTCATTATATAAAATTGCATGATGGATATCCTTATACATGATGTTAACTTCATGGTTTAATATTGTCATACAACCTTACACACTATCAGTCGAACTATGTGGGCCTTGATTCATGTTTCAATGGGATAGAAAGGAAACATCTATAGAGTTCAAACCTAATGTAATATTCTGACATAAACCACTAAGTCTGAGCTTGAATGCCACATGACCTCATGCGCACCTCCCCATATGCAAGAGGCTGGTGAATAGTAGCGAGGGCTTGAGTTCATTA
Source organism: Viscum album (assembly GCA_963277665.1). NCBI lineage: Eukaryota > Viridiplantae > Streptophyta > Magnoliopsida > Santalales > Viscaceae > Viscum > Viscum album. Next base: position 2,081,455,837 of record OY728143.1, on the reverse strand, counting down.
GTGGGGAGAAAATATCCTCATTATTAGGTCATAGGATCAATAATAAATAACAAACAACATAATAAATAATTAGAGTTAACATGTAGAAATCTAAAGGTGTCATACATGAAAAGTAAATAAAAGAATCTCCAAAAAGTGGCATGTATTTCTAGGGTAAATAAAGAGGATAAGAAAAAAAATAAACTTAAAGTATTATTATTGTCCATCTTATCCCACCATTATCTCAATGCTCTTTAGCTTAGATATCCACAAAAGGGCCCTTACCCTTCATTAGATCCCTCATGAAATCTACAAGAGGGTGTGAGTATAATACTCGTTAGGACACCAACAATGTGTCCTTAACCTAATTTTCTCAAGTATAGAAGTGTATTCCATAATAATAATAAAATTATAATTAGAACAGTAACCCATAATCCAAAACTAAGCAGACATGCACTATCCGAGCTTCCACAAACCCCTGACCATACCTTTCTTTGGTTCCATACCTTAAATGTACTGTATGTCAATATGTACCCAAAACCAACCAAAAGGTTATTGGCAAGTCACTCAAAATCCATAAGGCATTGAGTGAAAATAACCTACTCAAAATCCATAAGGAAACAAGTAATACTCAGAATCCATAAACCATTGAGTATCTGTAAACTACATAGAATCCACAAGGCATCAAAAAACACTCAGAATCCACAAGGAGTCATGTTACAACCATTTACTCAAAAAACATAAGGAATCAAGTAGTTTCTAGGTTATAAGGTTATCATACTGCACCATTATCATTGATGCACATCATGCATGAACCCCACAAGGAGTAATCAGACAACAAATACCACTTGTCAAGTATATAATATGAATCCTCCAAAGGAAAACATGAAAAGTCATAGTAAGATAATAACCATAACACACATCCTGATAAATATTGAATCATCATATATATCAAAAAATGAATCAAACATCATCATGGAATCAAGATATCACATCAATCTCATGGAACCAAGTTATACCATATCATGGGCTACAGACACACACCCACATGTGATCATAAGTCGGGCACAAAATCAAATAATCAAACATATATATAGAGTACAAAAACAAGTGTAAAAAAGATCCCAAAATGGTAAGGAATGTCCTACCTCAAAAGTAATGTATGTACAAAAGATGAGGATAAACTAATCAATAAAACCACTCCATGGATTTATTATTGAAAAATGTTGATGATCAAGGTTCACCAATGGGTTCTAAAGAACAAAACAACAGTTTTATTTCAAAAGTAAATAAAACAGCACATGTGATGATAATTTATCTCTCTAGGATAATTTTCAAATTATAATTTTAAAATATTACATTTTATAATATTTTATCTCTCTTAGATAATTTTCAAATTATCAATTTAAAATATTACATGTGATAATACTTAATATCTTCTGGATAATTTTCAAATTACCAATTTTAAAATATTACATGTGATAATATTTTATCTCACCTAGATAATTTTAATTATATTTAAAAAATAACACATGTGTTTGAAATTATCCTTCAATAATTATACTTGATAATCTTGCAATTATCATTTTAAAATTATAATAATTATCCTTTGACAAAACACGTAATTATCCTAAAATAATTTCAATAATATTTATCATGTGATAATTACCTTATAATTGTCTTTTAATAATTTTTGTAATACTATCTTCAATAATTTCATATAATTATAATTTGAAAATTCATTTCAATTATCACTTGATAATTCTTCACCATTATACTTTGTTAATTTGTGAGAAATTATCCTTGATAATTTCATGCAATTATTCATAGATAATTTGGCATAATTACCTTTTTATAAAACTTCATAATTATATCTTAATAATATCCACCAAAATATACTTTGATAATTTCTATTAATTATATTATGATGATAATACAAATTAATCCTTCATAATTATTGGTTTTATCATTTTAATAACTATGTATTGATAATTCAAAGTAGTAATTTTCTAATAATTATTTATGATTTTCTATGATAATTTATCACAAAAATGTTTTTGGCAATTTAATATAAACTTTCCCCTGATAAACTGATGTGATTATCTTTGGATAATTACACACATTATTATTATCGCAGAACATCGGATAATTACACCATTGATAAATTTAATCAATTACCTATGGTAATAAGATTGAATTTATCCATTCATAATTATTGGTTTATCATTTCAATCAAAATCAATTATTTTTTTAAATTTGGGAATAATAGAAAAACGAAAGGTAAATAAATAAAATAAAAACAATTAAATGATACGAAGAAGAAGGCATCATACTCCGCACATAGGTACAAGGTATAAGGAGGAAACAAATATATCTAAATTAGATCAACCAAGGTTTATTGATAGCATGCAAGAGAGATTCTGGATCACTCAGACACAACATAAGGAACCATGAAAGAAAATAATCATTTGGGTATTTGATACCTTCTACCTTCAGGGTTCCATAAAACTGAAGATTAAAACACTAGATTTAATTCATCTATCAGCCATATCTTGATGAAAAAGACCTTAATTTCATCCATTAAAGAGTTATTAATTTTTTAACTGTTCAAAACTATATTTTTCCATCCTTCCAGATCAGCCGGGCATAAAAAATTGAAGAATTTAGTGCACATAGGAGACAATGAATGATAACAACACATTTTTTTAATAATTAAATTAAACAAAAAAAATTTAATTATTTAACATAATTATTAAATTACTTAAATTAATGAGCAACCAGATGAAACACTTGATATGTGAAAATGTTATTCCTTGCCTAGGGTAAAACCCGAATTGTAGACTTAATAGTTATTTCAGATTTCTCAAACAACTAACTATGGAGAGATATTAATTATTTATTTTTTTAAAATGGAATATTAAATTAATTATATATTAAAATGGTATTATCAAGTACAATGTTTCTAAAAAATTGACACATATAAAAGCTATACCCCGCATAGGTTAAATCCTATGTTCCATACCTAAAGGTGGTTTCATATTTCCTATAAAATGGACTCTTTTAGAGATATTCAATTATTTTTGTAAAATAATAAATTAAAAATATTTAATAATTTATCCTCTTGAATGAATTGACCAAACACTAGACTCTCACAAATGTTATACCCGACCTAGGGTAAACACCTGGTCCAGGACATAACGGTGGTGTCAAATTTATCATACAATGCACTATTTGGGAGTTATTAAATTATATTGGATAATTTACATGTCCATAATATAATATACTTAATATGTTTATTCTGTCTGTGCAGAGACTCTATGGGCCTTGGAATCTCACACTGACTTAGCAAATAACTCCAAAAAAATATTTCATAGAATATTCCAGGGTGATAAATGAGATTTGGGACTTATAAAAATCCTTTAAAACATTTTTAAGATATTTTTGTTAAAAAATTACATTTTCACATAAAAATAATTTATAAATTATCAACACAAGGGTTTTTATTATCTTAAAAACGAAGATATTACTATTATCCCCCTTTATAGTTTTATCTTCCTTGAGAAGTATCTCTAGCTGTATGGATCGAACAACTCAAGAAATTAAGATCAAACAACAGACTCATGCTCCCACATCTCCTCATGGATCCATCCATGATGCCATTAGATCTGGACTAGTGGTTTTATCTTTCCTTATAACACCATATCGCCTTGCTCTATGATCAACACCAGACACTCTTTATAAGGTACACCAATCTTCAGATCAAAATCCTCATAATATATAACATACACAAGGTTGGGTATGTACTTAGGAAACTATGACACATGTAGCAAATCATGCATACCTTGACAGCATGAAGGGAGGTCCTGATAATACACCAGTTCCCTTATTCGCTCGGTGATATAAAAGGGTCCAACAAAACATGGTGCTAGCTTTCCCTGATTCCCTAGAAGTCTGTTCCAAATTGGGGAGTCATTTTCAATAAAACTAGATCTACCATATCAAAAATCCAAGTGTCTCCTCCTATAGTTGGCATATGATCTTTGTCTATTCTGAGAGTGATCAAACTCTTACATATTAGCTACACTCCCTTGGAGGTCTCCTAAACCATACTAGGGACAAAAACTACAGCCTCACCAACCTCATTCTAATAGAGTGACAAGAGAAACAACATCTCATTAATATCCTCATATGGTTCCATCTGAATCAAATCCTGATAACCATTATAATATGCGAACTCAATAAAGACAAGGTGGTCATCCCATGATCCAATAAATTCTAGTATTCAAGCTCAAAGAATATCCTCTAATATTCATATAGTCTGCTCAGAGTGTCCATCGGTCCTAGGATGGTACGCTGTGCTCAATATCAGACGAGTCCCTAGGGATTTTTGAAACCCTTTAAAAAAGCATGTCGTAAAATGTGTATCTCTATATGAAATAATGATCAAGGGAATTCCATGAAAGCATATGATCTCATAGACATAGAGGTTTCCCAACTCCTTCACTAAGTGAGTCTCTCTGACCAGTAAGAAGTGAGTAGTCTTCATTAACTGATCGAAAATCAAACAAACTGTGTCATAACACCCTAGAGTCCTGGGTAACCCTTTCACAAAGTACATCGTGAAATCATCTCATATCCTCATAGGTATTTAAAGTGATTTTAAAAATCCACCAGGAAGATGGTGCTAGTCATTTGCCCTCTGATAGTTAACACATCAGAAGGTAAAAAAGAAGTGTCTCTCTTCATCCCTGACCACCATAACTATCACTTGAAGTCCTGATACATCTTGGTCACACTAGGATGTACTTACCATATTGAGGTATGATAATCCATTATCAACTCATCTATGATGGAAGTTGGGACTATTACCCTTCCATGTACCGAGACCACATCATCATTGTCCATTGAATATCCCAGCATTAAGTCATCACCATATAGTTTTTATATTATTATAGCACACCCTGAGTCTCAATTCTATTCATACATTTCCCAATACACATGTGAGGATGTAACTACCATGGGATACAAATTCATTGAAACCCATTCCTCTGAGGTATCCATCCTCTAATCAGCCAATAAGCTCACCATGCACCACTGCTCCTATGAGGACTTCTCACCATGGTATTTCTCAGCCCATTTATTATTGAAAAGACCATCTAAAACCAGTTTACCCTTACCATGTGAATATTCCATATCAAAGTCAAAAGTTTTTAGATACTCAACCTTGTACCTTTTTCTCTTGTTTAGGTCCCTCTATTTAAAGATATAGCAAATGCTCTTATGGTATGTGTAGACAACAAATCTCTCACCGAAGAGATAGTTTCTCCAAAATTTCAGAGCATGGACCAAAATTTCTAGATCCAAGTCATGTGTAGGGTATTTCCTCACATGGGTTCATAGTTGTTGAGACCCATAGTTGAATACCTTCTCTATTTTCATCAGAACCTCTCCCAGAAAAACGCTTATTGCATCACAATACACTACATAAAAATTACTAGGCTCAGATAGTGTTAGTACTGGATCTGTCATCAACCTTATATTTAGCTCAAGGAAAGACTCTTCACATTGGTATGACAACTATAACTTCTCTCCCTTCTTATCTAGTTCTATCATGGGAGATAATATCTAAGAGAAGTCATGGATAAGCCATTGATAATATCATACTAAACCCATGATGATCTTAATCTCAAACACAGTCCAAGAATGTGTCCAAGACATGACTGACACAAAATTCTCTTGTTCTATAGATATACCAGTCCCAGGCACCACATACCTTAGTAAATTCATGTCTTAAATCTAGAAGTCACACTTCAATAAATTTTCATAAATCATGTGTGCATGAAGAATAATAAAAAATATCTCTAAGTTCCTAGCATGTTACTCGAGCATCGGTGAGTAGAAAAGGATATCATCGATGAACACTTTGAAAAATGATTCCATTTACGGATAAAATATCTTATTAATGTGGTCCATGAAAACTTATGGTGCATTTTTCAGTCTGAATGACATCAACAAGTACTCATACATTCCATGCCGGCTCTGAAACAATGCCTTTGAAATGTCCTCCTCTCTAAAATTCACAATTGGTGATATATCTATCAAATATCAATCATAGAAAACCACCGGGATCCCTATAGCTTATCAAAATGATCATCGATCCTAGGTAATAAATATAGGTTCTTCAACGTCACCTGGTATTACTTTGGGTAATCAAATCATAGCCAAAGACTACCATCTTCCTTCTTGGAAAACAAAATAGGCAAACCCCAGAGTGAAGTGCTTCGAGTGATATATCCATTCATCTATAAGTCATCTATCTATACCTTGGGATACTTTTGCTTTGTTGAATTTATACAATACAAGGGTATCAAGATGGGTTGCACACCTAGTTTGAGCTCTAATTCAAAGTTAAATTATCTATTAGGAGGGAGTCCTATTAATTCATATGAAAAAATTCTTGATAGAGATCCACAAATCATGGAAAAGATAAGAGGGTTTTCACTGATCCTTCTAAAATATCTAAGCCTTCTATATGTTCTATGATTGTTTCGAGATGACTCAAGTCTAGTCCATCTCTACCTGCTCCAAGTTCCAACTCTACAACCATTATGAAATTATCTCCTTTTGTAGAGGTAAAATATACCTATTTGTGATAGAAATAAATGTGAGCTCAAAATCTGGTCATCCATCCCAGGTCGAGAATCACATCAAAATTCATCAACTCCAAAATCAGGAATTACCATAGATGTCCATAGCTGGTGATTATCAATGGAAACTCTAGAAATTAGTGAACATAGTTAACTCTTATACCCAATGATATATCAAGGGAGACTAAATCAGTTTATAACTTGATAGGTAAGTCAAGTAAAATAACTAATTTGGAAGATATGAAAGAATGAGAAGAACTAGTATTAAATAAGGTAGTAGATAATGTAGAGGTGATTAGGACTATGCCCCAAAAAATGGATGGTCCCTCTCCACCATCTACTAGAGTTTAATCTAAATCATATATATTACTTGAATCGTCTCCTCTTCCCTTTAACCATGGTGCATGAATAATCTAAGTCTAATTTTGAGAACCCTAAAAGGATACCCATGTCTAAATCCTAAACCTATGAGAGTTTAGACTTATAGTCCTAGAGAAAAAAATATGAGAATGTCTCTTTATTATTCACTATCAACACATTTTCTAAGGTGCATTATAGAACCTATGAAAGTTTCCAGCCTTTCCACAGTTTAAACATTGTGAAACTCCTTCAAATGGGATGATGAAGTGAAAGAATGTTCTACCTCCATTATAGTGTGTTTATGTATGACTCTAGCCTTTCTCTTATTACTACCAGAAGAAAAAACTTTAGTAGTGTGAGGAAACTTAGTCAATGACTTGCTATGGGATAAGAGTTAGTAAGATACACCTTCATCCTCCAATCCCTTCTAAATGTTCAAGCCCTGGAGAAATACTTGAGTATACATTATTAGGTCAAAGACCCTAACAAGACATATGATCTATGTTCAAAGGCCTATCTCTAACTTTCAATCCTTATGCACATCATTCCTAGATAACAAAGAATAAAAATGAAGAAACTCTATAAATTAGGAAGAATATATAGAGATAGTCATGAATCCCTTTCATAATTTCTTGAAATACTGGGTATGGCCTAGCTTTCTCATGTTGGGAAAATACAAATCGAGAAAAATCTATACAAGAGTCAGCCAAGTAAGACTCCCTTTTCTTCCATACTGACTCATGGCAGTCCACCACCTCATAGAGGGGTCTGGAAACATGAATTTCACTAGGATCACACACCCTTAATTAGGAGTCTGAACCAGCTCAAAGACACTCTCAATAAAGTCTAGCCAGTCCTATGCATCTAGTGTATAAGCCCCCAGCCTTAAACCTTACTTAATCTTTATTTATTACAAGATTACACATTGAGGATCTTTTCAGGTTTAGAGTTTTAGAGAATTATATTATAAAACTTGCATTACATTCCACATTTAAACAATGTGGTTACATAAAAGGCAGTATTCATTTTTTTCCATCAATGGAAACATATTTAAAAATAAATCATGGATTCTTTCTCGACACTTCCTTGACACTATCATCATATCATGTACCTTTCCCTTGACCTGTGAATAACATTTAAAAAAACACGGGATGAGCATAAAAAGCTCAGTAAGGGTTATAAAAAAAATGGAAAGGAAACATGAGTTCATATATACATAAGAAAGAAATCATACTTTACCCATAAAACATAGGCACTTTAACATACCTCATCAAATCATGAATAAATCATAGGAATAATAAGACATAAAATGTAACTTGAGGCATTCATAACATTATTACGTAGGGAGTAACCATCTTGGTTACGTTTGGAATACCCACCACAATATATTCCCTAAATCTCTTCGGAGAAACCTTAACGTTTCACTCCTTCGCGTTACCCAATGCATTGGAGAGCTATATCGGGCTCACCCGCCCTTAGTTTATCACGGAACCACCCGTCTTCATAACAATGTCCAAGAACCATAACATAATCTTATCACATAACTTAAGAATAAAGTAAATATAACATTCCCATATTGCAATAACAATATAACATTTTAAGATATTGAAATAATAAATCCATTCTAAAAACCATTTTCGAAACCATTTAAAACATTTAATAAAGAGATATTTGAATCAAAGTCTCCCATACCACTTTGAAGGTTTTAACATTTTAAACCATTAATATCCATATAAGTATATCCTTAAAACCATTTTGAAAACATGGATATTAATGATAAATATTTATAAGAATAAATCATTAAAACATTTATAACCATATTTTAGTTAAAGGGTTTTTAACAAAATGAGAGACACTTGAATACAATAATTGAGGAATAACATTTAATAAGAACATTATAATATCATGAGAATAATGGAATTCATGATATAATATTCCAAAGGACAGTATATACACCATATAAGAGTGAATTGGTGCATAACAACAATGAAGTCTCAATAGAAATGTAAAATGGGATGAAATCCCCTATAAGGAAGGTATCCTTAAATTAAGGATAAATCAATCTCATAATTATGTGTGAAAAATATAAATACACCCAATATAAGAGGATATTAAGTGTAAAACAAAAAAATATCATTCAAACATATTCAAAGGATGACATATTCAAGGAGTACAAGTTTATCCCAAAGAATCAAAATTGGGTTAAAAAGTTCCGTTGCAAAAATTCCACAACCTAACGACGTCACTTCAAAATTTAGAAAAAGAGTTGATGAGAGATAAAAAGGTTATCTCATCACTTGGTCATAAAATTTACATCAATAAGGATATATAATAACATATCCCACCATAATAGTATGTGAATTAAAATACATAACAAAATAAGTCTTTTAAAAAGAGGAGGGTGAAAGGTTCCCTTACCGACTTGGGTAACTTTAGAAACAAACACCCCGTGAAAGAAGAACAATACAACATTTATGTAAATACTCATAAATGAAATTATATTACACAATGAGTAAAATAATGGGTAGTACATACACCACTCAAAGGAAATTGTGGCAAATGTAGCATAAATCTCACGGGAATAAAAGTGAGATGAAAAATCTCTTACGAAAACTCCGCAGCCTAACGGCGCCACTTAAAACTTCCAAAATGGATTGATGAGAGGAAATAGGGTCTCTCATCACATCAACATAAATTTTACAGAAATATGAAAAAAAACACCCCCCAACATAACAAAGATGATCTTAAAAGAAGTGACATAAAGGAGAGTACTTAAAAAGAAAGAGAGAGGTTAGATCTCTTACGAAAATTCGGTAGCCTAACGGCGCCGCTCAAAACTTCCGAAATGGATTGATGAGAGAGAATAGGGTCTCTCATCATATGTAAATAAAAATTACAGTAAGATTAATATAAAATAACATCCCAATCACAAGAAATAAGATCTTAAAAGGAATGACATAAAAGAGTGTACTTAAAAAGAAAGACAGGAGTAGGATCCCTTACCTCAAGTCCAACTTGTCTTGTTCATTTCTTTATATTCGTGAATAATAAACTTTGTTAAATTTATAATTGCCCAAGGAACTCCTTTAAAGATTATTATTCAGTTAATATCACATATTATAATGTTATAATAATTGTTTAATAATGTTAGTTCATGTCAGACGTTTTTGCCGATGTTTGGTACATGAGTCAAAAATGAACTTGTTTGAAAAATGATTGTCCATGTAGTTATAAGTAAATAATTTCCAGAATTGTAATAATGATTAAAATATCATATATATATATCCAGTACATATTCATTTTATACTATTCCATATCATGTGGAGATAAAAAATGAAAAGCACTGTTCATGGAGACGGTAGGCCGTACGTACGCATGAACGCTACTTTCATTTTTTCTTTGTCATATTAATGGAATTAAAAATAAATGATATATATATATATATATTATAATTACAGTATAATATATATGTTATATAGGTCACATATTTTCATTAATTTCATTCTTTATACGTTCCATGTATTGCATGTACGAGTCACATCACTTGAGGGGGCGGTAGTCCACACTTTCTCATATGAAATTATCGCATTTACACAACATGAAAAGAATAAAGGTATGGTTTAAATATAAAATACAGAAGCATATAGTAAACATAAATACCATATATATCATATATAAAATACAGTGACATCATAATGGCCACCTTTAAAGGTGTTAAAAGAATATTGAATAATCATCGTTTCGTGAGGCAGAAAATTGCCAACCACAGAAACAGTATATTCTTTAACCATTAGAAGAAGGTGTGTGTAAGTGTAGCTCAAATACTTCTTATAACAACATCCTAGTATATTTAAGATACTAGAGTTGTTACAAAAGAAATTAACAAAAAGAGTTTAGGGGGTTGGAGAAAAAAAATAAAACAAAAGGACACAAGTGAAGACATTACCTTAAAATCGGGTAACTCCCTTTGGTTTGAGCTCAAAGTCTTCCTTGAGAAGACTTCTGCCCAAATTTAGGCTTCAAGGAGTTATTAAGGGATGTGGAGAGACAAAATGGGAAGGTTTTGGCCGAGACAAAGGCTTTGTAAGTGTGGGTAAGGGGGTAGAGGTGGGGGCCTTTTATAAGAGGAGAGGAGGGGCACTCTTAGAAAGTAAAGAAATGTTACTTTATTTTAGAATGAGTTTCGGATTTTAATGGTCCCACATTGATGTGTCTAGAGGATAAGGTGATAAGGGTTCGAAATCCACCCATCCAATAGGTTTTGGACATGTTTAGGTCTTAGATTTTACATTAGATTTCCATTTTATTTAAATCGTTAAATAATGAGGTCATCACTGCATCATCATGATGTCATAATTAATTTAATTTATTTAATGTCTAAAAATTATAAAAAAAAACTATGATGTAGGAAATCTTTTTATCTTTCCATTGATTATTTATAGTAAAAAATCTTACTTGTATAACCCCATGTAAAAATTGATTTAGTAAAACATCTCATGTTTGTGTCATTTTTACTTTAACATTAAATAAAAAGATATTTATGTCATTTTCCAACCAAAGTGGCTCCATGGGGTCCCCAAGTTGACCCATGAATTTTCTAGGTCGGTCATGAAACATCCAATGAGGGTAGGAAATGTGTCTAGGTCATTTCATTTTATTAAAACATTATTCTTACCTTAAACTACACTAATTACCTCTAATCGCGATTAAAAACTTAATAAGTTACTATTCAACAAAAAATTATTTTAATCCCATTGAACCACATTTTACTTCCTAATGACAACCATGTATGTCGGATTTTTGAAATTCAAAATACAAAGATGGAAAAATTTCATTTAAACGGAAAAATCAGTTTTTATAAGTACCACTTAGTGGTTTCACTATTCATCAAAAATTGAAGTTTTTCAGAAAATTACCAAAAGTTCACCCTAAGCTATATTTGATATTCCGAATTCAAAAATGATGTATATTTTACAAAATTCAAAACATATAAGTTTCATTAATTAATTTAATAATTAATTCCCGCTGTCAAAACAAATAGCGTGTTTTTATGAAACAAAATGTATCAAAAGATTGACACTAGTTTAAGTCCGATTTCAAAGTGAAATTAATTCCAACGACCACTATTGGATTAAATGGTAAAAATATATTCTAATTTCACTTTAAAACCAATTAAAAAGATATTCTAATCATATAAATAAATTATATTAAAAGAGGTTTTGAATTAAAATACAACATTTTTCACTATTCATTAAAAATTGACCTTTTTCGGAAAAATACCAAAAATTTACACAAAGTAAATTTTGATGTCCCAGTTATAAAGAAGAATTTTATTTTGTCAAATATAACACATAAAATTTTCAAAAATTGGATTTAAAAGAGGTTCGCCATCAAAAGGCGGTTAATCGACCTTTTAAACAATATTAGAACGTTTACGCTTAAAATTGGATTCATTTGCATTTTTAATCCTCTAACATTTATTGTAAAAATTAAAAATATTTGACAAACATATATAATCATTTTGTAGTTAGTTCTGTTCATTCCTGCCATTACAACAGCTAGGCGTTAACTACTATTTAAAATAATATTATTTTATTATTAGAGTGCAACGTAAGATTCCCAAGAAACTCGTTGTTGCGTGTTGGGTACGCCATCGAGCATAGCATGCTATTTAAAGTAATATTAATATTTTATTCAAAAATATGGATAAATATAAAAATTTCATATTCTTTATTTACCTGGGGTGTTACATCCTTCCCCCCTTTTGGGAATTGCATCCTCGCAATTTTAAAATTGAGCTTGGAAACACCCTTGAAAGTCCCACATCGGAACAAGAGTCGGTAAAAAAATCACTTTAAAATAAAGAAAGATAAGTACAGAGGTCACCCGAGTTAACCCATACTAGAATTCCATGTAGGAAAACATGGACATGGAGGAGAAAATATAGGGTCATGTTCTGATGGAGAGTGATAGAAAACATGTTTAGGAGAAATTTAACCTCAAGAAAATCACAAACTTGTGATGGGTTAAACGGTATTCGATTCCCCAGTAGGAAAAGTTAATGGACAACATTTTTGTTTTAAGTTACTTTTTATTGAGGAATTTATTCATAAGGAAACATAATCACTTATCATGTTGACTTTCAACTTTTATTAGATTCCTTACACAAACTCATATTTTCTCCAAAATACAATTATTTAGGAAGACTTGTTCACATTAAGAGTACTATAATAAACTTATAGGGAATCACCTAATATAGAAAAGAGAACTATATACTTACAATGTATTTAGACTTTAACCAAAACCGAAACCAAAAAGGTTAGTACAAGATCAGATAATCCAGAAAAGGATAACCCTTTATAAAAAGAAAATCTATTCTTAATCTCCAAAATTTGTCCAACAAAACCCAAAGTTCAACGAGGACCATTCGATAAACAATTTGTCCATAAAATTCTTCAATGTAAACCAAACTAATATTGAAACTCAAATATTTGAAGGATTTAATCACAAAGTCTTCCAAGGTACAAATTAACTTTTATCTCCAAATAACATCAGTTGCTCTTAAATTCTCATATTGAAAAATAATTAACCTAATCACATATCCTCCATGATAGGTTAATAATTTCCATAGATATCCCAAAATTAACTTACTATTGATTCCTAAAATCATCTAACTAAAAAGAATTAGTCAAACTAACCGGGGACTTCACGTAGTCCAGTGGTAGGCGATAAATACCAGTCGCACTTTGGTTGTGGGTTCGATTCCCGCAGCTTTGTCCGACGCGACGTGTTGTCACACGGTCTGCGTGTTGTCCTTTTTCCAAAACTATATAATTCTTAAAACATTCCCCAAAACGAGATAAAATCTTCAAAAATGATCATAACATATTTTAACCTCAAGTTTATCTCATGCCTTTCATTTTCCATCATAACATATAATAACCCATAATTACCTCAAAAGTAAGAAACATATAAACTCTAATGGTTACCTTTATAATTATTACCTGAACTTCCACATCGATTGGTCATCTCGTACATGATGCATTATAGATCATACCAAGGTTCAAGTGGTTGATCATGGCTCCTTGATAGTTGGTTTAGAACAACCACGAGTTTCCTCATTGAATCCCCCATTTTATCTAGTATCTTAATCAGAGAACCACCACAATTTTCTTCAAACGTATTGTCTCTTTGGTGCCTACTAGATCCATCCATTCACTAAAAACAGAAATGTCAGTGTGAGTATATCAACAAAACCATCATGTACTAATGAGGAAGGTAAACACTAAGATATACTTACTCATTCACTTTATCTAAAAATAGGACTCTTTATAAAATCCTAACCATTATGGTAATGTCACTTATGCTTAAAGAGTACCCTAACCTCTAAATTTATCTAAACCGACCTTTGATACCAACTATAAGCCCCCACCCTTAAACCTTACTTAATCTTGAGTTGTTACAAGATTACACATTGAGGATCTTTTCAGGTTTAGAGTTTTAGAGAATTAGATCATAAAACTTGCATTACATTCCACATTTAAACAAAGTGGTTGCATAAAAGATAGTATTCATTTTTTTCTATCAACGGAAACATATTTAAAAATAAAGCATGGATTCTTTCTCGACACTTCCTTGACACTATCATCATATCATGTACCTTTCCCTTGACCTGTGAAAAACATTTAAAAAAACTTGGGATGAGCATAAAAAGCTCAGTAAGGGTTATAAAAAAAATGGAAAGGAAACATGAGTTCATATATACATAAGAATGAAATCATACTTTACCCATAAAACATAGGCACTTTAACATACCTCATCAAATCATGAATAAATCATAGGAATCATAAGACATAAAAGGTAACTTGAGGCATTCATAACATTATTACGTAGGGAGTAACCATCTTGGTTACATTTGGAATACCCACCACAGTATATTCCCTAAATCTCTTCGGAGAAACCTTAACGTTTCACTCCTTTGCGTTACCCAATGCATTGGAGAGCTATATCGGGCTCACCCGCCCTTAGTTTATCACGGAACCACCCGTATTCATAACAATGCCCAAGAACCATAACATAATCTTATCACATAACTTAATAATAAAGAAAATATAACATTCCCATATTGCAACAACAATATAACATTTTAAGACATTGAAATAATAAATCCATTCTAAAAACCATTTTCGAAACCATTTAAAACATTTAATAAAGAGATATTTGAATCAAAGTGTCCCATACCACTTTGAAGGTTTTAACATTTTAAACCATTAATATCCATATAAGTAAATCCTTAAAACCATTTTGAAAACATGGATATTAACGAGAAATATTTATAAGAATAAATCATTAAAACATTTAAAACCATATTTTAGTTAAAGGGTTTTTAACAAAATGAGAGACACTTGAATACAATAATTGAGGAATAACATTTAATCAGAACAATATAATACCATGAGAATAATGGAATTAATGATATAATATTCCAAAGGATAGTATATACACCATATAAGAGTGAATTGGTGCATAACAACAATAAAGTCTCAATAGAAATGTAAAATGGTATGAAATCCCCTGTAAGGAAGGTATCCTTAAATTAAGGATAAATCAATCTCATAATTATCTGTGAAAAAAATAAATACACCCAATATAAGAGGATATTAACTGTAAAACAATCAAATATCAATCACACATATTCAAAGGATGACATATTCAAGGAGTACAATTTTATCCCAAAGAATCAAAATTGGGTTAAGAAGTTCCCTTGCAAACATTCGACAGCCTAACGACGTCACTTCAAAATTCAGAAAAAGAGTTGATGAGAGATAAAAAGGGTATCTCATCACTTGGTCATAAAATTTACATCAATAAAGATATATAATAACATATCCCACCATAATAGTATGTGAATTAAAAGACATAACAAAATAAGTCTTTTAAAAAGAGGAGGGTGAAAGGTTCCCTTACCGACTTGGGTAACTTTAGAAACATACACCCCATGAAAGAAGGACAATAAAAAATTTATGCAAATACTAATAAATGAAAGTATATTAAACAATGAGTAAAATAATGGGCAGTACATACACCACTCAAAGGAAATTGTGGCAAATGTAGCATAAATCTCATGGGAATAAAAGTGAGATGAAAAATATCTTACGAAAACTCGGCAGCCTAACGGTGCCACTTAAAACTTCCAAAATGGATTGATGAGAGGAAATAGGGTCTCTAATCACATCAAAATAAAGTTTACAGAAAGATGAAAAAAAACATCCCCCAACATAACAAATAGGAGCTTAAAAGAAGTGACATAAAGGAGAGTACTTAAAAAGAAAGAGAGAGGTTAGATCTCTTACGAAAATTCGGCAGCCTAACGGCGCCACTCAAAACATCCAAAATGGATTGATGAGAGAGAATAGGGTCTCTCATAATATTTACATAAAAATTACAGTAAGAGTAATATAAAAGAACATCCCAATCACAAGAAATAAGAGCTTAAAAGGAATGACATAAAAGAGTGTACTTAAAAAGAAAGAGAGGAGTAGGATCCCTTACCTCAAGTCCAACTTGTCTTGTTCATTTCTTTATATTCCTGAATAATAAACTTTGGTAAATTTATAATTGCCTAAGTACATCCTTTAAAGATTATTATTCAGTTCATATCACATATTATAATGTTATAATAATTGTTTAATAATGTTAGTTCATATCAGACGTTTTTGCCGATGTTTGGTACATGAGTCAAAAATGAACTTGTTTGAAAAATGATTCTCCATGTAGTTATAAGTAAATAATTTCCAGAATAGTATTAATGATTAAAATATCATATATATATCCTGTAAATATTCATTTTATACTATTCAATATCATTTGGAGATAAAAAATGAAAAGCACTGTTCATGGAGACGGTAGGCCGTACGTACGCATGAACGCTACTTTCATTTTTTCTTTGTCATATTAACGGAATTAAAAATAAATGATATATATATATATTATAATTCCATTATAATATATATATTATATAAGTCACATATGTTCATTAATTTCATTCTTTATACGTTCCATGTATTGCATGTACGAGTCACATCACTTGAGGGGGAGGTAGTCCACACTTCCTCATATGAAATTATCGCATTTACACAACATGAAAAGAATAAAGGTATGGTTTAAATATAAAATACAGAAGCATATAGTAAACATAAATACCATATATATCATATATAAAATACAGTGACATCATAATGGCCACCTTTAAAGGTGTTAAAAGAAAATTGAACAATCATCGTTTCGTGAGGCAGAAAATCGCCAACCACAGAAACAGTATGTTCTTTAACCATTAGACGAAGCTGTGTGTAAGTGTAGCTCGAATACCTCTTATAAAAAAATACTAGTATATTTAAGATACTGATTTGTTACAAAATAAATTAATAAAAAGAGTTTAGGGGGTTGGAGAAGCAAAATAAAACAAAAGGACACAAGTGAAGACATTACCTTAAAATCGGGTAACTCCCTTTGGTTTGAGCTCAAAGTATTCCTGGGGAAGACTTCTGCCCAAAGTGAGGCTTCAAGGAGTTATGAAGGGATGTGGAGAGACAAAATGGGAAGGGTTTGTCCGAGCCAAAGGCTTTGGAAGTGTGGGTAAGGGGGTAGAGGTGGGTGCCTTTTATAAGAGGAGAGGAGGGGCACTCTTGGAAAGTAAAGAAATGTTACTTTATTTTAGAATGCATTTCGGATTTTAATGGTCCCAAATTGATGTGTTTCGAGGATAAGGTGATAAGGGTTCGAAATCCACACATCCAATAGATTTTTTACATGTTTAGGTCTTAGATTTTACATTATCTTTCCATTTTATTTAAATCGTTAAATAATGAGGTCATCGCTGCATCATCATGATGTCATAATTAATTTAATTTATTTAATGTCTAAAAATTATAAAAAAAAACACTATTATGTAGTAAATCTTTTTATATTTCCATTTATTATTTATAGTCAAAAATCTTACTTTTATAACCCCATGTAAAAACTGTTTTAGTAAAACATCTCATGTTTGTGTCATTTTTACTTTAACATTAAATAAAAAGATATTTATGTCATTTTCCAACCAAAGTGGCTCCATGGGGTACCAAAGTTGACCCATGGATTGTATTGGTCGGCCATGAAACATCCAATGAGGGTAGGACATGTGTATAGGTCATTTGATTTTATTAAAACATTGTTCTTACCTTAAACTACACTAATTACCTCTAATCGCGATTAAAAACTTAATAAGTTACTATTCACCAAAAAATTATTTTAATCCCATTGAACCACATTTTACTTCTTAATGAAAACCATGTATGTCGGATTTTTGAAATTAAAAACACAAAGATGGAAAAATTTCATTTAAACGGAAAAATCAGTTTTTATAAGTACCACTTAGTGGTTTCACTATTCATCAAAAATTGAAGTTTTTCAGAAAATTACCAAACGTTCACCCTAAGCTATATTTGATATTCCGAATTCAAAAATGATGTATATTTTACAAAATTCAAAACATATAAGTTGCATTAATTAATTTAATAATTAATTCCCGCTGTCAAAACAAATAGCGTGTTTTTATGAAACAAAATGTATCAAAAGATTGACACTAGTTTAAGTCCGATTTCAAAGTGAAATTAATTCCAACAACCACTATTGGGTTAAATGGTAAAAATATATTCTAATTTCACTTTAAGACCAATTAAAAAGATATTCTAATCATATAAATAAATTAGTTGAAAAGAGGTTTTGAATTAAAATACAACATTTTTCACTATTCATTAAAAATTGAACTTTTTCGGAAAAATACCAAAAATTTACACAAAGAAAATTTTGATGTCCCAATTCTAAAGAGGAATTTTATTTTGTCAAATATAACACATAAAATTTTAAAAAAGTGGATTTGAAAGAGGTTCTCCATCAAAAGGCGGTTAATCGACCTTTTAAAGAATATTAGAATGTTTACGCTTAAAATTGGATTCATTTGCATTTTTAATCCTCTAACATTTATTGTAAAAATTAAAAATATTTGACAAACATATATAATCATTTTGTAGTTAGTTCTGTTCATTCCCGCCATTACAATGGCTAGGCGTTAACTACTATTTAAAATAATATTATTTTATTATTAGAGTGCAACGTAAGATTCCCAAGAAACTCGTTGTTGCGTGTTGGGTACTCCATCGAGCATAGAATCCTATTTAAAGTACTATTAATATTTTATTCACAAATATGGATAAATATAAAAATCTCATATTCTTTATTTACCCGGGGTGTTATATAGTGGGCCACCAGTCCCTTGTAAGGTCGGAGGGTTATAGATCTAGAAATCCGACGCATGATCAGTCATGACCCTTTATGTTCCTCCTCCTTGGATATGCACTATCCAAAAGTGCATTGGTTACAAGGGCTCTGCTGCCTAAATAACCTATGCTAGTATAGGAGTGTGCTGAGGTGTACCCCCCTATACCACAAGTGGTGGAACATAAGAATCCTAGGATACCCCATCTGGTGGTCCCATCAAATGTCTTAGAGGTGGAATCTTTTAAAAAATAAAAATATTAGGAACATAATCAGACCCTAACCAGTCTATGGGATCGTGCAAAGGGTTCCATAAGAGTCTGCCCTCAATGAAAAGTATAACCATCCTAGAAGTAATCCTTGGCTCTATCCCTCCATGTTAGTCATAGTTGTCATATATATACTAACACAAAAACATTTCCAGTTCAACTAATTCATGAAAATAAATATATACCAGAAAAACATGCAACACAGATATATCACACAAAAAGAAACTATCCCAAATAGATAGAAAAAATCATGGAATTTATTTAATGAACTACAATGAAACATGAAAAAAAGTATGTATATGGAATGTGAATCTACATGAATATTCATAATTCATGAACATATGAGAAATATTATTAATAACATATAAACATCATGTGCATCACTCAAGTTTAATTTAATCAATGGTAACAATAAAACAAAATTTTCCAATTTATATAAACTTAGTGGTCTACTATACTGTGCTATATTAGAACTATTATGGTTCTTTTATTTGAGTTTTAATCATCCCATCTCCTGTCTATCCTATCCCAAATGAAAATAAGAGAAGAATATAGTTAGTGATTCTTCACCCTCAAATACTATTTTGTAACATCCCGACCCAAACCACCAGGTTCGAGACAGAATTCCAAGTGACCTAATGTCTTCCTCCTCGTACACAAGAGGATGATAAATATAAATGAGGGTATGAGTTCATCAATGAAGACACTGTAACATCAGTATAATGTTATATTATTAATAATTAACAATAAAAACATTATAAATAATCATAGTAAACAAGAGAAAAGTTAAAGATGACATACATGACAAGTAAATAAAAGTAGCTCCCAAAAGTGGCAAGTCTTTCCAGGGTAAATCCAAAGGATAAGTAAAAAAATGATAAATTTTAAGTCCCATTGGTGTCCATCTATTCCCACCACCAGTTCCATGATCCTTAGCTCATCTATCCAGCATAGGTCCCTTTCCCTTCACTGGATCCCTCAAGAAATCTAAAAGCACATTGAAATTCCCAAGTAGGTCATGAGTAAAAGACTCCACAGGAAACCACAAATGCATCATGAACATGATGTGATCATGTTTAAAAATGTATTCCTTAATAATAATAAAAGCATAACAATAATAGTAAAACATAATAAAAAATCAATCGGTCATGCGCTAACCAAGATACTACAAAATCTTACCCATACCTTCTTTGTCTCTATATAAAAAATGTGTAGTATATCGATAAGTATATAAAACTAGCAACAAGGTTGTTGGTGAGTAACTCAGAATCCATAATGTATCTAGTGAAAACAACCTTCTTGGAATCCACAATGAATCATGTAATACTCATAATATTCATAGAATTGAGTATCTGTAACCTATCCATAATCTTTATGGCTTTGGGTAACACTCAGAATCCACAAGGCATCAAGTGTCATCCATCTACTCTGAATCCACAAGGAATTAAGTTGATGCCAGGTTATAATGTTATCATGCAATGGCATCATCATCATTTCACATCTTGTGTGCACCCCAAAAGGAGTAATCATATCATGATGTCCATCGGTCAAGGATAAACATACGCATGATAATAACCATATCACACATCATGAGAAATATAACATCATCGTATACAACAACATCTGAATTAAACATAATCATAGAATCAATCCATCAAATTAATCTCATGGAATAAAATCATACCATATCATGGTATGTAGATAAACACCCACATGTGATCACACATCAAGAACGATATCAAATAAGCTAACATGTAAACCAACTGTGACAACATGCGTAAAAAGAGGCCAAAAAGGAAAGGAACTTCCTACCTCAAAAGTTGTCTATATAAAAAAAGTGGGAAAAAACCATTTAATAACACCTTTCCTTGACTTTATTATCAAAAAACATTGTCATGCGTGGTTCACCAAGTGATAATGAAGCCGAAACTAACTATTTTATTTAAAAAATAAATAAAATATCACATGATATGATAATCTCAATCTAGGATTATTTTCAAATTATTGTTTTAAAATATTACATGAGCTAATATTTTATCTCTCTTGGATAATTTTTAATTTTTTGTTTTAAAATATGACATATGATAATATTTTATCTCTCTTGGATAATTTTTAAATAATCAATTTTATAATATTAATGCGATAATATTTTTTCTCTCTTAAAAATTTTTAACTATCCTTAAAAAAAAACGCATGTGTTGGAAATTATCCTTAAAGAAATTTTCTTAATAATCTCACAATTATCATTTTATAATTATAATAACTATCCTTTGACAATACATGTAATTATCCTATAATAATTTTGATAATCTTTTTCACGTGATAATTAACTTATAATTATCTTTTAATAATTTGTGTTATATTATTTTTAATTATTTCATGCAATAATTATATGACAATTCATTGACATTATCATTTAATAATTCTTCATCATTATCCTGTAATAATTTTTAAATTATCTTTGACAATTTCATTCATTTATTCATCGATAATTTGTAATAATTATATTTTGATAAAACTTCACAATTGTATTTTGATAATCTCCAACAAAATATCCTTTGATAATGTTTTGGAATTTTATTTTTACTATCACGTTGATCATCCATTGATAATTGTAGGTTTTATCATTTTAATAATTATGTATTGATAATTCCATGTAATTATTTTCAAATAAATATTTTCAATTGTCCATGATAATTTATCACCAAAAATCATTTTAGATAATTTAATTTAAAATTTCCCCTGATAAACCAGTGTGATTATCTTTAGATAATTTCATACATTATTATTCCTTAAATAAATTTGTTTAATTATACCTTTGATGAATTTAATGAATTATATATGGTAATCAGATGGAATTTATCTATTCATAATTCTTGGTTTATCATTTCATTCAAAATAAACCATTTTTTTTATTTGAGAATAAAATAAAATGGAAGAAAAATAAATAACATAAAAATAATTAAATACATGGAAGAAGAAGGCCTCACGATCCGCACATAGGGATATGGTGGAATTAGGCAATGAATGGATCTGAATCAGATCAACCAATGTTTACCGATCACATGCAAGAGAGATCTAGGATCACTCAGACTCGACGAAATGAACCAAGAAAGAGCAAAATCATTTGGGTATTTAATACCATGTAAATTCAGGGTTCCATAGAACTAAAAATTAAAATAGAATATTTAATTTATCTTTCAACTAGATCTTGAGCATGAAGAACTTAATTTCAACCATTAACCAATTATTAATTTTTATACTATTCAAAACCTTGTTTTTCCAAGATTCTGGATCATCTGGGAATGAAAAATGGAGGATTTTGATGCACATAGGATACAATGTAAAATAACATCTAATTTCTTAATAATTAAATTAAATTAGTTAAATCAATTATTTAATATAATTATAAAATAAATTAAATTTATGAGTGACCTGACCAAACGATCGATGAGTACAAAAGTTATGCCTCTCGTAGGGTAAAACTCACATTATGGACCCAACTATTATCTCTAATTTCTAATATGATTCACAATTTGGGAGATATTAATTATTTATTATTTTAAAAAAAGTGTAATAAATTAATTTAATATAAAAAGTTTATTATCTTGTGCGCTATTTTCAAACCCCCGATGCACAAAAAAATTATACCCTTCATAGGGTAAAACCCACATTCCAAACCTAATGGTGTTCTTGGTTTTATCATATGACACACCTTTTGAGATATATTCAATTATTCTTGAAAAATAAAAAATAAAAAATATTAAATAACTTATCTTTAAAAGTGAACTGACCAAACGACTGACACTCATAAATGTTATACCACACATAGGGTAAACACCATATCGTGGACCTAACAGTGGTCGCATATTTCTCATATGACACACTGTTTGAGGGTTATTCAATTATTTTTGATAAATCACTAGCACATAATATAATATACTTAATACTTTTATTTCATCAGTGCCGAAGCTCTACGGGCCTTGGAATCTCATACAAACTCAGAACCTACCTTGGAAAATATTATATAGAATATTCTAAGGCGATAAATGAGATTTTAGCCCTATAAAAAGCATATAAAACATTTATTATGCTATTTTTCTTGATATATTACATTTACGCTTTAAGAAATTTCATATATTATCAATAAGAGGGTTTTTATTATCTTTAAAAATTCATGATATGACAACCCTACTCTTTATTACACACTTAAACATGATTTATTACATAAAATCTTCACTTGATACAACATAGAAGATCAAGAGGGCTTGTGTCTTTGGGGATTAGGAACATTAAATAACAGCTTATAACATAAAACACACAACATATTTATTGAAAACGTTCTTTACATGACCACTACATTCCCTCGTACTTAGCATTGCATGGGATAACCTGAGGACATGCATAAGAAAAGGGTGAGATATAAATCACAGTAAGGGAATATACATGGAATAACATGAGGAATACAATAAATGTTAGAAAATAGGAATATCAATGGAGCACAAGAGAAACATGAACATAAAGGCATGATAAAGCATGATAATCATAACATGGAAATGTGGAAACAACACTTAACAAGGAATTAGCATGAGCCAAGGCTCATTGCACATGGAGCATGATTAAACCATCATTGCACATGAAACATGAGTAAAACCTCAATTAACTTGAATTATCATGAGTCAACACCCATTTAAAATGACATATCATGATACTATACTTTACCTAATGCATTGGAGCGCTATTAGGGCGCACCATTCTTAAACATTTCATTTCATGCATAAGTGTACCACATGGATCATTGAATCAATCAACATCATAAGTTATTGTGTGATTAAGTAATGTGTAATAAATAAAAGAAAGTACCATTCTATATGTATATGTGTATAAAGGTGAATACCCTTGATAGAGACATGGGTATGGTATTCACTACACAATGATCTTGGCTTGAAAAAACGCGGTGCAATTTCGGCAGCATAACAATGTGACATAAGGATTCATGAAAATGTTCAATGATAGAGAAAAGGATGTCTCATCATATATAAATGAAATGGACAGCAAGTGGTTTATATAGATATAGATCCCAACAAACGTAATGGAATTTATATGCATAATACAAAATAATTACTTGGATGTAAAAGAGGAGAGAGAAATCCCTCACAAAATTTCGGCATGACAACAAGTGTAAATGAGAGGCAGTAATTAGAGATAAAGGGATACCCCATCATCCAAACATAAATAGGTAAGTATGTGGAAGGTTATAAATCATACCCCAACATTTTTAATTGAAAATAAAAGGGCATAACAATATTAAGAAACATTGATAAAAAGAGAAAGGTAGGAATCCCTTACTTGGAAGTGTGACCCCAAAGGCTTTGGAGAGGATTGAGATAGGATTATTGGGAGCTTGGGGAACCTTGGGAGGATTCTAAATAGATGAGGGCAGAGGTTGGTTGAACTCCAAAGGCTTTGAGTGAAGAGTAAGTGAGAGCTTGGGTGGGTTTATATAGGAAAGGAGAGGGAATTATTTAATATTTTAGGTTTGGTTCACCACACATTAAACTAATCAATAACACAAACCAAACCATGGTTTTTGACAAAGGGGAGTGGAAAAAAATATTTTACAAGGACAATGGCGGAAAATCTTAAAATATTGAGGGTGCTTATGTGGAGGTGAGTCACACTCTCAAGGAAATTCATTTAAAAAGTGAAAATGTTTTATAACTCTTGGAGGGTCCACTAAAGTATTGTAAAATAAATCAAACAAACCTAAAATTACATTATTTTAATTGTAAAAAATATATTTGCTGAAAATATCATTTATAGTATTTTATTACATCACTATTGGGTCATTATGATGTCATAAAACACATTATATTTTTAAACGGTATTTAATTTTTACCAAAAAATTCGACTGTCTCAGAAAATTATGAAAAATTCACGTTGGATAACTTTGAAGTCATGATTCCAAGAATAATATTAATTTTATCTAAATAATTTTCTAAATAGGTTGATTTTTACTTTTAAAATAAAAACCAACATTTTTCGAAAAACCATGGGTTTTGATAAAAATAGCTTTCAATCATTAATAGAAATTACAATTGCATTCATAAAATTAGTCAAAAATTTATATTCAATAAAACGTAATTTAATAATAATAATAATATTTTATTAAAATATTATTTAATTCAAAAATTCATTAATTCATCAAAATAGATTTCTTAGTTGAATGTTAACTAAAAATACTATTTATGCTTTTAAAACTATTTACAAAGTAAAAATAATAAAATGAATGCACATTCTTTATACAAAAACAATGTACATAGTCATAGTTCTAGGGTCTTGTTACATAACCCCTTATAATGCCCTCATAAGAATAAAGGGTAAGGTGTGCGATGCTGAAAAAATCTTGGGGTGGCTCGGATAACATCGCTCGGGTGGTAATCTCTATTAACTTCCACTTCTCCCGTAGGCGGTTCTGCTCGAGCTTAACGTATTCTAGATCATCTTGGGCTTGGTCAAGGGAGAAGCCCAATGACACAACCTCCTTTCCGAGCGGCAAAAAATGGGCTTCCTATGGGGCAAGTCTACTAGATGAGGCCATCACTTCCTTTGTCTAAGTAAATTGGATTTGTTAGAGCTCTATATTTATACTAATCATGTGATCACTGTTCAATGACTATATTAGAAACAGTCTCAATCCTTAATGGTATTTTAAAATCCAAAAACATAAAACACATGAAGTTCACATATTATATAATCCTTTTACATATTTATACATTTAATTAGATCAAGAGGAATTTCCATTAATGAAAGTTTGGGTCGTTACACAGGATATTACACCCAATATCATCAATAATAGATTTCCATCCTCACAGTTCCATATATCTTATGATACCAACCTATCCTCATTGGGCCATATTTTTATTATGGTCGACTAGAAAGGGATGCTCAGGCATAATTCCCGCACCAACCATTACCTGGCTTATTTTATCTAGTCTTTATTACCACATGATGTTAAAATTCATGGATTAATACTTATAACATGACCTTAAAAGGTAAACATGAATTGATATGTGGAGCTAAAAAATATGGGTTATGATTCCTTTCATAAGAATATATAGTAATCCATTTTCATTGGAATTTTATCATCCCTCATCAATTATCTTCTAGACGATCCTACATCTCAGCATCATTGAATATTTATGTAACTTACAAATAATCAATGTTATCATTTGAATTAATTTTGTGTGTGTGTATTATCTGATAAGATTA
Source organism: Viscum album (assembly GCA_963277665.1). Classification (NCBI taxonomy): domain Eukaryota; kingdom Viridiplantae; phylum Streptophyta; class Magnoliopsida; order Santalales; family Viscaceae; genus Viscum; species Viscum album. The sequence continues at coordinate 2,081,428,995 of OY728143.1, read as the reverse complement.
TATTCCAAGAGTTCAACTCAGTATTCATGGATATAATTTATCCACTAACTTAATTCCTTCACCCTCATCCAAGTGTAGTTCAACTTTGAAAATCATTTTTATTACTTATTAATCAAAAGGATGGAATCTTATGAACCATAGAAAGGATAGGTAGTTGATAGTGCTTGCGTCAGCCTTTAAAACTTTTTATGGATTCACAATTATGTTCTTCTAAAAAATAATAATACCTTATCCCCCCTGAAAAATCCAATTTTCCTAATCAATATAATTACATTACATAATTACTTCTTGAAACACAATATTTTCTATCATCTAGTGTAATCATCTAGACTTCTTCATTTTTACCTTTTTGAAATAGGTTTTGACTTTTCTTATATTATAGATTGTTATCTTATAGAAAATAATTTTAGGAAACTTTATCTTCATCCTCATCATTTATTACTCATTATATTTACCAACCATTTAACACATATCATCATACATTAGTTTCTTCAACAACTAAAAACAAGTACAACACCCATCATCAACTCATTGGGTTCTTTAAGCCCCCCTTGGATTTGTTTTCAATATCCATAAATACCCATCACAAACTAAAATGAGTTATCTCATAGCATGTTTCTCTGTATGATATCATTATTTTTCATAATGTTTCATTCCCCCATTATTAATAATAAATTTGAAGTCACTTTTCCTCATCACTTTTAGATTTTTGAGTAAAGGGAAGTCATGGACATATCATGTTCTAATCATGACATGAACGTTCATATTCTCTTTTATATGTTTTTTTTTCTAAAAACAAAACATAATTAAATATGTAAATGATTTAATAACCTTTATAAAATAATTATCCATAAATTAATCCACTTTAGGTATTTATGATAAATTATCATTAAAGAAAACAAGATAGATTATCATATACATAAGCTGTGTCCATAATAAATTCATTAGGTGATAGTAACATATAAATATTTATAGGTATTATTCAAAATATTTTCATTTAAATTATCTCTTTCATTCATTTCAATAAAACAATTAAAAAAATTCAACCCAAAGTGTGTTTCTCATATTTCATGTTATGTTTTCATTTATTAACAAATAATCAATCTCACTCCTTTATGTTTAGAATTGATTTTTCATACAATAATATGATAGTATAAACAAAATAACAGATCAATGATAGCCATAAATTTCTTAATTTATTGAATTTTAATATCTGTAACCTCATCTTCATTAATATTATCTTTGTCCAAAATCCCATCATTTGAAACTATAATATCTAGGAACTTAAACTTTATGGTTGTCTATAATTTCAACACTTTCACTTAAAATTATTTAATCCATAAAATAACCAGTACCAACACTAATATAATTCCAAATATTCAGGGGATATAGATATATAGAAACTATATAATCTTGACTCCCCATAAAGGGTCAAAATCCATCCATCTTCCTCAACAAGGTTGATACCACTTGAAGTGTTATGATTGATGCCAATTAAAATATTATTTTCAGTACCACTCAATGTAAATTAAAAAATAATGTAATTATCTCGGGTGGTGTATGAATTTCATAATATCTCAGTTCTCATAAATTTACCCATGAATTATATCACCTTAAATTTCATACATAATGAAATAATCACAATATATATGGTGATATGGTTGTTTCTCCTTTACTCTTTAGTTAGAGAAACATGGTTGAGAGATATTTATCAACCTTTATATTCCTTTAAATTTAGCTCCACTTTTATTTATATTTATTACCTTTTATTTTCAATTCTTAAATTTCATTTGGAAATATGTACTTTTTTGTTACCTTTTATGTTTCAGTTTGTGCGGAATTTTCTTTTTCATAGGATCTAGTAAAAAACAAGCATTCATTCCATGTTTCCACCATATTCCTTGAAACTTACAACTACTAAAAGAAACATCATGCATAATTTATGAACTCCAACAACCTCCTCATTGTGCAATGATTTCTTCTTCACAATGAATTTTATAAGACATGATTTCCTTAATACTATCTTCCTTCTATTTACCAGTACATATTATCCCGATAGTACTGACATGATATTTTTATGAGTGTGAAGATTTTGTTGTAATATTTTTCATAGTCTCTTAACTCCATAAAAGTTACCCTTCTATTTAAATATTTCATTAATTTGAATTTATTTATTAAAGATGTTTTCCACCAAAACAATATGTTGGTTTCTTTATTTGGTTGGTTTACATTATTTTTTGAAATTGATTTCATTTACATTTATATTCATGGATTCATAGAAACTGTCCATGATATGGATTTTCATTCTATAATTAAAACACCTTCTTTTTAGTGTAAATTATTCCTTTACATTATTTTTGGTTATGTTTTTTTCATCCTCCTTTTCCTTACACCTAAAGATAAAATCACCATTTTTATTCATCAAATTTTTATTCAAAATTTGTAACATTTTTTCCTTTTGTAACTACTAAATCATAATTATTAGATATAATATATAACCAATCATTACAATTAAAAAATTTCTTATAACTTTCATAGAAGTTGTCGATACATTCACATTATTTTGATGAATATAGTTTTACGTTCTTCTGTAAAAAATTGTTGTAATTAGAGGGATTAATTTTAAATTTCAGTTTTATCCCCATTAGTGTTGTAATTATATATTATTAGATAATTGATATTTTATACCAATAATCCATGGGATTATGTATGAAATTTATAGAACACAACTAACATCAAATAAGTCCTTATTTATTCCTTTGAGAAACATTTTAGCTAACCTTAATAGTTTTCTATTTATACGTAAAAAATTATTCCTTTTGGACACTGCATGGGGATCTAATTGTATATTTCTTAATTTATTCCACCCCTAAGGATGTGGTGGGTTTTTAAATATTATTTTCTACCCAAATTTGTTTGAAATTTAAATTATAATCTACACTATTCAAAGAATCATAATTAGTGTATACGTAATTTCCATAACTTAAGGTTACCATTTTTTGTGAGTCTACGTTATATTTATCTTTTGATAATTTCAAGAAATTTTTTCTATTAGAATATTACAATTCATATGTAAGAATATTTTTAATAAAATCCACAAAATACATTATTCCTTCACCCTTTTGGGAAGTTTTAGGTTTAGTTTCCTCCAGATTTCTCAGCTTGACCAAATGTTTAACATAATTTTTTTTCAGGACATTGTTCTCATCTCAAATAGATATTACCCTTTTTTATCATTATTACTCATTATTTTACTATTAATTAATCATTATTTTAGTTTTTATTCCGGAAAATTATTTTTCCCTTATAATTAATGATCAATCTCTTTTACTCTTTCCCCCCTGATCACCAAATAAGCAACCTAAAGTTCAATTATAGCTTTGTGATTTTATCCTAGTGCATATATGTTCATGTCACTAAGGTTTATATCCTCAAATTTACCATCATTTATAAACTATAATGAGTATTAATCAATGGATAATTTTTTCCTACTAATCTCTAAGGATTTATCACTGTATTTGACTTTATTAATTAGAGAGTTTCACTTTTGTAACTAATTTGCTAATTCCTTTTTCATAAATATTTCATATATTACTTGATTTTATTACTAATCATTTATATCATGGATGAAATTAAATATATAAGTGAAATATTTCATAGTAACTTTCTTAATGTAGTCCAAAACCTCAAATTATATTTATTCAACTGATTAGATAGATCTATTTTTTATGATCTTCAAAACATAAACTTGATTATTCTTGAAGATAATTCTCATCATATTTGTTAGAAAAACTATCAATTTTATTAATTTCAGGTAGTTTTTAATCATCCTCATTCTAATTTTGAGATGTTAACTTCCTTTACTTATTATCCTTCTTATTCATCATTTTTTTATAGTTTTAGGCAAAACCTCTTGGTAGTAGTTAATAGGAATAACTTCTATTTTCTAATTTTGAGGCATCTTGATAACTTCTGAAAATACACACTTCATGTAATGTAGTTAAATTCAAATGATATAAAAAATATATTTAATCATTGGAAGCCTTGTGTTCAGATACCACTTGAAGTACCCAATATATCCTACAGTCACACTGAGAGGGGAGTGGGGGTGAATTAGTATATACAATTTTAACAATTTATTCTAACTTAAAATTTTATGTCTTCTTTAATTTGAGACTCTATATGAGATAAGATGTATGGATATTTTTATTGGATCCAAACAAAAATTCACACCACATGAAATGACATAAATGAAATTGAGTGAAACACTAGTTAGTTTTAGAGGTTTCTAATTTAGTGTGGAAATATATTACTTCATTTGTTCAGTTGTCACCAAGACTTAGATTTTTTAATATTAATATAATTGATTATAATGAGGAAGGAATCGACATAAAACTTAGTGTTAACTATAATATATATGAGTAATGTATTAATTTTAACCCTTTGTAAAATTATCTCCCTCACACAAAAATATCTCTAGAAATATTATTTATACATAATATCTCTTGTTATAAACCTCTTGGATGGTATGGATATTATTATACAAGATCACTCCAATATTCCTAAATAATCCTTCCAAACACATAATAAATGTGTTACTTTTAATCAAGGATGTATCTATATAAACTATAATATATTCTTCCTCACTCAGAGTCTTTAACTTATAATAGATACCATGCTATATTTATATGCTTGTTGGTCTCTTAAAGTATTTAGTATTTAGAACCTAATTTTTTTTGATATCCTCCCTCAAAATATTTCAGTAACTTAAATATAATAATCTTTATAAACTTCAAGTATTTAAAATTTTTATAAATTTTTCTATTCACTACCAAAAAATGTTCCTTCTCAATAAATTATATCATCCTAACTTCAAGAAATCACACACTTTATTAGTAAATTTGTGTTTCAAATAATGTACCAATTCAACATCAAATAAGTTTTTAAAATTTTAGGTCAGATTCTATTCCTATCCTTTCAATTCCTCAGTAACATTGAGATTAAAATTAAATCATTAATTTTTATATCCAACCATAATTTGATAAATTTAGTCTTCGAACATTGTATATTTAAGCTTTCTGAAACCTTAGTCAACCACTGTTAATTCCCATTAATATATAAAAGATTGAATTCAAAAAATGATCTTTAAAACTCAACATAAAATATATCCAAGGTTTTTTTAAAATCTAAACTATAACCATAACTTCAACTTTATAAAATTTATATATTTGATATCTATCTCAAAAATATCACCTTGAATACGACTTTAATGTTATTATAAATAATTATAGTATCTTTTGGTTGTTTAACTTCCATAGTCTTCACTGAAATTCTAATCTTAGTTCTACCTTTTCTTCTATATTAGTGAATCTAATATAGTATTTGAATCTTTGAACTAAATCTATTGTTGATACTAACCACTCATTGTTCTTATTATATTTATCCAATACACTATTGAAGCTCTAACTAATGGTATATCAGATTTTGATTCATCTTTTAATCAACATATATTCTGATCGACCCATATTACAGTCATATTTGCTTCAAATCATTTTATTTTACAATTGTATTATCTTTCGACTATCTCAACTTCAAAACTTCTGATAAAATTATTCTCTAATCATCCCACGAACATCTCATTTGAACTTAAAAAATTTCAATCAACTAAATTTATGATCTTATGGACTTAGGGAATTTATCAAATTGGAAAACCTTCCATATTTATATCAATAAATATCTTATATAGATTTAAATAATCAAAGTCATTATTTCACATTAGTGAATTCATAGGACTTCACTTCTGCTCATTAGTACTGACTACTAAAACTTAGGATACTCTATATTTTAGAATTATATTCCAATAACTTTTGATCTATAAATTGCCTAAATCTATTAAGAAAATGAAACTTTCTTAAACATTTCACACCCATATAAATATCAATGTGAACTCTCAGAGACTTAGCTAATTATTTAACCTTTGTATTTTCCAAAACGCTGCATTCTATCTTAGTAAAAATTCATTACCCATAATCAACTTGAAATAAAAATTGTTATCAAATAGCTATGATATATCTCACTTTGAAATATCATTATAGAATTTTTTTAATTCACTTCCAAAAAATCTTAGGGAGCCCTTAAATATCTCAAATCTGAATGGACAATTTAACTTCATACAACCTCCTATTTAATTTTACATAATAATTTATTACACATAGGTTTCTTAGTGAAGCTGTCAACACCTTCTCAAATTATTATCAACCAAAGATATTAAGAAAATAACATATTATAAAAGGTTTTTTTCCTTTATTAAATAATCATAAAAAATAACTTCATAAAGAAAAATAAATTATATACCAGTGTAATATTCTCACTTTTCCCCAATCCTCAATTATTCTTTCTTCTGATCTCCTTAAAAAACATTATTCTTGATGTCTGAACTACTTTAACACATATATCTTCAAATTATACATTAGATTAACATCTATAATATATATTTAAGGAGTTTATCAACCCTCATCTACCAACTTATAGATACTCCTTCATCTCAAAATCCTCAACTCACTACATAAATTTTGGAAACTCATTATTCTCATTCGTAGTTTATCTTTCATGAGTGTATCATATCTCTAGTTTATATTTTCAGAGTTCATATAATATATTTTAAACAGAATTCATCCTCCACCATAAATCCTTCACCCTTATCCAACTATAGATTATATTTGAACATCATTTTTATACATTGTAAGCTCCAGGATGGATTTGTGGTTTCCAGGCATAGTGAAAGTGTGAGATGGGTCATGCCCAAATTTTCTTTTTTCCATGATTGATGATAAATCCTAGATTTACCTAATGATAATTGTTGTGATATATAGAATTTAATCAATTAATATAGACAAGGGATATAACAACAGAACCAAGAGAGAGGATAATCATATATTATTTATAATTAATTTATTTAAATAAAGATTTTCCTAGATGGAATTATTTATTTTTTTATGAATATGAGAACATATCTATGTTATTCCGTCAAAGTGTTGTAGAAATATAAGTAGTGTCCCTCTAGTGGTGATCCGCACATGTTCCAAAAATCTCTGAATGTCGTTCTAGGAATCTCTAGGTGCTATCACGAAGGATCCAAGCTCTTGCATCGTTTGACTTTGACTAACTCAAGAACCACTTCCAACACATTCGCTTGGATATATTTTTGACTTAAGTGTGGGAGGTGGAGAAAGATTACTCTCCATTATTGGGAGAGTTCCTATAGAATAGATCTCTCTAGGTCTTGAGAGGATTCTCTAAATCTTTTGTATAGAACTAAAGAAAAAATGAATTGGATTATTGATAAAATAATATAATTGGGTTTATATATTGCAAGGGTTAAAATTAAATAATTAAACAAGTGGAATTTACTATTTATTTAATAATTAAGGAACCCCATGTCAAATAATAATAATAATATTATTTTTTATCGACATGCACTTAACATGAGAATTAAATTAAATATTATTTAATCAAATAATATTCAATAATTATTATTTCTTACCAGACCCTTAAACCTAGTTCACCATTCCTACATAATATATATTAGGCCTCAAATAATGACTATTAATGTATTAAATAAATATCACTGCATTATTCTTTAATAAATATATAAATATTATATTCCCTAAATAGTAAATAAATATTTATATGAAATCAAGCATACATGAATTGTTATTAAACCACATACTGGTATAATATTTATTCAAATTGTTAAATAATAAATATTAGTATATTATCTAACTGAGATTATAGATACACTTAGTGTGCGGGGCTCTAGGCCTCTTTCTCAGTGGCATTTGGCAAGGGAACCTGAAATCTAAGGTTAGCTTATAACAACATGCCAAGGCACCCATAATAAAAGAAGTTAACACCACAATGACATGATACCTCATACTAATTCTTGATGTGTAATATAATACCTTTATCATGATATATCAAATCAAGAAGGTTGCATGTGGGTGACATCAACCTATGTACTCGATGTCTCTTTCTTTGAAATCTTGGAAATTGAACTTGCCTATTGTACACAATGTACATGGAATTATTTAGGTGAAAAAGTCATCATTGAAACCATGTGGATGTTTAATTTTTGTTATTTTCCTACTAACTACAGTTTAGTGGCAAGTAGGGTCAAACCCACAGGGATGGTAGAGTGACCATTTTTTTTTTTAAAAAAACCCACTATTGTTAAGAATAAATGGAGTTTCCTTTTAAAATTTTCTATTATATATATATATATTAAAAAGAAAGTATGAGAAACAATGTCTAACTAAAATTCTAGGTTTTAAATAAGAGTAATGATGAAACAGTTGGAATAATAATGAAATAAAATCATAAATAAAGACTTATAAAAATATAACCAAGAGGCAAGACTAGGGAATATAACTCTATTGGTTGAGAAGTTAACATAGTCATTACTTTAATATTGAATCCATGACCTCCAAAAAATGTGCAATCAATCTCTCTCACCAGATGATTAATCACACAGTTAAGTGATTCTGGAAGTTCACCACAACTAGAGTCACTATCTGTAAAAGAATTTGAGCTGAAGATGTTGGACTAAATCTCACTGATCTAATCTAATAGAAATAAATTAATGATTTGAAAAGATGAATCCATGAAATTTTTCACCAAAATATTAGAGAATTTGGAAATTATGTTCATGAGGTGTAAAAAAAATTTAATTTTAAGAATCAGATTCAACTTCACCATTGGAATATGGTTCTTTGTTTGAAAGAATAAGTGAAGATAAGAAATAAAATCACTAAAAGATTAAAATTCACCGAAATAGATATGTTTTTATGAAATTAATATTGAAATAAAATGAATATGAAATTAAAAAATAAATGAACATAATAGGGAGAAAAAAATTTTTGGAGATAAGAGATCTCCCCTATGGAATACAATGGTGCTGCTTTGCTACTCATCTTCATCTTCGGGTTTTCTGTCCAAGATGTTTTGAAAGTCTCCAACTTCTCCTCCTGATGGTCTCTCCAATGAGATGCCGTGAATCGTCCCCCTTATGCTACCTTTATATTTTTTAAAATCCCCTTTCATCCCTCATTAGTTACCACGTATAAATCACTGACTTAACCTGTCCCTCACTTTATCACTACACACCTGTCTTCACCCGTTGCTATGCTTGTCAGGTAAATAGAACCCCTCTTACTAACTGGTACCAGTTAGTTCGAATGAATCTGGATGCACTTCTGAGCGAGGTCAACATAGATTTTTTTTATTAAATATATTATTAAACATTAAAAAGATTTAACTTTTATAAAAGTTTATTTAATTAATTCGGATTAAAGTAAATATTAAATTATTTATTAATAAATATTTGTTAAATTAATTAATATTAATTTTTTCATTATTATTTTTATTGATTATTTTAATTTTTTTATATTATGTTGATTATTAATTTATAATAATAGATTTTACTAAATATTTTTATTAAATTTATTAATTTATGTATAAAGATTATTTTTTATTATTATAATTGTTAGATTAATTTATTAAGATTATTATTAAATATTTATTTAATAGATAAATTATATAATTTTGAAATTTAATTTAATTAATTATTAATTTGTGATATTTAATTAATTTATTATTTATTATTTTTTTTAAAGCGTTAATTTTGTTTGAATTTTATATTTAATTAATTAAGTTGTTTTATTTGTTTATTATTTTAAATTTTTTCTCCCCATCCCTTGTTATAATAGAACTAGGAGGGGGTGGTTCTTACATCTCGAAGAAGCCACTACTTCGGTTCCTCCTCTAGAACACTGAAGTGGTGGCCAGTTCTTCCCACGACGATGACCCTATCCTCCTCAACATTATATTCTTGGTTTCAGATCTGGTACTTAGTTTGCGGTGGAAAATTGTCTTCAACGACATCAACTCAGAGCTACGGTGGCACAGTTTCAACCGAAACGACTTTATCCGACTATGACATCTCAGCCTTAGTTGGTCTTAGGTGGTGGCAGAGACAGATCTGACTTGGGAAATTAGCTCAGGGTTCGGATGACAACATTGATCGGCTTATCAGACAGTGACTCCAGGGGTGGTTGGGCCTTTAGGTTATTCAGATATAGAAAGAAGGGTTTGTTTTTAGTGGCTGATGATTTTCAGGTGCGGTGTGACTTGGATGGTAGTGATGGTGTCTCGTTGTGTGAAGATGGAGGAGGTCCATGGTGGTAGTGTGTTAGAATGGGAGTTTTTTTTGGAACATATAGGGAGTCACCATTATGGAATGGTGGTGATGACAAGAAGAAAAGTGACTCAATTTTCTACTGGTGGTGATAATTGCTGGAAGGGGATGGCAGAATGAGGGAGTAAACAAACAAAGGAATAGTTTCACCATTGATCTACGATGGTGGTAGTGGGTGGGAAGAGCAACAACGAGTCAGGGACTCACAATTTTTTTTAGTAAATTATGAGTCACTATTGGGTTCCCAATGGGGAGTCATCTGAAAATCTGAAAAAGGAACAAATGTGTCACCATTAGGTTCCCAATAGTGAATCACGTACCTGACATTGAGTGGACTCAAAAGTGAATCTGCCATTAATAAACAAAATAAAAAGTTAAGTTTAATAAACAATAAAATAAACTAAAAATAATGTAATTAAAATTTAATCACTATTTTAATAATTTAAAGTAAAAAAATAAAATTTAATAAAAAACGAATAAAAAATTAATACAAACAATTAACCAAATTAATAAATTAGGGAACTGAAAATTGAAAACTAAACTTAAATTTAAATCTAATTAACAATTAAAAATTAGAAAAATTAAATATTTAAACATTAAATTTCTAAATTAAATTAAAGAATTAAAATTAAAGGATCTAAATTAATTGTTGAGATCAAATTAACTACTTAAATTAACAAATAAAGTGAAATAATTTTTTGAAAAAATTTTAATTAAATTAAAATTAAAATAAGTATTAGTTTAATAAAGTATAAAATAAATTTATTAAATTATTAGTTAGTAAAAAATAATATTATAAAAAATAAAGCAGAATAAAAAACAAATAAAGTAATTAGATAATTATTCAAACAGAAAAATAAGTGAGAAAAATTTAATAATTTTAAATCCTAAAAATATAGAATCAATTATGAAAATTTATTAAATAAATAAATAAACTATATAATTGAAAAAAAGTAATTATTTTACAATAATTGAAAAATTAATTAATTAAATCATTAAAATCATGGTATAAATATGTGGAAAATCTATAGATTTTAAGGCTATATCTAATTCTCCCAAACTTAAGCATTGATTGTCCTCAATCAACACCATGATTCATTGACTTTGCAAATAGAAATATATTTTTATCACATAGCTCAAATTAAATAATGTTTAACAATTTCAAATCAGAGGACCAAAAACTATAAGTAAGGATTTTTAAATGGAATGTTTCAGAAGAAGTATTATATAACTTTAAATACCTACTTAGTTATCAAGGAATAAATGATTCATCTACTTCTAAGGATCTCATGCCTCATATATGAAACTTCCTACTAACTTACTTTTATTTAAGTTCAAGTTCTAAGTTCAAGAGTGATAATATGTTAAGAATAAGTGGAATTAAGAACATAACAAAAGGCACCATGTACTTTGACTTTCTTCTAGATTCCAAAAAGAAAAAATTAACTTAATTGTTTTGAATAACCTCATTTGGAAAAATTAAATGGTTTTATATAAATCTAATGTATCCTTATTCATTTAGAGTTCATTATTCCCCTCACCTTAATGAAATCATTTTTGATAGCTAATAAATTTATTATTTTTTTGAAATTTTTCCATCCATGTAACCTGTTCTAAGAATTGTGCATATAAAATTATTTATTATTGCATAGAGGTATTATTCACAAACACTGTGCCTAGTGTCTCAGAGTTTCACTGTGGGTTCCCAAATTTCCATTTTACTCCAGTTTAAAAATATTTTTATGAATACCATTTAAATTGTGTCACTAAAATGATTATTATTTTTATATAATTAAAATTGGGTTCCCTTGAAAAAAGTTAAACTTCCAATTTTCTAAGGTTTTGACCATAACTCCATAATAATATTTCCTATATCAGTCTGAAACTTAGTTACTAAAAAATCATTCATAAAATAAAAAACCAAATTTACTCAACAATCATTCATCTCAAAAAATATAAGATCTAAGGAAACTCTGAACTTCCAATAAGGTATTATCCTTAGGAAATACAAAATTAAAGTACAATGTGAATCCTAAAGAAACTAAAATTATGTAGGAATTTTATAAAATTTAACCATTATTTTACAAAAATTAGAGGTAGAGAGACATGATGAGATTTCATTAAAGTATAGATTAGTTCAACATAAGTTGACCCCTACCCCACAATTAAAACCCAACTTTGTCCCAAAAGTTGAATTTAAATATGGAGAAGAAAATTTTACTATTAAATATCAAAACAAATTTGAAATTAAATAGATTAATGACATGTAAAAGGGCCTCAGTGAAGTTCAAAAGTAAGTGTTTTCCATAAAATTATTTATAATAAGACAGATTTACATGAATTATCAATAAGGAAGTGAATATAAATTTATATTTAAGATCATAAAAATAGCATCATCTTGAATACATAGTGAATAGAGTGGATCATGTTTAGAAATATGATTCAAATAGATTTTCAACTGCACAATGAATTTTATTCTAAAAACCTAGAAACAAAATTAGAATCAATTTAAAAAAACAACCAGCCTGATAATACCCCCACACGTAGTTTCACATACTGAAGATTTTAAACCAAGGAAACTAAATTTTCCAACAAACAATAACATGTAGGAAAAATTTAAACATACCATCACATGCAGTAATAATTTCTTGAAAAGTGGCATGTGTTGAAAAATTTTCTAGAAGCAGTAGAAAATTAAGGACTCTTCACCCCTAACTTACTAATGAGTTAAAATTGTGGTGACTCACCACCTATAGTGTAATAGTGGATCAAGTGACATGGTGAATCAATGAATCACCATTTAACATAGGAAGAGTGACTTAATAGTGATTTTTTTTAAAGTAATAAGGAGTGGAAAAAATAATTATAGAAAATAAATAAAGGAAATTCCCTATTTAATGAAGATTTCACAAGAAGCTTGTTGTAAGTTGAGAACATGATGGAGTTATGCTCCTCTAGTATAAAAACAACATCATTCTTAAAGAAAACACAGTAGGAATAACAAGAAAAAACACCAGCAAGCAATGCACAAAAATAAGGGAAATAAAAAACTTTTTCAAAACATAATAAGAACAAAATTAACGACAAAGAATGGACCATGGGTTGACTCCCTTGAATCCATAATTACTAAGTCTTCTATTATAATTTATTTAAATTTTGTTTTCCAACACACTGAAAGTAGCCAAGACCTTTTTCTTCCCTTAATAATATAGTTTCACACTTAATCCATTAAAAATAATGGTCTTGTTTTCCTCTCCAAAAATCTCTAAAACACCTTTCTTAAGAACTCTAACAACTGTAAAATGTGTAGAGCAATTAGATTTAAATTTTACAGGAAATATCTTAAGTCTTGAATTAAAGATAAGAAACTTCTATCTAGGTTTAAACTCTCTATTTTGAATGAAATAATTATGATATATTTTAGACCTATTTTTGTATACCCTAGATTTATCATATGAATCTCTCCTTATTTCAACAAGTTCAGCCAACTCAAGCAATCTCCTATCTCCAAAACTCATAAAATCTAGATTTAAAGCTCTAACTTCCCAATACAACTTGTTCTGTAAATCCATAAGAAAATGAAAAAATTTCAAAAATAAAAACCTATATATAGACATACCTGTTTGGGTCTTGAAGCTGTTCTATAAAACCAAAAAGCCTCAACTAACTTAAGATACCAACCCTTCATAGAGTTTGAGATAGTTTTTTTCCAGAATTTTTTTCATCTCCCTATTTGAAATTTCTTCATATCCACTAGATTGTGGATGGTAAGAAGTACTAGTCTTATGAACACAACCATTTTTCTCGATTAAATCCATAAAATATTAGTTTTAAATCGTGATCCATTATCAGTTATAAAGGCTTTTGGAACTCCAAATATTGAAAAGATGTTCATTTTGAAAAAATTTATTATAATTTTTTCTTGATTGTTGGGTAGAGCTACTTCTCTAACCTATTTAGACACATAATGTAAAACAAATAAGATGTAATAATTTCCATGAGATGATGGAATTGGACCCCTGAAGTCTAAAACCCAAACATAAAGAATTTCTACTTCTAAAATAGCTTTTGTGGTAACTTCAACTTTCTCCCAACATTGGCTAACCTATGCCATCTATCATATCATACCACATAACTTCTAAAATACTTGAATGAGGTGGGCCAACAAAATACAACTTTAAGGACTTTTTGAGCTATCCTCTCTCCACCATTATGTCTTCCCCAAGGTGAAGAGTGAAAAATTTCAATAATTGGAAGCATTTCTTCCTATGGAACACACCTTATAATAATTCTATCATCACATATTATAAAAAACAAAGGATCGTTTCAAAGGTAATACCTAAGATCTAAAATGAATTTATTCCTTGGTTATTATACAAGTATTTTAGAATAATACTAGTTTCTAGAAAATTGGCATAGTCTACAAACCATATAGGCCGTCTTATTAAAACTGTGAGATGTTTTTCATCTAGAAAGGTAGAGTTAATCTCCCTTGGTTCTTCACAGCGAGTTTGAGGAATCCTAGAAAGGTGATATGCAACTATGTATTTGGATCCATGCATATATCTAATCTCGAAATCAAACTCTTTGAATATGAGAATCCATTTAATCAATCTGGGTTTGGCCTCCTTCTTAGAAAACAGACATTTTAAGGCAGAATGGTCAGTGAATATGATGAATTTTGAACCTAGAAGATACTGCATAAATTTATCTAGAGAAAATCCTATAGCCAAAAACTCCTTTTTAGTAGTTTTATAGTTCCTTTGATTATTATATAGTAACATTCTAGCATAATAAACCACATAAAGATTTTTATCTCTCCCCTGTCCTAATACAATACTAAAAGTAATATCACTTACATCACACATTAATTCAAATGGTAATTTTCAAACAGGTGCAGTGATGATAGGTGATTGAGTG
Source organism: Viscum album (assembly GCA_963277665.1). NCBI lineage: Eukaryota > Viridiplantae > Streptophyta > Magnoliopsida > Santalales > Viscaceae > Viscum > Viscum album. The sequence continues at coordinate 2,081,413,823 of OY728143.1, read as the reverse complement.
AGTTTGTCTTTAAGTAAATTAAAATATTCAAAAAAAATTTGATCAAAATTCAACGGTGCTTCCTTAACTATTAAAGAACACATGGGATTTTCTATTTTTGAGAAATAGTTGATAAACCTCCGGTAAAAACCATTATTCCCTCAGAAACTTCTAACACCCTTAAAATTTTTGGGAGGTGGTAATTTTTGAATTAATTTTAATTTATTAGTGTCAAAATATAAACCCCTCTTTGACACCTTATTTCTCAAGACTATCCCCTCATTGACCATGAATTTACATTTTTCCCAGTTAAGAACTATATTGGTCTCTAAGCACCTATCGAACAATAACTCCAAATTTCCTAAACAAGTATCAAATGTGCTATAAACTATGGATAATTCACACATGAAAAGCACTATGATCCTATCAGTAATGTTAAAAAATATATCCATCATGCATATTTTAAAGGTATCAGGGGCACCACACAACCCAAAGGGAATTCACCAATAGGAAATGTCCCAATGAGGCATGTGTATGTAGTTTTCTCCTAATCCTCTAGAGCTAATGGAATCCGGTTGTAACCAAAATAACCATCTAGAAAATAGAATGACTCATTCCCATAAAGCCTATAAAGAATTTGATCATGGAAGGTTATTGTAAAATGGTCTATATTAGTGGCCTAATTATTCTTCCTATAGTATATACAAATTCTCCATTTCATGGACTTCCTTACTTTAATTTATTCATTTTACTCATTATTGACAATAGTGAAACCTCCTTTATTACGAACTATTTGGACCAGACTGAGCCAAGTAATATGAGAGATAGGATATATTATACCATATTACAGGAGTTTAATTACTTCCTCTCTAACAACCTCTTTCATTTGGGATTTAATCTTCTTTTAAATTCCACTCTAGTCTTATGGTCTTGTTACACAGGGATTTTGTTCATGAAAAATGAAGGGATAATCCCTTTGATATTATATGTGGTCCATCCTATAGTATATTTGATTTCTTAATACATTTAATGATATTTATTCTTGATTATTTTCCGATTGATAAGAAATGATGAGAGGAAGTGTTGAATTCTCACCCAAAAAAGAATATTTCAGATGTGTAGTAAGATGTTTCAGCTCAAGAGTGGGTGGTTCTACACTCGAATGAAGGATCTTAGGCCTAGGAAGACCAAGGTATTCAACATATCTCTTACAAGTAGTTTGAAATATTGAAATATTTTTAATTTCTAGATTAGTTTTATTATTCATAGTAGTGCGGGCCAAAGTGGATAGCTCACTTTCCAAATTTTCAATATTTGAGTTTAACATATTTATCAATAAAAAATTATCAAGTTGTTTAATATGCTCTCCCTATACCAAATAAAAATTTTCATCCGTGTTGGTGATAGAAAAATCACCCTCAAGTTCCCCAAGAAAGTATTTATGTTCAGAAGTTGATGATAAATTTATAGCAGAAGAAGAAACTAGACAGTTTTCCAATTTTGGAAAATTCTATAGAATTTTTGTTTGAAGAGATCCTATAGTTTATGTGATAGAAAAATTAATATCTTCAATTTTGAAATTAATTTCTTCAATAGGGGATGTTCTTAAAATTATTTAAAGCTTTCCAGTCCATTAACAGCTTCTAAGTACTCTATAATTGAACAATTTTTAGAGAATGTTGGTTCTTTGACATTTTTAAAAAAATTTAACTCCTCTTGTTGCTGTAGAATTTTAAAAATCAGTTAACCCTTAGATACAACAATAAAAAATCCTCAAGTTTCCAAGAGGGTCCTACTAAAAATGATGGGCACCTCTTGGTTACACTCCATATCAAGGACTAAGAAGTTAGTAGGTAGAAACAACTTTTCTACAGCTACTAGTAAGTCATCTACCCTTCCTACGTGATGTGTGAATGAGTGATAAACTAAATCTAGGATGACTATGGAGGATTGAAGATCACCCATTCTTAACTATTATAACAGTGAGTATGGGAGAAGGTTAATACTAAAACCTAAGTCACACATGCAGTTGAGTTGACAAGAGTTTTCTAAGGTGTAGGGTATGACAAAACTACTTGGGTCTTTGAGATTCGTAGGGATTTTCTTTTAGAGGACAATGTTACACTCTTCAATGAGGTTGTAGGTTGTAAATTCTTCAAGAGTATTTTTGTTTGAAATAATTTTTTAATAGATCTAAGGTAAGATAGATTTTGTATTAAGTCTTGGCTGAAAGAGATATTCACTTGGAGCTTGGTTAAAATCCCAAGGAACTCAAGAAGTTCACCATTATTGTTACTTTTTAGTTTTAGTTTTTATGGGAAGGAGATGGTTGGGAAAAAAAATTCCAAAGGACAGATGATATATCCCCCATTTATTCAATAACTTTCTCTTTATTCTTGTTCTTTTTATTTTCATAAAAAAATTCAGATTGAATTTCAGGTGAAAAATTGGGATTTTATTCATATTCCACACTTTTTTATTAACTTACAGATTGTTTAAAAAGAATATTTTTACTTCTATAATCAAATAGTTTTTTATTTTGGTCATTTTTAGAGTCTTTTTCAGCAACCGTTTGAGTGTTAAACCCACTTATTGAGATAACAACCATTCCATTCTCTCTAGGGTTTAGTTCAGTTTTTCTAGACAACCTTCCTTTATCCCTAAAAGTCATGTCTCAATCCAATTGTCCTAGTTGAGTTTCCATATTATGAATTCTATCATCATTTTGAGTTTTATTAGATTCATATTATGTTTTTTTGTTTATTTCATTTAGTCTTGAATATTTCCTATTGAGAGTCCATTTTATTTTGGATTTGATATAGTTTTGAAAACATTTGACCCACATTATTTCCTTATGAATATTTAGAATCACCCCTTGGTTGGTTTTGAATTTTTTTTCTAGGTTGGTTTTGGTAGGTCAGGGTAGTGGATTTCTTAATCATTGCTTGTTATTTCCATGAGAGGTTGAGATGATTTCTATATCCTCGATTGTAATTGTTTGAAAATGGGTCATCCTTGGTAGGAATCCTAGGACCATAATTAACAAATTTTGAGTTTTCTTGTTATTGGGATGGAATATCAATATTTGAAAAAAGTTCTTAGTGTGACAAAAAATTCCACATTGAGTACACTGTTCTCTAAGTGATTGGTATTGATTTTGGGTACCAATTTGAATAACAGTTTGTTTAGAATTATGGTTCATTGTGGTTTTAATTTGATTAGTGATTTCAACAAGTTGAGATTGAGTTTCATTTCTAGAACCATTTTTGTAAAAATTTCTACTCACTCTCTTACTTATTGAATTTTTATGTTGATAATTTAAGGCAAGGTTGTTGAAAATTTGTCTTAACTATTCATCTATTTTACCATTTTAGTTACCCGGAGCAGATTGATCAACAAGGTTTTGACCAGATGAAGAAAAAAAATTATAGAAGGGGTCTATGAGAACATGGGATGTGAGTTTATGATGGGGAAACTACCTACGATGGTCCCTAAATCTATCACCAACCTCATGAAATGCTTCTCCATAATATTGGTAGAAACATGTTATTTGGGTTATAATTTCTTCTTTATGTATTTGGGGATATAATTTCATGATTAATGAGTTATACACCTAATCCAAGTTTTCAAATATAATCTCATCTAGACTCAAGAACCAATTCATATGATTCCCTTTAAATAAAAAGGGAAATGCTATCATTCTAATCTCATTCATAGTGAGTCCTGAGATAGGTAATTGTTTCACAGTGTTGCAAAAATATCTAATGAAGGCTAAGGAGTCCTCATTAGAGAGTCCATTGAATGAAGGAATCATTGATAGGTGAGACTATTTCAATTCATAATTTCTAGATCTAGGTGATAGTCTAATGGATGAAGGGTTTCTTGACAGTTAAGGGTGTTGAAACTCCCTCATCCTATGTCTCCAAATTTCATCTAAGAGTTTAGGTTGATAGTTTGGAATATTGTTAACTAGAAATCTATTTTCTAAATTTTCCATTTTATATTTGTTTTTATTTTTTATATTAGTTAAATGTAAAATTTCCCAGTTAGAGTATTGTATCACTGAGAGGGGGAGGGGGTGAATCAATGATACTCTTTTTATTTTATGTTTTTTTTTCAATTGAAACAACCTTCACTGACTTTTAAGGATTTAAATTACCTACTAAGAAACAAATCCACACAAATCCAAAGGTACACAAAGATTTACAAGGTTCACTATTCAATAAGAATAACTACATCCTTGGAATGGTTTGGAAATGACCCAATTGCATACAATCCACTAGGAAAACAATCCTTAGATTACAATAAGAAGGATGAACCCTTTCACTCATGTAGCACTATGAAATAATCCCACTAGTGTGTGTACTCCCTCTTAGCATAATAGAGTAATACAATTGTTTTGTAACAACTCATATTACCTGGGTTTTTTTCAATTCAAAAAATGTATTCAAATTATAATAAAATTCATTAATTATGTAACCATAAGAAAGGTAAGAACCACTTAGACTTTGTTATAAAACACTGTGTCCAATTCCTCCAAGTCCGATTCTTACAAAACAGAGCTCCCAGTCTAATTCTTGAAAAACAATACTCCCAATCTGATTTTCAGATAAAAAAAGAGTAGAATCAGAACCACTTTAAAACCCAAATACAATTGTCATGATGAATAGAATATTAATGAATTAGTATCGCCCAAGAAAATTGTCAATTGAAATGGAATTGAACTCTCCTTATCTTTGGAAACTCGAAGCTTCTCTCTCTGCAAGTCGACATAGTACAATGTAATTCACGCCTTTTATAGGTGACCCAAAACATGTTTAGGAGGGAATCTCAAAAAACTTTCCCACTCACTTAGATTCATCCAAATATGAACTTCACATGAAATCTTGGAGAAATTATGAGTTTTTCAATTATTCTCAATTATTCTTGAATATTTTACAATCTTTATCTCTTCTTTTCCAGACTCTTATTTCAAATGTCAATATGATTACAAATGATTAGGAATACATGATCCTGAATTTGATTTTCTCATTTTTATTTCTTTAAAGCAATCATTTATTCCATACCAATTGAATGTGTTTAAAGAAATGAAATTCTCCACTTGAGATACAATAAATATTTTCAATGAATGTCTACCCATTGAAAATTCATTCATCTATCTACACTTTATTTTATTTTCCCTTGAACCTCTTCAGAAAACACATTATCAAAATAAAAAACAAGTGATTGTATCATGAATACCTTCATGACTTTGAAATAATTGAGGATCAAATTTAGCATCGTCTGACTTTAGTTGGAACGTATTGTGACTTTCCATTCATTCATGCTTTATTCTGTTCCATATCAACCCAAACATGATCTTTTATGAATACAAATGATCTGGATACTATTATCCTGAATATGATCATATCTAGTTAAGATAATTCTAGTTATAATCACCCTAGATATGATCATTCTGGTTACGATCATTCTAGATATGATCATTCTGGTTATGATCATCCTGGATACGATCATTATGGTTACGATCATTCTAGATATGACCATTCTGGTTTCGATCAGGCTGCATACAATCATTCTAGATACAATCATTCCGGTTATGATCATTCTGGATACGATCATGCTAATTATGATACAATAAAATATGAAATTGATGATCCACCAGAGTACGATGCAACACAAACTAATAAGGATGATCTGCCCAGATACAATAAAAAACAATTTGAATATGATTCATTCTCAATTGACACCATCTCTTTCCTTTTATTTTACTTTAATATAATTATTTTGAAAAACAATCACTGTATCATCTTCCATTGGCATCATGTATTCCATTGGCACCACTTCGATCAACACCACTTTCTATGGGCACCACATTTCCATTGGCACCACTTTTATCGGAACCACCTTTCTATCGGTACCACTTGTATTGTTTTGAAACAAAATCAGTACTATCTATTCAATTTGAATTCAATTTTTTTCAAATACAATCACCACTACCTCTTCAATCTGGATACGATTTATTTGAAAAAAAATCGATAAAAATTATGTTTCCCTTCCATCTGGATATGATAAATTTGAATACAATTATTCTCTAATTTTTTTGAAAAACAATCAGTACCACTTCATTTCTGATTTTTTTTAAAATTTGAATATGATTCTTTTCTGATTGGAAGCATATATTTCACTCCCATTTCCTTCTATTATGCTTGAATCACAAGTTCTCAATACAACTCATGATTTATATGAAATAAAAATTTGCAAAACATCATCACATTTAACATGGGTCTGATTCTTTTAAAAAAACCCAATTTTTTCCCACAAAACAAAGTGAGGTGATTTCCGTTATTTGAAACATACTTTGATAACAAAATAAAACACTTGAAACCTTCATCACCTTGATCATTAGCTTGGTACCAACAAGATCCCCCTTTTTATTTTGTTGTCAACCAAGTTTCATATATCCTTGAACATTGTAAACTAAATAAATGGATTATATATCAACAATTCTAAGCCTACATGAGCTAACTAATTATAGGAAAGAAGAATCATTAATAGCAACACTATTTTATCTAAAATAGAGATCATGACCACCTATTTCTTTTCATCATTATTCCTGGAAAACAAATCAATTTCTTTTCCTACAACCACTCCAAAAAATAGTTAGAATAGTTCACACACTAAATAATGCTGAATTCATAGCATACCGACAACTCTCTCTATTGTGAAATAGATTTATGATTAAAAACAATTTTTACCCTTGAAAAAACAATCCAAAGGTAATATGAGAGAGGGGACGTATACACATACCTCAACCTTGAAGAGAAATAGGTTGAACACCCATTTTCAACCTCATTTTTTAGAATTATTCCTTCGATAAAGGTTTTGTGAAGATATCAGAAACTTGTTCCAATGTTGGAATATACTCTATCTATAATTAAATCTTCTCCACATGCTCTTTGATGAAATGATATTTGATATCCATATGTTTGGAATGAGAATGTTGCACTCGATTTTTGGGGAGATTGATTGTACTTTTATTGTCACAACCCAAGAGAAAGGGTAACTTCACTTCTACAAGTAAATATTCTAATTGTGTTTATGTCCACATAAGTTGAGTAGCATCTTGAGTAGCAACAACATATTCGGGTTCATCCATACTGAGAGTTACTGAGTGTTGTTTCTTCGAATTTCAACTAACACAATTCTTTCCCAAAAAGAATGCACCACCAGATGTAGACCTTGTATCCTCAATATTTCCTAGCCAATCTGCATCAGAATAACCAAATAAATCAATACTATCTGAATTGAAATACCTAATTTTGAATTCTATTATTCCTTTGATTTATCAGATAAATATTTTTCTATTAATAAGATGTGATTATCTTGGAGCACTCAAAAATATTGCACGTAAGGTAACAACATAGATAATGTTGGGTCTTGAGGTAGTCAAATACAATAGACTTCCAATCATATTTCAATAATCTTTTTGATACACTTCATTTAGATCTCCATATTTACTCAAATTTTTTCCCACTGAAATGGGTATGGAAATAGGTTTTGAATTTTCCATGCCAAACTTCTTGAGAAGTTATTTTGCATAATTTTCTTGGGAGAGGAAAAATTATTCTTTCTTTTTTGGATTTATAACCCAAGAAAGTATTTCGTTTCTCCTAGTATCGAAATTTCAAATAAATTATTCATTTATTCACCAAATATCTCACAACTTCCATCATCATTCCCAACAATGATAATATCATCAAAATAAACAATTACAATGAGGGAATACTCTTGACTTTATTTGATGTAAATATTGCTATCCACTCATCCTTTGATGAAATTCATCTTTCTTAATCATGTATTCAATTTGGTATACCATGCCCTTAGAACTTGTTTTAGGATACAAAATAATTTTTTTAATCTATACACATAACCTTAATCTTTTCCAATAACAAAGAAATAAGATTTTTCAATATTAACCTCTTCTTCAAGATCACCATTTAGGAATGCAGATTTGATGTCCATTTGAAAGATCTTGTATCCTCGTTGTGTGGAAATAGCAAGAAAGATTCTGACTATTTCACATCTTGACACTGGAGAAAAGGTTTTATAAAAGTCAATACCCTCAATCTTTGAACACCCTTTGTAAACCATTATTTCTTTGTTTCTTATAACTTAACCTTCTTCATTCAGCTTGTTTCGGAAAATCCATTTTGTGAAAATGATGTTTTTGTTTTCAACTTGGGTACGAGTTCCCATGTATTGTTTTTTTCAATCTGATCCAATTCTTCATTCAAGGATTTAACCCATTCGAGATGATTAAAAGATTATTTCACATCATTTAGTTCCACTTTCAAATACAAAGAAGTGTGTTTAATGTAATTGGTTGTTCTTCATGTTTGAACCTTCAGATGTTGATCACCAATTATATTATGAGCTTCCACATGTTTCACCATCCTTCGAAAAGATTTTCGATTGTATTCCTCATCATTGGAAATAGCTGAGTCCAATTCTTCACCTTTATTAGGATTGAAATCGATTCTATCATTGTCATAATTATCTTCATCATGTTACTCAACTTGTTTATCTGTCTGAATATGTTGATCATTCTAAGATCCATTGATAACTTTTACGTCAATAGTATCAACAATAATTTCTACTTATTTTTTGAAGCATCTTCATCCACTTCTTTTTGGAGTGTAGCCGATAAAGATTCCATTCTCACATTTCTTCTCAAACTTACCATAGTTTCCACCTTTATTCTTTATAATACAAGGACTCCCAAAAAATCCAAAGTGCTTAAAACATGGAGTTTTTCCATAAAACAATTCATAGGGTGTCATACCTAATTAAGGCTTGTAGAAACAACAATTTTGAATTTAAACAATAGTACTCATGGCTTTCCTCCAAAAGTAATGAGAAAGGCCATGCTCAAGTAACATGGTCCTTCCCATTTCCACCAGGATTTTATTCTTTCTTTTACCAAACCCCCTTTGTTGGGGTGTGTATGGAGATATATACTCATGTAGAATTCCATGATTCTCAATATATTATTCAAAAACTTCACTTTTGTATTCACCACCATTATTAGTTCTCAAATTCTTCATTGAATACTCACAATCTTTCTTTACTTTTCTTATAAAACTTTTAAACATTTTCAAAGCGTCTAATTTGTGTTTCATGTACATAAAAAAAGTAACACAAGTAAAATATTCAATGAAATTAATGAATTACATATCTCCATGTCTTCATTGTTTTCTCATTGTCCCACATATATCAGAATGGATCAACTCCAGGGGTTGTTTTGAACAAATATCAACTTTAGTATGCATGAAATTTGTAAGTTTTACTTTCTGGAAGATAGTGCAATACCAATCTCTTCTGCTTGGAAAACCAGGAATTTCTTGAACATTATCTCTTTTAGATAACTTTCTCATGTTTCTCTAACACATATATCCAAGCCTTTTATGCCATATCTGATTCAGTTCCACCATACTCATGTAAAAATAGTTTTTTGAATCACCAACCTGAAATAAATTTCATTTCGTATGTCGACCTCTTGTAACAATCTTTCCATATTCTTCACTCTTTACAAAAAATCCAAGTTTCTTGAACATAAATTTTTTATCCTCATCACACAATTTTTAAACACTTAGGAGATTGTGTTTCAACTCATCAACATATAATGTTTTCTTAGATTTCATCTTTTCTTTTCCAATGATGGATGACCCAACACCTTTGATTTTCAATGATGCATCATTTCTAAATGTCACCGTGCCTTCTTAAAAATCTTTCACATCCTTAAAAAATTTCAAGTTTCTTATCATGTGAGAAGAAAAATCACTATCAAGTATCCATGGTCATTCTCTTTTCATGGATTTTAATGTAGTTTAAAAAACAAGCACATTTTCTCCATTCTTTTCATTCTTCACCTTCAGTTTTTGAGAATTGAGAATCTTTTGATGACCTAGTAACAAAACAAGAAATACATTTGCAATGTGTCTAGGTTGTTCACATCTTTCAAAAATAGTTTCTGAGGGTTGGAACCTATTTTCAATATTCACTTCATTATTTTCAGATTTCTTCAATACAACCTTGTCATTTTTCTAACTTTGAGTAGATTTAATCCCCATAAATATCTGCATTTAATAACCTATGGGATAATAGTAATGTTTTTGATTGAACAAACACATACTTACTGTGTGCTTTAATCCACCACAATACCAGAAATACCCATAGAAAGAGTGTTTGCCTCTGAAACCTCTATACTGATCAGAATTGTGAATGTGTTTCTCAACAAACTTATTTTATTTCTTTTCTGATTCATGAAAATTTCTATTATCAATAATATTACTTCTTTTATTTTCTAAAATATAAGAACCGGAAGTATTGGAAACATTTCCAGATTCAGAATGTTTCAAAACATTCCCAACCTTACTGGTCTTGTCCACGTAAATATCATTACCAAATTTCTTCATTTTAAAAACAATTACATTCTTTTTCTATCCATTTAAAGGTATATTTTGTTGATACTTTTCAAGTTTATCATTATGAGAACATTCACTAACTTCTGTGATAGAGTTTTTGAAACATAGACTTTTAATTTCATCTTTAGAGATTTTTTTTGGACAAGTTCCAACTCTTATTATTTTACATTCAGCAACACCTCTAAATGCTCATTATGATTATTTTCTACTTCAAGAGATTTCTTTAAATCATCAATCTATTCAAACATCCTTTCTTTATCACTAGGAAAACATTCGCGGTTGCTTGAGCATTCATCTTCCATCTTTTTGTATATCTTTTCAATCCTTCTAATCTTTCTCAAACATTCTTTCAACTCTTCCTTCAAATGAATTTCAAGTTGAGTTTCTTATTATTCTTCAGAACTACTACTTCTAAATTATTCATCATTCAGTGTTGCAATGATAGTATTTTCATTAACATACTCAATGGATTTTTCAGATTCAGCATCGCTCGCTTCTTCTTCATCATCTTTGGACAAGAAACTTCTTCTTTTTGATTTGAATAATTTCTTTTCTTTTCCTTCATCTCCCTTTTTCTTCCATGATATTCTTGTATTTCTTTATCTAATATCACTATCCTCTTCTTTATTTATTTGAGGAAAATTAATGACAATGTGACCAACACCTCCACACTCAAAACATTTAAATGGAAGTTTCCCTTTGTATTTCCCTATACCACTTTTCACATTGTTATAAAACAAGGATATGATTTCATTGAGATGTTTAACATACCTCATATTCAGAGTCAGAATCACCAGCTTCATTTTCAATAACAATATTCTTTGACTTTTCTTTCTTCATAGCCTTAAAATAAATTTATCTATCAACCTCTTATTTTTTCTTCATAGAATTATCTCTTCTCATTTCATCGGTAATAAGAGTTCTATGTAAATAATAAAGAGGCAATGTTTTAGGATCTCTGTCTTCCAGTGAAGAAAATTTTTCATTAAAATTTTCAGGTAGGATTATAAAGATTTTTTCAACAACTATAGAGTCTTTCATTTTTTCACCAAGACATTTGATAGTACTCACAATGTCATTCACCCTCGTAAAGAATTCCCCAATAGACTCATGCTCACCCATCTTCAAATCTTCATACTTCAATATCTGTATTTGTAACTTTGCCTTATTCAATTTTGTATTGCCTTAATATATGTTTTGAACTTATCCCATGCACCTTTAGCTATGGAAACACCTTTAAATATCAAGAATTCACTTTCAGAAAGTCATTAAAATATAACATTCTTGGCAATTCCATCATTATCAAGAAACTTCTTGTTAATAGGTGTAAGTGGATAACTCTCTTTAATAGAAGGAAACCCAAATGTTTCAGCTTCAAGAACATCTTAAATGATAGACATAAGATTGGGAAACATTCTATATTTCTAGATATGATTGTTCTTTCCATAAAAAACTAGAATACCTATTCTATTCACACAGTTCGCATTCTCCATCAGTAAAGAATAACGATGGAAACCTACCTCTGATACCAATTAAAAGTTCCCAAAGGAACAAAAAGATTTACAAGGTTCACTGTTCAGTAAGAATAACTACATAATTGGTATGGTTTGTAAATTATCCAATACCATACAATGTACTAAAAAAAATCCTTGGATTACAACGAGTAGGACTTTCTCTTTCACTTGTGTAGAACTACGAAACAATCCCACTATTATGTGTTATCCCTCTTAGCAAAGTAGAGAAATAAAATTTTTTTGTAACAACTCATGTTACCAAAACTTCTTTTCAATTAAACAAATGTATTAAAATTGTAATACAATTCATCAATTCCTTACCCAAAATAAAGGTAAGAACCACCTATACTTTGTTATGACCTTCGAGTCTGATTCTTTTAAAACAGAGCTCCCAATATGATTCTTTCAAAACAAAGATCTAAACATGATTCTTTAAAAACAAAGAACCCATTCCAATTCATTCAAAACAAAGCTCCCAATCTGATTTTCAGATAGAAAAAAAACAGAGTAGAATCAACACAACTTCAATTCCAGAATACAATTTTCATGCCGAATAGAATATGAATGAATCGACACCACCCAAGACAACAGTCAATCCAAACGGGATTAAACTCTCCTTCTCTCTAGAAGACCAAAGACTCTCTCTCTCTACGAGTCCCCAAAGTACAATGTACTTCACACCGTTTATAGGTGACCCAAGACATGTTTAGGCGGGAATCCCAAAACACTTTCCTGCTCACTTAAATTCACCAAAATCCGAATTTTACTTGAAATATCAGATCAATTATGACTTTGTCTACGCTTCTAGATTCTTATTGAATCTTCTAAAATTTTCATCTCTTCTTTTACATACTACTATGATTACAAATTATTAGCAATACATGGGTCTAAATATGATTTTCTCAGGATGATTTCTTCAAAAAATAATTGATACCATACTAATTGTATGTGTTTAATGAAATGCAATTCTCCACTTGAGATATAATAACTCTTTAAATGAATGTCTCCCCCTTGACAATTCATTCCTCTATCTAAACATTCTTTTCAGTTCTATTGACCCTCTTGAGAAAACACATCATTATAAAAAACAAGTGCTTGTATCATGAATACCTTCATGAATTTGAAATCATTGAAGATCATCTTTAGAATCATTTGACTTCAATTGGAAAGTATTGTGAATTTCCATTCATTCCTTCTTCATTATTTTCCATATCAACATAGACATGATCTTTTCTAAATACAAATGATCTGGATACTATTATCTGGAATATGATCATATCTGGTTACGATCATTCTGGTTACGATCATTATGGTTATGATCATCCTGGATATGATCATTCTGGTTAGGATTATTCTGGATATGATCATTCTAGTTACAATCATCCTGAATACGATTATTCTAGTTACGATCATTATGGATACGATTATTATGGTTATGATCATGCAAGATATGATCATTCTAGATACGATTATTCCAGTTACGATCATTCTGGATATGATCATGCAGAATAAGATACAATACAATATGAAAACGATGATCCACCTGAGTACAATCCAACACAAACTGATAAGGATGATCTTCCCAGATACAATACAAAACAATCTGAATATGATTAATTCTCAATCAACACCATCTCTTTCCTTTTCTTATACTTGAATACAATTGTTTTGAAAAAAAAATCAGTTTCTCATATTGATCAGCATCACCTCCTCTACCAACACCACTTTGATCGGTACCACTTTCCATCCGCACCACAGTTCCCATTGACACAACTTTCATTGGCACCACCTTTCCATCAGTAACACTTTGATTTTTTTGAATCACAATCGTTACTGTCTCTTTAATTTTGATATAATTTTTTTTAAAAACAATCAGCACCACCTCTTTAACCTGGATACGATTGTTTTAAAAAACAATCGATACCACTTCCTTTTCCCTTCTATATGGATATGATAAATCTGAATACAAATTTTTTCTGATTGTTTTGAAAGACAATCTGAATAAAATTATTTTATGATTGGAAACATCTCTTTCTATCCCATTTCCTTCTATCAAGCTTGTATCAAAAGTTCTCAATACAACTCATGATTTATTTTAAATACAAAAAATCAAAGCATAATCACATTTAACATGGGTTATATTCTTTTCAAAACAAACTCAAGACAACTGTTTCCAAAAAACAAAGTGAAGTGATTTCCTTGCTTCAAAACACACCTTGAAAAAAATATAACACTTGAAAACTTCATCACCTTGATCATCAGCTTGGTCCCAATTTTTTTTTTATCAATTTCACGGTTGAAGGGCTCTAATCTATCAACATATGATCAAGTGCTCATGAAATGGGTAAATAAAAATGAATCCCCACACAAAAAACACCATGCAGTGACAAAAATTGAAAAAAATGAAAATAATAGAAAAATATAACCATAAAACACTTAATAGAACAAATTTTTGCAACAGATTTCAATTTTTTTTAATTTTTTTAATTTTTTATATGTTAATTTTTTTGAAATTTTTTAGATAAAATAGTTGCTCAAAGCCCTCCCTAGAAATGGAACCATAAAATCAACCTAATCTTCATTGAAACCATGTAAATGTTTAGTTTTTTTTACTTTCCTACTAACTACAGTTTAGTGGAAAGAATGGATGAACCCACAGTAAAGGTAGAGTGACAACATATTTTTAAAACAAAACTCCACTGTTGTCAACAGTGGGTGGATTTTCTTTTTAAAATTTTCTATTTTTGTTTATATATTTTTTTAAAACAGTATGAGGAACAATTTTTGACTAAAAACATAGGTTTTAAACTAGGGTAATGATGAAATAGTTGCAACAATAGGGAACTAAAAATAGAAACAATGAATTAGAAAATTATAATCAAGAGACAAGCCTAGGGAATCTAACTCTACTGGTTGAAAAAATAACATATTCATTTATTTACTATTGAGTCAAAGACCTCTATAAAATTTTCAATTAATATCCCTCTCTAGGAGATTAATCACACAGTTAAGTGATTCTAGCAGTTCACTATAACTAGAGATACCAACTGTGAAAGAAATTTAGTTGAAGTTGTTAGACAAGATCTCACCGATCTAATCCAATATAAATGAATTAAAAATTTAAAAATATGAATCCTTGATCTTTTTAAAAAAGGATCATAAAATTTTGAAATTAGGTTCATGAGGCGTAAAAAATATTATAATTTTAAGAATAGGATTCAACTTCACCAATTGAATATAATTATTTATTTGAAAGAACAAGTGAAGATGAGAAATAAAATCACCAGCAGAGTTAAATTCCTTGAACTAGATATGTTTAACTGATAGTCATATTGAATTAAATTGTATATAAAATTAAAAAAATGAACATAAGAGAGAGAAACAATGAAATGAGATAAAAAATCTCCCATATGAACTACAATGGTACTGCTCTGTTGCTCTTATTCATCTCTATGTTTTCTTTCCAAGATGTGTTATTAGTCTCCAACATCTTCTCATAATGGTCTCTCTAATGAGATTTTGTGAATCGTCCCCTACTGCTGCTTTCACGTTTTTTAAAATCCCCTATCACATCCCCTTGGTCACTACACAACGATCACTGAATAAACATGTCCTTAACTGTATCACCGCACATGCGTCTTTGTCCGCTGCTATGCTTGTCAGGTAAATAGAACCCCTCTAACTAACTAGTACTGGTATTTTAGAATGAATCTAGATGCACTTCTGATCGGGGTCTGCACAGAGAAAAAAACATTAATTTAATAAATTATTAAACATTAAAAAGATTTAACTTTTATAAAGTTTATTTAATTAATTTAGATTAAAGCAAATATAAAATTATTTATTAATAAATATTTTTTAAATTAAATAATATTAAATTTTTAATTATTATTTTAATTTATTATCTTAATTATTTTATTTTATTTTGATTATTAATTTATAATTATAAATTTTACCATATATTATTATTAAAGTTATTAATTAATTTATTAATTTATTTATTATTATTATAATTGTTAGATTATTTTATTAATGTTATTATTAAATATTTATTTAATTGATTAAATTATTTAATTTAATTACTCATTAATTTGTCATATTTAATTAATTTAATTATTTAATTATTTATTATTATTATTATTATTATTCTATAAAGTATTAATTTATTTTTATTTTATTTTTAATTAATTAAGTTAAATTTAGTTATTATTTTAAATTTTTTCTTCCCCCTCCCCTGTTAGAGCAGCATCGGGAGTGGATTGTTCTTACTTCTCGAGGAAGCCAGTACTCCAGTTCCTCCTCCAGAACACCAGAACAACAACCAATTCTTCCCACGACGATGACCTGCTCCTCCTCAGCACCGACCTCTTGGTTTGAGGTATGGTACTCAGTTTGCAGTGGAGACTTCTCCTCAATAGTGTTATCTTGGATCTGTGGTGGAATAGTTTCAAGCACAGTGGATTTATCTGACCATGACAACTCTCTTCTTCGAAGCAACGACGTTGGATGGTCTCAGGCTGCCACAAAGATGGATCTGACTTGGACAATCGGCTCAAGGTTTGGTTTACGACATTGATAAACTTATCAAATAACGGATCTGGGGGTTGTTCAGCCTTTGGGTTCATCAAATATAGGAAATAATGGTTTTTTTAGTGGGTGATAGTTTTTTATGTGCGGAACGACTTGGATGGAAGTGGCAGTTTCTCATTGTGTGAAGGTGGAAGAGGTCCAAAATGGTGGTGTGTTTGCAGGGGAGTAGTGAGAGACTTAAAGGGAGTTATTATTATGGAATGGTGGTGGTGGTTAGAAGAATAGTGACTCAATTTGCTAATAGTGGTGACAGTTATAGATAGGGGATGGCATAATGATGGAGGAAACAGAGGAAGTAATGGTGCCACCATTGATATGCGATAGTGATAGTGGGTGGGAAGAGCAATGGTTAGCTAGGGACTCACCATTGTGTTTTTTTGGAAATGTATGAGTCACCACTGGGTTCCCAACAACGAGTCATCTAAAAACCTGACAGGGGAAGAAATGTGTCAACATTGAGTTCCCAACGGTGAGTCACATGCTTGACGGTGAGTGGACTCAAAATTGGATCTGGAAACAATAACAAAAGAGTTATGTTTAATAAAAAATAAACTAAACTAAAAATAAAGAAATTTAAATTTAATTATTAATTTAATAATTTAAAATAAAGCAAAATCAAATTTAATAAAAAATGAATAAAAACTTAATACAAATAATTAATTAAATTAATAAATCAGGTAAATGAAAATTAAAATCTAAACTTAAATTTAAAACTAACTTACATTTAAAATATAGAACAATTGAATATTTAAACATTAAATTTATAAATTAAATTAAAAAATTAAAATTAAAAGATCTAAATGAATTATTGATATCAAATTAACCACTTAAATTAATAAAAAACAGAAACAATTTTAGGAAAAAAAATTAAAAAATTAAAAATTAAATTAAAGACAAAGTTAATTAATTATAAAATAAACCGATTAAATTATTAATAAATAAAAAAATAATATTATTAAAAAGTAAAGAAGAATAAAAAAATAAAGTAGATAATTATTCAAACAGAAATATAAGTGAGACAAAATTAATAATTTTAAAGCCTAAAAATATAGAATTAATTATGAAAATTGATTAAATAAATAATTAAACTATGTAATTG
Organism: Viscum album; assembly: GCA_963277665.1. Lineage (NCBI taxonomy): Eukaryota > Viridiplantae > Streptophyta > Magnoliopsida > Santalales > Viscaceae > Viscum > Viscum album. Next base: position 2,081,396,157 of record OY728143.1, on the reverse strand, counting down.
AAAAAGTGTAATTATTTAACAAAAATTTCAAAATTAATTAATTAAATTATAAAAAACATGATAAAAATATGTGGAAAATCTGTATATTTTAATGCCACATCATTAGGCTATATCATTTCCATTAAATGGTCTGTGATATCAACTTCTGTTGAAGAATGAAAGAGAGAAATATTTTCTTGCATTATTCATTAATGCAATATTACTCGTGACACATCCAACGTATCCTACCTCTATGTGAAAATATATCATCATGGTTTTTATGAATAAATCAAAGTACGTGACTCATTATACTCTTTGATAATAATATTAATGTCTAAGGAAGAATACTAATGAATGAAGACGGGAACATCCATTGACACATATAAATATGGATTTCTTACTAGCGGGTCTCATTCTCATAATATCCTACTGGATATTACCAAGGGCGTATATGAAGAGAAGGTGCCTCAAAGTCCTATGAGTCTCCACTCCTAACATCCTTTATCATTTCTTTCAATCAAATGATATCATCCCCCTATAGAATGTATATTTAAGAATGTTATCGTAGCATTTTCGTGTTCTCATCATAGCAGGGTACTACTAAGACCTAATAGTGTGATATCTACTCTATGTAAATTATAACATACTATGTTAAGAATAGGAATAATCATGATGTGATAATAAGTTTTTTAATATTAAAAACTATTAATATAGATTATCATTAGGAACATAGAAGTTGGTTCTTGGTCACCAACTCCAACAATCTCTGACTTGCACTAGAGCCAACTATTAACCACTTTCAGTCCCCTAGCTCTCACATGATACTAATGCTTCTACTAAGATAGGCCTTTAGTCAATAGATCCAACACATTCTCTTCCATGGTTACTATTGTTACTACAACTTCACCCCTTTAATGAAAATCTTTCAAGAGGTGATACTTCAAGAGTATGTGCTTTTTCTATTTGTGTGACCTTGGCTCTTTTTCAAGAGCCACTACTACAGTATTATCACAATAAAATGTGATAGGTTATTTACTTCGAGGTATCACATCAAGCTTTTAGACAAAATTATGGGTCTAAATGGATTCTTTGGCTACATCATAAGCTGATATATACTTAGACACTACTATAGAATCAGAAAAAACTGGATGGTTTGAACTCTTCTAGCTCACAGCTCTTTCGTTGAGATAGAAAATGTATACCGATTGTGACTTCCGATCATTATGATCTATCTTAAAACTAGAATTATTATAACCCCTAACAACCAGCTCCTCATCTCCTCTATACACTAGGAATATATCCTTAGTTATTCTCAGATACATAATGATGTCCTTAAAATAAGACCAATGCTATTCTACTTGATCTTCTTGATATCTTCCTACCACTCTCAATGAATAAGAAAAATCATGTATAGTATATAAAATGGAATACATGATTGATCCTATTTCTAAAGCGTATGAGATCTTTCTCATTCTATATTTCTCTTGTTGTGTCCGAAGGCACATTTTCTTATATAGATGTAAAGCATGTGACACTAGAACCAATCCAATCTTGGATTGTTTCATACTAAATCTATATAGTATATGGCCAAAAAATGTACTTTTAAATTGTGTAAGAAGCCTCCCGGATCTATCACGAATGATCTTGATCCCTAGAATATAGGCCTCTTCACCTAAGTTGATCATGGGGAAATACTTTTTTAACTAGTCCTTAACAGACTGTAAGACTGGTATGTTTTCCAATAAGTAATATGACATCAACATATACTAATAAGATAAATACTATATTTACACTAAACCTCCTGTAAACACAAGACTCAAAATCATTTTTAATGAAATCAAATTATTTTATATCTTCATCAAATCGAATGTTACCTGACCTAGATTCTTTCTTCAATCCATAAATGGATCTCTTCAAATTTAAAATCTTATTGGCAGCATATGGAGTTAAAAAACCATCTAGTTGTTTCATATAGACATCTTCATGAAGGTTCCCATTAAGGAATGCGGTTTTGACATCCATATTCCAAGTCTCATAGTCATGGTAAGATACTATATCAAGTAGAACTATGATTGATTTAAACTTGGAAACTGGTGAAAAGGTTTCATTACAGTCAAATCATTAAAACTATTTAATCAATTTTACCAATATCCTTAATTTATAGGTATTTACTTTACCTTCCATGTATAGTTTCTTATTGAAAACCCATTTTCATCCAACAAGATTTACATCAACTGACATATCAAAAAAAACCAAAACTTGTTTCTAATATATGTAATCCTTTAATAATTCTTTTCTTCTTGATATCTTGTAGCTTATGAGTTTTATACTTCCTCATTGTAGGATATATGTTCATAATTTTCAACCAATAATGAGTCCCCATATTCTGTGACTGGAAATCTATATCTCTCTGGTTCTCTTATCTCTATTACAATACTACATAGTACTTTTGTTTTAGGAACAAATTATTCCTTAGCGACCTATGGAATCTATTCTTGTACCAACTCTTATATATCTTGAGCATCAACTTCATTAAAGTCAATATTTCTCACACTATTCTTTTTGAGGATGTGTTCCCACTCAAGAAATATGGCTATTATAGTGAAAATCACTATCTTTTATGAGGGGTTTAATAGGTAATATCTTTTTTTCCATGGTATATCCTATAAAGATAAACTTTGTACCCTGGGGTTCTATTTTGTTTCATGATAAGGCCTTAAAAAATTCCTTGCAACCCTATACATATTTTTGCGACAAAATGGGTTTTTTTGCCCTCCATATCTTGAAGGGAATTCCATTTCGTACTTTAGTTGGAACTTGGTCTAATGTGTATACCACAATTTGTAATGAATATCCCCAAAAGGATAATGTATGATCTACATGACACATCATCAGTATTTCCATATCTAACAAGGTATGGTTCATCCTTTCACTAACACCATTCTAATGTGGTATGTAAGGTGGAGTGATTTGAGATGGAATCACAAACTCTTGTAGAATGTTGATGAACTCTTGGTTAAGATACTCACCACCTCGGTCTAATCAAAGATTCTTTATCCTATTTTCAAGATGATTCTCTACTTCATTCATAGATTACTTGAATTTATGCAAGGACTCAAACTTATACTTCATCAAGTAGATATATCCATATCTACTCAAGTCATTAGTAAAATTTATGAAGCAAGGATATCTACCTATAGCTTCTTTTAGAAATAGTCAACACACATCAGTTTGTACCAATCCTATAAGCTATGTGTCCCTTTCACGCAATCCAACAAATGGAGCTTTGGTCATTTTTTCTTTTAAAAAATCATGACATATTTCAAGTTGTTTTATCTCAGACGAGTCATAAATAACAATCTTTAAAGATATTTTTCAGACACTTCACATTTACATGACCAATACAGTGATTCCAGAGTTGGGTGTTATATGACTCATGTGAACATGATTCTTTATCAGTTAAAAATACTTTGTTTTTTTAATTTAATACCTAAATACCATTATTTAAATGTTCCGTACTATAACATATGATTTCCTTATAGAAGAAACAACTTCTATTTCTACACGTGAGAATAAACCCATCTGCATCTTTCCATGATACTTAAATTATGTTTTTGGTAACCTTAGGTACATAATAAAGATATTTTAAAATCAACATCATTCTCATTGTCAATTAAATGTGGTAGTCACTAATGACAAGGGAAGAAAACCTCACTCCGATAGTAGCTCTCATATTCACATCTCCTCTATTAATCTATTGAAATATACTTGGTTCTTGAATTTGGATATAGATGTGATACCGAAAATCTATATGTAATACCAAATGTGTACATATTTAAATATTACACTCAATAATTAATACACCTTTATCTTCCCCTAGATTTTGGGTGTAGTTCCTCTTCCAGTGGCCTAGATTTCCACACGCAAAGCATACAACCTTCTTTTCCTTGCCTTTCCTCTTGATCTTCCTCTTCTTGGAAGGACGATTCTTGGGAGATTTAGACTATTTATAGGTCTTGATCCTCATTTACCGTTTCTTCCTCTTCTTATTCACCATAAGGTCTAAAAGTTTATCGCGCCTACGTCCTTATCCACTTTAATAATCAAATTAAGATGTTATGAGATACTATTCTCATTATTTATCATGTTGTAATTAACTATAAAACTAAAAAAGGTCTTGTTAAATGATGAAAGTATGAGATCTGTATGAAACTCATCTAAAAATTTAATCCCTAATATGTCTAAGCATTCAATTTATCCAATAAGACTGACTTCATGAGGTCCAACTGGTACAAACTCTCCAAGATTAGTTGTGAACAAAGCATTGAAGATATCATACCTATCCTATCTCTCCTTCTCTTGATGGAGACCCTGATCGTGAGACATCATGCTATACACATCCATGTCCTCATGTTTCTTCAAATGATAATTGGACATTTATGATAGAGTGAAACATTGAAAATCTATGGAATAGTTCAAATAGTTATCATAGAGTGATAACTCTTCATCACTAGCCTCATTTCTAGGCACTTTAAAAAATGGTTCTTCCAACACATATAATTTCCTTCCATGGAGAGGATGACACGTAGGCGCCTCTAAATTCTCGTAAATTTGTGCTAGTAATAAGGTTATCCTTATCATGTATGGATCATAAATATATGTTTGATTTTATTTTATTGATATTTTTAAAAATAAGATAAGCAAACGTTTTTTACTTTATCTAGTAAAATTTATACAAATAAATAAATATTATATTTATTAGTCTCCCAATAGTTTATCGAAACCCAATATTCCTCACCATTTGTTTTATAATATCTTATTTCTTGGACATCCTAGTGGAAAGGATCAATATTACCTATCTCATTACCCTAAATTCGGTTGGTCAAGCAACATGAATAGTTTTAGGTAGGAATTCCAAATTCCAACTTCATTAACTCATAGTTCCTTGATCTACTGAGTAGAATCCCCAATCATAAAATCATTAAATTGGATTTCTTCATGGTTTTCCTCTTAGTTAGACCATGTCCAACTTTGGAATTCAACCCTTGATGTGAACTAAGTTAAGTTAACCCGAAAATTCAAGTTAGAATTCCCCGATAATTGAAAGAACCCCCAACTTTGGTTGGTCAAGCACTTTGAACTATGGTTTGATTTTAACTAAATTAGTGGAATACTGTACCAAATTAATACATATAATTGAGGGATTTTACCCTTTTAGGCATAAATTTACAATTATTATCTTTATTACATTATTGTTAATATTAAGTGGATTTACTTAAGTTATTAACCATGTCTTAGATAATTTTTTCAAATAACCCAATTTATTTTTGTTTTATCTTGAATGCTCATTAATTTCATTAAATTATATGATTACGAGAAAACATCTGTAATTAAATAACCATAAAACTTGATAGAAATAAAATTTTAAATTGGAATGATCATGATAATTTACTAACGGTTAGTTTAGCTAGTGGTTAATAAACTAACAATAGACCTAGGGTAAAAAAAAACCATGAACCAAATAATGTTTGTGTTATATATTTCCACTTTTCCACCAATGTATCTCTATTGGATTGGTTTTTCCTTATCTCAACCTTGAACCACCTCCACTAGATTGGAATCACCATCCATTACATTTTCTTTTACTCACACATAGGTGAGGAAAACAAGGGGTTTACATAAAAAACTAGCATTCGATACATAATCATTATTATTTAAGATAAATCCTACTCAAATAAATTAATTATAATATTTAATTAATAAATTATTTATCTTAATTATTATACATATTTTCTTGTGATTCTCATCCATCATAATTTTAAATTTTTTAATTTAATTTATTTAAAATTAATTTTTCACATTAAATATACGTTGGAGTCGACAAAGTGAATACCTATCCGAATCCACCAAATATTTATTATACTAACAAAAAATTTTATTTTTCTGATATATAACATACATGACTTGTCACATACTTTCATTAAGTTTACTATCAACTTAATGATTACATGAATTACATGATTTTTGGGTCCAGTGTTATGCTTAAATGCACGTAGAGTAACAATTGTAATAAAAATCATACATGATATGAATATCTAAACACTAAAAATTGATTAATTAATTAATTATATATATATATATATATATATATTAAAAACCCCCCACATGGAGTTTCCTATTGACTTAATAACCACACAAAAGAACATGTCTCAAGGTTCACATAGTATATTAAATAAATTTTAAATCTATGTAATTTGGTATAAGTACATGGTGTGTACACGAGAGATACACTATGTGTATATCTATCATCGTCTATTTGAGGTACATTCCTAGGGACTCGATATGTAAATCATAACTCAAAAAAATAAAGTACACAATGTGTAAGAGGGAAAACACAATGTGTGGACTACGATTTACAAGGTCACAAATAAGGTAGATAGTTTATAAAATACGGACCCCATCTGTGACTTAAAGGGACTACATTATGTGTACGTGGAATACATGATTTGTAATCTGGATGAATGTGTGCCAGGCTATCTTGGTCAACATCTAGTTTAATAATTAACTATGCCACTTGTAATCAATGCACATGGTTTGAGTAATTCACAAATTAACTCCTAGTGCATTGAACACAAGTACATGATGTGTAACTATAGTTAGATGGTGTGTACTCCTTTTTTGTCCAGCTAGAAACCTTGACACATTTGGTTGAGTTCCTCAATTTTATTTTATTTATAAAATTAATCTTCTCAATTATATCTAAGAGAAAAAAGGGGGAAGATGAAGATCACACGATTCATATTGAAAGAACAATTAAACTTGAGTTGAAAAACTAAATCACAAATGCGTAAATCATTAATGATATTTAAATAATTATAAATAATTATAAGACTGTTTTGACACTACCTTTCGGTTCTGGGAGTAGTTAAAGCGTGTGATGAGTCATGCCCAACTTTTCTATTTTTCCATGATCGATGATAAATAAAAGATTTACATAATGATAAACATTGTGATTTATGGAATTGAATCAATGAATATAGATAAGGGACAGAATGGTATAACCAATAGAGAGGATCATCACATATTATTTATAATTAATTTAATTATACAAATAACTACCTTTAAGGAATTATTTCTTCAGATATGCACCTGACAAAAGATCTACATTGTTCTATCTTTGTGTTGTAGAAATAAATGTAGAATACCTATAATGATGATCCACACATGTTCTACAAAATTTTGAGTATAATTGTATGATTCTCTGGGTTCTATCATGTTAAATAAAAGTGCTTGTGTCATCCACCTTTGATCACCTCAAGAATGGATTCCAAATAATTCTACTGGATCTCTTCTGGACTCGATAGTGGGAGGTGGAGGAAGATCACTCTTTGTTCTTGGGAGCACTATTGGAGAAGAGACCTCTCTAGGTATTGAGAGGATTATCTAAATTCATTGTGAACAAAAAAAATGAATTTGTTTATTGAGAAAATAATATAATTGTGTTTATAAATTTATAGAGTTAAAATAAAATAATTACATAAGTTCGATTTATTATTTATTTAAACCCTACCGAACCCCATGTCAAATATTAATAATAATATTATTTCTTGACATGTGGTTAAATTTTTAATTAATTTAAATATTATTTAATCAAATAATATTCATTATTCAATATTTCTCACTGGTCCATTAAATTTGGTCCACCATTCATCCATAATATTTAGAAGGTCTTGAATAATGAATATTTATTTATTAAAAAAATATATCTTCATTATTCTTCAATAAAAATATAAATATTTTATTCACTAAAATTGAAAATAAATATTTATATTTAATCAAGGATACATGGATAATTATTAAACCACATCTAGAAATAATATTTATTCAAGTTTTTATATAATAAATAACAAGACATTATTTATCATAGATTCTAGATACACTTAGTGTATGAACCTATAGGCCTCTTTCTCAGTGGAATTTGGAGAATAAAATTATAATCCAAGTTTAGCTTCTAGAAACATTCCAAGGCACTAATAAATTAATGAAAAAAATTACATGATACCTCATATGAATAGTTATTGTGTAATATAATCCCTCTATCATGATATCTGAAATCAATCAGTTTGTATGTTGGTGCCATAAACCTATGCGCTCTATGCCTTTTTCTTTGGCTTCTAAAAAATTGATCATGCCTATTGTACACCATGTCCATGGATTTATTTAGGCTATATGATTTCTATAAAAGGTTCTGAGATATCAACTTCCATTAAAGAATATAAGGGAAAATCCTTTTTCACATTATCCATTAATGCAATATTAATCGTGATACATAAAACATATCCTACCTCACCACGAACATCCATCATCACAATTTTTATCAATAAATCAAAGTATGCAACCCATAATACTCATTTATAATAATCTTAAATTATATAGACCAATACACACATCCACCAATAGGAACATCCAATGACACATATAAATGTAGATTTTCTACTGGTGAGTCTCGTTCTCATAATATCCTACTGAATATCACCATGGGTGTACACCATGAGAAGGTACCTCAAAGTCCTATGAGTCTCCACCCCTGATATCCTATATCATTTGTCTCTATCAAATGATAACATCTGACTATAGAACATATATTTAAGAATATTATTGTAGTACTTCTGGGTACTCATCATAGGGAGGAACTGCCATGAACTTTTAGTGTGACAACTACTAATGGAACATTATCACATAATACGTTACATAGAATAACAATGATGATGTGATACTAAGTTTATTAATATTCAAAACCATAAAATTAGGTAATCATAAAGTAAACAGAAGTTAGTTATAGGGAACCAAATCCAACATAATTCTCCTAAAACCCAATAAAAACGTATATATGACAATTATTTGATAATCCTTAAACACTTGGCATAATTTCAAACATAATGTCCTCTTAATAATCATAAGTTCTTATAGTTAATAAAATATCCATTTTCAATCTTCAGTAGTATTAGTTGGATTCATTACTTCTAGAAACTTAATCACTTAAATATCTTATATTAATCATCCATATTTATTTAATGTTACTTTTAGTAAGTAGGTTTAAAAACTATAAATATTCTTCAATGTTAAAATTTGGAACATACATTTAAGAAACTTATTCTTCATCCTCACCTATATTTTCTAATTCACTTTATCAACTATTTAACACTTTTCATCATCCAGTTGGTTATTATAATTTTGAAAACTAATTCAACCCCCTTCATCAATTATTTGGGTTCTTCACTCATGCCTTGATCATGGAATGAATATATCAAGAATCCCCAAGAGAGAAATATTGGTTAGAAAAAAATACTATAGTGTAATACTTGAGGCCTACAAAAGATTTTATCCTAGTTTTTAGACGATAAAGAAATCTAGTTGTGAGGGGATACAAAAATTATAATTCACCAAAAATAAAAATGATCTAATATAAAAATAGTGATAAATATTTTTCCCTCCTAGTGGAGTTATTAGATGCAAGATTTATAAGAATCCATTGATATCTAATTCTATAGTAGATTCTGTGTATATAACAGATTTTGATTCAACTAAAGAAGTAGTGTGGATAAGAAATATTGTGAAGGATTTTTATGTTATACCTATAAGTAATGATCCCATCACTCTATATTATAATAATAGTAAATAAGTGGTTTATTACATAGATATAAGGTGCATAAACATATTAATAATTTAATTTTTAAGAATCACAACATGTGGTATTTTTATCAAAGGGGAAAATTTCCAGTAATAAAATTTTCCACAAAATAAATCTTAGAAGTTATATTTATTAAAGACTTATCTCAGTCGAATAATGAATATCATGTGAGAGATAATTTCTTAAAAGTTATTAGCTTTTATATATAGTGTATGTGGGAGTCTATTAATGTTTGTGTCCCAAAAATAACTATTTTTTATATATTTATTATCATAATATTACTAAATATCATATCACATTTTTATTTTTCATCTATTTAACATTAATGTTATAATTTTCTTAGAGTATTTTTCAAAACAAATGGTTATAATAGCTCCCCACTATAACAAGATAAGGGAGAAGATATGAAAATAAAATTAAATATATTTCTTATAATCTAGATACATATACTTGAAGTGACACATATGGTGTTTTTATATCATGTGTTTCTATCTTATAAGACATTTTGACTTCTTCTCATGAATTTCATGCTTGATGATCTCCAATAATAGAGGTCATGTAGGTAGACCCGGTAATAGGAATTCCATTTATTTTATGTTTTGCTGGATATTTCTATATGATAGTATGAATAATATTCCTTAAACATGAAATTATTATTAATTTATATCATGTATCATGGAATTTAACATATGGAGGAAATACATGAAGTCATATGCTCATATTGAGATAACATTCATTTTTTTCATCATAATCGCCATGAAATAAATTGAATATGTTAAGAAAGTATTTTTACCTTCCTTGTCAATGAATTAATATATCTATATCCTAATGATCGTAATGGAAGTTTCTTATAATTTTATGTCCATGGTAGTTTACAAATAAGTTTTTTTCAAAGAGTTAAAAAAATAAATCAAGTGAATTGGGTGATGACACATGTATGTGTCCTACTTAATGAGATACAGTGACAAAGAGATTATATTACAAAATGATGTTAATAGGATGTTTTTGTAATTTCTACACTAAATTATTTCTCAATGAGTTATTTAACTTGTTTCTAGACATTAATCATGGACTTTAGGCGAGTTCAACTAATTCCACTAAGAAAGAGGCATAGATGTTTACATGTTATGTTTATCCAAAATATCCTTAAATTATTTAAAAATTAATAAAATTAATATAAAATATTATCATATAGTGGAATAATATTTATTTAAATATTTTTTATCACATAAATTTAATCATAAGATATTTGATTTTAGGATATTTGAGTTGATTTTTTCAAATATTTAATTATTAATTGGGTAATAAATAAATAAATATTTATTTACTAGTTTAATGAATAGACTAATATAAATACTAAGTTAGTTATGTGAAAATTAATAAAAGATTTAATTTATGAGTTTTTTTAATATTATATTAATTTATTTATCAAATGAATAATATTTATTAAAATAAATATTTTATTATTCAACAGTCAGAAAATTCCATGGGAGGTTTAGTGATTTGAGTTAATGGATGAATATAAATGATATAAATTTAATATAATTTAAATAAATATAATTATATCTATTTATGAAGTGATTATTTAATAAAAAATTTCATGAAAGTGATATTATTGTTATTATTTGAACTGGGGTTTTACTTAGATTAAATATTTTGATAAGGGAAATTGTGAAATAAAAAAATGTTTAGATATAAGTATTAAATCTAAATTATATCATTTTTAAATTACGCGTGTTGTGTACAATAGATATAAATCAACCTTAATTATCTAAAGTCTTAGAGGGAATTTTTCTTCCTACCCCACCCATAAAAATAAATAACAAGAAACTTTTTTTTTCCGATCGATGACACTAAGAATGAATCAATTGATAATTTTGTTCTAGCATACAAAGTATCTTAAACACCACTTAGTGTTTCATGGAACATGTGAAGATACATCTATAAGAGTAATTTATTGGATTCTTAACTATATTAAGAACATGAAAAGAGTGATAATATAAATTGATCATTAGAATTAACATGTTCATGGTAATTTTAATAATAAATCTATTATAAATTAAATTTTACTGATCCTCTATAGAAGTATCCATGGTGTTTTCATTGTGATATTCAGGATAGTCTCAATGATATTGAAAAAGAACAAAATTTGGACCTATTACTAATTCTTATGATATTCCCCAAAACATTTACCCTATACATCGAAGTGCTTAATAATCACAAGTTAATTAGTGAAAAACCTATTATTACATTATTAACCACAAGTTGTGTTAATATAAAGTAATGAACTGTCCTATTTTAAACAAGGAAAAGTATCTCACTTGACTATATAGAGCCAACTCAAGTCCAAAACCTTTAATGTAGCTTATCTCTATAACCTCTATGGTGATTGAAAATCATGCTTGACATATGAAATTAAAACCCATGAGACCTACATGATATAAACCTTCCAAAAAACACTTATATAGTGGTTAAAACACCTAAAGACAATGCCCAAGACCATACCATGCAATTACTAATTTTAGTTAACCAATTTCCAAGCCAACCCATCAACCTACGCCTAATTTTTATACGCACCCATGCCCACTGTGTGATCCGATTATCTACCTCTAGACTCATGCCAAGATACCCATATAATTTTTATCAAAATAGAACTCAATAATTTATAATCATATTATTATTTTTACATTCAAATGGTTCCCTCAGTACAAGGCCACCTTCAAAAATTTATAAGAAAATAATATATAAGTGGATGAATATAATAATATCTTCAAAGGCTCAAAAGAAATATCCTATTCAAAAATATATAAAGACCAAACATTATAATATAGGGAGTTTTACAAAAAATCTACAAGGTAAAGGTTACAAAACCAACCATCTATATGGACAAAGTCCAATAGGCCCACACTTACCATAATTCAATGACCCATCCTAGGGTATTTAGAGATTACCCCAATACAGAAAATCCATTTGGGATCTATCATACTTAATTAGTACCCATGATAATTGGAAACATAGTCATAAAACATTTATAAAATAACCAAACCTAAGGAACGACACTCACTTAATTCATGGGAGACTTTACCAATACTAACTCACATATTCAAAACCTTCACAATCCCTATTCAGGTATGCTAAAATGACCATAAACACACCCGAAATCTGTAGTAACCTGTGACACCCCAAGGATGGGGGAATCAGGATGTAGATTGATTTAATTTTTCTCCTTATTAATTTTTCTATAGGATATTTTATCTTATTAAAAGGAACAAAATTCAACCTACCTTATCTCCATTTAATCCATATTAATCATCAAACAGAAGTGCATAAGTTTAATCAAGATGAAACACCATGAATGTACTTTGTACAACTGTAGAAGTCTATATTGAAGGATAATCACTATGAATTGTGTTAGTGTACCAATAATCCACTATAACCCACCATTTTTGTGGATATAAGTTTTAGTTAAGGTCACTACTCACCTTGTATCACTATATGTAATATTTTTAGGCATAATCCCACTGCATCCCAAATCTCACTACCTAGAGAATTGTTTAAGGAGGATCAATTTTCACTAAAGTTAATTAACTTTTCTTACCCTTCACATGATCCTTTGGGGAATGTATATATTTATATAATTATAATAATTCTTATCAGTTTATTGGAATTTACATCCCTCCAATATTAGTATGAAGAAAAAATATATCTTACATCTCTATATCCAAATAGATGTTCTGAGGTTTTCCAAGTGTTTCTCAGATTCTACTCCCAGATATGTTTCAATACTTATGAAAGGTTAACCGATTTTGATATTCAAATATTATTCAAATAAAAACAATACTCCAAGTATAATAAATCCAACAATGTAATTATCCTTAATACATTATGTCTTCTTTAGTTCAATGAACCAAATTTATCCATGATATTACACAACCCCCAATTCTTCTTCTCTAGTCATATTTAGACATGTACAATGGAACTTATGATATGATCTTCAATTACTATTCATTTAAATACAACACACTCTATAATCAAAGGTATATCATTAGTTTGATAATTTTCAATACTAAAAATATCCCTCTAATTTAGATATGCATTAAAGTATATGTTGCAAACTTTCTTTCTCCTCTCTAAGAACGTGCAGTTTCGTATTATTCTCTATTCTATATTTTTTTCTATATATATTTCAAATATATATATCAGATTCTAATAATAAATTAAATATTTTTAATTTCAAATTTTAAATTCAAATCATTATTAACTTCCAACTTCTTATTGTTCAAATATATCCTTTTAAATATTTGTAAGATAAGTTTCTACCATTGACATTGAATTGGGTAGATAATAATTGCCTAAATAACCACCAAACCTCTATATAACTTCCACATCATTAATTTTTTTTTGAATTATGAATACAACTAGAATCATGGAATGTTTAGTTCCTTAATTAGGAAATATAACTGTTTCTCTATGACTTATATCAACTAACAAAAAGGTGAAAACGTGACCTAGGTATTCATAGAGTGAGGCTGACCAGGATAAAGTCACTAAATAATTCCCATAAATTATCACGATTCTATTTAAATTCTCAGGATGTGAATGATTTAACTCCAAAAAATTGAATATACTCTATAATTATTCATAGAATGATCTTCTATATCATGATGAAACCAATTATTTTCCAAAATCACTAAAAAACATTTAAGATTTCTTCATGAAGCACTATTGTCTTCATAGTGTGGAACTTTAGAAGATAAATTTACCAAATATCTATAAATTTAACAAATGAAAACATCATACATATTTCAATTAATATTATGAAATCCCAAATGTATCTTAAGAAATCCCAGTCACATCATGATGATTATAATCTCAGTGTGTATGAATATTACATATCCATTCCTTATAATGTGACATTTAGTTTCACTATGTGTATTATTCTTATGAGGCTTCCATTATACTTTTATAAAGAATTATATTTATATTTCCAAGAAAAAAATATAATTTAAGACACAACCTCAAAACTCATTATGTGAATGAATTTTTTAAAGTTTCAAAATAACCCTATGAAGTTCATTAATATGGAATGGAACAAGCTATCATAGTGCCACCTCTATAATTTCAAGTATTCTTATAAATATTTTTCCGTGATATTCCTCACAAAATAAATAATTTCATGTGAACTTTAATATAATACCAAATTTCAGATGATACAATTTATCACATATTCAGTGATTGCAAATTTATGGAATATACAACATTCCAAGTAGTCACAATATCACCCAATTTTAAACATTTATATTTTATTTATAAATTTTTTCAAACCTATTCATTCTGCACGTACTTTAGTTCCTATAACCCTAACCTATTTTGAACACCATTAATTATAAATAATTCACTAATTTTCAATAATTTATCAATTTTTTTATTACTGTAAGAAAATATTGTAGTCTTATTACCATTTATTTTATTACTTTTTGTTAAATTTCTATATTTTTAACATATTCTACATTAATTTTCCATTATATTAATCCTAAATGATTGTCAATACCTTTGGTGACTCTTATTTTATCAAATCTCTCTGCTATTGTGCTTAAATATACATAAATGGTTTTAAAAAAATCTAACATAAAAACTCTTAGAATTGATATCCTTATCTTATCCATATCCCTCCACTAAATATACTGTTTTCTTTGGATCACTGATTCATGGATTCTTTATAACACCATGAGATATTACGATACATTTCTATTTAAATAAATTTAATTTCCATGATATCTTTCTTAACATGAAAAAATGTTTTTAAAGAAACCACATGAGACTATTATTTGATAATTATATCATTTTTTCATCATTTGATTATTATCTTAGGTAGAATATTTTGATATTTTTTTAAATAGATTTATTTTTCGGGTAATAATGAAAAATAATTATTTTGGTAAAGTATCCATTTATTTTATTTTAAAGTATCATTATATATTTTATGTAATCAAAGTGAAATTATATTAATTTTATTTACATTATGATCACAATTTCACATGATGTTTATAGAAGTCAATATTTAGGCTTAAATATACAATTTTATGTTAAATAGTTTTTCAGCGCATTTTGAAGGTTTATTTTTAAATTAATTTCTAAAAATTGTAGGGATTGAATTTTACAAAATGGATTCCATATTTTAAATTAAGAGGTTACAATTTACTAAATACTTCCCTTCTATTTTTAGACATTATGAATTGTAATCGTGGTAAAAAATTTCGCCTTGATAAAGGGTAAAACATATAACTAATTTTAAATATAATGTAAAAAGAAATTAAAAATTTATCCAACACATGAATTTATTTCATTTTATGATATATATTAGATCATATCTATATTAAATTTGAATATATGGATTTTTATGCCATTTTCCTTTGATAGTGACATTTATATTATATTTAGAAAAGAAAATACCAAAATGTTACACTCTTGACTTTAATATATATAAATATTTTTCTTAAGGATAAAAGATTATAAGTTTGGTTCTATATTTGTATTATAAATAATAATTAAAAATTTTTATGGTATTTTTCTTTTATTTTTTAGTGATTAAATAATTACCTTAAATTCTTATATAATTCCAATATAGTACATATGTAATATGTTGAAAAATCTTATAAATGATTTTTAAAACTCAATAAGTAATGTTTTTTGGATTATTTATATTTACCCATGAATTTTAAAGGTAAATATAATATTTTATTTATTTTTAAAGGTTTATATTCAAATTCCATATTTTTCTTGATGCCTTTAAATTGAAATTAAATGAATATATGTTCTAAAATTTTATTCCATGGACATTTATGACCCAATTTTCACCTTATAAGTAAACATATTACCCTTTATTTTGTAAATATTTGTTATTATGGTTAAGGTTAAAAATGGTTAATAGAGGGGTCAATAAAAAAGATTTGGATTAAAATGAAATCTAAACCCATGTAAATTTAATTGGTGGATTATATTAAGATAATATCCAACTTATATTCAAATCCATGTCATTTGGGAACCAATTTTCCATGAATTTGACTTTATTATAATTTAATATTTTAAAAAATTAAAAGAGGGTCCCTCCCCTCAATTTTAAAAGGAAACACATACTATATTTTACTTACACCACTTTAAGCCATATAGATACAAAAAGAATTAAAAATTATCTTATATTATTCTATATACATTAATTTTAGCTTCTTGTATTCTTAAAATACGATTACTTAGGTTTGTAAAGAGGGGATCTAAAGGAAGTCTACCGAAGAAGAGGTAATCATCTTTACCGACTTCTTGAAGTTTTTTTCTTCTTATACTTATAATAAATATGTTGTACCCATACTAAAATAATAAATACAATATCATAAATTTACAGAGTTTGTATTATTATATCGAGAAAAATTTTCCATCATTTTTTAATCCAACAAAAGTGAAAACATCGCTCATGTATACATACGACATACCGTCTCCACATAGTGTTGTAATTGAATTTTCATCGCCATTTTACATGGATAGTTGTAAATATGTATCTAATTAATATATATTATATTTATGGAATCAATATTATTCTATAATTATAACATCATATATACCTTCTTACCTTAAAATCTGTTGGAACATGATAACGCCACTCGTGCGTACGTGCAGACTACCACCTCCACGAAGTAATGTGATTGAGTTTTTTTTCCACTTTACATGGATGGTAATAAGGACATATTTAATGAATATATATGATATATATTATATTATAAGTTTTATTTGAAGGTGAATTATTGTTTACTTTTCATTAGTTCCATCCATTGAAAAGTAAAAGCTACGTTCATGTGTTCGTATGACTGACCGTCTCCCTGAACAATGTAATTCATTTTTTATATACATAAATTTTGTGGATGAATCTATATATATATATATATAATGAGTATATATTATCTTTATATCATTACTATAATTATAGATATTATGGAACCATAATTAAACTATAAGGACCAAAAGTATGGAATTTAAATTCTCATGAAGAGTGAAATAGTTAACACATAGAAACGACAATTTTAATAAGGGATTATTAATAAATGAGTGTTGAAATGTTATAAGTGGATAATATAAGATATTATAAGTATATAAATGACTATGTTTTGTAATTATAATAAATTAAAATTTATTGTTCAGGAGGTTATATCACTTTTTAAGAAAGTTTGACTTAAGGTAAGGGATTCTTTCTCGTTTTCCACTTCATTGAGACATATTTTTTATTTTGAATATATTTATTTTTATGGGGTGTAGATACTACTAATTTTATGTATTAAAATGAATATATATTTATTCATAATAATTAATGATTCAGTTAAATTTTAAACTTTCAAGGGTTTATAATTTAATTGTTACCAAAATGAAAGAATTCATTTTACAGTATCAATTTTTTTTAATTTCTCTTAATTTTATTAAATAATTATTGAAATAAACCCTTCATAAACTCCATATTTTTTTTATAATATATATATTTTTGGAGTTCCCATGTTTTTGTCTAAATTTTATTTTCCTTGTCAGCTGAATCAATCAATTTTTTAAATAAAAGTTGATCTTATTTCTCTTTATATTAAGTGTATTTTTCTCTCATGTATAGATTTTCTAAAAATATATTGAAAAATAAATTTTTATTTACTAAAATGATTTATCAAGGATATATTATGTTATACTTGAAATTTTACAAGTTTTTTAATGCATCATTCAGTTTCTTGTGAAATTGTTTCCTTGGAAATTAAATTTTTCTTAAATATCCATATTATTTTTATCATGAATATACTTATTTCTTAAAAAGCGTACAATTTTTAAATAAAGTGTTTTATTAAGAAATTTATTTGATTGATAATTGAAATATTAATATTCAGTATTATTTAATAAATATAGTTATTTTTTGATAAAGAATATTTTTTATTAATTAAATTAATCATTCAATATATAAGGAATAGATTGGAAATGCAGTAACGAGTTGGGCCTAGTTATAGATAGTCCCATGATACATTGATAGGTATCATGACATAATCATATTGACTAGATATAATAAATAGTTTTTTGGTGTATACATACACATCGATTAAACTATCTTGGCACAAAGAATTAATGATAAATATATCATGATATTTGTGATTATGATTTCCAACATTAAAAATTTTCTTCATTGAGAATTAAATTATTGTTATCCATGATATTAATAAATTGATATTATCTATAGATGCATTTAGTTTTCCAATTAGTGATTAAATTACATGTGTTTTCAGTTATTTATCCTACCATACTGATTAAAACTTATTTATTCATGATATCTTCCACTGTATGTAACCCTTACTGAGTATCTGAGATCACCATTTATTTTTTCTCCTTTCTTCGGGATATGAATATGTATATTTTGAATAATATCATAGATTCCAGAATGTTTCTTATTCTATGTATTTTATATTTTCAATATAATATTGGAATCATGTATGTATATTTTTATTCAAGGATATTACACTGATCAATCATTGGTGATGTAATCCCTTGTATCTTACGCTAATGTAATAAAGTAGATACTGACTATGGGATATTGGAGTTGGGGGTTCTATATTTTTTACATAGGACACACCACCAATCAAGGGAAAATGACTTGTCATGGGAGTGAGATTCCTTGTGTTTTTTATTTTTCATATTAAACTATCTCTTTCCACCTTTTGGACTCATGGTGTTAGTGTTACAATGTGATATCATTGGATACCCTATGATACCTGACTTCTAGATAGAAGAGTATTTAACCCCATTTCAGGAATCTAGAGGGGGGGGGGGGGGTTGAATAATCTCAGGTAAAAGAACCCCCTCCCCATGTGAATAAAATATTACCCCATTCTTTTATAACCGATGCTCGACCTTAAATAACTCTTACAAGAAAGATATTATCCTCTTTGAGTCACTAAGTCCCATCTTTGTTTCCCATAGGGATCACTAACTATCACTGGAAAATGCCCAATGATGATGGAGAGTTCAATTATGATTTATATTCTAAACATGAAATTCCCCCTCATACCATGTGGGACAAGAGGTGTTAGTTTCATGACACAACCTTTGTTGGAAAAAATCCCTCAAGGTAACTATACATCATTTTTGGTTGGGTTGTGTTTGTGGACAATGCAGGTTTCCATGGAGAATTTTTGAGTTCCAGAGATGTTGTTGAAAATCCTTGTTGAAAAAGAACCATGAAAAAGGAACGAATGATCTGGAGGTGGTACAAAAGAACAGATACAAGGAGGCACCATTTTCCAGTGTTTGCCAAATTTTTGGGGTAAAAAATTTAGAGTTTGGTGAGAATCGTGAAAAGTGGATTTCCTTGAAGATATAATTTAAATTTGGAAAGGCATGAGTTTTCCAAGATAGACTTCATGGATTGGATTTCTCAAAGACATAGAAAATGTTGATGGTGATTCTTTATGATTACGACAAGATTCACGAACGGAAGCATTGAAGAGAATTACAGTAGTGAAGGGCATTGCGAGTGGTGCTACACGTCAAAGGCGTGAAGGTATTGACAGAATGATCCGCGATTACGACGAGCTCTGGGATCAGAAAAGTTTCGTAGTGCTTCGCGATATTGAGAGAATTCCGGAGGAAATTTTGGAGCTTCACGAATTGAGATGACGTGGCGCTGACTTTGTGTAGAAGGTTCGAGGGTCAGTGGAATTGCCTATAAATAGGCCTCGACCCCCTTAGGAGAAGTAGAGAGTTTTCGAAGAAAATTGTTTTCTCTGGGATCCTGTAGGTGTTTCGCGAAGGTGGTGTGCTTTGAGAAAGGAAGGAGCTTCGCGGTGGCTATTCTAGGTCTGTGAAAGTTAGGTGCTCCACGTTGGCTCAGTGAGGTTCGCGAGGGAAGTCACTCTGTGACGACTTGAGCTCTGCGATGACCTAAGCTTTGCGAAGGCGTGGGCTTCATGAAAATTAGGGACTTTGCGAAGGCTTGTTTGAGCTTCACAAAATTGGGATCCTCGCGAAGTAGTCTTCTTTGCGAAGGTATTTATAAAGGAATTGCCCAGTGTTCATGGGAAAAGGGGTATTCATTAGTGGATGAAATTTGGACATCAATAGAGTATCTACATATAGTGGAGGATGCATTCATTAGTGGTAATGAAGAGACCTATAGGTCTATAAAATGTAAGTGGATCCTTTCCAAGTGCAGTGGACAAATAAAGAGGAAGAAGGTTATTCTTTCTACTGATAGTGATCTAGAGAGAGAAATAGAGAGTGACCCTTGGGAAGCAGTGAGCTAACCATAAAAATTTTAAAGGTAGTGATCCTGGGCATAGAAGTGATCTGGCCCAAACATTATTGGAAGTGATCTTTAGTGGATTTGGTATAGCGGCACATCCCCATTGTATGTTCCTTGGATGTAGCCCAGTGAGGGTGAACCAAGTAAAAATCTATGCATCTTCCTTATTTCTTCCCTACATCGCATTTAAAGCATCATTATCAGATAAAGAAAAAAAGAAGCAATCATCATAAACACACAAGTGAAAACAAAGTGAACCTAATAAAAGTGAGGTCAAGATCCAGTAGGGAAAGAAGATTTAAAAAAAACAATATCCATACCCTGATTCACCCCCCTCTCAGGGTATCTAGGCCCCTTTTGGTCCTAACAATTGGTATCATAGAGGAGATTTATTTTATCAGATTTGTTTGGTCTGACTTGGTTCAGTCGATCTGTGTGGTTAAAGATTCAGTCTTCTCTTATCTTGGTGTGCCATGGCAAATGGTAGAATGTCAAAGATGAAGCAGAATTCAGGTGGTATCCCTTAGTGCAGAACCGTCAGTGGAGACAATGTGATTCAATTAAAGAAATCATGTATTGAACCAAATGTTGATTTGGAGAAATTGTACAATGAAAATTCACACTCATTAAATGATGCTGAAATAATGAGTGAAGAACCTAATATTCTAAGTGATACTGAAACTACTGACGATGAAGAAGATCCCAGAAGGAGAAAAGTGGAAGTTGTCCGTAAAAAAAAAGGAAGTGGATCAAAAGTTGGGTTAAGAGATTAAATCTAAAGATATTTGGATCCAAGCACAGGAAACTGAGATAAAAAAGCTAAGAGGTTTGAATCAAAGGCCTATTGATTTTGCTACTGATCTAAGGGAGAAAAATGATTATCAAGATGAAGAACTAGGAAGGAGATCTAAAAAGGTAGAAAAATAAAAAGTTGATGTGAAGGGAAAGAATATGAACTCAGATGCAATTCAGAATTTGAAAGCCCGAAATGATGATCTTTCTACATAGATATCTGTATTAGTTCAGTAGAATCAAAGATTACAATAGGAGAGTGTATGGTATTCTGATTCTATTGGTCAAGAAAAATTGAATATAAAGGAAGAATGTCACATGGTGGATAAGCTCACACATGAGTTGGAGGCTGTGATGAGTAGAAATAAAAATATTGAGAGATAACTCAATACTAAACTTGAAGCAAGGGATATGAAGATTCAAAAGTTGAAAGAAGAGATATAACCTGTCAATAAAGAAATGAAGAAATCTAATTCCAAAGACAAGACCAAGTTGAAGGATGTATTGCACCTACTATTTGATTATCCTTCAGTAGGTGATGATGAAATGAAAGATAAATATGCTACTTTAGAGGAGAACCATGAAAGGATTGTATCATCCCAAAGGCCATCCATTTTGGGAAAATCTGGAATTGGATATGGTGATCCCACTCTTATGTGTGATAAGAAAAGAGCAGTAAAAGTATCCAGAGATAAGAAATACCTTTTAGGAGATAGAGATAGACCTAAAAAGGATTTTATAGGAAGAAGTGATAGAATGTGCTATTTCTGTGGGACTTGTGGTCATACATCAAGCTTCTGTTTAGAGGCTTAAGAATACATTTCATTCTGTGAAGATAGAAACTGTACTAATTCTGAGAAAAATAAGAAGCATCATGAGAAATCAAAAAGAAGAGTATCTAATAGGAAAGCATTTATTAGATGCTTTTACTATGGAAGAATGGGGCACATCATTAGTATGTGTCAGGAAGCTCAAGAGATCAATTTCAGAAGAAGAAATCAAGTTGCATTAACATCTCAGCTGAGAAATGATGAAATGAGGTATTCCTTTAAGGGAAAATGTTTTATATGTTTTGATTATGGGCATTTCTAAAGACATTGCAGAGATAAGAAAGCTGGAAAGGAAAACGAACTCAAAAGGAAATTATCAACTCTAGTGGTGTATGTCGAGAAACCCAACACTGGAAGACAATGTGGTAGGTCGAAAAATAAGTTTACTACCTACGGAGAATCACAATGAGATAAATGAAAGGTGTATTAGTCACCTTCTCTGTCACACTCACAAAAAATCTTGTGGAGAGATTGTGAACAAACCTAGAAGATTAAAGGGAGATCTACCCTAGCTATGAGATAGAAGAATGCATGTTCAGGGGTGGATTCACCACCGGTGCAAAATAGTGTGGTGACTCAAATATCCAATAAAAGAAAGATGAACAAATAATGCAGAGAAAAATTCACATGTCGTGTTCTGTAGTGAGAAGTGGAGGAAATAGAAAGACCCTGTAACACCCCGAGCTTCCACGATACACTTCTCATTCAATAATGCAATAGCTTGCATTGTACGCAACTTCGAGTTCTAAAACACCGCGACTAATCAAAGTAGCCGTTATGAATAGTAATAACCACTTTTTAAAATTATAGAAATTTTATATTTCAAAATGGACTTCATTTTTGTATTCGTAATATCGAAATTATCCTAAGTTGAATTTTTTGTAACTTTCTGAGAACTTCCAATTTTTTTATAAATAGTGAAAAATACTTAAAACAAATTTTTTAATCAAAATAATTTATTGTGATAAATTATACTATTTAGTGGTTTTAAAGTATAATTAGAATATATTTTTACCATTTTATCCAATGGTGGTCATTAGAATTAATTTAACATTGAAATTGGACATAAACAATTGCCAATCTTTTGATATAAATTGTTTCTTAAAAACACGCTATTTGTTGTGACAGCGGGAATTAATTATAAAATTAACTAATACAACTTATATGTTTGGAATTTTGTAAAATAGACATCATTTTTGAATTTGGAATATCAATTATAGCTTAGGGTGAAATTTTGGCATTGTTCTGAAAAACTTCAATTTTTGATGAATAGTGAAACCACTAAGTGGTAGTTAAATAACAGATTTTTCGTTTAAATGAAATATTACCACTTCTGTGATTTGATTTTAAAAAATCCGACATACATGGTTGTCATTAAGAAGTAAAATGTGGTTCAAGGAGATTAAAATAATTTTTTGGTGAATAGTAACTTTTAAGTTCTTAATCGCGATTAGAGGTAATTAGTGTAGTTTAAGGTACAAATAATGTTTTAATAATATGAGATGATCATGACACTTGTCCTACTTTTATTGGATGTGTCATGTCCGACCAAGACAACCCATGGGTCAACTTGGGGACCCCATGGAGCCACTTTGGTTGGAAAATGACATTAATATATATTTATTTAATGTTAAAATTAAATTGATACAAACATGAGTTGTTTTACTAAAACAGTTTTTAAGTTGGGTTACACAAGTCCAAATTTTGACTATAAATATTAATTAGAAATATAAAAAGATTTCCTACATCATAGTATTTTTTCTATAATTTTTAGACATTAAATAAATTAAATTATTTATGACATCATTATGATGCAGCGATGACCTCATTATTTAACAATTTTAATAAAATGAAAAGATAATGTAAAATACAAGGCTTACACTTGTCCAAAGACTATTGGATGGGTATATTTCGAACCCTTATCACCTTATCCATTAATTATATAAGTGTGGGACCTTTATAATCTGAAAAGCATTGTGTAATAATGTAACATTTCAATCTTTCCAAAAGTGCCCCTCCTCTCCACTTATAAAAGGCCCCCACCACTCCCACCTTATTCACACCTTCAAGCCATTTGGCTCGGCCAACCTCTGCCAAAATACTCTCCCAACTTCCCCCTATTACTCCTAGAGGCCTCACTTTGGGCAGAACTCTTCCCAAGGAAGCCTTTGCCTCAAATCAAAAAGAGTTACCCGATTTTGAGGTAATGTCTTCTCTAATGTTGTTTTGTTTTATTTTTATTCTCCATCCCCCTAAACTCTTTTTATTAATTTCTTTTGTAACAACACCAGTATCCTCAATATACTAGGATGTTGTTATAATATGGATTCTAGCTACACTTACACACACCTACATCTAATGGTTAAAGAACATACGGTTTCTGTGGATGGCGAATTTCTGCCTCACGAAACGATAATTGTTCAACACTCATATAACACCTTCAAAGGTGGCCATTAAGATGTAACTATTTTTATATATGATATATAATATGTTTATGTTTTACTTATGCTTCTTTATTTCTCATTTATGGCATACTTTATGATTTCCATTATGGGTAAAACGCGATAATTTCATTTTAGGAAGTGCGGACTACCGCCCCCTCAAAGTGATTTGAATCGTTAATGCCATATGTGGGATGTATAAAGGATGGAGTAAATGGTATTATAAACTATATTATACTGGAATTATATTATAAATTTATATCATTATTATTTTGTTCCATTAAATATGAAATTTAAATGAAAGTAGCGTTCATGCGTACGTACGGCTTACCGTCTCCATGAACGGTGCATTTCATTTCTTACCTCTAAATGTTACGTAATATCATAAATGAATGTATATACTGGATATATAAGATATATATGACATATAAATCATGAATATAATTCTGGAGATAATGGATATTCTACCACTACTGGAAAAACGGGCTATACCCACGGTTCAAAACCGTGGGTATAGCCCCCAAAACCGTGGGTATAGGCTATACCCACGGTTTTGGGAACCGTGGGCTGGAATGGCGTCGGTATAGGGGTCTTGACCTATACCCACGGTTTGGTAGAACCGTGGGTATAGGTGTGTCACACACCAGCACCACGCTGTACAGCGTGGCAGGCACATACCCCACTGTTTTCAAACCGTGGGGATTTCACTTATTTTCAAAAAATTCGCGTCTGGCAGGGTTCGAACTCGCCCCTCCCACGCTACAACGCAACAGCGCACCGCAACTAACCAACCGAGCCACCATTTCAATCTGAAATACATATATATATTTTCTTATATATATTAATATAGATTATCTTCGCATATTCAAAAATAGATGGAACTGGGTTTCGAACCCGCGCTTCCCGCTGGAGTAACCAACGCGCCGGGAGAACAACCAACTGGACTAACATATTTTTGTGTAACTAATGATTATTTAAATGTAATATATTAATACGGATGCAGTTATTAAATAAAATGTCGTTGGCGGGACTCGAACCCGTGAATAGAGCAGAATAAACACAGCAGCGAACCAACTTAGCTACGCGGACTTTGCCTATTAGATTATACGCTGCTATACTTATAGCAATATTATTGATAAATTTAAAATTATGTCGTGCCGAGTTTCGAACACCGGACTTCTCTGAAGGGAGCGATGAAATAAACCAACACACCTACCGAAATTCTGTTAATTTATGTTGGTATCTTTCTTATTAAATTATTTAAAACATTGTTCCCATATAAAATTTATTTCGTCCCGCGCAATTTTTTTCCCATTCCCGCCACCCGCAATAAGGCGGGAAACCTATACCCACGGTTTTGAAAACCGTGGGTATAGGTCTTTGAAAAAAATACCCCCTATACCCACGGTTTTCTGAAAACCGTGGGTATAGGTTTCCGAAGTAATCCCTATACCCACGGTTTTGGCAAAACCGTGGGTATAGGTCTTCACAAAAAAACTATACCCACGGTTTTGTCCAAAACCGTGGGTATTGGGTACCTATACCCACGGTTTTCCAAAACCGTGGGTATAGGTTCCCATACTATACCTATACCCACGGTTTTGTGAAAAACCGTGGGTATAGGCCCAATTTCCAGTAGTGTACCACATAAACAACTTGTAATTATAAGAAGTTTATTGTTGACTCAAGTACCAAAGATCGACAAAACGACCGTTATTAACTTAAATAATTGCATAATGTTCATAACATTGTGATAAGTGATATAAAAAGGATAATGAAATTGAAAATGGTTCTTAATAAGGTATATATTAAATATAGTTTATTATTCAGGAGGTTAATGAACGGTTGAGTCAAGTCAGACACGAGGTAAGGGAATTTTTCTTAACCCAACTTCCATTCTTTGGGTTAATCTCCTACTTTCAAAATTATGTCATGGTATTATAATGTCATATTTTTTATTTTTACTTTCTTTATGTGTACCTATAGTGAATACACATAATAGATCTATTTTATTTTAAAAATGATCTTTTAAGGAATTCGTCTCAATCTCCATTCATTGAGGCATATTTTGTTTTATACACAAATTTATTTTATACAGTGTATAAACCCCTTTTACTTTTACGTTTATTCAAAAGGAATCTTTTTATACGAAGAGTTTTACTAAACGAAAAAAAGGGAATGTTTTTCTTTCCGTACATATGCGGCGACAACGACTTCTTCGCCGCCGTGACCATTATTTGAGTTTCGGCTTCCTCTACAAGCCATCATTTTTTTTGATGAAAAATAAATACAAAGTTTTAAATTTCTTTTATTTTGGTATTGAAAATGGTTTTGAAAGCGTTTTTATTATATCAATGTGTTGTATTGATAACTTGTGATTGAAATGTGGAAATGTTATGTTTCCTTTATGCTTGTTTTATGTGATACGATTATGTTATGGTTTATGATATGTTTAAACCTATTCATATGTGGAATGTATTGGACTTAATAAGTGACGGGTGGAGCCCGCTATAGCTCCTCGATGAATCGGTAGGTCTCATGAGACAACTAGACATGGAATTGGACGAGGCCCTTTCCCAATTTGATTTATGGTTTTGGCCGAGGCCTTAATCATTTTAGACGTCTTGGCCGAGGCCTTGACAAAATGTTTCAAAATGTCTGGCATTATACATTCTCTCATTATGAAAGTGGTTATTGATATTGCATGTGATTATTTGACCAGTAGAATATCCATGTGAATAAGTAAATGGGATTATATCATTTTACTTTTTCCATATTATGTTGAAGTTCATGTTTAAAAGGCTTTTGTTTTATTTATACATTGCCTTAATTGTTAATGTTTATTTATGAAAGCTTCCGCAATATTGTTATCCTTACAGAGCATCTGAGCTCACCCCTTTCAATGTTTTAATATTTTCCAGGATGTGAAGAAGTATTTTATGAATGACCTGCAGGGATAGTCAGAAGAGGATATGAGTGTGGACTATGAAGACTTTGTTATTAGTTTTTCACTTTATGATGTAATGTAAGACTTATGAATGTATCTAGTGTTTCCAAGGCTACTAAACTAATCGGTCTTTTGAGACTTGATCTTTTGTGATCATGCCAATGTTACGAAGTAATGCACCGACTCTGGGTAGCTGGGGTCGGGGCGTTACAGTTGGTATCAGAGGCAGTTTAGTACTAACCTTGGAATCTAGATTTAGATAAACTCTGATTAGAGCACATAGCCCGAAGATAGACTTTGAGGATTAATATAGAAGAACTTCCTAGAATTATGGTATTGTAGAGATTTTGTGAGTTTTCCGAGCAATACATCCCTGTCTGGATACGAGCAGGTAGAGGCGGCTCTGGAACAGATGTACCTAGGGGTAAAACCCGAAAACACCGCTTTGAGCTAGACTCTAATGGGAACTGGTGCACGACAACGGGCCTTGCTGCACTCTTGGTTACGACACTCCCGGGGGATATGCTTAGGATAACTCTCATTTTCTTTACAAATCATTATGAAGGGTTTATGAGTATATACTTCCTCAAAGAAATTTTTTTTATGATTATGGATTATATCCATAAATAGTTCAATTTATGTTAAGTGTTTTATAAGTATGGGATTATGTATTTTGATTCATAAACTGATCTAGTTTATGCAATTGTTTAGAAATGGCGCCTAGTGGAAGAAATGGAAACCGTATCAATACATGCACTCCATGTAGGGATTTCCCTCCTGCTCAAGATAATTATAGTGGGGCTGGTGATGAAACTGGTGCCGATCATCTAATCACCATACTGGGACAACTTACTCAGGTTATGAATAATAACCTTACTCGTATGGAGCACCCTGATCAGCAACGTGGAGGATCAATACTAGACCGTTTCGTGAGGCAACAACCACCAACCTTCAATGGGGGTACAAATCCGTTAGTAGCTGAGCAATGGATAAACTCCTTAGAGAAAATATTCCATGCCTTGGGGAGTAGCGAAAGGGAGAAGGTTGTCATGGCAGTTTACCGCCTCACTGGAGATGCTGATCAGTGGTGGTCGCTGATTCAAAACACAAAGGAAGATGATGACGTATCAAATATGGAATGGAGGGAGTTCAAAGAGCTTTTCTTAGAAAAATACTTTCCTCGTGACCATCGAGCAGATATGGAAAGGCAATTTCTGAGTTTGAGGCAGAAGGAGGATGAGAATGTCGCAAAGTATGAGGCTAACTTTACAAGGTTAGCGAGGCATGCTGCCGATTATATACGTAACCCAAGGAGTAAGATTGATTGTTTCTTTTATGGGTTAAAACCATTTCTCCATCAAGATTTAGTATCACAATCCTTCTCATCATACGAAGATATTGTCTCGTGTGCTATAAAGACAGAAAAGGAATTATCTATGTCTTATGACAACAAAGTAAAGCAAGAGAAGAAGAGAACGGGGGAACAAGAGACAGATAAAGGGAAAAAGGGAAAGAAGGATTTTCCATTATGTGATAATTGTGGGAAGAATCACCCTGGTACGTGCCTAAAAGGAATGGGAGTTTGTTATAAATGTGGAGAAAAGGGTCACCAGGCTCGTGATTGCAAGGGAAAGAAATAGGCTGTCAAAGGTGAATGCTACAATTGTAGGGAAATGGGGCATTATGCAAATGAATGTCCTAAGCGTCAAGGAAACTTACCTCAGAAAAGGCCAAGGGATCAATGCCAATCTTAGGCTGTGACTACAGTTGAAGCAGAATAATTAATGTATTGGTGCTTTTGGACTCGAGGATTATATTCTGGTTATAAGAATAATGTGATATATATAAAGATTGTACTGCAGTACTTTTTGATTAAGGTAATATGATTAAGGTAATCATATTTCTAGTATGTGACAATAAGAGAAACTTTTCTTTGTTTGGGGAATCTGATGTTACAATTGATTTTGGAATTTAGGGACCTTTTAGAGAAAGTCTGGACGGAGGTATTTTGGATAACTATTAAGGTTGGAATGGATTAAGTTGAACCATGGATAGTATTGTTTAAGGTTAAAGCATTTATGAAGATTATTTTTGGAATATTATGATACTATAGTTTTAGGAAAAGGACAACCTGCAGGGTGGGGCATAACCCGTCGCGTCGGACAAAGCTGCAGGAATCGAACCCACAATCATAGTGCGACAGGCCTTTATTTCCTACCACTAGCCTACAGGAAGTCCCCAGTTATTACAAAATAATTTTACTAATCTAAATGGTATGTGTTAACATTTGGAACCTTATACAATTAGGATAAGTATAATATTTTTGAGTTCTATTATCTTTTTGAGTGAAAGATGAGTTGAAGGTTGAAACTCTAATTGTCAAGCATAAATATATATATACCTATCTCTTATTCAAAGAATAAATTAATTCTTAAACTTTAGTAAAGGGATATTAAAACAAAAAAACGTGTTATCCTAATACCTTATGTCTTGTTGAACTGATGATATTTTAAATCAACATAGATTGAAGGCTTTGAGGCCCTCAATTTGAAAGTTGATTGTGATTGATGACCTCAATCACTCCCTAAAAATATTTACGTTTTTCCTCCAATTATGTGTCTCTAATTTCCACCAATGTTCTCCTTATTGAGATCATAATTTGGTGGTGACTTTCTTATTTCCATTTCCCTCTTATTAAGGCTAAATTTTATTAACCTTATTTCCGATGTGGGTTTTCCACAAAGGTATTTTCTATTTTCAACCTTTTATTTTCAAAGAAAAATTTCAAATTGCGAGGACACAATTTATTAAAGGAGGGGAGAATGTAACACCCCGAGCTTCCACGATACGCTTCTCATTCAATAATGCAATAGCTTGCATTATACGCAACTTCGAGTTCTAAAACATCGCGACTAATCAAAGTAGCCGTTATGAATAGTAATAACCACTTTTTAAAATTATAGAAATTTTATATTTCAAAATGGACTTCATTTTTGTATTCGTAATATCAAAATTATCCAAAGTTGAATTTTTTGTAACTTTCTGAGAACTTCTAATTTTTTTATGAATAGTGAAAAATACTTAAAACAACTTTTTTAATCAAAATAATTTATTGTGATAAATTATACTATTTAGTGTTTTTAAAGTATAATTAGAATATATTTTTACCATTTTATCCAATGGTGGTCATTAGAATTAATTTAACATTGAAATTGGACATAAACAATTGCCAATCTTTTGATATAAATTGTTTCTTAAAAACACGCTATTTGTTGTGAAAACGGGAATTAATTACAAAATTAACTAATGAAACTTATATGATTGGAATTTTTTAAAATAGACATCATTTTTGAATTCGGAATATCAATTATAGCTTAGGGTGAAATTTTGGCATTGTTCTGAAAAACTTCAATTTTTGATGAATAGTGAAACCACTAAGTGGTAGTTAAATAACAGATTTTTCGTTTAAATGAAATATTACCACTTCTGTGATTTGATTTTTAAAAATACGACATACATGGTTGTCATTAAGAAGTAAAATGTGGTTCAATGAGATTAAAATAATTTTTTGGTGAATAGTAACTTTTAAGTTCTTAATCGCGATTAGAGGTAATTAGTGTAGTTTAAGGTACAAATAATGTTTTAATAATATGAGATGAGCATGAAACTTGTACTACTCCTATTGGATGAGTCATGTCCGACCAATAAAACCCATGGGTCAACTTGGGGACCCCATGGAGCCACTTTGGTTGGAAAATGACATTAATATATATTTATTTAATGTTAAAATTAAATTGACACAAACATGAGTTGTTTTACTAAAACAGTTTTTAAGTGGGGTTACACAAGTCCAAATTTTGACTATAAATATTCATTAGAAATATAAAAAGATTTCCTACATCATAGTAGTTTTTTTTATAATTTTTAGACATTAAATAAATTAAATTATTTATGACATCATTATGATGCAGCGATGACCTCATTATTTAACGATTTTAATAAAATGAAAAGATAATGTACAATCTAAGGCTTACACTTGTCCAAAGACTATTGGATGGGTAGATTTATAACCCTTATCACCTTATCCATTAATTATATAAGTTTGGGACCTTTAGAATCCGAAAAGCATTGTGTAATAATGTAACATTTCAATCTTTCCAAAAGTGCCCCTCCTCTCCACTTATAAAAGGCCCCCACCTCTCCCACCTTATTCACACCTTCAAGCCATTTGGCTCGGCCAAACTCTGCCCAAATACTATCCCAAATTCCCCCTCTTACTCCTAGAAGCCTCACTTTGGGCATAACTCTTCTCAAGGAAGCCTTTGGCTCAAATCAAAAAGAGTTACCCGATTTTGAGGTAATGTCTCCTCTAATGTTGTTTTGTTTTATTTTTCTTCTCCATCCTCCTAAACTCTTTTTATTCATTTCTTTTGTAACAACACCAGTATCCTAAATATACTAGTATGTTGTTATAAGATTTATTAGAGCTACACTTACACACACCTACATCTAATGGTTAAAGAACATACGGTTTCTGTGGATGGCGAATTTCTGCCTCACGAAACGATGATTGTTCAACACTCATATAACACCTTCAAAGGTGGCCATTAAGATGTCACTATTTTTATATATGATATATAATATGTTTATGTTTTACTTATGCTTCTGTATTTCTCATTTATGGCATACTTTATGATTTCCATTATGGGTAAAACGCGATAATTTCATTTTAGGAAGTGCGGACTACCGCCCCCTCAAAGTGATTTGAATCGTTAATGCCATATGTGGGATGTATAAAGGATGGAGTAAATGGTATTATACACTATATTATACTGGAATTATATTATAAATTTATATCATTATGATTTTGTTCCATTAAATATGAAATTGAAATGAAAGTAGCGTTCATGCGTACGTACGGCTTACCGTCTCCATGAACGGTGCATTTCATTTCTTACCTCTAAATGTTACGTAATATCATAAATGAATGTATATACTGGATATATAAGATATATATGACATCTAAATCATGAATATAATTCTGGAGATAATGGATATTCTACCACATAAACAACTTGTAATTATAAGAAGTTTATTGTTGACTAAAGTACCAAAGATCGACAAAACGACCGTTATTAACTTAAATAATTGCATAATGTTCATAACATTGTAATAAGTGATATAAAAAGGATAATGAAATTGAAAATGGTTCTTAATAAGGTATATATTAACTCTAGTTTATTATTCAGGAGGTTAAAGAACGGTTGAATCAAGTCAGACACGAGGTAAGGGAATTTCTTAACCCAACTTCCATTCTTTGGGTTAATCTCCTACTTTCAAAATTATGTCATGATATTATTATGTCATATTTTTTATTTTTACTTTCTTTATGTGTACCTATAGTGAATACACATAATAGATCTATTTTATTTTAAAAATTATCTTTTAAGGACTTTGTCTCAATCTCCATTCATTGAGGCATATTTTGTTTTATACACAAATTTCTTTTATACAGTGTATAAACCCCTTTGACTTTTACGTTTATTCAAAAGGAATCTTTTTATATGAAGCGTTTTACTAAACGAAAAAAGGGAATGTTTTTCTTTCCGTACATATGCAGCGACAACGACTTCTCCGCCGCCGTGACCATTATTTGAGTTTCGGCTTCCTCTACAAGCCATCATTTTTATTGATGAAAAATAAATACAAAGTTTTAACTTTCTTTTATTTTGGTATTGAAAATGATTTTGAAAGAATTTTTATTATATCAATGTGTTGTATTGATAACTTGTGATTGAAATGTGGAAATGTTATGTTTCCTTTATGCATGTTTTATGTGATACGATTATGTTATGGTTTATGATATGTTTAAACCTATTCATATGAGGAATGTATTGGACTTAATAAGTGACGGGTGGAGCCCGCTATAGCTCCTCGATGCATCGGTAGGTCTCATGAGACAACTAGACGTGGAATTGGCCGAGGCCCTTTCCCAATTTGATTTATGGTTTTGGCCGAGGCCTTAATAATTTTAGACGTCTTGGCCGAGGCCTTGACAAAATGTTTCAGAATGTCTGGCATTATACATTCCCTCATTATGAAAGTGGTTATTGATATTGCATATGATTATTCGACCAGTAGAATATCCATGTGAATAAGTAAATGGCATTATCTCATTTTACTTTTGCCATATTATGTTGAAGTTCATGTTTAAAAGGCTTTTGTTTTATTTATACATTGCCTTAATTGTTAATGTTTATTTATGAAAGCTTCCGCAATATTGTCATCTTTACAGAGCATCTGAGCTCACCCCTTTCAATGTTTTAATATTTTACAGGATGTGAAGAAGTATTTTATGAATGACCTGCAGGGATAGTCAGAAGAGGATATGAGTGTGGACTATGAAGACTTTGTTATTAGTTTTTCACTTTATGATGTAATGTAAGACTTATGAATGTATCTAGTGTTTCCAAGGCTACTAAAATAATCTGTATTTCGAGACTTGATATTTTGTGATCATGCCAATGTTATGAAGTAATGCACCGACTCTGGGTAGCTGGGGTCGGGGCGTTACAGACCCCTACAATGGTGGATGAAGAAAAGGAAGATGACAAGTAGAGAGATTCCTACCCAGAGAAGGAATCAAGGGAAGTGGCGTATTGGTGGAACATCAAAGGCGGAAGTGTGTACAAGTGGTATTAAACCCCAAATTGTGAAAAATTCCAATCCTATAGAATCTACATATCCGAAAAAGGCTCAACATGTGGGTAATGGATGCTTAGTCATATGGCCAGGGTAGTTGATGTTGGCCAGAAGAAGAAAGGAAGGAGTGTGATGCTCTGCAAGAAAGAATCAATGAGTTGACCCATCGAGATCAACCACAATCCTCTTCTTAAAGATTCTAGAAAACCCCCCTCTCCATATGTATATAAATGCTGTTAACTGATGATTAAAATTTTTCAAGTTTTAGGGAGATACTATCCAAGGGAAAGTGAAATCTGATGATGAAAAGTGGAGAAGTGATACGATTTAGATTTTCAATTGACTCAAATCAGGTTGCAGAGCTGAAGAAGAAAGGGAGAAACTGAGAACAATAGTAAGTGAGCATGTTATTAACTTTATCTCTTGTTTCCTACACTGAGTTCCAAATCAGTAGGCTTTGAGATTTCATTAATGGATCAATGTTGAGTGGAAGATGAGAATAAATGATGCAGGAGAAGAAGAATGTTTATGGGTCTAAGTAGTGGCTTAACCCCAGGAAGGTTAGCCTAACATAATGGAAGCATTCAATAACAAAATCAGATGCAAGAGCCATTAAAGAAAATAATTGGATGAATCATCTCAGGTGTTGTCTATTGACAGAAGACATATTGAGGGAGAAGTATAAATAATGATACATCTCATGCTTATCTATTTCGTTCTAACATAATGGTATCAGGTGACTCTTTTTCAGGATACCAAGAATCCCCGAGAGAATATCAACAATGTTTCAATGAGAAGATCAGAAAAGTAGTTGAAAGAAATTATTCCCCTAAACAATGAAACGGTGAGAAATTTCCTGATGAATGTGATGAGGAGGAAAGCAAGGAAGTGGGAGCATAAGTGACTGATGCCGATTCAGAAAAGAATCAGACATGATAGATTGTTTCGAGGCCAACATATTTTTTCGAGGCCAACAGATAAAAATGTCATAAGGACTAAATGGGTCTATCACAACAAGATAAATGAATATGTCACAATGATCTGAAACAAAGCACGACTAGTGTGCAAAAATTACTCTTATATAGGTGGAATTGATGTCGATGAGAAATTTTCACCGATTGCAAGGTTGGAGACAATCAGATTATTCCAAGCCATTGCATTACAATGGAAGTTATAGGTGTTCTAGATGGATGTCAAATCGGAACTATTTAATGGGATTCTAGAGGAATACGAGTATATCGAGCAGCCAAATGGTTTTCTCATGCATGAGGATGAGAACAAGGTTTTCCAGCTGAAGAAGGTGTTATATTGGCTAAAACGAGCACCGAGAGCATGGTACTCAATGCTTGATCAGTATTTGAAGAAGCTTGGTTTCTAGGGTGGTAGAGTTGATTACAATCTCTATTTCAACAAAAAAATTAATTAAAGGATGATGGTGCTAGTTTATGTCAATGGAATAATATTTGGCATATCGGATGAAGTAGAGTGAAGACAGTTTTCCAAATTCATAAAACATGAGTTTGAAATGTCTATGATTTGGCACATTCATTTCTCAATCCAAATATGCCAAGGAGGTTCTAAGAAGATTTGGAATGGAAAATTACAAGGATATGAAGACTCTGGTTGCTACCTGAATTAAATTATTTAAAGATGATAATGGAAAGACAGTTAATATCACAAAATATAGGCAGATTATTGGAAGTTTATGGTACCTGATAGTGACAAGTTCTGAGATTGTATTGGCCATATTCCAAGTAGTAAGATATCAGAGTAATCCCAAGGAAAGTCACTTTCTTGAAGAGAAAAGAATACTTAGGTATATAAGGGGAACATTGGATTTTGTCTTGATGTATAGTAACAAATCTCAGTCAGAATTATTGGGATATACTGATGCAGAATGAGCCGATTCAGCGGATGACAGGAAATCAACGTCAGGAGGTGCTTTCTATCTTGTTGTATTATGTGTTTCTTGGCTAAGAAAGAGGCAATATTGCATTTAAATGAGCACCACATAAGCTGAGTATATTTCCTCCACTCAAGCATTCACACAATTATTGTGGATGAAGCAACAACTTGATGATATGGGAGTAGAAGTGAAGTCTCCGATTGGAATCAAGTGTGATAAATCAAGTGCTATAAATCCCACCAAAAATCCCATCCATAATTCAAGTAAAATTCACATTGATATAAAGTATCATTTTATCAAGGAGATGTTTGATCAGGTTATTGTGAAGTTGGAGTATGTGCCTACAGAGCTACAGGTTGCAGAAATTCTGACAAAGGCCTTACCCAAGGATGCTTTCGGGAGGCATTGACTGGCTCTGGGAGTTCATTCGACTCCCTACACTTGAAAATGTGTGGTTGTGGGAACCCCCCTCTCCCCGAGGAATGGTGTATTTTTACCTAATGTGATAATATTTGATCCATCTAATGTTGTAGACCACAAAAGAGTGACCGTTGGGTTCATCGACAAAGGGGGAGAAATAGTGAGATAATGACTCCAACAGGGGGAGAAAATGTTGGAGAAAGGGAAAAAAAAATCTTAGTCAAAGACAAGGGGAGAAGCTGATGGGTGGAGCAATGATATAAGGAGAGATAAATAAGATAGGGGGAGAGTTTTAAATCCGAAGATTCTAGATTTGATCGATCAATGATTAGATATCAAAATATCTAAAGATCATGATAAAATCAGATGAGTGGTGTTGGAATGGTGTAAGAAGGTTTCTAGCTATCACCAATTGGTATCAGTGAGGTATCAACAATTAATATCAGTTTGAAAATTGGTATCAGTTGGGTGTCAATAATTGGTGGCAGAAATGAAGTGATTCATTGATGATCTTTTAATTTACTCTTGTTTCTACCGATGATCATTGCTCATGTTGGATTAGAGTATGTGGTGAGTGAATCTCTGGTCGCAATCTAACTCACAAGAGGCGAAGGTTGGGTGATGATGGAAGGAGCATCAGTGAAGTATCAAAGTGCATAAAATGGTTTTGAGAAGAGTTGTCAACAAACCCAAAGGGGGAGATTGTTGGGAAAAAATCCCTCAAGGTAGCTTTCCATCATTTTTGGGTTGGTTGTGTTTGTTGACAATATAGGTTTCCATGGTGAATTATCAAGTTCCAGAGATATTATTGACAATCCATGTTGACAAAGAACCATGACAAAGGAACAGATGATCTGGAGGCGTTATAAAAGAAGAAATACAAGGTGGCGCCATTTTCCAGTGTATGCCAAATTTTTGGGGTCCAAAATTTGGGGTTTGGTGAGCATCCCAAAAATTGGATTTCCTTGAAGATATAATTTAAATATGGAAAAGGTATGAGTTTCACGAAGATAGGATTTATGGATTGGATTTTGCAAAGACATCGAAAATGTTGACAGTTATTCTTCGTGATTATGAAAAGCTTCACAAACATATGCATTGAAGAGAATTGTGGCGGCGAAGGGCATTGTGAGTGGAGCTTCGTGGAAAAGGCATGAATGTATTGATGGAATGCTCCGTGATTACGATGAGCTCCACGATCGAAAAATTATCATGGTGCTTCGCGATATAGAGATAATTCTGGCGGAAATTTCGGAGCTTCGTGATTTGAGATGACGTGGCGCAGACTTCACACAGAAGGTTCGAGGGTCGGTGAAGTCACCTATAAATAGGCCTCGACCCCCTCGGTAGAAGTAGAGAGTTTTCAAGGAAAATATCTTTCTCTCAGCTAATGAAGGTGGTTCGTGAAGGAAGTGTGCTTCATGAAAGGAAGGGGCATCACAGTTGCTATTCTAGCTCTGTGAAAGTTTGGTGCTCTGCATTGGCTTAGTTAGCTTCGCGAGGGAAGTCACTCTGTAACAATTTGAGCTCCACGATGGCCTGAGCTCTAAGAAGGAGTGAGATTTTTGAAAAGGTAGGGAATTCGTGAAGGCTTGTTTGATTTTCACGAAATTGGGAGCCCCGCGAAGTAGGGTGATTTGCAAAGGTATTTCCAAAGGAATTGCCCAGTGTTCAGGGGAAAATGGGTATTCATCAGTGGATGAAGTTTTAACATCAATAGGTCATTTAAATACAGTGTAGGATGCATTCATTAGTGGTAATGAAGATACCTACAGGTCTATAAACAGTATGTGGATCCCTTCCAAGTGTAGTGAGAAAAGGAGGAGGAAGAAGGTTATTCTTTCTACCGGCAATGAGCTAAAGAGAGATAAATATGGAGTGACCCTTGGAAAGTATTGATCTATCCCTAAAAATTGTAAAATTAGTGAGCCTGAGCATATAAGTGATCTAGCCTGAACATTATTGGCTGTGAGATTTAGTGGATTTGGTATAGTGGGACATCACCGTTGTATGCTCCTTGGACATAGCCCAGTGAGGGTTAACCAAGTAAAAACCCATCTGTCTGCCTTCTTGATTCCCTGCATTGCATTTAAAGAATCATCACCAGATAAAGGAAAAAAGAAGCAATCATTATAAACACACAAGTGCAAAAAAAGTTACCCTAATAATAGAGAGGTCAAGATCCAGTGGGGCATTAATAATTTTGAAAAATAATATCCATACCCGGATTCACCCCCCTCTTAGGGTATCTAGGCCCCTTTTGGTCCTAATAATTGGTATCAAAGGGATGTTTTATTTTATCAGATTTGTTTTCTCTAACTTGGTTCAGTCGATCTGTGTGGTTAAAGATTTAGTCTACTCTTATCTTGGGGTGCCATGGCAAAGGGTAGAACGTCAAAGAAGAAGTAGAAGTCAGGTGGTATCCCTCAGTGTGGAAGTGTCTATAGAGACAGTGTGATTTAGTTAAAGGAATCAAGTAGTGAACTAAATGTTGATTTGGATAAATTTTATTGTGAAAATTCATACTCATTCAATGATGCTGAAGGAATGAGTTAAGAACCTAATTTTCCAAGTGATGTAGGAACTACTGATGATGAAGAATCTTCTGGAAGGCGAAAAGTGGAAGTTTTCTATAATATAAAGAAAGTGGATAAAAAGTTGGATGAAGAGATTAAATATAAAGATATTCAGATCCAAGCACTGGAAATAGAGATCAACAAGATAAAAGGTTTTAATCAAAGGCTTATTGATGTTACTACTAATCCAAGGGAGAAAAATTATTCCCATTATGAAGAACTACAAAATCGATTTGCAAAGGTAGAAAAATCAAAAGTTGATGTGAAGGGAAAGAACATGAACTCAGATGAAATTCAGAATTTGAAAGCCATAAATGATGATCTTTCTACATAGCTATCTGAATTGGTTCATGAGAATCAAAGACTATAACAGGAGAGTGCATGCTATGATAATTCCATTGCTCAAGAAAAATTGAATATAAAGGAGAAATGTGGCATGGTGGATAAGCTCACACATGAGTTAATGGATGTGATGAGTAGAAATAAAAATATTGAGAGAGAACTCAACACTCAACTTGAATCAAGGGATATGAATATTAAAAAGTTGGAAGAAAAGATATAATAAGTCAATAAAGAAATGGAGAAATCTAATTCCAAAGACAAGCCCAAGTTGAAGGATTCTTTGCACCTAATATTTGATTATCCTTCAGCAGGTGATGATGAAATGAAAGCTAAATATGCTACTTTATAGGAGAATCATGAAAGGATTGTATCATCCCAAAGGCTATCCACTTTGGAAAAATCTGGAATTGGATATGGTGATTCTACTCCTATGTGTGATAGGAAAAGAGTAATGAAAATATCCAGATATAAGAAAAACCTTTTAGGTATTGGAGATAGAACTAAAAGGATTTTATAGGAAGCAATGATAGAATGTGCTATTTCTGTGGGACTCATGGTCGTACATCAAGCTTCTGTTCAGAGGCTCAGGAATACATTTCATTCTATGAAGATAGAAACTGTACTAATTCTAAGAATAAGAAGAAGCATCATGAGAAATTAGAAAGAAGAGTATCTCATAGGAAATCATCTATTAGATGATTTTACTGTGGAAGAATGGGGAACACCATTAGTATGTGTCAGGAAGATCAGGTGTAACACCCCAAGCTTCCACGGTACGTTTCCCTTCGAATAATGCGATAGCGTGTGTTGTACGCAACCTCGAGTTCTAACACACACCACAACTAATTAAACTAGCCGTTGTGAATACTAATACCTACTTTTTGAAATTATATATATTTTATATTTGAAAATGGACTTCATTTTTGGATTCGGAATATCAAAATTAGCCTAGGGTGAAATTTTGGTACATTTCGGATAACTTTCATATTTTGATGAATAGTGAAAATTACTAAATTTTAATTAAAAACAACTTTTTTAATCA
The DNA here is from genome assembly GCA_963277665.1 of Viscum album. Taxonomy (NCBI): domain Eukaryota; kingdom Viridiplantae; phylum Streptophyta; class Magnoliopsida; order Santalales; family Viscaceae; genus Viscum; species Viscum album. The sequence goes on along the minus strand of OY728143.1, from coordinate 2,081,355,178 downwards.
AAATAATTAATAGTGATAAATTGTGAATTTGAGTGGTTTTAAAGTATATTTAGAATATATTTTTACCATTTAATATAATGTTGGTCATTGGACATAATTTTACAATTAAACCGAACATAAACAAGTGTCAATCTTTTGATAGTTATTACCTCTTAAAAACACGCTTTTTGTTTTGACAGCGGGAATTAATTTTAAATTAATTTCTGCCACTTCTGTGTTTTGAATTTAGGAAAATGGATTCCATATTTGGAATCAGGATGTACAAATTATGTAAATAGTTAACTTTTATTTTTACACATTTTGAATAATTACTGCGGTAAATATTTTATTTACCATGGTTAAAGGGTAAATCTGGTAAATAAGGGTTAAAAAAATAATATTATAATAATACTAAATTACCCTAAAACGTGTCTTAACCCTATTTGTTGATACATGGTCGACCATGGGCATCTTTGGGTCTGTTTTGGGACCCCATGGATCCACTTGTAAGTGATAATGACACATTATATTAATAAAGTTAAAATAAAAATAAAAATGGCATAAGCTTACATCTTTTAGAAGAACAATTTTTACATAGGGTTATACATGTTGGATTTTCGATTATAAATATTCATTAGAAAGATAAAACGATTTCCTACATAATGATATTTTATTTATAATTTTTAGACATCAAATAATTTAAATTATTAATGACACAATAATGATGCAATGTTTACCTCATTAATAAATCATTTAAATAAATAAGATTATAATGATTAAAATATTATCTAAAACCTGTCCAATTCTTATTGGATGATGTTATTTAGAATATGAGTCATCTTATCTTCGACCTCAATGATTTTTAGACCATTATAAACCGAATACAAATATATTATAAAGTAATACTTTCACACTTTCCTAAAGAGCCCCTCCTCTCCCTTATAAAAGGAGACCACTTCTACTCATTCCTCACACCTCTGAAGCCACTTGGCTCGTCCAAACTCTGCCCAACTAAGCTCCCCACATCCCTCTCCTCCTCCTTGAAGCTTCCCCTTAGGAAGAAAGCATTTCAACAAGTCCTTTGGTTCCAACCAAAGTGAGTTACCTAAATTAAAGGTAACGATTTCTCTTAAATTATTTTCATTTATTTTGCTTCTTCAACCCCCAAACTCTTTTTATTTCCTTTCTTTTGTAACAAAACCAGTATCCTCAATATACTAGGATGTTGTTATAAGAAGGATTCAAACTACACATACACACAACTCCATCTAATGGAAGATGAACATAATGTTTCTGTGGATGGCAAACTAACGCCTCACGAAACGATGATTGTTCAAATACATCTTACCGCCTCTCATGGTGGCCATTATGATGGCACTGTAATTAAATATGATATTAATGATATATATTTTATATATAAGCTTCTGTAATTCCATTTTATTTCATACCATTATTCGTTTCATGTTGTATATACATACGATAATTTCATTTGAGGAAGTGCGGACTACCGCCCCCTTAAAATGATATGACTCGTTCATACCACACATGGAACGTATAAAGGATGGTGTTAATGAACTTAAGTAACATATATAAAATATTATATTATACTGGAATAGTAATATACCTATGTATCATTTGGATTCGATTCTTTTAAAATAAAAATTAAATGGAAGTAGCGTTCGTGCGTACGTACGGACTACCGTCTCCACGAATGCGATGAGATTCATTCTCCATCGTATCCATTCAAGTATAATTATCATTTAATGATTTAAAAATGATGTTTAAGGACTTGATATAATTCTGGATATGAATAAGATACAACAAACATGACTTATGTAACAAAACACATAAAGAAAATGAGTAAGTTAACACCCGAAACAGCGATAATACTAAGATATTATTATCAAATCTATATTAAAAGATCATATATGATATCATATTAATGTATATGATTCTTGTATAATTTAGTAACAATTATTTCACTATTATACAGGAGGTTAACCTACCCCAACCAAGGAAAAGTACAAGGTAAGGGTTATTTCACAATCTCTTCATTATCCGAGGTTGTATTATACGTAATAATCTACTGGGACCTCTTTATCATCCACATCCATGTTTCTTCGAAATGTATTTCAAAACATTTTTACTATTTACAAGAATATGGGTTAAAGTCATTTATACCCTTGTTTGACTTTTTATAAGAGGTTTATAAAGGAATCTTTCCGTCATTTTCAAAACAAGGTCCTTTTTAACCTTTTCGACAGAATTGAGGTAAGAATGTTTTTTTTAACTTATACGGCGGGTGCGGTTATTTTCCGCCGTTATAAAATCGTCAAAGCTTTCCATACAAGCTTATAAGAATATTTTCAAAGAAAATGTTTTATTTTATATGGATCTTAAATGATTTCAAAATAAAAGGAGATACTTCTTTAAAAAGAATTTTGATTTCATCTATGTCAACATCCTTTGATGGATTTTAAGATTATTTGAAGTTGATTTATTATGATACAAAACTTCTATATTGTATTGAAGGTTTTGTGATATGTTTGACTGTGGATGTGCTATTTTTATACCATTCATAGTTTATGGTGAAATTATTGACATTTCGTATGCTAGTTTTAATACGAATGTTTATGTTATGTTTAAACCTTTTCATATGGGAATGCATTGGACTTAATAAGTGACGGGTGGAGCCCGCTATAGCTCCTCGATGCATCGGTAGGTCTCATGAGACAAACAACTGTCTTGGCAGAAGGCCTTGACAAAATCTTATTTGTAGTCTTGGCACGAGGCCTTGACTATGTGGTTATGATAGTCTGGCATTATGCATTCCAACATTATGAAAGTGGTTATTAATTTTTGCATGTGATTATTCGATTAGTAGAATATCCATGTGAATAAGTAAATGGCATTATTTCATTTTACTTTTTCCATACCATGTTGAAGTTAAAGTTTAAAAGGCTTTTGTTTTAGTAATGCATTGCCTTAAATGTTTATTCTTATTTATGAAAGTTTCCGCTATATTGTTATCCTTACTGGGCATTTGAGCTCACCCCTTTTCTATGTTTTATTTTTTCCAGGATGTGAAGAAGTAAGTTATGAATGACCTGCAGGGATTTTATGAGGGGTTAATAGTGTGGATTGTGGAAACATTATGTTGTTGTATTAGTTTTTCATTTTATGATGTAATGTAAAACTTATGAATATATCTAGTGTTTCCAAGGCTACTAAACCAATCGGTCTTTCGAGATTTGATCTTTCTTGTGATCATACCAATGTTATGAAGTAATGCACCGACTCTGGGTAGCTGGGGTCGGGGCGCTACAGTTGGTATCAGAGGAAGTTTAGTACAAACCTTTGAAACTAGATTTAGATAAACTCTGATTAGAGCACGTAGACCTAAGATGAACTTTGAGGATTAGTATAGAAGAACTTCCTAGAATTTTGGTATTGTAGAGATTTTGTGAGTTTTCCGAGCAATACATCCCTGTCTGGATACGAGCAGGTAGAGGCGGCTCTGGAACAGATGTACCTAGGGGTAAAACCCGAAAACACCGCTTTGAGCTAGACTCGAACGGGAACTGGTGCACGACAACGGGCCTTGCTGCACTCTTGGTTACGACACTCCCGGGGGATATGCTTAGGATAACTCTCATTTTCTTTACAAATCATTTTGAAGGGATTATGAGTATATACATCCTCAAAGAAAACATTCTTATGATTATGGATTATATCCATAAATAGTTCAATTTATGTTAAGTGTTTTATAAGTATGGGATTATGTATTTTGATTCATAAACTAATCTAGTTTATGCCATTGTTTAGAAATGGCGCCTAGTGGAAGAAATGGAAACCGTATCAATGCACGCACTCCATGTAGGGATTGCCCTCCTGCTCAAGATAATTATAGTGGGGCTGGTGATGCAACTGGTGCTGATCAGCTAATCACCATACTGGGACAACTTACTCAGGTTATGAATAATAACCTTACCCGTATGGAGCACCCTGATCCGCAACGTGGAGGATCAATGTTAGATCGATTCATGAGGCAACAACCACCAACGTTCAATGGGAATACAAATCCCTTAGTAGCTGAGCAATGGATATTTTCCCTAGAGAAAATATTTCAGGCTTTGGGGAGCAGTGAAAGGGAAAAAGTTATCATGGCAGTTTACCGCCTCACTGGAGATGCTGATCAATGGTGGTCATTGATTCAAAATACGAAGGAAGATGATGAAGTATCAAATATGGAATGGAGGGAGTTCAAAGATCTGTTTTTAGAAAAATACTTCCCTCGCGACCATCGAGCGGATATGGAAAGGCAATTTCTAAGTCTGAGACAAAAGGAGGATGATAATGTCACAAAGTATGAGGCTAACTTTACAAGGTTAGCGAGGTATGCTGGAGATTATATACGCAACCCAAGAAGTAATATTGATAGTTTCTTTGATGGGTTAAAACCATTTCTCCGTCGAGCGTTAGTCTCACAATCCTTTTCATCGTACGAAGACATTGTCTCATGTGCTATCAAGACCGAAAAGGAATTCTCTAAGTCTTATGACTTTAAAGCAAAGCAAGAGAAGAAGAGACTTGCTGATCAATATGGGAATGGAAATAAGGGGAAGAAAGGAAAGGTTGAATATCCATCATGTGGTAAATGTGGGAAGAAACACCCCGGTACTTGCTTGAAGGGAATGGGAGTCTGTTACAAGTGTGGTGAAAAAGGCCACCAAGCTCATGATTGCAAGGGGAAGAAGGAAGCTACCAACGTTCAGTGCTACAATTGCAGGGAGATGGGGCATTATGCAAATGCATGCCCTAAGCGTCAGGAGAACTTACCTCAGAAAAGGCCAAGGGATCAAGGCCAGGCTTATGATATCACTACTGCTGAGGTAGAAGCTCCGAAAGACGTGGTGGCAGGTAATTTAATGGTTTCCTCAAGTTTAGCAAATGCATTATTTGATTCTGGATCATCACATTGTTTCATATCTTCCCAGTTTGCTAAGAAAATTAGATATTTCCAATTTGATTTAATAAGGGAGTTGTCAGTTAAAACTCCTAAGGGAAGTATCGTTGCAACAAAGTTTTGTGAATCAGTCCCCATTAGAGCACATAAATTTTCTTTATCTGCTGATCTCATCGTCATACCTATGATTGAGTTTGATATAATCCTCGGTATGGACTGGCTTTCGGACTATGATGCGAAGATTTATTGTAAGAAGAAAGAGGCTACGATTCTTGATGATAATGATAAGGAACACCTTATTTTTAGAGCAGAATCGTCACCACCTAATTCTTATTTAGATCCACCCCCAGTAGCTCAACTTAATTCAATTATTGGGGAGGAAGAGAATGAAATAACTGTCGGTGAGGAAAGGAATGTTCAAATAGAGGATGTACCTGTTGTGAAAGAATTTGTAGATGTATTTCCGGAAGATTTACCTGGACATCCTCCAGAACGAGAAGTTGAGTTTTCTATTGATTTGATTCCTGGATCAAGGCCTATATCGAAGACCCCTTATAGAATGGCCACTGTAGAGTTAGTCGAACTAAAGAAACATCTAGAGGAATTGAGTAATAAGGGATTTATTCGCCCTAGTGTTTCTCCATGGGGAGCCCCTGTTCTTTTTGTTAAAAAGAAAGATGGATCTATGAGGTTATGTATCGACTATAGGGAGATCAATGCTATAACGATAAAGAACAAGTATCCCCGACCTCGTATTGATGATTTATTTTACCAACTGCATGGAGCTCAATACTTTTCAAAGATTGACCTTCGATCTGGATACCATCAGTTGTGTGTGAAGAAGGAAGACATTCCGAAGACAGCATTTCGAACCAGGTACGGGCATTACGAGTTTACTGTAATGACTTTTGGATTGACTAATGCACCCTCTGTATTCATGGATCTGATGAATAGAGTTTTCAAGGAGTATCTCGATGAATTTGTGGTGGTATTTATTGATGATATCTTGGTATACTCCAAAACCTACGAAGATCATGAAAATCACTTGCGCATTATCTTGAAGACTCTGAGGAGGCATGAATTATATGGAAAGTTTAGCAAGTGTGAATTCTGGCTTCAGGAGATTTCTTTTCTTGGCCATATTGTCTCTAAAGATGGAATCTCTGTTGATCCTTCTAAGACCAAAGCAATCCAAGAATGGCCAGCACCTACGAGTATAACTGAGGTACGTAGTTTTATTGTCTTGGCAGGTTATTATCGACGTTTCGTCCAGAATTTTGCCCGATTGGCTAACCCATTAACGAAGCTCACACGTAAAGGGGTTAAATTTGTTTGGACAAAAGAGTGTGAAGAATGTTTCGAAGAACTGAAGAGAAGATTAGTCAATGCTCCTATATTGACTCTACCATCGGGGAATGATGGGTTCGTTATTTATAGTGATGCATTGAAGAAAGGACTTGGCTGTGTCCTTATGCAGAATGATAGAGTTATTGCCTATGCATCACGACAGTTGACAATTCATGAAAAAAACTATCCTACTCATGATCTCGAGTTAGCAGCTGTAATCTTTGCTTTGAAGATATGGAGGCACTACCTCTATGGTGAAAAATGTGAGATTTATACTGATCACAAGAGTTTGAAGTATATTTTCTCACAAAAATAACTCAACATGAGGCAAAGAAGATGGCTTGAATTACTCAAGGATTATGATTGCAAGATACACTACCACCCGGGGAAAGCAAACAAGGTGGAAGATGCTTTGAGCAGAAAAGACCATGGTGTTTTGAACATGATGAGAATTGAAAGGGATCCAATTTTCATGGATCTAGTGAATATGGACATGGGAATAACCAGGGAAGGTGAAACATCAATGATTTTTCAAATGGTTGCCAAACCATCTTTACTAGAAAGGATTAAGAGTTCTCAGACCGATGATGAAGAATTTCAGAAGAAGATTAAAGCTGTGAATGATGGGAGATTGAGAGACTTTGTGTATGAAGATGGAATTTTGAAATTCGGGAAGAGACTTTGTGTTCCCAATATACCTGATCTAAAAAGGGAATTGCTGGATGATGCTCATAGTTCCAATTTCTCTATACACCCTGGGAGCACCAAAATGTATAGAGATTTGAAGGAACATTTTTGGTGGGATAACATGAAGAGGGAGATTGCTGATTTTGTGTCAAGATGTATGGTTTGTCAACAAGTGAAAGCTGGAAGGCAACAGCCTGGAGGAGTCATGCAACCTCTTCCCATACCGGAGTGGAAATGGGACAATGTTACGATGGACTTTGTCATGGGGCTACCAAAGACTCCTAGAAGGAACGATGCAATATGGGTTATTGTTGATCGTCTTACCAAGTCAGCACATTTTCTTGCTATAAGAGAAGATCTACCCCTGGAACTTCTAGCAAGACTATACATTAATGAAGTTGTGAGACTTCATGGAATACCCCTATCGATTGTTTCTGATCGTGATCCCCGTTTTACTTCAAGATTCTGGAAAAGTCTTCAGAAATCCCTGGATACTGAACTTCATTTGAGCACTGCTTACCACCCTCAGACAGACGGACAATCAGAACGGACTATTCAGACCTTAGAAGACATGTTGAGATCTTGCTCACTTGATTTTCAGGGTATGTGGGATCAATATTGACCACTGGTAGAATTTTCCTATAACAATAGCTTCCATTCGAGTATTCAAATGGCACCATATGAAGCGTTATACGGAAAGAGATTTCGTACACCAACTTGTTGGGATGATGTTGGTGAAAGAAAACTTGTAGGCCCAGAACTAGTGGAGGAAACGGTGGAAAAGGTGAAGGTAATCCAAAATCACATCAAAGCAGCTCAAAGTAGGCAGAAGAGCTATGCCGATAATCGAAGGAAGGATTTGGAATTTCAAGTCGGTGATCATGTTTTCCTAAAGGTATCTCCGTGGAAGGGAGTCATACGTTTTGGTAAGAAAGGTAAATTGAGTCCCAGGTACATCGGACCTTTCGAAATTCTAGAACGAATTGGGGCTGTAGCTTACCGATTGGCAATGCCGCCAAGTCTCTCCAAAGTTCACGATGTGTTCCACGTATCTCTGTTGAGAAAATACATGCCTGACCCAACGCATGTACTCACCTATGAGGAATTAGAATTGGAACCTGATCTTTCCTATTGTGAAGAGCCCGTCAGGATTCTTGATACAAGAGAACAAGTACTGAGAAACCGGACGATGCGTCTGGTAAAAGTTTTGTGGAGAAACCATAAGATGGAAGAGGCAACGTGGGAACCCGAGGAACTTATGATGAAGAACAACCCGAGTCTTTTCATGTAATAAGTATTCTAGAAATTGCGAGGACGCAATTATTTGAAGGAGGAGAGAATGTAACACCCCAAGCTTCCACGGTACGTTTCCCTTCGAATAATGCGATAGCGTGTGTTGTACGCAACCTCAAGTTCTAACACACACCACAACTAATTAAACTAGCCGTTGTGAATACTAATACCTACTTTTTGAAATTATATATATTTTATATTTGAAAATGGACTTCATTTTTGGATTCGTAATATCAAAATTAGCCTAGGGTGAAATTTTGGTACATTTCGGATAACTTTCATATTTTGATGAATAGTGAAAATTACTAAATTTTAATTAAAAACAACTTTTTTAATCAAAATAATTAATAGTGATAAATTGTGAATTTGAGTGGTTTTAAAGTATATTTAGAATATATTTTTACCATTTAATATAATGTTGGTCATTGGACATAATTTTACAATTAAACCGAACATAAACAAGTGTCAATCTTTTGATAGTTATTACCTCTTAAAAACACGCTTTTTGTTTTGACAGTGGGAATTAATTTTAAATTAATTTCTGCCACTTATGTGTTTTGAATTTAGGAAAATGGATTCCATATTTGGAATCAGGATGTCCAAATTATGTAAATAGGTAACTTTTATTTTTACACATTTTGAATAATTACTGCGGTAAATATTTTATTTACCATGGTTAAAGGGTAAATCCGGTAAATAAGGGTTAAAAAAATAATATTATAATAATACTAAATTATCCTAAAACGTGTCTTAACCCTATTGGTTGATACATGGTCTACCATGGGCATCTTTGGGTCTGTTTTGGGACCCCATGGATCCACTTGTAAGTGATAATGACACATTATATTAATAAAGTTAAAATAAAAATAAAAATGGCATAAGCTTACATCTTTTAGAAGAACAATTTTTACATAGGGTTATACATGTTGGATTTTCTATTATAAATATTCATTAGAAAGATAAAACGATTTCCTACATAATGATATTTTATTTATAATTTTTAGACATCAAATAATTTAAATTATTAATGACACAATAATGATGCAATGTTTACCTCATTAATAAATCATTTAAATAAATAAGATTATAATGATTAAAATATTATCTAAAACCTGTCCAATTCTTATTGGTTGATGTTATTTAGAATATGAGTCATCTTATCTTCGACCTCAATGATTTTTGGACCATTATAAACCGAATACAAATATATTATAAAGTAATACTTTCACACTTTCCTAAAGAGCCCCTCCTCTCCCTTATAAAAGGAGACCACTTCTACTCATTCCTCACACCTCTCAAGCCACTTGGCTCGTCCAAAATCTGACCAACTAAGCTCCCCACATCCCTCTACTCCTCCTTGAAGCTTCCCCTTAGGCAGAAAGCATTTCAACAAGTCCTTTGGTTCCAACCAAAGTGAGTTACCTAAATTAAAGGTAACGATTTCTCTTAAATTATTTTCATTTATTTTGCTTCTTCAACCCCCAAAATCTTTTTATTTCCTTTATTTTGTAACAAAACCAGTATCCTCAATATACTAGGATGTTGTTATAAGAAGGATTCAAACTACACATACACACAACTCCATCTAATGGATGATGAACATAATGTTTCTGTGGATGGCAAACTAACGCCTCACGAAACGATGATTGTTCAAATACATCTTACCGCCTCTCATGGTGGCCATTATGATGGAAATGTAATTAAATATGATATTAATGATATATATTTTATATATAAGCTTCTTTAATTCTATTTTATTTCATACCATTATTCGTTTCATGTTGTATATACATACGATAATTTCATTTGAGGAAGTGCGGACTACCGCCCCCTTAAAATGATATGACTCGTTCATACCACACATGGAACGTATAAAGGATGGTGTTAATGAACTTAAGTAACATATATAAAATATTATATTATACTGGAATAGTAATATACCTATGTATCATTTGGATTCGATTCTTTTAAAATAAAAATTAAATGGAAGTAGCGTTCGTGCGTACGTACGGACTACCGTCTCCACGAACGCGATGAGATTCATTCTCCATCGTATCCATTCAAGTATAATTATCATTTAATGATTTAAAAATGATGTTTAAGGACTTGATATAATTCTGGATATGAATAAGATACAACAAACATGACTTATGTAACAAAACACATAAAGAAAATGAGTAAGTTAACACCCGAAACGGCGATAATACTAAGATATTATTATCAAATCAATATTAAAAGATCATATATGATATCATATTAATGTATATGATTCTTGTATAATTTAGTAACAATTATTTCACTATTATACAGGAGGTTAACCTACCCCAACCAAGGAAAAGTACAAGGTAAGGGTTATTTCACAATCTCTTCATTATCCGAGGTTGTATTATACGTAATAATCTACTGGGACCTCTTTATCATCCACATCCATGTTTCTTCGAAATGTATTTCAAAACATTTTTACTATTTACAAGAATATGGGTTAAAGTCATTTATACCCTTGTTTGACTTTTTATAAGAGGTTTATAAAGGAATCTTTCCGTCGTTTTCAAAACAAGGTCCTTTTTAACCTTTTCGACAGAATTGAGGTAAGAATGTTTTTTTTAACTTATACGGCGGGTGCGGTTATTTTCCGCCGTTATAAAATCGTCGAAGCTTTCCATACAAGCTTATAAGAATATTTTCAAAGAAAATTTTTTATTTTATATGGATCTTAAATGATTTCAAAATAAAAGGAGATACTTCTTTAAAAAGAATTTTGATTTCATCTATGTCAACATCCTTTGATGGATTTTAAGATTATTTGAAGTTGATTTATTATGATACAAAACTTCTATATTGTATTGAAGGTTTTGTGATATGTTTGACTGTGGATGTGCTATTTTTATACCATTCATAGTTTATGGTGAAATTATTGACATTTCGTATGCTAGTTTTAATACGAATGTTTATGTTATGTTTAAACCTTTTCATATGGGAATGCATTGGACTTAATAAGTGACGGGTGGAGCCCACTATAGCTCCTCGATGCATCGGTAGGTCTCATGAGACAAACTAGTGTCTTGCCAGAAGGCCTTGACAAAATCTTATTTGTAGTCTTCGCACGAGGCCTTGACTATGTGGTTATGATAGTCTGGCATTATGCATTCCAACATTATAAAAGTGGTTATTAATTTTTGCATGTGATTATTCGATTAGTAGAATATCCATGTGAATAAGTAAATGGCATTATTTCATTTTACTTTTTCCATACCATGTTGAAGTTAAAGTTTAAAAGGCTTTTGTTTTAGTAATGCATTGCCTTAAATGTTTATTCTTATTTATGAATGTTTCCGCTATATTGTTATCCTTACTGGGCATTTGAGCTCACCCCTTTTCTATGTTTTATTTTTTCCAGGATGTGAAGAAGTAAGTTATGAATGACCTGCAGGGATTTTATGAGGGGTTAATAGTGTGGATTGTGGAAACATTATGTTGTTGTATTAGTTTTTCATTTTATGATGTAATGTAAAACTTATGAATATATCTAGTGTTTCCAAGGCTACTAAACCAATCGGTCTTTTGAGATTTGATCTTTCTTGTGATCATACCAATGTTATGAAGTAATGCACCGACTCTGGGTAGCTGGGGTCGGGGCGCTACATCAGGAGATCAATTTCAGAAGAAGAAATCAAGCTGCATCAACATCTCAGCTGAGAAATGATGAAATGAGGTATGCCTTTGAGGGAAAATGTTTTATATGTTTTGATTATGGTCATTTGGCAAGACATTGCAGTGAGAAGAACTATGGAAAGGAAAATGAACTCGAAAGGAAATTCTCGACACCAGTGGTGTATGATGAGAAATCCTACACTGGAAGACAATATGGTAGGTTGAAAAATAGGTTTACTACCTCAGGAGAATCACAAGAAGATAAATGAAAGGTTTATAAATCACCTTCTCTGTCACACTCACAACAACTCTTGTGGAGAGAATGTGAACAAAAATGGAAGATTAAGGGGAGATCTACTCCAGCTATGATAAATAAGAATGCATGTTTAGTGGAGGATTCACCACCAGCACAAAATAGTGTGGCGACTCAAATATATATTAAAAGAAAGACGAACAAAGAATGCATTGAAAAATTCACATGTAGTGTTCCACATCAAGAAGTGGAGGACATAGAAATACCCCTGCAATGGTGGAAGAATAAAGGGACGATGAAAAGTAGAGAGATTCCTACCTAGAGAAGGAATCAAGGGAAGTGGCATATTGTTGGAACATCAAAGACGAAAGTGTGTACAAGTGGGCTTAAACTCCAAACTATGAAAAATGCCAAGCCTGTAGAATATAAATATCAGAAAAAGGCTCAACATGTGGGTAATGAATGATTTTTCATATGGCCAATGCAGTTGAATTTGTCTAGGAAGTTAGAAGAATCATGGAAGGAATGTAATGCTCTTTAAGATATAATCAATGGGTTTACACATCGGGATCAACCAAAATCCTCTTCTTGAGGATTATATAAACCCCCTCCCCTATGAATATAAATCCTCTTAACTGATGATTGAAATGTTATAGGTTTTAGGGAGATAAGATCCATGGGGAAGTGGAATCTAAAGATGAAAAGTAGAGAAGTGATATGATTTTGAGTTTCAATTGACTCAAATCAGGTAGCAGATCTAAAGAAGAAAGGAAGAAACTAAGCACAATAGTAAGTGAGCATGTTATTAACTTAATATCTTGTTTCCTACACTGAGTTACAACTCAGTAGGATTAGATATTTCTTTAATGGATAAATTATGAGTGAAAGAAGAGAATAAATTATTAAGGATAAGAAGAATGTTTATGGGTCTAAAAAGTGGCCTAACCCCAGGAAGTGTAGCATAACATAGGGGGAGCATTAATAACAAAATCAGATGTAAGATCCATCAAAGAAAATAATCGGATGAATCATCTCAGGTGTTGTCTATCGAGGAGATACATACTGAGGGAGAAGTAGAAATAATCATGCATCTCATGCTTATCTATTTCTCCCTAACATTATGGTATCAACTGACTCTTTTCTGGATACCAAGAAGCTCCGAGAGAATGTCAACAATGTTTCAAAAAGAAGCTCAGAAAAGTATTTGACATATATGATTCTGCTGAATAGTGAAACAATGAGAAATTTCCTAATGAGTGTGATGAGGAGGAAAGAAACAAAGGGGGAGCATAAGTGACTAATGCTGATTCAGAAAAGAATCAGACGTGCGAGATTGTTTTGAGGCCAGCGGATTGTTTAGAGGCCACCAGATAAAAATGTCATCAGGGCTAAATTGGTCTATCACAACAAGATGAATGAAGATGGAACAATGATCCAAAACAAAGGATGACTAGTGTGAAAAGGATACTTCTAGATAGGGGTAATTGATGTGGGTGAGATATTTTCACCGGTTGCAAGGTTGGAGACAATCAGATTATTCCAAACCATTGTAGTGCAATGTAAGTTCAAGGTGTTCTAGATGGATGTCAAATCTGCATTCTTGAATGAGATTGTATAGGAAGAAGAGTATATCGATCATCCAAATGGTTTTCTAATTCATTAGAATGAGAACTTGGTTTGTCATCTGAAGAAGGCATTATATGGGATGAAACAAGCACCGAGAGCATGGTACTCAAGGCTTGATTAGTATTTGAAGAAGCTTGGTTTCCAGCCTGGTGGAGTTGATTACAATATCTATTTCAACAAAAATAGTAATCAAAGGTTGGTGGTGCTGGTTTATGTCGATGACATAATATTTGGTGGATCAGATGAACCATAGTGTAGATAGTTATCCAAATTCATGAAACACAAGTTCGAAATGTCTATGATTTGGCACATTCATTTCTCAATCGAAATATGCCGAAGATGTTATGAGAAGATTTGGAATGGAAAATTCTAAGGAGATGAAGACTCCAGTTGCAACCTAGATGAAATTATCGAAGGATGATAATGTAAAGGAAATTAATATCATATAATATAGACAAACTATTGGGAGTTTACTATACCTGACTGTGACAAGTCCTGACATTGTATTCACCACATGCTAAGCAGTGAGATATCAGAGTAATTCCAAGGAAAGACACAATCTTGTAGTGAAAAGAATACTTCGGTATATCAAGGGAATGATGTATTTAGGATTGATGTATAGTGGAAAGTCTTAGTCAGAACTATTGGGATATACTGGTGCAGATTGGTCCAGTTCAGCGGATGACATGAAATCAAGGTCAGGAGGTTCTTTCTATCTTAGCGGATTGTGTGTTTATTAGATAAGATAGAATCAGGATTTCATTTCATTGAGCACCGCAAAATCTGATTATATTTCCATCACTCAAGCATGGACACAGTTATTGTGGATGAAGTAACAACTTGATGACATGGGAGTAGAAGTGAAGTTTCCTATCAGAATCCAGTGTGATAACTCAAGTGCTATAAATCTCAGCAAAAATCCTTTCCATCACTCACGAACAAAGAACATTGAGATAAAGTATCATTTTATCAAGGAGAAGGTTGAGTAGGGAATTGTGAAGTTGGAGTACGTGCCTACAGAGCTATAGGTTGCAGACATTCTGACAAAGGCTTTTCGAAAGGATGCTTTGGAGAGGCATCGACTGGCTCTGGGAGTTCAGTCGACTTCCCAAACTTGAAAAAGTGTGGTTGTCGGAACCCCCCTCTCCCCGAGGTATGGTATGTTTTTCCCTAATTTGCTAATCTTTTATCCATCCAATGTTGTAGACCACAAATAAGTTACCTTTGGGTTCATTGACCAAGGGGAAGAAATAGCGAGATAGTGACACCAATAGGGTGAGAAACTGTTGGAGGAAGGGAGAAAATGTATTAGTCAAAGACACTTGGAGAAGATGACAGGAGGAGCAATGAGATATGGGGAGAGTAATGAGATAGGGGGAGTGTTTTAAATTTGTTGATGCTAGATGTGATCGATCAATGATTAGATATGACGACAGCTAAGGATTGTGATAAAAGCAGAAGAGTGGTGTTGGAATGGTGTCAGAAGGTTTCCAACTATCACCAATTGGTATCCGTGAGGTATCAAAAATTGGTATCAGTTTGGAAATTGGTATCAGTTGGGTGCCAATAGTTGGTGGCAGAAATGAAGTGATTCATTGATAGTCTTTTAATTTACTCTTGTTTCTCATGACGAGCATTGATCATGTGGGATTATAGTATGTGGTGAGTGAATCTATGGTCACTATCTAACTCACAAGAGGCGAAGGCTAGGTGATGATGGAAGGATCTTCAGTGAAGTATCAAAGTGTAGAAAATGGTTTTGAGAAGAGTTGTCAACAAACCCAAAGGGGGAGATTTTTGGGAAAAAATCCCTCAAGGTAACTTTGCTACATTTTTGGGATGGTTGTTTTTGTTGACAATGCAAGTTTCCATGGCGAATTGTCGAGTTCTAGAGATATTGTTGACAATCCATGTTGACAAATAACCATGAAAAATGAATGAATGATCTAGAGGCGGTACAAAATAACAGATATAATTTAAATATGGAAAAGGCATGAGTTTTTCCAAGATAGGTTTTATGGATTGGATTTGGAGAAGACATAGAAAATGTTTATGGTGATTCTTTGCGATTTGAACAAGCTTCACGGACAGAAGTGTTGAAGAGAATTGTGGCGAGGAAGGGAATTGAAAGTAGAGATTCATGGAAAATGATCGAAGGTATTGATGGAATTCTCCGTGATTACGATGAGCTCTCTGATCGGAAAATTTATGTGGTGCTTCGTGATATAGAGAGAATTCTGGAGGAAATTTCAGAGCTTCGCGATTTGAGATGACATGATGCTGACTTCGCGCGGAAGTTTTGAGGGTCGGTGGAATCGCCTATAAATATTCCTAAACCCCCCCGAGAGAAGTAGGGTGTTTGCGAAGAAAATATTTTTCTCTCATCTCGAGAAGGTGGTTCGTGAAGGCAATGTGCTTCGTGAAAGGAAGGAGATTCACAACGACTATTCAAGCTCCACGAAAGTTGGGTGCTCCGCATTGGCTTAGTGAGCTTAGTGAGGGAATTAGCTATGCGACAAATTGAGTTTCGCGATGACCTGAGATCTGCAAAGGCATGAGCTTCATGAAAAGGTAGGGACTTCGTGAAGTCTTGTTTGAGCTTCATGAAATTGGGAGCCTTGTGAAGTAGTGTGATTTGTGAAGGTATTTCCAAAGGAATTTCCCCGTGTTCAGGTGCAAAGGGGTATTCATTAGTGGATGAAATTCGTACATCAATAGAGCATCTACATATGGTGGATGATGAATTCATTAGTGGTAATGAAGAGACCTATAGGTTTATAAACTATAAGTGGGTCCCTTCCAAGTGCAGTGAGCAAAGGAAGAAGAAGAAGGTTATTCTTTCTCCTTGAAGTGAGCCAGAGAGAGAGAGAAATAGGGAGTGACCCTTGGGAAGAAGTGAGCTAACCCTAAATGTTGTAAAGGAAGTGAGCCAGGGAATAGAAGTGATATAGCCTAAACATTATTGGCAGTGAGATTTAGTGGATTTGGTATAGTGGCACATCACTGTTGTAGGATCCTTGGACGTAGCCCAGTGAGGGTGAACCAAGTAAAAATCTCTGTGTCTGCCTTCTTGCTTCCCTACATCGCATTTAAAGAATCATCATTAGATAAATACAAAAAGAAGTGATCATCATAAACACACAAGTGAAAACAAAGTGACCCTAATAATAGATAGGTCAAGATCTAGTGGGGTAGGAAGAATTTTGAAAAATAATATCTATTCCCGGATTCACCCCCTCTCAGGGTATCTAGGCCCCTTTTGGTCCTAACAACCTCACTGGTTATTCCCCAACACCAGATATTAGAACAACATAGAAGTTAGTGAAATAACATGAATCTCAAGGAGCACTGAACAACCCTACATCCCATAATATTGTAGAAAAAACTCATGATATATGTATTTTTATATAAGGAACCAACCAACATAGAATTTTTTGAGCTACCCCATTCCGTATTGTAAGATTATTTGGCCCCAATCTCCTAAAATTGAGAAATTTGACAAAAATGTCCAATTTAGGTATTTACAATTGAACACAACTGTAAAGATGAAATTGTGACATCCCATGAATTTTTATTTTTATATAATTTTTTTTCTTATTAATATAAATTTTATGGATTCATATTAATATTAAATATTATGATAATAATAAAAATAATTTTATTAATTTATGAATCAAGATTAAAAAATTTCATTTGAAAAAGAAATAGTATTTATTCTAAATAAATTTTTTCCCATACACTATATGATTTTATTTAAAAGTAATATTTATACATTGTAGGAATTTAATATGATAAAATTAAATTAATTTTCGCTTTCAATATTTATAAATTACCCTGTGGTGTATGTTTTTTTTATTTTTTGGGCAGGTTTATTTTTTAGTTAATAATTTAAAAATATTGTTTTTATAAATAAGGTATCTTTTATTACATAAACATGATAGAACTTTGAAATATGTATTTTTGAAACTTTGGAAATTTATTTTAAAATATGATACAACCAATATATCATATAAATATCATTAAATTAATATAAATTAATTGTAATGTTAAGATAAATATGAATTCATTTATTGGCGCTAACATAGTGCCTGTGTAGTATTCAAAAAGTCAAAATTAGTGTATTTTAAAATAATATTTAGATAGGTATAAGCCTTTAATAAAAATAAAAATATATAATTTATGAATAATAAATTATGATGCTATTTTTTTAGGAATTTTATAATTATATATCAAGATAATTTTCCAAATGTTTACCCAACACTTGAGCAACATAATGGAAGTCAAGATTCATATCTTAAAAATGTTATCATGATATAAATGAGAATTAATAAGGTCATGATTGTTTTTATATGATGATATTGATTAATAATAATTTTTTACCTTTTTCAATATTAAATAATGAGATAATTATCAAATGTGCTTACACAACATTGATGCAGTGATTCTGCTAGTAGGGTAAATGTCAAAATAAATTGTATAAAAAATGATTTAAAAGATATATTATGGATGATTTATGGTGTTTCAAACTTTTTTGGGTGTAAAAATTATATATAAAAAATGATTTATATTTTTAATTTCAAATTACATTGGTAAATACATATTATAAAAATTAAATTATGAAAATGAAATAGAATATGACCTTAAATGGCATTTAATGTTGATTATGTTTATAAATTCATAATATAATTAGATATTATTTTGAGTCTTTTGGGTTGGGTAATGAGATATCATTGAACAAATTTCCATTCTAATTTTCATTCTTGACACTTAAATAATGAATAGTTGTGAAACCACCATTGAACTTTTCTTATAAAAGGGGGCTCATTATAACCATTCCAAAACACAACTAATGTTATATTTATTTTCTATATTCTAGGAAAATCCATATATATTCTTAAATTTGTATGTTTATAAGGATATGTCAATACCATAATTACTTTCTCTAATGGCTTTGGATTACATTTTATTTATGTGGTTTGAGAAAAAAGGTAAGAGTGTCCAAACTCCTTTCTCCTTTATTATATATGATGAGTCGTCTTAAAGATATTTTAAATATTATCTTATTTAAGTTCCATGATTCAATTATAATGGTATTGGAATATTTTTTATCCATAAATGGAAGGATTTTATGCATTAATCTCAATTTTACTCTTCTTCAAAATATATTACTACATCAAAATACGGGTTTTTCAAAAATGATGTCTTTAATGATCAATTCTCATCTTACTCTTTTCAATAAAATAATTAATCATTAAATGTAACCATTTAATTTTATATTAGTTGTTATAAAACGTTTTTATAAATCTAAAATATTTATTAGGTTTTTCCTCTTTTTAAACTACTTTGAAAAACATCACTCACCAAAGTGGTTTTACACTGCCCATGTGAACGATGATGTTTTCATAAACTTATGTATTCCATGGACAATTTTGAAAAATGATTTTATAATTGAGAATAAATTTAATATTCAACTAATTTCTGGATTAATATTATTTAATTTAAAATTATTTATTATAGTAGTGGAATTAAAGGTTAACATTAATAGTCATTTTGACCATAAAACAAGATTTTATAGGATGATTATCTATGTCATCACTATTTCATGACATATTGAACTACATTGATTCCTGAATGAAATTGAAGTAATTTGTTTAAAATTATATATGTTATCTAACCATTTTAAAATAATATTTTTCTATTACAAATATTTCACAATAGTTTTTGAGGTTATGAAATGAACGATCACCAGACGACCGATATAAACTATACCAATTTGGTAAATGAATGAGACATGATCATAAATGAAATAAAATGATTGAAAATTAGATAATTAACATAAAACCAATTTAAATAAAATAAAAAATTTAATATAATATTATTATTTAGAATGGTAAAACATATATGAGGTGAGTTAGGGCCTGTGGTAATGTTTTTTATTTTAAACTTCTAAATTAAAAGTTTTGAAGCATTTATATCAACTAATTATTCTCCAGGATTATATGATTTATTTATTTTTCTATAAAATATATTATATATATGATTATGATATATTATGTTCATTTTTAACTAGAGTTTAATTTCTTAATAAATAAAGAAAATAAACAATTTTCATGTTTTCCACATGGGTCATTTTTATTTACTAAAAACTAAAAAATATATTGTTTATAATTCTTTCCAGATGACTATATCCTCATATTGTATTCTTAAATTTTTATTACTATGATTCCTCTTAATTTTTTCAATTTTTTAAAAAGTAATTTTTATTCTCACTGTTTTATAAAAATATTTACTATGAAACAGAAGCTGTTAAAAGTGTAAGGGGTTTTACTTATTATTTATATGGGTTTAAATATAAATATTATGCTCAGTCTTTGAAAAGAATGTTTTGAATGTTTTTATAATAAAATAAAACTCATACACATTTTATTCAACTTACAGTTCTTATACATTATATACGATTATGGGTGGGTCATATATTTCACTCAAATGGTTTGGGTAATGATTTATTATATTTAGATAATATGCTAGAAATAATTCAATAGGATATTACATTGTTAGAGTGATTATAACGGTGATTATGAATTTCATGTCTCATGAATCATTTGTGATTATTCTTTTTCCCATTATGCTTGTTTATGAAAATTTTTGGGATAAGAAATTTATTTAATAAGTTATTATGCATTTTCATAAGTTCAATGTTTTTTATATAAAAGGGAATAATTTCATGGGTTTTCATGTTTTTTCAATGGACTAATGGGTTTTGTTTTTTTATACCCCTTAAAAAGCTTTATTATCTCATCCTATCTTTTCAAATGACTTTAAATGGTTTATGTATGATTTTGAAAAATTAAAAATTCAAGTTTAAGTTGTGGATATTTTTCATGAATAATTCAAGTGGACCATTTTTGATTTTTTTTTAGAAAAAATTACAATTAATTGAAATATAGTTCTTATATTTTTAATCGGTTTTCTAATCCTCTAAAACTGAAAACCTCAAAGGTATTTGGGTATATAAGTGTTGAAATATTTACTATAAATAATATATTTATATATTTGTTTTGATTGGTATATTTTATAAATAGTAAGATAAAATAGAGGGATTACCATAACCTCTATTTTAGAATCCCACTGACATAACCAAATTTTCAATTGAATAATGGATAGAGGTCTAAGAGAGAGATAAAAAAATAGTTAGTGAAAAATGAGGGGGGATAGGGGGATAACTTGGGTATAGATCAGGTGGATAAGGGGGAGATCAAACAAAATTTTATAAAAAAATTTATCAACATAAAATAAAACAAACATGTGCCAAACTCACAACATTCTCATTGATCCCCCAACGGTACTTAGTGGGCCCTCACTGGTTACCATGGGGGATGATTTTTTCCTCTTGGTTTTATAACATCCATCTAGAGTAAAACCTCAGAGGAATAACCCATACAAACACCACCAAGTTCCTAGTTTACACTAACTTCTTACATAATGGTAACCACAAAAAAATGCTACAATTTACCACAAGGTCTAAATTCTAGCTGTAATGACCCATATTTATCTGTTCTATTACTTTTATGAAATTTGGTGTTTGAGGTGTTCTGGGAGGTCAAGGTGACTTATTCCTAAAACTTTTCAAATTTCCAAATTCTTTCATGAAACAATATCATTTACTTTTCCTAATTTTCAAACTATTGCATGAAACATTGTCACGAAATAGTGTCACTTACTTTCCCAAATTTCCAAAAAATTTCATGAAACAGTTTCACAAAATAGTGTCACTTAGTTTTCCAAATTTACAAATTGTTTCATAAAATGGTGTCACAAAATGGTGGCACAAAAACCATTTCACAGAAACGGTAGCACATAAATGGTAGCACATAAACGGTAGCACCAAAACTATTTCACAGAAACTATTTCACCAAAACTGTTTCACAAAAACTATTTCACAGAAATAGTGGCTCAAAAATGGTGGAAAAAAAGTGGTATAGAAATGATGGTATAAAAATCATGGAACAAGAACTATTTCATTGAAACTCAGTCATGAATAGTGTTTCTAGAACTGTTTCATTTTTCCTTTGTCAAATTTCTATATTTTCTCAAATTTCTTTGTTTTTCCCATTTAATTTTTTCTTTGATTAAAAATACACTAAAAGAAATTTTTAAGTTATTTATGGCCGATTAAAATCCCATATCTCCTATATTAATTTTCCTAAGGACCAAGATTCCTTTGGTTGGTCAAACCTCGTGGTTTAATGTGATCATCTTTTAATGAATAATCTAGAGTATCTTAAATCACTTCTCTGTTAAATCCTCTAAAGGGATGAGATATATTCCTCCCTTTCTCTTCCTTATTGTTCCTTGGTGTGATATTCTAAAACCTTCCCTTCATTCTTACTGGAGTAATGTGTAGTGTTGTAGCATTGGATTGGGTCTTCCCTAATGATTCTTCCAACTACATACGCACCCCCTGTTTTGGTGGAACAAAGCAGTGTCGTTCAATCTTAAATATAAGGTATAATATATCATTTTTATTCTGGGTTTCTATTATTATGTTTCTACTTTCTCTATTATGTCATGCTATCTCCATGTTCTTAATGGAGTTTTCTTGGGAGTTGGCTGGTGTGGTGGTGTCTCTGCATCCTCAGGTGGATGCAGTCCTCCAGGAGAGGTGATCATGATCTGTTTTGTTAGACTGTTATCATGCAAAGAGCATTAGAAACCTTTTGAGGTTAGGGATTCATGGTCTCTCTATTATTTTACAAGAAACTGTAGAGTTATCATGTTTTATCCCACTAGATCACAATGGAATTAACATTGTAAATATTTGAACCAGATAAATAAATTAGTATCGATTGTAGGTTATTGCCTCTCATTTTTTCTAGATAGTAAGATATCTATAATTTGCTTTTTATCATGTCATTATTAATGAAATTGGTAAATAACATAAAACCAAAATTAATTGATAATTATTCGGCTAATGATAAAGAGGCATGAAAATGAATCCGGTTGTTTTTTTTGTAATTTTATGTTAGTCAAATTAACGTAGAAAGCATGTTTAATTATTTGTGATAAATCACTATTTAGGTTTTCCATATTTGGAACCTATAATTAATAAATTAGTTAATTCAAGATGGATTGAATAACTGTCTGTTTAATAAAAATATATTTCCTTGAAGGGTTCTGAGTTACCCTGTTTCTTGTAAAGGCCAAGAACTTATGCTTGGAGTTTTATGTGCTCATTGTGTATGATGGATAGATTCCTTGTTTAAGGGACATTATCCTAACTAATATGATGTTTTTTCCTACTTCTTGTGTTTTGATGTTATCTTGGATGGATGTTGTGATATGTGGGGGCAGGGAGTCCCATTGGTTGTGGCAGGACTTGACACCTAGAGTGGATAGATGCATCTGTTTATGTATATGGGTGTCGGGGAGGACACCATAAATGATGAAATTGGTTGGATATGAATGTTGGATGCTTGTTGAATCTTGTTTTTTGGTTATCTTCTTTAATTTCACCACTACTCAAGGCAGGGGGTGTTTCTACCCTCTTTCCAAAAATAGGTGAATACGCGTTGGGTATGCCACATACTTTCTATGTTTATCTTATCAAGTTATGATGGGTCTATGCTCTTGCTATAGGTGGGAAAGACTTGACGAGTAGTTCATATATTCACAGTGATGATCCCCCTTATGTTTGGAATCTTAGAATAGTTTAATAGAATACTTAGGAATATGTGAAAGTAATAATTCTGTTAATAAATTGTTGAATAAATTATGTTAATCCATGGGTTGGAGCTTTCTGGAATGCAATGAGAAGGTTACAATTAAAAGGAACTGTAGATCTTGGTTGGAATTCTAATGAAATGTAATGTATAATTAATAATAGTTAATTAATGGTTAAAGAATTTATTAATGTAAAGTAAAACTGATAAAAATGGATAAAGTAATCTAATGTAGCTCTTTAAATGGTTGTGTGCTTATAGGATGCCTATTCTTAGCAGTGCAGCCTGGAGTCTGAGAGACATTAACTGCAGTTGAGTCTAAGACTTGGTTATGACCATAGTGTGGTTGTGAGATATTTCATATTTTGTACATTTTATGTTTCTATACGATACTCCACCCGGTCAGTTAGGGAAACTTACACCTTGGGGATTCTGAGACGGGGGGGGGGGGGGTGTTTTCAACAAAATTACTGTGGGACGATGGATGGATGACTACCCCCTTTATCCCCACTCTCTTCTCTTGGTAGTTACTTATAATGGTAGGAATTGTGGTTAGTTTTCCCCATATATGTGTGTAGAGGGCTGTAATGGATTGTGGTTATTCACACACATGTATTGTGGATATAGTTTCCTATGAACAAGTATAGGTGTAACATGTATATTCGCTGATGGTTTTAGGATCCTTACTCAATGTATGGGCTGTAATGGCTTGAGGTATAATGCCTGACATATGATACACATTATGCCAGCTGTGGTGGATGTCAAAAACTACCTGGTTACTTTGGTTATGTGAACATAGTGGTTGTGGTGCACGAGGTGCAAGTTTTTTTTCCTTCACCCAGGTGTTTGTGGGAAAGCCTTTTTGGAGAGAGATGCTTAGGACGTGCGACTTTGGGGAAAAGTGGAAAACTAGTGGAGATGCAGTAACATGTTACCCTTGATATTCTTTATTATATTATATACTCTTTGTATGCGATACTTAGTGAGAGTATCCATGATGAGGCTGGGAACTTAGTATACCTCTTTAGGTGACGATTTATTTTCAATTGTTGTCCACTGTGCTTTAGAATGCATTCTTTACTTTTTGACAAGAGGATCCAGGGAGGATCATAATGAGTATAATGTTATACTCACCCTACATATATATATATATATATACTATTTTTCAAGTCACTTAGAGAAGTTTGGAGATCAGGCTGGTTACTACTAGCTTGGGGTTGTAGGAGCTGTTCGGGCTTCTTGGTCGCTGTTGTTTTTACTTTTCTTTGGTACTTCCATTTTTTCATTTCAGTTGTAGTAGTATTTCATGACATTATATATGTGTACATGGGATTTATTTTATACTACAGTCTGATTTGGAGTTGGTTGGCATCTGTCTTATCTCTCTCTTTCACATGTGCTTTCTTAGAGGTTAATGCCTCCCATTTGTGTGTTTACTATACCCTCGACGCTAGTAGCCAAAACGGGGCCTACTGGAGGTGAGACTTGGAGGTTACTATCTCCCTTATAACATTTCCATCCCAGTAGGGGTACACCTTGTGGGGGAGGGGGTTGTGATAGAGTGGTATTAGAGATATGGATGAGGGATATGATGGAGTTTTGTGTTAGGATCATGTGAGGTTGCATGGTTTAGTAGGGAAATCATGTTAGTCAAATTTATCTTGTGATGTAAACACTAGATACCGGTTGAGACATGGGTGTTTAAGGACCCCTTTGATCTGATGCAGAGACGTTTATGTTTATAGTGACTGCTAAATGAGGTGATACTAATTGCAGGGTATAGCCCTAGGAAAGGATAATGCATCATTCTTCTATGTCCCGGTGTTGGAATGGGTAGACCTTTGGATATGTTAACCTAAAATGAATAAAAAAAATTAATTAATTAATATCCGGTCTTCTATATTCTAGGTTTAAAAGCTATAACTATTTTTTATTTTTTAGGTATGGATCTTGGTTGATGCCATTGTCAGGTTCATGTAGGAGGTGTCCAGAAAGCTAAGCATGATGATCACCCCAGATTAGAGGTTGAAGGTGAAAAAACTTAGAGGACACTTAAAGAGTTTCAATTCCATAGTTTTTAGAAGTATGAGGGATCCATTTTAGATGAATTCATGAAAGACTGGTTGGAGGAGGTTGAGATATCCTTCAGTTCGATTGGTTCTCAGAAGGAACACTGGGTGTCTTTTCTTATGATGATGCTGCATGGGCAGTGAGGCAGTTGTGGTTCTTGTTCCTCAAGGATCACGAGGAGTTGGTGATCTCATGGGAGGAGTTTTGAGAGATGTTTAGAGTCAAGTTTCTTTCTCTAACCATTAAGGTGTTCAATCACCAGGAGATTCTTACCATTTGACCGGGGATCTCTAGTGTACGAGAGTTTGGAATCTTCTTCAGGAACCTTTTACAATAAGCTTCAGACCTGTTTCAAGATGAGGAGGCCAGGGTGAGGCATCTCAAGGATTCTTTGTGTCTAGTGATCTAGTGAAAGTTCACCCTTCTTATGCTGAAGACATATCTTGAGGTGCTGGTGAGGGAAGATGTCGTCAAGAGGATGTTATCCCGAACTAGATCTTCTTTAGAGGTTAGTCTTCATGAGTCCTCATGAAGTAGATCTGTGGTATGGGGTTCCTGGTTTTCAAGGCAGAAGAGTTTCAATTTTTCTGGGGGTAGGTCCCGGCCCTCAACATCTCATTTCTCTAGGGGCAATGGCTCTCAGGCCTATGCAAAGTGACCAGGGACTTGTTTTTCTTGTGGATACCAAGGTTATCAGCAGTGTGAGTGCCCTAAATTTTAGAGCAATCATTGTGAACCAGGTGTTACACTCTAGGTTCCTCCATTGGGGTAGTTCCGACCGATGTAGCAGTAGCAGGTTGCACTAGCTTTGGATCAGTAGAGAGAAGATGGGGCAGGCATTGGATAGCCCTAGGTTGCTCCCCATCCTTAGAGTGAAAATAATGGCTATGGTGGTGGTCGTCATTGGGGTCAGAGAGGATGTGGAGGAGGTTGTGGTTAGCTTCATACTTTAGCGTTGCCTGTGCAAGGAGATCCAAATGTCGTTCGAGGTACCCTTTTCTTGTTTTCTACTTGGGTGTTTGTCTTATTTTATTCCTAAGTGACAAACTCCTTCATATCATGTACCCTTTTCCATGCTTTGGGACTTGAGGTAGAGAGGCTTCCAGTGCCCTTGGAATTGACTATGCCAGTTAGAGGTCGAGTTGACTTGTTTGAAGTATGTAGAGACTATGAGCTAGTCATGGGGAAACACCACTCTTGGGAAGATTTCCTATGTTTATGGATACAACCATTTGATGTCATCCTTAGCAAGGATTGGTTGTATTTGGTGTAGGCTATCGTCAATTACTTCATAAGGTAGGTTGTGTTCTTCGATGATGATGGAGAGACGATAGTGTTTGTTGGCGAGTGAGACCCTCAGATGGGTCAAATGCATGTTTCATACTTTTCATCCATGATGGATGAGCTGATGCTAATTTCATTGGAGGTTCAAAAGTTGGTGTTTCCCAAGGTTGTAGAAGAGTACCCTAATGTCTTTCTAGAATAGTTTTTAGCATTACCCCCTCGATAAGAGATCGAGTTTGGGATCAATCTATAGCTAGGAGAATCTCTTATATCTATGTCTCTATATAGGATGGACCCTTCTAAGTTATGAGAGCTGTATATATAGTTCTATAGTATATTACTGTGTGGTTTTGTTCGGCTGAGTGTGTCACCGTGGGGTGCTCCAATTTTACTCATGAAGAAGTTTGACAACAGTTTGCAGTTGTGTATCGATTATCATCACTTAAACAAAGTGACAGTAAAGAATCACTTTCCTCTTCCATGGATTGATGATTTATTTGGTCAAAGGAAGGGTGAAAGTTGGTTCTCAAAGACTGACTTGTGTTCAGGATATCATCAGATGTGTGTGAAGGATGAAGATATCACGAAGACTGCTTTCCGTTGTCGTCATGGGCATTATGAGTTCATTGTAATGCCATTCGGTGAGAAGAATTTCCGAATTGTGTTCATGGGATTGATGAATTCTGAGTTCTATGAGTTACTAGATAAGTTAATGGTGGTTTTAATCGAGGACATACTTGTGTAATCTTCATATGAGGAGGAGAATGTAGTGCATATGCATGCCGTTTTGTTAGTTCTTCATCAACAATAGCTGTTTGGGAAGTTGTCAAAGTGTGATTTTTAGGCTAGAGAAGATCATTTCTTGGGGAATGTGGTGTACCAATAGTGAGTAACTATGTATCCATTGAAGATATAAGAATTTGTGTCTCAGACACTCCCCAAGACAGTGGTAGAGATGTAAAGTTTCCTTGGTATTGTAGGCTACTACAAGAGGTTAATAACTGATTTCTCTCGGTTTGTGACTCCTCTAAAAACATTGACCAAGAAGGATTTGGTGTTCATGTGGACTGATCAGTGTCAGAAAACTTTTGAGTATCTGAAGGAGAATTTGGTTAGTGATCAACTTCTTTTTCATTAAGTAGAGAGAGTTCAGTTTGATGTTTTCTGCGATGCTTCACATCTAGGTTTAGGTTGTGTTTTGATACAGCAAATATCGGTCGTTTCTTATGGGTCTCGACAGTTGAACCCCCATGAATGTAACTATGACACCCATGATCTTGAGTGGGCGGTCGTGGTGTTTTCTCTGATATTTTGAGGAAATTACCTCATTGGTGAGTGGTTTTTGGTTTTCCCTGATCAAAAGATCCTGAGGTATGTTTTCTCCTAGCATGACTTGAACTTATAACAGTGTTGGTGGATGGAGTTCTTATAGGAATACAACATCAAAATCTCATATAAACCTAGAAAGGGGAATGTTTTAGCTGATGTGATGATCATGAATTCACGTAGTTATGCAGTGTGTGAATCTAGTGATTCTGGGAGAGTGA
Source organism: Viscum album (assembly GCA_963277665.1). Lineage (NCBI taxonomy): Eukaryota > Viridiplantae > Streptophyta > Magnoliopsida > Santalales > Viscaceae > Viscum > Viscum album. The sequence goes on along the minus strand of OY728143.1, from coordinate 2,081,326,756 downwards.
TAGAAGAACTTTCAGCATTACATCTTGATAAGGGAGTAGTTGGGGATACAGTTTTTCTTCTCTAGATGAAAGTGCTACCATCCATAGTATATCAAGTGGTAGAGTCCCAATTGGGGGACCTATAGGTGGAGGTCCGGAGAGACTGAGTTTTTTGTGGAGATTCCCCTGATGGTTGGTCTGAGGATGAATATCATTGAGTGGTGTATTAAGGAAGGTTTTTTTACTTAGGTGATGCATGAGATAGTTCTCAGAGAGTTCCATAATTCACCTTTAGTGGTACATCTTGGCATGAAAAAGATGTACCGAGCCTTGAGGAGTCAATTTTAATTTCCTGGACAGAAGCATGCAATTGGAGAGTTTGTGTATCGATGTTTGGTCTGCCAGAAGGTGAAGGCCAAGCACTGTGTCCCCTGTGGGTTTCTCAAACTATTAGATATTCATCAGTTGAAGTTGGAGGAAATATCAATGGAATTTGTTATGGGGTTACCTGAAGCTCATGGAGACCATGAATCTATATGGTTGGTAGTGGATCGTTTGATGAAATCAATCCACTTTATAACAATCAAGGAATTGAGCTCAATAGAGGTTTTATTAAGGCAATATCTGGAAGAGGTGGTGAGACTCTACAGAGTCCCAAGGACAATCATTTCCAATCGAGATCCTCATTTTACCTCTGGGGTTTAGATATATATCCATCATTATTTGCGTTCTAAGATATTCCTTAATACTACTTTTCATCCGCATATCAATGGTCAGAAATATTGAACCATCTAGAATCTTACAGACAGGTTTTGATCTTGTGTCTTGGATTTTGTAGGTTCTTGGATGAGGCACTTACCCTTAGTAGAGTTCACTTACAAGAATAGTTTTCACTCCACCATAAGTATGGAACCGTTTAAAGACTTTTATGGGAAACCATTGCATTCTATGTTGTGCTGGACAAGAGTTGGAGAGTCAGTAATTCTCGGACCGAAACTAGTGCAGAATAGGACAAAGATGGTTTAAGTGATTCGTGAGAGGATGAAGGCAGTGTGAGATCATCATAAATCATATCCCTATAAAAGGATGGGACTGTTAGTGTTTGATTTTGGGGATCATGTTTTTTTAAGGTAACTCCCCATCGTGGGTAGCGAAGGTTTGGTCATGGGAGTAAGCGTTCTCCCCAGTATATTGGGCCTTTCGAGGTGTTGGATCGTGTTGAAGATTTGGTGTATCGAGTAGCATCCCCCCTGTGGATGAGACAGATGCACAATGTTTTTAATGTGTCACAAACTTTTCATTATCTTCATGAAAAATCCCACATCATCGATTGGGGAGAGATGGATGTTGAATATGATGGGACCTTCAAGGAGTGGCCTGTAGAGATCTTAGAACGCAATGAGAAGTTGTTTTGTGGGTGCACTATTCTCTTGGTTAGTTTATTATGAAATCATGGTAGTGTGGATGAGAGTACCTGGGAACGTGAGTCCCATATACATGCTCAGTACCCTGAGATGTTTGATGTTTATCTCATTTTTTGTAATGATGTTTGTTTTCTGGTTTTAGACCCTTTCGTGTTTATGAGATGGGTTTCTTTTGCTGTTTTTATGGCATTATATCTTTGAGAGGTATGCCAAAGGGTGGTTGTTCAGACCCCTTTTTTTGGTTCTAATTTGGGTTGGTTTTGGACTCTCGAGGACACAAATTTTTTGAGAGGTATCTGATGTAATAGGCTAGACCTATCGGGCTGATTACTTTGCTAAAACCTAATTTTTGAGGTGTTCTATGAGGTCAAGGTAACTTATCCCCAACACTTTGAAAATTTACAAACTATTTCATGAAATGGTTTCATGAAATAGTGTCACTTAAATTTCCAAATTTCCAAACTATTTCATGAAACAATGTTACAAAACGGTGTAACTTACTTTTTCTAAATTTCTAAATTGTTTCATGAAACACTGTCACGAAATGATGTCACTTAATTTTAAAAATTTACAAACTGTTTCATCAAACAATTTCATGAAAAGGTGGCACAAAAACTATTTCACAGAAAATGTAGCATAGAAATAGTAGCACTGAAATGGTAGAACCAAAACTATTTCACAAAAATAGCAGCACAAAAATGGCTGCATAGAAATGGTGGCACATAAACGGTGGCACCAAAACTGTGTCACGAATAGTGTTTCCAGAACTGTTTCATTTTTCCTTTTTCAAATTTCCAGATTTTTCCAGATTTTCTAGAGTATCCCATTTAACACTTTCTTTAAAAAAATGAATTAAAAGCCTTGTTTTAAGGGATTTAAGGATAATTCAAATCCCATAACTCCTATATTAATTTTCATAATGCTCAGGATGGATTTACTTTTTCAAACTGCAGGGTTTAAGGTGATACTCTTTTAATGAATAATCCAGCTTATCTTAAACCAATTCTCTGTTAAATTCTCTAAAGGACCGAGATATTTTCCTCCCTGGTTCTTTCTTATTATTACTTGGTGTGAGATTCTCCAACCTTTCCTTCCTTCATGCAAGATTGATGTGCAGTGTTGTAGCCTTGGATAACATCTTACCTAGAGTTTCTTCCTACTAAATGTACACCCCCTATTTTAGTACAACCAAGTATTATCGATCAATATTCTGTATATGGTATGATATATCATCGTTCTTTAGGGTTCTTCTTATTCTATTTCTCATTACCCAGTTATGGAATTCTATCTCCATGTTCTTAATAGATTTTTATTTGGTGTTGGCTGGTGTGGTGGTGTATCTTTATCCTCGGGTGGATGTAGTCCTCTAGGAGAGGTGATCGTGATTTATTTTTTTGGACTATTCTCATGCTAAGAGCTTCAGAAAAATTTTAAGGTTAGGGATTTGTGGTATCCATATTCTTTTACATGTAACTGTTGAGTTATTAAGTTTTAGTCCACTAGATCACAATGGAATTGACATAATAAATATTTTAACCACATAAATAAATTATTATCAAACGTATGTTATTTCATCTCATTTTTTCACGATAGTATGATATCTATGATTTTCTTCTAAGAAAGTCATTCTTGATGAAATTGGTAAAGAACATAAAGTCAAAATTATTTGATAATTATTTGGATAAGATAAAGAGGAATGTAAATGAATTTAGTTGTTGTTGTTGTTTTTGTAATGTGATGTTAATCAAATTGATGCAGTAAGCATGTTTAATTATTTGTGATAGATTTCTATTTTGGTTTCCCATAGTTGGAACCTATAATTAATAAATCCATTAATTCTAGATGGATTAAATAATCAGCTATTTGATAAAAAGATAATTCCTATAAGGGTTCTAAGTTACCCTCTTTCTTATAAAGGCCAAGATCCTTATTCTTGGAGTCACGAGTGCTCATTGTGTTTGAAGGATAAATTCCTTGTTTAAGGGCCAAGAGACCAGTTGATATGATGTTTTTCTTCCTGATTCTTGTGTTGTGATGTGATTCTAGATGTCTATTATGGTATGTTGGGGTAGGGAGGCCCATTGGTCGTGCTAGCAGTTGATGCCAAGAGTGGCGAGATGCTTCAGTTTATGCATATGGATGTCGGGGAGGACACTAGAGATGATGAAACAGGTTGGATATAAATGTTGGATAATTGCTGAATCTCATTGGTTGGTTATCTTCTTTAATTTCCCCACTACTCTAGGAAGTTGGTTTTACTACCCTCCTTCCAAAAATAGGTGAAGATGCATGGGGTATTCCATGTTATTTCTATGTTTAGCTTCTCAAGGGAGGATGGGTCTATAATCCTACTATAGGTGGAAAATAATTTATGAGTAGTTCATGCACACACCGTACTAAGCCCCCTTGTGTTTGGTAGCTTGAAATGTTTTTCTAGAATGCCTAGGAATATGGGGAAGTAATAATGATGTTAATAAATCATTGAATAAATGATGTTAATCCATGGGTTGGAGATTACTAGGGTGAAATTCTGAGGTTAAAATTTAAAGAAACTGTAGATCTTGGTTGGAATGCTAAATAAATGTAATGTGTAATTAATAATAGTCAACTAATGGTTAATAATTAATTAAAATAAAGTGAAACTGATAAAAAGGGACAAAGTAATCTAATATAGATCTTTAAATGGTTGTGTGCTTATAGGATACCTATTCTTAGTAGTGGAATCCTGGAGTCTGATAGACATTAGCTATAGTTGAGTCACATACTACATTATTCCTATAGTTTGGTTGTGTGATATAGTGCATTTTTTACTTTTTGTATTTCTATACAGTACTCCTCCATGTTATTTAGGGAAACTGACACCCTGAGGATTCTGAGCCCATGGGTGGGGGGGGGGGGTGTTTTCCCCAACATTATGGTGGGAGGATAGAGGGATGACTACCCATTTTGGCCCCTCTCTCTTCTCTCGGTAGTTACATGTGATGGTAGGCACCATAGTTAGTTTTCCACATATATGTGTGTAGAGGGATGTAATGGATTGTAGTTATTCACACATATATTCTATATATAGTTTCCTATGGATTACTATAGGTGTAACATTTATATGATGTGATGGGTTGAGGATCCTTACTCGATGTATGGGATGTAATGGAATGAGGTACAATGCCCGATGCATGTTAGACATTATGTGAGCTATGGTGTCTCAAGGAAGCTACATGGTTTTTTTGGCCATGTGGATGTTATTTTTTTGTTTCATGAGATGCATGTTGTGGTGCTTCACCCAGGTGTTTGCGAGAATTTTTTTTTTGGAGAGATATTCTTAGGACATGCGACGTTGGGGAAAAGTGGCAAACCAGTGAGGAAGTGCTAGCAGGTTACCCTTGATATTATCTATTATATTATATTCTATTATATGTGATACTTTTTGAGAGTATCCATGGTGAGACTAGGAACTTAGTATACCTGTTTAGGTGACAAGTTAGTTTTACTTGTTGTTCACTGTGATTTATCATGCTTTCTTTACTTTTGCACGAGTGGATCTCTGGAGGATTCTCCTGAGTATACTGTAATACTCACCCTACATATATGTAAACTGTTTTTCTGGTCACATGGAGCTAGTTAAAGATGATGCTGGTTACTACTAGATTGGGGTTGCAGGAGCTGTTCTGGCTTCATGGTCACTTCTTTTCTACTTTCCTTTGGTACCTGCAGTTTTTTGTTTCTGTTGTCATAGTTTTTAGTGCCATTACATATGTGTACTTTGTATTTATTTTATATTGCAGTTTGTGTTGGAGTTGGTTGGTTTCTGTCTTATCTCTCTCTTTTTCATGTCTTCTCTTATAGCGTAATGCCTCCCATTTGTGTGTTTACGATACGCTCGGTTCTAGTCAACAACCCGGGGCCTACTAGAGGCGGGAATCAGGGGGTCACTATCTCCCTTATCACATTGCTAGCCCAGGAAAAGTTCACCTTGTGGGGAGGGGGTTGTGATACTAACTAAACACCAAAAATGTATTTTGAGATCTAAAAATATCTATACAAACACTCTGTAATGATATCCCAAGACTTATAAACCTAATATGTATCTAAAATTTTGAGACATAAGATGATTTCAATTCACAAAGGTTTAAATTTATTTGGATTCATTTAACCTATGTCGATTCAGGTTGTTAAAATCTCCACACTATGTGTTTTTCCCCAATAAGAATATGTGTACATATTCAACCTTCCATTATATTAGACACATTTTTCACATATTAAACAATGTGAAAAAATCCAATTTAATCTCTCTATACATGATGACCTATGAAAAACTTCCTAAACGATCCTTCTCATATATATACCATGAAACCAAGAATAAATACATAATGAATCAAAAATGAACCCAATATGATTGAGTTCTAAGAAGAATATCTTTACCAATTTCTTTCTCCACTGGTTGAAATATTTATTTCACCTTCATCCACTACCTGATATAGAATAACTGACCCATGCTTAACGACTACCCACACTCAACCTGTAGCCCCAAGTAAAATTTCAATTTACCTTAGGGGATCCATATTAAATATTCTTATTGTCATACTCTTCTTACATGTGCCAAAATTCTCCATCTAGACTAATATTTGGACTGATAATCAAAATCCAACCTTATTAAAAAACATAATAACTAAAATTTTTAAATGGAATATTTAAATTTCTATTCAGGTATATTATCTAGAATTAGATGTAATGAAATTATTCTCCCATGTTATTGTTTATAATAGATTAATCTCTAATTACCGATTCTTCATACCCATCACACACATAAATAATATACCTCAATAAATAACAAATCAATAATCATATAAATTCATCAGGATATACTTCTTACTCATTGAATTATTGTTCTCCTAGATCTAGGAAAAAAATATCTAAGAAGCCCATCATTGGGCACTAATAAATACTAGATTCCAGATCCATCCAACTCCTTCTATAAGATAACGTAATTTATGCCCACAAGTGCTATAACTCCCATTGAATGATAGGGGTTCTCCACACCCTTGAATTTCCAAAATCATTATCTAACCCCAGTGAACTCACTGGTATTTTAATAAACTACATGCACCATAACTCATGCTCTATTTCTATCAAATACCTCCTAAACAAATATTAGAAGAGTGACTTTAATGTCTATAGGAATCATGATACTCTATTGCACTTCAATCCAATATTTTCATCTACCTATCATAACGATTCCTGCTCCCTTCATACACAACTCATACACCTTGAGTAGGTATACTCAAGAATAAAATCTTCATCACCTTTTATAAGAATTTATCATCATGATTATCTTATTATTTATAGAAAGTATCTCCTCCAATATTTTTCACTCCATTCCCACATATTACCCATAGTATACTTCATACCCATGATAATTCTTATAATACATTATTGATAACCCAACACACCTATTTAGACCTCTATTTATATATCCTGTTTAATTCAATGGTCATATTCTACCTGAAACTCTATCCTTCAAATTTACAAATAGCCCATTCAAATATCATACCATGATAGTTAGAAATATATATACTATAAATTGAAACATTCAATCTAAAAATTATTATCCTATGATCCTCCCAAATATTTGGTAGGATTGCTATGGAAATTATGACTAAAAATTTCTGACAACACTATCCTTTTGTAAATCCATCATCAAGAGTTCAAAATGTTTACAAATATATCTTTACAAGGGTTATTATAGTTGGGTATAAACCATATGAGATGTTCTATATTCAAAATTCATGTTTCATGATCAAATACCTTCTATACATCTATTGTTAATGAAATGTTAATTAATCGATGGATATTTATCAGCAATCCATATTTTATACATCATACCATGATCTTTTGTGAATAATTCCCATTACAAATATCTTTAATCCACATACACATAGCCTTTCCCACCTATATAACTCCCAACTATCCCCATTATACATTCCAATTCAACATTAAAATCCATTTTCACATTATACTATATTTTCCACCATGCCCCACATGGGTTTATCACCTCTGAGAACTACTAAGGCTTCTTAAGACATGGTAATTTTCAAATCTAGATGCTTCATCCACTTCCATGACCTTTTTTACATAAAAAAACATCAATTCCATTTTCAAATTCTCTATATCACTCTATACTATCCCTCACAACTCACATGTTTCAAATCCCACAATTCTATTGAATCCATTGTATAATAGTTTCTATACATCCAATTATTAAAATTATCCCATATCTCATTCACCCAACTCTTATGATATAGGGAAACATTCCAAATTTTTTCCATGGAAAATGAGATTATAGAAAACCAACACCTCACTTGTATTCTGTAGATAATTTGAATTGACCCACACTTGACTCCATGGAATGTGAGATCCATAAGAAAAAACTTATTCCAAGTCCCTGTGTCTCCCAATGAATTTATAAAATGATTATATACTACCTTGAATTCAAATAAGACCCTTTCTAACATGAGTTCCCCCATAACATAGTTATTAAAACATGCCTTATCAACTAGGTTTGGATCTATTAGATCAAACCAGCCAAAAACACCACTCACATTCAATGAATCACTGTTTATATATCCATTTCTAATGTTATTGAAGAACCTATTGACTATATCCATCAATCCTATAGGAATATTATAATAGTACTAAATTACACCAATTCCATCAATTAATATTGCAAAAGAAACATACCATGACTTCACTAGCTTTGTTGATCCACACCCAAGACATCATATAGATCTATACAACCATATCTATGGAATACAATGCCTTTTCCAACCATTTATGTGTTCTTAACACACCATATTCATATAGTAAACCACTATAAAATGGTATCATCCATAAAGATAAACCTTGGAATTTATTTCATTATTATTCAAACAATAATTTTTTCATGAAAAAAAATTTATTACAGAATTTTGATTAGAAAAATCCATTTTTTTGAAATTTCTTCACAAACCATTCCTTCAGAAAATCATTTTTCTTTGAAAAAAACTTTTATAAGATAATTTATCAAAATACTATTTTATATAATTGTATTGGAATACAAATTTCATGTGAATCGACATACAAAGTATAATTCAAGAAAACATGTGTCATTTCCTCCTTAAGGTTAAGTGTAAAATATAATCAGCACATAAACATCATAATTTTAATAAAAAATTAAACTATAATAATAAACACCAATGAAAAAAATCCCAAACCCCTAGTAATATTGACTTCCATCATATAAGTATTTTTGATCCAAATGGATAGTGTATATCCCAAGTTCTAATCAGTCGCATATTCATCTACCAATATATGTTCAAATAAAAAAGGGCTCTGATCCCATTTATAATATCCCCAACCAAGTTTAATTGAATAACAACCAAGTCATATCAACAGATTACTTCAATCATGAATCACCTACCATAGAGGATTCTTTATATTAGTGAGGTTATGATACATGTATTTTGGAGACTATTCAATCAATATTATAATCATGAAATCATAGAAAATAATTGGACACAAACCATCCATCAAGGATTATTATAGAATTATAATAAATTCTAAACATTATTATAATATAAGGAATAATGTTTCAAAATAAGAAACCATACTAAATTGTTAATTGAGTAATAAGAAATGGATTAACCATTATGTATCAAATATATATAATAGTAAAAAACATATTGAAAAACTCTCAATAGTACTTAGGCTCAAATCAAAACCTGCCAATCTTTTCTAATACTCAAGAACCAATACCTATCATCAGACCATTTTCATATAATGGAACATAAACATAAGGGCTTTATATTCACTGAGTTTCTTGCAAAGGGTGTGGGTATAAAATTTAGGGAATCTCTAATGGGACCCCTAATATATACCACAATATACCAGTTTATTCATGAAAAAATAAATACAATTTTAATGTACAAAAAGAAAGTAATCACATCACCTCATTGTGTGATAACTAGAACACCAAAAAAACCAAAACAACTTTTTTGGATAATATTTGTGAACGATTTGATAGAACCAGAGGGGAACCCATTTATAGAGAAGGACCTGACTCATTTTCATCCCTTAACAATACTACTTTAGATATGATAACCTTATTCATTATCTTCCTCTAGGTTATAATGCCCCACGTAAGAGGACCTCACATGATAAAACTAGCTAAAAGAATAGTATCTTTGATAGGAAGTGTAGTCTTATTTATTTTTAATAAAAGAATAGTTTCATAGGAAGGAGGACCCAACTTATAGACATTATGTAGAAGTGAATTTGGTCTATAAATAATGAACATGTGGGGGAAATAATTCATGGTCATCCCCTATCACCCAAACCGGCATTGAAAGTGAAATGTGTCCCCTTAAGTACACAACATCACATAAAGGTCATAGAAAACAAAATATCACCCAACCCACTCCCAATATTGAGTGTCACGACCCCTCCCCACAAAGTACACCCCTCCTGGGCCGGCAATGTGAGAAGGGAGATAATGACCCCTGAGTCCCGCCTCCAATAGGCCATCGGTTGGGGACTAGCACCGAGGGTATAATAAACAGACAAATGGGAGGCATTACCCTCTAAGAGAACACATGCAGAAGACAGAGATAAGATAGACACAAAAACAATCCATCATAGACTAAAATATAAATGAAATCCCAACTACACATATGTACTGTCATACAAAACTACTACAACTAAAAGGGTAAAAACTATAAGCACCCAAAGGAAAGTAAAAACAACAGTGACCACAAATCCCGAATAGCTCCTCCAACCCCAAGCTAGTAGTAACCAGCCTGATATCCAACCAGCTCCAAGTGACCTGAAAAAGGAAGTTTATATATACATAGGGTGAGTATAACATTATAATTAGTAGGATCCTCCTCAAAACCTCTCGTTCAAAAGTAAAGAAAGAATGCTAACGTACAGTGAAAAACAAGTGAAACTAACTCATCACCTAAACATGTATACTAAGTTCCCATCCTCACCATGGATACTCTCACCAAGTAATTCATACAAGAGTATATAATATAATAAAGAATATCAAGGGTACCCTGCTACTACTTCCCCACTAGTTTTCCTCTTTTCCCCAATGTCATATGTCCTAAGCATCTCTCTCCAAAAAGGCTTGCCTGTAGACATCTGGGCGAAGCACCTCATGAAACCACACCACCACGTCTGCACAAGAAGTAACCATGTAGTTTTTTGGATCCACCACAACTTGCATAACGTGTGTCATACATCAGGTATTGTACCTCAAGCCATTACATCCCATACACCGTGTAAGGATACTCAAGCCATCATAGACTATACACATCACACCCATAGTAGTCCATAGGAAACAGTATCAAGAATATATGTTCATGAATATCCACAATCCATTATAGACCTCTAAACACATATATGGGGAAAAAATAACCGGTATGCCTACCATCACAAGTAACTAACAAGAGAAGATAGCGGAGCCAAAGTGGGTAGTCAGCCATCCATCCTCCCACCGAAATTCTAGGGAAAACACCCACAGGGCTCATAATCCCCGGGGTGTTAGTTTCCCTTAGTGACAGGGTAGAGTAGCGTATAGAAAACAAAAAAGTACTTCATATACTATATCTCACAACCACACTATGGGCACAACCTAGTCTTAGATTCAACTGCAGCTAATGTCTCTCGGACTCCTAGTTGCCCCTTCTAAGAATAAGTATCAAATAATCACACAACCATTTTAAGATCTTTAATATATTACTTCATTCCATTTTATCATTTTAACTTTACATTAATTAACTCTTTAAACACTAAATAAACATCAATAATTTCCACATCATATATCATTAGCATCACACCCAAAGTTTACTGTCCCTTCAAATTAAAACCTAATCATGACATTCCAGCAAGATCCAACCCCATGGGTTAAGATCATTTATTCAATTATTCATTAAAATATTAATTTCCCATATTCTCATGCATTCTAGAAAAACATTCTATGCTACTAAATACAAGGTGGATCAACATGGTGAGTAGATGTACTACAGGTCGAGTCTTTGCCTCCTATAGCAAGAGTATAGACCCATCCTCCCTTGAGAAGCTAAAAACGGAAAGAACGTGGCATACTCCATGTGTATTTTCCTATTTGGGAAGAAGGGTATGAAAGACTAGATGCATTGAGAAGTGGGGAAAAGTAAAGAATATAATCAACCAAAAAGAAACAGAAATCATCCAAAAATCACATCCATCCCATTCCATCATCCACGGTGTCCTTTTCGACACCCACATGCATAAAACGATGCATCTCGGCACTCTAGGCGTCAACTGCTTCCACAAAAAATAGGCCTCCATGCCCCCACATATCACAATAGCCATCCAGGATCACATCATAACACAAGCAGCAGGAAAAAACCAACATCATAACAATAGGGCTCTTGGCCCTTATATAAGAAATAGGGTAACTCTAAACCTTATAGGGAATTATCTTTTATAAAATAACTAGTTCTTTAATCCATCTTAGATTAACCAATTTATTATTTGTAGGTTCCAATTCGGGAAATCTAACTAGTAAGCTATCACAAATTGATTAAACATGATTACTGCATCAATTTGATTAACATAAAATTACAACAACATCAATCAGATTCATTCACATGCCTCTTTATCTTTATCCAAGTGATTATCAATTAATTCTGGATTTACGTTCTTTACCAATTTCCCTCAAGAACGAAATTCTAAAAACAACAAGAATTGATATGACACTATCTAGAAAAACAAGAGGCAATAACCTACAATCAATATCAATTTATTAATCAAGTTCAAATATTTATCAGGTCAATTCCATTGTGATCTAGTGGGATAAAACATGCTAACTATACAGTTTCATGTAAAAGAAAAGAGAAGCAACTAATCCCCTACCTAAAACAGTTCTTGACGTTCTTTATGCGAGAACAAGCCACACAACAGGTTATGATCTCCTCTACCCATTAAAACTGTATCCACCCGAGGATGTAGAGACACCACCACACCATTCAACACATAAAAAATCCCATTAGGAACATGCACTAGTGCAGAAAACGTTTTTTACGTCACCATTTTTTACGTCGGTTATATAAAACCGACGTCATAATATGTAAAACGAGGTTTGTTACATCGGTTATTTAACAACCTACGTAAAAACATGTGTTTAGTACACCTTTAACGTCGGTTATTTTTATAACCGACGTTATTAATCGCGCGGCTTCGTTTTTTACGTCGGTTATACATTAACCGCCGTAAAAAACAGAAGCGGAGGGCGTTTTTTACGTCGGTTGTTGAATAACCGACGTAAAAAACGCGGTTTTTGAAGGCCTTTTTACGTCGGTTATAAAATAACCGACGTAAAAAAAGAATCCGCAGATGTTTTTGACGTCGGTTATGGAATAACCGACGTAATAAAACGCGGATTTTGAGCCCTTTATAACGTCGGTTATAAAATAACCGACGTAAAAAAAGAATCGGAGGAAGGTTTTTACGTCGGTTATTGAATAACCGACGTTATAAATGTTTTTAAAAAGATTATAACGTCGGTTATTGAATAACCAACGTGATAACTCATTTAAAAATTTACCCAGACCCGTGGATTGTCATTCGCGAGTTTACCTTCGACAGTCACGACTCGTCTCTCTCACGCGTAAACCCGAATCGGCTCGTCCATTTCGTGGGTTTAGATTTGTTTTGCGATCATCGTTTCTCATATTTAATCTCCTCGGATCAATCATCTAAACTCGCAGCACTCAGGTAATCCTCCCACTCGTTCTTTTTTTTTCGCGGATAGTATATATATATGTGTTGTGATTTTTTTGTTGAAACTAGGTAAGATTCTTCGATTGCGAACCCTTTTAACTCGTTTTGGCACCATAATCTTATTTATCATCCCTAGATCTATTAGTTCGACTTGCAATATTGACTAATTTTTCATCGTTTTCTATAAATCCCCGAGAGGGTTGGGGCGTGTCCAGGGGGGTTTACAAGGGGGTGGGTGGGTGTGGGGGGCTGTCCAAGGGTGTGGGTGGGTGTTGGGGGGTGTCCAGGGGGGTGTCCAAGGGGGGTAGGGGGTGGGGGGTGGTGTTTAGGAGGGGTGGGGGGGGGGGTGTCCAGAGGGTAGGGGGTGTCCAGGGGGGTGTCCAAGCTGGTCGGGGGTGGGGGGTTGTGTCCAGGAGGGGTGTGGGTGCTTTCTAGAGGGGTCGGGGGCTGTCCAGAGGGGTCGGGGGGTGTCCAGGATGGTGTCCAAGGGGATGGGTGGGTGTGGGGGGCTGTCCAAGGGGGGTGGCGGCCTGTCCAGAGGGGTCGGTGGGGTGTCCAGGGGGTTGGATGGGTGTGGGGGGCTGTCCAAGTGGGTGGCGGCCTCTCCAGAGGGTATTTGGGGTTGTCCAGGTGGGTGGGGGGGCTGTCCAGAGGGTTGGGGGATGTCCAGGGGGATAGGGGGTGGGGGTGGTGTTTAGGAGGGGTGGGGGGGGGGGGCTGTCCAGAGGGTTGGGGGTGTCCAGGGGGGTGTCCAAGCAGGTCGGGGGTGGGGGGTTGTGTCCAGGAGGGGTGGGGGTGCTTTCTAGAGGGGTCGGGGGCTGTCCAGAGGGGTCGGAGGGTGTCCAGGGTGGTGTCCAAGGGGATGGGTGGGTGTGGGGGGCTGTCCAAGGGGGTGGAGGCCTGTCCAGAGGGGTCGGTGGGGTGTCCAGGGGGGTGTCCAAGGGTGTGGGTGGGTGTGGGGGGCTGTCCAAGTGGGTGGCGGCCTCTCCAGAGGGTATTTGGGGTTGTCCGGGTGGGTGGGGGGGGGGCTGTCTAGAGAGTTGGGGGATGTCCAGGGGGGTGTCCAAGGGGGTAGGGGTGGGGGGTGGTGTCCAGGAGGGGCGGGGGGCTGTCCAGAGGGGTCGGGGGGTGTCCAGGGGGGTTTACAAGGGGGTGGGTGGGTGTGGGGGGCTGTCCAAGGGTGTGGGTGGGTGTTGGGGGTGTCCAGGGGGGTGTCCAAGGGGGGTAGGGGGTGGGGGGTGGTGTTTAGGAGGGGTGGGGGGGCTGTCCAGAGGGTTGGGGGGTGTCCAGGGGGGTGTCTAAGCAGGTCGGGGGTGGTAGGTTGTGTCCAGGAGGGGTGGGGGTGCTTTCTAGAGGGGTTGGGGGCTGTCCAGAGGGGTCGGGGGGTGTCCAGGGTGGTGTCCAAGGGGATGGGTGGGTGTGGGGGCTGTCCAAGGGGGTGGCGGCCTGTCCAGAGGGGTCGGTGGGGTGTCCAGGGGGGTGTCCAAGGGGTTGTATGGGTGTGGGGGGCTGTCCAAGTGGGTGGCGGCCTCTCTAGAGGGTATTTGGGGTTGTCCGGGTGGGTGGGGGGGGGGGGGGGCTGTCCAGAGGGTTGGGGGATGCCCAGGGGGGTGTCCAAGGGGGTAGGGGGTGGGGGGTGGTGTCCAGGAGGGGCGGGGGGCTGTCCAGAGGGGTCGGGGGGTGTCCAGGGGGGTTTACAAGGGGGTGGGTGGGTGTGGGGGGCTGTCCAAGGGTGTGGGTGGGTGTTGGGGGGTGTCCAGGGGGGTGTCCAAGGGGGTAGGGGGTGGGGGGTGGTGTTTAGGAGGGGTGGGGGGGGGGGGGGGGCTGTCCAGAGGGTTGGGGGGTGTCCAAGCAGGTCGGGGGTGGGGGGTTGTGTCCAAGAGGGGTGGGGGTGCTTTCTAGAGGGGTCGGGGGCTGTCCAGAGGGGTCGGGTGGTGTCCAGGGTGGTGTCCAAGGGGATGAGTGGGTGTGGGGGGCTGTCCAAGGGGGTGGCGGCCTGTCCAGAGGGGTCGGTGGGGTGTCCAGGGGGGTGTCCAAGGGGTTGGATGGGTGTGGGGGGCTGTCCAAGTGGGTGGCGGCCTCTCCAGAGGGTATTTGGGGTTGTCCGGGTGGGTGGGGGGGCTGTCCAGAGGGTTGGGGGATGTCCAGGGGGGTGTCCAAGGGGGTAGGGGGTGGGGGGTGGTGTCCAGGAGGGGCGGGGGGCTGTCCAGAGGGGTCGGGGGGTGTCCAGGGGGGTTTACAAGGGGGTGGGTGGGTGTGGGGGGCTGTCCAAGGGTGTGGGTGGGTGTTGGGGGGTGTCCAGGGGGGTGTCCAAGGGGGTAGGGGGTGGGGGTGGTGTCCAGGGGGGGTGTTATATCTTACTATATTTTGTTTAAAAAATAATATTCAAGCATATTTTTTTAAATACACATCTATTTGTTTTATATTTCAAAATTGTTTACATTCAAATTTTGATTTTTTTCATATAAACATATATTTGTCTTATCTAAAAAATATATATATTTTTGCTATTTGTTATAGGAAATAATGAGTCGAAGTTGGATTACGGCACATCGAATGAGCAATGAATATGAGGAAGGTGTTGATGCCTTTTTGGAATTTGCTAAACGAAATGTTCCAAGTAGTGACATTTTTTTCTGTCCATGCCTGAAATGTCTGAATATGAAGAAGTTGATAAGTAGAGAGATAAAAGATCATCTGATTTGTCATGGTTTCAATCCGAGTTACAACCCTTGGATTTGGCATGGTGAAACTGGACAGAATGTCACTGATGATAATGAATCGCAAGATGGTAACTCCGATGGAATTGAAGAAATGATTCGCGATATTGTAGCAGAAAAAATTGAGATAGAACCGACAGTTGCACGTCTATATGGTGATGCCGAAAAACCATTATATCCTGGTTGTACAGATTTTACGGTTTTGTCGGCGGTGTTAAGATTGATTAACCTGAAGGCGAAACATGGATGGAGTGACAGAAGTTTTACAGAGCTGCTAAAATTGATGAAATACATTCTTCCAAAAGATAACGATCTTCCAGATTCACATTATAAGGCCAAAAAAATATTATGCCCGATGGGATTGGGATACAGGAAAATACATGCCTGTCCGAATGACTGCATTATATATAGGAAGGAATATGAATTTCGGAAAGAGTGTCCTAAATGTGGGACATCACGGTATAAGGTGAAAGAAAAATCACAAGCTGATGTAGAGATTACAAAGCTCCCTTCAAAGGTATTTTGGTATCTTTCTATAATTCCTCGTTTCAAACGTTTATTTGCTAATTCACATGATGCAAAAAGGTTAAGATGGCATGCTGATGAGCGGGTATGTGATGGAAAAATACGTCATCCAGCTGATTGTCCACAATGGAAGAAAATTGATGCCCAGTACCCTACATTTGGAAATGAAATTAGAAACCTGAGACTAGGCTTGTGCACAGATGGAATGAATCCATACCGAACCCTCAGTAGCACACATAGTTCATGGCCTGTTTTATTGGTAATTTACAACCTCTCTCCTGAAGTTTGTATGAAGCGAAAATATGTCATGTTGAGTATCATGATCTCTGGTCCAAAGCAACCCGACAATGATATTGATGTATACTTGTCACCGCTGATTGATGATATGAAACTGTTATGGGCTGATGGTATTAGGGTGTATGATTCTTATAAAATGGAATATTTTCAACTGCATGCAGTGCTTCTATTCACTATAAATGACTTCCCAGCATATGGAAATTTGTCTGGATACAGTGTTAAAGGGCATAAAGCATGTCCAATTTGCGAACAACAGACGTCATATTTTCAATTGCATCATGGGAGGAAAACAGTGTACATGGGTCATCGAAAGTTTTTGCCTATGGATCACCCTTATAGAAGACTAAAAAAGGCATCCAATGGCTCACAAGAATTTGATACTTCTCCAAAACCTTTATCCCCAGATTTGTATTTTGAGAGGGTGAAAAACCTTGATGTGACATTGGGAAAGACACAAAAATCTGGTAATGATAGACATATTTGGAAGAAAAGGTCAATATTTTTTGAGCTACCATATTGGAGGTATCATGAAGTCAAACATAATATTGATGTCATGCACGTGGAGAAGAATATCTGTGATTCTTTGATTGGAACATTGCTAGATATTAAAGGAAAGACAAAAGATGGGTTGAATGAAAGGTTAGACCTACTATCAATGGGAATACGTTTGGAGTTAGCTCCCACTCCTAAAGGAAGACGAACATTTCTTCCCCCGGCTTGTCATACATTATCGAAGAGGGAGAAAAGTAGCTTCTGTCAGTGTCTTCATGATATCAAAGTGCCTCAAGGTTATTCTTCAAATGTAAAAATTTTTGTCTCATTGAAAGACTTGAAGTTGATAGGTATGAAATCACATGATTGTCACATCATGATGCAACAAATTCTACCAGTTGTACTGCGTGGAATATTGCCCATCTGTGTCAGAAAGACTATAATGAGGTTGTGTTATTTTTTCAATTCAATTTGTAACAAGGAGATTGATGTGAATGCTTTGAACATTTTGGAAAAGGATGCAATTTTTATACTTTGTCAGTTGGAAATGTATTTTCCTCCAACTTTTTTTGATATGATGGTGCATTTAATGATTCATCTGGTTCGAGAAATAAAGCTTTGTGGACCTGTATATCTTCGTTGGATGTATCCTTTTGAAAGTTATATGAAAATATTAAAGGGATATGTTAAAAATCCATATCGACCTGAAGCCTCCATTATTGAAAAGTATATTTCTGAGGAGGTAGCAGAGTTTTGTACGAGCTACTTGGCTACGGCGCAACACATAGGTTTGCCTCCATCTCGCCATGAACGAGTTAATAATGAGGGAAAGGGGATTCGTGGCTTGAAAGTAAAATCACTATCAGCTGAACATATGAAGAAGTTAGAATCATACATCTTGAATAACATAGCTGATGTTCAACCGTATATCACATTGCATATTAATGAGTTGAAACAATGTCATCCAAAGAAGAAAGAAATGTGGATTTTGAATGAGCACAACAAAACTTTTTTTCCATGGTTTAAAAAGACCTTGCTTGGTAGATCAGATGTATCAGAGACATTAAAATGGATAGTGGGTGGTCCATCTTTAAATGTGATAACATGGTCCGCTTATGACATTAATGGCTATACATTTCATACGAAAGCTCAGGACAACAGAAGTGCAGTTCAGAATAGTGGTGTATTGGTGTTTGCAGAAGCAATGCATTTTTCTAGTGCTAAGGACAGAAACCCAATTTCGGCATCAAGTGCATATTATGGAGTGATTGAAGACATATGGGAGGCTGATTACTTTAAAATTAAAGTTCCTGTTTTTAACTGTAAAATGGTTTATCGGTAACAACAGTGTCAGACACGATGAATTTGGAATGACACTTGTTAATCTGAATAGATTGGAAGACACAGCTGATTCTTTTATAATGGCAACACATGCCAAACAAATTTTCTATGTAGTAGATCAATCAGATATGCAGTGGGCTGTTGTTTTACAAGGGAAAAAACAATATGTTGGTGAGGATGAATTTGATGAAGATGCTGATTTATGTGAGATCCCTACTTCCATGGAAAGATTAACAGAACATAATGATGAGTATGTTGAAGACATGGTTTGTGCCATAAGGAACGATCACGACGAAGGAATTTGGGAAAACAATCCAACTGTACATTCCTAAAATTACAGGTAACACATGTTTATTTCTTGTTTACATTTAGTTTTTTCATATAATGTTAGATATTGTAAATTTTTTACTTATTAAAACATGTATCAAACCAAAACGATAAAACAATAAAAACCGTAAAGAGGAGAAGTCCTGGGCGCACCGGCTGGCCGGTGGTGGATCATCGGTTGGCCGGTGGTCCAGACAGAGAGGAAGGCTCTCTGTCTGGTCCACCGGCCGGCCGGTGGTGATCCAGCGGCCGGCCGGTGGTCCAGACAGAGGAAGGCTCTCTGTCTGGTCCACTGGCCGGCGGGTGGTGATCCAGCGGCCGGCCGGTGGTCCAGAAAGAGCAAGGCTGTATGGTCCACCGGCCGGCCGGTGGTGAGCCAGCGGCCGGCCGGTGGCACCAGGCAGTGGGCAAGTCTACTGCCTGGGTCCTCCGGCTGTCCGGTGAGCTCACACCGGCTGACCGGTGGACTCAGTGAGTCCACTTTTCATCTTTCTTGAGCCAACTCCTTGGCAACCTTTTGCCTGTGTTTACCATGTTTATCATTATTTAACATGCTTACCATATTACCAATGTTTACTATTATGTAATTTAGTACACTTTTCTATTTTCTGATTAAGTAGTATTACAATATTTGAATTTGTATATTTGTGAACTAATGTTTGTTTTTTTGATTTGAAGGAAAATGACAGATCAATCAGTTGATCAGCCACATGATTCTGGAGATGAGCATATTGGTCATACATCTGGGGAGGAACATTCACATGCTCCTATTACGAAAAAGAGTTCAAAGGTTGGTAAGCGTGGGTGCACACGTTTACCAAAATTATCACTTGCCCGTACGAAGGAGGAGAGGATAGTCGTGGAGTTTGATGATGATGATCTTCCTAGAGGTCCAAATGCTAAAGATTTTAAGGGTTTTGTAGCAACTCAGGCTAAGAGAAAAGTAAGAATTCTCTATGATGATTGGAGAAGTGTGGATAAGGCGATAATTTCTCAGCTGTGGGAGACCATTTTGGTAAGATCTTTTTCTATTGTTTGACTGTTCTTTAAATGTTTCTAGTATATATAATATTTTTAACCTCTTTTTTATCAGATGACATTTGATATTCCTGACACTGGAGGAGTCAGGAAGAAATGCTTATCATTGGATGCTAGGAGATGGAGGGATTTCAAATCAACCCTCTCATCTGATTTCATTTTTGGTCATAGGAGTCGTGAGAATCCATGTCGTATATATCCTTTTATAGATGAAGACACATGGAGACAATTTTTTGAAAGTAGAAGAAAAGAATCATTTTTGGTAAGGGCAATGTAAACTTTTATAAGCTTTATTATATAAATGATCTTATTATTGTTTTGTTAATGATTACTTATTCTTAATTTACAACAAACAAGGAAAGATCATCAAGAGATCCAATCTAAAAATGTATACCCTCATAGTTTATCTCGGGGAGGGTATGCATTATTGGAAGAACAAATGATGGCAGAAAAATTTCAACAACTAAGAGCTGAGTCTTCAAGCTCTGGAGAGGTGGCCTTTCCATCCCCTCCATCTAGACATGAGAAATGGAAAAGAGATCGGAAGGGCAAAAAAGGACAATATCTTTCAGAAGAATCGAGACTCGTAGTTGAGAGGATTGTAAGATATCTATTTTATTTATTTAAGTTTATTATTTTCGTCATATATTTCCAATCATTATAGAAATGTTCAATTAATTATTACAGGACTCTCTTGAGGAGCAGAGTTCACAGGGGACATTTACACCATCTGGGAGGGAAGATATTTTATCTGTGGCATTGGGAAAGCCCGAACATCCTGGCCGTGTAAGGGGATATCCGGCAGGTGTATCAGTAAGAAAAGTGTTGCCACGTTCCTCAACTTCTAACGTTGAGGGAGTTTATAAAAAAAATAGAATCCTTGGAGGCTGAAGTCCATAATATTAATGCGACAATGGAGGAAAAGATTAGAGCATCGGTGCAGATTATGTTTGCAGACTTGCAAAGACAATTTCAGGGTGCAGCTCCCACTCCACCTCTCCCAGTAGCTCCCACTCCCCCACCTCAGCCTGCGGACCCCATTTTTGATCCTCCTCCTCCGCCGCAGCTACCTACTTATTGTGAGTTGTATGTTGATGATCCTCAACATCATATAGTTTCATATGGGATGGTATATTGTATAGGAGATACAGTTCATCATCAACAGTTAGAGGTAGAGAATCAGAGGGTCACTGTACAGGATATTATAGATATATCAGCTCGGATACCATTACCTACAGATGAGGTGACGACAGTTGGACATAGTATCGGCCATTTTTTACTTTGGCCATCCAGACTTCTTCGACTCATTACCATAGAGGTATGGATGTTATATCTTTTATTTTATATTTTTATTAATGTTTTATCATTTGAAAACTAATATATTTTTCAATTTATTTTTACAGGACTACTTTAAAGGTAAAGAAATACTGTATAGACAACAAAAAAGACAGATAGCTATGACATCAGATGCAGATACTAGCAATCTTGACAAATTGTCAAGATATTCAAATTTGTTGGCGGATCATTATGACTTTACAATGGAAGCTCATGTCTGTGGACGTGAACTAAGTGTGGGGATTATGAAAACTGATATCATGGAGTTTGTCACTGGAGATAAGTTGGGCATCAACGTGGTGCAAATTTTTATCATGTAAGTCTTAACACCTTTTCCTTGCGTTATATTTATTAAAAATGTATACTTATGTTTGCTTTGTATTAGGTATCTGTATAAAATTTGTGAGAGGAATGAGCTGCCAGATGTATATGGATTCGTGGACCCACAATTGATTTCCCCTAAAGCATGTGCATTGGATGAGGAACAAAGAATGCTTTATATTGCTGATAGATTTGAAAAGAATGTAATCACACAGTGTTGGATGATGCCTTTTTGTGAGAGGTATGAAACACATCCCTATCAAAGAGTTAATTATCTTATAACATAAAAAACCACTAACGTTAAATTTCCTTTTATCAGGGATCATTGGATGTTAGGGGTTTTTTGCCCTAGGGAGAAAACACTTTATTGGATATGCTCTCTCCATGATGATGTGCGAGAAAGTTTTAAGAATATATTGGAAACGTAAGTTTCAATTTCACAATAGTTTTATATATTATAATGAATTTTAAATTTACCCCATTCGTATTATTTTCTAACAGGGCATGGGTCCACTTTCGAAAAAGCGCAAAGAAAAGGAATTTCAAGATCAAATATGTACATGCGAAGGTAAATATCCATTTATAATTTGTACATTTTGATTTATTACATAAAAATAATATATTGAATTTACACTCATTCAAACAGAAATGTCATGAGCAACAAGGCATCATCGAATGTGGATATTACATGTTAAGATTTCTGTATGAAATAATAACAACTGGGACAGTTCTGAGTTTTGACCTGGTAAGATTTCCTCTTTCTCATAATATTTCAATTTGATTTATTCATTATACACGTTGACTACTATCCTTTTCCTTTGTAGCTTTTTGATGACCCTCAACCCTTTACTGCTGAAGATATCAAACACTTACAAGTGGAGTGGTCAAAATATTTTACAGGTTTGATTGACTTTTAGTTGTTTGTAATGTAAAATGTAATTTTGAATATTGTCAATGTAATTGTGTATTTCGTATTCGTTTAGGTTGGATTTAGTTTTTTTTGAAGTTGACAGTGTAAGTTTTGAATGTTATAGAAGTGAATGTTTAATTTTTCTCTACTTCTTGTTTTGGTCTACTGTTGATGGTTTTTCTGGTCTGGATTTTGGTATGGGGGGAGAGGTTCCAAGGGGGTGGGTGGGTGTTTGGGGGGTGTCCAAGGGATATGGGAGGGGTGTCCAAGGGGTGTTTGGGGCTGTCCAAGGAGTCGGTTGGGTGTAAATGAGGGTGGGGGGGGGGGGGGGGGGGCTGTCCAAGGGGTGGGGGGGTGTCCAAGTGGTGGGGGGGTGTCCAAGGGATATAGGAGGAGTGTCCAAGGGGTGTTTGGGGCTGTCCAAGGGGATGGGGGGGTTTCCAAGGAGTAGGGGGGGGGGAGGTTTCCAAGGGGTCTAGGGGGTGTCCAGGGGGTGGGGGGGCTGTCCAAGGGGTGGGGTGGTGTCCAAGGGGTGGGGGTGTCCAAGGGATATGGGAGGGGTGTCCAAGGGGTGTTTGGGGCTGTCCTAGTGTTCGGGGGGTGTAAATGAGGGTGGGGGGGCTGTCGAAGGGGTGGGGGGGTGTCCAAGGGGTGGGGGGGGGGGGGGTGTCCAAGGGATATGGGAGTGGTGTCCAAGGTGTCTGGGAGTTCTGTACGAGGGGCCGGTTGGGTGTAAATGAGGGTGGGGGGGCTGTCCAAGGGGTGGGGGGGTGTCCAAGGGGTGGGGTGGGGGTGTCCAAGGGATATGGGAGGGGTGTCCAAGGGGTGTTTGGGGCTGTCCAAGGGCTCGGGGGGTGTCCAGGGGTCGGGGGGGGGGGGGGGGTGTCCAAGGGGTCTCAGAGGGCTGTCAAGGTGTGGGGGGGTGTCCAATGGGTGTTTGAGGCTGTACTAGGGGTCTTGGGGGTGTAAATGAGGGTGGGGGGGCTGTCCAAGGGGTGGGGGGTGTCCAAGGGATATGGGAGGGGTGTCCAATGGGTGTTTGAGGCTGTACTAGGGGTCGTGGGGGTGTAAATGAGGGTGGGGGGGCTGTCCAAGGGGTGGGGGGGTGTCAAAGGGTTGTGGTGGGGCTCCAATGTGGTGGGGGAGGGCTGGCTAGGTTGTTAGGTGGGTATAGATGAGGGTGGGGTTCAGTTGGGGCTTGGGGGAGGGCTGTCATGGTTATTTTTGTTTGGTTTCTGGTTGCTTTTTGGTGAGAGCAGTGCAATTATTTAAAAAAAAAATATCGCTTTCACGTCGGTTATTTTATAACCGACGTGGTAAATAAATCGGTAGGGGTTTATCACATCGGTTTTTTCGAGAACCGACGTGATAAACCATTCCCGGGCCTTTTATCACGTCGGTTCTTAATATAACCGACGTGATAAAAGGCCTGGGAATCGATTTACCACGTTGGTTATTGGATAACCGACGTGATAAAACGTTTCCCAGGCCTTTTTATCAGGTCGGTTATTTAAGAAACCGACGTGATAATAGGCCCGGGGAAGGGTTAATCACGTCGGTTATGTCATAACCGACGTGATAAACGATATCCCAGGCATTTTATCACATCGGTTTAGAAAATAACTGACGTGATAAACCCCCCCCCACGCATATTTATGACGTCGGTTATTAATGAACCGACGTGATAAACACCGTGATGTTTGGGATGTTACGTCGGGTTTTAAATAACCGACGTAAAAAAAGTTATTTATAATGTCGTCCGTATTAACGTCGCCTAAAAACCGACGTAAATAATGAAAAATAACCGACGTAAAAAATGTTTTCTGCACTAGTGATGGAGGTAAAATTCCATAAAAGGGAGAGGAGAAAAAGAAGGAGATGAATCCAAAAGAATGATGTCAGAACATAACTTATATCGAAGACTGGTCAATATTGCTTGGTTACATCAAGACAGAGTGGAACAAATCCTAGGAGGAAAGTTTGACTACACAACCCCTACTGAAAGGAATGGGATGTTCAAGTGTCTCACACCTGAGAATAAGGAAGAATAACTAAGGAGGAAGATATATCATCCCTTTAGAAGATTTAATGGAGTAGTGGTTTAAGATACGATGGATTTTCCATTAAAAGCAGATCACATTAAACCACATGGTTTGAACATGTAGAAAAAAAACATCTTGATACTTAGGAGAAATTAATATAGGAGTTATGACCTTTGAATCTGCCTTAGATTCCTTAAAATGAGTCTTTAAATGCATTTTATGTTAAAGAAAACATCAAAGGGGTGAAACTGTAGGAAGCTGGAAAAACTGTTCACGAACTTGAAATTTGGAAAAGGAAATAGAGGTTACTGATAGACCTCACCATTCTAGAAACACTGTTCACGAATTCAAAATTTTGCAAAGGAAATAGAGTTTACCGATAGAACCTCATCATTCTGGAAAGACTATTCATGAACTCAAAATTTGGAAAAGGAAATAGAGGTTACCAATAGAACCTCACCGATGGAACTGTTCACTGATGGAACTGTTCATAGAATTGGAAATTTGGAAAAGGAAAGAGATGACCATTGGAACCTCACCGATGGAACTGTTCACCGATGGAACTATTCATAGAATTGTAAATTTGAAAACGTGTTGAGGATAAGTCACATTGACCTCTTGAAACACCTCATACACCTGATTTTTGCAAAGGAATGGACCAGAGAGGTCTGGGCCATTACATCAGATACCTCTTAAAACATTCTCATCCTTGATAATTCAATACCCACCAAAAGGGAAAATGAAATGGGGTCCGAACAACCACCCATCGAGATACCTATTAAAAGAGAGCAAGCCAAAAGAAGAAGAAAAAAGAAATCCATATTATAAACATTAAAGGTCTATAACCACAAAGGCTACATCGATACATGAAAAGAGTTAAACATCAAAAAAATATAGGTACTGAGCACATATCTATGACTCACATTCCCAGGTAATATCCTTCATGCCACAGTGTCGCCAAAAGATATGAACCAAGGGGATAGAACGCCCGCGTAACACCTTCTCTTTGCGGTCTTAGATCTCCACAGGTCACTCCTCAAAGGTTGCATCATCATTAACATCGATCTCTCCCCAATCGGTGTTGTGAGAGTCATCATGAGGATAACTATGGAGTTGTGATATCTGAAAAACATCATGTATCCGAATCAACTGCGGGGAAAGTGCTACTCAATATTCCATAACTCCAACACAAGCTAACACCTCAAAAGGCCCAAAAAACTGAGGAGAAAACTTACTCCCACGACCAAACCTTGGCTGCCCACGATGGGGAGTCACCTTCAGAAACACGTGATCCACAACATCAAACTATAAAGTTATCCTTCTTTGATTGGCATATGATTTTTGACGATCTTGTGCTGTCTTCAACCTCTCACGAATCACCTGAACCATATCTATTGTATTCTACACTAGTTCCGGTCTGAGAAATGCTGCCTCTCCGACCCCAGTCCAACACAACAGAGAACATCAAGGTCAGCCATACAAGGATTCAAATGGAACCATACCAATGGTGGAGTGAAAACTATTTTTGTAAGAGAACTCCACCTAGGGTAAGTGCCTCATCCAAGAACCTCCAAAATCAAGAACACAAGAGCTTAATATGTCTTCAAGAGTTTGGATGGTTTGATCTGTCTGACCATCCGTCTGAGGATGAAAAGAAGTGCTCAGGCATAGCTATGAACTGAAATAATGCCGGAGACCACTCCACACCCTTGAGGTAAAATGAGGATCTCGATAAAAAATTATCATCCTTGGGACTCCATGAAGTCTCACCACCTCCTCCAGATACTGCCTCAACAAAACTTCTTCTGATCTTGACTCTTTGATTTCTATGAAGTGGGATGATTTTTTTAAACGATCCACTACCACCCAAAAAGCATCATGTCCTCCCTTATCTCGAGGTAAACCAGTGAAAAAGTCCATTGAGATTTCCTCCCACTTCAACTGAGGAAAATCTAACACCTGGAGTAGACCACCAGTAACATGGTGTTCGACCTTCACCTTCTGGTAGACCAAACATCGAGACACAAACTCCGCAACCCCACACTTCATCCGAGGCCACCAAAAATGGATCCTCAAGGCTTCTTACATCTTTTTCCCGAAAGAATGCACCACTAAAGGAGAACTATGGAACTCTCTGAGAACCACATCACACATCGTCATAGGAACAAATATCCATCCATGATACAACACTCAGTGTTGTTCATCCTTATAACAACCATCAGGGGCTTCGCCAAAAACAACTCAGTCTCTCCAGACATCCACCTCTAGATCCCCCAACTGGGAATCTTCCACCTCCTGCACCAGAGATGACTCTACCATCATCTAGAAAAGACAACCTCTACCCCCAACTTCTCCCATATCAAGATGTAATGCTAAAAGTTCTTCCATTACTCTCCAGAAGTCACCAGATTTATGTACTACATCACTACGTGACTTATGAATCAACGCATCTACTACAACATTCCCCTTTCCAGGTGTATACGATATTTTAAAAGCATATTTCTGTAAGAACTCCATCCACCGACGCTGTCCTAAATTCAAGTCATACTAGGAGAAAACATACCTTAGGCTCTTATTATTGGTGAAAACCACAAAGCGCTCCCCAATGAGGTAATGTATCCACAACTTCAGAGAAAACACATCGGCTGCCAACTCAAGATCAAGGATGGCATAGTTACGTTCATGAGGATGTAAATGTCAAGACCCGTAAGAAACAACTGATATTTTCTGCATCAAAACACAACCTAACCCCAGATGCGAAGCATCACAAAAAACATTAAATTGAACTCCCTCTGCTGGAAGACAAAGAAATAGATCACTTAATGACTTCTCCTTTAAATAATTGAAAGTTACCTGACACTGATCAGTCCATATGAATTCCTAATCCCTCTTGGTCAATGTCGTCATAGGAGTCGCAACTCGAGAGAAATCAGCTACGAACCTCCTGTAGTAGCCTATGAGACCAAAGAAACTTCGCACCTCTAACACTGTCTTGGGAGCTGCCCAAGACACAACTACTTCTATCTTTGATGGATCCAAAACTACTCCCTAGGAGGACACAACGTTCCCAAAGAAACGGACTTCTAGAGATGAAAAACCACACTCCGACAACTTACCCAACAACTGATGTCGATTAAGAAGTTCCAAAATGGCGTGTAGATGCTCCGCATGCTCTTCTTTAGATGTGGATTACACAAGGATATTGTCGATGAAAAATAAAAAGAACTTGTCCATGAACTCATGTAACACAACCTTCATCAATCCCATGAACATAGCTAGAGCATTTGTCATTCCGAACAACATTACAACGAAGTCATAATTCTCCTAACAACAACAAAAAGCAGTCTTCGGGATATCCTCATAATTTACATGAATATGATGATATCCTGACTGCAAGTCGATCTTTGAGAACCAACTTTCACCATTCAATTGATCTAATAGATCATTAATCCGTAGAAGAGTATAACTATTATTTATTGCCACTTTGTTTAAGCGATGATAATCTACACACAACCGCAAACTGCCGTCAACCTTCTTAATGAACAAAACTGGTTCAACCCACAGTGACACACTCGGCCGAACAAAATCAAACTATAACATACCATCATGTTGTATACGTAGCTCTCGTAACTCATAAGGGGCCATCCTATATAGATATAGAGAGATAAGAGATGCTCCTGTTTGTAGCTCAATCCCAAACTCGATCTCTCGTCGAGTGGGTAATGCTACAACCTCTTCTGGAAGGACATCAGGGTACTCTTATATGACTTTAGGAAATGCCAACTACTGAACCTCTGAAGTACTCAGCATCAGCTAAGTCATCATGGATGATAAGGATAGAAAACTCCTATGACCCATCCGAGGATCTCTCTCACCAACAAACACCACCGTCTTTCCATCTGCATCAAAGAAAATGACCTTCTTCCTAAAGCAATCCATGATAGCCTACACTGAATACAACCAATCCATACCGAGTAGGACATCATATGGTTGTATTCGTAAACATAGGAAATCTCCCCAACAGTGGTGCTTCCCCAACACTAGCTCACAGTCTCTACATATTTCAAACAAGTCAACTCGACCTCCAACTGGTTTTGTCCATGCCAAGGGCACTGGAAGCCTCTTTACCTCAATTCCCAATGCATGGACAAGGGTAGGTGATATGAAGGAGTGTGTTTCTCTTGAATCAAACAAGGCATACACCAAGGTAGAAAATAGGAAAAGGGTACCTCAAACGATGTCTGGATCGCCTGGTACTGGTAACGCTAAAGCATGAAGCTGACCACGACCTCCTCCATGACCTCTATGACTCTAATGATGACTACCACCATGACCACACTCAAATATCTGAAGATGAGGAGAATCACTGGGTTGTCCCATGCCTACCCCTTCTACCCTATAATGATCTAAAGCTGGTGCAAACTGCTGCTACTGTATCGGTTGGAACTATATCAATGGAGGAACCTGGATCAGAACACTTGGTGCACGATGATTGCTCAGATAGGTCGGGCACTCTCATTGCTGATGACCTCGATCACCACAAGAATAAAAAGATCTTGATTTCTTGGCATAGGACTGAGGGCTACTTCCCCTGGAGAAACAAGATGCTAAGGGCTGGGACCTACCCCGGGCTGAACAAAATATCTTGTGCCCTAGAAACCGAGAATCCTAGACCACAGCTTAGCTTCATGAGGAATCATGATTACTCTCCTCTCGTGGGGATCCGGTTCTAGCCAATGTCAGCTCGACGACCTCTACCCTTTCCATCACCTCTAGATATGTCTTCAGAAACAATGGGGTGACCTGGCGTTGGATCTCTTGATGCAAAGCCTCCTCGAAAATTCTCGCCCTAGATCCTCATCTGGAAATAGGTCTGAAGAATATCGTAAAAGGTTCTCGAAACATATTACAAACTCTCAGAAAATAGATCTCCCCTGTTGAAGGGTAAGAAGCTCATGGTGACTGGACACCTTCGCGGTGAAAGAAAGAATCTCGACCCTAAACATGTCTCGAAACTCCTCCCATGAGATCGCTTACTCCTCACGATCCCCGAGAAACAATAACCACCACTACCTCACTGCTCCACGCAGAATTTCCACAACCAAGGGCACCCAGGGCTCCTTCCGAGCATAGATCGAACTGAAGCCTATCTTGACCTCCTCAAACTAGTCTTCTGTGACTGCATCAGAATTGGAGCCCTCATACTTCTGCAGACTTTGGTGCTGGAACTCTCAGAGTGTCCTCCTCCAAGTGTCATCACCATCAACCTCTACCCGATGAAGTTTTTTTGGCACATATTGCGGGACATCTTCTATGCGATCATGACGAGGAAATCGACCTGAAGATATACCTAAAAAATAACAAATAGTTAGAGCTCTTAAACCTAGAATATGGAAGACTTTGAATTAATTAATTAATAGTTTTATTTTATTCATTTTAGGTTAACCAATCCCAATGTCTACCAATTCAAACACAAGCACAAAGAATAATTATGAATGATCTTTTCCTAGGTCTCTGCCCTACACTAGTATCACCTTGTTTAGTAGCCACCGTAAACTTAATGGTCCACACATAACGTCATAGGGGGGCCCTAAAATCCTTTGTCTCAGCTGGTTTCTAGTGTTTACATCACTTTCTAAACATAAATGACACCATTTCCCTACCAACCCATGAAACCTCACCTGTGCCTAACTCCAAACTCTATCCCAGCCCTCAACTAGAGCCTCTCATACCACTCTGTCATGACCCCCTCCCCACAAAGTGCACCCCTCTTGGGCCAGCAATGTGAGAAAGGAGATAATAACCCCCGAGTCCTGCCTCCAGCAGGCCCCAGGTTAGCGACTAGCACTAACGGTATAATAAACTCACAAATTGGAGGCATTACCCTCTAAGAGAACACATGCGAAAGAGAGAGATAAGATAGACACCAAAAAACTCTATATCAAACTAAAATATAAATGAAATCCCAAGTACACATATGTACTGTCATGAAAAACTACTACAACTGAAAGGGGAAAAACTATAAGTACCCAAAGGAAAGTAAAAACAAAAATGACCAAGAAGCCCGAACAGCTCCTACAACCCCACGATAGTAGTAAGCATCCTGATCTCCAACCTGCTCCAAGTGACCGAAAGAAAATAGTTTATATATAAATAGGGTGAGTGTTATAGTATACTCAGTAGGATCCTCCCCAGTTCCTCTCGTTAAAAAGTAAAGAAAGCATGAAGAAGCATTGTGAACAACAAGTGAAACTAACTCGTCACCTAAACATGTATACTATGTTCCTAGCCTCACCATGAATACTCTCACCAAGTAACACATAAAAGAGTATATAATATAATAAATAATATCAAGGGTACTCCAATACTACTTCCCCACTGGTTTGCAGCTTTTCCCTAACGTCGTACTTCCTTAGTATCTCTCCCAAAAAAGGCTTTCCTGCAGACACCTGGGCAATGCACCAAAACATGAAACTCGTGCAACCACACCACCACATCCACACAAGAAGTAACCAGGTAGTTTTTGGGAGCTACCAAAACTCGCATAACATGTATCATATTTCAGGTATTTTAACTCAAGCCATTACAGCCCATAAACCGAGTAAGGATCCTCAAGCCATCACAACCTATACAGCTCACACCTATAGTAGTCCATAAAAAACTATATCTAGAATATATGTGCATGAATATCCACAAGACATTACAACCCTCTACACACATATATGGGGGAAACTAACCGCTGTGCCTACCAGTACAAGTAACTACCATGATAAAAGGCGGGGCCAAAGGGGGTAGTCATCAATCCATCCTCCCACCAGATTGTTGGGGAAAACACCCTCTAGGGCTCATAATCCATGGGGTGTTAGTTTACCTTACTGAAGGGGTGGAGTAGCATATAGAAAACACAAAAAGTACAGAATATACTATAGCTCACAACCACACTATGGGAATAACCCAGTCTTAGATTCAACTACAGCTAACTTTTCTCAGACTCCTGGATGCCAATTCTGAGACTTGGTTTCCTATAAGAACACAACTATTTTTAGAGTTTTAATATATTACTTCATTATATTTTATCATTTTAACATTATGTTAATTAACAATTTAAACATTAATTAACCATCAATAATTTCCACATTATATATCATTAGCATCACACCTAAAGATTACTGTCCCTTCAAATTAAAACCTCATCATTACATCACATCAAGCTTCAACCCCAAGGGTTAACATCATTTATTCAATTATTCATTACAACATTACTTTCCCATATTCCTAGGCATTATAGAAAAACATTATATGCTACTAAACACAAGGGGGCTCAACACGGTGAGTAGATATACTATCCATCGAGTCTTTGCTACCTATAGAAAGAGTGTAGACTCATCCTCCCTTGAGAAGATAAACATGGAAAGCACGTGGCATACCCTACACGTATTAACCTCTTTCGAAAGAAGGGTAAGCAAAACCAGCTACCTTGAGCAGTGGGGAAAAGTAAAGCATATAATCAACCAATAAGAAACAAAAACCATCCAACAATCACATCCATCCCATTACACCATCCTCAATGTCCTCATGACACCCACATGTATAAACCGATGCATCTCGCCACTCCAGGCATCAACTGATGCCACAAAAAATAGGCCTCCATGCCCCCACATGTCACAACAGCCATCCAGGCTCACATCATAACACAAACATCAAGGAAAAAAAACATCATAACAATTGGGCTCTTGGACCTTATACAAGAAATTGGGTAACTATGAACCCTAAAAGGAATTATATTTTATCAAACAACTAGTTCTTTAATCCATCTTGGATTAACCAATTTATTATTAGCAGGTTCCAATTCGAGAAACCTAACCAGTAAGCTATCACAAATTGATTAATCATGCTTACTACATCAAGTTGATTAACATCAAATTACAAAAACATCAATCAAATTCATTCAAATGCCTCTTTATCTTTAGCCAGGTGATTATCAATTAATTATAGCTTTAAGTTCTCTACCAATTTCCATCAAGAACGAAATTATAAACACAAAAAGCATTGATATCACACTATCTATCCAAATAAGAGGCAATAACATATGATTTCTATCAATTTATTTATTAGGTCAATTATATTGTGATCCAGTGGGATAAAACATTCTAACTATACAGTTGCACGTAAAAGAAAAGAGAAGCAACAAATCTCCTACCTTAAATAGTTCTTGATGTTATTTATGTGAGAATGATTCACACAATATGTTATGATCTCCTTCCCCCATGATAACTGTATTCACCCGAGGATGTAGAGATACCACCACACCAGTCAAAATACAAGAAAATCCCATTAGGAACATGAAGGTAAAATTCCATAAAAGGGAGAGGAGAAACAGAAGGAGATGAACCCAAAATAATGATGATAAAACATATCTTATATCGAAGACTGATCGATATTGCTTAGTTGCATCAAAACAGAGCGGAACAAATCCCAAGAGGAAGGTTTGATTGAACAACCCCTATGGAAAGGAATGGGTTGTTCGATCATCTCACGCTCAAGAATAAGGAGGAAGAACTAGGGAGGAAGATATATCATCCCTTTATAAGATTAAACTGAGCAATGGTTTAAGATATGATGGATTTTCCATTAAAAGCGGATCACATTAAACCATACAGTTTGACCATGAAGAAAAAAAACATATCGTGCCTTAAGAGAAATTAATATTAGAGTTATGACCTTTGAATCGGCCTTTGAGTCCTCAAAATGAGGCTTTAAATGCATTTTACATCAAAGGAAACGTCAAAGGGGTAAAACTGCAGGAAGCTAGAAACACTGTTCACGAACTCAAAATTTGGAAAAGGAAATAGAGGTTACTGATAGACCTCACCATTCTGAAAACACTGTTCACAAACTCAAAATTTTGCAATGGAAATAGAGGTTACTGATAGAACCTCACCATTCTGGAAACACTATTCACAAACTAAAAATTTGGAAAAGGAAATAGAGGTTACCGATAGAACCTCACTATTCAGGAAACACTGTTCATTAACTCAAAATTTGGTAAAGGAAATAGAGGTTACCGATAAAACCTCACTGATGGAACTGTTCACCGATGGAACTGTTCATAGAATTGGAAATTTGGAAAAGTTTTGGGGATAAGTCACCTTGATGTCCCAAAACACCTCATACACCTAATTTTCACATTGGAATGGACCAGATACAACTATTCATAGAATTGGAATTTTGGAAAAGGAAAGTGATCACTGTTGGATCCTCACCAATGGAACTGTTCACCGATGGAACTGTTCGTAGAATACAGAAATTGGAAAAGTGTTGGGGATATGTCACCTTGACCTCCCTAAACACCTCATACACCTGATTTTCACAATGGAATGGACCATAGAGGTCTAGCACATTACATTGAGTTAGTGAACAAACACATCTAATATGTCTTTCATCTTGAATCACACTAATTTGAAATGGTCATCACATATATAGCTTTCTCTACACTTTAAAATACTCAAAACCAAAAATCATTTAGGAATACACCTCCTATTACATTCTATATCATATTTTATAATAAAATATACTAATCATATATCCCTTATGACACAATGAATACCATTTGAATCAGATCGTAAGATCCTAAATTGGGTATTTTACATTAAAAACCTACCCATATTTATCACCTTCTTTGTTATTAAAAACACTATAAGCCACATCAAAATCATTTACATAAACATATTGGTAATAACATTACCAAGAAAACTCCTAAACCTTCCCCATTATAGTATACTCACCCATTCTGACAAATCCATACATTTATTTACCTAAATAATCATAATCTAATACCCCAATAATTTATCTCAAAAGTGAACTCAAGAATCAATAATTCAATTATTTTAGTGACCCCAAACAGTTCCCTCAATATGAGACCATTTTCAAACATCCATAAACTAATAAAACTCAAGTGGTACTCCTCACAATGATCTATAAATCCTAGAATTTATTCATCCATTCGAATAATATATAAGGAAATATAATTCCCATAAATAGAGATTCACAATATCCCATAAGAAAACTATAACCACATGAACCATCCATAGGGATTAAGCCTACTTTACCCTCTCTTACTAGCCAAAGTGGACCCATCCTAGTATATTAAGAAATTATCCAAAGCATAAAAATTTATTGAAGGTCTATTTCACAGAATTAGTATCCACACACCTTGGTAACAAAGTCATTGAGCATTCTTAAAATCAAAAAACAAAAAGAAGAAAATTCATTCTGCTCATAGAATAATATACCCTACCAAACATACAAATTTAGAACCACCGTAGTCTTTGTTTTGGTATCCTACACTAGATCCACCATACACACATAAAACCTCATACATAAAATATGTGATATATAACATTATATATATTGAGAAAATTACATTTTTATTAGATTTACCCGACCCAATATCGTTATCTAATTAGACAATATTCACCTAAAATTAGAAAATCTAATTAAAGGACCTATTATAGAATTTTTCTTGAAAAATATTAAAATAAATTTATGTAAACTAATGGATTTTTTGATGAGATTTTATTTTTTGTCAGTATAAAATAAATTCAATGTGTATTAAAGATAGATGAGGTTTTAATATCTAAAATGAAAATAGAAAAAGAAGATATTACTTACGTTAAATGCAAAGAGTTGAGGCTGCTACTTAGAAACCTCATGTGTATAAATTAAAGATATAAGTATTAATATGTGATGATTTATGGGCCAATATTCAAGTTAAATATGTTATAATAGATGAAAAATTGCCTAAAAAAGATTTTCATATATTTTAAGGAATCCATCTAGGAGAGAGATTTAAAAAATGATATAAAATAATAATTCAATATGAAGTTATCAAGAAACCACCCAATAGATATTAGAAAATTAAAGTTGTATGAATAAGCTATATAGTCATTTTGGATGATGGTTTTGGGTTGATTTGAGGAGTTAGATAAATCATTAAGATGACTTGAGATATGATGCATTTAGTTTGGAATGTCAATGTTAGAGTTAGAATTTTATTTAATCACTAAACTTTATAAAGTTCATAGGGTTATAAATTTGTGAAGAATTAATAAACTCTTTTTAGAGTTTAGAACTATATAGGAGTCAGTGTTTTAGAATTTTATTCGATTTGGGCTAAATATTTAATGTATCATTGATATTGAAATATTTTTTCAGAGGCAATATAGAGTTTAACTATATGAATTTTGAGGGTTGATAAAAGATTATAGATTTCAACCCTTTCATAAAAATTAATGTTCATATTGTGGAAAATTACTTTCTAGAGTTTATAGACTTCATAGAGTTCAAGAAGTATCTATAGTCCATTCATCCCTATAAAAAACTGTAGTGTTTAGATAACTCTATGAAGATGGGTAACCCAACCTCAAAGACTTCATAGGGTTTCTATCAAACTATATAGAGTTCAACTAAATTCATGAAAAATAGGCCAAGATGAAACACTATGAAATGAAAATAACATAATAAAAGGAAGAAAATCAAAATAAATATTTTGATAAATTTATAGTGAAATCGATATAATTATTATGTGAATATTAATGGAAAATATCGAGTATCAAGAATTCAAATATTTTGAAGAAAAAGAGTAAAATTGGGAAAATATTGCATTGATATTCAGGAAAATAAATATCTTAATTAGTATAAATAATTGTGATTCATGTTAGAAGGATAAGGAATCTACCACACCCTGAAGGGGAGTACATAATTTTGGTGATGCATAATACCATGCACATTTAAATAATTCAAATATAATTAATGAATACTTTTTTTAGATATTTTAAATAAAAAATTATCTAAACTATTTAGGAGGATTTGAATGAAAATTATTGACTAGGAAATGAGAAGATATTTAGAGCGAATTCAAACAAGAAATATATATACGATTAAATAAAATAGATCACATATTTATGTAGATTAAGGACTTTACATAATTCAATACAGAAAAAATATTCAAGGGATTTTATATGAATATAAGAAGGAGAAATAAGGGGAAAAAATATCTTTATTATAGAAAGAGCTCTTTGACACCCGCAGATCATTGAAGAAACCTTTCCAAGGAAATAAATATAAAGACCATGATACTGCTATTATAAGAAAAAATCATCTAATTATCAAATGATGGATAATTTAATTTCATGAAGCAATATCCTTTTAATCAAGAAAAAATGTGTAGAAGTCCTATAGTAAAACTATATACTAAAATGTGATCATGAGAAATCTACTAAAATTAAAATAAGGAAGAAAAGGGCTCATGTACAACTAAAAAATATAGGAGTCGTTGAAGTAGTAATTGGTGCTTCATGGAAGTTCCATTAAATATTGTTGGTTAAAGTATAAGAAACACCACATATTTTGAGGATAAAATGATATTTTCAAGAGATAAATAAACTATAGGATGCATTATAAATAACATTTTACTTTCTTTATAAAGTATTGGATATGAAAGTGGATATTTCATACCTTGGAAGAGTATATGATACCCCTTCATCCTTATTATTATGATTTATAGGAATTTAGAATCACTAAGATAAAAGAGTGATAATAAAATCAATATCTTGATATGTGTTGAACCCAAAAAGGAAAAGGTTTTCCCTGACAGGACCAAACCATTTAAAAATATTTATGTGCTACTATTCTTATTCATTCTGCATTGAATACTAAGATAAGGTTGTGTGTACATAATTATATTCTTATATATTAAAAAATATAGTGGTTATATTATAACATGGGATAATTATGGATAGGGATAAAACATAATAAATGTTTGGTAAACTGATTTACCAACTATTGTGTCCCTACATGATGTACTGGGAATAATAACTGGTATTAAAACTAACATAGTCTACCTCTAATTGGTTTTATTTTATTACCCAATCTGTTTTAATAAGAACTAAATAAATTAAATATTTGAATAATATATATATCTGTATAAAATGGATAATTCAAACTATGTCCCTTTTATAGTAGAAATAGTGGTTTTAACCAAAAAAATTGAATAACAAGAAGAAAAAATAGGAAAAAAGTTTAAAACAAATGTCAAATGAAAAAAAGATCAACCACTACTTAAATATATTCATAGTGGTAAGTGTTCATATGTAAAATATATAAAAAATGTTTTTTTTAAAATAAAAATTATAAATCTATAAAGAGTGTGAGAAGGATGATTTATCCAAATAAGTGAATTCTTCTACTCTAATATCGAATTTTGTGTAAAGAAAGTTCATACTGAAGTAGTCACTTATATTGAAGGTTTTGTCATGGAAATTCATGATGAAAAATTAAAACATGGATAATAAGTTGAAGAAATGGTAAACACACTAAGAAAGAAATTATTAAAATTCAATGTTTTGAAATAATTTATATAGGTAAATGAAAAATAGATATTGATATATAATTAAATATATTCCCCAGTTGAAGAAAAATTACAGAGACATGGTTTAGAAAAAGTTATTACTCCAATTTTTCATAAATAAGTGATACATGTACTAAAAGGATTACACAAAATCTCCATAAATTCAAATTATCATCAAATATTGGTTATATAAAAACAAATAAAATAGATTTATAACTATTTTTAGGAACCAATAAAAATATATAAAGATAAAATAAAAGTGTTGAAGAATAATTTGAAGATACCTTGATATTTTTTGAGGATGTGAAAAAAATCCATCAAAATGAAGAATCTTGTGTTTGAATTTAAAATGAGGAATTTTTAACTAATAAAAACTCGGATATCCCAATAATTGAGAAGAAAAATTATTCGAAAAAAATTTATATTAAGAGTCATGGATCCAAGAAGGCTTATATGAATGCACAAAAGAGCTTAAATTCAACCCATGTTTAACCAACACCAAGATCAAGGAGAAATCCTAGCCATATTACCTAAAAAATTAGAAAAAGGTGGTTCATTGGAAACTATTGGTTATATTAGAGGGTTGGGCAGAAAATAAATTGAGTTTTTGAATAGTATTTTTATTGTATAAGCTACTTTATTCCTAGAGAAAGTGGTGGAAGGGATGAATAAAGAATAAAAAATTAAATTAAAAAAATAATTTATATAAAAGTATAAATTTTTTCACCATTAAATTATCATATTTCATGGAGAAAATATGTGAGTATTTCTAAAAACATGGTCATAACTATGATGAGTGGTGGTATGTACCCATCATTTATTAGAAAAATACCACTAAGAAACGAATACCACAATACCAATATGTATAATAGACAATAAAAGGAGATAAAGAAACATTTGGGGAAATAAAAGTGAAAAAGGTATTACATATAAGAAGAGAACTAATGAAAACACATTGAATAAGTCTAATAAGAATGATAAAAAGTATGTAAAATCAAAATTGAGATGAATCTGTTGTGGGAGGAAGCATCACACCAAAGAAAAACTGTAAGCAGGACATTGCAATTAGTGTCAAAGGAAGATATATGAATTAAAAAATTGAATCAATTCAAGAGATAAATAAGTATTTATTATTAATTAAATACGTACTAGATGATTAGGTGAATGAGTTGGCCAAAAAGAAAAACAATTAAGTTGTAAATAAAATACTTTAAAGCTCCATTAAATCTTTGTATGCCATGAATGAGTTACTATTTGTAAAAATAAATTGATAATGGTTAATATATTGAGAAGGAATAATAAAGTGATGAATTTAAATAGTATATTTCATATGGATAAGATCTAAAATTTTAGGAGTGGTTTTCTTAGGCTGATGACCCATGAGTTCCAAAATCACTGTGTGGAAGGTTCTTTGATGTTGGTCATACATAAAAATATTTATGACTATAGTTCCAAATCAAATAGAAATGATTAAAAATGTTGAAGAAAATTAAAATATCCATTAACTGAATGTTATTTTTTAAAAATGGTGAATAAGCCTATTTGACAAATAAATAATGATAAAAATAAGAAAAAGACCATGATATCCAAAGAAATCTTGAATTAAAAAACAAAATTAAAGAAAACATAATGATTTTGTAAAATATGGTTCCAAATTAAAGTGAGGTTCAGTGTTGAAATCTAGGTCTCAACCTCGCTGCTTTTATTGAAGAAGTAATAAATAATAAAACTTATTTCCTTGAATTGGTTTGAAAGTGTATTAATTTATGGAATTGAAAGTGAAACTTAAAATGAGATATATACAAGGCCATAATTATTGTAAAAAAATTAAATTTACCCGACTTGAAGTGTTCTAAATACCACGATGAGGAGGAAATTATTGAATCTACTATGTGGGAGAAAATAGAAAGATGATTTTTCAAAACATCATTGTGTAATGAATCTTGGATTTGTGGAAAACACTTTATAATTAAAAATTTATGTATGTAAATCACTCTTTCCCCCTAATTTTGTTCTCAAAAAAAGTTTATTTTTAAGGGATAATGTTGGTTGATGGGTAAGATAATAGAAATGTGGAGTTATATGACTTTTACTTGAATTCTTTCAATGGGGTTATTAAAGATAAGTTTATGTCAAATATATTGATAAATATGTTTAAACACCAACAAACAAGAACATATTAATGTGGTATTATATGGTAGATATATTTATGATTATATTTTTTATATTAGTTAATATATCTTGGTCTCTACATTAGATTTACCCATGTACTCATAGGCTTTACTTTCTAAAGGATTATTTCTAATTGGTGTGTGGCCCTTCTATCAAGTAATAAGAATCAAACTAATTTTTTAAATAAAATAGGGAGAATAATATGATATATAAACCATAGAAAATGGTTGTAGAAGAGTTTGATCCATCCACTATATTCCATTGAATTTGTTGTAAATAATGGGTTGTAGATAACAATGAATATGAATTGAAATTGGGTATTGATAAAAAATACAAAATGGGTTTAATAAAGTTCCCAAATATATTTGGGAAGATGATATTGTATTTTCTTTCAATAGGAAGTAATAATAATTTTTATTGAATTAGGATGAGGTTCTTCCATCATACATGGAAAAGGATATGTAGAAGATAGTACCTATGTTAAATATGAAATGTTTATCTTGCTTCTTCAATATATCAAATAGACAGATCCAAGATATCATCATTAGTATTTAATGATTGGTGGTTTGATATTCAAGTTAAAGGCTTCTTCTTATATAGTAAACAATATCTTGGAAATTTTGAAATATGTCTAAAGGAATTTGGTGAGTGGGGATATTGATGAATTCATATAAATACATAAATCTAGATGAAGTTATAAAGAAACAATATAAAGAATATTATAAATAAATTATTCTATGAGTAGGTGATATAATCATTTTTGATGATGATTCTATATTGATTCAAGGATCCGAGTATTCCCTTAATTTTACATGAGATGTATAATGTTTGGAGTTTTTAGTATTGATGTTATACTTTTCTTAAGTTATAAACTGTTTGAACATTATAGGGATTATAAACTGTGGAGAATTCAGAAAAACTTCATAGAGTAACATTGAGAAGAAGTTAGTTTTTTGAAACGTTATAAACTTTGCATTGAATATTTTTAGGTTCATTGGGACCAAATATAATTGTTTATAGAAAACCTAGTGTCAACCACGTGACTTTTCAGGATTTATAAATATTAATAATGTTCAAACCTTTTTAAAATTTAATGTTTTTAGGGTATAATAAGAACTTTTTATAGTTTAAAAAATCTTAAGAGTTCAAGAAGTACATAAATTTCAATAAAACTTATGGAAAACCATAGAGTCTAACCAATAGTATTATAAAAGAAAAATACGAGGTGACTTCATAGGTTTACTATTATAATTTATAGAGTTCAATGAATTCTATGAAGAAATAGAAAAGCTAAAACCCTATGAAATGGAAATAACATGATAAGGGATAAAATGAGAATGAATATTATGAAAAATTCATATTGAAGTTATCCATTAATATTTTGAGAATATTGAGGTAAAATTCAGAGTATATGGAATTAAAATTTAGTATAGTAAAAGGGAAAAATTATAGAATTATGGAATATATCTTCAAATAAATATAAATTAATATAAATAATTTTGATTCAAGTTTAAAGGATTAATAAGCTTCCACTACCCTCTTCATGGTTATGAAAACTTCCATGAATAAGTGTATAATTTATATATAATTAAAGAAGAATATTTTATAGATATTTAAAATATTATATTATCCCAAGTATTTTAGAGGATTTTATCCAATATTTCAGAACATATTCTGTGAGAATTCAAAATATAAATGTCTACCAAATTTAATAAAATTTATTACTTGTTTCTATAGATCATGGATTTTCCATAATATAATATAGAAACAATATTCAAGGGATTTCTTTTGAATATAAAAAGGATATCAAGAGAGAAGAAATAATATGATTCTAGATAGATATCATGAAAAATTGTGAAACTCTAAATAAATCATTTAATGTTAGTGAATAAGAATAATTAAATAATACCATAACCTGAAGAACACCAATGTATCAAAGGATAAAGAAGTATATGAATTAATGAACATTCTGGTTGTCATGTAAGATTAAGGAGAGGTCCAATGATACAACTATATCATATGAGGTGGTCATGGGGAATATTTTAAAGAATATTGAGGAGGAAGAGAAAGGAAAACATTATTTTATAGAATAGAGGAGTGATCAAAGTACAAAAGATAAGTTCATGGGATATTCAATAAAGATTAGTGGTATTGGTATAAATAATTCCACCCCATTAGGAGACGACTAGAGAATTTCATGATATAACTCAACCATGGGATTTATTATGAAGATCCATTTCACTTTCATTATGTAGTTAAATCTAATGAAGTCAATGATACCTAAATATGGAGTGATGATGTTACCTACCCATCCCTAGTGCATTGATTTATATACATTTTTAATCACTTAGGTATAATAGTAACAATAAAATTCATGCCTTGATGGAAGTCAAACACGGTAATCGGTATGTTTTCCATAAAGGGAATGAACCTAACAAAAATCAGCATTTTCTACTATTATTTTTCATTTTTCATTGTGTAATGAGGTGATGGTTGAGTGAAAATAATTAGATCAATCCATCTTAAATAAGACAAAGGTTTGAGTAAAATAAGGATTAATTAAATAAAAATATATAAATTTGTAAAAGTTGGGTACACCAATTCACCCAACCATAGTTTCTATGAATGATCCACTAGGCACTTTATAATTGAAACATTGAGAGAAGAAAATGGGATTAACACAGACTCACTCATAGAATCCCATTACCATAGATGATTTATTTATCAGATAATGGATGATGCTTCAGAAGACGAAATAAGAAGAGGAGGGAGGGAGAAAAAGGTAGAGAGGGGGTAACATGGGGTTTGGCTAAAGAAGATTAGTAGGAGGGTTTAATAAATTTTAATTTTTTTTATTTAACTTTGAATTTAAATAACATCAGTTTGGACCGTTGGGTACTAATGGGTAAACCAAAAAGTACCTGGAGGGTTATTTACTACCCAGTGGATATCCATCATCTATCCCGAGTAAAAACTAGGATAAATATCCCCACCAATACCATTGGGTACATGAGAGAACATTACCAAGTACATGATGGTAAATGTAATAAAATAATGTAGTCTAACACATTTTCAAAATTAAACCTAAACACCTAAATAAAATTTTAAACCTATATATATATTAGGATATTCTAGGAATTAAAAAACCAATATAAATATCGATATTTAATATACACTACCCTGATTCACAATGTTCCAAAATTATATTAACTCCCCTAACATGTAATGATTCCTGCTGTTATAGATTTTCTGAATTTGTAACACCTTGGATATATATTACCTTAATAAATGCCCAATTTTCCCTCATTATCCTTTTTATTATTAAGCTGAGACTCATTTGGGTAAAGGTTAGTGGTCTTTAGAGGCTTGCTGAAGCTTTAATGTTGTTTGGTTTATTTTCTAGCCATAATGGGAGGCACCAGGCCATTGCACATGTGGCTATAACGAAGGGGTGCTGTGGACTTAGAGGCCACACTTTCAAGCCATGGTCTATTAATATAATGAATCCAACATTGGTGTTTTCATCGCAAGCCATCACCATGGAGGGCTAAACTGAGGAGGCTGTGTAATGTTGACATATACCATGTCGTAGGGCTTTCTCCATGTCCGATTTAGATAATTGGTATATTTGTTCACGAAACATAGGTATTAGGGAGTTAATCCGATTAAATAGGTTTTTTTCATGGAATCCATTATAGATTTAATTGGGGCCTTCATTTTAATTTTTATGAGGTATTGACAAGGAGTTTTTCATGTGGTTAGGTATCTGGTGACCACCCATTTAAACCATCCATTTATTTTATAGAATAACCAATGTTCATGAGCTAAGGGATTTTTTAAGTCA
This sequence comes from Viscum album, assembly GCA_963277665.1. Classification (NCBI taxonomy): domain Eukaryota; kingdom Viridiplantae; phylum Streptophyta; class Magnoliopsida; order Santalales; family Viscaceae; genus Viscum; species Viscum album. Next base: position 2,081,282,782 of record OY728143.1, on the reverse strand, counting down.
AATACACACCATACTGAATCCACTTACACCGCAATATTTCACAACTAATCTTGGTCCTATACCATAGTTCCTCCCTTTCCGTAATGGAAGTCATTCTCTAGCACTATACCCACACCTCATCACCTATCATACACTGTGGTGGTTATTTTCATGTAAGTTCTTGACCATAAATGATGACCTATGGCATATTGGGATTATCCCAATATATATATTTACACCATAGAACCATTCTTACATAGTTATGGTTGTTTCTAGTACCCCACAATTCTGGAATTCCCTAATTTCACCATGGAGAATCCTTATTTTATATAATGTTTTGAGTTTTCCAAATGATCACCTTTAGGTAATTTTGGCTCAACAACTTTGTTGGTCGGCGTGGATACTCAAGAGGGGGGTGAATTGAGTTCCAATTAAAATTTCTGTTAAAATATTTTCTATTTAAAATCCCCCAATTTATAAAACAAGTTAAACTGTAGTGAATTTATACAGATTATAAATGTTCACTTAGCTTCTCAAATATTGATTAGGTCTCAGTTAATTTAACAACAAGATTAAAATAACTTTTGAAACTAACCTACTGATTTACAATAAGTATAAACACTTTCTAATTTAATTATCAAAGTAGCTTTAAAATAGTTTTGTATTTCAAAGTAATAGTAGTGGAATATAAAAGATATATGTAATATACTTTAAACTTAAACTAAAGATACACAACAGATATAACAAGAGGTTCAGTCTCAAGCCGAGACCTAGTCCTCTAAAATTTATATAAATTTGATCCACACCCTGGATCGGGGTTAACAACAGTTTACAAAACTGTCCAGGCCACAGAAGGACCTCTACCACTGTTCTTCATGGGAAACAAAACAAAGACTAGGCCACACAAGGACCTCTTCCACATTTGACGTGGGTAAACAAGAGTTAAGAGTTTTGGAGTGAGGATTTGATATGATCCAGTTCAGTACAGGAGACAATGTGTGTATAAGAAATACAGAGTACACCCCACTGCTCGAAAGTAAATAAACCAATCACTTAGAGAAGATAGATAAGAGTTTAGAAAGATCTAGTGATTATTAATGCAGCTCTGGACTCATTGGATTCAACATGAATGCTTCTGAGTCCTTCTCTGATTTTTCTATAGAAAAATAGTTTTTCGTAGTTCATCTTGTGTTCTACAGGAGTGATAAAGATCTCTTGATTCGTCGTGTGTTCTTCAGTAGTGTTGGATTGCACTCATGAGAGTTCTTTTAAAGTCTTGAAATCTCATTCTTGTTTGGGATTGTTCTTCTTGTTCAGCACAGTGATCTCAGGTGTATGTAAGTTCTTCTTATTGTATCTTCACACTTTTCTCGCTTCACCACTTTCACGTATACTGCATCTAAATCTTCCTTATATTCCACTAGTTCTGTCAGTAGGAATGATTCACTTTTCATAGGTACGAGATACAGTTTCCTGAAATTCCAACAACTGTCATTAAATAATATTAATTGCATTAAAAACATCAAATTTGACCGTTAGCATTATTTAAATAATATTGAAAAAAAGTTAAGAAACGATGTCACATTGATTATGTAAATGGTGTCTTCTTCATTGTAGATGGTTCATGGTATGAGGTTCACGGTATGAGCTTCATGGTATCAGTTTCACGGTATGAGCTTCACGGTATGTTCATGTCACGGTGTGTAGAACACGGTGTTTGGGTCACGGTTTATCCTTCACGGTGTGTATCTCACGGTGTCTGGGTCACGGTGTCTGGGTCACGGTGTCTGGATCACGGTGTCTGGGTCACGTTGTCTTGGTCACGATGTTTGGGTCATGGTGTTTGGATCACGGTGTCCGGGTCACGGTGTCTGGGTCACGGTGAGTCCTTCACGGTGTCTCCATACTTAGAAAAATATATGTATTTAGACTTAGACAGTAATATGCAGAATATGGATTAAGTTTAATCATTAGAGAGTAATAGAACTTGAATCATAAATATAAAGGCTTGATAATATATGTGAGATTTGTAATCATGCATAAGACTTGTAAATAATAAAGAGAGTAATTAACATCCACAAGATTTGTTATCATTAAAACATGATGTTTAGTTATTATTGAGATAGAAGAGCATTAGCAAGTTGTGCAATGAATATTGAGATTAATCATTAATAGGATTTGTGATCATTAAAACATGATTAACACATGAGGAGTCTAACAATATCCCCCTTTTTGATGATCACAAATCATGTATAGTCAAAATATAAAAGAAATGTAACATTAAAGAAACTATCATATTAGAAGATAATATCTCATTATAGTACTGACACTTGTAGTTTTTCTCCCCCTTTTATACTTGTAGTTTTTCTCCCCCTTTTGGGATTATCAAAAAGTAGAGAAAATGAAATGAAACACTGCATTTTTCATTAAAAAAGGGTTCAGAATACAATAAAAACATTAAACAGTAAATGAAATCCCATCAAAAAGAAAAACAGTCCCCAGACTCTTCAGGGATCCACCTTGTGTTTGCCTTTATTAGAAGCAGGAGCTGGTGACGATGTATAAGAATGCATAGATGTGGTAGATAAAGAGGGTAAGGGTAGAACTTCAAAAATAGATGGAGCCAAAGTAGGAGCAGTAGAAGATCTAGGCTGTGGTTGGTCAAGAATGACTGTCCGGATCTGAGAAAGAGCTTGGCTAACTATCATGGCAGTGGAGGCTAAGGCAGGTAGACCAGATCTAAGGGGTGAAACAGCTGGAGCAACTATAGTAGTATTCTGCACATGAAGATATGGCTTTAAAAGATTTATGAAATCAGTAATGATTTCACCACCATATTGTATAGCCTTTTCAAAATCATCCTTATTCTCCATAAATTTGTCCAAAAATCTGGTGAACTCTGTAAGTTTCTGAACTTGAGTTTTAAAAGCTTGAGTTACCGGAGGGATTCTAAAATTTTCCACAAGATATCTAAAGTGATCTATCATATCACTTTTAGAGAAAATTCGGGAGAGGTAAAAATCTATTTTCTTGGTGATCTCTTGTTGAGCATCATTGGCTATCTTAGAATAAATCCTAACCAAGTCCAATGATGCATCACTATTCTTAACCACTTCTGAAAAAGAAGATAGATCCAAGCCACTGAAGGCATTATGAAGTTCTTCCTTGATTATGGATCTCAGTAGAGAATCATCCAAAGAAGGTGTGGAGGTCTGACCAGAAGCAGGAGAAGCCTTGATAGCTTCGGTTAGAACTTTGAGCTGTTTCAAAACTTTTTGAAGGCATCCAGTGTATTCATCTATAAGGTTATTCATATTTTCTAAAATCTCCCTCATGCGTTCCAGTATCCTTGTGTGTCTTTTTCCAATCATCTCATAAAAAGATAGTATATATGGATGAACTTGAGATAGAATCTCCCTATCAAGGATTGAATCAGATGTCTCAAGAGAAGTAGCAACAGGTGCAGGGGAAGAAACAGGAGCAGACACTGATCTCAAAGACAACTAATTCTGCAAGTTTTCTACCATATTTTTCAGGTTTGCAACATCAGCACTCATCAGCTTATTTTCCACTCTAACTTCTTTAATTTCTCGAATCATCCTTGGTTGAATATGCAATATAATATTTTCCAAGAGAATTGATGTATCTTCTTGACTTAACTAAGTCACTGGACAAGGTTGAGTGGATTCAATTTTCTCAACTCCAGCTAACAAAGTTTCTCTAAAAAATTTCAGATCGTCTTTAGTTACAAAGGAGTGTAGCCCGGGTATGGGTGTAGGTAAAGGTAGAGGAGAAGGTTCTGGTTGAGGTTCAGAGTTATCTTCAGACTCATATTCTGATTCAAATTGAGGTTGGGGCTCTGGTTCTGGTTCTGGATGAGCTACAGACATCAGTTGAAATAGAGAAGAAAGATCCATTCCAGTTGTAGACACTTTCTCTGACTCATTCACGTCATAAAAGCTTGGGAAAACATATCGGGTGTGCACAAACTATGAGAAAAAAGGTTGAGAAGCTTCAGAAGATCAAGATTCTGTAATCTCACGATTTTGAGGTTCCTCCCCCTAAAATTGTGCTTCCCTTTTAGATTCTTGAGGCTCAATAACATGGTCAAGATCCGCAGGATCATCTCTAATCTCTTTAGTAAACTCTTGCCTTGCCAGCTGAAAGGCAATTTCCACCATCTCTTCAGCAGAGGGAATATACTCAGGAACCGATTGTTCCACTGGTTGAGCTTCCAGAATTTCTTCTTTCTCAACAGGGAGATCCTCTTCAACAGGATCTGTCTCTATGGTTTCTTGCTGTTCTAAATCAGGAAAAACCAATTTTCTTGCAGCCATAGAATGAGTTTTTGGATTAAAATCCTCACTAGGAGCAAGAGATTCATCTTCTCTCAAACCAATAGCAACTTCCTCTCCTTGAGGTATTTCAGCTGGGATAACAGCAGGGACACCAGTCCATTCTTTTTCAACAGGAGCTGTTTCCATTGGTGATATTTCAGCTTCTTCTCTAGGTGATACTTTAGCTGCCACTTCCTCTTCTTCTTCTTCTTTTGAATACTCAGCCACTTCATCTGGTTCCAAACCAGGATCAGATAGATTCTTAGGCCATATTGGATAGTCAACAGGAGTAAACTTTTTATAGAGTTGATCATTATCCTCAACCCACTTCTTCTTCCAGGGATTCCAGCTAATCTTCATCCTTCTGATGATAGGCATGGATAGGCAGAAATAAAATTCCTCTAACTTTTCTTCATTTGGTCCAACCATCCCTTTGGAAACTAACATAGATGAAATCATCCTTTAGTAAAACATGGTGGTGGATTTGGAAGTGACTTTAATCAGCGCATAGATGTGGTTAATGACATACTTGCAAAGATTGATCTTATGGCCATTCTTCAAAAGGTAAATCAGGAATACATCCTGATACTTCATTCTATAAAAATCTCCTTTTCTCGGACTAATCAAATTTTGGACAAATTTGAAAAGAAGTCTAGATTCTCCATCTAGCTCTGCAGTAATGGCCCTTCGCTTGGTGCCATTACCAGTTAAAATTTCCAAGGCATTTTCCAGATTGAAGATATAAAAAGATGGAGGCGGGTCTCTCTGGTAGTCTTCACAAACTCCTTCATGTGAAATTCTTAGGCATGCAACCCACAACCTCAAAGATAAAGAGCACTTATGACCATTTATCCAGCTTGTCACCATAAATATTTCTCCAGACTCAAAGGAAAACTTCACATACTGATAGAATTGAGATACCAGCCTCGGGTAAATCGGTCTTTTTTGTCCAGAGAACCATTCAAGCCATCCTTTTTCTCTTAAAACATTCAAAACTAAAGACTTTCTAGACATAAACCATTAAGGGAAAACTTATTTTTCAGGTAAAACAGTACGGATTACGAAGTTTGGGTTTAGAGGTCCTTTGGGAGCTATCCGTGGTATCCTCTTCTGCTTCTTAGAGCGGCGCTTCTCAGATGAAGGTGAAGATGGACGCTTCATCCTTGGAATCCACTGATGGTTCAGGTGAGAGGGAAGAGAAGGTTCAGGAGAGAGTTTGGGTAAGGAATCTAATGAAACCCTTAAGTTTTATCATTTGGGAATGTCAAACGTCATAAAAACAAAGACGCGGGAAATAAAATAGCGGTGAAATAAAAATTACCGCGATACGGGTTAAAATAAGAATATAAATAATCTTAATGGTGAGACCGTGAGTTGGCATTACGGTGTGATGAAAAATAGTCACCACGGTGAGATAGTTGGTGGTCGTCATGGTGAGACACTGACCATTCTGTGTAGTCACAGTGAGATAGTGAGTTGACAGACCGTGAGCACATGGTCTTAACAGTGAGACCATGATCATGAAATAGTAACTGTAACACAGTGAGTATGAAACCGTAAAGTAAAATACAGTAAATTATTAAACATTAAGATCAGTAAAATATTCATTTATGATTAATCATACCAAGATCATGTATGATGTGGTCTAATCTTTCATAATTTAATGGTTTAGTGAATATATCAACAAGTTGATATTCAATACCAATGAATTATAAAGTGATATCACCTTTTTGATAATGATCCCTCAAAAAATTATGTCTTACATCAATATGTTTTATCCTAGAACGAGAAACAAGATTCTTAGAAATATTAATAGCACTTGTGTTGTCACAATTTATTGGGACATGTCTGAATTGATATCCACAGTCTAGTAATGTGTGTTTCATCCACAAAATTTGTGCACAACAACTGCCAGCAGCTATGTATTCAACCTCTACAGTAGATAATGCAACAAAATTTTGTTTCTTACTACACCATGATACTAGTGACTTGCCTAAAATATGACATGTTCCAGAGGTGCTTTTTCTATCTAACTTACATCCAGGAAAAGCAGCTTCAGAATAACTAACTAGTTCAAATGATTATCCTTTGGGATAGAATAGTCCTAAATTGGGAGTATACTTGTGGTATTTGAAAATTCTCTTTATAGCATTTAAATGGGACTCTTTAGGGTTTTCTTGTAAATGAGCACACATACACACACTAAACGTAATATCAGGATGACTAGAAGTCAGGTAGAGTAGACTTCCAATCATTCCCCTATAAGTGGTTTGATCAATAGATTTACCATCTTCATCAAGATCCAACTTACAGGTGGTACTCATGGGAGTGTCACTACTTTTTGTGCTATCCAATCCAAAACATTTTAAAAGATATGTTGTATATTTACTTTGAGTTAAAATAATTCCATCATCATTTTGAAAGATTTGAAATCCATGAAAGAATTTGAGTTCTCCCATTAAACTCATTTGAAATTCATTTTGCATCATTTCAGGAAAATCAGTATATATTTTAGTTTTTGAAGATCCAAAAATAATACCATCTACATAAATTTGTACAACTAAAACATCTTTAGAAATTCGTTTTATAAACAGAGTAGGATGAACTATTCCTTTTGTAAAACCAATAGAAATTAGAAAAGTAATTAACCTATAATAAAAAGATCTTAGAGTATTCTTTAACCCATATAAAGCTTTTAATAATTTGAAAATATGATTTGGAAAACGAGGGTTTGAAAATACAGGTGTTTGTTCAACAAAAACATCCTCAACAATATATCCATTCAAGAATGCACTCTTCACATACATTTGATATAGTTTGAAATTTATATGTGCATCGTAGGTAAGTAAAATCATAATGACTTCTAATCTGGATACTAGAGCAAAAGTCTCCTCATAGTCAATACCTTCTTCTTGACTATAGCCTTGTGCAACTTTCCTAGCTTTGTTTCTAACTATATTTCCAGATTCATCTACTTTATTTCTAAACACCCATTTAGTTCCTATGGTGAAAGTGTCCTTAGGTCTTTCAACAGGATTACAAACTTTATTTATTTCAAATTGATTGAATTCTTCTTATATAGAAATTACCCAAAATTAATCATTAATAGCATTATCAATGTTTTTAGGTTCAAGCAGTGACAAGAAGGCTTGATGTTCAACCTGATTTCTAAGAGAAGCTCTAGTCTGTGTCCCTCTATCAAGATTTCCTACAACAGCATCTGAAGGACGATTCTTTAGAATTCTAGTTGATCTCATAAAGGTAGGACTAGAAATTTCAGGCTCTTCTCTAGGTTCGGGTTAATTAGTAGCAGATTCTGGAATAAGTCAAGAACTGGTTGTCATTATAGAAGGTTCTTTAGATTTGTCATTAAGGTCCAGAACAGATAAATCTTCTTCATAATTTTCAAGAGAGGTTTTAGGCTCATGTGGATCAGTTTCATCAAACTTGATGTGAACATATTCTTCCACACACTTGGTTATTTTTTTGAAAACTCTATTATCTTTTCTAGTTAAAGAATATCCTAAAAATATTCCATTATCACTCTTAGAAGAAAACTTGTCAAGATTATCTTTTGTATTGAGAATAAAAACTTTTCAGCCAAAGACTCTAAAGTAACTTACTTTAGGTTTTCTATTGTTCCACAACTCATATGGGATCTTCTTAAGAACAGGTCTAATTAAGACTCTATTAATGATATAACAAGCTGTATTCACAGCTTCAACCCAAAAGTAAATAGGCAGGTCATATTCATTAAGCATGGTTATAGCTATTTCTTGAAGGTTTCTATTTCTTCTTTCTACTACACCATTCTACTGAGGTGTCCTAGGAGCAGAAAAGTTATGATTATAGCCATTGTGTGAGCAATAGGATTCAAATTCCTGATTTTCAAACTCATGACCATGATCACTTCTTAGAGTTTTAATCTTATGTCCACTAAGATTTTCTACAGATTTGGAGTATTTAAGAAAGTAAGAACAAGCTTCACTTTTGTGAGCTAATAAGTATACCCAAGTATATCTAGAAAATTCATATACTAGGACATAGACATAGTGCCTCCCATTTAAGCTAGAAACTCTAGATGGTCCAAAAAAATCCATGTGAACCAACTCGAGAGGTTGAGAAGTTGAAACTTCTTTCTTTGATTTAAAAGAAACTTTATGTTTCTTTCCCTTTTGACAGGGATTAAAAACTTTGTCATTTGGGAACTCAAGTTTAGGTAGGTCTCTAACTAAGTTATTCCTAGTTAGTTTTCTAAGTGAATGTATATTGCAGTGTCCTAATCTTCTATTCCATAACCAGGACTCTTTATGAAAAACATTTAAACAGGTAACATTTTTCTTAGCTAAGGAATTTAAATCAACAATATAAACATTTTAATTTCTTAAATCAGAAAAGACTAAAAAAGTTTTAGAATTAAAAACATTACAAGAATAATTTTCAAATTTGACATTAAAACCATCATCACAAAACTGAGAAATACTTAACAGATTATATTTAAGTCCATCTACAAATAAAACTTTGGAAATTAAAACTGAATCAGTGTTACCAATTTGGCCTAGGATGATGATATTTATTTTATAATTATCACCAAAGGTGACATAGCCTCCATCAACCTTTATTAAACTCTTGAAGCATGAGTAATCCCCAGACATATGTCTTGAACATCCACTATCTAAATACCATGTCTTCTTGTGGGAACTCTTCAAGCAGGTTTCCTACAAAACAGTTTTAGATCGAAAATGACTTTGGTACCCAGATCTTCTTGGGTCCAGACATGTTAGAAATCAGTGATTTTGGTACCCAAATTTGTCTTATGGATCTCATATAATTTATAGAATCAATAGATTTTGAAATATAAACTCTATTTGATTTATAACTATGTGAATAACTAGTTGAAGAATATGAATGTCCAGAACTAGAACTAGCAGTATTCTGTCCAGATTTAGGAATAAATCTATTCTTGGTAATCTGTCTCTGTCCAGGTTTGTAGCCTATTCTAGTAGTGTATTTTGGCGCAACTTTCTTTCCTAGAATTTGAGTTAGTGTATCCTTTCCATTTGTGAACTTCTATAAGTCTTTTCTAAGTTTCTCATTTGAAATTTTTAGTTCAGTGTTCTCCTTTAATAGTTGAGAATTTTTATATTTTTCAATAGTAAGTTTGGTTTTAACAGTAGTAGTGAGAGCATGCTGTTTCTTTAAGGATTTGTATTTATCCTTAAGTTCATTGCATGTCTCTTCCAGCATATTGCAGTATTCAAATAATTCCTCACTAGTCATGTTTTCAGAATCAGATCACATTCTGCATCATCTCCAGAATAATAAGAATTTAAAACAAGAGTATCTAAGGTTACCTCAGATGTGTTAGTCATAAAACACATGTTGGAACGATTTCTTTCAGAATCAGACATTTTAGATTCACTTGTACTGTCTTTTGAAGAACTCCATGTTGCTTTCATTTCTTTCTTGTACTTACTGTCCTTGTAATCATATTTCTTCTTGAATTTTAACTTTGGACAATCTACTTTAATGTGTCCTTTTCTTTTGCACTCATAGAAAACAACTTCATCACTTCTATCTGGATTTTTCCAGTCCTTCTTCCAATGTCCCTTATTTTCATAATTTCCTTTGTAATTTGATTTTCTGAAAAATTTATTCTTCCTATAAAATTTCTTAAACCTTCTGGCTATCTGAGCCATTTCAGCATCACTATCAGAGTCTGAATTTTCACTTGTTGAATTGTCATTTTGTATTTGAGCTTTATCTTTGTCCTTGTTCTCTGAAGCAGTAGCCTTGAAAGCCACAGATTTTCTCTTAGGTTCATCATCTTCCTCTTTATTTACCTTGAGTTCTTCCTCATACATAATAAGCTTACCAACGAGTTCTTTGATAGGTAGAGCAGCAATGTCACATGACTCTCTGATTGAAACAGATGTGCCTCTCCATCGGTCTCGTAAACATCTCAAGATTCTCATAATTTGTTCCTTTGCTGGAACTACCTTTCCGAGTGAATTCATTGTATTTACTATCTCATTAAACTTGAGATACATATCAGAAATGGGTTCATCAGTCTTCATTTTAAAATTATCATATTTAATAGTATAAGTATTTAATCTCATTTCTTTAACATTGGTTGTTCCTTCATGAGAAACACCCAATGTATCCCAAATTTAAAAAGTAGTTTTTCAAGAAGAAATTCTGTTAAAATCTTCATCTCCTAGAGCACAGTACATGGAATTCATGGCTTTACAATTATTATTTTAAGCAGTCTTTGTAGGTTCATCCCAAGTTGTTATTTCGGTTTCTGGAATTTTATATTGAGATTCTATAGCAGTCCAGATATCAAAACCCATTCTCTCTAAATGAATTTTAATTTTAAGCTTCCACTGAGCATAGTTTGTACCATTGAAGAAAGGTGGCATGTTAGTAGCATCACCCTCTAGTCTATTATCCATAGATAGATTTTAGAAAGATAATTTAAAGAGTTAAAATTTAGAACTAACAGAAATTTAAGATCTTTAAAGATGAAACTAAAATCACATTTGAAAAACAAATTATTTCAAAAATCTTTAAACAAAACAAACCTCTGATACCAAATGTTGGTTGGAGTGGATACTAAAGAGGGGAAGGAGTGAATTGAGTTCCAATAAAAATTTCTGTTAAAATATTGTCTATTTAAAATCCCCCAATTTATAAAACAAGTTAAACTGTAGTGAATTTATATAGATTGTAAATGTTCACTTATCTTCTAAAATATTGATTAGGTCTCAGATAATTTAACCACAAGATTAAACTAACTTTTTGAAACTAACCTACTGATTTACAATAAGTATAAACACTTGCTAATTTTACTATCAAAGTAGCTTTAAAATAGTTTTATATTTCAAAGTAATATCAGCGGAATATAAAAGATATATGTAGCATACTTTAATCTTAAACTAAATATGCACAGCAGATATAACAAGAGGTTCTGTCTCAAGCGGAGACTTAGTCCTCTCAAATTTATATAAATTTGATCCACACCCTGGATCGGGGTTAACAATAGTTTACAAAACTATCCAGGCCACACAGGGACCTCTACCACTATTCTTTGTGGGAAACAAAACAAAGACCAGGCCACACAAGGACCTCTTCCACAGTTGACGTGGGTAAACTAGAGTTAAGAGTTTTGGAGTGAGGATTTGATATCATCCAGTTCAGTACAGGAGACAGTGTGTGTATAAGAAATATAGAGTACACCACACTGCTCGAAAGTAAATAAACCAATCACTTAGAGAATATAGATAAGAGTTTAGAAAGCTATAGGGATTATCAATGCATCTCTGGACTCGTTGGATAGAACAGGAATGCTTCTGAGTCCTTCTATGGTTTTTCTGTTGAAAAACAGAGTGTCGTAGTTCAGCTCTTGTTCTACAAGAGTGAGAAAGATCTCTTGATTCGTCATGTGTTCTTTAGTAGTGTTGTATTTCACTCATGAGATTTATTTTAAAGTCTTGAAATCTCCTTGTTGTTTGGGATTGTTCTTCTTGTTCAGCACAGTGCTCTCGGGTGTATGTAAGTTCTTCTTGTTGTATCGTCACACTTTAATCGCTTCACTGCTTGCACATGTACTGCATCTCAATCTTCCTTATATTCCATGAGTTCTGGCAGTAGGAATGATTCACTTTTCATAGGTACGAGATAGAGTTTCTTGACATGACAACAAATAGCATTAAATAACATTAATTACATTAAAAACATCAAATATGACCATTAGAATTATTTAAATAATATTGAAAAAAAGTTAAGAAACGGTGTCACAATGATTATGTAAACGGTGTCTTCTTCACGGTAGATGGTTCATGGTATGAGGTTCATGGTATGAGCTTCACAGTATGAGCTTCACGGTATGAGCTTCACGGTATGTCCATGTCACGGTGTGTAGCTCACGGTGTCTGGGTCACAGTTTGTCCTTCACGGTGTGTAGCTCACGGTGTCTGGTTCATGGTGTCTGGATCACGGTGTCTGGGTCACGGTGTCTGGGTCACGGTGTCTGGGTCAAGGTGTCTGGATCATGGTGTCTAGGTCACAGTGTCTGGGTCATGGTGAGTTCTTCACAGTGTCTCCATACTTAGAAAAATATCTGTATTTAGACTTAGACAGTAATATGCAGAATATGGATTAAGTTTAATCATTAGAGAGTAAGAGAAAATGAATCATAAATATAAAGGCTTGATAATATATGTGAGATTTGTAATCATGCATAAGAATTGTAAATAATTAAGAGAGTAATTAACATCCATAAGATTTTTTATCATTAGAACATGATGTGTAGTTGTTATTGAGATTGAAGAGCATTAGCAAGATGTGCAATGAAGATTGAGATTAATCTGTAATAGGATTTGTGATCATTAAAACATGATTAACACATGAGGAGTCCAACAACCTTGTATTTACATATCCATTATTTACTCTAAAACCCATATCATGTTGGATTGCATCAGGTTCCAGGAGACCTTGAAGTACGATCATTTTTAGCTGGTTTGTGAATAAGGTTCGGGTGACGATTACTTTAGTTAACCTTTATATTGACATTGAAAACTATGAGTTAGTAAGACATTTAATTAACCCATATTTTATTTTATATTATTGGATTGATTTTTAGTGTGTGTGTAGTATTGACAAAAAATTGTGTTTATTTCATATGGATTGTGATGATCATGATACATGAAGATTTGTTGTGATGTTTTATTTTTCATATGTGTTGGTATCATAAATGATTTTTTTATCTATTGTAGTTGAGAATGTAGTCTTGGATTTTTTGTTCAGTATATTAGATTTATAACATGCTTGGGACTATACACTTGAAGGGGATGTGCAAGACTTTGGTTTACGTGTACTAGGACTATTCCAACCATCATGATGTGTCACATGCCTGGGGATATCCATTAAGGAGGGATATGATATGATTTGGTTGGCACGTGAGATTTTATGAATGTATGGGGATATACAGTCAAAAGAGATGTGATAGAATTTTGTTTAGAATGAACTTGGATTATCCTAGCTGGTGTAATGTGTTATATATTTGGGAATATCCATTGAGGAGGATGTATGAGGCAGGTTACCATTATTATACCTCTATGGTTACAAAGAAGGTATGTTTCTCTCAGAATTGTGCCTAATATTGTAGAGACAATATATAAGTAACTAAAATGTATTTTGTATTGTGGAAAATATTGTTGTTTATATCTATACCTTTTTTATGAGGATAGAATGTGTTTGATTATTTTATAAACTAACATTAAGGGCCATTGGTTTTGTCCTACCTAGTCTTGTAGTCAAACCTTACTCATGTTTTAAGTGATATTTTTGACTTTTTGACTAAGGATATAGTGAAGGGAAAGGTCCCTAATGTGGATGGTTAAATAAATTGAGTAAGAGGATGCAGGTTTTGCTGGATGGAGTTTGAGAGGGACATCTTCTATTTCTTTTACTGACATTATTAACCTATACCTTGGATCCTTGTTGTTTTTTGGTTATTATATCCTGTATACCATCATCATTTTCCCACTTATACTATGATTATTTATGACTATTTTTATTTATTATTTGAGTTAATACATGATATCAAGTGTATATTATCCCCACTAATAGACTTAGACCCTCACTACTAGTTAGTAACCTCTTATGTATGACAATGCACACAAGAGCCCATGTGGAATTCTGGATCAGACTCAATAGTTTGGGAAAATATGTTACAAAACGGTATCATATAACTATGAATTAGTAACTTGTCTATTATATTTAGCTTGATTTGGTATATGATATATAGGGGTTTGGATGGTTGGGACACAAACATTGGAACAATATTAGTGTCTAATCAGTACTTCATAGTGGATCTATGAGTTTCCATAAAGTGGGGGAAATTATGTTTGATGTTACAATTGATTAAATTCACCTTGGGTGATTCACATGATTTTTATTTACGATTTATGGGTTTTTGTGTGTGTTCATGCATCATGAATAAGGACATAGGTTCAAATTCCATGTATATATACCTATTGTATATGATGAGTTGTGCATGAGTTCATGTGGAATTTCGGATCAAACCAAGTGGTTCAGGTCGGGATGTTATAGAAACCATTAGTGATTTTGTGAGTAACATGTTAGAGGTGATGTAGAAACCCAATGAATGTTTATATTGATCTGTTTTAGGTTGTTATAAAATGTTATTAGATCTAGTACCATGATTAATATAAGAGTAATGATTCTGGTCCCATAAGAAGTGTTTATTATAAAATTCCCACTCTGGTAAGGGGTTAACAAATAATTCCACTTATAAAGGTATGAATTGTTATCCTTTTAGATGAGATTTATAAGAAATCAGATCCAGAAAAAATTAACGTGTGTATGCTTCACCCATAGTTTAAAATACCATTCTGCATTTGATCTGGGATATTTATATACAAAAAGAATATATCTGTATGACAGGATTTATTTGTAACACAATTCATTTCAAATTATGTTGGAAATTTATAACTACTTCTCAAATATTTGTATTAAATATGAACATTTTATGTTAAAATTTATGTTTTCTGAACCATAAATACCATAATATGATATTTATATTTTTTATCATCATTTGTTAATGATTTTAAATAATTATCAGAGTATGGTGTACGAGTTTTTAATTTATATAAAAGTACTTTTTTAGTTGTAGGATATAATAATTTACACTATAAAAACCATCCATATATTTGAGAAAATATTTATATATAATGTTTAAGGACATAAATAATAACCAATTTAAGAAAGGGTTATTTATATCATGAACTAAAACATAGATAAAAGATAATTTACCATTGTTATCATTGTTTTCTATAACTAAATCACTTATTTCCAATATTGAAAAAAGCATCTAATACATTTCAAAAATATGGATTTGCAGTAAAACTATTGGCAATAAATAATTTTTTTGAAAGGGTGCTACAAATTGACGTTATATTTGTAAAGTCACAATTTTGGGTAATAAGAGAAATACACGTAAAAACGGTTTATTTAATAAGTTTTAGTTATTATAAATTTTGAAAATATTATTTTAAGAAACAACATATAGTTAGTATAAAATTTAAATATCATGCCATTAGAGAGATAATTTTATTTCAAAATACATATTATAAATAATAAATAAAATATAAAATAATTAGTAAATTAAATTGGAATAATTCAATAACATTAAACATGTAAAAAATGATCCGATTAAAAGGTGAATTTATGATTGAACAAGCAATGATAAAATAGAAACATGGAATAAATGAAAAATAAAAAAATCATTAAAAAGAACTTGGAGAACATTAGTTTCTGTGAAATATTTTAATTTCTTTTTACATTTTTAGTTTTATTCAAGAATTAACTAAACCATTACTAGAGTTTTTTACAATATCTATTGAGATCAAAAAATGTATCACTAGATTAATCTTATCCTCTATTAAGAGACATTATGAATGAAAATGTGACACGACTATGCCACTAAAATTTATTTTTTTAGAGATTTACGTGTATAAGAGTTTAAAACCTGAATATTGGGAAGGTAGTTCTTGATGCACAGTTAGTGAATGGTATGTGATAACCATGCACCCTAATTGTATGAATGTGAAAGAAGTATTTTAGGGGAAATACATAATTGTTGCTTGGTTTCCATAACTATGTGTCCAAACTATGCGAGTCTACTTAAGTGATACCAATGACATATACATGTCTGGTTCACAATTTCTCAAATTGTACATCCAAAATGCGTGTTATGCCCAAAAAACTAAAATTGGAATTTATTTATTTTCTCATTGTTGAATTATTAATTTTTTCATTAATGTTTCACTGAAGTTCATTTTTTTGGGTTTTTTGATAATGAAGTAATAATGTGGATAGAATCTTCAATGAGTTTTATTTAAGAGTATGAAGTTAATTTTTGGAGGCTGAAATGGGTTTAAATAATTTATAGAAAAATCATTTTGGAGAAGTAATTATGAAATTTGTCTAAGTATGAGGTTTATAAGGGTTATCCTAACCTACTTAAACGCTATTTCCGGTTTGCATAAGTATTATCTTAGGTGAGTCTAAGGATGATCTTTGCTGACATAAAAATGATTTTTGGCTATATGTAAGCATTATTTTTCCATGTGTAAGCATCATATCCAGTTGTATAAAGGTCATCTACCATGTATAAACATTAGCGAGTTTATTGTAAACATCATTAGGGTTTATGTTAGGATGATATTTCTTTATGTAGATGTTATTTTGAGACATGTGGATATCATGGGATCTATAGAAATATGATTCTTGTCTATATAAGGATTATTCCTATGTAATTTTATAAGAATGTATGCCAATAATAATGTTAATGGAATTTATTAATCATAAAATATTATCAATATGTTATCCAAATTATAAGGAGGTAATCAATAGTATAATTATGGTAATATTAAAGAATTGTTTTTGACTATATTAAGGGAATTTGAGGTTGTTTATTTGAAACCCAAATGGTCATGCTACACTTCAAGAAAAATAGGACACACAATGTTGAGGTGAAACATCTTTATGATTTGTATATTTTTAATACACTAGTTTTTCAAAAGTTAGTGGATTTTGTTTTTGGGTAAATATTACATTATTTAAGGTTTATATTTCCTAATTAGAAAGGTGTATATTTCTTAAATGGAGAAGGAGATAAAAAAAGGCAAAAATTTTATTTTTATATTTTAGAGATGAATGAGGATATTTTTCAAATTGATTTTTAAAAGGATATGATGGGGCTTTAATTGATATGAATTGAATAACTTTTTGAAGTATTAAGGAGGAGGTTTTGGGGTTTCTATTTATTCACTACTAAAAAAAGGAGATGTGTAGAATTTATAGGCCTTATACACCGAAAGGGTTATGGTGGAGAGGTATTTTTGAAGGAGCTGTACCCACTGAAAGATCATATATATAGAGATAAAGTGCTACATAAGCTTGGTGTATTTTTATAAACTACCATTATTTGAGGAATAAGGGTTTATATTTGGAGTAGTGTCTATCTATTTATGAATAAGAGTATTTTTTCTTCTATTTTGTAGGAGGGTTGTATGACTGAATGGTTAGTTTGTACACTTTATTGTGTAATTGAATATAAATAATTGTTTAATTAGTGTCTCATTTGCATTGAAACATCAGTATACATTTTCCTTGGATGATTACATTTGGATGAACCATGAAAAATCAACTATGCCCATATTTATATTTTTTTATATGCTTCATAGAGGTAGTAAGGGAGACAAGTTTGTTTAGTTAAAATAGATAACAATATTGACATTAAGGGATGTTTTTAATCTATCTACACTTTTATTCTCCCACTGTTAGGGTGAAATCCTTAATAAAGAACAAAAAATATTATCAATGAAATGGTTTATGGTAATTAATTCTCTCTCAAAAACTTGTAGATTGTGTTTACAGTTCCTAACCATAAGGGAATAAAAATATTTTAAGGCAATAGTTTTTAACTGTATAATAGAAGAATAAATCATTACTTTATATCATTGGTAATATATGTTAATGTGGGAGCCATGCCTAAGATCTCAACCAATATCGAACATGTTCATTTTTTAGAAAAATTAATAGTGAACTAGATCCATATTCTTAGGGTATTAAAACCTTAGTTGGAGAATTAGATAACCCTTTTTACAAAAATATCATGTCATGATTGTCCTCTAATTCACTATGTGAGAATCCCTCAAACATATATGAAGGAAACTAAAATGTTTGAAAAGAAAATACTCATTTCTTTTGGAATATGTATGAATATTTTAAAATGATTCCAGAGGAAATGGTAAATTTATTCTTTCATTGAATAATATTCTTATAAAAGGAGTGTGATCTTGGTTAATAAATCAAGGGTGATGAAATTGTTTAAATAATTTTGAGAAGGATACCTCAATGGTTCATTGAAAAAGTTTCAGTGATTGAAGATAATTATTAAAAATATATAACATTGGACAACTTATATAACACTCTCATTGCTTATGATATGAGTAATTAAGATAATTAGTATAAATGAAATGGTATTTATCAAGAGGTTTTTTATAAATATTTGGGGAAACTATCAATTAAATAATATCACAAAGATGAATAATTTTGATGAAATAATTTTGTTTATTTCTTAAAATCCTATAAAAGGAAAATGGAATTTCAAAGAAAATATTCCAATTTATTTATTTCAATGTGGAAAAGTGGTACATACTACAATATTTGTCTAATGAAGTTCTAGGTTAACAATGTAGATTAAATCCTTATGAGGAATCCAATAAATGATTTGAAAGTAAGGGGAAAATTTCAATTAAAATTATTTAGTGGAAATAACTTTCTCACTCAAGAAGATGATAAATCAAACAAAGAAGTAGTAGGGTCTGATTACTATATATATCTCCATGAATAATTTATATTAATTATTTTATAAAAATATAAAGTAGAAGAAAACAATGATAAATGTGCAGAAATAGAGCAAAGAGTCAATTTCAAAGATGAAAAAGAGGCTACCATTGAGTGAATTGAAATTTAGAGTGATAAAACTAAGAATTATAATGGATTAGTACATGAATACCTGATTTAAATTAAATAATAATATGATTATAAGTTATAATTAATATAAGAACGTGAAAATATTAAATTTGGAATTCCTAATAGTCTAGATATAGTATTTAAGATCACGATCAAAGTTAAAAACTGGCCCATATAATAGAAAAATTCACCAACATTGTGAATGATAGGGTTGAGAGAGTTAAGAAACATCCAGGAGAAGTTATGTAGTGGTAATGAAATTGTTAATATAAAAAAGACACCACAAACCTGGTATAACACTAGAGAGTCCTTACATATCATCCCTTAAAGAGGCCAAGGGAACTCTCATTAATTCTATTGAAGGTATTATGTCCTGGATATTGGTTAAATGTTCAAAAAAAATGTAAATACATTGTTGATTATGATAAAAAGAGTAGGAAAAGCATGGATGATTCTAAAACTAAAGTATAAACACCTCAAAGGAAGATGGATTTTCATAAAAATGAAAATCATAATAATGGTATTGGAATATTTAGAAGAAAGAGACCAAAAAGCAGGCAATACTAATGTTGAAGTCTAGGATGCAAAAAATATGAATGTTCTATTAAAAAGATATATTTTTGAGATTAATAATACCTAAAATATTAAATCATAAATGCTATATTTTCTTATGGTTTTAATGGACAATATTTTTACGGTCACAATTTTTGTCAAAAATAAATTCATTATTCATCAAGGGTGAGACAAAATGCACCAGAGTAAACTCAAATAGGTAGAGTTTAGTAGAGAAAAACATCTTGAAGCAGTTTTTGAAAAATACATTTTCTTCAATAGTAGAAGTGGATGATTCTATAGAACCTAAATTTTACCAATACTATTTACAATAAAAATATATG
Organism: Viscum album; assembly: GCA_963277665.1. Taxonomy (NCBI): domain Eukaryota; kingdom Viridiplantae; phylum Streptophyta; class Magnoliopsida; order Santalales; family Viscaceae; genus Viscum; species Viscum album. The sequence continues at coordinate 2,081,263,002 of OY728143.1, read as the reverse complement.
AAGAAAGAATAATAGATCAAAAAATAGAAAATCTATGAATGAAAATGTGATTGAAATTTCTATATAGATTGGTCCATATTATGGATTCTAGATTGTGGGTGTACCACCCATGTCATTGGAAACGAAGAATTACTCAAAAGTATGAAATATGATAAGAGTATATTGCTTCAACTCGAAAATGATGAGGAATTCAAAATTATTATCAATGTGAAGGATTAAGTTGGGGGAAAATATATCATATTAGAAAATGTTCTTTTGTTTTATGGTATTAGTCAAAATCTGTTGAGGGAAATTCAACTATGTAACTATGGATATGTGGTGCAATTTAATAATAATACATACACTATTATAAAAATAAATGGTTATGTTATTCTTCAAGTATAATAGAACAAGAAAAATCATTAACATATTTGTGAGGAGAATTAGTATATTCTATCTAAATAAGATTAAAACATTTTGTGACACAAGAATCTAGTCTATTTGTGAAAAAATAATTTGAAAATTCTAGTCATGAATGATGGTGCATGAGACCTTCTTAAACTTACAAGTGATGAAACTCATAAATGTGACATTTGTGAAAAGAGTTAGATTATACAAAATTCATAAATGATTAAGAATGGAAAATATTGAATATTACTCAATTTAGTTCATTTGGATGATTAGCGTAAAATTAAACCTAAATACTTTGATTGGAAAATGTACTCTATATTGGTTATTGATGATTTAAGTAGGATTGAATTGATTTTGGTGATTACCCAAAAAACTAAGGTATTTAAATGCATCACTTGGTTTTAGAGAGAATATGACATGATTATTTATGGTAAATTGAAAAATATTTTCACTAATGATATTATTAAAATTATAATCTACTTGATATAAGAATAATCAGAAAATAAAGGGATTCAAAATCATGTGTTGGAAGCAAGGACTCATCAATAAAATAAGTCTTCTAGGAGGAATAGTTATATAATAAAAAACATATGTTGGAATATAATAATAGATAAAAATATATCAGATAAATCTTGGAATGATTTACTGCTCACCTCAGTAGACATCATCGATTGGTCTTTGTTTTTCCCAAACAAAGATAAGACTTTTTATGAAATCCATTATAGAAATAAGCACACACTTATTACTTCTATGTATTTTGAAGTAAATTATTTATTCATAAAAAAGAAAACAATAAAATGTGTAAATCTTATGGAGTTGATGGTATTATATATATATAGTCATCAAAAATAAAATACTATAAGTTCTATAATAAAATTACTGTAAAAATAATTGAAATCCAAGATGTTACAGTTCTTGAAAATATGAAAATTTAAAATCAAAAGGGTAATTTTTAGATTATGGAAAGTAAATTTCCCATGAAAAGAGTTTATTTTTTGAAATATAAAGTTATAGGGAAGTGTGTGGAATAGTAGGGGAGTTCACGAAGTTTTTTATACCTCAAAAATAGATTTAATGATGAGGCAAAAGTTGTTGTAAGAAAAATAATTACAAACATAAAATCCAAAAAAACATGAATCATAAAAAACCGCATCCTTAGTGGCTAGACACCATTGATTTAAACAATAGTAATGATGTAATTATAGAAAAAATATATTAATTATCATGTTGAACGAAATTTTTTTGAACAAGTTTCTAGGGAGGAGAGTTGGGTCAAGGCAATGCTTGGGAAACTAGAACATATCAAGAATAATAAGACATAGAATGTTGTTCCAAGTATAAATATTAAGATTGTGATTAGTGTTAAAGGGATATTAAAAAGAAATATTAATGGGTATAGGAACATGATAAAAAACTATTATTGGTATTGAAAATATATTTCTAAATTAGGGGCATTGATGTGGATGAAACATTTTCTCCCATTTCATAATTGTAAACTATTAGAATTTTTCCATATAATTAAAAAATTATTTAATGTGTTTAAAATATATTTCAAATAAAAATTATTTAATTGTATTATTGAGGAGGAGATCTATGTTTATTAACCAAATGGAATTTTCATAAATTCATAGGATGATAATGTATTCGAGTTAATGAAATCCTTACATAGGATAAAGCAAGTATGAAAGGCTATGTACTCAAGGATAGATTATTACTTAGAGAGGCTTGGATTTTTGTAAGGAGGGGTTTAAAATTGATTCTATATAAATAAATAAAAGGATTATTTAATGGTAGTTTTCATATATATGGATAATATCATTTTTTGTGTCCAGAGTTTTTTATAATGGAAGTAGTTTTCTGAATGCATATGTTGAGAATTCGAAATTTATTTTCTTGGTGAGATGATATTTTTACATTGATTAAATGTTGTCTAAAGAAAGTATAGGGTGTTTATTTATAAAAAAATTATAACATGGAAGTATAATGTTTACAAAAATAGGATTAAAAGAATATAAAAACCTTTAATTCCATTCAGATAATGTCATTAAAAATAAGGATGTTAAGGAGGTTGTCGTGACACATTATTGGAATATCATTCGGAGTTTTATATACTTAAAAACAACTTTAGTAGACATAATATTTTCTAATTTACAATAATCCCACTACTAAATAAGTTCCCAATAAATTCATATGAAATATGTGAGAATAATACTTTGATATATCAACAATACCATGGATTTTATGGCATCTCACCATTTTATAACATAACTTTTCATTAAATGGTATAAACAAAGGATATTTTAAAAATTAGTTTATAGGAAATAAGGTACATAACACTTGAAAACATAAAAAAATATAATTAAACTTTAAATACTTATTCATGGGTTTAATCTATGTTACTTTTACAACATTTCATATCCTGGGGAGATATATCAACGGAATGGGGTGAGCATGTAGCCTAGTAAGGGAATATAAAAGGGGGAAAATCATGTGATCTTGAGACATTAAAAAAAGAACACTAGGAATCAAAATAATACATGAACAAGAGGAATATAATAATAAAAACATGAATGATAACATGTAAATGTGGAAACAACATTTAAATGATACATTCATAAGCATATCACCAAGGTTTATCACCAAGGATTCATAAATGAAAATTACCAAGGTTATTCACCAATTTACCTTAAAACATGTAATATTTGGAGATTAAATTAATTACCGAATACATTGGAGAACTATTAAGTCTTATCATTCATATATATTAATTTAAATTTATCCATATATATCATGAAAAGTAATTTTATTAATAACCCCTGGAGAATAATGAATGTGTTTCTTATCAAAATCTTGGTGTATAAAAGTGCTTGAAGACATAATCATGACGACATATTCAACTATTTAATGGAAATGAGAGTTTCATATATATAAATAATAGAATAAAAATTCATCTTTACATATTTTTGAATAATTATTTAAAATAAAGTGGTTTGGGAATTAAAATAAAAATGAAAAGAGAATTTCTCATGTAAAAGAGATATTTTTGAGAAGTAAATTCAGCATCATGACTAGTATAAAACATAGTTTTAGAAAAGAGTAAAATAAGAGGAGATCAGGTTATGAAATTCATAAAATAATATTCTTATAGGAATTGGTTAATATAAAGTGAAAAAAGAACTTATTTTTGGAAATTATAAGACATACCACATGAAATTGAAACTTCAATTGAAAGAGAAGTGGATATCCCCCTTACGTTGAATAATGGTTCCTAAAATTTGAGGATAAAACCTTGGGGGAATGATGAAACTTTTGGGGGACTCCTTGGTAGTAAAAACCACAAAAAAATTCGAGGTGGATTGATTGGGAGTGAAGGGGATTGTTGAAATGGGTGGGTATTTATCACAAAAGTGCCGGATTTTCATAATAATTTCAAAATATAGGTCTTGAAAATATAGGTTCCGGAAAATGAAAAATCATTAGCTTTCCCGTAGGTTTTACCCACGGTTTTAGAGATTTCAGTCCCATTTTATGGTATTTTAATCCACGAAAACCGATTTTTTTAATACTTCTTTTGGAATGGAAAATTAAAGATTCCACAAAGTAATGTTTTTATAAAAAATTATATTTTACTTTTTATGCTTTGGAAAGTCAGTTATAGTTTTAGAAAATTATTAAAATATATTAAAATACTCAAAATTAGTAAAATAATTTTTTTGGGTCATGGATTTTGTTTAATTAATTATGACCTAATAATGATGTCTTAAAATATGCCCAAAACCCTAAACTATATTTTTTTACTATTCATAAAAAATAAAGTATTTTAGAAAATTTTCATAAATTTACCCTAGCCTAATTTTGATATGTTGATTTTAAATATAATATTTATTTTCTAGAATAATTCTCTATATATAATAATTTTAACTTTTAAAAATAACAATCAATATTTATTTAAAAATACTAGTTTTTAACGCACAATCAAATTCCCGACACTTAAAAAACTTGCATAGTGCATTATAAAAATATTTATCTTTTATATTTAGATTAAAGTGTTTCAAAAGGATATTTAATTAAAATAAACATTATTTAGAATAATAGAGTTTATTATAATATTAAATTTATTTTCTTGAAAAATATAATTATGTTTCATTTGAGTCAAAAAATCAAAAATATATTTTATTAAGAAAAACTATTCTTAAAATGGAATTGATAGAAGAAAAAAATGATTTATACAAATGAAATTAAACATTATGAAACAAATTCCTAGATATATTACCCCTTATTACTCTTATGTATTCCCTAAGTTTGAGGTGTGTGATGGTCATAGTTTCATGGGGTGGCTCGGCTAACATCAACCGAGTGGGAATTTACACTAACTTAAACTTCTCTAAATGGCGATTTCATTCAATCTTCACTTATTGAATCTTAGATTGGGTTTGGTCAAAGGTTAACCCCAATGATACTTCCTCCCTCCCATGTTCTAAAAAATTGGCTTAAAACGACATGACTCTACTAGTTGAGGCCATCGATTCTCCATCACATATCAATTATCCTTTATCACTACTACTAACAGAAACTAATTATAATTGTAAAATTATCAAACAAGGGTACAATTCTAAATGGTAATATTGACTTATGATTATATAAAGGTCAAATACCAATAGTAAAATTTCCCTTTAAACCCTATAAATACCACTTCATTATTTCAATCATAATTCACTTCAATTCCACTTAAGGTTATATTTTCATAATTATAATATGTTGATTTGTTTAATAATATTTTGTTTTATTTACTTATCATTTTCTATGGGGGTGATTATTCTAAAATATTTGGGTGATCCTTATTTTCCAATTTTAGCTATTATATTTTATATTTTTTTTCCAGTTGTAATATTTATAATTTTAATTGGTTTTATAGATGACTAGTGAAATGATCATTATTAATGTGATAAATGTTTTGTGGTTTATATTTATTTTTTATATTAATAATATTATATGATATGTAACTGAAATTATTCGAGGAGAAAATATCATTTAAAAACTCTTGGTTATTTTATATTTTGTTCTGTATTATTACATAAAATGAAAATAAAAATATTTAGGCTATAAAAATACAAATAGGGAAGGATCAGTGGATTATAAGAAGTAAAATTTGAGGTATTCCATTTATTGTGGATTTTCATTCATTTTTTTGGTTTATTAAGAAGAAATATTTAATTTATTTAGAACAAAATATACTAAACACATATAATGAAATAAATATTTCACTTAGTTGATTTGGATAAATTTGGAACTTGAAGAAATGAAATTTAATTTAAAAATTTAGATTCCTTCGATGTGTGAAAACTTGAGTGATATAAATATTATTGAAAACACCCTTCATAATTCTAGGACCAATCACATTATTATCAAATAACATTTTATAAATGAGAAGGTATAACAATTATTGAGGTTATATTAAGTATCAACTCATTATCATGTGGATGAAATCATAAACAAGGAACTACCCAAAGTGGACTTCGAAAGCCATTGGTTGGATCTTGGAATATTACTGAATCCATCCTTCACTACCCTATGGAAAAAGTGGTGATTCTTGAAAACCCTCTTCATCATTCCAGTACCAATCACATTTTGTTTAAATATCATTTTATAAATGAGAAAGTATAACATGTATTGAGTTTAGAGTATGTATCAACTCATGATCATGTGGACGAAATTATAAATAAGGAACTACCCTATGTAGAATTAGAAATCAAATGGTTGGATTTTTAATACTACTGACTCCATATAACTAGATGATTTGGATAAGGGACTATCACTACCCTATGGTAAGTTTATCATTGCGGTAGGGTATGACTTATCTATTATGATTCTTACGTGAACTTCGAATTCTATTTCGTGAGATTTGAAATTAGTGTATTGACAAAGTGAAAGAATTTTATTCAAAATATAATTTAAAGGGAGAGAAATTAATATATTGATAAAGGGGGAGAATATTTCGATTTTTGATATAAGGGATCAATGTTTATAAGGAAAGAGATTGTTCTTAGAGATCAATGTATTGTGTTTATGAGGATATTTTCATTCAACTTTTGATTCCCAAACTAATAATAAATCATTTAAGATTAAAATTCATGATTAGTGAGTAATTTCAACACAAATTAGAGTATTGAATTTTAGACTATGATTTTAGTTCCGAAAAAGTTCTTGTAATTTTTTTTGAGTGAACAAGTTATCAATCAGTTTTGAAGTGTTTTGGAATTTTCAATAAACTAAGAGGGTGAGGTTTTTAGTGAAACTCCCCTAGATATTTTTGGGTTTGTGTTTGTTGTAAAATATTAATAAAGTGGAATAGATATTAATTAAGGTTTATTTAAGAACATGGGGTTTGTTTCTAAAGGCTGGAATATGTTTGAAGGATTTTTGGAAAAATATGTTTGGAGAAGTAGTTGTGAAATTTTTCTTAGTGTGGGGTGCACAATGATTATACTGACCTACATAAATATCACTTTAGGTTTTCTTAATAGTAATCTAATAAATTACCAAGGATGATATTTTTCTAGACAAACAACATTTTTGGATCCTTTTAAGCATCATTTAATTATGTATAAACATCATCTCGATTTTTGTAAAGGTATTATATCCTTTTTATAAATAAGTGAGTTTTGTGAAAACATTTATTAGTTTCTCATAAATATTTTATTTAATTGTGTAAAAATCGTGAATAACTATGTGAACATCATGGGATCTAAATAAATATGATTTCTCTTTATGTAAGGATCATTACTTTGGGATATTTTGGGAATTTCGGTCAACAACAATTTTGATGAATTTTATTAATCATAAAATATGATTACTATATTTTCTAATTTCTAAGGAGAGAATAAACTCTATAATTAAGGTAAGATTAAGTCGTATTATTTAAAGAATCTTAAGGTAACCTGAGGATGGTTATAAAGAACAAAATATTCATGTTGTACATGGAGATAAATAAGACACGCAACATGGGATGTGAAAAAACTTAATGATGAGTATATTTTTAATACACAATTGGTCAGAAGTTAGTGGATTTAGTTATTGCATAAATGTTTCATTAGAGAAGGTGATTTTTTCCCATTTGAAACATGAATTTATATAACATGGAAGAGGGATATAAATAATGAAAAAATATAGTTTCGAGTTTATAGAGTTAAGCATGAATATTCTTCATACTAAGAATAAAGATGATGTGAGAGGGGTCAACCAGATACGAATAGAAACCCTTTTTATAGATCAATGGAGTTTGTTTTGGATTTTCTAGTTATTTAAATCTAAAAAAAGAGATGACGATATGTTATAGGCCTTGGTCACAGGGAGGTTAATGGTTACTAGTTGGTTTTCAATGAGTTTTATTCACTAGAATCTTTCCCATATAGTTCTGAAGTGATACACCAAACTGGTGTATTTTTATTATCTACAATTTTTGGAATTAATGGATTTCATAAGAGGATGAATGGATTTATATTTATAAAGGAGAAAAGTAAGTTAATCTATTATTAGTAAAGGTTGTAATCCCAAAGGGTCAGTGTGGCTGGTCCATTAAGTTATTTAATAGATTGAAATGATGTTTAGTGTCTCAGGTTGATAAGAACACCACAAAGGGAGATCCTTAGATTATCCTATTTGGGTGAACCATGTAAAATCACATATGTTCATATTTCCAATTAATTATATGCTTCAAATTGGTATCGAGGGAGAGACTATTTTCTTATAAAATAGAGAATTTGATTAGTATGAAATAATTTTTTTTAATCCCTCTATACCAGTATTCACCAACCTTCCCCGGGTTAAATCCTTAACAGGGGATAATAATATCATTTATCACTTTCATTTAAAATGAAATTTTATGAAACCCTCATCCTAGTTAGAACCTACCTCTCCCACATCCTTCTATGTCATTTCTCCATCTACCAGTTTATTTTATCAAGGTCAATATCTTTTTATATTTTCCCCTTCTTCTCATTTCCCCTTATTTTTATCCTCTGTATTATTCATTGTTTCTTTCACAAGATGGAAATTACAGTCACATTTATGTCTTGTAATGGTTATTATTTAAAATTTATTTATTTTTTGGGTTAGTAAAGGATATTTTCTTACAATGTTTCATTAATGAAGAAAGGGAACATGGTTCAAGAGATCTTCATTTGTGTTTATAAATAACTTCCTAACCTAGGGAATACCCTTGGAAAATGAAAAAATAAAGTAATATTTTTTAATATATACAATCTATCTAATTATATTTATATTGATTTATAATCATCCATCATTTTAATTTTACTTGTTTCTGAAAAATTTAGTGTTTTCATGTTTTATATTTCTAGGAATTGTTTTTATGCGTGAAATATGCATGTTAAATTGGCTCATAGAATTGTTTTGTAACATCATGTTACTATTGTCAGGTATTCATAAACCTCTCTTTTTATCAAGATTTGGTTTAGTTTTGGGTTAACATTTTAATAATTTTGAATTTTCTCGGCTAGTGCATGATTAGAGAATGGTTTTCTAAAACTGTGTGCCTCCTCGGGCCAAACCATGAAACCCTAGGAAGTGGGAATTAAAATAGTTGAAGTTTGGTTAGTTAAGAAATTAATCTACTTAAAAGAAACCATGTGTCGAATTTAAAACAGGTGCCTGGATTGCGCAAAGTTTTTCTAAGCCATGCACCTCTTCCCAGAAAACTATAAAGATGAGATTTTAATTCATGTGAATTATGATTAAATTTTCATAAAACACATTTTTAGACCCCTCACATACCAGCACATCTTAATATCAGTTTACCATCCATGGATACCATCCATGAATGGATTTCAAATTACTATTTGTGAAAATGGTTTAAAAAATGTTTTTTGATAGAAATTTTAGGGTTTTAACTTGGTGAAAAGACATGTTTTTAATGAAAAACCCATTTTGGTTTTTAAATGTAAAATTTGGAATATTTGAAATGGTGAATGGAATTAATTTTATTTTAATAAATATTTTAATTTCCCATAATTGTTTTATACTGGAGAACATGAAAGAATTAGGTGGTTAGTGAGCTATATAGATATCACTTTACGATTTACAATGTTCTTAGATATCATATCAACGCATCACATCCCTCAGGTGATGGTGATGATTCTTCCTTGGCCTTATTTGAAAGGGGTTGTATATATATATTTTCCATATCGCATTGAGTGTGGGGTCCCTATAGCATAGAACTATCATACATTATTAAGAATATGGGCATGTTTCTCACTTATTTGTATTTCAAATGAATATATTCCATTTTTGTTAACTGTTTTATGTGCCTTATGATTTATATAAAATATTTTCTATTAAAGTGTTTATTTAATCCATTTATGAAAATTTCTTTTTGTGTAAGGAATAATTTCTGAAATTATTTTCATCAGTTAAAAATTAAATCATTTTCTTAGAATATTTCCATCTTTTGAAATGTAAAGAATGAATTATTTTAGTTATGCTTATGAAATGGAAAACCTATTTTTTTAAATTGAAAGATATCATTAGTTAATTCAATATTGGAATATGTTAGGGAATAATTGGTTAGTCCATGCATTGATTTTTTCTCACAACCTACTTGTTCCTTTTTGTGTTCGTAGATTATCACCTTCAAGGTTTGAGCAGGGGTAAAGGAAGACTTAGAGGTGGTTCTAGATATTGATTCATGGAATTGGTGAGTTTCATACATTGGGACATGGGAAATTTTCTATATTTTATAGTACTTGGTTATAGTACTTTAATTTGTTATACTAGTTTTAATTTTAGTACATCACTCCCAGTGGAGTTTCTTTTGTGCACATAATGATTCTTTACCTTGCTTCTACATTGTTTGTAGAAAATTCATTCCCCCTTCCTTGTGTATGATTAATGGTTCTAGTAAATAACCTATAGGGATCAGGAACACCTTTTAGGATATGTCAGGGTCAGTTTGGTTATCGGGTCACCAAGGTACCCATGCTGGTTTGTGAAAAAGTTTTATCATAGGTTCAGGTTAAACTTTTTATTTTGAAGTCAGTATTATTCATGAAATAATTTTAGAACTTAATAGGTAGTTACAATTGAGTGACATAATGAAACTCACTATAAGGAACATTAAGTCACCATGGGTTGTTAGAGAATTACACCATGATAATTAGTTCTTGTATTTTCCCTATTTTGATTTGGATAACGTAAAATCAAAATAATGTTTGTTCGATCACTTGGGAATAATTTCCCTTATCACACACATTTAGTGAAAATATGATGTCTTCTTTGTTGTCTAATGATGTTTTGTAGTGTTATAAATCCAAGAAGACATGTGAATCAGATTGATAAGGAATCTATTGATGAACCATGAAATGAAAATCCACTTCAGGATTCGAATATAGTAGAGGTGGTTTTGCACACTATCGAAGATCTGGGACATATTCCACCTCTAGTTTCTATTCAGGCACCACATGTGGTACCTTGGAGGGAAATTCTCAAGATGTTTTCTCAATATTTTGTCCAACAAATCTATCACCATTCAATGGTTCAAATTATCCTCAAGATTATGAGTAATAGTTGAACCTAATGAAGCATTTTTTGTGTTCATAGAAACACTCAACAAAATCAATGTGAAGTGTGAAACCTTCATGTTGGAAGGAGCAATCGGGAGATGGTGGTACACTATGGTAAAAATGAAGAATCACAAGAGATTAGAGTGGAGGGAATTTCATGTTATTTCAACTAACACCTTCTATCTAGAGTCGATGCTTTTGACCAATACTAGGTGTATTTTTAAAATTGAACTGGATAATAAAACCGTGATAGAGTTTTCAATCTGTTTTAATGAGATCATTCATTTCACTCAAGATATTATATCGAATAAGAAATAAATTCTCAAAGGTTTGATTTTAGACTTAATAAATAGATAAATTCTTAGATTTTTTCATTAAATCATACTTCTTATATTGATGTTCTAATATAGTGCTAATGGTTGAAATGGACCGGGCTGAAAATTCAGGGTTTTCAGAGTTTCTTTCTCCCCTAGTGGAAGCATGAGTTACTTCAAGGTAAAGTGGAAGAGTTATGATTCTCATGGAAGTTATTGATAGAAGGGTCATTATAGACCTCTTACTATTACATGAACAGGTCCTTTTATTTACTACTAGTTTGGAAATCGAAGACATTAAATGAGGGATTGCACTAAGACACCCAAGAACAATAGTTATTAGGGATTCGTGGGGAACATGAAGATATTTTTCCTTGTTTATTATAATTCATGTAGTGAAACAAGATCATAGAATCCTCTTAAAATTACAGGGAAATCAGATGATTCACGTGTAAAATGGTTCCATCCACTAGCATCTAGAACAAAGCTAATTTATATAGTGAAAGAGTCTCTAGAGGGGGGGGGATACTGGTCTAGTAATTGTGAGAGGTATCATCACTATATCTTCATCATTAGTGACTTATCTATTTGATACTAGTGCACTTCATTATTTTATTTCAACCGATATTGATAATATTATAAATCTTTCTATGGAGATTTTACCTTATATCTTGGATATTACTATACAAGTTAGTACGAATAGATAAAAGGGTCTTCATAGTACCTCTAGTGTTGTCTCTCTATTTTAAGCTGATATTACTTGGAGTTTTCTAATTATCAATATGAAACCCCTTGATATTAGGTTCAAGACGGATTGGATCATTTCCAATTAATCATAGATTGATTGTTATCTTCAATGAGTTTTCTTTACTACACCGAGTGGTGTGTGCTTTATCTTTCAAGGATAATAGGACATAAGGTCGAGTAGGGTTGGACCTTCTTTTCTTGAGTTTGGGAAAGTAATTTTGGTTTTATACTTTGATGTGGAGTGGTAATATTTTAGTGGAAATATCCTTCTATTTTTCATTGAGTTTCCCAACATGTTTACTTCTGACATCTCTGGTTTCCTGCTGGAAAGGGAGGTAGTGTTTTCTGTTGAATTATTTTTCGGTACTCAAGATGTTTCTATTCCATCATAGTGCATAGAACCAGTTGAGATGAAAGAGTTGAAGTCACAATTGGATAATCTATTAGATAAATGATTTATATTCCTAGGCCTGTCACAATGGGCTGCACCAATTCTATTTTCTATGAAACCTAATTGTTAAATTCACCCAGGTGTTGATTATTGAAAGCTAAATCAAGTGATGGTATAGAAAAGGTTTCCACTACCATAGATCAATGATGTTTTTGACCAATTGAAAGGGGGATAAGTGGTTCTTAAATATTGATATTCTCTCTGGTTACCGTCAATTGAGGATAATAAAATTTGACATTCGGGAAATGACCTTTTTGGGATGGTATGACCATTATGAGTACCTTGTTATGCCCTTTGGTGTAAGAAATTATCTTACAATCTTTATAGAAATATTGAAATGGTTTTTCCATGATTATCTGGATACCTTTGTGGTAGTCCTTATTGATGAAATCCTCATTTACTCTAAGTTCGAGGAGGATCATGTGCGTCATATGAGAATAGTTCTAATTTTTTTAGAAATCACCGACTTATGCCAAACTATAAAAATGTGATTTATGGATCTAGGAAGATATGTTCTTGGGGAACATGTTTTCAAAACAAGTAATATCTATTGATCCTAATAAGGTAAATGTTTTTATGACTTGGGAACCACTATATAATGTATTCATGATTCAAAGATTCTTTGGTCTAGATGGTTATTATCATCAGTTCATGAAGGACTTCTCAATGTTGGAATCTCCAATGACTAAAAAGACTCAGAAAGGATTGATGTTTTCTTGGGATGATAAATATCATAATTATTTTGTTGAGATGAAATATATTTTGACTAAAGTTCCGGTGTTGACTCTTCCAGAGGTCAGGTAGGGCTACATGGTCTTTTATGATGCATCTAGTTCAGGATTGGAATGTGTTATTATGTAGGATGATCATGTTGTTTCTTATGACTCTCATCAGCTTATGCCACATGATAAGAACTATCCAACGCCTGGGATCTATCTTGAAGATATGATGCACACACTTAAGATTTGGAAACATTACCTTTATGGAGAAAGGTTTATCATATTTTAGACCACTATAGCTTGAGTTACATCTTCTCTAAAAAAGATTTGGATCTCTACTAGAGGAATTAGGTGGAATAAATATAATATTTTTACTTTAAAATTGCATATACCCCAGTGAAAGGGAATATAATCATGGATGATTTGACCAGGAAACTTCAAACCGAGGCCATGAAAGAATCTTCAGAAGTGTGTAATTTGATGGATATCCTTGCACAGTTGAATATTAGAGTCCATAAATAAAAGGATAAGGTTTTACTAGATAGTTTCTAGGTTACACCCACTCTTCTCAAAATGATTCTCTAGGAATAATATCTTGATGATGAGTTAAGTAGAATGAAGTCTCTCTTTGTGGTGGGGAGACCATTTTTGAGAGTAAATTCTCCAAAGAGGGAATTTTATGCTACCAGAATAGTTTTTTTGTACTATTAGTTGAAAGGAAAGATGTGATGGGGGATTTCCATAGTTTCTAGTGGGTAGTGAACCCAAGAACCATGAATATGTTCTATGAAATGCGACAGATGTTTTGGTATCTAGGAATGGGAGGGGACATTGCTGAGTTTTCTATGATCTGTATACCTTCTAGAAGGTGAAGGACGAGAACAAGAAGCATTCGGGTTTTCTTTAGCCACATACAGTCCCTAATTGGGTGTGGGATGAGATCCATGTGGACTTTGTGGTTGTGTTTACACATATACATCGAAAGAAGAATGCGATATGGGTTGTTATGGACAAGATGACCAAGTAATCACAATTTAAACCCATTCATGCTACAACCATAGTTGAGGAGTTGGTAAATATATATGTGAAATAGATTGTTCATTTGCACAAAGTTATATATGTTATAGTCTCAAATAGGGTCATTGGTTTACTTCTAATTTTTTATATTCCTTCATGAGGTAATGGGATCTCACATCCATTTGAGTATGACATACCATCTGTATTTAGATAGACCGATAGAAATAGCTATAATGGTTCTTGAGGATATACTTCTCTCTTATGTTATCAAATTTGGTGGGTCTTGGGATGATCAGTATGGGTTGGTTGAGTTTTCTTTTAATTGATCTTAATTTTGATTAAAATTTCATGAACCCCATTTTTAATCCCCTGATGGACTAGTATGACCTAACATAAGTTTCTCCCATTTTTTATCTCCCAAGACGGTTTCTTATCCCCTCAGATGCCTCCCAAAATTAGTTTGAAGATTGAAGAATGCCCTTCGATCTTCTATCAGTCAGTTTCCTCATCCCTATCTCATTCTCCTGCGGTGTCTCTTTTTATATCTAAGGTTCCATGGATCCACATATTTATTTTTGGATCTAATACCCATTTTTTTGATCTAAAACTAGGTTTGATTCATAGATCTTGTTTTTAATCATTCTCTGTTGGAATTTTCCATTTACAACACTATGTTTAGAGATCCATTGATCTTGATGAAGGTGGTTCCGTTAGGATGCCCAATTTTCATTAAACATAAATTTCTTTATTTAAATTCAATTGATTGATTTTGAAAAAAGGATTTCAAATTGGTTTCTAGAAAAACATATTTCTATTTAATTGGAAAACCCCCAATTTCATTGAATTGTGGTGTCTTTATGGAATTTGGTTTGATTTAAATTGTAAAATTTTTAAAAATAAAATTTTGAATTTAATTATGAAAAAAGGATTTGATGGAAATTTTTGAAAACCCTAATTCCATTGGATTTGGGTTTTTTTTTTCGGAAATTGATGGATTTTGTTTGAAAATTAAATTTTTGAATTTAATTGTGAAAGTGGATTATGAAATTTAATGGTGAATTTATTTGAAACCTCTATTTGTAATTTTTTTTTAAAAAATTGGTATGATTGAAACCTTAGGGTTTTATCTTGATGAAAGGCATGTTGTTTTTTTATTAAAATCCTATTTTGGATTTTAAATTAAAATTTTTTCATATCTGAAACGGTGAGTGATATTAATTGTATTTTAAGAATTATTAAAATAAATTTCTCATAATTGTTTTCTACTAGATAACATGCAAGACTTATGTAGAGAGTGAGCTCTTTGGATGACACTATATGATTTACAATATTCTAAAACATCATATCAGAATATCACATCCCTTAGGTAATGGTTATGAGTCCAATTTGGCCTTGGTTCAAAGTGGCATATGTACATATTTTCTATGTCACTTTGAGTGTGGGGTTACTATAGCCTGAAGCTATCATACCTTCTTATGAATATGACCATGTTTATTTATTGTTTGCATTTAAAATGAATATATGCCATTTTTGTAAAATTTTTATTGGACTTATGATTTATATAAATTGTTTTATATAAGGTGTTTATTTAATCCATTTGTTAAAAGTACAATTTGTGTAAGGCATTATTAGTGAAAGTATTTCCATCAACTAAAAAGTAAATAATTTTCTTGAAGTATTTCCTTCTTTTGAAATATAAAGCATAATTATTTAATTATTCTTAGGAAATACAAAAACTGTTTGTTATAAATTGAATTATATCTTTGTTTAATTTAATATTTACAAATATTATGGAGTTATTGGCGAGACTCGACTAGGATTTTAGAACACAACATAACTGTGCCTTAATGTTTTTTTAGAATAACACATTACAGGTTTGGAAGGGGAAAATCATAACTGAGAGGTGTTTATATCTATTGATCCATGAACTTGGTGAGTTGTGTCTATTGGGACTTGGGAAGTCTTTCCTATTTTCTAGTACTTGGTTATAGTACTTTGGGTTATTATAACTATTTTAATTCTAGTACATTACTCCCAGTGGAGTTTATTTTGTATGAATATTGATTTGTTATGTTGATTCTGTATTGTTTTTTTAGAATTCATCCCCACATTCCTTGTGTTTGATTCAAGGTTCTAGTCACCGACCATAGGGATTGAGAATTCCCTTCATGCAATTTCATGGATGGTTCGGTTATCAGGTTACCAGGGTACTCAGGCTGGTTCGTGACATTGTTTAGTTTAATTTAAATTTCAAATGATTTATTTGGAGAAAGGAATCATTATTAAAATGGATGTTCCATGTTTTTGTGTTAATTTAAATTTATAAGAGGTTGTTTGATAATGTTATTATTTGATAGAGTTTTTTTGATATTATTTTATGTGCACACATCATTGAGATTGATTATAGTTGATATTTTTTGGCGTGATAGTTTTTAGGAGCCTTGGATTTGTATGAGATACACATAGGAACCTTTTTTACTTTCATGAAAAATTAGTGTGTGTAATATAAAAGGTTATATTATGCATTGGAATGTTCCCTTTTCAAGATTTTTAACTCACAAGGGGTTATAACCTGAGGATGTGAAGGGTATATTGGGGTCAAGTTCGTCATGTTCCCCATGGAAAAGTAAGTATTTCAAGAGTGAGGCCCCGAGTTACTCCTTTGTTTGATATAAGGTTATAACCCCATGTTTTTTCCATTTTAAGGACTGTTTTTTATATTTTACCTTCATATTTAGAATACTTTTTTATTCTCATTTATATGTTTTTCTGAAAATTTTTTCCGACACCACACATTTTCTCAATTTTATATTTGTTAGTACTGAAAAAATAAACGAGACCAGATTTTTTTTCATAACTTACATAAAAAATAAATTTTTTAAATGTATTTCAAACTAAAGCTAATATTTTTATTGAGAAAGTGGTTATATAGATTCATGGTGGTATCCTACTTTTTGTTTCCACACAACCTACCTATAAGGTGTATGCGAACTATGTTTTATATGATATAAGTATGGGTATAAGTAACACATATTTGGGTAGGGGGAATCATAGATTTCTTTTTATTTTTTGGAATATGATAACTAGATAGTGACCCAAGGGTCATAAGAAGATGGTTCATGTTGTGAATTTTGGGACACATGTATAATTTTTTTGGATGTATATGTTTATTCCACCCCAATAACCTTCTCCCTTATTATATCCTTAAATTTTACATATTTACACTCATATTATCTATATTTATATAGTAGTGTTTTGATTTTCATGATGATTTTATTCATTATTATGATTTTATTTATTAATCATTATTTGAAACTACTCATTTGTTTATGTGGCATGTTTTTCCAACATATGGAAACCCTATTCTATATTAATAGTTGTACTTAATTGATCATTTTACAAAATTAGAGGCTAAAATCAATACCATTAGTTATATTTCAATGCCTCAGTGCTTGTCATTTCCCCCTTGTGAGCAAGAACACATATAGGGACTTTTAGTGAGATGCATTAGGTGATGTGGAAGGTTGACCCATGATAGTTCATAATCAAATTCTATTAGAACCCCTATCATGATAATTAATTTACCATTGGTTTTATGGTATTAAATATGGAATTGTACTCTATTATTGATTATTTTTGAGACTTTTGTTATGGTTTAGTTTTATAGGGTGTTTAATGGAGGTTCTATGAGTGATTTTTGAGGATTTATGGATTTATTTGTGAAATTCAGAGGTGCATAGTTATAATTAATGGTCTAAAAATCTTTAAAACAACATTGTGAATTATTTTAGAAACTATCTAGTGGAATTCAAATGATTGCATCATTGTCTTCCAAACTGTACGAACAGACCATGCATAATGGTATTTTTTGGAATTTGGATATTTCACCCCCTTTTTATTCATTATATTATTGTATGATTAATATTATTTGATCATGATTAATAGAATTAGTTTTATGATTTATTAATGTTATTATATTTGGGTTTCATATTTATTGCATTTCATGTTTCATGTTATATAAAAAATGCCTCCCAAAAAAATAAATTGCATCAAAGAGAGTGGGAAGTGAAAAAATTCTTACAATATAATACTTATATGGACCTAAATTTGGTTGAGTCACTTACTCATATTATTAAATTTCTTAAAAAGAAAATAAAGGGATATCAATCTCATATATGAGATCATGGGAAATAGTATAATAAAATGATCCACCCTCCTTTCACGTCTCTCAATGATCTAAGCAAGTCAAACATTGGATGAAAAAAAAATATTTATTCAATTGTCTTTAAAAATATAATACATTTAATGTCTTTTTTTCTAAATATATACTATATGAGTTACGATGTAAGTGGTAGGAGTTAGTCATGCAAGACACACTTCAAGAATATCTCACATGGGTTAAGTTTACAAAAATTTTCAACCAGCATTATTACCATGATACCTTAAAGATAGAAATGTATAAATAATTTTTTACTCTCTATTAAGGGAATCAGTTAGTTATGGAATATCCTACTCAGTTTATAATTTTTTTTTCAATTTACTTATAATCCCCATTCTAATGAGCATCTCAAAACTTAAATATTTGATATGGACTTAAAGACTAAGATTACATTGACGAACATTATTTTCTCCCTTCCAACCAATATTGAGGTGGTCAATAAAAAAATGTTTGATAAATATATGGTGTGGAATAATGATATAGGTGGTGTTTCTATTACTGTAGGAGGAATCTAAAAATCCCCGTGGTTATAAAAATTTAAGTGTGATGAATCAAGAAGTGGAAGTAGTGGGAGTGTTAAAAGTCTCCTTCAACCTACTACATATGATCCATTGAGGCGTAATACACTTATATATTTCCATTTTGGTAAGACTAGGAATTACAATCCCAATTATAAATATAACTTTATGAACTTTATCAATGTGGGAATCTACTCTATCTATAGTGGTTTTGTAAATACCCACATCAGAGTAGTAAAGATGGATCCTATTATACCCGATCCACTTAGGTTTTCTCTAATGCATCAAAGGGAGAAGGGTCTTGATCATAGAGATAGGAGGAATATAGTCATATTAAGGGATATTATCATTTATCTATGATATGTCGACATGGGTAGGAATCTAGGTTCTTATCCAGGGAACTCAAATCTATGGTAACAACTATCAAATGTATAATTATTATTTCATCTTTAATGGTCCTAACATTTTTTGATATAAGTTTCTATCATTATTTTATCTCCTCTAAAATGATTAAATCCCTAGTATTTTAATCTATGGTTATTGTATATATGGTTGAAATTTTTTATTTATTTTTGAAGGAATAAGGATCAAGGATTCCATTTAACTTGTTTCATTTGATGGTCTCTAATGTTGAAGTTATATGGGGATTCCTTTTTATTTATTAAGATATCCTTAACCTTATCTTCAGTATGGAATAGATAATTAGTCTAAAATATTACCTTTACTGATATCATCAAAATGTTCTGTTTAAAACCATAATTATTTTTTTGGAGTAGGCTCCAAGATTAGGCAATTCATGAGTTATCATTCTGGATGTTAGATTGATCTCATGTCATATATACACATTATTTTTAGAATATATTGAAAAGAGTTAGGATACCCTTATTCATATGGTGGTGTATGAGTATCACATAGTCATTACAAATTATTTCTCTAGGTTTTCATCTAAATGAGAAGTGTAATTACTCATTTACATGCTTCCAAAAACCACTCCCATCTCTTTATCATTATATAACATGGATCCGACTGAGTAGAAGGAATTTAAAGTCTAGTTAGAAGAACTCAACAGATAATGTTTAGTTCACCCTAGTGTTATAAAATGATTGAAACTAATTTTAGTGACTCAAATGATTTATATATGTTTATTACATCTTTTTAAGACAAATAAAAAAATTAATACATTACACAATTGAAAAGTTTAGTGCCATAAGAAAATTATAATCATACAACATTAATTCATATGAAATTTAATATAATATTTTCATAATTTCACATAGATCTATAATATAATTACATATTCTCTTGATATATATAATCACTTGATTAAATATAGTAAATAAAGTGAGAGGTAAAATAATAGTAAGGGAAGGGATAATAGGAAGGAACATGGGACAAGATAAAATGCGAGGACACAAGTGATAATAATAGTCATCATCACAGAATAGGTATATTATCATCATCAAAATTATATAGAGTCAATTTAAAGGTGTAATGGAATGTATCACATGTATAATAATGAAATATGATTACATTTTTGAAAAATTCAACACATAGAATGTGAAAAAAGTCATTATCATGTTTTCACATAACATGTGAGTAGAAATATCATCATATAGAATAGGAAAAATGTATGGATCATGTTCACAAATAACATAAATAATATCATGATAAGAATATCATTACGTAATGTATTGGATAGAAATATAATTCTAAGTGCACCCTTAACAACATAATATGCTCACAATTATATATGTGATGTAGGAATGAAAACATACATCCATCATGAACATGAAATAAACATATGAGAAAAAAACCGGTTTCATAATAGTTTTATGAGTAATATAATTTTTATTAAACATATATATTCCCAAAATAAGAAGGTTATTTAACATATGTGTTTATTTTATTGTCAATGATGTGTCAATATGTGTTTGGTGAGTTTGGATGAAGTGATGATTCCTTGAGAGGTTTTATAGACTCATTTAATGGAATTGGCCATCATTATTGTAAAATTATCCTTTTTTATAAGTCATATGTGTTGGTGTATGAAGTGGTGATACTTGAAGAATTGTTATGGATTCATTTATCAATTCTTATTATAACTCTAACAATTCTTGAACTGGTCTTAATTCTTAATGTCTTCATCTAATAGTGTTTGGTGGAATCACATTTTTTACTTAAATAATGATCTGAGATGATCCATAAAATTGTATTAATGATCGGATGATGTTTGAGTAAGAAAAATAAAGTCTATGAAATAAAAAATTATTATATGAGGTGTTTTTAATTGATGTAGTCCATGAAAAATCTTAGAGTCGGTGCCCTAGAACCAAATTATATGTACTTTATGATAGCATGTATTCATATTTTTGAATATTAACAAACTTATTATCAAATCCTGATTGTTCTTCTGTAAAACATTGTATAAGATAATATCCCCAGAGTAGTTGTCACACTAAAAGGTCATAACTGTTCCCTGCTATGATTATAACCTGAAATTTCTATGACCCTACTCTAAGATATGTGTCCTATACCCGTATGATATAATTTTTTGGACATAAATGATTTAGGATATCATGGGTGGAGACTCATAATACTTTGAGGCACATTATCATAGTGTACAAACATGGTAATATCTAGTTGGATATTATGAGAACGAGACCCACCTGTAGGAAATCCACATTTATATGTTTCATTGGATGTTCCTTTCTTCAGACTTGCGTTTTGGTCCATATAATATAAGATTATTATTAATGATTATTATGAGTATCATAATTTTATGTATGGACGAAAACTAAGATGGCAGATGTTCACGGTGACGTAGGATATGTTGGGTGCAACATGATTAATATTGCATTAGTGAATAATGTGGGAAATTATTTTACCCTTTCATTCTTTAATAAAGGTTGATATATCAATCCCATTTATGGAAATGATATTTCTTAAGTAAATCCATTTTCGTGGTGTTCAATAGCTATGTGGAATTTTCAGGAAGTCAAAGAAAGAGACACCACACACATAGTTTTATGGGACCGATATGCAACGTAGTTTATTTGAGATATCGTTATAAAGGGATTGTATTACACGGTAAGAAAGATGCCAAAAGGGTCAAACATTAAGTGTATCCAAAATATCGGTTAAATAATATTTTTTTTATTATTTAATTAGTTTAATAAATATTATTCCCACACGTGGTTTAATAATTACTCATTTTCTCTTGATCACATATATTCCATCACTAGTTATTCGAGAGAATATAATGTGACTGGAATATTTAATAAATATTTATTTTCTATTTAATGAAAATAATATTTATTTATATATTTGAAAGTAATACAATGATATTTTTTTTAACAAATAAATAGTAATTATTTATGGAATGATAAATTTGTTGGAGGAATGATTGTCCAGGTTTAAATGGTCATTTGAGAAATAATAAATATAGAATATGATTTGATTAAATAATATTAAATTTAATTGGAAAGTTAAGCGCATGTCAAGAAATAATAATAATATTATTATTCGACATGGGGTTCTGTTGGTATTAAATAAATAATAAACGACACTTGTTCAATTATTTTATTTTAACCCTTGCGATAGAAGAACACAATTATATTATTTTATCAATAATCCAATTCATTTTTTTGGTTGTGCTCAATAGATTTGGAGAATCCTATCCAGAACTAGAGAGCTCCATTATCCAAGAACTCTCCCAAGAAAGGAGAGCAATCTTCCTCCACCTACCACTCTCAAGTTAAGAAAGATACAATAGAATTATTTGGGAGCCATTCTTGAGGCGATCAAACGATAATGAAAAAAGTGATATGATATATCATGTTAAAACCTGAAGATTCCTATAAAAATGTTCAGATATTTGTAGAACATGTGTATATTACTGCCAGAGGGAATCTACCGTTGATTCATACAACTCAATGATGGTACAATTCAAATATGTTTTCAGATACATCATCGAAGAAAGAATTCAAAGAATTCAATTATTTATAAATAATATATGATGATCCTCTATCTGGTTCCAACGTTTTACCCCTTTTCTATATACTTTGATTTAAATCTATAGATCACAATGTTTATCATTTGGTAAATATTGGATTGATCATGAATAATGGAAAATTGAAAAGTTAGGCATGACCCATCTCATGCTACCACTATTCCCAGAACCTACAAGTGGTATCAGAGGGGTCACATAATTATTTTAATTACTTACGTATCTTTGATGATTTACGAATTTACAATTTAGTTTTCAATTCAAGTTTTAATATTATTTTAATTTGTATTTCAAAATCCAGTTCATCTACTTATATATATCATATATATAATCAATGGGATTAATTTGATGAATGAAATAAATTCAAGAAACTCATCTGTGGGTGTAAAGGATTCTAGATAGATAACATATAAGTTCATGTTGTTTAACCCAAGTTAGACACGGTGTACTTGTGTTCAATGAATTAGAAATTAATTCAGAAATTAATTCAATGAATGGGAATTGATGACAAGTGGTGTAGTTAATTCTTACACCGCGTGTTGACCATGATAACATGACACAGGATTAGTCGGAGTACATGCCATGTATCACACGTACACAGTGTGTAGTCTGTTTGAGTCACAAATGGGTCTTGTGTTTTATAAATGTCCAACCATAGTGGTGACCGTGTAACTCTAAGTCCACATTTCCTATAGTCCCCTTTACACACGGTAAAATCCATTTTTCCAGAGGTATGATTTACACGCTGAGTCCCTAGGCATGCACCTCAGATAGAGGGTGGGATATGTACTGACCATATAGATCCACTATACACACTATGTACTTATACCCAATTATATAGATTTAAAATTTACTTATTATACTATGTAGACTTTGAGACATGTTCTTGTTTGTGGCCATTAAGTTGACAAGACACATCATATGATGGATTTTTAATATATATATATATATATAGAAATGTTTAATTAATATTTTTATAGTGTTCAGATCTACATATCATGTAAGATTTGTATTATAGTTGTCACTCAATGTGCATTTAAGCATAACACATGATCGAAAAATTATGTAATTTTTGTAATCATTAATGTGGTAGTTTGTGTCATGAAAGTACATGATAATCTGTGTTTGTTATATGTCAAAGAAGTTAAAATATATACAATTATAAAACATTTTGGGTGGATTCAGATGGGTATTCACCATGTTGCCTCCAAAGTACATTTAATGTACATAGTTAATTTTAAATATTTTTTTTAAAATTTATTAAAGTTATTATGGACGAGGACCTCAAAGAAATTCAGTTAAGAATTAAGATAAGAGTATTGATTAATTAAATGTAATTATTAACTGAATTGAGAGTGATTTGACTTAAATAAAAATTATTAATAATTGAATTCAATTTTTATTAAATTCTTATTTCTTTTCAAGCGTATACATGATCATGAACATAGACTAGACCTTTGAATGTGATTGGTTTCAATTTAATTTATTTTTAAATTAAATTGTTGTCCCATGTACCTTCTCTCTTCTTATTATTTAGGTCCTATGTGCCCATGGTTTCTTTTATGTGAACTCTTTCCCCTCACCTGACTGTGAGTAAAATCATATGTAATGGATGGTTCTTCGAATCTTGTGGTGGTGGTTTAATTTTAGATCCAAGGTGAAACTATTACAAGAGAGATACATTGGTGGAATTTTGGAAAGCTACAACAAAAACCATAATTGGTTCAAGATGTTTTTCCTCTAGGCCAGTTGTTAGTTTATCAGTCGGTAGATAAACTAACCATTAGTAAACACTCATTACCACACTTATTTATTATTTTATTTCTGTCAAGTTTCATTGTTACTTCGTTATGTATTTTTTGCGATCACACAATTTAATAAAATTAACAAGTATACAAGATTGAACAGAAATAAATTGTATTATGTGTAAATTTTATATAAGACATGTTTAATAACTTATGTAAATATAATTAATGTTAACAAGAATTTAATAAATATAATAATTAGAAATTATGCATAGAGGGATAAAATCCCTAAATAATAAATATTAATTCGGAATAGACTTCCCCTACCTCAGTTAAAATAAAACTACAGTTCAAAGTTCTTGACCATCAGAAGATGGGGTGCTTTGAATTATATAATAATTCTAACTTAGAGTCTTGGATTTTATTGACTTAGTTCACATTAATGGTCGACTGCCAAATAATGACTTGGTGTAATAAAGAGGCAATGTTTGAGGAAATATAATTTAAGGATTTAAGGATTGGGGAGTCCACTCAATATATCAAGGATGTGAGAGTTAATGTAAGTGGACTTTAGAATGCTTACCTAAAACCATTCAAGTTGCTTGAACAAATTTTTTTTGGTAATAAGAAGGGAAATATGGATCCTTTCCACCTGAATATCCAAGAAACATGTTATTCCGAAGCCAATGGAGATGGATATTGAGTATTGAAAAAATAATGTGTTATTAATAAATATTATATTTATTTTCTTGTCTAAATTTATCAGATAAAGTACTAAAATATTTTTATCTAATTTTGTAGAAACAATATAAAAATTATATCAAACATATCATCACAATCTATAATTGAGAAGGACAACCTTCTCACCAATACAAATTTCCAAAAATGGAAAAGGTGACTACATTTCATCCTTCCCCATGAAAGGAAATTATATGTACAAAATGAACCTTTTAATAAGACCCCTATAAATGAGGCTAGTGGGGACAAGTTAAAACTCCATGAGAAACATTTGAACGATTCTCAAAATGTGCAATGTTTCATACTATCATCCATGTCCAATGAGATTTTAAAGAAACATGTGGACATGAATTCATATATAATTATGTCTCCCCATTAAGATCTATATCATGATAAGGAATGATAAGAGAGGTATGAGATATATAATTCTTTGTTCACAAATAATCTTGGGGAGTCTATGAAAGTTGGGTCTCATGCGGTCAAGATTATTGGCTACATTTAACAACTAAACATCTTAGGGTTTAAATTCATAGACGAGTTACAAGTAGATCTCATTCTTTAATGAATTCCCAAGAACTTCTCTAGTTTTGTCATTAATTAAAACATGAGAAATAATGAGAAGAGTCTTTCAAAATTTTTACTTCGATTCACCAAATGGATAAGGACTTGTGGTATGATAATATCACAGTCCTTATGGTGAATAAGAAAAGGAATAATAAGGGAAATGGTACCAAGAACTATAAATAGTCTAACACACCCAAGAACCATCCTTCCAGGAAGAGTAAAATCCAGAGGCAAGGAATATAAAAGGAGAAGTATGTTTTTCATGTGTCAAGCTAGGACAGTGGAAGAGAAACTTCACCTAAAAGATAAGAGATGCTAAAAGAGTGTTTATTATCTAGTGTAATATTTCTGTATCTACACATTGGGTATTAGATACAGATTGTGGTGCTCACATTTATATCCAAATGCATGAACCAAGTAGATTCTAAAAGATTTCCAGAAGAGAGGTGGACCTGAGAGCTATTAATAGTGTGAGGATGGATACTCTTTCCATTGGTGTGTGAGGCCCCAACCCCAATATCCCAGAGTCGGTGCACTGGATATGGTATGTAATGTTTTTCTCAACAAAGGGAAACAATTAAATTACACAACATATCCCTCAGGATGAATGTTTTGGTTTAGATCTTGGAGAATTAGAGACAACTGGTTCACTTCTTCATTTCTGAGTTAAGAACAATGTCCCAAAACTTAGAGAAAACTCTACCAACCTGTAAAAATTTCATTAAAAACGTAGGGTGAGCATTTAAATACTCAGTAAGGGGTTTTGAAAATACTTAATACAGATTTTTAAAACATCATTTGAAAATAATTTCACATACATCAAAATTATACCTTTGAAGAAAACATCATTACATTTCAAAGGTCTCTATAAAACAATTAAATCATTTCATACAAAAGTATTTGAGCATTTAACTGAAATCTAGTAAGCATGTTTGTATAAAAATGCATAAATACTAACAATTAAAGTAGGAATATCATTCAATGTATGAAAGTACTACTAAGCATGATCTTTATCAGAGTTGCACATAAACAATTTCACTGCAACTTATAAAAATGCACATTATGACATAATTAATGTAATGCTAACATTTTAATTAAAATTCTGGAAAGGTAAACTGATCAGGCATCATCACTGTCTCATCATATGCCATGTGCACTTAAATCTCATACTCATAGTTAATGGTCCTATAACCAAGGATATTTCTCAAGTCAAAATAATAACTTGGTTGGTCAAAAACTAAAACATAATGAGGAAACATATAATTCTGAACTCGTGTCTGAATGTCAAGGCCTCGTGCCATGACCTAAGGGTAAAAACCCAATCTGACTGTCTTGAGAACTATCGATGCATTGAGGAGCTTACTTTTACCGGTCTCCAACCTGGAGGGATTACTTTAACCAGTCCCCAACTTGGAGGTCTTTCTTTTAACCGGACCCCAACCCGGCAGTCTAATACATTCTTCATATGTCAATAAGGTCTGATATTCAAGGTGTCCCATACCACTTTGAATATTTAATTTTACAATTTATATTACCCAAAAATACTCCAGTGTTTTTTTAAAAACATTAGGCAAGCTTCTGAAAACAAAATAACTAATTCTGAGACTGCTCTACCAATGATAGACCATGATGGATCCATGACCAATCCCTTCCTGTCTACCACACTCGAGAGTCAGGTTTTCGGAATTTTTTTTTAATCTTGCATTAAATATGTATACATTTTCACTGGGTTTTCATATATTAAAACTTGTAAACAACATTTGGTACATAAGTAATCCATATACATATTCACACACACACACACACACACACACACACATATATATATATATATATATATAATTTCATAAGAATTTATCTACTTATTCTGAAGTATTCGATTTACACATCGACATAACATTGAAGATATGTCAATAAATAATCAATGGAATATATAGTATGGTAAACATTCCTTGCACATAAGATAACACATAAAATGACGGGTGATTAGGGGTTTCCACAAGAAATGATAGCTTCTTAATTAAAGAACCTTATCCATGGAAATAAATAGCTAAAAAAAATACATGTCATTAAATATGCTGATAAAAGGGTCAGTGAAAATTCATCTAGACTAAATCATAAGCTTGTAAACCAATAGAAAATATTGTGGAAAATTAAACCTACATATGTGCACAACCTAGTTACAAACGTAGCATGTTTTTACAAATCCATTTATTCTCTAATAACTTTTGGTCAAATCAAAATATACTCTTTTAGAAAATATAAACACCACAAGATTTAATATTATGAAAACTTCTTTAATTTAGACATACCTTATATAATAATATATATTTATATAAACACATATTGGTTTAGCAGACTTCAAAATTGACATTTAATAAAATCTTAGAAGTATTAATTACATTGAACGTAATAATTAAATTCTGAAATTAATTATTTGAGTCGCCCAATTAGACTAGAGT
The DNA here is from genome assembly GCA_963277665.1 of Viscum album. Classification (NCBI taxonomy): domain Eukaryota; kingdom Viridiplantae; phylum Streptophyta; class Magnoliopsida; order Santalales; family Viscaceae; genus Viscum; species Viscum album. The sequence continues at coordinate 2,081,234,538 of OY728143.1, read as the reverse complement.
TATATATTTATAACCATATATACACTAAGAGTTTATACATGGGTTTTACATAACCAAAACAAGGTTTTATAATTTCTTATAAGTAATATATATACTTTAAAGAATATTTAATACACCATTATTACTTGATTTGACACCAAAACCATGTTAGGGTTATTGTATATAATCATATGTGTATACATATATAAAAAATGGGGTCTTTCATAATAATTATAATTCCAATTGAACAGAAAACATAATTCGCATCAAAAACATTATTTGAGGGTTGGAAATTATATTTTAAAATTCATAAATCAGGTTTGGATTGAGTCTTAGGTATACATGTACATACCAAAATATGCTTATAAGTATATATTGGATTTTTTATAATAATTAAAAATTCAATTGAACCCAAAACATAATTCGCATCTAAAAAATTATTTTTAAATGAGTATTCATCTCTTAGAAACCATAAACACATAATCAAAAAAAAACTATGGTTTTAAAACCGTATCTTAATTACCCTTAGACCAAAAGCCTAATTTGTAAGTAAAATATTATTTAAGGGTTTGAATTCATATCTTGAAAATAATAATCAATTTAATTTGAAAACATATATATATATATATAATTATGTAATTATACATATATAATTATACAAGGTTTATAAAAAAAACTTTCATATTAGAAGTGAATTTAAAACACCCTTTTATAATATGTAACCCTCGGTAAAACATACTGGTTTATTTGAAAACCTTTAAAATATATTTGGGTTGGGAAAGATATATATACTGAAAATAGACATATATATATATATGTACATATTGTATAACCGATTGCATGTTTGGTTTAGAAACATAAAAAGGGAGGAAGTATCCCCTTACAGATCATATTAGTCTCTAAAAAGGAGGCTAAAGAGAAGGTCATGATCTTAATTTAGTTGAAGACATCCGTGTATAAATATATGTATATATATATATAATCCGTATACATATATAAAAACTGGTTTTCAAAAAAAGAGAAGAGAATAAAAAGGGAAAACCTCCCTTACCTAGTTTTCCATGTGCGAGCTTAACACACAAAAACTCTTTTGAAAACCATTAAACAGGTGGGAGAGAAATATATATATATATATATATATATATATATATATATTGTATATACAGAAATGTAAAATAGGCATTTGATGAATAAAATCGCTTGAAAACTATCCCTTACATAGATAGAGGTAGAGGATCAGGCTGGTAGGAGAGGAGATTACTTGAGATCTTGGAGGGATTGAATGAGAGGTGGGGATAAGGAACCCATAGGGTTCCGTTTGCACGGGAGAGAGTTTAAAACAACCAACGAGCCACGACTCCAACAGTGGGAGACCCTATCATTTGACTTCCGAGGGAGAGGACAAGGCTTTGAGTTGGAGATACATCAACGATACAATAATGAAAACATGTATATATATATTTTATATAACCTCAAACAAGAACCAGGAAACAAAACAATAGAAATCGAATCAGATTTCCCACAACTGCAACCCGAAACCGCAAGAACACTTGGATCCGACAACACCACTCAGATCCCTCAGCCTCGATCGACCTACGCGACACCTGCTGCTGTGGCGCGACCTCGTAGAACTTCTCAACCCACCACTGAGCTTGCCTTAACCAGCATGATCCGTAGTCGCGGTCACGACCAGAACACGAAGACTCCATGATGTTGGCCAGCGTGACACCCCAGCGATGCGTCCCGACCATAGCATGAACCCCTAAACCGCAAATCCCGGACTGAACTCCCCTGAGGCGCATATCCAACCTGCTGAAACCCAACGGCGTGGAAACCCGAAGGCTGGAACCCCACGTGGCCTGTACCTATAGTGAGACGCACCCCCAAACTCAAGGAAATCACCCCTCATGGACATTACATGATTCCCAAATCCCCTATGTGATTTCCCCCTTTTTTATTGTTTTATTTTCATTTTCTCACACTTTTTTGGGCCGTTGCGCTAACCCTAAATCGGCTTTTCTCCACATTAGTTTTTAAAAAATCAATCTATTTTATTATTTTAATTTTTTTGATATTATTATTATTATTATATTATTACTTTTTATTTTGTTTTTCCAAACCGTGAAATAACACCCCTCAATCACCATTTTAAAATTTTATTATCTTTATAAAAGTTAATCATGTTATTATTATTATATCCATATCATTATATTTATAATATTGAAAGTCAAAAGTCATGATAAAATTTCAATAATTTATTAAAAGTTTTAAATAACAAATCATCACTTTTTTAAAAGCAAATTTAATAATATATTTTTTTATTAAATTTATAGGCACATGATTTTTTATATATAACTCACAACATAATTAATTTTAATGAAAGAAAACCAATTATATATATATATATATATACATTTATAAAACAAATATATATTTATTATTCATATTATAAATCTTAATATAATTTTGATTAAATAACATTCCAATTAATTTTGAAACTAATAAAAATGTGTTTATTATTATTAAGTTTATTTATAAAAATATATCTATATGCATGAAATTAATAATAAAAATTTTATTATATTTATTTATTTTTGATAAAACATAATTATGTCATATTATTTTAGTTTAATAAAATAAAATAATAAACTAATTTTATAAATGGTTAAATAGAATAGCTATAATTTTTAAATAAAATATATATTTTTAATAATTTTATAAAATGCTAATATAAAAACAATAATTATAATTTCATATCATTTTTGAAATGTATGAAAGAATATAATTACTCATCCGTTTACATAAATTAAAATAATGTATGTCACTACATAATGTCATATAATAATTTCAAAAAGGCATGCATTATAACTTTATAATAATATTGGTTTTATTAACAAATTAATTTAAATCATAATTTTATAATGATAAAAATCTAAAACTTAATATATAAAACAATTATATATATAAAAAACATCACTTATTATTAAATATATTTAATTAATTTTAACACGTCATTGAGTAATTAAATCATGAAATTTTATAAATCAATGTATACCTTAAATTCCCATTTTGAAAATACAAAGTAAGGTATAAAATTATAAAATATATCATTATCCATTTAAATTTGAGTTCATAAAACTCGGGGTGTTACATGGTGGATACCACCTTTAATTTCCCACAATAATTATTTTTGTTTTTAATGATTGTTATTATGTACCTACGATTACCAAAAACATGATTTTTGTAGAATTCCTAGTTATAAATTGGAATATTTTTAACTTTGAAGATAAATTTTTTTTCTTTTATAAGGACAACATATGTTATGGTATGACACATTTAAATAAGGGTATTTTTGTATTAAATTATGAAAATCAAATGTTGGAAATTGATAATGAATCATGTTCACTTGACCCATATAACAACCAGTTTTGGGATCACCACATTGGCCATATAGATGAGACACATTTGAAAAAAGATCTGTCAGGATTGTTATTTAGACTCCTTTAAGAAAAAATCACTTGAAATATTCTATGTTTTTTACATGAAAAAATAACCAAAACCATATTTTGTGGACTATGTAAAAGGGCCAAATATCTTCTAGGATTGGTACACACTGATGTTTGTGGACTATTTATAGTTGAAGATAGAGGTGGATATTTTTACTTCATAATTTTACTGATGACTTGAGTAGATATGTCTATATCTACATGATGAGGTATAAGTATGAGTAATTTGAGATATTAAAGGAATTCATGAATGAAGTTGATAATTATCTTGGAAATAAGATGAAGAATCATTGATTAGACCGAGGAGGTAAATATCTTAACAAGGAGTTCATCAAATTTCTATGCCATTTTGGGATTCTATCCCAACTCACTCTACCTTACACACCATAGAGAAATGGTGTTAGTGAATGTAGGAATCATAACTTGTTAGACATGGTAAGGTAAATGATGTGTCATTCATATATTCCATTATAATTTTGGGTATATTCATTAAAAACCACAATATACAAATTAAAATGAGTATCAACTAAAGCAGAACATGTAACTCCCTTTGAGATATGGAATGGAAAGAAAACCATTTTCTCATACACACGTGAATGTGGTTGTGAGGAATTTGTTATGGACTTTTTAGGGAAAAACTAGTATCTTGGGGAATAAAGTGTATCTTTATAGGATATTCTAAGGAAACAAAATGATTCTACTAATACAACCCATTATATAAGAAAGTGACAATCAACAAACAAGTTTTCTTTATTGAGAGGGAGCACATCCTAAAAAAGGATTGTGGGAGAAATATTGTCTTCGATGAAGTTTATGCTCAAGACACAGAATAGTTAGTATAGTGGTAGATTCTATAAGACTCCATGGAAGATATAGTTCCAAAAACACAAGTACCACATAAGAGCATAAGAGAGTTACGAGAACCAGAGAGAGATGAATTTCTAGTCATTGAAGATGCTGAATCGTTATTGGTTTAAAATTATGATCCTCTCTATTATAAGGAGAAAATAGTGATCTCAGAATCTACAAGATGGAAAGAAGACATGAATTCTAAAATGGATTCCATGTATCAGAACCATTTTTGGGTTTTTTTTCAATGCATCGATTGATGTAAATCCCATTGAATTCAAATAGATATTTAATAGAAAACTTAACAAAGAAGGTAAAGTAAATACATATAAAATATTACTAGTGGATAAAGTGTTTAAACAACATCATTGAATTGAATATGATGAAACATTTTCACCAGTTTCCATGTTTAAATACACGAAAATTCTACTTGCTATAGAATCTTACGATGACTTTGAGATTGGGAATATGGATTTTAAAAATTTCATTAATTAATGGGAACCTTTAGGAAGATATATATATGGCACAATGAGATCAATTTGTGAATCTAGGTGAAACTAAGAAGATTTTCTTGTAGCAGAGATCCATTGATGGATTTAAGAAATCATACAATTCATGGAAAATTAGATTTTAGGAGTCTATAAAAGAATTTGGTTTCATTAAGAATGAATGTGAGCTGTGAGTTTACAATAGGTTTATTGGAAATGAGGTCATTATCCTAGTATCATATGTTGATGACATATTACTTATTATAATTGACACAATAGTCTTACAGTCTATTAAGGACTGGTCAAACAAGTGTTTATCCATGAAGAACATAGGTGAAATACTCTATATCTTAGGGATCAAGATTACTCAGGATAGACCCGAGTGGCTTCTTGGACTAAGTTAAAGTACCCATATTGACTAGATACTAAAGGTTTTTATTATGGAATAAGCAAATATCAGATTGGATCCAATGTCACATGGTTTACATATTTCTAAGAAAATATTTCCTTAGACACAATAAGAGAACGAGAGAATGTAAAAGATCCCATACGCTTCAACGATACGATCAATAATGTATTCCATGTTATATACTATATTTTATGATTCAAATGAATTGAGATTGGTAGAAAGATATCAAGATGATTCAGTAGAACAACATTGGACTACTTTTAAGGGTATACCTAAGTATTAGAGAAGAACTAAAGATATGTTACTAGTGTATAGAGGAGATGAAGAGGTAAACATCAAGGGTTATAATGATAATAGTTTTTTGAAAGATCATAATGATCTAAAGTCATAATTAGGATATGTTTTCAATCTCAACAGAGGAGTTGTGAGATGGAAGAGTTCAAAGTAGTCGGTTTTTTCCAATTCTATAGCGGATTCTGCTTATAGAGTGGCTTATGATGTTATAAAAGAAGCCATTTTTATTCATAATTTTGTCTTGGATATTGATTAGGTACCTATAATTAAAGACCCTATCATATTTTATTTTTATAATATGACAACATTGGATCTTTTAAAAGAGACAAGGTCACACAAAAAGTTAAAGAACATACTCTAGAAGTATCACACATTGAGGGATTTTCATAAGAGGGGTGAGGTTATAATATGAAGAGTACCCACAAAAGATAACTTCAAAGACACATTGACTAAAGGCTATCTCAAAAGAAACATGAGTATTATGTGAGATCTAGTGTACTGAAGGTTGTTAATAGTTTTCTCTAGTGAAAGTGAGAGTCTGTTATAGATGGTGCCCTAGAACCAACATTGGATTACTTTAAGATAATATTTATTCATAGTTTTTAATATTAACAAAATTCTTCTCACATCATGTTTTTTCGTATGTGTAACATAGTATGTGATAACGTCCCAAGTGTAGTTGTTGCATGAAAAAGACATAGTAGTTACCCATTATGACGAGAACCCAAAAGTGCTATGAAAATATTCTAAAATTTATATTCTATAGTCCAATGATATCATTTTATGGAAGAAAATTATATAGGATATGGGAATCATTAAGATGTATAAATATTTGAATAAAAAATTATACATCGATAACATGAACAGGGATATTGTATAAATTGTTTCTCGATGCTTGGTTTGACAAAATTTCAAGGCTGAATGAAAAATTTTTAATGGTGTGATGAAACAATTTCCCATTCTTGTATGGAAATTTAAAAATAACCATGTATTTCATTTTATAAATCCTCAAGACACCTAAATGCAATACCACCATCTGGGTGGTAGTCGATCACTTTACAAAGTTAACATATTCCATTTCCACGAAGGAATATTTATCTATTGACCAACTAACTATGATATATATAACTAAATTGGTCAGATTACACGGATTACCAATATTTATTGTATTTGATCAATATCCAAGGATTACCTTATGGTTTTGAAGAATTATTAATCAAGAATTATATAGAGGACTTAGTTTTAGTACTCCTTATGACCCTAAAATGGATGGTCAATATGAGAGAACCATACAAAATCTTTTGGATATGCTGAGGACTTCTTTAATGGATTTATGTGGATGTTGGGATCATCACCTTCCCCTAAAAGTGTTTTCATATAACAATATCTTCTATTAGAGAATTATAATGGAACCATATGAGGCTCTTCAAGGGAAGCAATGTTGAACTCCGACATGCTGGGATGAATTTGGAGATTATAAGCTAATGATACATGATATTTACCAAGAGATTATAGGGAAGGTCCAAACCATTTATCATCACATGAAATCCACACAAAGTCGAAAGAAGATATATGTAGACAATCATAAATGAGACCTACATTTTGAGGTCAAAGATAATGCGTTAATCTGTATATCACAATGGAATAATGTCATGAGCTCTAGAAATAAGGGTACACATAGTCCTAGATACATTATACTCTTTTAGGTCCTTGATCACATCAGAGTAGCGACCTATCAACTTGCACTCACATATAACCTATCTCAAGTTCATGATGTATTCCATGTATCCCTCTTGAGAATTTACATTACAGTCTCATAACCTGCATTGAATCCAATGGTGGTACCATTAGATATTTATCTTTCATAATATGATTATTTTATGATAATATTATATCATATATACATTGTTTTACTAAAAAATATAGCTCACCTAGTAAAAGTACTAAAAAAACAAGAAGATTGAGGAAGAAATATGGGAATTGGAAGAGGTGAAAAAGCAGAAGTACCCTAACCTATTTTCAACTCATTATTTAATATATTATTTCGAGTGAAAAATTATTTAATGGGTTAATATTTTTGACACCCTAGGTTTTTAAAATGTAAAACATTGTTTGATTGAATATGAGACATACAACACTGAACAAAAATGAAACATGATTATTTAAATATGACCATTATAAACTTTAAATTAAAATGGTTGGAATAAATTTTATTGAATAATTTACAAAATTTATATATAGTTACTTCCCAATATAAATTTATTTATAAAGAGTTATGAATAAGAACTCAAATTTTTAATACAAGCATTTATTTCAAAAATGTTATTTATTTATTTTTGTGAGATAATATTATAGTTAATTTTTGGTCCTTCATGTATTGATAATTTTTAAAATGAAATTAATTTTTGAAATCATAATCTCAATATTAACTTTGTGTGCAATTTTGGGATTTTTTTAAAAATATCAATTTTTCAGTAATAGTGATAAATTCTAATTTTTTGTAAAAATTTCATTTATTTTTAAAAAATTCTGTATTTTAAATGTTATATTATTATTTTAATTTTATATAAGAGTAAAATATGTATTATTTGGTTAAATTTAATATAATTAATTACATTTAAATCATATTTATACTGGATTTTAATATAAGTTTATTGTTTGGCTTAAAAAAACATTTGTAGGAATGTTGTTTTAAAGTGAATAGTGTTTCTCAATTTCAATTAATTAAAATTACAAATAAATAATAATTTTTTAAGTAAAATTAAGTTATATATATCTATAAATATTATTTTAAATTCAATTTATAATTATTACTTGTCATACAGTTATGACAAGATCATCTTATGCTTCAAAAATTAATTTATTGAAAAACTATTTTTTCGACACATATGCTGGTTAATTTTAAATTAAATTCCTCTAATTATATGAATTGAATTTGAAAAAATGTATTCCATATTCATAATTAAAATAATTAATATTATATAATAACATTGACCTAATTTTTGAATATAAATAATAGTAGAAACAATAAAAATTAATTACAGTGGTTAAGGTAAAAATAGGTTACTAGGTGGTGAAAGTAAAACTATATGCATTAAAAATGGAATGGAAAATTTATAATTAATATTCAATTTTAATATTGAGACCTTATGTATTATAATGTTTTAAAGTATTTTATTTAACATCCTTTTTTAATATGAAAAAATGGGTGTAATTCCTTCTTTTCAAAAATTCCCAGTGAGTGGTCTCCCCCACTTATAAATGGACACCACCTATCCTATCCATTACAAACATCCAAAACAAATTAGTTCTAAAAATACCTAAAAAAATAACTTATTTAATTCTATCAAAAAATCCTATAGTTTTTTGTTCATAATTATAACCGAGGAAGGATTTCAGGGAAAACTTAATAATGTTTTTCGAAGAAGAGGTAAACTCCGTAATCGATTATCTTTGTTTTATTTATTCTTTGACTTCTATAAAAAAATTATTAAATAATAATAAAATAATAACATAATTATATACCATATAAAAATATTTTATTAATTTAATTACATAACCAAAATCCATCTCCACTTCCAAAAAATGGGAAACAGAAATATTGACCGTGTGTATAGAGGAGTATCGCCTCACGAAACGACGTAATTCATTTTACAGCACCGCTTCTCAGTGATGGATATAATGATGTATACAATGATTATATATTATATATATGATATAAATATTCTTATTAAATTATAATATTGAATATACATTCATATATTCCATACCGTATGGAATACGATAACATCGATCACATGTGTGGCGGTCTACCTCCTCACGATGTGATGTGATTCATTTTTTTTCTTACACATAACATGGAAGGTAGTGAGGATTAATTTTATTATTATATATGATATTAATTAAATATTAATATTTCTAAAATGGAAATATATCACATACATTCTTACTATACCATCCATTGAAAATGTTATAACATCATTTGTGTGTACGGTGGACTACCGCCTCACGAAGTGACGTGACCGATTTTTATTAAAAAAATAAAATGAATGATATATGTAAGTGAATTTAAATATAAAATCTAATATTTATAATATAATTTTAATCTTTTAAATATAAAATATTATATACCTTATTTTCATTATGATTGTGAAAAAATGGAAACATTACCCATGCTTATGTATGACCTACCATCTCTATTATTGTAAAATAGTTCATTTTTCATAATCGTACTTCATGGTTGGTTTTAAAAGTATAATTTATATATAAAAATTGTAATTATTTAATGATTACTATTATTGTGATAATGAAATTATACTATATTTGACCTTAGTAAACTTTCAAACAGATTATGGACAAATGAACCGATTATTGTCACAGCTTCTAACATTAAATAATCTGGTTATGAAATTGAGTCGGACATGATAAATAACAATATAAAAGGAATAAAAAAATTAAATCTTTTATTAATAAATTAAATAATTAACCTAAGTTTATTATTTAATAATATTAGGTACACACGTGACAATTTGATATTGTGGTAAGTGATCATTCTAACCTACCATTTTCTTTCGGTTATGACCATTCTATCTCAAAATCACTTTATCCCTCTTTAAATTTATGTAATTGTTATAAATTTTGTATATATGTATCTCAAGTGTATTACTAGATTATTATACCTTCATTTTATATATTAATACTTTTCTTATGTTCATTTATCAAATTCCTTCGTTGTGGTATTTACATTGATCTTGACAAGATACAAGATTATGCAACCCATTTTCATTCCATGGGTAATTATTATGATATGCCTTATAATTGAATTTATTTACGTGGAACACATATATTATGAAAATTTTATGATGGGTGAACCCATATAGTACTCCAATGCATTGGAAAATGTTATAGTCTCATGTGACGTCATGTATGATATTTGGGAGTAAACCTAATCCATTATGGGACTTTGTTTGAAATGTGATGTTGTCTAGTAAGTTAGACATGAATAATTTTTATATTATGTTATATGTTTCTACCAAAATTATAGTGATTCTATAAACTTATGATACCATGTTATTTATCTTTTGATTCTAGGTGATTACACATGAGCCTTATCTTATATGATATCATTTTATACCATTTTGAATCACATGTTATGTTTCCTTATCATGTTTATTACCTTATTGGGGTTTTTATTAAACATTTATTTATGTATTCCCCAATTTATAACATGTATATTTAGGATCAGAAATGGATTTTAGGATCTAGCTATAGAGAATAAAATAAATATTCCATTTTTTAAGTTCATTTTGATGTAGTATGAAGCAAACCTTTTGAAGTCACTAGGAATCTCGATATTTGGGGATGTAATTTTTGGATATTTATTCTTACAAATGATGTAATAATATATATAAAAGTAATGGGTCAATATAAATTCTTTTAATAACCTCTTTATTATGTTAATGAATTTCAGAAGACACGTGTGGCAAATCCTTTTCTTGTGAAGAAGCAACCCATGTGACTTATAGGTCTATCAAAGAGAAAGATAAGACTCCCACAACAAACCCTTTTCATGTAAAGGGGGAAGAAGAGGTTTGTGTGATCTGATAATGTGAAGCCATTACATAAAGCCCATATAGAATGAAGGATCAATTCCGTTCATAAAAAATAACATATTAAAATAACCATGCGTGATTATGAAATTTAGTGGGTTACATGTTGAGTCTTGAGATCCAATAATAGAAAAAATATTTTCATGAAATCCATGCATTCCATTCACCCACTATAACATTAAAATAATTTTATATATTTGATGGAAAATCTATTTAGAGTATTAAAGGTTTCCTATGATATTTTGATATTAAATTATTAAATTAATAAGGAAAATAAAATAATAACAATAATCATTTTTCTGTGTAATTATCACTAGTACATGAATGCAGGAATGATGTTGTGAACTTGAATAGAAAACATTGAGTTTTAAAACTCTATTACGGCATAAAATATTTTGGATGAATTTTGGTGCACCACATTCACACAATTTATTATGGGTGAGACCTTATCAAACATAAGAAATAATTTATGCCCAAGATTTTTGAGGAAGACCTGATCATATACTGAAGATTAAATGAACTTGAGAGAGACTACCACACCTTTTAACTTTCTACAAAGTTTCTTTCCATGTACACAAGTTGTCTAGCTGAATCAAAAAGCTTGTGGAGGAGGGGAAATATGAATTGGTACAGACGTTTCTAGAAGTATAATAACATTATAATAAAGGATGAAATACAACTAAAATAAGGGGTTTGTGACTGGGGGGTATAACTAGTTTTTTAATAGGTTTGAGGAGAAGATAATATGGTTAGGGTGTACAAAAAACTAAGGTGGAAGAGTTGGTTTACTGGGGGATATAACCGGGATCAACTGGGGGAATGAAAAATAGAGTTTATAGCTAGTTACGACAAATACCATTGTAATCCTTGATAATATTATAGTGGATAATCCATGTTGGGTAAATAAAAAGTATGGAAAAGAGCATGTATTTATACCTAACCTCATAAATATCATGTTTTGTTCTCTCTCATATTATTTTTGTATACAATGTTAGATTCTATGATGTCATTGAGTGTATCAATAAACTTAACATGTTCAAGAGTTTTAATTAAAAAAAATTATTTTTAAAATTAAACCATTGATTAACCACTCTCTTAGCAGTCATTGTATACTTGGGCTCTATAATTAGTATCAGAGTCTAGGTTACTTCTAAATAACCAAGTGATATTTTATAAAGTGAAGATTTAATAAATGAGTGATTTACCTCGTATAGAGAAAATGGATGTAAATACCGAGGATAGTAATATATATATATTTATTCTATGACTTATGATAATAGAAAGAAAATATATGTATGGATGATAAAGAAGAATCATACAATAAAGGAAGAGACACCACAAATGTAAGGTAATCGAAGTGGTGTTTTTTGAAACAACACTTTTGAATATGATTAATCTAATAAAGCTTAATTTAGCTATGATAGTGATGTATCACTAAGTGATATTAATTTTGAATTCCAATAAAATATAAAGGAACTTTAAAAATAAGTTTTAAACATATTATTGAAGGTGGAAAGGGTCTTCAATATGACAAATTATAGCTGGAGTAATAGGATAATCTTATAAAAGATATATTGGCTAAAAAGGAATGAACATACAAAATTCTCATTAATCTTGTAAAATAATTGTATGAAATAATTTTTATTTTCAATGAAATATATACGGAATCAATTAAATAATTGGAAATAAATGGTTGTGTGAAATAATTAATTGAGACCATTTTTATAGTATCTTTCTATACACTGGAAAAGTTGTACAAAGTCTCCATGGATGTCCAGGATACTGAACTGGAGGTAAAAAAACCCAATAAATTATTTGGATAATTGAATACAGGAATCAATAAAAATTCACAATGAAAAAAAAGAATATGAAGGTTTATTGGGATGATATGATGATATTTTCATAGTACAAGATTTATCATCTTAATATGAAGTGTTTAAATATTCATGTGAGATTAAGGAATCATGAATCACAACAAGCTAGAATATACTATTTTTATGGAAAAATAGATTCTTCTACATAATTTTTCTTTAATAACCCTGAATATAAGAAGAGCATGATATATTTATATAATAAAATGAAGAAATCCTATATGAAAAATGTTTCCCATAAACCATAAAATTTATTATTTATTAATAATTATTCAATTGCTGATAAAGGTTTTTATTTTTTTGGTAAATAATTATTGTAATTTTTTTGACAAATCTCCCACTTTAAGGGTGAATGATAAAATAAGTATTGGGAAATATTCACCAATAAGTGTCTGAAAGAGTGGTGTTTCTTCTTAAATATAAAAAAATTCAATATATGTGAAATATGGAAAGAAAACATTAAGAAAATAAGATAAGGATATTCATGGGATATTGTCGGTGTTGCTTGAATTTTGGGGTTGATGTTTTAGAATGTTGGAATATAATGAAAATTGATGAAAATAATAGAATTCCACCATTTAAAGGGAACACAGCTGTATATAAGAGATTATATACACCAGATAAGAAAAATTCATTGAAAATGATTATGTATACAAAGAATAGATTTGAATGCTCTGAACATTTATGTGAATAATTATATTTAAGTGTTCATTGTTATGATGAGTGCTCATATTTTATAATCATGCACATATAATTTGATATAGTGAATACAATTATACCATAAAATGGGAGGAATGTAAGAAAATAAGGTGACAAGGCAGCCCTAAGATGTGAAAAATAAGAATACTGTTAAAAAACCCTTCACTAAGAAGAATAATGAGATATCCATTCCTACATAAAAGGGAGAGAGGAACTAGTCAATAAAATCACTACACTAGAAGAAACACATGTATAAGTACATAGAAGTAAATTAAAAAAAATGTCTCGAATGAATACATATCAATATGAAAAATATATGATGAATAGTTTTTTCTAGTTCTGTGAAAGATATAGGCACAAAGTATACTATTTATTGTAAAATAAGAAATTCATAAGAAACATGCATGAAAGGGATGTCATGGTGAACATATGATCATTAACTATTAGATAAAGAATATTATATTAAAAAATCTAACAAATCCATAAATTTAGAATATATATCAATTCTTAGAAGAAGTTTGTGTTAGATTTAAGGAGAAGGGTCACACAACTATCAAATACACAAAACGAGTACCATGAGATATTCCATATGTTGTGACAAGGAAAAGGATTCAACAAAAAATAATTGTCATGTCCTATGAAGATTCTTAGAAGATTTATAATTTCTATAAGAGTGCATAATTGTTTATAAATATCAATTGAAATTGGATAAATGTTTTTTGGAAAATGAGAAAATTGATAAAGAAAATGAAAAGAATGTGGATTTAGAATATGAAGTTAAAAACATTAAGAATTTATCTAAAAATGGAAACATAAAAAATGATAGTGTCTTGTGTGAATGGTGTAATAATTTAGGATAGAAAACTAAAAAATGACTGCTATGCCTTCCTGGATAGTTAGAGATGGTTAAAAATAAAATGAAAGAATTTGAGTCTTCATATGCTCGAATTACAATAATAAGAAATTTTATTTCACACTCAGAAGAATTTCAATGGAATACGGGAGATAATTTAGAATATGAGACTCAAAACAGAATGGTGAGTCTGAAGAAATCATCCCATATTGAGATTGGAAAAAAAGAATGGCCCTATTTGAGAAGAATATATCATCCTAAATGTGACTCCTGAAGAATAAGTAGGTCATTACTTATTTACTTATATATATATACAATATTCTTTAAAAACATGTAGGGAATTAAAGGAATTGGATGAATCCTTTTTGGGGGAGAATTGATGAGTTGAATTTGTTAAATGATCACCACATAGGGAATGATGAACTTCTAAAAACATTATAAAATTGGAAGATAATGAATTCTAGCCACACTTTTATCCCCATTCTCAATTTAATTAATCAAATAAATATAGAGGGAGTGCTCGATCAATGAAAAAAATGAGAGAAATGGGAAAATATATCTTTTTTACTTCAACTTTCAGTCATGTTTATTGATGTTTGTGTGGGATTAACCATTTAATTAATAAATATAATTGTTTCAAAACCCTCAAATTAATGTTTATAATTTTAGAGAATGATTCCATAGTCATGGAATATTTTGGACATTAGAAAAAAACTTGTTTATTTGTATATTGTGTTCTACACTGGGTTATCCCATGTAGACTTATAGTTGATTGAGCAAAGTATGTTTTCTTTAAGAACCATGTAATATAATCAATCTCTCAAAAGTGTTCAAGAAATAATCTAAGAAGGGGGAATAACAAGTTTTTTCTAGAAATATAAGATGATAAAATACCAATTACACTTTTTAATTGATTAATGATAATGGGTATAAAGTTTTCACCAAATATTATCCTTTGTGATATCTATTTATATAGACAAAATATACAAAGGGGAATATTGGTGAACTGAATTATTTCATTTTTTTCAATGATGTGTTAATATTTGTTTAGTGAGTATGAATGAATTGGCGATTCTTTGTAAATTTTTATTGATTGATTTAGTGTATTTTGATTTCTTTCTTGGAAAATTATCCTTACCATTAAGACATATGTGTTGGTGGATGATGTAGTGATTCTTGGAGAATTTTCTTCTAATAAGTTAAAAAATATTCTTATAACTTTTATGTTTTTTGAATTGGTCATAATTCCGAAGGACATGTGGTACTAGTGTTTAGTGTAAGAAAATTATCTACTTCAATGAAGAATGAAGATGATCTAGCCAATACTCTTTTTGATTGGATGAAGTTCATGGAAGATAATTGATGTCCATGAAAAATAATAATTATTTCATAATGTGTTTGAAATTGAGGAATGCCATGAAAAATTCCATTATTACATTATGTTTTTGAAGTTATACATTCGTACCCAGAATTATTTTCCCTGAAAAAATATATTCATATATTTTGAATGAGTTGTAATAAAATGAGCTCATATAAAGAACACTTGACAAAGTCTTAAAATCCAGTTCAACAATTAGAGTTAAAATTCTTTTTTATTTTGAGTTCCTTAAAAAAAATATGGCCAACCATGGGCTGACTCAAGATCACTCCAACCGAACTTGTGGGACCCCATGGGTCAACTACACATGAGACATTTTACAAGAAAATCCCACAGTTATTAGAGAGTGAGTGGGATGTATAATTCACTCCAGAGAATGACTATTGGAGGGAGTACAGGGGCTTGGGTGGGTGGGCTAGTGCATGGAGGCATGAACCATGATAATCACATGTGTGAATGTGTTACTAGTGCCTAACCCCATAATATCTAGAACATTCTATGATAGGATATTACTTATTAATATTTCCTAAAAAAATATAAATATTTATGTGATACTCATCCAACAAATGATACAATTCCTCCATCAATAAATTTTACAAAGATATCATGGCCATTTGATCCAATTAATGACGAAAATTTGTTCAATACCACATGATAATGTTTAACCATGACTACCCAAGGCTTTTCTGGTTGAGTTAGTTTATATCTTTTATCTTGATATACAAGACTATTGAGATAAACTATCCATCTTCTTTGATCATGATAAAGGATCATGAAAATGTCCATCGAACCAAATTCATTCATTAAATCAAAGAATTGCATGCATGAAATAATTTGAATATTGTAACGCAGCTAAAGATTTATCGAGTTGTGCGTAATCTCATATCATGATCCCATTATGAGAAGATATCTTTATTACATGAAGCAATCAAGTGATCATGTGATGTCATAACATTAAAGAAACATAACTTTCCATCATGAGAAGGTTATGTATTTTACAGTTATTATTCCACAAAGGATTCAACATTATAAAGAATTTGGAAGCTAATCCATGATGTGGCATTGTAAGAAGTCATGCCGACAATTATTAAGAAATCACGGGATATTCACCTTAGTTTCACATGATCATGTAAAGTGACCATGAGGCTACATTAAAAAAATGATTCAGGACGAATGCTTTAATATTCAATAAGATCCTATGATATTTGGTAGTTTTAAATATTATTTTAATTTACTTAAAAATCAAAGGTAAGGAGGTGAGGATCCACCTTTATAAGAAAGGAAATATATGAGGATATTTGTGGATATTACATGATATATTTTGAATGCCCTCATAATAGAGTGACTATACAAAGGTAGTGAGAATCCATGAAAACCACCCCTTTTAAGAAGAGGCCTCTCATTTGATTCACCCATATGAAGGATAAAAATTAATTATGATCCAATCATGTTAAGGATATCTCTTGAAGAACCTATTTATTTCAAAAATTCATTTAGAAGACACTTCCCTATAGTCCTTTTATTTCTAAGAATCATTCTATGGGTCATTTAGGTCTCATGAATAGAAGGAGAAGACTCTAGTTGAAAACCCTTAATATGAGAAGGTGAAAGAATAGGGTTTTGTGATCCAATCACACAAATCCATTGACTAAATCCTATACATGAAGGAAGAGTAAGCCATTGTATACCCTTTAACATATGAGAATACATTTTTTGATCCTGATATTCATTGGGTTACATCAAGTGCCCTGAGATCCAATGAAGAAAACAAAGTATGCATGAAATCCATGCATTCCATGAACTCTATATATAATTTAAATACATTGATAGATTGGAAGGTAAATTATGAGATAATATTAAAGGGTGAACAAGATATTTTGATATTAAATAAATGAATTAATAATGAACATGATATATTTAGAATCATTATTGCAATTTTCATTAGTATATGAATGACGGAATGACACTGAGAAGTTGAATACAATCCATTTGGAGATATCAAAGTCTCTTCTTATATAAAATATTTCTAAAAACTTTTTGTGTACCACTTTTATACAATTTATTGATGCTGATAATTTTTCATACATAATAAAGAAATCTTACCTGAGTATTTTGTTTAACTAAGTAAGACTCGATCATATAATTAAGATCAGAAGAACATGAGTAAGACTAGTAGGCCTAATCACCAGTTTCAAAGGCCCTTGAAGTATACACATGTTGGAAAGGAGATCCAGAAATTTCATAGAGGGGAATAAACATCCATTTGGGCAGAAGTGACTGGGAGAAATATCTCTTTCTATCAAAGGATTAAATCCTAGAAGAAAAAGGATCTTGTGACGTAGGGGTATAATCCATTGTTGAATAAACCCACGTAGAAGAGGAAATAGTTGGGGGGGGGGTGTAATAAATTGAGTTAGAAGAGCTTCAATACTAAGGGTTATTGCTAATATCAATTGGAGTAACAACTACCAGGGTGTATAACCAGTTGCTGCCTAAACCATTTTAATATTTGATAATATTATAGTGGAGAATCCATGTTGGTGGGAAGAAATGGAAATGAGTAAGACTTTTTAATTTTTATTTTTAATATAGCATGTTTTTATCTCAAATATTATTTATATATATTAAGTGAGACTATGCGATATCACTCAGTAGACCAATAACCATAACAAGTTCTATTGGTTGAATCAAAAATAATGATTTTGTAAAAGGTAAACAAGTGATTCACCCCCTATTAGTGTACAATCTTGTCCAGGGCTCTAAAAATGGAAGTAATTACTTTGGATATTTAAGATTAGTATTAATAAATAAAATAAAATATTTCATAGATTGGAGAATAATAAATATACAAAAATTCAATAAGATATTTCAATAAAAAATATTGATCAAAATCATGAATGTGGCTATGAGTACATACCAAAAAAATGAATACATAAGTATTCACATGGTATAAAAATTAAAAGAGAAACATATGACATTTATAAGTGCTTTTAGAATAAATATAGTGATAATATATTGTATGTGAGTTTAATTAACAAAATGAAGTTTTGGCTTGGAGAGATCACTTAGCTTAGGCCCCATATTGTTTCATTATGTTTATGCCACCCATATAATATTTTATTTATTTATTAAAAAATAAATCCATAAATATATGAAATTAATTATTATTATTCTCAGTAAATTAAAATACTTTTAATTTAATTATTACTATTTCATTGTAGGGAGAATGGCCCAATTCCATGATTATTTGAATTTTCTTATTTACATTTATATTTTTTTTGGGATTGATTCTTTGATGTTTGTTAATTAGTAATATTAATTCTATAATCCAAAAAATAATTAAATTTACATGTTTTTATATGGTATATTATATTCAATAACCACAATGAGCCTCATTTTTAATACATTAACATTACATAAATTTTTTGGAATTCAAAAAACATTCTACAAATAGAATCCAAAAGACCATACTATTCTAGTGCCTTTGGAAACATGGAAGCATAAAAAATGATACAAAAGAGAGATACATTATCTCCCACTAGGTTCTTCATGATTATTACCCTTCTTAGACACATAATACATAATATATATCTTCATAACCCAGGGAACGAAAGATAAAAAAGGGTGATCTCAAATGATTATTAAGGTTAAAAAATAGAGATATGTAAACATAATCCTGAGCATATTTGTATGAGAATATGATCATGAAAAAATAAGATCATAAAATTTATAATGAAGATCATATACATGAATCATATCATAAATCCTGGTTGTTCAGAAGAAAGTAAACATAAAGAGATAACTAAAATAAGCCATGAAAGCATTACATAGTAATAAAACATGGAATCTTGGCAGAGACATACGCATATATTATATTATTTCTGTAGTATCCAAGGTATAACTACCAATACCATCATTGAATTATAGATTCACTCCCCATACCATCTTTTTAGTCATAGTTTACTCCCCTAGTTATCTTAGTTTCATGAGCTCGCTCCTCTTCCATCTTGGTAGTCATGGTTCACTCCCATGTCCATTTTAGTACTCAAGATTCATTCCCAAGATTATATTAGTCTATCTCATGAGATTTAAATCATTACCCAATGCATTGGAGGGAGAAATAGGTCCCACCAATATCATAATGAAATCATAGATACATGTTCCATATGATCAAAAATAATCATACCATAACCTATGAAAGGAAATGAGTATTATAAACAAGTAATAACATCACAACCTATTTAAAAAGGATGTTTTTATAATCATTTCATCATAAACATAACCCATGAAAAAACAAGTTTTAGTAGCATATAACCCGTTAAAAGAAGCGGGTTTCAAAAGCATACTACCCGTAAAAGAGAAACATGTCTCACAAACATTATGCCATCAAAACAAAATCCATTCAGAGAAATAATATGAATGGAAACATTGAAAAATTTCATCATAATGGCATGATTAACACCAATGAATGTTACCATAGAAGGTTAATAATATTGAAATATCCTTTAAAAACACTTCTTTGTGAAATTTTTTTTTTTTGCATTGAAAATGATTTTTAATACTTAAATCCTTTTTGAGAACCCTTTTATTTGAAAACATATTTGAAACATATAAATAAGGAATATAAAACGTTTTTAATGTCCCTTTACCTTTAAATTTGGATTAAATGATATTTTGAAATTATTTATTATTTTTTTTTGAAAACATTGGTTTCAAATATAATAGATTTACGACTAGAAAGAGAGACAATCAAATTTTACATAGAACATTATCTTAAGTACCAAAGATTGAAAAAGGGTAATAATAATGGGATATACCTTGAATAAATATAGGATTAGGAAAATCATGTGTGTTATTAAGATATGGATCATATGATTTCATCAAAGAAATCATAAACATAAAAAATCTCAAAAAGCAATGAGATTATCTTAATAAACTCTTATAACTTGGTAACATGGGATCATATTATCCATTTAATAAAATAAAATTAAATGAAGCTTTAAATATCATGAAAATATGTAAATTCATTATATAACATGAAAAATGGAAGTATATACAACTTGAAAAAGAGTTTAGGTGCATAGAAAAACATGAGTCTCTAGGAAAACAAATATGGACAAAACATTCTTTCTGATTCAGTAACTTTTGAAATTAGGCCGCATGAAATAAATTTCACAAAATGGACATATTAATACCTATAAATTTATTTTTAATTAAAATATAATAACATCATGGGATGTATATTCACCACACAAAAGTAAATGGTAGTGAACATAGAATGTACCTCACAAAAATAAAAAGTGAGAATGAATCCCCTTACCTTATGTCTTGACTCTCATCATTCAAATTCAAACCAGCAGTACAATAAATATAAATTTAATATGAATATTTTAAATTACCATTTTACAATAAATAATACCATATATGGTTTTATTATGACCTTATAATACCCTATTTTTAATAATCCAATGTTAAGGTTTCACTTTGGGTAATATTGACATTATTCATTGCAACTGTCTTAATTTGTTATATATTTGGTATTTAAAATTTATATGACAATTTAAAAAATTTGAAACATAACATAAATATCATTTATATAAAGTATATATGTATTATAATAATATATAGAATATATAAGTATGAAATGGAATACACCGTTCATGGAGATAGTAGGCCGTTCGTACACATGAACGCTATTTTCGTTTAATTCTCATGTTGAAAGAACAAAAGAAAAAGTGATAGATATATATATATAATTATTAAATTATATTTATGATATATTATATGTATTATATATTAAACAAAACTATTTTTAATAGAATCCATGTAGTGTATGAACGAATCATATCACTTTGAGGGGTTGGTAGTCCACACTTCCTCAAACAAAATTATCATATTTAAACAAAATGGAAAGTAAAAATATTTGGATTGAAAAAGGAATAAATAAGATTAAATAAATAATAAATAAAATAAATAAAATATATAAAATGAGTTTCCACCATAATTTCCACCATGAGTGGTGTTTTGGAAAATTGAACAATCATCATTTAGTGAGGTAGTAGTTCGCCACACAAATAAATAATTTGTTTGTTATCCTTTAGATGGAGGTGTATGTAAGTGTAAGTTGAAAACATAACATAAATAAATTCTAGTATATATAGTATATATTTATTTATAAAATAATAAAAAAAAGTAAAGGGGGTGGCGAAAGAAAATAAAAGAACGGGCAAGAGAGAAGATTCTACCTGTTAAGCGGTAAATTCCTTTTGGTTTATGCCAAAAGGATTCATCGAATAGCATTATGACCAGTTGAGGATTCATGAAGTAATTTAGGGATGTTGGGATGTGTATTTAGCAGATATTGTTTAAAATTAATGGGTTTGATAGGTGTGAATAAGAGGGATAGGTTGTATCCTTTTATAGGGAAGGTGGTGTGACACTCTTGTAAATATTTGAAGAGGGAATTTCACCCACGTTTTTATGTCGAAAGTGGATACAATAATGATCCTAACTAGATAAAAATGAGGATAGGGTATAAATATATACATAAAATGGATTTTCGATATGTGTACATGTCTTCTTGGTCCCTAAGGTTATGTGTTAGTCCCTTATTAGGCTCAATCTGGTCTTAATCGATGTAATTATTTTTACACACTTTCACTAATATTTTTGGTCAAAAACAAAGTTGAACATATTAGATATTAGATATTATTATGATTTAAAATATGGAATCCATTTTTCTAAATTAAAATTACTGAAGTGGATGAAATTAATTTAAAGTTAATCCCATTGATGGGATGACACTACGAGTTTTTAAAGTAAAAAATGATCAAAAGTTTTCTATGTTTTTATACCCAATTTAAATGTGAAATTGGATATAATGACATAAATTGGACTAATAGATAAAAATTTTATCTAATAAAACTTTTAAACCAATTTAAAATATAATATAAACTTATAAATAAATTATATGAAAATGCAGTTTTTAATTAACGTCCATTATTTTTAATTATTCCTTAAAAAATGAAACCTTATAGAAAAATACCAAAAAATTATCCTATCCTATTTTTTATCTATTTTTACAAATATAATTTTTATTTTGACATATTAAATCAATAAAACTTCCAGAAATTGGATTTTGAATGGGATATCCATTAAGAGGCATTAAAACTACTAAACTAAAAAAATATATGTATTTATGTATCAAGTTATTTTTGTTCTTATCTTATTTCTTTAAAATTTATTGGATGAATACCAACAATGTTTTATTGAATATATAAAATATATATTACATTAGTATCACTCAATAATTGTTAATAATTTAATTTGTTATGGTAAAACAACTTTGTGACCATAAAATTATTATTATTTTCCATTATATTCAATCAGATTTCATATTCATTTATATTTAATTGGTAACAAATGAATTCATATTATATTGTATAAACTGCATATTTTCATAAATCAGTCAATAATATTCATAACCTTTAATTTAACATATTGGTTGTATTACATAATAATAATTTAATAATATATTATTGTTTAGTAAACTTTAGTTTTGCATGTTATACAAGCCATCAGGGAAGGTAATTATTGCATGTAAAATAAGCTAACATCATTTTTGTGTGTGTAGAGAATGCTAAATTTATGTTTCATGTAGTGCAGGATTAAATTGGTGTTACGTATATCACAAGACAAATATAGTGCTTTAATATAAAATAAACTATTTTCTATGTTTTATGAAATGAGAAATATCAAAAATGATAGATTAATTTGAAATAAATAATTCACAAAATCATAGGGTGTTAACTCCTACCCCCCTTAAATTGAATTTCTCCCTCAAAATTTGTTTGGTTTATCAAAGGTATAATAATTGAATGTATGATTCATAAAAGCCCACATCGTAAAAATGAATACCAAAACTTACATTAAAAAGGTAATGTTGGAACTATAATGATTTCCAAAATAAGAATACAAATAGGTTTGTATATAGGGAAACATAGGTGGGATGTAAGAAGATGGACATTGAAGAAAAACATAACTATCATGTTCTGATGGAGAGTGATAGAAAAAACTTTTAGGAGAAAGATAAAAACCATAAAGCAATAAATCTATGATGAACTAAGGGACCATCTTATTCATCTGACATGGAGGTACTAGGAAATTTTTTTTGGTTTCAAGATCCTTTTTATTGAAGTTCATGAATTTGAAAGGAAATATATACTTGCTTGATTTCAGGATAACCTGACTATTTTTTTTCCTTGATCCACTTCACCTATTTCACCAAAAAATAAGTTTAATTTTTCATTCCTTAAGTAGCAATAGATCCTAATATCCACAATATGCAATCCCATATATCATAATTTATCATCAAAGCTATGTTTTTGTAATAGGTTATCTAATATGCGTAAATGATCTTATGGTAATATAATAATTTATTCTAAAAAATTTCATCAATTTTTTTACATAATCATTCCATAATCTTTTAACATGATAACCATTTCGAAAGATGAAAATTAAAATCTTTAGAAATAATGTCATGAAATAATCATAACATTGATCACCTATATATCTGAAATTACCACTTCATTATCACATTCCAAACATGTGTACAACCCAGTTGTTTATTCCATTGAAACATGTTAATAACTTTAATTACCATAAATCCTTTTTGAAAACATGCATTCTTAGTAATTCTAATGATTATTGGATATATTATTTAAATCCAAGATTTCATAAAAGTCATCCATGATGACATAGAAAATTTTGTCAATAATTAGTTTTAGTGCAATCCGTACCGTCCAATCTACTTATTCATATCCAATATATCATTATCTAAAAGATCATTATCTGAATTTCATACATTAATTAATTGTTACATTTCCTTAATCAAAATATCACCTTTCTATGAAATCACTTTTCTATGTATTAAAAAACAATCAAGAAGTGCTTTTCGATCCTTAATGAAAACATATAAAAAAAATAATTATACATTTCATGATTCATATAACATAATATTTTAATTAAAAAACAAGAATACTTCATTAATCCAACTTTATATTTAAACCATTACTAATGCTTCATCAACTTATTCCTTAATATCTCTTTCCTAGAATATGAAATATGAATCATGTCTTAAGGTTCCACAAAATCAATCAAACCATTCTTCTTATGATCAATGTATACTATACTGGAATAACATTTCATAAATTTCACATATCATTTGCTGTCTCTTTTATATTTAGAAGTATAACTAACACTCATAACTCCTTCCTAATTATCTTTATTTGATTTCACTAGGGAAATAAATTTAAAAAATTCCCATACTTTCCAAATCTAAAATATTAAATGGTATCCATGTTCTTTCTAGTCCTCTCCATTAACTAAAACTAGAAAGAATAGTGTGAGAAACACTTATCATATTGGGATACCATATAATCATGAAAAATTACTTATAGGTTGACTAAATCATGTCTCATACTTCTTTAATCTTTGAAAACATAGTTTTATTATATGTTATTCATAGACCAATTATATTTAAATACCTAACGATGGTTCATGATGAGTTTGTGAATTTCTAAATCATATCTTCCAGAAGTGTCAAACCAGGTCTGCAATAAGGCCCGTTGTCTTGAAACAGATTATCCCATTTCAGGCTCAGAACATATTTTCAATGTTGTTACCTCTAAGTACATTTGTTCCAGATCCACATCAACTTGTAGTATCCAGAAATTTATGTATTTCTTGTAAAACACTTACTCTAACCTTCGACAAAACTCTAGGATATATTCTTAAATGTTAACACATTCTTATATGTATGCTTATAGAAATACATATAAATATACCTAAAAACATACCTAGGGATCTCCCTAACTTTTTATCATACTAGATTAAAATTTTGAAAAAAACCATCCTTTGATACCTACTATAGCGAACCTCTATTTTCATACATTAATATCATATAACTTTTGAAAAATTCTTAAAACATTGTATAAAATGAAACTGAAAGACTGTACTATTCTTGAGCCTTAGGTAACATGGAAGCTTAAAAACTGATACATAAGAGATCTATATTTTCTCCCACTAGGTTATTATTGACTATAACCCTTCTTAGACATATCAAACATAATATATATCTTCATAACCTGGGGAAGGAAACAAAAAATTGGTGAGAACAAATTATTAGTAAGGGTAAACAAGGGGATATGTTAGCATAATCCTGAGAATATGGTTATGAGAACATGATCATGAAAATATAAGATCTTACAATTAATATCAAAGAACATATACATGAATCATGGTATAAATATTGGTAGTTAATAAGACATGAATCATAAGGATATAAAGAATATAATCCATGAAGGCATAACATAGGAATAAAACATAGAATTGTGACAGACACATACGTAAATATAATATGACTTCTATATTAGCCAATCATCACCTCTAAGGCCATATTGGCTATATAGCTTCACTCCCCATACTATCTTGGTATTCATAGTTCACTCTAATGACCATCCTAGTAGAATGAGTCCACTCCTTATACCATCTTGGTAGTAATGGTTCCTTCCCATTATATTCTTAATAGTCAAGGTTCATTACCGAGACCATATTAGCCTCCCTTAAGATATATAAATCTTTACCAAATGCAATGGAGGGAGATATAGGTCCCACCCATCTCAAAATAAAAGCAAACATACATTTTCCACAAGATCACAAATAATCATAACATAACCCGTGAAATGAAATGTGTATTATAATAATGTAATCATATCAAAACCTATGAAAAAAATACATATTTCATAATAATTTCATCACAACCACAACCTGTGAAGGGAAGCGGGTTTCAGTATCATATAAACTGTGAAAATAAGTGGGTTTCAAAAGAATACAACTTGTGAATGAGAAACATGTTTCATAAACAACATTCCATCAAAACATAATCCATTCAGGGAAAGAATATTATTGTAAATATTAAATAATTTCTTCATAATGGAATGATTAACAACAATGTATGATATTTTAGATAAGAAATAACTTTGAAAAATCATTTAAAAACAATTATTGAGGAGAACATCTTTTCTACATTGAATACGCTTCTTAAAAGAGAAAACATTTTTGAAAACATTTTTATTGTAAATAACTTTGAAAACATATAAAGGAAGCATATATAATGTTTTTAAAATACTTTTCCTTGATAATGTGCTTCAAATATCTTTTGAAAACATTTTGGAAAAAATGGTTTTTGATTACAATAGATTTTCGACTGGAGAGAGAAAGACAATAATATTTTTCTTACAAGATTACCTTTTGTATCAAAAGAGAAAAAATGTTACTAATACAAGGATATATCTTGAATAAAGAGAGGAATAGGAAACTCTTATTTTATCTTGAGATATTTTTCATAACATTTCATCAAAGTAAGCATAAACATAAAAAATCTAAAAAATCCATGAGATTGTCTAAATAAAGTCTTATAACATGGTTAATTGGGATCATATTACTCATATAAGAAAAGGAAATTACATGATGATTTAAGTGTCATTAAAATAATTAAGTTAATGATATGACATGTAAAATTTAAATATATACACCAAAAAGTATTTTAGATGAAGAACAAAACATGAGTCTTAAAGAAAGAAAATTGAGATAATGATTTGTTAAATTTTTAAACATAGAACCCATGAAAGTAATTTCATAAAATGGATATGTGAATACCCATAAATTTAATTTTAATAAACATATATACAATCATGGGTAGTAAATACACCACACAAATTGAAAGCGTGGCGAACATAGCATGTATCTCATACAAATAAAAGGCGAGATGAAATCCCCTTACCTTGTGTCTTGAATCTAATTTTACTCATTAAATCCAATTTTATAATAAATATAAATTTATTATACATATTTTTTTAAAAAATATTATTATATTTATTACCATATATGGTTTGATAATGACCTTATATTACCTGCTTGTTTACAATCCTATGTTAAGGTTTTACTTCGGGTACTATTCTCTTTATTCATTGGATGTGTCTTAATTTGTTATATATTTGGTATTTAAACTTTATATGATGATTTAAATAATATAAAACATGGTATAAATATCTTTTATATACATTATATACTCATTATAATAATCTAGGGAATATTTATGTATGAAACAGAATACCCTGTTCATGAAGTTGGTAGGTCATACGTACGCATGAATGGTATTTCTGTTTAATTATTGTGTTAAAAGAAATAATGTAAATGAAGTATATGTATATATATATCATTATTAAATTATATTTATGATATCATATGTTTCTTATATATTCATTGAAACCATCCTTAATACATTCCATGTAGTGTATGAATGAGTTATATCTCTTTTAGGGGGCGGTAGTCCACATTTCATCAATTTTTTTTCATATTAACACTAAATTTAATTTAAAAAATTATGTGTCTTAAAAGGAATAAAGAAGATTGAATAAATAATAAATATAATATATAAATTATATAAACATAGTTTCCTTCATTTTTTGCACCATGAGAGGCGGTACATAAAATTAAACAATCATCATTTAGTGAGGTGGTAGTTCGCCGTACACATAAACAATATGTTCTTTATCCATTAGATGGAGGTGTGTTTCAGAATAGTTTGAAACATTAGAATAAAAAAATAAAAAAAATATTTAGTTTAATTATGTTTTTAGACAACCATGGAAAAAAATAAATTGGAGGGGGTGGTGAAAGAAAATAAAAGAAACGACTTGAGAGAAGACGTTACCTCTTAATAGGGTAACTACTTTTGGTTTGTGCCAAAATGATTACTTGGATAACTTTATATAACACCCCAAGCTTCCACGGTCGCTTATCTTTGAATAATACAGTAGCGTGTGTTGTAAGCAACTTCGAGTTCTAACACACACCACAACCAATCAAACTAGCCATTATGAATAGTAGTACCCACTTTTTGAAATTTTATAAATTTTATCTTTCAAAATGGACTTCATTTTTGGATTCTGAATATCGAAATTAGCTTAGGGTGAATTTTTGGTATTTTTCTGAAAACTTTCAATTTTTAATGAATAGTGAAAAAACACTGAGTTATAGTTTAAAACTGAATTTTTATTTGAATAATTATTTATTTTATTTAAATTTATTTTTGGTCAAAACAGATACATAATAACTATATAATTTCAATGTAATTCATTGCAGTCAGTTTATAAAAATTTTATATATATAAAAAATTTATTGAACTTTTTACCGTCTTTTACCCATCTCCTAGAAGAATTTGCGAATTCATATAAAACATAATTTTACCGCTTCTGTGAGTTGAATTTTGAAAAATCGAGAGACACTGTTAATATGAAGGAGTAAAATGTGGTTCAATAAGATAAAAATAATTTTTGGTGAATAGTAACTTTTGACTTTTATTTACCGCAGTTAAAGATAAATAGGGTAATTCAATGTAAAACTAATATTCTAGTAATTTAAAATTACCTTAACACATGTGCTAACCTTATTGGATGAGTAACGACCAACCATGGTCATCTTTGGGTCGATTTTGGGATCCCATGGAGCCATTTATGAATGGTAATGACAATTTAGATTAATTAATTTAATATAAAGGCAAAATTGACATAAACAAAAACCTTTTAGTAATTAATTTTTATATGGTGCTATATAAGTAATATTTTTAACTATAAATATTCATTGGAAAGATTAATTGATTTAATACATCATCATATTTTTTTATAATTTTTAGACATCGAATAAATTAAATTATTTATGACACAATAATAATGCAGTATTTACCTAATTAATAAATGATTTAAATAAATTAGATTATATATTCTAAAATAACATCCAAAACATGTCCAATTATTATTGGATGATTTTATATCAACCATCAGTCATCGTATCTTCAACCCTAATGATTTTTGGACCTTTAGAAACCGAATATCATTATATAATAAATAATATTTTCACACTTTCCTAAAGAGCCCCTCCTCCCCCTTATAAAAGGATACCACTTCTAACCAATTCCTCACACCTCTAAAGCCTTTAGGCTCGTCCAAACTCTACCACATTAAGCTCCTTACATCTGTCTCCTCCTTCTAGAAGCCTTACCTGAGGCATAAGGCACTTCAAGAAGTACTCTTGGTTCAAACCAAAGGTAGTTACCCTAATTAAAGGAAACCATTTCTCTTAACTTCATTTATTTTATTTTTTACTTCTCCAACCCCTAATTTTTTTATTACTTTCTTTTATAAAAACACAAGTATCATCAATATACTAGGATGTTGATGAGAAGGATTCTAAATACACTTACACACACCTCCGTCTAATGGATGAAGAACATAATGTTTCTATGGATGGAAAACTAACGCCTCACGAAACGATGATTGTTCAATTACCTCCTACAGACTCTCATGGTGGCCATTATAATGAAACTATATTTATATATGATATATATTATGTTTATATTTTCTTCATGCTTAAGTATTTTTCTTTTATATCATACCTTAAATGGTTTCCATTATAGGTAAACACGATAATTTCATTTGAGGAATTGCGGACTACCGCCCCCTCAAAGTGATATGACTCGTTAATACCATATATTGGACCTATAAAGGATGGAGTTAATGAAATTATATATGAAATTATACTGAAATTATAATATAATTATGTATAATTATGTTTTATGTCCATTAAAATAAGAAATATAAATGAAAGTAGCGTTCATGCGTACGTATGACTTACTGTCTCCATGAATGGTGCATTTCATTCTTACCCAAAAATGATATGTATTGTTATAAATACATGTATATACTAGATATATATGATATCTAAATTATGAATATCATTATATATATGATGCTATTTTGACCATGAGAACAACTTGTAACAATAAGGTGTTCATTTTTGACACAAGTTCCAAATATCGACAAAATAAATGTTATTAACATAAATGAATACATAATGTTTATAACATGGTAAAAAGTGATATAAAAGGAATAATAAACTTGAAAAAGGTTCTTAATAAAGTATAAATTAACTTTGGTTTATTAATCAGGAATTAAAGAACAAACGGGCCAAGACGGACATGAGGTAAGGGGTTTCTTATCTCACTTTTAATTCTGTGATATTTACATTGTTCACCACTTATTTATTGCATGTGGTGTATTGTGTACTGACATTTGATATGTATTATCAGGATTTACTTTATATTCATGATATTCATTGATTCATTTGGTGGTTATTGACTATTGTTCATACAACTCGACTGATTACAACGAGGTAAGGGTTTATTTCACAATCTCTACATTATCTGATCTTGTTTATATGTAATTATCTATTGGGAAACCTTTATCATCAACAACCATGTTTCTTAAAAATGAATTTCAAAACAATATTAAAATTTTATAGACTATGGGTTAAAGTCATTTATACCCTTGTTTTACTTTTATAAGATATTTATAAAGGAATATTTCCGTTGTTTTCTAAACACGGTCCTTTTAACCTTTTCGACAGAATTAAGGTAAGAATGTCTTTTTTTAACTTATACAGTGGGTGCATCTATTTTATGCCATTATAAAATCATCGAAGATTCCGTCACAAGATTATAAGAATATTTTCAAATTAAATGTTTCCTTTTATAATTATGTGACTTTTAAATGATTTAAAAAAAGAGATATTTCTCTCAAATAGTTTTGATTTCATTTATGTCAACATCCTTTGATGGATTTTAAGTTTATTTGAAGTTGATTTATTATGATACAGAACTTCCATATTGTATTGAAGGTTTTTTGATATGTTTGATTGTGGATGTTTTATTTGTATACCATTCATGGTTTATGGATAAATTGTTGAAATTTCGTATGCTAGTTTCAATACTAATGTTTATGTTATGTTAAAACCTTTTCGTATGAGGAATGAATTGGACTTAGTATGTGATGGGTGGAGCCCGCTATAGATCCTCAATGCATCAGTAGGTATTATGAGAAAAACTAGTGTCTTGGAACAAGGCCTTGACAAAAACTTATTTGTAGTCTTGGCACAAGGCCTTGACTATGTGGTTATGATAGTCTGGAATTATGCATTCCATTATTATGAAAGTGGTTATTGATATCTAATGTGATTATTTGACTATTATAATATCCATGTGAACAAGTAAATGGAATTATTTCATTTTATATTTTCCATATTACGCTGAAGTTCAAGTTTAAAAGGATTTTGTTTTAGTTGTAAATTGGCTTAAATGTTAATGTTTATTTATGAAAGTATTCTCTATATTGTTATCCTTACTGAGCATATGAGCTCACCCCTTTCAATGTTTTATTTTTACCAGGATGTGAATAAGTATTTTATAAATGAACTGAAGGGATAGTATGAGGGGATATGAAGACAAGATGTTTTTGTAGTTTTTTTTTCACTTTATGATGTATTGTAAGACTTGTGAATATATCTAGTGTTTCCAAGGCTACTAAACTAATCAGTCTTTCGAGAATCGATATTTTGTGATCATGCCAATATTATATAATAATGCAGCAACTCTATGTAACTCGGGTCGGGGCATTATAGTTGGTATTAAGGGAAGTTTATTACAAACCTTGGAAACTAAATTTAGATAAACTCTGATTATAGCACATAGACCAAAGATGGACTTTGAGGATTAGTATAAAAAAACATCCTAGAATTTTGGTATTATAGAGATTTGGTGAGTTTTCTGAGCAATACATCTCTGTCTGGATACGAGCAGGTAGAGGAGGCTCTGGCATAGATGTACCTATGGGTAAAACCCAAAAATGCTGCTTTGAGATAGACTCGAATAGGAATTGGTGCACGACAACGGGCCTTGCTGCAGTATTGGTTACGACACTCCTAGGGGATATGCTTAGGATAATTCTCATTTTCTTTACAAACCATTATGAAGGATTTATGAGTATATACTTCCTCAAAGAAAACATTTTTTTGATTATGGATTATATCCATAAACTATTCAATTTATGTTAAGTGTTTTACAAGTTTGGATTTATGTATTGTGATTCATAAACTAGTCTAGTTTATGCCATTGTTTAGAAATGGTGTCTGGTGGAGGAATGGAAACCGTATCAATGCACACACTCCATGTAGAGTTTTTCCTCCTGCTCAAGATAATTATAGTGGAGCTGGTGATACAATTGGTGCTGATCATCTTGTCACCATACTGGTACAACTCACTCAGGTTATGAATAATAACCTTACCCGTATGGAGCACCCTGATCCAAAATGTGGAGGATCAATGTTATATCGCATCATGAGGCAACAAACACCAACATTAAATGGGAGAAATTATCCATTAGTATCTGAGTAATGGATAAATTCCTTAGAGAAAATATTCCATGACTTGGGGAGTAGTGAAAGGGAAAAGGTTGTCATGACTGTTTACCGCCTCACTGGAGATGCTGATCAATAGTGGTCATTGATTCAAAACATGAAGGAAGACGATGAAGTATCAAATATGGAATAGAGGGAGTTTAAATATATTTTCTTAGAAAAATACTTTCCTCATGACCATCGAGAGGACATGGAAAGACAATTTCTGTGTCTGTGGAAAAAGGAGGACGAGAATGTTGCAAAGTACGAGTCTAACTTTACAAGGTTAAAAAGGCATGCTGCAGATTATATATGTAACCCAAGAAGTAAGATTTATTATTTATTTGATGGGTTAAAACCATTTCTCCATTGATCATTAGTGTCACAATCCTTCTCCTCGTTCGAAGATATTGTCTCATGTGCGATCAAGACAGAAAATGAATTCTCTAAGTCTTATGACATTAAAGAAAAGCAAGAGAAGAAGAGATATGCTGATCACTCTAGAAAAAGAAATAAAGGGTGGAAGGGAAAAGTTGAATATCCATCCTTCATTAAATGTGGGAAGAAACACCCCGATACTTACTTGAAGGGAAAGGGAGTCTGTTACAAGTGTGGTGAAAAAGGCCACCAAGCTCGTGATTGCAAGGGGAAGAAAGAAGCTATTGATGTTCAATGATACAATTGCAAGGAGATGGGACATTATGCAAATGAATGTCCTAAGAATCAGGGAAAATTATCTTAGAAAAGGCCAAGGGATCAAGGCCAAGCTTATGCTATCACTACTGCTGAGGTAGAAGCTCAAAAAGACGTGGTGGCAGGTAATTTGATGGTTTCCTCAAGTTTAGCCAATGCTTTATTTGATTCTGGGTCATCACATTGTTTCATATCTTCCCAGTTTGCTAAGAAAATTAGATATTTCCAATCTGATTTAATAAGAGAGTTGTCAGTTAAAAATCCTAAGAGAAGTATCATCGCAACAAAGTTTTGTGAATCCGTTCCCATTAGAGCATATAAATATTCTTTATCTAATGATCTCATCATCATACCTATGATTGAGTTTGATATAATCCTCGGTATGGATTGGCTTTCAGACCATGATGCGAAGATTTATTGTAAGAAGAAGGAGGTTATGATTTTTGATGATGATGATAAAAAACACCTTATCTTTAGAGCTGAATCGTAACCACCTAATTCTTATCTAGATCCACCCCCAGTAGCTCAAATATATTCAATTATTGGGGAGGAAGAGAATGAAATGACTGTGGGTGAGAAAATGAATGTTCAAATAGAGGATGTACCTATTGTGAGAGAGTATGTTGATGTGTTTCCAGAAGATTTACCTGGACATCCTCTAGAATGAGAAATTGAGTTTTCCATTGATTTAATTCCTGGATCAAGGCCCATATCGAACACCCCTTATAGAATGGCCACTGTGGAATTAGTTTAACTAAAGAAACAACTAGAGGAATTGAGTAATAATGGATTTATTTTCCCTATTTTTTCTCCATGGAGATCCCCTATCCTTTTTGTTAAGAATAAAGATGGATCTATGAGGTTATGTATTGACTATATGAAGATCAATGCTATAACAATAAAGAACATGTATCCCCTACCTCGTATTGATTATTTATTTGACCAATTACATGGAGCTCAATACTTTTCAAAGATTGACCTTCGATCTGGATATCATCAGTTTTTTGTGAAGAAGGAAGACATTCCAAAGACAACATTTTGTAACAGGTACGGGCATTACGAGTTTATAGTAATGCCTTTTGGGCTGACTAATGCACCCTCTGTTTTCCTGGATCTAATGAACAAAGTTTTCAAGGAATATCATGATGAATTTGTAGTGGTATTTATTGATGATATCTTGGTAAACTTCAAAGGATACGAAGATCATAAAAATCACTTGCGCATTATATTTAAGACTCTGAGAAGACATGAATTATATGGGAAGTTTAGCAAGTGTGAATTCTAGATTCAGGAGATTTCTTTTCTTGGCCATAATGTCTTTAAGGATGGAATCTCTGTTGATCATTATAAGACAAGAGAAATCCAATAATGGCCAACACCGAAAAGTATAACTGAGGTACACAATTTTATTGGTCTAACAAGTTATTATCGACGTTTCTTCCAGAATTTTTCCTAGTTGGCTAACCCATTAACAAATCTCACACGTAAAGGGGTTAAATTTGTTTGGAAAAAAGAGTGTAAAGAATGTTTCAAACAACTGAAGAAAATATTAGTCAATTCTCTTATATTGACTCTACCATCGGGGAATGATGGGTTTGTTATTTATAGTGATGCATCAAAGAAAGGACTTGGTTGTGTTCTTATGCAGAATGACAAGGTTATTTCCTATGCATCATGACAACTGAAAATTCATGAGAAAAACTATCCTACTCATGATCTTGAGTTAGCAGCTATAATATTTTTTTTTGAAGATTTAGAGACACTATCTATATGGTTAGAAATGTGAGATTTATACTGATCATAAGAGTTTGAAGTATATTTTCTCACAAAAATAACTCAACATGAGGAAAAGGAGATGTCTTAAACTACTCAAGGATTATGATTTCATGATACACTACCACTTGGGGAAGGAAAATAAGGTTGCAGATGCTTTGAGTAGAAAAGATCATTGAGTTTTAATCAAGATGAGAGTTGAGAGGGATCCTATTTTCATGGATCTAGTAAAGATGGATATGGGAATCACCATGGAAGGTGAAACATCAATACTTTTTCAAATGGTTACCAAACCATATTTACTAGAAAGGATAAAGAGTTCTCAGATCGATGATAAAGTGTTTGAAAATAAAATTAAATATGTGACTGATGGGAGATTGAGTGACATTGTATATGAAGATGGAATTTTAAAATTTGGGAAAAGACTTTGTGTTCCAAATATACTTGATCTAAAAAAGGAATTTTTGGATGATTCTCATAGTTCCAATTTCTCTATACACCCTAGGAGCACCAACATGTATAGATATTTGGAGGAACATTTTTGGTGGGGAAACATGAAGAGGGAGATTTCTAATTTTGTGTCAAGATGTATTGTTTGTCAACAAGTGAAAGCTGGAAGGCAACAACCTAGAGGAGTCATGAAACCTCTTCCCATACCTGAGTGGAAATGAGATAATATCACAATGGACTTTGTCATGAGACTACCAAAGACTCCTAGAAGGAACGATGCAATATGGGTCATTGTTGATCATCTTACCAAATCAGCACATTTTCTTGCTATAAGGGAAGATCTACCACTTGAACGTCTATCAAGGCTATATATTAATGAATTTGTGAGACTTCATGGAGTACCCCTATCAATTGTTTCTGATCGTGATCCAAGTTTTACATCAAGATTCTGGAAGAGTCTTCAGAAGGCCTTGGATACTGAACTTCATTTGAGCACTGCTTACCACCCCCAAAATGATGGAAAATCAGAACGGACTATTCAAACCTTAGAAGACATGTTGAGATCTTGCTCACTTGACTTTCAGGGTATGTGGGATCAATATTTACCTCTGGTGGAATTTTCATATAACAATATCTTCCATTAAATTATTCGTATGGCACCATATGAAGCGTTATACGGAAATAGATGTCGCACACCAACCTGTTGGGATGACGTTGGTGAAATAAAACTCGTAGGCCCAGAACTGGTGGAGGAAATGATAGAAAAGGTGAAGGTAATCCAAAACCACATCAAAGAAGTTCAAAGTAGGCAGAAGAGCTATGATGATAACCGGATGAAGGATTTGGAATTTTAGGCAGGAGATCGTGTTTTCTTGAAGGTATCTCTATGGAAGGGTGTTATACGTTTCAGTAAGAAAGGTAAATTGAGTCCCAGGTACGTCGGAACTTTCAAAATTCTAGAACGAATTGGGGGTGTAGCTTACCGTTTGGAAATGCCGCCAAGTTTCTCAAAAGTTCACAATGTGTTCCACATATCACTATTGAAAAATTACATGCCTAACCCAATGCACGTACTCACCTATGAGGAAGTATAACTGGAACCCGATCAATCATATTATGAAGATCCCATTAGGATTCTTGATACCAGAGAACAAGTGTTGAGAAACCGGACGACTCGTCTGGTAAAATTTTGATGGAGAAACCATAAGATGGAAGAGGCAACGTGGGAACCTAAGGAACTTATGATGAAGAACCACCCGAGCCTTCTTATGAAGTAATATTCTAGAAATTTCAAGGATGAAATTATATGAAGTAGGGGATAATGTAACACCCCAAGCTTCCACGGTACGCTTCTCTTTGAATAATACAGTAGCGTGTGTTGTAAGTAACTTTGAGTTCTAACACACACCACAACCAATCAAACTAGCCGTTATGAATAGTAATACCCACTTTTTGAAAATTTATAAATTTTATCTTTCAAAATGTACTTCATTTTTGGATTCGGAATATCTAAATTAGAATACGGTGAATTTTTGGTATTGTTCTGAAAACTTTCGATTTTTGATGAATATTGAAAAAACACTAAGTTTTTGTTTAAAACTAAATTTTTATTCAAATAATTATTTATTTTATTTAAATTTATTTTAGGTCAAAATAGATACATAATACCTATATAAGTTCAATGTAATTCATTGGATTCAGTTTATAATAATTCTAGATATATAAAAAGTTTATTGAACTTTTCACCGTCTTTTACCCATCTCCTAGGAGAATTTGCAAATTCACATAAAACTTAATTTACCGCTTCTATGAGTTTAATTTAGAAAATATGAGAGACACGGTTAAAATCAAGGAGTAAAATGTGGTTCAATAAGATAAAAATAATTTTTGGTGAATAGTAACTTTTGACTTTTATTTACCGTTGTTAAAGGTAAATAGGGTAATTGAAGGTAAAAAACATTATAATAATTCAAAATTAACTTAACTCATGTACTAAACATATTGTATGAGTAATGGCCGACAAGGGGCATCTTTGGGTCGATTTTGGGACCCCATGGTGCCACTTATGAATGATAATGACACTTTAGATTAATTAATATAATGTAAAGGAAACATTTATATAAAACAAAAACCTTTTAGTAATTAATTTTTATATGGTGTTATATAAGTAATATTTTTAACTATAAATATTAATTGGAAAGCTAAATATATTTCCTACATCATGGTATTTTTTTTATAATTAGACATAGAATAAATTTAATTATTTATAACACAATAATGATGCAGTATTTACATCATTAATAAATGATTTAAAAAAATTAGATTATAAATATTAAAATAATATCCAAAACATGTCCAATTATTGTTGGTTGAATTTATTTCGACCACGAGTCATCTTATATTCGACCCTAATCATTCTTGGACCTTTATAATCCGAATATCATTATATAATAAAATACTATTTTCACACTTTCCTAAAGAGCCCCTCCGCCCCCTTATAAAAGGATACCACTTATAACCAATTCCTCACACTCTCAAGCCTTTAGTCTTGTCCAAAATCTGCCAAATTAATCTCCCTACATCCCTCTCCTTCTCCTAGAAGCCTTACCTTAGGCATAAGGCACTTCAATAATTCTTTTTGGTTCAAACCAAAGGAAGTTACCCAAATTAAAGGTAACCATTTCTCTTAACTTCTTTTCTTTTATTTTACTTCTCCAACCCCTAAAATCTTTTTATTACGTTATTTTATAACAAAAACAGTATCCTAAATATTCTAGGATGTTGTTATGAGAAGTATTCTAATTACACTTACACACACCTCCTTCTAATGGATGAAGAACATAATGTTTTTGTGGATGGAAAACTAACGTCTCATGAAATGGCGATTGTTCAATTACCTCCTACCACCTCTCATGGTGGCCCTTATGATGGAACTTTATTTATATATGATATATATTATGTTTATGTTTTCTTCATGATTTTGTATTTTTCTTTTATAGCATACCTTTATGGTTTCCATTATAGGTAAACACGATAATTTCATTTGAGAAAGTGCAGACTACCGCCCCCTCAAAGTGATATGACTCTTTAATACCATATGTGGGACATATAAAGGATGTATTTAATGATATTATATATGAAATTATACTGGAATTATAATATACCTTTGTATAATTAAGTTTTAAGTCCATTAAAATAAGAAATTTAAAGGAAAGTAGCATTCAGGCATACGTATGACTTACCGTCTCCATGAACGGTGCATTTCATTCTTACCCCAAAATGATCTGTACTATTATAAATACAATTATATACTGGATATATATGATATATATGGTATCTAAATCATTAATATCTTTCTAGATATAATGATCTTTTGACTATGAGAACAACTTGTAACTATATGGTGTTCATTTTTGACTGAAGTGCCAAATATCGACAAAACGAACGTTATTAACTTAAATGATTACATAATGATTATAACAAGGTAATAAGTGATATAAACGGAATAATAAACATGAAAAAGATTCTTAAGCAAGTATAAATTTAATTTAGTTTATTATTCAGGATATTAAAGAATGAACTGGTCAATTCAGACACGAGGGAAGGGGTTTCTTATCTCACTTTTAATTCCATGAGATTTCCATTGTTCCCCACTTATTTTTTGCATGTGGTGTATTGTGTACTGACATTTGATATGTATTATCATGATTACCTTTATATTCATGAAATTGTTTTATTCATTTGGTGGTTATTGACTATTTTTCATACAACTCGATTGATTACAACGAGGTAAGGGTTTATTTCAGAATCTCTACATTATCTGTGGTTGTTTATATGTAATTATCTAGTGGGACCCCTTTATCATCCACATCCATGTTTCTTAAAAATGTATTTCAAAACATTCTTACTATTTTAAAGACTATGGGTTAAAGTAATTTATAACCTTGTTTTAATTTTATAACATATTTATAAAGTAATCTTTCCGTCATTTTCCAAACATGGTCCTTTTAACCTTTTCGACAGAATTAAGGTAAGAATGTCTTTTTTTTAAATTATATGGTGGGTGTGGCTATTTTATGCTGTTATAAAATGGTCGAAGCTTCCCTTAAAATCTTATAAGAATATTTTCAAAGTAAATTTTTCCTTTTATAATTATGTGACTTTTAAATGATTTAAAAAAATGAGATATTTCTCTCAAAGAGTTTTGATTTCATCTATGTCAACATCCTTTGATGGATTTTAAGTTTATTTGATGTTGAATTATTATGATACAAAACTTCCATATTTTATTGAAGGTTTTGTGATATTTTTGACAATGGATGTTTTATTTTTATACCATTCATGGTTTATGGATAAATTTTTGACATTTTGTTTGCTAGTTTCAATACGAATGTTTATGTTATGTTTAAACCTTTTCGTAAGAGGAATGCATTGGACATAGTAAGTGATGGGTGGAGCCTGCTATATCTCCTCGATTCATAGGTAGGTCTCATGAGACAAACTAGTGTCTTGGCCTAAGGCCTTGACTAAAAATTATTTTTAGTCTTGGCACAAGGCCTTAAATATGTGGTTATGATAGTCTGGCATTATGCATTCCATTATTATCAAAGTGGTTATTGATATTTCATGTGATTATTATACTAGTAGAATATCTATGTGAATAAGTAAATAGAATTATTTTATTTTATATTTTCCATATTTTGGTGAATTTCAAGTTTAAAAGGATTTTTTAGTTATACATTTCCTTAAATGTTTATGTTTTTTTATGAAAGTTTCCACTATATTGTTATACTTTCTGAGAAACTGAGCTCACCCCTTTCAATGTTTTATTTTTCCCAGGATGTGAATAAGTATTTTATGAATGACCTAATGGATAATATGAGGGGATATGAAGATAATATGTTGTTGTAGTTTTTTTTAACTTTATGATTTAATTTAAGACTTATGAATATATCTACTGTTTCTAAGGCTACTAAACTGATCAGTCTTTCGAGACTTGATCTTTTGTGATCATGACAATATTATATAATAATACACCGACTCTGGGTAACTGGGTTTGGGGTGTTACATTTAATCCTAATAGGTGGGTTATAGAAGGAAATGAGGTATGTTGTTTTATATATTGGGTAGATATTGGCCGAAATTAAGAGGTTTTAGAGGTGCGTAGAAGGGGGAGAGGTGGTGCGATTTTATAGGGATGGAGGAGTGACACTCATGTAAATATTTGAAGATAGAATTCCTTCGACATTTTTAATATTTAATGTGGATCAAATAATGATCCAAATCAGATAAAATGGAGTTTAGGGTCTATATATAGACATAAAATGGGTTTTGGATAAGTGTACATGTCTTTTTGGGCCTTGAGGTTATGGTTTAGCCCCATATTAGTCTGAATTTATACTTAATCGATGTAACGACTTTTAATCACTTTTACTAAAATTTTTGGCCACAAAATTATTTAAACTTATTAGACATTATAAATTATTCTAATTCCAAATTTTTTATCCATTTTTATAAATTACCATAATAAAATTGGAAGAAATTAATTTAATATTAATCTCACTGACGGGACGACACTGTGGGTTTTAAAGTAGAAAAATGATGAAAAGCTTTCCATGTTTCTATATCCAATTTCAATGTGAAATTGGTTCCAATGAACTAAATTAGTTTAAGTGATAAAAATATTATCTAATTAAAATTATAAACCAATATAAAATATTATTTAAAATTATAAATAAATTATATTAAAAACTAGTTTTGAATTAAAGTCCAGTATTTTTATCTATTAATTAAAAAATTAAACATTATAGAAAAATATAATGAAATTATAATAACTTAATTTTTATGTTTCTATAAAAAATATTAAGTTTATGTAGAAAAATATAATCTATTAAATTCCAAAAAATACATTTGAAATGGCTTCTCTATTATATGGCGTTAAAACTACCTTTATAAAAAATACAGTTCTTCTAAAGAAAATTGGCTTGTTCATATCTTATATCTATCCAATTTATTGGATGAATACTAAAAATATTTTATTGAATATATAACATATATATTAAATTAATAGAAATCACTAATTTTAATTAGTTTAATTTATTAGGGTAAATGAGCTTTGTGACCATAAAAATATTAATATTTTCCATTATATTCAACTGGCTTTCATATTCATTTATAATTAATTTGTAACATATGAATTCATATAAAATTGTATACACCATATATTTTCATTAATTACTTAACAATGTTCATAACCACTAATGTAATGTCTAGGTTATATTAAATAACAATATTTTAATAATATATTAATGTTTGGTAGACTTCGCTCTTGCGTGTTATGCAAGCTATCGAGGAAATTTTTTGTTTCATATAATGAAAGATAACCTCGATGTTCGATGTAGAGAATGATAAAATTTATGTTGCATGTAGAGCATGATTAACTTGATTTTTTGTATATCGTAAGCCAAATACAGCACTTTAATATAAAAAAATTATTTTTAGTGTTGCGTGAAATGAAAAATATAAACAAAGATAAAT
Organism: Viscum album; assembly: GCA_963277665.1. NCBI lineage: Eukaryota > Viridiplantae > Streptophyta > Magnoliopsida > Santalales > Viscaceae > Viscum > Viscum album. Next base: position 2,081,191,801 of record OY728143.1, on the reverse strand, counting down.
AAATTCAAAAAAATAATAATAAGAAAATCTCAGTTTGTTATAGTAACCAACCATGAATGAAGTCATAATTAAAAAATTAAAATGTCATCAAAAGTGGATAGAACTGAATATTAATAACACATGTAAAAAAGAGGGAGTGAGGAGAGAGAGTATATATAATTTAAATAGTTTAAAATAGGTATAACATATCATAATAACAAAAATATTTTATTATACATATGAAATAATTTTTTATGAAAATTGAAAAATAAAAAAGATCATGAGAATAAAAAAAATAAAAGTAAAAATATTTTGGGGTTACCTAGGTATTAATGCGAAGTACCTTGACATGGAACTAAATCTATGAGGGATTGGGGTTGAATGATACTAAAATATCCATTAGGATACTTGGAGTTTTAGGAGATTATATTTCAGTAGTTCTTATCCAAAGAGAAGTTGTTCAAAATTATTTTCTATAGGGAGGGATAGGGGATATTTATACATAGGGGAAGATATTTTTTGGGTCAAAATATTGAAAAATTTATTAGTTCCAAAGTTGAACATTCAATAGTGTTATTTTTGATATAATAAGTTTTATTTGATTTAAATTAAATAGTTTTATGTATTCTGACCCATTTATCAAAAAATTTAATTTTTTTTAAAAAAGTAGTAAGGAATGATTTTTTTAATGATATAATTTATATTTTTTGACTTTGGAAATTACCTTTTGGGTTTATAAATTATGTTTACTGTTTTTAAATGAATAATTCATCTTATTAAAATATTCTTTTGAGATAAACATTATATAACTTGTTAGGTTATAATTACATAGTTACTATGTGTAAAACACGTGGTGAATGTGGAATTTTTTGACTGTTCACCTAAATGTTCAAGTTTTGTATAACATTATATATTAAATTTCCTCTTTGATAATTTTAATATTTTGAAAAAAATGAAATTTGTTCTATCAAAATTATTTATAAATTAATTAATATTAATATTTAACATAAAAATTAAGATTTTTTAAAATAAATAAAAATAAAATTTATCATTAATGAACATATGAATTATTAGAAGTTTATTAATTAGAATATTTTTTTCATATCACTGTAATATATATATATATATTTATAATTATTTTATTTTAAATATTATTTAATGGTCATTTTACTATTCTAATGGTTATTTTATTATTGTAATATTTATTCATCTATTCATAATTATTAAGTTATAATTCTAATGGTTATAAGGGTTTTATACATCCTCTAAGTACTTCATATTTCATTTATCCAACATTCACATAGTTTTATATGAAAGTTATCTCTGTATTTTTACAATATTCCAATCATTTTTCTAACCATCTATTTCTAATTTATAGTGTTGTTTGAGAAAATGATAGTTCTAGAAAATCACTATTAGATCAATTTCCCTATTATAGTTATGTTATTTTATTGTGTTTTTTTCCTATGGTACTCTTTTAAATTTTAGGAAGTATATTTATTTTTCATACGTAGTGTTGTAAATTCATGAAATAAAATAGTGTTTTTTATTATGTAGTTAATCTATTTTTTATTATATAATATTTTTAAAATTTATACACATATATATTCATTAAGGAAAATCCATTTATAAATTTCTTTGTTGTTATACATATTCTCCATACAAAGATGGTGGATGGAAGTCACTGAATTTTTAATAACTATCAGAAGCTCAATAAAGTAGCTATTACAAATAAATATCCGTTGCCTTGGAGTGATAACCACTTTTATTATCTCAAAGGTTTAAACTAGTTTACTATGATTTTTATAGATAGAGGTACAATATATTGAGTTTCAAGGAGTATGGTATTCTTAAGACTACTTTTCAGAGTAGGTAGGAGCTTTATGAAAACCTTGTTATTCAATTTGGACTTATGAATTCCCTTGATGACTTTATAGATTTGAGAAACTGTATCTTCTTACAATAGCTCAACACCATTTTTGTTTCATTTGTGGATGATATATTAGTATAACAAGAAGAATCCTTTACATCTAGTGGGGGGGGGGGCAGCTAATGACTAATGGAACAATGTGTTACAGGATTCCAATCAAAGGGGAAACCGTGTATTTGTCTTCAAAGAAACCATCCCATCATTACACCCAAGTTATAAGGAATTTATTTCTTTTTGACTTCAATCCATGTATTTTAATAAAATATCTCTAGTGGGTTCTTTACATTCATTATGGAGAGGGATGTGTCTACACCCAGTAGGGTGAATGTGTGGGTCTGTTTGGTTTCTTTATATCCCCTCTATCAATAATAAATAAATTAGAATATTTATGGGGTTGGTAGGGTATTATAGGTGTTTTTAGAAATGTTTTGATTGGTGTCTCCCTTGAAAAACTTAACTTATAAGTGTGAAAAATTTGAATTAGATGAGATATGTTAGAGGTTTTTTGAGGAATTAAAAGTGAGGTTGGAATTGACACTTAATCTCATTATTATTTTGGTATTTGGGTTATAAAATATATGTTTAGGCCTTAGGTATAAAGTTATAGTGTTTATTGTTGTTTCATAATCCTGTTATGGTGTTTGGATTATTCTAGTTATGCCCTCATATGAATAATTACCCAAATCATGACCCGTACATAGAATTGGCGTGGAATGTGTTGAAAACATGGTGGAACTACCTCTTCAGGTCGATATTTATGGTATATTTATCATAAATGTGTAACGTATATATTCTATTAGAAATATTTAAATGTTTTGATGATAAGATTGGTTGAGTACCTGGAAACCTATTATTTGGATATATCATACACCTCATACAAAGGGAACATCTTATCCGATGCTCTATGTAGGAAATTCTTGGTTTGAACTTTTAAAATAATCCAATAATGAATGGTATATAAAAATAATTTTCACTTTGATTAATCTAGATGTAGATTTATAGGTTGATATGGTATTTTTAGATAATGTGAAAGCCACACCTTCCTTGGATGATCAAATTTGGAAAGGGTAAACATTAGATGAAAATATCAATGCTTATGTGGAAATTTTAATGGAGGGGAGAATAAAATAATTTGGTATCATTCTCCTAATGGTAAAATTTAATTCAAGAATTGGTTATCTATCCCCTTGTCTTGGAGATGAAATGTGATGAAATAAGGATTTTAAACTATTTGGGAAATTCATCCTAGTTCAACCAAAATTTTATATAACTTTAATAAATGATATTGGAGGGTAGGGATGAAGTTATTTATTTGTAATTATGTATCTCATTACCTCACATACCAAAAGGTGAAGTTTAAAAACCTAATCTCTCTTGGATTACTATAGTTTATTCGCATTCTGTTATTGATATGGAATAATATTTTAATGTATTTTTCATTGGTGTTCATTGATCTCTAATTAGGAAGAATACCATTTGAGTGATTATGGAAAAATTTATAAAATTCAACCACTTCATTATACTGAATAAAATATCAATGGTGGAAAATATTAAAAACATTTATATCTGAGAGATCATAATTATTCATGGGGTACCATTATTCATTGTTTATGATCAAGGACTATGCTTTACCATGCAATTTCGGATGTTACTTTGGAACCAATGGGATCTTAGATAAGTTAAGCATAGACTATCACTCAAAAATATATGGTCTTACTTAGTGTTTGATTTAGATTATTAAGGGTAGGATACATGCCTATATGATCGGATTCTGGGATTCATGGGAGAAACATTTATCATTTATGGAGTTATTTTTTAATATTTTTTTCTTACATAAAATAAAGTGTCCCTATTTGATGATCATTTCAGATGATCATGATAGTCCCCTATTTGTTGGGGTGAAATTTTCTGAATGTTATCTACTAGGATTGAGAATTATATAAAATAGGAAGAGTGAGATTATAGTTTATTTTAAATAGGTTGAAAATGAAATTTATCCCTAAGAAATCATATTTCTATCAGCAACATTGGCCCTGGATTTTTATATTAGCTGACCATGTATTTCTCATAATTGATCTTCATTTGGAACGTCATATACTTGGGAAGAATAATAAAATTAGGCCATGGTATATTTGGGTATTATAGTTATTATAAATCATTTATATTGAAGAATATCATATATTATTAAAATCTCATTTGATGTACATTGAATTTTTTTTCCATGTGCCTAAGTTTAATAAATACGATCTGGACCCATCTGACATTATCGAGTGTTAATATTTAGATCTATATCCATATACTATTATGTTGGATAAACCACTTCTAATCCTTGATTACCAAAATAATACACAACAGGTTAAATTTATTACTTTGATTTGTGTCATATGGTAACATGGAAAGGATAGACAGAAAACATGGGAACATGAAGTGATAATAAAAGTGAAGTTTACTCATTTATTTTATTATCTATAATGTTGGATAATTTACAATAGAATGAAGTGGAATGGCGGGGGGGGGGATTTTACTCCTTTACATCCCTAATATGTATTAAATTTATTTTTTATTTATATTTATTAGGTTTTTAGTAGTTAAGAGTCAAAAAACAGAAATTTGGGAAGGTAGTGTAGCACATATATTTATTAATAACCATGAACTCTATCCATGTGATGGGGTAGTAGGAATTCAAAATTATTTTAAATGGATGAATTTTTTTTTCCTTAACCATTTAACCAAATAATATAAGTTTGGACATGAGACACTAGGGGATTTCACACAATTTTCATTCCATTTTCAAAACCAAGTATCCAAACCATATGATCTTCCTAGAAACATTAAATATGAATTTACACTTTTCACCTTGTATGGTTTGTGTCATGCTTCCTTATTATTCACTTAATAATTTTAGAAACCCTCATCCTCCTAGTTTTCTTCTTCTCCCATAGGTATTAGATTTTAGGTTTCCATTATTAAATTGAGTTCATCAAGGTAAACATTCTTTTTCACTTCTTTTTTCCATTACTACCCTATCATATCCATTCATTCCTCTATGTTTTATACTATTTATTTCTATATATATCAATGATGGTCACTTTTATGAGAACATTTAGGTTTTATTTAAAAAATCTTGGTTCTTAGGGTAGATGAAGGTTCCTTTTCTCATAATATTTTCTTAATTACAAAATAAAGTAGGTTTCAATATATTTTCATATGTGTTTCTCCATAAATACAATTTCTATGTTATACCCATGGTACTAGTATTTAAAAAGTAATATTTTTGATAGATTCGACCCCATTTCATCAATTATAGGATGATTTATAAACATTATTCACAATCCTTGGATTTATGTTTGATAAATACAGGGTTTCCAATAACTAATATCCATTAAATTTGGAATAATTGTGTTTATTCATAAAATATTATTATGAAAATTCATCTTTGACATGTTTCACTTGAGTTTAATTTAAAAATGATATTTTTATTATAGGGTTCATTATTACAAAGGATGTTCTACGATTATGTGTTATTATACATTTTTTAAGTGGTTCTTTGATAATTTTTTTGATAAATTTTTATACCTATATTATATGAAAACCACATTAATGTTTATTATTTTGATGATTATTATAAAAGGATAGGTTTTATATGGGATATATATGGGAATCTTGTTTAATTTCTTATGTAATCAAGTTGAATTCAACACTATCATAGATCTCACATCATCTAGTTCCTTTATCATGGTTTCAACCTCCCAAGGGGTTATCTCCGAATGAGGCTAAAAGTATGTGAGGGTTTAGTATGTCATGTTCACACTAGGATATTATGTGTCATATGAGTGAGCTCCTAGGTTTCTTTTTTATTCGACTTAAGGTTATATTCCCATGCCATTCCATTTTTAGCTAGGTCATTATTCTATACCTTTCACTCATTTTTGGATTATTTTATTATTATCACTTATATAGTACCCTATTTTTTTACATACCACCATTTTTAAACTTTAATAATTATAAATATTTTTGAATAAAATAAGATACGATTTGTTATATTTACTCACACAAACAAAAAAGGTACATTATAAATGTGTTTCAAACTAATGATAATATTTTTCATTGAGATAGGGGCTATGTAGACTCATGGTGGAATAATATTGGGAATCAAATCATATCCTAAAAATAATATTTGGGTTTATATAGACCTTACTCTATTTGATTACGGAAATGGTAAAAGTCCTACATCTTTATTTGGTTCACCATTGATCCATTCTATGAGTGTTATAAGATGATGACTAGATGGAGACCTTAGAATTATATAAATGTATACCATGTAGATAATTTTTGGGAATTAATTGTATCCATTTGTAGGTGTACATGTATAGTCAACCTAATCATATAAATTTTCTTTTGATATCCCAAAATTTTACATATTCTAACACAACTTATATATCTTAATATGATCATGTTTGGATTTTTATTCTAATTTTATTCTTTCCTTATTCCATTTTTGGATGAGAATTATTTTAAACATAATATTTATATATGTGGAGTGTTTTTAAAACTTAAAGACACTTAATGCTAGATTACTACTTGGATTTTGTTGGTCTATTACTATATTCATAGAGTGAAATCATTCAAATTAGTTATATTTGGTACTATAGTTGGGATTTTTTCAAGTTAATAAGGAACCCCATAATCCATTATGAAGACCATGATCAATTCTAGGCTACCCCAAGTATTTGTGGTTCCATTTGTGAATGGTTGTGAGTTAGGCCATAGATTATGACGTAGGGGTGGAGTATTTAGTGGCGAAAGGGGTTAAGGATGGACCTCAACAACAAAAATGGACAGGACAACAATGCCTAAAATGTTTTAGGGTGAAGATGTCAGAAGGTCTGTGTCCAATGGAGTCAGTGGTGGTAACCTCAACGATGATATGACCAGATCTAAAAAATGATAGGTGCGAGTTAGTGGAACCAAATATGGAGTTGCTGGTGTGTTCCTCAATTATGATGTGGTATGATCATGTTGATGGTAGGTTGAGGTACCATCATCGATGGCTGAACAATGGTACATAAAAGATGGTGACACATGGGGCCATGATATTTAATAAAATCTGGCCAGATCCATAGCTGTATTCCGAGAAGAGGGAAATCATAGCTAGAATTATTCACCAAGATGAGCTAACCATATTGGGAATTATGAGAGGTTTTAGGTTTCACCATTGACATCAGATACCATTAAATTAATCAAGGTGAAATTATTTTTGTTCACCTTTATTGGGTGGGGGATTTAGTGCATCATATAAAATTTATATGGGGAGGATTTTTTGGTGTTTTTTATCCTTTGGACATCAGGTAATGTACTTATAGAATTATGAATCCAGGAATGTGGGTCATATGAGGTTTCCCATCAACCTAGTCAAAAAATAAGTATCTAAATAATAATAATGATAATAAATCTTAAATCCTTCAGTCTTTGAGTTATATTTGATACCCTCAACACTTATTGTAAGCCTATAGTGATTGATAATTCACTTCAAGAATTTTGGTGAGCTGAATGGGATGATGTGATAAGTTGCACTGGGATAATATTTTATAACAATAGTTAGTGTATAATTCTGAAATCGTAATTTTGAAATAATAAGATTATAAAATTCTAAAAAGTTTATTCTTCATGTTAAAATATACTCTATTAGTCAATATTTGTCTTGTAAAGACTATTTAACAAATGGTAAAATAATTTTGACACCACCTTCACAATCTAGTAAGTGAGTTACCATAATTTATTCAAGTATGTAATAATGAAATAACGAAAATTTAATCTATAATAAAATTACCAAAACAATTTATCAAAAGGCCATATTTATAGATAAAAAATATTACTTTTTTATTATTCTGAGTGTCTCTCCCATATATTTGTTTCTTGTATACATTCTCCTGATCTAGGTCAATGTGTATGTGTGTCTCCATGTATTCCACACTAAATGAACTCTCTTATAAACCTAGAAACTCCTTAAATCTCAATAAAATAATTCATCTTCTAGGTCACATGGAATTAGATCCATATTTTAGTGAGTTATTATCTCCTAAAAAACACATCAACCTCTATATTATGATTCACTTCAAGAAAAATATACGAATCACTTATCTACTCAATTAGGGATATCATTCTAAATTTCATCGATAGATACTCTTTTTAACTAAAACATGAATAATCTCACTTGTTTCCCTTTTATAACATGGATAAAACAAAATATGTGATTGAGTTAACTTCAAATGGAATGAACCAAAGAAAAACCAAATAAATAGAAAAACTAACCACCTTCTAAATATTTTTAAAAAGAATCTACTCCATACTGGGTACTAATCCAACTAATTCACCAATTAGTTCTTGAAAGTAACATTTTTTAAAGGCACTATATTATACTCTAATGGATAAAAATTATTCCCAAAACATAAATCATACACTTTATTTAGATCAATGAATAATCCATTCTTAGATTTAAAAAATACATGGATTTTACTCATTGAATATCTAAATCATCCTTCAGAAAAGTCCCCAAATAGATCATGAATTGGTAGAGAGATAAATTGATAACAATTTAATTTTGATGGAAGGTACTTAGGTTCATGGTGGAACCCTCTAAAATATTTCAAAAAATAATGGATCATTCTACCCCATGTATAATGCACTATGTTAGTCTCCTTAGTTCCATATTTCAAAAATCATATATCTTAAGAATAGAGTTTATATTTTTTTCTATATCACACGTAATTATGTGGATAACAAAAATATAATAAAGGAGTGGATGATGTGAATATAAATCCCACACACCATTTAGGACATCCCAAAAATCCATTAATATAGGCCTTGTTGAAGTGGTCCCATTGACTAGTCTATGTCTAGACTTTCCCAATAAGGATCCTCTATAAAAAACTAATCCAACAATATTTAAACTCAATTGATGAGAAATAAGAAAATTCATATAAATCCTAATTAAAAAAAATATTTTATTCCCCCAAAATTCATTCAATTTTTTTAAATAGAATTTAGTTCAAATAAATAACACATATAAATGATAAAAAATTATATGTATAATATAAATTCAAGTAAGATAAATACATTTCAACTCTTTCCCAAAAAATACACAAATTTAAATTCATAGTTATTTAATATTTGTCCTATTACAACCATATAATTTAAACATAAAATTTATAATATTTATAGGAAAAAACAATGAATAATTTGTTAATATAAATATTAAGATTAATACTAGATAAATAATGAAATTAAATTTTGAAATAGATTAACGAAACACATAATATTAATAAATTATAGTCGTATTTTTTCACAAAATAACCAATAAATTTCATGAATGTATATGTGGATTTTTTAATTTAATGGAACTTCAAATTAACCTATACATAAATAATTTATTATTATATGAAAATAAAATCCACATAATTTGAAAACTGATAGTTTGAACTCTAAATTAAAAAGTATTTCTTTTAATGATGTAGTTTTTAAAAACTGTTTACCTTTATAAAATAAAACTAGTGCATAAAATATTAAATCTTTCTCAAAATAATTGACTAGAAGATTATTTTGTTACCATTTTTGAAGGAATGATATATTTTAAAACTAATAAAGGGAATTAACGAAAAACCATTCATGATTTTGACATTTCCTAAAAAACTAATCTATATATTTATGGTTGAGCACACTATTGGTTAGTTATGGAGCTATAATATGTTCTATGTTTTTATGATCAATTTTTTTAACTAAATAATTAAGTTTGATTGAGTGACATGATAATTATTAAATAATTATAGAGTTTCTCAATGTTAATTTATACTAAGACTATAATTTCTAATGTTTTAGAGACAATTTTACCTATATGAACTCTATATAAATGTATTTGTATTTATATAAAAGTTGAAAAATTTAGATATTACTCTTACATAATTTTTTTTGAATGTATAAAATATTACACAACTACTTGTTAATCACAAATGATATTTTTTAATTAGAGTTTATTCAAATATGATTAAATTCACCTATGAGAATATCTTATATTAACTGAGTTTATTCAAACTTTATCTATTTAACATTTATTTTTCAGTATGTAACTAATATATTGAAAATTATAGTTTATTAGAAAAATAGTTATATTAAAAAGTAATTCTTCTTTTTAGAATATTTTATTCTTAAAAAAGATCTGAAACTTATTTAATCATATATAGAAACATAGAATTTGAATTTAATATTACATAGAATATATATTTTATGTTTATTATTATATTTCTTACAAATTCTATGATTTATAATATGTGAAGAATTGCGTTATGATTATTCATACTTGGTTCAAATTTTAAGATATTTGATTGGATTTTTTTAGTTTTTTATTTATCCAAAAATATTTAATCAACATTGAAATGGTTCAATAACTATGTTATGCTATTATAAAGGAGGTATGTTATAGATTATATCTATCCTTATTTGTGGGAGATTATGACAATATTAATGGGTATGGTGTTACCAAATTTCAATGATAAGATCAAAGATATCCTTTGACTTGATCAAGTTTTAGTTACTACGTAAATATGAAATTATTGTAGTGAGGGAAGATACAATGTTAGACTACACTTGAAGAAACACACACACACAAACATGAAAACTATTCATTGCTCATATTTTTAAGAAAAACATTTAGTTACTACAATTTCCAAAATTTTAGAAGTGTTATCATTTATTTATTTTATATAATTTTCCTATGAAATAATGAAATAAGAAGTAAAAAAAATCTTATAACAATTGCATGGTTTATAAAATTAAGTATATGATTTATTAAATATAAATAAATTTCACACTATGAATATATATTTTTTGAAGAATATTGTTATTCTATTAATTATGGTTCTATATAATTGTGTGTTTTTGTTGTCATAAATCCTCAAATGTTTTCTATATTTTTTAAATGAACACTTTTTTTTATAATGTGTGGTTGTGATGCTGAAGGAGAGGTATTGATATAAAGATCCTAGTAAAATCTATTTTTATGGTACATAATATGTGTCAAAATCATGAACTCAATAGTGAATATACTTGGGAAAATCGTACAGATAATGTCACCAAGACTAATTTGGGTTTTGGTGAAGTGCAGTAGGGTATTGTATTAGAGACCTAAAACTGGTATAAAAATATTTTCCTTATTTATCCTTTAAGATTATTTTTAATGAAAATTTTATTAATGAAATGATATAATTAAAAGAAACTTTGAAGGGGGAATTCAAAATTTTAGAAACCAAATTTCAAGTGCTCAATTCACCCATTCCTGAGTCATTATAAACAACACAAATGTGTTCAAAGATAACATTAGGTATTTTTTTGAGAACTTTGCATTGTTATATTAAAGATTAAATATAAAACTTTTTTATCTATAATTAATATTTTTTTTGTGAATGTATGTCAATTGTAAAATTTAATTACTAAAATATATATAACTCTGGTTAATGGAGAACAAGGATGATTATTTATCAATAAAATTTTGGTTTAAAAGTCTACATGAACGTGATGAGGCCTTATAAAATTCTTACTATTTAACCTAAGCTTTTATGTTCTTAAAAATAATGAATATATAATGAATTTAAGAGATATTAATGTTATTATATATAGATGATTTCTCGATAAGTTTAACAAAGTTTTTCAATATACTATAAATTTTGATATATAGAAAACCATTTCCATTAATTGTAAATATATATTTAATTTGTGACAACATAGATGAAACACTATCAATTTTTTTGATCAATTTAAAGCATCTTGGGGAGAAATAATTACACAAATTAGTGGATGAATTATTGAAATTTCAATAAAATTTTATCCTTGGGAGCCTTTATGATATGATTTAATGAAACCTTGAAGGCATTGATATTTTTATATGTTATATGATAAAAAATATTAGCTATTATTATATAGTTCATGAATAACCCATGTTTGGATAGATAAACAAGACAAGTGAGTGAATAAAATATTTATTTTTTTCTTTTTAGGTTTTGTTTATTTTAAACAGAACTTTGTGAAAGGTTAAGATAAATATATACTCTTTCATGGCCTCTCATCCTTACCCAAATTTTTAAAGAAGTAAAGGCATAGATCACAACCGTTTTTACGAGGTAAAGCATCATTATAAGATCTTACTTCTTCTTAGGTTAAATAATTATTTTGATAGTAATATTTCAACTAGTAAACATTAAGAGTATAATTAAAAGTTATCTATTAAGTATACTGATATATAATATCCATAAATTCGTGATCATAGGTGAATATTTTTCCCATTCCCTAAAGGATTATTTATACCAAATCATTCCAATTCAAGTTATCTCTAGAATAGAATATGACCATCACTCATTGGAATATTTATATTTCATCATGATAGTTCTTCGAAGGTCCTCCAAACATTATTTTACTGGTATCTAACTACCCTTATCTCTTTATTAAGTATACATGTTTTACTTGTTCCTATTAAAGTGAATGCATCCATATACTCAATAGGATCAATTAGCCTTCCTCTCATGACCTCCTGATGTTATGATTATATCATAGGGTATGAATATTTTCTTTTATAACGTCATTTATTCTATACTTTATTTCTATATTTGAATTTTACTGTTCTTAGTTGACACAAAAAGATTTAATAGGTGTATTTATATTGTTCTTTAATACCAGTAAGTATTTCTCTAAAATAGTTTATCAGGTTATCTCTAAATATTTTTTCCTTATTATCCCACTTTTTATTTTTATAAAATATATAGTTAATAATGTTACATTTTTTTAAATTATGAAAAATTCCCATAATATGAAATAGTGAAAACAACTTTTTTTAAACTAGAAGAATTTTAGTTTAAATATATTTTATTCAAAGTTAATCTATTTTCTTTTAACTATATGGGAAACTTGGGATTTTATTCTTCTTCATGTGAATTATAAAATATATAAATATTCTTTTCCAAATTAAATCATATAATTTAATTTATTTTGATCTTTTTTAATGTGTACATGTGGCTATGAATTGTGATATGGCACTATGACTCATGATTACGAACTCCTCAAAATAATTCCCTTCTTGAATTATGATCCACATGAAAAATTATATATTTTTAATCCATGAAAAACATCATATAATTTACTCTTATGAAATTATAACCTTTCTCTAAGTGTGGAAAATTATATAAGATATTTAATATTACACATACCATAGTGTTAAAAAATTATCATACATGTTCTCTGTGAATTATTTATATTCTGCCGAAAATATCAGAAATATATGATACATAATATAATCTTTTTCAAAAATATGTTACATGTGATTTTCTATTGAATTAATATATTATAGCTCAATGGTTCCCATTACTAATTATGAATTAGACATGTGTTCAAACAAGATATAAAGTGGTGGAAGCACTACCTACTCCTATTCATCATAGCTAAGGATAAACTCTCTCTTATAATTGAATTTCATTAAACATCCCAGGAATCCATTTGGAGGGCCTCCACCTCACCCATGTGATCTATTACTGATGGTGATCAATATCCAGTGTTTGACCATATCCCTAATAAATCTCACAAATAGTAGTTTCCCCTTAATAAATACAGGACCCATTCCATATATCGATTGGAGGGTTCCAACTCTATATCTGTACTGAGAATTAGTGACTCATTCATCAGTACGATAGGGGTTTCCAACCCTAGAATAGTTGAATGATCTCACCAACTTACTATCACCATATTAGAATTTCTAATGGAGAATCATGCTAGAATTTTATCATTAGTAATATCGGAATCCAATATTATATCCACCATAGAATTCTACATGGAAAACCACATAAGATAGGATACCCATAATCTAATGTCGTAGTCTTAAATAAGGAGATACTCGTGGAAAAAGTCTCATAAAAAAGTACATGGTGTGTGACCTCACCTTCATACACGGGCATGTCTTCTCCTATGAAAAACATCTATAGTCATGTGGGTATACATGGAGAGAACATTAATTACACAATGTTTCTTTGTATCCCATGGTATTCCATATTCTTACATCCATTTTTAGTGTATATAAAACCATGAACCATAAGTTGGCTTTGTTTGGGTACCCTGGTTGTATCTAAGTACCTGACCATGCCTGCGTATTCATTAGATCTAGGCATGTACTACTATGTGTAAATTTCCCTCTTATGTGGTATGTCTTCCCATATAATTGGATTTATATCCATGTACCATCACATAGTGTATATCCATAGTACGCGTCATGTAGTCCCCAAAAATATTCTTTCCCCCAATGAAAATAAGACATGGAGTGTTCCCATGAACAACAAGTGGAGTGATGAGGATTACCAAAAGGAAAAATAAATTAGAACCTCATGCAATCCTTTATTTTCCTTGATTAAGATAATATACAACTTGAGGGTTATTCTTGATTAATATAAATATTTAAAACTATGAAGAAAAGTTATGAGGATCATTTTGTAAATCTAAAAATCAGTGTACATGAAGGTGAAAAGGTAAAAAAATATGGTCTAAATCCATGATATAACCTACAACATTTTGATCTCGACTCGATCACCATAATGGATGAATTTCAATGGAAAATAATCAATTCAATTTAGTCTTTCTATAATTTAAGAGAAAATCCCTCTCCCTTCTTCGAGTCATTTATAGGAATCCAAATGAGAGGTGGAGGATTATTTTAATCCTTTTCATTAATTAATTAAATTTTAATTATTTAATAAATTATAATGTCTATCAATGGTCTTGTTTCTCAAAATTCTCAACATAGAATGATTTTATGTTTCTGATAGGGTAAATATTTTTCAATGAAATAATAGTTGTCACATATTCTCCATATGAGGTCGTAAATATTATGAAAACCAATTATTCATAAATGATTTGTCTGTGTGAGTTCTAAAATATATTAATATTTTTAATATATTAATTATGGGGACCCATGACATAAAAATACAACACGAACTCTAAGGAAAATTCAAGAGATATATATTGAAATATATAAAGGGATTAACCAATACTATTGGAGTCATTAAATAATGAATACCAGGAGAGTATAGTACTACCATAAAGAACTAGGAACCACAGAAAAATAGGTCTTCCAATTAAAATAAATCCTTGACGATTGAAAAATTTATATCTCATGGATGATAGTCAATAGATTTCTGTAAAATTAAAGAGCGGGTTTCTATGATATACGTTTACTAATTGGGATACACAAAACTATCTAAATAATATTAAGTCTCAATTATTTTTATAGAATGTATCAGTTATAGATGGATATAAAAATTGAATTATATCATGGTCACTATAGGAGAAAATATATTTGAGTAAAATAGATAGTTTTGAGGATAATGAAAACAAAGACAAGGTGTTTAGAAATAAAAAAAATCTATACAACATGATGACTATTCCATGGAAATAGATTAAATTTTTAGACGAATTCCTGGATGGGAAATTATTCTTACAGATAAACCAACTTAATTGATTCTATTGGAAATAATTTTTGGATGGGAAACTCATTATCTTATTCCTCTAAGTGGTAGATACACATTTTGTATGAATATAAATAATGTAGATTCATGTGGTCAAGATTGATTTTTCATGAATGTGTGAGATTAATGGTCACAAGGTAGCCAAAAAAATCATTCAGTTAACGTTTTGCAGGGAAACATAAATAAAATTATTGGATACGTCTTATTTAATTACATCTATATGTAAATAGAAAAAATTTATATGGATAAATTTCATCCAGTGTCAACTCCATTGGTTGGACACAACAATCTTTTCATGGATGAATCCCCACAAATTTAAGAGGTTGTGACATATCTAGTTAATCTTATGGTGTCATTAGTGGTAAGAGGAATAATGAATGTCGTGATGTGTCCTTGATGGGAAGTAACATTTGTAGTGGGATTAATTATATGTATCGTTGAAAATATGGTGAAAATCCATCTTTTGGTCATTAAATTAATTCTTTAGTCATTAATGGTTTATAGGTTATAACCCTGTGTTTCAGGTAAGGTGTTCCATTATAGGGGCTTAAAGATACATATTTTTACTAAACAATCATGCCTATCTAGTTTGTGAGTTTTGAATGGAATTTGAATTCATAATTCTTATGAAAGGGTTATTTTGATAATAGAGGTTTATATTTAAATTTAAAGAGTTAAAGCCTCTGAAGGATGTGATTTTTAGATGTGGATCGAGAAATAAGAGGTTTCAAAATTGAAAGGGTGATCCTTATTAGCCTTTAGTTTTTATTAGGAGACTCTTCTCCTGGTTTAAATTTTTGGTTACAAAAGGAAAAAATTTATGATCCCCTTATTTATGATGTATTATGTTAGTTATTTATTCAGTTTAACACACATTTATAAAACATAGATCAGGTTCAACCATGTGGACATTAATGGAAACTATGAAGTTTTAATTTGGACATGGGGTATTGACACATGGTTGAAACACAACTTGGGGAAACTAAGAAAGGAAAATGTGTAGACTGATTTTGGATTCATGTCATAGAATGTTTAGTTTACTATTGTAGTGAAACCATGAAGACTATGAAATTCCAATTCATTGGAAATTTTCAATGATGCTTGAAAATTGGGAATTTAATAAAGTCAAACCAATCAAGAATGATTATTTTATATAGAGCCATCCATATGGTTAGTTATAATTTAGATATTAATATAGATAATCCATAAAGCCTTCCATATTTCATTATGATCGTGAAATGAGAAAATACCCCTTATTTTTTTAAACCATCACCACCACTCATTCCTTGCAAAAGCTCCTGCGAACTAGGGGGTCTCACCTACCTTTCCTTTTTCACTAATCCCCATTTGAATGGGGTGTCTTCATCGTGAATTAATTTTTTATTTTATGAGATATATATCATAAATATACTCATTTCTTCCTTCCATTATTTTTCATTATAAATTGTGTGGTTCTTGTTAGGGTTTCATTTTTGATTCCACAAGATCATAATGGAACAATTCCATTATTAAGGGGATTATTTTCAATGTCATTAGAAGATGTATTTAGATGATATTTTGACATAATGTTTCACCTTGTCAAGGGAGTTACATCAACTGATTATTGATTTCTAGTTTTAATGATTTTTTTGAAATTGCTTATTAAGATAAATCCAGTTGAATATTATTTCATATTTATTTGGATTGGTAATATGATAAGAGTATATTGAACGATGTTTCAAATGGTTCTGGTCTGCGGATGATTCGTGGAGTGTTTTATGTGTTATTCCAAATTCAAAATAATCTATAATAAAATGTGGATTGTGATAATTAATAATAATAGGTTATAATGTTTTTTATAGTTATTTATTTGAATTTGTGGCTTGTTTTTGGGCCTTATGTGGGTTTGAGAAGTACAGTTCTACATCGTTCACATTGGTGAGGATGGTTGAGATTAATTAAAAATAATTTTATTATCTGAGGTAGGTGGTACCTAGAATATCTCCCAATGGTTATTCTTTTTTTTATGGAATGTGATAGTTCTCTCACAATAATGAGTGACTAAAAATTCAAATTATATTATTTATTTAATTTAAACAAGATCCCATTAAATGAAATGGACATGTGTTAATGTATACAACGGACCATTGTTCACTATCTTGGTTACATGAAATGTGATGATTGAGGACATGATTTAAAATATGATCCTTGAGAGAATTTAATCCTGATCGAGTATTTTAATGAACAATGTGGAAATGGATATGTGACCATGGTTTCCCAGAGAATTTATGACTGATGAAAAAAGATGATTGGAATATGTAGGACTTTATATGATTTTGAAATGAAATTTTTTTGTTAAAATATGTATCTGGATTGTGGAAAAACTACTTTCCACATCATCATATGAGAATACATCTTGAATGAATCTTCATTAACTTTCACAGGGATTGTGAGAAGACCTATGTATGATTAATATTTGATGAAATATGGGTATCATTAAATCCTTCAATTTTTTTCCAAATATGGATTTTCTTATAAGTCCAATGAGGATGTATGATTATCATAGTGACGATAATGGGAGAAATTCCATCTGTGTTTAGGCCGGCGAAAATAGAGGATATTGGGATTATGGAGTCCAAGTAGGGTTCATGTGTGTTTTTGAGAGTTAGGGGAACATAATGGGTGTTTTTTTGAATTGGTTATTCTTTAGATGGTTACAATAAGTTAGAGATTATTTCAAATGTACTATAAAACCTCAGTTGATGGTGTCATCTCAGTATGACATCTTGATAGGTTTATATTATTAACTTAATAGGGTAAAATTAGTTATATTAGATCAGTTGGGATTATGGACAACCATTGTTATTATGGTTGGTTTTTTATCGGTAGAAAATATCCCTTGGGGTTATATTGATAATTTTTGGGGTACAATAACCCTTGTTTTTTAAGAACATCAAGGAGATGTTGGACCTAGTATTTATTGTTGACACCATCTAGTAGATGCTTACCATCACTATTTGGAGACATTATGGGGAAAATGTTTTCCCCTAATGATTATTATATTTATAATTTTTTAGATACTAACACCCTTTATTTATTAATTGTTTGAGTGGATGATGTCCCCCATTGTGAATTTATTTTTTTAGTAGGATGCACACCTGAAATATTATTCAGCATAATCAAGTGAATGGTGTCACCTAGGGATTATTATGTCATAGAATCCAGTTTATGATGGCCCTTGATGTTTATTTGTTTTTTAATGTTTAGGTTTTTACTTTGTATTATGACACATCCCCATGAAGATGTTTTCCCCTAGTGATTTATTTTTAGTACATCAGCAAGAACGGTTATAGGAAATCATATAAATGACATCGTTCTCCATGTATCATTGCTAACCCAAAATGAATCATTATTTTTAAAAAGACACCATTGATCTATTGTTGGATCCCAAAAAACATAGTTTTTATACCCATTGATGCTCTATTTCATGGTTTGAGTATTAAATCTAATAGGATTCCACAACCTAAACGCTAACATAAGTAAATAAAATATATTATAATATATGAGGTGACATAAAATAATTATAAAAAAATACTTATCATTCTACCATGAACTAATTTGGATTCCAAAAAACATGAAAATAATAGCCTTGGCTTCATCGTGGAAGGAAGTGTCATTTTAGAACATATATATTACCATGAATATGATTAGTACCTTTTAACACAAAGCACAATACAATACCAATTCCTAATTTAAATCCCTCATAAAGTCTCATACGACACATTCCCACTTATAGTGGTGGCACAAAAGTCCCATATAATATATGAGACTATACCTTGTCACATTTGGAGCCCACACATCATGTATTATATTATGTCCCAAACCACTTATTCTAACTCAAGATAGGTAAGAAATCACTATATCTATTCTCTACCCTATTACACAATGCATAACCAATATAGATGATCATAATACATCACATTATACTCTTTCAATATATCACTTAATATGCGGTTCGTTAATCCCTAGTATTGACACATAATATAATAATAATTTGACATATCAAGTAGTTGTGTAGGGATAATGGTCCACAACATTTCCAAATAGGCATAAATGAAAAAGGGAAGCCACATGAAGATCCCATTGGCTAATCTTAGTTTCACCTATTCATGAAACTCACACAAACAATGTCCATTAACCAAACACATACACAATTTTAGGAAACCATCACAAATATCAAAATAACAAACCAAAATTTACATAATACTCAACTGAGAACCAAAGCCTTTGGCCACCAAAAATTCTCAAATGTGGAAAAATGAACAATATCCACAAAACATGAAAAGTTTTAATCATAGCCAAACCATTTCACCCATATATATACTTTATAAGGGTTCAATTACACATTTTTTACATGACCATCAACTTTTATAACATAAGAAAATATTTTCCTGTCAACACACACCCTTATATTAATGATATTTTATTCAATCAAAAAAAAAGTTATAAAATACTAATAACATCCTACCTCAATAATAATGAAGACACCCCATGAATATATTATGACCAATTCAATATTGATCAACTAAATACCTAATTTTATACATAATCACATAAAAATATATATTAAGAATGATATGTAACCAAAAATAATTAAGTCAATTAGAATCATAGGGCATAGATGAGGAAACCATTCCAAATAGAACCCAATTAACCAATGAAATTTCAGATGGAGGAGGAAGATGAAAGAAGAAGATTAAGAAATATAGGGGATCCTAATAGTGATCAATAGTCTTGTGGGGTTTAGGGAGGAAGAAGGAGGGGACATTTGGTAAATAGGAAAATATTGAAATACCTATAAATAATTCAATTAGACCATATACTATTCTTTTTTATCTTGTACCATGTACCCTGTGCTCCACTAGATTCCTGAGGCCCTCCATTAGCTGACTAGTAGGGATCCAAACCCCACATACCATCTTTCAAAGCCATTGGGTTTTTATTAGCCTTATATAGAGTATGCGGTAACATATTATTATAGAATTTTATTATTGGGGACATGATACGCATCTTGAAGCATTATAGATGTTAGGAAATCCATAAAAACATTCTATATAATCCTAGAATAAATTCTAACAATCCCAAAAAAGCATCAAATTCATAGTTTTAATTCATTGATCATTATGAAAATGAAATTTATTATATTCATATTTTAAAAATTAGTCATTATACATTACGATTTAAATTCATTATTTTATTCAAATGAAATAATATATGATGATATAGACCATGAATTTAAATCTAAAACATGTGATCTATTTATTTATCCAATCAAAAAATAATATAATTATATTTCATTTTAATTAGTACAACTACTAGTTTTTGTTTATATAACACCCTGAAAATCATATATAAATTCCCCAAAAAATCATTAATATCTAATAAAATAATTATCACATAACTCAAAATCACTGATAATGGAGATCATGTAATTATTAAAAATGATAATTAAACATGACTTTTATGTAAATTAATGACTCTTAAAAGTATCTTCTTGTGTGTATATATATATTTTATTAATTTTTATGAGTTTTTAGGATATTTGGTATTGAAGTTTAATATTTTTTGATATTTATGAATTTATGTGGCAAATAAATCATTAAAACTAATAATATAGGTTGTAGTTTTTAATTCTAGTAGATGAAGCTGGGTTAGTGTGCTATTAATAGAGCAGTGAAACCGAACTATAGAAGGGTCAGAGCTTGAGTATATTATATATTTAATGGTTGGAGATTGGGTTTTTAAACTCTGAATCCAAATGATATAAATTAAAAGGTAATTATATTTTTTTAACTATTAGTTGGAATCATTATTTTGGAAACCCTTTTATATATTTATATTTTTTAGGAGAAATCCATGGGCCATTTGGGATGATTCAACCAACATCCATCTAGGATCTATTATACATACACTTTTATATTATCATGATTATCTAATGTATCCACTAAATTACACTTCCCTTATATCATATTATTTTTCCTCACTATTATTATCTCTTCTCCTTTTACGTAACTAGATCTAGTTACTAAACTAGTATAAGGGGGTTATAAAAACTAGAACTTTTTGATTTTTTACTATAGTGTAGCTTAATTGTAACGTAATCCTCAATATTTAAATAAATTTATATTGATATTATATAAATGAAATAGTTCTTTCAATAAAAATATATTTGTTATAGAGAAAATCAACTAAAGGTATTTTGAAATTATTTTTATATACTATACATGTACTGAAGATATTTCCTATGTCAAATTTTAAATTAATTTTTATAATAACTTATGGTTTGGATTTTACAAATTTGGTAAACTCTAGAGTTCGCATGTATTTTTCATTTTATCTATATTAATATACAGACTACATGTTTGATAAAATGAATAATATTTCTTCCTAAAATATAAGTAATTTCAAAATGTTTATTTTATATGAATTTAATTTCTCAATTTATGAATATTGTTGTTTTAGATTTATTACATTAACAAAAATGAATGTTTTATTTATGAATTTTTTATTATTCACTTTATTACATGTTATCATATTATCATTATATCATTGACCTCTATATTGTGATTATATTATTCCCCAGAAAAGATTCCCTAAAAATTTATTCTTTATAGGTTTTATCAATTCTGCTTGGTAGATTGGATTTCTTTTAAAAAACTAATAGTATATTTATAAATTGGATGAATATTTTGATTTTAAAAATTAAACCATATAAATAATATTCCCTTAATTTTAAAATTAATTTATTATGGTAATTAATTTTTTTGATGTTACTCGTATTGAATATCATTGAAGAAATGAGATGTTTCTTTAAAGATTGACCAGAGATGAAGTATATATTATGTAGTTTGTTGTTTCTATGTCATCATATGATATAATAATTGTTTACTCACCTCCCTATAGAAATTTCATTGTTTAAAGTTGGAGGATATGTGAAAAATTAATATATTTATTCTAATCTAGTTATCACTTTAATTTGGATATGGTCACGAATTTTCTAATTATTTCATCTTAAGGGTGTTACACTTGAAATTTTTATTTGATTGTAAGTCAATGGGTAATTTAGTATGGAATTAAATATATAATGGATGTTTGATCCAACTGATATTGAATAATATTTCCCCATTATGGCCATAATTACTATCTAATGATCCATCTTATATGATTTTTATAACATGTTTTTTTAATGATTAGTTACTTAATTTCGTTGAAATTATTATGTTGATAATATAATTTAATTTTGTAGTTGTGTAATGAAGTGATTTATTTTGGTATCCTTTATATAAACTTATTTCTTATAGATATTTTTTATATGATCAAACTATAATAATCCCTTCCCAAATACGATAGATAATTTTATACTAAAATTATTTGTGATTAAGATTGAAATGAAAAAAGAAAGAGTAATTTTATAATATAATATATTTAAAATCATGATCAATATTTTTTTAAAAAATATTATTTTTAATTCCACTATTATTTAATTAATTTATTATTATTTTGAATGTTTTTTAAAATGTAAAACAAAGGGTATTTTAGTTTTTGTAAAAGTAAAAATTGTCTTTTTTATCCTACTATATACGAATAATGAAATTAATTTTTTATTATTTACTCTCAAACTATACTTTTATGCTTTATTTGTAAAAATAAAAGTATAGAAACATTGGTGGTATCTTACATTGAACTAGCTCACACCTACATACACACAATATTGTGTATCTAGAATTCATATCTATTAATAGTTATATATGTTCTATAATTCATAAGTTTAATTTATCCATCAGTGTTAAAAGATATTGATTGCATTGGATATGAAGGTGAGATTCTGCCCATGTTGTTATTTTATCCAATATTTAAGATATAAAATATATATTTTGGTTGAATAATTTATTTATATTAGCTCTATTTTACATTCATTGGTTATGTCATTTTTTTAGTATTGATAAATTTTAAAATTTTCAATTAGAAACACTAATGGAATAAGTTTATCACTAGTAAACTATTTGTTATTCATGGTATAATTTGAAAATATTTAGAAACAACTTATTCAAATTTTCATATTGATAAACAAATTGATACAAATTATTAAAATCTAGATTTTATTTAGATTCTTATTTGTATCTGATACCCTTAGGGCTTTTCAAAAGCCCATGGAATCCATAAACGTGTTCTTGGAATTGGGGAGAACCGGCTGAGGAGACGTGGTAGGTTAATTTGATTTTTTTGTTATACATTTTTATTAGTGAACACATTATATATATAAATTAATTAGAGATAGTCCGTAATATTTTTGGAATATAAGACATGGGAATAATGTATTTTTTTCTAACTCTTCACCATTATATGACATTATTTACATGGTAATTCATGATTTATTATTCATATTTATTTTTAATTTCATATGATTTTATGATATATAAATTTTATTTTTTAGTAACAAATAATTTGGAATTTCTATAAACTAGTTTGATGAAAACAATGTATTTTGTGTGAAAATGGTGACGTTATAGAGGGAAAGAAATCAATAATTATGGTTATAAAAACTATTGATATATAATAAATAAACTTTGTATTTACTCAATTTGTGTTTTTATTATTGCTGAATGACCGGGGAAATCATGAAGAAAGACAATTACACCTTATAAAGCTCTCCAATATGTGATGCTTTAACTGTTCATGATTTTTATATGGGTCAATTATTATTCTTTTTTCATATTAGATAAACCAATTATAGTTCTTTATCATACTACTATTTTTAAGAATAATTTTGATAATTATATTGAGGTATTTATTTTTATTATTTAAAATTTTCTTTTACATATAATAAATATTTTTAAAAATGACTACAATTAGGTATAAGTGTATAGAATATTGTTTTGAAAACATTAGATCATCATGATTGAATATTGGTTTTCAATAATAGGTAGTAATTTTTTTTGTTGGTCCTTAAGAAACTATTGTATCACAATGTGATTTATTTTTGGAAGGTGAAAATCAATAATGAAGCATCAAATTCAGATAGAGGCAGAGTAGAAACAAGGAATCAAAAAGGAAAAGTATTGTGAAAAAAATTGTGTATATCTAGAAGGATATAAAGGATCATTTCCAAAATATAAAATTCTTAACACAATGTTATGGGTTAATTTGATGCATCGGTGATCCATAGTTTGTATCCTTGATTGATATAGTGTATATCAACAATGATAAGATGGTGATTGAACTAGATGAACATGATGGTTATAACAGAGATCTTCTATAAATTGATGTGTGATATCACTTGTTCATTAGTTAGTGTGTAATTATTATAAGTTATATTTTTTATAAAAATTGTAGAGTGGGATGTAGGACTTGTTTCTGGTAGTGTTTTTACTTATTTTTTCGTTCTAATAATTTCATTAGCGTTCATACCGTGGGAAAATAATGTTCTAAACCATTTATTTTTTAAATTACCTTTCATTTTGTATTGAGACTATTTTATTTTTGAGTTTTTTATTTTGAATGACTTTCTTAGATTATAGGTTGTGATAAGATAATTTTTTTGTCTTAAATAGATTCCATTATTACAAATACAATGATTTCACATATAATTCAGTGTTGGGAGTTCAATAATTTTTCAATTTTGTGGATTTTTAGAGTTACTAAAAAATATGTCGGATACAGAAAATAATTTATGAGGGTTTTTAATGAGAGTTTTTTATAGCTTAATCCAGTTTAAATTTTTCTATTCAAAGTTGACTATTTTCAATGATTGGAAATGAAAAAATTATTTAATAGCTGCTTCCTACAATTATTCATTTCTATTTTAGTGGGATATCTATTTTGGTAGATTATAATTTTATAATGTTATGTAATAAATTTGAATGATTGAATGTTTATATTATTGATAGTAAGAGATAAAAATTATAGATTATCTATTATATATTGATCTAGATATTCCATTGGAGGAATACAAATTACTGCAATGTTAATAGGTGAGTAATAAAATCCTAATAAGAAGTCATTCATATAATTTTTTGTGAAGATGACCTGTAATGTTGCCTTAATATTTTTGGAATTTAATTTCACCATTAGATAAAAGATATCCCAAAAAATATGCATAATAATCTAGCCAATCAAAAAATTGTCTTTAAGATGTAGTGAATTTTTTACACAATGTATTCATAAGGAAGGACTATAGTAAATCATATTAATGTCTTCAATAAAATTAGATGTGTTTATATTATGTTCATTGGTGTAACGCCCTGACCCTAGTTACCCAGAGTCGGTGCATTATTACATAACATTGGCATGATCATGAGAAAGATCAAGTCTCGAAAGACCGATTAGTTTAGTAGCCTTGGAATAACTAGATACATCCATAAATTTTTACATTACATCATAAAAAAAAACATCTTGTCTTCATATCCCCTCATACTATCCCTGCAGGTCATTCATAAATTACTTCTTCATAATCCTGAAAAAAAAATAAAATAAAACATTGAAAGGGGTGAGCTCGGATGCTCAGTAAGGATAACATTATAGCAGAAGCTTTCATAAATAAGCATAAACACTTAAGGCAATTTATAACTAAAACAAAAGCCTTTGAAACTTGAACTTCAGCATAAAATGGCAAAGGTAAAATGAAATAATGCCATTTACTTACTCACATGGATATTCTACTAGTCGAATGATCACATGCAATATCAATAACCACTTTCATAATGATGGAATGCATAATGCCAGACTATCATAACCACATAGCCAAGGCCTCGTGCCAAGACTACAAATAAGATTTTGCCAAGGCCTTGTGCCAAGACACTAGTTTGTCTCATGAGACCTACTGCTGCATCGAGGAGCTATAGCGGGCTCCACCCGTCACTTATTAAGTCCAATTCATTCCTCATATGAATAGGTTTAAGCATAAAATAAACATTCGTATTAAAACTATCATACGAAATGTCAATACTTTAACCACAAACCATGAATGGTATAAAAATAGAACATCCACAGTCAAATATAACTCATTTGATACAATATGGAAGATTGTATTGTATCACATTAACTTCAATCATGAATAATGAAGGATGTTGACATAGATGAAAATAATCATCAAAACTATTTGAGAGAAATATCCCCCTTTTCTTGAAAACATTTAAAAGTCACACTATTTGTCAAGAAGCCATTTAAAAATAGATTTTTGAATCAAAGTGTCCCATACCACTTTGAAACTTTTTAAAAGGAGTTTTAATTTCTAAAACTTTAATGTCCATTTAAATAAATCCATAAAACCATTTTTAAAATATGGACATTAATGAGCAAGATTTAGAAGAATAAGTCTTTAAAACATTTAAAAATGGTATTTTAGTTAGAGATTCTAACCAAAAGAGACACTTGAATACAAATAATTGAGGTAATCAAAAATTTGTAATATCATGAGAATAAAGGTATTCATGATATACTATGTCAAAGTACATTATACACACCACATAAAAGTGATTTGGTGTATATCAACAAAGAAGTCTCAATGGAATGTAAATTGAGATGAAATCTCTCAAAAAGTTCAAATCCTTAGGTTAAGGATAAATCAACGACATAATTATGTGTGAAAAATATAAATACACTCAATATGACTGGATATATAGTGTAAATCAATCATATGAAATTCACACATATTCTTGTAAAAACAACACCAATGAATTGGATATTTAACTCAACAAATGGAGATTGAGTTAAAATTACCCTTATCAAGTTCATACCGATCACTTGAGAATTTATCAATGGAGTGATTATGGGTATCAAAATTATATCCACAGAAAGGGGTGTGTAAATTAATACATAATCAAATGAATAGCGATTCCACACATAATCTTGGAGTAATATAATCAATGAAATATGCGTAAAGCCAAATGAGTGGAAATTGAAATCTCAAATTCCCTTACCGATTAGGTAACTTACGAAACATACACCCATGAAAGAAGTATCATACCATGATGATGTAAATACCCATAAATTAAAGTATATTCCACAATGAATATGATCATGGGTAGTACACATACACCACATGCAATAATTAAGTGGTGATCAATGGAATTCTCACGGAATTAAAAGTGAGATAAGAAACCCCCTTACCACATTAATCAGCTGAGTCGTATGGCCAAAAGTTAATAACCACCAAATTATTTATATAATAGCATGAATATAAAGAGAATCATGATAATATATATC
This sequence comes from Viscum album, assembly GCA_963277665.1. Lineage (NCBI taxonomy): Eukaryota > Viridiplantae > Streptophyta > Magnoliopsida > Santalales > Viscaceae > Viscum > Viscum album. The sequence continues at coordinate 2,081,164,099 of OY728143.1, read as the reverse complement.
AAATGGTAGTACACAATACACCACTTTCAATAATTTAGTAGCGAACAATGGAAATCTCACGGAATTGAAAGTGAGATAAGAGAATCCCTTACTTTGTACTTTTTCCTTGGTCGATGGTAGGTTTACCTCCTGTATAATGGTGAAATAATTGTTATTGAATAATATAAGAATCAGTTACTTTAATATGATATCATATATGATCTTTTAACATTGATTTGTTAATAATATCTTAGAATTATCGTCATTTTAGGTGTTAACGGGTTCATTTTACTTTACATTCTTTGTTATGTGAGCCATATTCGTTATTAATGGGATGTATATTATTCATATCCAGAATGGTATCAAGTCCTTAAACATCATTTTTAAAACATCAAATGATAATTATACTTGAATGGATACGATGGAGAATGAATCTCATCGCGTTCGTGGAGATGGTAGTCCGTACGTATGCACGAATGCTACTTCCATTTAATTTTTATTTTAAAAGAATAGAATAAAAATGATACATAGGTATATTAATATTCCAGTAAAATATAATATTTTATATATGTTACTTAAGTTCATTAACACCATCCTTTATACGTTCCATGTGTGGTATGAACGAGTCATATCATTTTAAGGGGGCGGTAGTCCGCCTTCCTCAAATGAAATTATCGTATGTATATACAACATGAAACGAATAATTGTATGAAATAAAATGGAATTACAGAAGCTTATATATAAAATATATATCATTAATATCATATTTAATTATAGTTCCATCCTAATGGCCACCATGAGAGGCGGTAAGATGTATTTGAACAATCATCGTTTCGTGAGGCGTTAGTTTGCCATCCACAGAAACATTATGTTCATCATCCATTAGATGGAGTTGTGTGAATTTGTAGTTTGAATCCTTCTTATAACAACATCCTAGTATATTGTGGATACTGGTGTTGTTACAAAAGAATGTAAATAAAAAGAGTTTGGGGGTTGGAGAAGCAAAATAATTGAAAATAATTTAAGAGAAAATGTTACCTTTAATTTAGGTAACTCACTTTGGTTGGAACCAAAGGACTTCTTGAAATGCTTTTTGCCTAAGGGAAATCTTCAAGGAGGAGGAGAGGGATGTGGGGAGCTTATTTGGGCAGAGTTTGGACGAGCCAAGTGGCTTGAGAGGTGTTAGGAATGAGTAGAAGTGGTCTCCTTTTATAAGGGAGAGGAGGGGCTCTTTAGGAAAGAGTGAAAGTATTACTTTATAATATAATTATATTCGGTTTATAATGGTCCAAAAATCATTGAGGTCGAAGATAAGATGACTCATATTCTAAATAACATCAACCAATAAGAATTGGACAGGTTTTAGATAATATTTTAATCATTATAATCTTATTTATTTAAATGATTTATTAATGAGGTAAACATTGCATCATTATTGTGTCATTAATAATTTAAATTATTTGATGTCTAAAAATTATAAATAAAATATCATTATGTAGGATATCTTTTTAGATCTCTAATTAATATTTATAATCGAAAATACAACATGTATAACCCTATGTAAAAATTGTTCTTTTAAAAGATGTAAGCTTATGCCATTTTTGTATTCATTTTAACTTAATTAAAATAAAGTGTCATTATCACATACAAGTGGATCAATGGGGTCCCAAAATTGACCCAAAGATGCCCATGGTCGACCATGTATCAACCAATAGGGTTAAGACACGTTTTAGGGTAATTTAGTATTATTATAATATTATTTTTTAACCCTTATTTACCGGATTTACCCTTAACCATGGTAAATAAAATATTTACCGCAGTAATTATTCAAAATGTCTAAAAATAAAAGTTACCTATTTACACAATTTGAACATCCTGATTCCAAATATGGAATCCATTTTTCTAAATTCAAAACACAGAAGTGGCAGAAATTAATTTAAAATTAATTCCCGCTGTCAAAACAAAAAGCGTGTTTTTAAGAGATAATAACTATCAAAAGATTGACACTTGTTTATGTTTGGTTTAATTGTAAAATTATGTCCAATGACCAAAATTATATTAAATGGTAAAAATATATTCTAAATATACTTTAAAACCACTCAAATTCATAATTTATCACTATTAATTATTTTGATTAAAAAAGTTGTTTTTAATTAAAATTTAGTAATTTTTACTATTCATCAAAATATGAAAGTTATCCGAAAAGTTCCAAAATTTCACCTTAGGCTAAATTTGATATTCCGAATCCAAAAATGAAGTCCATTTTGAAATATAAAATATATATAATTTCAAAAAATTAAGTATTACTATTCATAACGGCTAGTTTGATCGGTTGTGGTGTGTGTTAAAACTCGAAGTTGCGTACAAAACACGCTACTGTTTTATTCAAAGGAAAGCGTACCGTGGAAGCTTGGGATGTTTTATTTTAAATTTTTTTGATGTCCCAATTTAGTCAAAAAGTTTAAAATATTTTATTTAAAAAGGGTTCACTATTAAAAGTTGGTAAAACTACAATATTGAAGATGAATTTGTTCTTACATTATGTCTAAGAAACTCATAATATGGATTCTAAAATTATAAGGATTATATAAAGTTTAAAATTTAGTTAATACTATTCATAACCTTTTTTGAACGGCTTGTTTGGTAAGTCATGGTGCGCTTGAACTCGGTGTTGCGTGTAGTGCAAGTTATTGAATTATTTTGAAGAAATAACACACTATGAAATCTTGGGGTGTTACATTCTCCCCTCCTTCAATAAATTGCGTCCTCGCAATTTGAAATTGTTCTTCGAAAATAAAAGGTTGAAAATAGAAAATATATTTGTGGGAAAACCCACATCGGAAATTGGTTTACTAAAATTTAATCTTAATATGAGGAAAAGAGAAATGAAAGGGTCACCACCAAATTATGATCTCGATTAGGAGAACATTGGTGGCAATTAGAGACATATAATTGGAGGAAAAACATAAATATTTATAGGTAGTGGTTGAGGTCATCAATCACAAACAATTATAAAATTGAGGTCCTTAAACTCATCAATCTATGATGATTTGAAGTACCATCGGTTCAACAAAATATAGGGTATTGGGATCACACATTTTTGACATTTCAAAATATCTTAGTTGAAATCCCACATCGAAAAATGAATTAATGAGGCCTCTATTTAAAATAAAGAGTGGAAAGTATGAAGATTACTGAAAATAACACATACTAGGGTTCCATGTAGGAAAATATGGATATGGAGGAGAAATCTAACCATCAATTATCTGATGGAGAGTGGTAGAGAACATGGCTATGAAAAGGCCAACAATCCCAAAGCCATAAATTAGTGATGATTTAAGGTACCATCTAGGACAACATTTTTTTTTAAAGTTACATTACATAAGGAAGAGGAATTAATTTATGATATTGACTAAGAACATTATGAGATATACTTAAATTTTAAGTAGATTTTCATTCTTTAATAAATTTCCTCCACTAACTCAATTTTTTTTAAACGATGAGTATTCAAGAAGACTTGGTCACACTGGAAGAGCTAGAATAAACTTCTATAGAATCACATGATCCATGCAGGATAAACCATATATTTACATTGTCTTTGAAGATTAATCAAAACCAAAATGGTTAGTGAATAATCTAATGATCCCCCAAAAGGATATTCATTGAGATAAATATGCACTAATCTTAATTTCTAAAATTAAACCAACAATACCCCAAAGTTAAATAGATACCATTCAATAACCAATTGTTCTTAAAATCCTTTAATATAATCCAAACTAATATTGAAACCCAAAACATAGAAGAATTTGATTATGTAGTCTCCCATGTTACATTGTATCTCCAAATGACATCAAATACTCTTAAAGTCACATACCTAAAAGTAATTAACATCATCACATATTCTCTGTTATAGGTTAATCATTTGCATAAATAACCCAAATCACTATAAATCAACAATAAAAATGTAGATAAAAATCCACCATTACTCTACAAATGAAACCTCATTGTATTCTATTTTCCTTGGGCATATAGTGTTCCTAACAAAACGAACATCTTCCAAAATAACATTTATCACTTAATCACCAAATCATTTTCCTATACCAAGGGTATTCATTTGATAAGACATAAGAACCCAAATCATCTTATTATTGATCAATAAAATCATTTAACAAAAAAAATAGTCATACTAACCAGGGACTTCACATAGTCCAGTGGTAGGCGATAAATCCCAATCGCACTTTGGTTGTGGGTTCGATTCCCACAGCTTTGTCCGACGCGACGGGTTGTCACACGGTCTACGTGTTGTCCTTTTTCAAAAACTATATTCTATAATATTACCAAAATGAGATAAATTTTTCAAAATAACATAATTTAACCACAAATGTTATATCATACTTTGCATTTTCATCCCAAATTATAATAACTTATCATTTTCTCAAACCCCAATGATCATATAAAACCAAATGGTTATTTATACCTATATCCACAAGAGAAGAGACAATTATTCCTCAAATATCATTCTCACATGGCAAACTGAGGGGTTACAAATACAAGAGAAAATTATTCCAAAGTAAACCCATCAACAAGGAGTGCTAATACTTTTTAAATTTTTCTCCAACCATTTATTTCCGCATAGCTTCTTCTTTGAGCAAGAAAATATCCTATAAAATAGGACATTCACTCGGGTAATGGCCAGGTCCCCTACATTTACGGCAAATGACTGTAAATGGACTCTTGGGACCATTTTTATCTTCTTCCATAGTACTCTTCATTTTTCTTCGGCAATTCTTCACTTTATGTCCTTCCTTCCCGCACGTAAAACATTTCGTTGTCCCATTGAGACACTTTCCTGGGTGTCTCTTTCAACAATTCCTGCATGATGAAAATTGAGGTTTCTTTTCTCCATGGTCTCCATTGCTGGAGATCTTATCATTTATCACCTTTCTCTTCCTTGTTGAGTCTGGGAGTTGGTTAATATATATGTTGTTGATCATATTTTTGGAAAACTGATTTGGCATAAAGACGATATCTTTTACGCCTATCAACATTCCATTTTGTTGCTCATTTCCACCACCGTTCCCACCTTGTACATCATTCTCAAAGCCACTATGACTTCCTTGGAATCCAGCCATTGGCTAAAACCAGAAAGCATTGTGTGAGTAATAGTAGTCGTAAAATCATTTAGAGATTAAAATGTCACCATATTCTCAATTTTAAACATATTAGGATTAACCAAGGTCATTTACTCTCATCTTATGTATATATTACTTAAATCGGTTTGTAAAGAAAATGTAAATTATCCTAAGCATATCCCCCGGGAGTGTCGTAACCACGAGTGCAGCAAGGCCCGTTGTCGTGCACCAGTTCCCGTTCGAGTCTAGCTCAAAGCAGTGATTTTGGGTTTTACCCCTAGGTACATCTATGCCAGAGCCGCCTCTACCTGCTCGTATCCAGACATGGATGTATTGCTCGGAAAACTCACAAAATCTCTACAATACCAAAATTCTAGGAAGTTCTTTTATACTAATCCTCAAAGTTCATCTTAGGTCTACGTGCTCTAATCAGAGTTTATCTAAATCTAGCTACCAAGGTTTGTACTAAACTTCCTCTGATACCAACTGTAACGCCCCGACCCTAGTTACCCAGAGTCGGTGCATTATTACATAACATTGGCATGATCATGAGAAAGATCAAGTCTCGAAAGACCGATTAGTTTAGTAGCCTTGGAATAACTAGATACATCCATAAATTTTTACATTACATCATAAAAAAAAACATCTTGTCTTCATATCCCCTCATACTATCCCTGCAGGTCATTCATAAATTACTTCTTCATAATCCTGGAAAAAAAAAAATAAAACATTGAAAGGGGTGAGCTCGGATGCTCAGTAAGGATAACATTATAGCAGAAGCTTTCATAAATAAGCATAAACACTTAAGGCGATTTATAACTAAAACAAAAGCCTTTGAAACTTGAACTTCAGCATAAAATGGAAAAGGTAAAATGAAATAATTCCATTTACTTACTCACATGGATATTCTACTAGTCGAATGATCACATGCAATATCAATAACCACTTTCATAATGATGGAATGCATAATGCCAGACTATCATAACCACATAGCCAAGGCCTCGTGCCAAGACTACAAATAAGATTTTGCCAAGGCCTTGTGCCAAGACACTAGTTTGTCTCATGAGACCTACCGATGCATCGAGGAGCTATAGCGGGCTCCACCCGTCACTTATTAAGTCCAATGCATTCCTCATATGAATAGGTTTAAGCATAAAATAAACATTCGTATTAAAACTAGCATACGAAATGTCAATACTTTAACCACAAACCATGAATGGTATAAAAATAGAACATCCACAGTCAAATATAACTCATTTGATACAATATGGAAGATTGTATTGTATCACATTAACCTCAATCATGAATAATTAAGGATGTTGACATAGATAAAAATAATCATCAAAACTATTTGAGAGAAATATCCCCCTTTTCTTGAAAACATTTAGAAGTCACACTATTTGTCAAGAAGCCATTTAAAAATAGATTTTTGAATCAAAGTGTCCCATACCACTTTGAAACTTTTTAAAAGGAGTTTTAATTTCTAAAACTTTAATGTCCATATAAATAAATCCTTAAAACTCTTTTTAAAATATGGACATTAATGAGCAAGATTTAGAAGAATAAGTCTTTAAAACATTTAATAATGGTATTTTAGTTAGAGATTCTAACCAAAAGAGACACTTGAATACAAATAATTGAGGTAATCAAAACTTTGTAATATCATGAGAATAAAGGGATTCATGATATACTATGTCAATGTAAATTATACACACCACATAAAAGTGATTTGGTGTATATCAACAAAGAAGTCTCAATGGAATGTAAATTGAGATGAAATCTCTCAAAAAGGTCGAATCCTTAGGTTAAGGATAAATCAACGACATAATTATGTGTGAAAAATATAAATACACTCAATATGACTGGATATTTAGTGTAAATCAATCAGATGAAATTCACACATATTCTTGTAAAAACAACACCAATGAATTGGATATTTAACTCAACAAATGGAGATTGAGTTAAAATTACCCTTATCAAGTTCATACCGATCACTTGAGAATTTATCAATGGAGTGATTATGGGTATCAAAATTATATCCACAGAAAGGGGTGTGTAAATTAAGACATAATCAAACGAATAGCGATTCCACACATAATCTTGGAGTAATATAATCAATGAAATATGCGTAAAGCCAAATGAGTGGAAATTCAAATCTCAAATTCCCTTATCGATTAGGTAACTTACGAAACATACACCCATGAAAGAAGTATCATACCATGATGATGTAAATACCCATAAATTAAAGTATATTCCACAACGAATATGATCATGGGCAGTACACATACACCACATGCAATAATTAAGTGGTGATCAATGGAATTCTCACGGAATTAAAAGTGAGATAAGAAACCCCCTTACCACATTAATCAGCTGAGTCGTATGGCCAAAAGTTAATAACCACCAAATGATTTATAGAATAGCATGAATATAAAGAGAATCATGATAATATATATCAAATTGTAGTACACAATACACCACTTTCAATAATTTAGTAGCGAACAATGGAAATCTCACGGAATTGAAAGTGAGATAAGAGAATCCCTTACTTTGTACTTTTTCCTTGGTCGATGGTAGGTTTACCCCCTGTATAATGGTGAAATAATTGTTATTGAATAATACAAGAATCAGTTACTTTAATATGATATCATATATGATCTTTTAACATTGATTTGTTAATAATATCTTAGAATTATCTTCATTTCAGGTGTTAACGGGTTCATTTTACTTTACATTCTTTGTTATGTGAGCCATATTCTTTATTAATGGGATGTATATTATTCATATCCAGAATGGTATCAAGTCCTTAAACATCATTTTTAAATCTTCAAATGATAATTATACTTGAATGGATATGATGGAGAATGAATCTCATCGCGTTCGTGGAGACGGTAGTCCGTACGTACACACGAATGCTACTTCCATTTAATTTTTATTTTAAAAGAATCGAATCCAAATGATATATTACTATTTCAGTAAAATATAATATTTTATATATGTTACTTAAGTTCATTAACACCATCCTTTATACGTTCCATGTCTAGTATGAACGAGTCATATCATTTTAAGGGGGCGGTAGTCCGCACTTCCTCAAATGAAATTATCGTATGTATATACAACATGAAATGCATAATTGTATGAAATAAAATGGAATTACAGAAGCTTATATATAAAATATATATCATTAATATCATATTTAATTACAGTGCCATCCTAATGGCCACCATGAGAGGCGGTAAGATGTATTTGAACAATCATCGTTTCGTGAGGCGTTAGTTTGCCATCAACAGAAACATTATGTTCATCATCCATTAGATGGAGTTGTGTGAATTTGTAGTTTGAATCCTTCTTATAACAAAATCCTAGTATATTGTGGATACTGGTGTTGTTACAAAAGAAAGGAAATAAAAAGAGTTTGGGGGTTGGAGAAGCAAAATAATTTAAAATAATTTAAGAGAAAATGTAACCTTTAATTTAGGTAACTCACTTTGGTTGGAACCAAAGGACTTCTTGAAATGCTTTCTGCCTAAGGGGAATCTTCAAGGAGGAGGAGAGGGATGTGGTGAGCTTAGTTGGGAAGAGTTTGGACGATCCAAGTGGCTTGAGAGGTGTGAGGAATGAGTAGAAGTGGTCTCCTTTTATAAGGGAGAGGAGGGGCTCTTTAGGAAAGAGTGAAAGTATTACTTTGTAATATAATTATATTCGGTTTATAATGGTCCAAAAATCATTGAGGTCGAAGATAAGATGACTCAGATTCTAAATAACATCAACCAATAAGAATTGGACAGGTTTTAGATAATATTTTAATCATTATAATCTTATTTATTTAAATGATTTATTAATGAGGTAAACATTGCATCATTATTGTGTCATTAATAATTTAAATTATTTGATGTCTAAAAATTATAAATAAAATATCATTATGTAGGAAATCTTTTTAGGTTTCTAATTAATATTTATAATCGAAAATCCAACATGTATAACCCTATGTAAAAATTGTTCTTTTAAAAGATGTAAGCTTATGCCATTTTTGTATTCATTTTAACTTAATTAAAATAAAGTGTCATTATCACTTACAAGTGTATCAATGGGGTCCCAAAATTGACCCAAAGATTCCCATGGTCGAACATGTATCAACCAATAGGGTTAAGACACGTTTTAGGGTAATTTAGCATTATTATAATATTATTTTTTAACCCTTATTTACCGGATTTACCCTTAACCATGGTAAATAAAATATTTACCGCAGTAATTATTCAAAATGTCTAAAAATAAAAGTTACCTATTTACACAATTTGAACATCCTGATTCCAAATATGGAATCCATTTTTCTAAATTCAAAACACAGAAGTGGCAGAAATTAATTTAAAATTAATTCCCGCTGTCAAAACAAAAAGCGTGTTTTTAAGAGATAATAACTATCAAAAGATTGACACTTGTTTATGTTCGGTTTAATTGTAAAATTATGTCCAATGACCAAAATTATATTAAATGGTAAAAATATATTCTAAATATACTTTAAAACCACTCAAATTCATAATTTATCACTATTAATTATTTTGATTAAAAAAGTTGTTTTTAATTAAAATTTAGTAATTTTTACTATTCATCAAAATATGAAAGTTATCCGAAAAGTACCAAACTTTCACCTTAGGCTAAATTTGATATTCCGAATCCAAAAATGAAGTCCATTTTGAAATATAAAATATATATAATTTCAAAAAATTAAGTATTACTATTCATAACGGCTAGTTTGATCGGTTGTGGTGTGTGTTAAAACTCGAAGTTGTGTACAAAACACGCTACTGTTTTATTCAAAGGAAAGCGTACCGTGGAAGCTTGGGATGTTTTATTTTAAATTTTTTTGATGTCCCCATTTAGTCAAAAAGTTTAAAATATTTTATTTAAAAAGGGTTCACTATTAAAAGTTGGTAAAACTACAATACTGAAGATGAATTTGTTCTTACATTATGTCTAAGAAACTCATAATATGGATTCTAAAATTATAAGGATTATATAAAGTTTAAAATTTAGTTAATACTATTCATAACCTTTTTTGAACGGCTTGTTTGGTAATTCATGGTGCGCTTGAACTCGGTGTTGCGTGTAGTGCAAGTTATTGAATTATTTTGAAGAAATAACACACTATGAAATCTTGGGGTGTTACATTCTCCCCTCCTTCAATAAATTGCGTCCTCGCAATTTGAAATTGTTTTTCGAAAATAAAAGGTTGAAAATAGAAAATATATTTGTGGGAAAACCCACATCGGAAATTGGTTTACTAAAATTTAGTCTTAATATGAGGAAAAGAGAAATGAAAGGGTCACCACCAAATTATGATCTCGATTAGGAGAACATTGGTGGCAATTAGAGACATATAATTGGAGGAAAAACGTAAATATTTATAGGTAGTGGTTGAGGTCATCAATCACAAACAAGTATAAAATTGAGGTCCTTAAACTCATCAATCTATGATGATTTGAAGTACCATCGGTTCAACAAAATATAGGGTATTGGGATCACACATTTTTGACATTTCAAAATATCTTAGTTGAAATCCCACATCGAAAAATGAATTAATGAGGCCTCTATTTAAAATAAAGAGTGGAAAGTATAAAGATTACCGAAAATAACACATACTAGGGTTCCATGTAGGAAAATATGGATATGGACGAGAAATCTAACCATCAATTATCTGATGGAGAGTGGTAGAGAACATGGCTATGAAAAGGCCAACAATCCCAAAGCCATAAATTAGTGATGATTTAAGGTACCATCTAGGACAACATTTTTTTTAAAGTTACATTACATAAGGAAGAGGAATTAATTTATGATATTGACTAAGAACATTATGAGATATACTTAAATTTTAAGTAGATTTTCATTCTTTAATAAATTTCCACCACTAACTCAATTTTTTTTAAACGATGAGTATTCAAGAAGACTTGGTCACACTGGAAGAGCTAGAATAAACTTCTATAGAATCACATGATCCATGCAGGATAAACCATATATTTACATTGTCTTTGAAGATTAATCAAAACCAAAATGGTTAGTGAATGATCTAATGATCCCCCAAAAGGATATTCATTGAGATAAATATGCACTAATCTTAATTTCTAAAATTAAACCAACAATACCCCAAAGTTAAATAGATACCATTCAATAACCAATTGTCCTTAAAATCCTTTAATATAATCCAAACTAATATTGAAACCCAAAACATAGAAGAATTTGATTATGTAGTCTCCCATGTTACATTGTATCTCCAAATGACATCAAATACTCTTAAAGTCACATACTTAAAAGTAATTAACATCATCACATATTCTCTGTTATAGGTTAATCATTTCCATAAATAACCCAAATCACTATAAATCAACAATAGAAATGTAGATAAAAATCCACCATTACTCTACAAATGAAACCTCATTGTATTCTATTTTCCTTGGGCATATAGTGTTCCTAAAAAACGAACATCTTCCAAAATAACATTTATCACTTAATCACCAAATCATTTTCCTATACCAAGGGTATTCATTTGATAAGACATAAGAACCCAAATCATCTTATTATTGATCAATAAAATCATTTAACAAAAAAAATAGTCATACTAACCAGGGACTTCACGTAGTCCAGTGGTAGGCGATAAATCCCAATCGCACTTTGGTTGTGGGTTTGATTCCCACAGCTTTGTCCGACGCGATGGGTTGTCACACGGTCTACGTGTTGTCCTTTTTCAAAAACTATATTCTATAATATTACCAAAATGAGATAAATTTTTCAAAATAACATAATTTAACCACAAATGTTATATCATACTTTTCATTTTCATCCCAAATTATAATAACTTATCATTTTCTCAAACCCCAATGATCATATAAAACCAAATGGTTATTTATACCTATATCCACAAGAGAAGAGACAATTATTCCTCAAATATCATTCTCACATGGAAAACTGAGGGGTTACAAATACCAGAGAAAATTATTCCAAAGTAAACCCATCAACAAGGAGTGCTAATACTTTTTAAATTTTTCTCCAACCATTTATTTCCGCATAGCTTCTTCTTTGAGCAAGAAAATATCCTATAAAATAGGACATTCACTCGGGTAATGGCCAGGTCCCCTACATTTACGGCAAATGACTGTAAATGGACTCTTGGGACCATTTTTATCTTCTTCCATAGTGCTCTTCATTTTTCTTCGGCAATTCTTCACTTTATGTCCTTCCTTCCCGCACGTAAAACATTTCGTTGTCCCATTGAGACACTTTCCTGGGTGTCTCTTTCCACAATTCCTGCATGATGAAAATTGAGGTTTCGTTTCTCCATGGTCTCCATTGCTGGAGATCTTATCATTTATCACATTTCTCTTCCTTGTTGAGTCTGGGAGTTGGTTAATATATAGGTTGTTGATCATATTTTTGGAAAACTGATTTGGCATAAAGACGATATCTTTTACGCCTATCATCATTCCATTTTGTTGCTCATTTCCACCACCGTTCCCACCTTGTACATCATTCTCAAAGTCACTATGACTTCCTTGGAATCCAGCCATTGACTAAAACCAGAAAGCATTGTGTGAGTAATAGTAGTCGTAAAATCATTTAGAGATTAAAATGTCACCATATTCTCAATTTGAAACATATTAGGATTAACCAAGGTCATTTACTCTCATCTTATGTATATATTACTTAAATCGGTTTGTAAAGAAAATGTAAATTATCCTAAGCATATCCCCCAGGAGTGTCGTAACCAAGAGTGCAGCAAGGCCCGCTGTCGTGCACCAGTTCCCGTTCGAGTCTAGATCAAAGCGGTGTTTTCGAGTTTTACCCCTAGGTACATCTGTTCCAGAGCCGCCTCTACCTGCTCGTATCCAGACAGGGATGTATTGCTCGGAAAACTCACAAAATCTCTACAATACCAAAATTCTAGGAAGTTCTTTTATACTAATCCTCAAAGTTCATCTTAGGTCTACGTGCTCTAATCAGAGTTTATCTAAATCTAGCTACCAAGGTTTGTACTAAACTTCCTCTGATACCAACTGTAACGCCCCGACCCTAGTTACCCAGAGTCGGTGCTTTATTACATAACATTGGCATGATCATGAGAAAGATCAAGTCTCGAAAGACCGATTAGTTTAGTAGCCTTGGAATAACTAGATACATCCATAAATTTTTACATTACATCATAAAAAAAAACATATTGTCTTTATATCCCCTCATACTATCCCTGCAGGTCATTCATAAATTACTTCTTCATAATCCTGGAAAAAAAAAATTAAAACATTGAAAGGGGTGAGCTCGGATGCTCAGTAAGGATAACATTATAGCAGAAGCTTTCATAAATAAGCATAAACACTTAAGGCAATTTATAACTAAAACAAAAGCCTTTGAAACTTGAACTTCAGTATAAAATGGAAAAGGTAAAATGAAATAATGCCATTTACTTACTCACATGGATATTCTACTAGTCGAATGATCACATGCAATATCAATAACCACTTTCATAATGATGGAATGCATAATGCCAGACTATCATAACCACATAGCCAAGGCCTCGTTCCAAGACTACAAATAAGATTTTGCCAAGGCCTTGTTCCAAGACACCAGTTTGTCTCATGAGACCTACCGATGCATCGAGGAGCTATAGCGGGCTCCACCCGTCACTTATTAAGTCCAATGCATTCCTCATATGAATAGGTTTAAGCATAAAATAAACATTCGTATTAAAACTAGCATACGAAATGTCAATACTTTAACCACAAACCATGAATGGTATAAAAATAGAACATCCACAGTCAAATATAACTCATTTGATACAATATGGAAGATTGTATTGTATCACATTAACCTCAATCATGAATAATGAAGGATGTTGACATAGATGAAAATAATCATCAAAACTATTTGAGAGAAATATCCCCCTTTTCTTGAAAACATTTAGAAGTCACACTATTTGTCAAGAAGCCATTTAAAAATAGATTTTTGAATCAAAGTGTCCCATACCACTTTGAAACTTTTTAAAAGGAGTTTTAATTTCTAAAACTTTAATGTCCATATAAATAAATCCTTAAAACCATTTTTAAAATATGGACATTAATGAGCAAGATTTAGAAGAATAAGTCTTTAAAACATTTAAAAATGGTATTTTAGTTAGAGATTCTAACCAAAAGAGACACTTGAATACAAATAATTGAGGTAATCAAAACTTTGTAATATCATGAGAATAAAGGGATTCATGATATACTATGTCAAAGTACATTATACACACCACATAAAAGTGATTTGGTGTATATCAACAAAGAAGTCTCAATGGAATGTAAATTGAGATGAAATCTCTCAAAAAGGTCGAATCCTTAGGTTAAGGATAAATCAACGACATAATTATGTGTGAAAAATATAAATACACTCAATATGACTGGATATTTAGTGTAAATCAATCAGATGAAATTCACACATATTCTTGTAAAAACAACACCAATGAATTGGATATTTAACTCAACAAATGGAGATTGAGTTAAAATTACCCTTATCAAGTTCATACCGATCACTTGAGAATTTATCAATGGAGTGATTATGGGTATAAAAATTATATCCACAGAAAGGGGTGTGTAAATTAAGACATAATCAAATGAATAGCGATTCCACACATAATCTTGGAGTAATATAATCAATGAAATATGCGTAAAGCCAAATGAGTGGAAATTGAAATCTCAAATTCCCTTATCGATTAGGTAACTTACGAAATATACACCCATGAAAGAAGTATCATACCATGATGATGTAAATAACCATAAATTAAAGTATATTCCACAATGAATATGATCATGGGCAGTACACATACACCACATGCAATAATTAAGTGGTGATCAATGGAATTCTCACGGAATTAAAAGTGAGATAAGAAACCCCCTTACCACATTAATCAGTTGAGTCGTATGGCCAAAAGTTAACAACCACCAAATGATTTATAGAATAGCATGAATATAAAGATAATCATGATAATATATATCAAATGGTAGTACACAATACACCACTTTCAATAATTTAGTAGCGAACAATGGAAATCTCACGGAATTGAAAGTGAGATAAGAGAATCCCTTACTTTGTACTTTTTCCTTGGTCGATGGTAGGTTTACCTCCTGTATAATGGTGAAATAATTGTTATTGAATAATACAAGAATCAGTTACTTTAATATGATATCATATATGATCTTTTAACATTGATTTGTTAATAATATCTTAGAATTATCGTCATTTCAGGTGTTAACGGGTTCATTTTACTTTACATTCTTTGTTATGTGAGCCATATTCGTTATTAATGGGATGTATATTATTCATATCCAGAATGGTATCAAGTCCTTAAACATCATTTTTAAATCATCAAATGATAATTATACTTGAATGGATACGATGGAGAATGAATCTCATAGCGTTCGTGGAGACGGTAGTCCGTACGTACGCACGAATGCTACTTCCATTTAATTTTTATTTTAAAAGAATCGAATCCAAATGATACATAGGTATATTACTATTCCAGTAAAATATAATATTATATATATGTTACTTAAGTTCATTAACACCATCCTTTATACGTTCCATGTGTGGTATGAACGAGTCATATCATTTTAAGGGGGCGGTAGTCCGCACTTCCTCAAATGAAATTATCGTATGTATATACAACATGAAACGAATAATTGTATGAAATAAAATGGAATTACAGAAGCTTATATATAAAATATATATCATTAATATCATATTTAATTACAGTGCCATCCTAATGGCCACCATGAGAGGCGGTAAGATGTATTTGAACAATCATCGTTTCGTGAGGCGTTAGTTTGCCATCCACAGAAACATTATGTTCATCATCCATTAGATGGAGTTGTGTGAATGTGTAGTTTGAATAATTTTTATAACAACATCCTAGTATATTTTGGATACTGGTTTTGTTACAAAAGAAAGGAAATAAAAAGATTTTGGGGGTTGGAGAAGCAAAATAATTGAAAATAATTTAAGAGAAAATGTTACCTTTAATTTAGGTAACTCACTTTGGTTGGAACCAAAGGACTTCTTGAAATGCTTTCTGCCTAAGGGGAAGCTTCAAGGAGGAGGAGAGGGATTTGGGGAGCTTAGTTGGGCAGAGTTTGGACGATCGAAGTGGCTTGAGAGGTGTGAGGAATGAGTAGAAGTGGTCTCCGTTTATAAGAGAGAGGAGGGGCTCTTTAGGAAAGAGTGAAAGTATTACTTTATAATATAATTATATTCGGTTTATAATGGTCAAAAAATCATTGAGGTCGACGATAAGATGACTCCTATTCTAAATAACATCAACCAATAAGAATTGGACAGGTTTTAGATAATATTTTAATCATTATAATCTTATTTATTTAAATGATTTATTAATGAGGTAAACATTGCATCATTATTGTGTCATTAATAATTTCAATTATTTGATGTCTAAAAATTATAAATAAAATATCATTATGTAGGAAATCGTTTTATCTTTCTAATTAATATTTATAATCGAAAATCCAACATGTATAACCCTATGTAAAAATTGTTCTTTTAAAAGATGTAGGCTTATGCCATTTTTGTATTCATTTTAACTTAATTAAAATAAAGTGTCATTATCACTTACAAGTGGATCAATGGGGTCCCAAAATTGACCCAAAGATGCCCATTGTCGACCATGTATCAACCAATAGGGTTAAGACACGTTTTAGGGTAATTTAGTATTATTATAATATTATTTTTTAACCCTTATTTACCGGATTTACCCTTAACCATGGTAAATAAAATATTTACCGCAGTAATTATTCAAAATGTCTAAAAATAAAAGTTACCTATTTACACAATTTTAACATCCTGATTCCAAATATGGAATCCATTTTTCTAAATTCAAAACACAGAAGTGGCAGAAATTAATTTAAAATTAATTCCCGCTGTCAAAACAAAAAGCGTGTTTTTAAGAGATAATAACTATCAAAAGATTGACACTTGTTTATGTTCGGTTTAATTGTAAAATTATGTCCAATGACCAAAATTATATTAAATGTTAAAAATATATTCTAAATATACTTTAAAACCACTCAAATTCATAATTTATCACTATTAATTATTTTGATTAAAAAAGGTGTTTTAATTAAAATTTAGTAATTTTTACTATTCATCAAAATATGAAAGTTATCCGAAAAGCACCAAAATTTCACCTTAGGCTAAATTTGATATTCCGAATCCAAAAATGAAGTCCATTTTGAAATATAAAATATATATAATTTCAAAAAATTAAGTATTACTATTCATAACGGCTAGTTTGATCGGTTGTGGTGTGTGTTAAAACTCGAAGTTGCGTGCAACACACGCTACTGTTTAATTCAAAGGAAAGCGTACCGTGGAAGCTTGGGATGTTTTATTTTAAATTTTTTTGATGTCCCCATTTAGTCAAAAAGTTTAAAATATTTTATTTAAAAAGGGTTCACTATTAAAAGTTGGTAAAACTACAATACTGAAGATGAATTTGTTCTTACATTATGTCTAAGAAACTCATAATATGGATTCTAAAATTATAAGGATTATATAAAGTTTAAAATTTAGTTAATACTATTCATAACCTTTTTTGAACGGCTTGTTTGGTAAGTCATGGTGCGCTTGAACTCGGTGTTGCGTGTAGTGCAAGTTATTGAATTATTTTGAAGAAATAACACACTATGAAATCTTGGGGTGTTACAATTGGTGTTATGCGGGATATAATCATTATCTCACATGTTCAGTATAATGGGATGTCATATTTACTATAGTGATACATTCCACTCATAATAATATCATGGTGCTAGAGAACATCAGAGATATTATATTTAATGAAGAGAATTATAAAAAATAGGCTTAGGGTGATATCTAACTGCCTTTAATATGAAAGGTAGAAGACACTTTTTTCAATAAAAAATTTAGAATTAGTTGTGAGAATAAATTGAAAAATATTATGTGATTATCCATGGAATAACCAAGTATTATAAAAATATAAGAGGGGAGGGAATATAAATGCATGACTTTATAGACTAAAGGATTAATTTTAGAATGTATTATTTTTTATGTTCATATTTAAATCATATTTTGAATGAGAATAATTGTTTTGTGCTAAGATTCAACTGTTGTCTTATCTTACCGATTATAGAAACTAGAGATTATTTTATCTATACATCTATGAGTTGATGTATTACCAACTACGTGTATTGAATATTATGTAGGGTTCTAGTTATTAATGATTCATCTATTGAGATTTTCAGAAATGGTGATGTTTCCATAAGAACATCTAATATATTTTTACTAGATTCTCAAGTTATATGACCCATTCCATGGTTATGTAATAACCTAATATCATATATCTAAATGGAAAATTTAGGATTTTTATTGTTCTTTGTATGACATTTGGATTATCACATGAGGTTATGTAGTAGTGGAAAATTAGTTTATAGATGTGGAATTTTATATTTTGAGATATTTGGGGTGATAAATTCATGGAAAACAATCAAAATGAAGATCAATGATGTTATAATTTGAAAATAATAGACATATGGGTGGGAAATGGAAGAAATTATAGGATATATAAGGAATACTAAAATCTTCCATGTGTAGATTACATAATATGAAGGGACTAATTCCATGGGAAGAAATGGATGGTGTTGTTAAATATTGATAGAATGTCAATAAAGAATTAAAACATATAGCTTATTTATTGTTATGTACAAGGTCATCCATAGTTAGTTTTAATAGGACCAAAATATACAATTATAACATTATTAAGGATGTGATATAAAAAATTTGGGATTTATCAATTAGGCTGAAGAATAGGGATTTGGAAAACATCATCAAATAGATTCGAATTTTTTATAAAGATAATGAAACAATGAATAAATTTTAGAGATCTAATAAATTTTAAGAGTGTTTAAATTTAGACTTCTAATGATTTTTAGAGGATAGTTATATGGTTAAATTAGGCCAAACATGGAGCACTAGAAAAGGATGGTTTCATAGAATAGAGGAATCAGATATTGAATGAGATGGGACAGACATTGAGATTGAAAAAAAATATTCCCATAGAGTTATTAGAGGAGGCATGAAATTTTGGGGCTTATCTTGTGAATCATAGACTATATTGAATGTTGGATCATAAGAATATACAATAACTTTATAATAGAAGAAAAAAATACTACTCATCCTTTAATACATTAGGTTATGTCACTAATGACATCATAAATTCCTTGGAATGATTTAATCTATTTTAATATTTTTTAATGTTGGAGATGAAGCCTCATTTATTAATAAAGAAAAGTAAAGAACTCTATAACTATGTATAGGGAGACCCATTACATATTTTGAAGGCCCAATGGGCATTTAGCCCATCATAGGGACCGTAGGCACAATGTTTTGGCTTAAGGCCCATTATGTGAATAGTACTGCTACAGTACCCCCCTAATACAGTACCACTTAGTACTCACCATTGTTACAGAGCCATGTCGTTGCTACATTAATCTGCCACCACTATAGTCCCCGTCGTTGCTACAATGCCACCACTTCTATAGTACGCTACATTACTGCTACAGTACATCTGTCCAATGGGTTTTGAAACCCCATTTTTTATGTTAGATTACAGGGTGCTTTCCATTAAGCCAAATCCCACCAACAAAACGTGTGTAAGGTAACGATCGCCTCTCATTCAAGGGCCCCGCCATGTCTAAAGAGCACCGAAAATTCCCTAGTAAGGAAAATGGTTTTGAATCACCCTGTGCATAATATACATAGTGTCCATGTATGGCGGGACTCAAGATTAGGCCAATTCCCATGGAGAGCAAGGGGTACAACCTATGGGTACTCATGGACAATCACCCCATGGGAATGAATATTTAATATATATTTAATGTTTCATGAATGTTTCTTTATTTTATGTAGTGATGAAATCATTCCATGTCAATTTTAAATAGTAGGCTACAATATTTTATCAGATTCATATTTTTCAACTTCAATTATGTGATCCTAGTAGAGTATCATAAGTTTTTTATTGATACTATTGAGAACAATGGTTATATATATACATAAAATAATCAATACTAAATTACTAAAGTTCTAGTTAGTTAAGGGATAACATTAGTTCTTTGGAAACAAAAGAATAATGAAATTAAATTTTCAAACAGAAATAATATTTTAATCTCACATGTAATGTAATTATTATAGAAAATTTAATCATAAGGTAAATATCTGGATGGTGGTGTAAAATAAGTCGTGCTTCTGGAAAAAGGAAAACCAAAAGTGGAAATGAGGATGTATACCGTGGATTGGAATCTGATACAATGATTTTAAATTGAAGATTTCTACATTATTATAATGGATTGGGTATAAATTAATTTTTTATTAAATCATGATAGGCTGAAGATAGTTTGAGTTTTCAATTATGATGCTGATGAACTCATTTAATTTTTCTTATATATGGGTGCTAATTAATGTTTTTTCTTGAAAAAATTTTCTGTATGAAATGTAAGTCTACTAATTGAAAGTACAAGTGAATTATATGAAAAAGTACAAGGAAAGACTTACTATTATAGTATATTAATAAATTTAATGTTATTATCTCATTTAAATGTTTTACATTGTTTGAATACATCAAAAAAATTATAAGGTTATTTGATTTGTTACCATGGATACTCTATATATTCAACAACTTGATACCAAGAAAACATTATTTCATGCTATTTTGGAGGAGGAAAATAATATAGTTAAACAATATATACCTTTTATATCAGATTGAAGGACTGTATTATCATGTAAAAATATGTTTGGTTGGATAGAAATGGGAATCAATGAAAAGGAACCGTAATTGTAAAGCCGTCAGGATAGGGAATGTATTCTTCATGGAAAATGAATATCGTTTTCTTTAATAAATAGTTATTTATAATGGATTTTTCATAAATTTTATTATCTGTAAGGATTATATACTACTTATATATTAGATAATAGTTTATATCATTGAGACAGATGTTATGATTTTAAAAAGTTTGAGGATAAAATATCATGTATATAATGTGAATGTTTGGGATATTTATTGGAATGTAATTTTATAACTATATTAGTTAGTGTAAAGTTAAAATTTTTTATTTATAAAATATATTATTTTTTCCTATTATAAAATAACTCATAGATGAAATTAAGTTATCAAATGAGAAATAACATAGAAAATTAGATAAGGATAATTACATTGTGATGTTTATATATGAACTAGTAGTCAATAATATCACTATATTTTGGAATATTTTTTCTATTATGGGGGTTTATATACTCAAGCATTATAGGCTATTTGGGAACATAGTGAAGTCACACAATCTATGTGTTCACATTAATAGGAATAATTATATGGTGGAGGTATAGACATGAACTTTTAGTTATGTTCTCTACAAGAATGGAGGAATACATAGAATTCATTAATGCTTGGAGGGATTCTATTTGAATAAATCGTCTGTTAGGGAATCCTAGAAGAATACAAGGGAAAAGAAAAACATTCTCTAATAACATGGTAATTATATATATTTTGAGTATTTCAATTTTTCAGAATATTTAATATAATATTATTCTACTTTATTAGTTCATCACGATGATCTTTCATTATGATCTTTTATAGTATTTAAAATATTATAGATGTCTAAATCCATAGAATTGGTTGATGAAGGTAATACTCGAAGTAATTTTTTTGTAGTGATGTGTTAAAATGGGGATTTGAATATTGGAAGAATGGTGAGATGAACATAGTACCATTACACATGGTAGGAATAAATATGAAATGTAAATATGACTATAGGACATGTAAGTGAATTGAATTTCATTTTTGAAGTGAGTGGATATTATGCATAGCTACGACGTAACTATTTTATATCTATATAATATATTTATAGAAGGATTGAATATAGAATGATGGTTTAGATCAATGTTGTTGAAGGCTCACTAAAAAAATGGAATCTAGAATATTATATTGTGCAGGAAATAATGAAGTTGAAATCAAGAAAGATATGAATGTTGATAAAAACAGTGCATTGTTCAATATATTTTGTAGATGAATTCAATGTATCTGTAGGCATATGGGGGTTTTCATAATTAATAATGAGGTCATTCATAAATATAGGATGGTGGTGAAGAGTAATGAACTTATTGTTCTATTATAGAGATCATATATAAATATATGGGTGATGTTACAATTCCATTAGTAAATCTGTCAGTATTTATCCCATTTATATTTCTATCCAGGACATTGTGTTTCAAATTAATTTGGGTATTGTTTTTTTACTTTTTTTATTTATAAAAATCAATGTTATTTTGATCCTCCTAGGGAGTAAGGTATGTCTCAAACCGAATAAATTATTTTTTCTATACCATGTTAAATTCCCATGGGGTTTTTAATAAGGGTATTTTAGGCTAAAGACTTCCCAAATTTTGAACATTTTCTATCATTAAATAAAACAATATTATCTCTCCTTCCAATTGAAATGTATGAGAAAAAATAAAACATTAATGAGAAATACTAATTTTTATTACATCACCCCGTAGGGTAATGGACAAGGGGAACACACTAACATTATATTGATGTTCCAAAACCAATTAATCTTCAGCTTCCTCGAGGATAAAATGCTCTGGATATGGTAATTATATTCTATGATAACTACCTTTACAAGATTTTCTGTTCGTATCACATAAACACAAGTCTCACAACCATTTCATACATTTCATACAAAGATAGGATTAGACCTTACTAGATCTATACTTTCCCAACAATAGTATTCTCACAACCCATTAAGAATATTATTCAATTGATTGTAGGAATAAATAATTTTTAACTCATTTTGGGCTTCATAAATCTAAATAATCATCCAATTTATAAATACTACTTTAAAAAAGAATCTACTGGGAAACAGTCTTTGATTCATATATGATATAATTTTCCATAAACTATGCACCCAAAAAATGAATCTTTCTAATTATATTGAAAACGTATATATTAAAAATACTCCAAAACTACCTTGAAGCCAATTTAATTTTCATTAAAAAACCATTATCAGATTGATGAATTTTTTTTCTTTATAGAGCTAATGTTATTAGGAATTCTTCACCACAGAAAACCCATAATGAAACTATGTTGATAATTTATATCCTTTAGATATTCAATAATTATTTGTATTTTTAAAATGAGGATAATATGAAATCTTATTTGGGATTCCTCTACATTTTATAACATCCTTGATGATTGATGACCATTAATGAAACATGTTGCTCTATTTTTGAAAATCCATTTATTCATGAAACTTGTGATTAAAGTTTTTTTCATTCATCCATTAAAACAACTTATAGAGCTTCTATAATTTTTTTATAGAATATTATTATCATAACTTGTCAAATATATCTCAACAAAAGCAAAAATAACAATGTTAACCTACATTTTCAACAAACACAACCAACCAAAAAAATATTTTAAGGTCAATTGGAAGGATTTATTCCGAAATATTCAGAGTGTTCATTCATTTTATATTGATTTTGTGGTTTTCTGGTTAATTTTTCTTCAAAGTTTCTTATTATGTTTATTCTTGATGGTGTGTGGCTAGTGTGTAGGGTATTATTTTTACTTTTCATATAAATATTAAATTTCATTACATTATTTATTTTTATTAATTTTCTTGATATTTTATATTATAGAGAGATTATCTAAATAGTAGGTATATTATAAAACCATCATGGTTCCAAAAATTATATATTATATATTTAATATATGCATAGTAATTTTAAAATTGAACTATATAATTTTGGAATATACTCTACGGATATCAAAATAATTTTTTTTTCATTTGTAATACGATTCCGTATACATTGAGGTGTATTATTTTAATATATGTACAATGTACTTAAAGGAATGTTTCTCTTAGTGGTGAATTTTGTGAATTCTATTAAGAGTATTAGTTTCCATTAATGTGATCATCATGATTTATTGATGTTTTTCCTGGGTTATGAATTATTTTAAAAAAATTGGTATATTTGGATTGATGTTTATACTAAACTATGGATAAAATAGTCCTCCCAGAAAAAAATTGGTGGTTTGAGGAAATATTATTCATACCAACCCTTTCATAAGTAGTTGATATATTTAATAATATGTATGAATTATAGTTATAAAAATTGAAAACACTATATATTAGGTAGTGGGTTCAAATTTATTGTAATATATGGACCATTTCCATGTGTTTCTAAATGAAAAACAACCAAAAATTTGTAATGATCATGGAATGTTAATAGTTGTGGATTTATTAGACGACATGAAGGAAACCTTTTATTCTTTATAACTACTTGAATTGTTGAAATTGTGACACTATATAAAGGTTACATATAATTATGGGAATATATCATTAATGATCAACAACATAAAGTCATTCCTTGGTAAATTTTCATGTAAATATTTACAGTGGAGTTTTATTTATAGAATATGATAAAAAATATGTATATAAAAATTATAGGTATCCTCTAGGATGATAAATAATTGAATGAAAATGTTGATCACTTTAATTATTAGATTCCTTAGTCCCTGAGATAATTAGAGATAACTCACTAATTGCTTGTTTTTTTAGAAGAGGTCTACATCCTAGAATAGTTTTATAGTATTATTCATTGGAATAAATTTTTATATGGATATGTTTACTAAGAATTTGTTCATTATGTTAATATTAGAAATATTTTTTATAACATGAAATGATTCATTAATATATGGTATTAGTTAGGTTGTTCCATGATTGCTTGTCACAAAATATTATGATATCGATGAAGCGGAGCATCAACATAATACAGTAATGGTATGTGATAAACCTATCATCCCATATTCACTATATTAATATGGAAAATATATTTTTCATATGTAAATAATAAAATTATATGGTAATATAATATATCATGTTTAAATTCTCTAAAAACATATCATAGATGTGGTCAACTGAGTTATCAATATTAATTTAAAATATTATACTATCTATGAATGTTGATATCTCAGACAGAACCCAAACTATAGATATATCCAACATTGGAGATTGTGTTGATGAGTAAAGAATAATACTAATTATACCAGTTTTACATTTATGTTTAATTATATAGATTATTCTTATATAGTGCATGATGACTTATTTCCTATTTGTTTTTTATAGATTCATTGAATTATCATGTCAAATATATTTAACATTTTTTATCTCTTATATCACATAATAAAATTGAAAAATCTATTTTAAATTTGTTGAAAGAAAATATATATTAGTATATTTTTATAACTATTATATTACGTAAAAAATAAATGACACTAGGGATGTCTTCAGATTATGAAAACATAGTTATGTTTATTACTCCATAATAATGTGAATTTGAAATGGTGGGAATAATTATAATTTTACATTATTTCCTTGTCCATGTCTTGGATTTTGGAAGTCCTTTTGGGGTCAATATATCATTTCTTTATTACTCAACCACTATAGTTTACCTATAATGATTCAATCTAATTAAATTTTCAAAGATTATGGGGTATTTATTTTGCTAAATTGATAGGGTAGAGTGAATTACCATCATGGAAAATAGGTTTCTTATGAGAAACATTAGTTTCACAAGTTATTCATGCAATTTATCTTGGTTAGTCGTAGTGGTTGTATCTTATAGTTATAATTTTATAATATTCTAAATTCAGAGATTTTATGATATTATAATGTGTTATTGGGTAGTTTATATTTTTAGTTGTTCTCATATCATTAGCTCGTAAATTTGAAATCTATTTATGATGTTTTCCTTTTGAGATGATGAATTCATATTATGAATTCTTAAATTAATACACTTTATGTTGTCTCAAATTTCCCACACTATTTTATCTTCCTTCATTTCGTAAGTCGCAAAAGGCTTTTTTGTGGCCAAATGTTTCATGGTCAGGATAATTTTGATAACATAACCTCACATTTCTATATTTATTTATAATAAAAAAATATAGTTATGGGAAAATAAAAAAATGAAATATCTAATTTAACATTTTAGTATTTGAATATTAGTTATTCAACTATTAATGGAAAAATTTATTGTGTCCTAAACCACCAATCTATATGTTCTTAATTGAATATTAAATTCTATATAAGGATCAAAACATTTAAAGGAAAACATGCCCATGAATCAATGTATATGACCATAGAGAAAAATTTGGTCTAATTACCATACTAAAAAAACTCACACTCAAACAATAAAAACACCCAGAACAAGAATATATATAAAACATACACAGGGAACAACAATAAATAATTAAAATATTTTTATGTTCGTAATAGTCCATGAGAGAACCCATAAAAATTATTTATTAAATATGGAATAAAATTTTATAACCTATAAATTAAAATTATTCAATATACTTGTATAACCACAATAAATATTTATAATAGATCATATCTGGTGAAACAATTACTACTATAATACCATCTTCACGAGGTTACAACCATTGACCACATACAACTCTAGTTTCGAATAAATTACAATTTATCAATCATTAAAATTTAGTGAATAGTTAAATAAATTAATAATAGACACTAAAATGATCTGAAACCAAATTTAGATACCCTAATTAGATTTTGATGGATTATAGAGTTAACCATAAACAGATTCATCTACCATTATTAAGTCATCAAGTTATTGTAAATTTATAAACAAGTACTAAAAAATTTTAGTTCTTTAATTTCCATACCTCCATATTTCTATTTCTTCTATAACCACCCATGAATTATGAATCCAAATATTCAAAATTAATAATTTTAGATAAATAAAACATAACCATTGATGGAGTTTTTAGTATTTTTTTAAAAAATTTACTTAATTGATGATTTCAAATATTCATGGAGCTCATAAAAAACGTTTTTTTAATATCTTCATAATCTACAGCAATAAACAGTGCCTCCATTTAATCTTCCAAACTCCAATGTCCCAAAAGGGCTAATTTTTCCAAATAATTTATCTAGCTAAGACCTTGGTCAATAGGTTAGATTGATTCACACTTCCACTAATCTTACATTGATAAAAAAAATCCTCCCTCACATATCTTTTGGATAAAAAGGTACTTCATCTCTATTTTATTCATCAATAAATAGAAAACTAGATCACTAAATATCTAAATTTGTCTTTGGGAATCTTAAACAAACAAACCATGTTAAATAATATTTTCGAGTTCTTCTAACAAACAATATTTCTAGAATAATTATTCCCATACTTTTATAATGAATATGCAATCTACTACTATAGTTCAATGTGAAAATATTTTTTATAATATTGATAGACATATTCTAGTTTTCAATATGAAAGTGAACACTATGAACCCTACACATGTTCTTTTTTTAATTTATATCCAATATTTCACATCAACACACCCATAACATAGATCAACCATTATAAAATATAAATATATTTCATTTTTTATTGATATATCAGATAATTCACATAATATAGTGCTCTATTAGGGAAATATTAATATACATACATGAATATTTACCTCATTATAAATTTAAATCCTTATACAAATTAGTCTTTTATTTGGTTTATAATTTCTTTTTCATTATTATTTGTCCAAGATGATGATATGGGTGATTGGATGAATTATTCTCCCAATGAATTCCATAAAGATAGTTTTGATTCCTCTTTGTGATGTAGGAAAATATTTACTAACACTATAATACATAACTTGAGAGTTTAAAATGAGAATACAATAATACAAGATGATTGGATGAAATAGTAATAATTTCTATTACAGATGAATAATATATAGAGTACTATCTAAAATAGTTAATAATGCGATAGTATTACAATATACTAAGAATATTTTTTGACATGATGCACTTAATTGATATAGATAGAAATAATGTTGATATTTAAGAATTATGTTGAATAGAACACATTATATAGGTAACTACATTCTTGGATGAAGGTTGACATGATTATAAAATACATGTAATTGATTTTAGAAATGATTCACCTATGATAATTGAAAAGTTCACTGAAATACTATAATTTGAGTGTTTTATATATTCCAACACATTTGGTATTTGTTAGAAAGTGTTTGAAATTATTTTCATAATTATAGTAATCATATTAAATATTTCTATGATGATATTAAGAATTACAAGAATTCAAGAAACATGTTTAATTAATTTCAAATCCATTTTCAGAAATATAGATTTTGTATTTCATTGGAAAATAATTTTTTTAACAAGTGACTTGTCTTATTAGTTTGTATGAATTTATAGTGAACATAAATATTTACAAGATAAAACTATGTATTTTCCATTTTTTCTACTTAATTTTATGGTACCCTTTCCCATCATATGAATTTTGATTCATTGGAATATTAATGAATGTGTGATCATATGAATTTATTCATATGAGATTTCATAATTATAAGACATCACCAAAATTCATTTATCTCATAAAATAAATTCTCAATATCCTATGACATTGTGCTAAGAAGACAACCTTATGAAAAAACATGAGTTTCTATATTCGATCTGATGATGATCATGATATTTTTGGATGATTCACAGTATTTTATAAATCAATAATAACCTAAAATCACTTTTAATAGTTTGTTATTTAAATATGAAAAACATGAGAATCATATTTTTATACATAAATTGAAGACCAATTATAGTTGAAATTAGAGTTTCAATAATTTTTATTCTAATGAATATGAAATATGGTGACTCTCGCAATGTTATGTTTTTGATAAAAACATCATAAATATTAGAAAACCATGATCCAAGAATATTCTTGAGTAATATTTATGGAAAATACATTTAATATATTTCATGATATTCATAAAATCATGGGGTTTCATGAATAATATGGACGAGGAAACATCAAATAATGACAGTTACACCTATATTTACATAATCACGATATATATATGTTCAAATGATCTTGAGTACTGAATATAAAAGGCAAACAATATAAAAAATGCTAAAATGTGAGAGGTATATATGATTTCATTAATATGGAAATTCCGAGAAATCATTAAATTATTTCATTTTTTAGTCAATGGATTAAATTTCATGACACCTTTATTATTCAATATATATTGTATGAGTATATACTATTGATATTTTTTGTGTGTAAGTATCTGAAATTCAAGGTTGTAGTGTATTTATGTAAAGAATAATGCTCTAAAAGGAAGTCTCTAAAACATAAATGCAACTCATGATGGAATATTTATCTTGTGTATTGAGTGGAGATATTTTTGATAATCAATTAATTAATCACGATATAGATTTTTTAGGAAGATCATTTTGGTTAAATTTGAAATGTGATAATAACATATTAATGTTATTATTTGAATAACCCTTATGTAGAAAAAGTACATTTTTCATAATGAGATAGACTGAATAGGGGATTTAATGATATTTATTTTTTCCAAGAAAGTATAATGGAACATAATATTCCATTAATGGATAATTTAATCTAGACGTGAAAATTAATTAACCTTATCATTCAAGTGAGTTGCTGAGATGATCAAAGTGAATACAAAAAATGGATAGAACATACACAACTATTGTATAGTGGTGTGAATGTAATATACGAGAAGAAAATGTTCTAAAAAAGATGAATAAGTAGGATGATGCAAATAAAACCAATAATGAAGAACAAGGAGAAGAAGAAAAAGATAAACTTGTGCTGAAAAGATTCTACCGATTTGGAGACATTGATTATGAAGAAGGATTTCAAGAGAGATTGGCATTTATATTTTCAATAAAATCATATATATATTGAACCTCTAATAATATTTATCTGAGGAATCCAATAGAGAAGATACGTTGATGAACAATGAATCTATGCTAAAATTGGATGTTGCGTTTCTTGTATAATTCATGAATAATTGACAGAATCTGAAGACTCCTCGGCATGTTTATGGAGATCCGTTTTATTTTTATATATAATAACCCATAAATTTTATAAATAAATTC
Organism: Viscum album; assembly: GCA_963277665.1. Taxonomy (NCBI): domain Eukaryota; kingdom Viridiplantae; phylum Streptophyta; class Magnoliopsida; order Santalales; family Viscaceae; genus Viscum; species Viscum album. The sequence continues at coordinate 2,081,133,948 of OY728143.1, read as the reverse complement.
AATTTATTTAATGAATATTCTATACATAACATTACAACCCATTCCATAACCAAAATAATTTAGTTAATTTAGAGACTAGATACATAAAAATCTTATTTATATACATTTTTCATCATCTATCATAATAACCTTATCATATCTTACCTTTCATACCATTCGCTACTGGTAATAATTCCTCAAAATGTGTGTTACAGAAAAACATGAAAGGGTGAGATCAAATATATAGTTTGGGTTGTATTGAGAGATATCAATTGAGATTCACATGAATGAACAAGATAAAAAAAGGAATGATACCACATACATGAAATAAAATTTTCATAACCAGCCTATTATAGTTTGTAATCACAAGTTGCGGAATAAATATTTATAATTTAAATAGAAAGAATCATAATAGTATGGAATCATCATAAATCAATTAGAAATCAAATATTCAGATCATAAGCATGAAAACATATCATAATATTTTGGAATAGTAATCGGTATAGAAACCATGTCACATGAAATATTTAACTACTGATACCATAAAATAATAGTGGACCATATATCAATAACTGTTTCCCATATAATAATGGGTCATGACTCACCACCTACTTCCCATATTATATGAAGATCATTGGCTTGTTTCAAATAATGGTTCATGTATATAGACTTGTTTCCCATAATTAACTCACGAGATATAAATAATTAACCCATCACATAGTGAAAACCATATATAGTCCAGATACAAGATCAAAAAACATTCATCTTATCATAATCTCATAACCCATTTAAAGAAAACATCTTTCATAAATATATAATAATTTCAATATAGAATAAATAATGTTATATAACTGGGTTTCATTTACATATAATCATCATAATTATACACAATCTAGATGAAGAATATGGAAGATATAATTAGATAACATCCCTTGTAAATAAAAATTTACATAAAATGTTTATATCAAAGATGAATCTATTTTAATTATCATTGGAATATTTAATAAGGAAAACAATATTTTAATTTTTAAATATCTTATTTAAAATATATAAAAAATAAAAGATATTAAATAAAACAGTTTCTTTGTAAGGAACTGTTTAATCATGAAAATGACACTTTATATCTTTGAGTTTTCATTATAAAGGGAAGTTAAGTTCATTCTGTTTATGGTTAGAAAAGATTCCTTCGACATTTTTGGTAAACGTTTAAAAAGTAAATCATTTAAAACAAACCTATTGATTAATGTCAATCATTTTTTTTCAAAATGTTATCATTTTTAAAAATTCAATGTAACAATAATTTTATATTAATGTAAAAAATTATTGATATCAATTTAAAGAATATATGGACTTGAAAGGAACATATTTCTAATGGAATAGTAACACACTGTCCCATTTCTCATGTAATAGAGGATCACACTCTAGTCTCATTGAGTGACACCACAACTCTATCTGAGAATAATCCTCTAGAGGGGATTATAATCTAGTGATTTGGAGGCAATGCCACACTGCACCCTTGAGGCGATTACCAAGGGAACATATTCAACCTATAATGGTCAAAACTAGAAAAAACAGGATCCCCAATTACTTTTCATGGGAGTACACATCATGTCCTTGGGTGTACAAGGCATGTCCGACTACCCCAAGTCTTTCCCATATAGAAGGACCTAAAATTTCATGTAGTCTCCATATACACTGCATTTAGTATGAGTACATAGAATCTAGAGACACACGGTTCTGTTCCCATGTCTCCAAGCCATGTAAGTATACTGGAGTCGTGACTATATTCCAATCTATGTATTCTAAGCCATGTCTTGGTGGGAGTACAAGGTGAGTCCATGCATCTGTAATCCATTAGGTGTCTATGTACATTCAAAATATGCACTGAGTCATCCATGGAGGGTCTTGTAACACCCCAATATTCCACGGTACGTTTCTCTTTGAATAATTCAATAGCTTGCATTGTACGCAACTTCGAGATTCTAACACACCGTGACCAATCAAAATAGTCGTTATGAATAGTAATACCCACTTTTTGAAACTTTTTCTTTCAAAATACACTTCATTTTTTGATTCGGAATATCAAAATTATCCTAGGGTGAAATTTTGGTATTTTTCTGAAAACGTTCAGTTTTTTTGATGAATAGTTAAAATTACTAAATTTTAATTAAAAACAACTTTTTTAATCAAAATAATTAATAGTGATAAATTATAAATTTGAGTGGTTTTAAAGTATATTTAGAATATATTTTTACCATTTAATATAATTTTTGTCATTGGACATAATTTCACATTTAAACCAGACATAAACAAGTGCCAATCTTTTGATAGTTATTATTTCTTAAAAACACGCTTTTTGGTTTGACAGCGGGAATTAATTTTAAGTTAATTTCTGCCACTTATGTGTTTTGAATTTGGTAAAATGGATTCCATATCTAGAATCAGGATGTCCAAATTTTGTAAATAGGTAACATTTATTTTTATACATTTTGAATAATTACTTCGGTAAATATTTTATTTACCGTGGTTAAAGGGTAAATCCGGTAAATAATGGTAAAAAAATAATATTATAATAACAATAAATTATCCCAAAACGTGTACTAACCCTATTGGTTGATACATGTCTTACCATGGACATCTTTGGGTCGATTTTGGGAACCCATGGATCCACTTGTAAGTGATAATTGCACTTTATATTAATTAAGTTAATGTAAATACAAAAATGACATAAGCATATATCTTTTGTCAAAACAATTTTTACATAGGGTTATATATGTTATATTTTCGACTATACATATTCATTAGAAAGATAAACATATTTCCCACATAATGGTATTTTATTTATAATTTCTAGACATTGAATAATTAAATTTATTTATGACACAATAATGATGCAGTAGTTTCCTTATTAATGAAAGAATCAAATAATTGATATTTTAAATGTTAAAATAAATATAATTTGAAGGTTTTGATGACATCAACGAATTATATTGGTTAATAATACATGTTATTATTTCTTAAACAAATTTTATTCGAATTAATAAAGTTTCTAAGACTTTAACAAAGATCTAGTATTGAATAGTGTCAAAATTGACATAAATGAGTTTTTAAAAACAATATTATATTATTAATTGATATTATATTCCTAAAAATATAAGGTTTGGCCAGAGGAATTATATAATGATAGGAGTATCTTTAATGGACCACTTGGGGGTCTATTGGAAGTTTATAGTATGTTTATTAACCATATAATAAAAAAATAAAAAGTGACATGGTAAATGTCAAACTAATTAACTAATACGTAAAACTAAAATATTTGGTTAATATAGTGAACCAAAACAGTCTAAAATCTATGGGATGAAAGGATTTCGACCCATCCCACCTTATAATTTGAAAAATTCACTTTTTATCCATTATAAACCGAATATAAATTTATTATAAATTAATAACTTATGATTTTTCTAAAGATCCCCCCCTTATAAAAGGACACAACTTCTAACCAATTCTTCATACCTTCAAAGCCTTGTTTTCGGCCAAACACTACCCAAATACCCTCTAAACTATACTCCCTTAATCCTAGAGGCCTTCCTTTAGTCAGAAAACCAACCTAATGAGCCATTTTGATAAAATAAAAAGGAAGAACCCAAAGAAGAGGTAATGTTTTCACCACCCTCTTTCAAGTTCATTTCTTCTTCAACTTCTTCTTTATTTTTTATTTCCATTCTAAAATAATAACTCTAGTATAGTATATATAATGTGATGTTATTATAAATATGGTAAAACCATGTTCAGTATTCTATCCGTCCTTTGAATGACATGTCACCATACGTGCATACGTACGGCCTACCGTCTCCACGTCGTGGTGTAATTGTTATTCAATACATTATTATTTTGATGGGTATAATAATGATGTTTCATTCATGTAAATAATAAATATAACATGATAATGAATCTGTATATATGATATACCATCCAATTATATATTATTTTAATATCAAAAGACTGATATTTTCGCTCGTGCGTATGTACGGATTATCGTCTCCATGACGTGATGAGATACATTTCCAAGTTCACCATTCATCGACGATTATAAAAATATATATTACTAATAAGTATGTAATATATGACATAATAATTCTACTGGAGATATATATATTTATATATATAATTATTTATGTATTTACATATATCTTATTCACTTACTTCCGTTCAATACTATATGAAAACGGAAACAACATTTATGCGTACATACGGACTACCGTCTCCATAAACGGTGTATTAAATTTCATATATACGTCTATTATACATATTTATATTCTAAATATATATGATATATAAATCATTTTTTATATTCTGGAATTATTTGAATCATTCTCTATGTGATACAGTCAAGAGTAACAAGTTAAAACATGTATGATAAAGAAAGCGATTATTACCCGAAATATTAATATAACATGGAAATTATTATTAAATGGTTAGTATAAAGTCATAAATGAATAATTTATGATATAATAAATATTAATATGGATTTTTTATAATTTAATATCAAACTATAGTCTTCATATAGAAGGTTAAATGTACCCTCGACTAAAGGAATGTGCAAGGTAAGGGGTTTTCATCTCACTCCTTGTCCCCATAAGATTCATGCCATATTGCCACTATTACCATTTGTGTGGTGTATGTACTGCTCATAATTGTATTCTTTGTGTAATTCAATTTAATTTATGTGTATTTAAATATTCATTTTATGATACCTCTTTCATGGGGTGTATGTTTTGTAAGTTACCACGTTGGTAAGGGTTAATTTCACAATCTCTTTATTATCCGAGGTTGTTTTTAGGTAAGTATCTACTGAGACATATTTATTATCCATGTCCATGTTTCATAAAATAGTTTTCAAAGAGATTATTTTTAGGGTCTTTTTACTAAAACATCATTTTAAATGTTTTAATGATTTATTCTTCTAAACCATTCTCATTAATGTCCATGTTTTCAAAAGGGTTTTAAGGATTTATTTAAATGGACATGAATGTTTTAAAATGTTAATTACTTTTAAAAGTTTCATAGTGGTATGGGAAACTTTGATTCAAAAATGTCTTTAAATCTCTTCCTTTCTAAATTATGTGACTTTTAAATGTTTTCATGAAAAAGGGATATTTCTCTCAAAGAGTTTTACAAATAATTTTCATCTATGTCAAAATCCATTAATGTATTTGAAACTTCTTTTGAAGTTTATTTATTATGATAAAAATCATACATATTTTATTAAAGCTTTTGTGAAATGTTTGAATGTGGATGTGTTACTTTTATACCATTCATGGTTTATGGGTAAAGTATTGACATTTTGTATGCCATTTTTAATACGAATGTTTATGTTATGTTTAAACCTATTCATATGAGGAATGTATTGGACTTAATAAGTGACGGGTGGATCCCGCTATAGCTCCTCGATGCATTGGTAGGTCTCATGAGACAACAAGATGTGGAATTGGCCGAGGCCCTTTTACAATTTGATTTATGGTTTTGACCGAGGCCTTAATAATTTTTAGATGTCTTGGCCGAGGCCTTGACAAAATGTTTCAGAATTTCTGACCTTATACATTCCCTCATTATAGAAATAATATTGATGGTTCATGTGGTCATTCAACTAGTAGAATATCCATGTGAATAAGTAAATGGAATTACTTCATTTTATTTTTTCAATGTTATGCTGAAGTTCATGTTTAAAAGGATTTTTTTAGTTATACACTGCCTTAAATGTTTATGATTGTATATGAATGTTTATGCTATATTGTTACCCTTACTGATCATCTGATCTCACCCCTTTATATGTTTTATGTTTCCCAGGATTCCAAGAAGTGTATTGTAATTGATATGCAGGGTTAATCCAAGGGAATAATGGCGTTCATAAAGGATTATTTATGTTGTTTTGTATGTTATAAAGTGTAATGTAACATTCATGTATGTAATCTATTTTCCAAGACTGCTAAACCGATCAGTCCTTTGGGAATTGATTCCTTGTAATCTTGCCAATGTAGTAAAATAATGCACCGTTTCTGGGTAACCCAGAGGTTGTGGCGTTATAGTTGGTATCAGAGGAAGTTTAGTAATAACCATGGAAACTAGATTTAGATAAACTATGATTAGAGCACACAGCCCTAAGATAGACTTTGAGGATTAGTATAGACGAACTTCCTAGAATTTTGGTATTGTAGAAATTTTGTGAGTTTTCCAAGCAATACGTCCCTGTCTAGATACGAGCAAGTAGAGGCAGCTCTGGCACAGATGTACCTAGGGGTAAAGCATGAAATCACCGCTTTGAGCTAGACTTGAATGGGAACTGGTGCACGACAACGGTCCTTGCTGCACTCTTGGTTATGACACTCCCGAGGGATATGCTTAGGATAAATGTCATTTTCTTTACAAACCATTATGTAGGGTTTATGAGTATACACTTCCTCAAAGAAGAAATTTTTATGATTATGGATTATATCCATAAACTGTTTAATTTATATTATGTATTTTACAAGTTTGGGATTAGTAATTTCTATTCATAAACTAATCTAATGTATGCCATTGTTTAGAAATGGCGGCCAGTAGAAGGATTGAGAACTCCAGCAATACGCAAGATCCAAAGAGTAAGAAGGATCATATCATTCATGGTCTTAAGCTTGAATTTATAAGGGAAATAACATCCCATGTATTATCATCATATGAAGAAATAGTATCTTATGTTGATAAGATAAGTAAAGAGTTCTCGGAGTCCTGTGGATTCGAAGGGAATCCAGAGAAGAAAAGGATGGTAAAGAGAAAGACAGATAAAGGGAAGAAGGTAAAGAAGTATTTTCCCATATGTGATAACCGTGGAAAGAATCACCTTGTAAAATGATTTAAGGGAATGAGAGTATGTTATAAGTGTGGATAAAATGGACACCAAGTACATGACTGAAAGGGTAAGAAAAAGGTTTCAAATGTATAATGATTCATCTGCAAAGAGTTTGGACACGACACGAACCAATGTATTAGTCATAAAACTATGTCAAAAATGATGATATTGGATAATAATCATGTTATGATACTACCAGAGATGAAGAGAAATGACCAGTGTTATTATGTTGTTATTTTGGAATTATTTTATTGTATTGTTGTTTCGATAATGTAATGGAAATAAATAAGGATTATACTACAGTACTATTTCATTGAGGATTTGGGATTTTATGGTACTAAAAAAAGTGACTCTACATCAAGTTAATCTTTTTGGAAATTTCATGGTTGAAGGAAAGATAAACCTTAATATGGTATTAATATTGAGGTAATGATTTTGGAATAAGATATTGTTGATTTGGGTAAATTCTATTGGATATTATTGACTACCTTGAAACTGATTAAGGATTTGTATATTCCATCATTGTTTGAGTTTACAAATTTTTTTGATGGATGAAGTATATCCAATATTCTATAAGGAATGAGAGAGCATTCATGTAATCAATAAGGTTTTATCGAAATTTAGGATGTTTCAGTGTTTTAAAAGAATTCATGATGAAGGTATTCACATGCTATTACGGGGTAAAAAGGATGTACAATATGGTTCCCTTTCATATAAATTTTGGACTGAGGGTTTACAGAAGTATTTTTGATAAGTATAAATATTGTAATGGATTATATTTTACATTGGATACTATTTTTAAATTTATTTTTGAATATTTATAAAAATACAACACACAGACCGTGTGACAACCCGTCGCATCAGACAAATCTGCGGGAATCGAACCCACAAACATAGTGCAATTGGGATTTATCGCCTACAACTAGACTACATGAAGTCCCTAGAGTGTATAATGTAGTTTTTTTAAAGTTCTGATAGATGAATTATAAATTTATTTTTGGAACCAGATACGGTTAGGATAAATAGAATATTTTTCAGTTCTATTACCTTTTGAAGTGAAATATGGGTTTGTGGTAAAAATTTATTAAATAATGAAAGTCTACATGACAAGTTAGTATATTTCCTTATGTTTTTAGTAAAACTCATAAATAATTCCCCAAATTTATGAAAGGTAACATAAAAAAAACATTTTCGCTTAACTTTTCCAACTGGGGAATCAAAGACTGTTTAACCAATCATATGTTTGTGATTTTATGGTAGTTAACATTCTCCTAATCCTGTTTTCTACAACTCTCCATCAGACCATGATGGTTTTTTTCTCCTCCATATCCATGTTTTCATAGAATCCTAGTATGGGATATCTCGGGTGACCTTTGTACTTCTCTTTATTTCTTTTAAAGTTATATTTTTGTTAACCCTATTTTCGATATGGGTTTTCTACAAAGGTATTTTATATTATCAACCTTTTATTTTCAAAGAACATTTTCAAATTTTGAGGATGCAATTTATTTAAATAGGGGAGAATGTAACACCCCAAGTTTCCATGGTATGCTTTTCTTTGAATAATGCAATAGCTTGCATTGTACGCATCTTCAAGTTTCTAACACACCGTGACCAATCAAAATAGCCGTTATGAATAGTAATATCCACTTTTTGAAATTTTATCATTCAAAATAGACTTCATTTTTAGATTTGGAATATTCTAATTGGCCTATGGTAAAATTTTGGTATTTTTATGAATACTTTCAATTTTTTGATGAATAGTGAAAGTTACTAAATTTTAATTAAAAACAATTTTTTTAATCGAAATAATTAATAGTGATAACTTATGAATTTGAGTGGATTTAAAGTATATTTTTACCATTTAATACAATTTTGTTCATTTGACATAATTTCACATTTAAACCAGACATAAACAAGTGTCAATCTTTTGATAGTTATTACTTCTTAAAAACACACTTTTTGTTTTGATAATGTGAATTAATTTTAAATTATTTTCTGGCACTTCTGTGTTTTGAATCTGTAAAAATTTATTCCATATTTTGAATCAGGATGTCCAAATTGTTTAAATAGGTAACGTTTATTTTTAGAAATTTTGAATAATTACTTCGGTAAATATTTTATTTACCGTGGTTAAAGGGTAAATCCGGTAAATAAAGGTAAAATAATAATATTATAATAATAATAAATTACCCTAAAATGTGTCCTAACCCTATTGGTTGTAACATGTCCAACCATGGGCATATTTGGTTCGATTTTGGGACCCCATGGATCCATTTGTAAGTGATAATGACACATTATATTAATTAAGTTAAAGTAAATACAAAAATGACATATGCATATATCTTTTAGAAAAACAATTTTTACATAGGGTTATATATGTTATATTTTCAACTATAAATATTCATTAGAAATATAATAATTTTTTCCTAATAATGGAATTTTATTTATAATTTTTAGACATTGAATAATTAAATTTATTTATGACACAATAATGATGCAGTATTTTCCTTATTAATGAAAGAATCAAATAATTGGTATTATAAATGTTAAAATAAATATAATTTGAAAGTTTTCATGAAATCCAAGAATTTTATTGATTAATATTACATGTTAGTATTTTTTAAATAAATTTTATTCGAATTATTAAAATTTTTAAGACTTTACCAAAAATCAATTATTGAATAGTGTCAAAATTGACATAAAGGAGTTTTTTTAAATTTTTTTATTATTAATTGATATTCTATTCCTAAAAATATAAGGTTCTATGGAAGGACTTATATAATGATATGTGTATCATTAATGGACCACTTGAGAGTCTCTTGGAAGTTTATTGTATGTTTATTAACCATATAATATAAAAATACAAAGTGACATGGTAAATGTCAAACTAATTAACTAAGAGTTAAAACTAAAAGATAAAGTTAATATATTGAAAAAAACCTGTCTAAAATCTATTGGATTAAATTATTGCGACCCATCCCCAACTTAGACTTTGAATAATCCTCTTTGTATCCATTAAATACCGAATATTAATTGATTATAGATTAATACGTTATGTTTTTTCTGAAGAGCCCCTCCTCGCCCTTATAAAAGGACCCCACTTCTAACCAATTGTTCATACCTTCAAAGCCTTTTGGTTCTGCCATCCTCTGCCCAAATAACATCTAAACTATCCTCCCTTACTCCTAGAGGCCTTACATTAGTAAAAAAGACAACCTAAGGAGACATTTTTATCAAATCAAATGGAAGTACCCGAAGAAGAGGTAATGTTTTCACCACCATCTTTCAAGTTCCGTTCTTCTTCAAATTCTTCTTTATTTTTTATTTCCATTCTAAAATAATATCCCTATTATCTTATATATACTGTGATGTTATTACAATATGTTACAACCATATTTAGTATTCTATCCATCCTTTGAATGACATGTCAACATATGTGCGTATGTACGACCTACCGTCTCCACGTCGTGGTGTAATTGCTATTCAATACATTATTATTTGAATGGGTATAATAATGATGTGAAATTAATGTAAATAATAAATATAGAATGATAATGATTCTGTATATATGATATACCATCCAATTATATATAATTTTAATATCATAATAATTATATTTTTGTTCGGGCGTACGCACAGATTACCATCTCCACAACGCGATGAGATTCATTTCCAAGTTCACCATTCATCGAAAATTATAAAAATATATATTACTAATAAGTATGTAGTATATGACATAATAATGATACTGGATATATATATATATATATTTATATATATAAGTATTTATGTATTTACATATATCTTATTCACTTAACATATATTTAACTCAAAATAATCAAGACCATAATGTCAGATCTTATACACTAAATGTTTCTAGAAGTTAACTTTAGTATGAGTGAGAGTATATTCGAGTTGGTTTTCAAGAACCAACTATTTATTCATAATAATACTTGAATATTAAAAGATGTGAATATTAATAAAATATATCTTATGGTATAATCTTCACTTATCTATTTTACTTTAACATGATAATGTTATAGATTACATATCATATAGAAAAGATGATATCAACTACCTATTATGAAGAGAACCAAGAAATTACATAATGATATTATTAAATTTTTATCTTTGGGGAGATAAATGTTTTTTATGTGGAACATATGTTATTTGATATGTCCGGGTACTCAAAAATGGATGAGACTTCATCTGATGAAGTTCAATCATAGAATTATCTATGAAGGGAGATTTCTTGAATAGTCATACTAGTAGAAATTCTACATGATTTCATGTCATTGGATATTATTTCATACAAGTAAGAGTAATGATCCATAGACATTAAAATTAATATTATTTCTTATCATGAATCATACCCATTGATTTATTGTCAGAAATAGTGATGAAATTATATCACATCAAAGTTGGCTATATTGTATGGGTCATGAATTTTATGTTATTAACAAATAATTCAAGGAAATACATTCACATACATCATTATAGATGTTGATGTCTTGACCCATTTATTGAAATGGTCACATAAAATTAAAATTTGTGGATATGGTGTATAAATAAGATCACATTATATAGTCAATTAATGATATATCAATCATATAGGTTGATTACACGAGTTTGAAACCTACCCCAGGATTTATCTTGAAAAAAAATTTATATAACACAATGAGTGTTCATAAGAAGTTTTTGGAATTATGACATATATTCTTTCTCTATGAGTGTCTTGAACCATTTTGGATAATAATATTTTACATCAGGATGTCCTACATAATTCTACTAAGGAAGAGGCCTACGGGGTCAACCCCAAGGTGTTTCTATTGGCCTTAGTTAAATATTCTTTTATTAAATTTTTTTAATCAAAACAATTATCTAGATCAAGAAATAATATTTCATCATTACTGGTTCAATGAGTAAAAATAGTCATAAAATTCTAATTCATTAAGAAATTATTTACTTATTTGGACGTATAATATTTATTTATATATTATTATTCATAATATAGTTACTAAATCTTTTATAAATATGAATTGTAGTTATATTTGTTAATATTGTAACAAATATATATTTTCAAAAATAGTAAAATAATATTTATTGATGAATTTATTTAATTATTAAAATTTATTTAAATATTTATTAATGAATATGAAAAATGAATAGGAGGATGTATAGAATGAGTTTAGTGTATGTTGATAAATATTTTTTAATATATTCTGAAATTAATAATTATCATTGTGTGTGTTATCACACATCATTAGATAAAATTTAAATCATATTATTATTTTACATAGAATGGGGTTCATTGTAGGTTTAATGTTTTTTAAGGACACTTAGTAAAATTGATAAATATGAAACTCTTATACTGAGTCTATAAATATTCTTCTATGTAATTTGTGAATAAATTAATCGATGCTAAAAAATTAATCTCAACCAATTTCATACACTCTCTTCCTCACATGGATAATAAGAATAAGATGTTGTTACTCAAGCTCAATGGAATTTTAACCAATAAAATAGAAAAATTCAAGATAGTTAATTGGTTGTGCTAACACCCAATGATTCATCGAAAATTTTCAGAGATCAAAAGATTAGGTGTGGATCACTGCTAGAGTGGATATAATTTTGATCCTCATGACCTAAAAACAATACACTAATTACCTACATATGATAAAAAACATCAATGAATAATGATTTAAAAAATGTGTAAATATTTATTATTCTATTTTAAATTAATTATAAATTAACATGAAAAGATCCTCACTTTGTTTCAATTGAAATTAATAATACTATTCAGAAAACAAAATCATCAGTCGTGACATTATCGTGTTGTTAATTTAAAAGTAGAAATCAAATCCAAAAAAAATTTGGCCTAGATATTGGTATAATAGGGGATTCCTCTATATTTAGATTCCTAATTTATCATCTATGTTTATAAAATATTCATCATGAAATTAGATTATTATTATTTTTAATTTGATTTATCTTTAGATAAATTTACTTGTCTAACAAACTAAGTTGTCGTAGTTTTACAACTAATCAATAAAAAATAATTAATTATTGTATAAATGTATAGGTTCCTAGATTGAATTAATATACTAGCCTTTCAAAACCTCTCTATTGACATCCTCAAAATCTGATATAGTTCACTGAGATCATTCATCTCTAATATTCAACAAAATCAACTCATCACTATCTAAAATTATCTAAATGTTTCCTTTACTAAAAAATATCTTTCACATACCAGAGTTATATGAAACATATAAAATGATTGAAAAACATATGGAAATTAAAATGTTTTATATTTACTTAGTCATCCATGTTTTTATCCACAATGGTATCAAAATTTCTGTTCCACTTATTCGGTGTTTGCTTTAAATTGAAAAGCTTCATTTTGGCCTACAATAAAATCCTTTATTCTATTAATCTGTGAAACCCTTAAGCTACTATGTATAGATATCTTCCAAAAAATACATAATGAATATTTTTTTATATTTAACTAGTCAATATGAAGTCATGCTGATCCAACAAGACATAACATGATTTGTATAGTTTATTCTTAAAAACATGGGACAATATTTACCAGATTTTTATACATTCTATCTATTTAAACTCTTTTGAAAATAACCACACCTTAAACCATTTTCTTAAATCCACTTAATCCTCCAACTAATATAACTATTTGTCACAATTTATATCAGTTATTTTAGTAATTGAGTAAAATACCTACTTATGTTTGAAAATAAAAAGTACATTTCTTCTCTCATTGGTAAATCAAGGATTCTAAAAGAATTTAGAATCACCTATTATTTTGAGATCATATATTATAATCGATTAATTAAATATAGTCACTGAAGATAAAATATAAAATATTGAACAAATCATTTGATCCATGAAGATATCCTCAATTCTGTCTGAGGTTATACTCCTTCCAAAACTATATATCTTTGAACTCTTCTGTACAATACAAATGCTTCAAAGATTTGTATTTCTTCTAGATATGTATAATATTATAAAAATATAGTACAAATAGAACACATCATAACTTCTGGTATTCCATTAAATTAAACATAGATATATTCAATTAATTCATTTATATAAAATTCATCTTCTTCCAAGATTCGTTCTTTGGACAATATAATTTCATTGAATATAAAATTAAATCCTCTAATGATCATAACATTGTCATATCTCAATGATGGAAATTAATATTTTTGTCATAATACCCAACAATGAAATATTATTGGTCTTTTCATCAATTTTATCTCATTACATCACATCAATTTAGATATAAATTTTTTATCTATTAACTTTAAGTGGATAAACATCCCCCATTTTTCTATACCATAGTTATTTTTGGAATCCCCTACACCATATGATCCAAATGAATTACATAAACGAGGAAATTAAAATTATTTGTAGATTTTTCATGAAACCTATTAGAAATAAATGTGTTAACTCATGTTTTGATATTTTTTATTCATAATTCGATTCATATTCTCCCCTAACTGATTTTCCCGGAGTATTGTTTTGTCTGAAATTGTTGTTTTTTTTCAGCAAAATCGATAGTATTCTCTACTACCATGTTCTCCTACATTATAAAAATTCCTGGAAACAAAATTAATTTATAAAAACTTCTCCTCCATGGTTCTCTATAAAAATTGACATGGATGGTATTGATATTTTCATTAAGGGAGATCTATTGGAAAAAATATTTTTTTCAACAATAATTTGTGAAAAAAAGAAGTCTATCAAGAAAAGTTTCTCACAATGGGATATTTTAAGAGTCAAAATATTTAATCAAAAGTTATTTTCTTCATATTTTATTTTAGATACATAATAGACATTATTCATAAATAATTTTATTTCCAATGAATTCATGGTGGATATAAGTGGTTATTAATGAAAAATAACAATTCCTTCCCAAAACACATAATGTGACTATCTATTTGTGAAATATAGTGTATTCCCATCATAAGTATACCATATATGAAATAATATTTTAATTTCAATTCTATATAACTATATATATATCAAAGTTTCCGCATATAATCGGTCATTTTTTAAGGAATGTGATTTTCCACGAAAATATGTTCTCACATTTCGGTTGTTTTCCGATGAAAATTTCATTCCTTCGAAAGTATACGTTTTCAAAAAGACTATTTTCAATTGAAATATACTATCCATAATAATAAAATATTCAATTGATTATTTATTATGGGAATATTTTGTTACAATTATTTTATGGATATAAAGAAAAATTATTTAAGGATGCTACATTTTTTGTATTTGATTTTATATCTATCTCAAATAACAATCAACAATTAAATAAACATCTTAAATATCATTTGAAAATGGTCAAATGATTGGATTTTTAAAATGAAATATTCCAAAATAAACTCTAAAACAAAAAGAAAAAATATAAATACACCAATCTCCCTTCCCTCTATCCATCCTAAGCAACAATTATCGGTTCTCTACTCATTTTTTTCACTTTCATATCCCATGTTTCCTTTCAATATTTTTTTTCAATACTCTAAATTCTTATTTAAAATGTACCAGATTGTAAATATATTTCTTTGGATTTATACATAAATTTAATAATTTATTGGTTAAATATCTGTGATACTTCATTGAGAAAAAAAATTAGAATCGTTTTTTAAATAATTAATGGATATTATTTTTTCCATTAATTTTGTTTAATTACGAAAATTGTTTGTTTAATTAATTTATTAGTGTGTAACAATTTATTTTTTTCATATTACATGTTGTTATTTTATTTGAATTTTATTGTTACATAATAATTTATTCATAGTAAATTTTTTTATTTTATGTTAGATAATAATTTAAAATATATTAATATTTTCTTAATAAAAAAACTGGAAATAAATTGTTTTTATATGTCTAACTTATAAGGTTATAAATAAATTTTATATTAATAAATATAAAATATTTATTGATTTTTCATTAATTTTTATAATTTACAAAAAATTATTAAAATCATTCTACAATTACATGTTTTAGTTATACTTTGAAAAAATACATAAAATTGTAAATAGTTATTTAAAATGGCCTAAAAAAGTATTTAATGTTGTCATTAATTATTATAATGTAATATAAGTTAATTCAAATTTGTATAAATTAAAAATATATATTATAAGTAATATAAAATTTCTGAATAAATTTATATAAATTATTATTAATTATTATAAATTATTTTAAATAAAGAAAAATTCATAAATAAATTATTATAAATTATTATAAATTAATAATTTTTTTTATTATTTTGAATAAAATAATTAATATAGTTTTGTAAATAAGAATAAATTAGTATAAATTGTAAAGAAACATTATAAATTTCTTTAAATTAGTATAAATTATCATCATTATGTACGGATATTTATTAATTTATTTGAATTACAATGAACATAAATAAAAATTTATTAATTAGAAAAAATTGTTAAATAATTATAAATTATTATGATTTATTATGAATTAATGTAAATTGTGCTAGGTTGTTATAAATTAGTATTAATATGTTAAAATTGAAAAAAATCAGTATTAAATAGTATAATTAGTATAACCTGGTATTAATTTGTAAAAATTAGCTTGAAAATAGATATATATATTATTGAAAATCAGTATCAATTGATTTAAATTACTATAAATTATTATAAATTGGTATATATTTTAATAGATTTGTGTGAATTATAATAAATTTGAATAAAATATTATATTTTTGTTCAAATTTTAATAAATTAGAATAATTTTTTCTAATTTTGAATAAATTGTTATAAATTACTAATACATTTCATAAATTTGTGTAAATTATTAACACAAATTACTATTAATATAAGGTATTATTATTTATTATAAGTTATTATGAAATATAGTAAACAATATATAGTACTTAAAAAATTTCACCCTAAATCATTGTGGACCATATGAGTCATTAAACGACTCACCTAGCTATAGTTATTATCCTCCCATAGCCACTACATTACATGCCTCCGCCAAATGCAACATTTCACCTTCCCTGAAATGTGACATTATCTACACGCTCACATATAACAGAAAAATAACCCCAATACATTATATTTTTTTATTTCAGTTTTATATAAACTATTTTACAATACAATGTTTTCTAGTAATTTAGTTAAAATAATAAACATTTTCATTTTCCAACATTTTATGTACTAAACATACAACAATTATTTTTTAGATTTTATTTTGAACCCAGGAAGTAGAAAATATTTTTTATTATAATATTTTCATTTCCTAAATCATGATTAAAATAGAAATGTTTAAGTTATATATATTATATATATTAAATATTTTAATATTTTATTCTCTTCTAATGGTGAGGGCATGATAACCTCTATATGGGAGGCACTACAATTTTTCATTAGTGAATATTTCATCATATTTACATAAACATTGGAGGAGACCTATATGGAATGAATATATTGAAATCTATGATGAGTATTTTGTTAATCCTTAACCCGATTTCGACCTAACCCTAGTTTGCGAGGGATTTTTCACTTTTTAGATAATCGAGATATTAAAAGGAGATCATCTTCTGGTAGATAGAATTAGCAGTGAATAGATTTCCTAAATAGATACCATAGTCTCATAATCAATATATGTGATAAATAGATTATTAGAAATATTATTTAATATTGTTAAGATATATATTTAATACATATAAATATTAATATGAAAAATTTGTATAGACTATTGTTGATCTAGATATTGTAGAGATGATTTTTTGAAGATTATGTGCACTGATAGTGGCATTGAGATGATTATTGGTGTAACATAGAGATACATTGTTATTACAATTTGTTATGTTTTTTTAAATAAACATAACGTAATATTCTTTTCATTTAAATTGAATTAAATACAATTACAAGTGATCTATGAGAAATTCATTTATTGGATGCATGAGACTGTGACTGAGAAAGATAGTACAGATGAATCATCTTGTATGTCATGTTTCAATGAGGTCGTATAGTTTTCAGTGACAATTAGTGGTATTCTGAAAGGCTGAATGATCAGTATTGGTTCAAAATTTACCCTTTTTACTATTATATTATAAATGAAATGTAATTATTTTGTAAAAAAGGAGTGTGTGTGGGATCATCATCCTTCAGTAACGGATAGTATGATTTAGTATAGTGAATATAGAAACCTATGATTTAAAAAAATATTTTTTTGTAATTAAATTTTGATTATTTGATTTCATCCTTAACATGAAACACCGTGTTTAAATTGAAAGATTTATGTTATTTAATTTTATTGTTTAATGAGATAATTGTAACAATTTATTGGATGGGTGGGTATGAATAAGACTAACTAAATTTTCTAATTTTTTTATTTATATATGTATAAAATGAATTTACCTATTTTTAATTGGATGGAAATTGAAATAAATTCATTTAATGGTAAAATAGTTTCCTTTCTAAAAAACTATTTTTATATGAAAATGAGTTTATATCAAAATAAATTAAATTAATATCTATTTATGAAATAATTTTGACATATTTGTAGATTATATAATAAATATAATATTTATAATATCAATCTTATATTTGATAAAAGGATAGAAATAAATGTAATCTCATATTTAAAAATAAAAATGAATTTCCCAATCAAAAATCATTTTTTCTCACATATCATAAAATTGATTTCAATAAATTATAGTAATTTAATCATTTAAGAAGGATTATATTTTTATAATAAATATAATTTAAATTATATAAAACGTTCAATTTAATTTTTAATCACTATGAAAATAAAATATGGTAAATATTAAATAATATATTTAGGTAAATGGTGGTTAATGATGGGTTATAAAATAATTATAATGGTTATATTGCACTAATAACTTTCTTGAATCATATTGGATGAATATATTATAATTTTTCTTTATCATATAGTCAATGAAGACACAATTTAGAGCCATTTTATAATGGATGTGAATTTATTACATTTTAATATTCCTTATAATTAATAATCTACCGCTACATTAATTTTTATAAGGTAAATCTCTATCCTCTATTATCCAAATAAATTCCACCCCCTATTTAGAATAAACATTTTCAAATAGTTTATTATATTGTTTATCCATATTCTAGTTATGTTTCTCATCTTGAAGGACTATCCTTCGGTCCATAAAGAATAAATTCAAAGGAGGTTTCTTAAGGAAGAGGTATATGTTCATTGTTTTTTTTTCAAGAATCATTATTGTTCTAAATCATTCAAATACATTAAATATTTAATGGGACAGGCCAAAAATGCTAAAAGTTATACAACCCCGAGACTACCATTGATATCCAAGCACACAGAGACTGGTGATGAATATGAATATCACACACATGGGAGGCTATAGACCGATGTATCTGTACACATTCAGACAAATGTAAGCCCATTAAATTCTGAGATATGAAACAACTGATAACCATGGATGCATACATATAATATCCCACAATTTGAGTACACCAAAAAAGTACTAAATAATAAGTTCCAAATAAAAACCCACAAAAATAAACTGAAATTATGTCTATCCTAATACAATAGGAATATTATAAATTTAATAATAGTAAAACACCATGGTTTATTTGGCTCAATAATCTCTATCTAGTTTAGGTCCCTCTAGGACACCATCAAATGGTTGTTTTCTGCATAATACACTACGTGTGTGGTCCAAGTCCATACATCAGTGAGAGTAACAATATGCAGTAAGACACTCAAAAAATCAATAGGTATATAAGATGAAGGATAATAATCATCTCATCAGAGGGATATGACAAAATCGTACATAATATAGTCACTAGATATACACATTGTAGACCCACAATATGAACTATGATCACAATTGTAAATATAACAAAAGATTCTAGCTCAATGGTTGAATATAACACTCATTTGGGAGAACAAACATTATGATCCATATTGTACAAATGGATTAAATCCAAGATAGAATGGTCATCGGGTACTTCTAAAAGAAATATTCAATGTATGTGTGATGTTATCTATTCAAATATGAGGATCATACCCTATGACATGTGATATACCAACAAACCAATTCTGATTAATTATTTATGTATATGATTGACATATAAATAGTGTAGGTCTTGAAGATAATAAGAACCCCTCTTACGGTATATATTGTGGCAGAGTAACTAATTTTGGTTCTCTAGTAAGGATTCCAAAAGTCTATCTAGGACTGAAGATCCTTATAGGGGATCACTATCCTATTCATAGGACATGAATTCAAACTAAAGCCTCAAAAAATTAATCAATGTATGTTCTTGAAGGAAATATGTTCAAGGTGAAGAGGAAAAGGGATCCAATCCATCTTTTATAGTGTAAATGAAAAGTACTGGAATTACATGTTGTTTCATTCAGGACATATTTCTTCTAGTGTATCATGGTCGTGCATGTATCTTGGTCTAAGTTCATGGTATATCTGTCCCCATGTACTCTTGATCCTATACGTTTAAGGAACTCTCAGTCTTTGAACCTTCCCAATTAAATGATGACATACCTGGTAAGGTCCAAATGACATGTGATAGGGGCCACACTCCAATTGATACTTAATTCCATGTCAAACCCTAGGCCCAAATCCTAGTATCTACGCACAGAATATGTTAATGGATTACCCTTCATGTAGTAGGTAATAGCATAAAAACCACTTGTTCTTCATGAGGATTACTCCTACACCATTTACACATTGGTTTCTTCCATGAATATTTCCATAAAACATTGATCACAATCAAACACACTTGACAGCCACCATAAATCTATTTTCCATCCATCAAATTCATTTCTGAAACACTCTTCCTCAGTTCATTTCAAAATTGCATGGCATAACCACTAATGGGGATCCCAAACTCCAATCAAAATATTTTTTCCCTTCTATAATAGATTGATCCCATCATCATTCTGAACCAAAATATTTAGTATGATTCTTTTTCACTAATAATTATATTCACAATAATTGAATACTTTGTATTTATCAAATCTCAGGCCAAATTAATTTTCTGAGATGCGTGAAGAATAGGGAATGAAATTCACAAACAATTTTTTTTTGGGAAAAAACCTCAAAAAATATTAATTTTGGCCTTGATTCATTTATCTTAGAATAATTAATAAAATTATATAATATAATTTTCAATGAAATCCCTAATCTTGGATAAAATATATTCCAGACATGCAATACATGAGATGCAGAAATCAATTTGTTAGTTGATTGATTCATGATAATTATAGGAATAAGGGAATGGGTAAAAATCAAAATTAATCTATTTCCTACAAAATATGGATCAATTAAGGGTGATGTTTAACTCTTTCATTATTTTTGGAGATAGCCTCGAATAGTTTTGGCATAACCAATCATAGATTGGTCCTCATTTTTCACCAAGACCTTCTTCAATGCTATATATAAATTATTAGGGTTACACTTCCAACCTTGAGAATTGTTCATAAGCTTGTTTATTTAGTGAAATAATTATGTCACTTCATCACTCAATAAAGTAAATATATATATTTATTTATTATATTTTTTATACCGGTAATGTCTTTTAGCCAAATGTTTCATGCGTAAACTTTTTATGTCGTTCCTTGGGTAAATCCCATCTACTGAGCTCAATGGAGACCTCAAATTTTTGATAAATGTATCTTTTTAAGACTTATTATACATTTTTAGTATATCCAAACATGTAAGATAATTAATATATTTAATATATTTCAAAAAATAATTATAGTGTTACCGTGCCTCAAAATCTCACACCATCCTAGAACCTATATTTGAAAATAATCCATATAATATTATAAAGTAATACATGTCAAAATCAGTGTCATTAAATTCAATCATCCATGGTGGTTTATGTATTAAAAATCTAGAAAAATACATCAAAAAATATGTGGGTATTAAGCATGCATCTAGGTCTCCAGATATGAGGTGATATCTTAAAGATTATCATTCTCCCAATGAACACTCATTAAATGAATCACATTACCATATTGTATCATCTCCCAAGGATCCGCAATATCATTGAGTTACTCTACAATTATTGTAACATCATCGATGAAAAACATGCCACAATAGATAAAATGTGACAGGTAATTCATGTTCCTCCTCATCTATGAAATGTGGAAGGATTCAGGTACCTTGTCTAAATCTGATGGTAGTGAAATTTGTACGTCACTTAACCTAATGTATTTGTATCTAATAATGTACACTGATTATAAGACATATCTTGCCAACTCAAGAAAATATCCAAAACCCACATCAAGGTGAGACCTATTGGAACTCATGGTCTTCCTCTTTGAAGACAAATGGCCTTATAAATCTATCAAAAAAATAATTTTATTGTCACGGTGTAGTCCTCATCTGTTCCTAGATTAGATGATGCATCACAATCATGGATCACAATAAATATTATACCATAAGTGCTAACTCTATAAGTTCAATTTAGAATAGTGGTGACCCATATGGTTGCCCAGATGAGTCCTAAAATGGTTCCATACTGATGGTATAATAGAATCTATTGTTGTATGAAAACTCCAACAATGGTAAGTGATGTTCCTAGCTAAGGAAAAACACAAAATGTATGCCCACACCAAATCTTCTAGGAACTTAATGGTCAAATCTATCTAGTCATCAATTTGAGGGTAAAAAGTTGTGGTCAAACACATCTTAGTCCCAATGGCCTCAAACAATACCTTGAAAAACTAATATATGAAGCCAGTGTCATGGTAAAAAATTATGTTTTTGGAAAATCCATCAATATAGTCTATCTATTGAATATAGAGGTGTCCCATGATCTCTACTAAAATTCAATATTTTATTTTTAGAATGAGGGTCGACTTGGGGAGTCCACCTTTGATCACCCAGATGGTGTATTGTCCTCTCGATGTATGTTGTATCCCCATCATGAAGTCCATGGATATACCATCACACTTTCACTACAGATCCCCAATGGGTTTAGCTAAACCAACATTAATCTAGTCCTTAACCTTCACTTCTTTATGAGTAAGGCATCCAGAGACAAACCCAAAAGCTCCCTTACTCATCATTATCCACTAGACATTCCACTTATGGTACTGGTACATTATCATTATACATGGATTAAATACTCAATGTGATGTACGAATCTCCCTCTACCACACCTCTCTCATTTAAAATGGTACCATAATCAATCATTTAAAATGAAATACATGATCACAACCTTCAAAAAACCATCAAGATCATGTCTAGTGCATATCTTGGTATGTAGGGTCTCCTAGTCAACATCTTCAAGAAGTGCCTCCCTATCTCGCTATATTTTTTGGGGTAATATACATAGAATTTAGTTATGTTAATCCATATCCATCCACAAAGGATAATATATATTTATGTCAACTGCTCCAATTCCTCACTCAGAAATTGTGAACAATATCTCTTGCTGAAATAATCTACAACTATATTCCACTTTCGAATAGTAAAAAATTTCAAAATTCACAATCCAAGAGGAACTCTAGGTATAACCATTATCTCACGTTAAAATACATATGATATATTATATACATGAAAAATTTATGGTTATAATAGATGATAAATCGCTCACCCACAATGCGTTGTCACCATATCCTTAGTGAAAATAATATCAATTACAGATCTATATTATGGGTTGCATAGTTCTTCACATGTAATACCAATTGACGTGAGGCATAAAAATCACTCCTTACTCTACAATAGGAAACAAAAATGAGCGATCCCCTATGTATCATAGGGCCCAAAATACATGGCACCCTCCTGTGGAAATCTCAAGATGAGGCTCTCATCAATATCTGTCTCAACTCCTAAATACCAAGTTGGGTCCCTTTGTCCATAATATATAATTACCCTTCTAAATAAAAGCTATTAAGGTAGATGATAAACATGAAAAATGTGGTGAAAATACTTGATAGTATTCTTCCAACCCCTTGAAGCACCGTACCTCTGTCAAACTAATGTGTGCCACCCAAGCTAACACTACCACAACATTCACCAGATCCACTACTACAAACTCTACTAATAAAACAATTCCCATAAAGAGGTACTCATATATATAGAACAAACACATTATAATATTACCATAAATTTGGTTCTCTTATAGTACATCAAGATATATCCTCTAGTTTCTCAGATTACCCTTCTTGGATGTTGATTATACTTGGATGTCGTCAATTAGGACTACCACATTCCATCCTAAGAATTGGTAAATTATATGGTTCATGAGTCCCATTAATACTACTATAGAATTATTCATCCCAAAGGGAATCCCAAATTTATCTTAGTGACCATAAATTGTTTTAAAAGAAATCAAAATTTTCCATTGTACAGTACTCGTAGTTGGAGATAGACTGATATAAGCTCAATGTTAGAGAAACATTGTGTTAGTATCAACTAATATAATATTTAATTAATACCAGATATTGTATACCTATTCCTAAAATTCACCTAGATTAGGGTTTGGTAATCCACACACAACCTCAACATCTCATTGATCGTCTTGGTGAACAATACGTGTAATACATAGGTTTTAACATTGGTTTTGAAAAATACCTTCCTCTGAAAGTCATCCAACTACACCACAAACTACTAAAATTTTATAAAAATAATCCAATATTCTTGTAAAGATATTGAAGGATTCCTAGGGTATAGATCAATGGGATATTCCATCTATTTTCTAAGAGGTTAGCATGGAATGTCCTCAATAATTTATTCTTCAGAGCCCCCAATGGATGAAACTGAAATGTCATCGAATCCATTTCAAAAAGATTCATGAATACCAAATGGTGTTTAATTAGTTTAAATCCACTATGTATGAGCCCATAATACTATTCCTTGATTTTAATTTCAACCAAAAAGAAAAACCTCATCCCCTTATTTTAGAAACATCATATCCTCCAATTGAAAGAGAATATCTTGGTATGAATGGTAGATAACCATCCTATGCCAATGATGACATAATAAGGGATCAAACCAAATAAAAATAAATAATAGAAAAATCCCTACACACTATGTGTTAGGTGACAACTTTATTAGAATTCTGAGAAAACCGAGTCACCACATGTTTGAGTCTCCAAGAGAATGGTTCTATCTAAATGATCAACCAAAATCTGTATGTCTCGAACCAGATAAGTCCAAATAATGTAATGGATTTAACTTATATATATCAATACTAATACTGTACATTAGAAGACATATATCATACCTCATATAAACCCTATAGACTCTTTTCCATAATCATCGACCTCCTGCAGGTTCCCTCACCCCTATCCCCTAGCTCCATAAGCCAAAAACAGACATCCTATGGGTGGTGGTGGTAATATGTAAAATTTTCTATAACTTCCGTCTTCTCTCCCATAACCTCTACTATCTCTTCCACATTGTGGACATATATACTCCTTATTATTCATTCTCCTCGGATTTTTATTCACCATCTATCTATTTCATGCATGACTAGTTAGACAAATTAATGTGAGTTGTCTCATTCCATACCAAGCATTTCACCACTAGATCCTAGGATGAATAGATTTATCTAGGGAGCCCTGAAATAAGGAACCCATTTCATAGGATCACCTACTAAAATTCCTTCCACATCCAGTCCCCTATGTCAGTCATTGTTTCACTACTACCAAGTTATCTACTAAAGTATTCCCACTAATAGAACCAACTATCTTTGTCTATATGGCCAATAAGATCTTCCAACCAAAGAACACTCTATCACTCGATCATACGTAAGAATGAAAAAAGGTATCACACAATATCATATGTCTTTGTGTTGTCATCTATTGAAGTTCTTATCTTGAAATAACTAATCATGTACCATATCCATCATGTACTGAGATAGGTTGATGAATGGAATTATATAAATAACATTAGTCGTACTACCTTGATAAAGTGGTAGAAGCATATTTATATGCACATCCCTCAACATAGTTGTATAAAAATCATCTCTAAAAGGAATTATAACTATAAACATGAAAAAGACACATCATTACGTGACTTAGTCACTAAGTCTCAATATCTTGTCGTAGATCCATGGAGAAGGATCTCTCTTACGAAAACCTTACGGTGTGCTACTGTCCTAACAAGACAGATGATTCACATCATATCCTCAATTTAGTCCCCAACATCTTATGGGTATAGATCAGACCTGATCCTAAGAGGTCTATAACACTAACACTCATGAAGTTCATTCATCCAACACATAATATTCTCTAGAAATTTTGGAACCATCCATTTCTTAACATGTTGGTGTCAGAATGGTGCACCACATAGAGGTAATAAATCATAATCAGGTCCCTGTATCGAAGACTCATCACCACTTAAATTATAATCCTGTTCCTGATGCTAAATCATTGCTAAAAATCATCGTGGAAGAATACTAAAATATAAAATATGTACCATGGTCATGAGTATATATGTATATATTATACTAGAAGTACAAAGAAACCCAACCAGTTATTTCCTGATGAATGTTGTAATGTGTTCCTTGTAACCAATTTCGACATGTACTGAGTCAACAAGAATATTTTCAGGGTCTTTGTGAATGGATACGTCAACCACCACACCAACATTGGTATCCCTACTATGAGAAATAAACTCAAAACACATAACATTATTTCCCTAAACCAAAATCACAGACTCTATTCCTAAGGATGAACTAGATGATAGGATAACACTTTATAATTCTCTGACTAACAAAGACCAAACTATGACTACCCCATGCCCACCTCTAAAATTCCATGGAATGGTGACAATCACTTTATAGGAATACACACATATTAGATCCATGGTCCTAATGTACCTTCCCACACACACATATCTAAGACCATGCATAAAAGAAATGTAAAATGACCAAAATTTGTTCATGTATTCATCTAAAATCCCACCATCATATTATGAAATGAAATTACAGGAATGAATGGGTACAAATACGATCCCACCAAATTAAACTGAAAAAATATCAATCTCATAGAGGAGGACTGATTTAAGTGTATCCATCAAAACACAACTAATTCTATTAGCCTTACTATGCTCATTTTGATTGTAGTCCCTATAGGACTACATCAAAAAGTCAGTCATCTTCATAAGACACTAAATGTGTGGGTGAATCCCATATAGGGGGGAGTATAATAATACACAGTAGGACCCCTTGAAATAATAGAGAGTACAGAATAATTAATAATAGACCTCTCATTATAGGGATATTTCAATGTCATATATAATGGGATATCTAGATAAAATCAAAGTAGAAACAGGTTCTCAAGTAAGAACACTACTATAATTCCATCCTAGTATTCCAATTCAAAGGTTCCATATAATAATTATTTCGGGGAAGATAATAATATTTTCATATAAATCATATGAAGTCCATATAAAATTCTATTTTCTTTGGTTCTAGTCATTTATGTACAAACATGAAGTTTCATGTGATTGATACAGGGATGGGGATGACACCTGAGATGATGGTGTATACCAAAAAACCAATATAAATTAAAATTATATGTAGAAGATCAAAGAAATTTTGTTTTTTGGTTCTAAAAATAATAGGAATCCCACCTAGGGAAATTTGATGATATGTGGTCCTACTCTGGAACACGCAGAAGAATTATAAAGCTCCATATGAAACTCTTGTTCCACAAAGGGGTCAGTATCTTATGCGTCATATGTGAATTGAAACTAATCCCTCATGGAATGGATCACAAGAATTAAACATAATAAATCTTATCCATGATGAATTATATAAGGGATCCATTCCATGATTGATGTAGTACATAGTGTGTGGAAGAAGTACCTTGTCTGTCCCTTCAGAATTCGGTTTTTCCTATGTATCAGGTCCCACTACCATGTTCTTATTTGATTACATGGATTGTCTAACCCCATTGACTCCTGACCGTAGCTATCTTTGATTTGTCATGTCCATGTCTCGATGAATATTTCTTTGTCTGTGTACCTCCATAGGTACACCAGTAGCCCCCCAAAAACTCTCACAATCCATTTTACTAGTGTCACATGCCCTCTAAAAGATAGATCCATATGAAACCCTCACTCCGCATCCAGGGATCCAAACAAGTCTTGTGTTCATACATTTCCTTCCATGGAGTGTGGGATATCGCAGTTCTCATAGGTTTTTGAAAAGTATTCCTCCTCATATAGTGATTCATCATTTTATTTCATGATTCTCACCACAAAATGTGTATCTGAGTCAGGAACACTATGTTTTCATAGTAAATTCAATTTACATCAATGAAAATTGTTCATGAAACCCTTGTCAATATGCCATTCCATCGTCGCATATGAGAACAAAAAACAAGGATCTAAAAATCCAATCTTGATATGTATTAATCAAAATCACGGAGTGACCCCATCATCAATTTTAACTCTTATAAATGGAATTAATCTGTTTTATTAAGAAACAAGTGTGTAATGATTGATTAATAGGTGTTCATTTATCCATGATCGAATGTAATTTCATGTGATGAATGAATAATATGGGAATAAATGAACCAAGAAAAATCTTGAGAAAGGACCTCAAAAACAATTTATATTATCTTAAATTCCTTTCTCTTAGAGTGGTGAATGAATATATATATTATAATCAAAAATAAAATCCCCAATCATAGATAAATAGTAACCCATTCAAAAATTACAAATTATTTGTAAATCAATTTATTATTTTATTGATTTGTGTTCATCACCACTATAAATGAATCAGGATAAGTTCTAATAAAACATCATCCTACCTCAAACTGGATCAATTCCTGAAGAATAATGAATTTACATCATTTTTGTTGGAAAGATCCTGCGATTTCTATGGCATAAACTATCCACAATCCTCTACCTCCAGTCTCCATATCTCTATCCCACTCTCCCTCTCTCAATTATAAGTATTATAAAATTTTCCCCGAGAACTAGTTATAAGCATATTTATGTTGGGAAAATATTAAGATACTATATAACCTAATAAGACAAACAATTAAATAATTTACTTTAATAATTATGATTGTGATAACTTTTAAACAAATGCCTAATGTCGACAGTGTTTTAGTAATGGTTAGGTTAAATCTGTCACTCGAAGCTCAACATCAGCCTTAAATTTTTTACTTGAGTCTCCATTTAAGGGATCCTCCAATTTTTCCAAAAAATATTCCACACACGATATTTAATATAATAATGATATTTAAAAAATTAATTCCGGGCTCACCATGCCTCAAAATCTCATACTGTTTCAATGCCTGGTTCTAAAAATAATCTATATAATATACTAAAGTAATGCATATAATGATGAGAGTTATTAAATAATCCTTCATGAAAATTAAATATATTAACGTAAATATAATTTGAGTTTATTATAATTATTGGAAATTCATTTTCCACCTCAATTACATCAAATAAAAAATTAATGTATCGATCCTACATATGTGTGGATCACCACCTCCACACAGTGATATGATTCACATTCAATCAATACCATTCCGAATTTGTTATTATAAAAAATTTAATGTTTATATATGGAAATTATGAAATATTTATTCCAATATAATTATAAAATAATATATTCTATCTTAACTTTCCATTTATGAAAATATGATAATGTCTCTATTTCATAGGTATGGACTACCCCCTCCATGGGGGGATGTAATTAGTTTTTTACCACTGATATATATGAAAATTTTAGAATTGTATTTGTTTAATAAATATGAAAATTATTTCAGGATTATTATTCAATATATTATAAATCTATGTCTAAAGTGAAAACTCAAGAACAATAAAAATAACAAATGCATGGAAAGTATATGAATTTTATCTCTAATGGTCATTAAAATAATGAATTTTCTAGTAAAGGGATAATTTGAAATTATAAATAAAATATACATAGAATGTTATGTGTGAATATGGTTCTATAATGTATGAATAATAAATCTATATTTCTTGTACATGATATTTTAATCATTATGAATCAAGATAGGAATAGGTGAATTTGCTCAAGTTAAGATCTCATTTTTGTATGAGATTATGAAAGATAAATATTTTTTGAGGGATATTTTATTTTTATTATCCTTAAAAGCTAATATATTTTATTCTCCTATGGTGATTACAATAATTATTTTTCATTAGTAAACTTTTATTCTCTATGGTATATAAAATGATTAATAAAATGTTTTTTAAATAATTGTCAACATTATTTCCACATTGTTCATCTAATTTATTCTCCTATATCCATCCTCTTCAAAATAATATTATTGTAGTTTTTATAAAATCCTTTAATTTATTAAAAAATATTTTTAGATATACGTTAAATTATAAAATATGGTTCAAGAAGAATATTTATATAAACGTTTTTCTAAAAATTCTTATTGATTAAATTTTCTAAACGATATAAAACATTGTTCTATTTTAACGTGTATGGTATCAATGTATTTTCATTTGATTATTTATATTATTTTAATTGAATATTACTTCACATGTTTTTATGTAAATTTAAAATTATTTTTTAATATTATTTTAATTTCCAATTAAAATTTTATCAAAATGAAATAATACTTTTCTCATGCTATAAAAAATGATAGAGTTTATTTTAATGATTGTATCTTTTTTTATAAATATCTTTTCTTTAAAATAATTCTCCACTTAGAAAAATATTTTATGATACTTTTGAATTTATTTCTCTTGATATCTTATGATGACAATGATTTAAGAATAATTCAATGAAGCCCATTTATTTAACATGAGTTAATTATATTTAGATTAAGCCTTTATAAAACCTATTACAGTTTTCCATGTTTTTCTATGTCGATATGATGAACTATTTATAAAACTAGTTTCCTCTCCATAGGTTATTATTTCATGATATTATTAATGTTTATTGATCTTATGGGACTCATATTTATGATTTTATTTATTTTATGTATGGTGCATGAATTATATAACTAATTACTGGATTGGATAAATGGGGATTTCATAATTATATAATAAATATACGAATTATTATTTATACCAATTATGTAAGGTAATAGTTCCAAAAAAGATTATCCTAGGAGTGAAATTTTACTAAGGATGTGATTATGTGTGGAGAGAAACAAATATAATATGATAGTATGGAATATGGTCCCATGCTAATTTTATGATGTTACATACTTATGTGTATTCCACAAACATATGTCTTAAGAAATATTTTTGTTATCTTGGTTCATGGTTGATTTTTGATGATTATACTTGCATATATATTTTTACTTTCATTATAATAAATCCTTATGCCATGATTTATTATTATTTATATTTGAATGACTGGGTATTATTATTGTATGTTATGATCATATTATCATACCATTATTAATTTTTTATTCCCACTTGTGGTCATTGATTTATATATCTGAAATTTACATTTACGTAGAATTTGAGCTCTCCCTTTATTTTATATTCATTCCATATGTTATGATGAAATGGTTTAAGTAGGGTATTTAGAAATGTTTACCATTTGAGGAGAACATTGTGGGATATGTTGAAGAACATTCATGAACTAAGCTAATTATGTATGTAGTCTCCAAATACACTGAATAGTTATGGTCATAGGGTGTTTATTTTTTACAATATGTATTGAATATTCATTTAATTTGATATAATATTTTTTTTAAATTATAAAATATCATTATTATGTATCTATTAAAAATAAGCTTCCATTAGTTAGCCATCAAATGAATTAAGATTTCACGATTACATGATTACTCACTATGAATATTATTGATCACACTTTCCTTTTTTGTCTAAGTCAATGGATAGAATGAGGAAGAATAATTCTAACACTATATGACATGATAAACACATAAAATTAAATATTAATGAATTATTTTTTTCCCGTAATTTAAATTTCATTGATATCTTGCATAAAATGAAACCCCAAATGT
The DNA here is from genome assembly GCA_963277665.1 of Viscum album. Lineage (NCBI taxonomy): Eukaryota > Viridiplantae > Streptophyta > Magnoliopsida > Santalales > Viscaceae > Viscum > Viscum album. The sequence goes on along the minus strand of OY728143.1, from coordinate 2,081,102,129 downwards.
AGATGAACTTTGAAAAATTGTTAATATTATTTTTTAAATTAATCTATTATTATATAACTCTAAACATTGAGTAAAAAATAGAAATATCCAAATTATAAATATAAATTATAATTTATTTAAATAATTAAAACATATTTATAAATAATATATAATTTTCTTAAAGTCTTATACGTTTTGAAAATACAAAATTTTAACTAAATGTTTTTTTGGTGACATATATTAAGAAGAGTTTTTAATTTTTATTAAAAAAATTAACATTATAAAATGAAATTATGTTTTCATATAATCTTGTAAAAATTATTATATGGTTAATTTTTTTGATTTTCTAAAATGATTATTATTTTGGAGAATAGTAAAAATACTAGTTATTTTTAAGAACAACCTTTTTGTTTAAAAACATTATAACACCAAGTTATGGTTTATTTATATTTAATAATTAAAATTACCTCAATTATGTACCAATTATTACAATTTAGTTATTTTGAAATATATTAATATATGCTTTTTATATAAATACATTTTTAAAATTTTAAATATTTTTCTCTTTTGGAACCCACTTTTCCATCGCATCAACAATTATAAATTGAAACATATATTTTTTCAAATATGTGAAATTAATTTGAAAAAATGGATTATTTTTTATTAATTGTAATAATTTAATTTATATAACAAGGTCAAATTAATGTTTTTATCAATATTAGTAATAAAAATAGTAAAAAAAGTTTTTGTTGTTGTTATGTTCAAAATCCGTTTACCTAGGTGTTAAACTAAATGGATAATGTTTAAAAAATGACCCAAATAAGTCCAACACCATATGAATGACCATATTTGGACCATATATATTTTATTGTTTTTAATGTTTCATTTTGGATCCTTTTTTATTACAAAACATGGGTACATAATTTTATTTTCATAAATTTCCTTGTGTCCCACTCTCCTCACTCATAACAGGTCATCCCTTCCTCCCTCATATTCACACTCCCAAAACTCTTTGCGTTACAAAATACCTAATAATTTCAATTCCATAATTCTCTCTCCCATCATAGAGGATTTATTTTGGTCGTAAATACATCCTAATATTCTTTTTGGTGAAATCTAAATGATATTTTCCGAAGAAGAGGTAACACTCCAAACCGAGTGTTTTACTTTATTTCTCTCTATAACTCATAAAATTATTATTAAACCATTATATAATAAAAAACTATCTATATTAAATATATTTACATATTTTATGTTATTTTAATTACCTAAAATCATCTTCTCTTACTTTAAATTTCATATGAAATCATCATTCATGTGTACAAAAAAATATCTCCTTGAAAACTAATGTTATTCATTTTCCATAACTACATATCACCGTTGGATATAATTATGGATGAAATTAATAGATATGAAATTTATAATATTATTATACCTATGTAATTATTATATCACATATAACTTCATATTTTCCATTTTGTGGTAGCATAATAACATCACTTGTGTGTACGAAGAACAACCACCTCACGAAGAGAAGTGATTCATTAATGCTTTACTTTGTATTTAATAGGTACCAGTTTAATGATAATATTTGATATATAAGAAATATAACTTATTTTTTAATGGTAATATAATATTTTTTTTTCATTCAATACTTCATGGTAGTGGAATCAATATTAATGCATACGTTTGAATTATCAACAACATGAATGATTTATTTTAGGTTCTGTCTCACAATATTATGGATTACTATAAAAACATATATAAATAATTTAAATGATATTATATCATTGAAAAAATTAATTATATTATATAACCAAGATAAATTTATGATTATCAAAATTAGAAATCAAAACATACATGAAATACAAATTAGTTATTCTCGAAAATGTGACATTATCATTGAATTGTTTATAAATATGAAATAAAATGCCAATATGAAATCATATATCATATGATATATATATATATAATTATTTTAAATTATTATATTTATAAGAAAAATATATTTATTACATATGAGTTTGTAATCTGTATGATGAATTTAGAGACATTTGGTAATGGATTTCAATCTCACAAGTATTTTATGTGAGACACAAACCATATTTAGAACATATTTCTTTTCAGTGGTGTATTTAATAACCAAAAATTTATATTGAGATTATTATAAATAATATTATTAGAATTAAAATATCCTATTTATGACCAATCTTTTAGGTGGATTATGTTTCAAAAGTTACTAAAGTGGTTTGGGGTTTTGGTCTCAAATTATATTCCTTGATACATTGGTTATATTATTCATTAAAATTATTTTTTGTGGTATATATGCATACTAATTGAAATTTAATATCATGAATATATTTATTATAATGATATATAATGTTCTATTTAATTTTAATCCTTCAATGTTGTTACAATTTATTGTTAACAACGTGGTCAAGATTTTATGTTACAAGAACTTCATTTATCGAGATTGTTTTTATATGTTTCTTATGATGAAATAACAAGATAGTCCACTCATTAAATTAATGAATATTCTTATCCTTTGGTTATACCATGATAATATATGTTTTACCTTCAATATGATTTATTCTTGTACTCAAGAGTTCGTTGAATATTTTTAATAAAGAAAATTACAATATTAATCTCTTCTCCCAAAACCCCATTTTTCTTCAAAAAAATTGTTCTATTAAAAAATTTTTTAATTTTTTTTAAAAAATTATCCAATCATTTCCCAAAATATTTATTGATTTTTTGAAATTTTTAACCTTTTAAAAAAATAATGTAATGATTATTCTATTTTATAATCATTTCCATTTTTGATATTATAAAGAATGTGTCATGAATCATCATTTTAATGTATACGGAATGAATTTTTTTTAATGATCTTGATCAATAATTTCATAGAGAATTCATTTATAATCATAAAATATTATTTTCAATAAAAATAATTTTAAAAAATTTCCTTTTATGAATTTGTTTTTTACAAATTGTAACAGAAATATTCCACATGAATGTTTTTAAAAGATCATTTCAAATAATTTTTCATATATGATGACATTTATTTATGTTAATAAATCCATAATATATATATGATCCAAGGATACCATATTAATATTTTCTATGAATGGTTTGTGTTTATGTTGACATTATTATTTTGAATCACTTTTCTCTTCAACGGGAAACATCATGATAAAATGATAATAAAACCATATTATTTTCAAGGGTTATACTATGATGATTTAATTTTAGTATTATCCAAAATATATCTTCTACACAGGTTATGATATGAAGAAATGACTATAACACCCATTTTATTTCAGGGGTTATAATATGAAGATATTTTTATGATCATATCAAAAACATAGTTTGGATTTTTTTAATTTGATGTGTGGGGGAAATATATCTCTCCAATGCATTGGTTAAAAATTTATATCTTTTGAAATAGACATGACTCAAATACAAAGTTAACCAGGTACACTAAGGGAATTTTCCCATTATAATGGTCTTTGGATTAAAAATTTAATTATATGATAGTTTAGGATAGTGATCCCATTCAAATATGAGGGTTTTTGTAGTGTTCCATTTAAAATATTTAATTATTCCTATGATTATATGTATTCAAAAATTCTATATATTATTCAACTGTTATGAACTCACGACTCATGTTCTTTGATTTCCATATGATTCATGTCTTATGAACTTCTATCATTTATTCCGTGACTCAATTTTTTTTAATTTGAGGGTTTTGTTTTTAAAATGTTATTTTCATGTTCTCATACCCTAATGTTCATGTAATTCTTTTGTATCTCCATTACATATCCTTATTGAGCATATGAGATCATAATTTCTTATGTTTCCTTTTTGAATGTTATGAAGAAATGTATTATGTATGATTTATCTATGAATGGTGTTGTTTATGTATGACATAGTGGGATGTAATCTTTTTTAGGTATGCACTAGTTGCCTTTGTTTCCACATTTCCATTAGCACTATAACATTACAATCCTCTGGAATGTGAATGTATAATGTAATGAATGATCATAAAAAATGATATAACACCATTGTTGGAAAATAATATATTGATATAGTTGGCATCATATGATACATTTATTTAATCTTTTAAAACAACGGTGAACAAAAATTTAGAGTTATTTTCAATCGCATGTAAATAAATAATCCAATGATGAGTCAGTGTATACTACATAGTCATAATTTATTTTAATGGATGGGTGGAGTGGTTTACATGAAATTAGATCCTTATATAAATTCTACAAGTTAATGTGGATCTTGTACAAAGGTACCAAGGGGTTACTACATCGAAAAGGGAATATTGAGATGGACTAGATCATCACCTTGTTCATGAATATATTCCTTTCTTAAAACTTGGCATTATACTCTTGGGGGATACGCTTTAGAAACAAATAAATTCTTAAAGGACACCCTGATAATAAATTTATATAGAAGTTTAATTCGAATCACCTAAAATAAAATAATTATTTCAAAGATTATAACATATTATTAATGATTTATGGATCAGATTAGTGATTTTTCATGATTATGGTGTTACCAACAATGATTATTGTTTCTTACACTATGATATTTGGTTTTAGTCGATGTCTAGTTCTGAAGGAACCGTGTTACTACTCCCTGCAATGAATTATTAAGAACATTTCCCTATGTGTATCCAAATTTTATTGGAGATGAATTAAAAAATAGAATTTATATAATTAAGTAACATTATAAATATATGAATAATTATGAACTTCTATACAGGAAATGGAGGAAAGAACATTCTGTTTAGTCATTCATGGGGAAACATCCACATTCATTCTATGCATCAATTGATATGTTTGTTCCAAAGAAATGTATCAGTACCACTAAAAATCTATTTTCAGTAATCCAATGTTTAAAACATGAAAAATATATTTTTATTTTATATAATTTGGATGAAAAAAGGATCAATGGTCTCCCCTCATCAAGAACTCATGGGAATAGGAGTAAATTGACTCCACAAATTGGGTTGTGGTGATGAATTATTTTTTCAACCACAATATTCCCCATATTCATTCTACGATGATGGGGAAGGGGTTATTTAAGATAATAATAAATTATGATGAATATGTTGGTACCTATGAGAAATGATTTACCGGAATTTAAATGTACACTTCTGATATTATCATCCAATATGAATGTAAGATTGTTTGTTTCTTAAGTTTCATAAAACCAAGTCACGAAAGGGTGTTATCCCAAAAAGACAGTAATAGCTATGAAAATAATTTTATATCTATTATCAAGGTTTAAATGTGGTCTATAGTTATTTATCAATATCATGGTTTTCATAAGAAGGTAAAAAATTGAAATTATAGTAAAATATAAAAATTAAGGATAGAATAAGATAAGAATTCTTTTATGGTAATAGTGTTTGTTAAAACATGGATGCATTATCTTATGAAGAATATTGAATATTATAATTTTATAAGTTAATGTCATCAAGAAATATAATATTAAATTTTTATGATGATGTTGGCTATTGATGAAAACTAAGAGAAACCTAAACCGAAGGCACAACCCACACATTAAAATTTAAAATGCAAAGAGTGTGGTAATTATTTCTAACCACTGGCCAAATAAAAAGGCTAATGATGATGATCATAATCAGAAACATCCTATGTTGAGATAGAAAGGTAAATAACATGTGATCACTTATCCTAAGGAGGGTTGAAATAATGATATGGTGAAAGGTACACTTACAATACACTCTTCAACCAATACTGTATTATTTGACTATGGATATACCAATTCATTCATATCTGCAAAATATTATATGGTAATCAATGTGAAACTAAATTTATTATATTCATAATTAGTAATGAAATCACCTAATGATATAATTATTTCATCTCTATTACTTGATTAATCTCAAGTGTAAGATAGTGAGAGTGTGCTTTATAAAAATCATGTCATTCATACTCTGGTTTAATTTGACATTATCATATGATTAAGTTGTTTTCCCTATATAAATCTCAAATTACATTATAATAAAGGGGATTAATATTTTATTTTCAAACCCATCCAATGATAATCTCCAGATTTGTTGATAAATATGAAATTCTATTTGAAATCACATTCACAATATGGGTATTTAAACATAATTATCAGGGGTGTTTTTATCATATGGATGTGGATAAACTCAAAAATGATAAAATGTTTTATGGGAGACCTTTTGATGTCCTTCCGAAAGATATGAAAAGAATTCTACTAATAAATATTGTTGGGTTCTCAATAAAAATCACACGTATTTTCATAATAATTTCAAACACTCCCTATAGAAATCCCCAGGTTGAGTTGATGGAGTTGAAAATAAATATCCAGGATAAACATGAAAAGGGATTCAGTCAACCAATTGTGTCACCTAGGGGTGAAACTATAATTTTTAGTTAAAAAGAATGATGTGTCAATTTGAATCTTCAATGACTGTCAAGAGTTGAATATGTTCACGATCAAGAATAATTATCGTCAACCTAGTATTGATTTAATTTTTATTCAACTATTTGGATATATATTCTTTTTCTAGATTTAACTTCTTTATGGATATAATTACTTGTGGGTCAAGAAGGTATATATACCCAAGAAATCATTCTATTCAAGGCATAGAACCTATGAATGTATAGTGATTCTATTTGGTCTTAATAATACCCTCACTATCTTCATTGAATTAATATAAAGAGTCTTTAGAGATTAATATGATTAATTTTTATCATTATTTATAGTTGATATTATTATATATTCAAATATAAATTAAGATATTGATTTTCACTAGATAATTTTACTAACTACACTAAATAAAGAGAAACTATATGAAAAATATATGATGGGTAAATTTCGGCAGAAAAAGGATTCAATTTTGGTTCATATTATCTAAAGAGTGGTTATATTGATATATAAATCAATGACCAAGGTTATTGAGTGTTTTCCAAGACCAACCATAGGGAATTATAATTATATTATTATTCTTATATATGTGTATTATTGACAGTTTGTGGATAGTTTCTCCCACATATCTATTCAACTCACCATGTTAACTCGGAAGGGATCTATGTTATTCTAGATATATGAATGTGAGGAATATTTAATGGAATTTAAGAGAATATTAGACATTGTACCAGATCATTAATTAAACGACACTAAAGAGGGGTTTCTAATCTATTGTGATACATCCAAGAATGTATTCAGGTGTTTTCATAAGCATAATGGCATGAATATATATTATTTCCCTTATAAAAATTGATGGTTTAGGAGAGAATTGTCCCAAATCATGATTTGTAATTAGCTATGATATTTTTTTCATTAATGGTATTTATGCATCATCTTTTTGTATGTATATTTGATATATAAGATAATAAAAATTGTTTAAATTATATTTTCAAATAGGCAGTGTTGAATTTGTTCCAAATAAGATGGTTGGAGGTGAATATTGATTTTGACTTCTCACAATAATAGATCCTTGAGAAAGAGAGAACGATGTTCGATGCTTTGTGTCCCAAATATCATACTAGCTTATCCATGATAGGGATTGAAAATGATAAAATATTTATCTATTTGTAAATGATGGTTTTGTAAATTCTAAAAGAAAGTTATATGTCTTTTCTTGCACAATTCAATGTTACACCATCTACCTATTTGAATTTTAACGAGACATAAAAGGACGATGTAGAGAAGAAATAAAAGGATCAAAATGTTCCCAATATAAACAATGATAGTGGTGGAATTATAAGGTTATAGAACTGTGTATGTGTTCCATGCATACCATATTTGATGGGTTTTTTAGGGGAAGCTCATAAATCATAATTATATATTCATCCAGTAAGTACATTCGTCTATAAATATTTGAAATAGTATTTCCGATTGGATTAAATTTAGATACTTATAATATAGTTTATATATTAATGGTTGGTATGTTAGAAAATTAAGGATGATATAAAATATTCTATGTTTATTTTATATTCATAACCTATACATGAATAGAAATGTTATAACGTCACCATGTATTTTTTCTTCGAACTCCAAAAAATTCCAAAAGTAATAATGCAATATGGGTTTTAGTCAGTCATATTAAAATGTTAGAAAAATTATTCCTAATCAAATATGACTTATCATATTATAATATTTCAAGAATATACATTATTGTAGTGGTGAGGATTCATGGAGTACCACAGACCATTTAATCTGATTGGGATCTTAGATATACCTCAAGGTTGTGTATAAGTATTCAACATGATATTTTAATGAATTTATATTTAATAACTACATATAATCCCTTGTTAAATGTTTATTTTGGATTATAATTCAAACCAAAGAAGATATATTGATATATTTCATGTGATCATTTAGATTTATCCTTGTGAAAACCCTATGGAATGAACTGTAGAGCTAGAACATGATGGAATTAGGATGGATAAAGATATCTATTTGTACCATAAATAGTTGAAGAAAATGAATTGGATTTTATATCCATCCATCAACACATCATGGAATATTAAAAATGGTAGAAAAGTTTTACTGAAAATCATTTGGGGTATAAAGAATTTGAAATTTATGGCAAGGTGTTTCAATTATTTTATCCATGGAAGAATGTTATTAGAACTTGAATGAAGTAAAAACTAAGCCTAATGTTTATCGGTACCTTTTAAATTCATTATTTTCTTATGATGATAACCTATCAATCGACACTTCCAAAAAACCTATCTCATGTTTATAATGTTTTCCATGTATCTTTCATGATGAATGAGAAACATAATCCTTCATATTTTGAAAATTCAATGGTCTTACAAAGGAAGTAGAGTCATTCTTATAAGTAATATCCATTGGATATTCTTAATCATATAGTGAATGTTTATGAAACAATACCACTCTATTTGTTAATATTTTTCTGAAATTCATTGTAATGGGGTATAAATTAACACCTATTGTATTAATGAATTGTTAATATTTCAAATTAATTAAATTTCATTGATTTCTTGTGTTATAAACAACCCCGATTTTTAATAAACCACAACAAATTGTTAATAATGTATTTAAAATTAGTCTATTATTATCAAAGTGTTAAATTTAGTATCATTAATATGAGTTAAAATATTTTATATAGTAATTATAATAGTTTTAAATAAATAAAACATATTTATAAAATTTCATTACATTTTAGTAATTTTATTATATGTTTTGATGTTATTATTTTCAAAACAATGATTTCTATTTGTATGAAGTAAAAAATTTATATCGTTAAAATTTTAAAAAATTAAATGGAGAAAATTAATTTTCATTTTAAAAACCTGTTTTCAAATTTTTTATAGTGTTATTTTTTTGCGATTATTCTGAAAATGATTAATTTTCTAATGAACAGATAAAAATACTATTTTTATACAAAATATTCCTTTCATTTAGAGAAAATGTTGGGTTCATTTTATTTAATAAATTTTTTTCCATATAAAATTAATTTAATTATATATAAATACATTCAATTTAGGTAATTTTAAATTATTTTTCCATTGAATTGTTATATAATATATTTTTCATCTTTTGAACATTTTCTCTTTGGAAAACTGTTTTTTCATCATGTGTGTGGGTTAAATTATAAATCTAAAATTTTGACATTTTAGAGTGGAATTTAGAGAACTGAATTTTATATTCATAAAAATAATAATTTATATGATTCAATATTTTATTATTAATTTTTTTTGATAAATAATCGTAAAAATAGTAAATATTACTTACTATGTTTATGATAAAACATTTGTTTAGTGGAGGTTAATCTAAAATGATAAGGCTTAATAAATATCTAGTCCTTTTTAACAACTAATTTATTGAAATATTTTGACCATATCACCTCTTGTATAATGATTGGCCTTTTTTCCAGGTTTTATTATAAAAATGTTGTTGCACTATTTTATTTTCAATAAATTACACATGTGTCACAAACCTAATTTTTAAAAAGACACCCATTATACTCTCAAATTAACTAGTCAAACACCTTTTGTTTTATCCAATAAAATCCAAAATAATTTATATATTTATATCCTTCCATAGTATAATCCTTAAATTAGTACATAGAGATTTCATTGTTTTCTGTATGTTGTAAACCAAAATATGTTCTTCGAAGAATTTGTAACACCCACAGTCAGGTGTTTTATTTTATTTATTCTCCCAATCAGAAAATAATTATGAAAACAATGTGGAATAATAACCACATTACCTTTTATATAATAAGATGTATATATTTTATTTTAATTTCCTACAACCATATCCTATTCCATAAAGAGGATAAAAATCATGATTTATTTGTACAAAGGACTACTGCGTCAGGAAATGACATTACCTATCTTCCATCACCTCCTCTAATGGATAGATTTAATGATATCTTAAATTTTAATTTGAGATGTTTATGATATTATTATACATTATGAATTATTATATCAGATATATCTTCAAAATTACCATTATGTGGGTATATAATAATGTCGATTATGTGTACGACAAACTTATGCCCCCTAAAGCAATGTGATTAATTCAAGAATTTCAGAGAAGTTAATGAGGATGGGTTTAATAAAAATATGTGATTCAAATGAAATTATAATGATTATTGAATAATAATATATTTTTATTTATTTCAATCCTTTATTAAAATGGAATCAATATTCATGTGTATGTATGGTCTTCCCGTTCCATGAATGGGGTATTTAATTTTGAATTTAAAAATAATTTTGATTACTCTAATATATTCCAATACCAGAACCAAGCCACAGATTGTGATGTAGCTACACCAAGCCCACCTCCATAGGGCAGGGGAAGGTGACAAGTGAATCATTCATAACAAACATGGGGAGGTCTTTTCCTAAATCCTATTCACACACAAATAAACAACTAAATGAAAAGGTGTAGAAGAAGAAAATAAATGATTAAAAACTAAAACAATGTAAACCAATGGTTCACGAACCTCAAGAAAGTATAAAATTTATATAATGTATAACTAAAAATAAATGGTATAAATACATGTCCAACCAAAAATGTTTCCTAATAGGATAGAAATTTAGAATGAGTAAATAGTTGAGAGAGACTAGCTCCCGAAGCCCATGCTATAAACACCATACGTGGTCTAAGCACTCAATATCTTTAATCAATTATATTTTCATGGTCTGCCTTTCCATACCCAACATAAGACATTATGTGCTTGGGAATTTTCCAGGTAAAGGTGAGTATAAGTAAACCCAGTATGACATCCCAAAAGTATAAGGGGAGTAGTAAGAGATACAATAAAAGAGGAAAAATGTAGATAGAAGAAGGAATTGTAAAATATTAAAACTAAGCCCATTAATGAGTGAAATTATCTCATCCATGCACATGGGGTTAAGAATAGTGAAAAAAAGAACTACCCATAGATTCTTTGCTACCTATAGTAGGAGTATAGACACATCCAACCACAAGAAGCTATACATGAAAACCACATAGAATACCCCACACGTCTTCACCTCTCCTTGAGAAAGAGTGTAATAATACAATGTCTGGACATAGAATAAGAATATATATTTATATATATATATTCAATAAAAGTGTCCCAAACAAACAGATTAATGTGATAACCATCTCAAAGCTCAACCAAATAAGAAGAAACATGCCCCGCATGATTGGTGGCTTCAAATCTTGGTCTTTGAGAACTCATGCCCTACCCCACATAAGGGTTCCAAGTAGAAGTTCGAAGTCCCATTCCCATCCCTACAAGGGGGTTCTACTATAGGTTATCGAGGACCCATAACTTGACCCACAAGAATGTTCTACTTAGATAGTCGGGGACCCATTCCCAGCTAGGATAAAGGTTTCCAATCTATTTCACCATTACCCACGTTATTCCTAGCATGATGTTTCCAATTGGAAATAAACCTCTAGTGATCTTTCCTGATAACTGCAACCATAAAAATCTCCTCATAAGGTTCCATGACCGAAATGTTCCACATTGAATCATCAAAAGAAAGATAGAGGGAACCATCATATTCTAAATGAAAAATTACTAGGTACAGTTTACTAATGGGCGGAAATCTGAGTTCAACTAAGAATATATATGTGATAAAATATTCCTCAAAGACCTCAAGAGGTACAAGACATGTGAGGGGACCCAGATTATTTGTGGTCCCACTCTATAGTCGGTACATGTCCCTGGAAATAATATTACTCCATCCCATTTTGTATTACACACATTGTAGGCATAAAAAGGTTGTTTCCTAGATAACTTCAATCAGGTCTATGTGTTTCTTACCTAGTCCATTTACCGGAGTACCTGACCAAGTACTAGGCCCAATGTACATCTACCCGAGTACCCATTCCAGTGAACCTTCACATGATTTCTTCTAATAGGGATGGGGTAGACAAAATTTTAAGGGGATACATGACATTTACTTCTTATGATTTATCAAACCCAAGATACAACCCTTGAAGGGATCCATGTCATTTATTCATCCTGGAACATGACCTATTGCCGGGATTTTTTAAAAACAATCCCAGATCTTATTTTTTTAGTCAAAATAAATCAATTCACTATATATATCACCTTGAATTGGACTAGAACTCTCATATATGAACAAAAATAAAAATCTCCATTCACCATTCATTGAAAAATATATTCTATTAGTTCTGAGGGTTTCGACGGATGTTCTTCACATCGTCACACAACATTAATAAAGTTCCAAATTATTAGTTACCATATTATTCAGCCTCATCTCCCAAAGATCCCAAATCCCTGATTGGTTCATCAAAGAATTCCCCTTTTTTTAGAACACTGTGAATCTAGATGTCTGATAGAGCTCGGTACCTCTTGGAAAAGTCGTACAGGGACTGTGGAGAACCAGTTGGTTAAGAAAACAAACATATTGGAGATAAATATTGAAATATAAGGCTTTAGTATCAATTTCAATAATAAATTTCAAATCATTCATGAATGGGGAAACCATGTTTAGATAATGATTGGAAATAATTATATTTTTTTACAGAGTCACATGGAATGTCTGTAATAAGAACACATATCTAATAATGAATAATGATATACTCAATAAATTTAATCAAGGGAATAATAAAAAATGATGACTCCAACCATGATTAAAAATAGATAGTTAATGAATATTTCATCCACCAATGATTTTAGATATTTTTGTGAATTATTTTCCTCTTTTCCTGATCTTATTCGGTGTTCTGTCATCATCCAAGATGATATACTAGATGAATGAGGATGGATGGATTCATCAGATGTTTTGATATTATGAGGGAAGAACATGAAATTCATCACTAATGATATATTTATTATATTTAATTTATGTTAAAAGTGAATGAATTATTTAATTTAATAATTAATTAATACACTTAACTTACTGTTGCAAAGAGAAGGTATTGAACACCCCATACAGACTCATTTTATGTTTTTAATAGGGTAAAAAATTAATTACATACTCAAATATGGTAACATATTTATGATCCATGCCTTCTTTTATGATTTATCTTGTTTTGTTAATGTAGTTTTTCATATGAAATATAAAATATACTTAATATTTTTCTACAATTAATTTTGATCCCACTGGGCCTCTTAACCGCACATCATCTCTATGCCTACCTCAAGAAATATACATAGAATTACATCAATGTATTAGAAGGAATAAATCTGGGTCTCTATATTAATCAATCCTCCCAGATGTTATTCACTAAAAAAAATCAAAAAATGACTCGTGATATTAGGCCTTCATATGGCTCTCCCACTCCAAGGAACACTCCCACAAGATTCCATTCTGCCACCACACATGAACCATAGGGGTGGTCCATCTACAAAGGGTCGTCTCCTATAGATCCTTGACTACCACTAGGTTCTCCATAAAGGTGGATTCATCGTTGATGTTTGGGTCCCACTATTCAATGATAGGGATGAGGTCACATATCTGTCTCATCATATTTGACACATGGGAGATGTTGTGCACCGACACCGTATATGGGTGTAGGGAGAGGTATTAGGAATCCTCTCCTACCATCTCAATGATGTCGAATAGCCCAATGAAAAATAGTGATAGATTTCTTCCATAGACAAACCTCTGAAATCCACATATTAGTTGAGAATACCAAGAAAATGTGGATCGTTTCTCCAACTCAGAGGGCCTACTAAAGTGATATATATAATATTTATGTAAGCTTTGGGCCGTCCTTATACACTCGGGGATGACCTGGAATTTTTGTGTCGTCACATACACCAACTCTGGAACCACTAGATGTGGCTTAGAATTAAATATCTTGATTAGTGGTGACCTTCAGGGTCTTCTATAAAATTTCTCAAAAGGTTTCATGCTGATGGTAGAGTGGTAGATATTATTGTATGCATCTATACCACAGGTAGTTGATCCACCCAGCTCCGACCAATGTCTAACATGAAATCCATCGTCATATCCTATAACACCTTGATAGTTCACTTGATCTCCCCATTATTCTAGGGGTGAAAGGATATATTCATTTGCATATGTATCATGAATTCCTCTAGAAGGAATAACCACAATTTTGATTTAATCCACCCGTCATGATCAATGTTAATAATTTAGAGACTCCATGAATTAGAATGATCTCATATATATATAACTTCCCTAAAAATTACACTCAACTCTACTCCCTAACATAAAGTATGTGTTCAAACACCTTGAGTTGGTCAACTATTATCCATATGGTGTCATTGTCATTTTTTAAGAATATATGCTTTGTGTAGAAGCTCGTGAATATTTCATCCCACATCCACTTCATGATCTCAATGGGCTACAACAAACCTACTAGAATGTGGTGATCTACCATTACCTGATAATAGTTTATGCAATGGAAGACAAACTAATATATGACTAGTCTTAGGATGGTCCACCAAAAGTGTTGTTAGAGATCATTGTACAAATATCTCACACTAGGATTCAAAAGTAGAAGAGAAGTGTAGAATTCCAACCTCCTCCTATAATGTGATTGGAATCATTATCCTATCCAAGAACGAGATGATGTGATTCCCACCTTAAGATATAAATCTAGTGTATCACCTAATGAAATTTCTCCACTTATTTCCTCACACTTGATCTATCAAATCTGGGAATCTCTCACATGCTCATGAAACAAAGGAGTCAACACCATCGACTATAAAAAACTGTACACTTCTCTTCCACCAGGGTGAGCGACAGGGATGCAAACTAATATAAAGCTTATTGAACTATGTGTGACTGAAACTTCTTACTAAGGTAATACTCTAAAATTATTATTTTCCATGTATTATAGACTATATAAAATTCGTATTCCTAAAAGTTCTTCAACCAAAATGATTGTCTCTGGTTCATGTCTCCATGCTTGAACAGGAGCCCAAGACTCTGGTTGTGTGACTAAATCACAAAGTGATATCCTAAAACGTAGTGTCTCGATATCCTATTGGTGAAGTCTAATACTTTATGATCTAGTTATTGAGTCACATAGTTATTTATGCGGGCTGATGCCTAGATCGACTCGTATGTGACAACTATCTACCGCTAAACGAACACACATCCAATACCAGCTCATGAGGAATCACAATGCACTATGAACTCTACACCTTCCTATGGTAGTCTTTACACTAGATCACGTGTCGGTCTTGGAATCATCTCCTCAGAGGCCTTTTGGAACTACTCAAACCTGGTAAACGGCTATGCCATCTACATCAAGGAGGTCAAAGGGGATGTTGTTATGTTGATGTTAAATAAAAAACCCATATAGTACCCCACTAAGCCAATAATTCTCCACACCTTAGGCATGTTCTTAGGTGGATCCCAAGAAATAAGTTAACATATATTCGTTAGATACACGGATAAACCGTGATCAATAATAAATTCCCCAGAAAGTTAACATCATGAATCCAATACTAGCACTTCAAAATATTTTTGTAAATGCTAGTTCTCTTGAAGATTGTATAGGACCATCCTAATTTTCTCTTCATTCTACTACTCTAATGTGGAGTATATGAGAATGTTTTCGATTAACATGATCACAAATTGGTCTATGAATGATTGTAATACCTTGCTTATTAATGCCAAAAACATGGATGTATAATTCATCACACCAATGGGATTCACTGGGAACTCACAGTGTCTATTGAGATATCATAATTCCAACTCAGCAATATCAGCCTTGCAAACCCTCAACTGGAGGTAGAAAGACCTATGATTGATCTTCTATAATCATATAACACCTTGAAACTATTAAAAAAGGTTGTTGATCCTCGATAGGGTGTACTTTTTCTTTATCATGCAAAAATTTAGGCAGTGATAATACAAACGAAGACGTAAGCTCCCATATTAATTTTTAATGACTAGGAATGGAGATACCTAGTAGACACACGATGTCTGAAGAAATATTTCTATAAGAGGTCCTTTGACTATAATCGTATCTCCTGTATCTTTGTAGTTTCTATATGATATTCCATAGAAGATATATGGGTGGTCCCAGGATTCAAGTAAATGTAAATCCCCATCTCCCACCTCAATGATAGTAATGGACCAAACTCATGAAATATGTCAATGTAATCCTACTAATATAAAGGAACCCAGTATCCAAAAGAGATTGATACACTAAGGTTTATAATCATTAAATAATGGTTGATGGGTTGTTACATCTAGCTTGTAGAATCCACTGTCCCTTCAATGAGTTCTCCCTCACTAGAAATGGAGAATCTAATCCCACGAGCATGTTGGTAAGTAACCTGTCTACAGTAATAGTTGATCTGGGCTTAGGCTACAGATAGATAATCCATACCCAAGATGACATCACAGTGTACCATTGTGACCACAATATTGTCCCACGTGAAACAATCTACACTAAAAGATAGATCTGAATGATGGTACATGAATGATATAGAAGAATCTTCCCATGTTAGAACCTCATAACCAAAATATTGTGCTAGCTCCTCAACTGGGAGCTCCAACTATTGCAGAAAGAGTATTGATATAACGAAATGACTTGAAATTGTGTCTACTAACACTGATTCAAGAGTATAATAAACACAGACTATACCTATTATCATGTAATGTGTTGGACGATCAAAAACATCCAAACCTTGTAGCTATCTATAGCCCCAACTTACTTCTCCATAAAACTGATCTGGTTTTCCAAGTGGTGGTGGTGGAAGGAAATAATTGTAACTTTCCCCACTAATAAATCCTCCTACTACTATGCTAGAATAGCCACCCAATTTTTTGATGTCCAAACTAGCCTAAATATACATCTCACCGACTATAGAAAATCCTCTACTGCATCAGAATGTGGCTCAACATAAAAACTCAACTATCTCTAATGATATAAATCATGGATACCAAATATCATGCATTCATCATTATCTCCCTCATTTAGAATGATTTTCTTCTTGATAGGGGGAGGTGATCCTGCTTTCCCACCTGGAGGAAGGGGATCATGTGATGTACCTAGAATTGGGGCTTCTTCACTCAATTGATCATCATCACAAACGGAGCGGGTATCCTTGTTGACTATTGTTTTAGAGGTATACGAAAAGTTATCAAATAGTATCATGGTTATATGATGACATATATATATATATATCAGTGTGTGTGTTAACAACGATGGGGAGTTGAATCAATAAGTACAATCCATTTCTCAATCCCATATGATGCATGCACTATTAATCACTGTAATTAATTTCCTGACATAATGAGTTGAAAAGTCGGTAGGTATAGTCCTGGTGAATGGATACATAATCCTCCACACCGTCACAATATTCCATTTCCCGAGGGATGCACTGAAGAATCATAGACATTATTTCCCTAATCCCATCCAAATTATCTTAAACCGATACATCCTAACAACATTCCAAGAAATGAATATTATCTAATAGAAATTAGTCATTACCCAATCCAATATAGGGATTGAGTTGAAACTACACCAATCCCACCTCCATCTCTCAAGGGTTGGAGAAAATCAATTATGGTAAAACTGGCTTGGGGATTCCTCACACAGCCAACTAAATTTCAAATTATAGAGGGAATGAAAAAATATGAAACATTCCAATAAAGTAAAATAAACATGAATTAACCTCAAGAGAGTATAAAATAATTAAACTTTATACTAAAAATTAAAGGGTAAAATAAATTCCTAACTAAAAATGGCTCATAACCTAATAAAAATATTGAATGAGGAAATAATTGAGAGATATTAGCTCTAAAATCACAAACTACAACCACCATAGACTTTAATTACCCAGTTTCACCATTCTACTCTGTAGTCATGGTTGATGTATCTGTTATCTTCATAATTGACAATTGTTTGTGGGAAAATCCTATAAAGGGGTGAATACAGGAAAATTTCATAGTTCACCCCCAAATTTAATAGTGGAGAAGTAGGTGATACATTAAAAGAGGAAAATTGTAGATAGAACATGTTATAATAAAGGAGAAGAGATAAACCCAATAAAGAGTCAATGTATTCACATCCATGACCAATGGGCTAAGAATAAAGAGTATATGAACATCATGTCGTGTGTATGCTAACTATACCAGGGGAGTAGACTCATACAACCATGACAAGAAAAACAAAAAAACAGATTGGGTACCCCACATGTATTCACCATCCATGGATGTATAGTTTCCATATTAATAGTGTGGATTCAGAAGGATAATATATATATATATATATATATATGTGTGTGTGTGTGTGTTTGTTTGTGTGTGTGTGTGTATTCTTATGCTCAATCAAATAATCCCAAACCACGATAGTAAAAGGATATACATCTCACATCTCAGACCAACAATAATTGTACATATCTATTCCAAAAGTCCATCAATGATTCCCATCATCCCTAACATATTCCATTAATTTATCTGTCAAATTATATCCAAACCTTATCACTATGATGCATTGTCGAGGGGCCAAAATCTGTAGGTAGAGGACCCATAACCTCGTAAAAAATAGGGTTCCACTCTCAAGGGTGAAGACCCATGCCATGCCTGGATAGAGTGTTCAACTCTAGGTTATTGAGGACCTAGGACCTTCCCTGAAAGAGTGTTAACCACCTAAATTAATGGACCCATGACTAGAGACACTTTTAGGTTTAACTCTAGATTGTCGAGGAACCATTCCTAGCCTCACTGGAGGGTTCCACTCTGGAAAAAACCTATGTGGATCTCACCAGGTCAATGATGCCATTGAACATCACCTCAAAAAATATTCATTCCTTAAATATTCCACTCTATATCTCTAAATCAAAAAACAAAGGGAACCCTCACATTAGATGTGATAAAACAAGAAGGATATGCTACTCACAGGCTAAAATTCATGTTCAAATGATAAAGATACATGTGATTGAAGATTAATCAAAAGAGTATAAGGGTTACACGATGTGGGAGGGGACCCACACGATGTGTGATCCAATTCCACCATCGAGCCATATCTCGGGCCAGAACATGGAATCATATCATGTAGTAATATACATTGTGTCAGTGGATTTTATGGCATTTCCAGGCTAACTGGGACCGATGTCTTGTGTTTCTCGCCACGTTTGTTTACCGATGTACATGACTATGTATCAAACCCCATGTAATTCCACACTATTTCCAATCATTGTAACCCATAACATTGTTTTCCTACTAGGTAAGGGGTACATGATGTGTGGGGGACAACATTCCATTACATACTAATGATTTTTCAAACTTAGACGATGCTAAAGAAGGGGATTCACATCTTATAGTCATCCTGGAACACAGTGTGTAGTTGGAAGCTTTCCAAAAATAAAAAATTTAATCATAATAAAAAAATATACATGATAATATATTGATATATCCATGAATTAGCCCAAAAATTAGAATATCTATTTTAAAATTATGTTTTCAAGTAATAATTTTTCAGAAAATGGACCCCGTCCATTATGTGGGTTTCAGCGCATGTTCTGCACTTTTTCGTACCAACATAAAAAGATGTCTTCTATTTTATCACCAAATTGATAATCCAAACATTAAAACTATCACATATCCATGATTTTTTGTCAAATTTTCCTAGTTTTATTGATCCTCAGTGAATCTAGGGATCTAATCGAGCTCAACACAACTTGAAAATGTTATATCGGGACAATGAGGATCCCACTGGTGATGAAAATAAAACATATTAGGGAGAATGGAACCAAACCAAAGGTTTAAGGATATATTCCAAGTGCTCATTGAAAATATATCATGAATGTAGGAAACATATTGTATGATAATCATGAAAATAATTAGATTTCAGTATATGCGCACATTTATAAGTTGCAAAAAGAACACAGATTAAATAATGAAGATTCCTCTACTCAATAAATTTCATCAAAAGAATAGAACAAAAAAATTAAGATTCATTACTTGAATTTGTATTTATCACAAATTAGGAACATATCCAATATTTATTTTTGTGGTTTTTATGTGTTCGGTTTATCCTGATCTGATCAGATCTGATGTTTCATCGTGGTCTGAGATGATCCTCAAGAGAAAGGATGATAAAGTGCTTCTCTAGAGATTTGAAAATTATGTTGCCAAACAGGGAGATTATTACATAATTATATATTTATAATATATCATACGGGATAATAATTAATTAATTAATTAATTTATTAATCAATTAATCAATATAACACACTGTCTGCAGGTGAGGGGTCCAAACGCCTCATACTGACTAATTGTATGTCGCTCCTATGGTAAGAACTTGGTTTCAGACACAAACATTATCTCATATACATGATAAATGATTTAGTCTAATTATTTTCATGTATTATTTACTAATAATCACCCACTCAATATTAAATATATTTAATATTTCAATAAAATTAATTCTCAGCACACTGCGCCTTAGAATCACACACTATCTCAATGCATAACTTTGGAAATATATATAGAAATATTTAAATGTATTTCAAGGAAAAAATAGGTACAAAAAATATATAATTATGATATATTATATTTATATAATGGACATAATTCTGATGATTATTGAACATTGAACAATATATTTGGACTAGAAAATAGCAAACTGAAACATACATAAAAACAAATATGTTTTTTCCCAAACATTAGTCTAACATGGAATTATTAATAAAAAAGTAATGAAATGTGATAAGAAAGTAATTAATGTTAGTATATATATATAAATGGGATTTTTATAAATTTAAAATAAATTTTTATTTATCATACAGGTGGTTTGATCATGTACGATGTAAGTTGAGACCTAGGGTAAGGGTTTTCATTCCCATATTTATTCAATGCCAGAAAAAATCCATATTCACATAGTGTTTCTTTTAAATGGTGTATATACGTCCCATGAATGTATTTTATTATTCATATACATAAAATCATTGTGATTTAAAAATAATGTTTAGGAAAATTTTTTATGTGGTTTTCTATTCAAATGTTACCAAAGCGGTATGTTATTTTTGTCTCTTTTTTCACCTCATGGAAAATATGTTATATTATGAACCTCTTTTCATTTATGAGGTGTATATGTGAATCCATTGACTTATTTTATAATGACTTCATTTATTATCATGGTACATTAGGTTCCATTTAAGTTAATTCCACTGTGGGGCTTAAAATTCAATGTTACCAATGTTTTAAAGACTATATGTTACAATCATTTCATATACCATGAATGTTTAGGATTATGTTTATCATAAAGAAATAGTATGATATAGAACACAATAAAATCATGAAAATTATGAGACTATTGTTATTTCAGTAGAATAATTTTTTTCCTTCATTTTATTCACTTTATTTAATCAAAAATTTAATGTTCTTAAGAAAAATGTTTTTTATTTCACTCTTCGTTCAAAAACACTTTATTATTACAAAAAAAAGTTTTGTTAAAGATGTTTTAAAAATGTGATTAAAATTCTCAAAATGATTTATTAATTTCAATTTTATACATGATTTTTGTTATAATAAAATTTAATGGAATCTTCATGTTTTTCTAAACAATGCACATTCATCTTTAATTCAAAATCTAAAGATAATATTTATTTTACCATGTACGACATGTTAAAAAAATATCCACCATCTTAAGAAATTATTTACTTGAGGATTAATTTGTAATATTCTATGTATATTTTCAATTAATATTATTTTAAAAATGTTTTCTGGTTATGAACTTTTTTAGGATGTTCAACAAACATATTCCTTGAAAAATGTTTCAAATGAGAGTTGAAAATAATTTTCCATCTATGACAACTTTTTTTTAATGTTTCCAATGACTTACTAGGTATATGATCCTAGATCTCCATCGTTATCCTTAAAATGAATGGGTTTTTATGAGTGAATGATGTATATAAAACCTATTTCTCTTTCGCTGGATATACGTTGAAGCATTTTTTACGAAACAATATTATTGTCATGGGTTATAATATAATAAAATAATGAAATGAATATGAAATATGTAACTTTTCCCTAGGTTATTATAGAGAGAATTTTTATAAAATCCATTTAATTTATTGGGTTGTTATTTGATGTATTTTTTATGATCCTATGGAACACATACAAATAATTATAATTTTTCCATGGGTGCAACCTATATCTCCCTCCAATGTATTGGGTAAATATTTATATCTAACAAGATATACAATCATAGAATAGGGTGTGAACCTAGTTATGTAATGTTAATTGTTCACTATGACAGTAATATAAGTGTATCATTACTACTATTAGGGTTTTTGGAGTGAATCTATTACACTATAATAGCCTTGGATGAGTGTCATGACTACTATAAAATTATACCCATACTTATGTGTATGCCATAATTTTATGTCTTATACCAATGTTATGATCTTTTGGCTTATGTTCATTTTTTATTTTATGATTCATTTTTTTTGAACAACCAATCATTATTCTATTAATCAAAACTATTATCATTGGTATGCAGGTTTATGTTTTAAATTTTTTTCTCAAGTTCCCATACACTTATTTTCATGTTATGCTAATATATCTCCATTTTTTTACTCTTATTGAGCATCTGATCTCACTATTTTTTATGTTTAAATTAACCATTTAATATAGAAATTTATTATGTATTGGTTTTTAGGAAGGAATAGAGGTATTAATAACTTATTTGGTGATGAGTTAGTTCACCAATCAACCGGTTTTTATGTTTCTAATTTTCAAATGGAACTATAGAATTATGATCCTTGGGCATTTCCTCTTATAAAATATTGAATGTCAATAAATAATGATGTAATATCTAAGCATGAAATTACTGGGTTGTTATGGGTAATGAAATTAATATTCTCAAGATAAAGAAATGAAATTATCGATGGGATGTGATATCTTGCAGTTATTCCCACCCACGCCCCCCAAATAGTGAATAGTAACATGAATGATGATTAACATCCAAATAGATAAATGTTGTAACAACACACTATTAAGACTTTTAGAAAGTAATGAACAAATTCCATTAATATTTTTCTAAACTAATTATTATTTATAAATATATTAATTCTATAGAAAATATATTATATGTTCTCCAAAAAATTAAATTTGTGAAAGTTATTTTAGACTTGTATCATTTTAATAGAAAATTTCCTCAATGATGGAGACTTATCAAGAATATAAGTAAAGGGGAGGAAAATAAAACCATGAATTGGGATGATTTTATAATTTTAATTTCCAATAGTAATTTTTCCAAAAACATTCATAAAATAGGAGAATTGTTTGATGTGGTTTGGTAAATGTTTTATATGTGGAAAATAAGTTCACGAGGAAAAATAATGTCAGAGTTTTGTGAAGAGGACATTCAATGAAAATAAAAATAAAAAATTATAAAAAAAAAGATCCACCCACACACCAATGCAATAATTATAGGTATTATGAATTTTATTCTAATAATTGAATGAAAATTAGTCTTAAAGATGGAAATTTGAATTAAAAACATCATAAGAAAACAAAAAATGTAATTTTCATTTGATATTAACTACTGCAGTGAGTCAAAAAAATGATGTGGTGAAAGGTACAATTACCATCCACTCTAAAACACCAAATTCATTATTTGATTCAAGATATATACACTCATTTATGACTAAGTAATTTGATAATTGTATCCTAATACCACAATAATGATTAGATATTCCATATGAATTAAAAACTAGAAATGGTACAATAATCTCATTTGAAGTCTATAAATTATTTTCAATAGAATCCCATAGGAATGAGGTTTCAATAAATCTGTTGAATTTCCCTATATTTTAATCTTATGTTATATTTGGGAAATTAATTGTCTCTCCATATAGTTCCCATATCAATTATTTTGTATGGGAAGCCTCATTTTAATTTTTTCTTCAATCAAGGATAATAATTTATTGTGAGGATGAATATGAACTACCAATGGAAATTACTTCCATTATATGAGTTCTAATACCTATACATAAGGGATATTTATCTCAAATAGTTATAAATAAACCTATTATTATTCGTTCCTTGTTATTTAAAAATTCTAAAGACAACATATATAATGTCCATGTTTCTATAATAGTAGTTGATGATCCAACTATAGGAGAATCTTTACAAGGGATTCCTACGCAATAGAGAATCATTATTGGGTGAACCAATTCTATTTATTATGAATTAATAGAGGTCAATGAATATTTTAATTGTTCATAGATAAATTAACAAGATCACCATCAAGAGGATGTATCATTTATCATGTATTGATGACTTGTCTTATTATCTTTTTAGATATTAAAACATTTCAATTATTTTTCATTCTTATGGATATCATCAATTGATGGTCTAGAATGAGGATATATACATGAAAAATATCTTTAATTGGAATGATCATTATTATTTTATAAAAATATTATTTTTAAATACCAATTCCCCCACTATCATCATAGATTTATAATGAATAAATCCTTTATAGATTTCATAAATAAGTTAATTGTAGTATTTAAGATTATATTATTATATTTTCAAATATGTAGGAAGGGTGTCAAAGTAATTTGATGTTTTATTGATGAAATTCAATAAATACTCTTAATTTAAATA
This sequence comes from Viscum album, assembly GCA_963277665.1. Lineage (NCBI taxonomy): Eukaryota > Viridiplantae > Streptophyta > Magnoliopsida > Santalales > Viscaceae > Viscum > Viscum album. Next base: position 2,081,077,086 of record OY728143.1, on the reverse strand, counting down.
TTTTAAATTATTGATAGAAAAAAATTATTTTATGATTTATATAATCTCATGCTAGAGTATATCAGTGGATCATTCAGTGAACGAAGATGTTGACCAATGATACTAACCAAGCATGGTAACTGAGATCAATAGTGTCATTAGTAAGTATAGAAATTACTTGATATTTTTTATAAATGTTTGATATATGTAAAATACAGTATCTATGTTGAAATGAAATGTATCCAAGCCCATATAGTGAGATAACTCTTAGGAATATATATGATCTCAAATAGAACGTTGTTTAACACACTTGGGCGTACACTACCGTACAATGGAGAAGAGTTTGTGATCTAAATTGATGATTCATATAGGGGAATTAGATTCATCTACATACAAGATGATATGGTGATATCTTATTCCACATTTCAATTGAAAATTCTTATGAAAATTTACTGGACTAATAATGTTTGTAGTTGTAATTTATCTTTAATAATATAAAGGATTTATATTTATAATGAAATAAGTGATACATATAATGATTATAATATAATTAAGTATGTATTCATGAATACACATTTTAATATGTACCAAAGAATGTAGTTGTAATTGATTATTGATTTTGACACCAAAATACACTACCACCATGGAATGAGGATTATGGTGGCAAATACTCTATGTTTGAAGGATAATGCTAGTATGACCATGTTGTGCATTTAAAGAGATCCAATATTTATATATTATAAAATGATAGACCTTGAAATACGGAGTAATGGATAAATGTAATGTCTTTATAATATGAATGATCAACAATACATCTGTTTGGGGAATAAAGTGGTTCAAAAAAGGGCATGACACAATAGAAGAATGAAATAAATGTTATTTTGTTCCAAAATTATTATAAATGAATTATAATTACCCAGAACTAATTATGTTTCTCAATAATACTAGGATTTAAGTATCTTTTGGATAGAAAATATGATTCATAATTATCTACTCATCATAAAATTACTAAGATGAATTGATATTTGATTAATTCTAATAGTTTAACATGAAAAGGGGTATTATTGAGTATTAATTCAAATGATTATTATGTCATAAATTTAATTATATGATATAGAATCCTATGTGTATTTTATTAAACATTACAATATATGGATGAAAAATGGATACATTACCATTTATTTCATTCTTAGACTCTCCAAAACAACAAAATGGAATAATATTCTTTTGGTTGTAATTGATCACATAGTGAAATAATCACAATTAATTATAATTAGAAGCGACATATATATTGATAAATAGTCCTCGATAATAATTAATGATGTTTGGAGGATTCATGGAGTACCATATTCTTTTTTAATAGATTGGGATATGAGGTTTCCTTATGCATTTTAGATATGTATTTAATAGTCATTTAATATACACACCAACATTATCACTGTATAATATCCTTAGATATATGGTCAGTCTAAAAGGAATACAAAATCCATACAAGATATATTTATAAATTTTTCAATGGATATAATTTTAATATCATTAATACTTTACATTTTTAGAATTTTTATACAACAACTATTTCCGTTATGATTTAAGATACATCCTTATAGAGCCCAATATTGAAGGAATTATAGAACTAAAAACAGGTTTAATGAATTATATGAAAGAATGTTATTGCTTACCAATATTACATTTCATTTGATATATATTTTTATATCTATTCATAGTATATCTTGTAAAATTTGATTAATTGGAAAATTTATTCTACAATCATTGGTGAGACCTAGTGTTTGATGTTAGTGATAATGTACTCTTATGAATATCTTATTGAAAAAAGGTTATGATATTTTGAAATAAGTTAAATAATATACTGATATATATAATTATATTCACATTATTCAATCGTAATTTTTTTCTTGTCACTTAGTTATTCCACATAATCCCTCTCATGTCCTTAATGTGTCCCATGAATCTTTCTTGAGGAAATGTGTACCTGATGCTTCACTAGTACTAAAATCTGTTTTCATACCACTAGATCAATATATATCAAAATATAAATAACAATTGGAGATTTTATATTGAAAATATAATGCTATGTGAATTTATACCACACTCTTGGTTAATGTTTTGTGGAGAAACAATAAATTTGAGAAAGAAAATTGGGATCCCGAAGAAACGGTAGGGCAGAAGTAACACAAGTTGTTTTTATTAGATTGATGAAATTTCAAAAGAAAACTTATTATAAGGGGGAAAAATATAACATCATGTGATTTTATGATATATTTCAATTTAAATAAATTTTATTATTTGTATATTTTTCATTATTCGCAATAATGTGTTTATGTAGACCAATATATATTATTAAATTATTATTATTTAATGTGATAGTTATTTCATATAAATTGAATTAGAGGTTATCAATTTGGGTAAATAAATAACGATAAATTATACATTAAATATGTGTTAAATTATTGAATTTTTTCCAATTGTTTATAATCTGATATAAAAAAATTTTAATTTTAAAAAAGATATGTTAAACAAAATAATTGTTTCTATATTACTATTGTATTTTTATCTTAATAATTTAAATTAATAGCAATTGAGGATTAATTTTAAATTAATGATTATATAATATATCAAATAATTTATTCTAACATTTATATAATAGTTTTTAATGGAATGGTATTATGTTATATTAAATTTTTAGCATAAAAATAATTTTTTTTAAAAACAGTTTTGTTCGGTTTTGTGTATTTATTTTAAAATAAGAATCTACCACTTAAAGGAATTTAATCATGAAAAATTTATTTAATATTTTTATTTATAATAATTAATATTATGAAATGTTTTTAATGTAATTTTTTATCATTATGAATAGTAACCAGATAAAAAAATCATTATTATGGCAATGGTTAGAAGGGGATAATGTGGTGTTAAACTAAAGAGATATGTGTTTAAATAAACTGGAAACATTTATAAATACTACTAGATGAATATATTTGAAATATATATCATTATATATTATTAATGGAATCTGTTATGATCTACTATAGCATGAGTGAGACTTTATTATATATTTTTATTCTTTATTATCACTAGTGTGATACTCCTCTTAGTTAAAAACTAAAACCCCATCTCCTCTCTAATCAACAAAACATGTGTTACTTATCACCATGAAAATCAACCCAAATATATTTTAATCTTCCACGGACATATCTTATAGGTTACTCCCTTCTAAAATTTCAAACCAATTCTTTTTAAAATTAGATTCAAATGATGTTTCTCAAAGAATATGTATATGTTCTTATAGATATTTATCATGTTTTATTCTTTAACTATATACAATAAATATATTGTGTCAATTCTAAAAAATAATTAAATTATAATTATTATAGTTATATTTTATTATTATTACGATAAATTAATTTTCATATTCTATCAGTAAAATTTAAAATACTATCATTATTATTGTGTATGTATAAAGTACTGCATCCACATAATGATATAATTCATTTTCCATAAACATCATTCATTCTTAGTTATTATAATGAATTCAATATTCACATATGATTTTTGGTAATTAAATATACATATATAATTTTAATAAATTTGAAATATTTATTACATTTCCTAGCATTGGAAAATGATAACACTGGTCGTGCGTACGTGTGGACTACCACCTTCATGAAGTGATATGGTTCATTTTTCATCACCAAACAATATAAATAATTATATAAGTGTATATAATGAATAAATAGGATAATTGTGTCTTAATTATGAAAAAATATATAATGAATCCACAACCATTGTGCATGTACCGAAACCATCAAACTCAAACATGCATTGAAAATGCACTACATTTCACACGAACTGTCATTTAAATGTAGAATTATTAATGGAAGGGAAATTTTAAATTATAACGAAATCAAAAATTTTAGGTTATATATTAATATGGTTTTGTATTTAATTTATAATAAATAAATATTTATTATATAAAATTTTCGAATCTATACAAAGAAAATGTGATACGAGGTAAGGGTTTGTGTTATAATCTTTTTTATATATATGATTATCTATGATATATATATTTATTGAAATTATGTGTATAATATTATTTAAATATAATATATATTAAAGTACTAGGTTTAAAATAAGAATATATATGTTAGTATAAATTTTAATTATTTGGAAATAAAAATGATTGAGTAAATGTTTTTATAGAAAAGTCTACCTTATTTCCTATTTTGTAGTCAAAATGTTTCCTCCAAATAGTTGATCATAAAATGTGTGTTATGTATTATTGAAATTATAAATTAATGTATTTAATATGTGTATTTTAAATATATTTTTATTAATTAAAAATTATTAAATATATTCTTTTTAAAGAAAAAATTTCTAGACAAGTCATTTTTTACTATTTAAAAAACAATAAAAAAATGTTCTCTTTTAACATATATGGTATTATTAAATTTTCCCACAATCCTAACATTTGATCAATTAGATTAATACATTATAACTATAAATGGTTATTTTCAATGAAAATACATTTCTTACTCTTGTGGGAATTTTTAGTCAACAGGTTTGCAAAGGAGAATGACAGTTTTACAATGTTTTCAATAAAGGTATGAAAGTTATTTTACAGGTGTTTTTAATCTATGTTAACATAATTAAGGAAAATTTATACTTCATTGGGGATATTAACGTATTATTACATCCTCTTTCTATCCATTTATTTCTTATGAATATGAAGATGATTTAAAAATGATTATTCTTTCACATTGTTTTGTAATGTTATGATGAAACCATTATTAATCCTTGAAATTTTACATAATCTCTATCATGAAAAAATAATGAAATATTTATGAAACATTTTTTTGTTCGTATTTTTTAAGTGATGATATGATGTCTATTTTATTTTCTTAAGGAAAACATATGCATGGTATTTATTATATAACAGGTGTGCATGAAATTATATATATATATATTTTTTCATTTAAATGGTTATCTCATAAGATAATAAGATCTTGATTAGGGAGAGAAGATAGTTTATTGAATGAAAATTTTCCAATAAAAAAATATTGGGAGTAAACATTAACTATGAAAATGATTGAATTAGAAGTGACAATAATCCATTATGATATACTTGAATGTTAACCTTGACTAAGGAAATGAATTTATATGATTAACTATATACCAAATTATTATGTATTATGATTGTGATATATTTTCATTGGTCATGGTTGATTGTTGATAATTCTTCAAACATATGAATTAAGTATTTTCTTTCAAATATCTATTCTTCCATCATTTCTGAATAATGATTATTGACGGATTTGGTATAATATCCAGAAGTTATAATCATGCTCTTATATTGTTCTCATTATCATATGATTACATATGATCATTGAATGATATCTCTATTTTTTACCCTAACTCAGAATCCAATCACATGATTTCTTATATTTTCTTTCCCTATGTAATAAATTATAGAGTTAAATTTGGTATGTATATGAAGTGTTTTATGTGAGAAGAACATTATTGGAGACATTGAATATCATTCAATAAATATGATGATTATATATCTATTCATAAAATATAATAACCTCTACAGTCTTAGGGAATGTATTTTTATTAGTTATCTTTATTATTAATATATACTGATTTAATATATAAGTATCAAATTATTAGATCATCTCTGTGGGCTGAAGAAGAGATTATATATAGTCATTTTTGAGTGTAGGATGAGTATTGATATTAAAAGGAGTAGTGATAACAATAGAAGTAGAATAATATTCAACATTATAGGATGATGAGAAAACCTAGACCATCACACCTAGATTCAATGCTAATAAAATAATCATTTCACACTATCATTTATACCATCTTATATTACATGAATATAAATTTCTATAACAATAATTGATTAACAAATAATTATTCTCTTTCATATCTACGAAATTATTGTTGTGTAGTTTTAGAGTGTTCTTAAAAAAAATAATGACTGAAAACCATGCCTTTTTAATAAAATAATCATTCCTCACATTATATTGTGAAATATATTATTTATTAAATGTGTTCTATTTGTATCATAAAATTGTAAAAATATAAAACTCTTTAAAACCCATCATATAATGTACTATGCTTTATAAAATTGTGAAATGGAAAAGCAAGAAGATTGAACCCAATATATTAATGTGGTGTAGTAAAAAACATGAGAGATAATGAAATAAGAAAGACATAATCAATATAGTAGAATAAATTGATAAATATGTATATCATATAATCAACAAATATAGTGTGAAATATATCTATGGATAATAACCAGATAGGAAAACAAATATAATCATAATCATAATGTTAAAATGTTCCTTAATTATGAAATGAATATTTATAAGCATCTTACTCTTACCATGTATGCCTCAACTAGTAAACATTCAATAAGCGAACATGCTTCAACTAAATACCCAAATAATAATGCATACAAAATTATTTATCTCAGAAGATCCTATAAGTTTAATCAAGGGGATATATAATTTTGGGACCCACTCATTAGTGTACATGTTGAATTAAATACAAATATAGTGAATGAAAAATAAAATCCATAATAATTATTCTATATCAATCATTAAATATCTATATAGATAAAGTATAAATAATGTTAATTTTCTATAGTCAATTAAATTACATTCATTGTAAATGGTATATACCAAACAATTTATATATCAATAGGTATATAATTAATAAGATATTTAAAAATATAAAATATTACCAAAACTTTGAAAATAATGAACATGAACATGGAAGTGAAATATATAATTTAAATACCAATGAAGAGAGATATAGAACATACCATCAAATAAATTAATGTAATTAGAATAAAAAAGTTAAGAAGAATAAGGTTTAAACCCTAAAATTATATAGAATAAAATGTTAATATAAATTAATAATAAATTATATTTGTAAAATAAAGGAAATTATTTTTTGGAAGTTATATAGTAATAGAGAATTTAAACATTAAAATGGACATTATAAAATCTTTTGTAGATTATTTGAGAAAATTTTTTTTAGTCACATCCAAAACATTTTTCATGAGATAAAAGGTTGATTTTAAATAATTTTTTACCATAATTTTTAACAATTGTATCTTTATTTGAATAAATTATTATGTAAGAAAATGTGGTGTGAAATATAAAATAACACATATTTGAAATTCGATCACTTTTTTTGGATATCTTATAAAAATAATATATTTTTCATTTTTATTTAAGAATAAAACATTTATGGAATAACGTGAATAAATAATAATTTTTAAACCATAAATAATTGAGTTAATTCTAAATAATAAATGATGTTTTGGATGAAAATAAATTTTTCTCATGCATAAATATTTATCAATAAAGTCTATTTGTACCTTTTTGAACAAAGGAATAAAAGTATTTTATGGAAATCATTAAAATTAAATATTTCAAAATTTTAAATGGAAACCAAAATATAATATAAATTTATCATAAAATAAAACTAATATGAATAAAAAAATTATTTAATGAAAAGAAAAAATATATATATGGAGTGAAATGAATTTTGACAAAGAATGATAATTAGTTTTTTATTTTCATATATGAATTATTTCAGTTGATTTGAGTTTCAAATATAGTAAAATGGAAATAATAAAATAAAATTGTTGAAATAACCAGAGTATAAAAAATGGATGTGTATTAATATATAAAAGAAATTAAATTCTATTAATGAAAATTTAAAAATAAATAATCATGATAAAACATGTGATTCAGAAATAAATTTTCTTATCTTTAGAAAAAGATGAACTAGAACACCAAAAAAGAGGTAAATTGAGTTGAAACTTTATATAACATTAATAATTAAATAATCATGATATAATAAATCATATTTTTATTATTTACTCCATATAAATAAATTCATATTTTACAGCAAGAAAAACTGTAATAATATATTAAAACTGAAATAGATAACCCTTACAGCTATAGTAAATTTTGAATCAAAACCCATTGAAAGTGTCAATATGAAATGAAAAATTATATACCATTAATATTTTTTTAATAATTATCTAATATTTTAAATTCGTACTAATTACAATATATAAATTAAAATATATTAATAACATGAAACATGTCCCATGAAATTAAAATTAATAAAAAGAACTCTTACTATTATTTCTCAGTTGGTCTAAAACATTCCAATATCAAATATATTCAATTAAGATATAGTATTCATCATTTTAAAAGACATATTTAAATTTATTATTTGGTAAATAAATCGTTAATAACCTATTCTTTACATATTTACTCATAATTACTTTTTAATACAAGTATTTGTGAGCTAACTATATTGTTCTTCATGCATGATCACATATGTTAGGATCACTAATTTCACATTTCCTATAATTTAATCATACCTAACATGCATATAATGTATTATGGTTTGTTTTTGTTATATTTATATAGTTTAACAGTCATTTTCTAGAACATATGTTGAAAATTCCCAGGGAAATCTAAAAAAATATCATTTTCAGAAATATCATTTCATAAAAAAATATTTTACATAAGAAGATAAATATATATATATATGTATATCTAAATATTATAGAATAATTTAAAAAATATTAATTCATCATTATCACATAATATAATCTGTATATATGTTTCATTAATAACGTGTGATAAAAAAAATGCTAACATCATTTGTGTAAGTTGTAAAACTATCCAAATTAGGTACATTAAATAATAGTTGAATGAGTAAGAACATGCTTTTATATAATGATAATATATATTATAAATAATATTATTGATTTAAAATTTGTTTTATTCATGTAATAAATCATATTCAATAAAAATTATATTAGGAATATAACTAGATGTAAATGATAAAACTTTTACGAAATGTCTCAATATGATAGTTTTAAGATGTAAAATTTTCTAATGGATAGATTATGTTATTGATAATATTATTAATATATTGGTAAAATTACCTTGAAAATATGTACTAATTTATTAAAAATAATATAAAGTCATTAAATAATTTTATATAACCATTCATGTAGGGTGGTGATGAAAAATTAAATACATCAATCATGGAGGAAGTATTTGACACATAACATGATCAAAGTTATGATTTTTTTATATGTTGGGGAGAATTGTAGATAATGGATACTATAAATGCATAGAAAAATTTTTGTTTATAAATAATAATTATAGCATTATTATAGGGAATTTATAGAATATTTAGAGGAGGTTTTGTAGATTGTAGTATGAAACATCTATATTAAATGAATTAAAACTTCCATGGATATAATCATTTAAAACCCTCCCAATAAAATTTAAATAGAACTTTTGGGGTAATTAGAATTTCTATGTCAAGAAAAATTATTTTATGATAAATATTTTCAATAAACTATCTAGATAAGGTTCATAAGGAGTGTTTATAGGAGATATGGTTAAGGGATCCATTTATAAGTGATATAGGTGGAAGTATTATAAGTACATATAACATTAAAATAAATTTAATATCATTCACAAGGTAATCTATAAATAATTATGAAAATATTGTAAAAATTATACAATTTTTTGGAATTCACTAAACCAATCTAATTAAGACATGTTTTGGTGATAAATGATGTATTACACCTTAGTTTAACAATCCTATTAACAGTCTAACTTTCAATATATTAAAATGTTTTTACCTTTTGAAATTTTATTTCTGACTGACACATAATCATAACTAATTATACAAATTTAATATTTTCATTCCAAAATTGAAAACTCTTTTCCAAAATTCAATTTTCGATGTAAGTCAATATTTATTGTAATCTTAGTTGGTATAACACGTAAGAACTATTTTTAGAAAAAAAATATCTTTATAGTGAAAAATAAATTTACTCTAATTCCTTATATGGTAAAATCATTATAATATTGTTATTTGTTGAATAATTTTGAAATCATTTCATAAAAATAACCATTCATAATACAGTTTTCATTATTATAAACTGTATTATCAAAAATATATATTATAACTGTTAAATGATTCTATATTCACTTTTAGCATGTCGATAATCAATGGATGAATGATTATTAATTTTTTACATGAATTATAAATATTTGGAAATATGACTATTATCCTAATTTTTTGAAATTTATATTTTAAATAAAATGTAAATATAATTTTTTTAAACAAATAATTTTTTTGAATAATTTGTTGAGATGAATTATATATGCATACAAGGAGTGATTCACTATAGTTAGCATGATATCCAGGTCTATTTTTTTTATATTTGGTAATGAAATAATCTAGTTTGAATCCTAAGGATAAATATAAGGATATGATGAGTCATAAAAAAATCATTCAATTTTGTGAAAATATATAGCGAGTATGATTAATGAAATTAGACACTTTTCTAGATAATATAATTAGATATGGATCTATAATTGTTATAACTTATGTTGATAAATCCAAAAATTAAACATTAGGCCATACATAATCAATAAATAGTGAATTGAAAAGATATTTTTTGAAAAAATAATTGGATTGTGTTGGGATATAAGCTTTGGAAATTCAAAAAACACATTATATGACATTTTGAAGGACATGAACAAATTTCATGGTTAGAAAACCTAATATGAAACATTAAAATGGATATCATATATTAAAGACTAAATACTCATAAATTTGGATAAACATATCATTTATAAATTATTTCTTCTAGGTTTATATATATTTAGTTTCTTATGATAATTAATTCTCATCATGTTTCTTTTATAATGTATATTTAATGATGGGAAATAAGAGAATCCATGCCAGAAACCAATGATAAGGTAAATTTTTATGTTTTCTATAATGAGGTACCTATCAAAATGGAAATACATGTTTTAAATCATGTTATATTTCTGATATTTATACCTTTTATTATGATTAACAACTGTAACAGAGTAGATTTTCAAATCACATCAAATGAAAATAAGGATGACATATACTGGATGTTCATGTGTCAAATATGATAAAAAAGAATATTTTATTTCTTTAATGTTAAAAATGTGAGATGATAAACCATACAAACATCATTAAAGGAAATGTAAGAATCTCTATGCCTTGCAAAGGGAACAAAAATCATCTAATTTGTAATGAAAAATGAAGAGTCTGGTTAATAAGAAGAAGCGAATAAACATTCCAACTAAAGAGCCACTAATAGTTTAATGATATGTATTTGGGGATCCTAATCCACATCCCGGTCAATGACCAAATACAAGGATTAATTCCAAATATTATATTCTATGAAAATAATTGAAGTGTAATGATTGAGTTTTTTAGGTGTTGGAATTCAATAATAACATTATTAATAAAGGTTTTTATCAATTATATGATGGTTAAAAGAGTTTTGAAACAATTAAATATTGTTCTGAAGTAGATTTTCTTTATGTATTTTTATCAATATATTAATTGGAAAAAATTGATTGGATAGGTGATTTAATAATAATGTGATATTTTATGGAAATTCACCAGATTAAGGAAGGGATATTCTATGATATGTGATTAATGATGAAGTAATAATAGTTAATTAATGTTACTATATTTTATGAAATATATATATATATATATATAATAATTTAGTATATAATAAGATGATTTTATTATTAATGTTCTTTTGAGAGAGTTCATCATATTTTTGGGAATGTTTAAAGAAATATATTCATATAGTTTATGTTTTAAAAATTTTACAAGTTGGAAAAACAATCATCATCAGTGGTATAGACAGGGACATGGACACAAAACGAAATCATAAGAGTGGTGCATCGCCTAATTGTCTCCTAAATGAGGTATTGGTTAGAATGTAATTTTGTTAAAACAATTATTTGGATGAAAATTTTGTTTTCATTTTGGGAAATACATTACTGGGCAATTGTTTTGAATTGTAGGTATTCTGAGAATATTAATGAAAAATATAGGAAAGTCGTCATTATTTCGGGGAAAATGCTACCCATTGTTCTAACATGTGATTTAAAATGAATGATTATTTATGAGTAACATAATTAAACCCTTTAATTTTTAGGATATTTGTGATATTGGGTTATTTTTGGTAGAATGATTGAATTTGATCTTTAGATTAAGATATTAATATGAAGGTGTATTAATTTTTGTAACTTATATTCTATATGATAACCAATTATGTTTTTTGTCTATGTATTGGGAAAATTTTAATACGTAGAATTCATTTTGTGAAATAATGTGATTCAATAGAAGTTAATTTTAGTTATACATGCATAAAACATTAATATTTAATACTCATCATTTTTAGTAACAAATGATATTTTGGTAAAAATGATTAATTTATGAAATTATTCTTCTTAAATTATGTATATTACCTTATTTACATAACCAAGATGGTAAAATAATCATCTAGATTAATTAAAATGATCTTTAAAAATTATATTAATTTTTGGAAAATTGATAATATCTTATATATTTTTAAAGAGGTATAACATTATCTCTAAATTGGATCATATGTTAAAATCAATTTTTTACATCCAAATTTTTTCCTTATCTAGAAACCTAATAATGTAACCACATTCTTTATTCAGTTTCCTTATTTTTAAAAGAATGTTTTATTAACCCATTTTATTGTGTGGTTTTTTCCACATACAGATTTTTAAATTTCAAACCCCTAATTACTGAGTACAAGTTAAAATTGTGATAATTCAAATTATTTAAGAGGATAGACTATAAAACCCATAGAGCTTTAAATTATACTACCTTTAATGGAATTAAAACCCAAATAATTGAGTTTAAAGAAACACTGATATACTATTAAAATATTATTATTTCAATGTAACCATTAAAACTAACACATTAGAATGGAGAGTTTGAATAGTAGTAAATAAAATAATATATATATATATATATATAATTTTTTTTCAAAATTATAATGGTTTTGATAAATGATTAGGGAGTAAGAACTTGTTTTTAAATGTCTCCATGGAAAAATAATTTTATAACTTTTAGTGAGAAAATATTATTAATAATATATATAAAATTTTAAAATTTTATTTTATAAAATAAAACTTATTTTTGAATTAATAATATAATCAATTATTAGGGGTGATAATTTGGTATTTTTTGTAAAAATAATTATCTATTTGTTAATATTAGAAAATATATTATTTTTGTAAAGCATCCATTTTTCAATAATAAATAATTTAATTATCCCATTATTATTATAACATGATATAATATGATAATATATATTCATTATTTATATTTTTTTGAATAAAATATATATAAGTCTTATTTAACATGTATTTTATTATAATTTTATTTTTATGATAGAAAACATGTTTCTCTTAAAAACAATTTTAAATGGAATAATGTTTCCCTATTTTAATTTATTTTAATAACCATGATGAGGAATAAATTAAATTAAATATATAGAATATACATATATATATATGTGTGTTTATGTCTCTATATTTCTAAATTTAAATTATTATAATTATTATTTATATTCATAGAAATAATATTTGATCTTCCTTTCCTTGAAAAATGTGTTTTTCATAAAATCTTTTTTCATCATGATTATGGGACTTATATTACATAAATTATTAAAATAATTGTGTTAAATTTGATAAAATGTATTCTATTATTTTTATAATCCAAATTTATATTATTGAATAATTTTATCTTATTTCTTGTTCAAAATGAATTGTCAAAAAATTTAAAAAGTTATTACCGTGGTTAAAAATAAAGAAGGTAAGATATTGAAACCGTAGAGGAAAATAAGAACAAACCTTTAAAACAATATTTATATGAGTTTTATTTGTTTTTTTAAGCCATATGCGTCCAAAGATTAATTTTATTCAATTTTTGAGTCACTTAGAATGAGATTCACATCTATTATAAATAGTTTTATGAATTTACAATAATTCAAATCCCAATAAATTATTAATGAGTTCCCAATTTAATTTTTTATTCATACCTATAATGAAATTTGGATAAATAAAAATAAGAAAACAACAATCCCCAATATAATTACATACATTATATAGTTTTTTCATCCCAAAATTCCCTCCATAAGGTCATTAAAAATATGTCCAAATGAGGTTCTTTATAGTAAAAGGAATCTTCTTTACCGGGATCCTTCAGTTTTTTTGTCCCCTTTTCCACTGAAAATTATGTCAAAAAAAGTAAAATATTATAACACCAGTATCCCCTAAAAATGTATTTTATTACGTTTATGTAATAATATTTATCCATATCATCTTCCATCTAATGGGAAACAAATCCATCGTTCATGTATATGGCAGAGCACTTCCTCACGAACTGATTTAATTCAATTTACATCATCCCATCTCATTGAAATTAATGATGATAAATTAAATATTAATATTTTATATTCCATAAATATTAAAAATTATATATAAAAATTTATCATATACATTCTTATGATGTCATCCGTGGAAAAATGATAAATTTAGTCCCTTGTGCGGAGGACTATCACCTCAAAAATCGATGTGATTTGTTTTCATATTATCACATCACATGGATGGTATATATATGTAAATTTATTTAAATAATAAGATAATAATTACATTAGTAAAAATAATAAAATATAAAATTGCACTAACATTCTTCCCATATTGATTATTGAAAAAATGGAAATGTTTCCCATGTATGAATATAACTTATCATCTCTATGATTGTAACATAGTTTATAATTTATAACCATAATTAATTATTATTTTTTAAAAAATAAATTATGTATAAATATTATAATTCATTATATATAATTATTCTATATATTATATCATAATCACCCCTTGGAACATGGTTAACATTCCAATTCCAATTTGAAATTATGAACCGAGGGTCCTCAAAACACCTTAGGCCGACATATCTGATTTTGTAATTAAAGGAATCATTAAAATAAATGAATTAAATATTTTTTATTTCAGGGATTAAACTAAGAAAATGTTTTTAATAAAAAATAATTTATATAAGTTTATTACATAGGATATATATGACATGAAAGTTAATTCATGGAGTTGGGTTTAGTGTTTCATCTCAAAACATCCTTTGTGGAGAAAATTTCCCTTTTATGACCCATGTTTGTTATCAATATTGAATATTATTCCCATATATATATATATATATTATAATTTATTTTTCATACATCATGTTTTTTGTTAGAATTAATCTACCTCATTTTCAGTAATTTTTATTAAGATAGTAATAATATTGGATGGCTTTATGTTTCAGTATCATCTATTCATGATTATTTATGATCGAATTTACATTATATGAAATTATTAGATCATTATATTAAAACCGATTTAATTTTATCCGCTTATTTTTATTTATGATTTTTTATTTAATATTATAGTTTCCTTTAATTTCTTAATAAAACTATGAACAAAATTATTTAGGAAATAATTATTTATTTTCCTATTCGGTGAAATATATTATTTAGTTTATTATCAGGTTTTCTACATAAAGTTAATGTTTATTTTTAGAAATCCCCAAAATTATTATTAATAATATTTTACCCATGTTTTAATTTTTCAATGAACTATTTGAATGAAAACATATTTTGGTTTTCTAAAAGAGGTACCTTTTCAACCATTTTACTAAAATTTGAAATGAATGTTTCTTTTTAGCTTAAAAAAGATTCATTTAATTAACCCCCATCACGAATACTCATATATTTGAAGTTTTCTTTATATGATTAATTAAATGTTTTTAAAATAATTTTTTCTTTAATATATAGGGATTTTTTTATTTTGAGAATGTGGATTGAATGTGAAAGGAGTATTTCTTGGAATAAAATATTCATTTTAATATTCTAAAGTGGTTTTCATTATTGAAAATAACCATTGATGTTATGGATTTTTTGAAATATATATATATATATATTTCTATCATATATATATCTATCTTATTATCACATACATTTAACTGTCAATACATGCCTTATGTTTATATATCAAATTACATAATTATGGAATTTATATTTATTATGATGTGAGATAAAAATATTATAATCATTTAGTTCCATGTGTCATTCTTATTTTTATACCTTATTACTAATATCATTATGGTGGAAAAAATATTTATAAACATGTTATTATGGGTGTTCCTTGATAGTTCTACTATCAACATGTTAATTATTTTAGACTCATTAGAAGTCGTGTAAAATATTACAAAATAATCATAATCCATTATAATTTTTTTTTCAACCATGAAATATTTTCAAGGAAGTTATCCCTAACACATGTTTAAGATAAATAATATGTTTTTATTTGATTTTGTATTATTTCATGATCTAATAATGAAATTTTCATTATGTTATACCCCTATTTGATTACAGTTGAGCAATATCATTTTTTATTTCTGTTTTAACTTGTACTCCAATGTTTTGTGTCATTTTCATGTTTTTCACCTTACATGGATTTTTAGCTCACCCATTTTATTAAATTTATCGCCCAGGTTCTACAATATTTTTTAGGAACTCAAATATATTTATGATATTGCTGTTGAGAATAAAATAAATATGTTTTATTTTTTCCTCATTTTTATGTAATAAGAACATATCCCAATAAAGTGACTATAACTCAATATATATTGGTTGCAATTAATGTATTTTTATATTAAAACTTATAAAATAATATGTGTAAAAGAATTTGTTCATGATTGTGGTAGGAATGTATTCCTATCCCAATTGTACTAGTGTCATATCACCATGGACAACATGAAAAAATTTATTCTTCGAAGAAAGATAATATTTTTTCTCTAATCACTGAAGATTATCATCATATTTTGATAATAGAAGAGACACATTACCAATATCATATTACTATTTTTAATAGCGATCATCAAATCAATTTTAAATATTCATTCGATAGGTACACAATCTAATGGAACAAAAATGGTGGTATAATTCAATGGATGACTAGGATTGGGGCCATATCAGCAGTCTTATTAAGGTTCGTCAATATGATTTGTAAAACACCTAATGGTATCCCCATATAACACCAAATAAAGATAATTAACATATTATGGTGTCATTTCGGATTTAGGAACATATTCCATATTTTAAAGGTGATTGACTACAATATAATTCTTAATATGATATAATATAGGATGCACATATCCCTTCTACCATTCAGGAGATCCAATAACACATTCCGATAAGGAATTTACATATGAATACCACTCAATCGACCACTTCAACCAATAATGATCTACATATTTTGGAGACTAATTAATGGAAGAGTCAAATTCACCCCAAAAATATAGTTTCTCACCTACATATTTGATCATCATTTCATTTTTTTGTTCATATTATTGTATAAACAAACTATTATAATCATATTTTAATTACCTTCATAAATCCGGATAACATTACTTGTCCAAAACAATAAGTGGTCGACATGTTTTCATGATGATGTAGGATGATTATCAATTTCCTAATCCTCCAAATTATAGTTTCCTTGAAGTTATGTGCCTTATATATGCAAAACCTCATATGTATTCTATATCATGATCCAAAAAAGTAGGAAATATATACAATAATACTCCTCCTCATGGTAGTGTATTTTTGTATTAAAGAGACTTTATCACTGAAATTCCCCAGTGATGGAATCCTCTATTGTCTGACCATGTGGAATAATGTGACCCTGAGGAATAAGGGGATTACATGGATTTACATAGGAAAACAACCTAATACAACATCTAAGCAATTTTTTTTTCCGCATAGACACTTTCAATTATGAACTCCTAATTATGATAAAATATCAGTGAATTCGTTACTCATTACTAGACATGTGGAAAACCATTTAGTGACTAAGGTCTAGAAAACATACATAAAATTGATATAAGGATCACCACCATGATATAAACACATATTATTGTCTGATATGACTGGCTGGTGTCTTTATGACCTAGAATGAGAGATCAAAATGGATGATTAAAATATTATAGTATGATTTCCTCAACAAGATGAATTCTATCTAAATATTAATTTTTAAATCCTTTTCAGACATCCATACCTACGTATGGAGTGATTGTGGATAAATTTGGAAAACCCCATAACTTGGAAAAAATATCTTTAGATGTGACTCCCAATAAGGTCATAGTCGTAGAAGATATCATGGGTCCACGTAATGCAAAAAAAAGTTAGGCAACCTAATAAATACCCTCCCCATGGGGAAATCAAAGAAACCTTAAAAGATAGAGAGAGGGACACCAAAAGCCTCATTATATTTACATCATGAAAAAAACGGAACACATAAAAACTAATAAAATTTATGTCACTGACTATATGATAGCTCATTGTAATATGTGACACATATCCATAGAAGCCACCACACTCGAATTATATGTGGGAAATCAAAATAAAGAAGAATTCTATTGATTTATTTCTCGAATCTATACTTGAATAAAACTTTCCCATAGTTTTGGTGTGATTTTTACATCTAAATCCCTTCCCAGGACATCAAATCACAGGAGGGTACCAAGGAAATGATTGGTCACTCAAAACAAACCCTATCTAATAAGGCTTGGGGGGAGTAGTTATATCAATATCCAACATTAGAGCCATTTAATCCTTAATAATAGGACCATAGTGTACCAAACTTTTATCCAAATCTCCCCCAACACACATATATTGGGGTAATTTTAATCATAATAAAAAATATATATTTTCAAGTATAAGAGTAAAATAATAACAGACATCATCCTAGCCATTCCTCTTAATAGAGACACTCCCCTTTAATTTAGGGTCTACTATGATATCATGATTTAAATCTCCCTCGTGGTCATCATTTACATTCTATGATAGGGGTATCATTTTTAAAATCAAATGAAACTCTACAAGGTTCATAAAAAAAATATGACCCAACATGAGCAAGGGACAAAAGCAGGAGCCCAATGATGCTGTCGAAGGGGAAATCGACCGTAAAAATATTTCATACTAATTGGTTCATGATGTGGTTTCAAATGTGATATACCAACCTGAGTTCCACAAAATGGTGCCCAGACACAGTTGTTCCAATGACCTTAGGTTTCCTACCCATACTCTAGATGCTACCAACTAGTAGTGATGGTCTAATATGTAATGTGGAGAGGCAATAACTTTTTATTAAAAGTATCTCAACAATGAAAAATAAATAGATAATAACCAAATGATATAACCATCACCCAAAATAATACCATCAACAAATAAATATGAGTATCAAATGATAACAATATCTAAAATAATGAATTATATATGTCATTAAATATATGTTTCTAGTGTCAAAATGAATAACTAAAAATAAAGAGACACTAATAACTCCCCAAAGGGTGAAGAAATAATGTCTAGTTTTTTCATCCATGATCCAACCCAACTCAACTGTTTATCATGTGACTTTTTACCTTGTCTAGTCCATAGAACATGCATTTTATTTTAGTGTCTATCAGTAAGCACAAGAAATTGTGGTAATAACTCAGAAGGACACCCCAAATGGTGTCTAAAAAATATCCATTCTAGAATAATTAAAAAAATAGTATAAAGAAGAAACTATGTGTGATGAAGTAAAAAAATTTACATATAAAACTATTCTTTCATTAATGAAATAAAATATCAGGTTCGCGATGACACCATAACCATTAATACCTATTCCAAACCGTGCTGGGGGATAAACCATATAATATAGGGAAATCACAATTCATTAGATAATGATATTAAATTATCCATTTAAAATTTTAATTCATATCACGACTACTTTAATAAAATTATCATGGTCCTAGAACGTCATGTCTAGCACCTAATAGATATTTGGAACATGAATCCAAATCCCACTCCTCATTTTAAAATAATTCATTTATGGGTAGTGGGAGATTTATTTTGTGTCTCACAATTGTTTATCAATCAATAACATAGTTGTATTTGGAACATCAATCCTTATCAAACCCTTATTTTAAATTCAATCACCAATATCACACATATCAAATCTATCATATTTAGTCATCATTAAATTATTTTATCCATTATTCTCATCATGATTAATAGTTTATATTTATCAAGAAAATCATGGTTCATCTCATCAATCACATAGAATAATATGAAAAATTCCATATTTAAACCATTTGTATACATTTATTCATATAAACCATTAATATTTTAATATTAACCCAACCTCACATAATTCTTATTTTTAGGAAAATTGTAATTGCCTTAATTGGAGATTTCATAGCCATAATTACCAAATTTCACGGTCCAAGTTCAAAAATATTAATTATCACATAGAAATTCAGCTAATCAAATAAATTAGGAATGGTATTTCCAATCATGGCAGTTGATATTAACTGATTGCAAACATGTAATTATTATTTGGATAATATTAATTGATAATAATACCACCTGCCTAAATGTTGTTAATTGGTGTTCACCAAATGGAAAAATCAAAAGTCGAACGTGAATAAAATAGATTATAATGGGATAGAAAATTACGTGGCCAAAAATTAGGGCCTTTTTCCAATAGAACATTGCCATTAAAATGTAGAACTAATCCAATGCTTATGGGGGAAAAATACATCTTGATCTGAAAAGATAGATTAGGGAGATTTGAAACCACACATGAAGAGATAACATACCAGAGGAGGTGAATAACCTTTAAGTATATCATTTATTTTTCATCAATGAAGTCTAATTATCCTTATAGCCCTTATTGGAGGTTGATAATTATAGGGGAAATTTTTAGGACCGGGCAAGTGTTTTTAGGTGTTAAAGACAATGTGTTTCAGATTTCAACTAAAATTTGTAGCTGAATAAAACCCATGGGCATGGTATCTTGGGTTGGTGGGTATGGATTGAATTTTTTTTTCTTTAATCATGCGACTGTTCCAAGGGGTCTCACAGTTTCTCCTAAGTGTCATAGAGTTTGAAAAAACATGCTCAAACATTACAAATCCAATTTTCCATGATATGCACAATTTTATATGGTGAGTAAAAGGTTTTGAAACAACTATAAGGCAACCATGAAGGTTAAAAAATCCACCTAAAATTATCCAACTTCCCATAAATAATACCAAAGGAAAAAACTATCCAATAGATAAAAAAACAAGGGTAATAGAGTATCTACAAATGAGAAGAAGTCATCTAAATATATTCTCAGGATCTTTCAATCTCCCTAGAATATAAAAAAGACATCATTAAGGTGTACTTATAGGAATATCTATGACTATGAGGTAAAAAGATCATTACACAAAGCATGAATATTTCCTTATCTCTACCATGATTCCTCATGAACAAGTCCAAGATTCCAAAATGCTTGAACTATCATCATGTTATTTCTGCTAAACACTTTCTCAATATAATTTAAAACATGCATTAAATGCTCTTCAAAGGATGCATCAGGGTAATGCACAACATCATACATATAAATCACATGAGACGGGTTCGGAAGATGTATTTGAAGATGTGGATCATGAAAAAAGTATTATTAGAACTAAACATCTATCTATGATAAAATTGATATACCATAAACAATATTTTCTCCATAATCTCAATGGTTTCAAGAAACCTGTGTTCCTAGTTTCCATTTCTTCAAATCCTATGATGAACCAATCTAGAAACAACCAATGGAATACATTATCACCCTCTTTAAAATATAGGGGTTTTTTTTATGAAGATTAGAATAAGAGTTATACTTACATTGATATGTATCCAAACATTTCAAAATCTACTGGACCTAATATGATATCTCATGCCTTAGAAATTTTCTAATCAGCTCTGAGTCACCTGATACTATCTAGAAAAGAGGTGATATAAAATGACTACAATAATGATCCTCATATGGTCCAAATAGAATATTTTATTGTTAAATATTTTTATATGAAAACCCATCATGTTCTATGTACTTCACCAAATACTAGATAAATTATAAAACATATGACAATACCACATCCTAAAAAGCATGTATGGATACATTTATTTTTCCATTAGTCTGTGGGTGGAAATACATACTTAGAAAAACCAATGTAACACGTTTCATCAAGAAATATTTCCTGACGTGAAATGAGTAATGTGAAGCATTGTCTGAAATGATTATCTTAGGAACCCCATGCTGGATGACTATCACCTAAACGTAAAAGTATCATAGCTAATCCACAAAGAAAATATCATGTATGGGAATGAAATAAGATACTGTTTTAATTCAATCCCCAATCACCCATATATAATTATTATTATAAGTGGGTTTTTAGATTCATTCTTCAAAATCAATAGTGACGTCATCCCACTTCTATTCTGGTATATGAAATGGTTATAGTAAACCATTCAGTCATTGACTCTCTTCCTTGAACTATTCAAAGGTGTAGATTCATGTCATGAACCAGGTGATCTCCTTTTTCAAACACAGACACCAATACTACTGACATAGGTCCCAATACATTTTTGAAATGTCTGGATTCATCATCTACATCGAGGCATGAAATTCACATATTTTATCCTCTCACACAATCATAGGAAAAACTACATGGCCCCAGTCATAGATGATATCATCTTCATCTATATCCCAATCAGAAGGTGACTCCCTACCTTTATGGATTCCCTATAAAGTCCAATATCTATAGATCCTCATTAAATCATTAATTAATCACGTTTATATGTGTAGATTATACTGATACTAATATGAGGGTCACCTGCTGTGTTCCCTCCTGAACTACAACATGAATCTCAGTAAACAAGGTCATCATCTTCCACTCAAAATTATAAAATTTAAATTAATTGGTAGGATTTTTTTTCATAAATGTTCCAGCAAAACTTTTTCCCTTCCCCACTGTATGTTTTATCTTGAAATCCAAAGACAACATATACTCAAACTATCTCCATTTTCAGAGATTTAGTTATCGATGTGAAAATTTATACATTAATATTTTGTGATCAGACTACATAATAAACATAATTCCAAAAAGATAATTCCACCATCTCTTCATGGCCTATAGATTTTTTTATAACATGATTTTGTGTGTAGGGTAGTTCTTTTCTAGAGGACTATAGTGTCATGACCCCTATATCAAAAATAAATCCCTCTCCATCAATAATTCCCATTACTAGATCCCATATGCTTCAAAAAACACTGTATACACCACCACTAATATAGGTAGGATCCAGATCAGAGTAGTAGTCAACCATTTCTTCAACTCCTCAAAAGTATTTTCTCATGATCATCACCATTCAAATATTACCAGTTATTTATCAAGCCCTAAATAGGAGTTTCAAAATGGTAAAATTCACAGATTGACATTCTATAATAGCCAACTAATCCAAAAAAAGTCAATATATCAAAACAATTATAGGGATTATCCAAGAAAACCACAACTTGATCATTCTCTTGGTCAATAAAATACAACTTTTTTAGATGATATGACCTAAGAAATTTATATGTTCGATCTAGAATTGAAACTTAGATAGATTAGTGTATTTATGAGGCTATCTCAGTAAACTCGTGATGATTTCAAGATATTGAGAATGATTTTCATGAGTCATAGGGTACACCAAGATGAAATCCTCAACAAAAACCAAAAATTTACCTAGGGTCAGGTGGATGGTTTGGGCTATAAATGATATATTCGTTGCAGGAGCATTGTTCATCCTGAAGGAATGACAACAAACTCGTATAAGTTATAATAGGTTCTAAATGATGTATGTGGAATATCATATTGTATAACTCTCTAAATATGGACCCTTGATCTCATGTAAGTCATGAAGTACCAAAAATATATTCTCAACTTCTCAAAATGATTTTTTCAATACAAAGAAGTGGATATCGGTTCATAAATTTCATTCAGTTCATCTTTCGATAGTTAACAAATAATAACATGGTTCTATAATCGTTATTCGAAAAGAACACTGGAGAAACTCAAGGATATGTACTCATATGGATAAAATCCTTGTCTATAGACTCTTCTATTTGATTATTAATCTCTATAATCTGTGTTGGTTCCATTTATTTGGGTAGAATATAAACATGCTCATCCCCTATCATTATCTCAATTGTAAATTCCACATCACTCTTATATGTTAGACCTAATAACTATACAAGGAAAAAGACTTTTAAAAGTAACAATATAGGTTGAATAAAATCATTTTTCTCACCCCCATCATCTAAATAATGAGTCGTAAAATGGGTAGTGAGCTCCCCCAATTACTGATGAACTGGAATTTCATGTCCTGCACAGATATCTCACTCTCCTTAGTGAACATAATTCTTACCCTCAGTAGATGTAGTGTTCATACAGCTATAATGAATATTTATATAGGCTCAATACACTACCAACCATTCCATATGAAAAAAAATTCAAATCCTAGTATATCAAGGATGTAATGATAGCAATGATAATGATACTATCCTACCTCGTTTCAACACCCCTTCCACAAAAAGATATGTCTTGAATATACTCTTAAATGTGTAATGAAATTCAAAACACCACTACCAGAATCCAACAAAAGAATCAACCATTACAGATGTTTTACAGATATAAATGGATGAGATGAAATATTATTAATTAATCCACATGAATGTGTAGAATATTTAATAATAATACCTCTATCTATCGATGTTCCAACCACTCCATCCACATGTGTTGGATGAACTGCATACAATTTTCCAATCCCTATTCGCTTTGATGCAGCCCCATTCCATCAAACATCACCACTCTTCTTATACATGTAATGTTTCCCATAATTAATTTTTCTACTTCCTCAAAGACCATGTCCAGATGAACTCCAACTTCTAGACCGATTGGGGTAGAAGAACCCCTTACTCCCCCTCTCCAATGGATTGAAGGCCTTCATTTTAATTGATTTTTGATAACATCTCTTTAAAGGGATGATGGGGAACCCTTATAAGGCCCATAGTCGTAGAGATTACATTGTATATAGGATTAAGAGATTACATGACCCAATGGTCTTAGGTAATTCAACCAGACAATAAATACAAGGAACTTCCCCTCCCTAGAATCAAAATCATGATAATAGTTGTCCACCTTCCCATAACCATCTAGTTAGGCTTCTCATGCAAGCACATGCTGGTCCTAATGGCATATCCATTCCCTCACATTATTCTAAATCCATTTTGTTCTGCTCTTCTAAGTGTTGTTTCTCTGAATCTCCCTCCAGGGATGCTCCATTTTTTATAGGGTATGTCTGGGGTAATTGCACTGATCATGTGTCCTAAAGTCCTTGAGGTGGCTCGAAGGCCTTTAAGGTGGCCCAAAAGCCTTACTGACTAGAAGGCCCTAGAGTCTTGAATTCTTTAAGGACTCCAAGCCCAAACTAGTCGTCCAAAACTCTGATTCTACATAGATATCTACAATTAACCAAATGCTGTGGGTTATTTTAGAACCATTGTAGTTACCCAATTCTTACATTAGAGCAACACACTACCAGTGGTAAGGGGAAAAATCCATGATAGTGATGTGGCATTCTATACTTTTTAAATATCACTTGAGTAATGTACATAGAAACTATTCTTTCTCCTTGTCCACTCAACATTCTACTGATCTGGTAAACATTCTCTTATCGATAATTCCAACTCTAAAAATACATACCTCTAATATATCAAGAAAAAACAACCTTCACCCAACTAGGATCCTACTTCTGGTTCCCCTCAAATATATTATCTTGCTTCCCCACCAAGAAATCTTCTTCAGTCTAATGATTTTGATGTTTTAATTAATTACACATTTTCTCCCATCTTGAATGTGTTTCTTTATAGCCACCCCTTCTCTGGAAAACTTTAAAACAATGTGGTAAAAATTAGTAAAGTGACTAGAACTTTACATTGCCAGAAAACTTCCCGATGCGATCCTAAAAAACTCAGCTTCCCTCTCTTGAATGGGAATCTCAGTTGAAAATTTCTCCATTAACTTCTACAAAAATCACTTTAACTCATTATTTTCAAGTTTTCCATCTTGATTATCGATGCTACAGAAATGATTTTATTGATGAAATAATATTTAAAAATATTTTTTGAATATCTTCTCAATAGGAGTCTCATAATTATCATGAATTCTCTTGATAGAATCAAACCGGAAAACAACAACCTCAGGTCCACCCTCTCGAGTGAATGTTTGATGGTACAGAAATTAGAACTCTCATTTAAGGTTAGAAAATCTATTCAAAACCATATTAGGTATTAATTCCATAAACTAAATAATGTGACCAATTTTATTATGGAACTGATCTTCATATAATTAAAGAAAAACTAATGGAACCTTACATTCCACCACTGGCTGCACATTTATCTTCATGCCCTATTGTTTTCCTGTCAATAAGCATTATCATTGGGGAATAATTCTATAATTCCAAACACATTTCTTATGACACATAAAACATAATTAATATATTTAACAAGTTGGTCTCACATTAATCCATAACAAGTTATTCCTTATTTCCCACTACACAATCACCATCAAGGCACTATTAGTACCCTCAACCATCCCTCAACTAAGTCATGATTAAATTTGGATAAACACTATCTAATTTCATTATTTCCAATTAAACACAAAATCATCAATTTCGACTTTCACATATAGATTTATTTTAAATTTTCAATTTCATAATAGTTACTATTTTTCTTTTTAAATTATAAAATCGTGTATATCATTTTCATTTTTAATAGTGTATACCAAAACCTGTATTTTTGTAAATTCCTAAAATTATATATTTAATAATATGTACTGAGTGACTAAAATGAAAATTTTATTAAAACCTATCATCTTGTACTAGGAAACGAGTAAAATATCATAAAATAATAACATCCCACAAACATGTTAAGGTGAAATAAAATTTAACTGTAACATCAAACATCAATAAAATCAATCCCACCTTGGGTAATTATGTTTTTACCCATACATCGGTTAAATATGCCCATAAATGAGTTCATGACCCATGCCTGACTCCTCCATTTTTCATTCCTTCCTTTCCAAAATAGTAAGACTAATGAAAATAAAAGAAAATTTTCATTGATAACTATTTTTGACATCTCTTCCTAGGTTCCACATATCGGTTCCTTAAGCTGGTTTTCTATATGACCTCAGGGGAGACTCACCATATACAAGAGGATTCCTACTAGTAGCTAATGTATATTATGTAATACAGGGAGACTATACACTCTATAGAAAGGGAGATAAATAGTTTAAAATAAACAAATAATAACCAAATCATATAACTAACCATAAGAATAGTACCATAACCAATACAGACTAGTATCACATGATAAACAGAAAAATGAAATCAATACCCAATATACAATAGAGGATATTCCATTCCATATATCTTATAAGTGTCAGTAGAAATATCCCTAAATAAATACACACTAAAAACTCCCAAAAGGGTCCCAGAATCATGTCAAGTTCCATCATCAATCCTCCATCCCATATCAAAAAAAATTCATATGGCTCTCAACCTTTTATGTCCTGCAAATATGAAGTCTCTTCATGTACTGATTATTCATCCTATATAGGATGTGATATAAGTCAGTAGGACACTAACAAAATGTAATAAAAAAATATCCATATTATAACAGTGTAAACAGTTTTATAAATAAAATGTACTATTGATAAAGTAAATAGTTTAAATATTAAATTATCCTTTATTTAATCACATAACTTCCCATGATCATGATTAAATCCAAAACTTGAATAAATTACTTGTCACATTCTAGAGAATGAACTATATAACATTGGGAAATCACAATTAATTATAACATGAGTTTCCATTACCTATCTAATTTAAGATTCATATCATGAATGCTTGGAACCACATTTCAATGCTAATATCAAGGGAGTACAATGTCATTTATATAATCCTTTGGGTATTTGGAGCATCAATCTCCATACCAAACCACATTTATCAATTAATCAAATATGGGTATTTAGAGCATTAGTTTCGGTTCCACACTCTTTTATGAATATATCAGATATCACTATTTTGAGTAGAGGTTCTTATACCACACTCAGTTTTCAATCAATCATATATATAACACATATCACATTTATCATGTTATTAATCATTGAACATTTTTATTTTACATTCTAATCATGATTTACCATTTATTTTTATCAAAAAATCATGGTTCATCACTTCAATCACCTGGGAAAATATGGAAAATTCACTATTTAAACCATTTATTAACATTTAATCATATAAAACATTAACCATACAAGGTTAAGAAAAACATCCATTAATTTCCACTATCATTCAAATCATAATCACATTAATAATTAATTTTATAACCACAATTACCATATTTAAATGTCCCCCTTCAACTCATTTCATTATCACATTGAAATTCAAATAATCAACCCAATTTATAATGAAATTAACTAACATAGAAATTTAAATTTTACAATTACATACCTGTAATTCTCGTCCATACCCTCTAAAATGAAAATTATAAAACCCACATCATGTTTTTTATTTATGGTTTCTAAAAATAAATATACCAATTTGATATAGAACAACCTATATTACAATGATAAAGAAGATATAGAACCCAAAACCTAAGACCATGGTCAAATATAACATGACTATCTGAACATAGGTTTAAACCAATTCCAATAGAGAATAAAACACTCTGATTTATCCAAAAATAGATATGTGGATATGAAAAAAGTAGTGTAGATCCCTAAATCAGATCATTAATTTATTCTGAATGATGTGTGAGGAACAATAAAAACCTCTCTCGTGTTCCAAAATTCATTATAATAGGTTTATGGTCTTTCTAAAACTTTTTGGGGAAAAATCAAGGGGGTTCAAGGTTTCTCCTATGTGTTAAAAAATTTGAAAAATGTGCACAACCTGTGAAAATACCCTCTTTATGTGTTTTCACTATTTTTCTGGGGTGGGCTCACAATTTTGGGAAAATCATGTCTCAATAGTGAACTACTCAAAATACCTCAAAAAATATCCAACAATTCTAAAATTTCCCCTAACACATCCCCAAGGTAAAACCATATAAATACGTTAAAAATAGGGTAAAACAATACATATAAATGAGGACAATACATATTTTTAGAGGATATAGAGATTACACTACTATCTCTCAGTATTCCTCCCCAAGTGGAACCACCATCAATTCGATAAATGATGCATTTTAAGATTTGAAATTATAAGGGTGAACTATTGCTACAATACATTTGGAGTTACATTACGTTAATATAAAAAATGTGTTCATTCATAAGAAGAATCCATAGATAAACATAAACATTATACATTAAAATGATTAGTTAGGACTTCACTAGTGGAATTAATCCATGTATAATGTGAAAGAGGAAGCTATATCCTACTCACCACCTAGATTGTATAAAATCCCATAAAAATAAGAATGAAAAGAGCAATAAAAGAGTATTAAAAAAACTTAGATAGGTCATTGTGGAATTATAGAATAGAAATATTACCATAGGGAATCAATATTAAATAAAAACATTATTCACTCTTCCCACCATATAGAGACCTTGGGTTTTCATATACAGATATAAAGTCACAAAAAATTAATTCTAATTTTATAACATGATGTCAAAAATAAGAATCATACTAGTGTAGTACTTTAGATACATGGTTATATAAAAAATTCTTCATTAGTGAAATATATAATCTCCCACTATATCCTTCATAAGTATCAGTATTGGTAGGCATATAATACATAATACATTTCTTCATAACTAGGGGAAAGGAAAAATATAAATGTGTATGATAAAATTCTCAGTGAGAGTAAATATGGGATATATCATCATGACATGAGAATAAGGGTTTGAAAATATGGGAATAACATCTAAAAATCATACTGTATATGCCATATATCAAAAACATGGATCATGGAATAAATCATGGATTTTAATAATACATTAATCAGAATGGAATCAAAGAACATAATCTATGAGAGAATAATATTTTAATAAGACATAGATTTTTATAAAACACATAATCGTTTAAAATATTATTTCATAGATAACAATAAATACATTCATATAATGTTTTGATTTGGATAACCACCCATGTACTATGATTAGGATTAGGATAAAAACCTCTATATTCACTTTTATGATTGAAATAACCTCCCATATAAAATATTTTTTAGGTTTTAGAAAACATCCTGTAAAGAATTTAAACTCATAGAACAATAATCATATCAGAATTATTTTAATGGATTTATAGTTTCCACCCACCAAATTATTAAAATCATACTTATGTGTGATATAATGTAATAAAAAATTTATAATATCAAAAACAATTTAACTGAAATGGATTTTATAACTATTTCATCATAGAAAAACATATATATATGAAATGGGTTTCAAAAATATGTTTTCATCATAATCATAATCCATACATAGAGTTTATATTTGTGGTATCATTAGGTCATATTTCCAAAAAATCTTTGGTATCATTAGGGAATGTTGTATATGATTAAAAATCATTTTTTAGGATCACATGGAACATTTATCATGGAAAATATCCTTTTCATTTCGAAATCAGTTATTTAAAATCTATAAAATATTATATTATTTAAGAAAAAAGTATTTTAAAATATACTAGAAATCATGTACTGGAATCATTATTAATTGTGTGCTTTTGAAGGTGTAAAATATATTTCATGTCATATATGCTAAAATGGTTATGAGTTTCATATTTTAGTGAAATGTCAAAAGTACATCATTTCATAAAATTACAAGAGGATTCCATTTTAATTATTTAATAATAATTAAAAACAAATTAAAATTAATATAAAAACATTTCATAATTGCAAATAAATATTAAAAATATTTTTTGAAAATATAATCATGGAATAGAAATGAATTTCATTTGAATAGATAATTAGAGTATGTTTTTTCTAAAAACATTCATATGGAATATTTATACATTAATTATATAAAAAAAATGTATTCTAATGATATAATTATAGGAGAAAAAAAAATTATTTTATTGAGAAATACATTAAAGATACCTGATAATTTTATAAAAATATATTACCTCATTTTTTATTAGGATTCATTACATTACAGAAACACATACTTGAGAACTGTTATAGTTTATTGTCTTTGGAAACATGAAAAAATGGTCCATAAGTAATCATAAAAATCACTAAAAATGATCAACATAAAATGAAACCTCATTATTCATATCATACATAATACATTTATTCATATATACGGAAAATGAAACAATATAAATTGTGAACTATGATGCTCAATAAGTGTAAACAAGGGAGATGAGTGAAAATAATATGAACTAAAGTTAGTGGAACAATTCAATTAACATTTTAAAAAAATACCCTATATATCAAAGATCATAATATTGAGTTATAAATTAATTATTGGATGTCTATAATATAGGAATCATTAGGGAATAAAAAAAATGAGTCTTGAGTTCATAAAATTGTAATACAACATACATTTGTAATATACACATAGGGATACAAAATATTATTTCATTGATACCAAACAAGAAATTCAAAAAATGTTAGGCTTGGGCTGACCACCCATTAACCTGATCCAGGCAAGGAATGGAATCCCAAATATCCTCATATTTTTTTATTTGGATGACCACTCATATACCCTATTGTTTTGGTATTTATATAACCTCCTATGTACCCTTTGATATCCTATAACATCATTCATTACCAAATTCTTTAGAGAAAGATTTAAGTACCACCAATCACATATAAAAATAATCCAAATATGTGCCACATGATCTTAAAAAAATTCATCATATCATAAATCATAAAATGAAATGGGTTTCATAAACACTATATCATATCATAACCTATGGAAATTAAAAAGGATTCATAATAATTTATCATTTCAGCATAGTATAATACCATTAAAAATAAGAGTGTTTCAAAAGAATTTTCCCATGGAATAATCCATTAATGGGTAATGGGTTTCATAAAAATAATGTCATGACAAACAATTCATAGAAATTAGAATAATGGTATTTTTGGTTTATGTCTTCTATAATTCATAATATAATAAATAAGTTTTATTTTATTTTGAAAATCATTTTTAATAAAAACCACATAGGACATTTAGTGAGAATAGAAAATATTCATTAAAATTTGTTTCTAAAAAATTAAACATTTATTAAATCCATTTACCTGAAAATAAACATGAAAACATATAATAAATGTATTAAAAATAGATTAGAATATTTGTTGAGAAAAATATTCATTCATCATTATATTCCCTATTTAAAAAATAATACATTTCATAAAACCTTTTAACATTGAAATAAACAATTTCAATTATTCAAACATCTCAAATATTATAGATGAAATTTTAAATTAGAATATAATTGAAACATTTGATAAAATTTTGATATCATTGAGAAGTCATGATAATCAGAAATATTATTCATTTCATGAGTTGTAAAAAAAATTATGATTATTTTCAAATTTTAGATAAAAGCCAAACATGTATTATTTGAAAATCAACATGAATATATATTTATATTTTAAAAAAAGAAAATGGGTAAATGTGACCTTGATATATAAATTTTTATTAGTAAATAATTTTTAAAAATGTATTTAGAAATCACATTTTCATAACAAACTCAATTTTGTTCGAAGAGAGAAATAATGTCATATTTTCATAAAAATAATTTCTAAAATATTTTAACTACCACTGAATGAAAAAAAGGAAATATTACCTTATAAAATATTAATAAACAAAAGAGATAAAAATTTATGACTTTCTTGAGTGACTTGGCATTATATTTCAATCATCAATAAACATAATCATAAATAATCCTTATAAATAATGATATTTTTACATAAACTTTATTCCACTTTATTAACATTGAATGATAAAACAAATTATGTAATAACATTAAATCAATAATAAAAAATCACGATTACAATTAAATACAAAATAATACATATAAATAGAAAAAATATACACATAATAAAGGATTATATGTTTCTAAGACAATATATTACTCAAACATATAAAATTGAGAGAAAAATCCATTTTTACATTAGTAAATTTTGATCCATAAACCCCCTGAAAGAAAAATAATTAGATGGAAATGTAAATAGAACTAATTTTAAGGATAATAACCATAAAATAAATTTCATGGTATTTACATACCCAACATAAAATAAATTGGTTTGGAATATTTTATGTGTCTCACTGAAGTAAAAAAAAGAGAGATGGAAATCTCTTACCACTATAGAAATCTTTTTGATAGTATGACCCAATGAACCAAAACATCAAATAAAAAAATTATTATCTTGAAAATGTGTATATTCTTGATATAACATGTCAATGGGGTAGTATATACACCCAAAAATGAATGATGTCATGAAATTTCATATGTATCTGAGAAATAAAGGAGAGACTAAAAGTATCATACAATAAGTATTAACTTTCATCATACTCATTCAAAAAAATAGTATAATAAATAATTGATTATTATACATATATTAATGATATATATATATATATTATAACATATATGATTTTTTTTATCTTTTATTACCTCTTTGTTAATAATTCCATGTTAAATTTATGTTTTAGGTAATAACTGCTTTGTTTTTTCGTGTATGTTTAGAATTTTTTATTTTTGGTCCGATTATTTTGTTAATGATTTAATAATATAAATATTTTATACTATTATATATATATATATAATATATTTACTATATATTTATTTTTAATAATATATAAAATATAGAGAAAGAAAATGAAATGTACAGTTCATAGTGATGGATGGCTGTACTTACAGACACTTGATACATCCATTTTGATGATGACTTTAATGAAATACAGTTAAATGATATATAATTATTCCATAATTATTTTTATTTCATTTATAACTGAAATATCCATTAAATCCAACCTTATTACCTTTTATGTAGAGAATAAATGATTCACGCCGTTACATGATGCGGTAGTCCTCCATACACAAAGGCGACATTATCTTATTTCTATAAAATGGAAATAATGAAGGTATTTGTGATATAAGAATTTTAAATGAATAATAATATCATTAATATTATACATTAATAATTAATCCTTTATTATTTCCAATAGTTAATGGTCTTAATAGAAAAATGAATAAAATCGGTTTGCACAACGATTTTCTACCATGAATACAAATGATGATTTCAGAACCCATTTGATGGATTTGGAGGTTGTAAAAGTTCATGAAAATGACCTAAAAAATATATGATTTTGTAAGTGACTATGTTTGTAATTTTATCACTGCATAATTATATTTTAATTATGAATATGATTAATTTGTACCAAAAAAGCTCATTGGTGAATGTTACCTCTTCTTTAGGCATCCTCTTTAGGTATGCACTAGAATAATTACTAGGTTTTATTTTTTAAAAAATTGATATTATAAGCTGTTATTAGGGAATATTTGAAATAATTTTGATAAATAATTTCTCCACCAATTGGGTTTGAAAGTGTGAGGTGGATGTGAAAAGGTGACCTTTTATTAGCATGACGAGTGGCACAATTGTAATTTTTTTGAATGAAATAATTCCACCCACAATTTGTTTCTTTCAAAAGACTCAAATAATATAAAATTTCAAATATAAAAAGTATTAAAATTTTATATGTCTATAAAAAAAGTATTTTAAATATTTCGGTTACTTTAAACCCTTATCGTTTTAATTTAACCCCAGTAAACCCATGTTTACCATAGCTATAGTAAATTATTTGCACTGTTTTTACTAGTAGTTATGGAAAAAAATAAATTTTAAATTATTAGATAATCTATATTTTTATGATGACAAATATATTATCCTTTTTAATAAATTCAAGTATCATTGGTGAAAATTTTAATTTAAAAATAATCCCACAAACATGATTGGAACACAATTTTTTAAAGAGAAAAATGATCAAAAGTTTAATTTTTTTTATATCAAAAGTCAACATATTTTTTAATTAAATTGATCGAAAACATTATAATATATATAGAATTCAACAATTTTTTCATTTAAATCTAATTCCAAAAAAATTTGACAATATAAATAACTAAAATGAAAATGAGTTTTCTATTAAATTTTAGTATTTTTTACAATTAATCAAAAAGAAAATATTTTGAGAAAATAATAAACAATTAAACATAATATAATTTTTAAATTATATTATAAGAAATTTATTTTATTTTTTCAAATAAAATTGATAAAATTTGAAAAACTTATATTTAAAACAAAACCTACATACATGACGAAAAAATCAATTTTCAAGAAGTGTATTTTGTTCAATTACGACATGATTTTATATTAACTCTATCTAATAATATTAATTATATGAATATAAATTAAACTATGTTGAAAAATTATATATATATTGTTTTATAATAATCTAAATTAAGAGTTATTTTAATCAATTAACAGAGATAAACATTATGTACATTAAAACAGTTTTTAGAAAAAACATTTTTTAAGAGAGAAATAATACTATTCTAAAATCAAGTATAAGGTAGATTAAAAATTAATTAGGTGGATTAAATATTATTTAAGAATAAATATGTAACATAGAAACATAATTTTGAATATGAATTACTTAATTTATTGAGATAATAATATAGTTTTATAAAAATCAATATTTTTTACTATTAAATAATAAATATATATTTTCCCAAAAATGAAAAAAATCAGCATAGGTTAATTTCAATATAGTGATTAAAAAAAATAATTCGATAATATAAAATCCATTTTATGTAATATCAATAAATTAATTCTAATATTTTATAACAAAAACAAAAAAATAATTTTTGTAGAACAATGTTTTTGAATAATATAATTACACTGCAAAAAATAGATTGATTGTTTACAAGGATTTAACAAATAATTTTTTTGTAGGAAATTTATATGTATATTCGATAAAGTATTTAATACTATTCATACCAAACTATTTATTATCTTGGTAATAACATTCATATATTTAGAATATATTATTTCATAGATTGTTGAAGATCAATGTCATGTGTCTTGCATAATATTGATGAAACACATTTTCTCTTGAAAAAAATATAAAATATGTTTTTCATATAAAACAATATATCTAAATTTATAAATTAATTTTAAAAAATATTCATTAAATATATGGATGTTACATTTGGAACTGCAAAATTAATTTCTATTATAAAATTTTCCTCTATCATCAAATAAATAACATTTGAAAATTTCTTCCTAAAAATGAAGATTGTAAAGTAGGGTAATAAATAATCCTTCATAAAAAGATAAATGTATGTGATAAATTAATCTAGAATAATAAATATTGGGTTAATAAATCTGATAAAATATGTGGGAAATGAAATCACATACCTAAATGATAAACTTCACTCCTAAAAACTGATATAGAGTGATAGGGAACATGTTCTAAATAATGTTAATGACTAGAAATCCATAAATCACTATGGCATGAAAAATTTCATTAATATCATAGAAATGAACATATAACAACATAATTTTATTTTAAAATACATTTCTAAATAATGGGGAATTCCTTTTCCATATATCCTGAAAACATATAGAAATGTACTTACATGACATATTTTTTTCATAGACACAATTTCATCTTTTTGTTTCACCTTGAACAATTTCTACATCATCTCTTACTATAAGAGATTAATATTTTTAGTTTTTGAAGAAATGAATAAAATAAATAATAAAATGGTAATTTATTTTTTTAACAAAGTAATATTAGTTATAAAATATGGATAAATATTTATATAGTGGGGTAATATAATAATCTCTACAACCTCATACAGAGATCAACATAAATCATTCCATTAATAGTTAACCTTATAAACCTTCAAAAATTAAAAAATTATAAATAGGGTCACTAAAATTTTGGAAATAATATTAACATTAATGACAATATATCAAAAATTATCTATTTATTTTCACATACAAAACATGTGAATACCTTTATCATGTACTCTCTTGAAACATTTTAATGACCTGAATTAACATAAAACCTCATAGAAATCATGTATTCTAACTCATTCCTTGAATAAAATAATAAATTATTGAATATATTCAAGAGAACCAATAATATTTTAAACTCCATCAATGAAAACATAAACCTATTTTTCCATAAATCATTAATGTTTTCCATGGAGGTCAATACTATCCAAATTATATTATAAAAATAAATCATATATTTATCCCAATAGCATTATCTGAACATTAGGAACATAGTTATGACTATCGTTCCCTCAAAAAATATCACTGAAACATTAAATCAAATTTCTAGTTCAACCACATATTTCAGGATATTAATTCAATTCATTAATGAAAAACTTATATTAAACAATTTATATATATTTCAGAATTCATACAATATAATTCATGAATCCAAATACAAAAAAATTCTAAACATTTAGTGAAATAATTTCAATCAAATATGGAATATTTTATTCTATAAGTTAGCTGATGGTTTAGTGAAATGAATTGGGTAATTTTCATGTTCACTACTCATAATATATTGAACTCATAGTCATGTTTTCAATCTAGGGTCATATCTTCCACCCAGATAACATCATCCCCTCAATTTGAGATATTCCTACAATTTTTTCTTCCCATATTACTGACATTTGAGATGTTAAATATTATATCCTCTATGTTGACTACCACATGAACTGTCATTTAAGTCCACATAAATCAATTTCTATTTTTTTGGAATCTCAAAGAATTTAATATTTTTAATCATATATCACGATAGCTGATTAACAATAAAAACAATATCATTCCCTCCAATAATATTCCAATTTGGTTTATCGTGTCCCCTGAATGTTCCATCAGATTCAATGTATTCATTATACTTTACAGTTACAAAAATTGTCTAAAACCAAAAAATATAGTGTGAGAAACAAAAAACATAGTGGTGAAACACATAATCATGAAAAATAACTTCTATTTGGTCTAAATCATGAAACAATATTAACAATATTTGATTCTATAGATTAATCCATGTAATTTAATATTCATAATATTCATTAAATTATTCTAAATGGTTCATAAAAAAGTTTTTGGATTTCCAAAGTGTACAACCCGGTAGTTTCAAATCATGTGTGAATCAAGGGCCGTTTTTGTGCACCAGCTAGGGTTCGAGTAATGCTCAGTGCTCCCTTTTCATGGTTTTCACCCCGTAGGAACCTCTATTACATATATACATCCACTTATAGTAAATGGATGGGGATTTAATTGCATGGAATCCACTTTTTATATCCATTAAAAAATTTCCACAAAATATTCATGTACTCTAATTGATCCTTATAATTATCTTTAGAATCATACATAAGTATATCATTATGGATATCTCAAACATTTTTCTATTGATTTTCTAATCCTATCATATTATATAAACTATAGTGAACTAAGCTTAGGATACATAGATAATACATCATTTTTAGGAATATTTGTTTCTTTACATGAACACACACCTCAAGACCATAATTATATATTTTCTTTGGAAACATAGAAACAAAGAAAACTGGTCCATTGGTAATCCAAATCATCTCCCACTATAATATCCATAACTAGAATAATTCATAAAAATATCATACATAAAACATTTATTCATTAATAGGGTAGATGAAACATAAGAAAGGCGATCTTAGATACTCAGTATGGTTAAAATAACTGTGACACATAAGAATAACATGAACCTAAGGTTACTATTACATGAACATAACTTTTCAAAACCATACTCTTCAAATCAATGAAAATGATCTTGAATCATGGAATAATTATTCAATGTTTATTAGACCTGAATCACAAGGGAATAAAGTAACATGGTTTATCTGGGAATAACATTATTATAATACAAATATTTGGGGTGTACACATTAGTAGACAATATGTTATTTCATGGATACCCACCAATACATTCATCCCATATTATGATTAGGATAACAACTTGTGTACCTACTTCGGGCTTGGTATGACCTCCCTCATACCCCCTTGTCTTAGGATTGGGATAAACTCTTATAAAAACTCCTGTTTTCGATAAGGATAACTACTTGTGTACACTTTTATCTTAGATAACAATATTTATTAGCCAATGTATTAGATGGTGATATAGGTCCCACCCATCACATAAATAAAATCATATGTATGTGTTCCACAAGATCATAACACATTCATCATATCATTACCCATGAAATGATATTATTATCATAATAATTTGATGATATCATAAACTGGGGAAAAGTTGTAGGTTTCATAATCATTTCATCAATTAATCATAGCATAAGCCAGTTAAACATAATTATGTTTTATAAGAATTATATAATGGTATAACACGTGGAAGTGAAACCGTTTTCATAAACATCCTTCCATGATAAACAATTATTAGAAATAATAATTTATTTTTCATTTGTTGATATCCCAAAAAAATAACAAATAATATAAAAGCATGTTATTTTAGATGTAATTTGTTTTAAGAAAAATCAAATCCAAAATTTCTTGAGAAATATAGTTTTATTAAAATATGACATTTAACTAAATTTAAACTTTTCATGATAAATAAATTTTAAAATCATCCTGAAAAATTATAAATGAGTCTTTAAAAATCATATAAAACATTTCATGAGGTAAATAACCTTTAATCATTGTAAAAGTATTTTTAAATTAGAATACATTTTCAATGTCCCTTTCACTTTAAAATAACTTAATGAAATTATATAAAATTACAAAATATGAACGAAAAAAAATTAATTGAAAAGATAATTTAATACCTATATGGGAATATTGATATTGTTTACCAGTCATGAATGTGGGAAAAACATTTATTTTCATACATGTTAAAAAATACGATTTCATCATTTTCTTTTAAAGAAAAACAATAATTTTTTGTGAAACTATAGGAATATTTATTTCATATTTTTTTAAAAAATTTAAACATGTCTACATATATATTGAAAAGATATTATTATGGTAATAAACATTAAATATTATTTTTTTGTGAAAATTTGTTCTAGAAGAAAGCACATTCCGATCGAGTAGATATATAATATATGATATTCATAAAAAATATCTTTTTTACATACCTATATTTGAATAATGGAAATATTAAAAGAAAAAATATTGAATAAAAAATGATGAGAAACATAAATTGTTTATTAAAATATGGACCATAATATTCTATCGTTGGAAATATAATCATAATGAATTTTGATAAATTATGTGTTGTAACATAAAATCTCTAACAATTTTGTAACATTAAATAATAATCCCCAATTTATTATAACATAAAATGAAACGTATAATATTATGAGGGTAAAACAATTCATGGTATTACATGTCAGTAGGTATGTATATTATCCTCATAAAGTATTATAGGTTTACAACAAAACACAGGTCTCAAAGAAAATAAATTGAGACAAAAATCTGTTACAACTTGGGTAACTTTATATATAAACTCTATGAAGGAGATATAGTTGGATGGATATATAATACTTGAAATTATAATGATAATAATAATAAAAAAACATTCATTTTAAGTATATACACCACATTAATGAAAGAATTTGTGAATATGGAATGTGTCTCTCAAAAGTAAAAAATTGAGATGAAATTCCCTTAACAAATTTGTTATATTTTGAATCATAAGGAGTAATAAATTGTAACAAAGAATGAAACATAAAATATCATAAATATTATTATATTAATCATATAATATTTTTATTTTTATTTATATAAACCAAACGAAAAAAATTATTAGTGAATTTTCATATGTCTCACAGAATGAAAAGACCAACTAGAAATCCATTACCCTAAGTCTTGACATGTGCTGTAAATGATAAAACCTCCCTTATAAAAAATATAATTTTATTATAAATTTAATAAAGAATATTTTTTATATATATTATAAAATATATTAATTGATAATGTCCTTTTATTACAATTTTATTAACAACTCCATGTTAATGTTACATTTTGGATAACAAATTTTTTTTTCATTTATGTTTTGATTTCATATTTATGGTCCTCTTACTTTGATAAAGGTTTAATAATATTCTAAATAGAAAAAATGATATAAAAATAATTTCTATAAACTATTTGTGAAATTATCGTAATATATAGAAGATGGGTATAGAAAATGAAATGGATCGTTCACCAAGACGGTATGTCATACGTTTGCATGCATGTTGCCTCCAATTTCTTGATGTATTGATAGAAAGAAAGGTAAATGATATATTATCATTATAGATTATTTTTTATGTCATATATATCACATATTTTAATTAAAACCATCTTTATTAACTTATATGTGTATCATGAATGAATCGCATCATGCCGTGAGGTTACAATACTCCTTGCACACTAGTGATGTTATTGTATGCCTGCATAATATAAATGATGAAATAATGAGTAAAATAATAATTCAATAAGAATAAAAATATCTTAAATATCATATATAAATGTAAATGAATCATTATTTCAAACTGTGAGAGGTGTTAATGGTTAAAAAGAATAAATTATAATCTAATATAAAAAATAATTTAAATGAAGATGCATATTTCAATAAAAATCATTATTATTCACTATTTATCCTAAAATTAATCAATTAAAAAAATTATCAAAAATTAAACATAATATAACCTTGAAATTTTAATTTAAAAAGTTATGTTTATTTTTCAAATAATGATTCAAATATTATAAATAATTAATTTTAAAAACCCACACACATGATAAAAAAATAGGGTTTGGAGAAGTATATTTTATCAAATAAGAAGATGATTTTATATTAACTATATATATAATTATAATTATTGTGTAATTATCAATTAATTAATTTGTAAATATAATTTATACGTTTCATTTCACAAATTTCAAATTATGCATTATTTTAATTAATTAAAATAGGCAAAAATTATTCATTTTAATGTAGTTTTTTGAAGAAAAAAACTCATCTTTAAACACAGATATAGATTAGTACAAATATCCAATAAAAAGTCGATTAAAAATTAATTAATTGAAATAAATTGAAATAAAAAATAACGTTACTTTTAAAAAATAATTTGGAATGTAAATCAATATACATATTTAAAAACTTGTGTTTTCACAGAAGTAAATTTTTTGTACTATTAACTGAGAAATGAACATTTTTTTTAAAATTCCAAAATATTCAATAAGTTAATTCAAATATGATGAATCTATAAAATTATTAAATTTTATCAAATAAATTTTCTAAAATATATTTATAGTAAATATTAATATTTTCTACCAAAAATAACTAAAATCCCTTTTCAAGAAAATACATTTTTAGGAATATAATTTTTACCAATATTTTTATTATTTAATAAGAGATTATAAATAATTTTATATAGATTATTAAATTTATTTAAAGACCCTTAAATTTCAAGAGAATTGTTTTTCTTAATTTCTTTGGGATTTTACAAGAACGCTGTTTCAGACGGCACCTGATTCCGAGGCCCGGTGTGCCCGGAATCATTTTATGAAGTTTAGATCGGGTACGTTCAGTGAACGAACGAGTGAGTTTTTCTAACTTTTGAACCGGTTCTCGGAATCGAAATATGAGGGCACCGATGAAACCGCAGTGCCAGTAATTTCTTAGGAACACCTATTCCGGAGTTGTGTTTGTGCGAGTGGAGAAGTTAAATTTGCGGATTAAATGAGGAATGAATAAAATTGTAAAACAACTTTTTTTTAAGTCTAAGGTGGTTTTATCCTACATGGGGAAGGTGGGGTGGAACCTAACTACCCATGTGAGTATAAATTTGAGGATAAATGTGAGGTGGGGCCTACACGAGCCCCAACCTTTCACATTCCCATAACTCTCATAAACTCCCCCTTTAAACTTGTTAACTCCCTTTAATTAAGTAACTCTTCCACTTCCTTATTTAATTTTCCAACCTATCTCTTAATTAATTAAACAACTCATGGTTTAATTAATTAAGTGAATTGGATTTGAATTTTGTAAATTTCAATGCATGGAATGGGTAAATAAAATAATGTGGATCCTTATTTTATTTTGGTTGGAATTGATGTGTTAAGTGAAAGGGAAGAGAGCTGTTGAGTTTTGAAGAACGTTCTTAACGAAGAACAATGCCTCCGATGAAGAACGCCTACGACGGAGAACACGAAGTCACCGACGACATGGCTTCTCTTCTTCTTCATCCGCGTCAAGGGAGGAGACACCACCGTGGGGAACGTCGCTATCGATGACGGCTCTTCCTCCGATGACAACAGAACTTCACCCCGCGATGCCGCTTTT
The DNA here is from genome assembly GCA_963277665.1 of Viscum album. Lineage (NCBI taxonomy): Eukaryota > Viridiplantae > Streptophyta > Magnoliopsida > Santalales > Viscaceae > Viscum > Viscum album. The sequence goes on along the minus strand of OY728143.1, from coordinate 2,081,033,842 downwards.
CGCGCCGCTCATCGAACTTCATCTTGTTATCAAGGTAGGGGAATATTGGTATGATTCTTTTTATTTACGAGGTTGAAGGGAATTATTTTGAGAGTGATATATTTTTCCATGGATGTTCCCTTTTGAAAACAATGAATGCAGATCAACTCAATATTAAGTTGATCCGCGAAGAATATGTTTGCGGGTTGGGAATTCTTGTTTGCGGGGAAAACTGTAGGGGTTTTTATATATGTTTGAATTCTTTTTATTGCTTCTTCATATGCTAAATTCACGATGATGATGACCAAATGAACATGGTCATCGTCCTGCACATAAACCATTCTTCTTTTTCTTTTTATTCTTCCCTTGTTCTTCGTGCATTCTTCAATGTCCAAATATTTATTGACGCTGGAAACACGAAGTTTTGTTGAGCGCAATATATGGATGCGAAGCCCTCGACGCAAGGATCACAAATATGTGATTGTTTAATTTTTCGGGCTTGGAACGAAGACGCAATGGCACGCGGAAGGAGGCATCCAAATATTTATTGACGCTGGAAACTCAATGTTTCCCTGAGCATGACATACGGACGCGAAGAGCTCGACCCGAGGATCAAGGATATGCATTCGTATCTTTTTTCCGAGTTAAATTGAAGTTGGAATGGAGTGCAGAAGGATCTGGAGGCGCAGCTGGCAGGCAGCCCAAGATGGTGGCCATGTGTCAAGAAGAGGAGGCGCTAGTTTTGGTGGTGCGTGGCTTTTGGGTGTGTTTAAGAATTAAATTAAATTAAAAAATATTACTAATATAAAAATGTTATTATTATTTTCTTTGGGAAAACCGTATTTTGACGGTATCTTCTTCGTGCGACCTCGGTTTCACGAAACGTTAGTGGCAGTGCGACCCTGACATCGAGACAGAATTTATGAGTCCAATATTGGATGTCCTTTCTAGGTTTTTGGATCGGGTACCCGAAGCGCAAGGAAAATAATAAATTTAATATTATTATGAAATCTTTGACCCGCCATAACTCATGCGTGCGACGTCCGATTGGTTTGCCGTCAGTGGTGATGTAATCCTAACATCAATACGGTCGATTCAAGTCTAATGTTTAATACTAAATTCTGGTTCCTGGATCGGGCCCATGAAACACCGAATAATAATATTATTATTATTACGTGATCTTGTTTCGGATATATCTCTCTCATACGGTGTCGGAATGTCAAACCGTCTACGAGGTTGTGACCCTGGAATTAAGACGGATGTTTCAGGACCAATTTTGGATATTTATGTCAAGGTCGAGGTGTGGGCCAACGAGGCCCGGTTCGCACGTGTTGTGGTGAAATGAAACTTTTTCACCGGCTATCCGTTTTGGACCAATGGGTAGTCCATCTCTTGTGTTTTTTCTTATGGATCACAATGGTGTGACCGGTTAGGTTAACCGGTGTCATTTGAAGTACGACCGGGTTGGTTTGAACCCAAAACTAAACGGGCCCTCGGAGCGGAAACGCTTATAACTTAAGGACCGGACGTCCGATTGACGTGATGTCGACATTGTTAGATTCCTCTTGATGGGATAGTACTTTTGGCATACTTCGCCTGAGTTTTGGTTGCAGTTGGATAGTGTCCAGGTTGGATTGTACCTGAAATCCAACCTGGACCCTAGGACGAAAAGGCTAATAACTCACAGACCGGGCGTCCGATTGACGCGCCATCTGTTGCGTTGAGACCCCTATGACGAGGCGATCCTTTGAGATACTACTTCATGGGACTTAGAGATATTTGGAGTATCGACCTCTAGCTCGTGGAGCGGACCCTCTTAGAGACGAGCATACGGAGTACAGAGACCGTGTATCCGGCTGAGACCTGACAATTTCTTGACCGACTCGACTTGGAGTGAGTCGAATAGCCCAGTAGACGGAGCACTATTTTGTTTGGGTGTATAACCATGGCAGACGGAGCACTACTATGTGACAGTGCAGACCCGAGGTACTCGTCCGGAGAGTACCTCAACATGCTATTAGGGGGGTGTGCACTACTGTGTTTGGGTGGCATACCCCGACGGGAAGCACTACTGTGTTTGTGTGACTGACCCGCAGTACTCGACAGGAGGAGTACCTCAGCAGTCTTAGGTTAGTGAGCAGTACCTCAGAGTCGTGGTAGGACCACTGTACACTCCAGAGACGGGGCTATTCAGCAGTTATGGTTTCGATAATGAAAATCCTGGTTTGAGCTGAGTCTATGACCATTGTGTTTACCTCATGATTGAGATGGGTTACTTGACAACTTAGTTATATGTATGGGAATATACCTAGGTAGTGGTTATCCATTGATTTCATAATATTTGTTTTTCCTCATGATTGAGATGGGTTACTTGATAACTTAGGTATATGTATGGAATATACCTAAGTAGAGGTTATCTGTTGAGATCTTATTTTTTGGTTATCCTTGTTGGTTTTAGTGAGACCTTGAGGGTCTCGGGGTCCCTACTGAGTATCATTATACTCACCCCTGCAAGGGCTATGACTGCACCTCATTGTGTTGGTTGCAGACGATGGGCAGTGCTGTCGGAGGCCGAGTGTTCGAAGACTGGACGATACCTAGAGGTAGACCTCGTTACGAGTCAGTAACATGAGGTGGACTTCACGGAGAGACGATACTCAGAGGAGGATGACGGGAAAGAGCATTGTGGAGGCTATCTGTACCTAACCTTCAGGTAGGATCCGTGGTGGACGATCCAGGAGCTGCGCTATCTGTACCTACCCTTCCGGTAGGATCCGTGGTGGATGATCTAGGAGCTGTGCTATCTGTACCTACCCTTCAGGTAGGATCCGAGGAGGACAACCCAGGAGCTGCTTCCTCTTTTCCAGCTGTTGTATTTTTCTGTTGTACTTTTGTTCAGTTGTAGCTGTACTTTCGATTGGGTTTGTATTCTGGCCCACTTACTTTTCAGCACTTTCTTTTGTTCTTAGGGTATTACTTCCTCTTGTACTATGTGTGTTTCTTTACTTTTATAAATGAAATGCATTCCCAGTTATCAGGATTTACGCCTTTGGTGCTAGTCGCCAGTCCCTGGCCTATGGAAGGCAGGCTGGGGGTAGTCACGTCACAGGCCCCGAGGACGGGTCGTGACAATTTACTTGTATATTTCATTATTTATTTAATAATATTCATAACCTTTTATTTATTAGTTTGTTTATAATGATCATATTCAAAATATTATTATGTCACAGTGTGCTAATGGTCGGTGCCACATGTCATGCACACTATCGATGAAATATCTTATTGCGTGTAATGAAATATAAACTCATTATTGTACACAATTTTTGATATCATGAAATTTTCCTTATTTTTGAAGACACATAAAATATAAGTATGTTACATATGTCATAATATACCATCATCTAAATATAATCAAAACCATTCCCAATAAATAATGGAATTGTAATATAAAACCCTTACCACAATGGTATCAAGTGATTTGTAATCACCATGAATGAAAAAACCAAAAAAGGAAAAGTATATTCCATAATTTTCTTGAAAATAATCCTAGAATATATTTTTTGGAGTCATGTAAACCTCATAGATTATACCGGTGGCGTATATAGAAAATTCCCACAATGTAAAAAGTGTGCAAAAAATACCATTCCTCAAATCTCAACATTCATAAAAACATTAAAAAAATACGTTATAATAAATAAATATTTATTTTAAATATATTCTATATGAATAATAATATATATCACACCATATATGAATTAATTTAACACTTATATCACCCATTTATTAATAATTACTTTTTAAAATCAGTGTCCTGGGTCATAGATAAAAATTTATATTATATATTTTGGTCAGGTAGTCATGTACCTCGTATATTTATCATAATTCAATCATATGATGAATTAAAAGAATTATTTAAATATTGTATATATTAATTATATACATACCTATATTAATTCAATAATTTTATAGATTTAATATGAATTACACTATTTAAAGAGATGTGTAGGTAGTACATACACATTAATGTTGTTTCTATTTCAATAAATATATCATTATTTCCATCAATGTTAAATTAAAATAAAATACTAATCACATCACTTCGTGGATATAGTAGTTCACACTTACACATAAGTGATGTTATATTTTTTCAAATTATTTTATAGTAAGAAGTTATATGAGATATTAAAATTCATGTAGTACAATGTTACATCCCAACCTAAATTCCACGAAACCAATTCCACAAAAAAGTTCTCTACATGGTCTCAAAAGATTCTGTCCTTTACCCAAAGGATGTCGATGAGAATCCAGGTCATGGGGTGTGTTTTTAGAGAGACTATTCACTCATATCATTGTAAAATAAAAGGAAAATAATGAGATATCATCCACGGTTGTAAATATAATGATTTAGGATCCAGTAAATAAATTAAATATACAATTTAGTAAAAAAATGAAATGATATAAATTATCAAACAAGCATGTCATAAATAAAAAACCTGAAACCCATCAGCCTGACCATACATGAATGATTACACAAACGAAAGTAATATAAAAGTATATTTCTATCCTATTAACTCTATGTCACACTACATATCCGATCTTAATGACAATATAAAGCTACACTAGCTAGATTGAAATAATTCACATAAACAACTCCACAAGATCATACAACTATAGGCCTCATCCCAATTCACCATGAATCTATACTAAACCTAAAAAATAATAAGAAAGGTATACATGCACACTATAGTTCATGTAAAGTAGTGATAAATAATCTCAAAAGGCCACTCCAACTATGAACCTTTAAATAAAATTACATAAGTTCATTCTCTTGAAATATGATCATCATAGTTGAGATGCGGTAAGAAATAATAAATATATCAAATAACGTGAAACCACAACAAACCTCTTTATACATGATCCTGGTCAACATGGAAATTTTATATCTTGTATTTGCATATTTGTATTCACACACACACACACATATCCATATATATATATGTAAAAAATATGATTGTCCATGAGTAATATTAAAACATTACATTAAAACATCATCATATAATCAATGTGTTAGTAATAATGATTTAATAGACATGTGGTGGAAATCGAATTGTGATAGATGTCATACAACTGAGGCCACATATAATTATGTCGAACTATATTTTTGTAGTCCCAATCCATGATACCTACTACATCCAGATCCAAAAATAACTCTGAGTAAGTTATTTCACTATAGGGGGATTTGTTTTACTGCCTTGGGATCACCGGTAATCACCTCCAATCACAACAATTATGGATTACAAGATGTATTTTTACATCCTATCAATGGTCACTAAGTTGGAAATCATGAAACTCATGCCTTGTGTAGCCATTAAAATTTTTGAGACCTAGGTCTAGGTCTATAGGTGGTCATGATAATGCTTCTCAAATAATTCAAAGGGGAATGGAACATAGGAAATGTTTAATGAGATATCATTGTTGATATTGAATGCCCACCCCTCATGATCTCTGATTAGATAGAGTGTAACCGAACCTATATCTCAAGAGAGTATAATCTTTCATGGTTATCCAATAATGTAAAACAACATTTCCAAAAAAAATTTCTAGTAATAAACTATAGGGAGTGTTATTTTCTTAATCACTCTGGATTAAATAATCATCCATTATTAAAATCATCCTAGATTATATTCCCTTTTTGTGGAGAGTGTAATCATCCAACATAAACCATAATCCCATGAGAGGGGAATCATCATAATAACTAAGAAGGATGTAATAAGTCACATGTATCAATATTAGGGACCTCATACCCATATATCATAATCATATGATCAAAATATTATCCCCATGGAACACAAATGGGAATCACAATTAAACCATTTTCAAACATTTCAGCACAATAGCCAGATTCCAAGTATTACCTATGGGTATCCAAATAAAAAAAAATAAACCATATAATATGGATCATAATAAATATTTCTTGGAATCAATATTAATTAGTAATGAAGATCCCATGAAATACATATTGAAATTACAATGATAATGTTCACTTCACATTAGGCTCATCTACCACAAACTAGGGAGCACCTCTGGTGATCATCACTACTATAGTAGTAAATAGGTGAAGACATGAATAATAGGGTGAGAGTGGTAGACCTCCTATCCCATCGAAAATGTCACATCTTAACATGATTATATTATTGGAATAGGTTCTTTGGTGAAAGCTTCTATGATCACTACACAAAATTGTCGTACTAGCTCAGGGTTAGTCAAACCTCAGGGCCACCACAGGTTCCCTCAATTAAAAAAACTAGTGATGCATCCTATATTGTATCCTTTTTACCTACACATAATATAATGGATCCAACTTGGTGTCCTAAGTTGGGAAGGTTGAAGGAGTGATACAACCTTTGTCCTTGATGGTAAGAAAGCATATGCATTATATACAAGATCCTCATAACGATACATATGTAGTGGCATCTTATAAGGTTTGGTCAATAATATAGTTTTTATATAGGGGCATTCTAAATTGGATTTTTATGTAGTATACATGTAATGTGATATTATTTGGGATTCCCAAAGTCACCATTATGTGAAATAACACCACAAGGGACCCTTCGTAATTCAATAAGATAGGGTAATCCTACATGGGATTCTACAGGTTGAAATGTAAGAAGATGAATCCTAAATGAGATCCTTAGAAAAAACATACCTTACAGAGTCTTGGGAGAGAATGCATATTCTATATAGGGATATGTTGATTTGGTAAATCTAAAAATTCATTGTCCATGGGAGTGGTATCATGGAACATCTCATATTAAGGTCCCACTCTAATGGGCCAAGTGAATTCGATTTTTGAAGTAAATTTATATCTATGTAAGAATGTTTACAATTCCACCTTGGAATCATAAAATAACCCCAAGGGTTTCACCATCATAGTATACATGTAATGATAATTAAAATTAATTAATAATATGTCCAATTCTGACTCCTCAGTGTCATGATATTAAACCCCTTGAAAGGGTATCTAGTTGTAGTATCATAAGTGAAAACCTTGTACACGATGTGTTATCCCAAGTCCTCACCTTGGAATGTAACTCTAATAGACATGGAATATAAAATCCCATGTAAAAGGAGTTTATGATATGTACACATCACGTACCCTACACGGGGTACCTTCTAATGTTCCCCAAATGGTCTAGATATGTGCTTCTTCTGCTGGTCTATGTGGCTTAGTCCATGTACATTTCAAGTATACCCAATAAAAAAAAAGTACCACTGAAATATCATTTTCACTAAACATGAATAAAAAAACACATTTTACAGTATATACATGTCGTGTGATTGGTATTCCTGAAGGGGAAAACCATCAAATCATCTATATAACATGGTCTTCCACCAAAACAAATAGGTGAAACCTCCAAGAGGTCCAAAAAAGTCATAATAATGGTTATAAATATAAAAACATTAAATATAATGGTATTTATAGAAACCATAGTAATGGATTACCCTTGGGGGAAATTCGATAATGCTTCATCCATTTTCTTGTTGTATGACAATCACATGGTGATATAGCACATCCCATGTTTCAGCGTGGTACCTCTATTCCACTCTCCCAATTTCTCCCTTGTAGTCTCGCTTTTCCCATCTTGGATGTGTGATGAAGGTGTTCCCATGGGGAGGTGCATCAGATGTCGAAGGTGATGGAAATAAATTATAAAGACCCGGCCTTAAACATTACTTATTATTGAATTAAATGAATAATTCCCATTGAGGATCTTTTCAGGTTTAGAGTTTTAGAGAATTAGGACATAACTATTACATCTCAATGATTACAAAGTAGACACATCTACTCAGCTTCCATTTTTTTCACAAAATAAAAACTCTTTTACAAAATAGTCATGTCTAGTTCCTTGTTTTAGACATCCTGACATTTCATTGATCCCATCCTTGACCCTATTCAACTTTATGTCCTGTGAAAAACATTTCAAAAAAACATGGGACGAGCATAAAAAGCTCAGTAAGGGTTATAACAATACAGAAAGAAAACATTAGTCCATGTATACATAAGAATCAATTAAATCATACATTACTCATAAAACATAAGCACATTAACATACCTCATCAAATCATAAGATTTATCAATAACTCAAAGAAATCATAAGACATAAAGGTAAATTGAAGAAATCATAACATTCTTACATAGGGAGTAACCCTCTTGGTTACGTTTGGAATACCCATCACAGTATATTCCCTAAATCTCTTTGGAGAAACCTTAACGTTTAAGCCCTTCGCATTACCCAATGCATTGGAGAGATATGTCCGGATCACCCGCCCTTAGTTTATCACGGAACCACCCGTATTCATAAACAATGCCCAAGAACCATAACATAAACACAGAACATAACTTAAACACAAAAGAAAGATAAAATTCCCACATTGTAATAACAATATAACATTTTAAGATATTGAAATAATGAATCCATTCTAAAAACCATTTTCAAAAACATTTAAAACATTTAATAAAGATATTTTTGAATCAAAGTGTCCCTTACCACTTTGAATATTTTAACATTTTAAACCATTAATATCCATATAAATAAATCCTTAAAACCATTTTGAAAACATGGATATTAATGAGAAATATTTATAAGAACAAATCATTAAAACATTTAAACGATACTTTAGTTAAAGTGTTTTTAAGAAAATGAGAGACACTTAAATACAATAATTGAGGAATAACATTTAATAAGAACTTTATAATATCATGAGAATATAGGGATTCATGATATAATATTCCAAAGGATAGTATATACACCATATAAGAGTGAACTGGTGCATAACAACAATGAAGTCTCAATTGAAATGTAAAATGAGATGAAATCCATTATAAAGAAGGCATTCTTAAATTAAGGATAAATCAATCTCATAATTATGTGTGAAAAATATAAATACACCCAATATAAGTGGATATTAAGTGTAAAACAATCAAAGTTCATTCACACATATTCAAATGATGACATATTCAATTACAAAATGTTGAACCCAAAGAAATCTAAATTGGGTTTAGAAGTTCCCTTGGTAAAATTCGACAGCCTAACGGCGTCACATAAAATATTAGAAAGAGTTGATGAGAGAGATAAAAGGTATCTCATAACTTGGACATAAAATTTACGGCAATAAGGATATATATGAACATATCCCCACATAATAAGATGAAAATTAAAAGACATAACAAAAGAAGTCTTTTAAAAGAGGAGGGTGAAAGGTTTCCTTACCGATTTGGGTAACTTTCGAAACGTACACCCAATGGAAGAAGGGTCACACAACGAAGATGTCAATACCCATAAATAAAATTATTCAATACAAAGTGTATAATAATATGCAGTACATAAACCACTCAAATTATACAGTGGCAAACGTATCATAAATGTCACGGGAATAAAAGTGAGATGAAAAATCCCTTACGAAAACTCGGCAGCCTAATCGCGCCACTTAAAACTTACAAAAACTAGATTTATGATATCAAATAGGGTCTCTCATAATACAAAAATAAAAAATACAGTATTTGGAATATAAAATAACATCCCCAAACATAAGAAAGATGAGCTTAAAATAAATGACATAAAAGAGAGTACTTAAAAAGAAAGAGAGAGGTTGGATCCCTTATGAAAATTCGGCAGCCTAACGGCGCCACTCAAATCTTCCAAAATGGATTGATGAGAGAAAATAGGGTCTGTAATCATATGAACATAAAAATTACAGTAGGAGTAATATAAAAGAACATCCCAATAATATGAAATATGAGCTTAAAAGGAATGACATAAAAGAGTGTACTTAAAAAGAAAGAGAGGGGTAGGATCCCTTACCTCGTGTCCGACATGACTCGATCGTTCTTTAATCTCCTGAATAATAAAATTTGGTCAATTTATAATTTATTTAGGACCTAATTTAAATACTATTATTAATTTAATATCACATATTATAATTTTATAATAATTTGTTAATAAAGTGAGTTCATATCAGACGTTTTTGTCGATGTTCGGTACATGGGTAAAAATCGAACTTGTTGGAAAAGAATTTTCCATGTAATTATAGGTACATCATATCCAGAATAGTATTTATGTTTTAAATATCATATATATCTAGTATATAATCATTTTATACTATTACATAGCATTTGCAGATAAAAAATTAAAAGCACCGTTCATGGAGACTGTAGGCCGTACGTACGCATGAACGCTACTTTCATTTTTTTGTCATATTAATGGAATTAATAAAAAAATGAGATATATATATATATATATTATAATTCCAAAATGATATCCTTAATTTAGATATAATATATTACATATATATCCATTATATATATGTACTTATAATAGTACATAACATTTGGAGATAAGAAATGAAATGTACCGTTCATGGAGACGGTAAGCCGTACGTACACACAAACGCTACATTCATTTCTTTGGAATATTAATGGAATTAAAATAGATGAGATATATATATATTATAATTAAATTATAAAATATATGTTATATAGATCACATAAGTTCATCAATTTCATTCTTTATACATTCCATGTATTGCATGAACGAGTCACATCACTTGAGGGGGCGGTAGGCCACACTTCCTCAAATGAAATTATCGCATTTTCACAACATGAAAAGCATGAAGGTATGTATTAAATATAAAATAAAGAAGCATATATAGGAAATAAATATAATATATATCATAAATAAATATATTTCCATCATAATGGCCATTATGAGAGGTGGTATGAGAAGATAGAACAATCATCGTTTCATGAGGAAGTAATTCGCCATCCACGGAAACAGTATGTTCTTTAACCATTAGATGGAGGTGTTTGTTAGTGTAGATAAAATACACCTCATAAAAAAATCCTAGTATATTGAATATACTGGTGTTTTTACAAAATAAATAAATAAAAATAATTTAGGGGTTTGGAGAAGAAAAATAAAACAAAAGAACACAAGGGAAGACATTACCTTTAATTCGGGTAACTCTCTTTGATTTGAGCTCAAAGGCTTCCATGGAAAGTATTATTCCCAATGTGAGGCTTCAATGATAATTAGAGGTATGTGGAGAGATGAAATGGGAAGGGGTTGGTCAAGAAAAAGGCTTGAGAGGTGTGTGTAAGGTGGTATAGGTGGGGGCGTTTTATAAGAGGAGAGGAGGGGCACTCTTGGAAAGTTATAAAATATTACTTTATTATAAAATGATTTTCGGATTTAAAAGGTCCCAAAAGGATATATTTATAGTATACGGTGATAAGGTTTAGAAATACACCCATCCAATATGTTTTTGACAAGTGTAGGTCTTATATTTTACATTATCTTTTCATTCTATTTAAATCATTAAATAATTAGGTAATCACTGCATCATCATGGTGTCATGAATAATTTAGTTTATTTAGGGTCAAAAAAATATAAAAAAATATCATGATGTAGGAAATATTTTTTTCTTTCTAATTAATATTTATAGTCAAACATGTTACTTTTATAACCCCATGTAAAAATTGTTTTAGTAAAACAACACATGTTTGTGACATTTTAATTTTAACTTTAAATAAAAGGTATTATTGTCATTTTCCTACCAAAGTGGCTCCATGGGGTCCCCAAGTTGACCCATGGATTGTATTGGTCGGACATGACTCATCCAATAAGGGTAGGACATGTTTCAAGGTCATTTCATAATATTAAAACATTATTTTTACCTTAAATTTCACTAATTACCTTTAATCACGATTAATAAAACTTAAAAGTTACTATTCACCAAATAATTATTTTAATCGCATTGAACCAAATTTTACATCCTAATGACAACCATGTAGGTCGGATTTTTGAAATTCAAATCAAATAAGTGGTAAATTTTCATTTAAACGAAAAATCAGTTTCTTTAACTACAACTTAGTGGTTTCACTATTCATCAAAAATTGAAGTATTTTAGAAAATTACCAAAAATTCACCCTAAGCTATATTTGATATTCCGAATTAAAAAATGATGTCCATTTTACAAAATTCAAAACATATAAGTTTCATTAATTAATTTAAAAATCAATTTCCGCTGTCAAAACAAATAGCGTGTTTTTAAGAAACAATATCTATTATAAGATGGACACTAGTTTAAGTCCAATTTCAAAGTGAAATTAATTACAATGAACACTATTGGATTAAATGTAAAAAATATATTATAATTGTACTTTAAAACCAATTCAAAATATAATCTAATCATATAAATAAATTAGATTAAAAAGTGGTTTTGAATTAAAATACAACAGTTTGCACTATTCATTAAAAAAGGAACTTTATCGAAAAAATACCAAAAATTTACACAATCTAAATTATGATATCCCGATTCTAAAGAAGAATTTTATTTATTCCAATATAACATATGAAATTTTCAAAAAGTGTATTTAAAAAGCGTTCGCCATCAAAAGGTGGTTAATCGACCTTTAAAAGAATATTAGCATATTTATGCTTTAAAATAGGATTCATTCACATTTAAAGCCTCTAACATTTTTTTGGATAAAAGTACAAATATTTGAAAAATATATATAATCATTTTGTATTTAGTTCCGTCTATTCCCGCCATTACAACGGCTAGGCGTTAACTACCATTTAAAATAATATTATTTTATAATTGGAGTGCAATGTAAGATTCCCAAGAAACATGTTGTTGCGTATTGGGTACGCCATCGAGCATAGTGTCCCATTTAAAGTAATATTAATATTTTATTCAAAAATATGGATATATATGAAAATGTAATATTATTTATTTACTTGGGGTGTTACATCCTTCCCCCCTTTTGGGAATTGCGTCCTCGCAATTTTAGAATTGGGCTTGGAAAATTCATTGAAAATCTCACATCGGAACAAGAGTTAGTAAAACTATTACTTTAAAATAAAGAAAGAGAAGTACAAAGGTCACCCGAGTTAACCCGTACAAGGATTCAAAGTATGAAAATATGGATATGGAGGGGAAAACAAAGGGTCATGTTCTGAGGGAGAGTGATAGTAAACATGTCTAGAAGAAAGTTAACCATAAGAAAATCACAAACTTGTGATGGGTTAAACGATATTTGGTTCCCCAGTAGAAAAAATTAACAAAAAACATTTTTGTTTTAAGTTAATTTTCATTGAGGAATTTATTTATGAGCTTAACTAAAACATAAGGAAACATACTTGTCATTTTGAATTTCAACTTTTACTAGATTTCTTACATGAACTCATGTTTTCTCGAAAAGACGAGTATTTAGGATGACTTGTTCACATTAATAGAGATATAATCAACTTCTAGAGAATCACCTAATCCACAAAAGAGAACTACATACTTCCCATGTCTTTAGACAAAATACAAAACCAAAATTGTTAGTATGATATCAGATAATCCACAAATGTATAATCCTTTATAAAAAGAAAATATATTCTTAATCTCCAAAATATGTCCCAAATAAAACCCAAAGTTCAACGAAGACCATTCGATAAACAATTGTCCATAAAATTTTTCAAAGTAAACCAAACTAAGATTAAAACCCAAATATTTGAAGGATTTAATCACATAGTATTCCAAAGTACAAATTAACTTCTATCTCCAAATAACACCAGTTTCCCTTAAATTCTTATATTGAAAAGTAATTAACCTAATCAAATATCCTCAATGATAGGTTAATCATTTCCATAAATAACACAAAATAAACTTACTCTTGATTCCTAAAATCATCTAACTAAAAATAATTAGTCAAACTAACCAGGGACTTCACGTAGTCCAGTGGTAGGAGATAAATACCAGTCGCACTTTGGTTTTGGGTTCGATTCATGGAGCTTTGTCCAACGCGACGGGTTGTCACACGGTCTGCGTGTTGTCCTTTTTCCAAAACTATATAATTATTAAAACTTTCCACAAAATGAGATAAAATCTTCAAAAATAATCATAACATACTTTAACATCAATTTTATCTCATGCCTTTAATTTTCCATCATAATATATAATAACCCATAATTACTTCAAAAGTAAGGATCATACAAACCCTAATGGTTACCTTTATAATTGTTACCTGAACTTCTACATCGAGTTGGTTCTCTCATACATGATGCATTAGAGAACTCACCATGGTTCAAGTGGTTGATCATGACTCCTGATAGTTGGTTTAGAATAACCACGAGATTTCTCATTGAACCCCCCATTTCATCCAGTCTCTTAATAAGATAACCACCACAGTTTCCTTCAAACCCATTTTCACTTTGGTGCCTGCTATATCCATCCATTTACTAAAACCAAAAATGTCACTGTGAGTATATCAACAAAATCATCATGTACTAAGGAGGAAAATAAAAACTAAGATATACTTACTCATTCACCTTATCTAAAAACTATGACTCTTTCTGAAATCCTAACCATTATGGTAATGTCACTTATGCTTAAAGAAGACCCTAACCTCAAACGTTATCTAAACCGACCTTTTATACCAACTATAAGGACCCGACCTTAAACATTACTTATTATTCAATTAAAGGCATAATTCACATTGAGGATCTTTTCAAGTTTAGAGTTTTAGAGAATTAGGACATAACTATTACATATCAAAGATTACAAAGTAGAGACATCTACTCAGCTACCATTTTTTTCACAAAATAAAAACTCTTTAAAAAAAGGGTCATGTCTAGTTCCTTGTTTTAGACAGCCTCACATTTCCTTGATCCCATCCTTGACCCTATTCAACATTAAGTCCTGTGAAAAAAATTTCAAAAAAAATTGGTATGAGCATAAAAATATCAGTAAGGGTGATAACAATACGGAAAGAAAACATTACTCCATGTATACATAAGAATCAATGAAATCATACATTACTCATAAAACATAAGCACATTAACATACCTCATGAAATCATAAGATTAATGAATAAATCATAGAAATCATAAGACATAAAGGTAACTTGAGGCATTCATAACATTTTTACATAGGGAGTAACCCTCTTGGTAACATTTGGAATACCCATCATAGTATATTCCCTAAATCTATTCAGAGAAACCATAAACTTTAACCCCTTCGCATTACCCAATGAATTGGAGAGCCATATTGGGCTCACCCACCCTTAGTTTATCACGGAACCACCCGTATTCATAAACAATGCCCAAGAACCATAACATAATCATAGAACATTACTTAAGCACAAAATAAAGATAACATTCCCACATTGTAATAACAATATAACATTTTAAGATATTGAAATAATGAATCCATACTAAAAACCATTTTCAAAACCATTTAAAACATTTAATAAAGAGATTTTTGAATCATAGTGTCCCATACCACTTTGAATCTTTTAAAATCTTAAACCATTAATATCCATATAAATAAATCCTTAAAACCATTTTGAAAACATGGATGTTAATGAGAAATATTTATAAGAATAAATCATTAAAACATTTAAAATGATATTTTAGTTAAAGTCTTTTTTAACAAAATGAGAGACACTTGAATAAAATAATTGAGGAACAACATTTAATTATAACTTTATAATATCATGATAATAGAGGGATTCATGATATAATATTCCAAAGGACAATATATAAACCATATAAGAGTGAACTGGTGCATAACAATAATGAGGTCTTAATAAAAATGTAAAATGAGATGAAATCCATTATAAAGAAGGTATCCTTAAATTAGGGATAAATAAATCTCATAATTATGTGTGACAGATATAAATACACACAATATAAGTGGATATTAAGTGTAAAAAAATCATAGGTCATTCACACATATTCGAAGGATGACATATTCAATAACTACATGTTGAACCCAAAGAAATTGAAATTGTGTTAAGAAGTTCCCTTGGTAAAATATGACAGCCTAACGACGTCACATAAAATATTAGAAAAAGAGTTGATGAGAGAGATAAAAGGTATATCATCACTTGGACATAACATTTACGGCAATAAGGATATATAAGAACATATCACCACATAATAAGATGAAAATTAAAAGACATAACAAAACAAGTCTTTTAAAAGAGGAGGGTGAATGGTTTCTTTATCGATTTGGGTAACTTTCGAAACGTACACCCCATGGAAGAAGGGTCACACAATGAAGATGTCAATACCCAGAAATGAATTTATGCTACAGAAATTGTATAATAATGTGCAGTACATACACAAATCAAAGGAAATAGTGGAAAACGTAGTATAAATGTCATAGGAATAAAAGTGAATTGAAAAATCCCTTACGAAAACTCAGCAGCCTAACAACGCCACATAAAACATCAAGAAATTGGATTTATGAGATCAAATAGGGTCTCTCATAATACGAACATAAAAATTATAGTATGATGAATATTAAATAACATCCCCAAACATAATAAGTATGATCTTAAAATAAATGACATAAAAGAGAGTACTTAAAAAGAAAGATAGAGGTTGGATCCCTTATGAAAATTCGGCAGCCTAACGACGCCACTCAAAACTTCCAAAATGGATTGATGAGAGAAAATAGGGTCTATCATAATATGAACATAAAACGTACAGTAGAAGTAATATAAAATAACATCCCAATCATAAGAAAGATGAGCTTAAAATGAATGTCATAAAAGAGTGTACTTAAAAAGAAAGAGTGGGGTGGGATCCCTTACCTCGTGTCCGACATGACTTGATCGTTCTTTAATCTCTGGAATAATAAAATTTGGTCAATTTATAATTTCTTAATGACCTACTTTAAATATTATTATTCAGTTAATATCACATATTATAATGTTATAATAATTGGTTAATAACGTGAGTTCATGTCAGACGTTTTTGTCGATGTTCGGTACATGGGTAAAAATCGAACTTGTTGGAAAAGAATTTTCCATGTAATTATAGGTACATCATATCCATAATAGTATTGATGTTTTAAATATCATATATATCCAGTATATATTCATTTTATACTATTCCATAGCATTTCGAGAAAAAAAATTAAAAGCACCGTTCATGGAGACGGTAGGCCGTACGTATGCATGAACGCTACTTTCATTTTTTTGTCATATTAAGGGAATTAATAACAAAAATGAGGGATATATATATTATAATTACAGAATGATATCCTTAATTTAGATGAAATATATTACATATATATCCATTATATATATGTACTTATAATAGTACATAACTTTTGGAGATAAGAAATGAAATGTACCGTTCATAGAGACGGTAAGCCGTACGTACGCATGAACGTTACTTTCATTTCTTTGGCACATTAATGAAATTAAAATAGATGATATATATATATATATTATAATTACAGTATAAAATATATGTTATATATATCACATAATTTCATCAATTTCATTCTTTATACATTCCATGTATTGCATGAACCAGTCACATCACTTGAGGTGGCGGTAGTCCACACTTCCTCAAATGAAATTATCGCATTTGCACAACATGAAAAGAATAAAGGTATGTATTAAATATATAATACATAAGAATAGAGAAGAAATAAATATAATATATATCATAAATAAATATAGTTCCATCATAACGGCCACTATGAGAGGTGGTATGAGAAGATAGAACAATCATCGTTTTGTGAGGCAGTAATTCGCCATCCACGGAAACAGTATATTCTTTAACAATTAGATGGAGGTGTGTGTTAGTGTAGCTCGAATACATCTCATAAAAACATCCTAGTATATTAAAGATACTATTTTTTTGACAAAATAAATAAATAAAAAGATTTTATGGGTTTTGAGAAGAAAAATAAAACAAAAGAACACAAGGGAAGACATTACCTTTAAATCGGGTAACTCTCTTTGATTTGAGCTCCAAGGCTTCCTTGGAAAGGATTCTGCCCAATGTGAGGCTTAAATTATGAATATAGGGATTTTGAGAGATGAAATGGGCTGGGGTTGGCAGATAAAAAATCTTGAGAGGTGTGTGTAAGGTGGTAGAGGTGGGGGCCTTTTATAAGAGGAGAGGAGGGGCACTCTTGGAAAGTTATAAAATATTACTTTATTATAAAATTATTTTCGGATTTAAAAGGTCCCAAAAGGATATATTTATAGTATACGGTGATAAGGTTTAGAAATACACCCATCCAATATGTTTTTGACAAGTGTAGGTCTTATATTTTACATTATCTTTTCATTCTATTTAAATCGTTAAATAATTAGGTAATCACTGCATCATCATGGTGTCATGAATAATTTAGTTTATTTAGGGTCAAAAAAATATAAAAAAATATCATGATGTAGGAAATATTTTTTTCTTTCTAATTAATATTTATAGTCAAACATGTTACTTTTATAACCCCATGTAAAAATTGTTTTAGTAAAACAACACATGTTTGTGACATTTTAATTTTAACTTTAAATAAAAGGTATTATTGTCATTTTCCTACCAAAGTGGCTCCATGGGGTCCCCAAGTTGACCCAGGTGTTTTCTTTGTCGTCCATGACTCATACAATAAGGGTAGGACATGTGTCAAGGTCATTTCATATCATTAAAACATTATTTTTACCTTAAATTGTACTAATTACCTTTAATCGCGATTAATAAAACTTAAAACTTACTATTCACCAAATAATTATTTTAATCCCATTGAACCAAATTTTATATCCTAATGACAACCATGTATGTCGTATTTTTGAAATTAAATCACATAAGTGGTAAAGTTTCATTTAAATGAAAAATCAGTTTCTTTAACTACCACTTAATGGTTTCACTATTCATAAAAAATTGATGTTTTTCAGAAAATTACCAAAAAATCATCCTAAGCTATATTTGATATTCCGAATTAAAAAATGATTTCCATTTTAAAAAATTCAAAACATATAAGTTTCATTAATTAATTTAATAATCAATTCCCGCTATCAAAACAAATAGCATGTTTTTAAGAAACAATATCTATTATAAGATGGACACTTGTTTAAGTCCAATTTCAAAGTGAAATTAATTTCAATGACCACTATTGCATTAAATGGAAAAATATATATTATAATTGGACATTAAAACCAATTAAAAAGATAATCTAATCATATACATAAATTATATTAAAAAGTGGGTTTGAATTAAAATACAACTTTTTTCACTATTCATTAAAAAATGAACTTTATCGAAAAAATACCAAAAATTTACACAATTTAAATAACGATGTCCCGATTCTAAAGAAGATTTTTATTTGGTCCAATATAACATATGAAATTTTTAAAAAGTGGATTTAAAAAGCATTCTCCATCAAAAGGTGGTTAATCTACCTTTTAAAGAATATTAGAATATTTACGCTTTAAAATTGGATTCATTCACATTTTAAGCCTCTAACATTTATTGGATAAAAGTAAAAATATTTGACACACATATATAATCTTTTTGTAGTTAGTTAGGTTCATTCCTTCCATTACAACGACTAGGCGTTAACTACCATTTAAAATAATATTATTTTATAATTAGAGTGCAATGTAAGATTCCCAAGAAACTCGTTGTTGCGTATTGGGTACGCCATCGAGCATAGTGTCCCCTTTAAAGTAATATTAATATTTTATTCACAAATATGGATAAGTATGAAAATGTCATATTCTTTATTTACCTGGGGTGTTACATAAATAATTAAAAGAAAATAATTAAAAGAAAAGCTAATGAAAATGGGGCATAGAATACCCCTGGATAAATATAAGAGTTTAACACATACTAAGGGAAAGATCCTTATTCGAGAATCAATAGTGAGGAAATAATCAACATCTTATAATATGTTCAAATGATTAGGGTCATGAACCCATGTTAATAAATAAATATTTAATCAAATAAATTTTAACTATTAATTATACTTATAAAATTAGAATGGTTATTAATTCAACCAAACTCCAATCCTAGGATAAACACCCAATTCCATGACCAATAGAGTCGGCATAGACATTATCTGAGGTTATCTTATTTGGGAAAAGATCATTTTACCCATTATAACAATCCAAAAGAAATAAATTCAAATTCCTTATCAAAATTCACTACTAGAAAAACATAAGCTCTTACAATAAATATATCCCAAATATCATATTTAATCAAGAAGCCCATCATTATATAAAAACATAAAAGGTGGCTATATAAATCAAAGTACATTTGTTCACAATGAAGTAGTTCATCATACAAATGATCGATAGTTTCATTTCTTTTTTTATATATGAGGATATGAATATACATATTCTATTAACTTAATAACATATCAATATGTGGAATGAACTAATTTAATGATGTCATCATGCCTAAGTAATATTTGATGGTTGGAGAGGAAGAAATAAAAAAAATGCTCGGTTAAGAATGATAAATCAACTTTATAAAATCTACACAGTTTTTTAAAAATAAATACATCTCAAGTGGGTTTCCTAATCAATATATGACTTGTAATATGTGAGAAGAAAATTAATAAAGATATATTGGAAGTGACTGAAAGATCAAAAAATATTTTAATGTTCCTATATGATAGGAATGTGGCTGTCTATTTCTACATGGGGTAGAGAACACACTTGAAATTTTTGAAATGAAAATGTGATACAAAAGTTTTACACACTATTAAAACCTATACAATGGATCACTCTAGAACCATATATAATATAAGGTTAATATATTTCCAAAAAATAAGAATTTTAATAGTTTTTAGATATTTAAATCCCTAATATGTTTACATTAACACCCCCAGTAAACTCATTTTTAACATTATCCTTATTAAATATTTTTTACCCATTTTTACTTTCCATTTTGAAAAAAAACTGGGATGACCCTATTAAATATTTTTAATTATGGAAATTAAGAATAATTAATATTTTTTCATCTTTATTTCATATGATATTGATAAATTAATTTAAAAAGGAACCTTCAGAATCTGTGAAAAAATAGTTTTGTAAATAGAGTGTTTTATAAGGTAAAATGTTTTCATATGGGATTTAAAGAAGAAAATTATTCAAATTAAAGAAACTATATTAATAATATTTTTATTCAACTAATTTTACTTTAAAAACATGTCTAAATAACATATAACATTTTATTTCTTTATAAAATTATATTTTATTTAATAATCAGTAATCATCACTTTTCATGGAAATGTTAATATTTTTAGAAAAATCTAAAAAACTCAGACTATGATAAAGAAGAATTTTTTTTCCAAAAATAATAAACCAATTCATTAAAATAATTTTTATAAAAGTGGAAAAAGTTAGTTTTTTTCAGGAAAATAAATAAAAACCATTTTTTATAAGAAATATATTTAAAGTTTATAATGACTTTACCAAAAAAATTGTACTTATATATCAATTTATTTTCATTATATAAAAAATTATATATAATTTTAAAAATGTGGTTATTATGTTTCATATAGTATAGTTCAATGGTTAGTTTATAGTTTTCATGTTTAAATTATAATATTAAAAGTATGTTTTAGTTCATTAAAACAATGTTTTCATAATAACACAAGATGTAAAAGAAATTAAATTTATTTGTAAAATATATTTCATAAAATCTCAGGTGGTTGAATTGAACAACCCTTATAATAAAATTTGACCTTGTACGTCCATCAAATTGACAAGAAAATGAGGATTCTTCAACCACATAAAATATTTAGGTTCCTATGCAGCTTCCACAAATTTGTTGTTTCAACATTAAACATTCAGCAAGCGTGTGAACTTGTTCCATGGTACCTTATCTATAGGATCCTAAATATTGTTAGATGTTTCATCATGGTAAATATCTTGATATAGTGGTTTGACCTCTAAGTTCATTTAATGTGAAGTATCTTATGTGTAATTCCTTATGACAGATACTGGGAACTCATTATGGACTTGAAAGAGGTTTAGTGGAAGATCCATTTGATAAGAAGACATCCCAACCCAATCAAAACTCATGAGAGGGATATTATACATATGGATCAACATTTCATTCTTACAAAATCTTATAACATTGTCCATGGAAAAATAACTACAAAAAACTTCTCACCAACTTCATACTCAAGATTATTCTCAGTATTATTATTGTAACATTTCTATTGACTCTGAGCTATATTTCTGTGATATTTAATGTATATAACTTAGTATTCTATTTTATTAGTTATATAAGGTCTCAATATCATAATTATTAAAAATTTATCCTCAATGTTTTATATGTTCATGTATAAATAAGGATCCATCAATATTATAGAGTGAATATTATTGTTATAATATTACTCGACTAGAAGAAGGGGTTGATCCCAACGACCATTGAGATCTGGATAAAAATGAATAAATATTTCTAAATGGATATTAATTGTATTCTAAGAATGAACATATTTTTGAGGATGATATGTGTTTGTGAAACTGAACTAAAATATGATTACCAGTTAAATACATCACAAATACATTGAGGTAAACCTCAAATACTGATAATATAAAATATATATTGGTACTCCAAAAAATCTAAAAAATATAATAATTTATAGCCAAGAAATATAATCTAGAGAGAAATCATATTTTATTATGGTGATGTGTGATAACTTTCTAAGGTGTTAACTTAGAACCCATATAACATTGTTTCCATTATATATTTGTTAGATTCTGATGATAAAATCCATGGTGATTTTTTCCCATTTCAATTATTGTATAATAAATTGTTATAATATCACCATAGAATAGAATCTCACACACTTAACTAGATGACATACCAAATACCATGATATGATCTCAACAATATATATTATTTTTTTCCCCAATAGAAATATTATATCATAACTCTATATATCTTTTTAAATCATAAGTTAATAGAGAATTAAGAAAATTAAGCATCCTATAAAATATACTTCCTCAAATATAGTATGGATGAAAAAATATAGGGTTCTTAAACATAAACATTCCATCATAATTATGGAAAAATACAGGATCATTTATTACATTCTTCTACATCTATACATCTCTTTTTTTGCATCCGTTATCTTCACTTGTTTAGATGGTTGAACTCTCAGTTCAGGATGTTAAGATGTCTCCCACCCTATTATAATGGAATGTTGTATCCTTTGACAATCTAGTATTATTGGATATTTTTTCATCCTCGTCATGGATAATCTAGCAATATCATGTCAACTCAATGCATAATCCACCATGTTTTCATTCCCATGGTGATAATGTATTGTGTTTTCATATTATTTAATCAATTTCTACAAAATTCTCAATAAAATATTCAACTCCATCTATGTGAATATACATTTTAATCTTTTATGATCCCTATATATATCTTAGCATTAACTTTAATGATAATTTCATTATATCTTCATTGAATAAATTATAGAATTTATCGTTGAATCATGAGATGGTTAATTTTAATCATCAGCATATCAATTTTATGAGTCATTAGCTATATCCATGACATTATACTTGATAAATAACCAATATACCTTTTTTAATTGATGCATCACAATAGTTTAAAAAAGAAATACCTTTTACATGGTATTGTATGCATATGTGTTTTGGCTATCCTTTTATTTAGTTCCTTGAAATATTATTTAAATTCATATGTCTAATATAACATGTATCCAATCCATATTTAAAAATTCACTAGATTTCTTATTCAAGTGAGATTCCTAAAGAACCATAAAAAATATCACACCAAATATAGAAAAATATAGATCCTAGTCACTTTGGTTTTCCTCGGGAATATTTAATAACATTAATCTTTTATGGATCCATTGATATATCATATATTTAGATTATATAATCCAGTAATTAAAATATTTAAAAAAATCACAACTGTAAATTTTATCATACAACTTATCCTTCATTAGAGTCATCAATAAAATCATTCTGTTATCCCCACACTCTTCCTTGCACAATGAATATATAAAATGAATTCAATAAAGGCAACTATAAAATTAAAAATATAATATATAAAAAATATATTAAATAAATCCATGAATATATTTGGGGAATTATTAAGACAAAATGTCATCAATATATATTTATAGTTTTCATACCTTGTTTGAAATTTATTCATGGTTGCAATATTTTTGTTTTTTATTATCATTTAATTTTTGAAAAAATAACAAACCCTCTTAACATTTCATGTTAAAGTACTATTTTTATAACATATTTATATTTTTATTTTAACTTGTTTCTGTAGAGGTAGAATTTTTAAAATTATAATATAATACAAAATATAACACTTTTATCTCACCTTAATTCAAGTATGATGAATTATAATTCTATATCAAACATTTTTTAATATTGCTCTAAACATGATACTTTCTATTGGTTTAAATAATATTTTCCTAAATATTATGTTGTTAAGTATTTTTTATTATTCTTTAATACCTTTGGAGATATAGCTTGATTAATTTTTAAACATGTTTTGTTGGAAACAAAATATCTTTATCTAAATTTAATTATATTAAATAGATGGATGAATTTAATTTTAAATTGGTGAAAAATTGTCCGATGTTTATAAAATAATTATGGAATGTAGATTTTTTAGAAATCAAAATATTGCATTTTTATTATATATTTGTTTCAGTTAACAAAATAATAACTAAGTATTTGATCAGTTATAAATCTATGATGCTTTTGTAAATTTTATTAAAATTAATAAATTATAAAATTTATATTTATATATAAAAAAACTATTAATGGTAATAAGTTTATCACTTTTTATGTTTTTTGATAAATTGTTTTCTGTATTTTGAAAATATCTCCTTCGGTAAAATTAGGATTGATTTTAATTTTAATTAATTTCAGATATATTATGATTATATTCTATTTGAAACTCTAGACCAACATATAATAATATAATTTATATGGTATTCAAATTATCTGAATTCTGAAATGATTGATTAATTTAATTTATCTTATATTTCTATCATCTTACCATAAGAACCCACAACTTCCCATAAGAAGCACACCACCTAGGTGAATGAAGGATTTCAGAGACACCGTGAGTTTAAATCTCACCATATTTCATGAGGTTTTGTTGTGAAATTATAAGTATCTTTTATTCCACTAGATGAGTAGTGTCTGATATTCATAGGAATAAAGTTGGTGGAGAAGAATTTTCTGGATGAAAACAATATTTGAAAAAGATAAATATTTAATATTATGTTGTCTCATTATTGTGAGACCATGAATAAATACATTATGGTCATGGAAAATTAATATAACAAGGATAAAATTATTTTTCCCTTTGTTATACTCACCTCCACCCCCATGTTGTCAACTATAGAATAATGAAGTGTTTAAATAACGACCGACAAAGGGGTGAGATGAAAATCAAGTATACTAGAAGAAAAAATAAAATTAAAATTTTCCGATCATGGTATCTGTGTGGCCTTTATGAATAATGATACATGATTTAATCCTCCATGGATCCTCATGGTTAGTTTTGATACTACCACACATGGTAACTTAACTGACTGTGCATTGTAATTAAGAAGACATCATGTATGTACACCAGACCACACATTTTAAATATTTCACACAGTCAATATTGAGACCGTAAGTTATAAAAACCCACTATATGATATATGATGAAGTCACCACACATTATTCACACAATCACTATTTTCACTATGAGGTATGGTAGGCACACTAACATCAATTGTAGATGGCATACACGGTTAGTGGTTTCCATTTTTTTCATAAATTCTAAATTTTAAGGCATATTGTATTTTTTGATATTTTTGATTATTTATATAATTTCATTCTTAATATAAGTTTTTTAATTATTTTATTAATTTATAAAATTAATATAAATTATATATATTCAATGAATAGTATTATTATAATATTTTATATTTTTCATATTATTTAAAACTTATCCATATTTCATACTTAACACAAAAAAAAACATGATTTAGAATATATATATATTTAATTTATTTGGGGGAATTATTCTTTCATAAATTAATATGTAATTATGACATAAAAATTCAAATATATTTTATAACCTTTAAATTAGTATAATTAATTTGAAATTTTTTACTACTTTAAAATATAACTTATTTATTATTATAATTTAAACACTCATAGTAACTTAGGATCTTTATGGGATTGAATATGAATTGCTTTAATATTTCAACGGTTATTTAAAATGATCACAACATGTCATTATTTTCTAAATTGGAATTAATAATTTTTTACCAATATTCTTCCGGATAATACTCTTACTTCTAGATAATTAGGGATATTTGAATTTGAATTGTTTTCAAAATATTGATATTCATTTTTTATTATTTTTACACTATTTCTAAATTTAAAAATGCATTCAAGGAACACAATAATGATTCTGAGATGAATTATGGGCACACAGACCTTTCGAGTACAAAATTGCAATGATAAAATTCAATGTATTATTTGACACTATGTTTTACCTAATGGATTATCTCCCAATTATTATAGATAATATTTAATAACTACAATATCCATGTTGAAACAATCATATTTCATGAGAACCATCATATGGTATTCCATTATTCCTCATCTAATTCATTCTGGTTTCAGTGTCAGTATCACTATTCTCCATCCCTCACACTCACTCTCTTTTTTATATTTATGATTTCACAATAAAAATAAATATTATTAATCTCTAAAATCATATTGTGATTCATACATTATAATGTAAGGAATGTTTGGGTTGTTTCTCTCATATTATACTATTAGTATTTTAATTGGTTTGTAAATACACATAAAAATGTCAGTGTGTTGTGTAATATCTCTCCACTAGAATATGATATCCTAATTGGGTTATGAATCCCCATAAAAAATGTTACTAGAGAATAAAATCACTCTCATAGAGTGGATATTTATAAGAGTATATTAGGACCACATTAGATTGAACTATTCTAAAAAAATACACCTATGTTTTTAATTCATTCTGCTGCAAATAAACACAATTAATAAAATTCATCAAAAAATTTACATAGGAAATTTATTTTATTAATTTTTTCCTATTAATCCCCCTCCAGACCGTATTCCATTACCTATTCAATCATACCTATGTCTACCAAACGGTAGAACATTCATATATATATATTACCCTTATCACTGTCTTTCTTAATACCGAAAATTAATTGTTATTTCTTAATACGTTTTAAAATTGAATATATTTGTTATTATTTATTCCAATACTAAACAATTAGAATAAATACATGATCCTGTTATAATTTAGACAAAAAAATTTAGAGTCTTCTTTTTGTTTAATTTTTTTATTATTCAAAAACCTTATAGTTTAAGTATAAATATATTTAAGTTGGCATGATGGAATGTATATTGTTCATGGATTCCATAAAATCCTCATCACATTTATAGATGTGATTATTTCTAAAATAGATCCCAAATTAAGGTATACCTCAATATATTATTCGTAGAAAATAAGTCCATCCTTAAAAAATAGAAAACTCTTCCAGAGGCTCACCTAGATACACTTATAATAAATGAATCTAATTGATATTTTTTTAATTATAATGTTGTTAAAATTTTATACAATTATATTAATAGAAGATTTTTATTTTTTTTTTCTTCATAAATAAATTACAATTCTTTTATTCTACAAGTCACTCACCTTTTCACAGACAAATTGAGTTGAACAATTCTTGCAATACTTTAGGGTGAGTATCAGCACATCAGGATGGGTGAAGAAGAAAGTATAAATGAAATGTTCAAACAATTAAATAGAATTATGAGTGGAATAAATTGAATTATAGAATATTTTTACGCCATATTTCATGATGAAGGAGTCCTATGAGATTTACTGAACAAATGATGTAAAAAATGTCATGGTTGGTGAAAAAAATATTGTCTACACTCTCGATGAATTGATTCGTTAAATGCAACAATATTAATTGAATATGGAATATGAATGTTGTTTCTAGTAAATATTATAATTTTCATATACATGATAGAGAAAAATAATGTACGACTCAAATTGTGACTTGATTCTATGAAACAAGGAAAAATTAATGACTTAATAACCTATTTAGAAGAAACCTGCAAAAGGAAAAACATATGTGAGATAAGAAAGGATGTATAGATTATAACACTTAAATTCTATTTTTTATATTGAAGAAATAATTTTCGTATAAATGTTAACTAATAATAATTAAATAACAAATAGATGTACAAATATAAAGTAAAAAAGTCTTCACAACCAGTTGGGGTTGAATAAAAGAATCAGATTCATGTGAAAAATCTTGAAATGAGAATGATTCTACTAACATGTTCTTAATATTTTCCCCAGATAGTATTATTTACTCTATATTTTATTCTATATGTTTTGATTCAGACTATGATTCTAGAAAAAATGATTCTATGGAAAATGATTAAATTGAATTATTAAAACAAGATAGTTTAAATGCTACTGATTTATATAAAAGTATTATAGAATGAAATGAAAAACATATTTATGAAAATAAATGTAATTTATAAAAAATGAAAATTTAAAAATCATTGATTCTACTTCTCATTCATTAGTTTTGGGAATTTGAAATTTTTCTAAGATTAGAATGAAAACAAGAAAAATTATATTGAATGTCTTAAAAAAATAATATCTCCTTTTTTTAGGTCGTGAAAAATATAATAATATATTGTCTAAGAGTTAATTAAATTTAAGAAGTTGTTTTTGGTTATGATATAAAATTAAATCAAATTCCTATAATTAATTTTGGTAAAAGTAAAAAATGGATCCACTTATACTATTATTAGTTTTGATTGGAGTCTGGAAGGGAACTATGAAAATGGTTGTTCTCTTAGATTCAAATAGTCATTGGGAATTTTTAAAAAATATTTTCATGTCCTTTTAAATTTTAGTACCATATAATGAGTTATTAAATTATATATTGGTACATAAAAACTGAGTCACTAATAAAATTGAACCCAAAGTAACATTTGTAGAAATATTTTAATGTAATTCATTTTTTTAGGAAAAATTAATTGGATGTATCAAGAAAGAAATATTGTAAAAGGAGAGTCTATGATCTATAAATATGAAATGAGTATAATAATAATTCACCACTTACAACACATGTGATTGATGAACTATTAAATTTTTATACAATTCCAAAGGATAAGTACAAGGGTTTGGTAATGATTTTAATTAGAATTATACTTTTATTACTAAGGATTAATTTTTGGTGGTTTAAAAAACAAGTTAACTAGAATATAACTATTATGTGATGATGGAATATAAGATTAATTTCAAAATAATCAATTTTTTGTTATCAACGAAAATTATTTATTATTTTTTTTGAATGAAATGGAAATTATTTTTAGTGTTTTTTTGGAGAACTAACATTTCAACATGTTATGTTTTGAGTGTTGTAATGAATGATATCATCATTATCATCGATGATTAGGTCATGTTATTTTCATAATGTTGTATATGCTCTCTAAACATGATAATGAGATACAATTACATGTGTTAAATAAATAACACCTTATTTTTTGTGATTCATGAATGAAATGGAAATAATGAATATTTTCTCATAGACATATCAATAAGATAACGACTAGTAGACAGTTACATTTAGTACATCATGATCTATTTGGTCCTAATAAAATTTCTAGCATTGGAAAAAAAGAAATATACTTTAGTTATTGTTTGTTATTATATTCTATATAAATGAAAGGTAATTTATCTTGAATTTTTTTGTAGTAGTAATTTACATGAAAATGGTAAAGGTTTTATGATTTTTTCTATTTTTAGTGAAAAAATAAGTGAATTTAAAAATTTATAATATGATTTTTTTAATATAATTGTTATTTTCATAACATATTTCTCTTAGAACATCATAAAAAATAGAGTTACATAATAGAAAAATCGAACTCGTATTAAAATATTAAGAACAATATTAGGTGAATATAATTTTCCTAGATATTTATGGGATGAATCCATTTTTTCTATTTTTTATTTTTTAGATAGAATTCCTCTTAGTCCTTTTTCGAATAAAAATTCTTATAAATTATTTTAAAAAAATATGACGGGTGGATATTTTAGAGTTTTAGGATGTAATGTGTTCATTTTAAATGAAAAATATTATATCGATAATGTTTATCTTAAATGTGATATATATATATTTATATGAGATTTTAATAATATTAAATCTTAATGTTTATAATAAATTAAATATTTCTGTTAAAATATTTCATGGTATGATTGATGAAAATAATGTGAAACTGATTTATTCTTCAGATGATATTGTTGATTGGTTTAGATGTTATTATTTTGGTGATGAAATACCTGACGATAAGAAGGAATCAATTACGTGGGATCATAATCTCTCTCAAAAGGATTATAAATCATGGAAGGCTCATAGTGATCATCATGATTACAATATTATTGCTAATATTGATTCATGTATTCAAACTAGGAATAATCTTTTAATTTTTATGCTAATACTTTATTTATTTCTGATTTTTTTTCTAATAATATTGATGGTTATATAAATTATTCTAATAGGATAGTTTCATGGAAATATGAACATAATAAATTTACAATAAATAATGAATGGAATTTAATTTAATCCTCTCAAGATGAGAAAATCATTGGAACTAAATGGATTGATATAAATAAAATGGATGAATGAGAACCTCAGGCATGTTCCACAGTCTTAATAAGAATATAGTTTCTTGGAGTTCAAGAATACAAAACGTTTTTTATTTATCAACAAATTAATGCGAGTATATTTTTTCTGCATCTCTTTTTCTTCGAACATTGTGGATTAAAAAATCCTTGTCTTACTATGGTTCTACTCTTCAAAATACTAAAAATTATTATAACAATTCTATGAAAATTGCTATTAAAATTTTTCAATTATTTCATAACAAAAATAAAAATATAGATATGATTTTACATATTTATTCATAATTATATTTATAAATGTGATATTATTATAGAAAAAATTCTAACTGAAAATATATTGGTCGATATTTTCACTAAAATATTTGGATCTCGAATGTATTTAAAATTAATATTTAAACATTTTATGTTAAAAAATTATTTTTGAAAAATTATTTTTTTTTTAATTTACCTTAATATATAATTTTTAATGGGTTCATATTTTGTTAAAAAATATTTTTTTATATTTATCAAATATTTATTTTTTGAAAAATTCAAAACGGTAGTGAATTTTAATAAAATCATGATTTGTATTTTAAATTTTATAAAAGGAGGTGTTTTATGGTAGTTTTTTGTAATGTGTTATTATTTTTTAATTATGAATTATAAACCCAAATATAATTTTAGTTGAAAATTTAGTTTTTATAACCTCTCCGTATTTATATTTTAACAGAAGTAGTAGTGATATGTTTTTAAAAATTCCAATTTCTTATAAAAGATAAAACAAATTTCTAACATTTATTCATATATGATGAAGTCTAATTCTATCTCAAACATGTTATAATTTTTTCCAAACATGATATTAATTTTTTTGAATGATTTGTTTTTGTTTGTATATATTTTATGATTATTATTTTGTAACATTGGGGATGTAGCTCAGATTTTGGAAAAACTTATTTTAATGTAAACCCAACACATTTATCAACATTTCGTTACAATAATTTGATGTAATAATATTTTTTTCAATTTTTCAAATAAATTTCCATATTTTTAATATTTATAGAAATCTTAATTTTCTATAATTAAAAACTAGTTCAAGTTATTTATAATAATTTAATCATTTTTATAGTTTTTAAAAAATTAGTTCTCAGTATTTTGATGATATATCCTTCAATAAATATTTGGATTGATTCAATTTTTGATTCATTGGAAATATCTCAAGATTTTATAAAATTTTATATGCTAAAATAGAATCTAATTTTGTCATTTATATGAGGTGATTTTTTTTATGTCTAAATTATCAATTTTTTTCCGTTTCTCTTATATTTCAGTCACCTTATAATAAGAACCAACATTTTAAATTCAGATCAAATTAACTATATTTCATAGACGATTGTAATCCTATAGTAAGTTTCATTGATACCATAACACCTGAGGTTTTAGGAGATATTATGTGGTGTTTTCATTCCATCAGATCAACAATGCTTGGTATTTTATAGAAATCAGTTGGAGAAAGCGTATACCCTAGATAACACCAATATTATGAATTGATAATTATTGCATATTGTGTTTATTATTCACGTATAGATCCTCAGGAATCCTGGATTTCATTATATCATTAATATATTGAGGTAAAAATTATTGGTCATAAACTTTATGCTCTCCCGCACCCTTATGATGTAAACTACAAAAAATAGATATATAGGCATCATAAAAACCTAAGGGCCAAGAAAAAAATCAACTAAACTAGAATCAAACATGAAATTCATATTTTGGAATCATAATATCTATGTTACCCATAAGAATATTTATACATTGATGAAGTAGGATTAGATACACATGGTGAGTTCTGAATCTTCCACACTAAGTAACTTAATTGACCATGCATAGTCAATATGGTGACTACTTTTCAGTACACCTTACTGCACATTGTAAATATTGCACACTATCTATATAGTCAATGTTTGTTATAACTACCAGCCACATGATGCATTATGATTTGACCACACCATATTCACAGGGTATGTATTCTAACAACCGAGAACGATATGAATATAGACAATAAGTGATCTTAGATAGCATAGTTATATCATTAATTAGTTTTCTAGATCAATGTTTTTATAAATTAATATTTATTGACGAAAAAAATTTCAATCATATTTTATGATATTTAAATGATTATATTTATTTTTTATATTACTTACTACATTAAATTTTAAATAATTTAACATTTGAATATATACATTCAAATAAAATTATAATTTTATAGGATTACCTCGGATTTATTGTTATCAAATAACGGGACATTCAAAATTATTCAAATTTGTATTTAGTTTTTGAATTAAATTTAATTATTTTTACCATTATTCTACATGATAATACACCCTCTCCTGAAAAATTATGATTCTTTTACATTGAATTAGTTTTACATAGATCAAGAATGGTTTTATAAATTTGTAAGATTCTATTTAAAGGCCATAGGGTGAATTCAAATAATAGAACAATGACACTGAGATAAACTATAGGTATATAAACATATTGATAACAAAAAATAAATGATGAACTTTGAGATCCTGAGTGATACTCGATTTACCTACTATCCCATCTCTCAATGATTCTTCATAATATTCTAAAAACTCTAAATCCATGATGAGACATATGAGTTTATAATTCATCATTAAATGTTCTTTAAACGTCCATCCTATACATTATTCTATTTTCTGAGACATTGAAAACATTTACCATTTACCACACATCGTTAATATTTTATGTTTATGATTTTTCATACAAAATCATTATTATTTATATTTATCTACAGTTTGTGACTCTCTAATTCTAATTTAAAGAAAGTTCAGTTTGTTACTCTAATATTTTAAGGACATTGTCGTACTTGTTTTGTGAATCCCTATATAAATTTCGAGGTCTCATGGTTATCCATCCACTATAAAAGGACCTTGTAATTGTGATTTTTTCCCACTAATAAATCCTATTATTCCCCAATTTATCTCTCTCCTGGTAAAAAGTTATAGGAGTTTATAAATGACACATTATACAAAAATACTATTAAAACATAATTGTGTTTTCAATTCATTCCTCTAAAAAAAATCCTAGATTTGAATTCATTAGTTAACATAAATAACAAATTTATTTGATTTAATTTTCTAATTTGTTCTATTTAACCAACTCTAGACCATATGATATTCCCTATTCCGACCTACCAATGTTGATAATATCATTATTTTTAACCTTAATTGATATTATCTAGTATGTATATCAACAAATATAACAAATTAAGCTCCATGTAGTTGATCAAACATGTCATCAATAGAGAGTAAAGGATACTTTTGATAAATTGTTATATTTTTATGTTCTTGTTAATCAATGAAGAGTCACATCAATCCATAATTTTTATATAATAACAACATGTTTACGATAATGTGACACACATGTCTAAATACTTAGGTTTTCCCGATTTTCTATAAGTTTCTTCTTTAAATCATTCAAATCGATTAGGTCCATTTTATATGTAGGTGTAGTAGAATGTATGACTACTTTTGGAAACTCAACATCACAATTATATATAAGACTAGGATAATATTCTATAAATACATCAAAAACACTTGTACAATAGGATTATCATCAATGTTTAGTTTTTTCCCATCCATATAATAAAAAAATTACTTTTGAATGGGAATAAAGACACATTCAATAAATGTGATTTCCATAAAAATTAAAAATTTATCACAAAACTAATAGATAATCATTGGTTGGTTAGGAATTTCAAACATAATCTTATTTTAATGGAATATGATAAGGTATTTGTGATATGAAATAAAATCCATTCCTATAAAAAATAATATTCAACTATTATGAAAATATTGATATTTATAGGATGAATATTCCCAAAAAACATTAATAATAAAAGAATATTTTATTTTAGATGTGATGCTCATTCCATTTGGGGGTTTCATTAAAAATTTAACATATAATCATTGATTATTTTAACTAACATTCATATATTCCATTAATGATTTAAAAGTATCCATATAACCACGATAAAATTTGATACACTAATATTCCATCATCCTACTAACAAAATCAACATTATCATTGTAACACAAATCCCTAAGTAAAATCAAAATAGTTTTCATAACCTTCATAAATCATTGATCTGAATAATAAAAAATTAAAAATATTTCATTGGGCTTATAAATCATGACTCACTATTTTCAATATGTGACACCATAGTCTAATATAAGGCCATTGATGGTCATTAATCAAATCCATTTAATGGTTTCTAATGATTTTGTGAATGTATAAAAATATACCCTTGGGGTATCAAACATGTTTTGTATCATGATATGTTTTTTTGCTCAAGGCGGTGATCATGTCAAATACCAATATACCTTTTTTAGATTACTTACACCTCGGTAAAATTATTCTAGGTCTATATCAACTTATTGTATCCTAAAAGGGATGTAATGGGACAGAAACAACTCACTCCATCCTTAAACTAAATTCGTAGATATTTTCCTGCACATAAAATTATTCATAGTGGTATCAATAATTTTTTTAATCCTAGATTCCAATTTTTAATGAAACCATTATTGGATTCCAACTATAGTGACTTGGGTCTTTCAAATATAGGTATCAAATCATAATAGATGAATTCTTATAACATACAAATAAAGTAATATCCCTAATCTTATACGCCTAGTTCCATTGGAAAAATAAATACCTGAAAAAATTATTGATAGGTTAATTACATCATCTCCCACTGTGTTCTACATAACTATCACCCTTTGTAGATATATCATATATAATACAATTCTTTATAACTTGTGTAACAGAAGCATACGAAAGTGTGAGATCATATTCTCAGTGATGAAAAACATTATAGAAATCAACTTGACATGAAAATAAGAACCCTAGAACATGAGAATAAAAACTAAAAATCATAACCTTTATAACGATGATCATATAAGTTTATAATGAAATAAATAGTATAAGTTCATAATAAATGAATCATAGAGGAATAAAAGAACACAATCTGGGGAAGACAAAAAATCAAACAAGAAATATTTTTCTAGAATAAAGATACAAATAGAAAATAATATGTCTACGCTACCCAAAAATAAAATCAAAATATGCTAAAATTTGGACAACTAGACATCTACGTACTTTGGGAATTCCATAACCTCTCATGTGCAATCTTTTAGGAATGGGATAACCTCTTTTGTACCATCTTTTTTAGGATTCAGATATAATCCGTTATACCCTTTTAGAACATAGAATAATAATCATTAACCTATCAATTAGTGGGAGATATAGGTTTCACCAATAAATAAATTAAAATCATACATATGTGTTGCATAAGATCATTAAAAATTCATTATATTATAACCCATAATAATAAATTAGATTCATAAAAATTAAATCATATCATAACCCCTAAAAAAAATTAGTTTTATAAACATCTTGACATTATAAAAATAAACCATAAATAGTGTGAAAAAGATGTATCCATTGGATAATATCGATAGAAAATTTTATATAACATCCAATAAGGTCATATTATATCGAAATTTCTTTTGATAGGACACTTAAAACATTTCTTGAAAAATATTTCCATTTCACTTTAAAATAACTTGTTTAAAATAAAAAAACATCTTAAAATGATTATATATAATTTTTTAGAATAAAAATGTAATCATTAAATAGTGTCATTAAATGAATTATAATTCAATAATGAAGAAAATATCCTTCATGTCGTACATGTTAAAATAATGATTCCTTTCAAATTTTCGGTAAAAATAAAATATATCCACATTTTAGAAAATTATAATTGTTGGGCAAAAATCCCTCAAGGTATAATTGAAGCATTTTTGAGGTGATTGTGTTTGTTGACAAAGTGGACATCTGAGTAGTGATTGTTGACAAAGAAAAACAATGCATTACAAATTTGTTGACAAAAAGGAGTTCATGGTGGTATGTCGAGTTCAAGAGATGAGTTCAATGATCCATGTTTGATTCAAGAACATCGATAAAAGGAATGGATGATCTGGAGGCGGTACAAAAGAACAGATACAAGGTGGCGCCATTTTCCAGTGTTTGCCAAATTTTTGGGCCTGAAAATCAGAAAATGAAGAAAAGTGTTTTTGGCAAAGGGACTTGCGCGCCGAGGACATGGAGAATAGGAAACTTGCGCGCCATATGTTCTTCAATATCAGAAGATCAAAATATGGCTAAGGAAGTAGGTTCGTGCAAGTTTGGGAATTGGTCGCGCAAGTGTCTAAAAGGAGAGAAGACGTGCGCGCCGAGACTAGGTCGCGCAGGGTGGTCAATTTGCCTACAAATACTGGACCACCCCTCCTCATTCTTCACCGGAGTTCAAACGAGAGCTCCCGCCGCGCATGTGTGGTGGTCGCGCAAGTGGTGTGTGTGGTCGCGCAGGTGGGACTTGCACACCAGTGGTTGAAGTAGTGCGCCGGTGTTAGAAGTTGCGCGCCGGTTTGCAGTTGCACGCCAATAGTGGTTTGGGCGTAAAAGGAAGAGAGTCGTGCAAGTTTGGAGTTGAGGAAGCTTGAGTCGCGCAAGTGTCTGAGGAGGACTTGCGCTCCCGTTCTGAATTGCGCGCCGATACTTGCGCGTCGAGGTTGACTTGCGCACCAAGTAAGGTTTGTTCCAGCAGTGTTTTCAGGCTGCGTGGAAGCTGGAAGTTTTCCCGATACCTTCGGTGCAAAGAAATATTCATCTACGGGTGAAAGTTGTACTTCAATAGAGCATCTACACACAGAGGAAGATGCATCCATTCATGCAAATGAAGAGACCTACAGGTCTATAAACTGTGAGTGGATTCCATCCAAGAGTAGTGAGCTTAGGAAGAGGAAGAAGGTGATCCTCTCCACCGGCAGTGAGCCAGAGAGAGAGAAACAGGGAGTGACCCTTGGGAAAGCAGTGAGCTGACCCTAAACATTGTAAAGGCAGTGAGCCTGGGCATAGAAGTGATCTAGCCCGAACATTGTAATCCACAACTATTGAAGTTTAGTGGAATTTGGTACGAACCGGAAACTTGTCGGCGTATGCTCCTTGGACGTAGCCCTTAGCGGTGAACCAAGTAAAAATCTCTGTGTCTGCCTACTTACTTCCCGGCATTGCATTCAAAGCATCATTATCAGGTAAAGGAGACAAGTGATCACAGTAATCACACAAGTTCAAACAAAGTGACCCTTGTAACAAAGAGGTCAAGATCCAGTGGGGCAGAAAGAACTTTGAAAAAGTATATCCATACCCTGATTCACCCCCCCTCTCAGGGTATATAGGCCCCTATTGGCTCTAACAATAATAATGTTTCTTTTTAATTATTATATAAAAAAGGAAACAAGGGTAAAATATAATTAGAAATTTATTGGGTAATGTTAAAATAATTATTTAAACCACTTTTAGAATACATGTAAATGAAATATAAATTATTTTTGACCGAATTGAATAGTGTAGTTTATTTTTCATGAAATCATTTATTTGGTATCTCTAGTTTTTTAGTAGAGGAAAATGAATGGAAAAGGTTCATTCCATATAAATAATCATGGAATGAAAATTTACATTTCTTTTGAGATATATATTATAATATTTCATCATCAAACACTTAATCATAAATTTTTTTGATAAACAGTAGGATTAGAACATTAAACCCTTACAAATTTGATATATTTTGAATCATAATCCCCATGGGATAAAAAACCATATATGTATATTTATATTCTATAATTTTCATGATAATATCCATATAATTTATTCACAGTATTTATATTCATGAAAAAAAGAAACCAGTTTTCTATATGGTATGTGTCTCTATAAAATATATTTGAGACAGAAAGCCCATACCTCTAGTCTTGTATTTTTTTTAAAAAATTTGAAACAACTCTATAATATATATATATATATGTGTGTGTGTGTGTGAGTTTGTGTTAATTATAAATATATTATATAACCATAATCATATATATCATTCCATGTATGAAATATTTATATCCATTGATGACAGCTTTATTAACAACTATTTGCTAAAAACGTCATTCTGGATGATAACCCATCCATTTTTCATATTGGTTTTGTTTCTGTATTTTTATTCATTGTAAATTAATCATAGTTACATGTTTTAAATTATTTTATTAATCATATAATTACAATATTTATTAATTATTAATATATATATATATATAAATACATAAATGTTTGAAATAGAAAATGAACTAAAACATTTATGGAGATAGAAGGGGAAACATAGACATGAACATTATTTTTATTTTGTCGATAGATGCAAAGGCAGAAAGGTAAATAATATATCACATTTATGGACACATTTTAAAATCATCAATATCTTATATATATATATATATTAATTAGTTATATCCCTTCTATTATCTATGTTTCAATAAAAAGAAAAATGAATTTCATCGATTCTAGGTGGTGGTAGTCTGAACGTACGCCTTGGTGACGTTATTGTTCTTAGATGTATTGAAATGTAAAAAGGAATGTATGATATTATAATTTATCGAGTCTAAATTTGTCCTAAATATAATTTTTAATATCAAATCGATCATTATCTCATTCACTTAATGGCGATGAGGGTAAATGATTTTCATCACTTCATGAGCTTGTATTCCGTTGTATAAAAAATAAATGATTCATTTCCAATTTCATGGGGGAGAAGATCTATATCGGTTATAAAATTAACTTAATAACATATAATGATATGTTAAATTATTATTTTACTATATAATAATATTTTAATTAAATTTTATGGATTTTGGGGAAGAAATTATATTAAAACAATCAGTTAAGAACAACAAGTTTTCTTCAGAAAAAGTCCATAGGTTTATACCGAATGATGTATTGGGAAGATATGCCAATTATAATAATGCCACTTTGACATGGGTAATTACTTACGGAAGATATTTTCGTTGGTCCTCGATGAATAAATATAAATTGGATGTGTGAATAGGAGAGAAGAGGGAATGTCCTTCTATATGTAAGTGAGATGTCACACAAATTTTTTTTAAAATAAAAGGTATACAACTTTTAACACACTCCAATTGGAATATAATTGAATCATTCTCAAAAAATAGACTAGTTAAGGAAAAATATTGAAATCCAATAGGAATTAAAAAAAAATTCAGTTCCTTTTATCCATTTTCACTATAGTTTGACCATTAGTAAACATGTTTCAACCTTAAGAGTGGTAACTACTTATTAATAATTTTACTATTCCTTATGAAATAAATTATGTCTAAATTGTTATATAATATTAAAAAAGATAATTAATAAATTTTAATACACTTTTTCAAATTAATTACACATAATTGGAAGAATTTAATTTTAAATTAAACCCATAAACATGTAGAAAAAGTTTGTTTTTAAAGAGAAAAATTACATACACGTAAATACATTTTATATCAAAACTCAACATAAAAGGGATTAAAATGACCAAAAATTAGCTAATAATAATTATATTAAAAAAAATTACTTTTCAAAAAATGTAAAATAATATGTAACATTATAAATTCTATTAAAGGAAAGGCATTATTTTATAAAATTCATTATTTTTAACTATTTTTCAATAAATTAAAATTCAAATAAAATTATAAAAAATTAATCCTAAGATGACTTTTAAATTTTCATTCCAAAATAGAATTTATATTTTTCAAATAAAATTTATTAGTTTTTAATTAATAAATTTTATTATTTTTTTTATAAAAAAAATAAAACCAGTTTTAGAAGATATTTATTTTCAAAGTATTTACAGGATTAACCAAAAACTGTGTTTTTTTAATAATTGTTTTTTATTTATCTTAAATAATTATAAATAAATTTTCAAAAGATGTTATTCAAATTCATAACTCCAGGTTTAATGGATATTTTATAAATAACCTCTTATAAATAAAAATATTAATAGTATGTTTTGGTTTTTTAAAACTCGATATAACATATAAGACAAACTATTAAGGAAATTTAATTTATTAAAAAAAATTAATAAAATCTCAGTTTGTTACATAATGAACATGAATAATATTATCTTCATACATTGGTGGAATTTGAGCATCAAGATAGATTCGAATATGGAAGGTAGGTCTACATAACATATTATATTGAATATGGCCTTTATTTTCCACCATTATGATAATTGCCTACTCCATACCAATGTGATCATATTACCCCATGATAGATTGGGAATCAGTTGTATAAGAAAATAGGACAACTATGTCAAGGCTCACCCATTCCCTTATAGGAGAGTATCTCTAGATAGAGGTATCCATATAAATCCTTTACACCATCGAGTCCTTAGCTACTCATATGGACTCCATAGAGAGGGGGGGGCACTGCTTTTTAGCCCAAGGGGATCCATATTCTACATTAATAGAAGAAACTTAACCCCCCCAATTTTAATAACACTATATTATCATCCTTTGATGGTATGTGGGATCCATAACAGTATCTCACAAACAATGTATCATGATGTGTCCCTATAATAGGCTTAAAAGGTTTTAAGGAGGTGAAAAACATAGATTTTCTATAAAACATATAGCACCGCGGGAATTTGTTTGGTACAATACATTTTCAGCATGATCATTTGGATGCTAGGATGAACATCGTTATTAGTTCCTCATTCAAATCACCTCCACGATATAGAAAATATTTATCATTGACCTAAAATATTTCAAATTGACAATAACTAAGAGGGTATCTAACCTTATCACTAGATGGATGAGTCTAACATACTCACTGATTATCCCTCTATCATAAGAGAAATTGATGGCACTACGTGCTAATAAATTGATATGAGATAAAATGATATTTGATACTAATGAAATACGTAGGTGGATTTCATGAGTTCTTATAAATGGAACAAACCCTATAATATTACATTTGGTGAAATCATGAAATATGTTGGCCCACCCCCATGGAATATAAAAAAATGTCTTTTCAGAAAAGAGACTAGTTCTTTAACCATCAAGCTAGTTAGAGTGCCCTATTAAGCACTAAGTCAGACCATGAGTCACATTTCACCACCTTCTTCATGGATGTCTCAGAAAAAACAACAATTTATTAGTGGTAAAGGGAGATCAAACAAACCTGTGACATAATGAAGGAAATAACCAAGTGTATTCTTTCAAAACATAATATTTCTAGAGTTATTACATATAATCTAGGGAAAATAATATCCTTGGGACACTAAATCCTTCGAAACATATTTATTCCAACCTTAATGACCACCAAAAATTATTTCACTTTTCAAAGTATATTGGGCCACACCATGAAAGATTTCTTTTCCATCAATGACATTGTTCATAGAATTGTTCACACTCGAATGGTGATAAATTAATCATCCATAGTACAGGTGACTAGTGTGATCACTACCAAAATTGTAGAAGATGGAGTCTGACATGAACTTTTATTTAGGAGTGAATATAATATCAATAAATCTCTAACTAAAAATATAGTTGACCTTCCTCATTCCATTCTAAGGATGCTTGTTTTGTAATCTAGTAACAACCCTTCCACATGGGGATATGGCATCATGTGTTACTCCAAGAGGCATACATTAACATACAATATAATAATAGGCATAATGGATTGGGTATCAGTTAATAGGTGTTTTAGTTACAACTCTAACATATTTATTTCTTTGGTATATGGAGAACGAGAACCATCTAAATAATTAAAGCCTAGTTAGATGATTCACTAATTTTCAGCACTTATAACATTATTCAATTATAAAACCCTTTCAATGTTGATTAATAATCCCATTAATACAAGTTCTCTATTCTTGACAGGGGAGTTAGAGGCTGAGTCCTCAAAAGATGAGGGTATAAGTGATGATTCAATTGTGGCCAAACCCAATATTCTGGTCACATCAACACTGAAGGAATATGTAAGGTTGATACATGTGGGATATAGCTTAATCATTCCCAATTGAATCATGGGGATGACTCAAGGAATTTAAATGGTCCATTGAAGCTAACAATTTTAAATGGATGATGTTTGCGGGTAAAACTATCCGATCAGCCCAAATGAAGGGGTAGGCCAGTAAGAGTTATTCCACCATAGATAGATGCTCACTTATACTCTAAAAAAAATCAATCTTGTCAACCATAAAACCCTCCAATCCAAATCTGTTGGTGTTTGGAAACCCCACAATGGTAGTTGTAGACCTTTTCAATTTAAATATGACATTCTAAAATAGTTGGTGGTTGTCCCATACAATATCTTCATCCTAGAGGCTCTATACCATTTAAAAGAGCTCAATGAGGAATTAAATAAGGACCTTCATATTACCCAAGAGTTTGATATTATATTTTCAACCTAAAATGTTAACAGGGTGGAAAAAACTCATATAGAATGTCATAATGTTATCTTTTTTACATATAAATATCATGAATAATCCCTCCAAAGACATAACATAACCCTATATATTTCTATATTCCATGATAATGTTGATATTCAAAGGGGTTTTAAATGGTTTCAGGACCAACCATTTACCTTTAAATACCCTCACATGTTTAGGATACATCATAGATGATTTGTCTCTAACAGAGATAAACATTAAAAGGCATGGATGAAGGAGGATAAGACCCTTTAGATAGATCAATCTCAATGGATAATTTGAAGGCTAAATGTTTTATGTTTAGTTCATTATTATCTATAAATACATCTCACAATACTACCTCTCATAAAAAATAGTCTTCATGGACACACATCGATGCCATCCACAATCCACCATTCAATGAAATACCCCATTAACGGAATGGTCAATATAATAAATGGTGAAAATCACCTTTGAATATTGGTAATCAAGACGCACTAAATAAGTTTTCTATTATATGGCATTAAGAAGTCAATTTTAGTGGGTCTCATGTAGGTGTCAACACCAAATTGTTTAGGAACATCCCCTATAAATCCCTAGATCATGATCAACCATGATTATTTAATTCCCATAAACATAATCAGAGAAATAGAGTATAGTTGAAAAATCAATTATGAACAGTTAATTTCCATGAACTAAGTATTCATGATAAAAATCAAACCAACTGTATTAAATATGATAGAGGATAACCAAAAAAATTTACTATGAGGACCAAAAAATTCACGTTCACTAATAGCCTAAGTAAAAAATTAAAAACTCATAGTAATGTAGGATTCCAAAACAACTCCCACCATCGTAGAAATATAAATAGAAGGAATTAAACTCCAATATGCCCCCCAAAAATCCTTTATGGTTTTGTTTTCAAACTCTTCTACTTATAACCTCTCATGCGTTTCTAAGGATAGATATTCCTTTGAAATATATACCATTCAGGAAAATACCCCCATAGACACTTATATAAAAGGGGAATAGTATAACCTTAGAAAAATCTATTATACATTTTAGAAAGGAATCTACCCATTATCTATTTTGACTAATTCCAATATTACTCTCATTGAAAAGGATGTGTATATTTTATTTTTTGAGTAGTATCAATATTTTCTCTATTGGGATTATACAGATATTAATGGGGTGAACTATAACATAAATACTCATCATCTAGGATTAATTTATGACAAAAAATGTTTCATGAAGGTAGTGACAAGGATTCACCAATCTCATGCTACCTAGGAATTAACTGAAGCTGAAAAAGTGATCA
Source organism: Viscum album (assembly GCA_963277665.1). Classification (NCBI taxonomy): domain Eukaryota; kingdom Viridiplantae; phylum Streptophyta; class Magnoliopsida; order Santalales; family Viscaceae; genus Viscum; species Viscum album. Next base: position 2,080,989,639 of record OY728143.1, on the reverse strand, counting down.
AAGAATGTCTTTCCCAAGAGGTTTAGTGCCTAATTTGTTTTTCTAACATCATCTCCATTATGAATAAGAATAAGAAGATTAGGATTTAAAACAATTTTAGTGAACTTAATTGACACTACCAAATAGTTTATTTTTGTATATATATATCACCAGCCTTTTTATTGTTAAATTTAGTTGTTCTAAGGAATTTCATTTATGGATGGGTATTCAAGGTATAACCAGGTGAATATGGCCACTAAATACAAGAAATATACTATCTTCAGAGATCCTTAAGATGTTATTATTGAACAAATTTATTCTTTTAGAATTACATAATGTTCTTTCTAATTACCAACATGATATAAATCACATCATTTAACCCATCTAGGAAGGAATTGCAGAGTACTACATCGATGACATATTGTTTAAATCTGATCATCATTTTGATCACCTCACTAATCATTAAAAAATATGAGGAAAATTGAAATATCATACTTTGAATATGTATCCTATGTGTTTTCTTTTTTGGTAACATTAAAGATATTCCTCATCATTATTGAATTCAATATGGAATCATGGTCAATCTACAAAATCCTTGTATAATCTCATCACGTCCTGTTCCATAAAATCATATATAATTGAGAGGTGTTTAAGGGAACATCATTTATATCAAAAATTTTATTTCCTACATGGCTTGTAAATGCCTATCCATTACTACTATAATGAAAATTGGTGTTTCCTACAAGTTGAATGAGGATATCATATAATCTTTTTAGATCCTTTAATTACAGCTTCTCCATCCAGTAGACACGATGTCACTATTAATGAGGAATCCAACTAGCCTATAATGTGGATGGTATGAAATTACCACTTAATACCCTACCAACATTGATAAATTTTATGTTAAATGAGAGTATCCTCTAATATCATAGAGAAATATTTCTATATATTGAGAATTTATATTATGATATCATGAGGAACCTCTTTGTTATTATCTTCACAATGAAAAGGAATATGCATTAAATAAAGTATCACTCCATCTGTATAATCTTTCATATTGACCTATTGAAGTATATTCTTGAATTCTCTATATTTACTAGGATTCTATATTGTTAGGATGTTATTCTATAAAATTATGAAATTCAATTCATGTCCTAAAAGGAAGTCAAAGGGTATGTTATAGTTGACTTCCATTGAACCTGACCTTCCTTAGAAAATACGGCAATAGACATCAAATATCTAGAGGAATTTGTATTGTTTTCTCATGATACTCAAAAAACATGTAAAATGTATTTTGATGGACATTCCAAAAGTTTTAATGGTTAAAAAAATAAAGAACCCTAAACATAATTGGTTTTTATTATGGATTTTATTATTTTCTTTGTATAAAAAAATATACCATATTACTTCTCATTATCAAATGACTTTACTAATTTGGAGGAAGGGAATATATACCTTAATAAAACAACAGTTACAGACATTCTACTATTGATAGATTTTTAGAATTTCCATAGTGATTCAAAACTAGAGGTTTTAATAATAATCGAGAAAAATTTCATCAGGAAGGAAGAATTATCCCCTCCTAGGTTACATGAGAGGGCTTGTTGAATAACATAATTTTTTAGAAACACTACTTCACTAGGATAAATCACTAAAATCCTATTCAAATTCACTAGATAATTCAAATATAATCCTTTCTGATCTTGATTATCATGATGTAATATTCCAAATGAAACAATGAAGTATAATCTTAATCGTCGTTGTTTTTGTCATGGAGGAGAACAATCAGGTAAAAAATTCCCCAGGGTATGAAAATTCAATGACTACATCTATATAGATTACCACCATAGAAGATTACATCTATAATGGGACCATCCCATCTTATAGATCCAAAAGAAAACCAATTCCACACATAGTGTTGAACATCACCCCTTAAGACAGACCGAATGAATAGATATCCCATTATAGATAAGGCTTTAATAGAGTCCTTCCCAATGAATTACATAGGAAGAGACATTATCTTTTATTAAGGAAGTCCATGAAGGGTCCCACATTTCACAACTATAATGACCCAAACATTCATTAATGGGAATTAATATTGATCTAATTAAATATTTATAATGGTTATATAAAATTTTAAATTCATTGGTTTTATGTTTCTCGATTTTAAAATATCATTATGAATTGTGACCATTGCTAATATAGTCATTGAACAGTGATCACATTATTAGTATAAATATAGTTCTTTAACAAATCCAATTTATTCAGATAGAGAAATCGATGGCCTCATCTAGTAGACTTTTCCCATACGAATCCCATTTTTTGGAGCTCCCAAAGGAGGTGGCATCATTGGGCTTCACTCTTGACCAAGCCTCAGTTGAGCTTGAACACGTTATGCTTGAGCATAACCGACTACGGGAGAAGCGTATGTTAATTAAGATTACAACCCGAGCATTGTTATCAGAGCCACTTCCAAGAGGCTGTCAGCATCGCACACTTTACCCTTCAATCTTATGAGGGTGTTATGAGGGATCTTGTAACAATACCCTAAAAATATGACTATGTATATTATTTTTGTCTAAATAATGTGCATTCATTTTATTATTGTTACATTTTAAATAGTTTTTAATCACAAATAGTATTTGTTGTTAATATTCAACTAAGATAACTATTTTGATGAATTAATGGATTTTATAATTAATTAATATTTTAATAAAATATTATTACAATTAAATTAAAATTTATTAAATATAAATGATCAAATGATTTTATGAATGCAATTGTAATTTTTATTATGGGTTTAAAGCCGTTTTTATCAAAACCAATTAATTTTTTATAAATGTTAGTTTTTATTTTGAAAGTAAAAATTCAAATATTTAAAAAATTATTTAGATAAAATGAATACTATATTTCGAATCAGGATGTCAAAATTATTCAATGGTTAATTTTTCATATTTTTCTGAGACAGTGGAATTTTTGGGTAAAAATGAAATACCGTATATATATATATAATTTGTTTTATGACATCATAATGACCCAATAGTGATGTAATAAAATAATATAAACATTATTTTCGGCCAATATATGTTTTATCATTAATATAATGTGATTTTTGATATGTTTGATATATTTGTTTAAGCTTTCGTGGTCTCACCAAGACTTATTGAACATTTCATCTTTTTAAATTGTTTTCCTTGTGAGTGTGACTCACCACCACATAAGCAACATTATAAGTTTAAGAATTTAGGAAATTGGACTTATAAAATATTTTCTTCTACTCCCCTTATAAAAAAACCACGAGAAAAAACCATTGGTGGGTTTGTGGTTTTGATTAGATTAATATGAAGTGTCCAAAACCTAAATAATAAAAATTTCCCTCTCCTTTCTTATATAAACCCACTCATGATCCCACTTCCTCTTCACTCAATTATTTTTGAGTTGTACAAACCCCAAAAATCCTCTCTCAATAATCCTCACAAGGTTCCCCAACCTCCCATGAAGCCTCTCTCAAGCCTCTCCCAAGCCTTTGGGATCACACTTCCAAGTAAGGGATTTTTTCCTTTCACATTTTTGTCCAATTTTCTTTAAGTTGTTATGAATTTTTTTTTCAATTAAAAATGTTAGGGTATGATTTTTAACCTAAACCATACTGTCCTAATTATGTTTTTATGATGTGATAACCCTTTCTCTCTCATTAATTATACCCATGTAGACCCATTACCGTGTTAACATCCCATTAGGGATTTCTCTCTCCTCTTTCACATCCAAGTAATTATTTTGTATTATGCATCTAAATTCAACTAAATTTGTTGAAACATGTATCTATATTGACCCCCATAATGTAAATTACATTTATATATGATGATACATCATTTTCTATCTTATAACCCATTTTCATGAATCCTTATGTCATGTTGTTATGTAGTCGAAATTGCAATGCATTTTTACAAGAAAAGATCATTGTGTAGTGAATATCAAACCCATGACTTTATCAAGGGTATTCACCTTTATACACATATACATATTGAATGGTAATTTCTTTTATTTATTCCACATTACTTAATTGTGGAATAACTTATGATGTTCCATGTGCCACACTTATGCATGAAATGAAATGTTTTATAAGGGTGCGCCCTAATAGCGCTCCAATGCATTGGGTAAAGTATATTATCATGATATGTCATGTGAAATGGGTGTTGAATCATGATAAATCAAGTTAAAAAGAGATTTTACTACTATTTCATGTGCAATTAGGGTTTATTCATACTCCAGGTTCAATGAGCCTTGGATCATGCTAATTCAATGTTAAGTGTTGTTGCCACATTTCCATGTTATGATTATCATGCTTTATCATGCCTTTATGTTCATGTTTCTCTTTTTCCCCATTGATATTCCTATTGTCTGACATGTATTGTATTCATCATTTATTCAATGTTTATTCCCTTACTAGGATTTATGGATCACCCTTTTCTTATGCATGTCCTATGGTTATCCCATGAAATGCTAAGTATGAGGGAATGTAGTAGTCAAATAGAGGAAGTTTACAATAATGATGATGTGTGTTTTATGTTCCAAGTTATTATATAATGATCCTAAGACCCAAAGACACTAGACCTCTCTATCTTCTATATTATATCAGGTGGATATTTTATGAAATAAATTAGGTTTAAGTGTGTAATGAAAAGCAGGGTTGTTATAGTTGGTATCAGAGGATAGGTTTAGTTATTTTTGGGATTAGGATTAGAAAACCCTAGTGAAGTCATAGAGACAAGAATAAGTATAATAAAAACATCAATAAATATAGGTGACTATTTAGTAAGTTTTTTATCAAGAAAATAGATCCATGTCTGGATAAGAGCATGTAGAGGAAACTCTAGCACAAATATATCCGTGGGGTAAAAACTAAAAACACCGCTTTTAGCTAGACTTGAACGCGGACTGGTGCATGAAAATGGGCCTTGCTGCACTATTGGTTACAAAACTCTCGTTGGATATAATTTGGTAAAATCACACTCTTAGTATGAATCTTTATTAAGGGAATGAAAAAAATTCCCCTAATAATATATGTTAGAAACTAGATCATGAATCACATAGATTGAAGCCTATGGATTCATAAGTTAAGGAAATAAAAGTTTTTTATAAGTCATCAGTTTTGTCCTTGGATGACCCATTATGTTTTACCCCTACCTTTCCTTTTATTCCAGCCAATGGAAGGTAATAGGAGTGATCGGGCTAATAACCGATGTGAAGATCAATGTGATGACTTTGCTAATGAGACGTCCAATCCAATGGGGCCAGGAATCTCAAAATTTGTCACACTTATCTCTCAGTTAACTCTCAATCTTAAATTAAACATGGCTCAAGAAGAACGTTCACCCCCCCTCCCCCCCAATAATGAACAAGTCGCTATCGAGAGCTTCATGAGACAAAGGCCTCCTACCTTTAATAGATCATATGATCCCTCAATCACCAAAAAATGGATCAACCCATTTGAAAAGATATTCTCCTTCATTCAATGTTATGAAAAAAAGATGTTTATCCTATCTGCTTATTGTATGGAGGGTAAAGCTGATCAATTATGGAGGTTGATCAAAAATACCAAGCCAGAGGAGGATATCGAGGCGTTGGAATGGAAGGATTTATGAATGATGTTTTTTGAAAAATATATTCCTCACACCCTCCGAATTAAGGTAGAAATTGACTTCCTTTCCATCATGAAAAAAGGCGACGATTCTGTCAGAGCATACGAGGCAAACTTTACAAGGCCTGCACAATATGCCTTCGTCTTTGTCGTTACCCTCGAATGCAAGGTTGACCAGTTCTTTGGTGCACTGAAACCTATCCTATGCAAATCACTGGCGATCCATGACTTCGACAACTATGATGAGATTCTCTGATGTCCCTCAAGGTCTAAGTGGAGATCGAAGAATCTCAGGGGTATTATGTGGATAAGAATCATTAGGTGAACATCAATTCTGGCGGTCGAATGGATAAATCCAACGGTGCTACAATGATCCATCATCCCACTTGACAAAGGTGTGGAAAGAATCGCCCCAAAAATTTCCTGAAAGGGATGATGAAATGATTTAGGTGTGGAAGAGAAAGGCACCTTGATGTTACTTTCCGTCAACAAAAAACCGTGATAGCCAAAGAAGAGAGGAATGCTCCATTTGAACCTCAACAAATTGTTCATTGATACAACTGTAAAGAATCAGGGCATCTTCCAAATTAGTGCCCTAACCCAATGGTTTTCAGAGGCAACCAATGACCTCAATGGCAGCAGATTTTAGCATCAATACTACCGATGTGAACCCAGACAATGAAGTGGTGAAAGGTATGATAGTTATTCATTCAAGAATAGAAAACGTTCTTTTGGATTCATGTTCTATTTGTTCTTTTATATCCCAAAGTTGTATTAGAAGAGTCCCATCACCACCACAAATCATGGATGTAAAGATGACGGTGAGTACTGCAAATGGGGAAATCATTGCATCCCATGAATATAACTCCTCCCCTGTCATAATCTGTGGATTGAATTTCCCAGTGAACCTCTTCATAATCTCTCTATTGTAATTTAATTAAATTCTTGGAATGTATTGGTTTTCCTTATATAGAGCCAACATAAATTTCCGTGGGAGGGAAATCACTCTCCTTGTGGAGTATCGACCCCTGATTATGTACAAGTTCATGGTGGAAGATGAATATTATTTAGCTACATCATCTCAAGCGTGGATATTACTGCCCTATTAGCATGAGTATCTGGCTCAAATGATTTAGTCTATGGAGGCAACCATCCTTGGAGACATGCCAATTGTGAGGGAATTCATAGAAGTGTTTCCTGAGAAATTTTCTGGTCTTCCTCCTATAAGAGATGTTGCATTCTCAATTTATCATATACCCGGGGAGTTTCCAATATCCAAGACTCTATATAGAATGCCTATTTTGGAGCTTGAAGAGCTGAAGAAATAACTACATGAGAATCTAGATATAGGGTTTATACACCCAAGTACTACACCATAGGGTGAACCAGTCCTCTTCTTCACAAAGAAATATGGTTCAATACACATTTGATTCAATTATCATGAGTTTAACAAAATCACGATAAAGGACAAGTATCATCTCCCCTGATTAAATGACTTGTTTGATCAGCTTCTTGGATCACAATACTTATCCAAGGTGGATTTGAGGTTGTGATATTATCATGTAATGGTGAAGACGGAAGATATCCCCAAGACTCCATTTCGTATAAGATACAGGCACTATGAATTCATTGTAATGCCTTTCAGACTCACTAAGGCTCCAGAAATCTTCATAGACTTGATAAATAAGGTCCTTAGAGATTACCTCGAAAAATTCGTGGTATTCTTTATAGATGATATTCTGATATACTCCAAAACTAAGGAGGATCATGGGGATCATCTAAGAACTGCACTAGAGACCTTGCGGAATGATAATCATTATGAAAAGTACAAGAAGTATGAGTTCTGGTTGAATAAGGTCTCATTCTTGGGCCATATCATCACAAGCTATAGCATATCTATGGATCCCTTCAAAATAGATGCAATTGAGGGATGGCCGAGGCCAAAATAAGTAACGAATGTCCATATCTTTTTTGGGTTAGCTGCATATTATCAACGATTTGTGAGAAATTTGTCACTATTTTCCAACCCTCTTACCAAGCTATCTCGGATGGGAGTAAAGATTTCTTGGAGTGATGAATGTGAAAAAAATCACCAAGGAGTTAAAAAGGAGGCTTATCACTGTGCCAGTGCTCACTTTACTCACAAGTTGATAACTTTTTGTATTATTAAGTGTTGCATCAAAGAATGGATTGGGTTGTGTGTTGATGGAAAATGATGAAGTCATTTCCTATGCATCAAGGAAATTGAAAGTTCATGAGAAGAATTATCCAACACATGATTTGGAGTTGGCTATGGTGATATTCTCTTAAATAATTTGGTGGCATTATCTCTTTGGGGAGAAGTGTGAAAAATATACGGACCACAAAAGCCTCAAGTATATATTCACATAGAATGTGTTGAACATGCGCCAATGATAATGGCTAGAGCGGATCAAATACTATGACTGCTCAATCCATTACCACCCAGGGAAATAGAAAAAGGTGGTGAATGTTGTAAGTAGAAAGGACCCAATGATTCTATCACTGGTGAGAATTGAGAAGGATCCAATCTTCTTAGACATGATGAATATGGAAATGTGAATCATAATTATGGGAACATTATAAATCCTTAAACCAATGATTGCTCAACAGTCTCTTTTGGAATGTTTAAAGAATGCTAAAAAGGATGATGTGGGAATTCAAAATAAAGTTGAAGCTAACAGAAAAGGGAAATCCTTATAGTTAAATGATAATGAAGACGTAATTATGAGATTTGGAAAAAGACTATATATTCCATCAAGTTCATAGTTGAAGAAGGAACTTTTGGATGATGCACACAGTTCAAATTTCTCTATTCACCTAGGAAACACAAAGATGTATCGGGATCTCCAAGAGCATTATTGGTGGTATAATATGAAGAAGGAGATTTCTGAGTTCAAATAAAAGTTCCTGGTGTGTCAGAAAGTGAACGGAGAGAGGAAAAATTCTAAGGGGATGATGCAACTGATGCCCATTCAAACATGGAAATGGGAGTACATCACCACGGGCTTTGTCACCGAACTTCTGAAGACATCCCTAGGATAAAATTCATTATGGGTTGTTGTGAATCATCATATAAAGTCTGCACATGTTATTGCAATTTGGGACGATTTATCATTGTATCAACTGGGACAGATATATATCAGGGAAGTGGTAAAGTTGTATGGAGTAGCATTGTTTATTATATCCGATCGAGATCCAAGATTCACCTATATGTTATGGAAGAGTCTTAAACATGCTATGGATACTGAACCGAACATCAGAACGACCTATCATTCTAAAACTGATGGCCAATCTGAGAAAACTATTAAGACATTAGATGATATGTTAAGATCATGTTATATGGACTTCAAAGGAGGGTGGGACCAACATCTTCCACAGGTTGAATTCTCCTACAATAACAGCTTCCAATCGAGAATCCGAATTGCACCTTATGAAGCCATATATGGGAAGTGGTGCAGAATACCGACATGCTGGGATGAAGTTGGTGAGCATAATATTCTAGGACCAGAAATGGTTGAAGAAATGGTGGAGAAGGTGAAAAAAATTCAGCAGCATATCAAGGAAACCTAGAGTCGACAGAAGAGTTATGCAGATAACCATCAATAAGACCTTGAGATTAAAGTTGGAGACATGGTATTTCTACACATATCTCCCTGGAAGAAAGAAATGAGGTTTGGAATGAAAGGGAAGTTAAGTCTTATGTACATCGTCCCCTTCGAGATTCTTGATCATGTTGGGATTTTGGCATATCGACTAGCACTTCCACCATCCACGGCCAAAGTACATGATTTCTTTCATGTATCCCTCTTAAGGAAGTACAAAACAGACCCTTCAGATGTACTCTCTTTAGAGGTAATAAAACTAGAAGATGATCTTCCTTATGAGGAGAAACCAATGAAGATCGTAGATCATAGAGAAAAAGTTCTATGAAATAAGAAAATGACCCTTGTCAAGGTGTTGTGGAGAAACCAAATGTTTGATGAAGCGATGTGGGAATCAGAGGAAGTGATGAATCAGAGTTACCTGCATCTTTTTAGAGTGCTAAAAGGAAATTTTGAGGAAAAAATTTCTTAAGGGGGGAAGATTGTAATGAACCAAACATTAATTAATGTATATTACTCTTGATCTAATTAAATGTTTATTATGGTTATATAAAATGTGAAATTTATTGGTTTTATGTTTCAAGATTTTAAAACACCGCTATGAATTGTGACCGTTGCAAATATAGCCATCGAACAGTGATCACATGATCAGTATAAATATAGGGCTTTAACAAATCCAATTTACTCAGACGAAAGAAGTAATGGCCTCATCCAGTAGACTTTCCCCGTACGAAGCCCATTTTTCATAGCTCGGAAAAGTGGTGGCATCATTGGGCTTCGCTCATGACCAAACACAAGCCAAGGTTGACACGTTAGGCTTGAGCCGAACTGACTTCTGGAGAAGTGGATGTTAATCGAGATTACCACCTGAGCGATGTTATCCAAGCCACCCAGGAGTCAATCACCATTGCACACCTTACCCTGTGGTCTTATACTTTTGTTATAAGGGGTTATGTAATAATACACTAGCACTATGACTATGTAAATTATTTTTGTTTAATTAATGTGCATGCATTTTATTATTGATACTTTGTAAATAGTTTGTAAGCACAAATAGTATTTTTAGTTAATATTAAACTATGAAATCTATTTTGATGAATTAATGGATTTTTGAATTAAACAAAATTTTAATAAAATATTATTATATATAATTTACTTTTTATTAAATATAAATGATCATATAATTTTATGAATTCCATTTTAATTTTTATTATGGTTTGAAATCCGTTTTTGTGAAAACCCATGAATTTTAGATAAATGTCGGTTTTTATTTTAAAAGTAAAAATCAACATATTTAGAGAATTATTTAGATAAAATGAATATTATTTTTCGAATCAGGGTGTCGAAATTATCCAACTTTTAATTTTTCATAATTTTCTGAAAAAGTCAAATTCTTGGGAAAAAATTCATTACTGTTTAAATATATAATGTGTTTTATGACATCATAATGACCCAATAGTGATGTAATAAAATAATATAGACATTATTTTCAGAAAATATATGTTTTATCATTAAAATAATGTAATTTTGAATTTTTTTGATTTATATTACAAAGCATTAGTGGACCCTCCAAGACATATTAAACATTTTGTCTTTTTAAATTGTTTTCCTTGAGAGTGTGACACACCTCCACATAAGAAACCCTATTATTTTAAGAATCTAGACCATTGTACTAATAAAATATTTCCTTACACTCCCCTTTAGTAAAAACCAAGGTCAACAACCATGGGCTGGTTTGTCATTTTGATTAGTTTAATGTGAGGTGTCCCAAACCTTAATAATAATGATTTCCCTCTTTTTGACTATATAAACCCACCCAAACTCCCAGTTCCGTTTCACTAAATGTCTTTTAGAGTTTGACCAAACCCTACCCTATTCTCTCTATAATCCTCCCATGGTTCCCCATGCTCTCATTAAGCCTCTCTCAAGCCTCTCTCAATCCTTTGGGATTACACTCCCAATTTAGGGATTTCTTCCTTTCCTATTTTTGTCCAATTTTTTATAACATTATGCCTATTTTTTAAATTAAAAATGTTGAGTGAATGACATAGAACCTCCAACATACTATCATCTTTATTTTTGGATGATGGGAGACCCCTTTATCTCTCATTAATGCCTCTCATGTACACCTGTTACCATACCGAAATTGCTTGAGGGATTTCCCTCTCCTATTTTACATCCAAGTTATTATTTTGTATTATGCATATAAATTCCATTACATTTTTTGGGGAAAGTATCTATATGAAACCCATAAATTCCATTTCATTTATATATGAAGAGACACCCTTTTCTCTCTCATCAACCATTTTCATGAATCCTTATGCCACACCGTTATGCTATCAAAATTGCACCGCATTTTTCGAAGACAAGATCATTGTGTAGTGAATACCATACCCATTTCATATTCAATGGTATCCAAATTTATACACATATACATATTTAATGTTACATTCATGTAATTATTCCACATTAATTAATTGTGGAATAACTTATGATGTTCCTTGTGGCACACTTATGCATGAAATGAAATGATTAAGAAGGGTGCGCCCTAATAGCGTGCCAATGCATTGGGCAAAGTATATTATCATGATACATCATGTGCAATGGGTGTTGACTCATGCTAATTCAAGTGAAATGACGTTTTGTGCTTAATGTGAAATGAGGGTTTACTCATGCCCCATTTGAAATGAGCCTTGGCTCATGCTAATTCTATGTTAAGTGTTGTTGCCACATTTCCATGTTATGATTATCGTGCTTTATCATTCCTTAATGTTCATGTTTCTCTTGTGCTCCCTTGATATTCCTATTGTCTAACATGTATTGTATTACTCATGTTATTCCATTTTTATTCCCTTACTAGGCTTTATAGCTCACCGTTTTCTTATTCATGTCCTCAGTTTATCCCATGCCATGCTAAGTACAAGGGAATGTAGTGGTCAGGTAAAGGATGTTTTAAATAAATATATTGTGTGTTTTATTTTCCAAGATATTATGTAATGTTCATAATCCCCAAATACACTAGACCCCTCGATCTTCTATTTTCAATCAAGTGAATATTTTATGTAATTAATCAGGTTTATGTGTGTAATAACAAGAAAGGTTATTATATAAACAGTCAAAAATAGTCTCTCCCACCAAATTTGGAAGACTGGTTACTCGTGGATGAGGAGGATACATGAGGACATAAAATTCACCAAGAAGTTTCATTAATTTCAAATGAATGAAAAAGTAGTCAATATACTCCCAAAATTACTACACAAAGCTAAATATTATTTTCCATTCATCGTATAGGGAATGGATATAGTGATTCCATGTCCCACAGCTACATCTACAGTATTTATGTCAATCCTTATTAATACATACATTATTTTAAAATGGTCGGAGGATATAAAAAATAATAAATTTAGAATAATGAATGTCATCAACATCATGATTTACAATTTGATTACGATAAGTGGTGTCCCTTGAATGATATTGATGGATAATTATTCTAACATCAATTAATCTAAGTTTAATTTTCGATAGTAGGATTATAACATTGGGCCCAACCATTAGTCTCACTATAAAGTATTAAAAATATCTTGTATACTGAATATTAAAATTTCAAATATAATTAAAAAAGTTGTATACAAATACAAGAATACCATTATATAAAATTATTTTTTTAATGAAATACCTACCATACTACAACCCTCGATGAAACACATCTGAGACGATATTCTCTAGTTTATATAATGGATTCTGTGATACACATAGATGTCAAATTTACCACACATGGAAAATTTTCATTTTGAATAATCTAATATGATTGAAAACCAAATAAGTAGTTTGATTATTTTTAAATAATCGAACGGAATGGTTTTTGTACACTAAATATCACAAAATTCCACCATAATATGTTTCTATGAGCCTGTAACAAATGTGTTTACCTCTGCTTATTAATCCAAAAGAGTGTTGGTACATTTTCTCAAAACCTCAATAGTACCTGGAATGAAACACCCAAATGTTGGTACCCATGTGGGAAGGACCGGGCATCACTCATAAGGTCAACTCTGAAAATGATTACACATTGGACTAAATGTACGAGGAACAAATAACCCCCCCCCCCCTCCACTGACACACACAAACATGAGTTTTCTTAAGAAATACAATGTGTAATTTCCACCATGAGAACCCGAGTCATGGTGAAAATACATAAAACTACACAACATCCCCATGCCCTGGTGGAAAGTAATTAAATTATTGATCACACTCAAATCTTAAACAAGCTATTTTAAACTAAAAATAACATGTTCTTACCAAATGACATTATGTTTCTAGAAACCCAACCTAACTACATGATATTAAACTACCATTAATTAATCATAGAACCATAAATTTAATTGAAAACAACACATCCTAGTCGAATGATTTATATTTCCATAACATGTGGTCACCATAGAGAACATACATCTTATTCTTATTCATAATCTATATTTTCATTGAGAGTACTTGGGAATTAATTTTTTATACCACACTGTGTTTTCAATGCAACCTTTCACAAGGACAAGGTGATCCCACCATTATCCTTGAATTATAACCTTACCCATATGTAGTTTCCCTTTTTTCTGGTTAGAATATTTATTCAACTTTTATCTACTATTCATGTGCTAGATCTATATAGGATAAAAGATTCCCCAACCCCCATTTGGGAGTTAAATCCCCTTAGAAAATATTATATAAAAACAACATGTGGATTCATTTATACTAAAAATTATACATAGTGACTACTTGATCTCATATGCTAGCCATGGACGCAATGTAAATGTGATAGAACGTGCCCCCTCTCAACATAGACATAATACTTGTTTAGAGAGTTTCCTTCATATGAATTATGTGTGGATTGATTCATGTTACCAAATGATATTTAGCGACAATTATTTCTAAAATCCTAGGCATAGACATAATTTTCCAAAAAACACCCTTCTTTTGCATATGGGTCTAGACAACAATGAAAATTATCTTATGTTAACAATGAATAGAATGATTCGTATTATCATATTATATATAACGATGAATGGATCCTCTATTTTAGGACCATACAAGGGGTGTCATCACACACAACCATGCTCCTCTATGATATTCATATGTGTGTTCAGGTACTTGTCAACATTAACATGTGAAAATCCATAACAACCCATAACAACACACTCCCATACAGTGTAATTTACTCCACAGTTGTATCATTTTTATGACCCTGATCTTGTCTCATGTGATCTTGAAGAACCATGAAATATTCATTGAATATAATGATCGATTAATATTTTATTCACAAGAATATATACATATTCAAGTCATGTGAAATAAAAAACCAAGATCATGTCCCAGTCTCACGATTTTAAACTGCATGAAAAGAGGACTCCATGTTAAATAGATCATTACACCTGGTGGTTGTGTACTCCGGAATAACATGCTTATCCCTTCTCCATGAAAATGTATCAAATAAATGTTGGTGTATCCATTAGAAAACTCAGCACCATCTTGAATATTTTTTTTCAACGAACCAACATCATATCATTGATATATTAGTTAATACCATACAATTAATTGAGTAATTATACTTCTATTTGAAACCCATGGACCATGAGTCCACATTATCTTGGTTCAAACTTATAGTGTACTGGTATCATGGATCATATAATCTAAAGGGTCACCACTAGGATTTAGTGGTGAGTAATACAATTCCTCATATCTAGTTTAAATTGAATGTTTTTATCATATAGGATATGAACCTCTCAACTCACAGATCAATTCTCCTACTTGTGTGGGTTATGATATTGGTTATTTATTAATGTTTTTCCTCTACCAACTAGTATTCATGTCTTATTAACTCATATATTATTGCATTATGATTTTCACATATCAGAAACCATATATTCAATGGAATTTGAATTCCCTTGATATTAACCACCTGCAAATCATACACATGGTTAATGAATTATTATAAAATTTCATATATTTTCTCCTTAAGTTTGGGGGTACATTTCTAATGAAGACCCATATTCAATGATTTTTAAATCCTCATGGACTCTCCCATTTTCTATGAACAAACATCATTCCCACTTTTTCATGACTAACTCATAAGAAAACATGATCACAAATTCTCTTGGAATTTCGTAGACCTTGACCCCATGACTTCCTATTTTCCCTTGTGGAATTTTGGTAATAGCAAATAACCATTACAAATGTAACCCTTTGTGGATTCATTATTGAATTACATAGTGTAATAGATCTACATTATATTTTAGGTTTTGGTTTTTAAAGGGACACTGAAATGATTCTATGGTGAATAAAACAATAACTAATAACATGTTCTTAGTGTAATTTTTGGTCTTATAGGAATGAACCACCATAACTTTGTAATCTTTTATCGAATGGTGAGAGGATAATCGAACAAATCATTAAAATTTCGGCCTTGATATATTCATTTAATGAAACTGTTTCTTTCATCAATTTTACCATATCTAAGATGGAGAAATAATGAATAATTAGTTTATGGATTTATACATAAGTCCTAGTGACGTGAATTTAAACTCCAAAACATCTCCATGAGCTCACTCACTAATGTTAAAATTCATGAAACACATTCTGAATGAATAATGATAAACTGCATAGAACACGTCCTTATTTAATTTGATAGGATACTTATATGATAGAAACATATATTGAATGATATCTACTTATGAAGAAAAGAAGAAATGTTGTTCCATATAAATCATTTAGATATATATAAGAAATCATACATTATAACCATGTGTATCATGATTCATGTTTCCAGAGAATACATTGTTATTAAAGGGTCTCAAATCATATATACATATGCAACATAAATTATTTTCCCCCTCCCTAAATATGTTATTTACCTTCATGGAGGGCTATTTTGAGAACTATTTGTGGAATGATTCATGTTATTACAGGATTCATTGTTATTCCTAGATCACATATCATGGGCCTACCCATTATAAAAATATATATATAATGACCCTTCTATTGTGTATTAGTCAACATTACACATGGTATTTTATTATAAATACTATGTTTTGATTGAATCCCATTGTATAGGATAATTTTTAAATCCACGATCCTTCATTTCATGTTAAGCCATGAATTCTAATCACCTTTAACTATGTTACTTTATGAGAACCAATTTGGTGTAGGTATTATTATTCATATCAAAATTAGAATTCCCCTACTTATTTCATCTCATTAAATCTCACATGGCTCAATCAACTACCTAGTTATATCTTTTTTGTCATGTTAGGAACAAATAATGTGATCTTAGGGATAATTTAATGCCACTCTACCAAGTATGATGAAGTTGAATTCAATTAAAATACAGAGAACCATTTCCTAGTTTCCTTGTATTACACTCCACAACCCCTTCCATTTCACATGAATCTAAACTACACATCCTGAGGTATTCATGTTGAATAGATCAACCCATGATGATTGTGTACTTATGAATCTCTTGTTTTATCCCATCACCCTAAAAAGGTGTTCAATACATATCATCATATCATTTAGATTTTATGAACTCTTCTTGAATATTACATTCCCCATGAATCAGCTTCATCCATTCAATGTTAGAGTTCATACCGACTAAATACATTATAAGATACACTTCCCTTGGAACCCCATTGACCATTAATCCCATTTTGTATTGGTTTTTACCAGTAGTGTACTAGTAATTGATCTAGATAATCCTACGATACCACTCTTGAATTCACTAGCGAGTAACACAATACCAAAGATCTTATAGTTAGGGGTGATTTGGTTCTAGAAGAAAGGATCCCTTAAATATGTTATCTATTTTCTGAAATGTACATGGTAAAGGTTTTTTCCATTATTAATAGGTGACTTGTACACAAGAGTACCCATCTCCCATTAACTCAAGTATACTTATTTTATTATTTAAACTCCACATAACCTAACTATTTATATAGATTTATATACCCTCAATTTTACTCATTTTTCATCATAATTGTTGTTAAACATATATTATTACATTAGATTCTATTTTCCCCTTATGAAGACCCAAATTAAATAAGACCCTATATATTGTTTTTAGTTTTGTTATGTAAAATATATATATTCATAAAACATTATCCCAAATACATCCTAACCACACAACATTAAAATAAATTACACATGGTCCATACATCAAATTACTAAAATATTATAAAGTATTCCATACATTTAATAAATCAATGATTGGGATAAATTATTCATCCCCATTCTAGGAAATACTTTGGAAATTCAATTTCATTTTATTTGATACTATTATTTATAAAAGACCCTTTAAAGATGACATTGATGTTAAGGATCAACAGAAGATGATGAAAAAAATCCTCTCTCGGAATATGAACATGATAAATGAAGGGAATATTAAGGAAAAATACATTTGGATTGATTAATTAGGGATAAGGATACATAGTTATTCCTAGGTTCCCTAATATAGGACCCTTCCACAGTATCCGAAATTTTAATTCCCACTTTTGTGAAACTTGGTAGGATTTTTTCAAGGATACTTCATTATAACTATTTGTGTCATGATTATAATTTCATTTAGATAAGTTGTTATTCGGAGATTCTAATATTGATACCAACTATAGTTGAAAGAAGTTACTCTCCCCACATAAGGGTCAAACCTATGTAGGGAGTTCATTTTTATAAAAACTCTGTGTTGTTAGATTCTATTTATATAGAGTTATGTAGTGATACCTATGTTTTATTCTATATTAACAACCATAAAATTTTAAAATAGTTTATATAGAGTTGTCTCTCCCTTCAAAAAATTGAACCCCCCTGAGGTACTCTATAGTAAAAGGGATTTCCATACCTCTTATGTCCCCAAAGGTCGCGTAATAAAATGAATTGTTTTTCAATATTACCCTCATATGTTTATGATCAATATCAATGTAGGGAGTTTTTTTAATGAAATACATGTCTCCAGATATTTGACCCAAAAAGAATCATAATGATGCATAGTTATATATTCTCTAGCCCAATGGTATGTTCAACAAAATAGAAACCTTTTCAAGGTGAATGATCACAATAGAATTTTGTCAACCTCAATTGATAATTAGACCATATGGATTAGGGGATCATACCCATATCCCATGAAAGTAAATTTTATCTATGTCAGGGGACTGTGAACATTTCCAAAACTATATATAGATTTATTTATATTGTTATATGATACATAGTGAATATCTAGCCACCTATCACATATAACAGAAATGAATTTTCAAGATAAATAAAATATCTATCCACCTATGCTTATATGAGTTTGACCTATATGGGGAGTGAAATAAGGATTTTGTATGGCTTGATTCATGTTATCAAAGAATTCCTAATGAATCCTAGTATAACTCATTAGAAGGTATACTAACAAAATTATACAAAAAATTCTATTCCCCAATTTTCTTGATATGATATAGGTCAAATATGATCTATAAAATTGAAATATCATAGTATGGGATGATTCCTTCCCATAAATATTCCATTGAGAAACATAGGGAAGCCCATCCAAAAAAATTGAGTAACTTAAAAAATAATTTACTACATTCCAAGACAATAAATTTCATAAGTATTTTCATGTTTTATATTATTTATCTCATCCATTCATGTATCGTTTCAATATATTTATTTGTTGTGTGACTTAGATAATTGAAAATGGGACTCTAGAATATGGATACCCACCAATTAGCCTATATAAGGATTGAAAATGATTCATGTATTCAAAAAAAATCATCCATAATATGTAACATCCCATGTAAGTAATGAATAATATATATTTTTATCTATGAATTAGATAGTGTTTTAGAGGCATAAAATGAGAATAAATCCAATCTTAAGCATGGAATACACTAATATTCTTAAAAGATTGTTTTACTGCCTTTTGATGGAAAACCCTTTTTAAATAAAACTTTTGACAATTTTATAGGCTCTATTTTTCAAAATAAACTTATTATTTATGATTGGGACATTTAAATTTATAATGGATAATTTTTTGGTATTTTTCTGACAATGTTCATTTTTAATGAATAGTGAAAAATACTGCATTTTACATCAAAACTGCTTTTTCATATAATTTAATTATATAGATAGATTATGTTTTTAATGGGTTTTAAAGTGTAAATAGAATATAATTTTACCATTTAATCCAATGTTGGTCATTATGATTAATTACACTTTGGAATTGGGCATAAACTAATGCCAAACGTTTCATAGATATTGTTTAAAAAAACCCGCTATTTTTTTGACAAGGGAATTATTTTTAAATAAATTATTGAAATTTCTGTGTTTGGAATTTGGTAAAATGGATTACATATTTGGAATCAGAAGTTCCAAATTATGTAATCAATACTCTTTTGTTTTTGGACATTATTAATAGTAACTACGGTAATTATCTTTAATTATCTTGATTAATGAGTAATCGGGTAGTTAATGATAATAAAGTAATATCATAATAATAAAAAACTGACACCAACATGTGACTTAATGCTACTGGTTGTCTCATGGAAGAACATTGGATGCCTTGTGCCAAACAAGGGGACCCCATGGAATCACTTTTGTTGGAAAGTGACTTTTTATCTTTTTATTTTTAGAGAAAGTTAAATATAACAAAGAATGTATCACCTGAGTAAATTTTTTTTCGTTTTTTCTACATAAATGATCTGTTGAACTATAAATAGTCATTATAAATATAAAAATATTTTCTACATCATGATATTTTTTTATAATTTTTAGACATTAAATAAATTAAATTATTTATGACATCATTATGATGTAGCGATTACTTCAATAATAAACGATTTTAATAAAATGAAAAGATAATGTTAAAACTATAACATAAACTTGTCAAAGACCAATTGGATGAGTATATTTAGAACCCTTGTCACCTTATCCTCGAAATACATCAATGTGGGTCCTTTAAAATCTGAAACGCATATAAAAATAAAGTAACCTTTTATACCTTTCCAAGAGTGCCCCTCCTCTCCTCTTATAAAAGGCCCCCACCTCTACCACCTTAACCACACTTCCAAAGCCTTTGGCTTGGCCAAAACCTGCCCATTTTGTCTCTACACATCCCTCTATAACTATTAGAAGCCTCACTTTGGGAAGAAGTCTTCCCAAGGAATCCTTTGAGCTCAAATCAAAAAGAGTTACCCAATTTAAAGGTAGTGTGTTATCTTGTGTTCTTATGTTTTATTTTTCTTCTCCAACCCCCTAACATCTTTTTATTCATTTATTTTGTAACAAAACAAGTATATTATATATACTAGGATTTTGTTATAATATTTATTCGAGCTACAATTACACACACATACATCTACTGGTAAAAGAACATACTGTTTCTGTGGATGGCGAATTTCGGCCTCACGAAACGATGATTGTTCAAAACTCATATAACACCTTAAAAGGTGGCCATTAAGATGTAACTATATTTATATATGATATATAATATGTTTATGTTTTACTTAATCTTCTGTATTTTTCATTTATGGCATACCTTTATGGTTTCCATTATGGGTAAACACGATATCTTCATTTTAGGAAATGCGGACTACCGCCCCCTTAAAGTGATATGATTCGTTAATACCGTATGTGGTACGTATAAAGGATAGATTTAATGATATTATATATGATAAAATACTGGAATTATAATACTATTATGTATCATTATGTTTTAATTCCATTAAATATGAAATAAAAATGGAAGTAGCGTTCACGCGTACGTACGACTTACCATCTCCATGAATGGTGCATTTCATTTCTTACCTCTAAACGTTATGTAATATTATAAATGCATGTATATACTAGATATATATGATATATATGATATCTACATCATGCGTATAACTCTGGATATAATGGATACATGAACAGCTTGTAATTATAAAGAGTTAATTTTTGGCTCATGTACCAATGATCGTTAAAACGACCGTTATTAACTTAAATAATTACATAGTGTTCATGACATGGTAATAAGTGATATAAAAGGAATAATTAACATGAAAACTGTTCTCAAGAAAGTAGAAATTAGCTCAAGTTTATTATTCAGGATGTTAAAGAATGATCGAGTCAAGTCGGACCCAAGGTATGGGACTTCGTCTCAATCTCCTTTCATTGAGGCATATTATGTTTTATACACAAATTTATTTTATATGGTGTATAAACCCCTATCAATTTTATGTTTATCCAAAAGGAATATTTTTTATACAAAGAGTTTTACTAAACGACAAAAGGGGAATGTTTGTGTCATACGTATGTGGCGACAACGACTTCTCCTCCACCGTGACCATTATTTGAGTTTCGGCTTCCACTACAAGCCATAACTTTTTTGTAAATGAAAAATAAATACCATGTTTTACTTTTCTTTTATTTTGGTATCAAAAATGGTTTTCATAATGTTTCTATTATATCAATGTATTGTATTAATATCTTGTGATTGAAATGTGGAAATGTTATGTTTCCTTTATGCATGTTTTATGTGATACGATTATGTTATTGTTCTTGGGAATTGTTATGAAGACGGGTGGTTCCATGATAAACTAAGGGCGGGTGACCCCAATATAGCTCTCTAATTCATTGGGTAACTCGAAGGGGTTAAACATGATGGTTTCTCCAAATAGATTTAGGGAATATACTATGATGGGTATTCCAAACGTAACCAAGAGGGTTACTACTTACGTAAGAATGTTATGAATGCCTCAAGTTACCTTTATATCTTATGATTTCTATGATTTATTTATGATTTGATGAGGTATGTTAAAGTGCTCATGTTTTGTGGGTAAATTATGATTTTATTCTTATGTATATATGTACTCATGTTTCCTTTCCATATTTTTATATCTGTTACTGAGATTTTTATGCTCATCCCATGTTTTTGAAATGTTTTTCATAGGTCAAGGGAAAGGTACATGATGTGATGATAGTGTCAACGAAGTGTCAAGAAAGAATCCATGTTTTATTTTAAATATGTTTCCATTGATGGGAAAAATGAGTACTATATTTTAAGTAACCACTTTGTTTAAATCTTGTATGTAATGAATGTTTTATGATCTAATTCTCTAAAACTCTAAACCCGAAAAGATCCTCAAGGTGTATTCTTGAAATACCTCAAGATTAAGTAAGGTTTAAGGCTGGGGCCTTATAGTTGGTATCAGAGGTCGGTTTAGATAACGTTAGGAGTTATAATTTTATTAATTGATTATCCAAAAATATTTTTTGTTGGTAAAATTGAAATGATATAGCATATGAATATTACCACGTTGCTTCATCTAAGAAATGTTTGTTAAGAATGGTTTTTCATAGGGGAAACAGAAAGGATTTTCTGGGAAGTCATACAGGGGGAAATGACCTTTCAAATCAGTATCCTGAGATGGTCAGAATCAGAACTAAACAGTTTGTTGTAGTGATGGCTCAGTTGACTCATGTGAAAAATGTTGGTTGTGTTTATTGATGATATTTTGGTGTTTTCTAAAAGTAAATAGAAGCATGAAAGACATTTAAGGGTTATTTTTAAAACCTTAAAAGAAAATAAATTGTATAGGAAATTCAGAAAGTGTGAGTTTTGGTTGCAAAAAATTTCATTCCTTTGTCACATTGTTTCAAAAGATGGGATAACTATTGATCCTGCAAAAACAAAGGTTGTTGAAGAATGGCCAAGACCCACAAATGTAACTAAGATTCGTATCTTCCTTGGTTTGGCAGGCTATTACCGAAGGTTTGTTAGAAATTTTTCACGGCTATCTAGTCTAATGACTAAGCTAACTCGGAAGGGTGTTAAGTTTATCTGGACAAAAGAATGTGATGATTATTTTTAGGAATTGAAAAGAAGATTGGTGAATGCTCCAGTTTGGCACTACCTTCCTGGAATGGTGAGTTTGTTATCTACAGTGATGCTTCATTGAAAGGACTTGGTTGTGTCCTAATGCATAATGATCAGGTAATTTCTTATGCTTCACGTCAGTTGAAAACTCATAAGGTAAATTATCCTACACATGATTTGGAATTAGCTGCTGTTGTTTTCGCTTTAAAAATTTGGAGGCATCATTTGTATGGAGTAAAGTGTGAAATATGTACTGATCACAAAAGTTTAAAGTATATATTCACCTATAAAGAATTGAATATGAGACAGAGGAGATGGATGGAATTAATCAATAATTATGATTATACAATTCATTACCATCTGGGAAAAGCAAATAAAGTGGCTGATGATTTGAGTCGAAAAAGTAATGCTTCATTTACAATGTTGCATTTGGAACATGATCCTTTGGTTAAGGATTTGATGAACTTTGGCATAGAAGTTTTTGGTGCTGGATGTCCTTCTGTTTTGTTTCAGGTATCAGTGAAATATTCTCTATCAGACAGAATTAAGCAAGCACAGAAGCAAGACAGTGAGTTGCAGAAAATGTTAGATCTGGTTCAGGATGGTAAGTTGCCTGAATTCAACATTGATAATGATTGTGTTTTGATATTTGGGAAGAGATTGTGTGTGCCTTGTGATTAACAGTTGAAGAGAGAGGTGTTATGTGAAGCTCATAGTTCTCCGTTTTCAGTTCATCCTGGTAGTACCAAGATGTACATAGATCTGCGAGAGTATTAATGGTGGGATGGAATGAAAAGAGATATTGCTGATTTTACTGTGAAGTGTTTGACTTGTCAGCAGGTTAAAGAAGAGTGGCAGTTATCGAAAGGGATGCTTCAGCCTTTACCAGTTCCAGAGTGGAAATGGGAAAATATATCCATGGACTTTGTTGTGGGATTGATGAAGACACCTTGAGGTAATAATGCAATCTAGGTTATTGTTGATCGCTTGACTAAATCTGGTCATTTCCTTTCTATACGAGATAATTTTTCCATAGATCAAATTTCCTATTTGTATCTTAAAGAGATAGTAAGGTTACACGGATTTATTCTCTCCATTGTATCTGACCGTGATCCCAGGTTCACTTCTAACATTTGGAAAGGCCTTCAGAAGTCGTTGGGTGCTGAATTAAATTTTAGTACAGCTTTTCATCCTCAATCAGATGGGAATTCAGAACGAACGATTCAGACATTGGAGGATATGCTACGTGCTTGTTCAATGGATTATTAAGGAAGTTGGGACCAACATCTTTCCTTGGTTGAATTTTAATATAATAACATTTTTCATTCCAGTATACAGATGGCACCATTTGAGGCATTATATGGGAAGTGGTGTCGAAGTCCAGATTTCTGGGATGAAGTGGGTGAAAGGAAGCTGATGCGACCAGAATTGGTAGAAGGGTTGGTATAAAATTTTCAGCTGATACAGAAACACATGAGAACAGCTCAGAGTAGGCAGAAGAGTTATGCAGACAACAGGAGGAAGCATCTCTCTTTTGAGGTAGGTGATCATGTTTTTCTCAAAGTCTCACCATGGAAAAGTGTGATGCGATTTGGTAAGAAAGGAAAGATGAGTCCAAGGTTCATTGGGCCATATAAAATTCTAGAGAAAATTGGATCAGTTGCATACCGAGTGGCTTTGCCTCCAAGTTTATCTCAGGTACACAATGTTTTTCATGTTTCTATGTTGATAAAGTATATGCCAGATCCATCTCATGTTTTGAGTCCAGAGGTAGTTCAACAAGAAGAGAACCTATCTTATGAGGAACAACCAGTCCATATTCTTGACCACAGGGAGTAAGTGTTACAGAATAAGGTGATTCATCAAGTAAAGGTTTTGTGGAAAAACCACATGAGTGAAGAGGCAACATGAGAATCTAAGAATGCAATGAGGAATTAGTACCCCCACTTATTCGATAAGTAAATAAATTGCGGGGACGCAATTTTCTAAAGGGGGGAAGGATGTAACATCCCAATTAAGTAATGAAAAATAGATATTTTTATTTAAGAATTAGATAGTGTTTTAGAGGCTTAAAATGAGAATAAATCCAATCTTAAGCATGTAATACACTAATATTCTTAAAAGATTGTTTTACTACCTTTTGATGGAAAACCCCTTTTAAATAAAACTTTTGACAATTTTATAATCTCTATTTGTCAAAATAAACTTATTATTTATGATTGGGACATTGAAATTTACAGGGGATAATGTTTTGGTATTTTTCTGACAATGTTCATTTTTAATGAATAGTGAAAAATACTGCCTTTTACATCAAAACTGCTTTTTCATCTAATTTAATTATATAGTTATATTATCTTTTTAATGGGTTTTAAAGTTTCAATATAATATATTTTTACCATTTAATCCAATGGTGGTCATTAGGATTAATTTTACTTTGTAATTGGGAATAAACTAGTGCCGAACTTTTCAGAGATATTGTTTCAAAAAACCCACTGTTTGTTTACACAACGAGAATTATTTTTAAATAAATTATTGCAATTTCTGTGTTTGGAATTTGGTAAAATGTATTACATATTTGGAATCAGAAGGTCCAAATTATGTAATCAAGACTCTTGTTTTTGGACATTATGAATAGTAACGACGGTAATTATCTTTAATTATCTTGATTAATGAGTAATCGGGTAGTTAAGGATAATAAAGTAATATCATAATAATAAAAAAATGACACCAAAATGTGTCCTAATGCTACATTTTGTCTCATGGCCGACCATGGGATGACTTGTGCCAAACTTGGGGACCCCATGTAATAACTTTTGTGGGAAAGTGACTTTTTTTCTTTTTATTTTTAAAGAATGTTAAATATAACAAACAATGTGTCACCTGAGTAAGACATTTTTCATTTTGTCTAAATAAATGATCTGTTGGACTATAAATAGTCATTAGAAATCTAAACAGATTTCATACATCATGATAATTTTTTATAATTTTTAGACATTATATAAATTAAATTATTTATGACATCATGATGATGTAGTGATTACCTCTTTAATAAACGATTTAAATAAAATGAAAAGATATTGTTAAAACACTAACATACACTTGTCAAAGACCTATTGGATGAGTATATCTCGAACTCTTTTCACCTTATCCTAGAAATAAATTAATGTGGGACCTTTAAAATCCGAAACATATTTGAAAATAAAGTAACCTTTTATACCTTTCCAAGAGTGCCCCTCGTCTCCTCTTATAAAAGGCCCCCACCTATACCACCTTACCCACACTTCCAAAGCCTTTGGCTCAGACAAACCCTAACCATTTTGTCTCTCCACATCCCTCTCTAACTCTTAAAATCCACAATTTGGGCAGAAGTCTCTCCAAGGAAGCCATTGATCTCAAATCAAAAAGAGTTACCCGATTTAAAGGTAGTGTCTTCTCTTGTGTTATTATGTTTTATATTGATTCTCCAACCCCCTAAACTATTTTTATTCATTTATTTTGTAACAAAACCAGTATCTTACATATAATATGATGTTGTTATAAGAAGTATTCGAGATAAACTTACACACACCTACATCTAATGGTTAAAGAACATACTGTTTCTGTGGATGGAGAATTTCTGCCTCACGAAACGATGATTGTTCAACACTCATATGACACCTTCAAAGGTGTCCATTAAGATGTCACTATATTTATATATGATATATAATATGATTATGTTTTACTTAAGCTTATGTATTTTTCATTTATGGTATACCTTTATGGTTTCCATTATGGGTAAACACGATATCTTCATTTTAGGAAGTGCTGACTACCGCCCCTCAATGTGATTTGATTCGTTAATACCATATGTGGTACATATAAAGGATATATTGAATAATATTATTTATGATAAAATACTGGAATTATAATACTATTATGTATCATTATGTTTTAATTCCATTAAATATGAAATAGAAATGGAAGTAGCGTTCATGCGTACGTACGGCTTACCATCTCCATGAACGGTGCATTTCATTTCTTACCTCTAACCGTTATGTAATATTATAAATTCATGTATATAATGTATATATATGATATATATGATATCTACATCAAGAGTATAACTCTGGATATAATGGATACATGAAAAACATGTAATTATAAAGTGTTTATTTTTGAGTCAAGTACCAATGACCGTTAAAACGACCGTTATTAACTTAAATAATTACATAGTGTTCATGACATGGTAATAAGTGATATAAAATGAATCATTAACATGAAAAAGGTTCTTAAGCAAGTACAAATTAACTCAAGTTTATTATTCAGGAGGTTAAAGAACGATTGAGTCAAGTCGGACCCGAGGTATGTGACTTCGTCTCAATCTCCTTTCATTGAGGAATATTATGTTTTATACACAACTTTCTTTTATACGGTGTATAATCCCCTTTTAATTTTACGTTTATCTGAAAGGAATATTTTTTATACAAAGCGTTTTACTAAACGACAAAAGGGGAATCTTTTTGTTGTACGTATGCGGCGACAACGACTTCTCTTCCGCCGTGACCATTATTTGAGTTTCGACTTCCTCTACAAGCCATACCTTTTTTTAAATGAAAAATAAATACCATGTTTTACTTTTCTTTTATTTTGGTATCGAAAATGGTTTTCATATTGTTTCTATTATATCAATATGTTGTATTGATATCTTGTGATTTAAATGTGGAAATGTTATGTTTCCTTTATGCATGTTTTATGTGATACGATTATGTTATGGTTCTTGGGCATTGTTATGAAGACGGGTGGTTCCATGATAAACCTAGGGCGGGTGAGCCCAATATAGTTCTCTAATGCATTGGGTAATGTGAAGGGTTTAAAAGTTAAGGTTTCTCCGAAGATATTTAGGGAATATACTGTGATGGGTATTCTAAACATAACCAAGAGGGTTACTCCCTATGTAAGAATGTTATGAATGCCTCAAGTTACCTTTATATCTTATGATTTCAATGAATTATTCATGATTTGATGAGGTATGTTACAGTGATAATGTTTTATGGGTAAAGTATGATTTCATTCTTATGTATATATGTACTCATGTTTCCATTCCATATTTTTATATCCCTTACTGAGCTTTTTATGCTCATCCCAAGTTTTTAAAATGTTTTTCACAGGTCAAGGGAAAGGTACATAATGTTATGATAGTGTCAATGAAGTGTCAAGAAAGAATCCATGTTTTATTTTAAATATGTTTCCACTGATGGGAAAAATGAGTACTATATTTTATGTAACCACTTTGTTTAAATGTGGTATGTAATGCATGTTTTATGATCTAATTCTCTAAAACTCTAAACCTGAAAAGATCCTCAAGGTGTATTCTTGAAATATCTCAAGATTAAGTAAGTTTTAAGGCTGGGGCCTTATATTATATGGTCTTTCTATGGATCCATTTAATAATATAACATTGGTACCTACATCCTTACTCCATGATGGTAAACTAAAAGAAAGATGTTATTGTCTCATTACCATTAACTGATTTATAATTACTGCCGCATCACATGATGATGAACTCTGTGGCACTTGTGTCCCCACAACATGACCCAAAATATGAAAACCATCTTCTATAATCAGTTATTACCAATGGACCAAAAGAACATAAATCATGTAAACTAATTGTTTAAGTGCTTTATTTATCTTTTTGAGAGTCTTTATCTATAAAACAAACATCATGTCTTCAGAATATAGATCTTCTGAAAAAAACTCCCCCTAGAATGGAGAAAACATCCCTCTAATTGACATTGTATGACTTGTATATTCATAAGGGACATATAAATATTAGAAAAAGGTATTAAATACTTACATGATGTGTCTCCAAACCCCGAGGAAAATTAACATAGTCCTAGTTAAACTCATCACTTTAGTGTAATTCAAGATCATCAACAACAGTTCTATCTCAAACCATCACACATGATTTGAGAACAATGATCCAAGATTTACCTCATCGGCCTCTCCATATTGAAATGATTTTTGAGTACTCATGACCATGTAAATTATAATTATTCTATTTTGTAACACTCTCCAGATACTAGGTCTATGTACTATGAAAATAAACCATGTCATCATCAGAAAAAACTATTATACATTAAACCATTTCATCTGATTATTTAAATAAAAGACCATAAAAATATCGTAAAAGATACTTATA
This sequence comes from Viscum album, assembly GCA_963277665.1. NCBI lineage: Eukaryota > Viridiplantae > Streptophyta > Magnoliopsida > Santalales > Viscaceae > Viscum > Viscum album. The sequence continues at coordinate 2,080,960,342 of OY728143.1, read as the reverse complement.
TATTTGAAGATCAAAAACCATTAATGGGTGGTCTCAGTAAAATTGATGCCTCCTCTCATTGAACTCTTCATATATAGAGTTTTGGAAATTTTTTGATAAATTATAGAAAAAGGGTAAAATATCATTAAGACCATATTTTAGACATATTAAAAGTCAAAACAATCACTGTTAACAATTTTAATCCAGTAAAAAATTAGTGTTATAATTTATTACATACCAATTCCTTGATAATATGATTAGTAGGTTAAAATAAAAAAAATATAAGGTTCTTAAACCCTTATTGATTATTATGTTTTCCCTAAACCACCTTTATGTATTTGAGGTATGAGCTGATGAACCCAAATTCCTTGAGTTTTTAATCATATCCTGAAACCCCAAATGTTTTAATCATTGCAAATCATCCACAACACATATAATGAAGCAAGGACCCCTCTATGTGAACATTAATTTAATCCCATTTACAATCAATCATAAAAGATATTGAACCATAACCTAGAAATGTATCTTCCTTATAGGAATGAACCACTAATCCTTGTGACCATTAGTAGCATAAAAGTGAAACTAGGCACCACATACTGTATTATGATCATCCCCATCATGTTTTACCTATATTATCATCCATGATTCAAACAATATAGGACATGATTTATGAATCCCATAATCTATCTATCCTAGTGGACATGGCATCTATAACTGTCACGAACCATAATAATGGGTTCGATTTTGTAACTCCCCAAGCCAAACACCAATAGATCTGGGGTTAGAGACTATCTCCATGTAGGCTTATCACTAATATGGGAGGCCTTGTCCTTATTAAATGTACATAGTCACACATATCCAAGACTATACAATGGAGAAATGTAAATACAACTGAAAAACCATTAATTCCTACATATAAATCTCACAACCAAAGAAAAAGGCAATGTTATAGAATGTAAACAATTCCAAAAAAACAAACCCATAATAAAGATTATCAAAATGAGTCCAATAAGAATGTAACACTGGGGACTGTTATCAAGATACCATAGGAAATAACCTCAGTCAATCTTGTATCAAAAGTCACCATCTCATCTATGTCTGGCTGGGACTTTGTGAAATGTTCGATCCTATGAACAAGATAAGACATGTGTTGTAAAATCTCATGCAAGGGTGAGTACAAAAAATACACATTAATAAACCTATAAACCAAAATAAAAAAAATGATATAGTCAACTATCACATGTATATTTCTTGAGCACATGTAGAATAGATATCTTGATATACTCAACTTGAAAAATAGTATAGAGGTAAGTCAAAAATATAATTCCATATTTGGATTCTTGGTCAAATGTTTATTATATCACTCATTAAAATAGAACACACTAATTATTATAAATGTATTGATGGAAATCATATAAGAGGTAATTCTCATTGAGGATATTCATTAGTTTTACACACAGAATGTATAAAAAGAATATGATACATAGTTGAGGATCACACATAATATCATGGCGTATACCAACAAATTAATCTATATTAAACCACTAACTAATGGATAGATCCCTTGTAGTGTTGGCCATGAAGATACTATGAAATCAACATAGGGAAATAAAACGTATAGATAACTACACTTTGAGACTCATAGAGGGATTCCAATAACTATAAAAAGGAATTCTAGATGATGGTATCACTATAGTTTATGTAGGAGGTGATTTCATACAAACCATTAGGAAATGCATATGGGGAACATACCCAAAAAAATTTCCTTGATTCAGAGAAAAAGAGATCCAAGAATAATTTAAGAGTATATGGGGTGTATTAGGTTTACCTGTCATGTCACCTTGACCCAAGGTACTTCCTATGTAATCTACCTTTTTACTGTTTCTATTTCAATGTAAAAGTGCACGATATGTCAGCTACCTTTAAACTCTACCAGTGTACAAGTACATGGGTATTATAATTACCTAATCTTTTATTGATGACATTTATCCCTTCTCATGGAAACTCCAACTTGTATAAACCAACTAAAATAAATTATATACAATAATATAAACATTATAAATGAATAATTAATGAAATAAAATTTATTTCAAGATGTTAAGAAACCAATATCGATGAAATAGTAACATGACCATAGAGGGAAGATCTCAATATAATTTATGTATCTTATAAATTAATATACTATATAATTATATCATAGTGTATGTAATTAAATGTTTTAAAAATTATAAATAACATGTAGTTATTTTTTATGTCATAAAAAATTCATTACAATTTTAATTAATTTATTAAGTTAAAATAATATTTGTTTTTATAAAATATAGTCATAAATTAATATTTTTATGTCTTATTATTTTAATATAATTTCATGTGACCTTAAGTAAATTTTAAATGTGTTATAAAATATATTATAAATATAAAATATCTATTTTGCTTATAGATGATGATTTTAATTCAAAATTAAATAAATCATATATAGAAAATTATTTTCATAAAAGAGATTTAAATTTTTTATTTTTGACATTGAAAAATGGTTAGGTATAATTTTTATGATGTTCTTAAAATACATGTATTCTTGGTGAATTGTAATATACAATAATTTATGCTATTAACATATTTTATGTTGAATTCACTATTCCTTGAGTTACAACTAATGTAAGAACCATAATCATGAACTCCCATTAATTATTTTAATATGTTTACTAAAAATTATAAGACTATTAATATTCTTGAGCCAGAATAAAAAAACTAAGGATTATAATAATGAGAAAACACAATTCTTCTCCACTATAAATACAACCGTCACCACCTCTCCCCCTCACACATTCCAATCGTTGAGAATTGACCAAATTATTTCTGACAATATTCTATATACCCTCCCAATTAGAGATATCCTCTTGATATCATCAAAAGATGAATGCCTTTTCCCTAAGGAGGTTCTCTAGGTGGAGTTCAAGAGGTAAATTCCTCTATCTTTTCTTTTTATTTCTTTTCAAGTTATTTTATTTTCATATTCCCTCCTCACCCCCCTCTTGAAAATAGAATGATTAATCTCATACTATAAATAAGTAGTAATTATCTCATGTTAATCGAATACCCCTAATTAAACTTCTCCCTCTCATTTATTTTAAAAATTATACCATCACATGTTATGTGTCAATTTATCAACATTGTAAATGATATGATTTCATTTTCATTTAATTCCAGTAATGATGTTAATAAAACCATTACATGGTTGAAAAATATTGTAAAATGTATTTGTAACCCCTTGATGTTCTATAACAATCTTATATAAATAATTCAAAATTATAAAATAATATGAGTTCATTATGATAAAAATACCACCAAAAATAACTTAAAATGATCATAATTAACTTTTAGGCTTTATCTGCATTTTACATGAAATTCCATTCATGTATACAAGTTAACCGATCCTGAATAACATGATAACAAACACTCTTGAATGATGATGTTAAACTCTACGACTTTTTGAGAAATAAATAAATGAACTCAATAAAACCATAATGAATCAAATTCATGTATAAAAGGTTATGTATTATTTAATTAACGAATCTAATGTTAATAAACATGATATTAAAGTGATAAAATCAATCATATATAATATATATTGAATTCTCAAACCCAATTCTCTTTATTGGTGTTTTCAATATTTCACCCCATTAATAGTACAAATACTCCTCTAATGGTCCTTAAATATTATTTATTCATCATTATATGAATTTTTACTTGATATAAATGTTACCAATATAGTTTTATGACAACTTAAATGATTTTTTTCTTTTGATAACACTTACATCTAAAAATTGACCTTCTACTTCTCTTTGGTTTTTTCTTCTTCAGTCAAGATTGATGATTCATGTCCAAAGAATTCAATTTCTTATACCATTCCCAATATTCTTTCATTAATTTTTTATTTATAATATTAAACCCATTCCTTTCCATGGGTTATTTTATGTTCTATATTAATATAGGTTTTGTGTATCAGACATGATTATGTAAACATCATTATGTGATAGGTGCACCCAGAATGATCTAGGGAATGAAACTGTCATGATGTGATGGGTGAATGCACAATTATATAGTGTTACAATGAATTTTTCCATGAAATGAGTCTCATGAAATAATGTGAAATATTCCAAAACATGATTAATGATTTATTTAAAACTATGTGTGGTTGTTGACCAGTGAGACATGATGTTTTGTTTTTATGAATTTCCACATTCCATGAATTTATATAATTATTTCTATTATTATTATAATGGTTATGAGATGACGATTATTGTGATCACCCCATGTAATATTGACTGATGTTCTAATCTATTTTTATGGGTATTTTAAATGATCACTTTTTATATGTATCCTCAAGTGAATACATGTACTAATGGGAACTAAGTGGCTAGTAAGAATCTCTAGATAATGTAATTAAATTAATTTTTATGTTTTTTGTAAAAGTTATGTATATGATTAATTTTCTCAAGACACTAATCCACATGGTCTTGGTCTTGTAAACAATATTTTTTTGTTTTTCAATAAAATGATGTAATATTAATGTAAGAAAAAATAGGGTCACTATAGTTAGCATTAGAGCACAATTTAGTTAATTTGAGAATTATTATTAGAGATCCTTAGTAAAAACATGACTATGAGAGTAAATATATTAAAACACCAAGAAGATTATTTTTAAAATTCAAAAAAATAGGTATCCCACAATATACGCCTTTATTGTTAATTGAAAAATGTGAATAAAATATTTATTTATGACTTGTTAACTTATATTTTTTTCTAAAAATTTATTTTATATAAAATGTTGGAATTTAGAGAAAATAGGACAATATCCTATGTGTGGAAAAATGCAGAGAGTTCTTAAATAACATCCTTAATTCCTAAGAAGTTGGAGTTAAATATTTTATTGAAATAAATTCCCAGTTTTCTTAGGTTATGGAAAATAATTTGAATAATGTAGAATGTATTTCTTCACCTAAAATGGATCAACTGGAAATCATGTCCATTATGCGGCAATGACCACAATGGTTTGGTGGATCAAACAATCCTCTAGTCATGGAAAAATGGGTCAACTCAATAGAGAAGGCATTTTTTTTACTTCAATATTCTGAAACAGATAAGGTGACTATATCTATTTATCATAAATTTGGAGAGGATGGAAAATGGTGTACATTGATTATGAACACAAAGATGAAGGTTGAAATTGAAGAGATTGAGTGGGATCACCTTTAAGATAATGTTTCATAACAAGTATTTCCCACAAAATCTTTGTAAAAATATGGCTAGATCTTTCATACAGAAGAAGAAAAATGAAGGGGAATAAATGATGACCTATAATGAAACATTCACATGTATTGAAATTTACTCATTAGATTTTATTTTTAAAAGTGATAGAAAAATTGATAGATTCAATTGTGGTTTAAAACCATACATTAAAGAGTCTCTTACTATTCATGATGTTGAGAGTTGTGAAGAAGTTTATTGATGTGTTCTCAAAGTGGAGATGGATTTTATAGAGTGGTCACATAGCTATAGTCATAATAAATGAAATATATAATGTCAATACAGAGGAACTAATGAAAAGGGAGGAATGAAAACCCAACCACCCATAGGTAAAAATTTCTGGAATTAGCATCTTGGGAACATCCTCAAAGTGATAGAAAAATGCTTCATGTGTGGGAGAGAAGCCCACCAATCTCATGATTTTTAAAAATAAAAGAAAAATTGGACAATTTGGTCGAATAAATGAGATCACCACCCATAGTTAAATACTTCAATAAAAGGGAGAAAGGGAACAATGCATTGTATTTCACTAATCCTCCAGTCCTGAAGGGAAATCAGTGTCATCATCCACTAAATTCATAGGAATTATGTAATGATTATTCCATCTCCACAACAAATGTTATAAGAAAATGAAGTCTTAGAAGGTAATATTACTAATCATTTATGATTGGAAAAATTATTATTTAATTTCATTTCAACACATTTTTTTATATCATTAATGTTTTCTAGAACTGTTGCATTGTATAGATGAAACATTGTACTATAGATATACATAAAAACCTAATGTGGTTTAATAATTGAAACCTATGTGTTGGACACTTCTCTTATTCATGTTTGTGGGATGATTATTCTAGAAAATATCATGATGGTTCCCTTTTTAGAATTAGACGCTATAATGGTAATGAATGGATGATCATTATATAGAGAACATATAAATTGTCAAGAAAATGAAAAAGGTTTTTATAGTCTGATTCATCCCATGCTCCTCTACAAATGAATGTAAAATCATGAATCTACTTCAGAAAATCCTCAAACAGTATGGTTATTGATTCCATACGAAGAATCATACATCGCTAAATTTTTTTAGTCAATGGATGTTATCCACTTTGTGGAAATTCCATCATGAGGGATTATAATGATGTATTTCTTAAATAGTTACCCATAATTCACCCATATCATGAGGGAGATTTATCAATATAAATCATACCCTAATCTACTCATATCTCAAAGTGTCCCAAAAGTATGTCTCTTATCGAACAATATTATATAAAGAAGTTGCTAGAAGAGAATTTCAATAGAGGTTTCTTACACCCTATTGAATCACCCTGGTGTGCGCCAATGCTATTTTACATGAAAAATGGATGATCAATGCGGTTGGGTATTGATTATTAGAAAATGAATAAGATCAACATAAAGAACAAGTACTTTATTTCCAAGTATTTATGAATAGTTCAGTAACCAACAAGTTGTTCAATACTTCTCCAAGGTGTATTTTTGTTCAAGATATTATTAGCAAAAGGATAAGAACCAACATATTCAAAAGACTTCCATTCAAACACTATAATAGAAATTTGAAATTATAGTGATTCCCATCAGATTTACAAATTCCCCCCAATATTCATGTATTTCATGTATTGAGTCTTAATAAATTTATTCAAAAAATATGTCGTTGTCTTGATCTATTATATTCTCATGTTCTCCAAGATCAACGAGCAACATGGAGAATATCTATTGCTTGTGTTTGCGATATTAATGATGGAGAATTTGTATCCCATGCCTAGAAAGCCTTATTTTATATGAAGAAATTCACATTCTTGGGACATGTGATCATATGTGAGGAAATTTATATGGACCCTTAAAAAATAAATGCTATTGATAAATTTCCCAAACATTCTAATGTCATAGAAATCCTCATTTCTTTAAATTTATCTTGGTACTAACGATGTCTTGTGAGAAATTTCCCATGATTTTCAACCCTCATAACTATGCTAACAAGGAAATGTGTAATGAATGTCTAGATGGATGATTGTGAATAATGCTTTAAGGATCTAATGAGAAGGATGATCACTTCACCTATAATCACATTTACAAAAAAGTGGATAATGTTTTTGATATGTGATAATGATTCAAAGTATGATGCCCCATACCAAGCTACCCCATGCTTGGTGAGCCACATTGACTCAAGCACAGCTCCTTGAATTCCATAGGCAGCTGACTAGCAACGAGGGACCAGGGTGTGTCCATGGAGAGTCTATGACCTCATTACCTGAGTTTATCGCAATAGATAAATATAAATAGTAGGAAATAGTAGAAGAAATATGAGTAAATATAATCCAAAATAGAAATAATAACAACAAATCTCCCAAGAAATAAAATAACTGATGATGATGCTCCATTTCTCACGAAAACGGGAAAACTGGAAAACATGGATACAGAAATACATGAATAAAATGTTCCAAGAAAATATAAAGGAAATCAAGAGTATCCAACACATCCCTGATGTCATCTTAGTCATCCACATTCAATCTCCATCCTAAATAGAACTTAATCTGGGATTCGTAGATGTACACTTTCAATTTTCAACACTTGCATTCATGTAATCTACTTTGATTACCAAATGGAACCCAAAAGAGGGTGTGAGATAAATCTCAGTGCTCTGCCACTAATGGTGTCTATAACATCTAGCTTATGTAATTGAATATAATAGTGTCCAAGCATGAATATATAATGTAAAGTAGTTCAATTTTACTAAATACTTGAGTGACTACATTAACACAATGATGGGGTCTAAACATATAATCAGTTCATTTAATTAATAAATTAAATAAAAATTTATGTTGGTAGGTCCTGTGAGGCATATCCAACAATGACATCACCTTGCGATAGTATAAATTGTTAAGTCTCAAAGATTTAACAATGCAACCATGATTGATGACATTTAATAATTAAGATCCATGGTAATAAACAACGAAACGTATACATGAAGGGCTTATAACTCAATAGAATATGATTATAGCTAAAGGGTAAGAGTGTAATCCATGTAGTATAGTCCACATCATTCTGAAATAAGATGCCTACCAATTCCAAGGAGTTCATCCAACATAAAATGAGGCTAGTAAATGACTGGGACGAATGGGATTTAATCGTGTCACCAACTTGTTAGTGCTTGATCCTAGGAGTGTATCCATGTAATCATGTAGTACTGAAGGAGGGATCCTACGGTGTCATACCGTGGATCCAATGTTAGAAAAGAGTCAGGTTCTAGGTTGGTCATAACCTAAGCAATTTGTATCCTTGAATTTGGAAAGGGGAACTCATGTTATAATAGAATTCTCTGATTAGAATCCATGTAGATCTTGAGTGAGTCCCCTCCTATTTTGAAAATGATGTCATATAAAATTCCAATTTGTTCGACCCTTTTCCTTCATAAGTGTTATAATCCCTAATATCATGAAACCCTTTAAGAAATTCATAATTCATCAATAAATCCATTTAGTTCAAGAATTTTATTTAATTACTGAGACAAGGACAAGTAGCATGAAACCCTTCATTATAAAAATTTAAGGATTATATAATTTTTAACGTTCAATCCTCTACCTTCCATTAACATCATATAGTGTTCTACAGACATGAAACATATTATTCAATTATATTTGAAAAGGTCAAGTCATATACATTGTATACTTGCACATTTCTATTTTACAATAGTATATCAATTTATTCACATACCATTGGTGGGTCATTTGATGATAATACAAGTTACATTACATTATGAAATTAATTTTATGATTCAATACATTTAATATAGAAAATATTTCAATTAGGAAGGTCTTGCACGAAACACCCAAACGATAGCTCATACGTGTCAAATCACTAAAATGAAAATTATTTCAAAACATAATACATGGAATGTTGAGAATTATGGCATTAACAACCAACAAGAAATAATATATTTTAGGATAGAATAACCAATTGGTTCTAATAATTATAAGAATGGAATATAAATTCAATAAACAACACAAAATGAAATCTGTGGGCCCTAGATGATAATTAAAAAATAAAAGAACTTAAGGGATGATTTATGGACTACCCACATAAGGATTGTATGATCCTTCTCCTTCGATATGAACCTTTAATGTATCATAGAATATAGTAGATCTGAGAAAAATGGGAAATTGTAGAGACCCAAAGCTTTACGTACATGGACATTACATTACTTTTTCGAAATACTTAATACATAAGAAAAACCAACACACAAGGACCATAATAGTTTATTGCCTTTGGAAACTCGGAACATAATCTTCTAAACATGATGAAAGATCTTCAACATCTCCCATAAATATCTTCCCCTTTTATTTTCTTACCTAAAATATTTCTTTACATCCTAGGGAAAAGAAAACATATAATGGGTGAGCTCAAATGCTCAGTAAGGGTAAGCATGGAGAAAATAGAACAAACCATATACATTTGAACTTAAAAACATTAACATTATGTTTAAACATAAAAATCTTGAGCAATGACATAAAACATGGCAGTATGTAAGGCATACATCATAATGGAACATCAATCATGATAAAATAGCATGTGAATAAAACATGTAATTTTGGTAATGCATTAAGCACTTGATATTATTTCCATAGTAGCCAAGGCATTTCTGCCAAGACCATCTTAGTGGACAAATTACCTTACTGTATCGAGTTCACTCCTTGTTCTAGTCTTGTATCACTGAACCAGATTAACTTGCCATTCCAGCCATGTATGTGTCATGATATATAAATCTTTACCCAATTCATTGAAGGGAGATATAGGTCCCACCAATCTTATAATGATATCATTCTTACGTGTGCCACAACGTAAACATAAATCATTCATCATAACCCAAATAATAAAATGGGTTTTATAACCATCATTCCATCAAAACATAATCCATATAAAAAAATGGATATCATTTCATAATAAGAAAATTGAAACCATGTTAATCATGGAGACATTATACTTGAAACATACACATATGAAATAATGTCATCTTAGATAGAAAATTATTCTGATAAAACACTTGAAATTAATTCTTGATGAAAATATCCTTTTTTCTTCAAAATCATTTTCTTTTCACAAAATGCCAATCAATTTTAAAAGAAAAAGATTTTGTTGAAAATATTCATGAAACCTTGTAGAGTACTCTTCATGAAAATAATGCATTATAGAACTATAAAAATTTGTTCATGCCATATAAGTTAAAAAAACATTCTCCTCGTACTTTTAATGGAAAAGTCAAAAAGTATCACATATGGTAAAAAAAGAAATATTACATCCATAACACAAAAATAAAAGTAAAAAAGGGGTAAACATGACCTTAAACATACATGGAATAATATTAAACACTTTATAAAAAACATGGGTGAAAAATATAACCCCAGTAAATACTTATGTATAACAAATCTCGGATAAAAATGAGATTTGCAAAATTATCCCTTACCATTTATAATCGGTGATATCATATGTGTCATAAAATAATACAAATTACATTAATATGTAAATATCATATCCTTCATAATAAAAATCACAAAACATTCATGGGAAGAATAAACACCATACAAAAGAAATATGTGGTGATTAATGCATATGTCTCACAGAAATAAAAGTGAGATGAAATAATCCCTTACCTTAGGTCCAATTTCATCCGTACGTGTCTGAAACTCGTGTATAGTGGGTTTAAACATATTATTAACTTGTAACAGAACCATACTAATGTTTATGATATCATATATTATTCACTTATGACTTGATATTACCCAATCATTTGTCAATTCCATGTTAAAACAGCGTTTTCAATTAACTTGTTTCATTTATCGTACGTGTTTGACTTGTTGTTCTTGATATAATAATTAACTATATCATGATTTAATTACTTCCAGAATGTAAAACATGATTTATATATCATATATATTCAGTATATATATAATAGATAAATAAAAGAAATTAAACACACCGTTCATGGAGATGGTAGGCCGTACGTACGCATGAACGCTGTTTTCCTTTCCTTATTGACTTGAATTGAAATAAGTAGATGACACACACACACACACACATAGATATATATACATAAATCCAGTAGAATTATTATGTTATATATACCATTTTTATTCATTATATATACTTTATAATGATTCCAAAATGGTTAACATGGAGAATGAATCTCATCACGTCGTGGAGACGGTAATCCATACGTACCCACGACTGATGGTATCATTCCCATAATTATTGAATGAAATTGGATTGGATGATATAATATCTCAGAATCATTATGATGTTATAATAACCATATATATTTATTCTTTAAACCCTTATACCATCCAAAAAAGGTGGTGGTGAAAAAAAAAACAGATTACACCACGACGTGGAGACGACATTCTGTACGTACACACGCGTGGTGATTTCATTTTCCGTAGGGTAGATAGAAGGTGAAATGTGGGTTTTTCATATTTATAATAACATATAAGTATATTAGTGATACTGATGTGATTAATTTATAATAAAACAACTAAATAAGAAGAAGTTGAAGAAGAAAGAAACTTGAAATAATCGATAGATGAGATTACCTCTTCTTCGACGTACCTCTTTTAAGCTTCCTCTTAAGGCACTATAGTTGGTATTTTGAGAGAAAGAGAACCTCTATAATATAAATATTGAGGTTTAGAAGAGAAATTTTCAGGGTTTGGACGAGCTTGAAGGCTCAAAATTTAGTGAAGAGGAGAGGGAAGGAGGTGCCCTTATATAGGAGATGAGAGGGCCACTTTTGGAAACTTCAAAAATATTAATTAATAATAAAATCAAAACCCACATAAAAACCTCCAGAAATGACTCCACTCGAATATGAGATCATATAGGGTTGTAATATCATCAACAAGTAAAATTTAGACATTTTTTATGTTTATTTTAAACCTTATCAACTTGATTTATCATTATTTAATATATTTAAATTTATTTGTGGTAATAAAATTCTCAATTTTAAATTGTACCAAATACATACTTAAATGTTGTAAATTTTCCATAATTGGATACTTTATAAATATTTCTACCATATATTTTTCAATTTTAAGTTTTTAAATATTTTTGTGATTTTTAAATAATTTATTAATATGTTATTTGTATAAAATATCAATAGTGTCAATTTTGACACTATTCGTTATTTGAATTAAAAAAACAACACAGAATATATATTCAAAAAATATATATAATAGATTCTTAACATGTCATATTATTAAAAAAAATTCATGGGGAACATTAATTTGTTCATATATTATTTATTTTAATATTTTTAAAACCATTTATTTGGTATATCTCTTAATAAAATAATTACTACAATATGTTTTTATAATTATTTAATATACATATTTTTTGCGTAAAAATTAAAAATAAAATCTTATGATGAATATAAATATAATAACTTTCATAATAATATTTTTAATCTAATTTATCATCTTAAAATCACAACATTTAAATTGTTATATTTATTAAATTATGAAGGTGACATCTTTGACATCATTTAAAACAAAATAATATAAATGTCCTAATCGGTTTTATAATTCTCTAAATGATCCAAAAATCTACCCTTGGATGATTAGGGTTGGAATATACTCTACCAATAATTTTTGGTCATGTTTCTGGTCCTTTTGATAGGTATTTGTATTTTAATGAAAACTATGTTATTTATTTTTCACTAAATATATAATTTATACATCATTAATGTATAAGCTATTAAGGTAATTAAATATTTATTAAAAATTAAAAATAAATTGCCATGATAAATAAAAAAATTATATATTTCAAATTTCTATTTATAATCGAATTTATATTCTGTATAACCTTATATTAAAAATACCTTAATTATTAATGTTTGAGTGAGACATATTTCACTTTACTTTAAATAAAATAAATTAAAGTTCTTAATCACATCCAAGTGAGTTCAAATAGATTTCATTTCGACCAATCTAAGATTTATGACGAACTATAATCATCAAATTATATTAATACATGTGTTAGTGTAATTTTATAATATTATATTTACCCCTAATTACCCGATTTACCTTTAACTATGGTAAATAAAAATTACCGTAGTTACTATTGATAATGCCTAAAAATAAAAAGTAGCCAATTAAAATAATTTGGAAATAATTATTCCAAATATGGTATCCATTTTTCCAATTTCAAATCACAGAAGTTGCATAAATTAATTTAAAATTGATCTCGTTGTTAAGAAAATGGGTTTTAAAAGTTAAAACGTTGCAAAAGATTGAAATGTTTTTACTTATGAATTCAGTGTAAAATTAATGCTAATGAATTACATTATATTAAATGGAAAAAATATATTCTATGTAGACTTTAAAACCATTCAATATTATAAATTGACCATATAAATTATCTCGATGAAAAAAGATGTTTTTAATAACAATTTAGCGTATTTTTTAATATTCATAAAAATAAGAAACTTATCAAAAAAATATGAAAAATTTATCCAAAGTAAATTTTAATATTTTGATCCAAAAGAAGAATTTTATTTTTTCATTTTGAGCTTATAAACATGTCAAACACTAAATTTAATGTGACTGCGCCATCAAAAGGCAGCAAAACTATATTTTTTGAAAAATAGTTATTTTAACCGAAAAATTTATTTTGTTCTCATTCCATGTTATATAAAATGTGTAAGATAAATTATAATTTCATAAAATTAAAAATTTAGTTACTAATATTCATAACAGCTAGTTCATAATAATATTATAACAATATATCATTGTTTAGTGAAACTCAGTATTGTATATAACACACGCTATTGAGGAAGGTTGCTCTTGCGTGCAACACAAGCCAAGAATAGTGTTTGCGTATAATATAAGCTAATATGGTGTTTCATAAAGCCCATGCTAATTTTGGTGTAGCGTATAACACAATACATAAATAAATTCAAATAATATTTTTCATAAAATCTCAGGGTGTTATATTCTACCCCCCATAAATTGAATTTCGCCCTCGAAATTCATCAGGGTTATAAATGGTTTACTACTTTAAAGTATCTTTAATAGAAACTGCCATCGTGAAAAGGAATACCAAAAAATAACTTTAAAAATTAAATTATGAAACATAATGGTTTCCCAAATTAACTAATCACTGGGAATCCACATAGGAGAACATAGGTGAAAATATGGATATGGAAGAGAAATCTAACCATCATGTTCTGATGGAGACTGGTAGAGAACATTGCTATGAAAAATCCAACAATCACAAAGCCATAAATTTGTGATGATCTAAGGTAACATCTGATTCATAATATATGAGGGAAATCAGAAAACATTTTTGGTTTTCAGGATCATTTCCATAAATTTGGAAAAATTGGAATTAGAAGAAATATTTTCTTGATATTGGTACAATCTCACTATTGTTCATGTCTTGAACAATTTCCACTTCATCTCTTAAAGAAATGAAGAGGAATTTGTCTTTCATGAAGTGTTAGCAGGTCATGCGATAGAATGATAGGTCATTCCAACTATCTCAAACATAAATTTAGAAATAATTATATACCTAAGTCCATCTACAGTGAGATTAATCATATATGGTATCAAAAACTAACTTATACGTCATCAATAATTCTGCTTAATAATATAAAACTACTTTCTACTAACCAGGGACTTCATGTAGGCTAGTCGTAGGCGATAAAGGCTTGTCTCACTTCGGTTGTGGGTTCGATTCCCGCAACCTTGTCCGACGCGATGGGTTGTCTCCCATCCTATGGGTTGTCCTTTTTCTAAAACTAAACTATTATAACATTCAATAAATAGTATTGAAAAAAGTTTTATCCCTAAACAATTCTATCTGATGTCCATCTTAATCAACTCCAAACTTTGGGATTATCGAAAATACTTATGTCCAAGTTCTTAGTATAAAGAAAATGATTACTTTAAATGTCACATAACAAGAACGTGAATACCTGCATTTATCCCCCATATATCATAAGATATATATTATTGATCGCATTTCAAACATGTGAATACATTAATCATGTATTCTCTTGAAACATGTATAACCATATAATCTTTTTGAAAACATGAATGGGCCCGGAATATCTATATACTGAAACCATGAAATCACTTTTTCCTTATATCATTCATGAGCTCATTAATATTACCAAACATTTCATTATCTACTTATCCCTTCATTATGATCATATCATCTGCTTTCCAAAAATATCTGAATAACATTTCATGGTTAACAGTACCATTCAACATATATTTTCAAAAAAACTTAAGTAAAAACAATAGCGTAACAATCCTTAGATGCTTCTTTATTCCAGAGTACAATGAAATTACTTATATAACAATACTCTTGATAAACATGTAATCATTCCACTATCTTCTTAAATCATTGACTGAGCTTCATCATTGTATTTCTCAATACTTCTTTCATCTCATATACCATGTGTAGTCTCTTCATCATCATCAACATAAATACTACCCATACGACCATGCTGATTCTCTTCATGAGATTTTCCCTTAGGGAATTGGTTTGCATAATGCTCGTACGTTCAACATTTAAAAAATTTAACCGTTGTTTATGTCTTAGCAATATCATTATCCTTGTCCATGTTGTTAACTGAACCTTTTCCTTTACAATTACAGGCTTTGTGTCCCTATTTTTTACACCCAAAGCATCTTCCAGTTCCTTTGAAACATTCTCCCTGATTCCTCTTCCCACATGATTTACATGAGGGAAATTTAACTTTCTTTACTATATGATCATCGTAAAACTCCATATTTCTCTTATTTGCTAAGTCGGAAAATATACCAATGTTGAGATTATTGATCATATTATGAGATTTATGATTAGGAATAATAAAGATATGTGGACTTCCATATCCAATTTCACTTGGTTTCTCATGAATTATATCATTCCATTGTCCATCATATGCTCAATTATCATGAATCTTCTTGTTTCCAGCCATCTTCAAAAACCCAAAATGAATAGTGTATGAGGAAAAAATCACAATCAAGGGGGAGTACCTTCAATATCTAACATGTTAGGTAAAATTTTAAGATCGTTACCATAATTCTAGGACTATAAACTATACTTATACGTAACCTTAGGGACATCCCTTGAGATTCCTTAGAAATATCTTCTAGGGATCTCACTAATGTTTTGGCATCCTAGTTTAGAAAGGTTAACTAAACCTTTCCTCTGATACCAACTATAGATACCCAAAGCATTACATTCATGGACATTACATTAATTTTGCATAATACTTAATATATAAAAAAAACAACACACAAGGACCGTAATAGTTTAGTGTCTTTGGAAACTCAGAACATAATCCTCTTATCGTGGTGAAATATTTTTAAAATATCCTATAAAGATCTTCCCCTTTTTTATTATTACCTAAAACCTTTATTTATATCTTGGGGAAAAGAAAAAATATAGAGCGTGAGCTCAAATTCTTAGTAAGTGTAAGCATGGAGAAAATAAAACAAACCATATACATTTGAACTTAAAAACATGAACATAATCTTTGAACAAAAAATTTTGAGCAATGACATAAAACATGGAAGTACGTAAGGAATAGATCATAATAGAATATCAATCATGATAAAATATCATTGGAATAAAACATGTAATTGTGGTAAACCATTAATCACTTGATATGATTTCTATAGTAGTCAAGCCATTGCTGCCAAGACCATCTTAGTGGACAATGTCCCTTACAGAATCGAGTTCACTCCTCGTTCCAGTCTTGTATCACTGAACCGAAGTAACTTGTCATTCCAGCCATGTCTCTATAATGTGATATAAATCTTTACCCAATGAATTGTAGGGAGATATAGGTTCCACCCATATCACAATGAAATCATTCTTACATGTGCCACACCATAAACATAAATCATTCATCATAACCCAAGGAATAAAATTGGTTTCATAAACATCATTCCATAATAGCATAATCCATATAAAAAAATGGATATCATTTCATCATAAGAAATGTGAAACCATGTAAATCATAGAGACATTATACATAAAACATAAACATATTAAATAATGTCATCTTAGATGGAAAATGGTTTTGATAAAACACTTGAAATGAATTCTTGATGAAAATATCCTTCCTTCTTCAAAATCATTTACTTTTCACAAAATGAAAATCTATTTTAAAAGAAAAGTATTTTTCTGAAAATATTCATGAAACCTTGTATAGTACACTTCATGAAAATAAGGCGTTATAAAACCGTAAAAATTCATTCATGTCATATAATTTTAAAAAACATTCTCCTCATACTTTTTATAGAAAAGTCCAAAAGTACCACATATTGTAAACCAAAGAAATATTCCTTCCATAAAACAAAGTAAAACTCAAATAGGGGTAAACATGACTTTAAATATACATGGAAGAATATTAAACACTTTATGAAAAACATGGATGGAAAATATAACCCCAGTAAATACTTATGTATATGCAATCTCAGATAAAAATGAGATTTCCAAAATTATCCCTTACCATTTATAATCGGTGAAATCATACGTGTCATAAAATAAGGAAAATTACATGCATATTTAAATATCATATCCTTTATAATAAAAATCATAAAACATTCATGGGAATCATAAACACCATACAAAATAAATAGGTGGTGATTAAGGCATATGTATCATAGAAATAAAAGTGAGACGAAATAATCCCTTACCTTAGGTCCAATTTCTTCTGTACGTGTCTGAAACTCCTGTATAGTGGGATTAAAAATATTATTATCTTATAAAAGATACATAATAACATTTATTATATCATATATGATTCACTTATGACTTTATAATACCCGTTGTTTTGTCAATTCCATGTTAAAGAAGCGTTTTCGGTAAAATTGATTCATTTATCATATGTGTTTGGACTTGTTGTTCTTGATATTATTATTACTTATATCATGATTTACTTACTTCATGAAAGTAAAACATGTTTTATATATCATATATATTCAGTATATATATATATATATAATATATAGATAAATGAAATGAAACACTCCGTTCATGGAGACGGTAGGCCGTACATACGCATGAACGTTGTTTTCCTTTCCTTATCGACTTGAATCAAAGTAATTAGATGATATATATATATATATATATATATAAATCCAGTATCATTATTATGTTATATATACCATTATTATTCATTATATAAACTTTATAATCATTCCTGAATGGTTAAATGGAGAATGAATCTCATCGCCTCATGGAGACTGTAATCCGTACGTACGCACGAGTGATGATATCGTTCCCATAATTATTGAATTGAATTGGAGTGGATGATATAATATCTCAAAATCAGTATGATGTTATAATAACTATATATTGTTATTCTTTACACCATTATACCCATCCAAGTAAGGTGGTGGTGGAAAAAACCGATCACACCACGGCGTGGAGACGATATTCCGTACGTACGCACGTGCGGTGATTTCATTTTCCATAGGATGGATAGAATGTGAAATGGGGTTGTTTAATATTTATAATAACATATCAGTATATTAGTGATATTTATGTTGTTAATTTATAATGAAACATGTAAAGAATAATAATTTGAAGAATAAATAATCTTGAAAGAATCGATAGGAGAGATTACCTCTTCTTCGACGCACCTCTTTTAAGCTTCCTCTTAAGGAACTAGAGTTGGTCTTTTGAGAAGAACATAACCTATATAATATAAATAGAGAGGTTAAGAAGAGAAATTGGTAGGGTATGTGCGAGATTGAAGGGTCAAAATTTATTGAAGAGGGGAGGGAAAGAGGTGCCCTTATATAGGAGAGGAGAGGGGCACTTTTGGAATCTTTAAAAATATTAATTTATAATAAAATGAAACCCCCCTTAAAAACCTCAAAAAATGACTCAATTCGAAGATGAGATGATATAGGGTTGTAATATTAACAACCAATAAAATTTAGACATGTTTTTTGTTTATTTTAAACCTTATCAACTTGATTTATCATTATTTAATATATTTAATTTTATTTGTGGTTATAAAATTGTAAATTTTAAATTGTTATAAATACATACTTAAATGTTATAAATTTCCTATAATTTGATACATTATATACTCTTAGACCATGTAATTTTAAATTTGTAGTTTTTTAATATTTTTGTTATTTTTAAATAATTCAATAATATATTATTTTTATAAAATATCAATTGTGTCAATTTTGACACTATTCATTATTTGAATTAAAAAACCATAGAGAATATTTGTTCAAACCAAAATACATAATATATTCCTAACATGTCATATTCATAAAAAAAAATTCACGGGCCACATTAATTTGTTCATATATTATTTATTTTAATATTATTAAAACCATTTATTTGGTATATATCTTAATAAAATAATTACTACAACATTTTTGTATAATTATTTTATATACATATTTTTGCATAAAAATTACAAATAAAACCCTATGATTAATATAAATATAATACCTTTCATTATAATATTTTTACTCGAATTTATCATCTTAAAACCACAACATTAAAATTGTTAAATTTATTAAATTATGAAGGTGACATCTTTGTCATCATTTAAAATAAAATAATATAAATGTCCTAATCAGTTTTATAAGGCTCCAAATGGTAAACGTATATACCCTTGGATGATTAGGGTATAGCTATACTCGACCAATAATGTTTGGTCAAGTTTATGGGCTTTTTGGTAGGTATTTCTATTTTAATAAAAACTATATTGTTGATTTTTTTCTAAATAAATAATTTCTACATTATTAATCTTTAATCTATTAAGGTAAATAAATATTGTTTAAAAATTAAAAATAAATTACCATGATAAATAGAAACATTTTATCTTTCAAATTTGTATTTATAATCGAATTTATATTCTGTACATCCTTATATTAAAAATACTTTAATTATTAAAGTTTGAGTGAGACATATTTCACTTTCCTTTAAATAAAATAAATTAAAGGTCTTAATCTCATTCAAGTGGGCTCAAATAGAATCCATTTAGACCCAAGTAAGTTTTAGGATGAAATATAATAATCCAATTATATTAATACAAGTGTTAGGGTAAGTTTACAATATTATATTTACCCTTAATTACCAGATTTACCTTTAACTATGGTAAATAAAATTTGCCGTAGTTACTATTCATAGTGCCCAAAAATAAAACGTAGCCTGTTAAAATAATTTGGACCTACTGATTCCAAATATGGAATCCAATTTTCCAAATTCAAATCACAGAAGTGGAAGAAATTAATTTAAAATTAATCTCGTTGTTAAGAAAATAGGTTTTAAAAGTTAAAACGTTGAAAAAGATTGAAATGCTTTTACTAATGAATTCAGTGTAAAATTAATGCTAATAAGATACATTATATTAAATGGTAAAAATATATTATATTTAAACTTTAAAACCATTATGTTTTATAATTTAACAATATAAATTATCTCGATGAAAAAAGTTGTTTTTAATTAAAATTTAGCGTATTTTTACTATATATAAAAATAAGAAACTTATCTAAAAAATATCAAAAAGCTATCCAAAGTAAATTTTTATATCCCGATCCAAAAGAATAATTTTATTTTGTAAAACTGAACTTATAATAATGTCAAAAACTAAATTTAATGTGGGTGCGCCATCAAAAGGTGGAAAAACTTCATTTTTTGAAAAATACTTATTTTACCCCAAAAATTTATTTTGTTCTCATATGATGTTCTATAAAATCTATATAATGAATTATAATGTCATAAAATTAAAAATTTAGTTACTACTATTCATAACGGGTAGTTCATAATAATATTATAACAATATATCGTTCTTTAGTGAGACTTAGTGTTGCGTATAAAACACGTTATTGAGGAAGGTTTCTCTTGCGTGCAACACAAGCCAAGAAGAGTGTTTGCGTATAATATAAGATAATACGGTGTTGCATATAGAACAAGATAATTTTGGTGTAGTGTACAACACAAGACATCAATGAAATTAAAATAATTTTTTTCATAAAATCTCGGGGTGTTACAAAAATTGGTCACAACTTCAATACCTAGGTCGAGAGAAAGATTGAAGAAAGGTTCAAACAGACTAATGTACTTACCATTGCACATCCAATGAGTTGAATAGATGCTCGATCAGATCTCATATGAAGTAAATCATCCAATCCATAGATTAGTCCTTCAATGATCTCCAAAATTAGTGAATAATACGTTAATCTTACCATATCCAAGATTATTATGAAGGAGCTTCTTTAACTAGATAATTCAGGGAAAAATAGTATAATTACCCTAAAAATACGGTGTGCATGGTTTGTCTACAAGGATAAGAAAACCATGTGAAACCCATGGATGGGTACCTAGGAAAGAGAGGACATGTCCACATTTAGGCTGCAAGACCATGAAAAAACCGTGTTGTATGGTTCTTATAGAGAAATGACCATCCACACAGTTTGGATAATCATACGCCAACCATGTGACACTTCCAGTTTCCCAAAAAAGTTGTGTTTCAGGATAATATAAATCCCCGGAAACCCCTAAGACGTTTTCTAACTCATTATGCATTGACATCAGGTCAGAAATAATTATCTCATCTAAAATTTAGATGAAATATATTTGAGGGAAAAACTAGGTTCTTAGAGTCTTCCCCTAATAAGAACTCATCCCCATGTTCACCTTCCTAGGGTGGAGAAATACTATCTTAGAAAACATTGGTAATTGGCCATGTACATTAGGATCCCACTCCCAAGCCTCATCTTACACATGGATATGAATCCATAACACCTATACTAGAGGAACAAACCAGCCTCGAAGAATCGTCTTTCTCTGGTCAATGATTCATACTGGATACCCCTCCAAGGTAGCATCAACATGTAACTCAAACATACTCAGGATAAAAGGTATGATACTAGTCATGATGATATTGGAGAATCTGTGAAACATCAATGATGTCATTCATGGAACACTACCTCTATGGCCATAGTTACCTATAGGATACAAGACTGAGTCTTTCTAGGATCTGAAACAGACATACATGATGAGTTAAGAACATCCATTACTTATGTAACCATCTATTCCATAGCATGGGTAATACCCAAAGAAGAACACTATCTCTAAACTCGAACTCTTTAGGTCATCAACAACGACCGAAATAATATTTCTATCTAGACAGAGTGTTATTCATACACTTCCTGGTCAACTGAACCTTCCCTAAAGTCTCCGGATCGAGACGTGGACCTAGTAGGGATGCCTCACCTACCTCTATCCAGCACAGGGGTGAATGGAATGACATATTATTTATGTACTCAAAAGGATTAATTTTAATTGTCGTTTAAAAGCTTTTATTATAGGAGAACTCAAATAAGAGGGTTATGTTTCACACAAGAACTACCGAAACGAAGGACAGATTCTGGAAGAATATCATCTAGAATATGTATCATCCATTACGAATAACCATTATTCTATGGATGAAAAGCTATTATTAAAATAAAATATGTTCCAATAGCCTTCTGCATACCCTTCCAAAACTATGACATGAAACGAGCACCCTATCTAAAATGATAGTATGTGGGACCTCAAGTAGTCATATGATCTCACTAACATATAGTGTTCCATGCTAATAAATTGAGAAAGTCCCCTTAATTAGAATGATTCCAGATACATTCATTATTCTATCATTGACAACCCATATGACATCGTTAAATCTATGAAATTTAGGTAAACAGAGCATAAAATCTGTGGAAACAAATTCCCATTTCAATTTTAAGACTAGAATAGGTTGTAACAAGAATGCATGTATCTAAGGATCTTTTTTAACCGTCTAACAGGTGAAAAACCTATTGATAAATCATAATATCAGACGTTTCATCATTGGCCACCAATACCTGAGTCACATGTCTTGATTCATCATTGAGATGTATGGATGAACATCCCACTAAGAGTTGCAGGAATTTTTCTTAAACTCCTATATCGTATCAGTAGTGACCGAGACATGTCCATGGATACACAAGATGTCACCTCTTTCAATAGAGAAATCCGGAGGTATGTTATCTTTTGATATACTATCATAGGCACCCAAACCATTAAGATATGAAAATAGGATACTCATCACATTATCAAGGAGATAAGATAAAACTCCCAAGGATGATAGATTCGAAATATCGTGAAAATCATTAAATTATTTGTGTAGAACATAGAGGAGGTACATTAACTCCCATTCATCACTTGTTTCCCATACGACATGTGTATGTTATTTTGGACTCAACACATCAATGAATACATTTCCCTTCCTAGCTATATAGGCATGCTCAAAAAAGGGACTATAAATATTCAACCCATATTTGATGTCTGAGGTTCATGTCTGGATGTGTAAAGATATATTTGAGGCTCTTTTGATCCGTGTACACCAGAAGAAGCTCACCCAAATCATAATTTCTCTAACAATGTAATTCCTGGAAAACTATTTCTAGATCAATGTTTTGTGTTGGGTAATTTCTATCATGAGGCCTAAAATGATGAGATCCATACACAATGACTCTATCCCCCATCATCATAAATTCCCCTAGGATTATTCTAGATTCATTACAGGAGACACTATAGCTTTTTACAGGCTTTGGAAGAGAATGAATAAGTGAAAAAACAATCAACCCTTTCTACTCTTGAATGGACATATCTCACTCTTGTGACCATAGTAACATAACAACTTCATTGTAATACCTACAAGTTGAGAATCATGACATGATATGTTATGTATAAAATTCTGGTAATATCCAGCTACCTCAAAGAAACTCCGTATATCAACATATTTCTTGGGATTCTCCCTAGAAACTATAAAACTGTCATTTTATGGTTCAATAAATACTCTTAATTCTGAGATAATATGTCCCAAGAAGTTGAAAGTTTCGATCCAAAAGTGTCACATATCATGCTTGGAATCATGCTTATTCTCTCTCAGTGTACTCAAAATGATCTCAAGATTACTGGCATTGTCTCTACAGGTCTGAGAATACACCAAGATGTCTTATACAAACACCAATACATAAAAATCAAAATATGTGTGGAAATCCTTATTCATTAGATCCATAACAATGGAGGGCTCATTCGTATGACTAAATTGCATATTAACGTACTCATATAGATGATACCTATACGGAAAGCTGTATGAGGTATGTATGATGGAATGAATCACATTTTATGATAGACTAATATCATGTTGATCATAAAGAATACATTAGATCCTCAGATCATGTCAAATAGAACATGTATACATGTTAGTGGATATTGATTCTTGACCGTAATATGGTTCAACCCTCAGTAGCCTATGCATAAATGTATGGTTATGTTCACATTCATGGTGAAAATCATTGGATAACCCAAAGAGGATGTACTGGTCCATATAAATCCTTTTGCCTCAAAATCCAATAACAACTGGTTAAGCTCTGAAGCTTAGTATGATTCATCCTTTATGGAGGAATGGACACTAGAGCTACACCTAGAATAAGCTCGATCATAAAATCATCTTCAATCTTAGAAGTTAATTCAAAAAATTCATCGATAAAGACATCCCGAAAAATGATCCACTACTAGGGGGAAATTATTTCGATTCAATATATGGACCTCCAAGAATATATTATAAATCCGGGTGATCAATTCACCTAGACCATGATGGTTTAGTCCAACCCTACCTTCCAGGACATCCCACTCACCAATATGTAAATTACTAGTACCCTATGATGATGTAAAAGATACACTACGATCATGGACATTTATAAAATCATGATAATTAACTGACCAATCCATCCCAAGAAAGACATTGAATCATTCCAACTCAAGAATTAATTAGTTCTATAAGAAAGGGTAAATGTATTCCTCAAGGGGACAATCCAGACACTATTGTATGCCGTATGTCTATATTCGAAATAGTGTATCTAGGGTCATTACACCAAAGTAATATTGAATCTCTAGTTTGAGAATCTCCATGATAGATACAGATATAAAATAGTTTGAACCACCTGTATGAAATAAAGAAGATACTCTGGTAGATGCCAGAAGAATGGTACCTCGTACAATAGATGGTCTCGCAACCTGATCCATGGGTATTGGATGTAGCGCATGAAATTGACCCAATATATATCCCTATGCCACTAATGTAACACCATTATCATAACATTTCTAAAGACACTGCTCATGATTAGAAGTCCAGACACCATGGCCACAACCCCCCCGACCAGTCCTGCTGGTTCTATTCCAAATTCCATCGTACTGTAGTGAAAAGGAACCTTGTCATGAAGGTGGAGCTGGTGCATATTCTTTCCCACTTAATGATGGTGGAAAGGTCCTGGAGAAATGATAATGATGCCCCAACATCTACAATATGAGCACTGTAGTGGATCTCTATCTTAATGATGGGTTGAATTCCCCCTTAATTCAAAGTGATGAATGACCAAAGTTCAATAGAAATAAGAACTCTGTTTGTCACTGGCCTGATGAGAAACCTAAAGAGAACACTTTCTTCCATATGAAGAACTACTAGGATGATGCGAAATTGATCCTTCAAACCAATTAATATTACCATCCCTCAAGATACAATAAGTGATAAGTGCCTGATTTACTATTTCTTAAAAGGTAGGTTGGTGAAAAGCATTCACATGCATATAGATAGAGTATTGGAGACCATACTTATAACTTATAACACACGAATTATCATCACTAAATAGAAGTGGTGGAAAGGGATTTAACTCTATGAATTGTGCTGAATACTCCATGACTGACATAGAGCCCTACTCAAGGTGCATGAACTACTTTTCATTATCATATCTCAACATCTGAGGAATGAACTGTAACACCCGAGAATTTTATGAGAAATATTTTGTTTTTATGTAATATAAATCATCAAAGGAATCTTTCACTAGACACAACACTAGCTTGGCTTGCTTTACTCGCAACCGCGGCCTTCCTTGATAGCTTGCGTCGTACGCAATACCGAGTTTCACTAAACAACGATATGCTATTAAAATATTATTAAAACTAGCCGTTATGAATAGTAATAACCACTTTTTGAAATTTTATAATTTTTATTTTTCAAAATGGGATTCATTTTTGGATTCAGAATATCGAAATTAGCCTAGGGTGAAATTTTGGTATTTTTCTAAAAACTTACAATTTTTGATGAATAGTGAAACCACTAAGTGGTAGTTAAAAAACTGAATTTTTCATAAAACTTAATTTTACCGCTTTTGTGAGTGGAATTTCGAAAATCCGAGAGACACGGTTAATATCAAGGACTAAAATGTGGTTCAATGAGATTAAAATAATTTTTGGTGAATAGTAACTTTTTACTTTTTTTTACCACGGTTAAAAGTAAATAGGGTAATTAAGGGTAAAAGTGTTATTAATATTACCCTAAAACATGTACTAATTCTATTTGATAAGTGTAATTCGACCAAAAAAAACCTTATCAATAAAATATGACCATTTAGGGACACTTGGATTAGATTAGGACATTTATTAATAATTTATTTCAAGAAGGGTTAAAATAGTTAAAATCAAAGTTTAATAAGTAAATCATTTTTAATATGGGGATATACATAAGATAAATTAGACTATTAATATTCATTAGAACTATAACAAGATTTACTACATAATATTATTTTATTTGTAATTTTTAGACTTAAAATAATTTAATTTATTTATGATACAATGATGATGCAGTAATTATCTTATTAATGAAATATTGACATAATTAATGTTATAAATACCCAAATAAATGTAAATTTAGACATTTTATGAATTAAAATAATTTTATATGTTAATATGACATGTTAGTATTGATTTAATTAATTTATTTCGAACTAATCATTCTGTTATGATTTTCACAAAAAACAATTACCAAATAGTGTCAAAATTGACAGAAAATGGTTTTTAAAAGAAATATTATATTATTAATTGATATTTTATTCCTAAAAATCAATGGTTAGTCCAAATGACTTATATAAGGTTATATATATTAATAATAAACAACTTGGGGTTCTTTTGGCTTGATATAGTAAGTTTATTAACCTTATAGTGTAAGAAAACAAGAAGACACAGTAAAAGTTAAATTATCTAACTTAAAGTTAAATCTAAATGATAAGGTTAAAATTGATACCTAAACTATTCTAAATTCTATTTTATGAGAGGATTTAGACCCATACCCACCTTATCTTCGAAATATATCAATCTGAAGCTATTAAAAACCGAATTTGACTTTATAATAAAATAATACTTTTTGTTATTCCAAAGGTGCCCCTCTCCTCCCTTATAAAAGGGAACCTCCTCCCTCTCCTCATCAGACCAATTTGAGCCATCCAGCTCGGAAAAAACCTGACCATTTCACTTCCACACTTCCCTAGAATAATCCTAGAGGTTCTGGTTTTTTTCAAAGACCAACCCTAGTGCCCTAAGAGGAGGTTAAGAAGAGGCGCGTCAAAAAAGAGGTAATATCCATTACCGATCCTTTCCAAATTCTTTCTTCTTCAACTTCTTCTTATTTCGTTTTTTCATTATGAAGTAATAACATCAGTATCACTCATATACTTATATGTTATTATAAGTATGAAACAACCCTATTTCACCATCTATCCATCATACGGAAAACGAAATCACCGCGCGTGCGTACGTACGGAATACCATCTCCACGCCCTGGTGTAATTTATTTTCCCCCACCACCTTACATGGATGGGTATAATGGTGTAAATAATTACTATATATGATTATTGTAAATTGATATTGATTCTGAAATAGTATACATACACTCCAATACAATTCCACGATCATGGGAACGATATCATCGCTCGTGCGTACGTACGGAATACCGTCTCCACGATGTGATGCGATTCGTTCTACATGATATTCATTGCATAATGATTATATAAATGATTTTAATGAATAAATATGATATATAGTACATTAATACCATTATGGAAATTATGTATCTATAACCTAAAGAGAATAATAAGAATTTACTCGACAAAACAAACATAAGAACAAAAAGTTATAAACACCCGGATAACAAGTAGCAATGAAATATTACTACTAAGAAGCTAATAATATGACCATATATGGTATAATTACAATAATTATGATTCTGTAATAATTCAATAACATTATTTAAATCATTATACAGGAGGTTCGGACACTTACGAGGCAAATCAGACCTAAGGTAAGGGAAATATCACAATCTCATTTTTATCCGAGATTGTTTACACTTGGAATTTATTGGGGTGTATTTTATCATCCACATCCATGTTTCTTCAATATGTAATATTATTTCCACCCCCTACAATTTTTTAAACCCAATTTTACCCTTCGATGAGTTTTTAGTATAAGATATGAAAGGAATCTTTTGTCGTTTTTCGTACGAGGTACTTTTTGACTTTTCTGACAAAAGTACGAGAAGAATGTTTTTTTAACTTATATGACATGAATGGATTTTTAAAACATTATTTCCAAGAAGATTCCTTTACATGTTTTCAATTTTATTTTTAATCAACTTCTTTTAGTTTAAATTTTTATGACATGTTAAGAAAGGAAAATGTTTTTGAAGTAGAAAGGATATTTTCCTCAAGAATGGAGTTCAAGTGTTTTATAAAAATTATTTTCCATCTAAGATAATATAGGGTTCTGTTTTTATCCCTATTATTACATTGATTTGATTATGTTGTGATGGAATTATTTTTATGAATTCCTTTATCTTATATGAATTGTTTTATGATGTCATGTTGTTCAAGAATCCCATTTTTATTACATAGGTTATGTAATGATGTATGATTTATGATTTTGTGGAACACATATGAATGGTATCATTATGAAATTGGTGGGACCTATATCTCCCTCCTATGCATTGGGTAAAGATTTTATATCTCATGAGATAGACATGGCTGGAACGACAGGTTAAACCAGTTCAGTGAAACATGACTGAAATGAGGAATGAACTCGGTTCAGAAATGGACTTTGTCCACTAAGATAGTCTTGGAAATGGGTCTTGAATAATAAGAAATGATTCACTATGATTATGTGTGTAATCCACAATGCTTCATGTTTTCAGTTATGATTATTGTGATTACGTTTCACTACCATGATTTATCCCATGTTATTAAATTAAGATTTCTTTTGTAGGTTAAGATTTAAAAAATGTTATGTTCTTATGAATATGAGGTGATTGATTTTTGTTTTGTTTACCCTTACTAAGAATTTGAGCTCACCCTTTTGTATGTTTTCTTTCCTCCAGGTCAGGAATAAGGTTATTAATTAGGATATTCCAAAAGGTACTCTAGATATGTTGAAATAAATGGGAGACAATGTAAATTCTTTATGAACCAGTTGTTTATGTTTCCCAGTTTCTAAATACACTATACCTATATGGTCCTTTCGTGGTTTTGTTATATGTTGTAATAAGTATGCTTAAATTCTGATGTAATAACAATGTATGTAAAGTATGAGTCGTTATAGTTGGTATCAGAGGAAAGGTATAGTCATCCTTTGGAAACTAGGATGTGAAAGCCTTAGTAAGAACCCTAAGGATAATTCTAAGCATAGAACACAATCTTAGTGTTTTAGAAATGACCATGAATAACCTAGGATAATCCTTAAGTGTGAAATTTTATTCTTGATTATGTGTTTTTCCTATTATAATTACTGTCACTCACACTATTCTTCCTGGTTTTAGTCAATGGCTAGAACTCGAACGAACCGTGTTAATGTGGAATGCGATGGGCAATGCAATGATTTTACCCATGAGAAACCAAACGTTATGGGAGCTAGAATGAAAAATCTTGTAGCCATGATCACACAACTTTCTCATTCTGTGAATCATACAAGACATCCAAACGATCAAAGGAAGGAGAAACATTCTGTTGAATCCTTCATGAGGCAACGTCCACCTTCATTCAGCGGGTCTACTGATCCATTAGTTGTTGAACAATGGATCAGTACTACTGAAAAGATATTTTCAGTTCTTTAATGTTCTGAACATGATAATGTCATCCTAGCAGTGTATCGTTTGGAAGGAGATGCTGATCAATGGTGAAATCTTGTTAAGAATATGAGGCAAAGAGATGAAATTGAGTCCATGGAATGGGATGAGTTCAAGAACTTATTTTTCAATAAGTACTTCCCTCATATTCTCCGAACAAAGATGGAGAAAGAGTTTCTTGAACTGAAGCAAAAGGATGATGAATCTGTTGGTACCTATGAAGCAAATTTTACAAGACTTTCAAGGTACGCTTCTGGTATTATTATCCAACCTGAGAGTAGGATCGATCGATTCTTTAGTGGCTTAAAACCAAGTCTTATAAGGGCCTTAGCCATAAGGGACATTAATAGCTATGATGAAATCATTCTATGTGCTCTCAAAGTTGAGATGGAGATTGGAGTAACCCATCAGTCATATGGGTTTGATAAGAAGAGGAAAATGGAATTCAAAGGAAAATCTAAAGAGAACACTGAAAAGAAGATGAGATTTACCTTATGCTCAAAGTGTGGAATGAAACATGGAGGGAGTTGTCTTAAAGGGACAAGTAAATGTTTCAAATGTGGAAAGGAAGGTCATCAGGCATTTGAATGCTGGAATGGTGGGAAGTAGATGTCTAATGATGCAAACAAAGGAAGGGACACACAGAATGAACCTACTACACTTCAATGTTTCAAGAGCAAGGAGATGGGGCATTATGCCAATCAATGCCCAAATCCAAGGGTTGATGATGATGGTCGACATCAATAAACTCTTAAGGCTAAAGACACAGGAAATTCACATGCAATTTCTATCAGCGATGTGGAGTACGATAACGATGTGGTGAAAGGTACACTTACCATCCACTCTAAAGTAGAAAATGTTTTATTTAATTCTAGATCCACCCACTCCTTTATTTCTGAAGAATTTTCTAAGGATATCACCATACTACCTCAACAATTAGATGTTGAGTTAGCTGTGAAAACCCCTAATGGCACAACAGTCACATCAAAAGTTTATTATTCTTCTCCGATTGAAGTTTGTGGGAATGTGCTTCTTGCAAATCTTGTGATCCTTCATATAGTGGAATTTGATGTGATTCTTGGCATGGATTGGATTTCTTTATATGGAGATCATATCAATTTTTAAAGAAGATAAGTCACATTTCATATTCCAGATCAATCTTTGATCGTCTATTAATGCAAGGATGAACATAACATTCCAGTGGAAATTTATTCCATCTTATGGGTCTTGATTCCACTTAATGAAGGTTATTTATATCAAATGGTTGGTGAGAAACTCAAAATTAAGAATCTTCCCATTGTACGGGAGTTTGACGATGTCTTTCTGGAGGAATTGCAGGGTCTTCCACCAAATCGTGAAGTTGAGTTTTCAATAGAACTCGTACTGGGTGCTTTTCCTATTTCAAAGACACCTTATTGAATGGCCCCAATTGAGTTGCAAGAATTGAAGAAAAACTCCAAGAGAATCTTGATAAAGGATTTATACTCCCTAGTGCATCACCTTGGGGAGCACCTGTTCTGTTTGTTAAGAAGAAAGATGGATCAATGAGACTCTGCATTGATTATTGGGAACTTAACAAGATCACTACCAAGAACAAATATCCTCTCCCATGCATTGATGATTTATTTGACCAACTAAAAGGAGCTCAATACTTTTCCAAGATTGATCTTCGTTCATGGTATTACCAATTAAGGGTCAAAAGAGAGGATATACCAAAGACGGATTTCCATACAAGGTATGGACACTATGAATTTATAGTGATACCATTTGGTCT
This sequence comes from Viscum album, assembly GCA_963277665.1. Lineage (NCBI taxonomy): Eukaryota > Viridiplantae > Streptophyta > Magnoliopsida > Santalales > Viscaceae > Viscum > Viscum album. The sequence goes on along the minus strand of OY728143.1, from coordinate 2,080,928,255 downwards.
TACTAATGTTCCTGCTATCTTCATGGATCTGATGAATAGAGTCTTTAGAGACTATCTTGATGAATTTGTGGTAGTCTTTATAGACGATATTCTTGTCTATTCAAAGAGCAAGGAAGAACATGAAGATCACTTGAGAATTATATTGAAGACCCGGAGAAAGGATAAGCTTTATGCCAAATTTACCAAGTGTGAATTTTGGCTTCAAAAAGTTGCATTTTTTGGTCACATAATCTCAAAAGAGGGGATATATGTGGATCCAGCAAAAAAAGAGGTTATCGAAAGATGGTCGATACCAACAACAGTAACTGAGATCTGAAGTTTTCTTGTTTTGGTTGGATATTATCGACGTTTTGTGAAAGATTTTTCATGATTATCTAATCCACTCACCAGGTTGACTCGAAAAGGATTTAAGTTCGTGTGGATGGATGAATGTGAAGAGAATTTCAAGGAGTTGAAAAGAAGGTTATCTAGTGCACCTATACTCACACTTCCTTGTAGTGGAGAAAGGTTTGTGATCTACAGTGATGCATCCAAGAAGGGACTGGGATGTGTTCTCATGCAAAATTATTTGGTGATAGCTTATGCCTCACGACAGTTGAAAATCCATGAGAAAAATTACCCAACTCATGATTTGGAGTTAGTTGTGGTAATCTTTGCATTAATGATTTGGAGGCGTTACCGTTATGGTGAAAGGTGTGATATTTATACTGATCATAAAAGTTTAAAGTATATTTTCACACAAAAGGAGCTGAATATGCGCCAGAGAAGATGGTTGGAGCTGATTAAGGATTATGACTGCTCAATTAATTACCACCCTGGGATAACAAACAAGGTGGAATATGCATTAAGTCGACAAGACCATGCCAGTTTATCCATGATGAGGATCACAAAAGATCCAATATTTATGGATTTACAATGTATGGATGTTGGAATTATAATGGAAGGGGGGAAATACTATCTTTATCAAATGAATGTTCAACCATATATACATGTGAAGATTAAAGAGGCACAAAAAGAAGATGTCGAGTTACAAAAGAAGGTGAGAAATATTCCTGAATTCAACCTTGATTGTGATGGGATAATAAAGTTCAGGAATCGGGTTTGTGTTCCTCCCATCCCCGAATTAAAGAAGGAGCTGCTGGATGAGGCTCATAGTTCTTCATTCTCTATTCATCCTGGAAGCACAAAGATGTATAGGGACCTGAAAGAGTACTTCTGGTGGGATGGAATGAAAAGATATGTTGCTGAATATGTCTCTCGTTGCTTGGTTTGTCAGAAAGTTAAAGCAGAGAGACAGAAGTCTAAGGGGATGTTACAACCATTACCCATACCCGAATGGAAATGGGAAAACATCACTATGGACTTTGTCACAGGACTTCCTAAAATATCCAAAGGCAATAATGCTATCTGGGTCATAGTTGATCATCTTATAAAGTCTACACACTTCATTGCTATTGGAGAGGATTTCTCTCTGGATCAGCTTGCTAGGATATATGTAAAGGAAGTGGTAAAATATCATAGAGTACCACTTTCTATTATATCTGATTGGGATCCGATGTTTACCTCAATGTTCTGGCGATGTCTTCAGCATACTCTGGATATAGATTTGAGTTTCAGCACTACTTATCATCCTCAGACAGACGGTCAGTCTGAGAGAACAATTCAAACTCTAGAAGATATGTTGAGAGCTTGCTCTATGGATTTCAAAGGTGGTTGGGATCAACACCTACCTTTGGTGGAATTTTCTTATAATAATATATTTCACTCCAGTATTCAGATAGCTCCTTATGAAGCTCTCTATGGAAAAAAATGCAGGACTCCAACTTACTAGGATGAAGTTGGGGAAAGAAAACTATTAGGACCTGATCTTGTTGATGAGATGGCAGAAAAGGTACGATCTATTCAACAACACATAAGATCATCTCAGAGTCGACAGAAAAGTTATGCTGACAACCGAAGAAAAGACCTAGAGTTTGAAGTGGGTCATAAAGTGTTCTTACGAATATCTCCCTGGAAGAGGGTCATGAGATTTGGAAAGAAGGGGAAGTTGAGCTCTAGATATATCGGTCCTTTCGAAATACTGGATCGTGTTGGAAAGGTAGCTTACTAGTTGGAGCTTACACTGAATCTATCTCAAGTTCACGATGTTTTCCATGTATCTCTCCTGAGAATGTACATAAATGATCCTTCACATGTACTCAGCTCAGAAGTTGTACCGCTGGAGCAAGATCTTTCTTATGAAGAACACCCGATAGAGATTATGGATCATAGCGAAAAATTCCTACAGAACAAGACCACTCGCTTGGTGAAAGTTTTCTGGAGGAACCACCAGATAGAGGAAGCTACATGGGAGCTTGAGGATATAATGAGGGAAAGGTATCCTCTTCTGTTTGTTACAATGTGACGAATTTCAAGGGTGAAATTCATTTTAAGGGGGGTAGAATGTAACACCCGAGAATTTTATGAGAAATATTTGGTTTTTATGTTATATAAATCATCAAAGTAATATTTCACTACACACAAAACTAGCTTGGCTTTCTTTACACGCAACCGCGACCTTCCTCGATAGCTTGCGTCGTACGCAATACCGAGTTTCACTAAACAATGATATGCTATTAAAATATTATTAAAACTAGTCGTTATGAATAGTAATAACCACATTTTGAAATTTTATAATTTTTATTTTTCAAAATGGACTTCATTTTTGGATTCAGAATATCCAAATTAGCCTAGGGTGAAATTTTGGTATTTTTCTGAAAACATTCAATTTTTGATGAATAGTGAAACCACTAAGTGGTAGTTAAAAAACTGAATTTTTCATAAAATTTAATTTTACTGCTTCTGTGAGTTGAATTTTGAAAACCCGAGAGACACGGTTAATATCAAGGACTAAAATATGGTTCAATGAGATGAAAATAATTTTTGGTGAATAGTAATTTTTTACTTTTTTTTACCACGGTTAAAAGTAAATAGGGTAATTAAGGGAAAAAATGTTATTAATATTACCCTAACACATGTCCTAATTCTATTGGATAAGTGTAATTCGATAAAAAACAACCATAGGAATAAAATATGACCATTTATTCCCACTTGGATTAGATTAGGACATTTATTGTTAATTTATTTAAAGAAGGGTTAAAATAGTTAAAATCAAAGTTTAATAAGAAAATAATTTTTAATATGGGGTTATACATAAGATAAAATCGACTATAAATATTCATTAGAAAGATAAAATTATTTCCTACATAATTGTAATTTATTTGTAATTTTTAGACATAAAATAATTTAATTTATTTATGATAAAATGATGATGCAGTAATTATCTTATTAATGAGATATTTACATAATTGATGTTATAAATACCCAAATAAATAAAATTTGAGAATTTTTATGAATTACAATAATTTTATATGTTAATAGGACATTTTAGTATTGATTTAATTAAATTTTTTCTAACTAATTATTCTGTTATTATTTTCACAAAAATCAATTACCAAATAGTGTCAAAATTGACATAAAATGGTTTTTAAAAAACATATTATATTATTAATTGTTATTTTATTCCTAAAAATCTAAGGATCAGCCAAATGACTTATATAAGGTTATATATATTAATAATAAACAACTTTGGGTTCGTTTGGCTTGATATAGTAAGTTTATTAAACTTATAGTGTAAGAAAACAAGAAGACACGGTAAAAGTTAAATTATCTAACTTAAAGTTAAATCTAAATGATAAGGTTACAATTGATACCTGAACTTGTCTAAATTATATTGGATGAGAATATTTCTACCCATACCCACCTTATCTTAGAAATATATCAATTTGTAGCTATTAAAAACTGAATTTTACTTTATAATAAAATAATATTTTTAGTTATTCCAAAGGTGCCCCTCTCCTCCCTTATTAAAGGGAACCTCCTCCCTCTCCTTCTCACACCAATTTGAGCCCTCAAGCTCGGCAAAAAACTGCCCATTTCACTTCCCCACTTCCCTAGAATCATCCTAGAGGTTCTGGTCTTCTTCAAAGACCAACCCTAGTGCCATAAGAGGAGGTTAAGAAGAGGCGCGTCCAAAAAGAGGTAATATCCATTACCGATCCTTTCCAAATTCTTTCTTCTTCAACTTCTTCTTATTTAGTTGTTTCATTATGAAGTAATAACATCAGTATCACTCATATACGGATATGTTATTATAAGTATGAAACAACCCTATTTCACCATCTATCCATCCTACGGAAATTGAAATCACCGCGCGTGCGTACGTACGAAATACCGTTTCCACGCCGTGGTGTAATCTATTTTACCCCACCACCTAACTTGGATGTGTATAATGGTGTAAATAATTACTATATATTATTATTGTAAAGAGATATTTATTCTTAAATAGTATACTTACACTCCAATACAATTCCACGATCATGGGAACGATATCCTCGCTCGTGCGTACGTACGGAATACCGTCTCCACGATGTGATGCGATTCGTTCTACATGATCTTCATTGCATAATGATTATATAAATGAATTGAATGAATAAATATGATATATAGTACATTAATACCATTCTGGAAATGATTTATCTATAACCTAAAGAGAAGAATACGAATTTATTCGACAAAACACGCATAAGAACAAAAAGTTATAAACACCCGAATAACAAGTTGCAATGACATATTACTACTAAGAAGCTAATAATATGACCATATATGGTATCATAACAATAATTATGATTCTGGAATAAGTCAATAACATTATTTAAATCATTATACAGGAGGTTCGGACACTTACGAGGCAAATCGTACCTAAGCTAAGGGAAATATCACAATCTCATTTTTATCTAAGATTGTTTATACTTTGGAATTTACTGGGGTTTATTTTATCATCCACATCCATGTTTCTTCAATATGTTATATTATTTCCATCCACATATAATTTTTCAAATCCAATTTTACCCTTCGGTGAGTTTTTAGTAAAAGATATGAAAGGAATCTTTTGTCGTTTTTCGTACGAGGTACTTTTTGACTTTTCCGAAAAAAGTACGAGAAGAATGTTTTTTAACTTATATGGCATGAATGGATTTTTAAAACATTATTTCCATGAATATTCCTTTACATGTTTTCAAGTTTATTTTTAGTCAACTTGTTTTAGTTTAAAATTTTATGACATGTTAAGAAAGGAAAATGTTTTTGAAGTAGAAAGGATATTTTCCTCAAGAATGGAGTTCAAGTGTTTTATCAAAATTATTTTCCATCTAAGATAATATAGGGTTATGTTTTTATCCCTATTATTACTTTGATTTGATTATGTTGTGATGGAATTATTTTTATGAATTCCTTTATCTTATATGAATTGTTTTATGTTGTCCTATTGTTTAAGAATCCCATTTTTATTACATGGGTTATGTAATGATGTATGATTTATGATTTTGTGGCACACATATGAATGGTATCATTATGAGATGGGTGGGACTTATATCTCCCTCCAATGCATTGGGTAAAGATTTTTTATCTCATGAGATAGACAAGGCTGGAACGGCAGGTTAAACCGGTTCAGTGAAACAGGACTGAAACGAGGAATGAACTTGGTTCAGAAATGGACTTTGTCCACTAAGATAGTCTTGGCAATGAGTCTTGACTAATAAGAAATGATTCTCTATGGTTATGTGTGTAAGCCACAAAGAGTCATGTTTTAAGTTATGATTATTGTGATTACGTTTCACTGCCATGATTTATCCCATGTTATGAAATTAAGATTTTTTTTGCAGGTTAAGATTTCAAAAATGTTATGTTCTTATGAATATGATGGAATTGATTTTTGTTTTGTTTACCCTTACTGAGCATTTGAGCTCACCCTTTTGTATGTTTTCATTCCCCCAGGTCAGGAATAAGGTTATTAAGTAGGATATGCCAAAAGGGACTCTTGATATGATGAAATAAATGGGAGACAATGTAGATGCTTTATGAACCAGTTGTTTATGTTCCCTAGTTTCTAAAGACACTATACCTATACAGTCCTTTCGTGGTTTTGTTATATGTTGTAATAAGTATTCATTAATTCTGATGTAATAACAATGTATGTAATGTATGGGTCGTTATATGAACTGGTCATAGAAGGATGTTTTGGTATTATCCCACAACAAGCCCTATTGATGACAATCATGGGTATTCACATCCCACTAATGCTTGGACGAATCCTGAAGCAATTATGTGGAAAGCATTACCCTCCACTCTAGAGGTGATTCTAGATGCACAATGATATACAAGGTCTCCTCTAGCCAAGACTCAGCAGCCTGTGGACAGTCATCCCTTGAAAAGGTGGGAGGATGATGCTGCTAAAACTCATGAGTAAGACCATCCATCATTGGTGCATGCCATGAAGCATCATTCATCGATTACATCAGAGGTAGGAAACTATCATGAACACGGGAATTAGTTACCAAATTAGATACAATAGGTAGTCCCTCCAGTTTCAATACCAGTAGTAATATTGGTGGCTCAGGGCCCAAAATGCCTAGAACATAGTTGTCGTCACCCTCATAGAGTATGATACAAAGACATTGTTGTGAAATTGGTATATAAATTAAAAAAGCGCCTTAGAATAAGCTTAGAATCTGAAAATTAGTATCACTGTAGAAAGAAGAATGTAAAAAAACTAACTACCCAAGGAATACTACCACAACTACCCATATAGATGACCTGGTGTCAGAAAGAGCTCAACTACAAGTTTAATTTCATTTTACATTTAATTTCCATGTTCACTCCTTTAGTATTCATAAATATGACTAGTCCAGATAAGTATGTGCAACCAAGTAATTTTATATGTAATTATTCACATTATAATGGATAACCATTCCCTGTGAATCATCTCTCATACACCTTATCACTAGAATTGACACCCATTTATTTATAGCATAGTAACTCAACTCGTTAAATTTCACATCCCAACCAATGAGGGCACACACACCACATGAATTGAGATAGGCTATCACTGAATCCCAACTAAAAGTAATACATGTATAAGATATCTATCAAAACGTCACTCAATAATCCTAGGCATATCATGTAATGGAATTCGGTAAATGAACCTATATGGAATGGAAATAAACATGATAAGTGAATTCTAGGTGCCTATAATGATTTATGTAACAATTCTCCTTGCCCTCATATCATTAGGCCCATTTTGAATGAAATTATTTGAACATAGTGATAATAAAAAACAACATACATTAGGTGTGTCACCCAATGGTGGAATAATGTGAACTATAATTGAAAAAATAATACAAAAATTATAATTAAGAATATCTACTTTTACCGTGAACATGTTTTCATGACACGAAGCATAGTTTATGAGAAAGTGAAATAAATTCCTATTCTCCAATCCATTTTATATAAATATATATGAAAAAAATGAACCTCCTAGGATACCAAATTATGAAATCCTAGAGACAGATTCTACTTAACATGTTCCCCTAGCTTGGTGAACCACATGGCCTCAAGTGCTTCTACCCAAATTTAATAGGATTCCGACTAGTGGCAAGGGGCTAGGGTGTGTCTGTGGGGAGGCAATGCCCCCATTACTAGAGTGTTCCATTTGTAATAAATGTAAACATTAGTAAATAGTATAAGTTGTTTGTGTAAAAATTGGCATATCTGAAATGTGGAAAACAGTAAAAATAACATGAAGAACTAAAATGACTAATGATGATATGGCATGTATCTAGAAAACTAGAAAACATGGAACAAGACAACAAGAATAACATTTTCCAAAAAATATAATGGAAATAAAATCTATATAATTCATCCTGATATTTGTATTGGTCATCTACTATCAAGGTCTATAATAAACCAAATGTAATCATATGTTCATATTTTTGTGTTTCCCTTTATTAACACCATCATTAATGTAATCTACTACAAAACCAAATGATAACCAAAATGGGATTGAGATAAATCTAAATGGGCCACCATAAATGGTTTCTATAACATATGTCCCATTTAATAGAATGTAATAGTTCATAATAATTCATATATAATGTTATGTAGTACTGTGTAACTAAACACCCAATTACATACTTCTTCCTTAGGATGGTGTATAAACATGTTACTAGTTCTCATAATTTAGTAATTACAGATTTATATTCATTGGTAATGTGAGGAATATCCATCACACACCTCACATCATGATGATATGAATTGTCAAGGCTATATGATGTAACAAGGAAACCATGATTGATGACATTTAATAATGAAGTTCCAAAGAAATAAAAAAGGCAACATAAACCTCAAGGGATGCTAACTCTGTAGTATCAGTGCCCTGATAATGGGAAAGATTGTAATCTAAGTAGAATATTCCATATAATTCCACAATGATATGACTAAAGATTTCAAGGATTTAATCCATTAAAAAAACAGCGCTAAACGATGACTATGCTTGATGGGTTTATCCATGGAACCTACATTTCAATGTCGGATCCAGGAGTGTATCCAAGGCATACTGTAGTTCAGCACTAGGGATCATAATGTTTCATACCAAGCATCAAATGCTGGAAAATAATTGGGTTCTCGGTGTGTCTCAACCAATGAAATCAGTATCCTTGAAATCATAATGGGGTCCTCGAGTTATCATAGAATTCACCAAAAAGAATCCAAGGCGAGATCGAGTTTAGCTATACTGATTTTGATAACAAATTCATATAATACTTTATTTGCAATATATTCTTTTCATTTGTGTGATAACCCCATGTAGAATAAAACCTATTAATCAATTCATAATTCATCAATAAATCCATTTAGTTAAAGCCTTGCATTTCATTAATGTTACAAGGCCTAGTAGCATGTAAAGAATTACTTAAACCATTTATGGAATGTTCAAAAAAGAAGGTTCACTACTCTACCATCCATCAACATGGTATGTGTAGATTTTTAAATGAACCTATTATTCAATTTCAACATAAAAGGTAAAGTCATATACTTATTTTAATTTCCAAGTTCCATTTTATATTTTTATATCAATTGAACAACATTCCATTGGAGGGTCAACTGATGAGAATACATGGTACATTACAATATAATATTCAAAATATGATTCAATCCATTTAACATATAAATGATTACCCTTAGTAAGATTATCCATGGTACACCTGAAAACAACTCAGACATGTCAAAATAGTAAAGTGGAAATTATGTCAAACAATACAACATGGGATGTGAAGAATTGTGGTTGTAACAACTAATAAGTAATCGTATATTTGAAAATGTCATAACTATATGATTCTAATTATTATTATGAAAACCCTACTCTTTTATTTCACATATAAACATGATTTATTACATAAACATCACTTGATACAACATAGATTATTGATAGGTCTCGTGTTTTTAAGGCTATGGATAATTACATAACAACTTAAATCAAGAAATAAAACATCTTTATTGAAAAATTCCTTTACATGACAACTACATTACCTCGTACTTAGCATTCCATATGATAACCTAAGGACTTTTATGAGAAAATTGTGAGCTATAAATCTAGGTAAGGGAATAAACATGGAATAACACGGGGAATAAAGTACATTTTAGACAATATGCACATCAATGGGGAACAAAAGAAACATTAACATAAATGCATGATAAAGCATGATAATCAAAACATGGAAATGTGGTAAGAACATTTAACATGTTATTAGCATGAGCCAGGGCACATTGCACAAGGTGCATGAGTAAACCCTCATTGAAATTGAATTGGCATGAGTAAACCATCATTGCACTTGACGTATCATGATACTAATCTTTACCCAATGCAGTAAAGTTATATCAGGGTTCACCCTTCTTAAACATTTCATTTCATGCATAAATGTGCCACATGGATCATATAACCAGGATTCATTAAATCGCATAATTTATTCCATGAAAAAAATAATGTGTAATTCATAAATGCAACACTATAATAAATAAGTAAATGTGTATAAATGTTAATACTCGTGATAGGAAAATGGGCATGGAATTCACTACACAATGACATTGTATTGGAAAATCACAGTGGAATTTCGGGAGTGTAACATCGTGACATAGGAATTAAAAAAAAATGGTTGATGAGAGAGAAATGAGTGTCTCATTATATTTACATGAAATAGACAGTAAGGGGGACATATATATACATTTCCCAAAATAAGAAATGGAATTTATATTCACAATATAAAATAATTGCTTGAATGTAAATGAGGAGAGAGAGATTCCATACATAATTTCAACATGGTAACGGGTGTACATGGAAGGAATTAATGAGAGATAAAAAGGTTTCTCAACATTTAAAAAATAAATAGGGAAATATGGGGGAGGTTCAAAATCATACCTGAACATTTGTAATTGAAATTAAAAGGGTATAACAACATAATGAAATTGGGAAAAAAATTAGAAAGGAAGAAGTCCCTTACTTGGAAGTGTGATCCCAAAGGGTTGGGAGAGGCTTGAGAGAGGCTTATTGGGATCATGGGGGCACCCTGGAAGGATTCTATAGAGTGGAGGGAATAGTTTGGTTGAACTCCAAAGTCATTTAGTGAAGAGTAAGTGGGATATTGGGTGGGATTATATAGGAAATTATATGGAATTCTTTATTATTTATGTTTGGGTCACCACATATTAAACTAATCAATACCACTAACCAGACCATGGTTTTTTCCCTTCATTTTTAAAAAAGGTGAATGGAAAAAATATTTTATAAGGTGAATGGTTGATCTTCTTGAAATATCAAGGGTTCTTATGTGTAAGTGAGTCACACTCTCAAGGAAATTTATTTAAAAAGTGAACATGTTTTATAACTATTGGAGGGTCCACTAACGTTTTGTAAAATAAATCAAACAAAACTAAATTAACATTATATAAATGGTAAAACATATATTAGATGAAAATATCATTTATAGTATTTTATTACTCACTATTTGGTCATTTTGTAGTCATAGAAGACATTATATATTTAAATGATATTTAATTTTAACCCAAAAAATTCTATTGTCTCAGAAAATTAGCAAAAATTCACCTTTGGATAATTTTTAAATCCTTATGTCAAAAATAATATTAATTTTATCAAAATAACTTTCGAAATATGTTAAATTTAACTTTTAAAATAAAAACCCAAATTTATTGAAAAATCATGAGTTTTGATAAAATTAACTTTCCAACCATAATACAAATTACAATTTCATTCATAAAATTATACAATCATTAATATTTAATAAAAATTAATTTAATAATAATAATATTTTAAAAAAATATTTTTTAATTAAAAAATCCATTAATTCATCAAAATAGATTTCGTAGTTGAATATTAACTAAAAATACTATTTGTGCTTTAAAAACTCTTTACAATGTAACTATAATAAATTGAACAAAAATTCCTTATAAAAATGTAATGTACATATTCATAGTGCTAGAGTCTTGTTACATAACCCCTTATAACACCTGCATAAGACCGAAGGGTATTTTGTGTGATGGTGGTAGTCTCCTGGGGTGACTTAGATAACATCGCTCGGGTGTTAATCACCATTAACTTAAATTTCTTCCATCATCGGTTCTACTCAAGATTAATGTGTTCAAGATCGGCATGGTCTTGGGAAAGAGGGAATCCCAATGACACCACCTCCTTTTTGAGCTCTAAAAATGGGCTTCGTATGGGGAAAGTATACTAGATGAGGCCATCACTTCTTTTGTCTAAGTAAATCGGATTTGTTAAAACCCTATATTAACACCGACCATGTGATCACTATTCAACGTCTATATTATCAACGATCACATTTCATAATGTTATTTTAAAAATCCAAATAATAAATCAAATAAAGTTTACCAAACATTTTACATAATGTGACATTTAATTTGATCAAGATGAATTTCCATTAACGAATGGTTGGGTCGTTACTATCTTCCACCCTTAATAAATTTCACCCTCGAAATTTATTTTTCCAACACTAAAACATATGTGGGTAACTCCACTTCATTACTTCCTCACATTCCCATGTCACTTTTTAAAACTTGTGGTTTCACCAAAACACTTTGATGAGGGGCATTGTCTTATTTCATAGAACTTTTTCTCTATGATCTAAGATCTTCAAGGGTTCCTCCTTGTAAGAAAGATCATGTAGAGACCCGAAGCCTGACGTACATTGACATTACATTACTTTTGCGGAATACTTAGTACATAACAAAAACACACACACAAGGACCCTAATAGTTTAGTGTCTTTGGAAATTCGGAATATAATCTTCTAATCGTGGTGAAAGATCTTCAACATCTCCCATAAAGATATTTTTTTTTTCTAAACCTAAATCCTTTATTTATGTCCTGGGGAAACGAAAACATAAAAGGGTGAGCTCAAATTCTCAGTAAGGGTAAACAAAAGAAATAACAATTACGTCATATTTATAAGAACATATCTTTTGGAAATCTTAACCTGCAAAAGAGATCATAATTTCATAACATGGGATAAATCATAGTAGTGAAATGTAATCCCAATAATCATAACTTAAAACATGAAACTTTATGGAATACACACATAATCATAGAGAATCATATCTCATTAGTCAATACTCATTGCCAAGACTATCTTAGTGGACAAAGTCCATTTCTGAACCGAGTCACCCTCGTTTCAGTCCTGTTTCACTGAACCGGTATAACCTACCGTTCCAGCCATATCTATCTCATGAGATATAAAATTTTACCCAATGCATTGTAGGGGGATATAGGTCCCACCCATCTCATAATGATACCATTCTTATGTGTGCCACAAAATCATAAATCATACATCATTCCATAACCCATGTAATAAAAATGGGATTCTTAAACAACATGACATCATACAACAATTCATATAAGATAAAGGAATTTATAAAAATAATTCCATCACAACATAATCAAATCAATGTAATAATAGGGATAGAAACAGAACCCTATATTATCTTAGATGGAAAATAATTTTGATAAAACACTTGAACTCTATTCTTGAGGAAAATATCCTTTCTACTTCAAAAAAAAATTTCCTTTATTAACATGTCATTCAAATCTAAACTAAAAGAAGTTGATTAAAAATAAACTTGAAAACTTGTAAAGGAAGCTTCTTGGAAATAATGTTTTAAAAATCAATTCATGCCGTATAAGTTAAAAAAACATTCTTCTCGTACTTTTGTCGGAAAGTCAAAAAGTACCTCTTACGAAAAAAGAAAAAAGATTCCTTTCATATCTTTTACTAAAATCTCACCGAAGGGTAAAATTGGAATTAAAAAATTGTAGGTTTATGGAAATAATATTACATACTGAAGAAACATGGATGTGGATGATAAAATACACCCCAGTAAATACTTACGAATAAACAATCTTGGATAAAAATGAGATTGTGATATTTCCCTTAATTTATGTCCGATATGCTTTGTACGTATACGAACCTCCTATATAATGATTTAAATAATGTCATTAACTTATTAAATAATCATATTCATTGTTATAATGTAATATATGGTTCACTTATGAATTTATATTACCCATTCTTTTGTAAATCTCATGTTAAAGAAGCGTTTTGGTTAAAATCGTTTCATTTATCGTAGGAGTTTGGACTTGTTGTTCTTGACATTATTATTACTTATATCATGATTTACTTACTTCCAGAATATAAAACATGATTTATATATCATATATATTCAGTATATATATATATATATATAATAGACTGATAAATGAAATGAAACACACCGTTCATGGAGACGGTAGTCCGTACGTACGCATGAACGCTGTTTTCCTTTCCTTATTGTCTTGAATGGAAGTAAGTAGATGACATAAATATATATATACATAAATAGAGTAGATTTAACATGTCATAAATTTCATTATTATTCATTATATATACATTATAATCATTCATGAATGGTTAATGTGGAGAATGAATCTCATCGCGTCGTGGAGACGGTAGTCCGTCCGTACGCACGAGGGATGATATCATTCTCATGATCGTGAACTTGTGATTAAGTGTATGTATACTATTTCAGTATCAATATCAATTTATAATAATCAAATATAGTTACTCATTACACCATTATACCCATCCAATTAAGGTGGTGGCGGAAAATAGATTACACCACGGCGTGGAGACGGTATTCCGTACGTACGCACGCGCGGTGATTTACTTTTTCTATATGATGGATAGAAGGTTAATTAGAGTTGTTTAATATTTATAATAACATATCAGTATATAACAAATACTGATGTTATTACTTTATCATGAAACAACTAAAGAAGAATAAGTCGAAGAAGAAAGAAATTGAAAAAGATCGGTAATGGATATTACCTCTTTTTGACGCGCCTTTTCTTAACCTCCACTTAAAGAACTAAGGTTGGTCTTTGAAGAAGACCAGGACCTCTAGGATGATACTAGGAAATTGGAGAAGAGATTTTGGAAGGGTTTTTCCGAGCTTGAATTCTCAAATTGGTGTGAGGAGGAGAGGGAGGAGGTGCCCTTTTATAAGGGAGGAGAGGGGCACCTTTGGGAAAACAAAAAATATTATTTTATTATAAGGTCATGTTCGGTTTTAAATAGCTCCAAATTGATATATTTCGAATCTAAGGTGGGGATGGGTCGAACGTCTCTCATACAATAGAATTTAGACAAGTTTAGGTATCAATTTTAACCTTATCATTTAGATTTAACTTTAAGTTAGATAATTTAACTTTTACTGTGTCTTCTTGTTTTCTTACACTATAAGGTTAATAAAAATACTATATCAAGCCAAACGAACCCCAAGTTGTTTATTATTAATATATATATCATTATCTAAATCATTTTTCCGATCCTTAGATTTTTAGGAATTAAATAACAATTAATAATATAATATTTGTTTTAAAAACTATTTTATGTCAATTTTGACACTACTTGGTACATGATTTTTATGAAATTCATAACAGAATGATAAGTTCTAACCAAGTTACTTATATCAACAATAACATGTCATATTAACCTATAAAATTAATGTATGTCATAAAAAGTCTCAAATTACATTTATTTGGGCATTTATGACATCAATTATGTCAATATTCCATTAATAAGACAATTACTGCATCATCTTTGTGTCATAATAAATGATAATTATTTAATCCCTAAAAATTCTAAATAAATTCATATGATGTAGATAATTGTATTAGCTCTCTGTAGACTATTCATGTTCTAAGTTGTATGTAGTTTATCACTAAATTAAAATTATTATACTTATAAGATTTAAGAAAGTGACATGTTGTCACATTCTTTGGTTTTAATAATAATTAAATTATTTTCATGGAAAAAAGTCCATAAAATGAATCTAATCCGACCCTTAGGTTATATGGGTCTACTTTTATCCATACAATATGATTTTTCCAAGTTTTAGGATAATTTTATAATCTTATATTTACGCTTAATTACCCGATTTACCTTTAACTATAGTAAATAAAATTTACCGTAGTTACTATTCACAATGCCCAAAAATAAAAAGTAGCTTATTAACATAATTTGGACCCACTGATTCCAAATATGGAATCCATTTTTCCAAATTAAATACACAAAAGATGCAGAAATTAAATTAAAATTTATCCCATTGTCGAAAGAAAACAAGTTTTTCTTTAAAACATTACAAAAGATTGAATTGATTTAACCTACGAATTTAAGTTAAAATCAATGATAATGACATACATTATATTAAATGGTAAAAATATATTCTATTTATACTTTAAAACCATTCAATATTATAATTTAACCATATAAGATATTACGATGAAAAAGTTGTTTTTAATTAAAATATAGCGTGTTTTTACTATTCATTAAAATATGAAATTTATCGGAAAAATATCAAAACTTTATCTAATGTAAATTTTTATATCCTGATTCAAAAGTAGAATTTTATTTTGTCAAATTGAACATATAAACATGTCAAAAACAAGATTTAAAGTTGGTGCGCCATCAAAAGGCGGCAAAACTGCATTTTTTGAAAAATACTTATTTTACACGAAAAATTTATTTTGGTCTTATACCATGTTCTAGAAAATGTGTAAGATGAATAATAATGTTATAAATTCAAAAATTTAGTTAATAATATTCATAACGTCTAGTTCATGAAAATATTATAAAAATATATCATTGTTTATTAAAACCCGGTATTGCGTACAACACACGCTATCGAGGAAGGTCGCGATTGTGTGTAATGAAAGCCAAGTCAGGGTTGCGTGTTGTGAAAGAATCCTCCGTTGTTTCATATAACAAAATCCAACCATATTTCATTTATACATTGAATATATATATATATATACACTCAATGTTGCATAGATTAACTATTATCAAAATTGTGTGTAACACGATCCAAGAATAGTGTTGCATATACTGCAAGCTAATACGGTGTTGCGTATAGTGCAAGGTAATCTTGGTGTAGAATAAAAAACAATACATTAATGAAATTAAAAGAATATTTTTCAGAAAATCTCTGGCTGTTACATTCTACCCCCCTTAAAATGACTTTTTCCCTCGAAATTCGTCGGGGTTATAAATGGTTTACTACTCGAAAGTTTGTTTAATAGAAACCCACATCGTAAAAAGGAATACCAAAATATGTCTTTAAAAACTAAAGTATGAAATGTAACGGTTACCCAAATTAACTCATCACTGGGTTTCCACGTAGGAGAACATAGGTGAAAATATGGATATGGAAGAAAAATCTGACCATCAAGATCTGATGGAGAGTGGTAGAGAACATGGCTATGAAAAAGCTAACAATCGCAAAGCCATAAATTTGTGATGATCTAGGGTACCATCTGATTCATCAGATATAAGATCACTAGCACAACATTTTTGGTTTTCAATATCATTTCCCTAAAGTTGAAAAATTTTGAATTAGAAGAAATACTTACTTGATTTT
Source organism: Viscum album (assembly GCA_963277665.1). NCBI lineage: Eukaryota > Viridiplantae > Streptophyta > Magnoliopsida > Santalales > Viscaceae > Viscum > Viscum album. Next base: position 2,080,911,342 of record OY728143.1, on the reverse strand, counting down.
GGTACAATCTCACTGTTGTTCGTTCTTTGAACAATTTCCACTTCATCTCTTAAATAAATGAAGTTGAATTTGTTATTCGTAAAGTGTTAACAGATCATGTGATAAAATGATGGGTCATTCCATCTGTTTCAAACAAAAGATTAGCAATAGTTATCAAATATACATAAGTCCGTCTTTGGTGAGGTTAATCATATACGATTCCAAAAATGAACTTATACTTCACATTTCAAACCGCTTAATAAAATAAAACTAGTTTATACTAACTAGGGACTTTCTGTAGGCCAGTGGTATGCGATAAAGTCCAATCGCACTTCGGTTGTGGGTTCGATTTCCACGGCCTTGTCCGACGCGATGGGCTGTCTCCCGTCCTGCAGGTTGTCCTTTTTTCTAAAGCTATATTACTATAAAATCCCATCAATAATATCGAAAAAAGTTCTATTCTAACTTATTTCCAACATAATACATTCCAATAATTAGGCTTATCTAAAATACTTCGGTCCAAGATCATAGTAGAAAGAAAATGATTACTTGAAATTTCATCAACTAACCATCATTTATCTCCCATTATCTTGTTGGTCACATTCCAATCATGTGAATACCGTAATCATGTATTCTCTTGAAAAATGAATACCCATTAAACATTAGTGAAAAAATGAATGTTGTCCAAATACCAAAATCCAAAAATTCTATATAGTCAAACCATGATATAACCTTCTCCTTATATCAGTCATGAGCTCATGAATACTATCAAACATTTAATTTTCTCCTTATCCCTTCATTATGCACATATCATCCACTTTCCAAAAATAATGGTACCATTCATCACATACTTTCAAAACTTAAGGAAAGACAACAGTGTAACAATCCTTAGATTTCTCTTTATTCCATAGTACCATGAGATTACTTATACAACATTACACTTGATGAACATGTAATCATTCCACTACATTCTTTAACCATTGACCGAGCTTCAACAATTCTTTCATCTCACATATCATTTGTAGTCTCATCATCATCATCAACATAAATACTACCCATACGACCATACTGATTCTCTTCATGATACTTTCCCTTAGGGAATTGGTTTGCATAATGCCCGTACATTCCACATTTAAAACATTTAACCATTGTTTATGTCATAGTAATACCATTATCCTCATCCCTTGTGTTAACTGAACCTTTTCCTTTGCACTTACTGGCTTTGTGTCCTTCTTTTCCACACCCAAAGCATCTTCCAGTTCCTTTGAAACATTCTCCTTGATGCCTCTTCCCACATGATTTACATAGGGGAAATTTCACTTTCTTTCCTCTATGATCATCATGAAACTCCATCTTTCTCTTATTAGCCGAGTCAGGAAACTTACCAAATTTTACTTTATTGATTATATTATGAGATTGCTGATTCAACATAATAATGATGTTGGACCTCCAAATCCCATTTCATTTTGTTTCTCATGAAGAATATCATTCCATTGTCCATCATATCCTCCATTATCGTGAATCATCTTGTTTCCAGCCATTTTCTAAAACCCAAAAAGAATAGTGTGAGAGGCAAAAATCATAATTAAGGGGGAGTAACATCAATATCTAACATCTTTGGTTTAATCTAATATCATTACCATAGTTCTAGGACTATATACTATACATATACTTATCCTTAGGGACATCCCTAGACATACCTTAGAAATATCTCTAGGGATCTCACTAAAGTTTTCACTTCCTAGTTTCCAAAGGATGACTAAACCTTTCCTATGATACCAACTGTAGAGACCCAAAGCCTGACGTACATAGACATTACATTACTTTTGCGGAATACTTAGTACATAACAAAAACAAACACACAATGACCGTAATAGTTTAGTGTCTTTGGAATCTCGGAATATAATCTTCTAATCTTGGAGAAAGATCTTCAACATCTCCCATAAAGATCTTTTTTTTCTAAACCTAAATCCATTATTTATGTACTGGGGAAAAGAAAACATAAAAGGGTGAGCTCAAATGCTTAGTAAGGGTAAAAAAAAGAAATATCAACTACGTCATATTCATAAGAACATATCTTTTGGAAATCTTAACCTGCAAAAGAGATCATAATTTCATAACATGTGATAAATCATAGTAGTGAAATGTAATCCCAATAATCATAACTTAAAACATTAAACTTTGTGTCATACACACATAATCATAGAGAATCATATCTTATTAGTCAAGACTCATTTCCAAGACTATCTTAGTGGACAAAGTCCCTTTCTGAACCGAGTAACCCTCGTTTCAGTCCTGTTTCACTGAACCGGTATAACCTACCGTTCCAGCCATGTCTATCTCATGAGATATAAAATCTTTACCCAATGCATTGGAGGGAGATATAGGTCCCACCCATCTCATAATTATACCATTCTTATGTGTGCCACAAAATCATAAATCATATATCATTGCATAACCCTTGTAATAAAAATGGGATTCTTAAACAACATGAAATCATACAAAAATTCATATAAGATAAAGGAATTCATAAAAATAATTCCATCACAACATAATAAAATCAATTTAATAATAGGGATATAAACATAACCCTATATTATCTTATATTAAAATTAATTTTTATAAAACACTTGAACTCTATTCTTGAGGAAAATATCCTTTCTACTTCAAAAAGTATTTTCCTTTCTTAACATGTCATTCAAATCTAAACATAAAGAAGTTTATTAAAAATAAACTTGAAAACTTGTAAAGGAATCTTCTTGGAAATAATGTTTTAAAAATCCATTCATGCCATATAAGTTAAAAAAACATTCTTCTCATACTTTTGTCGGAAAGTCAAAAAGTACCTCTTACGAAAAACGAAAAAAGATTCCTTTCATATCTTTTACTAAAATCTCACCGAAGGGTAAAATTTGATTTAAAAAATTGTAGGTGGATCGAAATAATATTATATATTGAAGAAACATGGGTGTGGATGATAAAATACACCCCAGTAAATACTTACGATTAAATAATCTCGGATAAAAATGAGATTGTGATATTTCCCTTACCTTATGTCCGATATGCTTTGTACGTATCCGAACCTCCTGTATAATGATTTAAATAATGTCATTAACTTATTACAGAATCATATTAATTGTTATTATATCATATATGGTTCACTTATGACATTATATTAACCGTTCTTTTGTAAATTCCATGTTAAAGAAGCGTTTTGGGTAAAATCGTTTCATTTATCGTAGGTGTTTGGACTTTTTGTTCTTGATATTATTATTAGTTATATCATGATTTAATTACTTACAGAATGTAAAAATTGATTTAAATATCATATATATTCTGTATATATATATAATAGATAGATAAATGAAATGAAACACACCGTTCATGGAGACGGTAGTCCGTACGTACGCATGAACACTGTTTTCCTTTCCTTATTGTTTTGAATGGAAGTAAGTAGATGACATACATACATATATACATAAATCCAATAGATTTAACATGTCATATATTTCATTATTATTCATTATATATACTTTATAATCATTCATTAATGGTTAATGTGGAGAATGAATCTTATCGCGTCGTGGAGACGGTAGTCCGTACGTACGCACAAGCGATGATATCGTTCTCATGATCGTGAACTTGTGTTGAAGTGTATGTATAATATTTCAGTATCAATATCACTTTATAATAATCATATATAGTTACTCATTACACCATTATACCCATCCAATTAAGGTGGTGGCGGAAAATAGATTACACCACGACGTGGAGATGGTATTTCGTACGTACACACGCGCGGTGATTTCCTTTTTCTGTAGGATGGATAGAAGGTTAATTAGATTTGTTTCATATTTATAATAACATATAAATATATAATAAATACTGATGTTATTACTTTATCATGAAACAACTAAATAAGAAGAAAGAAACTGAAAAAATCGGTAATGGATATTACCTCTTTTTGACGCGCCTTTTCTTAACCTCCACTTAAAGAACTAAGGATGGTCTTTGAAGAATACCAGGACCTCTAGGATGATACTATGGAAGTGGAGAAGAGATTTTGGAAGGGTTTGTCCGAGCTTGAATGCTCAAATTGGTGTGAGGAGGAGAGGGAGGAGGTTCTCATTTATAAAGGAGGAGAGGGGCATCTTTGGGAAAACTAAAAATATTATTTTATTATAAGGTCATGTTCGGTTTTAAATAGCTCCAAATTGATATATTTTGAAGCTAAGGTGAGGATGGGTCGAAATACTCTCATCCCATAGAATTTATACATGTTTAGGTATCAATTTTAACCTTATCATTTAGATTTAACTTTAAGTTAGATAATTTAACTTTTACTGTGTCTTCTTGTTTTCTTACACTATAAGGTTAATAAACTTACTATATCAAGACAAAAGAACCCGAAGTTGTTTATTATTAATATATATATCCTTATCTAAATCATTTGGCCGAACCTTAGATTATTAGGAATTAAATTACAATTAATAATATAATATTTGTTTTAAAAACTAATTTATGTCAATTTTGACACTATTTGGTACATGATTTTTATGAAATTCATAATAGAATGATAAGTTCAAAACAAGTTACTTATATCAACAATAACATGTCATATTAACCTATAAAATTAATGTAAGTCTTAAAAAGTCTCAAATTACATTTATTTGGGCATTTATAACGTCAATTATGTCAATATTTCATTAATAAGACAATTACTGCATCATCTTTATGTCATAATAAATGATAATTATTTAATCCATAAAAATTATAAATAAATTTATATGATGTAGATAATTGTATTATCTCTCTGGAGACTTTTCATTTTCGAAGTTTCATGAATTTTATCACTAAATTAAAATTATCATACTTATAAGATTTAAGAAAGTTTCATGTTGTCACATTCATTGGTTTTAATAATAATTAAATTATTTTCATGGGAAAAGGTCCATAAAATGAATCTAATCTGACCCTTAGGTTATATGGGTCTACTTTTAGCCATACAATAGGATTTTTCCAAGTGTTAGGATAATTTTAAAATCTTATATTTACCCTTAATTACCCGATTTACCTTTAACTATAGTAAATAAAATTTACCGTAGTTACTATTCACAATGCCAAAAAATAAAAAGTAGCTTATTAACATAATTTGGACCCACTGATTCCAAATATGGAATCCATTTTTCCAAATTCAATACACAAAATATGCAGAAATTAAATTAAAATTTATCTCGTTGTCGAAAGAAAATGAGTTTTTCTTTAAAACATTACAAAAGATTGAATTGATTTAACCTACAAATTTAAGGTAAAATCAATGCTAATGACATACATTATATTAAATAGTAAAAATATATTCTATTTATACTTTAAAACCATTCAATATTATAATTTAACCACATAAGATATTACAATGAAAAATGTTGTTTTTAATTAAAATATAGCGTGTTTTTACTATTCATTAAAATATAAAATTTATCGGAAAAATATCAAAACTTTATCTAATGTAAATTTTTATATCATGATTCAAAATAAGAATTTTATTTTGTCAAATTGAACATATAAACATGTCAAAAACTAAATTTAAAGTGGGTGTGCCATCAAAAGGCGGCAAAACTGCATTTTTGGAAAAATACTTATTTTACTCGAAAAATTTATTTTGTTCTTATACCATGTTCTAGAAAATGTGTAAGCTGAATAATAATGTTATAAAATTAAAAATTTAGTTAATACTATTCATAACGTCTAGTTCATTACAATATTATAAAAATATATCATTGTTTTTTAAATCTCGGTATTGCGTACAACACACGCTATCGAGGAAGGTCGCGATTGTGTGTAATGCAAGCCAAGTCAGGGTTGCATGTTGTGAAAGAATCCTTCGTTGTTTCTTATAACAGAATCCAACCATATTTCATTTATACATTGAATATATATATATATATATATACTCAATGTTGCGTAGAATAACTATTATCAAAATTGTGTGTAACACGATCCAAGAATAGTGTCGCGTATACTGCAAGCTAATACGGTGTTGCGTATAGCACAAGGTAATCTTGGTGTAGAATACAACACAAGACATTATTGAAATTAAAAGAATATTTTTCATAAAATCTCGGGGTGTTACAGATCATCCTCCAACTGTACCACCTCTGAAAAGAGTACATGTGAAGGGTCTGGTATTTAATTCCTTAAGAGGTATACATGAAAGACATCATGTAATTTGGCCCTGATAGGTGGAAGTGATATTCGATAGGCCACGGCCCGAACAAAATCAATAATATCGAAGGGGCCGATGTACCTAAAACTTAACATCCCTTTATTTCAAAACCTCAAGACCATCTTACATAGAGATATGCATTGAAATACCATATCTCCGACTTTAAAAACAAGGTCCCATCGAGGGTTATCTGTATAACTCTTCCGTCGACTCTGGGCTACCTTGACATGCTGTTGACTGGTTTTCACCTTCTCCAATATCTCTTAGACCATTTTTGTTCCTAGGAGATTACACTCACCTACTTCATCCCAACACACTGGTGTTCTGCACCTTTTCCCATATTGGGATCCATATGGTTCCGTTTTTATGCTCGAGTGAAATTTTTTATTGTAATAGAATTCAACCAGTGGAATATGTTGTTCACATCCTCCATTGAAGTTAATTGAGAAATCTCTCAACATGTCCTCAAGTGTTTGGATAGTCAGCTCGAATTGGCCATTAGTTTGAGGATGATAGGCCATACTAAAGTTTACTTCTGTGTCTAGTGTATGATGAAGACTATTCCATAACTTAGTGGTGAATCTTGGATCTCGATCAGATACAATAGATAGTGGTACTCCATGCGGCCTTACCACTTCACAGATATATATATGTGCTAGTTGATCCAGTGAGAAATCCTCTCAAATAGCAATAAAGTGTGCCGACATGGTATGATGATCCCCAACAAACCAGATTTCTTTGTTTCCTTTGGATGTCTTCTGAAGTTCAGTGACAAAGTCCATGTTGATATTCTCCCATTTCAATTATAGTATGGTTAACGGTTGCATCATCCCCTTAGACTTCTTCATCTCTGCATTCACTTGCTGACACACCAGGCACATTTATGTAAATTCTGCAATCTCCCTCTTCATATTGTCCCCCATATGTTTTCTCTTAGATCTCGATACATCTTTGTGATTCCCATGTGAATAGAGAAGGTTAAGCTATGTGAGTAATCCAAGAGCTCCTTCTTTATCTCTATATCGGATGGTACACATAATCGTGACCCAAATCACATTATTCAATCCTTTTCAACCACAAACAATTAGGATTCCCATTTCTGATAGCTTCCAACCATTTCTGAATTTCCACATATTTTCATTGAACATCCTTTATTTTCTCTAAAAGAGAATGTTGAGCAATCATATGTGAAAATATTTATGATGTACCGTTCTTTATGATTCCCATGTCCATCTTCATCAATTATAATTAGATTGGATCCTTCTCAATTCTCTTCGATGATAGAATTGTTGGGTCCTTTCTACTTAGAGATTCTACCACCTTGTTTTCTTTCCCATAGTGGCAATGAGTTAAGGAATCATAGTCTTTGATCAGCTCTAACCATCTTTGTTGGCTCATGTTCAACTCTGTCTGTGTGAATATATACTTGAGGATTTTGTGGTGCGTATATATTTCACACTTCTCCCCAAAGAGATAATGCTGCCATATTTTTAAAGTGAAGATCACGACAAACAACTCTAGATCAAGTGGTGGATAAATATGATCATGACATTTCAATTTCCTTGAATCATAGGTAATGACTTTTTCATTTTGCATCAACACACTTCCCAGACCCTTCTTCGAAGCATCACTAAATACCACAAAAACTTCTCCACTTGTGGGTAATGTGGGAATGATCACAATGATAAGCCTTTTTTCAAATCCATGATTCTTTCTTCACATTCATCACTCCAATAAAACATTACTCCCTTCTAGGTCTGCTTGATAAGAGGGTTGGACAATCACGAGAAATTTCTCACAAATCGTCGATAATATCCAGCTAAACGCAAAAATCTACGGATATCTGTTACCGATGTTGGCCTCGACCATCCCTCAATTGCAGATGTCTTGGAAAGATCCATAGATATCCCATTACTTGTAATGATATGGCCTAATAATGAAACCTACATCTACTAGAACTCACACTTTTTGTACTTTGCATAGAGCTTATCCTTCCACAAGGTCTCTAGTACAGTTCTTTGTTACTCCACATAATTCTCCTTCATTTTAGACTATATTAAAATATCATATATAAAGACAACCACAAATTTTGTTGAAGTAATCTCTAAAGACCATATTTATCATGTCCATGATGTTTGTTGGAGAATTAGTGACTTCGAAAGGCATCACTATGAATTCATAGTGCCCGTATCTTGTAAGAAAAGCAATCCTGGGGATATCTTCCTTCTTCACCCTTACATGATAATATCTCGACTGCAAATCCACCATGGAGTAGTATTGTGCACCACGTAGCTGATCGAAGAAGTCATCAATTCGTGGGAGAGGATACTTGTTCTTTATCGTTCTTTTGTTAAGCTCATGATAATCGATGCAAAGTTGCATTGATCCATCCTTCATCTTGATGAAGAGGAATGGTGCAGCCCATGGTGAAGCACTTGGGCATATAAACCCTTTATCCAGATTCTGCTATAGTTGTTTCTTCATCTCCTCAAGCTCTATAACAACTATTCTATATGGAGTCTTGGATATTATAAACTCCCCAGGTATAAGATCAATTGAGAATTCAACATCTCTTATATGAGGACGACAAGACAATTCCTCGAGAAACACGTCAATGAATTCTCTTACAATAGGCATGTCTTCAAGGATGGTTGCTTCCTTGGAATCAAGCATCTAATCTAGATACACATATTCATAGGAATGTAATATCCATGATTGAGATAATGGAGCTAAATAAGATTCATATTCCTCATTGCACTTGTACATAATCGGGGGTCGAATCTCCATATGGAGAGTTATTTCCCTCTCATGGAAATTTATGATGGATATATATAAGGAAAGTCTATTCATGCCGAGAATTGATTCAAATTTCACTAGAGGGAGTATTACAAGGTTCTCCTAGAATTTCAATCCTCAAATTATGACAGGGTAGGAGTAATACTCATGTGATGAAATGATTTCCCCATTTTTCGTACTCACTGACATCTTTACTTCAATGATTTTTGGTGGAGTTGGGATTGTTATAATAATACTTCGGGATATAAAAGAATCTATATAACCAGAATCAAAAAGTGTGTTTGATATTATTGATTGAATAACTATCGTACTAGCCACCACTTCGTTGTCGGGGTTCACTTCGGTAGCAGTGATTGCAAAATCTCTCCCTTTCTGCCTTGGAGATTGTGGGTTGCGTCCAAAAACCATTGGATTAGGGCAATGATTTGAAAAGTGCCCCGTTCATTTTCAGTTGAAGGAATGAGCAATGAGTTGAGGGTCGAGCAGAGCATTCCTCTCCTCTTTTGCAGCTGTGGGTTTTTCATGCCGATAGTTAAAAACTACATGCCCTTCTCTTTCACACATAAAGCATTTACTCTTCCCCTTCAGGCAATTTTTTGGGTTCTTCTTTCCGCTCCATTGGCATGTGGGGTGATGGATCTTCATAACACCATTGGATTTATCCATTGGACTACCAACGTTGAAGACCACCTTATGCTTCTTATCCCCATGATACCCCTGAGATTCTCTAGTCTCCATTTCGACCTTGAGGGAACGTCAGAAAATTTCCTCATAGATGTCGAAGTCACGGATGGCCAGAAATTTCCGTAGTCTAGATTTTAGCCCACCAAAGAAGCTTTCAAACTTGCATTCGGGGGTAACGGTAAAGCCAGAGGTATACCGTGCAAGCCTTGTGATGTTTTCCTCGTAATCTCCAACATATTAGTCATCTTTTTGGCTTTATGGAAAGTAAGTCCCTTTACATCTTATGTCGGAGGGTGCGCGGAAAATATTTATCGAAAAACATCTTCCAGAAACCCTTCCATTCTAATTCCTCGATCTCCTCCTCAGGCTTTATATTTTTGATCAACGTCCACCATTGATTAGCTTCACCCTCTATACGATAAGTAGCTAGGATAACCTTCTCATATTTGGAACATTGAATTATGGAGAATATATTTTCAATGGAGTTGATCCATTGTTCAGAAAATGAGGAATCAGATGAACCATTAAAGGTAGGAGGCCTTTGTCTCATGAAGCTCTCGATATTGACTTTTTCTTTCTTAGGGGGGGGGGGTTGAACATTCATCTTGACCTATGTTTCTATTCACAACATGAGTTAACTGAGAGAGAATCATGATAATGATTGGGATTCTAGCTCCCATCGGATTAGGAATCTCATTAGAACAATCATCACATTGATCATCACATCAGTTGTTACCCCGAGTCCTTCTATTTATATACATTAGATAGAATAAAAGGAAAGTTATGGTTAACACATAAAGGGTAATCCAAAGTCAAAATAGTTGACATGTACATTACTTTTATTTCATTAAATTATGAACATATAGGCTTCAGTCTATGTTATCCAGGATATACATTCCATCATATATTCTTAGGGGAATTTTTTCCTTAAGATTGGTTCATACTATTCTTGTGAATTTACAAAATCATATCCCTCTAAAGTTTCATAACCAAGAGTGCAGCAAGGCCCATTTTCATGCACCAGTTTCTGTTCGAGTGTAGCTTAAAGCGGTGTTTTTGGGTTTATCTATAGGATACATCTGTGCTAGATCCACCAATACCTTCTCGTATCCAGAATGGGATGCATTTTCTTGATAAAGAACTTACTCAATACTTCCCAATACTTAGTGTTGGTTTTATTATATTTATTTTTGTCTCTAAGTCTTCACTAGGGTTCTCTAATCCCAATCCCAAAAATAACTAATCATATCCTCTAATACCGACAATGACAACCCTTCTATTTTATTTAACACTTAAACATTATTTATAAAAAAAACTTCACTTTATAAAACATAGAAAATCGAGAGGTCTAGTGTCTTTTGGGATTATGATAATTACATAACAACTTGAAACATGAAATACACCATCTTTATTGAACACTTCTTTTACATGACCACTATATTCCCTCGTACATAGCATTGTATATGATAACCTAAAGACATTCATGAGAAAAGGGTGAGTTATAAAGCCCAGTAAGGGAATGATCATGGAAGAACATGAGAAATATAGTAAATTTCAGACAATAGTCATATCAATGGAGTAGAAAAGAAACATTTACATAAAGTCATGATAAAGCATGATAATCCTAACATGGAAATGTGGCAACAACATTTAACATGATTTTAGCATGATCCATGGCTAATTGAACATGGAGCATGAGTAAACCCTCATTGCACTTGAACTAGTATGAGTAAACCCTCATTGAACTTGACTTATCATCATACTAATATTTAACCAGTGCATTGGAGTGCTATCAGGGCACACCCTTCTTAATCATTTCATTTCATGCATAAATGTGACACATGGATCCTATAAAATGGATTCATTAAACCTCATCATTTCTCCCACGATAAAAAAATGTGGAATTAATAAATGAAACACTATAATTAATAATTAATTGTTCATAAAGGTGAATACCCTTGATAGGGAAATTGGAATGGTATTTACTACACAGTGACATTGGCTTGGAAAATCGCGGTGCAATTTCGGCTACGTAACGACGTGACATATGAATTCATAAAAATGGATGATAAGAGAAAAATCAGTGTCTCATAATATGTACCTGAAATGGACAGTAAGGGGGTCATATAGATAAATTTCAAAACATAAGTAATGGAATTTATATTCACAATACAAAAGAATTGATTGAATGTAAATGGGGGGAGAGAGATTCCTAATGAAATTTCATATTGGTAATGGGTGTACAAGGAAGGAATTAATGAGAGAGAAATAGGCCTCTGATCATTTAAAACATAAAGAGGGAAGTATGGGGGAGGTGTAAAATCAAACCCCATATTTTTTAATTGTAATTTAAAGGGCATAATAACATAATAAATTTGAGACAAAAGGGAGAAAAGAAGAAATCCCTTACTTGGAAGTGTGATCCCAAAGGCTTGGGAGAGGCATGGGAGAGGATTCATGGGTGCTTGGGGCACCTTGGGAGGATTCTAGAAAGAGGAGGTAAGTGGTTGTAAGAACTCAAAAGGCTTTGAGTGAAGAGAAATTTGTATCATTGGTGGGTTTATATAGGAATGGGGAGGGAATTCATTATTATTTAGTTTTGTGTCACCACATATTAAACCAATCAATACCACAAACCAGACCATGGTTTTTGCCCATGTTTTTTTCCAAAGGGTAGTGGAAAAAATATTTTATTAGGAAAATTATAGAAAATATTAAAATATTGAGGGTGATTATGTAGAGGTGAGTCACACTCTCAAGGAAACTCATTAAAAAAGTGAAAATATTTTATAACTCATGGAGGGTCCACTAAAGTTTTGTAAAATAAATAAATCAAACCTAAAATCTCAATATATTAATGGTAAAAAATATATCTTCAAAAAATATCATTTATAGTATCTTATTAAATCACTATTGGGTCATTATGATGTCATAAAACACAATATGTATTTAAATGGTATTTACTTTTTACCCAAAAATTCGACTGTCTCAGAAAATTATAAAAAATTAACCATTGGATAATTTTGATGTCCTAATTCAAAAAATAATATTCATTTTATCTAAATAATTTTATTAATATGTGAATTTTTACTTTTAACAAAAAAACTGACATTTATCGAAAAATCATGGGTTTTAAAAAAAATAGCTTTGAAACCTTAATAAAAATTACAATAGCATTCATAAAAGTATACTATAATTTATATTTAATAAAAAATACTTTATTAATATTAATATTTTATTAAAAAATTATTTAACTAAAAAATCCAATAATTCATCAAAATAGTTTTCTTATTTAAATATTAACTAAAAGTACTATTTTTGCTTTAAAACTATTTACAACATAACAATAATAAAATGAATGCACATTCTCTATGAAGAAATGATTTATATATTAATAGTATTTTATTCTTGTGACATAACCCCTTATAACACCCACATAAGTTTGAAGGGTAAGGTGTTTGATGGTGACAGAATCTTGGGGTGGCTCAGATTACATCGTTCGGGTTGTAATATCTATTAACTTCCATTTCTCCTGTAGTCGGTTCCCATCAAGCTTAATGTGTTCAAGCTCGGCTTTAGCTTGGTCAAGAGCGAAGTCCAATGATTCCACCACCTTTATGAGCTATGAAAAATGGGCTTTTATGGGTAAAGTATACTGGATGAGGCCATCTCTTCCTTTGTCTAAGTAAATAGGATTTGTTAAATCCCTATATTTATTCCAATCATATTTTCACTATTCAAAAACTATATTAGCAATGGTCAAATTTGATAAATTTATTTTAAAAATTCAAATCATAAAACCAATGATGTTCAGAAAACATTTTACATAATGATACATTTAATTAGATCAAGAGGTATTTAAATTACTGAAATTTTGGGTTGTTACAATTATAATAATGGTATTTAAATTCTATAAATGGTTCCTATGAAATCAGTGGGCCCCAACAGATAATTTATAAATCTACGAACATAAGGGATATGTTATAGACTACCCCCTTAGGGTTTAAGAATCCTTCTCCACAGATATTGGACTATAAACCAAATCACAATATAGTGTATCTAAGAAAAATGAAAAAATGATCACACCTCAATAACTAGGTCGAGAGCATGATAGATGAAGAAAGGCTCAAAAAAATCAAGTACTTTTCATTGTGCATCCATTTAGATAAAAGAATACTTGACCTAATACAAGATAAATGAGATCATCCAATACCTATCTTAATCATTCAAAATGAACTAAAATGAGATAAAAAGAGGATAATCCTATAATAACTCATATTAGGAGAAAGGAGAAGGCTGAATTAGATTATTAATTGAAAAATAAAAACATTCTCTGAAAACAATCTCTCCATGGTTTGTCTTCATGATATGGAATACCATGCACAATCCGAACACGAGTACATATGAAAGAAAGGGAATTTTTACTTTTAGTCCACATGGCCATGAGCCAACCATGAGATATGGTTCTGCCTAAGAAAATACCATTTTTATCGTTTTGAAAATCGTGCACCAACTACGAGACATGGACAATTTCCCAAGGAAGATGTGTTCCGAGATACGAACAATCCTTGGACACCCCTAAGACATTTCATAACTCATTAAATATCCTTTAAAGGTCCAAAATAAATATTTACACTGAAATTTAAATGATCCAAGCCTAAGTAAAATATTAGGTTCGTACACAGTGAATGTATTCATTTTTATACGCATGAAAACTTATAACTTGATAGCCTATGCCACATGAAATTTGAAGATCTATGAGGGGAACTACCTGACACATGATGTACAGCTAGTAGGTATGATATTTCCTGGAAACTCTGACATCACTACCTCAATGGTGAGATGTTTAACATATATACCACTACAAATATCCTATTGTATGAATTAAATCAAAATAAGATGCACATACATCGATGGAGATGGTTATACATAATCAAATACTAAACATTCTCTATTCTCTATCATCCCAAAATAGTGAACATTGTATCTTATTATCTTAGCAAAAGAACCTTTTACTCTTTCTATATTGCGGATTCACAAAGGCCATGTATTCATTGATATGTAATGGATGGATTTGGAAATCATAACAATCGGGAATAATTTATACATTTCCCAAATTATTTCCCAACCTTAAATCCAAGAGAAGATCAAGGAGGCATAATGGGATCATCCAGACTTACAAAACAAGGTGAATATAGAAAAGGAAGAGATGATTCCATAGTTTCATACATATTATGATGGTGTGATTCAGTTTGGGATGAGGCTCTACATGCCTTCATCACATTGGATAAATAAGGGGCTATTGTAAAATGAACATTTCCCAAATTTATATATCCATCTAATTATTACCAAGGTGTATCATGATATTCAATAACGCTTCTGATGGGATCACATAAAAATAGAGTTTTTGGATTTTATCTCAAGGTTCACGATATGTTTGAAAGTTAAAGAAGAGAAAAAATTCCTAAATTGACTATGGAACTATTTCCAATACCCATTTAGAAATGGGAGAGTGTCACTGTGGACATTTTCAATGATCTTCTAAAAACATCTGAAAGAAATAATGTGATTGTTGTGGTGGACTATCCCACAAATACTTCCCACATAATTTCTATCTAAAGAGATATATCATTTAATGAAAATGAAAAAATATATGTGATAGAAGTTGGGAGACTGCATGGGGTACCAATATTAATTATCATTGATCGTGATCCAGAGTTCACATCTAAATTATTTTAGAGAATTCAATATTCCTTGAGTACTGAATTAACTATCATGATAGCCTATCACCCCCAAACTGATGGTCAATTTGAATAGACTATTTAGAAAATAGAATATATGATTAGAGCCTTATCATTATAATTCAATGGTGGATGGGATTATAATCACACATTTGTTGAGTTATCATATAACAATATGTTCAACTTGAGTATTGTTATTTCCTTATATAAAGTGTAGTATGGAAAGTGATGTAGAACTCCTACCCATTGGGTTGATGTTGAAAAAATAAAGCTACATAAAACTAATCATGTTCATGATATGATAGTGAAGGTTCAATCTACCTGGAAACATATCAAAGAATCTCAATGTTAAAAAATGAGATACACTGACAACCATAGAAGGGATATAGAGTTTGACATTGGAGATAAATTTTTCTTAATAACATCACCATAGAAGAGAGTTGTGCAGTTTGGAAAAACATGTAATACTAGAAAAAAGTACATTTGAACCAGTGATATACGTTATTTAAAATGAGTCATATCATATTAGATTTATATTATATCATATATCGATAAAGATTATGATGTGGTCCATGTATGTTTCCTAAGGAAATATATACCTGATCCTTTACATGTACTACACTCAAATATGGTACATCTAGAAGATGATCTCACTTTTGTGGATCTGTCAGTAAATATTATTAACTGAAGAGATGAGGTTATATACAACAAGACAACCCACCTTATCAATTTTTTTGGAGGAACAATAATTATAAAGAACCAACACAGGAACCAGAGGAGAAAATGTAGGATAAGTGCCCTAAACTATTTTTGTAAAATGAAATTTCGAGGAAAATATTTTAAAAGGGCGGATGAATGTAATGACCTAAAAATTTATAAATGGAATTTACCCTTTATTATAATAATTTAATATATTATAAATCACATGAAATCACTTAGTGACCATAATAAAAAAAATTATTAATAAAGAGTTAATGATAAAATAAATATTTCATAGATGTTTAGGAGCCAATACCGATGAAATAGTAACATGATCACATGATTAGTAATTTGACCATTATGAATAATAAACCAACCAGATAATTAGCAACCTCACTCATAAAAATATAATTAAAATTTAGGAATCCTATAAATTAGATTATGATATCATTATATCATTGTCTAAGTATATAATTGTTTTAAAAATTATTAATTAAGTGTTGGTTTTTTTCTTTTCCTAAATATTTAATTACAATTTTATAATTAATTTAAAATTTTAGACAAAAAATTTTATTTTTATAAAATTTATTAATAAATTAGTATTTTTATTATTTATGATTTTATAATAATTTTATGAGACCTTAACTAATTTTTCAATGTGTTATAAAATCTGTTTTAATTTTCAAATCGTTATTTTCCAGGTAAATGATTATTTTATTTAAAAATTAATTTCTCATATTTAGAAAGTATTCTCGTGTAAATAAATCATTTTTGAATTCTAAATGTCAAGAAATGTTTACGGTGAATTTTTGTTATTTTTCAAAAATACACGAATTTGTTTTGAATTGTAACATATGGGAATTTATAGTATAAATAAATTATAAGTTAAAAAACACTATTACATGAGTCAGTGCTAATAAAAAACCATAATATAGAACTCAACTTCATTATTTTAAAATATTTAGTCAAAATTCAAAATCTATTCTTATTCTTGAGGGAAGTTATTAAACTACAGAAAATAATAATGATAAAACACCCCTCTCCTACGCTATAAATGCCACCCCTCACACACTATTCTCCTCACACCATCCAATCTCTCTACCATGTCCAAATTCAGACTAGAAATCATCCTTATCCCATTCCCCACATCCATTTGTTCTTGGTCTAATAAAATGAACAAAATATTTCCTTAAATATGTTCACAAGGATGAGGAATTCAATAGGTGAATTCCTATTTTTTTTCATTTAATTTCAATTTAAGTTATTTTATTTTCTTGTTATATTCTCACCTCCTATCATTTGAATGGAATTATAAATACATTACATTACATATATTTTAATTCTTCCATGTTAATGTAATATGAATCACAAATATCCTCCAATTATCTTTCTCTTTTATTTTAAAAATGAAATCATCACCAATGATGTGTCAATTTACCAGCATCATGGACTATGCTCTTTCATTTTCCATTAACACCTTAAATCTGGTTAATAACACCATTAAATTTATAGAAACTTATTTTAATGTTTATTCTATAACCCTTCTTATTATTTGGAAATAACGTATATACATAATACTATATAATAAAACAATATAAGTTTGTTGTGATCGAAAAACCACCAAAATTAACATAAAATGATCACAATTAACATTTATCTAATGTTTCATCCTCATACCATATAAAAAAAGTCATTATATGATAAATTAAATTTATGTTAGATAATAAATAACATATAATAACAGTTTTGAATATTGATACTTGTTTTACATAAACTCCATTCATGAATACATGTGAACTGATCAAGAAAAAATATAAAAAAATCTCCCGGATGTTGAAATTAAACTTTATCTCAAACATCAAATCCCATAAATGACAATAATAAAAAAATAATTAATAAAATTAATTTATAAAACATTATTTATTTTTTAATTACGGACTCTATTGTTATTATACATGATAGTAATGTATTGAATCATTTTGACATAAGGAAAAGAGAATTCTCAAACTCAACTATCATTCATTAGGATTTATATTTCCACCCAATAATCAGTATGGATACTCCGTTAATGTTACTTAAATATAATTTATTTGTCCTTATAATATATTTTTTGGGATATAAATGATACCAATCCAGTTTTATGAAAATGTGATGATAACTTTTCCAAAAGATCACTTCCTTTTACAAAGTTACCTTTTACATATCTTCGGATAGTTTCTTCTTCACTAATGTCTGATGATTGATATTGAAATAATTTAGCTTCCATAACTTTTTCTAATCATTTTCCTTTAATGAATTCTTTTTAGAATTAAACCAATTACTTTATATGGGTTATTGTATGTTCAAGATTGATATATGTTCTGTGTGGAATGCCTTATTATGTAATTTTTATGATGTTATTGGTGCACTCAAAATTATATAGCGCATGAAAATATTATGATGTAATGGGTGGGACCATAATTATATTTCTCTCCAATGTGTTTGGTAATGTGATGAATCTCATGAGATAAGTTGATATATACAATATCATACTGCGAGTCGTTTTCATAATTACGTGTGGGAGTTGACCACTAAGAAATTATGCTTATTTTTTATGCATTTCCACATTCCATGACTTTATCTATTGCTTACTCTCATGATTATGATAAGGATTTTTTATGGTGATTATAATCACAACATGTTATATTGACTCATTTTCTAATCTTTGCCCTTAATTTTATTTTAGCACACCAATTTCATTGATGAATATCCTTAGTTGTATACTTCTAAAAAAGAGAACTCATGGGCCAATAAGAAGCTAGAGAAGAAGAAATTAAATGTAATATTATGGGTTATTTTTTAAAATTTATTTTTAAGGATTGTTTTCAAAATATAGTAAAATCCTAGATCCTTGTTTTATAACACTATTTTTTATCATTAAAATGGTTCAATAGTAGTGTATGAAAAAATCGGGTCACTAAAGGTAATCCCCTGTACACCATCCAAAGTTATGTTTGTATGGGAGTACACAATGTCCCCATTACCATGTACTTAAACCCATGTCCATGTACCGATTGAGGTGGACACGAAGATCAAAAAAGGAGAACACACACACCGTGTGATAAGGTCACACGCTGTGTGACACTTATATACTTTCTGAAACTATAGACTCTGTTGATAGGGGCCCACATGGAATATTGTTCCAACATACATGTAATGTAGTAAAAAATTTCTAAAATATCCTATAAGAATTCCAGGTCATTAACCTTTACTTTGGCCTTCAATCTGGAAACCATGTCAATGGAAAATCATTAATGATATCACGATGACTCATTCCATTGCCGATTAACATGTTACAGTCCATTGATTCATTAATAAAATACATTCAAATTGTTTTTTGTTGAGTGATGAAGAACATAAAAATGAAGTACCTACATCGTTTGATCTAATTTACAAATTTTATTTCACCACCTTTATTTTCTATCATGCAGGGATGTAAAATTTCAAATTGGTGCTCCATGAAATGGATTCACAATGATCGAATTTATGGTATACGTCGAACTATGAGCCAGATAGACAATGCTCTTTATGAAATAAGAATGAGGGGAGAAAATCACAAGAAAAATCATGATGAATGGACCTAATCGATGTTTATTTGAAACTCAATTTTGATTCCCTTAGAATAAATAATGAAGGCATAACAAATAAATCACAACAAAATTTTCCCAAAAAACCCTCACAATACATCCTATCCCATTAATTAAAAATACACAAACCAAATTTTTTGGGTGATTGATCTATGTTCATCATAGAAATTATTTATGTGTAAATAACCAAATTTAACTACATCCTATATCAATTAAAATTTCACATTAATGTAAAATATAGATACTCCATGATCCTTGGTGAGATGCTCTAAATATATCTTGCATCGGCCTTCGATATCTAGTCTGGTTGTCATTCACCAATAGAATATCTTTTTATTATAGTTGAAAAATAATATGGATATATAGGTTTCAGTGGATAAAACTAGTAATTTTTCAAAACCATTTATTTATAAATTATATTAGGTCACTATTTCAATGAAATAAAATGAAGTAATTTCATTAATTATTTTATCTATTTTACACTCATGATGGATTTTATAGAAAAACACCATGATATAGAAGGTTATGTTATGCCAAGGGTAATTCCCAAGTTTAATAGTCACCTTCTCTCTTAGATTTATAATCTGAGTCCCTGTTTAGATGTTTCTATACCTTTTCGGGAAAAAATCCATGTGTGAAATTTAATATATTTATTATATTTTAAACATTTATTTTGGGACAATGTGGTCTTAGAATCACAATCCATATTATTTCCTAGTATCATAAAAATACAGTAAAATTATAAATAAAATAAATGTTAAAATACGAGTCACTAAATCCATCCATAGGGATTTACATCCAAAAAATCCCAAATAAGGGCTACAAAAACTGATTTCAATACTATAAAAAGGTATTGACTGAGGTATCCAATCCAATCAATCATTGATATCGACCGAGTAATCAAAAACGTTATCACATGGTTGATGTCGAAATCGACTCAATATAAATTTTTTGATGGGTCATGAATGTACCTCCAAAGATGCGACACATGGAATACATCACTTACATGGTTTAATAATAGATGTAGAGCTAAGCATTCTGGAACTGTTGAATCGTTATGAAGTATCTAAAAGGGAATATGAATCTCTATGATCTATTACTACCTCGACCAAATTTCTATAATCCACATTGTGTAGAATACCCCATTAACATATTGATTCCACCCTTGAACTCCATACCCCTCATCTTCTACATAAAAAAGAATTCTGATAGCTTTGTGTAGTATTCATTAGCTCCTGGATGATCTACACTTTCTCTGTAGTTGCTCACAAAAACATTGGGCCCTGAAGTGACGACTCTCCTAGATCTATCTAGAATTGTGGTGGCCTATAGGGTCACCTATATGGTTCTTAATAAGGTGATATATTGATAGTGGAATGGTAAGGTTTATTGTATACAAAATTCAACAATGGTATATGATTCTCCAACTACAACCAATCTCTAAATTGTAAGCTCATAGAATGTCTATTGAGACCTAAATGGTCAGCTCTTTTGGGACTTCAGTAAGGGCGTGGAATGCTATTCTCAATTGTAACTAATTCACAAACACCATCTTCAATTCCTTACACAATCCGTATGTGATGCAAAAACCGTGGTCAGAAATTATCAGTGTGGGAAATATATGGAATCCGACTATCATCTAAATGTAGAGGCATACCAAGATCTCTACTAATTCTATTATCAGATAACCAATGATTGGTAGATCATGATGATTTAGTCTTCAAGAAACCAAATGGAATTGTTTCCCCTAGGCATATGATGTAATCCCATCTTGATGTCCATGGATATCATTTCCCAATTCCACTATGGAACCTAAAGGGGTCAGGTTAACCCTACAAAAACTTTTTTATCATCCTTCACATGATAAAAAATAAAGCATTGAGAGAAAAACTCTACGACTCATTTCTTTATCCCTTGCCACCAAATCATATGTCTTAGGTCCTGTTACCTTTTTCTCACACCTGTCATTAACACCAGATGATATTTTTTTAACACTCTCAAAACCAATTCCTACAACTAAACTTATTGCATCATGTGTTTTATGAAAATAATGAAATGCTTCCCTCCTACATAGAACCCATCAAGATGATTTCCATTGGTTGTGTGAGTACATAGTATCTAACAGTTGTAACAGACATGATATGAATCAATGTCCTACTATTAGTGAGAAGGCATAGAAACCATCAAATGGACATAAGATGTTCCATGTCCATCTAAAATGGATAACTATAATTAGGCCAACTACATTGATGCCTCATTTAAAAATTATAGACATGATCTTCTTCTAAGGGAATCTGCTATTGTGTCCCCATCCCAATAGTGTAGACAGTCTCAATGTCATTATCCTGGTGGAGCTCCATCCATCTCCTATATCTCACGTAATGGTCCTTATGAGATATGATATACTTCATACTCTCATTTTCCAAATATATGATAGTATTCTCAAGCATAATCTAGTGTCACAAGATCCATAGTTTGAATACAACTATTATTAACTCAATATCGTGTATCCTGTAGTTCTGCCCATTTGGTCTCAAATGATGTAAACTATTATAAATCACCAAAAACATGTATATTAGGACACAACAAAGATTATATGATCATGCATCATAAGAAACTATTCACTCAATAACCACCTCTTGAAATCTCAAGAGGGGAGCGCTTTAAATGTATTGTCACCACTATTAAAAATACAATTAGAACCTCTCTGACCACATGAATGGAATTATTTCTGGGTTAAAGTAGTAATGGTAGATGATAAACTATAGAAATTATGTATGAGTTTACCTTAATATTAAAACAATGGAATCTCCACAACTCCATTACACTCTTGGGTGCTTCTCAATCTAACACTATCTCATTAATTCTAAGGTCCACTGCCACTCCATATTCTGAAATAAAATATCCTAAAAAGTGGTTTCCTGAATATAGAACTGTGAGTTAGATATATTCCTGTAAAGATTGTGGTCATAGAGTATATCAAGAACCATCATTATTTGTATCTGATGATCATACCCAAACCCTAAGTGAATAAGGACATCATTTTTGAATAATACCACAAATTAGTCTTGTAATGTTTGGATAATCTAGTTCATGAGTATAATGAACACTTTTGAGTAGTTTTTTATGAAGAAGATTATCACTATGTACTCATACTAACAACAGTGACATCTGAATGTCATCTTCTATATATATTAATCCTTTACTCGCAACTGGTTATAACCTGACATGAGTTCATTCTTTGTAAACTATTGAGCGAATCTCAAATAAAAAAAGAGTTCATCGATCATTGGTAGTCGATACATATCCATCATGGTCATCTAATTCAGGTTCCAATATTCCACACATAACCTGATATCCTATGATCCATTATTGGTGAACAAAACAGGGGCTGCCTATGGTGAAACAATGGGTTTAAAAACAACCACTGCAAGTCTCCCAATTAAACCCTCTACTCATGTAGATCTATGGGAGCCAAATGATATGCTGGAATAGATATCAGTGACTCCCCAAGGTGTCGATCAATGTAGAAGTATATTTAATGCTGGGTAGGTAATCCTAGAACATCTTCAAGGAATATTTCCTCATACTATGCCACTAATATATGAAATTTGTAAATCATAACATCCACTTCACCAAGCTTCATTTTCCAACTGGTAATCCTAAAACATTGACCATGGTACAATGAAATCTTCATAAGTCTATGTCATTAACCCCCACCATCATCTCACTATTCCTTGGAGGAGTCTCACTACCAGGATGAACATTGGATCTTCTAGTGTCCTGACCATATAGAAAACTCAGGTCACCAATCAAGCTAGTCCTCATAAATCTATTGTTCAGGCTCGCCACAGAACTTAAGGGGTCTCAATAGATAAATCTCATGATGTTTTCATATCCTACACACATCATTCTATGGTAATAAGTTTACTATCTAATACTATATAGGCAGTTGTATAGCAGGCACATCACCAGTAGGTAGGACATTTAGAAATTTTCCCTCTATCGATGCCTCATTAGTAAGTGGATCCTCATTATGATCCTAATGTTTAATACTATATAGAATATGTCATGATGGTATCCATAATGTGAACATGATATACTGTGGTCAATAATTACATATTGAGAGATGAGTCAGAAAGGATATGTAAACAAAAATCCATTCATATATGATGCATATATCATTGTTTCAATAGTAACCAATGTTATCACATACCGATTTGAATGGAAAGTCTTCCGATTCCTTTAGAATGGATAAATCAGCTATTTCACCTACACTGGAATCCATGTTAAAAAAGAAAAATTGAAAACACATAATGCTATTTCCCTAAACAAATCTCACAGACTTCGATACTGAGGTAGAACCGACAATTCTGATAGCAATCTATCACGAACCACCCCAAAGGATCCCATTCCACAACTCCCCTATCCTTCTTCCAATACGATAGGGGATAGAGACAATATCCTATTAGCAATATCACTAAAATTGGAGGCCTTAGCATAAGTACATTTTCATACTAACAAATCTCCAAGACTGTACAATTCTAAAATGTAAAACCACTAAAACAATGTGGGAATATTTCTAAAACTGAAAACTAGAATCCAATAGCAAGTAAATGAAAGTAAATTGCGTAAAATATAATCCCAAAATAAATAATTTAGCAAAATTTCCATATGGATAGTAATACTATGTACTGCTGTCATGATAGCATAGTAACACACAACATTCTATCTGGTCCCATTAAGCACCCTCTTGTCCGGTTCTATCCATATATCTGTCAAAAAGTCAATTTTATTTATAAGAAATGACCCATTTGGGAAAGGCCCATGAAGAGGTGACAATAATAATACCCAACCCCAATCCCTGAAGCCACAAATAAGAAAAAAACAATACAGTCAGCTCTACATTGTTATATGATTACAAAACATATAGAATGAGTACGTAGATATACTCCACAATAAAAAAATATAATAGTAAGTTACAGTAGAAATACTACAATTTGAGTGTAGCTAGAAGGTTCCACAAAACACTCAACTGGGGGGAACACACATCTGAGTATGAAAGTACTGATGATGTCTATATTATAGGTAATTCTTAATTGGAATCTTCAATAGCAGTATATAGTGAACTTCAGAAGAGAATATGATAAACATATGAGTATAAAACCCAAGTCCGTGGGGTATACCAAATAATAAATCTGATTAATCCAACAAAGTAGAGGATCAAAAACCACATAATGTTTGAAATGATGTTACTAGGAATACCACCAAGGGTAGAGAGATGAATAAAGGATTTGACTACATGTATCATACATGGATTCCAAATAATATATCCAGTAAGTTACAATGAGGGTATTATTGTTCTATATGTAGGAGGTGATTCCATACTAACCCATAGGGAATGGATATGGGGAACAGACACTAACGAAAATTGTCTAATATATAGAGGAAAAGGTCTTCAATCCATCTTTAAGAGAGTACAATGCATTTAGTTGGGTCACACATCTTGTCCATTCGAACCCATGTTCTACCTATGTAAATGGCATGAGTATCGTGTCTATTTCCTTCTAACTGTACATGGACTTTCGATTTTGTGTTTAATGAACCCATGTACTAGTACAAGGGTATACCCATATACCAATAGACTTGTATGACTATGTAAACCATGCCAATCCATATCCGTGTGTGAGTACACCATGTTCCAATTCCCATGTACTCTAACATACTTCCATATAATAGAGTCATATCCATGACTCACCAAAGGGTACCAAGGAATGTGAGATAATGTCACATGTCGTGTGATGCTTATTTACTTCCCAAAACCGTATCCACTACAAAAATGGACCGAAATGTATTGTTGTTCTGACTTACACACCTTTTAGTCAAAAAAACATTCCAGAATCTTATATCTGGATTCTGTATCATTGTCCATTCCCCTAGTGTTAATTATAGAAACCACCATACTATAAGGCTGTGAAGCATATTTCAATGAGTAATTCCATTTCTATTAACACATTCTGGACTGCCGATTCATTTCAACAACGAATTTGAATGGTGTTTTTCACTTTGTTCAAATGAACATCAAAACTGGGTACTTAATTCATCAGATATGATGTCACATCCATCAGCACACCAATAGTTTTACTTTCTATACCTAGATCAAGGAATTCAAACCATTTCTCTGGGAATTTGGTGAGACACATTTAAATTTTAATTATACGTGGAACTGTGGTCCAAGTGAAGAAAGTCAGCGATGAATGATGAATCGAAGCAGAAAATCAAAAAAATATCACGAGGAATGAAACTCAGTAGATGTACATTTCAACCATGATTAGTTACCTATTATAATAACTAATTATTATATAACAATTTAATCACAATGTAACACTCCTAATAAAACCACCTCGATAGATCTCCTCCCATAAACGACCTATCCACATATCAATGTATTTGTTGATTCAACCTTGTTTCTTGTATAAACTATAAATGGGGAATGAAAAATTTCCAAACAACATTGTTCCTTGATTTGGATGGATTACTGATTAATAATGGAGCTATGTTGTGAATTTTGGTGAGATCCTTTGAATTCTTGTCACACTGGTTGTTTTTCATTGATCTGGTCATTGTCCACTAATTTAATATCATTCATTTGATGTATAATGGTACTCATATTCACAATATTTTAGTAAATAATAAATTTAATTCCCCATAATAATTTATTTATAGAATAGGTTATGTAAGTACGTAAATGAAATAAATTAAAATATGTTCATTAATTTTTTTTTTCACTCAAGATGAATTTCCTACAAATACCAATTAGAGACCAATGTTATGTCACGGTTAGGGTAAAACCCACATTATAAACTCAACAAAACCTTTTGATTTTTGATATAGTCCCCTTTTAAATGTTATTGAACATTTTCTAGATTACTATATAAGACTACTATTTAATATATTTAAATCATTTATTCGGAGCTCACCAGTACTTGGAATCAAAAAACATTTTAGTGAATGATCTCTATCCTGCCCCATTAAATATAAAATAATAATACAAGAAAAAACTTGATTCACCACAATAAAATTATGTCACTATCTACTAGAAATCATTGACGTTAAGGATGTAGGGTGTTATAACCCTTCAATAATATTTCATCATTATAAATATATAAATAATAAAATGTGTTAGATACCTTTGAAAATATTCATTCTTCAAAATCACAAATTAAATATAAGGTATCAAAACCCATCATGTTTATAAATCCTTCATGTCATCAACATATTAGTTAAAATAATTTCCTTGCAAGAAGAACCTAAATTATCACAACAAATTTTCCAATCTAGAAGGCTCTAAACACTAAAAACCACCTAAAATAATACAAAATATTGTTAATGATATAAAACCCAAAACATAAAAAATGTCCATGATTGATGAAACTAAAATATTAATACAACGAAAAAATATATGACAGATGTCCATATATGATCGGAATGGAATATGTGAGCTACATGACCATAAACAAGTATAATTGATGTTTCAAGATAGATACCTGTAAAATATAGAAACTTATGGTCTGATCTAGAATATTGTAAACTACAGTGTCATATGTTCCATTCATGAAGAAATTTTATATTTTCAATGAAATGTTCTAAAATATATAACCTAAAAAAATTCACTTTATCAATAAAACATGAAATACCATAAACTACTAATTGAAAGAGACCCAATTATTTCTATGTCAAAAACCCATAAAGGGAACCATAGGAATAACTACGTCACAATTCATTAGTCACAAACAATACATGATATATGAAAAAAATTTGTAATTCTTAAATAGAAAATGAATAAATGTGAGTAAAAAACACATTAAAGGTTAACCTAACCAAAATTTGAGTCAATTCTGTATAGTTATATACATAAATGGATTTGAGATAATTTTGGGCTAAAATGAGCTATAGACCATGGGGGGACCATTTTCTAGACCTATGAGAAATTGTGTTAATCTTGATAATCACATTGACAAAGGATAAAGATAGAGCATTCTCCCTCAGGAACCAATGACCTAATTATCATTTCAAACTAAACAATCATAGAAGTACCGGTGTAATACATTTATTAGGAGCCCTATTTTATTAATTATTTGTGGGAAATTATCATGATAGGTTAATTACGATTCAATAATTTAATTTTGGGTTTGGGGTTTCATCAACATAATGTTTTTGATTGATATATCAAATGATTTTTGTGATATGAAGATTCCAATGTCACACACATGATAATCAGAATAATTCTTGAAAAAACATGTGTATTTTAAATTATTTTTTAATAATAATATATAAATTAAGGAGGAAAAATCGTAATTAAGAATATTTATTGAAAACCACCCAAAAATTGATTTTTAATACAAATTAACATTGATACATTGGTTAATATATTCCTTTTTCTTTTTATGACTTCTGTTTCAAGGTGGTTTCGGGTAGGAACAATTAATTATTCAACTCAGTATCCAAATCTATGACCCATTTTAATTCCACTTCATTTAAAAAAAATCTTTCATAAAATTATATTCTTTGTAAATGATATTTTTTGGTCTATCATCTTTTTCTGTTGGGATTTTTGTGCATATTGCATTTGAGACATTTCTTTCTAAATAGTTTCTATCTTAGACAACAGTATGCCAACCATGATGTTACTAGCAATTACCAATTTCTTGTTGAAAGATACATCTTCATATACATTGGGATGTCTTGATTAGGACATCATCCTAACATTTATTGGATGATGATGATTCATATTATTCTAATAGAACAAGATCAATATCTCTCCTCTATTATCTCAAATAAGTCCTTTCACACACTGTTGAATTAAATAATCTAGAGTGTAACCCCCTATAGTTGGGTGTTGTCAATATATATATATATATATATATGAGTTGACCCCACTGATGCATTATATCCTAAATGGGATTTCAAAGAGTATTCTCTATATATCCCTTAAACCTGCAACAACATCTGCTAATGAATATATATATATTCAGAGCCATGACTGAAGCCTAAACCAAGAAAAGGAATATATGCTAGGAAAAATTCACTGAGTGAGGATATGTACTCACATCATTCGATGATCACAGTTCAAATCTGAATTCTATATTAGTGGACCTAGATTCGGGGTCTTAATGAAGGAGGTGGTTGGGATCATGATGTGATGAGGTGAGGTTATTTTAAGGAGATGTGAATGTGGATAATATATATATATATATATATATATATATATATATATATATATATTAGTAGTACAATAAAATCAAATTTTTAACGATCTCGATAAACCCTAATAAAACTCATTTTTCCATTACATCCCTCATAAAATCTACTTCCCTAATCCCACCTTCTGGGAATAAAGAAACACCTTATTGTTTCGAGTATCAAAGAGGCACTGCTGATGGTTTCTGTATCAGTATAGTCTTTATACTATCTTAATGATCTATAACATAGAAAAAATATAATGCCACAAAATCCATAATGTATGATGTGATTGGTCTCTAATGATTTATTTATCTACTTCCTATTACACATCTATCATAACCTAATTAGTTGGGAAATATCTTCCAAGACTATCCTAATACATAATGGCATTAACCTATTCCTTGTTAAAGGGAATGATAGATAATGCATCAGCTATAGGAACTAGGTTTGATCGTACTGGCACCTCAACCATCCCCACCTCTCTATGGACTAGGTTCATTTTCAAAAGTTCAAATAGTGGGGTATAAGGGTCACCTTTATCAATATGAACAAAATTCCATTCCACATTGTAGATTCAGTGAGGTCTTGAATATATAATCATATTGAAATAACCTATTACAATTGAATAGGATGATGAAGAGTTATATTATATCACATAATTGATGATTACACATTAGAAATCTCTAATGAAGTCATCCAATTATTTTTACACATCTCTTTTGTGGAATGATCCATAGAAGGGGCGATACCCATGGCGGTAAATATGTCCATGATCGAGGTGTAGATCATAGTACTTCATGAATTGAGGATTTCGTTTCTTCATTATGCCCATTTGACATCGGTAACATTTATCCTCCTTGGGACATACATCATTCATGTAACATACATTAGTGATACCCCTATGGGAATACACTATTGATTCCATGGGTGACAAGATAACTTCATCATCCAACTATATACGAGCGAATACAGTCTATATAATCATGTTTTTATGGAAATTCTATCATTTAAATATTGTAGTAAGGTATGTTTTACCTCTTCCTAGGGTATAGGCTGATCTTCTATATCTACTAAAATAAAAATCATTCCATAAACCACCATCTACTACACCCAGGGTGAATAGTTTATTTTTTCCATCACACATTGATATTTTAACATCTAAGTGTAAAATGAAATCTTACAAATCACTGGGATGATCATTGAAAAATATTCTCGAAGGAGAAGTGAAATGTGAAAATCCAAAAAATTATATACCACATGACACATTAAACTATAGACATCATTGACTATGTTCCATTTCATCAAAACTTGAAAATTCTAATATGTAGTGGGAAACACTAGAATAGACATTGATTTGATTATTTAGACATGACTCATCATAGTTGTTCTAGATGGTATATTTCATAGGAAGAAAAATAATCCAATAATACTCAATTTAATATGAGTTATCTTTGAAATCATTGGTCAACTAGTTCATGGATTATTGTGAGGCATTTAATTGGATTTTACAACTATTTGTTTCCCTGTGTTCATAAGCACCAATGTGGTTGATTTCCTATTCCATTATAATAGAATCTAATCATTAGAATATTCTATACATAGTAAAATATATGAACCAGTTAGTTGAATTTTTAACTGAGTTTGAGTCTCCACCATGTTAAAAATAGACCAAAATTCTAAATCCACTATTAGTTTACATTCATATCAGGCATATAAATGAGCGTTCGACCATGTTTAAGTACATAATAATTGATTTCAAAACATATGCAACACATACCCCACACACATTATTTTTCTAACGAATCTGATTGGAGAGGACACCCTTATGAATTGTAATCTAGTAAGATTGAGCCTTATGGTCACCCTTTCAATTGTTGATTAGATTCCTAGTGGTTTCATCTTATATCCTAAAGGATAAATTATCATAGTGTTCATGATGGCCTCTAAATTCCGTAATATGTAGTGTTATTGGTCTCTCTCCATTAATGAATTATAAAGATGGATTAAATAGGACAACATGAATATTCTTATTAGAAGATACTAATTTCCACCTAGGAGATCCCATATATAATCGTAAAACACATGGAAGGTTTTGAAGCATTTCTATGAGAAATTTTGAATATAAATATTAATCACAATGAAATTTATATTTACCATTATAGTAATGTCTTAACCAAAGTTCTTTCTTTCTATTATTCCCACCACCATCTTCAAAGTGGATTCCCTAACTCCACCCTTCTCCTAGAATGAGAGTAGGAACCTTCCAAGGTATATATCTACAAAACACTACGAGGAATGAATTGGTGGACCTTATTAATAATATCACATACCTAGTTATTGAATGAACATCCTCAACCATCAGCTAGTAATACTTAAATTTTCCATGTTATCCCTATTCTTTGGAAGGACATTGAATTCTTAATAGATAGATCATAATGGGCCTTCCTAATAATGAATTTTTCCAATTTCTTGTTTGGATTGTCTACCCTAGTAATTGTAACATATCGATTTAAATTTCATCCATCATGATTAACTCCATAGAAATGGTAAGGGTCCAATATTCATCATTATAGGTTTAATATGGATGAAGAATGCAATGAACTAATGTTTTATCAATTATATTCCCTTTATATAATTTTTCTCATAGTATAATCACATAATATTATATATAGAACGGAATACGAACTTTATACATGATAAATTAGTGAAATAAAATGTATCTCTAGAAGTAAACATAATTATGAAATAGTTACTTGACCATTGGAATATTAATGTGACCCATGTGAATAGTAAACTAGCCAACACAATACTAACCACACAAATGAAAGTATAAATAAAATTAATCTATCTTATATGTGTCAATATGATATAATTATATCAAATTACTAGTAAATAAATATTTTAATCTTTATTAATTAATTGTATGTATTTTTTTATAAGTCATTAATATTTAATTAATATTTTATGTATAATTAAATAATTTAAAATAATATTTATTTTCTTAAAATTTCTTCATAAATTATTGTTTTCAAGTCACATGATTATAAAATATTTTTATGGTACCTTAATAAAATTTTCAATGAGTTTTAATTTTAAAATTTGTATTTTCCTTGTTAATATTTATTTCAAATAAAAATCATATTTATCATATTAAAAAAATATTTTTAAAAAATAGAGTTCATTTTTATATTCTACCCTTTGAAAAATAGGTAGGGTGATTTTTGGGAATTTATCTAAAACCCTTGAATTTTTTTTCAATAGTGAAATATTGAAAATTTAAAATAAATATAATTAAATGAATTTTGGAGTCATTCTTGATACATAGATGATGTAAGTGACCATTTTTTAAAACTAAAATGAACACATTACTCTATTTAGTCTCTAGAATTAATACTATTGCTTTTCTTGAGAAAAATAATTCATTATTGAATAAAATAATGAAAAAACACTTGTCTCCTACATTAGCAATACCACCCCTCACATCCTCCTCTTAAAATTTGTTACTTGTCCATGTTCAAAAAAAATATCTTCCCAAGCCCCTAAAAAATTCTAATATCACTTGGTCACATCAAATGACCAAAAACACTTCCCTATAGAGGCTCTCAATGGGGATAAAATAAAGAGGTAAATTCCTATTTCTAGTTGTTTTATTTTATTTTCAAGTTACTGTAATTTATTTATCCCTCATCAAATCCACATATAAAAATTGTTTTATTACTCCAGTTAAATGAATATATTGTAATTTTATTATTATAATATAATTATTAACAATAATTTTTCATTCCCCCTCATTTTTTACAAGAAATGAAAACATCATTTCAGATGTGTTAATTTATCATAATCAAGGAGTGAAATTTTTTTAATTTCCATTAACTTATCCAACTGATGGTCACGAAACACTTTTTATAGTTTACCCAAATTATAATATATCTATTATATCATATTTAAGGTTATGGAATAATTTTTTATTCACAGTATTAATTTATAACACAATATGAGTTCGTTGTGATCTAAATATTTCCAAAATAAACCCAAATGGTTATCATTAACAATTTACCTATTGATTCATCATAACATCATAATAAAAAATATTGTAATATAAATTTAAATGATGTAAAACCATTAAAAAATAATGGTTATCTTTTGGACTAGTAACCCCACTTTACACGATCCTTCATACACGTATACTAGTAATATGATCAAGAAAACCAAGGAAAATCAACGCTACCATGAAATTAAATTGAATATATTGACCCATAAAAAGGACATAAATGAACTTAATTTGTTATAATATCTCAATTTTTTGTATAAGAGGTTTTTATTCTTGTTAATTAATGATTATAATTTTACTATCTAGGACATTAAGATCATGTGATGGCCACCTTCAGACGTAAGGTAAGGGATTCTACCGAAACCTTCATTATTTGTTCTGGTTATACATTCTCTCTCCCTAATCAAATGAAATTCCCTTTTATTTTTATGTGCATCTCCTTGGTATTTTTAATATGTTAAAAACTCATGTATCAAGGTTCATTCCTCCTTCATTAGGGATATACAAGTTTTTAAAAGGTTCCATAATCAATACATTTTGATAAGCATTACATGTTTAAAGAATCTTTTTGAATTCTTACACATTATAAAGTGCACATTATAATCTATTATTAGAAAAAATATCATTCATTATAAAATTATTTTTATTATTAAAATATTCTTGGTTCACATCGGGTTTTATATAAAATATTATTTTATATTCTTCTTTAAAATATATTCTATATTTTCCTTAAACCACACTAAATTATTGTAATTAAAAATATTCTTAAATAATATTTTTACATATTTCACTTCATTTTGACATCAATTATTACGATATATAACAATATTTCCTTTTAATTTCAATGTATGTTCTAAATCCATTCTTTTATAGACTCTAATTTGATATTCCCATTTATAATGACTTATGACATGATCATGATACCCATTAATTTCCATGGGTAACCATTATGTTATGTTTGATTATTTATGTGTGACATTCATGTGGAAAACATATTAATGAAATGGTTGATGATGGTTACTCCTTGATATCTCTATAATGAATTGGGTAAAGTCTAATATCATGAGATATTATGTGAAATGGTCTTGGTGGTTTGCCTGAACTCATGCTTCATGTGCAACGGTCTTGGTGTTAGCCTAGACTCATGATCCTCAATGTGAAAAGAGTGATTAATCATGCTAAAGTATTGATTTATTTTTCTTCCTCATTAATATGATTCCATGAAAATATGATACCATGTTTTATATTATACGATTCTTTATGTCATATTTCATTCCTTTTTATATTATTATGTCATGCCTTATAAACCATGTGCTACGATTTATTCTTATAACTATTCCAATTCATGGATTTTTACATCATCCCATTGTTCATGTTATGCGCGGGTTATCCTATGCAGTTATTTGATCATAATAGACATTAGGATCTCAATATGGAGATTAAATAAATTTTGTTTTTATGTTGGTTACTTATGTACCAAATCATTAAAGACACTAGATTTTATGATTGTATAGTGTAAAATGATGTATATTTATGCATAAAATTCTGTAATAATATATCAAAAAGGCTAGGGTCTCTATAGTTGGTGCCAGAGGAAGGAATTATTTTTTTCGAGGTTATGAATAAATAAATTTAATAATATCCTTAGCATAAGACCGTGTATATTAAATCATCCCAAAATTTGGGTAAGAACAGTATAAGTGTTTTATTAAGAATATAAATCCCTATCTGGAAACTACAAGTGGACGTGGTTCTGCTATAGATATACCTAGGATAAACCACTCAAACAAGGTGTTTCAGGCCTAATTCATAGTAACATGGTACATGAAAATGGGACTCACTACGCACTTTGTTTGACACACCTTGGGGATATTCTATGGTAAATTCATAATCGCATTTTGAACCATTATCAAGGGAACAAAACAATTCCCATAAGAATACAATGTTTGGAAACAGATCATGGATAACCTAGAATGAAACCTTAGGAATCAGAAGATAGGATATTCATTTCTTTTAATATTTTATCCTTCTATGTTTAATGTTTCCATTTTACGATTATTAGTTATGTATTCAATCCCCCTAATTAAATTTTATTTTACTTATCTAATGGAAGGAAATATAAGAACATGTTCCAAAAAATCAACATGATAGGGAATGTGATGAATTCACTAATATATGGACAAATATGATGGGAACGGGTTCTCAAAACATTATGACAATACATTTTCTTCTAACCCATGTTATAATTTATAACATAAATCCTATGTAATGACCTAATTCTCTAAGGAATGGGATGATTTCCATCAAATAATTCATGGAAAAATGCCTCCCTTGTTTTTTGGATCTTATGATCCTCTCATCATTTAGTACATGATTATCTACACTAAGAAGATATTCTTTGTCCTTCAGTATTAAAAATAATAGAATGTTATACTAGAGTTTTTTTGTTCTTATAAGGAATCTGATCATTGGTATACATAGATAAAAAATATGATGTCAGAGAAGAAAATTTCTTCCATGGATTGGGAGGAATTCCAAAAAATATTTTTCAATAAGTATTTTCCACTAACTCTATGTCTAAAGATGAAAGGAGACTTCTTTGGACTTATGCATAAGGAAGATGAGTGTGTTGGGGTATATGAAGTAAACATTACAATTCTTTAAAGATACACATCTCTATTTTTGTCGTACACCAGAAGCATGGTGGATCGCTTCTTCCATAGACTAAAGAAACGTCTATGAAAAGAGTGGGTGATAAGTTACATTGAATGTTATGAGAATATTTTCCATTGTTACCTCAAGGATGGAATGTTGATCAGAGACTCTAAATGGTCTCCAGCTCTTGAGGAAAAAAAAGAGGGAAATAGGGTCAAATATGGGTTGTTTAGAAAATAAATCCCATGAAGGAAGGAAGATCAAATATCCCACATGTCAAAATTGTGGGAACAAGAATCCTATGATATGTCTAAAGGGAACCATGAATTGCATCAAATTTTTATGAATGAGACAACTGGATAAGAATTTCCGAAGAGATATGATGAATTCAAATAAAGTGGATGAAAAAGGAATGTTCAAAACAACCCTCAGCCAGTAGTGATGTGTTTCAACTACAAGGAACACAAGATTTATATAAACCATTGTCCTAAGCTTGGGGTTATTAGAGGAACTCAACAACTACCTCCATGATAACAAGGAAGGGCTTATAGAGTCACTGCAGTTGAGGTGGATCTAGAGAACAATGTGGTGAAAGGTATGTTGTTTATTCATTAATGAAATGTAAATCTAGGATTTGACTCTAGTTCTATGAATTCCTTCATATCTGGAATGTTTAGTATAATTATTCCAACACCTCCTCAAAAATATATATGTTGGGTTATCTATGGGAATAGTGAATGTGGAAATTATTTTGTATACGGTTTATAACTCCTCCCCGGTAAGTGATTGTGGTCTAAACCTCCCAGAAAATCTTCTCATACTCTTGTTGATAGAGATTTATGGTGTTTATGGAATGTATTTTATATCATTATATAATGTCATCATCAAATATCGGGAAAAGGAGTTCACTCTTCACATCCTAGATCATCCTTCAATTCTGTAAAAGTTGATGGAGGAAGATGAATACCCTTAAGATTCAGAATCTCAAGTATGTATATTATTTCATTATGATCCAAAATATATAGCTAAATTGATTGAAAGAAAGGAGATAATCATGATTGAAGACATGACCATTGTGAGGGACTACATTGATGTATTCTCAAAACAATTGTCTAGTATTCCCACTAATCACTAAGTTGAGTTCTGAATTTTGATTATTCTTATAATTCTACCAATATCAAATAAACCTTATAGAGTAGCCATCATCATGCTGAAAGAGCTGCTAGAGCTGAATAAGTAGTTGCAGGAGAAATACAATTAAGGGTTTTATATTCCTGGGTGCTTCACAATTGCGTGAACCAGTCATCTTCATTAAGAATAAGGATTTATAAATTCTACTATACATTGATTATTGTTAGCACTATAAAAACCCAATAAAGAACGAGTTTTCCTTTCCAAGGATAGATGAGTTTTTCAATCATCTACACATGGATAGTAATTTTTCTAAGGCATACCTTTGGTTGGGATGTCAACAATTAAAGTTGATTAAGGAAGATATTCACGAGACATACTTTTGAATGAGCTATGGACACTATGAGTTCATTGTTATTTTATTTTGACTCATTAATGCACCAACAATTTTTAGGGTTTTAAAAAATATAATTTTTCATAGATTACCTCAACAAACTTTTGTTAGTATTTATCAATGTTATTATGATATACTCCAAGATAAAGAAGGAACATGAGGAGTATTTGAATATTATTTTGAAGACTTTTATATGGGGGGAACTATATGAAATGTATACTAAATGTGAGTTCTTGTTGGATGAAATATCATTCTTGGAGAATTTATCACTGAAAAAGGGATATATATGGACCCTTCCAAGATAAAGGCAATCAAAGAGTGACCCAGACTGACATCTATAATGGGGATCCATAGTTTCCTTGGACTATTTGGGTATTATCAACGGTTTGTTAAGAACATATCATGACTTCCAAAACATATTACCAAGCTAACATATATTAGAGTATTTTCTTTCTGGACTCAAGAATGTGAGGAATGCATTGTAGATCTCAAAATTAGGATTATCACTATTCCAGTAATCACACTCCCTATAAGTATTGAACACATTTTAGTGTAAAACGATGCTTAAAATATGGGATTAGGACATTTACTAATGAAAATATTATATTGATAGACTATTACTCAATTTAGATGAAAATATTTAGCAAAACTGTCCCCCAAATGATATAGAGTAGGAAGCGGTGATCATTGCATTTCAAATTAGGTTTCATTTTATCTATGGGGAGAAGTGTGAGATATATATTAATTAGAAGATTCTAAAATATATATTCATTCATATGAAACATAATATTCTCTAGAAAACATTGTTAGATCTAAAAAAGGATTATGACTTCTCAATCCACTACCATATTGGTATTGAAAATAATGTAACAAATGCTCTATGTAGAAAAGATACTTCAACATTATCAATGATGAATATTGAGAAGGATGTAACATTCTTATATTTGTAGAGGATAGTCATGGGAATCAAAAAAGGGATGAAAATCATAAACCCCTTCAATAATTATTTCTAAACTATCCCCCATGGAGAAAATAATTGATGATCAAATAAAAGATTTGGAAATTCTGAAAAGGGTGGAATCTATTAGAAATGGGTAATAATCAGAGTTAATGATTGATGATAATGGATTTTAATTATTTGGGTGACAACTATGTGTACCATATGATCCAGATATAAAGAAGGAGCTTATGAATGATGAAAATTATTGAACCTTTTGTATTCACCCAAGGAGAACACAAGCTTATCAAGATATCCAAGAGAACTATTGGTGGGGAAATATTAAGAAAGATATTACTGAATATAATTCAATGTTTATAGCATGTAAATAAGTGAAATATGAAATACAAAAGTATAATTGGATGATGCAACCACTACCCATACTATCATGTAAGTAGAAGAGTAATACCATGGACTTTTTCACTACACTTCCAAGAAAATACAGATTAACAATACTATATGAATCGTTGTAGATCTTCTTACAAAGAGAAATCACTTTATCATTAATTTAGAGGACTTATCATTGGATCAATTCGCAAAGATATATACAAGAGAGGTGGTGTGGTTTTATGGAGTAGTACCATAGATTGTATCTAATCAACATCCTAGATTCACCTTGATGTTTTGGAAAAATCCCCAACAACTTATAAGTACTGATCTGAACTTTAGTTTCATCCTCAAAATGATGGCCAATATAATTGAACTATTAAAACAGTAGAAGACATGTTCATGATTTTTTTAATTGAAAGAAGGATATGATGAACATATGCCTCTAGTTGTGTTCTCTTACAATAATAGCTTCCACTCAATCATCCAAATGGATCTATATAAATCCCATAATGGGAAAACATCTAGAATTCATGCATTCTAGGATGTGGTCAGTGAACATAAGATTTTGGGACATGAAATGGTTGATAAAATGGTAGATAAGAGTAAAACCATTTAAAATATCTTTAATATATCCCATAGTCGATAGAAGATTTATGTAGACTATCATCGATGTGAACTTGAGTTAATTATTGGAGACAAGTTATTTCTCAAAATATCTCAATGAAAGATGATCAAGTGATTAGGGAAGAAATGGAAGCTAAGTCACGGGTACAACAACCCCTTTAATATTATTCATCATGTTGGAATTGTGGCATGTTGACCTACACTTCCACCAACCTTTTCTGAAGTACATAATGTATTCTATATATCGCTCTTAAGGAAGTGAAAAATAAATCCTTTATATATACTAACTTTATAGGTGGTAGAGTGTGAGAAATATTATTCTTATAAGGGACGTCTAGTGACAATCTTTGATAGTAGAGATAAATTCTGGCACAATATGATGGGTTCACCCAGATAGATCTCTAATTAATTGGGTAATGTTTAGTCTCATGATACATTATGCGAAAATATTATGGTGGTTAGCCTTGAGTTGTACACCATGTGAAGCTGTCTTGCTGGTTAGCCTAGAATTAGGCTCTTTTATGTGCAATGATCCATGACTCATGCTAAAGACATATTTTATGTTGCTACAAAAAAACATTGATTCCATGAATATATGATTCGTTGTTTTATATGTTATGATTATTTATTTCATGTTCCATTCCATTTTAGATTATTATGTAATCCCTTATTACAAATGTTATGGGATTTATTCATATGATTATTGCATTACTGGTTTTTTAGATCATCCCATTGTTCATGTAATCCCCATGTTATCCTATTATTTTGTTTCAGCACAATGTATGTTAGGAGATCAATGTAGAGATTAAATTAATGTTATTTTTATGATGTTTACTTTTTAACCTAATATTCCAAGACACCATACATTTTGATTGTTGGATTGAAATATTATTTTTAATCTTGTATTAAATAATTTAATAAAATGTATTAAAGTATAGGGAAACTATAAAAAAAACATTTCATAGAAATTTCATAATATTGGAATGCCACTAATATGATAGATACTTCATAGAATAATTCAACATAAAAAAGAATCAGATAAAAATGTATTCAGGTTTAGGATCCAACAACTGATCATGTATACCATTAAGATTATTTTTCCAATTGAAATGGTTTTTAAAGATCTAGATAGCCTCTTAAAATCCCATAAATTTTAATGCATCAGTAAATTCATTTGAATTATGATACACCCATAAGGGATTTCCCCCATATAATCCGAAACTTCCCCCATTATGGATATCCTAGCCAGATAACCATCAAAACTTCTGATTCAATGTCTAATATCACACAATCGGTAGATATATATGAATATCATGATAAATTTTATGGGAAATATTTAAATAATTTATTAATGTGACTTCAACATATATCCATGAGAGAGATATTCCCCAGAAATGATATGGATTATGTTAGAAATTTTTTATCTGAAGGTATTTTGGGTATTTAGAATCCATGGAGGGGGTATGATCTCTGACCATATTTTCAGAAGATGAGCATAATTTTAATAGCTAAACACATATTTAGGAAATTAGTTGAATAATGAATATTTTATAAAATTCTTCCACAATATAATTTATAGTTTCCTCTAATATGAATGTTTGATGAGATGTTGATTGAGGCCTTTGTTGGAAACTATATAAATTCATTGTGCCACTTATTATATAACTTCCCTTTTTGAGTTAATATAGATAAATGCGTAATAAGAATATTATATAGAGGAAAATTACCCTATAAAAATTCATATACTAGATAATACATTTAATGGATTAGGAGGAGTCATTATTGTTTCATGACATATTCTATGTCTTAAAATATTGTGATCCCTTTCAAATCATGTGGTCGTTTAATTCTGTTATAATCATCTGAGTCACATGATCATTTTCAGGTTCATATGAATCAAATAAATATTATTATATAATCTGATAGACCATGAAGGATAAGAGAATCATTAAATGAATTCCCACATTCAAGGATATTCTTCATAGCATAAGAGAGTTGACAATGATTAGATAGCAGAATGGTTTCATGAGTATATTAGTAAATTCCATCATTCCAATCAATCATGTAGGGAATTTTCATGTAGATATCACATCAATAAATAATGTGATTACTTCTTATGATGAGTTTAT
Organism: Viscum album; assembly: GCA_963277665.1. Taxonomy (NCBI): domain Eukaryota; kingdom Viridiplantae; phylum Streptophyta; class Magnoliopsida; order Santalales; family Viscaceae; genus Viscum; species Viscum album. The sequence goes on along the minus strand of OY728143.1, from coordinate 2,080,870,040 downwards.
GGGAAGTATCCTTGTGATGATTTCATATGGAAGAAAAGAATATTTTGTAAATATTGAGGTTTGAGTAAAAGGTGAGATGGTAAGCCCCTTAAACCAGCATTTAGAGAGTATATTATGGAATCCCTAACTAAATTTATAGAGATGATAAAGAATCCATCGGGAAAAATTCCATGGGGATCATGTGGGAATTTAATTCTTTGGAAGCATGTACTCATTATTTTTAACCATTGAATATTTCATTTGATGGAGTGATTTTTTTCTTCCCTCGAAATGAGAATTGTTATATTATGGTTCAATGTGACAACCAAAGTAGATGTATTATTTTCCCACAAATAAGATATGGAAGAAACATATATTCAAGGTAATCAACCAACATGATCAAATTAATCGCATAATTTTACAAGAGAATCATAATCACATAAACCATGTAACATCATGTTAAGTGAATATGTTCTCCATGTAATATATTAACTAATCATGTAAAGCCCCTATAATAAGAACTGATGACCATGAAATTACCCTCACATGAGTATTCCATATCACATTACATCTAAACTGAAAACATGATATCATATATCAAATAATTTTCTGGATAATTATAATGATGGGATCACTATGTATGGTGTTTTACATTGAACCTCACTTAAAGAGTTAAAAAAATCACATGATCAGTTTATAGAGCCCATGAAATACATTTTATATACTATAATAATTACATTAATGATGTTTGGAATTATGGATTGATCATGAAATTACCATACAAATGATTCTTTCTAATCAAAATAATACCACATTTGAATCTTCTAAATCATGAAATATGTTAGTGTACAAAGTCCTCGAATCCCTCAAGTAATTAGTGACATAAAATATTTAAATATGTGTATATTTATATGATGTGAGATAAAATATTTCTTCCTATGAAGGGATTACAAGATTCAGGTGATCAATTATTAATCATGCAATGACATTATAATTATTTGATAGGTGATAAAACAAATATTCATCAGACCAGATAGATCATGTGAAGCATCATAAATAATATAAAATCCTTACATTTTCTATGCTAGAACTTATGAAGGCCCTTTATCATGCATCATCATTTCATGAAGGATTCTGGACATATTGACCTAATCTCTCAATGTATATTGAACATCTAATTTTTCTCATCCAGAAGACCTTTGATAATCCATGTATTCTAGAATTTTATATTCAATGGAGTTATCATGTATGATCTATTTCTCTTCTGACAATAAGAGGATTACATTGATAGAATATGTCTTGATCATGAGAATTGTAAGACTAATTTGTGACACTTTTGAACATTCCCTCCACTAACTAATAAAATATATCATACATAATCACTCCTCAATGTATCATATACACGAGATTTGAATTCCCAAAACAACCACGAATTACATGAAATATGTGACACACTTAGAATCAAGAGTACACATTCTGAATTGGATGACTATATGATCTGAACTGTATTCCACATGAAAATTATAATGGGTAATATAAGTGATTATCTAGAAGGTTAATTTGATTCTTGTGATAAGATCACTGATCAAAATAAGGACATCTAGTATATAAGCTAGATCACCTGAAATATTTCTGAAATTTTACTAGGATAATGAAAATGACCTTCAGCATAAAGGAAAAATCAGTTGATTTCTTAGTAGTAAAACACCTTAAAAACATTATTTAATTCTCATGATGGGGGATAAAAGTTATGTATGATTAATGATAAGGATGATAATTTTTTTTTGTGATTGTGTCATTAATTTGAAAAGGTATTTTCATTGATCACATGATAAACATAAAATAGGTGAGATAGATCTTGTGATGCACTTCATACATATCAAGATGATCTTGAAATGACCTATAGACAAGTCAACCTAGTTCTTATGAAGCCCATTGAAATTATAATCAATTCATTTGATTCCCATTTGTTATGTTGGGGTGATTACATAATGACCTATATAAATTTCATCTGTTTTGAAGACATTATCATAGACATGTTAGATGGATCATATGACTTCCATTGGAAATGTTATGTAAACAACATGATATACACTGTAATTGTCTACCTGGTTTTTGTGAAACCCATAGACATTTTATATATATTATGTATTTTCCTTTAGATGTGTTGCTCAGACCTTGTGATTGCATTTGTGAATGTTAAGAAGAAAACACAAAGATCTCTAGTCATGTTATTCTAGTTCATGTGAAATACCTATACATGTTATCTAGATAATGAGATTCCATTTGGACAGGTAGGGTAGATCATGTGACGACCTATGGATATGTAATATTTGGAAATGTGATTCCCCAGATGTATCAACCTAATAACGTGATATCCATGAGACATGTCCCCTAGTCTGCTTTAAAACCAACAAAATAATTTGATTTTTCATGTGAAATATCATGAATCGTCCCCCGGGGCCTGTGTCATGACTACCCCAAGCCCGCCTTCCACAGGTCAGGGGTTGGTGAGTAGCACCGAAAGTCATATTCCCAAAAACCGGGAATGAATTGCCTTTATAACAATTAAACACACACAAATAAGAAAACAGAAAGGTATGGAAACAAGTAAATTGTATAGTAAAAAGAGTGTGAACATTAGGGAAAAAGGGTCCAGAATACAAGCCCAACTGGAAAATACAAGAAAAATAGAATGTATAAGTTAACTGAATCATCTCATGTGAACACCCACCAAAGACCCTACCTGAAGGGTATGTACAGTTCTTGAATGGTCGTCTCTGCAGTATGCCTCATCGAAGGTTGACCTCCAAGCTACCTCCAGTCCTGGTACCTTCGTCCTCAGTCAGCGCTGTCCGTTGTCTGCACCAAACACAACAAGGTGCGGGAATAACCCATGTAGTGGTGAGTATAACAATACTTAGTAGGGAGCTTGAGACCCTCAAAGTTCTCACAAAATTAATAAAGGATAAACCACAAAGCATGGGAACAATTGAGAACCTTACATAGGTATATTCCCATACATATACCTAAGTTATCGAGTATATCCATATCATTCATGAGTAAAAACAAAGCCCAACTCTTTAACCCAAATCTCAACTGTTCCACGAAGGAACGAATACCATGAAGGAAACCACCATGAAGTTAAGTACCACAAAGGTTCACCACACAGAAGAATATTACAAAGATATCACCACGAAGGTAAGTACCACAAATGTATGCCACACAGAAGATTAACACAAAGGTAATGACATAGCTCACACCAGGTATAAATTCGGTATAGTAGTAAAGATAATTAGATGTAAATACTGAATCATTTTACATTGTAAAGTGGAATACCTAAGTAGGATAAAAAATCATCAGACCCACATAAGATCCTAATACTGCAAACCCACGTAGGATCCTAGAGTAGTCCCAAATGGATTTACTAGAGAGAATCTAAGTGGGACTCTCGAACATAGACCCACGTAGGATCCCAAAGCAAATACACACTTAAGATTCCAAAGCACATACCCACATAGGATCCCAAAGCAGAGACCCACATAGGATCCCCAAGAACAGACCCACATAGGATCCCTTCCTCATGTTACAACCAGCTACATGGTACCTACACTAAGCTCGCTTGATTCTGGGAGATTCCACTCCTCAATCCATAGGTCTATAATCCAACTACCACGAAGTTCCACGAAGAAGTATCCCAAAGGACCACCACATAATAGGGGTCTCAACGCAATAGAAGTTGTTTCAATCAAATGCCCAATCTGTAAGTTATTATCCTTTTCGTCTTGAGGGCATAGTTGGATTCATGGTCGATCCAACCCAGACATACTCCAACTTTATCCAAAACTCAAGTGGGTAATACCAAAAGGAATTTATCGATCCAAGGTTTCTGGTGCCGCATACGGTTCATCAAACAGATGCTAGAAGATGAAGATATGGCTGATAGAGTGGAAAAGGTCGAAGCTGGTCCCGATTTGGTCCGACCCGGTCGGACTGACTTGGCCCAACATAGCATGGGCCGACCCGACCCGGTTCGGGTCGACATGGCTTGCCGGCGCGGCCCATCTCACTGGGTAGCTTGTGATGGCGGCCCGTTGGGTGGTTTTCTTGGCTTGCAGCTGGCTGGACGGCCCGCCCCAATCCATGTGGCATGGTCGCGCACTACCGCATCACTGACAGCTGGAAGCGAGACGAACGCCCCTCCCCCACCACCACGACCTTGTGTCATGGCACTTACACAATAGGCAGAGCAGATGCGCTCTTCCATCACCATCATGCAGCCGGTCATGCGCTAGCCACTGCCCTATCTCTACCACAGACGACAGGTCGAGACTCTTCTCTGGTGGCGTTGTTGCACTATCGTCGTCTTCATAGATGGATAGAGTGCCAGCCTCCATTCTCGAGTCCCACTGGTGTATTCACTGGCGACATTCCTCGGGTCACCAGGAATAAAGAATGGGCCATGTTAGTTTGGCCCGAACGCTCCGTCTTTGAACAGTAGCAATCATATTATTTGTTCTCGAATCATGAATAACGTCAAGAACAGATAAGGGGGTATTCAAAACAATAAACCCTACCTTGTCATTCGATTGAGGTGTCGGGACGATGAAGAAGACACTATTTAAGAACGTTAGTTTTTTTTTCTTCCACAAGGTTCTCCTGATCCAAGTTCTGGGTTGTTCCTCATTCCTCATTGGAGAAAGTTATTCGTTGGAGAGAATGATTTTCTCCAAAGTTCTCCCCTTTCCCCTTTTCCAACGAAATCCTCCAACCCAAAAAATGAAGATCCAAATTAATAAAAATATGTCTAAAAAATAATTAATTAAGGCACATTTAATTAATTGTAGTTGGCTCAATTTATTAATTGGATAGTCGATTGGTTTCCCTGCATTAAGATGGGTTCGGGTGGTCCCAACCACCAAGAATTTAAATTGGGGGTTTTCTAGCTCAGGTGGTTCCCACATCCATAATATCAAAAGAGGTTTCAAAAGAAATATAAAATATTAATTATTTTTTTCCTTCTTCCATGAGAATGTGAAAAACTATCCTCCACCCTCGACTTACTGCGGTTGAGGTGAAGGTCTTCTTAAGCGAATATTGGCGTTGTGAGTTCAACTGTGTCCTCAGATTTAAATTCTGAGCACCATTTCAAAAGTTACAAAAAACACCTCTCATGTTTACTAAACCTATGTAAAAAAAGATCGTAAATTTATTTCGGGCACACCGGGCCTCAGAATCATGCGCCATAAATTTTCACGGACTCGTAAAATTCATATATAGTTTAAAAACATTACATGGAAATTTTGGGTATTTACATGAAAACCCATGCACATGTCAGGTATACACCCTTATTAATGTTATGATAACATCCACATATATTTTATCCTTTTCATTAAAACATCCTTTAAAATGTCATATCCACATCCTCAAACATTTCATTCTTTTCATTCATACACACTTAATCATTTCTACTTTGTTAGAAAGGTATAATTCCACTTGTGCCCTAAAACTATGTGAACCCAAACCATTAACCTTTTTATGACTACCAACTATACGTAGAGAGTGTCGATGATGGGATAGGGTTTATGCAGTCATGCAACTTTTTCATTCCATGGTCCTTCATGCAGACTGGGAATACTCAACAAACCTCTCATAGTCCCCACCCTAAATCTATAAGAGGATATAGGTTGGATTTATATTATTGGAATCCAATTTTGTATATTTACTTAATCATTCCATATACAGTTTCCCATATGAACCATCTCACGTTGTTCTACAATATTTTCTCATCCTCTAGAGGGCTCAGGGAAACATGAACTATGATGAAGCTAATTGTTTTTATAGAGAGTATACAAAGGGGGAATTCTTAATTCCTTAGATCCATTTCCACCATGAATACCATGCCTTCTCTTATAGGTCATATATACTATAACGTTTACTTCTAGAACTAATAGGATGTGAGTTTGATCCCTTATTATAAATTTTTTCTCATGCTAAGAATGAATCACATGATCTAAGTGAATTGCACCAATTGAACCACTAACATAATAATCCTACACCAAATTAAATGAAACTCAGTGTTTTATCCCCTATCGCACAATAGGGAAACCTATATTTGTACTCCCCACTCAAATATCATGGAAAACAATGTCTGTATTCCCTATTCAAATATTTGGCCATCCTCTGTGTGTATGCCCCTCTCAAATATCATTGCAGCTTCATTCTGTAAGTCCCACTTAATAATCAGTGTATCCTTAGTGTATATGACCAACTAAAATATCATGGAAACCATACGGTATAATCCCCACTCTAATATTATAGCATCCACTGTGTGTAATCCCCAAATACCAGTTCATCCTCAGTGTGTATTCCACATGAAAGTCAAATTGTGCATCCCTTATGACATGTCTGATATTCAATTATATCATTTTTCACACACTGAGTGTTATTCTTACTGGATAATATATTTTTTTAGGATCATCTCCATAATAGGATAAAATGGTTTCCCAAACATGGTCATACATCATGTTATAATCATTGAACTATGAGGACTCTGATTCCTTTCATAAGTATCATATACTTGGAACATTTCTAAAAACATTTCTCTATACCTGATGCTTAAATTCCATAATATATGACATTTCATAATGATGATAAACTCCATTTAATGTTCCTATATGAAATATGTGTGTTTTGATTCCTATAATAACAGGATATGTAGGATGCCTTGTAAAACTTCAATCTCAATCCCAAACCACCTATCGCCTTCCAGGATGGTAATAAACAATATATTCCACAGTCCTATGAATTTATATAATTATAAGTCCCCAATTTTTATGAAATAAATGAAGAAAATACTATAATCCTCGGACACATATAGATGTATTCATTAATAGAATTTCCTGTTTCATGTGCATGGATTCAACAGCTGGTTATTTTTTAGGGAAACAAGTCTCATACCATTAATCTAGAATGATTTAGGAACCTATTGTAAATATAAAATAGTGTTTATTATTAGGTATGAATTCCATCCAAATTTTTTTGAAAATCATGAACTCCCATCATCTAGATCAATTTAAGTTCTTAATTGTTATTGGTCTTGGAAAACTAACTGATCGTCTGCCTTTAGAAAGAAAGAATGTATGTCATTACAAATATGAGAGTAATTACGGGTTTCTATCATAAACATAAATGATAATCCCAATAAAATCAATTAGAGAGTTTCAAACAATCGAAATTTATAAAAGTATAAAATTTATGGTTCCCAATTGGCCATTTTCTACATTTTTTCTAAAATCGACCACAATAAAAATATATTTCAAAATAATATCTATTTTTAAAATTAAACGATCTCATCATCCATTCAAATCAATTGATATAAAAAATTAATTCTTCATAATTTTTTTAACATATATTAGAAATTTGTTTAATTAAATTTAACCTTCTAATTAAAATAAATATTTTTTAATAGATAACTATTAACGGTGTTTTTTAACCAAAAAAATTCTATTTATCAAACATTTATTAGATTATTTTTTATTATCATTACTTAATCATTATGTTTATATTATTTATATATTTTTCTAATAAATAATAAAATTAAATCAATAAATTTTATTTATATAATTTCTATGAATTTACTATATTTTTTTAAAAATATATAATTCTTCTAAATATTTTCACTTGATTAAATGTTGTTTTCCTACATAAAAACACTTAAAATATTAAAAATCATTACTTTCGTAAATTATGTTTCATTTAAATATCATATAATGTATTTTGTTTTTTATAGTATAGAATTAGTCATTTAATTCATTGTTACATATTTCAAATTCTAATATTCATATCAGTTTTGTTTAAGGAATAATATAGACTAAAATCACATGGTATTATAGATATTGAATTACATCTCACAATATACACATATTTTATGGTCAGAGTGCCCTATAAAATATGGATATAATCTCTCATCCCTCTACTGAGACTGTTATTATGATTTTTTAAGATAAAAGTTTCAATAAATTTTTTTTTCTAAGAAATTATTTTTATAGTTTTTTACCATTTATGAAAAAAAATTCAAAAATTATTTATATCAAATGTATTATTCATGAAATATAATTATTTTTTTAGAAATAAATTGTTTTCATATACCATTGTCATTATTATTATTTGTGAGTTTGTTATCCATGGTTTGTTTTTGGTAAAAAATTATAGACATGGTAAATTTTTTTGGATCGACATTTATCACAATAAACAATCAGAAAATGAAATTATTTATTCACTAAATAGATCTAATATCATCAGAAATGAAATATTTTTTAAGGTAGTATAATATAATTTATTTTCCTTAGAAATATATAGATAAGGACACCAAAAATACATAGATATGAACTATAACATCTATGGTAATAGTGTTATTCAATTTGAGAAAAATGAAACCATTATATGGTCACCACAGTAGAAATATCACATTTTTAAAAGAATATGTGAATAATATTTAGTAATACTTTATCATATAGGGATTATATATTCGTATAAAATAATTTCATAATATAAAAACATTGTAACTTTTGAATTTTGGAAATTTTCATTCTAGAAATAATTAATCCATTAAATCAACCGATCAAATAAAACATTTCATCATTGATACTTCTATCCAACACTATTAAACAAATGAGTGGTCTTTTAAAATCATTCTTCAAGGGTTATAAAAATTCCTACAAGATCCAACTACATTGTAGATAAATTTTTTATATAATTGTAGTATGTGTTAAACTCTCAATTACACCTGGAAGCTTCCATTCGACATGAAAAAAATCAATAACACTATTTCTCTTCTATTTCAAGAACCTCTTCATCCACAGGATGAATTATGCTAGTCCATAAAAAGTATTTATTCATTCCTCTTCACTTGGATATTTTATTAAACTTTTATCCCAAAATAATAATCCATAATACTGATAAAATATTAATATTTAGCAGTAATCTAAAATCTTCCATAGCAATTGTATTTGTGGAACGACATGAATCAATCCTTCTGCAATTAACTCAATCTTCCCTGAAATACATCATCATATATAAATGTATCTAGAAATACTAATACATTGATTTAGATATGGTCAGCTTAATTACCTTATTTTCCCCTTTTACTCTTCTTTAATTATTCATTTACATGTAATTGAATGTCTTCATAATTATATATTAAACATGGTATATCATGTTTATAGAAACATATCCACTGAATCACCTCACTCAAAATGATATCAAGAAAATTATTAAAAAATATTTTTATTTCTGAAATTATTGCTAATAGTCGTAACCGGTTTATCCCAAGTCAGTGAGAGTAAGAACTATAAAAAAATCAAACACAAGATACAAAATAATTACTCCTACCATATACCAAAAAAATTATATAATGTTGATGTTCTTAACATGATCTATCATTGGAATTCTTTCCAAACTTATCATACTAAATAACAAACAAATAATAAACACTTTTCTACATGAATTTATATTCTCATACACATAAAATAGAGGATTATTAAATTATACAATGGTATTGACCTCCAAAATAATGATAGAATCATTCCCTATAAAATATGATCATATCACACAACATGATTTTCTTTTTATACTTTATCATACATCTTAATTAATTAATTATTTTATGAATCCTTCTGACAAATGATCAATGTACTTCTCAAATGAATAATCTCCCATATATATCGTCAACATTATAATGTCTATCTCGATACGATTTTCAATATTGACACCTAATTACTCCAATTAAATTTATTTAATAACGTAGAATATACATTAAATGATAAAATAATTAGTAAAATAATGTTAATTTTAATTATACAATAGACTATATTGATCCTCGATGAACCACATGATCATATACCACTTATAGGGTCCAAATCTCAGATATGAAAGAACCCATTAAAACCTCATGCATGGAAAAAACAATATTACGTATGGAAATGAATGAAACAATGAAAATTGTTATGAGAACTAATAATATAAGTCGCAAAATCTATATTACTAAACCACGTCACACTCATAATATCAAAAATCCTTGAACATGAACATGATCGATACAAAGATAAAGAATAATTATATTGAATTATACTGATCAGAATTTTTTTCATAATGTATCAAAAAAAATATTTCTTTATTTATTATTGTATGAATATTAATTAATAAAAAATCAATAGATTTCAATTTTTATACTAATTTCCCACACAATTTATTTATAGTAGTGATTATCTATTGAAACTAGTACAAGAGTATTATCATATCTATAGGGAATCAACCATTGATCATAAATATTGTATCTTCAAAAAGCATCATACAAGTGTCCACAGATCGTTCCTCAGCACCTATAAATTTTACCTCACCATAAAAAGAGATGAAATATAAGATAAACGATCCCCTACTATCCATTATAAGGCCACACCCTCTTACTTAACAATTCATTCAAGAGCTTTCCACATTCAACAAAATCCAAGAAAAAGGATCCTTCTAGAAGCCCCATCATCCCTACTGACTAACTATGCATCTTTTCATGAAATCCACTAGGGTGATCATCCATATAGAATCTAAATCCAGACCCTCCATCAATGATATTGTCCAGATCTACCACCAATTGATTAACACGAATCAAATGATAGATGTGAGATCATTTGATTCATTATCTAGCCTTGTTCCTCACTTCCAATATTGTCCAGCAAGTAGCCTAAAGAGCATGACATGGACTTGAATTTCAACCCCTTCCTAGTCGGCGCCCCGAAACCTGTCATTGTGGAAATTTAGTATCGATACCCTACATCAACTGATGTTCATGCTCTACCCCAATGAACCTCATATGGCTCTTTTCCATTCTCCCATGAAAAACACATGCTCACCTGATTATTTTAGAGAGTTTGTATAGCACAGGACATGAGATGCTAATTCCATTTAATTTTTCTCTATATTATCCTCCATAAGTATGGACTGGTTCATTAGTCTCCAAACATAAAAATTAATTTTTTTAGGAATCAACCTACACTAGAATTTCCTAGCTCACTCATCACTACTGTACTGCACATGAATCAGTTTCATTAAGTCCCTCCAATAGAATAGCCCTGATATTGAGCCCACAAACACGAATTGGTCAGGTTCTACAAGAATCCTGATGGAATAAAATATATTCTTATACTCATAATTGAGTATATAAATTGAGAATGATGGATTATTAGTAATTTATTTGAAATAGATTCTTGACACTGGGAATACGGGAAAGAACAACTCATCCATTACATAGTTATATGTCCAAATATTGATGTCACCACATCCAATAATACATCTCACATGCTCCTATAAGACCTGAAAATGTGATCTCATGCATTAGTCAAGGCTTGAAAACCTATTGTTGCAATAATATTAGCTCCTCAAGTCCTCTATATACCTAAATTTAATTAACATATCCCATAATGAGATTCCTTCGATCACATAACGTACATGTCTTGCCTATGTGGCCTAAATGGTTTCAACCACACTCTACATCCTGATACCACGATCCACAACTGATTCGGATTTCCATTTAAATAAAACCCTAAGACAACTACATGCCTGATTCACATCTGAAAAAAAAAGATTTCATTATGTTCCCCATCTTGGTGATAGTACATTTGGTGGGGGGGTTATAATAGAAATCAAATGCATTGGAATATATGTAAGAACACTATATATAAGAGTTCTTCTCCCACCAAAGGATTTAAATTTACACTCCCAAATTCATATACACCCCATTACCCTATTCAAGATGTGATTTAAGATGGACTTTTTTATTATGCTACTAGAGATTAGAGCACCGGGGAAATCATTGGTAGTTTTCATTGTTGCATGCCCATCTATTCCTAAATAGCCCTATTATGCCTTCCTAAAAAATTATTAGATATAAAAACATTTCTTTTATTGAAGTTGACATGTTTTCCACTCAACACACTAATGGTGGTTATGATATTGATAAATCCTTCCAATGATCATTTCATTCAATTAATAAAAATATCATGTAATTGGAAAACTTGAGATGAGGCACCAAACTATCCCCCAACATTTTTTTGAATGGTATAATCCTTCCACCCTCCATGGAATTTTGAAATTTCCTTGTAAGAGCCTCCTAAGATGATATAAAAAGGCCAGAGGAGAATGGATATTCTTTCTTTACCCCCCATAATGATTTGAATAAAGCGAATCCCTTTTTAATTTCAGAAATTGAAATCCATGGATATGCATAGAATCTGAAATAGAAATCAAAATAACCAATCATTTAAGCTAAATTTCCTCATAAATTTTAATATAAAAAATCTATTCTAATATATCATATGGATTATTCATATCAAATTTAACCATCACATTGGATACAAATTTTTTCATTATAGTCCTCCGCAATCTCTCTCTCAATTCTAGTAGATCCTTGGATGTTTCTCCAATACACAATTCCATGTTGTTCTTCAAAAACAATCTCAGTTATCACATTACCAATTAATCTATTCAACATATTGCCTAGAATATGGAGAAACAATTACCCAATAATATAGGTTTATACAGATATATTTAAATTGGATATTTCACCTTGGGTATAGGAATTACCCTTGAGGCGCATTCGTCCGTCTTAAGATCACTACGCCTAATAAAATCTTGGACCACCCCCTTAACCTTCTCCATTACAATCACCCAAAATTCAGTGTACAATGATCTAAGTAAAACATAAGGCCTGGATATGCTTTCTGTTATCAGTATATGGACTATTTCTTGGATCTGTTTAAAATTTTACTTGCCCTCAAGATAACACCAATCCTTATCATCCTTGGAATACATCCTATAATGTATAACACTTCACTACCCTTCTAGACTGAATTCTCATGAAAGTTGTTCTATCTAGCCAGATGACCTCTTAATGTGACCGAGAGAATGCTTCCAAGACACCTATATATTAGAAGTAAATGAAACTTCATCCGGCTTAATATCAATATTCTTATCCTTTAGCCTTTACATCAACAAGGCCTTCATGTAAGATCTATTCTTATCCCCTTCAATAAGACAATGGGATCTGGATTTCTGTCTACTCATCCTCTCAATTTCTAATAGTTGTTTAGCCAGAATATTTTTCATATCCACGACACAATAAAACCTATCATCATCCTAGACATCATGAATACTATCCTCTATTCTCTCAATGTCACTTTTTAAATTTTCGAGGTTTTGATCCTCAACTAAAAAGTTTCCACACCACATTTGTAGGGAAGTTCAAAACCAACAAATTTGCCTCATGAGACCAAACAAAGAAGACCCCTCACCTGGTTACTTCAATTTATTCTTCACTACCTATATGAAATCTCCTTGATGATTCCAATTGGGAGAATACTAAAACTTCTTATTTATCACCCTACTATTTTACAACATAACTAGTAACAGGGAATGCTTCGACACTGATCCAGTGAGATGAGAGACAGAATAATGAGATGTTGAATCTCAACTATGATGGTTGGATATAAATCTATCAATCTTACTCTATATTCCCCTCAATAATTTTTGATTGTTTCTCTAGTTATATTTACTCATAGATAATGTCTTTTTCATAAAAACCTTATCTTCTAAAAGGCCCTTGAAATCATTCTTCTCATCGATCTCATTCATAGATCATCATCTCTTCTCTATTGAATTAATAATTATATTAAAGTCCCTAATGACAAAACATAATGCATTACCTGGTTGAAACAACTGGAATTGATGTCAAAGTTTCTCTTGTTCATCACTAAAAAAACTCACATAAACAAACGTAATGAAGTCCTCTACACTCATTTCTCTAATATTTTTTTGTAATATGTTGTGAAGAAGCTTCCAAAAATTACACTAAAATACTATTCTTACAAGATATACAAATATTTTTATTGCATGAGTCAACATGCATGAAATCTAAAAATCCCAACTATATGATTTACGATGAAATACTCTCCACTTTCTATTTATATTCCATAATAATAACCATTGTTTCATTAAATAGACATCCCTCTAAAGCAATAAACTCACATTTTACCTACGCTCTTAACCCCCCACATATTCATAATAATGATGGTAATAATGATTCTTAAGAATATGCGACCTTGTGTACAAGAGAAAAAATCCCAGAAGTCAAACCTAATATTGAAGCCTCCTTAGAATTATCCATAATAATAATTTTCCATCATTCAATCAACTGAGCACCATTCAGACACTTCCCCTACATTTCCTCTGAACAATCCCCAGCCTGCCCAAAGCCATTTGGCTTCTCAAGAGACACACCACTATTATAAGGATGCGGCAAAGAGTGACGGGAATCTAATAGATACACCTCAAATATCATGGAATCAAATTATATCCTCTCCAGAGAATATCTCCGGGGTATAATTTCCACAATCTCACACTCGGGTACGTACATACTGGATGAGTGAGTAGAACCTCCCATAAGGCATTGCACAAGCATTCTATGGCCCTCTATGTGAGCACCAAGTTTTAGAAGGAACTTATAAAGTTAGGGGAAGTGTCTGATTGGTGCTCAGTTTAATTAATGTAGTCAAATTATAATCAGGGATAATTTCAAGGAGGCTTCACTATGAGGTTCGACTTCTTCGATTTTTTCTCTTGGAAACAATGTAACATATTTTTAATAATCATTATTACAATCCTTATATAGAATATGGGGGGGGTAAGAGAATAGGTAAAATGTTATTTTATTGCTTTAGAGTTATATTGAGTAAATTCTGAAATAATTGTTATTAGGGAATATAAATAGAATGTGGAGTGTATTTCATCGTAAATCAGATAGCTGGGATTTTCAAATTTCATGCATGTTGACTAATGAAATAAAAATATTTGGATATTTTGTATGAATTGTGTTTTAGTGGATTTTTTGGAAGGTTCTTCACAACATATTACAAAAAATATAAGAGTAGTGAGTGTAGAGGACTTCATTACATTTGTTTATATGAGTTTTTTTATGATAAACAAGAGACACTTTGACATCAGTTCCTATTGTTTCAACCAATTAATTTATAATGCTATTTCTATAGGGAATTTAATATTATTATAGATTCAATAGAGATGATAGGTGGTTCTTTGGCATACATCAATGTGATGAAATATTTCAAGTGCTTTTTAGTGGATAATTTATTGATGAAAAATGCATTTACAAGGAAAAAATATAACTAGTGAAACAATCACAAATTATTGAGGCGAATATTGAGTAAGATTGATAGATGTATATCCAACCTTCATGGTTGTGATTAAAATTCCCAGGATTCAGTCTCTCATCTCACTAGCTCAGTGTCGAACCATGCCCCTTTACTGGTCCTGTTGAAAAAGAGTGAGGAGATAAATAAGAAGTTTTATTATTCACCCAGTTGAAATCAAAAAAGATATTTCATACAGGTAGTAAAGAGGTCATGGAAGAAACCGGAAGAGGGATCTTCTTGGTTAGGTCTCATGAGGTGACTTCATTAGTTTTTAAAGGACCTAAAAGTGTGGGGAGGAAACTATATGGTTGAGGATCACAACCTGGAAAATTTAAAAAGTGAAATTGGGAGAATAGAGGATAGTATTTATTATTTCTGGGATGATGATATGTTTTCTCTTCTGGTGGATAAGCAAATTATTCTGGTTAAGAAACTATAAGAAATTGAGAGGATGGTTAGATAGAAATACAAATCCCTTTTTCTTAAAGAAGGGGATAGGAATATATCTTACATCTAGGCCTTCTTGAAGTAAAGGAAAAAGGGTAAGAAGATTAATATTAGGTCAGATTATGGTTAATTTACTTCTAATATATAGGTGGCTTCGAAGCTTGCTCTCGATCACATTGAGGGTCATCTGGCTAGGCAGAACAACATTCATTAGAATTCAGTCTAGAAGAGTAGAGAAGTGTTATACATTATATGATGTATTCCAAGGACGATAAGTATTGATTTTCTCTATAGGAATGTCAAATGTTGATGAGATCAAAGAAATAGAAGAATTGGTAGGGTGATAACTGAAATTGTTTCTAAGGAACAACATGGCATTGTGCATGGGTGAAACATCCAATGATATTTCCTATAACCAAGGTGAAAGATCCCATTTACATCTATCAGTATATACCTATATTATTGGGTATTTTTTTTAAGATTATAGCCAATATTTTAAATAGAAGAATTGGTAGGGTGATAACTGAAATTGTTTCTGAGGAACAATAGGGCATTGTGCATTGGTGAAACATCCAAGGATCTATTGGAATTGTGTGAGAGATTGTGAAGGAATAAATTAAAAAAAAACATTTTTATCCAATGTGATGGTTAATATCGATATGAATAAGAAATATGATAGATTAGAATAGTGTTTTTATATTAAAAGATATGAGGAAATTTGGATTAAAATAATGGTTTTGTGATTTATGTTTCAGTTTCAGTGCATCTCCATGGATTTCGATTTCTCATATGAAAAAGGGATTTGGTTTCCTCAAATCATTATGGGGAGTAAGTAAAGGAGATACAATCTCTCATAGCCTTTTTATATCATCTTATGTGGTGCTTTCAAGGAAAATTTAAAAGGGGCTTAAATATAGAAGCATTATACCTTTCAAAAACATGTTGGGGTATAGTTTAGTGTCTAATATCAAGTTTTCTGATGACTTGATATTTCTTATTAATGGAATGAAATAATCATTGGAATTATTTACCAATATCATAACCACCATTGGTGTGTTGAGTGGAAAACATGTCAACATCTGTAAAATAAATGTATTTATATCAAATAATTTTTGAGGAAGGAATAATACGGCTATTTAGGAATGGATGGGCATGCAACAATGACAAATATCAATGATTTTCCCTAATTCTCCAAACTCTAATAGATGAATCAAAAATTCCACATTCAAAGAAATCTTTAATTGGGTAATGGGGTGGATATGCAATTGGGAGAGTAAATCTCAATCCATTGGTGATAAAATAACTCTTATAAATAGTGTTCTTACATATATTCCAATGCATTTGAGTTCCCTTATCAAACCCCCCAAAGGTACTATCACTAAGATGGGGAACATAATAAATGATTTTTTTGGGATGTTAATTAGGCATGTGGGTGTTGCTGGGTTTTATTTAAATGGAAATCCAAATCAGTTGTGGAGGCTGGTATCATGCTGCAATGTTTGGTTGAAACCATGTAGGCCATACAAGTAAGACTGGTATGGTATGCAATCAAAAGAAAATCATTATGGGATCTGATAATTAAATTTAGGTATGGGGAAGACTTGAGGAGCTAAGATAATTGCAATAGTAGGTTTTCAAGCCTTGACTAATGCATAAGAACACATTTTTGAGTCTTACAAGAGCATGTAAGATGTATTTTTGGATGTGGTGACATCAATATTTGGACATATAACTAGGTATTGGATGAGATCTGCTTTCCCGGATTCCCAGTGTTGACCATCTCTTTCAAATAGATTAGAAATTATCCATTATTTTTGATATATACTCAATTCTGAGTATAAGAATATATATGATTCCATCATGCTTCTTGAGGAACCTGACCAATGCGTGTTTTCAGGCTCAATGTCATTTATATTCTATGGGAGAGACTTAATAAAACTACGTCATGTATAGGACAGTAGTGATGAGTGAGCTAGAAAATTCTGGTGTATGTTGAGTCCTAGGAAAATTAATTTTCTTGTTTAGAGACTGAGGAACCAGTCCATTATTATAGTGGATAATATACAGAAAAATGGAATGGCTTTAGCATCTCGTTTCCTGTGCTATACAAACTCTCAAAGAGAATCAGTTTGTCATTTTTTTCAAGGGAGACTAGAAAAGTGCCGTAATGGGTTCCTTGAGGCTGAGCATGAACATTAGCTGATGTTGGATCTCAATACTGAATTTCCACAAGGACTGGTTTCATGGTGCTGGCCAGGCAGGGGTTGAAATCTAAATCCAAGTCATGGTCTCTCTGCTACATGCTGTACAATATTGGATGTGAGGAACAAGGTGAGATAACAAATCAAACAATCTCACATCTATCTACAGATTCGTGTTAATCTATTAGTGGTAGAACTGGGAAATATCATTGATGGGGGATGTGTATTTAGATTCTATATGTATGATCACCCTAGTGGATTTCATGCAAAGAGGCATAGTTTGTCAGTAGGGATGATGGGTCTTCTAGAAGGATCCTTGTTTCGGGGATATGTTGAATCTGGACAGCTCTTGTATGGATTGTATAACGAGAGGTTGTGGCCTTATAATGGATAGCAGGGGATCTTTTATCTTATATTTTATCTCTTTTTATGGTCTGGTAACATCTATAAGAGCTGAGGGAAGATTGGTGGACACCATATACATAATGATAAAAGACCCTCCTTGTTGTAGCTCGAACCCAAACTCCATATCTTTTCAAGGGGTAATGCTACATCCAATTCTAGGAAGACATCATGGTACTATTATACGGCCCGTGGAAACACCAACTGTTGGACATCTGAAGAACATAGAAATAGGTCAACCATAAAGGATGACAAGGATAGAACATGCCTCTAACCCATCTAAGGGTCTCACCCGCCAACAAACACTGTTATATGTCCATCAGCATCGAATAACACATCCTTAAACTTGTACAAATCCACGATATACTGCACTAAGTAAATTCATTCCATGATAAATATTACAAAATATGGTTGTATCCATAAACATAGGAAGTCATAGTTAGAGTCGTACAACCCAAACAGTAGCTCACAGTCTCTATATACATCAATCATGTGAGCTAGACCTTCAAATGGCACAATAAACACCAAGAGCACTGGAAGCCTCTCTAACTCAAGTCCCAAAGCCTTGAAAATGGAAGGTTTATGAATGCGTGTGTGTCTCTTGTGTCAAAAAAGACATAAAACCATGTATAAAACTACAAAATGGTACTTTGAATGATTTATTTCTCTCCTAGAGAAAAAAATGCTAAAGCATGAAGCTGACGACGACCAACTCCATGGCCACTATGACACTGATGATAACAACCACCATGGCCGCACTCTACTCACTAAGGATGTGAATAATCATGTGGATGTCCTCTGCTTTCCCCATCTGCTCTCTATTGATCCAATGATTGTGAAACCTGCTGACGCTACCTCAAATAGAACTGCCTCAATAGAGGAACCTAAAATGTAACACTTGACACAGACTAACTACTCTAAATGGTAAGTCTCTCTCACTTATGATGACCTACAAATCCCAAATAAAAAAGTTCATTATCCCATGGAATTGGTCGGAGTGATACCACCCCCAGAGAAATGAGTTACTGATGGGAGGGACCGACCACTGACCGAATGGAAACTCTTCTCCCTTAAAAACAATGAAACCCAGACCACAACTCTGCTTCCTAGGAAATCTTGACGACTCCCCTATAATGATGATCTGGTTCTGTCTACTGTCGTTCCGATGACCTCTACCCTCTCTATCACATCGAGATATTTTTTCAGAATAAGTGGGGTTACATGGTGCTGGACCTCTTTATGCAAAGCCTCCTTGAAATTCCCTACCCTAGCCTCCCCAAAGGGCAATAGGTCCGATGTATATCGTAAAATGTTCATGAAACAGATTCCAAACTATTTCAAACAAGAGATCCCCTGTCAAAGGGTAATAATCTCTTGGTGACTAGATGACTTAATGGTTTAATAAAAAAATTGGCCTTGAACATGTCTCAAAAATCATCCCACAGGATTTTCGGCTCCTCACGATCCTCGATGAACAAGAACCACAACTTCCTTGCTTCTCTATGTAGTATCATCACAACAAGAGACACCCATTGATCCTTCTGAACATGGATCAAACTGCAGACTATCCAAACCACCTCCAACCAGTCGACTGTGGACATATCAAGAAAAGATCCCTCATACTTCTTCAAACTCTACCGCTGAACCTCTGAGAGTGTCCACCTTCAATTGTTTTCATCATCAACCTCTACCCTATGGTGATCTGCTTCTGGAACCTACTGGATATCTTTTACCCAAACCAGATGAGGGCGTCGAATTGGAGCCATAACTACAAAAAACAAATAGTTATTACTCATAAACCTAATATATGTAATACTCATCATTAATTAATTAATTTTTTTATACATTTTAGGTTAACATATACCAAGGTCTACCCATTGAATTATTGGCATAGGGATGAATGATTCATGATCTGTTTGTTGGTATTACCCTACTATTGGTATCACCTCATTTATTATCCATTGTAAACATAAATTTCTATGCATTATATCACAATTCTCCTTAAATGTCAATGTATTAGCCGATCTATAGTGTTTAAATCACATGCTAATATTTTCTTACACCATTGCACTACCAATCCGTACAACGTCACTAGTTCCTAACACTAAAGTCCATCCAATCCCTCAAACTCCCTGTGATACCACTCTATCATGAAACCCACCCACAAGTGTACCCCTCCATGTCTGGCATTGTAAGAAGGGAGATAGTGTCCCCCCATGTCCATCATCCCGTAGGCCCTTGGTTGGTGACTAGCACTGAGGGTATTGTAAACACACAAATGGGATGCATTAATCTCTAAGAGAACACATGAGAAAGAGAGAGATAATACATACACCAAACATCTCCTTCTCAAATGGAAAAAAATATAAAACCCAAATATACATATGTAATGTCATGAAGAAACTGCTACAACAGAAAGAGAAAATGGAAAGTACCAAAAGAAAGTTCCACAGCAGCGACCACAAAGCCCGAATAGGTTCTACAACCCCCCCATGTTAGTAGTAACCAGCCTGATCCCAAATTTATGATAAGTGACCTGAAAATTATTATGTATAACATACGATAAGTGTAATAGTATACTTTGTAGGATCCTCCCCATAGAATCTCTTGAAAAAGTAAATAAATATTGCAAAAGAAAAGTGAACAACAAGTGAAACTAACTTGTCCCATAAATAGGTATACTATGTTACTAGCCTAGCCATGGACACTCTCACCATGTATCACATACAAGAGTATATAATATAATAAATAATATCAAGGGTACCATGCTACCACATCCCCACTGATTTTCCTCCTCTATCCAATGTCGCATTTCTTAGGCATCTATCTACAAAAGGGCTTCCCACAGACACCTGGGCATAGCACCATAACATGCACCTCATGCAACACAAGCACCATTTCCATGGAACCAATATAACCATGTAGTTTTTGGGAGCCACCATAGCTCTCATATCATGTATCATACTTCAAGTATTAAACCTCAAGCCATTATAACCCATACACCAAGTAAGGATCTTCAATCCATCACAACCAATACAAGTTACACCTATAGTAGTCCATAAGAAATTATATCTAGAATATATGTGTGTGAATAACCACAAGCCATTACAGCCCTTCACACACATATATATAGAAAAATATCAATTTTGACAACCATCACAGTTAACTACCATGAGAAGAGAGAAGGTAAAAAGGTGGTAGTTATCCATCTATCCTTCCACCCGAATGGTGGGGAAAACATCACAGGGGATTAGAATCCCTAGGGTGTCAGCTGCTCTAATTGATGGGGTGGCGTAGCATATAGAAACTGAAATACTATAGAGTATAATATATCTCACAACCACACTATGAGAATGACCTAGTATTAGACTCAACTGCATATAACGTATCTCGGACTCCCCGCTTCCGCTGCTAAGACTATGTATCGTATAAGAACAAAACCGTTTAAACAGCTACATTAGATTACTTTATGAATTTTTTTTCTGTTTTAGATTATATAAATTAATTATTTAACCATTAAATAACTTTTAATGAGTCCACATTACATTTATTTATCATCACACTATGGTTTCATACCCTCCAAGAATAACCAAACCATGTCCATAGCTTCTATGAAATATTACCTCAACATCGCATCTGAGAAAGATCCAAACCCATGGAGTAACATCATTTATTAAATCATTTATTGTTATTGGTTTTAAATTCCAATATTCACATTGATTTTAGATAAAAATTATAATCTACCAACATCAAGGGGATAACCCTATTGTGAAAATTAACTACACATCAACCATTTTCATCTTATAGCTGGAGCGTAGACACATCCCATTTACGTGAATCTATAAATGGAAAGCACATGTCATACCTGGTGCGTCTTCACCCCTCTTTAAGGACAGTAGGCAAGAAAAACTGCCTTGAGTCGTGGGGAAGGAAAAACATATAAAAACCCACATGATTTATCAAGAATCAAATCATTCATATCCAACCAGTTTCATCATCCCTAGTGTCCTCCCTGACTCCCACATGAAAAAACTGATGCATCTCACCACTCAAGGCATCCACTGCTGCCATAACCACTAGGCCTACATTCCCCCACAATTCACAACATACATCCATTCTCATAACACATCACATGAAGTAGGAAATAACTAAGAAATTGGGATATTTTACTTAAAAAATGCATTCTACCTTCACAGGAAACAATATCTGATGACTCCGAAGTAGAAGGCACTCAGCCTTTAAATAATGAGGGTTACTCAGTAACCTACCAAGAATTATAATTTAATAAACAACCAGTTCATTACATCTTCTTGAATTAGCAAATTCATTATTTATGGGTTTCAACAACTGGAATCCTAAGCAGAACGCAATCATAGATATTACAAATCAATTTAACAAGCCATTAATAATCAAGGATCAACTTGCTAAATGTATCAAATTGATTATCATTAGTTTGAAATAGAAACAACTGGATTCATTTACATGAATATTTATCTTTGATAAATAATTTATATGTAGTCCCCGTTTACTTTCATTACCAATTTCGGTCAATAATGACATGCTAAAAATTGAACGAATAGATATCACACTATTTAGGAAAACAAGAGGTAATAACTTCAATCGATACCAATTTATTTATCCGATTGAAATTTTTATTATTTCATTTTCATTATGACCTTGTGGGATAAATCAAGATAAATATGTGATTTAATGTAAATTATTAGAGAAGAAATGAATCCCCAAACTCAAAATGTTATTGATTTTCTTTACACAAGAATGATCCACGCAACATTTCACAATCTCCCCACCATTGAAAATTGTATCCACCTGAGGACGTTGTAGAATAAACACACCAACTAACACCCATGAAAACTCTTTTAGAAACATGGAGATCAAATTCCACAACATGGAAAGGGGAAATGGGAGAAGAATGATTGAATAAAACACAAGAATGGAGGTATATCATAACTTTAATTGAGGATGTATCAATACATTCTATTTGCACCAACACAGGGGGTGAACTTGTAGGAGGGAAAACCATAAAGAGGAATTGATCTAAGGAATATGGTTTGACCACAACACTCATATTAAAACATTTTCTTGGGGTACCTCACACTAAAATAAAGAATAATGAATGAAAGAAGGGATGGTTTCTAACTTACAAGTATTCAATCTAAGACTAATGATTTTTGAAACAATTTAGAATTTCTAGTAATTTTGATCACATTAATTTACATGGTTTGACTATGTAAAGGAATTATGAGCCTTAGGAAAATTATTACAAGTGTAATGGGCTTTGAATTGGCCATAAATAAGACAAAAAATTCTATAAATGTGTTTTTCTTCAATGAATATGATAAAAGGGGGAAACTATAAGAATCTGAAAACATTTTACACCCATTGGCATCTGGAAACACTTTACACCTACTGACATCTAGAAATATTGTACACCTATTGATGTCTAGAAATACTACATAGTTCTGAAACATATAGAAACACTGCAAAACTACCAATGTCTGTAAAAACTACAAACCTACTAATTTCTTTAAACTCTAGACACCTATCAACATCTGGAAGCACTACACGCCTACGGACATCTCGAAATACTATACACTTACCAACGTTTTCAAACATCGTATGCCAACCCAGATCTGGAAATAATGTACACCTACAAACATCTGGAAATAATATACACTACCAATGTCTAGAAACACTTTACACCAACTAATGTATGAAAAAAAGGCACACCTATTGATGTTTCAAAACACAGTACTCCTACGGATGGCAGGAAGCACTATACACCTACCAATAACTGGAAACACTTTACACAAAACTGGAAAGATTGTTCATAGAACTAGAAATTTGGAAAAGTGTTGGGGATAAGTCACCTTGACATACCAAAACACCTCATACACTAGATTTCAAAAATGTAATAGTCCAGAGAGGTTCAGGAAATCACAATTTTGATCCATTAATTGAGAAAATAAAAATCATCATTCAAGTGAATTTATGGAATACCATCTCAATGAATAGTGTAATTCATTTTCTATCTATAAATTTTTTGGATTACTATAAATAAATATATAATTAATAAATATAATATTTGTATCATTGTTAAAATTGTATACATGATGTAATTATAATAAATTTATGTTGTCCAAAACTACCAAACCAGAATTCATATTAAAAATACAAAAATTATTAACAAAATAGATATTTTTAGATGGAATTGTTAATAAAAATGTAATAAATTTTAATAGCTAAACCATATATGGTATAATACATATACTTTTTATATAATAAATATAAAAATAAAAAAAATATTTATTATAAGGGGGGATCAAACAAATATGACATAGTTCGAGACATTAGGCAATGGATTTTGCTCAATTTTCCTTCATTAAGGTATTTTATATTATTATGCACCTATATTCTAATATCAGTTGCATATACATCCCATTTTAATTAAAAATAATTTATGTATTTGTTTTCATGATATTTACTATATCGTTAATTAATATTATTTCATGGATCTATTGATTTAAATGTAATTAGGGAAGGAAATATATTTTGTCTAAATTTCGCTTCATTGAGTAATAATTTAATTTTATACATACATATTATTTTATAAGGTGTATAAACTACCTATTTAATATGTTATATATTTAATTTATTAATTCTAATGATTTTTAAATTTTAATTTAATGTTATTTATTCATAAAGATTATAATTGGAATGTTAACAATGCAAGCAATGGATTTTCATCTCACTTTTATTTCTGTTAAACACATTCCACATGAACAATTTTGTTCTTTTTTGAGGATCATATTATTACCACGAATGAATATTATTTTTCCTATTTTTAATATTTTTATTATTTACATATCCATATAATTTTATATCATTCATGGGGATTGTGATTCAAATAATACAAAAGTGTTAAATGTATTAATAACTATCTCATTATATATTAGAATTTTTTATAATTTTTCATTTCATAATAAAATCACTTGATATATCCCCATTGAATTTTTTTCTGGTAATATATTTATTTATATATAATTGTTGTTTTCATTTCATTTCCCTATCTTTATAAGCTCATGTGTCCAAAATAATATTTTTGAGATAAATCAATATTATTTATATCTTCAGTAAAAAATCATATTTCATCCATCCCATGTTTTATAAAAATATTTTGAAGATTGTTGTTACAAATATTAAATGTTTTTTTTGAAAAAAAAAATAAATTATCCCATTATTATGTTTTTAAAAAATTGATTAGACTAAATCATCTTTTCATATTCTAACAAATCCACCTAAATTTTTACTGAAAATGGGAATTGTAACTCTTTTTAACTTGTATAGAATGAATATTATTTTCTAGAATGTTGAACACTCAATTATTTATTGATTTCAATACTAGTTTATATGTTTATTTTCAATGGTTATTTTATCAAAAAAAATTTTGTTTTAGATTTCAAATAAATGATTTAATGTTAAAAAATTGTATTTTCCCCAAGAAATATTTTGTTTCATCTATGAAAATCATTTTACATTTAATATTAAATCCTATGATGTTACTTTTGTTTTAATGAATTTTTTTTCCAATTATATCATACTTTCTATTTCTTAAAATTATGTATGTTTATTATGAAATATTTTCAATGTAAATAATTCATTTTATATGTGTTAAGATGATATGTTTTTGAAGACCATTCATTTTTTCCTGGGTAATGATAGAATACATTTTTTATAAAACCCATTTTCTTTCCTGGTATATAATCTGATAAATTTTTATGATCATATGGAAAACAAATATATAATTTTAATTAGGTGATATTTGGTACCTATATCTCCCACAATTCATTGGGTAATGAAAAATGTTCTATTAGTTCAGAGTGTAAATGATAGTTTCTACCAAGACCAAAAAAGTTTATTTTGTTATTTATAACATGGTCAAAAGATAGTAACCAATAGGTTATCCAAATATTAAAATAGGTTATATAGACAGTTATCCCAATCTCAAATGAGGTACACTCGATGTTACCAAAGCCAAAAATGTTTTGAATGTCTTGGTTGGTGTCAACAATATAATTTTTTTCATATGTGTAACCCACAGGTGTATATCTAATTATAAGACAATTCTATCATTATCATGTTATTTGATTACATTATGATTTATGTCTTTTGAACTTCGATGATTTATTCTATGAATCATGCTGAGGATCTATAGTATGCACAATATAGTTTCAAATGTTATTATCATACTATCATACCCTTATGCTCATGTTATGTTGATATTTCACTTTATTTACCCTTATGAAGATTATTAATTCACCCTTTCCTATGATTCCATTCCATAGGTTATGTTTAAAGATAATATATATGATATGTTTAATAAGGGTTGTGGCAATGAGAAAACTCAGTGGGATATGTTTTAGTTCACCTATGAACCCTTTTTTTTGTATCTATGTTCCAATGTGCAATAGAACTATAATATTTTGGAATAGATCATTATGTTATGTAAGGAATTTTAATATATTAATGTTTAATATTTATGCAGTATATATTTGAGGACTTTACTAGTGTGAATGTCATGTTAAAATTTCTCTCATGATATATTCCACATTTTACCACCCTGAAATCCTCCGAATAAATTATTTTATGTAGAAATCTTAAAAACTATCTTTAATTCTTGGAATCTACCGTCATTAAAGATTCTAGAAATATTATCTATAATAATTATCATAACTTCATGATTATTGAGAAATTGATTTCATATGTCATCATCATCATAATATATTTCATTCTAAAATAATTTTAAATATCATCAATCCTAAATATGGTCCATATTCATAATTAATCATTCAGATGAAAATGCTCCATACGATATTCGAACATAAGGATATTCTTTTTCTTATATTTCTTAACCTAGATCCCCATCGTATGAAATTTTCTTGTATGATAAATCAAATTGTTTCAGTTTGGTAATCATTATATATTTTTTCTATCATAATCATTACATGTTTCCTATATTCATAGTGTCTCGGGGTACAGTCTTTGTTGAACTGACAACACATCATCCCATAAATATATCTCTAGATTACTCTGATTGATTCACTTGGTTCTATTTCAAAAAAAAAAATCCATTTAGAAAACACATCATTTATTACTCTAGTTTAGGTACCCTTATCCTTCTAATAACATATCTATTATTCTTCCAGTGATTTAGAAAATATATTTCAATTTATCCATTTAGTAATTTCACTAGTTCTCTACAACTTGGGGCGACACTATCTGATATACATTTTCAGTTAAACTATATCTAGATAAATATTATTTAGAAACCATTTCTTTGAATATATATCTTGAAGTCCACTAGTTTTTGTAATTCCAACTTTTGAATAAATTCATATAGAATCATGAATATAATTGAATATTCGTGATTTTCTTATGTTTTAAAAAAATAGAAAATGGTCATCTAATTATTTATTGATTAAAAATAATATTCATGTAAAGTCATTACTCATTGTATGGTATATTAGAATGTCTTATTCTATTAGGAAAAATTCATCTAGAGTCTTCCAGATGAATAAATAACCTATTAAATTAATTTATTTACCAAAACAAAAAAATCATCATAAAACTATATTGCTATTAAATAGTTTCTTTTATATCTCAATAATAACTAAAATCATCATGGTATTAAAAATATCACATTTTGAATATTTTTTTAAACAATGAACATAAAGAAATAAATCTCAAAATCCCAAGATACAAATCACCTACAAATAATTAAAATCATATCTGAGACAACTCATTATTTGAAAAGAGAGTCATTGAATAATAATAACCTGTTATCCATAAAGAAATGATTTTAAATCATTCCAAACATCTTATTGAGATAACATAATCTTCATTAAAATCCAAAAAATACCACATCTTATAAAATAAAATTTCTTACATTTTTGTCAAGAGACTTTTAAAATAGACTCAACCTGATTATATCACTAATTGTTTCTTCTAAAAAAAATATTACCTAAATTTATGGTTTACCTTATGTAGATAATTCACATAAAAAGAATTTAATGTTTTCTTATATATCACTCATCCATAACAACAACAAAAGAAAATTAGAGAGTTGGAAAAGTGATCACATAGCATCAACATTAAGAGAGTTAGGATGAAAACCCATAATTAATATCAGCTTCTGAAATGTTTGCTTAAATAAATTGTCTTGTGTAGATATCTGCAATTAGATCCTTTATATGTATAAAATAAAAATTTAGTTAAATTCATTCTACTTTTTATATAATAAGGTTATGATTAATATCATTTTTCTTATATATTTAATGTTGTAAGTTATTTTTGTTATGATTAAAAATAGATTAATTATCATATCCCATGAGAAGTAGAATATTCAAAAAAATGAGACAATTTTCCAAATATTTATTACCCTCATTAAATATATCATACACCGAGTGGAAGGTACATACTCATATTTTATATTTATGAGTGTCAATGAAGTAGTTTTCATTGTATGTCATCTAACACATCTTTCTCCCATATTGAAAAGTCCTCTAGTTTATCAAATTTTATCATATACACGAATAACCCAATTTGCATACGTACTGCTAAATAGATTCATCATTTCCATGTTTTATTAAATTATCCCATAATATATATTTTTTATAACGATTATGTGAATTATTCTTCAAAAAAATCATATTTCTTTTTTGGTGCACATTGAAATATAGAACATAGAGTAACAATTCAGACCAATATGGTTAATAACCCAGTGTGTGCTTGGCCTTGAGTAGGGATCAGGATGGGTGTCCTATTTTTTATATTCATTGGGTGTGTGTTTATAGGGAAAACCACATAATGAACATGTGTTGGCCATTGGGTTAATCCACTTGTCTGATTAGCGACCTATATGGGTAAAAGCCCATAGTGTGATGGGAAGGAAACCAAAAAATTAATGGAGACCCATGGTGAAATATTGCTAGTTCTGGGTCCTATGGATGTTTGGTCATGACATAAAAACTATTATGGGACTCCATATTCTTTATGAATAACAATTAGTATTAAAAATATAATAAAAAATAATATCATGATATGATATTTCATATTGCGAGACCTAAAATAAAAATTATAGAAATTTGAATATTGGTTTCATATGTGTCAATAGAAGGACATGTCACACTAAGCCTGTATATTGAAATGAAATATAGTAATTTCAAATATAGTTGAAGAAAATATAGAAATATATAAAATGTTAATTGGATATATATGTGTAAGAAATACACCACAATAATTTATTATTATTAAATTTTTTGAATAATATATTTTATAAATAATAGTAACAAATCCAAAATATAATATAAATTGAAAATGATTTAATTTAATAAAGATGAAATGATATTACTGAATAAAGATTTTATGAAATTAAAATAGATATTTTAATGTTAATAGATTCATAAAATTAAATTTTAGGATAGAATTAATTATAATTATATTTATTTTGATATCATTTATGGCATAAAAATGTATTGTTTTAAAAATTACCTTCCCATGTAAGATAATTTTTTTAAATAGAGTATTACTATTATGTTTAAATTGTTATTATGTATGTTATTAATATAAATTACCATTAATTCAATTTTTAATTGATGTGATATAATATTAAGAACACATAAAATCTAAAAATAGGTTAATTTTTATTAAAGTGGATTTATTTCTATTTTTTATCCAAATAAAAACGAAAATTAATAACTTTAAAATTATTTATTCGACAAAATGAACATAATGTTTTTATTCCACATATCACACTTATCCAATGATAATTTTTGGAATTTTTCTTATGTAATTTATTTTTCCTGGGATAGGAGTAAAAATACATATTTCACATGACATTATTATATTTCCAGAATTATTTTTTTGAAAAAAAATAAACGTTTTATATTTATAATGATAATTAAATCATTTACAATTAAAATTATTTATTAATAAAACCTATCATTACCATTTTCTCTTGTTAACTAGTATTTTAATATAATTATTTATTCTTTTATATTAATAATTTATTTTCAATACATGTAAAAAGTAAATATAAAAAACAATACTTCATATTTTTTATCAATATTTTCAGATTTTATGGTTAATTATTTTGGCATGATTATTTCTTAATTAAAAATAAATATAATGATCATGTAAATAGGGGAAGGGTTATTTCCAACAAATAATTTTATTTATGTTGGGTAATTTTTAATTAGTAAAGTAAATTTATATATATTATACTTTTAAATTATATTTTTTTTCACATATATACAATTATTATCGCTCAATTAATCTATGAATTGTGTTAAATATGATTAAGAACAGTTAATGGTTGTTGCATAATTTATCTATAAAACCATTATTACTACATATTATATGTTTTAATTTATATGTTAATTTTATCTTATTTAGAAATTTAATTGGAATAAATTCTGGAAAAAAATTATTTCAATTAAACAGTGTTCTATAATATTCATTATAAAATAATATTAGTAAAACATAAATTACTTACTAAAAAACTATTAAAAATGTGAAAACCACAAGAGAAAAATATAATCAATATTATAGTAAATTAATTAAAAAATGTTTAAAACATTTGGAAACATTTTTTGTGGATAATTTAATTAAAATATAACACAACAAATTCATTATTCCCATTATTTTTTCCATTTACAATTCAATAACGATGTTCCATTATTGAAAAATAATGGTTGTTCAAAAATGATTTATGTTTTGCACATATAAATTATGATCAATTAAAACATCTCAAGGTAACATATTCCCTTATAAATTTAACTGAAAACCTAAATAACTTTCTAATACTAGGTGTGTTATTAAATTCCATAAACTCGTGTTCTCTATAATTTATCACATACCCCTTTTTTTTAGAAAATAAGTTTTTATGACATATCAATCACTACACATGAGAAATTCTTAATCCATAGAGTGTTATTCTAAATCTCCCCATACCACATAAAATTATCTCTATCAATGATAATATAATTAAAATATAACTATTAATATTCAAAATATTATTTAACTAATTTAATATCACTCTTCTACCTTCCCATAAAACTAGTCATGAAATAAGGATGTCATCATGCGTTGTAGAGACTACATACTACAAGAATATAGGGTTATAATTTTTATAGACACTATATAGACGATTAAATGGGTTTTTTATGTAATTTTAAAAAATCATTGACATGAGTATTATTATAAAATAAAAAATTATACATTTTATAACTCTTACATTTCTATATAAAAAGACAGTTCCCTTTTTATACATTTGGATTGCCACCTCCATGGAATAAAGAATTTATTTTTACCATTGACTAATAATATATATGTGTTTAAACATGTATCTAATATATCAGAATTAATTTCATGGTAGTAATATTTATTATTAATATTAGACAATATATAAGTAATATTTATTATAAATGTCAATTATAAATTTAATCACATTTTATGAATATCCTAAGGAAATGTTCTTATTTTCCGTTCATTTTGGAAACCTAGTAGAATGTATATATATTTATAATTGATTAATAATGTAATTAAAAATATTATTTTTTGGATATTATCAATATATTTTTAAACACATTCTTCAATGGTTATTATACTAAGTTTGTTTCAGAGAATGTTTCCCAACCATATTGAGTAACCGACCTAAGAAAAAACATCATATTAATCAATATTTATGGTAATAGATTTTAATTAAGAATTATTACTTCATACTATTCAATTCCTTTAGATTTTGAAATAAAAATCACTTTCCTAAAACATTTTTACTAAATTTTTATGTACAAGTGTCTTAGTATGTTTTTACAAAAAAATTACATTTCACCATACATTAAAAAATTTCTACTGTATTATGAATATAAAGCTAACATTATTCACTACAATAATTAGAATGGTTTCATGTTTTATAGATTAGACATAAAATAAATCAGACTATAAGTTAGACTTTATTCATATCAATAGTATTAAAAAAAGTCACGACCATTAGACTGATTATGGTACAGACATAATCAGACCAAATCTGATAAGTATTATTGTATTGAAAATAGATAAAAAATTACGTAGGCCTACTGTATGTTTATAATAAGAATTTATAAAAAAATATTTCCATTGTATGGCATAACGGTAACTCTGTAACAGTTTAAAACATAAATGTCTTTGTTATGCTTGATTAATTTGAGTTGTCAAGTGCCACCAACTCATGTTTGATGAAACAAACTATAAAATATGACCATTGTAAATTTTTCTATAAATAGTAGGTAATTTGAAGAAAATAGAGTTGATAAATTTTTTAAACTCATGTTATCTAATGCTTTCTCTGTATGAACATCTCATTCTTTTTCATTTTAAAATACTAGATAGTTTTCATTAAATAGATTCACTTTCAGGGTTGTTTCCTTAATCAAAATAGAATTTATTTTCAGAATCTGAAGCTTATTCTGAACAATGAATTATATGAATAGGAAGACGGTGAATTTAATCCAACATATCAAGGAATTTGGGGAATAGGAATATAGTCACCAATCGTCATATTCATGGATTCTGGGTATATGACAATATAGATTATTTCCATTTTTTATGATTTTCCATGTATGGAATGATAGGATTTAAAATAAGTATAAAAACATATATACCTTTTGTCAAGGTTTATCACTATCATTTGCTTAAATTTAAAAGTGATAAATATTATAATATTTATTGTAAAACAATATTACCATTACTAACTATTGTATTTCTTATTTTTTTAGGTGATTATTCTATTGTTAAAGTTTTAGAAAAGATAGTATTTATATATATCTTACTATACAATTTCTTTTATCTATGTGATTAGGAAATTGATAAATTTTGTTTTGATATTAATGCGATCCATTGTGATCTTGATCATCACTCTAACAGTCAAACAAAGACATATTCCAAAAAAATTACACTATGTGGTTTTTATTGTAGTTTAAAATTTTTAAACTACAATTCACCCCCACACTATTTTATGTATATCAATATAAGGTAAAATTATGATCATAAAATTGGTATCTAATTATCTATATACTACTTATTATCTTGATTAGTTTTTCACATTCATTACTAAATATAAATTTATTAATTTTTAATATAAACATTATATTTATAAAATATGGTTACACTATTGTATACATGTAGAAAATATCTTATATTATTTTATGATTAAAGGTATTGATATTGGTTCTCTTGATGATTTTAATCCTAGTCATCCCCCACTTTTGATTGGAATTACTATATATATTGGATACATAGAATGAATTTATTATTATCAATGGCGTTGATGATTTATTGATGCATACTATAAAATACAATATATTTGGATTATGGAGTTTCTTCTCTAAAAATTGTTGAGAATCATGAATTTCAACTGAATTAAAAATTCTTAAATACTTTATTGTTCTATATGATAAGGTATATATATAGTTATATATCATCTTGTGAAGACGAAAAAAATATTTGAAATTAATTTAATGTCACATGTTCTGGTAAATCAAATTTTTTTATAATAAATAAGAGATATTATTAGAGGATATTACTAATCCTTTGGTGATCTTCCTAGAGAGTCAGTTGTTGAGATGCAATATATATTCATGAATATTAGAAATTTTTTAGAGTTTCATTGCGAAAATGTTCTAAATGATGTGATTTTTGTTAAATAGTTTTCTCATATTATTTTTGATGAGTGGGAATGTGAAACAACATATCTGGATGATACAAGAATGTCAAATAATCTTACACATGATGATCAAATTGTTTCTCTAATGTATTATGAGGGAATAATTAAATTAGATTATATGAAATATAAATAAATGGTGGTTTTTGTTTTGTTACAACATCTATTGTACCCTCTAAAATTCAGCTAACTAAAAATGTTATGAATAAAATGATCAATAAGAATGTTACAGATCAGTCTGATCCTAGTATATAATAACATTCATAGAATGAGTTAGCTAATCTTTTAACAAGTATAAACAATATAGTCGAGAATAAATATTTTTAATATCTATATATTAATTTTCATAAGGATAAAAGTGATAATATAAATTTTAAGGTCACTTGAGAAGAATTTGATAAATATGGACACATTAGACATGATTTTCCAAAGTAAAAATAGAATGATATGAATGAAAAGAATTCAAAATAAAATTCCAGAAAATACTATAATAAAAATGGATATAATATTTTGAATCTATTTAAAACATGGATATCTATTTTTTTATATTTTTCTAAAAGTTATTTTGATAATAAATGCACCAGATATAAGAATATTTTATTTATTTTCTAAATTATCCATGTTAAATCAATATCTCATGGAAATAGTACCTCAAAATGATTTTTTTGTTATATTTATTTATGCTAAAATTATTGTAATGAGATTAATTGTACAACTTTTAATAAAAAATATTCTTCAACATAAGATAATATGTCACCTAGTTATAATGAAGGTTGCTTATTTTATAAACTATTAGAAGACCATAACTGTATGTTTTCTAAAAAACATGATAATTTTAATTCTAAATTTATTATGGTTGAATCGAGAATAACTATATTAACTAATCAAATATGATATCATCAAAATATAATTATAATAATATTTCAGAAAATGATAATACTTCAAATTACATTAAAATATATATTTATGAGAAAAATGTATTACATTAAAAACATAGGTTTAAAAATAATACTGATGAGGATAAATATTAATTATCGATAAAAAATACAGAATTTCATGTTTATATAATATTTTATAAATATTTTATATTAGTAAAGAAATATTTACAATGTGTATAAACATGTTATGCATCAGGATAATATTTATGGAGTGAATTTTATAAATAAAAAAACCAAGTCTTTGTAAATAATACATTATTCCTAGAAGTGTACCTTTTCTCTAGGACCGAATGAGGTGGAACGAAGAAGAAAATTGTTCTTCAAATATATTAAAATCATTAGGTTTTCATATGGATTAATTTTCTAAGATAATGAAATTTGTCCAACCAAAAAATTAACCAAATGTGGTTACATACATTTATTTATAAAAATACCGAACCTAAGAATGTATTGGTTTTGAATATCTAATCTACTTATTCAATGGAAAACGATTATAATTACAACAAAAACCAAATTTGGGATATGTATAGTGTATATTCTATAAACTTGATTGGAAAAAAATATTTCATTAATAATATAATCACAATGATAAGTTGCAAAGTAAAATTCAAAGAGAATTATCTGGGAGAGAATATCAGAATATGTAACATTTTTTAATGGAAATAATATTATTCTAAATGATTTAAATTTTTGTACTTATTCTCATCCTTGTATGAATAATTAAATAATGTGATAAATGTTTCTTTGGGAACTTTTGGAATAATAGTTGTATTGTATATATTTTATATGATGAACTTATTCTTTATACCAATGGGTTTGAGAATGTTTATACACATAACATTGATGATGTTAGAATACAGTACTTGCCATAAATTATGGTAATGTATGATCAATCATGGTTTTGGAATAGAAGGTTTGGAAAATGAAACACGAGAAACATACATAAATTGAGTTTGAAATGTATTGTTAAGTATATTCAATAAATTAGGTTTGATACTTCAAAAGTTTATAACCATATTTAATATGGTAGGAAACAAGTGTAATGTATTTAATCAATTAGTGATGTCTTATTTATGATGATTTATAGTCTGTACAGAATGATTTATTTGGTCCTACAAAAACTGGAAGTATTGGTGGAAACTTTTATGTATTTGTTTTAGCTGATGATTACTCTATTTAAACATGGGTCTATTTTTGTAAAATGAAATATATATACATTTTTTATTTTAAAACACTTTTATCAAGAGTTAAAAATGAGAATAACCCCACTGATAATGTAATTCACAGTGATAATGGTGTAGAATTAAGTTTTTTTATTTAATACCATTTGTAGCAAGAAAGCTATAAAATAAAACTTTTCATCACAAAGAACCCCTCCTCAAAATGTTAATGTTGAAGGAAGAAATTTTATTCATAAAGAGAATGCTTGAATCATAATGAGTGAATAATCAGTTGCTAAATATTTTTGGATGATGTTGATAGTACATCATATTATACTAAAAATCAGAGTTTTTATTGAAATATTTCATAATAAACCCCCTTATTATTTGTGGATAGGAAAAAACTAAAAGTTTCATATTTTCACAATTTTAGATTGAAAATTATAAATTATAAATACTAAATATTACTTAATAAAATTTTCACCCAAATCCAATGATTGAGTATTTTTAAGTTATTCCACTAATACCAAGGATCATATATCTTTTTAATAATATTTAATGAACAATTTAAGAAACATTTCATGTTAAATTTGATGAAACTAATTATTTTTATTTCAATCAACCTCAACCAATATCCTTAGATGTTATTTCTAAAACTTATTTTTAAATATTAATATAATTTTAAATTCATATGAATATAATGTAAGAATTAGTTTCTGATGTTTTTCCTCTGGACAATTTTCTACCTATTTTTGAATAAAATTCTTTGGAAAACCAAAAAAGTCAATTTTTTCATTGGAATCATCATAATTAATGTGTCATTTGTGATGTAGATCATCCACATAGGGGTATATGTTCATTACGATATCAAATCGAACATCTTTCTATCTTATCCCAATATTATCATAAGAATATTGATGAGGATTTAGGTGATGAGGATTGGATTAATGCTATGAAATATGTGCTCAATGAATCTAAATGGTTAATTGTTTGGAAATTAGTTGGAAGACAAAAATAACTTCTATAATTTTAGTATAATTGGTTTTTCGATATAAATGAGTTGAAAATTGATTAATAGTTTGAAATAAAGTTAGAGTGGTTTCTAAAGAACATAACCAACAAGAGATAATATATTATGATGAAATATATATTCTAGTATCATGACATTAATCTATTAAAATACTTATGTCCATTATAAATTTATATATTTCAATGTATTTGAAAATAATTTTATGTGTTCTTTTATTAATGGATCTGTTTAGGGGGGATTTTATGTTGATCAAACACATTTTAAAAAAATCATCCAAAATATGCTTATAAACATTTTGAAGATATATATGGACTTAAAAAACTTACAAGTTCATAAAATAATAGGATAAAAAGATTTTTATTGCAAAATAATTTTGTTAAGGGAGATTCTATTCCAACTCTATGTATAAAAGAAGTAAATAGAAACTTATAATTGTATAAAATTATGGTTACAACATTATATTTGGTTCCACTCAATACTACTAAACAGATTATTTTCCATATTATATAACGTATTTGTTTGAAATGTGTATGATTGGAGAGTTATGATATTTTCTTAGTTTACAAATTTTAAAAATACTAGAAGGATCTTTTATTTCTTAACATAAGATTATAAAATATATTCTTAATAAATTTATATATGAAAATACTAAATGTATATTTATTGATATTGGTACGTCCAATACATTGGATCTTAATGATGCAGTGATAATATTTGATGAAAATATTTTTAGTGGAAAGACACAAAGATTAATTTTTATAATAGGTTCTCGTTTGGATTTAACTTTTTAAATATGTTTGAATGAAATATATAAATACAATCCAATGGAATATATTCTTAAATATGTAAAATTATATTTTCATTATATTAATGATACAATGGCCTTTGAGATTTTTATTCTTATAGAAATGTTTGTGTACAAAATTTTTTCTGGATACTAACTTTAATGGATATAGAATGGATAAGAAACATATATATATAACATTTAATATCACATGTGATAATTTATTTTCATGTTTATGTAAAAAATAACACTAACTAGAACTTTATACAATTGATGTTGAATAAGTAACATCAAGATGTTGTAATGCACAAATGGTATGAATGAAACACACATTCACATACATTGATGTGAGTTTTAATAATCCTAAAATACTTATTGATTGTAAAAGTTACATAAAATTAGTTAAAACCCATCACATAAATCATGTGAAAAACATACAGCTGTAAGACATCATTTCCATTGGGATCAGACACA
Source organism: Viscum album (assembly GCA_963277665.1). Classification (NCBI taxonomy): domain Eukaryota; kingdom Viridiplantae; phylum Streptophyta; class Magnoliopsida; order Santalales; family Viscaceae; genus Viscum; species Viscum album. The sequence goes on along the minus strand of OY728143.1, from coordinate 2,080,831,593 downwards.
TAAAAAATATAAAATTTTACAATTTATCGAAACCCAAGAAGAACTAGTTAATATTTTTATAAAACCCCATAGTTTTAATAGATATTAATATATTAACCAGAATCTATGAATGATCAACGTTAGGTGATCATTCAAAACTACATCATGATGAATCCCCTCTTTACATTAATACACTCTATTTATAAGGGAGTTCATATATTTTTGTCTTTTAAAAAATTTATTCCTTAAATATATTAGATTAATAAATTATTTGTTTCTCTATATCTTTTCTCACAATGTGTATTCTAGAAACATAGTTTTATAAAAAATATTTGGATTCAAAACTCTAAAAATATTTTTAGGACTCGAAAATTGTTATAAAACTTTTGAACTCAGTTTTTGTTGGAAACTATTTTAGATTTAGAAACTATCTTAAACATTTTTCTTTTAAAAATATAATAATATTTTAAAAAATATCTTATTCAGTAATTTTATAAAACTATTATAATTATTATTCATAAAAAAATTTTGTATTCATACTTCATCATAAAAATATATTAATCTATTTATTTTAAATAATCTATGAAAAATTGTTTAATCATCGATAAAAAACATCCTACTCCAAAAGGTACTGCTTTATTTTTTTCCTTTTTGTACTAATATATTACTTTAGTTTAAAATTTTTGTTCTTGATATACATTTTAATTTAATAAGAACATTTATTATTTTTAATTTTTAATTTTTTCTGATCAAATTCATTCTCACTCCGATAAAATTAGTAAATCATTGATAGAACAATTATATATTTGAAACATTATTTGATTGAATCTCGGCCATCAGATCAGAATGGTTTTCAATCTAAACCATTTTTTTCCTTATGAAATTTAAAATATATCACATGACACAAATGTAAGTGTGGTTTAACCTATTCCTCACATCAATTCATTATATTTTTTCACCATAGCTAATTCACCTATAAAGGCTACTAGTTTGATAATATTTCATTATTTTCGATATTTGGCTTGACAACCAGTTCACAGTGAATCCAAACATTACTATTCTAATTTTATTATTTTAAATGAATGGTTAATTGAAATATATTAGTCTAATAAGTATGATTAAACAGTCAAGTGTGTTATATCATTCTAATTATTGGAGGTTTCATTTGAAGAAAATCAAGATAAGGATTTTGATTAATACCATCTAAGGGTAGTTTTAGAATTCAATGGTTTAGAATAGTTAAATTTTATATAGTGTATGAAAATTGTTTAGTTTACAAAATTTGGTAAAAGATATAAGATTCATTATAGAAGGTTAACAGACATGGTAGGGGTCCCCTATGAAAGAGAAGACTACCAACATTCTCATACATATAAGACAATTATCAGAACCATTGATGTGAATGAAGTTAAATAATATCTATTTTCCTTCTATGTGAATGTAATTAATGTATATCATTTGATTCTGCACAACATAGTCCTTACCCTTTTGATGAAGAAGTATTTTATCACATGGAAGTGGTATAGTGATAATCTCAATGTTTTTGTTGTATTTTAACATTATTATCTTGTGAATATAAGGAGGATTGATATGGAAATGTTTATTTTTAATATGGTGGGAAATATAAAAAATTCCTCAATGAAGTCAAAGAGAATAATGAATATATATTTTATATGGAATTTAATTGTTAACTATATTGATATTTTCATGGTATAAAATAAATAATATATATACCAGGATAAGATTTACTTTGTCAGTGAATGTACTGTGCCAAGGATGAAGTTATTATTTGAAAAAAAATCTAAGAAGTATCTAGAATAAGATAAAGGTGCCTAATATGGTTTCTAGACATCAAGGAATCCTTATAAAAATGATTATAAGAAGAAGATAAATTTGGATACTTTTCTAAAACCAAAGAGATAGAAGAAATAATAAAATGCATGATGATGTTTTTATGAATATGATTGATCATATAGCCTAGAGGAATACATGTGATCCATAGTTTATACATGACTATGTAGAAGAAAAATATTTAATTCTATAGACTATATAATAATTACACGATGAACTGAAAATATCTAAATAAAATAAAATATTACAAGAAGAAACATTTTATGAAATTATTTATGAAAGGCATTTAGAGAGCATATGAAAAATCTAATACTTACAACATCTCACAATGATAATATAAATATGAAATTAGGATTTTCATTTGAAAAATCTTATTCTTCCCTTTTGAAATAAATTCTATTGCTAAAAGTAGTAAATAAAATACTGTTGGGGAAGAATAAGTTCAAAATGTACCTAAGAAACAATTCTCACTAGATTCAATTTTGAGGGAATCTATGAGAGGAATAATGAATCTTAAATAAGTAATAGAATAAGAATTTGGAGAGGAATAAAGAAGATGATAATAGGATAATAATGAGTATGTGATGAATAATAAGACAAGTTTGAATGTGGATGTGTAAAATAAAAGTTATTTCTTGAATAAGAAAATGAAGAGAAAGAGAATGAGGGGGAGGACATGAAATATGATAAGGCATCATCACAATAATCATCCTAATAAGATATACCTTGTAATCTCATAATGATTAAACCTAATAATATTCATATATAGAATAATTATTATTCGAAAAGGAATGATTATCATCATCTATGAAATGATAATAAGATCCACATTAATTGAAAAATATTGGTTGAATATCTGAAACAATTTATGATGTGGAAATTATTACTATGTCATATGAGAATAATGTATAAAATATTGTTAATAATAAAGAATGTTAAAATTATACTATAAACAAGAAGTAAAAAAATCTTCATCGTGTGCATGATCAATCTTACTCTAGAGAAACTATTTCATAGAAAGTTGGGGACTTCATTTTTATAGATTTGAAATGATTAAAAATTTAGATTCTATATTTTCCTAGTATTGAATCAATGTGTAAGCTACTTTAAGAATCCATGAATTAAAAAATGGAGTCAATAAATTTTTGAAGAAAAAAATACTTACATGTATTGATATTAACTTGAATGTTTTTCCTGAAAATTTCAAAACACAAAAGTCATCATATAGTGTTATGGTGAAATGTTCGAATCAGATTGATAATGATATTTTGGGTCCTGATGAATAATTATATAATATGATATAATTTTAAAAGTATTTTAATAAATTATCATTATATATATTATAAGGATCTATGTTTGTTGATGAATTCATATATTTTTCTGATGATCTGAGAAATGATTTCAATATCTTAATAGATGATATAGGAAATATGCATTTTCGTATGAGTAGACTCTAATCTACTAAAGTGGAATTGATCTTAATGAAGGATTTGAATAATGAATAATCTAAGGAAGATAATATTCTGAAAGTTAATGTTTAAAGAAATTCATATATGGATGAAAATGTTTCAATGATGATGAAAGGCCCGCATGAGTTTATGAATATGAATTCTTTTATTAGTAACCTCTTGAAGAATGAATGAATTATATTTCTTCAATTGATGATGCATTTTATTAAATAATATAATTATTTATTAATTAATTAGATTTCATAAAATTATATTTTTTAAAATATTTTGTATTATGAATGGTTATATATTATATTTTATTTTGATGGATGATTTTATGTTCAATTTTCTTCCATATGATATTTTTTTAGCATTTTAGGAGACATCATATTCATTGCCACTCTGTTTTGGAAATCAAAAAGAGGAAAAATGTTTTATTAGAAGGTTATAATTTCATAAAAAAGGTGAGATGTTTTAATAAGGGAGAGATGGATATATATATTAAAAGGACAATTATTTATTAAGGAAAAATTTATTCTAAGAAAATACATAATATTTAAAATATTTTAAAACTCGCAGGGAGTTATGTGGTAATGAATTAAATAATTGTTCTTAAAAGAATAAAAGATTTTATGTTTTTCCATTTATTCATTTATGTTTCATTGTTTTTGTATTAAAAAATGGGGATTTTTGAATCATAATTATTACATCTTAAATTATCATTTCTTTAGTTTAAGAAATCACAAAAACATTCTTAAAACATTTTTACTATATAACATTATCCAATGTTTTTTGATATGTTTTTATATTAAACATTACCATTTTCCGTACATATAAAAATATATACTGTATTCAAAATATAAACATATAATTATTCATTGTGATCATCATATTGAGTATGCAAATGATAAATCAGACAAACCTTTAATTATACCATATGTTATTCTTTACTCAAGTCTATTGTAATGACAGAAGTCATGACCATCAAACTGATTCTTGTAAAGACACAACCAAATTGACTCTCATAAAAATTATCATAATGATAATAGATATGAAATTCCATCACACTATCAAATGTTTATAATCCGAATATATAAGACATATTTAATGTGTATGAAGAAGATAATTTTCCACCACTCATTTTTTCGGATGTTTTGTCTATTTGAAAATCTCTCTGTTAGTCATTGTAATATTTTATATAGATATTGTTCCATGAAATCCATTCCAGGGTTGTTTCTATAAGAACAATTTCTTTTGTATTCCACATTCGATTAAATTTACAGTAGAGGTATTCTAGGGATAAGAAGATGTTTAATCTCAACCATCAAACTGATGGCTTATGAGGATATGATGAAAAAAAGTGATCATCATATCTTGGGATTCTGGGGATAAGATGATAGATCATATTATAGTCATCATATTGATGAATTTCTTTGTATGAAAAAATAGACATTAAAGTATGTATAAAACTGTGGATACCTTAATTAAAGGTTTGTGTCTAAATTAATAGTAAGGTAATAAAGATAAATATTTTAATATATCTTTAAATTGATTCTTACTATTCATAGATTATCTATTGTTTGTTTTTACAAGTGTCTATTCCAATATGAATTTAATATAAAGATTGTATTTATAATTATTTTTCTATAAAAATAGTTTTATTTGTGGGATTTGGGTTACAATAAAACCAATACATTGGTATTAATTGGAAATACTTTGATTCGGATCTTCACTCTGAGAATCATAAGAAATATGTATCTGATAAATTTAATACAAGATGTCTTTTGTTTTATTTATTGTAATCTATTTAAACTAGAATTCACACCCTAATACCTCTTGTATGTATATCCATATAATATAATATTATGATCTAGAAATTGATAAAACATAGTATATAAAATAGGGATAAATTAGGGTATTAATTTGTTTTAAAATATATTAAATCAGATTATATGGGTAGCTAGGAGCATCCATTAAATGAATAAGACCCAATATATTTGTTTTGGGTTCTCAATTATCATTCAGTCAGATGTAATTAATATTCACCACTTGTTTATTTTATTATTATATACAATCAATCTTGTTCAAGAGTTGGGAAATCCTGTTATTGAAAAATTTTATTATATAATAAATAATGTGGTAATACAAGGAGGTTTACAATGTCAAAAATAAAAAACACAATGTTCATCTATTGTAATAAAATGGGAACAAGACTTTGGAGCATCAAACAACCATCTCAAGTAAACCTACAAAATTACACTCTTTGATAGAATATTTTCAAACTGATTTGCCTCCCTTTAAACATGGGTGACATCAAGATGCATACACTCTATCATTTAAAGAAAATCAATATATGAGTAATGTATTTTCCATAGTACTGATCTAAAACACATCTAGGGAATCTAGGCCATAGTGGTGGTGTCAAACACTACCCAAATATTATTCCAACCATGATGGGTGGAATACATTATTGTATTGATCATCACCCAAAGATATTCTTCAATTATCATTCCATTCCTGAAGTAGTGAAAAAATAAGCACTTAAAAAATCCCTGATTGGTGTGGAAGACACCACCACATCAAGAAGGTCGTAGTTCACCTAAATCCACCCCATCCACAATCACTTTATACCATTTGAGAATAGGTGGAATCCATCTAATGGATTTAAGAACAAGAGGATTCCCAATTTACCCTATGACACAAATTTTTTTGATTGTAATCAATTCTGAAATCTAATTTTGTATAGAACATATATGAAGCTTGGAAGATTTCATAACATCTCTATATAGAGTTTACAGCCCAGCCTACATGGAAGGCCGATGACCCTCAAAAATAGTGATATTTCATTCCTAACATAAGAAATTAAAGACATCATCAATTGATGTGATGAGCATGGACCCAACCATCCCACTCAATTGGTTTCATTGAACATAAATCATGATATCCTCAAAGACACTCATTGAAATATTAATACCAAAGACAGTCTGCAAGTGTGACCAAAACCTGAAAGAGAAGTTGTAAGAAATGAATAGGTGAGTAACTGATTCCTTACCCAACAAGGATATGAAGCAAGTAGAAGTGAGGTAAATTCCATATTTTTTGAGACAAAATATGTGTAAGAATCAATCTTTTCTGTAGTCTCAATAGATGAATGTAGCTAGAGGGAGAAATGAAATAATGTAGGAACAGTTTTCGCCAAAATGATGTGGTTAAACATCCATCACACATATTCTTATATAAATCGCTAGAAGTGAAATGATTATTGGAGTTACGAGTCAAAACTATTGTATTATAATTAGTAATGATGTAGATCTATAAATTTATTCTGATATCAACTAGAATGAATCAATGAAAATCAACAAATGAATATGTATCATTACTGGTAAGGTGCTTCATATAAGGTAGAAACATCATCACTTCATTAATTGGTTTTTCAATCAAATGTGTTGACCAAATGTTTAGGTTTGATTGTTTCCAAACCATCCATTTTAAACAGCACATAATCTCTTAATAAGTGAGTTTAAGTGCTTCCCAAATGGAGTAAGAAACAAGCATTGAAAAACCATTTCGTAGCTCTCCATGATATCTATAATAGAGGATCTCAAGAGAGTTTTCAATCGATTTTATTAAATTCCTGGAAAAATTACTAAGAAAATAATAATTTATGATTTTAAGATCCTTGATTCCCATTCCACCCATTTCAATGGGTTTAATGGATTCTTCCTAGGCCACAAAGATGTTTTTCCTCCATTAAATGGATCTTGTTCAGATAAAATTCCTTATAAATGATAGAATATATTTGATAAGAAATATATACCATTTATAAATGGAGAAGGAATAAAATAACATTGACATGATAATGGAATTTACAAGAAAATCCCATCATATTTGAGACAATTTTATACCAAATTCATGTATCCATCTGGGCAATGATCTTATAAAATATGTTTCCATGATAAATTATTTTCATCTTTACAAAAAATAATGGCACCCAATGTAGTTAAATGGTGGAACACCTTTCAAAACACCAATCATCATGAGAAATTTAATTTTCAGGGAAATATCCAGACCATTTCCAAAATCCACAAAATACATATTCTAGCATATAGAATTCCTAGAGAACACCACATAATGATAAAAAATATTTTCGACACAAGAAATAGTTCATTTTTTTACAATCCGAACAAGATAATATCATCATCATAAAGTTGATGTGATGATGAAAAAATGATTATTACAACATTCATTTTCTTATAAAGGATAGCCTTAACGAAATCATTAATCCAAACACATATATAGTTATTTTCCATGGAAAATAGAAAGACATAAAGGTGGTCACCTTCCCTGACACCTGTGGAACATTTTAAGTAACATCTTGGAAACCAATTAATGAGAATGGAAAGTCTAGAACTTCTAAAAATTGTGTTGAACAACTTAATGAATGAATTATAGATTCCATGTTTCTATAGAATAATAAAAAATCATACACTATATAATAGTATCAAAGATCATTGAAATATCCATCTTAAGAAAAAATCTTCCATCATTAAAATTAATTCTTATGATATTAACACATTCAGAAGTAGGGAAAAGATAGTTTAGGATTCATATTTAGGGAAAAAAACCAAACTAATTGGAGGAAATAACATTCCAGGCATAAATCCACAATCTGGAGGTAATTATTTTACTAATAATATATGGGATTCTATTCCAAATGTATACAGGAAAGAAAAACATAATATATAGAGGATTATATTTCTTTGGTATCAGGGAAATAAAGATTTTGTTCACACCATCGGCCATCAAAGAATGAAATAATAAATCTCTAACAACCCTAATGACAACATGGCACACAATATGGATATTGGATATAAAAAACATATTAGGAAATCCATTAGGACCTTCCAAGCTATTAAAGATTATTGAAAATAGAGTAGCCATGAATTCACCCTGATGTGGTACCTCTACCAATATCCTCTTTATTTTATCATAAACTGTAGAAGTGATATTTTCAAGCTTGTTGTATGTGAAATCATCATCTGTACCTATGTATAAACATTTAATGTACCTATCCACTACATTTTAGTTCTCAATATATGAGTTAATAAAAACTCTATTAATTGCAAGATATGTAACCACAATTTACATCCTCATCTATTTATGAAAAAAAATAAAAATATGAGGTTCTTATCTCCCTACTATAACATTTTTACCTTACAATCACTTCTAAACAGCCTTTCCTAAAGATTAAGCATGTCATCAAGATGAGGGAGGGCTATATACACATCCTTGGAGGGAGAATCTTGATGGTTGTTATCATTTTGACATTTAATAATTTGATGTCTAGTATCCCTAATATCATTTTTCAGGATAGATAATGATTCATTTCTCTAGTATTGAACCATTAATTTACCATTTATAATCTTGATGGAAAGAACAAAAAGTTTCCTATAAAAGGAATCAGGTTTTTTAGAATTCAATATAATCTATCTAGATCTAGTCACAAAAATCCAAGAGTTATTAAATCTAAAAGGTATAAGTGATGTCATCAAATTTCTAGAAAAAAATTTAATTAGAATTGAATAATGATCATAGTTGAACTATGGTAGGATATAGCCTGAAATAATTAGGGGTCCATTCCCTTCATAAATAAATACCATTCAAAAGTCATTTTTACTAGATTACATCCCATTAATGTGGTTTATGCTCCTTATTTGGTCATCCCCATAGTGTGTACATTAACCGATGTACATTTATCAGCATATAAAGAAAAATCATATGCTAAAAATATATTGAAATTGGCACTAGTTTTTTCCTATAGTTATAGGAAAATATTAAATACACCTAGATGCATCCAATTATGAGATGTATTCTTAGAAATATGAGTCATGTACTGCCACAACTCTCTTCTTTTGAGACTTGATTTAGAGGCATAAACACCGGCCACAGACAAAAACACCACGAATAACAATCTCATCCAAGACACATTGATGGAAAGTAGTGCTTGATTGGATAAGAACACTCTCATATGTTAAAACCCAAAGGACTTTATCCCCATTTTCATTCACATATTGTGAGAAATTAGAGAATCTAATTAAAGCCCATTTGAAATCCTTCCAATATTCAATCTTCAATTATGGTTCGAAAATTCCAATCCCCAATGGGTTTTGGTCATAATAAGTTAGTTACAGATCTATATCACTTTATATATTTAAAATATTTTTAATTCAATGGATTACACTACATTAAGGATTTTTTCAACTCAATTTTTCTTTATTGAGATATGTAGCATGTTTTAACGCATCTTAACTTTTTTGTGGATTAGATATTAAAAATTGATTGATATTATTTCCACTCTTAGAAACAATAGATATATAAAAATCTATAAATTCTTATACCATTTTTGGGTTATCATTTCGAAAGAAAAAATTTATGTAAATATTTTATAAACTCAACCACCATTTTTTAAGCTTATAATACTTTATTTTAAACATTTTAAAAAAAGGTTTGTTTCATAAACCCCAAGAATCTATTTTCCAGTAAATTGACTTCTATGTTGGAGAAAATTACTTATTTAACACATATATTTTACATTGATAAATTTAATTATAAAAAAGTATTATGTTTTTAAAATTAAAGTCAGCATATATAAATATGTTTTACATTCCACATCAATAATGTCTCTTATTTTAAAAATTATATATTACATTTATAAAAATAATTTTGTGTTATAACATTTTAAATTTGTAATTTTCTTTTTCTAATTTAAAAAATATGATTCCTTGTCTCTATTTTTATGGTTTTATTTCATTAAATGTATTTCTAAATTATAAGACAACATTTTCTAGTCATTCCAAATAAAATGACATATCATTCTTTTTATATTTCAGTATAGAAACATTAATTTCTTTTCAAATATATATTATTAATGATTCAATTTCAATGTAAATATTAAAAAAATTCACATCAAATTCTCATTAATATCTTTTGAATATGAAACATAGAATAGACATTGATGAGAATGTGAATATCATTTTCTGAAATCTCAATTATGGTTTTGAGATCATTTTTCTCTTTATATCTTAATGATTTATTTAATTAAAAATTTATTTTCTTGAATCCCATTATAAATATTATTATGAAATTAAAATTTTTGTTCATTGAATTTTGTATATTAACTATTTATGTTCTGCATAAAAATTCTATAGATTCTATCTAAAAATCTTACAAACAAAGTTTTTATTTTCATGTTATCTTTTTGATGTGATGAATGATTGGTTTAAATAAGATGGATAGTTTATACATGTTTACTATGTGGGTTCCAATATAAAAATCCAATTTATAATATATGTATTCAAATCAGAAGAGATTACGATTTTGAACTTTTACATCTTTTTTATCACAATAGGAATTGTGGACATTAATTTTTTTCAAAATAGTATGTTTTGAAAAAAAATTATTAATAATATGATGTTTTAAAAAAATTAATAAAAACATGAGTAGTGTACATTTTTTAGTTCAAATTGTTATAATTTACATATGCCAATTATTTTTATAGGGTCCTTTTTATTCTTTGATTAATGGTTTGGTTGTATTTCAATGTCATTTTCCCATGACAATGCTCTATAGATCAGGTTTATAATCTCTTTATTATTAACGTCTTTTCCATCCTATATATTTTTTATTCTAGATTCCTCATCCTTCAATCATGATTTATATGATAATATAGAATTTTCATGTTTTTTAATAATAAATTTATCCCCTACCATAGATTTCTAATATTTAAATTATCTACCCTTTCATGTAATACTGATATGTTTCCCTTACTTATCTTCTAAGGTCACCTTGTTAGAACCCAACCATAAACAATACATATTCTATTTCATTTATCTGGAAATAGAATTATAATATTTAAAAATATTATTATATTTTATTATTTTCAATACATATTTCTTAATTCTTAAATAAAATACAAATATATAAAAAAGTGGTAACTTCAATTCAACATCATCTTTTATCATTAAAAAAACTTTTAAAATGAAACATGTTTTATTTTTTCATCATATTCACCATTTTTGTCTTTACCTCATCATTGTCCTTACTCATTCAATTAAAAACATTTTAAAACATGAGATGAAAATAAAATTCTCAATATAGTACATAAAAGAAAATAAATCTTTCAGTCAAGTGAAATATTGAATACCCGTAAATTATATACCATTATCATATGGTTATTTAATCTTATAAGATAAATCATTTATAAAACACACAAGCACACTTTTATCTCAAATAATAATTTTAAAACACAACGAATGAATGGATAAAACATGTAGTAAAATTGATTAATCTTTTTAATATCACCATTACATATGGCGTAACCCCCATGTCTATACATTGAACAAATATCACAGTTATACTTGGAGTAACCATTATTGGTTCAATTGAATACTTTTAGTATCCATCATAGTTACACATGAAATAACCTTTATTCTAATATTTATAATAACATTCATAGTAAATTCCAGTAATATCTTAAGAAAAAAACTAACTATTTAACACCCTCTATTTATATAATGCATTATAGAGCTATAATTTGGGTCACCCTTCGTATAAGCTACACCAGGATCACCTTTGGGCTATAATTGGGATATGCCCAAAAAGTAAGCTTAAATGGGATCACTCTTTTTTCATATATATTTTGTATGTTCCATATTATTAATAAAAAAATATTGTGGTACTTTTAATTATAAAACCATCAAAAAACACTTTTAAACATTTATGTAAGATAATTTTTAACATCAACATACCCTTATCTTTTAAAATAGTATTTTCATTAATTAAGTACCATGAATAGTAAAATTACTGATTTTTATGAATAAATAATGAAATAATATAAACAATTACCAATATAAAATAATTTTTATTGCAATGTGAATGTATATATACACTGTAAACGTTAAAATATATGGATCATTTTTTTCTTTTGTAATGATTTTGGAAACATTCCATAAAAGGAATCCTATTTAATACTTTTGAAACAATTTAAAAAGGGACATAAAATATCCATTAGAATTTTTTTATATTCATTGAAAGAAATGAAAAAAATTTATTTTATTAATATAGATGTTGAAGGAAATAGTGTATTTGAAGAGAAACATTAAAATATGTTTTTTAAATGAGAGTTTCTTAACTTTAGTACGAATCGTCAATTTCATTTTGTATATTCCTAAATAAAAATATTTGGTTAATTATTTACCTTATAAGTAACCATTTTATGTTTATAATTCCTCTTATTTTATTTCTTATGATGCTATATTTTTTATTTAATTAATTAAATTCTTGTTAGATGTTTTGACGATATTCATTAAAGTAGTCCGAAATGGTTTCGGTAAGTTGACTATGGTAAATGTGTTCGTTATTCAATAATTTCGAGAATAATAATAGTGAAATAATTATCATTTTTAAACATTAATTATAATTTAAATACTGATCAAGAAATATGGCTACAGAAAAAGATCAACATTATCATTATTTATATTTTAGGTCGTACATAAACATGAGTAAAGATTACGTTTTTAAAAAATAATCATAAAAAGAAGGTGATTATTATTACACATTAATTATTGATAATAATTTCATTAATATCATATTATTTCATTAAATAAACACATTTATATATATATATATCGTCCATGTGATATGGTGTTCAACAACAAACTTCATTGATTTGTGGGGGGAAACCATAGTGAGGACCCCTCTATAATATTAGTGGACTATCAAAATGATATGAACTCTACTTCAGACACCCCTTACGAGTCCAAGGAAGTGGTCATTATGATGGAATAACATAGATCCACTTTAAGGAAATACAAGAACACCATTATGGATTCTGACAGTTTTATTAAGAACACAAAGAGGTCATGACATATAAAACACTATTCTAACATAACTAGTACTCCTATTACTAGATCATGAAGAAATGGTACGTTACCTTTGAAGGCTTATAATATTTTCAGCATCCATTCCATGACCTAGTTCAAAGGCTCTATCATGTATATGGATGAAGACACCTCTATGGGTTTTGAAACTCATGCAAGGGAATCACGGGACAGTGATCTAGTATCCGGAAAACATGAGGCTTCTAATCGCACAATCTCTTTCATTTGTAAGGAAATGATTGAGTGTGATGAGTGGGAAACCATCATTATTTCAATGATGAATTTGTAGAGAAGGACCCAGAGGTCAATTCTATGCTGGAGGAATTTTACAAGCTGATTGGGTAAAGTATCCATGTCTACATTAACAAAGAGTAGGGTTCCAAGATATGAAAACAACTTAGATTATTGGAATGTGGATTCAATATAATGATTATTACTTTGAAAGAGCTCATCTGAACATGGGACTAGATGACACTCATTATTGAATACCTCCCTAATGATAATCTGAATGGGAAGTCAATGAACCTTTAATGGAGTCTTCTTCGAGGAAAGGTTTTCAATAGCAGAACACTTTAATTAGATGATTCGGCTACTACAAATGATTTTGGTTGATTTTATGATTGTGTTCTTTTCTATTTTCCAACTTTTCATTAAAATTTGACTTTCATAATAAATTTTTTTATTTTGGCATCACTTCATGGGGGTGGTAGTCTGCACATACACATGAATGATGTTATCATTTTTTCGTTAATGGAAAGGTAACAAGGTTTATGATATATTATATTTTCATAAAAATAAATTTTTTATGAATACCATATATAAGAATTAATTTTATCATCATAACCAAATATTTAGAGATGGTGATGGAAGATTAATTACATTAGATTTCAAGGCAGTAGTATTCTTTACACAAGAATTATGGTTTTGTTTTCTATTTATTGAAATTGGAGATATATAGAGGTTATGAAATTAAAATAATAAAATATTTATAAATTTATTATACTAATATTATTGTTTTATTAGTGTTGAAGATTATTTTTAGGATATTTATGGAGATATAAATTTAAAATAATTGTTTCAATGTATAAGTATTCATTCGAATGCCTCCTTTTTTTAAAACATTAAAAGCTCTAAGATTGGTATTCATCCAAAAAATAAATATCTATAACATATATATTGATGTTAGTATGTAATTTTTTATACATTGTCGAGAGAAATTTTTTTCTGATGTGTGAATGAATAATAAAAAATTCTTACCCTTTTAAAGAGAGGGCTGTGGAGCTCTTGAAATTTAATAATATATAAATTTAATATAGATTAATTTTTATGTATAATTATCTCAAAATTAATATTCTATAAATATATGAATAATTTTAGTAAAACTAATCCCATATATATTTTATATTTAGATCACATTTACCCTTTATTATTACTTTAAACCCCTCTTAACCCATTTCATAGTTACGATGACAACATGGTTATTTCATTACTTGAGATATATAATATTAACTATAAATGAAAAATGAAATATAAATGGAACATGCATGTTATGTTAGACCATATTAAAAACAATTGGATTTGTATAGTATTTTTAGTTAGTTCATATATTTTAATAATATATTATTTTCATAAAATATCATTAATATCAATTTTAGAACTACTAATTTTCATTGATTTTAAAATTAAATTAAAACATATAAAAATAAAATAAAATAAATTAAAAATTATAATATATCATTTTTATCAATTATATTCTTCGGTAACATTATGTTACACAAATTAATCAACTTTTAGTTTATTTAATAATACTCATTTTTTCCGTAATTTGAATAATTTCTATGTCAACATTGTGCATGTATTTAAGATTTTTTTGTCAAAATATTTATAAATAAATTATAATGATGAAGATAAATCATTATAAATTCAAAATAACCTATAAAACTAAACATATACTCTTATTATCCCTTTGTAAAAAATATTGTATTAATTAAAAAGAGTGGTGCAAATATTTTACTTTTCATTAAATAAAATATTATTAAATTTATATTCACATATAAATGATTAAAATTACATATATTCGTTATTTTGAATATTAGGGAAAAATATAGTCATGAAATAATATTTAGTCATGTTTTAGGGTCATTTATTAACCCTTGTCATTTTATTTGAACCATTATTTATCTAATTTACCCCTATCCATGGTGTAAAAAATTACTATGTTTTCGATATATATTGCAAACAATAAATGGGATATATTTAAATAATTTTGGTGAAATGATTTCATATATGCAATTATTTTTTAAAAAATTCATGAAACATATTTTGAATAATTTAATTAATAAATACAATGGAGAAACGCAATGAAATCAGTTTTTTTTTTTGAAAAATGTATCTTTTAATGAATGATATCTTATTATTACAAAATAGAGTATAGTGTTCCATAAAAATAAGAATTAGAATATTTTAAATAATATATAAGTAATATAAATTTAAAAATAGCAAAAAACTAATTTTATGTGGAAAATAATCAATAATTATATTCAACATTCAATAAAATTTGTATTCTTTCTATTTATTGAAAAATAAATTTTTTAAAAAAATTAAAAAAACTTAATCCTATTAAAATTTTTAATTGATGAATTAATAAATTAAGTTAATATTATAGTAATAATATTTTAAATTCTATAATGGTTAATTATAATATTTACTCACAAAAATGAATAAAAATTATTTATGAATAAAACATTTTTTTTGAAGAGTAAAATTACTTTTTAAAAATTTATTTTTTTACAAAACAATTAATCAATAACTTTTAATTGACTAGAAAGTATAAATATATTTTTAATTATTTTATAGATATTCATACATATAAATTTAATGTTAATTTTATAACAGTCATATTTAAATAATAATATTTGGTGGTTCCTTTACATTCATTATCATGTATTATTTTATGTTGTTGAACATAGTCATTATTTATAAATAATTTGGTATTACCTTTTACCCCCATAATAAATTTCATCCTCTAAATTTTACTTTTGGATTGATATTTGAAGGATTATCTTTTAAAAATACCTTTCCTGATATCCTATATCGTAAAAATGGTTAATAAAACATCTTCTTAAAAGGGGAAAAGGGATGTTCAAAGGTAATCTATAATAACATTATAACTAGGTTTCAAAATACAACAATAGTAGTATAAAGTAAAATTATGGAAATGGGGGGATAAAAAAATAATTCCCACATATTAATAGAGAGTTATAGATTACAATGTATTGAGAAAGTGAAAAAAAACATTACTAGAAATCTAGGATGGGTTAAAAGGGAATTGTTTTCTTGAAAAAATTTAAACATATAATTTTTTTCTTTTAAGATTCTATTTATTGATTAAACATATAATATTTTTGTTTCATGATATGTTTACTCCTCATTCACTTATTCGTAATATTCTTCTACCCCTTTAATATTCAAATTTCCACCAATTATGATAAAATCAAAGCGTTTAATATTCATAATGTTATTATAATAATAAAATTCCAATTATTCTTCCTTTACACACAACTCATCTAATGATAATACCATTTTCATGTGTTATAAAGATTACTGCCCCTATGAATGACACATTTCATTATTCATAAACACATTACATGGATGATTTGAAAGATATATTTGATGGAAAATATATTATCACTAACATGAATAATAATTATAAATGATAAATAATTTTTTTTATAAATCATAAATTTTAATAGAAAATGAATATTGTTTCCATGTATGTTTAGAGTCAAACCTCCAAATAACATTTTTTATATTTCCACATTACTGACCAAAATAGATGGGATTAAAAATATATAAAATGTATAAACTTGATATTTGTTACTGTATTAATATTTTTTTATTGATAATATTTTATAGTTTACAAGTAATATTAATAATAAATAGTCATAGTTAATTTAACCACATTAAATTAAATTTTTAAGGATTCTTTTTTAATTTCATTCTCTTTTGGAAAAATGGGTAACTATAAATATTTTTTGGTATGTGAATGGTATTTTAAATAAAAATATAAAATCCTAGAGATTATGAGTATATTATACAAAAATTTGTTCCATGGAAAATATACGAATGTTTTCTCTAATAAATTTTCTAAACCTCATCAAGTAAAAAACATCAGTGGAAAATATATTGTAAATTAACAACATAAGGTAATATATAGAACATTTCATATTAAATATTTATAAATAATTTTCATTATAATTTTTTAAATAAACGTAAGTTTATTATATTAGATGTTATATTCAAAGGTAGAGTGTATCGGGAAATGAGGTAAGGGTTATAGGATCATAATTTTTTCATTGATATATGTTTTCTACTGAGAACATGTTTTAATTATTAAGTCCTACATATTGTACATGTATTTTTTGGTGATAAAATTAAGAAAAAAATATGTTATTTAAAAAGAAATATGTTTTTCTACCTGCCATGATTTTCTAATTTGAATTATTCCAAAATTATTATGATTTTTGTATCTTAATTTTAATTCATTGAGATATAATGTGTATTTCAACACTTGTTACCTTTTTGAGTATTTATTTTATTTGAATTTATTTTAAAATAATTTTCCTGAAACCAAGGGGATTTGTAAACACATAATCGGTTCTACTTTTTATGGGTTATCAATTGGATTGATAATGATTATGTTAGGGTTTTATAACCTATAATATCATTTCATGGAGTTATAATGTCTCATCATGAACTTCATGCTTCGATGATTCATTTCTTCCTCCATGATATTTCATTGCATTGTAATATCTCTTCCAATGAGGGTATAATAACTTTTTAAAATAAAAGATTTTATATTGATGAATTTATTATAGAAAAATAATATCATTAATGTAAATCATTTTCATCATCCTTAAAAACGGTTTCCCTTCTTTATATGTAATTTAACAACCCACCAATATTCACCATCATTATATCATCACAAATATCGTATCATATTTTCAAAAATAAGTTTTATTTTGTTTAATCAAATTTTATTTCAATAAATGTATTTAAAAATATTTAAAAATGTTTAAGAAATTTTTAAAAGAAAATGTGTTATCCTCCATTCGATGGTTTCTTATAAAAAAATATCATGTATTTTCTAGGATCTATTATTATTTATTTTTCATATATTTTTTTTCAAAATAAATCAATTTAGGATTTTATTAAAAAATTTGAATACTAATAGTACCATCATATTTTATGACAATGCTAATTTGTTTTTCAAAATACACATTTATTGTTTCAAAAAACATTTAGCATTATCATTGAAGGATTTATTTCCATAGAAACTATTTCTCAGGGATTATCAGCTACATTTTATTATGAAATAGTTTTCTGTAGATTATTGAATAATGGTTATTATCAATTCTCATTCTCAAATACGATTATAGTGGTGTTATCTCAAATTTTTTTAAAAACACTCTCTCATTCCATGGGTTATTTATCATATTGTGAATTGTTGTTTTAAATTAGAACTTATATATAATTATTATTTATGGGTGGGGTCAAATATATATCCCTCTAACACATTGGTAAAAGATTTATATATCTTGAGATAAGGTTTTAAAGAGTGAAATTTTTTTCACAATGGGAAGCCTAGATATTTTGTTTATTCACAACAGGATTCATATGATTTTTTTTTGATTGCAACATGAAACATTGAAATTATGTTTTTTCAGAATATTATAATTTACATAATATATTTTTGTGTGATTGAACTCTATTATTCTTTGTTTAATTGTATTTTTGTATTTACATATCATATGACATTGAAATTGTTTTCTCATATGATATTTTAGATTCTATCTAGACGAACATTGAAAAAATTAATGTTTTCAAAATATATTAAACCCAATTGAATTTTTTTCAAACAAAGGAGAAAAATATTGAGCATGACCGCATGAGGGTTGTGATATTGGGATAAATATCATGAAACCCATAATGGTACATCCTAACACATAATTTCCCACTAATATTGGTGAATCATCAAGTAAAATCATATAGGATCTCGGTGATGGGTTTCACAGGCAATGGACTGAAATTTGATTGCTCATTAGATGTCCTAGATTCAACAAGTCACTGAATTCAAAAAGGTGAACTATTATTTTTATGATAAGGCCAATATGATTTCATTTTTCATTTCCTAATTCCCAAGGATTCATGTGATCTCTTTATGTGAAAATTATCATGATACTATGTGATGAAAAGATGTATGGTACATGGCCTTTATGTAGTCTCTATACTTTATGTATTACCACCAGAACCCTGAAATAAATTAATAAAATATAAATCCAGATATTTAAATTATGGATAGGACAACGTTTATGGCCATATACAATATAAATTCATCCTCATTGTATTTTTTGTGGAGACGTCAATGATGATGTGCAGTATAGTCACATGACACACACGAGGAAGCACCTATTTATCAAGATAGTCCTTCCAAAAACATTATCTTGGAGTATGTGGTTTAGATACCATGTGAATTAGATTATATATTGTGGTAAATATACATAAAAACCCACCCATGACACCCAAAAAGATAATTTTTATGGGAGATTGAATAAATGGATGGAGGATCATCAGATAAAATTAGAATGAACATTTAATAAATTAGGATTTCATAAGCTAAGAAATAATGAAATTTTGCATCCTTATACATGGAATATTCATAGAAAAACATTGGAATGTAATTAATTAGAATAAGTAATCATTTTTCAGGACCTCCAACATCATAAAAAATCTTATAATGTCACTATGGTCATGAAATTTCATGATGAACTCATATAAATATGATCATGGGATAACCGCAATTTCGTGCGATCACTCCATTAAATTAACCAGTCATGATACTAGTTATTATAATTCCATGGCCTCTATATTCATTCATTATCATGTGACTCTATAGACATTAAACTAAGTGAATAAACATGCATTATTGATGCAGAGAACTAGACCCCGTGACATTCATGATATCTCCAAGCTCTTTTATGTACCTTTACTCTAATAATGTTATATCACATAAATAACATCCAACAATCCCTAACTCAAAGGGTTATAATCCTTATGATTATAATCGGTATCCCTTTCCCATCAGTGGTAAAAAGACTTTATGAACTATGAGGAAATCGATTTATCTTACAGATGCTATGTGTAGGGAAATTTTGTAAGGATTGAGCTACATTTTTAATTATTAGTTTCCTAATTAGTCTTTCTTCATTTTCATATTCGTTATAGAACCATTATTTCCCATATATATTGAAATTTTAGAATATTACTTTTGAAATATTATACATTTCATTATGGATCCTTATCCTCTATTGGTATTATAAACATATATCTCTAGTGAATCCGTAGTGTGTATCACACAAATCCACATACATTGTTCATAATATCCAAATATTTCAGGTCTTTCACGCCAAACATGACAATCATGGGATTAGAGAAATGTAGTTATCTTTCCATTAGAATAATAAAAAGTTATATTATGTAGATCCCCCATAACATTATTCCCTAATCATATATTCATTTCTTTTAAAGTTCTATACAATTGATGAAGTATATCAGACCTTCCCTATAAGCCTATGTCGCCCTCAATCCTCTGTTACCAGATATTTTATAACACATATGTATATACCATCAAAATAAAATGATGATTCTATTATTAAAAGGATAAGTATGATCCCTCTACACTAATCAAGAATTATATCCATTATTTAAATTCCATTATATATATTCATTTTTTTATTATAATAAACCACATGGTATTGTAATTTCATATGACCTTAAACTATGTCACTTAAAAGTAATTATATTTGATTCTGATCTTAATGAGATCTATAGGATTCCTCCTTATGGTTTAATTCTAACATCATATACCATTATTTTCTAGTTTCATTATCCTATATCCCTCATGGTATTATGAGATCATTTACATCCTCCCCTTTCTTGTCAATATTTAATGATTTTGGATAGCTTGTTTGTTAGGGCCATAATACCGAAGGTCCATTTTTTATAGACAAATACACCCTATGGGATATATATAAATAAGTATATACTCTTTATAAAATCAACATTTCCTCATTGGTCTATATTTAGTCATTGAATATCAGATAGGTTCATCTATTTATAATCCCCATATCAAACATTACTAGTCATATTTCACCTAGTCTTCACAACCACAAAAATAATTCTGTGACTCCTAGAAGTAAGTAAAATATAGAGTTTATAAATATGATATTTATGAAATATAATATCCTAACCAGAATAAATAATTATTAACGGAAAACAATATAAAGAACTTACGATGCATCCAGGTATTCTCTCCTGTGGAATGAAAATGATATGTATAGACACTCAGATCTAGAGAGGTCAAAAACCAATGATTAATGTTGGGGTAACTTGTCCCATACTAGGATCTGGGAATGATCCTTAATTTTGGAGCAAATATAAAATATATTTCCATGGTAAGAATTAATTCCCCTTAACAAGTTTTGAAGAGCCTAACCTATCGTCCTATCAACTTAAATGAGATCCTAAGTATTATTGGAAAGGAATACCAATGATTGTATGCCTTTGAAAGGCAATTTCAAAGTCCATTATAAATATAGGATTAATTCAATGTTTTTCTTCTAATAATCCCCATTCAAATATTTCGAAAATAAAATAGTTATACTGATCTAAAAGACTAATAAACATCATTAATCCCTCCACGATTAGTCATCAAGCCCACACAACCCATGTTTTAACTAAAAAATCCTAAAATTGAAATTAATATATTTTATAAATAGATAATACTGTTAGAAGTTTCTTTTATCATTTTGTTTCCAAAATAAGGAAGTAAAAACATTTTCAATCCAAAAAATGATAAACATGAAGCGAATCTGTCAAAAACAAAAATTTGGGTTAACCACAAAATGGTTAGTTTTATCATTCATATCCTATAAAAATGGTTAAAATCTTTAAACCATTCCATTAATAATAAATAATAGTTTTATTTATAAATCTTTTTATCCATTTTATTATTACATATAATTATAAAAAGAGTTTTCCTAGTGTGAATATTTTTTTCAAAAAGAATAAACTACTCGGAATCACATGCATTGATAATTAAAAATGTATCTTACAATCATTATTTCACCGATTAGTGGCCTTGTTTCCTATTTTATTTTGGACGATTGGTATTATTCTCATAATTTTAACCATGAAACAATATAATGGATTCATTGAGAAATCATTATAGTACATCAGCTTTCAAGAACTACATCCCCATACCTTCGACCAAAATCTACTTCATAACATCCTCAGCTTCAGGGGTAAAACATGATATCTATGGTGTATCACAAACATGGTGTAATCCTAACACACAATTATTCATGTGAGGGTATTATTCCACTAAATCTAATAGTCCACCACATGGAATTAATGTTTTGATGAAGATACTAACACTTTCCATTACTGCAAACCACATTAAGAGTCTATCCTGAGAGTGATACCATAAAAAATTTATGTAACATTGGAAGGAGGTAAATGGGGTAATCCCAGATCAATATGAGTTTAAGAGACATACATGAGGTATCTTAGAAACCACTACCACTATCATGAAATAATTACCACTTAATCGATTTCTAATAGTTCTACCAAGCGAGCAGACTCCCTAGAAAATTAGATATATGAACAAAAGATATCTCATAATTATCATCATACGATAGATCATAGGCAGAAGTTCTATATTCCATCTTTTATCAGTGAATCCTACTTGCATATTCTAATAGTAACAATCAATTATGCTTATATTTGTGATTTACCATATCTTTTTATCTAATACACATTTGTGGAACCCGTAAAAAATTCTCATATCCCTCAATGAAAATACCACGTTATCCTATGTATACTTGAATAGAATAAGGGGTATGTTCCTAATAATTCCCAAACATAAGAATCCCATTTCTATTTTATAGTGGAATAAAAATTACAAGAGTGGAAATATATCCCCACTTCAATCAAATATATTTTTTTAATCACGCCCTACCCAATGAGAACATGAATTCGTATATTCCTTCACATTCCCCTATAATGATTAAATATATTTTGTATGTGAGAGAGATTATTTTCAGGAATTATACAATAGATAATAATTGCATAGATAAATACTCAATTTCTAACATCCAATGGACCATCCCCATTCCTTTTTTCATTCCATTTTTATGTTGTAAATAAAAATGTTAAAAAAAGATAAAGAAATGTTATGAGTAATTTCATATTCTTTCTCCCATATGGGAGAATTCCCTCTATATTAAGGTAAGGGATTAGGGATGGTACCGAGATGATATCCCAATTACATATGATTTTCTTCAAAATAGATTGACATAAACTCAAGATAGGTGCATATACCTTTTGAAAATATTTAGTAGAATATTATAATAGATAAACTTAATTGGTCCTTTATTCATATTATATTCTTGGTTTATTAGAATATTCCATTAATAACCATAGGGTAGTCTTATTTCCCTTTATAAAAAGTCACTCAGTATATTCCAGTAACATATAGGTGACAGTTGTATATTCCATCTCGTATATGTGAAATACTACATTGGCTATCGTTATATAAAGTACATGAGGATTCCCATATTCTATATCCCATCCTAACGGACTTACAGAACATTCAAATGGGAAATAAATGAATCCATTGGCCACATATTCCCTCTTATCTAGGGTTGGTCAGCATATCTCATCCACCACAACAGGGAAGGATCATATTCCCTCCAACAATATATAATCCCACTAATATATTCCAAAATCTACTTAAAAATCGGTGTATATTATCAATTATGTAGAAAGTCACCCACATACTCTAGAGACAGCCAATTATCAATCCCATAATCCTAATCAATCCCAAATAGATGATTTCCATACTTCGACTTTGATCTAAATGAATATTTTATTCATAACCAGGTTAATCCTAGCATCCATGTGGATATATAGTGCATGTATGAATCATCTAAAAGATTAATTAAGTCTTAATATGGGGTATAAATCCACCACTAACATAAAATTAATCCTAAAATAGTATATATTTGGAATATGGGGATCCTATCATTGAGTTCTATTTTGGGAAACCACTACCTGATAATACTTCAATCCATAAATGATATCCTAACCATTTTAGAAAACCATAATATATAGATTTTTTAAAAAATAGGTTAAATTATACATAGTAATCCACAAATTTCTAGCAACACCCCATGGTTTTTAGGTATCCCATAGCAACTAACACCATCAATTCCCACTATAGGTCTTGAAAAAGTGCGTGCATGAAGGTTACCTCTATAGTTTGACCACGTAGTGAAATATGACTTTAATGAGTAATTTTAAAACATATAAATATGGAATGAGATGGACCAGAACAACTCAATAACAATGGTCTACCTCATCACCACTTCCGGTTTTGATAACCAACATAACATAAAGAATATGAGTATACCATTCAACTTCCAGAATCAATGGAAAATATTTTAATAGAAAAATGATACCATATTTCATTAGAAATGGTAAAAATACCATCCTTGGTTGATGAAAATGATCTATTTCCACATATATATCTCCCCCTTCTCGGTGTCTTGAGTTTTGAGGCCAGAATGAAATTTGAAAGCATGTGGGATGCTTGACTTCAAACATTATACACTCTTTATTAAATAATAACCAAAGACTCATTAGATGTATATATTTATGTATGGGTTGAGTATAGACAATTTCTATTCATCCCATCTATACGATATTATATTCGTTCAGAAATGATAGCCTACAATTTGATAGTGACATGATATATTATATAACCAAGAAATGCATGAGCTAGATGGTTAATATAGTGAAATTCACATGTTTTGAAGATGAAATTTACCATGATTATAGGGATATTGATGTTTAATTGATTTTGAGACAGAAACCTCAACAATAACATGGTATTTCATATATATTAATTCCAAATTCATAGGATACCCATAAGTCCCTTTGTTAAGATGCTCTCAACATGAGAAAACACTATACCCAACTCAATATCAAGTGAGAATGCATCAAATAAAGAAGATAATGATGCTATATCTCCCAAATGAAATTAAATATAAACCATATCCCATATAATTGGGGAAAATTTTACCACCACCTCTATGATAGGTTCAATAAATATTATGTGGTTCTTGAAGAAGTCAAAAATGTCTCTAAACCATCTACATCCCCACTTGTTTGAGTACAATTTTCCAAATCCACCACTATGAAAATAATTAAAAACATAGATTGCTTGTAATATACCAATGATAGTCCTACACAAACCCCATAACATAAGGAAGGAGGTATTATTACTATCTCTATTAAGGATATCAGTCTCTATTACACTAGGTAGTATTGAACAATGGACATCTACCCAGCCGATTCCCGCACCAAATGACATAATCATTTTCTTCAGATATTTATTAAAAATAATAGTTAGAGACTCCCTTAATTCAAGGTTTCATTTATAAATATTGTAGGATCACCCAAAAAATAAAATCAAAACCTAAAAGGGCTATTATATAAAATATCCAAGCAATATAAAGGGTCATTTGGAATATATTAATGTAACTCTTTGAGATAACGCGTGAAAGGTTGATCTACTCTGTTATATGGAGATTGAAGAGATGATTCTTATCACAAAATATTATTTATTTTAATTCATAAACACCATTCAAGTTGATGTTTTAGATCATGATGAATACACCATGGAAAATAATATAGAAATATTACCCCAAAAGATATTTTTCACTTATACAATAATTAAGGCTTCACACACCCAGAATCAATGGTGGAATAAGAGAATGAAACCTCTAAATTAATATATTTGACCCAAAAAATTAAATTTTAACATAGATAAATGTAATTATGTGGATATATCCATATATTGATAATGAAAAGATGAAATCTAATTTGTGGAAAAGATTCTCGTATAGTATGAGATAGAAATGAAAATATTCAGACTTCTCATTGAGGAATTACACAGTGTAAAAATTCTCACTAATTATTTCCTATCATCCCAGAAGGGTATAAATCCTTTAAAATATTAAAATGTGGTTAATATTCATATGAGGATGTAATATACTCATTATTCTAACACTCTATCTATATTTTCCATTTATCTAAACTTGAGAATTGTGGAAAATAATATTTTCCTCATTTATAGAGAAATCCTACCCCATATCAAGAAAATTACCTTATCCAAGGATTGAATGAAAATCCATAACTAGTGAATGTAGTGTAACCATATCATTATTTGTCCACCACATTCTCTTAGTAGTTAGTTTAAATAAAGGTACATTGAGAATTCCTCAACACTATCAAGTCTCTTACTTATCATAGGCAATCCATGGAAGCATGAAGTTCCCATTAAAAGTATATAATAACTAAATATCCTAAATTGGTAGATTCCACCCTAACTCTAATATATTTTTCAGAACCATAAATTCTAAACCTTCCATGATATTGGAGTTCTAGATAATCATCCCTCAATGGTAATGTACTGATTTTCCCCCTTAAATATCACATGATTCTAGAAAGAGGATTAAAAATTGAGGGGTTTATTGAAGACTCAAGTATAAAAATGTTTTGTTTATAGTAAAATTTTCTCCCATTAAGTTTTTTCATGGTCTTAAATGGACTTAATCTTAAATTAGACAATTAATTCCACTCTACACTAAGGAAGAAAAAGATCACAAGCCTCAAAAACTAAAAAAATGCCACAATAAAATTATTACAAAATCTATCTTAAATATAAGATCTTATTTCCATTACTTGGTATCTATTTGTTATATGTTTTTTTATTTAAAATTTTGTATAGAACATAAATGGTGATATGTAGAAACTTCTATTTTTGTTGAAATATATGCGTGGGTTCCACGTGTCTACCGATACAGCCCAACGTTTGGGGGACTTCATTAAAAACCTACACGAAATCATGATCCATTCCCCATGTTATAAATGAATGGTATCAAAAGGAAAAAATAATATTCATTAAAGAACTTGTATTAGTTCTTATTAGAGTTCCCATGATATCTCCACCTCACTAGGAACATACTTTTGGGAGAACACAATAGAAAAAGTACCCCATGCTAGATGAAAAAATTGACTAGGTACACATGTGATTTGGGAAATGGAATATAAAAGTATAATAGTTCTCAAATGAATAGTTTCATAGTAATTTCATCTCATCCATGGAAGACATTATCCAGTATATATTTGTTCCTAAGAAATCCAATGATGTCAGCCTCATTTATTATCTTGAGTATTTCCCTTCATCAACATAGGTTATGTCACACCGTAAAAGAATGAAATATCATCAAATATACCACCCATGTTCTAGTTGACTCTAGATAAGATATGGTGGTAAAATCCGTTGTATGATTGGAACATGTCTCACTCACCACATTTAATGTGGGTGAATAGAAAGAACTTCTAACCAGTTGTGAACAATATTTTGATAATTGAATGACCTGAAAGACTATTGATCGAGATCATGTGATCCCCACAAATAAGCATAATCAATGAGTCATGAAACTAGAACCTACTTCCTTATCAAAGGTGACATCATTAGTCTCATCATCCTGGTGTAGGCCAAATCACTAAAAGAAGAATGGGATAGAAAATTTGGTGTCTCATCCAATTCCTATACAAGAAAAAAAATCATGTGTACTTATTTCCCTCCATATATGAAGCATGGCCACCACCCCCAAAAATATATCCCTCAAAATGTGAATGAAATTTCATCATCCATGATCATGTCATTCACTTATGAACCCCTACTTTAATGATTATCATGAAGGACCCCAGAACCCCCTAAAAGGGATGGGTGAATTAGGGTACACACATTTTCATCAAAAGTGACAGATCTTGTTCCCACCTTATTAAGAACCAATGAAACATATTTTGAAGGGAATGTGTATAAAACATTCAACAATATACAAATAGATCACACATCAATTTTATATGGATCACCACTAATTGATAGTCTAAGGAGCATATTCAAACAGTGTGTCGAGTGTACCTAAATCAAGTAATCTTAACATTTTTGTAATACATGAAGTGAGACACAATCATTCTATTCTTGGAACATTTCCTTTATAAATTTTTATGGATAGCACACTGTGTCCTTCAAAAAAATCCATAGACTAACCCTATCTCACTACTTTGAGAGACATCTAACTCAGTTTATCAACATCATGGTTACATCAATGGATTGGGATTAATGTATTATTATAAATCATAGAACAAGATCATTCTTTTATTGAATACCTGATTTTACACAAATTGAAATGCATTTTCACTAAGAATCTAATATTCAAAATCTACCTTTCATGAATCTCTTTTCTGAAGCTGACTACCTCCGTGAAGCACCATGTATTTTGTGAACAAACCCCCTTTTTTATATTCACTAATTTAACATGAAATCCCTACCATCATGAAGAAATCTTTAATCAAAATCATTGGAACTAGTCCTTCCTCAATATGCATTTTTATGGTGATCATGCTCGAATAAAAATCCAGATTTGTACAGAAACCCTACCTTCACAATATCAATGTTGTTGTCGATTTTCCTTGAACTTTTTTTTTGTAAAAGGAAGAGGGTATTTTTCATATTTATATCCTCATCAATTTGTGAATCACCACCTCCTATTAGTGAATTTTTCAGCTCATTTAAACCAACTTTGTGTAAGTACTCCATTCTCAGGGCTTCATTGTGATTTAGAGTTGTTGTGGAGATTCATGTCAAACCAACAATCAACCGGTATGATGAAATTATTGAAATCACATAGAAAACACTCGTCATTCACAATGCTCAAATTCATTATTGTTCATGATGTTTGTCATTGTTGAGTATATCACCATAAACATTCTTTGATCTTTCAAGAAACACCATTCATGAAGTCAATCTCTGCAAAACACATCCCTTTTTCATATTTTCATATGGCCATCAAGGAAACAAAATTTATGTGATTCAATACAACCTAGAATCACTAGACCCAAAAAAATAGTAACCATATGGAAATAAAACCACCTTCAATATTTTTGATTGATTGAATTGTAATATATATTTCCTCAATAACTCCCCAATCATACATTTTAGGATTAATGAAAAACAAAAACCATAATACATTTCTAATAATGGACACACTTTTTTCACATAATATCCTTGTAGTTGTTTATTGGAATTATATTATTAAATTCAATTAAGTAATATAAGTAATCAAAACATGATACATGAGAACGAATCAATTAAAACTATATGTCTACATGAAGAAACGTTTGTGTAGAAAACAAGTGGAGAAGTATGAATTGATGTCTCATGTATTTGAATCCTAATTATATAAAATCAAAGATATTATTATGTCCAAGATTCACTGAACAACTTGAACCATTTCATCAGAAAACCATATTCTCCCCGTGTCCCAAAATAATTTCATGGGTTGTTAAGAACCTAAAACAAGAATACTAGACATTTTTCATTATACCCCTTTGTTTATGAATTATATGATATCTTCTCATTTCTCTTTCCAAAGAATAGACTTATATTTTTTCATTTTCCCACATTATTAATAAACCCAAAGAACCTACTATAGAACTTTTGGAGCCCAATAAACACTCCCTATAGATTGTATCTCCCCCATAAACATGCATCACTACCCCAATCAGATTAATTTTTTATAACAATTTTTGAGGGGGCTATATTCATAACCTCCACTTGCACTGGGAGGTCACAAAACACCAAAGGTCAACCGATGTTTCTTAAACAAATCTACTACTAATGGAATAGTTATAATTTATACCACTTGATTAGTAGTGACAACTTGATCCATTTTAATCATTCCTTGTTCAATTTTTTCATTAATGAAGTTATATATGATTTTAATATGATTTAATTGAGAATATTGAATTCGATTAGTCGTAAAATCGATCACACACATGTTGTGTTTTTAAATCACTATTAGACGTTGCACCTCATATCTAACATCAGTCAGTTATCGTTTCATCAACAATAGCAGAGTGCATGCATTTGTAGAAGTGACATAATCATATTTAGTAATACTAACAGAATTACTTACCTGTTTCTTACACAAATATCCCACACATTTATTGCAAATAAAAAATGCTCCACCACTGCTGGAAATTTAATAAACAACATCACCAACCCAGTCAACATCATAAAATACTAATAGAGCACTATCTCTTAATGGAGTAAATTATAATCCATAATTTTGAGTACATTGAATGTACATCATGATTCTTTTCATTGACACCATATGTTATTCCTCCATATTATTTTAAATGTCGTCGTCTAAACATGATGAAATGGAATTATCTTGGTGGGTCACTGTAAGGTAAAATAAGCTTCCAATAATTCTCTTCTACATTGTGGGACTTACAGATGTGTCATCCATATGCTTTCCTAGTTTTGTGACAACTATAATCAGATTAAACTTTGGTTTGGAATCATTCATATTGAATTTATTCATAAAATATCTATTATACATTTCCTGATAAATAAAATTTCCATCTTTCATATATATCACTTACATTCAAAAAAAATTTATGTGTCCACCAATAATTGAGATTTTAAATTCTTCTTTCATGTGATTTCAAAATTCATCCACGGGTCCCTTCCTACTTCCACAAAATATAATGTCATCTACCTACACTAGTATCATTATCTACTATTTTTAATAATTATCCACATATAGATATTAATTATATTATACTATTTTTAATTAATTATTCTTTATATAAGAATCTTATTAATAGTACTTTTCCCTTGGTTCCTATTTCTGATCATATAATGCCTTCTATAACTTGAAAACCTTCATTTAATCTTTACCAAGAATTAAACCCACTGGTTGTTCAATGTATAAATCTTATTCATGAATGAAATTCAAGAAAGGTTTTTTTACATCCATTTGATATGTTGTGTATCCCAATTAAATTTCTATGGAAAGAAAAATCTCGATTGACTGAAGAATAACTACTAGAGAAAATTATTTTTCAACATCAAAACTTTCAATATGTGAATATTCTTCATAGAATAATTGTGTCTTATTTATGGTAAAATTACCATGATCATCCAATTAATTCATGAATATACACTTTTTACCAATCACATTGTGAATTTTGGTTCTCATAACAAGATCTCATAGTTGGTTCTTTTATATCTGACATGTCTCTTCAGACATGTCTTTCAACCATGATTCATCCTTTCAATCTTATTCAAATAAGGTTGGATCCACAATTTATAGGAAGTCAGATTTTTCATTATTTCTCATTCATATTTTTCTATGTCGATGATATCCAATCCCCATTGATACAATATTGATAAATTTCTACTATTAGATTTTTCTTATGAGGTTCAGATAAATTTTCACCATCAATGGTTTCTTCTTTTGATTCTTCCTCTTAATAATCAACGTTTTATAACCAATGAGCATATTTTACACCCTCATCCACATTATAATTTTAATCTATTCCATTTCCACATTTTTATTCATCTTTTATCATATCATTATACAGGATACTTGAGGTATTTTGGGTCTTATCATGAAGGATCTGAACAACATAGCTTTAAATAATTCTCCCGATACAATTATTGAAACATAGGTAATATTTTCTCTACATTGTATAACCAAAGATTATTCCTTAATATCCTATATAACCTTATTTTCCATGATTTTATTCTATATTTATGATAAATAATTTACATATGAAAACACAGAAATAAAATACAGAGGTCTTCCATCCATTCCAAAACTCGTACGATGTCGTGGTTTCTTCCATATAAAGAGACATTCGATTTGTAGTAAACACAATAGATTTAACGTCCTATTTCAGTAATGGTGAGAGATACCACTCTCAATCAGCATAGTTCTGGTGATATACTTCACATATCAATTCCTACACTCAACTACTCTATTTTTTGTGGGGTTCTCATTATATCAACAAAATATTGTATTCCATATTTCTCCAGGTAATTTTTAAATTCAATGGATGTGTATTCCCCTCCATAATAAAACCACGGAACATTGATAGTCTGTCTAGTATAATTATTGGATGTTTAGTGATATGATTTCATGAAACCAATAACATTTCATTTTCAATGTATAACCATCACATTAACCATTATACATTAATCATCAATTAATATAATGATGTACATTTCTATGTTTTCTCTATTAACATTTATCATTCCACATTCATGTGTAATGATGTGATCAAGAAGATTAAATGCACTTTTCTTTATTGGCTAATATGAACTGCATCCCTAATTCCCTCCTAAGAAGGAATGAGAATAGTTTTCATGTTCACACTTCAGATTGGGGACATCCATGACTATATTTATCTTATATTCCACTCCCATTTATTGTTGATTAATGTTCCCCAACCTCTAGTGTCACAAGTAGTTTTGTTATTCATCTTTCAGATATCATATGTTCTCTTTTATTGGAAGTATGATATATGATTACATCTATTTTGAAACATTTCATGAGACAATTCCATCTCATTTCTTTTATAGTTAATAATTTTTTATGAATGTCTCTATATTTCCTAAGTCACATAGTTCGTTAACCCTAAGGAGATTGTGAAGAATCCCAACCTCATAATGAACTTCAGTCTTCATAAGCTATCTAGTTCTCGTTCTGTTCCCCACTACCTTTTAATTTTAAAGAACCATCATTAGCAAATATGAATATTCCATCAATCATTTTATTTAAATTATTCAAAAAAATAATCATTTATCTTCATGTGGGATGTGCATAATTTATCAACAATTTAGGTGTTACTATTTTTTGTATCATTGAGATATAAGTCTGTAATATTGTATTTCTTGACATTCTTCATTTCATTCCATGATATACTTGACTGATTAGAAGATAAATATCGTCATTACACTCCCTTTTACAAGAATATTGGTTCATCATATTCATATTGGTCTTCTAAAGAAGGAAAAATATTTATATAATCAACACCATCTGGTTGGAGAGTAATAACCTTTCTATGAATCTTGTAGTTATCATTTCCAAATTTCTTATCCCTCTAATGAATATCCTTATTACCGATGTTAGTGCAGTGAAAAACAGATCCTGAAAAGAAATTTCTAATAATAGATTTAGGATATGAATTCATTCTCCTTTGAGGACTTATTTGTTCTTACCCATTTAAAATGCTCATTTCTTCTCTACAGTATGATACTGTGTGACATAAATAGCAGCTCAATTATAATTTTATAAGAGTAATCATTATCTCAATTCGATTCCTCCTCAAGTCCTCTTCCTTAATAATAGAATTTTACTTCCAACCATTGTTGGATTCTTAAGTATCGTATTCAGGTATTCATTTATTTTTATTTATGAATTTCTATAATAAGACATTAGGTGAATTTATGATATTTTTAACATTAATCTTGTCTTTCTTTTGTCCTATTTTATTTCAATCATTTAAAGTTCTAGCATCACAACCAATTCCACTTTTCCCCTGCAAGTGGATCTTTGACCATTAAAAGCATTCTATACACCATTAGAACAACGCATAGATGTCACCAAAAGATTTTCATTTGAGAATCATCCAAAAGGAATTTTCATCATTTTTCTTCAAGTTTGATTCAATTTCATCCTTATTCATAGGAGTAATAACTTCTTCATCATTTACCTCAGTTGTCTTGTACTTATACTATAGTCTTGATGTTCGTTCATTGATGAACATTTCATGTTCCTCAATTCAATTCATATGTTCTAATATATCATTTGAGTATTCAGAAGATATCCAATGTTATTTTTCAACTTCATCTAGTCGATTAATTTCATCTTCTATTCAATAAACATATTCTAACGAATCGTAAATATTTCTCTCCACTTTTTTTAATTTCTATAATTCTAATTCTCAACAAGGAATAATCAACAGTTATCCTGAGATCAACATATGAAGCCAACTAATTATCATTATATTTATCTTTTTATGGAACTAAAAATTCAACCATATCTGTCATAGATTCATGGGTTCTAGATTTAAACTCCAGTTCTTTTTCCTCACAAAACTCATTTTTAACATCTACTTCTTTACAAAAAGATATCATTAATTTTAATTTCATTATTTATTTGAAGTCTCCCTTTTGAGATGACTTTTTATGAGGCTTCTGTGAGTTTCCTAGTTCACATTATTCTACGTAAAACTTCATTGAGGTTTGAGAGGCAATGTGTTCAACTCTACGATAATGGAAACATGCCTATGGAAGACTTAAATAAAATCTCTGATATCTGCTGTAGAATTTCATGGAAAATCGGGAAATGAGTTCATCTTCCTCATTACCTTCATTAACATTATATCCTAAAATATAATGTTTTCCCTTGTATTTTAATTTCATATCCTTGCTGACATGGTTTTTCTAATCCTCTTATTTTACTCTAATTTCCACACAGCTCTATAGATCAACCACGGATTGTTCTGAATGATCCCTTTCATAACGGGATGAAACTTTTTGATTTTAAATAAGTGGTAGACTTCTCTAAATGTTTATTCTAATGCTAATTTCATTAAACTCATTCGACACCCTCCAATTACTCCTAAATATTTAATAATTTGATTGAAGAAATTTATCTTCATTTTCATAATGCTGCATCTTTATATCATAAAACCTACTGTGCACAACTAGAAGTTTTTCTTACTTCAAATCATTATCTATAACAAATATAATTTCTTTATTTCCACCAATAGACTTTTCATTGGTGAAAATCATTAATTGTAGATATATTTGATCATAAAGTGTTCTAGTAAAGGAATTTTTCACTTTGGATTCTACATCAAGAATTTTCCTATCTATTTCAGTATTATAATGCCATGTTTCATTAGTTACTTCAATACCTGGTCCTCTAGAAAATATACCATTTATTCCAATATATCTTACGTGATATGTCATCCTGTTCTTCTAAAAATAGATGTTTCTTCCATCATAGAGGAGGACTCTCCTGAAATTTACACAATTCGCTTTCATTGAAAATATTGAATGATTTACCACCGGAAGCATGTACCCTCTGGAAAAAATTGAAGGAACTCAGAACAACCTGAGAGTGGAGGGCTCGATTAGGGTGTCAACATTTTCATTTAAAGGGACAGATCTTGTCCCCATGTTTGTAACATCCCATTACCATTTTACCATGTATTCCCAATACCTCATTGTGGTTTCACCTCATTTGAGATTGGGAGGATACCTATAATAATGAAGTAAAATATTTTTCAGACTTTCATTAATAACCATTTGTTTCTCCATGATAAAGACTTGTTACATACCATGTAAATATGTAACACATCGTATAATGTTTTTTGATATATGTTGTAAAAGGGGATTCATGCTGTGAAAGTTACACATCAGGAAAGGGGGATTCAGATCATATTTGATTTAAATAATTCATTTTAAATATGCAGTGATGGATTTTTTTAGCATACTTACACACCATGTATTTCATGGTGTGTAACAATAATATATATAATTAAATGGAATGTATGCATATTTTAATGTGGGAGAAGAGTTGTTTTGTTGTGTATGTTTCTCCAGACCTATTTTCCCTAGAACTGAGGATTTTTGTAGGCGATTTTATGAGACACAACTCTTCCTAGATTGATCTGTTTGACGTTGGATCTTTCTTCCAGCTACGGTGAAAATCTCTGGGTAAGAGACATTTCCATTACATTATTTCCTTTGATCATTGTGTAAACATTGGGTGGCATCTTTGGATCCATTGTTCTAACATTGGTGATTCCTCTTGGTCTCTTCCTAGGTATATTGTTTGATCTCAATCTGGATGGCTTTTCTTCTATTGGTCATAGTGTGGCAGACGTCTTTCCTTGAGGAATGAAGGTTTTCTATCTTCCATCAACTCGATGTCTTATATATTTTATCAATATTTTAGTGAATTTTATAATAGGTTATTTTTTGATGTTTTTGGGTTTTTTGGATTTTGGATTTATGTTATGAGTGTGTGTGGCCCGAATTTTGAGGTAGGTGGTTTTGACTCTAGTCTACATTGATGAACCATATTTTTTTACTTTATGATTTTTTTGTACATAGAAATTGGTATGATGGTTTTGTGTGTGTTAGAAATATTTTTTAGTTAAAAATTGATTTTATCAGGTTATCGATAAATGAAGAGTAAATGGGTATTTTAAAAGAAATAAAATGGAAATTTTGAAATGGTTTTTGAAATGGTTTTCAAGTAATTGAAATTAATTTTGTAAAAAAAACCTGGGTTACCTTGGGTACATAAGTGGATGGTTTATCTTAGGACAATTGTTCATTGTATTTTGATTATCAAGGAGTTTTTCTTTTCGGATTCCCATTATTTTATAGGCACATAGTTCTTGGTGACCTATATTGACATCTATGGGGGTTTTCCCAATGGGGTATTCCAATGCAACATAGGCCCATTATTCCTGGATCATAATTTTTTCACTTGATTGAATTTTTTATGAGTACTCTTTGACTTGGACATGTAGTAGTCCTTGGGGATGGTATAACAGTTCTGATATTTTGTATTATTGGTCTTTCTGAGTTATCCTTGGTTTACATGTTTATGCTTTTGGAAAATGACATGGGGAATGTGTTGGGAATTATTTACATTATTTTTTAGATCATATAAAATGGGGAATGATAATCATGTTTTGAATAAAACTACATTTCAACTTATCATGGCATGAATAATAAAAATGAGCATATATGGGTTTTTATACAGACAATTGATATCGAATACCTAGGTTGGATCTTTCTTAGCATATTAGCTCCCTCCATATGCACCTATTCAGTGATACTTATACCTTTATTTGTATTCCAATTTCATGGAAAGGAAATAAACCATTGTGAGGTGGAAAGCCTCATTTTAGTTGCTTCGGTAGCTAGCAGTGAGATTGTAGAAGTCCATCCATACCATTGTTTATAGGATCTTGTTGGGTTTTTTAGTCCATTTCATATAAAAATATCTTGGAATTTTTAGCTACTTTTATAGTTGTATATTTCCATTGTATTCTTATATTCATAGAATATATATATTCTTAATCATCCATTGTTTTTTCTTGTTATATATATATATATATTCAATGAGGTGGTTTAGGTTGGGAAAACTAGTCATTTTATTTTGTTGCTTGATTCCTAGGTGCTTTTCACCAGCTCATGGGGATCGAGAATGCCCTTCTGGTATGTGACAAATTAGGTTGGGGTTCCAAACTTGAGTGTAACCTTGTTAAGATCATTACTATTTTGTTTTATTGGAGGTTTGTCCTGAAGAGTCCATGTTTTAGGACATTTGTTAGACATAAAATAATATTTTTAGGACTTGAGTGGTGTATTGCGAAAATTTCATGGCCATGTCTTGTCATAAACAACATAATATTTATATGGTACTTTGAAATGTGTGTCACTAGTATTGGTTTTTGTTTTTATACTCTATGATTTTTCTTATGGGTTTTATAGTTTGAATTGAGATTTGTTTTGTTGTTTGATCATTTTTATGTTTTGTTGTGAAACTGTTTTCCTAAAAGATGTCTTTTATGAGTTCATTAGGATAGTTCAACTAATTCTACTAAAGGGAATCCACCAATAAAAAATATTCTCATCACGAATATCATACAAGTTGTTTGTGTTGTTGATGAGGATGTACCACATGTTATGAAAGTTGTTGTTGAGGTACAACCAGGAGCCAGAGGATAGAGATATAAATCATGAGAATTCTTTGATGAGAAGACTCCATCCATTAAAGGGATGAATGAACCTCAAGAGGTGGAGGCCTGGCTAGATAGGATCAGTGAAATATTCAACTTTTTGGAGACACGAGAGAACATCATTGTAACGTGTACAACATGCAGGATTGAGGGGTCTGTCATCAGAAAGTGGGATTCTATTGTCTATCTAGATAAGCAAGTGGACATGGATTGGAAGGGTTTCAAAACCACATCCTTTTAGTGGGTTTTTCTATAGTCGTCAATGTTGGAGAAGTCTGTAGAGTTTGTGTCTTTACAATAAAGAGATATTTCATTGTTGTCATACACCAATCATTTTACGAGCTTGTCTGTTTTTCCCCAATTGTGTGGAAGAATGACCAGCTAAAGGTATATAAGTACCTAATGGGTTTACAACTAGATATCATATCACATGTGTTTATGTTGAATCCTTCTACCTATGTAATGATTGTAGACAGATTAACGATGTCATAATTGAATATGGTAGGCAAGGTTATATTTTCCACCTCATATATTCAACCTAGAGGCAACTTCAGTGGCATACATGGGAAGAATAGGAAGTGGGAAGATCATCACAGGAGGGGTGTTGGTGGTGGTTCTCAGTATTTAGCCACTTTTGTAGCATTCAATACATTATGTAATGTGCCTCTGACTTCATATAAGTGTTTCAAGGGAGCACACACTATATGTTATTATCTTATTCCAATGAATGCATGAAATAGATATGGAAGCATTGTTCACTTACATGTCTTCTATAATTCTATGACTACTCCACCTTATGATTAGGGTTTGTTAGCTACAAAGGAAACTGGGGTGTAGATAGAAGCTTCAAACACTATAGGGATCTAGCCACATGACTCAATGGTGTTTAAATATCATGAAGTAAATGATTGTTGAGTGAAAGTTGATGAATGATCAGAAATAGTGATAGGTAATATCATTATTTCATCTTCAGTAGAAATTACATTCTTTGATACTAGTTCATCCCACTTGTTTATATCTTCAAATTTTTATGAAGTTCATAAACTTCCATCAGAACTTATGTCCTTTAAAATAGAGTTAGTAATTCCTCTTGGAAATAGAAAATATCATGGGTTCGGGTTTTCTTTTTGTTAGTTAATGATAATAGCTAAAGTATGATTTTAGTATTTTATTGTTCTTGATCTAGATCTGTTTGGCGCCATCATCAATATGGATTGGATTATTTCCCATCAAGCTAATGTTTATTGTTATCATCATCATGTTTTGTTTCTTATTTCTTACAGGGGATATCCAGGGATTCAATGGGAGTGGTCCCCAAGGTAATGTCATGTGTGACCTTCCCACCCAAAGTTCAAGAGTTTGATAGTTGTTGTGGCATTTGATTCTGAATACTTTTCTTATATTGATGATCTTACGAGTGTTGTTTGATAATTTCCTCATGTTATTCAATAATATTTCTCTAATATTACACTAGAGAGAGTTAATGAGACTATAATTGATCTATTTTGAGGGATGTAGCCGGTATCGATACATTCTTATTGTATGGAACCGGTGGAGATGAAAGAACTCGAGATTTTGTTTCACGACCTATTATAAAAAGGCTTGGTTTCCCTAGTGTTTCTCCATGGGCATCACCAGTGATATTTGAAAAAAATGCAGATTGTTCACTACATTTAATTTTGGACTATCATGAGTTTAACTTGGTCACATTTAAGAAAAAATTTAATTTTCCTCATGTGGATGATTTGTTTGATTAGTTAAATGGGGGTAATGGTTTTTAAAGATCGATCTTCGGTCAGGTTTTCATCGGCTCTATGTTCAAGAGTCTGATATACTAAAGACATATTTCAGGAGCAGTTATGGACACTATGAATATGATATAATGCCCTTTTCTCTAGCTATTGATCATGTAGTTTTTATAGATTTTTTGATTAAGATATTCCATCAATATCATGACACTTTCGATGTATTGTTCATTGATGATATTCGAGTTTATTCAAAAGTAGAGCATGAGAACGAGCACCATCCGAGTTTGGTTATAGAACTTTTTAGAAGTCGTCATTTGTATGGAACACTTTCTTAGTGCAATTTAAGGGATGAATAAGTGATGTTATTGGGGAATAGAATTTATGAACATGTCTTATCAGTTGATCTGGAGATGGTAAATTATGATTTTTCCTAGAAAGAACCACAAAACTCCTTTGAAAATGGACAATTATTTTGTGTTACTAGATACTACCGATGTTTTTTCAAGGACATCTTTATGATGGTTTCACATTTGACTACTAAAATCAGGAAAGTGGTGTGATTAACCTAGGATGTAAATTATCTTACTGATTTCTATGAACTGAGAAGGATTCTGACATCGGCTGTTATTCTGATCTTACCTGAGCCTGATAAGTGTTACATTGTGTTTTTTATGCTTCATGTGATGGTTTGGGATGCATTATTATGCATGGTGACAATGTGGTAGCTAATGGATATCATCATTTTGACCGTATAAAATTAATTAACCAACTAATGATTTTAGATCTTGTTGTATTCATGCATGAATTATTGTTTTGGAGGTACTATCTTTTTGGAGAGAAGTTCAATGTCTTCTTTGATCACCTGAGTCTGAGTTATATATTTTCTCAAAATGAGTTGAATATCAGACATAAATGACGGGTAGAATACATTTTTACATTTGACTTCAATATCACCTACACCTGAGGGAAGGGGAATGTTGTTGTAGACACTCTTATCAGTAATGTACCATCTTAGGATATTTTGAAATTAGAAGACTGGAAACATTATGGGACTATTTCCCCAGTTTCACTTGGACTCTCATGAGGATGTTTTGGGTTTGGTTATTACCAGTGTTAAGTTATAATAATCACTCCAAAAGTTTATTTTATAGATTAAGAAGTAGGATGATGAGTTTAGTATTATTCAAGAAAGACATTATGGTGGGAAGACTATTTCTAGTTGGTATCATTGTTCTGATGGTTTGCTTCACTTTGAGAAAAGGATTATCAATCAAACATCATTGAGGTGTTTTGTGTTTTTCGATTTGAACAAATATTCATGGGATATAAATCCAAGAACTATGAAGATGTATTATGAAATGAGGCAGTTATTTTGGTGGCTGGGTATGAAGCATGCCATCACAAAGTTGTTTTATCAATGTTAAACCAACAAAAAAATAAAGGAAGATCACATGAAATATTATGGATTGCTTCAGACTCATTCAGTGCTAATTTGGAAATGGGACAAGGTATCCATGGATTTTCATTGTTGGATTACTATGGACTCTTTGAGGGAGAAATGATAACTAGGTGTATGTTGATTGGTTAATAATGTATTTTCATTTCATTACGATCAAAGAGACTGCTCATGTTGATTATATGGTTATGCTCTCTGTGAAGGATATTGTGAAGTTACATGGGATTCCCTCTTCCATTATTTTTTATAAGTATTCTAGGTTTACCTCTTCATTCTGATGGTGTCTACAATTTTTGATGGGAACTCAAGTTCGCTTGAGTTGAACTTTCCATCCATAAATAGATGGTCAGGAACATTGAGAAATTTAGATTATAATGGATATTCTATATGCTCATGTCTTGGATTTTGGGGTATCATGGGATCTCCATCTAGGGTTGGATGAGTTTTTTATAACAATAGTTTACATTTTTGGATTTAATTTATCTTTTTGATTCATTTTATGAACGCCTATGTAGATCACCTCTTTATTGGACTTAGGTGGTTTAAGTATCTTTAGATGGATGATGATTGGATCAAGAAATGTCAGGGAATATTAAAGATGTACATCGATGTCCAGTTATGGAATAGAGTTGACAGAAATCATATGATTATTGAAAACATTAACATTTGGTGTTTTCCATAGTTGACTAGGATTTCGTGAAAATCACTCATCGGTTGGGCCACTATCGGAAAACTAGGAAAGATATATCTAAGATATGTTTGTTTATTTGATGTAACTGAGTGACTATTGACGCTCTTTTCCAAGACAGAGTCCAACGAATAGAAAAGGGGAATACCTTAAACACAAAGAGAGTCATCCTTTGAAGATCATCAAAAATTGACAAAGGAATGAACAAGGAACCCTTTAAGATGGAGGCGTGCAAGTTTCTTTCAGGTCACACAAGTCACTTGCGCACCCATATGGGTTGCGCAAGTCACTTGCGTGCCCTATTCTGTATTTCCCCCAAGGTGCCTAGTGTCCTATAAATAGCCCATGTGGGCCCCCTATTTTAAAAAGATGAATTTTCCAAAACTCAGATTCAAGCTCTGGTCACCCAAGTCTTTTTCTGACGTCTTCAGAACACTTCTATGGTAATTGTTTAACTAGAATGAAAGCTCTAAAGAGGAAGAATAAGGCCTAAGTATTATAATTCATCAATACTTACATGACTAAGTGTCCATCCCTTAAGGGAAGTGATGACACTTGTGCACTGACTTTCCCTCTTAAGGGAACATGCACGCCACCCTTTTGGAAGCCTCTAGGGATGATACTAAGGACTTGAATTCAAAGTCTCCCAAGTATTAACCTATGGATTCTTCATCCCTCAAGGTGGATCATGTTGCACAACTATACTTGCGTGACTAGGACTTGCATGCCAGAAAAATACTTCTGTTCCTCTTTCATAGGAACCTTCTTTCCTCAAATCCACCTCTCTTCATCTAGATAAGGCCTTAAAACCCCTCTTCAAATCCATTTATGGCAGGGTTTCTTTGATGGTGTCCTTATCTTAGAGGAATTAATTGGGCCTCCTTCACAATAGTATCTCCGAATCATAATTTCCATTAACATTGGGCCTTCTTCTCCAAAATAAGTACCAATCATAATTCCCTTTAACTTTGGGCCTCCTTCTAAGGAGTAATCCCCCATCTTAATTTATTTTTATTTGGGAATCCTTTTTAGGAATAAAACCCAATCATAAGACCCTCTTAATTTGGGCTTCCTTTTCAGGAGAAAGTCCCGAGTTAAAATTCCAAATCTCTATAAAGTACAAATACCTTTATGAACCTTTCTCTTGGGATTATTTCCTAAACTAAGCCCTGATCTTCATTTACTTGGGTCGTCATACATACATAAGCCCCACATCATTTCTTATGACTACACCTTTCATGGAACAAACGTCAGATTTACTAATACCTCTTGTTTCTCACACCAAACATGACTCATGTGGGCTGAGAGTGTAAAAGTAATTACGACATCTCTCTTTGGGCCATTACTCATGCATAAACCTCATACTTCTTCACCCGAACTACATAGACTTTGATCTCTTCTTTAAAAGTATAGTACTTAGGAAGCCTTTATAAGGTCCAAGCCCCTATTTCATTAATTATTATCTATCCCATATGATGTTAAACTATATCCTTCTTATAGAACTATGTGGGTTCTGATTCCTTTATTTTTAACAAGGATACATAGGTATCCCATCTGCAGGTATGGTCCCAACTCTGAAATAATCCCTATCTTTCTGAACGATAATAAACCTCAAAAGTGCCCCACTGAGTGGCTATAAAACCAGTTTTCTTATCATAATGACCAAGATATTTCTAGATAATGTATTAAAGAATACCATTGACTAAGAATATCTATTAAATAAAGATGTTTTCCTATCGATGAAGAACCTAAAATACATATAAAATATTCTCTAAATCCCATACCTATCAATCATGGACTACTAAATCTAAAGGAAAAAACCCATTTTCATGCTTGGTTAATTAATAAGGATTCATGAACAGAACATAAATCTATAAGAGAGTCCCGGAATAGACAATAATTTTCCACAAAAATGGTGTGATGAGTCTGACATCCCATCCTCTCGACCAATGAAAATTCTTAAGCCTCATCAGTCCACAACTAATGAGAACCTACCTTTGGAAAGTAGGTCCAAATGGATATAGAATCATTGGATGTTTCTGGTTCTACGAATAAACCCGTTAAAACCCGATTGGAATGTTTGAACCATAAACAAACAAGATCGTTCCCATTTCCGGAAGAAACACAAATAGTGAACTTGACATGAATCCAGAACCAAGTTAAAATGATATTTTACTTATTTTTTATGCCCATATTAAATTCAATATAAGGACCAAACAAAGAAATCAAATACATATGTGTTCATAAAAAAGATGTAGTCTAGCCAAGATTATCTTGATTATGTCTGTTATATCAAACATGCACTCTTTCCAAGGTCTCTCTGTAATACATAAATGGCTTCTTTAATGTTCCAAATTGTGAATGGGTCAGCTGCTACTCCGGTTGGATCCTCGTCCACTCTGAGGACGATATCACCTACTCAGTGTCTTCATCGCTACGTCTCGAATGAATTGGTGAGGAAATACTGTCAACACAGTACCATCCTGATTATAGTGGCTTCTTGACAATCCCTCTAAGTTAACAATTCACCCTGGTTGTCTGGACAGTGATGACC
Organism: Viscum album; assembly: GCA_963277665.1. Lineage (NCBI taxonomy): Eukaryota > Viridiplantae > Streptophyta > Magnoliopsida > Santalales > Viscaceae > Viscum > Viscum album. The sequence continues at coordinate 2,080,787,115 of OY728143.1, read as the reverse complement.
AGTTGTCAAGAAGCAGGTGGTTCAAACCACCGTTTCCAACCGTTTCAGGTCGTTATCCCTAGAATGAAACAACTAATCCCTCCCATATTACAGGGAGGTGAATGAAGTGGTCATTGAAAGCCTTGGATCAATAAGGTAGTAGTCCTTCCTAAGGACTCCCACCAACAATCACCGCCAGACTCCTGCGGTAGTGCAGTCTCAACATGATGAGGGTATCACCTCTAGGGGTTCAGATCAGGTTCCTCATACTCGAGAACACAAGATGAACCGCTAGAGGTTAAATTTGGTCAACAAGGAAAAGGTTCTTACCTCTTCCCCACTCTGGATAATTCCAACAAGTTTACTTCACGCAAACAATGAGCGAGCATATAAACTCATCCGTCCTAATTTCACTGCCTAGCAGACTCATCTGGCAGTAACACACCAATACCGCCTAGAAATTCCGGTGGAATACTATAGGTAGACACATACACTTGTTTATAATTCATCATCTAGTCAGCAGGATCGTCTGACTCCATCCAAAGAAGCTCACCAATCTAATATGGTGGCAACTGGTAAGCAGGAACATACACTTGTTTACAATCACCAATTCTGTCAGCAGTCTCGTCTGCTAATATTGAAGGAAACCTATCAACCATACATGATGGAGAATACATATAAGGAACATACTCATTCCAATGTTCATCAAACCTGCCAACCACGTTTGGTAGCACCGGGAGAAGTCAGTCAGAAAGCTCCGACGACAAATTTGGAGCAGACTCAACTCAATGCCCTTATGCATAAGTATTGTCATAATTAGTTGATAGGAAATAGAGGATAGAATCAGGCACAGAAACCTACTATAGGCATGGAATAGATGTATATTAATGGTCAGGTAGTAGAAGTCACCAAGCACATTCTGACAATGGTGAAAGAGCAGAAGGAAATCGCTGCCCATATTCTGGATACCTGTCAAAATATAATAACAACTTCAGCGACATCACATGGAAATAAATATAAATATATCCCTATCAGTGGAGTGACTCATCAACATGTCACCCCGGAGAAAATACACACCTCTGTTCCACTCCAAGAGGGTTGTGGGGCATACTCCCCCATGTCATATGGACAATAAAGTCGGGCACATACACCTGATTTAAATGGAGATAATCAGCCTAACCTTACCATTTCCCCAGAGGAGGAACATACGCCTTCCCATAATAACCACTTTCATCATCATGTGGTTTCCAAAGTGAGTATGAACGTGTCTATGAAAAAGACCTGTCCATCATAGTCGAGAAATCAAGAGCCAATCTGCAATGAGGCCTTGCCCGATGCTGGAGTTCATGAAGCGCTCACACAATTTTCTGTTGCAACCCATGATTCTACTCTTTCATTTCCAGATTCCGGAAGTGACAATAATAATTCTGGACTTCTTCATTAGACACTACCTCATGGAGGCTTGCTTCATAAAAATTCATTCAATATTTAAGTATCATCTTCAGATGAGAGCCACAATAACCCTCTGCGTGGCCAGAAGACCAAGGAGCAAGGGGTTTCATCTTTAGTTGTGACCCACCATGGTGGTCCTCCCCATGAAGATGAATTTATATATGAAATTACTATTCACAGTAGTAATTCACATTTCCTGGAAAATTCTTCAATGGAAAATGTAGTAAGGAGAAAGCCCTCTTATCTTGAGTCACTTGCAAATGTGAATCCAGTCATGTCTGAGGCCTTACCACTAACAAGTGAAATACTTTATCAATTAGAAGATATCCTGGGGTGTAGGTCATTCTTCGAACCACACCTATGTCATTCATCTTCCAATTTGACAAATGAAGACTCTACCAATCTTGTTGAATCTAATGAAGCAACAAATAAGCACCAACTGTTTTCCAATCAGGTAGAAGAATCTTCATCAGATGAAAAAGAGAAAGTGTGAATATGAGAATACAACAGGAAAAAGGTGAAGTAACAGTCATGTTTTGGAATTTGGATGACTCTCAGTAGTATATTATAGAAATTTTGACAAAATATTGTATTCATGATATTTGTCTCAATATATGGAAAACTCTTTTTCACTTAAAAGAGAAAATATTATCTTATGATAAATTTCAAAGTCATGTCAGGATAATAGAAGGGATGCAACGCCAAAATTGACTTGGCATATATCTCAGTTTCTCGACATCCAAAGGTTGAAAAGCAGCCAAGAGCCCTTCAACGTTCATCCCTTTGAGCGTTGATAAGGTTGCGTCAGTTAATTACCAATGCCCATCTGGTATTTATATCAAGGGATAGGGTGTTCATGGAGAACTACATTTCACTATACTCTCTTGTCATCAAAGTATACCAAAATTGGTCTCAAGAAATGTTATTTCCCATGGCTGGCCACATCTAGCTAGTTTTATGCATAATCAAAGTCTTTCCCAAGAACATGCCTCAACTAGTTCTTTCCAGAGTCAGGCATATAAAGAAAAAGTTGTTGAATTACTCGTGCATCAAGAAAATGAGAATATCAAACAATCTTCTCGTTTAGATCATGAACATCATCAAGTGATAGAAGTGTTAGAAATAATCCAACAGTCATATGAGCGAGGTGATTTGAGTGGATGTCGGATAATGCTTCCGGCTAATTTTCAGACTAAAGTCTGCAAAATCAGGAGAGCATTTAAGAAAGTTCCAGATGTAGCAGCTCAAGATCCACCTCAGCTTGCCTGACTGGGGACTCTTTTAATCCAACCCTCAGGATCAATAGATTGGACTCGTGGAGTTAATCAGGAAAAACAAGAACAACCCAAGTCCACTGGACTAGGGACTTTTTCAAGTTCTCAATCTCTTCCTCAGCGAAAGTTAGTCTTCTCTTGATTTGGGAAGAATCCACAAGAGGAACACATAGCTAAATTATTAAGAGATTCCCACCAAATTATGGTTCATCAAAAAGTTACTAAGGGATTAACTAAATAAAAGGAAATGTCTCATAAAGGACATGGAAGAATATAGTATCACAGAAATGTCGAAAAAGGAATGCAATGCGTTATGCATCGATAAATTTCATCAAAGTCATTGTCACTAATTCCAAAGACATGAGGCTCACTCAGAGGGATTAGATGAAGAAGTTCATGTTCACAAGGCTGTGCACACAGAAACGAATGAAGGATGTGTGTGTACCAGAAGATAGAGGGTTGCCCAGGGGCAAGACATTTCATTGGGTAATGCCCTTCCGTACTCCAGAAATGCACATACCAAGGAGAAGGGTAAAAGTTAGGTTACATTCCACCCTTCCTCTGGAGAAGGCCAATCACTCTCATTAGGGTAAAGGTTCACATACCAGGAAGAATAAATGAAGTAGTTAAGTAGGTTAAATGCAGAACTATTTCAAGGTAGTCTTCCTCCTAAGCGTACTAGAGTTAGTTAGTCAAGGGAATTTGTTACAGCTATTGGGGTAGATCAAGAATGTCCCCCTTTACAAGTAAACCCACAGAGGTCCAATCCTATAGGTCATATGCAACAAAAACAGGTCATACTACCATAAGTGGTACTCCCAATTTCCACACCCATACAAACTCCAATTATTGTACCTACTCAGGCCCAAGCTCAACCAGATGTTTCTCAAAAATTAATGACTACCATTGAGTCATTAATAGCTCGGTTGGAAGATATTGAAGGAAAGCGTTCACAAATTCAACCCAAAAAGAGAGCTTACCCTGAATGGGTGGATGCAATTCTTCCCCCATAAAATTTTGTGAGTACCACATTCTCAATTTTTAATGGTTCGGGAGATCCAGAACAAAAAATAACGCATTTTGTTTCTCTTTGTGATCCTATTATGGGAACTCCTCGTCAACAAGAAGCAGTTAAGCTCAGGTGTTTTGTATAGTCATTACAAGGGCCTGATTTTTTCTGGTCTACAAGCTTGCAATACTGGTAAATTATTAGGTGGGAATATCCCTATCAAAGTTTCCTTCTTCAATTCCGATCATCATTGCCAAAGACAATAGTTTTCGATCTTAAAAATTGTTAGCAAAGGGAGAATCGAAGAGTTTCAGATTTCATTGCTCGCTGGAAGGGATTAAAATATTCCTTAAGCTTAGCACTCCCTTAAAAATATTTTTTTCCAATGTGTGTGGAAAATTTGCGTGATGAATTAAGAACACCATTGATCCCTATGAAATACACAGGAGGGTTTTGAGACCTTACGTCAATAACATAGTAGATCAAAGACTCTCTTATAAATACCAAGGCTAAAACTCATGAAATTCCATCAATTCGAGGAACAAAAATAGGGAAAGAAGAGACTTCTAAAGGTACACTTAAATAATCAATTGTGCCTGCTCTCACTTTAAAACCTTCATCATATTGAAGGGATCCACCTCCTGAGCATCAACAACAATGACCACCTCGTCAAGATGATCAAAGAGATCAATGGAGAAAAATATTTGATGATTTGAAGAACAATGTTTATTTTTCCAGAATGAACAAGTTCTGGGCTACTTCTTCTCAGCTATGGAAAAAAATATGGTTCAGTTTCCAATGCCCAAAAGGCTGAACAAGGATGGAGATGAAGACCTCTCTAACTATTTCCCATTTCATCAGATGTTGGGGCATCCAATTCAGGAGTGATTTGTCTTTATAGACCTCCTGCAAAAGATGGTGGACTCTAGACAGGTAAAACTGAAAGGTTCTTCAGCCCAGGTAGCATGTGTTACTGCTACTGATCTAGCAGAAAAAGGCGAGTGGCATGAATTCCATAGTAAAAATGCGCAGAAATATGATGATCAGATGGTCAGGAAAACGATCAATCGAACTCATGATATTTTACGAACATAATTGAATAAACCAATTGTGTCTTTTTCTATGAGTGCCACAACAAAACCTTCTTCATCAGAAGGAGAATCCTCAAAGAGACAACTTAATTCGATGAAATAAGAGTAGTCATAAGAAGATGAGCTCGCATTAATGCCTATGTTGTCATTGACCATGGAAGATTTTATGCTATCTCTTTCAAAAGCACGGGCACCACCACACCAACAAATCACAACATTTATTTGAATAAAAGCATATACCATTAATGAAAAAGATCAGTAGAAGTACATGTGCAAAGACATGAAGGGAAATTGTCCAACCAGAGTTGGGAAGTATTGAATGGGCCTGAGCCCGCTAGCGGATGGCCCACGTTGTTACCTTCCCTTTTGGTGAAGGAGAAGGTGCATAAAGAGAAAAATAGGATAAGTGAGATAATTCTCCTGATGATAATGCCAAAAGACTAGAGTCCGCCTTCATTTTGATTAATAGCATCGATTACGGTAATACATTTACACTCAATGATGATATCACCCCATACACATTCTCTAGAGAGCATCAAACCATCAAGGATTGCCATAGCTTCAGCAACTGCTAGATCCCAAAATTCCTGATGTGGTTCATATTTACCTGCAAGGATTTTCCCGAGATGATTTTAGGCAAGGAGACCGAGGGAGAAAAACCCATCCTTAGGAAGAGACGCGTCCACGTTAATCTTGAGAATCCCTTCCATTGGGGGAATCCAATGAGCGGGATGGGATGGGGAAACACTCGGCATAGAAAACCCATTGTGTCCTATCCATACCTCAATTGAAGAAGTTTACCAATCAATCCAGAATTTAGTGGGTCTGTGAGCTTGATGAAAAACACCATCGTTAAGCCGGACCCAAATAAACCAAGATAGAGTGAAAAGTGAACCAGCATCTGCCGGAGAGAGAGAGTTAACATGATTCATTTAAAAGATCCTTATGCAAGTCACAATTTTGATCTTGATGAGCCTGAGCTTCCTGTATCATATAGAGGAATTAGAGGAAGAGACAGAGGTCTAGGATACATGGGATGACATGGATATTCCAGAAGGTACTATTTCAATCCTACCCCTGATAGAAATGTATATGTGGCAGAAAATCATGGAAAAGCCCTTTAGGGTGTTCAACAAGAACAAGAAAGTTCATCCAGACATGATAGATTCGGTCCTGGCATAGTTATTTTGGAGGATCTGTTAGAGGTTACATCTTCTTCCTCTCAGCAAATAAATAGACCTAGTTGGTCTAATCTGTCGAAGTCAAGAGTATTTCCAACTCCTACCGAGATACGAGATGCACCTACTTCCAAAGCATCAACTTATAAGGCACATAAAAAACCACATTTTCATGATAGGAAATGTAGACCTTTGGACCAAAAGTATGATTTCTTCAAACATTTGGCCCATGTAACAGCCAAGTTATCAATTCTGGATGCCTAGAATCTATCAAAAGATCTTCGGGAGGCACTTATTGAATCTTTTTCAAGTACTCAAGAATTTGAATCTAAATTGTTGCGGTTAAAGTCTACCATATAAAGAATGATCCTACAGAATGCCATGCAGTGATATCTTTTACAGATGAAGATGAAGATGATGTTGTACATGGACATATAAGACTTTTGTATCTATCAGGAAAAGTCAATGATATAGACACCCGACAAGATTTCATTGATAATGGATCAGGAGTCAATCTCATTCCTATTCGTACACTCCATCGATTGGGCCTCACCGAATCTGATTTATCTCCTTCTACTTGGATGTGGAATGTAGAAACCCGAAGCTTGACGTACATGGACATTACATTACATTTGCGGAATACATAGTACATAACAAAAACACACACTAAAGGATCGTAATAGTTTAGTGTCTTTGGAAACTCGGAACGTAATCTTTTAATCGTGGTGAAAGTTCTTCAATATCTCCCATAAAGGTCATCCCTTTTTTTTTACCTAAAACCTTTCTTTATATCCTAGGGAAAAGAAAACATAAAAGGGTGAGCTCAAATGCTCAGTAAGGGTAAAAAAAAAATATCAATCACATCATATACATAAGAACATAGCTTTTGGAAATCTTAACCTGCAAAAGAGATCATAATTTCATAACATGGGCTAAATCATAGAAGTGAAATGTAATCCCAATAATCATAACTTAAAACATGAAACTTTGTGGCATACACACATAATCATAGAGAATCATTTCTTGTTAGTCAAGACTCATTGCCAAGACTATCTTAGTGGACAAAGTCCCTTTCTGAATCGAGTAATCCTCGTTTCAGTCCTGTTTCACTGAACCGGTATAACCTACCATTCCATCCATGTCTATCTCATGAGATATAAAATCTTTACCCAATGCACTGGAGGGAGATATAGGTCCCACCCATCTTATAATGAATCCTTTCTTATGTGTGCCACATAATCATAAAACATACATCATCGCATAACACATGTAACAAAAATGGGATTCTTGAAACATCATGACATCATAAATCAATTCATATAAGATAAAGGAATTCATAAAAATATTTCCATCACAACATAATCAAATCCATGTAATAATAGGGATAAAAACAGAACCCTTTTATTATCTTAGATGGAAAATAATTTTGATAAAATACTTGAACTTCATTCTTGAGGAAAATATCCTTTCTACTTCAAAAAACACTTTTCCTTTCTTAACATGTCATAAAATTTTAAACTAAAAGAAGTTGATTAAAAATAAACTTCAATACTTGTAAAGGAATCTTCTTGGAAATAATGTTTTAGAAATCCATTCATACCGTATAAGTTAAAAAAAACATTCTTCGTACTTTTGTCGGAAAAGTCAAAAAGCACCTCGTATGGAAAACGACAAAAGATTCCTTTCATTTCTTTTACTAAAAACTCACCAAAGGGTAAAATTGGATTTAAAAAAATTGTAGTTGGATGGAAATAATATTACATATTTATGAAACATGGATGTGGATGATAAAATACACCCCAGTAAATAGTTACGAATAAACAATCTCAGATAAAAATGAGATTGTGATATTTCCCTTACCTTAGGTCCGACTTGCTTTGTAAGTGTCCGAACCTCCTGTATAATGATTTAAATCATGTTATTGACTTATTAAAGAATCATATTCATTGTTATGATATCATATATGGTTCACTTATGACATTATATTACCCGTTCTTTTGTAAATTCCATGTTAAAGAAGCGTTTTGGGTAAAATCGTTTCATTTATCGTAGGTGTTTTGACTTGTTGTTCTTGACATCATCATTACTTATATCATTATTTACTTACTTCCAGAATATAAAATATGATTTATATATCATATATATTCAGTATATATATATATATAATAGGTAGATAAATAAAATGAAAAACACCGTTCATGGAGACGGTAGTCCGTACGTACGCATGAACGCTGTTTTCCTTTCCTTATTGTCTTGAAATGGAAGTAAGTAGATGACATACATATGTATATATATACATAAATCCAGTAGTTTTATAATGTAATATATTTCATTATTATTTCTTATGTATACTTTATAATCATTCTTAAATGGTTAACATGGAGAATGAATCTCATCGCGTCGTGGAGACGGTAGTCCGTACGTACGCACGAGCGATGATATCATTTCTATAAATATTGAATTGAATTGGAGTGAATTATACAATATATCAGAATCAATATGATGTTGTAATAACTATGTATAGTTATTTTTTACACCATTATACCCATCCATGTAAGGTGGTGGTGGAAAATAGATTACACCACGGCGTGGAGACGGTATTCCGTACGTACGCACGCGCGGTGATTTCTTTTTCTGTAGGATGGATAGATGGTGAAATAGGGTTGTTTCATACTTATAATAACATATCAGTATATGAGTGATACTGATGTTATTACTTCATAATGAAACAACCTAAGAAGAAGAAGTGGAAGAAGAAATAAAGATGAAAGAATTGGTAACGGTAATTACCTCTTCTTTGAAGCGCCTTTTGGAGACCTCCTCTTAGGGAACTAAAATTGGTCTTTGAGTAAGACCAGAACCTCTAGGATGTTTCTAGGGAAGTGGAGAAGATATTTTGGCAGGGTTTGGCCGAGCTTGAGTGCTCAAATTGGTGTGAGGAGGAGGGGGAGGAGGTGTCCTTTTATAGGGGAGGAGAGGGGCACCTTAGGAATTCTTAAAACTATTAATTTATAATAAATCTAACCCCACTTAAAAACCTCCAAAAATGACTCATATTCGAATATTAGATGAGATAGGGTTGTAATCTCCTCAACCAATCAAATTTAGACATGTTTGGATATTATTTTAAACCTTATCAATTAGATTTAACTCTAAGTTAAATAATTTAACTTTTACCGTGTCTTTTTGTTTTCTTTCACTATATGGTTAATAAACTTACTATAACATGCCAAACGAACCCCAAATTGTTTATTATTAATATATATATCCTTATCTATGTCATTTGGCCGAACCTTAGATTTTTAGGAATAAAATAACAATTAGTAATATAATATTTGATTTAAAAACTATTTTGTGTCAATTTTGACACTATTTGATATATGATTTTTTGTGAAAGTCATAACAGAATTAAATGTTCGAACCAAGTTGATTAAATCAACATTAATATATCATAGTAACCTAGAAAATTAGTGGAATTCATAAAAAAATCTCAAATTACATTTATTTTGGTGCTTATAACATCAATTATGTCAATATTTCATTAAAAAGATAATTACTGCATCATCGTTGTGTCATAAATAAATTAAATTATTTGATGTCTAAAAATTACAAATAAAATACCATCATGTAGGAAATCCTTTTAGCTTTCTAATGAATATTTACAATCGAATTTAGCTTATGTATAACCCCATATTAAAAATGATTTACTTATTAAACTTTGATTTTAACTATTTTAACACTTCTTTAAATAAATTAATAATAAATGTCCTAATCTAATCCAAGTGGGCCTAAATGGTCATATTTTATTCCTAAGTTTGTTTTTGGTCGAAATACACTTGTCCAATAGGATTAGGACATGTGTTAGGGTAATATTAATATCATATTTACCCTTAGTTACCCTATTTACTATTAACCGCGGTAAAAAAAGTAAAAAGTTACTATTCACCAAAAAATTATTTTCATCTCATTGAACCACATTTTAGTCCTTGATATTAACCGTGTCTCTCGGATTTTCGAAATTCCATTCACAGAAGCGGTAAAATTATGTTTTATGCAAAATTCAGTTTTTTAACCTACCACTTAGTAGTTTCACTATTCATCAAAAATTGATGTTTTTCAGAACAATGCCAAAATTTCATCCTAAGCTATATTTCATATTCCGAATTCAAAAATGAAGTCTATTTTACCAAATTCATAACACAAAAGTTGCATTAATTAATTTTATAATTAAATCCCGCTGTTAAAACAAATAACGTGTTTTTAAGAAACAATATCTATCAAAAGATTGACACTTGATTATGTCTGGTTTAAATGTGAAATTACAACCAATGACCAACATTGTATTAAATTGTAAAAATATATTCTAAATATACTTTAAAACCACTCAAATTAATAATTTATCACTATTAATAATTTCGATTAAAAAAGTTGTTTTTAATTAAAATTTAGTAATTTTCACTATTCATCAGAATATGAAAGTTATCCGAAATGTACCAAAATTTCACCTTAGGCTAAATTCGATACTCCGAATCCAAAAATGAAATCCATTTTGAAAAATAAAATTTACAAAATTTCAAAAAGTGGTTATTACTATTCATAACGGCTAGTTTTAATAACATTTTAATAGCATATCGTTGTTTAGTGAAACTCGGTATTGCGTATTACACACGCTATCGAGGAAGGCCGCGATTGCGTGTAATGCAAGGCAAGTCAAGGATGTGTGTTGTGAAAGCTCCTTTTGGTGTAGCGTACAACACAAGACATTAATAAAATAAAAAGAATATTTTTCATAAAATCTCGGGCTGTTACATTCTACCCCCCTTAAAATGAATTTCGCCCTCGAAATTCGTCGGGGTTATAAATGGTTTACTATTCGAAAGTTTCTTTAATAGAAACCCACATCGTTAAAGGGAATATCAAAACTTGGCTTTAAAAACTAAAGTATGAAATGTAACGATTACCCAAATAAACTAATCACTGGGTTTCCACATAGGTGAAAATATGGATATGGAAGAGAAATCTAACCATCATGTTCTGATGGAGAGTGGTAGAGAACATGGCTATGGAAAAGCCAGTAATCACAAATCCATAGATTTGTGATGATATAAGGTACCATCTGATTCATCAGGTATAAGATCACTAGGACAATCATTTTTGGTTTTCAAGATCATTTCCCTAAAGTTGAAAATTTGCTTAGAATAAATACTTACTTTATTTTGGTACAATCTCACTTTTGTTCATGCCTTGAAAAATTTCTACTTCATCTCTTAAATAAATGAAGTTGAATTTGTTATTTGTGAAGTGTTAGCAGATTATGTGATAGAATGATGGGTCATTCCATCTGTCTCAAACAAAAGGTTAGAAAAAGTTATTAAATATACATAAGTCATTCTATAGTGAGATTAATCACATATGGTTCCTAAAATGGACTTATACTTCATATATCATACTGCTTAATATAATAAAACTAGTTTCTACTAAACAGGGACTTCCTGTAGGTCAGTGGTAGGCGATAAAGGCCAGTCGCACATCGGTTGTGGGTTCGATTCCTACAGCTTTGTCCGAAGCGATGGGTTGTCGCCCGTCCTGCAGGTTGTCCCTTTTTCTAGAACTACATCCCATCAATAATATCGAAAAAAAAACTTCTATCCTTAAACAATACTAACTTATGTCCAACATAATCCAGTCTAATCTTTAGGCTTATACATAATACTGTAGTCCACTCTCATAATATAGTGACAACGATTACCAGAGATTTAATACTGTCGTTGATCCCCACATATCATAAGATATGTCTTGTTGGTCACATTCCAAACATTCAAAGTCCTTAATCGTGTATTCTCTTGAATACCTTAGTGAAAACATGAGTGCTGTTAAAAGTTACCAAAATCCTCAAAATTCTATATACTTAAACCATGATATCACTTAGTCCTTATATCAATCATGAGCTCATGAATACTGTCAAACATTTCATTTTCCCCTTATCCCTTCATTATGCGCATATCATCTTCATTCCAAAAATATCTGAATAACCTTTCATGGATACTGGTAACATTAATCAGACAACAATGTTACAATCCTTACATGTCTCTTTATTCCATAGTACCATGAGATTACCTATACAACATTACACATGATAAACATATAATCATTCCACTACATTCTTAAACCATTGACCGAGCTTCAACAATTCTTTCATCTCACATACCATTGGTAGTCTCTTCATCATCATCCACATAAATACTTCCCATATGACCATACTGATTCTCTTCATGAGTCTTTCCCTTAGGGCATTTGTTTGCATAATGCCCATACATTCCACATTTAAAACACTTAACCATCTTTGATGTCGTAGCAATACCATTATCCTCATCCCTGGTATTAACTGAACCTTTTCCTTTGCACTTACTGGCTTTGTGTCCTTCTTTTCCACACCCAAAGCATCTTCCAGTTCCTTTGAAACATTCTCCTTGATGCCTCTTCCCACATGATTTACATAGGGGAAATTGAACTTTCTTTCCTCTATGATCATCATGAAACTCCATCTTTCTCTTATTAGCCGAGTCAGGAAACTTACCAAATTTTACTTTATTGATCATATTATGAGATTGCTGATTCGGCATAATAATGATGTTTGGACTTCCAAATCCCATTTCATTTGGTTGCTCATAAAGAATATCATTCCATTGTCCATCATTTCCTCCATTATCGTGAATCACCTTGTTTCCAGCCATTTTCTAAAACCCAAAAAGAATAGCGTGAGAGGCAAAAATCATGCTAGGGAAAACAACATAATAAAGGGGGAGTACCTTGAACATCTAACATCTTAGGTTTAATTCTATGATCGTTAGCGTAGTTCTAGTACTATAACCTATACGTATACTTAACCTTAGGGACATCCCTAGACATACCTTAGAAATATCTCTAGGGATCTCACTAACGTTTTCGCATCCTAGTTTCCAAAGGTTGACTAAACCTTTCCTCTGATACCAACTGTAGAAACCCGAAGCTTGACGTACATGGACATTACATTACATTTGCGGAATACTTAGTACATAACAAAAACACACACTAAAGGATCGTAATAGTTTAGTGTCTTTGGAAACTCGGAACGTAATCTTCTAATCGTGGTGAAAGTTCTTCAATATCTCCCATAAAGGTCATCCCTTTTTTTTACCTAAAACCTTTCTTTATATCCTGGGGAAAAGAAAACATAAAAGGGTGAGCTCAAATGCTCAGTAAGGGTAAAAAAAAATATCAATCACATCATATACATAAGAACATAGCTTTTGGAAATCTTAACCTGCAAAAGAGATCATAATTTCATAACATGGGCTAAATCATAGAAGTGAAATGTAATCCCAATAATCATAACTTAAAACATGAAACTTTGTGGAATACACACATAATCATAGAGAATCATTTCTTGTTATTCAAGACTCATTGCCAAGACTATCTTAGTGGACAAAGTCCCTTTCTGAATCGAGTAATCCTCGTTTCAGTCCTGTTTCACTGAACCGGTATAACCTACCATTCCAGCCATGTCTATCTCATGAGATATAAAATCTTTACCCAATGCACTGGAGGGAGATATAGGTCCCACCCATCTTATAATGAATCCTTTCTTATGTGTGCCACATAATCATAAAACATACATCATCGCATAACACATGTAACAAAAATGGGATTCTTGAAACATCATGACATCATAAATCAATTCATATAAGATAAAGGAATTCATAAAAATATTTCCATCACAACATAATCAAATCCAAGTAATAATAGGGATAAAAACAGAACCCTTTTATTATCTTAGATGGAAAATAATTTTGATAAAATACTTGAACTTCATTCTTGAGGAAAATATCCTTTCTACTTCAAAAAACACTTTTCCTTTCTTAACATGTCATAAAATTTTAAACTAAAAGAAGTTGATTAAAAATAAACTTCAATACTTGTAAAATAATCTTCTTGGAAATAATGTTTTAGAAATCCATTCATGCCGTATAAGTTAAAAAAAACATTCTTCGTACTTTTGTCGGAAAAGTCAAAAAGTACCTCGTATGGAAAACGACAAAAGATTCCTTTCATTTCTTTTACTAAAAACTCACCAAAGGGTAAAATTGGATTTAAAAAAATTGTAGTTGGATAGAAATAATATTACATATTTATGAAACATGGATGTGGATGATAAAATACACCCCAGTAAATAGTTACGAATAAACAATCTCAGATAAAAATGAGATTGTGATATTTCCCTTACCTTAGGTCCGACTTGCTTTGTAAGTGTCCGAACCTCCTGTATAATGATTTAAATCATGTTATTGACTTATTACAGAATAATATTCATTGTTATGATATCATATATGGTTCACTTATGACATTATATTACCCGTTCTTTTGTAAATTCCATGTTAAAGAAGCGTTTTGGGTAAAATCGTTTCATTTATCGTAGGTGTTTTGACTTGTTGTTCTTGACATCATCATTACTTATATCATTATTTACTTACTTCCAGAATATAAAATATTATTTATATATCATATATATTCAGTATATATATATATATATAATAGGTAGATAAATAAAATGAAAAACACCGTTCATGGAGACGGTAGTCCGTACGTACGCATGAACGCTGTTTTCCTTTCCTTATTGTCTTGAAATGGAAGTAAGTAGATGACATACATATGTATATATATACATAAATCCAGTAGTTTTATAATGTAATATATTTCATTATTATTTCTTATATATACTTTATAATCATTCTTAAATGGTTAACATGGAGAATGAATCTCATCGCGTCGTGGAGACGGTAGTCCGTACGTACGCACGAGCGATGATATCATTTCTATAAATATTGAATTGAATTCGAGTGAATTATACAATATATCAGAATCAATATGATGTTGTAATAACTATGCATAGTTATTTTTTACACCATTATACCCATCCATGTAAGGTGGTGGTGGAAAATAGATTACACCACGGCGTGGAGACGGTATTCCGTACGTACGCACGCGCGGTGATTTCTTTTTCTGTAGGATGGATAGATGGTGAAATAGGGTTGTTTCATACTTATAATAACATATCAGTATATGAGTGATACTGATGTTATTACTTCATAATGAAACAACCTAAGAAGAAGAAGTGGAAGAAGAAATAAAGATGAAAGAATTGGTAACGGTAATTACCTCTTCTTTGAAGCGCCTTTTGGAGACCTCCTCTTAGGGAACTAAAATTGGTCTTTGAGTAAGACCAGAACCTCTAGGATGTTTCTAGGGAAGTGGAGAAGAGATTTTGGCAGGGGTTGGCCGAGCTTGAGTGCTCAAATTGGTGTGAGGAGGAGGGGGAGGAGGTGTCCTTTTATAGGGGAGGAGAGGGGCACCTTAGGAATTCTTAAAAATATTAATTTATAATAAATCTAACCCCACTTAAAAACCTCCAAAAATGACTCATATTCGAATATTAGATGAGATAGGGTTGTAATCTCATCAACCAATCAAATTTAGACATGTTTGGATATTATTTTAAACCTTATCAATTAGATTTAACTCTAAGTTAAATAATTTAACTTTTACCGTGTCTTTTTGTTTTCTTTCACTATATGGTTAATACACTTACTATAACATGCCAAAAGAACCCCAAATTGTTTATTATTAATATATATATCCTTATCTAAGTCATTTGGCCGAACCTTAGATTTTTAGGAATAAAATAACAATTAGTAATATAATATTTGATTTAAAAACTATTTTGTGTCAATTTTGACACTATTTGATATATGATTTTTGTGAAAGTAATAACAGAATTAAATGTTCAAACCAAGTGGATTAAATCAACATTAATATATCATAGTAACCTAGAAAATTAGTGGAATTCATAAAAAAATCTCAAATTACATTTATTTTGGTGCTTATAACATCAATTATGTCAATATTTCATTAAAAAGATAATTACTGCATCATCGTTGTGTCATAAATAAATTAAATTATTTGATGTCTAAAAATTACAAATAAAATACCATCATGTAGGAAATCCTTTTAGCTTTCTAATGAATATTTACAATCGAATTTATCTTATGTATAACCCCATATTAAAAATGATTTACTTATTAAACTTTGATTTTAACTATTTTAACCCTTCTTTAAATAAATTAATAATAAATGTCCTAATCTAATCCAAGTGGGCCTAAATGGTCATATTTTATTCCTAAGTTTGTTTTTGGTCGAAATACACTTGTCCAATAGGATTAGGACATGTGTTAGGGTAATATTAATATCATATTTACCCTTAGTTACCCTATTTACTATTAACCGCGGTAAAAAAAGTAAAAAGTTACTATTCACCAAAAAATTATTTTCATATCATTGAACCACATTTTAGTCCTTGATATTAACCGTGTCTCTCGGATTTTCAAAATTCCATTCACAGAAGCGGTAAAATTATGTTTTATGCAAAATTCAGTTTTTTAACCTACCACTTAGTAGTTTCACTATTCATCAAAAATTGATGTTTTTCAGAACAATGCCAAAATTTCATCCTAAGCTATATTTCATATTCCGAATTCAAAAATGAAGTCTATTTTACCAAATTCATAACACAAAAGTTGCATTAATTAATTTTATAATTAAATCCCGCTGTTAAAACAAATAGCGTGTTTTTAAGAAACAATATCTATCAAAAGATTGACACTTGATTATGTCTGGTTTAAATGTGAAATTACAACCAATGACCAACATTGTATTAAATTGTAAAAATATATTCTAAATATACTTTAAAACCACTCAAATTAATAATTTATCACTATTAATAATTTCGATTAAAAAAGTTGTTTTTAATTAAAATTTAGTAATTTTCACTATTCATCAGAATATGAAAGTTATCCGAAATGTACCAAAATTTCACCTTAGGCTAAATTCGATACTCCGAATCCAAAAATGAAATCCATTTTGAAAAATAAAATTTACAAAATTTCAAAAAGTGGTTATTACTATTCATAACGGCTAGTTTTAATAACATTTTAATAGCATATCGTTGTTTAGTGAAACTCGGTATTGCGTATTACACACGCTATCGAGGAAGGTCGCGATTGCGTGTAATGCAAGGCAAGTCAAGGATGTGTGTTGTGCAAGCTCCTTTTGGTGTAGCGTACAACACAAGACATTAATAAAATAAAAAGAATATTTTTCATAAAATCTCGGGCTGTTACATGGAAAGGATACGATAAGAATGAACAAGAACCTATGGGTAAAATTACACCCAGAATTTAGTTCGGAGAACATGTTTCTAATTCAGATTTCATGGTTGTTCATCAGGACACAACTTTCAACATTTTGGTTGGAAGACGTTGGTTACATCAACATGTGGTCGTACCTTCTTCATACCATCAATGTCTCAAATATTTTCTCAATGGTCAAATTGGTACATTATATGGTGAAAAGTTCCATTCAAAACATGTGAATCTCAATAACTTGAGACAGTGTTTTATCACATGGAAGGGGAAAAATCCACAACGAGGAAGGTCACCAAAATTAATGCTCCATATGGTTTGGAAATGATTCCAGTAAACCCATTAATACATGTGAGTATAGATTATGTTTTTCATATCAGTAAATTTGATAGGATAGACCCAATTCCAAACACTCTTATGGAAACTTCCATAATGTCAATAATGGAAATCAAGCTAGACAACATGGGATAAATTGTTCATTGGCCAAGTAATGATGAAAGTTTAAATGGAGATGTTTTCATTTCGTCTGCTGAAACCCAACAATTCTATACTTCATCGACCATGCCAGAAAAATTTATAGAAATAATAGAGGAAAATAATGATGTCGACTCTCAATCAATCATTTCCTCTCTATCAACCCAAAAAGACCCTTCATCATCAGTAGGGTCAGAAATGGTAGCCTCTTCTTCACTATGTTAAAATTATAACTTCTCCCCTGATCATGGAAATTCTGCATTGTCAAATACTATTAAAGTATAATCAAAAGAAGTAAAACATATTGAAGAAGAAGAAGAAGATCTCAGGTATTCTCCTACAGCATTTGAAGAGGGTATCTCTACCACTGTGGATGAACATAGAGAAACAAATCTAGGTACAAAAAAAGATCCACACCCCACATTAATTAGTGTGTCCTGACTCTTAAAGAGAAAGAAATGTATACATCATTTTTAAAGAAAAATCAAGATGTATTTGCTAGTAATTATACCAAAATTACAGGTCTTGATCCTGATGTTGCCACTCATCATTTGGGTTTTCCAAAAGAACATAGTATTCAATTTAGCCGCAAGATAAACACACCCAACAGATGTCACCAAAATTGAAGCTGAAGTTGATAAGTTTATCAAAGCTAAATTCATCAGAGAAGTTTAGTATCCCAAATGGATAGCTAATATTGTCCCTGTGAAAAAAAAGAATGGACAAATTAGAGTTTCTATTGACTCCGAGATCTTAATCACCATTGTCCCAAAGATGATTTTACAGTTCCGATCACAGAACTCTTAATTGATGCAACAGTTGGATACAATGCTCTTTCCTTCATGGATGGATATTCTGAGTACAATAAAATATGAATGGCCCCATTGGATGAGGATTCTACAGCTTTCAGAGCTCCTCAAGGTGTGTTTTACTATCGAGTAAAGCCCTTTGGCCTGAAAAACGCAGGTGCAACATATCTACATGCCATGCACCGTATCTTCAAACCATTTTTAGGAAAATTTCTTTAATGTTATGTGGATTATTTTTTGGTTAAATACAGACAATGTTATGATCACTTGGCTGATCTGGAAATCATATTCAACAAACTTCGACAACATATTTTGAAGATGAACCCATTGAAATGTGCTTTCGGGGTAACCTCAAGAAAATTTCTCGGCTTTGTTGTACACCATCATGGTATCAAAATTGGTCACATAAAGACAAAATCAATCCTTGGTATGTTAGCTCCTTGAAATTTGAATGAATTAAGAGGAATTTAAGGACACATTGTCTATATTCAACATTTCATTTCCAATTTTGTAGGCATGTGTTCACCCTTCACCAAATGAATGAAGAAGGGAGTCACCTACCAGTGGACTGAATAATTTCAGGAAGCATTCGATATTCTCAAGATATATCTCTTGAGTCCGCCAGTATTAATTCCACCCATTGAAAGAAGACCACTTATTCTCTATGTGATAGATTTAGAGAGATCATTGGGTGCCTTCCTATCCCAAAAGAATGATGCTTGGAATGAGAACAACTTTTATTATCCCAGTCGAACTGTGCTTGGAGTTGAAACTCGATGTTCATGTATTGAAAAGTGCTACCAAGAATTAATCTTTGCAGTTAAGAAATTGAGACACTACCTGCAACATCATGAGGTTCAATTCATATCTTTCAAAAACCTGCTCAAATTTATCCTTAGTCATCCGATGCTTATAGGATATCTGGCAAGGTGGAAAGTTATTTTGCGGCAATTTGATATCCCATATGTGTCTCAAAAGGCAATAAAGGGCCATGCTCTGGCCGATTTCCTTGCTAAACACCCACATGTAGAAGATACATCTTTAAATATTGAACTTCCTAATGAGTAAGTCTTCTCTATTCATGATAATCCTCAATCATGGGAAATGCACTTTTATGGTGCCTCCAAAAGTCCAATAGGGAAGAAAATGAAACATCCTAAGTTCAACAATGTTGGGTTAGGAATCGTGCTTATTTCCCCAGAAAAGGCAGTGCTACCCTATTCCTACTTATTGTTGGGAGGCGGTACAAATAATGATGCAGAATATCAAGATCTCATTGCAGGCTTGTAATTGGCACTTCAGGCATAGGTGAATCACTTGAGGGTAAAAGGTAATACAGATTTGGTAATCAAACAAATCAATCAGGATTATGACATCAGAAAAGAAGAGTTAAGCCCTTTTTGTGATTACATCCGAGAGTTAATGGCGTAATTTCCTTCGGAACCGACATTTCCTTATGTCCCATGATCACAAAATTCACAAGCTGATGCGCTGGATAATATAGGCACAACCCAGGAAGATCCAAATAGGGATGAAACAATCATCAGTATTTCCCATTATCGTGTATTTTCCCCATTTTTTCAAATCATAACAGATGAAATCAATGAAATCAATCCCATTTCTGAACCATATGGAAATACTACAGGATGGATAACGCCTATCAAGAAATACCTTCAAAATGGAACACTCTCACCTGATAGAGCTGGGAAACAACATGTTCGGTGAATTGTGGTCAATTTCACTCTTTGTGATAGCCCATATCACCAAATAATTTTCTATAAGTGAGGTTTTGATGGTATTTTCTTCAGACGTATTGATGGTGAAGAGACCATGGATTTCATGAGTGAAGTTAATGTAGGAGTTTTTGGTGCCCACCAGTCTGGACATGGACTTTCTGGCCAAATTTGAAGGCTTCGATACTTCTTCCCTTCAATGATGCAAGATTGTGTTGATTTCACTAAGATTTGTGATTATTTCCAAGTATGTTCCAACATAATTCATCAACCTATAGAGTTTCTTCATACAGATAAATAGTCATGGAAATTTTCCACATGGGGGATGGATGTAGTAGTACCTTATCCTCATGCTACAACCAAGCTGTTTAAGTATATTCTTACTGTTACTGACTTCTTTTCCAAATGGGCAGAGGCAATACCTCTCAAATAAGTTAGTTCCAAATTCATTGTTATCTTCATCAATTCTAACATCATTACTAGATTTGGTGTCCCTCATACCATATTGATAGACAATGGCACCAACTTTTGCTCATCCGAGTTGAGAAAGTTGTATCAATAATACAAAATCAAATCCAACCATTCATCTCGGTATAATGCGGCGACCAATGGAAAAATAGAAGCCTTCAAAAAGACTCTTTCAAATATTCTACAAAAGATGGTGGATAATGATAAGAAATCATGGCCTGATAAACTTTTTCATGCTTTATGGGATTATAGGACCACCACCCGAACTGCTACGCAGTCAACTCAATATTCATTGGTATAAGGAACAGAAGTAGTCTTGCCCATTAAGGTTTAATTACCTTTGCTCAGAGTAGCCATTTGTGATCAATTATCTATAGACGAAAAATTTTAGAAGCAATTTTATGTATTGGAACAATTAAATGAAAAAGGATTGTGCACCATGCACAACTTGGAAGTTTATCAGAATCGAATAGCGCGAGCGTTTAATAAAAAAGTTCATCTTCATTGATTCATTAAAGGTTAATTGGTATTGGTCTTCAGAACTCCAATGATACCAGGGAAGAAACCTCCAAAGCATGAGCCAATGTGGGAAGGACCTTATCCAATACATAAGGTCTACTCCAACTGAGTTTATTCTTTAATCACAATGGATGGAGAACACATTACAACTCCAACCAACGCAATATTATCGAAGAAGTATTTTCTGTAACACAAATACACCCTTAGTGCTTACTGTAAGACATTAAACTACATATCCCCTCTATAGTCCTACATGAAGTTAAATTTTGAACATGTCTTGCAAGACGTTAAACTACAATACAGCCTAGCTACATGATGCTAAACTGTACAACACCCTTTTGTCCAACATGATGTTAAACTGTGCATCATTAGGGTTATTGTTACCTCTTGTTTCTACACCGAGTATTACTCACGTGAGCTTATGGTAAGCTTCAACCATAACACCATCTCTTGGCCGCTAACCATGCGTAAGTCCCAACACCATCTTCGGGTTGTCCTCAAGCACAACTCAATCACCAATTCATTCTCAATCGAACTACGCAGACTTTGATCCTTGCCTTTTAGGCTGGCTATGTAGGAAACCTCATGAGGATGAATCCCAAAACCAACATCTTCACATCGGTTCACCACCATCTCATACGATGTTGATCTGTGAAGCCCCCCCTGAAACAAATATATTCACATTGGTTCATCATCATCCTTGCTATATGACGTTAAACTATACAGTCCCCACTGTCATTGCTGCAAGACATTAAACTGCATAGCAATACGTCCTAGCTACATGATGTTAAATTATGCAGCACCAGTCTATGCATATGACTTTAAACTATTCACACTTTTCTCATGTACGAAAAAAAACTACAACAGTCTCTGACACCCTCTCCTGAGAGGAAATCACTATTGACATTGATCTCCAATCATGTTATATTCCAAGGACTACGTGCATACATGGAAGTACCCAAACCTTTAATATTGGATCCAACCATCATTGCACTAAAGTCCCCTTTCACCCTTCACATGTACGAACCAAATTTCTACAGAGGGTATTTCAAGAACTATGTATATCTTGATTCCCATACTTATGGGATACGTATGAACGTTAGAGGTTCCCTCGAACCCAACCCCCATGTCTTTGGGCCTAACCCCAGACTCCACTGTTAGTCCTTGTACTAAAAAGTCACCCTATGAACACTTGAATGTGGTATGAAAACCCTTGTATTTTTTCACATCAGGTTTATAACAAACACAAAATGTGTCTTCCTCATTATGGTTTGAACTCTATGACCCTAAACTAAAATATCTTATGCTCTCATCACACATGACGTTAAATTGTATTTCAAAAACTACATATGGTTTGATTCTCATCCGAATGAGATATGTAGTGAAGTCCAGCATCTCAACTCAGGACCCAAATGCAACTTGATTGTGTTTAGCATTGGTCTATGTATCTCCTTCATGCATTGGACAATACACATTTTTATGTCTCATACTACTAACCTTAAATACTTCTAGATCTCCATAACCCTTTTCTTGACTTCTGGTCACAAAATGTATGATACCCAGGAATTCTATTTCCTGACTATGAAGCATGTTCCCTTAAGAGGCCTTGAATAATTCAAACCCCCTAACAGGTTTGTCAAATAGTGGTAACTTCATTTTTGGTGGGGAAACCTCTTATGTCCTTATTTTTCTTAACGATGATATGTAGGGATCCGCAAAAATAACCATCCTTAATATATTTGTCCCATACTCTTTTTCATGATCTGAAAGTATTTAAGCCAATGGTTTATATTTCCATTCCCTATGTTTAAGTCAGACCTTCAAAAAAAGTGACATTCATCCAATTTTTGGACAATCATTATAGGTAATATCCTCTCCATATTCAAGTACCTCTCTCCATACAGTAGACTCTGTGCTTTGAAAAATTTGAATCTCCATAAACATCCACCGACTATTAGCAATAGAAAAGTAAAATTTTTGAGAGTTCTTTTTCTTGACAATGTAGCACGTGCCCCGAGGTGGCCTTGCATAAGTAGTCTACATAACGGAACATTCAGCCAAAAGATTCTATTAGTTGACTATGTAGCCAAGGCTCTTAAGTGGCCCTCCATAATTCAACCCCCAAACGGGTTTGTCAAATAGTGGTAACTTCACTATTAAAAAATACTTCATGTAATGCCTTTTATCCAATTTTTCATATCATCCCTCAGATTCAAAATTTCTTAAGTCATAGTTTACATGTTTTCCCCCATACGTGAATGTGGTAATATGTTTTCAAAGAAATTATTAAGGAATTGATTCAATTTTAATTTATTCTCTCAAAGCTATTCGACCTTAAACTTTAGCCTTTTTATGTCCGACATGAATGACTTTAAACTACCAACAAAAGACAGGGTACTCATTAACTTGGGAACATGTAAAAGGAACTCTAAACAAAAGTTGAGTCCCAACTCTCTAAACGTATATATTGTATGATTTAGGCAATATTTAGCAACAAAAGATGATAAGTTTGGGGGGTTCTTTGTATAATCCTAACAAAATAAAACTATGATTACTAGGCCCATTGGATTAGGTTAATTAATTAATTATAATAATATATAATTAATTAGAAAGAGAATGCAGGTAAAAATGTTTGAAGATGAAATGTCTTTTTCATTGATGCAGTATATTAGAAGAACATCCAAATATTGGAGTACCCTCTCTTTTTAAATAATTAGAAGAGGCTTTCAAAATAAATTCTCATTTGATTTACGGTATCCCGAGATTTAGCAGCAGCTACTTGAAGTTCATTTACTCGACCAGCTTCACTCTTCTAAGCATGATGGAGTGCCTTCATGTAATCTGCAATGGCTTTCATTCCATTCGTTTGCACTACTTCCACTGAATTTTTAAGCTGATCATGTTCCCCAGTAATGGAATCTAACTGTTTCTGAATATACATCTACTGGACAAATTTCTACTTGATCTTATGCTTCATCTCCTTCATCTTTTAAGTATGATCAACCTCAGCTCGGGACACCGCAGCCTAAAATTCACCGATATTGGTCAACAACCTCTCTTTGGTTAGATCATGATGACAATTTTTCTCCTGCTCCCTCCTTAAGATGACTTGTTTCACCGTAGTATGGATCTCTTGATATCCAAAACCACCAAGTCCCAGAATGACGAAAAAGGATGACAGTCACGAGATCTTCGAAGACAACTCTTCAAAAGGCACATCATATATGATCTTCCATATATTCGGCCATGCCTTGCGATGTGAGAATTGGAGTACCTTTTTTACTTCTAGGTATGATTCAGCATCACTATCATAGGGGGGAATATAGTCTGGGATTAATGCACTTAAAGAAGTGACATGTTCTTCTCCATCCCCCTGACCCATGGTACTTCACTTTCTACTTCCATTGGGGCAGAGGCTGAGGCTTCACCACCGGATCTATCCATTGAAATTAACAACCCAATATAGTCAATTTAAAGCTTTGTTTTGTTCCAAAGGATAACAAAAGTTGATTACCTGTCTTGAAAATTAATTACAACCACAAATATTTTCATCTTTTATAAAATGGTAGATCCGCAGCATGAGAAGGCTCCTCCCCGTCATTCCTAGCTTCAACAGGATTTTACGGATGTGTTTCAGGAAGCTCTTCTAAATTAAGCTCCACTTGAGCTAGAGTATCTACAATGATAGGGTTGTCTCTACCCCCTTCAAGCATCAGCAGATTAGTAGCTTGCTCAGAGGGAACTGCCCCTTTCAACCAATCATGGTCAGAGATGTAATAAACAATTTCAACAGGACAATGGATAAACTCACGTCCAAAATCTTCTAAATCACATGGTAATTTAACATGAACATAAATTTCATCAAAATATGTGCCAAGTTTCATCATTTCATCTAGTGATATATTAGATTTTGGGTTAGTCTCACCAACGAGAGAATTTGACATGTCTTCCTGGAAAACCTCCTCTTACGGCCTCCGACCACGAACATCTTCCTCAGAGAAAATTGCGGAGTCAGTTGCAATGGTTGCCAAATGATCTGGTGAAGGTGTTGAACCTAAAGTATCACAGAATGGAAGTCATTTGATGTATTCATTCAACGTTATATGATGTATTGTTAATTTACTAGAAGCAGGCTCTTCTCTACTTGCAGTAACAAAAGGAGAAGTATTGGGAACATAAGCTAGATCTTCTTCTCTCCTCATTTCTTCAAAATCATCCAGGTTATCATGAATATGCGACTGTTCACCAGCATTATCTGTCCTCCTCAGAGGAGGGTCAGTCCTCTCCCTCAATGGGGAAATCAAAGAAGCCCCTAAAATCCCAAGAAGTATGAGCAATCTTTTCATGAGTTAGGATTCATGACTATCTGAAGGACTTACCACTACTAATGAAGTGTTTAGCTGTGGAACTCTTCCTTCGAGGACTTTTCTTCGTTGAATTTTTTTGTTTGTTGACAACATCACCTCTATATGCAGGTATTGGTGACTGAAATTACCTTTCTAACTCCTCTTCCATGTCTTTCCAACCAGGAGATACATCACCCGACTCGCGATGAGATTCAGCAGCTCCAAGAGCAGTGCCACCAGGGCTGTACTTCGATGAAGGTACCTTAGTAGTTCCTTTCATAAAAAGTTGGAGGATGATGAAATTAATTTCCTTGTGTAACAAAGATTTTATTGAAATTAATTTTCAAAGAAAATAAGGAAGGAAATTTACATCTTCAGGAGCCATGAAATCCTGCCACTCCTCGTCTACTGAAGCACCAATCCCCTCAGTGGTGCCACGATTCATCATTTCCTTCACCTGATTGGTAATATGATTGGAATCATCAGTGTCATATATGAGAATTTCCAGCTCTCTGAGGCAGGCCCGCACTTCATTGGGGTTATCCTCAAATCGGATATCAGCAAAAGCCTAGAGATTCCCCACTCTGGGGATATGTAGCCCATCGCATATGTCCATACAGGTGGTTTTAACATCACAATATAAACTCCGCCATGTCTGGACAACCTTTGGTCGTAAATATTCAACATGTGCACCAGAAGGCCGCGAGGAGGGTCATACAATATGGGACATAAACTTCTTTCTGCCTCCTGTAATCACATATAAAGGATATGAAAATGAAACTTGAAACTTATTGCTCTTAAAATAATTTTTACTAAATTGCCTGAATGATATAAATCACCAGGAGGCGATGGAGTAGGTATCTTGACTCTGGAAAGAGGATTATATCTGGAACGAGGCCGCTTTGACGCATGTCGTGCCTCATCATCCCCATCCTGAGAATCCAGTGAATCAGCCCTGAGTGAGAAACCCGGTGTATCATCTCCGAGTGAGGAAGAATAACATTCTATATGAAGGGTTTCTTCCTTACGGTTCTCTTTTTTGTCCGCATATAAGGGACCCGATGATTCATTACCCCATTAGGGTATGATGCTACCCAGTTCTCGACATACCATGTAGTAAATTGACTCGCCGCTCCAGCAACTGGTAGATCAAACAATGCCCTAGTCTTCTCCATAGATGTTAGCAACCATATTTGTTAGGAAACCATTGGATGCTGGTCTGACATAACATGCACGAGAGGGGATACAACAATTTGATGAAAACACTTGAATTGGCCTGAAAATCTACATGGAGCATAGGCCTTTCATATAATATCTCAGTCAATTTTTGTGGCCAATACACCGTCTCTGCAAGCTAGCATATCTGACCTCAATTCCAGGCTAACTGTTCCATTATCAAAAAACTGCCCGGTTGGCAGGTTTCCATAAGGAACGAAATGAAATTACTCGAACATGCTCATCCTCACCTTCAAATCATAGGGATTTAGGGACAATGGAGAAATTCTGGAAAATGCCTGCACCGATGGCCTAAAATAACTTCCAAGAACCTTCACTCTGCTCTGTACAGCATATGTCCTGAAGTGAGTGGTGATCCATCCCCACAGAACATAGAATGGTCACACTATTCTCAAGGGAGACTTACCCATATAGATATGGAGTACGCTCCTGTGAATCTTCACCAGCATCAGGGTGGTCAACCCAACCATTTTTCAGTCAGCCAACATGGCTGCAACAACGGAGGTCCCTGGCCCGACGCCTCCCTTCAAATACCTAACTGGAAGATGATAAACACTATGCCACAAATCTAATAATCTCGAAAGACGGGTCTTATATGGGATTCTTTTGATCCACTTTATACCCCCACATTTGAAACTCTCCTACTTCCAGAGTTGGCCAAAATGTTCCAAGAGAACCCATCTTCTCAGTTCTGGGGTAGCTGGTAGGATGAGTACAAATGGGCCCCTTCTCCTTTATCTTGAGAAGAAACATATCCATCCACTACTCTGGTTGAATATTCTTTCTATAATGAGTTTTGGTGGACCTTGAATTCTTGACCTTGTGGAAAAAATTTAATAAATCTCGAGCCAAAGCCGGAGTCCTCCCCTAATCATTCCAGGTCACCTTGGGGGGAATGAATTCATCATACATATCTCCCAAGTTTGTAGCCTCTAAGATCTTATAGACATCTCACAATTTTATGCCTACTAATCCATGAGTCAGATGGAATGAATTGGATTCCGAGTTCCAATGACTGATTAGCTCTGACACAAAATTATCATTCCTATAGACCTATGCTTGCCCAGCCTAGACGACTACATACATTACATCTCCCTTCAGATCCTCGACAAACACTACACAAGTTTTTCACACCCAATATTCCCAAATCTAAGTCTGATTCACACCTCCTCCGGGACGGAAATCCCAAATCTTTTCCCATTCCTTGGATTGATCCATCTGAGAATTTTGGAAAATAGAGGGATAGCAATGCGGCTGCAGCTCAGGCTTGTCAGGTTTCAGATCTGGAGAACATGGGATATGATGCATTATGAATGCCTTATCCACTTTTCTAGCATTAAAAAATGATCCTGAAACTAATAAATTTTCTAAAGCAAAATTGGTGTAAGTCTGAAACCAGGAATGAGGAAAATAATTCTTTGTATTTAGAACGTTGACTCCTTGTAGATGACCATGGCTACATAATGACAATAAATGAACTATGGGAAATTAACATGATATTTCTTCTAGTACTTGGCCAAATCTGGGAGAGTGAAGTCACAGATATCATAATATCCATGGCCAACAATTTTCATCATAACATCAATTCTCTTGCTAGCAAACTCATCAGCCGATCTTATTCTTTTGGGAGCCATTGAATCTGCACAAAGATCTAACAGTTATCATTTAAGTAAAGTATTTTTTTATGAAATAATTATGAAGACAAAAATGCTAAGGCATTAATGCGTACAAGTGTCGTCACACAATTGTGGTCATGCAAGTGTGGCCGCACAAGTATTTCCACGCAAGTAAAATCACGCAAGTCAAAAATATTACTGAAGAAGCACGACAAAAAAACGAAATCGAATGACTGAGGAGATGTAGACACTTGCGTGATGAGAGCTCAAAAACATTGAAGGTAGGATGGTTTGTGCGAAGTGACACCCATATATATAGGCAATCCAACAACATTGTGTGTTGGAACATGTGCGCCAACATCTGCGCACCACCAAACCCTTGTTTATCGTTTTCCTCAGAGTCAAATCTTCTTTCCATTTTCGGATCCAACTCCGAGGGGGGACTTTTGTTGACGCTCCTTTCCGTCACAGAGTCCAATGAATGGAAAAGGGGAATGCCATAATCAAAAATAGAGTCATCATTTGAAGAACATCAAAAATTAACAAAGGAATGAAAAAAGAAACCCTTTAAGAAGGAGGAGCATATGTTTCCTTCTGGTCCCGTAAGTCACTTGCACGCCACATATGGGTCGCTTAAGTCATTTTCGCGCCCTATTCCTTTTTTCACCCAAGGTTCCCAGTGGCTTATAAATAGCCCCTGTGGGCCCCAAAATTTAAAATGGTGAATTTTCCAAAACTCAGATTCAATATATGGTCGCCGAAGTCTTTTTCTGACATCTTCCAAGCACTTCAAAGGTAATTCATTACCTCTAATTGAAGCTCTAAAGAGTATGAATGAGGCATAAGTATTAGAACTCATCAATACATGTGCGCATAAGTTTACAGCCCTTACGGTAAGTGAATACTCTTGCGCGCCACCTTTCCCTCTCAAGGGAACTTGCACGCCACCCTTTTGGAAGCCTCTAAGGATGATACTAATGGGTTGAGTTCAAAGTCACCCAAGTATTACCCTATGGATTCTTTGTCGCCAAAGTTGACTAATTTCGTTCAAGTATACTTGTGCGACCAGGACTTGTGCGCCAGAAAAATACTTGTGCGCCTTCTTTCCTCAAATACACATCTCTTCTTCAAGATATGGCCTTCAAAACCCTCTTCAAATCCATTTATAACATGGTTCCATTGTTGGATTCCTTATTGGAAAGGAATTAATTGGGCCTCTTTCTTAGAAGTAATTCCCAATCATAATTTCCTGTAACTTTGGGCCTCCTTTTTAGGAGTAAGTCCCAATCATAATTACTTTTAACATTGGGTCTCCTTCTCAAGAGTAATCCCTAGTCTTAATTTAATTTGATTTGTGCTTCCTTTTCAGGAATAAAACCAAATCATAAGTCCCTCTTAATTCGGGATTCATTTTCAGAAGTTAGTCCCGAGTTAAAATTCCAAATCTCCACAAAGTACAAATACCTTTATGGACCTTTCTCTTGGGATTCTTTCCAGAACTAAGTCCTGATCATCATTTACTTGGGTCGTCATACATACGTAATCCCCACATTATTTCTTATGAATGCATCATTCATGGTACAATCATCATATTTATTGATACCTCTTTTTTCTTACACTGATCATAACTCACGTGGGATTAGAGTGTAAAAGCAATTACAACATCACTCTTTGGGCCATTCATCATGCATAAACCTCACAAATCTTCACACGAACAACGTGGACATTGATCTCTGTCTTAAACGTAAAGTACATTGGAAGCCTTTATGAGCTTCCAGACCATCATTTATTAATTATTTCTATCCCATATGACGTTAAACTGCATCCTTCTTATAAAACAATGTGGGTTCTGATTCCTTTATTTTTAACAAGGATACGTAGGTTTCCCATCTACGGGTACGATCCCAACTCTGAAATAATCCTTGTCTTTCTGAACGAAAATAAACTTCACGTTCCCCACTGAGTGGTTTTAAAACCACTATGGTTATCATAATGACCAAGAGGTTTCTAAATAATGTGTTGAAGGATACCATTGACTATGAATATCTAATAAATAAAAATTATTCTCTATCGATGAAGAACCTAAAATACATATAAAAGATTCTCTAAATCACATACCTATCAATCATTGATTACTAAATCTAAAGAAATAAACTCATTTTCATGCTTGGTAATATAATAAGGATTCATGAACATAACTGAAATCTATAATAACGTCCCATAATAGAAAATAAATCCCCCCAAAAAATATGTCATGAGTCTGACTTCCCATCATCTTGAACAATGAAAATTCTTAAGCCTCATTAGTCCACAACTAATGAGCACCTACATTTGGAAAGTAGGTCCAAATGGATATAGAATCATTGGATTTTTCCATTTCTACGAATAACACCTTCAGAAACCGATTGAAATGATTGAACCTTAAACAAAAAAGGTCTTCCCCATTTCAGGAAGAAACAGTGACTCAAAAAAGTTTCTCATAAATTAGAATTTATGGTTTAGTTGATATGTATTTATGATTGTTTCCGTATATCTCAGCTCAAGAAATTTCACCAATACTCCGATCATGTTCAATGTTGGGAAGAAATTGATCTTGAACCAAATGTTTCTGTTCTAGATAATCTGGATGAGATCATTGACTCCCCTTCAAATTTCTTGTGTGGTAAGTCAATATTTTTGGTCATAGTTCTATGGAAACAAGTATTTAATTCTCATTTTACTTGGTAACATGAATTGTTGATGGGGGACCAATGGCCTCATCTCTTTCTAGGGATTACATCTTCCATGTGACTTCATGGGGACAAATAGTCTTTATGGTGGAGAGTTTATAACATCCCGTTACTATCTAATCTGGTGTTCTCATATCCTCTTCATGGATTTACCATCATTTCATATTGTAAAGATACCTATAATGGTGAAGTCAGTGATTTGTTGGACTTTCACTATGAATAGTTTTTTTCTATTGGTTGTAGAGAAATTAAATGCCTTGTAACTATGTTACCTATCGTGTATTTTTTTTGTTTATAATCCTTGAAATGGGATTCATGTGGAGTATCTTAAATGATGTGAAAGTGGGTTTCATGTCGTCACTAATTTCCATAATGGATTTCAAATATGAGGCGATGGATTCTTCAGCATACTTGTACAATGTAGATTTTACAGTGTGAAACAATATTACACATCATGAAATAGATTGTGACCATATTTTATTGTGGGTGTGCGGTTGTATGGTCATGGATCATTCTCTATATGTATTGGCTATTGGAGCTAAGCTCTTTATAGGTAATTTTTGGTGAAACCACTCTTACTATATCAATTTATTTAGAATTTCATATCTGTTGTGACTATAGTGTATCTTTATAGGTAAAATATATTTCCATTCCTTCACTGCCATTGATCAGAGTATCAGTATTCAGTGGCATCTTTAGATCTATTAGTCTATGGTTGGTCATTCTTCTTGGGTTTTTTTCTAGATCCAATTAGTAATCTCTTTCCCGAGGACATTTCTTCCATTGGTTATAGTGAGGAGGAAATTATTCTTTGAGGTATGCTTGGTTCATCTCTCTCTTTGACCCCTTTTCTTCTTAATTGGATCAATATTGATTTGTATTTGATTATAGGACCTAATTTATGTTTTTGGGTTTTGTTGATTTTGGATTTCCATTGAAGACATATGGGAACCAACTTTTAAGGTCGATGTTTCCATCTCAAGCTTACATTAATGAACCTGATAATTTTGATTTATAAATTATTTAGAATATTGAAATTGGCATGATTCTTTGTGTGTGACTTGAAAGGTTTTTCTATTTAAAATGGTTTTTCTATGGTTATTGATAAATGAATATAATATGGGTATTTTTGAGGTATTCAAATTGAAATTTTGTAATGTTTTCAAAATGGTTTTCACCGCATTGAAATGAATTGTGAATATGAGAAATGGGTTACCATGTGTTCTTAAGTAGAAGGTTTAGTGTAGGGACATTGTACATTATATTGTGTTTATAATGGTGGTTTTTCTTGGGTCTTTCCATTGTTTCCTTGACCATTGAAATAGGAGAATGGTATTGGAAATTGGGGGGGGGTTACTCATGGTGTATTCCTCAACATCCAAGGCCAATGTCTCCAGGATCTGAATTTTTGTAATTGATTGGTTGTGGTATGAGTATTATCTGACCTAGAACTATAGTTTTCATTATTGTTGTGATACATGTTCTAATGCTTCCTATTGCAGGTATTTTTGAGCTAGCCTTGATATACATGATTATGCTTGTGGAAAATGATATGGGAGATCTGCTGGAAATTGATATACCTTCATTTTTATAAGAACTGATAAAAAGGGGAATGTTTTCCATATATTCTATAAAACATATTTACCAGTTATCATTCCATGTTTTCTTTAAAATTATAATTCATGTAATTTAGAACAGAGACATGATATGGAACACATCGGTGGGATACTATTGGGCCTGTTAGATCACACATTGTACACCTCTTTTGTGGGGTGTAGACCATTGATTGTCATCCAGTGTAGGGTATTTAAATACACTATAACGAGATGCCAAGGTTTAGGTCAGATATTTGGGTATCAGGTGGTGAGATTGCTAGTCCACCCATACCATCGTATGGTGTAGCTATTGGGTTTTTTATTCCAATGTAGTCGGAATTTCATTGGAGTTTTAGCTACTTATCTGGTTCTCTATATCAACTATTTTCATTCAATTATGGAATATATTTCTTCTTCACATTACACTATTTATTCTTGTTATATATATATATATATTGCATATGGTTTATTAGGATTGGAGAAATTTTTCCCTCTATTGTATTGTTTGTTGCTCGGACGCTTTTCATTAGCCCATGGGATCTGGAACGCCCTTTGAGAATGTGACAGTTAGGTTCAATTCTTAGGATTGAGGGTATCATGGGTCAGTTCATTACATAATTTGTAGGGAAAAATTATGTAAAGACCCTAAGCTTGACATACATGGACATTGCATTACTTTTTTGGAATACTTAGTACATAACAAAAATAGGGATCGTAATAGTTTAGTGTCTTTGGAATCTTGGAACATAATCTTCTAATCGTGGTGAAAGATCTTCAACATCTCCCATAAAGATCTTCCCCCATTTTTTTCTTACCTAAAACCTTTCTTTATTTCCTGGGGAAAAGAAAACATAAAAAGGGTTAGCTCAAATGCTCAGTAAGGGTAGTCATAGAGAACGTAAAACAATCCATAAACATTTTAATGCAAAATCTTGAACATAAAATCTAAACGTCAAAATCTTGAGCAAGGACATAAATCTTGGAAGTACTTAAGGCATATATCATAAAGGAACATCAATCATGATAAAATAGAATGGGAATAAATCATGTATTTGTGGCAACCATTCAACACATGTCATGATTTCCATAGTAGCCATGACATTTCTGCCAAGACCATCTTAGTGGACAAAGTTCTTTTCTGAATCGAGTTCACTCCTCATTTCAGTCCTGTAACACTGAATCAGATTAACTTACCGATCCAGCCATGTCTATCTCATGATATATAAATCATTACCCAATGCATTAGAGGGAGATATAGGTCCCACCCATCTCATAATGAAATCATTCTTAGTTGTGCCACAAAATAAACATACATCATTCAAAATAACCCAACAAATTAAAGGGGTTTTATAAACATCATCCCATCATCACATAATCCATATACAAGAAATGGATATCATTTCATGATAAGAAAAGTGAAACCATGTAAATCATAGAGACATGATACTTGAAACATATACATATGAAATAATGTCATCTTATATGAAAAATGGTTTTTATAAAACACTTGAAATGAATTCTTGAGGAAAATATCCTTTCTTCTTCAAAATCATTATCTTTTCACAAAATGTTATTAAATTTTAAAAGAGAAGGATTTTGTTGAAAATAGTCATGAAATATTTTGGAAGAACCTTCATGAAAATAAGTCTTTATAAAATTTTAAAAATACGTTCATGTCGTATAAGTTAAAAATAACATTCTCCTCACACTTGTTTTTTCCAAAAAAGTCAAAAAGTACCTCGTATGGTAAACAAAAGAAAGATTCCTTCCATACAATGTGGTAAACGTAAGAAAAGGGTAAAAATGTCTTAAACATACATGTAAGGAGGGTAAAAATTTTATGAAATCATTTTGAGGGTATATGGACATGGGTAATAAACATAACCCCCAGTAAATACTTACGTATAAGCAATCCCGGAAAAAAATGAGATTTGCAAAGTTATCCCTTACCTTATGTTCGATATGCTCTGTATGTATCCGAACCTCCTATATAATGATTTAAATAATGTCATTGACTTATTATAGAATCATATTCTTTGTTATTATATCATATATGGTTCACTTAGGTATTTATATTACCCGTTCATTTGTCAATTCCATGTTAAAGTAGCGTTTTGGGTAAAATTGTTTCATTTATCATACATGTTTGGACTTGTTGTTCTTGATATTATTATTACTTATATCATGATTTAATTACTTACATAATGTAAAACATGATTTATATATCATATATATTCAGTATATATATATAATAGATAGATAAATGAAATGAAACACACCGTTCATGGAGACAGTAGGTCGTACGTACGCATGAACGTTGTTTTCCTTTCTTTATTGACTTGAATGGAAGTAAGTAGATGAAATATATATATATATATATATCTAGTAGATTCATTATTCCATATATTTCATTATTATTCATTACATATACTTTATAATCATTCTTTAATGGATAATCATGGAAAATGAATCTCATCGCATTCGTGGAGACGGTAGTCCATACATACGTACGAGCGATGATATCATTCCCATGATCATGGAATTGTATTCAAGTGTATGTATAATATTACAGAATAAATATCACTTTAAAATAATCATATATATTTATTTATTTTCACCATTATACCCATTCATGTAAGGTGGTGGTGGAAAAACTGATTACACCACGGTGTGGAGACGATATTCCGTACATACGCACGCGTAGTGATTTCGTTTTTCGTAGGATGGATAAAAGGTGAAATATGGTTGTCTCATACTCATAATAACATATTAGTATATTAGTGATACTGATGTTATTACTTTATAATGAAAAAACTAAATAAGAAGGAATTGAAGAAGAAAGAAACTTGAGGGAATCGAAAGAAGAGATTACCTCTTATTCGACGCACCTCCTTTAAGCCTTTTCTTAAAGAAGTAGAGACGGTCTTTTGAGAAGATCAGAACCTCTAGAATGTTTCTAGGGAAGTGGAGAAGTGAAATGGGCAGGGTTTTTCCAAGCTTCAAGGCTCAAAAGGGTGTGAAGAGAAGAGGTAAGGGGTGCCCTTTTTATAATGGACGAGAGGGGTACCTTTGGAAAAACTCAAAAGATTATTTTATTATAAAGTCATATTCGGTTATTAATAGCTCAAAATTGATTTATTTAGAAGATAAGGTGGGGATGGGTCGAAATCCTCTCATAAAATAGGATTTATACAAGTTTCGGTTTCTATTTTAACCTTATCATTTAGATTTATCTTTAAGTTAAATAATTTTACTTTTACTGTGTCTTCTTTTTTTCTAATACTATAAGGTTAATAAACTTACTATAACAAGAAAAAAGAACCCCAATTTGTTTATTATTAATATATATAACCGTATCTAAGTCATTTGGCCGAACCTTAGATTTTTAAGAATTAAATAACAATTAATAAAATAATATTTGTTTTAAAAACTATTTTATGTCAATTTTGACACTATTTGGTATTTGAGTTTTGTGAAAATAATAAAAGAATGATTAGTTCTCAAAAAGTTACTTAAATCAATAAAAACATGTCATATTAACCTAGAAAATTAGTGGAATTCATAAAAAGTCTCAAATTACATTTATTTCGGTATTTATAACATTAATTATGTCAATATTTCATTAATAAGATAATTACTCCATCATCATTTTTTCATAACTAAATTAAATTATTTAATGTCTAAAAATCATAAATAAAATACCATTTTTTAGGAAATAGTTTTATCTTTCTAATTAATATTCATAGTTGAATGTATCTTATGAATAAACCTATATTAAAAATGATTTAGTTATTATACATTGATTTTAACTATTTTAACCCTTCTTTAAATAAATTAATAATAAATGTCCTAATCTAATAAGAGTGGACCTAAATGGTCATATTTTATTCCTAAGGTTGTTTTTGGTCTAATTATACTTATACAATATAATTATGAAATGTTTTATGGTAATAATATTATCATTTTTACCCTTAATTACCATATTTACTTTTAATCGTGGTAAAAAAAGTAAAAAGTTACTATTCGCCAAAAAAATTTTCATCTCATTGAACCACATTTTAGTCCTTGATATTAACTGTTTCTCTCGGAGTTTCTAAATTCCACTCATAGAAGTGGTAAAATTATGTTTTATGGGAATTTCCAAATTCTCTTACGAGGTAGGTAAAAGACGGTGAAAAGTTCAATAAAATTTATATATCTAAAATTATTATAAAATGCCACAAATGAATTTCATTGAACTTATATAGGTATTATGTATCAATTTTGACCTAAAAAAAATTTAAATAAGATAAATAATTATTTAAATAAAATGTTGGGTTTTAAATAGTAACCTGGTGTTTTCACTATTGATCAAAAAATTGAATGTTTTCAGAAAAATACCAAAAATTCACCCTAGGCTAATTTCGATATTAAAAATCCAAAAATAAAGTCCATTTTGAATGATAAAAGTTACAAAATTTCAAAAAGTGGGTATTACTATTCATAACGGCTAGTTTTAATAATATTTTAATAGCATATCGTTGTTTAGTGAAACTCAATATTGGGCACAATGCAAGCTATCGAGGAAGGTCGCGATTGCGTGTAATGCAAGACAAGTCAAGGATTTCTATAGTTCAAGCTCCTTTTGGTGTAGATTACAACACAAGACATCAATAAAATTAAAAAGAATATTTTTCATAAAATCTCAGGGTGTTACATTCTACCCCCATTAAAATGAATTTCACCCTCGAAATTCGCCGAGGTAATAAATGGTTTACTACTCGAAAGTTTTTTTAATAGAAACCCACATCGTAAAAAGGAATACCAAAACTTGGCTTTAAAAAATAAAGGTTGAAACGTAACGGTTTCCCAATTTAACTAATCACTGTGTTTCCACATAGGAGAACATAGGTGAAAATATGGATATAGAAGAGAAATATAACTGTCATGTTCTGATGAAGAGTGGAAGAGAACATGGCTATGAAAAAGCCAATAATCACAAAGCCATAGATTTGTGATGATATAAGGTACCATCTGATTCAACGGATATAGGGGCACTAGGACAACATTTTTGGTTTTCAAGATCATTTCCCAAAAGTTGATGAATTAAAAGAAATACTTACATGATTTTGGTACAATTTCACTGTTGTTCGTGAATTGAAAAATTTCAACTTCATCCCTTAATGAAATGAAGTTGAATTTGTTATTCGTGATGTGTTAACAGATCATGTGATAGAATGATGGGTCATTCCATCTGTTTGAAACAAAAGGTTAGAAAAAGTTATAAGTCCATCTTATGGTTAGATTAATCATATATGGTTCCAAAAATGAACTTATACTTCATATATCATACCTATTAATAAAATAAAGCTTGTTTTTACTAACCATGGAATTCTTTTAGGCTAGTGGTAGGCGATAAAGGCCAGTCACACTTTGGTTGTGGGTTCGATTCCCACAGCCTTGTCCGACGCAATGGGATGTCGCCCGTCTTGTAGGTTGTCCTTTTTCTAAAACTACATTACTATAACATCCCATCAATAATATAGAAAAAAGTTCTATCCTTAAACAATTCTAACTTATGTCTAACATAATCCCTTCCAATCTTTAGGATTATCTAAAATACTTCGGTCCAAGCTCATAGTCTAAAGAAAACAATTACTAGAAAGGTTATGTACCAAGAATGTGAATACATGCATTTATCTCACATATATCATAAGATATATCTTGTTGGTTTCATTCCAAACAAATGAATACCTTAGTCATATATTCTCTTGAAACATAAATTACCATAGAACCATAGTGAAAACATGAATACTGTCAAAAGGTAACTCTTTTCTCATACCAAAATTCAAAAAATCTATATAATCAAAACATAATATCACGTAGTCATTATTACAGTCATGAGCTCATCAATACAATCAAACCTCTTATTATCTTCTTATCCCTTCATTATGCGCATATCATCTACTTTCCAAAAGTATCTGAATAACCTTCCATGGTTACCGGCACCATTCAAAATATACTTCCAAATACTTTAAGAAAAACAATAATGCAACAATCCTTAGATGATTCTTTATTCTATAGTACCATACATTATTCTTTATAAACATACAGTCATTCCACTAAGTTCTTAAACCACTTACTGAGATTCATCATTTCTTTCATCTCATATTTCATTTTTAGTTTCTTCATCATCATCCACATAAATACTACTCATATGACCACGCTGATTCTCTTCATGAGATTTTCCCTTAGGGCATTGGTTTGCATAATGCCCATACATTCCACATTTAAAACATCTAATCATTTTTAATGTCATAGCAATACCATTATCCTTGTCCATGGTGTTGACTGAACCTTTTCCTTTGCACTTACTGGCTTTGTGTCCTTCTTTTCCACACCCAAAGCATCTTCGAGTTCCTTTGAAACAATCTCCCCGATGCCTCTTCCCACATGATTTACATGAGGGAAATCGAACTTTCTTTCCACTATGATCATCATGAAACTCCATCTTTATCTTATTATCTGAGTCCAGAAATTTACCAAAGTTGAGATTATTGATCATTTTATGAGATTGCTGATTAGGCATAATAACGATGTTTGGACTTCCAAATCCCGTTTTATTTGGTTTCTCATGAAGAATATCATTCCATTGTCCGTTATATCCTCCATTATCATGAATCTTCCTGTTTCCAGCCATTTTCTAAAACCCAAAAAGAATAGCGTGAGAGGAAAAAATCATGATGGGGGAAAAACATAGTAAAGGTGGAGTACCCTCAATATCTAACATCTTAGGTTAAATTCTAAGATCACAACGCTATTTCTATGACTATATCCTATACGTATACTTATCCTTCGGGACATCCCTAGACATAACTTAGATGTATCTCTAGTGATCTCACTAACGTTTCCACATCCTAGTTTCCAAAGGTTGACTAAACCTCCCTCTGATAACAACTGAAGATACCTGAAGCTTGACGTACATGGGCATTACATTACTTTTTTGGAACACTTAGTACATAACAAAAACAGATGCACAAGGACCATAATAGTTTAGTGTATTTGGAAACTTGGAATGTAATCTTCTAATCGTGGTGAAAGATCTTCAACATCTCCCATAAAGATCTTTCCCCCTTTTTTTCTACCTAAAACCTTTCTTTATATCCTGGGGAAAAGAAAACATAAAAATGGTGAGCTCAAATGCTCAGTAAGCATAAGAATAGAGAACATAAAACAATCCATAAACATTTGAATGCAAAATCTTGAACATATAATCTAAACATCAAAATCTTGAGCAAGGACATAAATATTGGAAGTACGTAAGGCGTATATCATAATGGAACATCAATATTGATAAATTATCATGGGAATAAATCATGTATTTGTGGAAACCATTCAGCACATGTCATGATTTTCATAGTAGCCAAGGCATTGCTGCCAAGACCATCTTAGTGGACAAAGTCTCTTTCTTAATCGAGTTCACTCCTCGTTTCAGTCCTATAACACTGAACCAGATTAACTTACCGTTCCAGCCTTGTCTATCTCATGAGATATAAATCTTTACCCAATGCATTGGAGGGTGATATATGTCCCACCCATCTTATAATGAAATCATTCTTACTTGTGACACAAAGTAAACATACATCATTCATAATAACCCAACAAATAAAATGGGTTTCATAAACATAATCCCATCATCACATAATCCATATAAAAGAAATGGATAGCATTTAATAATAAGAAAAGTGAAACCACGTAAATCATAGAGACATGATACTTGAAACATACACATATGAAATAATGTCATCTTAGATGAAAAATGGTTTTGATAAAACACTTGAAATGAATTCTTGAGGAAAATATCCTTTCTTCTTCAAAATCATTCTCTTTTCACAAAATGTTATGCAACTTTGAAAGAAGAGGATTTTGTTAAAAATAATCATGAAATATTTTTGTGGAAGGTTAATGAAAATAAGGCATTATTAAACCGTAAAAATCCGTTCACGCCGTATAAGTTAAAAATATCATTCTCCTCGTACTTTTTTTTTCTGAAAAGTCAAAATGTACCTCGTATGGTAAACAGAAGAAAGATTCCTTCCATACGATGTGGTAAAAGTAGGAAAAGGGTCAAAATGTCTTAAAAATACATGTAAAAAAGGTAAACATTTTATGAAAACATTTTGAGAGCATGTGGACAAGGGTAATAAACATAACCCCCAGTAAATACTTACGTATAATCAATCTCGGATAAAAATGAGACTTGTAAAATTATCCCTTACCTTATGTCCGATATACTGAGTATGTATCCGAAACTCCTGTATAATGATTTAAATAATGTCATTGACTTATTACAGAATCATATTCATTGTTATTATATCATATATGGTTCACTTAGGTATTTATATTACCCTTTCATTTGTCAATTCCATGTTAAAGTAGTGTTTGGGTAAATTGTTTCATTTATAGCACGTGTTTGGATTTGTTGTTCTTGATATTATTGTTACTTATATCATGATTTAATTACTTAAATAATGTAAAACATGATTTATATATCATATATATTATGTATATATATATATATAATAGATAGATAAATGAAATGAAACACACCGTTCATGGAGACGGTAGGCCATACGTACGCATGAACGCTGTTTTCCTTTCTTTATTGACTTGAATGGAAGTAAGTAGATGAAATATATATATATATATATATATATAAATCCAATAGATTCATTATTCAATATATTTCATTATTATTCATTATATATACTTTATAATCATTATTGAATGGCTAATCATGGAAAATGCATCTCATCGCGTTCGTGGAGACAGTAGTCCGTACATACGAATGAGCGATGATATCATTCCCATGATCATGGAATTGTATTGAAGTGTATGTATAATATTAAATAATCCATATAACTTTACAATAACCATATATATTTATATATTTACACCATTATACCAATTCATGTAAGGTGGTGGTGGAAAAACTGATTACACCACGGCGTGGAGACGGTATTCCGTACGTACACACGCGTGGTGATTTCGTTTTCCATAGGATGGATAGATAGTGAAATAGGGTTGTTTCATACTCATAATAACATATCCGTATATTAGTGATACATATGTTATTACTTTATAATGAAACAACTAAATAATAAGAATTGAAGAAGAAAAAAACTTGAGAGAATCGAAAGAAGAGATTACCTCTTCTTCGACGCACCTCCTTCAATCCTTATCTTAAGGAAGTAGAGTTGGTCTTTTGAGAAGACCGGAACCTCAAAAATGTTTCTAGGGAATTGGATAAGAGAAATGGGCAGGGTTTGGTCTGGATTAAATGCTCAAAAGGGTGTTAAGAGAAGCGGTAAGGGGTTCCCTTTTTATAAGGGAGGAGAGGGGCACCTTTGGAAAAACTCAAAATATTATTTTATTATGAAGTCAAATTCGGTTTTTAATAGCTCCAAATTGATTTAGATTGAAGATAAGGTGGGTAGGGGTAGAAATTATATCATCCAATAGAATTTAGACAAGTTTATGTTTCTATTTTAACCTTATCATTTAGATTTAACTTTAAGTTAAATAATTTTACTTTTACCGTGTCTTCTTGTTTTCTTACACTATAAGGTAAATAAACATACTATAACAAGAAAAAATAACCCCAAGTTGTTTATTATTAATATATATAACCTTATCTAAGTCATTTGGCCGAACCTAATATTTTTAGAAATTAAATAATAATTAATAATATAATATTTTTAAAAAAAACTATTTTATGTCAATTTTGACACTATTTGGTATTTGATTTTTTTGAAACTCATAACAGAACGATTAGTTAGAAAAAAGTTACTTAAATCAATAATAACATGTCATATGAACGTAGAAAATTAGTGTAATTCATAAAATGTCTCAAATTACCTTTATTTGGGTATTTATAACATTAATTATGTCAATATTTCATTAATAAGATAATAATTGGATCATCATTGTGTCATAAATAAATTAAATTATTTAATGTCTAAAAATCATAAATAAAATACCATTATGTAGGAAATCATTTCATATTTCTAATGAATATTTATAGTCGAATGTATCTTATGTATAGACCTATATTAAAAATGATTTAGTTATTAAACATTGATTTTA
The DNA here is from genome assembly GCA_963277665.1 of Viscum album. NCBI lineage: Eukaryota > Viridiplantae > Streptophyta > Magnoliopsida > Santalales > Viscaceae > Viscum > Viscum album. The sequence continues at coordinate 2,080,744,248 of OY728143.1, read as the reverse complement.
ACTATTTTAACCCTTCTTTAAATAAATTAATAATAAATGTCCTAATCTAATCCATGTGGACCTAAATGGTCATATTTTATTCATAAGGTTGTTTTTGGTCGAATTACACTTATCCAATAGAATTTGGACATGTGTTAGGGTAATAATAACATCATTTTTACCCTTAATTACCCTATTTACTTTTAACCATGGAAAAAAGTAAAAATTTACTATTCACCAAAAATTATTTTCATCTAATTGAACCACATTTTAGTCTTTCATATTAACCATGTCTCTAAGATTTTCAAAATTCCACTCACAGAAGCGGTAAAATTATGTTTTATGTGAATTTCCAAATTCTCCTAGGAAGTAGGTAAAAGACGGTGAAAAGTTCAATAAAATTTATATATCTAAAATTATTATAAAATGACTCCAATGAATTTAATTGAACTTATATAGGAATTATGTATCAATTATGACCTAAAATAAATGTAAATAAAATAAATAATTATTTAAATAAAAAGTCAGTTTTGAAATAGTAACCCAGTGTTTTCACTATTCATCAAAAATTGAAAGTTTTCAAAAAAATACCAAAAATTCACCCTAGGATATTTTTGATATTACGAATCCAAAAATTAAGTCCATTTTGAATGATAAAATTTACAAAATTTCAAAATGTGTATATTACTATTCATAACGGTTATTTTTAATAATAGTTTAATAGCATATCATTGTTTAGTGAAACTCGATATTGCATACGACGCAAGCTATTGAGGAAGGTCGCGATTGCGTGTAATGAAAGCCAAGTCAAGGATTCATGTAGTGCAAGCTACTTTCTGTGTAGCGTACAACACAAGACATCAATAAAATTAAAAATAATATTTCTCATAAAATCTCGTGGTGTTACTAATTAAATAGGTCTTAGGCGAATGTGCAGAAAATAAACAATGACATGCAATGAGAATAGGGGAAAATTTTATATAGTCCACTAATAATGACTAGTCCAATGAGTCAATGATGAAAATATGTTAGTCAAAGATAAATCCAGAAATCATTACTAGTTGTGGAATAAAAGAGTTAAGACACATTCAGAATGTTCCACGAACACTACCTTAATAGGGTTTTATGTACAGAGCACTCTGTCCCTTAGAAAACATCCATCGACTCCCCTAGATAACTTCTATGAGAGAATCCTCACACAATTTATCAACATGAAGTTAACATTAATGGATTGTAATTAAATTATTTTTCACTGTCATATCGTATGACTTTGCATGCACCATATACCTAAGTTGATTCAATTATAAATCCCTATTAACTGATAAGATGATTTTCTAATCATAATTTTTTGAAGTTCCTTTGTGATTCTCTGTACCTTCGTGAAGCACCTTGCATTTGTGTGACAAAAATTCTTCAAGAATCCCACTATGTCAACACAGAATAACCAATAGACATGAAGCACTCATTAATAATAAGCATTTGAATCAATCATGAATCAATAAGTCTCTTTGCGATGACCAAGAACCCATATAAATATAGATGTTTTGAGCACCACTAGATTCGTGGAATCAAATATATTATGGATATTCATTGAGGATTTTGTGTGAAAAAAATATGTGTGGACTTATATTTATTGTCTTGGCCATTCGGGATGCTCCACCACCTTTTAAAATACTTTTAATATCATTAAAACCCACTTTTTCATAGTTATTCCATTCATGATGGTCTACTGTCATTTAATATTTTTTCAATTCATTCCATCAAACAAACAAAAAATCATGATTCTTGATTTATCATAATCATAGAGATCAGCTTCACCATTCAAACTTCTATAATTTTTCTCCATTCACAATGCTCATCATTTTCTCATAGATCAACATTAACATACTTTAATAATTCATTGAACACCATTCACAAAGCCTATATTCATGAAACTCATTCCTTTCCCATATTTTCGTAAGGGATATAAGGAAATCCACTTTTTTTGATGCAATCCATCGTAAATATTTTGGACCCCAAAATTTTGTAAAACTCTTGGAAATGACACCACATTCAATATTGGTGTTATCTTGATTTGTAATATCACAGTTCATAAAAAACACATGTTTTTTCGGGTGAGTATTTTCATAAAACCCAAACCATAATCCATTCCTATCAAAGAAAATCCATTTTTCCAACAATCTACCCCTTAGGGATTGTTGGAAATTTGTAGAAAAATTAAATAATGGACAAGTCACAATCAAAACCCTATACAAGAGAAAAAAATCATCCAACACTCCTAGTATATGTGATAAACGAGATTAAAACACACTCCCCCTAGATTGTATCTCCCTCATAAACCTACACCACTACTACAAAGGGATTAAAAAATATAAAACATCTGTGATGAGGGGTGCATTCATATCCTCCTCATGCATAAGGAGGTGGATGAACATTGAAGTTCAACCGATGCTTCTCAATCACATGTGCCTCTAATGGAATAGCTAAATTTCTACCATTGGGTAATTTGTTCAGAGGTGATACATTCCAATCATTCCTTGTTAAAACTATTCTTTGCTGAAGTGATATATAATTCAAGAATTTTTCGTACGTTAATTTTGAATAGGATTCTTTACATGATAGATCACATGCTTGTTGTCACAGTGAATAACCATTGGTTGTTTCACTTTATCTCAAATATAATTTAATTAATTATTCATATATAATGGTTAATTCAAGTACTTGTATAAGATATATAATTATCTATAGTAGTACAAAGTGAAGTACTTTCATATTTATTACTAAACTAGCCCACACATTTTATACCAATAATGTATTATCACCCACTTTTGGAGATTCTATGAACAAGTTATATTGTTCATTCAATATTATAAAATTATTATTGTTCATATCTTTTCATAGACAAGTATATAAGCCATAATTGTGAGTACCTTGAATGTATCTCTTGAATATTTTCATGGATTCCATATTTTATTTCTTCAGATAACATTGAAAGTGTGCCAATAATCAATTTCAGAATACAATATTTGGTTGAGCTGCTGTCTGTTGAAATAAGCTTCCAAATATTCTCATGTCTATTTTTTGATCTATATATGTTTCATCCTTATGGTTTAAAGAAAATTCCCAACCTCATTCGGAGTCAACATTAGTTTGAATTAATCCATATTGAATTTCTTGATAAACTCTATTGGATACATTTCCTGATAAAAAAACCGTGGTTATTCCTATGAATCAATTGAATCCCAAATAATTATATGAGAACACCAATCATATACATTTAAAATTTCTTTTAATATGATTGGAAAATTCATACAGTAATCTATACCTTATTCTACAAAATATATTATCATCTATGTACACAAGTAATATGAACTAAACTTTCTAAAAATTCTTCCCATAGAGATTGTGATCCACTCCTCTTATTTTAAATTCGATATTCTTTTGATAAGAATCCATTCAAGAGTAACACACTTGAATTGCATGTTTCAGAGTATATAGTGCCTTTTTTAATCTACAAAACAACATTTCTTCATTACCATGAAAAAACCCACTTGTTGAAAAATCATGGGATCCTCTTCATGAAGACCATTCAATAATTATTTTTTAATATCCATTGAAAACTGTTTGAATTCTCTTTGAGTTTACATGGAATGAGAAAGTCTGATTTACTACATTCTAGCTACCCGAGAAAAATTTTCTTCCACATCAACACCTTCAATCTGTGAATATCATTTATACACCAATAACTTATTATTTCTGATCACATTACCATTCTCAATGAATTTATTCTTGAAGATTCCCTTCATTCCAATCAATTTTTTTTACTTTAAAGCCTCTTAATAAGATCCCATGTCTTTTTTTCAATATGATCTAACTCTTCCTTCATGGATTTCACCAAAGATACAACCATTCACGCTTATTGAAATGAGGTTGGTTCTATAATTGATACATAGGAAAACATTGCATTATTACTCAATCTCCTTGCCTATGCTGGTAATGTCCAATCTCCAATGATGTTGGAATGATCAATTTCCACTCTCCGATTTCTTTTATGTTTTCGGAAGAATTCTATTCCACAATTTGATCCTCTTATGATACTTCTTCAAAATCATCATCATTTTTTACCTCTGAGAATTTTTATGCCTTCTTCTATATCAAAATTTGTGGCTATTCCATGTCCTTTGTTTAATTCATATTCTATCATATTAGCATAAGCTTTTATTGATGTATTTTTGGTATTTTATTCAATGATATTAACATCACTACATTCATGAATTATCCCAAGATGTTTATTGAATCATTTTAAAATTTTTTCTACATTGAATAACTGGGAAATATTCCTTCTTCTTACACATCCACATAATTTCTTTTATATACAAAATTTTTTATGATAAAACATTTAGATATGAAGATATGAAAATAATTCAAATAGGGAGTCCTTCCAAGACACAACTCATATGGTGTTGTTTTTTCTCCTATATAAGGAAATGATTGTTTTTGAGTAAACACTTTAGCTTGAACAACCTCTTTCTGGCAGTACCTATAAATACCACTCTCAATTACCATAGTTATGGCCATATTATTCACATGCAATTCATACAGTCAAAACTTCAATTTTGTTGTTAGGTTATCATAGTTTCTAATTCATGATGTATTTTATGTTTCTAGAGGTAATATTTGAATCAAATGGATGTGTATTCTTCCCCATTTTCGGACTACATACCTATAATTGTTTGTCCTATATCATTCATAGAAATTTGGTGATATGTTTTTATTCAATCAATCAGTAGTCATTTCTTATGTATAACCATCACACAATCCATTATACTATAATCATCAATTATATGAACAAATTACCTTTCTCCATATATTCAAAAAACATTAAATCCACCACATATATCTATATAGATCTAGAGAAAAATATTATATACCCTTTTCTTCTTTTTCCAATATGAACAATAGACTAACATCCCTTGCATGAAGCCATCATTCATATTTTCCCATTAACTCTTCATATTGGGGATACATGTGTTTTCATTTATCTGATGTATCATTTTACATGTGTTTCTGATTAATGATCCCCAAACTTCGGTGCCACAAGTTTTTTTCTTCTTCCACTGTCAAATATCAAATGTTATCTTCATTGTCAACCTAGTATATGATTCCATATATTTTTCTACCTTTAATGAGATAATTACATGGATTATTTTTAAGGTAAATAATTTTTTATTTAACGTCATTATACATCCTGAGTCACATTTTTCAATAACACTGAGGATTCTGTGATGCAAACCATTCACATAAAAAACTTTGGTTTTCAAATGCTCACGAAATTCCAGTTCTGTGATCCCACTGCCTTTAATCTTCAATGTTCCATCATTAGTGAACATGACTATTTGATCATCCCTTATAATTAAATTTTTCAATAAATAAACATTTTCCTATCATATGAGATGAGAATCCACTATCTGGAATCTATAGTGTACTATTAAAGGTTTTCTTAAGAGTGACTTATGAAATATTGGATTCCTAGAATTTATTTTTTCCTTTCATGAAATACTTGATTGAGTTGAAGATAAAGATCATATTTCCACTCAATTTTACAGGTCTATTGGATCATCATACACACATTTCTCTTCCATAAGAGAAAAAATATTTATAAAAGGAACACTATCTGGTTGGAGAGTATTGACTTGTCTCTGAGATCTATAGTTAACATTTCCACCATTCTACAGCCAGTAATGAAGTGCTTTGGGGCCAAAGTTAGTGAACTGAAAAAAATATGCATAAAAAATATTTCTTCCATAAGATATAGGATATGAATTTAATCTCTTGTGTTGACTTACTAGATCATCCCCATTCAAATAGATTATTTCATCTCCACGGTTTGACAAGGTGTTCCCTATATAGATCTAAAATTGAAATATCATTAGAGGAAACATCATATCAATTATATTCTTCTTCATGTCCTATTTTTTGAAAAAAGTGTTTGACTAATGATCATTTTTTGATAAATCATTATACCTATAAATTTTTATTTTAGTTTTAGTTGAGGATTTATTTGATAAAATATCATGTGACATTGTGATATGTGTAACTTTAAACATTCCATCACTTTGGACTATTTTTTCCAGCATTTGATATTTTAGAACAATACCTAATTAATCTTTTTCCCATTCATGTAGACCATTTCTCATTAAATGAATTATCTACAAATTAAAAATCCCACATATATTTCTCTAAAGTCTCATCATCATGTAATCATTCAAACAATATTTTCTTATTTATGTATTTTGAGTTTGATTCATTTTTATATTTACGACTAATAGTAGAGACATTATCTTCGTATCCATCAACAACCTTGGAATTATCCTCTAGTTTGTAGGTAATTACATGGATGACCTATTCTTTTTCATCAACTTGGATATTATATTCTTTTTTATCTTCTAATTTTTCAAAATATGTGTAATGTTCTTTTACTACTTTTTTTGTAGATCAATATATTGTGATGCCTCTTCCACAATATACATCCACTTTTTGAATTTTTTTTCTTTGATTATCAAGATCATGAAGAGATACCTCATGTTTAATCATGAGATCAGTATCATAAATCAGATGATTATCTCAAGAATTACCATTCTATGGATATGACATTTCAACTATATTTGAAATAGAATCTTAGGGTCCCAATTTAGTCTTTTTTTCTTCTTCCTAAAGAAAATTCAACATCATCAATATCATCTTTATAGAAATAACCCATTCTATATTATTTATCTCTAGATACGAAGTCACCCTTTTGAAAATACATTTTGAGAGTCATTTTTTGAGTTTCCGACTTAAATTTCTTCATCATCAAATATCCAAGAGCACTGAGAGGAAATTTGTCCAACTCTACCTCATAGAAAATATTACAAGGGTAGGTTTTCAAAAAATCTCTATTTTTCTCACTAGAATTTCATATGAAATATAGAATTTATTAAATCTTCATCATTACATTCATTAACACTATATTCTAAAATCTCATGATTTTCTATGGATTTGAATTCCATATCCTTCCCAACACGACCTGTCACATCATCTTGTTTTGCCCACATTTCATATGATACTATACAGCTCAGATGATCATTAATGTAATTTTATGAAAGATCCCTTTCTACAACGGTTGAAATTTTTGGATTATAAAGAGGTCTATGTATTCAAAAAATTCCTTTTATAATTTTAATGCCCTTAATATATTTACCAATGTGTCGAATTTCTCATATGAATTTAGTAATTCAATTTAAAATTGTATCTATATTTTCATCAAGATGAATCTTCAGATCATCAAACATATTGGAAAAAACATGAGGTTTGGCCTCCTTCACATTTTTATCACCGTCATATATATTTTCTAGCTTTTTCGACATAAAATTGGATAAGGTGAAACACATTGACTAATGATATATTTGATCAGCCAATTCTGTAGTAAGGGAATTTTGTGCAACATGTACCCTTTGATTCAGCTTGAAGGACCCTGGTACACACTAAGATGAGAGGGGTGAATCAGTATGTAAACATTTTCATCAAAAGTTAAAAATATTATCCTCATGTAGGTATGAACCAATTAACCATTTCCAGTGGTAATGTGAATACTAAAAAATACCTCATATAACAAGATGAAAAATTAATTTTACATGGTTCACCACTAAGGGATAATCCACGGATCATATGATGATGATTTTCTGGTCACACCTAAATCCACAAATCTTCATTATATGTGGAATACAAGTGTTCAGTCATAGTCTCTCTGTACAGGGAACTCTACCTATACTATATTTTAGGTATAAAACACTATGAACATCATAAATATTCCATTAAATCCCCATAGATCACTACATTGATTGATTTATAACAATATTTATTGACTTGAATTTCACATTAATGGATTTTCATTAAACATTTCCCCTATCCTAGCATAATAATTTTCTTTCACTATAGACTTGAGTCGATAAACATTAAAATTCATATTAATAGAGATATAGATATTCTGGTATTTGTTTTATGAACCTCCTTCATGAATCTCACACCCTTCGCAATGCACCCTACCTATATGGAACAAAATGCCTTAAAAAATATCCCTATTTCAACATAGAATACACTATTATCATGAAAAACTCATTATTTTGATGCATTAGAATCATTCAAGACTCAATAAGTCTTTTTGAAATGTCTAGATTCAATATTCATAAACCAATTCCATGGGATAATCCAAAAAATATAAATAAACACTATATACGTTTTAAGAAAAAACGGCCTTGTAAGAGAAAGGGTCAGAGGGAATAAATTGATGTAACTATTGGAGGGAACATGGGAATAAAGAGATAATCTGTTTAAAAGATATTGAAGAGAGGATTGATATCAAAAAATATTATTTAGTTTATGTCATCACCATTAATATAGTTTATGATGTATATTGTGATGCAAAAAGATGAGGGATTTAATATAAAAATAGTACCCCAAATGGTAAGTCGTATTAATACAATAATTGAGGATTCCCACACCCAAAATCATTACAGGATAAATAAATGGAACCTAAATATTATTATCATCCACCCCCAAGTTATATTCCATTGTGGATAAAGGGAATTACTTGGGTACATCGTACTCACCATAATGAAAGGATGAAATCAACTTTGTGGAAGATATACTGGTAGATTTTGGGATGGGAATAACCATTTTCAGACATATTATTGATGAATTTCTCAGTGGAAAACACTCAACAATTATTACCTCTCATCGATATAGGGTATCAATCCTCCCAAATATTGGTAAAGAGTTAATTTTCTTACAGTGATGGAATATAGTCATTAGTCTAACTCTATGTCCAAATTGGGGGTTTATCTCCACATGATAATTGATGAAAATAATATTTTCCTCAATTATTTAGAAAAACCCCACAATATCAGGACAATTACACAATCCTAGGACTAATTGAAAATACATAATGAGTGAACTCAGGGTGACCATGACATTATTCACACACCACCCTCTCTTAGTAGGTAGTTTAAATATTTTTACCCTGTGAAATCCTCAACACCATCATGTATCTATCTTCTAATAAGGAATACAAAAATCATGATTTTCCAGTGAAAATTCCTAGTGTAATAAATATATTAATTGTGTAGATTTTTACCAACCTCTAGATTATTTTTCAAACTATATATTCCAAAATTTCGTGACACTGGAGATCCAGAGATTCATCTTTAAAGATAGAATCATGATTTTCCCCCTTGATGGTCCCACGATTCCAAAAAAATGTTGAACATTTTAGGTGGAATTTGAAGACTCCCATATAAAAATATTTTTAACGGAACAATTGTCTTCTATATGGTTCTATTATGGGCATAAATTACCTTTTCCATCAATTCAACAACAATTTCAGCTCTACACAAAGGAAAATGATGATCATCGACCGCACATACTACAAAATGTATCAAAATTTAATGATTACACGATTTTTAATAAGATGGAAAATATTTTTTCTTTAACTTGGTATCTATCTAATATTTTATTTTTTATTGAAATATTTGCAGAAAACCTCAATGGTAAACAATAGAAACCTCTTTTAAAATTGAAATATATGGGTGGGTCCCCATAGCTAACAACCAGAACCTAGTGTTTGGGGGACTTCATTCGAAACCCCAAGGCCAAATCATGACCCTTTTCCTAGGTTATAAACGAAAATATCATATATTGGAAAAAAATCATCTTACTTAGAAATATAGTATTAGTGCCTATTAGAGTTTCTACGAAAGCTCCACCTCACCAAGAACATACTCATGAGTGTAAATAACAAAAAAAACTGCCCCAAATTAGAGGAAAAAATAGACTGATGTTTCATGTTATTTGTGAAATTGAATGTGAAATTATAATACTTCTCAGATGTTCAGTTTCATAGTAATATCTTCTCATCCAGGGAAGAGATTATCCACAAAATGTTTGAACCTACAAAACCTAGTGAGGTCTACCTCAAGGAACATCCATATTATTTACCATCTTCATCATAGGTTGGGTCACACTATATGAGAATGATATATCTTCAAATACATCCTCTATCATATTTTCTATTCTAGATAAAATATTCTAGTAAAATCAATTTTATTATTAGGGAATGTTTCCGCCACTAATTCAAAAATAGAAGGTGAAGGTGAGTAGTTCCAAAATATTATGGATAGAATTTTGGAGAACTATGATATGAAGTACTATTGATTGAGATCACACCATCATAATAAAGAAACATAATCAACAAATCAGGATCCAAAACATACTACCTCTTCAATGGAGATATCATCAGACTCGTCATCCTGGGGTAGTCCTAATCACTAGAAGCATGGCGTGTCACAAAAAGTGTTAAAATATCTAATACCCAAACAATACCTAAACCTTGTGGAATTATTTCCCGACTTATCTGAAGCTTGTAAACCACTCCCACCAAATATCTCTCTAATATGATAACTAAAATCGCATCATCCTTATTAATGTCACTCAATTATCAATCCCTTCCATTATAAAGAAAATGCTGAACCATTGAACACCCTGAGAGGGGGGGGGATTGGGGTGTTAAAATTTTCTTCAAAAGTGATAGATCATGTTCCCATGTCTATATAAACTAAATAATAATATTTTAAGGGAGTGTTCCAAAAATAAAAAAAACATTTCTAAGAGATCAAGCATCAATTTTATATGGTTCACCACTAAGGGAACATTCAAGGGGTACACGCTGATAGAGTTTCGATCATACCTAAATCCACTAATCATCAATACATGTGAAATAAAAGTGTTCAAACATAGACACTCAATACTAAGAAAACTTCCTTTATATGATTTTTGAGATAGATCACTGGATCCTTCAATATATATCTGTTGAATCCCCCTAGATCGCTACTTTGAGAAAATTATAACTCAATTTATCAAAATGATTGTTTCTTCAATGGATTGTAATTAATATATTTATACCTATCTCAGAAAGAGACTATTATTGAACTATAGAAATGATTTGATGAATCATGAATTACCTATTCATCGAGAATATGATATTCAAAACAACCTTTTTTGAAGCTCCTTCAAGAATCTCACAACCATCATGAAGAACACCATCTTTTCCAAAACAACTAATTTCACAATTCTCACTATGTCAACACAAAATACCCCATCCTCATGAAGAACTAATTAATTAGAACCATTCAAATTAGTCTTGTTTGAACAAATATTTTCACAATGCGCATAGTTCCATTGAAATCCTTATTCTCCAAGATCCCCTAGTTTTGAAAAATCAATGTGATTATGGATATTCATTGAAATTGTTAATTTGAAAGGAATAGGTGAAGACGTATATTTGTAGGATCTACCATTATTTAATTTCCACCACCTCTTGGAGAATTTGTCCAGATCATTCAAAACTACCTTCGTGTAGATCCTTTATTCATGATTCTCCATTGTGTTTTTATGTTGTTGTGATGATTTCCATCAAACCATCATGCACTTATGATGCTCTAATTCTTATAATTCAATATATCACCATCAATATTCATAATGGTCCAATTCAGAGTCATTCACAATGCTCGTCACTATCACGTAGATTTCCATCAACATTCTTTTATTCTTATTGAAACACAATCCATGGATGTCATCTTCATGAACATTAAGATCCATTTCCAGGAATTCACCCTAATCATCTATGTGTGCATTGACAACAATCATAAACCACAATCAATTTCAATCAAATAACATCCTTGGTTCTAGGATTAAATTTCTATAGACCAATGCTTCACATTCTTGAATGAGGATTGAGAGGAAAAAATCTATAGAAGACAAGGAAAGAAGGGATGAAAAAGTTTTTTCTAATACACACATCTCAACTGCATCACCCTGAATTCAATTTTTGATAACAAAATTTTTGTAACATAACATCATTGATCATAGATGAAATATTGAGACACCCAGGAGTGATAAAAAATCCAACTAAGTCAAATTATTTTCGAGTACTGGCTAGGCTGTGTACAAATATTCGACCATCAATGATGAGTGTGTAATATATATTTTCCCACTCCAAAACCAATAAATAATAACCCAACCTATATAAAATTACTATATATATATTAAACACTCGATCTATAATTTTTAATTCACACAATATGGTGCAATACTATGTTTATTAGTGAAGACCTCTTGTAAAAGAGTATGATGTATTGAAATATTTAGTGGCTCACCCACCAATCTCTTGACCATAAATTGTCGTCATATTTCAAAATTTATTAGATATGTGATTTTATAGACCCTAGGATGTACATATGAGATTATAGGGAATAATTTGAGGATGTGGTCTATTGAGTGGATACCACTTTAGTGGAATGTCATTCCACTATTTCTTTCACCCAAAGAGAATAGAATGAATCTATTCATGTATTTTAAAAAGCCCTATATGATTTAAGAAATCGAAAAAATGTTTATTATTTATAGGATCTTATTGAAAATATATTTTTTATCATTGTTATCATTGTTTATACCCTCCAATTTTTGGAATACATCATGGAATATTTATCTTCAATAAAGGTGGTCGTTCTATTGTACGACAAGAGATAGGAAAATCCATATCAAAAGATAAAACTCAAATCCTAATATAATAGTGTAAAATAAAATTCTGAATTCATTCTTAACTAGAGAACATTTCATTCACTAACCTACATTGGGTACCTTGGCTTCATAGCAATGTTGTAGTTCCATTGACATTCCCTCAATATTTAAAATATTTTAAAGAGGTAAAATCCATCATATTGTTATGTGACTATACCAAAACTAAAAAATTTCAGTCCAAATTGGTTGAGATAATTTTATATAAAAATGAACGAAAATAACAAATTATAATGGGAAACATAAAGGATTCCATTACCAATTTCGTGAGGACCATCTCTACAGGCCCCTACAGCATTCTGTTTAAGGACTATGTGCATCCTATAAACATAATCAATGTGGAATTCCTGTCTCACATAGGTCATAGTAATATAAACATGTCCCCTTCTAGTGTCACAATGATAACCATAATTCCATCTCAAATGGTGTTTTTTAAATGATTTTGAAATAAATTCCACATATGATTTAGAGTGTTTCCCTTTTTTTCAACATAAAATGGAAATTCCCCCCCAATGTATTTCCTACTACCCATGATATCAATAATTCTCCTTCCCCTATTAACAACATAAAGGAATGCGAGAATCTCCAAAACTCCCCACGATTTCTATTGATGATCAATATGACAATGATTATTATGGAAGCATCTCATCCAATTTCTATGAAATATTTGGTTCCATATTATATATGATGACTAAATATAAATATATTGAACAAAATTTGAAAGAGGAAGAGGGTAACCATATGGATGACATTCTGATATTTATGGAAGGAATCAACACCACTAATGATATACTAAAAATTAAATATAGAAATGGAAGGTATCATGTAAGATATAATTGTCAGTGCAACCATGCCCCAGGTAGACCTACAGATATATAACTAATTCATTAATAAACAACAATATTTGTTTTCATTGGATAATATAAATATTATTGGGTTGAGACATGTTTTGCATACTCATCACCTTGTCTATTGAGATAACCAAAGTGGTTTCAAAGAGGAATCTAGATTAATATGACACACTAATTCATAATAAAAATCATCTTTATCTGGGAGGTAAAATATCTACTATATCGTGCTAACATTTTTATCATTAAGAAAAATAATTTCCAGATTACGGTTTCATCAAGTTTATGGAATTTAATCAATATTTTACAATGTTTTACTTCCTAGTCATGATCACAAAAAATCTTATAAAAATAAATACATGATTCTGATCCCTTTCCTTGTTGGATGGGTATTCAGTATAAAATAAGATCACAACAAACCCAGAATATGAGGAGTCCACAACCTTCAATGTGCCTCATGGTATATTCTATTCCAATTAATTCCCATTGGAATGGTCATAATGTATCCACTTATTTTAACTATTTTCAACAAATCATAGATCCCACCTTATAATGAATTACTATATTCTATGTTGATTATATGGTGGTCATGTCTTGTAAATGTTGTGATCACATCACCAATACTCAAATAGTATTTGGAAGTTTTCAATAGTATAGCGCGACGATGAACTCTATGAAGTGTTATTTTGGGGAGAAATTTGGGAAATTCATTTTATTTGTTGTATTCCATTGTATCTTAAGTATGTTATAGAAGATACTAGTGTGATACTCACAATTATAACACCTCAAAACCTTAATGTGTAATGCAGACACAGGGAAAATATTATTGTATTATGAATTTCAAGAACAATAATTTCATAAAATGACATCCCAACATATATTTAGTGTATAATAGTTCCACCTATCAATGGGATAGTGAATAATAATATATATTTGACTATCAAAAATAATTTCTACCACATTCATCAGTATTAATTACATTGCTAAAATGGAAGTCACTCATCCTATAAGTGATCATCATGGGGTGATATATTATAACCCTTATCATTTAGAGGGATGATGCAAGGAACATGATTAGTATTTATTAACATAGTTGAGAAATGATAAATACTATGACATTATATTCTAATATCGAGATTAACTAACTAACACCCATCTTTTTAGAGAAAATTTTGAGGCCCTACTTGAAATACCTAGAATTCCATATGGTGAATCATATTAACCTACTCAAATATATTCTTAACCACACAATTATAACATGGTGTTTGGATGAATGGTTGACTATCAAGTAATATTATTGAATTATATTCAATCCATGTAAGGAAGAAAAGGGGAAAACATTAGTTAATTTCTTTACAACAAAAAAATCCTCAAAAAACATGCATATAAACACAAAGATAAAATAAATAGAGGTTTCCTATATAGACCGATCTATTCAAAATTTGATATATATTCTCATTGAGCCTCTTGAAGTCATATTATAAATAGAATGAAAACATAATTTTTTAACAGGGTTGTTATGGGGACTTTATTCATTTCCTCGAACAATGTTTTTCTTCCATACTACATATTTATATCTGATGGATACAATAATGATGAATTATAATAAAAATCTTTTATTACCGTTCTACATATATCCATGAAAAAAATTCAGAAATTATTTTTGATTCAATGACCGTTATCAATCAGGTCACGACCCGTCCTCGGAGCCCATGCCGTGACTACCCCAAGCCCGCCTTCCAGAGGCCAGTGGTTGGAGACTAGCACCAAAGGCGTAAATCCCTATGCTGTGAAGGCATTGCATTTTTAAAAGTAAATAAACACAACAGAGTACACAACATTAATTAAAAACTATGTAAAACCGAATACAGAAGAAGTGATGGGAAGTACAATGGCCAGAAATACAAGCCCAACAAAAAAGTACAAGGAAAGAACAAACAGGTACAACTACAAAGAAAAATAGCTGGAAGGGGCCTAGCAGCTCCTGGATCATCCACCACAGATCCTACCTGAAGGGTAGGTATAGATAGCATCCTCAGTGCTCTATGTCCGTCTGTCTCATCCGGGTACCGACTCGTCGTGAGGTCCACCTCTAGGTACCGTCCAGTCCTCGTACACTCCTCCTCGGTCAGCGCTGCCCATCGTCTGCATCCAAAACAACAAGGTGCAGGCATAGCCCGTGCAGGGGTGAGTATAACGACACTCAGTAGGGACCCCGAGACCTGCAAGGTATCACAATATCCACTAAGGATAAACAAAAGTAGAAAGTTAAAATCACGAAGTATCAACCAACCCTACTTAGGTATATGCCCATACATAAACCTAAGTTATCAACCACATTCTTTCTCGAACTCTCGAGCCCAAGTACAAACCAATTCCCCAAAATAATTAAATTCATTCACCACGATGATAATGGTTAAAAGACATGACTCATCTCACACAGGTATTAAACTCACGAAGTCGTCACTGTCAAACCCACGTAGGATTTTGGTATAGTAGTCATTGCTGTTAAACCCATGTAGGATCTTGTAACAAAAGTCACTGATGTAAAAACCATAGAGAATCCTGGTACATAATTCATCACTGTCGAACCCTCATAGGATTCTGGTATAGTAGTCGTCGCTGTCGAATCCACGTAGGATCCTGGCACAGAAGTTGCTGCTGTCGAACCCACAGAGTATCCTGGTACAGAAGTCGTCACCGTCGAACCCACGTTGGATTCTGGTACAGTAGTCATCACTGTCAAACCCACATAGGATCCTGGTACAAAATTCACTTTTGTCGAACCCACAGAGGATCCTGGTACAGAAGTCGTCGCTGTCGAACCCACAGAGGATTCCGTCATGTCAGTCGCAGACGCAGCCAGCTCTATGGTTCCCGCACACATCACGCTCGGTTCTGGGAGGGTCCGCTCCTCGAGCAAAGGGGTAATTAAAACAACTATCATGAATTCCTGAGTTGATATATCCAAAAGTTTCATCTCATCAAAAGGAACCCAATGCAATAGACGGCGCGTCAATTGGATGCCCGGTCTGAGAGTTATTGGCTTTTCCGTTCTAGGGGCTCGGTTGGATTTACAAATGATCCAAACCCAGACATTTTCCAAAGTCATCCAAAACTCACATAGAGTATCACAAAATGATCACCTCGTCATGAGGGTCTCATTTCCACAGACGACACATCAATCAAACACGTTGTCTTGAAGATATTCACGTTTAAGCGAAACGGGCACGACCCTTCAGGCCCGGTGGGCTGGCGGGTCGGGCCGACCCGGTTCGGCGGGTCCGATTCGGCTGGGGGGTTATCCAAGCCCAGTGGGGAATGACCCACACATAGACCCAGCCCACGGAGCGGGCTGGTCTGGTTCACCCGGTGGCACCGAGCGGAGACGCCTCTCCATGCCCGACCGGTCGATGCCGTCCGGTTTTGTCTAGCGTGAGCGGCCCGTAGTTGCAGGCCCTGTTTTCCCCACTGCGCGGTGCCTGCGGGCGTTGTGCTCCTCCATCCTAGCTGGCCATAGCCGGCTGGTTCGTCCAGTACATGGTGCGTACAGCAGGCTGCGGTCTTCTGCACAGCGTGGGGCCAAGGGGGCGGTGCAGTCCTCCAGCCCAGCCGGTTACGGCAGGCCGGTTCGGTTCGTCTACCGAGAAGCCCACAGATCCGGGATGAGGTTTCCTCCACGCGGCCGACATGATGGTGCCAATCCTCCACCACCGCGGCCCGGCCTGGCCGCGGCCTTCGGTCGCCACCGCCTTATGTTCGTGGTCTCTTTCTCCTGTAGGTGCGGCTGCACCGCACCCTTCTGACTCCTCCTCCATCGCCAAATAAACCAACAACCAACAGAGGAACACCGTGCCGTATTGGTTTGGCCCGCGCCATTCATATTAGATGATATAATTTGGCCAATGACGAACCAAGGTATTCAACGAAGAACAAGGTATAATTTTATTCCATTAAAATCAATCAAATCCCCCTACCTCGAAACATGTCATTGAATGTTTTCAAGTCACGAAAAGAGGGAGGACGTCGATTTTGTTGATGTCGGGAAACGTCCGAGGATGAAGAGTTGTCAATGTTCCTCGTGGGCAGATCCAACTCCTTTAACGCGTAGTAAGCTCATTGAACAAGTTCTTCAATTTCTTCGTGTTCTTCGTGGGAAGAACACTTCCTCTCTAATTCTCCAAGGCTCCCCAACGATTATTCCAACCCCAAATAAAAGATAAGCTTCAATTATTTAATGTTGGAATAATGTTTTCAAAATTCAAACACTCAAATTAATTAATTAATTTTGGAGTTCAATTAATTAATTAATGGTGTTGGAAAATTAATGAGAGAAAGTGGGAGGTGGAGAGTTCAACATTAAAAGAGGGGAGTTGGAAACTGAAGTGTTTATGGGGGTTTCATGGGGAGTTGAGGAGTTTGGGTTCGTGTGGGCCCCACCACACAATATCCTCTCATGGGTGGTTATGTGGGGTGTGTGCCCCACCTCTTAACTCCTTTTTGGAGAAAATACCCACCCTTAACAAAAAACAAATTATGTAACACATAATTGTTTTTAATAAATTTATAAAAAATCCCCAAAAGTTCACATTCAACCTGTATAAAACGAAACTGTGATAAAGGTCCCCTTAAGAGAATACCGGTGCTGCGAGTTCATCTGTGGCCTAGGATTTCAATTCCAAGCACCGGTTCAAATGATAGAAAAATCCCACACGTATTCTTATTGAACGTACCCGAAAAAAACATAAAAAATTGATTCTGGGCACAGAGGGCCTCGGAATTAGGTGCCGTCAAAAACTGCGGACTCATAAAATTCCAATGAATTTAATGAAAAAATTTCCTTGAAATTTAGGGGTCTTTGCATTACCCCCCTCCTCCTCAATGATTTACTTCCCCACAAAGCTATAACACACACTAGGAAAACAATAGAGGGTCCTGAGTATGCATCTGAGCCTCCCGCTCCCATGTGCTCTTCTGGAAGTTCCCGTGCTGCCAACGAATGCACACCAGAGGAATCGACTGTTCACACAAGACCCGCTCTTATTGATCCTCAATCTCCACTGGAACCTCCGTGAATGTCTCCCCACCATCTATGTCTAGCTCCCCATGGTCAATGATGTGGGACGGGTCGTGCACGTATCTTCTCAACTGAGATACGTGGAAGATGTCGTGCACCCGTTGCAACTGAGTCGGAAGAGCTAGGCGGTATGCCACCTCGCCTACTCTGATGAGGAACTGGAATGGTCTGATGAATCGTAGAGATAACTTTACACCTCGGCCAAATCTGCGTAGACCTCTTCGAGGTAAGACCTGTAGAAAGACGTGGTCACCATCCTCGAACACCAGAGGCCTATGTCTCCTGGTTGTATGTGGAAAACCCATCACAAAGACCATGGATATCCGATCATACATCTACTCTGGGACCTCCAAAGGCTGAACCAACCCTGCTGGTACCTATTGTTCCGCCTTCACTTACTGAAAAGTGAGGCATCGTGAGAGAAACTCTGCCATTGCATTCTTCATACCTGGCCACCAGTGCTGTCATGAAAGGTCCAAGTACATCTTTACCACTCCTAGATTTACCGTTATTGGGAATGTGTGGAACTCCCACAACACTTCCTCATGAAGTGAAACTGGTACTATGGTACGTCCCCTGAAAGGAATGACGTGCTCCCCACCTTCTGAAAATCATTCGGGTGCCTGCCCTGAGGATATCTTTGCACATTGTGTCTTGCAATCAACGTTCACATGATGCGCCTCCCTGACTCACTGAAGAAGTGGGGAAGTGACTGTGAGAGATTGTAGAAAGGCTGCTCCATCTCTATCCACAAGGATATCTACAATGCGGCCAGCTGCTCCGTCGCCTCTCCAAACAGCTTGAATGTTGGATCTCCTGCTGAGAGCATCTTCTACAATGTTCCCCTTTCCAGGATTATAGACCTTATCAAAGTCATAGTCCTAGAGGAACTCAGGACAATTCCTATGTATCGGTCCATGTCCTTTTACAAGAAGAAACACCTGAGACTATTGAGATTAGAGTAAACCTTAAACAGTTCACTCAACCAACTATGGGTGTGACTAGCCAATTGTAAAGAACTTGACTACACCTATCTTCACTTACGTCCTACAAGAGATGCTATGATTTCTCCTTTACCAAAAAGAGAAATCAGGTCTCATCCCCTAGATGAACCACGTCCTTTGCCTAATACAGTCAATCCTGAACTAAACGGTACGATTTAAAGCAATGGACAACATCGTAAGGCCTCGATGCCACTACCAAAAGATTAAACCTTTACTCTCGCCTCCAAGGGTTGAGTCACACTGTCGGCAGCATTTTGTCACTACAACAGAATCCTCGTTTAGCGACGGTTTAAACTGCCGCTACGTTTTTTGGAGGCGGTTTACAGAAACCACCGTCTAATAGGGCGTCGACAATCTATTAGCGGTGGTTATTTACGCTTCGCGGTGGTTTCAGGAATGCGTCGTCGCTTACTCATTTCACGGCGGTTCCCATGAATTTAGCAGCAGTTATAACCGCCACGAATCATATCAAATTCTAGGGGCCGTAAAACCACCGCTAAAGTCGCAGGAACTACCACGGAATGAGGCTGTCAAGATTCTCCTATTTAACGGTAGTTATAACCTCCACTAAAATTAAATTTTATTTTGCGTTTAGCAGCGGTTTAAACCGACGGTAGAATTCATTTCGCAATGGTTAAAACTGCCATGAAACTCTGCCCAGAATAAAAAAAATAATTCTTTGCTATTGCTGCACCACTGCCCTGAAAAACAAATAAAAAATGAAGAACCCATCCCTGCCCTCCCACCAATGACCAAGAGCTGAATATCACAAATAAATCACAGCATCCAAAAAACAAGTTTTTCTCTCAATGAGAAATAATATACAACTTTAATATTTAAAAATAGAACAAAAATCTGAATCTCTGGAAAATAAGACTTCGTATTAGAGAAAGTATTATTAACACAGCAGTCAGATATCCACAAAGGATCCAACACATTCCTCATACTCATGTATAAAATATCCTAAATAGTAAATACTAGGAAGATAAAACTTTGTTGATACATTATTTTGACATCCCAAACTGGATTTTACTAATTCTTATAACTTCACTTTCTTAGGATAGATCATCCATAGCAATTCCACTCTACTTATAAAAATTGATAATTGATGAATTAGTAGTTATGTTAGTACCAACCCATTTATATAATGATTTTTTTGGTTTTGTGGCCTAGAAACCATCCTTAGTACTTATAATAAATTTGAACCGATGAAATTGCTTAAATAACAGATTAGAAATATATTGTTATAAAAAATCTTATTGTGGGAATAGTTTTAGAGTTACATTGGGATATAGATTTTATAGGAATGTGGATATTTCCAGTGAGTCTTAGTTGAAATATTTTTATTTTGGAATATAGGTTAGGTGGGAGATTCTAGTGACCTTTTAGGAATAAACCTAGAATTAGAGTTGATTCCTCGTGTTATGGGAGGGGTTAACCTAGTTTTTCTAGCATCCTTGGAGATATTAATCATCATTGGATGCATATTTTTAGTTTTTGGTCATAGAATGTGTTTTTATGTATTTTGGAATTGAGTAGGACTCTAGTTGTGGAATGATTCCCCAAGTTGGTAGGCGATCATGAGATAAGTAGAACTTCTAGGTGTTATGAGCATCTTTAATTCTTGAGATTAGTGGGACTGACATGCCAATATAATTTTATTTAGTTTAGTTGGTTGTGTGAGTTTAATTTCAAAGGTGTATGACTGAAGAATTCATCATCCATGTTAAATGGTTATGTAGGATAACATGACCCTTGGGTTTGATTTTTTGATTAGGCTTGAAAATATCAAGAATGCACAGTGTCATTGGTCCCATGAATTATATGAAATGGGTGTTCCCATTTCATTAATGTAACATCAATTTAGTATTCATTATAATATAAATGTCCTATTTATTTAAGGTTTATTGGAGAGAGTTGTGTGGTGTTTTGTGAAAAAATTTCTAGTATCTGAGAGTTTGAGGGATGAAATCACAGGTAACACCTTGAGGGGTATTATCACATAACTACTTAGTTTAGGGTTGTGGGATCTAAAAAGGTTGTGTTAACAAATCACTCCCTGAGTGAGGTAACCTTGGTATTAAATATGTTGTGGTGAGAGATGTAGACTAGAGTTTTTAGTAGAAAAGCTATGTTATCCATGTTCTATGGATGACTATGTAAGAGGATCTAGTTTTATAACATCATCAATCTGTGTTAAAGTTCAAGATGTAGTTATTGATGTTGATTGAATGTGTGCGCATGGAATGAGGATTGCATAATGCATGTGATTATGAATAGAAAATTTATATTTATTATTAAGTGGATGGTGTAAATATATGTGGTAGGAAGTGAACCATAGGTTGTTCAAGGATGGAATATTAGTTCCAGATGAGGCTTCATCGTATGCCAAGGATGGATTTTAGTGATGGAACATGGTATAATTATGCTGACTCACATCCAAAAACCATGTTTAGTGGTGGACAGAGTGTTTTTCATGAGAATTAGATTACAATTTTTATTAAAATAATGAATATTAAAATCTTCTGGTGGGGAGAATCACACAGGTCATGGAAAATGTAACCTTTGGGAGAGTGTTTGTAGAAATAATAGTCTTGAATGGTAAAGAAGAACGTTCTGGAATTCTAGTAATTAAAGTTTCCTGACCGGATAGCTTGTAATGAATCAAAAAATGTAATTAAGAATCATAATATAAATAATTCAAGGATATAATGATAGGTAATAATTACCAGACAGACCATAATTAAGTGGAAATTGTGTTGGGAATGCAGTTCAAGTCATGCAGTAACAGTTCAGTGATCAAAACAGTTATGGTTGGAAATGGTCCATTGTAACCATCATAATATTGAAGTATTTGGTAGATGTTATTTTCTTAAAATTCATGTTTTTATAATACATACCAATTGTGTGTCACGTCAACATCCATCTTCGAGATTATATTTTAATTTATAAAGTATTCTTTCCTATATTCATGGACTTATGCTAATTTATCACCCCTCAGTCACACCTATATCTTAGTGAACCACCCCTGATTTAGAACATTCTCATGACATTTTAGAAGATCTAGAGCATTTTTAGATACTTTTGACACTTAAATCAGACGTTTTCAATAATGGGCCCCACCAAAGTGTCCACAACACTATCCCCTTGATCACTATGAAATGACCCAATTTGTTCAACACATCAACTATGGGTTTAACTCCTAGTCATCCAAAATATCGACTACCAATTCAAACACAGACCTAAATGGAATGATGTATACCACAATTGAGAAATGAAGACATAAAAAGAAACATCAGAAATCAATAAAATGCATAAAAAGAAACACGAGAAATCAAGGAAATTTTAGGACATGAAAATGTGTGGTGGAAACTATGTGCCACAAATGTTACATATAAAAACCAACTGTTTCCATTTTTTTCAACACATCAACAGTACAACTAATCAGGGTCCAATGATGCATCGTCACCATCTCTACCTTCATTTCCACTTTGTGCTTTCACCTATAAGAACATTATATTGGATGAACTAGAGGAGCTTTGACATGAATCCTATGATAATTCCAATCTGTACAAAGAGAAAGCTAAAGTACTCGATGACAAACACATCCTGAGAAAGGTATTTCATGAAGGTGAAAAGGTAATGCTCTTCAATTCCCGATTTTGGCTTCACCCAGGTAAGCTTAATTCTCATTGGGAAGGTCCTTTTGTTATTACTAACGTTCAACCATTTGGTTCAGTGCAAGTCCAAGACCCCTCTTCCAAAAGGACATTCACAGTTAATGGACATCGGTTAAAGAATCACCATGAGAGGATGCACAATCCTGGATCAACATCAACTTCCCCTGGATCTCCAACTTCTCCAATCGACCAACCACTAGATGGAGATGGTGACCCTCCAAATACAAACCAGGGGGAACCTCTTTACCTTTACCACTCTCTCTCTCTCTCTCTCTCTTCATCTCTCTACCTGTTTCTTCTTCTTCTTCTCTCCTTCAATTGTTTTACCACTTTTTTTTTCAAACCCTTTTTTCTCTTTCTTGTGAGGGTGTGTATTTTAAAAAAAAGCCTTAAAAACTAACAAAAAATCCAAAAAAAAAACACAATCACTCAAAAAAATAAACAAAATAGTCATTCTTACTCACCATCGAGTTTTGAAATTCTGTCCAACCATTTTGGGGAGTTAATAGACATGTTTTCATTTCAAAAATTTTGTATTTTCATCATAAAATTGGATAAAGAATCTTCTGTCAAAACCAACAAATTTTGAATGCTCTATTTTTTATTTGGAAAATGCTTTTCCCAAACTGTGAGAAAAAACAATTGCTTTCATGCCAAGGCCACCTATGGCCATCTTTTCAAAATGCGTGTTTTCACCCCCATTTTTGAGTATTGAGATTGTGGACCTTCGAGCTGAATTTTCTACCTTAGTGTGTATTAATATGATAGAGGAATTTTCTGAACCACATGAAAATCACAATAGCCAAAAAGCCTCACATTCCCCTTACATTAATCCTCTTTTTGAAATCCCCTTTAAGCCTATGAAAACCTTTTCTTTTATAGCCACATTACAAGACCAATACCTTATCGCACCTAATATCGACATGTACTTTCATTGCATAAGTTTTTGAAATTTAAGTGTGGGGGGGGAATGGATTTCATTTTTGGGTATCATTTCCTAACATTCTGGTGTGTTATCATATGATTGAGGGCAAGCATCCATTTTAGTGTGGGGGGAGGTTTTCATTCAGTGGGATTTGGGAATGTATTGTACAAATGATATTGTAAAGTGTTCAAAAAAATCAAAAAAAATCTAAATCAAAAAAATTAATCAAAAAAAATTGAAAAAATGGGTTCTATATTGGGTAGGTCACAAATCACTATTCTTCAACCTTTTATCTTGTTATAACTATGACAATTAGTTTGGTGAGGAGATCAATCATGGGTTGGGTTATGAGTGTGAGATCTTTTCCAAGTTCAACTTTCGAAAAAAAAGGAACACTTGGATTATATTCTTTTTGGGAGAAGTTTTTTGTTTTGTAAATATTCCATCTTCTCATTACCTTCATATTTTCTTCCTCTATTGTGTCTTTCTTCACACAATCATTTCCTTGTAAATTTGTGTTTTCATTTCCTTCCATGTTTCATTTCAAAAAAACGTGCATTGCTTTTTCTATTATGGTATTTTAACCCTCTTCTACTCTCTCTTGGACATTATATTCCTACCATCTCATAGCCACAAAAAACCCCCTTAAAAAGACCTCTTGATTCTTGTTCACTTTGGATAGGGATTTGAAGCTGATAGCTCTTTTCAAACTCTACGATTTTCACTTTTGGTTGGTGAAACAGTGAACCTCCACAAATGAATTTTATCATCTTGAGAGGTGTGAGTTTTGAGTGTCCACATTTTCCATTTCTAAATTTCATCATGAAAAAATGAATGAGTTTTGGAACATTGTTTCTGTAACAACTTGTGGTGGAATTCAAAATGGATGAGTGAAATAGTCTAAACCTCCCCTGATTGGAGAAAACAAAATTTTAAAATCTGTGGGTGAGTACAAATGATTTTGTCATGTTTTTATATTTGTTGCACATGAGCACATGCACAAAACTATGTGTGGGGGAGTTGATGTTATTAATATTTTAATTACTTATTATATTCCCCCTTTACTGATTT
This sequence comes from Viscum album, assembly GCA_963277665.1. NCBI lineage: Eukaryota > Viridiplantae > Streptophyta > Magnoliopsida > Santalales > Viscaceae > Viscum > Viscum album. The sequence goes on along the minus strand of OY728143.1, from coordinate 2,080,718,995 downwards.
TATATGAAATTTGCATAATTTGTGTGAAATATTAATGTTTTAATATTATGTATAATTTTTGAGCATTTTTAGAAGTAGTCCAATTGAGTCAGTTTAATGATTTAATTATAAATGTAACTATACTAATCCAAATTGTGTGGTTCTTGTTTCGTAGGCTTCTAATTTCACTATAACACATTTCATTAGAAGGTACCATGAGCCAATTCTGCCATTTGAAGGGTCATATGGTCCTCACAAACAAGACTAAAGAATCCGTGAACAAAATGGACCTGCCTTGAAGATTGATTTACTGGGCTCAATACAGAAGTCCAAAAAAATTAACTCTCCACCATAATTTGGGGGACACTATATTTCATCTTAGATAAAAATTTCAAGGCCCAAATCTGAGTGAAAGGGGGCCAAATAATGCATTGAAGTCCAGCCCACCATTCTGGCCGAGAATTAATATCAGTATAGTGTGCATGACAAATATCATGATTTAGACATCAAAGAGAGCTGAGATTTTTCAGTGTGAAAGAGGATATATAGGCGGCCTACTTTGTTGAATAACCCATTCGTAATTGAAGGCATCTTCATATTCAAAAACCCTTTCACATTATGGACTTCAAAAAGACTGGATTCAAATGGACAGTTTTACTTTGTTTAATCAACTGACCATAACCTTTTCTCCTTAAGTCCAAATGACTCCACATTTAGAGAGTAGTCGTCCAACGTTATTATCTACAACACTGAAGAAGGAGATTGCTCGAGATTCGGCTTTCATGAAGTCCATATCTGCGAGCCAAGTGGAGGGGTATTGCTGGAATGTAAACAGTCCACTCCATGGGCTATAAATACTATCCCCTTCTCTCCTTGAGAAGGGTTGGTATTTCAGAAGAGAGGAGAACATATTGGCACGACCAAGGCCTTGAAAAAGCCTTGGGAGGATATACCATACTCATGTTTTCACTTGAGATATCATTCATTCTCTCTTTGTTTTCACATACTTTTGAGTTCTTCGTTTTTGTAATTTTGTAAGTCCTTTCTTTTGTAATTCTGTTTTAATGCAAGTTTCTTCTTCAATATCTCTTATTCTCCTCCACATTATGTATTTTAATATTAATGTTCTTAAAATTGTTTAAATTTATTTAAATCTCCATCCCTTATTTTGCTTCCTCATCCAATCAAAAATATATTTTTAATTATCATCATTGTTCGTGTGTGTGTGTGTTTGACATACCACTCTTTTCTAATCCCTTTCTTTTTCTTCTATTCTTAATTTATCATCATAATTATTATAACCAGAATATTAAACACCCAAATGTCTGAGTGAATATCTCATTGGGGTGAGTCAAAATTTAGGGATGTTATGTGATTGAGAGTATTTTCTCGATGTGTATTCGTTAATTTAACATTGTGTATATTGGACTTAATATGTCATGGATTAATGACATCTTTTGTTTAGCATGTGGTTTCCATGGATTATGTGAACCATAAATACACTACCATAAACAAGTCCTGATTGATTTTAGAATCCTAGTTATGTTAAGGCTTGGATTAAAGCTTTAACACATAGTAATTCTAATCAACATCAACTTGTGAAGTGGGTGTTAATTTAAATGAAATATAAAGCAAAGCTCAAGGATATCACAAGATTAACTCCCTAATAATGAACTCAAGCCAATATTTATCAATTTGTTAAATCAATTATAGTCAATAAATCATTTCAATTAAGCTCTGCAACAAACCCCCCTAATCAAAATACAATCAACTAAAAACAATCGACTATTACGAAGTACCATCACCGAGGATTCGACCCGAGTGCTGGTATACACACTCGCGGAGCACCGGAACCTTGACCGGTTGATAGGCGACAATCGGCCGCGCGTTTCAAAAATACTACTAGATTACAATATAATGTATAAAATGTGTTATTCTTGATGTATTATCACTATAATTGATTTGTAATTTTTTGAATGCACTATATATATATATATTAGTTTATTAATATTTCTCCTAATAAGAAAATGTTATAAAAACTTCTTTGATATAATGAGATCCAGATGATGTTATGAAAATGATCCTAAAAATGTACCATAAAGTCTAGAATCAACATTATGACTATAAAAAAATGATGTGTTATCGTAATCTATTGAATGCATATAGTCATATGGAATGGTACTCATTAATTACAAAAATGGCGATCGTGAGTAAATGTGATCATGAGAACATACACACCAATCAGAAGAACACATGTTTAAGGTGACATTGGTAGTTCCAATCTGTGAACATGTGTAATAGTCATCTGATTTGAGATTACTGTTAGTTTAAATTATTGGATTATATTCATTGACATTAGATAAAAAAAATTACAATTACATCATAGATATGTACCTTGGGTTCCTTATTTTAATGGTGGTATATCATTGATTTAATAACCAATATAGAATTTTTAAGATTAAAAACGAATATTTATATTGGGACTAGATAATAAGGATGATATTGCATTTTAAAATCCATGGTCTTAGTAGAAGAATGTACTTTTATCTATTAAGGTCAATTAATAATAAATAAACAAATGATGATGAAACTATGTTTGCATCATTCTTTATGAGATATCATGAGATAAATATATTATATTACATAGCTTCTATTAATATATATTATTTCATTGCCATGAATATTCATTATCTCCATATGGGCCTTGATGGGTTGCTAAACTCTACTTCTCACTATGAATCTTATTAAATGCTATTTAAATAATAAAATAGAGGGCCACACACATAGTGCATTTAAATTTACGACCTATTCTACCGAATAGGACTGTAGGACATGGTCGACCTCACCATGGGGATCATGTGGTGTCCGATAATATATGATCACAATAAAAAATAAAATCATTTTATTGGAGTTTAAATTTTTTTATTTAATTTATTTTTTGAAATTACTGATAATATATTAACCAACTAAATGGGGAAAATATTTAATGAACGAATGTTATTTTAAGATTAACGGTTCCTTCAATAATTGTGATAACATAATACCAATTTAATTGATTACTTCAATTATATAATATATTTATTATATTAAATGATAATGATAATTATATATATGATATTTATTATTAAATAAATCATTCAAATTTTGTTTTTTAAATATATTTTAATGGGTAATAGAAATTCTGTGTCCAGGGATCAAATTCATGGTATTATATAATTCACTATAAAAGGAAGAAGTGGATATTATTCATATCATTATTCCCTGCTCGAATTTTTCTTCCACGCTCTCATTTCACCTTCTTCCCTAAGAGATATGATATAAATTTGAGAAACTGATACATTTCTATTTCATGGATTGAAGGACTGATGCAGTGGTGATCCTCAGGTTTCCAAAGGCTTCATCAAATCTCCATGTTAACACCCATTTTATCAAATTCAAAAGTTTGTCTGGGTGATCGAAAATGGTATGATTTCTTTGAATTCATGTATCATTAATTGGACATGAATAGTTATCAAATTCACCTAAAAATTGATTGAGTTCGATGTTATATTTATTTATCAGGTATAATATAATCATATGAGATCCATGGATTTTGTATTAGTTGGAGTGTCACTAGAGACAACACAGTTATACTTTTCCAATGAAAAATTTTCAAAATACCATACCCCTATAATTTAAATATAATCCATGGTAATTTCTCCATGTAAGGTGATTAATAGTGTAATTCCATTTTAAACCATTGTTTCATATATTTCCTCAGTCATAAAATACTCATGATAACATGAAAGATAACATACCAATTGTTTTATCAAAATCATGACTTGGATGAGATAGTCTTTTGCATCATGCATCAATGTGTAGTCTCCCGTGTCATCATATAAATAGATGAAATTAGTCAAATAATTTCTTCCATATGGATCATTGATCCAATTATTGATGTTAGATGTATTATCCTTATTATGGACTACCTCCAAAAATTACCATTCAGTCAGTCCAATGTAAAGAGGAATAAACTCAACATCATGAAACAAATATTATACTATGATATGGGTGAAATGAATATTGGTTAAAATACAGATGGGGATTCACTAGATTCCTACATAGATTATCAAAGGAGTTACCCTCACAATAATGTATCAAGTACATATCAAATTTTACGAAGCTCATTAGATGGGATCCCAACTCTCCAACCAATTTATAATCTTGGTTATTTTTGGATGACGATGAAAACCAATTTTAAAGTATTCAATAATAAGATACCTTAATTTAAAATAAATTAAATATTAATCCACCATCCCCAATAATATTTTCATACTTCCAAATATTCATTGTTATTTTCCATATGAGAAATGGATATCATGGGACTATATCCCCTATCTATATCCAAGAAGTTCATGTACATTCTTACTACTAACGTCTTCTTCTATAATGGTGTTAAGGACACCCAAGTCATGGAATTCAAGAACTAGAACATCATCGTCCTCATATAGTCTTATATTATCTTAATATTTGGTGTACCTCGTAAAATGATGATGGATAATGACACCAATTTATGTTCTTCTGATCGGAATATACTATATCAAGATCATATAATTGAGTGTAACCATTTATATCAGTATCATATATTGGAAAATGGGTAGAAAGAATTTTTAATATAAATATAATAAATATACCATATAAAATGGTGAAAAAAATAATAAATCAGGGTAACACAAACTATTACATGCCTTGTAGGCCTATCATACCACAACATGAACTACCAAACAAGTGGAAAAATATCTAGTTATCTATCGAATGAAGGTATATCTTACCCTTATATCATAATTTCACTCACTCTATATTTCTATATCTATATAAAAATACTATGTTAAAAAATAACATATATAAATTGATAATTTTGAAGGAATTGATGTGAAAAGGTAACATGTGTAGTACAACTTAGAAGTCTATCAAAATCTGATTGTGGATGCCTGTAACATGATTTTCCACAAATTCAAATTCTTAAAATTAGTTTTGGTGTTGGTTCTTATAATATTGACGATACCATGATGGAATCCTATAAAACTAGAACAAAAGTGGGAGGATATTTACATCACACAAAATGCATATCCCAAAAGAGTTTAATCCATGCATATAATTAATGTGGAATGCATCAGTCCCCCAGTAATATAAATATTATCAATAAATATTATGTATAATTACATTATGATCACTCATGTAATGGTGGATTGAAATTAAACAACCAACATCCAAATACTTAAGGTAGTACTTTAAATAGAACCATGCCCAAGTCACTGAGAGAAGAAAATAAACTGCAGGGCACTTCAGTAATGTTAGAAAAGTAAGTAAACTAAATAGCAGGTAAGTCTTGAAAAAAATTCAAATCATTATAGGTACTCTATAATACCTTAAACTAAACATGAACTAATACCTAGTCGCAAAATGAAAAACTGCATGAAGACATATTTTTTAATGAGGTAAACCTATGATCTGTTTTTTATATCCAAAAAGAACATAAATTTATTTTAGGGGATATCGGGTAGCATCCATTACCAATATGAGAGATAAATCCTTTTAATGAAATGGGGAGTATACCACTATCCATAAAACATCTAATCATTTTGACTTTTACATCCCCATTCCAAGATAGAATAATTAAAACCTCTCCAATATAACATATATTTATCTCCATAGGAGACCCTTAGTTTGATATTGATATCAATGTTCACATGGAAGATGACCAGAAATTCCCCTCGACACATGATTTAGATCTATATAGGGTACTGATACCAGAACCACATATATGTCTGATTCATATCATTAAAAGATATGCAGTGATTCATGTATCTTCATCAATGTTCCAAGAACAACTTCCATCAATAAATAATTCCACTTCATATGAGATTGATCAGTGTAGGGATGATATTATTTAAACTACCTATGTATGTCATGATTACAATTATTATAGGATATGTATTTATATTTAAATATGTTACTCTAGGTCAACACATAAATTATCAAATTTATTGTAATGTCACGGACCTTTCCAGTCCACTACTTTGTGAAGATGCGGTGTTAGAGGCATTTCGGGAGGTCAAGGTAACTTCTCCCCAACGCTTTGCCAAAATATTCCTTTTCGATGAACCATTTCAACGGTAAACAGTTGTGAACTGTAACATCACATTACATCTTCAGGTACTTTTGTTGTTTCTAACTACCATTGGATTGAAGTAGTGACTTGGGGGGTTCGTTTGGGTGGAATTTTAAGGAAAACTAAAGGGTAGTAGCTTTCTCACAGGATGTACATGGTTTGTCTAAATCGTGCGGCCATACCGTGTGTAGTTAATGTTGGAGGCATTGGCTAATACATGATTATCGCACGATTTGTCTAACAGTGCGGCCTAACCGTGCGAGGAGTGCTTGACGAGGCAGTAGCGACCGCACAGTAATTGCATGATTTGTCTAACCATGTGAGAAAACTGTGTCGGCACTTAAATTAGATCCTAAAATTTTGGATCTGACTCATTTTTCCTCTAAAGGGTTCGTTTATGCCCCTAAGCGGCCATAACTCGGGATTAACCTCCCTTCAAGGTTGGAGAACCTCTCTGAAGTGTTTTGGAGGCAATTTTAAGGCTTCTCATGGTGAATCGAAGCCGGTTTCATGAGGTATGTGATAATTCTTGTTTGGTTTCTTATATCTACTTAGATATACTTCTCTTCTTTTCTCAGTTTTTATATCTACACATGATATGGGTAGACCTAAGTGTGTGGATGCCAAATATGCTGAGATTTGGTCTTGGTTGTGTTAGGAGAAGAGATCTAAGGGGGATTTTTGGAGAATCAACCCGGATTTCTTGTGCGCTCTTCATTTGTTGGGGTTTTCGTCAAAAACGTTTGAGGTAGTGGATTCGTTGCTTCTCTTTCTTTTACGTGCAATAGTGTTGTTAGTATGTTTAATCTCACTAGGTGAAAATGGAATTGACATAATAAATATTTTGAACCAGATAAAGAAATTGTATTGATCGTATGTTATTTCCTCTTGTTTTTCTAGATAGTGTGATATCTATGCTTTATTTTCTTAGCTGTAGTTATTGATGTAAATCAGTGAAGAATGTAAACTGTGATTAATTTATAATTTTTTGGCTAATGATAAATAAGCAAGAAAAAGAATCTAGTTCTTGTTGTAATTTAATTTTAATCAATTTTGCATAGTAAGAATTTTTAATCTTTTGTGATATATTACTGGTTAGGTTTCCTAATGTTGGAACCAACAGATTGTAAATCTGTTAATTAATGATGGATTAAAGAATTTGTTTGTTTGAAATTCCATGAAGGGTTCTGAGTTACCCTCTTTATTGTTAAATTTCCATAGCCCAATTGATGTGATGGTTGTTTTCCATGGATTTTGTGTTGAGACGTGACCCTGGAGGGGTGTTGTGATATGTGGGGGCATATAGGACTTTTCGATGTGGCAGCAGATGATGCCTAGAGTGGCGAGATGCATCAGTTTATGCATATGGGCGTTGGGGAGGTCACCAGGGATGATGGAATGGGATGGATATGATTTTTTGATGCTTGGTGATTTTCATTTTTTGATTATCTTCTTTACTTTTCTCACTCTTCAAGGTAGGTGGTCTTGCTTACCCTTCTTCCAAAAGATACGAAGACATGCAGGGTATTCCACGTGATTTCCGTGTTTGGATTCTCAAGTGAGAATGGGTCTACGCTCTTTATATAGGTGGAAAAGACTCTACGGGTAGTACATCTACTCACCGTGTTAATCCCCCTTATGTTAGTAGCATAGAATTCTTGTCTAGAATGCATGGGAATATGGGAAAGTGTTTCTATATTGAATGTTTGATTATATGGTGTAAACCCTTGGGGTTGGAGTTCGCTGTAACATAATGATGAGGTTGTAATTTTTGATGGAACAATTGACTTTGGGTGTGATGCTAATGAAACATAATGTGGAATCGTTCATTGTTAAATAATTTTTAAGAATTAATTAATGTACAGTGGAACAGATAAAAAGGGAATGAATAATATAATACATCTCTTTAAATGGTTGTGTGATTATAGGATACCTAGTCTTAGAAATAGCAGCCCAGAGTCTGAGAGACGTTAGCTGCAGTTGTGTCTAATACTAGGTTATACTCATAGTGTGGTTGTGAGATATAATATATTCTTTATTTTTTGTGTTTCTATATGCTAATCTACCCTATCAGTAAAGGAAACCGACACACAGAGGATTCTGAGCCCTGGGGTTGTTTTCCCCAATAATCCGGTGGGATGATGAATGGATGATGACCCCCTTTGGCCCCGCTCTCTTCTCTTGGTAGATACTTGTGCTATTAGGCACAACGGTTAGTTCCCCCATATATGTTTGTAGAGGGATGTAATAGCTTGTGGTTACTCACACACATATATTCTGGATATAGTATCCTATGGACTACTATAGGTGTAACGTGTATAGGCTGTGATGGGTTGAGGATCCCTACTCGGTGTATGGGCTGTAATGTCTTGAGGTAAAATACCTAACATATGATACACGTTATGTGAGTTGTGGTGGCCCCCGGAACCTACATGGTTACTTTTGGTAGTGAGGATGGTGGGGTGCTTCGCCCAGGTGTCTGTGGGCAAGCCTTTTTGTTGCACAAGGTTCATATTGTGGTGCTTCACCCAGGTGACTGTGGGAAAGACTTTTTGGAGAGAGATTCTTAGGACGTGCGACATTGGGGCAAAGCGGAAAACCATTGGGGAAGTAGTAGCGGGGTACCCTTGATATTATTTTCTATATTCTATATTCTTGTATGCGTTACTTGGTGAGAGTATCCACGGTGAGGTTGGGAACATAGTATACCGTTATACTCACCATATGTATATACAAACTATTTTGTGGTCACTTGAAGTAGGTTAGAGATCAAACAGGTTCTTACGAACTTATGGTTGTAGGAGCGGTTTGGGCTTGTGGTTGCTGATATTTTTATGTTCTTTTTGGTACTTACAGTTTTTTCCTTTCAATTTTAGTACTTTTTCCTGTAATTTCATATGTGTACATGTGTTTTCGTTTATATTTCAGTCTTAGTTGGAGTTGATTGGTGTCTATCTTATCTCTCTCTTCTGCATGTGTTCTATTAGAGGGTAATGCCTCCCATTTTTTGTGTTACTATACCCTCAGTGCTAGTCGCCAACCCGGGGCCTACTGGAGGCGGGACTCGGGGGTCATTATCTCCCTTCTCACACTATCGGGCTGGTAAGGGTACAACTTGTGGGGAGGGGTCGTGACAGAGTAGCATCATATGTCTAGTTGAGGGATAGGATGAAGTTTGGAGTTAGGAACAGGTGAGATTGCATTGGTTGGTTTGGAAACGATTTCATTCATGTTTAGAAAGTGAGGTAAACACTGGAGATCTGAGACATAGGCATTTAGGGCCCCCTATGATATGATGTACGGACATTTAAGTTTACAATGGCTACTAAACAAGGTGATACTAGTTTTAGGGTAGAGACCTTGGACCAGATCATGCATCATTCATCTTTGTTCCTGTTTTTGAATGGGTACACCTTGGGATAGGTTAACCTAAAATGAATAAAAGGAAATAATTAATTAATTAATGTTGAGTCTTCCATATTCCAAATTTAGGAGCTCTAAAGATTTGTTATTTTACAGGTATGGATCCCGGTCAACGTCCTCATCAGGTCTGCGCAAAAAATGTCCAGTAGGTTGTTCCTGCAGGTCTCCGCAGGGTAGAGGTTGATGATGACGAAACATGCTGGAAGACACTCCAGGAGTTTCAAGGCCAGAGTTTGCAGAAGTACGAGGGCTCCGTTTCAGATGCATGAACATAAGACTGATTGGAGGAGGTCGAGATAGGATTTGGTTTGATCTGTGCTTGGAAGGAGCACTGGGTGTCCATAGATTTGATGATGCGGTATAGAGCATCATGGAAGTGGTGGTTCTTGTACCTCGGGGATCGCGAGGAGGCCGTGATTTCATGGGAGGAGTTCTGAGACATGTTTAGAGTCGAGTTCCTTTCTTCGTCTAAGAAGGCGTCTAGTCTCCAGGATCTTATTACCCTTCGAAAGGGGAGCTCTACTATTCGAGAGTTTGGAATCTATTTCAAGACCCATTTACGATATGATTCAGACCTGCTGATAGATGAGGAAGCCAGGGAGAGGCATTTTGAGGAGGCTTTGCATCCAGAGATCCAGTTCCAGGTCACCCCATTTATGCTGAGAACATATTTTGAGGTATTGGAGTGGGAAAGGTTGTTGAGAGGACTTTGGATAAAATTGGATCATCATGAGAGGGGGATCATCATGATCCCTCATGAAGCGAAGCTATGGTCCAGGGTTCCCGGTTTTCAGGGCAGAAGAGTTTTCATTCAACCAGGGGTAGCCCCCATCCCTTCACATCTCATTTCTTCAGAGGCAGCAACCCTTATGCCTATGACAAGGGATCAAGGGATTTTTTTTTCTTATCGTGGTCATGGCCATCAGTAGTGGGAGTCCCCGACCTTTCAGAGCGGTCATCGTGCACCAGGTGCTATGGTCCAAATTCCTCAATTGAGATAGTTCCAACTGAGGCAGAAATAGTCGATTACACCAGATTTAGATCACCAGAGGGTAGATGGGGCATGCAGAGGATAGCCCCATGATTCTCCCCATCCTCAGATAGCAGAGCGCGGCCGTGGTGGTGGTCGTCCTCAGGGTCAGAGAGGCCGTGGAGGAGGTCATGGTCAGCTTGATGCTCTAGCATTGCCAACTCCAGGCGATCCAGATGTCATTCGAGGTACGCTTTTCTGGTTTTCTACCTTAGTGTATGCCTTGTTTGATTCAAGAGTGACGCACTCCGTTATATCACCTACCCATGTCCATGCTTTGGGACTTGAGGTAGAGAGGATTCTAGTGCCCTTGGCGTTAACTACGCTAGTTGGAGGTCGAGCTAACTTGTTTGAAGTATGTAGAGACTGTGATCTAGTTTTTGGGAAACATCACTCTTGGGGAGATTTCCTATGTTTTCGAATACAACAATATGATTTCATCCTCATCATTAATTAGATGTATTAGGTGCAGGCTATCCTGGATTTCTTCAGGTTGAAGGTAATTTTCATAGGTGCGGATGGAGAGAAAGTTGTGTTTGTTGGTGAGCGAGATCCTCGGATGGGCCATAGGTACGTTCCGTCCTTATCGTCCATGATGACTAAAATGATGATGAGTTCATCAGAGGATCAGCAGTTGGTGTTTCCTAGGGTCGTGGAGGAGTACCCTGATGTCTTTCCAGAAGAGTTTGTAGTATTACCCCCTCAACGAGAGATCGAGTTTGGGATCAAACTACATCCAGGTGCATCTCCTATCTATAGGTCTCCAAATAGGGTGGCCCCTTCGGAATTACGAGAGCTACATATATAGCTTGATGGTCTATTAAAGTGCGGTATTGTTCGGCCATGTGTGTCTCCATGGTGTGCACTAGGTTTTGTTCCTGAAGATGGTCAATGACAGTTTGTGGTTATGTGTCGACTATCGTCGCTTAAAAAAAGTGAAAATAAGGAATTGCTATCCTCTTCCATGGATTGATGACTTATTTGATCAACTAAAGGGTGAACGGTTTTTCTCAAATATCGACTTGCGGTCAGGATATCATCAGATGCATGTGAAAGATGAGGATATCACGAAGACTTCATTCTGTTATCATCATGGGAATTACGAGTTAGTTGTAATGTTGTTTGGCGTGACGAATTCTCCATCTGTATTCATGGGATTGATGAATGCTGTGTTCTGAGAGTTCCTACTCATGTTTGTGGTAGTTTTCATCGACGACATCCTTGTGTACTCCATATCTGAAGAGGAGCATGCAGAGCATCTACAATCCATTTTGGGAGTTCTTTATCGACATCAACTATTTGGGAAGTTGTCAAAGTGTGAGTATTGGGATCGAGAAGTCCATTTCATGGGGCATGTTGTGTCCCAATATGGAGTAGTTGTGGATCCATCGAAGATAGAAGCAGTTGTGTATTGGGCATCCCCTAAGACAATTTCAGAGGTGTGATGTTTCCTTGGTGTCACAAGCAACTACAGAAGGTTCGAAGCCAATTTCTCACGTGTTGCGACTCCTCTAACAGCTTCGACCAGGATGGATCAGTCATTTATATGGACTGATCAGTGCTAGCCAGCTTTCGATTATCTAATGTATATGTTCGTAAGTGCTCCAATCCTTTGTCTTCCAGCTGAAGTAGTTCAGTTTGATGTTTTATGTGATGCTTCACATCTGGGATTAGGTTGTATTCTCTTGCAGATAAGGTCAGTTGTTTCTTATGGGTCTCGGTAGTTGTGTCTCCATGAATGCAACTATGCCAACCATGATCTTGATTTGACATACGTGGTGTTTTTTCTGATGTTGTGGAGACATTACCTCATTGGTGAGCGCTTTGTGGTTTTCACTGAACAGAGGAGTTTGAGGTATGTTTTCTCCCAACGTGACTTGAACTTAAGAAAGCATCGCTGTATGGAGTTCTTGCATGAATACGACTTCGAAATATCATATAAACCTAGAAATGGAAATGTTGTAGCTGATGCACTGAGCTGAAAGTCACATAGTGATGCTGTGCATGAATCCGATGATTCCAGGAGAGTAATGGAATAACTGTCAGCATTGAATATTGATATGGGAGAAGTTGGGGTAGAGTTTGGATTTTTTAAATGGTGGTACAATCATCCCTGGTGCAGAAGGTGGAAGAGTCCCAGTTGGGGGATCTAGAGGTGGTGGTTTGGAGAGACTGAGTTGTTTGTGGTGAGGCCCCTGGTGGTTGAACTGAAGATGAACAACACTGAGTGTTGTGTCGTGGAATGAATTTTGTTCCTTTGATGATGCACAATACGGTCCTTTGAATGTTCCATAGTTTTCCTTTAGCGGTACATCATGGCATGAAAAAGATGTACCGATCCTTGAAGAGTCAGTTTTGGTGCCTGGGATAAAGTGTGCAGTTGCAGAGTTTGTGTCTCGATTTTTAGTCTGCCAGAAGGTGAAGGTCGAACACCGTGTTCCTGGTGGTCTTTTCTAGCCATTAGAGATTCCTCATAGGAAGTGGGAGGACATCTCAATGGACTTTGTTACTGGTATACCTCGAGCTCCGAGAGGATATGATGCTATTTTGGTGGCAGTGGACCGTTTAACAAAATCATCACACATTATAGTGATGAAGGAGTCGAGCTCAGTGGAAGTTTTATCGAGGAAATCTCTAGAGGTGGTGGTTAGAATTCATGGAGTCCCTAGTACAATAATCTCTGATCGAGATCCTCATTTTACTTCCAGGGTGTAGAGAGGTCTCCAACATACTTTTGGTTCTCAGATATGCCTTATCACTGCTTTTCATCCTCAAACAGATGGTCATAAAAAGCGAACCATATAGAATCTTGAAGACATGTTACGCTCTTGTGTTATTGATTTCATAGGTTCATGGATGAGGCACTTACCCTTGGTGGAGTTCTCTTACAATAATAGTTTTCACTACACCATCGGTATGGCACCGTTTGAAGCCTAGTATGGTCGGCCTTGCCGTTCTCCGTTGTGCTGGACTGGGGTTGGAGAGTCAGAAATTGTTGGACCGAAACTAGTGCAGAATACAACAGAGATGGTTCGAGTGATTTGTGAGGGGATGAAGACAGCACAAGATCGTCATAAATCATATGATGATCAAATAAGGAGACACTTAGAGTTTAATGTTGGGGATCATTTTTTTCTGAATGCGACTCCCCGTCGTGGGCAGTGAAGGACTGGTCGTGGAAGTAAGCTTTCTCCCCGATTTGTTGGGCCTGTCGAGGTGTTAGCTCATGTAGGAGTTGTGGCGTATCGAGTAACACTTCCCCCACAGATGAGTCTGATTCATGATCTTTTCCATGTATCACAGCTCTGTCATTATCTTCATGATGACTCTCACATCATCGATTGGGGATTGATCGATGTTGATGATGATGAAACCTTTGAGGAGAAAATTGTGGAGATCCAAGACCGCAAGGATAATGTGTTGTGCGGGCATTCTATTCCTTCAGTTTGTGTCTTATGTTGACACAGTGGCATGAAGGAGAGTACCTGGGAATGTGAGTCACAGATACGTTCTCAGTACCCAGATTTTTTTGATGTTTAACTGTTTTCTTGTATCAATGTACCTTTTGTGGTTAGGCCTTTTTTGTTTTATTTATGAATTTTCTTTTGTTGTTTTGGTGGCTTTCTCTCTTTTGAGAGGTATCTAGATGGGTGATTGTTCAGACCCGGTTTCGTTTTTTCTTTATGTGGGTTTTTGGATTCTCGAGGAAGAGAATGTTTTGGGAGGTATATGATGTAATGGCCCAGACCTCTCTGGTCCACTACTTTGTGAAAATGTGGTGTTAGCGGCGTTCTGGGAGGTAAAGGTAACTTATCCCCAACGCTTTTCCAAAATCATCCTTTTCGATGAACTGTTTCAATGGTATAATGTTTTGAACTGTAACATCACTTTACATCTTCATGTACTTTTGATGTTTTTTAACTACATTTGGTTTGGAGTAGTTCTTGGGGGTGTGTTTGTATGGACTATTAAGGAAAACTAAAGGGCAGTAGCTTTTGCACGGGCTGCGCACGGTTTGTCTAAACCATGCGGCCATATCATGCATAGATAATGTTGGAGGTAGTGGCTAAGGCTTGGTTAGTGCACAGTTTGTCTAACCATGCGGTCTAACTATGCAAGGAGTTCTTGACGAGGAAATAGAAACCGCACAGTTAGCGCACGGTTTGTCTAACCGTGCGAGAAAACCATGTGGGCACTTAAATTGGATCCTAAAATTGTGGATCTAACTCATTTTGCCTCTAAATGATCTGTTTAAGCCCCTATGTTTCCATAACTCATGTTAATCCTCCATTGAAGTTAGGAAAACCTCTCCCAAGCATTTTGGAGGTGATCCGAAGGATTCTCTTGAAAAATCGAATCCAGTTTCTTGAGGTATGTGATTTTTCTTGTTTGGTTTCTTAGATCTACTTATATCTACATCTCCTCTTCTCTCAGTTTCTTAGATCTATGCCCGATATGGGTAGATCTAATTGTGTGGATGCCAATTATGTTGAGATTTGGTCTTGGTTGTGTTAGAAGAATAGATTTGAGGAGGATTCTTGGAGAATCAACCCGACATTCTTGTGTGTTCTTTGTTTGTTGGGGTTTTCTTCAAAAACCATTTAGGTAGGGGATTCGTTGATTCTCTTTATCTTATGTGCAATGGTATTGTTAGCATGTTTAATCCCACTGTATGATAATGGAATTTTCATAATAAATATCTAGAACCGGATAAGGAAATTCTATCAATCGTTTGTTATTGCCTCTTGTTTTGCTAGATAGTGTGATATCTATTCTTTCTTTGCTTAGCTATTGTTGTTGATGGAAATCAGTAAAGAACATAAACCAGGATTAATTGATAATTGTTTGGATAAAGATAAATAGGAATGAAAATGAATTCGGTTCTTGTTGTAATTTGATGTTAATCAATTTGGAATAGTAAGCATGTTTAATCTTTTGTGATAGATTACCGGTTAAGTTTCCTGATGTTGGAACCAACAGATTATAAATTAGTTAATTCAAGATGGATTAATGAATTTGATTGTTTGAAATTCATTGAAGGGTTCTGAGTTACCCTGTTGATTGTTAAAGGTCCATATCCTAATTGATGTGATGGATGTTTTTCATACTGCTTGTGTTGAGATGTGAACCGTGAGGGGGGTTTTGATATGTGGGGGCATAGAGGACATTCAGTTGTGGCAGCGGATGACACCTAGAGTGGCGATATGCATCAGTTTATGTATATGGGTGTTGGGGAGGACACCAAGGATGATGGAATGTGATGGATGTGATTGATGGATTCTTGGTGATTTTTATTGGTTGATTATCTTCTTTAATTTTACCCACTGCTCAAGGTAGCTGGTCTTGATTACCCTTCTTCCGAAGGAGGTGAATACACACGGGGTATGACATGTGCTTTCCGTGTTTAGATTCTCAAGGGAGAATGGGTATATACTCTTGATATAGGCGAAAAAGACTCAACGGGTAGTATATCTAATAACCATGTTGAGCCCCCTTGTGTTAGTAGTATAGAATGCTTTTCTAGAATTCATGGGATTATGGGAAATTATTTCTGTAATGAATGTTTGATTAAATGGTGTTAACCCTTGGGGTTGGAGTTCGCTGGAACATAATGATGAGGTTTTAATTTTTGAAGGAACAATTGAATTTGGGTGTGATTCTAATGAAAGTTAACGTGGAATTGTTCAAGGTTAATTAATGTTTAAGGAATTAATTAACATATAGTTGAACTGATAAAAAGGGAATGAAGAATATAATAAAGCTATTTAAATGGTTGTGTGCTTATATGATACCTAGTCTTAGAAATAGTAGCCTGGAGTCTGAGTGACGTTAGCTGTAGTTTTGTCTAAGACTAGGTTATGCCCATAGTGTGGTTGTGATATATAATATATTCTTTACTTTTTGTGTTTCTATACGCTACTCCACTCTGTCAGTAAGGGAAAATGACACCCCAAGGATTCTAATCCCTGAGGGGGGGGGGGGTGTTTCCCCCAACAATCCGGTGGGACAATGAATGGATGACTACCCCCTTTGGCCCCGCTCTCTTCTCTTGGTAGATACTTGTCCTGTTAGGCACAACAGTTAGTTTCCCCCATATATGTGTGTAGAGGGCTGTAATAGATTGTGGTTACTCACACACATATATTCTGGATATAGTATCTTATGGACTACTATAGGTGTAACATGTATATGCTGTGATGGATTGAGGATCCTTACTCCGTGTATGGGTTGTAATGGCTTGAGGTAAAATACCCAACGTATGATACAGGTTATGCGAGCTGTGGTGGATCTCACAATCGACATGGTTACTTTTGGTTTTGAGGATGGTTTGGTGCTTCGCCCAGTTGTCTGTGGGAAAGCCTTTGTGTTTCATGAGGTGCATATTGTGGTTCTTCACCCAGGTGTCTGCGGGAAAGCCTTTTTGGAGAGAGATGCTTAGGACGTGCGACATTAGGGAAAAATGGAAAACTACTTGGGAAGTAGTAGTCGAGTACCCTTGATATTCAATTCTATATGATATATCCTTTTATGCATTACTTGGTGAGAGTAGCCATGGTGAGGTTGGGAAATTAGTATACCTGTTTAGGTGATGAGTTAGTTTCACTTTTTGTTCGCTCTGCTTTAGCATGCTCTCTTTACTTTTGCATGAGAGGCTTCCGGGAGGATTCTACTGAGTATACTGTTATACTCACCCTATTTAAATATTAATTGTTTTTCAGGTCACTTGGAGTAGGATGAAGATCAAGCTGGTTTCTACCATCTTGTGGTGGTAGGAGCTGTTCAGGCTTGTGGTTTCAGCTATTTTTTTATTTATTTTGGGTACTTGTAGTTTTTCTCTTTCAGTTAATGTACCTTTTCATGTAATTTCATATAGGTACTTGGGTTTTCATTTATATTGTAGTCTGAGTTGGAGTTGATTGGTGTCTATCTTATCTCTCTCTTCAACAAGTGTTGTCTTAGAGGGTAATGCCTCCCTTTTTGTGTGTTACTATACCCTCGATGCTAGTCGCCAACTAGGGGCCTACTGGATGCAGGACTCGGGGGTCATTATCTCTCTTCTCACACTGCCGGCCCAGGAAGGTTACACTTTGTGGGAAGGGGGTTGTGAAATTTATAGGATTTTCCATTTCCACTTCTGAATTTTTAAATACCCTTATATTGTATTGCTGCAAGATACATCAGACATTTATGTTGGGATATTATTTAACAAAAAAATTCTTATAGTTCAATTTCCAACCCCATCCATGTGAATATAATCACTGGTCACCACCGTAGGACATCAAACAGAGTTGTGGGGAAATTTTACCATGTGTAAATTAAATTAAATGAATGATGACCATTCATCTTGGGATTTTACATCCTTACATGACATATATATATATATATGTATATATAATTATTCACTAAATGTTATCATGTGACTTAGAAAATTAATTCCCCTAATTCCTAAAATACATTCTAGATCAATGGGATGAATCATCCTTTCCTATCATACATTAAATGAACTATTAATAGTATTTAATATCATCATGGTAAATGTAGTTACATCTAGTTAAACCTTTTTATACCCATCCATTATTATCCTATTCCAAATAATTTTTTCCCTCTCATGTATGAGTCAGATCTGTGTACAAGGATTCAACAAAACATTCCTTTTATAGGGATATATTCTAAAAAATGTCTATTTATCCACATATGATCCAAATATATTTCATGGACCCTCCAAACTAAAAAATACTTGTGTATTGAATTTTTTATAGACAAGATATGTAGTGATTCCAAAATCCCTCATCTTGGGACTAACTATAATGAAAAAATTACCCTCTTTCTGTACAGTATCTAGGCCATTAAATTGAATTTTATTTAAATTAACTACCTGTGATTTGATTCATATACATACATGATATGTTTTTATTCTCATATCCCAAACCCAAATACCTACCTCAATGTCCCATACAATATTTCCAATTTTTTCATTACCCAACATGTGAGGGAGATATGTGTTAAGGACCCCTTTTTTCCTTTTCAAGGACAACATGTTTCTTGATTCCTATCCACGAATTATATATTGTTATTTACAAACCCATTTCTGAGGACCAACCCTGAAATAATGGAAAATCGCACAACATATATATTAGTAGTATGATTTTAGGGGTGTATTTATATAATAATTACATGTGTTGTTATTCATGACTTATCAGGAACGAAAGAGATTCTCGTGTATGGAATCCTTGGACCTTAAATAGGATTAACACCATCATTTTCTTTCCATTTTCATTATATATGTCCTGATAAATCTCCATCAATGGTAAACAATATTGATATGATGACTTCATCATTAAAATAATTTCTTAATACAACAATCCTTCACCATAATTATATAATTAACATTTAGATATCATTATCTTAAATGATAGTGAAAAACTTTTCTTCTAATTAGAAACATTCTAATTACAATTTCATATGATTTTGATATGTGTAAAGGAAAATTCATTATAAACTTCATATGACATGATTCTTACTCATAGAGGATTTGTAATGATGCCCAGACCCCCCTTCCCTAGCACAACTACAATACTTATTAAAATTTTAATATTTTTATTACCCTATATATGATTTAGATATATGTAGGAAATCATGTATTAGTACCTGAATCCATGAAAATCATCATTAAAAACTATCTATTATAATTTCACATTTTACCTTGATGTTCTACCATCCATCGCCTCAAAATTCATTCATGCGCTAAGGGGGAACCCATATCACATTATCCTGATCCGGAAGGGGACATTCTTTATGAGAACTATGTGTGCCTTAATTTTAGAGATAATATGATTTACAGGGATTCTCAGTCCACTTATCTAAGGACCAACAATTTTTTTTAAAATTCCTCTCCCATTTTTTTTGAACTTTTAGTTTCAGGCTTCTCATCCTGAATTTCACTACACTGTGGTTGGTGTTAATTCCCACTCCATGTACATGAGATAGATATATACAAAGAATGAATCCCAAATACTTTGTACAATGTAACAAAACGAACAAATTTCCCCATATATGGGTTTGATCTATGTAATGATATTTATATATCCTACATGTGGCATGATTCCAGTAACCACTAAAAATGTAGTGATTCCTATATTATCTATCATTGACACAAGTACAACATTAAAAAAATTAAGATTCCACTATGTATGAGAATGATTAATGAAGGGAGTTTTAATTAGATTCAAATAAACTATTAGCTCAATGTCTTTCCTTAAAAGGTACACAGTGATACCCAAATGGTCTCATCCATAAAAAATTTAAATACCCAAGAATCCTTTTAATGCCTTGTCCAAACACCCACCTTCTACAATGTGTCATATTAGTTTCCATCTATATGAAAATATTGTTTTACTCTAATAAAAAACCAACAATTTGAAAAATAATAAATTATAATATGGAATCCTATAGTATAAAAACCATATTTTTAGAGGTGATATATGCACAGTTCCCTCATCCATAATATCATTCTATAGAATCATGCCCCATATACTAATAATAGTAACCCATAATTTTAAAACATAATTAATATATATTATTACATGAATAATAATTAAATAACATTACAATCAAGGTTATTTCCATAATTATTTAGTGTATTTAAAAAATGTGGATACATATTCAACTACATCAAAAAAGGCATACATCATTTCCAATATATTTATTTTCAAGTAGAAGACTTGTTCGACGAAAAGTACATATAAATTTATTTCATATCTTGGGTAAAAGAAAATATAATAATGATTGATCTTAGCGGATCAGTACGGTTAAATAAGAATATATCAACAACCATTTAAATATACAATCATTATTATGGGAATGACAACACGAGGTGAAATATATAAATTTATAAACAGAATTTCATATATCATAATAAAATTTCATTTAATTTTTTTTTCTTATTTATATGATATGAATCAGTAGTGGATCAAAGAAAATGAGGCTTGATAAACTAACATTGACATAACATAATGTCCCAAATGGGGGGATAATTTTTCACCCAATAATAATATTATAGATATTATTTCTAGGGTAATCACCAAGACATTAATAACATGTTATTCATGGGGTAAACTGCCATTAACTTACTTCGGGCTTCGTATATCCTCTTATGTACCTTCAATCAAGCACAGGATAACCACCTATGTATAAATTTAGGTAATATAAAATTAATCAGTACCCAATTCATTGGATGGGTATACAGTTCTATTACCACATATTATATAACCATAAATCCATGAATTTTTATTCCACAATATCTTAAAAATGGATCATAAGTTCTTCCTTAGAAAGACTACATGTTTCATCAATATTTCACCATTATAAAAATAAAAAATTAGGAGAATGAATAATAATGTTATCATTGGATCATGTACATATTAAAACCCAATTCAAATCAAAGGATTATATCATGGATTAAAAATTTATTTAAATATAATTGGAATATTTCTTTAGGAAGATTCTATTTCTTATTTTTAAATCAAATATTAAAATCTAAAAATTTCACATATATTGAGGAAAAAATTACTTTGAGAAGAAACATGTAAATGTAAAAAGATAAATTCAATGTATTTATCAATCATGTTGGTGGGAAATTAAATTCTTATATTTTATTTTAAAATAAATAGTCCTCTCACATATTTAATAATAATAGAAAACTACCCCATTCAGAAGAAGATTCATATTATACTATTTCGAAATATTAATGAAATTATATAATGACATAAAAATTCTATGATAATATTAAATGAATTAATGAAATAATATATAGAAAACATATACATTGAAGAAAAGTTTTTTTTAACTGATGACTGAAATAAATGATATTTTATCTTTTTAAAATTATCATTTATAAGAGTAAAATATATCAGTTTTCATGGAATGTTTTGTATCAAGGATATATTCCTAAGAATTTGATGATGGTTATATCATCTATAAAATGATAATTATTATATAAATAAAATATATATAAATTAAATATATAAATTCATCCAAAAAGGTATATATTGATACATTAATCACACAATTCATGGAGATGGTAGTTCGTACGTACGCATTACAAATGTTTTCACTTTTTGATTAATGGAATGAACTAATGATAAATAATAATTAGACTCTATATAATAATTATTATATATTAGAAGACAAATATATTCATTAGAACAAACCTTATTAACATCTATGTAAATGGAAAATGAAAAATTAATAACTTTACTACACAGAAGTGGTAGTCCAGATGCACGAATGTGTAACATTATAGTCTTCCAACACATTGTAATGAAAGAAGGAAAATATAATAACATATTTACACAATAATAATTATTTAATAAACATTATATATAAAATTTTAACCATAAAAAAATATCCATTATGGAGGTCACAGAAAGTGAATAGTATCACTATGTGGAGGTTGTAATTCACACACATGTACAAATGATACATTCACTAATAATTTGATGAAAAAGTGGGTGAATAATGGTACATACCTAATATTGATAAAATATTAATATATTTAGGATACCTATGTTATTATATTTTAATAGTGACATATTTTTAGAGGTGGTATAAGCATAAATAAATTAAAAAATTTTGGGTAGGAATATTATATCATTTGTGGTAGGTTATGTTCTTATCCTAGTTAAGGATGTCTGATACTATCTATTAAGAATAAAATAACCTCCAAATCATGTGTATAGAATTTAAATATATAATTGGGTAGGTTTTAGTCAGTATAAATGGCTTGTTTAAGTATAAATAATATAGATAAGTGTTATTCTTTATAATATAGGGGAATGACACACATTGAATTACTTAAAAAATTAAAATATAATTTATATATTTAACAAGTATAATGATCCTTAAGATAAATTAATTTTAATAATTGTTCATATGGTATACATATTATCCTAAAATTAGATGAAGAAATTAGTTTCCATTTTAAATGTTATGTTTTGATTAATCCCTTCATTAATCAATTTTAACCTTGACTGTAGTAATTAATTTTTTAGTCTTAAGGGGTTATAATTTTACATATACGAAAAAAACACCATCATAAATGGAAAAATATTATATATTACAACATCTTGAATAATAATTTTCCCTTTTCATGTTTTTATTATTTTAAAATAATTTAATGAAAATATTACTTTTTATTAAATATAATTAATATCTATTTTCACAATATAAATTTAATTTTATTTTGAAAACTCCATGAAATCAATGAAATTAAAATATAAATTTTCACGCATGAGTAATATGAAATATTTATATTAAAAATTATTTGGACCCTATAACATAGTAAAAAAATAATTTTAGAGTTTTTAAATTCTTTTCTTGGTTTTTATATTCCATGAATAAGAACATTGTGAGTGTTGAATATGTATTAATTGCAATTAATAAATTAAAATAATTAATAAAATTACCATTAAAAAAATAAAAACCATTTAAACTAAAATTTTATAACCTATATTATGATTTATTATCCAGTAAAAAAAAATATTATAGATATTAAATCCAGGAAGGGAACATTTTTGTATTTAGAATTTTAATACAATATTTAAAAGGTGAAAATAATTTTAAAATTGAAAATGGTCATAATTTTAATGTTCGAATGATTATGAATGAAATAGACTCATCCAATGAAATAAATTTAATTTTTTTAAAAACAATTGATGACTTGCTTCATTATTGACGACTATATTTTTTCCATTTTACCTTTACCATATACACAAATATTTACAATGGTTACTATTTATATTTACCAGTAACACAATAATAATATTGACCACATATAGATCCCATAAATACAAATATGGAATTTATTTTTCAAGATTAAATAAATAAATATATATATATGCACAATAAATTAATTTAAGAGAAAAAAACACGGTGAAAAATATTTCTTTTGAGAAATGTCTCTTTAAGTAAATTTTTTTTTATAAAAAAATAAATAATAAATTTGTTTTCAGTGAACTATTTGGGATTAATCATAATAAAAGAAAAATAATTGTAAATTAAAATCATTTTTTAAAAATGGAACTTTGTAAATTATTCAAATTGAAATAGAGTTTTCAAATAAAAATTTATTTTCCACATTTCATTAGAAAATTAATCAATTTATAAAAATATGAAAGCATCACCCGAAGAGAATATTAATATTCAAATTGAAAATGGATATAAATTTCATAAAAAAATATAATAGGCAAATATATTAATTAAAATATTCTCTCAAAAAATAACAAAAAACCAATTTTTGATTGAAATATATTTTTGAAACAAAATATATCTTTACTAATAATCCACTAAATATATATAATTTATAAACAAAAATATTTAAACTAAATAAAATATATCTATATTTTTTTCCTTCGGTGATTAAATTATATTCATAACCATTAATATATTAGCTATGTGATAATATAATATGGTTAATTATTTGTTTAGTGTTTTGTGTCATGCAAGTTATTGAACATATATAACTTATTTATAGAAAACTAAACTCTAAAATGTTGGGGTCTTAAATTGCACAACCCAACAAATGTTATTTTATCAAAATTTTTATCTTGGTAAAAAACGATTCAAAAGTTTGAAATACATTTTTTGATAACCCACATCACATAAGGGGATAATTAAACATCTTTCATAATGGCTGTGGGAAACATAAAGATTACCAAAATAACACATAATCATGTTCTCTGTAACACCTCAATATTTTGTGAAATGTATTTTTTCAAATCAGTTTACCTTTATATATTTTTCATTTCAAAGGCCAATATAAATAGATATTTATATATTTATATATTTAATAAATCACTTTGTCAAATATTTCATTGACACTAAACATCATCTCTCGGTACATTACATGCAACCACGACTTTCTATATGTTACACACAACACCGACGTGGAATACATTACAAGCAACATTGATATTTCTACGAAACAACATTTTAAGGTTATTATTTTTTAAATGATATAATAATATACTAGATTATAAAATTAGTATTATAAAAATTAATAAAAAAATATTGAATATTTTTTAAAATTTTTATTTATAAAAAAACATATCGATAATGAAATATATTATTTTTCCTAAATTCCATTATGTTTAAAAATAATTTGTTCTCAAATTAATTGTATTTAATAATAAAATATATTTTTTCCACATTTATAAATTTAATTTTTTAAAATAGATTTAATTTTTTAATTTACATTTTCAGAAATAGATTAGGGTGATTTTTTGGTATTTTTCAAAGAAACAACTTTTTATAAGAATAGAGAAAAAATTGATTTTTGGTTGAAAACTACCATTTAATTAAAATAATTAATAATAATAAATGGAATTTTAAATTTTTTAAATATAAAAATTGAAAAATTATACATCCATTAATAAAACAACGGTCATTATAATCTATTTCACTTTGAAATTTAATATAAAAACTTAATAATCATTTGAACATCTTTCTACTTTAAAAACATGTAATTTCATCAATTCTATAGGATTACATTTAATCATAATTATTCTATTTCAAGGAATTGAATAGAATAAAATTGATAAAAAAACTATGTAATCTTTATAAGATTTAATTTTTAATTAAATCAAATTAATTTTTGACTATAAAGACTGGTAAATGTGATTAAAGTTATTACAAAACGATAAATGCCATGTTAATCATAATTAGGAACTAAACATTAATCTTAGGTGCCCAAATGACATATATATACTTCTATAAAACAGATCTTATGGACATTATTCATCCATAAATCATCCATTACTTAATTAGGATCGTTTTTATGACTATTTTTAGGTAATAACATGTGTACACCTACTATGTTTTTAAAAATTTCAAGTGAGTCCTTTTCCTTCCTTATAAAAGCCGAACAACTCTCACACATCCTCACACCTATAAAAGGATTTACATTCTACCATGATCTACCCAATAAAATTCTTATAAATCATCCCTTCCAACTATAATCCTATCTTTTTTCATAAAGCAATCCATGTATGTCTTTTGGCACAAAAACAGTAGTTACCCGATTAAGAGGTTTAATCTTCTCTCAAGTCCTTGATTTTATTTTTATTCACAATCCCGCAAATTTATTGTTTAAATTCATGTATAAAAACACTCATATCATCAATATTCTAGGATTTTTTATGCTATGGTTTCATCCTATAAAGATATACATCTACATCTAATGGATATCAAACATACTATTTACATGTACGATATACTTCCGCCACACATAACGATGATTGTTCACTTTTTCACAATACATATGATGGTTGAAATTATGATGGAAACAATGTTTATATATGTCATATAATATATTTAATATTTATTTAATATTATTTTATCCTTTTATAACACATATCTTTTTACATTCTTTTGATGTTAACAGAATAATTTCTATTGAGGAAGTGTGGACAACCACCCCTCAATGTGAAATGATAAATTCAAACACTAAGTGGATAATATTAAGGATGTTTTTAGTGAATATATAAGACATATATGACATCATAAATATAATAAAACAATTATATATATATGTACATATATTCCTTTTAATTACATTTCTTAAAAAATGGTTATTAATCGGAAATATCATTCATGAATTAAAATGGCATACCATCCAAATGAATGGTTTTTTCATTACATATAAATATATTTAATAGATTTTTATAACACACATACAATGAATATACATGGTATTTATATATTGTTTTATGGTTTTTAAATCACGATATAATGTATAAGTTCCAATGATATAAAAAAATTAACACACATGTGAAGAATAAAGTGAATATTTCCCAAAGTGAAACCTTAACATTGGATGGTTAAAAATAGGGTAATATAAGGTAATTATAAAACCATATATGGTATTACATAAAACAATATAATTATTTAAAGAACATATAATAAATTTTCCTCTATTATATAGGCGGTTTTAATGATTATGAAGAGAGTCAACATAGAAGGTTAAGGGATTTCACCTCACTTTTTATTTTCGTAGGATAGATTTTAGTTTCACCACATATTCATTTTGTGTGGTACATGTTCTTGCTGTGGTTTTATTCTATTTATTATTCACTAATATTTATGGGTATTCACATATCAATTTTATGATATTTCCTTCATGGGGATTACCATTTAAAAGTTACCAAATCAGTGAAATAGTTTTGACTCAATTATATTTCTTTGAGACTCATGTTTAGATATGAACCTAAATTCTATTTATGGGTGTATATACTTACTTTTAACATGTTATATCTTGAGTTTGATTAATTTCATGATATTTTATGTTTCATGTAATTTCCTTTTCTTACCTGGAGAGTATGATACCAAGTTACCATGTTGTAATAGTTTTTTGAGACATTATCATCATTTTTCATGATTGTTTATTATAATGATTTCATAGAAGAAATTTGAAGATCCATCTCTAAAGAAAATTCTTGACAATTCTTATCCTATGGATCTTAATTATTTATTCATATATTTTTACCATATCTTCAACTCTTTTCTATAGAATATTGTTATGAATTTGTTTTTATAAAATCATTACATTACCCTCCCATTGGTAGAAAATCTGTATTCTTTCAAAAACCATAAATCTCTAAAAAGGTTTTCCTAGAATATTGAACCATTATCCTATAGTATTTAAAATAAAATTATACACCTTTTAACTTTTAACAATATTTTATATGAATCTTCTAATCTAGTTTCAATGAATTCTTTTTTCAACCTTTCTAAATTGCTAAAGGAATGTTCTCTTTACCGCATATGGCACATACAAATTTAAACCTCATCATTCCATTGAAGTTTACTTTTCATTTTTGAAAGGTTAATTTTTTTTAAAATGTTTTTAAAATCTATTTTCATGGAAAATTGTATTCAAAACATTTTCAGTCTCCTTTAACATGTTCTCAAGTGAAAAATTTTTAAAATCATTTTAATGATTTCTTTATATGATTTCATATTATTTTCAATGAAACGGTTTTCACAATATTTTCATGATTTATTTATAATTTTTCCATGTACTTTTAGAAAAATGGTTTCCCAAAAAAACTAAATATTTATTTATATGTTTTCAATATATTTTCATTGAAATCATAGTCAAAATATTTTCTTTCGTTATTTAATTGTTTTGAAATTATTTTCAAAAAAATGGTTTTAAAAACCTTTTCTTGGTTTTATTATAATTTTTAAAATTGTTTTAAAAGGAAAATTATTTATTAATTTTATGAAGATTATTTTATATGCTAAAAGTAAATGCTTTTCAAAATTATTTCAAGACTTTTTTATATGATTTCAATGCATTTTCTATGAAACTGACTTTCAAATGTTTTTATTTATTAAAAATTTCTTCTCAAAGATGAAAGGATGTCTTCCTCAAGAAACATTTTTGAATGATATTTAAAAATTAATTTCCATCTATGATGAAATATATTGATTTTACTGGTTCAATTCTAAGAAATAATCCAAAGGTTTCATTCATATTTTTTTTTGAATCAGTTGTGATTAATGACATGGTGTTTATGAATCCCATTTCTATTTCACAGGTTATATGTTTATAAAATCTATTTCTCTTTCACATGTAATGATTTTGATGAAATGATTATAAAAAATGTATTTTTCAACATGTAATGATATGATCACATGATTATGATACCCATTTCATTTCATGGGTCAAGATATGATTATTTATAATCTTGTGGGACATGTATATATGATTTCATTATGAGATGATGGTGACCAATATCTCCCTCTAATGCCTTCAGTAATTATATATATCACATTTAATATACTAATATGGTCTTTGGAATGAAATTTGACTTCTATGATAGATAAGAGTGTGAACCATGATTTGTAATATAGTATGAAGTGTGAACTCAAGCTACTACGACGACCATGGTAGTAAACCATTAATACCAAGATCGAATGAGGAGTGAAATCATGCTACTTAGATGGAGATTGGAGTGAACCATGACTAATAAGATGGTTTGGTGAGTAAACACATACAACCAAGATTTTCTTAGGAGTGATTCATTGGCTACTAGGTAAGTCATATTATATACTTTTGTGACTACAATAACTTGTTTTATTCAAATGTTATGCTTTCAAGGATTATGTTTTTTATTTCCTCACGACTCATGTATTATGAACTTCCAATATTGATTTTGATCTCAAATATACAGGGTATGATCTAAAAATGTTATGATCACATTCTATACCATGTTTTTCATGTTATGATTACAAGTATCCTTTATTTAACCTTACTGATAATCTAAGATCACCCCTTCTTATGTTTCATTTCTTTAGGTTATGATGAAAATTTTTAGGTATAATTACTAAATGTTGATACATTTATGGGATATGTTTAATACCATTCACCAGGAAAGATGATTTTGTTTCTATGTTACCAAATAAACTATGTTATTGCCGTAATCAGGCATGTATTATTGTATTGTACTAAATATTCATCTAAAAGTGTGTAATATCAATGTATGTTAGGCCGAGTTATCTATTTTCTCATATATGGTTAACATTTTTTGGATGTAAAAATATATTGATAGAGGATAATATTATCATCCAAGGAATAAAAAAGAATTATATAAAAAATGCCAATGGTAATGTTAATGACCAAAATCCCATAAATCAGTTAGGGGTGAAATGTCTCTAAATTGTTTAGAAAAGGATAATATTTTCAGTTCAATATCATTTTCATAATTTTGAGGTATTAATTTACAATAAAGATTTTTATAGAATAAAACACACTTAATTTATTTTTTTCCATTTCATAACCTCAATTCAATTTTTCAGTATTAATTTGATGAATTAATATTCTATCTCATCTCTTACTCAATGAAATGGATTTTCATGTTGAATTTATCATGCATAAATCACTACAATTAACTCTGAAAAATCATAATATCCATAAAAATTTCCACATACCACTAATTGTTTAACAAAATATTAATGGTCTACCCAAGTTATGAAATATCAATCTATATAATACATTAATTTCCAAATCCTCAATAATAGCCCCTATATATTAACACAATCCATTCCATCAATAGTTAACCCTAAGGCTCCTCTATAATATCTCTCATCCCAATCAACACCCAACAATTGGAATAATTTGATCAAATTTTTTTAGATTAACCTTAAAATATATATCCAATAACTATGATTTAGTTCACAATGTCTTATTCCAAATATGTGAATACATTGTTCCAATATTCTAAAAAAATAACATAATCTACGAAATTAAAAAATAAACAGAGTAAAACATTCTTGAAGATATTAACTAAATTCAATATAATAAATAAATTTTGAAATTCATAATACATCATCCATGTGGACATAAATCAAATTTTCATCAAATAACTAACCAATTTTATTTCCACCAATATTATCCCATATGTTTTATTAATATTAATCATCTATTTATCCCAAATAAAAATTATTATCTCAATATTAAGATCATATTAAAATATATCATTCACACAATCATGTGTTCACATAAAATATATCCTTATAAAAAATTCAAATTCCAATTTTTATCTATATAATTAAATAAATTCATTAAAATACATAAAGAAAAACTATAATTAAATAGTACATAGAGGCTCTAGGACTCATAAAACCAGAATATCACTAATAAAACTCTGATATAATCAATTCCTCAAATACCAATACATAATAAAATTTATTAATACTCATCATTTATTGGAAACATTGATTCACTTCCTTGGTATATGACTTAGATATTGGAGTAGGGTGTCAACTCAGATAACATCCAAGTTCTGCACAAATATGAAACCATATTTCTTAGAAATTCATTACTCCATTCAATTATTTCCCACATATGAAAATATTCATATTCTTTTGAGAAATTCTCTTGGTTTCATTTTCCCAATTTATTGACT
This sequence comes from Viscum album, assembly GCA_963277665.1. Lineage (NCBI taxonomy): Eukaryota > Viridiplantae > Streptophyta > Magnoliopsida > Santalales > Viscaceae > Viscum > Viscum album. The sequence continues at coordinate 2,080,688,445 of OY728143.1, read as the reverse complement.
AGGTGGAAATTGAACATTATTTCATCATCTTAATTACCACATAAACCTCAAGAAATGTCTATATTTCTCTTATAAGGTGTGTCTAAAATCTCAATAAAGATGAGATGGTTAATCATGTAATTAGATAGATGATTAAGAATTAGTAAATTATATTTAACATTATCCATCAATCTAGTTGGTTCTTCCTAGTAAGTTAATTGGACACCACATTTCCCCTTATAATGATTCCTCTTGGTTATAGCCATATACTAAAAGAATCATTCATGGTGTGAGAAATAGTAATAATTGTGTGAACAAAAAATAATGAACATTTATTTATAAGAGTCCTAAATAAAGAAACCATATTTCAATCTATTAAAACATTGGTTTAATCTAGGTCATTAGTGGCTCTCATATATAAAAAATCTTAATAATGGTATATAATGGAAATGTAAATTATCATAGAATATCCATCAGGAGTGTCCATCTGATTTCATTAATTCGGGAGAGTCACTTTTCACGGGAATGATGTTTGATATGTACTCACCTACTCATTTTATGGCTATTACCCCAAAATTCATCTCTTCCACATCCACATTGACATAAAGTACCTAGATATTGATGTTCTTCTTAGATAAAAACATAATATATATATTACCAAAACTATAGGATGTAATTCTATACATAATCATTTCTATAGGGTATCAACCAATGTTCACCAATCAAATTCTATGAATATTAGCTAGATCACATTCTGATATAATCAAAAGTGACCCATAATTATTATACCTAAATATTTGATCTTTTTATATAAATATTCAGTACATGATTTTATTGATATATGCCAAATAAATAAGGGCTTAATTCTATTGGAATCTTGGAGACATAAAAAACTATTTCATGAAGTATCTAAATCAGAACCCATATTTTTTTGCAACTATCACCCATCATTTTCACAGCATAATTTAAACATTTTTCATATCTAGTAGAAAAGAAAAATTATAAATAGGCGTGAATAGATGCCACCAACGGTAAAAAAAAGGAGATATTCATGATCATTAGAAAATAATATGACCATAATGGGTATAGTAATAGGATAATACCATTTTAATATCAAAACTATAAACTATTATCCCATAAACACGGGTGATGGAATAATAAAAGATAGTTCATATGATATTATTCATAAAGGGATCAAATAAAATGACCCATGGGAACATAACATTATCATAATATCATTTCATAATGGAGTGGGATAAAGAGTGGAATAATCACAATCATTGAAATATAATGTATTTCCTACCCACAAATTCATTCAAAACATCTTCAAATTAGTATAACCATCCATGTTCCTACTTTGGGATTGGGATTACCATATTTGTACCCATTTTCAGGGTTGATAGTTCCTCATGTGTAACCATTGAGATCATAAAACATTAATCTATTCCCAATGAATTAGAGGGATATTTATGTTTCATCCTACTCATCACATAATATATATAAACTGATATGAATACCAAAGGATCCAAAAAAAATCCTTATAACTTAAAAAATAGAAAAAATATGTGTTTCATTCATATGTCATCATAATAACCATAATCCATTTATAGATGAGATGAAAAATTCATCATTGGATAATATCCTAAGTTAAACCTATGTTACATAAAACGATGTTATCATAGATGATAATTTTTTTAAAGATCATTGAAATCTTTCAAGTGAAAAATACCCTTTTATAAATAAATTATATATTCAAATATAAAACAAATTCCAAAATATTAGGAAAAAATATTTTATATTAAATGATACATTATAAATTTTAATTAAATATCCAATTGATTGATATATAATTATGATAAGATATTTAATTAATTTCAAGAATGTAAAAATAGTGATTCCTTTTACATTTTCGATTAAAAAACCAAAAGTACATCATTTAGATTAATTTTATTTTCAATACATTTCATAAAAATCCAATCTAGGTAAAATTTTACACTAAAAATAATAAGATAATTGTTTAAAAAATACTGAAATCATTTATAAAAATTATAGAAAGAGAAAAAAAATTAGACCGAAGAGTAAAATAAAGTTGACGTTTCTTAAAAATACACTTTCAGACTATTGAGTACATAAAGAGAATAATATTAATGGAAAAAATGAATCTCAATAAAAAGAAATTATAGAAGAAGCTTGATGGTATTCTTGACAGATAGGTCAGAAATGTTTACCATCATAATTAAAATTATAAACAATTTCTATAAATAACGATGTTGTAAAATAAATCCCTTACCAAATCGATAGCATTCAAATAAGAAATCATGAAAGGGATACCAATAGTTTTATTTTTATCCAAATAATATTCCTGAATGTTTCATATAATATTTTCATCGGAAATGTATATTACAATAAAATGAATATGTCTTCAATATCGCATGCGTCTCACAGAAATAAAAGTCTATCAAAAATATATTTCCTCAATTTTAACAGAAATAAAAAACAGTCTAATATACAATATAATTATATTAAATTTGATATAACACTATTAATTAATCATTTAATGATATATAATATTTATGTGTCCCACTTATAACGTTTCGTTACATATTTATTGATAATTATTGATTTAAATTATTTTTCTAGCTTTTAGATTTTTAATTTTTCATGGAAGTTGGGGTTCATAAATTCTAGTACTATATTTTGAACATGGTTATATTGTGACATAAATAAAATATACATTAATTATATATATATATATATTCATAAATGAAGTTATTTATAGAAAAATTAATTATAATTTTTAAGGATATGGTAGGTCATACCAATGTATGATCACTGTTTTCACTTTTCAATGGATTGAAATAACAAATAGTAAAAAATAGTTCACCTTTATATAAAATTTATTATATCATATATATATTTATATCATATATTAATTATAAAATCAGTACTTTTATCCATGTAATGAAGAAATGAAAAAATAAACCCAACGCTTCATAGTAGTGGAAGTTCACACGTACGAATGAGGGACATTTTCATTTTTAATTGATTTGAAGATAAGAGTATAGATTATATATTATAGATATAAAATAAAAATTATGTAAAAAATATCATATATAAAAAATATACACATAATAATAATAGTTAATTAAATATGTTCATGGAAAAATAATTCCATCACTATGTGGTGGAAGTAGTCCACACATACAGTTGAGTGATACTTTCACTTCACGTATGATATAAAATAGGGTGACTAATGGATGTTACGTAATAATAATATATTTTAAGTTTATTTAGGATAATAAACATTTAATTTTATGATATATTTCCCAAATTTATAGGAAATAGAAGAAGAAATAAATTTAATGAAGACAGGTAGTAATATTACCCCATCTTTGGTAAACCTACCTTGGATCCCTTATTAAGTACTATTGTAATTGTATTTTATGAATAGATAAACATATAATTAATTAATAGTTATGTTAATATAATAATAGGTGTTTGTGTCATTCTATAACATATTTTTTTGTTTACCCACTTCATTAATCAATTTTATCCTTACATGTGGTAAAGAATTTTACAATCAAAAGCAATTGTAATATTCTATATATGGTAAAAAATGGATTATAAACATCCAAGTGATGAAATTTTATACAATTTCACATTATACCTTTCATGTATAAATATTTTTCATATTTCAAAATGATTTAATAAAAAATTAATGTTCATAAATTTCAATAATGTTATTTTTTAATATTATATTTTTTACATTATAAATAAAATTATTGGAAATAAAATTGAATAAAAGTTATTAACAGATATTTTATATGATAAATTTATTAGTAAATTTTTTTGACATTATAAAATACTCAATAAAATTTTAATGTAGAATTTTTATTTCATTTACATGATATTTGTAGTGTTTCCCGATACAAAGTGTCAGTATTGCATAAGCATATAAGGAAATTAATTATTGAGTAAAATTTAAAAATAAAGATTCAACATAATAAAATTCATTACTATTTCAAATAAACATTTATAAATTAATTGTGGGCTTTATTCCCTATCATAAAATAATATATATATTAAAGAAAAGAAAGTAAATTTTTTAATAATTTATTTTAATTAAATATTATAATGATCAATATAAAACATAATTAACCCATTTCACATTTACTATGGTATCAAAAATTAACAATGGTTACTATTCATATATCACTAAATAAAATAAGAACATTTAACAAATTTAGAGCCCCCCTAATTAAAAAATTGTATTATATTATAATAATTCAGTTTCTAGAAGTGGTAGAAATTAATTTAAAATAAAAATGAAAAATTCAATGAACTATTGTTTTTTGGAAAAATTACCTTTCAAATTTATAATGTGTTTATATCATATTGAAATGTAAAATTGAATATAGTTAAAATAAATCAACTAATAAAAATATAACTAAACATATAATGCATTAACTTTTTTAAAAACTAATGGTATCCATGAAAACTCTTTGAAAAAAATAAATTATTAAAGAAATAATTAATATCCCAAATTCATTAGAAAAATAACCTCTTCAGAAAAAATATAAAATTTCACCATATTATAAATTTGATGTGAAAATATAAAAAATTATTCAATTTTTATCTTATAAAATTTGTAAATGTTCTGTAAATTAATTATTATATTCACACAATAAAATCTATTATTTATGAAAATAGATTTTGGAACCATAAAATGAACTTACTATAAATGGAGTAATTTTTTATTTTGAAATAACTATTACAGTTGAATTAAGATAAAAATATTAAATTTTTTTTACATAACATGGTCAATATTATTCATTCTCATAAATTTTATAACTGAATTATTATATAATTGTTTTTTTCAATCATGGTTCCTCATGAAGAGTATGAAATTCGACATTTACGTTTAATTTAAATATAATTATATTCTGTGATAAAAAACTTGTACACTTATGGTACCTGTTTTGCATGTTCTGCTCACCTATATAATATGGGTTATTCCACATCCACCTCATATTTCTCACACTGATCTTGAATTATATGATCATAGAGGAATGTTTTGACCCATTTTAAATCGTTTGGAGCATAATTGGTAAAGTCATAGAAATATTTAACCTAGGAAAACCTTAAAACTAAAAAATAATTTTCAAGTCATATAGATTATATTCTCATTAATATAAATTGGATCTATATAAAGATTAATTTTGTATATGTTAGATTGGTTCCATGGGCCGCCATTATAAAGTTATTTACTTATAATCTGATGTTATTATGAAAAGATCTCCTGCAATCATGTTTCCCAAAAAAATAAAATTTGACACTACAAATAAAATTTATAATTATCCCACATGTTCACACCATCCTATTAATAAGCTATTAAAATATAAAACCTTCATCCTAGATGTATGATTCTAAAATACATATGATAAGTTACAATCAGATGTTATTAAATTGCATGAAAGTAACATCCTTGTTTCTTGATATTAAACATTACAAATCATTGTCCATTATAAATCCTTATCCTTAGACCAGAGATACCTAACTATAGTAATATGAGGTTCAATATACATTTATTTACTTTATTTATCTATTCAATCCAAAAAATCATAAGTTATTATTTTAGTGTTCTATATTATTGAAAAACATACCTTTCCCTTGGAAATGAGTGTATCCATCATCAAGCCCTTATTCTTTACAATGAAATAGTTAAATGTAAATAAGGTATATTTACCCATAAAAAATCTGTATTTATAATAAAAATGGTACCTTTGATCCTCTTGATCCTCATGATCCCATTAAACATGAAAAATGATTCTACTACCTCATAGTGAAACATGGAAATCCCTATATTGTTTTTACCATACCAGTAAACATGATCTATAACATTTATGAGTGATACAAAAACATTATTCCTTTTTAATAAGGTCTTATAGGATTCTTGATCTTAAGAATCCTATTTTTTGTTGTATCAAATATACCTTATACATTTCTTTTTAGTCAAATCATAGAGTTATATGCACCTTATCCCATGCTGTATGACCTTAAACACAACACCCTGATTCATTAAACCGTAATACCCAAAACATCTAGTGAAAGAGACCCAAAACATGTCAAAATAAATTTCTATGAATGAAATGTCTACAAATAAGTCATGTATATTATCTCTATTATCAACATATTTTGTTACTATGAAATAATTATAATGAAAATAAAATAACCACAATGCTGGTATGGACTATAAAATGACACTAATAAAATTAAGATCCATGGTCATTATACCCTTCATACCAAGGAACAAATTAGATCAATTATTTACTATATCCATTTTCCCAAAAAGCTATTCAATACATGATGTAATAAAATTTATTTTTCTAAAACCCATATTTGAATTTTATATTTTTCATTATCTATGCTAATGTCACTAACATTAGAGATGATAATCAATAATTTTTTATGTTTATTAAAATATCGTGGAATCTTTTAACCATGATTTATTCTATTTGGTTCTTCCCTAGAGAATATTTGTAACAGATATTTAATAATATAAAGGGACCCTAATTGGTTCTATTGGTAAATTCCATTTTGATTATATATAATTATATATTTTAGGCATAGAGAAAATCACCCTCTTAATCCCATTAACTCTTTATAACTGTGGAATATTTATTTTTCCTATTATTAATATTAATATTTCTCCCAATTGGATCAAATTTTTATTAATATAGATATGTATTGAATATTATTTTAAGTCCTATAATAAAACTATTCATGTTTATTCAATATCCTCAACATTACATCACAATGTATTTCACAAATTTTCCAATAAAGGATAGATTTCCTCATTTTTAAACCTTTTGGTGGTCAACATAACATGAAACTGAACTAGATGATATGCATGACTAATCATCGTGACATTTAACTAATTTCTCCTCTTTTACAGGTTGTTTATACAAGAAATTTTCCAATCATTCATGAATATTTTTTCCTTATCCTTTTCATTATTATGTATCTACATTATTGTTGAACCTTATATGGATATCATTTTATCCACACCATACCTCAATGATGGAAAAAGTATGTCTCTAAAACCCTAAATTTCCAATGTAAAAGAGATTTTTCATCTTTAATAAATACTATTATGAATTGTGAAACTACTAGATCAATATAAGGTCCCTTGATCAATCAACTGGAGGATTATTTTCCTTATTAAAGGGTCTTTTACAAGACTGACACTTAATAATGTTGTAGAGGATCTTGTCAGCTCAGAGATATTTCCAAGTATGCCAATCCTATTTTCCCCATTTCACCATCATTATGTCAAAATACGTAGTGGTGATTTACATAGTCCATAATCCAAAAACCCAATATTGATAAAAATCCTTGATATTGTTTCACTATTTACCATTCATATTTTTAAGGAACAATGAAGGTTTCTATAACTTTTCATTGAGGAAACAAAGTTGTTTTCGAAATCATATCATGAATACTCAAAATTATGGAAAGGATAGAGGTTTATATAACCGATCTTGGATATCATATATCTATGATAAATTTATTTCCATGGCTGCATTATTTTCATATAAAATCACTTTTGCCCTTTGGAAATGAATATGCTCGATTTTAGGGGTCCTTATGCTTGACTATTTATATAATCCCCTAGCACATTCATTTGATCCATTTCACTATAAACCACATTGGTCTTTTTAATTAGAAAAAATATATTGGATGACATTTTAGGTAAACTCATCACTATAATGTTATTTTTGTTCATCTTTAGCATATTTTTCCTATTTCATCAATCTCGTTCAGGACTAGTAATATATAAATAATATACATCAATATGATGTAATTGCCTTAATTAAATATTCTATGTTTTTCAACCTTACACAAAAGCATTCATATAACATGGATTTTCATAAAAAATATTCTATATTAGTCTGACATGCATGGCCTTAAACTATGAAAGGTAATAGATGTAATACTAACAATTCAAAAACCAACAAATGGAAATCAAGGAAACATTTGAGTATCTCCTCACTAGATATAACCTTGTGTCTTCTATGAAAAGTTTCACACTAAAATGTACCAAAAAACATGATAGCTCAAAACCCCTCAATGAATGGAATATGAAAAAGTTATATCCCTTTCTAATTTCCATCCTTTAAGGAATCCATAGAAAAATTTAGTGAAATAATTAAATACACAAAATTTCGTGGGGCCTGTCACATGTCTTCTGAAATAGTTAAGTTATTCTCTCTAGGGCCATATGCTATTAAAAATATAAATCACCATATATCTCCCTGAACCCTCCACCAAATAAATAAATTTTAATCTGATTATTTTGAAAAAAAACCAATAACAACTTAATGATAGTGTTTACATAGATATTTATACATAATCCAATCTTTGAAGGAATCCATTATTAAAAGATATTTTGTATTTATATTTGGATTTACTTAGTATTATGAAAAATAATAATGTGTTCAGTAATATACATGACACTGAGTCAACAAGAGATCATGAGAAAAAAATGTAGAATGATATTAACACGAGGTCTTCAAGATATTCCATTAATTTATAACTATTAAATGTGTATGGAATTTACACATCCTTTAGTTTCTACCACAGTCCCCCCAATGAAATGGAGGATCCTAAAAATAATATCCGTTTATAATATCTACACATATAATAACATATGCTCACCCAACTTATGTTATCAGGATGCTAATGATTAACGTAGTTGATCTATAGTTTCATTCCCCACCTCTGATCATTGTTTTAATATCTCTACCCCATACATATTTAAAAAAATTCATTATCTTTTATATTAATAATTATGTGTTTCAAGTCAATCATATTATAAATAGACATCATCATGTATTTCATATGAGATAACTCCTACTCAAGCTTATCAATCTTATTTTTCATATCATCGACTTGATACAAGTGAGGATCAATTTTTCTGTGCACTAGTAAGCTTCATTCAAGGCCTCACAATGATATTTTCAGGGAAAATATGATTCCCATTCTATTGATATCTTCATCTCCAGTGACTTTTAATCTCTCTCATGGAATTGTCTTCCATTACCATTTCATGAATACCATGATCGTCGAATTGTCTATAACCAAGGGTGGTGAACTTTTCCAAGATGTGAACCAACTGATCCTTCATCTCTTCATAGAGGCCCCCCAATATCATGCTTTAAATTTCCCCCCAAACCTTCCATATCAAATATTGATGAAACCTTATGTTTTAGGAGCCTGAAATATAGCATATTTTAAGAACCTGGATGTACTAAATGATTATTTCACTATTTTATGGTCTTGTACACAAATCCCATGAAGATATTACTATGACAGAGTCTTATGAATTGGCTAGATCTAGATGGAGGAATGTTGAAAAAGAACAACTTTGGACTTTTAGACCATGGGCCACATCACATACTACCTTTTTCATCACATAAGTTGTTAATGGCATGATGGTGAAAAATTCGTGGGTCTAATAGCCTTGATGTTCAAACGATATTCCTTCATTTGACAGTGTAGTTTGAATTCAACATTGAATCATTATAGGAATAAAAGGATATTATCTAACAAGACATGTTTTTAATGAATTATTTAATTTCTAAATAATTTATACCCCTTTCATGGTGATGTTTTTTTATATCCATGTAAGTATATGAATATCTACCTATGTCAACATCTTCTTGGAGCACACTCACATAAGTTGTGTTTGGGGAAGGTATAGTTGTGAATTAGAAGTGGACACTTGTTCTGAACCTACATATAACCTAGAAAATTACACATACCCATATAATTCACCCAATATATGAGGCATCACTACTAGGAGAACATATACGATGAATTCAAAAAATAAATAATGATCCTACTAAGTATAAAACATACTTGTTGATTTTAAGAGAAGATTCATCAAAGTGTTGGATTATTTTCTCTTCCCTATATTCATTGAAGAGGGAAATTATGTGGGGTCAAAAACAAGACTCATAAAACAATAAGGGGACGAAATTAAAGAATTGTGACTAGACCTAAAATAGGGATGTATAGTGTTGATTAAAAACTAGAAACTTCATCCTTAATCAGTTATATCTTACAATGTGATCACACATATTCAATCTCCATGATACCATTTGAGTCGTCCATCACCATATTACACCAAGAATAATATATTGTGGAAGCGATAGGTGTTAAAATATCTCAATCATCCTCCAATATCTAGAGTAAATTATAAATAGCATCATAAAGTGTATGATCATCCAGGATGATTAAGATAATGATAATGTTGGTTCTCCCTCATCCGCGTATATGAACTGGTTTCCCATATCCAAATAAATCACTATTTTACTCAAAATCAAGATTAACTATACTGATGGAAAATAATATATTTATCCCTTAAAAAATGAATCATTGTACATAGTTCATAGATTAATTCCTCGACTTTATTACTTTATTGTTGAAATAAAATTTCCCAGTGAGTCGTAACATTTCTAAAACAATTCTTCTAAAATTAATAATATCTAACTACCCTCCATGAATAATTAATAGAGTTATCCCTTCACTAATAATCCCATTGTCTTCAAACATTATCGAATTTAATAACCATAATTTTGGGAAACTCGTCGATTTTGACATTACTTCAAATCACTCTTCAAGACATTTCCATGCATGTTGGTGTGTTTTACGATGACAGACCTAAATCGAAACATGTAAACTACATATGATTCATATAAGAAGTCATAAATCTTCTTTATGATTACTTCCATACGTGTTAATATTTTTTTTTCAATGTGCCCCTCTAATCACACCCTCATCCATAACATTCTTAACTGTGAAACTATTAACTAGTATGACCAATTTCCTATTTAGGTATTATTGGATCCAAACATTTATATAGGATTCAAATAGGTTAATATTTGTCATGTTATATATATAATCTCTTATGGAATTCAATATTCTCTTTGAAAAATCTTCTAGAATTATAAAGCCACCATCATATGCAACTCTGACCAAACATTGAGAGAATGAGGTACCTCATCGAAGATCACCAAAAATGACACCAAAATTATTTTGGTGTTTATCATATTAAAATTATCTTTCTAGTGACACTAGTTCGAGGTGATGAATTACTAATTTCTATCATGTATAATTGGGCCTTGAAATAAATCTCACCATTTTTGGTAGTGGTATAGTTTTTCGTCTCATTACGCCATAAAGACAAACTGATCAAACCAGTTTAGGTTTCTCCTAATATCATTGATTTTATGGATGTAGTCTTAACCCCACTAATAAATTTCAAAAACATCATGAACATGTCAGTTGGTATGTTATTCATTGTCAAAAACACATATATACCCTTATGTTCCAAAAACAGAAAAAATTACACTAGGAAATATAGTATGTGTCTTTTCAATCATAAATTCAATGAATTTGGTAATATAGTTGGATATTATAGGAATAATAAAACTGATATGTCAACCCCTACCAAAGATTTTTCCATCAGAAAGGCCAAAACCATAATTCTACCCTCCCCTTAAACTAGGAGTAGATACATGTTCAGTTAAATTGCATGAAATCTAACAACCTAAGAAGCCATTCACTCTATGAAGTGACTATCCACCCCTAATCACAGAATAGCCATTCTTCAATAGTTGTCTAGTATGAAACCTATTCCCCTTATGATTTCTGTGAAAGGTAGGCCTTGGGCTTTTTGGGCATGGTTTTTCGATGGGTCTTTAGGAAAAAATGCCAAAACATTTCTTGTACCAAATGTATTTCCCCCTGATATAGGTCCTTTTCAAGGTACATCTTATCCATTTTGATCAGCTCGATTACACTAGGAAGGGCCCCATATTATTATCCAAATGGTAATGGGGGATAAATTATCATACATTTATCCTAGAATGGGTCCATAGTATAACTTCTAGACATCCCAACGACTCATTTCAACTTCACGATGCAATGGAATGATCTTGTTTGTGTCTTGGTTTCTTTTTCTGACTAATACTATCATAAGATCATTGTTATAATAATCAAGGGTTAGAGAAATATGAAAAAATTCATATGTTTCTATAAATGGAAAATCAATGGATGATTTTTGGGTCATATTATACACCTAGAATTATTAGATATAGTTCATTCTAATTTTTCATTAATATCAGATATCTCTATCAGATAACCACCATATCCTATAAATGGAAAACTAATTTTTCATTATCAAATGATATATTTGGATGTAGGTCTTATACTAAATTGAACCAATTCAAAATCCATTAGAATATGATTTGGAATATAATGATCAGAAAACATACCATCATGGATTAATTATCATAATCAACATTTTTTCTCTATATCCATACAATGAGACTTTAAAATAGAATAAAGATGTATAATTTATTATCGATTTTCAAGATTTGGGGAATTACACTGGAGGCTGAATTTGTATAGGTCTAACCAACCCAGTAGTGGATACACCTGAAATTTATTCCCTATTTGACTCATAAGGGGTTATTGAGTACAAAAAATGATGAAGTTTTTGTTAGTTTTCATGGTAGCAACCATAGAGTTTCGAAGAGCCATGGACACTACGACATCCTTTCATAATGAAATCAATATTAAGGGAAATTTTAAGAAAACAAATTTAGAACAAAAGGATGAGATATTGGATTTATATCATGGTCTAAATAATGTAATGGTCTTATATAGACAACATAACATAGTGAGCACTTCCAATAAAGAGTTATCTGAATCGTGTGACCCAAAACATTTAACAAAAATTGATAATGCCAAAGAGGTATCGTGAATGACATGACTACCCAAATACATGTGACACACAATATGAATGATCTACCATTGATATGATCACATATTTATTATCTAATTTGAATATCTAATGTGGTGGGGTAACACGGTCTCATTACATGGAACTATCACCTGATGGGATCTTTTAATTTAAACATTTATGATAGAAAATCGAGGATCTCTAGATGGTTATGTTGTAATATTAATGAGTTTCCATTGGCCTTTTACTTATATTATTTTTTCATTACATATAATTATTCTATTGAAATATAAAATATCACATTGAATCCAACATGCAAAAAACCAAGGGACTCATATAGGAATTTACATCCTTTTAACCGAGTGCTTCTTCCCTTTTCCACACATCGCTTCTAAATGGTGGGAGGGGGTATTTATTGATTCCAACGAAATGGATGTTTGAATAATTAATGTTGTGAAAATTCAATTAATAAAATATAAAAATTATTTTTTAAAAAGTAATTAAAATATATCATAACCATTTGGAGGTCATGTATTTATGTTTTGTGGTTTTGTACCCAGAAAAGGGAGATGTGGTCATGTAACCACCCTAATTCATGAAAAAAATCAATGTAAAGTGTAGTGTATGCCAATAAATATTACAATATGTGAGAGAGTGGACTATAATATCTCATGAAATTTCCCCTATAAATATGTTCATGGAATGGATAAGTTTTAATGTGACAAAAGATGTTTATAATGTTGCCTTCACATTTTGATTATTCTTTACATGATGCCTAAGGAGTCATGTGATCTACCAATAAAAAACTGATTGTGAAATTTTTTATTGAAAATCAATATTATATGTGGCCTTTAAATTATCAATGTTATTTACATGACCCCATGGTGTCTTGATATTTTTCAACAAAATACAGTCCATGAAATGAACATTAGAGAGAGGAAGTCTATGATAGGTTTACCTAATATTTGGTTGTTCCTCAGGCAATCCACTAGGGGGATTAAGTTGATGATGTTCAACTTAGTCCCTTGAGGTGCACGATAAAGACCCAATTAATCCAAATAAACATTCAATAAAATAAATCCTAAACATGTGGCATGTCACCAATGTGATGCAACGTAGATATAAATGGATAATGCCTATAAAACCGACCCTCAACCCCACCCTAACACTCACAGTGAGGATAACTATGGGGCACACACAATGTGAGATAATAATAACATTTTAAAAAAGAACAAATGTAAAATAATAATGATAATATATATCTATGGAATCTTATCATTTCATAGTCATATACTTGCAAAATTCACTGTTAATAGTTTGGAAAAATTGAAGAAGAAATAATGAAAATTTTGTATGAACAATAACATTAAAGAAGGCCATATAATGATTCTCTAGATACAAGATCCCATGAAAAACTCCTAGAAATTTTTTCTATAGATTATATCTTTTTCAAGCAATAACACCAGGTGATTTCCTATACATGATTCTAGTGACATGAATTAAATGGTATCTATACAATTTCTTGATCACTTTACTATGTAGTATTTAAGAAAATTTTCTAACCATATATTCATCATGTGAAGAGTATGACCCCATGTATTTCATGAAATATACATGTTCTCTAATTTCTATGTCCTACAATAATTATATACCACTTAAATATCCTACAAAACTCCCTATGTTGTAGGAATATAATCTTTATGATGTTTCTGATTTTAATATCCAAGAAATGCTAAAGAGACTATACGAACAATGAGGTATCTAATTCATTTAAAATGGAGGATACAAATGATTTTTTCCTAAGGTATGAGCACCAATATTAAATTAATATCTTCATAATAAATATTTCTATGATGGTATATACCCTATAAATACCACAATTTCAAATACATCTACCTCATTATCAGTTTTTCACATGAAATATTATGATTTATAAATGAAACCACAACTTCTATGGGGATTAAAATAATATTCCCATAGATAATCATGAGTGTGTAATCACTAAACCCGTATAATATTTACATGATATATAACTATCTATGGTTTATCACGGTAATATTGAATAACATTTCATTAGAAAATAGACCATATAATATCATTAGTAAAATAAAAATACATTTTATGGTAACCCTCCTTAGGTTTAAGCCCTTACCATATATTAATTTACCTCAAAGGGTCATAATACTAACAAAAAATCTTAAGGAATCTATATATACTTAAGTCCCAATGAAAAATCTATAATAATATATTTTATTACAAAATTCCTATAACATGCATGACATTGATTCGTTTCATCCTTGAATAAAAGGGATGTTGCACCAACAATAATTTTTTATATCTAGTATTAAAATGCCTTCATTTATTTCATTTCCAAATGAAATTAAATTATATACTATGATAAAATCATAATACCTTAAACCTTGTTTCTCAAACTATATAGGATGTATTTTTTTGTTTGATGGAATACATGGAATGTCTCCATAATGTTCATGTCCAACAACATTAAAATTTTATTGTCTACAACATCAGGCCATATCCCTCATGATATTTGGAGGTCATATATTCCCCTCTCATTCCTATATATATTTCCATAAGTCTGGATGACTTTTCCATCATGTTCATTTCCACCATGAGGCATTTTCTATTCGTTCATAATCATAATTGGATCTATCCTTATAGGGACATAATATTTTAGAAATGAACATATCATTATTATTGTATTATTCCATTTAAGGATAATAAAATTTGGATTCCCAAGAATAATACAAACATTTTCTGTTTCTGTGAACCATTGACCTAGTCTTGTAAATACCAAATATACTTATCACCTTACTAAATGATATTAAACTCAAGAGAACCCAACTGTAAGATTACAAATCATATAATTATCCAAAACAACATCACTACTTATTAACATCATAGAGAACATAATATACATAGATATGTTCACTCTAATAATACATAGTTTATATTTACATACACTGAAATATATATTGGTTATGAAATATTACTAACGTTCACATAACCAATCCCATGTCATAATTTAGGAATGAAATATGAATATGAAAAAAATCTACAACAGAGTCCCTAGATCATATATAACACCCCTACCCAAGAGGTAATGATGAGATCAGCCTTCCATCATCTTTACCAAGGATATTGTACATGAATATTTAGTATGGAACCATAATTACTATTAGATTTTTTAGAGGTCTTGTATCCTATTACAGATTTGAGGTTCACTATGTATTTTTTAATATAAATAAAACCCATGAGATTCTATTTGAAATGTAATTGGTGAGTTCAATGTAAATGATTGTGAAACTACAATAAGATCCAATAATCAATCTCTAATGTAAGAACATAATTTTTTTTTATTTGAACCAAAATTGGTAAACCTAAAAACAAACAATTTGATAACAAAATAATGAATTAACCATAGCCACCACATATTTTATTTCCCAGAACCACCATAAAACACCATTTTATGTCAAAACAGATATCTCATATCCTTCTATCATGAATCATAGAAAACACTTATTGTTCTATGTTATTTAATATAATAATTTCATTCCCTTCCCTTCATTTAGTATATTCTCTTAATAGAACACTTTATAACATGTTGATATGTTTTCACTTAATGATATTTTGATCTAAAGACATTTTCATGTTTTCTTTCCCAAGGATATGAATATATGTATAACATACATGAAGTCATTAAAGGGGTATGAATGAGATCAATTATGGATAATTGTTTTTATATTTTTTATAGTAAATTCCACATATAGCTAGGACTAAATAAAACTAAATAAATATATTCCCGTGTTTTATCTTCAATTATTTTAATTTTCAATAGAAATATTAAAGTTATGGAAATTCATCATGGATCATCTACTTGGGGTCAAAATTAAATTATATAAGTATTATTTTAGATCCTCGATCGTGAGTTTGGGTCGAGGTGCCTTATTATAGAGTCCATATCATCATATCTTCATTTCATTCCATCATAGCAAATTGCATTCCATATATAAGGACTCAACGTAGGACATCATCCAAACCCTAGCCCACTGCCCAAAAGAAAATAGTGTGGTCGTATATCCTTATCTTGGACCACACCCATATTACTCATGTATGGGTCCATAAGGTATATATTTATTGAAAACATTTAAATAGTACTCTCGAAGGAATCCATCAGTTAAATCATACTCAAGAAAATCCCCTCATCAATGTCTCACATTATAATATAACCCATCCACTCAGGCATTACATGACTTGTGACTACTCATGGAAAGGTCCAATATTCGGTCTTGAATCATAAAATTACCAAGAACCCTTATTGGGTGTCCCTAACCCAAGCCCCTAAATGAATGCAATGATAATAATATTACCCCATACATTAGATGGAATATATAATAATAACAAAACCCATTCTTCTAAAGTCAAAGTTTATCGAGAACACTCACAAAAAAAACAATGGTATCATAACCCACCACACATATAACTATAACTTCCCCCCGGTGTTCTTTCTTTGTTACTAGTACCTCTAGAAAACATGTATCACCTCACCCATATTGGAATACACTAGAATCCTTTAATGATTCCCCATATTATGTCATTAATACTAATTTACCCACATCAACTCTTGGGGTCAAATTTTTTTTTCGAATTTTCCAAATACAAAAATAAATTCTTAATCCATTCACAACTATAAAATTTATTACACCCAATCATTCTATATTGGGACATTTATAAGAGGTACTTATTTATTCCACCTATGTAGACACATTGCAAGAGATCAAGAAAATTCCATGATCCTCTGATGGCTTTGTCCCACATCTCCAAAGGAAGATATATAAACTGACTACTCATAAGAAGTCCCACATTATTAAAACTCTTCAATCCTAGGGGAATAATTCTACTCACAACTCTAAAAATGATCTCACTCCACCCATAAATTTTTTTCACTCTTTGGGTGTGAGAAATATGACCTTCTTACTGATCAGCACAGGACATAAACTCTCATACCTACCCATGTATCGATAATAATCCAACAAAGAACTTTCTTCATCACCTATCGATCATTGAGAAATTCTTTAGTCCTCAGATACACTGAATCTCAAACCTCTACTTATAGGTACATTGTCAACAGATGATCCTAAAATAAATAAGTGCTAAAACTATCCATCTCAAGTATAGGACACACAATGTCATCATATCTCATCCTATCCAACACTATCATACTTCCATCAAAGTCCCTGCCTCATGAAATAGAAACATATTTATTAATTATTAACATTTATAAATAGTTATTTATATTAACACAAATTTATTTAATGATCGAAATACTCATCTAGTGTCACTTTTTCACCAATAGTATGAACAACCACCCACAAATAGTATATAGAGTATGATCGGCATGATCAAAAGTAAAATCAAAATATAAAAAAATATAATCAACCATAAAATTCATAAAAATACATAGTATCCCTTATATAAAATAGAGTATTGACCTATCCTTTTTGAAATGATGATTGTATTTTCATATTACTCTCAATATGAACTCCTATACCCACTATATCTGAAATCCCAATCAGAATCTAATGAATTAATCTGGATCTTGTGAAATCATTATAAAAGAACATAGAAGAAATGAACAAGAAAAATCAATGATAATTAAAAAAAGGGATAAGAAATTATAAACATTACAACAATCAATAAAAGATCACACAGAAAACACTTCACCATGCCTTGTGAATTAGTGGGTGTGAAAGGTGAAAAGAGGACCATAAAAAATGGACGCCTCCTTTCACCCAATTCCCTAAAAAATAAATATGGATATGTTGTATAGTATTTTACATAGGAAAATTGACCAAAGGGATGGATAATAGTCCTTTTAAATATTTGAATTTCCCTAAAACATAATTAGAGAATTATTTCACAAAATAAAATAAAATTATTATGACCAAAATGTTAAAACAAACAAGAAAATAAATGTAAATTAAATTAATGGACACTTATATTTTGGTAGTAGTTCTGTTCATATTGATCCTACATCTAATCATCAATCCCATTTTACTGATCCAACATATTTTTACACAATTAAATAAGGAAAATATTTTTATAGACACATATATAACCGATTATATTATAGGGCTGATGAGAGCATTTAATTATTTAGTTTTATGAAAAACCCCATTCAATTCTATAGAGAAGTCAAAAAATTCACTCAAATATTTAAAAGTGTAGAATGATCCCAGTATATGTTGTAGGACATACCAAACCAATATGATTGTAATTTGATCATGTCAGAATAACAAGTCAATTACATTTGAATGGTAGTATAACTGAGTCTGTATTATAAATTTTAGAATCTTCCACTGAAAGAAAATTAACTACACTAATAAAAAAATATAATCAAAAAAGTATAATTTAGAGTGGTTTTCTTCAAACCAATTCAAATTGATACACAAAAATAAATTATTATGAATCATCTAATATAATAATCAAATGAAAATGAATCAACGTATTTATCAAAGATTAAGCAGTTTATTAATTCATAATTATTTTATTTATCCACTTCTCTCTAGTATATTTTTTTATAAAAAACTAATTAATACTATTATTAAAAATAAATCAAGTAAATCACCTCCAGATAATTGTTTCCTAATTATTCATGATCAACAGTAATTTCAATTATAATGTTTTCAAATTTCATATCAAAGAAAAAAATTTCATTTTAATTGTTAGAAACAAAAATATATATTAATATACTGTTTACTAGCATAATGAATATTTTAGGAACCATTTAAAATTATTTTTTTCTCTATTTTGATATTTTTAATGCTATTAGACATAAAATCAAACATAAATTTTATAATATAAATAGATTTTATAATAATAATACAATTAAAAAATAAATATTTTCAGATATAAATAAGTTTTTCTATACATATCTATATAATTTGAACAATTTAAATATAATTAAAAAAATGTGGATATTCCTAAAATAATTTTCAAGTAAAATATGTGATTAATGAAAACATTTTTAAGAAAAAACACACACAAATTATAATATATGAACTTATTGTAAATTAATTTTTAGAAGAATGGGGGTATCATATCATGATAATATTTCTCAATTAATTATATTTAAATACATTTTTTTCATGGACACAGAAATGGAAAATCCTTGTTTCATTATAAATCTATGATTAAATCTGAAGGTAGATGGTAATAATAATTAATGTAAGAAAAATTATACAACTGTACAAATATTCTTTAATACAAATGGATTTTTATCTACTACTACTAAAACAAGAATAAAATGTTTGATATGAAAATAGGATACGATCTACAACTAAGTCAAAACTAGGGAGAACTAACATTGGTGATGTTATACTATATCTTTTGATCAAAGACAAGCTTCAACTATCAATCGATTGTTTTGTTATATCATCTAATTGGAGGATTCCTCCAATATAGTTTGAATGTGGATGGTTATACCACTAGTTGAGAGAAAAGTGATACCATGGAAAACAAGAGACCATACCGATTTTGTACCTTAAAGATGAAATGGTTACCATTATCATGTAGAAGGCGAGTAGTTGAGGTTATGCTACCATTAGAAGATAAATATTCTACTATTGCTACAATATAAGGAAGACACTATCATACAATTAGGACATAACACTTCTATTGATTATTCTCTTATACTAGTGATTATGTAATGTCGAAGAAGATAAAGAGAAACATTGAGAGGTGTGAACCTGTGGTTATGTATAAGGGATGACATTCAACATGAAAAAAAGATAAATAATATATATAAGTGACACCAATAGATATGATGTGATATATATATTCCTGATATAAAAAAAATAAAAATAAAATATTAACAATAAAAATGTAACATGAATATATATATTAAAAAAAATAACACTAATTATATTTAAAAAATACATGTGATAAAAAAACATGGTAAAATATAAACTAATGACACATATCATGGTTATCATGTTAAAATGAGAAAAAAATTTAATCGCAAAAAAACACTTCTATAAAATGATTATTAAATAAAATATTCACTAAATTTTATAATTACTACATTATTATCTATTAATAAATTAATATAATAAAATACAATCCAAATAACTGAGAAATATATTAATTAACTACCCAAAGTGTAAACCATGTTCATGAACCAATAGTTTCTACGTTTTTTAATTACAAAGCTAATAATTGTATAAATACAAAAATATTTTTTTAAAACTTTTTAAAATTTCTATACTTCCTTTTAAAATATAAAAAAATGATGAATAACAAAAATTGCATAATGCCTAATAAAAAAACAATCAATTACTGCTCTAAATTCATGCTTATCTAAACAAATATTTCACAGAATAATCTATCATTAATGGAAAATATTATACAATACAAAAAAAATATAATGTTAAATGATAAATATTTTATCTTTGAGAAATATATGTTCAAATATATTCACTCATAACATGGATAATTTAATGACTTAATGAATATTTTAGCAGTTTTTAGTGTAATTTTTTAAGATAATATGTACAATATTAACATGGTCTCGAATGAAATGATATCACACACACACACACACAGATATATATATATATATTCATTTGTTAAATTTTTTTAATGGATTCATTTATTTTGAAAAGGTTAGAGTATAATAAAAATAAATTGAAATTTTAACAAAATCAACATCAACATCAAAAAAAATGCCCATTATCCAAAGATGATTAGAATAAAAAATTTCAGTAATAATATACTCAGGCACTACTGTGGAAAAGAATTTTTTTTAATCGATGACCATGAAATTAAATTCTTTCCAAGATAATGACATATGCATGAAGTTCTTTCCATATCAATCATGCGACCTCCAAATATTGCAATTGAGTAACTAAAAAAATTACTATTTGGAAATAATAAAAATTGAAATTCACATTCTCTTTTAGGATCATAAAATTTTATTGACCACATTATATTGAATTGCTTTATAATTACCCATATACCTTACCGAAAAAATATAGTGAACATTATATAAAGCTAATATGGAAATATATAAAGAAATTGTATATCATTCCACAATATATTTTGTGATCAATATGTTTTCCAAATTCATCACTATTCAATTTTGAATTATTAATAATGGAGGTTCTCATTCTCTTAATGGAATCTAAACAATACCTCATAACTAGTTTCTCATATATTTAGATACATTATAAAATACCATATTTTTCATATAAATAAATTTTAAAACCAAGAAAAAAATAACTCTCCAATTAAATAGATATCAAACTCAATTTTCAAATATAAGATATCTATTTAAAAATAGGGGAACATTAATATCCAAATAATATTTCATAAATATATAATTTGAGAAAATCTTGTAGTTGGAAACATTTTTCATTAATATATTTTGATCAAATTTTTCTTTATAAAAATAGTTATTCAGTAAAACAATTAGTCATTCATATCAATCTGTTGGATATTTCAACACACTATACATTGATTTATTGAATTTAAACACATGATCATGAAATTTTTTAGTTTTTTTAATCTATAGGATTGATATAAATATGCTTAATCTTAAATAACACCATTAAAAAAATGATTTTTTTAATTCCGTATGAAATAAAAAAACACATTAAAAACTTGAAAATTTTATAAAATAATTATACCCTTAATTAACGATCCTTTTTAAAAGGAATCTTCATACTATGCTACTTCATCTTATGAATAACCTTGAGCAACATTCCATGCATTATTTTTAGACATCTGTATTAAAAATATAACTTAATAGAAAAACTATATCTAGTTCTGTATTTTATTTTCCTTTGGCTAGTTAGAATCATTTCTAGATATTCTCATTACAAATTAATTACAATTTTCTTCCATTAACATAATCCAATAATTATATTTTTTATCAATCCCAATATTATTGGGTACTATCTTAGATTCAAAATCATAATATGATAAAAAAAATTAGAACTTAATTTCTAGTTTTGACTCCAGAAGAATCAATCTCAATAACCTATTCTAAGGGATACTCCTTATAGGGTTTCTATGGTTTGGGATTATATTGAGTAAGGATATCCTTCACCTCAATTTTTGGAGTTTTATAGTCGGATTTTTCATCCCAAATGATGAAATCTCCAAACTATACTTCAATATTTTAGGCATTTGTAATGTTCATAACATTGTTTCCAAAGAAATTAATGATCAGATATTATTATAGAGTACCATTTCCCTTATAATACACTCAATATTTTTTTTACTATTGGTAGATAATCATATAAAAATACATTAATCATTTATAGCATCATGTTTATCTAACTTATCATCTATATTTAAAATGAATTACATACAATAAAGTCATTCAAAGAAACTTAAATTTGGATTTCATTAATTCATCAAGTCATATAGATTTGTATTAAAAAATTATCTAATAAAGACCTTACACATTATAGAACATATAGTTTTAATTGGTTTAGAAAAAATATAATATATTAATTTATGATTTTTTGATCATTTAAAAATTTATTAAATTAATTCATTTGAAAAAACCATTTTTGTGGTGTTTAAGAATTTGTGAAATTATAAGGGTATGAATTTTATTAATAAAATAAAAAAAATGTTTTTTCTAAAACTCACAAAAATTATCATATTTATTTAAAATATCTAAACACCAATTTTTATTTTGAAACAATTTACGAAATTTAATAAATATAGACAAAGATTCATGCTTTGGATCCATAAATTAAATGTAATGCCCCGACCCCAGTTACCCAGAGTCGGTGCATTATTACATAACATTGGCATGATCACAAGAAAGATCAAATCTCGAAAGACCGATTGGTTTAGTAGCCTTGGAAACACTAGATATATTCATAAGTTTTACATTACATCATAAAATGATAAAGTAATACAACAACATAATGTTTCCACAATCCACACTATTAACCCCTCATAAAATCCCTGCAGGTCATTCATAACTTACTTCTTCACATCCTGGGAAAAATAAAACATAGAAAAGGGGTGAGCTCAAATGCCCAGTAAGGATAAAAATATAGCGGAAACTTTCATAAATAAGAATAAACATTTAAGGCAATGTATAACTAAAACAAAAGACTTTTAAATATGAACATTCAACATGGTATGGCATAAATAAAATGAAATAATGCCATTTACTTATTCACATGGATATTCTACTAATCGAATAATCACATGAAAAAATCAATAACCACTTTCATAATGTTGGAATGCATAATGCCAGACTATCATAACCACATAGCCAAGGCCTCGTGCCAAGACTAAAAATAAGATTTTGTCAAGGCCTTGTGCCAAGACACTAGTTTGTCTCATGAGACCTACCGATGCATCGAGGAGCTATAGCGGGCTCCACCCGTCACATATTAAGTCCAATGCATTCCCATATGAAAAGGTTTAAACATAACATAAACATTCATTTTAAAACTAGAATATGAAATGTCAATACTTTCACCATAAACTATGAATGGTATAAAAATAGCACATCCACAGTCAAACATATCACAAAACCTTCAATACATTATAGAAGTTTTGTATCATAATAAATCAACTTCAAATAATCTTAAAATCCATCAAAGGATGTTGACATAGATGAAATCAAAATTCTTTTTAAAGAAATATCTCCTTTTATTTTGAAATAATTTAAGATCCATATAAAATAAAACATTTTCTTTGAAAATATTCTTATAAGCTTGTAAGGGAAGCTTTGAAGATTTTATAACGGCGGAAAATAGCCGCACCCGCCGTATAAGTTAAAAAAAACATTCTTACCTTAATTCTGTCGAAAAGGTTAAAAAGGACCTTGTTTTGAAAACGACCGAAATATTCCTTTATAAACCACTTATAAAAGTCAAAAAGGGTATAAATGACTTTAACTCATATTCGAGTAAATAGTAAAAATGTTTTGAAATGCATTTTTAAGAAACATGGATGTGGATGATAAAGAGATCCCAGTAGATTATTACGTATAAACAACCTTGGATAATGAAGAGGTTGTAAAGTAAACCCTTACCTTGTACTTTTCCTTGGTTGGGGTAGGTTAACCTCCTGTATAATGGTGAAATAGTTGTTATTAAATTATACAAGAATCATATATAATAATATGATATCATATATGATCTTTTAACATTGATTTGTTAATAATATCTTAGAATTATCGTCGTTTCGGGAGTTAACTTACTCATTTTCTTTTATATGTTTTGTTACATAAGCCATGGTTGTTGTATCTTATTCATATCCAGAATGATATCTAGTCCTTAAAAATCATTTTTAAATCATCAAATGATAATTATACTTGAATGGATACGATGGAGAATGAATCTCATCGCGTTCGTGGAGACGGTAGTCCGTACGTACGCACGAGCGACAATATCATTCTTTTGATATTAAAATAATATATAAATGGATGGTATATCATATATAAAGAATCATTAACATGTTATATTTATTATTTACATGAGTTACACATCATTATTATACCCATCCAAATAATATTATATTGAATAACAATTACACCACGACGTGGAGACGGTAGTCCGTACGTACGCACGTATGGTGACATGTTATTCAAAGGGTGGATAGAATAATTAATATGGTTGTACCATATTTATAATAACATCACAGTATATCTGAGATACTGGAGTTATTATTTTAGAATGGTAAGAACAAAGGAAGAAGAAGTGGAAGAAAAAATGAACTTGGAGAAGGGTGGTGAAATCATTACCTCTTCTTCGGGTTCTTCCTTTTGATTTGATCAAAAGGGCTCTTTAGGTTGGCTTTCTGATCAAACTATGGCCTCTAGGTTGTAGTGAGGGATGTTGGGAGAGTATTTGGGCAGAGTTTGGCCGAACCAAAAGGCTTTGAAGGTGTGAAGAAATGAGAAGGAGGAGTTCCCTTTTATAAGAGGGGTGAGGGGCACCTTTGGAAAAGCTAGAAATATTAATTTATAATAAATTCATATTCGTTTTCTAATGGCTCCAAAGCTTATTATTAAAAGGATAAGGTGGGTATAGGTCGAAAACCACTCAAAAAATAGAATTTAGACAGGTTTGGGTACTTATATTAACCTTATCTTTAAGTATTAACTCTAAGTTAATTAGTTTCACTTTTACAATGTCTCTTTGTATTTCTATATAATATGGTTAATAAACTTACTATATACATCCAAGCGACCCCCAAGTGGTACATTAATGATGAACCTATCATGATATAAGTCTCTTGGCCGAACCTTAGATTTTTAGGAATTTAATATCAATTAATAATATAATATTTGTTTTAAGAACTCTTTTATGTCAATTTTGACACTATTCAATAGTTGATTTTTGTGTAACTCATAACAGATTGATTACTTCGAAAAAAGTCCATTAAATCAATCCTAATATATCATAGTATCCTATAAAATTAGTTTAATTCATTAAAAGTTTCATATTATATTTATTTGGGTATTTATAATATCAATTATTTTAATTTTTCACTATTATAGTAATTACTGCATCATCATTGTGTCATAAATAAAATAAATTATTTAATGCCTACAAATTATAAATAAAATATCATTCTGTAGGAAATCTTTTTAGCTTTCTAATGAATATTCATAATCTAAAATCCAACATATATAACCCTATGTAACAATTGTTTTTTTAAAAGATATATGCTTCTGTCATTTTTGTATTCATTTTAACTTAATTAAAATAAAGTGTCATTATCACTTACAAGTGGATCCATGGGGTCCCAAAATAGACCCAAAGATTCACATGGTCGACCATGTATCAACCAATAGGGTTAAGACACGTTTTAGGGTAATTTAGTATTTATTATAATATTATTTTTTAACCCTTATTTACCGGATTTACCCTTAACCATGGTAAATAAAATATTTACCGCAGTAATTATTCAAAATGTCTAAAAATAAAAGTTACCTATTTACACAATTTGAACATCCTGATTCCAAATATGGAATCCATTTTCCTAAATTCAAAACACAGAAGTGGCAGAAATTAATTTAAAATTAATTCCCGCTGTCAAAACAAAAAGCGTGTTTTTAAGAGATAATAACTATCAAAAGATTGACACTCGTTTATGTTCGGTTTAATTGTAAAATTATGTCCAATGACCAAAATTATATTAAATGGTAAAAATATATTCTAAATATACTTTAAAACCACTCAAATTCATAATTTATCACTATTAATTATTTTGATTAAAAAAGTTGTTTTTAATTAAAACTTAGTAATTTTCACTATTCATCAAAATATGAAAGTTATCCGAAATGTACCAAAATTTCACCTTAGGCTAAATTCGATATTCCGAATCCAAAAATGAAGTCCATTTTCAAATAGAAAATATATATAATTTCAAAAAGTACGTATTACTATTCATAACGGCTAGTTTGATTAGTTATGGTGTGTTAGAACTCGGTGTTGCGTACAACACACGCTATCACATTATTCAAAGAGAAGCGTACCGTAGAAGCTTGGGGTGTTACATTCTCCCCTCCTTCAAATAATTGCGTCCTCGCAATTTCTAGGGTATTACTGCATAAAAAGACTCGGGTGGTTCTTCATCATAAGTTCCTCGGGTTCCCACGTTGCCTCTTCCATCTTATGGTTTCTCTACAAAACTTTTACCAGACGCGTCGTCCGGTTTCTCAGCACTTGTTCTCTCGTATCAAGAATCTTGACGGGCTCTTCGCAATAAGACAGATCGGGTTCCAGTTCTAATTCTTCATAGGTGAGTACATGCGTCGGATCAGGCATGTATTTCCTCAATAGAGATACGTGGAACACATCGTGAACTTTGGAGAGACTTGGCGGCATTGCCAATCGGTAAGCTACAACCCCAATTCGTTCTAGAATTTCGAAAGGTCCGATGTACCTGGGACTGAATTTACCTTTCTTACCAAAACGTATGACTCCCTTCCACGGAGATACCTTCAGAAAAACATGATCACCGACTTGAAATTCCAAATCCTTCCTTCGATTATCAGCATAGCTCTTCTGCCTACTTTGAGCTGTTTTGATGTGATTTTGGATTACTTTCACCTTTTCCACCGTTTCCTCCACCAGTACTGGGCCTACAAGTTTTCTTTCACCAACGTCATCCCAACAGGTTGGTGTACGACATCTCTTTCCGTATAACGCTTCATATGGTGCCATCTGAATACTCGAATGGAAGCTATTGTTATAAGAAAATTCTACCAAAAGTAAATATTGATCCCACATACCCTGAAAGTCAAGTGAGCAAGATCTCAACATGTCTTCTAAGGTTTGAATAGTCCGTTCTGATTGTCCGTCTGTCTGAGGGTGGTAAGCAGTGCTCAAATGAAGTTCAGTATCCAGGGATTTCTGAAGACTTTTCCAGAATCTTGAAGTAAAACGGGGATCACGATCAGAAACAATCGATAGGGGTACTCCATGAAGTCTCACAACTTCATTAATATATAGTCTTTCTAGACGTTCCAGGGGTAGATCTTCTCTTATAGAAAGAAAATGTGCTGTCTTGGTAAGACGATCAACAATAACCCATATTGCATCGTTCCTTCTAGGAGTCTTTGGTAGCCCCATGACAAAGTCCATCGTAACATTGTCCCATTTCCACTCTGGTATGGGAAGAGGTTGCATGACTCCTCCAGGCTGTTGCCTTCCAGCTTTGACTTGTTGAAAAATCATACATCTTGACACAAAATCATCAATCTCCCTCTTCATGTTGTCCCACCAAAAATGTTCCTTCAAATCTCTATACATTTTGGTGCTCCCAGGGTGTATAGAGAAATTGGAACTATGAGCAACATCCAGCAATTCCCTTTTTAGATCAGGTATATTGGGAACACAAAGTCTTTTCCCGAATTTCAAAATTCCATCTTCATACACAAAGTCTCTCAATCTCCCATCATTCACAGCTTTAATCTTCTTTTGTAATTCTTCATCATCGGTCTGAGAACTCTTAATCCTTTCTAGTAAAGATGGTTTGGCAACCATTTGAAAAAGCATTGATGTTTCACCTTCCCTGGTTATTCCCATGTTCATCTTCACTAGATCCATGAAAATTGGATCCCTTTCAATTCTCATATTGTTCAAAACTCCATGGTCTTTTCTACTCAAAGCATCTTCCACCTTGTTTTCCTTCCCTGGGTGGTAGTGTATCGTACAATCATAATCCTTGAGTAATTCAAGCCATCTTTTTTGCCTCATGTTGAGTTCTTTTTGTGAGAAAATATACTTCAAACTCTTGTGATCAGTATAAATCTCACATTTTTCACCATAGAGGTAGTGCCTCCATATCTTCAAAGCAAAGATCACTACTGCTAACTCGAGATCATGAGTAGGATAGTTTTGTTCATGAATTTTCAACTGTCGTGATGCATAGGCAATAACTCTATCATTCTGCATAAGGACACAGCCAAGTCCTTTCTTCGATGCATAACTATAAATAACGAACCCATCATTCCCCGATGGTAGAGTCAATATAGGAGCATTGACTAATCTTCTCTTCAGTTCTTCGAAACATTCTTCACACTCTTTTGTCCAAACAAATTTAACCCCTTTACGTGTGAGCTTCGTTAATGGGTTAGCCAATCGGGCAAAATTCTGGACGAAACGTCGATAATAACCTGCCAAACCAATAAAACTACGTACCTCAGTTATACTCATAGGTGCTGGCCATTCTTGGATTGCCTTGGTCTTAGAAGGATCAACATAGATTCCATCTTTAGAGACAATATGGCCAAGAAAAGAAATCTCCTGAAACCAGAATTCACACTTGCTAAACTTCCCATATAATTCATGCCTCCTCAGAGTCTTCAAGATAATGCGCAAGTGATTTTCATGATCTTCGTAGGTTTTGGAGTATACCAAGATATCATCAATAAATACCACCACAAATTCATCGAGATACTCCTTGAAAACTCTATTCATTAGATCCATGAATACAGAGGGTGTATTAGTCAATCCAAACGACATTACAGTAAACTCGTAATGCCCGTACCTGGTTCGAAATGCTGTTTTCGGAATGTCTTCCTTCTTCACACACAACTGATGGTATCCAGATCGAAGGTCAATCTTTGAAAAGTATTGAGCTCCATGTAGTTGGTCAAATAAATCATCAATACGAGGTAGGGGATACTTGTTCTTTATCGTTATAGCATTGATCTCCCTGTAGTCGATACATAACCTCATAGATCTATCTTTCTTTTTAACAAAAAGAACAGGGGCTCCCCATGGAGAAACACTAGGGCGAATAAATCCCTTATTACTCAATTCCTCTAGTTGTTTCTTTAGTTCGACTAACTCTACAGTGGCCATTCTATAAGGGGTCTTCGATATAGGCCTTGATCCAGCAATCAAATCAATAGAAAACTCAACTTCTCGTTCTGGAGGATGTCCAGGTAAATCTTCCGGAAATACATCTACAAATTCCTTCACAATAGTTACATCCTCTATTTGAACATTCCTTTCCTCACCGACAGTTATTTCATTCTCTTCCTCCCCAATAATTGAATTAAGTTGAGCTACTGGGGGTGGATCTAAATAAGAATTAGGTGGTGACGATTCTGCTCTAAAAATAAGGTGCTCCTTATCATTATCATCAAGAATCATAACCTCTTTCTTCTTATAATAAATCTTCGCATCATAGTCCGAAAGCCAGTCCATACCGAGGATTATATCAAACTCAATCATAGGTATGACGATGAAATCAGCAGATAAAGAAAATTTATCTGCTCTAATGGGGACTGATTCACAAAACTTTGTTGCAACGATACTTCCCTTAGGAGTTTTAACTGACAACTACCTTATTAAATCAAATTGGAAATATCTAATTTTCTTAGCAAACTGGGAAGATATGAAACAATGCGATGATCCAGAATCAAATAATGCGTTTGCTAAACTTGAGGAAACCATTAAATTACCTGCCACCACGTCTTTCGGAGCTTCTACCTCAGCAGTAGTGATAGCATAAGCCTGGCCTTGATCCCTTGGCCTTTTCTGAGGTAAGTTCTCCTGACGCTTAGGACATTCATTTGCATAATTCCCCATCTCCCTGCAATTGTAGCACTGAACGTTGGTAGCTTCCTTCTTCCCCTTGCAATCATGAGCTTGGTGGCCTTTTTCACCACACTTGTAACAGACTCCCATTCCCTTCAAGCAAGTACCAGGATGTTTCTTCCCGCATTTACCACAAGATGGATATTCAACCTTTCCCTTCTTCCCCTTATTTCCATTCCCAGATTGATCAGCAGGTCTCTTATTCTCTTGCTTTGCTTTAAAGTCATAAGACTTAGAGAATTCCTTTTCGGTCTTGATAGCACATGAGACAATGTCTTCGTATGATGAAAAGGATTGTGAGACTAACGCTCGACGGAGAAATGGTTTTAACCCATCAAAGAAACGATCAATCTTACTTCTTGGGTTACGAATATAATCACCAGCGTACCTCGCTAACCTTGTAAAGTTAGCCTCATACTTTGTGACATTCTCATCCTCCTTTTGTCTCAGACTCAGAAATTGCCTTTCCATATCTGCTCGATGGTCGTGAGGGAAGTATTTTTCTAAAAATAGATCTTTGAACTCCCTCCATTCCATATTTGATACTTCATCATCTTCCTTCGTATTTTGAATCAATGACCACCATTGATCAGCATCTCCAGTGAGGCGGTAAACTGCCATGATAACATTTTCTCTTTCACTGCTCCCCAAAGCCTGAAATATTTTCTCTAGGGAAAATATCCATTGCTCAGTTACTAAGGGATTTGTATTCCCATTGAACGTTGGTGGTTGTTGCCTCATGAATCGATCTAACATTGATCCTCCACGCTGCGGATCAGGGTGCTCCATACGGGTAAGGTTATTATTCATAACCTGAGTAAGTTGTCCCAGTATGGTGATTAGCTGATCAGCACCAGTTGCATCACCAGCCCCACTATAATTATCTTGAGTAGGAGGGAAATCCCTACATGGAGTGCGTGCATTGATACGGTTTCCATTTCTTCCACTAGGAGCCATTTCTAAACAATGGCATAAACTAGATCAGTTTATGAATCAAAATACATAATCCCATACTTATAAAACACTTAACATAAATTGAACTATTTATGGATATAATCCATAATCATAAGAATGTTTTCTTTGAAGAAGTATATACTCATAATCCCTTCAAAATGATTTGTAATGAAAATGAGAGTTATCCTAAGCATATCCCCCGGGAGTGTCGTAACCAAGAGTGCAGCAAGGCCCGTTGTCGTGCACCAGTTCCCGTTCGAGTCTAGCTCAAAGCAGTGTTTTCAGGTTTTACCCCTAGGTACATCTGTGCCAGAGCCGCCTCTACCTTCTCGTATCCAGACAGGGATGTATTTCTCGGAAAACTCACAAAATCTCTACAATACCAAAATTCTAGGAAGTTCTTCTATACTAATCCTCAAAGTTCATCTTAGGTCTACGTGCTCTAATCATAGTTTATCTAAATCTAGCTTCCAAGGTTTGTACTAAACTTCCTCTGATACCAACTGTAACGCCCTGACCCCAGTTACCCAGAGTCGGTGCATTATTACATAACATTGGCATGATCACAAGAAAGATCAAATCTCGAAAGACCGATTGGTTTAGTAGCCTTGGAAACACTAGATATATTCATAAGTTTTACATTACATCATAAAATGAAAAACTACTACAACAACATAATGTTTCCACAATCCACACTATTAACCTCTCATAAAATCCCTACAGGTCATTCATAACTTACTTCTTCACATCCTGGGAAAAATAAAACATAGAAAAGGGGTGAGCTCAAATGCCCAGTAAGGATAACAATATAGCAGAAACTTTCATAAATAAGAATAAACATTTAAGGCAATGTATAACTAAAAAAAAGCCTTTTAAATATGAACTTTCAACATGGTATGGCATAAATAAAATGAAATAATGCCATTTACTTATTCACATTGATATTCTACTAATCGAATAATCACATGCAAAAATCAATAACCACTTTCATAATGTTGGAATGCATAATGCCAGACTATCATAACCACATAGCCAAGGCCTCGTGCCAAGACTACAAATATGATTTTGTCAAGGCCTTGTTCCAAGACACTAGTTTGTCTCATGAGACCTACCGATGCATCGAGGAGCTATAGCGGGCTCCACCCATCACATATTAAGTCCAATGCATTCCCATATGAAAAGGTTTAAACATAACATAAACATTCATATTAAAACTAGCATATGAAATGTCAATACTTTCACCATAAACTATAAATGGTATAAAAATAGCACATCCACAGTCAAACATATCACAAAACCTTCAATACAATATAGAAGTTTTGTATCATAATAAATCAACTTCAAATAATCTTAAAATCCATCAAAGGATGTTGACATAGATGAAATCAAAATTCTTTTTAAAGAAATATCTCCTTTTATTTTGAAATAATTTAAGATCCATATAAAATAAAACATTTTCTTTGAAAATATTCTTATAAGCTTGTAAGGGAAGCTTTGAAGATTTTATAACGGCGGAAAATAGCCGCACCCGCCGTATAAGTTAAAAAAACATTCTTACCTTAATTCTGTCGAAAAGGTTAAAAAGGACCTTGTTTTGAAAACGACCGAAAGATTCTTTTATAAACCACTTATAAAAGTCAAAAAGGGTATAAATGACTTTAACTCATATTCTAGTAAATAGTAAAAATGTTTTGAAATGCATTTTTAAGAAACATGGATGTGGATGATAAAGAGATCCCAGTAGATTATTACGTATAAACAACCTTGGATAATGAAGAGGTTGTAAAGTAAACCCTTACCTTGTACTTTTCCTTGTTTGGGGTAGGTTAACCTCCTGTATAATGGTAAAATAGTTGTTATTAAATTATACAAGAATCATATATAATAATATGATATCATATATGATCTTTTAACATTGATTTGTTAATAATATCTTAGAATTATCGTCGTTTCGGGAGTTAACTTACTCATTTTATTTTATATGTTTTGTTACATAAGCCATGGTTGTTGTATCTTATTCATATCCAGAATGATATCTAGTCCTTAAACATCATTTTTAAATCATCAAATGATAATTATACTTGAATGGATATGATGGAGAATGAATCTCATCGCGTTCGTGGAGACGGTAGTCCGTACGTACGCATGAGCGACAATATCATTCTTTTGATATTAAAATAATATATAAATGGATGGTATATCATATATACAGAATCATTAACATGCTATATTTATTATTTACATGAGTTACACATCATTATTATACCCATCCAAATAATATTATATTGAATAACAATTACACCACGACGTGGAGACGGTAGTCCGTACGTACGCACGTATGGTGACATGTTATTCAAAGGGTGGATAGAATACTGAATATGGTTGTACCATATTTATAATAAAATCACAGTATATGTGAGATACTGGAGTTATTATTTTAGAATGATAAGAACAAAGGAAGAAGAAGTGGAAGAAGAAATGAACTTGGAGAAGGGTGGTGAAATCATTACCTCTTCTTCGGGTTCTTCCTTTTGATTTGATCAAAAGGGCTCTTTAGGTTGGCTTTCGGACCAAACTAAGGCCTCTAGGTTGTAGTGAGGGATGTTGGGAGAGTATTTGGGCAGAGTTTGGCCGAACCAAAAGGCTTTGAAGGTGTGAAGAAATGAGAAGGAGGAGTGCCCTTTTATAAGAGGGGTGAGGGGCACCTTTGGAAAAGCTAGAAATATTAATTTATAATAAATTCATATTCGGTTTCTAATGGCTCAAAAGCTTATTATTCAAAGGTTAAGGTGGGGATAGGTCGAAAACCACTCAACAAATAGAATTTAGACAGGTTTGGGTACTTATATTAACCTTATCTTTAAGTATTAACTCTAAGTTAATTAGTTTCACTTTTACAATGTCTCTTTGTATTTTTATATAATATGGTTAATAAACTTACTATATACATCCAAGAGACCCCCAAGTGGTACATTAATGATGAACCTATCATGATATAAGTCTCTTGGCCGAACCTTAGATTTTTAGGAATTTAATATCAATTAATAATATAATATTTGTTTTAAGAACTCTTTTATGTCAATTTTGACACTATTCAATAGTTGATTTTTGTGAAACTCATAACAGATTGATTACTTCGAAAAAAGTCAATTAAATAAATCCTAATATATCATATTATCCTATAAAATTAGTTTAATTCATTAAAAGTTTCATATTATATTTATTTGGGTATTTATAATATCAATTATTTTAATTTTTCACTATTATAGTAATTACTGCATCATCATTGTGTCATAAATAAAATAAATTAGTTAATGTCTAAAAATTATAAATAAAATATCATTATGTAGGAAATTTTTTAGCTTTCTAATGAATATTTATAATCTAAAATCCAACATATATAACCCTATTTAACAATTGTTTTTCTAAAAGATATATGCTTGTGTCATTTTTGTATTCATTTTAACTTAATTAAAATAAAGTGTCATTATCACTTACAAGTGGATCCATGGGGTCCCAAAATAGACCCAAAGATTCCCATGGTCGACCATGTATCAACCAGTAGGGTTAAGACACGTTTTAGGGTAATTTAGTATTATTATAATATTATTTTTAACCCTTATTTACCGGATTTACCCTTAACCATGGTAAATAAAATATTTACCGCAGTAATTATTCAAAATGTCTAAAAATAAAAGTTACCTATTTACACAATTTGAACATCCTGATTCCAAATATGGAATCCATTTTCCTAAATTCAAAACACAGAAGTGGCATAAATTAATTTAAAATTAATTCCCGCTGTCAAAACAAAAAGCGTGTTTTTAAGAGATAATAACTATCAAAAGATTGACACTCGTTTATGTTCGGTTTAATTGTAAAATTATGTCCAATGACCAACATTATATTAAATGGTAAAAATATATTCTAAATATACTTTAAAACCACTCAAATTCAGAATTTATCACTATTAATTATTTTGATTAAAAAAGATGTTTTTAATTAAAACTTAGTAATTTTCACTATTCATCAAAATATGAAAGTTATCCGAAATGTACCAAAATTTCACCTTAGGCTAAATTCGATATTCCGAATCCAAAAATGAAGTCCATTTTAAAATATAAAATATATATAATTTCAAAAAGTAGGTATTACTATTCATAACGGCTAGTTTGATTAGTTATGGTGTGTTAGAACTCGGTGTTGCGTACAACACACGCTATCACATTATTCAAAGAGAAGCGTACCGTAGAAGCTTGGGGTGTTACATTAAATATTTTTAATCCATCTATAGGCATAACCAATTATAAAACCCTACTTTTTACCGTGTAAAATTGAATATATCATAGGTATAATTTAATCAATATGTAAAAATATTAAATGTCAAAATGTACTATCATTTTCAATATATCCGATTGTTTCTTTGTGTATCATACCATTTAAACGTGAATCCTAAATGTAATATTTTCGAACATTTAACCTACGAAGATCCTAAACCTATCAGGCATAATAAATATGTTTGTCATTTTAAAAAGCGATTTATCAATTTTGTTATAAATTTTACTATAATTAAAATTATTTTATTTAAACAATTAATATTTTAATTTTGTAGGTCACAAAAATGAATTACATAAATATTATATTTTATATTCAAAAAAATTTAAAAAAATATTTGTAAATACAAAAAAAAATTATTTAAAATTGAATTTATTTCATAATCCCAAAGATATGATATAATTAATAAATTATATTTATCTCATTCAATATATACAAGTATATATATTATCACATATTCATAAATATCTACATCATCATACCCATTAACTCTCCCATGCAGTTGTCTCCAACATTGATAGCTCCCCCATAACATTGATTAAAATATCAAAATGTCAGTGGATCTCTAGTCTTATGGAATAAGAACCCATTTTTTATATACGATTTTAATTTAATACATTTATGTTTGGCTTCTAGGAATCCATTCTAGAAGGGAGTTATTTTGGAACCCAAACCACACTAGGAACAATTTGGTTGTTAAAAAAAGTTATCAATACCAAATCATATTTAATAAATGTAGTGTAGGTTGTTTTAAAATATAAATAATTGTAAATAATAATTTTAGAAACACCCAATCATTTTGAATGTCAAATAGAACACTCATTTTGTTAATTCTCGTATATACAACACATGGAAAATGTGATTTCAGTCGATTTACTATTAGATCTTTTAACAAAACTAGTATTATAAAACTATTGAATCTAGTTATTATATATAGAACCATATTTTTTCTTACTTGGGTAATTTATGAAAAAAATCTATTCAAACATCTCTTCCCATATACAATGGTTCATAGTGTTGATGCCAATTAAAAAACAATTTATTTATTCATTTTATTTTTTTGAGCATTTTAAAAATCTATCATGATTTTATTATTTTAGAAGGATGGTGAATTTCATGGTTTAGTATTATCTAGAATATTCTCTTTACATTCACATTACTCATTTTTAAATTCATTCATTACTTAATCGACTCTTATTTTATGATAATAATTATTTATAGAAAAAACATTAACTAATATTCATCATTTATCATCTAATATTCAATCGAATTATTTCAAAACATTTACTATGATTTTTAATGAAAATTAATTTTTATTTATTAAACATTTCATTTTATTATAAAATATTATTTTTTTTATTTTGATAAAGTTGTATGTTTCTTTTATACCATCATTTAATTTAAAACATTTTATAAAATATTTTTTACCATTCTTTTTGTTGAATTCATTCTTTATTAAAATAAAATTTGAATTTTTAACAATAGGAACTATAGTGAAATTTATCACATAGCTTATTTTATAGGGTATCCGTGTGACATATTCAGTTGTTTATTTTAACATTTAGATTCACTTCTTTAGATGAATTCTTCAGTACAAAACCATCTAGCATGATATTCTCACTTTAATCTCTTTTTATAACATGTTCTTTTTCCATATTGTTTCTATTTTGAATAACCATATTTGATATGTAAATTTTTATTACATTATAAAAATGTTTTCACATACAAACTATTGTATATACTAGAGATTAATTTTTTCCATTTATTTAATCATTCTTTTTATCCATTTTTTGAGCATCATTGAAAACAAATTTATATTTTTTAAACTAAGAAATATCAATTAATATGTTTATTAGATGATCATCCTCACCTTTATGGGAATATTAATAAGAATGTTTAGTATCAATATTGTATTGACATAATATTTCTGTATTTTTTTCATAAAAATTACTATAATATATCATTAATTCCACCGCGAATTGAAGAAGATATCGGATCAAATCCTCCATGACAAATTGGAAAAAGTCACTACATTCCATAATCACATTATTATTTGAGTTTAATTTCATAGAAATGTTGGAATAATTATCACAATATTTTCTATATTAATCATATTCTCTCTAAGAAAATGGATACCATTCCCAATCATGGTAAATGTTTTGTACATTTCACTCCTTTTCTCATGATCATAGATTCTAATTTACGATATTTTACTTGATGTATTCCTAATTTGGTTTTTTTCTACTTATTAGTGTATTTATTATTGACTTTTAATATAACCCAAATTTTATACTAAGTATTATAAGACAAAATATGACTATACATGTTTCTAAATTAAGAAAAAATAAATAAATTCATGTTTGTATAATTTTGAAAGTATTTATTAGGAAAATTTATAGATAGTGTATCCAAATATACCTCAATTATTCTATATAGGTTATTCATAACTTCATAATATTAAATATTAATACTAATTAAAGATAACTCTATATGATCCTTCCAATATGCATAATCACTTCCATTTATCTGATTTGGTCAGATAAGATGTATGACATTAGGTCCTGAAAATCCATTGAAAAAAGGACCATTTTGTAAATGTTTAGGTATCAAAAAGAGTTGGAAAAAATGATAAAATTAGAACCTAACCAATAAAATGTGTGATAGAGTGTGATACCAATAGTTGTGGCATCTGAATAATTAATTTATTATAAACTAACCTTTAAGGATACTTCTCTGATACAAATTATTAATCGAACTTACTGATGGTGAGATGGACTTTAATGGTGTTATTATTCCTTTTAAATTTTAAATCATAATTTATGTATTATTCTATAATTATTTATTCAAACACAAAAGTTTATTAATTTTATTACAGTATTCAAATAGAAAACTATCTATGTAAAAATTAAAACATTAAAAACCATAATTTTTATAGTTGTTCAGTTATTAGTAAATGTACTTATAATAATCAATACCATTCAAATTAGTGAAAGTAATGGTACTCCTTAAATAAAATATTTATTACTTTTATTGGTTTATACACATCCTAATCTATTATAAGGTTGATACAACAATTAATTTTTTTTCATTAAATACAAAACAAATGATTTTATTAGGAATATTCATAACCTACCCGTTGATCTTATGTGGGTGCATAAACACCCCAATCTATTAAGAAAGAAATTACAAAACATGGTCATTTCATTTTGATCAGGTGAGAATAAAAAGACAATTCATTTTTAATATAAGTATAATTATGTGTGAAATTTGAATTAAAAAACTTCAATTTAAAAAAATATAACTATACTATATGAATATGTCTATAAAAAATCCTATATTAGAGAAGTGATCTTTAACCCGTCATGAATTGAAACAGAACAATGTTTTTTAGAAACTATTAATGTTTTCACATTAAAAAAAATAAATTAACATGTCCCTCAATTACTTAACCCTTTAATAGATCATCTTCCAAATTGTTCTCTATTTCTTAACATAGATATTATATATAGATCAAATTCTAAATGTTATTATTCATTCAAATGAATTCCATATATTTGTATTTCTCTACTGTTTCCTAATTCATTATTATAAATGATAATTTCAATGTTTATATTTGTTAAATATTTTATACAACATAAATTTTCATTTTAAACATTAAAAACAAATTATTAATAAATTGATGGTTTACCATTAATTTTAAGATTACATGAAACATTTAAAATTATTAGTAAAACCTTTAAAATTGTATAAAATACATTGAAAAACATTATAATATATAATGTGTAATTTAATAAAACTTAGAGTCATTGTATAAATTCGAATTAATAATTTTTAGAAAATCAATAACTAGATTTAAAAAAAATCATAAATAAGAACTATATAAATCTAATTGAAAAAGGATTATGAAATTACTGAAAATAAATAATGTAAAATATGTGAATTAAAAAATTATAAAATACGGAAAATAAATTAAATATAAATTATTATTACTATAAAATATGTTATTATATGGAAGTGTAAAATATAGCGCGTTAATATTTTTTAGAAAAAATAATTAAAACAATATTTATACATTTTCATGGAAGTGATATAACATTGTACTAAGAAAAAATCCATTTCCAAACATGACAATAACATATAATAATATTTTATGTAAGAATATGTTGGATACTATGTGAGGGTTTTGTGAAACTACTATAGGTACAACCACTACCTCTAAGAGAGGGATTTTACAGTTCATATTAAAAAATTGGATGAGACATGAGTAATAAATAACATATTATCACAAGTATTGGATTTCTGACATCATTAATTTAACTTAGGGATGATATAACAATACTGATCTATGGTCCGACGTTACACTGAAATGGAATACTTATTCCTATACTTTTGGAATGTAGAAGGCACAAAAACTTGTTGAGGTAAACCTACTACCATGAAAGAAAGAGAGAATTCTACATTAAAGTTTGAGGATGAAAAATCCTATTGTTATCATGTAGAAGAGAAGAGAAAGAGAAATTATACCATCAATATATAAAGGTTATACGATTTATATTACTGAAGGATGGTTCTACCAATTAATTGTGACAGAACACTACAATAGTTTATTCACTGATTCTATTGATGATGTGATGTTATATAAGATGAAGAAAGTTATAGAGAAGAGTGAAAGTAGTACATATCAATAGGGATGTTTAACATCACCGAGAATTAATAAAATTCCATATAAATATAATAAATATAAAATATATATATATATACATACAATGATATGTGTAATCATTATATAATAATATTAGAAACTAAAAAATGTCAATAAAAAATATTTAACGTGATAATATATTAATATATATATGATGAATAAAAATAATAATTAATATTTAAATAAAAAAAATTATTTGATAAATGTTAAAAATATTAACTTATGATATATATGATAAGAAATGTTTTAAGCACTATAAAAATAAATAAACATATTTAAAAAAGTATAAGAGTAAATATGAATAAATAAAATAAAAACAATATTACTCATTAAACCATGATTAAAAATTAATTAAGTTATATAATTAAACCATAAAAAATAATGTGGGATTTTAATTAAGAAATGAAACATTATAAACCAAGTGAAAACACCAAAAGGATCTACCATAAAAGGACAGCATTACCTCTACTCAAAAAAAACTTGGGAGTAATTCATGGTGTAATATTGGTGTTTTACAGTGTCAATTCCCTATTCATGAAACATTCATGGAATTAACCACTAGTACATGGTGTGAAATGTTCAAATAAAGTGATTTATATCTTAATATAACAACATTTATGGTGTAAACAATAGTTCATGGTGTGAATGGATACAGTTTATGGAATTCCTACCAAAAGTCACCATGTTCCTTCTTTGATGTCCACCCACGCACTTGAGAAACAATTTGTGGTTATTTATTCATTCCAACAATTCAATCATAGATTCTCGAAATATTAGAATCCTAATTAAAATCCTATTATCAAAAAAACCCCTCACTAAACCAAAAAAACTAATTGTACTAAAACACAATGGCTAGAATATTGGTGAGTTATTGCAAACTACCCACCATAACTCTTCTTATCATTTATAATGTATCATAGTCCTCAAACTATGTATCTTAAAATATACAGATGATCAATTCACTGTGAAATCATTTCATTCCATATTTGAATTC
The DNA here is from genome assembly GCA_963277665.1 of Viscum album. NCBI lineage: Eukaryota > Viridiplantae > Streptophyta > Magnoliopsida > Santalales > Viscaceae > Viscum > Viscum album. The sequence continues at coordinate 2,080,646,557 of OY728143.1, read as the reverse complement.
CAATCTTCATTCTACTATGTAACTATAAACACCAAATCACACAATTCACTAGAAATTGACTCACCACCTCGAGAACAATAAAAACATATATTTGGTTCTAACCACACCCATCTAACCCAACATGCCATTATGTATTTTCTCTATTCATATTTATGATTTTTTTCCTCCATATAATAATAATCCACTCATGAATTTCAGTTCAACCTTAGAGTACTCCCCACCATAGTTATCACCTAACCAAAACAGTCTTCCATCAAAATAGTACCCCATTAAAAATATTTTTATGAAATTTATCATTGTGTTCATCACATCAACCCATTTAATTCCATAAAATTTCTATATTTAGACACCTATAGACGATTTCTAATGGAAAAACTTATTTTCACTCATTGGTGCACCATCACCCCCACCACCCGTGATCATTATTCCTTAAAATGTAGACATATTTTTCTATAATCTATTTCCTCAAATCAATGTTATACCACAACTCTCTATGTAATTATATTTTATAAACACCAACCATATCACTAGATTTTATGCTCTCACACCAATCACCAGTGCACCAATAGTATGACTGACTCTAGATTCACCTCAACATCATAATGAGCTTAATGATATTGCACAGACTCTAACCACCAGTGAATTAGAATTCAAAATATATTATTTAACAAGTAACTAGATATCATGAGAACATTATATAGTTAGACACACTAGTTTTACCTTGAACATAATTCAACTATTCTCACCACCTCCATGAATCTTCTAAATCAATATTGATACAATTGAAATTTATATGACACTTTCATCAATATGAGGATCATAATCATATCACAACCAAAATGGGAAACCAAAATCTATTGATGATCCTACATCTACAAAAATAAATAATGACTAGATATTATTCTCCAAATAACAACCACTAACTAGCATGATACACCATCTTTCATCAATTTTTAATAACTCATGAATGTTTACCTAGATATCTTCCAAAATTTACCGAAAATGAGGTTCATAAAATCCAATTTATAATGACATGATCTCAACCATATGGATTCCCCAATGAAACTACTCAAGAACCTACCCAACAGGGTCCCATCCTAAAACCTCCCTATCATAATTATTATTATAGAATAAAACCATGCTAATATATGTTTTTATGTATCAAAAAAAAAAAAATAACTCCGCAAAAACACATGTGTTGTTACATACCCAAGACCATTCTTAATAGACACACACATGTGAAATTCAATAATATTCTATAAAAATGGAATCAATTCATATTGAACTTACCCTTACCCTCACACACTGAGTCTATTTTTCCAAATCCCCTAAAATTTCACTCTCTTCCTAAAGATAATGTAATATACATAGAACATTCATAGTGATATATCCCCATAACTACCCTACAATAACCTAAAACAAATAGCTTAGAGGATTACTCAATCATCCACACAATTATACCCATGCTCCAATGAGTCATATCTCTTACTCCCTAGCATCAAACTAATATCTCATTAAACATGAATATTAGGTAGGTTAATCACTCCCATTTGTTGAGGCATCTCACTCATTCTAGGGCTAACCACACAATCACCCACCACACCGGTGTCATTCTAAACTATAATAAATGGTACCTATTAAAATATAGTTACCATGTATTAAAATTATTTTCAATTCCTAGGTTTCTAATTTCGACAAAATTCCATATAAAAATTTGGTTCTTTCTCTCAAGCCCACACATGATATCAAATGGTTCATCAAACATATAAGCGTCCCTATAGGCGGAAAAATATTATTTTACAATTATTTTTCCTCATTAAAACATCACCTAGGAAACATACCAATATTTCACCCATCTAATCACTACTCTATTCCATGAATAGTTAATTATGGTGTTCTAATTAGGTTTAATCCATAATAGAAATGACCAAATTGTTTACACGAGTAATAAAATTTATTATTTCGATAATTTATCATTATGTGGTGATGCATTCACCCCCCAACTTATAGGAATTTGTTTCTATGGACCCTTCATTTCAAACCATTTAGTGTCATTTCACTTCTGTATGGGAACTACACTTATACCATGTAACAATTGGGCCCTTGTATAAGAGATACACCATGTATTTAAATGGCCATTAGGCCATAACCTGCTGGGTTCCATCAGTTTCCCCACATACAAAGGGTCCCCTCTCTAGGTACAACCTATATACATGAATCAGTCATGAGATTAATGACTTTATGCACCATCCAACACATTTATTTTAGTGGTATCATTATAAAATAACTCACACCCCCAAAAACATCATAAGAGGTCACCCATACTGAACACTCTTGTAGGCATATCATTCTTAACTATAGTGTTCTAATCAGGAAGGATCTTGATAAATGATTGACCTTATTGAGATGGGTAGTTACATTTAGTCATTTAACCATTCATCAATTATTATTTTTATAGAAACTGTGACCATAGAACCATTCTCCCACCACTCTACACCGAATCATACCACAAACCAATAGGTCTAGGCATCCAACATATCATTCTCTTTTAAAAAACATATTTGATTCCTATAAGGCTCCAATAGAATAACATCCAAAAAACCAAATTAAATTCACAAGACTTTAATCATCCCAAAGAATTTTTGGATTGATAACTATGAGTCTGCATTAGTATAATTTCAGGGATCAAATATATAATAAAATTCTATATAGATTATTATTTACACTTTATATAAGTGAATAACTTCTTTTGAAACCCCATTTCCCATCATCGGATTTTCTATAAGGTATACAATTCTTGTAATGAACCCACATGGGTTCCATTTTTAGAAATCAATATCCCAAGATGACATGTTAAGGGCCCATATAAATACCATGTGCAAGGGGACCATATATCTAGGACTGGAGAATGTTCCATGATCAGAACCTGATGAGCTGTAGTTAGGAAAAATATTATGATTCCGATATGTACAATTCCACCAAAATGTTATATGGTAATGTATGATATAATTTATTGTTGTAAATTTAATCAATTACACACATATAATAAAATCGATTCACAAATTATCACATGAATGCCAAGTGATCCCTATGTGTCAAATATGAAGAATGGACACAATCAAATTTCCATTCGTCTAAAATTTTCATCCATAAATACCATCTCTATAGGCCCATCGTATTCAATAAAAATCTAAACCCTAATATCCCAAACTATAAATAGTCTTCTAAACATATCTGGTAATAAGGACATACCACCAAAACAATGTTCCTAACTATCCTCTCTAAGGTCTATCATAATATCTCGCACATTTCTAGAATACATTCCTATCATATCCCAAAATATTAAGCTAAAAACATACCACTTATATCACTTTTTGGTTCCCTCAAATGAATCCATATCCCATATCAGTGGATCGCATGACTTCAAGCATATATCCCTTTATTTAAAATCTTATCAACTAGTAGTTAGTACCTATTCTATAGGGTGGGGTTCTATGCCTCTAAATAAATGTCTTATTATTATGGAAAAATAAATAAAAAACAAACATTTATAATAATATAATTTGAAATAAAATATACTATAGTGTTATATAAAAAATATAATAATTTATATAGACCCATGGCTTTGGAAATTTACATGATTCACCAGTGGGGTCAACAAAACCTAAAATATAAAAAAATAATAAAATGTTATCTCAAATAATATCATTGATCCTCAACATAACTAAAACTCCACATACAGTCTAGATGAACCATACTAATCAATTTCATATCCTATAATTAACATAAAATAACACCTAAGGCATGAACATACCCCAAGGATTCCATTTAGGGTATGAAAAATACATCACATTTGGGTCTCACTAAGTTATCTAATTATAAACTATTGTATATATGTATGAATGAGGTTTAAAATAAATAGGTCACACATGAACAATGGATATAATGTTCTAAAAAGGCCACGACAAATATATTCATTTCATGTCACTGTGTGCCAACCTAGCCACCATGATGATTGATTATACATTCTTCAACTTCATTTTAAATTCTTCTATATTTCCTTATAACTTGTTCCATCACACATGACGTGTATCCCATACCTAAGGAATCAAGATATGGAATCTTCAAATCCATGACCCACTAATAGAAGGAATATGGCATTGGCATACATCCAAAAATTTTCTCATTTCCATATCACTTAGGTATAATATAATCATCTATATATCACATCCCAATGTGACCTAACATTTCCATGGGTATCCATTGACCCAATAATTTTTAGGATAGTTCCATCATCCTAGTATTGAATCAAAACATGACCCAACCCCAGGTGAGGTCCTTAATCAAATAATAATCATGGAATGGAATAATCATTGTTTCCTGAATCATTTCATTCCCAATACCTCTCGAGTTCGATACTTAGACAATGAATATAATGAAATATTCCAATAAATACTTTTCCTAAGACCATGAAGGCAGTTTCCCACAAACATGAGAACTGATCCATTGAAGGTGTAGTTCATCAAAAAAATGAACACAAAAATAACTATGTGGAAATCTGGAAACCAACCAAACATATCACTATATCATCATGTTGGCTCTAATAACTCACAGATAGATCCTTAAAATAAAAATTTTCATCTCATCCATTTGGACGTCTACTTGGTCCCTTCCAGTCAACCTTACCATTTTGCCATTTATAAGAATTCAAAAATACCACCCCTTAGAGACACAATAGTTCATTGGTTCATCATTAACCAAACCGAAATTTCTAACAGTTCTCACCAAGATCCCTTTTATATCCCAATCTCATCACAAAGGGACTATTTGAAGCGATATTAATAAAAAAACCCACACAAACCATCATATATGTAATCATTGAAATCTCATGACCATTTCTATGCATCATGTCACATATCATGAAGATGATTTCTAAACAATATACCTTAATAAATCCTCTATTTTAACATTATATATTTTCCCATTGGAATATTATTTTTTATAAATCTTATCTTTGCCACACTTTATCAGTAATAGGGTTTCACTCATCAAGTGTGAGACCTACAGTTTTTTACACGTCATCACAGGGACAAAGCCTCCCATTCTTTCCCAACGAGCCCTATTATCCTGTCCTATGCTACCAAACATCACCTCTAAAGCCCAAAAAAGAACCAAAATCTATAAAACCGTTCAACTTAGATCCTAACCCCATGGAAATATAGACTTATAGCAATCAAAATCTATACAAATGGTAAAGGAAATTGTCTTAAGCATTTGATGCCCAATGCCATCCTATCACTACCTATTTACACTTATGATCCCTGGACACTCCACCTAAACCTATAAAACAACCATAAAATTAGATAATAACCTATAAATATGTATATGAGATTAAATTATAGGGACCACTGACCATTGTGAATGATTTACCACCAATTTTAAGCTTCGCATTACCTCAAACAAGAATGTCCATGACTTTTATCATGTCATACTATTGCATGACCTATTTTCTAATGTCATAAAACATAAATAATTAATGTAAAATATTTATAGTAAGGTATTAAAATGAAACCAATGAGTCATAGTTTCTAATAGACTCAACAAGAATCACCATCACATCAAAAGCACAACAAATGTCCTATTAATGTTCTATTTACCACCCAAATAATCAACCAATGTAAAAGACATATCTATAACACATGAAAATCCATCAATAATGAATAATTTCTCCATAATTTGGTAATGTCCACACGAAACACTATAATGAAATAAACATAAAATGAGATTTTTTTAATGAAGAAGTAAAAAATGATATATAAAATTGAAATAACCTTAAATAATGATAAATTTTCTCCTAGAACAACCCCAAGATATGGGGTTTAGAGAGAGTTAATTATTGGAAACAGATTAGGAAAAAATGGCATCGATCAATAAAACAAATCCCCTATAAACGATGATATATTGACTGTAAAATGTAGTCCTCTCCTAATCAGAATACAACACATGCGAATGATTCATGGGATGGGCCTTGTTGTTTATAGTGTTAATTCCATATCCTTAATACATTCATGGGTTGGATCCTTGGTTCATGGAATGCTATGTTTGTGTTAAGGGGGAATCCCCTGGGATTACCCCATGACCAAAGTGAACCATGGTTCATAGGGTGAATGACTACATGATGTTGAATTTCATAGCTCAAGCACCCTAATCCATCATATTTTTTTCCAATTGAAAACAAACAATTCCATCAAAACCTTTTTCCTCATAAAAAAATCTATCTCTATGAGAATATCTAATTATTTCAACCCAAATCCATGTCTTGGTTCTAACCCACCCCCCCTCAAAAAACTAAAAACTCAAATTCGGAAAAATTATAGTAAACCAATTGTATGTGGGAATTAGCACGAATGATACAATTAGTGGACATGATTTATGAATTTATAATTCATTATTAAATTTTTATTTTCAAAGGGTCATTAAAATAATCCATAAATAATGTACTTTATCTTTATTTTTTAATAGAATATATGAGATTATAAACTAAAAAAACTGCCAAAAATTGATCAGGGTAATATCTAATGACTTTATTCATGAAATCCATTAATATAGTGGAGATCCTTTTTATCCTAAAGATAATAACAATGAATTCAATGTTTCTATATACTATATGGATGTATTCCATAGGTATAAACTCCCATTTCACCATTATTTAATGAATTATTATATTATAGGGTAGTATTGTTTATATAACTCTAATGGATAACTATATCACTATTGATTTTCACTATAAAATTGTGGAATAATGAAAATAAACCATATTTGGACATGAAAATAATCCATTTCTTGGAACTATCTTGTTTATAAGGTTTCGAATGAAAACTGAAATGTGGTTACATTCAATTTATTTAAAAATTGATTTGGAAGAATCAATTATCATCCTTCTAAAGTACTGATCCATTAATAGTTGATTTTATAAGTATTTATTAGGGGGTATTTGTTATCTATTCAGCGACATGATCTTCTTATGTTTATCATATTCATTGAAAAGATTCATTTGTCCACTTATTTTCAAATCACATGATATAGATGTGTTATTGATTTTTACTAGATAGTTTCTTTATTTTGGAAATCATAATACAATTCACATAAAAATGATCACAAATAAGTGTCTATATATGAAGTTGTATTTTAACATAATTAAGTTCTTATAACTAAAATTACATAACTCTAAAATTATTTATGAAGTTCTAGATAGCTAATGTTCAAAAGGTTTGTTACTTCCATCATATTAATAAGTAATTTATCCAGAATGAACTAACTCATTTATAAATGAATATGTTCAAGGGTTCATCTAATGGTATTTGTATCGTTAATGTTGCAAATGATTTAAGGTTTTTTGGAATTCAACCATTGGAGTTATTCGAATGTTTTCTTATACATTAATCCTCGCCATGATAGTAATATGTAATAAGTTATAATTAATAGTAAAATTGATTTCTAAAATCCATTTTTCATTTTAAATAATTTAGTTTTCTTATTACTTTATGTGCTTATCATATGTGTGATTATTATTTTTGAGGTTTTCTACATGATTTATCAATATCAGTGGGTTTCCTTGAAAATACCTTTATATATTCACTATAATTGTTGTCCATTTAATTCGACATTATTGATGGATTTAATGGATATGAAACATAAAATCTAGATCATTTTATCATTGGAATTCATGGATTGGAATAAAATTATCTTGGACATTTGGTTTTTGGAATTTTATTTTCTAAATATAAATATTTTTCAGAGATTTCATGGATAGGATGGCATACCTTCTGATAAGTATAAATTTCAAATAGAAAATGATAGGTTTGAAGTCATGGATATATTAGATCTATTCAATAGGTCTACCTTTAACATTGGTTTACTGATAAATATCCTTTTTAAAGAGTGATTTACTAAACAATACTACATATTTTTATAAATAGTAGTTTTATACAATCAGAAATATCAGTTTTTTTAGATTATCTAGTTTAATGAAATGCTTATTTTAATCATTCATTGTTAGTAAAAATTAACGATCACATTATTTACTCTATGTAAAATTTATTTTATAACTACCTTTAACGTAGTTACTAAATTCACTGATAGAATCAGTATTTGAAAAATATGACAAAAAATTTATCCAATTAGTTTTTCCTAGAAAAACCGACCATCTTAATACTCAATGTTGAAAAAATTTATATGTTTACTTTTTACAACTACAATTTACCAGATCCCCCTATTGATTTTATTTTACATCATACCTTGAGATATCATATTTTATCACAACTATTATTTAACATAATTATCAGACTAAAATAATTAAAATTTATTTCTATTAGATTGTTAGAATATAAGCCCAGTTTCCATATAATAATAGTCTCAATAGAGGAAAAAAATTATACAATAAAAGGACCACATGTTAGAAACCTAAAAACCATAAATACGACTAGTACATTGATTTTTATTGACATATTTATGATTACTGAATTCTTCATAAGATATATTATATAATATACTATATAGTGGAAATTATTATTTCACTAACATGAGACAATAATGTTATGGAGAAGGAAAACAATTAATTTTCTTATTAAGAAAAAAATACCAGGTAGACTATAGAATAAAAATTAATTTATATTTTTATATGGATAAGATCTTCTATTGGAAGATATCATCATGTGAAAATGAAGACATAATTTTGAAGAAGTTGGAGATAAGGCATTTTGGAACATTAAATATATTATAAAAAAACAGATATATTCTTAGAGATAACAATAATGCTTTAAATTTTATAACTAGTGAAATTGTTGGATAGATCCATTAATGGTTTATGATAATAGTAAAATTATTATAATTATTGGGTGAAAGTGGTTATCTAAGGATCAAGTAATTGAAAACATAATTGATGATATTACTTCAGAATTGATGTCCAAAAGGATAAAAATTTCTGATATTATACATTTGAAAATGATAATTCTAGAAGATTAACTTTGAACATTAATGAAGTATGAAAGATGACTGAAAAGTGATTTTGGAATAAATAAATTGAATAATTATGTAAATATAGCTTATACTTCATGTAATACCAATAATACTTTTTTTAATTATTGGGATCTAAATTAGAAATCACTTTTTAAAAAATGAAAATGTATATATTCGGAACTAGGTGATTCAAAATAACCTAACAATGAACACTCTCGTAATTTAATATGGATAAACATAAAAAATACTCATAAAATGAATAATTGAAAATACATGAATAATTATTGAGAAATTATATGTTATTAAGGAATAGATAATTGTCACATCAAACAAGACATTCATAAAACGTACATGTAAAATAGAAATATGAAAAGACATTCTAATAGTAAAGGATTGAAAATTTTAAAGATTTATACATTTACAGTGCTACTTAAAGTAAAATGTAAAACCCATAGATTTTGTGGTATGTTTCTTTTAAAATTTAAAATATTTTATATAATGTGGTACAGTTATGACTGATTTTTAATTAACAAAAATATATTATTAATGTCATTATTAAAAAAACATAGTTATAAACCCTCCACATTAACATATTTTAATTGTATATTTATTTTAAAACGAAAATTTTGAACTTTAAAAAAAGATAATGGAAAAAATAAACATATATTCTAATATATGAATGTCAAAATTAGATATAGGTTTTTTTTAAAGTTCTATCTATTGACGTATAGTGAAAAAAATCAATTATAAATGAAATTTGAATATTTATCTAATTAATTTATAATGATAAATTTTATTTTTAATTGATTTGATAGTTGAATCAGATAAATTAATTATCTATTAATTTAATTTTTTTCATTATGATAAATTTCTTATTCAATTTTGATATAAAGGCATTTTAAACATTACAACAATTTCAATTTAAAAAACCCACTTTCTCATGCTGTCTATGGGATTAATTTTAAATTATTTTATACAGTTTTGGGTTGTATATTTTGAACAAGAGATTCCGTATTTTTAATCATAAGTTCAGAATTAAGTAAATAGTCCTATTTTTTTGACAATAAGAATAGTCAACTATGAAGTTTTATTACCACTATTTCATGAAAATATGGTGATTAGGAGTAAAAAATTATTATATATATTATCAAAATACCCTAAATATTGAATTATTTTTATTTTATTACTGATTTTCAACTAAAATCTTCCTTGGTAATGATTTATGACTTATTGGAGACACTTAAATGATTTTAACAACCAATTATAATCTTATTTAATGAAAAATCCAACTTGTCACCATAATGTTTAATTTTTTTTAATTTTTTTAATATATGGTTGTGAAGAAGATATCTTTAAACATAAAGAGTATTTGGAAATATAATACAATTATCTTTATCATGGTAAATGTTTTAATTATTATTGAGGAAATAAAAACCTTAAATAATTACACAATAATAATACTATAATTAATTATTTAATTAAATATTCAAATAAATGTACTTAAAAATATTAAACATAATATAAATTTAATAAATTAATGTGCAGCCTGGATTTTCTCTATTAGTATTCCATATTATGATTTTATTTAAATAGTTGGATCCAATATTTGTTAAGGCTTTATATTTCATTATAATTGATGAATTGATTCAGAACTAGCACTAATGATTTTTTTTACAGATAATATTTTAATAAATTGTTTAAAATGTATAAAAATATTAATTAAGGATATATATTTATTTATATGGTCTAAAATATCAAGAATTCGAAATTTATGGTCCATTTTACTCTTTATAAATAATAATTTTATCCTTTTATTAATGGAAACATTATTATCATAGTAAAAAATTAAAGTTGATTAAATATTTGTTATTTTAAATGATATGGTTGAAACTATGAAAAAAAATTAAAATATATTGGTTGATGATATTACAAACTTATTTTATATTATATTCAAATACATTTCATATTGTATATATTTGGATTGACAATTAATTTATAATAAAATTGTCTTTTGAGAAATTCCAAAAGTTCCCCTCACCTCAATTATAAAATGGAATCTCTTCACTAACTTTTTAGCACTTTAAGAAACCTATTTTTTTCATGAACCAATTTCATTTACTCGTCTATTACCCCCATTGAGGGTATTGAATAATGATGGATCTATTTTCTATATATTATATATAATAATGTTTTGATTTAATTATTATTATTTTTAAAATACCATTATACACTATCTTTCCAATCAATCGAGAAGGGAAAGAATCGCTTGTACATATATACGGATGATCATAACTATGTTGTGATAGAATTCATTTTTTGTCACCATATTATATAGATGGGGACAATGATTGGATTAGTGATTAAATATGATATTAATAATATAATTCTACCTCTACAATGATAGTATAATTTGCATCTAATCACCATAATATATTTTATGAAATGATAACATCATTTGTGCATATGTGTGGACTACCATCTCCACAATGTTATTATATGTTTTCACTTATAATTCAGAAGGATGGTGGTAAAGATTATTTTAATGAACTTATACGATATATATAACATAATAATGTTTTTAAGGGTAAATTATTAATTATATTTCTTTTATTCCATTATATGAAAATTTTAAATGTTTTACATGCATATGTACGACGTACCGTCTCAATTAATAGTGTAATTCATTTTACTATCACTAATTTTTTATGAATGATATAAAATATGTAAATAATGAAATTTCATAATATGTAAACCATTATTATCTTTCATGAAATTATATTACAAGATCAATGTATTATAAGCAAGATTGCCAAAGTGAAATATGGTTGGAAAATGAAGCAGTTATCACCTCAAACAGTATTTTTAATAAAACATTATTAATAAATAGGTTATTAGATATTATAAATAAGAAAAAAAAGGTAAGATATGGTTATGGATTAAACAATAAATAAATTTCTATTTTTTATATATGTTATTTTAATATGAAAAAATAAATTATTTAAGGTAAGTTGTAACTCAATTTTTGATTCATTGGGTTAAACAACTATTTCATTGATTTTTTCATTCTATGATTATGTTTAAAATTCCTCCCACAAATTTATAAAATATAAATAAATCATGAAATAAATGTTTCATACATGATCTGGGTTTCATGTACACCATTATATGTGTGTACATTTATTTCATGTATATATATTTATTCGGGGGTATGGATTTCTTGTCCATGATATTATTCATGGGCATGGACTTGGTTTCATGCCCATAACATTACTCATGGGCCTGATTCCATGTCCATAAAATATTTATTTACCCGATTGTTTTATTATATGTTCAATCAGTAATAATTTTATATTAAACACACAATTTCATCTTTCATGTCAATATTATGATCTCATATAGAATTTTATTTTATAATACTGTGATTCATGCTTTTATAACTTCAGTAATGTATTCTATGACATAATATGATAACAATTGATATGAAGGGAATAATATTTATATTTTATCCAATTATTCTTATTTTATGAATGATATAACACTTGTTTACTCGTAATGAGCATTTTATCTCACCCATTATTTTATGCCTTTTTCCCCAAGATATGAAGAATGTTACTATTTATGATTTTTTAAAAAAGGGTTATAGTTATAAAGGATTAAGTGACAGGAGATGTATATGTTTAATGATGTGGTTACTTTTCTAATTCCATGTATCTAAATACTCTAAAACCAAATAACTCTATCACGAGTTTTTTATTCTATGTAAATATAATTCATATATTTATATGTAATATCCACTTATGAAAACATTAGGTCATTAAATATGATATAAGAGAAATGTTTCTCTTAAACATTGGAATCAAGGATGAAAAACCATTGTATAAACTATAATGATATGTGTAGGTTACCATCTAATCGTATTAGTAATGATCTTGAATAACCTATGTTAAAACTAAGGTTGTAAATATCTAAATTTTACCCATTATTTCATCTATTATGAGTTTTTTTCATGTATGATTAGTGACACTAACACTATTATTTTTTGTTTCAATGAATAATTAGAACCCAAGGGAACCATGTTAGTGATGAATGTGATAATAAATGAAAAAAATTCTCCTCTCGAGAAACCTAATGTAATCCAATACATGATTCAAAATATTATGAATATAATCACACATGAAATTACTCATATTGGGATTATAAATGAGAAATCAACATAACAGCATTATATTGAGTCCTTCATGATGTATCAACAACCAAATTTCAGTGGATCATCTAATCCCCTTGTGGAAAATAAATGCTTTAACAACATCGATAAAATATTTTCTATATTTCAATGCTCTTGACATCAAAAGCTCTTCTTATATGATTATCACCCAAAATAAGAAATAAATCATTGGTGTAATATTATCATGACTATATGGCAAGAAGAAGAAACTGAATCAGTGGAATGGGATGATATTAAGGGAATATTGGTCCAACAAAGTATTTACCTTGTATTCTACATAAAAAAATTTGGAACCGATTTCATAAGATGAAGGTGGAGGTCGATGTACCCATTAGTACATATAATGAAAATTTTATATGGATTTAGAGGTATAAATATTTTTTTATTAATATTATTGAATATATCATTTCTACAGCGACATGAAACTGAGTCTTCAAAAGGAATTATCTATAGAAACATTTGACATTATTAATAAATTCTATTACTTGTACCAAAATTGTAAATGAAAGATGGAAACCATCAAAGATTTAATGATATGTAAAAGAAGATGGAGCATCAGGGAAACTCAAATGTTTTTCCATGTGTTGTGAAGAAAAGGTTTCATCCTCTTACTTGGAAATATTTTTGCAAGAAAAACTCAAGTAAATTTATAGAATGGTGAAGAAAATTTTTCAAGTGTGGGATGCCTAACTATAAGGAAATTAAATATCAAAGTAATGAAAAGATTCATGTCATTGAAATGAATATTGATATATCTCACTAAAATGGGCCACTCATGCTCTAATGCTATAGATCCATAGATTATGTGCATTATTCCAATCAATGCATGAATCAAATGAACATTATTGTTATCATAAATGACGTATTATGCTCAGAGAAAAAATGAAATCAAATTATATTACAATATTAGATGTGGGATAAGAAAATGATATGAAAAAATGTATACATACCTACCACTCTATAACAGCTAATGTTCTATATAATTCTGGATCAACTAACTATTTTATTTTGTAGTAATTTTATAATGGCATTTCTTTATAAAATCAATAATTAAATGTTTAGTAATCTATGGATACTCTTAATGGATGAACTATCTTATATCATGTTTATATATCTTTTATGATTTATTGTTTTTGGAAGGTTCTTAATGAAAATCATGTGATTCTCCCTCTGCATAAATTTTATGTGATTATTTTCAATGATTGGTTTTTTCTATATGGGTATTATATTAATTTTTATGGAAGATAAGTGACACTACATATTTTCAATGAAATCATAATTATTAATAAATTTAGTGATGAATAAGAACTTATAATAGAAATAAAATATATATTATCTGTATTAATTTTGTCAATTAAGGTTATCTATTTCAAATGTTTTTTGAGAAACTAAACATTTAAAATAAACCAATAGTTTTGGAAATTATTGATTTATTTCAAGAATAAATTCTAGGTCTTCGGCCAAAGAGTGATGTTTATTTTTCAATTGTACTCATTTATGGTGATATGACTATTTTAAAGACACCTAATGTGATGGACCCAATTAAGTTGTTAGAATTGATAAATCCACTATGTGATGATCATGATAGGTGATTTATATTCCCTAAGACATCATCATGTGGCTCAACGATTTTATTTTTTACGAAGAAATAAGGATCAATGAAATTCTACATTGATTATTAAGAACGTAACATGATTAATATCAAAAAAGTTATCATCTTCCTTGAATTGATGAATTATTTGATCAAAAACATTGAGGCCAATATTTTTCCAATATTGAACATCATTCTGGATATCATCAATTGATATTCAAGAAGGAGGATATAGATAATAAAACATTTCGTACAAGTTATGGACACTATAAATGTATAATTATGCCTTTTGGTCTTACTAATTCCTTAAATATCTTTATATATTTAATTAAAATATTTTAGCGACTATATTGATCACATTTTGGTAATCTGTATAGATAATATTCTAATATATTTAATGATTAAAAATTTATATGATGATCATTAAAGGATTATGATATCGACTGTGATTATAGGAAATCTGTATGCCAAATTTAGCATTTTTGAATATTTTCTTTGAGAAGTTTCGTTTTTAGGTAATATAATATCATGGGAGGATATATTAGTATATACTTAAAATAAATAGGATGTAAATAACTATCATAGACCAACCTTGATGACTGAAATCCATAATTCTCAAGGGTTTAATAGATATTATTGATGTTTTTTGAAATATTTCTAATGATTATATAACCCATTCAGCAATTTGAATAAGAATGTAGTGCAGTTTATTCAGATAAATTAATTGGAAGAGAATTTCATGGAACCAAAAAGAAGGATGGTTAGTGAACCAATTCTCACACTACCCTAGGGTGGTGAATGGTTATAGATTCTTAGTGATTTATCAAATAAAGAATTGGGATGTGGTAAATGAGAAATGATATGGTTATATATTATTATTCAAAACAATTGAAGGTCCATTAGAAAAATAATCAAATCCTAATTTGGAGTTAGCTTTGATTTTTTTCCTTTAATGGTTTAGATTAATTATCAGTATGTACCAAATATTGACATATATACTGATTAGAAATTCATAATGTAAATTTTAACTAATTTTTTTTGAATATGTGCCAATGAAAATTGTTGGATATTATTAATTATTATGAGAGATATATACATTACCACTCTGGGTGACTGGAGAAGTTAAAGATTATTTTCATAGAAACTAGAATTCTATATTATCCATGATGGGGATAAAAAATATCCATTATTTAAGGATTTAAAATTTATGGTTATTTTAATATTAAATGAAGTAGAGAACACCAATATTTGTAAGTGAATGTTCAACCAACTATCAAAGTGAACATTAAATATATTCTGAAGGATGTTGTTGTGCAGAAAAACAAGCTAAGAAATGTTCCAAACTTCATCCTTGATTTTTTTGGAATAACAAGGTTCGTGAACCAAAAATATGTTCCCCCCATATAGATGATTTGAAGAAAACTCTTTGGGATGAGGTTCATAGTTCAACATTCTCTATTTATTCTATATTTACAAAGATTCATAGTGACCGAAAATAATTTTTGTGATGGTATAAAAAGAAGACAGATGTTGTAGAATATGATTCTCTTAGCATAGTTTATTAGAAATAGATGGTTGAGATATAGAAGTTGAAGTCCATTTTATAAGCATTTACCATAACTAAATTGAAATTTGAGAATATAACCATGGATTTTGTCATTGGACTCCCCAAAACATTTAAAGTCCTTAATGAAATATAGGTTATAGCTGATTTCTTTATGAATAAGAATCACTTTATATCTAAAAAATATTATTCAAATATTGATCATATTATCATAATATTTATTAAGGAAGTGGAAATATTTCATATAGTATCAATTTCCACTATATCTTATCCGTATATGAGGTTTATATCATTGTTTTGGAAATGTATACACATCGATCTACATAAAAAGATTTGTTTTCAGTAGTGAATATCATCCATAGATGGATTATTAGTCTATTTGGTACATTAATATTATAAAGTAAATGTTGAGATAATTATATATATATTTCAATGGAGTTTATGATCAACACCTTCCAATGGTATAATATTCTTACTATAATATTTCTATGAATATCTCACTAGAAGAGGGTGATGAGATTTGAAATGGAAGGAAATATAGTCCCTAGGTATATTTTTTCTTTGAAAATATATATTTTATTGGGACATAATATTATTATTTTCAAATTCTACCAAATCAATATAATGTTCATAATGGGTTCCATGTAACTCTCATGATGAATTTTAAACCTGATATTTAACATGTGTTGAACTCCGATGTTCTAACGGGAAAGTAAGAACATTCTTATAAAGTGTAAGCAGTAGAGATTATAGATTAGAGGGATATAGTTTGAAAATATAATACCAATAACTTGATCTTTCTTTTTGAAATCCCCACCAATTTGTAGAAGCCATGTGGGAACCAGAGGATCTATTGTGATAGAGGAATCCTCATTTTTATATTATTTTTGTAATGAATTTCTATATAAATATTCATTTTATGTTGTTGTGTAATGTAACAACATAAGATTTTATGTTATGTCTTGTTTTAAGTTTAATCTAATCGATATAACTTGTTATAACCATGAAAAAGCATATCCAAACTAAAATATACTATTAATCCCATTATTTAATATGATAATTCTGAATAGTAATTTTTCCCTTTTAATTAAAGATTATATTAAAAATAATTGTTTAAAATTTTATAAATATTATTTTAAAATTTGGAATTATTTTTCAAAATTAAAATTTCAAAATAACCTAAGGGTTCATTTTTTTTGTTTTATCTAAAAAGTTTCATCTCTTGAAGAATAGAATAAATATTGAATATTTATTCCAAATTTCCTACTCATATAAATAATTTTTAATGTTAAATTATATTTTAGATTTATTTTAAAATTATTTTAAATAAATAATATATGAATTAATAAAATTTAGGTCATTATGATGAATTTTATATTGAAAATGGATAAAACCCACAACAAACATTTGACTATTTTTACATTATAAAACATGCTTTCTTGTCTCAGCTAATGGTTTAATTAATAATTAATTTTAGTCTTTTTTTATTTTGAATATTGAAAAATTTATTCCATATTAACAATCATATGTTTAAAATTTAGTAAATAGTTTTCTTTTAGTTTTGTATAGTTTGAATAGTAAATATAGTGATCTTGTTATCATAATTAGTGGTAAATCAGGTAATGAAGGGTACGAATAATATTATAAATATTATAAAATTAACCTAAACCTATGTAATGTCCTAGACCTGTCCAGTCCATTACATTGTGAAAATGTGGTGTTGGAGGTGCTCTGGGAGGTCAAGGTGACTTATCCCCAACACTTTGCCAATTTTCCAGTTCTGTGAACAGTGTTTCCAGTTTTATGAACAGTAATGGTAGGTGTACAGTGTAGGACAGATCGGTAGCACAGATCAGTAGCACAGATCAGTAGCATAGATCGGTAGCACAGATCCGTACCACAGATCGATAGCACAGAGCGGTACCACAGATCGGTATCATAAATAGGTAGCACAGATCAGTAGCACAGATCAGTTTCACAGATCGGTAGGTGTACAGTAACTGTAGGTGAACAGTGTTTCCAGATTCCTATAGTTTTTCCCATTTTGACATTTCCTTTGACGTAAAATACATTTAAAGCCTTATTTTACGGAATCTTAAGGCCGGTTAAAAGGCCATAAATCCTATATTAATTATTCCTAAGGCTTGGAATGTTTCACTTGGTCAAACTGTGTGGGTTAATGTGATCCGCTTTTAATGGAGAAT
Organism: Viscum album; assembly: GCA_963277665.1. Lineage (NCBI taxonomy): Eukaryota > Viridiplantae > Streptophyta > Magnoliopsida > Santalales > Viscaceae > Viscum > Viscum album. The sequence goes on along the minus strand of OY728143.1, from coordinate 2,080,627,955 downwards.
TAAGCGAATCTTAAACCGTCCCATTAAATCTTCAAAAAGGAATGAGATATCATCCTCCCTTGTTCTTCCTCTTTGTTCTCAGGTATTGGATTCTAGAACCTTTCAATCCTTCCCATAGAAGTTTCACAATCAAACTTTACACCTAGGATTAGATCTGCTATGTTTTGATGCAACCAAGCTGTATCAATCATTCTTCGATATAAGGTATGGTGTATCATTGTTCTTTTGGGGTTCATCTTCTCATGTTTCCCTTTCCTTATTATAGCATGTAATCTCCCTGCTTCTAATGGGTTTTTCTTGGGGTTTGGTTGGTTCTGTCATACTATGGAATCCTTGGGTAGATGCAGTTGTCGTGAGGGGAGGATTGTGACCCGTTTTGTGGATAAAGATCGTCAAGAACTCTTCGAGGTAAGGGATTCGTGCTTCCCTCTCTTTTACATGCAATTGTATTATTAGCATGTATAATTCCGCTGGATGACTTTGGTATTCACTTAATAAATATATTTGAACCGGATTAATAAATTGAAATCTATCATATGTTATTTCTTCTTGTTTTTCTAGATAGTGCGATATCTATGCTTTCTTGGTTTAGCTGTTTCTTCTTGATGGAAATCGGTAAAGAACGTAAACTGGGATTTATTGATAATTGTGGGCAAAAGATAAAGAGGCATGAAAACTAATCTAGTTCATGTTGAAATTTGATGTTAATCAAATTAGTGATGTAAGAATGTCTATTTATTTGTGATAGCTTGCAGATTAGGTTTCCTGAATTTAGGAACCTACGTTTAATAAATCTTTTAATTCAAGATGGATTAATGAACCACTTGTTTGATAATTTCTTAAAGGGTTTGGAGTTACCCTCTTGACTTGTTAAAGGGACAAGAGCCCATTTGATGTGATGTTTGATTTCCTGCTGCTTGTGCTGTGATGTGAGACTGGATGGATGTTGTGATATGTGGAGGTAGGAAGGCCTTGTGGTTATGGCAGCGGATGACACATAGAGTGGAGAGATGAATCAGTTTATGCATGTGGGTGTCGGGAAGGGCACCAGGGATAATGGTATGGGATGGATGTGATGGATGGATGTTTGGTGGTTTGATTGGTTGTTTATTTGCTTTACTTTTCCCCACTTCTCAAGGCAGCTGGTCTTGCTTGCCCTCCTTCTGAAGGGGGTGAAGACACGAGGGGTATGCCACATGGTTTCCAAGTTTAGCCTCTCGAGGGAGAATGAGTCTACGCTCTTTCTATAGATGGAAAAGACTCGACGGGTAGTATATCTACTCACCTTGTTGAGACCCCTTGTCTTTAGTAGGATAGGTTTCTTTTCTAAAATCCCTGGGAATATGGGAAATTAATTCTTTAATTATTGTTTTAATAAATGATGATAACCCATGGGGTTGGAGTTTGTTGAAACTTAATGTTGAGGTTGAGAACTTTTGAAGGGATGGTGGAATTTTTGGATGTGGTGTTAATGGAATTTAATGTGGAATTGTTCGTGGTTAATTAATCTTTAAGGAATTAATTAACATACAGTGGAAATGATAAAAAGGGAAGGAAGTAATCTAATAAAGATCTTCAAATGGTTGTGTGCTTATAGGACACCTAGTCTTAGAAGTAGCAGCCTAGTGTTTGAGAGAAGTTAGATGCAGTTGTGTATAACACTAGGTTATGCCCACAGTGTGGTTGTGAGATATAGTATATTCTGTAATTTTTGTGTTTCTATATGCTACTCCACACTGTCGGTAATGGAAGCTGACACCCCAGGGATTCTGAGCCCTGGGGGGGGGGTGCTTTCCCCCAACATTCTGATGGGAGGTTGAATGGCTGACTACCCCCTTTAGCCTCGCTCTCTTGTCTTGGTAGACACTAGTGGTTTTGGAACAGCGATTACATTTCCCCATATATGTGTGTAGAGGGATATAATGGCTTTTGGTTATTTCACACACATATATTCAAGATATAGAATGTTATAGACTACTATAGGTGTAACATGTATAGGTTTTGATGGCTCGAGGATCCTTACTCGGCGTATGGGTTGTGATGGTTTGAGGTATAATACCCGACGTGTGATACCAGTTATGCGAGCTGTGGTGGCTCCCGGAAACTTCCTGGTTACTTTTGGTTGTGAGGATGGTGTGGTGATTAGCCCAGGTGTTTGGGGGCAAGCCTTTTTGGTGCAGGTGGTGCAGATTGTGAAGCATAGCCCAAGTTTATATGGGAAAACATTTGGAGAGAGATGCACATGACGTATGTCGTTGGGGAAAAGAGGCAAACCAGTGGGGAATTAGTAGTGGGGTACCCTTGATATTCTTTCTTATATGGTATATTTTTGTATACATTACTTGGTGAGAGTAGCCATGGTGAGGTTGTAAACTTAGTATACCTGTTTAGGTGATGTGTCTGTTTCACTTGTTGTTCACTAGGATTTAGGATGCGTTCTTTACTTTTGCACGAGAGGCTTCAGAAAGGATGCTACTGTGTATACTGTTATACTCACCCTATGTATATATAAACTGCTTTTCAGGCCACTAGGAGCAGTATGGAGATTAGGCTGGTTACTATTAGCTTTTGGTTTTAGGATCTGTTCGGGAATGTGGTTGCTGCTGTATTATTTTCTTTTGGGTACTTCCAGTTTTTCCCTTTCAGTTGTAGTAATGTTTCATGGAATTTCATATATGCACGTGGGTTTTGTTTATATTTTAGTTCTGAATTGGAGTTGATTGGTGTCTATCTTATCTCTCTCTTTCGTATGTGTTCTCTTAGAGGGTAATGCCTCCCATTTGTGTGTTTACTATACCCCTGGTGCTAGTCGCCAACCCATGGCCTACTAGAGGCGGGACTCGGGGGTCATTATCTCCCTTCTCGCATTGCCTGCCTAGAAGGGGTACACTTTGTGTTGAGGGGGTCATGACAGAGTGGTATTAGAGGTCTGGAAGAGGGATAGGATGGAGATTGGAGTTAGGCACAGGTGAGGTTACATGGGTTGGTAGGGAAACAATGTCATTCATGTTTAGAAAGTGGGGTAACCACTGGAGACCGGCATAGACATAGGCATTTAGGTACCCCTATGATATGTTGCATGGTCCTTCATGTTTACAATGGCTACTAAACACGGTGATACTTGTTGCAGGGTAGAGACCTAGGAAAGGATCATGCATCATTCTTCTTTGTGCCTGTGTTTGAATGGGTAGACCTTGGTATAGGTTAAACTAAAATGAATGAAAGAAAAAAATTATATATTAAGGTTGAGTCATCAATATTATAGGATTAGGTACTCTAACGGTTTGTTATTTTTCATGAATGGATTCAGGTAGATGTCCTCATCAAGCTCGCATAGATGATGTCCAGCAGGCTGCGCCATCAGATCTCCATCGGGTAGAGGTCGATGATGATGACACTTGGAGGAAGAAACTCTGAGAGTTTCAGCACTAGAGTTTGCAGTAGTACAAGGGCTCTATTTCTGATGCAGCCCTGGAAGACTGTTTAGATAAGGTGTAGATCGTCTTCAGTTCGATTCATGCTCGGAAAGAGCACTGGGTGTCATTGATTGTGATGATGCTGCGTGGAGCAGCAAGGCAGTGTTGGCTCTTATTCCTCGAGGATCATGAGGAGTCCGTGATATCATGGGAGGAGTTTCGAGACAAGTTTAGAGTTAAGTTCCTTTCCTCAACTGTGAAGACGTCTACTCTCCAGGATCTTCTTACCCTTCGATAGGGGAGCTCTAGTGTTCGAGAGTTTGGAATCCGTTTGATGAACCTTTTACGATATGCTTCGAACCAGTTACCAGATGAGGAGGCCAGGGCGAGGCATTTCTAGGAGGATTTGCATCCAGAGATCTAGCGTCAGGTCGCCCAATTTATGATGAAGACATATCTTGAGGTGCTGGTGAGGGTAGAGGTTGTCGAGAGGACTTTGTCTAGGACCAGATCATCACGAGAGGGGCATCAACATGATTCCTCACGAAGCAGAGCTTTGGTTCGGGGTTCTCGATTTTCAGGGCAGAAGAGCTTCCGTTCAGCTGTGGGTAGATCCTATCCCTTGACGTATTGTTTCTCCGGAGGCAGAAAACCTCAGGCCTATGCTAAGGGATCAGGAGCTTGTTTTTCTTGTGGTGATCATGGTCATCACCAGTGGGAGTGCTCAACCTTTCAGAGTGGTCATCATGCACCGAGTGCTCTGCTCCAGGTTCTTCCGTTGAGGCCGTTCCAGTTGAGGTAGCTGTAACAGGTTGCACCATCTTTAGATCACTATAGGGTAGATGGGGTAGGTAGAGGATAGCCCCATGATGCTCCCCATCCTCGGAGAGTAGAGCGCGGCCATGGTGGTGGTCATCATCAGGTTCAGAGAGGCCGTGGAGGAGGCCGTGGTCAGCTTTATGATCTAGCGTTGCCAGCCCCATATGAGCCAAATGTCATTCGAGGTACCCTTTGCTAGTTTTCTACCTTGGTGTATGACTTGTTTGATTCAGGAGAAACACACTCCTTCATATCACCTACCCTTGTACATGCTTTGGTACATGAGGTAGAGAAGCTTCCAGTGCCCTTGGCGTTGACTACGCCAGTTGGAGGTCAAGTTGACTTGTTTGAATTATGTGGAGACTATGAGCTAGTGTTGGGGAAACACCACTTTTGGGGAGATTTCCTATGTTTACGAATACAACCATATGATGTCATCCTCAGCATTGATTGGTTGTATTTAGTACAGGCTATCATGGATTTCTATAGGAAGAAGGTCATTTTATTTGATGTAGATGGAGAGAAAGTGGTGTTTGTTGGTGAGAGAGATCCTTGGATGGGTCATAGATTAGTTCCATCCTTATCATCCATGATGTATGAGTTGATTTTGAGTTCTTCAGAGGTTCAATAGTTGGCGTTTCCAAGGGTCATGGAGGAGTACCCTGATGTCTTTCCAGAAGAGGTCGTAGAATTACCCCCTCGACGAGAGATCGAGTTTGGGATCAAGCTATATCCAAGAGAGTCTCTTATCTCTATGTCTCCGTATAGGATTTCCCTTCTGAGATACGAGAGTTACACATATATCTTGATGGTCTGTTGTATTGCAGTTTTGTTCTGCCAAGTGTGTCACCATGGGGTGAACCATTCTTGTTCGTGAAGAAGGCCAATGAATGTTTGCGGTTGTGTGTCGATTATCGTCACTTAAACAAAGTGACAATAAAGAACCGTTATCCTATTCTGCGGATTGATGATTTATTCGATCAACTGAAGGGTGCATGTTGGTTCTCAAAGATCGACTTACGGTCAGGATATCATCAAATGTGTGTGAAGGATGAGGATATCCCGAAGATTGCTTTCCGTTGTTGTCATGGGAATTATGAGTTTGTTGTAATGCTATTCGGTGTGACGAATTATCTAGCTGTGTTCATGGGATTGATGAATGCTGTGTTCCGTGAGTTCCTGGACATGTTTGTGGTGGTTTTCATCGATGAAATCCTTGTGTACTCCACAACTGAAGAGGAGCTTGCAGAGCATCTACATGCTGTTTTGGGAGTTCTTCGTAAACATCAGCTGTTTCAGAAGTTGTCGATGTATGAGTTTTGGGCTCGAGAAGTTCATTTAATGGGTCATGTTGTGTCCCAATAGGGAGTAGCTGTGGATCCATCGAATATAGAAGCAGTGGTGTATTGGGCATCCCCCAAGACAGTGTCAGAGGTGCGGAGTTTCCTTGGTTTCGTAGGCTATTACAGGAGGTTCGTAGTCAATTTCTCATGGGTTGTGACCGCTCTAATAGCTTTGACCAAGAATGATCAGACCTTCGAATGGACTAATCAGTGCCAGGCAGCCTTCGAGTATCTAAAGGAGAAGTTAGTAAGTTCTCTCATTCTTTGTCTTCCAGGTGAGGGAGTCCAGTTTGATGTTTTCTACAATGCTTCACATCTGGGGCTAGGCTGTGTTCTCATGCTTTAGAGGACAATTTTTTCTTATGGGTCTTGGAAGTAACTATGCCACCCATGACCTTGAGTTGGCAGTCATGGTGTTTTCACTGAATTGGTAGAGACACTACCTCATTGGTGAGTGCATTGTGGTTTTCACCGATCATAACAGTTTGAGGTATGTTTTCCCACAGCATGACATGAACATGCGACAACACCGATGGATGGAGTTCTTATAGGAATACGACTTCGAAATATAGTATACCCCTGGAAAAGGGAATGTTGTAGCTGATGCGCTAAGCCAAAAGTCACGTAGTGATGCTGTGTGTGAATCTGGAGATTCATGGAGAGTAATCGAAGAACTTTCATCATTACATCTTGATATGAGATATGTTGGGGGTAGAGGTTATCTTTTTTAGATGATGGTGCAGTCATCCCTGGTGCAGATGGTGGAAGATTCCCAGTTGAATGATATAGAGGTGGAGGATTGGAGAGACCGAGTTGTTTGTGGTGAGGCCCCTGATGGTTGATCGGAGGACGAACAACACTGAGTGTTGTATCATGGAAGGCTTTTTGTTCCCTTGGGGATGCATGAGATGGTTCTCCGAGAGTTCCATAGTTCACCCTTAGCAGTAAATCCTGGTGTGACAAAGATATACCGATCCTTGAGGAGTATGTTTTGGTGGCCTGGGATGAATCGTGTTGTTGCGGAGTTTGTGTCTCGATGTTTTGTCTACCAGAAAGTGAGGGTCAAACACCATGTTCCTGGTGGTCTTCTCCAGCTATTAGATATTCCTTAGTGGAAGTGGGAGGACTTCTCAATGGACTTTTTAACAGGTTTACCTCGAGCTCCGAGAGGACATGATGCTATTTGGCTGGTAGTGGATCGTTTAACAAAATCTCCCCACTTCATAGCGATCAAGGAGTCGAGCTCAGTTGAAGTTTTGTCAAGGAAGTATCTAGAGTATGTGGTGAGACTTCATGGAGTACCTAGTACTATCATTTCTGATCGAGATCCTCATTCTACCTCTAGGGTGTGGAGAGGTCTCCAACATGTTTTTGGTCCTCAACTATGCCTTAGCACTGCTTTTCATCCTCAAACGGATGGTCAAACTGTGCGAACTATCCAAACACTCAAAGACACATTATGATCTTGTGTTATTGATTTTGGAGGTTCATGGATGAGGTACTTACCCTTATTGGAGTTCTCTTACAATAATAGTTTTAACTCCACCATCGGTATGGCGCCTTTTGAAGCCTTGTATGTCCGGCCTTACCGTTATCCGTTGTACTGGATTGGGGTCGAAGAGTCAGCAATTCTCGGACCGGAACTAGTGCAGAATACAACAGAGATGGTTCAGGTGATTCAAGAGAGGTTGATGACATCACAAGATCATCAGAAATCATATGTTGATCAAAGGAGGAGACCCTTGGAGTTTAATTTTGGGGATCATGTGTTTCTGAAGGTGACTCCCCATCGTGGGCAGCGAAGGATTGGTCGTGGAAGTAAGGTTTCTCCCCGGTTTATTGGGCCTATAGAGGTGTTAGCTCATGTTGGAGCAGTGGCATATCGGGTAGCACTTCGCCCATATATGAGTCAGATACATGATGTTTTCCATGTATCACAGATCAATTATTATCTTCAAGATGAATCTCACATCATCGATTGGGGAGAGATCGATGTTGATGATGATGCAACCTTCGAGGAGCGACATGTGGAGATCTAAGACCGAAAGGAGAAGGTGTTTCGTGGGCGTTCTATTCCCTTGGTTCGTGTCTTGTGGCGACATGGTGGCATGGAGGAGAGTACCTGGGAATGTGAGTCACAGATCCATATCTAGTACTGAGAGCTGTTTTAAGTTATTGTGCTGAGTTTTATTTGACCCTTTCTTTTATGTACCTTTGATGTGATGTTATGCATGAATTTTTTGGATAGGGATTTTTTTCCACTTGCTCTCGGATGTTGTGGTTTTGTCCCAGCTTTTGAACAACTCAGGGCGGTTTTCCCCTGAGAGGTATCTTACGATATTGTTGTTCAGACCCCTCTTTTCCATAAGTTGGTTTTAAATTCCCGAGGATGAGAATGTTTTGATAGGTATCTGATGTAATGGCCTGGACCTCTCTAGTCCATTAATTTGTGAAAATGTGGTGTTGGAGGTGTTCCATGAGGTCAAGGTGACTTATCCCCAACACTTTTCCAATTTTCCAATTCTTTGAACAGTGTTTCCAGTTTTATGAACAGTAACGGTAGGTGTACAGTGTAGAAAAGATCAATAGCACAGATCGGTAGCGCAGATCGGTAGCACAGATCAGTAGCCCAGATCGGTATCCCAGATTGGTAGCACATATTGGTAGCTCAGATCTGTAGCACAGATCGGTAGCACAGATCGGTAGCACAGATCGGCATCACAGATCCGTAGCACAGATCGGTATCACAGATCGGTAGCACCGATCGGTAGCACAGATTGGTAGCACATATCGATTGCACATATCGGTATCACATATCGGTAGGTGTACAGTAACGGTAGGTGTACAATGTTTCCAGATTCATACAGTTTTTCCCCTTTTGATGTTTCCTTTGACGTAAAATACATTTAAAGCCTTATTTTAAAGACTCTTATGGCCGATTAAATGGCCATAAATCCAATATTAATTATTCCTAAGGATTGAAAAATTTTACACGGTCACACTGCGTGGTTTAATGTGATCCGCTTTTAATGGACAATTAAGCACATCTTAAATCGTCCCATTAAATCTTCAAAAAGGAACGAGATATCATCGTCCCTTGTTCTTCCACTTTGTTCTCGGGTATGAGACACTAGAACCTTTCAATCCTTCTTGTAGCTGTTGCACAATCAAACTTTACTCCTAGGATTGGTTCTTCTCTGTTTTGATGCAACCAAGATGTATCGATCAATATTCGATATAAGGTATGTTGTATCGTCATTCTTTTAGGGTTCATCTTATCATGTTTCCATTTCCTTATTATATCAAGTAATCTCCATGCTTCTAATGGGTTTTTCTTGTTGTTTGGTTAGTTCTATCATACTGTGGCATCTTTGGGTGGATGCAGTTGTCGCGATGGGAGAATCATGACCTGTTCGATGGATAAAGAACATCAAGAACTCTTCGAAGTAGGGGATTCATGGTTATCTCTCTTTTATGTACAATTGTATTGTTAGCATGTATAATTCTACTGGATGACTTTGGAATTGACTTAATAAATATATTTGAACTGGATTAATAAATAGATATTTATCATATGTTATTGCCACTTGTTTTTCTAGATAGTGTGATATCTATGCTTGCTTGGTTTAGCTGTTTGTTCTTGATGGAAATCGATAAAGAACGTAAACCGGGATTTATTTATAATTATTGGCTAAATATAAAGAGGCATGAAAACGAATCTAGTTCTTGTTGAAATTTGATGTTAATCAAATTTGTGCAGTAATCATGTTTATTATTTGTGATAGCATACTGATTAGGTTTCCCGAATTTTGGAACCTACGTTTAATAAATCTGTTAATTCAAGATGGATTAAAGAACCACTTGTTTGATAATTTCATAAATGGTTCTGAGTTACCCTCTCGACTTGTTAAAGGGACAAGAGCCCATTTGATGTGATATTTGATTTCCTGCTGCTTGTGCTGTGATGTGAGCCTGGATGGCTGTTGTGATATGTGGAGGCAGGGAGGCCTTGTGGTTGTGGTAGTAGATGGCCCCTAAAGTGGTGAGATGCATCAGTTTATGCATGTGGGTTACAGAGAGGACACCAGGAATGATGGTATGGGATGGATGTGATGGCTGGATGTTTGGTGGTCTGATTGGTTGTTTATGTGCTTTACTTTTCCCCACTACTCAAGGTAGCTGGTCTTGCTGACCCTCCTTCCGAAAGAGGTGAAGACGCGGGAGGTATGCCATGTTATTTCCGTGTTTAGCCTCTCGAGGGTGAATGGGTCTACACTCTTGATATTGGCGGCAAGGACTCGATAGGTAGTATATCTTATCACCTTGTTGAGCCCCCTTGTGTTTAGTAGCATAGGTTTATTTTCTAGAAAGCCTGGGAATATGGTAATGTTTTTTTGTAATAAATGTTTGAATAAATGATGTTAACCAGTGGGGTTGGTGTTTGATGAAACTTAATGTTGAGGTTCAGAACTTTTGAAGGGACAGTGGAATTTTTGGATGTGGTGTTAATGGAATTTAATGTGGAAATGTTCATGGTTGATAAATATTTAAATAATTAATTAACGTACAGTGGAAATGATAAAAAGGGAAGGAAGTAATCTAATAAATCTCTTGAAATGGTTGAGTGCTTATAGGATACCTAGTCTTAGAAGTAGTAGCCAGATGTTTGAGAGACGCTAGCTGTAGTTGTGTCTAAGACTACGTTATTACCATAGTGTGGTTGTGAGATATAGTATATTCTGTAATTTTTGTGTTTCTATACGCTACACCACCCTATCGTTAAGGGCAACTGACACCCCAGGGATTCTGAGCCCTGGGGGGTGCTTTCCCTAACATTCTGATGGGAGGTTGAATGGATGACTACCCCCTTTAGCCCCGCTATCTTCTATTGGATGACACTAGTGCCTTGGGAACATCGCTTAGTTTTCCCTATATATATGTGTAGAGGGTTGTAATGGCTTGTGGTTATTTCACACACATATATTCTGGATATAGTATCCTATGGAATACTATAGGAGTAACGTGTATAAGTTGTAATGGCTTGAGGATCCTTACTCAGCGTATGGGTTGTCATGGCTTGAGGTATAATACACGACGTATGATACACGTTATGAGAACTGTGGTGGCTCCTGGAAACTACCTGGTTACTTTTGGTTGTGAGGATTGTGTGGTGCATAGACTTGGTGTTTTCGGGAAAGCCTTTGTGGTGCACGTGGTGAAATTTGTGGAGCTTAGCCCAAGATCATACGGACAAGCCTTTGGAGAGGGATGCACAAGACATATCTCGTTAGGGCAAAGTGGAAAACCAGTGGGGAAGTAGTAAAGGGGTACCCTAAATATTCTTTGTTATATTCTATATTTATTTATGCGTTACTTAGTGAGAGTACCCATGGTGAGGTTGGTAACTTAGAATACCTGTTTAGGTGATGTGTCGGTTTCACTTGTAGTTCACTGTGCTTTAGCATGCTTTCTTTACATTTTCACGAAAGGCTTCGGGGAGGATCCAACTGAGTATAATGTTATACTCACCATACATATATATAAACTATTTTCAGGTCACATGGAGCAGGTTGTAGATCAGTCTAGTTACTACTAGCTTGTGGTTGTAGGAGCTGTTCAGGCTTGTGGTTGCTGCTGTTTTATTTTCTTTTCAGTACTTGCAATTCTTCCCTTTCAGTTGTAGTACTTTTTCATGTAATTTCATATATGCACTTGGGTTTCTTTTATATTTCAGTTTTGAGTTGGAGTTGATTGGTGTCTATCTTATCTCTCTCTTACGCATGTGTTCTCTTAGAGGGTAATGCATTCCATTTGTGTGTTTACTATACCCTTGGTGCTAGTCTCCAACCCGGGGCCTACAGGAGGCGGGACTCGGGGGTCATTATCTCCCTTCTCACATTTCCTGCCCCGGAGGGGTACACTTTGCGGGGAGGGAATCATGAAAACCGATCTTAATTTAATTGGAAGATTTTATTTGGATCAAAATAATCATTGTGGATAATTTATGACCTCTTAGATCCACTTTTATCACATTAATCCCCTTATATTATTTTTTATGAAAAATCAAACTTCTGACACTAATGTTATTAATATGTATAACATTTCATAAATGGGGTGATACATAATATATCTTCCACAAATCAATTGATTTGAAAATAAAAAATATTTATCTTCTTCATGGTAATTTATTTATAAACATTAGTGAAGAAATAATTACCTTAAACAGTTACACAACAATGATGAACTATATATTCAATTAATAAATCAATCAGATCATTGATATTAATATTATTTAATGATATATTATTTGAAATAATTAATTTTATCAACGAACTTTATAGAATAATATGAAATATTAGGTGAATATTGAATGATTTGTTTTGAATATTTCATGTTTTATTGTTTTAGTTAATGGTAATTTAATGAATTGTCTCAAAATTGAAAATAATGATATTTTATGAATCTAATATTTCATTAAAATATTTATGTATCATAAAAATACTATATATAAATAAATTTGATTATATATAGAATAAATGATCATAAATTGGAAATTTATAGTCCAATTATAACTTTATAATGATAAATATCAACCTTTTAATATTGAAATGGTCATTACCATAATTAAAATTAAAATAGATTATGAAATTGTTAATCAAAATGATAAGGTCTATAATAAAACCGCAACTTGTATAAATTATATTTATTAATATTATTCCACATTATATTTTAATATAATAGAGTAAATGTATTTATTGAGGTATCTTTATTGTAATTTAATTTATTATAAATTAATTATTTGAGAAATTTAGAAAGTGCCCCTCACCCTAATTATTAATGAGCACCTCCACCCTCAATTATTCACACATCTAAAAAATGTGTTTTGTTTATAAACTACAAAAAATATACTCCCAATTTTCCTCTATTAATTCTATAAACTATCCTTTTATCAAAAATATGACCAATGGATATCCTCTGGTGAAACACAAAAAGAGATACTTAAAGAACAGGTAACGTCCATAAACAAATGTTTTTGTTTTATTTATTCCTTATGAACCATAAAGTATTTTTATATCTTGTTCACATAATAACCTCATTATATCCAATATAATTATATATTTTTATGTTAGTGATACTACCTATAACTTCACATAATTTTATCAAATGAGATACACAATAATCATTCTTATGTACGGAGAACTACCACTCGATGAACCGATGTTGTTCATTCTTCCATTCCATCATTAATGATTGTGAATTATGATAGATTAATATTTTAGATAGGATATATTTATGTTAATTATTTAATTATTATTATTACTAAAACAACATTATATATTCTCTTCCCATTAAACAATAATTTATATTATCACTTGTGCGTACGTATGACTTACCGTCTTCATGTAGAGTTGCAATTAATTATCAATCTCCATATTATAGATCAGTATTATGATGATAGTATTGATTATCATTGATTTTTATATAATTGAATCTCTTTGATGTTAAAATTACATCTAAATTATTATCATCTAATCATTTGAGAAATAATAAAATCCCTAATGCATAGATGTGGACTACCATATCCATAATGTGATATGATTTATTTTCAATTATATTACTCATGGATCGTAATAAGGATGTTTTTTTTGAAAATATATCATTTATATATAATAATTAGTAATTATTAATCTTTTGTTTTTATTTTAAAATTCTGTAATTCAACTAGATGAAAAATGGAAATATCATTCATGCGTACGTATGACATTAGATCTCTACGAATTGTGAAATTTATTTTTGTATCTATACTTTTTTATGAATTATTATAAATATGTATATAATGAATATATAGTATGTTTAAATGATGATTCAAATTATGTAAATTATGGGGTAGATATCAATTTATAATAACCAAGACTTCCGTACCAAAACATTCTTAGAAGATAATGTCGTTATCACCCAGAAGAATGATTGGAATAAAATATCATTAATAAATGGGTGATGAGATTTTGTTAATAATACATAGTTAATTTGATAATTTTATGTAATAAATTCATAATAAATAAATATTTATTATAAAATATTTTTTAGAATGAATAGTGAATGAAAATACATGAGGTATATAAATTCTTAACTTAATTTTAAATTTATTTCGTTAAACTAATATTTAATTTATTATGCCATCCTAAAGTTATCTATGATATCCCTATAAAGGATTGGGTAAATCTGGGTAAATCATGAGTTTAATATGTTATACCTGAACCGTATTTCATGTTAAAATGTTATGTGTGGACCTAGTTTTCATATCAATACCTTTATGTGTGGAACCAAGATATCATGTTCATTATATTATGAATAGTCCGAGTTTTATGTCCATAGGTGTATGCTAGGGCATGATTCCACGTACTTAACATAATGAGTGAAACTATATCTATTGTTAAATATTTACAATGTTATATGTGTATGCGTATGGATCATTTTAATGTTTCATTTCAATATTATGCTCTTATGGATTATTTTCATTTATTCTTTTTTGATAGTTGTCTTATAATGTTATTGTATTTATTCAACGAAAACAATATTATGACCTTTGGTATATAGGATATAATTCATAAATGTGTTGACCCAACACATTTGATATGATTTATCTCTCCATTTATTAACCTTATTGGGAATTTTATGTCATCAATAATTTTTTCATTTCCCCTAGAATATGGGGAACGGTTTTATGCATGGTATGCCAAAATGGTTCTAGTTATAAAGGATTAAGTAGTAGAAGATGTAGATGTTTAATGAAATTATTGTTTATTTAGTTTACAAGTATCCAAAGGAACTAGACCTAAAAAATTCTAGTGTTGTTTCATCTTCTTTTTTAGATAACCTTCATATATTTAGATATAATATCTATGTATGAAATTCTTATGCTATTATATAATCCATGATGAGAAATTTAAGTTGAATAATGTAAAATATAATGTTAATATTTTATTTGGTTTCTATTAAAACATTCCACGAAATAGAAACATATGTAAGGATAATTTATCTACCGAATCTATCAAAAATTTAATCCTCGACTTTATATTTATTTATAATACTATATATTATTATTCAACGTCATCATAAGTCCAAAATGAAGATTTATCCGAATTTTCAAATTTTAATCTTATTTAATTAAATGAAATATTACATACTATTCTTGAATGGATTAATATATAAATCTTATGATTCATGATAATAATAATATGAACCATTCCAATGAAGTTTCTGAGAAAACAATTACAAAATATTATAAAATCATTTAAAAATTGACTATAAAATATGAAAACATTTAAATAACTTATAATAAAAAACTACATAAAAAATGAATTATATTGATCCGAATTTGGATGATTTAAATTTTTCAAATTATAATTAATTTTATTAAAATTTTGATGAATAAAATCATATTTTTTTCCATATAATTCATATGTTTTTAGAAAGAACCTTTTCTAAATTTTAATTATGGTGAGGAAAATAATCATAAAATTTATAAAAAAACAGGACCATATACATCGTCAACTATAATATGAATTAATGTGATAGAAGTTATTTTAAACCATGAAATTTTTTAATTAAGACTATAGATTTTGAACTAAATTTCAAATATGGCATCATTGTAAATATTTCCCGTTAAATAAATATTAATATTTTACTTTTCACAAATCATTTATTTTAGAATAAGTAGCTGCCATTAAATAAAAAACATTTATGGAAGTGGGTTATTAATATTTTATTTACTAACATAACATAAAAATAACTTATGTGTGTACCAATAACATAATTTCATAATTAAAATTGAAAAAATATTATTATTATCGGTAGAAAAATGGATGAACATAGAAAATGGGTTTTCTCAATATATGATTAGAGAGTAGTAATACACCTCAAACATGAATAAATTTAAAAAGGTAAAGTTACTTTTAGAGACAATTCACATGGTCAAATCATTCGATTAATTGATATTTATGTTATTATAAAATCAACTATATGAAAATATTAATATGATTCATGACTTATGCACAACCTTATCAACGTTTTTCAATTATGGGATGAAAAATATTTTATGATTTCCATGAATGAAAAATATATTATTCAATGTTAAAATGGTAATTTCTTTTTATCAATAGATAACCAAGAAACTATATAGAAACTCAAATTAAAATAATTAGTTAGATGGAATTTCACATTCATAATTGAGGATATAGAGTTATCATGGTTTTGAAATATGAGACATAGTAACAATAAAATCCAAATATAAGTAGACATTCTAAAAAATCAACTATTAGATATATAATAGAAAATATGTTTAATTCAACAAGAATATTTGATCCTTGCCAATTTGGTAACTAGCATAATTCATGTTTCAAAACTAAATGTGAAGGCCCAAGTAACAAATAATTATAGTTAGTTACCATTGGATGATTTTGGTCGTACAAATAACTTGATGTATTAGAGAAAAACATTTTGTATATTTCTTGGTTGGTGATTACAGTTGATTTACATGGTTTTATATTATCACTCAAAAATATAATTATTTTAATAGTTTTAATGTATTTAAATATTTATTTAATAATTAGAATTTCATGGCATAGGATAATATATTTAGTGATCATTGTGTTGAGTGTGTAAATTATGATTTTGAATCATTTTCTAATAATATGGTCATTATATTTAAATTTTCTACACCAACAACACATTAATTAAATAGTATAGCTGAATGATGAAATCGAATTCTTGGAAAAACCTAAAAAAATTTCTCCATGATTACTATTTATCATGGAATTTTTATGAATATATCATGTGTGTTTATTATTGTACTATAAATATTGGTTTACTTTCTACTTTTCATAAAAAAACAATATTTTATTTGTGAATGAGAATAAAGAGAAAATTTTATTACATAAAATTTTTGGAAGTAATGTAGCTATCCTAAATAAAAATTAATTTTTAGATAAATTTGACAAAAAAGATTTATGATGTATTGCTTATGGGTAATTATTCAAATAATAAGCATTATATTTTTTTAATAAAAGAACAATTATTATTGAGGGAACCGTTTATTTAATGTTTGATGAATCTGATAATTCTGTTTTTATAAAACCATTGAAATTTTAAAATAACAAATATATTTTAGAAATTGCATATATATCCTTAACCAAAGATACTCTACATGAATTGATTTTAATCTCCCAAAAGTAAGTTCATCGTATTTGCATATTAAAAAAATTATTTAATAAAAAATATAATTATTTCAGTTAAAGAAAATATTACCACATTAAAAAACATTAGTTGATCATAAATAATATTTGCAGAAATGATTTTATTGGAGATATAAATTGACTTGTTAAAACGAACAATTTATTTTAGAAGTAATTGTGGGCATTAATCCTTCCAATCAAAATTTGAACCAAATAATCAGTTGATGCTTTAGGTGGTTAATGTTGGATTTGTTTCATACAAGAGGATATAAATATTTATAAAAATACCTTAGTTTTTAAAATAGATGAATGTATTATAGATCACCCAAAAATGGGAGTAATTTTTTTAAAAAAAATGGTTACAAAAAAATGATTTATTATTAGAATAAAGAATGATTTTTTTCTAAATGATACTATAAAAAGTGTCATAATTTATTGTGAAAAATTTTCTACAGTAAAAATATTAGAATATATCTGGAACATATTATAATTTATAGACTATCAAAATAATACAATATTTAAATGTAAGTGAAAATTGTTTTTAGGAATGTATATGTTCAATATAAATATTATGATGAAGAAACTCTTGGTTTTGAAGATACTTAATTTTCAAGAAAAATATAAAAACCATTATAAAGGACCCTAGGGACATAATCATTACACAATAAGTTAATATTAAATAATTAACAAATATGTACATGATTTTTTTACAGGAATTTCTATTCCAATTGTTTATATAAATAAAACATTATAAATCACACATATTTTTCAAGTTAATATTGATGATATTATTTTAATTGAAATCATAAAACAATTTCTGGTAATTCTAAAAAACATTTCAAAAATGAGTTTGAAATTTAAATGATGGTATAACAAAACATTATTACTTTTTTTTAGATTTTCAAAATTAGTGAAGGAAATATTTAATCTCAGTATCAATATATTATATATTTAGTCATACTTTTTGGTTTTAAAAAAACATCAAAGATTATTACTCCAATTAAAACTTCTATCAAACAAGATATTTATTAGATATGTACATTTTTATAAAAATAAATAAATGATATATTATTTGAGTTTTACAATAACTTAATGATAGTTAACAAGACATTATTGTTTCCATATATTAATGTGTCATATTTTGTGCTACTCTAAAATAATCTCATCATAAAACACTGAAATACTTTTTAAAATACCTTAAAGGTACATTATTCATATTATTATTTAATTATTATTTTGTGATTCTGTTTTGAAATTTTAATTAGATACTAACTATGTAGAATATAACAAAGAATGAAAATATAATTTGGGAATATGTAATTTATTAGGAGAATCTTTTGTTTCCTGGTACAGTAAGAAAAATAATTTTATATAACTTTCTACTTTCAATGAAAAATCTTGTGTATCATAATTTATTTTTTCCTTAGGTGTTGTGGATCAAAAATACACTCATGAAATTTGGTTTGAGTTTCACTCGAACTCCAATTCACAGTGATAATACTTATATCATTTACTTCTCAAAATATTTATCACATCGCTCACGAGGAATGGAAATAGATGTAAGACAAAGTTTTCTATAGTATACCCCAAAAATAAGGAAATTATTTTCAACAATATCATAATGTAAAGTATTTTTAATGTAATTTTTATAAAAAAACATAATTCAAATATATACGAACTCATTAAATAAAATTATTGAAAGATTAAACTTATATAATGATCAATACATTTGTTTTTATATTTGTCTCTATACATGTCAAACTCGTCTTTACAAAATGGAACTAAAAATTCCAAATTTATATTAATTTAAAAAAAAAATATCTTTTAATAATTTATTTCTAAAAATGTTTCTATTTTATAAATATCATTTTTTTAAAAACAAATTGATTTTAAAAAATTTTCTGAATTTCAAAAGTTATCTAAACATGATAACTTATCTAAAATTTTAAATATATTTAAATTTCAAAACATATTTTATATTCAATAATAATCTAATTTTTATAAATTATCTGTATTTGAAGACATATATTAATTTCAAAACATATTATAATATTAAACCATATATGAATTTAAAATTAACATATTTTTAAAAAAATTATCTTAATTTTATTTTTAATTTTTTTGAAACATATGGATTATAATTTTTAATCAGTTATTCACATTTTCCTTGAAAAATCCTTGATATAGGAAGATTTTACATTATTACTATATGATAAATTTAATATGGTTAAATATTTTTAACAATATATTATACTATTTCTTTAGTATTATTCTTTAATATAAGAGGAGATATAAAAAAATATCATATACTTTGTATAAATAATTTTTATAGGTTCTTTTATTATTTAAATTAAAAAGGATAATTTTTATTTTACATCATAATAAATTATGAATTTATGTTCAAATAGAGTTTATTTTTCATGTTTAATGGTCTCTCATCCTCATTAAACATCTTTGGGAACCACTTGTACAGAAAAAGACATCTTTTGGGAAAACATTAATCACAAATGCCTATGTAAGGACATAATTTTTATGGGTTTTAATATCTAATTTACCTATAATTTATCTTTTTTAAAAATATACCTCATTAAAATATATTTCTAATATTTGTTTTTAAGTGTATCTTAAGACAATCCATGAAGCATAAAGTTATTCTTGTTAAAATTGTATGGGCATTAGTTGTCATTGAAGCATTCCCTATGATAATGGTTAAACAAGTGATGCTTAATATATGATTATGTATAATAATATCATTTTTAATTTTGAGATTCCTAACAAGGTATGTAAACTTGTGGATATTGTGATATTTAACTAGAACTCTCTTCAATAGGATATATTTTCAGATAAAAATGACATGAAAAATGAATTTTACAAAAAACATAAATAACATAGACCATTATAAAAATTGTTTCTTAATGACATATAGTGAATTTTAAGTACCAATTGAATCCAAAACATATAATATGATAATTATCATTGGAATTAAATTTATAATATCTGATTATATTGTCTTCATTCATCTATTATACTTTTTGAAAAAATAAAAGTGGATAAAATTTAATAATTTAATTACTCATTATTTCATTATTATTTAAATTGATTACATTAAATTATATAATTATACTAAATGGTTAAAAATTAAATATTTTTTCATTCAATGATTACTAAAAATATATAGTTTTTAAATGGGTGGTTTTATTAAAATAATGTTTCCTTTGACTAATAATGTTTGTTAAATCGCTCTATAAAAAATGGTAGAAATTAGATATCAGGATGACTATAGAGATATTTGTTTATAAATGATGTGATACAACTTTACCTCTCATTAATCCCTTGCAAGAACATTTTTTGCCATGCTGAAATGTTTGTAAGGGTTTCTTCATTTCACTTCAATTTTTGTGGGATATTCCATATTCAAAACTATTACATGTGTATGGTGTATACATAATGCCTATTTATGTTTCATTTCATGAATATCATTATTTTCATGATATTAAATGTATCATTTGATGATTATTAATTTTGGGGCATTAACTTAATTGATTTCAAAGATGTAAGTATTTTCTACACGAACAACCATTTTCATTCAGGCTACTATAATTCTATAATCAACTCAATTAAATTATTATTTATTATTATGAACTCCTTATAAATTATATTTGAATGTTATATTTTTGTTTAAAAATATCAATCTATCTTTATTTTATGTGTAGTTACATTCCTCAATATAACCGTTCCAAAAGTCTTCTGAAATGCAAGCCCGATTCAAGGAACTTCTGGAATTCTAACCTATTTTGAATTTGACACTATATAATCTGTTTTAAGCCAGATTTATATTTCTAAAAGATAAAATTTTAACATTAAAAAATATTTTGGTTCATTATAAGCATTATGAATGAAAACAAGTCATTGCGTATAAAAATATCATTAATGAATTCCTTAAACCACACAAAATATTTTTAATTCTAAAGTATCTTGGATAACACTTTTTACATGATTTCACATTATTGGGACATCATTTGTCCTAAAATTTAATATCAATGTACATCCCATTTATTTTTTGGGATATACATGTTCTAAACAAGTTTTATGCTAAAAATGATTTCCCAAAAGAACTCCTCTTTCCAAGGTAAAATAGTATTTTGTCACCTCACTTTATCTTTATGTGATATATACCTTATTAACAAAAAATTACATGCATGTGGTGTATGTAACTCCCCATGGTATATCATATCAAGAGTCTCCTTATTCATCTAAAAATATATTGTTTTATGTTTTAGATTTTTCAAGGTGGTATTTGACACTTTGAAATGTTTAAGGATTATTTCCTCACGAATTTATCAATGTTTAAATTTAAAAGTATAATAATTTTAACATACTTTTATGAATCATGTATTTCATAGAGATTTATATATTATGATATAATCTAACATATTTTATTGAAGGGAATATTATATGTTGAATTTGGACGTTCTATCATGATACCAATCAATAATTTACTTCGAATGGTTATTGTTTATGTTTAATGTATGGTGGAAGTTATTTACATATCATATGTTAGTTTCAATATGAACGTATATATTGTTTATTTTTATCCCCATTCATAAAAAGAATGAATTAGACATAGTAAGTGTCAAGTGGGACCCGCTATATACCCTCGGTGCATCATTTGGTCTCATGAGACAATCTATGGTCTTGTCATGAGGCCTTGAAAAAATGGATATTTATGATCATGGTACCAGGCCTTCAAGGTAAGGTTATGATGTCCCAAATTATGAATTCCTTCATTATAAAGATTTTACTTATAGTACATGTGGACATTCGACTAGTAGAATACCATTGATTATGTTTTGTTACGGAATTATTTATTTATCTCTTATTCCTTCCATATTGTGCTGAAGTTATTTTTTAAAGGCATGTATTTCTAGTTATTATACATGCCTAATATTTATGATTATGATTTATTCTACTATATTGATTCCCCTTACTGGGCATCTGATCTCACCTATTTTTTATGATCTATCCTTCTAGGTTATAAAGAAGATTGTACTATGACTAAATTGAATGGTTATTCTAAGAGATTATGGACCATTCTATTGATTTTATTATGATGGTTTCAGATTTGTATCTAAATTTTGAACTGTTGTATGAATATTGTTTCCAAAAGTACAAAATGGATCATTCATTCTGGATGTATCTTCTTTGTATCTTTGTAAATGTAATAAAATAAGGCACCAACTTATATCTTCTGGAGTAGGGTCATTAGAATTATACTACTATAGTTTGTTATAATGTTACCTATAAATGAATCTACACCTTGATAATCATATAATAATATGAAATAATGAAAATTATATGTTTGGAGTTTTTTTTTGTTTTGAAGCTTTTCAATTTCATTTTCCTGAGTGTGTGTCTGATTTGTGTAAATTTTCTTTCTAGTTTTTTTTCTAAAAAGAGTTTAAATTATGACATGTTTAACACATAATTATATTTTAATTTAATTTATAATTGTTCTATATTTATTTTATAATGATATAGGGCTTCTGGGAATAGGATGAATAAATAGGACATCATCAAATTGAGGTCATCAGTTGCATGGTAGATTAATCCCTTCTATTAATGTTGGTTGTTATTTGGGCTTTTTATTTCCATTATTATTGACCTCTTCCATGAATAGAAAGAAAGATATTATGGTAGGTTTAAAATTTGGGATACATTATGATATGTTCAAAGACAATGATATCTTAGATGTGGTCTACAAATTTACTTTTAATATTTTTCTAAAAAACATTATGTTATAGTAAATTTCCTTTTAAATGATTATATTTTTTCCTAACGAATACAATTTTTTTATTTGTAAATTATAATTGTATTATTTAATGAATTTTATTTTCAATAATTTAGTTTTTTTATTTTTTATTTCCTTTAAATATTTTCTTCAGTATTGTAAAATATCTATCTCTTTTTTTATAGTGAAAACACACTATTTTAACATAGTATATAATAGTGTTACTCTAATCGTTGACTTAATAAATATTCAAGAAAATCAGAACAATCATTGATATAATTGTTATTTTGAAAAATCTCAAAACATAACACTTGTTGTGTATTTAAGTTTTATGTTTAGTTTTTATAACTAAATTCCCTCCACATATTATATTTTATTTCACATCATTCCTTAAGGAAACTAGATGAACCCTATGTGGAATCACATGGATATATAAATCCATTTTCAAAATTATATTAATTTTTTTAAAGGTAATGCTTCGTTCAATGACCAAAGAACAATATATTAGAGAGAAAAAGGATTACAAAGATCGGAAATATGGGATTTCATTACAATATCTCTCAAAGAGAGGTAATAAGTCAGCAGGAAGAGTGTCGATCCAAGTCATGTTTTGCAGAATACCTTTGTTGGGGAGGGCGTCATCAATAGAATTCGCTTCACGGTATGCATGAGTAGCAATATGATCAATCCCGTGAAGTAAGTTCAGACACTTCATCCAAAGAGTGGTAAGCGGCCATGAAAGATGAGTGGTGCCGTTCCAAATGGCCTGGACGATAGTGGTGGAATCACTTTCAATCCGGAGCTTTCTCCAGCCTTTTTGAAGCGCGAAATCAACCGCATGGATGAAACCCAGCATCTCAGCCTCAAGTGATGAAGAGAGACCACAACCAACATAAAAACAACCCTGACATTGACCAGATGAGTCTCTGAATATGGAACCACAACTTGCAGGGCCAGGATTTCCTTTGGAAGCTCCATCGACGTTCACTTTAATCCATCCTGGCATCGGGGCTTGCCAGAAAACTTCAACTAAGTGTTTGGGCTTTGGATATATGCCAGGAATACAGAGATGTTGAAGGATCACAAAGTCATCAACCGAGTTGTTGCAAGAATCATTTTGGACTGAAGCGGCTTCATGAATCGCAATAAGGATCCGAGCTTTACCTACATTGAGACTAAATGAGTGGTTGTTATGAATAAAATCATTACGAGCATACCAGATCACATGCAGAAGCTCCGCCACGACCACAAGGAAGATATTCTTGATCTGCAGAGAAGCATCATATCTAATGCAATTTTTAAGAAACGAGAAAATAGAATCAAAAGCTGGCCATCTACAATTAAAAAGATTCAGAACATATATCCATAAAGCAAAGGCTGTCGCACAGGACAGAAAAATATGGTTTTCATCCTCCCTATGTTGATTACACATGCAACATTTAGAACAAAGTTGAATGCTAAATAATTGAAGACAAGTATCAGTGGGAATTCTATTGTGAGCAATACGCCAAATAAGGGTGAGCCTAGAAGGTTTTATCCAAGGTTTATTAAAATGACTCACCCATTGGTAATTAGAATCCTCTCTAGAGAAGCAATGATTATAGAAGGATCTAGAATCAAGGATGCCATTTGAAGCCGGTTCCCACACCAGAAAGTCACCATGGGGAGAGAAAGGATGATTATCAATGATCTGAGTAATATTATCGGGGAGGGTATGTCGATGGGACTGCATGACCTCTTTTATAGAATGACTAGTATCCCCAGGAGAGATATTTGTAGGAAGCAAAGAAATCAAGGGGATACCACACCAATTCCCACACCAAAAATTAATAGAAGAATCTGCACTAACCATCCATCTAGAATTCTCCATGATTATGTGAAACGAGTCTCTGATAGAGGGTCAGATCGAAGAGTTGATGTAACAAAAATTCCCATTCATGAGTTTAGGAAGGAATCTATACTTTAAGAACTCAGAGGCTTTAGAGGTACCATTAATGATACGCCAAGTAAGGAAGGCTTGGAGAGCATTGTTGAAAAGCTTTAGATTTTTTATACCCATGCCACCTTTATCAAGGGGTTTACAGCAATAATTCTATGGGATAGTGACGAGCTTCCTTTCAAAAATGCTCCCCGTCCAGATGAAGTTTTTTATATAGGTGTTAATCTTTTTGAAAATTCCGGTAGGACAATTTTAGATCATGAGAGAGTAGACCATTTTGGAAACAATGGTTGATTTGACCAGACATATCCTACCATCCATGGAGAGCAGTTTTCCCTTCCAGGTGGAGAGTTGGCTAATAATTTGATCAGTAATATTGGTGAAATAGTTTGCTTTAGGACGACCCCAGAATAGAGGGACGCCCAGATAATTGAAAGGAAGGAGGCCTTCTTTGATACCAAGAGAAGCGATGATACTAGATTTCCTCCAAGCAGGGAAACCTTTGCCAAAAAAATATAAGATTTATCCCAAGAAATCGCTTGTCCAGAAACCTCTTCATAATGATTAAGGGCTTGTTTTAGAGCATTTATATTCTTTTGATCACCTTTGAGAAATAGGATGATATCATCAGCATAGAAAAGATGTGTAGGGGTATTTAGATTTCTGGCAGCTTGAATAGGCTTGAGCTTGCCTTGATCAACCAGGTAAATGAGGAGTCTACTTAAGTAGTCTTCAGTAATAAAAAAAAGGATGGCAGAGAGAGGGTCACCCTGTCTGACAGCCTTAGTACAACTAAAAAACCTCTAGGGGTACCATTGATCAGAACCAAAATAAAACCTGAGCTAAATAAAGTTTTAAGTTTTCTAATGAAATAATCATGAAAGACAAAAGACATTAGAACATTGAAGATGAAGTTCCAATCAATGGTGTCAAAGGCCTTCCTGATTTCAAGTTTAATGGCCACACATCCCCCTCTACAGTTTTTATTAAGACAATTAGTACATTCGGAGGCAAGACAAATACAATCCTGGATGGACCTACCTTTAATGAAACCGAACTGATTCCAAGAAACAATTTTATTGCAAATAGGCATAATTCTGTTTGTAATAAGTTTGGAGATGATTTTATAGAGAGTATTAATCAGGGCAATTGTTCTAAATTGATGGATCTCAGAGGCATTTTTGACCTTGGGTATTATGGTTAGGAATTGAGCATTAACGCCATGAGGAAGAGATCCATGTTTAAAGAAGTTCTTAACAAGGTTGCAAACATCGTTGTGAACAATATCCCAATGTTTTTGAAAAAAACCATTATTGAACCTATCCGGTCCGGGCGCACTGTCTGGGTTAAGACAAAAAATAGTATCTTTAATTTCGTGATCAAAAGGAATTCTTAGTAGAGATTCATTTTCACTTTAATCCACCAAGGAAGGAATAATGTCAGATTTGAGATCAACATTGGTCTTCGTACCATTAAAAATATTATAAAAGTACGAGATAACATGATCCGCTGTAGCCTCTTCAGAGTCAAAGATCAAGTCCTTATGAGTAAGTTTAGAAAGAGGGCGGTTAGCCTTTCCGGCTCTTTGAAGGGAGTTATAAAATTTAGTATTACGATCGCCATCAGTGAGCCATTTATTCTTAAACATTTGTTTGCGGATATTATCATCAAGGGTGAGAAAATTATTAAGTTTGAGAGAGAGATTAGCTTCTAATTGAGGGTCCGTATTAAAATCAAGTGAGGTATTTTGAGTTTGGACCCGTCTAAGATCCCTTTCAAGGGAGGAAATATCAAGGTCAATTTGAGAGTTAGCAGTTTTACACAATCCTTTAAGGGCCTGCTTTAAGATTTTCAAACTGTACACACAAGCAAAGGGATCCTTGTGATGACTCATGGAGTTCCATGTGTTATGGATAAAAGAGACACAATCAGGGGTTGAAGACCAAGCATTGTTAAATTTAAAAGGCAGGACAAGCTTGCGGCTGTTCATACTGAAGCTGAGGAGAATAGGATGATGATCAGAGTTGAGTCTAGGCAGAGTAATACTGGAGATGCAATCCCAAGTATCAAGAGACTTCATATTGACAAAAGCTCGATCTAGATTACTCGCAATAGTTTTATTATAATGTTTTTTGTACCAGGTATATTTGGCACCAATAAGATTGACTTCGAAGAGTTCACAATCTTCAATCGTAGATCTGAATTATCTAGAGGATATAGAAAGATGGGAGGGACCAATTTTTTCACCCGAATTAAGAATGGCATTAAAGTCTCCCATCACGACCCAAGGATCATGAATGGAGGTGCCCATATCAAGAAGATCAAGCCAAAGAGTTCATCTTTCTTGATACCTATTATTGGCATAAAACATGGTGCAATAGGTATGGCGACCATTCCATAAGAAGTCGCAGGTGAGTTGTTGATCAGTATTTTTAAATATGTTGATATTTTGAAGAGAATTATGATAAAATATCCACATTGAGTCAGTTTGAGAACCATTTTTACAGGATCTTAGAAAATTATAGTTAAGGGAACCAAATCCCATGGAGTTCATCTTATAGTTGACTTTAGGTTCAGAAGTAGCAAAGAGATGAGGCCTATGGGTGTTTAAGAACCTCTTAAGAGTTACAGAAGTATCATTATTAGCCAAACCTTGGCAATTCCAGAAGAGAAAATTCATTTCTAATTATGTATTGGGTTAGCACCCTTCTTTTTTTTGATTTTCCAGAGCCTTTCTTCACTTGGTCTCGTGTGACCATAGGGGTGGTATGAGGTTTTTGTTTGGAATTGTGGTCAGAGACTGGAGCATCTAAAGGGGTGTTGTCCAGATAATGAACCTGTTCAATATCAATAATAGGAGGCTGGACTAAGGGCAGGGTCCTGGCTGGGTCCTCTGATCTTGGTGAACATTGTTCCTGACCTAAAGTGAG
This sequence comes from Viscum album, assembly GCA_963277665.1. Classification (NCBI taxonomy): domain Eukaryota; kingdom Viridiplantae; phylum Streptophyta; class Magnoliopsida; order Santalales; family Viscaceae; genus Viscum; species Viscum album. The sequence goes on along the minus strand of OY728143.1, from coordinate 2,080,600,486 downwards.
AGCAGTAGGCGCAGAGGTTGAGAATAAGGGAGCTAAGTCACTAGGAGTGCTAAGGGCAGCACTTGCAGCAATTCCAAACGAAACAGCAGGGTCTATTTCAGCATTATTAGAAGAAAAAATAGCAGGAGTTGGAAGTGATATAGCAGAATTCTGTATGTCCAAAATAGGATTGGGGTCTCCTTTGCTAGCGGTAGCAAGTGGCTGGACAGAAACAGATTGTGGAATATGGGAAATGCATGATGTACTGTGAGAGATAGAAACTGAAGCATTGACAGCTTGAGCAGTAGTATCAGCTATCGTGGATATGAGTTTTTCAGTAGCAGAAGAAGAAGAAATAGTAGGCACTGTCAATGAAAGAGGAGAAACAATAGAAGGAATTGCTTCTATTGCAGTATTATTCAAAGTCTCAGTAAGTGGAAAAGAGAGAGTGTGTGAAGTGCTGTGTGAGTTAGTCTCTGCCTAATTAACAGAAAGCACAACATTGGTAATCAGAACAGGCAAACATGGATCAGTAGAGATACTAGGAGAAGTTTGAGAAGAAAAACCTGTTTCTGGTGCCTTATCCATAGCACCATGTGGAACCATGGCAGCAGCATGGTGATCATTCTGTTCCAAAGGATCCAAAGCAGGTCTCTCTAAGACCTTAAAAACCTGTAAATTCAGTGGCGATGAACCAGAGGTAGAGGCATTAGAATTACATAAACCTTCAGCAACTAAAACCCCTTTTCTAGTGTCAATGTTTTCATTTTTTTGAAGCAACTCTTCTTCATAAACTAGTTCCCCCCAAGTTTTACCCTCTAGAGATGGAGAAACATAGGATTTTTTTATCCAAGTACTTTGTGTCTTTTTAGGTAGATTAGATTTGCCCAAGTTGAATTGTCCTTTTTTACCATATTTGACTTCCTTCCAATCATTAGAGATTGGGGGATCCATTTGTTTTCTAACCACTCTACAATTAGAGAAATTATGTCCAACTAGTTTGCACACCTCAGAAAAGGGGGGTTTCTTTTCATATTCTATTCTAAGATCAGTTTTATAGTCAGGAGCATTGAATCCAATATAGGATGGAAGATCACTGGCCAAATTAACTTCAACCATTATTCTAGCATATAGGCCAAGGTCTCCATTCAATGTCATGTGATCAATTTTAATGGGGGACCCTATGCAGGAGGTAATTTCATTAAGAATTTTTGGGTTCCAATAATACCAATTTAGACTGTGAATCTGGACCCAAACCTGTGCCATGTGATTTCTGTGTGTGAATGGATTAAAAACAGCATCCCATTCTAAGAGTCTAAGAATGCCAGGCTTAAGTTGAAGATTACTGATTTTCCATACCTGGTATAACTCACCTTGCGAGTTGAAAACAATGTGATAATAGCCTTTTCTGATGGGAACCATCTTCCATTTGCATAAGCCCCAGCAATTAGCAATCCGGGTCTTTAATTCGAATAAGGGCCACAGCCGGTCACCTGTGTTGTAGGAGACACGTCCATGAATCGAGTATTTGCAAACTTGTTCCCGCCGTTGTAGGGCCTCCAGATCCGCATCAACAATGAAACTCCCATCATAGAGCTTTTTATAGCACTGTTGTTTGTCATCCTTCATGCAGCCAAGATCAGCTCCTTGAAGCGCATCGCGAAGGGAGACCAGAAGAAGACGAAGGGGTACTTCGAGATTCCCCACTTCAATTTTTGATGGATTAGAGACCAGAGTAGCAGGAGTAAGAGAAGAGAGTTCCCACGCCGGATCGAAACCAGCCATCAACGAAGATTCAGGGGAGGTCGTCAGTGAGAGTTAGGTTTTGCTTCGCCCGTTGAGGAGCGTTTCGCGAGCTCCCCATCCTCTCATCTCATTTGATTTTCAAAATTATACTAATGTTAATTCATTAATTAATCGAATTATATATGAGTTATTTTGAAATGAACTTATATTATTGAAAAAACATTACATATGAGAATAATATAAATATAAACCTCATGGTATGTGTTATACATTGAAACTATTTACGAAATACATCAAAATATCTCCAAAAAAATTTCATATCAGTAATATTCAGTGTCACCTTTATCATTTCATCCAAATACTCCTCATGAATATTATTTGAGAACCATTTATGTAATATCCATGTGAAATTTATCATCATTCATCCATTGAAAGATGAACATAGGTTAATTGGGGATATATAATTATATTTTCCAATCCAAATAACTGTTATGGAGTCTATATAAAGAGAAAAATATTATTCCCAAAATGAATTAAAATTAAAATAAATGGGGATTAATAATATTTGTAGGTAGAATCTTCCCACAACCCTCGTTGGAATTATAAATATGTAATTTATATGAAATTATAACACCAGTTGTTATTTTCATTGATAAATCAATTTATATAATTTTGAATTAGTGATTTAAGAATTTTAAATATGATTCAATATATTAAAGAGTGTGTAGAAAAAAAATCAAATAAGACATCAGAATTTATATTATAGATAATGAGTATAAAATTTACTATAAGATTTTAATAACCTGTATATTAGTTATATTGAATATGAATTACCCTTATAATATTTATTTGGATTCTTCTAACATCGATATTGATCATTATCACACAAAATTTGTGAATTATTTTCTGAAATGACCAAACACCTTATAATTAATTAGTTGAAGGGTGAGTAAATAATTTAGTTGTGCTTCAATTTATTATATTTCATTTTTTTAATTCTTATATCTATTTTGAATTAATGTTCTAGATGGACTTTTGTTCCACCAACAAAATTATCTCCCTTTCCTTCGGGAAAATTTCTAGTGTGATTATTCTTACAGATTTGCAATTTAGAAATATTTATCTTCTATTTAATAAGAATTGTATCATTTTTGTTTCCATGAAACTTATATTTACTCGTATTTTATCCAAAACCAAGAAAATAATGGGAGTGGTGATTTTATGTTTCAAAAATTTAGAGTATATAAAACAATATTCTCATATATAAAAATTTTCCTTATAGAAAAAACCTTTTAGAGACCGAGAATTAGGCCAAAAATAAATGATATATTTTTTATTTTGTTAAATTTATAAAACTATAGGCATGTATTAAAAGTGTAGTGAATCTTTCATACGAGGTAACAATGCATTTAATCATATTTTTATTGTACTCAAGAAATATTCTCTCTATTTTAATAGAAAGAGACTGTGGAAAATATTTTTTAGGAATCTATTTTCACAAAACCATCCAACATAATTATTTTATTTTCATTATTTTAATTTCATGATATTAAAAAGACTCCATCATTTATTATATTCTCCATCAAGAGTATAAATAACCAAAACTATGATTTCATGATGAGAAAACTAAATAATAGAAAATATATATTATATTGTGTTTATTTATTTATAAGAATTTAGTATATTTAAATAACAACGAAATTTTGGGGGGTGTTACCAGATATAAGAATTAGTGGCATGTTATCCCATCATTAGGGAATTTAAGAGTTAAAATTGTATTGTGTTATTGGTCATATACTGATAAACAGAATCATCAATTTTCATTAAATTTTCATTCCATAGCTTTTCCATTTTACCTTCTCATTAGGATAATAATTTATTTTCCCATTCGAGTTATTATTCACTTAAATTTTCATTGATCAAAGAATTTAATAAAAAAAAATTATTTGTATTTGAATTGAATAATTATAACTATTGCAATGAAATATATAATAATGAATAATATTCCTAAAATAATAAAACCTATAAAAACATCATTACAACTTATTATAGTTTAGGTTCAACACAAAATATTTTATGTGAAACCTTGGTAGATTTATGTTATTTCTTCTTATTATTCACTTTATAAACAATAAATATACCTCAAAGAAAATATAAAACCAAATAGGGTTATATAACCATAACATAAATTTTTAATAAAATATTATACCATATTATTTACATTATATCATTGTAAATCAAACACATGAAGCCCAAAAATTAATTCTCATTAGAGATTATATAAATAAAACGTTTTCTTTAAAAAGAATCATTAAAATTTCCGAAAAATAATGTTTACTTATGATAATATTAAAGTCATGTCATAAATAGTGCTCTCATTCAGATCATTAAGTGAGGAAATATATGCAATGGGTGAGCTCAAAACCATTGTAATACTAAACATAAGATATATCAATCTAGTTAATATAGTTGAACGTAATGAAGATAATAAGTGAGAACATAAAATATTTGTGGTTTTGAAATCATATTTTTAAAAATCATACCCAAAGGATTAATAACTATGGATCATAACATGATTCATAAACTAATGTTAAGAAATAATATTAACTGTTACAGAAATAGCCCATAAAAATACTAAAAATATAATTTGTTAGTGAAAAAAATCATCCACAACCATATAAACAATAAAAGTGTTATTCCATTATTATAACTACAAAAATAACTAATAAAGGTGAAATTTTTAAGAACTAATACTAAAGCACTGATAATGTCCGCCTTTATAAGTGAATTATTTTTAGCAATAATAAATGATCCTTTTCTCAACGTTTTTTTATCTATGATTTATGTGTTACATATCTTTCTTAAAACTAATGCGCCGATAAATGGTTCCTTTTTCAACACTTTAGTTTCAATAATGATAAAGGAAATGAAACTACTGAATAATTGAAGTAACCCTAGAATAATCCCTATAATAAGAAAACAAGTCAACAAACTTTTAGGAATAAAAATATATTATAACTAGTTTAAAATAAAAATATATCATTGGAATATCATTTAAATTCCAGATTAACATACAAAATAGCTACATTATTGTGATGTTTACTATTAATGTAAATCTAAAAACATTGTGCTATATTTTAACACATGTAGTAAGTATTCCACTATGATAAACCTCTATAATAAATATTTTCAATAAAATTAAACCAATTTTGACTTTCACATCATTAAATAAAAATAATAAAATTAAATTTTTAATATTATATATTAATTATATGATAGAATTTATTATTAAATGTTTTCAATCATAATAGTATTATTAGTTATTCTATTAATTATATTATTAATGGTTATATTTTAAAATTTATATTTTTTTTAATTATCAATTATAATATTAATAAAAACTTATATTGGGGATTATTAATAAAATTGTTAAAAACTAATATAAATAAATTATGTAGTTATTTAATTAATATATTAATTTTATTTGGTAAATTTATACATGAAAAAAATTAATCACACATATTTATACAAAATTTTTAATGTAATTTGAACTCATTTTCTCGTTTTAGGCTACATAATGTGAATTTTTAACTAAAATTACAATTTTCAATGAAAACTGCACACCTCAAGTCACACCAATGACATCATGCATAAGACTTATATATAGTCAATAATTTTATGTAAAAATGAATTATGTATCATTATATTAAATTTTAAAAATAATATAAGTTAGTTTTCTTAGTTTTGACAATGTGACATGTTTTTAAACTAAAATAGAAATTCTATATTAAAAACACACACATTAGCCCATACCAATCATAACATGTGTTTGATTATCAGGAAGTCAATTCCAACACATCACAAACGAATGATGTCTCATTGACCTAACTTTCGAATATAATTCAACATCATGTTATTGGTTTACGATACATCACATTTGTTTTAAACTAAAATGAAACTTATATATTAAAAACACACTATTCAAGTCAAACCTACTATATCGTGTGTTAGATAAATTTTTGGTATATTCATTAATGATAAAAAATATTATGGATCATTTATATTTTTTTGAAACCCAAATGACTTTATTTTATTTTTTTGGTGATGTGAAACGAGAATTTATCAAAACAGGTCCATATATATTGAAAATATTTTCTTTGGGTTATAGTGACCACAACATGTGTCAGATTATCATGGGGTAAATAATTATTTGTTAAAAATAATTCATCAATTTTTTATAAAATATTGAAGATAATACAAAAAATGTTTTTATGGTTTGGCTTGTGACACATGTTTTAATAATTATTGACACTTTTTTTATTAAAATCACCAACATCAGGTCAGACCAGCAACATGATGAGTCTAATTCCAATGCAGTTGATTCCTACTAATAAAAAATGAAATATGGATCATTTTATTAATTTTATAATATAGCATGAGTTAATTTTATTTATTTTGGATTCTTAATTTCAACATAGGCTAAAATGAATTCTTTAGATTAAAAACTCTCCTTGATTCATACCAGCCACATTATGTGTCATTTTGACATGAAGTAAATTTATATATGTCACAAATAAATTTTGGATCATTTTATTAATGTTTTATAAAATTTTGATGTTATTTAATTTGTTTTGGATATGTGACATGTGTTTTAAAAAAATTGTATTTTGTTGAAAATAACTACGAGTTATATCGACCTCATCATGTGGTGAATTGTTTTGTGCATGATTATTACATATTGTAAATGAATTAAGGATTATATTATAATTTATTAAATATAATATAATATTTTTTATTGGATTTTGATATGGGAAATTTCTTTTCAAGAAAAAAGAATATTTTTACTGATAACACCCACATATAGTTACATCATCTACATCATGTGTTGTATTGATGATAGGTCAATTACTACACATCAAAAATTATATATGAATCATTTTCACAACCCCAAAAAATAATACAAGATAATTTTCACTATTTAGGATTTGAGACACTCATTTTAAATTAATATACATGTTCTATATTGAAAGAAATAACTTCTGGTCATACTAGAAACATCATGTGATGGATTGACATGTAGTTTATTTCTATATAAATAAAATGAAATATGGTTCTTTATTATATATTTTGAAAATAATATGAGCTCGTATATTCAGTTCTGGTTATGTGAAGAATATTTTAAGTTAAAATGGATATTTTATATTTAAAACATATACATATATTCATATCAATCACTTCATCTATTGATTTTACATTTTTTTGACTCATATATATGAAATTAGAATTATGGATTTTTTTTCATAATGATTAAAATCAATTTGAGCCTGTTCCAATGATTTTGGAAATGTGGGGTACAATTTTAAACCAAAATTTTACTATTATATAAAAACCATACACTCCATTCACACTAATTATATATTATGTAAAATTGATGTGTGATAGGTTAATACACATGAGAATTTAATTATAAATCAGTGTACTAAATTTAAAAAATAAACTAATATTGCATCTCAATTTTTTCTATATGATGTGTTTTTTAAATGAAAAACAGTATTTTGAAAACATGCACATCAGGACATACTAGTCACATCATCTGTCACATATACATGTGATGGATTCTTACATGTCAAAAATAAATTATGGATTATTATCCTATCATTTGAAAATTATTTTACATCATTTACTATTTTTGTTTAGTGATGTTCCTTTAAAATATAATTGATAATTTAATGTTGAAATCACACACCTAGACTCACAATGGACACATAATGTGTTATATTGATGTGAGATTTATACCTACACATCGTAAATGAATCTTGGATAGTTTTCTTATTGTTTTTAAATATTTTGATCAGGGTTTCTCAGTTTTCTCTATGTAAATCATGTTTTAATATAAAATATAACTATTATATTAAATACACATAGTTTTAGTCAAAACCATCACATTCTATGTCGTATTTATATATGGTTAATTATGATACATAAGAATCGAATTATTGATAATTATTTTATGGTTTGAAAAAATATATGATCTCATTTTCTACATGTTAGCTATGATATGTTTTTTTAATCTAAATGAGATCATTTATAATAAATATATCCACTTTGAGTCATATTTACCACACCTTGTGAAAAATTTATATGTGTCCATTTCTTGTAAAAAATAATATATTGGTCATTTTTCCAATTTTTAGAATTAATATGATTTCATTTTATATGTCTTGGATATTAGATTCACATTTTAATATAAAATGGAACAATCTTATTTATGATATATATTGAAAATTACTTGTTTATATTCCTGGAACTAACTACCTTGGATGTTGGTAATATATCATCAGATTTTTGGGTAAAAGGATCCTTGACCCCTTACACAATCACCATTATTTAATTTTTCACCTCTATGTATATTCTCTCACAGCCATGAGTAGCTTGATACATATTACTAGGTCTACCTAAATTCGTAGAGAATAACCATACATTTTACTTCTCCTTGAGAAAATATTTGTAAATCATATATAAATATCATGAGACTGATTATTCACATCAAAAATTTATCTATAATTTCATAAACTATATAATATCTAATAAATTGTAAGATCCCAACATTGTGTGGTGGTATGAACTTGTTAAAATTTGGGTTTAAATTTTTTTATAATGAAATGATTCATGTGTTTATATGGTGTTATGGAAGTGAACTGATGGTTTTGGAAATTAAAGGAAATGTAAAAGTGTACAAATAGTGTGCAGCGCATGTTTGGCACATGGTTAGTGAAGACTATGTGCATATCTAGGGAAACTGTGTGGCCAGAACCCTCATTCGGACAGAGGTAAACGCACTGTCTCTAAACTGTTTCCCAAAAACAGTGGGTGAATCGAGGAGTCCATGAGGCATGGAACCTCTTTGATATAGGGATCTAAAAGTTTGGAACATGGTTTATAAAAACATAAATTCATATTGTGCATCCATTAAAAAGTGAGAATTTACTATTTTCTCAACTCAACATTTAACGATTCTAACCCAGATTTCATACCAATTCCTCCTAAAATATTTTTCATGATTAATCAAACCCTTATATTCATTAAAGGGATAATTATCAAATGATTAACGTCTATTTGTGGTGGTTTTGGGTGTGAATTGATGATTCAGGTGAGTCTAGCACTATTATATTATCTATATTCTAGATTATTTATTTTAGAATAACTTTAATTCTTCTCAATCACAAAAATCATCTATTTTATAGCATATTTAATATTGGTAATTTAATGGATTTTTTTATTCTAGTGCGTGTTTTTGTGAGTGGTCATTTAGGAATATGAGGTAGGTGTTCTAAATTATTTTTCTCATATTCATATAGTTATATGATTGTTTTTGGTTGTACCATTGTATTTTTGTAGTTTCATTTTCTGTTCTTGGATTAGGTAATGTGATTTTATCTTTATATTAGGGTCAGACCCCCATCATGGAACTTATCAGGTTTGTTGGTGAAGCGATACTAAACCTAGTTTTGTGCATGGGGTATGTTGAACCCTTGTAAAGGGTTAATAAATTTTTAAACGTAGATATAAGGAAATTGTGAGATAGAATTCTATGTAAAATTTCAATTAGTTCTGTTGAAATGGTTAATGGGTTAATTTAATTGATTATATGTTGGATTTTTTGAAATTCCAAGGAGTTTTAGAAATGTTTTAAATGATGTGTTATGGAGTTTTTACCCAGTTGTAGATTTACTGAATGAAAATTATGTATGAATGTGATTAATGACTTGAAAGGAGGTGCTAAAATGGATGTTATTTTTAAAAGGTTTTTAGAATATTTTTTCAATAAAGACTCAAATAAACTAATGTTTCCATTTTTTTGAAATGGTTTAATCATTACATTGAGTATTCTGTGTGGAAGTGAAGCCCTTCAGAAATGTTTTTGTTTTTCTAAGAGAAAGATCAATACTTTAATGGGTGAACATAATATAATTTTAAACAATTAAATATTATTTGTGTTATATTCCTTGATTTGTATTTAAGGGTTTCTTTAGACCTCAACAATTGGAATTATTTTTCAGATAATTTAATGGAACCCATAATAGTTGTGTTATCATCTTAACATAACAATTAAATGAAACGAATGATAATATGTTATGATGTTATCATGGAATTAGGGGAATATTATTTCATTGTGAATATATATATTGCAATTTGGTTGGTCAATGGTAAATGTAAAATGTTTAACGAAGCATGTTCATATGGATTGAGGGTTTTTTGGGGTATTAGAAATGAGAATTTTTTTCCCAGAGGTCAGGTTAGATTAAGAATCTAAAGAACACGCCTATAATTCATAGGTTATGTAGTTGGACTGAGGCTCTATGGCTCAAATGGTTTCATAGGATGAGAAAACCATGAATGTGTTACGGTGGGTAGTGTAACATATTATTCAATAGGGATGTCAGACTGATGCTCTATGATTCCCAATATATGGTTATGGAATTGGTTGGGATGTACGACTGAGGCTCTATTCTTCTCAAACATGTAGAAATGACTTAATTACCATTATGAGGATCTTGGGTATATTAATAATCTGCGACTAGTAAATCCCCCCGTTGTGTTTTACAAATGTGTAACCCCTTATATTATTTATCAGGATCACGGTCTGACCGGAGGTAGTTTAGTGGGTTTGTTGACACTAAGGAACATAATGGATTAAAAAGTTGAATTAGTATGTTTTTAAATGTCAAACCTATAAAATGTTAAAATCCAGTTTACTGTGTAATAATTTTAATGTGAAACATGTACCTTCATTAAATATTTTTATTTTAACAGTTTTCTTTGGATATATTATTATAAATAATGTTTATTAAATTTTACACCATTGGGGGTTTCCGATTAAGTTATACACACGTGCTTCTAGGGGAGCCATGGCACTTAGGAACCTTACAAGAAGTTACTTGATTTTGTTAGAAATTAATGTCATGGACCTTGTGTTTGGATTATACATTGGTATTTAGGATGGAGAATGAGTATTTGGAGCTATTTTAGAGCTCGGACCCATGTCTGTGTCCTTTTGAATGTTCACGTTTTGTATTTATTTGTATGACTACCTGACATGTAGTTAAGTGATCATATTATTCTATATTTTTATAATTTGTTACTTGTTGGTAATTTTATGTTTTTGATTTTTTTATTTATACTAGTAATTATACATATTTATATTATTTATAATTGTTAAATACAAGAAAATTTAGGTAGAGTCTCCCAAACATTGCTCCCTAGACCCATGTTGATAGTCATAAACCTTAGCTTATATGGAGGAATCATTGAGGGCATGTGATGTTCTAAATTGGGGTACTAGATATAGTGTCCACTTGGTTATGGATGTTAAAAATTCGTATCATAGTATTTATTTGGACTTACTATTTTAAGGATTATAGACTAGGGATTATGATCATGATTGTACATGATAATGTAATCATTCCTTGGTGCATGTAACCCCACGTATCATTCAAAATCATTGTTTCGTGGGTGGTAATTGATGTTAAGTTTTCATATTTTATTGTTTTTTGTTGAATCAAACATTATTGGTGCATTTTTATGTGAAATGTTTCATGTATTAGGTTTTATTTCTTTGAATGGTATAGAATGTGAGGTTGTGTGAGTTCATGCATCATGTATGGCACATAGAATTGATAGGTCTTGTGTATGTTGCGTGTGACTGGTAGCTCTTTGAGAATCATGTGTTTGTATTTTTCTTTATGGATATGTTTTACGTTTTCCATCAATTATTGAAATATTTTATAAGATAAATTTATTGAAATGTGGATTTAAATAAATAAAGGAAATAAAATATTTTCTAAATAAAACGGTTTTGAAATTTTAAATTCCTCAGTATTGATATGAAAATATTTTGAAACATGAAAACATATGTTTAAAATGGTATAGTTTAATTATGAATGGAAATGATAAAATGATTAATCTTTTAGGGATATAGGTTGTGGATACACATTGTGTTAGTTTTTAACCCTATGTACGGGTGGTTTTGTTTGTGAGAGTGCCTTATTATTTAGATAGTGGTGAGTGTGGGTTAGTCATGTAATGGTATGTTTTTTGTTGATTCTCTTGTTAGGCTGTGACCTAGAAGAGTTAATTTGATTTTTTACAAGTGGATATAGTGAATATAGTGGGTTGAGACATTTCCAGTTGGGTTTCGTACCCTAGATTGGGTGTTTGGCTGATGGTGCTGATGTGCATGTTTGAGAACCATTATCATTAAACAAATACTAACTGGTAGTTTGGGTTTTTTAGATGAGGTGTGTTTTTAATGGGGGTAGGAGTGATTCCCATGAGCATCAGGTGGATTAAGGATTGATTTTAATGTCTTAGAGATAGATAAAATGGCCCTTTTTTGGTGTCACTCTGATTTTGGGGGATTGTATTGTTTAACATTTCTGGTCACCCGAGAGAGGGGTTTTTTGGGGGATTCCCATGATTTTGGGTGTGTCTGACATATGAGGATGTTTTTTACTTTGGTAGTGGAACATGTAGAGTGTCTCCAAGTGTTTGATTGGCCAAGAGGGATAAGTTGGATGGTTAATGCTTTCGGTGATTCGACTAAAGTTTTTTTTATTAGTTTACAGTCTTGTGAAATCGATGGTATCCTTGAGGGAGGTTCGCCTAGCCTGAAAAAGGAAATATTGTGTTAAGAATGATTGGTTTCATCAGATATGGAGACACTGAATGGTTAGTGTCTTCATGTGTGGTAGAAGTGTTTGATTTTTCCTTACAATCATTCCAATGAAGTTCCTAAGTGCATGTGGTTTATTGTGAGTCCATTTGTTTGAAGTTATAAGGTCATTAGAAGCCTCTAAATATTACACTAATTTTATATGATACAAGATTCAAAATTGAACATGGGAAAAAGACAAGGATGACCAATGTTATGAATAACACATTTGATATAGAAGTGATACCCAGGGTAGTCATAGAAATTTGGTTGGGATTATTTTTTTAATTGTTGGGTTTTAAGAAAATTTTGAGAATTCCATAAGTCTAATGAGGATGGATGTTCAAGTGTCATGGTCAGATGAGTGAGAGAAATATTGGGAATTAATTAAATAGTGCATGAATTGTAAGATAAAGGGTTAGGATCTATGTGTGCTTTCGGTAAAGTGAATGACCATGTGGGTTCTAATGATGTACAACGGTGAAAGTGTGATGGTTAGAAATGATACTCTTTGGGTTGGGTGATCAGGTGGCTCAGGATAAGCTCCATTATAAATTCCATGTAATAATGATGGGATGTATAGGTTATGTGTGAGATAGTAAGGTTATGGATCAGTGTGATGGTCATTGTGTTTCTATGTTTTTTACTTGGGTGTTTTTGGAAGAACATGTGTTGGGTAATGGTACTAGCTCCAAAGGGAATATTGGGTAATGACTTCTTGGTAGTGTTTTGTGATTTGGAAGTGAGCTTTTGCAAGATATCCCATTCATGGTGTAGTTATTGAGTGTTTGTGAGATACTAGTGGATATAGAAGCCCGAGACTTTTGGTAGGGTATAGAGTCCCCATGGTTGTAGGTGATTATGGTTGTGGATAATTTTTTTGGTGTTCATGACCAACTTATTAGAATTCTTTTAGCTAGTGGAAATCATGCCAATTAATAAGTCATCATCCAAAGAATGCTAATAGAAAGCACTAGAATAAATCCAATCTATATAAACACATTTTGGATAGAAATGGAGCCTCCTAATAGATATGATCATAGAGTGGTATCTGTATTGTATCAATATGGGTGAGGTGTATACCATATACCTATTAAAAGAGTGGTCCTTAAGAAGGGCTAGATTTCGATGAATTACATGGGTGTAGTTATTATAAGTTGGTAACTAGTAAGGGTTATTTTTTGATTTTTTTCTCAGAAAATATAAAAAACCATGTATAATTTTGAGTATCATCCTATGAACCAAGAATGAGATATGTTGGTTGAATTTCTTGAGGAACATGGGGAGAAAAATACTCATTTTTTGGCAAGTGGTGTGTCAGTTAGGGATGTATATACTAAGACATGGAGTGGGTGTGGTAGAAATAGGATGCTAATGAGAATCTTGTAAGGTTCTTGTTTTCATTCACTGGGAAATTCATGGAAGGCCTTCAATATAGTGATTAATAATCCCAAGTGTTTTCTTGGATATCGGTGTTGTTTTAAGAGATGTTAGAGATGAATTTGATAGAATTGTGTATGGTTTTAGTGAATCACAATGATGGAATGGAAGGGTGGGGGAATTCCTTGATGGGGGGTTTTTATTTAATGTCATGTAATGACTCTTGTATATACTTCAGAATATGGAATTACTATGTAGGTATGAAGGCACCATGCGTAAGGGAGAATGGGGTAGCTTGTCAATATTAGAATATGGGTGTTTTGGGAAAAGCTAGTTGGAGATTGTATGATGAGATATTATTAAAGTGGTGGACACAATATGATAAAAGACACTTTTAACATGATGTTTAATGTCATGATTGTTTATGAAATGAAGTCTAACAGGATAGAGATCAACTTATTATTTCTCCACAATGGGAGGTTATATGTGTGTTCCGATAAGATGGTTTTGATGGTAAGTATATATTTCAATGTTTGATGGTGTCCACAATTATGTTAGGTAAGGTTAATTGTGGAAGCACATTGGTTATGTTTTCAAGCTAGGTTGAGGTTGTAATTGACCTTTCGATTGAATAGGTACAAAACAGTGAAAAATAGTGGTTAGAAAATAATGTATATAGTAGGGATACCCATAGTAAATATCAATCATTTGATGATGATGTTATAGTTTTGAGTTTCATGGGGATGAGTCGGAGCCATATTGGTGTTTTAGTTTTGGTGACAGCCATAATATTATGTTCTAATCAGTTAAGGGTGGAATTTTATGCTTTTGTTGTGTCTAAAAATTCGAAACGTAGAACAGGGTCATGGTACTTGATTTGTGGAATGACATTGGATGAGGAGTCACGGAAGAAAAAAACAAAAGTTTCTTTAGATGAAATCTATTTTCCATATCCATTAAAACCATGAAATATGTGGGTTAGATGGAGCTATGTGGCTAAGGTCATTAGTCGTAGAATGAATCACATTGATTGTGTTCTGGTCAACACTAATATGGTAGTGTAGTGCATTTATGGTATCCTAGAGTGTGTTGGTTCTATTGTGTTACCTTGAATTTTATCATGTGATTATTGTGGTGATGATGAGTTTGAGGTTGATGTGTCCTTGAAGAGCGTCATGTTCATGATTCTGTACCATGGTGGGGTAAATTTATTCATGGTTGGAATTTTTTCCTATTCTAAGTGCAGTGATGGCATGGTTGGGTCCAAGAGAAATCATGGGAAATGAAATTAGATAGGTGGGCCCAAGTCCTATTCTTTTTTAATAGAGGCTTGTTAATTAATTGAACGTGTGGCTCGAGGATGATCCATTATAAGGTTGGGAGATTTTAAGATCCTGAACTTGTGTGGTGGTATGTACATATTTAAATTTTCATTAATTATTCATTTTTTATGATATGATGTTATTATTGTGTGTTTGAGGACTTTTGAAGGTGACTGAAGGGTTTGGGAAAATAAATCAAAAAAGAAAATGTCCAAATAGTGAACAATTTTGGGATGGCCCTCCGTTAGAGAAAGCCGTATGTCCGGACATGGAAATAGTGAATCATGAACCCTATTTCAGATAGTGGTAAATGCATGGTATCAAAATATATTTCATAACAATGATGGTGCCTCTAGGAAACCATTCTACATGTCCCTTCATTGATATAGGGAGCCACACAGTTCACATACAGTTTTTAAAATCATGCATTTAAACCACACAACCTTGAAATAGTTGGGATTTCCAGTTTTTCCCACTTACGATTTAAGGGTTCTAACCCAAATTCATTCACTATTCTTCCTGTGACATTTTAGGTGAAAACCAAACTCTCCTAGACTTACATGAGAATATTCTCTATTGATTCATCGATGTTTGGAGAGAGTTTTGGTGAAAATTTATGATTCGGTTGAGTTTTACACTTCCCTTTTCTAGATTTTACATATTAGGGCATAAAAAATCTCTCCATATCTTCTTAATCCCTAAACCTATCACTTTTTAGGAATATTGTAGGTTAGATATTTAATTGGTTTATTAGTTCAAATAAAGGGATTCATTTTGTGGAGTGGTCATCTACAAACATGAGGTAGGTGGTGTTAAATATATTTCTCATAGTCTACTTTTTATTTGTGTGTATATTGTAGTTATAATATACAAACTTTTTTGTGTTTTTATATAAATTCTTATAGAATGTGATTTCAATCTCATATTTCTGGGTGAAACCCTTCATGGACCCCATTGGGTTAGTTGGTGAAGTCATATTAGACCAGGTTCTACCGATGGGGTATGTTGAACCCCCTATAAATTGTAAATAAATAGGTAAACATTGTGATAATGGAATTATAAGAGGAAATGGGATGTAAAAGTGGAATTGGGATTGTTTACATGGTCACATTGTTAATTTAAACAATATTAGTTTGGGTTTTGTTAAATTATTAGGAGGTTTTGAAACGGTTCCAATGATTCACTTTTGGGATTTGGATCGGTTATAGATTTAATGAATGAAAATAGTGTCTGAAAGAGAGTAATTATATGATTGGAGGTATTGGACTAAAAGTAATTTTAAAATTTTAATTTCAAAATAATATTTAAATGATGTCATGTTTCTATTTTTTGGAAATGGTTTAGTTTTTATTTTGAATAAATGGTATGGAAGTGAAACCCACAGGGCATGATTTTGTTTTTTTAGAGGAAGAACAAAGTTTTAATTTTTAAAATCAAGATTATGTAAAATGACTATTTGTTATTTTTTCCATACCACTTGATTTGTATTTAATGGTTTGGTAGAAAATTAATAATTGAAATGAAATATGCATTAATGTATCGAAACTTTTGATATTTGTTTTATAATTATAACATAGTTTTGAAATGAAATTATTGATATGATGTTTTGATATAAACATGTAATGAATGTGCAGTTGGTTTGTTGTAAATATATGGAATGTGATATGGTTGGTCTATAGTAAATGTGAACTTGTTAATGAGGTTGGTGAATGTGTATTGAAGGTAGTGTGGTGTATTTTACATGAGAATCTACTACAACATGTCATGTTAGACATAGGCTCTAAACCCTACCCCAATAATGCAAGAGTTATGGAGTCATATTGTAGTTCAATGACACAAATTTTTGCATATGATGAGACTAATTAGAACATGGTTACAATGGTATTTTATTTATTAATTGGTTAGTATATTAAACTGAGGCTCAATGATTCCCAATTTTATGTCATGGAATTAGTTGGGATATCGGACTGAAGCTCTATACTTCTAAAACAAGTGGACATGATTTGATTTATAGGCCGAAGATCCAAGGGATACTGATAAATTATAACTAGTAAATGCTCCCTCGTGTTCTGAAAATGTGAACCCTTGTTCCATGTCTTAGGCTCAACATGTGACATTAAATAGTTTAGTTGGGTTTATGACCCTAATGAATGCGATGTATTAAAAATGATAATTAGTAAGTGTTAAATTGTGAAACATGATTCTTGATCAAATCATGTTAATTGGGAAATGGTTTAAATGAAAAACCTGTACCATAGATCTTTTTTTATTAATTTCCCATTTTCTCTTGGTATAAACTATTTTATATAATGATTTTTGCCTTAGAAACCGTTGGTGGAATCCTACTGAGTTCTACTCACACCCTACATCGGCCGCAATAACACATTGGTAACTGAGAAGAATCCATAAATTTCTATTAAAGGTTTAAGAAATGGAAATTGTGTTTAGTTTATGTTGGTGATACTGGGATGGAGCATGTGAGGTTAGGACCGCTATTAAAGGTTTAAGAAATGGACATTGTGTTTAGTTTATGTTGGTGATACTGGGATGGAGCATGTGAGGTTAGGACTGATATGGGTATCATCTCCACCTTCGAGGACTTTTGTCAGTTTTGGTTATTGATTTCATTTTAAAATTGTATGATATGTAGTGTATTCGTGATATTGTTATATAATGTGCTACATGGTTACATATTCTATTTATTTATATGTTTTAAATATTTTATTTATGTTGGTTATTATATCTTTTTATGTTATTTTTGTAATGTAATTACTCTTAAAACTATTTATGTTCTCCCCAACATTTATCCATAGACTAATGATCATTGTTGATATCCTCTAGGGTATAGAGAGGCCTGCCTGAGGTCATTTGAAAATCTATCTCAAGAAACAGTTTGTAGTCTCTAATGAGTCAGTGATGTATCAAACATAAGAATTGATGACATCAACATGATATGAAAATATATTATAACAACATATACTCATCTGACTGTTCTCAAACTAAATTCACTTCTCAATTTTATAAATTTTTTGTTAGAATTATTGATTGTATTGAGAAAATGTAGGCAAAAATTGATTAATAAATATATTAAATTATGTTATAACTAACTTAAACATAACTTGTTCAATTATTTTGGACTTTTGGTGGAATATTTTACTTTTTCATAAATTTTAAATTTTAATATCCACAGTCGTTTTCATTCTTTTTTCAGCCATTACGATAACATTGACCAAATAGGTAAATTTATTAAGAATTTGTTTTTATTGTTAAATCCTAATATATATATTTATACTAATATATTATTATTTGATGAAACAGCCATGTTTCTTATGTTCAGTCACAAAATTGATACCATGATTTAGCCTACATTTTAGGATATTCCAATCATAAAGGAACTCTCATTAATACAAACATTGAAATATGTAATTCCATTTTATCTAAAATAGGTTGAATTAAGTGCATTAAAAACTCACAATATAAATCATGTTCTGTAAGTTTTATAGAAATACGTTAATTTCATACAAAACAATAACCATGGAGGTATCCAAATAGATTTATATAAATATTCTTTATATCATAAAAACAAAAACAAAAAAGTAATGAAAAATGAAATGAAATATTTCAGTTGATTCTATTTTAGAATTTTATCCCTCAGTTTTAAAATTAAGAGGAGTCTATTTTATGAAATTATCATTTCATATTCCTCACTTATTTTATATATTTATTTCCAATTTCAAAAATTACTAATGAAATTAATTTTATAGAAATGATAGAGGTGTT
This sequence comes from Viscum album, assembly GCA_963277665.1. NCBI lineage: Eukaryota > Viridiplantae > Streptophyta > Magnoliopsida > Santalales > Viscaceae > Viscum > Viscum album. The sequence goes on along the minus strand of OY728143.1, from coordinate 2,080,581,568 downwards.
AATGATTCCAAAATAGGATTCACATGTTTTTTCTATTTATATTGTATTAATATAGTAATCTATAGAAAATATTAATAGTTATTAATAAACATTTATTCAGTAGATCATTTTTTGGACATATTCATTATGAAAATATTCTTCATGTATTTATTAAAAACTAAGACTCCCAACTATTAAAACATTAAAATGTTATTTATAATCTCAAAACAAACCATGTATATAATGACATAGCCAAATATGTTTTTTCCATACTAAATGTACTACATATTTCTATATCGGAATATTGTTTCTTCATGAACATGTAATGTCGATATATTCTTTTGTATAAATGGCTAGGTAATGGTACTCTCATATGGGCGTTTTGAAATTCTTGTTTATTAGCTTGACTTCCATGACCTGACCTACAATTTCCCGACAATTTTATCTCTCAATAATAGCATACCTCATTTTAGTCTTTTATATCAAAGGATAAGATTTTTCATTAAAAAAATAAATTAAAAACATTACTTATTAGCCTCTATGTGATTAAAAAACCATTATATGAATAAAAAATATCATTATCAATAGTGCTATAATCAATATCAACAATAGGAACAAAAAACTCAACATTCATCTCATGAACTACATCATTCCCCAATCTATTTTGTTCTTTGGGAAGTTATTTATTATGTATCATGTCTCTCCAGATATTGTACAATGAAACCATCATAACTAGGTAATTTGTTGGTGTTGATAGAAAAAAATTACATACAACATCACCCTATGAAATTTTAGTAATATAATGTTATGGAATATTATTTTATAAACATTTATGATAAAACATAAATGAAAATATTGATTAAAATGGGAAATGAAGGATGGTGATGGTAACATCTAGTATCAAATCTAGTGGGGTCATTTGGATCTTTATATACTTATCATTGTTTCACTATTAGTTCTCTTTGAACCAATCACTTATATTGGCTTGAGAAACCCAACAAGATAATAATAACATTATAAGACTCATTTTATTTATTCATGACTTTCATCGTCTCATGTTTTTATCACAGTTTATTTTTATTTTAAATATATGATTGTGGTGACATATCTAAAACCTACACATCTAACATTGCTATATTGTTATGGCTACCTAAAATATTTGGAATTAAATTTTTCTTAATGTGAAACTGATGTCTATTTTTGTGTCTAAAATATATTAAACTACAAAAACAAACATAATATTTTTACAAACTATAGTTAATTATTATTATTTCATACATTCAAATGACTAAATTTCTAATTGTGTGATTTCATCAATGGTTTGACTCTATTTTTTTGTTTTCCAATTTTCATAACGCATGGCCTAGTTAGGATATATATTTATAATTTCTGTCAGAAATATTCATATAAATAAAGGAATATATGTTCTTTCATACCACATGAAATATTTATTATATATTTAAATTACATTCCGTTTTTCTCAAGTGAAGCTTACACCATCCATTCATCATGGTAGGGGTACATGGGAGTTGATTAACGTTTCTAATATTTATCACACCTTCACTATTTCACAAATAAATTTTTTTGAATACAAGTGGATTAAATAAATATTTTAGAATAAAATATTATTAATTGAAATGAACTTGAAATGAATCTTCATTGTAGAGAGTAATTAAATATTCCTATGACACATGGTAAATAAAAATTCCCTACATAACATATTATCGAGTTATTACTCCCCCCTCATCATCTTAGAGGAGATTGATTTTAAAAATTATTTGGAAGCCCCTATGATAATTTACATAGGCCATTAATACATTTTTATTTAAGAACGTCTAAAATAATTAAACTATTTATGGGATAATGAAAATTAAATCGACATTTCATTATATAATGTTTCTACAAAAAAGTGAAATAATATAATATAATTACATTAATAACTTCTAATATAGTTTCCTTCTAAGTGGTAATGGAATTATTCAATTTATCTTTATCACATGGTCCATGCATTCTTCTTGTGACCCAAATGTAACTAATGAACATTTCATCATTGGGGTTTTATGGTAAACCACATTGATTCAAACAGGAAAAAATTTATAACATTTCTTTTAACCATTTAAATATTAGTTAACATGGTGATGATATTTCGTTCTTGTTTTATCATCAACATGTTATTGATCCACTAATAATTTTATAGTTTCAGCATTTATGGATATTTATTTCATTGATTGGTATCATTATTATGTGAAGAACCCATTATCTATATTAAAATATAAAATTTTAATCTAAATAATGTATGTTCAATTGAAAATACATAATGTTATAAGGGAAAAAATATTTAGTTAAAAATCACAATTACCTACTAATTTAGATTTATTATTTATTTAATTTTTAATGGATTTCTATCCAATTTCACATATACAAAACCCCTCTTTGTGGTTCCCAATAAATTAAGTGGAATTTTCTATTTTGGGACTATTGATAAATGACTATAATCTTACCATGAATGAGTCATCCTCAATTGAATTTTCATCTAACTCAACAGTTAATTTATTATCCAATTTGGTATCTAACCTGTTCTTGTTTGTTATATCTATGGTAGGAAACACCTACAATTCTTTTGATTCCATTATGAATATATCCTCCTTATACAATTCCACATTAAAATTCACTTATAGGAATCTAAATTCATATAAGTTCAATGAACTTTTATTTTAAACACATTTTCAATGGAAAATTGTCACTTAAAATGCTGATTAATCCCACTCGTATATTAGTTTTATGATGCTGAAATATTACATATTCATATAAATTATATTTCTCTCCATATATCCAAATACATGAGTCACTTCATCTAGAAGTATAACATTACTATTGTTCTTCACATAATGTCCATCTTGTTCCTTTGTATATAATATATGTTCATTAATTAAAAAAATTGTGTAACATATAACATTTTTATTCTTTATATTGGCCATCCATCAAAGTCTTCCATTAAACAAATTCAAATTTTTAGATAAAACCTTATAAATATGTTCAAAAAACATCTAATAATCAATTTCTTTTGTGTACTTGATATCCTTATTTTTTTCCTTTAATTGATTCAAATAATTACTTATTGGTAATAAACATATAAGAAAAACACTACAGAATTATATATCATGTAATGAAGAGTCTTCCCCTACTGTGTGATGATAATTCTAGAAACAACACTTCTAAAAATCAATATACCCATAATTCCACCATTGTGAAAATATATTGGAAGAATGATCCTCCCAAAATATGATAGTTAATCTGGATAGAATTGAATCGCTTCTTCAATAATATACCATTATATAAAAGAACCTTTTAAATGATTTTGATTCATGATATACCCTTTTAGAATCATCCAACAACATTAAATTTGTTGCATCGATCTATAATAGACAGGTTCACATAGTTTAATATCTATATCCAAGTGAACTGTCATGTAGAACAATATGTAAAATAATTATAGTTGGAATCATATCTACACTAAAAATTATATTAGGGAAATATACATGTTCAAGATTAGAAATATCACGGGTTCTATATCATTATTTCATAGGGATTTTTCTAAAAAAGTGAAATCTAGTTAATGTATATCATATGTTTTTAAGAAGCATAAAACATAAAGTTAAATTCCTCAAGACATGCATAAAAACATTACTTTGCAGTGATTTCTGACCATGTAAAAAAATAGTCATTAATATGAATTTATTAATATTTTAAGAATAACCCTATGGAATATTTTCACCATTAATGAAATTATAAAATTGATAATTTTCTTTTCTAGATATTGTATATTCTAATTGGGATTGAAAAGATCATCAGAGCCAATGCTTCCCCTGTCCCTATGTTAATCATGTCTAACCTAGCCTTGATCACACATTTTTAAGAACATTTCTTTACATGCCAATAACACTATAAATTTAAATTTTTCTATTTTAATGATATCATAAATATTTTTGATAAAAAAACTGATGTTTGGTAATTTAATGAAAAATTATTGATTATTACAACATGATTTCATATTTTTTATCAAAAAATGTTTTCTAAAAACATTGTGAATATATTTTACATTCATAAAAATATTATCACATGTTATTGGAGATGGTGTTGTATCTTGGTTTGAACTCCCATAAAATGATTTCATATATGAGAAATTTTTATATCATCAGTAAATATTTTATTATGTAATAACAAAATTATATTCAATGAATAATTAACCCTGACTATTTTTGGGTGTTCTTCATAAATGGGAAACCCCATAATCCATTAATGTTATTTCATGAAAAATTTCTCTAGGTACGAAAACCTTTTATGATCCCATATAATATGGGTATCAATGTGAATTCTTCCCTTTTTTGAGAAGTATACAATATATGATATGTATCCCACATATATTATTGATCATTGATAAATTAAGGTAAATATATTGCAATATATTTATCAAATTTTATTGGTCTTGATATAAACCTAAAAAACCATAATTTATTTTCATTTCATGCTTACCCGTGGTAGAAAAATATGATTTTCCAACATAAATGGCCATGTAGTATGACTCGAACACTATATTAAAAAGTTATTTATTCTATAATTATATAATTAAATATTTATTTTTATCTACACATTTTCAAATTTATGATACTCATAATTTATTTTATTTTATTGATGAGAGTCGACTGGATGGAACAGTTAACCAGAAACATTTTTTGTATATGAATTCAATGTCAAATTTCAAGTGTTTTCAAGACATCCAAGTAGTCATTTAAACATTACAATGTTTCTAATTACACATAAAACATTAAATGCACATGATTAACTATTATTGTACTGATTATAAAAAAATTATAGCTGATTCATGTTTCATTAGAAACAATATAAAATCATTTGGACATGAATTTATGTTTATAAGAGATCATTCCCATTGAACATAGAATTATTATTTAATCATATATTCAACATGAAATCCCACTTTCTACAAAAATAATATAATTCAAGCGACTAAGAAATTATTTAGAGATTGTATCACTATATCTGCTACTATATTTTAAATTATATAACATCAATACAACTTAAAATGTCGTATATTTAGCACGACATGTATATATTGGTCTCTTAGAATCTCAATATAACTTATAATTCTTCTTATAAAAATAAAAAATGTCATCTTGAATTTCCACTTTCTCTTATTCCATGTTATCTCCGTTATCAATTAAAGAGGTATTCAAATCAAATGATTCATAAATCATAGTAAAATATTAATTAGTATGTATTAACAGTTTATAGCCATTTTTATTCCATTATTTATAGAATCAATATATTATTTGAAAAATGTAATTATTTCCAAACACTTTTGTATAAATTTTTATTGTATAAAAATAATGTAAAAACAAAAAAAAAATTGAGAAGTGTTATATTCATAGATTATTTCAAAAATGATGAAATATTTCACTCCACCCTCAGACACATTAATCATAAAATTTTAATCCATATATATTTTATTCATATCAATCCTATTATGTTTAAATATAATATTTTTTATGTAAAATAAATAAATGTAAGGTATTAATAATAAATAGAGAATGTTATAATAACTAAAATAATGGGAACCCAAACATTGAATGTCAATTGTGATGATTCATAATGATTTATCATTTATATATGGGAAACATGGAGATAAAAGGCAGGGGGAATATATGAGGTTATTGGTCTAGGTTCATGATTTGATGCTTGTGTCTAGAAAATGCATATGATTCAAATATGGTTTCTAAAAACATTCCATTTTTTGAGTAAAAAATAATGGGGGAGTAGATATTTATTCATTTGTTTCATAGTAAATGGTGGTACATGTAAAAACCCTGACCCTATTAGCTTAGACTCTATAATTAATTTATTACATTAGAACTAGATACAAGGTATATCATCCTGATGGGATAAATAGTTTAGTATTTTTGTTAGACCAGGTACATAAATTAATATATGTTATTTTTTATAACATTTAATAAAAAATATTTTCTTTTTGAAATCCATTACTCCATGGAACCTAACCCTGTATATAAATCCTTAAAAACAATATGGTATCATGTGGAAAAATTAAAAAAATAGAACGGTTGAGGTTTTCTTCATTGTAATTGTAAACATAAAATGGATGATAACATGAATAAATAATAATATGAATTATGGAAAGGTAAATAACTAAAACACATGTCATTTAATCAATTATAATATCATAATATGGAGGGAATAATTGTTGATCAAATAATTCCTTTTATTTCATCATATAAATGGGAATCATTTCAATGAATATTTGATATAATCAAATAATCACATGGAAATCAAAAAGATTATCGTAAGAAGGGAATTCATAATATCGGAGATGAGAAACATACTTTTAAGACCCTTAAGATGACATTATAAAACAGTTAGTAAAACCTATCTAATTTATAAAATAGAAACATCAAGTGACCATATATAACCAATCCCCACCCATCACTTAATATGTATAATGGAATCCAAAAATTAAATGGTTAAAACATAATCAACATAAAAAATCACATTTAAAAACCAAAATAAAATTTTTAATACTTACCCTAATTAAATAAACATTATCACAAACCATCAAGATTAGTTTGGGGAATGAAAATAAAATTGTCCATCCTTAGTGAAAATGATCATAATGAATCAAAATAAAGAATAAAAATTATATCAATATTACAAAAACATTATGGATCATAATTTTCAATAAAGGGTTTGTGTTTTTGATAAATATAAATACCATTATAATGTCACTATTTACATTTTTGAGGAAAAGAACGCTCTCACATATAAAATATACTATCAAAAAATATAATTCTATGAAAAACATTTTGAAAATAACTTTAATTTTAAATAACCTTTGAAAATTGTAATTTTATACTTGAAAATTTTTGTGGTCATGACAGCATGAAATTTCATCCATGTTAAGAGTGTTAAAAAAAGATTACATTCATATTTTTGGTAAAATCCAAACTCGGATTGTTTTAAAAAATGAATGATTTTTCCATTAAAAATTCAATGATAAATGGGTAAAAATAATTTTATAACTCACTATAAATAGTTTAAACCATTTTAGAAAAAATAGAGAACATTTATTTTTTGGAAATTAATTTTCTATTGAATATATAAATATAGTCATATTTTAATAAAAACTCATTATCAATAATTTTATGTAGAAATGTGATCGAAATGGATATTATTATGTAAAAAATTTAATTAATATCCATATTAAAATAAAATATACTGAGTTTTTGATCGAGGTATCAAATAATTCCCCCACGGAAGACATAAAACAATGAATCCCTTATAATGATAAATATGTATAATACAAACATACCAATTTTTTTATGATGGAAGTAAAATACCTACGAAACATATATACTCAAATTAATCATTTTATATTTTTTATAGAAATATATTCATTATATAACATATCAATAGTGTAATTGTATTCTCCACAAAAAAGAACAAGGAGATAAGTATTTTATATATCTTGTGAAAGTTAATGTGAGGTAAGAAAAACCTTACCTCAGGTTTATGTTTATTCTAATCTATCTATGAATCCTATATGATAAATATATTTTTATTATAAATATATTAAAAAAATGCTCATATATATCGTACAATATATGATTATTTTATACCATTTACTACCATTTTGTTAATAATATTTAATTATTATAATTAATTCAAATGTTAATTGATTGGTTTCAAATGGATGTAGTATCATGAAAGTTATTGTTCTTGTACATTTCATATAAATATATAATATAGAGAGTTTTGATAATGCTATAAATATTATTTCCATTAATTCAATTCATTATTATATCCATTAATGAATATTGTACATAGAAAATGAATCTCATCACATAGTGTAGACGTTATGACAACCATATGCACGTGTTACGACGTTTCCACCTTAAATGGTAAAATGGTAAAGAAGTGTATGATATGATAATGTTAGAGAGTTTATATCATTTATTATATATATCATAAAAATTATTTAAATTTTTCTTTTTTACATACAATTTAATGTGTAACAGAAAAATGAATCACATCGTTTTGCGGGGTAGTTGTCCAACGTACACATGAGAAACATCATTGTATATTACAATAAATGGAATCTAAATGGGTATATGTGATATTATAACTCAATGAGTATAATTTTTAAGAGACGTTATCCAAGAACCAATAGTTGTTCTTTGAATAAATGTATATTTAATGTATTTAAATCTTAATCATTTTATTACATATTGTTCATTGTTCCGTATGACTATGATGTAATAATTTCCTAGTGTATTTGATTTATTGATAAGGTCATGGAAGTTCCCCGCTATGACGAGAACCTTGAAATTATATAACAATATTCTTAAACACAGTTCTACGATTTTATGACATTCTATGATGGGACACATAACATGTAGATCGTCGGTTATGAGTACTCATAAGAAGATGAGGCATCCTCTCATCAAGTTTTAACATGGTAACCTCTATGACAAGAGATTATGAGAAAATACCCGTTAGTTGGAATTCCACATGTTTTGGTGTCATCGTATATTTCTATTTGTGAGAATGTATAATAATCCTTAGATATTAAGAGTATCATTATTAGGTGTCACAACTCGACCACTTTGATTTACTAAGGAAAACTATCATGCAGACAGTTGGAAGGATGTAGGGTACATTTGGTGCGTCATGAGTGTCAAGTTATTATTGAATAAGATGAGAAATGATTTGTATCTTATATTTATAGAAGTGGATTTCTTGGACCTTAAATTGAAATATAATCACGGTGCAAAATTCCATGGCCATGTCATAATGATGAGTTGATTTCAGGTAGTCAAAGAATGACGTATCAAGCATAAAATTGGATGAAACTGTCATGAAACTTACATGAAGAGATATTGAGACAATGAGATTATATTACATAGTGCTCATTAATATGTCAATTTGGTTGATATGAATTTATGTTCTTTCCCTTGTGTGCCATGACCCATTACTAGAAAGTACTATTTGAATTTTGGCAGGCCTACCAAATGCCAATGAGAAAGTGGAATATTTTTATTCAATTTAAAATTATTGCATAAATTAAATAAATATCTATTCATGGGATTGTAGGTATATATATATATATTTATTTTATTGAACAATTAATAAAAATTTATTTCCTTGATTGTAAATAAAATATGTATTTGAGATAATAATTTATTTATTTATTTACTCGAGTCTTCAATAATTAGATGTGGATTTCGAGTGGACCAAGGCTCATCCGGTAGTAAAATAGTTATTTTCAGTATGACTAATAAATAAATTATTATCTCAAATACATATTTTATTTACAATCAAGGAAATAAATTTTTATTAATTGTTCAATAAAATAAATATATATATATATACCTACAATCCCATAAATTTTTATAATTCCATTTTTCACATGTTGGCACACCATAAATAGTGAAACAATAATATTATTAATGGCTTGGGTGTTCTCTACCATAATAAATGTATTTAATTTCTATTATGCCATTAAATATTTTAACTGAAGCCCAATGTCAATAAATAGACACATCTGTCTATTGTGTCATGGACTGAACCACACACAAGGTGAATTGAGAATTTTTTAGAAAAAAAATTCTCTCTTGAATCCTATTCCTGTCCCTCTTAAGAACGAGCGACATTCATTAAGGATAAAGAAAAAGAAAACCAGAATTACCAACACAAGACACTAAATTTTCCGTGCAAGAACCCATAGAATGATTGGTGTTGATCTGAGGCCATCAGAGCACATGTGGATCACTATAAGAGGGATTCTATTATGGATCCCTGCAAGTGGAACAAGACAATCTGGAAGGGCCATTCCAGACGATCAATATCTTTAATGAAGAAAATAAAGAAGATCTTGGTATTATTTTCATGATAAAATTAATTAAATTAATTATAAACATGACGTGAAAGATCATGTCTATAGGTTTTTGGACTCTTCGTACACTATCTAAATCTGTTATTATATTCCATAGAGACTGGCATTCATCATCATATTGATCCCAGAAAAATCATTGACCATTGTAAGATATTAACGTTTTGTACCAGCCAAACCGTGATTCTGTTCCACATGGCACAATAAAGTTTTAACAAATCAGTTACATAATAGATCAAAATTATTTAAATACTTCATTGATTATTTGCGCATTAAGAATTTTTTTTGTTTCAACTCATGATAATTGTTATGCAATTCTGAATCTCGAGATCTTATTATTCTCTTTCATTTTCATTCACCTTACAAAAATGATCTTTTATTTTAAATTTACTTAGAATAAAACAGAGGATCTTATTCACAGGTTCAAAAGGTTCCTGGACATAAAACCCCAGAACACACGACATGTATTTTTTAGTACATGCCTTGTTGTCAAGGATTAATGCACCGATTCTGGTCCAAAAATCCAAGTCGTGTGATTGGAATTTGTATAATTTTTAATAACTCTATGTGTTGAAAAGGAATAGGTGGAACACGATTTTTAGACCACACACCATGTGGCCTACTGGACACTGCGTGTAGTATCTTCTTGTTAGGGTTGGACAGTTTACCCAGTACATGACTTTCCTGGATAAAAACCATGTATTAAGGAACTACATGGCGTGTGGCACCAAAAAAATGTCATGTACTTTAATGATTCCCAAAGTACACTCCCCCACTCTTTCCCCAATAGTGTACTTCGAATGGATGGTTAACAATAGTACACAACACGTATTTAGATCTACATGTTCTATACTCATCAAAATTACTCAGATTTGTTAATATTTATTATTATGTTATACAAACCCATGACATGTATACCATAATGCGAGCATAATACTGAGGCACAACATGTGATAGGAGTAATATATATATCTGGGTGTGATTATTTGTTTCATTTTACATATGTGCAAGGTTCATTTATACTCATTGGGTAGTTAAGAATAGGGATTCCATGGGTTTCCTCCAAGGTACATGTTACATAAAAAGATAATTTTAAATGAATTTATTTGTTTATAGTTATGATGGATGATAATATCAAGGAAATTCATAAAATGGTTTAAGATAAAAGGATTGATTATTTAAATATGGTAATTAATTTATTTGAGCGTGAATTATCTTAATCAAGAACGATAAAAAAATTGAATGATAGTTTTATTTATACATAAATATCATTGCATGTATGAATGATCATGAGAAAGACCATGAAATTTTTATTTGGATATTTTCTTTAATTTATTTAATTAAATTAAATTTTTTGGCCGATGAGCCTTCTCCCCATTAATGTGTTGGGCCTTTATTCCCAAGGATTATTTTATATAAAATCCATTTCCCCCATCACCTGTGTGTGAGCTAAAAAAGGCATATGTAATGGTTGGAACTCCCAAGCTAGTGGAGGTGGTTCATGTTTGATCCGAGAAGAAATCAATCCCATGAGATACATAGGTGGATAGGTGGAAAAAAATAAACATGAACACAAATGGTTCAAGGTGTTTCTCAACTAGGTCAAGGTTAGTTTATCAACATCTAGATAAACTAACCATTATAAAAGATCATGATCATGCCCTTCCATTATTTTATTTTTATCAGATGCATGGTTTATCATTATGGATGTATTTTCATGATCACATAATTAACTAATTAAACAAGAATTCAAGATGGAACGAAAATAAACAAGGCTTATGAATAATATTTTCAAGATATTTCTAATCACTCACATATGTTATAGTTAGTGTAACAATCATGTGATACTGATAATAAGAAATTAACACATATAGTTAGCCGTTAAGAAAGGTTTCAGTTTAACATAATCATATTACATCAAGAGGAGTATCCCTTGATAGAAATGGTGCAATATTGGAGGAAAGAGTTGAGGAAATCAAATGTCAGGATTTCAGGATTGGGGATTCCACTCAATAGATCAATGGTCTAGAAGCCCGCATTTGGCAAAGACATGCCTATATAAATACCTTCGAATTGATTGAACTAACCTTTTGTGGTTATCTTAAGGGGAATATAAATCCTTTCCATTATAATGTCATGGAAACTGAACATTCCAAGTTCAATGATGTGGGCCATTGGGATTTGATAAAATAGTGGGAGACTTAATAAAATTAATTTAATATTTCTCATAATAATGTACAGAAGAATGTAGTAATGATATTCTCGTTTAATTTTAGAATAAAAATGACAAGTTTTTTAACCACACTATCGATTGATACATTCTAGATAAAGAAAACATCCTCACCACCAGTAACTTCCAGGAACGGTTTATATGCCTTCGAGTTATCTTACTCCACAAATAGAAGGCTTACGTGTTGGAGTCAGTATTACCTGATCCTCCTTCCAAAGAGGCTAGTGATGATAATTTCTTTGTCTATGATAATCATATGACTAACACAGTCGATGTTCAATGTTCGATTCTACAATCATTGTCTATGGAGCTCATTAAGTCTCACAAAAACATGGATTCTTATAGAATTCTTGAGAATCTCCATGGTCTGTTCCATGATAGGTCTAGATATGAAATGTTTAAGAACTCCAAGGAACACTTTAAGAGTAAGCTTGGAGAGGGTTCCCTAGATGGACCTCGTTTATTCTTGATTGTTGGCTACACTGAGCGCCTGGAGGTTCTGGGGTTTAGACTCCGTGACGAAATGGGCTCTGAACTCATTCTCTCATCACTCCCTTAGATCTTCTCTAGCATTGTGGTTAATTTTTACATGAAAAATACTGTGAAGTAACCATCTAATATTCCTATACTAATTATAAAATGGAAAAATATATGAAGTGTAAAATCCTTATGTTCTTATGGTGAATAACAGGAAAGGGAATTTGATGAGAATTAAGCCCAAAGTTTCTTCATGGCCTTCCAATAAATGGAATATCAAAGGGGATGCAGGAGAAGAAGATGATGTTCGTTTCACATGTGGTAAGAAAGGCCACTAGAAGAAGAACTGCACCTAGCCTAAGAAGCATAGGGAAGAATTATGTGCGTTTGATATCGAATTCAATCTATATGTTTCTAAAAATTTGCTATTAGATACAGACTTTGGTTCTCACTTACGTAAAATAATATTGAAACAAAGAAAATTTAGTAAGACTGATAGAGGGGAGGTAGATCTGCAAGCATCAAACAGATCCAGACATGCAATTGTAGCTCTCAGGGACAACCACCTCACATTTCCAACTGGGATAATATTGGTGCTAAAGGGTTTTTATTATGTGTTATCTGTTACTAAAAATATAATTTCTGTATCTAGATTCGACATAGATGGATTTGTTTTCATGTTTTTAAATGAATCTTTCTTTTTTACAGAGATATCATTTGTTTTGTTAGGGAACATTTATATAATGGTCCTTATGTGTTGGGTTACACAATCCATGCAATAGAAATAGATAACAAAGATACATCACGTGACTTAAACCACACCCAAACTTGGAATCACAAGCAAGGTCATGTAAAATATAAATGATTGAAAAAGTTTCATCAAGATGAATATTTAGATTATTACAAACTAAAACCACATGGCCTATGTCATGAATGTTTAAAAGAAAAAATGACCATAGTATGCTTTAGTGGGAAATGTGAAAGGGCTTAATAACTTCTTTAATTGATTCATACCAATGTGTGTGGACGATTTCTAGTTGAAGCATGAGGATGGTACTCATACATCATAATATTAACTAATGATTTTAGTAGATATGGATGTATCTAATTAATGAGGTATATGTTAGATTATTTTGACATGTTCAAGGAATAAAATAATGAAGTGGAAAACAAGCGTGGTGATAATTTTATGAATCTCCGTTTAGACTGAGGTGGTGTATATCTTAATCAAGACTTCATCGATTACATACGAGAGTTTGAAATCATATCCCAAGTCACTCCTAATTACACGCCCCAACAGAATGGGGTTAACAAAACGAGGAACCACAAAAATTTGGATATAGTGAGATCAATGATGTGTCAGGTGATTCATCCATTATCCTTTTGGGGATATGTATTACAAACATCAACCCACATAGTAAACCAAGTACCAACTAAATTGATAAATGGTATTACATATGAGTTCTTTCGTTGAAAGGCAAATAGGTTATCGAATTTAAATGTGTAGGGAAGCGATGTGTTTGTTAGGGTCTCTTCAGGTAAAAAACATGAACACCAAGGTAGAAAGTGTACCATTATAGGATAAACCAAGGAAATAATAGGATATTACCAATAAAACCCCTCAAAAAATGTTATAGTGTGAAGACACATCATATTCCTTGAGAGGGAGCACATATGAAAAAGAGATAGTAGGAGCGATATAGACTTTGATGAAGTTGAGGCTTATGGTACACAAGAGTTGATAGATGAGAATATTCCTGAAAGCCTCATGGGAAAAAGAACTTTTACAGATACACAATAACAGTATAAGAGTACAAGAGAGGATAGAGAACTAGAACGGTACATTTTTCTTGTTACCGAGGATGATGATTTTATATTAGTTGATAATAATGACACTGTAACCTACAAGGAAGAAGTAATTACCACAGATGATTCCATGTGGCATGAAGCCATGAATTCGAAAATGGATTCCATGTACCATAACCATGTCTGGATTTTAGTAGATCCGCCAGTTGATGTAGAGCCTATTAGTTGAAAATAGGTATTAAAGAAGAATCTAGACCTGGAAGGACTAGTCAGTACCTATAAGGAATGATTAGTTGAAAAATGGTTCAAGAAATGTCAAGTTATTGACTATAATGAAAAATTTTCACTTATTGAAATATTGAAATCAATTATATTTTTATTTTACATTACCACATACCATGGATATTTGATTTGGAAAATGGATGTCCAAACATCCTTCCTTAATGACAACCTTCAAGAAGATGTCAACATCACACAACCTGAAGGTTTTATGACTCTAAAGGATACTAATAAGGTATTCAAGTTGTATAAAAACATTTTTGGATTAAATTATGCATCCAGGTCATGAGAAATTTGTTTTAAAGATGACATAATGAAATTTGGTTTTATCAAGAACACATGTGTGCATTATGTTTACAAATAGTTTAGTGGGAATGTAATTATTTTGCTAATATTATATGTTTATGTCATATTACTTATTGGAAATGAGATACCAGTCTTACAGACTATTAAGGAATGTTTAAATCAATACATCTCTATAGAGGAATTGGGTGACAGAGAATATATTCTAAAGTGAATGAGTATCGAAAAATCCAAAAGGGAATTTTTTCTAGCATCACATGGTATTCATTTTCCTTGAAAATTTGTCCTCACACACATGAGGACAGAAAGATAATGGTATAGACTCTATACACATCATTGATTTGGTCAATAATGTATGTCAAGATATGTACTAGGATGGATGTCTCCTACGCATTGAGTGTGTTAGATATATATCAAGCAAACCCAAGTGACCGCCATTGGATTTTAGTCAAGAATATATTAAAATATATGATTTGTGCTCAGGATATGATCTTGGTTTACGGAGGAGATGAGGAACTAGTTATCAGGGGATATGTAGATTCTAGTTTCCAAATTGATCAAGATGGCATAAAGTCACAAATGGGAAACATATTCATATTAAATAGAGGTGTAGTGAGATGTAAGAGCTCAATACAGAGTGTAGTCATAGATTCTACAGCAGAGTACATGTATATCATAGCTTCTGAGGTAGATAAATAAGCAGTTTGTATGCGAAACTTCATATTGGAGCTGGATGTGATACCTAGCAGTAAAGATCCCATCAAACTGTATTTTGATAATTCGGCAACGGTGGATCTTATAAAAGAACAAAATTCACATTATTGGACGAAGCACAAAATTTAGAAGTATCATCTCTTGAGGGATTTTTCCCATATTGGTGAAGTTATAGTGAGAAAAAATTCGATGGAAGACAACATGGGGGACCCCATGACTAAGGCCTTTACACTGTAGAAACATGATCACCATTTGAGGTCTAATGGACTAAATGTCATAGAGAGTTGTATCTAGTCCATGTGGAAGTTTGTAAGAGTCGGTTTCCAAGAACAAATTGGATGTACTTTGATTACATTTATATTTAATATATATAAATATTAAAAATCTGATTACATATTGTTCATTGTTATACATGACTATGATGTAATAATATCCTAGAGTATTTGTTGCATTAATAAGTTCCTGGAAGTTCCCCGCTAGGATGTTAATCCTGAAATTATATAAAAATATTCTTAAATATAGTTCTTTGGTAGGATGGAATAATATGATGGGACACATAGAATGTTGAACGTGGGGTGTAAGGACTCGTAAGAATATGATACATCCTCTCATGAAGTTCTCACTTGGTATTCTCTAAGATGTGAGATTATGAGAGCATACCACCAGTTAGAATTATCCATTTTTTGGTGTCATCAAATATTTCTATCTATGAGAGTTTGTAATGATACTTAGGATTTATTATTACAATTAATATATGTCACGACTCGCACACATAGATTTATTAAAAAAAATGACACGCAGACAGTTGGAGAAAGGTACGGTTCATTTGGTGCATCACGAGTGGCATGTAATTAATGAATTATTCGAGGAAAGATTTGTACCTTACACTTATGGAAGTTTATATCTCGGACCATTGAGTTAAATTGAACTATCTTACAAAATTTGATGGCCATTGTGTAACGATGGGTTTATTTCAGGCAGTCAAAGAATGACGTATCATGAAAAAATGTCGTTGACACTATCATGAAGCCTGCTTAATGAGATATTAGGACATGAAGATTATATTATATGGTGTGAGTTCATATGTGGATTCCATTGTTGTAAAATTATGTTCATTGTTTTGTGTGCCTTGACCCATTTCTAGACAGTACTTTTGGAATTTAGGTGTGCCTACTTAATACCAATGAGAAATAATCCTATTGTGTCACACACTAAGTGTTTCTGGTGGTTTATATAATATTTTATTTGAATTTATTTATTAACTATTATTCTTGAGATAGAGGAATGTTTATATTTATGTTAAATTTTTTTCATAAATTAAATAAATATTTATTCACCATATTGTGAATAAAATATATTTATTTATTTTGTTGAACATTTAATAAATATTTATTAAATAGTTTGAAAATAAAATATTCATTTAATAGAATAAATTATATATTTATTTATTTGGGTGTTCAATAAATTGAAATGGAGTTTGAGCAGACTCAGGCATTTCTGGTAATAAAATAATAGTTTGAAAGATACTAACTAATTATTTAACTATTTAACACAAACTTAAATAACACCGTTATTATTTTGTGACATGGAATATTATTAATATTTCTATTTTTCCTAGTTTGGCACTCCATAAATAATGACGTTGTATTATTATTAATATCATGGGGTTTCTCTATAGTTGTGAACGTATTTAATTGCTGCTACAGAATTAAATACTGTAAATGAATACTCATGTCCATAAATAGGCACATACGATTATTGTGATAGGGAGCGAACTATACACCAGATGAACTAGGAATTTTTGGGCTAAACAATTTCTCTCTCTAATCCTCTTCTCTCCCCTCTCAAGGATGAGAGACTTTATTCATGGTTAAAGAACAAGAGATCAAGAATGGCCAACACAAGAAAGTTTTGTCACCGCGCTAGCACCCAAAGAACAAGTGGTGTCAATCGAAGGCCATTGGAGCACGTGTGGATCACCACTAGAGGGATTCTAGTATGGATCCTTTACAACACAACAATATAATCTGGAAGGGTTATTCTGGGAAATCAACATCATCAATAGAAAATACAGAAGATCTAGTGATTATTTTTTTAGGAAATTAATTAAATTAATTATAAACATTATGTACAAGATCCTCTCTAAATATTTAGAGAATATTTCTTATTTATCAAAATCATTGATTTTATTCCATAGAGACAGACATTTATTTTCATATTGATCTCGGAATAATCATTGATCATTGTAAAAACAATTAATGTTGTGTGTTGAAAAAACCACGCTTCTGCTGAGCTCGGAACTGTCATAATTATATCATAATATATATATATATATATATATATATATATTAGATTCATTATTGTATCCAATTGTGATAGGTGTTGAGGGAAAATGAGTTTTGTTGGTTTGCAAGGTGGTAGTCAAACATTCACATATTGGCTGATTTTTGTTCCCATTTTTTTGGAAGTGGAGGTAGATAAATAATATTAAATCAAAATATTAATATAAAAATGTATTGTAGATACTGTTGTAATTATGTTTTATGTTTTAAGAAATGATTTATTGTTGTAAAATATTAAAGGAAACGAATGATGTTTGTGAATACAATTCCCTTCTCTTAGAGAAAACTCCTTTGGATATCTCTATAGGAGCCCATGGTTTGTCTTTTAAGAATACGAGAATATATAATATATGGAAATGATTTGGCAGAGGGGGTTGGGATTATTTTTTTCATTTTTTCATTGATCCAAATTGATTTATTTCTAAAAACAAGTGAGAGGAGTAAGTATTATTTTACAATTGAGGAGTAGTGGTAATTTTTTAGTACCCCAAACTATAAAAAAATGGGAAATAATTCCACCAAAAATGCCTGCATAGTTTATAAATAATATCTTTATGGGATTTTATTTTTTATCCACATTTCCACTAAACATTTTTTTTAAAAAAAATTGTTATTTCAAATCCTATATGTTTATGTATATTTATAAATTCATTTTTCACTATTGTATCTTTTATTTTATTATTTACCTGGGAAATTCTGATTTTAAGTATAAAATTATAATATAAATATTATATAATATGTAAATAATTACTTAGAATACTAACTAGAATTTATATAATTAAAATTATATATGAATGGAAAATTATTTTTTTCACTAGCGCATGTAACAGTGAATCAACAATTTATCCTTAACCATTAAAATTAATTTCTTAATGAATTTGATAAGTATTATGATGAAAACATAATTTTATATTATTAATTAATATGAATTAAATTTATTTATAACAATTAATCATTTTTCCAAAAGAAAATCATTGTAATTGTAGAATGCATTTTGAAATTAGACCCATATACATGTCGCAAAAGGATTTTTCTGTAGAAATCATTGAAAAGTTTTAAAAAAATTATATTTAAAATAAATATGAAATTGATTAAAATGATCTAAGTTAGTTAAATTTTAATATAATTTAAAAAAATTACATTCATTCTGATATAAAATAGTTTTTATGTTTTAAAATTATTTAAACGATTATGTAATTTCCCATATTTTTTTCACAATTTATTAAAAATTTATCTTTTTACGAAACATCTAAAAAATTCACCCAATTGTAAAATTGGCCTCCATAATTCAAAAAATATGATTATATTTTAAATTAAAAATCTAAAATTGGTGAAAATTAATTTTTAATTATGTATGTAAATAACATCTAATCCTCCATTCAGAGAAATACCATTTTTCAGAAAATATTTAATTCTCCTCTAAATGGTTATTATTTTATTTCTAATCAATAGGTCACCAATGAATTTAATATATGTATGTTCAAACCAAGAAAAATTCATAATATAACAATTATAATTAATATCCGCCAACTTTGCTTTTTAGCATATAATGAAAATGTTTAAATAATATTATTTTCATAATCTATTGTGTTTCATTCAAACATGTTGTTTTGTGCATTGAAATCTATCAATTAAATAGAATTTATGTCAACAAATAAATCTCTTGAAGAATTAAAATGTTCTATTCTATTTTATTATTGTTGTTTCAGGTCATATACACTATCTAATATCATTTACCCCATTTAATGTCTCGGGGTGTTACATTCTACAACAATCTATAAATTTCATCCTAAAAATTGTTGACATATCTCACTAATCAAGTGTTCGAAATTTGAAAATACCATACCTAAAACCCAATATAATATAAAGGGTTAATTAAAAAACTACATTATAAGCTAATATGTTATGTATAATATTCATCTATAATAAAACAATACTATGTTTCTATATTAGAGTGAAATGGTAGGAAATTTAGACATGGACATGGAAGATAATAATAACACCCATGTATTAATAGTGAGTTATATCGATAATTGATCAAAATAAATATAAATATTAATAGAATGTTAAGGACATAAAAATGAAAATTCTATGATGATTTCAAATACAAATTGATTCATAAAAAATAATGGTAATATGATAACATTTCTTTGTCATCATCATTTTCCTAGAGTAGAATGACTTTACTATAATTATTATAGTGAACCCCATATAATATAAATTTATTTTTAGCCTTTTTTGGTACCTCTATCAATTCTAAAATAATTTTTTACTCCAAAAAATTAATATCTAATAGGAATTTTTATTATTTAGGTAATAAAATTATCATTTACTATATCATTATCTCCATAAAACATTAAAAAGTCATTCCTCCTGACTAAAAATAATTTTCCAAAACAAAAAATTTAGCAGAAGTAATTCAATGACAACCAATGTTCATCATAATCCACTCCCTAATATGTTAAACCGAATTCATGTCCAAAATATTATTTGACATATTTAATGTCCAAAAATTTTCAAGGTGGGTCACTAAATCATCCTTATAATGCCCTAAAAAATATATTGGATCGTAATGTCATATTCCAAATATGTGAATACCATTATCACAGTAAAAACTTAATAAAAATATGTATACTTCAAAAAATTATCTTTCAAAATATCTCATAAATAAAATCTCAAATTGTAAAATTTATTCCATAAATCTAATAAAAAAGTAATCTCTTGTAGAAATATCCTGAGACATCAAATATTTAAACTGTTTCAAGGTCCCGAATACTTTCTAATAAAACTATCTTTTTCTTTAATATGTATACATAGGGAATGTAGTAAAGGTTATCTACCCCCTACCAATTGATTTCTAAAAATATCAACTTCTAACTGAATCACTTTTCTAGATCATCAATACCATTTAACATATGTTCTCAAATCCTTAAGGAAAATGTATCTCATATATCCTTACACATTTTCTAATTCATATAACCTTAATTCCATTGATAAAATAAAATTAAAACATAATTATTAAAAACAAACAGAATAACATTAATCCTTCCACATCATCTTTAGTATTACTATATTATTGACCTTAATCACTTATCTTATTTTGAGTTATATTACCTTGAATATTTGGGAAATAATTTACATAGTGTCTAATATACTTAAAGATAAATCATTTAACATTGTAGGGTTATTTATTTCCCTTGAAATCAGTAGTATAGTGGATATTTTCCCAAAAATTGTATAAAACCCCATTCCCATCTAGAAAATACCATATTTTTTTCTCTCTTCAAATATCACATGGGAGAATCCTTTTTTTGTCTTCTATCTGTACATCTTATTCTCTATAATACTCTTATTATCATAATTTCATTCTGAAGTCATAATACAAAGATAATTATTTCGATTTCATCATAACACATGTTCAAATTTACATATATGAAGATACGTTTTGGGAGAATATTTCTTATTGAAATATAAGATTAATCCCATCAATGAAACCTTCATTAATACTCTTTGGATTATGTGAAATATTTTGTTACCAATTCCATCCAATATGTTTAAATTACATGCTATATGATTGTTTCCAATGCTTTCTGCAAGGGTGCATGCACGCATCCTTCACGCAGGGGAGGGAGCATGGCTTTTTGCCCCGCATTCCCGCTTTCCAAAGGCGGGCGACATCCATTCCTTGTTCAGGGATGTATGCTCCATGATCGAATCCAGGATGATGTGATGTCGATTCTTCCTTCTGTGGATTACTCCTCGGAGCTCGTCACCTAGTCCAGGTCTCCCTCATAGATTTAATATGTATTTGTGAATCTCGTTCCCGGTGCCATATCTTCGTGGACACCAGTTAATGACGTTTCTTCCATCGAGATGCTCCATGGGGTTTGGTCGGGCAAGAAACCTTTGCTGAAGAGAATGGTTACGTTGGGGCGTCGTTGGCATGTCATGACATTGGGGGATTGGCATGTATGTCTTCTATCCCTTATTATAGGGCTTTTCGAGGGAGAAGAATCCCGAGGAATCCCACATCGAACGCGGGGAATTGGCATGCCATAGGCATGTATCTGAGGTTTTCCTTAGCTTCCCATGTTTAATAGTGGGTATTCCATGAGTGTAATGTCATGTGGAGACTGTTACACCAAGGGCGTGTCTTCTGGGGTTTTCCTCAGCTTTCTATGTTTAACACGGGGTATGCCATGTGTTTAACATCATTAGAAGACGGTTATGCCAAGTGTGTGTCTTCAGAGGTTTTCCTCAGCTTCCCATGTTTAACACGGGGTATGCCCCATGTTTAACGTCTTGCGGAGACGGATCAGACTGATCAGAACATTGAGAGTGGATCAGATTGAAGAACCCCATGGGGGGGACACTGATGTTGGGGCCAGCATGTGGGCAGCTTCCCGAATACTGTGGAGTGTAATGAGGTGGCATGATCCCACCGAGATGTGGCGGCCCGGGTTGGAATCAGGCTAGGTGATGGAGTGAAGGGTCTTGAACCTTGTAGAGGTTTCCTACGTACCATGCTTTGACATGGATCAAAGTTTCTGTAGTTCGGGTATACAGTTTAACGTCATGCGGGATGGGGGAATTTGGGGCTTACGCTCTGAGGCGGCCCAAAATGGATGGATATGGACCTTACACTCTGAGGCGGTCCAAAATGGTTGGCGAACCGACACAAAGGGGTTAGAACAACTGACTGGTGGGCTTGAACATCAAGGAGGCAACCTATGTACCGTGATTTAGCACAGATCAATGTCCATGTAGTTCGGGTGGTGCAGTTTAATGTCATGCGGGAGTAGGCAAACAGTTTAACATCGTGCTGGACGACATACAGGTTAACGTCATATGGAACGAGGGCATATAGTTTAGCGTCATGCTGGATGACATACAGTTTAACGTAATGTTGGACAAGGGCATACAGTTTAGCATCATGCTGGACGACATATAGTGTAACATCATGCGGGTCAGGGGAATATAGTTTAACGTCATGCTGGATGGGCATTTTGGGCCTTACGCTCTATGGCGGCCCAAGATGTTGGCGAACCGGCGTGAAGAGGTCGGAATGTCCGGGTGGTGTGTTTGAACCTCGTGAAGGCTACCTACGTACCATGCTTTAGCATGGATCAAGGTCCTCATAGTTCACCAGGATGTGGCATACACTCTGAGGTGGCTCATAAGAGGATTTCATGGTCAATGCTCACTCTAAGCCCACGTGAGTCATGCTCGGTGTGAGAAACAAGAGGAAACAGACTCCAGACCATCACTTTGCAGAGTGCGCGTCCGTGAGAAGCGGAGAGGGGCTTACGCGTTGAGCGACCCATGGTGCCAGGGCTTACTCCAGGATGGAGGCCCATGGTGCGACAAAGCACTGAGGGAGAGGGATTTGGGACTGAACAAAGGAGATGCCTTGTTCCCTATCACGCCCTCCACTGGCCTTGGCAGTGGGGAATTACGGAGGTGTATTGGTGCTACCTTTCACAAGAGAGGCTAGGGGATTACACTCTAAGGCAGCCCTTTCCCCATTGACAAACTCCACTCTGAGAGGGAGGATCTCATTACATGTGAGGAAGATTCCATTCCCATGGAGACGAGCGTTGTAAATAATGTAAGAGCTGGGGGGGACCCGGCGTGTGAGGCACAGGGTCAGATCACAGGTTAACATCATGTGTTGAGGATGAGATGCTTGGCAGTTTAACGTCCTACAGCTCAGACGAGGTGGGTTCCCGCAATACCCCTAGGGCTTACATGACGGGTACCCTCTACCCCTTGTGGGAGGGAAGGCATTGGCAAGGCTGTGGTGAAGGGGGCCGCAGGGCGTACCATCGAGGGGTCCACGTTATCGAGGCTATGCGAAGAAGCAATAGCCATTACCGTGCCTATTCGAAGGAGCATAAGGAAAACCAACGCAATGGGAAACACCACCCAAGGGACCTTGAGGTTACTTCGTACGAGCCTAGAAGGTCATACGAAGAAACAACGCATGGCGTGCATGCCCGGTATAGAGGACATCGGGCGCCTATGCAGGGAGGCACCTGGGGCGCCATGGTGAGGGGTCCTGGGTTTTACACGCAATGAGAAGGTTTGTGCGCAAAACAACGGGATGGCGCGCAATTGGGGCAGAGGTATTGTGCGCAGCTGGGGGGATTTCACACAATGGGCTGGGATTGTGCGCGGGGGAAATGATCGATCCCTAAGGTTGGGAAAATCCTAACGAAGAGATTGCGCGCAATTGGGTTTTGCGCACAGAAGAGGAAGTGCACGCAATGGAAGTGATTTCGCGCAAAGGAGGAACTCGGAATAGTTTGCAATTTTATTTATTCTAGTGGGATTGCGCGCAATGGTGAACCCCGGTGCAAGGTTGTGCGAAAAGATCAATACCTTAAAGTCATATTGTGTGCGTCGAAGTCCAATTACATGCAAGGGAGCTGGTGCAAATTCCGAAACCCTGAAACGGCAGGGGTATCCTTCTATTTATAGGCAGCAGGCATCGCGGAATCCGGGCGACACCTGAAATCTGCTACGCCAGGACCGGTCGGTGCGAAAGGCCTCACTTCGCGGAACTAGGCATGCAAAATTGGTTGGCACCCCAGTGCTTTTTTGAATATCCCGGACTTCCATCATTCAGGAAAAATTTTTCAGGCAAGTCCTCCTTAATTTTGCGCACCACTTCCGGGACCTCCGGACCGGGCCTCCGAGTCTGAATAGGACTTCACTTCATTATTTCGAAACATCCTCTAGGAGTTACCAACTTTTTTCGATGTCTACAAATGCCCCCCCCCCTTGGAATTGGATCGGCGATAGGTCGCAATGATCGGATTCCGAGGGAAACGCCAAAATACCGATGTGGGATTTCGGGGGCACTTTGCGTGCAAAATCCAAAAGGGTCACGCAAAACTCCGGGTCGGCACAGAATTCTCTTTCTGCGTGGTGCAGAACCCCGTCCTCACCTATAAAAAGGGGAACTGGGTCCCAAGTTCCGTACTCAAGCTTTTCCGTGCGATAAGCACAACACACTAGTGTGTGAAATTGCTTCCGCGACTGCACATAAAAAATGCTTTGGCATCACGCAATTCCTTCCGGGTTTTGGGTGTATTTCCCAGAAAACTCAGGATATTTGGCGCCAATGGTTCTGATTGTGAACCTTACTCCTGAATTGCGCGCCGTAAGTCTAGATTTCACGCAACTCTTTATGATTCCGGTCACCTCATCCTGATTTCGTGCAACTCCCAATGAACTCATGATGGTCGCGAACCAGGTCGACGAGGGGGAAGACGCCACTCGTAGAGCTAAAATGGAGGCCAATAAAGAGTTTTATGGCGCCAAGGTGGTTGTTTCCGATAGACTTACCTTGTTCAACCTATTGAACCCTACTCAAAAATGGTATCCACATTCAAACAACCTCTCGCTCTGGAACTTCGGCATCCTGGAGTTGGTTCCGTTGCCAGGCTTCGAGGTGGAATCACCGTGGTCATGTGTGACCCGGGAGGACAACCTTATCAGTTACAACATCACCAACAATGGTCATCCGGCTAGAGAGACCAAACACATGGATGTGTATGTCCTGAACCCGAGGACCAGGACCCTTGATGTGGGTGATCCTATTGCAGAGAGATCGTCGTCGCATTATGCGAGAACATTCTGTCAGAGCATCACGAACTACACTAAGGGCTAGCCGCAAGATTGGGAAATGTGGCCCGGGGTCAACTTCACCAGTGAGTAGGACTGTGCTAACTGGGTTCACAATACGTGTGACCAATTCGGGGCCGAGCTGCGGCACATTGGTCTGTTCCAGGCGATGTGGATGTCACAATTCCACTTCTACCGTCAACCCGAACTCGGGCCGGATCTATTCACGTGTTGGTCTCCTGATACCATCACATTCCATATTCAACATGGGGATGTTGGCATCAACCACTGGGACATTCACTGCATTGGAGGTATCCCATAGGAGGGATACCAATACGATGAATTCATCCCTCCAATGAACACCTTGGAAGGTAGGACACAGACCCACATGCTGACGTGGAACCTGTTGGAGCTGGCCAAAGAGATGCTGGGGGTCAAGGAATTCCTGTTGGACATTGCCTACAAGGACTGGTTCAGCCAGTTCCTGGAGAAGGAACCGGCGATCAAGATGTCTTCATGGGGTAAACGGTGCCCGACCACAGCTCAGAGGAGTAAGAATGGATCGTATTGGAGGACTCTAGAGGAGGGGAAATACCAATTGTGGGGCTACCGCGTTATTGAGGCCTAGGACCCGAACGTCCAATATGTCGGGTTCCTCACCACCTTCCTGATTGGGTGGCTCCTGCCAGTGCGAGACACAAGAATGTGCGTCCATCCAGCAACTCTGGTGATGGCGGGCACCATGGCCGCCAACAAAAGGTTCATTCTGGGTGTCCCCATCCCGGATAGGTTGTATGCCACTCTGGTACGCATCTCCTGAGGGGGGTCACCTCGGAGAGTATGTGGCCCCTTACAGATCTTTCACGGCTCGGTGGAAGCTCATCTTGGAAGATACACCTTTTCGAATGCCGTTCATCCTCTGGGCAACGGCCTGCGGCCATCTCTCCTAAATATTGCTAGGGTTGCACTGATGATGCTCAACGAGGAGGGTGTAAGGATCTGAATTGGTAACCACGCCGATGCCAACTTCAGCACGTTCCCCACCCCGGTAGGCCAGATGGTGGATAATGGGAATGGCTCACTGGAGGAGCAAGAATACATCCAGAGCATCCAAAGCGGGGTGCTTCTAGCTCGGATTGACGGGAGGATCATCTGTGAGCCTTACGTGCCATCCCGATTCGCCAGGTCGTTCGGGTGCCTCCAGTGAATGCCAAAGAAGGTATTCACGAACATCCGGGAGGAGAATAATCCTTGATACCTTCGCTAGATATGGTTAATGTTCACCACTTATGGTTCTGGTGATGTCATTATCCTTCCTCCCACTGGGGTCGATGCCGGCTTATCAACCGAGTATTCTGAACACTGGACTATCACGTACCCTGAGGGGATTTTACGCAAGCGAGTCCGGAAACTCGAGACTACCAGCATGGAAAATGGGCAAGGGGGGAGCAGGGAAGGTGCTACTAGAAGGGGGGAACCAAGGGTGTTCCAGGAAGAGAGGAATGTGTAGGCTGTGACCTTAGTAGTGGGGACATCGCCTGGTGTCACTGTGACCTCATTTCCCAGAGGGGGGTCACACAAGGCGGGCACAGAACTGCCCAGGATGAAGATAAGATACCTGCTCGAACCTTCCCAAGATGCAATTTTCCCTGGTTTGTGGTCGACCTGGACGACCCTGCGGCAATCAATGAGCATTGAATCCATCTGGCAGAAGATAATGCAGGACGGGATCCATCTTCTAGAAGGTGGGCTCATTAAAGTTACAGACCGGGTAAACATTCATCAGCGTAATGCATATCTAACGGCCATGGACACATACGCGTGCCAAAGGGGTCGGCGTGGAGATCCACCTTTCCTGGTGAAAGTGATGCTCGACCAAGAGCATAATCCGGAAGTGATGCCTCCAGGAGAAGGCGATCGTGATGACGAGTCGGAGTGGGAGGAGGAAACATGAGAAGATGAAGGCGAAGGAGAAGATGAAGGATAAGGGGAAGGAGAAGGAGAACCCAAAGGTGAGGGGTCACAAGGGGCGGCCTACCAAGGGAACTTGTAGGAGAGCGGTGAGATTGTCAGCTCCGACATGGAGATAACCGAACTGCTCGAGGTCTATCTCTATCTTTATTCACCCTCCTTCCTTGCCCATTCTCTTCTAAAATTTCTAATCCATTTCTCTATCTCACTCAAGAGCACCTAGGATCTAATAAGAAATCCCTGATAGAGGATGGAGGAGAAGCGCCGGTGGGACAGGATGGGGCTCTGACACCCATCATCACACTGACAAGCACTGAGGGGTCTCCTACCACGACAACTCCTATAGTGGTCAGCACACCGGTGGCTAACGCTATGGGTTCCTGTAAGTCCCCTGGTTCACTACTGGTGATTACTGTTATAAAACCCAACTAATCAGGAAGCTCCTCGTATAGTGATATCGGCGTTGGAGGCTCGTCGGGCTGCTGAGCCCGGGCCATCCGTGAGTTGACCAGTGGTGGACGTACCACCTCCTCCAGAACATACGTCCCAAACTGAGTCAGCCCCAGCAATTAGTGAGCAGGGGGTGGCGGACATCAGTGGTGATGTCACTTAAGTAAGGCCAAAAGCTGATGGAGGCACCGCCATTGTCGGGGTGAGAGAGGAAGGTCATCCAGATGTTGAGGATCCTATTCCTTGTGAAGGAATCCCTAAGGCAGACCCTACTGCTAACCTGCTAGCTGCCTTTCCTACGTACCAGCCTGCTGATCTCGAGGATATAGATGATTCATACTTCGAAGCGGCCGAGGAGAGCCGGATGACATGGCACAAATGGTGGAAGTGTATCCAGTGCTTTCTCAAGAAGCCTCAGATGGATTGGCTGAGGAGGATGGGATCACTCCAGACCTGGCTGCGCTTCCTATGTGCCGGAGGGGCTGATGCTCAATGCCTTCATCTGACGGTCCATGATTACTTGGCCAAGAAGATACGGTAGAGGAGTCAGCACACTGACACTACCCAGTGTCGGGACAGATCAGTGAGCACCCGAGCATTCCTGAGGGCGGAGCAAGAAGTCCGGTGTCTCGAAAGGAAGGCGACAGAGAAGGAGGTCTTCATTGCAACACGCTCTGATCTCGTGGAGCAACTAACGGCCCAGTTGACTGATTCCCAAGAACAACTGATGGAGGCGTGTAACCAGATGACCGTACATCAAACGAAATGACCATAGGCACAAGCTAGGATTGGAGAACTACGCTTTGTGGTTGCTGACGAAGAGAGACTCTTCAGGGTGCGAGAAGCAGTCTCGGAGGCCACCAGCTAAAGGGTAGTGGCGCTGGAAAGATCAATCCAAAATGATGATCCTTAAGGGCCCTATTTGGGCCATCTCATGAACTTTTCCTTGTACTTATCATCATTCTGATCCAATATATGGAAAAATCCATTTATTTGTACCTTTGGTTTGATATGCTCAACCATAATCTACCACTTCGTGGGAGCGTTAACCAAGCTTCAGGCATCCGAAATCGGGCATGGATTTCTGAGGAGAGGACATCAGACCGATTGATATATTACCTTAACAATGTGTCCTGACACACGAGCAGGGAAAATCCAGGGGCATTGAAATCCATCCGACCATAGGGAGATGAAAAAGGTGAATCACGTTACCCAAATATGTAACAGTGTGGGGGTGCGACGATGGAGGATAACTGTTAGCTGTGGTGGAAATGCAGCATCCATATCGCATTGGCCTGAAACGGGGACAACAAATGTGGGTGGACTGCTGAACATGTTTGCAACATGGGGCCTAACTCAAATATCTTCAATTAGTCTTCTGAAACGTTTTCCCAGGACATCAGGCAGACCGTAGGTCAATCATCCATACTGTTACAATAGGCGAACCAAAGTTCTTTCATCCATATTGTTACAGCATCGGATCAAAGGTCTAGTATCCACACTGTTAGGGGGTCCCATCAAACATGACCAGTCTTCCAGAACTTTGGCCCATGATAGCAGGCGGACCATAGGTCAATCATCAATATTGCTACAATAGGCTGACCAAAGGTCTATCATCCATATTGTTACACCAGGCGGACCAAAGGTCTATCATCCATACTATTATGGGGTCCCATAAAACATGAAAGAGGATGAAGATCCGAATAAAGGGGCACGCAAAGCGTGGAAAGTGGAAAGGTGGTTTGTTGAAACAGAGTCCAACACTCCCAAAATTGCACCACCGTGGTGGAGGCGCATTAGGCGGATGTATCAATCTGGTCACAGATGATCCCAATTTTCAGATAGGACCTCTTTGGCGATAGAACTATCGCTTCCTAACATCTCTATGGGGAATCCTGAACTTATTTGGGGTAGATGTCACATTTACACCATTTCCCAAGAATCAAGGCCATGCGGCTGACAGTGAGGAGGGACAGGATTTGGTAACCCCTGGGGCTGGACCCAAGACGAAATGTCCAGGCGTTCCTACGTATCTCATAAGGATGAGAATCAATCCACACGTAGTTCTAGAAAGGATCTTAGTTTAAGGTCATACAGCTCAGACCAAAGAGTAAGGGGAGTGGGAGACACATGGTAAAGTGGTTGCGAAACCTGACGTGAATGGGGGAAAGGTCCTGCATACCATGTGCTCCTTAGAGATGTGTTTAGGTCAAGAAACCGAACACGAAAGCTAGGGTGGGCTTGTGGGGAAGTGCACAGGTGATCCTATGTATCTCATAAGGATGAGAATCAAGCCATACCTAGTTCTTGGGGGCGCCTTTTAACGTCTTGCAGGACAAGAAACAGGTGGGTTAATTCTCATAATAGGGTGCATGTGGTGTGGCTATCACAAACCTAACATGAATGAGGACGAGGTCCTGCTCACCACGCCACGCAGTCCCGTGGTCAAGGTCCCAAAGGTGGGACATACCCGATGAATTAAGAGACCTTAAGCTGGACCCTTAGATGAGAGGTCTGGGCGTTACTATGTAGCCCATGAGAATGGGGATCAAGCTGTACGTAGTTCATGAAGGGTGGCACGACACTACATGGTACCTATGCAAAGGATGAAAGAGGTGTGCAGGTCTAGCCCGCGCACCAAAAGAAGTGGTATTTGATATATCTTGTTTATCCTTGAAGGTTAATGGTTTTTATTTCGTGGAACGACCGACCTAGGGTAGATACTCCCGTCATCTCCACAATAATCAAGCCATATATAGGCATTGAAAAATGGTATGGTAATGGACTGATACCCATTGTGATGTCCCCTATTGGGAATTCACCACAATGTAGTGTTGTTTTTCTTTGTGTGCCTGCGACGATATCATCACAGTTTATGGTCGTGTGGCAGGACCAACCAGCACAGTTTAAGGTAGTATGGATTGGACCTGGGGGAACATGTACGATGCGATAAGTCACACTCGATTTAGATGAGGGCATATCCTCATATCGTCACCGTGCCCAATTTAGGGAGAGGAGCCTCGGGCCAAGGAGCCGATGAGGGTCCAACAATCATGGGGCAGGAGACACTAGCTTCCAGGTGATCTAGGCCTGAAAGGCGATGTCTGGGAGACTCCTCGTTTCCCATGGGGATGAGGGTCAAACTACGCATGAACCTTAGAGAAACCCAAATCATATAACCTTGGCGCTCAGATCGCGGGAGCCCCGAGAGACGCCGTTACGTAGCTTTCTCCATCTGACGTGTGGAGGTGCACTGAGGGTTAGTGCAAGGAGTGTCGAGATTCCACCTTGACACGATGGGGTGGAACATAATGTGAATCATGCAACCAATATTCATGGCCTGAAGGAGCCGGCGTGACGACTGAGGACTACTGCTGACCATGTTCGCAACACAGCATCTTGTCACGTTAGCCTAAAATGGGGACAAACAAATGAGCATCGACCGCTTCCATGTCCTCAACATGAGATTTGTATCAATTTGTTGTCTAAAACCCTCGGGGTCATTGGGCCCTGACTATTGGAGAGCCCTTAGGAATTGTACCCAAGCTGTTCTTGGGGGTACCTCTGGGTGTGAAAGATAGCGGGGGCCCGAATGAAAGGGATCACGAAGCTTGACAAGTGGACAAAAAATTGCCTATATCGAATCTGACACTCCAGGTCCTAGACCAGAGTACTCTGAGCACATTAGCGGACCACTGTAAAGGGTCGAAGGGCTCAGTTTGAGAGCGGCCAAAAGATGGTGGATTCCCGGGAGAAGGGGGCATGGTGCCAAAAACCCTGTACCACACCTATATATCCCCCCGCTGGGAGGGACATTCCAAGAGACTGAGGTGACCGGGAGATCGTGGGATCTCCTAAGAGATGGGGCTGGACATAAAACCAGACATTCAGGTGGTCCTACGTATCCCATAATGATGGGAATCAAGCCACATGTAGTTCTAGAAGCACATTTTAACGTCATGTTGGATGATGAGAGGCATTTCATCCAGGAATGTGTACGGCACGACGGGTAACCCATAGTGAATGAGGACATAGTCCTGCACTACACCGCACACTCTGGGTAAGGACTAGGCTAAGGGGCCCGATAAGGCCAAGGGTTCTGAGGCTGGGCCTCGGTCAGGAAGGCCTGACCAACTTGTAGTTTAACGTCTTGCAGTGAGAACGAGCATTGAGTTTAAGGTCATGCTGGACCACAAGGATCATAGTTTAATGTCTTATAACTCAGACCAAAGGGGCCCAGATGTAGGGCCAAAAGTAGTTTAAGGTCATGTTGGACCGCAATCCTGTTTAAGGTCATGGGGGACCGTTATCTAGTTTCAGGTCATGGGGGACCCCTGGGGCCCAAATGTAGGACCAAATGCAGTTTAGGGTCTTGTAGGACTGAGATCTAGTTTAAGGTCATGGGGGACCATTGTTGCAGTTTAGGGTCATGCAGGACCACGATCTAGTTTAAGGTCATGGGGGACCGTGGTTGCAGTTTAGTGTCATGCAGGGCCCTTATGCTCGGGCAAAGTACTACTTGAGGAACTTGGCATTGGTGGGAGGAGTTACACGCTCTCCATCGATAGTCACCAGGGAATATGCACCATTGGGATAGACCTTATAGACGATGAAATGCCCCTCCCATTTGGGTTCCAACTTGGGTGGTTTCCTGCCGGGAATCATTAGATCCCTGAGGGCTAGTACCAGATCACCTTGCAGGAAAGAGTGGGGGAGAACCCACTTATTGAAAGCTTGAGCCATCCTACTCTGATTCCTTTCAAGTTTGTGAAAGGCTCAAAGCCTATTCTTGTCCATCACTTCTAATTCCGCTAGATGTATTTCGGTAACTCTATCTGGTGCTTTCTGGTCATAGACCGCCGTGCGCAATGAGGGAAACTGAATCTCGATGGGTAGGATGGCCTCATCTCCGTACACCAAGGAATACGGGGTCACCTGGGTGGAATTACAAGTCATTTTCTAATAAGCCCCGAGGGCGTAGGGGAGTTTTTCCAGCCAACTTTTCTTGTTCTGACAAACCATTTTTTGCAGAATGTTAGAGAGGGTTTTGTTAAATGCCTCATTCAGTCCATTCGCCTACACATGATAGAAGGAGGTATGGTTAGAGCGAATGTTGTACTTTGCGTGCAATTTTTTCATCTTGGTCGCTCGAAAGTTGGTTCCGTTATCCATGAGGATAGCGTGGAGAACACCAAATCGATAGATGATGTTGGAACTCCCAAAGTCAGCGATAGAATGGGCTTTGACATCCTTGAGCAGAATTGCCTCTGCCCACATGGAAAATAAATCCGTAGTGGTCAGAATGAACCAGCATTGGCGAACGATCGCCGGTGGGTAAGGTCCTACAACATCCAACCCCCAGAATGCAAAGGTACATGAATACTTGGTAGTGTGGAGGGGCTCTGGTGGCCGATTCTCAAAGTTATCATGAACATGGAATGCATGACACCTCTTGGAAAACTCAATGCAGTCATAGAACATGGAGGCCCAGAAGTAGCCCAGCGTCCGAATTTGGTGAGACAACTTCAACCCGGCCTGATGGGCGCCACAAGAACCAGCTTGAACCTCTTGCAGGACCTGAGGGATCACAACTCCTTGAAGGAAATAGAGGAGGAAACCATCAAATCTACGACTGTAATGGATCTGCCCAAGGCTAGGACCGCTCGGAAGGGTAAACTACAGCGCGCGGCTTCGGATTTTCTCGCGCTCGTCCGGGTATGACCTAAGATTACCTCATTAGAGGTATTCAACCAAGGGCGTACTCCAATCAGGATCTATTTCAATCACCGTATCTAAAGTACTTGGGGCGCCCGACGTAGGGGCACCAGCGTTCAGATGGTTCACCCACGGGCCGCGATCATCCTCCAGGGTAATGGGAGCAATGACTCTCTGGTGCACTACATGGATAATCATGCCGTCCTATTTGGGCTCCGCAAGCGGCGCAGCCAGGCTGGCCAAAGCATCTTCTCGATTATTTTGTGACCGGGGAATGTGGACGATTTCTGGAAGAGAGGGGAACTAAGCCATTAGGCGGAGGGTGCACTCCAACAATGGCCCACATTCTAGCTTTCTGACAACATATTCACCATTGACCTGCCTAATGACTAGCTCGGAGTCCCCTTTCACATGCAGATGGGGTACGTTGATCTCGAGGGCTAGCTCGAGGCCAGTGATGAGGGCATGATATTCAGCCTCATTGTTGGTGCATACCTATGACAATAGGAATGAATATGGCATAATGGCTTGCTCCGGGGTGATGAAGATGATACTCAATCCCACTCTATTGAGCCTAGGATCGTTGAGTATTCTACTGGTGGGGATCCATGAGGCACCGTCAAAGTGCATCTGCCAGCATGGGACGCCATGATCGACTGAGAGGATTACCTCATCAGGAAAAACTATATCCAGTGCCTGATCCGCAGAGGTTGGGTGAGAAGCTAAAAATTCATCCAACCCCTGTCCTTTGATAGCCTTCTGAGGTACAAAACTGATGTCGAACTGCTGGAGGATCACCACCCACCGTGCTAGTCGGCCAGTCAACATAGGTCGGTTCAGGATATACTTCAGCGGGTCTACCCAAGATGCCAGCTCTACCTCAGGGTGCTACAAGTAGTGCCACAATTTCTATACGGAAAATATGAGCACGAGACATCTCTTCTCGATGGTAGAATATCTAATTTCCATATCGAGGGGCATGCGGCTGAGGTAGTTGAGGTTGTTCTCTATTACCTCGTTATTCTTCTGGGCAAGAAGTGCGCTGAGGGACTGTTCCAGGATTTCCTCAAAGGCAGTCTAACACACCTCATCCCCTTCATAAGTGGCGCCTTTCTTCATGAGCCGGGAAAAGGGCTCGCACTTGTCCGCCAGATTCGCAATGAATCGGTGTATGTAGTCTAAGTGGCCTTGGAGACCTCGAAGTTACCG
The DNA here is from genome assembly GCA_963277665.1 of Viscum album. Lineage (NCBI taxonomy): Eukaryota > Viridiplantae > Streptophyta > Magnoliopsida > Santalales > Viscaceae > Viscum > Viscum album. The sequence continues at coordinate 2,080,546,488 of OY728143.1, read as the reverse complement.
AATATTTCTCGGGGGAGGCATCATGATGATGGCCTTGATCTTCTCTAGGTTGATCTTGATGCCTCGGTATCTGACAAAAAAGCAAAGAAACTTGCCGATGGTGACCCTAAAGGCACACTTCAATGGGTTCATCTTCAGGTGGCGGGAACGGAGGAAGCAGAACACATTCTCAAGGTCCATGAGGTGTTATTAGAGCTGGTGAGATTTAACCACCATATCATCCACGTAGAACTCAACCAGTGTCCCGAGAATTGGCTTGAATATGTGATGCATGTCCCATTGATAGGTGGCACCCACATTCTACAGGCTGAAGGGCATAAACTGGTAACAGAATTTACCATGGGGGGCCCTGAAGGTAGTGAATTCTTCGTCCTCGAGGGTCATCAAGATACGGTTGTACCCGGAATACCCATCCATCTAGGAGAGGACTTAGAACCCATCCATGGCATCAATCAACAACTCTGTCACTAGAAGGGTAAAATCATCCTTCGGACAGTGGCGGCTGAGATCGTGGAAGTCGATACAGACCCAGATCTGTCCATTTTGTTTCTTGACTGGGATAATGTTGGCTAGCCACCAGGGCTAATGAACTTCCATGACGAAGTTGGATTTAATGAGCTTGTCAACTTTGGCATCAACCATGACATAGTGAGAGGGTTGCATCTTTCCGGGAGGCTGCTTGAACCCACGATGTCTTGTCAGGAGACTAAGGCGGTTGACGGCTACCTGGGGATATAGTCTTGGAATCTCATCGTAACTCCAGGAAAACACATCACGGTTCTGTCTAAAGAATTATACGTACTGTTGCTGCTCCTCGGGGGGGCATAGCGGCACTGAACAATGTGGGTCTCAGGTCTGCCTCGCTACCGAGGTTCACCTGTAATAACTCATCGACCGTGGTGGAGATGCCTTCTTCAAAGGCAAGAGGGGCATTTTATAGATCCTCTTATCCACTTGTGGAGGGATCTTCCATGAGGGGAGTCGTTTCGGGGCTACCAGACCCTGATGGGAAGCTGGTGCCAGCTTGATCGACAGTGGTCATCATATCAGGAGACTCATGCGCCACTACGAACATAAAGATGAAGGCAGTCGATCCAATCCCATCTGGTCTTCGGCCCAAGTGGCCACACTTAATGACATTAAAGCAATAGTGGCATGTCGGCTTAATCCATTACATTCCAGCCCAACAGAAGAGACATGTATGATGCACCACTGTTTCCATGAGCCTGACGTCCCGATATCGTACAGGGGTTGGGGGTTCCGGGATCACTTGAGCCTGGATGGTGTAGGAGTATGAGGTGATTTTCCGTTGTCGCTTGGACATGGGAACATACCTTCCTCTTGTTTCTGATTCCACAAAGCACTACCCCATGTCGGAGTTTGTGGCCTCCAACCTATGGATTGGGAAGACGTAAGCATCATCCAAACCTTCCCAGGGATCACTTGTGACAACGGTGGGCTCAACATCACCTACTAGAACCTGCTTATCCTTGCTCTTGTAGTAGTTGGCATCCAGATAAAGAGATTCACAAGAGTCAAAAGGAGACACATCTCCTTGGATAATGCCTACTCGACCATTAAGGGAGTATTTGAGGCATTGGTGATATGATGAGGGTTCCACCGTGTGAAGGTGGAGCCACGACCTACCCATCAACGCATTGTTGGCAGTGTCCTGGGAGACAACCATGAATTCAGTGCTGGAAATTAGGCCACTGAACTAGGTCTTCAAGTGAATCTTGTTAAGTGGAGTTTGCTCGGTCCTCTTGTACCCCTGGATCCTGAGGTCGAAGGGAGATAAATCATCCTTAGATAGACCCAGCTTCTGTAGTGTCCATGTTGGGATTAGTTTAATCTTGGAACCCGTGTCAACAAGACAGCGTCTGACTTCCACGCCATTAAACCGGCTAGTGATGTATAGTGGGAGAATGTGCCCCTGTATGGGAGGGTCTCCATCTTCACCGGTGAATGAGATAACCTCCTGGAATTAGGCGTTCTCAATTGCCTCAGCGTGGAAGGCTTCTGCAGCTGCTACCTCCATCTCAAACTGGAGGGAGATCCTTAGGGCCTCGACGAGAACCTCCCGCATTTCAGATGACAAGCGAAGAGCCTCAAGGATAGAAAGCCTTGATGGAATGATGGACAGGTGCTTCAAGACATCATTCGTTCGGGCCAAACACAATCTTCTACTTATAGGAGGCTGCTCTGCGATTCGAAGAATGACGGGCCTTTCCAGCTTGACCATTAGCTGACTGGTACTAGGAACGTCTTGTTGTTCACTAGTCGAAGCCTGGAGAGTGGCTGCTGGATTAGAACTAGATTTTTGGGGTCGGCTGGTAGCAGGGAAAAGCTGGTCGTGGCACAATTGAGGTGGTTCTTCCTAATTCAACAACACAAATGGTGGTGGAGGTGGACCTGTTGACGTCGGACAAAGGGGCCGCGTGTTCTGAGCTCTGTAGTGGTCCTGGTTCCTGGTCTCAGTGGTGTGCATATCCTGTCTCGAGGTTCCAACTGTCGTTCCCCGACGATTCATGTTTCCATGGCTCCGCCGACGTTGGCGACGACTGGGGACATTAGGAAGGTCCTCCTGGCGTTCATCATCGTCAGGAGTAAAAAAGGGTTTTACCAACTCTACGGTGTTAACCGAATCGTACCGCTGACTATCACTCGAGGAATCATCCATTATCGGGTGGAGTCTCGGAGGGATCCCCATTTCTGGGGGCATGAAGTCTCCAAGAGTACGGGATGACAACGACATTTGAAGGGCGTGTTCTTTCTTCTTGCGTCACCGCCACTTTCTCTTCTGGGAAAAGGCAGGCTGGGATGACGATGTCGATGTAGCAACCATAGCTACTGAGGTCTCTAACTGATTCAGGCCTGCGTGGATGATTCCATGAGCGCGTGCGACAATCTTGCGGGCCATCCAGTCATTATACTTCCATATCCCACGGTCAGAAACCTGCTGCCATTCATCCTCATCGCCGCTATTTCCCTCTGATCTCACAATGACACCAGTTACTTGTGTCGGGGCTGGGCCTAACCTGATTAAATTTTTTTCAATATGGTCTTGGAGCTAGTCATTGATCACGTAGCATCTCTGGATGGAGTTCCCCAGGGACGGGTGATAAGGGAAGTAGTTGGGGTGATCAGTGAGATGTGCCTCTTCTGGCTTTCGGCACTCGGGCAGCCGCACTATTCCCTGCTCCAAAGCACTATAGAAGTAACCAGGGACCTGAGCCTCATCGAATGAGTATGTCCGATTCCTTCTGTATGGAATGTGTGATCTTGGAGTCTGGCCCTGACGAGGGGCCGGAGGAGCATGCCGAGGAGGTGGAACCTGATTATCTGCCCTAGGCGGTGGTGGTGTGTTACGCAGAGGTGCTTGCCAATTTTGAGGTGGTCGCTGCTGGGCTGGAGGCTGTGCCCTATGGGGTGGACCCATATGGGGCTGCGGAGCTGGCCTCAGTGGTAGCAACTCCAGTTCACTGGGGGCCTCTATCTGGTCCACAACAGCGGGCTCAGCTCTGGAATCTCTACATGCAAGGATTACAGGAGGCAGCGGGCGTGCCTGGCTGAAATGTTGCTGGCCTTCTTCGAGGCGTTGATCCTTTTCTGAGAAGTCCTAGAACCCTATGGGGTAATTCTAATTGATCGGAGAAGGAACCAGCTCTTCCTTGACATTCCCTAAGCACATTTTCAGTAATTTCTCTTGAGTTAGTGGCATGTCAAGGGAGTATGTGAGCCCCTTTTACCGGGCGACGATATCCGTGACTCGCTCATCAGGACTTTTCTTGCACATGAAGAGGTCTGCGATGTTCGACTTCCAGCCTGTGGAACTGAACTAGTAGAGGAAGTACCTACAAAGGTCCTCCCAGCTAGTCACAGATCCGATAGGGAGCTGGTTGTACCAGACAAATGCTCGCCCTTCTAGTGTCTGAACAACGAAAAGAGCTTGGTGGCCTCCTACTACGATGGGGTTCCTAACATAGGCCCACACCTTGAGTTGATGTGGTCTAGGTGCTATGGCGGGTCTCCTGTCCCGTTAAAGGGGGAGAAAGTGGGGTTCCCAAATCTCGGCGGGGCCGACATGTCATCCACCCATGCTGGGTAAGGCTTGCCGTCCGGTGGGATTTCCACCTGTCGAGTTTTCAAAGCCTCTAAATGGGCAATGAGTGCCACCATCGGATCGTCTGGACGCGAGTTCCTGTCCTGACGGGGATCCCTAACCACAAGCACATTGTCATGCTCGTCAATCCGGTAGTCAAGCTCAGCATTTCATGGGGCGGCTAGTAAAGAGATTCTTGGGGCAGTGGGAGGAACCCAAGCATGGTCTCTTGGGTGTTAACACCGCTCATGAGGGTTTGGGGAAATATATCACGCCCTTTGGCCATGAGATCTGACCACTCCTCTGTCGGTGAAAACATCATGATCGCGGTTGCCCGGGAGAATCTCGTCAAGGGGTAGTTGTTCCTGCCCCTGCTGTCCCGACCTAGGATCACCATATCCAGGACACTGCTCTGCAATGCATCCGGCTAGGAGCTCATCAACCAGCCTCTTCTACTCAGCAAGCTGTTGGAGCTGAGTGGCCTTCTCGAGATCTTCCTCTGCCTTCTGCACTGAGGCAGATGGGTCGCCGATCTTGACAGCCCCAACATTCTCTTTACCCTTGCTGATATTATGGATTAGAGTTAATGCCTTAGTGGGTGTTGGGAGACCTAGGAGGTTCTTCTGTTGACGAGTAACCTTCATGGATAGATCCAGTAGCGGCCTATCCTCAGGGGGTGAGTCCCTGTCAAGAAGTTCCACACTATTACCTCTCCCGACAGGTCAGCCATGTTGACCACTGATGCCCATGGGGGCATACCCTCAGAAATACTCAGTGATTTAGTAAGGCCGTGGTGAAGGGGCCGCAGGGCGAACCATCGAGGGGTCCACGTTAGCGTGGCTATGAGAAGAAGAAATAGTCGTTAGCATTCCTATGCGAAGGAGCATAAGGTAAAGCAACTCAATGGGAAACACCACCCAAGGGACCTTGAGGTTACTTCGTACGATCCTGGAAGGCCATATGGGAAAAAAACGCATGGTGTGCATGCCTAGTATAGAGGACATAGAGAGCCTATGCAGGGAGGCACCAGGGGGCGTCAAGGAGAGGGGTCCTGGGGTTTTCACCCATAGTGAAGGTTTGCACGCAAAACAATGGGATGACACTCAATTGGGGCAAAAGGATTGCGCGCGGTTAGGGAGATTGTGCGCAATGGGCTTGGATTGTGCGCGGGGTCAATGACCGATCCCTAATGTAGGGAAAAACCTAACAACGGGATTGCACGCAATTGAGTTTTGCGCGCAATGGAGGGAGTGCGCGCAATGGAAGTGATTGCGCGCAAAGGAGAAACCCTAAAGAGTTTGTAATTTTATTTAAGCCAGTGGGATTGTGCGCAAAGGAAAACCCTGGGGAAAGGTTGCACGAAAAGGGTCAATACCTGAAAGTCATATTGCGCGTGCCAGATTCCAATTACACGCACGGGAGCTGGTCCAAATTCCGCAACCCCGAAACGGAAGGGGTATCCTTCTATTTATAGGTCGCAGGCATCACGGAATCCAGGCGGGGCGCAAAATCTTCAATGCCAGGACCGCTCGGTGTGAAAGGCCTCACTGCGCAGATCAGGGCATGCAAAATCGCGCGCCACCCCGGTGCTTTTCCGCATATCCTAGACTTTCTTCACGCTGGCAACATTTTTTCATGAGAGTCATCCTTAATTTCATGCGCCACTTTCGGGCCCTCCAGACTGGGCCAATGAGTCCGAATATAACATCGCTTCATCATTTCAAAACTTACACTAGGAGTTACATAATTTTTTCAGTGTTTACAATGATACACTATATTCGTTCGTAAATATATGTATCAAAATGATTAATCCCAACACTTTTGAAAATGTAAATAAAAACTAAAAAATAAATGCATGGTTAATTTCATAAACATAATCATGAAATCATATAGACTACCTTCAAATAATTAATCTCTTTTTAAATAAATAATAATTATTTTGTAATTAAATTTGAATTAACTAAATATTATCCCCCAAGAGGGTCAAAATAAATATAAAATAAGAGCCATTTTTATGTACTACGTAATGAATGAGTTAAACCCAAGAAACCTTATTTGTAGAAACTACCCCAATGTACATTTTTTCTGGAACCTCATCTATTTGTTTTATCTAGATACAAATGTATTTTTGGAAAACCATATAATATCTAAATTACCAATGATTTTGGATTTTATCCTATATTATTATTTATCATTAATGAAGGTCATAATATTTTATTAAATAATCTTTTTCCATAAATCTAGTTCACATGTTTTCAAAAAATCTTCCTATGATACAAACTGTATGTACCCTAACCCAATTTTTATAAATTTGGTGGTTACATTATTCTATTCATAAAGGACCAAATATTTTAGTAGTCTTCGTAAAGTATATACATACCTGAATTCTCATTACATTTTAAAACATAAAATATAGAATGCAGTTTCGTTGAGAACACCAAAATTCATCATAACATATCCATTCATATCAATCAAAAAACACTACAATTATCTAGAAGAAAAATAAAAAATAATGATCAGGTGTTATGAGATTCTCAAATAGGGTATCCGTATAATATAATCTATCATGAATAAATAAGCAAAACAAAAATAGAACAGTAAATGAATAAAAAAATCTATTTTTCAATGAAATAAGTATAATATGGATGGAATAAATAATGATACAATAATTCCATATTCGTAATAAGATGATATTGGTTTATATTTTATTTATATTCTGAAAAAACAAAATAATCTCATCGATATCGAAGACTAATTTGATAATGAGTGAATATATAATTCTAGACATAAAAAATTTACATTCAAGACCTTTTAGAAAAAAATTTAAGCAGTGGGTAATTCCCTATCTAAATTGGATAACATATTTTTTTGTGATTAATGTTGATTCATTGAGGGGATATCTATAACCAAGCCACAACCATTACACACTAATTCAACTACACTCATATTATGATTTGGGTGATATATAATCAATATAATAACTAATATTGAAAAAATACTGTATGAAATGTTAATAAATAGCCCAATTAAATATACATAAACATTAACCATACAAAAATATGGTGAATGATAATAAAAATTTCCATACTCATTAAATTTCGTCATTAAACGCCTAAAGTAGTAGTAAAATTATATCTACATAACACATTCCATGTGGAAAACAATTACAATAATGGGATGATGTATTTGATGAATATAAATTCCATTATAATGTCATTAAAAATATTTTTGTTGAAATAAGCCTTTCTCTTTGAAAATATATTTATTAAAACTAAAAAAATATAATTTTATTTTAAAAAAATTTTATTTGAAAAAAAAATTATTGAATCATAGAACGAAAACATTAAAACATAAAGTTGAAATGATGATAGGAAAAATATTATGTGCTATAAATTTTAAATAAAATATTATCTTTCACATTTATATAAAAGATATAATTATTAAATAATTTCCCCAAGGGAGCCTTAAACATAAATAATCCTGAATAATGATGACATTAGTTAATATACACCTACCACTTTGGTAAAGATTGAATCAGAAGCCCCATGATAGAAAAAAATCCAATGAAACTGTAATCGGGATTAATACAATATAATAATAATTTAACATATCAATATGGTTATTATATACATCATACAAAATAACTATGTTCTAATTATTTCATACATCTCATTGAAGTAAAAGTGAGGAGTGAAAACTATTTCCTCTTATTTGAATTCCTAAAAATATATCAAAATCACCTACATAATAAATATATATTTATTATAAATATATTAATTAAAATTAATCATATATAGCATACCATATATAACCAACTTATAACATTTTAACACACATTTATTAATACTATTTTAATTTTTTTATTGTTTTATGTGTTAATTGCCTTATTTTATCCTGTAAGTTTGTTCATAAACAATTCAGTTCATGCACATATTATATCAATACATAGTATTTTTAATGATACTAATGATATAAATATTTTTCTCATTTGATAAATCTTTATAACCATTCCTGAAAATTTGATATAGAAAAATAACTGCATCTCTTTTTGAAGATATTAAGTTGTTTGTATGAACATTGAATGATTACATTCCATTAAAAGTTGAAAGGGTAAGGAAGTGTATGATATATTAATTTTTCATAATTCATATCATTCAATATATTTTTATAAAAGACATATTTTTTAAATTTATCATTATAAAATTCTATGAAAATCATAGTTTAAAATAGAAATCACATCACTCTTTGAGGTGATAGTCCACAGTACATAAGAGAAACATTATTTTATTTTAAACAGAATGGAAATTAATATTTTATATATTACATTAATGATCCAGGATTATTATTCTATAAATAAATATATATGCACCTTGATGTCGCCATTATATCTAAACACAATAGGAGTTGATGGGAAACAAGTAACATTTTTTCATGAGGTGGTAGTCTGTCATACAAATGATGTAAAATTTCATGCTCCACTTGATGATAGAAGATATGGATAAATATTAATCCATAGACATAATTAAATATCAATATATGTTTTATTTTCATGTTATTATATTTTAATTTTTAATAAATAATTAATTTTTATAAAATATGAAATGAAAAAATGAGCTTAGTGATAAAAATCTAATTCTCTATGGAAAACCTCATTTCGACCCCAACTTAAAAAAATAGGGGTTCTCTTTAATAAAAAACAAAACTTCTATAATATATCTATGATTTTTTGTGTATTTTGGTAGTATTTTTTGATCCAAAGGGTTTTATTGGTGTGAATAAGTGAGTAATGTGTGTTCCCTTTTACAATTATGGAGGATTAATGTTTTGTAAATACCAAAAATTATTCAATAATAGGATGCCAATAACTTCTGAGGTGCCAAAAAAAATTTATGAATAACTTATTAGGAGGAATATATGGTCAACAAACAAGTAACCATAAAAAAATAAATGTTATTAAATTTTCATCCTATAGCCATTATATCTACTCTATTTTATCTTGTAATTTTTCACAATGGTAAAATTTATCATTTTATTTACCTTTAAAAATTATCATTTAGGAAAATAATTTAAATAATAAATTTTTTTATTATGTATATAATTATTATAAATAACAAATCCAATTTATCAAATAATTATTATATAAGTGTGAAAAATATTTTTTTTAGAAACACATATAACGTGAAAAACATCATTTAACATTTACTTTGTTAATTAATTTATTACACTCTTTACTAATTATTTGGAAAAAACTAATTTTAAATTATTTTATATAATAATCTTTTGATTATAAATGTATAGTATATTTTTCATATAAAATTCACATAAGTGGAAAATTTAAATTTTAAATATGACTTGCATACGCGTCAAATAATGGGTTTTCCAAAAAGAATCATTGAAATGTTTCTATATTTTTATATTAAAATTATATATTAAATAGAATAAAATTAATTCAGTTTGGTAATTATATAAAAAATGTAAATAATTTAAATTCAACAGAATTTGGAATATTATTTCAGATTGTAGATTATTTAAATGAAAAGGTAGTTCTCTTTAAAAATTAAAATTTTTCAATAGTCATCCATAAATTATTTCTTACTAGAATTTCTCAATAATTCTCTATAATTTAATGTTGATATGTAGATTTATAATTTTTTTTATTTTTTCAAATTTATTTTATGAAATATGTCAAAATTTAATTTAAATTATATTTTCAAAGAATAAAAGATCTTCTTTTATGAGATATGTTGTTTAATAAAAATATTTAATTCAATATCAAATGTGTCTTATTTTATTTCTAATCAATAGGTACCGCTGAATTTAATTAATAAATGTGTAAAAAATATTATTTTAATCACTTATTACTTACTATACATACCCAACTACTTAATTTAGTATCATTTTTTCATTGAAGCCTTGTTCTCTCTTAATTGCATATTATTAAATATCCTAGATTACTTTAAAAATAAATATATTTTATTTTTATAGGGTGTTTATTTTGTTTTCATATTGGGGGTTCATGTCGTTTATTATATTATATATTTGGTTCCTCTATTAAAATATTAGGTTTTTATACTCCATGTGGTGTTTTATTGACATTGTTCATAAGTACCAAAGTCGATGGTCATTTTCATATCATGAAACAATGTTCATGAGAAAAAGATGATGAAGAGTCTTGGTGGGATAAAAAGAAAGCATCATCTAAGAACAATGATTGTATTATATGACCAAAAACCTTGTATCATCTAAAACCAAACAAATCCTCATTGACACCAATTGATAAATTCTACTGTAGAAATACTCCAGACTGGAATGTGGGAGAGTGTTTTAAAAAATATATAAGAATATAGGTAACATTTAAATATTAGTCAAAGTTCTAATTTGAGGAATGAGGTGTATTTTTATTGGATATTTAAGGATTTTTCTATAATTCCCCATCTAAAACTAATGATACTAATGATTATAATTGTTTATATCATTGTAATTATTAGCATACATTAATTATATAATTTTTATCTTGATATGAAGATTTATGGGATAAATTGATCTATGTGAAGGATGGTTTTAGTGTATTTTCATTATTAGAGTCAAAAATGAGGGAGGCTTTTGTGTTTATTCATTTATCTTTATAGTACATTACGGGGCTAGTGATGATTCAGTGGCCTAATTTTTAGGAACTATAGTTTATTTTCTTTAGGAAAATTATTAAATAATAAAATTCAATAGATGATGAAAAAGGTTCATAGTTGGATCACAATAAATCCTTTCTCAAACTAATTACTGGTTTATAAGCTCAGATATATGGGATCACCTACAAAAAAACTCATCCTTAGTGGAACAAACATAGGGAATAAACTCTAAAAAAAGTTATTGGGGAAAGGTGTAGAGAGGTTAAAACAATAAGAAATCATACATGAATGCATTGAATTCTAGCCATGATTCCAATTTAATAAGTAAATGCTAGTCTGAGTTGTTTATTATGGAGATTTCTTGGATCCTTCATATGAATGTATTTCTAGCTAAGACTGTAATTTTTTTTATAGACGTATGTATTCCCACAGCTCAATATTATCAAAATTATATATATATTTAATTATTTATAGTGAATTTTTGCTATAATTAAATTATTTTTTATTAACATTGGTAGGATATATTCCATCAAGAGGTAGGAGTTAGTGTTTATTGTTTTACTTACTCAGTATGAGGTGGGTTCGGTGGTGTTTATGTGATAAGGTTATTAGGAAAAAATGTTGATGATCTTTTTTCAAATTTAGGAACAATCAACTTCAATAAAAGTAGGTGAAGGGTCTTAGTGGCATCATTATAAATCCACATCAAAAAATAAATATGATCCTATAATCCTAACTACAAGTCATCACCTGAAAAAAAACTAAACCTCTACGGAACCAACAATGATAATCAACCCTAGGAAAATGAATGAGAGGAGAATGGTAGAAAGGATTATAAAATATTAAAGAATATGATAAATTTATTAATTATGAATGTGATTCCTATTTAAGTAGGGAATTCAGTATGGGTAGTTATTTAAAGAGAGTAATGAGATTTATCATCTCAAAATAATTGTAGTCATTTTCCCAATTTGTATCTCTGGACATATCTATTATCGCACCACAGTCATATCAATGTCTTCTCAATTAACATAGAAATGTTGATTTCGTAATTGAAAATCACATTCTTCTTTCTTACCAAGGGAAAATATAATTATTATTTTTTTAATAATAAATAGAAAATAATATCTCTATAATTTTAATAAAATATTCCCAATATTTATTAGGATGCAATATTATGGTACACTTTTTATGTAAATATATCTATTTTTAATTTATTTTAGAGTAAAAAATATTCATATTTTCAATTTTAATGTTTTTGAATATATTATCTAAATAATAAAATGTTAACTAATTTTTACAAACACGATCCATGTATATAGAAAAAATATTCTTTTTAATCATGAACAATGAAATTTTTTTATATGTGATATAAAAATTAAAATTATTTACATGGAGTAATAAAATATTCAAATTATGAACCCATTTTTTAATTCTAATTAGAGATTTAATTTCCCCACCACTTATATACAAACTATTTAATTTTTTCAAATCATAAATATTTATATTTTACAATTGAAGTTATTTTTTATATTTAATTCCACATACACCCAAATATATTAATGCGATGAAAACAATATCATCTCAAACCCTTTACAAAGAAACATATCATTTTGATTTATAAAAAATAATTACTATACACATTTTAATATAATTGTAAACACTTGAATGTTTTGATAGAAATACATAATAATATAATGGTTGACCTCTCTTAATTGTACTATCAAAATTAACATCACGAAAAATAGGTATCATAGTGCACTACACCAATATACCAATTCAATGGTTGTCATGATGCTTCCACGATTTCAAATGAAGTTAGGTATGTGATCTATATAAAAATTGAATCTATAAAAACAAAGCTTTTAAATGGACCATAATGAAAATATTAATGTGAGCTTAGGGGACTCATGAGATTTGGGAGGCTAAAGCATGGACGTGATTCACATATTATGTACGAGCAGGTTAGAAAAGTATTGTAATGGTAAGAAACTAAGGGCATAATTAGTTTATACCAATGAAGGATCAACTATGCAACAATTTAAATAACCATATACATTTGGTCTTGATAATATTTATTCATCCAATAAGTGTGAGGGGGACACCCTAAGATGTTTACATTCTTAAAAAAAAATTATTGACACAAACATCTATTTATATTTGGGTTGAATGTAACAGATGATTCTAAGTTATATCAATTTTTTCCAAAATCCTCTAATAATGATTACTATTATCAGTTCAATAATAAGAATCATTGATAACACATTTTCTTGCATTGCTAAATATTAAAACATATATTTCTATATCACGATAAGTGCTATAAATCGTGATAAATACATGTTTTATCAACTCTTATTATTTATGTACTGATAAAACCCATCTTTATCATCACTTTTTTGAAATGTGATGGAAACTAGTGTTTAAAATAACATACAAAAATATAAAACATTTATATAAGAAAAATGAATATGTTTTTTAAAAAATAAAAAAATCATTATTTCAGAAAAAAATCATAAATGTGTGAATGTTAAATATGATTGAAAATTGATATTTATAAATGAATACACATCAAAATATAAAAAATATATTATTTTTACTTAAGAAATAAATTATTTAAAATTATAAAAAATATTATATATTATATTAGTGTTGTAATATATTAAAGTAGTTATTTTTAATGAATAATTATTTGTAAATAAATATTTAAATGAATAATTAACAAAAAACACATTATTAACAATAAAATTACTGAAATAATATAAGATGAATTAATTTAAAAAAGGATTATAATTTAATAATAATAAATCAATAGATTGAAACATACTATTAAACCAATAATTGTTATTCACTAAATTCAATATTTCTATTTCATAAAATTCACTATTAACAGTGAATTTAGATGCCTCACAAAACTGGTCAAACCCATAATTAGGCCACATACCACGTGATTATACCTTCATATATCAAAATAAAAAAAATCAAACCCTGTAAGAAATAATTAATCTGTTAAAATAATGATTAAATCTAATAGAAACATTATCTACATATAATTTCTAGTATACAGTTTCAACCATTAATTATGGATCATCATAATAAGATATTTAAAGAAATTTACAATTTTGTTCAAATTTAGAAAAAATACATCCCATTTTAGTTTTTCTCCTTGAATTCTCTGGTCAAAATATGTTTTTTTTGTTATACCTCTTTCACAACTCATCATTGTTGTCAATACGAGTAAATATTTCAACTATCATGTCATTATCCTCTATGGGTGCCTTAATATGTATAGCCTCATTTAGCATTACTTCACTAGAGTGTCAGATTTTTTCCAATGTATTCCTTCTTTCTATTAGCCTAGTGTATCTTGCCTAGATATTTATTTTTCATTCTTGACCATGATTCCATTAGTTTGAGAAAATGGGAGTTTACTCCCCCTATTGATTTTTTCCCATTGATCAAAATACCGCTCCCAGAATTTCAGCACTCCTTCTGCCCTTTCCTCATTCCTAGGAAGTGAATATTATTATTGAGTATTTCCTTTGTACTATTCATATATAAGAATCTCTCACTATCATCATAAGAATATTCCACATGGTTTCCTTTTTCCACATATGTCACTGCCCCATTGGCATCTTTTTAACTATTTTTTTACAGTGTTTTCTTTTTTAATATCCAACTCATCATAATAGTATCATAGTTAAATTTTGTCAATGGTCCCCAAAATTATTTATTTATTAATTACATTGAAATATACCTTTTTCTCATCTTCACCCCATTTCATATCAGACTATTTTCTTACCACATCACCATATGAAGAGAGTTCCTGTTCTTATTGATTGGGGTAGTGGATTCCCCTTCATGTGCGTACTTTTCTCCCCATGTTCTAACCTGAGCCTACCTCAAAATGAATTCACCCAAATGAGTCATTAATCAAACATAGATTGTTAAAAATTACAACCGTGGTATATCTTTCATGAATCATTCAGAATGAATTTAGTGTTTTTTCTCTATTGTGGTCCCAAATGATCCACTACAAGTAAAAAAACATTTTGAAGACTCCCTCTCCTTTATATCCTGCACATGTCTATACTGATGCTCACTACGACATAAAAAAATATAAATGTCCCAGTTGACTATATGACTCACAGTAATCATTAAACAATTCATTGACAATAATTTCCCCCTAAATTATTCTATTACTATAAAACACACCTTGTACACTTATATCATAGAGACATTAAACTCTACAAAAATGCGGGGGAAAATGAGATAACTCATGAATTTTGTTCTAAAATCGATGAACAAGTAATGTCCAACTAGGAATCCAAGAATATTCAAAGTAGAGGGGTTTTTGAAGGGTAGGGATAATTATGGGGAACAGTCCAAAATTTCAGAAACTGAAGTATCTATCTTCATATAGAAATCAAAGGTCCACCAGATTAGATAGAATAAGTACATGTTACACTTTCAAGGTGATTTAGACCTTCCCATAACCTGATCTTCCATAGATTAAACCATAATATTAATATTTGTTTTTTCTAGAAGCTCTCCACAGTAATCTTCTATAAACCCCATAATTTGAAAGAAAATCGATCAAACTCTTCAACAAAAGGTAGGTGATGACATAATCGATCCACTAATGTCAGGTTGAAGAGATCTGAAGTGTTAGTGAGCTCTAATGGTGAGACTAAAACCTGATGTGATCCTTCATATAGACCTACGAATTTTGGGCAAACCAAGATATCCATGGATTTTAGAATAATGTATAGATTCGAGAATGAGAGGAATGATCACATGTGTTCCTTTGAAGAGGATGAGAGGTTTGAACCTCCTCTCTCACATGGGGATGGTAGATCATGGCCATAAAAGCCTAGGGCATCACCCACAGTGAAATGATAAGAGAGAGACAAATATTCTTGAAAACTATATCAAGTATAACTGTTATTGTACATATAGATTATCAAAAAAATTTATAAATTCATAAATTGAAAATAAAAAATAAATAAAAAATAATTAAATAAATAATACAAACAATATTAAAAACAATAAATATTCATGAATAATTATGTTTAAATTATTAAATAAGGAATAAATAGAAAAATTATTAAAAAGAATAATATTAATAATGAAAGTATTTTATTAAAAATAAATTAATTAAAGAGATATTAATTAGTAATAAATAGATTAGATTAAATTAAAATAAAAGAAATAAATAAATTTTATCAATTAAAAACAATAATATTAAATATATTTTGTTGCAAAATGAAATTCTCTAAGGACTATTTAAAATTGAATAAATTACGTAAATATCATGCATTTGTGCGTGCTTCTATTTATAATTACACAAGTTTTGTAAACGTGTGTGTGAAATTGATGTATATTTGTATATAATGATTCATATATGTGAAATTGAATAAGAAAATAATGACATTATATAATATGTAATTTCAATTACTAAATTCTAGATAGTCAATAATTCCATTTAATATTAATTTATAATTATAAACAATTTGTACAAAATTGATGACTTATGAATTGTAAATACATATTTTTTTAATAAATCATATTTAAGAAAAAATAATATATTAATATATATATATATGATTTTCTGTATAAGTATTAAATATATTGACAAATAATTATGTATACAAAAATAGGAAATGAATAAACTCTAAAAATAGTCAACAAATAAATATAAGAAGTGAATAAATTATGAAAAATGTAAAAGTGAACTTAAAATGTTAAATTAATAAATAATATTAAAAGAATGAACATTAAAATGGAGTGAAATTTAATTAAAAATGAATAGATCGAAAAAATAATAGATTAATGAAGAAGTTTAATTAATTATATCACACTTTTGAAAATTTAAAATAAATACTTAAAATAAAAACAAATGCATATATTAATTATGAAAATTATTATTATTTTAAAAACATTAAATTTTATTACAAAAATATGAATAAATAATTATGAAATTGAATAAAATTTCTATAAAATAAATTAAAAATAATGAAATGAATAAATTTGAAATAATTATAAGAAATGTTTTATTCAATAATTAATAATAAAAATTAATAATTAAAAAAACATTAATTTTTTTAATTAAATATTTTTTTTAATAAAATAGAAAATGAATATCTTTTAAAATGATAATGAATATATATTATGTATATAATTTACAACCATATTATAAACATTAATTTTAATTGAAAAAACATGAATAAAAAATATTAAAAAGTTATAAAAATTAAAATTAAAAATAAACATAGAAAATTTGAATACAAAAAAATTACACAAATATTTTCGAATAATAATAAATACTAGTATGGAATATATGATATTAAAAAAGAATAAATTTTAAATAAATATTCATATATGATAAATAGTATATATTCATTATTATTATAAGAATGTATAAAAATTACCCATTAAAAGAAAATAATATATATTTGTATATATATATATATATGGTGTTAATAAAAAATATTCTAAAATGGAAAATAAAAATTATGTAAATTCCAAAAATATTTATTTTGTGTATGTGTTTCTATATTAAATATGTATATCAGTGTATGAAATTAATATAACACATGTTTTTTTCAAGTAAAACTGTATTGAAAACATATTATCTGATAATAATTATATATAAATATAAATATTAAAAATGAATAAATTTAAAAAATACACAATAAATAATATTTAAAAATGAATTAGTAAATATATATATATATATATCAATTGAAAAGAAACAAATACTATAGTTTAAAAATAAACATAAAATTTAATAAAATTTAATAGTGAAAACAATATATATTAAATAATAAAAATTAATAAATAAAAATCTAACACATTGATGTTAAAAATTTATTATTTTTTGTATATATTGGTCTCTATAAAATTAAATAAATTTCGTATATATACATGTTAAATTAATGTATGAAATTTTAATGGTAACATATTTTATCAATAATAGTTATTTAGTAATTGAATTTTTAGTAGATGCTATATTTGTCTAATTGAAAAACAAATTTAAATATCATTTTTATTATTATATGTCTATAACTATTAATTAATCAATAGTTTTAGTAAATATTATTTTTATATTAAATTATAAACTATTTTACATAATATATATGACATATAAATTTGATTTTTATTATAATATTATTATATAAATAATATTTAATAAAATTATGAATATAAATCAATTCATATTTTGATATAAAAAATTATTTTTAGGAATAAGATATTTGTTTGCCAATATGTCATTTTATATTAAATATCATATATTTCTAGAATAAATTTATATTTATAATTATATAAATCATATTTAATGAACAATAATATGTTTTTATTAATATAAATATATTTATTTGTTAACATATTTTTTAAATACATAATTTATTATATAAATATAACATTTGTCTATTTTTTGCACCAGTAAAATCCTATATTTTAGGTGCTAAAAAAGAAATTACAATGGAATGCATTTATCAGTGATAATAATTCAAAGATAAAAGGTGTATTTATTAGTGATTGTTAGGGAGCACTGATGAAGGGTACTTCTATTGGCACTTTTTATCTAGTGTTGATAATGGGTGTCACTATTATTTACCACTTTTATAGTAGTGATCGATATATTCAATGACATAAATGTCTAGAATGTATGTTAGCATATAAAATTATATCTTATATCTGGAATCACTAACATGATATTCAGTAAATAGTGAAATAGCATGTACCATAACAAAATGTACAAGGATAAGTTCCTATTACCATAACAAAAAATCGAAGGATATATATTCTTTATGCATAGAATTTGAGAGATATTAAATTCAATACCAAACTTTCATATAGTGAGAAATCATACATACATGTTCCATATGATCAAAAGTAAATTCATAAATACATCAAAAGAAATTAATCCAACAGAATGACATAGATTTCATATTCACCTTTAGATATCCTAAATTATATTTAAATAGATAAATAATGAAAAATATTATATTAGAACGTTTTTTCAATGAAACATAATTATGTATAAAATACATAGACACAAAATTAAACCAATAGAGAAAATATTACAAAAAAATAAAAGAAAAAATAAATATACTTTAGGATTTGCTAATTTAATAAAAATAAATAATTTATAATTATTTTTTAAATAATAATGGTATGGATAATAAGAATATTGTTTTACGAACCATGAAAATGAGCAATAGAGTGTCCATAATTGTTATTAATAAAACGTGAGAAAAAAATACTATGTGAGAAGCCTAAAAACTAAGTTATCAATATTATAATTAGTGAGAACAATTTAATGATGCATCATGAAATTATAAAATAAGGTATAATGAAATAAATATTATAATATAAATAATATAGACAATACGAACATAGATTCCGAACAAAAAAAATTAATGTCAATTTTTGAATAAAAACACGTTTTGGATGAATTATAAATCAAAGAGTGTGGATATGGTAAAATTATAAAGACCCAAACATCACATACATTGATATTACATATATTTATATGAATATTCTTTACATTAAAAAAACAAAAAATCTCTATATTATAATGGTATAGTTATTTTAGATTCATGGGAACATACGAAAGTGTTTTAAATGTGACAAACATCACCAACCACTATGTTCATTACAACAAGAAAAAATCTAGAAAAAATCATATATAATACATATCCACATAACCTTCAGAATTGAATAATAAGAAAATGTGAGATCATATGTTTTATAAGGGTAAACTAGGCAGGTATCAATATATCTAGAGCATATGGGTATAAGAACATTGGAAAATTATTTGAAAACCATACACTACCTGTGATATAAAATAAACATGATTAGGGAATAAATACTAGTAATTCATAATAAATGAATATAAATATAATAAAATAACATGAACCATGGACCATAACATTAGCATAAGAAATTTATTTTTTTCATTCACATATTCATATATAAATATCTCATTATTTTTTCAGCAATCATTTCCAATAATTTCAGTGTGGAATGGGTTCACCACCCAAACCATTTTTGTAGTCATGGTTCAATCCAATGACTATCATTGTAGAAAATTTCCCTTATTGGACTTCGTTCACATTCCATTTTAGTCTGGTTTATCTAATGAGATTTCAATCATAAGCTAATGCATTGGAAGGATATTTATGTCCCACACATCACATAAACAAAATCAACTATATATATATATTTCCCATGATCGTAAAACATTAATCATATCAAATACTATAAAATATTTCATTTTATAAAAATTTAAGCATAAAATAATATATTGAAAATAATTAGGTTTTATAGTTATTTCATCAAATCGTGACCCATATAAAGTAGTTGGTTTTAAATGTATTTCATCAACATTAAAACTAACCATAAATTTAAGGAAAAATATTGTATCATTCAATATTATCCCTATAAAATCATAATTAACATCAAATTATATCATCTTAGAGAAAAAATTATTTTGAATAATAACTTAGAATAAATTTTGAGGAAAGTAATGTTTCATCTTTTAGAAGAAAATTTGAAAACATAATTTTTTTAATAATTATTATTGAAAACATGTAAATGAATCTTTCAAAATAATTAAAAAATTTCATGAGGAAAATATCCTATCCACATTGAATAACATATTTTATTACTACAAATTCATGAAATATTTTGGAAATATAATTCTTCAAAAAAATATGAAAATTATTTAAGGAATATTTAAAAACTTTTGCATTATGATGTTCGAAAATTCAACTAATATTGAATGTGTGAAAATTATTATTCCACCAAAATTATTAGTAAAATCAAAATTGGCCTTGTTTGTAAAATGAAATGTAGATTTAGTTCAATTTCTTTAGAATGAAAATCAAACATATGTAAAAATTTCATTAATAAATCATTTAGGGAATGTAAAAACTGTTATATAAATAAAATAGATAATATTATTTTATAATAGAAAATTGTTTTCAAATGATGGGAAATATTGATTTTTTTGATAGAATAATTACATTGTAAATTTGAATATATAAAATGGTGAAAATGAAGGAAAACATGTCTTCTAATTACATAAATAGGGGAGATGAAATTTTTTTACATTCATGAGAGTGGGATCAAAATATTTCATCATCGTAAGACTAAACATAAATAATCACAATCAGTGATAAGATTAAATCCTAAAACTGTTACCCCTTTAGTAACATTTAATCACAACACCTATGAAAGAAAAAAATTAAATGAAACTTAATATTTCATTAATGGATGTATATTAATCATATAATAAGTCAAAGGGGAAGTATATAGACATCTTATAAAAGGATTGGTGCATAAAAAACACTTTTCATAAGGAAGGAAAATTAAGAAACAATTACCTTAACACTTTGGTATATTTAGAACCATAACCCCCTTAAAATAAAGACCCATAAAAGGATATATAATTCTTGGTTACTCTAAAAAACACATAATTAAAAAAAATTATGTTTAATTTACCTCAATGAAAATTGATGTGATATATAAAATCCATTACCTTGAATTTCGACATCCATCATACACGTTCGAAACTCCATTATAATAAATATAATCTTATTTTTAATCTATTAAATAAAAATACTAATATGTATCGAAACATACAGTATTTACTTATTATAGGACCCTAGAAAAGAAAAATATGGGAGTGTAAATTACGTTGTTATATTTTTCTTTTAAAGTTACAAATCTTGTCGGTAAGTTGGTATGAACATTTAAAAGATGTCTAATAGAATATATAATTTATTAAACATTCACATGCATAAAGAACACTCGAAAAATTTACATCATTCTTAAATAACCACTAGTATCATATAAATAAGCCGATAGTTTATATGTAATAAAAAAATACACACATCATCACTAGTAGTTGTGGAATACATAAAACAAAACACAGTTGGTATGTTCTAGAAACACTGACATTGAATTAATTTTCGAGATATCACTCTTCCACCTTAAGGTCATTCTATTGACTACACTGTGATATTTTCCTTTGGTGATGTCTTGCATAGTTTAATGACATATATGTATCTTAATTGTATTGTTTATTAAAGTACTTTTCACTGATTAGCATGATACTATACATGTGTCATACTCTTGAGTTGATACACTAGATATCCGATTTCAATTAAACTAGATGAACAAAAAAATTATTCACTAGGATATTAGACATCATGAAACCCCATTTATGTTTAAAATAATTACATCTGTGCATGCATCCACTCACTTTACTATTTCTCCCCAATCTTCACAATGCTCACAATCTTCTTAAATCAAACATCCTTCTCAAAGATCACAACCGTCACCAAAGATAATATATTTGTAAAACAACAAGTCTATAAGAGAATAACTTTTCTATTTCCATAAGTCAATACTAAATTAATATTTTCCATACTCTGAAGATCACAACTAATTTTTGATTCATGAATTTGACATTCTTTATGAATTCATAATGATTCAACCTTTTCGAAAATTCAAATATTTTCAAATGTAGTGGGTGTGGACACCTATTTATAAGCTCAAACCATTACAAAAATCCCATTATCTCTATAGTTTTTTTTGAGAACAACATCAGTAATTATTCAAGATCTCATTTATTTGAAAATATTTTGTAAACATTAATCCATATGTGAGGCTTCTCATAATCATAGTGATTTACAATCATCCTATCTTCATTCGTGATTATTCACACCAAGGTAAAATATGATTCCATAATTAATATATGTACCTTAATTAAACTAAAATATTCACAAAACACATTCCTTTATCGTATATATGAAGTGTGTTTCCTGAAAAAAAATCCTTTAAGAATCATTATTCTTCGTTCAGATTTTGATCAAAAAACTGAAAAAAAAACTAGGAAAAGACACCACATTAAATATTGAATCCATATAAACTGTAAGATCACTTTCTTTGAAAACTCCCTTATAAAACCTAGTCTATATTGTAAATAAACACAAAATACACTCTATTTATAGTTATGAAAATCCATGGTTCCCACAATATTCATGTATGGATTTGTTTTCAATTTGAAGATAAATTCAATAAAAAACATAACATTATCAAAAACTTTATATTAAAAAACTGAATCATCCATCACACTAATAATGCATGATAAATTATCATTTTATTAAAAATGAATGGAAAATATAATTTTATTCTACCATATTCCACTGATCAATTATTAAAACCAATACGTATATTCCAAAAAACTAATATTCATTGAATTTCACCTATCTTCCTTTTTGAAATAAACCTAAAAAACTTTTATTTTTAGTCGTAGTGCTAAAAAAACTCACCATTGATATTATCTAAACCCATAAACCTATATAACATCCCTAAAACGTTTAAAAAACATTATAAAAATAGGGATAGTGTACCTACCATAAACTCCTCATGCATATAGAGGTGGATGAATTCCATGTTCTGAATAGTGTTTCTCGAACATATTCACTAACAATAGCATAAACATAATGTTATCCAATTTTTCATATCTTCTAATGTTACCCATTTTAATCACAACTTGTTCAATTTTTTTTTGAAATAATATATGATCTCAATATGTTTGGTATGATAGTGTTGAACTAAATTCATTGTATGATTGATCACTCTCATGTTTCCATATTGAGACACCATCGGTTGTTTCACCTTATCACCAATATCATTTGGTTTTTGATTCAAACACATTAACTGAGTACATTCATTGGTAGAAGAGAAATAATGTGATTTAGCCACACTAAGAGAAGTGCTTTCTTATTTCATGCTCAATCAGCTCACATAATTGTTTCCAATGATGAATGGTCCACCACTTGTGTATTGGGGTTGTATTATCTCAACAATACTCTATAAATATTATTGAATTTTATTCTCACAAATACCTTTATTTTATTTATTAAGGATATTTATTTAAGTGTATTTATGGAAATTATCATTAATTTCCAAATTTATTACAGAATTATATTCATGATTTTAAATCTCTAGGAATATTTTTAATGTTTTTTTAATTCGCATTACTGTATTATTGGTACATTTTTCATAACAAATGATCATATTGTAATGTAAGGAACAAAACCTATGCTTTGAAATTGCATATGGATAATGAACCCGACATATATATTCAACCATACATTTGAAGAAGGAAGGTATGGATAATGAAACAAAAATTTTAGAAGGAACCTTATACATGACAAGAGAAAATGTATGTCGCAAGAAGCCAAAATTAGTAAGGAAACCTAAGTTTGAGGACACAATGATATGGTACAAAAACTTTAATTTTATGATCATCATTTTGTCTTTAACCTTATTATGACAACCCTTATTTTTATTACAACTTAAACATTAATTATTACATAAAACTTCACGTGATACAACAAAGAAGATCAAGAGGTTTAGTGTCTTTGGGGCTTAGGATCATTACATAAAAATGCAAAACATCAAATACAACATCTTTATTGAAAACTTCCTTTACATGACCACTACATTCCCTCGTACTTAGCATTGCATTGGATAACCTGAGGACATCCATAAGAAAAGGGTGAGATATAAAGCCCAGTAAGGGAGTACACATGGAATAAAATGAGGAGTACAATACATTTTAGACAATAGGCATATCAATAGAGCATAAAAGAAACATGAACATAATGTCATTATAAATAATGATAATAATAACATGGAAATGTGGCAACAACACTTAACATTGAATTAGTATGAGCCAAGGCTCATTGCACATAATGCATGAGTAAACCCTCATTGCACATGAAGCACGAGTAAACCCTCATTGAACTTGAATTAGCATGAGTCAACACTCATTTCACATGACGTATCATGATACTATACTTTACCCAATGCATTGGAGCGCTATAAGGGCGCACCCTTCTTAATCATTTCTTTTCATGCATAAGTGTGCCACATGGATCATAAAACATGGATCCATAAAACATAATAATTTATTCCACGATAAAGGAATGTAGAATTCATACATGAAACTTTATAGTAAATAAGTAAATGTGCATAAAGGTGAATACCCTTGATGGAGAAATGGGCATGGTATTCACTACACAATGACATTGGCTAAGAAAATCGGTGCGATTTCGGCAGCGTAATGACGTGACATAAGAATTCATAAAAATGATGATGAGAGAGAAAGGGGTTCCTCATCATATTTACATGTAATGGAAATTAAGGAGGTCATATAGATACATGTCCCAACAATTGTAAGGGAATTTATATTCATGATACAAAATTATTTCCTTGAATGTAAAAGAAGAGAGAGAAGTTCCTTTCAGAATTTCGGCATAGTAATGGGTGTACATGGAAGGAATTTAATGAAAGATAAAAGGGTCTCCCATCATTAAAAAAATAATAGGGAAGTATGGGGGAGGTGCGAAACCATACCCCAACATTCAAAATTGAAATTAAAAGGGAAAAACAACTTAAAGAAAATTGACAAAAATGAGAAAGGAAGAAAAAACCCTTACTTGGAAGTGTGCTTCCAAAGGCTAGAGAGAGGCTTGTGAGAGGCTTCTTGGGAGCTTGGGGCACCTTGGGAGGCTTCTAGAGAGAGTAGGGAAGAGGTTGGACGAACTCAAAGGGAATTTAGTGAGGAGGAAGTGGGAGCTTGGGTGGGTTTATATAGGAAAGGTGAGGTAATTCATTATTATTTAGGTTTGGGACCCCTTATATTAAATTAATCCAAACCACAAACCATCCCATGGTTTTTGCCCATGGTTTTTCGAAAAGGGAAGAGGAAAATAATATTTTCTAAGTCCAAATTCCGAAATTCTTAAAATAATAAGGTTGCTTATGTGGAGGTGAGTCACACTCCCATGGAAATAAATTTAAAAAGGAAAAGTGTTGAATATGTCTTGAGGGGTCCAGTAATGCTTTGAAAAGTAAGTAAAAAAAACCCAAAATCACATTATTTTAATGTTAAAACATATATTGGCCGAAAATAAAGATTATATGTTTTTTATTTCATCACCTTTGGGTCATTATGATGTCATAAAACACATTATATATTTAAACAGTATTTACTTTTTACCCAAAAATTTGACTGTCTCAGAAAATTATGAAAAATTCATCGTTGGATAATTTTGACGTCCTGATTCAAAAAATAACATTTATTATATCTAAATAATTTTATAAATATGTGAATTTTCACGTTTAAAATAAAAAACCAACATTTATCGCAAATTCACGGGTTTTGACAGAAATGGCTTTCAAACCTTAATAAAAAATTTAATTTCATTCATAAAATTATAAGATCATTTATATTTAATAAAAATTAATTTGATAACAATATTTTTATTTTATTAAAATATCATTTAATTCAAAAATCCCTTAATTTAATAAAATATATTTCTTAATTAAATAAAAACTAAAAACACCATTTGTACTTTAAAAACTATTTACAATGTATCAAAAATGAATAGAAATTATATTCATTATTATACAAAAAAATAATGTACATGAAAATAGTACTACTTATTTGTTACATAACCCCTTAAAACAGAGACATAAGACCTAAGGGTAAGGTGTACGATGGTGACAGACTCTTAGGGAGGCTCAGATAACATCACTCGAGTGGTAATTTCAATCAACTTCCACTTTTCCTGTAGACGGTCACGTTCGAGCATGACATGATGAAGCTCAGCTTGGTCTTGGTCAAGAGCGAAGCCCAAGGATGCCACCTCTTTTCCAAGCTCCGACAAATGGGATTCGTATGGAGCAATTCTACTGGACGAGGGCATCACTTCTTTTGTCTGAGTAAATTGGATTTGTTAAAGTCCTATATTTATACTAATCATGTGATCACTGTTCAATGGCTATATTAACAATGATAAAAAATCGTAACATAAAACCAAAGAAGTTGACATCTTATAAAAACATTTTATATAAACAAACATTTAATAAGATCAAGAGGGATTTTCCATTAATGAAACTTTGGGTCGTTACAATATTCCCCCCATAAGAAATTTCGCCCGCGGAATTTTCCTTTTCCCACACTAAAACAAATGTGGGTAACTTAGCTTCATCATATCCTCTGATTCCCAAGTTGCTTCTTCAAACATGTGGTTTCTCCAAAATACCTTGATGAGGGGCATTGTCTTATTTCGTAGAACTTTTTCTCTACGATCTAAGATCTTCACTGGTTTCTCCTCATAAGAAAGATCATCTTACAATTATACCACCTCAGAAGAGAGTACATGTGAAGGGTCTGATATGTACTTCCTTAGGAGGGATACATGAAAGACATCATGTAATTTGTCTATAGTAGGTTGAAGTGCTAGTCGATAGGCCATAGCCCCAACACGATCAAGAATCTTGAAGGGGCCGATGTACCTTGGACTTAACTTCCATTTCTTTCCAAACCTCATGTCCTTCTTCCACGGAGATATGCGTAGAAAAACCATGTCTCCAACTTTAAACTCAAGGTCTCATCGATGATTATCATCATTACTCTTCTGTCGACTCTGGGCTGCCTTGATATGCTGCTGAATGGTTTTCACCTTCTCCACCATTTTTTCGACTATTTCATGTCCATGCAGCTTACGTTCACCGACCTCATCCCAACATGCCATTGTTTTTCACCTTTTCCCATAAAGGGCTTCATATGGTGCCATTTGGTTGCTCGAGTGGAAACTATTATTATAAAAGAACTCAACCAGAGGAATATGTTGATCCCATCCTCCTTTAAAGTCCATTGATCATGCTCTCAACATATCCTTAAGTGTTTGGATAGTCCACTCGAATTGGCCATCAGTTTGAGGATGATAGGTCGTACTAAAGTTTAGTTCAGTATTCAGAGCATGTTGAGGACTCTTCCAAACCATAGAGGTGAATCTTGGATCTCGGTCAGACACAATAGATAGTGGTACTCCATGCAACCTTACCACTTCCCTGATATACATCTGTTCCAGTTGATCCAATAAGAAATCCTCCCGAATAGCAATGAAGTGTGCAGTCTTTGTTAGATGATCCACAACAACCTAGATTGCATTGTGCCTTTGGAAGTCCTTGGAAGTCCGATGAAAAATTCCATGGTGATGTTCTCCCATTTCCATTCTGGTATGGGCAATGGTCGCATCATCCCCTTAGACATCTGCCTCTCTGCCTTCACTTGCTGACACACTAGGCATTTTGATGCATATTGAGCGATCTCCTTCTTCATATTTCCCACCAAAAGATTTCTCAGAGATCTCGATACATCTTTGTGCTCCCTGGGTTAATAGAAAAATTTGAACTATTTGCATCATCTAAAAGTTCATTCTTCAGCTCCAGACTTGATGGAACACATAGTCTTTTCCCAAACCGCACAATTCCTTCTTATTTAAAATTAAACTCTGAGGATTTCCCTTTTTTGATAGCTTCCACTTTTTCCTGAATTCCCAGATCATCCTTTTGAGCATCCTTTAACCTTTCCAAAAGAGATGGTTGAGAAAACATTTGTGAAAGGATTGATGATGTTCCCTTCTTTATGATTCCCACATCCATCTTCATCATGTCTAAGAATATTTGATCCTTCTCAATTCTCATCATTGATAGAATTGTTGGGTCCTTTCTACTTAGGGCATCTGCCACCTTGTTCGCTTTCCCAGGGTGGTAATGTATTGAACAGTCATAATCCTTGATGAGCTCTATCCATCATCTCTGGTGCATATTAAGCTCTTTCTGTGTGAATATATATTTAAGAATCTTGTGGTCAATATATATCTGACATTTCTCTCCATGGAGATAATGCCGCCAGATTTTCAAGGAAAAGATCACAGCCGCCAACTCCATATCATGCGTTGGATAGTTTCTCTCATGGATTTTCAACTGCCTTGAGGCATAAGATATCACATTATCATTCTGCATCAGCACACAGCCTAATCCCTTCTTTGAAGCATCACTGAATACCACAAAAAGTTCCCCACTTGTGGGTAAAGTGATCACGGGTGTAGTGATAAGCCTGTTTTTCAACTCCTTGAATCTTTCTTCACATTCATCACTCCAAGAAAACTTTACTCCCTTTCGAGTTATCTTGGTATGAAGGTTGGACATTCGTGAGAAATTTCTCACAAATCGTCGATAATATCCAGCTAACCCCAAGAAGCTACGGATATCCATTACCGATGTTGGCCTCGGCCATCCCTCAATTGAATCTGTTTTGGAGGGGTCCACAGATATCGCATTGCTTGTGATGATATGGCCCAAAAATGATACCTCCTTCAACCAGAACTCACACTTGCTTTACTTTTCATAGAGCTTATCCTTGCGCAAAGTCTCTAGTACAGTTTTTATATGCTCCTCATGATCCTCCTTGGTTTTGAAGTATATTAGAATATCATCTATAAAGACTACCAAATATTTGTCAAGGTAATATCTAAAGACTTTATTCATCAAGTCCATGAATATTTCTGGAGCATTGGTGAGTCCGAAATGCATTACTATGAATTCATAGTGCCCGTATCTTGTATGAAAAGCAGTCTTGGGGACATCTTCCTTCTTCTCCATTACTTGATAATATCCAGACCGCATGTCCACCTTGGAGAAGTATTGTGCTCCACGCAACTGATCAAACAAGTCATCGATTCTTGGGAGAGGATACTTGTTTTTTATTGTGATTTTGTTAAGTTCATGATAATCGATGCAAATCCGCATTGACCCATCATTCTTCCTGACGAAGAGGACTAGTGCACCCCATGGTGAAGCACTTGGGAATATAAACCCTTTATCTGGATTCTCCTGTAGTTGTTTTTTCAGCTCTTCAAGCTCTACAACAGCCATTCTATATGGATTCTTGGATATTGGTAGCACCCCAGGTATAATTTCAATTGAGAACTCAACATCTCTTCTTGGAGGAAGACAAGACAGTTCCTCGGGAAACACTTCAGCAAATTCCCTCACAAGAGGCATTTCTTCAAGGATGGTTTCTTCCTTGGACTCAATCATCGGAGCCAGATATTCGTTCTCATAAGGCAGTAATATCCATGCTTGAGATGATGGAGCTAAAGGAGATTCATCTTCCTCCTGACACTTGTAACGAATTGGGGGTCGATTCTCCATATGGAGTGTGATTTCCCTCTCCCGAAAATTTATGTTGGCTCTATATAAGGAAATCCAATCCATGCCAAGAATTGAATCAAATTCCACCAGAGGGAGTATGAAGTGGTTCGCTGGGAAATTCAATCCACATATTATAACATGGGAGGACTTATATTCAAGGGATGCAATGATTTACCCATTTTCCGTACTCACCGACATCTTTACTTCTAATATGTGTGGTGGTGCTGGGATTGTTCTACTAAACTTTCGAGATATAAAAGAATGAGTAGAACCTGAATCAAAAAGTATGTTTTCTATTCTTGAATGAATAAATAGTGTACATGTCACCACTTCGTTGTCAGGGTTCTCATCGGCAGAAGTGATGGCAAAATCTCTTCATTGTTGTCTTGGAGGTTGTTGGCTACCTCCAATAACCCTTATATTAGGGAAATGATTTGCAAAATGACACCGTTCTTTGCATATGTATCATTGAACAACGCGTTGAGGTTTGAACGGAGCGTTCCTCTCCTCTGTCGCAGCTGCGGGTCCTTATTGCCGACATTTAACAGCTAGGTGTGGTTCTCTTCTACACCTGAAGCATTTTCTCGTCCCCTTAAGGAAATTTCATGGGTCCTTATTTCCACACTTTTGGCAAGTGGGGTGCTGGATCTTCCTAGCACCGTTGGATTTATCCATCGGACCACCAGAATTGAAGTCCACCTTACGCTTCTTGTCCCCATGATACCCATGTGATTCCCCGATCTCCATTTTGACCTTGAGGGCACATCAGACAATTTCCTCACAGCAGTTGAAGTCAAGGATCGCTAATTCTTTCCACAATCTAGGCTTCAACACACCAAAGAAGCGGTCAACCTTGCATTCAGGGGTAACGACAAAGCCGGAAGCATATCATGCAAGCCTTGTGATGTTTCCCTCGTACGATCTAACATATTCTTCATCTTTTTGTTTGAGCGAAAGGAAGTCTCTTTCCATCTTAAGCCGGAGGGTGCATGGAAAATATTTATCTAAAAACATCTTCCAGAAATCCTTCTATTCTAACGCCTCGATCTCCTCCTCAGGCTTCGTATTTTTTATCAACGTCCACCATTGATCAGATTCACCCTCCATATGATAAGCCACTGGGAGAACCTTCTCTTGTTCAGAACATTGGAAGATAGAGAAGTTATTTTCAATGGAGTTGATCCATTGTTCAGCGATCGTGGGATCAGATGATCCACTAAAAGTAGGAGGCATTTGTCTCATGAAGCTCTCGATAGAGACTTGTTCTTTCTTAGGGGGGGTTGAACGTTCCTCTTGACCCGTGTTTCTATTCAAAACCTGTGTTAGCTGAGAGAGAAGCGTGAAAAAGTTCGTGATTCCCGCTCCCATTGGATTTGGCATCTCATTAGTAGAGTCATCACATTGATCTTCTCAACGATTGTTAGCCTGAGTCCTCCTATTACCGGCCATTTTCTGGAATAAAAGGAAAGTTATGGGTAACACATAAAGGGTAATCCAAAGACAAAAGTTGATGAATCAAAAATAAACTTTTATTTCTTTAACTCATGAGTCTATAGGCTTCAATCTAAGCTTTTCATGATCTACTTTCTAAAATATATTCTTAGGGGCATTTTTTCCCTTAATAAGGGTTCATACTAAGATTGAGAATTTATCAAAACATATCCCCCGGAGTGTCGTAACCAAGAGTGCAGTAAGGCTCGTTGTCGTGCACCAGTTCCCCTTCGAGTCTAGCTCAAAGCGGTGTTTTCGGGTTTTACCCCTAGGATACATCTGTGCCAGAGCCGCCTCTACCTGCTCATATCCATACAGGGATGTATTTGTTTGATAAACCACTTACTTAGTATTTTGAAAAACTTGGGGATGTTTTTATTATACTTATTCTTGTATCTAAGTCTTTACAATGGTTTCCTAATCCCAAAAATAACTAAACCTATCCTATGATACCAATTATGACAACCTTGCTTTTTATTAAAACTTAAACATGATTTATTACATAAAACTTCACTTGATACAACAAAGAAGATCGGGAGGTTTAGTGTCTTTGGGGCTTAGGATCATTACATAAAAACTTAAAACATGAAATACAACATCTTTATTGAAAACTTCCTTTACATTACCACTACATTCCCTCGTACTTAGCATTGGATGGGATAACCTGAGGACATGCATAAGAAAAGGGTGAGATATAAAGCCTAGTAAGGCAGTACACATGGAATAACATGAGGAGTACAAGACATGTTAGACAATAGTCATATCAATAGAGAATAAAATAAACATGAACATAAAGTCATGATAAAGGATGATAATCATAACATGGAAATGTGGCAACAACACTTAACATGGAATTAGCATGAGCCAAGGCTCATTGCACATAAAGCATGAGTAAAACCTCATTGCACATGAAGCATGAGTAAACACTCGTTTCACTTGAATTAGCATGAGTCAACACTCATTGCACATGACGTATCATGATACTATAATTTACCCAATGCATTGGAGCGCTATAAGGGCGCACCCTTCTTAAACATTTCATTTCATGCATAAGTGTGCCACATGGATTCATAAAACATAATCATTTATTCCACGATAAATGAATGTTGAATTCATACATGAAACTTTATAATCAATAATTAAATGTGCATAAAGTTGAATACTCTTGATGGAGAAATGGGCATGGTATTCACTACACAATGACATTGGCTTAGAAAATCAGTGTGATTTCGGCAGGGTAACGGCGTGACATAAGAATTCATAAAAAAGGACGATGAGATAGAAAGGGGTTACTTATAATATTTACATGTAATGGAAATTAAGGAGGTCATATAGATACATGTCCCAACAATTGTAATGGAATTTAGATTCATGATACAAAATTATTTGCTTGAATGTAAAAGAAGAGAGAGAAGTTCTTTTCGGAATTTCGGCATAGTAACGGGTGTAATGGGAGGAATTTAATGAGAGATAAAGGGGTATCCCATCATTCAAACAATAAGAGGGAAGTATGGGGGAGGTGATAAACCATACCCCAACATTCATAATTGAAATTAAAAGGGCAAAACAACTTAAAGAAAATTGACAAAAATGAGAAAGGAAGAAAAAAAACCTTACTTGGAAGTGTGATTCCAAAGGATAGAGAGAGGCTTCTTGGGAGCTTGGGGCACCTTGGGAGGATTCTATAGAGAGTAGGGCAGATGTTGGATGAACTCCAAGGGATTTTAGTGTGGAGGAAGTGGGATCTTTGGTGGGTTTATATAGGAAAGGTGATGGAATTGATTATTATTTAGGTTTGGGACCCCTTATTTTAAATTAATCCAGACCAGAAACCATCCCATGGTTTTTGCCCACAGTTTTTGGAAAAGGGAAGAGAGAAAAAATATTTTATAGGTCCAAAGTCCGAAATTCTTAAAATAATAAGGTTGCTTATGTGGAGGTGAGTCACACTCCCATAGAAATTAATTTAAAAAGGCAAAGTGTTGAATATATCTTGAGGGGTCCATTAATGCTTTTAAAAGTAAGGAAAACAAACCCAAAATCACATTATTTTAATGGTAAAACATATATTGGTCGAACATAAAGATTATAGTATTTTTTTACATAACTTTTGGGTCATTATGATGTCATAAAACATATTATATATTTAAACGGTATTTAATTTTTACCCAAAAAATTGATTGTCTCAGAAAATTATGAAAAATTCACCGTTAGATAATTTAGACATCCTGATTCCTAAAATAAAATTTATTTTATCTAAATAATTTTTTAAATATGTGATATTAAACTTTTAAAATAAAAACCAACATTTATCGAATATTCACGGGTTTTGACAAAAAATGGCTTGCAAACCTTAATAAAAAATTTAATTGCATTCATAAAATTATAAGATCATTTATATTTCATAAAAAATAATTTAATAATAATATTTTTATTTTATTAAAATATTATTTAATTCAAAAATCCCTTAAATTAATAAAATAGATTTATTAATTAAATAAAAACTAAAAACACCATTTGTACTTTAAAAACTATTTATAATGTATAAAAAATGACTAGAAATTATATTCATTATTATATACAAAAATAATGTACATAAACATAGTACTACTTATTTGTTACAGAACCCCTTAAAACAGCCGCATAACACCTAAGGGTAAGGTGTGCGGTGGTGAAAGACTCTTGGGGTGGCTCAGATAACATCGCTCGAGTGGTAATTTCAACCAACTTCCACTTTTCCCGTAGATGGTCATGTTCGAGCTTGACATGATGAAGCTCAGCTTGGGCTTGGTCAAGAGCGAAGCACAAGGATGGCACCTATTTTCCGAGCTCCGACAAATGGGCTTCATATGGTGAAATTCTACTGGATGAGGCCATCACTTCTTCTGTCTGAGTAAATTGGATTTTTTAAAGTCCTATATTTATACTAATCATGTGATCACTGTTCAACGACTATATTAACAACGGTTAAAAATCATAACATAAAACCAATGAAGTTGAAATCTTATAAAAAAATTTATATAAAGAGACATTTAATAAGATCAATAAGGATTTTCCATTAATGAATCTTTGGGTCGTTACACTTATTCTCTTAGAATTAATGTCATGGTGTTTTAACCGATGTTTTAAATTTTTTTTTGTGATGGAACCCTATATTTGACATTTCAATGTTGGAGTTTTATTTTCTCAATTTATTCTATATTCTCAGCAATGGCCTTTACATATTTCTAAGCTGTTATAAAACTCTTTTTTGGTTGACTTAAATATCTTTATAAATGAATTAAAGAATTGTATTCAATGGAAAAAATATCTCATATTGTTAACAGAAGTAATGAATCCTCTATTATTTTTCAAATTAGAATATCTATAGTTTATTATATTCATTTTTTGGATTTGGAATTCTGATGAGGACTCTCTACATTAAATATCCAACTAGTGTATTATTTCAAAATACTTGATATACAGCTCAATATATTTATATTTGATTTCATTTTCATAAACAATTCATGTAGTTCTTCGGCAACGAATGATCGATTCTGAAAGAAGCTTCACTTTGGAGACATACATATTCAATATTTTACTATTATAATATTATTTCTACTATTTGTTTGTCTATTTAATTAATGATATATTTGAAATTTAGATCAAATAATATCAATTCTTGGTTGAATATGTTCATATCTAAAGAACAATTTCAATAAACTATACATTGATGCTACTGTAATAGAAAATTTCATCTCGATTCATATTTTAAAGAGTGTATTATGGTTTGTTGGAGTTCCTACTACTTAGACTCAGTTATGATTGAGAATCAGATTCTCAATCTAATCTATTAATATTTGGTTCCATTTAAAATAAAAAGAAGGATATTATTTTCCTGTTCAGTAAAGGATTAAACTGTCTACACTCAGTTTTGGATTTATGGTCTTATGAAAATAAGACTATACTAGTGAAATTCACCATGATCACATATAGAGTAATTGGAGGAGTGACCTAGGAGATTTATGTACCTAAAATGACTATAAAAGATGTGTTTTTTATTTCTGTTTATCCACTTCTTATATTCATTACATAAGTAAAGACATCATATCCATATTAATCACAGAGTGTGTCAAAATACAGAATTGTGGATGATTTTTGAAAAGACACAATTTACCACCTCTTCTGTTACATTGTAAAATTCCATCCTAAAAATGGTTTCAAAGGATTATTTTAGATAAATATATAAAAAATCTAAATTTTTAAGGTTTATTGAATGATAGAAATGGATTATCCAAGAGAATTTTTGTCTATGGTATGTGCTCCATATTTTAATGGTGAGAATTATGGGTTCTGGAAATTAAGGATGATTATTTATCTGAAAAATCATTGATTCAATGTTTACTCAAAAATCAATACTACATATAATATTCATGAGAAACTAGAAACATGGACTACTAAGACAAAATTTTATTATGATATTAATTCTATAGAAACGAATTCTATTATTTTTGGCCTTATAACTAATTACATTAATTGTGTACCACAATTCCCTATATATTATGGGATGTGGAAAACTATTTTAGTTTCCTATAAAGGAATAGACAATGTTAGAATGATGATGTTTTCTATATCTAAGCTAATGTATGACAAAATAATAATGTTTGATTATGAAAGTATCACATAGGTAAATATAAGGCTTACAAAAATAGTAAACAATATTACAGCCCTAGGAGATCCAATAAAAAAAATTGATCAAACTATGAATATAGTCAGAGTACTTCTTTCAAAATAGAATTGAATATCTTCTATTATTCTCCATTCATCACCTGTCAATGATCTGATAATGAAAAAATTAATTTGGATAGTAAAGATGATTAAAGATGAGATTCTAGTTGATGCTGAATATCATAAAATTATATTAATGATGGAAAATAAATCCCTACAAGTAATATCTTAGAATCACAGTATAAGAACCAAGCAAGAATTCAAAGAAAATAAAAATTCATATTCCACAAATTCTAAAATAGAATTATGTTATCGAGAAAAAAATTAGAAAATTTCTTGAAGAAGAAAATAGTATTTAGAAAATCCTTCATGAGATATGATAATGAACCAAAATTAGTATGATGTTATGAATGTATGAAATTGGGTTGTATTAGTCTTAATTGTTCTCAACTGAATGAAGAAATTAAAAGGATAGAAAAGTAATATAAAAAACAATTTGATTATGCACACAATGGAAAAATAGAAATGAAACCTATATGAAGTGTGTATAATGATTCAAGAAGCCCTTGAAAATCAAATTCATAAAAGGAGTCATCAAATCAAATGTCCAATATTTCCAATATAGATGATGAGAAAAATGTAAAAACTTATTACTATTTTGGTTATTACAGATATTTTCTCAAAGGATAAATTAGTTTTACGCTATTCAACGCTACAAGGAAAGTATAAATCCTTTAAAAATAAGAAGAAGTCATTAATAAATATTCTTAATACTATTTTTAGTGAAAGATACACAATAAAAAAAACATAAATAATTTTTTGATAAACTCAACTTATCGAATAAAACTATATTAAGCAAGAATAAATATTTATATAATTACAATATGACGTAGAGTCCTATAATATTTCTGCAATAACTTCTAAAAATAGATAAAAAATTTAAAATAAATTATTTCAAAGTATGTCATTAAAAGTGAATGATTTTCAATAGAAAGAGAGGGTGAGAAAACAAAATTGTATAGAAATTATTTTGTACCAAATTAGAAGAATAAAACTATTTATTATTATTGAACAATGTGTCGTTTCACTAATAAATTATATTTAAAAAACACTCAAATTATATGTAGTAAAATAGAAATTATTTCTCCGAGTTTGACTAAATCATTTAAAAGTATAAATGTAATAATAAATTAGATATAGATTCAAATATCATTTGTAGCTAATAATTGATGATCCAAGATGATATGATTTCTAAAACAAACACATGTTTAATTTTTTTTGCAGGTAACATGCCGTGGGAAAAAATACTCTATAATATATGGGCAGTGTCTATTCAAGACACATGAGAAGAGATTTATCAAACATTCTTATGCTAACTCAAATGTATAAAGGTTTATCCACCATTGGTGACAATAAAAAAGGAATGATCTTTCAAGTTGGAACTGTTGGAGATCTAAATACTATATGAATCAAAAAAGTCTTCTATATAAAGGCTAATGAAAAATCATATTTTTTTCTTCTATTTAATGACCGTTTTTATTTTTATTTTTTCTAACAATTGATGGAGTTTTTAAAGATAAAAATCATAATTTTAGGGGACCATGAACTGATAATTTTTATACTTTGGATTTAAATTCCACGTGTAAATAAAAAGTAAATTGTTTAACTACTATGAAAAATAAGTCATGGATCTAGAATAAATGACTTTGTAAATATAATATTTAATTTTTAAAAAATTTATCTATGAAAAATACAGTTTATTATTTAGCTTTTCTGAAATTTAATGATGGCATATTCTGTGATGCATTCCAAAGTCAAAAACAACACAAATTATCCTTGAAATTAGTTAATAGGTTTTCTGCATCTAAACCACTATAACATATTCAAATGAATTTATTTTGACCATCCATATTATAATGTTTTGATGGTAAATTATATGTTTGTGTTTCAGATCATGAATATTCTCGATTTACTTGGGTATATTTTATTAACATCAAAAGAGATGGTCTCACAATTTTTTAAATATTTTGTAATTTTTTTCAAAATGATAAGGGTTTGAAAATAATTACATGAAAAAGTGATCAAGGGGTAGAATATGAGAATCAACAATTTAATTCGTTTTTATTTATTTATGGTATTTAAAATAATTTTTATGCACTAAGAATTCCCTAAAAAAGAAATTTTGAATGATAAAATACAAATTCTAGATTAATGGGGACAGCGGAGGAAATCTAATGGAGCGGATCCTCTATTCGTGACGGTGGAGGCCACTGCACCGGTCCCTCTCCCAGCGGCAGGAGAGGGACCGCCACTCTCCATAAAGGGAGTGGATTCTTCTATCCTCCGCTACTCGAACCCAGATCTCCTTCCATCATTTCCCCGCTTCTCACTCGGCCCGAAGGTCCCAGATTTGTTAGATGGATACCATAATCTTCTTATCTTGAATGAGGAGTTCATGGAAGCTTCGTTTCTCTTGAATTTTTCTTTGGATGGTAGGTTTAAGCAGCGTCACCCATCGGTGGATACGTTCGATAGGTACGTCTTCGATTCATGGGATTTACAGGAAAAAGCAACAGTGGGTCTTCTAAATAGACATCAGATTCTGATTCGTTTTTCCTCGGAGGCTGATTTTATCAAAGCATGGTCAAGTGCCCATTGTAGCTGCAATGGATATAGATTTTACCTCTTAATATGGTCGTTCGACCTCCATATGAAGCGACATCCCCCTAAAATGGAAATTTGGGTAAGTTTTACCAACCTTCCCCTACTGTTTCAATATCCTGCTGTTATTAGGATGCTCAGGAACATTATTGGAAGGTATCTAAGTTTGGATAGCCCCACTGAATCCCTTTTTCACCCTATTAATCCGCGTGTGTGAATCGAAATAGATGTATCTAAGGTACCGTTTGAATATGTTTGGATCACTATTGGTGAGGAGTACCAATGAAAACAACGCGTGGTCTACGAATCCTGGACGGATTTCTGCTCTGTCTGCAAGCGCCTGGGACACTCGAGGGAGTACTGTCGATGTGGGTCTCAGGAAAAGTCAGAGGCTCATCCAACTGGTATGGAAGGCAGTGCTCGAGGGGTTCGATCTCTTAGGGGTCCGTTGTAGTCGTCACTATTGTCTTCTAGGGGGTTGAGGGGCCTACGGAGGAGAAATAACCTGTTAGTTCTGAGGTTCAAGATGGCTTGGTTTATAGTGTTGGCAAATCTTCATAATTGAGTAGGCCGGACACGGTTAAGGGGAAACATCCTGTGTTTCAGGATAACCCCAAATTCTCTACGGTTTTTAACAGAATAAGACAGGATTTGGTTGGTCCTGATAGGCGGTACAATTTAAAAGGCAATGAAAATGGAAGAGGGATAGGAGTTGGTATGGTTGACATTGCTTGGAGTGAATCTAAAAAGGAGGTTAGTAATGGTTCTATGTTCCAAATGGCAGGAGTTGAAGCAGATGTTGTTAATGGCGATTTTATGTAGGCTTCACAAGACATTGATATCCTGCCCAAGGGAAATTAGCCACTGGTTATGGATGACCAAAGTTTAGCCCGTAAGGAAGGGGATTCCACTATAGAGAACCAGTACTCAATTCAAGTGAGAAAAAGCTTTGAAGGTCTTACAATGGAAGGTCTGAACACTGAACAAGAAGACCAGGACTGTGCAAATAGGGTCCGTGTGGAGGATCCCAGTGAAATCGGTAAGAGTTTTTGTAACACCCGAGACTTTTATGAGAAATATTTTGTTTTTATGTTATATAAATCATCAAAGGAATATTTCACTACAGAAAACACTAGATTTGCTTTCTTTACACGCAGTCACGACCTTCCTCGATAGCTTGTGTCGTACGCAATACCGAGTTTCACAAAACAACGATATGCTATTAAAATATTATAAAAACTAGCCGTTATGAATAGTAATAACAACTTTTTGAAATTTTTTAAATTTTATTTTTCAAAATGGACTTCATTTTTGGATTCGGAATATTGAAATTAGCCTAGGGTGAAAGTTTGGTATTTTTCTGAAAAATTTTAATTTTTGATGAATAGTGAAAACACTAGGTTACTATTTAAAAACTGACTTTTTATTTAAATAATTATTTATTTTATTTAAATTTATTTTTGGTCAAAATTGATACATAATACCTATATAAGTTTAATGAAATTCATTGGAGTCATTTTATAATAATTTTAGATATATTAAAATTTTATTGAACTTTTCACCTTCTTTTACCCGCCTCCTAAGAGAATTTCCAAATTCACATAAAACATAATTTAACTGCTTCTGTGAGTGGAATATCGAGAATCCGAGAGAAATAGTTACTATCAAGGACTAAATTGTGGTTCAATGAGATGAAAATAATATTTTGTGAATAGAAACGTTTTACTTTTTTTACCACGGTTAAAAGTAAATAGGGTAATTAAGGTTAAAATGATATTATTATTACCTTAACACATCTCCTAATTCTATTGGATAAGTTTAATTCGACCAAAAACAACCTTAGGAATAAAATATGACTATTTAGGCCCACATGGATTAGATTAGAATATTTAATATTTATTTATTTAAAGAAGGGTTAAAATAGTTAAAATCAAAGTTTAATAAGTAAATAATTTTTAATATAGGGTTATACATAAGATAAATTTGACTATAAATATTCACTAGAAAGATAAAACTATTTACGACATAATGGTATTTTATTTGTAATTTTTAGACATTATATAATTTAATTTATTTAATACACAATAATGATGTAGTAATTATCTTATTAACGAAATATTAACATAATTGATGTTATAAATACTCATATAAATGTAATTTGAGACTTTTTATGAATTAAACAAATTTTCTATTTTAATATGACATGTTAGTATTGATTTAATTAACTTTTTTCGAACTAATAATTCTGTTATGATTTTCACAAAAATCAATTACCAAATAGTGTCAAAATTGACATAAAATTGTTTTTAAAACAAATATTATACTATTAATTGTTATTTTATTTTTAAAAATCTACGGTTCGGAAAAATGACTTAGATAAGGTTATATATATTAATAATAAACAACTTTGGGTTCATTTTTCTTGTTATAGTATGTTTATTAACCATATAGTGTAATAAAACAAGAAGACGCGATAAAAGTTAAATTATCTAACATAAACTTAAATCTAAATGATGTGGTTAAAATAGAACCCTAAACTTATCTAAATTCTATTGGATGAGATTATTTCGACCCATATTCACCTTATATTTGAAATAAATCACTTCGGAGCAATTAATAACCGAATATGACTTTATAATAAAATAATATTTTTAGTTTTTCCAAAGGTGACCCTCTCCTCCCTTATAAAAGGGTACCTCCTCCCTCTCTTCCTCACACCACATTGAGCCTTCATGCTCGGCCAACCCCTACCAAATTCTCTTCTCCACTTCCCTAGAAACATCCTAGAGGTCCTGTACTTCTCCAAAGACCAATTTTAGTGCCTTAAGATGAGGTCTCAAAGAGGCGCTTCAAAGAAGAGGTAATGTCCGTTACCGATTCTTTCAACTTTATTTCTTCTTCCACTTATTATTCTTTAGTTGTTTCATTATGAAGTAATAAAATCAGTATCAATCATATAATGATATGTTATTATAATTATGAAACAACTCTATTTCTCCATCTATCCATCCTACGGAAAATGAAATCACCGCGCGTGCATACGTATGGAATACCGTCTCAACGCCGTGGGGTAATCTATTTTCCACCACCACCTTACTTGTATGGGTATAATGGTGTAAATAATAACTATATATTTTTATTGTAAATTGATATTGATTATTAAATAGTATACATACACTCCAATATAATTCTACGATCATGGGAATGATATCATCGCCCGTGCGTACGTACGGAATACTGTCTCCACGATGTGATGCGACTCGTTCTACATGATTTTCATTTCATAATGATTACATAGATGAATTGAGTGAATAAATATGATATATATTACACTAATACCATTCTGGAAATGAGGTATCTATAACCTAAAAAGAAGAATAATAATTTATTCGACAAAACACGCATAAGAACAAAAAGTAATAAACACCCGAATAACAAGTTGCAATGAAATATTACTACTAAGAAGCTAATAATATGACCATATATGATATCATAACAATTATTATGATTTTGGAATGATTCAATGACATTATTTAAATCATTATACATGAGGTTCGGAGACTTACGAAGCAAATCTGACCTAAGGTAAGGGAAAATCTCACAATCTCATTTTTATCTGAATT
This sequence comes from Viscum album, assembly GCA_963277665.1. Taxonomy (NCBI): domain Eukaryota; kingdom Viridiplantae; phylum Streptophyta; class Magnoliopsida; order Santalales; family Viscaceae; genus Viscum; species Viscum album. The sequence continues at coordinate 2,080,504,186 of OY728143.1, read as the reverse complement.
TGTTTATACATCAGAATTTACTGGCGCATATTTATCATCCACATCCATGTTCCTTCAATATGTAATATTATTTCTATCTTCCTAAAAAATTTTAAATCCAATTTTACCCTTCGGTCAGTTTTTAGTAAAAGATATGAAAGGAATCTTTTGTCGTTTTTCGTACGAGGTACTTTTTGACTTTTCCAGCCAAAGTACGAGAAGACTGTTTTTTTAACTTATATGGCCTGAATGGATTTTTAGAAAATTATTTCCATGAATCTTCCTTTAAATGTTTTGAAGTTTATTTTTAATCAACTTATTTTAGATTAAAAGTGTATGACATGTTAAGAAAGGAAAAAAAATTTTGAAGTAGAAAGGATGTTTTCCTCAAGAATGGAGTTCAAGTGTTTTATCAAAATTATTTTCCATCTAAGATAATATAGGGTTCTATTTCTATACCTATTATTACATTTATTTGATAATGATGTGATGGAATTATTTTTATGAATTCCATTATCTTATATGAATTGTTTTATGATGTCATGAGGTTTAAGAATCCCATTTTTATTACATGGGTTATGCAATGATGTATGATTTATGATTTTGTGGCACACATAAGAATGATATAATTATGAGATGGGTGGGACCTATATCTACCTCCAATGCATTGGGTAATGATTTATATCTCATGAGATAGACATGGATGGAATGACAGGTTAATCTGGTTCAGTGAAATAGGACTGAAACGAGGAGTGAACTCGGTTCAGAAATGGAATTTGTCCACTAAGATAGTCTTGGATATGAGTCTTGACTACTAAGAAATGTTTCTATATGATTATGTGTGTATGTCACAAAGTTTCATGTGTTATGTTATGATTATTGGGATTACGTTTCACTACTATGATTTATCCCATGTTATGAAATTATGATCTCTTTTGCAGGTTAAGATTTCCAAAATGTTATGTTCTTATGAATATGATGTGGTTTATATTTATTTTGTTTACCCTTACTGAGCATTTGAGCTCACCCTATTGTATGATTTGTTTCCCTAGGTCAGGAAGATGGTTATTATGTAGGATATGCCAAAAGGGACTCTTGATATGATGAAATAAATAGGAGACAATGTAGATGCTTTTATGAACCAGTTGTTTATGTTTCCCAGTTTCCAATGTCACTATACCTATACGGTCCTTTCATGATTTTGTTATATGTTGTAATAAGTATGCTTCAATTTTGAAGTATTAACAATGTATGTAATGTATGGGTCGTTATAGTTTGTATCTGAGGAAGGGTATAGTCAACCTTTGGAAACTAGGATGTGAAAGCCTTAGTAAGAACCCTAAGGATAGGTCTAGGCATATAACACAATCATAGTGTTCTAAAAAAATGGCCATGAACAACCTATGATAAGACCTTAAGTGTGAAATTTTATTCTTGATTATGCGTTTTTTCTATTATAATTAGTGTTGCTCACACAATTCCTCTTGGTTTTAGTCAATGGATAGAACCCGAAGGAACCGTGTTAATGCGGAATGCGACGGGCAATGAAATGATTGTCCCCATGAGCAACCAAACGTTATAGGAGCTAGAATGAAAAATCTTGTAGCCATGCTCACACAACTTTCTCAAGCTATGAATCATGCAGGACTTCCAAATGAGCAAGGGAAGGACCAACATTCTGTTTAATCCTTCATGAGGCAGCGTCCACCTTCATTCAGTGGGTCTTCTGATCCATTAGTGGCTGAACAATGGATCAGTACCACTGAAAAGATATTTTCAGTTCTTTAATGTTCTGACCATGATAAAGTCATCTTAACAGTGTATTTTTTGGAAGGTGATGCTGATCAATGGTGGAATATTATTAAGAATATGAGGCAAAGTGATTAAATTGAGTCCATGGAATGGGACGAGTACAAGAAATTATTTTTCAATAAGTACTTCCCTCTTATTCTTCGAACAAAGATGGAGAAGGAGTTTCTTAAACTAAATAAAAAGGATGATGAATCTGTTGGTACATATGAAGCAAATTTTACAAGACTTGCAAGGTATGCTTCTGAGATTATTATCCAACCCGAGAGTAAGATCAATTGATTCTTTAGTGGCTCAAAACCAAGTCTCAAAAGGGCATTAGCCACAAGGGACTTCAATAGCTACGAGGAAATTGTTCGATGTGCTCTCAAGGTTGAGATGGAGATTGGAGTAACCCATCAGTCATATGGGTTTTATAAGAATAGGAAATGGAATTCAAAGGAAAATCTAAAGAGCACACTGAAAAGATGATGAGTTTTCCCATATGCTCAAAGTGTGGAAATAAACATGGAGGGAGTTGTCTTAAAGGGACAAGTAAATGTTTCAAATGTTGAAAGGAAGTTCATCGGGCATTTGAATGCCGTAATGATGGGAAGGATATGTCTAGTGATGCCAAGAAAGAAAAGTCTAAACAGAGTGCACCTCCTACACTTCAATGTTACAAATTCAAGGGAATGGGGAATTATGCCAATCAATTACCTAATCCAAGGGTTTTTGATGATGATCTACGTCAAAAAACTCTTAAGGATAAAGACAAAGTAAAGTCACATGCAATTTCTATCAATGATGTGGAGTACGATAATGATGTGTTGAAAGGTACACTTACCATCCACTCTAAAGTAGGAAATGTTTTATTTGATTATGGATCCACCCACTCTTTTATTTCTGAAGAATTTTCTAAGGGTATCACCTTATTACCTCAACAATTAGATATTGAGTTAGCTACGACAACCCCTAATGGCACAATAGTCGCATCAATATTGTATAATTCTACTCCGATTTAAGTTTGTGGGAAAGTGCTTCCTGCAAATTTTGTGATCCTTCCTATAGTGGAATTTGATGTGATTCTTGGCATGGATTGGCTTTCTTTATATGGATCTCATATCAATTTCTAAAGAAGGGAAGTCACATTTCATATTCCAGATCAATCTATGATTGTCTATCGATGCAAGGATGAACATAACCTTCCAGTGGAAATTCATTCCATCTTATGGGTCTTGATTCCACTAAATTAAGGTTATTTATCTCAAATGGTTGGTGAGAAACTCATGATTAAGAATATTCCCATTGTACGGGAGTTTGATGATGTCTTTCCGGAGGAATTACCGAGTCTTCCACCAAATCGTGAAGTTGAGCATTCAATAGAACTCGTCTCAGGTTCTTTACCTATTTCAAAGAAACCTTATAGAATGGCCCCAATTGAGTTGCAGGAATTGAAAACGCAACTCCAAGAGAATCTTTATAAGGGATTCATACGCCCAAGTGCATCACCTTGGGGAGCACCGGTTCTGTTTGTTAAGAAGTAAGATGGATCAATGAGACTCTACATTGATTATCAAGAACTTAACAAGATCACTATCAAGAAAAAATATCCTCTCCCATGCATTGATGACTTATTTGACCAACTACGCGGAGCTAAATACTTTTCCATGATTGATCTTTTTTCAGGGTATCATCAATTAAGGATCAAATGGGAGGATATACCAAAGACGACTTTCCGTACAAGGTATAGACACTATGAATTTATAGTGATTCCAGTTGGTCTTACTAATGCCCCTACTATCTTCATGGATCTAATGAATAGAGTCTTTAGAGACTATCTTGATCAGTTTGTGGTAGTCATTATAGAAGATATACTTGTATATTCAAAGAGAAAGTAAGAACATGAAGATCACTTGAGAATTATATTGAAGACCTTGAGAAAGGAGAATCTTTATGCCAAATTTACCAAGTGTGAATTTTGGCTTTAAAAAGTTGAATTTTTGGGTCACATAATCCCAAAAGAGGGGATATCTGTGGATACAGCAAAAACAGAGGTTATCGAAAGATGGTCGAGACCAACAATAGTAACTGAGATCCGATGTTTTCTTGGTATGGATGGATATTATCAACATTCCATGAAAGATTTTTCACGATTATCTAATCCACTCACCAAGTTGACTCGAAAAGGAGTTAAGTTCATTTGGACGGAGGAATGTGAAGAGAATTTCAAGGAGTTGAAAAGAAGGTTATGCAGTGCACCTGTACTCACACTTCGTTGTAGTGGAGAAATTTTTGTGATATACAGTGATGCATCCAAGAAGGGGCTGGGGTGTGTTCTTATGCAAAATGATATGGTGATAGATTATGCCTCATGACAGTTTAAAATCCATGAGCAAAATTACACAACTAATGATTTGGAGTTAGCTGCGGTAATATTTGCATTAAAGATTTGGAGGCATTATCTTTATGGATAAAGGTGTGATATTTATACTGATCATAAATGTTTAAAGTATATTTTCACACAAAAGGAGATTAATATGTTCCAAAGAAGATGGTTGGAGCTAATTAAGGATTATGACTGCTCAATTCATTACCACCCTGGGAAAGAAAACTAGGTGGCAGATGCATTAAGTCGACAAGACCATGCTAACTTATCCATGATGAGGATCACAAAAGATCCAATATTTATGGATTTACAAAGGATGGATCTTGGAATTATAATGAAATAGGAAAAATCGTATCTTTCTCAAATGAATGTTCAACCATCTATACATGTGAAGATTAAAGAGGCACAGAAAGAAGATGTAGAGTTACAAAAGAAGGTGAGAAATGTTCCTGAATTAAACCTTGATTGTGATGGGATAATAAAGTTCAGGAATCGGGTTTGTGTTCCTCCCATCCCAGAATTAATGAAGGAGCTGCTGGATGAGGCTCATAGTTCTTCATTCTCTATTCATCATAGAAGCATGAAGATGTATAAGGACCTGAAAGAGTACTTCTGGTGGGATGGCATGAAAAGAGATGTTGCTGAATATGTCTCTCGATGCTTGTTTTGTCAGCAAGTTAAAGCTGCGAGACAGAAGTCTAAGGGGATGTTACAACCATTACCCATACCCGAATGGAAATGGGAAAACATCACTATAGACTTTTTCACCGGACTTCCTAACACATCCAAAGGAAATAATGCTGTCTGGGTCATAGTTGATCATCTTACAAAGTTGACACACTTCATTGCTATTAGAGAGTATTTCTCTCTGGATCAGTTTTACAGGATATATGTAAAGGAAGTGGTAAGATTGCATGAAGTAATACTGTCTATTATATCTGATCGGGATCCAAGTTTTAGCTCAAAGTTCTGGTGAAGTCTCCAGCATACTCTAGATATAGAGTTGAGTTTGAGCACTGCTTATCTTCCTCAGACAGACGGTCTGTCTGAGAGGAAAATTCAAACACTAGAAGTTATGTTGAGAGCTTGATCTATGGATTTCAAAGGTGGTTGGGATCAACACCTACCTTTGGTGGAATTTTTTATAATAATAGATTTCACACCAGTATTCAGATGGATCCTTATGAAGCTCTCTATGGAACGAAATGCAGGACTCCAACTTGCTGGGATGAAGTTGGGGAATGAAAGCTATTAGGACCTGATCTTGTTGATGAGATGGCAGAAAAGGTTAGATCTATTCAACAACACATTAGAGCAGCTCAGGGTCGACAAAAAAGTTATGCCGACGACCGAAGAAAATACCTAGAGTTTGAAGTGGGTGATAAAGTGTTCTTACGAATATCTCCTTGGATGAGAGTAATGAGATTTTGAAAGACGGGAAAGCTGAGCCCTAGATATATCGGTCCTTTCGAAATACTGGATCGTGTGGGAAGGTAGATTACGATTGGCTCTTCCACCGAATCTCTCTCAATTTCATGATGTGTTTCATGTATCTCTCTTGAGAAAGTACATACCTGATCCTTCACATGTACCCAGCTCAGAAGTTGTACCGCTGGAGTAAGATCTTTCTTATGAAGAACAGCCGATAGAGATTCTGGATCATAGAAAAAAAGTCCTATGGAACAAGACCACTAGCTTGGTGAAAGTTTTATGGAGGAACCACCAATAAGAAGAAGCTACATGGGAGCTTGAGGATATGATGAGGGAGAGGTATCCTCATATGTTTGTTACAAAGTGATGAATTTCGAGGGTGAAATTCATTTTAAGGGGGGTAGAATGTAACACCCGAGACTTTTATGAGAAATATATTGTTTTAATGTTATATAAATCATCAAAGGAATCTTTCACTACACACAACACTAGCATGGCTTTCTTTACATTCAATCGCGACCTTCCTCGATAGATTGCATCGTACGCAATACAGAGTTTCATTAAACAAAGATATGCTATTAAAATATTATTAAAACTAGCCATTATGAATTGTAATACCAACTTTTTGAAATTTTGTAAATTTTATTTTTGAAAATGGACTTCATTTTTGGATTCGGAATATCGAAATTACCCTATGTTGAAATTTTGGTAATTTGCTAAAAACTTTCAATTTTTGATGAATAGTGAAAACACTGGGTTACTATTTAAAAACCGACTTTTTATTTAAATAATTATTTATTATATTTAAATTTATTTTAGGTCAAAATTTATACATAATACCTATATAAGTTCAATGCAATTCATTGGATTCATTTTATAATAATTATAGATATATAAAAATTTTATTGAACTTTTCACCGTCTTTTACCCACCTCCTAGGAGAATTTTCAAATTCACATTAAACCTAATTTTACCGCTTCTGTGAGTGGAATTTCTAAAATCTGAGAGACATGGTTAATATCAAGGACTAAAATGTGGTTCAATGAGATGAAAATAATTTTTGGTGAATAGTAACTTTTTACTTTTTTTACCATGGTTAAAAGTAAATTGGGTAATTAAGGGAAAATTGATATTATTATTACCCTAAAACATGTCCTAATTCTATTGGATAAGTGTAATTCGACCCATCAAAATCTTAGGAATAATATATGACTGTTTAGGCACACATGGATTAGATTAGGACATTTAATATTAATTTACTTAAAGAAGGGTTAAAATAGTTAAAATCAAAGTTTAATAAGTAAAGAATTTTTAATATAGGGTTATACATAAGCTAAATTCGACTATAAATATTCCTTAGAAAGATAAAAATATTTCATACATAATCGTAGTTTATTTAAAAATTTTAGACATTATATAATTTAATTTATATATGACACAATGGTGATGCAGTAATTATCTTATTAATGAAATATTAACGTAATTGCTGTTATAAATACACATATAAATTTCATTTGAGTCTTTTTTTGAATTACAATAATTTTCTATGTTAATATGACATGTTATTAGTGATTTAATTAACTTTTTTAGAACTAATATTTCTGTTATGATTTTCACAAAAATCAATTACCAAATAGTGTCAAAATTGACATAAAATTGTTTGTAAAACCAATATAATATTATTAATTGTTATTTTATTCCTAAAAATCTATGGTTCGTCCAAAAGACTTAGATAAGGTTATATATATTAATAATAAACATGTTGGGGTTCTTTTTTCTTGTTATATTATGTTTATTAACCTTATAGTGTAAGAAAAGAAGAAGACATGGTAAAAGTTAAATTATCTTACTTAAAGATAAATCTAAATGATAAGGTTAAAATAGAACCATAAACTTGTCTAAATTATATTGGATGAGAGGCTTTCGAACCCTCCCCACCTTATATTTAAAATAAATCAATTTTGAGCTATTAAAAACCGAATATGACTTTATAATAAAATAATATTTTTAGTTTTTCTAAAGGTTCCCCTCTCCTCCTATAAAAAAGGGAACCTCCTACCTCCCTTCCTCACACCACATTGAGCATTCAAGATCGGCCAAACCCTACCAAATTCTCTTCTCCACTTCCATAGAAACATCCTAGAGGTCCTGGTTTTCTTCAAAGACCAATTTTAGTGGCTTAAGAGGAGGACTCAAAGAGGCGCTTCAATGAAGAGGTAATGTCTATTACCGATTCATTCAACTTTATTTCTTCTTCCACTTCTTCTTATTCAGTTGTTTCATTATGAAGTAATAACATCAGTATCACTCATATACTAATATGTGATTATAAGTATGAAATAACCCTATTTCACTATCTATCTATCCTACGGAAAATGAAATCACCGCATGTGCGTATGTACGGAATACCGTCTCCACGCCGTGGTGTAATCTATTTTCCACCACCACCTTACTTGGATGGGTATAATGGTGTAAATAATAACTATATATGGTTATGGTAAATTTATATTTATTCTGAAATAGTATACATAAACTCCAATACAATTCCACGATCATGGGAACAATATCATCGCTCGTGCGTACGTACGGAATACCGTCTCCACGATGTGATGTGACTCGTTCTACATGATTTTCATTGAATAATGATTAAATAAATGAATTGAGTGAATAAATATTATATATATTACACTAATACCATTCTAGAAATGAGGTATCTATAACCTATAAAGAATATTTAGAATTTATTCCACAAAACACGCATAAGAACAAAAAGTAATAAACACTCGAATAACAAGTAGCAATGAAATATTACTAATAAGAAGCTAAGAATATGACCATATATGATATCATAACAACGATTATGATTCTAGAATAATTAGATGACATTATTTAAATAATTATATAGGAGGTTCAGTCACTTACGATGCAAATCAGACCTATGGTAATAGAAAATGTCACAATCTCATTTTTATCTAAGATTGTTTATACATCAGAATTTACTAGGGCATATTTATCAACCACATCCATGTTTCTTAAATATATAATATTATTTCTACCCTACTATAATTTTTTAAATCCAACTTTACCCTTCGGTCAGTTTTTAGTAAAAGATATGAAAGGAATCTTTTGTCGTTTTTCATATGATGTACTTTTTGACTTTTCCGGCCAAAGTACGAGAAGAATGTTTTTTTAACTTATACATCCTGAATGGATTTTTAGAACATTATTTCCATGAAGCTTTATTTAAAAGTTTTCAAGTTTATATTTAATCAACTTAATTTAGATTAAAATTGTATGACATGTTAAGAAAGGAAAAATCTTTTTGAAGTAGAAAGGATATTTTCTTCAAGAATGGAGTTCAAGTGTTTTATCAAAATTATTTTCCATCTAAGATAATATAGGGTTCTATTTCTATCCCTATTATTACATTGATTTGATTATGTTGTGATGGAATATTTTTATGAATTCCTATATCTTATATGAATTGTTTAATGATGTCACGAGGCTTAAGAATACCATTTTTATTACATGGTTTATGCAATGATGTATGATTTATGATTTTGTGACACACATAAGAATGGTATCATTATGAGATGGATGGGACCTATATCTCACTCCAATGCATTGGGTAATGATTTATATCTCATGAGATAGACATGGCTGGAATGGTAGGTTAATCCAGTTCGGTGAAACAGGACTGAAACGAGGAGTGAACTCGGTTCAGAAATAGACTTTTTCTGCTAAGATAGTCTTGGATATGAGTCTTGACTACTAATAAATGATTCTATATGATTATGTGTGTATGAAACAAAGTTTCATGTGTTAAGTTATGATTATTGGGATTATATTTCACTACTATGATTTATCCCATGTTATGAAATTATGATCTCTTTTGAAGGTTAATATTTCCAAAATGTTATCTTCTTATGAATATGATGTGATTGTTATTTCTTTTTTTTACCCTTACTGAGAATTTGAGCTCACCCTTTTGTATGTTTTCTTTCCCCAGGTCAGGAAGAAGGTTATTATGTAGGATATGCCAAAAGGGACTCTAGATATGATGAAATAAATGGGAGACAATGTATATGCTTTTATGAACCACTTATTTATGTTTCCCATTTTCCAAAGACACTATACCTATACGGTCCTTTCATGGTTTTGTTATATGTTGTAATAAGTATGCTTCAATTTTGAAGTATTAACAATGTATGTAAAGTATGGGTCATTATAGTTTTTTCGCAGAGGAAATAAGCCCGAGGAGTGGTCGGAGTAATAGGAGAAGGAAGGGTAGGAAAGATTACTAATCCTTTCCTCCTCCCTTGGAGACACTTTCAGAAAAAATGAAAGGCAATGAGAAAAAGGTCTGCAAGACCATGTGTCAACCAAAATCAGGCGGTCTGTGTGAACAAAAATTGGATTTTCTTATGTGTTCATAAGATGAGGTGATAGAAAAAGTCATGTTACTCAATGCTTCTCAAGAAGAAGCAGCCAAAATGATGGGACGGTCTATTGAAGTGGTTATGAACGAGGATCAATACACATGGATTGACAAGCAGGACACGATCTTGGTTGGGGGATTCAACAAGGGGAAGATCTGCATCGAGGAGTATATACAGACATGGGATAAGCTGGCTTATGCATTTGAAGATATGATAAGGGATGAATCAAGCACTCAGGTAACCTATATTTCCTGGAACTTGTTTAGGGATATTGAGCTTGGTATAATTATGTTTCTTTTAAATGACTCTGCTCTATCATTATGTGTTTGACTCTTGGTTTCCCACTTTTACTCAAAAGTGTATGAAATAAGAAATTAAATTTCAAATTAATGATAAAATAAAAATATTCAATAAATGGAAATGACTATGTTAAATGAATACAACATTTCTACTTATTTTTGGGAATAAGTTTTAATAACAACATACTGTATCATGAAAAATGTTTTAATCAGTCCTATATTTAAATTAACACCCTATGAACTTTGTAATAACATAAAAATTAAATTAAAGTAATTTAATGCCTTTGGATGTGACGTTTATATCCGAAATACTATCGATAATCTTGGTAATTTTGAACCAAAAGATGATGAAGGAATATTTCTAGGATACTATACTAATTATTATCTTTTAAATTGTTTAACAATAATTTATGTATTTTATATGAAATATTTCATGTTATGTTTGATGAAAACAACTCTTTCACAAAAGAAAATGATCAAACATATGATGTTACTAATTCATTTCATTACATGAGACATGAAAGCTATAAAAATGATTTTGAAAATAATATTATTAAAATATAATCAAGTTCCAAAGAACAGGAAACCGAATAACCTAATTTTTATTCACCTAAAAAATCTAGAATCAGGAATAACCATCAACTATAAACAATAATATGCGATGTAGATACCATAATAAATACTAGAATAAGTGTAGGAATCCTACCTGAGTTCTATTACTCATTATCTCACATATAACCTATGTTTATTGATGAATCCATTGAATATGAGAGTTGGATGATAGAAATGAAAGAGGAGAAAACCCTGTTAAAAAAGAAGTTTGTTTGGAAACTATTAGAGAGACCAACCAATTATACAGTTATAGGAACTAAGTGGGTCTTTTGAAATAAATAGTTTGATCAAGGGATCATAACCAGAATTATTGTCATATTAGTTGCTAAATGATATAATCATGAAGAAAGGATAGATAAGGATGATATTATTTCCCCTATATCATTATTAGAATCCATTAAACATTATTTATCTTAATCATTTCAAATAAATATTAAATTAAACCATATTGATGTTAAAATTTTATATTTGAATGGCTATATATAATGGAGCAATTTTATTTTGAGGAACATCCTAGTTTTGAAAAACCTCAAAACCAAATTCTATTTTTAATTATACCTATGCTCTATATGTCCTTAAAAAAACAAGAGCCTTGTATGAAAGGTGAATCTATATTCTTATGAGAAAATGGATATATTTTTATATTTGATGATACAACAATTTTTAAGATTATCATTTGTTAAAATATTTTATTATATTAATTATATGTTGATGATGTTATTTATCGTTCAACTACTAAACATTTTTTCCATGGTTTATCATAAAGAATACAAAAATTATTTTAAATTAATATTATTGGAGAATTGAATTTCATTTTAGGATTTAAAATTTATCAAAAATGAATGGAAATATATTAAAAAATTATTGAAAAACTTTTTACTTCAAAATATAAATACTTAACCAACTCATATTTGCACAAATATAAAACTTGATTTTGAGGAAGCTAGAAAAAAATTGAAAAAAAGTTATATAGAGGAATGATTAGTAGTTTTTTATATGTTACATCTAGAAGAATAAACATTATGTTTTCTATATGTTTATGTTCTAGATTTTAGTCAAATGGAAAATAATACCATCTTACTATTATTAAATGAATTTTTAGTCATTTAAAATGAACTATTTTTCAATCTACTCATTACCACAAAACATATGATTATAATTTAATTTCATATTCAGATGTTAGATTTTGGAGGTTTTCGATAGAATAAAAAATATCACAAATGGAAGAAATAAATTTTTCAGAAAATATTTAGTATCATGGTCAAGTACGAACCCACACGCGGTTTCTCTATCAACAAATGAGGTAGGACTATGATGTGCATAAGTATAGTGGATGAAAAAAATATCTATAATAATTTGGATAAAATTTTAAAATTATCCCTGTTTTATGTTATAATTCATGTGAAATAAATATTTCATACTATTCAACAGGTCATTGTAGGACTATGAAATTTTTTATAAGAATTCATTTTTCTAAGAGGTCATATCATTAGAATTTGTTAATACCAAATATCAATTAGTTGATATTTTCACTAAACCACATCCAAATAAATGTTTTGAATTTATAAAGGGGTTCATGGGTTCATATAATTTTAAATAAATATTTATTAGTTTATTTCAATTAATATGTTTTTAGTCATAATTTATTGTAATTTATTACTATTAAATTGATTCAATATTTCTTTTATTTTTTCCTTTTCACTTTCAAATTTATTATTTCTTTTATTATTATAAATAAATTATTTTTCATTTTTAGTTCCAAATCGCATGTTTTTAAAATATAATAATTAATGATTACCCTGTGTAATCAGAACAAGAAACAAGATCACATTAGTACATATCAAAAAAAACCTTTGACTTAACTTATATGTTCAATTTTTGAACTGTTTCATTTTCTAAAACCATTTTTTTTCAAACAATAGAATATGAAATCCTTCATCTTTTACATTCTCAGAAATGATGATATACAAGTAATCATATGAAGGTGAAACCAGTGATTTAAATCATCAGGGTGTTTCCACGATGAATATTATTTAATGAAATGCTATAGACTTAGAGTGATAGTATGAGATGAACATTTTTCTCAGGAAAGAGATTTTGATTCATGGTTTGGAATTATTGTTCAATAATGAGAATAAAAGTATGGTTAATAAAGTATAACTAAAATACATCTACAATATTATATTATTTTATTTATTTGAAATAGAAGTTATTAAATATTTCTAGAAGATGATATGAATTTTCAATTTATTTAGTAGAAATATCTCAAATTCTAAAATAACTTAATGGAGGATTATTCCACACTGATCTTAGATCGATTGGAAATCAAAATCCTAATTCTTTTGAAATTATGTCATTTATATTTGGATTCAAAATTATAAGTATAATGTTTGTTAAGGATTTTGAGACATATCAAAATATTTTAGTCTTGTTTATTCAAACTTAAATTACTATGAGAGTATCTGTGATTGAAAAAATCTTGTACTCATATATATACATTGTGATTTTATTCATCAGGGACATTAATCTGAATTTTTGTAGATATATGTTATGGTGGCTAAGTTATTGTTGACACTGAGAGTATAGGATGTAATTTTAACTATATGGATGGATCATTTCACTAATTATGTATAGGAATAACATGATTCAACTTTTTGATACTAGAGTTAAATTTCATCATTTAAATTTTATCAATTTTGGGATTATTTGAAAGTTAGGATTTTATTACAATACTATGAAAGGTAACCCTAGTACAGTTGGTGTATATGGCCAATATATTTCTAGATCTTTTTCTTAGGGGGGAGAAAAAATATTTATGAAATGAATGAGTTAGAGATTCCATGATATAATGTGTTAAAAAATCATCCAAAAGAAAGATTTGATATGATACTATAGACCTTCATAAAGAAGATGTAAAATAAGAAAAAGGTTAAGATGAACTTATGTTTAAATCAATGAATATATAAGAACAAAAGTTTGATAAAACAATGTTATTGTCACGACCCGTCCTCAGGGCCCGTGTCGTGACTACCCTAAGCCCGCCTTCCATATGCCAGGGGCTGGCGACTAGCACCAAGGCGTAAATCCCGGAAAAAGGGAAGGCATTGCCTTTGAAAAGTAAACAAGCACCACAGAGTAAGAAAGCGGAAAAATAAACACTAAGTAAAAACTGTAACAAGCTATGCTGAAAGTAAAGGGGCCGGAAACACAAGTCCAACTGTAAAGTACAACTGAAAGGGGAAAACAGCAACAGAAAAGAAAAGCCGCAGCGTCGAGCCGTCCTCTTGAAGTCCCACCTGAAGGGTGGGTACAGATAGCCTCCACTGCTCCTTGGGTCCACCTGACCGCTCCGAGTATATCCCGCCCAGTGGTCCACCTCCAGGTACCCTCCTGCTCCGCACGGCTCCACCACGATCAGCACTGTCCATCGTCTGCAACCAACACAACGTAGTGCGGGCATATCCCGTGCAGGGGTGAGTATAAAATACTCAGTAGGGACCCCGAGACCCCCGAAGGTCTCCCGAAATCCACAAAGGAAAGATACAATCACAAAGTAACAACCGACACTGCTTAGGTATATGCCCATACATATACCTAAGTCATCAATTCTCGTTCGGCTCCAACGTCCGAGCCCAAGCACAACCCAGTCCACACAGGAAAGCAAAAACATATACCCACACAGGATAGCACAACACAGTCCACAAAGGAGAGTAAACAGTAATCCACATAGGATAGCTCAACACAATCCACAAAGGAGAGTAAACAGTAAATCCACAGAGGATAGCTCAACACAATCCACAAAGGAGAGTAACTCAAGATTCATCTCACACAGGTATACTTCTTCGGATGACGATAAAGATGATCACTGATCCATCTAAGTAGTCGGACCCACAAAGGATCGATAGGTACTAACCCCCGCAATGACCCACACAGGATCGGGCCCACACAGGACCTGTAGGCGCTGGCTCACACAGAACCGCTGAGTCCTAACCCACACAGGATCAGACCCACACAGGATCGGGCCCACATATGACCTGTAGCAATGATCCACGTAGGATCGCTGAGTGTTGTAGTCATCGCAGTCCACTGAGGATCTGTGCAAATTCGTCGGCGTAGTCCACTGAGGATCTCTGCACAGTCGTCACCGCAGTCTACTGAGGATCTCTGCACGGTCGTCGCTGTCAAAGTAGCAGTCGCAGCCAGCTCTAGGGTTCCCGCACACAGCAGGCTCGTTCGGGAGGGTCCGCTCCACGAGCCGAGAGGCTGATACATCAACTGACACAAAGTCCGAAGTTGATGTATCCAAAAGTTCCGTATCGTCAATAGGAACTCAACGTCGCAGATGGCGCGTCAATCGGACGCCCGATCTGAGAGTTATTGGCTTTTTCATCCCAGGGGCCCGGTTGGTTTTTAAGGCAAAACCAACCCGACCGTACTCCGCCTGCGTCCAAACCTCGGGCGGAGTGAGCCAAAAGATCCGTCTCACATAGAGTAATTCAACAAACCTGACGGCACGTCAATCGGACGTCCGTAGCTCAAGATATGAGCGTTTCCGCTCCGAAGGCCCGGTTGGTTTCGTGTACGAACCAACCCGGCCGAACTCAAAGTATTCCGAAACCTTGAGTGCAATATACCGAAACGACCGTCTCGATCCAAGGATCGTGTTTCCTCTGACGGAGAGTTTTTTGGAGGCCCGTAGCTCAAGATACGATCATTTGACCGAAAACGGTCTGAAGACGGGGGGGGGGGGTCCGATCCCGGGCCGACCCCCCCTGGGTCGGCCGAACCGGGTCGACCCGGTCGGACCGTCCTGGCTCGGCCAGCCCGGCCCGGCTCGGCTTAGTGGCTGGGAGACGCGGGTGGGAGCCGCCACCCCCGCCTGACACCCCCGCGGCACCCACGGGGTGTCGCCCTGGACAACTCGAGCGATGCGGTGGGGAGCCGCCGCCCCCGCGTGACAACCCTGCGGGACCTGTGGGCTGTCTCCCCCGCGGGACAACCCCGCGGGACCTGCGGGTTGTCGCCCCGGACAACCGGACGCGGCTTCAGCCGCGTCCCGTGAGCGCCGAACCCGCGCGGCCTCGGGTCCGTGAGCGCCGCCGCCGCGACTTCTGCCGTGGCGGCCTTGTCCGGCGGCGCGCCGGGGCGCCGGCCACCCGCGCCGCCAGCGGCTTCCGCGGGCCACCGAAGTCACTCTGGTGGTCCGATTCTATTCTCGTCTGCGCCGCTGCTCCTCTCGGGACACGTTCTTCACTGCGGAATCCTAAAAATTCAGTTTCGGCACCTTCCGTCGTCGCCTGTCAAATCCGCACAACAATGAAGAACGACGGAGGGTTGTCGGGCCGTGTTCGTTTGGCCCGCACCCTCCGCGTTAGAGATAAACAACGAGAGAAATACATTCAACACATGAATACATATCCAAAAACAATTTTTAATGAAATAAAATTGTTTTATGAATCGGGTTCTTCATTCTTGAACAGAAACAACATGGGAAATAAGGGCATTTCCAAAAATAAAATCCCTACCTCGTAGTCATCGTCGAACGCATGTTCTTCGCCGATTTGTTCGTCGCGGAAGGGGGGGATCGTCACGTCGTCACAGAATGGAATCACGTCGTCGCGGAATCCGGCGTTGAGTCGGCGAACTCAACGGACCAAGAAACAACAGATTTAATTTAATTATATAAAATTAAATCCGTGTTTTGTTAAAAAACACAAGGGAGATTTAAGAGAATCCCGAAGTCTCTTACCTCAAACAGCTGATCGAAGATTTCGTTGCGGAGGAAGAGATGTCGCAAAAGAATGTTGCAGGAAGGGAACGTCGGCGTCGCGGAACACAGTGTCGCGTCGTCGACTCCCGCGGGTTCGGCATTCTTCGTCGGAGGGCGGCGTTCTTCGTGTTCTTCACGATGGAGGATGAAGGCTCAAGAACTTTGACAAAACCTCTCAACGAGTAATCCTCCAAAAAGACTTGTTGGTCTTATTTTATTATTACGCCAACAAACGAAAAAGGTAAGTAACGACACATCAATTCGTTGAATTAATTCAACGAAAGAAACTGCCCATTTAATTCACGAAATAAACCTCCCAATTAAATGGTGCGTTAAGAATTTAATAAAATGCATCAGTTGACTTTCATAATGACGGGTTTTCGCGGGTGCGTTACTTAGGGGAAAGAAACGGCGGGGCTCGTGCGGGCCCCACCTCACAAATATCCTACCAAGGGGGTAGGATATTTCTGGATAGCTTTCTATCCTGATCAACTCAGCTTAAGCCTCCTTTAAGTTGCTTCAAGTGGCTTCCAAGTGGCTTAAGTGTAATAAAATAAAGTTGTCGTAAAATTATTTTATTTCATAACATTAAGCCCGAAAATTAAAAACCACACCCGAGCAAACGCAACTCTGGAAGAGGATTTTCTACGTGAATACCGGTGCTGCGATTTCATCGGTGCCCTCAGAATTCGATTCCGGGCACCGGTTCAAAAGTTAGAAAAACCCGCTCGTCCGTTCACTGAACGTACCCGAGCCAACATTCGGAAAATGATTCCAGGCACACCGGGCCTTGGAATCAGGTGCCGCCATAAACTACGTTCTTGTAAAATTCCAAAGTAAATTAAGAAAAAAAAAATTTCTTCAAATTTACGGGTCCTTACATTACTCCCACCTCAGGGCTTTACGTCCCCGTAAAGATACATCATAAACTAGGGAAACAAATGTGGGTACTGAGCACGCATCTGAGCCTCCCTCTCCCAAGTGCTCTCCTAGAGGTTCCCGTGCTGCCATCTGATGCGCACAAGTGGAATCGATCGCCCACGTAGGAACCGCTCCTGTCGATCCTCTATCTCCACTGGGACCTCCACAAAAGTCGCCGCATCATCCACGTCTAGCTCCCCATAGTCAATGATGTGCGTCGGGTCGTGCACGTATCTCCTCAGCTGAGATAAATGGAAGACGTCGTGCACCCGGTGCAACTGAGGTGGCAGAGGCAGGCGATAAGCCACCTCACCAATCCTGCCGAGGACCTGGAAAGGTCCGATGAAGCGTGGAGAAAACTTTCCGCCTCGGCCAAATCTCCGCAAACCACGTCGAGGTGAGACATGCATGAAGACGTGGTCACCATACTCGAACTCTAGTGGCCTCCGCCTCCTGTCAGCATATGACTTCTGCCAGTTCTGAGCTGTCCTTATCCGCTCCTGGATGACCTGGACCTTCTCTTTCATGGCCCGGACCATCTCTGGTCCCACCAGTGCTGACTCCCCAGGGTCTGTCCAACAGAAAGGAGATCTGCAAGGCCTGTCGTACAACGCCTCATAGGGTTCCATCCCGATGGTGGAGTGGTAACTGTTGTTGTACGCGAACTCCAGCAAGGGTAGGTGGTCCTCCCAACTGCGACCAAAGTCGAGGACACATGCGCGGAGCATGTCCTCGAGAGTTTGAATGGTCCTCTCTGTCTGACCATCCGCATGAGGGTGAAAGGCGGTGCTCAGACGTAGCCGCGTCCCGAACGCCTCCTGCAACCCCTTCCAAAGCCGGGAAGTAAAGCGAGCGTCCCGATCGGAGACGATAGTCGATGGAACACCGTGAAGCCGTACAATCTCCTGAATGTAGAGACGTCCCAAGCTCTCCATTGAGCCCTGCTCTCGAATGGGTAAGAAGTGTGCCGACTTGGTGAGTCCGTCAACAATCACCCAAATGGAGTCATTACCTCTGGAAGTGCGTGGAAGTCCAGTAATGAAGTCCATAGATATCCCATCCCACTTCCACTCTGGGACCTCCAAGGGCTGTACCAAGCCTGCTGGTACCTGATGCTCTGCCTTCAGCTGCTGGAAGGTGAGGCACCGTGAAACGAACTCTGCCACAACCTTCTTCATGCCCGGCCACCAGTGCTGTCGTCTGAGATCCCGGTACATCTTTGCCACTCCAGGATGTACCGCCAATGGAGAAGTGTGAAACTCTCTCAGCACCTCCTCTCATAAAGTGACTGATACCAGGGTAAGTCCTCTGAAAAGGACGTCGTGATCTTCTCCAAGGGAGAAACCATTAGGTGCCTATCCTGAGGATATCTGTGCACGCCATGTCTCACAGTCGGCATCCCCATGCTGAGCCTCTCTGACCCGCTGTAGAAGTGGAGGAGAGATGGTGAGAGAATTAAGGAAGGCTACTCCGTCTCTATCCACGATGGATATCTACAAAGCGGCTAGCTGCTCTGTCGCCTCCTCAAGTAGTTGGATGCCCGTCCTCCTGCTGAGGTCATCGGCTACCACGTTCCCCTTCCCAGGAGTATAGACTATCTCAAAATCATAGTCCTGGAGGAACTCGAGCCATCGCCGCTGTCTCAGGTTCAGGACCTTCTGAGAGAAGATGTACCTGAGACTCTGGTGGTCAGAAAAGACTGTAAAGCGCTCGCCCATCAGATAGTGCCGCCATGTCTTCAGAGAGAAGACCACTGATGCTAACTCCAGGTCATGGGTAGATTAGTTCTGCTCATGCGGCCTCAACTGACGTGATTTGTAGGAGATCACTGCCCGCTCCTGCATCAGGACAAATCCGAGTCCGGTCCCTGATGCATCGCAGTAGACTACGTATCCAACTCTCTCCTCAGGCTACTTCAAGATAGGTGCGCTGGTCAATCTCTGTCTCAGCTCCTGGAAGCTCTGCTGACATCTGTCTGACCACACGAAGGGTTTACCCTTCTTTTTCAAAGCTGAGAGTGGTGTCGCAACTCTGGAGAAGTCCGGAAAAAATTTCCGATAGTATCCGGCTAGACCCAAGAAACTCCGCACCTCCGTCATGCTCCTGGGTGGCTCCCAAGCTAGCACTGCCTCGATCTTCGTGGGATCCACAGCAACTCTCGCCTCAGAAATGAAGCGCCCCAAGAAGTGGACCTCACGTAACCAGAAATGGAACTTCGAGAGCTTGCCAAAAAGCTGGTGCTCTCGGAGTGTTTCTAGTACAACCCACATGTGGTAGGCGTGCTCCACCTCGGTGGTCGAGTACACCAAAATGTCGTCGATGAAGACCATGACAAATCGATCGAGGTATGGCTGGAAGATCATGTTCATGAGGCTCATGAATACAGCTGGAGCATTGGTTACGCCGAAGTTCATAACCAAGAACTCATAGTGGCCATACCGACACCTAAAGGTCGTCTTCTGCACATCCTCATCTCGAACTCTGAGCTGATGATAGCCTGACCTGATTTCTATCATCGAGAACCACCATGATCCCTTGAGCTGATCGAAGAGGTCGTCAATCCTAGGTATCGGATACTTGTTCCTCATTGTCACCTGGTTCAGGCGACGATAATCGACACACAATCACATGCTCCCGTCCGCCTTCTTGGAGAACAATATCGGCGAAGCCCAGGGTGAAACACTGGGTCGGATGAACCCCTTGCCCTGCAAGTCCTCCAACTGTACCCATAGCTCTCGAAGCTCGGCGGGGGCCATCCGATTTGCTGGAGTGGATATCGGGGCTGTCCCGTGGTACAGATCAATGTTAAAGTCTATCTCTCTGTGAGGAGGTAGCCCTGGAACGTCGTCGGGGAAGATGTCCGCATACTGATCCACCACTGCAGGAAAACTAGGACTCTACACATCAACTGCTCCAAGGATGAGGCTAGCCAACTGAGGAGTTATGGGCTATCCTCTCCTCTACGTGAGTCCATCCTGTGCTGCAATGGCTCCCTTCTCACCGGTGAAGGTGAACCTGCTCCCATCGGTGCGCACACATCACATCTTGCGCCTAATGCAGTCAATCTGAGTATGGACTGTAGATAACCAATCCTTGCCCGAGATGACGTCGTAAGGCCTCGACGCCGCTACAAGAAGATCGCAGCCGAAGCTCTCACCTCCTAGAGTAAGCTCACACTGCCGGCAGCAGTGCGTAATCATCGAGTCTGCTCACGTAGGGGTCTCTAGCCGTAAGGATCGAGCCAACAGCTCTGTCGGAATCTCCGAGCTCCGAACAAGGGCAGCGGCTATGAAAGTGTGACTCGCTCCTGTGTCTATAAGAACTGCGGAAAGGGTGGAATAGACACAGATTGTATCTCGAATCATCTCTGGTGCGTCGTGGTCATAGGCCTCCACTGCCTGGAGCTATGCATGTCTCTGCCCGCCAGCTCCCTGTGGTCAGGGCAGACCTCCTGGTGGTGGTGGTGGCAGAGCCTCAAAGCGTCGCCCACCACCCGCTGCACGGCGAGCTCCTCTGCCTCGTCCGCCTCCTCCCTGCGAACTGCCATGGTTAACCCTGTGCCTCTGCCTGGGTGGCCCCTCCACCGTCTGCTGCTCCTCGGTACGGCGGGTCGGGCAGTCACGAGCCATGTGGCCATGCCCGCCGCAGGAGTAGCACTGCTTGCCTCTCGGAAGACTGGCCCTGCGCTGTGTGCCCCGCACTGCTGAGCCAGTGTCCCGAGGTCGTCTGCTGGAAGGCCTGGTCTGCCTGGAACCCTGAGTCATCCATCGGATACCCGCTGTCGAAGACTCTGCTACCTGCCGCCCTGCGGTAGGTCTCACTGGGGACTCAGCCAGAAATCTCTCGATTAGAAGGGATCGCTCTAGCACTCCTCCCTGGGTCGGGATGCTGAGGGAGATCAGTGATGCCCTGATCTCGTGTATCAAACCCTGCTCGAAGGTCCGGGCCTGGAAGAAGGGTTTCCGTACCATGTCGGTCGAGTAGCGAGAAAGATCGGTGAACCTCGCCGCATACTGGGCGACCGTCAAGCTGCCCTGCCGCAGCTGAAGAAGCTCCTGAATGCACACCGCACTGAGGGTGCCTGGGACGAACTCTGAGCGGAAGAGGCTGTCGATGTCCGTCCAGATGAGGGAGGCCTCATCATGTACCTGGATCATCATGCTCCACCATCGTCCTGCTGCTGCGTGCAGAAGGCTCTCCGCGGGGATCACCATGAGGTCTACCGGTGTCCTCACTAGCTTGAAAACTCGGACGACCGCCTCCAGCCAGTCCTTGGCTGCCTGGGGGTCCATCTCCCCACGGAACCTAGGTGGTCGCTGGCGCTGGAACACGCGCAGAGCTCCGAGGCGACGTGCATCGTCAGCGATCAGCGCTGGAAGCATCGGGGGCTCAGCGGGTAAAGGTACCGCCGGTGCCACTGCTGTCAACGGGCCCTATACCGAGGCATCATCGCTCAGCGGGCTGTCGTCGCACTCTACTCTCAGAACCCTAGCTGGCTGCCATCGTGGGGCCATCCTGAAAAGGAAAAAAGTGCGCCACGGTCAGAACAGTATACCTGATGAGCTGACACAAGTAATCACAAATAAAACTTGAAACACACATGCAATCAATGTTTTCATGAATTAAGTCGGAAATCAGAAGTCAGGGTCCTGGTGTACGGATACGTCGGCTACCGCACCAACACTGGACTCCCTGGACTGATAACCACACCCAATACGCTAAACACTATTGCTTCACATAGAAGAAATATAAGAGTATGTGGTAGAACCGACCACCTCTAATACCAATTTGTCATGACCCATCCTCGGGGCCCGTGCCGTGACTACACCAAGCACGCCTTCCATAGGCCAGGGGCTGGAGACTAGCACCAAGGCGTAAATCCTAGAAAAAGGGAAGGCATTGCCTTTGAAAAGTAAACAAGCACCATAGAGTAAACAAGCGGAAATGTAAACACTAAGTAAATACTGTAACAAGCTGTGCTGAAAGAAAAGGGGCCGGAAATACAAGCCCAACTGTAAATTACAACTGAAAGGGGAAAACAACAACTGAAAAGAAAATCTGTAGCGTCGAGCCATCCTCTGGAAGTCCCACCTGAAGGGTGGGTACAGATAGCCTCCACTGCTCCTCGGGTCCACCTGACCGCTCCGAGTACGTCCCGCCCAGTGGTCCACCTCCAGGTACCCTCCTGCTCTGCACGCCTCCACCACGATCAGCGCTATCCATCGTTTGCAACCAAAACAACGTAGTGCGGGCATAGCCTGTGCAGGGGTGAGTATAAACTACTCAGTAGGGACCCCGAGACCCCCGAAGGTCTCCCGAAATCCACAAAGGATAATCCACAAAGGAAAGATAAAATCATGAAGTAACAACCGAGACTGCTTAGGTATATGCCCATACATATACCTAAGTCATCAATTCTCGTATGGCTCCAACGTCCGATCCCAAGCACAACCCAGTCCACACAGGAAAGCAAAAACGTATCCCCACACAGGATAGCACAACACAATCCACAAAGGAGAGTAAACCGTAATCCACATAGGATATCTCAACACAATCCACAAAGGAGAGTAAACAGTAAATCCACATAGGATAGCTCAACACAATCCACAAAGGAGAGTAACTCAAGATTCAGCTCACACATGTATACTTTTTCGGATCACGATAAAGATGATCACCGATCCATCTAAGTCATCGGACCCACAAAGGATCGATAGGTACTAACCCCCGCAATGACCCACACAGGATCGGGCCCACACAGGACTTGTAGGCGCTGGCTCACACAGAACCGCTAAGCGCTGACCCACACAGGATCGGACCCACACAGGATCGGGCCCACACATGACCTGTAGTACTGATCCACGTAGGATCGCTGAGTGCTGTAGTCGTCACAGTCCACCGAGGATCTCTGCATAGTCGTCACCGCAGTCCATTGAGGATCTCTGCACAGTGGTCGCCGCAGTCCACTGAGGATCTCTGCACGGTCGTCGCTGTCGAAGTAGCAGTCGCAGCCAGCTCTAGGGTTCCCACACACATCAGGCTCGTTCGGGAGGGTCCGCTCGACGAGCCGAGAGGCCGATACATCAACTGACACAAAGTCCGAAGTTGATGTATCCAAAAGTTCCGTATCGTCAACAGGAACTCAACGTCGCAGACGGCGCGTCAATCGGATGCCCGGTTTGAGAGTTATTGGCTTTTCCGTCCCAGTGGCCCGATTAGTTTTTAAGGAAAAACCAACCCGACCATACTCCACCTGCTTCCAAACCTGGGGCGGAGTGAGCCAAAAGATCCTTCTCATATTGAGAAATTCAACAAAGCTGACGGAACGTCAATCAGACGTCCGTAGCTCAAGATATTAGCGTTTCCGCTCCGAAGGCCCGGTTGGTTTCGTGTACGAACCAACCCCGCCGAACTCAAAGTATTCCGAAAACTTGAGTGCGATATACCGAAATGATCGTCTCAATCTAAGAATTGTGTTGCCGCTGACGGCGAGTCGTTTGGAGGCCCGTAGCTCATGATACAGGCATTTGACCGAAAACGGTCTGAAGACGGGGGGTCCGGGCCCGGGCCGACCCGGCCCGACCCCCCCATGGGTCGGCCGAACCGGGTCGACCCGGTCCGGCCTGGCCAGGGTGCGGCCCGGCCGGTCGGACAGGCCTGGCTCGGCCAGCCCGGCTCGGCCGAGCGGCCGAGCGATGCGGGGGGGGGGGGGGGGGGGGAGCCGCCGCCCCCGCGTGACAACCCCGCGACACCGACGAGGTGTCGCCCCGGACAACCGGACACGGCTTCAGCCGCGTCCCGCGTGCGCCAGACCCGCGCGGCCTCAGGTCCGCGAGCGTCACCGCCGTGGCTTCTGCTGCGGCGGCCTTGTCCGGCGGCGCGCCGGGGCGCCGCCGCTCCCGGCTGCCGGTGCCGCCGCGCCGGCGACCTGCGCCGCCAGCTGCTTTCACGGGCCGCCGGAGTCGCTCCGGTGGTCCGATTCTGTTCCCGTCTCTGCCGCTGCTCCTCCCGGGACTCGTTCTTCACTGCGGAATCCTCAAAATTCAGTTGTGGAATGTTCCGTTGGCGCCCGTCAAATCCGCACAACAACGAAGTACAGCGGAGGGTTGTCAGGCCGTGTTCGTTTGGCCCGCACCCTCCGCGTTAGAGATAAACAACGGGAGAAATACATTAAACACATGAATACATATCCGAAAACAATTTTTAATGAAATAAAATTGTTTTATGATTCGGGTTCATCATTCTTGAACGGAAACAACACGGGAAATAAGGGTATTTCCAAAAATAAAATCCATACATCGTAGTCGTCGTCGAACGCACGTTCTTCGTGGATTTGTTCGTCGCGGAAGGGGGGGATCGTCGCGTCGTCGCGGAAGGGCGTCACGTCGTCGCGGAATCCGGCGTTGAGTCAGCGAACTCAACGGACCATGAAACAACAGATTTAATTTAATTATATATAATTAAATCCGTGTTTTGTTAAAAAAACACAAGGGAGATTTAAGAGAATCCCGAAGTCTCTTACCTCAAACAGCTGATCGGAGATTTCGTTGCGGAGGAAGAGACGTTGCAGAAGAACGTTGCAGGAAGGGAACGTCGGCGTCGCGGAACACGGCGTCGCGTCGTCGACTCCTGCGGGTTCTGCATTCTTCGTCGGAGGCCGGCGTTCTTCGTGTTCTTAGCGAAGGAGGATGAAGGCTCAAGAACTCTGACAAAACCTCTCAATGAGTAATCCTCCAAAAAGACTTGTTGGTCTTATTTTATTATTATGCCAACAAACAAAAAAGGTAAGTAACGACCCATCAATTCATTGAATTAATTCAACGAAAGAAATCGCCCATTTAATTCATGAAATAAACCGCCCAATTAAATGGTGCATTAAGAATTTAAGAAAACGCGTCAGTTGACTTTCATAATGATGGGATTTCACGAGTGCGTTCCTTAGCGGAAAGAAACGGCGGGGCTCGTTCGGGCCCCACCTCACAAATATCCTACCAAGTGGGTAGGATATTTCTGGATAGAATCCTATCTGGATCAACTCAGCTTAATCCTCCTTTAAGTGGATTCAAGTGGCTTCCAAGTGGCTTAAGTGAAATAAAATAAAGTTGTCGTAAAATTATTTTATTTCTTAACTTTAAGCCCGAAAATTAAAAACCACACCCGAGCAAACGCAACTTCGAACGAGGCGTTTCTAAGAGAATACCGGCGCTGCGATTTCATCGGTGCCCTCAGAATTTGATTCCGGGCACCGGTTCAAAAGTTAGAAAAACCCGCTCGTCCGTTCACTGAAAGTACCCAAGCCAAACTTCGGAAAATGATTCCGGGCACACCGGGCCTTGGAATCAGGTGCCGTCAGAAACTGCGTTCTTGTAAAATTCCAAAGAAAATTAAGAAAAACAATTTTCCTTGAGAGTTACGGGTCTTTACAGTTATGATCTATAGAATAAAATTTTTCAGGTCATTTCTAAGAAATAGATCACATTGAGGTTTATAAGGAAGAGATCATACCCCATGAATAGGGTTTTGTTTAAACAGTTATTGCGAAAAATGTTGTTCAAGATGTTCTTCATGTTCATCATTCAGTCTCGGTGACTATGAAGTTACCAGATATCTCTATTATGAATCATTATTTATAGAAACCTCTATATTTATCATGTATATAGAGGTTCAAGAGAAGAATTAATTTTTTTCACAAGAGATAGAAGAATCTAGAAAATCCTATGATGATTTTCAATATTCATATGCTCCATGGGTTGATTCCAAGTCTATTAAACTAATCTTCATGAGGTTAATGCTTATTATGTATGAGAAAGAAATTTTGGGACATTATGAGAGAAATTTGTGATGAGATAGGCAAGACAAAATTTTAATCTTTTTCTAAAAAATATTTTTTAGGTCTGAAATGGTATTTCTGGAGCTAGTTTGAATCTATTAATGGATGTTTTAGTCAGAACATTGCTTCGAAAAATATCCATTCAGCCACACCAGATTTGATAATATGATTTTATGATATCATATATATCATGGAACATATGAATGATAATATTAAAAAGCGTTATTTAAATAGTGTAACATTCTTAGTATTGTAGGACAAATAAATGTTTCTCTTTAAGAGACTAACATTATGTAAACCAGGTATCATGAAACTACTCAATAAGATTAGCAATAAGTCATCTCAGCTTTCCAAAATATAGGAAACTTTCCATGAATTTGTGAAAGTTAATTGGAATTTGAATATTAATATCAGTCACGATTCAAAAAATTTTATATGGTAGTTGGGGGAAAATTGTGAAGGTAGAATAGATGTTTATATGGATGAACAAAATGATTTTTTTTGAAGTGGATCAGGCTCCTACAAATCCTCCAACCAATCCTAACCTTTAACCATTCACCTAACCAGCTGTCCACATTGACTATCTTCTCCAAAAACATTCTTAATGTAATTTTATAGTTTTTTCATAATAAAATTCTTTTGTTCTCCTTACTTTCCCTTCTTTTTTTCATTTCTCCTTTATATATTTCAACTTCTAGAATCACTATTCAAATTTACCATAGAGAATACTATGTAAAAATTAATTTATTGATCCTTTTAATATTTAATGTATTTGAATCCTTTTTCTTATACTTTCTTTTTTGATATCAAGAAAAATATGTACAATTTTTGGTAAACCCAACATTTCATTCGAATTATATTTTAATTGAAATATTTAGTTTCTATAAGAATTATTTAAAAAGTTATATTTTTTTGAATTATGTTATGGGTCATGTGATTAACAAAATGGAGGGATTGTTTGACATGGATTGTCTCAAAATAACTCTATAAATATTATTTATTTTGGTGATCAGAAATACCCTTTTTTGTTTTACTAATGATATTATGTTAAGTGTATTTCTAAAAATATTCTTTAATGGACGTATTTATTCCCGAATAATATTCATGCTTTTAATTCACTAGGAATATTTTTTAGTGTTTGGAACAATTTTAATTTTATTCTACAAATCACTGTTCATATCCTATGTTTAGAACATAATATAAAGAATAAACACAACGCTTTGACAGTATGGATGCATCATGAATCATTCATTTTTATTTAACCTTACACTGGAAAAAGGAATGTATAGATGAAGAGAAAAACGTTTGTATGGATCCTTACACATTATAAGAGAATAAAGAATGGCTAAATAACCCTACATTAGGAAAGAATACTTCTTATGAGGACAAAAACATATGGTTCATTAACCTTACTTTTATAATCAACCTTACATACTCAACCTTATAATCAGTGAATTAAACCTATATTGTTGAACCCTATGTTTGGTATTTTTTCCTTTTGTTAAGGAACCCTTCATATGACGTGTAAATAGAAGAGATTTAATTTCACGATTTTATCTAAAATTTCACTAAGGATCTTTACAGATTTAATGGCTATTTTTAAAACATTTTCGATGGATTAAAATATCATTATGATTGATTTAAAGAACCATTTTCAATTAATGAAATCAATCATATTCTTAATGAATTTTATGAATCCCCTAATTTTTTGTGAGTTTTAATATCAATAGTTTTGTAGGTGTTATTTCTGGATTAGGAATTTCAAAGTAGACTCGATGCATTATATATTCCACATGTTTATCATTTGAAAATATTAGATATAAAAGACACTATTATTTATATAAGATTTAATTATTATAAACATCTATTTCAGTTCTAATATAATGAATGACTAATTCTGATATATTCTACACATAAAATACATTAATGTTCAATTATTTATGGTTTTAATATTACTGCTACGATTTGTTATTAATTTTAATTGATCATCTTTTTTCAACCAGAGACACTTCAAATCTAGTTTTTCATGAATTATATAAAAACTAAATTAGGTGATCAATATGCTTTCAATTGATACTATTGAAATTGTGAAGTTCGACATGATTAATCTTCTAATCAATCTCTTTTGAATTTTTGGAGTTCCAATTACTCTAACTCAGTTGTGGTGGAGTATCAGATTCCTGATATTTCCGGTGGATATTTAGTTCCCTGTAAAAGAACAATAATGCTATATTTGTATCCCTATTTGTAAAGGTGTCAAATTCCTTCACTCAGTTGTGGATATTTGGTCATATGGTAAGAGGGCCTTGTTAGTGAAATTCATAAAGCATTTAGAGAGAGTAATTAGTCGAGTGGACCAGGGGATCATTTTTCCCCAAACCACTAAAAAAATTTATGTTCTTAGTTTTTTAATCTCCATTTTACACTCATTACATTTTTAAACATGGAATTTTTGTATTAATCAATGAGGGTGTCAAAATCTTGAATTGTGGATGATTTTTAAAAGATATAATTCACCCCCCTCTTGTGTTACTATGTAATATTCTAGCCTAACAATGTGGAAATTATATGAATTAAATCTCTATCCCATTCAGTGTCAATGTATTTTTGTACTTAATCATCTTTTCCTACATTAATTTATTATATAAAATTTAGAGTATGTTGAATATACCTCAAGGTTTGTTTAATGGATACAAAATGATCTTTATTCAGATTACATTGGAATCATCTAGCTAATCATGTTCAAAGATTATATCTGGTCAGGTTGTAGGTAGGTATAATAACTTTTCAATAATAATTATGTATAATGTGGGATATTGAAATTTCTCAAATTTATTGTTTCCTAGTTTTCCCCAAAATCCTTCAATTTCATCAATATTTCAAAGTCATGCTTGTTCAATTTCATCAGTATCCCCTTGCTTATTTTTTCCCAGAAATGAATGAATAATTATTATTTTGATCCACTTATATCCCCAAAATGTACATTAATTCACAAATCATAGACACATACTATCCAAATTTACTGTTATTAGAAAATCCATCCACTTATCTCCACATTATATTTTGAAAAATGAAATCATCCACAAACAAAAGAATGAAAAATTAATCCCTCTTTGAATTATTCACATAAATATTATTATTGAAGTCATCTATTTTAAAGTCATTTTTGTATAGATAAGAATAATGTCAAGAAAACCATTAACAAGGTGAATTATTCAAATCATAGAATGCATTATTTAACATACAAATATTTTTCTCATTATTTATGGTTATAAATCACATTAGTTTTTTTAATATTGAATACTTATACAAGAACTCTATTTATGAATTTTATTTTGACATCCATATGATAATCATTGTGCTCTCTATGAGTTTTGATGGCACCTAAAATGATGCTTGACTCCAGTCTAGCTATTTGAGAAAACATTTCTTCAACCTCAATGATTTTAATATATTCATAACCACTAAACACAAAACACTCCTTATTTATGATCACATTTCCAAGGTCATTGAACTCCAATTTTAAATTCCACATTGCTCCTAGCACATTGTGATTTTTGGGTCTCTTAACAAGATCCCTTGTTTTCTTCTTATAAATGTGATCTAGTTCTTCACTCATGGTCTTATCACATGATTCATCCTTTAATATATATTCAATATAGGTTGGTTCCAAAATTTATAGGATAAATAATGACCTTCAATAATCATTCGTATTATCTTGTTGGTGTGGTCCAATCCCCAAAGATGTTGAACTGAAAAATTTCTACAGTTATATTTACCCTATGAGGTTCTAATGATGTTTATTTAGTGTTGGTTTCCTCTTTTGATTCTTCTTCTGTATCATCGTTATTTTTTAAACACTTAATTCTTTACAAGACTTCCATTATTTTTAACATTTTCAGTATTTACTCCTCATTCATTATCCTATTATTATTCCCTCATTAGTAGTATCGCCATACATTCTTTTATTTTTTATTATTTTGGTTGAACCAAATAACTACAAAAACATGAAAATAATTCATAGATGTATTCCTTCTATAACATATCTTATATTTTATCATTTTTATCACAAAATAAGTCTTTTTCACTTTAATTTGAACACTAATACTTCGATAGCCTCTTTCAAGTAATGCTGAGAATCATATGTCTCAATTGGAAAATTTCTTCCCAAAATTTTCATCTTTCTATTTCTTCGTACAATGAAACTATTTTTAAAGGGATCCTCACTAAATACATGTAATGATTTGTCATATAATTTTTGGGATATTTTCAAATTCATTTGATGTGTATTAATTTCCATTTTCAGATCATAGAATCTTGATTACATGTTCACTTTCATTTTCATCACTTTGATGATACCTATCCATGAAATAAAGAACCTTTAATTTCTTATGCATAAATATCACCACTGACATTGTAATATAATATTAGATAAAAATAATTAATTTAATATCTATATATGTTTCATCAACATTTATTGGACAAAAAATATCCATTGGGAGGATATCATGAAGAATTGATGCCCTTTTTTCTTCTATCTATATTAATGGTCAACTATATTTCATTGAATTAATGCATCACATGTATATTTTCAATTATGCATAAGTTTATGAATTTTAAAAACTAAATTAATTGTCAAAATATATTCCATACCTTATTGATTAATGTGAACTAACCTCTGAGTAAACAAGTTTTTTCTTCTTAAATGTTTATATAAAAAATGTTTTTTTGTCGACCTGATATAAATTCCAATATTTTTTGTATCTTTTCATGGGAGAAATAATTGCCTTTACTTTCATAGTTAATCATATATGATAAAATTCTACTACCATTCCTAAATCATATATTTGAATCATGCTCATAATATTGTTACTCAATCCTAAAATGTTGAGAACATTAATTTTCCTTAGATTATTATTTTCTTGTTCGGTATTTCCACTACTATATATATTTAAAGCACCATATTTCCCAATTTCATCATTCCATCCACACTCTACTAAAGATAATTATAAAATCTATATTTCCTAACATGTGCGATGAGCATCCACTATCAGGAATCTATGTTATATTATGATATTTATCTTTTTGGGCATTTTCTACTGTATTAGTTTCTCGATTTTCATTCCCCCTCCATAATATTCCAAATTTAGTATAGAAAGAATATGTAATTTCCATTAAATATTCAATATCATTGGGTTCATCAAAATCATATTCATATTCTAGAGGAGAATACAGATTTTGAAGAGTAATGTTTCTTGGCATATTGGTATTTACTTGTCTATGAGTTTGTTTAGTATTATTCCAACATTTCCTCTTCCTATAACGAATAAATGTTTTAACATAGTTATAATAGAGAAAAAAATATACATAAAAGCATTTTATTCTATATTATTAAGGACATGGTCTCAATTTACTTTGAATACTTATAGGCACATCCACATTTATATAGCTTCTTTCCTCTTCACAGTACGACGTGGTATGGCCTAAATAGTCAAAAAATGACATTTCATATAGAGAAATGTCTTCTTACTTAAATTCCTTTAAATCTACTCTTTCTTTAAGATTGTAGTTAACTAATGATCCTCTCTTGATAGTTTGGAATTATCTGCATCTCTCTTTGATGCTCTATTTGAAGTATTTTATTTTAGTAATAAAAGAAACATTATTATATATCTAAATTTATTCTTACCATTAATTAAACTCCTCCCATTTCAAATTTTTGGTGTTTCTATGTCATAACCAATTCCTTATTTTCTAATAATTCTATATTTATGATCAATCAAGGAATTCTATAATCTTTTAGAACAACTTTAATCTCTATCTCATTCCCCTCATCATATTTTTTTCATTTTCAAGATAAAACACTTTTTGGGTTAGTGGGAACCTCACAAACATATCACACACAAAATCCACACTAACAAAATCCACCCCAAACAAAAATTAAAACATCAATATAGAACCAAAACCTTTTTAAAATATGAAGATAATCAAATATATAATATTAATATGTTTACCATGACTTGGATTTATATTAAAGTTCTCTCCTTAGAGTAACAACTTCTTCAGAAAGTCCATCAACATTCATAGACTATTTATTTAGTATCGATGTTATATAATTAATGAATATTACATTCTGTTAAATATAAAATATTGAATAATAAATAATCATATGATAATTCATTATTTTTCACTTATTACTGGGACTCTCATTCTAGTGGATGAACTTTTACATCCAAATGATCTAAATACTCTAATGAATCATTCAACACAGTTTTCATCATTCATTTTCTCTTTCATTGATTTTCATGCTCATCATGATCACCATCAAGTACCAAATTAATATCAAAGAAACTCATCACATGAATATTATCAACTCTTTTATGTTCCAAACATTCAACTATAGACATCACGGATTCATTGGGTTCATATAAAACTATGCTTCTATATCCTTAAAAAAGTCATTATGATCTTGATCCTATTTCTTTATGAAACTATATCTCAGAAAGTTTTTCTTGATTTGAAGTATACTCTGATAGAAACCCACTTTTATGGCTTATTCATGAATTATTATTAATTTTATTTAACATAAATTATCCATGGAAATTGAGAGGAATTGTTCACTACTTTACCACATCGAAAACAACACAATGGAACCATACCTTCAAATCTCCCTTTTCCTCTATTTAATTTATTTGAAAATAGATATATATGTTATTTTTACTCCATATTAATAACTAAATAAATCTAATGTTATTCATTATATTAATTCCATTTCCTTTTATAACAGAGTGGATTAATCTTCTAGATTGACTCTCATTTAATAATCCATCAAATGGCTTAACAGATCATCAAGAGAATTTTTTTAAAACTCTCATTCCAAGGTATCTAAAACTTTTGTATTATACTGATGTATGATTCTTCTCAATATTTTATTCTAAATATAAATATAAATAATTTCTTCCTCATTTCCTCATATAGCTCTATCAATAATAGATATGTTATCAAATAATCTTTAATTATTTTCAACTTGATTCATTTTTAGAAAATTGAATTGATTGTGCAACACATGAATCATGTCATCATTTACCTTTTTATCACCATCATATATATTTTACAAATTCTCCCACATGTACATGGCTATAATGAATGTCCCCACAATGAATTAGATTTGACCAGAGAAATTTTTTATAAGATCATTTTGCAATTTATCACCAACATCAATCATTATTCAATCTTTTTTTTTCATAGAATGTCTTTATACATTACTAAACTGAATCCCTTGAGCTATGCCATAATGAAAATCAATCCCAATTTATTGTATATGTAATCTCATTATATTATTAAAAATATAAACATTTATTCCCCAAAAAATGGAAATCCCAAAACATTCAATGGAATCACAATAATAAAAGAAAATATATTTAACAGAAATAATATGTTCCCTATGATACAATATGTAGGACCCTAGAATACCACGGGAGGGGATGGGTGAATCAAGGTGTCATAATTTTCCATTCAAGTGACATATATGGTTCTAACATTGGTTTGAACTTGTTAAAAATGTATTATAGAATCATGTAGTTATTAAACATTCACATGGAGAGAGGAAACAAAAAATTTTAAATTGTTTCTCTATTAAGGACTAATCTATGTATCATAAGTTGGATGTGTGTTGTTTGTACGTATATCCAATTAGATTAATTAGTTATTATGGAATATATAAGATATGACCCAATCACTTTACTCCATCCACTATACCTTTATAATAATTTTTGGTAATTTACACTGGCTTCTACATAATAATTATATCGACTCACCCGAACTCACTACCTTGGGTTTAGTCTTACATAATTTATTTACTCGAATGATTCTTTAAGTGATTTGGAATTTAAATCATTTTACCTGATTATCATGAGATACTAAATACACCATAATTACATGTTTATCTACATGAAATAATTTTTCCCTTACTCTATATGTTTTGAAATATTTTTTCATGAAGCTCTCATTCATCATGATCTTTAATTTTTATTTCTATAAAATACCATTGTTCATGGACCGAAAAACTTTTGATAATCTCCCCAAACATCGTGGATCTCATAGACTTCATGAATATAACTTCATTAATGGAACACAATGACTTCATACAAATCAAATTCATAATGAAAATATATTTTTTAAAAATCTATTTAATGAATCAAGACGAAATCATTCTTTTACCACTTCTCATTCCAACAGTGATATCCTAATTCATGAAGCTCCTAGACTTCACAAAATTTGAATGATTAATATTTATGTAGAATTAACATGTTTTTAAATGAACTATGTGTGGCTTCTTATTCATAAGATCATCATTTCCCGATGATCCCTTGCTCCTGATTACATTTTTTGTGAACCTTTTATAACTTTTTTTTAAATAAAAAATTCCACGTTAATGTTCAATTTCAAGTAATTACTTCATTGTTTTTCTGTATGTTTTTATTTATTATTACGTTTTTCTATTACATTGACAATATTTAAATAATATAAATACTTTTAACCATGTTATAAATATAATAAACATTCAAAATTTCTTTATTTATAGTCGTCCATAATAGTATGATAAAAAAAATTGAATAAACCATTAATGAAGATGGTAGGTTGTATATACACAAAAACATTGAATTACATTCCTTCAGGGATTGAAATATAAATTAAAATAATATATTACAGTTATGAAATATATTTTATCACATATCTATCACATATTTTCATTGAAGTCATTATATTTCCCTTCCATAAATATCAAAAATTAATCACTT
Source organism: Viscum album (assembly GCA_963277665.1). NCBI lineage: Eukaryota > Viridiplantae > Streptophyta > Magnoliopsida > Santalales > Viscaceae > Viscum > Viscum album. Next base: position 2,080,468,930 of record OY728143.1, on the reverse strand, counting down.
CAATTCAAAATGTGGTAGTCCATCATACACACATGAAATGTTATCATATTCAAATGAAAATAAATATAAAGTGGTATATGTAATATAATAATTCCCAAATTATAAAAAAAATATCAATAATATATATATTTATATTTAATAAATACTTATTACCATCCATTTAAAATGAAAAATAAAAAAATTACATCGACTCTTGAGGAGGTAGTCCACTATACATGCAAGTGCAATTATTGTTTACCAATGTGTTTGGAGGTAAGAAGATATATGTGGTATTATAAATATAGGGGAATAAAAATATCATAATTATCATTTAGAAAAATTAAATATATAATTATATCCATCTGTGGGAGGTGGTGATGTTAAATGGACAATATCATTACATGAGACGTTAATCCATGAAACACATGTATGAAGATTTTGTATCCTATTTCATGGAAGAAGGAATGAATATAGGTTTTTACATTGACATAATAACATAACAGTAATTAGAATAAATTTATATTTTTATATCATCAGGGTTTAATAATAATTTATGGAGGTGGAGGGAGAAATAAAATTGAATGCTCGGTTAGGGGAGTTACCTTATCTTCGATCAGCTTCGTGTAGTTCTCACCAAAAGGATTTTTTAGAATTTCATTCTGAACAAACTATAGATTATAGGATACTAATAGAGATTTTAGTAATTAATTTCGTTTTTTAATTGGAAATATAATTGGGCTATTAATTAGGAATAATATTAGATAATTTGTGGATTTTTTGAAGTGAGGTTATTGGAAGAGTTGAAATATTTAAAAATAAAATGGTGTACCCACATTTTTCAAATGACATAAGGATAAATATAGTTATTTCTTAATATAATAAGAGATAAAGTCAAAATAATGACATAAAATTGATTTTTGAAACGTTTTGGATAATTTTTTACAATTGTTGTGTTAGTTAAACCCTTGTTAAAATAATTTTTACCTCAACTGATAAAAATAATTTTTAGAGTTTTTGCGATTCATTAAAGTAAAAAAATATTTAGAAAATGTTAGAAAATTATTATAATTATTATCCCAAATATATAATCCATGTTTCTAAATTACATTAATAGAAGTGCAACATTTGTATTTCATATTAATCTAATAGAAGGGATGAGAAATCATTTTTTCAAAGATAAAATGATCAAACGATTAAAAAGTATTTAAATAAAAAATCAATATTTAATTTTTTTTAAACGCACTAAATTGGATTAATTTAAATAAAATTATTCTAATTTTTCTTTTTAAACCATCTTTGAATACTTTTGATGTTTTTAAATGATTTAAAAGGAATTAAATTTCTTAATAAGAACTATTATTTTTCACTATTCATCGAAAAATTAACATCACAAAAAAATTCTCAAATATTAACCCTAAGATAAATTTAAAATGCTGAATAAAATTTTTATTTCGGTTTCTCAAGTATATTTAATAAATATATGAAATTTAATTTTTAAATATGTTCAAAAAATATGAAAAAACTGAATCGTTTAGAAAAATAAAGTTGTAATCATAAAAATTTATTAATTTTATATCCTCGAATAAGCACATAAGATGAATATTGAATATAGAATTTAATCTAAAATGTACGTATTTAATTAATATAAATTAAATAATTATTTTTTTAATTTATTTATAAAAATAGTTTTCCATAATAAGATTTCCTTTTTTCAAAGGGTTTTTATTTTCATTTCAAATTTAGTTTTCACCATGAAATTAATTTTCAATACATGTGAAAATAATATATTATCACAAATTTGTTATTATTATTCATACCCACCATTCCAACATATTGGTGATAAATTTTATATTAAACAAAACTATTCTAGTAAAATTTCACTTTTCATTTAAACTCAATGTTTCATGTAACATTAGATGAACATGATGTTACATGTAACTCAAACTAAACATATAACAGCGTGAAATGCTAGGTAATCGTATCATTTCATGTAATGAAATATATAAAAAATTTATAATTTACATAAAAATTAAATTTCAAAATATCCCATGCTATTACTAAAATTTCATCCAAATCCCCAAGAATTAATATTATAAGAGAAAAATTTGGGATTTAAAAAAATTATCACAAAATTTTTGCAATGGATTATTTGGTATTTAAAATCACAAATCAATATTTGAAGAGGAACCCTTTCTGTTACACCAATGTTGCATGAATGTACTTTGAAAATATATATATAAATAACAACCAAAATAATAACTTATTTTGGATCCATATTCATATATGTTACACTTTATAATTTATAATTATAGTTATTCAACAAATATATATTTATTACTTATAGTGGATATTCATTATTTGATGGTAGGAGTTTTAATTTATTAAACTACTTCGATTGTTGGAATATCATTACCCATTATTTAAAATTTAATAATGATTGTAATTAAATATAATTAGAGTGGTAAATTTGATTTGAGAATGGTATAATTTTTTAATGTAATTAAAAAACATAGAGAAATACTTGATAGGTACTTTGATGAATTCACACCTTCTCGAAACATTATCTTTTGTATAAATGTATTTATTCCAATTTATTAAAACTGGATGATATGAAACATGGGAGATGAATATTGGGGAGATAATTAGGGTTGGTATTAATAAAAAATGACAGAAAAATGATGTTTGATGTGTATATAATAGGGGTGCTTTTATAGGTTGGTATAGGGGAATTTTCAGAAAATTCTCATTTAAAAATAACATTTTTCATTGAAAGTGGATAAAAAGTGAATAAATAATGTAGATGGTCCAAGAATACATGAATAAAAATAATTTTGAGATATAAAGAGATATATTTTATGCATTTAAATCTTAATTTCAAACTATTACCTCATTTTACCACAATAATTAAAAATAACTTTTTGAGCTCGGTTAATTGTTTTGAAAATAATTATTACTAAACTTATTACATAAATTTAACATGATGATAAAAATTATTAAATATTTTTTTTTAAATTTTATCATCTAAATTTTATAAAAAATAACTTTAATATAATAATTTCTACTGTATTAATAACAATGTTCTTATAAAAGTAACTTTATAAACATTAAATTATTTTATCCTTATTTATAATCAATTACTAATCATTATGTAAATGTTAATTCATAATAAATATATATAATATTTATTTTTAATGAAATTATATAAACTATTTATGAGAAAATTATTCGTTGAATTAAAACATTCAATATATAAATTTTTTTTAAACCAAACGTATTACTTTAACCATTAATAAAAAGATTACTACAATATATAATTCATTATTGATTTATTACATAATATATACTTTTTTTACAAAACCCTTTTTTGATTTTATCATTTTATTTTATTAAAATTATTCATTAAAAGCAATAAATTTAATCCAAAAATATTATGTAGTAATTATAGTTTTTTCAAAATATGATATATTTTGAAAAATAGATTTAATTCCTTTTGGTTCATTCCAATATTATTTATTTTATATTAATATGTCTAGATTATATTTTTCATAACAATTTAATCACTTTAATTTTTTTATAGTAAATATACCTAATGAAATGTTTTATTTTCAATGACCATGTATCTAATAAATCTATATCCAACACATTTAAATCTATATGATAATCATATTTATCTTTTTTATCCCTATATATAACTATACGTACATCTCGATAAATAATTGAAACGATTTTTTTATTTCTCCCTCAAAATTTCGGTTGTGTTTATAATGATTTCATGTCTCTCTAGATTTTTATTTGGTGGTATGATCTTCAAGGAAACCCATAAAATGAATATTTCATATTTATGGTATTATTATATAATTATATTTTAATTCCCATTGTAATTTTCATAATGTTTATTCACATTTATTTATTATACTCTACTAATATTTGTATTGTATTTTAATATTTTATCTTACTAATATTTAGCTAGGGTTCATTTTATTTTGATGTTATGTTTTAAAAAATTTAGTCAGGAATTTGTGGGAAAAAGGTGTGGTTTTACTCTTTTATAGAGATCTGTTCATTAAATATATGCCACTAGAATTAACTTCAAATAGATATATAATCTATATAATTAGTATTCAGTGGACAACATTATTTAAAAAATAATAATTATAATCCTTTGATTCAAATTTATTTGTGTTTATAATCTAACAACAATATCAATATGTGATTTTATCCTCTATAATTTATATCAAGGGAGAATAATAATGTATTTTGAATAAAAAAAGGATATAATTGATATGATTTTAATAATGTTAGTCCTATCAATGGATAGAAATTTGTTATTTCATTCTGAATAAATACTTTAATTCTATTTATCTTCAGGTGTTTTTCATGTGTAACACCACTTGTGAAAAACATCTCATTGAATATTTTTATTCAAATCCTTCTTATTTCACAACGTGGTATTCATATCCATTCTAAAAATAATCTCATTAGTGAAAATTCCTTCCTTTAATAATCCATTTATAAATTTAATACCATGAATATATCTCCAGGTATGAATAACTCCACCATTAATCCACTTATAATTTTTATCAGAAAGAATGGACCACATAATCAATAATCATTATTCTCTTCTAGGGATTCCATTAAACACACTATATATATCTCTATCATTCAAGAGAATTTATATTTTACATCAATAGATTCTACCATTATTCCCCTTTATGAATATTAGTGGTCATTTTCATTTTTTTAATTAATAACCATGAGAGAAACATATACTTTCTTTTTTTCATTCTTTGATTTATTCATTTCTTTTTGTGATGGTTGGTGTTTGTTAAAAACCTCTTTTCCTTAATAAAATATCTTATTTTCTCAAAATAATATTTTTATGCATAATCCATCAATGATAGTAAAGTAATTACTCATTTCATTCAAATGTGGAAATAGTCCAACACCATGAATCAATTATTTCGTGAAACATATTTTTCTTTCTTCCATTCATGTGTACTTATTTCTATTGGAGTAAGGAATCCTATCATAGCACCTCCCTTTCCATCATTATAATAGTACCATTCTATATTACCATGGTTATCCCAGATATATCTTATCCTATAGGAATATACCATATATAATGTTGTATCATTTGTGATTTTTTAACAATTAATCATATTACTCGGTTAAATGTTTTTTCTGGTATCAACACACCCATAATGTGACACGGTTTTCTAAAACATATTATTGTAATAATGTATAACTTTTAATACACTTTCAACCGTTATTGTTAATACTTTTGTAATTATTTTATAATTCCATATTTATATAATTATTAAAATTTAATAATGTATCCTAGAAGGAATCTTATGTCTGTGATAAATTCTTAAATTAATTCAGTTATCCTCTCTTTTTTTAAATCCCAAATACTTCTCTGTTAGTTGTACTTCAAAATTTTCAATGTTATATTTTTATCATTTTTTGGAATATTCACTTTCTCTTTACACTGCTTTCATAGGGTATTAATTGATACTTCATTTAGATCCTCTTCTTTATTCTTAATTTAAACAAAAAATGTTTCATATATATATATATCATTTTTTTTCAATCCATTATTTTTAATTAATATAATTAACTCTTCTAAAATCATCACATTCATCAACAATATTTTGTATTGTTTTTTAAAATGAGTTATATTGGTAAATTCTTTTTACCTCCATTCTTGAACATTGATGTTCACTTCCCATGGAATTAAAATTCTCTAGTTTTCTACATAAGAAATATTTTGAGTTTACACATGTTATGGATACCTCATAATTGACATAATAATCCCAGAGTTTTAATATATTACAATATTCTTATCAAAATTTACAAAGAAAATGCCTACTATAGAATCACAGTTACACACATACACACACACAAACAAATATATATATAAATAATTAATGTTATTGAAATCAAAATAAATATACTATTTCTATTTTATATTAATATATTTATTTTTCATGCCCAGTACCGAAACTCTCAATATCATCTCTGAATAAATATTGTCCTTATGTAAGTGATTTTAAAATAATAGATGAAATTAATTTATAAGAATATACAATAACAATAACAATAGTAAATAATGAATCATATATATTTGAATGACCTTTAAAATTTTAATTTTTAGATAGATAAAATAATTATTTATATAAGACTTTCTATGTCTCTATAAAAATGTAGAAAATATTTATAATATATGTGAATCAATTTAATCTAAAATAGGTCTTCAACATTTCCCAAAGAATTCTCTAGGTCTGCTACTCATCATGAAATATATTTGATAATATTTTCCATCATAACCAAGGTAAATGGAAACATTATAAGGTTGAGACCAAATTCTCAATAAAGGAAAACATATACCACATATTTTTTAAGGAATGAAATTCGCTTGAATAGTAAGATATTAAAAAAATGTAAAGAAATAATTCCATATAATAGATTAGTTAAACTTAAAACAAATTAACTATTTATAATATATATACACTCACAAATAATAATAACTATATTCATGGTGATGAAATATATAAATCCATATAAATTTTTCTATCAAGGCCTCATAAAATAAAACATTAATGACCTGATGGTCATATCCATATCAACATTCTTATCATTATGGTATTAACCGTGACATCATGATTGTACTGTGAAGGAATATACAAAATAACATAAACATGTTCTTAATGAGTATAACTGATAAATTAAGGGGGAATATAAAAATAGTCCCCATATATTACTTGTTTATGTCCAATGCTTTCACCAAATGAATTTTATAAATATTAATAACCTGCATAATTAATATTCCATTGTTATTAATAAAAATAATTACTGAGTTAAAAACATAGGGAATTCCAATAATTTTCCCTATTTTAATAAAATGTGTAAAATAATCCTGACCCATACTTGGAAGGAAGGAAAAATATAGAACAATACATAACCATTTTTCAATGTAATCAATAAACACCCCCATTTGAATTCAAATAGACAAATTCTAAATAGTTATTCAATCATTAAATATAATTTCTTATAAAATAACAATCCATCAAATTTAAATTTATAAGGAAAAAGGTTTATGGTTTTGCACAAAATTTCTCTAATCAATAAATAAAATAAAATATATGGGAACAAACTTCAATAAGGAAGGAAATATAATGTGTTTACATAGGGATAGTATTTGAAAAAAAATCATGCCAATAAAAAAATCTAATTTGAAATAAGATATGTCAAATTAATATAAATTATATAAAGAAGAACTTTTAAGATATTTAGAAAAAAATCGTTTGGAAATAATAAAAAACATTTATAATCGATGATATTATAGAAATGATTTTTAATATAAAATAAAAATATTATAGAAAAATATTTTCAGTTTGTATAAAAACCAAAATTGTATATTATAATACATTATTTACATTAACATAAATATAATGTCACATGTCACATTCAGAAAACATTATAAAAAAGGGAAAGTAAATTTTTTAAAAATGATTAATTTTCTAAAAAAATATACAATAGTGGAGAAATGAAAAATAAGTAATTTTTTCAAAGGAATTGTGGTCTGAAATTTTTTTTGTCCTGAAAGAAAAACAATTTTGGTTTTTTTAATGTTCATTTGTTGAATACCCAAATCATACAGATAGTAAAAATAATATTAAACAATGAGAGGAAAAATAATGTGGTCACATGAGATATCTCAAAATTTGAATTAAAATTATAAATGATAACATTCACAGGAATGAAAAATATAAACACAATGAGGTATCCAATATTAAATATAATAGAAATGAATCTAAAAAACATTTTACATTTTGTTGAACATATTAATCAAGTTAAAATCATTGGATTAAAAATTTATCATTCATTTGAGGAAGATAACTTAACACACTATAATTTAATCATGTTGGATTACTCAATATATGAATTGAAAATTTCAAGATGAAACATTATAAGAGAGAGATATGATACTTTAGTTAAAAAAATTTCTTTTGGGAAACACACTCTCTAATGAATGAAAAGTTTAAAAAGGGATTTATGGGGTAAAAAAGTTAATCAGTGAAATAATAAAACAAAATATATTAAATGGGTATAACTAACCCATGTTATATGATATAGGATAAATATGTTGTTAATAACTCAATGAATGAAAAAAAAATTCCATTTATGGGATCACGTACCACTAATGCGTACCAATTTCGCGAACCTTTTTTTTAACTAGCCTCTATCTGCGAACTATTCTTTGTCTGCAGACTATCTTCGCTTCTGTATACCAGAGCACCCCCACTGTGTACCGCATAAAAAATTCACTCTCTTACATACCGTAGATTCCCCCTCCATGTAACATGTTTTAAGTGGATACAGATTTTCTCTTAAATCCTTCAGTGTAATTTCTTCCGCGTGAACCACTCTAGCCATCGCAGAATTAACCCTCGCGATCCACTTTCTAACTTAGCCGAAAACCTGGATAAAAAGATTTTCTAAAAATATTCGATCTCCACAGTAATTGGTGGGATTATAAATTCTTATATAGGAAATTATATCTGCAAAAAACCACTAAATCAAAATTTTCCAAATCTTCAATTCAGCCTCCACAAAAAACTGATCTTTCTACCACCATAAACTGGTAGCCACTCATGTACTATTTTTCCGACCCAGTCCATGTACTCTCTTCACTCTTACATGGTCGATATCTAATTCTAATGTCAATATATCCACGTACCATATTTCCACCCTGATACAAACCATTTTGGGTTTTTTGAACCACTCCAGCATTCCATTCCCAGATGCTCTACGTACCGTTCCCAGAAAATGGTACGAGGCTGCATACCCCTCCCAGACATGGTGCACGATTCATGTCTCAAGCTCTCCATTCCTCTTCCTTGGTTGATTTAGTTTTCCATTATTCACACAAATTCCCGATTTTGAGGCCCCAAATGAGGGAAAAAACTGGGAAGCTGTGCCATCTTAAAAACATATCTTTGGTAAAACACCAACCATAGTCATCCGCTGTCATTTGGATTTGTCAACAAACAAAACCACACCCAAAACATACCTAGGGGATTCCTAGAAGTATTTATTCCAATATATGTTTTATTATTACAATAACTTATAGAATGTAAATTTTGTATTTCTAGAATTTAAATGATGAGAAAAATACCATATCTGTTACATGATATCATTTCTAGAACCACCCATTAAAGGTGGTGATGAAAACCCTAATGTGTCCCTCATGTTGGTTGTAGTTCGTACACATGCATAAGTAATGTTTTGATATTATCAAATGAATAGTAGGGGAATATATAATGGTAATAACATAAATATATTGAAATATAGATAAATTAATTTTACTAATATTATTATATACATATTGTTTATAATTGGTTTGTAGGAGGATAGTTGAGAAGGATAAAGACCTGATTCTAAAGAATAAGTAATACTTGTGTTGAGAATTTTGATATTCCCTTACATTATTCATATGAAATGATAAAATTGAGGCATTTTGATGATTGTAGGAGATTTCAAACATGTATAGATGTTATATAAATAAATTTGGGGGAGTTTTAATATAAGTTTTAACAATAGGTGTTTATTCAAGTGTGTGTAAGTGAGATCCATTTATAGGTAAATTTTTTGGACAAGCCTTTCAAAAACAATGTGAAATAAAGTGTAAGGATATAATTTCATAGAGTTAGGAGAATGAATTCAGGGAAATTATGTTCAAAAATATATTTATGAAATAAAATCCAAAACAACTTATAAATTATGGTCCACGTTTCAAATTAATTTAGTAAAAGTTGAACTACATTAGATTACCCATTTGAACATTTATTTATTTGGATTAAAAATTTCCATGGTAATTATATTGTTACAAAATATAAAATGACACTTAATAAAAAAATTTAACGATAAATCATACCATGGATATCATTTTATCTAATTAAATTATGAAATACTTTTAAAATTGAATATTTAATTAATAAATATAATGTATTAAAAACCTATTTTTTAGAAAAAAGTTGTTTTAATCATTGATGATTATTATTATTATTTATGATTAAATTACAATTAAATTATTGTAAATTTATTTTTAAATAATTGTAAACATATTATTAGATACTTTTTTTTAATATATGATAATTTAATTATAAATCTTAATATTTAAAAATCATTCATTTCTTTATAAATAACACTTTTATTGTGGTAAAATATATTTACCTATGTGGCATAATTGTTCATCCAAAAATTGAAAATGAACCCATCATAAAATTTTATCTTTCCAATTAAAAATTGAAAATCATATTAATTTCTTCAATTTATTAATGTTTTAATAATTATTTTTTATTTTAAAAATTAAAAAACCATAAAAATCTATTCTATATAAATATTAATATTTTAAAATATTAGTATATCTTATCAATTACTAATAATATTTGTGTTCAAATATTTCTCACCTGAATGAAATATTTTATCCATAATATATTTAGTTACATAAAATAAATAACATAAAATTCAATTTTTTTAAATGTATAATTTTAATGTATTGATAAGTCTTTTTAGTTATTCAGCTGCACAAGTTGAATTTTTATGATTACCATAGTATTAATAATGAAATTTCATTTAATTTTAATTTATATTTCATGAGATATTTACCACTATTTTTACCTTAATATTCTATAATATAATATTTATATTTATATATTATTATACGGTTTTTGAAGTTTAGTGTTTCATGTGATGTTCAACACATTTGGTTTTAATAGAAAATATATTATTTAAAATATCTATGTGTTATAGTATTATTCTTCATAATTTTAGAAATATGATAGTATTATTTAATTTAACTCATGAAAAAATCATCAAATGATTCAAAATTGAAAATTAAATAAGAAACAAAATCCTTTTATTTTAATATAATATATTAATCAAATAATTCTTTTAATTTAATCAATATGTATATAGAAAACATAAAATAACTTTTAATGTTGAATATATATTCATAAAATGTATATTTTATGACCTTCTTTGAAACATAATTATTTTCCAAATTTACCTCGTTTGTATCATATATAATTCCTTTCTAGCTACAAAAAATATTTCCAAATAAAAAATTATTTTTTTGGATTTTAATATGTTCTTTCAAAAATGAAAAATTCACATTCAATAAATATTGAAATGTGATTTATATCAAATAATTAATTCCTCAGTGTATAATAAATATATTAATCATTTTTAAAATATTTTTAAAATATGTTAGGTTGAATATACCCAAGAACTGGATGGATATAATAACTGAAGTTTAAACCTAAGACACCCTGAGAAGGACATAAATCATGGTGTTAGCACATTTAATCTTTATGCGCTTCTAAAATTTTAAATAGTTTCACCTAATTATAAGGAACACTTATTCCACATTTGATTAACATTTATTTATTAAATGCATCAAAAAAATATCATAAATGGGTTTAGAATGTAAATCACCCATTAAAAAGAATATTTTTATAGGAATAACCACATGTGGATAAATCTAAGGATCATACATTCAAAATTATGATGGTGAACCATATAGACTATAACTTTTTATTTTTGTGCAAACAATGTTTTTATGAATACAATTCGCACTAAGGCATAATAGATTTATATATTTCAATAATTTCACACATAATCAGGGCACAATATTTGATAAATGGTTTAGGGAATAATCCAGTACATCTCAAGGGGAATATCTTTTTCCAAATTCATTGACCACTTTAGATGATATTATTTAATAGGATTTTAGGATTTTTGAAAATATATCATACTATACTTCACTTCCAGTTTAGTATTTATATTTGGAATCATACACTATTGTGATATTCTCTAATGTATTCCTAACATGATTCTCTCATCTCAACATCCTTATATAATCAAACATATATTAGATGTGTTGAGTCTTTAATATTCAATAACATATTTACAACATATAAAATGACACTATTGAGATTAAATAATTCATATATAGTAAATTTATTCATTTGATTTTTTGTTTTTTATTTTATAAAAATATTTTCTTCTATTATTTTCTTCTTTCCCTAAGTCTTCTTATTTTCATACAACTATATATAATATGGATGAAAATATCTTGGAATCTTTTTATCCTTAAGAAGGATAATTTATATTCCACCTTATTTAGTGAATAACACTATTAACATCATAGATATATTCATTTCAATCCTCAATTAATAACAAAGTAATCCAATTTAATTCAGACAATAAAAATCCCATGTTGATCTCTTCTTTATTCTCTTGTATAGAAATACAGAGTTCATACCCACCTCTATTATGGAATCATTCAATATTTTATATGAAACATTGTTGTTTGATATTATATATCATGAGAATTTAAAAATAAAATTCAATTAAAAATATAAAACCTTTATATTCATTTAAATAATCCGTTGGATTATCTTAAACTATGATCTTAACCAATGATGTTCGAATATGTAGTAAATAGTCTTCTAAAAAGAAAAAATATATTTTTTAAATGGAAATTCATTATATATATTCAATCTATCTTGGATAGAGATATCCCAAGATGAAAATATTAATCATGGAATTTTTGTAGTTCCTTAATAAATTTACACCAATACTTAAATTTTTAACGGTGTGAAAAAATTATTCATTTCATAAACATTATTTTTTTTTCAAAAAATCAAAAAACATATTTTAATGAATTACACTTCATTTTTACAGAATAAAATTGACACATGTTCCCTTCAAAGATGAGATTTTCATATCATGTTTTTACATGGGTGCCTCAAATTTTGTAAAATTAGAAAAATTAAAATACACAATTATGTAACATTTTATTTACGCTTTTATATGAATGGATATTGTCATTTTCATACAATTTAACTCCATTCATGGTTTTTCGCACGACATTATTGGGTGGCTGAAATTTCTATAATTTTTTTTCAAACACATTATAATTTTATTGATGAAAATATAAAGGTAATTTTATATAACATCCTCTTTGATTCGATACTATTATGTATTCACTGTGATTGATTTTATACTATAATATATCACTATCATTGTCAAAATTCAACCTCACATTGGATTTATAATTAATTTTTTGTATACATTGATCATTCATAAAATTTCTAATTTTCTGGAACACAATATGCTTAGTACCAATAATTCTAACATATTAATGGTGAGAAATAGAATATTTTTTACACATGGTTATGGTGAAATTTTTCAATGGTGTCCAAAACATGTAGTAAAAATATTAGTAAAAAACATAAAATATATTTGAACTAAAATCCAAACTATCCTTATCCAACCTGAATAAAATATTCCCAACATTTTCCAACTATCTTAAAACTCTTATAGTACTATTCCAATGTCAAAATTAATTATTCTTCAAACATATTCAAACTCTAATTCAAAATTAATATAAAATTGAAACATACTCACAAAAACATAACCATGTATGGTTACCTAATTCAACCAATAAAACTCAAAACTCCATATTCAATATATTAGTGTAATGAACTTTTATATACATAAACAATGTTTCAAAAATTATTCACCATGATTCATCAATTTTTTTTAAAAAAATTTCACAACTAATTTATACATTCAATGTTCTCTCAAACCTGATCAATAAATATAAATGTATATAAAGTTATTAATATATGAATTTTTTGAATGTGAAAATGATAGTGCTTGAATTCATTAACATTATACAATTATCCTAGATTTGGATCTATGGAGGCAGTGACATTGATAAGACATTTTTCATCCATTTAAGTTAATGGTGTATCTTAGGTTACTCAAATTGAGACCAGGTCTCTAATATAATATTATTATTCCTTATTTTATATTTTGATGTAATATGTTTTAAATTTATCATTGATCAACATGTATTCAGTTAATATCTTACCTAGTCTCATTTATTTATTATTGTTTTTATTAGTGAAAGAAATTAAAATATTTATATTTGATACATATAGAACCTAATAGTAACTCGTGGTGATCATGAACACTCCATGATCCATTTAATGGGATAAATTAGGTATTAATTTAAGATATAATATGTAAGATCATTATAACTAATGTGGATGTCGAGTTATTGTTAGAGGTAATTAATTCACTCAACAAAATATATCTTGGTATACATTTCAAGATAAAAATTATCATTAGGAAAAAATGATAAAAATGTATGGGGTGTCATCATATTGATTTAGATAGTTTTTATTTTGTTATCATTGTTGTGTAGTTATTCTAGGTTCTTTAAATCTATTTTGTAAACCCCATTGATGGTAAGGATTTAAGGATTTTCAAAGTAGTATGAGTACTTCTCTCTTGATATCCTATTTCTCTCACACTTTTTATCATTATTAAATATGGTCATACAACGAATATGAATCAATTAATGTAATATGGAATTATGGAAAGTTTCAATGGACATTATACCTTTCAACGTACTATTACACTATTTTTCACTAATGATTTGATTATTTTTTACAATTAAAAAAATTCATCTATGATGGATCATATGAACCTTATAAACACTTATATCTATTATAGTGGTATGTCGATTAACTAAAAAAAACATAATATTATAGATTCTCCATCCATGAATAATTCCATAAAATATTATTAATTGAAAAATGTTATTGAATTCAATGAAAATTAATTAATATTGAATACTTTATTATTCATTTATTTGTTTATGATCAAATAATTTTCATTGATTCCATCAATGAGAAGGATATTTGAAGGATTTTGAATAGTAAAATAAATTTCATTCATTTAGAGGAAATAATATATAAGGTTATGATTTACGTAGTCCAATTCAAATTTATTCATTGATTCTCATAATAAAAGTTGTTATCATTATTTTACAATATATCCTTTTAACCTTATCTTAGGATATTTGTTCTACTACTTTCATTCCCTAGGTTATGTATAAGTCATTAAAAGTTTTTAATGTGAATAGTGGATTCTATATTCAAAGGATTATGGATTTTAATAATACTCTTCATTAAAACCTTGATATGGATTATTGATAGGTGTTTCCATAAGAGATCAATATAAAAAAATGGGAAACCTCCTTATGTATCCAATGTAGTCTTTTAAAAATACTCCTCTCGAATTTGGTCCAATTTAATGGAAACACTTCCTTACATACTTTTCAGCTATCAATGGTCCATTGGAAAAGGTGATATATAATTTTGTGAGTATAGGAAGTTTGGAAACCCATTTTTCTATTACTTTGTATCCCCGTATGAAATCTATATCGGAATTCATTTATAGAACCCTTATTAATTTCAATATGGTTACGAATCAAATAATTATGATATTATATTTTCATGTAATAAATTATCAATATCATTTGGTTTATTAATAATATTCATTGTAGATATTAAATAGATACACCATTATGAAATATTATCTTCGGTTTATAGTCTCAAGTAGGTGGGGTAATTATTTCTAAAATTATAGATACCTAAAAATGTTTTGATTCCAAATTTATAGAATCAAAGATAACTTGATACATTAAAATTTAAATATTAAACATTTTATAATTTCTAAGCTTTCAAAAATGTTTTTTCTTTTCTAGGATAAGATAATGATATATTAATCATCATTTTAGTGGATTTCATGGGTAGTGGACCTCTTGGATAGGATTAATTTTTGTAGAAACGTTGTTTACTCGTGGTTATTTTGATCCCTTTTTGAATACATGAATTTTTTATTTGTTTATAATATTTAAATAAATATTCACTAGAATTTAATTGAAATGGTGTGCTATATTAATTGTAAAAGACATTACAGGGTGTTGTTTGGAATTTTATTTCCACATTTATACAGCCATGAATTCATGGAAATAATTATTATCCTCATGATTCAATTATTTTAGAATATTATTGACCTAATGATTTTATAAATTTTGTCATAAATTGAACCACTTGGTATTATTCTAGATTTTCATCTTGTAAGAGTTCACTCAATTATTTGGATATATTTTAGTGGGGGATTGAAATTTAATAATGATGGTTCATTACTTTTCGAAAAAGTAGTCATTGGGGGTTAAAAATTTAATTTATTTATAATGAATAAATAAACATTGTGGTTGACTAAGAATTGTATAAATTATATAATCAAAACTAGTATCCCCCATAAAAAAATTATAATTTAAAAAACTCTTATAATATATCACCTTTAAAAATATTTTCCATATTTTAAATATTTTATAATCCTTTAAAAATGATTTTATTCGGTTTGGGGGGATTTGGTGAGTTTTTGAGAATTATTGAGAGAGGTTGGGAAATATTGGGTCGACCAGGCGTAATAGCCGACCATAGTGGTTGGTTTGTTCTATTGGTTGTGTCATCTATATAAATGAGGAGAATGAAACGATGTGATACTAATCATGTTTGGGTTGTGTTACCCTAGGATTCTTATTGTGTATAATGTAATGAAAGGCCACACAAATGTTTTGTTCATAGAATGGTGAGATTCAAAAAAGTTACATTTTCACCTCTCTATGGAGGTTATCTAGGTCACATATTCTAGATTTTTGGTGATCGAAAGAACTACTATTCTAGTTATCCCACTAATCCACGGTGATTTTCAAAATGGTTTTTTCTAAGTGACTCACATGCTAATGTTTGGGGAGTAGTGACGTTTCCATGTAACATATTTCTATGATAGTATAAATACACCTTTTTCACTTGTGATTACATATTATATCCTCCAAATTAATACTTTAATAGATAATATTAGACATAGTACTATATGGAAAAACATTGGACAACTTCTGATTTCCCAACTATGTAATTTTTGGGAGGATGGATATTGGTGTTGTAGTATATTCATATCTCACATTTTTTACTTTTTTGACATGAACTTGTTGTATTCTATCTCATTTCATTATTTATTAATGTGGAATGATTTTATTATAATCAATAATGTTCTAATTTGGAATAAAATCCCATGTTTTTTATCTGTTTTATAATATTGGGTCCTTTGAATTTTTATGTTATGTACTTACTATTATATAAATGCATTTTTTTAAAATATATCACAATTATCCTATTTAAATACACATTTTAATTTTATGATAATGGAATTTGTATTTCAATGATTTTTTAAAATTTAATAAATTTCATGGCATGATTAAAAATAATTATGGAATATGGTGTTGGCATAAATGATGGTGTGTGCTCATATTTAGTTGTATGATTTCTTATCATTATTTCTAGTTCCAAAATAGAGTCACAAGGGGATTGATCACAAGGTGGTGAACTAATTAAAGAATAGAAACCACTCATAATTAATGAATTATCATTTTTCAAGAATGTGTTTGTGTGACTTATGGGATGGGTATTCCAAGTGAATGAAATGATAAAACATGGTGGTATAGTTAAAAATGTTTTTTATAAATTTATTTATTTTTAATCGTGATAGGATATAGTCAACACTTATTTTATATAAATTATTATATTATTTATTTGGTCTGAGAAAAATATGATTGGAATTATTTTATGAATGTCTTATTGGGTATGTTTATTTGACCCTTGTATATGAACATTTTTGTGTAAGAAAATGTTTCATTCATGTCATTAGTAAATGAAAAGTATTATATTTTACTACATTAAAGTCTGGATGATAATTTCATAGTATGGATGTTTGAATCATGGAGTTTCTCGCATGGAGTGGTTTTACTGATTCCACATTGGTATTTCTATATTAATACACCTATGTTTTTTAGGAGGATTCATGTAATAATTCTTCACTAATACCCTAATTTTTTGATTCGTTCTATTTCATTTGAGTTTTATATTTTATATACAATCATCATATATTTTTTTTGGTTGTTTATATTTTTAATTGATATTTTTTGTTGTTTAAAAATGAAAAATTAACCACAAAAGTGGTGGTGAGACTGTGGAATTTATTTCTAGTTTTGGTGCCTTGGGGATGTTACATAAGGTTGGTCGAACCTCTAACTGGACCCAAGAAAAATGGTTGGTGGGAATGCTATAAATTTTATCATTCTTGGTTTATCCATAAAATTGGCATAGACTTAAGGAAATAGGAAAATTTTAAACTATACATGTATCAAATAAAAATATGTATCTGACCTCTTTATGATGAACATCTTGTTACCTTGCTGTTAGGGGTACAAAATGTGTTATAAATTTTTTTAGGTTTTTATTTATGTCAAAGTAAACAATTTATATTTTTTGTAGACTATATAATTCCTTAGTAATAATTCTTCACAATACAATAATAGAAACCTTGATATTCATTCCATGATATTACAAATAAATATATGAATTTTAATTTGAAAAAATACAATCCATGCCACAATAATATAGTTATTTTATCATTTGAAAAATGGAAACATAATAAATTTTTCTACAGTAACTCTTCATAATCTCTCACAATTATATTCATAGCTATTACTTATATTTGACATATCATACATAAAACCTTTATTCAAAACATGAGAGGGGATACATGAGAATGTGTTCTCTCTAATTCCTAGACAAGGTAAATATGGGAGATATAGGTTATTATATAAGCATAACATGAGGAAATAGTGTATAAGAACATGATCCAATAATTTTAAAACCACACCTTGTGTAACGCCCCGACCCTAGTTACCCAGAGTCGGTGCATTATTACATAACATTGGCATGATCAGGAGAAAGATCAAGTCTCGAAAGACCGATTAGTTTAGTAGCCTTGGAATAACTAGATACATCCATAAATGTTTACATTATATCATAAAAAAAACATCTTGTCTTCATATCCCCTCATACTATCCCTGCAGGTCATTCATAAATTACTTCTTCATAATCCTGGAAAAAAAAATAAAACATTGAAAGGGGTGAGCTCGGATGCTCAGTAAGGATAACATTATAGCAAAAGATTTCATAAATAAGCATAAACACTTAAGGCAATTTATAACTAAAACAAAAGCCTTTGAATCTTGAACTTCAGCATAAAATGGAAAAGGTAAAATGAAATAATGCCATTTACTTACTCACATGGATATTCTACTAGTCGAATGATCACATGCAATATCAATAACCACTTTCATAATGATGGAATGCATAATTCCAGACTATCATAACCATATAGCCAAGGCCTCGTGCCAAGACTACAAATAAGATTTTGCCAAGGCCTTGTGCCAAGACACTAGTTTGTCTCATGAGACCTACCGATGCATCGAGGAGCTATAGCGGGCTCCACCCGTCACTTATTAAGTCCAATGCATTCCTCATATGAATAGGTTTAAGCATAAAATAAACATTCGTATTAAAACTAGCATACTAAATGTCAATACTTTAACCACAAACCATGAATGGTATAAAAATAGAACATCCACAGTCAAATATAACTCATTTGATACAATATGGAATATTTTATTGTATCACATTAACATCAATCATGAATAATGAAGGATGTTGACATAGATGAAAATAATCATCAAAAATATTTGAGAGAAATATCCCCCTTTTCTTGAAAACATTTAAAAGTCACACTATTTGTCAAGAAGCCATTTAAAAATAGATTTTTGAATCAAAGTGTCCCATACCACTTTGAAACTTTTTAAATGGAGTTTTAATTTCTAAAACTTTAATGTCCATATAAATAAATCCTTAAAACCATTTTTAAAATATGGACATTAATGAGAAAGATTTAGAAGAATAAGTCTTTAAAACATTTAAAAATGGTATTTTAGTTAGAGATTCTAACCAAAAGAGACACTTGAATACAAATAATTGAGGTAATCAAAACTTTGTAATATCATGAGAATAAAGGGATTCATGATATACTATGTCAAAGTACATTATACACACCACATAAAAGTGATTTGGTGTATATCAACAAAGAAGTCTCAATGGAATGTAAATTGAGATGAAATCTCTCAAAAAGGTCGAATCCTTAGGTTAAGGATAAATCAACGACATAATTATGTGTGAAAAATATAAATACACTCAATATGACTGGACATTTAGTGTAAATCAATCAGATGAAATTCACACATATTCTTGTAAAAACAACACCAATGAATTGGATATTTAACTCAACAAATGGAGATTGAGTTAAAATTACCCTTATCAAGTTCATACCGATCACTTGAGAATTTATCAATGGAGTGATTATGGGTATCAAAATTATATCCACAGAAAGGGGTGTGTAAATTAAGACATAATCAAATGAATAGAGATTCCACACATAATCTTGGAGTAATATAATCAATGAAATATGCGTAAAGCCAAATGAGTGGAAATTGAAATCTCAAATTCCCTTATCGATTAGGTAACTTACGAAACATACACCCATGAAAGAAGTATCATACCATGATGATGTAAATACCCATAAATTAAAGTATATTACACAATGAATATGATCATGGGCATTACACATACACCACATGCAATAATTAAGTGGTGATCAATGGAATTCTCACGAAATTAAAAGTGAGATAAGAAACCCCCTTACCACATTAATCAGCTGAGTCGTATGGACAAAAGTTAATAACCACCAAATTATTTATAGAATAGAATTAATATAAATAGAATCATGATAATATATATCAAATGGTAGTACACAATACACCACTTTCAATAATTTAGTAGCGAACAATGGAAATCTCACGGAATTGAAAGTGAGATAAGAGAATCCCATACTTTGTACTTTTTCCTTGGTCGATGGTAGGTTTACCTCCTGTATAATGGTGAAATAATTGTTATTGAATAATACAAGAATCAGTTACTTTAATATGATATCATATATGATCTTTTAACATTGATTTGTTAATAATATCTTAGAATTATCGTCATTTCAGGTGTTAACGGGTTCATTTTACTTTACATTCTTTGTTATGTGAGCCATATTCGTTATTAATGGGATGTATATTATTCATATCCAGAATGGTATCAAGTCCTTAAACATCATTTTTAAATCATCAAATGATAATTATACTTGAATGGATACGATGGAGAATGAATCTCATCGCGTTCGTGGAGACGGTAGTCCGTACGTACGCACGAATGCTACTTCCATTTAATTTTTATTTTAAAAGAATCGAATCCAAATGATACATAGGTATATTACTATTCCAGTAAAATATAATATTTTATATATGTTACTTAAGTTCATTAACACCATCCTTTATACGTTCCATGTGTGGTATGAACGAGTCATATCATTTTAAGGGGGCGGTAGTCCGCACTTCCTCAAATGAAATTATCGTATGTATATACAACATGAAATGAATAATTGTATGAAATAAAATGGAATTACAGAAGCTTATATATAAAATATATATCATTAATATCATATTTAATTACATTGCCATCCTAATGGCCACCATGAGAGGCGGTAAGATGTATTTGAACAATCATCGTTTCGTGAGGCGTTAGTTTGCCATCCACAGAAACATTATGTTCATCATCCATTAGATGGAGTTGTGTGAATGTGTAGTTTGAATCATTCTTATAACAACATCCTAGTATATTGTGTATACTGGTTTTGTTACAAAAGAAAGGAAATAAAAAGAGTTTGGGGGTTGGAGAAGCAAAATAATTGAAAATAATTTAAGAGAAAATGTTACCTTTAATTTAGGTAACTCACTTTCGTTGGAACCAAAGGACTTCTTGAAATGCTTTCTGCCTAAGGGTAAGCTTCAAGGAGGAGGAGAGGGATGTGGGGAGCTTAGTTGGGCAGAGTTTGGACGATCCAAGTGGCTTGAGAGGTGTGAGGAATGAGTAGAAGTGGTCTCCTTTTATAAGGGAGAGGAGGGGCTCTTTAGGAAAGAGTGAAAGTATTACTTTATAATATAATTATATTCGGTTTATAATGGTCCAAAAATCATTGAGGTCTAAGATAAGATGACTCATATTCTAAATAACATCAACCAATAAGAATTGGACAGGTTTTAGATAATATGTTAATCATTATAATCTTATTTATTTAAATGATTTATTAATGAGGTAAACATTGCATCATTATTGTGTCATTAATAATTTAAATTATTTGATGTCTAAAAATTATAAATAAAATATCATTATGTAGGAAATATTTTTAGCTTTCTAATGAATATTTATAATCGAAAATCCAACATGTATAGCCCTATGTAAAAATTGTTCTTTTAAAAGATGTAAGCTTATGCCATTTTTGTATTCATTTTAACTTAATTAAAATAAAGTGTCATTATCACTTACAAGTGGATCAATGGGGTCCCAAAATTGACCCAAATATGCCCATGGTCGACCATGTATCAACCAATAGGGTTAAGACACGTTTTAGGGTAATTTAGTGTTATTATAATATTATTTTTTAACCCTTATTTACCGGATTTACCCTTAACCATGGTAAATAAAATATTTACCGCAGTAATTATTCAAAATGTCTAAAAATAAAAGTTACCTATTTACACAATTTGAACATCCTGATTCCAAATATGGAATCCATTTTTCTAAATTCAAAACACAGAAGTGGCAGAAATTAATTTAAAATTAATTCCCGCTGTCAAAACAAAATGCGTGTTTTTAAGAGATAATAACTATCAAAAGATTGACACTTGTTTATGTTCGGTTTAATTGTAAAATTATGTCCAATGACCAAAATTATATTAAATGGTAAAAATATATTCTAAATATACTTTAAAACCACTCAAATTCATAATTTATCACTATTAATTATTTTGATTAAAAAAGTTGTTTTTAATTAAAATTTAGTAATTTTTACTATTCATCAAAATATGAAAGTTATCCGAAAAGTACCAAAATTTCACCTTAGGCTAAATTTGATATTCCGAATCCAAAAATTAAGTCCATTTTGAAATATAAAATATATATAATTTCAAAAAATTAAGTATTACTATTCATAACGGCTAGTTTGATCGGTTGTGGTGTGTGTTAAAACTCGAAGTTGCGTACAACACACGCTACTGTTTTATTCAAAGGAAAGCGTACCGTGGAAGCTTGGGATGTTTTATTTTAAATTTTTTTGATGTCCCCATTTAGTCAAAAAGTTTAAAATATTTTATTTAAAAAGGGTTCACTATTAAAAGTTGGTAAAACTACAATACTGAAGATGAATTTGTTCTTACATTATGTCTAAGAAACTCATAATATGGATTCTAAAATTATAAGGATTATATAAAGTTTAATATTTAGTTAATACTATTCATAACCTTTTTTGAAAGGCTTGTTTGGTAAGTCATGGTGCGCTTGAACTCGGTGTTGCGTGTAGTGAAAGTTATTGAATTATTTTGAAAAATAACACACTATGTAATCTTGGGGTGTTACATTCTCCCCTCCTTCAATAAATTGCGTCCTCGCAATTTGAAATTGTTCTTCGAAAATAAATGGTTGAAAATAGAAAATATATTTGTGGGAAAACCCACATCGGAAATTGGTTTACTAAAATTTAGTCTTAATATGAGGAAAAGAGAAATGAAAGGGTCACCACCAAATTATGATCTCGATTAGGAGAACATTGGTGGAAATTAGAGACATATAATTGGAAGAAAAACGTAAATATTTATAGGTAGTGGTTGAGGTCATCAATCACAAAGAAGTATAAAATTGAGGTCCTTAAACTCATCAATCTATGATGATTTGAAGTACCATCGGTTCAACAAAATATAGGGTATTGGGATCACACATTTTTGACATTTCAAAATATCTTATTTGAAATCCCACATCGAAAAATGAATTAATGAGGCCTCTATTTAAAATAACGAGTGGAAAGTATGAAGATTACCGAAAATAACACATACTAGGGTTCCATGTAGGAAAATATGGATATGGAGGAGAAATCTAACCATCAATTATCTGATGGAGAGTGGTAGAGAACATGGCTATGAAAAGGCCAACAATCCCAAAGCCATAAATTAGTGATGATTTAAGGTACCATCTAGGACAACATTTTTTTTAAAGTTACATTACATAAGGAAGAGGAATTCATTTATGATATTGACTAATAACATTATGAGATATACTTAAATTTTAAGTAGATTTTCATTCTTTAATAAATTTCCACCACTAACTCAATTTTTTTTAAACGATGAGTATTCAAGAAGACTTGGTCACACTGGAAGAGCTAGAATAAACTTCTATAGAATCACATGATCCATGCAGGATAAACCATATATTTACATTGTCTTTGAAGATTAACCAAAACCAAAATGGTTAGTGAATGATCTAATGATCCCCCAAAAGGATATTCATTGAGATAAATATGCACTAATCTTAATTTCTAAAATTAAACCAACAATACCCCAAAGTTAAATAGATACCATTCAATAACCAATTGTCCTTAAAATCCTTTAATATAATCCAAACTAATATTGAAACCCAAAACATAGAAGAATTTGATTATGTAGTCTCCCATGTTACATTGTATCTCCAAATGACATCAAATACTCTTAAAGTCACATACTTAAAAGTAATTAACATCATCACATATTCTCTGTTATAGGTTAATCATTTCCATAAATAACCCAAATCACTATAAATCAACAATAAAAATGTAGATAAAAATCGACCATTACTCTACAAATGAAACCTCATTGTATTCTATTTTCCTTGGGCATATAGTGTTCCTAACAAAACGAACATCTTCCAAAATAACATTTATCACTTAATCACCAAATTATTTTCCTATACCAAGGGTATTCATTTGATAAGACATAAGAACCCAAATCATATTATTATTTATCAATAAAATCATTTAAAAAAAATAGTCATACTAACCAGGGACATCACGTAGTCCAGTGGTAGGCGATAAATCCCAATCGCACTTTGGTTGTGGGTTCGATTCCCACAGCTTTGTCCGACGCGACGGGTTGTCACACGGTCTACGTGTTTTCCTTTTTCAAAAACTATATTATATAATATTACCAAAATGAGATAAATTTTTCAAAATAACATAATTTAACCACAAATGTTATATCATACTTTGCATTTTCATCCCAAATTATAATAACTTATCATTTTCTCAAACCCCAATGATCATATAAAACCAAATGGTTATTTATACCTATATCCACAAGAGAAGAGACAATTATTCCTCAAATATCATTCTCACATGGAAAACTGAGGGGTTACAAATACAAGAGAAAAATATTCCAAAGTAAACCCATCAACAAGGAGTTCTAATACTTTATAAATTTTTCTCCAACCATTTATTTCCGCATAGCGTCTTCTTTGAGCAAGAAAATATCCTATAAAATAGGACATTCACTCGGGTAATGGCCAGGTCCCCTACATTTACGGAAAATGACTGTAAATGGACTCTTGGGACCATTTTTATCTTCTTCCATAGTACTCTTCATTTTTCTTCGGCAATTCTTCACTTTATGTCCTTCCTTCCCGCACGTAAAACATTTCGTTGTCCCATTGAGACACTTTCCTAGGTGTCTCTTTCCACAATTCCTGCATGATGAAAATTGAGGTTTCTTTTCTCCATGGTCTCCATTGCTGGAGATCTTATCATTTATCACCTTTCTCTTCCTTGTTGAGTCTAGGAGTTGGTTAATATATATGTTGTTGATCATATTTTTGGAAAACTGATTTGGCATAAAGACGATATCTTTTACGCCTATCAACATTCCATTTTGTTTCTCATTTCCACCACCGTTCCCACCTTGTACATCATTCTCAAAGTCACTATGACTTCCTTGGAATCCAGCCATTGACTAAAACCAGAAATCATTGTGTGAGTAATAGTATTCGTAAAATCATTTAGAGATTAAAATTTCACCATATTCTCAATTTGAAACATATTAGGATTAACCAAGGTCATTTACTCTCATCTTATGTATATATTACTTAAATCGGTTTGTAAAGAAAATGTAAATTATCCTAAGCATATCCCCCGGGAGTGTCGTAACCAAGAGTGCAGCAAGGCCCGTTGTCGTGCACCAGTTCCCGTTCGAGTCTAGCTCAAAGCGGTGTTTTCGGGTTTTACCCCTAGGTACATCTGTGCCAGAGCCACCTCTACCTGCTCGTATCCAGATAGGGATGTATTGCTCAGAAAACTCACAAAATCTCTACAATACCAAAATTCTAGGAAGTTCTTTTATACTAATCCTCAAAGTTCATCTTAGGTCTACGTGCTCTAATCAGAGTTTATCTAAATCTAGCTACCATGTTTTGTACTAAACTTCCTCTGATACCAACTGTAACGCCCCGACCCTAGTTACCCAGAGTCGGTGCATTATTACATAACATTGTCATGATCATGAGAAAGATCAAGTCTCGAAAGACCGATTAGTTTAGTATCCTTGGAATAACTAGATACATCCATAAATTTTTACATTACATCATAAAAAAAACATCTTGTCTTCATATCCCCTCATACTATCCCTGCAGGTCATTCATAAATTACTTATTCATAATCCTGGAAAAAAAAATAAAACATTGAAAGGGGTGAGCTCGGATGCTCAGTAAGGATAACATTATAGCAGAAGCTTTCATAAATAAGCATAAACACTTAAGGCAATTTATAACTAAAACAAAAGCCTTTGAAACTTGAACTTCAGCATAAAATGGAAAAGGTAAAATGAAATAATGCCATTTACTTACTCACATGGATATTCTACTAGTCGAATGATCACATGCAATATCAATAACCACTTTCATAATGATGGAATGCATAATGCCAGACTATCATAACCACATAGCCAAGGCCTCGTGCCAAGACTACAAATAAGATTTTGCCAAGGCCTTGTGCCAAGACACTAGTTTGTCTCATGAGACCTACCGATGCATCGAGGAGCTATAGCGGGCTCCACCAGTCACTTATTAAGTCCAATGCATTCCTAATATGAATAGGTTTAAGCATAAAATAAACATTCGTATTAAAACTAGAATACGAAATGTCAATTCTTTAACCAAAAACCATGAATGGTATAAAAATAGAACATCCACAGTCAAATATAACTCATTTGATACAATATGGAAGATTGTATTGTATCACATTAACCTCAATCATGAATAATGAAGGATGTTGACATAGATGAAAATAATCATCAAAACTATTTGAGAGAAATATCCCCCTTTTCTTGAAAACATTTAAAAGTCACACTATTTGTCAAGAAGCCATTTAAAAATAGATTTTTGAATCAAAGTGTCCCATACCACTTTGAAACTTTTTAAAAGGAGTTTTAATTTATAAAACTTTAATGTCCATATAAATAAATCCTTAAAACCATTTTTAAAATATGGACATTAATGAGCAAGATTTAGAAGAATAAGTCTTTAAAACATTTAAAAATGGTATTTTAGTTAGAGATTCTAACCAAAAGAGACACTTGAATACAAATAATTGAGGTAATGAAAACGTTGTAATATCATGAGAATAAAGGGATTCATGATATACTATGTCAAAGTACAATATACACACCACATAAAAGTGATTTGGTGTATATCAACAAAGAAGTCTCAATGGAATGTAAATTGAGATGAAATCTCTCAAAAAGGTCGAATCCTTAGGTTAAGGATAAATCAACGACATAATTATGTGTGAAAAATATAAATACACTCAATATGACTGGATATTTAGTGTAAATCAATCAGATGAAATTCACACATATTCTTGTAAAAACAACACCAATGAATTGGATATTTAACTCAACAAATGGAGATTGAGTTAAAATTACCCTTATCAAGTTCATACCGATCACTTGAGAATTTATCAATGGAGTGATTATGGGTATCAAAATTATATCCACAGAAAGGGGTGTGTAAATTAAGACATAATCAAATGAATAGCGATTCCACACATAATCTTGGAGTAATATAATCAATGAAATATGCGTAAAGCCAAATGAGTGGAAATTGAAATCTCAAATTCCCTTATCGATTAGGTAACTTACGAAACATACACCCATGAAAGAAGTATCATACCATGATGATGTAAATACCCATTAATTAAAGTATATTCCACAATGAATATGATCATGGGTAGTACACATACACCACATGTAATAATTAAGTGGTGATCAATGGAATTCTCACGGAATTAAAAGTGAGATAAGAAACCCCCTTACCACATTAATCAGCTGAGTCATATGGCCAAAAGTTAATAACCACCAAATGATTTATAGAATAGCATGAATATAAAGAGAATCATGATAATATATATCAAATGGTAGTACACAATACACCACTTTCAATAATTTAGTAGCGAACAATGGAAATCTCACGGAATTGAAAGTGAGATAAGATAATCCCTTACTTTGTACTTTTTCCTTGGTCGATGGTAGGTTTACCTCCTGTATAATGGTGAAATAATTTTTATTGAATAATACAATAATCAGTTACTTCAATATTATATCATATATGATCTTTTAACATTGATTTGTTAATAATATCTTAGAATTATCGTCATTTCAGGTGTTAACGGGTTCATTTTACTTTACATTCTTTGTTATGTGAGCCATATTCGTTATTAATGGGATGTATATTATTCATATCCAGAATGGTATCAAGTCCTTAAACATAATTTTTAAATCATCAAATGATAATTATACTTGAATGGATACGATGGAGAATGAATCTCATCGCGTTCGTGGAGACGGTAGTCCGTACGTACGCACAAATGCTACTTCCATTTAATTTTTATTTTAAAAGAATCGAATCCAAAAAATACATAGGTATATTACTATTCCAGTAAAATATAATATTTTATATATGTTACTTAAGTTCATTAACACCATCCTTTATACGTTCCATGTGTGGTATGAACGAGTCGTATCATTTTAAGGGGGCGGTAGTCCGCACTTCCTCAAATGAAATTATCGTATGTATATACAACATGAAACGAATAATTGTATGAAATAAAATGGAATTACAGAAGCTTATATATAAAATATATATCATTAATATCATATTTAATTACAGTTCCATCCGAATGCCCACCATGAGAGGCGGTAAGATGTATTTGAACAATCATCGTTTCGTGAGGCGTTAGTTTGCCATCCACAGAAACATTATGTTCATCATCCATTAGATGGAGTTGTGTGAATGTGTAGTTTGAATCCTTCTTATAACAACATCCTAGTATATTTTGGATACTGGTGTTGTTACAAAATAAAGGAAATAAAAAGAGTTTGGGGGTTGGAGAAGCAAAATAATTGAAAATAATTTAAGAGAAAATGTTACCTTTAATTTAGGCAACTCACTTTGGTTGGAACCAAAAGACTTTTTGAAATGCTTTCTGCCTAAGGGGAAGCTTCAAGGAGGAGGAGAAAGATGTGGGGAGATTAGTTGGGCAGAGTTTGGACGAGCCAAGTGGCTTGAGAGGTGTGAGGAATGAGTAGAAGTGGTCTCCTTTTATAAGGGAGAGGAGGGGCTCTTTAGGAAAGTGTGAAAGTATTACTTTATAATATAATTATATTCGGTTTATAATGGTCCAACAATCATTGAGGTCGAAGCTAAGATGACTAATATTCTAAATAACATCAACCAATAAGAATTGGACAGGTTTTAGATAATATTTTAATCATTATAATCTTATTTATTTAAATGATTTATTAATGAGGTAAACATTGCATCATTATTGTGTCATTAATAATTTAAATTATTTGATGTCTAAAAATTATAAATAAAATATCATTATGTAGAAAATCCTTTTAGCTTTCTAATTAATATTTATAATCGAAAATCCAACTTGTATAACCCTATGTAAAAATTGTTCTTTTAAAAGATGTAAGCTTATGCCATTTTTGTATTCATTTTAACTTAATTAAAATAAAGTGTCATTATCACTTACAAGTGGATCAATGGGGTCCCAAAATTGACCCAAAGATTCCCATGGTCGACCATGTATCAACAAATAGGGTTAAGACACGTTTTAGGGTAATTTAGTATTATTATAATATTATTTTTTAACCATTATTTACCGGATTTACCCTTAACCATGGTAAATAAAATATTTACCGCAGTAATTATTCAAAATGTCTAAAAATAAAAGTTACCTATTTACACAATTTGAACATCCTGATTCCAAATATGGAATCCATTTTTTTAAATTCAAAACACAGAAGTGGCAGAAATTAATTTAAAATTAATTCCCGCTGTCAAAACAAAAAGCGTGTTTTTAAGAGATAATAACTATCAAAAGATTGACACTTGTTTATGTTCGGTTTAATTGTAAAATTATGTCCAATGACAAAAATTAAATTAAATGGAAAAAATATATTCTAAA
This sequence comes from Viscum album, assembly GCA_963277665.1. Taxonomy (NCBI): domain Eukaryota; kingdom Viridiplantae; phylum Streptophyta; class Magnoliopsida; order Santalales; family Viscaceae; genus Viscum; species Viscum album. The sequence continues at coordinate 2,080,438,702 of OY728143.1, read as the reverse complement.
TATACTTTAAAACCACTCAAATTCATAATTTATCACTATTAATTATTTTGATTAAAAAAGTTGTTTTTAATTAAAATTTAGTAATTTTTACTATTCATCAAAATATGAAAGTTATCCGAAAAGTACCAAAATTTCACCTTAGGCTAAATTTGATATTCCGAATCCAAAAATGAAGTCCATTTTGAAATATAAAATATATATAATTTCAAAAAATTAAGTATTACTATTCATAACGGCTAGTTTGATCGGTTGTGGTGTGTGTTAAAACTCGATGTTGCGTACAACACACGCTACTGTTTTATTCAAAGGAAAGCGTACCGTGGAAGCTTGGGATGTTTTATTTTAAATTTTTTTGATGTCCCCATTTAGTCAAAAAGTTTAAAATATTTTATTTAAAAAGGGTTCACTATTAAAAGTTGGTAAAACTACAATACTGAAGATGAATTTGTTCTTACATTATGTCTAAGAAACTCATAATATGGATTCTAAAATTATAAGGATTATATAAAGTTTAAAATTTAGTTAATACTATTCATAACCTTTTTTGAACGGCTTGTTTGGTAAGTCATGGTGCGCTTGAACTCGGTGTTGCGTGTAGTGCAAGTTATTGAATTATTTTGAAGAAATAACACACTATGAAATCTTGCGGTGTTACACCTTGTATATTAGAGTTCATAACCATGAGTCATGAAATACAATATTGATATAGAAAAAGACTAAATCCATACAGGATTATAGTAAATGATTCGTGAGAGCATAATATCGGTATAAGGCATGTAATTGTGTCATACTCATAATAATATTAAGTCTATTAATTATTAGTGAATGATATTTTCCAAGAAAATCATAGTGTAATAGGTTTACTTCCAGAAATTTCATAAATTTCACGTTCACTCCCAATACTATTGTATCAGAAAATTTCCCTTACACGTCATGGTTCTCACCCCACTTCAACCTTCTTTGTCTCAAGATATATCATTATCTACCCAGTAAATTACTAGTAGAAATTGGTCCCAACCATATTAAAAATAATATCATAAATAGTTGTTCAATATTATCATAAAAAATTTATTATATTATAATCGTTGAAAATAAATGGGTTTCATAAACATTACATCATAGCATATTACATTGAAATGATATGGACTTCATAAACATTTCATCATAACTTAAAACATGGAAAATAAATGATTTTTATAAACCATGTGACAACATATTCACAAACAATATATATAGAGTAAACGGAATGTATCATTGGATCATATAACTAGTGAATCTTAAGATGAGTTATGAGTTCTTTCATTGATGAATAAAAAATAAAAAAAATATTATAAATTTCACGGGGAGTATAATACTTTCATTTTAAGTATATCCTATAAAATAGAAAAATGTCAAAAATATTATAAAAATAAATATATTTAAAAAAATTGAAACATTAAATGTAATCTTAAAAAATTTTAGTGGGCATGATGGCAATAAATTTGTTTCATGCCATATAATGGAAAAGAAATTTTTATTTTCACATTTTTGTAAAATCATTCAAATGTAACTCATTCATAAAAAAAATATTCTCTTTAAACATTTTATTAATAAAGGGAATGAGGTTAAAAATTACATAAACAGTAATTCGTGAATATTAAAAACCTTTCTAAAAATGCTTTTTGTAATTCTGGATATGGATGATTTGTTTTTACCAAAGAGATAAATAAGGTTGATTTTTATTAAAAATACATTCTTAGTATTTTGAGTACATATGGATAGGAAAATAGAGTTAAATGATTTATATTAAATAAATAACTATAGTAGTATAAAATTCATTAATATATTTACAAGTAGACAATAATATTTAATCATTATAATTTATTCATAAAGAATCCTTATAGTCAATGAGATTGAAACATAAGGCTTCTTACATATCACTAAATTCCATCTTACATATTAAATCCTCTAATATAATTAATATAATATTATTATAAATAATATTCAAAAACCAGAATCATATATATGAAACAATATATGATTTAAATTTATCCTTTTAAAACCATTTATTAATAAATCAATATTAAATCACTATTGTTATTAATAATTGCTTCGTTTTTCATGTATCTTTTGGATTGGTAGTTTTAGTCAATGTAATTTAATCCTAGTTTCATTATATAAGGAATTTTAATCATTTTTTAAATTTCTTATATATTCAATATATAGATATATACATCTATAAATTTTAGGGATAGAATAATGAATTACATTGTTCATGTAGAGAGTAATTTGAAGTTAAACAAGAACAATATTTTGAATTTTGATGGATGGAATGAAAGAAATTTAAATATAATTTTATGTTTAAAAGATAATTATTATATCATATATATAATATAAATTCTATAAATTCATCCTAATTACTATCCATGAAGAATATAAATGAAAAAAATAATCACATCAACTCATGAAGGTGGTAGTCCCCACATAACATTGAGTGACACTATTATTTCACAAGGGATTATATGGTAGCTTGGAAGACATTATATTATAATTAAATAAGTATAATTATTTCATAAATTTCATATATAAATTTTAAACCCATAATATTTTCTATCCAAAAAATAAGATGATGATAAATTAATTTGATCTCTATGTGGACATGGTATATTATACATACGAACAGATGATACATTCAATTCCAATTTTATGGGAAATGGTGTATAAGGTTAAATTCAAAATAATATTATTATATATTAATATTTATATTAAATAAGCACATTTTTATGAATAAAATAACTTATTTAAATGAGGGTAGATATGAATTTAAAATAAAGTAATCAGTTAAGGCGACCACCACTTATTTGAAATGAATCCTTTAGATTTCCAAAAAAGGGATATAGGATTGTTATTTGTGGAAGTAAAAAAACCATTATATTTATCTTGGAAAGCATATACGATAAATTGGCTATTTTGGGTTGAAATATAACATAAACGTGGTGAAGAGAAGGTAAATGAGGTGTTCCTATTTGTAATTTAGGGGAAGATAACTCATTGATTTTCATAAAATATAAAATTAATATAAATAATTATTAATGTATAAATTGATGAAATAAGATATTTTTCGTAAATAATATGAGTATCTATATAAAAGGTGTCATCCAATAAAATTTTTACATGATTGTATCACACTATTAACCTTAACATCTAGTTTTAACCGTCTTCCATCCCTTTAATAATAGCCTTAATATTAATATTTTCTATAGATTAAGGGTTAATATTGTTACTATAAAAATAAAAAAAACATATAAATTGACCCTATTTGATTATTGATACCATATCCAATTAATATTTATGATTCATAAATTTTTCTTAATTTTATATCATTTTAAAAAAAAATTATTATATATTATAAAATATCATTAATGTCTTTTTTTGACACTACTTATTTAATGTAACATTAAATATATCCATAAAACAGATAATGTGATAATAATGGTTTCAATCCTTTCAAAATGTTATATTGATCTAGAAAATTCTCAGAGACATTATGTCATTCAAACTATGCAACTTTTAATATTTTTAAATCTTTCATTGTATTTTTCGTATTAAATAATGAAGTATTCCATTAGTTTTTTCGAACAAATAAATGTTATTATATATGTAATAAGTATTAAAAAGTAAATTTCAATCAATAAAATAATTTCAGAAAATAAATATCTAAAAGTATATTCATTCCAAAATTTCATTTCTCAACATTTGGATAAATATGATATATTAAAAACTAAGGGAATGATATTTTATAATATTCTTGGATATAAGTCTTATAATGGTCATTTTCAGGTTTCTATGTCTACATAAATAATAAATTAATTCATTTTGTTGATATCATAGAATTAAATAAATAAAATCAGAATTTTTCTCCAGAATTATGTTCTTAACACATAGTTTTAGACAATATTAAATTGATTTACTAATTACCGAGATAATAAAATTTTCCACAGTTACTATTCATATTAACTAAAAAATAAAATGTGACTGTTTCAAATATTTTATTCTCTTAATTATTAATATATAGTTTTTTAATCTAATTATATTCCTATAAATTTATTAAATTATTTTTATGGTACGTTTTAAAATTGTTATGAAAATTACTTTTTAAAAACTATATTTTTTCGTATAAAATATGATTTATTACTCTCCTATGCATAATAATAAAATAATATATGGATGTTAAAACCTTTTAATGAATATATGATATAAATTTCAAAACAACCATTCACCAATATTGATCTATTTATATTTCTAGGTTAAAAAATATATCACACATAAATACTATTCTTTATAATAGTTGTTCCTTTATTTTAAATTGTTTATTTACTTTATAATTTCTTGGAACCTAATGAATTCTTTTTTATATATATGAATACCATAAAATTTCATATTTTTGTCAGTCTCATACAAACCCACTAATTAAATGGCTTGGTTGTAATAATATCTTAATAGTATATCAATGTTCATATAAACTCATTGCATTATGTAACACAAACTATCAGTGAGATTAAATTTATTTGAAAAAATATATTACATAAAATATCTAGGTGATACATTCTACCCCCGTTATAATATTTTTCAACTTTGATATATCAGTAATATGATATAAAAATATATAATATTACCACATCATATCCTTAAAATCCCACATATCCTTGTTAAATTGTTGGTTTCACCACATAACATTGACTAAGTGAGTTATCTTGTATCCTAGATCTTTCCCATTATTATATATATTATCCACATGATTTTACTCATAAGAAAAAACTTAATAAGGTGTTATTACCACTTAATTCATTATATTTGATGTATTATATAGTTATATCCATAAAAGTGAAACATGGAACACATCATGAACCAAATAGAGACATATGGAAGCCGCAATTGATAAGATAGATTCCCAATGTGATCATAATTTTGAATGAAAAAATATACCAAGTTCATAGAATTACATTCATTACCAATATCATCACCCTCTTCCATAATGATTTTAATAATAATATCTATTCACTAACATCAAACTATAGATCATTCTGATTATTTTTAACATAACTTTTTTCTACTTTGAGATTCCTTTATTTGTTGGTGAATGACTCAAATATTTTCCACTATTTTCTCTTCTAGATCAATTCCAAATATATTTAATTGTCAATATTCATTGTATCATGTTGTTTTTCTAAATTTAAGACCATAAAGGGGTTCATATTGATATATTTAATTATTATATTAAATGATATTGTAGTAATAAATTCCACAAACTGAATGTGTCGACCATATCCACCTTTTAAATCCATAGAGTAAAAACACAGTACTTACTCTAGAGTTTTAATGTTCCCCTCAAACTAACCATCAATATAATAATGAATATTAATTTTGAAATAAACCTCTATAAGTTGGTAATGATGAAGGTTTCACCACAACATCAAGGTAAACCTCAATCCTAACTAGATACAATTTATAGTGGTATAGCCTATAATATTACCACTTCCATAATTTATACCTACAGATGTTAATCAAGAGAGAAATATTCTTCTGTGGAAATGAAATGATGCACAATCTTAAGATGGTCGCATAAGACCCATATAACATTATTACCTTTAGTTTTTTATGGTATTTGATTGATAATACCCATCATGATGTTTTATCATTTCCATTTGGTATGGGTAATTATTGTATCATCCACATTGACTTCGGTCTGTCATCCATAACATGATGATATAAAAAGAACCAAGAAACATACTATACTATAACACTCTTCATGTCATCCTACTAAAAATATTATTTTAAATCACTATACATATTTGTACATCTAGGATGAGTAGAGAATTAATTACTATGATCTCAATCCAACAACTAATCCTAATTCATTTTTAAAGGGAAACATACATAGTTTATGAACATTATTATTCCCTAACAATCATGCATGAACTCAGAAAAATTTCAAACCTGATTTTGTATCACTACATCTTCCTTATACTCCTCTTAAACCTTCACATATATATATATTATCAAAAACTCATTTGATAATTGTAATTCTTCCCCTTTCATAAATATTTGAAGATCTATCCATTGCAGAACAATAAATGTTAGATCTTTTGAGATCCTCATCACAGGCACACTACCATGATCCATTCTATGTTGATAATACACTTCATTGTTTTTTTCCTAAGGTTCTAATGTATTGGGAAATCATAATCACTAATAATATTTAACCAACCTCATCGATGCATGTTTTATTCTTTTTGAGTGAAATATACATTTATATATTTTTTTATTATTATATATGTCAAATGTTTATCTATAGAGACAATAACCTGATATCTTTATTGAAAAAAAATATCATAGCTATCTGAAAATCCATAGTTTGTTAATTTTTCTCATTAAACAAAAATTTTCCAAAGTTATAATATAAAATTTTATCAATCTGCATGAGTTTTCACCCTATACACTTATTTGATTCATTACTATAGATTACAAACCCTTCTCTAATATAAGGTAGTGTAAGAATGCCTGTTCGAACTAGACATTCATTAAGATCCTTAAATCATTTTCCACATTCGTCCATCCAAATGAACATGTCTCCCTTTCGAGATAACACAGAGAGTGGATTTGATATATATAAAACATTTTCCAAAAAACACTAATTATATTTATCCATATAATTAAAACTACTGATCAATAACATTGTAGTTTTCTAGAAATACAATATTCAATAACTTCTATATTTTAATGGGATATATGTGTACCCTCACTTGAGATCATCTATTAGATGAATGGGAACTTCTAGGGAAAAAATTCATTCTTGTAATTTTTTTCTAAAATAATCTCCCCCCATAGGGTCTTCAAACAAATACGTAAATGATCTCCATCCACTTCCGTTCTCTTTGAATATATAATTATATCATCTATAAATACTTCCATATACATATACACTTATCCTTTGATGACTCTATTAATTGAATCTATAAATAAATCGAGGGATATAGAAAGATGAAATTGAATCACTATAAATTCACAATGTCCAGACCATGTCTAGAATCTTAACCTATTAATATATACATTCTTGGAACCTGAATTAATGAAATCTAGAAGAAATATATATCTTAAAAAATTACTGAGCTCCACACCTCTGATCAAATAAGATATAAATACAAGGTAGAGGATTCTTCTTCAATAGAGTGGTATTATTATGTTCATGATAACCAACGAAGAGTCATATTGATACAACGTTCATCATAATGAATAGGTCCACCCTAGGGTGACTCACATTTCTGAATGACCGTCTTTCCAACATTCTACAGGAGTTTCATATTCCATTTTAGAAATTCAATCAATTCCATTCTATATAGAATCTTAGAAATATGTGTAGAATCAGGTATGGGTTATATTGCTATAACAACATCATTATTTATTGGATGGGATGGGAATTATTATATAAATGCATCAATAAACACCTTAAAACTGGGAATATCATCAACATAGGGTTTCTACCCAACCATATGAGAAAAATTACCTCTTGAAATATAATTCAGTACTTTTAGGATGGATTTTAATTCCCCATGAATTTTATTTTTTCCCTCACAATGGTAGAGGATCCTATGTAAGATCAACCTATCAATTTTACCTTACCTTACAAAGAATTTGATCAGGGATTTATGTAATTATTTTCAATAAATACCCAACCTAATATCAAATTCAACTACAGAAAGAAGGATAATATTTAATAAAAACACAATCCTTCAAACATCAGTTTGACAAGAATTACATTCTTGGAATGTGATCATCATACCCTTATTGAATTATACTGCTAACCCAACATCTAATTTTGTTTTGATAATTCATATTGTTATAATGGAATTTCAATATAGGAGAATATGGTAGATATATATTTAAATTAATACATTATCAGTTATAGATAGGATGGATTGTGTAACTTTAAAACTGTTGTTATCTTACCCTCATATGAAATAGTGATCTCATGATACTTCCACATCTCTCTGGGCATAAGTGGTTGATTACATTGGTCATAGTCATTATTCATTATATTTGAGTATATGTAAAAAAATTACCATAATCAATGAATTTAAATCATTTGATTGTAGATGGTTAATTCTCTGACATTTTATCTCTATTCAAATTGTTATCCAACTTCTTCCCCTGACATTAGTATTCAATTTCCAGATGAACTTCTTTTAAAAATTTGATATATTTATCAATTTCATTAAGTAAATTTCCCCATGTTTCATTCATTATTATGATGTTAAAGGAAAGATAAAATTCATGTGTCCATAATTTTTAAAATTTCAATTTATTCCATTTTTTCATTTCTTGTAAAAACCATATGATTGATGGGCAACTCAAATTTCCATCTCCACCATGATTGCACATCAAATGAGTTTATCAAAGTCAATAATGTCCCTTGTTGATAAACCCCATTACAGGATTGGTTTTAATCTACTAATATATCAATCAACTATACATCCAAGCTAGATGATAGTACTATAATCATATCTCAAAATTCAAGTAATATTTTCTTCATAGGTTCCATTAAATTTATCATCCATATATTTTATCACAAGTAATTACTTTTATATTTTTATACAAATAATACATGGAATATACATATGGAGAAATTATCTCTTAAACTCATCCCACACCATTGGTTAAATTTCTTCATTATTCTTCATGTTATTAAAATGTCTCTACTATTGATATTTTTTTTCCATCAAAATGATAAATATCTAGAATCACATTCATATATTAAGAACACTAGATAACAAAAATAAATCAGTATTATTGATCTATTTATTATTGACCAGTAGGTTAGTAGACCCACTAAAAGTATGTTGAAATTGCCCCATAAAGTACTCAACGTAATAGTTTTCCGTTATTGATTTTTTAGAAGACCAGTATGATTTCTATCTTGATATTTTTTTTAGAATAAAAATAATTTTTTTTCCGTTCATCTCCTAAAACAATTAATTTCATGTAAGATAAACATTGTGTTTTCCATCACATTTAGCATCAAAATTACTCCTCCAACCTATATACATTTATTAAATACAAAACAGTGTGATAAAAATTATAATATATAGAAACCATATAATAATGAAAAATTATTTATCAGATTTCTAAATCATAAAACATTCTTCTATGACACGTTAGCTTTAACCATGGAACTTCATGACCACTAATAAAATAATGTGATTTTATCTTATACATATTCTTAACCAAATTGTTATTAATAATTTTTTATTAGATTAGATTATATCGTATATTTTATCCTTTATATATTAACAAAAATAGCAGCATGTCCTTTTCGTATATGGATATTAAATATAAATTGATGAATATTCATTACATAACATAATTATCCATGACATAATCATATAATTCCTATAGCTTTGGAAACAAGGAAAAATTAATAGCTGGTTAATGATATATATACATTATATCCCATTTAAATCATTATAAATATCACCCTTCTATGATATAAAATAAAAAAATTATTTCTTTACATCCTAGGATAGGATATATATGATATTGTGACATCAGATGCTCTGTTAGAGTGAACAAGGGATGTATAACCTATCATATTATAATCACATGATAAAAAAAGATTGAGAAGATTATTTTAAAGTTTGAAAATCATATCCTACATATCATTTATCAGAATCATGATCACTTTAATAAAAAAATATAGATTAGAATACATTAATCATAATGGGATCAAGAAACATGATCCATGATAACATAATATAGGTATAAGACATGGAATTTGGGTATACAGATGAGAATATAAATTAACTTCTATATTAGTCAAGGAACATTTACAATAATATCATAGGGGAATGGTTTCACTCACAACTATCATATTATTCAGTGTTAATTACAAAGGCTATCATTAAGTGATAATTACCATTATGAAATAGATTCATTCCACATTTCAGTCCTATTAATTTCATGAGATATAAACCAACAACCATTTCATTGGTAAGAGATATAGGTGCCACCCATAAAAAAATTACAAAACATACATGTTTGTGCCATATGATCTTAAATAATTCATAATATCTGAACCCATGAAATGAAATTGGTTTCCTTGACAATTTATCATAGTATAACCAATGGAAAAGAAACATGCTTCATAAACATTTCATCATATCATAACAAATAAAAATAAATGACTGTTATAAAAAATCACCCCATTAATGATCAGTATTAAGAAATATAATATTGGGTATAACTCGATCATATCCCCCATATTGATTTATAATAACCAAGGGTCACTTTCATTGATGAATAGAAATAAAATTAAATTCTAATTAAAACATTCATGAGGGTAGAACCATTCTATATTGAAATAACTTATTTAGAATAAAATATTTTTAATATATTATGGAAAACAATCATTGAAAATATCCTTGAAAAACTATAATGTGAGATTAAAAAATATTTATTTCCAAGATAGAGAGTAATTACATCCATTCCATATATTATAAAAGAAAACATTCTTTAAACATATTTGTAAATAAATATAAAAGTACATCATTATGTAGATGAAAATAAGATTACATTTAAACTATTTTTAAACAATAATTTTTTTAACAAATTAATTTAAAAAATAATTTTATAAAATTAAAAACCATATTGAAAGCATTTTTAGAGAACATGGATATAGAGGGAAATTTTTTTTTTCAACCAAAGATGATGTAAGGTATATTTTGGAAAAAAAATATATTATTAGTCTGTTAAGTAAATTAAGGGAAAAAATTATTGGAAATATGTATTTTTAAAAAATAATTTGGATAATAAAATTCATAGAAATGATGAGAGTTATAACATAATATATCATCATTGGAATTTAATCTTAAACAATTCCGATAAACAATGAGATTAAAAGCTAAAACCCCTTAACCCAGGTCTGATTTATATTGTATATTTTTTAACCTCATAAATAATAAATATAGGATTATTATAATTATTATTCAAGAATAATACCCATATATATCAATTAATATATTATTAGAACTAAACCATCTTCACATTGTTTATTAACATTTAATTTATAAAAATCACAAATCTAGATGAAAAAAACATTGTAGTTCATGTATGTTTTGGTATAGTAGTTTATGTCCTCTTAACATATTCATTGGTACCTCATATCAATAATCTTAATCAATGTATTAACATCACATATATTAATTATTTATATATTTATATTATTCCATAAAAGTAAATTATAGAAAAATGAATTGAACTGTTTATGAAGGTGATCAACTATATGTATAGATAAATAGTATTTTCATTTATTAATGGATTAAATGAATGAAAGGTAAATATTAATTATGATTTAAAGGATAATTATTATTCCATAACTATCGACCATATATATTAATAAAATTTATCCAAATTATCATCAATGTAAATATTAATGAAATATGAATCATATAACTTCATGGAGTTGGTAGTCCACACTCATGTAAGAATGAAGTTAATTTTTCCAATGAATTGGATGGTAGGAGGATTGACAAGATTTTATCATTTAATAGGAATAATTCTGTTATAAATATCATATGTAAATATTAAACCCATCATAATAACCATATATAAAAAATTCTGATGAAAAATTAATTGTATTGTTATATGGAAACAGTAAGTCACACTTACACTCAATTGATACATCCACTTTCCATTTGATGTTATATAGGATGTATAATGGTGTTATTATAAAAACCGAGACTTTATGGAATTTTTGGGGTAAATTTATATTTATTGATATTATTTTTTTACATGGAAAAAAAAAAATTTTAGTGAACCATGGTATACTTTATATATTTTTATTTTAAAATTCCTTTTATAATATGATATTAAAAAATTAATAGTATAATTAGAAAAAACTAAATTATAAATATTTATTATAATTAATATATATAAGGAAATTATATTATTAAAAAAGTAATTAATAATTAGAAAAGTAATTATATGAATAAAAAATACAATTTTCTCTAAAAAATTGTTTCCAATTCTTTCTGGGGAAAGAATAAAATTAATTTATTGTTTGATTTAATAAAAAATACATCAAAATTTAAATTTTAATTTACAAAAATTTTTGAAAAAATTATCATTTAGAGAATTGTTGACAATTTTTTAGAAAGATAAATTTTTTATTAATAGTAAGAAAACATGCTTTTAATACAAAATTCATTTTTATTTAAAAAATGAATATGACCCGTTTGATTTTAAGATGGGTTTGAATGTAAAATTTGATCAATTCTGTATTTATTGATCATATTTACATAATTTTATTATTTTAAAATTAAATTTTTATTTTATTTCTTTCCACAATTATGAATAATATTAATTTGGAAAACTGTTTTTTATTCATGTATTTTGGTTTAATTTTACATAAATTTATACTAATTGTGTGAATTTAATTTTCATAAATGTAATATATGTTTTTAATAATTATAATTAATAATATCTAATATATTTAACATAATTTTTTACCTTAATATATATTAATAATTTTTTTGATTATTGGACTTTCTTAAGGCTGAAACTGGTTTATCAAGGGGTTGAACTAATTATATAAGAGATAAAAATGGACAATAAAAAAGTAAAAATATCATTTTATGGATATATATCTTCATTATCACCTATAAGGATCAATAATTACTCATTTTATTTCTTTATATACTGTAAAAAATATGGGAAAAATTATTCAATTGAAAATTTTCTTTTATGTCCTCTCCCACTTATAAAAGGTTGTCCTCAATTATCTCTTATTCAAACATCCAAAACCATTTGTATTATACAATGGATTTTACAATACCTTGTCTAGAAACCTCCATAAATGCTATATTCCTTATTATTATTAAGAACCCCTCATAAAAATTATTTATGTATATACATAAAGACATTTTTCAAAGTTGATGAAAAGTTCGTAAAATTGTGTTTTTGTTTTATTTATTTTTACACATCATTAATGTATTATAAATCAATATTGTTATAATAATATATATATATATATATATAAATATATATATTTGTGAAATAATTATATTTTTTATGTTAAAATAATTATAATTATCAATCTCTTCTTCCTTTAAATGGGAAATAAAAACCGCGATCGTGTACTTGGCGGGCTACATCGTCGGAAACTGATGCAATTCATTTCCCGTCACCACCTCTCACAGAATGATATAATGATTTATTTAACATATTTATTTCATAATTATGACATAATTACCGTTTTTAATTATTATATAACATATCTAATTTTACTTTCCATTAAATATATATATGATAAAGTCGTTCTTGGTTACAATAGACCACAAGCTCATGAATTGATGTTATTTAGTTTTCACATATGATTTTACATGTAATTTTATTAAACAAACTAATACATGAATTGGTCACCAAATTCAATGCTCTAAAAAATTTATTAATATAAAATATTAATAGTACAGTCATGAGGTGTATTAAGCTAACACTATCTAGTGTGTAAGGTAGTTAAAATTTAATGAGACAAAAATATTCATTTAAAAGATCGTTTATAAACATAAACATTTGAAAACCCATTCCATATTAGTATAATTCATTAAATTAAAAATAGTCCATGTGTGAAAAAATACTTTGAGATATTGTATCATTTAATCTAGGAACAGAAAATAATGAGAGTAAATTTAGGCCAACCTACTAACTCAGTAAGTAAAATGCAGATGTAAAAATGATTTCTAAACTGAAATAAAAATTGAGGATTAATATTATTACATCGTTTAGGAATTAACAAACATTCACCCAAGTGAATAAGTTAGATGGAGAATAACTACATTGCATGATGGTTTATGAAAGAAAATTGGTTCCCAGAAACTAAATTCACATTCCAAACATATGTCCATATATTTCAATGAAAAAAGCAATACATACATTAGAAAATTTAGCATCCATCAATAAGGATGGTTAACACAATGTATGAAAAAACACAAGAAATTTCTGATTCAATAGAGATATCAGATTAAGTGTCCTTAAATAGTCACTATTATCATCCTACAGATTCTATCATCACAATAACATGAATTGGTGTCATTGTAATAAATCATTCCAAAAAGATTTTTTTATAGAAAACAAAAACATCTAAGGGAAGTAAAAAAACACACATTCCAAATGGCACATAAAATAATTATCTTCCAGAGAAAATGCCAAAAGCATGAGTTCATGAATATTGAAAACTATGACCTATCCAAATAAGAGTCCCATCTACAAAGCATTCATCAAATCCAAATAGATAAAAAAATCATCACTCAATTTTATGAAATGAATCATGAAATAGTACAAATCAAAAATCATTATGTTATATATCAAAAACATAACCAACTATGAATTATATATATCAAAACCGTTAAAACTATGATAAAATATTTATTCGGGAATAAAATATATATAAAGAACCCCTCAAATATCCACATATTCATTAGTAATATATATGTTTCCAAGTGAAATAAAAAATATTTTCTTTTATCAAAAATGATCTTGATAAGTTCCATATTCTATCATACATCATATACTAAAGTATATTGGGGTTTTAATTCCATGTAATTTCACTGAAGATAAAATTGTTTCCCTTAATTCCTCCACCACATTAATAAACTTTCTATTTCAGATTTTAAGGTAGTTATTATCAGAAATATCACCATTTCTAAACTTGATTAATGTATTTGTATCATTTTTTTCAATCCATGTGTGATTTTATTCTAATAAATCTTATTTCTCCTCATTTTTATACATATCACTAACAGTATAATAATCTACATCATCACTGCAATTTTTATCACAGTTAGTTTATTTAGAGAATGAAATCAAATGTTTAGAATCCATGAACAATGTAGGGATAATATTATTTTCATTCATAGAGGCCCTTGTGTATTGTGTGAAAATATTTCTCTCAATTTTTGGGTAATCCCTACAATTTAGTATTTTCTAGATATTCAAATTAATGATACCATATGAATAAACCATTATTTTTTACATTTATTATCTCTTTATTTAATGAAATAATCCTATAACTGACTATATTTATCAAAATCGTCATGAAGAGAGTCCCAAAAATCATTTTGGACACTTTTTCCATCTTCATAATCCCTTTGTGTTATCTCAATAGTATATTGATAAGTTTTAATCGGAAAATCCATATGTTAATTATTAGATTGAAAACTAAAAAATTTGAACTATCATGACCCTCCTTTACTATGATGAGGTAAGGGATAGCGGTTTGACAGACCGTTCATTTCTTATGTTGAAGGATAGATAATGACCCCTGAAACCTGCCCTCAATAGGTCCCAGAGTGATGACTAGCACTAAGGGTATAGAATCACACAAAAAATGGAAGGCATTACCCTTTTTATATAGTAGGATCGGAAGATAAGATATTAAATCCCAAAAAACACCAAGATTGGATGTAAAATTAAAGCCAAAACAAACCATTCCCACATGCATGTTCCAAAAGTAAGTGCTACATAAGTACAAGAAAACTCCAATGGAAGTACTAAGGAAATGAAAAACAGAAACAACAATTATCCCAACATCTGAACTAGTGTGGTCCCGCACGATCCTTGAATTCCTTTTGGAAACCTAAAATTAGTTTATATATATAGGTTAGTGTACAGGTATACTCTATAGGGAAAACCAAAAGCTCGAGTGCACAGGTGGGGAAGAATTCTAATGCCCCGTGAGAAAAAGCGATAACCAGAGCACCTAGTGAGTAAACTATCCACAAAAACCTAACAAAGGCATAATACCCAATTAATTAAAGTAATGTAATTTAATAGTAATAACACATAGATATTTTGGTACCCCACACCACTTTCCCACTAGTTATTGAAGACATCCTTCGCATCAGACCTCACTCGCAATTCTCACCGTTATCCCACTTCCATACCCCGCCCACACACACCTAGGCTATCACAACCACACATCCCACCTGCAAGATTTTTGTCCACAAAAACCAAACATAACTGTGCCCACACACACGTAGGCCTGAAAAACTACTGCCACGCCCGATCATACTTGGGCCCGAACAACTATCTCCATGCCCGAAGACACATGTGCATCATCCTGAATACACTTGGGAAACAACTTGCCCACACAATCCTAGGACAACCACCACCACGTACCCTACTCGAAGAGTCTAGGTCTATAATAGACCTCAATCCATCACATCCTACCTAAAGAATCTTGGGATATTCAGGAAAGGGATCCCAAAAAAGAGCTAATAACCAGCCACTCATAGGAGTGTTGGAAAAAACCCTCATTATTGAAATGGGGGTGTTCAGCACAATGTAATCAACATGGGTGGGGTGCTAGTAATAAACATAATAACTAAATTATACATATATCTAAACAATCACTCATCCCAACCTAGTGGTTCCAAAACTAGCCCATACACAAACCCCCTGGTTACTATTCATTCTTAAGCAGGACCAAATCCACAACCAATTCACAACTCATTCCTGGAGAACAATTCCCTTTGAACCCATTCTGGTTATCATATTCATGTGATTCCATTTAAATAATTTTTCACAATTGGGGAACTAACAGGTGTAGCCATAGAAAAAAAGAATAAAACATGTGAATAGTAATTTAACCATTCACACCTGGGTATCTTGAAATTCCATAACAAAAAATGGATCCATGAGATCTCTCGAAGTACTGGTACCAAACCAAGCCCTATCATGTGGCCCCATATGGCCTCAGATCCAAAAACTAATGACTTCAAAATAGTAGAGGATCCCATCCCCATCCTTGTCAATGAAAAAGTATCCAACATGACAACCAGATATGTTACCAAAACAAGCAATGGGGGTTTCCAGATTCAATAACAACATTCATTGATATCATTCTATCCATTTGGAAAATTGTGGTGATCACACATGGATTATTGTTCACTAGACATCCTTTTAATCAACCATGTTTACGTGATTAACCAATTCCTTGGTTACAACCAATCAATCATTATAGAAGACATGGGTTTTTAGTGCGCATGGAAGGACCACCAACAACCATGATTTTCAGTGGACATAAGCCCATACATATCACAAAGTATAGAGGAACATAAAAGAGTACCAAATCATCATCAAACAACCCCATTAATTCTTTAAAACCCAGTTATTATCTTTATTACGGTTCAGTTTCACCCAAAACTGAAGGAAATATTATCCTACCCACCCAGTATGATACACAATTAATAAAGACAAAGAAGAAATCCTACATAGATGATAAATGATCTATGTTTCTCTCCACAAACCAGGAACTGAGGATGCATGAAATCTAGGGGAGGAACTCAGAGGACTCCATGGGTGAGTAGAAAAGATCCAGCATTGGCACACCACTTTCCTAAGGAAGGGGGAATAAAAAATTAACCCAGGAGAAGAAAGAAACTATCTAAGAAGAAAAAAAGAATAAATTCTAGTGCGATAAAAAGAAGAGATCATAGAGTTACGAGATCTAAAAATCTTGAATATTATTAAAGGAGGATCATGGTTTCACCACATGGTTTGGTGGTTACACAAGATGGAATTAATTTTCATTTAATAATTCTCATCGGAGAGGTTTCCATAACAGTTGTGAGTTAAAGGATATCCTTTAAAGAGAGGAAAACACATGTATGAGAGGCAGAACAAGATAGTATGTGAAAAAGGTGTGACACTGAGGAAAATTCCACACGTTTTGTTAAGTCAATGGTTGCCAAACTCTTAGGGGATTTTAGATATCATTTATTTTATTTAAATGGATTTGATTGGGGTATTGAATTTTTTTTCATCAAATGATACGTTGCGGGAGCGGAAAATGTCAAAAACTGGAAAAAGAACGAAGGGTGGGACACTGTTCAGTGAGACAGTGTAATAGTGCCACAGTCGCGGTGCCACCATTTCGAAGTGAGACCATGACAGTGAGGCCATCATGTTTCCACAATCATAGTGCAACTGCTTCGGTCGAACGCCATCATGGAGCCACCATTTCGACGTGCGATCGAGACTTCTGCCACCGTCACGGTGCCACTGTGACCGGTGGCACCATTTTGGTGGAACCATTTGATGGAACCGAGCTTTTGGAAAACTCCTCAATGATCCATTTATGGAGCCAATACACCAGAAAAATTTCAAACTATTCACTCCCTTGGGAATCTAAACTAGACCAGAAGGAAAGAGAGAGGTCCAAACAACCACCTCAAAAAAACACCTTAGGAGTAAACCTCCCTGACAACTTGGAACACCTCTTCCTCATCCATCTTTTGAACGAACACAAATAAACTACCTCTCCTCTCCCCCAAGAAACGAAAAAACATTGAAAGTTCATACCATTAAGTAATATGGATTAGGTAATTCTTTCTAACATTTCAACATATTATTTTCTTTGGTCAGCACTGACTTACCCGCACAGTGATAACTGTGTCAATAGTAACATATCTTGATTAAGGATCATGTCCATCCCTCCCCACAGTCAAGACTCATCACACACATTCATAGAATAAGGAAAACTACTCGTCTCAAGGATAAAAAGGTAAGGCACTTCATCAGTGTCAAGTAAAAAATAGAAAATAAAGAAATGGAACCAAACTCAAAACAAAAGTGAGTATAGGGTCCACATCTGTGCCTCCCTTTCCTAGGTAGTCTCCTTGAGGCCACCATGCCTCCATAACATAGGAACCAAGGGAATGGTTCATCCAAAAATCACCTTCTCTTCAAGATCTTTGATTATCATAGGATGCTCTATAAATGAGGCATCGTTCTCAATATCCAATTTCCCCCAGTCGATGACATGTGAATCATCATGTAGATACCGAAGAATCTAGTAAACATGGAAGATATTGTGCACCCTCTGTAGTGGAGACGGCAGCGATAGCAGATAATCCTCTTCACCGACCCGTGGCTGTACCTTGAAGGGTCTAAAAAACTTGAGAGAAAGCTTACTCTTCCTACAGAACATCTGTTTCCCACACTGAGGGGAGACCTTCAAGAATATTTGGTCCCCGACCTCAAACTCCAATGGTCTCCTCCTATGATCTGCATATGACTTCTTCCGGCCTTGAGCTGCCTTCATCCTTTCCCATATAAGCTAGTCCTTCTCTGTCTTGCTCTGCACCACTTTTGGGCCAAGAAAACATGCTTCTCTGTCCTTTTTCCAGCACACGGGTGAGTGACCCGACCTCCCATACAAAGCTTCGAATCTAGCCATGCCAATGTAGAGTGATAGTTATTGTTGTAGGAAAACTCTTTTAGAGGCATGTGTCACCCCCAAGATCACCCAAAGTCCAAAACACATGCCCGTAAAATATCCTCCAACATCATGATGGTTCTCTCTATCTATCCATCTGTCTAGGGATAGAAAGTGGTGTTGAGGCATAGTAGGGTTCAAAAAGCACATTGTAATCCTCTCCAGACATGTGAGGTAATCCAGGTATCCCGATCGGAGACTGTGGACCTTGGAACACCATGCTACCGCACCACCTCATCCACATACCTCTATACTAAGGCATCCGCCCCACCAAACACATTGATTTCCAGTATGTGATATAATTTTTTTCATCCGGTCCACGGTGACCTAGATAACATCACAACCTTCATGAATCCTGGGTAGTCTTGTGAAAAAATCCATCAAGATGTCACCCCACATCCACTCGGTAACATCTAAATGTATCAAAATACCTCTAGGGACATGGTATTCAGACTTTATCTACTGACACATGAGGCACATTTCCACAAAATCTTCCACTACCTACTTTTCCCTGAGCAACCAAAACTAACCACTCAAACCCCGATACATCTTGTAAAATCATGGGTGTATCACAAAGGGTGATTTGTGGAAGTCACCAAGAAATATCTTACACATTGACCCTAGGATAATCAACCTTTCATGAAACAACATCTGATTATGGTCATATTCTGATCATCCTTCTAGAGCATTTCCTTGGTTAACATGATCACACATTACTTCAGCCTCTATGTCCCCCAACTGAGACTCCTCCACCTGCTACAATAGAGTGGACTACACTGTCATCTGAAATACATAGCATCTACCATCCTCCACACTTGAAACCAGGTGTAGGGTTTCCAAATATTCCATTGCCTTCCAGGATCTGTCGATTCTTGAACCCCATCCTTCGGTGACATTATACTCTCGGCTTCGGCAACCACATTCCCCTTTCCTGAGGTGTTGAAGATTTCGATGTGGTAGTAATGAAGGAACTCCATCCACCTCCAATACTGCAAGTTCAAGTATTACTGGGAGAAGAAATATCTCAAGACCTTGTGATATGTAAAGAAAATGAAGCACTCCCCAATGACGTAATGCCACCACAACATGAGTGAGAACATGACCACTTCATGTTCAAGATCATGGGTGGCATAATTATTCTTATGGGGATGTAACTATCTAGACCAATATAAGATCAACCTTGTTGATACATCAGCACACACCCCTAGCCTTGGCCGGAAGCACCACAGAACACCTCATTTGTCTCCCCTAATTCATGAAACCTCAACACTGGGGAACTAACCAACAGCCCCTTAAGATAACTAATGGATGCCTCACACTGCCCACTCCACTCGAAAGACTTGTATTTCTTGGTCCATGTAGTAAAAGTTCATGCAACTCGGGAGAAGCTGGTCAGGAATCTATGGTAGTAACATGCTAGGCCATGGAAACTAGGAACCTCTTCCACGTTCATGGGTGATTCCCAAGATACAGTCACCTGGACCATTGACGGGTCTACCTCTAGTCCCTACTCGGATACCATGTGTCCAACGAAGTGTACTTCTCGCATCCAAAACTTTCACATAGAAAATTTTCCATAGAGATAGTGTTGTCGTAGGACCTATAAAACCATCCTCAGATTCTTGGAATGATCCTCCTCTGATCTTGATTAGATCAGGATGTTGTCAATAAACATGACTATGAACCAATCAAGATGTTCTTGGATGATGGAGTTCATGAGTACCATGAACACGGCTAGTGCATTCGTAACTTTAAATGGCCTGAAAATGATCTCCAATTTACTGTATCTACACCTGAAGGAAGTATTTGAGATGTTACCCCCCCCCCTCCACCCTCAACTGATGATATCCTGATCACAGGTCGATCTTGGAAAACCACCATGCCCCCTTCAACTGATCTAAAAGGGCGTCGATCCTCAAGAGAGGGTAAGAGTTATTAATCGTTACTTAATTCAGCCTCCGATAGTCTATACATACCCTAAGACCTCCATCTTCCTTCTTTGCGAACAAGACTAGAGCACCCCATGGCAACACACTTGGTCGAATAAACCCGTTTTCATCAGATCGTCGATATGAATTCTCAATTCCCACAATTCAAAAGGTTCCATTCAATAGGGAGGCATCAAAATCGGGAGGGCACCAGGTTGAACATCTATCCGGAACTCAACATGATGTTGAGGGGGTAGAGTCACCACCTCTTCAGGGAAGACATCCATGAACTCACTGATGATCCCCAAGAGAACCACTATCTCGGTATATGTTGTTTCCATTGACAGCTCAGCTAACAACGAAAGGAGGGTCCCTATTCTCTAGCTGCCCTCCTGAAAACCTTGCTTGCCGAAAATAGTCAAATGATCGCCATCCATATCTAAAAGCACAACCCTTATTTAGAAGAATTCAATAATGTTACACATAGATAACACTCTGTCGATACCTAAAATTATATCATACAGGTGAATCTACAGTAAAAGAAGGTCCCCAAGGGACTAATGTGGCCCCAACATTAGTATGCATACCCGTCCAAGACGAGACAACCTAGTCTAGCCTCCGACTAGCATACTCAAAACCAGGAGAACGGGATGTCTCCCTACATATATACCCAGAGCATGGGATAGGCCAGGTGCACCAAAGGTGTTCTAAGCTCCTAAATCAATCAAGGCAGAACCATGAGTGCTGAACAAACAGATTGTACCTCAAATGACTTCTGGACCTGCTGGAACTACTTCCTCTAATGCATGGAACTTCCCACACCCCGCTCTTATTCCCCTCAGTTTTCGGTCTCCTCCCCCACCATGCACTGATCATGGTCCCTGAAGAGCACCCTAAGTTCAACCTCCTCCAGCATTATCTTATCCCGGAGGAGTGTGAACTCGTTGTCCCTGTTGTTCCTGTTGAAAGGGCCCAGCTGAAAACTATTGTTGTTGAGGTGGGTGTTGAACCTTACCACCCTCAGAGTATTTCACTCGCTCTAGGAACTGATATTAATAGTTCCCATGACGTCCATAAATGATGAATCTCGGTCCTAGGCCTGCAATGAAGGGGTGATGACCTGGAGATCGAAACTGGAACAGTTGGGGCCTGCTCCCCATTGGCTGAAACTTGGATGGCACTGACGCAAGAGGCCTACTATTGATGGCCTTCCCCATTGATGAGACCTACTAGATTCCCTCTCGTGATACACCTCCCATCATGTTGAAACCCTACACCACATCATATATATTAGGAACCTCTATGTAAATCGGTAGAGTGAAGGGAGTAACAACATACTGAAGAGAATGTCGAAGTGCCACCTCTTATCATCTCACCTGAGACTCCTCATCGGGTAAAAGGTCCAGAGAAAAGAAAAGAAGATCTGTGAACTTGATCATCAAGTCCCTCACTAACATGATCCCTTAACGAAGGAATAATATCTCCCGCCTCTTCTCCACCTTCATTGTGGAAGAGTGGAATTCTACTCTTAACTCCCTCTTGAAATCAGTCCATGAAACCTCAGCCTCCCTCTTCTCCCCAAGATAATGAATCCCCAACTAATGCTCCACTCCCCAAATTTTCTTTCCGTCGAGTCAATAAGTTTTTCCTTATTAATTTTCCATTTATTCTAGTTTTGAAAATCACAAACACCTTATCCTTAAAAAAATCAATTTTTACCCATGTTTTACTTCCATAATGAAATTTCCTTCCCAAAGGAAATTCATCCCTACCTTGTTTTCATTATTCATGTCAATATTTTTCTAAAGTGTAAAAATAATATTCATATCTAAAATCTCAGAATCATATAATACTTATATATGATGCATTCTTCTTTTTGATCTGAATTCCTCTTACAAACATTCATGAATTTCTACTCTGAATTCCTTGTTACAAAATTTTATAAAGTTCAACTCTGAACTCTAATTACGAACTTAAAAAAATTATAACTCTAAATTCTGATCACCAATTATGATTATGAATTCTCATTACTAATTCTAATGATTAATTCTGATTACGAATTCTCATTTTCAATTCTGATGATGAATTCTCATTATGAATTCTCCTTACGAATTCTAATGATGAATTATGATTACAAAATCTCATTACGAATAATGATGATGATTTCTAATTACGAATTATCATTATGAATTCCAATGATGAATTCTGATTATGAATTCTCATTATAAATTCTGATATTGAATTCTGATTACGAATCCAAATTCTGAATTCTTTTGATAAACAGAAACCAAATATCTCTTCATTATAGACTCCGAATATATTTTCATTAAAATCCAAACTTTGTTTCGCTTACACTCCGAATATTTGAGTTTTCTTATATAACTAGATTTTCTCTTATACTTGTTCTATTATAACACGATGTCTTCTATTTAGTTTCTATCCATTGGTTGAGTGACACATGTATAGGTCCCTCTGAAATTCAAGGAAGAATATTACCGTTGGAGGAGGGAGCCAACCGTTGGAGTTTCTCTTATAAATAGGAGCTCATTTGAAAAGAAGATATACAACATTGACACATCATTGACAACTGTGATTACTTGTTGTTGAAGTGATTTCTAGAGAGGGAGGCTCTTATAAACACTCATGCTTTGTGAAGAATGATTGAACATCTTGTTCAAACATTTCTTCATGTGACTCCGATTGTTGCTGTGTACAATCGAGGGATTCTGAGGATAGGAAGACAGATGTTCCAACACCTTGAAGAAGATTGATTCCTTGCTAAGGAAGACAGAGGTCCCGATTACCAAATATTTGAGGGCTTATAGGGATAGCAAGACAGACTCCTATCTTCGTATTGAGGGCTTACCATGGTGTGGGAAAGATAGACTTTCATGAAAGTATAAATCAAGGGACCATTATCCAAGTTTTTTGGATACAATTCTCTTTAAGTTAAAAGACTTATTACTTGTTACTTGTTTTGTTACATGTTTTTTCGCTGCATTTTGTATTGTTGAGGAAAGTATAACTATCCTATACTTTCTCACTCTTGTACTCTGATTCAGTAATATTCTATACGCTTTAAGGTAGAATCTTAATCATTGTAACTTTTTTTAGTTTCATTTTCAGAATCACTTTTGTAGAACATAGCAAGTGTTTAGAACCTATAAGAGGTCTTGTGAATTATTTTACTTAACCTTGTTAAACATAACTATTTTTAAAAGTTACAAAGGAATTTTTAAAAAGTACAATTGACCCCCCTCTTGTATCTGAGAATCTCATTCTTATTTCGATCCTATGTTTGGTATTACAGAGTATATCATACTCATACATACCATCCTAACAATTGGTATCAGAGAAATAGGTACAATCTTAATTAATATCATGATTAGAATCAGAATAAAATTCTCGAAATTGATTATTCAGATTCACACTTCCAGATTCATATTTCTTGGAATCTATTTTTTAGACTCATAGTTTGGATACAGTTTTTTGTAGAGATATTTTTTCTGTATATTTTCTTTCTTAGAATATTTTCCTTGTATAAAGACTTTTTCTACTAATAAGTTTCAGTGGAAAGGCTTTTATTAAAGATGGCAGGAATAAATGTTGGTTATATAGATAATCTTAATCCAACTAGACCACCAATATTTGATGGTAATGATTACTAATATTGGAGAGATAGCATGAAGACTTTCATTATCAACACTGGGCTTGAAAATTTTGTTATGCTTACTGGTGGATCAAAAAATCCTGATAAAGAAGTAAGTTCCTTTACAAATCAAGAAAAGAATGAATATCAACACAATTATAAGGTACACAATACTCTAATTTGTTCAATGAATATAAATATATATATCCAAATTTCATCTTGTGAAGCAGAAAATTCTATATGGAAGAAACTAGATGTTACTCACATTGGGACTTCCAAAGTAATTGAGACTAGAAGAGCCATTCTTAGAGATGAATATCATGGTTTTATTTTTCCTTATGGGGAACCCATATGCAAGGTGAAAAAAAGATTCATGACTATTGTGAATATTTTACAATGAATGGGTGAAAAAATATTAGATGATGAATCCATTATTGACAAGATCATCGAAATCATTCCAAATGAGTGGGAATCTAAAGGAACTACAATTGATGAGAATAGAAAGGTTAAAAGGACTACCCTTGATGAGCTATTTGGAACTCTTCATTATCATGAGACTAGAATGAAAAGAGATGCCGATATTGTGAAGAAGAAAAATGGAAATTACAGTGTAGCTTTTACTACTACTTCCAATCATATAAAATCCAAGACTCCTGAGAGAGTTACTAGATCCAGATCTAAGAAAGTTGTTATCCATTCCGAATCTAGTGGTAGTGAATCCTCAGAAAATGAATTATAAAATCTTGCTCGAAGGATTGACAAGATAGCTGGATAGAGGAACTTTCAATCCAAATATAAGAAGAAGGAAATGAAAGACAAGAAAGACTCTGAAGTTACATGCTATGAATGCAAGAGAGATGGACACATATGACCTGACTGCCCTATGGTCAAGAGAAAAGAAAGAAAGGAATGGCATTCTGAGAAAAATAGAATGAGGTATTGCAAGTATAAAGCTAAGAAAGTGTTGAAAACTAATGACAGATGGAGTGCTAGTGGTGGAGACCCTTCAGCCGAATCTTCGGATTATAAATCTTCTGGACAGAAGAATATTGGTCTTTTAGCCTGGTTACCTATTGATAATCATTCCTTGATGGCTACGGTACACAATGCTGAATCAATGACCAATGTTTACTTAAGTTGTAATGATAGTAAATTTTATAACTCTTTAGATGAATAATCTTCTTCGGATGAAGATAATACTTTACCGACCTATGAAGAAGTTTCTAGGATTTGCAAACTTCTTGAGAATCAAAATTCAAAACTCATGAAGAAACATGATAAGGAAAATTCTTGGAATGTTATTCTTAATAAGAAAATATTATATGATTCTAATGATCTTCATAAGAATAATGCTGATTTTGAATGTATTTCGAAAAATCTTTAGGAAGTATGTTCTGAGAGGAATAAACTTTCTAAATATCTTGAAAACGCAATTTCTAAGAATAATATTTTCGATCCTAGCTCTAGTTCAAATGTTTTTAAAGACAATAACATAGTTATAAAACACAAATCTGAAATATTCTCCTTGAGGAAATGTTTCTCAAACATTACAGTAGGTAAGAAGTTTTTTGATAAAATGTATTCACAAATCCAACCTCGAAGGAATACTTCTGGTTTTGGTTACATAAGTTCTAAACCAATTTTTAGCAACAATTACTTTGTTCTTAAAAGTGACCAATTCTGTACTAAATGTCAATGTGGTGGTCACTGGGCAAATAAATTCTCTTTAAACAAATCCCAATATTTATGATTTCATAAGGCTTATTTTTCTAGGAAGATGTGGGTACCGAAAATTTTTCTTTCCGAAATTTCTGGATCCAAGGAAGTCTGGATTCCAAAAACCTAACTTTTTCTTATTTTCAAGAAAATAGGGAAAGTACCAATTTCAATACTTGGTACATGGATAGTGTATGTTCCCGGGATATGAATGGTAACAAAAACTATTTTGAAAATATTATCAAGATGAACGGAGGAAAAATAAATTTCGATGATAATGCCCAAGGAGAAATAATTGGTATAGGTAACATCATTTTTCTTGGAAAATCATTGATTTCAAATGTTTTATTTGTAAAGGGTCTTAACCAGAACCTCATCAGTATAAGTCAATTATGTGATGAAGGCTCCCTTGTGAATTTTAGTAATGATTAGTACTTAGTACACAATTCCCAGGAAAATTTATTCTTTCTACCAATAGGAAAGAAAATGATTACACACTAAAATTATAAGACCTTAGGAGCCAAGACTTACCTTGACTTAGTGTAATGGAAGATCCTTATTGGTTGTGTCATAGAAGGTTAGGACACTGTAACCATAATATCTTGTGAAAACATTCAAAGAAAGGTTTAGTTAAGGATCTACTAGATCTATGATTTGATTTTTAAAAATCTTGTGACCCTTGTCAATATGGAAAGCAACATAAATCTTGTTTTAAATCCATTGGTGAAGTCTCAACCACTGAGGCATTATAGCTACTGTATATGGATCTTTTTGTTCATACAAAATCTAGAAACATTGGGGGAATATATTTGGTATTTTTCATGGTTTATGATTAAACTAGATTTACGTGGTTCTATTTTCTAGCAATGAAGTCTGAAACCTTTTCTTATTTCAAAAGGTTTAGAGCCCAAGTGAAAAATGAGAAAATCCGTCCATTGAAAACTATTCATAGTGATCATGGAGGAGAATTTCATGATTATGATTTTGAAACTTTTTGTATTAGAAAAGGTATTACTCACTACTTTTCAGCACCTAAAAACTCAACAAAATGATGTTGTTGAAAGAAAAAATACTATTCTTCAAGAGATAACAAGAACCATGGTGAGTGAGTATTCTGTTGCCAAACATTTTTGGGATGAAGTTGTATGTACTACTTGTTATACTATAAATCGAGTTTTGATTACACCTTTTCTTAATAAAACTCCTTATATGTTATGGAATGCTAAAAAACCTATAATTTCATACTTTAAGGATTTTAGATGCAATGTATTCATTCTGAATACTAAATATAACTTACATAAATACGCACCAAAATCTGATGAAGGAATTTTCTTATGGTACCCCACAACTTCTAAGGCATATAAAGTTTTTAACAAAAATACTTATACTGTTGAAGAAACAGTACATGTCAAATTTGAAAAAACTAATCCTTTTGTTTTAAGCAACCTCAAGACCCATCCTTGGATGTGTTTTCAAAAACTTATTATCAACCAATGATAAAAAATCTTTCTGATAAGGAAAATATACAAAAATATTCTTCGGAAACATTTACCCTAGAATATTTCTTACCCTATGTTGATGAACAGGTTTTTGAAAACCCAAATTAGTCGTTTCGTAAGAATCATCCTAGTTATAGTATCATTGGTGATGTGAATCAACCTGTAATATCTAGAAGTTCATTAAGAAATAAAATAAAATATCTATCATTCCTTTCCTAATTGGAACCAAGAAGTACTAATGAAGCTTTAGGTGATGATGATTGGATGAAATCCATTCAAGATGAACTAAATTAATTCAAAAGGAATAATGTCTGGACCTTGGTTTAAAGGCCAAAGGAAACATCTATAATTGGAGTAAAATGGGTCTTCCAAAGTATGTGTTATGAAAATGAGGTCATAGTTAGGAATAAAGCTAGATTGGTTTCCAAAGGCTATAATCATCAAGAAGTAATAGACTATGAATAAACCTATGCTCCAACGTATAGACTTGAATCTATTCTTATTTTACTTGCCTTTGCAGCATTCATTAATTTTAAACTTTTTCAAATGGATGTGAAATGTTCTTTCTTTAATGGTTATGTTCAAGAGGAATTTTTTATTGAACAAACTCCTGGATTTGAAGATATAGAACATCCTAATCATGTTTATAGACTTACCAAATCATTGTATGGACTTAAATATGCCCCCTAAGCATGGTATGATAGAGTTATATGATTTTTTCTTCAAAATAAATATGTTAAGGGAAATTCTGATTCAACCCTTTTTATAAAGAATGAAAAGATAAATGTTTTGATTATTCGAATTTAAGTTGATGACATTATATTTGGTTCATCTCAGAAATCATTAACTGATTCCTTTGCGGATCTAATGAAATCTGAGTTTGAAATGAGTATGATGGGTGATTTAACATTTTTCCATTGTTTTCAAATCTCTCAAAAACCAGAAGGAATCTATATATCCCAAAATAATTATATTAAATATCTTTTTAATACGTATGGATATGAAAACACAAAAAGTATAAGTACTCATATTGGTACATCAAACACACTTGATCTTGATGAAGCTGGGAAACCAGTAGATCAAACATCTTTTAGAGGTATGATATGAATTCTACATTACATAACATCTAGTCATCCAGACTTAATGTTTTCAGTATGATTATGTGAAATATATCAATCCAATCCTAATGAATCTCTTTTAAAGGCAGTGAAACCAATTTTTCGCTACTTAAAGGGAACCATGGATTTAAGACTTATTTATATTTCTGGAAATGATTTTATTTTAAAATGTTTATCGGATGCTGACTTTGGTGGATGTAAATTGGATAGAAAGAGTAAATCTGGAACTTGTCATTTCCTAGGATATTAATTAGTTTCTTGGTCGTGAAAAAAGAAACATTTTATAGCACTCTCCACTGCTGAAGCCGAATATGTAGCAGCTAGAAGTTGTTGTGCTCAAGTGTTGTGGATGCAACACACACTCACACACTATGGCTTGAGTTTTACTAAGACTAAAATTTTGTGTGATAACACAAGTTCCATTTCTCTTAGTAAAAACCCAGCACACCACTCTCATGCAAAGCACATAGACATTAGTCATCACTTTCTTAGGGATCACACACTAAAAGGAGACATCATTCTTCAGTTTATCGGAATGCAAGATCAACTTGCTCACATTTTCACAAAATATTTTCCTTCCGATAGAATTGAATTTATTAAACAGAAGTTAGGAATGATTACCGTAAGGTAGTTTTCCTTGAATAACTCCCTGTTAAACCAATCTCCTTACAGTAATAAACTCATTTTCATTGGGGGAGTACATTTGGTTGAGTGATTTTAAAAAAAAATCGTAATAAGTTTTTCAAAAAAATTTGTAATGAAAACTTTTATTCTTAGTTTTTCGTAATGAAAATTTTCATAGTTAATTTTTAATGTTTTTTTACTGGAAATTTTCATAATTATGATTTTGTACTAAAAATTTTCATAATAAATATTTCGTACTTAAAATTTTTGTAATGAGGTTTTCGTACAGGAAATTTGCTTAATGAAATTTTTGGAACTGAAGTTTCCATAATGAAATTCTTCAGACCTTAAATTTTTATAATGGAATCTTTCAGAACTGAATCATTCGTAATGAAAAATTTTTCATACTCCGAATTTTCAGAATGAAAATTTTTCATATTCAAAATTTTCATTGGGTTTTTTTGTCGTACTGAGTTTTTCATAGTCAATTTTTCTTCAAGAAGAATATCACCTATTACGAACAATATTCCTGGAAATCTAAATGTATGATCTTCTTACTTTATTTTTTGTAATCATATTTTTCATGATGGTATTTTCTATTGTGTTTTTCATATTCGTTTTTCCATAAAATCTGAAATTTTTTAAAAACCTCAGATGATCAGATTCAATATTTCATTCTGTCTAGTTTTTCAACCGTTAGATCTGATCAGAATGTTTGAAAACCATTAGATGGGTTTTGGAAGATGAACAATCACCTCTTTTTCCTATAAAAAGGGGACCCCCGATGGTTTTCCCACATCGAATTCAATCCCTTGTGTGTTGAAGTTCTGCCTTTCCTTCATAAGACCGTTCTAAATCTTTCAGTGTCCTCTATTCTGAATGTCTGTAGAAGAAACTTCTCAAGAAATGTCTACTATGAAGCCAATATCAATTTGGTTAGTCTACATGGAATGGTTGGTCCATCTGAACATTTTCAGTAAGTATGATTCTCATATTTCTAAGAATATCAAACTCAATGGATGGGAAGATTTCTGCATATCAAAGCCAGGGGATTAGGATGTTGTTTATACGGATTTGCATATATAATTTTATGATTTTGTTTCCTTATTTGATGAAGATGGTAGAGAAAAATTCTCCTTCAAAAGCTCTGGGAAGACGTATGCT
The DNA here is from genome assembly GCA_963277665.1 of Viscum album. Lineage (NCBI taxonomy): Eukaryota > Viridiplantae > Streptophyta > Magnoliopsida > Santalales > Viscaceae > Viscum > Viscum album. Next base: position 2,080,407,698 of record OY728143.1, on the reverse strand, counting down.
TTATCTTACACAAAGGTTAAAATCTTGGTGGGGATCTCATATGGTGGAGAATCCGAATTTTTCTCCCATAAGCTACCGGATGTTCAAGGAATTTTCAGAAAAGTGAATGATATGGAATGCCATGGTCATAAAGAAGTCAAGACCACAAAGATTTCCCATCTTTCCACCAACAATCAGATTCTACAGTTGTGGGTTCAAGGGTTTTTCATACCAAAAATAGGTGATAAGGATACCATAAAGGAAACTGATATTTACATCTTGCATTTCTTTGTAAATCTAAGAAAGATAAATCTGATGAGGAACATCCTTATTATGGTTTAGAACATCAAGAATGGAAATTTTAAAGCTCAAATTATTATGTATCTTGCTCTTCTCTCCAAGATTATTATTCGGTGTCTTGATTATTTCAAGATTGCGTGTATCTCCAAGCCGAGAAATTGCAAGGTAATGTTGATCATTGATGACACTATGAAGAGAATGAAAGTTGGTTTCTCAAAACAGTCAGGTGAGTTTTATGATCTGCCATAGGAGAAGGAATAATCCAATCAAAAAAACGTAGAAAAGGTTGAACCCTCAAAGAAGGATGGTAAGAAAAAGAAGGTGAAGGAAGTTCATGCTGAAGATAAAACCCCAAAATCAAAGGAATTCTAATCCGCACCTACTAAACCCAAGAAGAAAAAGTCCAAACTGGATGAGGTGGTTGCAAAGTGGAGAGAGCTCTAGGAAAATAGGAAAGAAGGGTAGCCACTGTTCGGCATGGACCCTACTGAGGCTAAGGGCTTAAAATAAAAAGTTGCTGATGATTTAGAAAAGCAGTCCAAGGAGAAGAATCTCAAGAAGAAATTGTCTGAGGTAGATATTGTTCGATCTCTTTTGAAGGCAAGCGAAATTGCTTCCGAGAACTTTCGAGTTATGAAATCTTTTCTGATGGAATAGTTACCTGAGACTATAGGTATGATGACTCCGGAAAATCCCAATGAGAAGGAAATTTAGAAAGAAGTGATGGATAAAGTTCATCTAGTTGTGGAGGAAATTCAGAAAGTTGGGAGCAGTGGTGGCTCTGACGATGTAATCAAGCATGTTGAAGACTATCATGATAAGTTTAGTGCTTCGGAAAAATCTTCACTCCGAACTTCTCATGCCGGATCCTCAAAATCGGCTACACCCGCAGATGAAGAGAAGGGTGAAGAGGATGTGAACAAGACATCTAAAGAAGAAATTCATAATCATGACTTTATCCATCCTGAGGAAGTTGAAGCTGGAGCTCAAAAAGAAAAACCTGATGAAGACATGATACTATAGTTATCCGAGAGTGAACCTGAATCTCGTGATGAGGAAATAGTTCTGATGGTTGGAAAGGGTAAGCAAGTGCTTATTGACACCCCAATGAAAGATATCATAAGGAAGAATAAAGTTGGAGTCTCTTCTAAAATAATTTTGGTTGAAATAGAAGAAGAAGATTCTCCTAGTATGTTGTTTGGTTTTGAGTCATCAACTTTGGGACATCATTTTGTTGTTGAATCCCTGAAGAAGTTGGTAGATACAATTCCAATATTTCCTACAATAGACTCCAAATTCCAGATGATTTATCACAACATGAATCAAGATTCAGAATCCGTATCCATGGTGATGGATAAATGTGTGAAGATTAAGGTAGAAGATAATAATTTTCTTATCAACTACGAGGTCCACAGAAAATCTTGCAGAAAAATAACACTATGGTCTAAGAGGATTGTTGAAGATATGGAAGAGCTTGATCAGTTCCAACAAGATGTTAAGGAGGCCATTGTTAATGAGGATGTAAAAATTAATAATCTTTCAAACATTTTTCAGGAAAATGTATGTTTAGAACAAAGTTCTCAGATTCAGGATGTGAAATATCGGAATGGGAAGATGAGTTATATTGTTAAAAGTCTGAAAACAGAGAAGGATCTTCGGAGTGAGATGCAAGAAAAATTTTGAATCAACATGATTTTCTAAAGGCTCAGGAAGAATTCATGAAGGCTCGGGCAAAGGTACTGAAGACTCAAGAAGAAAGGATAACAACCTTAGAGAGGAAAGTATAAGAGGACCACACAGATATGAAGAAGCTGAAGACAATTTTCAAAATGCAGATTCCCAAGAAAACAAACAAAATAGACCACTCTAATCATTTGTTGCATTTTTTTCTTCTACTAATATTTCCAATCATAATGAAATTATCGATGTTTGACTTGTTTGTATCTTGTACTAATATTTTAGGTACCATATTGTTTTACATTCCCTCAAACTCTTTTTGAAAATCACAAAGGGTAAAAACGAAAATGAATTATAAAAGAGATATGAAAAATATAAAGGAGAAGACTTCTAAGTATAATAATATCATCATTATGTAAGGGGGAGTGATCATTACGAAAACATTTTCCATTCCAGAAATCTAGAATACGATCCTTAGAGTTTCAAAGCCAAAGGGGGAGTTAGTCGTAATCACCATTATTCATAAACAAAGGGATATAAGATTTAATTTCAATGTCTAGAAATTTATTCTAAGTCCTTACATTCTTCCTCGTAAGGATGTTTACGCTTTCCAAAAATGGGGATATTGTTGATTCAATATGATTTTCCTTATGACTTTTCCATTCCCTCTTGTTTTGAAAATCACAAACTCTTTATCCTTAAGCAAATCTATTTTTACCCCTTTTTTACCTCCATAAGGAAAGTTCCTTCCCATAAAACCTCAGAATCGTATAATACTATGATTTCATATATGCTGTTTTCTGATCTGAATTCCTCCTACAAACATTCATGAAGTACTACTTAGAATTCCTTGTTAAAAACTTTTATAAAGTTCAACTCTGAATTATGATTATGAAGTTACATAAAGTTCTAACTCCGAATTCTTATAACGAATTCTGATTACGAATTCTCATTACGAATTCTAATGATGAATTTGGATTACGAATTCTCATTATGAATTCTGATGATGAATTCTGATTAGCAATTCTCATTATGAATTTTGATGATGAATTCTGATTACGAATTCTCATTACAAATTCTGATGATGAATTCTGATTAAGAATTATCATTACGAATTTTGATGATGAATTCTGATTACGAATTCTGATTACGAATTCTGATTTTGAATTTTGATTATGAATTTTCATTCCCAATTCATTTGATAAATAGAATCTGAATATCTCTTCATTTTAGAATCCTAATATATTTCCATTAGACTCTGATCTTTTATTTTCTTACACTCTGAATATTTTAGTTTTCTTATATAACAATTTTTTTGCTTATACTTGTTTTGTTATAAAACGATGTCATCTATTCTATTTCTAACCGTTGGTTGAGTGACACTTGTACCAGTCCCTCCGAAAATCAAGTAAGAATCTGACCATTAGAGGAGGGAGCCGACCGTTGAAGTTTCTTCTATAAATAGTATCTCATTTGAAAAGAAGATATACAACTTTCACACATCTTTGACAACCATGATTACATGCTATTGAAGTGATTTCTAGAGAGAGAGGCTCTTATAAATTCTCACGCTTCGTGCAGAAAGTTTGAATAGATTTTTCAAACTTTTCTTCATGCAGAATTGCTTCGTTTGACTCTGATTGTTGTTGTGTACAATTGAGGGCTTCCGTGGATAGAAAGACAGAGGTTCCAACACCTTAAAGTTGAGGTATTCCTTGTTGAGTAAGACATAGGTGCAGGCTACCTGATAGTTGAGGGCATGCCGGGATAGCAATACAGACTCTGATCTTCATATCGAGGGATTACCCTTGTGTGGGTAAGACAGAATTTCATGAATGTATAAATCAAGGGACCTTTATCCAAGGTTATTGGATAGCCTTCTCTTTGGATTAAAAGACTTATTACTTGTTACTTTTTTAGTTACATGTTTTTCCGCTTCATTTTTTTATTTTTGAGGAAAGTATAATTATCCAATATATTCTCACTCTTGTACTCTGATTTAGTTAGATTCTATATGCTTTAAGGTAGAATATTAATCTTTGTAAGTTTTTTATTGATTCATTTTCATTAACACTTTTCTGGAACCTAGCAGGTGTTTAGAACCTATAAGAGGTCTTTTGAATTATTTTGTTTATCCTTGTTAGACATAACTATCTTTAAAAGTTCCAGAGGATTTTTTAAAAGGTAAAATTTACCCCCCCCCCCCCTCTTGTATCTGAGAATCTTATTCTTATTTCTATCCTGCATTTGGTATTATAGAGCATATCATACTCACACATACCATCGTAACACTTTTATCCATAGGATCCCAGTACTCTATAAGAGCCCAGAATAAGTTGAAAGCTATCACCAGCTCTTCAAGCCAGCTCTCGGTCTCCATTTGTGAGATGCTACCCTCATACATTCCAAGGGTCGACCATTGAATGTTATAAAGCATCCTCTGCCACTGCTCATCCTCCACCTCTCAATCAGCACTCTGCTGATAATCCAAATTAGCCTCACGAGCCTCGATCTCCCACACTACTCATGGTCGTTGTCCAGGTTCCATACCTGCATGATAAAAAAGTAACGCCTAAGAAAAAGTAGTGTAGGAGATTACATTAAAATATAGCTCAAAAATTTAATTTATTTTTAAATCCCCAATTTACCCGTGACACATAAGAAAAAAATTATTATCATTAAATTAAAATATATCATAAATAGTTGTTCGATAGGTCTAGTGTCCTCACATCCGATCATAGGGCAGCCCTAAAATCCCATGTCCTAGCAAGTTTTCCTTGACCTATTTCACACACTAAGATTTCCTAACACTTTCTCTATACCATCCCAGGTAATCCTCACTGTTCCTAACCACTAACTCCATCCTATCTCCCAACCATCACCTCTGATACCATTCTATCTTGACCCGCCTTCTCCAAGATGAGGGAAGGGTCTGGCAATCTGTTGTCCCTTCCCTCATCTTGGTGAAGGTGGGTAATGACATGTATGAATATGTATGATATTTATATCATGTATATTATAATATGGATGATGGAACTATTATAAATGGAAATGGATCCGGAATAAAAAACCAAAACATACATTAAAAAGAAACCCTTATTACCCGTTAAGTTATTTGAAAAATAAATTTTTAATAAATTGTTAATAAAAAGTACTATGTAAGTCATATATCATATGATACATATCATTATGATTTTTTAAAAGATTTATAATAAAACTATATTTATTAGACATTAGTATTGAACATTTAAAAAGGAATTCAAGATGTAAGGTATCAGATTTTTGTCCTAATTAGTATTTTTTCAGACGTTTGTTATGTTGTAAACCTATCTTATTTTATGTGGTGTATTTAACGATAATTTTTCATTTAATATCTTGAATTAACATATTGTAAGAATATTTCATTTTTCATTTATTTTTATTAATTTCATGGGAATTAGGATTAAAAATTTACCATGTTGGTAATGGTTTTATAACTTAATCTCATATTTTGTCATTATTTTTATGTATATTCTTCTAATGATGAAATATTATGAAATATATCTCATAAAAAACTTGATTTGTATTCTCATTTGGTCATTTTTTAATGTCACATGTTCTCAATTCATTTAACTTTCATTATGAACTCATATAACCAATATAACATTTTCAAGGAAAACTAACATTAATTCACTATTCGATTGAAAAAACATTTTTTTTTCAAATCCATGTATTTATAACAAATTTAAAAACAATTTAAATATCAAATTACTTCTTAAAATTATTTTAAATTTTTTTTAAATTTTTAAGAAATTGTTTCAAGGGAATAATCTTTTCATTTTTTTAATGAGGATCATTTGAATTTTTCCAAAAAACATGCATGGATTATATGTTTTTAAATTTATAATACATGAATGAAATTGTAATCCATAATTAGTAATAAGTGGTTTGAAGATTAATTTATATGTTTCCACTTATATATATTTTTAAAAGTATTGTGATTTTTTTAAATTTTTGTTTTGTAATGTTACCATCAAACTAGAAAGGCAATTTTCCTTAACAAATGCTTCACGTGATCTTTCAAAATAATATTCCACCTAAGATAATGTACATTTTTTACATATTCATTATTGAGGATATAATAAAATTGTACCATTCATATTATTTTTATTTATGGTTTATTTTTATGTTAGAATAATTTTTATGTAACCCATTTCCCTTCCACTTATTATATAGTGATAAAATACTAATAAAACCCACTTCTCTTCCCATGGGTTATATTATAATGAAATGATGAAATTATTATGAAACATATTTCATTTCCATAGTTTCTTCTATTATTAAATTATTATGAAACCCATTTATTCTTTTGTTTCATGATAAGATGAATGTGTTAGGATCTTTTGGAATATGTATGATTGATTTTAATTATGTGAATGCTGGGACCTCTATCTCTCTCCAATGCATTGTGGAGAGAATGATATATCATTATATAAACATGACTAGAATAGGGATTTAACACAATTTTTTAAGGTATCTTGTACATTATAATAGTCTCAAGAGTGGTCATTTACTACTACGATTTTCTATAGAGTGAACCCAATCCACTATATTCGTTTTGGAAATTAGTCATGAATAACCAGGAAATTATTTTCTATAATTATCTCTATTCCGAAAAAATATATCTTATGATAAAGATATAAAATTATATTTCATGTTCTTTGATTTTAATTTAATTCATTTTTTATGAACTTCCATTGTTTATTCCATCACTCATGTTTATGATCAATGATATGTAGGGTATATTTTTCAAAATTTACACACAAGTTCTCATAACATTATTCTCATGTTATTATTATGTCATCATTTATATCTCCCTTTTTTACCTTTACATGGAATCTATGATCACCCATAATTATTTTTTATTCCCGATTTTCTGAATAATGGTTTTATCTATGTAAATTATAATAATGGTGTTAGATATGAATAACATAGTGGGTGAATATAAAGTTCATATATGAACTAGTAGTTTACATTTTTATCATTCCCAGGGAAAGAGAAATATATCATTCTATAATGGATCGTTACATTATCTAATTAATATTCATTTAATAATAGGTTTTTTCTAAGAATTAAAATTCTTGGGCTTCAATAGTTGGTAAGTGATTAGGTATTGGTTAAACTATGTATAATCATATGAGAAAATATTAGTGAGAAACCATACAAAATTTCTTTGAATTGGATCCAATATTAACAATTCAATGATGGAGATGAATTTCATATGATATAACTAAAACTTCATAGAATAATGTTTCTTTATATATACATAATATAAATTATTCTTTAGGACTATTTCTTAAATCTATGATTTTTCTCCCACACTATTCTTTTTCAATTAGGCTAGATGAATGGAACTTGAACGAATCATGTTAATACTACATGTGGAGGATGATTTGAGTATTATCCTCATACAAAACAAAATGTTATATGATCTATAATGGGAATTCACATTTATATTTTTACAAAAATTTACTAAGATATTAATTTTGATGAACATCAAAATGAGAAAAATATGGAGCATTTTATTGAGTCATTTATGATCCAACAAACAAATTCTTTTAAATATTCCACTAATATAATATTTTCGGAAAAATGGATCAATACAACTAAAAATATATTTTACATTCTATATTGTTTGGAGTACAAAAAATTCATTTTGGCCATCTATTATTTAGATGGTGTGGTAGATAAATAGTGAATTACAATCAAGGATATTAGTCAATAGGATAATGTAAACAACATAGAATGGAATGATTTTAAGAATTTATCTTCCATTATGTACATTCCTGATAATGTTCAGATGAAAATACCGATTCAACTAATTGAGATAAGGAATAAGGATGATTAATATATCAATACCTATGAGGTTAATTTTAAAAGGCATGTGGGTTACAATACTTTATATTATCATTTAACCTAAATCTAATGTTGATTGATTATTTACTTTCATTTAACCAATTCTATGAAAGGATTTGTAATAATGTACTTTATTATCTATGAATAAATTGTTCTATGTTATATCAAGGATAAAATGGTGATTAGATTTACCCAATAATAACATATTTTTTGATAAGAAACAAATGATGTAATTAAATGTAAACTATAAAAACAATGGATAAAATAATACAAGCTTGACTCCAAGATCAATGTGTGGAAAGAAAAAAGAATGAAATTTAATTAAGGGTAGTATTTAATTTGATATGTGTGGGATGAATGATAATTTACTAATAGATTTTTTATGTGACCAGAAGAAGTTTTTTAATGATTTTAATATAGGGAAAGGTCCATTAAATGAACCACCCATACTCAACTATTTCAAATTAAACGTGTATGGGAATTAATCTAACTACTACCCAAATATGATGGTTAATAATGATTAATAATTTCAGAAACCACTTGATTTATTATATATTGGGACATATAATATGATACATATTTTCGATCTGGGGTGTGTTAACAAAGTTGTAAAATGAATATATACCATCCACTCTACGACTACTAATGTCTTATTTTATATCGGATCTACCGACTCATTTATATGTAATGAAATTTCTAATAGTGTCCAAATTCCACCACAAAAACGAAGTGTTGAAAAATCATTGAAATCCAAAATTCTACAATAAACACATCTCATGTAGATGACTCTTCTCTTATTGAGGTTTTCAATAACGTGCTTCATGAAATCTACATTATTCTCCATCTAATTAAATTTTATATTATTGTAGGAATTAGTTGACATTATATATTAAAATACCAAATCATTTACTAGGTATTGAATATAAAAATTCATATTCCAAAGTAATCTATGATATCCTATTAGTGCGATTATAAACATGAACATAATAATGAAATCAAATCTATTTTATTATTTGTAATTCCTATTACAAATGTTTTTTATCATAGATAGTTTGGGAGGCACATAACATCAATGATATTACATTTGTATGGGAGTTTATTAGTGGTTTTATGGAAAAGTTTCCTAATTTTACCTGGAAACCTGATGTTGAGTTCTCATTAAAATTCATACATACTTCAAAACCTATTTCAATGACTCCATATAGAATTTCCCTAATTGTGTTAATGGAATTAAAGAAGAAACCCTAGGATTATTTTGACGAGGGATTAATTTTTCCTTATGGGTCACTATGGAATGCACTTATTCTTTTTTTTTATAAAAATATTCTACATTGATTAAAATGTGGTGAAAAATATCACAATCAATAATAAGTATCTTCTACCATGTATTCATGACTCGTTTGGTCAACATTATGGAACTCAGTACTTTTCCAAAATTGACGGTCATTCAATATCTCTTCAATGGAGGTTCAAGAAGAAGTATATACCCAAAAAACATTATTCTTGGTGTATGTACACTATGAGTAATGATTCCATTTTATTAATAATGTCACTTATTTATTTGTGCATTTATTATATAGTGTCTTTTTGTATTACCTTGATTAGGATGCGGTAATATTTATAGGTGATTATCTCATACATTCAATGTGAATATAATAGAATAAATATCATAAGATAATTGTCATATTGGCCTTATAGATAGATAAACTATATGAAAAATTTGTGAGGTGTGATTTTTAGATAATAATGTTTCATTTTTTGCTCATATAATATATAGAGTGGGTATTTCCGAAGACCAATCAAATATAATTTATACTAAATGTTTTTCTAGAATAATTATATAAAGACTCATATCAATTGTTTTCTTGGTATAAATAGATATTATCGATGTTATGTAGATAATATATCATGATTATCTAATCCACTCACAATGTTAACTCAGAATAGAACCAAGTTCCCATAGATAGAAGAATATTTGGGAAATGTTTAGGGACAAATGAGAATATTAGTCAGAGTTGTTGTGATTAAATTTATATATAGTATTGATGGAATATTAGTCTTTTGTGTTTAGTTTATATATTTATTATGAAATTTTCTAATGTATAATGACATGGTTATAATTTATGACTCACAAAAGTTTATTTTTCCTTATAATAATTACCTAACTCTTGATATGGAGTTTGATGTGGTTTCTTTTCCATTAAATATATAGTGGTATTATATTAATAGAGAAATTTTTTATATATGTGCTGATCATAAAATTTTAAAATACATATTCAATGGGAATTTATTGACTATGTGCCTGAGAATATCGATATAGATAAACAAGGGCTATTATTTCTCAATATATTCCCACCTAGGGAACTTGAAAAAGGTGGATTGTACTTTGATTTATACTTATACTGGTACCATATCTAGGTCTAGTGTCAGAAAAAATAAAAAATATTTATATTTAAAGAATCAATCTATAAATATTTATGGAAGGGGGTAAATTTTATCATTCTCAAATTATTATTCAACAATCTATACAATTTAATTTTAAAGAGGAATAAAATGATGAAATGTAGCATAAGAATAATGTGAGAAATATTTATGTGTTTAACAATGATTATGATATAATGATATGTATCATGGACCATGTATGTCTTGCATCGATATCTAATTTGATGGATTTCTTAGAATAGTCTCATATTTCTTTAGCATATATTCATTTTTAATTTATAATGATGTATAGATATTTCAATGTGTATTTATGGAAGGAATTAATTAAGAGAGACATCGCATAAATTTATCTTAGTTCATGGTATGTCAATAAGATGGTTTTGAGATGAAAATTAATAAGGGTATGTTAAAAAATCACCCATACCATAATTGAAATGAGAAAACATCACTATTATTTTTTAATTATAATCCCCAAACCATGAAAAGTGTGTAATTATATATGGGTTTTAGATAATATTGTTATAAAATTTTCACTTTTAGTCACTATTATATATTATTTATCAAAATATTATATTTCTAGAATATACATTAAGGAATTTTTATAATCACACAGAACACCGCATTCCATTATATTTTATTGTGATTTGAGGGTTTCATGTAGTTTAGGAAAAGTCATAAAAACAATCATGATTTTGGTTTCAGTTTCATCATTTGGTATCACCCACAGCTATTTGGTTACACTTCAAACCCTATAGGATATGTTTATATATATTTTAATTGATTACAATTGTGTTTCATATCAACTCATTCCATTTATTGAGTTTTCATACAAAAATTTCATTCACTCAAGAATTGGGATGCATCCTCGTGAAGACATATAAAGGGAATTTTGTAGAATTACATTGTACTAGAATGAATTTTGAAAAATTAATCTATTCGGACCATAAATATATTTATAAAGGGAAAATAATTTCAGATCCATTCATCAAAACATATGGTAAAAACATAGTTGACCAAAAATTTATACTAATAATCTTCAGGGTGATCTGGAATCTAGTATTTTTCCTAATGTTTTTCTATGAATATTTTAATTGCAGAAGGTTATGATATTATAGAGGAATGGGAATCTAATATGATGGAATATTTTTTCCTTATAAATTCTATATTTTATCAGGATAGAGGATTAATAATTAGCACTTCCACTGATCATATCTTATGTCCAAAATGTGTTCACCTTATCTCTCCAATGGAAAAACATATATAATCCTTTAGTTATACTTAATTCAAAGGTCCTAGGACATGATCATGATCATTATTTTTAGGAAATAATGGTGTAGACTGAAGATAATATATATAAAGTCCTAGGATATAATACCAGTCACCGGGTAAATTATTTTGTACTGAAACTACTAGATTGAGGAAGTTACATGACAACCTGAGGATGCAATAAGTTATAATTATGATAAATTTATTATACCAAAGCGATTAAATTTTTATGGAAAAGCTAATTTTTAGTGTGAATAATGTAAGAACATTAATTTTTAATAATGTTTTTATACATATAATTTAATTTATAGTTTTCACAACGTGTAACAATGAGAAAATTTAATTAACCCTGATATGATATATTTACTCCTATTTAGACTTGTCCTTTATATACTATCAATTAAATATGGTGTTATGCATATTAATAAACCCAATTTAAACAAAATGTATAATGGTTGTTTATAAACAAATAGTTTTAAAATAGTACAAAATTTTTACTCAAGTCTTTATGTGGATCAAAAATTGTATTTACAAAAAATATGTTTATATCATTTAATGAAATAATAAACAAACATTTTTATTAAATTTATTTTAAAAAAATAACATTCCAATTATAAATCTAAATTCTACGATTATATTTGAATGAATTTTTGATAAGTTACTGAAAAGAATAATTTTGGTTGAATAGTAAATAGTACAATTGTTTTTCAAAAACATCCATTCTCTTTAAATTTTTTAGAAGAAAAAATTTATTTGAAAATTATATTAAAGAAATTTAGTTCAATTGTATATTTAACATAATAATTTAGGTCATATTAATTTTATTCCTATTTAATTTTACATATAATCATTTTATACGTATTAATCTTTTTTCTGTAGAAAATTATTTTTTCTTTACATATTCGGGCTTTATTATAATTAAAATTATTATAAATAATTTATTTTAAATTAAAAAATTTATTACTTATTTGGAATAATATCAATTAAAATTTTATAATTAGTTGAACATTATTTTTGACTATATATAATAGTAAAATAGAAAATGTAAATTACCACAGTTCAGCTTAAAATGCTTTTACCTAGGGTTATACAGAAAAGGTTATTGAAAAAATTACCTATAAACATGTAATAATATTATTTTCTAGAAATATATCGACATTATTTCCTGTATAGTTTTATAATGACCCATTTTTAGCCTTTTTCATGTCAATATTTTTTGGTCAATTTAATTTTTTAAAACATCTTGGTCTGTCCTCTAACCCACTTATTATTGGTCACCCACTTTCCTCTACACTACACACTTCCAAAAAACATTTGGTAAAATGATAAATATTAATGTACCTTTTATAAATAACTAAAAACAAACTATAGGTCTTATTTGTATTAGTAAATCCATATATTGTTTTTTAAGTTTAAATCATAAATTGGGTCTCCGAATAAGGGGTAATAATCTTAAACATTTGTTTTTTGGGTTATTTCTTCATCCACTTAAATTATATATTCTTTAACTATAATTATAAAATAAATATATTATATGTCATATATATATAAATTTATTATAAATTTAATTTCACAATCAATATTCATCTCATCTTCCATCAAATGGGATATGAAGACTTTGAACTTTTTTATTGTATACTGCAGTCTTGTAAACTGATTAAATTCATTTTTCATCACAACCTTTCATAACTAGTTATAATTTTGGATTATATATATTTATTTTAAATTTTTGAAAAATAATAGTAAATCGTTAATTATGATATCACATATTTTTTTTAAATTCCATTCTGTGGGAATATGATGGTGTCACTAGTGTGTACGACTAAATACATCCCCCTGAATCGAGGAAATATTTTCACATCATCTTTTACATGGATAGTAATAAAGATAAATTTAATGAAAATATATGATATATTATACAAAAAATTAATCTATAATAGTAATATAATATTTAACTTTTTGATTTTGTCCACCGAGAAAATGGAAATAGTGTTCATCTGTACGCATGACTAAATGAATCCATCAATGGTGTTATCAATTTTCTATATATAAATTTTATGGACACTATAAATACAAATATAATTAATATATAGGTTATTAATATATTTTTTAACATTCTTAATATGATGAAACTATGATTAATTTTAAAGTATTGATAATAACAAACTAAGATATATATGAGAAATAAACTGGATGTTACATCAAAAATGATTTCAAAGAGAAATCATTAATAACCGGGTAATAAAATATCAAAAGTATATCACATATTGTATGATAAATATGATGATCGTTATATTATATAACTATCTTCAATTTTTGTTTTTTATACAAGAGTATTTCATTTGTACGAAAAAAGTTCATACTTAAAGAAATGGACTTTTGTCATATTTGGTCTTATTTGGGAAAAATGTTATATTGTTCACATATCTTGATTAATGAGGTTTACATATAGCCGAATTTACATTAATGTTAATGAATTTATTTATTATACTGACATATTTTGTGTTTTTTAATTTTATTAATTCTATGGGCATTTGATTCAAACATTTTCAAAGTGGAAAAGGGTTTAATGATACAATATCTTGTATTATCTGGGTAGTGTATGTTAATGATCCTCATAGAGATATCACATAACTAATCTCTCTATAAAAATATGATTTTCCTTTTTCTATGGTAATTTCTTGACATAAATGTTCTCCTTTAATTTCCAACTATTTTTATACTAATAAATTGTAAATAATGTAATAAACTAGAACTAACATCAATTCTTTATCCAGTATAAAAACCATTCTTTTAAACAATATTTATCTAGAAAATAATAATTAAATTTTTTTAAGAATAAAAATATTGTTTAAATTTATTTATTTACTTTTATACATTTTTTAGAAAATATAATATCATGTTATTGTTGTTTTTCAAGGTATTTATTTTCAAAAAATTTAAAAAATATTAACAGAATATTTATTTTAAAAATTTTATGAAAATAATATTAATTTCCTCAATAATGATGAATATATGAACTATTGATTCCATTATAAGTTCCAAAATTTTATTTTAATGGAAACTTAATTTTAATATTATTCAATAATTTTTAATTTTAAAAATTTATATTCAAATTGAGAAAGATATATTCCTCAATAAATGTTTCATGTGATCTCTCAAAATAATTTTCTATATCAGAAGTCATCATTTGATGTGACTAATGATTAAAAGGGGTCATTATTAATGGATTCCATTATTTTTATATGTTTTAATTTTTTATTTTTATGATTATGAGATGTTTCTGAATCCATTTTCTCTTCTGTGTGTTTTATTAAGACAGAATTCTTATGAAACCAACATCATACTCCATATGTTTTTCTATGATGAAATGATGAAATCAATATGAAACGTTTTTATTTTCTATGGGTTATTATATGATCAAATTTTTAGAAAAATTATTTCTTTTAACAATTTTTTAGATGATGGATATATTATGATCTTATTGAATATAAATGTATAATTTTCATTTTGATATTGGTCAGACCAATCTCCCTTCATTGAATTATGAAAATATTGATATCTTATGAAATAAATAGGACACGAATGGGGAGTGAACCCAGTCCAACAAGGTAACATTACCATAATGATAGTATTTAATGAAAACTGGGACAAATATAATTGTTTTGGAATTGATTGCATTCCAGTATTATAGTTTTTTAAATGATCAAGGAAAACTATAGAAATAATTTCCTATTCATAGGTGTATGTCAAAAATCTATGTATTATTTTAATTATAGTTTATAATGGATATGATTCATGTCTTATAAACATCCAAGATTAATTCTATAACTCAATTTTCTGATATATGATATACATGGTATAATTTTAAGATGTTAACTCATGTTTTCGTACCCTTAATCTCATGTTATTATAATAAGATCATTGAAATCTCCCTTGTTTACCCTTAAAGAGCATCTTATATCACCCTTTATTACCATTTCGTCCCAATGTTACGAAGAATGGTTTTATATGTGATAATTCTATGAATGGAAATTGATATAAAGAACATATTGGGTGAATATCTAGTACACCTATGAATGTACTATTATGATTCCATGTTTTAAAGGGAAGTATACAAATATTATTCTATCTAAGATCATTGTGTTATGTGATAAATATTTATATATTATTATTTGATATCTATGTATGAAAAGTTTTCGTTGATATAGTTTTCATTATTATAATTAAATTTATGTATATTGAGGGTAATAAATATATTATTTTAATAAGAATATAACATAAAAAGAAGATGTAAAAGAAAAATTCCAATAAAACTTACTATTATATTTTTCATTGAAATGACTCCTTTATGTTTTCTCTAAAGGTCTCCAAGGATTGTATTTTGAGAAGAAAACCCAAATATTATTTGGATATAGAATTGGATAAGAGAAAATGGTTGAGTTTGGTCAATATATAAGGCTAATTGTTTCTTGAAGAATAGAAAGATATGGTACCCATTAATAATTAAGGGGAGGGGTACCCATTAAATAACATAAAATAATAAAATAATAAAATAATAAAAAACATTTGGCTCCCAAATGGCTCCAACATGATAATATTGGAAGTTATTTTTTGTATTAGTTGAAATCATCTCAGCTAATAAAATTTTGGAACGATTGGTTTCTATTTTTACACTTATCTTTTAGTTTTAATCACATGATATCATTTATACTGTTACAATATTATTAATGTTATAAACCTTTTAATAGTTAATTAATTCAATATAAAATGAAAACCCCCCATAAATGGACCATCGTAGATGTACTTAACCTTATCTCATTAATTTGTAAAAATCTAATATTAAATTAATATTACATCCATTAAAAGATTATTATTTACTATAAAATATCAGAAATTTAGTTTTTAAAAAGTATTCATTTAATTTAATTGTAAACACATCAAAATAATTGGATAATTTTAATACAATGGTTTAAATGCTCCATATTATGTCATATATAGCTATAATATTTGATGTACATATTAAATCATTCAAATTATATCACTTTTAATTTTTCAAGTATTATTTATTGTATTTTCTTTTTAAATGGAGAAATACTTCAATAGGGTTTCCAAAATAATAAATTTCAACAGATAATTACAAAAAAATATAAATAAAATTTCATCAAGAATAAAATTTCATAAAAATCATAATAGACCCCTATAGTCATTATTATATTTATTTTTTCCCCTATTTTAACAGTAAATTCATATTAATAAAAAAGAGAGTGACATTTTGTAACACCACGGTTCTGGAAGCCACCCCGAGGCACCCCATACATGGTTGGTCACATGACCTCAAGTGAATTTACGCAAATTCCAGAGGCTACC
The DNA here is from genome assembly GCA_963277665.1 of Viscum album. Lineage (NCBI taxonomy): Eukaryota > Viridiplantae > Streptophyta > Magnoliopsida > Santalales > Viscaceae > Viscum > Viscum album. The sequence goes on along the minus strand of OY728143.1, from coordinate 2,080,390,769 downwards.
GAATAGCAGTGAAGGCCTTGGGTGTGATAGTGGGGAAACTATGCCTTCATTGGAAGAGTACACAGTAAAAATATTCAAAACATGCAATAGGAGAAGCAGCAAATATCCAACAACAATGAACATGTAAAAAGTGAAAGACTAAAGAAATAATCCACTAAAGGACATATTTATATATGAAGTGATACATGATACATATCTAGGAAAATAGCCAAACATGTCACAATGTTAGAAAAACAAATAGTACCAAAACAAGTACAAAAGAAAAGATAAACAACTCCACAGCATCGCAAGCCTATGCTTGGATCCATGCTCTCCTGCTCCAAAGCAATCAATTACTAGAAGTCAAAGGGCGCTTTCCCTTGTCTATACCCGCAACAAAAAAGTATGTTTGGGTCCAAAGGCATGACCCAAACAGGGTGTGAGACTAAATTTCAAAAGGAAACCACCCGAAAATTTGTGCCTAATAGTCACTGAGCATATGGCATGTAATAGTACTATAAGCATTAAACAGTAATAGTAAACTACAGGCAGTAATAAGTAAGTAGTAACAGGATGACATACAACTGTAATCAATATGTAGAACAAAAAGCAACTGTGAAGCAAATAGCTAACCACAATAAGAACCCCTTTGGGAAGTACTCACAGCCAACCCCTCTAGTTCTATCCTAGAAGTACCATCAACCCTCTGGGCATTCCACTTAACCTAAACCCTCTGGTTTGGTCATACAAAATTATAAGACTTTCTGGGAAAGCTCACTCAGTCAATTCCCCTTATAGTCTAGGGTAGTTAGGGACTCTCTGAGGAAGATCACATGGTATAACCCACATATATCCCCGAGGTCTAGAAAATCTCTGAGGAAGCTCACTTGGTCAATTCCTCCTATAGTCTCAGGTCTATCACAGACTCTCTATGGAAGCTCACTAAGTCAATTCCTTCTCTAGCCTGGAATGATTTTAATGAAATTCAATCAAGTAAAGACAGTTTGAGGAAGGTCACTCGGTTTACCCTCCTGCAGTATAAAATATCCAAGAATATCTGGGAATCTCACTCGGTCTATCCCCATTAGTCTATATTGTCCATGACTCTATAAGAATCTCACTCAGACGATCCCTTATGGTCTATAATATCCAAGACTCTCTGGGAATCTCACTCGGTCTGTCTCTTATAGTCTATAGCACTAGGTTCTCACAGTATCGTCCCAATCAGTGCATAATAATGCTATAAGGCCAAAGTACACCTATAGAGTTACTTGGCTAACCAGTCTACAACATAACAAGCATGTCAAGAATATAATTCCATCCTATAGTCATGAGGCATCGAAAACAGGTATAATGGCCAATGGCTAACAAGACCCAAGGGTCGTAAACAGAACAAGGCATGACAAAACATCCAAGAACAGAAATTATTCTCAATCATGATAAAATTACCTCTACACAAGCTTACAAGCAAGAAAGGAAGACAACAGGGGAAAACAGTAAACACTCAGTACCCTGTTCACTTGTATTGGCGGAATTTTCACATAAATCTCAAAGAATTCAAAAGGTAAGGCACAAACTTTCTACCTAGATTCTAGGATATCAAAAATACTTGAACCGAGAGGATTTATTCTCCTTAGAACGACGTAGATCTATGAAAATGTAAAAAATGTTCAATCCATGATATCATGAGAAAGAAGGAAAATCATGGAATGAAACTCAAGAAGAAAGAAGAGCTCACTGATGCGGTTCCAACGCAATCGACGGTGATTGATTTGGAAAACAGACGGAGGCTCGGTGGCTCAGAGGATGTTCGTGATCGTACGGGTCGCTCTCGGTCAAAGAACCTGGAGAAGAAGGTGTTTCTGTCGATTAGGCGTGACCCCGGTCCGTTTAATGAAAAGAAGAGAAACTACACAGCGTGTACTTTTTGGGTACATGGTGTGTACATGGCCTTTCTGTACTCCGCTTTAAGAAGCCTCCACATTGCCCCTACACACCGTGTTTGTGGCCCGGACACGGCCATCACACGGCATGGCGCTGCATCAATGTACACGACATGTACTTATAAAGTACAAGGCATATACATATAAAGTACACGGCGTGTACTTCCAAAATTTCCAGATTTTCCTCTTTCTCTAAAAAATGACCAGAAAAGGAAAAACATACCTCAAATGAAGATCCAGGTTCTTACAAACATCCCCCCTTACATATATTTGTCCCTGAATTTCCCTAGTGATGCGTAGATGAAGAAACCTCGAAAAGCTCCGGCCAATACGATCGTACATCAGCCTCCCTCTCCCAGGTCTCATCCTGTACTCACCTGTGCTGCCATAGCAGCCGTACTAGAGAAATAGACCGGCCATGGAGAACCATCATACTGCGATTGAAAATCCTGATAGGATGATCCTCAAACGACGCATATTCTTCAAGCTCAACCTCCTCGGGTTGAAAGACATGAGACAGGTCTGAAAAGTACCGTCGGAGGTGAGAAACATGGAAGACATCGTGCATAGCCTGGTACCTCTGAGTTAACTGCAACCGATTAGAAACCATCCCAACTCTCTCCAACACCTCAAGTGTCCCGACGTACCACGGTGAAATATTACCCTGTCTTTGAATCCTCTTGTGTCCCAACCTCAGTGCGATAGGCTGGAAAACCTGATCCCTGACCTCAAAATCTAGAGGTCATCTATGCTAATCCGCATAAGACTTTTGTCGAGACTGTGCTGTATCCATCCTCTTCTGAATCAACTCAAACTACTTTGAGGTCACCTGAACAAGACGAGGTCCCAACAAAGCTGTCTCTCCTACCTCCAGCCAGTACAAAGGTGATCGTCATGGCCTACCTTACAAAGCCTCGTAAGGTGGCATCTGAATAGTTTCCTAAAAACTGTTGTTATAGGCAAACTCCACAAGAGGGATATGCCTCTCCCATGAACCGCCAAAGTCTAGAATGCAAGCTTGGATCATATCCTCAAGCCCATGGATTGAATGCTCAGGCTGGCCATATTTCTGGGGATGGTATGTTGTACTCAAAAGTACATGTGTTCCCAAGGCCTTCTGAAGCCCCTGCAAGAACCGAGAAGTGAAACGTGAATCCCTGTCTGAAACAATGGAGTGTGGAACTCCATGCAAACGTACAATCTCCCGGTTGTACAACTGCCCAAGCTCATCAACACTAAAGGTATACTTGATTGAAAAGATGTGAGAAACATTTGTAAGCCTATCGAAAACAACCCAAACAACATCACTCCCTTGTGGTGACCTCGGTAAACCGGTCACGAAGTCCATCACAACATCATTCCACTTCCACTGAGGAATGTGTAACTGATATAAATTCCCTACTGGTCGTTGATGCTCTGCTTTCACATACTGACAAGTAGAACATCTCATGACGAACCCAACAACATCTCTTTTCATACCTGGACACCAATACAGGTGGTGTAGATCATGATACATCTTGGTGACGCCAGGATGAACTACCCAAACTAAAGAATGAAAATCCCACATCAGCTCCTCCCATATGTCTACAGGAACCCATACGCATCCCTGGAAATGCAAGATCTCATCCTCTCCCACTGTCCATCTAGGAAGAGGGTCCTCTCCTAACACACTCTCCCACATGACTAGGTCTTCTGAGTCTAATAGCTACCTCATCTGTACCAGATCGAGAAGGGTAGAGGTAACAACCACAGAAGTTATAAAAGTCTTCCCCTATCTGTCTTGCAACTCCAAATGCATCTCAGAGAATAAATCCATGGGCTGCCACTCCCAATTGGCCTCCTGAACTGCATGAATCTGAGTTCTCCTGCTCAATGCATCTGCCACTGCGTTGCCCTTTCCTAGCGTATAGGCAAGCTCAAAGTCGAAGGACTGAAGATTCTAGACCAACCTGTGCTATCTCAGAATCAGATCACACTGAGTGAAGATATACTTGAGACTCTTGTGCTTGGTAAACACTAAAAAGTTCTCTCCCAGAAGGTAATGTCTCCAACACCATAAGTCATAAACAACATCTCCCAGTCCCATATCGTGTGTTGGGTAGTTCCTCTCATGTGGCCTCAACTTCCAAGACCTGTAAGCAATGAATCCATCTCTCTGCATAAGAAGAGCTTCCAGAACGACACCTGAAGCATCACAATAGACTGTATAGCTCTTTTCATTCTCTGGAAATACTAGCATCGGTGCTGATGTTAACCTATATTTCAGCTCCTAAAAGGCTGTCTTATAAGAATCTGACCATAAGAACTTCTCCCCCTTCTTGGTCAGAACTGTCAGCGGTGCAGCAAGGCGTGAAAATTCATGTATGGAACTCTTGTAGTACCCAGCCAACCTTATAAAACTCCGCACCTCAAAGATGTTCTACGGCTTCTCCCAAGAAACTACAGCTCTCACTTTCTCTGGGTCTATTGATACTACTGTCTCTGAGATAACATGACCCAAGAAGTGAGTCTGATCCATCAAAAAGTGGAATTTAGAGATCTTAGCATATAATGGATGCTCTCTTAGTGTACTCAGAATGGTATCAAGATGGGTAGCATGGTAGTGTCAAGTATGAGAGTACACCAAGATGTCATTCACGAAAACCCCCACGATGGAATCCATGTATGGATGGAACACTCGGTTCATCAGCGCCATAAAATCTGTTGTCGCATTCGTGAGACCAAACTGCATGACTGTATACTCTTATAGACCATACCTACTCTTGAAGGCTATAAGAGGTATATATAATGGTCTAACACACAGGTGATGATAACCGAACCTCAAATCGATCTTCGAGAATACCTAGGCTCCTCGAAGCAGATCGAAGAGGTCATCGATCATCGGCAAGGGATATAGGTTCTTTACAATAAATTGGTTCAACTTTAGATAATCCACACAAAGCCTAAGGGTTCCATCTGCCTTCTTTGCAAACAGTACAGGAGAACCCCAAGGAGAAGTACTGGGTCGGATGAAACTCTTTGCCTGTAAATCCTCCAACTGCTTCTTGAAATCCTGCAACTCAGGTGTAGTCATCCAATAAGGAGGAATTGAAACTGGTTCCTCTCCTAGCATGAGCTCAATTGAGAAATCTGCCTCATGCTCCAGAGGAAAACATTAAAATTCCTCTTGAAATACATTTGTGAAACGATGTACCACGGGAAGAAAGTATAACTGCGAATTCCTCTGGTCATCCAGATAAAGACTGCCAATCTGGGCTATAACTCCTCCGAGACCATGATTCTATGGTTCATATCTAATCACCTGGCCATCCCACTATCCTATATGAAGAAAATATCCACCCTCTATTGATACAAAACAAACCATGAGGAGATAAAAATCGACGACTTCCTCGAAGGGAACCAACCAGTCCATATCGAGAATGACATAATATCCAGTCATCTCTAGGACATCGAGGTCCCATAAGAAGTTACACCCTACAACCTCAAGAGGGTAATCTCTGCATTGACGTACACTAGATGTCCTCATTCCCAACGGTGTGTCAAGAGTCGACATGTTGGCAGACAAAAAGATACAGAGACCAAGGCTCTCCACAATAGTAACAGAGGTAAAGCTATGTGAATCACAAGTATCAAAAAGGGATGAAGATAAAATTGAATCTACTAATATCGTACCTCGAACTATTCAAGGTCATGGATCCTGCTCATGATGGGAGTACTCTACAGTGAATGTATGACTTGAACCGCAACTCTGCACCCCTGACTAACTACTCCGAGCTGATCCACTCTGCTGTCGCTGGTAACCTAGTGACTAACCACCATAGTCGCGACCTCCAACTCGGCCCGAATGGCCGGAAGAACTCCAGTTCCTAGACTGGTGAGAAACTAGAAATACATCTCATGTACGAGGGGTCATAGAAAAACCCCTACCACCAGCTGTAGGTGAGATTATCTGACAAAAATGCTAAATATAGCCTATCTTTTAACAAGATCGGCACTCCATCATATCTCTCTAACACTAAGGGCTAGTATGCTCGCTCCCACCACACTGGGAGCATACAAACTGGCTACCTGAAGTTACATTCCTCCTACCCTGATCTCCTCGAGTAGACTCCCTATGATGTTTCCTTCTATCAGTAGGAGGAACACTGACTCTGGATGTCGAACCGCCCAGGCTCACTACTCCAGAATCTATCAGATTGCGCTCAGTGATCAGCGCCTGGTTGACGATAGGGGATAACGAAGTCAACCTGAAGATATTCACCTGGGAATGGATCTCCTTCCGTACACCGTCCTCAAACAACATCGTAATGAACAAATCATCACTTGCTAGAATCAGAGTGAAGCGCCGCAGCTCGGTAAAGCGAGATGATAACTCCATAACAGAAAGAGTACCATGATCCAAACTCATATACACCTAGGCTCAGTCAGCCATCAAGGTCTCTGGAGAAAAGTGATCATAGAATATGCGCCAAAACTCATCCCAAGTCATACTCTTCTGGTGCCCAAACCGTAAGATCACCTCCCACCACCTCTTGGCGGTGTCTCTGAGCATATATGTAGAATGCTTTACCCTTTTCTCTAGAGGTATATTTAGATTCTCAAAGAACATCAACATGGCCTCTAACCACGACTCTGCAGCCCGGGGTCCTCCATCCCCTGAGAAATTAGGAGGATAATACTACTGGAATACCCATGTCAACTCAGCCATCAACGGGGCTGGAGGAGGCACTCCCTCAAAGGTCTGCATCATCCTCAGGAAGTCCTCCCTGAACTAGGCATCGACCCCTGCAACGGGTATAACCACTGGTGCCAATGCTCGCACAGTAGGAGGATCTGCAGGAGGTCCCAGATCAGCCATATCCCGTGTCTAATCAATGTCTAGAAACTGATGTACAACCGGAGGACCTCTCGGAGGAATGGTTCAGAAAGATCAAAAGAACACCATAGATCATGATTATCAAGGACAGAGATCAACAAGAGTACAAAACATGAACACGAGAATGAAACATTTAAATTTTACAAAACACGACTACACGGTGTGTATAAAAACTACATTGTGTGTCCTCTTAAGCCAGATACATAAGATTTTACATCAGTTACAACTGGTCGTGTAACACCCCAGACTATACGGCGTGTTGTCCCCACACACGGCGTGTACTTGCACTCCATTCCCCTGCCCGAGTCTCTATACACGGCTAAACCACACGGTCTTATTAACCCTAGAATACACGACGTGTTAACTAAGAACACGGTGTGTACTAGACAAGGTTCGATGACTCGTGTTGTTAGTTACACGGCCGACTACATGGCTGACACTTACACGACATGTACCTAACAAACATGGCTTGTATAAGAGACGATAACATCGACCCATGTTGTTCGTGACACGGCTGTGTACCAAGATCAAGGCTAAACGGTGTGTCCATACCAAACAAGGCGTGTACTATACAAGCTTCCCCGACCATGTTGTTAGTGACATGGTCACCTACACGACTCACTACTACAAGGCGTGTAATGATCGAACACGGCATGCTTCTAAAAACTTTTTCACCACACTGTGTTTCTGCTCACATAGTCGGTGACATAGTTTAAAACAACATGGCATGTAGTCATGTACACACCGTGTATTCTGTTTTTTTCTGAGAAGTTGCTCAGAAACTGAACCAAAGCCTAGAAAACGCTGAAAAACAAACATGAAGGTGCCAAATTTCGATCCGGGGGGGCCCATACTCCCCACGAATTAAATCTTTGAATACCATACATATCATATTCAAGGGAAACAATTCAATGATCCAACATGTTCCGATTCATGAGGGCCCATAACACCTCAAGAACCAAAATTTTTCATTCACTTAAGAAATGTACAATACAAACAATTACTCTATCAAACTGCAGGGATTCTATCAAAGCATCTATCACAACAACATGAATAATCTACACAACGTCTATCACGAAAACATGAAATTGCTAATTCACCCTAGATGGCATGGAAAGAATGCATGGAATATGATTTCTAACAAGTGCCTATATGATGCATGAAATGGAATACCCTCATCTCATTAGGGTGTGACAGAAATAGAACTGCAATAGCACAACGATAAAAACACAAGGCATGTGAATCACTATAGGTGAAATCATATCAACTTTAAAATCTCAAAACCAGAAAACTGCAATAAATGAGGTAGATTGGCATTTCCTTGTACACGGGTTAGCTACTCCCGAGCACAACTTATTACCAAGTACTGAATCCATCCAATACCTAGCTAAAGGCTCCAAATAGTAAATCAATAGAAAATAATTCCTCTGATACCACTTTCTAACGCCCTGGTTACGGAAGCCACCCCGAGGTGGCCTATACCTAGTTGGTCACATGGTCCCAAGAACATTTCCACAAACACCAGAGGAAGCCGACTAGCAGCGAGGGCCTTGAGTGTGATAGTGGGGAAACTATGCCCTAATTGGAAGAGTACACAGCAGAAATAAACAAAACATGAAATAGTGGAAGCAGTAAATATACAACAAAAATTCACAAGTAAACAGAGGAAGACTAAAGCAATAAACCACTATATCACATATGTATATATGAAATGATACATGATACATATATAGGAAAAGAGCAAAACAAGTCAAAATACTGAAAACAAAGTACCAAAACAAGTACAAAAGAAAATATAAACACCTCTTCAGCATCACAAGCATAAGCTTGGTCCCATGCTCTCCTGCTCCAAAGCAATAAAGTACCAGAAGTAGAAGGGAACTTGCCCATGTCTATACCTGCAACAAAAGTGTCAGTTTGGGAGAAAAATCATGACCCAAACAGGGTGTGAGACTAAATCCCAGTAGGCAACCACCCGAAGATTTGTTCCTAATAGTCTGTGATCACATGGAAGGTAATAGTACTGTAAGAAGTAAACATTAAAAATAAACAATAGGCATTAATCAGTAAGCAGTAACAGGATGACATTCAACAGTAATCAATCCGCAGAACAAAAAACAGGAGTGAAGCAAAGAGCTAACCACAATAAGAACCCCTCTGGGAAGTACTCACAGCCTACCCCTCTGGTCCTATCCATGAAGTACCAACATCCCTCTGGGCACTGCACTCAGCCTAACCCCTCTGGTTTGGTCATACGAGATTATAATACTATATGGGAATGCTCACTAGGTCAATTCCCCATATAGTCTAGGGTAGAAAGGAACTATCTGAGGAAGATCATGTGGTCTAACCCTCTTATAGCCCCAACATCTATAAAATCTCTAAGGAAGCTCACTTGGTCAATTCCTCCTATAGTCTCCAGTCTATCACAGACTCTCTAATGAAGCTCACTCAATCAATTCCTTCTCTATAATGGAATGGTTTTATAGAAATTGAAACAAGTAAATACTCTTTGAGGAATCTCACTCGGTCTACCCTCCTGTAGTCTAAAATATCCAAGACTCTCTAGGAAGCTCACTCGGTCTCTCCCCTGTAGTCTATAATATCCAAGACTGTCTGGGCAGCTCACTCAGTCTATCCCTTGTGGTCTATAATATCCAAGACTCTCTGGGAAGCTCACTCGGTCTGTCCCTTATAGTCTATAGCACCAGGTTCTCATGGTCCCATTCCAGTCAGTGCATAATAATTCTATAAGGCCAAACTAAACCTATAGAGCTACTTGTCTAAACAGTCTACAACATAATAATCATGTCAAGAATATCAACCCATCCTATAGTCATAAGGCATGGAAAACAGGTATAACGACCTAAGGCTAACTAGACCCAAAGGTCGTAAACAGAACAAGGCATGAAAAAACACTCAAGCACATCAATTATCCTCAAACATGATCAAATTACCTCTACACAAGCATACAATCGAGGTAGGAAAACAACAGGGGGAAAATGATAAACACGCAATACCCCGTTCACGGGTATTGGTGGAATTTGCACATAAAACTCAATGACATCGAAAGGTAAGGCACAAACCACCTACCTCGATGCTATGAGATCAATATACATGAACAAAGAGGCTTGATTCTCCTTATAATGGCATATATCTATGACAACACAAAAAAATTTCAATCCACGATATCTCGAGAAAGTATGAAAATCGTGGAATGAAACTCAAGAATAGGGAAGAGCTCACCGCTGCGGTTCCAAAGCAATTGACGATGATCGATTTGGCAAACAAATAGAGGCTCAGGGGCTCAGAGGATATTCATGGTCGTACGGGTCGCTCTCGGTCAAAGAACCTGGAGAATAAGGTGTTTCCGTCGATTAGGCATGACCCCGGTCCGTTTAATGAAAAAACAACTACACGACATGTACTTCCAGGGTACATGGTGTGTACTTGAACTTTCCGTACTCTACATTAAGCGCCCTCCATATCACCCCTACACACTATGTCTGTGGCCCGGACACGGCCAGCACAGGGCCTGGCGCTGCATCAACGTACACTGCGTGTACTTCGAAAATTTCCATATTTTCCTCTTTCTGTCAAAAACGAACAGAAAAGGGAAAACATACTTGAAACGAAGATCCGGTTTCATAAAAATTTAATAATGTTCATTGATTTAAATATTATATATGATAATTTCATGGATGATTGTCCATTAAAAAAATAAAATTATTTCTTATTTGGATAAGGGTCTTATTCCATTAATAATTCAAGAATAGGGATGAAAGATTATTTAATTTAAACTTATTTTTATCCTAGATTAACCATATTTACCCATTTCTTATGCCATAAATTATACTCTGTCTAGTATTCAAATTGACCAAAAATAAATGATGTTAACTTACAAAATCATAACATCATGATTTTAAATAGTTATTTCAATTTATCTAAATTAATAAATATAAATGGGACAAATTATTTATAATTTCTGTGTGAAAACTAATACTAAAAACACTTTTAATACAAATACATTTTTATCACAAAACAAGATTTATTATTATCCTATACAAAATAAGAAAATATTTTATGACGGTTATTTTTTTAAAAAAATTATAATATATAAATCCCAAAAATATAATTCAATAATATTGATCAGTTTAATTTATAATGAAAAAAATCGAATTGGAACAGAATGCATTTTTTTTGTATAAAATCTTTTTTTCTTAACTGATTTATATTTAAATATATAATTATTTTATAAAAAATTATTTATTATTGTACATGTATAAACAATAAATTTTAATAATTAATGTATTCATATGAATACCCAAAAATGATTTACCTCGATGATAATAATATTATAATAATATTCTATGGTTCAACTGAACGAGTTGTTGGGTGTAATGCCTGATATTATGAAAATTGATTTTATTTGGAAAAATCATTCATCAAATATTAGGGAATTACAAAAAATAAATTTTTCATTATATTTTTTATTATTCTATAAAATTTCTTATAATATTTTATTGTGATTTGTAATATTATAATCCTTCAGGTATAGGTGGGTGGCCACTATGTGGTGTTTTGATTGATCATTATATGAATTAAAACATGTTGTACAACATACAAACCTACCAAAGGAGGAAATAGAGTGTGTGGATTCACGATTACCATGTATGAAGAAACAATATGTTAGATATTAGTTCAAAATTTTATTATTGTAGATTATTGTAATCAAAATTATATACCATACCCTGAAGATGATTCTGTGTAGCTTAATAAACATAAAAAAAATATTTTAGGGGATTCAAAAGGTGAAAAAGAATAATTGTAAATTAATGGGTTGAAAAAAAATTATTTCAATATAAAAGTGGATGATCTAAAGGTAATGTTAGTGGTATGCATTTTATATGTTCCATCACATCAATGGTGGGATTTACATACCCATACTAATGTCTAATAATAACTTACATGGGAGGGATTTATAGAATTTCTCAAAATAAAGATATACATACACACCATCAATATAGATAGAATAAAAAAATTATTTCATTCCTCGGATATAATTTCTATTATTGATGTGTAGGGTATATATGTTTTTGAACACTGTTCTTTTTCTTCTATAAGTGGATACTTGTGGATCCTTAATGGAATTTGTGTTCGAGTATTTATTATGGCTAGAAATTTTTTTTCATTGATATTTTGTAGGTATTACGGTTTATACAAATATTTTTAATAGAGAAAAAAATGTAATAATGGTATATTATATGGAATTCAATTGAAAAAACTAAATTTTTCCATTTAAAAACAAGTGGTATACCTAATATTGGAAATTAAAAGAAGGCGGACAACAAAATCTATGGTGATGGAGCATCATATATTGAAATTAGTTGATCAATTAGCTTTAATCCAAAAAACATAAAAAAGAATTAATATTTCCAGTTTGAATTATTAGATAATTATAGTATTTATCATTAGAACCTACAACATTCCACAACTATTATAATATTGGACATCTACATCTCTATTGTCATAATTATACAGATTTTGTTCTTGTAAATTTGTATCATATATATTATTAATTTTATTCATAAATTAGTTAATCTTGTAATAATAGTTCTCATCTTCAAAACCAAGATAAAAAAAAGATTCTAAGAACACCCAAACATCTTATACAATGAAACCACAACCAGAAAAAATGGAATATGGGGTAGTGACTAAGATGTTTTAGGTTATGGAGAATATTATCATGGAAAACTAATCAGGTCCATTGATTGTACAAGGAACCATTATTCTTAACATCGATATTGAGAAATTTATATTTGGTACAGGAGAATTACAAAATTTTATTTCTTTGTTTTTCATTAATTAAATGGGGTTACATATCTACTTGATTCCAATCATGGTTAGTATTTATACACCTCTTTAGTATTGGGTGTTTATATGATTTAAATGTTTTTCTTGTTCTATAAATATTAATGGAGTCTAATTTTTATGGTACTTTTATATTGTTTACATGTAATTATTCTAACTGACTATTAAAATGGATTGGTTAGTTACATGATAGTATCATATATATTATTATGTGTGATAAGTAATGAGTACAAATCCTAATGAAAAAGTTTGTCTCATGAAAGAAAAATATGATGTAAAGGCTAGGAAACAAGGGTATTCATAGACAATTCTTTGGTGTATTAGTTTTTTAGTTTTAGTGGATACATTAAGAACTAATGATATAAACTAGACTACTGATTTCCCTCCTTTTTGGATCGCTATTGAGACATGTTATGTAATGATTTCACAAGATTTACACCTAATAAGTAATGAAATTTTATACTGATATACATCCATGGGTGAATAATATTTCACTTCTATAATATATAATAGAACCAACTGAACATTTTGAATTGAAGATATAATTGAATGTATTATAATTGAAATGGTTGATGCAACACAACATTCCAGAATAGTTTTATCTAGTTCATTTTATCAAGATTAAAAATGGTTCATTCTAAATTTTTGTTGATTATCATAAAATGAATTAGTATATAAAGAATATATATCAATTTTCACAGATTTATGACCCATTAAAACTATTTAAGGGATCCCAATTAGTTTCAAAAATTGATCTAGACTATTGTTTCACCAACTCTATGTTATGTAAATGGATATTCAAAAGATAGCCTCTAGGAGTCGGAGTAGCCATTAAGATTATTTGGAATTTTTATTTAGTGTTATAAATTCTATGATATTTTTTATGTAATTCCTGAATTGTTTCATATAGTGGTAATTAGAAGTATTTATTATGAATATTGGGGATTAACTTATGAATTATTCTCATACTCATCCGAAAAATGATGAATATATTGAGGCTATGATTTTTATTTTGTAGGAGAACCGATTGTGTATTAAAAAAACTAAAATTTGATTAATGGATGGTCTAATTTATCTTTCTTTACAATGTCATTTCTATGATATACATATCAGTATATCCTAAAATGATTGATGTTATTTTCTATTAGAAAACAATGTATTACATCTGGGAAAAAATATCTTTCAAGATTTTTTGTTTTTATCTTCTCTTTGTTTGTTACTTCTCATGACATTAATATCATATAAATTTACTCATGAGAAAGGGTACTTCAATCAACTTGAGTGATTATTTTAAATATTTATTTTTTCATCATAAATATATGCACACTTACAAAACATTTCGTATATTTATAAGACCAAAGAAGGGTTATATGGATTGTTATAATGAATCTGGATCTGGACATGGTTGTGTTCATGTAGCACCCTAATATTTTTTGAATTATTATTTTTGGAATTAGTTTATTATTTTTTATATTTTTCATTTCACAAAACACTGAATTTATTTATTTAATATATATTAAAAACTATCTTTGTATTGAATTATATGAAATTACATGTTAATAGAGATATACACACTATATTAATCTTATATTTATCCACATGTCACACCGATGTTACAGTACATTTCAAGAATGACTAACATTCCTAAGTGGCTTGCCAAACACATAAGTCCGAGTGTTAGAAAACAAAAATATATTAATAAAAATTTTATTATTTTATAATATAACATATAAACTAGACATTAAATTATCTTTTATAAATAATATTAAATAAATTCTGAAAATAATTTGGTTTTTAGAAAATATAAAAAAATTATTTAGTTAAAAATTATTTAGAAATGAGTTTTAGATCCAAATAAATATAAATAGAATATTTTAATAGAAAACTATTTGTATTCTCAAAAATTTGTTTAAATCATAAAAAATTAAATGAAATAAAATTATAAATTAATTTGTATTTAATATATATTATATATATTGTGGAAGGTATTTTTAATATTAATCTAATATATTTAATTAAAATAAAATAAGGATAATCCCAATTTATCACAGAATACCCAATAGTTTTATTAAAGAAAAATTTACCACCTTTTAATGGAGAACCTATTCAAAACCAGATTGGTGGAAATTTAATATATTTTTATTTCAAAAAAAACAACATAATTGAAATATAATTATAAAATTTACTATAGGGTTAATTTTTGGTATTTTCGGTGAAGTTTTATTTTTTGATGAATAGTTAAAAATACTGAATTTTAATTGAAGACAACATTTTCATCAAAATTATTTATATAGTGAAATTATATTTTACTTTTTTATAATAGTAATTACCTAAATTTTTTATAAATAAATCCAATTAATGTCAATAGAATCAATTTTAGATTGAAATTGAATATAGAAACAAGGAAAACATTTGAACATGATTTTGTTAAAAACCAACATTGTCATCCCATCTGCGGAAATAAAATGAAGTTAATTGATTCCACTTCTGTGACTGAAATTTTATAAACTCGATTCTATATTCAGAACAATTGATCTTTATTTTGTCTAATAATATCATCGATGTATTAGAAGAAAAATATTTGTGATGGTAATTAAAATAAATTATAATGATTAGGAATTAATTTAGATTAATAAGGGACTGAATCATAATCTTATCACCTAACACGACATATAAAATTTTCTTGAAGAAATTTTCTAGACATATTTAGACCAAATCCTCCCTTTTCTGTAATTTAGATCACTAATTGACCCACATTATGTAAATAACTTGTGTGGGGTTTCTCTTTTCAAAAATATTTCAAGAGTGTCACTTATCCTCCATTACAAAAGGCCTCTTATCCACCCACATCCTCACACCTCTCATGAATTTTTTTCCATCCTCTTCCTAGATTTCTCTCAACCATCCTTATCTTTCTCTATTAATACAACCTTATGAATTAATCCTTCCAATGATTCCCTTTTGTGAAAACCAAAATGACTTCCCGATTAAGAGTTAACAACCTCTCTCAGAAACCATTATATTATTTTCTCACTCTGCTACCTCAAATATTATTATTACATTATTTTATAACAAGAAAAGTATCCTAAATATAAAATGATGTTTTTATGATAATTTCTTGACCAAAAATTACACACATTTTAATCTAATGGGAAATAAACATATTATTTATGTCAATGGAGAACTATCACCTCACTAAATGATGATTGATCATTTATCTTTTACTACCTATCATGGGGTAAATTATAATGGAAATATGTTTATATACATTATATATTATATTTATTATTTATTTAATATTTTATTTTTATTTTACAACACATATATTCATTTTTTATATTTTTTGTTAATATGATAATTTCATTAGTGGAAGTGTGAACTACCCCCATCAAATCGATGTGATTCATTGTTTCAATACATGGATTGTATTAAGGATGTTTATAGTAAATATATATTATATATATATGGAAAATAATTCTACATTAATAATGATATATATACGTATATATTCTTCTATATATATATATATACATATATGTATTTTACTTTCTTTCTGTCAACATGATTGAAAAACCAAAACTGTGTTCATGCTTATGTATGACTTACGATCTCTTCAAATAGTGATTTTTGTTTCATAATTATATTTTATATGTATTATTTTAATAAAAATAAGAGTAATATAAATTATATTTAACGCATTATTTACCTTCCAAGAATTATGATATAAGTATAATGATTAAAGATATAAAAAATTAAGATACATACGAAAAACAAATCTGATATTACCCTGAGTAAAACCAATTTATATAATTGTTAACAAGCGGGTATTATAAATCCAAAATAAAAAAATCATTGGGATTATAATTAATAATTATTTTATTTTATTTTTTTATAATAAAAAAATTGTTATTCTATAGGATGTTTTAATGAGTACTGTTAAGACACAAGGTTAAAGAATTTATTATCATTCTCAATATTAATGAGATACAAGTCTTATTCCCCACTCACTTATTTCTTGTGGTTTATATACTACCCAATATTGTTTTATATTTATATTATACTCAATTTTATGTTAATTTACACATAGATTTTATTATCTTTCTTGCACGAGTTTTATGTTTTAAAAGTTACCAAATCGCTATTGTAATTCTGTCTCAATTTTACTTCATTGAGACACATTCCATGTTATGGACCAATATTTTCATACGTAGTGCATAAAATTCCATTGAAATGTTTGAACATGAATCTAATTACTTTTATTATATTTTAAATATTCATGTAATTTCATTTTCCTACACAGGGAGTATGATTCAATGATACCATGTGGTGAGAGTTTTTTAAACAATCCCACCATATATAGAAATTGTAAATAGTCATGTTTTAATTAATGAAATATTCAGAGGAGTCAGAAAAGAACATTCATGATTTTTTTTCTCATATGGTTAGTGAGGAGGTATTCAAGTATTAGTAACATTTTTCCACTCTTTAGTACATAAGATAACAATGAACGTTTTAAGGAAAATATGACCTTACCTCTCTCTTCTGTCTGAAATTTGTGTTCCTTCAATATAATGGATTACAAAAGGGATTTAAAGAATAATATAGTAAAACATATTTTTACAATTTTCTACTTGTACCAATGTTTTCAAATGTATCTTTGTGTTTCTTACCAAATAATTAATTTTGAAATTCTTTTTATAGTGAAAAATGAATGCACCTTTTTCCCCAGATGACATGTACATATTTAATCATCTTCCATTATTTAAATCATACATTTCATGTTAAAAATGATTAATTTATATGAACTATTTTTAAAATATATTCTCCAAAAAAGGTTTTTTCGAAACATTTTCAATATCATAGACTTATTTTAAATGGAAAAAATGAATTGAAAATATTTTCAATGTTTTCTTTATATATTTTTAATTTTATATTCATGAAAATGGTTTTCAAAAGGTTTTTTGTTTTATGAAACAATTTTCGAAGGAGAAAGGGTACTTTCCTCATTATGTGTTGTTAAAATATCATTCATCATTATTTCCAGTAAAGGAAAACACATGTTGATGTTACTCATCCATTTATGGGGAAATTATTCAATGTTTCTATTCATAATATTTTCTAAGTGATCTAAATTTTATAGAATGATGTTTATGAAATCCATTTATCATTAATATTTTATATACTTATGAAACACATTTCTTTTCAAAGGTTATTCTTTGATGAAATGATTTTTAGACCTTCCACATTTCCCAGGTTAGGATATGATAACATGTTTATAAAATCTATTACATTTAATGGGAAATGATATGATTGTTTATGATCATGTGGAATATGTTTGTTTGATTTCGTTATGAGTCGGTTGGGACCTACGTATCCCTCTAATTCATTTGGTAATGATTTATATCAAATAAGATAGAGATGGATCAAATCAAAATTGAATTCGGTTTAGTATGACAGAGATGCAACAACGAGTGAAATCGTTTTAGTAATACATGAATAGAATTAGGAGTGATCCCTTTCCATTAAAGTAAATCATAATGTCCCCGACCCGGGAGCCACTAAACCAGTCCTCCGTGTTGGGTGGTTACATGACCATAAGCGCGCCTCCCCATACACCAAAGGCTTCTGACTAGCAACGGGGGTCTATAGAGTCTAGTGGGGATACTATACCCCCTATTTATCAGAGTAAGCCACAACAGAAATAAACCAAAGAGCGGAAACATTCACCAATTACAAAGATCATGTATAACAACCATTTCCAATAATAATTATGTCATGTCATACCACAAGTGCAGGAGTGAACAGAAACCCAAAATAAAGACAATGGGAAAAATCCCCAAAATGGTTCTAACACCAAGTCCGGATCCTCCGCCAAGTGCTACCCTTGTCCACTCACTATCTAGAAAGGACCTTTTCCCTTCTCCTAAACTGAAAACATAAAGTCTTCTCAGGTACCCAACGGTGGCCCGAGTAGGGTGTGAGTACAACTCAGTAGGCCACCACCAACGGTGTCTACAAAATATCCAGTATGAACAGGTAGTGCATGAAAAATGGAATATGAATGATAATTTCCATGTAATTAATTTAGGTTCCATTAACAAGTTCATATTCAAGCCATTTCCACTTACATTACAATTCATTCACACCATTTATCATCACTTTCCATTTCATCACATTTCCATGGGTTAATCACATACTTTATGTTACATGGGTCTAAATCCAACATTCACATGAAAAAGCGTAAAAACATCGATATCATATCTCACTAGGACTAACCCCCTCGTAGAAACCATAACCTCACTTCGAAGCCCTAGTCCGGGTGAATGCAACCGTTAGGAGAATATACCCTCAGTCCCATTTCCTAACCCGTGCATTTAGGGTGGAGTTTAGAACCTCAGTCTTAGCTCAACCTGTGGGAGTAGATCCTCAAGTCACACCCCACTCAACCAAGCCTTGTGCACATGCTTATATATATAAGTAACCATCAACCATCCAAAACATTGCCCTTCAGAAACACTATTCACAACAAGCCACATGAGAATTCAAATTATGCCTTAACCCATTAACACATTACCATTTCACATCATTTAGCCATTCACCCAATTCCCATGTGTTATGCCTATCTCACTAAGCATTCAACATTAAATCCATAATATATCCCGTTATGGTTTTAATCAGTTTACACATTATCCCATTTAACATGTTCATCATACCATGAATCAAACATTAATTCCAACATGTTTATCAAGGGTCTACAATTCATTAAAACAATGTCACTAGTTTAATATCAATAAATAAGTCCGTGAAAAGCCGTCACATCCCATGGATGGCCCTATATTAGGTCAAGTCAATCCCGACACATCCCATGGGGATCGTGAGGGTTCCCACTTTCCATTTTAAACATCATTATTAGCAAACATTCCATTTTTATTCAAAACATAACCAAGGAGAAACAAGAACATAACTAAACAAGGAAAAATACCCAAATATCCATGGGATATCACTTGTAGACCACCTACCTCAAAACCGCGGTTGGACGCACTCTCAATTGAGTCCATAGACCTCTATCCGACCATCCTTTGGAGCTTCAACCTAAAACTCACCCAAAACATAGGGTTTTAGAGCATCGGAATAAGAGGGAGAGAAGATACAAACCCTAAACCAAAAAGAGAATCAAGGATGGGGTTATCCTTACCTGGTGCTTCGATACACAACCAACAATACCAACAACACCTTATAATCAAAGGAGAACCACCATTGGGAAGCTTGGGTCGGCCAAGTTCGTCACTAGGGTTGAGAGGGGATGAATAGAGGAAAATCTAGAATTGGGGTCTAAAAACCCAGAGAGGAAAACTTGTAATTTTTTCCAACATTTAGTGGCCGCATGATTTAGCCGCACAGTTTTACAAACTGTGTGCACACCGAGTGCATGCTACTGCCCGGAGGAGAAGGGTTGCACGGTTTACCTAGGCAGGCCGCACAGTTTTCTATGGCCATGCACAGGCCATTCACCTTGGCTTGCCTTGTCCAGATTTCCTTTCTTTCATACCCCGAGCCCCCGGAACACCCCTAAGGCCTCTCATACTTTCAGAAGACATCCGTGGAAGCCCGAAACAAGGGATTCAACCAAAACATGATGAAAAATGTACCTTTCCAAAAACCGGGATCTTACAACCTCCCCACCTTATAACGGCTCGTCCTCGAGCCGATTTTATAAGCCTCATTGATCCACGGAAGAGAAGAGATCGGGCCAATGAGCCCGCATATCTGATTCCTGCTCCCAAGTTTCTTCATGAACTTTCTCATGATTCCATAGTACTCGCACTAATGGCACAACCTTGCCTCGCAAGACCTTTTCACTATGATCCACCACACGAACCGGATGCTCCTCAAAGGAGGCATCATCCTGAAGCGCCACATCCTCAACATCAACCATGTGAGATGGGTCAGGGTGATATCGTCGAAGCTGAAACCCATGAAACACATCATGCATCACACCATACCGATGTGGAGGAGCCAATCAGTAAGCCACTGGTCCGATCTTCTCCACAATCTCAAAAGGTCCCACATACCTGGGCACCAACTTACCCTACTTTCGAATCCAACGGTGGCCCAACATTGGCGACACCCTAAGGAACACTTTATCACCCACCCCAAACTCAAGGGTCTTACGCCTCCGATCTGCATATGACTTCTGTATACTTTGAGCCATAGCCATTCGCTTCATGATCATCATAACTTTCTATGAAGTCTCTTGCACGGGACTTGGCCCCATCAACTTGGATTCACCAACCTCTAGCCAACATAACGGAGATCTACATGGCCTCCCGTAGAGTGCCTCAAATGGTACAATCTGAATCGTAGCCTAAAAACTGTTGTTGTAGGAAAAATCAACTAACGATAGGTGCCTCTCCCAAGAAGCACCAAAGTCCAAGACACAATCTCTTAACATGTCTTCGAACACTTGGATTGTACGTTCAGACTACTTTTTCATCTGCGGGTGGAAAGCCATACTGAAAAACACCTCCGTACCAAGCGCCTTTTGCATCGCTTTCCAGAAACGTGATGTGAAACATGGATCTTGGTCTGAAACAATGGTCCGCGGTACCCTATGTAGCCGCACTATTTCCCGAACATACATCTCACCCAACTGTTTGACTATAAAGGTCTCCTAAATCGGTAAGAAATGAGCCACTTTCATTAACCAATCCACAACCACCCAGATTTCATCATTCTTCAGTAGCGTCCTCAGAAGTCCCACAAAAAAATACATTGTTATATCATCCCACTTCCATTCTGTAATGGGAAATGGATGCAACAAACCACCTGGGCGGTGATGCTCGGCATTTACCTGCTGATAGGTAAGGCCCCGTGCCACAAAGCATGCAACTTCCTTCTTCATTCCTGGCCACCAAAACTACCTTCGGAGATCACTTTACATCGTCGTCAAAACAGGATGCACTTCCCACTTTGATGCATGGAACTCACGCATAAAATCTTCCCACTCACACTTTGGTACAACCACACGATCACGAACATGAACAACACCATGCACACCGACGACCCCGCTAGAAGGTATCTCCCCACCTTTAAGATTTTCCATCATGATCAAACACTCAGGATCATCATGCTGAAATTCCTTAAATCGACTCAAAACGTCGACTCCATCGTTAAGGAAGCAAGAGTGACATGACCACTCTCCTCATGCATCTCAAAGTGCATTTATATAAACAAAGCCATCACCTTCCACTCGGTGTTGGATTCCTGAACCACCTGATTCTGAACATTTCTGCTCAGAGCATCAGCAACAGTGTTTCCCTTTCCCGGCATGAACACAAACTCAATGTCAAAATACTTTAGATATTCAACCCATCTTCACTACAATAGATTCAGATCTCGCTATGAGAAGATGTACCTTAAACTCTTATGGTTGGTAAAGATGGTAAACCATTCTCCCAACAGATAGTTCCTCCCGCACTTCAAGGCGTACACTACTGTAGCCAACTCAGGATCATGGGTGGGATAGTTCTGCTCAAGGGGTCTCAACTGCCTGGACCCATAAGCTACAACCTGCTTATCCTGCATCAACACATCCCCAATTACGACTCCGGATGCATCACAAAACATGATTTACTTTTTACCCGGCTCAGGTATGATCATGATAGGTGATGTAGTCAACCGCTTCTTCAACTCTTGAAAGGAATTCTCACAATCCCCAGACCACTCGAACCTAATTCCTTTCTTGGTCAAGCTCGAGAGTGGTGCTGCCGAGTGAGACAAATACTGAATGAACCTTCGGTAATACCCGGCCAAACCTAGAAAACTCCGAACATCATAAACACTCTTGGGATGCTCCCAAGATACAACTGCCTAAACTTTTTATGGATCCACTGACACACCTGACTCCGAGATGATGTGACCCAGAAAATGAACCTCACCTATCCAAGAATGACACTTTGATAGCTTGTAGTATAGCTGGTGCTCTCTTAGCGTAACCAAGACGATGTCAAGATGTTCGGCATGATCGTTGTGTGTTTTCGAGTACACTAAGATATCATCAACAAAGACAACCACGAACTAATCTAGATAGGGATAAAATATTCGGTTCATTAAAGCCATAAACACCACTGGTGCATTGGTCAAGCCAAAAGGCATTACCACAATCTCAAACAACCTGTACGGACTTCATAAAGTTGTCCGCTGTATATCGGAAGGCCTCACCCTCAACTAGGGATAACCCGACCTCAGGTCAATATTAGAAAACAACAATGCAACCATCAACAGATCAAACAGGTAATCAATTCTAGGAAGAGGATACCGATTTTTTACCGTCATCTGATTCATCATTCTATAGTCAACACACAGCCTTAATGACCCATCGGTCTTCTCTGCAAAAATCATGGGAGATACCCAAGATGAATTACTAGGATAGATAAACCCATTATGCTCCAACTCCTCAATTTGAACCTTCAGTTCCTGGAGTTCTTCCAGTTCCATTCAGTATGGCGGAATACAAACTAGCTCCACTCCTGGCAGCAACTCGATCGTGAACTCAACATCCCTCTTGGGGGGTAAACCTGAGAAATCCTCAGCAAGCACGTCCTGAAATCGATCCACCACATGAGGGAAAATATAATGCTCTATTATTTCATTCTAATCAAGAATGATACATGCCACTAGAGATGTGAGTCCACTCAACCGCTGACCAAATGGTCCTGCACGACCTTCTTGAATATCTCATTCGCCACGGTGGACATAAGTGTCACCCTCAAGTGACCTGAACGATACTCTGCGATGATAATAATCTATGTGATCCTGATATGACCCCAACCAATCCATTCCCAAGATTAGGTCAAACCCTGAAATCTCGAGAATGAACAAGTCGCACAGAAAACGATACCCACCAACTTACAAGGCACATCCCTTGAACTTCTTGATATCCTCAACTTGCACCCCCAAAAGGGTGTCATTTGACATAACTCCACACACCCTATCCACAGGTAGACCCAGTGCTACCACTAATTGAGTAGAGATAAATGTGTGTGTGACACCTGTGTCATAAAATGCACTAGAAAAAGTAAAATATACAAGGATCGTATCTTGAACAGTCGATGGTCCAGCCTCACCATCACCAGGCGCAAAATGAACGGCTTGAAGCTGCCCTACCCCTTTACCCTGGGCTCCAACCTGAGTAATCTATGCTACACTACCCTATGGGTGTGAGCGATATTGCCCTAGAGTTCCACATCCATCGCCCCAGCTAGTATGACCTGTGGAGCTCCAACTTCCAGCCTGATATGGGGTAACTGGTCCCCTTACCGTACCTGTCACCTGCTTTTCACCATCATGCTCACCCTCCTACCGAGGGTTCCTGCAGAACATCTATATATTCCCCATCCTACCACAAGAAATGAACTCAACTGGAGGTCAAGGACACTAACCATATATATTCCCCGACCTACAACACTGATAGAAGAACACCTGATTCCCACTCTGAGAGGCTGACCCTCTCTTCCAGCCACTTTGGACACTTTCGGCATGCTGTAAGATCTCAATACGTCGCTTTTGACCATCTGTAACTGCACCGCTCGTTTATCCTACTGACTCCACAAACCTACTACCTAATGATCCCTTCATATTTCTTTCCGAGATCAGTGCCTGATCTACTACCACTGCGAACCTCTTCATGTCGAAGATATTTACTTGAGACCAGATCTCATGTCTTAGCCCATCCTAGAAATGCTTTTCTACTGCTGCCTCATATCCTGCTAAGACTAGGACAAAGAATCTCAAATCATTGAAGGGACTAGCATAGTCCATCACAGATAGTGATCCCTGAGTTAGGCTCATAAACTCTACAGCCCGCTCCGGCCTCAAAGTCTCTGAGTAGAAATTCTCCCAAATCTTTTGCTGAAAAACCGTCCATGACATTCCCTCAACCTGCTTGATTTGAGCCTGAATGTACCACCAATGCCTAGAATGGCCCCGCAATATATAAACGTCCATCTTTACTCGCTTTTCAACAAGAGTCTCTAGATGGTCTAGTATCGTCTGGGGAAACTCTAACCAGAACTCCGCTACCTCTGGCCCACACTCTCCGGTGTAGGTCTGAGGGTGTTGTAGTTGGAACTCCCTGGTTAGCTCAAAAAAACTCGGTGCGACCCACCCTAGGTCCCAATCCATCATCTGCATAAGGTGAGACAACTTATCCTAGAACTGGTCTTCTCTACCTTCATTGATCACCACATTTTCTTGCTCTTCTGCCAGAGGAGTGTTCTTAGCAACAGCCTCTCGTTTCCCGCCTGGTAACAAACGTCGTGGTGGAATTTCTCTACATTTCCAAGAATGAGATTTAGCACGCATACCATGAAACTGTCATGGACTTATCAAAAGGTTTTTACTATCTACAACAACCTACATGTTTTACTTTATTCTTCTCATTATTTCTCGGTTTCATGAAATTCATGATGCACTCTACATTCCTGCCTCACACACCCACCCAGTGCATGTGCATAACACTATTAATGTCACCTATCTACCTTGGTGCCTTCAATGATGCATGAATGAAAATCCTCGTTCCGTTAAGGTCACAAGCCAAATATCATAAAAAAGTCACATCAAACCACATGTTCATCACCCAATGGTGAAATATCATCAACTATAACATCACACAACCATGAATAACATTTCCCACCCAGGGTGACTTGGGATTTCCCTCGTACATGGGTTAGCTACCCCCATGCATGAGCTCATTACCAAGGCCTTACACTTCTTATCCCTTGGATTCCAATACCAAATAAAAATACCTCAGAGAAGTAGAAGAAAAAATTCCCTCTAATACCAATTTTTAACGGCCCCGACTCGGGAGCCACTAAACTGGTGCTCCGAGCCGGGTGGTTACATGACCTTAAGCGCGCCTCCCCCTACGCCAAAGGCTACCGACTAGAAATGGGGGTCTATGGAGTCAAGTGGGGAGACTATACCCCATTTTTATCAGAGTAAGCAACAACAGAAATAAACCAAATAGCAGAAACAATAACCAATAACACATAGCATGTATAACAACCATTTCCAATAATAAATATTCCATGTCATACTACAAGTGCAGGAGTGAACGAAAACCCAAAATAAAGACAACGGCCAAAATCCCCAAAATGTTCCCGACTCCAAGTCCAGATCCTCTACCAAGTTCTACCAGTGTCCACTCACTATCAAACAAGGACCTTTTCCCTTCTCCTGACATGCAATCATGAACTTTTCTCGGGTACCCAACAGCGGCCCGAGCAGGGTGTGAGTACAACTTAGTAGGCCACCACCAACGGTGTCTATAAAATATCCAGTATGAATAGGTTTTGCATATAAAATAGAATATTAATGATAATTTCCAAGTAAGTAATTTAGGTTCCGTTAACATGTATAGATTTAATCCATTTCCACTTCCATTACCATTCTTTCACACCATTTATCATCACTTACCATTTCATCACATATCCATGGGTTAATCACATACATTATGTTATATGGGTCTAAGGCCAACATTCACATGCAAGAAGGTGAACACATCGTTATCCTATCTCACTAATACTAACCCCCTCATAGCAACCATAACCTCACCTCGAAGCCTATGTCCGGTTGGAGGAAACCATTAGCAGAACAGACCCTCAGTCCCCTTTCCTAACCCATGCATTTAGGGTGGAGTTTAGAACCTCAGTCTTTGCTCAACCCGTGGGCGTAGATCCTCAAGTCATACCCCACTCTACCAATATATGTTCACATGATTATATATATAAGTAACCATAAACCATTCAATCTATTTCCCTTCGACAACACTATTCACAATAACACACTTGGGAATTCACATTATGCCTTAACCCATTATCAAATTACCATTTCACATCATTTAACCATTCACCTAATTCCGATGTGTTATGCCTATATCACTAACCATTCAACATTAAACCCATAACGTATCCCATTATGATTCTAAATTAGTTTACACATTAACCCCTTTAACCTGTTCATCATCCCGTGAATCAACTATTCATGCCAACATGTTTATCAAGGATCTACAATTCATTACAATAGAGTCACTTTTTTAATATCATTCTCTATGTCTGGGAAAAGCTGGCACATCCCATGGAAGGCCCTAGATTATGTCAAGTCAATCACTACACATCCCACGGGGATCGTGAGGGTTCCCATTTGCAAATTTAAACATCATTATTACCAAAAATACCATGGTTATTCAAAACATAACCAAGGAGAAACAAGAACATATCTAAACATGCACAGATACCCAAATAACTATGGGATATCACTTGTAGACCACCAAATTTGAAACCATAGTTGGACGCACTCTCAATGGAGTCCTTAGACCTCGATCCAACCATCAATTGGAGCTTAAACCTAAAACTCACCCAAAAGATAGGGTTTTAGAGCTTCAGAACAAGAGGGAGAGAATATACAAATCCTAAACCGAAAAGAGAAGTAAGGATGGGTTTATCCGTATCCGGAGCTTAGATATGCAACCAACGACACCAGAAATTCCTTAGAATCGAAGGAGAACCACCCTTGGGAATCTTGGGTTGGCCATGTTCGTCACTAGGGTTGAGAGGGGATGAATGGATAAAAATCCTGAGTTGGGGTTTAAAATCCCGAAGTAGCAAACTTGTAAATTTTTCCAACTTTATGTGGCCGCACGGTTTAGCCACACGGTTTGACAAACCGTGTGCAAACCCTACGCAAGATACTTCCCGGAGGAGAAGGGTTCCACGATTTACCTGGGCATGCCACTCAGTTTTCCCTGGCCATGCGCAGGCCGTGTGCCCTGGCTTGCCCTGCCCAGATTTTTTTCATTTCATGCCCCAAGCCCCCGGAACACCCCCAAGGCCTCTCACACTTTCAGAAGACATACCATGAATCCTGAAACAAGGAATAAACCAAAACAAAACGAAGAAAATACCTTTCCAAAAATCGGTATCTGAAAACTTTTTCTATTAAGATGAACATAAAAGAGATTCCATGCCTTCAATGGAAATAATATTATTCCATTGTGTGTTTTCCATAATTCAATTTTTTATTCCTATATCATTATATTTGTGGCCTATATAATTTATTTCTTTATGATATGTCTTTATTAATCGACGGGATATTATATACGATTCTTGATTATGGTCTTTAATATGAAGGGTGTGATCTTCAAATGTATTGGTCATGTTTTCATACTCCAATGATTTTGTTTATAATTATATTTCATCCTTTTTTACCCTTATAGATCATCTATGACAACTAATTATTAAGTTTACTTCCCCATGTTATGAATATATGAATAAATTATATTGTGTTTAAGAAGGGATCTAGTCAAGGAGAACCTAGTGGGAGATAATGCACCTCAATTATGAACTAGTGTTCATATTTCCATGTTTCCAAATGCAGAAGTAAAATTTAGTCTACGAGAATGCATTTTTTTAATGTTATAAATATTCCACAAAAGTAATGTAATGTCTATTTATCTGAACATTGGGCCATTATACACGGTATCTAGAAAAGTTGTAGTTAACCTTGGGGATTCTGGGATGAGAAATCCCTAGTGAGAACCCAAAATAGATGTGTATGGATAAGTATAAGGATAAGAAGAAATATATCAAATTTCCATGGTATGATAGTAGAGGATAGAGAGAGTGGTTTCATATAAATACAACAATGTCTGGGAAATAAAAGTGGATGTGGCTCTGTAATAAATATACCTAGGGGTAAGAAATCTGAAAAGATGTCACATGCCAGACATGGGGTAATCTAGTACACTACAATGGTCCTTTGTTAACACTTGGTTTGACACTTCTGGTAGATACGCTTTTGGAATTAAAAAAATCTTCACAAAAAAAAGTGTATGATTTCAATATAATTCTTCGATGAATATCCTAGGATAAACATAAGGTGACATAGATTAAGAAATCTATCATAATGTTGACATTATATAAGTAACATTTCATGATTATGTGGTTCCCCACTAGGAAAATCATTTCTTATTCAATGATTTCCTTTTTTAGAAAATGGATGGAATTAGATGTAACATGATAAATGTTGAATGTAATGGAAAATATTATAATGATAATTAAAATGGCAAGACCACTGGTGTAAAAGATGTTGTGATCAATCAGAATAAATTTTCAAGAAACATGATCAACAACATGTACCTTAACAAACTCTCAAACTCACAAAATATGAGACTGGTGGATTTTTATAAAGCTTAGTTATTGTAGACCATGGTTGAAAGAATATTTCATTTATTTGTGTAAAAAACGTGGAATGAATAACCAAATTGAATGTAATATATGGATGAGAATGTGTTTTGACTATGGAAACGAAGGACACAAATCAAGTAACTATAATGGGAAAATAAAGGGTTCAATTGAAGAAATAGGTGGGAATATTGGACTCCATAATTCATCATCAATGGTTAAATTATTTTAATTTATTAGGAATGGTAATTATAAAAATAGATGTCCTAAGTGGATAGATCCCAAAGAGATTCAACATGGAGGTTTGAGTAATGGATGCATTACTGATGATTAAGAGACAAGAGGGGAAATGTGAAATAAAAGATATATTATGTAATAGGATAAGGCATAATTATTATTTCTTTTTGATCATGGGTAATAATCAAACATTATTTGTATTATGATTCATCAATAATGTTGTATGAAGGCTGAAATATGAAAGGATTGTTCAGTTAATGTTTTCCTCTAAGGATTTGTAACATTATTTTGAATGTTTCCGATGATAATGGAATGTGATTTAATGTAAAAGTGATATATTGATTAAGTGAAGATAACAATAAATATGTTATTTATATTAATTTAATCTTGTTTGTATAATGATATGTGAGATATTAAAAAGTAAATTATATAGTACTTATTAGATTGGAACATAGTAAGGTCTTATTGGTAGGTTGTTTATGATATTTTTTAAAAGTTTTTAAATTTTTTAGATTTATGGAATAGATCCAATATACTATAGAATAAGGAAACATGCATTTTTTCTATAAGGATTGATTATAATTCATGTCATTACCCTGTTTGAAGAGAATACATGATAAAGGTATTCCCATGTTTCTGTTGTGACAACCTGGAGATGCTTGGTGACTTTTTTAATAATTGTGAAGATGATTACATGATTTTCTTTCTAATTATTTTGATATTCATCAAAAAAATGTATACAAGTCTAACCATTCATGAAATTATTAACCTAAAATTTTTAGTAAGTATTTATATATAGAGGCTATATTGAAATCCATAATTAAAACGATAAATTCCAATTAACTTTGTTTTAAGGATCTATATAAAAATTATTTTTGAATTAATATTTGTGTGGTTTTAGAAAATTACATAATGTGTGAAAAGTGAAAACCAATCATGTCTGTAAAGGTCATAGGTCTTTAACCCATGACTTAGGGAACATAAAAATATCATTCTTACCAATAACCAATGTGATGTCATAGATAATTTATAATTATTTTTGATGAATAATTATTTATGATAAGAAATTATTTTTACTCTTTATATTCTGAGATAAATCTATTAACCATATAGTTTATTAAGGATAAATAGTTATATATTTTATTATATTATTGGCTTTAGAATTTTCTAAAAGTGTATTTTAGTGCATCAGGCATCAATGTTTATTTTTGGAAATCGATTACTTGAAGTAGTTTATGAATTAGAAATTATTAAACGGAAATCCATAGAATACAATTTTTTTCATATAAACATATCAGGTAAGTTTATTTCAATATATACATTGTAAATAGAATAATTACTAAACATTAGGATAATGAATAAATGTGTTGTCCAAATACCATAATTTTTGTTTAACCGAGGGCCTTTCTAATCATCAACCATTCATGAATTTGAGGCCCCCAACTTTTCATTAATCATTAACTTATATTTGATTTATGACCTAAATAACTCTCTAAAAATATTTACGCATTTCATTCATGTCCAATCATCACTCCCAACCCGTGTTCTCTAATTTGGAAACTTAGTTATATGTTACTTTTGGTAACTGTTATGTTTCCAACATTCCTTTCGAAAAGGAAATTTTAGTTTTCATTTTTATGATGTGGGAATTTATAAACGGTACGTTCATGTATTAATCCTCTAATAACCCAGATAAGATTTTAGGGATAATTTCATTTTATGGGGGGTATAATGTAACAACCCAAGATTGTGTAAATTATTTTTTTGAATTAATTTATTCTTTTTGATATTTTACATTTCACACAACACTGGTAAGAATTATTTTATATATACTAAAGAACTATATTTGGGATGAATTATACGCAACGTAATGTTTTTCATCAAGTACATGAAATAAATAGAACATATTTCTCTATACATAACACAATGGTTAGAGAACCTTTCATGTAAGAATTACTTTCCTCGTTGGATTGCGTAATATGTAACACCATTTGTTATCGAAAAACAATATGTTTCTAAAAATATTAAAAATTAATGTAATATTATATTACATAGTAGTTAAATAATATTTGGTAAATATTATTCAGTAACTAATGATGAAATGTGGTTTTGGAGAATATTAAATTGTTTAATTAGATATGAATTATCTAGAAATGAATCTTATAACCAAAACAATATAAATGGAGTATTTTAATTGATTTTTGTTCTTATGATCACGATTTTTTTAATCCTAATAAATAAAATTATATACAATTTTACAGTATTTTTAATTTAATATATACTTCATATATCTAGGGAAATATTTTTGATATTTATCTTATAGCTTTTAAATGAATAACATTAAAATAATCCCAATGTGGCACATAAGACCAGAGATTTTTATTATAGAAATTTTACCACATTTTAATAGAGAATCAATATTCATTTTGAATTTTGGAAAATTTATAAATATTCTATTTCAAAATAAATATAAAATTTTAAATCAAATCATGAAAATTACGTTTGGATGAATTTTTGGTAGTCTTTTCTGGTGTTTTATTTTTTAATGAATAGAGAAAAATACTAAATTTAAATTCAAAACAACGTTTTATCTAATTTATTTGTATAGTAAAATTATATTAACATGATTATAAAGATTGATTAGTTTATCTTTTATAAATATATGTAATTTATGAAATTTTAATAATTTTCACTATAAAATTGGCAATAAAAACATAGAAAACTATTGAACGTTCTTACATTAAAATCTTACATTGTCATCTCATCAGTAGAATTTAATTGAAATTGATTTTTTCATATTATGTGAATGGGATTTGGAAAAATGGACAGAATATTTGGATTAAGAATAATTTAATATGTATAAGAATATCAGAGAATTTTTCTACCAAAAATATTATCGAGGGTAATTAAAATTAATGACAACGATTAAGATTAAATTATGCTCAATAAAAGACTAAAACCTAGTCAAAAGGCCTATAGTGACCTAAAAACATTTCCAAATAAAAATTTATACTTTTAATTTCACAATAACCTCCCTTGGATCTACTTTTGACAATTATTGTATCCACTTTCAATAAGAAAACGATGTATGGTTACCCTTTTCCAAAATAATACAAGAGTGCCAC
This sequence comes from Viscum album, assembly GCA_963277665.1. NCBI lineage: Eukaryota > Viridiplantae > Streptophyta > Magnoliopsida > Santalales > Viscaceae > Viscum > Viscum album. Next base: position 2,080,358,497 of record OY728143.1, on the reverse strand, counting down.
TCATCCTCCATTATAAAATGCCACCTCTCCTCCAAAATCCTCAATGATCTCAAGACAGAATATCTTGAAAAAATTATTGTAAAATATATTCCATAAATCACTAAATTCCTCCTTGAAGCCTCCCTTGGGTATAATTCCTTCCAAGGAAACCATTTTGTGTGGACCAAAATGAGTTACTTGATTATGAGGTAACCCCCTCCCACAAACACCATTGTTTTATTTTATTTATACACTCTCTATTATATTATTATTCTAAGATTTTATAAAATCATATTTATCCTAAATATACGATGATTTTTTAATATAAGGTTTTGATCTATAATTAAACAAACTCTATCTAATGGGTAATGAAAATATTGTATATGTGTACTGCAAACTACCACCTCACAACACAATTTTTGTTTATTTTTTCCCAGTACAACCTCCCATGGTGAACATTATGATACCAAATATATTTATATATGTAATATGTAAAATTAATTATGTGTTTATGTTTGGTATTTCTTTAAACACAAATAATTATTCTTTGAATTTTGTGTTAATACAATAATTTCATTTGAAGATGTTTGGACTCCACCCATTCAAAGAAATGTGATTCATTAATACACTTCATTGAATGAATTAAGGTTGGTTTTACTGAATATATTATATATATATATGTTATAATAATGAATCTTTAATAATTTTTGTTATTATATATATATATATAAGTTTTTTACTTTCTTTCTTTCAAAATGACAATTAATAAAAAATAGAGTGCCTTGAATAACAAAATATAAAGTAAATGAATTTTATCATGGTTTTAATTATACAAATAAATATATAAGTATGAGGGCAATATATATTAAAAAGTAACACACATTTGAAAAAACAAAACTAATTTTACCCGAAGTGAACCATGAACATAGAGTTGTTAATATGTGTGTAATATAAATCTATAACCAAATAATATGTGGTATTATAAGTAATAATGTTATTCTAGGATACATGTATAAAATATATATATATATTATAAAATAGATTTTGTATGATTATGATGATAATTAAGACACATTGTAAATAATTTACACTTATTATTAACCGAATATTCAATTCTAATTCACCACTCACTTATTTTAGGTGGTGTATATACTACCCATGAATGTATTATATGCCAAATATAATGAACATTATGGGTATTTTTACATATATTTTATGACATTTATTTCATGGAATTTTTGTTTCACAATTTACCAAATATGTAATATAATTTTTTCACAATTTTTCATCATTGATACAGATATTATGTTACACACATATATTATTATGAGAAGTGTATTAACTTCTTTATACATGTTATAACATAAATCTGATTCTTATCATTATATTTTAATGCTCAATGTAAATTTATTTTCTTATAAAGGAATTATTATTCAATTTTACCATGTGATAAGAGTTTATTGAAATTATCTCACCTTTTATCGAGATTGTTTATGATCACATTTTCCTAGTGAAAAGATATTCTCAGTCACTGAAGAATACTCATTAATTTTTTTCTCCACTGGATAGTCATGATGTCTGCATGTATTAGTTCCATTTTCCATTATTTGTATATTAAGATACATAATAATTTATTAATGAGAATATGAAAATGATCATCTCTTCGGTAAGAAATCTGTGGTCTTTCAATACCAGGCTATCCAAAAAAAATATTCTATTAATATTCTACTAAAACAAATTTTTACCCATTTTGTCATTTAATAATGTTTTCAACGGAATATTATTATCTCTTTATGAATAACAAATTTTATTAATAGTTTTCCTAGGAAAATGGAATGTTTATTTTACCTACAATAACATGTATGGATTTACCTGTCACTATTTCATTAAATATTTTTTTATATTTTTAAAAGGGTTAATTTTTATGAAATGTTTTTAAAAATATATTTTCATAGAAAAGTTTTACAAAAGTTTTTCATTCTCCTCAACAAGTTTTCAATAGAAAAAATAATTTCAATATGTTTTCAATGAGACTTTTTATAAATTTTCTAGTGTATATTCAAGAAAATGGTTTTAAAAATATATTATGTTTTAATAATAATATTTCCATGGAAAATTTATAATTTCATCATGATTATTTTTTAAAAAGATGTTTCAATAATATTTCCATTATATGATAACTTTCGTTGGTGTTCCTCATTCAATTATAGGGATATTATTCAATGATTCATGTCATCTTCTTTCAATGATGTTTTTACATTTTATGGCTTGATGTTTAGAAAATCAGTTCTCTATCATAAGTTATATTCTTATGGGACCTACTTCTGTTTTTTGGTTATGATTTGGTGGATTTATTATAAATCCTATCTCTTCTCCATGGATTATGAACTGATAGCATTTTTATGACTCTCATTTCATTTCATAGGTTAAGATGCGATTGTTTTTAAAATTGTGGAACATGTATATATGATTTAATTATGAGATGAGTGGGGACTAAACCTCCACATAATTTATTGGGTAATGATTTAAATCCAATGAGATATACTCTCATAGAATGAGTAGTGAACGTGGTTTAATATTACAGGGATGGAACGATGAGTTAAATAGGTTCAGTAATATATGGTTGGAACGGGGAGTGAACCTGGTTCAGTAGATGATTTATCCATTATTATTTCCATATAAGTGATTATATTACTAATATGGAAATCAAATTATTTTCTTATATATTTTACACAATTAAATGTTCTATTCCTATGTTATGCACTAATGGCATGTGTTCTTTATTTCATTATGGTTTAGCAATATTTGATCTGTTAGTCATTATTCAATGATTAATTATTATGTTCATTTATATAAAGGGTATTATCCTAAAATGTTTTGATCACATTATCATACTCATGTACTCATTTTTATGCTTAAATTTCTCCCTAATTTACCAATAATGTGAATATGAACCAACCACTTTTTATGTTTCCATACATAGTTTATGAGGATATATATTAATTATGATGTGACTCAGAATTGTGTTATTCATGGAGAACATAGTGGGAGAAAATGTATCTCACATACGTACCAGTTTTCATCATTCCATGTTTCCAAAGTAAATAGACCAATATAGTATTATCTCATTTTTTGTTAATGATTTATGTATTCCTCAAAAGTGATGTGAAATATATTTCTATCAAGACTAAATCATTATAGTTCCCATGGAATAAGATCATGTGGTATCTTATGTATCCAAATAATTATGAATCCATGTGAATAATTATCATACCCATGAGTGAGAATTGGTGGTGGTGGTTCATGTTTTAAAAATATGGAATCATTGTGAATTTAATGAGAAATTAACTCACATATAATACCATAAGTGTTTGAAACATGCATTTACTAAAATATATTTGAACAATTTAGAAAATAAACTAGCTATAATATATCTATATTTTTCAATTTTATTTGGTTAATACAACAATAAAAATTAATTCTATTATAAATAACTTTTTAATAATGTTTTAAAATGAACTAAAAATAGAGTCTCATGATCAGTATATATTTATGAGAATGATTTCATATCTGTATTTGGATTGTAATGAATATAATGAAGTCAAAATCTATTATCAGGAAACTATTTCTTTATTGTTTTGAAAACATACAGTTTTTCATTGACCAGATGAAAATTTCCATAAAATTATGTAACAACATAATCGTAGAGAGACCAGTGATAAGTGTAAAATCTATTTTTCTTCTTCAATATTGCGATTTCATTTTTAATTATTTCATGAAAATCATATTTCCCCTTTTCACCATTAAAAATTATCATTTAACCTAGTCATGAAAATTATCTACAAGGGATTATGAAATCATTTTTTATGGGAAGGTATGAATTGAAATTTGGTTACATTTTCGTATAAATTTCAAAATTTTAGCATGTTTATGAAGGGAATAAATTAGCATCTTGAATGATACAATCCTTATATATCACTTTCTAGAAATGGGAGTTGATCACTCTATAGTTTTTCGTAGTTCAGTAAAATAATATTTTAAATCATGTTCTAATTTTTGTGATTATGTATGGAATTGAAAATTAAAGACACATGTTTTATATTCATTGATCCAATATGGTAGATAATAATGAAAAACAATAAATTTAGGATGTTTTATGATTCCATAAAATACTTTTTTTATTGTATCTATTTTATACACTCATTTATCGATATGGTCTTTGGGACCACATAAAGAATGTTTGGGTAGCCAACTAAGTATCAGTATAATGTATCGTCCTCAAATTGATGGATTAATCTTAATGAATGGTTAAAACACTAAATGAAGTGCTCAGTTTTCTTGTCATAAATTTTGATGGCTAAAGGGATGATAAATTTCTTTTATTGGAGTATTCTCATAGAAATGTTAACTTTTCCTACATAAAAATGGAATCGACTGAGTCATTTCATGGTTTTAAATTTTGTTACCCATTTTATTAGGTAGTAATGAGTGAAACTTCACTTTTCTCAACAATCCATGCTCGACAGTCAATTTATGAAAAATCAGATGACAAAGAAAATAATTAATCTGACCCAAATACATCATAAATCTAATCCTGATATTCATCACATACCATTAAACTTTTTGTGGGATATTATGGTTTCCTAAAATCCTATCAGATGATGGGATATAAATGGATATATAGGAAATAAATTTTATATAATTGGTCTATTAGAAAATTTTATATATTTGTGATAATTGGTGATCCTTATAAAAAATTATCATTTCCACATTGGTTAGTATATACCATATTTATTTCAATGTGTATTAAGAAAATATGAAACTTATTTATTCAAGACATGTGTTTCGAAGGGATAATGATTATACTGAACCAAATGCTATATTTTAATCCATAGATTAAAATATTGAACTGAAAATATAATTTTTATCATGGAAAATATATTCTATTTGTACATGTTTTTGAAAAAATGGTGAAATTTGTGAGGAAACATTAAAAATTGAAAAAATATATATTTGAAAAATGGTCTGAAAATTTCTATAGAACATGAAATATCAAGCTTCCCAATGGTAAAAATCCTAATAATATAAATAAATTAACACTAACAATTTTTTTTATGTTCTGTATCCTCTCATTTTTTAGGATTTTTAATGTGTTTTAATTTGTTTTATAGAGATTCATGGAATTTATTAATGTGTATTGGAGTTTTTAGATAAGTCTAAGACTTCTTTAGGAAACAACATTCTCTTGAGGTGGTATTTTTTTATTGTGTGTGTCCTAATATATCATGGGGAGACAAAAAATCAATATCTGGGTGTTGTCTAGGTTGTGGCTCACTGGGAGGCTCATAGTGAAACACGTCCATTAGGGCATCACCACTCTATGGTCTATATAACGGTGAAAAAAACACCAAAGTCTTTTAAAAAATTCAAAGTCGGTTGGCCATGCCTGCTGTCCTAGTTATCAGGATATCAAAGGCACTTTGACCATAATGAATTCTTAAGGATATGGTGATAGTCAAAATGGTATTTCATAATGGCTGGTTAGATTACTGAACATGGGGGGAATGAGGTTTCCATATATGATATTATTTATATACATTAAATTTTTTAGGATTCACTTCTTATAACATTCACATTCCCACATTGTATTCATATTTCATATATAGCATTTTCAGAAGAGCCGTTGGATCTCATTCTATTTTTAAAATGTGGAGTTTTAGGGAGATTGATCAATTTTATGTTAATCAATTTCTCACTATTTTTTTGTATGTTAGAAATGAGGTATGTGGAATCTATATCCCGTAATTCTTTTACTAATTGTATGTATTATACATTACACTATATTTCTATGAATTTCCAAAAACCTCCAAATTTTATCTATCTAAAAATATAATGCACCTATAATTTTTTTATTAAACACTAATTTTTTGATAAATGGTTATTTTTCCATGATATCTTATTTGACCTTGTGTAATTATTGTTTTAATGGTTTGATAGTTAATATTGTCTTTTAATATTTTTAAACAAATATAAAAAATATTCTTTTCATAAAATAAACTATGTAATATAGTCTTGGTATAAATGGAGGAATGTGTTCATATTTCTTTGAATGATGCATTTATGGTACATACACTCGTTTTGTGATAGAATGGGGGAATGTAGGTATTTATATTCTAATGGTGAATTAGTGAAGCATATTATAATAGTCATGAGTATGGAACTGATATTAGGAATTCATGTGTGTTTGAGTGGGTTTGTGAAAAATTGTATGTGTATGCCAAGTGGAAGGAAATAATGAACAAGGTTATTTATTTCAAAAATAATCATAAAATTTATTTATTATGAAAATAAGATCTTATTTTCTCTTGATTTATTTTATATAATCTAATATCTGACTAGTTTCTAGTCCTATTGTCATGTGTTGGGATGTTTCTAGAAAAAATCATATATATATATATATGATTACTCACCCCATTCATATGAAATTATATGAGTATGAATACATTGTTCATCATGATATAGGTAATGAAATGTTTCCATATTTTAATAGTGGAGAAGCATGTTACTACATCCTCGAGGTGGAATTTTAGTGCATCAAGTTTCTCTTTTAGAGTGGTTGTAGTGAATCCATGTTGTTGTAGATTGATATAGACAAACTTTTAGATTCATGAGTTATGTTTTTATACATTTTCACTACTAAATTGACTTTAGTGTTTCTTATTTTTTAATTAGAGTATAATTTTTTAAAAAAAAATTATCACAAAGTAGTTTTGATTTGTCTTTCTTGTTGTATTTTTAAAATTTCAAAATTACTCTCTCATATCAATGTGATCACATAGAATTTATATACATCCTTTTGTGTCTTGGGAAATTCAAAAAATGTTATTGGAACCTCTTCCCTAATGTAAGATAGTATTTTTGGATTTGATGATACAATGCCTTAAAAAAAATTTATTCAAAATTGAATGGAATATATGGGTATCCATTGGAAAAAGAAAAACTAAGAGACAATAATTATGTGTTTTCTAGTAACTATAAAACATATCAACTCAATTACCTTAACCATAATCTCAACACCACTACACAAACACTTCTAAACATGATTCACCCTAAATAACAATGGTGTCACTCCTATCCAACGAAATGAGTAAAAACCCAAAAACACTCTTATCACCACCATTGATCATCTATTATAATTATTGGTCACCTCTAGGGGTACTAATGTAATGGCCTTGATTTTATGATCCATTAATTTATTTTCCTATAATTTCGATTAATATTTATTTATTTATTCCAAATAATGAATACATGATTTGATATTGGAACATAAAATATATAAAAAAACACAAAAACATAGATATATATGATCCTTACAATTAGGGTACATAAAACCATGTATGAAATAGAATTAATTATTACACATCATGTATTATTTCATCCTTTAAAGACAAAAAATTAAATTAGGATAAAAAATAAAAAATAAAAAATATATTTAGAACTAGAGACCCAAGTTGACCACCATCTCCATTAACAATCAATGTTTGTATAAAGTACCCTACAATCTGAAAGAATACCACGAAAGGAAAAATAATCTTATGTGATATAAAATGAAAAGTATGAAAGTGGAAACTGTTAGTGGAATATGTTTAGTAAGCTTGTATACATGGGAATGATATATAGAAACTAAAAATATATTCGTTTCAAGTATGGTAATTTAAAATATGGTTTTTAGAAATGGTTGTTGTTCAAATTTCCAATAGTAATAGTAAATTCATGTATGGTTATGTTGTACATATAAAATAATTTCTCTCATACAGAAATAAATATATGACATATAAATATCATATATATACATTATATATAAATATATATTAATGTTAAAATAAGAGATGATTATATTAAAATAAAAAATTTAATGTATATTGAATATTACATTTAAAATTTAGATGATAAATATTTAATTTTAACTATATTTCATCATGAATATTTAGAATAAATGTAAAAATATTAAAAGAACCAATTTATTAAGTCATAATAAATTTACCATAATAGATTAAATTGAAAATTTTTAATATATTTTTATTTAGTAATTTATATATAATTATATTCTAAATTATAAATTGATAGAAAATATTATTAATAACAATTAATGATTAAAAAGTATGTTTTTCAATAAAATAACAATTGATTATATTTTCAATTATCAATTAATAAATTTTTAAAAAATAAGAATCCAAAATAGTTAAATAAATAATTATATTTTTGGATTCATAATGTCAAAATTATCTTAGCATGAAATTTTTTCATTTTTCTGAAAAAACGTAGATTCAGATGAAAAGTGCGGTATAAAAATATTGTAGATTTTATACCATAAATAGTATATAACTGTCAAATATAAATTTATTTATGCTTTTTATTGAAAAAACATGTATTTAATAATTAAAATTAAATTTTTTAAAAAATTTATTATAGTTTAAATACCTATATAAGCCATTTGAAAAAATAGGTAATATTACTGTAAAAAATTTCTTTCAAACATCGTTCATTTATTATATTAAAATGATGATATATCTCTTGATTCATGTTTTCAATTTCATTATTTTATAAATACAGGTAGGAAGGTGTGTTTTTATTTTCATTAATTATTCTATTGGTGTAAGATCTTTACACCTCATGTGTTAATTATCCCTATAGATTTCATAAATAAATCATTGAGGGGTATGGGATGGTTGGCCAACCCATATCACAATCCATTTAAAACATTGTGTGATTTCTTTCATATACGTTCCAATAATTACAAAACATATAATTTTGAAAATATATAAATGGGTCCTCAAACCGGCATTTCAATAGCACTTTAAAAAATATATTTCATCATGAAAATACACACTCTATGCTTCCCCTTGGATCCTTTTTCTCTATAACAATCCTTTTTATAAGATATAATCATAACCCCTTTATTCTAGGGAACCCCTAAAGAAACCCGATGTTCTTATCATAAGTTCTATAATTTCTCAAACAAATATTCCAATTATCATTCCATTTAAAAATTATTTCTCATAGTATTATATTATTATTTCACTATTTAACAAATAATTAATATTTAATATTATAGTAAATAAATGAAACCACTTATTCACATTCCCATATTGAAAGTGAGAACATTAATCTTCTGTATTTCTGGACTAACTCCTCCATGACATAATGAGTTTTGTTTCACTTAAAATACATACAAGCCTGGTCTAAAAGGAATTTAATATAAAATTATTATATTAAAAACAGGTTTCATGTTCTAAAAATAATTAACTATATTACTAATTTCTCCCATTTACTCGGAAAAATCACAATTCATGTGCATGTGCAGATTATTTACTCTATAGAATAGTGTATTCTATTTTCACTACCACTATCTTGATTGGTTATAAATTACAATTCAATACTATATATGATGTATAGTATTCCTATATATCATGAATATTATTATTTATTTGTATCTGGGAAAAATATGGTACTTATGAGGTAATTTTTTATATTGATGAACAACCCAAAGCTAATTCATCTCTGATTATTTAATCAAAAAAAGATAAAAAATGAATCATACAAAGTGATTATAACATTATATGTAATTGTAAAATATTATATCTAGTAGTTTAAATAGTTTAAAATTATAATTTTTGGTTTTAGAGAATTTTTACTAATGTGAACATCATAATGCATGCACGAAACAATTAATGTTACTAGAAAACGATGTTAAAAATAAATGATACCAATCTAATATATTATCAATAAATGTTAAAAAATTGTTTTAAAAATGTAAAATTTATATAAAAAAGGTTCTAAATAGATTATAAATATAGTAATTTCTATTTTTGAGGACATGAGGGATCTTTTGGAATAATTGTAAATAATAGAATGTGGTTATTTTTCTCGAAATTAATTCATTGAGAAAAATATCTTAATGTGAATGAAATATCATTTGATATGTTTTTTTGATTCCTCATGAATATATTTTACCATATTTATTAAATAAATGGGGTCTTAATATTAATACTATATTATTTATTTGAATTGATTTTGATTTAATGGATTCCAAGGTTGAATGGGGTTTTAATGGGTTAATTGTTTCCTTCAACCATCATCAATCCACTTAAATTATAATAATTCATGATTGAATTATCATACAATATGATGATTTAATTTTTTTTTCTAATTTTATAGGGAAAACCTTTTTCACATAGAATTAATTTATCATGGTTAATCCGTTTTCTAAAAAAATCTGTTAAAAATAATTTTCCTACATTTTCAAAGATTATTTCACCATATCCCATCTTCTAATTCCCACTAATGTTCTAATATATAATTAGAAAAATAATTTTGTTTTACCCAAAATAAATTTATCATATCTTTTGTCATATGTAGCTACCATGACATTAGTAACTCTAATTTTGGGTCCAACTTTATTACATTCGCTTAGATAGAGGGAAGAAAGTCCCAATGGATCGAACAGTTTGGTGGTTTTATAGAACAAAATACATATGTTATACCAACTTTACATTGGTAATATAAAATAAAATATAACAAAAAACAAAATTATATTATAAGTATCATGGAAAACAAATTCAAATATTTCTTCTCCATGCCCTAGGGATAAAAAAATAAGGGTGAGCTGAAATGATCAATAAGGGTTATGTTCAACAAAATCTATCATAAATCAATAAGTATAATCAAAATGTGAAGGTACATAAATAAAATCTCATGAAATTTAAATAACTATATTGTCATGGTATGATAATCCAAAATATATATGGAATGACAAATAACTGAAAACACATTCCATTTAAGAAAAAAACTAAATATAAAATTAATCCATATAAAACGTCATAGAAAAATATCATGAATAAAAAAATAAATAATATAAATCAATTATATTCATAATTTTTTGAAGTAATGGTTCTCATGAACATGATATATTTACCTCTAAGATCTATCCTCAAGATAGTTTAAAAATAATTTGTAAAATCTTATCTAAATTGAAAAACCAATTAATCTCATGATACTCCTGATGCATTGAAATTCTATCTATATCTAGGCCCCACCCATGTCTTCCATGTGCATAGAATTCCAAAAATTTGTAATTGTTAATTAAATTCCTAAAAAATTTCCTTATCATCACATAATAATATTCAGTAAAGGATAATAAATTATCAAAATTTCCCCAATTAATTAGTTAACATTAAAATTATACATTGTATGTAAAAATTGAATATGGTTTTTGAAATAATAAAACCCATCGTGAAAGAATGTGGATATTCAAGAAAATTTAATTCCAAATAATAAAATTTTACAAGAATGTGACCTTTTCAAGAAAATGTAAACTATTATACAAGAAAGTTAGATTATATAATTATTTTTACCACATTGTAATTTTCAATTCAAAAAACATAGGATGAAATAATTTAAATTGAAAAACAAAATTCCATTTAGTATAAATTAAAAAAGAAATTATATGTTATAGGGTAATTATACACACCATCTGAAATAAAAAATGTGTATAATATTACAATATGAATCAATGAAGGGAAATTATGATGAAGTCCCTTACGATGATCATATATTAGTATTATAGATTAATCAATGAATGGATTATATATATATAATATAAATCCATTTAAAAAATTTTTATATATTACATAAAATGATCAATTTTCATTTCAAACATAATATTATCATGACAAAATCAATGTTTTACTAGTTTAACCCAATGATTGGAAATTGACATAAGAAATCCCTTACCTCTGAATTTAATTTAGTTAAAAGTTATTGTCCTATATTGTAGTTTTTTAACATGTAATTAGTTTAGAAAAGAAAATTATTAATATTTAGAACTTCATATATTATAATTTTATCACATATTATCTTCTGTTCATTAACAATACTTCATTATTTTAATTTTTATGGGTGATAATTGCTTTTTTCTGATTTATTGTATTTTCATTAATGTTCTTGTTCTTGTTCATATTATGTAGTATCAACAACTATATAATAAAAATACTGATATAAATTTCATTATTATAAATACAAAGTAATTTTAATGAAAATCATTATTTGTGGTTTTGAAAAATGAATTATGATACAACCATGGAGACGGTAGGTCGTACGTACACATGAGTAGTGTTTCCATTTTCCAATGATCAATTTGGAAATATGGTTTGTAATATATTATATTTACATAGTGATAATAAAATAATATATAACATATTATTTCATTAAATATACCTATATATATATATCATCCATGTGGTGTAGTGATTAAAATGGAGTTACATCCTTTCGTTTAGGCGATAGTCCAAATGCACACGAATGGTGTTTTCATCATTTAATAAGGGAAAATGTAGAAATGAAAATGATATATATTATATTTTTATAATAACAATTATTTTATTAATGTATTGATTATATAATTTTGGTTATATATAATGATTATCTTCTCCCATACCACATTCCATATAAGGTGATGGTGAATGACGGATCAAATCACATCTAGAGGCAGTAGTCCGTTATAAACAAGGGATATGTTATCGTATATCCTGTAGAATAGAAAGTAAAAAAGTTATATTTGATATAATAAATATAAATATGTATTTGTATTATAAATATCATTTATAAAAATTATATCAATCATTATACCCAGCTGTGAGCGGTGGTAATGAAAAATGAATAACATTCCTTTTTGAGGCGGTTGTCCTCCGTAAGAATGAAAGATGATTTCATAGCCCATTTGATGGAAATAGAGGTGGTTTTAGGAAATTAAATTAACCCAATAACACCTTAGTATATGAAAGATACTAATTTTATTATATCAACATGGTTTAAAAATAAAAATGACATTTTCTTTGGGTATCATCTTGAGGATCTTTTTTAAACAAACTAAGGAATCTCGGTTGAGAGTATGAATGTCTGGAATTTACATGCATAGTTCTTGTTCGATGAAAAATGGTTCTATGGTGATAAAAAGAGAGTGGAGTGGGTTATGTTTTTTGAGTAAGGTTATAGAGACATCGATAATTTTTGAAAAACGGTGTATCTAGGATTGTCTCATGCGAAAATTGTCAAAATGGAGTATTCTACATCTTTAGTAATTATATTGTCGAAATATTTCTTGGAAATAAATTTAAAATATGGTAATTTAACCTTTAAATTTTTAGATTAACCCCAATTGAACAATAAAAGTGGTGAATAAGTATTTTTTTATTATTAATTTTTGAGAAAAATCAGGTTAACCGTATCAGATAATATAAAATATTATTATTAAAAATATGGACTCAAATTTTTAAAATTTCATTACCATCATTGGGAAATTTTAGTTTAAAATTAATATCGTAGAAGTGATGAGAAAATGGATTTTCATAGAGAAAAGGTTCAAAATTATAAAATGTTTTTATATAACAATTTAAAATGAAAGTTATTAAAATTTCTTAAATTGGTTTATTTTTTATAAAAATAAATTAATTATAAATTTTATTCATATTTATAAAATTATTTAACAATAAAAATAATTTAAATGAAAAAGGAAGTTTTCTATTAAAATTTACTATTTTGGACTATTCTTTAAAAATGAAATATTTCATAAAATTCCAAAAAATCAACCAAAGATAAATAAAAAAATTCTTGTTTCAGAAATGATGTTAATTAATAATAATAATTTTTAAAATGTCATAAAGAAAATTTTAATTATGTATTTCAAGGCAACTAATCCTTCATTTATAATAAATAAATTTTTTAAAAAATCAATTTTCCATTTTAATTGATTATTATATTATTTATAATTAATAGATAAATTAAATTTCATAATTTTTTTAGTATTACTCATACCTAAAAATTTAAGAGTTATGTTATAATGGTAAAGTCTGATATAGTTCATTTCAACATGGGGTAGCTTGTTCCTCAATCCATCACAGAGATTAAATTTAATGAAATATATTTCGTTGGTTTATTAAAATCCGTACTTCATCTCACATATATATAAAAAATGTAATTATTTTAATATCAAGGGATATTACATTATCCCAAACCTATGTACATTTTTTCCTCACAATTTGGAATTTATATTCTTTAAAAATGTTTTTTAATTGGGATATATAGTTATTGAATACCCTATAATGTAAAAGGGTTCATAAAACATACCCATAATTAGAGAGAAAGTGAAATAATATGGTAATCTAGAATAAAAAATAACTAGGTTTTTATGTAGAAGAACTTTGTTGAAATTGATTTTATAGATATGGAAGAAATGCATCAGTAATAATTGAGAATGAAAAAGTGTATTGGTTACATGAAACCAAATGATCATATAAATGCTAATGACCTCCGTAAAATTAATGTCTCTTGATTTAATATAATATATCATTCAACGGATATTAATATAATAGTATTATTTTATTCAATATCCTTTTCTTAAATATGGGGAGTTATTTTATGTTCTATGAATATAAGGATATATACATACATGATATGTTTATATTTCATATGCACAATTTCATCCTTTGGTTAATATTTGATCAATTTGAAATTCATAGCTTTCTTCATTAAATGAATATCCAAAAATTATGTCTGTATAGATGTAACATGAAGTATAACATTTAAAGAATTGTACGTTACAAAAAAAATTTGAAAGTCTTTCCATATGTCTATAATAATTTTATAAACCAAATATAGTTAGGAAGAGTTATACAATATAATAAATTAATATTTTAACCTAAATTTTAACACAACTAGTTCTTAAATAATATATATATATTTTTTAGTCAATTAAATTAAAATGATGACCTATTTAACATAAATACAGGTTGTCTAGTTGTAGGTGTTAAACACATGTCATCCTTGGGTTTTGGGTATAACACGACGACATTTTTTTATACAACTGGTTGTCACACTACATGTGGGTTTACCTTTTCCAAACCTATATAAATATAATTTATATAATGTTCCCAAAAAATGTGATGGATTTCCTTCAAATAAAATTAATTACTAAGTAAACATTTACTAATTTCAAAATTACAACATCTTTTAAAAAAATATACAAAAAATATTTTACTGTTATTTAAATTTCTATAATGACTATATTAACCACGATGGTTATAAATACCTTTAATCTAATGTCTACATAATTTAAAGTCATTATTCCTAAAATATAATTTCTGTTAAAAGAAATTCCTCCTGTAAATTTATCCCAAAGTATTTTTACTCTTGGATGTATCCCATCACAAATAATGGAAAAATGGTTTTAAAAGACTTTGAATTTATAACAAATCGTACAAATATTAATCCTTGATATTATTCATAACTATTATGTTATTAAATATGAATATAAAAATAAAATTTATCACAATCCTTAGATGATAGATAATTATTATCACTAAAATACCATTGTTACAAAAATAATTCTAGAATTTAATTCTAGAATCCCAATACATAAATTCATCAGTAGTTTTTTTTCCTCTAAGGTTCCTTCCTTATTCTCAGGACTATCCTTTAGATGTGGTAATTGACTCGGATAATTACAATGTTATCTACATTTTAGAAAAAATGAACTATAAATGGCCTCTATATGATATTTATTTCCTTCCCTTTTTAATATTAATTTTTCGACAATTAATTGCATTATACCATTCATTTCCTCACATAATTCATCATCACATTACAATGAGACACATTATGTGGAAAATTTGTCCATATTTTTTACATGATGGTAATAGATACTTATTTTATCCACGGTGTCAACCACTCAAGATCTTATAAAACTCCATACTTCTATTCATTAGAAATTATAATAGTTTTATTTGTATTATCTGCTATTAAAATTTATGGATAACTGATTTAAAATAACCACAAAATCTTTTACTCCACTCATTATCCCATTTTTTTCTCATTTTCACTAAATTTTCCATTATATTCTTTGATAACATGATTCCTTCAAGTTCCAACCTTTACTAAAAGAAAAAATATATGAGAAAAAATAATCTTATTGAGAACCCTATATAATCATTTATATGTTGTTTTAAATACGAAACCTTATTTCCAATATAAAACACCTTCAATTTAATGATGACAATTCATTATCATCGTATACTTAAATTTGTTATAAGGATCATTAAGGAAAACTTGAATTATCCTAAACATATACCCAAGAAGTGTAAAAAAAAGGTGTCAATTAAGGACAATTGTCATGCACGAGGTGATTATTTGATCAAAACCAATGAACCCATTTTAGTTTCATTACCCCTTGGTATTTATATTCTAGAAAAATGTCAACCTATAGTATTTGAACATGGATGTATTTTCTATGAAAATTTACATAAAATATTCCTTAGAAAAACATTAGGATTCCCATAAATACTTATCCTATAATTATGTCATAGGGTTATATTTGCTAAGATATTCTTTCATAAATATAGTTTAAAATGTTTCTACTAATTATCCGTTTATAATAAATTTAGATACCCCAACCCTAGTATTCTGTAATCGGTGTCTTACTTTATTACATTTCTCTAGATAATAGGAATATAATCCCAAAGGACTTATTAGTTTACAATTTTTAGTGTCACGACCCATCCCCGGGGCCCGTGCCGTGACTACCCCAAGCCCGCCTTCCATAGGACAGGGGCTGGCGACTTGCACCAAAGGCGTAAATCCTGGTGACTGGGAAGGCATTGCCTTTATAAAAGAAAACAAGAACCACAGAGTAAGAAAGCAGAAAAAGTAAGCACTAAGTACAAGAGAAGTGCTGAAAAGTAAATGGGCCAGAATACAAACCCAAAAGAAAGTAAAACTACAACTGAATAAGTACAACAGAAACGACAACAACTGGAAGGGCGAAAGCAGCTCCTGGGTCGTCCTCCTCGGATCCTACCTGAAGGGTAGGTACAGATGGCGCAGCTCCTGGATCGTCCACCATGGATCCTACATGAAGGGTAGGTACATATAGCCTCAATAATGTCCTCGCCCGTCAACCTCCTTCGTGTGTCGTCTCGCCGTGAATTCCACCTCCAAATAATGACTCATCGTGTAGTCCACCTACGGGTACTGACTCGTCGTGTAGTCCTCGAACACTCGGCCTCCGTCAGCACTGCTCGTCATCTGCAACCAACACAACGAGGTGCGGGCATAGCCCATGCAGGGGTGAGTATAACGATACTCAGTAGGGACCCCAAACCCTCAAGGTCTCACTAAAACCAACAAGGATAACTACAAAGAAGATCTCAACAGATAACCTCTACTTAGGTATATGCCCATACATATACCTAAGTTATCATGTAACCCATCTCAATCATGAGGAAACACAAGGATCATGAAATCAACGGATAACCACTACCCAGGTATATGCCCATAAATATACAAAAGTTATCAAGTGACCCATCTCAATCATGAGGTAAACACAATGGTCAAAAGTCTCATCTCAAACCAGGATTTTCATCAACGAAACTGTAACTGCTGAAGAGCTCCATCTCTGAAGTATACAGTGGTCCTGTCACGACTCCGAGGTACTGCTACCTAACCTAAGACTGCTGAGGTACTCTTCCTGTCGAGTACCGCGGGCCTTCCACCTCACACAGTAGTGCTTCCCGCCGGGTTCTGCCACCCAAACACAATAGTGCTCCCCCCTCACAGCCTATAGAGGTACTCCTCCTGTCGAGTACCACAGGTCTTCCAACTCACACAGTAGTGCTCCTCCGCTGTGGGTCTGCCATCTCACAAAGTAGTGCTCCCCACTGGGCTACGTAAGTCACTCCGAATCGAATCAGACAAGCAGTCTTCCGGTCTCTGCCGGCTACACGGTCTCCGTAATCCGTACGCTCGTCTCTGGGAGGGTCCTCTCCACGAGCTACAAGTCGATACTCCAAGTATCTCAGAGTCCCAAGAAGAAGTATCTGAAAGGACCGCCTCGTCATAGGGGTCTCAACGCAACAGACGGCGCGTCAATCGGACGCCCGGTCTATGAGTTATTAGCCTTTTCGTCCCAGGGGGCCGGTTGGTTTCGTAAGCGAACCAACCCGCCCATATCTCAACTGTACCCCGAACTCTCATAGGGTATACTCATAGGGACCGTTTCTTGACGAGACCAACAACGCCGCAGATGGTTCGTCAAACGGACGTCCTGTCTGAAAGATATCATCTTTTTCCATTCCAGGGGCCCAGTTTGATTTCGGGTACAATCCAACCCAGCTATAAACCAACTGCATCCAAAACTTGGGCGGAGGATGCCAAAAGTTCCATATCGTCAACAGGAACGCAACACAACAGACGGCGCGTCAATCGGACGCCCGGTCTGGAAGTTATTGGGTTTTTCGTCTCGGGGGCCCGGTTGGGTTATTAAGTTAAAACCAACCTGACCGTACTCCAACTGCATCCAAACCTCGAGTGGAGTGAGCCAAAAGATCCGTCTCCCTTAGAAGAATCCATCAAAGTCGACGGCACGTCAATCGGATGTCCGGAGCTCAAGATATGAGCGTTGCCGCTCCAAGGGCCCGGTTGGTTTCGAGTACGAACCTACCCGGCCGAACCCAAAATATTCCGAAACCTTGAGTGCGATATACCGAAACAACCATCTCGATCCAAGGATCGTGTTCTGCTGACGGCGCATCGTTCAGAGGCCCATAGCTCAAGTTACAGGCTTTTGACCGAAAGTGGTCCGAAAACGGGGGTCTGGGCCCGGGGCAACCCGGCCAGACCCCCCCCCCCCCCCCCCCCGGGGGTCGGCCGAACCGGGTCGCCCCGAACCGGGTGGACTCGACCCGGGTCCGACCCGAACCGGGTGGACTCGACCCGGGTCCGACCCGAACCGGGTGGACTCGACCCGGGTCCGACCCGGCGGGGCCCGGCCCGGCCCGGCCAGGCTCGGTCCGGCTCGGTCCCGCCCGACCGCCCGGCCGCGGCTCGGCCCGCGCGGCCGCGTGGATACCGCGGGCGGGGTGCGCGGCTCCCCCGCCCTTCGCCGCTAATTGAGGCTGGCGGTTCGCTGGACGCCTCCCTTCCGGCGGCACGCCGCCGCGCCGGTTTGGCGCGTCGCCGCCGCCTTTCGCGGACCATCGGACGCGCTCCGGTGGTCCATTACTTCTGCAGTCTTCGCCTATGGTCCCCCCGGGACCCCACATTCACTGCGAAAGTATTCAATCGCCCAAACGGCATGCTTCGTCGTCGCCCATCAATCTGCATGTCAAAACGAAATGCGCCGTCTTCGTGGTTCTCCGGCGCGACATGCTGGCACCGCGCCACTTCACCATGGCTACACTCTGGCCGCGGCGCCTTTGACTTCCTTCGACGCGGCGCGACGACGTCGCGTTCTTGTTCGAATTCTCGGCGTGGTGCGACGGCGTCCGGTAATACTTTGCCGAGCGATTCTCGCATGGTGCGATAACACCACGCCATCCCGTTCCATTCACAAAGAAACAATCATGAACATAGGAGGGGGTTAGGCCATGTTTGTGCGGTCCGAACCCCTCTCGTTAAATGATAACATTATAGTCGATTAACCATGAAATTCGACAGGCTAGAATCAACAACGGGAAATAATTTAATAAAATAACAATAATCCACTACCTCTGTTCAGGAACGATGTTCGTCAACGACCCGCGGAAGACGAGCGTCGCGGAGGTCGGGCGTCGCGGGGAAAGAACGTCGACGTCGCGAAGCGATGATTCGAAGTCGTTGACGGCGATTTCGTCGCGGAAAACCGTCGTGGAAAAGACGACGTGGAAGAAGAATTTCGCGTCACGGATACGGCGTCGCGGAAGAACCGTGTTCTTCGGCGGAGAAGTCCTTCGTTGAAGAATGGTGTTCTTCGTGTTCTTCATCGAGGAAGAAGGTGTTCCTTAGCTTTTTCCCCAAAGAGCTCTCCAACAACCCAACACCAACCCTCAATAAAATAAGTTCTAAACTTATTTTATTAACACAAAAAAGCATTTTAAATTCAATTGTTTGAATTTCAAATACTTACATGTAACTCACCAAATTAATTACAACATGTTGTCAAATTTTAATGAAGGTGAGTTAATGGGGAGTTAGTAATGTTAGGGGTTAAGAGGGGTTAGGGAGTTAGGGAAAAAAATGAAAAGGTGGGGGGTTCGTGTGTGCCCCACCCTTTTAATTATCCACACATGGGAAGTTGGGTGGATGTGGGCCCCACCACCAACTTCCCATGGGAGAAACTAACCACCTTGACAAAAATTAACTTCTTCTCCCGCAAAAACGCAACTACGGTAAAGGTTCCCTTAAGCGATTACCGGCGTTGTGAGTTCATCTGTGCCATCGGCTTTCAATTCCGAGCACCGGTTCAAAAGATAGGAAAACCCGCTCGTTATTTCACTGAACGTACCCGAGCCAAACTTCGGAAATTGATTATGGGTACTCCGGGCCTCGGAATCAAGTGCCGTCAGAAACTGCGTTCTTGTAAAATTCCCAAGAAAATTAAAAAAAAATTACCATGAAATTTCCAGGTCTTTACATTACTCCCACCTCAGGGCTTTGCGTCCCCGTAAAGCTTCAACACATACTAGGGTCACAAAAGCGGTACAGAGAACGCATCTGAGCCTTCTGCTCCCATGTGCTCACTTGGAGGTTCCCGTACTGCCAAAGAAAGTGCACCCGAGGAATCGATCGTCCTCGTAGGATCTGCTCCTGTCGATCCTCGATCCCTACTGGAACCTCAGTGAAAGATACCCCATCGCCAACGTTCGGCTCCTCATGGTCAATAATATGCGTCGGATTGTGCACCTGGTGCAACTGAGGCGGTAGAGCCAAGAGATAAGCCACCTCGCCAATCCTGTCGAGGACCTGGAATGGTCTGATGAAGCGTGGAGATGACTTGCTACCTCGGCCAAATTTCCGTAATCCACGTCGAGGTGAGACATGCCAGAAGACGTGGTCTCCATCCTCGAACTCTAGTGGCCTCCGCCTTCTGTCAGCACAAGACTTTTGCCGGCTCTGAGCTGTCCTCAGCCGTTCATGGATGACCGGGACCCTTCTTTAGTATCACAAGAGCTGCTATGATTTCTTCTTTGCCGATAAGAGAAATCCGGTCTCATCCCCTGGATGAACCACATTCGTTGCCTAATACAGTCAATCCTGACATGAATGATGCATTCATGCCATGGATGACGTCGTAAGGCCTCGACGTAACTACCAAGAGATCCAACTGTCACTCTCGCCTCCAAGGGTCGAGTCACACTGTCGACATCAGTGTGAGGTCCCTGGGTCTCCTCCAATAGAAATCTCGAAAGTGAGGGTAAAGTCAACAGTTTAACTGGGACCACTCAGTATCAACCAAACAAAATGATAAGAAAGCAAACTAAGATAAGTGTCTTTTTATTATTTCAGCTCATAGTACAAGACACAAAGAAACTATAGAAAAACATCAACAAAACCAGAAGCAACAAGATCAATAGCCTCCAGGTCGGAAGCTAGTCCCACTTCTGTCCATCTACTTCCGGAGCTCCATGAGCATATGCCTCAGCTGCCTGAATCTGAGCTCTCCCATGTCCTCCTGTCCCCTGCGGTCGGGGTGGGCCTCCTGGTGGTGGTGGCAACATCTCGAAGCGTCATCCACCTCCAGATGCACGGCCAGCTCCTCTGCCATGGCTGCCTACTCCGTGCGGTCTGCCCTGATCGAACCTCTGCCTCTGCCTCGGAGGTTCTTCATTTAACTGTTGGTCATTTGCATGGAGGGTCGGACAGTCACGTGCCATGTGACCAATTCCTCCACAGGAGTAACACTTCATGGCAGTTCTGGCTCTATCACTTCCCTTGGTGCCTCGCACTACCAACCCTGAGTCACGCGGTCGACCACCTGTAGGGCTGGTCCTCTTGGACCCCTGCGTCATCTGTCTACTGCCCGCTACAAAAGACTATGCCGCATGCTGGCTAGTGGTGGGTCCGGCTGCTGGAGACTGCTCAGCAAGGAAACTCTCCACTAAGAGGGCTTGCTCCAAAACTCCTGTCTACGTCGGAATGTTTTGCGATACAACCAAAGCTCTGATCTCCCGCCTGAGCCCCTGCTCGAAGGTTCGGGCCCTGAAGAATGGGTCTTGTACCATGTCTGTATAGTAGCGCGAGAGGTCTGTGAATCTCGCGGAGTACTGCGCCACTGACATGTTGCCCTGCCGCAGCTGAAGTAGCTCCTGTATACCCACCGCTCGAAGGGTGGCTAGTACAAACTCTGCCCGGAACAGGCTCTCGAAGTCTGCCCATAGAAGTGTCACCTCGTCATGCATCTGAAGCATCAGGCTCCACCATCTGCCTGCTGCTGCCTGAAGAAGGATGCCAGCAAGGATCACCATGAAATCTGTCGGCGTCCCCACTAGCCTGAAGACTCTCACCACAGCCTCCAGCCAATCCTCAGCCGCCTGCGGGTCCGTCCCTCCCTGGAACCTGGGTGGCGTCTGGCGCTGGAACTCATGCAGTGCGCTCAAGCGACGTGCATCCTCTGCTGCTGGGGCTGGTGGCATCGGTGGCCCAACTGGTAGTAGTACCGCTGCTGCCTCCGCTGGTGCCTCAACTGGGATAGGGCCATGTACTGAGGCCTCATCCCTTGGCGGGCTATCAGTACGTACCACTCTTGAGGCTCTAGATGGTCGTCCATGGGGAGGCATCCTGAAATAAACAACATGACACGGTCAAAAGATTATTATTGGTGACCTGACCTAGTTTGAGCTGACATTTAAAAAAAACTTCTGGAAACACACACGCAATCGGTGTTTTCGTGCACAAAGTCAGAAACCAGTTCTCAGGGTCCTGGTGTATGGATACGTCGGTCGCCCGCACCAACACTGGACTCCCTGAACTGAAAACCACACTCGGTACTCTTAACACTATTGCTTCATAGAAAGAAAAAATATCAGAGTTATAATTTCTGCGGTAGAACCGAACTCCTCTGATACTAATTTGTCACGACCCGTCCTCGGGGCCCGTGCCGTGACTACCCCAAGCCCGCCTTCCATAGGCCAGGGGATGGAGACTAGCACCAAAGGCGTAAATCCTGGTGACTGGGAAGGCATTGCCTTTATAAAAGAAAACAAGCACCACAGAGTAAGCAAGCGGAAAAAGTAAACACTAAGTACAAGAGAAGTGCTGAAAAGTAAATGGGCCAGAATACAAACCCAAAAGAAAGTACAACTACAACTGAATTAGTAAAACATAAAAGAAAACAACTAGAAGGGCGAAAGAAGCTCCTGGGTCATCCTCCTCGGATCCTACCTGAAAGGTAGGTACAGACGATGCAGCTCCTGGATCGTCCACCCCGGATCCTACCTGAAGGGTAGGTACAGATAGCCTCCACAACGTCCTCGCCCGTCAACCTCCTTCGTGTGTCGTCTCGCCATGAAGTCCACCTCCAAATAGTTACTCGTCGTGTAGTCTACCTCCGGGTACTGACTCGTCGTATAGTCCTCGAACACTCGACCTCCGTCAGCACTGCTCATCATCTGCAACCAACACAACGAGGTGCGGTCATAGCCCGTGCAGGGGTGAGTATAACGATACTCAGTAGTGACCCCGAAACCCTCATGGTCTCACTAAAACCAACAAGGATAACCACAAAGAATATCTCAACAGATAACATCTACATAGGTATGTGCCCATACATATACCTAAGTTATCAAGTAACCCATCTCAATCATGAGGAAAAAGAAGGATCATGAAATCAACGGATAACCACTACCCAGATATATTCTCATACATATACCTATGAAATCAAGTGACCCATCTCAATCATGAGGTAAACACAAAGGTCAAAAGTCTCAGCTCAAACCAGGATTTTCATCAACAAAACCGTAACTGCTGAAGAGTTCTGTCTCTGAAGTGTATAGGGGTCCTGTCACGACTCCGAGGTACTGCTCCCTAACCTAAGACTGCTGAGGTACTCCTCCTATCGAGTACCGCGGGCCTGCCACCTCACACAGTAGTGCTTCCCGCTGGGGTCTGCCACCCAAACACAGTAGTGCTCTCCCCTCATAGCCTACAGAGGTACTCCTCCTGTCGAGTACCGTGGGTCTGCCACCTCACACAGTAGTGCTCCTCCTCTGTGGGTCTGCCACCTCACAAAGTAGTTCTCCCCACTGGGCTACGTATGTCACTCCGAATCGAATCGGACAAGCAGTCTTCAGGTCTCTGCCGGCTACACGGTCTCCATACTCCGTACGGTCATCTCTGGGAGGGTCCGCTCTACGAGCTACAAGTCGATACTCCATGTATCTCAAAGTCCCACTAAAAAGTATCTCAACGGACCGCCTCGTCATAGGGGTCTCAACGCAACAGACGGCGCATCAATCGGACACCCGGTCTGTGAGTTATTAGCCTTTTCGTCCCAGGGGCCCGGTTGGTTTCGTAAGCGAACCAACCCGGCCGTATCTCAACTGTACCCCGAACTCTCATATGGTATACTCATAGGGACCTTTTCTCGACGAGATAAACAGCGCCGCAGATGGTTCGTCAAACGGACGTCCTGTCTGAAAGATATCATCTTTTTCTGTTCCAGGGGCCCGATTGGATTTCGGGTACAATCCAACCCGGCTATAACCCAACTGCATCCAAAACTCGGGCAGAGGATACCAGAAGTTCCGTATCGTCAACAAGAACGCAACGCAACAGACGGCGCGTCAATCAGACGCCTGGTCAGGAAGATATTGGCCTTTTCGTCCCGGGGGCCCGGTTGGGTTTTTAAGTTAAAACCAACCCGACCATACTCCAACTGCGTCCAAACCTCGATCGGAGTAAGCCAAAAGATCTGTCTCCCATAGAAGAATCCATCAATGTCGACGGCACGTCAATCGAATGTCCGGAGCTCAAGATATGAGCGTTGCCGCTCTGAGAGCCCGGTTGGTTTTGAGTACGAACCGACCCGGCCGAACCCAAAGTATTCTGAAACCTTGAGTGCGATATACCGAAACGACCGCCTCAATCCAAGGATCGCGTTGCTGATGACGGCGCGTCGTTCGGAGGCACGTTGCTCAAGTTACGGGCTTTTGACCGAAAGTGGTCCGAAAACGGGGGTCTGGGCCCGGGGCGACCCGGCCCGACCCCCCCCCCCCCCTGGGTCGGCCGAACCGGGTCGACCCGACCCGGGTCTGACCCGGCTGGGCCCGGCTCGGCTCAGTCCGGCCCGACCGGCTGGCCGCGGCTTGGCCAGCGCCCCCCGAGTGGATACCGCGGGCGGGGTGCGCTGCTCCCCCGCCCTTCGCCGCTAATTAAGGCCGGCGGTTCGCCGGCCGCCTCCCTTCCGGCGGCGCGCCGCCACCGCCTTCCACGGACCACCGGACGCGCTCCGGTGGTCCGTTCTTTCTGCCGTCTTCACCTATGGTCTCCCCGGGACCCCACCTTCACTGCGAAGGGATTCAATCGCCCAAACGGCCTGCTTCGTCGTCACCCGTCAATCCGCATGTCAAAACGAAACACACCGTCTTCGTGGTTCTCCGGTGCGGCGTGCTGGCGCTGCGCCCCTTCACCGTGGCTCCGCTCCGGTCGCGGCACCTTTGACATCCTTCGATGCGGCGCGACGGTGTCGCTTTCTTGTTCGACTTCTCGGCGTGGCGCGACGGCGTCACGTAATACTTTGCCGAGTGATTCTTGCGTGGTGTGACGACACCACGCCATCCCGTTCCATTCACAAAGAAACAATCATGAACATAGGAGGGGGTTAGGCCGTGTTTGTGCGGTCCGACCCCCTCTCGTTAAACCTTAACATTATAGTCGATTAACCACAAAATTCGACAGGCTAGAATCTAGAACGGAAAATAATTTAATAAAATAACAATAATCCCCTACCTCGGTTCAGGAACGGTGTTCGTCAATGACCCGCGGAAGACGAGCGTCGCGGAGGTCAGGCGTCGCGGGGAAAGAACGTCAACGTCGCGAAGCAATGATTCGAAGTCGTTGATGGCGATTTCGTCGCAGAAAACTGTCGCGGAAGAGACGACGCAGAAGAAGAACGTCGCGTCGCGGATACGGCGTCGCGGAAGAACCGTGTTCTTCAGTGGAGAAGTCCTTCGTTGAAGAACGGTGTTCTTCGTGTTCTTCGTCGAGGAAGAAGGTGTTCCTTAGATTTTTTTCCAAAAAGCTCTCCAATAACCCAACACCAACCCTCAATAAAATAAGTTCTAAACTTATTTTATTAAGACAACAAAGCATTTGAAATTCAATTGTTTGAATTTCAAAAACATACATGTAACTCACCAAATTAATTACAACAAGTTGTCAAATTTTAATGAAGGCGAGTTAATGGGGAGTTAGGAATGTGAGGGGTTAAGAGGGGTTAGGGAGTTAGGGAAAAACATGAAAAGGTGGGGGGGTTCGTGTGGGCCCCACCCATTTAATTATCCACACATGGGAAGTTGAGTGGATGTGGGCCCCACCACCAACTTCCCTTGGGAGAAACTAACCAGCTTGAAAAAGAAATAAAATTGATTAACAATTTTATTCAATTTTTTTAATTAATCCCCAAAAATTAACTTCTTCTCCTGCACAAACGCAACTACGGTAAAGGTTCCCTTAAGCGATTACCGGCGTTACGAGTTCATCGGTGCCATCAGATTTCAATTCCGAGCACCGGTTCAAAAGATAGGAAAACCCACTCTTTAATTCACTGAACGTACCCTAGCCAAACATCGAAAATTGATTCTGGGCACTCCGGGCCTCGGAATCAAGTGCCGTCAGAAACTGCGTTCTTGTAAAATTCCATAGAAAATTAAGAAAAAAATTTCCTTGAAATTTCCGGGTCTTTACATTTAGGGAACCAAATATATACATGATACAAATTTTATATTATAAATAAGAAATAATACATACTAAATAGTGTAATATAACAAACTATATCCTTAAGAATTTATTCATATATTTATTCCATATATACTGTGCAAAGGAAACAAAATTAGGGTGAGCTCAATGGATTAGTAATGGTTAATAATGAATAAATAATAATAATCAACCAATTATATGAAATAACAGAACACAAACCCATTCCAATATATTTCTTAGAAACCTGACATCATTACCATCAAGATCAATCATCAATATATTTTAAAACTAATAAATGAAAACCCATGAGATAATTCCAACTAATTCATCTCAAGAGATAATCAATGCATCAAGGAGAAATTTGTAACTTGTCCACAACCATTTCATGCATTTCAAACCCATTCCAATATATTGAATATTCTATATAACTCATAAATAGTGTTCATTATCATTATGTATCTGTATTGAGTAAATGATACATATTTATCAATATTTCTCATCTTAATAAAATTATATTCAAATTAAACAATGTTTGTAAAAATAGTATATGGTTTAAGAAATAATTATATACATATTTTATTAATATGGAAATTTAAGGTAAATTTAATTCCCAATGAAAAATTACTATATTAATGGTATTGTTTCATGAGAATGTCAACAATCATAAATGAAATTAAGATTTTAAAATACTTATTAGCACCTATAAATTCTCACGTTAAATACCCTAGAATAAAATAATTTTAGTTGAATCATAACATACCATAAGGTATTAATGAATCAAGATATTAAATTTCATAGGGGACATATATACACCATATAAAATAATTTAGGAATGTAATTATATGATATGCCTCAATGATAGGAGATTGAGATAAAGTCCATTACAATTATATTATCTATTATATGTGGATTAATCAACGAATTGGTTACATTTATTAAATGTAAATGAACATTATACAAGATGAAATAATGAATAAAACAATCAACTGCTGTTACAGACATAATGTTAGCTTGAAATAATCCATGAAGTCACATTTTAACCAGATGAATTCAGATTGAGTAAGAAAATACATTTTTCCAGCATTCTTTTGATTAAATAAGATTTATCCCCATATATTGTGGTTTTAAACATGTCTTTAACATATAAACAAACAATATTGAAATTAATTATAATATATCTTAACCTTTTAGAACAATATATCACCTATTCATTAAAATCATTAATTATTTTCATTTTTTAATGTGTTAATTGCAGTGCTTTATCATTCATTGATTTTAATGAATGTACTTATTCTTATGAATATTATATATTATCATGAAATATATATTATTAATAATGAAATTATTATCCTAATTAATCTTCAATTATAATTTTATAACCAATAATTGATGACAGTTTTTAGAAATGTTATATGGTACGATCATGGAGATGATAGTTCATACGAATGCAAGAGTAATTACTCTATTATCAAATGATCATTTAGGAAATAATTTAACTAATATTTTATTTTCCAATAATATATAAATATAATATATTACATATTATTTTTATTTAATTATATTTTTATTTATATCATCTATGTGTTTTGGTGATTAAAAGATAATCACATCATTTTATGAAGGTGGTTTTCCACACGTACATTAATGATTTTATAGTCATTCATTGAGTTAAAAGTTACAAAAGATATAAATTATTATTTCATAATGATAAACATGTCCTTAATATCATAATTATTTAATATATATAACATATAACCATTAACGTTTACCTTATCACCTTCCATGTAAATCTTTAGAAAAAGATTAATCACATTGCTACATGAGGTGGTAGTCTGATGTACACAAGTGAGGCGTTATCATATCTCCAATTGAATTGAATGTAAATAAATTATAGATGTTATAATGACTACATATAAATAATTATGTTATTAATCTCATATATAAACATTATATACATAATAATAACTCATATATATATGTCTTAATAGAAAAATGAATTATTTAGGTTCATGGGGGGATATTCCACCGTACAGATGAATGATGATTTCGTAACCCATTTAATGTAATTATATGTTGTTTTAGGTCACTAACATACCATATAAACATATCAATAGATTTAATATATTTGTTTTAATATTTAATAATTGTTGATAAATAATTTAAGGAGGTGCATGAATAAATAAAATAAATATGGTCATTGAAGAATGTAACCTCTTCTTTTGGTATATTCATTAGGCTTACAAAAAAGGTTTCTTAGGTCTGCATTTTTCCAAAAATAAGAATTATATGATGATTTGGAGTATTACTGTAATTTATATTGATAGGTACTATCAAATATAATATTGTTTGATGTTGTGTATAAGGGAATAGAGGGGTGGCTTTTTGTAAGTGAGGTGAGTAGCACACATGTAATATTTGAAAAGAAAAAGTTGTACCCATGTTTTCTAATAACCAAAAGGGTCTAAAATAAATTATTTGCAAGTTGTTGTCATCATAGAATCTAAAATTTTACATAAATTAGATTTTGGATAATTTTTAGATAATTTTAACCCTTATTTTTCTAGTTTATCCACGTAGTAAATAAATTTTTACCTTAACCGTAGTAATTTTTTTTACCATTTTCACTATTCATATTCATGAAAAATTATCTTGACCTCATTTTATAATATAAATTAATTTTAATTCTAGTATGGAGCCCATTTTTTCAAAAATAAATTTTTTGATGTGTTAGTATTGAATTTAAAATTAATCCTTCAAATGTGATGAGAATGAGTTTTTTCAAAGTTAAAATGATCAAATTGTTACAATGACTTTATATCATAATTGTTTATTAAAATTACAAAAATGACCAATATAGGACTAAGATAAATATAATTGAAATTATTTAACATTGAAAAAAATTTAATATATAATTTATCGATTAAAATAATTTAAAAAATTTTGTTTTTATTTAAAATTCATTATTTATAATCATTCTTCAAAAATGAATCTTTTCAAAAATTCTAAAAAATTTACCACGATCAAATTTGGATAATATAATTTCCTGAAATAAATTAATTTATTCAATTTAATTTTCTAAAGGTAATAATATTTTAATTTCAATTAGGTCTACAGTGTGAAACTAATCAATATTTTATAAAAAATGTTATGTAGAAAACATTTCCTTTTATATTAAATGATTCTTAATTTATTTGTTTTTTACAAATAAAAAATAAAAATTTAGTTAGTAATATTATACCCAAAATTTAAATAACTATTTTATAGTGGTATTCAATATTATAGTTAGTTTTTAATATTGTTTGGATGCTTAATAGAAAATTGATGAGATTATTTTTAATGAATACATTTCCAGGATAGTATATTAATAGTATCTTATGACATATATGTTGTTAAAAACAATGTTATAATTTTTAAATCTCGGGATGTTGAAATATATATTCAAATGTATTTTTTGTTACTCTTTTTATGATGTGTTTTTAACAAGGTATTTTCACATTGTTTTAATGGTTTTTCAATATATTAAAAATAAATGTTTCTATCATTCAACCATTATTATATTATGATAACCAATATATCTATTAATAACACTGTTATTCAAGATTTTTTTTAAAGATAATTGTTTTTAATTTATTTTCATTTCACCTTATTGAAACCATTGTATTATTTTAAAGTTCCATTTTTTGAATATTATTTTAAAATTTAAAAAATTTCAAACAATATTAAATTAAAATTTATGAAACATTTATGTCTATTTAATTGAGAAAAAATTGTAATTAAAATTATAAAAATTTAATTTTTTTTAAAAAAATCACCCCGCCATTTGAAAAAATAAATGAAAGTGTTTGTTTCCTATTATTTTTTTCCAATGATGATATTAATTTCTAAAGACACTTTTAGGATATCACTATAATATTCATATTTTAATATAATGGATTTATATATTTTGATGTTATTTTCGATGAATCACCTTACAAATGTTATTATGAAAAACACTTCTGGGGTCATTTAATCATCTATATAATATGTTTATGTACCAGAGGTTGATTTTGGTGATACCATCTCGAAGTGTTGTGATACCCATTTTTAATTCCATGGGTTTCATAAATTTTTATGAAGGAAACCGATTATCCTTCACATATTTTTATGATATGTTAAATGATTATTGTATAATATAATACATATGTATGTATTATTAAGAGTGGGTGTCCTATATTGGTATATAATTAATTAGTTAATGTTTTATTTCTCATGAGGTAAAGATTCTGAGTGTGAACATGATGATTATTAATTATGATATCAATATTCTTTGTTAACCAGATTTCGAATAGCTACATTCACAAGATGAAGCGTTAAAATAATTTGGATTAGCTATATTCACAATATTTGGTGAGACGATTATGTTGATTAACTAGGTTCCCAAGAAAGAGTCTAAACATGATGTGATTAGGTTTCTTAACTTTATTTTTACTATCAATGATTATACCTATATAATAATTATATGTTATACGATTATGTTATAATCCATAGAGAATAATTATTATATCACGTCTCTATACACTTTTTATGGTATATGTTGTTCTTTTGAGAGTGTGTTTAGTAACTTATTTATCCTTAGTGCAAGTTTTAACACACACATAGGTTTTAACCCTTGATATCATGTTTACATGATTTGCCTTATTTAGAATATTATCTCTCCACTTTCTTAGGTTTTCCATCCCATGTCTATGTCATTGGGTAAATCTAATGGGAAGTTTAGAAGACATATTAGTATATTTCATTTTTTTAGAAACAGTCACATATTTTTTAAAATAATTTTCATTTGTAAATTTATATAAAATACATTAAACATTTCATTCATGTGATAGTATATTCATTTTTTGATAATTAATATTTATATTAAAAAAATGAAGTAAATGGAAGATGTTTTTTTCATGGGTCACTATAATTAGTATCAACATAAGGATTAATTATCATAATGATTTTTTTAGATATATTTTGAGATTGTTTTGTTAACTTTTGTATAATTTTCAGAGACCCTTATTGAAAACCCTAGTGATGAATCAATGTATTAAATTATATCATTCCATATTGTAAAATAAATGATTATTTGGTTTTCATAGAAATAAATCCATTTCTGGATATTCAAAATGGATATGGATGAGGATTTAGAATATATTACCCTAGGGGTAATCAACCTAATAAGATTTCTATGAACCATGAATAAATTATCTCTATGATTATTGATGATTGGTCCCAAGATTTCACACTAAGATAGTAAATCCCAAGGGATATAATTCAGTTGATCATATTCTATTTATGAGTAGATATGATGGTTTAATTTTATAGTTTCATTAATACATTTGGATGAAGAAGTATTTGATAACCCAAAATAATGATTACTAGGTTAAACTAAGATTGATATAGGTCAAAATATATGTAAAATAGTAAAATAAAAATGAAAAAGGCATGTGATGGTGGAATTAAATTTAGGAATAAAATAATTCCCTCTAATTGTAACTTCTTCATCACTCATGTTAGCCCATTAGGATTAGTGCTGTTTGGAACTGTAAAGAATTATAGGCTTTAATGAGAATAAAAATATTACCCAAATGATGAACCCAATATAATAAAATATAGTGTAAAAATCCTTATATTTATTCCAAAAAATCATTCATGAAATATAATTAATAATGTTAACATGGTAGAATCCCCCCACACATAAAATAATATAATTATGGGATCTGCTAAAAGTTTAGATGATTAATATAATTAAGTAAAGAATATTAATTTTTACACATGGAAATAATTAATTAATAATCACCTGGGGACTGTCTCAAATGAATAATAAAATATTTACTTTTTGAAAGTATTGGCCATCAACATTGTATTTTCAAAAATAAATATGTTTTGATCCAATATAATTAATTGAATAGAAGTCTCAACTAATAAACTTTATTCACAACAATGCTTCATATACAGAAAGTTTGGGTACTCTGATAATCAATTCCCTAATCTTGTACTACCATGGATAATAGTAATTAGTTACCACAATGGTCATGGGAATAAGATAACCCCTATGAAATCAAAATTATAATACTGGGTGTCATGACCCATACCACTGTGGTCCGACAAGTGAATACCCTAAGGCCACCTCTTAATGGATATGCTATCATGAACAATGTGGAGATGGAATATCACTCAAATGAGAGGAGTTATCGGAAATTAATAATAAAAACTCACACATCTCTTTGACCACACAACACTAATACGTAACTGATCTAAAACAAATTCATTCATATATCTATAATCCCATGACAGTGTATGATAGTAAATTATTGAAAGTAAAAATCATATAATTACAAGCCCAAAAAACTATAAAGAGTCCAAAATTATCTAATTGAGAGGACTGTGAAAAAATGAAGGATTTTTATAAACACCACAGTCATTCAAATCAATATATTCCACCCAACTCCACATACTCTAATGACACCATCAAAATGGTCACCGTCTTCAGAAGACACTACATTTGTGGGTGGGGCCCATGCATGGGTCAGTATTACAATACCCAAATGGATACCCAAAAAAAAACTAATACGGAATCACCTATAATATTCATCTTTACAAAATATATAAATACCAATTTATAACAAAAACACCAATATATCCAAATAAAGGATACAGTGCCACAAGGCAGTCACAACCAACTTCTAGCCACAATATTTTTCTCTAAGAAATGATCTTTCCAGGGGAATACACTTCATGTGCATTGATAGCACTAGAGACCCTCATGGAAGTGGTCAATATTATTTGGGTGCTAACCAATAAATTTACTGGCCTTATAACACACTAACAATCAGATATGGGGTCACACACAGAACTACTGGGTAATGACATGAAACTCAATCTTAACCGACCTTCTACATAAGTGAGTGTATTCAAATGATACCCCAAACCCTACAAATATAAATAATATTTTCATCATTTTTTATTTGTATTTAAATTTATAAAACCATCCCAAGTTATCAATTTAATATTATTTTTATAACTTTTGGATTTATAGTGTGTATTAAACAAAAATGTATAAATTGACTAGTTTTAGTATTCTAGCAGAATTAATCCCTTTGGAAATTTTTTAATTCCTAACAAAATATAATTCCAATTTGAGGGATTCTTTTTTTTTTATTATTTGAATTTTGGAAGCTAACATAGTCTGTTGAAATAAGACTGATTAGAAAATCATGAGGCCTGAAAAAATCAATCAATTTGAAAAACATTTTGGGCTGACTGAGTGGACCCCACCAATGAAAATGTTCCATAACTATGGATACACACATCCAATTAACTTGTATAAAAGAAAAATGGGGGTCACATTTCACTAATTGGTTTTATAATGTTATTCAGTCATTAAGGTGGTTGTTTAATTATCATCATTGACAGAAGATATATGAAACATTCCACAAAATAAATCATCCTGGTAATTGGGAAATAAATTATAATAAACATGGATGATGGAACAGAAATTTGGAATATTGATGTAAAATAATATTTTCAGAATCATTGTTGAATACTATTTTCTCTAATTTATCCAAAACATGTAGCTACCATGCTAAAAAATTAGAACATATTATAGAACCAAAATTTCAAACATTTATGACCGATTTTTCTTTAAAACATATTAATGATCATTTATGACTCCCGAAGTCTGTTGTAATTCCTGTAAGTAATATTATAGGGTGGATTGAAGAATGTATTAATCAGACAGGGAAACTCCAGATAAATCCCTTCCTTTGTGATTTCACATTTCATTATCTTTTTTATTTTATTTTCATTTCCCATGTAAAGCAGGCATATGTTTTAATTATGATTTTCTCTTTCTTCTTCCATCTCATTTATCTCTTCTAAAACTACTCTCATTCTCCCTCTCCCATATTTTCATCATGATTACTTTTCAAATTGCAATGGAAAGTGACTAACTCAATTGTTTTCTCTATATGGGGTTTCATGGCATTCTTTTTTATCGTTCATCAATTCAACATGATTTTAATTAATTTGTGGTCGATGTGAGAATATTTGAATGGTTTTCTAGTCATCGACCATTTCCCTATTTCCAAATCCATTCTATTTCTTTGACTCATTATTTTTCTTACTCTTATCCTGTGAAAATATATTTATACCTTGTATTTCAGGTTTCCTGAATGGATGACATAATATACAATGGAGTTCGTTATTCAATAAATTCCCTTCTCAGTTGAGGTGTTATTCTATTTGACTATTGGAAGAGGTGTGAGTGGGGGTGTCAAATGAATGTTAAAATCAAAAAAAATACGAAATCAAATGAAATTAATTATTTAATGAGGATTCATCAAAATAATTGTCATATTATATTTGAACACCAAATAAATAATTAAATAACTTGCATTATCAAACCCTTGAGCAAGTTATTTATTTATAATATGGATTCTTTCTATATCTTATTTTTGATTTCAATTCATCATTATTTTATATAATTTCCAAAAATTTTAAAACTAAATTATGGTTTTAAATAAATAATAAACAATATAAAAAGAGTTAGAATAAGTAAATAGGAAATTAGTGATAAAACAGAGTGTGATACTCTTCAATTGAGAGGACCACCGTCAGCCTCTTTATGGCATTTCGAATATAAATTTTATTTTTTGACACCCTATGATATGTGTGTGTAAATATTGGTGCCATTTCAATGAATTTAAAAAATTATTCGGATAACCTTTTCGAAATTCATGTTATTGTAAATAATTTTTATTTTTCTCTTCATTTAAAAAAATATAAAAACCCACTTTCCATTATGTATTTAAATTATGATTATAATGATTAGTTATATTATTCACAGGTGTAACGACATAAAATTACATTAATAAGATGAATATTATATTAGATCATTGGTGAAAGAATGTAGATAACGCATATAACAACTAAAATAAAAGATGAAATATGATTTGAATATGTTATTGCATTAATAGAAAAACCCAACCCTGAGTGATAGGAAGAACTTGAGGTAGTGGTGGATGAAATTTCAACACTCTTATTTGAGAATGAATAATTCAAGGAGGTAAAGGTATAGGTACCATATTATTCATTACACATCTCTCAACCATTTCTAGAGGAGAGATATGAATGATCATTTTCTATTGATTTACTAGGTGATGATCATAGAAATTTAGATAAATTTTAGACCAGATATGTAGATATTGAATTGAATCCAGATCTCCTCATCCCTCAAAAAAATATATAAGGCACCACTATTAAATTTATCTCAATCCATAGAAGAAGAATAATCCACCAATGTGGTGTAATTCAAAGAATTGATGGAGGATCCAAACTACATGTGTCCATAAATTGAATATATACCCTAAGGGGAACATTCAATTGAAAGGGATTTTTTTACCTGAACCATGCTCGGGAGTTGACCCTTTCATTAAATTTTTAACATCCAATTCCATTGAAACTATATTTAGTATCACCCCCATTTATTTTGATATTATATATTTCAATTACATAAATTTTTTCATGGAAGACTATTATGAAAAAGATGATCCACATGTTGAGTAACACCTAGATCTCCTAGAAGATATTAAACATTTAATATCTATAGTACAAGAATATATACTGTTGGATTATTCTGAAAAATAAGAGACAAAATCAACCAACAGAGAAATGTAAAATTTTTATATTGATTATTCAAATTTAAATTTTGTTCATATTATATTACATTACAAATCTACCTTTTATTACTCTTTTAATATGGGATATTTGATGCAACCTCTGAATATTTAATATGAAGTTTCGAAACTCCCAACCAAATATGATGAGGTTCTATATATCATCATACCCACTCTAGAAATGTTTTACCTCATTACGACAGTGGAATATTTGGTGTACATAGTACTCAGAATTCTCTTAAAAATGAACAATGATGTGAAATCTAGGAAGAAAAACAAGGGATGGTTAATGAAAAAGAAGATGCTCCCCCATTTGATTATGGTTAATAGATGGTACTTCCCTATGAATTCCATAAAGAATAAAGGCCCACTTTTCAGATCGTTTCATGATTTATTTCATAATTTCATTCTAGTACATTAAACATTAGTCATACAAATTTATATTTAGTTTTCATTTTTTATGATTATTCTATATAATATTCCACTACCTCCTAAATATTTTAGCATTTTTGACATGATACTTATGCTTAGTAGTGTAATTTTTTTTATAGAACTATGATGAAAAAAGGTATCCCCAAAATTATGAACAAACAGGAAAAAATATTCATTTCAAATGGTAGTTTACCTTAAATATTTATCTTTTATCCTCTATGCATTTTTACTCCAAAACCACATTGAAATTTAGAACATGAATTGCATGTCCATTAATGAATCTATAATTTAACTGACTTATCTATGAGACATGATTTTCTTATAAATCATGTCATTCGATGTTTTATATTTCAATGATAATGATATTGAATGATGAAAATGGATAATTGGATGATTGAAATGAAGCAATGATATTAAAATTAGGACTCCTTATTTTCGGGAATTTTTTGAATCATGTAATAGAAATTTTCCTCGAATTTTTCTTTCATTGAATTGTTGAAATTCCTATTAATTGGTTTCTTATTATTAATCATGACATGTTTGGTTTTCCAAAATAAAATGACTCATTAATAAGAGGATTTCTATAAATAATTACATAAATTTTATTCTTAAGAATATTTATTGGGTGATACCAGGACATGTCACTCATCTAAATATTCATTTGAACTTGTCAAACCTATATCTGTGAAAAACAATCGTGAGAAATGATAGATACATATTTTTATAAACCATACATCTATAAAATACCACATTTACATTAATCCTTATATACCCTATAGATATCATGAATGAAATTTATATTTTTGGACCATTTTTCAATTCATTTATCTTCATTTCTATCGAACGCTTCGTATTTGAACTATATTTTAATGTTAAAGTGTGTGATTAAATGTAATTATTCTGGACATGATAAAATACAATATAAGGAAGAAATGTGGGGGTGATTTTATTATAATAAATAATGTATTTTTTTTCATAGTATGTACTTAATTGTATTCCCTTCATGAAAATAAAAAAAGGTAAAATAAAGGTATCAATTGTGACTTATAAGAATAAAAAACCGCCATCACTAGATAGATGAATTTTATCATATGTGGTTATTTTGTGGATGATAGGTTTATTCTAAGAATTATTATAAAAAAATATTATACTTTAATACAATATTTAAAATTTGTGAAAAATTAAAGATGATGCACATCACTCATTATTATTTCAGTATTCATGGCCCTTACATTGAGTTTATTAGAAATAAGGGTTTCTACTTTAAGGGGGATAATTTCATTACACATTTATTTTGGATATCTAGAATTTTAGTTAAGATATAATCCTCCTCATGGAGCCATAATTTGAAAACATAAATTCTTATCAACTGTAATTCACAGATTCAACTGAACGTTTAATTAAATACATCCTGATTTTATATTACTTTTTTCATAAAAAAGTGGAGAAATTAGTTCCTTAACAAACATATAGATAAGAATAATGTTCTCATTATATGAAATAATTCTACATTAATTGCATCATGAGTGATGTGGAAAAATATTTAAAGTTAGTTAAGTCATTGTTTTACATGTTTAATATTAATGAATTAGGGGTCTTGAATGAATCAGTAGAGAAGTTAAACCATTTTTGAAATGGGGAAAGTAAAATTCATGAGTTTATTGTTTCTATTAAAAATTAAAACTTCAATTTATATTTTATGTGTCTTTTTGAAAATTTGGTTTTAAATTTAAAATATTTTGATCTTATTGCTTTGGAACATGAATATTGGAAACAATAATGCCCTATGATTTTCAATGTTTGTATTTTATTCATAATAAAAATCATGGTTTATATTTTGGAAAATAATATAGTTAATATTGTCCTTATTCATTTTATGCAGTTAAAATATATTAACCCTCTCAATTTATCACATTAATATTATTTTCCTCACTTTTTTATTTATGGGGTGTCTTGGGATAAAACCTTAAAATTGTTTAATATTGCAATTTTAGCATATTTTAATCACATTGTTATTTTTTTCATAATTATTAAAATATTATTCGGATTTCTGATGTTATTTTTTTATGATTCCTTCATTTATGGCCCCCAACCTTTTCCTTTTTTCCATGATCTAATTCAAACATCACAATTTCCAAAAGAAATTCAATCATTTTGAGATACCGTTGGGGAAGATATTGTGGGCCCCACCTATAAAAATAAATAATAATTTTCTATAAACACCTCCAATTTAGTTCACTCTAATTGGATAAGATATAATACTCATAGAAACATTTCAAAAATAAATTTCTTGGAGTTATTCTGTCTTGAAGGTGTCAATTTAATACTCAACATTGAATGAAGATTTAGGAAAACTAATCTAGAATAAATCCCTGGGGTATTTAGTCTATAACATCTTCAGCACCTGGATGATGGAGATTAAATTTGGAGTTCACGCATATGAAAAATATAATAACAATACTCTAAAAGAATACATTATATGATCTAGGAAAAGTTATGCTGTCTTAAACATGGAACAATACATGTCTCCTTTTTTCAAGAGTTCATGTTTTGAATTTTTTTTTGAAACGGTGTAGAAGTGTCTACTTTGTAATCATTTAAGATGTAATAGTTATGTCTTAATTCTATAAAACTCTAATCCTGAAAATATCTTCAATGCGAATTATTCATTTAATTCACGATTAAGTAATGTATTAAGGTCGGGTCATTATAGTTGGTATGAGAGGTCATTTTAGACAACTTTAGGAGTTAGAAAATTGTTAAATTTATGTCCATTAATTAATTTATGGTATGATTGAATTGATATAGAATTTATAGATTACCATGTTTCTTCGCCTAATATATTTCTATGTTTTGAATGGTTTTCTGCAGAGGAAACATGGAAGCTATATTGGGATGACATCAAGAGGAAGACAACCTTTCAAATCAACAACCTGAGATGGTTAGAATCGGAACTGAACAGTTTGTTGTAGTAATGGAAAAGTTGACTCAGGATATAAATGGTGGTGGTATCCATGCACGAGATCAGCCAGATCAACCGCATATTAATATGTCAGAGGTGGAACATTTCATGAGGCAACATCCCCCATCATTTAGAGGATCATCTGACCTTGTGCTAGCAGAAAGGTGGATTGAAGAACTAGTGAATATTTTTGATGTTATGGGGTGTTCAGAACATCAAAAGGTTAGTCTCCCTGTTTACCATTTTCAAGGTGAAGCCGATCAGTGGTGGCCGATGGTGAAAAATATCAAGTATAGTGATGAGATTGATGATCTTCACTAGGATAAATTCATAGATATGTTTTTTTGAGAAATATTTTCCTAAGGTGGTTCGTCTTAGGATAGTAAAAAAATTCCTAGAATTGAGGCAGGATGATGACTCAGTGGCTGCTTATGAAGAAAAGTTCACTCGACTGGAAAGGTATGCTCCAAATTTCATATGAGATCTTGATAGTAAAATCAACCATTTTTACACTAGGTTAAAGCCAAATTATCGAAGGTATTTAGCTTCTCGTGAGTTAAAAATTTATGAAAAAAAATTCGATGTGTGGAGAAGGTGGAAACATAGTTTGCCGATGACAAGGTGTTCTTTGACAAACAACATAAAAAGAGATCCAGTTGGAAGGGAAAGGGAAATAATTCATCAAAGAAGCCAGAAGGTAAGAAAACCAAATATCCATCCTATGAGAAGTGTGGTAAAATGCATCCTTGAGAATGTTTGTCCAAGTATGGAATGTTCTTTTAGTGTGGTAAGTCTGTACATATTTCTTCTAACTATAAGGAAGATGATCGTGCGAGCAATGAAAAGCCAGTGGTAAGATGTTTTAAGTGTACTGGAATGGGTCATTATGCAAATGAGTGTCTAACAAAGAAATCAACTGAGGGAAATCAGTCAGACTACAATCATAAAGGGGTGGTGAAATCCTTTTCAACTACATCAACAGATGTTGGGACATCGAATGAAGTATTATCATCTATACTGTTTGTTTGTTCAGATTATGCCAATGTGTTTTTTTATTCAGGGTCTATACATTCTTTCATTTCTGAGAAGTTTTTTAGTAAATTGGGAATTCCATCTCAATATATGAATCCTAAACTTATGGTAAAAACACCCTGAGGAAACGTTGAGACAAAAAGAAATTATAAGAACCCTCATATCCTTCTGTGCAGAAAGAACCTACCTGTAAACCTTATTGTTTTTCATCTTGTAGAGTTTGATGTTATTTTGGGCATGGATTGGATTTCTGTTTATCATGCTAAGATTGACTGCAGAGCTAAAGAGGTTTCATTTCATGAAGATTTTCAGTTTGTGTACAAGAATGAACCCTTGATTTTGATAACATATCCTGAAGTTGAGAAACTAGTAAAAGATGTAAATGAATTTTTTTTCTTTCACATAGTGTTGAAAACAAATGAACTATTCAGATTAATGATGTTCCAGTGGTAAATGAGTATCTTGGTGTTTTTTCAGATGAGTTTCCTAGTATTATACATGATCCGGAAGTTGAATTTACTGTTGACTTAGTTCCTGATTCTAAACCAATTTAAAAACCCCCTTATCAAATGTCTCAAGTTGAACTTTTAGATTTAAAGAAGAAATTTCAGGAGTTATTAGATAAAGGTTTAATTCGACCTAGC
The DNA here is from genome assembly GCA_963277665.1 of Viscum album. Classification (NCBI taxonomy): domain Eukaryota; kingdom Viridiplantae; phylum Streptophyta; class Magnoliopsida; order Santalales; family Viscaceae; genus Viscum; species Viscum album. Next base: position 2,080,316,969 of record OY728143.1, on the reverse strand, counting down.
ACATCACCATGGGGTGATCCTATCTTATTTGTTAAAAAGAAAGATGGTTAAATGAGACTTTGCATTGATTATAGAGAAGTGAATAACATCACTATTATGAACAAGTATCTTTTTCCTCATATTGATGATTTGTTTGTCAGCCCTAGGGAGCACAATATTTTTTGATGATTGAATTCAGGTCAGGGTACCATCAGTTGAAAGTAAAAGAAGCATACGTTCCTAAGACTACGTTTCTTACTAGATATGGCCATTATGAATTTTAAGTTATGCCTTTTGGGTTAACCAATTCCCCTGTTGTATTCATGGATCTAATGAATAGAATTTTCCATGAGTTCTGGGATAAGTTTTTGGTTGTGTTCATTGATGATATTTTGGTGTTTTCTAAAAGTAAAAGGGAGCATGAAAGTCATTTAAGGGTTATTTTTCAAACCTTAAAAAAAATAAACTGTACAAAAAATTCAGCAAGTGTGTGTTTTTGTTACAACAAATTTTTTTCCTTGATCACATTGTTTCAAAAAATGGAATAACTGTTGATCCTTGTAAGAAAAAAGTTGTTGAAGAATGGCCAAGACCCACAAATATAACTGAGATCTATAGTTTTCTTGGTTTGGCAGGTTATTACTGGATGTTTGTTGAAAATTTTCATGGTCATCTAGACCAATGATTAAGTTAACATGAAAAGGTGTTAAGTTCATCTGGACAAAAGAATGTAATGATTGTTTTCATGAAATTGAAAGGATGATCGGTGAATGCTCCAATTTTGGCACTTCCTACCAGAAATGGTGAGTTTGTTATCTATAGTAATGCTTCGTTGAAGGGACTTGGTTGTGTCCTTATGCAGAAGGATCAGGTAATTTTTTATGCTTCATGTCAGTTGAAAACTCATGAGTTAAATTACCCTACACATGATTTGGAATTAGATGCTATTGTTTTTGCTCTAAAAATTTGGAGGAATCATTTTATGGTGTAAAGTGTTAAATATATGATGATCAAAAAAATTTAAAGTATATATTCACTTAGAAATAATTGAACATGAGAAAAAACAGATGGCTAGAATTAATCAAGGATTACGATTGTACAATTCATTACTATCCTGGAAAGGAAAATAAAGTGGCTAATGATTTGAGTAGAAAAAGTAATGCTTCATTAACCATGCTACATTTGGAATGAGATACTTTGGTTTTTGATTTGATGAACTTTGGAATGGTTTTTGTTGGTGCAAGAAGTTCTTCTGTTTTGTTTCAGGTGTTAGTGAGATCATCTCTATCAGACAGAATTAAGAAAGCACCGAATAAAGACAGTGGGATTCAGAAAAATGTAGAGCTAGTTCAGAAGGGTAAGATGCCTGAATTTAAAATTGATAATGATTGTGTTTTGATATTTGAGATGATATTATGTGTTTCTTGTGATTCACAGTTGAAGAATGAGTTGTTCTGTAAGGCTCATAGTTCCCTATTTTCAGTTCATCCTAGCAGTACTAAGACGTACAGTGATCTGTGGGAGTATTTCTGGTTTGATGGAATGAAAAGAGATATTGCTTATTTTACTGTGATGTGTTTGACTTGTCATCAGGTTAAATTAGAGTGGTAGTTACCAAAAGGGATGCTTCAGTCTTTACCGGTTCTAAAGTGGAAATGGGAAAACATATCCATGGACTTCGTTGTGGGATTACCAAAGACATCTCAAGGTAATAATGAAATCTGGGTTATTGTTGATCGATTTACTAAATCTGCTCATTTCCTTCATATTCGAGATACTTTCTATCTCGATCAAATTTCTCAATTGTATCTTAAAGAGATAGCCAGTTTTCATGGATTTCTCCTCTCCATTGTATCTGATCGTGATCCCATGTTTACTTCTAACTTTTGGAAAGGCCTTCAGAAGTCATTGAGTACTAAATTCAATTTTAGAACACCTTTTCATCCGCAATCCGAAGGGCAGTAAGAACGAAAAATTCAGACCGCGGAGGATATGTTACGTGCTTTCACAATGGATTACCAGGGAAGTTGGGACCAACATCTTTCCTTGGTTGAATTTTCTTATAATAACAGTTTTCATTCCGGTATACAGATGGCTCTATTTGAGGCATTATATGGTAAATGATGTCAAACTCCAGCTTTTTAAGATGAATTAGGGGAATGGAAGCTAATGGGACCAGAATTGGTAGAAGATATGGATGAAAAAGTTCAGTTGATTCAGAAGAACATGAGAACAGCTCAGAGCAGGCAGAGAGGTTATGTGGATTACCAGAGGAATGATCTATCTTTCGAGGTTGGTGATCATGTTTTTCTCAAACTTTCTCAATGGAAAAGTGTGATTTGTTTTGGCATGAAAGGAAATCTAAGTACGAGTTTCATTTGACCTTATTAAATCCTGAAGAAAGTTGGATCAGTTGCATACAGAGTGGCATTACCTCCAAGTTTGTCCCAGGTACACAATGTTTTTGATGTTTCAATGTTGAGAAAGTATATGCCAGATCCATCTCATGTTTGGAGCCCAGAGGTAGTTCAGTTGGAAGATAATCTCTCTTATAAAGAACAAGAAGTCTAGATTATTGATCGAAGAGAGAATTTTTTGTGAAATAAGGTAATTTATCATGTGAGGGTTTTATGGAAAAACCATATGGTTGAAGAGGTAACGTGGGAATCTGAAAATTCAATGAGGGATAAATACCCCCTCATATTTTGATAAGTGAATAAACTTGTGAGGACGCAATTCCAAAAAGGGAGGAAGGATGTAATATCATAGTTAAATAAAGAATAAAACATTTTAATATTTATTAATATTTGTTAATTAAATATTAATTTTACTTTAAAGGGGTTGCTATGATTGATAGAGTACCTAATACGCAACAACGAGTTTCTTTGAAATCTTACGTTGCACTCTAATAATATAATAATATTATTTTAAATGGTAGTTATCACATAGCCATTATATTGGTGAGAATGAATAGAAATAACTAAAATATGATTATATATGTTTGTTAAATGTTTTTACATTTATCCAAGAAAACATAAGGGCTTAAAATAATAAATGAATTCAATTTTAGGCATTGATACTCTAATATTCACTAAAAGGTCTATTTATCACCTTTTGATGGGGAACCCTCTTTAAAAATTGTTTGGGTCACTATTATAAATTCTATTGGACCAAATAAAATCCTTCTTTAGAATCGGGACATCAAAATTTACATTGTGTATGTTTTTGTTATTTTTCTGATAAAGTTCATTTTTAAGGAATAAATGAAAAATGTTGTATTTTAATTCAAAACCACATTTTAATATAATTTATTTATATTATTATAATATCTTTTTTATTTGTTTTAAATTGAAAATAGAATATATTTTTATTATTTAATCCAATGGTGGTCATTGAAATTATTTTAACATTGAAATTGGACTTAAACAAGTGTCAATCTTTTGATATATATTTTTTCTTAAAAACACGCAATTTGTTTTGACAATGGGAATTAATTAATAAAATTAATTAATGAAACTTATATGTTTTGAATTTTTTAAAATAGAAATCATTTTTGAACTCGGAATTTCAAATATACCTTAGAGTGAATATTTGGTATTTTTCTGAAAAACTTCAATTTCTGATTACTAGTGAAACCACTAAGTGGATGTTAAACAACTGAATTTTTCATTTAAACAAAACTTTACCACATCTGTGCATTGAATTTCAAAAATCTGACATACATGTTTGTCATTAGTAAGTAAAATTTGGTTCAATGAGATGAAAATAATTATTTGATGTATAGTAACTTTTATGTTTTATTAATCACGATTTAAAGGTAATTAGTGTAATTTAAGGTAAAAATAATATTATAATAACATGAAATCACCATGACACGTGTCCTAAACTTATTTTATGAGTTATGGCCGACCAAAAAAAATCCATCAGTCAATTTATGGGACCCCATGGAGCCACTTGGCTAAGATAATGACATTAATACCTTTAATTTAAAGTAAAAATAAAAATGTCACAAACAAGTATTATTTTACTAAAACAATTTTTACATGGTGTTATATAGTGGATATATTTGACTATAAATATTCATTCTAAATATAAATCTATTTTCTACAACATGGTAATTTTTCTATAATTTTTAGACATCAAATAAATAAAAAAAATTATGACACAATGATGATGCAGTGTTTACGTCATTAATGAATGATTTAATTAAATAAGAAGATATTGTTCAAAATAATATCCAACACTTGTAAAATTCTTATTGGATTATTTTATATCAAACATGGGCCACCCTATCTTCGACTTTAATAATTTTTGGACCTTTAGAAACCTAAAACCATTATATAATAAAATAATAGTTTCATACTTTTCAAAAGAGCCACTCCTCTCCCTTATAAAAAGACCCCACTTACTACCCATTTCAGACACTTCTCAAGCCCTATGGCTCGTCCAAACTCTACTAAACTAAGCTCCCAATATCCCTATATTCATCCTAGAATACTTACCTTCAGCAGAAATCTCTTAAAGAAACCCTTTTGGTTCAAACCAAAGGTAGTTACCTGATTTAAATGTAATGTCTTCTCTTATGTCCTTTTGTTTTATTTTGATTCTCCAACCCCATAAACTATTTTTATTCCATTATTTTGTGACAACACAAGTATATTCAGTATACTAGGATGGTTTTATGATAATTAATCGATATACACTTACACACACCATTTTATGATGGTTAAAGAACATACGGTTTCTGTGGATGGCGAATTACTACCTCACGAAACGATGATTGTTATGTCTTCTTTTAAACAAATTTCATAGTGGTCATTAAGATGTCACTGTATTTTTATATGATATATATTTTCTTTATGTTTTCCTTAAGATTCTGTATTTTTCATTTATGGCATACCATTATGGTTTCAATAATGGATAAACACGATAATTTCATTTTTTAAAGTACGGACTACCGCCCCCTCAAAGTGATTCGAATCGTTAATGCCATATTTGGGACGTATAAAGGATGGAGATAATATTATTATATATGATATTATACTGGAATTATTTTTTATATTTATATCATTGTGACTTCATTCCATTAAATACAAAATAGAAATGAAAGTAGCGTTCATGCGTACGTACGGCTTACCATCTCCATGAACGGTGCATTTCATTTCTTACCTCTAAATGTTATGTACTATTATAAATACATGTATATTATAGATATATATGATATATATGATATCGAAATCATGAATATCATTCTTTATATAATGAACCTTTGACCACATGAACAACATGTAACTGTAAGAAGTCCATTTTTGACTTAAGTACCAAATATCGACAAAACAAGCATTATTAACATAAATGATTACATAATGTTTATAACATGGAAATAAATGATATAAAAGGAATAATAAACATTAAAAAGTTTCTTAATCAAATAGAAATTATCTTTACTTTATTATTCATGATATTAAAGAGCGACCGAGTCAAGTCGGACACGAGGTAATGGACTTCATCTCAATCTCTTTTCATTGAGGCATATTTTGTTTTATACACAACTTTATTTTATACGGTGTATAAACCCCTTTGACTTCTACTTTTATTCAAAATAAATCTTTTCTCTATGAAGAATTTTACTAAACGACAAAAAGTATGTTTCTTTTTAACATATGCGGTGACAACGACTTTTCTGCCGCCGTGGGTATTCTTTGATCTTTGGCTTCCTCAACAAGCCGAAATGTTTTTAAAAGAAAATAAATAACATATACTCTTTTATGTATTTTGGTATTCAAAATGTTTTTCTTAAACGATTTGTTATTTAAATATATTAAAGTGATATATTGTGTTTGAAATGTGGAAATTTTTTCTTTCCTTAATATTTCTTATGTTTCTTATGATTTTATAATGGTACTTGAACATTTGACGGGTGGTTACATGATAAACCAAATGACAGTTGGTGCCATGAATACCAGAATGGGTGGTTTCATTATAACCACCAATGCATTGTGTATGGATTTTAGCCGTATGGCTCTTCCATTTAGTGATATTTGTGGAAGTCGACCGTATGGTTATTCCATTTATGTATGTTTATGTCCAAAGTTACCTTCATATGTTATGTGTTCTTTATATGGGTTTTATGGTAATAAATTGGTTACAAAATGGTAAGTAATGATCTTTTATTTAGTGATGAGTATTTACTACTTCATAAAGGTGAAATGTATTACTTATGATAAAGTATTCATGGTTTACCTATTGTTTTGAAGAAAACTAATAGTTTTCTTTCTTTGTGTATCCCTTACCGAGGTTTTTATGCTCACCACTTATTTATGAAATTTTTTTCACAGGACATAATGTGGAATAGGGTCAAGGATGGGATCAAGGAAAAATCATGTTGTCTTAAACATAGAACTAGATATTACTCTTTTTTTAAGAGTACATGTTTTGTAAAAAACAAATCGGGAAATTTGTAGAAGTGTCTACTTTGTAATCGTTTCAGATGTAAAATGTATGTCTTAATTCTATAAAACTCTAAACCTAAAAAGATCCTCAATTTGAATTATTCATTTAATACAATATTAAGTAATGTTTTAAGGCCGGGTCCTTATACTAATCAATATGTCACATGTAGAGACAGGGCCATTCGGCCCCTTCATTTGTCACTTACTAGGAATCAAGTCTTTGTTCAAATCGTAAAACCATCATCTCATTCTATCTATATCCAGACTATATGTCACTCGGGAAAAATTAACATCTGTTGATTTGGTCTTATTCTCCCTTTATCCATCAACCATCATCAATGTTTCCCAAAACTGATACTACAAAAGGATTCATTTTCGTGACATCAATAAATGGTAATGAGTAATGGTCACATGAAAACTAATTATTTATATTGCATGATAATTCGTCTAAGGAAAATATCCAATGATTTTCAAACAAAAATTGGGGTAGTAGTCCCTAATTCATGAATGTTTTGGATCAAATATATTATATTTTCTGTTCATCCTCAATTTATTTTCATATAATAAGAAAAAAAAGATGAATAGAGTGCAACAAACATATATTAATCTATTAATTTAAAACAACTAATGATGTGTATGTCATTTTTTTCATGGAATTGATCCATCTTAATTTGGGAATAAGTAATTGGTTAGAAAATAGAAAAATACATCCTACCGATAGTTAGGATAAATATTTAACAAATAATGGTTTTTCCATGTCAATGATGATGAGATCCACTAACTCTATCGGTGTAATGATTGACGATTCGTTCTCAATCCATTATCATTCCCCAATACAACTCTCCAACAGATTTCTAGACCTCTATGTTTTGAGTGGAAAACCCTATGGATGAACTTATAATTATAAACTAATATGAAATTTTGGTCAATGTTCCAAAAGTAAAAATAACTGTTTTATTTACTTATTTTATTGATTTACTCCTGTAATGATTTTTTCACAAACTCTCCATACAATTAAATATTATTTTGTTCATAGTATAAAACTTATATCTGGAAATCAATAGTTCCCTCACGTTTCTAATCTGACCCATATTTGGGAGGTATTCCACTATTTTAGTGAAACTATAGATGTGTATTATTTAATATATTAAATATATTTGAAACTTTTATTATGGGATAAATGGGATAAAAAATCGCATGACCTATCAATGCTTGGTCTTAAGAATAATCTATATAATATCCAAAAAATAATAAATAAAAACTACAATTAATTAAATTAGTGCCAAATATAGAATTCTCCCTAAGAGGAGAAAAACATATTAAAAAAGATTATTTTTCTAGTATTGAATCTAGGTTTACCTATCCCGTGTACTCTCCTGAAGTTTCTCATGATTCCACCAGACATACACTAGGGGAATCGATCACCCACGAGATATCCAATCATGTCGATCCTCCATAAACACCAAGTTTTAAAAAAAGTATCTATATCCTCAATTTAATCCTCAGCCTATATATAACATGTTCAGGGTCATGCATGTATCTAATTTTATTTGATATGTGGAATATTTTGTGTACCCATTCAAACTTTCGCGATAGATTTGTGAAGTACACCACCCATCCAATTGTAAGAATTATTTGAAAAGGGGAAACGAATCTTAGAGATAACATTCCACAGTGACCAAATCTCAATAATATATATTGAGGTGATACACTATGTAACACTAGGCCACCATCCTGAAAACCACGATGTGTCTTTCATTTGTCCGTACTAAAATTATGATGGCTTTGTGTTGTCCTATTCAACCTCAATATGATATCCACCTTCTCTATAGTAGCTCACACCAACTCTTGGTCTATAAGTGTAGACATCCTCAATCAGTCCAATAATGTGGTAACCATCTAGGTATCCCATAGAAGGACTCTAAGGGTGTAGTGGTATATATTGTTGTAAAATAACTTAATAATGGTAATATGTCCCTCAATACTATGACCGAATCTGAAGATGAAATCCCATAATATTTTCTATAATACATTAATGGTCACTCTCTCTAACCGTCAATCTAGGGGTGAGAAATTGAGCTCTAGTTTAACTGAAACCCAATGGAATCATGTAATACTCTACATAATCATGATGTGAATAGAGAATCATGATTTCAAAGAGTCATTAACGGGACTCCATGATGTTAGACTATCTCATGCACGTAGAGGCAACCAATGCTCTCTATTAACATCTACTCTCAAATAGCTAGTATGTGGGCTGATAGGGTGGGTCATTCTATGATCACCGAAATAGAATCATGTCCCTAAAAAATATGTGATATTATTATTAAGAAGTATATTAATATATCATCCAACATTCACTATGGTACCTCAAGGGGTTGAACTAAACTAGTGGGAACATGTTGCACAGCCTTCACATTCTGAATTGTTATGAATCAAGTGAGAAATATTATAGAACCCTTATTTATTACAGGATGCCAAAACTAATTTCGGAGTTCCTTGTGCATATTTTCCACTCCTCGATGTTCCAAAAAAGGGAATTTATGAAATTCACACATCACCACCTATTAAAAAGCTAGTGGTACCATCATTTATCCTCTTAAAAAGACAACACACTTCCCACCTTCAGAATATCTCTCTTGAATATACCCATAAGAATTATATTTACATAAGGTAACATAGTTGGTATCTTCACATTAATAATTTTAGACACATACTGAAATATTTGGGGTAACAACAATAAACATTAGATATGAATCTTTATCCTTGTTTTTGAAGGAAAGAAAAAATGAAGTGAACTGCTCCAAGACATGTGCTAACTACTAACAATAAGAACATCTATTGAGAGAACCAACCACCATGTTCCTCTTCCAATCAGTATAGGCATTCTCAAATTTATAGATATTGAATAAATATTTCAATAACCTCTATTACAACTTAATAGGATTCTTCTAGAAGTTATACATTAGACTATTTTGGTAAATCTAGAAGATGAACTGCCCATATAACGGGTAGTGTTGCCAAATATTTAGTAATAAGACCACCAATGACAACTCAATATTTTTGGTCTTTTAGTTCAGCTCATGTGGTATCAACTACCATGAACCATATGAAATAATTGCAAGTCTGTATGTCGGAACCCAACCATGTTTGTTCCCTAATGCAACACAAAACACAATGTACTCAAAACCATCTAATAGAAATAATCAGATGGGGAGCTATCAATATCTTACTCAACTCCAGAAAGAACTAATAGATCCCTTCCATCCATATTAACGTCAAATATTTCTTGGTCAATGATGTCATGGGTTCTACTACTCAAGAAAAATTAGGTAGAAAACATTAATTGTACCTTTCCATCCTAAGGAATCTATGCACATCATTAAAACAATTTGGTGGATCCCAAGAAATAAAGACATCATACATTGTGGTTTAGAATTACTATCATACCACTAAGATGATATTTTCATGGAAGTATGAATGCCAAATTCTAAACTAGAACTTCCAGAGATTCCCAGAAAGCTGATTTTCTCATAGTGTGCCCATGACCATCATCTAGTATCTCTTATTATCCTCCTCACATACTGAATACACTTGGATTTCATTGATGCAGAACACCATGGAACAATCTACCTATGGATGAATGATCATGTTCATGGGCCCCGTGAACACTAATAGGGGGTTTCTCATGTCCAATGGAATGACTAATTACTCATAGTGACTATAGTGACATCTGAATGTTGTATCCAATATATCGTTGTCCTGTACCCACAGCTAGTGATAGGCTGATTTGATGTAATTCATCAAGAACCAACACAAACCTATCAAATTTTCAAAAATTTAATTGATCCTTTGTATTGGATTCTTATTATTCATAGTCACCTAGTTCACATTCCAATTTCCCACACATAACATCAATCTGCCATCCACCTTCATGGTGAAAAACATTGGGGTCTCCCATATGGAAACATTGTGTATCACAAACCCTTCCCTTGAAAGTCCTCTAACATAACTCTCATCTCACGAATCTCTATGGGAGATATCAGATATGTTGTTTCCAATTTCTGGGTCATCACAGGATGTATGCATAATCTGAATTCTAACTCTTGATATGGAGTTAAACATGTTATTTCCCCAGGAAATACATTCTCATACATTTCCACCACCATAAGAAAATGATATCCAAAAGTATCCACTACTCAAAGATTCATTCATGCCAACTGAGGGGTAATTGTTTTCACTCTCATAAGACCATTTTGTTTTATCAATGTTTCATTTTTACCCACAAACAAAACATAGTTCCATCAGAGTGGAAATACGAAAACCTCCACATAAAATATTCAATCACTGAATGTATTGTACATAACCATTACATTCCATAGATGACTTCAGAAGGCCCCATCGATACAATAATGAGATCCCATAAAAAATATTACCTCAAAACATTAGATTTCACTATTTGCATATGTGTGCAATCACATATTCATATTATCTCAGAGTCTCAAACCATAATTGTAATGGGAATAGATCAACAAGAATATTTATGTCTAGAACTAGAGATATGGAATAATATGAATGACTCAAACATGTTTCTATTAATACTATATATAATTAGAGAAGATATATATTATATGGAATATAAACCCTTGGTCCTCATGGTCATAGGACTCCATAGCATGAAACATGCCTCATCCATGAGCACCAGCTCCCTAAGACTAGTATGGATCATCAATGGGTGGTTTTGGTAATATTTCAAAACTCTTACCACCTCTTGATACACTTTTATCCAATCATTAACATCATTCTTCTGTAGTACCACCCATCTCCTAACACTATCTCTACATTGTCTATCCCTCAACCATATCTTGATCAGTTGTACGAAAGGTTAAACAATACTGAGATATATTTCCTCAACTATTCCACGATAAACATTTCCAGTCACTTGGATTAGTAAAGCCACCATGTGATCCATGAAATGCTGACCATGTTCCTTATGATCAACTCATGAAACTTTTTACATTCTTGTAAACCCATGAATAAATTTTTTTTCCTACTGTTGATGTCTCTCCTCTTCGGTGCCTTCTATCTACAACGAATTTCAATTTCAACTCTATGAAAAATCTATCCACCAATATGAATCAATCTTGTACCAAGAATAGGATGGACTAAAAATGGATACCATTGACACCCTAATGTCCTTTAATAATCCCTAAATAATGATCTGTGATCTGAAAAATGGATCTTGGGTAATTTCAATGGTGTACTATACGATATAATCAATCCTCACTAGGTACTTTATCAAGGTAAAATAACCAGGATAATGATGAATGATTTCTTAAATGATAACAGATCACAATTTGTCAAGTGGAACTCCTCCCCAAGGATATTCCCATTTTTTTTGACTATGAGTGTGTTTTTTGGTCATGTGATTGATTCATTAATCTCCACCAATACCCAACAGATCCTTAAAGAATTATGGAAATGAGGATGACCTTCAAATCTGTTGGATTTCTCATAATGAAAAAAAACTTATGTAACTTCCTCTATCTAATCCTTAGAAACCTCGTGGGGTCCATCTAACCCTAAATATTGTGATGTAGTTGTCTCTAAAACTTGTGCAAACGTACTCAGCTTATATGCATCGATAAATGTCATTTCTAGGGATAAATATTACTCAACAGGTGGTAGTATAATTGATAAACCAATTGGTGGTGTTGTCTCCAATATATTTCCTAGTACTAATGCCTCATCACTCAATGAATCATCCATGTGATCTTGTAGTGGAATTTTGGATGGATGTATATGAGGATGAATCTTGAAATAAAACAAGATATACAATGATACAATTTTATATCTACAGAGTGGACTCAATAAGTACTATGAAAATAGAACCCATTCAAGTATGACACATGTACCAAAATCAGAATTGTAATAAATTTATTCATGTCCCATGTCAAAAGGAAGGTAATTATATTCATAGGGATTAGATAGGTCATTCATCACAACAACACTAGAGTTCCTGACCTAAAATAGAAATTCGAAATGGGAAATATTATTTCCCCTAAACGAATATTACTGAATCTAATCATATGGTAGATCTCCTTCTGATGTCCCACTATCACAACCTGGTCAGCCATGGTTTAACCCATGACTACCCAAATAATGTATCCAATACACTAGGGGATGACAACCAATGTTGGGTAGGCATATCCCAAAAATGGGGGAATTACCTTAATGTACATATACAAACTGAAACATCTCCACCCCCACACCATGCTGAAATATAAAAAAATTCAATATAATCCATGTATTCATTTGTAATCCCCTAACAAAGTACAATAATATAGTACTAAATGTGAAAAAGTGTCCAAATAAATTCATCTATGAAAAAATTTATGGATACCTACCTACTCCATGGGAGATGACTATGATCAAATGAAAGCTCCCTACAAACATCTCAGACAAACTAGCTCAATCAATGATCCTCTAAATCCCTATCCTAAAAAGGCACTATCAGAATGGTTGTATCGTGTATAAGATAAGACATGTGTGTGTATATCCCATGCAGGGGTTATTGTACCAATATGTAGTTTGACACCACAAAAAAATAAACAAATAATAATAAGTACAGTCAACTCAATACATGATATAAATATAAATATAGATCATAAAACACTGTGATATAATAAGTTTGGACACTATGCCACCTGGAGATCACAACCAACTACCATCCCTTGAATTCCTCCTAAAGCTACGCGTGTTCCAAGAGAATACACTACATGAGCCATGTTACAATCGAAGACTCTCATCAAATAGGTCTATATCATTTGGTCTATGACCGATAAAGTTCATTGGACTCAGAAGACCCTGACACATAAATAGGGGTTCATAGCCAGAACCACTATGGGACACCATGAAACCGATTTTTATTAACCAGTTATTTAGGGGATAATATGAAAATAATACCATAAACCCTATCAACACATTATTATATGTGGATAATCAATGCCCAAATCAAGTTGGTCCTAATTATTCCATACACCCAACATAGGGTATAATGTTGATAAAGGATCTCACTCCAGTATCCCGGCGGGACTCCAAAAACTCTACCTGAGACTCATCCTCTAGATTGGATCACAATATTATTATGTGGATGTGATGATGTATTGTATATTTCGGGAAATGAACCCATGAAACTCACTCAACCCTGATGTTTCTAAACAAATGTCATTAAGGGATACAAGCACACTATAAGGGGTTACATATTTTGTACTAGGGATATATGAGTTTTCAATCTATCCCCAGGACTTAACATGAGTTAAATACTCACGAGGATTATAAAAATCAACGTACATTCTATGTGAGTGAACAACGTGGCATGTAGAGGTATCTTGGCATAAGCCCGTGTCATATGGCCCTGTCTGTATATTAACATGTGTTTCTTTCTGAGTACACTGTGTGTCCATGCCTGTGTACTCCTTCCCATGTATGTCTACACACCAATGTATATGATGATTTATCATGAATGGGTTACATGTTATGTGACCATTTCAAATGACATGTGATATTTTTCTCACCATAGAACCCTAGTAGAGCACATGGTGTCCAACGTGGTGTATATTAAAGGGTTAACGCTTGGTGACCCCATATGTTTTAGATCATATAGATCATCTAATGTGTTTTACATAATTTCGTAAAAGACACCAATCTCTCTCAAACGTGTAGAATATGGGTAGGGTGACCACTTCCATAATTGATAGCAAGAATTTGGGTCCTCGATCTACTCAAAAAAACAATTTGTTCAATCCATCTATAGCTACATTGTGTGCCACTCATGAAAAATGATGGTCATCGGATTTAGTCTCGTTCTCCATAAATCCATCCACCATCAACTTAAATTCCCAAATACTATCCTTAATTATGGTTTTTACCCACGAAATTGATATTTTCAGCATTAAATTTCCATCCAATGGACAAATATTAGATATTGGTCGATCAATTGGCCAAGGAAAATACCAACGATGTTCCAATGAACAACCAGTGTGGAATCTATAATCCTTGTACATTAAGAAACAAACCTCAGCTACTTTTCATTCATCCTTTGTTTTTTCATAGATGAAGAAGAATAAATATGAATAAAGAACAACAAAAATATACAATTACATCAATTTAAATATTCTGAAGATGTGCATATCAAATATATTCATTGACCTCATATATGTTCTCATAGGATTAAAAACGGGATGGAAAAAAAAACAATATTAACCTTTTTTTGGATGGATCATTGATGGATAATGGGTATGTTCTTTTATCATTGATGAGATCCACAAACTCCACAGGGGCAACGATCCATGATTTTGTCTTGATATGTCATCATTATCCATGAAACCTCTTGAAAGGTTGTCTTGATCTCAAGGGTTTGAATGGAAAACCATGAGGAAATCCTCATAACCATAAAATAATAAGAGGATTCTCAAACTACATCAAAAATAAGTAAAAGTTTTAATTATTGTAAATATTTTATTCATTTACACCTGTAATGGATTTTTCGAAAATGTCATGTTCCAACAAAAATTATCTACCACCTAGGATAAAACCCATGTAATGAACTCAATGGTTACCTCATATTTCTGATATAGGACAACATTCTATATTTTTACCATTAATTCAGGCAAACATTGTTTTCAAGTTAGTTATTGTATTTAATATATATCAAACAATTATTTAGGGCACACTGAGCCTCAAAATTGCACAGAGTCTCCACACCTTTTCTAGATAATAATGAATACAATATCACATAAATAATATGTGGAAAATCTTATGCATAATAGTCTTTTCAAATAAAGCATTGAAATAGGGAACACAAATCACACACTCATGAACTATGAGTGTCATAATGTTATTATTTTCAACATTATTCTATTTACCTATAATGTTTACTAAAATATATAATAACGATGTTGAGGAATTAAATTTCAAATAATTAATAAAATCATTCCCTTGTTTGATAATTATTTTCAAATATTATAATAGTTCTCCAATAGTTTAAATTCAAAATTTTCTACTATAAATTCATATAGTCTATTCTATAGACAAACTTCATTGAATATTAGGCATACCCTACCACTCATTATAATGATAATTTCATATTTATGAAAATGAAATCTAATGATCAATCCATTGTGACATATTAATTCTTGGATTATGATAAAATCCATATAAAATAATTCACTATTTATCTTATGATATTTATAGTAATTGGTTAAAACTATCATCTTTAGTTATATTCCAAATATGAAGGAAAATATAAATTCACCAGTCATAACAAGGATTATGTGGATGAAACCACATTATATATTAATCCTAGTGTCATATTTATCATTGGGAAAACAATATCTATTTAAATATATAAGAATAATTTAAATTTTGATGATGTAATTTATGTAAGGGGAGATAATGTAATGTCATACTTTATATGAGAGATTATATATTTATCCTATAATTATTAGTAAGGATTCTATATTAATTTATTATAATTAATAAATTATTAGATTTTGGACCATAAATTATATGAAAAAGGTAAAAAACTATTCCACTACAATTGAACATTACAATAAAGGTAAATGAAACCATATATCACAATAATATATTATCACACATCATGGATGATTACTTCCCTTAAACATGTAAAAATTAATATAGTAAATTAAATTGAACATAATTAATTACTCATAACTACGAACTGCCCCGGATCACCTTCTCCTATAAAGTTCATAACTATAATAAGAAAACATACATTTCTGGAATTCCCTCATTGTGTTTTTGTTTTTTGATTTCTCTACTGCTCTAAGGGATTGAATATCTTCTTCTCTACTATTTTCACTTTTCCTAGTGCCTCTCTTCCTTTTCTTCCCCTAAGGACCCTTCTAATTTAGGGTTTTCATTCCCCCTTTCTTCTTATATTTTCATAGCATTCCATTTCTTGATTTACGAATTCAGTGGCTCCATTTATGTGAATCTAGTTTTGAGTCTTCTTCTGGTGAAGGCAGCTTCTAGTGTTTCACACTCCTTTTCACTGCTCATAGTTTTTGAGATACTTCTTGTGATGTTTTTTCCTACTAGTTTGGTTCTCTAGTTTGTGTTCAAGAGAATGGTGGGGTTTTCTGGTGTGGCATTAGACCACATCCTCCCTACTTGGTCCTCATGATCCTTTACTCTTATCCCGGTATGATAGGTGTGGTGGACTTAAAAGTGGTTTTGTGACCTGTGGTGTGAGTGTTCGATGGTGTTTCAGGCTTGTAATTCATTAATCGATAAAGGCCAATTGGTGGATTCAGTTGATGTTCATACGGTGTTAATATGTTTTGGAGTTTCTTGCCATTATTCTGACAAAAACATGCATTCTTATATGCTATCGAACTAGGTTTTCACCTTTCTCTCTGAGGTGGAGCTGAGTGGTGTTGTCCATGGTTTTTTGGGAAGTGAGTCGGTACGGGCTTCATCAACAGATATTCAGTGATGACAAATTGATCATCCACAGCAGGTTCATCTCCATTGATGTTTTCTACGATGGTTGGTAGTGAAACAATTGTTGGTGTTTTCTGTGACACATGATGGATGGTTCATGGCTCTAGGATTTAATGATTTTATGTTGTTTGAAATTTGATACAGGGTACGTGGAGTTGGTCTGAGGCCCTAGTGATGTTGGAGCTGTTTGAATTTTTTGATTCATTAAATCGTTATGGTGAACTTTGTTTTTTGGAAGGTGGTGTATAATGTTGTAGTGAATGTTTCTATATGGTTTCCACTTTTCCATAAAGTTTACTTTTAATAAAATAGAAAAAATTAAATTTTGATAAGGAATAACAAAACAAATAATTAGAACGAATAAGCACAAATGATGAATCATTTCATGAGATATAAGTTGAGAACAATGGAAATTTTGTGTTTGAATTGTGTTTGTTAATTAAGCTTATATATATATATATATAAGAATGACATCAGTATTTAGACAATATTGTCTTTGAAAATATGGTCATTGAAAATAGCATTATTAAAAATATGTTCAGAATTGATATTGTATTTTTTGGACATCAAATACGTTTACTAAAGTTTTTATAGTTAATTAGTAAATTTTAAATAATATAACTCCCAATGAAAATATATGAAATTAAAATATTATAAATACTAATATTTATCAGTTAATTAGAAATTTTGATAAAAATATTGTGATAATATGATATAAAAAAGTTGAAATAAATATTTTAACTTCAAAATATTAGAAATATAAAATTTTTAAAACAATAAATTAATTTTATTGGTACCTTTTAAATAATATTTTGTTTGAATGTTGTATTTAATTTTTTTTCAAATAATTTTCTATTTATTATATATTTTATCCTTATAGATTAAATAAAAAATTTATGAAATATAATTATTTATATAATAATATATTACCATTTTTTAAATAATAATTTGATTTGAAATAATATTAAAAACATTTAATGACAAAGAATGTCATTTGTTTCAATAAAATAACTTTTCTACATTTTTTATATTTTCATTTAAAAATAAATTTTATGAATTTTTTAATCTAAATTTGATAATAATAAATTAATTAAGGGAATTATAATTGCATATTTTTTTACGTTGGATATTTAAAATTTTTCTACAAAATTGATTTTTATGTGAAGGTTGCAATATGTCGATATAGTGACTTTTAATCCTTTATTGGTATATATTTATGAAATTGAAATTTATGAAATTATATTTTTTCTCAAAAAAATGAATTAAGATTATTATTAACATGTTAAATTTTAAAAAATATATTAATGTTTAAAAACCTATATTTGAAATTTTAAAATATGAGTAATATTTTTTAAATTTTTTTTAATAATGTATACAATTATTATATTAAAATTAATTTTAAATTCTGTGGCAAATTTATTCTAAAGAATCGGATTTCAAATATAGAATAATTTTTTAAAAATTATCAAATATGAAAAACATTCTTTTTTATGTAGAATGATCAATTTACTTTTGGTAATGACTAGTTCTCATGGTAAAATAATAAATGGAAAAACAAATAATTCAATGGATAAAGTGATTAAGAAAATTTTAAAAACATTCTTCTAATTTAGTGGATAATGATTTATTTATTTAAAATCAACCTATACTCAATTATTTTCTATTTATTAGCCACATGACATTATTATCATATTCTTTCTTTTTAATAAATACAAATATTTACAAAAAATTGATTCTCACCCCTTAAATATTGTCAATATGAGAAACCCTCCAAAATAACTATAAAAATTAAGTTCCATATTAAAATTCCACAGTAATTAATTCCATTATAATCCTATTTCACTCTTATATGCATCCGGTCTTGATTCATTATCTTAAAAACTTCCTTTCTAATGAACCTTGAATGAGAAACATAAAGTTCTCAATGTAAGTTAAATATTTTCTAAAAAACATCTCCATTTTTTATTTTATTTAAAATTTATTTATCCCATATATATATTTTGAATTTATTATTTATTTAAAAAAGTTCACATTTTGTTGCAAAACCACAAAAAAACATCTACAATATCTTTTTATGAGAAGAAAAAAATGTCAACCATGATTATGATCAAACTAGCAACATAATGGATGGTAATAAATTATATTTTGATGAAATTACATTTATATGGTAGGGATAAGATTCATGAATATGTTTCTTGATGGATAAAATAATAACTAATGATCTTTATAAGGTAATCCATCGATATCAATAAATAACCTGGAACCATTCACCAATAATTTTTTCTTCATAAAAAATTAAACAAATATCCTATTATAAAATTATAAAATTACAATTTATGATAAAAAAATATTGAAACTTATATGATTTAGGAATGTTAAATTTGGTATCAAATAGTGGGTATAAAAATAAACATCACCAACCATCTGGGAAACAATTAATTTTTTTAACACCTGATTGTAAAATTAAATGATTACTAGAAAATATATTCATAATAAATCATTATAAATGTTGTATATTAAAGAATAACATAAGTGAATAACTTCATGAAATAGTGATTTAATATAGTTGTTTCTGTTTTCCCAGAGGTTATGCCACTTTGGACTAAGAAGGAATATAGGTAAGGGGTTATTTTATCAAATTCATTTTCAAGAGATTTAATCATTAATGTGCACCATGATAACATTGATATTATGTTTTAATACCTATGGAATATATTATAATGTGAATATTTAATTCGTGGTGTTTTAAGATACATATCATATTCCTTATTTAAATGTGTTTTGATTCAAATGATGCCACGGTTTTAAGGGGTTCTGATGACTCAATCCTTTTTCTTGAGACATAAACATTACACATCGATTATAATATTTCCATGTTGAAATATTATACTCCATGACAATAAAATATATAATATTAAAAAATATATATAGAAATAATATTTCACAATGATTTATTCTTCCATGATTAATTTATTATTTCTTAAAAACAAGTTTTGATAAGAATAATGCTCATCACTTTTGGTGGGTTTTTCCTCCATTTAAATATTCTTCATTATGAAAAATGTTATTAATTATAATTAATAAGTAATTAATTTTCATGTGGTTTTTCCATCCATTCAAAATAAAAACAATAATCATCCAATATGAATTATTTTTTTAACCATAATAACATTTCATCTTTTATTTTTGAATACTATTTCGAAATGTCAATCTTTTCAAAGTATTGTCAGTTCAACATTTTGAATCATTTTTTCCATTTTCAATGATATCTTACTGATAATTGTTTTTAAAAGTAATATTTTTAAATGTTCTTTCACATTAACTTTTCGAAACATTTTTTTTATATCGTAATGACCAAATAGTAGATGTGTTTTTTAAAACATAAATTTTTTTCAGAAAATTTCACTTCCTTTTTTAATAAAAGTGAAACTAAAATGTGTATTTTTATTCTTATTTTTTCAGAAATATAGAAGCATTTTTTAACAATTTTCTTATTTTATTACTTTTTTCATATTATTCTTTAAATAAATATTTTTTTAAAAGAATTTTAATGTATCACCTTGATTTTAAATGTTATCGATCAATTTGTTTATACCATTAAGAGATTTTGTAAAACCCACTTTTCATTACAAGGGTTCTCTATGATGGGATGAATGAAACCCATTTTCTATACCATGTGTTTTCATTTTATGATTAATTAAATTAAACATAACAAACATGTACATATGGATTATGAATATTGTGAACTTATATCACCAACCAATGCAATGCTTGTTAACTTATACCTCATTAGGTAATGATGCTCAGATGGAAAATAACGAAGATTGGATATATTCACTTGATTAAGAGTAAGTAATATGAAGATTATAAAAATTCAGATTAATAAGTATAATCATGTAGAGGATCATCTATAAACACATTTTTACCTATGAACTTGATGTATATTAGTTAAAATCTCAAAAATGATCATGAACTCAATGTTGTTTTCAATTTTTCCAGTGTTATGAATACAAATGCTAATGTGTATTCCATAATTTTATATCATATTCATTTGATATATTCCATATAATATATTTATTATATATGGTTACTGACCTATTTTTTCATATTATATATTTTCAATTTGATATTACAGACCCCTCTATTGTGACTTAATGATAACACTTGTTATTCTATTTTATTGGTTATATGATATTTCTCCCTGATTCATATTTTCTCACAGTCAAATGATATAACTCTATAGGACAGGTTCATAGGATATCCATTATTGAAAATTTGGGATAATTACTTTATTATAGTTCCCCTACATAGTTTATGAATATGTCTAAATATTATCTGAAGTACATAAGGGAATCTTGTATATTTCTATTTTAGAGAAATGTTAACAAGTTTTGTAAAATAATTTACCAATGTAAATGGTGTTGAAAATAACTATAACATTTCTCCTTTGTATGGTGTGATTATTTTGTGACATGTAATTTTTAAACTATATAAATAATTTTAATTAAATATATATTTTTCTTGGTTTTCTAAAACTACATTTAACCACGTTTTACCGAAAATAATCAATAATCATGTGGGGAAATCAAAAATAAATGAAACCCTTTAATTCAATTGTAACTCACATTCCAGATATAATCAAACAAATGAAGATGTCATTTGAAAAAAACTACAATATTATTTGTCTAAGAAACATCCATAATCTATAAGGAAATAGTAAAAGTAAAAACCATATTCTAAAAACACCCATGCCTCTAGGGTACCATTAAATACCCTCATGCCAAACTCTCATTTGAAATTTATCATTATCACCATTATTGAAGAAACCTGAAAAATACACTGTCACAAAAGATATCCTATTATAATGTCACAGTCACCGTAGAAAAAATAATATTAGACCACTATTATCCTAATCAAACAAAACAATGAAGTGGTAGAGTTCAATGGGTTCTGTGGTATGATTAAATAGTGGTGGTGGAATTGACAATTAGAAAAAGAAGATGACTGGACAAGCAGGATAACACATGAAAGAGAAACCATAATCTTATAAAAAGAACAAAAATTAACAAAGTCTAAGTTGAAACACAAAAATAAAAATAAATATTTTGAAAAAATAGAGAATGTTACACCTCTTGGTGCACCAACATTAACTCAACTAGCACATCCAAAACCTTCATAATAGAATTAATATCAAATAATGTGAGATTAAGTATAATTATTAGACAAAGATCCAAATCAGGGATTCAAAAAATTTCTATGAATGTAAAAAAAAACCAAGAAAATAAAACCTCATTTTAAGAGGTAGAAACATCCAAAAAAATACCTATCATATCCCAGATCATTGTGAAAATCATTGAGAGGGACTAAAAATATAGTACAATACAATCATTTAAATAATAAGGAATAATTGAAATAATTTTTGTTTCCTAAAAAACAAGAACATAATGATAAAAAATAAGGATTATTATGGTGATGGTAAAGCATTAAAATAATTAACAATACATTCTGGAGTATGAGATTGAATAATGCAAAGGCAATTCATTATTAATGAAGCCTGAACAAGATACTATAGGGAGGGGAGGAAAATTTTGAGAGAATAAGAGGGAGATGATGGATTTGGGATACATCTCAAATAAAGGGTATTATTTTCATGATATAAGAGGCTCAGTAATCATTTATTTTACAGCCACTTTCATGTGTGGGTATTTATTTTTTGGTTTAGGATTAGCATATTTTGGGGGCTCTCGAGAGTTTTTATGAAAATGTTATTGGTATTTCAAATATTTAATATGATATAGAATTGGTTGTGGACTCCTCTAAAATATTAATTGTCACTAATATATTATTGAATATATTATTTGGGTTTAAACGAGTTAACTAAAAAATATCATATTCTTTAGTCATGCATAGGGGTAGGGTAATTCTATTATTGATGACTTTGCATCCATTATAAATTTTTTTTAGATTAATTGTGCTTGTTCTATATCCATCTAAATTCTTTTTATATTTTATCCAATTTGGAGATCTTTTTTTTCTTCCCCCATTTTTTTATGCCATAAATTTTTCATATTAATAAAAATTGTGTTTCATGATGTTTAGTTGGAATTTAAATAAATAAAACCTTATTAAACATAATGTTAAAAGGAATAATTTTATTTATTCCAGCTATGAATGAAAAAAAATCCTATAGATAAATGAGTAGTTAGAAAACATAAATTTGAATTTGGATATGCTAATAATAACAATTATAAATAAAAAACGTTCAATCAATATATCAGAGAAACTACTAAAATATTCAAAATCAAAAAAAATTATAATAAATATAAATTATTCATCAAGAAATTATAATGTTGTTCTATGAAGCTTCATTTTATATATCTATTAGATTATATTATATATATCTTCATTGATTCATTAGAAAAAGTTTTGATTCCCATAGAAGATGATAAAGGGAAATGTGATTCCAACCACACAAAATAACTATGTTATGGTCCCTATAACATATTCTCACCATATTTATTTGGGTGTTGTTTTCAATGAGATATAAATTATAGAAATATTTAATCATTTTATATTTATATAAAAATATATAATGAATTCTTAAAAATAAATGAATTTAAGCATGAATATTTTTTATGTTTATTTGGTATAGTAAAAAAAATTATATGGGAAGTAAATTATGTGTTCCAAATTTGGGAAAAATATATGATAAAATACCTGGGATCATGATTCCATGTGATTTTGATCTCTTAAGGAAATCAATTAATCAAGTCCTTAGGTCCAAAGTCATTCATATTAGAGAAAATACTGCATAAAAATATTAATCTATTTAATAAATTTGAAGTTGATCAATGAAAATAATGTTTTAATTGTTATCATAATAAAACATTTTATTACATATGTCATTAAATGTGATAATATTTATATTTTTAAAAATCCTATTATGTTCATGATTTATGGTTTTAATAAAAAACTAATAGGATAAATATTCAAACCAAATTAATTATAAATTTATGTTGATTCTAGATTAGAAATTTCATATATAAGATCTACATAAAGACAATAATTTAATATATTAAATATTAAATATCTATTTATTCTAAAGCACTAATATAATTATTAACTATATCTTATTGATTATTATTTGATTAGTTTTATATCGTGGATATATTTAGAAGAATATTATATCTCAATTGATGTGTATTGATTTTTTTTTAAAATTACTAAAATTATCAATTCACCATACGTAATATAAATCATGAAACAACGAAGATATGCCCTGAATAAGTTCATCTATACTGATAATGGTCATTTTGATTTTATTGAAAATATATTTATGGAATGATAAATTAATTGTAAAATATATTTTTAATGGGTTGGCCATCAAGTATTACAGTGGAAGTCATTATACATTCAAAATGGTATATTGGTTATTTTTTTCAGGTGTGTTGAACAATATTAGTGACGATGTCATAATTAATTCCAATTGTAAGTCTACTTTTAATGAGTGATATAATATTTTTCAAATTCCATGATTTTTATAGATGATATTGATCTGTTTCATATAACAATTTTTTTGGATTTGAATGTTTTTTGTTATGGTACAACATGAATTGGATATTATTCTTGATAAAAATACTAATAAGGAACATCATGAGACTATATAATGAAAAAAGATTCATTGAATTATGCTTAGAGGTTGTTTGGAGAGTGTTTACAAGGATAATTTATTTTTGGTGGTCTATAAAATAGTAATATCCTTGATTCTATGTTAACATGATTTATTCTACTTTTTCATTATTTAATTATATATAATGATCATTTTTTCAGTTTCATAATTACCATTGGTGGTTAAATAACCATCATCTACGTAGATACCATCTACTATTGGATTAGGAAAACATTTTATTCCTTATTAGTAATGATATACATTTATTATGATTTATATCAAACATCATCAACAATGATACATGGTGAAATTTTGTTATTGTGATAAGAATATTTTGTATATATTCAAAACAATTTATTTTGTATTGATGTGAAACTATATCTTCTAATGCTTTGGACTAATTCTTCTGGGACTAAATATCATAATCTATCTAAGTGGATCTTGATTCCTTCCATGTTCAAATAGGTATTATCTGAGATGCATGATGGGATGCTTTTATGACTTCCAAACTGTGTGAATTGGAGAATAATCGCCACTACATAAGTATTTTTTTTTTGGATGGAATTTCTGATTGTTTTAAATATACAGATTTTATAGAAGGTAAATACATTCATAATTAAAATATCACATGAAATAATGATTTCTGACCATGAACATTATTGAAACATTTAATAATTTCTTCACACTAAAAAAATTATATTGTATTTATATATGATTTATGTAGATAATTTTAATAATTATATGGATAATATATAACAAGTAGGAAATGATAATGGATGTTAGTGTCTGTTGAGAAGTACTATTATACTTCTATATCAAATAATGAAGATTAATAGTGGAACCTCAATCCTTAAGGCATTGAATAAAATTAGTATTGAGGAAGGATGAGATTAAATATAACAACATGTTTTTTCATTGAGAAGAATGATAAATAGTAGAACAAGGATTATTCAATGACATATAGTTGTGGATGAAATCCATCCTATTTTTTATATGTGTATGAATGATCAAAAATGATTTATTTTCATCATTTTGAGAGATATTTTTTTTTGTTGAGTATATTGAAATTATTTCATACCGATATCTATATGGTTTTAAGGTCAAACCCTTTCCCAAGTTCATCGTGATAATAAAAGGAGAACAATGTTAATGTGATACAAACCATGATACAATAGGGATGTAGTCACCCTATAAAAGAGGTAAAACACATTAATATTTAGGCGATATGAATGTTTAACATATCATTAAGAAACATTAAATAGGGGTATTGATAATGTTTCTGATAATGAATGTGATTTTTACAAATAAGGTACACTAATTCACTTATATGTCCATTAGTGTCTATTTTTAAAAAATAGATCTGAACTACCATTATGAGATCCGAACAAATATGCGGTATTTCTATCATATATCAAGAATGAATCCAAAAAACACGATCTACTGAAAATGCATACATAATTTAACGGTAATGGGTTTTAGGCTTGGAGATATATAACCAAACCATATCTTATCTCTATTTTATTGTTTTTGATTAATTCACTAAAATATGGGGTTCTGTTCTAATTTATACATTATCAATGGATTTAATTGATTAAAAGAGTAATGGATTGAATGTTTTGGAATTATTTAATATTTACAATAACACATAAAAAAATAGAAAAATAATTGGGATATACAACTAGTAATGTCATTATTGATAAATTTAAAACCATATATTTGGGAAACAAGAAAGTAAAAAATTCTAAATTTGATATTAATGGAAAAAATTAATTAATGTCTTGTGATACAAGAAGAAAAAAATAGCGATTAATTATTTACATGGAAAATTAAATTGAAATATCCATTTGACATATTTGAGTGGCTTTGGAATATTCTATTTTGATGAAAATTATTACAATAATTTTTCGATACAAATTCAAATCCAAGACCAATTATCTTAATTAAATGTTACTTGATGATTTCACAATTGATGAACTCCATAATAGACTTCTTATTTATTAAATGTTTCAATTTAATTCAGTTAAATTAAATTGGAAATAATAAAAAGGTAATTTCCTTTAATTATTTCAAAGGTAATAAGATGAAAAGGATCCATGGATTATTAAATAATGAATGATATATGAAATATCATAGTAAGAAACTATAGGTATTATCAATAAACATAAGAATATGAGAGTAAGGAAATTATAGTGGAATATTTATTTACAAGTATTTTATTTTTGGGATGGTTTACCATTTCTATAACAAATATACTATAAAAAATAGAAAAAATTATATTGGTAATATTACTAAGAATCACACTAAAAGGGATATCCATTAAAGATTTAGTAAAAATGGAAAAAATATTTCACTTAGTTCCTTTAAAAAATAATATCTTTCAATTTATTTATATATTTATAATAGTAAAGAATTTGAAAATAATAAAAAATCTTCTAGAGGTTTCTCTAAAAATATTATTTTAAAAAAAGATAAATAAATGTTTAAATCTTCATATGATGAGTGAAAATATAAAAGTTGGTACATTTTAGATATTTTTGGGATGTATCTACTATTAGAATGGAAATCATAAATGTGTTCAAAAAATATAAAGGATGAGAAAAGTAAGTACTCACCTAATCAGAGTGTCAAAAAAATAGGTTGAAAAACATATTACAGTATAAAAATATTTATTTAAAAAACATAAACTGGGATACACATTGTAGATCTTTCTTCTGACACTATTTATATGGATAATAAAATTGGGAAATTGATTAAAGACAATTTCTTTAAAGAGAATAATGAAAGAAATCTTAATATAAAAGGGGTAATTATATTAAATAATTTTAGAATGATCTATGAAACATCGATTAAGTTTATATTCTAAAAAATATGAATGACATAGATAGGTAAAGTATTTATGTGTCCTACTTCAAAATGAAATTTATTTTATAAAAGATTAAAATCATAGAAAATGCCCACGAAAAGAAAAAAGGCCTTAGAAAAATGAAAAATATTCTCAAATATGGAGAGAAAATAAATAAATAATGTGATTAGAATTAGTGAAAAATATTTAGGTAATAATCTCCAATAAGTATTTTTGGGATCAATTAATTTTGGATCTATGAATAGAACATGTTAATAACACATAAAGTTGCTGAGTATTTTTAAAAATAAATGATGTCATTGGAATTTTCCATTTGAGGGTTTGTTTTTTCAAAAGATCTTTATATTTCTTTGTAATATTTATGTACCTAGAAAAATTATATAGAGGAAATCAATGAGGTGACCCTAAATCCATAAGAGATATTTGTAGATGGTTTTAAAACCATAGAAGAATGTAATGATTCGAAATTGTTTTAAGTGAATTCCAGAATTATGTTGTAGGTGTGACCAAGAAAGACCCACATCTTATATATATTTTTTCTTTCATCCAAATCAATTTAATATAAGTATTATATTTTAATATTATCAAAATAATAATAAAAAAATCAACCATAAAATTTGGTTAATGTAGCATTTTATAATTGTAAATCTATAAAACATTATTTCATAGATTGTGGTTGTTTATCTCATGTGAAATTTGACATGAACACCATGAATGTTATTCATGATTTAAAAGGAGGATTTTTTAAATTATAAATTATATATCTCTAATTATTATGTGTATTATAACATTATATATATTTATTAATATTAAATTATCTATAACATTTAATTTTTTATTGGTAAAAAATAAATATTTATATTTACAAAATTATTTGATGTTTTTATGTGAGATATTATTGGAAAAAATAAATTCATTCTAAAAAAGATAAAATATCTAGGAACAATGAGAACCCCCATTAATATTTTGTAAATTTAAATAAGAAACAAAATACAGTTATTAAATTCAAGAAGAGTAAAATAATTTTTGACTAGTAAGACTTGTTCATCATAGAAAAAAGATTATAGTGAATTTTAAAAAAGATAAATTTTTGAAGATTATAATCATTTTTAAATTGGACACTATTTCTATTTATATGACCTTAAACCGAGAGTAAATAGTAAATAAATATTATAAGGGGTTAAATTCAAATATAAAACCCAACTGAAATAACTAAATTTGAAGTGTGTGGTTAAATGACTATGGAATCAAAAAAATGGAGAATGATATTTTATCACATATAAAGAATACATTTCAATTATATCATACATAATATTCATGTCAGGAAAATAAAAATCCCAAAAAAGTATCAGGTGTTGTAGAATACATTTAGAGAATTTAACTATCTAATACTCGAAGAAATTGAGATGATATAATGGTAGTGAATATTCAAAAAATTATAACCTAAGTATCATAAAAACACTTCATTAGAAGTGAAACCTTGGCTCAATATACTTCTCAATTAAAGATTGTGGCTGAATTTAAAAATAATAATCTTTTTGAAATTTCTAAAACAATATTGGTAGTGCATACAACCTCAAAGAATTATTGGATACAAGACATAATAATTGGATGAATCACCAAAATGAGTCATCTCTTAAGGAAACATGTTGACATGAATATTTATTACAAATCATTTAAAAAAATAAAAAATTAATATCTTAGTGGATATTAAAGTAAATATTTAATTAATAAAAATTATACAATTCAAGTATTGCTTAATGATGAGGCTGTAGAAGTAAATGTATTTAAATATACACCAAATAAGATTTTTTATAGTTGGTGTAAAAATAAATCTGAATTGATGATTGATTTTGATGATGTTGTAGTACATTAAATTTAATTGGGAACCATAATTATAGACAATCTTGATTATGTAAAGGATTTTTTTTTTAGTTTTTAACATGTTGAATAACATTATAATGATACATAGGTTCTGAAAAAATATAATAATTATATATTCTACAATGATGAAGATGAAGAATAAATAATAATAGAGAAACTTAAAATCTGAGAAAACATATTAATGTTGGAAATACAAATGGGGATCAAAATCAAGGGTTTTAAACAAGAAACATATAATGGAAATATTTATACCGGCCTACTATCTGAGATTATATGTAAAAAATTTAGAATGATTTTTAACATTTTGAGTGGTTTTATTCAAATAATAAAGAAAAATATTAAATTAAAAATAATTAAACATGTGAAAAATTTAATAGTCCCACTCAAAGGAATTTTATTGGAAAATAATTGTCTTCAAAAATAAACATAATGAAAAAGTAAATGTGGATAGAAACAAATCCATGATGTTATGAAATAAATACAATCAATTTAAATGGATGAAATTAACAAAACATTTTACACAATCTATATATAGTAATATATCATAATTTAAGTTTACATAGTATCTTAGAAAAGTTTAAATGTATATCTCATGGATATCTAATTATCTTTTCTAAAATGCAAGACTAATGAATAAGTTTTAGTAGAGAAAATAGTATAATTTATTCTTGATTTTGATAGAATAAGATTATATAATCTATATAAATAACATTATAGACTGAAACAATAATCCATGTATTGGTATTTAAAATTAAATGAATATATAAATACAATAATGATCATGGAACAAAAAGTGGGTAGAAACTTATATTTATAAAAGAAGAACTCCACAAAACTATTTGTGATTGTATATGTTAATGACATAATATTTGATATATATTAAGATGGGTTTCAAATGAGTTCTTATAGAATGTTAAATAAATCTTTTTCATGTTGTGTTTTTTCTAGTTTATAGATTACCCAATCTATGGGTACATATTTATTTTATAAGAAATTTTTACAATACAAAACCGAAATAAGCCTGAGAAGAAATAAAATTGAGTTATTTCAACAATAATTTTAGTTTCCATTGAGACAATTAATGATGATAATAAAAACATATTAAATGAAAAACAATTCAAATGTTTGTTTGTAAGTATTTTGTTTTTCATAGACACAAGAATAGATATTGTATATATTTTTAATACATGATATAACATCCTATACATCTTAATGAATGAAATCTATTATCTATGAAGATAATACTAAGAATCATTTAAAAAAATTAAATTATGGATTGATTTTCAAAAATAGTAATGAACCAGATCTAGAATTTTATGTTGATGCACAATATAATGTAGGTAAAAAGGATAAAAAATTAAACATATAATGATGTGTTAGTTATTAGTATAAGTAGTTTAAAAATTAATATAAATAAGAAAATATTGGTAACTCAATGTTCAACTGACATAGAGAATGTGGTTGCATCATAAGTAGTTACATAGATGATGTGGATGACAAAATTGTCATAGGATATAAATTTTGAATTTAAAAATGCACCGATTATCAATTGTGACATTGAGGGAGTAATTAATCGATAAAAACTATTGTGTTTAATTCTATGAAAAAAATTAACATAAGGTATGATTTCTTCAAGGAGAAGGTTGATTGAGGTGTCCTGAAATTGGATTGTGTTCCTATATTAGAACAAATGGTTGATATTATAATAAAACCACACATAACTAAACTATTTGAAATATTAAGGACATATCAATGTGTGAAGATGATTCCCCTACATTTTGAAGTAGAAATTATATTTTTTTTCCATTATTTATTCATGATTAAAAAAAATTAGGATATAAAATTTTTAATGGGAAAATAATATTCTCTATATGAGAAATTGTAATATGTTTTCTGATTATTATTGTATGGTGTTAAAAAATTAATTGAATGTATTTTGGGATGGTTGAAGGTGTGGTTTTGTAATTTTTTTTAGTTTTTTAAAGTAAAAATTATCCTCAATGTGAATCACTCACATTTTATATATAACAATTTTGTATATAAATAAATATTTTATTATTTGATGTGTCTTTTATTGGGGGTATTATTAAACTCTATTGGTTTTGATATTATTTTAGTTTTCAATATTGAGTTTAAAAACGATGATTAGTTTGGTATTTCACAAAGTCCATGACAAGTAATGAAGATATAGAAGTGTTTTCACTAAAATTTTACAGAATATATAAGTTGATTCCTTATGGTGTAATTATAAATTTATATCATTCTGGATTAAATAATTGTAAAGGAATGTGGTGAAACATTCCATTGAGAATTGATCAATTAGTTACTGATTAAATGTTGTTTAGATAGCGTGTTTCATAAATATTCATTCTCAATTTATTGGAAATTTATATTTCCTGCAGTCTATGTAATCTTTCTTTAACATATATAAAAATAACCCATAATATATAAATTCATTATTTCATATAATTATAATCACAATTCTAATCAATGTATTCATTATTTGAAAGCTATGTAAGAATCATTCGTTGAGGTGCTCATGCAACTGTGGAGGTAGTCTAGGAATCATCTATTTAGAAAATCATATCATTAAAAGTGAGAAAAATATTTTATTTAATTATATAAAAGATGTGAATTTGGTTAATAATCATATATCATATAATTATGGTTGATATGTGATGAAATTTTTATAATTTTGAGACATTAATTTGGATATATTTAAACATATATATTCTAAATTTATAGGAAACTAAATATGATGATGTTATAGATAAATTCTTTATCTATTAAATATAATGATCAATATTTAGGGATTGTATATCTAAGAAATTTTAATGGTGGACCAGTTGATGAAGAAGATTATATCCACTGATGATTTATATGTCACAATAAGTGGATCCATGCCACCACTATGTGTTTTAATGCGCAAATTGATGTAATTTTTTATGTTTTTAAATTATCAATATTTTAGGAAGATGAAGGAATCAATAATTAAATAATTATGTGATGGGAAGAAGTATTTGTTTAAAAATTAATTAAAATGGTGAATTGACCTAATTCAAATTATTATGAAACTATTTTTTCCTAATGTTAATGTTTTTTGGATATACACATTCTTTATAGTATCAGTTTTAACTATTATATTTATTTTATATATTAAGAATTATATGTTAAATTGATTTATTTTCCAATGAGAAAAAATGGTATGATATTATAATAATGAGAGAGGATTTAATGAAGAACATGATACCTTAATATATTAAATATTAATTTTACTGAGTGAGGAGGATATCAAAGATAACCGAATTTATATTTTCCATCTCTATCAAAATATGTACGATATACAAAGATTATTTGAATGATTATATTTGTGGTTTCAATTCACCATTGTTTGGCGTATATGGAGGCATGAACATGGATGGATAATTTTAATCATAGATAGAAGAATTTTATGTTAATTCAAATATTGTACCATGTTCTAATCGATAATAATATGAGATAATGTTCATACCAATTACAATGTTCAAATTGATAACAATGGTAGAGTTTTGTGTGATATATCATTTTTACAATGCATTAAGTATGTAATCATCCATTAAAGTAGTAAAACCAAATTAATTCAAAAACTACATATGTATATTTATAGCATCAATAAGAAACATAGGAGAGGAATAATGAACATAAATTCGATTATGAAATAGAGATCAAAAAATATGGGACATTGACCCCCCTTCGAATTTTTATTACCATCAAATAGAATCTAATAATTTGGTTCTATGATTTAACAAAAAATAATTATTAAGATGTATAATTCCTTATAGTTATCAGATGCATCAGCATAGAAATTTCATCAAATTCATTCAATGATGAGACACATCCCCAACCAGTATCCATAGTATAGTTAATTCATAAAAGAAATATTAAATTCAAGTTATTTTTTCAATTTAATTTTATAGATATGTTTTCAGGTTATATTTATAAAAGTTTCACAATGTTGAATTTAAATAATGTATTTACTTAAATCTATAAGAAAATATGTATTTTCACTAATGGTAGAATCATAAAATGGGTCATATTTTAATAATATTTCTTGGGTTGGAATAAATTTGTAGGATATTTAGAAGACCCAATTTAGGTAAAACGAGGTTTTAAAACCAATGATCTCTTTTTATAATTACAGTTAAAGACTAAAACTAATCATGTTACATTTGAAGGTATGAGTACGGGGTCTTAATTTCTATAATAACATTTTATTTTCATGGATCTCTCTTACTCATTTATTCCACTTCCACCTGTGATTTTTGTTGCAATTTCATTTTTGAGAGAGAGAGATATATATATATATATATAAATTTCACTCTCAAGTAGTAAATATTTTTTTGAATAATTTTTCACATTCCCTAAATATTCCCCAAAAATTAGTTAATTTAATATAATAGTGGTGGAATAACACTCATCGCGTGAATTACAATTATGAAATTGAATATTTTAAATAATATTAAATGGTGATATATAGCGTACTTGTTTGATATAGTGAAGTATTTATTTTATCGTGATATATGTAAAATTAGTTTTTACATATAATATGGCTCAAGTAATATAAATATTCTTAAATGAAAAAAGGTGTGTTTTAAAATTTAAATTTTGCTAAGTTATCTAGGAATTTCAATTTGTAAATATATTTATTTCAATATATTAGTCAATAAGGATATATATATAATTTAAATAAAAATGTGTTTATCAATGATTTCAAACCCTATGATCCTAGATATATTGAAAACATATTCTTGTGAGATTTTGAAAATTATATCACAGATGTAATTTACAAAATTTAGATATATGTGTTAATAAAATTATGTAACCTTCATTATTTAATCATTATCAATCTTGTAAAATCTATGAAAAATTTTATTTTTATTTGTCATCCATTATTTGTAAAAATGGTATTGATTCAATATAATTGAAGGATAACAAATTTAGTTTTATACATAGGCATTTTCCAACACATTTTATGACCTTATAAAATGTTATAACATACACACATCATAATTCAATTAATATCAATCACAAATATATTGTAATATTTCCCCAAAGAAAACATTTATTCCTGGAACAATAAATAAATATTTACATTATATAAAAAATATAAAAAATAATTATCTATATTCATAGTATTTTTTAATAGTGAAATATAAAAAAACATGTTATAAAATGCGGTAAATCTTCAATAATCTATAAAACAAGAACATGTTCACTAAATATTCCATGGGAATGATATACATTGTCATATGGTGATTTTTAAAAAATAGGTAAAATAAAAGACTAAAATTTCTGTAAGTAATTCAGTTCAAAACATCATATCATATTAAGTAAGTATCATTCAAGTGGAATATGAATAAACATTATGTAATTCATAATATTATATACATGATTCATATAGAAATTCCGTAAATAAGTAATAGATGAATAAAAATACAATGTTACTAATTAATGACTTATAATGAGAAATATTTAATTAACTAATAGGGAGTATATTTAATGGAGTGAACATTTGAAAAAATTAGTCATACATTATTCATTAGTGGGGGAAGAATTACAATAAACATTGAGACGTAAATATATTACCTACTCTTTTCACTAAGGTTTCATAATCCTACTACCACAGTTCATTACATAGGAAACAAAAACATGCTACTAAACCTCAACACCAAAAACTCAAATATTCAAGTCCAAATACCAAGACATCATAACATATAATCCTTATATACTAATCAATAATTATATATAAGAATGATGTATAATTATGGGTTTATACACCAAATGAATTTTCCATACAAAAAAAATAATTGAAAAAAATTCAGTTCATTATCACATAATATTTAACATTACTCGCATTGAAATAATCCTCAATGAAACCCCATGAACATGGATAATATGATATTTACTATGTAAATTCTAAATTATAGGGTTATATTATATTTAAAATATTATCAATAAATAAATAATAATTCATAATGATAATAAGTATTGAGAATGTAAACATCACAGTATGAGTGATTATTTAAATATAATTAAAATAGGGGACCTAACTATTCTCTTTGATGATAAATGTATTAACGAAAATTTATCAATATATATAAATAATATTATAAAAAATATTAAAGTATGGAAATATAATGAATAGATTAGATATATAACCTATACAATTTGAAGTATGTTACCTATCTATTTAATTCAAATGTAGTATTCAATGCCTTCCAAGTTAGTAATCATATAATGAGAGGCATCATTATTAAATACTCACTTATGAAAATATGTGTTGTACTATCATTTGGGTCACAAAAATGTATAAATAATTATATATTGTCGTTTTATAAAATATTTTACTTCAATCAGAAATTATATATCCGTAATAAAATAATCTCATAACACCCTCTAGAATTAAGAAATATTTTTTTATAAGAATTGTAGAGAATTTGTTATGTAAAAACAGGGACTCTCGATATAAATTTAATGAATGTTTTGATAAAAAATTATGAATTTTAATTTAAATGAATATTAATAGAATGGATCATAAAAAATATATATTATATAAAAATTAAAATTTATTATTTTAAATTCAAACTATGAAAGAGAGAGAGAAAAATACATGAAACTCTTTCTATAATTGAATCATTTCTAGAATTGGATAGGAACCATCTTTAAGGTCTATGAGAAGAAAAAGAAAGGTTTGAATGGGAAAATTAGAGGCTAAATTTTATAATATGGTTTAATGTTAATAAATATTTTTTGATTTGGTGATACTTATATTAAAATATGATGAATTAATTAATATTGATTTTTTACATCTTAAGAATTTTGGAAATGGAATTTTATTATTCAAAACATAATTATTGGTCTCCAAAATGTATTTATAACTTAAAACCCTAATTTTTAAATAAAAATTTAATATTAGTTAATTTTAAATCATGGGAAATTGAATTAATTTAATAGAATATTGAATGCATGTTAATTAAATTTTTTTTAATGGAGTGTATATGTTTTATTCTTGGGAAAGTTACATCATGGTCAGGAGGGTGAGTAAAATATTTAAAAATAATAATATTAGAAATAATATATTTTTTATAATTATGAATATAAATATAAAATTTATCACAACATTTTTAAATAATAATAAATGTATAAAATATGTGATATACGTATACTATATTTTTATTTTCGATTAAAAACTAATATAATTTACAGAACTAAAATAATTTTATCATCACCTAATGTAAACTTTTAATTTAAAAATATGATATAAATTATTATAAATATAAAATATAACTATGATAACGTTTTTTATTAAATTACTACATGAAAAATATTTTCAATATATAAAAAAGGTTATTTGTATCTTTTATATTTCTATTTCAATAACTGCAATACTTCTCTTATAATTAAGTTTTATATTTTCAATAGTTATATAATTGATTCATAATTCAAATAAATTATTACATACTATATTTACACTAATACTAACATTTAAACTTCTTAATATTGAGTTAAATTTCTCTATATAAGATTCTTATTCAATAGATCATGTTTTTTATAAGTATTATGTTTCAAATAGTTGTGATGTTTTTTTCAAACATCAATCCGTATGATTTAAATTGTTTACCCAGGATTTTATTTATTTATATTTGTTATATTTATTTCTATAATTCATTGTGAATTTTGTTTTTTAATATTATATTATATTGTATCAATAATTTATTTAACTTCGATATAATATAGCTTAATATTAAATTATTTTTCAAAAATTATATGTTAACACAAACCCCATAACAATTTTCAATATAGAAATTATATAAATATATTAATATTAAAATGAATATTGGTAATTTTTTAGAATTTATACCTCTGTCTCATATTTTTCTCTTCAAGCATGAGATCTTAGTTATTAAAACTAAAAATTTGTCCACTCCTATAAACTCTAAAATTTTAATTTGACTGATGTATATTGTTATTTATTTACCCTTATTTTGAACTATCATTCTTATATTACATTGTTATATCTTGAATAATGTTAAATTTACAGTATAGAACTCTATACTTTAATATTTATTATAAATATAACTGATTTTTTAACATTTTATTAATGTGATTTGTTATTGGATAACTCATATCTTTTCCATTTTTTTAAGAATTTATAACCAAATTAGTTTGTTTTCTCGAATGTTTTCATAGTATATTCAAATTCATTTTATTTTTTCCTTCCACGAATTCATATGGTTATATTTTAATGATATATTCAAAACTGGTATTATTGTAAAATTACAGCAATAAAATATGATGGACATAAATGTCATGGAAATGAATGAGGACCAATCATACTATACCCTCTAATATTATAAAAACCATTTCAAATTTTATATAAATTAATGAATGATAAGATGTTTTGTCATTTACCTTAGTTTTTAATGTCGTATAATTACTTATGAATGTCGTTTTGTAATCCATATATCTTGAATTGAAATAATTGATTGTTTTGAACTATAAATACTCACCAAATATAGAATATAAATTTGATCAATACACATAAGATATAAATACTATTATATCATTATAAAATAGTTGTTTATAATTACTCAACCAAAAATACATCAAATACAATTTTTTTATTGGATTTCATAGGAGGGATGGTGGAAAATCCATAGGGTTTTTCCAATATCCATAAAGGTACTTATAGTACTTTCATTACACCAATTATTATTTTTCAATATTTATCTACATTCGATAATACCGAACATCTAATATTTTATTATTAAATATATTTCATGTTTTATCATCAAAATATTCTCAAATATATTTATACATTTGTGTTCTCACATAATGCATAAAAAATATTGTGTTACTGGATTCAACAACAAAATTTTTATTTACCTCTATAATTTTATATGTACATTTCTTAATAAAAAACCTCAAAAGACCATCAAAATTAATGTTAATGAAATAATTTTACCTATATTCTCTATTAATATATTCTTGTACTTAAATGGGTTATACAATTAAAATTTCCTCATATTATCTATTAATAGTGGTTAGATAATCATTCATGATAAGATTAATATTATCCTATATCCTATCATTTTTAGGATTGTTCATACTAGGTCCAAAATAAATGTACCTCTTTTAAGAAATAACATTGCATGGACCCCCAATATTTATATATATAGTACATCCACTACCCAATATGCCTTCAATGAGAGATGACAGATTGTGAAATCAGAATCATTAATAACCTATAACTATAACCACTTCAATAAATTTAATATTTTATTTATAAATTTATATTTCAAGATTTTATAACCTATTTCTATATCACACATTTCCCCATAAAGTTATTTTCTAAATGTTATAAGAGAAAATATTACTAAAAATATATCCATGGTATGAGTGGGATAATTCTGTGTATGAGTCCATATTTAATGAGATTCATAGTATGAGGCATTTTCAGTTGAATTAATTATACACAAATGTTATCAAAATCTTTCATGATTTACTTTATATTTTAATAACAAATTCCCTCAAAGAAATATAAAACATTGAAATTAATTCAATATTAATTTGTTTTAAAAAACAAGAAACATTATTAGATAAACATAAAGATACTTGGTTTTTAATGTAATCAATCCATCATTTTATTGAATTAAAGAATACATTTTTTTGGAATTTAACTAAGGACATGTTTGTGAATTAAATTTTTTAAAGGATAGGATTTTCTCAATTTCATTAATCCTAATATATCTCCCCCAATAATATAGTATAACTGTACCCATGATTTTTTCCTACGAGGGTTCCTTTTAGAGTTTCTCTATCATGGTCATTGACATATTTAATAAAATAATTAACTGAGAAATATTGTATGTAAAATAATGAAAATATAGTTTTATAAACAAATGAAAAACAAAACCATAGTGAATTCACAAAAAAATAGGAATAATTACCCAAAACTATTAATTATCATAGTTCAGTTACTCTTTATCATTTTAAATGAATTAAAAAACAACATCTCTCTCAATGTATATATTAAAATCACATATAATATATTTCATTCATTTTATTAAATTGATGTAAATAAACAATATATCAAAAATAAAATATTTTTCGATAATATTTTTTTAATGTTCTCATCTATCATCAAGTACAATGAAATGATCAACTGCCTTGGTACTCGTAATAGTAAATCGATGATTACCAAATTTAAACATAGAGGATTATCTATAAATTCTTACTTGTCTCAAACACACTAGTGACATTTATAGAACTGCACATTCCAATCAGTATTGTGATATTATCAAAACAGTAGATAAGGGTTACTGAAGAATTATAAGATCAAACATCAGTCAACTATCAGATTTCAATGTTCTATAATATAAGGATAAGTATAGTTCTGAAATAAAATCGATGGAAACATAGAATGATATAACCATTATATTCAAAAATTATAAACCACTAAAAAAATAGCTTAATATTTATAGAGTGTTGGAGGGAACTCTAATATTCATCTGTATCAGAAAGTTCAGATATAGATCATCTTTGATCCCCATAAACAATCATCTAGTTGTTCTCTCCAAACTTAGTTTATGATGCCTATCTTATAGGGTGTATGTTTTGTTGAATCAAATGTATGATCATTACAATATACCATTGATAATCGAAAAACCAATTTGAGAATAAAAGAATTCATTAATCATGTAGACACATCCTTGGTGGAAGTCTTTGGTTGGACCTTCATCATTGTTTTTTTCATGATCGCATGATGGCAATTTTACCCATCAAATAACATAGAAACTAAATATGAAACTGATTCAATCATAATGTTAGATGCATCTAATCATAATCATACCATGATTATAAACACTTTAAAAAATTCATTGAATATAAGAAGAATTTATTTGAATCTTTAAACACACTGCCACTATTCTCATACATGATACATCTCATTCATCGATCTCAACCTTGAATAGATCTCAGTGCATTGTCATCTTCTGATTTAATGGTTTTATGATCCTAATATTTCATCGTTTTCGTAAACCGATAATTATCACACATCAAGTTAAATGGAAAAAAATGTAATGATGTTAATCTAGAGACACTTGTAGTTACTCTTGTTGGGATGGGAATACATGATGAATAAAGACATGATTTAAACAATATGGGGTTCATTTTACCTTTATGGGGATCAACATTTCTAGTGTGTATTTTGTATTACAAATTTTAGTGTAATGAACCTATCATGGAGGATATCAACAAGGGGTTAGTCAATGAATGTTTGGATGTTGTTTTTAAAAAGGGGGACAACAGCATGGGGTACAATAATGAATGTAAGGTTTTAAAACCTATTGTTAGGGATATTATTATGGATTTAATCAATAAACATTATGTTTCGATACCTAATGTTGTGTACACTAATGTGGTGTTCATCAAGGAATATTAGGTTGCTAAAACAACTATTGGGGATACCAATTTGGGTTTAATGGTTAATTATAAATTCACACTAGATATGGTTATTTGTATTACATTCCAAATAGCCACATACTATGAATCTGCATGATTCCTTGTCCAAATGTTCTTCACGGAATGACAGTTCATGGAAAAAATCAAAAATATTAAATATGTGTGGAAAATTGAATAAATAGAGTTTAAATAAAAAATAAAAGAATTAAATATTTATATAACATAAGTCAAATAAAATTATATACAAGACATATTATTAAATAAGAAAAAATAATAAATTTTATAATTTTAAATATTTAAAAAACATACTATAAATTAACAAAAAAAAAGAATAAATAAATTCTTATCGAATAATTTAATAATTTAAAAAACAACAAATTGAATGAAAATTAAATGGAATAATACATGATAAGTATGTAAAATCAATTCTATTAAACTAATATTATTCCTCTCAACAAAATAATATACCAAATTTAGTGGAAGAAAATGAATCCTACCAATAAGAATTTTGATTTCCCCTTTGAATATATTTATATAAAAAATTTCTTTCTTGCATTCACTCATTGAAAAAAAATGTGAATGTAATTTAAAATTGTATTCTATTGGTGTCAAACTAGTTACTGGTTTAAAAAAATGTTTTAAAATTGAATGTTTTAATGTAAATTTGGCAACATCAATTTAAAACCTAATGGAATTACAACATTCTCGTTACCTCAAAGATAATAGTCTCATAAAATTAATGGTGATATAATAAATAGATAGAACATTGAAGGGGTGAAGTGATAATTTATTTTTCCAATAAAGAACAAACCCAATAGTTATTAAATAATAAACTAATAAATAATTAATTTATCCTTTAGTATATATTTGGATTTATAATTTGTAATCCAAAAAGATTCTTATCATATGATATAAATTGAAATTAAAAATTTCCAAGATAATAATTATTGTATATAATTTTCAAAACAAGAAATACCATAATATGAAATTTACGATATAAAAATTAAAATGATTTACTAGATTAAAAAATTGAAATAAAGATCCATATTTTAACATGGAATTAGAACCATTATTTTTTTAAATAAATTTCCACCCAACAAATTTTCATACGTGATGTTTAAAAACATGTAATGTTAAAAAACATAAATGATATTTTTGAGGGTTCAACTTATAGAAAAGTTACAAATTTAAATACCTGTACCGTATTAATGATGATAAATATTTTATGAAATTTTGAATTCATTATGGACTAATCCATCGACATAATTTTATTTAAGGACATTTTTAACTCAAAAATTCAAAATCATGCTCTTGGGTCGTAAGAAATTGAATAATTATTAGCTAAAAAAATTAGATGCTATAAAAATAATTACTCTAAAAAAAAAATGTTTTTTCAATTAAAATTAGAGTATATTATAAAAAAATGTTAGGTAAAATATTCACTAATAAATACACAAAATGGGTAAATCCAAATTAATCTAAGAGATTTAATCATTGAAAAAATATTTTTAAAAATAACTAGTAATCTTGAATAATTAAGACTACTAACACCCCTGGTAGGGAATATTCATTCCATTTCATATACTAAAATACAAATCTATATTTCATAGAATCAATTCTCACATGTTTTTAAGCTATAATATCTTAAATCATAATAATAGTCATTATATTCTAGAAATATCAATTTATGAAATGTATAACTATATAATAGAATGTAAGGGGGCATAATATAGGTTATTTTAGTATGTAGCTTCTCATAATGTAATATTCAAGGTAAATAAATAATATGACATTTTAATTTTTATTAATTTTTGATAATTAAATATTAATTTAATATTAAATTAGATTCTATTTCTAATAGCATACTCAAGTCGTAATAACAGGTTTCTTTGAAATCTTATTTTGCACACAAGGTCGAGTTATACCGAAAAATAATATAATATTATTATTATATTAAATGGTAGTTAACACCCATCCATTTTACTACTGGTAATAGAAAAACGAACTAAATTATTAATAATTTTTTTTATTAAATGTCTATAATTTTATCAAATAAATTTTAGAGGCTTAATATAGAATGAAACTAATATTAAGCATGAAATACTCTATTATTCTTTAAAAGGTCATTTTACCACCTTTTAATAGAGAACCCTTTTTAAATATATTTTTTTCACATTTAAATGTTCTATATTAATAAAATAAAATTCTCCTTTATAATAGGGGCCTCAAAATTTACTTTGGGTAATGGTCTGGTATTTTTATGATAAAGTAGATTTTTTAATGAATAGTTAA
Organism: Viscum album; assembly: GCA_963277665.1. Taxonomy (NCBI): domain Eukaryota; kingdom Viridiplantae; phylum Streptophyta; class Magnoliopsida; order Santalales; family Viscaceae; genus Viscum; species Viscum album. The sequence continues at coordinate 2,080,273,801 of OY728143.1, read as the reverse complement.
AAATTCCACATTTTAATTCAAAACAATATTTTCTTCTAATTTATGTATACAATTAAATTGTTAATTAAATGGATTTAAATTTTAATTAGATTATAATTTTACCATTTAATACAATTTTGGTCATTGGAAGTAATTTCACTTTAAAATTGGACATAATCAAATGTCAATCTTTTGATAATTATTGTTTCTTAAAAACACATTTTTTGGATTTGACAATGGGAATTAATTTTGAATAAATTTCTACCGCTTATTTGTTTTCAATTTGAAAAAATGGATTCCATATTTTTAATCAGGAGGTTCAAATTGTATAAATAAGTATCTTTTATTTTAAGACATTATGAATATTTACTACAGTAAAAATTTTATTTTCCATAGTTAAAGGGTAAATATGGTAAATACTGTTAAAAAATAATATTATAATAATATGAAATTACCCTTAATGTTGTTCTAACCCTATTGGATGAGGTATTTCCGAACCAGGTCATTCTGGGGTATATTTTGGGACCCCATGGAGCCACTTGGGAGTGATAATGACACTTTATACTAATTAATTTAAAAGTAAAGAAAAGAAGGACATAAATATTTATCTTTTAGTAAATCAATTTTTACATAGATTTATATAAGTTATATCTTTGACTATAAATATTCATTTTAAATAAAAAAATATTTCATTCAAAATTGTATTTTATTTATAATTTTTATACAAAAAATAATTAAAATTATTTTTCACACAATGATGTTGTAGTGATTAACTTATTATTGAATGATTTGAATAAATGAGATTGTAAAATTAAAAAAATATCCACAGAATATCCAATTATTAATGGATGATTTTATTTCTAACAAGATTTATCTTATCTTTAATTTTAATGGTTTCCATCCTTTTTTAAACTAAAAGAAATTTTATAATAAAATAATACTTTCAAACATTCTTAAATATCCCCTCCTCCCCCTTATAAACATCCATTAACTCTAACCCATTACTCACACCTATAATGACCTTTGGTTCATCCTCAATCTACCAAAATAAGCTAAAAAATCCTTTTATTCCTCCTAGAATCCTTTCTCTAGGTAGAATTCAATTCAATAATGCCTTTTGGTTCAAAACAAAGGGAGTTACCGGATTTAAAGGTAACGCCTTCTCTCAAGTTATTTTTTTATTTTCCTTATCCTACCCCTTAAACTCTCATTATTCCATTATATTATAAAATAAATAGTATTCTCAATATAATATGATAATTTTATAAATGAATCTGAACTACACTTACTCACACCTCAATATAATGGATTTAGAACATACCATTCCTGTGGATGGCGAACTACAGCCTCACGAAACAATGATTGTTCAAACATCTAGTTCCACCACTTATAGTGTCCATTTTGATGGAACTTTAATTATAAATTATATTTATTTTATCTCCATGATTCTATATTTTTCATTTACATCATACCATTATCCTATCCATGACACGTAAATATGATAATTTCATTTGATGAAGTGTGGACTATCACCCCATGTAAATGATATGACTTGTTCATGCTATACATGAAACATATTAAGGATTGAATTTATGAACTTATGTAACTTATATAACATATATATTATACATTAATTATAATATACATATGTATCATTTAGTTTTCATTACATTAAAAAATTAAAAAGAGATGAAAGTATCGTTAATGCGTACACACGACTTACCATCTCCATGAACGGGGAATTTCATTTATTATGGCCAAATGTTATGGTATATTATAAATAAATATATACTGGATATATATGATATATATTATATCCAAATCATTAATATAATTCTTGTAATAATGTACTTTTGACCACATGGACAATTTCAAATTATAAAAATTTCAATTTTTTTAATCAAATTCCAAATATAGTCAAAATGACCGATATGAACTCAAATAATTAATAATTTTAATATAAAGGTAATATGTGATATAAAGGTAATAATAAAATTTAAAATGATACTAATTATATTATAAATTTACTTGTGTTTATTATATAGTATGAATAATGAAAAAACGAGTGAAGTCAGAGGCAAGGTAAGGGGTTTTCATCTCACTTTTTATTCTTATGAGATTCAAGTATATTTTACACTATATGTTTTGTTTCATATATGTAATATATATGATAATTTTATTTTTGTAATGTAATATAATTTATGAAATGGTGGAAGAAGTGGGAAACTCGAGCAAGAAGGGCTTACTTGCACAGGTCCAGGATAATGATTTGAAATCTAGGGCACGACATGATTCTATGCAGGATGAGCAAGTGGGGCACAAGGAGCAATTTGATCAGTATTATTCCAGGAGGGATCACATAGGTTCTTGTGATACATTCACATAATCATCTGATCTGAAGAATAACTTTGTGGAAGTTCACAAATCAGTGGCGAACGTGGTGTTCTCTGATTTTGGTCTCCCTTATCTGGGATGAATCATTCGCAAAGGGAAAGTGGTGCATGTCGCTGGAAACAAGGAAGCTATTGAGGATAGGATCAGGCTCTACAGGTACTCGATTATCAATAGTGTTTTGACTCCAAAGGTAGAGAGTTCCTGGGGGTTTATAGATCTGGTGAATAGGATAAGAAAAATATGGGGGTTTGGGGACTAGCGCATGACTTCCATGGAAACATGATACTTTTACATATACTTCCCTTCTGATTAGCTAAAGAGGAATCCTTAGAATTAATGTGACTTATCACTAAATCCATGATAGGATTCATGAATGGGGTCTTAACATAGATCCTTTCTATGTGAGGAATACTAATACACAAATATGGATCCCAATTTGAAGGCTCCACTGGCTCTATTGGCACCGCAAGATCATGTGGGACGTTGCATTCTTAGTTTGAAACCCAATTAGGTTTGATTGAAAAATGGACAATCCACAATTTAGCCACTTATTTCGGGTCTTGGTTGATGTATACATGGATACCACTCTAGTTGAGGAGGTACTACTCAACAAAAGGGATGATAGTTTTAAGGTGGAAATCCATTATGAAAGGAAGATGATGTTCTGTTTAGACCTTAGTGGTTTTGGTCAATTGGTCCATGAATGTAATAGGTGTATGGTATTTAGTCTTTGTAACATCAAGGGGCTTGCTGAGGAGTCCTATGGGAAGGGTAGTGATAAGGACAAGGGTACATCATGAGGTGATGCAACCCACTAGATGTTGAATACAATATAAGATGACCTTGCGTTGGATCCGGAGGTGGATGCTATTGTGGGCATTGTAAACATCGAGAATTTTGTTGTAGATCTGAATGTTTTGACTATTTATAGGCAAGTAAGGATTATTGAAATGGAATTGTATTGGTATTCAAGGAATGTTGTGTTTCCAAGTGAATTTGTGGCGCTTTGTATAGATGATAGCAAGGAGGATGTGATTCCTCATTCTCCAGTTGACAAAAAACAGGAGGGAAACTCTCCTCCAAGGACCCTGTCTATTCCAACCGACTCTAAGTAGTAGTATCATGGCAGTGGCTCGACATTTATGAGTCTAGGGGTGGAGGTTTTCCTCTTGATGACTTGGTGGTCATCACTACGCTGTATAAGGGTGTGTCTGAGCATGACTGAGAGTCCAGAAACGCTTCCAGGGTCATTTTCCTCGCAGATGCTGATGAATCTGCCAAGGATATTGTGGAGGAGCCACATCAGGTACATTAGGACCACTTCTATCATGTCTCTAATGCGAAAAATGCCAAGAGAAGAATATCACAGGTTTCCCCTTTAGGAATCACTCTCTCAAGCAACAAATTCATTCTCCTATGTGAGAATCTATGGGCTGATGATAGTGATGCTCCTGAGGAATCTGATGATAAGAGTAGAACCTCCTTAGTGGAATAACGGTCTAAAGGAAAAGTCAATCGGAAGAGAAAGAAGACAATGGAGGAAGTACAAAGGAAGGGTGGGCCTCACACCCAAGAAAAAATAGCCATGTCCAAATGAAGATCCTTTTTTGGAATTGTCAAGGTCTTAGGAATTCTCCCACAGTCAAGGACCATCGGAATTGCATTGTGACCAACAATCTTTTGATGATTTCCTTAGTAGAACTAAAGATGACCTTTGATAATTGGGATGCTTTAAAATGGTCTACCCTTGGTTACTCATTTGTCTCACCGAATTTGAGTGAAAGTGGGGTTGAACCCCTTTGGATCCACAAGAATGATAGCATCAATAATTTATCATGAATTAAGAATTAGCAGGTTGTCTCTGTCACTGTTGGGTTTCAGGGAATATCCATTTCTTTCACTTTTTTGTATTCTTTCAATATCTACATTAGAATAAGGGAGTTTTGGAAAGATATTGAAAACACATCTGCTCATGTGCCTCAGAGTTGGGTTTCCATGGTTGACTTCAATATAGTTCATTGACCAGAAGAAAAGACTGGAACCAATTTTATTAGGTTGGACACCACTGATTTCTCCTCATGCATTGATAGGTGTCATTTTAATGATGTTCCCATCATGGGTGAAAAATTCACATGCTGTAGGTATACACTCAATGGACATAAAGCTAGTAAATTGGATAACATCTTTGTTAAAATTGATGACATTCAAGATGATATTGTTGTCTCTGGGATGATGTTACCCAAATGTCACTCTGACCACATCTCTATTTTAATGGATGTTTGCAGCAGTCAGTAGAGCTCCTCCCTCTTCCCTTCAAATTCAATAATGTCTGGCAGGTTACTCATGGTTGTACGGAAGTCATCTTTAATGTCCGAATGACGGTAGTGATTGGAATCCCCCTTTCCATCCTAGATGGCATGCTGAAAAATATAAATCATCATCTCAGGGATTTGAGTATTGCATCATTTTTTGATCTTGGAATGACATTAAGGTAGATGAACAGAACCTCCTATCTTGCCAGCATGCAATTCAAAATCAGTATGTCCCAACAAGGGATGACATTCATGCCCTCTCTCTTCTTGATAAACTCCTTTCACTACAGGAATGGCTTGCTAAAATCTAATAAAACACAAATGGCTGGAAGAAATGTATAAGAACTCAAAGTTTTTACAATTTTTTCATCGATATAAGAAGGCATGTCGAAGTATCACTGCTATGGAAATAAAAGTGGAGTTATACAGCTCAGAGGTTGAAATATCGAGTGTTGTTGTTAGCAATTTTGATGACCCATATTCAGAGAAAGGGAACCCTAATTTGCCTCACATGCTTGATAATATGCAGTAGATAATTTGTTCTCAACACAACATGATATTGGTGGTGGTACCAACAGAGAATTAAATCAAGGATGCATTACTTTCCTTGAATATTGATAGTGTTGCTAGGCTTGATGGTTTCACCATCAGATGTTTTATGTTCTACTAGGATATTGTGTGCCTTGAAGTGATTAGTATTGTTGGTGAATTCTTTAGTCATGCATATATTCTATATAGTGTCAATGCATTTTTCATTGCCTTTATCCCAAAGAAAGAAACTTATTTGGATATTAAATACATTAGGCCAGTTGTGATTGGGAACACGATACCTAACGTAATTAGGAAGATCATTTCCCTAAGGATGAGTACCATTTTGGGTGACTTAATCACTCCTAATCAATTCTGGTTTGTGCTCGGGATGAGAATTCAGAGCAGTCATCTCATGGCATATGAAAGTGTTAAAATTATGGGAATGAAATGCATGAATGGATGTTTCTCTCCGGAACTGCATATATCTAAGGCATTTGACATCATTTGTTGAAATTTATAATTTGTGATTCTCACGAAACATGGATTCTCTAAGCCCTTTATTAAGCTGGTCTCCACTATCCTCAGTTGTACAAGGCTGTCAATTCTCATCAATGGTCACCTAAAGGGTACATTAAATGTACTAGAGGGGTTATACAATGGGATCCCCTCTCAGGACATCGCTTTGATCTTGCTAAAGACAACCTATGTGTGTGTCTTAATGACCTTGTGCAAGCTGGTCTACACAGGAAAATCAGAGCTATAAGGGATTTCTTATCACCCTCTGATCTCTTTTTTGCTGATGACATACTTTTCTTTGGGAAGCCTGATAAATGAAAAATTTACTGTATCATAAATTTTTTTCCCACTATGAGGACATTTCAGGGTAAGTTATTAATTTGAATAAATTGTTTATTTTTATCGGGAATGGTATGACCACTTCCAAATAGAACAGAATTTCCAGGACCCTTGGGGTGAGGAGGAAAACCTTTCCATTATTTTATGATGGTGTGCCTCTTTTGGGGGGGAAGAGTAAAATGTTTTTATCTTGAAAGGATTTACTCCAGAATCATTTCTCACAGGGAGGCTTGGAAAGGGGAATCCATCTCTCAAGCTAGTAGAATTTTATTGGTGAATTATGTTACTGCATCTATGTTTGTTCATTCTTTCTCTATGAATAAATGGCACTAAAACATCATTAAAGAGAATCAGGTTATGATTAGAAACATTATTTTGACCAGACCCATTTACGAGGGGAAGCATATTACTGATTTATGGAAAGAATGTGTCCAGTCGATTGAAATTAGGGGCATGGGTGTTAAAGATTTGAGATTATTCAACGATTATTATATTAGTAAGTTCACGTGGAATCTTGGTTTCTGGTGGTGATATATAACTAGAATTTCTTTGAATTTGGTTTATGTCTAAGCTGTGTAATGGTCATTCACAGTATGTTGCTTCCTCTATTTGGCATGCCATCAAGCATGCCTACCATGGCACTATGCAATGCTCCATTTGGATTGTCTATCCAAGTTCTTGTCTTAATATGTGGATAACCCAGTGGCTAGATAGACCCTTAAATGAGATAATGGATGTCCCTTATTCATTTAAAAAACTCTCAATTGTGGATTTATACCATCATCATGATTTGTGGGGAAGTCTACCCTATCCCACTCAGTTGCAGGTATAGCATTACAGCTATAACAGCTTTGATTTTCTGGCCTGGACTCCTAGTGTGAATAGGATACTCACCTCCAACGAGTACTACCAGCATCTGTGTGATGGATTTAATAATACTCTTGTATGTTTACATGGCTTTAGGAATCCCTTTATACCTCCTGCTCGGTACCTCTGCCTATGGTGGGTTTGGAAATGTTGGGTGACCATGCAGAACATGCTGCAGCGAACTAGGATGAAACTTGTGCCTATGTACTATCTGTGTATATAGGCCGATGAAAATATACGACATATATTCTTGTCATTCATGTATTCCTTCCATATTTGGAACTAGCTACATTCTCTATATGGTACCTACTTCTAGGAGGACAACATGGATGGATTTTAGTCCTCCATCCAGTGAGCTAGATACAATGATCAAATTTATGTGTTGTTGTTGTCTGTTGTCGCTGCTACATATGATATCATATGGAAGCCCCAGAACAATGTGGTCTTTGATAGCCACATGCCCCCTTTGATGGCTGGGTTGAATATGATTTACAGGGTTATGTTAGCCCCCTCCAATTTTCAAATAGGTGCGATGAATAACACTATCTATGACTTCATTATTCTGAAGAATCTATGTGTGCCTTTTAGGGTCAAGAAGCCTATGGTGATAAAATATAACAGATGGATACCGCCCATCTGACCATGGTTGATAGTGAATGTAGATGGGGAGTCCTCGGGTGCACCAGGATTATGACGCTATGGGAGAAATCTTCCACACCCACCGAGAATTCGTTAAATGATGCTTTTACCATTATATTGGGATTATATATGTTATCGAAGCCGATATTTGGGGGATTATCAATGCCATCAATTATGCGAATCAACATAGTTTGATGCATATCTGGGTGGAAACAGACTCATCCAAAGTGAGCCAAATTATATATACGCATTCTCAGAACATTTATTTGAAAGTGATTTCATCCTAGAGCACCTGTCTCATTGCTATTGATCACATGCAGTTGGATTTCACTCTTGTCTACAGGGGGAAAATAAAGATGCAGATGCTCTGTCTAAGAAGGATATCATGGAGGTTTCATCGAGGAGGTCCTTTAGTGCTCTTGATTTCGGTTCTCACTTTTTTGATTCAGATACGTGTGGTGTGTGTTATTGGTGTCTTTTAAATTCCTCTTGTTCTGCCACCTTTTCTTTTTTTGTAATAATTTGATAGGGATAGGTTTTGCCCTGACCTGAAGCTTGTTTGGTATAATTTAATTAATGGGTATTTACATATTCATTGTATTATCCTTCTTTCAGGTTGTAAATGTTTCATAAGTTACCAAATTGTTAAGGAAACCTTTCTCAAAGCTCTTTTAGTCAACGACATCTTTCATGTTATGTATTTTAAATTTACATTTTTTTATGTTGGGATATGTTCTTTTATATCCTTATTTCTATAAATTTTATTTCCAGGTGATTAGAGACCCTTTTCTCATTCATCAACTAATTTTATAAATTTATAATTGACGCTGTTATGCTGTCAAATTTCTGTAAGAGAAATTATTAACCCAATTTCAATTATTTGGGTTAAACATCCACTTCCTGATTATGTCATGCTATGAATATGTGTGAATGAACTCTGATCTTTTTACACTTAATATCAACATATATTGTGAATTATTATTTGTCACACATAATTATGTCATTTATTTATCCTTAATCTAATCATAATATCATTGTAATGTACTTTGTATCAATTTACATTCCATTGAGACTTATTCATTGTTATGGACCCGTTCATTTTTATATGGTTTATATACTACCATTTTCCATATTATATCACGAATCTCGGTATTCTCATGATATTATATGCTTTTTTTAATGTTATTATGTAATTATTTTTATTCATTTATTTTCTCAAGTGGTAAGGGAATCTTTAACTATAGCATTGTTTTAAATGTTTTAATGATTTATTCGTCTAAATATTTCTCATTAATGGACATGTTTTAAAATGGTATTATGGATTTATTTATATAGATATGAATGTTTGAAATTAAAATTCCTTTCAAAATATTCAAAGTGTTATCTGACACGTTGATTCAAAAATCATTTTATTAAATGGTTTATAAAATGGTTTGATAAAAAATTGATTATGTCAATATCTTGAAATGATATATTGTGACTGCAATGTGGAAATTTTATCTTTCCTTTATGCTTGTTTTATGTGATATGATTATGTTTCTTGTTCATTTTTTACATATATGGGTGGTTCAATGATAAATATAGGGTGGGTGAGACCAAGATAGATCTCTAATGTATTGGGTAACGTGACGGAGGTAAATGTTAATGTTTCTCCAATGAGATTTAGGGAATATACTGTGATTGGTTTTCCAAATGTGTCTCCCTACATAAATGTGAATGCTAAAATGTAAGTATGTTATGTATGCACCAATTTACCTTTATGATTTCTGATTTATATGTGGTATTCATAAATCATATGATTTCATAATATATGTTTTGATTGAAAAGTATAGTTTCATTGATTTGTATTTATTGATGGGATAATGTTTGCATTCCTTATTTTATAAACCTTACTGATATTTTTATGGCCATCTAATGTTTTGTATTGATTTTTTCACAGAACATAAATATGAATTGGGTTGAGGATGGGATCATATAAAATTCATGCTATCTGAAACAGGGAAGTATACATGTTTTTAAGAGATTTTATTTAATGAAAAAATGGATATTGAGTAGAAGTGACTAATTTGTAATATTTGAGATTTAATGTAATTTTTATGGACTATTTATTTAATGCTCTAAACCAGAAAATATCATCAATGTGAATTATTGATTTAACTCAAGATTAATTAATATTTAAGGTCGAGGCCTTATATTTGGTATTAGAAGTCAGTTCAGACAACTTTAGGGATTAGGAGTTTTCGTTAAACATATACTTAGTCCCTATTTCTATTATTTTTGTTAAACCCTCATTTTATAATTTTTTTCAAATCAGAGAATTTCAGTACAAATGGAAGGATGAGGATCTCAAACAACATTCGTATCTCTTCCTGATGACATGCTGGCAATAATTATTGAAAAGTCATGTTCATATGATAGAGATAATATTTTTCGCATAAAACTCAACTGCTAGTAGTTGTTGGATATATAAAACACCTCCGTTTTACCTCAATATCGTCATGGATAATGGGTTGTATTTAATCAAGTCCTATTTTTACATTATTCTCAAATTATCAATAAAGTTAAATATTATCAAGGAATTCTCAAATATTTTACCTTATCTCAATATTTTTGAAGTATATTATGATTTTGAAAAATGTGCTAAAGAAAGAGACCCTAGCACAACCAATATATATTTTCTCTTACAATATATTCTCTTAGAACATTCTTATGGTATTTTTAAAAGGACCATTGATAGAAACTTTCAACTCACACTCGGTCCAAATGTTTTATAAAAATCATGTTTTATCAGATGTATTGATATTATATGTCCTACAAGAATTATTTTCTGAGAATATTTTTCTGCGAACACCTATATCACCGATGTTGTAAAATGTGTGTTTAGATAAAGGAAAAAAATGATTTTGAAGAATCTATAAATCAATATTACAATGCATGAACCTTCTACCTACGTGAACTATATGATGATGAAACCATATGGACACCATGATGACGGAATCATGTTTTCTCTTTAAGGAATAGTTTCATTTTTCATATGGAAGTTAAATAAAAAATGGACAATATATATAAGGTTTCATGAATTAATATGTTCAGTTCAAAATGTGTTGGGATGAAAATTAAAGTTATAAGAAAACCATTGAGGTTAAATCATATTACGGTTAATTTTTAGTTTTATAAAAATGACTACCCGTAAGATGGGTGACAACCTGTCGCATCTTGAAAGGCCATGGGAATCGTACCCACAACCGAAAGGTGAAAAGGGTACATCAACTACCAATGGACAATGTGATGTCCCAGGTTAGTATGGTTTATTATTGTTAGTTAAATGATTTTATGGATCAATAATATGTTGATTTTTGGAACTTTTGTTTTATCAAATCGATATCCTAAATAGAGTAAAATTATTTGGTGATTAAGTGATAAATATTATATTAAAAGATGTTTTCTCTTTTGGAACATTATTTGCTTAAGTGAAATAGAATATTGTAGGATTGGAGTAATGGTTGAAATTTATTTTGGAATAATCTATGTTTTTATTTTGGACATATAGATATTTGGTTTATTTATGAGAAAGATTGTCCTATCATAGAGAATATGTGATTTGGTTAATTACACTTCAGTATGTGACTTTAAGAGTGGTTGATGTTATTTGGAGATTAATGTTAAGATTTATCATGGAATATTATCTGATCAAATCCTTATAAATTTTTTGTTTGAAAAATAGTTTTGATTATTTTGAATAATTTTAATGGCAATTGTTTACTGAATGGTTTTTCCTAAACTTTGGGTAATTTTTGATGAATTTTGGAGATTAAGAGAAGTATTTCTTTTTAAAAGGATTATCCTTTTTGGGGATTATTTGATCTTGTACTAACCATTTTTGGTTTTGGTTAATGTAAAATGACATGGGAAATAAATAGTTATTCTTTTTGGATTATGTTATTCTCTAAAAGATTATTGTAGTTCTTCAGGTGTGACCGTGTCATCATGAATACTCATTATTTGGATAAATGTTGAGTTTGTGGAATAAATTATTAAAGGTAATAATATTTTATTATGTTCTTAGTCAATCTCATAAATAAATTCTTCAATGTTATGAAAGGTAACATAAAACAAAAATGTGGTCTGTTAACTTTTCCTATTGGGGAATCAAAGATCGTAAAACCCATCACAAGTTTATGGTTTTCTGATTTTTAACTTTCTCCGGATCATTTTTTATGTCACTCTCCATTAGAACATGATTTTTAGTTTCATCTCCATATCCAAGTTTTCTTACATGGAACTCTATTATTTGTTATCTCGAGTGACCTTTTTTACTTCCCTTTCATTAGTTTAAAGTGATAGTTTTATTGACTGTTTTCTGGTGTGGGACTTGTAATGATGTTTCTGAGAAAAATTTCACAATTGCAAGGTTAAAATTTCCAAAATGGGGGAAGGATATGACATCACAGGTAAAAAAAGTAAACTAAATTTTCATATTTATTAATATTTGTGAATTAAAAATTACTTTTACTTTAAAGGTGATGCTATTTTTAATAACGTACTCAACTCGCAACAATGGGTTTCGTTGAAATCTTATGTTTCACACAACGTTGAGTTATATCAAAAAATAATATAATATAATTATTATTTTATATGATTTTTAATACCTAATTTCTTTATTGTTAAGAATGAACAGAACTAAATAAAATTTGATTATACATGTTTATTTTCTAATGAATGGTGAAAAAACACCAGATTTTAAGTAAAATATCATTTTACCTAATTTATTTATATAGTTAAATTGTTTATATAATTTTTTTATGGTGTAATTGGATTATATTTTTACCATTGGATCCAATGTTGGTCATTGGAAGTAATTTCACTTTGAAATTGGACCAAAACAAATGACAATATTTTGATAGTTATTGTTTCATAAAAACACACTTTTTGATTTTGAAAACAATAATTAATTTTAAATTAATTTTTGACACTTTTGTGTTTTTAATTAGGAGAAATTGATTCCATATTTGGAATCAGGATGTTCAAATTGTGCAAATAGGTATCTTTTATTTTTAGACATTATGAATAATTACTACAGTAAATATTTTATTTTCCATGATTAAAGCCTAAATCTAGTAAATAAGGGTAAATAAATAATATTAAAATAATATTAAATTACCCATAAAATTGTCCTGACCCTATTGGATGAGGTATTTCTGATCCATGGCATCTTTGGGTCGATTTTGGGAACCCATGGATCCACATGGGATTGATAATGTCACATTATATAAATTAATTTAATGTAAAGAAAAAAATGACATAATCAAATATATTTTAGTAAATCATTTTTTACACAGGTTTATATAATTTATCTCTTCAACTATAAATATTACCTAGAAATATATGTATATTTCTTACATCATCGTATTTTATTTATAATTTATATACATAAAATATATAAAATTATTTATCACACAATGATGATGTAGTGATTACCTTATTAATGAATGATTCAAAGATATGAGATTATAAAATTTAACAAATATATACAAGGCCTGTAAAATTCATAATGGATGATATTATTTCGAACAACATTCATATTATATTTTAATTTTTAGTTTTTTGGTCCTTCCTAAACCAAAAATCATTTAATAATAAAATATCAATTTCAAACATTCATAAAGAGCCCAACCTCCCCCTTATAAAAGGTCATCAACTCTAACCCATAAATCACCTCTCTAAAGTTATTTGGATCATCCAAACTCTATCCAAAAAAGTGTTAAAAGTACCTATATTTCTTCTATAATCCTTCCCATAGGCACAAGTCACTTCAAGAAATCCATTTGGTTCAAACCAAATGGAGTTACCCAATTTAACGGTCACGTCTTCTCTCACGTTTTTTTATTTTCCTTCTCCAAGCCCATAAAAACTATTTATTACATTATTTTATTACAAAAACAGTATCATAAATATACTAGTATGTTTTTATGAGAAGGATATTTATTACAATTACACACAAATCCGCCAAATGGGTTTATAACCTACCGTTTCTTTGGACGGTGAACTACTGCCTCATAGAACGACGGTTGTTAAAACTTATCCTACCACAACTTATTGTGGAAATTATGATGGTACTATAATTATATATGATATTAATGATATTTATTTTATCTATATTATTTTTTATATTACATTTACATTACACCATTATGATTTCCATAACATTTAAATATGATAATATCATTTGAGGAAGTGGAGACTACTGCCCCCTCAAAGTGATATGAATCGTTCATGCTATACATAAAACCTATAGAGGATGAAATTTATGAAATTATTTAACATATATAACAAATTTATTATAATTTAACTATAATATATCTTTTTATCATTTAGTTTTCATTCCTTTAAAAGTGAAAAAGAAATGAAAGTAGCGTTCATGCATATGTACGGCTTACCGTCTCCATAAACGGTGCATTTCATTTCACATATCCAAATGTTATGGTCTATTATAAATAAATATATATTGGATATATATTATATATATTATATCAAAATCATGAATAACATAATGTAGATAATGTAATTTTGACCACATGGACAATTTGTAATTATAACAAGTTCATTTTTTTACTCAAGTTCCGAACATCGACAAAATGTCTGATATGAACTCAAATAATTAATCATTGTTATAGAAAGGTAATAAGTGATATAAAAGGAATATTAATCATGAAAAAAGTTTTTAAGGAAGTATAAATAAACTTATGTTTATTATTTATGGTTAACAAGGTACAAATGAGTCATGTCGGACACGAGGTAAGGGGCTTCCATCTCACTTTTCATTCACATGAGAATCATGCTATATTTTCCACTATTTCCTTTTTTGTGGTGTATGTAATTACCATTATTATATTATTTTTTTAATTTAATTAAATTAATGGGTATTTACATCTTAATTTTATGATCCTTTTTTCATGTGTTGAATGTTTCGTAAGTTGCAAAATTGGTAAGGGAACCTTTCAAAGTACTCTTTCAGTCAAATACTTCTTTTATGTTACATCTTTTAACTTTCAATTTTATTATGTTGGGATATTTTTTTTATATCTTAATTTCTGTACATTTTATTTCCATGTGATGAGATACCCTTTTCTCTCTCTCTTCAAGAAATTTTCCGAATCTTAATGTGATGATGTTAGGTTCTCGAATTTCTTAAAAAAACTTCCTAACCAAATTTCAATTCATTGGGATAAACTTACACTCTTTTTTATGTTGTGCTACTAATATGTGTGAATGACCAATAATTGTAGTACACTTAATATCCACTTATATTGTGTTTATTCTTATTTTTCACACATAATTATGTCATCGATTCATCATTAATATATGGATACAATATTTGTGAGGTACTTTTCTCAATTTATATTCCACTATAATGTATTTGTTTTTATAAAACAATTAAATTTCATATGGTGTATATACATCTGAATGAAATATTATATCATGAATCTCCTTATTCACATGATATTATTATATTTTTATAATTTCATTATATAATTATTTTTATTCAAATATTTTCTCAAGTGGTAAGGGACTCTTTCACTAAAACAGTGTTTTAAATGTTTTAAATATTTATTTGTCTAAATATTTCCCATTAATATCCATTTTTTAAAAATGGTTTTAAGGATTTATTCATATGGATAGGAATGTTGGAAATTAAACATCCTTTCAAATTATTCAAATTTTTATTTGACACTTTGATTCAAAAATCACTTTATTAAATTTTTTTGAAAATGGTTTGATAAAGAATTGATTATGTCAATATCATGAAAAGTTATATTTTGACTACAATTTGAAAATTTTATCATTCCATTATGCTTGTTTTTGGTGATATAATTATGTTTCTTGGGAATTTTTTATGTATAATTGGGGTTCCGTGATAAATTATAGTGGGTGAGCCCGAGATAGCTATCCATTGCATTGGGTAATGTGATGAAGGTAATAATTAATGTTTCCCATAAAAGATTTATGGAATATACTCTGATGGGTATTCCTAATGTAACAGACATTGTAGATATCAAATCTAAAATGTAAGTATATTATTTATGCCACAACTTACATTTATGATTTATGATTTGTGTTTGTTATTCATAAATATTATGATTTCTTAAGGTATGTCATGATTGAAAATTATGGTTTCATTGATTTGTATTTATTTATGGGATAATTTTTTCATTCATTATTTTATAAACCATACTATGATTTTTATGCTCATCCCATGTTTTGAAGTGTTGGTCACATGACATGAAGATGAATAGGGTCAAGGATGGGATCAAGTAAAAGTCAGGTTGTCTAAAACATGGAACTAGACATGTTTCGTTTTTTAAGAATTTTTATTTTATGAAAAAAATGTAAACTGAGTAGAAGTGTCTACATTGTAATTTTTGAGATGTAATATAATTGTTATGGCCTATTTATCTAAATCTCTTTACCTGAAAAGATTCTCAACGCTGATTCTTGATTTAACTCAAGATTGAGTAATGTTTAAAGTCAGGGCCTTACGCATAATCCCATGTTATTAAAATATTTCTTCATTAATGAGTACAAAAAACCATAACAGTTTATCAGTGGATTCAATATGGTGAATAGAAAGAAAAAAACATCATATAACAACACATTATTCTATTCATATAAAAATTTCAAAAAATAAAACACTCACTATGTAAAATTTTGATATCACCTTCTACATATATTCAATGTAATAAAAAACAAAGATAATATATAACTATGATAATTTATTTGTATTAATCTTATAATAATATGACCTGTTAATATGTAATGTCCCGTAAAATTGAAGGAATTTTTTTTTTCTTAATATTATTTGGAATTTTACAGGAACGCAGTTTCTGATGGCACCTGATTCCGAGGCCCGGTGTGCCCGGAATCATTTTCCGAAGTGTGGCTCGGGTACGTTCAGTGAACGGACGAGCAGGTTTTTCTAACGTTTGAACCAGTGCTCGGAATCGAATTCTGAGGGCACCGATGGAATCGCAGCGCCGATATTTACATAGAAATGCCTTTTCCGGAGTTGTGTTTTCTCAGGTGTGTTTTTTAATTTTTGGGCATTAAGTTAAGAAATAAAATAAAGTGGTGCGACAACATTATTTTTATTTCACATAAGCCACATAAAATCCACTTAAAGCTGCTTAAGCTGAGTTGATGTGGAAAGGGTGCTATCCAAAAATATCCTACCCTCGTTGTAGAATTTTTGTGAGGTGGGGCCCGCACGAGCCCCACCGTTTCTTTTCCGCTAAGTAAAGCCCCCGCGAAAACCCGTCATTATGAAATTCAACTGACGCGTTTTCTTATTTTTCTTTACGCACCAATTAATTGGGTGATTTTATTCGTTGAATTAATTCTATGAATTAATTTAATCATTTCTTAACCTGTTTACAATCCGTTGGCGTAATAATAAAATAAGACCAACGCATGACTTCTTGAGGATTGCTCGTTGAGAGGATTTTGACAGAAATCTTGTGCCTTCATCCTCCTTTGCGAAGAACGCGAAGAACGCGAAGAACGCGAAGAACGTGAAGAATGCCGTCACCCTCGGAGATTGACGATGCTTCTTCCGAGACGTTCTTCCCCGCAACGATCTCCAATCACCAACTTCTTGAGGTAGGAGATTTTGGGTTTCTTCTTTTAAATCTCTTTGTGGGTTATAAAAACGTCATCAATTTAATTAATATAATTAAATCTACATGTTCTTGAACCTCGGAGTTCGTCGACGTGACACCATATTCCGCGATGACGTGACGCCCTTCCGCGACGACGCGAAGCCCTTCCGCGACGACGCGACGCCCTTCCGCGAACCGACGATCGCCTCCTTCTGCGATGATCAATTCCGCGAAGAACGCGCGCTCGACGACTATGGTGACCTAAGGATTTTTATTTGAGAAAAATATTTAATTCCCATGATTGTTTCTTTTAAAACAATGAACCCGGATCAAGTTCAATTTTAATTCTATTAAAATTGTGCCTTGCTTGTTATTCATGTGTTGAATATTTCATTCCCGATTGTTATCACCTAATGCGGAAGGTGCGGGCCAAACAAACACGGCCCGACAACCCTATGCAGTTCTTCGTTGATGCACGGATTGGCGGGAAACGACGAAGCATGCTACAAGGGTGATTCGTTGATTCTGCAGTGAAGAACGAGACCCAGGAGGAGCTACGACACAGACGAAAATGAAATCGGACCACCGGAGCAACTCCAGTGGCCCGGGGAACCCACCGGCAGTGCCGGTGGCCTGCGGACCGGCGCCCGCGCAGGTCTGGCACTCACGGGACGCGGCAAAGCCGCGTCTGCTGATCCAGCGCTGCCCCACGCGGGGCCGCGACACCTTCATCCCACGGGGACAGCGCCCCACAGCTCCCTCGCTCGGCCGCTCGGCCGAGCCGATCCGGGTCGACCTGACCGGCCGGGTCTCGCCCTGGCCGGGCCGGGCCACGCCGAACCGGGTCGAACACGGACCGGGTCGGGTCGCCCCGGTTCGGGCCGAGCCAGGAGGTGTTGGGCCGGGTCGGTCCGAGCCCAGACCCCCCGTCTTCGGACCATTTTCTATATTATTCCTGTAACGTGAGCTACGAGCCTCCGAATGGCGTGCCATTAGAGGCGATGCGATCCTTTGATCGAGACGGTCGTTTCGGTATATCGCACTCTGGGTTTCAAATTACTTTGGGTTCGGCCGGGTTGGTTCGTACACGAAACCAACCGGGCCTTCGGAGCAGAAACACTCATATCTTGAGTATCGGACGTCCGATTGACGTACCGTCGACTTTGTTGTTTTTCTCTAACTGAGGAGAATATTTTGGAATACTCCGCCCGAGGTTTGGACACAGGTGGAGTATGGTTGGGTTGGTTTTGCCTTAAAAACCAACCGGGCCCCTTGAACGAAAAAGTCAATAACTCTCAGACCGGGCGTCCGATTGACGCGCCGTCTGCGGCATTGAGTTCCTGTTGATGATACGGAACTTTTGGATACATCAACTCTGGAATATGTGTCAGTTGATGTATCAGCCTCTCGACTCGTGGAGCGGACCCTCCGAAACGAGCTTGCTGTTTGCAGGAACCCTAGAGTTGGCTGCGACTGCTACTGTGGCTGCGACTTCTACTGTGACTGCGACTGCTACTGTGACTGTGACGACGACTGTGCAAAGATCCTCAGTGGATTCGACGACAATGACTACATCACTCAGCGATCCTGTGTGGATCAGTGCTACCGATCCTGTGTGGGTCCGATCCTGTGTGGGTCAGCGCTCAGCGGTTCTGTGTGAGCTAGCGCCTACAGGTCCTGTGTGGGCCCGATCCTATGTGGGTCTTTGCGGGGGTTAGTACCTGTCGATCCTTTGCGGGTCCGACGACTTAGATGGATTAGTGATAATCTCTATCGTCATTTGAAGAAGTATACCTGTGTGAGCTGAAACTCTTTTTTACTTTCCTTTGTTGATTGTGTTGAGCTATCCTATGTGGATTTGCGTTTTACATTCCTTTGTGGATTGTGTTGAGCTATCCTGTGTGGATTTTACGTTTTCCTTTCCTGTGTGGAAATACTTATACATTCCTGTGTGTACTGGGTTGTACTTGGGCTCCGAGGTTGGAGCGTATTGGAATTGATAACTTAGGTATATGTATGGGCATATACCTAAGCAGTGTCGGTTATTACTTCGTGATTGTATCTTTCCTTTGTGGTTTATCCTTTGTGGATTTTGGGAGACCTTCGGGGGTCTCGGGGTCCCTACTGAGTAGCTTATACTCACCCCTGCACAGGTTATGCTTGCACTACGTTGTGTTGGTTGCAGACAACGGACAGTGTTGATCGTGGTTGAGGCTTGCAGAGCAGGATGGTACCTGGAGGTGGACCGCTGGGCGGGACGTACTCGGAGCGGACGGCGGGACCCGAGGGGCAGTGGAGCTATTTGTACCCATCGTTCAGGTGGGATTTCTAGTGGACAGCTTGGCGTAGCGGCTTTTACTTTTCAGTTTCTGTTTTCCATTTCGAGTTGTACTTTAATATCAGTTTGGGTTTCTATACTGGCCCACTTACTTTCCGCACATACAGTTGTACTCTGTTTTTACATAGTGTTTACTTTTCCGCTTGCTTACACTATGGTGCTTGTTTACTTTACAAAGGCAATTCCTTCCCTTTTTACCGGGATTTACACCTTGGTGCTAGTCGCCAGCCCCTGGCCTATGGAAGGCGGGCTTGGGGTAGTCACGGCACGGGCCCTGAGGTCGGGTCGTGACAAATTGGTATCATAGCAGTTCGGTTCTACCGCAGACTCTGACCTTTCTTCTATGTGAAGCAATAATGTTTAGCGTATTAGGTGTGGTTATCAGTCCAGGGAGCCAAGTATTGGTGCGGCGGCCGTCATATCCGTACACTAGGACCATGACTTCTGATTTCCGACTTAATGCACGAAAACAATGATTGCATGTGTGTTTCAATTTTTCTTTGTCATTACTTGTATCAGCTCACCAAGTATACTGTTCTGACCGTGGCACACCTGTTTCTTTTCAGGATGGCCCCACGACGGCAGCCAGCTAGGGTTCCGAGAGATGTACGTGATGACAGCCCACCGAGCGACGAGGCCTCGGTAAAGGGCCCTTTGACAGCAGAGGCACCGGTGGTACCTCTACCCGCCGAGCCACTGATGCTTCCAACCCCCACCACTGACGATGCACGTCGCCTTGGAGATCTGCACGAGTTTCAGTGCCAGCGACCGCATAGTTTCCGTGGGGAGACGGACCCCCAAGCAGCCGAGGACTGGCTAGAGGCAGTCGTACGAGTTTTCAGGCTAGTGAGGACACCAGCAGACCTCATGGTGAACCTCGTTGTGAGCCTACTTCACGCAGCAGCATGCCGATGGTTGAGTTTGATGCTCCAGTTGCACGATGAGGCATCTCTCCTCTGGACAGACTTAGAGAGCATCTTCCGCTCAGAGTTCGTCCCAGCCACCCTCTGTGCGGTGCGCATCCAGGAGCTTCTTCAGCTGCGGCAGGGCAACTTGACGGTCGCCCAGTACTCGGTGAGATTCACCGATCTTTTGCACTACTCGACGGACATGGTACGAGACCCATTATTCCGGGACCAGACCTTTGAGCATGGATTGAGACACGATATCAGGGCATCACTAATCTCCCTCAACATTGCGACCCAGGCAGGAGTACTGGAGCGTGCCCTTCTGATCGAGATCTTTCTTGCTGAGTCCACAGCGAGACCTACTGCAGGGCGGCGGGTAGCAGAGTCTTCGGCAGCAGGTAGCCGAAGGATGACTCATGGGTCTAGGTAGACCAGACCTTCTGGAAGACGACCTCAGGACACTGGCTCAGTAGTGTGGGGCACACAGCGCGGAGCTAGTCTTTCGAGAGGCAGGCAGTGCTACGCATGCGGCGGGCAGAGCCAAATTGGTCGTGACTGCCCGACACGCCGTGCCGAGTAGCAACAGATGGTGGAGGGGCCACCCAGGCAGAGGCAGAGGGTCGACTGTGGTGGTCCGCAGGGAGGAGGCGGATGAGGCAGAGAAGCTGGCCGAGCAGCAGGTGGTGGGCGACGCTTTGAGGCTTTACCACCACCACCACCAGGAGGCCCGCCCCGACCATAGGGAGCTGGCGGGCAGAGACAGGAACAACTCCAGGCAGCGGAGGCCTACGACCACGGCGTGCCTGAGATGATTCGAGGTACGATTTGTGTCTATTACACCCTTGTTACAGTTCTTATAGACACAGGAGGGAGTCACTCTTTCATAGCTGCTGCCCTTGTTCGGAGCTCGGAGATTCTGACAGAGCCTTTGGCTCGATCCTTACGGCTAGAGACTCCTACGGGAGCAGACTCGATGATTATGCACTGGTGCCAGCAGTGTGAGCTTACTCTAGGAGGAGAGAGCTTCAGTTAGGATCTTTTTGTAGTAGTGTCGAGGACTTACGACGTCATCTTGGGCAAGGATTGGTTATCTATAGTCCATGCACAGATTGACTGTATTATGCGCAAGGTGCGATGTGTACGCACCGACGGGAGAAGGTTCACGTTCACTGGTGAGAGGGGAGCGTTCGCAGCATAGGATGGATTTCTGCAGAGGAGAGGACAACCAATCAATCATCAGTTGGCTAGCCTTATCCTAGGAGCTGTTGATGTGCGGAGTCCTAGTATTCCTGTAGTGGTGGATCAGTACAGGGACGTCTTTCCCGACGACGTTCTAGGGCTACCTCCTCGCAGAGAGGTAGACTTTCATATTTATCTGTACCCCGGGACAGCCCCGATATCGACCCCAGCATATCGGATGGCCCCTGCCGAGCTTCGAGAGCTACGAGTACAGTTGGAGGACATGCAAGGAAAGGGTTTCATCCGACCTAGTGTTTCACCTTGGGCTTCCCCGATATTGTTCGCCAAGAAGGCGGATGGGAGCTTGCGTCTTTGTGTTGACTATCGTCACCTGAACCAGGTGACAGTGTGTAACAAGTATCTGCTACCAAGGATTGACGACCTCTTTGATCAGCTCAAGGGAGCACGATGGTTCTTGAAGATAGACCTCTGGTCAGGCTATCATCAGCTCAAAGTTCGAGACGAGGACGTGCAGAAGACGACCTTCAGGTGTCGGTATGGCCACTATGAGTTCTTGGTTATGCCATTCGGCATAACCAATGCTCTAGAAGTGTTCATGGCCCTCATGAACAGGATCTTTCAGCCATATCTCGATCTTTTTTTCATGGCCTTCATCGACGACATTTTGATTTACTCGACGACTGAGGAGGATCACGCCTACCACTTGCGGGTTGTACTAGACACACTCCGAGAGCACCAGCTTTATGGCAAGCTCTCGAAGTGTCAGTTCTAGATACGTGAGGTCCACTTCTTGGGGCACGTCATCTCTGAGGCAGGATTTGCAGTGGATCCTACGAAGATCGAGACAATGCTAGCTTGGGAGCCACCCAGGAGCGTGACGGAGGTGCAGAGTTTCTTGGGACTAGCTGGATACTATCGGAGATTCGTGCCAGATTTCTCCAAAGTTGCGGCACCACTCTTAGCTTTGACGAAGAAGGGGAAACCCTTCGTGTGGCCAGACAGATGTCATCAGAGCTTCCAGGAGCTGAGGCAGAGATTGACCAGCGCACCTATCTTGAGGTTGCTTGAGGAGGGAGTAGGGTACGTAGTCTACTGCGATGCATCAGGGACCGGACTCGGATGTGTCCTGATGCAGGAGCGGGCAGTGATCGCCTATGGATCACGTCAGTTGAGGCCACATGAGTAGAAATATGCTACCCATGACCTGGAGTTAGCAGTAGTGGTCTTCGCTCTGAAGACATGGCGACACTATCTGATGGGAGAGCGCTTTACAGTCTTTTCTGACCATCAGAGTCTCAGGTATATATTGTCGCAGAAGGACCTGAACATGAGACAGTGGCGATGGCTCGAGTTCCTCCAGGACTATGACTTTGAGATAGTATATACTCCCGAGAAGCGGAACGTGGTGGTCGATGCTCTCAGCACGAGAACTGGCATTCAGCTACTTGAGGAGGCGACAGAGAAGCTAGCCGCTTTGCAGATATCCTTCATGGATAGAGATGGAGCAGCCTTCCTTCAGTCTCTCACAGTCACTCCTCCACTACTGCAGCGGGTCAGAGAGGCACAGCGTGGGGACGCCGACTATGAGACGCGACATGTGCAGTTATCCTCAGGACAGGAACCCGATGGCTTCTCCTTTGGAGCAGAGCGTGACATCCTTTTCAGAGGACGTACCTTGGTACTAGTCACTT
Source organism: Viscum album (assembly GCA_963277665.1). NCBI lineage: Eukaryota > Viridiplantae > Streptophyta > Magnoliopsida > Santalales > Viscaceae > Viscum > Viscum album. The sequence goes on along the minus strand of OY728143.1, from coordinate 2,080,250,434 downwards.
TACGAGAGGTGGTGCTGAGAGAGTTTCACACTTATCCTTTGGTGGTACATGCTGGAGTGGCGAAGATGTACCAGGACCTCATACGACAGCACTGGTGGCCGGGCATGAAGAAAGCTGTGGCAGAGTTCATTTCTCGATGCCTCACCTGCCAGCAGGTGAAGGTAGAGCATCAGGTACCAGCAGGCTTGGTACAGCCCTTGGAGGTCCCGTAGTGGAAGTGGGATGGGATATCTATGGACTTCGTGACGGGACTTCCACGCACTTCCAGAGGTCATGACTCCATCTGGGTGATTGTCGACCCACTCACCATGTCGGCTCACTTCTTACCCATTAGAGAGCAGAGCTTAGTGGAGAGCTCGGGGCGTCTCTACGTTCAGGAGATTGTATGGCTTCACGGTGTTCCATCACCTATCATCTCCGATTGAGATGCTCGCTTTACTTCCCGGCTTTGGAAGGGGTTGTAGGAGGCGTTCGGGACATAGCTACGTCTGAGCACCGCCTTTCACCCTCAGACGGATGGTCAGAAGAAGAGGACCATTCAGACTCTCGAGGACATGCTCCGCGCATGTGTCCTCAACTTTGGTCACAGCTGGTAGGACCACCTACCCTTGGTGGAGTTCGCTTACAACAACAGCCACCACTCCACCATCGGGATGGCACCATACGAGGCGTTGTACGACAGACCTTGCAGATCTTATTTGTGTTGGACAGTCCCCGGGGAGTCAGCATTTGTGGGACCAGAGATGGTCTGGGCCACGACAGAGAAGGTCCAAGTCATCCAAGAGCAGATGAGGATAGCTCAGAGCTGGCAGAAGTCTTATGCTGACAGGAGGTGGAGGCCACTAGAGTTCGGGGATGGAGACCACGTCTTCTTGCATGTCTCACCTCGACGTGGATTACGGAGATTTGACAGAGGCGGCAAGTTGTCTCCACGCTTCATCGGACCATTACAAGTCCTCAGCAGAATCGGCGAGGTGGCTTATCGCCTGGATCTACCACCTCAGTTGCACCGGGTGCACGACGTCTTCCACGTATCCCAGCTGAGAAGATATGTGCACGACCCGACGCACATCATTGACCATGGGGAGCTAGACGTGGATGATGGGGCGACTTTTGCGGAGGTCCCAGTGGAGATTGATGATCGACAGGAGTGGTTCCTACATGGAAGGTCGATTCCTCTAGTGTGCATCATATGGCAGCACGGAAACCGTCAGGAGAGCACTTGGGAGCGGGAGCCTCAGATGCATGCTTAGTACCCACATTTGTTTCCCTAGTGTATGATGTATCTTTACGGGGACGTAAAGCCCTGAGGTGGGAGTGATGTAAAGACCCGTAAAATTCAAGGAAATTTTATTCCTAATTTTTTTTGAAATTTTACAAGAACGCAGTTTCTGACGGCACCTGATTCCGAGGCCCGGTGTGCCCGGAATCATTTTCTGAAGTTTGGCTCGGGTACGTTCAGTGAACGGATGAGCGAGTTTTCTAACTTGTGAACCAGTGCTCGGAATCGAATTCCGAGGGCACCGATGGAATCACAACGCCGGTATTTTTTTAGAAACGCCTCTTCCAGAGTTGTGTTTTCTCAGGTGTGGTTTTTATTTTTTGGGCTTTAAGTTAAGAAATAAAATAAAGTGGTGCGACAACTTTATTTTTATTTCACATAAGCCACTTAAAAGCCACTTAAAGCTGATTAAGCTGAGTTGATGAAGATAGGGTGCTATTAAAAAATATCCTACCCTCTTGGTAGGATATTTGTGAGGTGGGGCCCGCATGAGCCCCACCGTTTCCTTTCCACTAAGTAACGCCCCTGCGAAAACCCGTCATTATGAAAGTCAACTGACGCGTTTTCTTATTTTTCTTAACGCACCAATTAATTGGGCGGTGTTATTCGTTGAATTAATTTAATCGTTTCTTAACCTGTTTACAATCCATTGGCGTAATAATAAAATAAGACCAACGCACAACTTCTTGAGGATTTCTCATTGAGAGGCTTTTGACATAAATCTTGTGCCTTCATCCTCCTTCGCGAAGAATGCGAAGAACGCGAAGAACGCGAAGAACGTGAAGAACGCCGTCACCCTCGGAGATTGATGACACTTCTTCCAAGACGTTCTTCCCCGCAACAATCTCTGATCACCAACTTCTTGAGGTAGGAGATTTCGGGTTTCTTCTTTTAAATCTCTTTGTGGGTTATAACAACGTCATGGATTTAATTAATATAATTAAATCTACATGTTCTTGAACCTCGGAGTTTGTCGATGCAACACCGTATTCCGCAACGACCCGATGCCCTTCCATGACGACGCAACGCCCTTCCGCGACGACGCGATGCCCTTCCGCGACGCGGCGATCTCCTCCTTCCGCGATGATCAATTCCACGAAGAACATGCGCTCGATGGCTACGGCGAGGTAGGGATTTTTATTTGAGAACAATATTTAATTCCCGTGATTGTTTCTTTTAAAACAAAGAACCCGGATCAAGTTCAATTTTAATTCTATTAAAATTGTTCCTTGCTTGTTATTCATGTGTTGAATATTTTATTCATGATTGTTATCACCTAACGCGGAGGGTGAGGGACAAACAAACACGGCCCGACAACCCTCCGCAATTCTTCGTTGATGCGCGGATTGGCAGCGACGACGAAGCATGCCGCAGGGGTGATTCGTTGATTCCACAGGGAAGAACGGGACCCGGGAGGAGCTACGGCACAAATGGAAACGAAATAGGACCACTGGAGCAACTCCGGTGGCCCGTGGAACCCACCGGTGGCGCCAGAGGCGGAGGCAGCCAACAGACCCACAACCGCGCGGGTCCGGCAATAACGGGACGTGGAAAAGCTGCGTCCGCTGATCCAGTGCGGCCCCACGCGGGGCCGCGTCACCTTCATCCCGCGGGGGCAGTGCCCCGCAGCTCCCTCGCTCAGCTACTCGGCCGAGCCGAGTCAGGCCAACCCGACCGGCCGGGTCGCGCCCTGGCCGGGCCGGACCACGCAGAACCGGGTCGGACCAGGAACCGGGTCGGGTCGACCCCGTTCGGGCCAACCCGGGAGGGGGGGGTTGGGCCGGGTTGGTCCGAGCCCAAACCCCCAGTCTTCGGACCATTTTCGGTCTTTTGCCTGTATCATGAGCTACTACCTCCGAACGACGCACCGTCAGCGGCGATGCGATCCTTGGATCAAGATGGTTGTTTCGGTTTATCGCACTTAGGGTTTCAGATTACATTGGGTTTGGCCGGGTTGGTTCGTACACGAAACCAACCGGGCCTTCGGAGCGGAAACGCTCATATCTTGAGCTTCGGACTTCCGATTGACGTACCGTCGAATTTTTTGTTTTTCTCTAAGTGAGACGGATCTTTTGGCATACTCCGCCCGAGGTTTGGACGTAGGTGGAGTACGGTCGGGTTGGTTTTTCCTTAAAAACCAAGCGGGCCCCTGGGACGAAAATGCCAATAACTCTCAGACCGGGCGTCCGATTGACGCGCCATCTTCGAAGTTGAGTTCCTGTTGACAATACGGAACTTTTGGATACATAAACTATGGACTATGTGTCAGTTGATGTATCAGCCTCTTGACTCGTGGAGCGGACCCTCCGAAACGAGCTTGCTGTGTGCGGGAACCCTAGAGCTGGCTGCGAGTGCTATTGTGGCTGCGACTGCTACTGTGACTGTGAATGCTACTGTGACTGCGACGATGACTGTGCAAAGATCCTCAGTGGATTCGACGACGACGATTACAGCACTCAGCGATCCTGTGTGGATCAGTGCTACCGATCCTGTGTGGGTTCGATCCTGTGTGGGTCAGCGCTCAGGGGTTCTATGTGATTCAGCGCCTATAGGTCCTGTGTGGGCCCGATCCAGTGTGGGTCTTTGTGGGGGTTAGTACCTACCGATCCTTTGTGGGTCCGACGACTTAGATAGATCAGTGATCATCTCTATCTTAATTCTAAGAAGTATACATGTGTGAGCTGAAACTCTGTTTTACTTTCTTTTGTGGATTGTGTTGAGATATCCTATGTGGATTTACGTTTTACTTTCCTTTGTAGATTGTGTTGAGCTATCCTGTGTGGATTTTACGTTTTTCATTCCTGTGTGGAAATACGTATACTTTCTTGGGTGGACTGAGTTGTACTTGGGCTCGGAGGTTGGAGCGTATTGGAATTGATAACTTAGGTATATGTATGGGAATATACCTAAGAAGTTTCGGTTGTTACTTCGTGATTGTATCTTTCCTTTGTGGTTTATCCTTTGTGGATTTTGGGAGACCATCGGGGGTCTCGGGGTCCCTACTGAGTAGCTTATACTCACCCCTGCACGGGCTATGCCCGCACTACGTTGTGTTGGTTGTAGATGATGGACAACGTTGATCGTGGTTGAGGCTTGTAGAGCAAGACAATACCTAGAGGTGGACCACTGGGCGGGACATACTCGGAGTGGACGGCTGGACCCGAGGGGCAGTGGAGCTATCTGTACCCACCCTTCAGGTGGGATTTCCAGTGGACAGCTCGGCATAGCATCTTTTACTTTTCATTTGCTGTTTTCCCTTTCTAATTGTACATTACTTTCAGTTTGGGTTTGTATACTGGCCTACTTACTTTCCGCACTTACAAGTGTACTCTATTTTTACTTAGTGTTTGATTTTCCTCTTTCTTACTCTGTGGTGCTTGTTTACTTTAGAAAGGCAATGTCTTCCCTTTTTTACCGGGATTTACGCCATGGTGCTAGTCGCCAGCCCCTGGCCTATGGAAGGCGGGATTGGGGTAGTCATGGCACGGGCCCCGAGGTCTGGTCGTGACATAATATGCATGATCCTTAATATCATCACAAAACCTTTTGATCTTATGTCCATTTACAGATAATATAATAACAATTCATTGATTTATACTCTATACCAATCCAAATGGGAGAAAATTTGTTACAATTAATGGATCATTCCAATTATAATTAAATTTACTTTTTCTTATTAATAAAATTTCTTTATTGTTGTAAATTTTATCCATTTTTAAATTCATTTTTCAAAATAATATTTTCATGGACAACATTTTTTACCTTTAAAAATCCTCTCAGTTTCATAGTATTTATTCCTGATTTCATCTAACTCCAACCTAATAATCTTCCACTCTCAAATGGATTCATGAATATTAAATTCTAATTACTGAACATACATGAAACATCTATTATCTAACTCCGTATGAAAATTACTGGACCTTTTAAAAACTATCATGTAGGGTTAAATAACTACTGAAGTGTAATAGGTTATCCTATATTCCCAAAAAACATCCCTAATAATTAAGGTCCACCATATCAATTAAGGTTGATTGGTTTATAAAAATTGTGGTTTATCTGTTTATTTAAAACTCCATTCATACCATTTTTTATTTTATAGGGTGTAATCACATTATGAATTCCCCCATATATTTTTTCAGAAAAGAATCTAATGTCCTTTGTTCTATATGAATGATCCTTACAATCCCAAATATATATAAAATATTCCTCTTGACAAAAAATGACCCAAATCTAACATCATCATTCTTGGATTCTATATCATCAATCCACATAAACAAAATGTCTATAATAGGAAAAATGTTGGGTTATCTAATAGAATAAGATAAAGGGACAATAAAATAAATTACTTAAACATCAAATAAATAATAAAAAAATTTGGAATCTCTTGTATTTGAGAAAGGTTATCATTGAATAAAATGCATTTCAAGTCCTCCAATAATCGTGGAGTGTTTAATGATACCATTCAAAAATTATCTAGAATCTAACACTTTTATAGTTGTTCACTATGAAAGAAAAGTGACCTCTTCGTCTAAATTTTTTGATGAATTTCAACACTATATGAACTTAATAATTATGGGTACAAATGGTAACATTTTTATCACATCCCATTTTCGAAATGTAAGGATAATCTCTAACATATATTCTTAAAACAATAATCAGTTTAGTTATCTACTACTTGAAAAACTATTTAGGAGTAACAATAATATATATGTAAGTCGCAATGTATGAATATAATGGTCTCTTATCATTAGAAGTAGACTAAAATGACTCCATATGGAAAACCTATCTAAGGGGTTAAAAATATGATCTATCATATCAGAACGGACCATGTATCCCAAGCATATGATCCCCCATAGTGTTATAAATTCTTTTCATGTCTTGGATCTCTACGTAAAATTTCTATGACAATAGGATCCATCTAGTCATCCATGGTTTTTATTTTTTTATTTATGACATGTCTAATAGGATAATGGTTAACGAAAATACAAAATTTAGATCCGAAAATATAACACATCAACTTTTCAAGGTAAAACAGATTAGACAACAATAGCTAATCTGTTGTGGTGTATTTATATTTAGAATCATCCATATTTCTAGAATAAAAAATTTTTATGTAATTTCTTTTCTACTCTCTTACCATGAATAGCTATTAATGATTATTCTAAACCATCACACATAATTTTGAATGAAAAATACAAATTTGGTGGTTGAACTATTTGTGGGGAAACTAGATGATGTTTATGTTCATCAAAGGCATCAAAACCATTTTCCTAAAATATAAAAGGAATACCAATCTATATATGTCTTGTAAATAGAAACACAATCTAGATAAATAATTTTACGATCCTTTTATAGAATCTACTATTTCAAAGAAAAGGTCTAATATCCTTCACAGTATTTTGAAAATGATGTGAATAGATGTTAGATCAACTAAGTCGAATACAATGAGAGGGGGGGGGGGGTGAATCACGATATTGACATATTAAATTATTCTCCATGTCATCTTTTCAATCGTTATTTGATGAAATAAAAATCTATCTACCTCATATAGAAATATATGAACCGATATGAAATCATGCACTGGACACATAATTTTTTACTTGGTTCTCCTTCACTAGGCTACGTTCAAGGAGCATATAATAGTGGTGTTCCGATGTACAAATTCACTTTGGATTACTGCGAATAATAAGTAAACTGTTCTGGATAGAACTTTTATTCCTAGGCTCACTGCTTTTAAAATTTTTATAGACTACACTGTGCATTCCCAAGGGTCACTTCTTATTCATCTTTATCCGGTTCACTACTAGTCTAATGTGTCACCGTCTTACTATTCATGTGCTCACTAGTGTTGAAAGGGAAACGACACAAAGTTTATAGACTTGTAGGTCAAACATAGTTTATGGACATGTAGTTCCGTTTGTTTGCATTAATTCTTACATCCTAAACTATAGGTGAATGCTCTGTTGAAGTTCCTTTTTCAACCAAAGTTGAAGTCCACCCTACCGATTAATTATAGATACTGGAAACTAGTTTCCCAAACTGATTTTAGGCTTCCACAAGACTCTTTGTGTACATAATGTACCATCTTTTTCACATCATACTGAGTACTGGGTTTGTTATGTGAAACACCTCCTTTGAGTACTGCTTGAACTTCAGTGAACCACCATACATATGTAGGATGCCTCTGCCTTCTCTATCGTGTACCTTCTATGTGTACTGACTCTGCAAACCTCTTTAGATAAACACCCTTTTTAGTAAACTATTCTATGTTCACGAATTTTCTTTCTAAAACACCTGAGTACCACACCATCTTCTTCCGCATACTATGTCATATGTGGGTTGCAATATTTTTCAAAAACCTTCAATGGAATTTATTACATGAAAACCACTTCATCTATCGTAGAATTCTCCCTCGTGAACTTCCTTCAAAAATTGATAAAGTCACCGAGGAAAATATGTCCTGTAATGATATTCGGTCTCCCTCATAATCTGTGGGATTAGTGATTATTATATAGGAAAAGATATTTTCAATATCCACTAATCAAATATTTACCAAATCATTGATTCAGTACAACCTCAACTGCATACTGATCCTCCTACCACCTTGAACCTTAAGCCTTCTTCGGAAACACTTTTCATATGTTGTCTATGTACTACAGTTTCACCAACCTAGTTGATCTCATCTAAAAATGGACAATCTATCTGCATACTGCCCCACCTTATACCACAAACCATTTTAATTTTTGTAGACTGCTCCTGCATACCGTTCTCAATGCCTGGTACGTGGTCGCGTACCTTTCTCGGACCTGGTACGTGATCCATGTCTCGGGCTTCTCATTTAATTTCATTTAAAAATTTTGTTCTCTAATCTTCACACTGTTCAATCCTATGAATATATCCTTACATTTCCAAAAACACTGGTAATATACACCACAACAAAAACCTATCTTTGGTAAACACTATCCATACTCATTCGTGGTTATCTGGATTTTTCAACAAAAAAAATCACGCCAAAAACACATCGAGAAAAAACATATATGGTATTTTCTCCATAAAATAGAAAATTTCAACATTGGCCTCATCCCCTTTACATTCATTTATGCACACCTTAGGATATAGAAAAATTGCATTCTGAACAATTAAAAAAAATTTACATATTTTAAAAAATATACTATTTAATACACATTGTAAACATATACTGAAAAAAGCTTATAAATCTCTAAAAATATGTAATCTAAATTATAAAATCATTTATAAAAACATCCCTATATTTGTTGAGGAACTCAAAAAAATGTTTAAATTGGTTTATTGGAAGGTTTTTTGGGAATTAAATTGTCCATATTTCATTGTCTTATATGAAAACATACTGAATTAAAATTTGATTGTTTTCTATCCTTATCCCCCGATGCTATGTGGATTTGAAATTATCCAAAAAAAATATCCATGAATAAATGATCTAATTGAGTAGCTGTCTATTACAAGATCTGATTAGAAATGTTCAGTGGAAATAGTCTCTAAATAGTAACAAAATTCATCCACTTATAATGAATAAATATATTTAATTTAATATGAATCCATAAAAATAAATATTTCTACAAATAAATTATTAACATAGTAAACCATCTCTTTATAGGAACAATCTACAATGGAAAAACCCATTTTCTTGTAGAGTAAGTGTAAATTACACATGCATCCAACTAGGTTGTCAGCTCCTTCATAATACCCTCGTGAATGGAACGATTAATTATATTTTCAAATAGGTTTTTTATTTTACTCTACAAGTAACACATGATTATAAATTAAAGTAATAATTCTTGGTATGTAATCTAAAGAATATCATTTGGACTTCCTACTCTTCTAAAGGAAATCTAAGTGTTGTCTATCTTATTTTCTAGATTACCCATTCGCAACTAAGACATGATAAATATTTTAATATCCCATGTAGGTATATTAAACCATTATTGGAAAATAATTGATTCCAATTATTCTTTAGATGTCCCCTTTATAAAGAACAGATGTTTTATAGGTCATTGGTGTTAATTTTCATCCTTTGAATAATTTTACATCCTAAAATTATCATGAAACTATAATGCAGTAGAGAAATTGATCTCATGTAGTGAATATGTGTCATCCTCAAAATAAATTTCATATTAATGTTTTCAAATATGATGTTAATCATTAATAAAATTAGGAATATTTTTCCAGTAAATGACATTAGAATGTTATGATGTTTGGTCATAAAAATTATTATCCAAAAATTAACCATGTATAGTTGATTCTAATTAATTTTCAATAATTTAAAGCCTAATTAGGCACATAATTTTATGTTCTCCATAAGTAAACGATGTTTCAATGAATTTGGAAAATTTATCATTTATTTAAACATCATTTTCAACTTAAAAATCTGATGTTTCACTGTTTTTATTTTCATAAGTTTCAAAATAATTCAATTTCCTCAAAAAAATGTATGAGTGAAAATAATTACAATCGACTTCATCATTTTCACATCTACTACCATAATCACCATGAAAATTTTTATTCTAAAATGAATCTATAGGTTTTTTATTTTTATTTATATTAGGAAATTTTTTTGTACATTTACAATAATAATGTTAACATTTAGTGTTAAATGATCTTTTGAATGTTGTTTCAATGGACTATATTCATAAAAATTATATATATGTCCTATAAACTCAAAAGATGATGTCCAATCTTGATCATGTAGAGTAGCAATAGATGATATCAAATAATAGTGACCCTAATATCATGTTTACATGTATACTCATACTTTCATCATAGATATATAAAATATAAAATATTAAAAAATCATCTAATGTTACTCTATTGTTTAGTTAAACATCTATTAGTCAACATGATTACTTTTCCAGAGTTCATGAGTTCTCAATACTATATGGATGAAAATAAATATTTAGGAATTAAAATGATATATGCTAAAAAATATGACATTAAATATTCATATTTATCACTTCAAAAAAAATTTTACATTAAAGAATATATCATGAGACTTGTATTTAATAGGGATTGAGTTTTTAAGCATATAGGAAACATTCCTCGCCAAATTGACGTTCTCACATCAATTAAACTTATACATGGGGTTTAACATATCATAAGATATTTTTAATATCTAGGGATCCTTTCCACAGTATCGAACAAAGGATTGTTGACCTCACATTTACTAAAAATTTCAAGCACATCATAATCTATTTCATATTAAACATTATTCTTCACTATAAGACTACTTATAAAATAAGGAAGTGTTTCTCTATATAATATCTTGTCATCTTAGACGTTTTTTCTTCCCTTTATAAGAGTGTATAAAATATAAAAAATCCTTATTTCTTCAACCGATCTGGATTTCTTCCTTTTTATTTTTTTCTTATTCTACAAGAATGTTGAAAAAAATTTCAATATGATATTTCGATTGTTAAAAAATTAGTTCAATATGTCATCTTATGAATATTTAATGTGGGTTCTCATCTTTTTCAAAAGTGGGATTGTACTTTTGAGATTTTTTTTCATTGATTTCATCATGTGTTTCTTGAATTTAGGTTTCACTTATTAAAACTGTGGAACTAAAATTCTATCATCCTCTATGGTTCGGTTCAGATTATGATTGAATGATATAATTTTATTTATTCTTTACAAGTTGATTTCGGTTTCAATTTTTTCCATTCATGTTACTATATTACATAATAGAATCGATTGTTATAGAGATATTTATTTCATTTTCTTAGAAATTTTCTCAATATGTTAATAATTTCAATTTTTTATTGTTTTTGGTTATCTTTCTTTTGAAAAGTTGGGAAATTTAGGCCTGTTGGATTACCAAATTAATCCTTATAGTACATGGAATGTTGATTGAAATAATGTAGATAAAATACATTTCGTATTATTTAGGTTTCCCAAACCTATTGTTTTATGGGTCAATCCAACCTTGATTGAAATTATAGTTGGGTAGAAAAGTCTTATATCGACTATAATATTTACTCTGAGAATAATTTATAGGGAAAATATTATTATAATATTCATGTTATTCTTAAAATCAAGTATATTGATCATTGTTTTTATCTGTGACATATAAAATGAAACATTTCACCTATATTGGAAAAATTGGATCCTGATGAATTTGTAAACAGGTGGAGTTGGATAAATGTGACTCATCATGTTGTTGAGATCACTAAATAAATATCAATTAAATTGTTCATAGAATTTGATGTAAATAATTCGATGGTTAGTTTGAAAATAATTAATTCCCTTGTTACAAAATATTTTAATTTTTGGAATATATATGTTTGTTATCAAAGTTATGATCAATTATCTCCTTTAATAATTCTTTTAATACTTTTTTGGATGTTTTCAATGTGTTGAATTTTAATAAAATTGTCATTTAGTAATTATTTTTTCACGATTCATATTTATTAGGTTCTTATTTTCAATTAATTATTAATTTTTTCGGCTATTATACTTTTCATATTGTAAGAATATTTTGTTTCAAAATTTTCAAGGTTATTAACTTTCATATAATCACTATTTTAACAATTTTTTCTTTTCTAGTTGATTATGATTGTTTATTATTTTTAAAACTATTTTGTATCCTCCACTAAAAAATAGCCAATTTAAGGGATATGATTTTAACATTCTCTTAAATTATACATCATGTTTTATTTGTCCAAACATAATGAAGTGTTTATGTACACAAGTTTCTGTCTTATGAGGTTCCCTTATAAGATTTTCTAGATCATGATTTTTGATATTTTGACATTAATATATAAATGGTGAATTGTGTTAATTAAATAATGGTAAAATATTTATATAAAATAAATAAATTATAATTGATCTAAATTCAATAAAATGGTGGAATGAGTGATGACAACTAGAAATTGACATGTTTCTTTCTCCCTACTTTGTTTGAATATAATTTCACAATTGAAACCCAATCAATGAAAGGAGAGATATATATATAATAATTTATTACATTTAGTTTATTATATTCATTTAATGATCCAATATATTTATTTTCGATATTAATTCAATAAGATAAAATCAATGCACCCAAATATCATCAAGTACAATGAAAATTTATAATCCCTCTATAGAGGAAATCCTTAAATAAGGATTTATATATTTAACAAATTGGAACAACTTCAAACTCCAAATCTTCATGAACATTCAAGACGAATTAAGATATCAATTCATTCCAATCAATATTAATCTTTTCCCTATTTTTAATAGAAATATTAACAAATTGATCAAGAATCGAACATCAAAATACAATCTCATTTCAATGATAAAAAATCTAGAGGGAATTAAAATGATGAAATAAAATATATGAAATCATATAAGTACAATACCATTCAAAAACACTAGTTATGGGAAATAAAAATATTGTAGAACATTCTCGATGAGTATGATGAAACATGAATATTCATCCTTATCTGGATATTTCGAAATAAATCATCTCCATAATTTATTCTAGTTCAATTATTTTTTACTCTATTCATGTTTCATATCTTGTAGTATGTTTCTTATATAAAATATGTTGTCTAGTCTAGTAAAATTTTCCATTATAATGACATAATAAACATAAAGAGTAAAATTCATTAGTAACCATATATTCATAGACTTAGTGGCATTCCATGGTTAGTCCTTCATCTCAAGTTCAATTAGGGTCACATGATGAAACTTTTCCACATTAACTGATGCAGTATATGCATGTGAAAATGATTTATCCAAAAGAAGTGATGAAACTTATAGAAATCCTAGATTAATCCTATCTTCTTCATCAACTTATAAGAATACTAGAAGCTTCTATAGGAATCCTTAATCCCACCATCAATTTTCTTATATATATGACATCTGTTTCATTGATCGCAACACTACCCAAATCATATTCTTCCATCAATATCCAATATTGAGGGTTTATTAAAGAAAAAAATTCAATTAAATTGAGATATTATAAAGTTATCGCATTGATTTCCCGGGAAACAACAGGTGTAATGATCTCATACTGAATATCTTTTCCATCACTCATGCGGCTTTGGGTATATTCCATTAATGATGTGTCTCTCAATATGGAATAAAATTTATTTTACCAACATGAGGATCACTGTAACCAACATGGGGTTGATAACCCAGATGTTTGGTTGATAAAAAAACGCGAAATATATAAAAATGGGGATATAAATAGACATTTTGATACCAAAAATTATATGGGGGATATCAATATGGGGTTCATCAATTATAATTACGAGGTCAAACCAAGTGTGGTCGATCATAACATGGGGTTCATAAATGAATGTTAGGTTTCCAAAACTAATGTGGGGGTTACCAATATGTGTTTCATCAAAACATGTTATTTTTTAAACCAAATTTTTGGGATACTAAAATTTGGTTTTTCCATCATTAAAAATTATCATTTGGTACGATTACATGGCTCCTTTTCCAGATCTCAGTCAATCTTGTGACCACACATGCGTTTGTCAATAAAATATCATATTCAGTAGTCATGTATGGAAAAAAATATCTATTAAAAGTATTAATTATTCAAAAAATAATTAATAATTATATTTAATAAATGAAAAAAATAATGAAACTATATAACGCAAATAAATAACATATAAGGTTTACTTTTCCACCAAAAATAAAGTATAATTTACATTAAATTTGAAATAGAATTTTAACTAAAAATATTATATAAAAAAAATTAAAAAATAAAATTCCAAATTTTAAAAAACATAAAATACAATGAATATTATATGAAAAAGTAAATTAAAAATAGTACGAATCAATATTCACTTTTATATCATTTTTTAAAATTAAAATTTTAAAATATGATAAATATGATTTTAATGCTTTTGAATTCATTTATAAAATATCATTAACTGCTAATTTAAAATATATTAAAATATAGATGTAGAATATATTGATGAATTATTTTTAATTTTTTAATTTAGAGATATTTAAATACTACAAAGTTATTCAATCGTGTAATTAAGTTGTCAGGAGGCTTGTAGATTGACCACATAAATCAATTGTAATGTGAACAAAATTAAACAATTCATTATTTTTCATAATCATCATAAGATAAACATTAAATAAAAAAAATTAATTTCAAAATATAAAGTTATAATGTTTTATTTTTTTGAAGAAAAAGATATATGTGAAACATAATCTACAACACATGTCAATATTCTCCTAGAATTGAACCCCAATAGACTCCCTTTAAAACTTATCAACTCTCACAATCATCTTCATACAATATGGAATGGAAATATTAGGAATGGATGATCTTAGACAATTATTAATGAAAAAACTCTTCAATATATAATCAATATTTAGATCATAAGAATTATAGAAGACCTAAATAGGGGAGTCGTAATTCATTAAAAAGAACATATTAAAATAATATTTTCCCATATGTCATGATTAAAGAGAATGTAAACTCAAAACAAAATCATATACACTTGAAAATGTGAGTTGATATAAGATACAATAAACACATTAAATGAGGAATAGCATAATCATATAATATTTAATTATGGAATAAAAATAATAATAGGTATTCATAATTTTGTGAAGATAACCAACAACATTTAGTTCATGATCATTATTATTAATGTAGAAAATCATCAATGTTTATACAATTAATCTTTTGAACGTAGCTAATATGCCTTTTGTTAATGATTTATATTGTTAAAAATGCTAATATCTGTCATCTACATGTTTAATCCTAAGAAAACAGCTTTTATTCGTCATATTCAAGATTAATCATCATAACATATCTCATATTCATTGTGTTCATTATCGTACTTGTGAATGTAAGTAATCCATATTGTGTTAGTGATCAATATCATTGGCTCATGTGATACAAAAACATACAAAATGCATTGAAGGGGGATATATGACCCCATTCAACATCATATATAAAAATGTATTCTATAATACATCAATCACTCATCATATAATGAATGAATAGCTAAGATTAAATGGTTTTAATTCATCACATCATAAATATCCCATCTAATGAAAAATGATTTTCAAAAAACATGACAATGATATCACAAAATTTTACCTGAACTCTGTTAATGGTACATACCAAAAACTAAATCTCCTTGGAAACCATATTTCATAAGAATATTTAATTTTTTATTAATTAAAAATAACATCAACCGAAATTAATCATTTAGAGATAAATATATACAATTTTTTTGAAAACATAATTTTTTTATCCATTTCACGTAACATTGACATATGTGGAAATTTTATGGGTAACATTACTCAAAAAGAATTGTTTTTATTGTTCAGAAAGAAAAATGTATGGATAAAATATTA
This sequence comes from Viscum album, assembly GCA_963277665.1. Taxonomy (NCBI): domain Eukaryota; kingdom Viridiplantae; phylum Streptophyta; class Magnoliopsida; order Santalales; family Viscaceae; genus Viscum; species Viscum album. Next base: position 2,080,234,800 of record OY728143.1, on the reverse strand, counting down.
TATAATAAGGAATCATAACTAATGGATACACAAATGGTTTCATATTCGGCATGAGTTATTTTTACAAGACATTTACATTTTAAAAACAATCATAACTAATGGGTACATGTAAATTAAATAGTGGTTTCCAAAATACAAATTTCAAACACTTGAATACAGAAAATATTAAAAATAAAAGTAATTAATTTAAATTTAGAAATCACTAAATGTAATCAACAAATGTGTAGTGGAAGATAAAACATTTTATTTTGAAATGATTGAAATTATTTGTAATATTTTCAAATATAATTTTTAGAAATCCACATCATATAAATAGTCCAAATATGATTTCATAAAATTGATAATGGAAATATATATGCCACTTTATGAAACATTTATTAATGTTTCAATATATATATTAAAACATTACAAGGATGGATAATTATGAACAAGTAGGGGGAATCATCATTACAGTGAATTGGAATTATCCTTAAAACGATGTGATTTTTTAGGATGAATTTTATTAAGTAAAAAATAAAATTTAAGAACTCGTATTCCCCAAGATGGGAATAGAATATTATGGTGGAATAAATTTTAATTTATTAATGAATTTCGAAAATATTCATTTTAACTCAATTAATATAGTTGTATTTACAAATAAATTTATGACCATGGTATCCATTGAATAATAATCCATTTAACGAATTGAAGTTATATAGATCTTTAAAAAAATAATTTCATGAATATTTTAGAATATATTCTTTAAAAAATAATAACTTAGAATAAAAGATTTGATTATGCATAATAATAAATACTTCTAATGAAAATAAATTTGACACATGAAACCCTTATATTTATTTCTTGTTTAGTTGATTGCAAACTATCATCTTATTTTACAAAACTAACTATTTTAATCACCTATATAATAAAAATATTCATTTCAATTTTTGTTATCCTATGACTAGGTGTTAAATGATTCTTATTGGAATTCATAAGATCCTTGTATCAGGCCCTATTGGATGTAAGAAATATTATAGTACTATATAGGAAGTGAGAGAGACAAAGGCATAGGGATATAGTGACATAGATGTGACACATTCCTGGCGACACTTTCACAATGATGCATGCATAATGCTGCACTGGGATTTCAGGCCATGTCATAGGCTTCTTATCTACTAGGCATGAATGACTTGTGAATAAAGTAAATATGCATTGATGGGTGTTTTTTCCCTTTGGGTAGGGGGTGATGGCCCACCTTTCAAGATTGTGCGTCTACTGTGTTTTTTTAATGTAGTTGTACCCCCCAACCACCTAATATATATATTAATATAAATATCACTTTATAAACATCATTTATAATTTGTATATACATGAATATTATCTATTTATTATCTATTTTATATATCGAGTGATTGTAATCATGATTACATTGAAATGGATTCATAATAATAGTGTTTTCCTCATTCCTATACCAAATTTCATCATTATCATATCATAAAAGGTACATGAATTAATTTATTTGTATTGATTATAATGATTTATCTTCAATCCAATAGAGTTTTAGTTATAGTTTTCATAAATTAAATTATAGATAAGTATGTTTCCATGATTTTTAACAAATATATAATGGTATATTTATTAATGATTTAAATTTATATAGGACCAAAAAAACCCAAAATAAATTCTTTAATTACTAATAACTATCTAATATTATCTTTACTAATTCATACATGATATAAATTTAAATTCGTTTTCATTTTGGCAGTTAAGCCGACCCAACAAAAGTTTACCACAATAAATTTGTGAGTAAAGACAATGAATAAACCCTTTTACTATTTAAAAATATTATAAAAATTAACGAAAATGTACATATTTTATTAGAGTTTTTAATAATATTTAAGACATTTATATGAATAGTGTAAATAAAAATCTAATTTTTACTTATAGGTAAACTATTTATTCTATTTGTGTATTCAATAAGGTGATTTATTTTATAATCATCAATTATTACTAATATTATGTATAGAATTCCTAATGGATATTTCTATAATATAAATAATGAAATGAGTAACATATTTACTCACTAAATCTATTTATAGTCTAATACATTAAAGTTGATAATAAAAAATTAATTGTGCCATTAATGGAGGCGGTAGTACGCACACAACATGAGAAATATTTAAATTTTTACGATTGAATGGGATATGAATATATGTTCATTATAAAATAAATATTATAAAATTTATGTATATTATTTATAATAATTAATTTATATACATATGGTTATAATTTTTTGGGGGTGGGTGGATGAGAAGGATAAAAATTGAAGTAAAAGGGTATGTAATAATTACCTTGGAATATTGGATCTTCTATCGAAGTTTCCTTTAAAAATTTAAGAATTGAGGAAGAATTCTTAGGTTAGGGGATTCCTAATGTTCTGAAGGGATATAGAATAACTTATATAGTTATGTTATTCATGGGAACATTAAACAAGGGTTGTGGATTTTGAAGGGTATTAGTGAGATCCTTTTATTTGTGATGTAAGAGGGAACAATCCTTGGAAATATATGATTGGTATGTGTTAATAATGCAATTTCATGAGCCTTAGGTGATTTCTGTGAGAAAATTTGTTCAAACATTTGGGCATGAAATTTGAAATAAATAAATATGTATTCTTGATGGTCAATGTGTCAGATTGAATTATTAAAATTCGAGACTCATTAGATTACCCATTTTATCACATATAAATCTTTAATAAAATATGACCACGGTAATTATTTTATCACTAAATTTATAACATAAACCCCCATAGAAAATTATATTTTAGAAAAAAAATCATCAATACATTTAATCAAAATATATTTATAAATATATGAAAATTATATTTTAAATTAAACCATTGGATAATTTAAAAACAATTATTAAAAATATAATTTTAATATTTTAGGGTTATTAATATTATTTTTTATTTATTACTTGTTAAATTAGTGTAAGTATTTGAAAAAAAATATAGTTTTAATTTAAAATAGAAAAAATTCATTTACATATAAAGTATATTTAGTAAGCTATCAATCATTAAAAAATAATTTTTTTTGTGATCACTAAAATTATATTTATTAAATTAATATTTTGCATAAAAATTAAATTTAACAAACTAAACTATATGGAAATGTTGATATGTGAATTATTTTATCAAATAATATTTTATATACATAGAAAAGTTATTTTTAATATTTGTACAAAAGACACCTTAAAACTATGTTTAGAAAACATTGTTTTTAAGCGTAAAAAACAAGTAGTATACACATTTCAGAGACATTGAAATTAATGATTCAAGAATGTTTATTTAAATTTTTTTTACTATGCCATTCATTGAAATTAAAAAATAATTATTAACTTTAAAACTTTTATATAAAATAAATTTTAAAAAATTATAAATTAGAATGAACTACTACTCGTGTTCTAAAATGGTGAACATGGGTTTTCTATGTTCAGCAACAATTAATATATGACATTAATCCATACAAAAATAATTATTTCACTAAATTTTTTTATGACATTATTAATATTTCACATATATTGTTAAATGCATTAAACTTTAAATTTTGGTAAAAGCAATATTTTTCAAAAATTAGTTAGAAGTAATTTATTATTTAATAATTTGAAAATTTATAATTTTATGCTAGTTGAGATATTATGAATTAAAAAATCATAATTTTATAATATAAAAATTATAATATTTATACATTTATATATTAAATGATGATACAAGATACAATAGAAATCTTATTTTATTTAAAATTACATTTCAAAACATAAAGTGTTTATAATTGTTTCGTATAATGACTTTTAATTTATTAAAATGTTTTTATCTACTATAGTACATATTATTGTTAATTTTTTTAATAACATTCTTCTAATATGTTGTGGTTGAATTTATTTTAGATTTCATGTGTATTTATATATTTATCATTGTGTTGGTTTAGAAATACATATTCTTAAATCAAAAGGTGTAACAATTTCCACCCCCTAAAATAAACTACACCCCAAAATATTTAATTATAATTCACTAAATGATGAATATAAGGTATCCATAATAAACACATCATATGTATTTTATTAACATATCCACCTCATTTATCCTTCATATGACTATGAAAATATTAATCCAAAATATGCTTCTCTTAGACTTCTAGGGGACATATCTTTCACAAAATCATTTTCATTATCATATTTCTGACTAAATACAACAAACAATGTTTTATTATCAAATTTGTCTAAATGAATAAGTGAATATTAAACCTCAAACATAATATGTATTCTACAGTGACACCTTCATTTTAACTTAAGATACTTTCATATAAAATATGAAATAATTGGACCCACCTATCAGTCCATCAATTATTTGTATATTCTCGATGGTCATTATATTATTTCATTCTCTAACCTAACTTATCATCAAATTAAAATATATTTAAATCCATCATATTTTTTTATTGATAGTGCAGTTTTCTTAATAGAATCACCATGGAGTTTCAATCCCGGCTTATGGTAACTAATATTTTTCATGCACCATGTGATGGATGATATAAAAATAAACACACCCTGTTATAGGATGTTATCTCAAGGTACATTTTTTCTATAACATACAGACACATGTATTGTAAATATATGGATGTAATTTTTAGGAACACTACCCAAAATATACTTTTCCAACACTTTTTAATGTTATAACATACTTAAAATTGTCATATATTCTTATACATTTGGATTTTTTAAGTAACATTATCATATATATATAAATAACTACACTAATCAACAAATACAATTGAAACTTTATCTGGTATCAATTAAAGAATCCCAATCTAAACACATCATTAAATTACATAATTTCCATGAGATAAACATTACATATACCAATATAATCTCCCAATCCCATTAATGTATTATTTAGTTCCATTATGGAAAATCTATATAAACAATATATTATATGTCACTTTTGATCATTCTTCCATAATTAATCCAAATTATACATGTAAAAACTAACAATTATATTCCAATCTAGGTGAAGGGAAACCTAAAAAAGGGGTGATCAAAAATGATTATTTATAGAATAACTCATCAACCTATCAATAAATATAGTATAATAAGAATGATATAAGACATGAAGTGGTGAGAATACCATATTAAAAAGAACAAGGCACAATAAGGGCTATTCATAATTCTTGATGGAAGGGAATTTAATCTAAAAATAATATCATATACCATAGAAACTATAAGGCCCCAGCCTTAAACCTTACTTAATCTTGAGATATTTCAAGAATACACCTTGAGGATCTTTTCAGGTTTAGAGTTTTAGAGAATTAGATAATAAAACATGAATTACATTCCACATTTAAACAAAGTTGTTACATAAAAGATAGTATTCATTTTCCCCATCAACGGAAACATATTTAAAATAAAACATGGATTCTTTCTTGACACTTCCTTGACACTATCATCATATCATGTACCTTTCCCTTGACCTGTGAAAAACATTTCAAAAACTTGGGATGAGCATAAAAAGCTCAGTAAGGGATATAAAAATATGGAAAGGAAACATGAGTACATGTATACATAAGAATCAATGAAATCATACTCTACTCATAAAAAATAATCACTTTAACATACCTCATAAAATCATGAATACAACATAGAAATCGTAAGACATAAAGGTAACTTGAGGCATTCATAACATTCTTACATAGGTAGTAACCCTCTTGGTTACGTTTGGAATAACCATCACAGTATATTCCCTAAATATCTTCGGAGAAACCTTAACGTTTAACTCCTTCTCTTTACCCAATGCATTGGAGAGCTATATCGGGCTCACCCGCCCTTAGTTTATCACGGAACCACCCGTCTTCATAACAATTCCCAAGAACCATAATATAATCGTATCACATAAAACATGCATAAAGGAAACATAACATTTCCACATTTCAATCAAAATATATCAATACAACACATTCATATAATAGAAACATTATGAAAACCATTTTCGATACCAAAATAAAAGAAAAGTAAAAAATGGTATTTATTATTCATTTAAAAAAAGGTATGGCTTTAAGAGGAATCCAAAACTCAAATAATGGTCATGGTTGCGGCAAAGTCGTTTTCGCCGCTTACGTACAACACAAATATTCCCCTTTATTCGTTTAGTAAAAATCCTTGTATAAAAAATATTCCTTTCGGATAAACATAAAAGTCAAAGGGGTTTATACACCGTATAAAAGATAGTTGTGTATAAAACATAATATCCCTCAATGAATGGAGATTGAGACAAAGTCCCATACCTCGGGTCTGACTTGAATCGATCGTTCTTTAACCTCCTGAATAATAAACTTGATTAAATTTCTACTTGCTTAAGAACCTTTTTCATGTTCATTATTCCTTTTATATCACTTATTACCATTTCATTAACACTATGTAATTATTTATGTTAATAACGGTCGTTTTAACGATCATTGGTACTTGAGTAAAAAATAAACTCTTTATAATTACAACTTGTTCATGTATCCATTATATCCAGAATTATAATCATGATGTAGATATCATATATATCATATATATCCATTATATACATGAATTTATAATATTACATAACGTTTAGAGGTAAGAAATGAAATGCACCGTTCATGGAGACGGTAAGCCGTACGTACGCATTAACGCTACTTTAATTTCTATTTCCTATTTTATGGAATGGAATCATAATGATATAAATGTATATTATAATTACATTATAATATCATATATAATATCATTAATTAAATCCCTTATACATCCCACATATGGCATTAACAAATCAAATCACTTTGAGGGGGCGGTAGTCCGCACTTCCTAAAATGAAGATATCGCGTTTACCCATAATGGAAACCATAAAGGTATGCCATAAATGAAAAATACAGAAGCTTAAGTAAAACATAAACATATTATATATCATATATAAATATAGTTACAACTTAATGGACACCTTTGAAGGTGTTATATGTGTGTTGAACAATCACCGTTTCATGAGGCAGAAATTCTCCATCTAGAGAAACAGTATGTTCTTTAACCATTAGATGTAGGTGTGTGTACGTGTAGCTCGAATACTACTTATAAAATCATCCTAGTATATGGAAGATACTGGTGTTGTTACAAAAGAAATTAATAAAAAGAGTTTAGGGGGTTGTATAAGCAAAATAAAACATAAGAACACAAGAGATGACACTACCTTTAAATCGGGTAACTCTTGTTGATTTGAACTCAAAGGCTTACTTGGAAAGACTTCTGCCCAAATTGAGGCTTCTAAGAGTTATAGAGGGATTTGGAGAGACAAAATGGGCAGGGTTAGGCCAATCCAATGGCTTTGGAAGTGTGGGTAAGGTGGTAGAGGTGAGGGCCTTTTATAAGGGGAGAGGATGGACACTCTGGGAACGGTATAAAAGGTTACTTTATTTTCAAAAGATTTTCGGATTTTAAAGGTCCCACATTGATTTATTTCGAGGATAAGGTGACAAGGGTTCGAAATATACTCATCCAATAGGTCTATGACAAGTTTAATTTATAGTTTTAACATTATCTTTTCATCTTATTTAAATCGTTTATTAATGAGGTAATCCCTACATCATCATGATGTAATAGATAATTTAATTTATTTAATGTCTAAAAATTATAAAAAAATATCATGATGTATGAAATCTTTTTAGATTTCTAATGACTATTTATAGTCCAATATACCCTTTATGTAGACAAAATGAAAAATGTTTTACTCAGGTGATACATTCTTTGTTATAATTAACTTTCTTTAAAAATAAAAAGATAAAAAGTCACTTTCCCACAAAGGTGATTCCATGGGGTCCCCATGTTTGGAACAAGGCATACCATGGTCAGCCATGAGACAACCAGTAGCATTAGGACAAATGTTGGTGTCATTTGTTTATTATTATGATATTACTTTATTATCCTTAACTACCTGATTACTCATTAATCAAGATAATTAAAAATAATTACCGTCGTTACTATTCATAATGTCCAAAAAACAATAGAGTCTTGATTAAATAATTTGGACCTTATGCTTCCAAATATATAATCCATTTTACCAAATTTCAACCACATAAATTGCAATAATTTATTTAAAAATAATTCCCGTTGTCAAAACAAATAGCGGGGTTTTTTGAAACAATATCTATGAAAGGTTTGGCATTAGTTTATGCCCAATTCCAAAGTGAAATTAATCCTAATGACCACCATTGGATTAAATGATAAAAACATATTCTATTTAAACTTTAAAACACATTAAAAATATAATATAACTATATAATTAAATTAGATGAAAAAATAGTTTTGATGTAAAATGCAGTATTTGTCACTATTCATTAAAAAATGAACATTGTCAGAAAAATACCAAAAAATTATCCATTGTAAATTTCAATGTCCCAATCATAAATAATAAGTTTATTTTGAAAAATAGATCTTATAAAATTGTCAAAAGTTTGATTTAAAAAGGGTTTTCCATCAAAAGGCAGTAAAACAATCTTTTAAGAATATTAGTGTATTCCATGCTTAAGATTGGATTTATTCTCATTTTAAGCCTCTAAAACACTATCTAATTAATAGATAAAAATAACCATTATTCATTACCTACTTGGGATGTTACATCCTTCCCCCCTTTAGAAAATTGCGTCTCCGCAATTTATTTACTTATCGAATAAGTGGGGGTACTTATCTCTCATTGCATTCTCAGATTCCCATGTTACCTCTTCACTCATGAGGTTTTTCCACAAAATCATTACTTGATGAATCACCTTATTCCGTAACACTTGATACCTGTGGTCAAGAATCTGGACTGGTTGTTCCTCATAAGATAGGTTCTCTTCCAACTGAACTACCTCTAGACTCAAAACATGAGATTGATCTGGAATATACTTTTTCAACATAGAAACATGAAAAACATTGTGTACCTGAGATAAACTCGGAGGTAAAACCACTCAGTATGCAACTGATCCAATTTTCTCCATAATTTCATATGTTCCAATGATCCTTGGACTCAGCTTTCCTTTCATACCAAATCGCATCACACTGGTCCAGGGTGAGACTTTGAGAAAAACATGATCACCTACCTAGAAAGATAGATCCTTCCTCCGGTTATCCGCATAACTCTTCTGCCTGCTCTGAGATGTTCTCACGTGTTTCTGTATCAGCTGAACATTTTCAGCCAACTCTTCTACCAATTCTGGTCCCATCAACTTCCTTTCACCCACTTCATCCCAGAAAGCTGGATTTCGACACCGTTTACCATATAATGCCTCAAATGGTGCCATCTGTATACTGGAATGAAAACTATTATTATATGAAAGCTCAACCAAAGAAAGATGTTGGTCCCAACATCCCTGATAATCCATCGAACAAGCACGTAGCATATCCTCCAATGTCTAAATCGTTCGTTCTGACTACCAATATGATTGAGGATGAAAAGCTGTACTAAAATTTAATTTAGTACCCAACGACTTCTGAAGGCCCTTCCAAAAGATAGAAGTGAACCTGGGATCACGGTCAGATACAATGGGGAGAGGAACTCCATGTAACCTGACTATCTCTTTAAGATACAAATGGGAAAGTTGATCTTGGGAAAAAGTATCTCGTATAGCAAGGAAATGAGCAGATTTAGTCAAGAGATCAATAATAACCCAGATTGCATTATTACCTTGAGGTGTCTTCGGAAATCCCACAACGAAGTCCATGGATATATTTTCCCATTTCCATTCTGGTATAGGTAAAGGCTGAAGCATCTCTTTTGGTAACTTCTGATCTTCTTTAACCTGTTGACAAGTAAACACCTCATAGTAAAATCCGCAATATCTCTTTTCATTCCATCCCACCAAGTAATACTCCCGCAGATCTCTGTATATCTTAGTACTGCTAAGATGAACTGAAAACAGAGAACTATGAGCTTCACATAACAACTCTATCTTCAACTGTAAATCACAAGGCACACACAATCTCTTCCCAAATCTCAAAACAAAATCATTATCAATGTTGAATTCAGGAAAATTACCCTTCTGAACCAGCTCTACCTTTTTCTAAAACTCACAGTCTTGCTTCTGTGCTTGCTTGATTCTATCTGATAGAGAAGATTTCACTGATACCTGAAACAAAACAGAAGGACATCCTGCACCAAAAACTTCTATTCCAATGTTCATCAAATACTTAACCAAAGGATCACATTCCAAATGCAACATTGTTAATGAAGCATTACTTTTCCGACTCAAAGCATCAGCCACTTTATTTGCTTTTCCTAGATGGTAATGAATTGTACAATCATAATCCTTGATTAATTATAGCCATATCCTCTATCTGATGTTCAATTCTTTTTGAGTGAATATATACTTTAAACTTTTGTGATCGGTATATATTTCACACTTTACTCCATACAAATGATGCCTCCAAATTTTTAAAGCGAAAACCATAGCAGCTAATTCCAAATCACGTGTAGGATAATTTACCTCATGAATTTTCAACTAGCGTGAAGCATAAGCAATTACCTGATCATTCTGCATTAGGACTCAACCAATTCCTTTAAATGAAGCATCGTTGTAGATAACAAACTCCCCATTCCTGGAAGGTAGTGCCAAAACTAGAGCATTCACCAATCTTCTTTTCAATTCCTGAAAACAATCGTCACATTATTTTGTCTAGATAAACTTTACACCCTTTCGAGTTATCTTAGTCATTGGACTAGATAACCTTGAAAAATTTCTAACAAACCTTTTGTAATAGCCTTCCAAACCAAGAAAGCTACGAATCTCAGTTATATTTGTTGGTCCTGGCCATTCTTCAACAACCTTTGTTTTTGCAGGATCAACGATTATCCCATCTTTAGAAACAATGTGACCAAGGAAAGAAATTTTTTGCAACCAAAACTCAGACTTGATTAATTTCCCATACAATTTCTTTTCTTTTAAGGTCTGCAAAATATCCCTTAAATGTCTTTCATACTTCTCTTTACTTTTAGAAAAAACCAAAATATCATTAATATAAACAACCAAAAACTTATCCAAGAACTCATGGAAAATTATATTCATTAAGTCCATGAATACAACAGGTGAATTGGTTAGCCCATAAGGCATTACTTAAAATTCATAATGGCCATATCTTGTACGAAACACGGTCTTCGGAATATCTTCTTCCTTTACCTTCAACTGATGGTACCCTGATCTAAGGTCAATCTTGGAAAAATATTGAGCTCCCTGGAGCTAATTAAACAAATCATCAATATGAGGAAAAAGATATTTGTTCTTAAAAATGATATTATTCAAGGCTCTATAATCAATGCAAAGTATCATTGAACCATCTTTCTTTTTAACAAATAAAACAGGAGCACCCCATGGTGATGTGCTAGGTCGAATGAAACCTTTCTCTAATAAATCTTGCAATTGCTCCTTCAACTCTAAAAGTTCAATTTGAGCCATTCGATAAGGGGGTTTTGAAATTGTCTTAGAATCAAGAACTATGTCAACAGTAAACTCAACTTCTCGATCTAGTATTATTCCAGGCAACTCATCCGGAAAAACATCAGGATACTCATTTACCACTGGCACATCACTAATCTGAACGGTTCCATTGTTTTCAACAATATGTGCAAGGTAACATTCATTTCCATCCTTTACACGTTTCTCGGCCTCTTGATATGTTATCAATAGTAAGGGTCCATTCATGTACACAAACTGAAAGTCTTTCTGAAAAGAAACTTCTTTAGCTCTACATTCAATCTTAGCTTGGTAAATAGAGAGCCAATCCATACCCAGGATAACATCAAACTCCACTAGAGGTAAAACAATAAGTTTTTCAAGTACATTCCTTCCACGGACAAGGATAGGAAGATTATTATAAATTCTCTTTGCCTCAACATTTCCCCCACGGGTTTTTACCCAACTTTCAGGAGTCATTTCTTGAGATGGTATTCCCATTTTACTAGAATGTTTTTCAGAGATGAAGGAATGTGTAGACCCCGAATCAAACAACACACTGGCATAATCTGAAAAAAAAAACAAAGTACGTGATACAACCTCATTTGATGGCCCGACATCTACTGAAGTAGTTGCAAAGGATTTCACCACCCCTTTCTGCTTGTAGTCTAACTGATTCTCATCAATCGAGATCATTGTCAGACATTCGTTTGCATAGTGACCCATCTCATTGAACTTAAAACATTTCACTAACTGTAAATTAATTTTGGACTTACCATCACCTTGATCCTTTTCAGTGCAATCACGACCCTTATCTCCCATCATACCACATCCGTAGCACTTCCCAGAATTCAGAAGACAATCCCCAGCATGCCTTTTACCACATTTATCACAAACTGGAAACATAGTTTTCTTACCGTGAGACCTTTTTTAAGAATTCTTTCCTTTCTCATGTAACCTCGGTCTCTTCTTCTACAGGTTTTTATAGAACACTTGATCATCAGAAAACTCCATTTCCACCTTCTCAGAACATCGAAAAAACTTTTCATAACTTTTAAACTCACGAGAAGACAATGCCCTTCGATATTTTGGCTTTAATCATGAGTAAAAACGATTGATTTTACTATCAAGGTCTCAGATAAAATTTTGAGCATAACTTGCCAATCGAGTGAACCATTCTTCATAGGCATCCACTGAGTATTTTTCTTGCCTCAATTCCAGGAATTTTTTTTTCATCCTAAGTCGAACAGCCATAGGAAAATACTTCTCAAGAAACATACCTTTGAATTCATCCCAGTCGAGAGCATCAATCTCATCAGCGTCCCTGATATTTTTAACCATCGACCACCACTGATCTGCTTAACCCTCCAAACGGTAAATAGAAAGACTAGTATTTTGATTGTCTGACCACCCCATGACATCGAAAATATTCTCCCGTGATTTAGTCCACCCTTCAGCTAGCATAGGGTCAGATGATCCTCTGAATGATGGGGGATGTTGCCTCATAAAATGTTCCACTACAGAAATGTTCCTCTGCGGTTGATCTGGCTGATCTCATGCATGGATACCACCACCATTTATCGCTTGAGTCAACTGCTCCATTATTTCAACAAACTGTTCAGTTCCAATTCCAACCATCTCAGGATGCTGATTCGGAAGGTTATTTCCTTCTGTATGCCTTCCTAGCACTGCTTCCCTGTTTCCTCTACAGAAAACCATTCTGAACAAACATGTCTTAGATGAAGCAACATGGTAATCTTAAAATGCTATATCATTTCAATTTGACCATAAAGAAATTTTTTTGGATAATCATTTAATAGAATTCTAACTCGTAAAGTTATCTAAACCGACCTCTGATACCAAGTATAAGGCCTTTGCCTTAAACCTTACTTAATCATGAGATATTTCAAGAATACACCTTGAGAATATTTTCCGGTTTATATTTTTAGAGAATTAGATAATAAAACATGCATTACATTCCACATTTAAACAAAGTGGTTACATAAAAGATAGTATTCTTTTTTCCCCATCAACAGAAACATATTTAAAATAAAACATGGATTCTATCTTGACACTTCCTTGACACTATCATCATATCATGTACCTTTCCCTTGACCTGTGAAAAAGATTTCAAAAACTTGGGATGAGCATAAAAAAATTAGTAAGGGATATAAAAATATGGAAAGTAAACATGAGTACATGTATACATAAAAATAAATTAAATAATACTCTACTCATAAAACATAAGCCCTTGAAAATACCTCATAAAATCAGGAATAAAACATAGAAATCATAAGACATAAAGGTAACTAGAGGCATTCATAACATTCTTACGTAGGGAGTAACCCTCTTGGTTACGTTTGGAATACCCATCACAGTATATTCCCTAAATCTCTTCAGAGAAACCTTAACGATTAACTCCTTCGCATTACCCAATGCATTGGAGAGCTATATCGGGCTCACCCGCCCATAGTTTATCACAGAACCACCCGTCTTCATAACAATTCCCAAGAACCATAACATAATCGTATCACATAAAACATTCATAAAGGAAACATAACATTTCCACATTTCAATCACAAGATATCAATACAACACATTGATATAATAGAAACATTATGAAAACCATTTTCGATACCAAAATAAAAGAAAAGTAAAACATGGTATTTATTTTTCATTTAAAAAAAGGTATGGCTTGTAGAGGAAGATGAAACTCAAATAATGGTCACGGCGGCAGAGAAGTCATTGTCGCCGCATACGTACGAAAAAAACAATCCCCTTTTGTCATTTTGTAAAACGCTTTATATAAAAAAGATTCCATTTGGATAAATGTAAAATTCAAAGGGATTTATACACTGTATAAAAGAAAGTTGTGTATAAAACATAATATGCCTCAATGAAAGGAGATTGAGATAAAGTCTCATACCTCGGGTCCGACATGACTCGATCGTTCTTTAACCTCCTGAATAATAAACTTGAGTTAATTTATACTTTCTTAAGAACCTTTTTCATATTCATTATTCCTTTTATATCACTTATTACCATGTCATGAACACTATGTAATTATTTAAGTTAATAATGGTCGTTTTAATGATCATTGGTACCACTAGTGTAGAAAACGTTATTTACGTCGGTTATTTTTCATTTTTTACATCAGGTTTTAGCCGACGTTAAGATAGAAGACGTTATAAATAATGTTTTTACATATGTTATTTAAAAACTAATGTAACATACATAACATCGCGGTTTTTATCACGTTAGTTAATTAATAACTGACGTGAAAACCCCGGGGGGGGGGGGGGTTATCACGTCGGTTATTGTATAATCACCGTGATAAACCCAGGGGGCTTTATCACGTCGATTATACAATAACCGACGTCATAAACACGTATGGGTGACTTTATCACGTCAGTTATTGAATAACTGACATGATAAACTCCTGGGTTATGGTTTATCACGTCGGTTATTAAATAACCGACGTGCTAAACCAGTCCCGGGAGGGGTTTATCACATTGCATAATCAATAATCAATGTGATAAAAAGCCTGGGAAATGGTTTATCACGTCGGTTATTAAATAACCGACCTGATAAACCAGTCCCGGGAGGGTTTTATCACCTCAGTTAATCAACAATGAACGTGATAAAAGGCCTGGGAAATGGTTTATCACGTCGGTTATTAAATAACCGATGTGATAAACCATTTCTCAGGTTGTTTATCAGGTCGGTTATTGATTAACCAGCGTGATAAAGCATTTCCCAGGTCATTTATCATGTCAGTTATTAGATAACAGACATGATAAACCATGACACAGATGTTTATCACGTGGTTTATGAAAAAAACCGACGTGATAAATGCTTCTCGATTTCTTTATCTCATCGGTTATAAAATAACCGACTTGAAAGAAAATTTTTTTAAAAAAAAAATCCACTGCAGTCCTCTGCTCTCCCCCAAAATCAACCAGAAACCAAATCAATAATTCCTACCATAAAAACAAAAGATAAAAACATGAACTAGAGAAAATTTAAGCATTTACATTGATAACAGACAAAACTTTCCCACTTGATAGCCCCCACCCTCATGTATACCCCCTGTACAGCCCTCCCCCACCCCATTGGAGCTCCCTCAACACCCTAGACTGCCCCCGACCCCTTGGACAGCCCCAAACACCCATCGACACCCCCCCCCCCACACCCTTCTTAACAGAACCCCCTCACCCACTCACCCCACTTGACAGCCCCCACCACACCCCTGGACTGCCCCCGACCCCCTGGACAGCCCTAAACACCCCTTGGCAACACCCCACCCTCCTGAACAGCACCCCCTCACACCCTCACCCCACTTGACAGCCCTCACCCTATTAGAGCCCCTACCACACCCCTGGACTGCCCCTGACCCCCTGGACAGCCCCAAACACCCCTCTACAACCCCCCCCCCCCCACCCTCCTGAACAGCACCCCCTCAGCCCACTTGACAGCCCCCACCACACCCCTGTACTGCCCCCCGACCCCCTGGACAGCCCCAAACACCCCGGGACAACCCCCTCCCCCACCCTCATGTATACCCCCCCCCCCCCACACCCTGGACAGCCCTCCCCCACCCCATTGGAGCCCCAACCATACCCCTAGACTACCCCCAACCCCCTGGACAGCCCTAAACACCCCTCGACAACCCCCCCCCCCCCCCCCACCCCCCCCCCCCCACCCCCCCCCCCCACCCCACCAGGCATCCCTCTCAGACCCCAGGACACCCCCAACCCCACTGAACACCCCCACACCCTTGAAACCCCGCCCCCCCCCAGACCAGAATCCATAGCAGAAAAACCATCATAAGTAGACTGAAACAAGAAGTAGAGCAAAATTAAACATTCAAATATATAACATTCAAAACCTACACTGTCAACTTCAAAAAAAAATTCCAACCTAAATGACTACCAAATACAAAATTACAATGAAAATATTCAAAATTAAATTTTACATTACAAACAACTAAAATTTAATCAAACATGTAAACTAATTTGACCACTCCACTTGTAGTTGTTTGATGTCTTCAGCATTATAGGGTTGAGGGTCATCAAAAATATACAAATGAAAAGGATATTATTTAACGTGTATAATGAGTAAATAAAATTGAAATATTATGGAAAAGTTTAAAATGAAGTCTTACCAGGTCAAAATTCACAGATGTCCCAGTTGTTATTATTTCATACATAAATCTTAACATATAATATCCGCATTCGATGACGCCTTGTTGTTCATGAAAATTATTTTTTAATGAGTGTAAATTCAATATATTATTTTAATGTAATAAATAAAAAAGTACAAATTATAAATTGATATTTACCTTCGCATTTACATATTTGATCTTTTCATTCCTTTTCTTTGCGTTTTTTCGAAAGTAGACCTGTGCCCTATTAGAAAATAATACTAATGGGGTAAATTTAAAATTCATTATAATATATAAAACTATTGAGAAATTGAATCTTACTTTTCCAATATATTCTTAAAACTTTCCCGCACATCATCATGGAATGAGAATATCCAATAAAGTGCTTTCTCCATTGGGAAAAAACCCCTAACATCCAATGATCATTGATAAAAGGAAATTTAATGTTAATGGGTTTTTATGTTAAAATATAATTAACTCTTTGAGAGAGATGTGTTTCATACCTGTCACAAAAAGGCATCATCCAACATTTTGTGACTATATTCTTTTCAAATCTTTCAGCAATATAAAGAATTATTTGTTCCTCATCCAATGCACATGCTTCAGGGGAAATCAATTGCGGGTCCATGAATCCATATACATCTGTCAGCTCATTCCTCTCACAAATTTTATAAAGATGCCTAATACAAAACAGACATAAGTGTACATTTTTAATAAATATAATGCATGGAAAAGGTGTTAAAACTTATATGGAAAAAATTTCACCACGTTGATGCCCAACTTATCTCTAGTAACAAGCTCCATGATATCTGTTTTCATAATCCCCACATTTATTTCACGTCCAAAAACATGATCTTCCAATGGAAACTCATAATGATCTACCAAAAAATATGAATATCTTGACAATCTATCAAGACTACTGGATTCTGTATCTGATGTCATAGCGATTTGTCTTTCTTGTTGTCTATACAGTATTTCATTACCTTTGAAGTATTCCTATAAAAATAAATTGAAAAATATATTAGTTTTCAAATGATAAAACACAAATAATAAAAAAAAAGATATAACATTCATACCTCTATGGTAATGAGTCGAAGAAGTCTGGATGGCCAAATTAAAAAATGGCTGATACTATGTCCAACTGTCACCACCTCATCTGTAGGTAATGGTACCCGAGCTGATCTATCTATAATATCCTTTACAGTGACCCTCTAATTCTCTACCTCTAATTGTTGATGATGAACTGTATCTCTTATACAATATACCAACCCATATGCTACTATGTTCTATTGAGAATCATCAACATACAACTCGCAATAAGAAGGAAGCTGCGGCGGAGGAGTAGGATAAAAAATGGGCTCAGAAGGTTGAGGTGGGGGAGTGGGAGCTACTGGCGGAGGTGGAGGATAAATAATGGGGTCTGCAGGGGGAGGTATAGGAGTGGGAGCTGCAGTCTGAAATTGTCTTTGCATGTATGCAAACATAGACTTCACCAACACTCTAATCTTTTCCTCCATCATCGCATTAATTTTATGAATTTATGACTCCAAGGAACCAATTTTTTTCTATAAACCCCATAAATGTCTGAAGTTGAAGAACGTGTCAACACTTTTCTTACCAATACACCTACCAGATATCCTCTTACATGACCAGGATGTTCGGGTCATCCCAATGTTATAGATAAAATATCTTCCCTCCCAGTAGCTGTAAATGTTCCCTGTGAACTCTGCTCCTCAAGAGAGTCCTGTATTAATTAATTGAACATTTCTGCAATAATTGAAACTATATGAAGAAAATGGTTAACTTAAATAAATAAAATATATATTTTACAATCTTCTCAGCTACGATTCTCGATTCATTCGAAAGATATTACCCTTTTTCCCTTCCGATATCTCTTCCATTTTTCATGTCTAGATGGAGGGGATGGAGGGTCCACCTCTCCAGAGCTTGAAGACTCAGCTCTTAGTTGTTGAAATTTTTCTGCCATCATTTCTTCTTCCAATAATGCATACCCTCCCTGAGATAAAATATGAGGGTATACATTTTTATATTGGATCTCCTGAGGAGCTTTCCTTGTTTGCTGTAAATTAAGAATAATAAATCATTACCAAAACGTTAATAAGATCATTTATATAAGAAATCTTATAAAATTTTACACTGACCTTACCAAAAATGGCTCTTTTCTTGTATTTTCAAAAATCTTAATCCATGTGTCTTCATCTATAAAGGGATATATATGGCATGGATTTTCATGACTCCTATGACCAAAAATGAAATCAGATGAGAGTGTTGATTTGAAATCCCTCCATCTCTTGGAAGCCAACGATAATCATTTCTTCCTGACTCCTCCAGTGTCCGGAATATCAAATTTCATCTGATAAAGAAGAGGTTAAACATATTATATATACTAGAAACATTTAAATAATATTCAAACAATAGAAAAAGATCTTAATAAAATCATCTCCCATAACTGAGAGATTATCGCTTTATCCACACTTCTCCAGTCATCATACAGAATGCTTACTTTCCTCTTAGCCTGAGTTTCTACAAAGCTCTTAAAATCATTTTCATTTGGACCTCTAGGAATATCATCATCATCAAACTCAACGACTATCCTCTGATCCTGCATACGGGAAACTGATAATTTTGGTAAACGTGTGCTCCCACGTTTACCAACCTTTGAACTCTTTTTTCTAATAGGAGCATGTGAATGTTCCTCCCCAGAGGTATGACCAATATTCTCATCTCTAGAATCATGTGGTTGATCAACTGAATGATCTTTCATTATCCTTTAAACCAAAAAAACATATGTTAGTTCAAAAATATACAAATTCAAATATTTTAATACTACTGTAATCAGAAAATAGAAAAGTGTACTAAGTTACATAATAGTAATCATTGGTAATATGGTAAGAATGTTAAAAAATGGTAAATATGGTAAATATGGTCAAGATGGTAAACATGGTAAACATGGTAATCCTGGTAAACATGGTAAATTAATTGTCACTGAACAAAAATAATAGATATATAATTCATGTAATGGTAAACATGATAATGTAATCTAAACAAAAAAAACCTTAGACTTATTTTGTTTTAAAACATGTTTTAATAAATAAAAAACATACAACATCAAACATTTATGAAAAATATAAATGTAAACAAGAAATAAACATATGTTACCTATAATTTTAGGAATGTACAAATGGATTGTTTTCCCAAATTCCTTCGTCATGATCGTTCCTTATGGCACAAACCATGTCCTCAACATGCTCATAATTATGTTCTATTAATCGTTACATGGAAGTAGGGATCTCACATAAATCAGAATCTTCATCAACTTCATCCAGACAAACATATTGATTTTTCCCTTATAAAACAACAGCCCACTGTATATCTGATTGGTCTACTACATAGAAAATTTGTTTTTCATGTGTTTCCATTATAAAAGAATCATCTGTGTCTTCCAATCTATTCAGATTAACAAGTGTCATTCCAAATTCATCATGTCTGACACTGTTGTTACCGTTAAACCATTTATAGTTAAAAACATGAACTTTAATTTTAATGTAATCAACCTCCCATATTTATTCAATCACTCCACAATATGCACTTGATTCAGAAATTGGGGTTTTTTCCTTAGCACTCGAAAAACGAATTGCTTCTGCAAACACCAATACACCACTATTCTGAACTTTACTTCTGTTGTCCTGAGCTTTCGTATGAAATGTATAGCCATTAATGTCATAACCGGACCATGTTATCACATTTAAACATGGACCATCCACTATCCATTTTAATTTCTCTGATACAACTGATCTACCAAGCAAAGTCTTTTTAGTCCATGACAAAAAAAAATTGTTGTGCTCATTCAAAATCCACATTTCTTTCTTCGTTGGATGACATTGTTTCAACTCATTAATATGCAATGTGATATATGGTTGAGCATCAGCTATGTTATTCAAGATGTATGATTCTAACTTCTTCATCTGTTCAGCTGACAATGATTTGACTTTCAAGCCACAAATCCCCTTTCCCTCATTATTAACTCGTTCATAGCGAGATGGAGGAAAACCTATGTGTTGAGCCGAATCCAAGTACCTTGTAAAAAACTCTGCTACCTCCTCAGAAATATACTTTTCAATAATGGAGGCTTCAGGTCCATATGGATTTTTAACATACCACTTTAATATTTTCATATACCTTTCAAAAGGATACATCCAACGAAGATATACAGGTCCACAGAGCATTATTTCTTGAACTAGATGAATCATTAAATGCACCATTATATCAAAAAAAGTTGGAGGAAAATACATTTCCAATTGACAAAGTATAAAAATTGCATCCTTTTCCAAAATGTTCAAAGAATTCACATCAATCGCCTTGTTACAAATTGAATTGAAAAAATAATAAAACTTCATCATAGTCTTTCTGACACGAATGGGCAATATTACAGGCAATTCAACTGGTAGAACTTGTTGCATCATGACGTGAAAATCATATGATTTCATACCTATCAACTTCAAGTCCTTAAATGAGACAAAATTTTTTACATTTGAAAAATAACCTTGAAGAACATTGATATCATGAAAACACTGACAAAATCTAATTTTCTCCCTCTTCGATAATGTATGACATGTCGAGGGAAGAAATGTTCGTCTTACTTTAGGAGTGGGAGCTAACTTTAAACTTATTCCCATTGATAGTAAGTCTAATCTTGCATTCAACCCATCTTTAATCTTTCCTTTAATATCTAACAATGTTCCAATCAAACAATCACATATATTCTTCTCCATGTGCATGACATCAATATTATGTTTAACTTCATGATACCTCTAATATGGTAGCTCATAAAATATTGACCTTTTCTTCCAAATATGTCTATCATTACCAGATTTCTGTGTCTTTCCCAATGTAACATCAAGGTTTTTCACCCTCTCAAAATACAGATTCAGTGATAAAGGTTTTGGAGCAGTATCAAATTCTTGTGAGCCATTGAATGACTTTTTTAGTCTTCTATAAGGGTGACCCATAGGCAAAAACTTTCGATGACCCATGTATAATGTTTTCCTCCCATGATGCAATTGATAATATGATGTCTGTTGTTCACAAATTGGACATGCTTTATGCCCTTTAACACTGTATCCTGACAAATTTCCATACGCTAGGAAGTCATTTATAGTGAACAGAAGCACTACATGCAGTTGAAAATATTCCATTTTATAAGAATCATAAACCCTAATACCATCATCCCATAACAGTTTCAAATCATCAATCAATGGTGACCAGTAAACATCAATATCATTGTCGGGTTGATTTGGACCAGAGATCATTATACTCAACATGACATATTTTCACTTCATACAAACATCATGAGAGAGGTTGTAAATTACCAATAAAACAGGCCATGAACTATGTGTGCTATTGAGGGTTCAGTATGGATTCATTCCATCCATGCACAACCCTAATCTGATATTTCTTATTTCATTTCCAAATGTATAGTACTACGCATCAATTTTCTTCCATTGTGGACAATCAGCTGGATGACGTATTTTTCCATCACATACTCGTTCATCATCATGTCATCTAAACCTTTTTGCATCATGTGAATTAGGAAATAAACGTTTGAAATGATGAACTATAGGAAGATAAAAAAATACCTTTGCAGGGAGATTTGTAATCTCTACATCAGCCTGTGATTTCTATTTCACCTTATACCGTGATGTCCCACATTTAGGACACTCTGATAGAAATTTATATTCCTTTCTATATATAATGCAGTCATTCGGACATGCATGTATTTTCTTGTATCCCAATCCCACCGGGCATAATATTTTCTTGGCCTTGTAATGTGAATCTGGAAGATCGTTATCTTTTGGAAGAATGTCTTTCATCAATTGTAGCATCTCTGTAACACTTTTGTCACTCCATCCATGTTTCGCCTTAAGGTTAATCAATCTTAACACCACCGACAAAACCGTAAAATCTGTACAACCAGGATATAATGGTTTTTCAGCATCGCCATATAGACGCTAAACTTTTGGTTCTATCTCATTTTGTTCTACTACAATATCGCGAATCATTTCTTCAATTCCGTCGGAGTTACCATCTTGTGAATCATCATCATTAGTGACATTTCGTCCAGTTTCACCATGCCAATTCCAAGGGCTGTAACTCAGATTAAAACCATGACATATCAGATGATATTTTATCTCCCTACTTTTCTACTTCTTCAAATTCAATCATTTCAGACATGGATAGAAAAAAATGTCACTACTTGGAACATTTCGTTTAGCAAATTCCAAAAATGCATCTACACCTTCCTCATATTCATTGCTCATTCGATGTGCGGTAATCCAACTTCAACTCATTATTACCTATAAAAAATTTCAAAAATATATATATTTTTAAGATAAGACAAATATAAGTTTATATGAAAAAAATCATAATTTGAATGTAAAACAATTTTGAAATATAAAACAAATCTATGCTTATTTAAAAAAATATGCTTGAATATTATTATTAAAAGAAAATATAGTTAGATATAACAGTTTTAAATTCCATTGAATAAAAGAAAACTAGGGAGCCTTCATGGTTGATAGAAAATTGGAGAGAATAGAGTAAACCTGAGAATCAAATCATATTTAAAATAAAAACTTAGATGGAGAAAATCACAATGTAAATCCAAACACCCCAGGACACCCCCAACCCTTTGGACAGCCCCCACCCCCCGGACAACCCCCAAAACCCTCTGGACAGGCCTCCACCCACTTGGACAACCCCCCACATCCACCCACCCCCTAGGATATCCCCCATCCCTCTGTACAGCCCCCCAACCCCCTGGACAGCCCCCACCCCTCTAGACAACACACCCACCTCTCCTAGACACACCCCCCACCCCCTACCCCCTTGGACACCCCGCTGGACACCCCCAACCCTTTCGACAGCCCCCCACCCCCTGGACAACACCCCACCCCTCCAGACAGCACCACCACCCCTCCTGGACACCACCCCCACCCCCGACCCCCTTGGACACCCCCAACCCTCTAGACAACCCCCTACCCCCCGGACAACCCCCAAAACCCTCTGTATAGGCCTCCAGCCCCTTGGACAGCCCCCCACACCAACCCACCCCCTGGACACCCCCCTGGACACCCCCCAACCCTCTGGAAAGCCCCCACCCCCCGGACAACCCCCCAAACAAAGGTTTACATATAAAACTAGGGATGGTGAACAACAAAAAACACATGCATTTAATATATACTTCATCATGAAATAGATTGAATTAAATATTATTAAATATGGCTACATAAATGATCGTATGATAATTAAAAATAATCATTGATATTCAACTAGTCATATGATCACATGTTTCTTGATAACTAATATCATAATTTATTTTAACAAAAAAGTCACACAAAATAGTCCACAAACATGTTTCGCACCAACATCATAATTTAATAAAACAATTCCTCAATTTATAAAACATTCTGAAAATGTTTGACATCTTAAATCACCTCTTTACCTTTCAAAACCCCTTATTAGGTGAATAACATAGCCAAAATATTGCATTTACACCATTTTATCACTTTATTTAACTCACTAAATCATTTTCAATTTTTATAAAACAATCCCAAGAGGATGAACCATGTTTTTCACACAAAAGGCATTCCAAAACCCCCATTCAAGAAAAAAATCATACCAAAACAAATCCAAAATATAAATTTCATCTCAATACACATTTATTAAACCACCCCCATATTTTAATAATTTACCCCAAATAATGTCACAAACAATACACATAAAAAACAAACTTTTTCATAAAACACCTTCAAGAAGAGTGACAAGGTTTTACACATAACACCCATTCAAAAACCCCCTTTTGAGGCCCACATGACAACAAAGAATTAAAAAACCATAATTGGATTCCCCTTTCAAAATTAATGAATCACTTTCATAGGTTATAAAATACACCCAAATATTAACCTAAGATTCACACATTAAAATCAACCAATTTTAAGATAAAATGAATATATAAAATTAAAGACATATCCAAATCCATCAAAAATATTTTTGGGACCACAAAAAATATACGATGTAGGAAAAACGAATTAAAAAAAGCACACAAAAATATAGTGTTGTGAGTTGAAGGATTACATGAAATGGGGGTTTTCGAATGCCTTTTGTGTTGAGAGTTGAAAGCACACAAAATGAATTGAGATGATAGATCCGGGAAAAAAAGCACACAATATTCGAACGAGTTGAAAGAACACAAAACGAATGAAAAAAAAAGCACACAAAAATCGCAAAACATAAATATAGACTATCCGAAAAAAAAAACGAATGAAATAAATTTGTGGAAGGCTTACATGAGTGTTGCGAGATGAGATGATAGATCCGAGGAGAGTAAATATTATAAACGTTGTAGGAAAAATGAGTTTAACGCAGCGAGATCGAAGACCCGATTAGGGTTTATCGCGTGAGAGAGATGAGCCGCCGGACTGTCGAACGAAAATTCGTAAATGACAAACCTCGGGGGTTTTTAATTTTTTAAATGTTTTTATAACGTCGGTTATTTAATAACCGATGTTATAAACTATTTTTTTATAATTATAACTTCTATTATTATAATAACCGATGTTATAAATGTATCAGATACGGCTTTTTTTTACGTGGGTTAGTCAATAACCGACGTAAAAAAGACATTAAAAACCACAGTTTTTTTCATCGGTTATAAAATAACCAACGTAAAAAACCCCCCTCTCTTTGGTTTTTTACGTCGGTTATTTTATAAGAGACGTAAAAAGCCGCCGCGCTTTGGTTTTTTATGTCGATTATTTGATAACCGACGTAAAAACCGAACATGGGGGATTTTTAACGTCGGTTATTAAAAAACCGACGTTAAAAATCTACTCACCGCATTTGTGAGGTCGGTTATAAAATAACCGACGTAAAAAACCAGGTTTCACAGATTATCACGTCGGTTATATATAACCGACGTAAAAAATGGGGACGTAAATAACGTTTTCTGCACTAGTGTATTTGAGTCAAAAATAAACTCTTTATAATTACAAGTTGTTCATGTATCCATTATATCAAGAGTAATAATCATGATATAGATATCATATATATCATATATATCCAGTATATATGTGAATTTATAATATTACATAACATTTAGAGGTAAGAAATGAAATGCACCGTTCATGGAGACGGTAAGCCAAACGTATGCATGAGCGCTACTTTCATTTCTTTTTCCTATTTTATGGAATGGAATCATAATTATATAAAGTTATATTATAATTCCATTATAATATCATATATAATATCATTAATTACATCTCTTATACGTCCCATATATGGCATTAACGAATCAAATCACTTTGAGGGGGCGGTAGTCCGCACTTCCTAAAATGAAGATATCGTGTTTACCCATAATGGAAACCACAAAGGTAAGCCATAAATGAAAAATACCGAATCTTAAGTAAAACATAAAAATATTATATATCATATAAAAATATAGTGACATCTTAATGGCCACCTTTGAAGGTGTTATATGAGTGTTGAACAATCATCGTTTCGTGAGGCAGAAATTCACCATCCACAGAAACATTATGTTCTTTAACCATTACATATAGGTGTGTGTTTGTGTATCTCTAATAATTCTTATAAAAACATCATAGTTTATGTAAGATACTTATTTTGTTACAAAAGAAATGAATAAAAAGAGTTTAGGGGGTTGGAGAAGAAAAATAAAACATAAGAACCCAAGAGAAGACACTACCTTTAAATCGGGTAACTCTTTTTGATTTGAGTTCAAAGGCATCCTTGGGAAGACTTAAGCCCAAATTTAGGGTTCTAAGAGTTATAGAGTTATGTGGAGAGACAAAATGAGCAGGGTATGGCCGAGCCGAAGGCTTTGGAAGTGTGGGTAAGGTGGTATAGGTGGGGGGCTTTTATAAGAGGAGAGGAGGGGCACTCTTGGAAAGGTATAAAAGGTTACTTTATTTTCAAATGAGTTTCGGATTTTAAAGGTCTAAAATTGATGTATTTATAGGATAAGGTGACAAGGGTTCTAAATATACTCATCCAATAGGACTTTGAAAAGTGTAAGTTATAGTTTTAACATTATCTTTTCATTTTATTTAAATCGTTTATTAATTAGGTAATCACTACATCATCGTGATGTCATAAATAATTTAATTTATATAATGTCTAAAAATTATAAAAAAATATCATGATGTAGGAAATCTTTTTATATTTCTAATGACTATTTATAGTCCAACAGATCATTTATTTAGACAAAATGAAAAATGTTTTACTCAGGTGATACATTCTTTGTTATATTTAACTTTCTTTAAAAATAAAAAGATAAAAAGTAACTTTCCCACAAAAGTGAATCCATGGGGTCCCCAAGTTTGGAACAAGGCATCCCATGGTCTGCCATGAGACAACTAGTTTCATTAGGACACATTTTGGTGTCATTTTATTATTATTATTATATTACTTTATTATCCTTAACTACCCGATTACTCATTAATCAAGATAATTAAAGATAATTACCATTGTTACTATTCATAATGTCCGAAAACAAAAGAGTATTGATTACATAATTTGACATTCTTATTCCAAATATGTATTCCATTTTACCAAATTCCAAACACAGAAATTACAATAATTTATTTAAAAATAATTCCCGTTGTCAAAACAAATAGCGGGTTTTTTTGAAACAATGTCTATGAAAAGTTTGGCATTATTTTATGCCCAATTACAAAGTGAAATTAATCCTAATGACCCCCATTAGATTAAATGGTAAAAATATATTCTATTTACACTTTAAACCCCATTAAAAAGATAATCTAACTATATAATTAAATTGGATGAAAAAGCAGGTTTGATGTAAAATGCAGTATTTTTCACTATTCATTAAAAAATGAACATTGTCAGAAAAATACCAAAAATTTATCCATTGTAAATTTCAATGTCCCAATAATAAATAATAAGTTTATTTTGACAACTAGAGCTTATAAAATTGTCAAAAGTTTGATTTAAAAAGGGTTTGCCATCAAAAGGCAGTAAAACAATCTTATAAGAATATTAGTGTATTACATGCTTAAGATTGGATTTATTCTCATTTTAAGCCTCTAAAACACTATCTAATTCATAGATTAAAATATATATTATTCATTAATTACATGAGATGTTACAGAAACAGAGTTTGGAAACATGATATAATAATCATTATTAATAGATAATATCATAATCATATATCATATAATTATATAATTGTCATAAGATTCTACATTCACAACATTGTGAAAATAGATAAATATAATGAGTTCATGGAAAAAAATCGTTGAATGTAGATAATCATTATTGAGTTCACCATAATTCATGTGAATATAGAAAATAGAAATAAAGTTAATTTTTTATCTTTCAAATTTTGATCAATCTCATTTTTCTCTTCATAATATTTTTGAATTTATGTAATCCATATTGTGTTCTCATGTAATATTTTGAATATAGAAAATAAGATTCTTGGTAATTCTTAGTCTTCTAAATACAGTAATTTTTCATCATGTTCACCTGGTATATAAAAAACATTGGGTGAGTAAAAACATCATCACTTGAATAGAGGGTGATATATGCCCCCACATATCATTATTTATATAATTTTTTTCTATAATTCATCAATCATATAAAAATCCAATGTAAATATAATAGGATTCACTCATAAAGTCACAAATACCCAAAAGAAATAAAATGGGTCTCAAAAAACTTCCAAATTTTATCTCCCAAATTTACCTCAAAAATATAACTGATTGAAAAAAATAAAGAACCTCAAACATAAATTTCATAGCAATATTTTTGTGTGATTCCCAATAAATAACATCCTTGGATATTATCCATTTAGAGATAAATAAAAACACTTGTTATCAAAGAATGAAAGTGTTTTATGATAAAGATTTTTTCTTTACAATTTGTATGTTGGCCTATTTGAAAATAGTATTTTTCATAATGGTTATTTTTTTGAAATTAATAATAGGAATTTTTTTAAAAAATATTTTTCAAAATGTATCAATAATAAATACATGAACAAACAAAGTGATTTAAAAAATTGATGTGAAATCATTTTGAAAACCTTTAGATTTTAAAATAAATATCCAATAATGGAGACATAAAAAAAATAATGGTTTAAAAAATTTATGGAAAATATTTAGAAAACATTTTTTTATAAAACATTTGTTCTATGAATAGACATGAATTTTTTGAAAATAAATTCAGAGTGGATGAGAAATTATTTTATTTTGAATGGATATTTTAATTTATTTAATATTTTAAAATTTCCTTAATGGAAACCAACTTAATAAAAATATTATCTAAAAAATATATTTCAATATAGGATAATGATAACATGAAGGTCATGAGATATAAAAAATATTGATGTTTCTTCATGAAAATGAACTCATTTTATAGAAATAATATCTTGTTCAAATAGAGGAAAACATTATTAAGGTAGATGATAATAATTATTAACAAGGATATAGTTATTCTAGTAATAATAATATCGTGGTAAAAAATTGTTTTAAAATGAAATATTTCCGTTTAGGGGAAAGTAATTATCAATTAAATATATTTTTAGTTTTGAATATATTTATCATGGAATTAAAATGTTATGGATGAAGAATTTTAAATCGTCAAAGGTACTACTGTTAATGATGAACCTTATCACCTTGGCATCCATTTAATCAATTGCCATATAAGGAAGGAAAGTGATACAGATTTTAAATTCCCATTAACTAATTGAATATGTTAATAGTAATTCATTAGATTGTAATCACACCATATCAATTATTTTATGGTTCGTAATAAGAAATATGTCCCATCAATTTAAATTAGAGACATGAAATCAATTCAATGAATTACCTCATAGATGATCACAGTTTTACTTATGGTATAAAAAATAACTATATTAACAAAAAAAATTATAACCTTACTCAAATTCATTAAATTACAAAGAAATCACTTTTAATTATTCTCTCTCTATATATTAGTTAGTTATTATCAATTTTCTATTTTCGGTGTGAGTAATCATGATTATTTTGAACTAATTTCATAATTGTTGTGTTATTATTCATTATTATCTCAAATTTCATATATCATATATCAAAAATAATACTTTAAATTATGCAGTATGATAATTTATGAAGACATATTTTCATACCATGATATTATCAGTTATGGTTCATGTAAAAGAAATTGGTGACATTTATGTTTTAGTGATTTTATAACAAAAAATGATGATATAATAGTTACTAAATGATATTTTTATATTAAAAAAATGAATAAAAAACTAATAAATTTCATATTAATATCCAATATTAAATTTTCAATTTCACAATTTATATAAATTTATATAAATTTCCATGTTGATCTCTAAATTGGCCCAACAAGGGTATTTAAAAAATAATGTGTGAGTGTGGTTATGAAAGAGATCCTTTAATTATTTTATCATTATCAAAAACAATTACTAAAATTATTTTAATTTTGTTAATGAGATGAAAATAAATCTATAATATATATATATATATGAATATTTTAAATGAAAAATATTTTGACACTTATAACTAAACCAATTTTCCACATGGTATATATTTTAAGGTCATTAGTTTTCAATGATCACTTATTTATAATACTACTTATAGAATTACTAAATTATATATCCAGAATATAAATAATGTCTTTTGTTACATATGAATTCACAAAAAAAATTCCTATTACCTTCCTCGAAAGGTGGTAATGAAAAATGAACCATGTCATTCATTGAGGTGGCTGTCCAAATACACACAAGAAGCATTCAATTTTATCTATTCATTTGGATAGGAATATATAATTGTTATAAAATAAATTTAATAACATTTGATTATATTATTTATACATATTTCTTTATAAATGTATGGTTTTATTGTTATTGGGGATGATAGATGAGAATAATAAATAAATTATTTAAAATTTTATGTAGTATATATATTGTAGATATAGATATTTACATTAATTATATTTTGGAAATGAAGTACTTGAGTAACTTTATTCAGGATACATTGTATATAATATTTATATTTTATCTAGAATAATTATATTGGGTATAGGTGGCTGTGAATTTTGAACTAGGGGTTTTCCTTGAAAAGGGTGGAAGTGATACCCCTTTATAGAAGAAAAATATGGAAAATCCTTCGAAATTAATATTATATTAGGGTTGAGAACTTAATTGAATGAGATTAATGCGGGGAAATTTTTTCAATCATAAGGATAAAAAAATATTACAAAACTTTTCTATTATATAAGGACTAATTATCATAATGAATTAGTAAAACTCGTGCCATATTATATTACCCAATTTAAAACTTATTAATATTTTTTAATATTTAAATATGGTAATTATATTATCAATATATATATTAGTACACCCATCAAAAAACATTTATATTTTATAAATCCAAACTTTGATTCTATTTATTGTAAATCAATATAAAAATATATTAAAATAAAATTTCTAATCGAATCATATAAAATGATGGGAAAATAGTTTTGTACAAAAATTTATTTTACTCATAATCTATTGTTAATTTTTTTGTCATTTATTTATAATTACAAGAATGATAACTTTTTAATATCCAATTATTTGTCTATTTTAATATAGATCAATTTAACTTAAAATAAAATAAATTACTAAAAACACCATTTAAAAAATAGTTGTTTGGTCATTGTAATTAATATTTACCTTGGTAAATTAATTTTCATACAAAAAATTAAATTAAACCTAATAAATAGTCTGATACATTTTTTGAATATAATATTAACAAATAATTCTTATAGTTTATAAAAAAGTAAATTTTAATATTGTCACATAAAATTCATAAAAATCATTCTTCAGAAATTTAGTTTTATGGTTACAATTTTTGAAGTATAAATTTTTAAATATCATTTATTTTCTATGAAGATAATTTATCAATACTTACATATTAATTTATAGTTTTTAAAAGGAGATATCATTTTGGATATGAAATTTCCTCAACTCACTAGATCCTTGGTTGATCTATAATTCAAAGATGAATTATCCACCAAATAATCAAGGAGGTCATACATTCAACATTGATCAATGGTAATTTCACAAAGAATAAGAGTAAAATGGAATACATCTAAGAAGAACATACCATTCGAACTCTATCATAACGATCAATTTTTGATGGATCAAGGGAATTTGTATGATATATCATTAGATACAAATGTGGAGCTCATTAATTTGAAATATCTTATTGGGTTTGGTATTTTTCTGTTAACGAAAGTGAAATGTCATTGAAAATTAAAAACTATATGGTCCAAGTATTTCACCATTGGATTGGGCACACGATCCAGATGATATTCCTATAAGAATTACATGAATTAATCCTAAAAACCCATATAGCTTGTAGAGCACCACTAGCTAGATTATGGGGTAATATATTTCATATAAACATAATGGAACCCCATCGGCTGGCCAGTGAGATCCATTAGAGAGAACATTGCCATTTTATATATACCATAAGGACATTACCTTCCTCACAACTGCATCCACAAACTCTTGAGACTCAATACTACAATATTCATCTTATTAAACACAATATTAGGTATGAAAACAAGATAAAATAGAATTTTAAAAACATTAACATATCATATAATGAAAACATGTGTGGGTGTTATAATTTTCCCCCTCTATGATCTTATAATCCCCATGAAGTTCCATTAATAGAAATTATAAAACAACATAGGCCACTAAGAATAAACAATAGCATCCATATCCAATTTATCCTCATGATCCTCTCTGGATTACCTCAAAATAAAAGAACAAGGTAGTATATTTATTTTATGTACTATCTTTTTTAAATCTAAGACTTTCACTGGGTGTTCCATGTATAATGTGTTACTATCTAGCTCAACATCCCAGCATTTGATGAAATGAATATGATTTGGAAATTACCCAAAAGTATATTAAAGATAAAACATTTCATGAATACCTTGATAGTGATTTGTAATATCTAAATTATATTCCATTATCTTATAATACTCGCTAAAATCATGGGTCCACCATAGAATGATTATATCTTCCATTCCTTACACAAACATGGATTTTCAAACAAAAGTGTTACACCAAATAATGAAATATTTCCTATATTAAACTCAAAATTTAACCTCTTATTATAATTAGAATACATTTTCCAACTCTTACTTTGATCAACTTCCTCTGAATCAGGTTCACTCTCATGGAGGCCTCTTATAGAATGATGGGTCCCACAACTGTTGCCTCACCAACCTCCTTCCAACTGAGGGTTGGAAGACATGTCCTCCCATAAGAAAAATCATATTGTTGAATATGAATCAAATCCTCGTCATTATTTTTTTACATGAGCTCAACCAAGGATATGTAAACATATCAAGATCCTCATATGTTTAAGGAACATGCCCAAACCACATCCTCTAGTATGGGAATCATCATCTTAGACTGTCTATATTTTTTGGGATGGTATGTTGTTCTCAATAATAGTTGAGTCCCCAAGGCCTTATAAAATGTCAACAAAACATTAGATGATAAATATATATCTATATTATATAAAATTATAAAGGGAACTCAGTGGTATCCAAATATCTCATGTATATACTACTTTATCACCAAAACTACAGAGTGAGTCTTATCAAACAATAAGGAATGAAAAAAAATAATCAATCAAAAATCACTCGGTAAACATCACAGCTATGAGGTTCTATTGTAAATCCATCACAAATTCCATTAATAAATCATAAAAATTTTAATATATAAAATGAAGTGACTATATCATATACCCAGGATGTTTGTTCTCATCATTTACCCTATGTATGGTCATGAATATGGAAAGAAAACAAGTAATGTCACTCTCCATCCATATCCCAAAGAATAGATAAATCAATTAAAAGTATATATTTATTGATAAGTATACAAAACCCAATTAGAGGAATGGACTACAAATATTTCATTTATAATTATCACATTATCATATTCCATTAACCACCTAGGTATCAAGTCACCACCAACTATCTATTCCCACATAATAACACACTATGGGTATGTGTTCTACCTAAAATTTTTTCTATATAAGAGAATTTGTAATCACCCATGGGGAATGATTCATTAATCCATGGTCCTCAAAATCATCCATAATCCAATCATCTAATAAGATCATCAATATTCACATCTTCTATAAATTCAAATCTCTAAGACCTTAGGATACTTGTATCATACATCTAAGTGTTCCCAAAACATCATTTATATCTTGGATTATAATTCATTTCATATTAAGAAATATTGAAGTATATGACCTAGTTAATTTACCTCACATTCATGTTTCACTATCTGAAGATATATCGAAGACTCTTTATTCTTGGTAGATGAAACACCTCCCACTGAAAATACAATGTATCTAGAATATAAATGCATTGGCCAAGGGTTTCATATCTAATTATTTTGTTTTATAGTTCCACTCATGTGGTCAAAAATGATGAAAATAATTTTCTACATACGCATCCATGTGTATCAATGCCTCTCCGAAACTAACGCCCAGTTTATTGCATTACATTGCATTAATTATCCCTAGATCAAGATATATCAAGACTATAGTTGAAATTAACATCATATTATTCTTAAGAAATGTCCCTTCACAAAGGAAGAAAAACATGAAAATTATACCATTCTTCATCAGAAAAGACACGGGTGTAGATAAATGACAAAGTTCCTGGATAAAATATCGGTAGAAAACTATTGAACACATAGAGATCCATATCATAAAAATGTATTGGGAACATGTCCAAGACATCATTGCCACCAATTTCTTAGGCTACATGGATATTTAAATCTATGAAACCAAATTCACCAAGAACATTACCTCTGGGATACAATGTATAGACTTTTACAAGTATGAATAAATCTAATGTTCTAATCTCATAGATAGAACTATCTTGAGATGTATAACATGATTATCTCAGGTTAACAAGAAGATAAGGATTTTATCAACAAAAACATTGATGAATGTTTAAGGATATATGTGGAATTCCATGTTCATGATATCCAAGAAAAACATTTAGTACATTCATCTATCCAAAGAGAATCACCATGTATGGTTTTAGATTATACGAATTCAAGAATTCCTTCTTTGAAATGTCCTCATCTCTAACCCATTGAGGTTTATATACCAATTAGGGATAACAATTGAGGAACCACTCAGCTCACTATAATGATCTAAAAGGTCATAAATATTCGGTAAAGGATAATTTTTTATTCACTATTACATATTTTAGCTTATATTAATATATTCATATTTTAAAACTACTATGCACCTTTTGAAAAAAAATCATGTCCATGCCATAGTGATGTACTCACCCAGATAAGTCCCTTATCCTTGATGTCATGTGTTGTACACAGAGATCCTATAATTCATCTAATGTCAAATAATAAGGGGTTATCTAAATGGGTTATACAATTTGATTCATCATGATCTCATAGTCAACCCGTCTATTTGTTGGGGGCAGTCTATACATTCATCTAAAAATAGGTCTCAATAAGGATCCATGACTGCGGAAATGATGATTGGTCTATCACTAATCCTACATAAAAATCTAATCCCACAATTATAAAATGTGACCATACCAAGATAACTTATGTATGGAATAAATCTACATTCTCCTAGTCCATATTCTACAATAATCATGTACTTATCTCAATTCAATGTATAAAAATACATATGTTATGAATATAAATTAATCTAAAAAATAAATTTTTCATCCAATCAGTATTGAGAATCATGTTTATTAAATTCATATTTAGAATTATTATGTCCCATTGATTTTGAAAACAATGAGTGATTATATAACACATTAGTAATCAACAAAGAAGGTCTAATTTTTTACCAATATTTTATCAAGGGAAGTGAACTCTTAAGACTAATTTATTAGTAAATCAAATCCTGCAGTAACAAATGTAGTTATAATGAATGGGAAGGATTGGTATCAAACACTGAATTACTTAAAGTGTATTGGACAAAAACCATTCCATGAATATTATATGGTATATCACCTCTATCTTCTGAAGTATGATTCACATTATAAATAGGAACATCATCATTTTTACAACCATGACCTTTACACTCTTGCACATTCTCAGTAAATGGTTGAGTTTACTATGGGGGACCCTGTCGAATCCATAAGAAAGATATTCCATATATACTCTATCTGTATAGAACATGGTCCATGAGTCCCGGAAGAAAAACTACTGATGAGACCCCATTTTTTTTAAACCACATACACTTTATCAGGGGTTCTACCAAGAACATTCAATAATTGATTACATTCTCAATATTGATGCAGTGTGTACCAACTTCTTACAAAAACATTTTTTATGATCCCTTTCTCTACCATAAAATTTTACCACAACTCTATTACGACACATCATTATTTCCCTTCCTTTTTATCAAATTTTCACTATATTATTAATTTGAAACCAAGAGAGGATATGTGAATTTATCCTCCTATTGAAACTTAATAATCATTAGGGCCTTTCAAAACACCATTATGAATCATGTCTCATAAGAAACCAGTATCATCAATCCACATCAACGCTCTATGGACACATAATAAATGTCTAGCTTTGGTGTAAAAAAAATAGCCCTTCCATGAAATAATCCTTGAATGTTGTTTCTGATGGACACTTATATATCCCTTCCTAATTTAGTACACACCACCACATCATTGTGGGTCCGTATTGCAAGAAAATCGCCTACTCTACCTTCATATCAGTAAGTGTATCAATAAGGTCATAGATACCATTAATGTTGTATATCTAGTCTTTTACATCATTAATCTCTATACTACCCTAAAATGATTGTGGATTGGAGATTTGAAGTTCATTGGAATAGTCGAACATGGTAATTTATTCTCCTCCTCCCAATATAGGCATAAGATGATGTACATATGGAGGAGGTGGCCCATCTCTCATACCAACAGAGCATGAAAATGATCATACTATATAGAACCCTAATTCTAAAAAAGGGGTGGAATATGTTTGTTCTTATTATGAACCCAACCCAGATACCCTCTAAATACTGGTACATGTCATGAATTTTCAAATGCCTAAACGACAATCCTAATCCCCATGGGTTGGTGTCAAACACTTGGACTCAACAACAAAGAGAGAAATGATTCCCCCCACCCTGATGTTGATAGCATTACATATATAAAAATATAAAAATTAACTATAAATGAAATCATGAATAAATATTTCATAATTTATGCAAAACAATGAATAAATACAACTGAAATGGAAGTAATAATGTCCTAAAGAGACATGTCTAGTTTCAAAAGATGAAAAAATAAAACAGCTACAAAAAATGTCTCTATGTGACAGTGTAGGAAAACTCCCACAATCTAGCTAACCCCATCTGATAGAAAACCTCACTAAATCACTAAAGATTATTTCCTTTCCCTATATCAAAATACAAAACTAGGTCTATGGACAATCGAAGTGGTGTGCGGGGTGTAATCTAATAGGCTTACAAGGGTCCCACCAAGGGGTTTTGTATCAATTATATGAAAAATAATTCAATCATTCTCAAAATTAAAAAACAAATCATGTTATAGAATTTTATATAAAAATAATGGGAAAACAATTTAACCTCAACTTTTTAGTATTTCAAATTAATGAGGCTGAATCATTTAATGGAATTTAATATACAACAACCCTTTCATTTTAAAAAACATCAAGTATCATATATCAAATCAAATCCATATAGCTATTACCAAAGAAGTATAATACCAAGCATTGGAATAATAATGCCAAGGATTACACAAGGTCAAGACAGCTAGGACACTCATAAATAACATAACAAATGAAATGTACATCAAGCCTCTAGCCATAAACATTAGATCAAGAGAGTGTAGGTATATCAATGAAATTAACCCCCCCCCCCCCATATGTATAACATGTCCCTAGAACAACATGCCAAGGGAGAAAAGGAACACACAATTAATGAACCAAAAACTATGGATAAGGCCTATTACATAACCTTTCACCTGAGTATACATGGATTCCTTTGTTCTCTATTTACAATATAATTTCATCAATAAAAATATTTGAAAAAAATTCCAAAAATTCATTTCACAATGCTTTGAAAACCCTAATTTAGTTACCATAACTAGAGGAAAACATTCATTTTCCAAAAACCTATTAAAACACATAGAAATCAAATCAATCAATCATTCCATTTCATTTATAAAAAAATTATTAGGATTTTAGAACAGTAGTTTAGCAAAAAATTCTAGAAAATGAATTAGAAAACTCAAAACATGGGTTGCATAGGTCTACACTAGGATCCACCAACAATAAGGAACAAAGAATGATAATAGAGTCCCAAGAATCACTATAAAAATATTATAATTGATTCAATTTGAAAAATGGATGGCATAGAGTAAAGTTCACAATGTACCTATAGAATGCACTCCCACCTGACTGGAAAAAACAGAGGATAATCCCCTAGAATAATATATCAACAAGGATTAGGAAGAAAATAACGGAATGACTATCATATATCAAAAGATCTATTAACACAATTCAAAAGCACTATCATGATCAAATTAAATGATTAATCAGAGCATATTACTCACCTAGAATGATGTAACACTACTACCATAATGATCCAATGTCGAATAAATCAATCCATAAGAATATGGGATTACCAAAATCCCCATAAAAGTGATCAATCTCAAGAAAAAGAGGACACCGACAATGAAAAGTGAAGTTATCCATGTGGGATACTAAAATCTAAACATGAAAAAAATAAAAACGGATGTAGTATAATTATGAATTATGTAATCCATAGGGTCTAAAATATTTCATAAAACTAACACCTTTTTTAACTTCTCATTTACAAGTTACATAGTGTGTAATATATACACAATGTGTACTCTTTAATATTTTGTATCCATCTGATTCCAAGAGGGTGGTGAAAATAAAATACATGTACACCAATTACATGGGGTATAATCTTATATCATACTAAAAAATATATATATTCCTTTGAAAAACATATACCAAACATAGTTTCATTATAAACTTTTTGAGAACCCTATAAATTCATTAAAAATTTATACCAACACCCTAATAATGCAAAAAAAAACATAAATCACTAAACATTAACTCATTTCACCATCACATTATCCCCATCATTGCGAGTTTCATTTCATATCCAATAAAGGAGGAAAAAACTAATGAGAAGTTAAATACCTGAATTCTGGAAACATGCTGTTACAAAGTCCTCACTTTATGGCCATATATCCTAAGGAATCCTTGTGGACGTTTGGTAATTATGGGAGGCCACTACTCCCTCCTAGAATAACTAGACTCACTAGCCTCATGATAATCAGATCCATTAAACCATAACACTCCATCAAATAGAATTTACTTCCCATTCATGACATTCACATGACATCCAACGATCTCTTCTAGATTCTCCACCGGAAAAACATCTGAATATAACTTCTTCTCATCCCAACTAAGAACATGATAAGGATCATGATTTTATATTTTGGGTAGTGAAATGAAAAAAAAAATAATGAATTTATTTTATCTAAATTGGTTATTCCAATCGATAAGAAAACTTTCCAAGATGCTCTATGACCTCAAACAGTCTACCATATCTCGGAGACAAATTTCCTTATTTTCCAAGCTGATGGTGATCCAACTGATGAGAAACATTGAATTAAGAACATTCACCTATGTAAATATCAAAAAGAATGTTTTGATGATTTTCAAAAGATTTATTTTGACTCTGATCTATAACCAGATGACGACATATATTTTGAATCCTTGAAAATGACTCCTAAACTAATCTAAATCTGACAAGAGTGGATTTTCCCACCTATTCCCATCAAAGAGTTGACCTAAAGGGGTGATCATAAAAATACATCAAACGGTAAACTATGATTAACTTAAAATAACTATTGTTATGATACAACTCAATCAACCCAAGATGGATATCCCATAATCCACTAAAATCCAACACGTAGGATAATAGAATTTCCTCCATGATCGAATACATTGTTTTGGGGGATATTCTTTATATAGATAATAAGTTGTGTTAAAACTTAAATGATATCCCCCTCCCTTCATGGAGACTCCTATAGAACCTAAATGTAAACCTAAGATTCCTATCTAAAACAATGATATAAGGAACCCCATGTAACCTTGAAATCTTA
The DNA here is from genome assembly GCA_963277665.1 of Viscum album. Classification (NCBI taxonomy): domain Eukaryota; kingdom Viridiplantae; phylum Streptophyta; class Magnoliopsida; order Santalales; family Viscaceae; genus Viscum; species Viscum album. The sequence continues at coordinate 2,080,194,858 of OY728143.1, read as the reverse complement.
TGTAAATAAATCTTACTAATATCATCGCATTCATTGGTGTCCCTAATCAGAATGAAGTGAGATGACTATTAGAACTAGTTTATCAACATATTGATTACATTCCTTCCTTGGGAAGTTTTTGGTAATCCAACAACAATATCCATGGACAAATCATCCCAGTCACTAGAATATCCATCTCATGTCCTAATAAATTTTTATAATGTCTAGAAAAAGAACCCATAAAGATCTATGATAGTAAAAAACATTATCTCTTCACTTATGCATTGAATAAAAAAATCACCAGAATAGATTATACCATACGAAGAGAGAGACTGATAAGAAACAGTTTCCCCACTGTAAAGGGTTTATCAAATTCTTAAGAACTAAACATCCTACTACTAACCCTATAGAATATACTCATGTATATTTGATTATAAATAATTAACAGTTTGAACAAAAACTAAAACATCACCCTAACCACGAGATATAGTTGAGAAAAAGACCCATAAGGGTCCAATCCTCCTTAGATTCAAAAATAGCCTATGATGGAACTTTACTACTATGAGAATCTATAAATACATTCCCCTTACCTATGGTGTAGGTGATGTCAATTTTAATTATCAAAAGGTATTTTTAACATTATCTCTATTAGAGATTGAATTCTTTTTGAGAAATGTTATATCTCATATTTTTATTCTATAAAATGGGGGAAGACCTAAATTATGAGTGGGATAATTCTTCTATTGTTGTTAGAGATGATAAAAGTCATAAGAAACCATATGATCATCATGTGTTAGCAAACAACCTAAAACATCACCAGAAGAATCGCAGAAAACCACATACCCATTACAAGTCTTAGATAAGAGAAAAATAGGTTCCAATGATAGAAGTATTATATACTCATAAAATGAATATTGATACATTGAATCTGATATAAATTTAACACCTTTCATCATAAGAGGAGTCAATAGTGACACCAAATTTGAGAAATCCTTGAAGAACCATAAATAATATCCAACAAGACCATAGGTGCTCTAAATATCAATGATGTTCTATGCCTCCTCAAACAAAAATACATCCCTCACCATCTTATGATCAACTGAAATGACATTATAAAAAATTAATTATCTGAATAATGTAACATATTAAATCCATAAATTTCATTTCGAATGAATTCCATATAAAGGGTAAATCCTTAGATTTTTTAGAACCAAAACCAAATGGATCTCATTATCATGTTTAGATCCTGAATAAAACCCAAATAACGTGAATTTAAGCTACCATAAATGTATCAATATACTGATGGAATATCATATTTATCAAATAAAAAAATGAGTAGTAGTAAGCCCAAATAGCAAAAAAAAAATTCATAATGGCCATACATGCTTCTGAAGGACATCTTCATTATATCAAACAGTAAAGCTCCTAGATCATGAAAACCTGAATAAAGATAAATATTTGAAAACCAATTTTCTCCCATCAAACATGTAACACCCCAAGCTTCCATGGTACATTTCCCTTTAATAATGCAATATTTTTCATTGTACGCAACTTTGAGATTCTAACACACTGCGACCAATCAATCTAGCCGTTATGAATACTAATACCCACTTTTTTTAATTTTATAAATTTTATTTTTCAAAATGGACATCATTTTTGAATTCGTTATATTGAAATTATCTGAGGCTAAATTTTTGTTATTTTTCTGAAAATATTCAATTTTTTATGAATAGTGAAAAACACTTTGTTATTGGTTAAAACCGACATTTTATTTAAATAACTATTTATTTTATATAAATTTATTTTAGGTAAAAATAGATAAATAATACCAATATAAGTTCAATTTAATTCATTGGAGTCATTTTATAGTAAATTTAGATATATAAAAATTTTATTGACCTTTTTACCGTCTTTTACCAACCTTTTAGGAGAATTGGTAAATTTGCATAAAACATAATACTACCACTTCTGTGAGTTAAATTTCAAAAATCCTAGAGACATGCTTAATATCATTAAGTAAAATTTGGTTCAATAAGATGAAAATATTTTTTGGTAAATAGTAACGTTTGACTTTTATTTACCACGGTTAAAACTAAATAGGGTAATTACAGGTAAAATGATATCATAATTACCATAAAACTTGTCCTAATTATATTGGATAAGTATAATTAGAACAAAAAAAACTTATAAATAAAATATGACTTCCTTTGGTTATCGTGGAATAGATTAGTACATTTATTATTATTTTATTTAAAGAAGAGTTAAAAGAGTTAAATTCAATGTTTAATAACTAAAACATTTTTAATATAGAATTACATACAATATAAATTAGACTATAAATATTAATTATAGATATAAAAATATTTCATATATAATGGTATTTAATTTATAATTTTTAGACTTTAAAGAGTTTATTTTTTTATGACACACTGATGATGGAGTAACTACCTTATGAATGAAATATTAAAATAATTGACATTATAAATATTCAAAAAAATGAAAATTGAGACTTATGATGAATTAAAATAATTTTCTAGGTTCATATGAAATGATAGAGTTGGTTAAATAATGTTAATTATAAGTGATAAAGTTTTAATGGCTTTAAAAAAATAAAATACTTAATAGTGTCAAAATTGACATAATTGAGTTTTGAAAATAAATTCTACATTATTAATTGATATAATATTGATAAAAATATAAGGATAGGAAAAAATACCTAGATAAAGTTAAATATACGAATAGTGGACCACTTGGGATTCTCTTGGTAGTTTATAGTAAGTTTATTAACCATATAATATAAAAATACAAAGGGACATAGTAAATGTCAAACTATTTAACTAAGAGTTAAATCTAAAAGATAATGTTAATGTGGTGAAATAAATGTGTATAAAACATATTTTTTGAGATTTTTTAGACCCATACCCTCCTAATCATCTAAATAAATTATTTTGGAGCCATTATAAACCTATCATGATTTTATTATAAAATAATATTTCAAGATTTTCCAAAAGTGACACTCAACTCTCTAATAAAAGGGCACTTCCCCTTCTCTCAAAATCACACCTCCAAAGCCATTTGGCTAAGACAAACTCTTCCCAAATATCCTCCCAACTTTTCTACCTTGATCCTATTGGCCTTCCTTTGGTCATAAATCCAACCTAGGGGGCCATTTTGATCAAATAAAAAGCAAGAACATGAAGAAGTGGTAAATATTGCATTGCCTCATTCAAGTTCTTTTCTTCTTCCACATCATCATTCATTGTTGTTTTTATACCCAAATAATAAATCCAGTACCTTATACATACTTTTATGTTATTATAAATTTGGTACAACTATATTTGCTATTCTATCCATCCTATAAATGAAAAATTCAATATACGTGCATACGTACGGCTTATCGTCTCCACGTCATGGTGTAGATTGTCATTCAAAAACCCCATTATTTTGATGGGTATAATAATTAGTATAACTAATGTAAATAAAAAATATATCATGTAAATTATTATGTATATATGATATACCATGCAATTACATATTATTTCTCCATCAATATAATTATATTGTTTCTCGAGCGTATGTACGGATTATCGTCTCCACGAACGAGATAAGATTTATTTCTCCATTGTAACCATTAAAGAATATTTTTTAATTGATGACTAAAAATAATGTTTCTGAACATAATATAAATATTTATATTAATGAAATACATCCTATCCATAATAACATTGGCTCACATAAAAAATCATATAAAGGAAAAATAATCAGTCAACACCTGAAACGATGATACTGCTAAAATACTATTAACAATGAAATATTAGAGGATCATATATGATATCATATTTATGTATATAGTTCTTGAATAATTTATTAATGAATATTTTACTATTATAAAGGAGGTTAACATACCCTAGACCAAGGAAAATTACAATGTAAGGGTTAATTACATAATCTCTTTATTATTAGAGGTTGTTTTTACGTAAATATCTACCGGGACCTCTTTGTCATCCACATCGATGTTTTCTGAAAAATGCATTTCAGAACATTTTTACTATTTACTAGACTATTAGTTAAAGTCATTTATACCCTTATTTGACCTTATATGTTTTGAATTGAATCTTTCTCTCATTTTCCAAACACAGTTCTTTATGACCTTTTCGAAAAAACTTAAGGTAAGAATGTTTTCTAACTTATACGGTGGGTGTGGCTATTTTCTTCCCTTATAACATCATTGAAGCTTCCAATAGATGATTATAAATATATTTTCAAAATAAATGTTTTTCGTTATAATTATGTAACCTTTAAATGGATTCAAAATAGACAGAGGTATTTCTTTCAAATAGTTTCCATTTCATCTATGTCAACATCTGTTGATGGATTATAAACTTGTTTGAAGTTTATTTAATATGATTCATATCATCCATATTAAATGAAAGGTTTTGTTATATGTTTTATTATTGATGTGTTATTTTTATACCATTCATGTTTTATGGTTAAATTATTGACATTTTGTATGCTATTTTTAATAAGAATGTTTATGTTATGTTTCAACCTTTTCATATGAGGAATGTATTGGACTTAGTATGTGACTGGCGGCACCCACTAAAGATCCTTGGTGAATTGGTAGGTCTCATGATACAAGTAGACATGGAATTGGACGAGGCCTTTCTTAATTTTATATATGGTTTTTGCCGAGGCCTAAAACATTTTTAGACATCTTGTCCGATAACTTGACAAGATGTTTTAGAATGACCATCATTGTGCATTCCTTTGTTATGAAAATAATAATGATGGTTCATGTGGTTATTAGACTAGTAGAATACCCATTACAATGTTTTATTGTGGCATTATTTACTCATTTCAAATTCCTTTCATAAAGTGTTCATGTTTATTATTTGTAAAGGCATGTGTTTTTAATTATTCAGAATGCCTAATGTTTATGTTATCTTCCGCTGTATTTATTACCCTTACTGAGCGTTTGATCTCACACTTTTCTTATGTTTAATTTTCCCAGGATATGAAGAAGTTTTTTATGAGTGACTTGATGGAATAATCTAGGAGGATTTGATGTTTATAATGGAATAAATTAGTGTTGTATTTCTTCTCAAATTGTAATATTGAACTTATGTATGTATCTTGTTTTAATAATAATAAACTGATCGGTCATTCAGAATACGATACCATGTGTCATGCCAATGTTATGTAATAATGCACCGACTCTGGGTAACTGGGGTCGGGGTGATACAGTAATTGTCAGAGATAGTTTAGTACAAACCTTGTAAACTATATTTAGAAAGACTCTAATTAGAGAACATTACCCTGAGATAGACGTTGAGAATTAGTGTAGAAGAACTTCCTAGTATTTTGGTACTATAGAGATTTTGTGACTTTTCTAAGAAATACATCCCTATCTCGATACGAGCAGGAAGAGGCGGCTCTAGCATAGATGTACCTAGGGGTAAAACCCAAAAACACCAAATTGAGCGTGACTAGAACGGGAACTGGTGCATGAAAACTGGCCTTACTGTACTCTTGGATACAACGCTCTGGGGGCTATGCTTTGGATAATTCTCAATTTCTTTACAAACCATTATGAAGGTTTTATCAGTATATGACTCCTCAATGAAAACATTTTTATTATTATGGATTGTATCCATAAAATATTCTATTTATTTTAAGTGTTTTACAAGTTCATAATTATTTATTGTGATTCATAAACTAATCTACTGTACTCCAATGTTTTTAAATGGAGCCTAGTGGAAAGAAAGGAAATCGTATCAACACACATAATCCTTGTAGGGTTTTCCCTCCTAATCAAGATAATTATAGTGGATTTGGTGATACAACTGGTGTTGATCAGGTTATCACCATACTAGGACAACTCGCACATGCTATGAATAATAACCTTACACATATGGAGCACCGTATTCCATAATTCCAAGTTTTAATGTTAGACCGATTCATGAAGAAACAACCACCAAAATTAAATGGGAGTACAAATACATTAGTAGGTGAGAAATGGATAAGTTCCAAATAGAAAATATATAATGCATTGGGGTGTAGCAAAAGGGAAAATGTTGTCATGGCAGTTTACCACCTCACGGGAGTTGCATATCAATGGTGTTCATTGATTCAAAACACAAATGAATACGAAAAGGGATCAAAAATGGAATGGAAAGTGTTTAAAGATATTTTTTTAGAAAAATACTTTTCTCGTGACCATCAATCGCATATAGAATGAAAATTTCTGAGTCTGATGCAAAAGCAGGATGACAATGTCACTATGTCTGAGGCTAACATTACAAGTTTGGTAACACATGCTGCAGATTATATACATAACTGAAGAAGTAAGATTGATTGTTTCTTTGATTGGTTAAAACCATTTCTCTGTCGAGCATTAGTCTCACAATCCTTCTCATCGTATAAAGATATTGTCTCATGTGCTATCATGATAGAACATGAATTATATATGTCTTATGAAATTAATGCTATGAAACAGAAGAAGATATCTGTTGAACACTCTGAGAAAGAAAATAAGGAAACATGGAATAAGGGAAGAGTTGAATTTACACCCTATTATAATTATGGAAGGAGGTGCCATGGTGCCTATCTAAAAGGAAAAAGAGTATGATACAAATGTGGATAGAAAGGCCATATTTCTAGTGATTGTAAGGGGAAGAAAGAAGCTACCAATGTTCAATGCTACAATTGCAGGGAGATGGGACATTATGAAAGTGAATGTCCTAATCGTCAGGGAATCGTACCTCAGAAAAGGCCAGGGGATCAAGGCCACGCTAATGCGATCACTACTATTGAGGTTGAATGTAACATCCCAGGTAAATAAAGAATAAGAAATATTTAATATTTATTAATATTTTTGAATTAAATAATAATTTTACTTTAAAGGGGTTGCTATGTTCGATAGCGTACCCGACACACAACAATGGGTTTCTTTCAAATCTTACGTTGCACAATAATAATATAATATTATTATTTTACATGGTAGTTAACTCTTAGGCGTTGTATTGGAAGCAATGAACCATACTAACTACAATATGATTATACATCTTTGTTAAATGTATTTACATTTATCCAATAAAAGATAGAGTCTTAAAATGTAAATGTATCTAATTTTAAGCATAATTTACATTAAAATGCTGATTTACCACCTTTTAATGGATAAAACTCTTTGAATATAGGTTTGGTCACTTTAAAACATGTTATTTGACCAAATTTAATCCTTATTAAGAATGGGGACATCAAAATTTACTTTGGGTAGAATTTTGGTCTTTTTCTGATAAAGTTCATTTTTTGATGAATAGTGAAAATGCTGTATTTTAATTCAAAAGTTCCATTTAATATAAATTATTTATATGACTATATTATCTTTTAAATTATATTTAAATTTTAGTTGGAATATATTTTTACCATTTAATCCAATGGTGGTCATTGGATTGAATTTCACTTTGAAATTGGACATAAACAAGGGTTAATCTTTTGATATACATTGTTTCTTAAAAACATGTTATTTGTTTTGACAGTGGGAATTAATTATAAAATTAATAAATGCAACTTCTATGTTTTCAATTTTGTAAAATAGACAACATTTGTGAAATTGGAATTTCAAATATAGCTTAGGCTGAATTTTTGGTATTTTTCTGAAAAACATAAATTTTTAATGAATAGTGAAACCACATATTAGTAGTTAAAAAACTGACTTTTTCATTTAAATGAAATTTTACTACTTTTGTGAATTGAATTTCGAAAATCCAACATACATGGTTCTTATCATGAACTAAAATGTGGTTCAATAAGATAAAAATATTTTTTGGTGAATAGTAACTTTTGACTTTTATTTACCACAGTTAAAGGTAAATATGGTAATTCAAGGTACAAATAATATTATAATAATTCAAAATTACCTTAACACTTGTCCAAACCTTATTGGTTGAGTCATTAACGACCATGGGTATCTTTGGTTCTATTTTGGGACACCCTTGAACCACTTGGGAGTGATAATGACAATTTAGATTAATTAATTTAAAGTAATGGAAAAATAGACATAAACAAACATATTTTAGTAATTAACTTTTATATGTTGTTATATAAGTAATATTTTTGACTATAAATATTCATTGGAAATATTAAAGGTTTCCCTATATCATGGTATTTTTTTATAATTTTCAGACATCATGAAAAATTAAAATATTTATGACACAATAATGATGGAGTATTTACCTCATTAATAGATCATTTAAATAAATTAGATTATACTGATTAAAATATTATCCAAAACCAGTCCAATTTTTATTGGATGATTTTATTTCTACCATGAGTCATCTTATCTTCGCCTATAATGATTTTGGGATATTTTGAAACCAAATATCATTATATAATAAAATAGTATTTTCACACATTCCTAAAGAGCCCCTCCTCCCTCATATAAAAGATAACCACATTTAAACAATTCCTCACACCTCTAAAGCCTTTTGGATCATCCAAACTCTATCCACATAAGCTCCTTACATCCCTCTCCTCCTCATAGAAGCCTTACCTTTGTAAGAAGTCACTTCATCAAACCCATTTGGTTCAAATCAAAGGAAGTTCTCCAAATTAAAGGTAACCGTTTCTCTTAAATTGTTTTCTTTTATTTTACTTCTCCAACCCCTAAACTTTTTTTATTCCGTTATTTTGTAACAAAAAAGTATCCTCAATATACTAGGATGTTTTTATGAGATGTATTCTAACTACACTTACACACACCACCATCTAATGGGTGAAGAACATAATGTTTCTGTCGATGAAAAAATAACACCTCACGAAATGATGATTGTTCAATTACCTCTTACCGCCTCTCATTGTGGACATTATGATGGTACTTTATTTATATATGATATATATTATGTTAATGTTTTTTTATTATTATGTTTTTACATTTATATCACACCTTTATGGTTTCTATAGTGGGTAAATACGAAAATCTCATTTGAGGAAGTGCGGACTACCGCCCCCTCAAAGTTATGTGACTCGTTAATGCCTTATGTGGGATGTATAAAGGATAGTTTTAATGATATTATATATTATATTATACTTTAATTATAATATAACTATGTATAATTATGTTTAAATTCCATTAAAATAAGAAATAGGAATGAAAGTAGCATTCATGTGTACGTACTTCTTACCGTCTCCATTAACGGTGCATTTCATTTCTGACCTCTAAATGTTCTGTACTATTATAAATACTTGTATATGCAGGATATATATGATATATATGATATCCAAATCATGAATATCATTCTGGATATAATGTACCTTTGACATCTTGAACTACATGTAATTATAAGAAGTCCATTTTATACTCAAGTACCTAATATCGACAAAACGAACATTATTATCTTAAATGATTACATAATGTTCATAAAATGGTAAAAAGTTATATAAAAAGGAATAATAAACATTAAAAAGGTTCTTAAGTAAGTATAAATTTACTTTAGTTTATTATTCAGAATATAAAATAACGATTGAGTGAAGTCGGACACAAGGTTAGTGATTTTCTTATCTCACATATACTTCTGTCAGATTTCCTTTGTTCGCTACTTATTTATTGCATGTGGTGTAATGTGTACTGACATTTGATTTATATTATCATTATTCTAAATATATTCATGGTATTTTGTGATTCATTTTGTGGTTATTATCTTTTGGTCATATGACTCTATTGATTACAACGAAGTAAGAGTTTTTCATCTCACTTTTATTCATGTGAGATTCATGCTAAGGGAAGTATCATTGCAACAATGTTTTGTGACTCAGTCCTCATTAAGGCATATAAATGATATTTATCTGCTGATCTAATAATCATACCCATGATTGAATTTTATATAATCCTTAGCATGGATTCTCTTTTGGACTAGGATGTGAAAATTTATAGTCAGAAGAAGGAGGATAGAATTTTCGATGATGATAAACAGTACATTATTTTAGAGTAGAAACGTTACCATATGATTCTAATATATATCAACCCCCATTAGCTATACTAAATACAATTATTAGGGAGGATTAGAGTGAAATAATTATGGGAGAGGAAAAGAATGTTTGAATAGGGGACGTACCTATTGTGCAAGAATATTTTGATGTGTTTCCATAGGATTTACCTAGACATCGTCCAGAAAGACAAATAATGTTTTCCATTGATTTAATTCCTGGTTCATGGACCATATCGAAAACCCCTTATAGAATGGAAATTGTGGAATTAGTGGAACTAAAGAAACAACTAGATTAATTTATTAATAAGGGATTTATTTTCACTATTATTTCTCTATGGGGTTCTTCTGTCCTTTCTGTTAATAAGAAAGACAGATATATGAGGTTGTGCATTGATTACAGGGAGATCAATGAAATTAAAATAAAAAACAAGCATCCCCTACAATGAATTGATGATTTATTCAACCAAACTCATGGATCTCATTATTTTTCAAAGATTGACCTTTGTTCTTCATATAATTAGTTGTGTGTTAAGAAGGAAGAATTAAAAAAATAGATTTTTGTACAAGGTACATGCATTACGAGTTTACTGAAATGCATTTTCAATTGAATAATGCACCCTCTGTCTTCATGGATCAATTGAATTGAGTTTTCAAGGAACATCTTCATGAATTTCTAGTGGTATTTATTGATTATATCTTTCTATACTCCAAAATCTATGATGATCATGAAAATCACTTGCTCATTACTCTAAATACTCTTAGAAGAAATGAATTAAATGGGAAGTTTAGCAAGTGTGAATTCTGGCATTAGGAAATTTATTTTCATTTCTATATTGTCTCTAAGGATGGAATCTTTATTGATCCTTAAATGACCAAGGAAATCCATGAATGGCCAGCACCGATGAGTATAACTGAGGTTCACATTTTTATTGGTTTACCATGTTTTTATCGATGTTTCTTCCAGAATTGGGCCAGGTTGTCTAACCCATTAACCAAGATCACATATAAATTGTATAAATTTGTTTGGACAAAATATCTTGAAGAATGTTTTGACGAACTGAAGAGAATATTAGTTTATGCTCATATCTTGACTCTGTAATGGGGGAATGATGGGTTTGTAATTTATAGTGATGCTTCAGAGAGAGGACTTTGTTGTGTCCTTATGCATAATAGTAGAGTTATTGCCCATGAATCATGACCGCTAAAAAATTTATTAGAAAAACTATCATACTCTTGATCTTGAGTCGGCACCTGTAATATGTTCTCAAAAAATATAGAGACACTATCCCTATGGTGATTAATGTGAGATTTATACTAATAAAATGAGTTTGAAGTATATTTTTTCATAGAAATAACTCAACATGATTCAAAGAGGATGGCTTGAACTACTCAAGGATTATGATTACACTATACACTACCACATGGGGATGGAAAATAAGGTGGCAGATGCTTTGAGTAGAAAGGACCATGGTGTTTTGAACAGGACGAGTGTTGAAAGGGAAACTATTTTCATTGGTCTAGTAAAGATGGCTATGTGAATAACCATGGAAGATGAAACATAAATACTTTTTCAAATGGTTTCCAATCCAACTTTATTAGAATGGATAAAGAGTTCTCGGACTGATGATGACGAGTTTCAAAAAAAGATTAAAGCTATAAATGATTGGAGATTGAGTGAATTCATATCTGATGATGGGGTTTTGAAATTTGGGAAGATACATTGTGTTCCCAATATACCTAATCTAAAAAAAGAATTATTTTATGATTATAATACCTCCTATTTCTCTATACACCTAGGGAGAACCATGATGTATAGAGATTTGAAGGAACATTTTTTGTGGGAAAACATGAAGAGGGATATTACTTATTTTGTGTTAAGATGTATGGTTTTTCATCAAAGAGAAATCTGGAAGGCAATAACATGGAGAAGTCATACAACCTCTTCCAATACATGAGAGGAAGTGGTATGATATTACAATGGGCTTTGTCATAGGGCCACCAAACACTCCTAGAAAGAATGATGCAATATGGGACATTATTAATCGTTTTACCAAGTTAGCACATTTTCTTTCTATAAGACAAGATTTACCACTTGAACATTTAGCAAGACTATATATTAATGATGTTTTAAGACTTCATAGAGTACCCATATAGATTGTTTCTGATTGTGATATGTTTTTTACATCAAGATTCTGGAAAATTATTCAGAGAGACCTAGATACTGAACATCATTTGAGCACTGATATCCACCCTCAAATTTATGACAATCATAATAGACTATTCAAATCATAGAAGGCATGTTGGGATCTTGATCACTTGACTTTCAAGTTATGTGGGATCAATATTTACCTCTGGTAGAATTTTCTTAAAACAATAGCTTACATTCAAGTATTTAAATGGCACCATATGAAGCGTTATATGGAAAGAGATGTCATACAACAACTAGTTGGGATGATGTTGGTGAAAGAAAACTCGTAGGCCTAGAAAAAGTTAAGGAAACAGTGGAAAAAGTGAAGATTATCCAAACCCAAATCAAACCATCCCAAAGTAGGAAAAAGAGATATACCGATAACTAAAGGAAGGATTTGGATTTTCAAGTAGAATACCATGTTTTCTTGAAGGTATCTCCATATAAGGGTGTTATACGTTTTTCTATGAAGGGTAAATTGTGTCCCAGGTACATCAGACCTTTCAAAATTCTAGAATGAATTGGAGTGGTAACTTATAGTTTGTAAATTCCTCCAAGTCTCTCCAAAGTTCATTTTTGTTTTACATATTATTGTTCATAAAATACATGCCTGACCAAACACCTGTACTCTCTTATGATGAAATTGAACTGGAACCTGTTATGTCTTATTGTGACAAGCCTGTCAAAATTCTTGACACTAGGGAACAAGTTTTGAGAAATTGGACGACTCGTCTGGTAAAAGATCTATGGAGAAACCATAAGATAGAAGAGAGAACATGGGAAGTAGAGGAACTTATGATGAAGAACCAAAAGAATCCTTTCATGCGGTAGTATTATAATAATTTCAAGGATGAAATTATATTATGGAGGTAAGAATTTAACACCCCAATCTTCAACGGTACGTTTTCTTTTGATTAATGCAATAGCTTGCATTGTACGCAACTTCAAGATTCTAACACACCGCGACCAATCAAAATAATAGTTATGAATATTAATACCCACTTTTTGAAATTTTATAAATTTTATTTTTCAAAATGGACATCATTTTTGAATTTGGAATATCAAAATTAGCTTAGGGTGAGTTTTTTGTTTTTTCTGAAAACATTCAATTTTTTTGTAAAGTGAAAAACACTACGTTATTTGTTAAAACTCTCTTTTTTACATAAATAATTATTTATATTATATAAAATTTTTTAGGTCTAAATAGATACATTATACCTATATAACTTCACTGTAATTCATTGGAGTCATTTTATAATAAGTTTATATATATATAAATCTTATTTACTTTTTTACAGACTTTTAACCACCTCCTAGAAGCATTTGCAAATTTGCGTAAAACATAATTTTACCACTTCTGTGAGTTGAATTTCGAAAATCTAGGAGACATGGTTAATATTATTATGTAAAATTTGGTTCAATAAGATGAAAATAATTTTTTGTGAATAGTAACTTTTGACTTTTATTTACCACTGTTAAAAGTAAATATGGTTATTAAGGGTAAAAATGATATCCAAATTACCCTAACACATGTCCTAATTCTATTAAATAAGCATAATTAGACCATGAAAAAACTTAGGAATAAAATATGACCCCATTGGTCCACCTGGATTAGATTAGGACATTTATTTTTATTTTATTTAAGGAAAAGTTAAATGAAATAAATACAAAGTTAAAAAACAAAACCATTTTTAATATAGGGTTACACACAATGTAAATTCGACTATAAATATTAATAATAAGCTAAAAATATTTTTTACATAATTTTAGTTTATTTATAATTTTTTTTAAATTAAATAATTTAATTTATTTATGACACAATGATGATGCTATAATTACATTATTAATAAAATATTAAAATAATGTATATTATAAATATCCAAATAAATGTATATTGAGGTTTTTTATGAATTACAATAATTTTATAGGTTAATATGACATGTTAGGGTTTGTAAAATAAATTTTATTCCAAGTGAAAATGTTTTAATGGCTTTCAAAAAAATCAAATACTAAATAGTGTCAAAATTGAAATAATTGAGTTTTTACAAAAAAATACAATATTATTAATTGATATAATATTCATAAAAATTTTAGGTTTCCCCAAAAGACATATATAAGGTTATATATATTACTAATGAACTACTTAGGGTTCTCATGGTTGTTTATGGTAAGATTAGTGACCATATAATATAAAAATACAAAGAGGCATGGTAAATGTAAGAATATTTAACTAAAAGTTAAATCTAAAAGATATTGTTAATATGGGGAACTAAACCTTTATTAAACTGATCGGTTGAGAGGATTTATACTCATCCATTACATAGAATCTATGTAAATCATGTGGATCCATTAAAAATAGAAAATTATTTTATTATAAAATAATATTTCAATTTTTTCCAAAAGTGACCATCACCTCTCTAATAAAAGGGATCTTCCCCTTTATTTCAAAATCACACCTCCAGATCCATTTTTATCAGCCAAACTCTGCCCAAATATCCTTCCAACATTCCTCCCTTAGTTTTAGAGGCCTTACTTTGGTCATAAATCCAACCTATCAAGGCCTTTTGATCAAATCATAAGGATGAACACTAAAAAGAGGTAAATATTTCATCACCTCTTTCATGTTCATTTATTTTTCCACTTCCTATTTCTTTATTGTTTCCATACCAAAATAATAAACCTAGTACCTTATACATACTGTGATGATATTATAAATATGGTACAACCATATTCATTATTCTATACATTATATAAATTAAAAAGTCACCATACGTGCGTATGTACGACATACTGTCTCCACATCGGGGTGTAGTTTGTTATTCAAACAATTCATTTTTTGGATGGGTATAATAATGAGTATGAATAATGTAAATAATAAATATAACATTTTAATGATTTTTTATATTTGATTAACCATCCAATTACATATTATTTCTCCATCAATATATTTATATTTTCTCCTGTGCGTACGTATGGATTACCGTCTCCACAAACGAGATGAGATTCATTTCCCCATCGTAACCATTCAGGAATAATATTCATTTGATGACTAAAAATAATTTTTATGAACCTAATATAATTGTGTATATGATTTAAATACCTCTTATCCATAAAAAACATGGCTTACATAACCATGTATATAAAGGAAAACGAATCAGTTAACACCCGAAACGATGATACTACTGAAACATTATTAACAAAGTAATATTATAGGATCATATATGATATCATATTTATGTATATAGTTCGTGAATAATTTTATAACAATTATTTAACTATTATAAAGGAGGTAAATATACCCTCTACTAAGGAAAAATACATAGTAAGGGTTAACTTCACAAAATCATTATTATTCGTGGTTGTTTTTACATAAGTATCTACTGGGACCTCTTTATCATCCACATCCATGTTTTCTTAAAAATTTATTTCAAATTTATTTAAATATTTAAAAGAATGTGGGTAAAAGTTTTTTATACCCATATTTTACCTTATATGTTTTGAATGGAATCTTTCAGTTGTTTTCCAAACAAGTTACTTTATGACCTTTTCGAAAAAATTAATGTCAGAAGGATTTTTTACCTTATACAGTGGGTGCGGCTATTTTCCATCATTATAACATCATCGAAGCTTCTGTTAAAAGCTTAAAAGAATATTTTAAAAAAAAATATTTTCTTTTATAATTATATTACACTTAAATGGTTTCAAAATAAAAAGAGGTATTTCTTTCAAATAATATTTATTTCATCTATGTCAACATCCTTTTATGGATTTTAATCTTTTTAGAAGATTATTTATTATGATACAAATCTTCCATATTTTATTGAAGGTTTTGTGATATGTTTTACTATGTATGTGTTATTTTTATTCCATTCATGGTTTATGGTTAATGTATTGACATTTCGTATGCTAGTTTTAATACGAATGTTTATGTTAGGTTTCATCATTTTATTATAAGGAATGTATTTGACTCAGTATGTGAAGAGTGGAGCCCGCTATATCTCTTAAGTGAATCGATAGGTCTCCTGGGAAAATTAGACATAGAATTTTCTGAGGCCTTTCCCAAATTGATATATGGTTTTGGTCGAGGCCTAAATCACTTTTAGACATCTTGGCTGAAAACTTGACAAGTTTTTTTAGAATGTCCAGCATTATACATTCCCTCATTATGAAAATAATAATGATGGTTCATGTTTTTATTAGACTAGTAGAATACCCATGACTATGTTTTATTTGGGAATTATTTAATCAGATCATATTCTTACCATAATGTGTTCATATTTATTATTTGTAAAGGCATGTGTTTTTAATTATTCACCATGACGAATGATTATGTTATCTTCTACAGTTTGGATTTACCTTACTGAGTGTTTGAGCTCACCTATTTCATATTGTTCATTTACCCAGGATATGAAGAAGTTAGTTTTGAGTGACTTGTATGAATAATCTTGGAGGCTTAGATGTTTTTAATAAAATAAATTAGTGTTGTATTTCTTTTCAAGTTGTAATGTTGAACTTATGTATGTATCTTATTTCCAATAATACTAAACTGATTGGTCTTTCGAGACATAATTCCCTGAATCATGTCAATGTTATGTAATAAATCACTGACTTTGGGTAAACGGGGTTGGGGTGTTACAAAAACTAGAAAACAATCATCCAAATGAAGAAGAAAGTACTTATTCTTAATTATTTCCCAATTCAAATTTTGACAGATCTCACACAGTCTGAGTGAAACATCATTATTCATGGAAAATATCATTGGGGACACACAATTTAGAATCCCTTGGGAGAAAAAACCCTTAACCATGATATCTCTCAAAATTATATTGATATATCTCATCTCCAATAATTTTGTATGATAATACATTATCCAAATTAGCTCCGTACCTAGAACCAGATAAATCGTAAACTCCATGACACTCATTAGACAATGGATTTAGAAATCATCTATGAATTCTTATGGAAGTTCTCAAAAAACCATGGGAGGACCAAAAAAAGAATAACTTTCCTTGGGATACATTTTTTACATCGTAAAAAAACCTAATCCTTAGGTGGTAAGGTCTTACAAGACCATGACTCAAGTCCTACTCAAAATAAATTAGTTATGATCTCCAATCGGTTGTATGAAATGAGATTCACCAATGATAAATATCATCCTAATCATGATGGGTGACTATCAAATCCATCCCAATGATGACTTCAAATAGATACAGATTGAGAACAATGATATACTAAAGTAACTCTCCACTAGCTGTTGATAGAACACAAGAACCCTAGAACCCCTTCATTTTACTTTGTCTAGTATGTGTCTCAAACTACATAAAAATGAAATTATGTACATTTTAATTTTAATAATATCATTAAAATACATATATAAATGATTGTGTAGAAACAATATAAAATATATATATATATATATTGAATATTCAATAAAGATGGTACCTCTCACTATTATTAGACTCATATATACATCCACTGGAAACTGATTTATAACATAAAGGTACATCACTCTTATGTCCTATGGCTAGAGCAATGCATTCTTTGAAGAATCTAACTACACTATAGTATATTTTTGATTTGACAATCCCAAACTACATTGAGGTGTACCCACAACCTACAAGAAATGATGTTGATGAAATAACATCAAAAACAATTTCACATCATTACATGTTAAGGACAAGAGTTCCATGTCTGTTTAACCTTTCTACACTGTTGCATGTTAGAGGCACATTTCTTACATTCACTGAATGTGCAGAGGAGGCCTCCTACTAAAAACCACCCCCAAAACTGTTGTGATGATTTACCACTTCCTCTTTCCCCGTATATCACCCCTGAATTTTCAACTGTGTGGAACAGAAGGATTATAATATTCACCATTTCCTTACATATCCATCCCTGCCATCCTTACCATGTCCACTATGTACAAATAGTTTGAAATCCATATCATAAACAACTACATTATGATATTCAACCATAGACCATGAAGTTACATTTGACATTTTAGTTCGTTATTCTTTACAACATTTGGTGCAACATGAACTAGATCAACAAACTGATTGGTGTAGGCCAGACCTGAATGATCTCCCTATTTCAAGGAGAGTAACTCTAGATATTTCACCACCATAAGTGATTTTGGAAAAATCTATTGAATTAATATTGTCTTAAAACCCTTCTAATATAAGCCCCGGTCTATATCCACTTGTACCATAGAATACAACCACTCCATGTTAGGAAATTCAAATCTGAATTCTACACAAATCACCTTGATACTCTATTTTGTATCTAGGAAGTAAAATATCATATCAATATCATCAATACAGTCCCCCACCTCTTGAGTTTAGTTCATACCTTTAAAAGATCATGGTTTCTCTTGCATGGACTCTCATGATTGATCCTTGTCTTATACAACTCTTTGTTGTACCTCCATAACTATATTTTAAACATGTGTCATATTCAAGTTGATAGAAATTACTAACCACATGACGGAATTTATAAAATTTCAAACCATAGGAGGTATCCCTTATGGATCATCAACAAAACCCTACTATGGAACCCGCAAAACATGTCTCAAGATAATATTATTGAACACCAAAATCGAAGGACTGTTAAATAAACTCAATAATATCTATTAAAACCAGAAAAATATAGGAAAGAATTAATATTAAGATAAAAAAACAACATGATATGCACATCCCTAAATCTCGTGGTAACTAGAGTCTCTTCATGTTACAATTTGTTAAGTAATTCATTGCAACCTACAACTATTTTCTTGAAAATCATTTCTCAAGTCTACCAATCTTCCCAAGACAAGGATCCTTGGGTAAATACCACCATTGAAATGAATCTTTAATGAACCTGGCCCATATACCCTCTCAATACTGGTTGCTGACCTGAATTTACACAAACCCTAAGGGTTTTTCAAGCCTTATTTGGATGTCATTTAGCCCCTAGGAATCATAAAAATAGGGAATGATTTCATGGAATATTATCAAGACAATAAGACATATACACATATAAAAAAATAAACAGTGAAATAAAACATGAATATATATGGAATAATTGATACATAACAATGTATTTGATTCAATTCAAATGGTATAAAAATGATCTCCAAGATAATATTCCAACTAAAAATGATGAAAAAACTAAAATAGTTACACCAATAGACTCCGGGTGATAGAATATGAAGACTACCACAATCTCACCATAGTGAACTAAACCTGGGTGAAAAAAAACATATCTTTTTCACTATTTCGAATTTCTTTTCTCTAGATTAAAAGATATAACATTGTCTATCCACCACTTAAGGGGTGTTCAGGTTGTGACCTAACAATCACAGTAGGGTCCCACCCATGTGACATATATCATGTCTCTAAATAATAATCAAGTCATGATAATATTCAAAGATTACTAGGCTATATATATATAGTATTATATAATAACCATGGAAAAGAAAATGTAATTTTACCTTTTTCCACATTCATAAATAAATCATTTAAATAATTTTAAACAATTTTATATACAACATTGCAATCATATCAAGATAGTGGAGGAATAACATCTAATATCTTATCCATTCTTGTACAATGAAAATTTTACAAGACAAAGAATGAGAAACGTCATAAGTAGGATTAAACTAGGTAGGATAGCAAGGACACTAATACCAAATATAGATAATAGAATGTGAATAAATCCTCTTGACATAGGTGTTCAATATAGATATTAGTGGAAAATATCATAATCTAAAATCCCCAACAATTCTATCATTTAACTAGAACAACAAGCCTAGGGAGCATAGGATACCTCATGAATGAACCCCCTGACTTTGGATGAGGCATGTTACTACACCTTCCACTTAAATACCCATGCCATCACATATACTCTATTATCCAAACCATTTCATGAAAAACATGATTTGGAAAACATTTAAAAAACTCATTTCCTTATGGTTTCAGGAATCCTTTTCAATTACCTAAACTTGGGGAAGCCCATATTTTATCAGAATCTCATTTCCACAAATCAAAATCCAATAAATCAATCATAAAAATATATTTATATTACTATTTCTCAAAACTATGGTAGTGAACTTCACCAACACAGGCTAAAGATGGAACCACCTACCTCAAAACATGGGTCGCACCTACCCACAATGGGATCCACCATCATAGAGGACTAAAAAAATTACAATAGAGGACCTATAATCAATCTATATTTAGTATAAAGGATTAACGATAAAAAATTATTTTCCAAAAGGATAGATCACAACAAGACTCATGAATTCTCACACACATCACTACAACACATAAAGGATCAACCATTAGAATAATTTATCAAGAGGGATATACAAGAAAAGAGAAGAATGTTGTCCATGGATCAATGGATTAGGTGACACAATGAAATGTCCCTACCACATTCGAGGGATATGAAATAAAAATAATGGATTACTGAAATAAATAGACTAACCAAAATATCCCAGATGATCCTACTCTGAACGTATCGATCTTTAAGGAATGGAGGTTCCAAAAATCACAATCTAATATCTTTGGGCTAAGGGAAAATGGGGTGTATTGACTAAAAAGTCAATCATCCATATATAAACCTAAATTACCATATTGTAATCATTACATGGAACTTAATCCCATTACAAATTTTTCACTTCATGGGGTCCATATACATGTAAAAACCTGATCAATTTTTTATTAAGAATTATTTTTTACCACATACATTGCTTGTTATCTATAGATGGGGTGTACTTTTCATGTTATTTTTTCGTCTAATGAAATAAGTCTAGAAGAAAATACACATCGTGAACTACCATTACAATGAGTTTAATATTTTATAAGACTACAAAAACAATATAATCTACTAAAAAATCACAAAATTTTAATGTCATTCTCTATGATGTTTCAATAAGGATTCTATATGAATTTTCCATTCCTCTATGTTTTAAAAATCACAAGAACTCTATCATTAAGAAAATTATATTTTTATTAAGAATTATCTTAATATGGATTTTTTTCATTCTCTAAAGAAATTTTATCCTTAACAATGTTTTCATTTTTCATTTTATTGTTTATCTAAATCTAATTCATTTTCTTACTAATAAAAAATACAGTTATATATATAACCCCATAATCTTATAACTCATTGGATATAGATTATTCTGTTTCGAGATTCTGAACTCACTGAAATTCAGGTTCTGAATTCTCTGAAATTCAGATTCTGATCTCTCTAAAATTTTGGAACCAAATTTACTGAATTTCAAATTCCCAATTCAATAAAATTATACTTCTCAATTATCTGAAATTCGGACCCCGAATTCATTAGAATTCGTATTCTGAATTCCTTACAATGCAGACTTCGAATTCCTCATAATTAGGACTCTAAATTCCAAAGAATTCAGACTCTAAATTAATAATAATTCTAATTCCGAAATGATTGGAATTCAGACTCCAGAATTTATATAATTTAGATTCCTAACTCTTTGGAAAAAAAATCTGAATATCCATATTTTATAGACTGAAAATGTTTTTTGGTTAGATTCTGAATTCTTTTTTCCCTTAGAATCCAATAAATATATTTGGTCGAGCGATCTTATTTTTCGTATACTTCTTATAATTATGAAACGATGTCGTACAATCTGTTTCTGATTAACCATTGGCCAAGTGACATGTGTACAGGTCCCTCTAAAATTCAAGTAAAAATATAACCATTGAAGGAGGGGGATAACCATTGGATAAGTGCCTATAAATAGAAGCTCATTTGAACAATCTCAAAAATAATGAATATTGTTCCATCACTATAGAGATTGCATATTGTCAATGTGATTTCTAGAGAGAATGAATACCATGCTTTGTGCATATTGAACATCATGTTTATCTTTCTTCTTGCGACTCTGATTGTTGCTGAGTAAAATCGAGGTCTTATGAGGATATGAAGACAGAGATTCCGACTACCTTGAAGTTCGATGGCTTGCTAGAATAGCATGACAGATTCTGATTTTCCTATTGATTGGTTAACATGGTGTGGTTATGATAGAGTTTCTAAAATGTATAAATTCAGGGACCATTACCCAAGGTTGTTGGATACCCGACTCTTTGTGTTAAAAGATTTATTACATGTTAATTGTTTTGTTTCATGTCTATTTCTGCTATATCTTGATAAAGGAAGTATGTATAACCTTCTTATACAATCTTGTACTATTTTATACTCCGATAAATATCATTCTATATGCTTTGAGGTAGAATATTTTCCTGGTAAACGTTCCTTATGTTTTATTTCTGGTTCCATATTTCTAGAACCTAGAAAAATTGTAGAATGAAATGTGGACTTGTGAATTTTCATTGTTTAACTATGTTAAACATAGTTTTCCTTAAGGTTAAAAATGAAACTTTTTTAACATAAATTTAACCCCTCTTTTAATTGATCATCTACACCATTATTTTGATCCTACAATTTGTATTAGAGGAGGTCTCAAAAATACATATATTCACATATAAGTTTTATTTCTCATGTTTTTTTTGTTCTAAATATTTTCCTTGCATCGGAATTTTTATCCTGGTTTACAACTGTTCTTATTAACAAGTTTTTTTGGAATGATATTTTAATTGAGAATACAAGTAATGAATGTTGGTTTGATTGAAAATATAAATCATAATAGACAAACTATATTTTATGGGAATGATTATGAATATTGGAGAGATCGTATGAAGACTTTTTTATTAATACTAGAGTAGAAAACATTGTCATTCTTGCTGGAGATTACAAGATTCCTAATAAGGTAGTAAAAAACATTACCAATCATGAAAGGACAGAATATCAACTAAACAACATGGTATGTAATACCTTGTTGTGTATCGGGACTAGGAATATCTATTGTCATATTTCTTCTTATGAAGCTAAAAATTTTATTTAGAAGAAGGTAAATGTTACAAATTTTAGTATATCAAATGTTATGGAAACAAGAAGGGATATGCTTAGAGAAAAATATCATGTATTTAAATTTCTTTATGGAGAACCTGTATGTAAAGTGCCACAACGGTTTATGACTATTGTTTACATCATAAAATTTATGGGTGAGAAAGGTCTTGATGATGAATCTCTTGTGGAAAAGATTATAGATATTATGTATAATGAGTGGGAATCTAAGGGAATTTATATGATTGATAATATAAAAGTATATCAAATTACCCTTGATGATCATTTTGGAACTCTTCTTGAATATGAGACAAGAATCAAAAGCGATGCTAATATGAATAAGAAGAAAAATGCTAACTGAACTGCATCCTTTACTAATACTAAAGTCAAAACTCATGAAAGTTTTACAAGGTCCATGTCTAATAATGTTACTATTTTATCAAAATATAGTAAAAGTTAAAATTCTAAAAATGATCAATCTAATCTTTCTTGAAGGATGAACATGATAGTTGGAAAGAAACACTTATAGTATAGATATAAGAAGAAAGAACGAAAAGGAAAGATAGACTCAAAAGTTACTTGTTATGAATTCCAAAGTGTAGGGAATATAAGGCCAGATTATCCTATGAATAAGAAAAGGGTAGAAAGGGAAAAAATTCTGAATGAAATAGAAAAAACTACTATAATGATATCGATAAGAATGTTTTGAAAGCTAATGACACATCTAGTTCCAGTCGTGGAGACTCTTCTTATGAATCCTAAAAGTATGACTCCTTTGGTCAGAATAATCTTGGGCTACTAGCCAAGATACCCATTGAAAATCATTTTCTAATGGACAAGTTTCACAATACCAAATCTAGCTACAATGTATCTTTGAATGAAAATTATAATAATGAAAAATATTATGAATCTTTAGATGACAAATCTTCTTCTAATGAAGATAATACTTAACATTCTCATGAAGAAGTATCTAGACTTTCAAAACTCCTTGGGAATGAAAACACTAAACTAATGAAAAAATGTGATAAATAAAATTCTAGAATTTCTATCTTAACTAAATAAAAATAATATCTTTCAAAATATCATAATAAGAAAACTTTTTACCCTGAATGTACTTCCAAAAATGTTGAGGATGTTAATTATGAGAAAGATAAACTTTAAAAATATCAATAAAATTTATTTTCTAAGGAAAATATTTTAGGGACTAGCCCTATTTCTAAAAATAATGTTTTTAGGATAAAAACATGGTTATAAAACTAATGTCAAAAAAATTTTCCTTGAAGAAGTTTCTCTTAATCATTACATCTCGTATGGAAAACATTGAAAAGATGTATTCCCAAATACTACTGAAAGCAATGATTTCTGTATTTGGTTATACCAATTCTAATCTAGTTTCTAGTAATAGCTATTTTTTCCTTAATGTGCTTGATTCTGCACTAAATTTCAGTTTCGTGGAAATTGGGAAAAATTGTTCTTTAAATAAAACCCAATTTTTTTTCATGATGTTTATTTTGCGATGAACATGTTAATTCCTAAAATCATGCTTTCTGAAATTTCAGGAACCAATAATGTTTGGATTCCAAAAGTATAACTTTTTCTATTTTGAAAATATAAAAAAGTACTAACAGCTATACACAGTACATGGATAATGGATTTTCCCAACATATGACTGATAAAAAAACTTCTTTGAAAAGATTATTAAGACAAAAGGAGAAAAAGTTACATTCAGAGATAATGCTGAGGAAGAAATATTGGTGTAGGCAACATTGTTCTTCTTAGAAAAACATTAATTTCAAATGATTTATTTGTTAAATCTCTTAACCATAACATCATTAACATATGTCAATTATGTGTTGAAGGTTATATTTTGAATTTTAGGAATGATATGTTCTTATTACACAATTCCAAGGATTAATTTATTCTTTCTGCCTATATGAAAGATACTGTATACAAACTAAACATAGAAGACCTCATGAGACAAGATCTGTATTACCTTAGAGCAATGGAAGATAAATTATGGTGAGGGCATAGAAGGTTAGGAAACAATATCCTTAGGAATATAAGTATAATATCTAATTAAAGACTTGTTAAGGATCTACCGGGGCTTAGATTTGATTCTTTAAAAGTTTGTGATCCTTGTCAATATGGAAAGAAAAATAAATCACGTTTTAAATCAATCAGTGAAGTCTCAACATCTAATGAATTACAACTAATGTATATGGATCTCTTTGGTCGAACACTAACTGGAAGAATTGGAGGCAAATATTATGTATTTATATTAGTTGATGATTACACTAGATTTACGTGGGTCTATTTTCCAACAGATAAATCTGAGTTTTTTTTTATTTCTTAATTTTTAGACCCTATGTTAAAAATGATAAAAACATTCCTTTGATAACTATTAACAGTGATCATGGTGGAGAATTTCAAAACTCATATTTTCAAACCATTTGTAGTACTAATGGAATTACTCATAACTTGTCATCTCAAAGAACTCATCAACAAAATAGTGTTTTGGAAAAAAGAAATCAAAATTTTCAGGAGGCAACTAGTACCATGTGGACTGAATATTCTATATCTGAACACTTTTGGGATGAAGCTATAGGTACTGCTATTTATACTATAAATCGATTTTGATTAGATAAATTCTTAATAAAACCCCTTACGAATTTTGGAATGCTAGAAAAACTAGACTATCCTACATCAATGTATTTTTTTTCAAAGTATTATTTCTGAATACTAAAGATAATTTATATAAATTCGCACCCAAATCTGGCGAAGTAATTTTCCTAGGATACTCCACAACTTCTAAGTATTATAGAGTTTTCAATAAAAATACATGCGTTGTTGAAGAAACAGTGCATGTTAAATTTGATGAAACTGATCCATTTTTTTAAACATCCTCTATCGTTATCTTCAGATGTGTTTTCAAAAACAGATTATCAACCATTGTTAAAAGATCCCTCTAATAAAGAAAATTATCTAGAACATTTTTCTGAATTATTTACGCAAAATGATTTACTACCATATGTTGATGAATATGTGTTATAAAACCCAAATCAGTTGATTCTTAAAAATCATCCTAGTGATAGTATCATTTGTGATGTAAATCAATTGGGGGACTAGATGTTCTTTATGTAATGAAGTAGATCATCTATAATTTAATTCACAATTAGATTCAAAAAAACTAATGAAGCTTTATGTTATGATTATTGGATCAAATCCGTACAAGATGAGCTAAATGAATTATAAATTAACAAAGTTGGGACCTTGGTTGAATAACCTAAGGAATCATCTGTTATCGAGGTAACATGGGTCATCACAAATAAGTGTGATTAAAATGGAATCATTTTGAGAAATAAAAATTGATTAGTTACTAAAGGCTATAATCAAGAAGAATGAATAGACTATGAATAAACCATTGCTTCTATAGATAGACTTAAATCTATTCAAATTTTTCTTTCCTTTGCAGCAGTCTTCAATTTTAAACTTTTTCAAATGGTAGTAAAATGTTCTTTCCTTAACGGATATGTTCAAGAGAATGTTTTTTTCAACAACATCCTAGTTTTTAAGACATAAAACATCCTGAACATGTTTTCAAACTTACCAAAGCTTTATATGAACTTAAACAAGCTCCTAGAGCATGGTATGATAGAAAGACATGATTTTTAATACAAAAAAACTAAGTTAAGGGAAATGTTGATCCAATGATTTTTATAAATAAATATAAGAAAAATGTTTTGATTGTTCATATTTATGTTGATGAAATAATATATGGTTCAACTCATCAATCTTTAACTTGTTATTTTGCAAATATAATGAAATCTGAGTTTGAAATGAGTATTAATGGGTGAGTTATCATTTTTACTAGGTTTTCAAATTTCATAAAAACCAGTAAGAAACTATACATCTAAACATAAGTATATTAAATATATTCATAAAAAGTATGGATATGACAACACTAAGAGTAATAGTACTTCCATTGGAACCTCAAATTCTCTTGATCTTGATGAAGCTAGAAACCAGTAGATCAAAAATCATTTAGATTTATGAATGTAAGTTTAATACACATGACCTCTAGTCATCCATACAAAATATTTTCGGTATTCTTATATGAAAGATATCAATACAATCATAATAAATCTAATTTGAAATAAGTGAAAAGAATTTTTCTCTATTTATAGGGAACCATGGATTGAGGACTCTTTAATACTTTTGGAAATGATTTTGTTATAATTTTTTTTTGGATTTTGATATTTGTGGATGTATAATGAATAGAAAATGTACATATAGAACTATTCATTTCATAGAAGATTTATTAGTTTCTTGGTCATACAAAAAACAACACTCGGTATCACTTTCCACTACTGAAGCTGAATATGTAGTACTTGGAATTTGATGTGCCCAGGTGTTGTAGATTCAATACAGACTCACTGAATATAGAAAAATATTAACCAAAACCAAGATATTGTGTGATAATACTAGTACTATTTATCTATTTAAAAACACTTCACATCACTCCAATGAAAAACACATAGACATTATGTATCACTTTCATATTGATCACACATAAAAAAGAGATATCATTCATCAATTTATCAGAACGTAAGATCAACATTCTTATATTTTCACAAAATCATTACCTTCTGATAGATTTGAATACATTAAACAAAATTTAACAATGATAACCATAAGGTAATCTTCCATATTAACTTTTTTTAAACCTATCTTCTTATAGTAAGAAACTCATTTTCTTAGGGGGTGTACATTTTCTTGTTACTAAAAATTTAACGCAATTTTTTGTAATCAAAATTTTGGAAATCAAAATTATCTTAATCAAAATTTTCCTAATAAAATTTTTCATAGTATATTTTTTCATTATCAAATATTTTTTACGTAGTTAAAAAACTGTCAATTTCAAATTTTTCATTAAGAAAATTTTCCAAAATCTAATGTTACTCATGATGAATTTTCTTTTTTAATGAAAAATTTACTATCATTCCAAATGGTAGGATTTATTTCTTAAATTTTCGTAATCGTTTTTTTCTGTTGGTATTTTCATCTTTTTCAAGAAATTTTTTTGGATTCACTTTTCCTTAAATACGATTTTTAATCTTAAAAACCTCAAAATATATGAATCTACAAAAATCCTTCTTCAGATTTCATCTCAACCATCAGATCTGATCAAGAGTGTTTATTCTGTTGGATATTTTTGGGAAGATGAATCATCACCTCAAACATCTATATAAAGACCCCATATGTAACATCCAAGTTCTAGAAACCGCCTAGTGACGCCCTGTACCGGGTTGGTCACAAGGCCTCAAGTGCATTTCCTTGAACGTCAGAGGTTGCCGACTAGTAGAGAGGGTCTTATGTGTGATATTGGGGAAAATACCCCCTCATTTGAAGAGTAACATAGCAGAAGAGAAACAAATATACAATATAGGAAGCATTAAATATACCAACAACAGTAACAACAGAAGACTGGTGAAAGAAAAACTAGAACCCATATATAATAAATGAATGATATATTAGTTTAGGAAAAAAGCCAAACAAGTCAAAATGTTGTAATACAGTACTAAACCCAAGTAAACAAAGAAAATCAATAAACAACTCCACAGTATCAGAATCCTTTGCTTGGTCCCATGCGCTATATCCCCAATGCTGTTAGGTACTTGAAGTGGAAGGGCGCTTGCCCTTTTCTATAACTACAATAATATGATCTGATTGGGCCCAAAAGTATGGCCCAAATAGGGTGTGAGACTAAATCCCTGAAGGAAACCACCACGAGATCTGTTTTTAATATTCAGTGAATATATGGCCGGAAATAAGAAAACAAATGCTGTAATCAAATAATTAGTCATGGAAAACAATTCCTACAGTTTAAAGTGATTCAAATAACCACAAATAAAATAAGAAGATAAACACAAACAGATAACCCTCGGAGAAGTACTAAAATTATATCCCTTCTAGTCTTACATAGAAACAAAGGAAAACAGATAACACAACAGGTAACCCTCTGGGAAGTACTCACAACCTATCCCCTCTAGTACTACCTAACAACACACGCAACACTCGGGGAAGTACACTCAGTATAACCCCTCTGGTTCAGCATAAGCATACACTCTCTAAGGAAGCACTCGCCATAAATTCATACTATAGTCTTGTATCGGTAACTAAAGGCGCTCTGGGTAAGCACTTATGTCATATTCCAATGGTGGCCCACATCAAGGAACTACAAACACTCAAAGGACGCACTTACATCAATTCCCCCTATGGTCTCACATCATAATAGTAAAACGGACACTCGGGAGAAGCCCTTCCATCCATTAACCCTATGGTCTACTACACAAGGTTCTCAAGGCCCTGTGTAAGTCAAGAAAGTACAGTGATGCATATCATCTAATGTAAACCTCAAGAACTACTTGGCTAGCAGTCTATAGTATAATAGCATGTATGAATACTAACACCCAATCCTACAATACTAGGCATTGAATATAAACATCCTAATAGGAAAACAAGACCAAATAGTCAAAACAACAATAAGGCATGGGCAACACCTCTAAATCATAACAATTAACCCTATTCAGAACAATTTAACCTCTACTCAAGTATACAAGTATAGAAGGAAACAATAGGGATAAAATAGAAAACACACAATTCCCCATTCATGGTATTGGGAACTTTTGCACATATATCTCAAATACTTTGAACAAGAAAGAACAAACCACCTACCTTGCCTTTGGGAGATCAATATACTCGAGTCTCAGGGCTTGAACCACCTTAAAATGCCGAAGATCAACAAAAACATCTAAAAAATTCATCCAAAAATACTTGACAAGGTGTAGAAATCGGGAAATGCATCTATAAATAACGGAAGAGCATATCGATTTGATCCCAATGCAGTCAATAGTGATCGATTCAAAGAATGGATGGCGACATGGGGGCTCAGAGAAGATTCGTCGGTGTACGGACACTCTTGGATGAATCAGACCAAGTAGAATGTGATTCTAGTGATTATACGTGACCCCGAAACGTTTAATAAAAAAAGAAAATACATGGTGTTTAATTTAGAAGTACACAGTGTGTACATTATGTTTACGTACTCCACATTAGGTGGTCTCCAGGTCACCACACATGGCCGTGTCTGTGGCCGTTACACGGCCAGCACACGGCCACCCTCGGTAACTGATTACATGGCGTGAACTCATAAAGTAAACGAGGTGTACTTCAAAAATATCCATAAATTCATCTTTTTCTACAAAACGACCAAAAAATAAAGACATAACTTTTAACACCCCAATATTCCATGGTACGCTTCTCCCTGAATAATACAGTAGCATGTGTTGTACGCAACTTCAAGTTATAACACACACCACAACTCATAAAACTAGCCGTTAGGAAAAGTAATACCCACTTTTTGAAATTTTATAAATTTTATCTTTCAAAATGGACTTGATTTTTCTATTAGGAATATTGAAATTAGCCTAGGGTGAAATTTTGGTACATTTCGGATAACTTTTATATTTTGATGAATGGTGAAAATTAATAAATTTTAATTAAAAGCCACTTTTTTAATCGAAATAATTAATAGTAATAAATTATAAAATTTGAGTGGTTTTAAAGTATATTTAGAATATATTTTTACCATTTAATATAATTTTCATCATTGGACATAATTTCACATTTAAACCAAACCTAATCAAGTGTAAATCTTTTGATAGTTATTATCTCTTAAAAATACGTTTTTTTGTTTTAACAACGAGATTTAATTTTATATTAATTTTTCCACTTTTTTGTATTGAATTTGGAAAAATGGATTCCATATTTGGAATAAGGATTTCCAAATTTTGTAAATAGATAACTATTATTTTTAGACATTTTGAATAATTACTTCGGTAAATATTTTATTTACCATGGTTAAAGCGTAAATCCGGTAAATAAGGGTAAAAAAATAATATTATAATAATAATAAATTACCTAAAACGTATCCTAACCTTATTGGTTGAAACATGTCCAACCATGGCCATATTTGGATCGATTTTGGGACACCATGGATCCACGTTTACGTGATAATGACACTTTATATTAATTAAGTTAAAGTAAATAAAAAAATGACATAAGCTTATATCTTTTAGGAAAACAATTTTTACAGAGGGTTATATATGATGGAAATTCGACTATAAATATTTATTAGAAATATAAAAATATTTCCTACATAATGGTAATTTATTTATAATTTTTAGACATTTAATAATTAAATTTATGAATGCCACAATAATGATGCATTATTTTTATTATTACTGAAAGAATCAAATAATTGGCATTATAAATGTTAAAATAAATATAATTTGAATTTTTTGTGCCATACACGAATTTTATATGTTAAAATGATTTGTTAGGATGGCTTAAATGAATTTGGTTCTAATTAATAATGTTTTTATGACTTTAAAAAAATCAATTATTGAATAGTGTCAAAATTGACATAAAGGAGTTTTTTTAAAAAATATTATATTATTAATTGATATTCAATTCCTAAAAATCTAAGGTTCGGACAACAGACATATATAATGATAGGTGTATTATTAATGGACCACTTGAGGTTCACTTAAATGTATTTGGTATGTTTATTAACTATATAATATAAAAATACAAAGTGACATGATAAATGCCTATCTAATTAACTAAGAGTTTAAACTAAACGATAAGGTTAATATAATGATCCAAACCTGTCTAAAATCTATTTTTTGAGCGGATTTAGTCCTATCCCCACCTTAAACCTTAAATAATACACTTTGGATCCATTAGAAACTGAATATGAATTTATTATAAAATAATATTTATAGCTTTTCAAAAGGTCCCCCTCACCCCTCTTATAAAAGGGCACTCCCCCTTCTAACTAATTCACACATTCAAAGCCTTTTGGTTCGGCCAACTCCTGACCAAATACTCTATCAACTTCCCTCAATTCAACCTAGAGGCCTTATTTTGATCATAAAGAAAACCTATGGAGCCCTTTTGATCATATCAAAAGGAAGAACCCGAAGAAGAGGTAACGTCTTCACCGCCCTCTTTAAAGTTCCTTTCTTCTTCAAATTATTCTTTACTTGTTATTTCCATTATAAAATAATAAATCCAGTATATTCTATATACTGTGATGCTATTATAATTTTGTAACAAACTAATTCATTATTATATTCATCCCTTGAATGATATGTCACCATACGTGTGTACTTACGGCCTACCTTCTCCACGTTGTGGTGTAATTGTTATTCAATATATTATTATTTAGATGTGTATAATAATGATGTATAATTCATGTAAATAATAAATATAACATGATAATGATTATGTATATATGATATACCATCCAATTATATATTATTTTAATACCAAAAGAATGATATTGTTGCTCGTGCGTATGTACGGATTACCGTCTCCACGAACACAATGAGATTCATTCTCCATCATATCCATTCACGAATAAATTTCATTTGATGAATAAAAATAACATTTAGAGACATGATATCATTCTGGATATGAATAATATACATCCAATTCCTAAAAAATACGGCTCACATAATAAATAATATAAAGGAAAATGAATCCGTTAACACCCGAAACGACGATAATACTAAGATATTATTAACAAATCATTGTTAAAAGATCATATATGATATCATATTAATTTAAATGATTCTTGTATAATTCAATAATAATTATTTTACCATTATACATGAGTTTAACCTACCGTCTACCAAGGAAAAAGTACAATGTAAGGGGTTTCTTATCGCACTTTTAATTCCATGTGATTTCAATTATTCACCACTTATTTATTGAATGTGGTGTCTGTAATGCCCATGATTGTATTAATTTTGTAATATAATTTAATTTATGGATATTTACATCATCATTGTATGATAATTATTTCATGGTTTTATGTTTCGTATGTTACCTAATCGATAAGGGAATTTGAAATTTCAATTTCCACTCCTTTGACTTTACGCATACTTCATTGATTATTTTACTCCAAGGTTATGTGTGGAATCACTATTCATTTTCTTATGTCATAATTTCCACTCCCCTTTCTGTGGATATACTTTTGATACACATAATCACCCAATTAATAATTTCTCAAGCCTTCGATATGAACTTAATAAGAGTAATTTTAACTCAATCTCCATTTGTTGTGTTAAGCATCCAATTCAATGGTGTTGTTTTTACAAGAATATGCGTGAATGTCCTCTGATTGATTTACACTAAATATCCAATCATATTTAGTGTATTTATATTTTTCAGAAATAATTATGTCGTTGATTTATCCTTAACCGAAGGATACGGTGTTTATAATAGATTTCATCTCAATTTACATTCCATTGAGACTTATTTGTTGTTATACACCAATTCACTTTTATAAGGTGTATATAATGTACTTTGACATAGTATATCATGAATCCATTTATTCTCATGATATTATAATTTTTTGATTACCTCAATTATTTGTATTCAAGTGTCTCTCTTTTGGTTAGAATCTCTAACTAAAATATCATTTTAAATGGTTTAAAGATTTATTATTCTAAATCATTCTCATAAATGTCCATGTTTTAAAAATGGTTTTAAGGATTTATTTATATGGACATTAATGTTTTCAAATCAAAATTCCTTTTAAAAGCTTCAAAGTGGTATGGGACACTTTGATTCAAAAATCTATTTTTAAATGGCTTCTTGACAGATAGTGTGACTTTAAAATGATTTTAAGAAAAAGTGGGGATATTTCACTAAAATAGTTTTGATGATTTTTTTTCATATATGTCAAAATCCTTCATTATTCTTGATTGAAGTTAATCTGTTACAATACAATCTTCCATATTGTATTGAATGAGTTATTTTTGACTGTGGATGTTCTATTTTTATACCATTCATGGTTTGTGGATAAAGTATTGACATTTCGTATGCTAGTTTAATACGAATTTTTATGTTATGTTTCAATATTTTCATATGAGGAATGCATTGGACTTAGTAAGTGATGGGTGGAGCCCGCTATAGCTCATCGATGCATCGGTAGGTATCATGAGACAAACTAGTGTCTCGACATGAGGCCTTGACAAAATCTTAATTGTAGTCTTGGCACGGGGCCTTGGCTATGAGGTTATGATAGTCTGGAATTATGCATTCCATCATTAGGAAAGTGGTTATTGATATTTCATGTGATTATTCGACTAGTTGAATATCCATGTGATTATGTAAATGGAATTATTTCATTTTATATTTTCTATATTTTGCTGAAGTTCAAGATTAAATGGCGTTTTTTAGTTATACATTGCCTTAAGTGTTTATGCTTATCTATTAAAGCTTCTGCTATATTGTTATCCTTATGATAATATGATCTCACCCCTTTCAATGATTTATTTTTCGTAGGATGTGAAGAAGTAATTTATGAATGACCTAAAGGGATAGAATGAGGGAATATGAAGACAAGATGTTTTTATAGTTTTTTATCCTATTATATAAGGAATATATCTAGTGTTTCCAAGGCTAATAAACTAATCGGTCTTTAGAGACTTGATCTTTCTTGTGATCATTCCAATGTTATGTAATAATGCATCGACTCTAGGTAACTGGGGTCGAGGCATTACAGTTGGTATCAGAGGAAGTTTAGTACAAATCTTGAGAGATATATTTAGATAAACTCTGATTAGAGCTCATAGCCCTAAGATAGTCTTTGAGGATTAGTATAGAATAACTTCCTATAATTATGGTATTGTAGAGAATTTGTTAGTTTTCTGAGCAATACATCCTTGTCTGGATACGAGCAGGTAGAGGCGGCTCTGGTACAGATATACCTAGGGGTAAAACCTGAAAATACCGCTTTGAGATAGAATCGAACGGGAACTGGTGCATGATAAGGGGCCTTGCTGCACTCTTGGTTACGACACTCCCGGAGGATATTCTTAGGATAATTACATTTTCATTACAAACCGATTTGAAGTATTATATGTAATATGAGAGTAAATGACCTTGATTAATCCTAATGTGTTTCAAATTGAGAATATGGTGACATGATATTCGTTAAATGATTTTGTGAGTACTATTACTCACACAATGCTTTTTGGTTTTAGTCAATGGTTGGATTCCAAGGAAGTCCTAGTAACATTGAGAATGATGTACAAGGTGGGAACGGTGATGGAAATGAGCAACAAAATGGAGTGTCGATAGGCGTGAAAGATATCGTTTTCTTTCCAAATCAGTTTTCCAAAAATATGATCAACAACATATATATTAACCAACTCTCAAACTCAACAAGGAAGAGAAAGGTGATGAATGATTAGGGATCCAGTAATGGAGACCATAGAGAAAAAATAATCCTCAATTTCCATCATGCAATAAATGTGGAAGGAGACACCCAAGAAAGTGTCTCAATGGGACAAATAAATGTTTTACGTGTGGGAAGGAAGGACATAAAGTGAAGAATTTCCGAAGAAAAATGAATAATACTAAGGAAGAAGATAAAAATGGCCCCAAGAATCCATTTACATTCATTTTCCATAAATGTAGGGGACCTGGCCATTACCTGAGTGAATTACCTATTTTATAGGATATTTTCTTGGTCAAAGAATAAGCTATGTAGAAATAAATGGTTGGAGGAATGTTTAAAATGTATTAGTGCTCCTTGTTGATGGGTTTACTTTGGAATAATTTTCTCTTTTATTTGTAACCCTACAGTTTTCCATGTGAGAATGATATTTGATGAAGAATTATCTTTTCTGTTGTGGATATAGTTATAAATAACCATTTGGGTTTATATAGTTATAAATTACATGTTATAATAATTTGGGATGAAAATGAAAGGAATGAGATAACATTTGTTGTTAAATTATGTGATGGTTATTTTGAAGAATTTATCTCATTTTGTTAATGTTATAAAATATAGTTTTAGAAAAAGGATAACACGTAGACCATGTGAAAACACGTCGTGTCGGACAAAGTTGTGGGAATCGAACCCACAACCAAAGTGCAATTGGGATTTATCACCTACCACTAGACTACGTGAATTCCCTAGTTAGTATGACTATTATTTTTATTTTAATGATTATATTGATCAATAATAAGTTTATATGGGATCTTATGTCTTATCAAATGGATACCCTTAGGATAAGAAAATGATTTTGTGATCAAGTGATGAATGTTATTTTGGAAGATGTTAGGTTTGTTTGGAACACTATATGCCCAAGGAAAATAGTAATCTATAGGATTTCATTTGATGAGTAATTGTGGATTTTTATCTATGCTTTTATTGTGGAATTATAGTAATTTGGGTTATTTATATAAACGATCAACCTATAATAGAGAATATTTGATTAGGTTATTCACTTTTAAGTATGTGACTTTAAGAGTAGTTGATTTCATTTAGAGATACAATTTAACGTGGAAGAATCCATAACAAAATTCTTCTATGTTTTGAGTTTCAGTAATATTTTGTATTTTATTAATTAATTTTAAGGAAAATTCTGTATTTAATGTTAATTAATTAACTTTGGGGTATTGTGGGTTTAATTTTAGAAATTAAGATTAGTGTTTCTTCCTCTAATGAAATAACCTTTTGGGGGATCATCAGATCTTATACTAACCATTTTGGTTTTGATTAATCTTTAAAGACAAGGTAAATATATAGTTTATTCTTCGTGGATCATGTGATTCTATAAGAATTTTATTATAGCTCTTCTAGTGTGACCATGTCTTCTGGAGTACTCATCGTTTAAAAATGAGTTAGTAGTAAGAATTTTATTAAAGAATGAAACTTTACTTAAAAATTAAGTATATCTCATTATGTTATTATTCAATCTCAGAAATTAATTCCTCCTCTTTATGTAATGTAACTTAAAAAATAATAATAAAAATGTTGTCCGTTTACTTTTCCTACTGGGAAACTAATGACCATTTGTCCCATCACAAGTTTTTGGTTTTTTTGTTGTTAACTTTCTCCTAATAATGTTTTATATCCCTCTCCATCAGAACTTGACACTTAGTTTATCATCCATTTCCATGTTTTTCTACATGGAATCCTAGTATAGGTTATCTCAGGTGACCTTTTTACTTCTCTTTCATTCTTTTAAAGTGATAGTTTTGTTGACTCTTTTTCCGATGTGGGACTTTCCATTATATTCCCAAGCCCAATTTTAAAAATTGCGAGGACGCAATTTATTAAAGGATGGGAGTATGTAACACCCCAATCTTCCACGGTACGCTTCTCGCTGAATAATATTGTAGTGTGTGTTGTACGCAGCTTCAAGTTCTAACACACACCACAACTAATAAAACTAGCCGTTATGAATATTAATACCCACTTTTTAAAATTTTATACATTTTATCTTTCAAAATGGACTTCATTTTTGGATTCGGAATATCAAAATTATCCCAGGGTTATATTTTGGTACTTTTTGGATAACTTTCATATTTTGATGAATAGTGAAAATTACTAAATTTTAATTAAAAACAACTTTTTATCGAAATAATTAGTAGTGATTAGTTATTAATTTGAGTGGTTTTAAAGTAAATTTATAATATAATTTTAACATTTAATAAAATTTTGTTCATTGGACATAATTTAACATTTAAACCAGACATAAACAAGTGTCAATCTTTTGATAGTTATTATCTCTTAAAAACACGCTTTTTGTTTTAACAACGGGAATTAATTTTAAATTAATTTCTGTCACTTCTGTGTTTCGAATTTGGAAAAATGGATTTCATATTTGGAATAAGGATTTCCAAATTGTGTAAATAGGTAACTATTATTTTTAGACATTTTGAATAATTACTTCGGTAAATATTTTATTAACTATGGTTAAAGGGTAAATCCGGTAAATAACGGTAAAAAAATAATATTATAATAATAATAAATTACCCTAAAACGTGTCCTAAACATATTGGATGATACATGTCCGACCATGGGCATCATTGGGTCGATTTGGGGACCCCATGGATCCAATTGTATGTGATAATGACACTTTATATTAATTAAGTTAATGAAAATACAAAAATAGCATAAGCTGATATATTTAAGAAAAACAATTATTACATAGGGTTATATATGTTTTATTCTAGACTATAAATATTAATTAGAAATATAAAAAGATTTACTACATAATGGTAATTTATTTATAATTTTTAGACATTTAATAATTAAATTTATGTATGACACAATAATGATGAAGTATTTTCCTTATTAATGAATGAATCAAATAATTGTCATTATAAATGTAAAAATAAATATTATTTAAATGTTTTGATGACATCCAAGAATTTTATTGGTTCATATGACATGTTATAATTGCTTAAATGAATTTTTTTCGAATTAGTAAAGGTGTTATGAATTTAAAAAAATCAATTATTGAATAGTGTCAAAATTGACATAAAAGAGTTCATAAAACAAATATTAAATTATTAATTGATATTCAATTCCTAAAAATCTAAAGGTCTTCCAAGAGACTTATATCATGATATTTGTATCATTAATAGAGCACTTGAGGTTC
This sequence comes from Viscum album, assembly GCA_963277665.1. Classification (NCBI taxonomy): domain Eukaryota; kingdom Viridiplantae; phylum Streptophyta; class Magnoliopsida; order Santalales; family Viscaceae; genus Viscum; species Viscum album. The sequence continues at coordinate 2,080,156,255 of OY728143.1, read as the reverse complement.
TCTTGGATGTATTTGGTACTTTTATTAACTATATAATATAAAAATACAAAGTGACATGGTAGATGTCAATCTAATTAACTATGAGTTTAAACTAAATGATAAGGTTAATATAATGATCGAAACCTGTCAAAAATATTTTTTTTGAGTGGTTTTAGACCAATCCCCACCTTAACCTTTAAATAATACACTTTTGAGACATTATAAACCGAATATAAATTTATTATAATCTAATATTTCTAACTTTTCCAAAGGTGCCCCTCACCCCTCTTATAAAAGTGAACTCCCCCTTCTAACTAATTCACACATTAAAAGCCATTTGATTCGGCCAAAACCTACCCAAATACTCTCTAAACTTCCCTCACATAAACCTAGAGGCCTTATTTTGATCCAAAAGCCATCCTAAGGAGCCCTTTTTATCAAATAAAATGGAAGAACCCGAAGAAGAGGTAACATCTTCACCACTCTCTTTAAAGTTCCTTTCTTATTCAAATTATTCATTCCTTGATATTTACATTCTAAAATAATAAATCCATTATATTCTATATATTGTGATGTTATAATAATTATGGAACAAAAAAATTCATTATTCTATCCATCCCTTAAATGACATGTCACCATAGGTGAGTACGTACGGCCTACCGTCTCCACATTGTAGTGTAATTGTTATTCAATATATTATTATTTATATGGGTATAATAATGACATATAATTAATTTAAATAATAAATATAACATTATAATGATTTTATATATATGATATACCATCCAATTATATATTATTTTAATACCAAAAGAATGATATTGTTGCTCGTGCGTACGTACAAATTACCGTCTCCACGAACGTAATGAGATTCATTCCCCATCATATCCATTCAAAACTAAATTTCATTTGATGAATAAAAATATTTTTTAGAGAAATGATATCATTATGGATATTATTAATATACATCCCATCCATAACAAATACGGCTCACATAACAAATAATATAAATGAAAACGAATCTGTTAACACCCGAAACGATGATAATACTAAGATATTATTAACAAATCATTGTTAAAAGATCATATATGATATCATATTCTTTTAAATTATTCTTTTATAATTCAATAACAATTTTTTCACCATTATACAGGAGGTTAACCTACCGTCTACCAAGGAAAAATTTCAAAGTAAGGGGTTTCTTATCTCACTTTTAATTTCGTGAGATTTTTATTGTTCACCACTTCTTTATTGCATGTGGTGTGTGTACTGCCCATGATTGTATTAATTGTGTAATATACATTAATTTATGGATATTTACATCATCATTGTATGATACTTTCTTCTTGGGTGTATGTTTCATAAGTTACCTAGTCGATAAGGGAGTTGGAAATTTCAATTTCCACTCATTCGGCTTTACGCATACTTCATTGATTATTTTACTCCATGATTATGTGTGGAATCACTATTCATTTTCTTATGTCATAATTTCCACTCCCCTTTCTGTGGATATAATTTTGATACACATAATCACTCAATTGATAATTTCTCAAGTCATCGATATGAACTTAATAAGAGCAAATTTAACTCAATCTCCATTTGTTGAGCTAGGCATCCAATTCATTAGTGTTGTTTTTACAAGAATATGTGTGAATGTCCTATAATTTATTTACACTGAATATCCAATCATATTAAGTGTATTTATATTTTTCACACATAATTATGTCGTTGATTTATCCTTAACCAAAGGATACAGTCTTTATAAGATATTTCATCTGAATTTACATTCCATTGAGACTTCTTTGTTGTTATACACCAATTCAATTTTATAAGGTGTTTGTAATGTACTTTGACATAGTATATCATGAATACCTTTATTCTCATCATATTATAAAGTTTTTATTACCTCAATTATTTGTATTCACGTGTCTCTCTTTTGGTTAGAAACTCTAACTAAAATATCATTTTAAATGTTTTAAAGTTTTATTATTCTAAATCTTTCTCAATAATGTCCATGTTTTAAAAAAAAATTTAAGGATTTATTTATATGGACATTAATGTTTTCAAATCAAAAATATTTTTAAAAGTTTCAAAGTGGTATGGGACACTTTGGTTCAAAAATCTATTTTTAAATGGCTTCTTGACAGATAGCGTGAGTTTTAAATCAGTTCTATAAAAAGGGGGATATTTCACTCAAATAGTTTTGATGATTATTTTAATCTATTTCAATATCCTTCATTATTCTCGATTGAGGTTAATCTGTCGCAATACAATCTTCCATATTGTATTGAATGAGTTATGTTTTATTGTGGATGTGCTATTTTTATACCATTCATGGTTTGTGGATAATATATTTACATTTCGTATACTAGTTTAACACGAATGTTTATGTTATGTTTCAATATATTCATATGAGAAATGCATTGGACTTAGTGAGTGACGGGTGGAGCCCGCTATATCTCCTCGATGTTTCGGTAGGTCTCATGAGACAAACTAGTGTCTTGGCACGAGGCCTTGACAAAATCTTATTTGTAGTCTTGCCATGAGGCCTCGGTCTACGAGGTTATGATAGTCTGGAAATATGCATTCCATCATTATGAAAGTGGTTATTGATATTGCATGTGATTATTCGACTAGTCGAATATCCATGCGAGTAAGTAAATGGAATTATTTTATTTTATCTTTTCTATATTATTCTGAAGTTCAAGTTTAAAAGGCTTTTGTTTTAGTTATGCATTGCCTTAAGTGTTTATGCTTATCTATGAAAGCTTCTGCTATATTGTTATCCTTAATGATCATCTGAGCTCACCCCTTTCAATGTTTTATTTTTCCCAGGATGTGAAGAAGTAATTTATGAATGACCTACAGGGATAGTATGAGGCTATATGAAGACCATATGTTTATGTAGTTTTTTTATCCTATGATGTAATGAATATATAAAGTGTTTCCAAGGCTACTAAACTAATCGGTCATTCGAGACATGATCTTTCATGTGATCATTCCAATGTTATGTAATAATGCATCGACTCTGGGTAACTGGGATTGGGTAATTACATACCTAAAATCGAAGATGTGGGTTCTTACAAACTTCCCCCCCTTAATGAAATTCGTCCCTGAATTTTCCTAGAAATGTGGCATAGAAGAAAAACACTCGAACAACTCCGGCCACTATGATCATACATCAGTATCCCTCTTCCTAGTCTCATCTTGTACTCGCTCGTGCTACCATAGCACTCATGCCAGAAGAACCAATCAGCCATGAAGAACCTTCATAATTCGATCAACAATCTCGATAGGATGCTCCTCGAATGATGCATTCACTTCCAACTCAACCTCCTTGGGTTGGAATACATGAGACGGGTCTGATTATTGACATCAAAGCTGAGAAACGCTGAAAATGTCATGCATATCCTGCTACCATTTAGGTAACTGCAAATGATAGGCAAATGGGCAAACACTCTCCAACACCTCAAATACCCCAACATACCTCGATGAAATATTACACTATCTCATAATCCTTTTGTGTCCCAACCTCGGTGTGGCACACAGGAAAACCTAATCCCCAGCCTTGAACACCAGAGGTTGTCTCCGCTAATCAGTATAATACTTCTATCGAGGTTGTGCATTTGTCATCAATTTCTGAATCAACTCTATCGGCTCTATGGTCTCCTGTAAAAAATGAGGTCCCAATATAGCTGCCTCTCCTACCTCCAACCAACAAAAGGGTGATCGGCATGGCCTACCATACAAAGCATTATAAGGTTTCATCTGAATAGTTTCATGAAAACTATAATTGTAGGAATTCTCCAAAAGAGGTATATGCTTCTCCCCCGAAACTCGAAAATCCAGGATGCATGCTCGAAGCATGTCCTCAAGCACCTGAGTCGTACGCTCAGATAGGCCATCTGTCTGGGGATGGTAAACTGTTCTAAAAAGTACTTGTGTACCCAAAGGCTTTTTCAACCCTTTCCAGACCCGAGAACTAAAATGTGAATCTCTGTCTGAAATAATGGTGTGTAGAACCCCATGTAGACGTAAAATCTCTCAGATGTACAATAGTCCCTACTCATCAATGTTGAAGGTCTCCGTGATTGGTAAGAAATGAGTAACCTTCGTTATTCTGTCAATGATGACACAAACTGCATCATTTCTTCGAGGCAACCATGGTAAACCTGTCATGAAATCCATCACAACATAGTTCCTCTTCCACTCGAGAATGGGTAACTACTGTAAAATCCCTACAGGTTGCTGATGCTCCGGCTTCACCTGCTAATAGGTGGAACACCTCTTGACAAAACTAGAAATATCGCACTTCATACCTGGCCAACAATACTGATGGTGTAGATCACGATACATTTTGGTGATGCAAAGATGAACTTCCCAAACTAGGGAATGGAAGTCCCGGATCAGTTCCTAATGCATGTCTTCTAACACCCATACACACCCAAAAAACGTAATATTTTATCCTCGACTATGGTTCATCCAAGAATGGGTTCCTCTCCGGAAAAACTATCCCGTAGGACTAGGCCTTCAGAATCTGATAGCTACCTTATTCGAACTTGATCAAGATTATTAGAAGTAACAATTACATAAGAACGAAACGTATTCCCATGGCTGTCGTGCACCTCCAAATGCATCTCAGAGAATAGTGTCATAATCTACCACTCACTACTGGACTTATAAATTACATGTATTTGAGTCCTCCTACTCAACGCATCAACTACTGCATTGCCTTTCCCAGGCATATAGGTAAGCTTCAAGTCAAAAGATAGAAGGTACTCAACCAACCTTCAATTCCATAAATTCAAGTCACATTGAGTGAATATGTAATTGAAACTTTTTTGGTCAGTGAAAACTACAAAATTCTCTCCCAATAGATAATGTCTCCTATAGAATATGGCGTGAACAACTACAGCCAACTCAAGATCATGCATCAGGTAATTCCTTCCATTTGGCCTCAACTACCGAGACCCATTTGCAATGACTCCTTCTTCCTGCATAATCACAGATCCCAGCCATATACCTGAAGCATCACAAAAAAATAGTATATCTCTTTCCTAGATCTGGAAAAACTAGTATTGGTGATGAAGACAGTCTCCCATTCATCTCCTAAGAGGCTGACTCACAAGAATCTGACCACATGTACTTCGCTCCCTTCTTAGTCAGACCTGTCAGTGGTGCTACTAAGCATGAAAATTCATGTATGAAAGGTCTGCAGTATCCATCCAGTACTACAAAACTTTGTACCTCAAAGACATTCCTCAGATACTCCGAGGAAACTACTCCTCTCACATTATCTCTGTATAATGATACTCCAATCTCTGAGATAACATGACCCAATAATTTAATATGGTCCATCAAAAAGTGGAACTTTGAGAGCATAGAATATAACTGATTCTCTCTCAGTGTACTCAAAATGATCTCAACATGGTTAGCATGGTCGGGTCAAGTGCGAGAGTACACAAAGATATCATCTATGAAAACCACCATGACGGAATCCAAGTATGGATGGAACACTCAGTTCATCATTTCCATGAAAACTACAGGCTCTTTTGGGAGACCTAACGGCATAAACATATACTCATATAGGCCATACCTACTCTAAAAGTATGTGATAGGTATACCAGGTGGTCTAACATGAAACTAATGGTAACCGAATCTGAAATCAATCTTTGAGAACTCCCAGGCTCCTTGAAGCTGATCAAATAGATCATCAATCCCCAGTAAGGGATATCGGTTCTTGATCTTCAACTGTTTCAACATCCGATAAACCACACCTAGACTGAGGGTACCCTCTGTCTTCTTCACAAACAGGGAAAGAGAACCCCAAGGAGAATTACTGGGTCAGATTAAACCCTTTGCCTACAATTCCTCCAACTGCTTCATGAGCTCTTGTAACTCTGGAGTATCCATCATATAAGGAGGAATGGACAATGGTGCTTCTCCTGGAAAAAGAACAATAGAAAATTATACCTCTCACTCTAGAGACAAAGATAAATAGTCCTATGGAAAGACATATCTGAAATGGTCCCCCACTACAGAAATGTCTAACTATGAAGTGACCTGGTCATCTAGATATAAACTAGCAATCTGGGTTGTAAATCCTCCAAAACCATAATGCTCGGGTCTTGCTCTACTCTCCTGGACATCCCATTATCCCTTATGAAGAAATTATCTTCCTTTTGGTGGTGTGAAACTCACCCTATAGCGATATAAATCAACAACTGCCTCGAAATTAACTAACCAATCCATTCCGAGAATGACATCATAGCCTTTCATCTCTATGACATAGAAATCCCATAATAAGTGACACCCACCAACCACTAGAGGGAACTCCTTAAATAGATATACACTAGAAGTTCTGGTCCCCAAGAAAGTGTCTAACATCAAGGCATGGGCAGAAGAAAAGATACAGAGCTCAAGTCTTTCAACAACAACAATAGATATAAAATTATGGGAATACCCTATATCGAAAAGTGCAGAAGATAAAACTGAGTCAACTAAGATCGTACCTCGAATTTTGGTAGTTCTGGGATCATGTTCCTATTAGGTCTGCTCCACTTCAAATGTCTAACCTGCACTATGGCCCTATGACCCCTTCTGACCACCCTGAGATGATCCACCCCGTTGTATCTAAAAGCCTGGCGACTGGCTACCATGGTAACGACCTCCACCTCAGCCGGAACAGCCGGAAGAACTCCAGTTCCCAGACTGGTGAGAAACTGGTGGCACTGCTCTTGGATGAGGAGTTATAGAAAAACCCATTTCACCAGCTACTGGTGAAAAGATCTGAAAGATGTGCTAAAGATGACCAATCATGCCACTTGATCGACACTCCACTGAGTCTCTATTGAAATGCAGCCTCGTATTCCAACTCTTCCCACACTGGTAGCACACCACCTGGCTACCAGAAGATATCTCTCACCTTTTACGATCTCCGCGCACTGACTCCCTATGGTGCTTCATTTTGTCAGTAAGAAGAAATCTAACTCCATATGTTGAGCCGTCATGTCACTTAACTCCAGAATCCCTCAGATTGCGCTTAGTGATTAGCGTCTGGTTGACTATAGAAGTTATTGAAGTCATCCTGAAGATGTTCACCTAAGATCCAATTTCATGCCTCAAACCATCCTAAATCTTCCTTACCAAGAATAAATCACCACCTCCTAGAATATGTGTGATGTATTTCTGCTTAGTGAAGCGAGAATAAAACTCCATAATAAAAAGTGTACCTTGTTCCAGACTCATAAACTCCCAGGCTCGATCGGCCCTCAAAGTCTCTGGATAGAATTATTTATAGTTGTGATGCTGGAACTCATCCCAAACCATAACATGCTGGATTCCCACCTGAGAGATCCCATCCCACTATCTCTTGGAAGATTCTTGAAGCATGTACATAGCGAGCTTGACCCTCATCTCTGGAGGTGTCTCCATATGCTCGAATATAGACAGAATGGCTTCTAACCATGACTCGCCAGCCTGTAGTTCTCCTTCCCCTGTGAATGTGGGAAGATGTTGATACTGGAAAACCTATGTCAGCTCTTCCATAGACGGGGCAGGAAGCGGTACTCCAAAAAAGGTCTATAGGAACCTCATAAAGCCCTCTCAGAACTCTGCATCAGCACCTGTGTACAGAATGATGGCTGGTGCCCAGGATGGAAGAACTAGAGGATCTTCTAGGAGTCCTTGATTAGCCATGTCTAGTGTCTGACCATTTCCCTATAATTGGCATACAATCGGAGGACGTCCTTATGGAATGACTCTTCAAGGTCATGAGCACACCTTAGATCAAGATTATCAAGGACTATAAACCAGAAGTATAAGGAGGAAATAAGAGAAAGAAAGATTTCATGTTTTAAAAAACACTGATACAGAGTGTGTATGTCCAATACACGGTGTGTACTTGAATACTATTCCCCTTACCATGTTCTCTTACACAGTTAATCCACATGTTAATCCCTAGAACGAGACTACACAGTGTGTTAGTGCCAGCCACGACGTGTACTAGATTAACATCACCAACCAGTGTTGTTTGTTACACAGCTGGTTACACGGATGACACTACACAGTGTGTTCCATAAGGAATCGGCATGTATAATTTAATAATTATCCCTATTTGTCGTTAGTCACACAGTTGAACACAATGTCTAAACACACGGTGTGTACATACGGTACACGGTGTGTTCCCACAATAATTTCCCCATCTCATGTCTATTCCCACACAACCTATGACATGGTTACAGACTATACAACGTGTGCATATAGTACAAGGCATGTTTTAAGAAAAATAGTTTCTTCCCGAACAGAAGAACACATGGTGTGTAGTCAAATTACACGACATGTAGTCTTGTTTTTCCAAACAGTAAGCCTCAGAAACTTCTCCAGAACATATTAAAACACTAAAATAGTCCCTTAAGTGCCAACGTCTGATCTGTGAGGGACCATAATCTCCACGAATCCAAGCTTGGAATCTTAGACATGTCTTAAAAAAGCATAATAGTGTAATGTTCCACCAAATTCTGGTCCACGAGGGCCCATAACACCTCCAGAACAATTGTTTGGCATTCATTCAAAAAAACCATACACAATTTTAAACACTATAAAACAGTAGTTATACTATCAAGGAATCTATCACAACTGCTTTCATATCTAGAACAAAAACTATCACAACCACATGTAGTCACTAATGCACCCTAAATGGCATGAAAAGAATACATGAATTGCGATTTCTAAAAAGATAAAATATGATGCATGAGATGGAATACCCTCATCTCATCTAGTTGAAATAGAAATAGAACCTCAATATCATCAACAACAACAACACAATACATGTGAGTCACCAAATGGTGAAAATCAAATCAACAGTAAAATTGAAAAACCAGAAAAGATTGCAACACAAGGTAAATTTTATTTTCCCTATACACGGGTTAGCAAACATCCATCCAATGTCCCGGAGGCCATCATTTTTATTATTATTTAAAATACAAACCCCCTTTTGAGGGAATAAGGGGGGAACCCTACATTCATCATCATCTTAAAACAAAAACATGACATAAAGGTCTAGAGAGACAAACCAAACTGATACATGGAGTTACCCCTCCCCAACATATGAACATGAAAAGAAATCCATCGTTGTGAAGATGAACAGCAAGCAAGTGTCCTATGTCAAAGCACATGCCCGATCTGATGGCTGACGCCATACCCACTCAGACATCCAAATCCAAAAAGCACTACAATGATGAAATAAACTCTGAAACCACAACTGGGGCATGATCCATGAGTTGATTCCGAATGAATAACCATACCAACAGACGTCACAAAATAAACCTTTAACCCTTTCAAAATCACCAATCCAAACGCCTCCATCAATGATCATTCTGGACCAACACCACTGTCCTCCTCAAACAACAACGTCACTACAGTTACAAAAGCCCGGAAGACAAACCAAAGGGTACGAGATCAGACCATCGTCACCTAGGACTGGGTGGCCCGACCCCACACTAAGGGAGAACCACTAATGAATGGATCTGGTTCATCATGAAATAGAGGCACTACTCTTGGCATGAGTCTGCTAAGATTAAAACCATGGATGCACCCTCATCAGGTTTCGAAACCTCACAGCAATGAGTAGCATCAATGGCCAGAGAAGAACCAACCAGGCCGAATGAGAACACAAAAACAAAAGCCAACTAGAAGAAACAAACCACAACAAAACCAGAATCCAAAAAGAAGAAAAAAAATAGAAAAACAAGAATAAAAACCCGTAATTCCCAAAGAATCCGCAACCCATACCTACCCGGTCCAAAAACCGTAGATCTAACAGGAAAATTGCAATTGGTCAAGATGGACAAGTCGAGAAACCCAGGATGATCTGACGATGCTGGATGAGCCAGTCTCGGATCCACACATAAAGCGCTGGATGAGTCGAAGCACACTGCCCAACTTCGGAGCCGCGCCAAAATTCGCCTGATGAGTCGAAGCACACCGGCCCAACCTCACACTGAGACTCGTCATTGATGGTGGTGAGCCGCACTGGGATGAGAAATGACGTCCGGCGAGAATGATGAGTTGACCCTGGCCAATCCGCCAAAGAAGAAAGGAAATCCAAACTGAGATCTTCAATGATGAGTGGAAGCGAACCACACCGATCCGGTACTCACAGACTCGACGATGCCAACCGGGACTAGGCACAACATCTACAGACCAAACCATGTCAAAGGGGGAAGGGGAGACCAAAACTAGAAGAAACCCTAGCGGCTGTAGATTGGGAGAAACACACCGCTCAGAGGCCCGCAAACTGAACCATCAATGGGTTAGCTACTCCTTGGCACAACTTATTACCAAGTAACTATTACATAATATCCCTGAATAAAGGCCCCAAACAGTAAGTCAAGAACAAAATAAACCTCATTATACCACTTTATAACATCTCGGTTTCGGAAGCCGCCTATACACGCCCCGTACCCGATTGGTCACATGGCCTCAAGCTCATTTCCCCGAACTCCATAGGCTGTCGACTAGCAGCAAGGGACGTGGGTGTGATAGTGGAGAATCTATTCCCTCATTGGTAGATTAACAACATGGAAGAGAAACAAATATACAATAGAGGAAGTAGTAAACCTACAAACAATATTTACTGCGGAAGATTGATGAAAGAATAACTGGAGCACATATATATATAATGCATGATACATATGACCATGAAAACAGACAAACAAGTCACAATGCTGAAATAGAGTACTAAACCCAAGTACAAAATAAAAGAAAACAACTGCTCCAGAGCATCACAAGCCTATGCATGGTCCCACGCTCTCCAGCCCGAATGCAGTCAAGTACCTAAAGTGGATGTGCACTTTCCCTTCTATATACTTGTATCAATATAATCTGTTTGGGCCCAAAATCATGGCTAAAACAGGGAGTGAGACTAAATCCCAATAGGTAACCACCATGAGATCTATGCCTAATAGTAAGTGAATATATGGAAGGAAATAAGAAAATAAATGTAGTAAACATGGAGGTACTCAAGGTAAACAATTCCTACAATTTCAAATCATTCAAATAACCACACATATATAATAAGTATATAAACACAAATAGGTAACCCTCTGGAAAGTAATAATAGCTTATCCCCTCTGGTCCTACAGAGAAACACAAGAAAAAAAAATAACACTACAGGTTACCCTCTGGGCAGTACTCACATCCTATACCCTCTGGTCCTACCTAGAAACACAAGCAATCCTCCGGGTCATACACTCAGTCTAACCCCTCTAGTTCAGCTTAATCATAGACACTATGAGGAAGCACTCTCCATCAATTCCTCCTATAGTCTCGTATAGGTAACTAAAGGTTCTATGCGAAAGAACTTAAGTCACATTCCCTATGTGGCCCACGTCAAGTTACAACATACACTCTGAGTAAGAACTTACATCAATTCCCCATGTGGTCTCGTATCGTAATTGTAAAATAGACACTATGGAGAAGACCTTTCGTCCATTCTCCCTATGGTCTACTACAGAAAGTTCTCATGTCCCTGTGTATGTCAAGCAAGTATAGAAAAGCATATCAGCCAAATTAAACCTCAAGAACTACATGGATAACAGTCTACATCATAACAACATGGACGAGTACAAACACCCCATCCTATAATACTAGGCATGGAAAGTAAACAACCTAATAGGTAAACAATACCAATTGGTAAAAACAAGAAATCATGCATGGGAAACACCTCCAAAGAATAACAACTAACCCTATTCACAACAATTTGACCTCTAATCAAGCATACAAGTATAACAGTCAACAATATGGATAAAAACCTAAACCTACAACACCCCGTTAATGGTATTGGGTACTTTTTCACATATATCTCAAAGACTTTCACGAGAAAGGAGCAAGCCACCGACCTCAACGTTGGGAGATTAATATAATTGAGTCTCAGGGACTGAATCACCTTAGAATGATGAATATATATAAAACAAATCTAAAATGTTCCACCGAAGATACCTTGAGAAGGAGGAGGAATCAGAAAACAAAGCTCTAGAACCTAGAAGAGCTTACCGAGGCAATCCCAACACAATCAATGGCGATCGATTTGGTGAATAGACAACGACTCGGGGTCTCGAAGAATATTATTTGGTGTACGGATACTCTTAGATGAAAAATACCTAGAAGAAGGTGTTTCTGGCGATTAGACGTGACCCCAGTATGTTTAATGAAAAAAATTAAATACAAAGTGTGCACATTAGAAGTACATGGTGTGTACTTTCCGTTTCTGTACTCTATTTTAGGCGGTCTCTGGGTCACCGCACACAACTGTGTCTGTGGTTGTTACATTCCCAGCACATGGCTACCAGTGGTAATTGAGTACATAGTGTGTTCTCGTAAGGGACACAACGTGAACTTCAAAAATTTTCATAAAATCCTATTTTTCTCAAAAACGACCAAAAAATAAAGACATACATAAAAAAGATGATCTGGATTCATACATCCTAATGGTTCTCCCACATCAGTTTTCAATGCCTTTGTGTGCTATAGTTCTAGTCCTCTACTTAAGGCAGTTCTGAATCACTTGGTTTTCTTCAAATATAAATGACTTGGGAAGCTTCTCCTCAATAACAAAAGTAATCAGTAAAGTAAATCTCTGAATGGTATATATAAAAATAAAGGATTGTTGCTCCTAAATTATTTTCTATGTATGATTCTATTATCTCAAAATATATTATAGTGAATGGTTGGGAGAGCTTATGTGTATCAAAACTTAATGCACAATATCTGTTTTATCTAGAGTTTCTTGTAGAATTCTATGAATACGTAAGTCTCATTAATGAAGGATGAAGAGACAAGTTTTTGTTTAAGTCATATAAAAAACCTATTATATTTCTTAGAGTAATTCTACAAGTTTAATTGGAATTTTGTAAGAGGGTGAAGCTAAATTCTACACCCACAAGCTACCAAATGTATCAAGATATTTTTATAAATAGAACTTCATAGAATGTCTTGGTGTTTTAAAAGTGATGAATAAGAAAATTATTCATTTCTCTACAAATCGCTATATTCTAGATTCATGGGTTTAAGGTTTTATCATTTTGTGAAAAGGGCATAATGGAACCCTAAAGAAAAGTGACATCTATATTCTTGTCTTTCTAGTGAACCACAGGAAGATCAATTTGGGGATGTATGTCTAGATTACAATCTTGAATATCAATAATTTAATTCTCATGTCACAAATATAAATGTATCTAGCTATTCTCTCAAAAATCATTGTTCTTTTTCTATTATCGTTCAAAATCCCATGCAGTTCTATGCCAATAAATTACGTGGTTATGTTTCATAGTGATGATACATTGAGAATGATGAAGCCTGACATATCTAATGATTCAGAAAAATTTTATAAGTTATCTGAAGAAGAAATAGAAACCTTATTAATGAAACCGGAAGTGGATGATAATTCCTCAAATGGTGGTAATAGATAAAGTTGAAGGAACTAGAAAAAGAAGAAAAATCCCATGTCGTTAATGAAACTCAATCAGCACCACCTATGATAATGAAACAAACGACTTATAAAGATGAATTGGTTTCTATATTGAGAGAAGAAAACATGAATAGTAAGGAAGGAAATCCTATTTTTGGCTTGGACCCTGCTGAGGATCTTGAGAAGCAAGAGAACGGATAGAAGAAGAGGAAGAATATGTTAGAGGATGAGACTGATCAATCTCCTCTCAAGTCTGCTGAGAAATCTTCTGAACAACACTAGGTAGTGGAATCATTTTTTCGATAATCTCTTCTAGTAACACCAGGAATAAAAATGGTGATTCTGGAACCACAAGAAGAAGAAGAAGTGGAATAAGAAGTAGTGTATTAAGAATAATTGTAAGAAGAAGATGATAATGGAAGTGATGATATAGATGATATGATAAGGCAAGTAAATATATATTTTGATAAGGAGGGTCCTTCTGAAAAATTGTCAATCTGAACATTTGAATCCGAATATTCCAAACATGCTACCCCGGGAAAAGAAGAAAAGGTTCATGAAGAAGTTAATAAACCATCGAAATAAAATATTTTCAATCAAGATTTCATTCAACCATGGGATATTGTAGTAGATACCAAGAAATTAAATCGTGAGAAAGATAAAATAGTTCAACTATCATATAGTAAACATGATCACCAATGGCTACTAAGATTATTCCAAAATCCTATAAGGTAAAACAGGTGTTTTTTGATACACCTAGGAAAGCCATAATAGCAATGAATGATATTGGTGGATCTTCAAATTGAGAATATGAAGAGATAGAAAAACAATCATAACTAACTAAACAATCTGATTTGGAATAATATTATCTTGGACGTGATTTTTTTTTCAAAAGAAGTTGGTTGATTACATTCCCATATTTACATGTATATACCTGAGGTGCTAGATGCTTCCACACTAAATTATTCAGAAATCAGATTCAGTTTCCATGCTTATGGCTATGTTTGGTAGGCTTGAGGCTGAATTCAAATCTTTCTCCATTGGCTATGAACCTCACAAAAGGTCATGTATGGATATTACAAAGTGGTGATGGAAAAAAATAAAATAGATGAGAATCCTTAATGATTTTTAGGAAAGAATGAAGGTTTCTTTTGACACAGATGATCAAAACTTCAAAGATCTCACTAAAAGTTTTGATGGAAAGCGCAGTCTCGAACAAAAAACCCGGAAGCAGGAAGTCAAATATTTGAATGGGAATCTTAACTTAGTTTCATTGAAATAGAATATAGAAAGAGATCATATAATTGAGTTCAAAGAAAAACTCAATAAGTAAGAATATCTTTTGAAGGCTCAAGAAAAATTTCTTAAGGCCCATAATGAAAAAATCAATGATCTTGACAAGAAAAATGTGGATCCGGATCACCTGCTCAAGAAATTTGAATTGGATCAGAAGGAGCATATGAAGCTAAAATCCATTGTGATGAAGTTAATCATGAAAGTGTCCGAAGGATAATTTTTACAATCCGATCTTTTGTTATATTTTCTTCTTTGTATAAATGTTTCCTATCATAAAACTTTTTTGGTTATTCATCATGTGTTTTGTTGTATAGTACTAATATTTTAGGTACCATATTTTTTAAATTATATTTATTCATTTTTTAAAATCACAAATTGTGGGAAGGGAATGATAAAAATAGTACTATATAAAGAAAAGAATTCCCTATGTAAGGGGGGTCTAACTAAGTAGGAGTTTACTCAAATAAAATTTACTTATGCAAGTAAAAGAAAAATCACTTTAAGGATGTTATGAATACGATCCACGGGGAATTCAAAACCTAAGGGGGAGTTATTCATATTCATCATGATTCAAAGGTAATGGTAGACAAGTTTTTCTTCAAGTTGATAATGAAAAAATATTTTTCATTATATTCTTTTTCATAAGGATGTTTTTACTTTCCAAAAGGGGGAGATTATTGAGTCAACAAGGTTTCTTTATGAATTTTCCTTTCCTATATGTTTTTAAAATCACAAACACCCTATCATAATGAAAATTATATTTTTCCTATGAATTTTATTAATAAGAAATATTTTCTTCTCTAAGGAAATTGTATCCTTACCTATGTTTTCATTGTTCATTTTATAGTTTCTCTAAATCAAATTTATTTTATTATTAAGAAAAAATTATTTTTTATATCTAAAACCACAGAATCCTATAAAAAATGGATATAAAGTATTATGTTTTTAGGTTATGAACTCTATAAAATTCAGGTTCCAAATTCACTGAAATTCAGACTCCAAACTCTCAGAAATTCACTTTCTGAATTCTTTGAGATTCAGATATTGAATTCTCTGAATTTCTTGTTTTTAATTATCTGAAAATTCATACTCTGAATTCCATACAACATAGAATCACAATTCTAAATAATTCAAAATCCAAATTAAATAGAATTTGGACTCATAATTCCTCATATATCAGACTTCGAATTACATAGAATTCAGACTCTGAATTCCTTATAATTCCATCTCTGAATGCCTCATAATTTAAACTCTGAATTCCTTATAATTCCAACGTAGAATTCCACATAATTGAGACTCCTAATTCTTTATAATTTTGACTCTAAATTCTTTAGAATTTAGATTTTTAATTCCTCGGAATTTAGTCTTTGGAATTTGTTGAATTCATATTCCGAACTCTTTGGAAAACAGAATCTGAATATTCATAGCTTATAGAATCTGAATGAATATTTGGTTAGATTTCGAATTCTATTTTTCCTTTGACTCTGATTAATAGATTTGGTTGAGAAACCTCATTTTCTTTATACTTTTTGTTCTTAGGAAATGATTTCATACAAACCATGTCTAACATTCCGTTGGCTGAGTGAAACATGTATAGGTCCCTCTAAAATTCAAGGAAAAATATGACTGATTGAAGAGGGAGCCAACCATTGGAGAAGTTCCTATAAATAGGAGATCATTTGAAAAATCTCCAAATAGATAAGTCTATTCCAGTACTCTAGATGTTTCAGGTTGTTGAAGTGATTTCTAGATAGAGAGACTCTCATGCTTTGTGTGTACTGAAAATCTTGTTCAGCTGGCTTCCTAAGACGTTGATTGTTGATTAGTAAAATCGAGGGTATCCGGAGATAGGAAGACAAAGGTTCCAACTACTTATAAGTGTGAGGTCTTGCTTGGATAGAAAGATAGATTCCAATATTCTTATCGAGGGATTACCATGGTGTTAGTAAGAAAAAAGTTTTTGAATGTATAAATCAAGGGACCTTTATCCAAGGTTATTGGATACCTTACTCTTTTTGTCAAAAAATTTCATATTTGTTACTTATTTTATTTCATGTCTATTTATTCTATATTTGGATGAAGTAATAAACTATAAACTTCTAATACATTCTTAAACATTTTTATACTCTAATAAATAAGATTTTATATTCCCTAAGGTATACATTTTTCCTTGTATGCATTCCTTAAGTTTAATTTCTTGAACCATATTTCCAGATCCTTGAATGTTTGTGGAAGTAAAACAGGTCTTGTGAATTTACCTTGATTAAAATTGTTAAACATAGTTTTCCTTATGTTTAATAATAAATGTTTTTAAACATACAACTAATACCCTCTTGTAATTGATCATCTACACCATTATTTTTATCCTACACACTAATCTTGGGGAGAACCCTGAAAATCTATTACACTTTGATAACCTAGCTATATTAATTAAAACGAAATATAATCCTCGATCATTAATTCCTTTTTCGAAAAAAATTATCTGCATCATTGGGAGAACAAAGATATACCAAATTAATGATGAAAATATATATATATAATGTAATTTTATGAATCATGGTAACAATATTTACCTTGAATTTAATTCTATGATAGCATTTTGTGACACCCCAACTTGAAGCACTGGTTCCAAACGAGATTTATAAATGAAAAAATACTCACCCCCCCCCAATAAACAAAAATTTATTGAACATAATTAGGTTTTTATGTCCATTGGTTGGGAAAAAATACCCTATGTATAATTGTCTTGAAATAAACAACCGGAATAAAATAAATAAATAAATAAATGATCAGAGTAAACATATGGAGAATACATAGAGGGAATAAAAGTAGTACAAATATGTATGGTCCCAACCCCAGTTACCCAGAGTCGGTGCATTATTACATAACATTGGCATGATCAGAAGAAATATCAAGTCTCGAAAGACTGATTAGTTTCGTAGACTTGGAAACACTAGATATATTCATGAAGTCTTACATTACATCATAAGGTAAAAAAACTACAACAACATCTTGTCTTCATATCCCCTAATACTATCCCTACAGGTCATTCATAATTTACTTCTTCACAATCCTGGGAAAAATAAAACATTGAAAGGGGTCAGCTCAGATGCTCAGTAAGGATAACAATATAGTAGAATCTTTCATAGATAAGCATAAACACTTAAGGCAATGTATAAATAAAAAAATCATTTTAAACTTGAACTTTAGCATAATATGGCAAAGATAAAATTAAATAATGCCATTTACTTATTCACATTGATATTCTATTAGTCTAGTAATCACATGCAATATCAATAACCACTTTCGTAATGATGGATTTCATAATGCTAGACTATCATAACCATGTATCCAAGGCCTCGTGCTGAGAATAAAAAATAAGAATTTTTCAAGGCCACGTGCCAAGACACTAGTTTGTCTCATGAAACCTACTGATGCATCGAGGAGCTATAGTGGGATCCACCCATCACTTAATATGTCCAATGCATTCCTCATATGAAAAGTTGAAACATAACATAAACATTCGTATTAAAACTAGAAAATGAAATGTCAATACTTTACACACAAACCATGAATTCTATAAAAATAGTACATCCACAGTCAACCATAACTCATTCAATACAATATGGAAGATTTTATTGTAATAGATTAACCTCAATCGAGAATAATGAAGGATACTGACATAGATGAAAATAATCATCAAAACTATTTGAGATAAATATCACAATTTTTCTTGAAATCATTTAAAAGTCACACTATTTGTAAATAAGCCATTTAAAATAAATTTTTGAATCAAAGTGTCCCATACCACTTCGAAACTTTTAAAAGGAGTTTTAATTTTAATACATTAATGTACATATAAATAAATCCTTAAAACCATTTTTAAAACATGGACATTAATGAGAAAGATTTAGAATAATAAGTCCTTAAAACTTTTAAAATGATATTTTAGTTAGAGTTTATAACCAAAAGAGAGACACTTGGATAAAAATAAATGAGGTAACAAATACTTTATAATATCATGCGAATAATGGGATTCATGATATACTATGTCAAAGTACATTATATACACCTTATAAAAGTGAATTGGTGTATAAAAACAAAGTAGTCTCAAAGGAATGGAAATTGTGATTAATTCTCTTATAAAGACCATATCCTTAGGTTAAGGATAAATCAAGGACATAATTATGTGTGAAAATATAAATACACTCAATAGGATTGGATATTTTGTGTAAATCAATCAGAGGACATTCACACATATTCTTGTAAAAATAACACCAATGGATTGGATGCTTAACTCAACAAATGGACATTGAGTTAAAATTAATCTTATCAAGATCATATCGGTGACTTTATAAATTATCAATTGAGTGATTATGTGTATCAAAATTATATCCAAATAAAGGAGAGTGGAAATTATGACATAAGAAAATTAATAGTGATTCCACACATAATCTTGGAGTAAAATAATCAATGAAGTATGCGTGAAGCCGAATGAGTGGAAATTGAAATTTCAAATTCCCTCATCGATTTGGTAACATATGAAACATACACCCATGAATTAAGGATCATACAATGATGATGTAAATATCCCTAAATTAAATAATATTACACAATTAATACAATCATGGTCAATACACACACCACATGCAATAAATCAGTGGTGAGCAATGGAAATATCACGGAATTAAAAGTGAGATAAGAAACCCCATACATTGTAATTTTTCCTCCGTTGAGGGTAGATTAACCTCCTTTATAAGGGTGAAATAATTTTCATTGAATTATTCAAGATTTAAATACAATAATATTATATCATAAATGATCTTTTAACATTGATTTTTTAATAATATCTTAGTATTATCTTCGTTTCGGGTGTTAACAGATTCATTTTTCTTTATATTCTTTATTATGTGAGCCATGTTTGTTATGGATGGGGTGTATATTATTAATTTCCAGAATCATATCATGTCTCTAAACATTATTTTTAATCATGAAATTAAATTTAGTCTTGAATGGATATGATGGGGAATGATTCTCATCGCGTTCGTGGAGACGGTAATCCGTACGTACGTACGAGCGACAATATCACTCTTTTGATATTTAAAAAATATATAATTGGATGGTATATCATATATAAAGAATCATTATCATGTTATATTTATTATTTACATGAATTACACAACATTATTATACCCATCCGAAAAATAATTTATTGAATAACAATTACACCACAACGTGGAGACGGTAAGCCGTACGTAGGCATGTTTGGTGACATGTCATTCAATGGATGGATAGAATACTGAATATTTTTTTAATATATTCATAATAGAATCACAGTATATATAAGATAATAGATTTATTATTTTAGAATGGAAATAACCAAGAAAAAAGAATTGGAAGAAGGGAGGAACATGAAAGAGGGGGGTGAAAACATTACCTCTTCTTCGGGTTCTTCCTTTTGATTTGATCAAAAGGGCTCCATAAGATGGATTTATGACTAAAGGAAAGACTCTAGGATAAAGGGAGGACTGTTTAGAGGGTATTTGGGTAGATTTTGGCCGAACAAAAAGGATTTTAAGGTATGAATTTGAGAGAAGGGAGAGTTCCCTTTTATAAGAGGGGTGAGGGGAAACTTTGGATAAGCTAGAAATATTATTTTATAATAAATTCATATTCGGTTTATAATTTCTCCAAAGTAGATTAATTAAAGTTTAATGTAGGGATAGGTAGAAAAAGACTAAACCAATAGGTTTTAGACAGGTTTTGGTCACTATATTAACCTTATCTTTTAGTTTTAACTCTAAGTTAATTAGTTTAACATTTACCATGTCACTTTGTTTTTTTAAATTATATAGTTAATAAACATACTATATAAATCCAAGAGACCCTGAAGTGTTCCATTAATGATACACCAATAATGATGTAAGTATATTGGACGAGCCTTATATTTTTAAGAATTTAATATCAATTAATATTAGAATATTTGTTTTAAAAACTCTTTTATGTCAATTTTGACACTATTCAATAATTGATTTTTCATAAAGTCTGGAAACATTATTAATTCGAACCAAATTCATTTTTACAATCCTATAATGTCATATTAAGCAATAAAATTCATTTATGTTATCAAAACTTTAAAATTTAATTAATTTTAACATTTATAATACCAATTATTTGGTTTTTTTCATTAATAAGGAAAATACTGCATCATTATTGTGTCATAAATAATATTAATTATTAAATCTCTAAAAATAATAAATAAAATAAAATTATGTAGAAAATATTTTCATATTTGTTATTAATATTTATAGTCGAAAATCCAACATATATAACCATATGTGAAAACTGTTTTTCTAAAAGATATATGCTTATGTCATTTTTGTATTTATTTTAACTTAATTAATATAAAGTGTCATTATCACTTACAAGGGAATCCATGGGATCCCAAAATCGACCCAAAGATTCCCATGGTTGGAAATGTATCAACAAATAGGTTTAGGACACGTTTTAGGGTAATTTAGTATTATTATAATGTTATTTTTTACCCTTATTTACCGGATTTACCCTTTAACCAAGGTAAATATTTTATTTACCGAAGTAATTATTCAAAATGTCTAAAAATTAAAGTTACCTATTTACACAATTTTTCTATCTGGATTCCAAATATGGAATCCATTTTTCCAAATTCATAACATAGAAGTGGCAGAAATTAATTTGAAAATAATTCCCATTGTCAAAACAAAAAGCGTGTTTTTAATATATAATAACTATTAAAAGATTGATACTTGTTTATGTCTGGATTAATTGTGAAATTAAGTCCAATGACCAAAATTGTATTAAATGGTAAAAATATATTCAAAATATACTTTAAAACCACTCAAATTCATAATTTATCACTATTAATTATTTTGATTAAAAAAGTTGTTTTTAATTAAAATTTAGGGATTTTCACTATTCATCAAAATATAAAAGTTATCTGAAAAGTACCAAAATTTCACCGTAGGCTAAATTCAATATTCCAAATCCAAAAATGACGTCCAATTTGAGAGATAAAATTTATAAAATTTCAAAAAGTAGGTATTACTATTCATAACGGCTAGTTTGATTGGTTCTGGTTTGTTAGAATCTCGATGTTGTGTACAATGCAAGCCATTGCATTATTCAAAGGGAAACGTATCGTGGAAGATTGGGGTGTTACAAAATATGTAGTCTCTAATCACAGTGTTTCAATACAATCCAATGTATATAGAGTCTGTGTAATAAACAAATAAATAAATAAACAATAGTATCCTCTGAACTATGTCTTGGTACTACACCCAACTCCATGATAAATTGATTAACACTCTACCATAGGCTTCATTACCTTTCTCTGATCAACATAAATGATGTTTTAATACGCATAAAAATTCCCACACATGGTAAAAAATAGCAATACCCAACAAATGTGTCCTTAAAAACTATACATTTATAACATGTATATAACATTTTATTAATAAATGAGTGAGTATTAATAAAAACAATCAATTAGATACCAAGTGGTTGTACACTAAAAAATCTACACAATCCCTGATCTATAAATACATTGGATCCATTCCATATGGATGATAATAAATTACAAAATGTTTAAGATCTATCCACATTGTTGTCATTTTCAATACCCCTTTAACGGTTAATCGTACCCCAATTTTTTCATGTGAAGTGTACCAAAGACAAAACCTCGACAAAAACATAATACACAACAAGGTAGACCATGATAAATTACATAATGTGGAATCATGATAATTATTGTAGAATCAAACATCAACATGTGAGTCAAAATCATGCATGGTAGCATTCTAATCATATAATTCTCATGGAATCTAGGATCACTTATTCGTATCATAGTGAAAAAAAACTATAATGAATTACCTTTAGTCAAGACAGAAAAAATTCTTTTACATAATTCATATCATTGAAGTTATTTTATACAAGAGCCCCAAATGGTATGGTACGTCCAACCTCAGGGTTATTGTTGAAGAAATACATATTTTTTCTTGATAATTATAAACGAACATATCATAGAACCATGGATAACCGAATAGATGCTATGGTTTTATAGCTCGAGTTATGGTTCATATGGGAAGATGTTTACAATAGATACTCATGAGAATTATTTGTTAATAAAATCATTCCTCAATCAAAAACATTATGTTCTCCAACAAAGAGATCAATTATATGTTATGAAAAGGATGGAATGTTAAAATAACTGAATTTCTGATCAATCAAATAAGTGACCCTGATTTAAGTTTCAATTTTATAGGAGGAACTCATGTAAATCTGATGATTGCTGATCCATAATGAATCTATCAATGGAATATATATTCATAATGAAAATAATGAGGAATAAGATCTCATGATGATCGTTTTGAAGAATAGAACCCAAAACATCATTATTCTTGAAGAATTAAGCTCCAATCAATAGTGGTCATCAATAACATGTTCATGTAACCACGATTATACTATAAATAGATCATTGGATTAAGGTTATATCATTGATCAACAATTTATAAGTGGTCTACGAAGATTATTCACTAACACGTAGCCATTGAACACTAGTTAAGGTAGGTAGATCATTGTTAGATAGTGAAATGATGAAAACTAGTGAGATATTCCCTAGATTACTGAATAAAAGAGATAATCACCACTAAATAGTCACAGAAAACATAGATCCTATATATATTTTGGACTATTTCACAATGGAGATGAGGAAAATTGGAAATATCTAAGAAGAACATTAATATTAATAGATGTTGGATTAGTAAAATGTGATGGAAATGTATTTTCTCAACAATAATCATTGAATTTTATATATTTTTATAATCATAAATTCCCATTTGCTACTAATAAAATTATGTTAAGTATTTTGCAGGGATCTATTTCATTAGAATATTATCTTATTCAAGGGATAAAATACATGATTATGTATTTTAGACACATTTCAATGTATTGTGGATACATTATTCATACCAAATATATTTAATTGTAAACTATGGTTTGGAAACCCTATGATTGGAAGAAAACATATGGATCATATACCCTACACTACTAAAATAGTATGGTTAAATAATCAAACATTTGGAAGAAACCCAATGTTTGAAGACTAAACGTATGGTTCATAAACCCTAGTTTTTTAACCAAACGTACATTTTCAACCCTACATCTAGGTTTTCTCATTGTATAATGTAACCCTATATCTGACAGGTCAAAAAAAGAGTTTTAAATTTAATTATATTATCTGTGTTTTCTACTGTGGTCACTCTAGTTAGAAATATCTCCTAAAGATGTTTTATTACTGATTAAAAAGCTCATAATCATTGAAATAAATTGTTTCTATTTCTGAGGGAATTTAGGAATCTCTTGAATGATTTTAAATAAAATTAATCAAGATTTTTCTGTATATTTTTTTTAATATTTTCAACTATAACCAATACAGTGTTCTTTTTATTAACTATAAAAGACTATTTTCATTCTATATCATATGTGTGGTATAATTTTTAAAGAATATTTGTTTTAAAATAGAAATGATCAAACTTGTCTTTTATTATAAAGGTGATAAACTTGTGAGATATATATGTTTTAGTCTTGTATCATGTAAAACATTTGTCATTTTTGTTATTGCTGCTATTTTTCTATTATTATTTTTATTTAAAATCATTTTTTCAACCATGACTTCATCAAATATATGATTTTTTATACATACATCAATGAAAACTAATATATATTTTTGTTATAGTTACTTCTATAACTGTGAAGAAGAATCCTTTTATTCGGTCAAATCAATATCTATATATTTATTAAATTATGAGCTTCGGGGGCTCAGTCATTGGTTGACTATGAGCTTCGCATACTAAATTGTGGTTTTCCAAATCCCTATAAAAACCTAGAAAATTCATTAGAGTTTTAATTATAAATGTCTCAACTACCTGTACTCATTTTTTTTGTCTTGTGAAAGGAGTACTTATATTATGAAAATAACCAAACTCACTAAGAGAACAGTGGCTGATTGGACAAGTTGATCTTTTTACCCATAAACACAATAAAAATTATTGTGTTCTTCTTCTCTATTTATCCATTACATAAATTTTGTATGGAATATAATGTTACCGATCCTCATTAGTAATGAATAAGGTTAAAATTCTTTATCGTTCTACGATTATTGAAAGTGCACAATTCACACCCCTCTTGTGCATATTTGTATTATTCCAGCCTAAATATTTATATTAGATGGTAGTTTTTTAATAAAGTAGATAAGCTCTATAATTATTAAAGTACATGGACTATATAATGATCCATTTTGATAGTATAACTAAAATAAGACATGTCAATGGACCAATCTACTTACTTTAATGGTGATAATTAATTATGATGTTAATATTTTATAATTATTTATTAGAAAAACCATGGATTAAATGTATACATTAATATAATAACTTAGTGTTAAATCACTAAAAATGAAAAAACATGGGATGATACCAAAGAAGATGAGTGTCATATATATATTCAAGAGAAATGAATTAAATTATATGTGGACTTTGTCTAGATGAATTCAATCGAGTATCTCAATTTCTTATTTCCTATGAAATGTGGGAAAAAATTATTGTTTCCTTTAAAGGAACTAGTTCTATTAAAAAATTATTGTAGGATACTACAAATCATAAATTTGATGTTTTCAAAATGTAATATGGTGAATTCATTACCCAGATGAATGGGATATTAAAATAGATTTCCAAATGTTTTTATGCCATAGGAACATAAATTTAAAAATCAGATCAGTTTTTAAATAAAGTCATAGTTCTACTCTCTAAATGAAATAGAATATTTACTTATTTATAAAGATCATCATGAGTCAATGATTTTACAATGAAATAATTAATTAGAATACTGGTGATGTATGAAGAATATATGGATAATTCTATATGATGGTCATAAAATGATAAAAATAGGGAGTAATTCCCTAAATGTTTCTACTCATAATCTTGAAAAGAAAACAAAAGAGGATGTAAATGATTCATTGTGTTTTAATTACAAAAAAACATACATAACTAACCTAAAAATTCAAAAAAAATTATAAGAATAAATGAGGATTTATGAAGACATTAATGAATGATGAAAACAGATCTAAAAACATTGATTCAATAAATGTCAATAAATGGATTATATCAAGACTGATTGTCCGTAGGTAAAGTAACAAAAGAGAAAGAAGGAGTATAGTGAAAAGAAAAATCTCTTGAGAAGTGATAATGAGAAATAAGTAATGAAATATATTACTATTAATTGAGAAATACATAGATAAGTTGAATTTGAAATTAATTTATTTATAGAAATTTTTCTGCAATACATACTATAATGATTTGAAAATAATGAAAATATTGTACCTATAACATTCCTTACTGACATACATATACCCAATATAATATAGGTACCAAATATAATTTCATTAAAACTATTTAAATGAAAAATTACAATGTAAGAAATCAATATATCATATATAGAAGGTGGATTCTCAAGGCACGTGATTGGAGACTCTTCTAATTTTCATACATTAGAAGAATCTGTTAGAGG
The DNA here is from genome assembly GCA_963277665.1 of Viscum album. Taxonomy (NCBI): domain Eukaryota; kingdom Viridiplantae; phylum Streptophyta; class Magnoliopsida; order Santalales; family Viscaceae; genus Viscum; species Viscum album. Next base: position 2,080,129,911 of record OY728143.1, on the reverse strand, counting down.
TTTCAATACCATTAGAGATAATTATAAATTGTAAATAGTTGGTGTTGGATCATATTAAGACCCAAAATACTAATATATCAATGCGGTTATATATTTTCCTGAAATAAAAAAAATTGTTTCTCTCAACTCGGTGATGATTGATTTTGTGTTTGTTTGTCTAATAATATTTTATGATTTTTATATATAAATTCCTTAAATTTATATCATATATAACAAAAATAAATTATAACCTGGATCTTAATTCCATGTATATAAAAAGTGAATTATTTAACTACTAATAGAAATGAATCTCAAATCCAGAACATAATACTTATACACTTCAATTAATTTACATTAAATAAATTATCTAAGAAACACTTAGTTTCAAATTTCCCTAGTCTAAAATTTGATAAATATAAATTATATGATGCATGTAAAATTGGACATGAGGACAATTCATCCATAAAATCTATTATGAAAATTTCATCATCCAAACAACTTGAACATATCCACATGGATTTTTTAGACCATAATGATTTTCATGTTTGGCTAAATGATTATATTTTTATTCTTTGGTTGATTAATTTTCAAGAATTACAATGGTATATTTTAGTAATACATAAAAGAGAAGTTATCTTTGTTTTTTAAATTTTTTGTAAAATTTTTCAAAATGAACAAATTAAAATAATTTCTTTTAAAATTGATCATGGTAGATAATTTGAGAATCGATAATATAATTATATCTACATAAACTAATGTATTAAAAACACCATATATCCACCAAAAACACATCAATGGAATAAAATTTTTTAAACAAGAAATATAAATATTAATGAAATTTTAAGGACTATGTTAAATGAATATAGTCTTCCTTCTTATTTTGGGAAGAATTTATAAACTCTTAATGTTTTATCTTGATTCAAGTTTTAATAATAAATCATATTAAAAAGTCACCTGATAATAAATAACATAATAAAAAACATAAATTCAAATACAATAATGTTTTAAGATTCATGGGATATATCTTCAATACTATGAAAAACTAGGTAATTTTTATATAAAAAATGATGAAAGAATCTTTCTAGGAAATTTATGAACCTCTAATTCTTATAGAGTATATATTAAATATTCTAGGATTATTGATGAATATGTTCATGTTAAATTTGATAAAATTGATCCATGTAATAAAATGAAAAATAAATAAATGATATTTTTGATTTATTAGACAATATGAGACTAGAATCACCGAATAGTACTTTTGAAAACAGACTAAATGAAATTTAGTAAAGTTCATAAGGATATATAATTGATGAACAAGAATAATTATTACGTATATAAATTAGAACCTTAAAGGACCACCCATTGTAAACTATAATAGGATATCTACAAGATGGAGTAAAAATAGAAAGATATGTAGGAAAATTAGCTGAATTATGTACCATTATATATAATATTTAACATAAAACTATAGAAGATGAATTAGAAAATTTGGATCCATTAATATCTATGCAATAATAACATAATAAATTAAGAATAAATAATATTTGGGAATTAGTTGATTGAAAATATAATTATCTAATAATAGGAACTAAATTGGTCTTTAGAAAAGAAAAATATGACAATGGAATAATTACTTGAAATAAAGCTAGACTAGTATCTAAAGGTTACACTCGAGAATAAAGAATAGATTATGATTACACCTTAGCACTCATTTGAATGTTAGAAGTTATTATGATCCTTATAGATTACAAATCACATATAAATTGTAAATATTATTAGATGCAAGTGAAATCTTGTTTTTTAAAATGGATATTTAATAAGTGAATTTTATATTGAACAACCACCATGATTTGAAAATCCTTATCTACTAAATTCAATTTCTAAAAAAATGAAGGATCCATATAGATTTAAACAAGAACAATGATATTGGAATGACATTTTATGTTCATTCTTTCTATAAAATATGATTTTTGTTGGCTTAGTGGATCCTACTTAGTTTAAGAAAATCATTTTTCAAAAATACTATTAGTATATATCTCTGTGGATGATTTTATTTTTGGTTCAAAAAATAAAAAACATTGTTATCCATTTTAAATTCTTGTGAAAAAGAATTTGAAAAGTGTATGATCGTAGAATTAAATTTATTTCTTAATTTAAAATAATTTGTTAATATTATGTATTTTTTTAAATAAAAATAAATATATATTCGATTTATTGATAAGTTTTTGACTTAAAAACCATATTTCTTATACAACACCCAAGTGTATAAATGTAAAACATGATTTTGATGGGGCTATAAAACCATTTGAAAACAAGTTAGACAGAGTGATGATTGGTTTTTTTTTTGATATCTTACTACTACCTGACCAAAAATTATGTTTTTATAATTTTAAGTTATAAATTTCAATAAAATTAAAAATAATATCATCTTAATATTTTTTAAATAATTTATTTATATTTAAATGGAAACATTTTTCAATATATCCATTACCCAAAAAAATTGATTTTAGTTTATTTTCTTATTCGGATATATGTTTTGGAAGATGTATATTAGATAGAAAAAGAATATTAGAAACCTTTAAATTTTTAAGATAATCCTTACTATAATTATCAACGATGAAATACATTTAGTTTCACTATCAATAACTCTGGCAGAATATATATCTTCTAGTAGTTCTTGTTCACATGTTTTGTAGATTAAAAACACCTCACAAGAATTTGGACTTAATTTAACTAATATTATTATTTTTTGTGACAACACTTGTAGAATTGACATTTCGGAAAATATTTTTAGTCACTCATGAACCTTGAATATTGTTATAATTCATCATTCCATATGATTTCATGTTCTTAAAACAATTATATAATTAGAATAGGTAAATATTGAATACCATGTTGTGCATATTTTTACTAACCCACTTCCCACATCTAGTTTTGAATTTATTAATGTGGAGTTATGAATATTTAATTTTAAGTAAATGTTTATTAATTTATGTTTTTATTAAATATATTAATTAATTTTATTCAATTATTATTCATTTAGTTTATATTTTTTGAAAATATATTATATTTCAAAAGAACATATTTCCAGAAATTGAAAAATTATTACATTGCGTATTTGGCTCTAGATTAAAAAAACAATATCTCCTAAATCTATCAATATCACTATAATACTATGTATTTGAACCCTTTATATTTCTAGAGATATCATCATCCTTTTAAAACCCTAAAATACAAACCCTAATCATTCATATTATTGGAAATTTTGATAAACAAGTGAAACGATGTAGGAGAACCAAATAGATTGAAGCATCAATACATGACCTATATAAAACTTCATCACGATAAATTTTTAGATTTTAAATGGATATATGAGATGAAAATCCTACACATGAAGGATTTATAATTTCAAGGTCTATAATTCCCTTTCAATGGATAAATTTCCATGTTTTTTATCAATATTTAAATGAGCTTTGTAGAAATGTTCATATTTTCTTAGGCAACATCAAAGATGATATAATTTTAAAGTAAAATGATAATCATTTCAACATTTCTTCTATTGGAAATAGAAATATCATTCTTTGTCCCCAAAAATGATTATTTTCCTTTTGATCTTATATTAATTTGAAATCTATAAAATAAATATGAAGGTATTATATTTTTTTCATTGGGTCCAACGTGATTAGAAAAATGTTCATAATTGACATTGAGAAAGAAAAGAAGGTTCTGGTCAAAATCATTGAATCTATAAGACATATGATATTTTTTGTGATTAAAATGATTCATTTTCCATATTTATTTATATATGATATGATTTTTCATGATGAGAAATATCATTCTTAATTTCCCATGTTCTATGTTATAATATATGCATCACTATTTTATAGATGAGGTAAGGATTTACTTTTATCTATATGGAAGTGTTGATTATTTTCATTGGTATAAATCGAAAAAACATGAAATGTATAGATGTACACAAGGATTTTACAAAATAATAGTTTAAATGTTGGAAATTTGAGACAAATAGTATCTTTATGGGTAAAAAAATATGAAAGTTATTGAATTTATGTGAAGAAGTCCAATGAGAACTTGGTTATATTTCTTAAGGGGGAAATAAATGATAAATCAGCAAGATCAATTCGTAATCCTAAAGAATAATTTAGGAAATAAAAAAAATAGGATGTTTTCCCAAAATAAGAGTGGACGAATAACATTTGATGTTTTTATCAATAAAATTCAAGAGATATTCATATCTATATTAAAGGAAATTTGGATGATGCAACCCCTGAGGCACTTGTCACTTGAACTAGTAAAAGAAATGGATCTACATTTAAAACTTCTAATGTTCATGCTACCATTTTTTTGGGTGTTTCAACTAGTTTAGTTAACCCTCCAATGGTTTTATGAGTGAAAAAAACTCTTCAAGAAAAACAACTTGATAATTGACCAGAAAATAGAGAAGAGATAGAGGATCATCCTAAAAGAAATAATAAATATAAATATCAATAGTATCGTGATGAAATTCAGAAAAACAAATTAGCATTATAAAATTCATAGAGTAAAATATTTATGGAAATGGAAATGATAAAAAATTATTCATTTAACCTACTAAGTTAACTGACAACCCAATAGTCTATATTTTTACGTATTCCTTAGATAAGTATGTATCTACATGTACAAAGAGGAAATAGGTTCTTGACATTGAATATTCTTCATATAGTTGAATGGATAATGTTAAATCCTTAATTGTGGTTGTTAAAGAACAACCATAAATAAATAAAAAAGAAGAATGTTATGATTCTATGAATAATAAAATTGAATTGTTTTCATCCAATTTAATATGAAAAGGGAGTAGAATTCAGAATATCCATGTGATTATGAGAATAGTATAAAATCATTTAAAGATATAATAAACTCTATCATTTTTATAGGGCTATTAGAATACATGCCAGTTTAATTATAAAATCATAGAAAAATGTAATTTTCATGAGGATATTTTGAGGCATTTAAAATAGAAATGGGAGATTGGTTTGGAAATATTAAAGAAGAAGATATATCAAAGATATAATTTTGAGATTTAATGAAGTATTTAGGGAGTCACTATGAATCAATAAGTATAAGACACAATTATTCCAGATAATCTACTTCTTCTTGTCAAAAATCATCAAATTTATCTAGTAGATTTGTATTAATTAATGTAGTTTTAACTTTTTATGATTATTAAATTAATTGACTTCAATGTGACAGTGAACTTCTAAATATGATTTTGGAAAATTTGAGATCATTCTATGAGAAAATATAATTAGGATACCCTGGTATAAGGAATATTTTATATCAATTACATGACATGATCCCATTTTTTTCATCTAGAAGAGAAAGTTCATGTGTTTTTATATTTGAATTTTGTTTAATGTTGAATGGTGGGTCAAGGATCAAATATTTGGACGTGTAGCTTTTAAGAAATCCTTAGGGAATGTTTCATAGGACTGTTGGAAATGTTAAATAATGTCGTCCAGGATACCTGAGTTATTAATGATTTAGACACATCATTATAAAATGACCTTTCTTCCTCATCCTGTTTAAAATTTTGTAGTCTCTCTATCAAATATTTATATTACTGAAAACATCTGTTATTCAAAACTCCTTTGTACTAAATATTTATGTTTCATAATTTATTTCTATTCATTTAAACTCCTAGAACCAATATCATTTTTTCCATACAATTTTATAATATTCATTCATTGTTCCCCGCTTCAATAAATTTGATTTTATCTATTTTTTAGATTATTTTTGAAATCCCAAATGAGTGGAAAAATTGGGTAATCACAAATTCCTAACAATTAATTACGAAATCTATGAATTTATAGTTTTTCATGTATGTTTATTTGAAAAATAAAGGATTCAATAACTTTATTTTATTTATATATCTATTTATATCATGGTTTATAGAAACATTACTAAAATAAATATAATTTCTTTTATAAAACATTAAATATACTTTTTTGTGTTTACAAATTATATATTTTCTATACATAATGTTTTATGGGTTTTTTGATAATCAAAAAGGGGAGATTATTAGTATGGTGTTGTGTCTAAAATACAATATGAATTTTAATGTTTTTGTTTCTCACAAACTCCCTTGTTATATTTATTAATGAAATTACTTAAATAATTTATCAGGAAAATATCTCTTGATGAGTATAACTTATTTATGGATTAAAATTTCTGATTATGTATTATAGATTTATTTAAATGTATTATGGAATCACTATTCATACCATACATTTGAATGTGTAGTTCATGTTTTGGAAAACCTATGATTGGAAGAAACCATACAGTTCATGAACCGTAGAACCTTAAAAAAGGTAAAAAAATCAAGTGTTTTTAAAAATTCGCCAATATTTAAGGATTAAACAAAGGTTAATAAACCCTAAATTCTAAGAAACAATATATACTCAACCCTTATTTCTAGTTTTTGAAACATGAAGGAACCCTACATATTACTTTTAAATGATGATGTTTTTAATTTAATTATATTATATATCTTCTCTGTAATGGCCTCTCTAGAAGTTAATATGTCTTCAAAGTTGTTTTATGGTCGATTCAAAGTCTATTATTTATCAATGTAAACGGTTCCTATTTCTAAGGGATGTTATAACTCTCTTGAATTATTTGAGAATCTAATGAACACAATTTTTCAGGGGATATTCCTAGAATTATTTAGCTAAACAAAATCAAAAGTTTATCTTTTTAAATAGTAGTGTATTTTCATTTTGTAACATGCATGTAATATATTTTTTATTACATAGTTTCTGTGAAAAATAAATTGTTGAATATATCCAGTTTTCTATAGAATCTACATTTTTAGATTCTTACATGATTCATTCTTGTATTATGTAATGTTTTTTTACCCCACTATTTCTATTTTTCTATTTTTTGTTTTTATTAGAGATCAATTTTTAAGATGATAAATACTTGCAACTATTATTGAATGAAGACATTCATATTTAAGGTGAACATGATTTTCTATTATTTGATATTGAAACTATGAACCAGACATTATTTGTTATATAATATCAGTCACTATCGATTTAATGGAGTATGAGCTACTCAAACTGAGTTCTTAGTGTATTATTAGCTTCTCAGACAATGATGTGGATTTTTGGTTCCCTATAAAATAACCACAAGGCTCAATAAAATCGTTATTAGAATTTTTTCAATTACATATATTCAGTTGTTACGGTCTTGTGTTTAGAGGGCCTATCAAGTGAAAGTCAAAAGGCTCGTATATAGATAATTTATGGAGAGGAATATGGAATCATTCATCCCCAAACCATAAAAAAATTTATATGTTCTTACTGTCATGTTAGCTACATATTAACATATTACATAAGAGAATGTTGTATATATAAATTAGTCATGAATTATGTTAAAATTAAAGATATTTCTAAGATTTCTGAAAACATAAAATTCAACCATCTTATGTATATTTTAATTATTCTGACCCAATATAATGTTTATGGATTAAGGGGAGTCGGATGGAAGTGATTTATAGGCCAAGGTTGATTTCTCTCATTTGAAATGGAATTAAAGGTGATTACATGTGATAGAGGAAGTGGTATTCTATATAAACTAAAACCAATGGGTAACATTTAATGCAGCCCTGGATGGGGCATAATAGCTTTATTGTGGTGCTCATGTGATGGACAATAGAAAAATAAATCGTTTGATGACTATCCACTAACTGGAATGTGTTCATTTCAGAATTACATGCTTTCATCCTACGCAAATAGCTATCTGGTGTATTCTTCTGTATCAAACTGACTTTATGGAACCCACAAACCAGGCAGTGGGATGTAATGGTGATATGTGGTCAGTTTAAACCAACCACATGGCTATTACACCCTAAAAACACCAACAACCAACTCTCATATCATTATCTTCAAAATTTAATCCTCATAAAAACCATATAAGAGAAAAATAAGATCGTAATGTGAAATTTTATAAACACTAACATCCCATTAAATGGATGTACAATTTTGGTTAAAAACATAATAATCATTTTCATCTATTTCATAACCCTATCCATATCAAAAATATTTTATACTATTCGTTTAAAATTATTCTATTCCCCTATATTATTTACTTATTATCTATTTTGAATATGAGTATCGATAATGCTGATTGTTTTGAACAATTTTCATTATAGTGGTGCTTTTGTCATTCTTCTTTATAATTTTATAATCCCAAGGTCATATAATGTTAGAGAATTTATGATTTATCATAGTTTACAATGCTATATATTCATTCCATGAAAATGTTTTTATGTATCATATATATATAATTGGTGATAAGAATGTTTCTAGTATTTTTAATGAATGAACAATTTCAAAATAATTACTGAGTGTTTTTTAATTATTAAACCAAAACCATAAAAAAAACATTGACTACCTATTAATATATGATCCTTTTTTTTCAATTCCATCCATTATAGAAATGGATATCAATTATCATGTAGGTGGTTACACTAACTCAACAAGAGTATCCTATAATCAATGCATGTGATATATAAGATATCTTTTTTATATTATAAATATAACAAAATTTAAAATGTAATTGTTTAGATTTTATTAGCTAGATTAATCACAATTCGGAGTAGTTATAGGTAAATGAAATTGAAGTTGTCTCTTATAATAAAACCAATTATCCTAATGGTAAATTATTTTTCGGTATTTAGTTTTACAATGATTTTTTATTTCGAATTTTAATTATACAACTAATTTTTTTATTTATTAAATATAAATCATTACATAATTTATATATCTCTTCAATAACACATTAATATAACTAACCATGAATGGTTGTGAGAAAAAATTAAACATGTTATTCATGGAGGTGGCAGTCTTCACACACACATGAAGAACATTTTCATTTTTTTCAACTGTGTGGGAAGAGAATTGATAATAGTCATATTTTCAATATAATTAATGTATAATACATATTTGTAATTAATTTATTATATATAAATGATTACAATGGGTTTATGTATGGTGGATGGGAAGTATAAAAATTTAAATTAAAAGTGTATTTAATAGTTTCATTGTGAATTAAAATATTCTATTGAATCCTCCATTAGAAATGAAGGACATGATGAAATTTGATGATGTTCTGTTAAATAAATCATTTTTATGGTATCTTGAAGAAATTATTTGTGTGGAGTTTCATATTAATTTTTAACTATGTTTGTAGCTTCATGACACATGTAGTATAAGTGAAAATATGTACAATTCCTTGGAAATGAATTTCAGAAAGGGGTATGTATGGGATTACATGATGCATATGTGTTATAAGTGGGTAAATATTGTTGAGACTTGTCCATATGAATTTATAGACTAACAATGGTATTTTAGGGGGTCTTCGTTACAAATTTATGTAGTAAAATACTATCCATGTGAGATTTTCCATTTTAGCACTTTTTAATATTTTATATAAAAATAATTGTGTAATTATTTTATAACTAAAAATATAATATGAACATTATTTCAAAATTATAATTTGTAAAGTCCTAATTTGGAATATATTTAATCTATGTAAATTTATAAATATATGGAATCTGACTTCTAAATTAAAGTATATAATATCTTGAAAAAAATTCAAAAAAATAACATTATAAATATTAAGTGTTATTAATATTATATAAAATTAATTACAAATTATTTTAGTGATAATGTTTAAACATCATATTTGAAGATTAATTTAAAATAGACTCATTCTATTTCAAAATACATAATATCTATAAAAGTAGTATTCCTTAAAAATAATCATTTTATAGTAGTGACTAATATTTAACTTAGTAACATAATGTGATGCATAAAAATTAGATTAAACCTAATACATAGTATTATATTTTCTTAATATTAACAAATTTTTATCATATATAATCTCTAATGTTTGGAAAAGTTAAATGAAATTTTAGTGCACAGAACACATAAAATGAATTTTTATTACAAGTGTAATTTTATGATTGAAATTTATATAGTAAAACTTTATCATTATCATTTAAATCCATGATAAAAATTGGATTTTTATAAAACAAATACGAGATATGTGTCATTATATATAATCCAAAACTAAATATTAACATTAAAATATTTATTTTTATTGAATGAAAAAGAACTATATTTAAATCAGAATAAATTGTTACCAACGTTATACAATTTTGAACATAGGTTTTATATGTTCAAAATGACATTTTAAAATATAAAGATTAACTCCAAATATAAATATATAATCTAATAAATAGTTTTATAAACTTCTTGTTCTTTCTAATTTAATGAAAAATATAATATTTATATTTTTTGTTAAAGATATATTTTTCACTATTCACATAAAACTAAATTATTTCAAAATGATAAAAAAAATTAATCATAGACAAATTCTTATACGTTGAATCAAAATATGAAATTCATTTGACAAAATTAAAATTTATAAATTTATAAATATTGATATAATATGAAAATAGAATATATATAAATAAAAAAAATTAAAAAATTTCATAATGATTATATTACTTGTGGATTAAACTTATTATCATAGTATTAATATTGAAAAATATATTCCAAAATATCAGGGTGTTTTAAGCTGCATGATGAAAAAGAATTTGACTGCAAGAAAAGATATTTTAGTCGATCAAGAGACAATCTATGAAAAAAATAGAAAAAATCAACATGTCACAAGAACTGTGCCTTAAGGTAACTGAAGCTACCGCAACCAACTAATGTGGTTGAATGAAAGAGGCATAATTGATCCAACATACATATGAAGACTCCATAGTAATAAAAATGAACATGTAATAACACTCTGGAAAGGAATAAGAAAAAAAATAACTTTTGGCCACTCATGTTTTCATGCTTCACAGGTGCATTCAATCATGATTCCCAAATTGGAAACACAAAGTAAAGGGAATTCTCCTCATAGAGTTGATCCACTAAAAATGATTAAAATTTACCCTGATGAAAAATTTAGAAATTTCAACAAGTTATAGCACAAATTAATCTAAAAAGAATAATCTACATAAAGACACAAGTGATAATCCACCAGTGAAAACATTCAACCATCCAATATAAAAAATGGAAATCATCCATAATAAATCAAGTTGAGATACTAAATGAAGAGTTTGGTTTGTCGCATCCTTCACCTCTTAAAGTACACCTCAACCTGGCCAATCAGTAGATCTTACTACACATAAGTATTTTGTTTTCTACACCCAAGTGTTGATCAACATGAATAAATTTGTGTCCTACTCGACCATGCCTAATAGTAAATCACACTTCTCAAATCCAGACCACGAATTCAAAGTCCACTCTACAATTCATATGCATTAATTTCCTCCATCAATATTAATTTGATGTCCAATATAGTTGTCAAGTGCTGAAAAAATTTGACATTGATTCCTCTAAAACATGTACAAAGATTTTTCATGGTAGGAGTATTAATAAGTTTGAAAATTTTGGAAACTGAGCTAAATCTACAAGACCCTCGAGCTAGAAAATTATCCAACCATCTGAGTAAGTGGAATCTTCAATGGCATGAAAATAATAATGAGGAATATTATATATTTTTTTAGACAGTAGGTAGATTAAAAAAAATCTACTAACATGGTAAACTTATAAGTACTCCATCTAAAATGGATCATTCTGCTCTAAGATGGGAAAATGATAACAAGGAAATAATTCGTTTCCATGAATTATTTCAATTGGTTTTTTGTGATAATAATTTATTCATTTTTATTAATTTATTTTTTATATCTCATCAATGATTCTACAATAGGCTATTTTTCTTCATGATAATGATAAATCTGCCAACCCTTTTGATGAATTATGAGTAACAATGATAATTATCTTTTATTTTTTTTGTTTATGGATTTTTCTGGCTTTCATATAACCCATGATGTCTAGTTATCATTGATTTAACATTATTATTTCCCTTTACTATTTTATTCCCACACGTTCCCCTTGGGAATTCGTTAACAATATAAGTTGGTTTTTATTGGGATGAATCATGAGTAATTAGTGATGTACAATCACTAGTTTAGTTAATGATAGGTAATACAATGGTTCATGTTTTTCACTATTCAAGTAATAATTTGTAGGAAATTCTATTCATTAACATTTATTTATATTATTGAATTAATGGATAGATAAAACTAAATAATGATTCATGGGATATTGGAGAAGGACATCCTTGGTTAGACAACTAGTTTAAAACAAATTTTAATCCAATCAAATTAATTTTATTATTTGGTATATCAAGCCTATTAAACTAGAAAAAAAACACAAAACATATCTATCGAATCTAAATAAAATTATATTCCACAAATACCACATTTAATTCAGGATCAAAAAATATATTTATCGATAAAGATAACATTTGTTTTATTAACCTAGAATCATTATCATAGTTTCCAGATTTTAGTTCATACATTTTTTTAAAAATTAAATAAATTAATGAACAAATCTAGTTCATCTAACCATTTTCATATTTATCTAGAGGATAAGGATGATATGCAATTAAGATTTGGGTAAATAAAAAACACATTATAAGAGGAAGGAGATTTTTCCACTATACCGTTCAACAAATATCCATAGTAATTCACTTCATTTAATATAATCTTTGTAGGAAGTGAAGACATCATTAAAAAATTATTTCAATTAAAGAAAACCCTGAGATGACATTACTCCAACACTTTCACCAATGATAACCATATTAATCAAAATAATTGCCAAAATTTATTTGAGATTAAAACAAGAAAGATTAGTTTAAATCATAAATAACATTGTTTGTTAGAAGAATAAACTATCAAACTATTCGTAACCTTTGGATAATTATTTAATATTTTTAGATTAAGAGTAGTCACCGCGGAACAAATTAGATATATGTTCATCCCAAATATTCTATAAGGATTAGCCAAGGAGTGTCTCTATAACATATATACTAGAGATTTCTCCACCATGTATAAGCTATAGAAGGGGATCCTCTGAAAATACATCCCTACCATATGGATTACACAGTTTAGGAAAGAGACCTATGCAATTTGGAAATTTTATAGAAAAAACCTCTAAAAATTATATTAAAAGTTCTAGAGAATAATACCACCCTCCTAAAATAAATATTTGATGATAATTATTTCCTAGTAACCTTACACCTTGGGATGATATAAAATTATCAGAACATACTAGACTCTTTCTCTATATGTGAATTCATTGATAGATGCATGTTGAAGTTAAAGAACTAATTTAGAGGACCTCCAATAATTTTCAACATTTCACAATAATAACTATTATAAAAGGTTTATATAAGGGAAATATATCTAATTTTGTCTATCATATAAATAAAATTGAATAAATAACTAATTTATTGATAATGTTATGTATTATAAATATATATGAAACATACACAATGAAACCCCATCATATGTTCCAAATTTTTTACTAATGTGACCAACTAAAGGTTTCCAATGTGTTCAAATAACTAAATGTTTGGATTCCATGTACAAAATAATATACATATAGTTATCAAAGAGAAATATATGATTTGAAAAAATTTATGACACTCAATTTATAGATGGGAACATACAATGTGAAATACAAATGGTGAAGTTGAATTTCTACCACCAACATTCATTAGGGACACCTATAAACCTTCTATAAGTTACCAAAAATGTATAACTCAATAAAAATTCCTGATGGAAATGTTAAAAAAATATTTGGAGTCCCGACCATGTTAATAAACTACTATCATCCTCCATCAATTAGAATTGAATGATCTTTAAGGACTAATTTTCTAGATTATGTTTTCACTCAATCACTTGTTAAATCAATACTCAGGTAAGTATTTGGAGAAAAAAAATTATTACCCTAAGGAAAATATTGTCTCTATTTCATCCTGAAGTGTTAGGGATGTGTATAATAATTATGGACACTTACTAGAAGCTAAATATGGAATTGAAGATCCCATGGTATTGGATGAACCAGCCTTAGTGGAACAATGAAAATATGAACATTAATAGAAACCCTTATTTTAGAAAGGCATGGGGTTAAGAAAAAATGGAATAATTGTATTATCTCCAACCTCTATAGTGTAAAATGAAAACATAACCAAATAAAACTAGTGAAGATTCATTATGAAAATAGAATATTATAAATTTCAAATGAATAGAGATCAATATACCCTTTCTAGAAGACATATAATGAATTCTGAGGTATGAAGAATTTATAAATGATATGATCCCTAAGAATTTGAGATTACATGGTTACAAATAGTTAGTTTTATATAGGAATTTATCATCCCTATTTACCCCAAAAATTCAATGAAAATTTCATGACCTTGTTACATTATCTATCTAATACACTTTTGGAGATATCACTTCTTCCAATTTACTATTTGATTGGGTAACATCAATTAATGTAATGAACTATTCAATTTTTTCTTCCTATTATATTGGAGAACTCAAACAAAATATATTTGTCATAAAATTGGATAATTGAACTACTGCCTATCATGTTTTAGTGATAAAAGGATATTTTGGTATCTGTATAATGATTTTTATTCCCTACTAACTTCTATATATTAAACATGGATAATGATATTGGTAAATATCACTCCCCAATAATTCTTCATAAGATATTTATCAAGAATATTAAACTATAATATATTCTTATTGTGGAACCCATTCAATGAAATTTTGAGATTTAAAAGGAATTTTAATATTTTTATTTCAATTAAATAATCCCATGTGGAGAAAACATTGTCTAAATTCTATCACAATAAATTTCCTTTTTGTTTTAAATAAGATATTTAATTTTTTATATAATTAAATTAGTTGAATCAATAGAAACCCCCGAATTATATTATGAATATATTTGGGAATATAAACATACAGTTGATGATATCTTATATAATTCAATGTTTAAAGAAGTCAATGAAATTTATTTTATTGATTTACTCAAAACTCTCATGGACACTTATTCTTTTAATGTGTTAGTTTCTATCATAGATAACACTGAGTTAGACACATCATTAAAACCCTTCCTAAAATGAATGAAAAATTTCATCAATATAAATTAAAATTTTTAATTCGTTGAAAAATATAGGATTCATTTAGTTATAATTTAAAATAATCCAAAATTCAATCAGGAGAGAAATTTATGTGAATACCGAGACAAAGGTTTTTTAGAAATTATGATGGACACTATGAGACATTCCAATGATTAACCCCACTCCCATTATGTATAGGATTCTTCATAAAGGGGAATATACACCTATGATACATCACCAATGGAGGCATAACCTGATCATATGGGGTGTTTTAAATAAATATGAGTAAATAAATATGATATATATACCTTATCTTGTAATACAAATGAGGGAGTTCAATTAAAATTTCCCAAAATGAAACCTGGTACACAATTGTACAAAATTAAAACATGGATCCCGTTCCCACGAGAACTATAAATAACATGAGTGTTTTAATTAGATACATGATATTGAACAATGCTATATGAAAAAACCACTTCTTTATTCCCTTGTATATCAAAAGTTAGTTTGGCTAGAGATGAAGTGTTCCTTTTTTATTATCAATTGTTTTTAGGAATTTCTATGTTCTAATAGTTACCTAAGAGTATGATAATACCACATTAACCTACCCCTTTAGTATTATTGTTTCTTGATGTATTCTCTTTGGAGATTTTATTCCCCCAAGTACCTTTCAATCGTTTACGGTGAGTATGATTTTATATTTCCAGGAGAACTCTTTGGATGTATTCTGGGAAAACTTTTCAATATATGGATAATCTATTAAAACATGTCTTCTGATCATAGATTTTTTTTAATAAAATATATTTATTAAAATATTTACACTTTGAAAAAAAATAATTTAATGGTAGAAAAATGAAACTTTTTTACAAAAACAATTATAAAGATGCGATTTATGTAGAAAATGAAAATTTTGATGTCATTCTTACCCTACCATAAACTACAACATTGAAACATATCCCTTAATTTTTATGAAATGAATGATTTTATTAAAGGTTTTTTAGGGCCTTTTGTATTATCAATTTTTATAAAACCAACCAACTTAAAAGGAAACTGATTTCTTCATCGATGATTCATGCATGATAAATTTTGATAGGATGAATGGAATCCTAATCACGTCAACCATTGTCTATAAACCATACTAGAATTTCACTTTGATATATTTTTTAATTCCTCCAGTGAGGTTACATGAACTATGTTATCCCAAAAAATTTATGGGAACCTATATGTGATAGCCTAAAATTATCATTCCATGGATATATCCCAATTAAATGACACACCCAAAAAATAGTTTATTTCCAATTAGTGTATCCAGTTTAAAAAATTGGACTTATTAAAAAGGAAATGAAATTATAATTTATTATGAGAATACAACTCATATATTTCTAATCTATAAGGATAATGAAAAACACAAGCTACTATGGTGGTTGTTTCTACTATTACTGTATTACTGGAAATTAATGACTAGATGGTCTGTGAAAGTTGGGTTGTATACCACCTCAGTAAATTACCTCACATTAAATGGGTATAACCCCAAACTGTGATCATTAGGGATAACTTTTAATCATGTTAGAGCCTATATAAATCCACTAAATTACTCTGATTCATAGATCAGGTAAAGTTTCTTATCACATCAATAGAACTACCTTCTTTACTAAGAAAGATGCTTCTAAATTATAATCTAATTCAAAATATTATTTATATACATATATATTGTTTCATACCTATGTAAGATCCTCATAGACCATGTAATTAGTAGTATCATTCCTCGAAGTAAAATCAAATATTCACTAACCTTTTGTCATAAAATACCATGATGAGTCTATTTTAGACCTCATATAATTGGATAAACAATAAATTATGGATTATTTTTTGACATTAATATATAATGTTTCACATAAATATTTTCAATCCATCAAAAATTGTCAGTTTACTCTTGGGATTTCCAAAATACATAAAATACCACAAAAAACCATTGTTTTTAAAAAATATTTGAAGACTGGTGATTATAATTTTTCTATATATTTCATGTCTCATATTTTTATCCTATGCCTTTTTAGTAGTTGAATATATTTTTCTATGGGTTGAAGAAAAAAAACCTGAATTGATGATTCAAAATTTTTCAATGATTTTCTAAATTTGAACACTTGTTTTGTATATTTGGAGTGCCCTTAGCGATAAGCAGTGACCAAGGGACACACTTATACAATAATAATATGGAAGATCTTATGAATATCTATAGAGTGCATCACAAGACCTCATATACATGTCACACAATGCAAAATGTGAAATAAAATGTGTACAAAAGAGAGATAAAGATGATTATTTAAAGATTGTAATACCGTTCCAAGAATTACTAGGGTAAGAATCTAGATTCTTCAAAATGAGTATATAGAACTTGCTATAATTACACCTTGTATATGTGACCTAATATACTTATTTATTGGGTTCATTTTAACATGCTCTTATAGTTGTATCATAAGGATTATATTTCCAAAAAGAATTTGAACCTTGAATTTGGAATGGATGGAGAGTAGATAAAGCTAGAGAAGTTGGAACTAGATGAATAAATATGGGAAGGTTTTGAGAATTCATAGCAATAAATATAAAAATAATCTACTTAAATGATCATCTAGAAAAAATTAACATTTCATATTAATGAAAAGGTGATACTATACTCTTCAAGGAGGAATAACATTCCTCTAAGACATCATTACAAGTGGACTAATCTATATATAGTAACAAATAAATTTCCATGTTCTTTATTTTAAATTATTAAATAATATTTTAATCAGAAATTTATTTTTAATATAAAATAGTTGAAAATGTTTCATGATGGCATATGGGAATAGCCAATGGAGGTGTATAACATTTTCATCCTTCTATTTAATAAATTCCATATGTGTTGTATCACTTATTCTTATTAGTTTGGATAATAACTATTTAAAACTATTATCTATGTAAAATGAAATCTAGAATTAATTGAAATGAATTCAATGATAAGTATGTTGGAGAAGAACAATTAGTTTTGGATGTAAATTCTTTGTACATTCATACATTTTTTAATGCATTGTTTTATAAAAAAAATTACTTTATTTTAAACATGAATCCTGATTCAGTTATTGTAAATTAAAAATAAAATTATTTTCCTTTCTGAAGTGGAAATGTTAGGTTAATGCTTCCATACCTAATGACAATATTATTCTACAGTGGAATAATTTGATTGGTTTTAAAAATATTAATAAGAACGTGATTAATGAGATAACATACCTCTAATTTCATAAATGTTTCTATATTTGAAATTATAAAATTATTCTAAATCATGAATAACATAGTGGAATTAAAATAACTTTATGGAAGTAGTCTAATGAAATCAAACTCAAGTAACTAGTACTTAGTGATTTACTATCACCTCATGGAGCATCCCTAATTTGTTCTGATAGTTTTTATAAACTAGAGTAAAAAAGGAGTATAGTATGATATCTATAATTCTTATAAATTCAAAATACTTTTGTGTGTGTGTGTGTGTGGGTTATGAATAAAATAAAATTTAGAGTGACTTGAGAGTCAGATATCCAAGAATATATTATATTTATTTACTATTTCATGTACTCTTATGGGATTCCCACTATCATGGGATCATTTAGTTCTGGGATTAGTTAAACTAATTAAATATGTTCTATTAATTAAAATGGGTTGGAAATTGTAACAAATTAAAACATAAAAAGGGGATGTAATGGTTTTGGGAATTATATTCTTGGATAAATAAGGGTAAGATGAGAAATCTGAGTTTTATTTTGGAACTAACCAGGATGTGTGAAAATAAACTGTTGAAAAATAAATTCAGATAAATTTGTTTAAGAAAGTCTACATTTTTTTAAATATTGATTTCACTAGGATCCATTCCATTTATAATGGGAGTCCACTACAGTCTCATTTAATTAATGTATACAAAATTCTATTTTTGTGGCCCGATGATTGATGAATCAACATACACTAATGCCATTTCTTTGATGACACATTGAAATTGGCATTACAATCATATAAAAAATATATTTATAGTATTGAATAGAAAACTAATAATATTTATAGATCTAGGATGCATTACAGAAACTACTTATTCCTAATAATCCAAATTCCCTTCCTTTTAATCATTTTTAATGTGTTTTAGAGTCTTAATATTACATAATAAATAATTATTAATACCCAGATAGATCAAGGAAACTATGTGAATGTATTATTATTATACAATGTGGTCATATCTTCATAGAAATTATCCTAAGAGTTTAAATGATACTTTTTTTGAATGTTATATTATGTCCTAATAATTCAACTATTTTTTAAAAATAAATTCTTCTAAATTTATCAAATAGGCTTGTTTATCTGATTATGTTTTAAAACTCTTTGGAGGCCCTTATGATCATTGTGGATTTTAGAATAAGCAATAATTTCATCAAGAACAATCTATCCTATATTTATTGTGATAATATGAAAATATTTTATTCATAAATACTAAAATATTAATAGAGTATTGGTAATACATAATGTAACACCAATGGGGCGATTCATTAAGTCTGAGAAAAGGTGGCACTTGAACATATATACTTCTTGAAATATAAAAGAGTCATTTGACTTGTATAAAGGTCCAAAACCATCAACTAGAGATTTTATTCACAACATATCAAGAATGATAATACTAAAAATAGTGAAAATGATAAATAATAAAAACATAATATTATGTAATCACAGTGAGGGTGTAACATTAAAATTAATATATGATGTAATATAATAATAAATTTGTGTTATAAATTATAAGTCAAAAGTAGATCCCCACATGTTGTAGATTACAACATGTCATATAAAAAACAATAATAATATACAAAGTCAATCCCAAAAAATATTCTATAATGTATCTAATTATCACCTCAATCCATAATGAGTTCCACCACCTTAATATTTAAATATATGGAATTTTCCTTTATGAGAATACCAGATAATATATTTTATATATGAATTTATAGACATATATATGGTGAAATTAATAAAAATATTTAAAAAATGTTGTGAAAATTCTCTAATGGTAACATTGAAACATTTTTTGGTAGGTTGTGTTTGTTTCAAAGGTGGGTTTCCATGGTGAATTTTCAAGTTCCAGTAATATAATTTTCAACCTTTTTTGATAATAAAATAATACAACGTAAATGATAATTTGAAGGTGGTAGAAAACTAATTGATACCTAGTGGTGTTGCTTTTCAATTTTCCCAAATTTTTAGGTATAATATTTGAAGTTTAGTGTGCATCATAAAAAGTATTTTTCCATGAAGTTATCCTAAAAATATTGAAAATGGATGAGTTCGTCCAATATGGGCTTCATTGAGAGTGTTATGAAAATGGATCGAACTATTCTAATGGTGATCTATACGATTACAAAGTGACTCACAAATGGAATTGGGGAAGAGAATTGTGAGTGGAGGATTGTGGTGGTGAAAAGTATTCGACATAATTCTCAATGATTATGATGAGCTTTCTGATATGGAAAATATCAATAGAGATTCATGAAATAGAGATAATTTTGTTGGAAAATTTGGAGCTCTTCTAAATGGGATGACGTGGTGCTGTCATGGCACGTAAGGTTATGGAGATGGTGGGAAACACCTAAAAATAGGCTTATACACCCTTTGGACGAGTAGAGATACTCAAAGGAAATATTAGTGATCTCTAATAGTGAATGAGGTTCGTGAAGACAGTGATCTTCGTGAATGTAATAAAGTTCACATTAGCTAGATGTTCTCTGTGAAATAAAGGTGATTCATGGTGGATAATTGAGATCTAGGATAGATGTTTGATTCATAAGTCTTTTCTACGAACTGTGAATGAAGTTTACATCAAGAAGGATAAGTTGAACTCTATGAAATAGTGAGCCTTGCGAAATAGGGAGCTTCATAAAAATGTAGGAACTTCGTAAAGGCAAGTTTGAGCTTTGTGAATTTGGGAGATTCTCGAAGGTAGTGTACTTTGAGAAAGTGTTTTAAAAGGTATTTACCAGTGTTTAGTGGAAAAGTGTTTTTCATCAATGGATGAAAGTGGGACATCAATAGAGCATCTACATATAGCGGGGGATCTATACATTATTGATAATGAAAAGACCTATAGGATTATAAACAGTGAGTGCATCTTAGAAAGAACCAGTGAGAACACTTCAGATGACAGAGGAATGTGCTTTTATGTTTTGGTTGGTTGTAAACCAATAGGGATAGTGATTCGACTCTAAACATTGTAAAAAATAATGTTCTTTTGATGGAATTGGTATAATGGAAAATCATCGTTTTATTCTCCTTGTACGAATCACAGTGAGGGGGAACCACGTAAAATTGATGTGTCTTGTTCGGGTTTTGGTTTCTACTCATTTACAACTATGGAATAGAGATATAATTGTGTATTTTTTAATGAAGAAACAAGATCCAAAGGGGAAACGGTTTCAGTCTGTCATACACTGATTAACCCCCCTCCCCCCCAAAGTTATTTGGTCTAGTTGTACTAACAATTGGTATAAAAGGAAAGGTCAATATGAGTGTTTCTATATTAGTGGAGGTCATAAATAATAAAGGGATTCAAATATTCAATGGGAATAATTTTTAGGTATGAAATAATAGGATGCAACACTACTTACGATATTTGGGAATGGATGTGTTTACAATAGTTATGCATGAAATATAAACTGATGTTAATAGTGGTGAATTATTAGAAGCTGAAAGAAGGGAATTGGATACTGACACCATAGGAATCAATGATTTAATGGAAGCCGTATCAGATGAAATATATATTAAGTTCATGTTATGTGAAACATCACATGCCATTTGGGAAATAATGTTTAATATATCTGATGATGATTCAATGGTCCTAGATGAAAAGATACAGGTTATGTGGAACAAGTTTGAAGTCTTGAGAATGAACCCAAATGGGTTTTGATGCATTCTTCTACAAGGTAAATGTTTTAGTAGAATACATTTGAGGTCTTATAGAATTCATTGAAGATATAAAGATATTGAATTGTATCTTGAGGAAACATCCACCTCGTATCAATTAGAATGTTTTAGTATTGGAAGATAATGAACTGAAAGAGCATCCAGTGGATAAATTTCATAATACCCTTGTAGACTCTGAATTGACTAATAATGATAACGACGGTATGGAAAAGTGTAAATCTAAATTGGTGGCATTAACGGGAATGAATATGCTCAATATTAAATATTCTAAGGAATATGAAGAGATGAAATTTGTTATTTCATTCCATTAATAAAATCTATAAAGAGTAAAATGAATGTTCAAGGGGAAACATCAACTATATTGAATTAGATATGGAAAGGTTGGTCATCATTCATCAAACATTCACAAAATTTTTCAAGAATATGATGAGGAAGAAGCTGAAATCCCTATGAAGAAGTATTCATCTTATGCGAAAGAAAAGAAATATTTGAAGATAAATTTCCTCCTGAAAAAGAATCTTCTTTCACAAGATTGTGACAGTTTAGAAGAATAGGAGTTTAAAAATGATAAAAAGATAGAGAGCGAAAGATATGGTGAAGAAAATACTTTTGTGAATGTTGTCGGTATTACTCAAAAAAAGAACAATCCGAAATTGATGAAAAGAATTTGACGAAATAGTTGATATGATGTCTGAATTATAAGTATCTAGTTAAGAGATAGATTATTGTAGAGGCAATACAAAGAATGTCATCAAAGTGTTTCATGGCACTAAACTCAACACACAGAAACAAGATGAAGGGATGAAGGTATTTCTGAGATAATGGATGAAATTAAGAATCTCATGTCTTTGTTTCTAGTGGACTCGCAAACCGTGAGTGAGCACAGACTCATGGTTGAAGAACAGAAAATGGAGTTTCATAGTTTGAATAACAAAGTGAATGATCAAATCAATCACATTGGACACCATGAAGAAGAAGTCATCGATATATGAGGAAAAGTTGAGCATCATGAAAAAATCTTGACCACCAATGTGATATCAGGAGAGTAGATCATTCAAACAACAGAAAATATAGAATTGAATCATATAGATTTAGAATAATGAAAGAAATAGTCAAATATAAGTGATTAGGTAGGTATGGGGCATGATTAAAAGCCGAACATTTTCTTTGATTATGTTAGATTATAAAAACCCACTCCATGATTTAATGATGATTTGGGAATGATGTAGAATTTTATGTTTAAGATAACACAAGGGATACCTAGTAGTTCATAAGTGACATGGAGAAATATACCCTACATAATGTGTTATTATAGGTGAATGATGGGACACTCGCAAAATTCATGTTCCATATCAAAGAAATATAGAAGGTCACAAGAACAGTAGTGGAATCCAAATTGTGCTCGATACATTATAATATCTATTTATGGACATTGTTTATGGTGATGAGGATTTTGGAACATGGCCAGATATTGTACATCAACCATGTAGAATAATGCACAAAAGAATAATCAATGTTGTCACAATCCGCAAATAAAAGAATCAACAAGTGAACTAAACATGAAAAATCAATTGTTAACTCTTTAGGATGAAGGTGGTCTATCATTCTTAGAGGAAGATCATTAAAATCATTCAATACTAAATATGAAATCAAAAACAGGTATCAAAAAGAGAGATTGAAGGCAGTGGTTTCAGAAATTTCTTTTACTCCATCAGATCAATCTTGTTTATGGATTTTGGTAGTTGTTTTATATCACATATAACAGTTAATAAGGATCTTGTAACATACATAAAGATTAAAAATAATGACTTTTCAAATTTTTAAATGACAAATCGCTAAAAATAACTGCTTCAAGGAAGGCATGGTTTGGGAAAAATAAATGTTACGTGTTGATGTCTTAGTAGTAGAAGTTATTTGTCACAATATTTATTGTGTTTTTCAATTTTGTGACTCAGGGAATTCTAAAAGATTTACTAAGATAACATATATTGTAAAAGGAGGAGATAGTGAAGTTGTTTATCAAGTAAAAAGAGAAAGGTAAATCTTTATCATGTTAGTGTAGAAAAAGATATGTGATTTTTTTCCCGAGAGGAAGAAATAAAGATATGGAATAAATGACTTGGTCATCTAGTCCAACCATCACTAGACGACCTGGTAAAGTGTGATGCTACTAGAGACCTCCCTAAGCTATCACATGATTATAAAAATATCTGTGATTCCTATCAACAATGGAGGATCATCAGAAAGATATAAAAATCTATTGAAAATAAGTCAACAAGAGTGATTGAATTGGTGCATGCTGACGTTTTTGGAAATATCTCACCAAGATCCATTTATCAGAAGAGATATTGTGTTAATTTAAATGATAGATATAAAAGAATTTATTTATTATTTATTATTTCACATATGCCCAATGTGTTTAGATTCATAAAACACTATCAGAGGGAATCATAAAGGATTCTTGGAAAGAAAATTATTTAGTTTTGTACTGATAATTGTATGGAATTCATAAAGAGTCGGATTGATGAATTTCTCAAGACACATGGAATAAGGGATGAAGTTTTTTTAGTGAGATCTCACCAACCGAATGGAGTGTTTTAGAGGAGAAATTGGATTATGAACAACATGTACATAATGATTCTTTTTGAAAAAGACCTACCATAGAAATTTTGGAAGGATGTAGTATTGACATTAGTCTACATTTCTAATAGGGATCTATTGTGTTTGAATGAAGGAATGACTATTTATATTATATGGTATAAAAATAACCCAAAAGTAAAATACATTATAATAATTAGAAGTAAGTGATTTATTATAAAATAATAAAAACACGGGAATTTAGTTTCGCATGGAGATGATGGAATATTCTTTGTCTACTCCGGAAAAATAAAATAATATAAAATCTTCAATAAGTGGTTTGTAATAGTAGTTGAATGAAATGATATCACTTTTGTGGAAAATAAGCAGAATATTCAATATCATAGTGAACAGTTTCCTAAGGAATGTTATTAGGTGGAATGAAAAATAGGGGGAGAAGAAGTGGAAGATATTGATTCCATAGAAGACACAAATGTGGAGCAGGAGGAAGTTTAATTTTTTTCTACATGGAAGACAAAATGCCAAGATGAAACTGACATGAAAAATATCATTGGTGATGAGATAGAACTTGTTCAAATAAGAGGAATGAAGTCATTACAACATGTAACTTTCATATCTTAGGTAGAGCCTAAATGTTCTTCTAATGTAGCTAAAAAAGAAAATTGGGTTCATTCCATGAATGAAGAGAGAGAATAGATTGGAAAAAATAGACATGGGAGATTGTTTTGGGGCCAAGAAAAAATAATATCATAAAGACTAAATGGATCTTCTGAAATAAGATGAATGTATATTGTATAGTGATTTGAAATAGCGCACGACTGGTGTGTAGAGGTTACTCCTAGATAAAGGAGATTGATTTTTAAGTGACATTTTCACCTATCTCATATTTTTAGACAATCCAATTATTCCTTCCCATAAAAGTGTTATGAAAATTAAATTATTTCCATATATACATTAATTTAGTATTTCTGAATGGGGTATTTGAGGAAGAAGTGTATATCAATCATCCAAATGGTTTTCTCATTTATGAAGATGAAAACAAATTTTGTCGATTGAAGAAGGAATTGTATAGTGTGAAGAAAACACTAAGAGCATGGTATTCAAGACTAGAATAGTATTTGAATAATGTTGGTTTTTAGTGTGGTATAGTTGATTACAATTTATATTTCAATAATGATATTAATCAAAGGATGATGGTGATGGTTTATGTCGATTAAATAATATTTTTTGTATTGGATGAAGCACAATGCAGACATGTTTTTGAATTCATGAAAAGTGAGTTTTAAATGTCAATGATTTGTGAGAAATAATTTTTCCTTGGTTTATAGGTGACACAAGGAAGGAATGGAACATTCATTCCTCAATACAAATATTACAAGGAGGTTCTAAGAAAATTTGGAATGTAAAATTCCTAAGAGTTGAAAATATTGATTGCTACTCAGATTAAATTATCAAAAGATGGTGATGGAAAAAAAGTTCATATCACATAATACTATAAAATCATTAGAATTTTATGGAATCCTTCATGATTACCATGAGCTTTATGATCTCTAAAACATCAATGTATCTACTTGAAATAAATAGATTTTCGGAGAGAAATTCAGAGCTAGGTGAAATGAGATGATGTGGTGCTGACGTGGCACAGATAGCTCTGGAGTTGGTGTGAAATTCCAATAAATATAACTGTAAAACCTTGAGAAGATTTGAGAGACTTCAAAAATGTTAGGGATCCTCAATTGTGAATGATTTACAAGAATACAGTGAGCTTCTTTAATTTAAGAGATTTCGAAGAGGCTTTTTGAGCTCTACGAAAAAAAGGTTCTTCACAGCAGCTAATTGAGCTCTGTAAAAGAGGTGTGCCTTACAAAGGATTACCTACATTTTGAAAAGGAAGTTTACTTTGAAAAGTCAAATTATAGATCTATAAAATTGTGAGCTTTTTGAAATAGATAACTTCTCAAAAAGTTAGGGACTTTGTAAAGGCCAGTTTTAGCTTTTCAAAATTGAGTGCTTCACAAAGGCAGTATGCTTGGTGAAAGTGTTTTAAAATTTATTTCCAAGTGTTTAGAGGAAAATTTGTATTCAATAGTAGATGAAATAGGGACATTAAATGGCTATCTACATACATTGGTAGATGCATTCAGTAGTGATAATGAGGAGACCTAGAGGTCTCTATAATGTAAGTGGATCTTCTGAAGAAGCAGTGAGCACACGTTAGTTGAGAGAGCAGTGAGCCTTCAAACTATGATTGGTTGTAAACTAGGAGGGATAGTGAGTCCAATATAAGCATTGTAAATAGTAGTACGATTTTAGTGGATTTGGTACAATGACAGATCATCCATGTATTCTCCTTGGACATAGGCCATTGAAGGTGAACCAAGTAAAATTCTTGGGTATTGTGCATGTTTTAATTTCTATTCATTTATTTCTATGGTAATGAGAGAGAAGAGTGTTTTGTTTAATGAATAAACAAGATCCAAAGTGGTAGTGGTTTTAATTTATCATACCTAGAATTACCCCCCTAAGGTTATTAGACCTGGTGGAACTAACACTACACCATTTATATATTAGATTAATATTGTAAATATATCTGAATAGATACACTTCAAGAATAAAATATATATAATTGGCACCAAATTCATGTCATTATACACTATCCTAGTATCTTTAAACCCCAAACACACCTTTTTGAACAATTTATTGAAGAAAATATTCTCCTTATAAAAGATGTCCAATACTATGTATAAGATAAGCATTACTAATGAGGGTGTAACGTCACTAACCTCCTGTGTTCTCAGAACCATATAGAAAGTGATTACAAGATGTGAATAACATAATCATAATTTTTTATAATTACAAATATATAGTATTTGGAAATAATATGGTGTTAATATAGATAATGGTTGTTTTGAGTATTACACTCATAGGGGGTGAATTGAGTTCCTATAAAAATATCTGCTGAAAACATTATTGGAAAATCCCTCAATTTAAAACAAAACAGACCAGTTAATCAAAGTAGATAATTTATAATAGTTTTACAGTTAAATGAATCTATCAATATATTGATTACATATTATTTATATCAACTTGAAATATAGAAATATAATTTGAAATCAATTTACAAAACCAAAACAGTTATAAAAATCTCCCAAAAAACATCAAATTAAAACGTAGTTTTCTAAAATATGAGTTAAAACATAGTAAACTAAATTTTAAAAACATAATAGATTAAAATAAATGTTTTAGTGTCAATATGTGACATAATCCACTCTAAATGGTGATCACATTCTACTATGATATATATATATATAACATTGATTCATACCCTATATTGGGGTTTACTCAACAGTATACAAATTGTATAGGTCACAATACATCTACGAGAGCTCCACATGTGAAATAAAATATTCGGGTCACACAGTACCTCTACCATAGTTCTACATGCGATATAACTGGTGTAAAAAGTTGTTTGTAGGTTAAAATCTTGTATGCTTCAGTTCAGTGTATGAGACAATGTGTATATTAAAGACAGATGCACACACTGCTCGAAGAGTAGTAAAACTGAACACAACAGAGAATGAGTTTAAGAGATAGAGTTTAGAATGATATAAGTGTTTTGAAATTAAACTGTATACTTCTTCGATGTATCATATGTTAATATTGAGTCCTCATTTATGAATGGATAGGAAAATAGTGTTTTGTAAAGCTTAGGGTTCGTTTTTTCTAGGAAGATGATGTTATATTCCATTAGTTATATTTTTTTTGATACAAAGGTGTTGGAACATTAGTGAAAAACTTGTTATCCATTTTATTTAGTCAATAAGAATTAGAATTCCTCATTAATTCATCTTACTATTGTTCAAAGGTTCATTATGAGTTGGTGTGTGAGTCTTCTACTGTATGCATATATATCATTGAACTCTCATGTTTTTAACTTTTATATTATGCATCCCAAAAATAAGCATGAGTTGAGTTATGTTGTGCACCTCATACTACTAACATTCATGTTAATATAGTCTGCAAAAATCCTAAATTTAATATTTATCATTAAAATACACAAATATGACTGTTAGAGATAAATTCAACAAAAAATTGAATTATATGATGTTAACTCTTCTGTCGGTGAGTCATTCTATCAGTGTATCATTCTTTCGACGATTACTTCTGTTGGTGTCTCCATGAATCAGTGACTCAACATGTTAGTGACTCATTTTCTTCTATTAGTGAGTCATAAAATTGTGAGTTAGTTTATACTGTCCGTGAGTCATCTTTTAGTGAGACATTCCTTCTTTCAGTGAGACATTTTCACTATCAGAGTGACTTTTACATTATCGGTGGGACATGTGTTCTCTCGGTGAGAGATTTATGTAGTCAGTGAGAAATTTCTTCTATCTGTGAGATATTTCAGCTATCAGGGATACATTTGTTCTATCGGTGATCCATTTATGATGTCGGTGTCTCCGATGTTCTGTCGGTGTTAGTGACTCTTACTTATCCAATTTTCTGTTTTAATAATCATACAACATGAGCGTCAAAAAAATGTGTTTAACATATAATGGAACAAAGATAAGCATAATTAAACATGATTGATTATAGATAAACATGATTTAAATGATTATATATGATTTTTGATTATTAAAACCATTGAGGGGCCAAAAATCCCCTATGGTAAAACAACCTCTCCCTTTTGATGATCACAAATCATGGAATTATACAGTACAATTATTTGATGAGTAATATAATCAATGCACATACTATCTCCCAAAACTGATTTTCATAAATGATGAAATTACTAAAAAACTAGATGAGTTTCAGAGGTAAAATAAATAATTCCTTATTTTGTCCCCTTTATCTTAACGGGGTGTAAAAATTAATAATAATAATGCCTGGATTTTCATCCCCCTTTTCGGATAATCAAAAATAGTAATGATATGAATGAATAAATTGAAAGATAGAAATAGGAATAATAAAATGAATGAAAATGAAATATCATTGAATTTCATAGTAAAGTTACATTACAGTTAAGTGGAATACAACTAAAATACAATCAATAATCCCTATAAAAAAGATCTAAACTACTTCATGGGATCATGTATGTCCTTTACGTTTTCAGAAGGATCAATGGTAGTGTCTGTGGATGGAGGCTGAGAGACTAGATTCTCTAAATTAATTATCAAGGGGGGGAAGAGGTACTCTTTTAGGAATAGAAGTTGTAGGGGTATGTTTGGTTGAAAAGGGTGGTTGGATCTGCTCTGTGATGATAGGTTAGACCTGACTCAAAGTTTGAGCAACTAACATAGATGGTATTAGAGGTGAAACAAAGGTACTCGAAGAGGAAAAAAGATGTTAGAGGTGGTCTGGGAGGTGTCGCAGTTGGAATATTTATGGCTTCACTCTGAACAAAGATATAGGGCTTCAATAGATTGATGAAATCTGTGATTATATCCCCACCATATTTCATTTCATTTTTTTCAAAATCATCAATGATTTCCAAGAACTGGTCAATAAGTGGTCTGAAGTCCTTCAATTTTTTTAATAGGATCCTTAAAATCTCTTGTAACTAGAGGTAACATTATATTCTCTACCAAATATATAAGGTGACTTGTCAACTAGTTTTTAGTATAAATTATTTTGATTTAATGGTACACTTTCAATGTTTTATGAGAATTGGATGTTTCAGAACTATTTGAGTACAACCTGACAATTTCATGGACACGATATATGTTGATCTCAATTTTTTCACGGCTTTGCTGTCCAAAAGAACCAAAAAAAATTGATTCTATTCTCCAACAACAGATTAGACCATTTCACTTTCGTAATATATAAAAGGATGCGAAGATGTAGAAGGAACAATAGGCATTGAGGTGTTTCCCATAAGATATTTATGCACTATCTCCGAAGATAATTTATACTAATATGTTAACCAATTTTAGGAAGAAAATTGTTTTATCATTTCATTCCCAATAATGGTATTGTTTGAAATAATTGTTTCTTCTATTGAAATTTGGTTTGGTTGAAACTCAGCTATGACCTTCAATGAAACTCTGACTGCATCAGTCTCACTCACACCAACAGCTTGATCTTGAAGATGAGCTGCATTCATAGACTATATTGACTCTTCAATACTTTATTTTAATGATTTTACCTCATCACTTGGAGTGGGTATAGACAGAACTTGAGGCTGTACATATTCCCTGGTAGTCACTCATAATTCATCTTTAAAATTCTCAAAATATACCTTAGTGGCATAGTCACATGAACGGATAAAAGACACTAATTCTCATAGAAGAGGAATAAATACCTCATCATATGAATATTCATTGTCCAAACCATGATCTTCATAACCATGATTTTTTCCCATTCAAGAGTAACATCATCATCTAAAGGGCATAGAGTGTCACATCTCACTCTTCATGATTGGTGCTCCCCCTCAGCTAGATCACTTATATCATGAAGATCCTCCTCAACTGTATATCCTCTCACTAGTTTCACCTCCCCAGATTGAGATATTCTTATAGTATAAACCAACTCCGGTACTGGGATTCTTTGAGCTTTCCCTTCTCATTAAACTTCAACTATTACCTCTTCTACAGTATCAACTACTGAAGAACTATGAGGCAATATAATAGGTTACGGACACACAGTACCAGCCATCCCTACCGTAGTATCATGATCATCACGAGGATGGTTTGAATCACTATCAGTCCCACTTATTTCATCCCCCTCCATCATTTTCATCTTCTTTACATCTATCGTCATGTTCATTATATCCTTCTTCATCTTCTCCACTGCGAGAGCCACTTCCATTTTTTATTCTTCTCTATATGATCCACCTACTGTTTCTCTTAATCTTCTTTTCCTTCTAAATAAAGTTCATAAAAACTAGACATGCTATCACACTTCACACTTTTGTACACTTTTGTCTCCTCACCACTATTTTCATCGAGGTTCGGTTCATCTCAATGTAACACCAGAGGTGGACAACAGTGTCCATATGACATTATTCATGGATCTTCAGTCGAATCTGAGTAACAAAAATAATCAATATGATACCCTTGATCTCTATCAATAGTAACATCCTCTTATAGAGTCCAATAAACTTGCTTAGAAACTTTTGGTCCAAGACCATGATCCAATAAATCAATTGGCCTACCATGATGGTCCACTGGATTGAAGTTTTCATAAAACATATCCTCATCACCAACCCATTCTTTCTTCCATGGGTTCCAATGGATTTTGTTCCTACTGATTTTATAATTTCTCAAGAAAAATCCACTACTAGATGAAATAGTTTATTCACCTTTATCCACACATCCTTTCATTTGTAGCATGGCTGAGACTATCCTTGGGTAGAATAGGCAGGTTTTCTCACAGTATGGATTAATCATTACATTGACATGCACTATCATATATCATCGCATTTTTACTTTAACTAATTTATTTTTCAAATAAATAAATTACACATCTTGAAGCTTTAAGGATGCAAATTACTCTTTCTTAGGATAGAGGAAGAGCTAAATAGACTTAAATTGCAGCCTACTTCAACCATCTATCTCTACAGATATTGGCCTTATCTTCTTTTCATTTCTAGTGCTCTCTTTAAGAGCTTTATCAAACCCAAATTGATCACTTTCAGGGGGAGATGTTACTTGTTTGTAATTCTAGATTCCATCATGATGTACATTAAGTCATTATAACTAATTCCTAGAAGAAAATGAAATTATCTTCCCTCTTACAGCTGACCTAACCCAACATACCTCACTTCCTTCAAAAAGAAACACAAAATTTATGTAGAACTAATGTATGGTCTTGGGATATAATTTCATTTCATTATTTGAATACTAGTCTAGAAATTTGTGATGTTATAGCACCCTAAGAAGTAGAGACTTACTATCTAGAATCAATTTTGTGAAAACAACCATCTTTGGTGTTACCACACGGTTTAAAAGAGATGGATTGAGATGATTAGACTAACTAGATTCTCCTTATTCTTCTTATTATGTTTCAACTCATCTTCAGATCCACCTTTGACTACATGCTTCATCCATTCCATTTTTGATTGTTTTGTTGAAGGTTATAAGGTCAAAGGTCAAGAGTAAAGAGAAACCGTAGACGTGCGTGAGGGATAAAAGGGGATGTGTGAATAGTAGAGTGGATCAAATCGAATTTATATAATTTAGGTTATTGGAGATTATAAATTCATGAACCGAGTTGAAAGAATAAAATAAAATAGCATCATTTTGGATATAATAAAAAATAGGTAAAATAATGGGTTCTATCGGAGTCGGCATGACAGTATTGGCATGAAAAAGGTCAGTGAGAAATCACCAGCCTATTCATCCTAATGATGTAACACCAATACATTGTATGAATAGAAGATTATCAAAATATGGTCTATATTAATTAATCACCACTAATTCATGTTTTATTTAATTTATTCCTTCAGAGTTCAATAGATTTATGAATATGTGAGCAAGATGGCATTTTGTGCCAATAAACTCTAGTGTTATATCACTTTTTTGATAATGATCTCTCCAAAAGTGATTTATTACATCAATATAAAGTGTTATAGAATTTTAAAAATGATTCATATAAATTTTAATAGCACTTTTAATATCAAATTTCATAGTGAAATATCTGAATTAATATCCATAGTCTAGTAAAGTGTGTTTTATCCACCATATCTGAGCACAACAACTGTCAGTGGCTATTTATTCAGCTTCGGCAGTGGATATTGCAACATAATTCTTCTTTTTTACTACACCAAGAAACTAGAAAATATCCCAAAAGTGACTTGTTCTAGAGGTTCTCAACCACCAAAATCAGTATCAGATTAATTAACTAAAATAAAATTTTGTCCTTTTGGATATAAAAATCAAAAGATAGTTGTATATTATAGGAATTTGATTATTCTTATAATTTTGAGGAAATTTCTTAGGGATAGCTTAAAAAAGGGCACACATACAGACACTAAACATAATTTCTGACCTTCTGGTAGTTGAGTTGAATAAGCATCCAATCATTCCTCAATAAGTGGTTTTATCGATAGATTTTCCATTTTCATCAGGATCAAACATACATGTGGTACTCATTGGCATGTCACTTCTTTCTCTACCATAAATGAAAGATCATTATAAATGATATTTATTATATTTACTTTGGTTTTAAGTAATATCTTCTTTATTTTGAATGAATTTCAAACCAAGAATGAATTTAATTTTCCCCTTTAATCTCATTTCAAATTAACAATGCAACTTTTCTAAAAAATCAACAAATAAATAATTTTTAAAAGATTCAAAAATAATATCATCCACAAAAAATTTAACATCTAAAACATCTTTTTATATTCATTTTTTATAGATAGTAGATCATATATACATTTTATAAAACCTTTGGAAATAATAAAATTACATTGTCTTTCATACCAAGCTCTTTGATCTTGCATTAAATCATACAATGCTTTTGTTAATTTAAAAACAAGATTTAGAAAGTTATATTTTGGAAAACCATTGGTTTTTCAACATAAATATCCTCAACTATACACCCATTTAGGAATGCATACATAAAATTAATTTGTTATAGCTTGAAATTTAGATTATCTGCATATTAAATCAATATTATTATGGACACATGTCTAGGAACTGGTGAAATTCTTTCCTCAAAATCAATGCCTTCTTCTTGACTATAACCTTGTGAAACCAATCAAGATTTATATATTTTAATATTACTAGCTTCATCTTCCTTATTTATAAATACATATTTAGTTGTTATGGTCAAGACGTCTTTATGGTTGTCCACATGTTTCCAGAACATATTTCATCTAAATGGATTTACTTTTTCATGCGTAGACATTAATGAAAACCCGTCAATCATAGCATTAATGATGTTCATAGGTTCAAGATTTTACAAATAGATCTGATTTCAAACATAATTTATTAGAGAATATCTAGTCTATGTTATTTTATCTATATCTCTAACTATAACATATAAATTATGGTTCATAAGAGTTATAATTGATCTATGAAAAGAATAAATAGTGATTTCAACTTTTCAACAATCACGCTTCGCTTTTTTTAGTAATAAATAAAGTCCTTTTGTTTCATAAAAATTCATATACTAGAAAATGGAAAATGTACTTCCCATTTATACAATAATCCTTAGATAGTCCAATTAGAAACATGTAAACTATCTCAAGAGGTTTAGAAGATGAAACTTCACTCTTTGGTTTGAAATATATTTATTTTTTTTTTCATTTAGACAATGATTACAGACGTTTTCATTTGGAAACACGTGATTGAGTATATCATTAATTAGTAAATTTCTAGTAATATTTCTAAGTGATTGAATGTTACAATGTCACAATATCCTATTCTAGAGCCATGAATCTTTATGAATTGTACTTATGAATGAATAATTTTGCGAAACTTTGGAATCTAAATTTACAGCATAAACATTTTCATTTCTAAAGGAATTAAATACTAACTAATTTTTATAATTAGAAATATTTAATGCATAATTTACTAATTTATCATTAAAACCATCATTGCACAAGTAAGATATACAAATAATATTATACTTTAAACTAGCAAAAAAAAAGTACATTGGAAATTAAAATTGAATTAGTGTTTCCAATCATGACAAGGCCAATGATTTTGCCTTAATCATTGTCATCAAAGGTGACATTCCCACCATTAATATTTATGAGATTCATGAAGCATGAATAATATCCTATTAGGTGTCTTAAAAATAAACTATCAAACTAATATACAAATCTATAGGATCTCTTCAAATATCATTCCATAGATGTGTTTTTCATGAAACACATGTCTCCCTTGTCACCGTTCTAATCATGTGAAGATTCAGACTCACTGGAGCTATCCTCTGAAGCACGCCATGTGGCATTCATTTCATTCATGTATCTTTTTTATTTATTCTCATATTTATTATTATATTTTAACATAGGATAGTCAGCCTTTAGATGTACTCTCCACTTATATTCATAAAAAAATCATTTGAGTTATAATTCATTTTACAATCCTTTTTCTTGTTTCCATTATTATCATATTTGCCTTTGTAGATGGGCTTCCTGAAAGATTTCATCCTTCTATAAGACTTATTAAATCTTTTGGAGAACTGATATATTTCTTAATCACTCTCTAATGGTGAATATTAATCACATATACTATTAGAGTGAGTTTGAATCCTTTCCTTTTCTTTATTTTTTGAAGTTGGTGTTTTTAAATAAATTGAATTTCTCATTAGTTCATCCTACTCTTCTATATTGACATTTAATTATTCCTCATACTTAATCAAAAAACCTATTAGATCCTTTACTAAAAATTAATGATAACACATGATTCTATAATTGATAAAGATATTCCTCTACTATTGGTAGATATTTGTGAATTCTCGTGATATTCTATTGAGGAGAAACATTCATTCCTAGAGAAATCATAGTATTTACAATTTCATTAATCCTATGATTCATATCAATTATATATTCATTCGGATTCAACATCATGTTATCATATTTAATAGTATATGGGTTATGTCTCATTTCTTTAGCAATAGTGTTTCATTCATTTCAAACAGCTACAGTATCCCAAATTTCAAGGGCTATTTTACATTTAGAAATTCTATTGAATTCTTCATCTCCTAATGAACAATATAAGAATCATTTGATATCAAGTTATGATTATCATAAATCATGGTTGGGAAATCCCAAATTTTTCTAGTAGTAGTGTCAATCTTATATTCATCTTCAATGGAAGACCATATTTCAAAACCCATACTTTCTTAATTTCATTTAATCATTATTTTACACTGGGCATAATTAGTTCCATTAAAAAAGGGAGGTATGTTGGTAGCAGCACCTTTCAATTTATATTCTATAATATAAGATAAAAACTAGAATTTACATAGCTAAAACATTATAACTAATAGAAATTTAGAGATCTTTAAGACACAACAAAAAATAAAAGTTGAAATGAATTAAAAATATAAAGTTATAAATACCATTTAATACCAAATGTTGGTCGGATTATGACACTCAACAGGGGATGAATGGAGTTCCTATAAGAATTCATGTTAAAAACATTTTTTAGAAATCCACTAATTTAAAATCAAATAGGACAGTTATTTGAAGTAGTGAATTTATAATAGATTTAATGTTCAATGAATTCATCAATTGATTGATTACATCTCAGTTATATCAATATGAAATATTAAAATAAAATTCAAAATCAAAATACTAAACCAAAATATTTATAAAACCTATCTAAGAAAAAATTAACAGGTAAAACATAGTTTCATGATATTTTAGTTAAAATATAGTAAACTAAGTTTGAAAACACATGAGATTAAAACAAGTGGTTTTGTCTAATGTCGAGTATTAATCCACTCCACTTGGTGATCACCTACCCTCAAGCGATATATATATATATATATATAACTCTAATAATCACCATAGATCGGTGTTTACTCTAATGTTTACAAATTTTCAAGGAAACATGATCACTACCATAGTTCAATGTGGGAAATAAAATTGACAAATCACATCGAGCCCCTACCACAGTTCTACCTAACAAATAAGAGGTGTCGAAAGACCATTTTTGGAGTATATCTTGTTTTCTTAAGTTCAGTGTAGGAGATAGTGTTTATATGATAGATAGATTCCCACACTGCTCAAAAAGTTGTAAAAATGAACACAATAGAGTAGGAATTAAGGAGATCAAGTTTATAATGATCTATGTGTTGTGAAATGAAGCTCTTGACTCTTTTTATGTATAAGATTTGATGATTGAATATTCTTCTGGAAACAATCATTGTAAAAGAGTGTCGTGAAGCATTGTGTTCTAGTTTTCCAAGAAGATGAAGTTATATTCCTTCGGTTCTATTTTCCTACTACAAATTTGTTTATAATTTAGTGCTAAGGAAGTTATCCTTTGTGTTTAGTATGAAGGAATGAGAATTACTTGTGTATGCATCTCACTTTTGTTCGTAAGTTTGGTATGGGTGCTTGTGTGAGTCCTATACTATTTTTCTATATATATTTCATTTCTAATGATGTTATATTTTATATTATTTATCCAAAAAATAACTGGTATTTAAGGTAGGTTTTGTACGTCATTTTTCTAACATCCCAATTATTATTGTCCACAGGAACCACTAATTTAACCAATAGTATTAAAATACTAAAATATTATTATTTGAGATAATTTTTAACAAAAGAAAACTTAATCAGTCTATCAAGGACACTTCTTTTTGTGATTTATTCTATTAGTGTCCCCTTATATTGTTGAGTACTTCTATTTGTATCTCCATTAGTCGATGACTCAATGCATTGGTGACTCATTTTGTTCTATCAGTGAGTCGTATATCAGTGATACATTCCTTCTTTTGGTGAGACATTTGTGGTGTCACAGAGACATGTGTTCTTTCGGTGATAAATTTATACTATAAGTGATACATGTGTTCTATCAGTGATACATTTATATTTTCATTGAGTTGTGTGTTCTATCATTGAGACATTCAAACTGTCGGTTAGAAATGTGTTCTATTAGGGAGTCATTTACAGTGTTGATGTGTCACTTGTTCTCGCTATGTCGGTGACTCGTATTTATTTACATTTTTTAATTGTCTTACAACATGAATTTCAATATGATTTGGTAAACATTTAATGGCACATAGATAACCATAATTAAAAATTATTTAGTATAAATAAACATGCTTGAAATGGTTAGTCATGATTTATTATTATTAAAACCATAGAGGAGACCACAATTTCCTATGGTCCAACACTAACCACTCATGTAATATAAACTACAATTTTACTAATACTAAAGGGGTAAAAATATAGACAATATTCTATTTGTCTTTAATCATCCCATCAGACAGTGTAGGGTCCCATAGAAATATTTTATAAATTTCACCATAACTAATTCATATGTTTACACATAGTCTTTCCACTTCTAGCGACATGTAATCTCAACCACATATAATTAACGAGTTTTCACATTGAAAATACTATCTTTCTAGAACAGTCATAAATTTCATACCACTTGTTACCTAACATTAAATGGTTCATAATTTTTACAAAATTATAGACTAATCCCAAAGGCTATGAAAATTAATTTTCCAGACCATGAATATATTATTCAACATACTCTGTGCCTTAATTACCAGGGCCAGCAATCCTAGGAAAAAATCATAACGTTACTCTTTGATTAATCACGTAATAGATATTTTACCAAACCCATTCATAATATCACATCCCCAATTTATAACATTTATTGTTACTTGAAATCATGCGGAAAAACAAAAACACACAACACGTGAAATCAAATGCACAACAGTTCATGAAATCCCATATAAACATAATATCTTTGTAAATACTTCATACCTAAGGCATCGATATTTTAAGATGAAAATAGAAATCTATTTATTAAATAAGAATCAATAAAAAAATAAAAAAATAATGAATCGCAAAAAATTAATGATTTAAAATGATAATAAATATACAATTGAAAAAACACATAACTTTGTATTTTACACTGGATGACATACCAAAATAGAATGACCACAACTACAAACACTTCAAAAGGGAATGACATGAGGATTGAATATCTTCAAGAACAAAGGGTGGATCCAAGGAGGGAGTTCCAATTTCTGTTGGGTAAGTTGAAGAATTAATTTTGGTACGATAATATTTTTTCAAGGGGAAAATATAAAATATCCATTAAGGGAATAAAATCATGTAGGGTACAATGTCTCTATTCTATATAAACAATGACTTAAGTGCTATACAAGGATCGTATTCCAATATAACCATTGTACTATTGGGGATCTGGGGGTCATGTGCTCTAAAAGGGCTCATATAATAATAATTTCACTAAATAGAGTACTTAGTGACCTCTACTACATTATTATAATATCATAGTCCTAACTACCCATCCTGGAAAATCACCGAACCACAAGTAATTCCAAATTAATCATAGATCATCCTTTTTTCATAAATTTATTGAAAAACTTTATATAAATTATACATTAATTTTTAGAGGTATTTATAACTTCCCCTAATTAGATTATTATCTTTGAAAATCATCTCAAATTCTCAATTCCCACAAACACGGGCCACTAGAATCATATATTAGAATACTATTTCCGATTATCCTCTTGATTATGAACATGATATCACTATATATGTATTACAAGACATTTCATCCCACACCAATCTTCTCCCCATAGTCAAAAACTTATACTTGGCATTTCTAAAATTATGCATCATCCATAAACTCAATATCATTGTTATCAATCACATGTGTGAGAACTAACTCATATATCTACTGTTAAAACTTGTGAAATAAATCTGGCATATCCTAAAGTCGTAGAAAGATACCCAATGATATGTTATAATACGATTTGACTCCAATATATTTAATGGATCAAAGAATGCAACATGGAGATTATTTGGATTCCCTAACTGATTATAACCCTACTCAAGTGATACTCATAAAAACACATATGCACCCACACTAAACTATAAGGATCATTACCTTTATTTAATATATGATAATTTCATTACCTAATAGGTTAATAAAATTTCCTAGTCAATCATACCTATAAATATTTACCATAAATAAAGATCATCTTGATAATCACCCACTAACCTTGCTCTATCATGAATAAGGTTCATTGAAATAGCTTGATATAAAAGTCCTTATAATAATCCATGAATATCTAATCATTTTAATTGTTTTCGTATGAAAACTATAGATAGAAAAAAATGGTCATCAAATTCCTCAAAGAAATCCATAACACATTCTTGGGTTTTATCATCAAGTATATAGATATTCCTCATATTCTACAATTATTTGTGGGAAATAGCTACTAGATTACATCAAGAATGTTCCCATAGCGTTTTCCAATCCCTAAAAATATAGGCATTAAAACATTCATTTTAAT
This sequence comes from Viscum album, assembly GCA_963277665.1. Classification (NCBI taxonomy): domain Eukaryota; kingdom Viridiplantae; phylum Streptophyta; class Magnoliopsida; order Santalales; family Viscaceae; genus Viscum; species Viscum album. Next base: position 2,080,089,291 of record OY728143.1, on the reverse strand, counting down.
ATGATACTATGATCATTGGTATCTCCAGAAAATCTATTATCACCAACATATATATCTATCCCAATTACTAAAATAAATGTAGCTATGAAACATGAAATAAATAAGAAAAATTAAATAATAGTTGGTTCCCTAGAACCAACTGACCATGTTCATTTCATTATCAGAATATATATAAATATCTTATCACATAGTTATTTTTTATACATAACATAAAATTGAAACTATAATTTAATTATTTTTTACATTAATTGGTTATAACACTTCCATACTATAAAGGGAACATTGAATTATTATGAATACACTGATAAATAAATATTATGATCTTGATAACATTAATCGTATAGGACATAGATAATGTATGGATATTAGGTGTTTGGGAATCAAAAAATAATAAGACGTATTCTAATTAATTTTTGACTTCAAGATATCTATGATTGGAGGTGATAGAGAGAGAACCAACAATACAAATTCCATATATTTTTTTATTTTATTAGATACTCTTATCTATGAACATATTTATTATTATTTAGAGTCTTATGTCTATATACTAAAATCTGGTGGAGTATAAGAGGGAAATTTCACCTTGAAACTCCCATAAATTCATATTAATTGCATATTTATGTAATTGATGGTATGATGATAGAAATAAAATAAGTATCTAAATACATTGTATCATGGGAAAGGCACTAAATTTTGTGTCTCAATGGACAACCATGAACATGGTTTCCACGATGAGGTCTCCAAACTAAGATCTAATATTTATTTTTTTGATATGTTATTTTCCTTTCCTTTAATAACCGTCTGTTGTTAAATTAGTGGGAGAAATTTTATTTTTTCTATATATATGGAATTTGAGGGTTAATATGGGTTTGATATGTACTCTACAACCATTTCCATTTAGTTTTTGATAGATTAATATGACATTTATCTTTTTCATATACACAAGGGCCATATCCATCATTGGGTGGAAACATTAAAGTATTATTTTGTGAATTATGTTACTATATTATTCACAATGGATTAAATATATGTATGACACACTTTATTCATTGAAAAAGTATCCTAAAATTATTTAGGGAATTAAAGGGCCTCAAAAAGTGATTTTGAAAGATAAATAGAAAGACTAAGAAATTCCTAAATTGGCATCTTATATTAAATAACATTATTTTATTTCAAAATATCATATTTTTATAATGGGAATCATTGTTTATCAATATGATTTGTAACCCTTGCCTAAGTCTTCAAGGTCAACGATTCATGAGATGGTGATTCATTCCCCTTATATGAATTTGGAGAACCATTTTTAATGTGGATTAAACTAGGTTTGAGTTTTAATCATCAATATTTTAATAGATAGGTTCACATCATCTAGTTAGTCCTCCAACATAATTACATCTGAATAGTTAAAAATTGATTTAGGAATGGATCAATGGTCTTTTTGATTATTCTGAAGTGCCAATATATACAAATTTAGATAATATAAGGTTTTAGTCTAGATGTTACATAAATTCAATAATCTATTTCAACCATTTCTTCCTCAAACTTCATGGAAATTCTGGAATCATCCACCTCTCGTATTGTAGATTGGGAACTAAGGTATTCATAAAAATTATTTTCCAAATAAGGGGATTATAAAATTATTAAAAATGATAAAATTATATATCTTCTCACCATTAGAAAAGGGTCTCATTTTGGGGGTATTTCCCAATGACTCATTTGATTGGAAGGTGTCTATCATCCTTGGGTCTTTGGTAGGATAACATAAATAATATGGGCTAACTTCAACGTCAAAAAAGATTCATCCTTATGGTTATTATTATTGTCTCACTGGTTATATTAGATATAAATAGAATATATTTTGGGATAATTTGATACTGAAGAATTTTTTTCTCCCATATTATAGGGAACAAGGTTCACAAATGTTTGATTCAATTTCCCTATAAGTTAAGATTGTTGCATGTCAACAAATTATTCAATTTTCTAGACAAAAAATAGGTTTATACCTCAAATCCCAATTTCATGTCATCCTAATTCCTATTTATATTTGATTTATGAGACACAAGTCAATAATATTAGTGATTTTAAGTATTTTTTATATTTTAGAGTCAACCATATTTTAGCAGATTTTTTTGAATACAATTCTACCTTGGATGTTATACTCTAGCGTTCGATGGTTTGGGTAATAATCCATGATTTCATTAGGACAAGCTTCATTGGTTTACCAATAAATAGAAAACTTGGGAATGTTATTTTATAAAGTGGTGATGAAGTACCCTTGTATATTCTATTTTTTACAGATTAAGTTTTTTTATTTTTACATTTAATAATTCTGAAAACTCACACTTTTGTCCTCATGGTTGTTGATTTTTTATCATTAATTTTGATGCATTGAATGATTTTTAATTGTATTGAATTTTATATATGGTGTGGGAACTGGATTTTATATAATAATTTATGCTTCTATGTTGCTAATCTTTTTTCTTAGAGATATCAACATCAGCTAATATTTGGGTTTGGACCATCATGCATAATTTCCAAATATTTTCCATAACATCAAAAACAATATATATTATTTTTTATTTTAAATGAAATAAATATCTCTATAAATTAACATAGTGATTTTCTATGTGCAATGATAATAGCTATTCTTATAAGAGTTTAACATTAAAAATAGCATGAAAGTCCCTTTAATATAGTAATAATGTCAGAGACAATCTCTTTCTCAAGACATTTCCAATATAATAGAGCCTAAATCATCATATTTCATAGTGTATAGTTCAATATTTAAGTGAATTTTTGATGTTCATGTCTACATTTAATTATTTGTAACTGATCCTATTTTTCCAGATGGACACTAGAACACGTCTATGTACACTAGAGACTTCCAACTAAAAGTGGGGGTCTACGGTTATACAACATTGTGGTTATACCCACATTAATCAGTATGGATCATATTTGTGGTAATAATAAACTATGATGTATAAGTCATATAAGAAAATAGTGAAAAGAATATAGATAACGATAAATTAATAACTAGATAATAATAACAACTTATAATCCATTATAATTATCAAATAAATATGATATAATGTCTTTAAAAAATGAAACAGGTTTACATGGATGCAAGAATAAATATAATACAAGTGTATTAAATGGGAAAAAGATCAAAAAATATCTCCATGAGAATATGGAGTACTGGATCAGTCATCTTCCACCAAGATCCCACATAAGTGTAATCGAGCATCTATAACCAATTTGTGGCCTGAAGAGGGTGTGATTAAATTTTTTTACTCCACCAAAATTGGTGTATAATGGAAATCCAACTAGTTAATATTAAATGTAATATTGTCTATTAATAATATCAATGTATTGAATAAAAAAATAGTGCCAAGCTCAAGTTCCCTATGGAGAAACCAGATTACCAAAACTATATCATCTTAAAATGTATGTGTCTAAATTAATGACTAGTTTAGATCATCTTGGAATCCAAGGAACATTTTCAATAAATTAATATAATATAAAAACATAATACCCAAGGTGAAACCAATGCATCCTTGACCATAGGAGAATGATGTAGTTCATAGGGACAACTAGGTAGCTCAGTTATAGGGTGTCTAAATTCAATATAAGGGATGAACCCTTTACATTCCACTGTGAATATTTCTATGTGGGTCTAATGAATATGTTAAGGATTACATAGTATTGACTTGATTTGTAGCACAAGGAGAACATCCATTCCACCATGTGTCCAAAGACATTATGATTAATCCATGGAGATAATCCTTACATTAAATCTTTTAGAGATGATGGTGAATTTCCAATGATACATGAAGGAATTCACTAATAAAATTAATTTTCCTAACCCTAATTTGGTATCTTTCTTAGTGGTCACATCAATTAATCATTTTGACTCTCATGGCTTCTCCCAAGTAATTCTATGAATGGAATCCATTTCCTAGTCAACACATGTGACACCCTATAAAATTATCCAATTCTATAATCATAAGTATCCTTACACAAGATAAATAATCATATCCCATGATAAATATGCATGATAATTTAAATGTTATCATTTATTCAGTTCTAATAATTTTTTTTAATGAATGAAAATGGTCGAAAAGGGGTATTTATTGAATTTATAAAAAATTCATCTCATTTTTCATTGCAAATACAAGTGATAAAAATGTCAACTGTTATATACATTCCATTTAAAATTTACAATAATTTATTTATGGCTTTCACTATCATGTGGAAAGCTCAACACACCCACTGGCTGGTTTAGCCACATAGAAAGAATGATAGTCTTTGGTATTTAATCGAACCCCCCATGATCTGGTGGTTTTAGTTGAATTCATATAAATACAACCATTTCAATGGGTCTAAGGATCATCATGGTCATTGTCTAGGTACATAAATTAAGGTATTACCCTTTTTTAACAGAAATAATGTCTAGAGTGATATAAAATAGCAAAAAATTATAATTATGTTATCCTTTAGGAAAAATTAATATACCACCTACCATAGTAGGGTAGTAGATTCTACATCGTATATCAACATTAGATTTTGTATTGGACAAAGGAAAATTTGGAAACAATAAAAACCCTTTAAAAGGGTATAAAATATTCCATGAAAATATAATCCAATATAAAAATTAAAAAGGATAAATGAAGCTAGAGGAATGATAAACATACCAAGGGGAATCCAAACTGACAGACGATGTTCGATTCAAATCAAAAGTAGAGGATATATCTCAAATCAATGGGGAAGAGGGAGAGGATAGATCTATATGGTTTACTATTATGAAAATTAAGAAGATGAAGAAGGAATAAGTTATTATGGGTAATGAATGGTAAAAAGGTAGTTCACAGGGTTTTGAATTAGTTAAATGGTTTAACCACACATTTTCCGAACATTGTCCCAACCAGACATTCAAAATTTTCAAAGAACCTATACCTCACTTCATTAAGGCACACTATTATACAATCTAGGCATGGTTCTTATTAATAATGTGCTAACAGTTATCCTCAACCATATTGTCCAAAACGTGGAATTTTAAGCCTTGAATCAGTCCTGAAAGCTCCTGAGTCCTCCAAAACCTCAGTAAACAATTTCATTTAGATAAAATCAAGGTTTATAAAAGGATATGTAAAAATATAAAAACATGGTCTTACAAACTACCTTTCATATAATAACTCATCCCCATGTTTCCCTTCCAAGTTTTTTTGATCTACATCTTAAAAATATTAGGGCCATTGAGCATGTATAACGAACTGTCACTCCCATGTCTCATCATATACATGGCCATGATTTTGTAGAACTTGACCCATATAATGTGACATACCTCAAAGATAATTCCCAGTCTGATCAATTATATGAATAATATACTTCTCAAAAGAAGAATCTATATCTAACATGACATCCATATGATCAAAATAATGAGATGGCTTGGAATAACAACAAACCATCTTAGAAATAGGGTAGAAATCAAGCATGGACTAGTACCTCTGGGGAGGAGTTATCAGATAGTCTACCAACCCAAATCTATCCAGTTTATCTATAGGTCCAACAATCATTGGTTCTATCTTCCATTGCGTCTGAATTAATTGATAACCAAATCTATAAGAATCATGTAAGATGACATGATCTCCCACCGCAATATTAATGTTCGCAGAGAATGATCGATAGAAGACATATTCCTAAATGAAGCTATAATTGTACATCTCATGATAAAAAACCTATTCTGATGTCTACTAAATAATAAAAGGTCCCCAAATTACTACTTCCCCTACCCCGAACCAGGACAGAGGAGAACGGAATGACCAATAATATAGTGTCCTGTACGGATCCATTGGGATAGTCACATGGAAACTATTATTAAAGGTGAAATTTATAAGAGAAAATTATTTCACTTAAGAACATCCAAAAATAAGAACAAGTGCTCTATGTATGTTCCTTAATACCACTATAGTATGCTCAGATAGACCATCAGAATGACAGTGTTATGTTTTTCTCCAAATTCCAAGGGAACCTAGCACCTTTTAAATTCGTTGATAGAACATAGAAGGGAAATGTGAATATTTATATGACAAAATGGAAAATATAACTCCAAAATGGTGTATAATCTATTATAAATAATGTCTCGTAAGATCAATCCCATAGAAGGTTTCCCTATAAATAAAGAAGTGGGTGATGTTCCTCATCAATTTAGTTATCACCCATATGGCATCAATACTCCAAGGTGGTCTTAGTAATATTTTCATTTAATAAATAGTGATATTATCACATTTTAATTTTTTATGGGTAATGGATATAAAATTCCATGATTCCACTACTGTTCTACATTCACCTTCTGGATGGTCGAGTAGAATGTTAAAATTATTCTATCTTCTTCTTCATTCTAGGGAAAAAATATTAGCAGCATATGTAATGGTATATTATAGTGATTTGGGATTTACTACCCATTTAGAATAATTATATTCTCACATAAATTACTACCACATGTCTATAGATACCAAAAAATTTACATGCATATACATAATTTCATCCTCATCAATAGTCCATTGTGGTGGTGACTCATCACTAAAAACACATTCTATCAGAAAAAACCCATCATGATATGAATGTTTCATCCTATTTAAATAGTTAATTAGTGATAAAGTAACTAATAAGCCCAAATTTTAAATTGAAATTATCTCTTATGAAAATATTGGTGTATATTAGAAAGTAGATACATCCAATTTTATTAATAACTAGTTTTTTTAAACCCCATGAGTCTGAGTTTTTTTAACCACACCACCTACATCAATATTTTCATTACTAGGAATCAAACCATGATCAATGTCATATGACTAAAGTTATTCAACCCATATTCACCATAGAAGTATCATGTATCATTGAGTGAATATATATTTGATGATTCTATATTTTTCACATATGATAAACCGCTCTCCCTATAGATAATGTTTCAAGAAGAACAATGTATCAACTTATACTACTAATTTGGAGTCATGAATTCGATAATTATACATGTGAGGCCACAATTGAATAGAATAATATACAATGACTCATTACCTTTACATAAAAAAGATCTCATCTTGATACCTAAGTTGACACAATAAAATTTATAGCCCCTTCTTTGTTTGAGAAAAAATATGATTGACAGTTTGTTCATCCTTCTATTCAACTGCTAAAAGGAATAATCACAAGATCCTAACACTCTAAAATTTTTACTATTCATGGTAAATATATTATGTGGTTCTGTTATTTGTGAACATTTATTAATGTTGTTTTGATAGTTCCTGGATTAACCCATGAATCTCTATATATCAAATACATTCTTAGGATTCTACCATGAATCAAAGGCCCGCGCCTTCTTTGGATTCGAATATAATATTACGTCTTTTATAATGTGACATAGGAAGTGGAAGTTATCAATAAATAAGTGCATTTTTTTATTTTTGCATAGATCCTATTCCTGATTATTGTACTAAATATTAATTTATAGAGTTAGGCATGATATTGTTGATTCTGAAAATATATTAAGATATCATCTATGAGAACAACCACACAAAATACAATTATGGGTGGAAAACCTAATTTATAAAGCCTATAAATACAATAAGAGTTTTTGTTAAAATGAACTGTATAACCATAACTCATAAAATCCATTGCAAATTAATAATTATATATGTGTTATATCTAAGGGCCTAAATCACTCCTAATGATATCCCAATCTCAAATCAGTTTTCAAGAATAACCTAACTCCTTTAACTTATAATGGAGATCATATATACTAGGTAGTGGGTATCAGTTCATAACTATATGTTAATTCAACCACGGGTAATCCACACACAATCTGATTGTTCCATATACCTTCATAGAAAATTAATAGGTGACCCCCAAGGAGAAGTATTGTGACAGATAAAACCTTTGGTTTTATGCTCCTCAAACTACCTATTGTGATCCTAAATCTCTATATAAGATACCCCAAATAGAGGAGTATATATATATATATTAATATCTAGTATTATGATCAATGATGAACTACACTCCTTTGTCTAGTGTTATCCTAGAAATATCTTCTAGGAAAACATTACTAAATAAAAGTTCTACTGGAGAAAAACGAACTGTTATATTCCATGATCATCAAGAAAGAAACTATAAATATGGGCCATCACTCAACAGATCCAAAGATTCTCGATAAAATATTCAATTTATATACATACTACTATCCCTTATAGATGAATCTATCATCCTCAAGTGATATAAAAGACTCCCTCAAATGATAATAGTCAGTATAGTCATGATAGGTTATGAACTACCCCAACCTGAAAATTATATCAAAACTTTTCATCTTTGTATTAAAAGGTTTCATTAGAAATGATAACATATAATATCATAGGGATACTCCTTACATCATTTTACATATTCATCCCATTCTCCCAATAGTGTTTGAAAATTCCATACCCAACAAAATTACTACATCTAGAGTCTAAGATGACCAATTAAATTCATCGATAATAATAATTGGGAAGTGTTACTATCAAATAAATAAGATACTAATGTTAATGATTCCAAGATCATTCCATTAAATTTATATTGTCCAATAATATAACCCATAGGAATAGGTTGAATTTTATGTTACTAGATAGAACTAAGGCATTGAGCTATAGATTGAACTCCCTAAACTGGTATGTTCGTCTATATCTACCCATCATATGTTTGCATTCCCCATCCATGAACACCTCCTCAGTTTGATCCTTTAGTGGTACTCGATCTCCCTGTATTTACCAGAGATACTGATCACACTATGGAATATAAAGGTGGTGTGGATACTCACCCACTGAGGACTATTGGAAACGTCTAGTAATATCTTTATAAACGGAACAATTAGTCATGGGCTCTACACTCAAATAGTTTTCTATTACACTAAGGATTTGTGTGATCATTCCTTCCAAAATAACTGAATACCATATATCATTCAATGTGTACACTATTACTACCACGTATATCATTATAATCCTCAAGGAAACATCTCCCCCCTATAGTAAGAACATATCTCTCTAGGGGTTATGACATAATGATCATTAATTTTTGTATACCACCTGATATTCTTGGTGATAATGGTCTGGTTTATTAATTTTAAAATTATTAATAAATGGAATGTATATAAATGTGATTATATGGAATACATGAGCCATTCTCCAAACTATCACACTCTAGATCGCTCATCACTACTAATTGTCAGTGTTAATCATAGGTAATCTATGAATTGAGATGAATAGTCCATGACAGACACAGTAGCCTACACCAGGATTAAAAAATACCTAGATTAATAATCTCTCTAGATTTATATGAAATCACAATCAAATAATCTCATCCATAAATCCCTATAGATAAAAAATACATATTGATATAGCCGATTAATAATATACTATCATCTTTTGGTGGATCCATAGAGAATATAATCCATGATCTCGTACCTAGACTGGAAAGGAATCTCTAAATGCTAAAGGATTGATACAATTCCGAATAATCCTAACATTGTATCCTTGGGTCACCATCCATTGATAATGTAAGTGGATGTTGACATTTTATCACTCTAAAAAATTCATAAATAGTTGGTGTAGGTCATGGGTCTCCCTACATAGACTACAAAGACTATAAAAAACTCTCTTAAATATGAGTTTCAGTTCCCAGTCCATGTATATAAATTGTTATTACTAGAGGTTCCTCTATTGAAACTGATAATGGTCCAGGTCCCTACGCAATATAATAATTTTCATCACCACTGTCCCGGAATTCAAATTGTGTCCATCATGGAGGCATTTATCTACAATTCCAAGAACAATCCTCCAAACAAAATAGCATATGAGTAAGGATTTTTCTTTATATAACCTACATGATATAAAGGGTCACTACCCAGAACATTCTAACACATCTATGAAAATATAATGTCTTAGTATTGGTTAGACTCAATATTTAAATTATAGAGTCTCTATTATATATATTTATAATTCAATGTTATAGGGAAAATAAATCATTAAGTTATAATTATATTCCCTATTAAAATGTACCAATTTATATTAATGTTACAATTGTTTTCAATTTTTGACATATAATGGTTTAATTATATGTTTAAATACTCCCATGTTAAAAAGGAATGAAATTTATAAGTTATAGTTGAGATTCCATGAGACTGCCACCAGACCTAACATCTATTATTAGGATATTAAAAGATGGTATATGATGATATTATTATATGGATCACCATTTAATGTTTATATAGTTAAAATATCATAAATTAAAATTTCCATCCATTTAAAAACAACCAACTAAAGATTTAACCCATGAAGATAATTTTATATAGATTCATCATATCAGAATATTTTTTTTAGGTGGCACAATCACAAAATTTGGAAAAACTCTATTTAGGTAGATGAATAAATATATAAAAACCAATTCTATTAATCTATTACCCTTCAATAAAAGATAGGAAATTTATAGGTATTATAACAAATCAACCTAAAATTAGAAAATTTTAATGTTGTAATTTTAATTAAAATTGAATTTTATATTCATTAAAAATATTTCATATGATCCTATAAGGATACATGATACAATAATCACATTACATTCATTCACAAATATAGAAACCCATAATTTAAACCCTGGTCATAAATCATATGTGTCACCTGATTGTGAAAGTAGTGAAATTATAATAAGAAAAAATCTAGAACAAAAATTCCCCACTATGAAAACTCAGATTTTATCCAAATTGTTGGATAGATATTTTTAGTCATGGAAAATTACATTTCTGTCAAATATATTGTTCTTATTTAGACCAAACATAAATAATAAGGTAAAAGTAAATGAAAACCTATGATTAAATATTGTATCATCTTAGGCCTGGTTCCCTCATATCTAATTGAACCTTCTTAGCCACATGGCCTAATGTACCCCCCCCCCCCCAATGGAAAAAGATAATGACTAAATGCTATGGCTTATGGTTATTCCGTTGTATTTTATACCCCCATTAGTTTCAGTGGATCAAATTGGTGGTACTAAAAAATAAATAATTTGAAATCATAAAATGAAATAACTGAAATAGATAGGGAAACAAAAATAAATTACAAGATAGTAATAAACAGAAAAAATACATAAAAATTACCATATACAGATGTGTTAATGACTATAAAAATGAAATAGGCATTCATGGAAGGTTGAGTAAATATAATACATTTATAAATGGAAAAACAATTATGATCATTCAATACACTTCATCATTAATCTACTAAAATATCACCATATAAAAGGAATAAATCATCCATAACTAGGTACATGGGTATCTTCTTACCTATATCAAATATGTCATTCAAAGAACTAATCAGTGACATGGATATTGTGTGAGTAAAACTCATATGTCCACCACCAATGGTTTCTAATAAAAATTTATATGTTTAAAATCAAATTTAATAATGTGTGGTAAAAATATAAAATAATTAAATTAACAGTAACTATGTCCATATTATGCTCCTTTTTGAGAAACTGGATGATGATGACTTGTTTTTCCTATGATGGATTTATCTAAACATAAGACCAATTATGATCATTATAGGAGCATTAGAACATATTCATTATGTTCATATAATATAATCATATGTGATCCATGGTGAAACCAAGGCATCCATGACCATAGGAGTTCATTCCAACTTATTATAACAACCATGCAACTAGTATGTTCAGGGGTTCATAGTGTAATATATTGATTGAAACCTTGTAATTATATCATAATTTTTTTAAACAATTCCAAAGAACAATTCCAGTGTAATAACTATCTAGACTGGATTTAGTTCCTATGAATATCATCAATAATATATTCTTTCAAAATAAATCATAAAAAATAAAAGGATATAGTCCTAGAATTAAATTTTATAGAGATAAAGGTTACTCTTAGGTGATACACATAGGCATTCACTATTTTAAGACATTTATAGAACCATAGTTTGGTATCTCAATTACTGGTAACATCAATGAATTGAATTCCTTCGTCTATATTCTGACAAGGCATTCTAATTCAAATAATTAATGTATTTCCAATGGAGGGACACACCTTTTAATGTGATTCATGTCCATTAACAAAAAACATACATATAATAATTAATCCTTGTCCAATAGTAATATCCATTCTAATTTATTGTTCATCATTGACTCCATTCCATTTACCTTTCCATTATAAAATTAAAATGGTCTAAAAAGGTGTATTCATACCATATTTGAAACCTTTATCTAATTAGTAATTCCAATAAAAAGTTATAATCAGATAATTTTTATATAATTTTAATCTAAAAATTCATATAATTAATGTATAGCTTCTATGGTCATGTGGAATACTCAACACACCCATAGGGTGGTTTAGTCAAAAGGTAAGAATGAATGTCATTTGTATTTAATTGATCCAAATTATAGTAGATGATTTGGTCTAATGATTTCAACGTATAACAATTAAAAATGGTCTATAGAACATCAAATTGATGATGTAAACAATTAATTAAATTTATGAACCATTTTAAATGAAATACATGAAATGATAGTCTTGTGGTATAATGGGGAAAATTTATAAACATTTGAGGCATTAGGTAAAATCAACAGACAATCTACCTTAACATGGTAGAATACTCATTTCATATTAATGACATTATATTATAGATGGAATAAAAGAAAATTGAGAAACTTGAAGAACACCCTGAAAATTTGGCATATATGCTCAAGTTGAAAAATAATTTGAGACGAAGAATAAAACATACAAATTAATTAATGGGAATGATAAGCTAATTGAGGGTTATCCAACATGACCTATAAAATTTCAATATGATCTTAGAAGAAGGATATATTTCAAAGCCTATGATAAAAAGGACAGATGATATCATCATAGTATGCTACTATGAAAATGAATAATAGGGTGAAACAATTATATTTTAGGTTTAGATATGGGAAGAAATGTAATTTCTTGGATTTTTTATAGATCACATGGTCTGGCTACATTGTTTTTAAAAAAATTAACCAACTGTGTGTTTTACACAATACATGAACCTAAAACTCACATAGTTTAGGATCATGATTAAACATACTATGAACAGACCATACATATGACCTCTAAAATTTGATGCGGGTTTTTCAAATTGGTGTGCCCAATGAGTTAGGGTTTGAATAACTATGCTCCCCCCTTACATGGATGCATGGCTGAGGTTTACATTTAATAAAAACCATTCATGAATCATGTTCTTCATCCTACTTCTCCAATAACAGAAATATGAGGCCCTGAAGTATTCACATACACCCACGATACATCTATAAACAATTTAAACACATCCATAAATACAAAACAAAGGGTTTACAATGAAAATAATGGATTTTTACATCTAAAATAGATCTAATAGAGTTTTTGTGTAATATCTTCCCATTATGTAATTTATAAAATTGGTGTGTTGGTAACGTAAAGATATGTGCGTCCCTATAGAGACTATAAAAATAAATTCAATTTATCATTATCTATTTGATTAGAAATTACAATCATTGTTCCACTTTGATATTTACAATTATTTATAAGATTATCTAGGATCCCATAGAATTGATGTTTATGAAGCATGGATTCTTGAGGTTTGGATGATGTGGAGTCACATCCAACCATTGAGGACATTGATTCCTCACTAGATGCCCTAGGAAACTACATATATTCATGACTTATATTTAAGAAAATATGGACTCAATGGAGTCATTATATTCTAGTGTGACTATTATTTTGTAAAAATATCCAATAGAGGCACTAATAAGAACATGATATAATTGTATGGTCCAATATTATTATTATTATATAATATGAGTTATTTTGAATTATCATTCCTAAAATGGATCCTATAACCACTCTAGTGGATGGAAATGTTCATATTCTCTATATATTGGGTTTGTATATACTAGTTTCATGTTCCTGGAGCATTTTTTATAGCTAGAATCTATCCAAATGTGTTTAGTAGTTTTCTCATGTTGGGTAATTCAAATAAATGTACAAATTTTGGAATCTTCTAGGAAGTTATACTCAATATAAATATTACCCCTTAGATATTAAACATTTCTATTCCAATGATCATCTATATCAACTTCTCATTAGACTAAATTTTCATTGATAAAATAATTATCAATTTATTAATGTGTGGGTCATATATAGTTGTTATTTTCCCTTATCTCTAGATTAATATCATTGGGTATGTGATATTTTTGAATTTATAAGATCTGAATGTTTTTTATTCCACCTCTAATGTCGGGTTTTCACAACATCCTCGGTTATTTTGATCTAGATTATATATCAGACAGAGACATACTCATCATATTCTTTAATATAAAATCATGCTCTGAGTTATTAATTTTTTTATTATAATTATACCCCTTGATGAATATTATGAAACAATAACTACACCATCATGTAATGGGAATGATATCTAATGATTTTTGAGTATCTACTAGGGAAAAAATCACATTCATCATCAATTTTTACCTTTTCATGGACCATTTTTTGTTACAACCCCTATGATTTATTATCATCCATTCTTGACGTTACCCTAGAATTGATTTTTAAATTTAAATACTTGTGTAATCCCAATGAAATTTATTGAATTCAACCACAATGAGGATAATAAATCATTTATCAGAACGAACTATAAAGGATTCAATTTTTATGTTTCCCCTAATCGGGAAAAACTAATTTTATGAAGGGGTGTAGTGGTATAAATTTATACATCCTTATATATTGGGTAAATATTTTTTCTCTAACCAATAAATATTTGATTCAGGGATCATTTGATGAATCCATCGGTGGTGGTGGTGGTAAAAATAAAATCATCCTGGAGGGCTGGGTATGCTCTAGTACCATTGTAGAGGAAGATATTTTTTTCTTCTTCTTAGAATATTAGTTATTTTATCATTAATGAACTGGATGAGTTGAAAATTTTTAATGTGAGGTATCTAAAACTAAATATGATTCTACAGTTGAGGGTTTGGATTTCATCATATGGAAGGCTAGCTCAACATTTTTATCTGCCTAATGTAACAGCTTTGAATTTACCACTCTCAAAGAGTATACCATTTAGCATCCCTAGAGACTACATGTTTCTACATGATAGAATAGATAAAATATATAATTAAAGGTTCCACAATATTCCTAGAGTTAATAACATTTCAGGATATTGTTTTATATGGAATCTGTTTCATGTAGAGTTGAGTAAAACTAAATTATCCCTGATCAGCCCACCCAACAATGTGTATGTTGGATGGGGCATTAAAAATTAATTGAAATATGGTTTTAAAACCACTATTAAATGATTACTATAGATATTTTGGTTTCCTTGTGGACTATGGGTATTGTAAAATTGAAAGGGTATCCAAGTTGATATGGAGGGAGAGTTTAGTTATTTCATTTTTATGGTTAGTAAATTCTCTATAGTAAAAAATGATTATTCATATAGTGGATATTATAAATAGATTCTATAAAATATAGTGATATAATTCATATTTGTGTTTCTTTGAGAATACATTTTATGATATTTCATTAGAATTAAATATAATTGGTATATTTTCATTTTCTAGTTCCTTTCTCTTGGCCATAGCTTTATATTCATCTTGTGAGAGGGATTCATCAACTGGATATGACCAAAGTGGTATCTTCTGAACTACCTTATGGATGGGAATGATATTTTTTTATAATATCATTTACTGTATAAAATTTTAGATTAAAGTTGGTTTATATTATAACTATTATCTTAGAATATCTATAATCTGAAAAGAGGTATATCTAGAAAGTGAAGAGTCACTTATAGTGGTTATGTTCATTCTCTAAAGTGGATATTAGAATAAGAGTATTCTAAAATTATTTCTGAAAATTTGAGGAACTATTTTTGAGTATCATTGTCACTATAGTGTGGAATATCCCAATGAATTTTATATGGAGTATCTCAATGGTTATCCCCATATTCACCATATTGGGGAGGACTTCCCTTCTAGTATGATGTTTATAATCAGGAAAAACTCTACAATAGATAACCACAAAAGGACCTTTAGGATATAAATTCATCATTCATTTGGAACAACATCATGTTTAGATAGATTTGATTATTTTTTAATGGGAGTAAAATCTTTCAGATTGACCTTCCTATTGCATGGTTTTTCACATCATTCATTCTTAGAAGAGTTCTCAAATATGACATATATCTATCTATCTATCTATCAATAACAAGGAACTCTTTGACTACAATTTATTTTTTGTATCTAGTAATAGTAAAACATATTCTTGGGTCATCATTGGGAGGTATTAAATGGTCCATAGGACATCCAAATTGATTAAGGAAGGGATAAGATAATGCTTCTTTGTTGTGTGTTTCCATCATTGATATTCTATTTAATATTTTGCAAATAGAGTGGTTGGGGTCATGCCATATGTATGATGACCTTCATGGGAGGGTTACAAACTAAGTAACTAGTGTATCAAAATTTCAATATACTAATGAGATTATTGATATTTTGATGGAATATATTATGTCATCATTATTTTTACCTAAATTTGATAATGTATTTCTTCGGAAGGGGTGGGGATATGAATATGAATCGTGATTGATACTATGATATTCTGATAGACTTTACTAATCTATGGATTAGTAGAATTATGGGTCTACGCTTGAGTGGTTATTGAGATAGGATATCATCCTTCCATGAGGTTGTTAGGGGAATGTATGTAATCTAACATGGATACTAGAAAATTACATAAATCATTACTATGAATGGAAATATGTGTGTGATCTTATTGTTCATTTCTCACTAAGTCACATTAATGTTCCTCTGAAATGAGATTACGAATACAAGGTCACCCTATGTAGTATCTAGAGTGTACTAATGATATCCATTAATTTTGGGTGAATGAATTTTAGTCTTCCCCTTATTATCTAGTATAATATTTTAATACTTGTACTATATTTTTACTTTTATGATATGTTTATATTACCATAAGACATGAATGTGGATATAATACAACCATTTTATTATCACCAGAATATATTGATGAAATTATTACATTTTTATTGGGAATATATATCTTATCTCTTATGGGATTGTGTAAATGATCCAACTCTATGCCTCTATTTTCCATATGAATAGGTCAACTGTAATCATATATGATAGAAATGATATGGCCTTTCACCCTAAGTGTAACTATATTATAATGGCATGCTTCCTCCAATGCAACAGAATTTTTTGGTGAATTTTTTAGTGATATTAGAATTATAAAAATATAATTCAGTTGTCCTATGGATATATGACTTGTTTATTTAGTTAAAATATGGACATTTTCTCTCTCTTCCATTGACATCCCATTACCCCTATAAGGACATCCCCAAAATCCCAGGATCTGAGTGACTAGGGTTGGGATGTCTGTGGAGGGCTAATCAGATTATTCCTATTGAGCTGGGGCCATTTTGAACTGGTAGAATCATCAATTGATAGGAACTCTTGTAGATGACTCTTATACTATGGTAAGTACATATATATCTTCTTTCTATGACTTCCTCAGATAATAGTGGTATTTCTTTTTTAATTCCATAGATAGGATCATAATGTAATTATATGTGGTGGTTGGTGTAACGAATATTTTTAATGGTTCTCTATTGATGAGGTGAACTATTGGGATTGATTATTTTGAAGCTCTCCAGGGTTGCATATGTTATAGGAATATTAAAATTTATTTGGTAATTAGGAGTCAAATAATTGGTTAGATAATGTTGAATATATTTTGTTTGTAACAAAATATTCTTATTCATTAGAGCCACAACCATTGAGAAAACTATTGCATATGTTTCATTATTCAAGGATTCCATTTTTTATTTAATTTTGTACATACAAGGGTAACATAATGTACTAAAAATAAAACACAAAAAATAAAATTGTAGGTGTAGTATCATAACTAATAGTATGAATATTTTAACTCATTCAAATGTAAATATAATATGTCATGTAAATTATTCTATTTATATTAGGCATACAAAGTCTTATGAAACTTCATGTTTGTGTAGACCTTCATTATAAGGGGAGGATATTGTTGGTTCGTTTACAAAAATACATTTTATTACTAACATTGAAAATATATAATAGAAGTATGATTTCTTTAAAAATCATTTTCAAGTCCAAGTTTATATATTGTTTTGAAAATGTTATTGATTTGATAAAAATAATGTATAGTTGTAAAAATATTTTTGTACCATAGTTTTTCAATTTATCTGATCATTTTCATAAATTATATATTCTCTATTGAGGGGACAATACATATGCATTAATGGTTATTCATTGACATGACCATATTTTTATATCAGAGATTCTATATCAATTTCATAATGTATATATATAAGGATTTCTCCAATGATAGTACCATATTTAAATTTACAAGGTCCCACATCAAAATTTGTTTTCTAATTATTGATGTTATGGTTTTAAGAAAAAATATTGGTAACAATATTTTATCATCATTTAGGGAGGTTTTAGTTTTTTATGGTTCCGGTGTCAGTCCCATGTGAATGTTTTCTTATTTTTCGATAGGAATCAAAACACATGTATTTGGGTGATTCTTAATGGGACATGTCATTCCTTTTTAATTATAATGATAAGGACAATGGGTTCCACATTAAATTTGTAATTATTAACTATTTATATGAAGTATAATGATATGGGGAGGGAATTACTGTGCGAAAGGTTGTAATAATGGCCAGTGTTGGACTTACACATGTGAATCCATTTCAAGATAACATTATCTATAAGTATATTGACAAAATAATGTTTAATGGTTTATTTAAAGAATATAATTATACTGATAATGAACTATAGAATCATATTTATTATGGTGAATTAACCTAATGAAAATGATTTTATAGTTGATTAGCGAAAATAGCATAGTGGAAGTATGGTTTTCAGTATTGGGGTTAAACATCAAATAGTGTTTCTATGAATCTATATTAACAAGAATAAAATCCCAAATTTTTTTTGATACACACATTTTATGGTCATGTGACTAGAATGTACCATGTGGTTTAACATCTTCTGAAAATGATTTTTTCATAATGAAATAGGAAGCTAAAAAATATCGAATGATGAGTGTTTCAAATATTGATTTTATAGGCAAAAAATCCCTTTGATGGAGAACGTTTTTTTTCTTATAACTAGTTGGAAGCCTTAGAGTGCATGGCATAGTTGCTGACTCAGGATAAGGTAGGTTGAGTATGGTCTTAAAGGAAGTAAAAGTCCCTTATACGTATCCATTTCACACTAAATCATAGTTGTATAATGGATAATTATTAGAAAATATTTGGATATCACCAATTGAGGATGGAGTTTCGGGTTATTTATATATCACTCAGATAGTGATTGGTCACTAGGGTAATGGGTGTTACCCAAAGGTATCTATCATAAGAGGTCACTTGTGTGTTGGAATGATTACATGGTTTAGAATAACTTGGATTCCATTTCTTATACAACCATTTCTCATTGATAAATCATTGTGATGAAATCATATTTGGGAATGTAGTTGGGACAGAAACCTATTAAATAATGTCAATCCCTCATGGCCCATTGAGTGAACTATGTTTTCCAAATAAAAAAATAATTATCCATGATAAGAATCTTAACCTACAAGTATCTCACAGGTGTCTAAGTGATAAGAGTACCCATTTTTCAATGGAATATATGAATGTAATTACCTTAAGAATCCTATCAATATTAGTAAAAACTATGATATCCATGTTATCAACCTGATACATTATTGAAGGAAGGAACTCTAGAATTTTTGGTGATCTGATCATGTATATCACTCGCTTTTTTGAGAAAGGTGTAGAATTATCTTTTTATATATTTTTAAATGACAACACATATTTTATTACACAAAATTAAATCCAAAATTATCATAAATCCCTTGGTATTTAAAAAATAAGGTATGTGGTATAATAACATGAAATAGAAATAGAGTGACATTTTTTCAAACTTCCTTAACATGATTCTAAAATTTGACTATTCTTATAAAACTGTACAGGATTACCCAGGAATGTGCATAAGAAAGGTGTAAATAATTTAGAATATAATGGGAATAAAAAATCTTATCACAAGTTAACATAGGAAATATGATCCCAGATGCATATCATGGTAACACATGTGGTGTTAGAATCATAGTATTGAATAATTAGGCAAGATATAGCATGATAACATATAGGAAACATAGTAATCTGGAAACAGCATAAATCATGACATCATAAACATAAGTCAAGGATTGAAACCAATAAAACAATTTATAGTGGGTTTAGGAAATCCTTTTGTTCACCATATATGGAATATTATCAGATAAAATCACTACCCAGTTAATTGGATGACTATACAATTTACACCTAGCTTCCACTTTTATATCATGTATATGAATAGGTGTGACATATAGATCAAAAAATATAAGGATTTGTTTAAAAACATTTAATACCATTATTAAGGAGTGAGGGGTACATACATATGAATCCTTGATTAATTAAGGATAGTTAAAACTAGGTAAATACCATTGAGTTTAAATGGAGACAATTATTCACTATATAAATATTTATCATGTAAAACTGCATGAAAATTTTGAAGCTTAGCGGTGCACATTGTGGTTTTAGGGTATTTTATTGAGAGTGAAAGGGTTATCTCATTTCATGTGAATCAAAAAGAAAGTTCTACGTTTGAATAAAATTATATCCTAAATTTTTAAAATTGGAAATCAAAAGGCATGACATAATTAAGGTTCTTAAATAAAGAGAAAAATAATAGGATCCCTTTAACTAAGAGAGAACTTCTAAAAGAATTTTAGGATCTTAATAATAAAATTAGGATCCTTATGAGGGATATGTAAATCTAAATTTATATTGATGTCACGATACAATGTTTTGAGTTGATAGTAATGCGAGTTTGGGTGGGTTTATATAAAAAACATAGGACAATTCAATATTAATTTCCAAACATAGCTGTTGGACTCTATATGAAAAATTAATAAAAAAAAGCATATATCCCCATGTTATTCCCATCGATTCATATAAGTATTATTATTTTAAATTATTTTATAATGAAGGTATCATAAATAATTAACATAACACCACTGCTTATTTGGATGCTAGTAGTGTTTATAAATAATTTTTCTTAAAAAATTAAAATATAATATATGTTTTGGAAATTTAATTAAAAGTTATTAAAATTAATAAAATAACCTAAAAAACAATATTTTAATTAGTTAATATATAACTTATCTTGTATATTTTTTATATAATATATTACATCACTTTTGGATTATTATGATGTTAAAATACACACAGTATATATATATCATATTTAATTTTAACCCAAAAAATTTGAAAGTATTAAAATATTATGAAAAATTAACCACATTCCAATTTATAAATGACAATTTAAAAAATGTAATTAATAATATCCAATTAATTCTCATTGTTTGATAAATTCCACTCTAAAATTAAAAAAATCCTTGTTTATGGAGACATAATTATTTTTTTATAGTAAATATTTTCTAACTCTTATATAAATTATTTTAGACTTAATAAAATTATTTTATCTTTTATATTTTATAATTAATATTTAATAATAATATTTCATAAATAATTCATTTCATAAAATAGTTTTAAATTTATTAAAATTGATTATCTTGATTGAAACTATACATTCCAGAAATAATACAATTTCTAATTCATCATATCAAAATATATTTTTATAAAAATCATCATATAATAATTTTATAGTAATATTATAAAAGGATAAATATAATTTTTATTTAATTAAATATAATATATAAAAATTCATAATGTCGTAGTCTAGATACATAGCCCTTTATTACCCAAATTATTTCCATAAGCGTAATATGTAAAACTATTATATTTTTTTGAGTGGATCATCGTATATGGGATGGGCCATGATCTCGATGATTTTTGACTTCTACTATAAAAATATGAATTTTTTTATTATTTTTTTATTCTTAGTTTTTGATTTTTCAGTGGATGATACATGTAAAATTACATCCCTCGGAATCTCATATAAATATTCTTCATAGGGTATGATCCTACAAGTTGATTCCACAAATACGATTTATTCTATTTCAATTGGACTTTTTCATAACCCCTAATATATAATAATCATAATATTAATGTATAAAATCTATACTTTAAATGGTTTTTATTATTGATGGTCTTTTGACTGTGATAGGATATAACATTTAAAGTTAAACAATTACCAAATTATAGGATTTTTTTTATATAAATTCATTCCATAAAAAGTAATTTATCCATTAAAAATTGAAATTAAATTTATAATATTTTGGATCATTACATTATTCCGAAATTTTGAAATTTTTTCCATGAAATATTCATTTCATACAGTAATATAAATGTGGTTAATTTTGTTTCAATGCATCTTTTGGTTCCCATGTTGCTTCACCATGCCTATGGTTCAATAATAAAACATTTATTGTGTGATTTTTTATGTCTTGTAGCATGTTGTAACTATGATATAAAATCTTCAAAAGCTACTCCACAAATTAATGATCATTTTCCAAAGATACCACCTCAGGATTCAGTACATGTGAGGGGGACACATTTTATATCAAAAATATGGATAAATAGAAGAGATCATGTACATGAGATTATCTAGTTTTGAATGATAATTTATAGGACACTACTCTATCATGATCAAGGATCTCAAAAGTAATGATGTATCTATGAATATGATTTTCATCCATCCAAAATATCAATACTTTATTCTATGGTGACATACAAACACTTTATCTTTGACCTCAAACACCATGCTTCATTGATTATTTTAAGGATATATTTTCAATAAAAATTATGTGTATTTTATATAATTTTTCATACATTAGAACATCTGACATATATTGTATAAGATCAACTCCCATCGACTTCTTCACAGTATATTCATCCAAGAATGTTGATATCTGATAGGTCTTCCTATGGGGAGTATCATAATGTTCCATTTTAATTATAAAGTGTAAATTTTGTTATATGATTACTCAACTAAGGGATGGTGTTAATATAAAAATCTATGGAAATAAATTTGTCATGATATCAATATATACTCTAGAGTTTTAATAGTTATTTCAGACTGACCATCTTCCTTGGGATGATAATCAGTGATGAGGTTTAGTTTTGTGTCCAATGCTTTCTGAAGGATTCTCCAAAACTACAAGGTAAACCTGGGATCAAAATTATAAACAATAGAGAGAAAAACTCTATAAAGTCTTACGAATGGACTTATGTATCTCTTTTTTAGTTTTTCAAAATATAAATTTTCATTGATAGAAATGAAATTTTTTAACTTTGTAATATGATCATGTACTACCTAGATGATGTTGTTATCATTTAGTGTCTTAGGGAGTCATATGATGAAATCCATAGTCATATTTTCTTATTTCAAAATTTTGGTGGGAAAATGGTTGCATCATACCCTTAGACTTCATTAATTCCTATCTCAATTATAGTCATACCATGCATCGAGATATGAACTTCACAATTTCCCTCTTCAAGTTATTATTTTAGAGTATTGTTACAAATATGTGTACATATTAGTGTGACTTTGATTAATAGAGAATGATGAGATATCTACATCATACAGAAGTTCCCAATTCATTTTTTCCATTAATTGGACACATATCTAGGTTCAAAACCATATAACTCGTTCATCATCAATGTTAAACTTTGGAATATTTCCAACATTATTCGGTTGAAATTAATCATCTTTTTTACCCCCTGTACCTAACAAAAATATTTGGATGAGTAGTGACTTTGGAATGGTAGGATAAATATACTTTAATAATCCACATATAATTCCTAAATATGTCGAGGAATTTTAGATCCCTCGAAATTATCATCATATATAGGGTTGAAGGATTTTTTATGCTCAGATAATCCTCTATATTGTATGCATTCCCATGATGGTAAAGGATTAAATAATTATAGTCTTGGATCATCTCCAACCACCTTCATTAGAGCATGTTGATTTCATTGTCATTGATTATATATATGAGGATTTTATGATATGATTATATATAACACTTCTCCCCATGGAGATAATGTCACCAAATCTCCATTTTAATGATAATCTTTTTCATTTATTGATCATGTGTTGGGTAATTATACCCAGGTATATTAATTTCATTGAGGCATATATTATCAATATTTAATATTGAGTTAGTATGAAACCCAATATTTTTTTGTATTTATCACTATAAATAACAAGTCCTTCCCCACCAGTGGATAATGTGATCACATTTTCATTGATTATCATATTATTTCAACTTTTTTAATCTTTCATCACATTCATCAGTCCTGAAAAATATTACTCCCTTTATAGTTAGCATGGATAATGGTCTTCAATATCATGATATGATTATTAAAAATAAATGGTTGTTACCAACCAATAAAATGAATCTATGTATTTCAGTCATTTTCATTGGTATGGGTGATCCATTAATTAACTTTTTTATAGAACCACATATACTCCCTTTATTGATTATAAAATGAAAAATGAAAGTCACTTTCTCTAACAAAAATTCACATTTACTATAATTTTCTAGGAAATTTTCTGTCCATTACTTCTTAAGAATATATTAAATATACAACTAATGTTCCTAATTGATTTTTAGTTGATAAATATTTCATCTATAAATACTACCAATTAATTTTCATGTTAATCTCGAAAGAATCTTATCATTGTGTCCATGATTATTTTTAAAAAATTAGTGAGTCCAAATAGAATCACTATTGAAATGTCCTACATTTTCTACATGGTTTGGATTATTTTTTCAAAATCAATTCTTTTTTTACCCAATAATGTTTCCTAAGAGAGTGGAGAAGGTTTTAGTGGTCTCTAAGGCACGTTTATAGCTATGAGACATGATAATGAAATTATGATATTGTGCGACATAATTAGTAGAAACTATGCCACGCAGCCTGCATGGTTTATCTAACCATGTTGTTCAATACAATGGTGTGATGGGGGAATCATGGATTTTATACAATGATGCCACCCTAAGAACATATTCCTACAATATTTTAGGCCATAATAATAGTTTAATTTCTCATTGTTTCTACATGGATAGAAAAATTTTGTGCCTTGTCATGCCTGGAATCCCTTTAAAAAAGAACATTGTGAATGGTTGGTGCATGGATTGGACAACCATGAAGTCAAACTGGGTTCCCCTATTAGTTCTAGTGAAATTATAGTTTTCCCTTAATGAATGTTTCTATTAAATTTATTATTTCTCTATTTCCTATCCAACATACTAACCCTCCACCCTAGTGCCCAAGCTTCCTCATCCCCTTTCCAAATTGTTTTTGTTGTCTCCTCCATACATTTTCCAAATATATATCTTTAGGATTCTTTTGAAATCATATTGTAAGATCATTGATCATATCCCATCTATTTCATGGTTCTTCCTACCTCTTTTACAATATCTAGGAGTGAAATAATTTTCCATTTTTTCAGGGAATTGGTATATTTCATAGATTTCCCCCATTATAAATCGATTCAAGATTCATCAATGGATGAGTGGAATAATACTACATAAGGGTTGGTGGAATATTTCTTTCCCTCTTTTTCTACTTTTTAAATGATGAGTCATTGTGTCAAATGTCAGACCCATCATGTGATGCCATAAATTTTCTTAATAAATTAAATTTATGGGGTTTTCATGTATTTTGTGACCTTACCTTATGGTGAAACCATCTGTGGGTTGATCGCCCTTTCTTTTTCCACTCCTTTTTCTATACCCACTATGATAGACTAAATTCACAGGATTTAGTTTCTTATAACCATTGTGTGTGTGTGTTTTTCATGTAAAAAATTCCATAAATTTATAAATTATTTTATGATGAATGGTGTGCATGAGTTAGGCCCATTGGAAAATTAAATATTATTCATGATTATTAATCAGCCTCATGCTTTATGCCTTATATAATCACATTACATTAATACTATGTCGTGTGACTTATTTGTTTGAACCATTTGTCTAGTCTCATGCTGTTATTCATTATGCCACATAACTATTTGCTTGTGAAATATTTTATAATATGTTTTTATCGGAATCATTGCATGACTAATATTGTATAACATGACTTGTTTCCTCAACATGTTATGTTTAAGTGAGTCTTTTTGACATGTGGTAGTATATGATATGCCTTGTGATATGTTCTTTGTTTTTATTCCTCACATGCTATGGGTTGTGAGGGAACACAGGTCCCAAATTAATGATTTTCTGGATAAACTTGTTGTGTTTGGTTTGAAAGCACTTGATGATATAAGATTGATACATTTGATTTCCTATTATAGGATCTATAAGTTGATTATTTTTACTCTTGAGTTATAATTTTCAATAGGGGAGCAACCGTGGATAGTCTCATTTGAAATATGGAAACAACATGCCTTAGGTAATACTCTTTACCCTATGTGAGATACTTGGTTTGGACTCAGAGATAAAAATTCTATGAGTGATACATTGTATTCTTATATGGGTTTCCTTGGATGGAATTAGTTGTATTGGTTATATAGGAGATTCATGTAGTGACCCATGGTATTCCATAGTGATCTCTGTTGATAGGATCAGGACACCATCATTGAATTTGACATATTTTCATGCTTGGGAAAAAATTTATGTTTCTTATTTATATTATGATAATGCTTGTAAGATGTCATGGAGAGGTGAACACCAAGAAAAGAACAATTATGGGGTATGTATACAATGGTTTTTTCATTTATAATGACCTGGACACAAACATTATTATATGTATATATACCTTGATTTATACATCTAATTGAGCCCAAAGCATCTGGTACCATTTGAGTGTCCTTTTGGGAACCCAGACCAATGTATTTATCTATTTTTTAATTTTACCAAATTTATTAATCTTTGAAACAATGTTAACTTATTTATTTCACAAAATAAAATGATCTAGACACCATTGGCATAGGCCTGCTATGATTATATATTACACCCTTTTCGGGACACCTTTATTACCCTATAAAAGTTTTTGATTGAATATATTGATAAAAAAAATTTGATTGTTTCTGATGATTCTTTTCCTGTATCAGGAAGGATTATGGTAAAGAAGACTAAGACTGTGCTAATGAAGCCATATTTAACCATTTTTTTTGCATTTTTTGTATTTTTTATTTTGTATATAAGGTGAATTTTTCTTGTATCCCCTGATCCTTAAATACTAATATTTTTTACAGTATCACATTCATCATCACCATTTATATCTATTCATTTTATGTTATTCTTTTTTTAGTTATATTTATTGGTTTATTAACATTATTTGTGATTTTATCTGTATCTTATTTCTCCTTACACTATTTATCATGAATTGACCACTATTGTGTATACTATAATCTATGATGAAATAGTCTCCTAATGGATACACCCTAGTCCCTCACAGCTAGTCACCATACTCTAATGTTTTGGGAGTTAAGCATGAGGTCTTGTATACCACCATCTCGTGAACCTATTCAATAGAAACCGGGGAGGGATGACACATTGTGGTATCAGAGGTTATTTTACTTTTATATTATGATTTAGTTTTAGATATATTACTAGGAAATTTAAATTTGTTAATGAGAATATGATTGGATGTAGCTAGACCACATACATGGGAATACCAAATTTCCAAGGAGGTGTAAATGTTGTTATTTCTTACATTGTTATTGTTTCATGGATTTCACTCTTTGGTGACACACTTGTTTTTTCATTCTATTAGAGTTGATTTTATTACTATAGGATGTTTTAACTTGGAAACCTATATAAGGGAATATCAAAGAATGCATCATACCAAGCACTGTAGAAATAAAATACCAAGCCTTATACCATGTCAAATCTATTTTTCTACATGCATTGTCTATATTTCATGTTCTTAATGAAATGCATTGAATTTTATATATAGAAATGTGACAAAAATTATTGTAGTACTGAAAAACAAAACAATTGCAAAAAGATTATACCTTCAACAAATATTTTATCGTTACATTAGTTAAAACACACAACTTTAGAAGTCGGTTATGGATGGTTCCGCCATGGAACATTGCTATTGTGGTCTATAATGTGTTATGGTTCAGATTAATTGCATAAAATATATAAATTTATAAGGTGTATGGGACTTTATAAATTGGAAATGGATATCCATCTATATAAAAAATTTAAAGAGACTAAAATGAATTAAATATTTAAAATTTAAAACACATTTAAAATAATAGTCTCACTTAATATGAGAAATGTGAGACATTGGCCCTAATCCTACCTTAGTAATGGAAAGTATGTCTTGAATCTTGAGATTATTGACACCATTTACTTCATACCTAGAATTTTCTGTTGGAGATGGCTGATAGTTATGTTGTGTTATATTAAGGTCATGTACCTTCCCTTTCTTTATCTCATTCATTTTACGATTTTCCTATGGGTTATAAATCATTTTAATGGATTGCATTTGAAAATTATAGAGAAATTACACTATTAAACCCTTTGATTTACTCTATCAGAGTGGTGATGAGAACCCACCAATCGTGGTGGGGGACGAGCCACTAGGGATTCCCCTTGTAGTTCCACTTAATGTACCTCCTACTAATCTCCCACTTGGTGTTGATGCTTACATATGTGATAGTTTTATTTGGTTCATGCAGTCTATTTAGGGTGATCCCTGGCATTCCCCTACCATGGATGTGTTGAATCATTAATTTCAGTAGCATGATCTTTCAATGTTCTTGGGGTATGGAGGACCATAGGGTGATGATTTAGGGTAAGAACATATGGTGTCAGTTATTGAGACACCTCTAGTGTGGATGGTTAATCTTTCTACATATATATTACATTATTCAATAATGAAATGGTGGAACATTATCTTTCACAATGAGAATCATTGGGGTATGGTTTGAGAGGACTTTTATGTACACATTTTCTGATCACTAAATTCCCTAGACTCTAATAGTTGACTATTAAAGGGATTTTTTGAATCTTTAGCATGGCACTATGATAGTGCTAGAGTATCCTGATCGCTTCACCATTACCTAGAGTTGTTTTCCATATCTGACTAGTGATTAATTGATGACTGAAATATATTTTGAAGGTTTTTTATGGTGATATTTCTCTTTGTAGGATAATATCATCTATTTGAATACTATTATAGAAATATTAATCCAAGCCCTTATTAGATATTAAAATCTATGAGAATATAGAAATGTTTTCTAGGTCAGTTCATTTACAAGGTAGTATGATGACTCATCTGGTAGTAGGTAGCATTATTTAGACGGTGCACATGGGGGCGGTTCTATCTAGGATACCCCCAAAGAAATATATATAGTTCTTCTCCAATGTATAAATGAAATCAATAATTATCCATGGAGAACAAGTAACACAATCATATTTCGATCCTGTGATAGGATGGGTCGCCTTCCGCACTTCTGTTGGTATTTTCTTCCAGGGTTTAGTGAGAGGGGATTCATGTTGACAACTCTAGCAGGCACATTATTTTTAAATACATGACAGGATAGGATATTTTCTTATTCCATCCAACTTGGTCAAGGTGGTAGTGTTCGTTCCCGAGGTAGTTAGGCCCTATAGCTTAAACATCAGTAAAGTTGATCTTCTTTGGAAAGTAAGGCATCAACTTAGGGCCATGGTTTGGGTCATCTATATGCATTTTATCTTTAAATATATGTGGATATGGGAATATTTCTAATTATAATTCAGAGAGCTATTATTGATATGATTTTATATGTCTAATTTAAGTATTTAAACAGCACCAATTTGACATTTTATGATAATTTAATCATTTTTGCAACTCAGGAATGTTTTGAGCTATATTATGAAAATGTCGTAATTCTTGAATTTTAACTACATTGAATTGTCTATGATATTCCAGGATTGAAGGTAATGGACACTTCGCACCGTGAGTGAAGTGAAGCAACACAACTATTAATTTTGGATAAAATAAGTGGAAATGGAAAACTAAATGAGAAAGCATACATGACATGTACTATCTGGACACATCATGGCCTATTCAAATGGATTTTGTTGTGTGAGACATGTCATGACTTCAGAAAAGAGCATGGTCTTAAAATACACATCATGGGTCTTAATTATATAACGTGACCATATTCAAAGATCATTTATGATTTTACTGTGAAATTTTTGCAGATCGAGATGATGTAGAGTGGGTACATGCATGAACCACTAGAACACATAATGTACCAGTCTAAGCATAGATAAAAAAATTAATGTGATGCCACCCAGTGTTTTGAAAAGAGTTCCTATATATGGCACCCATTGGTCACCCATTTGGAGTATACTAGATAGAAGGCAGCATTGCCAAACCACTAAACCATCTCTACATCCTTCAAAGATGTTCCTTCACCACGGTGGAGATCAAGATCTTGATGACGATGCTATCTATTAGTACTGGAATTAAGATGAAGGACGATGATCAAGCAATGAGTGACTAAGAGGTATATTGTTGCAGATGGTGAAACCAAATGGACATACTCTACTGAGATGAGGACTCAATGTGTAATCTTCCTTTTGAATTTCTTTTGATCTTATACCATTGAATAAATCTGATTGTTTTCTTTATTGAATATAAATTCAACAAACTCTTCTGGATTGTTGTTTTAACTATGAATTAAATTAATCGAATTTTCTATCTAAACATCTTCGATAAGATCTTATCATTGATCATAGCAGTTTCGATTACGGTTAATTTCCTACATATATTCAAGTAATTGAATCACTTCATTAGGCTAGGAAAAATTCATATTAATATCTTAATATGAGATCTATATAAATTTGAGTGTTCACCAGGGGTTCCTTGTGTGTAAATATAAAAATTTAAATGAGAAATAATTTTATATGGGGAGGTGGGCAGTGTTCAAGAGGTTGAATCTTGTTTGTGATCGATGTTTTTAATCTAATTATCAAAACACTTTACTTTTCATCAATTTTTTTGTCTTTCACTTTATATTTGTTGCACTTTATTAAATTATGTTTTCAAAATATTAATCAAATCCCCCATTCTAATTTCATACAAAAATAACACATGCAATAGTGACAGTTTTTCAACTCACACTACAACCTCCTCGAGGGACAACCCTGCGATCACCACTATGATGCATTCAAAATGGAAAAATATTGATTGAGGTTAACAAGATTGAAAACCATTACATCAATGGGTGTAGTTTCCAGGGAGATTTCTAGAGTTGATTTTTATTTTTTTTATTTTTTCTTCTTTAACCGAACATCAAACAAAGACTTCATACCTTTGGACCTTGAAATTGAAAAAAAAATTCACTCTAGGGTTAGAGTTAACAACCCAATTTTCCCTAGTTTTTACTCGTCAACAAACACACCTAGGAGGAACATAGTTGGAACTATTCTTACAATGGATGAAAACTGATCCTTAAAATAATTGGCTTCATACTATGATTTAAAATCAATAGAATCTTATAGAATATCATGACGCACCTACTAGGATTCAAATAAAATTTGGTTTCATCCACCAGATTCCCAAATTAAATGTATTTCATGGAGAATACACACACAAAAACTTTCAAGATTTCGGTTACATTTTTCTAAACCTAAAACCCCTTAGAGTCGACGCAAATCAAATGATGATTAATTTGTTTCCCTTTTCTCTAGATGGAATTTCTAATGAATGGTTCCTCTATTCACACTCATCATTGATTAAATATTGGAATGAGTTGAAGAAAAGTCTCATGAAAAATTACTCTCTACCTTAAGAACTACATCCATTCAGAATGAAATTTGTGGAATTAGACAATCTCAAGGAGAAACACTGAATAAATATTGGGAATAGATCAAAATCTCTATTTTAGCTTCCTCGACTGTCAAATTAGTGAAAAACTATTGATCCAATATTTTTATGAGGGACTATACTTGACTGATGGAAGCATGATCGATGTTATTGCAGGAGGAGCTTTAGTCGACATGACACAAGCTACCACTAAGATTTTAATCACCATCAGGTCGTAAAATGAATATCAATTTGAAACAATAGGCCATATTCATGTCACATATGCACAAGAATACCAGACTATTGGTCCTCAAAACAACTCAATTTCAAGTTAACTATCAGATCTTACAACCATGGTGACGTCAATGATGCTATCTAAAACCCCACTGACCTAACACAAACTTGATGCAGCATTCTAACTACAAGTCTAATGTGGGATTTTTCCTTCTAATGAAAATTTCAGTGACCAATTCCCACAAATTCATGTGGCTCATGAGAACTGCAATTCAGTTTTTCCAGGAATACCATTTCAATCAAACCATCAAAGGAAATTTCAAAACAACCAAATTTCAAACTGGGATGGAACGACAACTCAAATGAAATATTTTTTCATCCTGAACAACCAAGAATCTTATTACAAGGACAATAAAGTAATTATCACCCAAGATTTTTCAATGAGAAATCCAATGCTCATTCTGGAATCAAATTTAATCTTACTACTTCCACTCAATAATAAGAGAACATCCTTGAAGAGGCGTACAATCAACATAAAAACATCATGAATACCTTGATGAATAAAATGGGTCAACATTCCTATAATGTTAGTTACATGAAAAATCAAAAGATTGGAATATTTCCCTCATAACATCAAGTAAATATGAGGGATACTGGAAAGGAAAATTAGAGTAAAATTTAACATAGGAGTTGGCACAAAATTGATTAACCATCATACTGATAACATCAAGCTTGTTTCCAATATCATTGATGAGAATACAACCCTTGATGAAAATGCAAAAAAAAATATAATGTTGATAGAAACAAAAGTTCATAAGAGTAAATATTGTTTGAATGAATAAGGATTTATTAAGAGAGGAAGTCTGATACTCATGTTTCTCCAACCTGTGTATAGAATAACACAGAAACATTCAAACCTCTACTACCTTATCCAAGGTGTGAACCCCATGCAATGTCAGGTGCAAAAAAATAACTGGAAAATGAGGTTATGAAAACATTCAAGAAAGTACAAGTCAACATTCCAATGCTCGATGTTGTGAAATAAATTCAATGGTATGTGATATTTCTAAAATACATGTGTACCTACAAGAGGAAATTCAATGGAGGAGAAAAGGAAAATTTATGAAGTAATGTTTAATCCATGATTCAATATGCCCTCCATATCAAGTGTAATGACCCTAGAACATTTTCCCTTCCCTGTACCATTAGTAAATGTTAATTCAATGATGTTATTCATGATATAGGGGCCTCCATCAATTTCATTCCACATTTTTCATACTCATCTCTTTGGGTTGGAGATTTGTAACCATCTAGAATTATC
Organism: Viscum album; assembly: GCA_963277665.1. Taxonomy (NCBI): domain Eukaryota; kingdom Viridiplantae; phylum Streptophyta; class Magnoliopsida; order Santalales; family Viscaceae; genus Viscum; species Viscum album. The sequence continues at coordinate 2,080,055,829 of OY728143.1, read as the reverse complement.
ATTCAACTTGCCAACCGAAGTACCACCAAAACTACTGAAGTTATAGAGGCTATTTCCATTCAACTCAGAGACATGATTTTTCCTATTGACTTTTATGAATTAGATATGAAAGGCGATTAGTTCATCACACATGTTCCCCTCATCCTGGGGAGACCATTTTTGAAATTTGAAAAATTCATCAGCAATATTCATAAGGGAAAACATTTCAAAAAATTTAGAGGAGATATTGATTATTTTAGCTTATTTTATTTAATGTAACACCCAATTTAGGATCATTCATCCCACAAAGTATATATGGTTGATTTTTTTTCTTTAAAATCCTCCCAGATTATTCCTATAATGAAATACCAACTAATGAGGTAAAAGATTGAAATTATTTTGATGATGAATCTAATAAAATATTTGTTGAAATTGAAGACATTGAATATTCTTGGGAAGTTGATATTGAATGACTGGGAATTAATGAAGATAAATATTTGGAAACCAGTGAACATGTTAGTGGTATACCTAATGATGTTTCTGATATTCCTCATGAAACTATTCTTGAGATCATGGAAGGAGATATCCATGATGAATTTGAAGCCACACTAAACAGTCTCACTTCTAATTAGTGTCATGTAATAAATGGAGAAACCCCACTTCAGTTATAATTGGAACCACTTCTGGAGAACCTCATGTACGCCTTATTAGGTGATAAAGAACAATTCCCTATCATAATATCAAAAAAAAATTCAAGGGGCAAAGAGAGAAAAATTTTACAAGTCCTCATGTCACACATAAATTCTATTGTTTTAACTCTCTCTGATATAACTAGAATCAATCCCTAAATGTGCATTCATATAATGTTTATGAAGGAGAACGATAAATCGGTGAGACAATTTCAAATAATTTTGAACCCAACACATCTGTAGGTTGTGAAGAAGGAATTAACCACCATGATAGCAGCTGAGATTATATATCATATTTCTGATAGTCATTGTGGGAGTTCAGTTAGTACTATTCCAAAGAAAAGTGGATTTACAATCTCAAAGAATCATTTTGAATAGCTTGTCCTAGTAATACTTCCAAATAAATCCTGAAATTGAATTGATTACATGAAACTCAATTTCGTTACAAGGAAATTCCACTTATTATTGTCATTTCCTTGATAAATTCCCTAAAGACTAGCTGGGACTACCCACTATTTTGTTCTAGATGGATTCTTTAGATATTTCTAAATTTACAATTCATGAGAGGCTCAGCAGAAAACCATGGTTACATGCCCCTTTTAACTTTTTCATACAGAAGGATTCTCTTCAATCTTTAGATTGTGTACTGCTCCAGGAACTTCAGAATGGTGCATGATGAGAAACTTCTCTATGTTTCTAGAAACCTGTATAGAAGTTTTTTCAGATGACTTTTCTGTTTATAGATAATCATACAAAAGTTGTTTGAAATGTTTGTCTTAGGTTCTGAAACCATACATTGACATGGACCTTGTTCTCAATTCTGGAAAATGTCATTTCATGGTTGGTAAGGGGCCTTTATTATACATATTGATTCCCACGATGTAATTCATGTTTATCAATACAATGTTGACGTCAGTTTTTCATACCATACCCAAAAACTATGTGATATGTGAGACCATCCCTTGTCCATGCTTGATTTTATAAAATATTCATTAATTATTTTAGAAAGGTTTCATTTCCATTATCATGATTTCTCCAAAAAAATATTCCCCATTTGTCTTCAATGAAATTTATAAACATGACATCCATGAGTTGAAAAAAAATATAATAACCCCTACCATTTTCCAACCACCCAAATGGGACATTCCCTTAAAAATCATGATTGATGCTTCTAACTATTCTCTATGCATAGTGTTAAGTCAAATGTTGGACAAGAAAACCCATTTTATTGACTATGAATCAACAACATTAGATTAGGATCAATAAAACTACACAAAAACTGAGAATGAACTAATGGTTTTTGCCTTTCCTCTAGAAAAATTTAGAAGTTACCTACTACGATCCAGGGTGATCATTTTAACCAATCAATTTGTAATCAGATTTGTTATGGAGAAGAATGATGCAAAACTGAGACTTTAGAGATAAATCATGCTCTTACAAGAGATTGATGTTGAAATAAAAGATAAGAAAGAATGTGAGAACCTTGTTTCTAATCATTTGATCATGATACCAGCTGTGTTAAATGAAAAAAATCATATTTTTCAACCAATCAACGAAACCTTTCTAGATAAGGAGTTGTTTTATTTTCAAAGTGAAATACCATGGTTTTCTAACCCTGTGAACTATTTTTCTTCTAATAAACTTTCCCACTGGTTTTCAAAGAATAAAATGGATAATTTTGTGAGTGATTTAAAGAAATAAATTTGGGATTATCCTTAATTATGGAACATTGGTAGTGATCAAATGATTCAGAGATGCTATTCAAATTATGAATTTGAATCCGTCCTACTTAATTTTCTCACTCAGGAATGTGGAGGACACTTTGGTCCAAAAAGAACCATAAGCAATGTTCTTGATTTTTGTTCGTAATGAATCACTATTATTTGAAATTATTTTGAATTCTAAAGAACTTGTAGAAATTATCAATTCCAAGGAAACATTTCCAAATAGATTGAAATGCCACAAAAACATATTTTGTTTTCTGACATCTTTGATGTTTGGGGAATGGATTTCATGGGGCCATTTCAAAATTCTTTTGGATATCTCTACATATTACTTGCTGTTTATTATGTATCTAGGTGGGTAGAGGCTATCCTCATAAGAACCGATGATTCCAAAATTGTGTCCAAATTTGTAAAAGGAAATATGTTTTAAAGTATTGGTTTCCTAAAGTTTCTGATTACGGATCAAGGTAACCATTTTTACAATAGGACTTTGAAATTGTTTTTGATGAAATATAGAGTTAATAATAGGGTCGTGATTCCCTATCATGTAATGCCCAGACCCTAGTTATCCAGAGTTGGTACTTTATTACGTAACATTTTCATTATATAAGGACTCATGTCCTAAATGAACGACTAGTTTAGTATTATTGGAAAAAAGATACATACATAACATCAACATTACAACTTGAAAATAAATACAAACTTAATTTATTTCATTAGAAACATTCAAGCCTCCTACATTATGCCTCAATTTCTCTCATAAGTAACTTCTTCATATCCTGGGAAAATGAAACAAAAAAAAGTGGTGAGCTCAAATGCACAGTAAGGGTAAGAAATACAGAAGAAGATAACATAAACATTAATAATGGTGAATAATTAAAAACACATGAATTTATAAATAATAAACATGAACAATTTATTGTAGGAATATGAGCTAAGTAAATAATTCCATAATAAAACATGGTCATTGGTATTCTAATAGTTGAATAACCACATGAACCATCATTATTATTTTCTTAATGAGGGAATGTATAATGTCAGACATTTTGAAACATCTTTTCAAGGCCTCAGCCAAGACATCTAAAAATGATTTAGGCGTCAGCCAAAATTATATATATATAATTGGAAAAGGCTTTATCCCATTCCACATCTAATTTTCTCATGAGACCTATCGATGCACTGAGGAGCTATAGCGGTCTCCACCCATCACATACTTATTCCAATACATTCCTCATATGAAATAGTTGAAACATTACATAAACATTCATATTAAAACTAACATATGAAATTTCAATACATTTACAATAAAACTTGAATGGGATAGAAATAACATATCCATAGTCAAAAATATCACAAAACCTTCAATACAATATGGATGATTTTTATTATAATAAATCATCTTCAAACACATTTAAAATTCATCAAAGGATGTTGACATAGATGAAATGAAAACTATTTGAAAGAAATACCTCTTTCTATTTTAAAACCATTTAAAATTCACATAATTATAAAAGAAAACATTTATTTTGAAAATATTTTCATAATATTGTAAGGGAAGATTCAATGAAATTATAATAGCGGAAAATATCTACACCTGCCGTATAAGTTAAAAAAACATTTTTACCTTAATTTTGTCGAAAAGGTCATAAAGTACATTTTTTGGAAAACGATATAAAGATTCCATTAAAACATATAAGGTAAAATAAGGGTATAAATGACTTTAACCCATATTCTAGTAAATAGTATAAATGTTTTGAAATAAATTTTTAGGAAAACATTGATGTGGGTGATAAAGAGGTACCAGTAGATACTTACGTAAAAACAACCTCAGATAATGAAGAGATTGTGAAATTAACCCTGACCTTGTACTTTTCCTTGGTCTAGTGTAAGTGAAAATACAGTATAATATTTAAATAATTGTTATTAAAATATAAAAGAACTATATACATAAATATGATATCATATATGATCCTATAATATTTCATTGTTAATAATATTTCATTAGTATCATCGTTTCGTGTGTTAACTGATTCATTTTCCATTATTTGCTTGGTTACATAAGACATATTTGTTATGGATAGGATGTATTTGATTCATATATAGAATTATATTATGTTTATAAACATTATTTTTAGTCATCAAATGAATTTTATTCTTGAATGGTTAGGATGGGGAAATGAATCTGATTGCATTCATGGAGACGGTAATCCGTACGTACACACGAGAAACAATATCATTATATTGATGGAGAAATCATATTTAATTGGATGGTATATCATATATACAAAATAATTAAAATTTTATATTTATTATTTATAGTACTTATACTCATTATTATACCCATCCAAATAATAATGTGTTTGAATAACAAACTACACCACGACATAGAGACGGTAATCCGTACGTAAGCACGTATTGTGACTTTGTCATTTTTATGATGGATAGAATAAATAGTATGGTTCTAACATATTTATAATAACATCATTTTATGTATAATTTTCTGGATTTATTATTTTGGTATGAAACCACAAATAAATAGGATGTGGAAGCAGAAAAGAACTTGAAAGATGTGATGAAATATTTACCTCTTCTTTGGGTTATTCCTTTTGATTTGATGACAAGGGCTCCATAGGATGGATTTATGACCAAAGGAAAGCCTCTATGATTATGGAAGGAATGTTGGGAGGAAATTTGGGTAATCTTTGGCCTATCTTAATTGCATTGGAGATGTGATTTTGAGAGCAGGGGAAGTTCCCTTTTATTATAGAGGTGATGGTCACTTTTGGAAAAGCATGAAATATTATTTTATAAAAAAATCATTTTCGGTTTCTAATGGATCATAAATTATTTATTTAGAAGATATGGTGGGTATGGGTCGAAAAAATATCAACCAATAGGTTTAAAATTGGTTTAGGTTACCATATTAACATTATCTTTTAGATTTTACTCTTAGTTAAATAGTTTGACATTTACCATGTCTCTTTATATTTTTGTATTATATGGTTAAAGAATTTACTATAAACTACCAAACGAACCCAAATTGGTTTATTATTAATATATATAACCTTATATTATTCTTTTGGCTGAACCATTGAACTTTATAAATATAATAACAATTAATAATATAGTATTTGTTTTAAAAACTCAATTATGTCAATTTTGACACTATTTACTATTTGTTTTTTTTGAAAGCCATTAAAACATTATCACTTAGAATAAAATTTATTTATCCTACCATAAAATTTCATATAATCCTATAAAATCAGTGGAATTCAACAGAAGTCTCAATTTACATTTATTTGGATATTTACAAAACAATTATTTTAATATTTCATTAATAAGGTAATCACTGCATCATCATTGTGTCATAAATAAATAAAATTATTTAATGTCTAAAAATTATAAATAAAATAAACTTATGTAGGAAATATTTCTATATTTATAATGAATATTTATAGTCTAATTTATTTTATGTGTAATCATATATTAAAAATGGTCTTGATATTAAACATTGAATTTAACTCTTTTAACTGTTCTTTAAATACAATAATAATATATGTCCTAATCTAATCCAATTGGAAAAAAGGTGATAATATTTTATTTCTAAGGTATTTATTGGTCGAATTATACATATCCAATAGAATTAGGATGTGTGTTACGGTAATTATGATATCATTTTTACCCTTAATTACCCTATTTACTTTTAACCATGGTAAATAAAAGGCAAATGTTACTATTCAACAAAATTTATTTTCATCTTATTAACCCACATTTTTTTTACTAATATTAACATTGGATCTCAGAATTATTGAAATTCAACACACAGAAGTGGTAAAATTAACTTTTATGCAAATTTAGAAATGCTCCTAGGAGGTGGGTAAAAGATGGTAAAACGTTCAATAAAATTTTTAAATATCTAAACTAATTATAAAACGATTCCAATGAATTAAATTGAACTTATATAGGTATTATGTATCTATTTTTACCTAAAATAAATTTAAATAAAATAAATAATTATTTAAATAAAATGTCAGTTTTAACTAATAACGCAGTGTTTTTTGAACTATTCATCAATAATTGAACTTTTTCAGAAAAATACCAAAATTTCACCCTAAGTTAATTTCAATATTCCGAATTCAAAAATGAAGTCCATTTCGAATAAAAAATTAACATTTTAACAAGTAGGTATTACTATATATAATGTCTAGTATGATTGGTCGTAGTGTGTTAGAATCTCGAAGTTGCGTATAATGTAACCTATTGTATTATTCAAAGGGAAACACACCGTGGAATCTTGGGGTGTTACATTCATCCCCCCTTCAAAAAAATTGTCCTCAAAATTTCTTGAATACTTCCACACAGAAGCATTTGTGTGCTTCTTCATCATAAGTTCCTTGTTCCCACATTGCCTCTTCCATCTTATGGTTTCTCCCTAGAACTTTTACCAGATGAGTTATCCGGTTTCTCAGCACTTGTACCCTGGTATCAAGTATTTTGAAAGGATCTTCACAATAAAACAGATCAGGTTCAAGTTCAATTTCCTCATACGTGATTACATGTGTTGGGTCAGGGATGAATTTTCTCACCAGTGATATATAGAACACATCATGAACTTTGGAGAGACTTGGAGGCATTGTCAAATGATAAGCTACAACCCCAATTTGTTCTAGAATTTTGAATGGTCCAATGTACCTGGGACTCAATTTAACCTTCTTACCGAAACATATAACACCCTTACATAGAGATATCTTCATGAAAACATGGTCTCCTACATGAAATTACAAATCCGTCCTTTGGTTATTGGCATAGCACTTTTTCCTACTTTGGGCTGCTTTTATGTGGGTTTGGATAACCTTCCCATTTTCCATCGTTTCATCAACATGTTCTGGACCTACGAGTTTTCTTTCACCAACATCATCCCAAAACGTTGGTGTGTGACTTCTCTTTTCATATAACGCTTCATATTGTGCAATCAGAATAATTGAATGGAATTCATTGTTATATGAAAATTCTACCAGAGGGAAATATTTATCTCACATACCATGAAAGTCAAGTTAGTAGGATATAAACATGTCTTCTATGATTTGAATAGTCCATTCTGATTTTCCATCAGTTTGAGGGTGGTAGGAAGTGCTCAAACAAAGTTCAGTATCCAGGGCACTCTTAAGACTTTTCCAAAATCTTGAAGTAAAATAGGGATCACGATCAGAAACCATCGATAGGGGTATTCCATGATGTATTATAACTTCATTAATAAACAGTCTTGCTAAATGTTCAAGTGGTAAATCTACACTTATAGATGGAAAATGTGTTGACTTTGTAAGAAGATCAACAATGACTGATATTGAATCGTTAATTCTAGGATTATTTGGTATCCCCATGACAAAGTACATCGTAATATCATCCCATTTCCATTTAGGTATGGGAAGAGGTTGCAAGACTCATCCTAGTTTTTTTCCTTCCAACTTTCACTCGTTGACAAACCATACACCATGACACAAAATCAGCTATCTTCCTCTTCATGTTGTCCCACTGAAAAAGTTCCTTAAAATCTCTATACATCATGGTGCTCCCCAGGTGTATAAAAAAATTGGATCTTTGAGAATCATCCCACAATTCCATTTTTAGATTAGGTATATTGGGAACAAAATGTCTCTTCCCAAATTTCAAAACTCCATCTTCATATACGAAGTCACTGAATCTCCCATCTTTTAAAGATTTAATCTTCTTTTGAAACTCCTCATCATCACTCTGAGAACTCTATATCCTTTCTTTTAATTATGTTTTTTTTACCATATGATAATGTATTGATGTCTCAACTATAATGGATATTCTCATATCCATCATTACAAAATTCGTGAAAATATGATCCCTTTCAACTCTCATCTTGTTCAAAAACATCATGGTCCTTTCTACTCAAAGAATATTCCACCTTATTTACCTTCCCCAAGTGGTAGTGTATAGTACAATCAGAATCCTTGAGTAGTTCAAGACATCTCCTTTTCCTCATGTTGAGTTATTTCTGTGAGAAAATATACATCAAATTCTTATATTTAGTATAAATATCACATTTTCCACCATAGAGATAGTGTCCCCATATTTTCAGAGCAAACTATACAGCTTCTAACTCATGATCATGAGTAGGATATCATTGATCATGAATTTTTATCTGTCGTGATGAATAGGAAATAACTCTATCATTATTCATAAAGACACAACCAAGTCCTTTCTTTTAAGCATCACTATAAATAACAAACCCATCATTCCCCGATGGTAAAGTAAAGTTAGGATCATTAACTAATCCTCTATTCAGTTCATCAAAACATTATTCACACACTTTTTTCCAAACAAATTTAACCCCTTTATGTGTGAGCTTCGTTATTGGGTTCGCCAATATGGATATATTCTGGAGGAAACATCGATAATAACATGCTAAACAAATAAAATTACATAACATAGTTATACTTGTCAGTTCTGGCCATTCTTGGATTTCCCTAGTCATTGAACAATCAATATATATTCCATCATTTGAGAAAATATGGCCTGGAAAATAAATCGCTTGATGCTATAATTCACACATTCTAAACTACCCATATAATTCATTTCTTATAAGATTCTTTAGAATAATGAGCAACTGGTTTTCATGATCTTCAATGTTTTTGGTGTATACCAAGATTTCATCAATATATACTACTATAACTTAATCATGATATTCCTTGAAAACTCTATTCATTTGATCCATGAAAACAGAGGGTTCATTTTTCAATCCAAAATGCATAATTGTAAACTCATAATGCACATACATCGTTCGAAATGTTGTTTTCAGAATGTCTTCCTTCTTCGCACATAACTGATGATATCCAGATCGATGGTCAATCTTTGAAAAATAACTAGCTCCATGAATTTGGTCAAATAAATCATCAATGTATTGTAGGGGATATTTTTTCATTATTGTTATAGAATTGATCTCCTTGTAGTCAATGCACAACCTCGTAAATCTTTCTTTCTTATAAAAAAAGGACAGGGCTCCCCATGGAGAAACACTAGGGAGAATAAATGTTTTATTACTCAATTCCTAGAGTTGTATCTTTACTTCCACTAATTGAACAATGTCCATTCTATAAGTTTTCTTCAATATGGTCCATGAAACACGAATTAAATCAACAGAAAAGTAAATTTCTCATTCTATAGGATGTCCAGGTACATCCCATGGAAACACATCAACATATTCTTGCACAATAGTTATTTCATTTATTCAAAAATTATTTTCCTCACCCATAATTATTTCATTCTCACCCTCCCCAATAATTGAATTTATTTGAGTAACTGGGGGTGGATCTAGATAAGAATCATATGGTTATGTTTTTTCTCTAAACATAAGCTGCTTGTTATCATCGTCTAGAATTGTAACCTCCTTCTTACAATAAATTTCCACATCATGTTCTGAAATCCAATCCATGTTGAGGACTATATAAAATTCAATCATAGGTATGAAGATTAGATCAGCCAATAAATTTTGTTTATATAACTTAATAGAGACTAATTCAAAAAACATTATTGCAATGATACTTCCCTTAAGAGTTTTGACTGAAAACTCCCTTGATAAATCAAATTGGAAATATCTAATTTTCTTAGAAAACTGGGATGATATTAAACAATGTGATTATCCATAATCAAATAAATCATTGGCTAAACTTGAGGAAACCATTAAATTACCTACCACCACGTCTTTCGGAGCATCAAATTTTGCAGAAGGGATTGCATAAGATTGTCCTTGATCACTTGGTCTTTTCTAAGGTAAGTTTCAATGACGCTTAGTACATACATATGCATAATGTCCCATCTCCCTATAGTTGTAGCATTGAAAATTGGTATAATCATTCTTCCCCTTACAATCACTTGCATGATGTACTTTCTATCCACATTTGTAGCATACACCTTTTCCTTTTAGAGAGACACCCAGGTTTTTCCTTACACAATTATCATAGGGTGGAAATTCAACTATTCCCTTCTTACATGTTTCCTTTTTTTCTTTTCCCATGGTCTTTAGAAATTATATTCTTCTCTTTATTTTCATAAAATTCATAAAACATAAAGAATTCCATTTCTGTCGTGATAGCACAAGAAACAATATATTCATATGATGAAAAGGATTGTGAGACTAATGCTTGAAGAAGAAATCATTTAACCCATCAAATAAACAATCAATCTTACTTCTTGGGCTATGTATATAATCGTTATCATGACTTGTTAACCATGTAATGTTAGCCTCGTGCTTTGGGACATTCTCACCCTCCTTTTTCCTCAGACTCAGAAACTGTCTTTCCATATCTGCTCGATGGTCATGAGGAATGTATTTTTCTAAGAATTTTTTTTAAACTCCCTTAATTCAATGTTTTATAATTCTTTATATTTCATTTTGTTTTGAATCAATGTCCATCATTGATCCACATCTCCCATGATGCGATAAACTACCATGAAAACGTTTTCCCATTCACTACTCCCCAATGTATGAAATATTTTCTCTAAGGAACTTATCCACTGCTCAGCAACTAATGGATTTGTACTCCCATTGAATGTTGGTGGTTGTTACCTCATGAAGTGGTCTAACATTGATCCTCCGCATTGTGGATTAAGTTTCTCCATACGGGTAAGGATATTAACCATAACCTGAGTGAGTTGTCCTAATATGGTGATAATCTGATAATCACCAGTTAGATCACCAGCTCCTCTATAATTATCTTGATTAGGAGGTAAATTCCTATATTGATTACGCGCATTCATACAATTTCCATTCCTTCCACTAAGCTCCATTTATAAACAATAGAATACAGTAGATTAGTTTATGAATGAAAATACATAATTCAAAACTTATAAAACATTTAACATAAATTGAACAATATTTGGATATAATCTGTAATCATAAAAATGTTTTCCCTAAAGATTTATATACTCATAAATCCATCATAATGGTTTGTAAAAAAATGAGAATTATTGTAACACCGCAAGATTTAATGAAAAATATTATTTTAATTTCATTGATTTCTTGTGTTGTACGCTAAAACAAAATTAGGTTGTGCTATAAGCCACACCATATTAGCTTATATTATATACAAACACTCTTCTTGGCTTGTGTTGCACAGAAGAGCAACCTTCCTCAATAGCATGTGTTGTACGCAATACCGAGTTTCACTAAACAACGATATATTGTTGTAATATTATTATGAACTAGACATTATGAATATTAGTAACTACATTTTTAGTTTTACGACATTATCTTAAACATTTTATAGAACAAGTTATGAGAACAAAATAAAATTTTCGGGTAAAATAAGTATATTTAAAAAAATGCAGTTTTTCCTCCTTTTGATGGCGCACCCACATTAAATTTAGTTTTTGACAATTTTATAAGTTCAATTTGAAAATATAAAATTATTTCTTTGAATCAGTATATAAAAATTTACTTTGGATAAAATTCTCATATTATTTTTATAACTTTCATATTTTAATGAATAGTAAAAACACGTTATATTTTAATTAAAAACAAAATTTTTCATTGCAATAATTTATATGGTTAAATATTAATATTTAATAGTTTAGAAGTAGAAATAGAATATATTTTTACCATTTAATATAATTTATGTCATTACCATTAATTTTACATTGAATTCATAGGCAAAAACATTTCAATCTTTGGCAATGTTTTATCTTTTAAAACTTGTTTTCTTAACAACGGGATTATTTTTAAATTAATTACTACAACTTATGTGTTTTGAATTTCGTAAAATGGATTCCATATTTGAATTTTTTGGGTCCAAATTATGTTAATATGTTACTTTAATTTTTTGATATTATGAATGGTAACTATGGAAATTTTTTTAACTATAGTTAAAGGTAAATCAGGTAATTAAGGGTAAAAATAAGATTATAAAATATCCCTAAAACATACCAAAATTTTATTTTATGACTAAATGTCGACCCATATCACTTGAGGGTCGGAATAAATTCATTTTATAGTCTTTTTACCATGAAAATAATTTAATTATTATTGAAACCAATGAAAGTGACATCATATCACTCTCTTATATACTATAAGTATATGAATTTTAATTTAGTGATAAAATTTATGAAACATCGAACATGAATATTATCAAGAAATATAATAAAATTATCAACATCATGTGAATTTATTTAAAAATTTTATGGGTTAAATATTTATCATTAAAGGTGACACAATAGTGATGTAGAAATTATTTAATTGATTGAAATATCAAATAAACGGTTTTAAAAATATTAAACTAAATATTATATGAACTATTTAATTTTATCCATGAATATTATAGATAAATATGACATGTTATTAATCTATTAACGCTTTTATTTCGAACATATCTTCTATGGGGATTTTATTTAAATTCAAATAAATTAATAGTGTCAAAATTGACACATTTGTTATTTTATAAAAATAGCAATATATATAATTATTTAAAAATCACAAAAATATTTAAAAATTATAAATTAGAATTTATATTGTATAAAATGTTATAAATTACCCAATTATGGACAATTCACAAATCATAATTAATTAATTATAACAATTGAAAATTAATATTTTTATTACCACAAATAAGATTAAATAAATTAAATAAGTATAAATCAAGTTGATGAGGTTTAAACTAAATTTACAACACTTATAAATTTTATTTTTTGATGATCTTACAACCCTATTTCATCTAATATTCCAACATGAGTAATTTTTGGAGGTTTTTAAGTGGTTTTTGATTTATTATAAATTAATATTTTTGAGGTTTCTAAAGTTGCCCCTCTCCTCCCTTATAAAAGCGCACCTCTTCCCTCCCCTATTCACAACACATTAAACATTCAATACCGGCCAACCCAATCCCATTTCTCTTATCCACTTCCCTAGAAACATTCTGGAGGTTTTGTTCTTCTCAAAAGTCTAACTCTAGTCCCTTAAGAGGAAGCATAAAGGAGGTGTGTCGAAAAAGAGGTAATCTCTTCTACCAATTATTTCATGTTTCATACTTCTTCAAATTCCTCTTATTTTTTTGTTTAATTGTAATGTAATACAATCAGTATCACTAATATACTGATATGATATTATAAATATTAAATAATCTCATTTCACCTTCTATCAATCCTACGTAAAACAAAATCACCCCGCGTGCATACGTATGGAATACCGTCTCCACGCCGTGGTTTAATATGTTTTTCCACCACCACCTTACATGGATGGGTATAATGGTGTAAATAATAACTATATATGGTTATTATTACATCATACTTATTCTGAGATATTATATCATTCACTCCAATTCTATGGGAATGATATCATCGCTCGTGCGTACGTACGGACTACCGTCTCCACGAATGCAATGAGATTCATTTTTGATGATTAACCATTCAAGTATGAATATAAAGTGTATATATATATAATAAATAATCATGAATGATATTAAATAATAATGATACTGTATTTATGTACATATATGTTTCATTTACTTAATTCCATTAAATTCAATAAGAAAACGAAAACAGTGTTCATGCGTACGTACATCCTACCGTCTCCATGAACGGTGTATTTCATTCCATTTATCAATATATAATATATATATATATAATGAATATATATTATATATAAATCATCTCTTACATTTTGGAATTAATTAAATCAGGATATGAGTAATAATATCAAGAAAAACAAATCGAAACATGTATGATAAATGAAACGATTTTACCCAAAACGTTGCTTTAACATGGAATTCACAAAATAACGGGTAATATAAATTCATAAGTGAACCATATATGATATAATAACAATGAATATGATTCTGTAATAATTCAATGACATAATTTAAATCATTATAATGGATTTTCAGATACATACTAAGCATATCTGACATAAGGTAAGGTATAATTATTCCAATTTCATTCTTATCTGAGATTGTTTATTCGTAAGTATTTACTGGGGTTATATTATTCATCCATGTCAATAAAATGATTTTCATAAAGTGTATAATATTCTTACATGTATGTTTAAATTCATGTTTAACCCTCTTTGACTTTTACATTGTGTAATGTAATGAATCTTTCTTTTGTTTACCGTACGAGGAACTTTTTTACTTTTCCGAAAAATGTACGAGGAGAATGTTTTTTTAACTTATACATCATGAACAAATTTTTATGGTTTCATAATGCCTAATTTTCATGAAGGATACTCTACATGTTTTCATGGTTATTTTCAATAAAAAAAAATTCTTTTAAAATTGTGTGGCATTTTGTGAAAAGAAAATAATTTTGAAGAAAAAATGATATTTTCCTCAAGAATTCATTTCAAGTGTTTTATCAAAACTATATTCCATATAAGATGACATTATTTAGTATGTTTATGTTTCAAGTATAATGTCTCTATTATTTACATGGTTTTATTTTTATTATGCTGAAATAATATTTATTTTTATATATATATTATATCACGATGAGACAATGATTATGAAACCCATTTTATTCTTTAAGTTATGATGAATTATTTATGTTTATTTTGTGGAACAAGTAAAAATGATTTAAATATGAGATGGGTGAGACCTATATCTCCATCCAATACATTGGGTAAATATTTATATCTCATGAGATAAATATGGATAGAATGGAATGTTAATCTAGTTCAGTGATACATGACTGGAACGAGGAGTGAACTCGATTCAGTAAGGGAATTTTTCCACTAAGATGGTCTTGGAAGGAATGCCTTGGATACTATGAAAATAATATCATGTGATTCATGGTTTTTAACAATTACATAATCTATTCACATTCTATTTTATCATGATCTATGTTCTGTTATGATCTATTCCTTACGTACTGCCATGTTTTATTTTATTGCTCAAGATGTTGATGTTTAAACATTATGTTCATGTTTTTTAGTTCAAATGTATATGGTTTGTTTTATTTACTCCATGCATACACTTACTGGGCATTTGAGCTTACCCTTTATATGTTATCTTTTCCCTGGGATGTAAATAAAGGTTTTAGGAAAGAAAACAAAATGGGGAAGATCTCAATGGGAGATGTTGAAGATCATTCACTATGATTAGAAGATTATGTTCTGAGTTTCCAAAGACACTAAACTATTACGGTCATTGAGTGTTGGTTTTTATTATGTGTTATGTTTTCCGAAAAAGTAATTTAATGTCCATGTACATCATGTTTGGGGTCTCTATAGTTGGTATCAGAGGAAAGTTTTAGTTAAACTTTGGAAACTATGATGCGAAAACTATAGTGAGATCACTAGAGATATTTCTAAGGTATGTCTACGGATGTCCCTAAGGTTAAGTATAAGTATAGGTTATAGTCCTAGAATTATGGTAACGATATTATAATTATTCACAAGATGTTAGATATTGAAGGTACACCCCCTTTATTATGTTGTTTTCCCTATCATGATTTTTGCCTCTCATACTATTCTTTTTGGGTTTTAGACGATGGATGGAACCCGAAGGAACCGTGATGATCAATGTAATGGACAATGCAATGATTATCCTCCTGAACAAACTAATTTTATTGTTTATGGAGTGAAAAATTTTATTTCTATACATACAAAAGCTATGAATCATTCTGGAATTCCAAATGAGCATAGAAGGGAAAAATATTCTATTGAGTCCTTCATGAGGCAACATCCACCTTCTTTCAGTGGGTCTTCTAATCCACTTGTTTCTGAACAATGGATCAGTACCATTGAAAATATATTTTCCATACTTCACTATTTGTAACATGAAAATTTCATTCTGGCTATTTACCATTTACAAGGTGAAGCAGACCAATGGTGGACTCTAATTAAGAATACGAGGCCCCGAGATGAAATTGAATCCCTGGAATGGGATGAGTTCAAGGACTTATTTTTCAATAAGTACATAACTCATATTCATTGAACAAAGAAGGAAAAAGAGTTCCTTGAGCTTAAGAAAAAGGATGATTAATCTGTTGGTATATACGAAGTGAATTTTACAAAGCTTTCAAGGTATGCATCTGGCTTTATCATCCAACCTGAATGTAATGTTGATAGATTCTTAAGTGGCTTAAATCTAAGTCTTCAAAGTGCATTATCTATAAAAGACTTCAGTAGCTATGAAAAAATTGTGCGTTGTGCTATCATGGTAGAACTGGATGTTGGTGTTACATATCCTTCTCGTGGTTTTGACAAGAAACGAAAGATGGAATTCAAGGAATAATCTCAGAACAACGGTGAAAAGAATATGAATGTTACTTTATTCTCAAAGTTTGGAAAAAATCATGGTGCAGATTTCCTAAAAGGGACTAGAAAATGTTTTAAGTGTGGAAAATAATTTCATTGAGCAGTTGAGTGTCGATGTAATGGGAAAAAGTCAGCTAATGATGTGAATAGAGAAATGACTACAGAGAACGCTTGACCAACACTTCAATGCTTCAAGTTAAAGGAAGTGGGGCATTAAGCTAGTCAATTCCCTAATCCAAAGGTTAATGATGATCGATGTGGGCTACCTCATAAGGAAAAGGATAAAGGGAAGTCACATGCGATCACTATTTGTGATGTTGAGTATGACAATGATTTTTTGGAATGATTAAGTGTTTATGTAATGGGATTTCAAAATAGTATCATGAAATCTCATTTATGGTATCGTGGAATTTTGGAATATCTATGTATTGGTTTTAAATAATTATATTGTAATGGTAACCATGAAAAGTGATTGAAATATTTTTGGAAAGAAGATGATATGTGCATAATTAAGGAATAAAGAGAAAATGAAATGAGCTCATGACTGATATTATGGTTTGAGTATATTGAAATTTTGGGATTTTGGTATGTGGAAAGAGTTAACTTTTGATAGATTTCATGTTTTCACTAAGGTTCAATGGATATTTTTTTTTAAGAGAATATATGATTAAGGTATTCACATGTTTGTAATGTGATGAACAAGATATATCGTATGATATATGGGGGATAAATGATGGTATTAACATGCTCGGTAGATTAAATTTCTAGTAATTGTTTTCTTTATACTATGAGCATGGACAAAAGTATTTTAGATAAGCCTAAATATTGGAATGGATTTTGTTGGAAATAATTTAGTTTTTTATGTTATTGATGGTATGTTATAATAATATAGTTTTAGAAAAAGGAAAACCTGCAGGACGGGCGACAACCCATCACATCGGACAAGGATGTCGGAATCGAACCCACAACTGAAGTGCGACAAGCCTTTATCGCATACCAATGGCCTATAAGAAGTCCCTAGTTTGTAGAAATTAGTTTTAATTTGTTAATTGGTATGATATATGAACTATAAGTCCATTTTAGGAACCATTTACAATTAATCTCACTATAGATGTACTTATGTATATTTCATGACTTTTGCTAACCTTTTGTTTGATACAGATGGAATGACCTGTCATTCTATCACATGATCCGCTAACACTTCACGGAAGACAAATTAAACATCATTTCTGTAAGATATGAATTATAAATTGTTCATGGAACAAAAACAGTGAGATTGTACCAAAATCAAGATAGTATTTCTTCTAATTACAATTTTTTCAACTTTAGGGAAATGATCTTGAAAACCAAAAATGGTGTCCTATTTCCCTCATATCCGATGAATCCGATGGTACCATATATCATCACAAATTTATGGCTTTGTGATTGTTCATTTTTTCATAGCCATGTTCTCTACCACTCTCCATCAGAACCTGATGGTTAGATTTCTCTTCCATATCCATATTTTCACCTATGTTCTCTTATGTGGAAACCCAGTGATTAGTTTATTTGGGTAACCGTTACGTTTCATATTTTTGTTTTTAAAGTTATGTTTTGGTATTACTTTTTACAATGTGGGTGTCTATTAAAGAAACTTTCAAGTAGTAAACCATTTATAACCCCGACGAATTTCGAGGCTGAAATTCATTTTAAGGGGGGTTGAATTTAACACCCTGAGATTTTATGAAAAATATTCTTTTAATTTCATTGATTTCAAGTGTTGTACGATACACCAAAATTATCTTGTGATATATGGAACACCATATTAGCTTATAATATACTTAAACACTATTCTTGGCTTCTGTTTCACGCAAAAGAAAGCTTCCTCAATAGCGTGTGTTGTATACAATACTGAGTTTCAC
The DNA here is from genome assembly GCA_963277665.1 of Viscum album. NCBI lineage: Eukaryota > Viridiplantae > Streptophyta > Magnoliopsida > Santalales > Viscaceae > Viscum > Viscum album. Next base: position 2,080,037,267 of record OY728143.1, on the reverse strand, counting down.
TAAACAATGATATATTATTATAATATTATTATGAACTAGCCTTTATTAATAGTAGTAACTAAATTTTTAATTTTATGACATTATCTTAAACATTTTATAGATCTTGGTATGAGGAAAAAAAATAAATTTTTTGGTTAAAATAAGAATTTTTCAAAAAATGCTGTTCTGCCGCCTTTTGATGGCGCACCCACATTAAATTTAGTTTTTTACATGTTTATAAATTCAATTTGAAAAAATAAAATTCTTATTTGAAATACGGATATAAAAATTCACTTTTGATAAATTTTTCATGTTATTCTGATAACTTTTATTTTTTAGTTAATAGTAAAAACACGTTATATTTTAATTAAAAAAATTTCATCACAATAATTTATATGGTTAAATTATAATATTGAATGGTTTTAAAGTATAAATAGAATATATTTTTACCATTTAATATAATTTATGTGATTAATATTAATTTTTCATTTAATTCATAGGAAAAAACATTTCAATCTTTGGCAATGTTTTGACTTTTAAAACTCGTTTTCTTAACAACGAGATTAATTTTAAATTAATTACTGAAACTTCTGTGTTTTGAATTTTGAAAAATTTATTCAATATTTGAATTCAGTGGCTCCAAATTATGTTAATAGGTTACTTTTTTTTTGATATTATGAATAGTTACTACGGTAATTTTTATTTACTGCAGTTGAAGGTAAATCGGGTAATTAAGTGTAAAAATATGATTAAAAAATTACCCCAACACCTAACAAAATTCTATTTTATGACTAAAAGTCGACCCATATCACCTAAGTATCGTAATAGATTCATTTTATGGACATTGGAACATGAAAATAATTTAATTATTAATAAAACCAAAGAAAGCGACAACATATCACTCTCATAAATCTTATAAGTATAATAATTATAATTTAGTGATAAACTTCATGAAACATAGATCCTGAATAGTATAGAGAAACCTAATAGAAGTATCTACATCATGTAAATTTATTTAAAATTTTTAGGGATTAAATAATTATCATTAAAGGTGACACAATAGTGATGTTGAAATTATTTTATTGAATTAAATATCAAATAAATGGTTTCAAAAATATTAAAATAATTATTATATGAACTATTTAATGTGATCCACGACTTTTTAATATAAATATGACATGTTATTAATCTATTAAATCTTTTATTTCGAACATATATTATGTGTGGATTTTATTTAAATTCAAATAAATTAATAGTGTCAAAATTGACACTATTGATATTTTATAAAAATAACATAATATAAAATTGTTTAAAAATCACAAAAATATGTAAAAATTATAAATTAAAATTTATATGGTCTAAAGGGCTATAAATTATCTATTTATGGAAAATTAACAACACATAAGTAATTATTTATAACAATATTAAATTTAGAATCTTATTACCACAAAAAAGATTAAATAAATTAAATGAAGATAAATCAAGTTGATAAGGTTTAAATAAAGTTCCAACATGTCTAAATTTTATTTTTTTATCATATTAAAACCCTATCACATATAATCTTAGAATATGAGTCATTTTGGGAGGTTTTTAATTGGGATTTAATTTATTATAAACTAATATTTTTGGGGATTCCAAAGGATCCCCTCTCCTCTCTTATAAAGGGAACCTCCTCCCTCTCCTCTTCACAACACTTTGAACCTTCAAACTCGTCCAAACACTACCCATTTATCATCTCCAATTACCTAGAAACATTAAAGAGTTTTTTTTCTTCTCAAAAGACCATCTCTAGTTCCTTAAGAGGCAGCTTAAAGGAGGTGCGTCGAAGAAGAGGTAATCTCTTCTACCGATTGTTTCAAGTTTCGTTCATCTTCAACTTCCTATAAATAAGTGGATTAAATGTAAATTAATACAATAAGTATAAATAATATACTTATATGATATTATATATATGAAACAACCCCATTTCAACTTTTATACATCCGAAGGAAAATGAAATCACCGTGCGTGCGTACGTATGAATACCGTCGCCATGTCTTGGAGTAATAAGTTTTTCCACCACCACATTACTTGGATGTGTATAATGGTGTAAAGAATAACTATATATTGCTATTATAACATAATACTTATTTTGAGATATTATATCATTCACTCCAATTCTATGGGAATGATATCATCGTTCGTGCGTACGTACGGACTACCGTCTCCAAGAACGCGATGAGATTCATTTTCCATGATTAACCATTCAAATATGATTATAAAGTATATATGTATAATATATATAATCATGAAAGATATTAAATATAATGATACTTGATTTATATACATATATGTTTGATTTACTTAATTCAATTCAATTCAATAAGGAATGGAAAACAGCTTCATGCGTACGTACGGCCTACCGTCTGCATGAACGGTGTATTTTGTTCCATTTATCGATCTGTCATATATATTTATATACTGAATATATATTATATATAAATCATGTTTTACATTCTGGAATTATGTAAATCAGGATATGAGTAATAATATCCAGAACAACAAATCGAAACACGTACGATAAATGAAACGATTTTACCCAAAACACTGCTTTAATATTGAATTTACAAAAGAATGGGTAATATAAAGTCATAAGTTAACCATATATGATATCATAACAATGAATATGATTTTCTAATAATTCAATAACATTATTTAAATCATTTTATAGGAGGTTCGGATACATACGAAGCATATGAGACATAAGTTAAGGGATAATTATTCCAATCTCATTCTTATCCGAGATTGTTTAATCGTAATTATTTAAGGGGGTTATATTTTTCATCCATGTCGATAAAATGTTCTTCATAAAGTGTTTAATATTATTCCATGTATTTTTTAAGTCATTTTTACCCCTCTTTTACTTTTACATTGTGTTATGGAATGAATCATTCTTTTTTTTACCATACGAGGAACTTTTTGACATTTCCAACAAGAGTATGAGGAGAATGTCTTTTTCAACTTATACGGCATGAATGGATTTTTATGGTTTCATAACGCCTGATTTTAATGACTCTTATTCTACAAATTTTCATGGTTATTTCCAATAAAATCCTTTTCTTTTAACATTTTGAGGCATTTTGTGAAAAGAAAATGATTTTGAAGAATAAAGGATATTTTCCTCAAGAATACATTTCAAGTGTTTTATCAAAACTATTTTCCATCTAAGATGGAATTATTTAACATGTTTATGTTTCAAATATAATGTATCTATTATTTACAATGTTTGATTTTTATTATGATTAAATGGTATCTATTTGTTTTATATGGATTATTTCACAATGAGATGATGTTTATGAAACCCATTTTATTCTTTTGGTTATGATTAATGATTTATGTTTATTATTTTGCACAAGTAAGAATGATTTCATTATGAGATTTATGGGACCTATAACTCCCTCTAATGAATTGGGTAAAGATTTATATCTCATTAGATAAACATGGCTGGATCGACAAGTAAATCTGGTTCAGTGATACAAGACAAGAATGAGGAGTGAACTCGATTCAGTAAGGTACTTTGTCCATCATGATGGTCTTGGAAGCAATTCCATCACTACTATGGAAATCATATCATGTGCTTAATAGTTTGAATAAATTACATGCTTTATTCGCATGCTATTTTATCATGATTGATGTTCGATTATGATCAATGCCTTACGTACTGCCATGTTTTATTTCATTGCTCAAGATTTTGATGTTTAAACATTATGTTCATGTTTTTAAGTTCAAATGTATATGGTTTGTTTTATTTTTTCCATTCTTACCCTTACTAAAAATTTGAGCTCACCATTTATATGTTTTCTTTTCCCCAGGATATAAAGAAAGGTTTTAGGTAAGAAAACAAAAAGGGGAAGATCTTTATGGGAGATGTTGAAGATCTTCACTATGATTAAGAAGATTATGTTCCGAGTCACCAAGGACACTAAACTATTACGGTCCTTGAGTGTTAAATTTTTGTTATATATTATGTTTTATGCAAAAGTAATGTAATGTCCATGTACGTCAAGTTTTGGGTCTCTACAATTATCCTAAGAATATCCCTTGGGAGTGTTTTATCTAAGAGTGCAGTAAGGCCCATTGACGAGCACAAGTTCCCATTCGAGTTTAGATCAATGTGGTGTTTCCGGGGTTTACCCCTTTGTACTTCTTTACCAGATCTGCCTCTACCTGCTCGTATCCATACATGGATGAATTTCCTGGAAAACTCAAAAAATTTCTATTGTACAAAAATTCTAGGATGTTTTTTTATATTAATCCTCGTAGTCTATCTTTGGGTAAGGTTTTAAAATTAGTGTTTTCCTAAATGTAGTTTCCATGGTTTGTACTAAACATCCTATAATACCAACTATAATTCCATGACCCCAGTCACCTAGATTCGTTGCATTTTTACATAACATTGGAATGATACATGGAATCATGTCCCGAAAGACCGATCAGTTTAGTAATATTGGAAACAAGATACATACATAAGTTTAACATTACTACTTGAAAAGAAATACGACCGTAATTTTTTCCATTATAAACATCCAAGCCTCCTAGATTATTCCTACAAGTCACTCATAACTAACTTTTTCATATCCTATGAAAATGAAGAACAAGAAAAGGGGTGAGCTCAAACACTCAATAAAGGTAATAAATACAGTCGAAGATAACATAAGCATCAGGCATGCTGAATATTTAAAAACACATGCTTGTAAAAATAATAAACATGAACACTTTATGTAAGGAATATGATCTGAGTAAATAATTCCATAGAAAACATAGTCATGGGTACTCTACTCGTAGAATGATAACATGAACCATCATTATTATTTCCATAATGAGGGAATGTATAATGCCAGACATTCTGAAGCATCTTTGTCAAGGCCTCATCCAAGATGTCTAAAAATGATTTAGGCCTCAGCCAAAACAATATATTAAATTGGGAAATGCCTCGGCCAATTCCCTTTCTAATTCTGTCATGAGATATACCGAGGCACCGAGGAGCTATAGCGGTCTCTAGCCATCATATTCTAAGTCCAATACATTCCTCATATGAAAAGTTTGAAACATAACATAATCATTCGTATTAAAACTAACATACGAAATGTCAAAAAATTAACCATAAACCACGATTGGTATAAAAATAACACATCCACAGTCAAAAATATCACAAAAACATCAATACAATATGTAAGATTTATATCATTACAAATCAACATCAATCATGTTTTAAATCCATCAAAGGATGTTGACATAGATTAAATGATAAATATTTGAATAAAATACCTCTTTCTATTTTGAAACAATTTAAGAGTCACATAACTATAAAATAAAACATTTACTTTGAAAATATTCTTATAAGATTTCAAGGGAAGCTTCGATGATGTTATAATAGAAGAAAATAGTTTCACCCACTGTTTAAGTTAAAAAAACCTTATTACCTTAATTTTATCCAAAAGGTCATAAAGTACCTTGGTTGGGAAACGATGGAGAGATTCCTTTCAAAAAAGATCAGGTAGAATAAGGGTATAAATGAATTTATCTTGTAGTCTATTATGTAGTAAAAAAATTTTGAAATACATTTTTATGAAAACAAGGATGTGGATGATAAAGTGGTCCCATTAGATACTTACGTAAAAAACAACCTCAGATAATAAAGAGATTCTGAAATTAACCCTTAACTTGTAATTTTCCTTTGTCAAGGGTAAGTTAACCTCGTTTATAATAGTTAAATAATTGTTATTAAGTTATAAAAGGACTATATACATAAATATTATATCATATATGATCCTATAATATTTCTTTGTAATTACTATACCAGTAGGATCATCATTTCGAGTGTTAACTGACTTGTTTTCCTTTATTCTTGGTTAAATAATCCAAGTTTGTTATGTATTAGTTTTATTTGATTCATATACACAATGATATTATGTTCATAAAAATTATTTTTAGTCATCAATTGAAAATTATTCTTCAATGTTTACGATGGTGAAATGAATCTCACTGCGTTCGTGGAGATGGTAATTTGTACGTACGCACGAGCGATAATATCATTATATTGATGGATAAATCATATGTAATAGGATGGTATATCATATATACAGAAAATTTAACATGTAATATTTATTATTTACATTAGTAACACTCATTATTTTACCCATCCAAATAATTAAGTGTTTGAATAACATGCTACACCAGGATGTGGAGACGGTAAGCCGTCCGTCTGCACGTATGGTGACTTTGTCATATATAGGATGGATATAATAAAAAATATGGTTATACCATGTTTATAATAACATATAAATTTGTATAATGTACTGTATTTATTATTATTTTATGGAAATAACAAAGAAAGTGGAAGTGGAAGAAGGAAAGAACTTGAAATTGGTGATGAAATATTGACAACTTCTTCAGGTTCATGCTTTTGATTTGATCCAAAGGGCTCCCTAGGTTGGCCTTCTGACCAATTTAAGGCCTCTAGGATGAAGTCAGTAATGTTTCGTGTAAATTTGGGTAGTGTTTGGCCAAGCCAAATTGCTTTGGAGGTGTCATTTTGAGAGAAGGGGAATTACCATTTATAAGAGAGGTGAGGGTCAATTTAAGAAAATCGTGAAATATTATTTTATAATAAAATTATTTTCGGTTTTAATGGCTCCAAAATGATTTATTGAATGGATAAGGTGGGGATGGGTCAAAAACCTCTAAAAAAATATGTTTTATACAGGTTTAGGTCACCATATTAACATTATCTTTTAGATTTAACTCTTAGTTAAGTAGTTTGACATTTACCATGTATCTTTGTAGTTTAATATTATATAGTTAATAAACATTTTATAAACTACGAAGAGAATAAGAAGTGGTTAATTATTAATATATATAACCTTATATATGTCTTTTTGCAGAACCATAGTTTTTATGAATATTATATCAATGAATAATATAGTATTTGTTTTAAGAACTCAATTATGTCAATTTCGACACTATTTAGTGTTCGATTTTTTGAAAGAAATTAAAAAATTATCTATTTGAATAAAATATATTTAACTAACCATAACATGTCATATTAACCTATTGAATTATTTAAATTCATCATAAGTCTCAATTTACATTTATGTGGATATTTATAATAACAATTATTTTAATACTTCATTTATAAGGTAATTACTGCATCATAATTTTGTCATAATAAAATTACATTATTTAATGTTTAGAAATTATAAATAAGATACCATTGTTTAAGAAATCATATTATCATTCTAATGAATATTTATAGTCGAATTTATATTTTGATGGCCCAAACATTCATTAATGAAATCACATCTTGATCTAATTAAATGTCTTATTATGGTTATATGAAATGTGAACTTAATTGGTTTTATGTTTTTGGATTTTAGAATACCATTATAAATTGTGATCGTTGCTAATATAGCTATTGAATAGTGATCACAAGATTAGTGTAAATATATGTCCTTAACAAATCCAATTTACTTAGACAAAGGATGTGATGGTCTCATCCAGTAGACTTGACATGTACGAAGCCCATTTTTTTGGCTTCTTAAATTGATTTACATGAGAGTTTGACTCACCTCTACATAAGCAACCATATTAGTTTATGAAGTTAGGAGACTGGACTTATAAAATATTTTTTCCCACTCCACTTTGGCAAGAATATATAGCAAAAAACATGGGTTGGTTTGTGGTTTTGATTAGTTTTACGTGAGATGTCCCAAACCTAAATAATAAAGAATTCCCTCTCCTTTCCTATATAAACCCACCCAAGCTCCCACTTACTCTTCACTCAAAGTCTTTGGAGTTGGACCAGACCTCTCTCTCCTCTCTCAAGAATCCACCCAAGGTGCACCAACCTCCCATGAAGCCTCTCTCAAGACTCTCCCATGCCTTTGAGATCACACTTCCAACTAAGAGATTTCTTCCTTCCTCATTTTTGTCCAATTTTCATTAAGTTGTTATACCATTTTATTTTCAATTAAAAATGTTGGGGTATGATTTCAAACCTCCCCGATACTATCCATTTTATGTTTGGATGATGGGAGACCCCTTTCTCTCTCATTAATGCCTCCCATGTACACCTGTTACCATGAACAAATTCCATGAGGGATTTCTCTCTCCGCATTTACATCCAACTAATTTTTTTGTATTATGAATCTAAATTCCATTAAGTTTGTTGGGAAATGTATCTATATGACCCCCTTACTGCCATTTTCATGCATATATTATGATACACCATTTTCTCTCTCATCATCCATTTTCATAAATCCATATGTCATGTTGTTATTCTTCCGAAATTTCACTACGTTTTTTCAAGCCTAGATCATTGTTTAGTGAATACCATACCCATTTCTCTATCAAGGGAATTAACCTTTATGCACATATACATATTAAATGGTGAATGCATGTAATTATTTCATATTACTTAATCATATAATAACTTATGATGTTGATTGATTCTATGTTAGATGATACATGTTCCACACTTATGCATGAAATGAAATGTTTAAGAAAGGTGTGCCCTGATAGCTCTCCAATGCATTGGGTAAAGTATAGTATCACGATAAGTCATTTGAATTGGGTGTTGAATCGTGCTAATTCAAGTACGAATATGTTTTACTCATGGTTCATGTGCAATGAGGGTTTACTCATGCTGCATGTGCAATGAGCCTTAACTCATGAGAATTCCATGTTATGTGTTGTTTCCACATTTCAATGACATGATCATCGTGCTTTATTATTCCTTTATGTTCATGTATCTATTGTGATCCATTGATATTGCTATTTTCTAACATGTATTGTATTCCTCATGTTGTTCCATTTTTATTCCCTTATTGTTATTTATAGCTAACCCTTTTCTTATGCATGTCCTTAGGTTATCCAATGCAAGGAAAAGTACGAGGGAATGTAGTTGTCATGTAAATGAATATTTCAATAAAGATGTTGTGTGTTTTATGTTCTAAGATGTTATGTAATGTTCCTACACCCCAAAAAACTAGTGCTCTCAATATTCTATGTTGTATCATGTGATTATTTTATGGAATAAATCATTTTTAAGTGCGTAATAAAAAGAAGGGTTGTTATATATATTGTGTGTAACCATATATTAAAATGGTTTAGTTATTAATCATTGAATTTTACTCTTTTAAGATTATTTAAATATAATAATAATAAATACCCTAATATAATCCATGTAGATCAAATGAGGTCATATTTTATTCCTAAGATTGTTTTTGGTCGAATTATATCCAATAGAATTAAGACTTCTGTTTGGGAAATTATGATATCATTTTTACCCTTAATTGCTCAATTTTCTTTTAACCGTGGAAAATAAGAGTCAAAAGTTATTATTCACCAAAAATTATTTTCAACTTACTGAACCACATTTTAATTACTTATATTAACCGTCTCACTTGGATTTTTGAAATTAAACTTAATGAAGTGATAAAATTAAGATTTATGCTAATTTGCAAATGCTTATAGGAGGTGGGTAAAAGATGGTAAAATGTTCAATAATATTTTTATATATATAAACATGTTATAAAATTACTCCAATGAATTAAATTGAAAAACTATAGGTATTATGTGTCTATTTTAACCTAAAATAAATAAAAATAAAATAAATAATTATTTAAATAAAATTTTAGTTTTAACCAATAACGTAGTGTTTTCAATAGTCATCAAAAATTGAAATTATTCAGAAAAATACCATAAATTCACCCTAAGCTATTTTTTCTATTTTGAATTAAAAAATGAAGTACATTTTAAAAAATAAAATTTAAAAAAATTCAAAAAGGGGGTATTATAATTTCTAACGGCTAGTTTGATTGGTCGTGGTGTGTTAGAATCTCAAAATTGCGTACAATGCAAACTATTCAATTATTCAAAGGGAAATGTATCTTGGAAGCTTGGAGTGCTACATTCTTCCCTCCTTAAAATAATTCCATCCTTTATATTTCTAGAATATTACTACACAAAAATATTTGGGTGGTTTTTCATCATATGTTCCTCTGGTTCCCACGTTTCCTCTTCTATCTTATAGTTTCTCCATAGAACTTTTACCAGACGGGTCATCCAGTTTCTCAGCACTTGTTCCCTAATATCAAAAATTTTGATAGGCTCTTCACAATAATAAATATCAGGTTACATTTCAATTTCCCCATAGGTGAGTACTTGCGTTGGGTCAGGCACTTATTTTCTTAACAGTGATATGTGGAAAACATCATGAACTTTGAAGAGAATTGGAGGCATTTCCAAATGATAAGCTACAACTCCAATTCGTTCTAGAATTTAGAAAGGTCTGATGTACTTGGGACTCAACTTACCCCTCTTACCGAATCGTATAACACCCTTCCATGGAGATACCTTCAAGAAAACATGTTCTCCAACATGAAATTACAAATCCTTCCTTCAGTTATCGGCATAGATATTTTTCCAACTTTGGGCCTCTTTCATGTGGGTTTGGATAACCATCCCATTTTCCATCGTTTCCTCAACTAGTTCCAGGACTATGATTTATCTCTCACCAACATAATCCTAACAAGTTAGTGTGATACATCTCTTTCCATATAAATCTTCATATGGTTCCATCTAAATATTTTAATGGAAGCTATTGTTATAGGAAAATTCTACCATAGGTTAATATTGATACCACATACCATGAAATCATGTGACCAAGATCTCAACATGTATTCTAAGGTTTGAATAGATCATTATAATTTTCCATTAGTTTGAGCATGGTAGGCAGTGCCCAAACGAAGTTCAGTATCCATGGCATTCTGAGGACTTTTCCAAAATCTTGGTGTAAAACGGGGATCACAATCAGAAATAGTTCATAGGGGTACTCCGTGACGTCTTTCAACTTCTTTAATATACAGTCTTGTTAAACATTCATGTGGTAAATCTTCTCTTATAGCAATAAAATTTGATGACTTGGTAAGACAATCTACAATGACCCATAATTCATCATTCTTTCTATGAGTCTTTTGTATCCCCATGAAAAAGTCCATTGTAACACCATCCCATTTCCACTATGGTATGGTAAGAGGTTTCATGACTTCTCCAGGTCGTAGCCTTCCAGCTTTCACTTGCTGACAAACTATACATCTTGACACAAAACTCACAATCTCCCTCTTCATTTTGTCCTACAAAAAATGTTCCTTCAAATCTCTATACATCTTGGTGCTCCCCAGGTGTATAGAAAAATTAGTGCTATGAGAATCATCCAATAATTTTCTTTTTAGATCAGGTATATCGGGACCACAAAGACTCTTCCCAATTTTCAAAAATCTGTGTTCATATACGAAGTCACTCAATATCCAATCATTTACATCTATAATCTTCTTGGGAAACTCCTCATTGTTAGTATTAGAACTCTTTATCATTTCTAATAAATATGGTTCGATACAATTTTGAAAAAGTAGTGATGTTTCACCTTCCATGGTTTATCCCATATCCATCTTTACTAGATCCATGATAATAGTATACCCTTCAACTCTCATATTGTTCAAAACTCAATGGTTTTTTCTACTCAAAGAATTTACCCCCTTATTTTCCTTCCCCTGGTGGTAGTGTATAGTGCAATCATAATCCTTGAGTCATTAAAGCCATTGTATTTGACTCATGTTTAGTTCCTTTTGTGGGAAAATATACTTCAAACTCTTGTGATCAGTATAAGTCTCACATTTTTCACCATAGAGATAGTGTCTCAATATTTTAAGAGAAAATATTACAGCTTCTAACACAAGATCATGAGTATGATTGTTTTTCTAATGAATTTTTAGCTGCCGTGATGCATATTAAATAACTCTATCATCTTGCATAGGTACATAACTAAGTACATTCTTTGATGCATCACTATAAATAACAAACCAATTATTCCTCGATGGTAGATTCAATATGAGATCATTAGCTAATATTATCTTTAGTTCTTCAAAGAATTGTTCACAATCTTTTTTCCAGACAAATTTATTCCCTTTACCTGGGACCTTTGTTTATGGGTTAGCCAACTCAAAAAAATTCTGGATGAAACATCGATAATAACATGCTAAACTAATAAAACTGCATACCTCATTTATACTCGTCGGTGCTGAACAATCTTGTATTGCCTTGGTCTTTGAAGGATAAACAGATATTACTTCATTAGACACAGTATTTCCAATAAAAAAAATCTCTTGAAGCTATAATTCACACTTGCTCAACATCCCATATAATTAATTTCTTCTAAGATTATTTTGAATAATGTGCAAGTGATTTTCATGATCATCATAGATTTTTTAGAATACCGAGATATCATTAACATATACCACTACAAATTCAATATGATATTCCTTGAAAACTCTATTCATTAGACCCATGAAGACAGAAGGTTCATTAGTCAATCCAAAATACATTACTGTAAACTCATAATGCCCATACCTAGTTTGAAATGTTTTCTTCAGAATGTATTCCCTCTTCACACACAACTGATGATATCCATATTGAAAGTCAATCTTTGAAAAATATTGTGCTCCATGAAGTTGGTCGAATAAATAATCAATGTGAGGTAGGGGATACTTGTTCTTTTTTGTTATAGAGTAGATATCCCAGTAGTCAATTCACAACCTCCTAGATTCATCTTTCTTCTCAACAAAAAGGACAGGGGATCCCCATAGAGAAACACTAGGCAGAATAAATCCCTCATTAATCAATTCCTCTAGTGGTTTCCTTAGTTCCTCTAATTCTAGAGTGGTCATTCTATAAGGTGTCTTTGATATGGACCATGAACTGGGAATTTAATCAATGGAAAACTCGATTTCTCTTTTTGGAGGATGTCTAGGTAAATCCCCTGGAAGCACATCAAAATATTATTTCACAATAGGTATGTCCTCAATTTGAAAAATATTTTTATCACCCATAATTATTTCATTCTCATCATCCTCAATAATTGAATTTAGTAGAGCTACTATGGTGGATCTAGATAAGAATTAGATGGTGATGCTTCTACTCTATAGATAAGGTACTCTTTATCATCATCGAGAATTGCAACCTCCTTGTTCATATAATAAACATTCCCATTATGGTCTGAAAGCTAATACATATTGAGGATTACATCAAATTCAATCATGGGTATGATGATTAGATCAGAATATAAATATCATTTATATTCCTTAATGGGGAATGATTCACAAAGCATTATTGCAAAGATACATCACATAGAATTTTGGACTGACAACTCCCTTGTTAAATCAAATTGGAAATATTTACTTTTCTTAGCAAACTGGGTAGATATGAAATAATGTGATGATCCATAATCAAATAAATCAATTTCTAAACTTGAGGATACTATTAAATTATCTTCCACCACGTCTTTCGAAACATCAACCTCAGCAGTAGTGATCGCATAAACTTGGCCTTGATCCCTTGGCCTTTTCTGAGGTATGTTTCCATGACACTTAGGACATTCATTTCCATAATTCCCCATCTTCAGGAAGTTGTAGCATTGAACGTTGGTAGCTTCATTCTTCCCCTTACAATGACATGCAAGGTGGACTTTCTATCCCCATTTTTAGCATACTACTTTTCCTTTTAGACAGGAACCAGGGTTCTTCCATCCACTATTATCACAAGGTTGAAATTCAACTCTTCCCTTCTTCCCTATTTCCATATTTCTTTTCCAAGAGTGTTCAACAGATCTCTTCTTCTCTTGATTTTCTTTAAAGTCGTTAGACTAAGATAATTCTGTTTCTGTCTTGATAACACATGAGATAAATATCTTTATACAATGAAAAGGATTGCAAGACTGATTCTTTATAATGAAATGGTTTTAACCAATCAAAGAAACGATCAATCATACTTCTTGGGTAACGTATATAATCTGCATCATGCCTTGCTAACCTTGTAACGTTAGCCTCATAATTTGCGACATTATAATCCTCCTCTTTCCTCAGACTCAGAAATTTTCTTTCCATATCCGATTGATGTTCATGAAGAAGGTATTTTTCTTAGAAAATATCTTGAAACTCCCTCCATTCCATGTTTGATACTTCTTTATCTTCCATTGTGTTTTGATTCAATGACCACCATTCATCTGCATCTCCCGTGATTCTATAAGCTTCCAGGAAATTTTTTTCCCTTTCAATACTCCCCAACATATTAAATATTCTCTCTACAAAACATATCCATTGCTCAGCTACTAACAGATTTGTACTCCCATTGAATGTTGGTGGTTGTTTCCTCATGATGCGGTCTAACATTGATCCTCTTAGTTGTGGATAAGGGTGCTCCAAACGGGTAAGGTTATTATTCATAACCTGAGTGGGTTGTCCCAGTATGGGGATAAGCTGATCAGCATAAGTTGCATCACTAGCTCCACTATAATTATCTTGAGTATGAGGGAACTCCTTTCATGGATTACATGAGTTGATACAGTTTCCATTCCTTCTACTATGATTCATTTCTAAACAATGGCATACTATATATTAGTTTATGAATCAAAATATAAAATTCTAAACTTGTAAAACACATAACATAAATTGAACAGTTAAGGGATAAAATCAATAATCATAAAAATGTTTTCTTTAAGGAGGTATATACTCATAAATCCTTCATAATGGATTGTAAAGAAAATGGTAATCATCCTAAGTATATTCCCCGGGAGGGTCGTAACCAAGAGTGCAGTAGGGCCCATTGTCGAGCACAAATTCCCATTTGAGTCTAGAACAAAGAGATGTTTTGGGTGTTACCCCTGGGTACATCTATGCTAGAGCCACCTCTACCAGCTTGAATCCAAGTCGGGATATATTTCTTGGAAAAATCAAAAAATATCAAAAGTACCAAAACTCTGTGATTTTCTTCTATACTAATCCTCAATGTCTATCTTAGGGTAATATTCTTTAATCATAGTTTTTCTAAATCTAGTTTCCAAGGTTTTTACTATACATTATTTGATACCAACTGTAACCTCCTGGCCTTAGTAACCCAGAGTCAGTGCTTTGTTACACAATATTGGCATGATATAAGGAATCATGTCTCAAAAGACTGATCAGTTTATAATTATTGGAAACAAGATACATACATAAGTTCAACATTTCAACTTGAAAATAAATACAACACTACTTTATTCCATTAGAAACATCCAAGCCTCATATATTATTCATGCAAGTCACTCATAACTAACATCTTCATATCCTGGGAAAATGAAACATTAGAAAGGGGTGGGCTCAAATTCCTAGTATGGGTAAGAAATAAAGTGTAAGATAACAAAAACATTAGGCATGGTGAATAATTAAAAATGAATGCCTTTGCAAATAATAAACATGAACACTTTATGGAAAGAATATGAGCTAAGTAAATAATGGTATAATAAAACATAGTCATGGTTATTCTACTAGTTGAATAACCACATGAACCATCATTATTATTTTCATAATGATAGAATGTATAATCTCGTACATTCTGAAACATCTTTTCAAGGCCTCAGCCAAGACGTCTAAAATTGATTTAGGACTCGGCCAAAACCATATATAAAATTGAGAATGTTCATGGCCAATTCCACGTATAATTGTCTCACGCGACCTATTGATGTACCAAGGAGCTATAGCGGGCTCCTCCCATCACATTCTAAGTCCAATACATTCCTCATATGAAATGGTTTAAACATAACATATACATTGGTCGTAAAACTAGCACACAAAATGTCAATACATTAACCATAATCTATGAATGGTATAAAAATAAAACATCCACAGTCAAACATATTACAAAATAATAAATACAATATGTATAATTATTATCATAAAAAATCAACTTCAAACAAGTTTAAAATCCACCATAGGATGTTGACATAGACGAAATGAAAACTATTTGAACGAAAAACATCATTCTATTTTGAAACCAATTAAGAGTCATATAATTATAAAAGAAAACATTTATTTTGAGAATATTCTTATAAGCCTGTAAGGAAATCTTTGATGATGCTATAATAGTAGAAAATAGCAGCACCTGATGTATATGTTAAAAAAATATTTTTTCTTTAATTTAGTAGAAAATGTCATAAAGTACCTTGTTTGGAAAATGGCGGAAGGATTCCTTTCAAAACATATAATTTAAAATAAGGTTACAAATGAATTTAACCCATATTATAGTAAATAATAAAAAAAATTGAAATATATTTTTAAGAAAAAATGGATGTGGATTATAAAGAGGTCCCAGTAGATACTTATGTAAAAGCAACCTCGGATAATAAATAGATTGTGAAATTAACCCTTAACATGGAATTTTCCTTGGTAAAGGGTATGTTAAACACATATATAATAGTTAAGGCATTGTTATTAGATTATATAATAACAATATACATAAATATGATATCATATATTATCCTCTAATATTGCTTTGTTAATAATATCTCAGTAGTATCATTGTTTCAGGTGTTAACTGATTTGTTTTCCTTTATATTCTTCGTTACAGAAGATATGTTTGTTATGGATAGGATGTATTTGATTCATATACAGATGATATTATGTTCATAAAAATTATATATAGTCATCAAATGAAAATTATTCTTGAATGGTTATGATGGGGAAGTGAATCAGATTTCATTCGTGGAGACAGTAATCAGTACGTATGCACGACCAACAATATCATTATATTGATGGTGAAATCATATGTAATTGGATGGTATGTCATATAAAAAGAATAATTATATATTTATATTTATTATTTACATTATTTATACTCATTATTATACCCATAATAAAAATTTAGTGTTTGAATAACAAACTACACCACGATGTGGAGACGGTAAGTCGTACGTTCGCACGTATGGTGACTTTGTCATTTATAGGATGGATAGAATAACGAATATCATTGTACCATATTTATAATAACATCAAAGTATGTAGAAGGTACTATATTTATTATTTTCTTATGGAAAAAACAAATAAATAAGAAGTGGAAGAATAAAAGAACTTGAAATAGGTGATGAAATATTTACCTCCTCTTCGAGTTCTTCCTTTTTATTTGATCAAAAGGGCTACATAGGTTGTCTTTTTGACAAAAATAAGGCCTGTAAGATGAAGGGAGGAATGTCGGGAGGATATTTGGGCTGCGTTTGTCCAAGACAAATGGATTTGGAGTTTTATTAGTAGGAAAGGGGAAGTGCCATTTTATAAGAGAGGTGAGGGTCACTTTAGGAAAAACATGAAAGATTATTTTATAATAAAATCCTTTTTGGTTTCTAATGGCTCCAAAATGTTTTCTTTATAGGATAAGGAGGGGATGGGTCGAAAAACTCTCAACCAATAAGTTTTATATAGGTTTAGGTCACCATATTAACATTATCTTTTAGATTTAACTCTTCGGTAAATAGTTTGACATTTACCATGACTCTTTGTATTTTTATATTATATGGTTAATAAACTCACTGTAAACTACCAAAAGAACCCCAAGTGGTTGATTATTATTATATATAAGATTATTTAATTGTTTTTTCTGAACCATAGATTTTTTAATATTATATCAATTATTACTATAGTATTTGTTTTAAAAACTCAATAATGTCAATTTTGACACTATTTAGTATATTATTTTTTAATCCATTAATACATTATCACTTCGAATAAAATTTATTTAACCAATCCTAACATGTCATATTGACCTAGAAAAATAGTTTAATTCATCATAAGTTTCAATTTACATTTATTTGGATATTTATAATATCAATTATTTTAGTATTTCAATACCAAGGTAATTACTGCATCATTATTGTGTCATAAATAAATTTAATTATTTAATGTATAAAAATTATAAATAAAATATAATTATGTATAAAATCATTTTATATTTATAATTAACATTTATATTCGAATTTATATTGTGTGTAACCAAGTATTAAAAATAGTTTAGTTATTAAACATTGAATTTAACTCTTTTAACACCTCTTTAAGTAAAATAATAATAAATGTCCTGATCTAATCCATGTGGACCAAAGGTGGCCATATTTTATTCCTATGGTTATTTTGGGTCGAATTATACTTATAAAATAGAATTTGGACATGTGTTAGGGTAATTATGATATCATTTTTACCCTTAATTACCTTATTTACATTAATCAATTGTAATTAAAAGTCAAAATTTACTATTCACCAAAATTTATTTTTATCTTATTGAATCAAATTTTACATAATTATATTAACCATGTCTCTATAATTTTTGAAATTAAACTCATAGAGGTGGTAAAATTATGTTTTATGCAAATTTTCAAATTCTCCTAGGTGGTGGGTAAAAGACGGTAAAAAGTTCAATAAAATTCATATATGTATAAACGTATTATATAATGACTCTAATGAATTAAATTGAAGTTTTATAGTAATTATGTATCTATTTTGGCCTAAAATAAATTTAAATAAATTATATAATTATTTAAATAAAAAGTTGGTTTTAACCAATAACAGAGTGTTTTTCATTATTCATCAAAATTTGAATGTTTTCAGAAAAATACCAAAAATTAAACCTAAGCTATTTTGGTATTATGAATTGAAAAATGAATTCAATTTTGAAAAATAAAATTTATAAAATTTCAAAAATTTGTTATTATTATTCTTAATGGCGAGTTTGATTGGTCGTGGTGTGTTAGAATCTCGAAGTTGTGTACAATGAAAGTTATTACATTATTCAAAGGGAAATGTACTGTGGAATCTTGGGGTGTTACATATCATCCACAAAAAAATGGAATGTATGGTTTATCAAATATGGAGGTCAAAAAAATTCTACAAAAAACAATGATCCAAAATAGAAAGGAATGGAGTTTGAGAAAATATGATGCTCTCTTGGCCTATGGGAACACCTTTAACCCCCAATTGGAATGTCACCATTTAGATTGGTTGGTGGAATAGCTTGTCACGAGCCCACTGAGTTATAACACAAATGTTATTGTGTTGTCAAAACATTTAACATGAATTTGTTTTCTGCTGGAAATGGCAGAAAATTGTGTTTGTACGAGCTATAGGAGATAAGAAACAATGTATTTGAAAACTACTAGTTATACAAATAAATGATCAAAGTATTTAATGATGGGATAATTCTCAAAAAAACATAATTGTGGGATAAAAAGTTCTGAAGTTTAATACCAGATTAAAGTTGTTCCATGGTAAATCTCATTCCAAATGGTATGGTCTAATTCATTATTACTCATGGTTTTTCTTTTGGTGCTATGTAGATGAAAGAACTTGAAAAAGGGTAACCATTTATAGTCTATGGGAATAGGTTGAAGCAATTTAGATAGATTTATAAATATCCTCCCGGGGATGAGATCCAACTTAATTAAGCATAATATAATTTAAGCAAGGTTGTGTCTTTCCATATCAATTAATTTTGTTATGTCTTTAATTTCATGATTTTAATTCTCACATAAATATTTCCACAATGAGGAAATTACACTAAATAATTATGGGGGGAGGAACAATACTAGGTGGAGTAGGATTATATGTGATTTCTTTTAAACTTTTTTTTTCAATTTTTTTTTATTTTTTTCATTTTAAAATTCCTTGAATTTTCGTTTCAAATGTAAAAAAAAATTTAAAAATTTCATTCAAATTTTGGAATTTCATGCCATTGAGTGAAAAATAAATCTTTTTAAACTAAACATAAATTAATGTTGAAAAATAAAATTTTTCCAGTTCAAAATTTTGAAAAATTCGGGAAAAGAAGCCTAATTTTTTAATCTTATGACACATATGAATTTCATTGTAATTCTCATTCATGTGAGGCTTCTGAACCAATGTTGACATCTTCTTCACATTCACCTCTTATATTGAAAGAACCAATCCATGATTTTTTGAACTATGACTTGATCTATTTCTATCAAAACACAATGGATATGGTGTTTGTGATTAAAATGATTGAGGAATGTTTTTGGGATGTTTAAACCCTTGTTTCATGATTATCCTATTTACATTCACCTTCTATGCACATTTTATTTTTCTTGAACCTTAGTATCCATGAAAATCCTATTAGGTTAGCTACATTAAAAACCTATTTTCTATTTTCAACCTACCCTAGAAGTATTAATACATGAAAAAGTATAACATAAGTGTGGGTGTAGATTAATTGTGATGCACTACCACATTTTGTTTTTCTTTGGGTAGAGAATGAATCTTTAAATATTTATTTTTTATAAAAGAACATCTTTGCTGAGATCTGTTCCTATTTGGAGGTATTATGTGATATACAGTTGTGCCTGTATGGTTCTCTCAATGGATGGAAGATGGACCATATCCATATCTTTCTAAAAAGAAATAAAAACAGAAAAATACCATTTATTACTACTGATACATAGAAAAAATTTATTGGATAATAATTTTCATTATAGGAGAGCATGGAGGATTCCATACATGGTTGAAAATTAGAATCATGCATTTTTATTTCCAAAATACCCAAACCATCCTTTTTTAGCCTCGTAATTTTTAGCATTTGAAACCTACCAACCCCATGGTATAGAATAAACGTTCAAATTCTTCATGATGTTCACAAGTTCCTAGTTCACATCATGTGAAGATGTAGAAATTTATCAAGCCTATGGTAATTCTTTCATAAGATAGATGAGAATATCCTTTTTGAAAATTCATATTTGTGTGTTGAGATAAATTTAGTGTGATGTAATTATGTTGTGTGCATGGAAGAAGAAAATAAGTTTAAATGTATTTAAATATCTTAATTAAAAACTTTATATATATTTTTCAAATGATGCACGATATATTTTGATTCTTGATGATAAATTGGTAAACTATATTGGAGTGTATATTGAATTTTTTATTCCTGATCACTTGTCTAGAAGCATATTTTCATAGTGTGAGTGAATTGATATAGCCAAAATTTTCAAAAATTTCCATATGTAATTTAATGATTTAAAACCCACCAATTTGACATTTTATATGAATTGAATCGTTTTTGGAACTCATGAATGCTTTGATCTATATTGTAAAAATGTTGTAATTATAGAAATTTAACTACTTTGAATTATCTATTGTATTATTGGATTTCAGGTAATGGAAACTTTGCAACATGAGTGAAGTGAAGCAGTGCAACAATTAATTTTGGAGAAATGATACAGTGTTGAAAAACTGAAGCAGAACGCCTACACATCTTGTACTATCAGTACACGTCATGACCAATTCAAATGGATTTTTTCACATGAGACATGTCGTGTCTCCAGAACACAGTAAGAACATTAGATACACGTCGTGAGTCCCAACTACACTATGTGTCCAAATTCAAAGACCATCCATGATTTGTGTAGGGAATTTTCATAAATCTAGATGACACTGAGGGGGTAAACATCATGAACCATAGTACACATTATGTACCAGTCGATGAGTAGAAAAAAAACATTAAGGTAACGTGGTCTATTTTTTTACAATAGTACCTATAAATGGAACCCCTTAGCCTCCCATTAGGAGAAAGCTAGATAGAACGTAGCAGTGCCACACCACTAAATATTCTCCACATCCTTTAGAGATTTACTTTCATCACAATCGAGATCGAGATCAAGATGATGATGTTTTCCAACATTTTTTTAATTGAGATAACTGAAGCTTCTAAAGAAATGATAGGATAAGAGGCAATTGGTTGTGAATGGAGACACCCAACAAAAACTCTCTTCTGAGCTAAGGACTTAATTTGTAATATTTTTTTAAAATTATTTTGAACTTATACCATTGAATGATTCTGATTGTTTTCATTTGTGAATATAAATTCAACAAACTCATATGGATAGTTGTTCTGATTATGAAATAAATTAATTGAATTCAGTTTCTAAACATCATCGACAAGATATTGTCATTTTTCATAGCAGTTTCGATTAGGGTTTATTTCTTAGAGATCTTTTAGTAATTGAATATCTTCATTTGTTGGGACTAAAATAATATATTGATCATAATATGATATTTATATAAATTTGAGTGTTTCCTAAGGGATCATTGGGGGTGAATTTAGAAATTAAATAGAGAAATATTTGTATACAAGGATAAGGGGAGTGTCTTGGAGGTTGAGGCTTTTCTACAACCACTATTTTAAATTGGATTCACAAACAACTTTATTTTTCATCAATTATTCTGTATTTCACATTAAATTTACTTCACATTAGTTACATTATACTTTAAAAGTGTTAATCAAATCCCCCATTTTCATTTCTTTGAAAAATAAACCTACAAATAGTGAAAACATTGCAACACACACTAGAACATCCTTGAGAGACAACCCTTAGGTCACCACTATGTTGCATTCAAAAGGGGAAAATATTTATTGAGGTTAATGCAACTAAAAAATTTTACATCAATAATATAGTACTTTTGTTGAATAATATCTCTCGACATTCCTCTATGGGTTAAATCAGATGAAATAAGATAGTGACAGGAATTCACTCTAAAAAAGGTTGTTTCATTTCATCTATAGTTTCATTATCCTCAAGATGATAGGCATTGATTTCATTCTCAGTACAGACTGTCATTTTCCTTATCATTCCCAATATTATTTATATCACTATTTTTGGTCTTTCAACACTAACAAGGGTAGAATATATATCCGTAAGCGAAAATGGGATAGATAGGTGAGTCAAGTTGGGCCCAAATGTACTAGGATATGAAGAGTGATAGCCAAGACAGACTGTCTCTTTAAGAGAAATTAGGGGATTAAATTAAATGAATTAACTCCACTAGTGGGTCATAATAGGGATGTCTTCCTTGATTATTTTTCTGACATACCTCTTAAGATAGAGTTTGATTTAAACATAAATCTAGTTCCCTGGGTAGAACCAGTGTCCATTAATCCTTATAGAATGGAACCAAAATTTCTCTATGAACTCGAGAATCATCCAAAAGATCATGAGTCTAATAGTTTTATTAGAACCATCAGATTTCCAGGGGGTTCACCTATTCTTTTTTTCAAGAAAGAGGATAATACCTTCCACTTGTGTTTCAATTACTATTGACTGAACTAGCTTATGGAAATGAAACATTATCAAATACCGCATATAGATAACCTCTTTGACCACATATAAGGAGAGAACATTTTCTCCACGATTTATTTGAGGTTAGGAAACCAATATGTGTGAGTAAGGCCATCAGACATACCATGTACAAAATTGCAGAATACATATGCCTTGTATGAGTATTTGGTTATTCTGTTTGGTATGAAAAACTCACCAGTAGACTTTATAGAACTAATGAATCATGTTTTCCTCCCACACATTGATTTCATTGATGTAGTCTTCATATGCTTATTTATAGTGTATTTGAAAATGAAACATGACCACACTTTCCATCATGATATCATGATGAGTATAGTAAGAGATAACCATATATATGTGATGCTTAGTACATTCCACTTTTTGATTACCATGGTTCACTTCTTGGGTCAAATCATATCTGAAGTAAGTGTGTTTGACGACCAAGGGAATGTGGAAATCGTGGATTCTTGGGAGCATCCCAAGTATGTGTTTGACATACATAGTTTCTTAGGATTGGACAGATATTATAGGTCATTCATCAAGAACATATTAATATGGGTAGAACCACTTATGTCTTTGACCATGAAAGGTGTGAAATTCAACTGGACTGATGCTTATGAGATATATTTTTAGGAGTTAAAAAAAAGACTCACTTCTATTCTGATCCTAATTCTTCCTCATACGGGAATATGCTCTATTATCTATTATGGTGCATTAGGGATTGGTCTGGGTACACTTATAATGCAATAATATCAAGTCATGGAATATGGGTCCCACCATTTGAGCCCTCTTGAATGGATTACCCTATGAATGACCTTGATCTAGAACACATCGTTCCCACACTACACTATTGTAGGACCTAATTATTGGGTGATCGATTCATTGATTACACGAATACTAATATTCTCAAATACATTTCAACATAGTGAGAATTGAATATGAGATAGCACAGTTGAGATGAATACCATCAATGGTTTTATTTTGAGCTTTCATACACACCCAAAAAAGGGAAAAACATGGATATTTCATTGAGCCTAAAGACTTAGAAGCTAAACATCAATGAGGCTAGATTTTAGGGGAAGATGATGGATCCATTTTCTATGTTGCATTTAGAGGATCATGTGATGCATTTGAATCCATTTTTAGTGACTCTAGTACTCATTTACTCTCTTTTGGAGAAGGTATGGATTAGACACTTATCTGATTATGAGTGACTTATCCAATGGTAATTAATATAATTAGATAACCCACCACTTTGATGGGTTCCTGATATAAGTGCAGCCATACTAATATGTGGTCATTTATGGGAACCTATGGATATACAACGATAGATTTTGAGGGAGAATCATGCATCTCTATAAGAACGTCACAACGATTTGAATACAATGTACCAAGACATGCATCAACAGTATTGGTGGTGAGGAATGAAGAGGTAGATAGCAGGATTCATAACCTGGTGTGACACTTATTAGAATATTAAGGGAGTGAATGAACAACCATCAAGACATATACAACATCTCTTGATTCCTAAGTGGAAAAGAAAAGACATCAAAATAGATTTCATGATAGGTTTACCAAGATCCCCTTGCGGCTGTTATGAAGTATGGGTGATCATACCTAGGTTCATAAAATGTTTTACAATTCCTAACAATCTAGGAAACCATATCTGTTGGCGAATGTGGAAGAATATATATCTGGGTGATAGTTCACCTTCATCGTGTACCTCTTTCAATTATTTCAGACTGATATTTCAAGTTTGTATCATTGAACTGGAATGTGTTTTTGACGGAATTGGGTTCACATGTGCTCTAGAGTACATAATATCACACTTAGGCTGATGGTTAGGCTGAGCAGATCATACGTGTGTTACATGATAGGTTTTCATCCTGTATCCTTAATTTCGGTGGTTTAAGAGAAATTCATATAC
Source organism: Viscum album (assembly GCA_963277665.1). Lineage (NCBI taxonomy): Eukaryota > Viridiplantae > Streptophyta > Magnoliopsida > Santalales > Viscaceae > Viscum > Viscum album. Next base: position 2,080,012,350 of record OY728143.1, on the reverse strand, counting down.
CTCTGGTTCAATTTTTATACAAAAATATTTTTCATGCAATGATTCAAATTACTATGTATGATAACCTTTGTGGTAAATACAAATGTTCACTTATTTACTGGATGTATATAAGTGAGTTAATTCTACTAGGTCCTCATCCCCTTTAAAAGATGTCAGTGAAAGTCTAGATGATTCAAAAGTGTTTTCTTATAGCTCAACCCAGGAAGAATCCTTATTCCAACCATTTTTGTCATCCTATTTAGTTTTAGATGGGGCATCCGGACATTATTATTATATCACCTATATTGGGGGATAAATGTATCAAGAGAAAGGACATGTTATCACCTTGTTATGTTAGGCCTTTTGTGGTTATAGTGACAGTTGAGGTGGCGTTTTATTGGTTGCAATAACCACAGATGAAACATTACAATAATGACATCATCCACAAATTTTATTTTCAACTATATCATCTTGACCCATCTCATTCATTTTACCCTAAGGATATTGAGCTTTATACTTATGTGTCTATCAAGGAACGTCAAATAGATATCTATGATTAGAGAATTAGGATTTCTATGATAGGTGAGTACCTCTATTCAATGTTCTATGTCATTATGTACATGTAAAAGGTGATATATATGGATGAATAGACAACTTAAATTTGCAGTGGATATAAAATTTCTCAGAAGATGTATTACTTCCCTTATAACACCAACTCAGGGATATGTTTTCTTAATGAGGTGAGGTTGTAGAATATTAGTATATCTCAATGGTACAAACAATTTTTTATCATTAATTCCTTTTCATGGACCTATAATCGTTTTATAATGGGGTTAAAGAGGTTTTGGGGACATGAGGGGAATTTTGAAAGCCCGGATCCCTCAAAATAATGTGGCAGACCAGGCCGCATGGTTATTAGATACTGTAGAACCTATCCCACAATGTATCTCTCGCCATAGAGTTGTATGTATTGGGCTTCTGGGGGCTACAAGGATTTTTTGAAACCGTGTAACCCTATTTGCATGGGTGTGGTGGTTTTCAGGCCTTGGTGATAGTGTCATTTAATACGTTTATCACATAGGTAGACAATTTGTGTGCCTAGATGTGTGGAATTCCAATTCGAAGATTATATTGGCAAACTATTGGTGCATGGTTTGGCAATGATCATGGAAAAATTGTTTACCCCTTCCAGTGTAGTTGAAATTATTTTTTCTCCCTTAATTAATGTTTTAATTAAAACTATTTGTTATTCCTTTCTTCTCTAGTGGAAGATCCCTCTTATGTAATGCATGAACATAATCCTCCCCCATCCATGGGTTTTTTTATCTACAAATGTGGTATTAATTTTTCACTTTTGTAAGATTTTGAAATTACTCAGTAATATATTCGATCATATCCCTTCTATTTAGTGGATCCTCCTTCTTATATTACAATATTAAGGTGTGACCTTTTTTCCCTATTTTCTTGGGGTTTCGATATGTCTTCGATTTGTCCAATTCTAGATCAATTCATGCTTGAACAATGGATGAGTGAAGTGATACTATATCAAGGTAGGTGGTCCAGGTATTTCCCCCTAGTTTTGATGATTTTTAAATAATTCATCATTGTTCCGCACAACATAGCCTTCCGGTGATGCCATAAATTTGTTTAATAAATTAATTTAATGGCTTCCCGATGTATTTTTTTGAATTATCCTTATAGAGAAAACATCTTTTGGTTTTCTCCATATCATTTTCCACCACATTGGGCGGGGCCACCTTAATGTCGTAAATTCCAATGCATAATTTTTTGACCCCAATAGTGTGTTGTTGTTTCTCCTATATGAAATTCTGAAAAATTATAAATTGAATGAAGATTAATGGTGATCATGTGTTGTTCCCACTTTGATATTCCAAATTCTTGATTCTTATTCATCATCTTCATGATTTAGGTCTTAGGGCATTGTTTTAATTTTTTTTATGTTGTGAGCCCAATTTTTTTAGCTAGCTGTTTATTCCCTTAATGGTTTTCCTTGTGCCTCATGTATAATTTTACTCATGTTATGTCATATTCCATGTCTATGGTTCCTTATGCCATATTTTATTCCTTTTTTTATTTCCACCATTTCTTGACTCAAATAGTTTATCATGGAAAGTTTGGTCCTCATTTGATATTTAAAATTCATCTTTTTGTCATGTGGTTGTATATGTTCTGCCTTTTGATATGTTATAGGTTATTAAGAATCAACTAAAATTTTCCCGGAGAAGAAATAGGGCTTTTCATAAGGATTCCATGTATGAACTCACCATTTTCAGTTTTTATCCACTTGACATATAAGGATAGAAACTCTAAATTTTCATTTATAAGCTCTCTGGGAAGATTATTTATACTCATGAGTGACACTAGTTCCCTGGGTGATACCTGATCCCAAATGTGTGATCCTTGCTAAGAAGTATGATTTCATCATGAAATGACTGAAACAGGAGATGCCTTTATGGGTTTCCTTGGATATACTCGATGGTATTTTTCATATAGGGGATTCATGTAGTGATACATGGGATTCCCCACAAGTCTCCATGGATGTGATCAGGAATCCATCATTTGATTTAAGGAGTTTTCTTGCATGTTTAATATTTCATTGTTTCTTATTTATATAATGATCATACTTGTATAATATCAGGTTAATGTGACCACCAAGATAGAGTACAATATTTGGGTTTTCCTACTCTAGTCAATTCATTAACAATGACACATACACATACCTTATTACTTATGAAGGTACCATTTTTTAGATATCCAGCTTAGTCCAAAGCAGATGGAATCAGTTGCGTGTCTATTTTATGAACCCAAATCAAAGAATTTATCTATTTAGTTTTTCGATTAAATTATTGATCTATGTAACTCTATTTTATTTCTATTATAGTAAGTGGAATAATCTAGACACCATGGGTAGTGTCCTACTGAAAATGTACCTCACTCCTTTATTGGGTCACTATTGGTACTGAAGTAGACATTATGATTGTAGTTATTGATAAAATGAATTGTCTAACTTCTAATTTTTTATTTGTATTATTATATTGGATTATAAGGAAGAGGTCTGAGCCAATTCTGGAGAAGGTAGTTTTAGTAGTTTTTAGTGTTTTTGGAATTTTTTATAGCCTGTGGAATCTAATTGTATCACCTAATTCCAGTGTAATGTTTTGTTTTATCATATAATGATCATCATCCTCATTGAAATCTATTCATTTTATCTTCTACATGTTTACTTATATTGGTTGGTTTATTTCTATTATTCCCAATTTTTTATTTATCGTATTTTTTCTTCCATTATTTATCTTCTATTATCTGTTGTTGTGATTAATCTATTCTATTTTGGTATTGTCTACCCATAAACACACCTGAGGTACTCAATACTAGCCGACAACCTATGGAATATGGGTAGGCACACTTGGCATCTTGTGGCCCCCTGTCATGGGGAACTGTTTAGTGGAAACTATAGTGAGTGGCTACAACTATGAACTCATAGATACCATAACGTTTATGAAAAGTAGTCTTGGGGATATCATCCTTCACTTTTACTTGATAATATCCAGTCCAAATATCAACATTAGTGAAGTACTTGTCTCTACATAGCTAACTGAATTAGTCATCAATCTTCAGTATATGATACTTTTTCAATATCATGATCATGTTAATCTCATTATAATCAATGAATAGGTGCATCGAACCATATTTATTATTAATTAAAAATATCAGTTCACACCATGATTAAGCTATCTGTAATATAATACCTTTATCTTGATTAACATGCATTTTCTTCTATAGATCATCTTGTTCAATAGTAGACAATCTATATGGATTCATTGATATTATCTTCAGATTAAGACTAGGAAGTCCATTAATAAATATGTCAATAGATTCCCTCAAAATTAGCATGTTCCAATGGTTATCATTTATTTGGTTCTAATAATTTGAGCTATACATTCTTTCTCACAAAGATATAATATCATCACTTGATTTGATTAAACCTAAAGAGATTCATCATCCTCATTGCACATTTATAGAATCATAGGGTGATTTGTGATATGTAGGGTGATTTGTTTCTCTTAAAAAAATTATGGATCGAAACATGGAAATAAAATTTATTCATATAATAGCATAAAATTCATCTAAACAGAGTATAATAATGTTTATTGGGAGGTTTAAACCACCAATATTGACACGGGATGAATTATATACATGGGATGCAATAATTCACCCATTTTTACCTTCACTGATAACATGAAATCCATGTTTTGAGGTTGTGATTCAATAGTTGTACAAGACATATATGATATGAAAGAATGCATAAATCCATGAGGCAATGAACATTATAAGATCATGAGTGGATGATTTTCATGTATTTTACTATTTAATTCAATATATAATCATTTACTATATCTAAAATATGCATAAAGATTATAATTTTTAAACAATTAAACACATAAAAGAAAATTAAAAAAAAAGTAGTAACTCATAAATGAAATATTTTTTTAAAAAAATTGGTCATATATGATTCATTATAAGATAGAAAATACATATTTTTTAATATACAATATTATTTCTATTTTGGTATAAGGAATAATGGTTTATATATATATTCTGAATTTTCTGAATCATATCCCATGTGAGTGTCACACTAGGTTTGCAGTATCACCCATTTTCATACACCAGGTGATGATCAAGTCTAACTAAATTTACCCTATTCAGGGTTATTACAGTTAGGTACAAATGTGCTCGAGCCACAACCACTTTTCCTATAATGATATGGATTTATTTTATTGAATTAAATTACTATGTTCTTTAAAAAAAATTAGCTATGGTTTTCTATATTTAGTCTTATCCTTAAGGATTTTCCAGAGTTTTCTAGTCATTATCAGAAATAATAAATAAATTATTCTTTAAGGCAAATGACGAAAACCCATATTTTTGTACACATTAATTAATGATTTATTATATAAAAGTACACATAATAAAACAATAAAGATCATGAATACTAGCCTATTTTGAAAATTAGGTACATAACATAAATACATTAAATATGAATACAGTGTAATTATTGAAAACATTTTTTACATTTTCTAAAAATTCCATAGTTCTTCAAAAAATACATAGGATATCCTATGGAGAAACATAAGAAAGGGTTTATTTATAAATATGAGTATGGGAGTAAACACATTATAGAATATGTGAATAATTACAAGTGATCTAAGGGGAATATAAACAAATAATAAGTGTTAAAATCCTAATTGTTAACCATGGGGCATCATATAACATGATAGAATAAAGGTAACATAAAAATATGTAAACATACTAAGACATGAAATAAAAAAATCAACACTAATCCCCAAAAAAATATATCATTCCGTTATTACAATATTCCCATATTAACCATGCATGGAATGTCATGAGATTAAACCATTAAACAATGCATTGGAAAACCACATAATTAGTATCACTCTCGGCCCTTTCATATCATATACATGCATATTTGTGACAAATAGATTTTATAATGTAAGTATTTAATTCATCAATTTTAACCCAATGATTAAGGAGAATAAGTTATACACAAGTAAATATCTAATAAGTGAAATATATACACAACTAGGTAAATACCCTTGAGTGGAAATGAATTTGGGTATTCATTACACAAATGATTGTAATGGAAAATCACATTATAATTTAAGCATCATAATGGGTGTAAATAGATATTTATATAGTGGTTTAATTTGAGTGAAATTGTTTTTTCATTAATATAGAATCATAATGGAAATAAAGAGGATGTATAAGCTATTATTTAATTTTTGAACAATTGCAAATACATATGCATGATATAAAGATGGTGCTTGAAAAAAAGGATAAGGAGATGATAACCTTGGAATAATGATTATACAAATTTCAGGACTAGATTCATAAGAGCTTGTGTAACCATGATACAGATATAGAGAGGGAAAGTAATAGTAATTTCATTCTCCAAGGATTTTAGAGAAGATGAATCATATTTTCGGTGTGTGAATATAAAAAAAGAGAGAAAAATATTTCTAAATCCCTAAACATAGGTTTTAGCCTCTATTTGATAATGTAATAAAAATAATAACTTTACCATGGTTATTTCCCATGGTTTATAAAAATGGTAATTTATTTAATTATATCAAATGGTCAAAATAACCTATAAAATAATACAATTTTTGATTCAAAAGTGAGTAATTTTTATAATTATTTGATTTTAATACCATAAAATATAATATAGGTATTGCAGGATCACTTAATGTTTATTAAATTTAAAAAATAACATCAAAAATTAATATTTCAAATGTGAAATAAATATTTGGTCATTGATTCCTTTTATGAAATATATTACATCAATTTTGGGTCATTAATATGTCATAATATGCACAATATATTTAAAAATTATATATTTCTCACCTAATCAAACAAAAAATTAGGTTTCACAGATAATGGAGTCACTGATTTAATTATTTTACACATTCCTAGAGTTTCTGGTAAGAGATAAAAATTCACAAGTAATGAAGTAAATTTTATGGACTCACCTGACACATTAATGGATAATGTTAAACATTCACGACATGCCTTCAGGTGAACTTGGTCCCTCAAGATGAAGTGGTTCCCTTCATACACCCCAATGATTTTGAAAATGGAGATTTTACCACTTCATTGGAAATGAATGCATGTATGAGGTTCAACTATGGGAAGAGATAAAGGCAATTAATTTTTGGATTCAATATGGATATATTACCATTTGGATTCAATCAGACTCAACATTAGAGGTTTTGGATTTTAAGAACAAATCCATAAGTGTTTCATGTAGCGTAATTCCTTATTGGATTGAATTTATATATTTTTATTAGGACATTATTCTATGAAAAACACATACCTATAAGGATGGGAACATGGTGGTATATATTCTATAAAAAATAAGTTTTGCATAGGATATCAATATCATCCTTTGTCAGCACACATATTTTATCTCCCTTAGTGGATTTGTATATGAAAACTGATGTCCATACACATGTTTGTAAACCTCCCTTTTTGTTCTATTATGTTACCTTTTAATTAATTTTTGGGAGGTCAGGTATGCTTGGCCCTGAGCTACTTTGGAATTTTGACATCACAATTCGACTATATCCAAAAATTATGAAACAAAATCCCTATTTTAAGTTTATCATGTCCTAATTTTGAAAATAATATACCCTTTATCCAAGTAAATATTTTTTTTAGATTTTAGACTCTTAAATAAAAAATACATTATTATTAAACAACATATATTTTCGCAATAACAGTTTTCCAACCATTAGAAAACTATTTTTGACATTGAGAAAATTATATTATCATAAATATATATATAATAAATAACATTTCATACTAATATTTTATTAAAATAATGGTTATATAAAAAATTGAATTTAGTAAAATACATTGACTTGATTGAAACTATATATATCACAAGAATAAAATACCAATTTCACCATTTGGAAATTTATTTGTTATCAAACTAATCATCTAATCATTTAAAATGTAATTTTAAAAAGATATAAATATAATATGTGTTTTATTAAAAATAAAGTATAGAAAAATCATATTGTTAGTTTCAACATATATAACGCTTAATTACATAATCATATTCTCTAATGGTAAGGTGTGTGATGGTTATATTTTCTTGGGGTTCTTCGGCAGACATGGTTTGGGCCATGTTATCGATGGGTTTGAACTTATATAATAAATAGTTTTGTTCATCCTCTTGTTATGGAAACTTATCTTGGGATTGATCAAGGGAAATATCATCGAAAATATCTCCATTAGAATCCCTGATAAATGGGCTTCATAGAGTGTGATATTACTGGTTGAGGCCATCACTTCCTTTGTATGTGTCAATTACACTTTGGCATAACCATTAATATATAATTTTCATTGGTTCTATTTATAAAGGATATAATATCATAGGTTGTGATCCTTAATGGTCTTTTAAGTATGGATTTATTTAACTTGTAATGGTCCAATAACACCAAATTAGTTCCTATATGTTCTATAAAAACATTTCATAATAATGTATTTATTCATTTGAAAAAAGTAATTTTATCTATATATGATTGTTTCATTACAATTGAACTTGGTTAAAGGATTCTATAAAGTTATTTTTTTAGAGTTAAATAGGTAAGATACTTTTTTCAATATAGAAAATAGTAGAGGTTTATTTTACTACCATTTGAGTTATCCATGAAGTTGTGATGGGAAGAACAAATACAATATAGTGGACCGTAGTTATCAGACCCAAATATAACATCTTAATAGAAAAATACTCATTACATAACCTTACAATCCATACAAGAACCATTTAGATCTAATATCAATAGATACACAAAGAAATAAAAAACTTATTCATAAGTTTATCACTTTATGTGTAACGTCCCGGACCCGAGTGCCACACAACAGGTGCCCCAAGCCCGGCTCAGCACGTGACCTCAAGCGCATTTCCCCAAATGCCAGAGGCTGCCAACTAGAAGCGAGGGCCTAGGTCTGATAGTGGGGAAACTATGACCTCATTTTTCAAAGTGTAGCACAACGGAATTTAAATAAAACATACAACGACATCGGAAGCAGTAAACATACACAACTGAAATAAACTACAGCAGTGGTATAACCAAAAGTATATAAATGATGATGCTACATGTTTCAAGTTCTATGAAATCAGCCAGAACATGTTATACATCAATTCAATATAATAAAATACAGAGTACATCAAACAAGAAAAATAGCTGGCAGTGGCATCGCGAGCCTAGACTCGGTCCCATGCCCTCCTACTCCTCAGCAATAGTCAAGTACCTGTATAGGGACTATTTCCTTTATCTACACCTGCAGCAACGTAATCTGTTTGGGCCGAAAAGTGGGACCCAAACAGGGTGTGAGAAATATATCTCAGTAGGCACCCACCAAAGGCCCGTTCCCAACTGCGTGTAAGCATGCAACAACAGTATGAAATAGGAAAATGCAATAAAGTAAGCAATATTCAAAAGTAACTAACATAACAGTTAAATTTCCATTTTATTATTCATTTAATCCATTTAATTTAGTGACATTCTATGCTCAACAACACCAAGCCCTCAGGCCAACCAGAACCGTGCCCTCAAGCTAAAATAGTAACCACGCCCTCAGGCTTTCCCTCAATCCATACAGAATCCAACCCGTAGGTATTCCCCTCATGTGTAACAGAAATTATCTCCCTCATGCATATGAAGTGTCGCCCTCAGGCAGAGAAGTCAAGCCCTCAGGCACGAAAGGTTGCCCTCAGGCGAAATAGAACGTTGCCCTGAGGCTAAAACAGTCACGCCCTCAGGCTAATCACAACAACGCCCTCAGGCTAAATAGGTAACTGGGCCTTGCCCAACATGTAAAAAAGTAGAAAACAAGAAATTCCCCTCAAGGAAATTCTACGATTACTACTTTAAAGTCATACCCTCGGGTATCCTGGCCAAACGGCTAAACAGTGAAACACACCCCTAGGGTGGTTCTGGATCCAAGAAATGATCCCAACCAGCATTTTATTATCACAATTAAATACCTAATCAATTATAGTCATTAAATATAGCAACTTCCTCAGCCACATGACACCCCAACATGGGTTCGTGGCACAAAAACGCACAAAAATGCACGACTGTTGGAAAATAAACACAAGGCCACCTACCTTATACGCCAACGAGCGTTATACACGAACGCTGACTCCATAAATACCCAAGAACGGCGTAGATCTGACGAAGAACAAAACCCATTCAAACGTAAATAACATTCCCCCGGGAATGAATTGGTAAGAACGGTACCAGGACAGGGGAGGGCTTACCCGTGCGGTTCCAACGAGATCGTCCGAAGCCGAATAGGATTCCAGATGAACTCCTGGCGGATCTTCAAAGGTCCGGCCTCCTCCTTTGGCTCCAAAATGGCTCAAACGCCTCCTCTTCCAAATGAGGAGGCTACTACCTATTTTAAGCCGAAAACAAAGTACACGGCGTGTACTTCTGAGTTCACAGCGTGTACTTCTTTCATTTAACTGTTCATTTGGAGGCACCGCCACACTGTTCACCCTTCGACCTGAGTACACGGCATGTACTCTTGATTACACGGCGTGTACTGTAGCCCAGCTGGCGGTGACTCCACCGCCTTACTTCTTAAGCCTGCCGACTGACAACACGATGTGTAAGGTACCACTACATGGCGTGTAGTTCGTTCCTACACCCCTCGTCACCGACAAGGCTACACGCCTTGTGTACTCATCCCAACATGGACAAAAGTACACGGCGTGTGGACAAAGTACATGGCGTGTAGTTTCAAAATTTAGCATTTTTCCCCATTTTCCATATTTTCTCAAAAACACTTAAGGAAAAAAGAAAATGGAGAAGCTCGTACCTAAAAAATAAGAATCGGGTTCTTACAAGCATCCCCCCTTATAGAACATCGTCCCCGAATTTCCCTTCCAAGGGTGGTGAAGATAATGCTCAGAACAGCTCTGGCCACTGAGCACGTACGCCGGCCTCCCGCTCCCAGGTCTCGTCTTACACTCGGCCATGCTTCCATAGAACCCATACAAGAGAAACTGAACATCCTTGGAGAGCCTTCGTGCTCTTCTCAATGATACGGATCAGATGCACCTCAAAAGACACATCATGCTAAAGCTCAACCTCCTCTGGCTGAAAGGTGTGAGATGGGTCTGAATGATAGCGACGCAACTGAGACACGTGGAAGACGTCGTGCATGGCTCGGTACCGCTACGGTAACTGCAACCGATAGGAAACCAGCCCGACTCTCTCCAGAATCTTGAATGGCCCGACATACCTTGGTGAAAGTTTACCCTGTCTCCTGATCCTCTTGTGTCCCAGCCTCGGCGAAACACATAGAAAAACCTGATCCCCGACCATGAACTCAAAAGTTCGTCTGTGGCAATCAGCGTAAGACTTCTGACGAGACTGCGTGGTATCCATCGGCTTCCGAATCAACAGGACCTGCTTAGATGTCTCCTGCAAGAGTTGTGGCCCCAGTAAAGTTGCCACACCTTCCTCTAACCGGCACAAAGGTGATCGGCATGGATTACTATATAAATCCTCATATGGTGCCATCTTAATAGTCGACTAAAAACTATTGTTATAGGCAAACTCAACTAAGGGTATATGCTTCTACCAAGAGCCCCCAAAGTCTTGGACGCATGCACACAGCATGTCCTCTAGCACCTGTATCGTCCACTCTGATTGGCCATCTGTTTGAGGGTGGTATGGTGTGCTCAGAAGCACCTATGTACCCAGCGCCATCTGAAAACTCTACCAGAAACAAGACGTAAAGCGAGCATCCCTATCTGAAATGATAGAATGAGGGACCCCATGAAGACGTACGATCTCTCGGATATACAGCCTTCCAATCTCGTCTACACCGATGGTCTCCTTGATCGGCAAGAAGTGAACTACCTTCGTGAGTCTATCCACGACAACCCACACAGCGGCATTGCCTCGAGGTGACCTCGGAAATCCCGTCACACAATCCATCACGACATCATCCCATTTCCACTCTGGAATGGGTAACTACTGTAATAGCCTAGCTGGCCTCTGGTGCTCTGCCTTCACCTGCTGACAGGTGGAACACCTTGTAACAAAACCAATTATATCTCTTTTCATACCCGGCCACCAGTACTGATGCCTCAAGTCAAGGTACATCTTGGTAACCCTGGGATGAACTGCCCAAGATGAAGCATGAAACTCCCTCATTATCTCCTCGTGTATATCCCCTGGAACCCATACTTGTCCATGGAAATGAAAAACCTCATCATCGCCCATCGTCCAACCGGGATGAGGGTCCTCACCTGCCACCGACTCCTGCAGAACTAGGCCTTCTCAAACCGATAGCTTCCTCATCCCCACTCTGTCCAAGATGGTAGAAGTCACATCTAACGATGAGAGATAAGTCTGCTCCTGACTGTAGTGCACCTCCAGATGCATCTCAGAGAACAAATCCATGAGCTCCCACTCACCACTGGCCTCCTGCACTGCCTGTATCTGAGTTTTCCTTCTCAGTGCATCAGCTACTGCATTACCTTTACCAGGTGTGTAGGTAAGCTCAAAATCGAAGGAATTTAGGTACTCAACCCACCTTCTCTACCTCAGATTCAGGTCACGCTGAGTAAAGATATACTTGAGGCTTTTGTGCTCGGTGAAAACCACAAAATGATCTCCCAACAGATAGTGTCTCCAACAGCGCAACACATGAACAACTACAACCAACTCAAGATCATGCGTCGGGTAATTCCTCTCATGTGGCCTCAACTGCCGAGACCCGTACGCGGCAACCTGGTCACCCTGCATCAAAACGGCTCCCAACCCAATCCCTGATGCATCACAGTAAAATGTATAGCTCTTCCCTACTCTGGGAGTATCAGGATCAGTTCTGATGTCAAGCTTCCCTTAATTTCATGAAAAGCTGTCTCGCAAGCTTCTGACCAAATGAACTTAACACCATTCTTAGTCAGACCTTTCAACGGTCATGCTAAGAAAGAGAAGTCATGTATGAAGCGTCTGAAGTAACCAGCCAGCCCTAAGAAACTCCGTATCTCAAACACGTTCTTAGGATGCTCCCAGGAAACTACTGCTCTCACCTTCTCTGGGTCTACCGCAACTCCTACCTCTGAGATAATGTGACCCAGGAAGTGAATCTAGTCCATCCAAAAGTGTCACTTTGAGAGCTTAGAATATAGAAGATGATCTCTCAGTGTACTCAATACCATCTCATGATGGGTGGAATGGTCTTGTCGCATGTGAGAGTACACCAAGATGTCATCCACGAATACTACCACAAATGAATCAAGATACGGATGAAACACAAGATTCAACAGAGCCATGAAAACTGTTGGCGCGTTCGTGAGTCTAAACGGCATAACCAAGTACTCGTACAGACCATATCTGCTCCGAAAAGCTGTAAGCGGTATATCCAATGGTCTCACGCGTTGTTGATGATATCCGGATCTCAATTCAATCTTCATGAACACTCGTGTTCCACGAAGCTGATCAAACAGATCATCTATCCTCGAAAAGGGACATCAGTTCTTAACTGTCAACTGGTTCAGCTTCCGATAATCCATGCAATGTCTGAGGATACTATCCTCCTTTTTCGCAAAAATGACCGTAGAACCCCAATTAGAAGTACTGGGTTAGATAAATACCTTTTCCTGTAACTCCTCTAACTGCTTCTTGAGCTCCTGCAACTCAGGCGTGGCCATCCTATAAGGAGGAATGGACACCAGTGCTTCTCCTGGAACAAGCTCGATAGAGAAATCCACCTCACGCACTGGAGGTAGTCTTGAAAAGTCGTCCGGGAAGACATCCCGAAAACGATCAAAAACTGGGGGGGAAACTGTCTGACAAGTCCCCTGATAATCCAGATATAAACTCGCAATATGGGCTGTGACTCCACCTCGCCCATGATGCTCTGGTCCAGCTCGACTCACCTGAACATCCCATTCTCCCTTGTTTTGAAACTCTCTGCCCTCTGCTGGCGTGAAACGCACCCTGCAATGATAGTAGTCTACAAAAGCTCGAAAGGGAACCAACCAGTCCATCCCAAGAATGACATCATAGCTCATCATCTCTAAAACATAGAGGTCCCAAAGGATATGACACCCTCCAACCTCAAGGGGGCACTCCTTGTACTGACACACACCAGTCGTCCTAGTCCCCAACGGAGTTTCTAGTGTCATGATATTAGAAGAAGATGAAACACTGATCCCAAGGCTCTCTACAACGAGTACAGATATGAAACTATGTGTAGCACCCGTATTGAAAAGTATTGAATACAAGACAGAAGCTACTAGAATATTACCTCTGACTGTAGAAAGTCTGGGGTCCTACTCCTACTGGGTCTGTTGCACTGCATATGCCTTCCAAGTGCCGCGGCCCTACGACACAGCCTGGATACCCTAACCTATTCCGCCCTGTTGCCTCTACGGTACTGGTGTCTGGCTACCACGACCACAACCACCATCTCTGCCCGCACGGCCTGACGTATTCCAGTTCCCTGACTGGTAAGAATCCACGGGTCCTGCTCCCGCACGCGGAGTCTGCACAGAACCCCTCTCACTAGCCACTGGTAGAAACGCCCTGCAAAAGCAATGCAGATGACCCATATTGCCGCAAGCTCGGCACTCTACTAGATCACGTGGACACTGCGGTCTCTTGTGCCCCTCTCTGCCACACTGGTAGCACCTGATCGGGCCAACTAAAGAAGCTTCCTGGCTGGTACTGCCACCCTTAGAGAAGTCCATCTGTCTCTTCCTCTTGCTAGTAGAAATAGTATCAGTAACTGGTGCTGAACTGCCCTTTACCACACCACTTGATTCCCGAAGGTTCCCTAAGGTTCCTCTTTGTAATCAACATCTGGTTCACAATTGCATGTACAAAAGGCCACCTGAAAACATTCACCAGCGCTCAGATGTCATAACGGAGACCATACTCAAAACTTCTAGCTCTCAACGTCTCATCACCCACCAGCACGGGTACAAAACATTGAAGCTCTATAAAACGAGCAGAATAGTCCATCACCGACATAGTGCCCTACTGCAGATTCATGAAATCTCGAGCTCTATCTTCCCTCAGCGTCTAGGGAAAGAAGAAGTCATAGAAGACTGACTGAAAATCTTCCCACGCCATGTCCCTGTGATGCTCTGTATCGGTGGAGTCATCCCACCACCTCTTGGTGGAATCACATAGCATATAAGTCGCGAGCTTGACCCTCCGCCCTGGAGGCATCTCCAAGTGCTCGAAAATAGTCTGCATCAATCCTAGCCAAGACTCTGTAGCCTGTGGTCCTCCTTCCCCTGAAAACGTAGGCGGATGTTGCTGCTGAAAGATACGCGTCAGCTCGGCCATAGATGTGGCAGCCTACGGTGCTCCCTGAAAGGTCTGCATGAACTGCAATAAGCCTTCACGGAACTGCGCCTCCGCGCCTGTGTCTGGTATAACAGCTGGCGCCGCATCTGGCTCTGCTGGTGGATCAACCGGTAGCTCATGGCCCACCATCTTCGGAGTATAATCGTCGCCACTCTCCTGGCGAACAAATCACGATCGTCTAGGCAGCATGACACTACAAGGTCAAAATCACGCCTCATATGCATGGTTATTAAGACTGAAAGTGAAGGAACCAAAATGGAACAAAAAGAATAAAGTATCTCAAAATTTTCAAGACAAGACTACAGGGCGTGTACACTGACTACACGACATGTACTTGACTTCCATTCCCCTTCTTGGGTCCTTCTACACGGTTAAGCCACACGGCTTCCGTTCAACAAAACTACACGGCGTGTATAATATCTACAGGGTGTGTACGGTGATATTTTCCAACTGCCTGTGTCGTCTGTGACACGGCCGACTACTCAACATTACACCACACAGTGTGTTACACCCGCACACAGCGTGTACACCATCCTGTTTCCCAGCCACACGGCTAACTCCACACGATCTGTCCTCAGAAAAGACTACACGGTGTGTCCCACAGGTACACGGCGTGTCCAGGGAGAGGTGACACCGGCCCATGTTGTTAGCTACACGGCCGAGTCCCCAGGTCACACTACATGGCGTGTCTATAACGGACACGACGTGTTCTATCAAGGAGTTCATCGGCCCGTGTTGTTAGTTACACGGCCGGACTCCGGGTCACACTACACAGAGTGCACAAAAACTACATGGCGTGTTTTACCCAGGCCCTTCCGTACCCCGTGTCGCCGCCCACACAGTTTGGGACATGGGAAGAGACTACACGGAGTGTACTCGGGGTACACGGAATGTACTCAAAAGGTTCAATTTTCTTCCCGAACAGAAGAACATACACGGCGTGTATAAAGTACTACACGGCATGTATAAAGTACTACACAGCGTGTATACTAGGTTACCGGACAGTATGCCTCAGAAACATCCCCGAAACCCCGAAAATACTGAACAACAACACCTAAGTGTCAAATTCCAACCCATGGGGGCCCATACTCCCCACGAATCAAAGTTTGACATCTTATATGTGTTATAACGAAAAAACAGTCACTGATCCACCAAATTCTGGTCAATGGGGGCTCATACTTCCAAAAAACCAAATTTTGGCGTTCATTCTATTAACAGGCTCACATAAAATTACCCTATCACATAGCAAGTATTTTATCAGAGCGGCAAATCACAACAGCATGCTTTTCTAGCACAACAACTATCACAACAACATGCGAATTTCTAATGCACCTACATGGCATGGAAACTATGCATGGAATGTGATATCTAGAATGTGCATATATGATGCATGATATGGTATACCCTCATCTCATCAGGTGGCAAGTAAATAGAACCCACAGATAAAATGTAAACTTCACATTCTCAAAGTGCGTCACCCAACGGTGAAAACATAACAACCGTAAAATTTCAAAATCAAAATAATGCAAACTATGAGGTAGACTGGCTTTTCCCAATACACGGGTTAGCTATGCCCGGGCATAGCTTATTACCAACTATCGTTCCATCCTATCCCTGACTGCGGCTCCAAATAGTAAGTAAAAAAAAGAACCCCTTTGATACCACTTTGTAACGTCCCGGACCTGGGTGCCAAGGAACGGGTGCCCCGAGCCCGGTTCGCCACGTGACCTCAAGGGTATTTCCCCAAACGCCAGAGGCTGCCGACTAGCAGCAAGGTCCCAGGTCTGATAGTGGGGAATCTATGCCCTCATTTGTCAAAGTGTAGCACAGCAGAATTTAAATAAAACTTACAACGACAGCTGAAGCAGTAAACATACAAAAATGAAATAAACTACAGCAGTGGATATAACCAAGAGTATATAACTGATGATTCTACATGTTTCATGTTCTAAGAAAGCAGCCAGAACATGTTATACAACAATACAGTACAACAAAATACAGAGTACAGCAAACAAGCAAAATAGCTGGCAGCGGCATCGCGAGCCTAGGCTCGGTCCCATGCCCTCCTACTCCTCAAAAACAGTCAAGTACCTGTATAGGGACTCTTGACCCTATATACACCTGCAGAAACGTATTTTGTTTAGGCCAAAAAGCGTGACCCGAACAAGGTGTGAGAAATATATCTCAGTAGGCACCCACCAAAGGCTCGTTCCCAACTGCGTGTAAGCATGAAACAACAGTATGAAATAGTAAAATTCAATAAAGTAAGCAGTACTCAAAAGTAACTAAATTAAAAGTTAAATTTCCATTTAATTATTCATTTAATCCATTTAATTTAGTGACATTCTATGCTCAACAGCACCAAGCCCTTAGGCCAACCAGAACCGCGCCCTCAGGCTAAAATAGTAACCATGCCCTCAGGCTTTCCCTCAGGCCATACAGAATCCAACCCACATGTATTTCCCTCAGGCGTAACAAAAATTCTCGACCTTAGGCATACGAAGTTTCACCCTCAGGCACAGAAGTCAAGTCCTCGGGCACGAAAGGTTTCCCTCATGCAAAATAGAATGTCACCCTCAGGATAAAACAGTCACACCCTCAGGCTAATCACAACAACTCCCTCAGGCTAAATAGGTAACCGGGCCTTGCCCAACAAGTCAAAAAGAAGTAAACAAGCAATTCCTCTCAAGTCAATTCTACGATTACTACTTTAAAGGCATACCCTCGGGTATCCTGGCCAAATAGCTAAATGGTGAAACACACCCCTGGGGTGGTTCCGGATCCAAAAAATGATCCCAACCAGCATTTTATTATCATAATTAAATACCTAATAAATTATAGGCATTAAATATTGCAACACCCTCAGCCACACGACACCCCAACAGGGGTTCGTGGCACAAAAATGCACGACAGTTGGAAAATAAACACAATGCCACCTACCATATACGCCAAAGAGCGTTATACACGAATGCCAACTCCAGAAACACCCAAGAACGGCGTAGACCTGACGAAGAACAAAACCCATTCAAATGTAAATAACTTTCCCCTGGGAAATAATTGGTAGGAACTGTACTAGGAGAGGAAAGGGCTTACTTGTGTAGTTCCAACGAGATTGTTCGAAGCTGAATCGGATTCCAGACAAACTCCCGACGGATCTTCAAAGGTCTGGCCTCCTACTTTGGCTCCAAAATGGCTCAGACACCTCCTCTTCCAAATGAGGAGGCTACTACCTGTTTTAAGCCGAAAAAACAAAGTACATCGCATGTAATTCTGAGTACACAGCGTGTACTTCTTTCATTTAACTGTTCATTTGATGGCACCACCACACTGTTCACCTGTCGACCTGATTACACGGCATGTACTCTTGAGTACACGGCGTGTACAGTCGCCCATCGGGCGGCGACTCCACCGCCTTACTACTTAAGCCTGTCGACTGACTACATGGCGTGTAAGGTACCACTACACGGCGTGTAGTTAGTTCCTACACCACTCATCACTGACAAGGCTACACGCCCTGTGTACTCATCCCAACACGGCCAAAAGTACACGGCATGTGGAAAAAGTACACGGCGTGTAGTTTCGAAATTTATCATTTTTCCCCATTTTCCATATTTTCTCAAAAACACTTAATGAAAATGAAAAAGAAGAAGCACGTACCTCAAAAATAAGAACAGGGTTCTTACATTATGTTCATCAATACTATAATCCTTCTAATGCATTCCCTACTTACATTTGTACATCATAACCTGGGGAAACTGACACATAAGAAATGGTGAGCTCAGATAATCTATAACGGTAAACATGGGAGACATCAATATATGATCATATGAATGAATAATATTATCATAATAGTACATAAATTTTGAATATAAATTTAAAATTCCATTCACATTCATTTATGGATCATAATCCTATGTTATCGAATAAATCATTATAATTTCAAAAGGCATGTATCGTAATAGAAAAAAATAATCATAAACTAGTCTTGAACTATAATTTTAAGTTCTAAAATTATGGCTAAAACATTGGTCTAAAACCATTTTAAAATTTCAAGGTTATATTCCAATACCAACAGACCATAACAAATCCGGTATCACCACCTTTATCGTAAAGTAATTTAAGGACATTGACATGCATCCCATATTAGATCAAGAAATTAACATATATTGCATTATTATCTCATGAGATATATAAATTAACTAGTGACTGATAGGTAACAGTTCATACAAGTCAAATAATTAATGTCATACTAATGTGTTCCACAAGATCATAACTCATTAATCATATCAAATCCCATGAATGGTATTGTTTTCATAAACATTTCACCATATACTAATTATTTGAAAATAAATGCGCTTTATTAACATTTCATCTCTTCATTATAAACATAACCATCCATTGATATAATAATTAAGGTATCCTTGGGTTATATACCAATTAATTCTATATAAACAACATATTATATTTCTATATATGGAAAACAATTTTTAAAGATAACTTGGAATAATTCATTAGTAAAATAGACATTCAATTTGGTAATAACTTGTTTTTAAAAACGTGTGTAATTATAATGGAAAAAGATATCATTTATAAGACCCTAAAAACAATATAAATGGATATTAAATGAAAATAATACTCATTATCGTAAGAATTTCTATTCACATAGTTTAAGATAAAAAACATTCTTTTCACAATTTTAGAATTAAATTATTTTCAGAACTAAAGAAATGTTCCTTCAAAAATATTTTCTGTAGAAAAACAAATGGGTGAAAATGAATTTTAAAAATTATGAGATAACAAAAAAAACCTTCAATATAATTTTAAAAACATTTACATGCAATATAAATATAAAATAATCCTCCCAACATATACATACAACTAAAAAATCTTGAATATTGACGAGTTTGTAAAATAAAACCCTTACCTTAAAATTCTCAAGGTTTGAAACCATTATGAAATCCTATATAATAAATTAATATTTTTTATACCTATATACCAGAGTAATTTTCAAATTTATGAAATCATATTTGATCCCATCATAAAAAAAATTACACCACTTTTTATCAATAATTCCTTAATAGAATCTTTGTTTTGGGGAAATTGATTTTTCGTTTATCATGAGTATTTCAATTTAATAGTTTCGGTCCTTATACAGTTCTCTTTGTAATATCATCTACAAAATTTTTATAATTATAGAAATAACATATATATTAATAATATACAATTTTATATTCATCCATACTTGTTACAGATAGAAGGATTTCTTTCATCTTTCCTGGAGACGGTAATCTGTATATATGCATGAATATTGTTTTTATATTTCTACGAAAGGAAATAATTACAGATAATTATTAATTCTCCATCCAAATAAAATTACTATATCCTATATATTCAGAATATTCATCATTATTACTAACCATGTAAAATATAAATGAATAAAATCACATCATTTAATGGAAATGGTGGTCTACACATAACCATGAATGAAGTTATCATTTTTTAATAGTTTGGAATGTTAGAAGGTATATGAAACATTATAATTACATAACCAAAATATTTAAAAATTATTCCCATAAAAATTACCATCTATGAAATATATTCTGGATAAATGAATTTTATCGCTTTGGGGATATGGTAAGTTGTACATATGAATGTGTGACAAATTCACATCACATTTGATGGTAAATAGGGCTTATAATAGTGTTTTTTTAATATAATAAACTTTAATTACATTTATGGTACATATTTTAATATAATATTATAAATAACATATATTTTGAGTCATTTAAGGATAGTAGAAAATAAAGACTTTGGCTTTGGAAATTAACTTTTCTAAGAAGTGACTCTTTTAAATTTCCTTTAAAGGGATTTGGGGTTGGTCTTTTGAAACGACCAAAACCTTAGAAATGATATTACTAATTTAAATAAGACAATTTTTTAGAAATTTATCATGATATAATTCTAAATGTTGTGTAAATAATTCAACGAAAATTAACATTTTATAGTTGATTTAAGGGGAACTTTTTAAAAATTTTAAAAATATTAAATTATATTAAATTCATTCAGAATACAAATGTTTCCAAATAAAATATAAATGTATAAAACATTCAATTTTAGAATATATATTAGACCCATTTTCCTATGATAGTTTTTTACATTTTTTATGTAATTTGAGAAAATATTATTCACATTAAATATCATTATTGTCGATTTAGAAACTGTTCACTAAATGTTTACTACAGGTTATAATGAAAATCATTCAAAATTTATTTAATTGTTTAAAAAAACATAAATATAATATTGAACTATTAAATAAATTGAAAATTTTAATTTTCCAAAATAGATTTTCATTTAATTTTTTAAAATTCTTTTATTATATTGTTATATTAATTGAAAAATATTTCACCAGCGCTGTATAAACATTTATAGTAATTAAAATATTTAAAAATTAGAAATAAAAAATACCCATTAATATAATTTCATTATGAACAAAATAAGTATTAATATTTGTTCATAACTAGTTTTTTTCCATATGTGAACACATCAGATGTTTTAAAGACAAAGTAAAATTTTATAGACATTATTTGATTTAAATAATATATAAGTCAATATGAATGAGAATATTCCATTAAAAAAAATAAAAAATAAGCTGTTATGGGTAGAAATATCTTCATAAAAATTATATTGGAAGAATAATTAGGGCCTTATCAATTAATTTTGTTTCTATGTTATTCTAATTTACACTCTACCGAGGTGCTAAATTTTACTGTATTTAATATTTATTTTGTTCAAAAATGAAAGGGTCCTATTAAAATAAATTTAAATTCCTAATTAAAAATAAATAATTCATTTTATCAATTATAATATATATAAATGGGAAAGTTAATTTTAATGGGTGAAATAATACAATAAGAACGGTATTTATGAAAAATATACTTTAATCATCAAACAAGATTTATTATTTTCCAATCAATAATAAAATATATTATATGAATGAAAAAAAAATTATTTAATATATAATTTATGAATTTTATTAATATATTTCAATAATGATGAGTTTTATTTTGTCAATAAAATCACATTTTTTGAAAATAATGATTTTTTTCAGAATAAAAATCAATTTTATTTCCAAATAAATTTTTAGTTTTCATTATATTAATTTTATAACTAATGAATTAATTTTATAAATGTGGAGACCTTATATTTTGAATAATTTACTTATAAATACTCACTCTCACTAATCAAACAGCTTAGTAAGAGTGGAAACATAATACTTTAATAATGTCACATGGATTTTTTAAACTCTATGTTGTGTGTAGGGAAATATATTAAAATATTGTTGATTTAAATAGAAACTATTTCATAAAAATATCATGGTGTTACATTATTCCCATTTAAAACGATTTTACCCCTCAAAATTCATCATTATGATACAAAAATATAATGTTACTTCTTCCTTGTCTCACCCCTGGGTTCCCACATAGCTTCCTAAAATTGGTTGTTTTAACAAAAAAATTCCAAGTGAGTGGCCTTGTTTTGTTGCACATTATCTAAATGATATAGAATTTTTATTAGTAGTTCATCATAGAAAAAATAATCATCCAGAGGATTTACATTTTACTTCAATACATGTGAAGGATAATGTATATACATTCTCTGGAGATATACAGGGAACATATCATACCAAAATAGGGATTTAGTGGAAGCACCAATTAATAGGATACCATCCTAATAAGATAACTAATTTCAAAATTACCTATATGAAGAGGTATTATTATACAAATATTTCCAAATTTTATCACACTTTTCCATGAAGATATTTGTTGGAATGAATTGTCAATAACTTTAAACCATACTACTTTCTGATGATTAAAAGCATAAATTTATTATGAAATATGACCTACAATTATGATTTGATTAATGGTTATAAACATATTTTTAATTTCATTAGATAGATCAAGTACAAGTATATTTCTTTTTCAATAATTATTCCAACATGTTAGTGATCTGGACATCATACCCTATATGAATAACTAATCTCACCAACGCCTAATCTTAGTCATGTTATAGATACATGGGTAACTGGTCCTATATCAAGGCCTAGGAAGGACTTGTGGACATATCTTAAATATATAATAGAGTTTTAAAATGGGAAATAATTCCCCCCAAAAGGTTGTGATGATCCTGAACTCCCATTCTATCGACCAATGTTATTTATAAAGTTTCAATGGGTCTAAAACCTGGATGGACCACCTACCTTTATAATTAACCTTCATTGTGAGTTATTAATGTGGGAACTATTGGGAGTTTACATTAGAGATAAATAAGGTAATCATGATTGAATTTCTTCTGTAACCACCCTAAATCACTCAAAACTGAGTATTAGGAATGACTATTCTGGATTTTTTTAAAAAAAAAATCTAAAACTGATGTGAAATTATTCAACTGTGTTATCTCTTTCCAAGGTAAAATGGATATACTCTCCAACTCCAGTTATGGATTTGTTTCCACATTTTTTGAAAAAACAAATGGTGAAACTGTCATATTGTTTATATAAATATTGAACCATTTATAAAAATGAGGTACTTCGTCTTTATCCTTTAACATTGAATGTAATTGAACAAACACATATTGTTATATATGATGTTTTGTGAGTATATTTTTTTCACTTTTAGAATTCTTAAATTTTGTACAATATAAATGAAATTATCAAATGATTCAATGGATTCAAAGACAAACAGAAAATAATCATTACCCTAGAGGCCTTAATATAGGTTGTCACCAATACAACACATCTAGTTATAGTTGGTAAATGTTGTGGTCTAGGAGTACCAAATCAATGGATCCATCCAAAATGTTTAATTATATCAGGAAAAAATAGTGGTTCAATTACCGTTTTTAAGAACCCGGTTATTATTCTTGATGTACAAGTTTCTTCTTTTCTCTTTTCCTTTAGTGTTTTTGAGAAAATAAGGAAAATGGGAGAAAATCCTAAATTTTGTTACTACACACTGTGTACGTTTCCACACGCCATGTACTTTGGCCTTGTGGACTGAGTACACAGGGCGTCTAGGTCGGGCGACAATGATGGCTGTAAAAACTGACTACACGCCATGTAGTGGGTCCCTACACGCCATGTAGTCAGTAGGTAGGAAAATAGTAAGGCGGTGGCCAGCTGAGCGATCGTACATTCCGTGTACTCAGTAATACACATCATATACTCATTTCGACAGATGAATAGTACCACGGTGGAAAGAAGCCTCTGAAGGAATAGTTAAAAAAATTAAAACTACATGATGTGTACCCAATAGTACAAGACGTGTAGTCTGTTTTTTTCTTAATATGGGAAGTTTCCTCCCCTGTTCATAGGGAAGGATTAAAACCAGAGGAGAACTCAGACGGGATAGCCGGAGCTTTGGAGATCGCCCGTTCGAGCACCAAGAATCTGTTTCCGCCTCCGTCAATCGCGTTGGAACCGTACGGGTAAGCCGTCCCCTCTCATTGAGTTTTTCTTACCAATTATTTCCCATGGGGATGTTATTTTCGTTTTACTGGGAATTATTTTACCTCAGATCTATGTCGTTCATGTAAATTTCAAGGAGTGTCGTTCACGTATACCAATTGGGGGTGAATGAGGTAGGTGGTCTAGTGTTTATTTCCAACTGTTGTGGTTAAATTTTTATACCGTTGTGATATGTTCCCATGAATTTTGTGTTTTATGGATGAGTCCTTGAATAATGAAATACCTAAAATTGCATAGGTAGTTTAATGAAAATTTATAACTACTGTTGAGATCACTGTTTTGATCCAGGACCACCCCCGTAGGTGCATTCCTCTTTTTAGCCGTTTGGCTAGGTTACCCGAGGGTATACTGTAAATTTAGCATGCATTAAATTTCCTTGAGAGGAATTTTATATAATTTCTTGTTTATATTTTGGGCTAGGCCGGGATACTTGTGCCTGAGGGCAGTGTTCTATTTAGCCTAAGGGTGGTGTTCTATTTAGCCTGAGGGAAACTTCTTTCATGCATGAGGGCTGTAGATTCTGTGCCAAAGGGAAACACTTCGTACGCCTGAGGGAAATATCTGTTATGCCTGAGGGAAATTACATGTAGTTTGTGACTCTGATTACGTGAGGTTATGGTTTGTATATATGAGGACGGTGTTATCATTAACTATTCCCCGTGGTGATTTTTATATGTTATACCTGTTAAGTTAAATCACATGCTTAGAATAGTTTAATAAATATAAAAATGGCAAGATAAATGGTAAAGTTAGTTACTTTTGAGTAATTCTTAGTTTATTTCATTTATTACTACACAATGTTGTAGCAGATTTTCACTGAGAGTTGGGCACAGGCCTTTGGTGGGTGCCAAAAGGGATTTATTTCTCGCACCCTATTTGCGATCATGTCTTTATCCCCAAACAGATTACATTTCTATAGGTATGGATAAGGGAAAGGGTCCCTATACAGGTTCTTGATTGTATCAGAGGAATAAGAGCACATGGAACCGAGCTTAGGCATTCGATGCTGCTGCATTTTTTTTACTCTTCTTGGTTTTGGTTTTTTATGCCTATACATTCCAGTTTATTTATTTATATTGTAGTATATCATTTCCAAGATGATTCCATAGAATTAGTGACATGATGTATTTGTATATATATATATGAATTCTTGTACTCTTTTACTTCAGTTTTCCATTTCAGTTGTATATTGTTTACTGCTTCTGTTGTTGTATGTTATTTATTCTTTCCGTTGCGCTACACTTTGACAAATGAGGGCATAGTTTCCCCACAATCATACTTGGACCCTCACTACTAATCGGCAGCCTCTTGAATATGGAGAAATGTGCTTGAGGTCATGTGACCAACCAGGTTCGGGGCACCCGTTGAGTGGAACCCAGAACCGGGACGTTACAAAGTGGTATTAGAGGGGTTATTTTCATTGAATTACTATTTGGGGCCTTAGTCAGTAATAGGATGGACATGGTAGTTGGTTATACGTTTTTCCTGGGAGTAGCTAACACGTGTACAGGGAAAAGCCAGTCTACCTCGTATTTTTGAAATTATTCTGATTTTGAAATTTTACAGTTGATTTGATTATCACTGTTGGGTGACGCACTTGTGGGGTGCTGTTTATATGTTATCCATGGGTTCTATTTAGTTGAAATCCAATGATATGAGGGTATTCAATATCATGAATCATTTAGTCACATGCTATAAAATCATATTCCATGCATAGTTCCATTCCCTGTAGGTGCATTAGAAATTGCATGTTGTCGTGATAGTTGTTGTGATAGAAAAGCATGTTGTTGTGATAGTTGATCTGATAAATACCTGCTATGTGATAGGGTATCTTTGTGTGAGCTTGTTGACTGAATGGACACCAAACTTTGGTTTTTGGAGAGTATGGGCCCTCAATGACCGGAATTTGGTGGATCATTGACTTGTTTACTTATGTATAACATGTAGAAGATGTCAAAAATTGATTCGTGGGGTGTATGGGCCCTCACAGATCAAAATTTGGCACCTAAGTGTTGTTTTTCAGAATTTTTTGGGTTCTGGAGAATTATATGAGGCTTACTATCTAGAAAACCCAGGATACAGGCCATGTAGTTCCTTGGACACACGTCATGGGTCCTTCTGTTCGGGAAGAAATGAAAACTTTTTGAGTACACTTCGTGTACCCTAAGTACACGCCGTGTAGCCTCATCCCATGTCATAGACCGCGTGGGCGGGGACACGGGGTAGGGAAAGGCTTGGGAAGAAACATGTCGTGTACCCGATGTACACGTCGTGTAGTGTTGACCCAGAGTCTGCCCGTGTGACTAACAACACAGAAAGAGGATACCATAAGACATACACGCCGTGTCCACCTCGAAACATGCCGTGTAGTCTGACCCGGGGACCGTGTCGTGTAACTAACAAACATGGGTTGGTGTTACCTCTTCTTGAACACGTTGTGTGCCAAAGGGACATGCCGTGTAGTCCTTACCAGTGGGAGACCGTGTAGACTTAGCCATGTGGCTAGAGAAACGGGGTGATATACATGCCGTGTGCGGTTGTAACATGCAGTGTGGTGTCAGCCGAATAGTCGGTCGTATCACGAATGACACAGAAAGTTGGAAATTAAACCATACACACCGTGTAGATGTTATACACGTCGTGTAGTCTTGTTCAAGTGAGTCGTGTGGCTGAGCCATGTAGAAGGGCGCAGGCAGGGAAGAAAAATTTGAGAACACGCTATGTAGTGTTATAAACGCCATGTAGTCAACTTTTGTAAATTTTGAAAACTTTCTTTCTCCATCTCCTTGTTTCAGTCTTTGATAATCTTGGTCTAAGGTGTGAGTTTTAACTTGTAGAGTCATGCTTCCGATAAAACCACGTGTTGTTCGTCTAGAGATCAGAAACGATTATACTCCAGAGATGGTAGGTCATGGCCTACTAGTGGATATGCCAGCAGATCTAGATATGGCGCCATACATTATACCGGACACAGGAGCGGATGCGCAGTTCCGTGAAGGCTTCATGCGGCTCATGCAGACTATTCAGGGAGCACCGCCTGCTGCCACATCTATGGATAAGATGACTTGTATCTTCCAGCAGCAGTATCCGCCTATGTTTTCATGGGATAGAAGACCACAGGTAGCAGAGTCTTGGCTCGATTCATTTCATACAATTTTCGAGCATCTTGAGACGCCACCAGGGCAGAGGGTCAAGATTGCGACTTATATGCTGCGCGATTCCTCCAAGAGTTCGTTGGATGTTACCACCGTGTCATAGCATCACAGATACATGGCGTGGGAATATTTTAAGACATAATTCTATGACTTATTCTTCCCATAGATGCTGAGGGAAGATAGAGCTCGAGAGTTCATGAATCTATAGCAGTTCTCTATGTCGGTGATGGATTATTCTGCTCGTTTCATCGAGCTTAAGCGCTTTTCACCTGTTCTAGTGGGTGATGAGTCATTGAGGGATAGACACTTTGATAATGTTCTTCGATATGACATCTGCTAACTGGTGAATTTTTTCAGGTTTCCTACAATACTTTCTCTTGTGAACCAAGAACTGATTCCGAGCGGAATCTGTGTGAAGCTAGAGGTGTGGGCCTGGGCGGTTCAACACCAGTTTCTGGTACTATTTCTACTGGTAAGAGGAAGAGACAGATGGACTTCTCTCACGGTGGAAGTACCAGCCAGATGAAAATTTCAGGTGGACAGATTAGGTTCTCCTAGTGTGGTAAGTAGGGGCACAAGAGACTGCAGTGTCCAGGTGACCCAGTGGAGTGCCGAGCTTGCAGCAAGATGGGTCATCATCATCGTTTTTTTGGTCGTTTTCACCAGTGGCTAGTGAGAGGGGTTATGTGTAGACTCTGCATGCGGGAGCAAGACCATAAGATTCTTACCAGTCAGGCAAGTGGGATACGTAATGATGTACAGGAAGAGTTTTTGGTTGTGGCCATGGTAGCTAGACACCAGGATCTTAGAGGCAGCGGGGCGGGACAACTCAGGGTAGCCAGGTTGCATCGTAGGGCTACAACACTAGGCAGGCATATGCAGTGCAACAGACCCAATAGGAACAGGATCCCAGAACTTCTACATTCATAGTTACTATTCTAGTAGCTTCTTTTTTTTCTTCAGTACTTTTTGATACAGGTTCCACACATACCTTTGTATCTTTTCTTGTTGTGGAAATCCTTGGGCTCTATGTCTCTTATTCTTCTGATGTTATGACGTTCGACACTCCGTTGGGGACTAGAATGGCTATTGTGCGTCAGTGCAGGCTGTTCCCCCTTGATATTGGTGGGTCTCACTTTTTTTAGGACCTCTATGTCTTGGAGATGAAGAACTATGATGTCATTCTTGGGATGGACTGGTTGGTTCCCTTTCGAGCCTTTGTTTACTGCTATCGTCTCAGGGTGCGTTTCACGTCACCAGAGGGTGGAGAGTTTCTATACAATGGTGAGTAGGATGTTCAGGATAGTCGAGCTGGACTAGAGAATCGTGGGTGAGGTGGAGTCACAACATAGATTGCGAGTTTATATCTCGATGATCAGGGGACTTTTCAGAAGGACTTCTCTCATGTAGTTGATCATTTCATGGATGTCTTCTCAGACAAATTTTCTGGTCTACCTCTAGAGCGTGAGGTGGCTTTCTCTATTGAGCTTATGCCAGGAGTGGCACCAGTATCCATTACTCCTTAAAGGATGGCTACACCTGAGTTATAAGAGCTCAAGAGACAGTTAGACGAGTTACAATCAAAGGGTTTTATCAGACGCAGTACTTCTCCTTGCGGTTCTCCAGTCCTTTTTGCGAAGAAGGCGGATGGTACCATCAACCTCTGTGTGGATTATCATAAGCTGAACCAGTTGATGATCAAGAACCGATATCCCTTAACATGTATTGATGATATTTTTGATCAAATTCATGGAGAAAGAGTGTTCTCGAATATTTACTTGAGATCAGGATATCATCAGTTGCACGTGAGACCATCTAATATAACTCTCACAACCTTCATAAGTAGGTATGGTCTATATGAGTACTTGGTTATGCCGTTAGGACTCATGAACGTGCCATCAGTTTTCATGGCTCTGATGAATCGTGTGTTCTATCCTTATCTGGATTCTTTTGTGATAGTATTCGTGGCCAATATCTTGGTGTACTCTCACACTCTACATGACCAAGCCACCCATCTTGAGATCATGCTGAGTACACTGAGAGAGCATCATCTATATGCTGTGTTCTCAAAGTGCCACTTTTGGATGGACCAGATTCACATCCTAGGTCGTATCATCTCAGAGGTAGGATTTGCAGTAGACCCAGAGAAGGCGAGAGAAGTATTTTCCTGGGAGCACCCTAAGAACGTGTTTTAGATACAGATTTTCTTGGGGACTGCTGGATACTACATGCGTTTTATTCAAGACTTCTGCCGCTTAGCATCACCATTGACAGGTTTGACTAAGATGGTTGTGATGTTCGTTTGGTCAGAATCTTGCAAGATATCCTTTCAGGGGATGAAGGGAAGGTTGAAATCAGCACCAATCCCAATACTCCTAGAGTAGGGGAAAATCTATACAGTTTACTATGATGAATCAGGTATTGGGCTGAGAGTTGTGTTGATGTAGGGTGATTGAGTTTTTGCTTACAGGTCTCGGTAGTTGAGGCCACATGAGAGGAATTACTCGATGCAGGACCTCGAGTTGGCTGTAGTTGTTCATGTGTTGTGCTATTGGAGACATTATCTCATGGGAGAGCATTTTGTGGTTTTCACCAACCACAAAAGTCTCAAGTACATTTTTACTCAGCGTGACTTGAATATGAGACAGTGAAGGTGGGTTGAATACCTTCAGTCCTTCAATTTTGAGCTTTCCTATACACCTGGTAAGGGTAACGCAGTTGCTGATGCACTGAGTAAGAAGACTCAGATACAGACAGTACATGAGGCCAGTGGTGAGTGGTAGCTTATGGATTTGTTCTCTGAGATGCATTTTGAGGTGCACGAAAGTCAGGGTAAAACATATATTTTATCATTAGCCGTAATGTATACCCTCTTGTATAGAGTGGGGGTGAGACAATTATCTGATTTAGAAGGCCTAGTTCTCCAGGATTCGGTGTCAATTGAGGACCCTCCTCCTAGGTGGATGATAGGCAATGATGAGGTACTGTGTTTCCATGGACGAGTTTGGGTTCCGAGGTATATACGTGAGGAGTTGATGCGGGAGTTCCATGCTTCAGTTTGGGCAGTTCATCTCGGAGTTACCAAGATGTACCATGACCTGAGATGTCAGTACTGGTGGTCGAGTATGAAGAAAGAAGTAGCTAGTTTTGTTACAAGATGTCCCACCTGTCAATAGGTGAAGGTGGAGCATCAGAGGCCTGCCGGACTGTTACAGCAGTTACCCATTCCAGAGTGGAAATGGGATGATGTCATAATGGACTTCGTGACAGGGAAGTCGAGGTCACCTCGAGGCAAAGATGTTGTGTGGGTTATTGTGGACAGACTCATGAAGGTAGCTCACTTTTTTCCGATCAAGGATACATTCGGTGTTCACGATCTCAGAATGATTAATATCCAAGAGGTTGTTTGTCTTCATGGGTTTCCTTGTTCTCTAGTTTTAGATAGGGACTCCCTTTTTATGTCTCGTTTCTGGCAAAGGTTTTAGAGGGCACTGGGTACATAGGTGCCTCTGAGCACAGGTTACGACCCTCAGACCGATGGTCAGTCAAAGAGTACGATACAGGTGCTCGAGGACATGCTACGTGGATGCATCCTAGACTTTGGGGGCTCTTGGGAGAGTAATATACCCCTAGTCGATTTTTCCTATAATAATAGTTTTCAGGAAACTATTGAGATGGCACATTATGAGGACTTATATGGTAAGCCATGCCAATCACCTTTATACTGGATAAAGGTAGGTGAGACAGCTTTACTAGGACCATGTCTCATGAAGAAGACTTCGTAGCCGGCCCAGTTGATTTTGAAGTGGATGGCGACGACACAGTCTCGTCAGAAATCATATGTCGATCACCACAGACGACCCTTAGAGTTTGTGGTCAGGGATCAGGTTTTCTTGCATGTTTCACCGAGGTTGGGACACCGGCGGAATAAGAGACAGTGTAAACATTCACCGAGGTATGTGGGTCCATTTTAGATTCTAGAGAGAGTCGGGCCAGTTTCCTATCGGTTGAAGTTATCACAGAGGTATCGGGCCATGCACGACATCTTCCATGTATCTCACATGCATCGCAATCATTCAGACCCATCTCACGTTTTTCAGCCAGAGGAGGTTGAGCTTCAGATAGATGCATCCTTTGAAGAGCATCTGATTCATATCGTGTATAGGAGCATGAAGGTTCTCCGAGGCCGGTCAGTTCCTCTCATACGGGTTCTATGGGAGAATGGCCAAGTGCAGGACAAAACCTAGGATTGGGAGACCGACGTACGTGCTCAGTGGCTAGAGTTATTCATAGATATATCATCTCCACCCTTGGAAGTGAAATTTGGGGACAAATATCTTTAAGGGGGGAAGTTTTTAAGAACTTTTTTCTTATTCTTAAGGTACGAGTTTCTTATTTTCTCTTTTCTTTTTGAGTTTTTGAAGAAATAATAAAAGTGGGAGAAAATCATAAATTTTGTAACTACATGTCGAGTATGTTTCCAAATTCCATGTACTTTGGCCATATGGAATGATTAAATAGGTTGTGTAGGTCGAGCGACGATGATGGGTGTAAAAACCAACTACACACCGTGTAGTGGGTCCTTACACGTTGTGTAGTTAGTCAGCAGGAAAATAGTAAGGCGGTGGCCAGGTGAGCAACCGTACATTCCTTGTACTCATGAATACATGTTGTGTACTCATGTCGACAGATGAATAGTACCGTGGAAGAAATATGCCACCAAATGAATAGTTAAAAAATGAAAAATACATGCCATTTACCAAACAGTAAACACTGTGTAGTCTGTTTTTCTTGCATAAAATAGAAAGTAGCCTCCCCTGTTCACAGGGAAGGCTTTGAACCGGAGGAGAACTCGGAAGGGACAGCCATAGTTTTGGAGATCACCCGATTGATCCCTAAGAATCTGTTTCTGCCTCCCTCAATCTCGTTGGAACCATACGGGTAAGCCCTCCCCTCTCCTTGAGCCGTTCTTACCAATTCATTCCCAAGGGGAAGTTATTTATGTTTGAACTGGAATTATTTTACCTCAGATGTACATCGTTCTTAGAATATTTGAGGACCGTCGTTCACGTATACCGATCGTGGGCTACCGAGGTAGGTGGTCTAGTGTTTATTTCCAACTACTGTGGTAAATTTTTTTACCGTTGTGATATGCGCCCAGGAATGTGGTGTTGTATGGATGAGGCCTTGAAAAATTAAATAGCTAGAATTGCATATGTAGTTTAATGAACATGTATAACTTTTGTTTGGGATCACTGTATGGATCCAGGACAACCCCTGAGGGTGTGTTCCTCTGTTGATTCATTTGGCCAGGTTACCTGAGGGTATACCATAAAATTTAACATGTTTTAAATTACCTAGAGGGGAATTTTATATAATTTCTTGCTTATTTTTTGGGATTGCCCCGATTACTTTTGAATGAGGGTATTGTTCTATTTAGCCTGAGGGTGGTGTTCTATTTAGCCTGATGGAGGTGTTTTGTTTAGCCTAAGGGAAACTTCTTTCATGCCTGAGGGCTGTATATTCTGTGCTTGAGGGCAAAACTTCGTACGCTTGAGGTAAATATCTCTTATTCCTGAGGGAAATTACCTACGGGTTGTGAATCTGATTACCTAAGGGTAAGGTTTGAATGTCAGAGGACAATGTTATCATTAACATTTCACCATGTTGATTTTTATATATTATACTTGTCAAGTTAAATCATAGGCTTGGCATGGTTTAATAAATATGAAAACAGAAAGATAACTAGTAAAGATAGTTAATTTTGTGTACTCCATAGTTTATTGCATTTATTACTACTCAATGTTGTTTCACATTTTCACTGATAGTTGGGCACAGGCCTTTGGTGGGTGCCTTATGGGATTTATTTCTCACACCCTGTTTGGGGTCATGTCTTCGGACCCAGATAGATTACATTTCTGCCGGTATGGATAAGGGAAAGGTTCCCTATATAGGTTCTTGATTGTAGCAGAGGAGTAGGAGCGCATGGGACTGAGCTTAGGTTTGCGATGCTACTGCGTTTTTTTTACTCTGCTTGGTTTTGTTTTACTATACCTGTACTATCCAGTGTATTGCTTTATATTACATTGTACCCTATTCTGGCTATTTTCATAGAATTAGTGACATGATGCATCTATATATATATATATATGACTACTGGTACTCTTTTACTTCAGTTGTCCATTTCAATTGTATATTTTTTACTGCTTCAGTTGTTGTATATTATTTATCCTTTCTGTTGCGCTACACTTTGACAAATGAGGGCATAGTTTCCCCACTATCAAACCTGGGCCCTCACTGCTAGTCAGCAGCCTCTGGATTTTGGGGGAATGAGTTTGAGGTCATGTGACCAACCGAGTTTGGGGCACCCATTGAGTGGCACCCGGAACAGGGACATTACACCATTGGCCATCTTTCACATGACATGATAAAAGATAGGAAGTGTCCCATGTTTCCTAATTAAACTGATTTGGGAGCTTATCCATGGATTAAAACAATGTGTACCTTCCCTACCTACGGTAGGTGGATGAGGGAAATCATGATGACAATACAATCACTTCAGAGCATCATAGGATGGCTCCCACAATTTTTTTCATCATCATTTACGTTTTACCATGATTCCACTAGGATATATAGATGATGTTGTGACCACCCCAACCATCAAAATCAAGGCACCCAGTAGCATATCCTACCATGGGTAACTATATAATTCTGATATGGAATAGGATTATATCCATGTTATCACTAAAATTGCTGAGGCCCACCGGTGTATCCTCACTGTGGACCAAAATCATTCACATATCATCACTAACATGGATCCTCAAACATCTTCACAGATAGCCTTAGTTACTACAGAATCATATGGATCACCCCAGCCCACTTTTGTGGATGAATTTTTTTCACCTTTAATTAGTGATTGTCTTTAATATGGGAACCAAAAAAGAACTCACACCTCAAATGGAACTTTGGGCATTGAGCCCCAAATCTTATATTGGGAATCGGCCTACAAAACAACATATCGAGCAATTACCATTCAAATGAGATACTCCATAGAAGAGGAGAACTGGAAAAACTATATTTGAATCAATATGATACCAACTGAATCTGGGAAATTATCATCATATCCATATGAGAACACCCATGAGAAGTATACCCATACCTTTCATTATTCATCTAATCCACAATAATATATCTTACCTTTTACATCCAATTTAGTAAATGAAGGGATCGACGATATCTCTCATGAATCCATAGATGGTATTACAAAATATTTTATAATTTTAGAGGATAATTTTAATATAAAATATGGATAGTGATAAATAATAGCTTAGTATCTAGATTCCATGTGACGAATCCCATCATCATCCGCTCACCCAACCATTGGTAGAGGAGAGGTGTTTTCATGGATCCTACAAATAAACCTCTTATTTATGAAAATGAAATTTAATTGTAGTATTATATTGATCAAATACAATGAGAGAATATGGATATTCAATAAATAATTATAGTAACGATTCTTGTATGTCAACCCTGGAATGTCATAAAAACACTTTTCTATGAAAGCTCTCCATGTGGTAACATTACCCATCATACAAGTCTGGGGGGTATATTCAAAATTTTCATCCACTTAATGGGTGAGATCCAAAAAAAATTCTCCTCATCCCACCCCACAGGGATGGGGGAATTTACATATTATCATTACCCTCATCCCACAGGGCTGGGGGATTTCAATATTTTTTACCTCCTCATCGAGGGAATTCGAAGAACCATATAACCTTAGTCCTTTCCACAAATACTCTAAGAGATTAGGGATCTCTTAATCAATAGATAACATCTACATCATTACGGGCCCCCAATTCCTCATCACATCACCTTGAACCAATTTAGACCATGGTTCATCATCCTAAACTCCAAACACTAATGTGTTCCTATTCCAATAGATATAATGGTATCTTATTGGAAAAATTAGGTGGTCGCTCAACTCATGATGGAAAAAAGGTATATTCCTTCACATAGAATGTAACATCCCAGGTAAATATAGAATATGAAATTTTAAAATTTATTAATATTTATGAATTGAATATTAATTATACTTTAAAGGGGATTATATTTATGATAGCGTACTCAACATGCAAAAATATGTATCTATGAAATCTTATGTTTCACATTACTTTGAGTTATACCGAGAAATAATATAATAAGATTATTATTTTAAATGGTAGTTAATTCCTAGCCATTGTATTGACAGGAATGAATAGAACTAAATACAGTATGATTTGTAATGTTTTTTGAGTGTTTTTACATTTATCCAATAAGTTTTAGAGGCTTGAAAAATAATGAATTCTATTTTAAGCAAGAAAAACTCTATTATTATTAAAATAGTTATTTTCCCACCTTTTGATGGTGAACCCTTTTTAAATATAGTTTTTATCACATTTAGATGCTCCATTTTACAAAAATAAACTTCTTCATTAGAATTTGGAAATCCAAATTTACTTTGTGTAAAATTCTGGTATTTTTCTGATAAAGATCATTTTTTAATGAATATAAAAAAAAAATTCTTTTTAATTCACAACTACCATTTAATCTAATTTGTTTATGTAGATAGAATATAATTTTAATTGGTATTAAATTATATTAGGCTTATATTTTTACTATTTAATCTAATTATAGTCATTGAAATTAATTTCATTTTTTAATTATACATAAACACATGTCAATCTATTTGTAGTTTTTACTTCTTAAAATACGCATTTCTGTTTTCACAATGGGAATTAATTTCTACCACTTCTGTGTTTTGAATATGGAATAATGGATTCCATATTAGGAATAATGAGGTCTAATTTGTTTAAACAGGTACCTTTTATTTTTAGCCATTATGAATAGTAACATCAGTAAATATTTTATTTACCATGGTTAAAGGGTAAATCTGGTAAATATGGTATAGAAATAATATTATTATAATAATAAATTTCTTTAATATGTGTTCTAACCCTATTGTATGATCCTAGTCCTACCATTGGAATCCTTAGGTTGATTTTGGGGCCGCATAGTTCCACTTGTAAGTGAAAATGACATTTTAAAAAAATTAATATAATGTTAAGGAAAATGTAACATAAACATATATCTTTTTTTAAAATAGTTTTTATATGAGGTTATATAAGTGATTTAATTAAATTAAAATATTAATTGGAAAAATAAAAATATTTCCTAGATCATGGTATTTTATTTGTAATTTTTAGACATGAAATAAATAAATTTATTTATGACATAATGGTGAGGTAGTGATTTTTATTGTAAGAAATGTTTTAAATAAATGAGATTTTAAATATTAAAATAAATTTATTTTGAAACTTTTTATTCCATACATAAATTTTATGGATACTATTGACTTTCTATATTTTAATTTTTTATGGTTATTCAAATTAATCAAGTTGTTATATATATTTTTAAATTTCTTGATACGAATAGTTTATAAATTGACATAAATGTGTTGTTTAAAAACAATTAATATTTTATTAAATTATAAAATAATCCAAAAAATTTATTCTTAGTACAAATTACATATATGATATAAAAATTTCATTAAAGATCCTTTTTTTGTCTCTTGGAATTTTTTGTAAATATGTTAAAAATATAGTATAAATATACAAGAAGGCATGATATAAGTTAAATTAGGTAACTAAGGGTTAATGCTAAATGATAAGGTTAAATTTATGCCCCAAACATGTTTAAAACACATTTTATAAGATTACTTCGAACCATAATCACCTTATATTCGAATCAAATTAGTTGGGGACCTTTTGAAATCAAAATTCAATCAATAATAATATAATACTTTCAAACATTCTTAAAGTTCCCCTCATCCCTCTTATAAAAGGACCCCACATCTAACACATTAATCAGAACACTCAATCCCATTGTATCATCCTAAATATGCTCCAATAATCTCCCAACATCCTTCTATTACTCCTAGTTTCCTTTTTAGTTATAATTCAATTTAAGAAAGCCTTTTGGTTCAAACCAAAGGGTGTTACTCGATTTAAAGGTTGTGTTTCTCTTAAGTTATTTTATTTTATTTTCCTTTTCCTCGGTCTATGGTCTTCTTATTCTTTGTTTACATAATAATGCCAGTATCCTAAATATACTAGGTTGTTTTACGTAGATGTATATGTACTATAATTCTCCAAAAATCCATCTAATGGATACAAACATAATGTTTCTATGTACGGAGAACCGCTGCCTCCCGAAATGATGATTATTCTATTTTTTATTTCCACCTCTCACGGTGAAAATTATGATCGAAATATATTTATTTGTGATATATGTTATATATATATATATTCTATATTCTTTTGTATTCTAA
The DNA here is from genome assembly GCA_963277665.1 of Viscum album. NCBI lineage: Eukaryota > Viridiplantae > Streptophyta > Magnoliopsida > Santalales > Viscaceae > Viscum > Viscum album. The sequence continues at coordinate 2,079,974,376 of OY728143.1, read as the reverse complement.
ATTTACAGAATACATTTATTATTTCCATAATTGGTAAATATGATAATTTCATTTGAGGAAGTACGGACTACTACCCCATCAAAGTGATATGACTCGTTCATGATATACATGGAATTTATAATGGATGTAATTAATGAAATTATGTAACATATATAACATATACATTATAAAGGATCTAATATATACCTATGTATCATTTGGTTTCCATTCCATTAATAATGAAAAAAAATGATAGTAGCGTTCATGTGTGTGTACAGCTTACCATCTCCATGAAAGTTGCATTTCATATTCTTATATCCAAATGTTATGGACTATTATAAATATATATATACTATATCTAAATAAATATATACTAAACATATATTATATTGAAATCATTAATATAGTTCTGGAGAAAATGGACTTTTTACCACATGTACAATTTGTAATTATAAAATGTTCATTTTTGAATTATGTTCTGAACACCAAAACAATGTCCGATGTGAATTCAAATAATTAAATAATTTTTATAGAATGTTAATAAGTGATATAAAAGTAATAATAAACATGAATAATTTACTCATGATAATATAAATGAACATAATTTTATTATTCAAAAAATTAACGAATGAACGAGTGTAGTTGGACACGAGGTACAAGAACCATTAAACATTCTCTTTTAGTCAAAGACTTATTTATATTGCATGTATTTTAATTTCCATTTTATTATGTTGGTATGTGTTATTATATATCATTATTAATTTAAGTTTTATATCCATGTGTTGATAGTCAATTTTATCTCCCATTGACTCATTTTTTGAATATTTATGTGACACTATTAGGCTACCGAATTTTAGTAAGGGACTTCATTTCAATATCCTTTTATTGAGGAATATATTTATATTTCTATACTGTTTTATATTATAAGGTTTATATCCTACCCTTTTACATATTATATCATTAATCTTCTTATTCTCATTATATTATAGGTATCTTTTACTATTATTCTTTAATTATTTTTATTCAAGTATTTTCTCAATTTGTAAAGGGGTCTTTAGATAAAAAATTGTTTTAAATGTTTTAATAAACTAATCATTCTCATTAATGTCCATGTTATCAAAATGGGTTTTAGGATTTATATATATGGACAATAATTTTTTAAAATGTTAATTCTTTTAAAATTTTCCAAGTGGTATGGGAATATTTGAATAAAAAAAATCTTTATTAAATGTTTTAATTGGGTTTGAAAACGGATTAACAAAGAATTGATTATTTCAATATCTTGAAATGATATATTTTGACTTCAATATGTAAATGTTATAATTTATTTATGATTGTTTTATTGGTTATTAATATGTTATGGTTCTTGATAATTGATTATGTATAAATGTGGTTCCATGATAAAACTATTGCAGGTGAGCCTGAGATATCTGTTAAATGCATTGGGTAACATGACAGAGGTAAATGTTAACATTTCTACTAAGTGATTTATGGAACACACCATGTTGGGTCTTCAAAATTTAAATCGATATATAGCTTTGAAAGCTACAACATTAGTATGTTCTGGATGCCACAAGTTTCCGTTATGATTTATGATTTCTTTATGTTATTCATAAATATTATGATTTCATGAGGTATGTTAAAGAGCTTATGTTTTGTTGGTATTGATGGACTAATGCTTTATTTCATTATTTTATAACACTTACTAGGATTTTTATGCTCATACCTTTTTTTGAAATGTTTCTCATTGGGTATAATGAAGGGTAAATGTAAGGAAGAATTCAAGAATATTTATATCAATAAACAAATTCATGTTTTCATTTAATTGTTTTTATTTAATGAAAAAATGGATACTGAATAGAAGTGTCTATATTGTAATATTTGATATGTAATGTAATAGTTATGGCCTAATTCTATAAAACACTGAACTAGAAAATATCCACAATGTGAATTACTAACTTAATTATAGATTATATAATGTTTAAGTTTGTGTCCTTATAGTTGGTATCATAGGTTGGTTTAGATAACATTAGAGGTTAGGGTCTTATTTAATAATAAATTACATGACCATAATGGTTAGCATATTAGAAAGAGTCATAGTTGTTTTATAGAAATAGAATTAGTTTATGATAAAGGGAATACATATATATTAGTTTTTGCCGTCATCATAAGATAGTATATGATGATTGTACGGATATACTCACAGTAACGTTATTGGTTTTAGTAAATGGTTGGATCTAGAAGGCACCCACGTGACAATGGATGTGATGAAAACAATGAAGATTTTCTGATTAAGAAACCGAATGAATTGTGAGCTTCAGTGAGAGATTTGGTGGTTATTCTTAACCAACTATTTATAGTCATGATTGACCACCTAAACCTTAGTGATTTTTATAAGGAATCACATATGTGAGAAACAAATCACTACGGATGTTTGGGTAATAAAAATAAAGGTATGTATATTAAAAAAAATATGTGTCAACGATGTGGAAAGAAAGACATAGGAAAATTCTTTAAAGGGATGGAAATATGCTATAGATGTGGTAATGAAAGACATAATTCAAGAACCTTCCATGAAAAAACAAAGAATCTAGTTGACTCCATGAAATGGAATGAAGTTCTTTTCGAGGGATCAATTGAATGTTTTAAATGTTGTGTGATTGGTCATTATACAAATTGATTTACTATAAAGATGGTTTGGGAATGGGATCAGCAGGATCATACAAATATATTTTATGACTTCTCAATTTCATTCCAATTGAGGAGGAGGAAACTGAAAATGACCAATGAAATGTATAGATTATTTCATAGCTGATATTTTGACATTTTTTAATCTTAGGATATGATATATGATTCTGTGGGTAGGAAATACGTATTATGAAATAATGTGAAAATTAATGGTTACTGGATCTTGAAGAACTATTAATGAGTAAAAAGTCTACATAATAGGGATTCATGAGTTAAGGTACATTTTAGGATAATGAAATGCTTATAATTATTAAGGATCTTTTGATGATGGGGCTACTTTGGAATAATTTTTCTAGTATGGGTAACCCTAAGGATTGATATGTGAAAATGTAATTCAACGAATAATTATCTTTTCTTCTGTATATATAGTCATAAAAAACCATTTGTGTTTATATGATCCTTGAATTTGAGGAAATTATATGTTATTACTTTTTGGGATGAAAATGAAAAGTATGAGATAACATTTGTGGATAAAATTTGTTATGGTTATTTTTGAGGAATTTATCTCATTTATGGAAGTGATATAAAATTATATAGTTTTTGAAAAAGGAAAACATGTAGACTCTATGAAAACACAACTTGTCGGACAAGGCTATAGGAATCGAACCCACAACCAAAGTGTAATTGGGATTTATCGGGTAGCACTAGACTACTTGAAGTCCCTCGTTAGTTTGACTAGTTCTTTTTAGTTAACTGATCTTATGGATCAAGAATAATTTGGTTTTGGGAACTTCTGTTTTATCAAATGGATTTTCTTATTATAGGAAAATGATTTGGGAAATAAGTGATAAAGGTTATATTGGGAGATGTTCTTTATTTTGGGAAAATAGTATACGCCTAAAGAAAATAGAGTACTATGGGATTTTATTTTTGGTGTTATCATTGAAATTTTATTTTGGAATAATCTATTTATTTATTATGGAATAATGGATAATTGTGTTATTTTTTTAAATCATTGACCTATCATAGAGAATATGTGATTAGGTAAATTACTTTTCAGTATGACACGTTAAGAGTAGCGAATATTATTTGGAGATAAAAGTAAGTATTTTTTGTGTAGAAGACTATGTGATTAAATTATTATGAGTTCTCGGTTTTATTCTTAATTTAAAATATAATGAATAATCTTATTGAAAATTTTGTATTGAAAGGTAATTTTAGAAATTTGGTTATTTTTTGTTCAATTTTAGAGATTAAGAGTTGTATTTCTGTTTATAAATGATTATCCTTCTAGGGATTATCTGATCTCGTACTAACCATTTTTTTTGGTAATGCCTAAAGACAAAATAAATATATGATTCTTCTTATGGAATCATGTTATTACCTAGAAGTTGATTCTAGCGATTTATGTGTGACCAAGTCATCTTGAATACTCATTTTTTGGAGAAAATATGAGTTTGGGTAGAAATTTATTAAAGGATAAAACTCTGATTGAAAAGAATGTATATATCCTTGTGTTCTTAGTCAACCTCATAAATAAATTTGCAAATTTATGAAAATGAACATGAAAAAAATGTTGTCCATTTATTTTTCTTACTTGGAAATCAATGACCATTTAACCTATCAGAGTTTTATGGTTTTAAGATTGTTACCTTTCCTATAATAATGTTTTCTCTCACTCTCCATCAGAACATGAAACATAGTTTCTCCTCCATATCAATGTTTTCATGGAATCCTAGTATGGGTTATCTCAGATGACCTTTGTAAGTCTCTTTAATTCTTTTAAATTGATAGTTCTATTAACTATTTTTCTGATGTGGTACTTTTAATGAAGATTCCAATCATAATATTAAAATTGCAAGGATACAATTCCCAAAAGGGGGGAGGATGTAACGTCCCAGATAGATAAAGAATATAAAACTGTCGTATTTATTAATATTTTTGAATTAAATAATAATTTTATTTTAAATAAAACTCTATTTCTGATGGCGTACTCAACACACTACAATGGGTTTCTTTGAAATCTCATGTTGCACACAACATTGATTTATATAAAAAAATAATATAATAATAATATTATATGAAATTTTATTCAACACCAAGTCATTGTATTCGCAGGAATGAACAAAACATACTATAATATGATTTCTAATGTTTTTTAAATGTTTTTACTTTTATCCAATTCGTTTTAGAGGCTTAAAATAAGAATGAATCTGATTTTAACCATGAAAAACTCTAATATTTTTGAAAAGTCTGTTTTCCTGCCTTTTGATGGATAACAATTTTTAAATATAGTTTTTTTTCACTTTTATATTCTCCATTTGAAAAATTAAACTTCTTTTCATTATATTATGGACATCAAAATTTATTTTAGTAAAATTTTGGTATTTTTCTGATAAAATTAATTTTTTAATGAATAGTGAAAAATACTGCATTTTAAATTCAAAAGTGCCTATTAATATAATTTATTTATATAGTTAGATCTGACTTTATTTGGTTTTAAAGTGTAATTTGATTATATTTTTACCATTTAATCTAATAATTATTATTGGGAGTATTTTCACTTTTCAATTAGACATAAACACATGTCAATCTTTTGATAGTTTTAATTTCTTAAAAACATGCTTTTCAATTTTGACAATAAGAATTAATTTTAAATTAATTACTTCCACTTTTATGTTTTGAATTTTGAAAAATGGATTCCAAATTTGGAATCAAGAGGTCCAATTTGTGTAAATAGATACCTTTTATTTTTATACATTATGAATAGTAACATCAATAAATATTTTATTTACTATTGTAAAAGGGTAAATTTTGTACATAAGGGTAAAATAATAATACTATGATAATAATAAATTACCCTAACACATTTCTTAATCTTATTAGATGAATCATGTCTGAAACTTTGCATCATTTAGTTGATTTGGGGACCCCATGGAGCCACTTGTAAGTGTAAATTACATTTTATAGAAATTAATTTAATGTTAAGGAAAATGTAACATAAACATATATCTTTTAGTAAAAAATATTATAAAGGGTCATATAAGTTATATCTTTCACTATAAATAGTAAATGGAAATCTAGAAATATTTCCAACATCTTGGTAGTTTATTTATAATTTTTAGACCTCATATAAAGAAATTTAATTATGACACAATGATGGTTTAGTGATTAGATTTTTAATTATTCTTTTAATTAAATGAGATTATAAATATTAAAATAAATATATTTTGAAACTTTTTACTCCACACATGATTTTTTGGGATACTAATGACTTATTATATTTTAATAAATGATGTTTATTCAAAATAAAAAAGTTTTTATAGATTTTTTACAAGTCCTGATATGAATAGTTTTTAAATTAGCATAAATGAGCTTTTAAAAAACAATAAAATTTTCATTATATGATAAAATAATCCTAAAAATATAATATTCATCCAAAAGACATATAGGATGTTAAAAATGATATTAATGATAAATTTTTTGTCTCTTTCCACTTTATTGTAAATATATTAACCATGTAGTGTGAATATACAAGAGGATGTGGTGAATGTTAAATTAGTTAACAAAGGGTTAAAGCTAAATGATAAGGTTAATTTAATGCCCTAAACCTGTATAAAATATATTTTATGAGAGTATTTATAAAAATAATCACCTTATATTTGTATTAAATGAGTTTTGACATTTTGACATCTAAATTCTGGTTATAATAAAATAATACACTCAAACATTCCTAAAGTGCCCCTCCAATCTCTTATAAAAGGACACCACCGCTAACCCATTACTCACAAATCACATTCCTCTTGGATAATCCATACTAAGATACAATAAGCTCCAAAAATACCTCTTTTCCTTCTTGAATCATTCCCGTAGTCATAAGGAAATTCAAGAAATCCCTTTGGTAAAAACCAAAGGTAGTTACATGATTTAAAGGTAATGTATTCACTCATGTTATTTTCTGTTCTTTTATTTCTTCACTCCCTATGATTTTCCTATACTTTTTTTATATAACAACTCAAATATCCTAAATATAATAGTTTTTTGGTGTGATAATGATTATAACTACACTTACACACAACTCTATGTAATGGATATGAACATACTGTTTCTGTGTACAACAAACTATTGCCTCACGAAACGATGATTGCTCGATTTTTCCCTACCTCCTCTCATGGTGGAAATTATCATGGAACCTTATTTATATGTGATATATATTATAGTTATATTTTATATATTCTTCTTCATTTTTCATTAATAGAAAACCTGTATGCTTTCCATAATGGGTAAATACGATAATTTCATTTGAGTAACTTCGGACTACCATCCCCTCAAAGTGATATGACCCGTTCATGATATACATGGAACATATAAATAATAGAATTAATGAAATTATGTAACATATATAACATATATATTAAACTAGAGTTATAATATACCAATGTATCATTTTTTTTAATTCTGGTAATAATGAAAAGAAATGAATGTTTTGTTCATGCGTACGTACAGTTTCCAATATCCATGAACGGTGCATTTCATTTTATTAGATCAAAATTTTATGGAATATTAAATATATATATATATATATATAATGGATCTTAAAAAATCAATAAAGAATATATATGATATTAATATCATGAATACAATTCTAGAGATAATGGAATTTTGACCACATGGTCAATTTGTAATTATAACAGGTTCATTTTCGACTCAACTTCCGAACACTGACAAAATGTCTGATATGAACTCAAATAATTAGCAACTTGTTATAGAAATTTAATAAGTTATATAAAAGGAATAATAAACTTGAAAAATATTATGAATAAAGTAGATATTATTTTATGTTTATTATTCAAGATATAAAATAACGAATGAGTCAAGTTGGACACGAGGTAAGGGAACCTTTCCCCGTACACTTTTAGTCAAAGGATTATTTTTAAGTCATGTATTAAAATTTTTGAATTAACATGAATGGATATGATATTCTATATCATTATTTCTATAAATTTTTTTTCCTAGTGATGAGAGACTTATTTCTCTCCCATCAACTCAGTTTCTGAATTTTAATTTGACGCTATTAGGCTACCAAATTTTTGTATGGGACTTCGTCTCAATATCCTTTCATAGAGACGTATCTTGATATTTATCAACATTATTATCATATAAGGTGTATATACTACTTTTTGACCTATTATATCATTAATCTCCTTATTCTCGTGATATAATATGTTTCTTTTAATATCATGCTTTAATTATTATTTTTAAAATATTTTATTATGTGGTAAAGGGCACTTTAACTAATTTTTTTTAAATGTTTTAATGATTTAATATTTTTCATTAATGTCCATGACTTAAAAAAATTATGATTTATATATATGGAAATTAATGTTTTAAAATTTTAATTTTTTTATATGTTTCAAAGTGGTATGTGACACTTTGATTAAGAAATCTCTTTATTGAAAGTTTTAAATGGTTTTAAAAATGGTTTGATAAAGCATTGATTATGTCAATATCATTAAATGATATACAGTTATTGCAATATAGATATGTTATATATCGTTTAGTCTTGTTTCATGTGTTATGCATATGTAATGGTTCTTGGGCATTGTTTACGTATACATGTGGTTCCATGATAAAACTAGGGTGGGTGAGCCCAAGATTGCTCTCAAATTCCTTGGTAAGGTGATGGTGTTAAAAAAAAATTCACCTAATATATTTATGGAATATATTGTTATGGGTATTGTACACGTAACTCCCAGTGTAGCTGTGAATTATACAATGTCAGTATGTTATGGATGACACAATTTTTCTTTTATGATTTATTATTTCTATATGTTATTCATAAATCTTATGATTTCATGGGGTATGTTAAAGAGAATATGTTTTGTATATATTGATGGACTAATGTTTTCTTTCTTTATTTTATAACCCTTACGATGATTTTTATTCTCATACTATGTTTTTGAAATGTTTTGAATAGGGTATAAGTAAGGGTAAAGGAAAGGAATAACTCAAGAAGATTTTTATCAAGAAAATAATTTTTGTTTACTTTTATTGGATTTTATTTTTTGAATCAAAATGATATTGAGTATAAGTAACCACTTTTTAATATTTGATATTTAATGTTGTAGTTATGGCCAAATTATTTATAACTCTAAACCTGAAAATATTCTCAATGTGAGTTATTATCTTAATTGTAGATTATGTAATGTTTAAGTCTGGTTCCTTACATAAAATAATGTCCCTATGCAATTTAATTGTTACGTGGAGAAATAATTTCATAGAAACCAAAGAAATTAGAAATTAGGTTGTGGTGTGGTTGAATGTCCATGGAAATTACATTTCCTACAACTAATGTCTGAGGAACACAATGGAGAGTTGCTTTAGATTTAATGATTGGACAGCGAATCATGTAAATGAAGGATTTATAGAGTAATAATATCCTAAAACTCATTAAATTTTCAAAACATTCATCTCATATCAACAAAATAAACTAAATACTCTATCTTGATGGGTTTCGGCATGACATCTCCTTGTCGTGCGATGATAATCTACTCGTCGATGTCCTAGTCATGCGATGTTAAACTGAATGATACCTTATATTTGCATGATGTTAAACTATATGTTATATCATGGACATATATTGATAAACCATGTGATGATTTCCTATATTTATGATGTTAAAAAGTAGGGAATACGTCATAGTCACATGATGATAAATGAAAAGGCATGTCCTAGTCGCATGAATCTAAACTTCTTAGCAATGTCTTACCATCATGAAATTATACATAATGGAACATGTCCCAATCATATAAAAATTATACTATGAATCATGTTAATCTTAGGAATATTCCATTATCATTGGCTGGAAGTTATAAAATCATATATTTTATCCATAATTCAATTAAACATATAGATACAATAATTAGGGATCTCCAGAGCCCATGGAGGTTTGAGATAGAAGTTCAGGAAACCTAGGTTTATTAAAAGGATATTGTTCCATCAGAATGCCATACTTTCATATCATTTATAGAAAAGGAATATGAATAAATCATCTACTGAAATATCATACCCTATTATTTTTTGTATACGATTGATAATATCAACATCTGAATGGGTTTGATTGAATATTCTTTCAAGACCAAACTCACCCTTAGTTTGTTCCTATGATGTTGGGAGTATATACAAAGTGAATTATATCCAATAAACCAGACCACTAAGGGGTATGATAAGAGTGGGAAAGGAAATATTTGGAAGATCAAAAATAAATTTCATTTTGGGGACCTCACATGTAACATTGTTTTCATAATTATGGATAATGACACATCATATAATATCTTACTTGGAAGACCATGGCTTCACATCCATGTATTACTACCTTCAAAACATAATTAGGTACCTAAAATACCCCATCAAGGGGAAGATTAGTTTTATAAATGGTGATGGTGTCCCCTTTGGGTGTTGAGAAGCCATATTTTCTGATATAGGTATCTATTATTAGGAAGGAAAACAACCAATGGACAATGAATACATGTAGATTATATCCCGTAATAGCTTAGGGACCGCCCCTATGGACAACTAGAGAATACTAAATAGTGACTATGTAAAACCCATAAACCTAATTGAAGTAGTAGATTTTATCACAACTAGTTATGATTCTCCTATCCCTACTGACAATTTGGATGATTATAATTATCACTGATACTTCTCTAAAATGACTCTGGTAGTTTATGTTGACATCATCTCTTGAAATGGAATCTCTCATCTCGATAGTGACAGAGATACCCCATGATTATAAACCATTTATAAAAATAGCTCCATTGATCCATATAATAAATTAGAAGAGGATAACATATGGAACACCCCTCCCACATTTTATAAAATCACATCCACCACCATTGATGTGATAAGGTATGAAAATATGGGGAAAAAATAAGACCTGTGGCCAAAATGATTATTTTTAACATGATTTTAGAGGAGAAAAAGATTTGCATTGTATTTATAAAGAAACATCTATATTGTTTAAAATATAATTATATAGAAATTCTTTGATTGAACACTGATGTGTCTATACACCATCTAGATATGCCTAATTCCCATAGAGGAATCATGTAAGCAACCTAGATAATAAACCCATCTCTTGGTATCATGTCCTTAAAGTAAGACTTTAAACTACACAGTTTCTCAATTTCCTAGTCCCCTGATGTCAAACCAAATTAAATTACATGACCACATTACATTAAACTACAAGGAAAACATACAATCCATCGGTCATTAGACTGTATAGTAGAAGTTCTAGAGGCAAGGCTTTAAACTCTATATCATCATTCATCTTGGTCACATAACAATAAAATGCATGATATGTCCTAACAACATAATGTAAAACTATATGTAATCATTTCACAACACATGACATTAAACATCTTGGGAGGCATCATCACACTAGATATTCACCACAGACAACCTATATCTATGTGAAAGGGAAATGAAGTCCAACATTCTTATTTCAGAGCCTAATCCACATAGGTAATCTCCTCGTCCAAGAACAACCCATGGAATTATTCCTTCCATAAGAAGGATGTTTAAGTAATATTGAACATGGGTATCCTAATTATTTTATCATTAATCATTTATGTCATCATGTGCATCAGGTTATTAAACTACATGCACTATTGTAAAAAGTCGTACAACCTTAAACCTTATCCATTGAGAGTCCAAATCAAAAGTCCCTGAATGTTATGGTAATAGAAACATAAAAGCTTTCCAGTTAAAAAACACAAAGGGAATCATGTTCAATAGACAACTCTAGGATATCTAAACTCTTCGTCTCTAGATCTTAGGAAAATATTTGAGTGAAAATGAACGTGTAATAAAGCTCATAAGTCCAACTTTCTGGCTCTTGTAAAATACAATCCATTTGTGTGGATAACTTGGCCCATGAAAAAGTATTATAATGATTTTTTATATCACCTAACAATGAAAACATGTTAATTAGGTACTGAAAAAAAATTAAGCTTCTCAAACCATTCCGGAATATTACACTTTTCATTAACCACATTCATGCCTTTGATGAGTGAGATGACACGGCTAGTTCTTAGAGTAGATATCCTTCTTTTGGTAAAGCCTTAGTCCTTTAGCTTCTTTTCCCTTTATTAATGAACATATGAGACAGGTAATTGGGAATAACACCTCTGAACATACCCTTGTATTCTTGGAAGTCCCTCTTAAACCCCAGGAGTTATGGACCTGGTTGCATGGAATATTATAGGCTCACACCATTACCAATGGTTGACCTGTACCCACCGGTTCCCACCTCCAATTAAATTTGATATTCCTTGCCCATTATTTACTTTACACATAGACAAACTATTCAAGTGTATTCAATTTCCTCAATGTTATTTCAGATTTTATTGTATGCCTTCTCAAAGTAGGAATGCGATGACCCATTCTTATCCATTTTTATTGACCATACCATGGAAATCCAAAACCCTATGTTGTAGGCCTTGAGCCTCCAAGAATATAATATAAGTACACCTGAGGTTAAAATACCCTTATTTTATATTATTTCTCTCTATGAACCACTTCATAGTGTAGACATTTGAGTCTAGAAATATACTATATGTCCCTTCAAAATAAATGGGGATACCCTTTACTTAACCATTAATGTTAGTGCTATGGGCTTGTTCACATGGTCATTCGACCTATAAACATGATAAATGTCCTTCCTATAAGTTTGGGACTTTGATAATCATGGTTCCTAGTGAAACTATGGTTGAACTCATCACATTATGTATTTTTGGGTTTTCATGGTTATGTCTTCCCCATTCCACGTTCACTAATTGAAGATTTGTGATGTGTGAATTATACAATATATATTCCAACTATCCAAGAGGATTTGAAATTCCAAATATTTCATTATAAAACAAATAGAATATATTATGATATGTGTGACTTGGAAGATACATATGATACCATGTAAAGTAATGGGATTATGGTAAGTTGTAAACTCTTGATAGCACCTAAAATCAATTAGTGGACACACTCTAGAAAAGTCCTCTCATGGGGCTCAATATCAAAGCTTGTAAAATGTTTATATATACAGAAAACTAATCTACATTGACCTTAGAGTCAATTTTATTTTGTTTTGAGTGAATCTAAATATATGAAGGTAATTTTTTGATACTCATAATTATGGGACCTAGACATTTTCATAATTGATTTCCCATATGTGGATACTATTAAATACTGATATACCTCACATAATGGACATTGATGTAAAATTATTGAATGAAAATGGATGGGAATGGGAATTTTTTAATACTGTAATAGCCTATATTTTATCCATTATTCCTTGTTTTTTAAGATCTCATGGGTGCTATTAGCCAAAAACATATTGTCATCCAGGCTAACAAATCGGCTAGATCTATTGAGAATATAACCACCCTACTTTTTATTTCACATAGAATCCCAATTTATTACATAAAATAGTCACTTGATACAACATTGATGATATATAGGTCTAGTTTCTTTGGGGATTAAGAACATTACATAACAGCTGGGAACATAAAACACACAACATCTGTATTGAAAACATCCTATACATGACCCCTACATTCCCTTGTAATTAGCATTGAATGGGATAACCTGAGGACTTTCATAAGAAAATGGTCAGATATAAAGCCCAGAAAGGGAATATACAAGTAATAACATGATGAATAAAATAAATCTTAGACAATAGTCATATCAATGGAGTACAAGATAAACATTAACATAATGTCATGATAAATAATGATAATCATAACATGGGAATGTAGAAACAACACTTAACATGTAATTAGAATGAGCCAAGGATCATTGAAGATGGAGCATGAGTAAACCATCAATGAACATGAAGCCCAAGTAAAACCTTTTTTCACTTGAATTAGCATGATTTAACACCCATTGCACATGATGTATCATGATACAATACTTTACTCAATGCATTGGATAACTATCAGGATGCGCCCTTCTTAAACATTTCATTTCATGAATAAGTGTGGCACATGGATCATGGAATCAATCAACATAATAAGTTATTCCACTATTAATTAATGGGGAGTAAATAAATTAAATTACCATAAAATATGTATATGTGAATTAAGGTGAATACCCTTGATAAATACATGGTTCTGGTATTCACTTCACAATGATCTTGGCTTGGAAAAATGTAGTGCAATTTCGGCTGCAAAACGGTGTAACATAAGGATTCATGAAAATGGTTGATAAGAGATAAAAGGGAGTATCATCATATATAAATGATATGGATTCTAAGGGGTTCATATAGATACATGTCCCAAAAATGGTAATGTAATTCAGATGCATAAAACAAAATAATTACTTGGATGTAAAAGAGGAGAGTGAAATCCCTCAGGAATTTCGGCATGGTAACAAGTGTACATGGGAGGCAGTAATGAGAGAGAAAGGGGTCTCCCATAATCCAAAAATAAATAGTACATTATGTGGGAGGTGAAAACTCATACCCCAATAATTTTAATTTAACACAAAAGGGAATAAAAACATAATGTAAATTGGACAAAAAAATTAAAAGAGAAGAAATCCCTTACTTGGAAGTGTGATCCCAATGGATTGGGAGAGGCTTGAGAGAGGATTCTTCGGATCTTGGGGCACCATGGGAGGATTATTGAGCGATTAGGCCCAGGTTTTGTCAAACTCCATAGGCTTCGAGTGAATAGGAAGTGGGATCTTGGGTGGTTTTATATTGTAAATGAGAGGGAATTCTTTATTCTTTAGGTTTGGGGCACCTCACCTTAAACTATTCAAACCCAAAAACAATTCCATGGTTTTTTACCATGTTTTATGCCAATGGGGAGTGGAAAACAATATTTTATAATTCTAATGGCATAAATTCTTAAAATAATATGGTCGATTATGTGGAGGTGAGTCACACTCTCAAGGAAAACAATTTCAAAAGAAAAAATGTTTTTATGTCTTGGAGGGTCCACTGAAGCATTGTAAAATAAATCAAACAAATCCAAAATCACATTATTTTAATTCTAAAACATAAATTTTCCAAAAAATAATGTTTATATTATTTTATTACACCACTTTAGGGTCATTATGATGTCATAAAACACATTATATATTTTAACGGTATTTTATTTTTACCCAAAAATCCTACTATCTTAGAAAATTATGAGAAATTAACCATTGGATAATTTCAAAGTCATGATTACAAAAATAATATTCATTTTATCTAACTAATTTTTTAAATATGTGAATTTTAACTTTTAATATAAAAACTAACATTTATCGAAAATTCATGGTTTTTGACAAAAATAGCTTTCAAGCCATAATGAAAATTAAAATTGCATTCATACACTTATATGATCATTTATATATAATAAAAAGTAATTTAACTATAATATTATTTTATTAAAATATTATTTAATTCAGAATCCATTAATTCATCAAAATATATTTGTTAGTTGAATATTAACTAAAAATACTATTTGTGCTTAAATACTATTTACAAAGTAAAAATGATAAAAAAATGCACATTATTTATAAAAAATAAAGTATATAGTCATAGCGAGAGGGTATTGTTACATAACACCTTATAACACCTAGATAAGATTGAACGGTAAGGTGTGTGGTAGGGAAAAAATCTTGGGATGACTCAGATAACATCGCTTGCATGGTAATCCCTAATAACTTCCACTTCTCCCATAGTTGGTGCTTCTCAAGCATAACGTGTTCAAGCTCATCTTTGGATTGCTCAAGAGCGAAGCCCAATGATGCCACCCCCTTTCTTAGCTCCAAAAAATGGGCTTCGTACGGGGAAAGTCTTCTAGATGAGGCCATCACTTCCTTTTTTTGAGTAAATTGGATTTGTTAAAGCCGTATATTTATACTAATCATGTGATCACTATTCAATGACTATTTTACCAAAGGTCACATTTCATAATGGTATTTTAAAATCCAGAAACATAAAACCAATGAGGTTTACATTTTATAAATCCATAATTATTATTTAATTAGATCAAGAGTAATTTCCATAAATGAATGTTTGGGTCATTACAATCTTCCCCCATTATGAAATTTTGCCCTCGAAATTTTTTTCCCACTATAATAAAATTGCGGGTAACTCTGCTTCATCACTTCCTATGATTTCCACATCGCTTCTTCAAACTTTTGGTTTCTCCACAACACCTTTACAAGGGTCATTGTCTTATTTCGTATAACTTTTTCACTACAATATATGATCTTTACTGGTTTATGCTTATAAAAAAGATCATCCCCTAGTTGTACTGCCTCTAAAGAGAGTCCATGTGAAGGGTTCGGTATTCACTTCCTTATGATGAATACTTGGAATCCATCATGTACTTTGGCCATGGTAGGTGTAATTGCTATTTGATAGGCCACTGCCCCACAACGATCATGAATCTCAAGGGGGTCGATTTACCTTGGACTTAACATCCAATTCTTTCCAATCCTCATGACCTTCTTCCATGGAGAAATGCCTATAAATAACATGTATCCAACTTTTAACTAAAGGTCTCGTCAATGGTTATCTATATAACTCTTCTGTCGACTATGGCCTACCTTGATATGCTGCTAAATTGTTTTCACGTTCTCCACCATTTCATCGACCATTTCTGGTCCTAGAATCTTACGCACACCGACTTCATCCCAACATGCCGGTGCTCTACACCTCTTACCATATAGGGCTTCAAATGGTGCCATTTAGATGCTTGAGGGGAAACTGTTATTGTAGGAGAATTCCACCAAAGGAAGATGTTGGTCCCACCCACCTTTGAAGTCAATAGAATATGATCTTAACATATCATCCAGTGTCTGAATAGTTTGCTCAGATTGGCCATCAGTTTGAGGATGATAGGGCATACTGAAGTTCAATTTAGTATCTAGAGTTTGTTGAAGACTTTTCGAAACATTTAGGTGAATCTTGGATCTCGATTGGATATAATAGATAGTGGTACTCTTTGTAGCCTTACCACTTCCATAATATATATCTGTCCCAAATGATCCAATTATAAATTCTCCTGAATTTTATTTAAGTGTGCAGACTTTATAAGATAATCTACAACAACCCAAATTGCATTGTTGCCTTTGGATGTCTTTGGTAGTCTAGTGGCAAAGTCCATGGTGATGTTCTCCCATTTCCATGCTGATATGGGAAATGGTTGCATCATCCCATTAGACTTCTTCCTCTATGCCTTCACATGCTGACACACCAGGCAGTTTGATGTATAGTCAGTGATCTCCTTATTTATATAATCCCACCAATAATTCTCTTGGATATCTCAATACATCATTGATTTTCATAGCTGAATAGAGAAATTTGAAATATGTGCATCATGCAAAAGTTCCTTCTTCATCTCTGGACTTGATAGAATGCATAGTCTTTTCCCAAATCTCACAATTCTTTCTTCATTAACATTGAACTCTGAGGATTTACCTTTTCTGATAGCTTCCACTTTCTTCTTAATTCCCACATCATCCTTTTGATCATCCTTTAACCTTTCTAAAAGATTCGGTTGATAAATCATTTGTGAAATTATTGACGATATTCCCTTCTTTATGATATCCACGTCCATATTATCAAAGTCTAAGAAGATTGTGTTCTTATCAATACTCATCAGTGATAGAATCATCAGGTCCTTTCTATTTAGAGAATCTTCCACCTTGTTCTCTTTCCTAGGGTGGTAATGGATTGAGAAGTCATAGTTTATCATCAGTTCTAACAATCTTCATTGGTGCATGCTCAACACTTTCTATGTGAATATATATACTTGAGGCTTTTGTGGTCCGTATATATTTCACACTTCTCCCAAAATAGATAATTCTGCCAAATTTTTAAAGAGAAGATCACCACAACCAACTCCAAATCAAGTGTAGTATAATTCTGGTCATGAAATATCAATTTCTTTGAAGCATTGGTATTGACTTTGTCATTTTTCATCAACACACAGTCCGAGCCCTTCTTCAACGCATCACTAAATACCACAAAAAGTTCTCCACTTTTGCGTAAAGTGAGTACGAGCGTAGTGATAAAACATTTTTTGAATTCATTGAAGCTTTCTTCACATTCATCACTCCAAGATAACTACACTCTTTTCTGAGTTAGTTTTGTAAGAGGGTTGGACAATCATGAAAATTTTCTCAAAAATCGTCGATAATATCCAAAACACCCCAAGAAGATATAGATATTTGTTACCGATTTTGGCCTCATCCATCCCTCAATTATATATGTTTTGGTGGGATCCAGAGATATCACATTTCTTGTGATGATATTTTCTAAGAATGAGACCTCCTTAATCCAGAACTCACTCTTGCCGTACATTGCATAGAGAGTTTATCCTTCCGCGAGTTCTCTAGTAAATTTCTTATATTCTCTTCATGATCCTCCTTAGTTTTGTAGTATATCAGAATATCATCTATAAAGACTACCAAAATTTTTTCGAGTTAATCCCTAATCACACTATTCATCAAGTCAATGAAGGTTTTTGGAGAAATAGTGCATTCGAAATTCATTACTATGATTTCATAGTTCTGGTATATTGTACGAAAAGTAGTCTTGGGGATATCTTCCTTCTTCACCCATACATGATAACATTCTGACCGTAAATCCACCGTGGAGAAGAATTGTGCTCCACACAGCTGATCCAACAATTCATTGATTCATGGGAGAGGATACGTCTTTTTTATTGTGATTTTTTAAGCTCACGGTAATCGACTCAAAGGCGCATTGACCCATCTTTCTTCTTGACAAGGAGGACTGATGCACCCCATGGTGAAGCACTTGAGCATATAAACCCTTTATCTAGATTCTCCTTTAGTTGTTTCCTCAACTCCTCATGCTCCACAATATCCATTCTATACAGAGTCTCGGATATTTGCAATGCCCCAGGTAGAAGATCAATTGAGAATTCAACATCTCTTCTTGGAGGAAGACTATGCAATTACTCTGGAAACACATCAGTGAATTCCCCCACAATAGGCATGTCTCAAATGATGGTTTCCTCCTTATACTCAATCATCTAATCCAGATATGCATGCTCATAGGGAAATAATAACCATGCTTGAGATTATGGATCTAAAAAGATTTATCTTCCTCCTTGCACTTGTATAGAATCGGGGGTCGATTCTCCACATGGAGAGTGATTTCCCTCTGAAGTCAATTTATGCTGGCTCTATATAACGAAATCCAATCCATTCCATGAATTGCAAAAAATTCTACCAGATGGGAGTATGATAAGGTCCACAGGAAAATTCAATACGCAGATTATGATAGGGGAGGAGTTATATTCATTGGACGCAATGATTTCTCCATTTTCCATACTCATCGACATCTTTACTTCCATGATTTGTGGTGGTGCTGGGATTGTTCTACTACACTTTTGGGATATATAAGAATGTGTATAACATGAATCTAAAATTATTTTTGCTATTATTGAATGAATAACTAGCATATATGTCGCCACTTCATTTTCGGTCTTAAATTTAGTAGTAGTGATGGAAAGAGCTCTCCTTTGCTGCCTTGGAGGTTTTTGGTTGCCTCCGAAAACCCATGTCTTAGGGAAATGATTTTCAAGATTCCCTGGTTTCTTGCAGTTGTAGAAATGAACAACGCATTGATGTTCGAACAAAGCATTCCTCTCTTCTGTTGTAGCAGTGGGTTTTTCTTATCGGCAGTTAACAACTAGGTTTCCTTCTCTTCCACACAAAAACAATTTCTGCATCCCCTTCAGGTAACTTTTGGTGTGCTTCTTTCTTCACCTTTGGCAAGTGGGGTGTTGGATCTTCTTAGCACCATTGGATTTATCCATCAGACCGCCTTTATTGAATTCCATCTTACAGTACTTTTTCCAAAGATACCCCTGAGATTCATTGATCTCCATTTTGACCTTGAGGGAACATCGGACAATTTCCTCCAAGCTGTCGATGTCAGGGATCACCATTGCTTTCCATAGGCTAGGTTTCAGCACACCAAAGAAGTGGTCAAACTTTCATTTTGGGGTAACGACAATGTCGGTGGTGTATCATGAAAGCGTTGTGAAGTTTTCTTTATACACACTAACAGATTCATCATCTTTTTTCATGAGGTAAAGGATGCCCCTTTCCATTTTAAGTCGGAGGGTGCGCAGAAAATATTCATCGAAAAACATCTTCTGGAAATACTTCCCTTCCAATTCCCTAATCACCTCTTTAAGCTTTATATTTTTGATCAATGTACACCATTTATCAGTTTCACCCTCTATACGATTAGAATCCATGATAACCTTCTCTTGTTCAGAACATTGAAGTATGGAGAATATCTTTTCAATGGATTTGATCTATTGTTCTTCGATTGAGGGATCAGATGATCCATTAAAAGTAGGAGGCCATTATCTCATGAATCTCTCGATAGTGACTTATTCTTTATTAGGGGTATTGAACGTTCCTCTTGAACCATGTTTCTATTCAAATCATGAGTTAACTAAAAGATAAGCAAGACAAAGTTCATGATTCCTGCTCCCATCGGATTCGGCATCTCATTAGCAGAGTCATCACATTGATCTTCAAATCGGTTGTTAGCCCAAGTCCTCCTATTACTGGCCATTTGCTGTAGTAAAAGGAAATTAAGGGGTGACACATAAAGGATAATCCAAGGAAAAAACTAATGACTTATAAATAACATTTATTTCATTAACTTATAAATCCATAGGCTTCAATTTATTCTATTCATGATCTACTTTCTAACATATATTATTATGGGCATTTTTTCATTCCCATAATAAGGGTTCATACTAAGATTATGAATTTACCAAATCATATCCCCTGGGAGTGTCATAACCAAGAGTGTATCAATGCCTGTTGTCATGCACCAGTTACCGTTCGAGACTAGCTCAAAGTATTTTTTTTCGGGTTTTACCCATAAGATTCATCTGTGTCAGATCATCCTCTACCTGCCAGTATCCAGACAGGGATGTATTAGATTCATAAGCCACATAATCAATACTAAAATATATATAGGGATGGTTTAAATATACTTATTCGTGTCTCTATGTCTTCACAAGGGTTTTTTAATCCTAATCCCAAAAATTACTAAACTTATCCTCTGATTCCATCTATAAAAACCCTAGATTTATTACACACTTAAACCTGATTTATTACATAGAATCTTAACCTGATACAACATTAAAGATCGAGAGGTCTAGTGTATTTGGGGCTTAGGAACATTAAATAATAGCTAAGAACATAAAACACACAATATATTTATTGAAAACATCTTTTACATGGCCACTACATTCCCTCGTACATAGCATGGCATGGAATAACATGAGGACTTGCATAAGAAAAGGGTGAGCTATAAATCCTAGTAATAGAATAAACATGGAATAAAATTAGTAATACAATAAATTTTAGAAAATTTGGCATATTAATGGAGCACAATAGAAACATGAACATAATGTTATGATAAATCATGATAATCATAACATGGAAAAGGTGAAACAACACTTAACATGGAATTAGAATGAACTAAGGCTCATTCCATATAGAGCATAAGTAATCCCTCATTGCTCATGAAGCATGAGTAAAAACTCATTTCACTTGAATTATAATGATTCAACACCCATTTCACATGACGTATCATGATACTATACTTGACCCAATGCATTGGAGCGCTATCAGTGCACACGCTTCTTAAACATTTCATTTCATGAATAAGTGTGCCACATGGATCATAAAATCAATCAACATCATAAGTTGTTCCACAATTATGTAATGTGAAATAAAATAATGAAAGTACCATTCAATATATATATGTTTATAAAGTTGAATACCCTTGATATAGATATGGGTATGATATTCACTGCACAATGATCTTGGATTGGAAAAACACGGTGCAAATTCGGCAGCATAACAGTGTGACATAATGATTCATGACAATGGTTGATGAGAGTGAAAAATGTCTCCTAACATATATACAAGAAATGAACTCTGAGGGGGTTATATAGGTACATTTCCCAAAAAACGTTATGATATTTTGATGCATAATACAAAATAATTACTTGGATGTAAAAGAGGATATAGAAATCCCTCAAGGAATTTTGGCATAGTAAAAGTTGTACATGGGAGGAATTAATTAGATATAAAGGTGTCTCCCATCATCCAAACATAAATAGGACAGTATGGGGGAGGTGGAAATTCATACCCCCAAAATTATTGATTGAAAATAAAAGGGCATGACAACTTAAATAAAATTGGACAAAAATGAAAAAGGAAGAAATCCCTTACATGGAAGTGTTATCCCAAAGGCTTGGGAGAGGCTTGAGAGAGGCCTCTTGGGAGGTTGAGACACCTTGGTAGGACCCTAGAGAGAGGATTCCATGGGTTGGTCGAACTCAAAAGGATTTTACTGAAGAGGAAGTGGGATCTTGGGTGGGTTTATATAAGAAAGGAGAGGGAATTCTTTATTATTTATGTTTGGGACACCTCACATTAAACTAATCAAAACCACAAACCAGAACATGGTTTTTGACCATTGTTTTTTCCAAAGGGGAGTAAAAAACAATATTTTATAAGTTCAATGGCCGAACATCTTAAAATAATAGGGTTGCCTATGTGGAGGTGATTCACACTCTGTAGGAAATCAATTTAAAAAGAAAAAATGTTTTATAAGTCTTGGAGGGTCCATTAAAGCAATGTAAAATTACATTATTTTAATTCTAAAACATATATTGTCCGAAAATAATGTTTATATTATTTTATTACATCACTATTGGGTTATTATGATGTCATAAACCACATTATATATTTAAACAGTATATAATTTTTACCCAAAAATTTGATTGTCTCAAAAAATTGTGAAAAATTCAGTATTGGATAATTTCAATGTCCTGATTCCAAAAATAATATTCACTTTTTCTCTGTAATTTTTTTAATTTTTGAATTTATAATTTTAAAATAAAATGACATTTATCGAAAATTAATGGGTTTTGATGAAAAATGCTTTCAAACCCTAATAAAAATTACAAATGCATTCATAAAATTTTATGATCATTTTTATTTAACATAAACTAATTTAATTATAATAAAATTTTATTAAAATATTTTTTAATTAAAAAATCCATTAATTCATCAAAATTGTTTGTTAGTTGAATATTAACTAAAAATACTATTTGTGCTTAAAAACTATTTACAAAGTAACAATTACAAAATGAATGAACAATATTTATAAAAAAATAACGTACATAGTCATAGTGCTAGGGTCTTATTACATAACCCATTATAACACCCGCATAATTTTGAAGGGTAAGGTGTGTGATGGTGATACACTCTTGGGGTGGCTCAGATAAAATTGCTCAGGAGGTAATCTCTAATAACTTCCACTTATCTTGTAGTCAGTTTCGCTCAAACTTCATGTGTTCAAACTCGGCTTGGGCTTGGTCAAGAGAGAAGCCCAGTGATTCTACCTCTTTTCTGAGCTCCGAAAAATGGTCTTTGTATGGAGAAAGTCTACTGGTTGAGGCCATATATTCCTTTTTCTGATTAAATCATATTTGTTAAAGCCCTATATATATACTAATCATGTGATCATTGTTCAACAACTATATTAGAAACTGTAACAATTCATAATGGTATTTTAAAATACATAATCATAAATCCAATGAAGTTCACTTTTTATATATACATAAAAAACATTTAATTAGATCTAGAGGAATTTCCATTAATGAATGTTTGGGTCCTTACAGAGAGAACATACAAGACTAGGATTCGCTTGCTCCCCATGGACCAGTCATCTATCAAGACCAGCTGTGAGAGTTTGGGAGATCATACTTTAGGTGGGGAGTGCAGAAGTGTGTACAGGGGTGAGAAGGTGCAAAACATAATAGAAGGGGATGGCCGATGATGGATAGTGCATGTTTTACCAGTTTCATCCCTACTATTAGCTAAACAAATGGATGTCATGGAATGATTTAATAAGTGTTCCCAGAAAAATCTACAGACAGTCTAGGATGTGAAAATGATATTGAATTTTTTTCTCATATTAGAATCATACATAAAAAAGAGTGACCACCTTATCAAGCATATCTTGGATATATGATATTACTAATGCTTCATAATTCATCCTCCTGCTCTCCCTATTTCTCGTTGCACTAAGACAACACTGGTTCAACACCCTTAAGACACATGATGTTTCCCCATAACCCAATGATACTCTATGTAATCCATATCAAACGATCATGACAAGGTAGCTATGAATCTCTCGGTATCCTTAGTTCATACATACATCTTTGTGTGTATGCAGATGGTACATCCAAGAATAAACCCACAAGTACCATCACATGATTCCAATCATGGGAACCTCAATGGATATTTGTCAGCGGAATGGAGGTTTTCTCAATTCAAATATGACACACAAGAAGATACATATGAGATCATGTAGTTTCCATAAGAAATATCAATCCAAGCGTCTTTCATCATTTAGCATTTTTTTTATTTTCCCCCATTATACCAATCATGTGATCATGCTAAAGTCAGTCATTTGAATCCCTGCTTAGTTTTTTGGAAAGACATCATATAAATAAATAGAGATAATCAGACACCATTGGAATTGTCATGTAAGGATTATACAACCATCAAGTGTACCATTATGTGAGTCCAGCTAGGAATCATGTGATGAGGGTCATACAAAGCCTCCACCTCCTCAGTCAAGATCATGTAGCACACACATTATGAAAATTGGGATAAAAAATTGCCAATAAATGCATATATAAACCCTCATACACATAGAAAAACACATGTAATATAGGATAGGGATAATAGTGTGTAAGAAGAAGATAAATAGAGGAGAGTTAGTGGAGTGCTTTCGAATTCATAACAGATTCACCAGGTAATGGTGAGTTTTATCAGGTGATCCCATAAAGACCATACTATTGCATGATAAATTAAAGTTTATGGAAAACCCTCCAAGAAAACTATTGTTCATGAATTTTAATTTTGATTTTATGATACCTGACTAGTTTTTTGAATATTTATGTAAACTATTGTGCATGAATGAATCACCAATATGAAAACTATGAAGAATTTAATAGATCCATTCATATAAACCTTCTATTTATCATGTTATTTCATGATGACCATGAAATCATGGTTATGTGATGTCTGTAGGAGTCTTTAACATGTACCACTTTTCTATGATGAGCTAAAAATAAAAACCCTATGTTCCTATAATTCCTCTATTCAGCCACCTAGTGTAGGCCTTCAGATTTTTAGGACACCAATGCTGGTGTTTATTGGTAGACACTAGTAGACAAGTAGTTCATGTGGACAGTCTGAAAGAATATACCACATGAAACTTTTGTCTGATAATTCTACGATCCTTTAGTTATCATGATAATAGGAGTCTTCAAATCTCATGATTCTTGCATGTGGTCTTGGAAGTGTCCACCTCAACATGAAAAACCCCTACATTTTCCAAGATATGTGAAGGAAGAACCATTAACTTAAACCCATGCATAGAAATTGGTCAACATTCCACAGTTGAGCACCATTGTCCATGTCGTAGCTTTAATGTGCACCATTCCCACAGATAAACATAACCCATCACTAGACCCTCTTTTGAGGTCTTTCAAATCACATTAGCACTAGATATTTATGAGTTTCCATCATGTGGGATCTATTCAAACCATATAAAATTTTTACGAGCATCTAAAATAATAGATAAGACTCCACTTGCCATGAAATATTAGGGATATGAGGCCCTAGTATAAACCCACATTGATGCACTCATCCTCCCATGAAAATATTTTCCAGGTAGTCTTGATACAAAATCCCTTAGGGTATACAGCTTCGATACTTGGATAAAAGATACATTATAAAAATGTTCATGATGCCCCTCCATGTGAATATATTAATGTAACACAATCTCAAGATACATCATTAGTATTGAAATTCCCTAGGTTGACATGAATTTGTCACTTTGATCAAAATACAGACCATGGAAAAGTATCATATATCACTCAACTAGATTTATGCAATTTAGGATTGATCATGTGACAATATATGTAAAATTAACTTTGATCACGTGAATATGTCTTGGGTAATACATGCTAACTATAAGAAGAAAACCTGGACAAGTCAGATGATCATGCAAAGGAAATTGTTCATCTCTTCATTAATCAAGTGAAGACATCCCAAATAGTGAATAGCAATCATTTGAAGACATCCAGGACAATTTGGTTGATCATGCGGACGAAACTGGTCATCTACACTTTGATTGTGGGATGATATCATGGACTATTCACACTGAAAATGTGATGACATCCCAGAAAATTCTCTTTGATCAATTGAATACATTCAGGACAAGTTTGTTAGACATGATAATGATATTGTATACATCAAAACTAACACTACAAAGCAATCAAGAGATATCAAGAAGACACCCTGGGATATTTCATCCATGTTATACTGATACAAAAGACATATAAAAAAAATGGAATACCCCTCAAACAATTAAGTCATGTCCAGCATACAATTAAGAAATTTCGAGCAAATCCCCAAGGAAATTTCATGATTATTTGGATGATACACTCTGACATGTACCATGTGGACCCCCAAATGCGAA
The DNA here is from genome assembly GCA_963277665.1 of Viscum album. Taxonomy (NCBI): domain Eukaryota; kingdom Viridiplantae; phylum Streptophyta; class Magnoliopsida; order Santalales; family Viscaceae; genus Viscum; species Viscum album. The sequence goes on along the minus strand of OY728143.1, from coordinate 2,079,948,080 downwards.
CCATCATCTTTTTACCCCCTTTATAAGTGGAGTTCCCATTTTGGTATTGTGTTATTCACTAATGAGGAACTATTAATTAAATTCTCTTAGGTAGACCCTCCATGTTGGACTAATCATATCCAATATACCTAGAATGGTTTTCGTCTAACATTATCAATTTGAATATATATTAATTTATGAAAATGGGAATCCATATTTATATATGAACATATCATTCCTAAATCTTTGGGATAATAATAATAATATCATTGAGTGTGATCATCCACCTTAACCCATTATTGTGTTAAAGAGAAACTGAACAACCAACACTCTAATTCTTATCCAAACAATATTTATATATATATGACTCACTCCTATGGTCTAAGCTCAAATAGGAATCTGCCTCAGTGTAAACCCCTACATGTCTTGAATGTTAAAACCCATGGTACCCAAACTCTCCTATAATAACATCACTCATCCTCATCCATCACTAGATTGAGAGGATAAGAAACTGCAATAATTATAATTCTTATCCAAACATGATACATAGGACACCTTCCTGTCGCCTGACCTGAATTAGGTATCCAACTTGGTGGATGCCCTCTCATATCAAAAACACTTTGGACTACTGGGACTAAATTATCCTATGAGTCTACCATCATTCATCTTCCATCAGGGGATGTTAAGTGGGATCATACTAGGGTATCCTTTTAAGTGTAAGACCCAACCATTCCATTAAATACTTCAAACCCACCAATGGGTTAATGATCATTTGAACTAAAATAACCCTGATTCCTATTATAAACACAATAAGTTGGATAGATTCATATGGCCCGAGCTCCATACCATATCATCCATGAGATAGTTTATTATACCTATCAAAGTGAATATTTGATTTGTAAGCCCAGGTAAATATGATCTCGTATGATTTTTCTGATCTCTCATAATATATTTTCTCTCACACCAAGAATAAGTCACATAAAAATAGTGATTATAAATGATTTGTTAGGTCCACTGCGCAAGATACCCTGAGAGGGGGGTGGATTAGGTATGATAGATAAAAAGAACTACCCCTTATTGAGTTTTTTGGTTTTTAGAAAAACTCTCTTCTCTCTATCCCTCCTATTATAGAGTATAAACTAAACATAAAGAATGCACTGGATATATAAATTTAACATGGATCACCCTCACTGGGCTTCATCTAAGGAGAATACACCAGAAATGTGATGATGTACCAAATATACTATAAGTGCACTAATGTATACATGGTTGAAGTAGACGCATTATATTTCCTAGTTTAAAACCATTCAGAAATTGAATACACACTTCTCTCTCAATTGAAGTGTGATCAAACTTATTTAGAAGATACAGTAACCGTTTATAGACATATAGGACCATTCATTATCTGAAATGAATCTATCTTTCACTATATGTGGATGCTCTATTGATGTACCTCTTCCATCAACTGATGAAAACAAATTTACAAAAGTATTATTGGGAAACTTCAAATCAATCATGTAACACTTACAGTATCATGCATGAATCATTAGTAACTTTCATCCAATTTAAATCTTATGCACAAATTTCTTAGCTTCTGCGCAACTCAAAATATTTCACGCAACTCCCTTTTTTTTAAAAGTCATACGCGATTCGGGGCATAGATTCACTATAATTGTTGAGCATCCTTGAATGGGGATGGGGTTCACCACTTATTTATAGAAATTGTTTTTCCCTACGTGGAAGATTCTATGCATCACTCAAGATTCACTTTTTTTGTGGAAAACCCAATTTGACGCTGCATTGGGCTTGAAGTCTATTTCGCGCTACCTCGTCTTTTGCGAACATTTCCAATTTTTTCATGCAAATCATGACTTTTAAACTATTCTAAATTCTGATCCCAAATCATGCCTTACGTTCATGTTTCCAAAACATCTTCAATCTTTTAAGCCGCTTACTTTTCCAAACACATCTTTCCCCATTTTTCGATTTTGAGACCCAATAATTTGGAAGATGCTGGAAAACATATCCACATTATATATGTTCTTTTCAAATTATTCCAAATTTACCATTACTTTTAATATTTCTTTGTCAACATATATTTTTAACAATATCTCTAGAACACCACAACTGACCAAGGAATCCCACTTGTTTCAAAAAGAAAACCTACTTTCTCAACAAAAACAAACAACTCAAATATGCTTCAATATAACCTTGAGGTATTTTTTCCCAACATGATTGATCAAATATCATGATGAGAATGCATCGAGTGTGGTCCCTCTATAGGGATATAAGTATTTTTGTATCACTTCATCACTCAAAGATACATATTATAAATATGGAAATTTAGGGAAGCCTTATATTCCTAAGTACTTCCCAATGCCAATATTTTTGTATATTTTTTTACACATAAACATACTTTGTAGACTTTTATGCATATATTAACAAGATATGTATAATAACTCATCAATTCATAGGCCCTATATTTACATATTTACTGCATGAGATTAAACTGCACGGATCGATCGAGTTTTATGACATTGAGAAATGTCAAATAAAAAATGTGGATTTTGATTCTTATTCTCACATGACATGTAGGATGCCTCATAGAGGTTCAATACTATCTCTAAGACCCAAAATTCATACCAAGATGAAAATAAACTCTATAGAACCCGAGTATGGCTATAAACTAAAGCATCATAAAAGAATAAGGAAGTGATGGCTAAGGTATGGTATATGCATTATTGTTCTCATCATCAAATGTTTGTAGTGAAGATATTGAAATAGTTAAAACTAGTCCCATATCATAACCCAATAATTACTTCATGAACATATATTATATTTATATGTGAGTCTCGTAATAGGTAAGGTTCTGATGATTCCAACATCATATCCTTTCGAACAATGCGATTTTCAATGAATAGTTGGGTCTCAAACCCCAATGGACTATCTGCCTTTGTAAATTAGGATCGTACTCTGTCAAAGATGTGGGACATGCTGAGAGTGTTAATTAGAGATGAATATAGAAAATCTGTTGCGAATGATAGTGAAACGACACTAAATCACCCAAAACTAATCATCTAGAATAACCGCTCATGATTTTTTAGAAAATATTTTGTAATAATAATCATGTTGGGAAGCCACATAGTCAATAAAACATTTATATGAACTGTAAATTTTGATACCTACTACTATGAAACCATAGGTTTAACCAAGTCTACTCAAGATCATTACCAAAACATTATGATTATATCATATACATAGTCTTTTCTATAGTATTCCTTCAATTTTTTTCTCATCCAAGTTCTTAAAGGATAATAAAACCTTGATCTGATACCAACTATAGAAACCCAAAATTTTCAAACAAAAAATCACATTTTAATATATGAATATTTATGACCCTTGAAAGTGTTTTAAGGTTTATAATATATTTAAATGTGGACATATAAACAACTGGTTCATAAGTGTCTCCTATTAGGGTCTTCATTACTCGAACCTTTCTTGGAAACACCCCGCATAAATTCATTATTCATAACTTGGTGAATTGGAATCATATTAAAGGGGAATCTCAAATTCTCATCCTTAGTAATCATCAGAGATATAAATATATGATTCTATGAATGAATAATATATCTATAAGAGTATTAAATCATGAATATATCTTAAATGCTCATACTCAATCATTTATAGATCATCAACATCAATTATTTAATAAATATTGATCATTTCAAAGTATCTAGATCATAGGAGTGAAAAATAATGACAAATAATTATTGAACCATAATCATATGTCCTAAAATTGTGGAACCCACATTTTTTAAAAAAATAGTTTCATAATATAAAAGTTAACTACAAAAAAAATCAAACCCTAAGAGACTATGAATCACCACTTACACCCCTTTCATGATTAAGCACATTGACGTGCATCCCATATTAGATCAAGAACATTAACATGCATCCCATAGATATCTAATTATATATAAAAAAAATTACAAAAAATTTTAATGGACTCATTGATCATATATATGATATAAAAAATTAAACATATGTTTTATACAATACCAGAAACCATTAATCATATCAGAATCCATGAAATAATGTGGCTTCATAAACATTACATTATAGCATAACCATTAGAAAATAATTTAAAATCTTCAATATGTAATATTTTCATTCTAAACAAAAACCATCTAATGAAATAAAAATGATTTTATCCTTGGATCATTTCCCACATAAATATGTTTGAAAAACAATGTATATCTTCTTATATGTAATTTTATTTTGAATGATCTCTTAGAATAATTTTTGATGAAAATAACATTTCAATATTGAAAACAATTATTTTTAAAAAGTCCTCATTTATAATGAAAAAAATTCTATTTGAAAAAACACTTATAAACATATAATGGAAAAATAAAAGAAAATATTATTCATGGTGGAATTAAAATCCATTCATTTAATATATGATAAAAAAATTCCTTTTAAAAAATCAAAATAAACATTATTCGGAAATAAAAAAATCCACCTCTTAAAATATTTTGTAAAAATTCTTTGGTGGGTAAAAATAATTTAAAAATGCCTTACTAAATAGTTTAAATTTTCACAATAAAATATTTGGAAAAAATATAGATATGGAAGATAAAGGCTAAATAATTATCCCAATGGGTCCATTAATGTAAACAACCCACAATTTTTATGAGATTGTGAAACAAAACCCTAACCATTTATTTAACTTACTTGGGAAAAACTATAACCTCTAATATAATAAATTTATATTTATTTTAATTAAATACCAGAGTCATGTTCACATGTACAATGACATATAAAATCCCATAGTAACATTTCATTACCATTTTTTATTAATAAATCCATCTTAAAAAGGTTATTTTCAGATGTTCACAATTTTTATCATAAATATATTTGTTCCGTTTTTCTAGTACTTGTAAATTTATCTTGGTTCCACAATATAAAGAAATTTATTCACTATATAAATATCATATACATTCATTATATCCATATTTTGAGTCTTCCATAAAAATAGAGATAGAACGCATGTTGAAAGAATTCATGGATATGGAAGGTTATATATACGTATGAACATTGTTTTCATTTTTTTCCAAATTGAAAAAAAGAAAATTAATTTTTAATTAAAAATACCAACATCATTATTATATATGATATATTCCCAATATTCATCTTTATTACCATCCATGTATAATATAAATGAAAAAACAATCACATCACTTTATATAGGTGGTAGTCCATACATACAATCAAACAACATTATCATTTTCGAATGGTGTCGAAGGTAAGACAGTAGATGTTATATTAAAATTAAAAAATTATCATGAATAAACATTAAACCCCTCATAACACCAATAATATATATATATATATGATAAATTAATTTTATTATTTTTTGGAGAGTAAGCCATATGTACACACAATTGATACATTCACATCTCAAGTGATGTGAAAGTGGAAGTATAATGGTTCTTTCAAAAAAAAATATTTTTAGAATATTGATAATACTAAAGTTGTTATTTTATGATTAATTCCATACATATTTCTATGGTAATGATTATTAGAATGTAAAGAAATCAGTTTATAAGATAATATTTTCATGGAAATGACTCTTTTAGATCTACACTAATGGAGTCAAGGATTGGTCTTTTCAGAAGGTAATAACCTCCCTAATTTTTTTTTATAGAAGTTGGTAAATGAAATTTTCAAATTTTATTTGATCTATAAGGCTCATTGTGGTTCAAATATGTAAGGGAGGATGTTTAATTTTATACTTTTAGTGTGGGGATGTTTTGGAATTTTTCCCAAGATTATTTTTTTATAAATTCATTCTCAATATAAATGGTTCCAAATGGAATATAAATGAAAATGGGATGAAATGTTCTTAAATAAGTTATCAAATTTGAACTATTATAAAAGTTTTACAGGTTTTAACTATTTTAATATGGTATCATTATTATAAAATATTATTATTGTCAATTTTAAAACTATTCGCATAATTTGACATAAAACACATAAATACAAAGAAAAAAATTAAAATATCAAACATTAAAAGAAGATAAATATGTTATATTACCCTATAATATTAATAGAACACATTAAATCGAACAAATTATATTTCCTCAATATTTTTTAATAAATTCTTAAAATTTTATATTAATTGTTGAAATACTACATATCCATTGTATAATAATTTCTATTAATGAAATAAATTATAAAATATTAATAATTAACCATAATTAGTATAATCTCATTTTGAAAATAATTACTATTACAATTCATTCATAACTTGTTTTCATCTCTATCTGAACACATAAAAGTTATTAAAAACAAACATGGTGACATTTTGTAACTTTCATTGCTTTATATATTTTATAATTCATTTTCCCTGGAAATTGAAAATTTCAAAACTAAGGTGTTGTGTGAGAATTATATAAATTTAATAATAATTATTATGAACATTTATTATCTTATCACTGAATTTTGACATTTATTTAATAGATTTACACTTTACCATGATGATAAAATTTAATATGCTTAATTTTCATTTTGACCAAAAGTAAAAGGGGCGTATTTACAAAATTTTAAACTCATGATTCAAATAATTTATTTATTTTTTCTGATTATATACCTATAAAAGGTAGTTATTAATTTATATTTATGTGCACAAAATTAAATAAAGAGTAATTTTATTAAAAATTATTTTTTATGAATAAAAAAATATTTCTTTTTATTATATGAATAAAAAAGTATTAGATGAATTTTAAAAAACTTATTGAATATATAATAAATAAATTTCAATAAAATCATTCAATAGTGAATAATTTATATTTTAAAATAAAAATACATTCCATTCATGAAATAGGTTTTTTTTGAATAAATAATCAAATTTGTTTTGAAATATTTTTATATTTAATTATAATCATTTTATAACTAATGAACTAATGTTATAAATTTGTATATGATTTATTTGGATAATATATTTAATACTATTCACATCCTAAGGTGTAATAACTCACATACAAATTTATATAATTTAATTTTTTGGGAATGGTTTTATTGGACATGCCCTTTACAAATGGAGTTCATTGGAGTGCTCTATGAGGGATCACCATACATGTGGTTCATGGTTAGAAATCATGATAGAAATATAAGAAAAATACTCATGAACCAACTATATTAAATAGTCATATAAAAATTCTTCAAGAAGTATTTTCCTATCGGCAATTCATGACAGTCATTCATTCTTTGTTTTTTTTCTTTTCTTGTTTCCTAAATTGAGAATTACTAGTCCTGAATGCCTTCAGATGTCTCTCTATGAAGTGTGATTCACCAAAATATCTCACTTAAACATTACATAAAATACCTCAATCACTAATTAAATGTTTCCCCATTATAATATCATATTCCTCTATAGTTTATTTTGAGGTGGGTTTGAGGTATTTATAGGAAGTAATGGATAATTGTTCCCCAAAATGGGCATCTCATATAGTGCAACCATGAATGTTAAATGTTCTTAATGGGAGTACGTTGTGGGTATGAAATAATTACCTTTTAATTATAAAAAATAATTTATAATTATTCGGGTACATGAATTTTATAAAATCATTTCCCTAATGTCATAAAATATTATGTCTCGTGAGGCTATAGTAGAAACGACATTGGGGTTAGATAAAATACATTGAATCAACAACTCAATGTTGAAAATAGAGTACATAAATATAAAATTAATGTTCCTTTTGAATGATGAAATTACTTCATGGATGATATAGTATCTTTTGGAATGATTTCATTATGAACTAGACATATTTCATAATGTACGTGAGATACATTATGGATGATTGCATCATGAACTAGGTGTATATTCAGGAACCACTTGAGATATCTTGTGGAAAAATTCCCTTTAACATTTTACAGTCATATTTTGATCATTCATTTGATATTTAATATTATTTGTGTTATTTCTCTTGATGTTTCTATTTTTCCGGCCACAACATCAATATCATATAAATAAGGACCTAACATTAAACATGACATTTTCTTGGTTTTATTACCCAAAATTAATTCTCTTACATTTTTTGATCTTTATGGATTAGAGTCTTAGATAATAAGTTCCTAATTCATAAATTAAAAAATTATAAAATATATATTTCAAACATTATATTAATATAAATATTTCCAATAATATGGAACATTTTAAATAAAAAAACATTTTATTTCATGAAATCATCACAAATTCAAACATTACTTCTTTGTTTCCCTTTCCCATCCTTAAATCATATCGAAAATATTTATAAATTGTGGGATAAATAAAAAAATATCCATTAGGGGCATAAAGAGAAGGGAAAATATTTTTTCCATTGAAAAACATGAAAACCCATGTAAAACCATTTCATAAAATCATACATTTTTACCCAGAATGTTTAACCTCTATATTTTAAAAAGATCATTATCTTACGTTATTGAAATCAAACTACTTCCATGAAAGATAATTATAAAGAATATAAAAGACATATAGGTTCCTTAAGAAACCATCATTAAAGAACCCATATTCTACCCTTACAAAACAATTACAAATTTTAATAACTATAAGGAAAACATTAAATATAATTCAATATATAACTTAATCATTACCCAATGTATTAATGAGCTCTCTTGGTGAACCCATAATAAAATCTATAACAGGTTCACCTAGTGTTATATGGGTTCACTCATCATATAAGCTATATTGGGATTACATGTGAACTCTAATGGGGCAAAACCAAACATATAAAAAATTTCTAAGGACTATATCATGAATGAACGGTTTTATTGATGCAAAGTTTCATCATAAATCCCCTGAAAACATCTTTAAAATTCATTTGAAAAACTCTATTAAGAAATAAAATAATTTTGTTTTTAAAATGAATTTTCTTCACCAAATTTCATAAAACATAGAAATATTTATTTACATTTAATGAAGAAAATATATTAAGGTAATATGAACATCAGGTAGTGGCCATTGTGGATGAGAATGTCAATGACTCTTTATAGGTTAAATATAAAATTTATTTTTTACTTTTTAAAGAAAGAAAACCATTTTGTAAAAATAATCCTTTTTTAAAACATTTTAATAAAATAAATAAAATAATAAAAATATAATTTCTATATATATATATTTATAATATCAATTTAAGATCATCAACAAGGAAGAAAAATAGATGGGCTGAAAACATTCAAACTTTATTTTTTAAATGAAAAGTCCCTTACCACTTTACCTACACTTTAATCATATGTCCCATGAGATAATAAAATTAAAAAAACATTAAATATCATGATAATAAATAAATTAATATATATATGATATAACATTTCTAATGTAATTTTTATAAAAAAACTCATAAATAATCTATGTTAAAATCATTAAAATATCCCTAAATAAAAGGAAATTGATACAAAGTCCCTTACCTTGAATCTGTCACATCACGTATGTTATTTATCATTCAAAATTAAAATATTTCGTTAAATATTTAATTTAAAATAAATTTTGATTATTATTATTCTATTATTTTATATTATTCCATGTTATCCGTATTTATTTTATCATTTAAGATTACATTGGATGTTTTGATGGTATACAACTTATATGTCAAAACTGTCATTGGTATGTTGACTATGGTCCAAGATTTCAATATTTCAAAATCTAAATAATAATAATCATGAAATTTTTATCATATTTATTCATAAATTATACTTTTGAAACCAATAATCAATGTTGTTTATGAAAAATTGACTTTGTTGCAATCAGGGAGACGGTGGGTCATACGAACTCCGGAGAAACATTTCAATTTCTTGATGTTCATTATAGAATCAAGGTAAGTAATATTTTATATATAGATAATGACTATTATATCATCACTAAAATATTATTTATTTAAAAATACATATATATATATATATATACATCATCCTTTTTTCATGCCGATGATAAAATAAACACATCGCTTTATAGAGGTTGTAGTCCACACATAAATCTAAAGGACATCATCATTTTTCAGTGAGTGGAAAGGTAAGAATGAAAATGATAAAATATATTTTCATGAATATATATATATATATATATATATATATATCATTTATATAAAAATTATGTCATATATATCATGTATATTCACTTACATTATCCGGATCACTTTACATGTCAAGGGTTAGTGAAAAAGAAAATATCATTGCTTTGTGAGACAGTAGTTCACTGTTTACATGGGATATATTATTATATCCCCCATGGAATGATAATTAAGATTTTATACGTGATATAAAAATTAAATATGTATAATTACATTACAAATAACATATATATATAATAACTTGTCGTGAGAGGTGATTATGAAAAATAAATGACATGTGTTCATGAGGCGACAGTCTTCCGTACATATGAAGGATGATTTAGTTTCCCATTTGATGGAAGTGGATATATATGTAGGTCATTAAATTAACATAATAAAATCTCAGTGTTAGGGAGATATTTTTCTTTTTATATCATTTTAATTGGATAATGTTTTAAGGATATTGAAGAAGAAATAGAATAAAAATGTGCAATTAAGCATGATATCACTTATTCAAAAAAAAAACCTCCTTAGGTTACGACCAAAATCCTTTAAAGAATGGATTTATGATAAAAAAATAGGTCAGGGTTATGTGTAGGTAGGTAAGGAATATTTTTGAGCAGTTCATGTGTGAGAAATAGGTTTTTACGGTGTGAAGAGGAGATAATAGGGGTAGCATTTTATATAAGAGGTTACTGGCACACTAGTAATTTTTTAAGAATGAAATGTGATACCTAGGTTTCTCACATTCCAAAAGGATCCAAAATTGACCATTATTGATATTTATAAATTATATTGTCTAAATAACTTAGTAAATTAACTTCTAGTCCTGTTTTGTGGTCATTCAAACCCTTATCGTTTTAGTTTAACACCACAAAAAATCTATTACTATGTTAACCATGGTAAAATATTTTTAATGTTTTAACTATTAATTATTTAAAAAAAGTAATTTAACCTTGTTATTTTATATAAATTATTATAAATAAAAATATTAAATCTATTTTACCTAATTAAATTTATATAATTTAGAGAATATAAATTAATATTACAGTCGTAGTTGCGAAGATAAAGAGGTTTATCACGAGGATTATTTTTCCAGAAATGTTTCATCCATTAACTATATATCAAGTAGTTTTCATTATATGAATTTAAATTACAATTTATTAAAATATTATATATGAATTTAATTTAAATCATTCATCGTTAAGGTTACTTTAAATTAATTAAAATATAGAAACATTATGAATAGTAAAATAGTTTTAAAACCCCCCATTTTTATACCCTAAAATAAACTTATACTGAAATCTATGATAAATATAATTGTGATGTATTTATGTAGATGAAATATAAAAATATAATTACTATGATACATTATATTATATTGAAAAAAACATTGGTTAATTGAAATTACATAATTTATTAAAAACAATTTCATTTAAAAAAATTAGTATTTTCCAATATTCATCAAAATAGAAAAATTATCTATCAAATCCCAAAATTTAACCATTATTTGTTTTTTATATGATGAATTAAAAAAATAGAATTTTTGAAAAATAAAAATTCTATAATTTATTATTTTAAATTTTTAAAATAAAATTTATATGAAATAATTTTAATTAAAATTATTTCATGTTTTTTAAATTAAATTGTATTTTTATAATGAATAAAATTATATAATTATAATATATTAATTTAAATTAAAATTTATTATTCCATCATTATATGGATTTTTTAATTATTCCACCTTTTATAAATTATTTCTTATTAATATTATTAACTTATAAAATAAATGTTGATATCTTTCCCTCAATTATTTTTTCAGATTCTCATTTTACTTCTTTAACCATAAGTTTTTTCATAAAAGCATAATATTATGAATTTTCTTATTTTAAAACAATTTATCATAATTTATATGAATATTAAAAGGATATTCCTTATAAGATATATTATTTTTCATCTAAAATATATCAGGGTGAATGCATTGGATGAATCTGGCACATACGTCCTTAACACATAAATATGAAAAACATTGTTTACCTGATATAAACATGGATTCAAAGCTAGTTGGTTGGAAAGTTATGAAACGTCCTATAGGATTTCATATATTATAATGAATAATGTATATAACTTCCCATTTTAACAAAGACACATAACACTTTTCCATGGAGATACTTTAATAAAAATATGATCCCCTACTTTGAATGAAAGTTCTCTCTACTTGTTATCTACTTAACTTTTTTATTACTATGAGATGGACTCATATTTTTCTAAATAAAATTCCCCTCCTTGACCATTTACTCTACAAAAATGGGTCCCAAAAAAATCCTCTCTACTAATTCATCTTATAAAAGATAGTTTCAACACTAGTTTTCATATAATTCCTTGAAATGTGTCATCTATATATTCGAGTGAAAACCACTTTTATATGAAAATTTGACCAATGGAAGGTGTTGATAGAAACATCACATGTAATCCATTGATTAAAAATATTTAATATCTACCAATGTATGATCTTTTTACTATTAAAGATCATCGAATTTAAGATGAAAATCTATACAGAAATATAATTCATTACCTATTGACATATGTAGCCCTTTTTAGAAATTAAATGTGGAACAAAGATCATGGTCTGATACAATGGATAGTCGATCTCCATGTAACCTGACTATCTATATAGATATATTGGTGAAACATAATAATAGAATATTATATCTCAATAGAAATTAAATGTGAACATTAATTAATTGATCAATATTAACCCAATTTTTATTATTTTCTCATTATTTATTATGTAATAACATAATGAAATCTGTAGCTATATTTTTCCATATCCACTAAAAAATTGTAAAATTTTGAACCACATGATTTTTTAATAGTTACTCTATTTAAACCTATTGAAAATTAAATCATTTTAACATAAGGTAAAAAATGTCTCTTTTTATTCCTTCCCACCAATAATACTCCTATAGGTATATAAACAACTTAGTGAATCTAGGATAAATTGAAATCCATGAACTATAATATTCTCTCAATAAATATATTTTGATCATGGAATCACAAGGAACACATAATCTATCTATTAATATGATAAAAACATTTGCATAAATATTAAAAACAACTAACTTACCCTTTTAAATAGATTTTACCTTTTCCTACAAATCACGATCCTCGTTAAGTGATTTCATAATAATTTCTAACAAGAATGACTTAACTGAAACCAAAAACAAAATAAATGACATCCCAACATAAATAAATTCTAATAAAATATTCAAAAAATTATTATCCAAATGATATAGTTACAAATCTAACATGGTTAGTTTAGTAATATTTTTCTAAATCAAAGCATGGTATACTTTTTTATTTTGAGGATAATAATGAATCATGAAATCATAGTCCTTGAAGAGTTATTTCCATATTCTCAATATAATGATTAATTATTTCAACATTAATATATATTTCAAACTCTTATAATCAAAATATATTTCAATATTTACTCCAAAAATTTATACCTAAAATTTTTAAAAGCAAAAACCCATAGTAGCTATTTCCAGATTGTGTGTATAGTTATTTATTTCATGAGGATTCAGGTGATGTGAACTAAAAAAAAATTACCTAATCAATCTGAATTATGAAAAAATCATTTCCCTCTAATGATTAATCTCTATAGATGAAAAATCTACAATTATATATGGAAAGTACCAAATAAATCTTTCACAAATTATAATTAAATTCCCATTTTAAAATCAAATTATTTTATTTTAAAAAAACTATCAAGAATAGAAAAGTATTTTAAGTGCCTAATGACATAATCATTATAGAACAGTTATATAACATTTAAATAGTATTATAATCTTACGAAAAACATACAAAAAAATTCATTAGAGAACATACTCATTACCCAATTCATTGGAGCACAATATGGGTGCACCCGTCAAATAATCTCTAAGGGTATCACCTGGATAGTTCTTAGTGTACCCAAAAATTAATTTATATCGAACTCAACATTAGGATATAATTGTTCTAAACCCATACTATAAAAAATTTAAAAGGAAAATATCTAGAATCAAGCATTTTCAAGTTGAGCAATTCTATAAAACAAACTAGAAAACACTTTTAAACTTGTATTAAAAACTTAATCTTGTATAATAATGCCTTTTTTATTGAGATACCATTTTTATTACCATACTACACAAAAAAGGGAAATAGGGGTTTTCTATGAATAAATATTAAATTATTATGTTGTAAACCAATCATATTATAGTAGTTTTAGTGGTGAAAATGCTTATTCTCTATATATATGGTAAAATGGACCATATATTTTGACTTTTCAAAAGAAATTCAAATATTTAATAAAAATAAACCTTTTTTAAAAAAATTTGGATTAAATAGAAAGAATTAAATTTTTAAAACACTAATTTTTATATTAGTATTGTTATAAAATCGTTTTAAAATCAATGATGTTGAATAAAAATATTTGGAAGGAAAACCAATAAATGTTCTTTATAATGAAAAGTATCTTATAATTTTAGAAATAGTTGAATCCTAAGCCCCATGAAAGAATAACGTCAAAAAACATTTAATATAATGACAATAGATAAATTTTTTATATAAAATGTACAATGTTGATGTATATAAACCACAAAACTATATGGGTTCATTACATTAAAATACTCCTCAATGAAATAAAATTGAGATGAAGTCCCTTTACTTGATTCTGACTCATCACATATGTTCTTTATCATCACTAATAAAAAACATATGTTAATTACTTTCATGCATTTGAACGATTTTCAACTTTAGTATTCACTTTGTTTAATCTATTTCCATGACATACACATATAGTTTCAAACTAAATTTTACATTAGATTATTCGATGGTTTTCAGCTTAATTGTTAAAAATGAATTTGGGAGGATGACTATTGTCAAAGAGGTCTTTATTCTAACATATCTAGAATAATAATATTAGAAACTTTATCATATTTATATAAAAATTGTGCATAAAAAATAAAATAATGATTTTTTCGAAAGATTAACTATGTTACAAACATGGAGGTTATGGGCTATACATATGCATTAGTAACATTTCAATTTTTCAAAGATCATTATGAAAAAATGTAAGTAAAATTTTCTCTTTCTAAAATTATAATCATATAATATGTAAAAAAAATTAAATTCCACATAATTATATATATATATATATCTTATATTTTTTTGGTGATGAAAAATGAATCACATTGCTTTGTGTATGTGATAGGCTACATGTACCCACAGATGATGTTATAATTTTGCAGTGAGAGGAAAGGTAAGAAATAAAATGCTATATTATATTTTTTGAATAATAACGATTTAATTAATTTCATTCTTATGTCATATATATGAAATATAATAATTATATTTATCCTTATTATTTTCTATTAAAATTGATAGTGAAAAATGAATCTCGTCTCCTTGTGAGGCGGTATTCCTCTGTACACACAAGTGATGTTATAATGTCCCTAAAAAATGTAAATAAAGAAGGTATATGTGATATAAAAATTAATTAATTATAATTATGTTAAATATATATATATATATTATAAATCCTTCATTATAATATCTCATGATAAGTGGTGAAGAGAAATGAATTATATTAGTTCACGAGGCGGTAGTCCATCATACAAATGGAGGATAATTTGATTTCACAATTTATAGAGAGGTGATGGATTTAGGTTATTAAATTAACATAATTATATATTAATATGATATATTAAATTTATTTTTTATAATATCTCAAATTACGTGTATTTTATGGAGGTATAAGGAGAAATAAAATAAAAATTCTCAGTTAATATTGACATATCTTCTTTAGACAGCTACTTAATGTTAGCACCGAAAGCCTTCTATGGATGAATTTATAATTATACTTAGGGATATAGTTCATGGGGAGGTATGTAATATATTTTATCATGTATGTTCATATCAAAATGGATTCATAGTTTTTCATTTTAGAAGACAGTTTTGGCCTTTTATGACTGAGGGGAGTGAAACACATTTATTTTTTTTAAAAAAAGTGATACCCACATTATTCACAATCCAATGGGACCCAAAATGGATCATTATTGATACTAATATTTCATAATGTCAATATATGACCCAAAATTATATTTTATACAGGTTTTATCTCATTTTAACATGTGTCGTTTTAGTTTAAACCCCCAGTAAAGTTGTTTTTAACTAAACTCTATTAACATATTCTAAAAAATTTCCCTTTCATTATTGAAAAACCTCAACATGAAATTATTTGATGAATTTAATTATAATTATTAAATTTATATAATCCATTTTAACAAATTCAATTCAAATAATTGGAAGAATTAAATTTAAAATTAAACGGGCAAATGATACAAAACAATATTTTTTAAGAAGAATTTGATTATTTTACACTGACTCTATGACTGGTAATAAATATTTCCAGAATGTAAATTAATATATATTGATGAATATTATATAAATATACATAAAATAATTCCAAATAACTGTTAATTTTAATTAATTAAAATTGATAAACATTATTCACATTAAAATATTTTCATTAAAAAACCATTTCTAAATAGAAAAATAAGTTTTTAATAATATCTAGTATAATGATGATGAAAATATAAACAGGTCGATTAAGTATAACTAAATGATTAATATTTTTAATGGATTATTATTAATAATATAATAATACTTCAAAATTACTTAATTTATAGAAATGAAATGGTATTTTTTGAAAAATAATTATTTTCCATTTTCAACAAAAAATCAATAGTTTATAAAAAATCACAAAAGGTCACCCTACGGAAATTTTGATATTATTATTTAAAAATTGAAATTAATTTCAAAAATTAGAATATATAATTTAATAATTTAATTAAAAACTTGAATAAAAATATTTTAATTTAAACAATATCTTTTATGTTTTTAAAAAATATATTATATTATTACAATGAATATTAATCACTTATTAATATATATTAAAGAACAAGAAAATGATTTATTCCCTCAATACCAGTGTTTTTCAAATACCTCCACAACAAATTTAGTATTATCTGTTCATCAACTACAAGAATCTTTATCCTTCTTGTGTTAAATTCTTGTTCCCTAAGAACAATTCAAATTTTATAAATTGTAATCATCATTAAATCCCCAATTCCATTGAAAGAGAATCAAATGAAAAAATAGGTGAAGAAAGGATTATTTAACCTTTAATTAGTGTAAATAAATTCTAAAATACACTATAATTGAAGGGGGGAAAGGATGGAAAATGTGAGGGTGAGACTCTGGGCTTTCCCTTGGATCAAATACTCTAAAATTTACACCATATTTCAGGTAGTTGTTTTTAAATAAAAATTTACTAATTTTACCCTATGTTAAAATTTTATCATCATCTATTCATGGTACCTCTTAAGGGACTACAGGATTTCCAATGTCTATTTAATAACCTCCTCTATATTTAACCCCACACCAGGTATCTGGTGATTTGTGTTTTTTATTAATATTCACCAAACCACACTAGACTTTTATTTTCTATTCCTATAAATAGTTCCAAATTTTATCATCTTAATTATAAAAAGATAAAACTATTTAATAACCTTTAATAACATATAAAATATACTTCCATTAGATTCATTCTCCTGAAAAATGAATTATTATTCCAAATTGGAAACCAACCCAGGATCCAATTACACTTGATTCATGTATATCTCCAATTTCATCTTTTATTAATGGAATATTTTATTAAAAAATCCCCAACTATATAATTTCTCATCCATGAAATGATTCTTTGTGTATCTCTATAATACAATGCCAGTAATCGAGATCTGAACTCACATCTCATTTCGATGATCACACTGATTATTTTCTTGAAATGATCAATCCTAAACTAGTAAAAATATAAAAAAAATTAAGCCCCCATGCTTTTTTATTTTCATCATAGTATTTATTACAAGATTTATAGGTTTTAATAAATTTTACACTCATCAAAATTGATCATTTCTGAAATTTAATAGCCAGTACTCCACTACATGAACATCCTCTAGGAACATAATATGTCATATAATTACATGCAACTAAATTCATTAACTCCATGATGACACCATAACCTATGATACATTCATGTATTAACCAATGTCTAATTTCATGCTCCCATAGTGGGCATCACTATTTTATGATATACCATGACCCATTTTTATCTAAACTTGAGTATCATGTAATGTCCCACATAATAATACACAATCTTCCACTCATTATTTTATCAATACTTTGAAACATTTCGTCATAGAAATGATATTTATAATTCTGGTGAGACTAATTCTCTCTTATCTCGAACAATATAATATTAAATTTCATGAATGGAATAGTTGACCAGTTATCCAATGTGTTGACATCAACTAATCATTCTAAATAAACACCCAATCCTCATTAATAGTCACTCATTTGATATATCATGGTTTTGGAACCAATAATTATTGAAATCCATAACCAATACTAGTTTGGATTATTCCTACACATCAACCCCAATTTTAATATCTATCTCAGAAAAAAATACTTTTTCATAATTAATCTATCAAAGGTGTTCTTCGCAATATAATATTTACCTTATCATCCCTCAATATTCACTAATATGTCTAATTTTCTTCTTTATAAAAATATTTTCTATCAAAATCTATGATAATTCCAACTCCATAGACCACCCAAGATCTTTGATCCAAGTTTATTTCAATCATGGAAATTTTCACTATTATTAAACCATTAGATAACAGTCCACTATCCAAATACATGAGTCATGACAAATATATCTAAGAATATGTGGTCACACACAGTGTTATTTAAGTATTCTATTCCTGATTATTTAGAACTCGAAATTATCCCCTTTATAGTTCTGGAAAATTCATCAATGACCAACTCATCCAAGTTAATGCACTATATAAATTCAATTGATACATAGAATAATCTCATTGGTATTTTAGAAAATTCACTAGTCACCTCATTGATCATAAATATGTCACACCTAAATTCCTAAATCATTAATACTATCTCAAATTAACTATAATCAGTATCACCATATTTTTAATTTCATTTATCCATGAATTGATACTTCATATCTCAAAATCATCCTTTCTCAATATACGACTTATCTCTTGTCAATGAAAATCTATCCATCCTTATGTTAGCACATCTCTGAATCAATGATGAAATAGAATCATAATCATAACTCCCTTATCTATATTTTAGTCAAATCAATGAATCAAATTCCATTCTATGAGTTTTTTCAAACAATATCACCCACGAACCATGATATTTTAATGAATCCTTATTTTAATCAAATCAATGTTTCTCTCGAGGTGTAACACACCATATGGTTCTAAGAGGATTTCACATATGTCCCAGTTTTTCCCATAAAAAATAATTATAAACAATTACAGGAAATCATTATGCCTGAAAAATTGTCATTGTGACCCTCCACTCAAAGTGATGTTACTGAATTGTTTCATTATTACTTCACTAGATATTTTTTCCAAACTCTTAAATTAGGTTTTTTTATATTTTATACAATTCCATTATTTATTAATTGATCTCAATGATATTTTTCACAAGGTCTATATGATTTAATCCCAATCCAAACACCATATATATTAGGTAAATTATCACTCGTCTTTCTTCATATAATAATCTAGTTGAAAACATCCCTTACATGGAACATAACCTCTACTATTAAAAATTACATCCCATTTCCGACCAGTGTTTCATTTTAGTTCTATCCTTTCATTCAAATCAAATAAACTTATTGTGAGTTACATGCCTAATAATAATATCCTCAGATTCCTAATTAATTCATTATGAAACCCTTGTTTTTGAATTAAATATCATATGATTTGTTATGACTGTATGAATCCAAAATTGTTCCAAAGTAAATACCCATTACTAAATATTATCACCGATTATAAAATAACCTCATGTGTTGATCATTTCACACAAACAATTAACCCACTATACCTATATTTAACATATACATAGTCATGTGATAACCCCTCATTCTTTGGCTACCCTTATGAATGGACATTCATATCAACAATAATAACATAATTGAATTGTTAAATTTTTAGAATACATAAATCAGTAAAAGTCATATTTTAACATCCACCCTCTTAGGTCCTCCATCATAATATACAAAACACACCATGTTAGGTTGTTGATCATGAAGAAACACACATTATTAAATCTCATATTACTCAAGGAAACTCAGGTGATATCAGCTACACTCTAGGACTCTAATCATCAACACATAAATGTGTATCTCCATGATATCACTCTCAAACAACTCAAATCTGAGAAATTATCAAAATATAGCTTACTTATATAGACAACCACTAGTAAAATATTTTTAAAAATGATAAATAATTAATCATTGATGGTTTATGTAACTAAAGATTGTTTTCTATTAAAAGAACTCATTTTCAATTAAAAATGATCAATAATATGTTTAGTGATCCTATTTACCATGTATGATACGTGAACACAATCCTATTTCCACCCCAGGGAGTGAACAAAACAATAAAAACCCATTAGAGTAAATAAACATTTCAATGATAACTCAACTATAATACTAAAAAAGTAAGAACAAAAATATGGAATCTCTAGAAACATGGACTACCAACCGTAAATATACATCCTTGGGAAAAATATTGGTTCAATTACATGTTATGTATGGTCTTTTCTCTATTTATACAACTGTAATTAGTAACGACAAAACAATAGATTTATTAGTATCCTGTAATTTTCTCCATCCATTTTTTAGAATCATTGAAGGATGATGATATGTTATTAAGATATATATAATTTTTTCGACATCCTAAAATGAATTCCTGAGGTTATGTGGTTATTTAAATTATTATGGATGTCTATGTAAAATAAATAATTTGTCTAAGTGATTTTTATTGAGTCAATTCGACGATTCTTATAACTAAAAATTGAAAAAGGATGAAGTTCATAATGGTTACTTCCAAAAACAAAATATGGATGTGTTTGTGTTTGTGTTTGTGTTTATAAGGAAGAGGCCCAACTTTTTATGGGTGATCCTAAAATTCTGTAAGAGACATTATAACTACAGGCCAAAAATTTGAAAAACATCTATTATGTAATATTTATTAAGGCCTTTATAAAATTCATTTGATTAGTCCATAATGATGATTCCTGAGACCATAAGAATTATTTAAAAATTAATAAGGATCCTGAATCACTCTATAAGACTACTTTTTTAAAAATTCAATAAGAGTTATTTTCTTCATAAAAAATACATGTTTAAGTATAGAATTCAAAAATTTAAGGAAATACAATTAACAATATAAGATTCACGTATTCTTATGAAGTAATCCTTTTTATGTAACATTTTACAATATTCTATAATCACTCTTAAGATTATAATAATGACGTTCATACTTCATAAGAGTCATTTTGATTACAATAATATTTTATAATGTGACATTTCCATATTAGGAAAAATATGAGAAATTCTTGAATGAAATATTCATAGGTGAAAAATTGTATTCTACTCAGAAAAATTCATTAGTTTTATAATCATAAAACAAATCACATTAAAATAGTTTTTAATAAATAAAAACATAATCATTTAACAAATAATTTATGTTTTTCCAATTTATTCAGTGGAAAGATATCAATAAATATCAATGATTTATGATTTTTTTGAGACTAAAAGGGATGATGTTTCATTTTTTGAAATTCATAAATTACATTTAACTAAAAATATTAGGAATAAAGATAGTTATATTAAATATTTTCTCATGGTGAAATGTTTAATTATGTGAATCTGTTTCATAAAAATTTCAACTAAAGTTGATCTTTCTAAATGGATAAATTTTATAGCTATTGGAACGTTATAGAATTGTAATTTTTATTTATTTGTGATTTATTTATAAGATTAATGGATGTTGAATGAATACATAGGTGTTTTATTTATAAAAAATATTTAAATAAATGAATTTATATAATTTCATTGGAATTATTAGTTCAATTATTATCTAATATCATGTTATCAAGGGAATCATCCTATGTTAATTGATGAATGGGGATGGATGATATCATTATACTATTTGATTATGATATTTATCTAAGGATAAACTATAATTTTTTTCTATAAAAACATATTTTTAGAATACTAAATAATCCATGTTTAGTGGAGTATATTCATGATAACTAAATTGGGCTGAGATAAGTTAATATTTAAAATAAATCGAGAATGAATCCACGAGTTTGAGATACATAATAAAACATCTAGTTCCCATGTATTTAATTAGTATATCATTTGATAAGAATACAATTAAATGTTAATATTAAGGTAGAAGGGTTGATTGATTTGGATTGAACATAAAATATTAGAGCTCAATGTTATGTATGATGTGGGAATATTTTGGTCAAATTATCTTGATATCTTAACAAATATGATCGTCATTGTATTTTTTTTTTTGAATCAATAAGAATTCTTATGTGACATGGATCACTATGTTTAAATGAACCTATAAATGGATGTAAGAGGTTGTGAAGCATGGTGATTTGTTTTACAGAAGAATGTGATGTGCTATGTAATTGAGAATAAGTGAATTTTAAGAAACTCTGATTATAGTGGAAAATAAGGGACTTGGAGATTAAAAGCGATTAATGTAAGGTGGATGTATCTATATTGGGATCAAAAATTGTAAAAAATATTTTCTTTGTAGGTTCTTTTACAATATATTTCAATCATTTAAGGCTATAAGTTCAACTTGAGGTGTTCGGATTTTAATAGTTTGGAATGATTTATTTTAAGAGAAGAAATCTAAAAAAACCACTAATTCACCCATCATTGAAATGATATTTATCGCAATTCAATTAACATAAAAAATAGGGATCTCATACAACTGTTTAATAAATTTGAATTAATAAAAAATTTAAATATTTAGTTAGAGTTCTAGATACCTCTTTTTTCCTCCAAATTTCATATTATCGATTATTCCCCTAGTACCATCACATGTATTAATAAATAATAAAATTTCCATTTATAATAAATAATAATTAGAGTTCAACATATGTATTTATAGTTAAAATCATACCATAGATAGTCATAATCACGATTTAATGGATAAACCCATATATATTGTATAAGAATACATAAATTTAGGGACACCTGGTTGTCCAATCATATATAACCTATAATTAAACAGAAAAATAATATAGAAAAGAGACCTGATCACCACCCTCAACCATTCTTTATACCCATATCCTCATCCAAACAAGGATCCTAAATATCATCCACATATACAAGGATTATCACCCTAATATGATTGATAAAAATATGGTTTTATGGTCCATTATAGTTCATATGGAGGGTTTGAGCAAAAACCATAGCAGATCACTACTTCTGACACTTTCTACGGGGCGCTCATCCATCTGTCGAAAATGCTCTGATGGTTTCCCCGCATTCTGGAATTCCAATGGTGGGATCCATCCCTCGCTTATTTAGGGATGGTTTCTCGTTGATCAAAATATGATGATGGAATGTAAGTTCCTCCTTACATGGATTCCTCCTCTGATCTTGTTACCTAGTCTGGGTCTCCCTTAAAGATCAACACGTTGTTGGTGATGCTCTTCCCATTGAAAAATCATTATGGATGCTAGTTAATTACGTTGCTTCTGTCGGGACATTCCAAGGGGTCCGACCAGGGCAGTATCCTTTGGTTGGGGGTGTAGTCATGTTGGACATCACTGGCATGTCTGGACGCTGGAGCAATGGCACGTCTGGGCTTCTTCCCATTCTAAAAGGGGTTATCAAGGGAGCTGAATCCTGAGGCATCCAACGTCAAATGAGAGGAATTTTATGCCATATTCATGTCTCTGTGGTTATCTTCACCTTCTTGTGTTTAACAAATGGTAGTCCAAAAGTTTAACATCTATTGGAGACAGATCGGACTGATCAGAACACTGATTAGAGTGCATCAGACGAGGGAAACCTCTGGAGGGAACACTGATGATAGGGCTAACTCATTGTTAGTTACCCAGTTATTGCTAAGAGTAGTTAGTAAATGATAGGTAATGATCTTACCGGGATGTGGCAGCCTAAGAAAGAATTAGGGTGGATGATGGAGCATCGAGATTAGGTTAAGGATGAATTGGAACAGATGAGAGGATGACAGTAGTGTTGGTATTGATCCTCGAAGAGACTTCTTATGTATCCCTGTGGCAGGGAATCAATGTACACATAGTTCAGAGAGGCTATTGGACACCTAAGGAGGTGAACCCTATGGATGGCACATGGAAGAAGTGGAACCTATTGAATGGGGCATTGAATCAGGGTGTGCATAGGACAGCTAAACAATCACATGCTAGGAATTACGCTTGATTAGTATACCAGGGCGGTCTGATGCTCGAGGGGTTAATAAGAGACGTGGTTCCCAACTAGGGGGAAAACAATTTTTACTATTATTTGGGGTTGGGCCTCAGGGAGGCTTCCTACATACCATTCCTAGGAGATAGGGATCAAACTTACATAGTTCATCTGACGATAGCTTACCGATGATTGGGGACTTCAACGGCTTATCACTGGATGTGGTTACAACGTATTACCGTATGATGGGGTCACAACAACATATCACTTGACTGTATCACAATGGAATATTGCTGGATGGGATTTTAGTTTAGTGTCATGAGGGACAAAAGGGGCATATAGTTTAACGTCATGCAAGAAGGCGGTGGATCGATGTGAAGGGGGTCGAAACAGCTGGGGTGTTGGGGTTGAACCTCAGAGAGGCTTCCTACATACCTTGACATAGTAAGGATCAAAGTCCACATAGTTTGGGATGGTGTTGGTGAACTGACGTGAAGGGGGTCGGGACTAATGGTCATTGGGTTTGAACAAAAAAGAGGCTTCCTATGTACCCTACCTTGGCAGTGATCAATGTCCAAGTAGTTTGGAATGTTGTTGGTGAACCGATATGATAGGGGTTAGGACCAATGGTCATTAGGCTTGGACCTCAGGGAGGCATCGTACGTACCCTTCCTCGGCAAGGATCAATGTCCACATAGTTCAAAATAGTGTTTTTTAATCGACGTGAAGGGGGTCAGGGCCGATGGTCATTGGGATTAAACTTTAGGGAGGTTGCTTACAAACCCTGCCTTTGGAAGGATCAATGTACACGTAGTTCAGAATGGGTGTGGGACTTATGCTAGGCTTCCCGTAGAGGATATCATAGTCGATTCTTAATCTAAGACCACGTGATTCATGATCAGTGAAATAAACAAGAGGCAACAAAGACCTAACGATGACATCACGAAAGGTGCTTCCATGGGAAGTGAAGTGAGGCTTACATTTGGTTAGCAGCCCAGTGATATGGAGACTAGAAATTACTCTAGGATGGAGGCTCGGGCGATGACATAGCCTAACGGGAGAGGGATTTCACATTGAAGAGAGGAGGGTTCTGGTATCCATCCCCACCCTCTGGTCATTGGCCGGGAACGATATAGGAGGATCAAGGATACTTCCTCCCGAAAGAAAGGCTAGGGGCTTACACCAGGATGGCTTCCCGTTCCGTGGGGACAGTTGTCGCTGCAATGAGGAGGATTTCATTCCATGTGAAGAAGATTTCACTCCCATGGAGACCAGTGGGGGCAAAAAATGTCCATGGTGGGCCACCCCGCGTGTGATGCATGGGCCGAGGACATAGTTTAGCGTCATGTGATGAGGACAATGGATCATGAAAATTTAACATCCTTCACCTCAGACGAAGTGGGTTCACATCGCACCTCATAAGACATTCATGACTTATACCCACCCGTCGTTGGGTGAGGGAAGGCAGCAGGAATTCCATTGTGTTGGGTGTCATAAAGTTATCCATTGAGGGGTTCACATTAGCATGGCTAGGTGATGAAGAAATAGTTGTTAGCATGCCTATGTAAAGAAGAATGAGGTGAAGTAGTGCAATGAGAAGCACCACCCAAGGTACATTGAAGTTAATTTGTACGATCCTTGAGGTCTATACAAGAGCAGGATGTGTGGCATAGGTGTTTCGGGCATAAGAAATCCCCGATGATAATTCCCTAAAGAGGGAAATCGAACACATGTGAAAGTGTGCATGCAAAAAGGGCGGGTTTTGCACCAATGGAGCAGCTTCACGGAAAAGGCCGGTGTGAAAAAAACATGGTTTGCATGCAATTGAGGTGGATTGTATGCACTAGGTGCGTAACTGGAATATCTATGTGCAAAGGGCCGAGTGAGATGAAAGTAAGGCTTGTGCACAATAGAAGGGGATTGTGAACAATGGGTGGCCAAGGGTTTGAACGTAGGTAGATGGGTTTGCGCGCAATACGCCCGGTAAGGGAGGACTTTAGTGAGGATCATACCCTAGTGGTCCCAAACAAAGGAAACCCCCCGGGATAACATTTGCAAAAAAACCCATACCTACAAGTAATCTTTTGCACACAAAAGATATGAATTCCGTGCAAGAGAGATGGTTTCAAATTTTTATTCGTCGGAAGATGAATGGGAACCCTTCTATTTATAGGTGCTCGGGGTCATCGAGTCCATGCAGAAGTCGACCAGTGCGGATATTTCTACTCCTGCATGAAAAACTCATCCCGGTGTCGGCGGCACGAAAGTTACCTCTACCACATGGAATACTCCTTCCGATCATGCTATTTTTCACAGGGGAAAGATATTTTGTTCACATGCCTTTGATTTTTCGCACCGCCCTTTGGTTCCTCCCGGAATCGGCCGTCAAGTTCAAAGGGATGATGTTTCATTTTTTGAAATTTATAAATTACATTTAACTAAATATATTAGGAATAAAGATAGTTCTATTAAATATTTTCTCATGGTGAAATGTTTAATTATGTGAATCTGTTTCAGAAAAATTTCAACTAAAGTTGATCTTTCAAAATGAATAAATTTTATAGCTATTGGAATGTTATAGAATTGTAATTTTTATGTATTTATGATTTATTTAAAAGATTAATGGATGTTGAATGAAGACATAGGTATTTTATTTATAAAAAATATTTGAATAAATGAATTTATATAATTTCATTGGAATTATTAGTTAAATTTTTATCTAATATCAAGTTATCAAGGGAATCATCCTATGTTAATTGATGAATAAGGATGGATGATCTCATTATACTATATGATTATGATAGTTACCTAAGGATAAACTATAATTGTTTTTCTATAAAAACATATTTTTAGAATACTAAATAATCCATGTTTAGGGGAGTATTCATGATAACTAAATTGGGCTGAGATAAGTTAATATTTAAAATAAATCGATAATTAATCCACGAGTTTGAGATACATAATAAAACATCTAGTGCCCATGTATTTAATTAGTATATCTTTTGATAAGCATATAATTAAATGTTAATATTAAGGGAGAAGGGTTGATTGATTTGTATTGAACATAAAATATCAGAGCTCAATGTTATGGATGATGTGCGGATATTTTTGTCAAATTATCTTGATATCGTGAAAAATATGATTGTCATTGTATTTTTTTTGAATCAACAAGAATTCTTATGAGATATAGATCACTATGTTTAAATGAACCTGTAAATGGATGTAAGAGGTTGTGAAGCATGGTGATATGTTTTACAGAAGAATTTGATGTGCTATGGGATTGAGAATATGTGAATTTTAAGAAACAATGATTATAGTGGAAAATAAGGGACTTGGAGATTGAAAACAATTAATGTAAGGTGGATGTATCTGTATTGGGATCAAAACTTGTAAAAAATATTTTCTTTCTAGGTTATTTTCCAATATATTTCTATCATTTAAGGCTACAAGTTCAACTGGAGGTGTTCGAATTTTAATAGTTTGGAATGATTTATTATAAGATAAGAAATCTAAAAAAACCACTAATTCACCCCTCACTGAAATGATATTTATTGCAATCCAATTAACATAAAAAATAGGGATCTCATACAACTGTTTAATAAATTTGAATTAATAAAAAAAATTAATATTTAGTTACAGTTCTAGATACCTCATTTTTTCCTCCAAATATCATATTATAGATTATTCCCCTAGTACCATCACATGTATTAATAAATAATAAAATTTCCATTTATAATAAATAATAATTAGAGTTAAACATATGTATTTGTAGTTAAAATCATACCATAGATAGTCATAATCATGATTTAATGGATACACCCATATAGATTGTATAAGAATACATAAATTTAGGGACACCTGGTTGTCCAATCATATATAACCTATAATTAAACAGAAAAATAATATAGAAAAGAGACTTGATCACCACCCTCAACCATTCTTTATACCCATATCCTCATCCAAACAAGGATCCTAAAGATCATAAACATATACAAGGATTATCACCCTAATATGATTGATAAAAATAATATTTTCTGGTCCATTATAGTTCATATGGAGGTTGTGAGCAAAAAACATAGCAGATCACTACTTCTGACACTTTCGATGGGGCGCTCATCCATCTGTCGAGGATGCTCTAATGGTTTACCCGTATTCCGGATTTCCAATGGTGGGATCCATCAATCGCTTATTTAGGGATGCTTTCTCCTTGATCAAAATATGATGATGGGATGTCAGTTCCTCCTTACATGGATTCCTCCTCTGATCTTGTTACCTAGTCTAGGTCTCCCTTAAAGATTAAGACGTTGTTGGTGATGCTCTTCCCATTGACAAATCATTATGGATGCTAGTTAATTACGCTGCTTCTGTCGTGACATTCCAAGGGGTCCGGCCAGGGCAGCATCCTTTGGTTGGGGGAGTTGTCATGTTGGACATCACTGGCATGTCTGGACGCTGGAGCACTGACACGTCTGGGTTTCTTCCCCTTCTAAAAGGGGTTATCAAGGGAGAAGAATCCTGAGGCATCCAACGTCAAATGCGGGGAATTTTATGCCATATTAATGTATCTGAGGATATCCTCACCATCTTGTGTTCAACAAATGGTATTCCAAAGGTTTAAAATCTAGTGGAGATAGATCGGACTGATCAGAACACTGATTAGAGTGCATCAGACGAGGGAAACCTCTGGAGGGAACACTGATGATAGGGCTAACTCATTGTTAGTTACCCAGTTATTACTAAGAGTAGTTAGTAAATGAGAGGGAATGATCTTACCAGGATGTGGCAACCTAGGTGAGAATTGGGGGGGGGGGGCGATGGAGCGTTGAGATTAGGTTAAGGATGAATTGGAACAGATGAGAGGATGACAGTAGTGTTGGGATTGGTCCTCAAAGAGACTTCTTATGTATCCCTGTGGTAGGGAATCAATGTCCACGTAGTTAGGAGAGGATATTGGACACCTAAGGAGGTGACTCGTATGAATGGGACATAGAAGAAGTGGAACCTCTTGGATGGGGAATTGAATCAGGGTGTGCATAGGACAGCTAACCGATCACATGCTGGGGGGTTACGCTTGATTAGTACACCAGGGTGGTCTGATGCTCGAGGGGTGAACAAGAGACGTGGTTCCCAACCACGTGGAAAACAGTTTTTACTAGTATGTGGGGTTGGGCCTCAGGGAGGCTTCCTACATACCATTCCTAGGAGATAGGGATCAAACTTACGTAGTTCATCTGACTACAACTTACCGATGATTGGGGACTTCATCGGCTTATCACTGGATGTGATGACAACGTATTACCGTATTATGGGGTCACAACAACTTATCACTTGACTGTATCACAATGGCATATGGCTGGATGGGATTGTAGTTTAGTGTCATGAGGGACAAAAGGGGCATATAGTTTAACGTCATGCAAGAAGGCGGTGGATCGATGTGAAGGGGGTCGAAACAACTGGGGTGTTGGGGTTGAACCTGAGAGAGGCTTCCTACATACCTTGACATAGTAAGGATCAAAGTCCACATAGTTCAGGATGGTGTTGGTGAACTGACGTGAAGGGGGTCGGGACTAATGGTCATTGGGCTTGAACAAAAAGGAGGCTTCCTACGTACCCTGCCTTGGCAGTGATCAATGTCCAAGTAGTTTTTAATGTTGTTGGTGAACCGATATGATAGGGGTTTGGACCAGTGGTCTTTGGGCTTGGACCTCAGGGAGGCATCCTACGTACCCTTCCTCGACAAGGATCAATGACCACATAGTTCTAAATAGTGTTCTTTAATCGACGTGAAGGGGGTCGGGGCCAATGGTCATTGGGATTGAACTTTAGGGAGGTGGCCTACATACCCTTCCTTTGCCAGGATTAATGTACACGTAGTTCAGAATGTGTGTGGGACTTATGCTAGGCTTCCCATAGAGGATATCATAGTCGATGCTTAATCTAAGACTACATGATTCATGATTGGTGTAATAAACAAGAGTCAAGAAAGACCTAATGATCACATCACGAAAGGTGCTTCCATGGGAAGTGAAGTGAGGCTTACATGTGGTTAGCAGTCCCGGGATATGGAGACTAGAAATTACTCTAGGATGGAGGCCAGGGTGATGACATAGCCTAACGGGAGAGGGATTTCACATATAAGAGAGGAGGGTTCTGGTTTCCATCCCCACCCTCTAGTCTTTGGCCGGGAACAATATAGGAGGAGCAAGGATACTTCCTCCCAAAAGAAAGGCTTGGGGCTTACACCCTTATGGCTTCCCATTCTGTGGGGACAGTTGCCGCTCCAATGAGGAGGATTTCATTCCATGTGAAAAAAATTTCACTCGCATGGAGACCAGTGGGTGCAATAAATGTATAAGGTGGGCCACCCCACGTGTGATGCATGGGCCGAGGACATAGTTTAGTGTCATGTGCTGAGAACAATGGATCATGGATATTTAACATTCTTCACCTTGGACGAAGCGGGTTCACTTCACACCTCATAAGACACACATGACTTATACCCACCCGCCGTTAGGTGAGGGAAGGCAGCAGCAATGTCGTTGTGTGGGGGTGACATAGAGTGATCCACTGAGGGGTTCACATTAGCGTGGCTAGGTGATTAAGAAACAGTTGTTAGCATGCCTATGTAAAGAAGAATGAGGTGAATCAGTGCAATGAGAAGCACCACCCAATGGACATTGAAGTTACTTGGTACTATCCTGGAGGTCTATAAAAGAGCAAGATGTGTGGCATAGGTGTTTCGGGCATAAGAAATCCCCTCTGATTATTCCCTAAAGAGGGACATCAAACACATGTGAAAGAGCGAATGCAAAGAGGGCGGGTTGTTCACCAATGGAGAAACTTCATGGAAAAGGCCGGTGTGAAAAAAACATGGTTTGCGTGCAATTAAGGTGGATTGTGCGCACTAGGTGCATAACTGGAATATCTGTGTGCAAAGGGCCGGGTGAGAGGAAAGCAAGGCTTGTGCACAATAGAAGGGGATTGTGCACAATGGGTGGCCGAGGGTTTGCACGTAGGTAGATGGGTTTGCGCGCAATAGGCCCAGTAATGGAGGACTTTGGTGAGGATCATACCCTAGTGGTCCCAAACAAAGGCAAACCCCCGGGAGAACATTCACGAAAAATCCCATACCTAGAAGTAATCTTTTGCACACAAAAGAGATGAATTCTATGCAAGAGAGATGGTTTCAAATTCATATTCGTCGGAAGATGAATGGGAACCCTTCTATTTATAGGTCCTCGGGGTCATCGAGTCCATGCAGAACTCGACCAGTGCGGATATTTCTACTCCCGTGTGAAAAACTCATCCCGGTGTCGGCGGCACGAAAGTTACCTCTCCCACACGGAATACTCCTTCCGGTCACGCTATTTTTCACGGGGGAAAGAGATTTTGTTCGAATGCCTTTGATTTTTCGTACCGCCCTTTCGTTCTTCCCGGAATCGGCCGCCATGTTCAAATATGCCTTCGCTTTATCCAGGATTCCATCTTAAGGCCTTAATCGGATTTTGGTGTCTACAAATGCCCCCCCCCCCCCCCCCCCCCCGTCGGAATCAGATCTATGAGGTGACGCAAATGTCGGATTCTTGAGGGAAACCCTGATATGTCCAAATTCACAATGTCACTGCACATAAATTATTTAAGATGAACGTAAATAATTTTTCAGGCATACGAAAACCATGCTCAATGGCTATAAAAATCCTTTGCGGTCCCATAGACCGTACGAACATTCTCGCATGAAAATCCCAGAGTTATCATGAAAAGAAAACCTCCGTTTTCATTATGAATAATCTGACCTCTGTTGCACGCAATCTCTTGAATTTACTCGTGCTTTTAAGCAAAGGGTCAGCTTTTCCATGCCACTTCCTCGGTTTTTTCACACAGGATTCTTGTTTTTCATGCATCGTAACAGCCTTTTCATGCAGGCTCCTTTAGACATTCCCAAAGGACGATGATTACTAATTGGGGTGACTTTGAGTGACAAGCTGCATATGCCAATCAAAGATCCTAGATGGTTGTGAACCCTGAAGTTTACTTTGCCCAGAAACTTGTTTCCAACAACCAAAATCTCTTCAACATGTTGACCCCATCCCAGAATGAGTATGTTTTGTCTAACAACCTACCAATATGGGACTTCAGTATTTTAGAGGTGGTGCATGTGCCAGGATTCAAAGTCAATACCCCACAGTCATTAGTGTCTCATGAGGATGATCTCCCCTTATATAACATTACTAATATTGGCCATCCTTCTAGAGAAACCAGGCACATGTATGTTTACATCCTATACCACAGGACCAAAACCATTTTGGGAAGTGAGCCAGTCGCAGGTGATTCTCTAGATCATTAAGCAAGTGGATTTCGGTAGAGTATCACCGATTAGAATAAAGGCTGGTTGCAGGACTAGTAATTGAGCTCTAGAGGCAATTTTACCAGTGATTGGGCCTGGTCGTATTGGGTACGCCAATCGTGTGATCGGTTTGGAGTAGAATTGTGACACATCGGGTTATTCGGGGAGGTTTGGTCATCGCAATTCCATTTCTACCACCATCAAGAAAATGGGCCTGAGCTGTTTACCCTATAGTCCCCTAATACCATCACCTTCCATCTCCATCATGGGTATGTTTGTATCATTATTTGGGACAATCATTGCATCGGGGTAATCCCATTGGATGGGCATTAGAATGATGAATTTATTCAGACAGGGAACATCTGTGGGGATAGGTCGCAGACTCCCATCCTAATATGGATATTGTTGGAGCTGTCCAAGGAGAGGATATGGGTCAAAGACTTCATAAAATACATTTCATATAAAAACTTGTTCAGCCTATTTCTGTAGATAGACCAGAACATCAAGATGTTGGGCCGAGGAATATGGTGTCCGACAACGATAGAGTGGAGAAAAAACGGATCATACTGGACGATCTTGGAGGCTAGGGAATATCAATCCTAGGGCTTTAGTGTGGATGAGAGTAAGGACCCTAACGTCTGATACGTTGGATTTCATGCAACCTTCTTAAGAGGGTGGATATTACTAGTAAATGACAGATGGTTATGAGTCCATCTTGAAACATTTTTGATGGCCAACATTATGGCAGCCAACCAGAGGTTTAATTTGGGAGTCTCTGTGTGGGACAGTCTATATTCTATCCTAGGGTGTTTTTCGAGAGGGGGTACACTAAGGAGAATATGTGGCCCTTTCCAAATACTTCATCGTAGGATCGCTGCTCATTGTGGCGGATACACCATCCCTAACGCCAAACGTCCCCCAGGCAACGACCTCCTACCTTCTTTGTTGAACAATGTTGGGGTCATGTTATTGATTCTCAATGAAGAGGGGGTAAGTATCAATATCTAAAATCAAAACAATTTTATATTTAGTCTATTCCCCACCCTAGTTGGACAGATGATTGAAAACGGGCAAGGCTCACTGGAGCAAATGAAAAACTTCCAGAGCATCATAGGTGGGGTGCTTTTGGCCCGGGTCGATTGGAAGATTCTATGTGAGCCTTACGTACCATCAAGATTTTCCATGTAGTTTGGATGCATCCAGCAAAAGCCAAATAAAGTGTATACAGAGGACCGGGAGGAGTGCCATCCCTACATTCTTCAACAATTGGGGTTTATGTTTACAAAATATGTTTTTGTAGATGTCATTACCTGTCCCCCCCGGAGATGATGCTGGCCTTTCGATAAAAAATGTCGAACATTAGGCTAAAGAATACCCTGAAGGGATTCTATGGAAGAGAATCTGATAGCTCAAGATTGCCAGTGTAGAACCTGGGCAGTAAGAGAGAATAAAAGGTACCATCAGGGAGGAAAAGTAGGGAGCAAGTCGGGAAACGGTGTCTAGGAATGCCAGGACTACCAGAGTAGGAACGTCACATGGTGTGGTTGTGCTTTCATTGTCCGAGGGAGAGGGACTCGTGAAAAAACTCACATAGTAGCCAGGGAGATTTCTAGGAAGCAGATAAGGTACCTTCTTTATCCTTCCGACGTTGAAGTCTTCCCTACGTAGTGGTCAGCCTAGTTGACCCTGCGGCATTCAATTGGCACCAAAACGTTTTGTAAAAAGATAGTATGATATGGAATTCAGTTTCCAAAGGATGGATTTTTATGGACTGATTGCAGGGTGAACTTAAACCATCAGCATATTTACTTGACAGCCATGGAAAACTATGCACGCCAGTGGGGTTGGCGTGAAGAACCACCTCTCATGGTGATGGTACATCTCATCCAGGATCATGATCCAAAAAGTATGGCATCTAGGGATGATGACGGTGATGAGGATCCAGAGGGCAGTGAGTCGTGAGAAGAAGAGGGGAAAAATGGGTAAGAGGATTAGGGTAAGCCTAAGTGGATCTTGGAGGTGGGGGTTCTCAAGAGATGGCCCACCCAGGGAGCCCTCATGAGATCAACAAGTTTTTTGGCTCTAACATGGAAATAGTTGAGTTAATCGAGGTATGACTCAATATTCACCATAGTCTTTCCACTTTTCATCGTTCACAATCATAAATTATTTTTCTTAGATCCATATTAGTGCTGGCCAAGGAGCTCTATCCAGAGGAGGGGAGGATGATATGATATAATATGGTGGGGAGATGGCACCCATCCTTGAAATAACAAGTGTTGAAGTGTCTCCTACAGTGATGGATCCTGTAGCAACAGAAACACCAGAGGGTAATGCTTTGATCTCATGTATGTTTCATCACTTAGATTCCTATATTTGTCGTTGAAGAGCTCTGCTGATCCGGGTGTTCATTTTTTGTGCAGTGATCAAAACATTGGAGGCTCGACAGGCTGCTGAATCCATACCATCCACGGATGCCTCAACAGGGAACACACCAACCCACTCGGGACCCACTACTCAAACCAAGCCGGCCCAAGCACTTGGTAAAGAAATGGCTGCCGACAGTAGCGATATCAATGCTAGAGCAGGGTCTGAAGCTGGTTTGGGTGAAGTTTTCGGGACTGAGGTGAGGGAGGAAGGCCTACCACATGTCAAAGAGCCTAATCTCTTGGTAGTACTACCACAAGAAGACCATGAAGCTGATCCATTGGCTATTTTCCCAGACTATTAGCTTGTAGACCTTGAGGACATGGATGACTCCGATTCAGAAGAATTTGATGTGAGCCAGATGATGTGGCATAAGGGGTGGAAGTGTATCAAACTCTTCCTCGGTCGGCCACATGTAGAATGGATAAAACATATGGGACCACTCCACACCTGGTTATGCTTTTCTGCGCTGGATTGGTGGACTCTCATTGTCTTCATCTAACAATACATGATTACACGACTGAGAAGATATGGAAGAACATCCAATTCTCTGACATTTCCGGGTGCTAGAAAGAGTTAGAAAATACCCTTAAATCATAAAGGAGGAGAAGAAGGTCTGACTCCTTGGGGAGGAAATGAATGAAAGGGAGGTATTCATTACAAACTACACTGAGCTTGTTCCGAAACTAAGGGACCATCTGGAAGATGCCTAGGAGTATATAGTGGAGGTGGGTCACCAAATGACTGAGCTTCAAACAGAACAAGAGTGAGTATAGGCTAGGTCCAATGAGCTGCACTCTGCGGCCGCTGATGAAGAGAATGCTCTCAGGGGGTGGAAAGCAATGTCAGAGGTCACAAACTAGAGGTTGGAAATAATGGAGAAAATCATCCAAAATGTTCATCCTTAGGGGCCTTGTTTTGGAAGAACTCATAAACACATTTTTCATTATTGCTGCTTATTCTGAACTGCATGTATGAACAGATTATTCACTTGTTTTTTCAGTTTAATGCATTCCACCTGTAATAATGAAATAATTAGTGGTCCATGTCTAACCTCACATGGGACATTCCCAATGGGAGAAACAAGGGATGGTCACATCATCATTTAATTTGAATGTGGGAGTGCCAGCCAAATTTTGGGTATCCGGGGTATAAACGACCCATATGGGCTCCCGAGAAGAAAGGGAGAGGCATGACCAGAGAATGAAGCTCTCAGAATAGTTGAATTATCACCTTCCCAATGTACTCTAGTTCATGAATGGGGTAACACCAGGGGTGTTGTAGTTGATATTAACATAGGGGAGTGGAAATTGTGAATCCCAATACCCAAGATTCATAACATTTTAGGGGTGGCATGACAATGTAGGATAACTATTGACCTTGTTCGAAACACAGAATTCTTATTGCATTAGCCTGAAATGGGGATAAGAAATAAGGGCCGAACACTAACTATGATCGAAACACAGGACTTGACTTGATATATCATCCATTAGTCTTTCAAAACATTCACCTAGGATAGTAGGTGAACCATAGTCTAGGCGTCCATATTGTTATGGGTTTCCTTTTGACATGAAAGAGGATGATAGTCCAATTAAAGGGAATGAAAAAAATGGATAGTGGAGTGATAGGTTGTTTGAATGGATTCAACACTCCCAAAATTACACCACCATGGTGGAGAAACGTATGGTGGGAGCATTTTTCTGATCAGGGATCATACCTACATCAGAACAAGACCTCTCTGGTAAGACCCTGGAATGCCTTTTTGTTTTATGTAATATTAATAATGATGATAAACACTTAGTTTAACAGTTGTACGATGAGGACAATGATAATAGTTTAATGTTCATACTACATGGACCAAGATCGGGGCTGAGGGACCATAAGGTTTAATAACCCTAAGGCTGGGCCCGAGGCAGAATGCCTTGGCATCGCTACGTATCCCACAAGTTTGGGAATCAAGACATTCATATTTCTAGAGGTAATATATATAAATAGATCTTAGTTTAAGGTCTTAGAGCTCAGTCTACGAAGAGTTAAAACTCTTCCAAGAGAGCGTAGACCTCGACCCAATCCCTACGCCTAGATGAGCTAAACTCGGTGTGGGAAACAAGGGCGAAAGATGCTTTTGCGATCCAAGGAATACGTGAAAGGGGAAATTGGTTCATATCCCCAAATGATGCATTGTCATAACATTTTCCTCATAACATGCAAATGTGCACTGAGGGATAACACCAAGATTGTTGAAATTCCACTTGGACCTGATGGAGTAAAAACAATTTGAATCATTCAACTAACATTTAAGGCCCGATGGGGTTGGAGTGATCATGGAGGATAACTATTGATCATGTTTGAAAAACAGTATCCATATCATGTGAGATGAATGGAGAATAACAAATGAGTTTTAACTGCTGACCATGATCCCAACTTGGGAATATTATCTTTTTGTTGTTCGAAATCCTCAAGGGCATTGGCCTAAAACGGTAAGAGAGCCCTTAGGACGAGCATCCATTCCATTCATGGGCCCTTTCAGATTTGAAAGATGATGAAATCCCAAAAATAGGGCAACATGAAGCATGGAAATGAGAAAAAACATGTCTAGGTAGAATCCGACAATCTAGGTTCTGAACAAGAGTACCTTTGGGAACATTGGTGAATCACCAAAGATGGTCAAGGAACCCATCATAAGGGCAGCAAACTCGAAAAGATAAGTATTGGGAAAGGGAGAGAAGCAAACTCATGAGAGAGAGGTATGTGGCATGGTTATTACAAACCTATCATGAATAGTGCTTAAGCCCATACCACACCATATACCCCTCTCCTGAAAAAATGAAGGCAAAGTAGCTCAGATGAGGAAGCGGTTTCTAAGAAATAGGGCTAGAACTAATGAATAGATATTAAAGTGGTCTTACATATCCCATGTGGATGGAAATCAATACATACATAGTTATATAGGGTATAATGTTAAGATACCAGTGCCAAGGATAGGTCATATGTTTCTGACCCACACACTAAAAGAAGTGGAATTTGATATATCTTGTTTGTCCGTTAAAATAAATTGTTGTTTTTATTTGTGAAGTGATGGACCTAGGATACAGAGTACAGAAATGTACACAAGAATAAAGCCACATACAGTCATTGAAAATGGTATTTTGGGAGACTGATACCAAACATGATATCCCTTTCAGTGAGGACATCACAATGTTGCGTTGTTTTTCATCATGCGACCAGGATGATAATGTCACAGATTAGGGTCACGTGATAGGACCAACTCCTGCACTTTAACATCACATAGTACAGATTCAACAGTTTAATGACATATGGGACTACGCATATAGATGATAAATTAGGTTCAAGAGGTGATGTTCACGGTTTGATAAAGCATACGACGTGAATTTAGACGAGGTCCACATCACCCTATGTGCGATTCTAGGTAAGAATCTTTGGGCCGAGGGGCCAGAAAAAGTTAGAGAATATGTGGAAAGAGAGACTAAATCTCATAAGGTAAGTGCGTGGTGCCACTCATGAAAACCTAACGTGAATGTGGATAGTTTTTCATACCACACCACAGTATCCTATATGATAACTTCAGCTAGGGGGAAAAAGGGTTGGGGGAATTCGGACAAGGGTGTCCCGGATGACTATAGACTCATGACCCTTTGTACGGATAATGTCATACCCAAGTTTCTTTTCCCACATGATCAATGCTTGATGTGGGAAACAAGAAATAGGATTAGT
Organism: Viscum album; assembly: GCA_963277665.1. Lineage (NCBI taxonomy): Eukaryota > Viridiplantae > Streptophyta > Magnoliopsida > Santalales > Viscaceae > Viscum > Viscum album. The sequence goes on along the minus strand of OY728143.1, from coordinate 2,079,909,091 downwards.
CACTCACAAACATATAAGAGTACATAAATTAGGTACGGAGATCAGGCAAGATCTATCCCGTCTAGATCAATATTCATGTCCCTGGTGGACGAATGTTTGAAGAGGTTCCAAGACAATATGAAATCACTGCACACAACATTTGGGACTTATAGGGGATGATTAGAGTGTGATTATGCCTATACAATTTAACATCAAGTTGGACAAGACTCAAGGGGAGAACTTGGAGTTTGGGGCTGGGCCTATAGACCAAATATCTAGTTGTTCCTATGTATCACATGAGGATGGAAATCAATCCATACCTAGTTTTGAAAGGTCCTTTTAGTAAAACATCATGCAGTAAAGACATGGGAGGATAGAAGAACGAGGAGGAGCACATTGCGTGACCATTATAATATTGCCTAATGTTTGGAAAAAAAGCGTAGGTTGCACCACATGGGGTCTTCTATGAGAACTACACCCAAGAGGGTTAGTCAATGTGAAGTGTGTGCGGGCTGGACTCAGTATGAAGTTCCTCAGCATTCCTACATAACACTTGAGTATTGGAATCAAGCCATACATAGTTCGTAAGATGTAGTTTATCATCTTACAGTACAAGAAAATTTAAGGTCATGTAAGACCCTTACAGTTTGATGTCATGCATGACTAGACTATTTAGGGTCGTGCATGAATGAAATGCAGTTTAAGGTCATGTAGCACCGTATAGTTTAATGTCAAAAAAGACCATAAAAATCAGGAAATGTATTTCTTGAGGAACTTGGCATTGGTGGGAGGAGTTATACACTCACTATCCATAGTAACCATGAAGTACGTGCCATTAGAGTAATCCTTGTGAATGATGTATGGTCATTCCTACTTGGGATCCATCTTGGGTGGTTTCTTGCCAGGTATAATTGGTCTTCATAGGGCCAACACCATATCACCTTATAAGAATTAGAGGAGGCGAACATTCTTGTTGAAAGCTCTTACAATCCTATCCTGATGCCTTTCTAGATTGTGCATGGAACGAAACCTGTTCTCATCGAGCGCTTCCAACTCATCCAAACATATTTCAGCTACTTTATCTAGTGCTTAATGATCATAGATAGTTGTGACCAATGAGGGAAATTGAGTCTCGATGGTATGGCTGGCCTCTTTTCTATACACCAGGGAATATGGGGTCACCTTGGTGGAATTAGGATTCATTGTCCAATAAGCCCAGAGGGCATTGGGGAGCTTGTCTTCCCAACTCCTCTTATTATAACCAACCATGTTATGTATAATGTTAGATAGAGTTTTTTGAATACATTGATCTATCCATTTTCTTGTGCACGATAATAGTAGGTATGGTTAGAACATATGTTTTATACAACGTTCAGTTTCTTCAGGTCAGATGCCCGGAAGATTGTGCCATTTTCGGTGAGGAGGATGTGAGGGACTCTAAATTGGTAGATAATGTTAGATCTCACAAAGTCAGTCATGGAATAGGCCTTGACGTCTTTTTGTGGGACATCCTCTACATAAATAGTGAATAAATCTGTAGAAATCAGGATGAACCTGCACTGGCAAGTTGTTTCTGGTGGATATAGTCCCAAAACATTGAGTCCCCATACCGCAAAGGGCCAAGAATATTAGGTAGTGTGGAGAGGATCTTGTGGCTTATTGAATAATGTTGGCATGAATTTGGCACACTTGACTCCTTTTTGGAAAACTCAATTCAATCATAGATCATGGAGGGACAAAAGTACCCCATCCTCTGAATCTGGTGAGACTATTTCAGCCCGGTCTGATGAGCAATGCAGGAACCGCCATGCACCTCCTACATGACTTGATAAATATCAACTCCTTGAATTAAAGGAGGATAACCCCATCAAACACACCCTTGTAGAAGATATTCTCAAAATGAGGACCACTCTAGAGAGTAAACTACAACGCACAACATCGAATTCACTCGCGCTTTGCTTGATATTATGGGATATTACTGTTTTGGAGTTACTCGACAAAGGAGTCCCTCCGATTGAGAGTCACCTCAACCACTGTATACAGGGAACCCTGAGGTCATAACGTGGAGGTGTTGATGTGGCTTACATGTTGTCTTTCATTTTCATCTAGACTGACGGGAGTGATGACTCTCTGGTGTGGCACATGTAAAATCAAATGATCCTATTCAGGATCTGCAAGTTATGTAGCTAGACTATCAAAGGTGTCAACTCAACTGTTCTGGGATCGAGGGACATGAGTGACTTCTAGAAAAGACATGAACTGAGCCATCAGCTGGAGGGTGCATTCCAATAGTGGTACGAGCTCTGGATTTCTGACGACATTCTCACCGTTGATATGCATGATGACTATTTCAGAGTCCCCTTTCACTTGTAAATGGGGAAAATCAATCTCAAGGGCCAACACGAGGCCAGTAATGACAACATGATACTCTGCCTCATTATTGGTGCAGCCTTCTAACAACCTAAATGAATAAGGAGGAATGGATTATGATGGGGTAATGAATATAATAATTAGTCCTACTTTGTTGGCCATGTGTTCATCTATCCTTCTCTCAGTGGGGCTCCAAGAAGCACCATCAAAGAGAATTTTCTAGTACAGCATGGCTTGGTCTACCAATAGAATTTCCTCATTAAGAAAATCAAGGTCCAGAGACTTGTATGTGGGAGCTGGATGGGTGGAAAGGAAATATTCCAATGCGTACCCCTTCATAGCTTTCTACGAGATGAACCTGATGTCGAGAAGTTGGAGGATCACTGCCCGCTGAGCCAGATATCATGTCAACATGGGGCGGTTCAGGATGTACTTCAGCAGATCTACTCAGGTTACCAGTTATACCTCATGGTGCTACAAGAAATGATGCAATTTATATACTACAAACACCAGTGTAAGGAAACTCTTCTCAATAGAGGAGTATCTGGTCTTCGTATCAAGGAGCACATGACTATGATAGTAGAGACTATTCTTTGTCCCCTCGTTGAACATTTGTGTGTGAAGGGAGCTAAGAGATCACTCCAGGGTGGTCACATAAAAGACTAACGTCCTTCTCAAGGTAGGTGGCATTAAGACCAGAGGATATAGAAGATACTACTTGATTTAGTCAAAAGTTGCATTACACTCTTTGTCCCGCTCATAGATGGTTCCTTTCTTCATGAGCCGAAGAAAGGGCTTACACTTTCCAGCCAAGATCGCGATGAATAGTCATATGTAGGCCATGTGGTATTGAAAATTTTGAAGCTCTCAGAGGTTACTCTGTGGAGACATATGAGTAATTTCTTTGATACTCTCTAGGTCATTCTTGATTCCCCTTTATCTGACAACAAAACCGAGGAACTTTACTGAGGTGACCCCAAAGGCACGCTTCAATAGATTCTTCTCTACATAATGGGATCGGGCGAAGCATAAAACATTCCAAAGTGCTTTGAGATGGTCCTGATGCTGGAGATATTTTACCACCTGATCGTCCACATTGCATTCCATTTGTGTTTGGAGAATCAGGTTAAATATGTGATTCATTGTCCACTATTAGGTGGCACCCGGGTTCCATAAACCGAAGTTCTTGAATTGGTAACAGAAAGTAACTTGTGCTTCCCTAAATTTTATAGACTCATCATCCTCAGGGGCCATTGGGATCTGGTTATACCTGGAATATCGATCCTTGTAGAAGATGGCCTCGAACCCAGCTGTTGCATTGATCAATGACTTTTTCACATGAAGGGGAAAATCATCCTTCGTACACTAACGGTTGAGATCATGAAAATTGATACAGACTTTGATCTATCTATTCTTCTTCATGACTCGCACAATTTTAGCTATCCATTTGGGATACTGGACATCCTTAAATAAATTAGCTCTGATGATCTTATCAACTTCTTCCTCAACCATGGCACCGTTAGAAGGGTGCATATTTCTCAGAAGCTGCTTAAAAACATGATGATTTTCCAAGAGACCAGGGAAGTGGATGGATACATGAGGATCTAGTCCTATAATCTCATCATAACTCCTAGAAAACACATCATGGTGTTGTTTAAGGAAGTCCACATATATCTATATCACGTCGACATAAATAGTGGCTCTTATCAATGTGGGTTTCAGGTCTGTCTCACTACCGAGGTTCACATGCACTAATTCATATACTGTGGTATAAAATCCCTCATTAAAGGTGGGGGAGCATCTTATATGTCATATATTCACTTATAGGGGAGGGATCCTTTGCAGGGGAGTTTCCTCTAAGTCAAAAAACCCCGATGGAAGACTGGTACCTGCCTGAGCGGTGGTGGACATTGCATCGGGGGACTCTTGTACTGCCAAAACCGTAGCGTTGAAAGTTGTCGATCCGATCACATCTGGTCTTCGTCCCAAGGGGAAACAATTGGGGATATCAAAGCAACATGCACGCATCAGCTTTATCCAGTTTATCCCAACCTCACAGAACAAACTACTATGATGTATTGCTGTTGATATGGGGCGGACATCTCGATACCATATGGCAGTTGGGGCTATGGGATCACCTAAGCCTGATTCATGTAGGAGTACGAAGTGATCTTCCCGTGTCAATTAGACATGGAAATGTGCTCCCCCTAATTCTATAAACAATGAACCATTGTCCCATGTTTGGTATTGTAGCCTCCAATCGGTGGATTTGAAAGATATAGGCATCATCTAGATCTGGCCACATGTCGGTTATAGCCATTGCATAGTCAGCCTCATTAGCCTAAATCGCCTTCCATTTGCACTTGTAATAGTTGGAATCTAGATAACGGGCTTCCCAGGTGGAAAATGGAGATGATTAACCTTGGATTATTCCCACTAAACCATATGGGGAGTACTTATGGCACCAGTGATACGAAGATGGGACTTCCGCTTTCAGGTGGAGTCGGGACCTACCCATCAAAGCATCGTAGGCGATGTCTTGAGATAGAACCATGAAATTGATGTTGGCTACCAGGCCACTGAACTGGGTCTTTGGGTGAATTATGTTGACTGGTGTCTCTTCTATCCTATCATAACCTTTTATTTTTAGGTCAGAGGGACTTATATCGTCATCGAACAACCCCAGTTTTCGCAGTGTCTGAGTCGGGATTTGGTTGATCTAGGAGACTGTGTCGGCCATACTGCAATGAACCTCCACGACAATAAAATCCCTAATGATGTAAAGTAAGATAATTTTCCCCTATATGGAATATCATTCATCTTCTCTGGATAACAAGATGATGCTCTGGCATTCATCATGATCGATTGCCTCTGTATGGAAGGCTTATGCGGCTTCTACCTCCGTATCAAACTGGAGAGGGATTTTTAAAGCCTTTGTGAGGGTCTCACACATATATGGAGAAAGGTGAAGGGCCTCATGGATGGAGATCATTGCTGGAATGCTGACAAGATGCTAGAGGAAATCAAACATTCATGCCAAGTGTGAACATCTGCTTACATGAGGTCACACAATGACAGGAGGAATGGTGGGCCCTACTAACTAGACTAGCAGTTGACTGGTGCTAGGAATCTCCCACTACTCACTAATCTAAGCATGTGGATTGACTATTGGATGATGTCTAGATGACTGAGACTGGTCTTCAAAATTTTTTTTCTTGTCACGACACAGTCGAGGTGGCTCTGCCTGATCAAGCAAGACAAACGATGGTGAAAGTAGACCTAATGACAACAGATGAGAAGGTTGTGTGTTCTGAGCTCTATGCTGGGCCTGGTGCCTAGTTTTAGTATCATGCACAGCCTGGTTGGGAATTCTGAGCAGGTAACTCCGACAACCCATATTTCCATGTCTCTGTCGATGCTTACGACGGATAGGGACATTAGGAAGATCCTCCTGGCACTCCTCATCGTCAGGAATAACATAAGGGTTTACTAGCTCTACTGTATTAACTGAGGCATACCCTTGACTATCTATTAAAGAATGACCCAATATTGGATGGATCCTAGGAGGAATCTCCATCTATGGGGGCATAAAATTTTTGAGGGTAAAGGATTATGATTGCATTGGCGTGGGACTTTTTTTCCTTGTGCCATTATTGTTTTATCATCTGGGAAGAGGATAGCTGAGCCGCTGACACAAAAGTATTGGTGGTGGATGGTGCGGCATATTTGGAAGTTTCATATCGATTCAGGTGTATACGAATAATTCCATGGGAATGGCCGACTATCTTACAAGCCATTCAATCATCATACTTATGGGACCCATGGTTTGAAACCTAACGCCACTCGCCTTAGCTGTCACTACTATTGTCTGGCTTCGCGAAGTCACATGCCACTTGTGCCGAAGCTGGGCCTAACAGAACTATGTTTTTATCCACCTATTCCTGAAGCTAGTCTTTAAACACATAACATTGTTTGAGGTTGTTCCCAATGATCCATCAATAGGTGCAGTAATTAAGGTGATCAATGAGGTTCACCTCTTCTGGCCTCCTATATTCAGGTAAACGTGCAATACCCTACTCCAATGCACTTAAAAAATAGATGAGGACTAGAGACATGTTGAATATGTAGGTTCGGTTTCTCCTGTATGGGAAGGGCACCCTGGGACCCTGTCCCTGACGAGGGGTTAGAGTTTCCTATCGAGGAGGTGGAACGTGGTTGTCCCGCCTCTGTGGTGGAAGCGCGTTTTTCCAGGGTGTCTGCCGATTTTGGGGTTGCCACTGCTGGCCCAGAAGTTGCGACTAAGGTGGAGGGCCTCTATGAGGATGTGGAGCTAGTTATAGTGATAAAAAATCAACTTTCATGGTGGTCTCTATTGAATCCAGCGCGATGGGCTTGACCTTGGCGGACCTTCTAGTGGGGATTTTTGGATGAAACAAGAATGCATGGATGGAATTTTGAAAGGATTCTTCTAGGAATTGGGCCTTATCAGAGATATATTTGGATCCCCTGGGGTAGTTATCGGTGATCGGTTATGGGATCAGTTCTATCTTGAAATTCCCCACACACATTTTTAGTCGATTCTCTTGAGTTAGTGGAATGTCATGGTAATTTGTGAGCCCTTTCCACTGGGTGACAATGTCTGTGACCCGCTATTCAGGCGTCAATTTTCCCTTGAAGTGGTTTGAGATACTCATCTTCCGAGTGGTGGAAATGAACTGGTAATGAAATATCCTAATAATGTCTTCCCAACCAGCTACTGATCTGATGGTTAGCTGGTTGTACCAAACGAACGTTGGCTCTTCCAATGTATATACGAAGCATCAGAGTTTGGTAGCCTTCGGTTGCGCTGGAGTTCCCATCATGGGCCCACACTATGAAATGAAGTGGGAAAGATGCTGCAGCGGATCACATGTCTTGTTAAAGGGGGAAAATTGGGATTTCTAAATCCTGGGGGTGCTGGAATAACATCCACGCACACCGTATAAGGATTACTATCAGGATGGATGGCTACATGTCAAGTATCTAATGCCTTGAGGAGGGTGATGAGGGCCTCTATTTGATCATCATGTTGTAGATTCTTATATTTATGGGGATCCCTGACCATCAGCACATTGGTAGGTTCCTCAACAAGATAAGCAGGCCCCATGGCTCGTGGAACGGCTGGTGGAATGACCTGTCGAGAAGCTGGGTGAACCTGAGCTGGTTTACTAGGATATTCACAATGTTCAAGAGGATTTGGTGATACGTAAAGTTCCCTCTTACCATATGCTCTGGATTATACCATGTCTACGAGGGAAGGAAGATCAGGGTTACCTAGAGGCACTTCACCAGGGTGATGTTCTGTCTACCCATGCTTCCCTAGTTGAGGATCATTGTAGTTTCGTCGTTGCTCGGCATCGCATTCAGCAAGGAGGTCATCGACCATCTTCTTGTGTTCTACATGTTGTCGACACAATGGTAATTTTTCAGATTCTCCTGCTACCTTTTGAAATGATCCATACGGGTCTGAGGGTTTGGCGGCTCTGAGGTGATCCTTTCCATTTTTCAGATTCTGACTAAGGGTTAAAGACTCGGTAGGTACATGAAGACATAGTAAATTCTATTCCTGGTGAGTGATCCTTTCTAGTGGGTCCAATAGGTGTCATACTTCCTTGAGTGGTAGATCATCTCCAAGAAGCTCTAGCTCGTTCTCTCTTACTAATAGGTCATCCATGTTAACTATGACCCAACCCAGAGGCATATCCTCTATGTCACCCGGAAAATCAGTCTGGTGCTAGATATAACTTAAATGGAGGGCCATGTACTTCCCCCAACCACTAATTTTCATGTGGGGTGAAGCCTCCTTTATTTTCATGCAGATCACATTAAAGCTCTATATGCATCATTGTTGAAGGATCTTATGGTGACCTGGTGACTCAAGGTGCTGGGCCACAGAGAGTGTGGCCAAATCAACCAAACGAAATTGTTGACCAATGTCTTCGATGTGTGCCTGACTCTTGGGGTAGGTCACTTGTCAATGTTGATGATAGAAATGGGTCGATCAGAGGGTATGGGGAAAGCATCCTACCTCCTCCGGGGTCAGGGCTTCTGGTTCCCTAAAATTTGGTGCATCGACTAGCCAGAACATCTCTGGGAAACGGACTGCTGCGAGAATATCCCACAAGATCCTTGTTCTATATTCGGGGTGTGGCCCTTCATTGCCCCAATTATTGACTAGAGGTTGTTGGGGAACTGGTAGCGGCACTGATGAAGACTGCTAAGATGATTGGCAGGCCGGTGGAGAATACAGTGAGCGGGCTGACAAACCACTGCATCTTCCACAATACTCTGAAGAGTGTAGTGAAATAGCCACCGCATCGTGGTATGATAGGTTGGAAACCACAGTTACTGGAACAGGGACTATAGAAACTGGAGATGTACCATGCTGCTGCTCATCTTTCATTGGTCCCCAGAATAGCCCTTTGTGATCTCTTGTCAAGTTAGAGTGTGTTTATGGTGATGATGGTGGTTATTTAATGGACGGAACCTGGGGAGATTCGAAATATTTTATATACTGAATGTATCTACAGATGGAGGCAGGCATCCTATGGACATCATAGTCTAGAAGTATGATGCTAATGCACCTCATTCCTGCCCCGACCCTTGTTGTGGAGGATCAAGGTGAGGGTTCTGTCACTGAGTTGTACTCCGCCTCATAATCTGTGAAGCATACGGGTTTGATCTCGGTCTGAATCTTCCTGGTATTATTTTTGTGGCGTCGATGACCTTCCTTACTACCCCGAGATTTCACTTCGAGACAGGGTTTATTTCTGGCATGAGGTGGTCCTTCGACTGAGATGGTGATGGGGTAGAGAGGACTTCTGTTTCAGTGAGTCAGGGTGCGAGGAGCACCTAGGTAGATGTCAAAGGTAACATGGGGAGGACCTCTGTATAAATTAGATAATGCACGAATAAGATCTCCATGGGAAGCATTGGAGAAATTAGGATAACAGGCAGAACCTTAGTGCTTATTTCCCCTAGTAGCGTCAATGAGAGAAGGGTCCTAGTACTGGTAAGGCCGAATATGGGTAGGACCGCCATGATGGGTGCTGATGAAGAGAGGTTGACCTTAACTCCTATGATTTCGGAGGCAATGAGGACCTTCACCGGCTATTGTACGGTCATGGGGGAGGCCCCCACACTGGAGATTTATCAGATGTGTAACATCTCCATACTGGATGTTTGTGGTAGGAGGAATTACTCTATAACCAATGCCATGAGAATAGAGGAGGCTTTAATACTAAGTGTCACTACCATGGGTAGGACCCTCATTCTGATTGAAGGTGGTACAGGGAAGACCTTCATTCAGGGATTGGGTGTTGGGAGGAATCACATTCTTAATGTTGGTGGAATGGGGAGGAACTCCATACTGAGTGTCGTTGCCTCAGGTTGGAACATGGTGGGAACTACCTGCGTTGGTAACCAGGAGAGTCGACCCAGCCTGCCTGTAGGGTGGTTGCGGCCTTTATCTAGGCTGGGTGGATGCGTTCCCCTCCTCGGCGTAAATAGGGGACTTATGGTATATGTTGGCGGTGGAACGGGCCACGGTAATCGTTGACGTCGATGCCCCTTATTGAGCATCCTCCTCGGCTTGTGCCTGATGCAGGTCTTGGGATAACTAGACTATGGTTGGTGGTGCAGGAACATAGTTTACCTACTCCTCAACCCTTGTGGCTAGGTGGCGGCATTGGCGTGGCCTAGTGGGGGCCCTCCTTGGGAGCCCCTATCCCACCTCATTAGCGTAGGGGAGGGAGTTATCAAAGCATTCAGAGGAGAGGCTCCTAAAATGATTGTGCATTTGAGTGGGGAGCAGTGGTTCATTGTGTGGCCCTTGTGGGAGGCAATGGCGATGAGGCGCAAAAGCCTCTAAATTCTAGCAAGCCATGTCTGGAGTTGGGATAATCCCTTCTTCCTCGTTTCGGTGGATGAGGTCATTTATCACCCTCACTAAATGAACTCAGACAAAGATATAAGGGGTGGGAACCCAGTAGTTGTGAGCATTGGAATTTGTCGCATAAGCAGTGGAGCCAGGTTATATTTCCACATTGACATGGACCCAGACCTTGCATCGGTAGATGGTTGGTGATCAGTTACTTATTTTGGCGGTTTGTATCCTTAAAAGAATGGTGATTGAACCATTAGTGATGAAACAACGAAATCGAAGTCCAGTGCCCCCAACGCCATTCCATATCCATGGCTGGTAAGAAAGATCCCTGCTGATAATGTCGCAGACTGAGATTCCAAATGTTTAACTGCCCCAACTTCTGGTGAGTTTCACGCTAGGCCCTCTATTTTCTTGGCGGGACCTGGCGCAAGACAACTATATCGGGTGACACGCTAATCCAATGATGTATTGAATGCTATTAATCTCCACATTTTGGAGAAGAAATTCACATCGAGTTCACCATTTATATTTTTGATGCTTTCTCTGGGGCGAGCATTCGTCTGTTGAGGACACGCTGACTTTTTCCCTGCATTCCCACTTTTTAAGTCAAGAAACCTCCTTCTCTTATTTAGGGATGTTTTCTCCTTGATCGAAATAGAATGATGGGATGTCAGTTTCTTCTTCTATGGATTCCTCCATGGATCTTGTTACCTAGTCTGGGTCTCCCTTATAGATTAAGATGGTGTTCATAAAGCTCTTCCTAGTGTCATATCTTCATGGATGTCAATTAATTACACTACTTCTATCCGGACTTTCCAAGGGGTCTAACTAGGGAATCTTCCTCTAGTTGGGGGATTAGTCACATTGGACATCACTGGCATGTATGGTTGTTAGATCACTGACACGTCTGGGTTTCTTCCCCTTACAATAGGGTATTCCGTGAGTTTAACATCTTGTAGAGATGGATCAGACAGATCAAAACAAGTATAAGAGAGGATCAGATAATTGAAACCTCTTAATGGAACACAGATGATGAGGCTAATTCATGGTTAGTTGCCCAGTTACCATTAAGAGCAGTGAGGAAATTAGAGGGCATGATCCTACCAGGATGTGGCGTCCCATATGAGAATTACGAAAGATGATTGAGGGTTGTGAGTAGGTGAAGGATAAAATGGAACTGATGTGAAGATGAAGGTGGTGTTGGGCTTGAACATCGAAGAGACATCCTATGTATCCATGTGGTAGGGAATCAAAGTCAAGAAATTAAGTGGGGAAATTGGACAATTAAGGAGGTGACCCATATGGATGGGACCAGGAAGAAGTGGAACCTCCATGTTGGGGCATAGAATTAGGGCGTGTAAAGGACAACTATCTAATGATATGCTGGGGCTTACGTGTGATTAGCAGCCTAGGGGGGTCTGATGCTCAAGTGGTAGACCAAAGATATGGGTCCCAATAGAGGGGACACCAGTGTTTACCAGTATTTGGGGTTGGACTTGAGAGAGGCTTCCTACGTACCCTGCCTAAGAGAAAGGGATCAAACATACTTTGTTCATCTAACAACATCTTACCATCGATTGGAGACTTCAATGACTTATCATTGGATGGGGATACAAATACTTATCACTGGATATGGTCACAATGGCTTACCTCTAGATGGGATCACAACGGCTTACCACTAGATGGGGTTTCAGTTTTGTTTCATGCGGGACAGAAGGGGCATACTGTTTAACTTCATGTAGGGAGGGGATACAACAAGAAGAAGTAGGACGGAACAAATGTTTGTTGGGAATGAACCTCGAGAAGTCTTCCTACATACCTTGACTTAGAAAGGATCAAAGTCTACATAGTTCAGGATGGTGTTGGTGAACTAACATGAAGGGGTTTGGGATCAATGGTCATTGGGATTAAACCTCACGAGGCTTCCTATGTACCCTGCCATGGCATTGATCAAAGTCCGTGTAGTTTGGAATGGTGTTGGTGAACCAAATTGAAGGAGGTCGGGACCAATGGTCATTGGGAATGAACTTCATGGATGCTACTTATGTACCCTACCTTTGAAAGGATCAATGTCCACATAGTTCGGAATGGTGTTGGTGAACTGACATGAAGGGGGTCGGGACCAGTGGTCGTTGGTCTTGAGCCTCAAGGAGGCTTCCTGCAAACCCTGCCATGGCAAGGATCAATGTCCATGTAGTTCAGAATGGGTGTGGGGCTTGCACTCTAGGATTCCCATAGAGAATGTCTAGGTCAATGCTTACTCTATGCCAATGTGAGTCATGATCGGTATAAGAAACAAGAGGAAATGAAGACATGATGATCATGTCCTGAAAGGTGTGTCCAGGGAAAGTGAAGTGCGGCATACACAAGGTCAGTGGCCCAGGGAGATGGAGACTTGGACATAGCCTAGGATGGAGGCCCATGTGGTGGAAAATCACAATAGGAGAGGGATTTGGCATGGAAGAGAGGAGGGTTCCAGTGCCCATCCCCCCTTCTGGTCTTTGTCCGTGAAGAAGATAGGAAGAGAAAAGATGTTTCCTCCTGCAAGAAAGGCTAGTGGCTTGAACCGGGATGGTTTCCTTGCCCCATGAACAAACTTCGCTCCAATGAGGAGGATCTCATTCCATGTGAGGAATATTTCACTCATGTGGATAACAGTGGGTGCAAAGAATGTCCATGGTGGGGCACCCCACATGTGTTTAATGAGGTGAGGCCACAGTTTAATGTCATGAACTGAAGACAATGGTTCTTGGTAGTTTAAAATCTTGTAGCACGGATGAGGCAGGTTCATTGTGCACCCCCTAGGATATACATGACTAATACCTGCCCACCCTTTGGTGAGGGAAGGAATCAGCAATGTCGTTGTGTTGGGGTATCATGGAGTTATCCACTGAGGGGTCCACATTATCATGGCTATGTGATGAAGCAATATTTTTTATCTTTCCTATGCGAAGAAGCTTGAGGCGAAGCAACACAACGAGAAGTACCACCCAGAAGAAATTGAAGTTACTTAGTATGAGACTAGAGGGGCTTAAAAGAAAAGTTAGTGTGGTATAGGTGTTTCAGGCATAAGAAATTCCAGAAGATAATTCCAAAAATAGGAACATCAAACCTTGGTGAAAGAGTGCATGCAAGGAAGTAGGGTGTCGTACAAATTGATCAGATGCATGAAAAAGGTTGTGGTGAGAAAAAAAGGTTTGTACGCAATTGGTGAGGATTGTATTCACTAGGAACTCAACTAGAAGAGCTACATGAAAAAGGTCAGGTAAGGCAAAATCAAGGCTTTCCCACAATAGTGGAGGACTGCGCGCAATGGGGGCTGAGGTTTTGTCCGTAAGTGGAGGGGTTTTCACACAATAGGCCTAGTACAGAAGAACTTGGGTGATAGTTATACCCCAATGGCCCCGCATGAAGGTGGACCCCCAGGAGACCTCTCGTGATAAATCTCGTACCAAGAAGTCATCTTTTACATGCGGAAGAGGTGAATTCTGCATAAGAGAGGTGGTTTAGATTTTTTAGCCATCGGAAGAGGAAGGGTCACCCTTCTATTTATAGGTGCTTGGGGTCATTAAGTCCCTGCAGAAGTCAAATTTCATAGAAGTATCCATTCCCACGTGGAAAACGCCACCCAGTGTTGGCGGTGTAGAAGTTTCCACACCCGCATGGAACACTCCTTCTGGTCCTACTGTTATTCGCATGAGAATGGAATTTGGCATGAAATCCATGAATTTTTTGCACTTCCCTTTAGTTCCTCCCGGAATCATCTATCGAGTTGAAATATGCCTTCGTTTTATCAATGGATTCCCTCTTTAGGCCTTAAGCAGATTTTGCTATCTACAATCATAAAATAGGGTGTCCCCAATATAACTATCATATATGTGAATCATTTAAAATATTGGTGGTTCAAGTTATAACAACAATTTCCATGGTTTCTTAGTTTGATTCCATATTACAATATATATATGTATGTATGTATGTATGTATATCATTTTTTCTAATGTGGATAGTGACTCTTAGGTTCAAGAATGACAATTTTAGTAGTATATTCCCCTAAAATGTAATTTTATATTGGCTAATTCTTGATAGTATCTAGGATTTATATTTTATTGGTCCACAACCCGTTTCATTATCTTTTAATTATTGGATTTTATGTGGGATCTGGTCTTTTTTATGTTATATCATTAAATTGGATGTCACTTTAGTTACCAATTAATGGAAAAGTGGATGTAAAAAAATAAAAGAATTATTTGGGCTAGGGAAAAAATATTTTTTAAAAATGAAATATTTGAACATAACATGTTTAACAACCATTAAACAATTGGGAAATCCAAATTATTACTAGATGATCAAATCGTACATGATTTGGAAATTGTCAATATAGAGTTTCAAAATATCATATAGGTGTGGTGTGGAATACTCAATTATCAATATAAATGGCCACAATCTTAGGATAATAGTTGTCCATCACACATCTTGGTATACAAAAATACATCAGAATACAAAAATATCTTCTACTAACCCATCCAAACATAATCACATTGGGATACTATATCGGTCTCTAACAACCATTACATGATCAGTCATTATATGAATACTAGAATGACATCTCCAAATAATCCTTTGTTTAAAAAATTATAATACTAGGTGTTATTCTACTACCCATCCATGCCCTCTTGTAATCGTTATACTATATTTGACACCTCTAACTCATCCATTCTTAGTTACATTGAGGATCTAGGAGAGTGCCTTACAACCTCTCCATTCTCTATCTCCTTGGAATACTATACTATTTACATCATAAAATTCTAAAATTAATGTATTTTATTCTATATAATATATAACATGAAAAAATTAGTTTCAACGAACCATGAACTATATCTCTTTAAATTTAATCTTCTTGAGATCTTATTGAACACACAACCCGATGTCGAAGTGAACTGTAATCTAGTACACCATTATAACAATGTTTCTAAATTGGAAGGAATGAGTATTACAAACAATATAATAGAAATTATTGTTTACATTTGACAAATATTAAAATAAAAAATTATTTTTTTGTGAAAAAATTTAATTTTCTAAAAGATGGATCAGCCATGATTCGAACAAAAATCATAAAGTTAATATTTATAAATTTTTTAATTTTTTTTGATAAATAATGAAAAATACAAAATTTAAATTGAAATCTATCTTTTTTATTAAATTTTATATAATGTAACATTGTATTTGGAATTATATTTAATGAGAGAATAGATAAATTATATATCAATTAATTGAATTTATTTTATTGGAATCATTTTCATATTTAATTTTTATATAATAACATTGTAAGCATTTTAAAATTTTCTCTTTTACAACTTCCTTTCTCATCGTGTTTACAGTATTAATTTTAAATAAAAATATTCATACTATATAAATGAAATTTTTAAAAAATGGATTCCATATATTTTGTAAGAATAATTTATATTCTCTAACATTTTACACTTTATTTTTGAGGAAAATGGATAGTGAAATAAATAAAAATGAATTATAGTGGTAATGATAAAAATTTATTTACTAAGGGTTCAAACTATAATGAAAATGGATAAATTGATCTAAAAATATCTCTGAGATCTATATTAAAAACATATTAATACATTATAATTTAATATTCACGAAAATAATTAATTTTTAAACTCTTGTAATGTTAAAAATGTTTGAACACCATTTTTTTCAAAAATTACATGTGTGCAACTCGCCTCACTTGTAAAAGTCCACCGGTATTCTATATTTTTAACAAATTAAAACCATTTTGCCTTATAAAAAAACTAAATAAATCACTTAACAAACTCTCTAATCTCATTCTATAAGCCATGTTCTTATAATAATTTAATCATATGAATGATTTTGGTGCAAACATGGGAGGGATACCCAAACAAGAAGAAACAGTCTTGAACGAGCGTTTTTATTTTTCCACTACCTCCACTTCCTTCAGTTATTATTGAACCAATATGATATAATAAAATCATTATATCTCATATAACTATATTTTTTACATTAATATAATGACATAAAACCTTATTCGTTTCTATTAAATGGGTTACAAAATCATCATTCGTGTGCATGGCGTACAACCACCTCACAAACCGATATAATTAATTTTTCAATTACCATATCTCAAAGTGGGGTATGGTCATGGATATAAAGTATATATATTATTTTTATTAAATAATTATTCCATTTTATTCAATATATCATATATATATTTTAACATTCCATTTCCTAGGGGATACGATAATGTTGCTTGTGTGTGAACCTGACTACCGCCTTACGAAGCGATGTATTCGTTTTTCACTGACACACTACATAGAAGGTAATAAGGATAAGGATAACGAATATATGTTATATAAATTAAAAAATTATGATATTAAATATGTATGTATCATTATTAATTGATAATATATCAGTTTACTTATTACACTAAAAAATTATAATATCGTTTGTGCACATTTGGACTACTGTCTTTACGAAGCGATGTGATACAATTGCCATCACCACACCACATGAATGATATATATAAGGATATTTAAATTAATTATATGATACATATATAATGTTATTATAATTATATATAGATAAAATACCACTCTTCTTCTTTCTATGATGTTCATTTATATATTGGTAATTTTACTCGTGTGTAAGTATGACCTACCATCTCCATGATCGTAACATAATTAATTTTTTATAACCATCATTAATGATTGGTTTTAAAAGTAATATTTGGGTAAAAATATCATAATTATGTCATTATTGTTATTATTTAGGTTATTCTCCTATATAATATGTGAAAAAACATGATCTTTTATGATGAAATATGGATGAGAAAACAATGCGATTAACTCTTGAAAAATTTAAAATAATGAAAGATTACTTATAGAAGGGTTATAGGATATTATAAACTAATAATATATGATATTATAGACATTAATACAGTTATTAAATAAGATAATAACAGGTTACAATCTTCTATATATGAGTCTAAAACCTTTTCACCCAAAAGGAAGCATGATGTCATTGACTTCATTTCAATTACTGTTTATTTAGGCATATTGTAATGTTACCTACATAATTTCATTTTTATGGATTATATACTACCCATATGACATGTAAAATCCTAAATAATTTATTTTTAATAGAATTTTTAGTGTCAATTTTAATTCATATATCTCATAGAACTTTAATCAAAATGTACAAAGTGCAAAAGAATTTAATAACCCAATTTTTTCATTTGGTTATATTACCTCTTAGTTGTTATTGATATTATTTGACTATGTGTATATTAAAATATAAATACATTATTCTCGATTTCCAATTGTTTAATGGGGATTTATAGTTGATAAAAATAATTTATTCATTTTATTAATTCTCACTTCAATGTAATTATCATTGTAGGGGTTTATTTTACAATCTCATTCTGATCCAGATTTTATATTCCTTAATTTCAGTTGAGGGAAAATATATGATCATTGTATAATATAAACATTTCATTTTATTCACCTATTTTTATTCAGGATATTTTCAACTAATATCATCTTTTTCCAACACTTTGGTACTTAAAATCATTTAGGAAATGTTTCTATTAATATCCAATTTTATTCCTCTCTTCAATTGAAAATTCATTTTCTCCACAAATAATTTATTCTAAAAATGTTTTCAAAAATGTTTTAAACCCTTTTCAAATTATTTATTAATGTCATTTTTTACACATTTTTAATTTTTTAGTAGAATCTTTAATAAAATCCTCACGTTTTTTAAAAATAATGCTTGTTTGTATTTTACCAAAAATGTAAAAGGAATCATGGTTTTAACTATAAAAAATTAATGTAATTTCAATACATCATGAACAATAAAATATTTTAAATATTACATTATGAATTAAAGAAGTTATTTTCAATTTTTTGTAAAATTTTATTTTTTATGTTATTCCTCAAATGAAAAATCCATTTTTATCAAGAATGTTTTTAATGATCTTATGAGGTTTTTTTATTCATCAACAAAAATAGTAATATATTCCTACTCATATTTGTATATTTTTCTACTAAGACCATACTTATTCATTATATGGATGTTTAATGAACATTTTTATCATGGAAGGTATTGAAATTTCCTTTCTTGGTTCATTTCTTAGTTATTTACTTTCCCTGGAAATATTCAATTTCCTATGATCACTGGCCATTAAATTTCCCCAAAATATACATATTATTTATCATGGATATACTAATTTATTATACAATATATAATTTTAACCTCTGTTTTTTTACGTTTAATTTTAATTTTTTATCTTGGTAAATGTTAAAAAAATAGTCATTATTTACCTAATAGATATATTTGATGATAAATCTCATTATTTATAAAATAAATTGATTTTATGATGTGTGTAGAATGTGTTGTACCTACAGTGATGGGTGGGGACTAGTATAATATAGTTCTTTGATGCATCAGTAGGCCTAAAAAGAAAAATAATTAAGATATAAATTAATAGGTTTTAAATATAGTTTTAAATTGTCTTGTGAATGGTCTTAACGGTAGATGTTTTATGACACTTTAGATCATGGAATTTGATAATTATGTCTTTTCATCATTAAGTACTAATTTATTATTACCCAAGAGAATTTCAAATTTATTTTTTCTCTCGAATCATTTCATTATCAGTTTACCAAGTAAATGGAATTTTTTTTGTTATTTACCTTACCCTATTGACTATTCCTTGTCTAGTTACGATAATCATTATATTGATTAAACTGAATGTCGGTTATATAATTTACATTCCCATATTGATTTTGGTTTATCTTATCTTGAAATTCAAGATGCTTTAATGGAATGTGTGTTCAAATATTTACCATTTAATTTTTATTATAGTTGTTTTTCATCATACATTCCATTCCACATAACCCATACCGAGCATTTGAGATTACACATTTTTAACCCATTCCCTAGGATTCCATGAAGTGTAATGTGGTTCATGTACAAGGATATGGTAGATGGGAATGTGTCACTCTAAAAAATTATATTTTTTGGTTTGTGTTTCCATATATAATGGAAGACTTAATTATGTATGTTTTTGACAAATACAATGAAACTATTTTGTCCTTTTGGGATGAGATTCTATGTATCTTTTTTAAATTTAATAAAAAAGTAACTGGATTCGGGTTACTGGAGATGGGATTTTAAAAGTTTGTATCAATGGAATTTTATTAGAAACCTTGGGGACTACATTTCAAAAACATTTATTTGGAATAAAAAATCTATGATATAAATTGGAGATAGGTGTATAATAACATCATAATGTTTCAATAAGGAAAATATTATGTTTTTTATAAGTAATATTTGTAGCGACCCCTCAAACGCAGGGTGCTTAATGAGACATGATATACTTAACATTTCATTACATCATTACAAATTAACTATAATGTCCCATTACTACAGAAGATCGTGTGGCTCAGGATTCTGGGAAACCAGCTGCTTCCGATTAACTTCATTAGTACCAACTATGCCTGAAATTTTTTTAAACAAAAACGTAGGGTGAGAAAATATGCCCAGTAAGGGGTTTTTTTAAAATAAAAACATTTTAAGAAAATCCTTTCTTTTGTAGAGAGTAAAACACTTTCCTAAAGAAAAACATTATCTTTTCTTAAAACATGAAATCTATCATTCTTTGAAAACCACTTGCACAAAGAAGCACTTACTTGAAATAAGATTTATAGTAAACATGATCAGAGAGCGCAACATAAGAAAAATAAACAATGCATAATATTCAAACAAGGTTACTTAAATCCTAAAAAGATTTCTGTGGCTAAGCAGGGGAAACATTCGTATCATTGTTCATGGGGAACAATACCGTTTATCTAGAAGTACATCTCATGAAAACAGTTCTTGACATAAAAAAAATTACATTTTCATAGTCATGGGAGCTTTCAACTAGGGGTTGTCCTGTTAGTTGAACTAACCCATGGTTGACCTTTATCATTACATGCAGAGGGAATATATAATACTGGACTTTGTCAAGACCTTTCGTCAAGACCATATAACATACTTAATGGGTCAAGTCTCACTGCCCACCCCGTTTCCTTGATAGCTCAAGTCACGACTAACTGCCAAGACCGTCGCACATAATCGTCTCATGAGACTCCTACTTTACCCAATGCATTGGAGTGCTGTATAATTCCGGGTGCACTCGTCACATCATTCTTGTTGCGCTATATAATTCTGGGTGCACCCGTCACATGTAAGTCCTATACATCCCTCACATATCTTGACATGTTCATTCATTCATGGGGTTTCATTCATTCTTAATTAAACCCTCTTTTCATATACGTATTCATAACATGAAGACAGTTTAATCATTAAAAACATTATGACAAGCATACTAATGTTCTGTGCACATAAAAAGTTATCTTGACATTTGAAAACATGGGTTTTATGAAAATAAGCATAACACTTAACATTTCATAACATCATAATACTCAATTAAAGCATGGTCGTCCATAACTTACACATTTGATGATAAATGGATATCATGGGTGTTTAATACAGGATGTTGGGGTTACAATGTGCGTAATCAAATCCATCTTGGGAAATAATATATATAATTGTGTATACTCTTCCATTAGAACTTTAAATAACAAGCCCCCTTTTCATTATAATGTTTTCAAACATCATAAGAGTGTTCATAATTGAAGACAAAATAATGATACGTATACCTACACATATCCATGGGTTTATCACATTAAACCATACTCCAAAAATATCTCTTAAACAAATTTTATACTTGGTAAAAACATCCGGAGTTCTTTTCCATAAAAGAATAAAAAGGGGTGAACATAATTTCCATAAACCTTTATTGACAAAAATTCAGCCTTGCATACAACAAGGTTGTTTCATAAAAAATATTACATACCTATGAATACATGTATCCACTTGTAAAAGTTTAAGGAGTCCATACTAACCATTTTAACAAAGCAAAAATCGTGATTTATCAAGAGTAGTGATAAATGAAAATTCCCAATTGCAAGAATAATTTTGAAATCAAACCAACCCATAAACATCATAATTCTATGATGTAATAAATTACAAAATATGGACACCAAGTTTATATTAATGTATATACACATTAACAATATACATCATTCACTTGCATAATTTTCCTATTCATTAAATTACTCAAAATCTCCATTTTTTATAGGCGAAAGGAAAAACAATCAGGGTTATAAACATTGTGAAAAGGTTGTATACTTGCATATATCATCTTATACATATGTGTATATAAAAGTATATTTATATCTACACATATATAAACACAAGGTCTAAAATGCAAGAACCTGCACCTAAATAAAGAAGATCCTTCGAACCCTTACCCAAATTTTAGGTTTTCACAAAGAGGCTGACAAGATCGGTTCTAGGAATAGGTAAAACAGGTTTATATGGTCCTGTATATACTTATAAACAATAATAAATCAAGTCTATAAAACTATATAAAATTCACAGAAATGGTAGGAAACGGTGAAGAGGTTTTCCCCCTTACTCCTAACCGGGTCTTTAAGCCGAGAGGGAGATCTCACGGTCTAGGTTTGCACCAGTTTCGCACACACCAGAATATATATAACTTGTATATATATACACACATTTATATAAACTGAAGAATAAAATAAAACAAAACAAAATAAACCTACCTCATACCTTGCTTGGAGAGGAGGAGTTTACAGGGCAAGCGGAACCGAACGTATAAACGCAGAGGATATATATATATATATATACATAACATGAATATACATATATATATATATCTATTTATAACCCAAAGTTTAAACAAACTTAAGAAAAAAAATTGAACATGACCCTTACCTTACTCGGAGAGGAGGAGGAAGAAAACGAAGCAGCGATGAGGTCCAGAAGCCAGAGAGATCAAGGGAGTCGGATGAAAGCCCTTCGGTGCAACAAGGTTTTTAAAAAAAACAGAAGACAAAGAGGAAGACTTCGGGGAGCTGTCGTCCTGAGGCATCTGAGGCGAGGGGGGGGGGTCGGTGTCGACTTGAGGAAAGGAGGAGACAGCTCGGGTCCACTTGCTGGCCTAGGTGAAGAAAACGGAGGGCTACGCTCCACTGGTTCAGCGGCGAGACGAGGAAGAAGAAAAATAGCAGGCGCGAGGTAGGAGAAAATCGCGAAAACAGAAAGGATGGCCAGGATGAATTGCTGGTCAATCGGATGGCCCACCGTCGATGTGGGGTAAAAAAAGAAACACACGATATTCGTTTTTTTTCTTTTTAACGCATTACATTTTTTATTTATTTATTTTATTTCAACGTTTATATACAAAAAAGAAAAACAGTTATTTTATTGTTTTATTAAACCTATTAATAAATCATTAATATAACCTTATTAATAATCTATTATTATCCTATGTCAAGGGTTATTAATACACCTATTTATTAATCCCTTATTTAAACCATAAAATAAATTATTATTTTCCCTAAAAAAAGGAAAAATTATCTTAACTTTATACTTACATGGAATGATTTGAAAACATTTGTTATAAAGATTTGGTTGCTTAATTCCATATTTAACATAATTTTAAAAACACAAACTCATATAACATTACCAATTATTAAACCAACTTTTATTATCTTAATAAAAAATCATTGGTCAATAAAAATATATTTATTCAATCGAAACATATTATTATATAAATGTATATATATATATATATATTATTTTAAAACATTCTTATTATACTATCATTATTATTATTAAACCATATTTACTAATTACGTAACATTTCATTATGAAGAACAAAGATTAAAAACATTGGGTAATCAAAACATAACATATATATATATATATATATATATTAATTTCCTTTATTAGCTAACTACCTTAATTTTCTTAATTAAAGATTATTACTAAACATAACTACATTTTATCACACATAAAAGTGTTTTGATATAAATATCATCACCATGAAACACATAAGTAAAAGAAACCATAATTTGACGTAGTTTCCAAAACTGCTTATCCAAGTTATAAACATTTGTATTAACATTAACCCTTAAATTTAATTTGGAGAAAAAAATTATTTAATTTGATAAAATATGTATATATATATATATAAATCAAGGGTTAATACATTTTAGA
This sequence comes from Viscum album, assembly GCA_963277665.1. Taxonomy (NCBI): domain Eukaryota; kingdom Viridiplantae; phylum Streptophyta; class Magnoliopsida; order Santalales; family Viscaceae; genus Viscum; species Viscum album. The sequence goes on along the minus strand of OY728143.1, from coordinate 2,079,885,654 downwards.
CAAAATAAAAACTCATTAGCTTTAATATAATTACAACATAAAATTTAAATTGCTCAAATCAAGAAAATAAGTGTAGTGAATAATAATATTAATTTTCATAAAACATAATTCGTATTTTTGGGAAACAAGAAATAAATTGATTAAATTATCATTGCTGTCACTTTTAAACATTAAAGAAAATTACACAATTATCATTCTGATCCTTTTGGGGTAAATCATTTTATTTCCAACGGTCAAAATAAAACTTAGAAGATAAGAAAAACCAAAGGTCAAAATAAAACATTAGGTTCTTGGGGAAACCAACGGTCAAATTTATAGCAGTTTGGGGTTCAATGGTCAGATTAGGGTGCTTATAAAAGGGTCTGGTCTCGAGGTGTCCCTCGCTCCAGGTGACTGAAGAAGAAACAGAGATGGTTCGTGTGATTCCCCTGGTGCTAAGCACAGTTGCAGTGGCTTCGGCCATCCTCATGTTCATTCTGATGGATGCATGAAACCCCTACCGCATTCTTGGGCTCTTAGTGGTCTTAAGCGGTCTCCCCATTATTGTAATCAGGTTCTTAGTTGGGATTTTGGGTTAATTTATCATATTGTTCGGTCAGTGGAAGTTGTAGAATAAATGTTGCTTATTTAAATAAAAGGAATTTTCATCCATTTGATGCATTTTATTATTAATACCTTATTAGTTGTTTGTTGGTTCACTTAACGGGTGACATTGGAAAGCAGTATTTTCAAAAATAAAAACATGGGTTTTCTCGGGTCGTTACATCACTTCCCCCTTTAAAAAATTGTGTCCTCACAATTCTATCATAAAAAGAGAAACTGAAACCCCATACATAGAACACTACTGAAACAGTGTATCTGGCTCGGTTAACGGGATATCGAAGTTGGCACACAACTCTTCCGTTTCCCTAGCCCAGATGCACCTCGAACAGTACTCCTTGAACTCCTGTTCGTGCGTACTGCACATGGGCTTCCAAAGGGAGGCTTGTGCGATGCATAGCTCAGAAACGTCCGAGTAGATAAACTCCTTGATGACTCTTCTGGCCACATCACGCTCGAGGTAGTCGAGAGGGATGATGCAGTTTAAGAGACTGAGATTCAAGACTTGGAACATGAAGGCTGCACTAAGCTGGCCATCCTGGGCGGCCACGAGGAAGCCCGCTCTGGCAGAAAAGTTTTGTGCCAGAGTGAAACACTGGAACAGGCCCTCAAAGTATCTTCCCCTTCACCTGTAGCAGGGGAGTTGAGCCATGGCCATGAGGTGAAAGACACGATCATCCTCTTGACATAAATGAAGGATATCTGGACCATTTGCTAGATCGAGCAGACACTGGCAGGACCCTCGCAGGTGGAGAAAGGATGGGTAATCCACCGTGCATGCCTTGATCAAGATGACTTCTACTAGCTCATCGGGTAGGGATGAGAAGTTCGTTTGACCAGCCATCTGAAAGAAAACATCGAAGGGAAACTCTTAACAACATTGATAAGGTGGAGACATGAAAGGAAACAAGAAACTTCCATTTATGCAAAATTTTACAAGGCAAAGTCTGAGTTTACAAGACGTACGCCACAAAGAGTGGCAAAACTTCCTAACTCTTCAAACCACACACAGGCTGAACAGACAGGACTAAATTCATGGGAACATTTATAACGCCTCCTGAGTTTAGCGTGAGGGGTATGGAGTTGGGAAACATCGATATACACTTCTTGCCTAAGAGACAAACAGGTGGACTCATTTTCCAACGCTCCAAATTCCATTAACTATCCCCAGAAGCCATAGTGCAAAATCTGGCACACGTAAGCCGCTCGAAGTTATCTGGCAGCAACAGCTTCTTGAAAGGAGTTATCAAGCATTGTGCCAAATTCATCGCTAGTTGTGAACACTTGGAGGAGTCCTTCATGATACCTTCCCCGACGTGCATAAGAGGGAAATTTGTTCATCATCATTAGGAGATAATCCATCCCCAATCCCCGGTGAGGACTAAGCACCCTAGGTGAGTTTGACACGTCGTACAGGTGCTTACACGTTATGCGAATTTGGGCATAATTTAGAATGTTCTCAAGGCTAGCTAGAGATACAATGTTCTCTAGAGCCTCAGTGGGAAGTGACAAAAGGTCGGTAGGTACATCAGCCATGTGAATGTTATAACATTTTTACTTAGTTAGTCATAGCAATACATTTATATCACCTGGTTTTCCAGAGTTTCCTGAACCCATCCTCTAATACCAACTATATCGACCCCTCAAACGCAGGGTCCTTAATGAGACATGATATACTTAACATTTCATTACATCATTACAAATTAAGTATCATGTCCCATTACTACAGAATATCGTGAGGCTCAGGATTCTGGGAAACCAGCTGCTTCCAATTAACTTCATTAGTACCAACCATTCCTGAAAAAATTTCAAACAAAAACGTAGGGTCAGCAAATATGCCCAGTAAGGGGTGTTTTTAAAAAAAACATTTTAAGAAAATCCTTTCTTAAAGAATTATTTTTGAAGAGAGTAAAACACTTTCCTAAAACAAAACATTATCTTTTCTTAAAACATGAAATCCATCATTCTTTGAAAACAACTTGCAAAACGAAGCACGTACTTGAAATAAGCATTAAAGTAAACATGATCAGAGAGTGCAACATAAGAAAAATAAACAATGCATAATATTCAAACAAGGTTACTTAAATCCTAAAAAGATTTATGTGGCTAAGCAGGGGAAACGTTCGTATCATGGTTCATGGGAAACAATACAGTTTATCTAGCGGTTCATCTCATGAAAATAGTTCTTGACATTAAAAAAATTACATTTTAATAGTCATGGGAGCTTTTAACTAGGGGTTGTCCTATTAGTTGAACTAACCCCTGGTTGACCTTTATCATTACATGTAGAGGGAATGTATAATACCGGACTTTGTCAAGACCTTTCATCAAGACCGTATAACATACTTAACGGGTCAAGGCTCACTGCCCATCCCGTTTCCTTGATAGATCGAGTCATGGCTAACTACCAAGACCGTCGCACATAATCGTCTCATGAGACTCCTTCTTTACCCAATGCATTGGAGTGCTGTATAATTCCAGGCACACCCGTCACATCATTCTTGTTGCGCTATATAATTCCGGGTGCACCCGTCACATGTAAGTCCTATACATCCCTCACATATCTTGACATGGTCATTCATTCATAGGGTTTCATGCATTCTTAATTAAACCCCGTTTTCACATACGTATTCATAACATGAAGATAGTTTAATCATTAAAAACATTATGACATGCATGCTAAAGCTCCATGCACATAAAAAGTTATCTTGACATTTGAAAACCTAGGTTTTATGAAAATACAAACACTTAACATTTCATAACATCATATACTCAATTAAAGCATGATCGTTCATAACTTACAAATTTGATGATAAATGGATATCATGGTTGTTTAATACAGGCAGTTGGGGTTACAATGTGTGTAATCAAGTCCAACTTGGGAAATCATATATATAATTGTGTAAAATCTTCCATTAGCACATTAAATAACAAGCCCCCTTTTCTTTATAATGTTTTCAAACATCATAAGAGTGCTCATAATTGAAGACAACATAATGATACATATACCTACACATATTCATGGGTTTAGCACATTAAACCATACTCCAAAAATATCTCCTAAAAACAAATTTTATATTTGGTAAAAACATCCAGAGTTCTTTTCCATAAAAGAAGAAAAAGGGGTGAACATAATTTCCATAAACCTTTATTGACAAAAAGTCAGCCTTGCATACAACAAGGTTGTTTCATAAACATGAGTACATACCTATGAATACATGTATTCACTTGTAAAAGTTTAAGAAGTCCATACTAACCATTTTCACAAAGCAAAAATCCTGATTTATCAAGAGTAGTGATAAATGAAAATTCCCAATTGCAAGAATAATTTTGAAGTCAAACCAACCCATAAACTTCATCATGCTATGTTGTAATAAATTACAAAATATGGACACCAAGTTCATATTAATGTATATACACATTAACAATATTCTTCATTCACTGGCATAGTTTTACCTATCCATTCAATTACTCAAAATATCTATTTTTTTATAGGCGAAAGGGAAAAAAATCAGGGTTATAAACATTGTGAAAAGGTTGTATACTTGCGTATATAATCTTATACATATGTGTATATAAAAGTATATATATATCTACACATATATAAACACAAGGTGTAAAATGAAAGAACCCGCACCCAAATAAAGCAGATCATTCGAACCCTTACCCCAATTTTAGGTTTTCACAAAGAGGATGACAAGATCGGTTCAAGGAATAGGTAAAACAGGTTTATATGGTACTGTATATACTTATACACAATTATACAACAAGTGTATAAAACTATATAAAATTTACAGAAATTGTAGGAAATGGTGAAGAGTTTCCCCCCTTACTCCCAACCGGGTCTTTAAGCCGAGAGAGAGATCTCACGGTCTAGGTTTGCACCAGTTTCGCACACACTAGAATATATATAACTTGTATATATTTATACACATTTATATAAACCGAAGCATAAAAGAAAACAAACCAAAATAAACCTACCTCATACCTTGCTTGGAGAGGAGGAGTTGACATGGCAAGCGGAACCGAACTTATAAACGCAGAGGATATATATATATATACATAACATGAATATACGTATATATATCTATTTATAACCTGAAGTTTAAACAAAGTTAAGAAAAAAAAACAGCACACGACCCTTACCTTGCTTAGATATGAGGAGGAAGAAAACGAAGCAGTGATGACGTCCAGAAGCTGGGGAGATCAAGGGAGCCGGATGCAAGCCCTTCGGTGCAACAAGGTTTTAAAAAAAACAGAAGACAAAGAGGAAGACTTCGGGGAGTCGTCGACCTAAGGCATCCGAGGCGAGGGGGGGGGGGTCGGTGTCGACTTGAGGAAAGGAGGAGACAGCTCAGGTCCACTCACTGGCCTAGGTGAAGATAATGGAGGCCTATGCTCTACTGGTTCAGCGGCGCGACGAGGAAGAAGAAAAACAGCAGGCGCGAGGTAGGAGAAAAACGCGAAAACAGAAAGGACGGCCAGGATCAAACTCTGGTCGATCGGATGGCCGGCTGTCGATGTGGGGTAAAAAAAGAAACATGTGGTTTTCATTTTTTTTCTTTTTAACACATTAACATATTATATTTATTTATTTTATTTCAACGTTTATATAAAAAAAGAAAAACAGTTATTTTATTTTTTTATTAAACCTATTATAAAATCATTAATATAACCTTATTAATAAACTATTATTATTCTAAGTCAAGGGTTATTAATACACCTATTTATTAATCCCTTATTTAATCCATAAAATAAATTATTATTTTCCCTAAAAAAAGGAACAATTATCCTAACTTTATAATTACATGGAAATATTTGAAAACATTTGTTATAAAAATTTGGTTTCTTAATTCCATATTTAACATAATTTTAAAAACACAAACTTATATAACATTACCAATTATTAAACCAACTTTTATTATCTTAATAAAAAAAATCATTGGTCAATAAAAATATATTTATTCAATCGAAACATATTATTATATAAATGTATATATATATATATATTATTTTATAACATTCTTATTATACTATCATTATTATTATTAAACCATATTTACTAATTACGTAACATTTCATTATAAAAAACAAAGATTAAAAACATTGGGTAATCAAAACATAACACACACACTCATATATATATATATATATATATTAATTTCCTTTATTAACTAACTACCTTAATTTTCTTAATTAAATATTATTATTAAACGTAACTACATTTTGTCACACATAAAAGTTTTTTGATATAAATTTCATCACCATGAAACACATAAGTAAAAGAAACCATAATTTGACGTAGTTTCCAAAACTGCTTATCCATGTTATAAACATCTGTATTAACATTAACCCATAAATTTAATTTGGAGAAAAGAATTATTTAATTTGATGCAATATGTATATATATATATATATAACTCAAGGGATAATACATTTTAGACAAAATAAAAACTCATTATCTTTAATATAATTACAACATAAAATTTAAATTTCTCAAATCAAGAAAATAAGTGTTGTGAATAATAATATTAATTTTCATAAAACATAATTCGCATTTTTGGGAAACAAGAAATAAATTGATTAAATTATCATTGATGTCACTTTTAAACATTAAAGCAAATTATACAATTAGCATTTCGATCCTTTTGGGGTATATCATTTTATTTCCAGCGGTCAAAATAAAACTTAGAAGATAAGAAAAACCAACGGTCAAAATAAAACATTAGGTTCTTTGGGAATCCAAAGGTCAAATTTATAGCCATTTGGGGTTCAACGGTCAGATTAGGGAGCTTATAAAAGGGTCTGGTCTCGGGGTGTCCCTCACTCCAAGTGACTGAAGAAGAAACAGAGATGATTCGTGTGATTCCCCTGGTGCTAAGCACGGTTGCAGTGGCTTCGACCATCCTCATGGTCATTCTGATGGACGTCCAAAACCCCTACCGCATTCTTGGGCTCTTAGTGGTTTTAAGCGGTCTCGCCATTATTGTAATCGGGTTCATAGTTGGGATTTTGGGTTAATTTGTCTTCTTGTTCTGTCAGTGGAAGTTGTAGCCAAAATGCTGCTTATTTGAATAAAAGGAATTTTCATCCATTTGACGAATTTTATTATTAATACCTTATTAGTTGTTTTTTTGTTCACTTGATGGGTGACATTGGAAAGCAATCTTGTCAAAAATCAAAACATGGTTTTTCTCAGGTTGTTGCAATATTTACATGTATGGATATTAATGTGGATGTGGATCTGGAACAAATGTACTAATAAGTAATAAATCTATATTGGGTAAATTATGATTAACTTAATCATCACCTTGTACATGACAATAGACTTACTACATACATTTTTTGACACTCCTTGGGGATATTCTTTGGATAATTCATGTATTTCATTACAAACCGTTTTGAAAGATTTGGATAGACAATAAAAGTGGAAAACATATGTTAAATCGAAGGTGTATTATATTTAATATAATTTTTCATTATTTATACATAATATAACTGATTTTGTTTCTTTAAGACAATATTTATTGATTCTCACACGATTATTTATGGTTTTTGACAATGGATGGAACCCAGAATAATCATGTTAACATTGATCATGAATGGAAATGTGGTGAATATGTAAAAAAATGGGTTAATGATAGTATTGAAAGACATCATGATTATTCAAAATTAGTTATCCTATAATATTATTAATATTTTATTACATAACTAACTCCCAGAGTCACCAAGGAAGATAATGATGTAGTTTTTTAACAGATCAGGTGATAGTGACCATGGTGGAAAGAAGGATTAATTTTATTCCTGTTATTAATGTGAAATTAGACACATAGGAAATTGTATTAATAGAATAGGGAAATGGTTTCTATATGGAAATAAATGTCACAATGATAATAATTTCTAATTAAAATGAAGAGTACATAGGGAAGAAATGAATCTCATCCTTGGGATCCATTTATATTTTGTTGTCTTAAATGTGGAGAATCGTGGAATTATTTGAGACAATTTCCTCATAAAATGATAACTAATTGTCTAATGAAGGACCTATGTTGAAATAAAATGGTTGAGTTATTTATTTGAATTATATAATTATATTATAGAATTGTTTTCCCAATGGTATGTTTGGCATAATAATAATTAATCATATAAGTATTGGGTCAATTTTTAGAAACAGATATTTCTAAATTTAAATAATTGATATGAATAACATATTTGGTTATTAGTTTGTGATTGATCATAAGTTCAATGACTTAAAACCCCTTTTTATTTATTATATAATTTTATTCATGAATGATTAAGGATATTTTGGGAGATATTTATGGTAGTAAAAATGATTTTTCATGTATATGTTTTACTAGAAATGTTATTTGAGTAATAGTGACTTTAAATTTATATAAATAATTTTAAAGGTATTAATGGCCCTTGGAGTTAATATGATTGTTAATGTCATGGTAATAATAGTAAAATAATATTATAATACTTTTTGAAATAAAAGTCTATGTTGAATACCCTAGGTAAAAGGTAATTTAATGATTAATTTTATATCATGGATAAACATCCTATGATTTTGGGAATTTTTTTGAAAATATATTAATATAGATTATAAAAAAACGACATGTTGGGTGAAAACTAATCATATCCTAAAAGGCCATGGGGATTGATCCTAATACTGAAGTATAATAATTTTTAGTTCCTATATAAATCTTACCTGATGTCTTGGTTTATATGTCATTGTTTTTATAAAAAAAATTGAAAAATTAGTTTTATTTATGAGCCAATGGTTTTATTTTGAGGTTTACAAAATAATTTTTTCTATTGGATATCTTGTGCTATTAATATTGGTTTCAAAAACTATTTATTGAAATAAAGGAATATATGTCACTCTTTCAAGGATCATACAATCTATTAAAATTTATTTCTAGTGCTTCAAGAATAAAAAACCATTTTTGGATATTCATTTCATGGAGTAAGAGATAAATTATAAATTTATTTAATAATAAAAAAGGAGGAAATTATTCAAATAAAATAGAAATGTTTAAAGTACAAAAATTTCCTTAAAATATTCAACAATAAAATAAATACTAAACATTAGGAAAATGATATTGAAACAAAAAAATATTATCCTTGTACATTCATATTTAATGAATCATTTGATATTTTAGACCAAAATAGATTTATAGTTTTTATTCCCTTAACATTCCATTGACCATTCACTTTCTTGTGATGAATGACCACAATTTCTCTTTATAATTGTTTACACTTTTCTTCAATATCCATATATTCACCGACCATTAATTTTCTCACATTCAGTGACCTATTTAGGAGTTACTTTATATAACCTTTCTACATACCTTTCCCTCTTATTAAGGGGATATCTTATTAATTATTTCAAGGATATGGTTATTTCAATAAGGGTCATTCCATATGTAAATTGCTCGATTATGGAGACATCGTTTAAACTACAAGGACACAATTTATTTTGGGTTAAGAGAATCTCACACCCAAAAATTCTAAAATAAGGTCATTTTATTCAATATCATATGTGATATGTACCACAGGTCATAAACAACCCACAAAATACATCTCTTTAAATACAATATTTTCAATAGCTAGTGCATCATCAAACCCCATGTAGAAGTGAACTGTGATATTTTATATCACTATAACCATGCTGTCAAACTAGTGGGTAGGAATAGTGATAACAAATAATTAAAATTATGATTGATTACAATTTCCTAAAAAATTAGAAAATGTAATTATCATGATGCTTGGTTGTGAGGGGGTTGAATGTGCTAATGAATCATGCAGGTTGAATTTACAATGTATGCCTATTGTAAAAAATATCAATGGTTCCCAAATTTATAATTATGTTCCAGAATTATTTTCCTAGGAAGGAAGTTAATTGAAGTTTCAAACTAAATTGTACTTAGGATCTCACATTGGTCGAGAGGATGGGAGGCCAGGCTTATCTCACCCTTTTGGGGGGAAATGTTTCATACCCTAGGAATCTCTTATATGTTTAAGTTATGTTCATGAATCACTTGTTAATAATGATATGGAATTGGTTACCCAATAAAGTAATAATGTATTGGATCCTTCCATATAAAAATGGGGATCTATAAATGGTCCATTCGGTATGTATTTTAGGTTCCTAATCTATTTACCATTACTAGGAAGTTGCTTATGTTTTTAGCCATATAATAAGGAACTGCAGAGTTTACTTCTATCCTAGTAGGTGATATATATCTCAAAGATGTGGTTGAACATTTATGAGGGGTACTAGGTATCCTTTATATAGAAGTAATCAAAACTAACATAGTTCACTAATGAGGTGATATTTAATTTTATGTGGAATCGATGTATATGGGGCCTATTAGGCACTGAATATTATGTTCGAGCAATAGGATTGAATCCTATATATCAAGTTTCGTGTAAGAATCATATTAATTGTAGTTTGATCATTCCCTATGGACCAACCATGAGGTAGATACCCATTTATGGGTGAAATTATATAACTTCACTAATTTGGGAACACACATTAAGGATGCCCCGACTATTGGAGATTCATTTTGTGAATGATATGATTATTGGAATTACTAAACCTGCATTATCCAATCGTGGTCTGATAAACAATGGTTACCAAGTATTTTTTCTCAATACATATGGATATGGTACTTATTAATTGAGGTGTCCTTTATGTAGTGTTTGATAAGGATCATAGACCTCTAGAAGTCATTCTATGTGTCCTTCTTATGGCATGAATCAGGGTCCTCATAGTTTATTTTTCCACTCAATCTACTGGTGGATGAGGAGGGATGTTATTCCCATGGGAGAGATTGGATCCCCATGGTTGGAATGTTATATATTAGTAGGGGTTTACACTAATGTAAATACCCATAGGATATCATGGATTAGATAATCATCCTATGTATCCCAGCTATGGATGGAATCAGAGATTACATAGTTCAATTTCCCATTCAATTTGCTGGTTGATGAGAAAGAATTATATGCCCATGTGGAGGATTGGTCATTTTGGATGTAATATAGTATACATGGGGCTAGCATATAGTGGGGTGGGTACCTGTTTGATATCAGGCCTCAGACGGATTCCTATATAACTAGGTTATAGCCGAAATTAAGGTCATCATATCTCATTTACACTCTCAATTCACTAAAGTATGATGAATAATGGTAATCACATGGTATAGCTAGGTCATAAGAGTTCTAATGATCAAAACATGGAAGGACTTACACTAGGTTGGATTCATATTTGATCTCGGACCCTAGGATGGAATCCTAAATATCTTGTTTATAACAAGAGTAAGTGTTCTCGAAGTCGAGTTCACCTAGGGGTATTTCCTAATATATCAGTTGGACAGTGTTATGATGTCCAGTGATGTTTACTAAACATGGAATGATTGTCTCCTTGAAAAGTCTGATTGACTTCCTGACATGTTTTGGATGTATGGACTTGTAATATTTATATTGAGGTCATGTCCAAATACAAATGAATAATTCAGTCGATTTTCATGAAAATAATTCATAATATAAATAAAATGTATGGATTCAATCATTTTATCAAGGCTGGCATGCCATGAGGGTGTCGCATTATGAGGGATTCTATCTCTAGATGGTGTCAAAGAACTGGATGAAAAGCATAGAGAACTTGGAAAGACATGGGTGACATGCCTAGATGGCATCATCGGACCTGTCTTGGTAGTCTTCCTAACATTACAAAAGTTTTATATACATATCAGAATATATTTGCATGATCTGGGATGACATGTTTGGGGGGTGTCACATGACTAGGATAAATTTTCTAGGTGATATCGTAATACCTATTAGATATTTCAGGGGGTCACCGCATAACTTGGGTCACATGTCAAGAGTTCATCACAGTATTTCGATTTCATGCACTAGGGACTTTCCCAGACTCGGTTTTAATTGATGTAGTGAGTCATCTATCTTTGTTTGACATGCCCATGGGATATATCATGATATAAATAGCATGATAAAGGACCATCACATGATTTGGGTGAAATGACATGGTGTTGTCTCATGATCTGGGTTGGTCAGATGGAGGAGATAAAGATCAATGTATATATCTTTACATAAGTCTCATATCATTTTCAATATTTATTTGAGACATTATTGAAAATTTCCTCATGTTTTTCCAGTGTTTTCTTAATTTAGGTTTCATATAACATGGCCAACATGTGGTACCCCCTTCATATGATCCACATGATACTCCGAAAATACATGGAGTGATTTGTCGAATTATCATGCGAAGAGCATATGAATTTTTCATGTTCCCTTAATTCATTCTGAAAATTTTACCTAGAGGAATGCCTTTTAGGTCACATGACTAGTACCTTAGATAATTCTGCTCTTATGATCCCATGTGTGATCGATCTATCAGTCTCTTTTTATAATGGTGGGTTTTATAGGCCTTGTCACCCTGGTTATATGCAACATTTCATGGTGTGTATCTCATAGATTTGAGATGGATAAGGTTAAGGGTTTTTTGTTTCGAGATCATTTCATCATTTTTTGTGTGATATCTATTGCACTGCTATATGATCAATGACCATGGGAGACTTCTTTTTTCCATTTTTCATCTAACTAGGCTGATCAAAAGAATTTATCCAAACCATATGGACATGTCAAGGATATTCCAAAAGGTATTCCCATCATGTATAGGGATTTTTGAATGATCAATATTTCTGTAGGAATGGCTTAATGTGATCAAAGACAAATTTTCTGGGTCCTTTTATGAGACATTAGAAACTTGTCAAGGGGGCCTTCCCAAGATTGAGGAAACACGCCTAAGGGCCTTTTTTAGATCATGTTGTCCTGTCAAGGGGGACTCATGGGATCATTGGTGATCTTATGGGTAATATGATCATTTTCACGTTAAGTCTATAATATCCTCCCCCCTGTGAGTAGATTTCTTCTTTTCCCTTTTTATATTCTTATTTATTGTTCAAGGAAAATAGATTTCACACAGTCATGCAATCGTTGTCAATGACAGTAACTCTCCTTGTACGAAATGCATTATGTGGCCAATAATGGGTCTTGTGGTGATGTGATATTTTTTTTATGGAAAACATTTATACTTATCTATGGATTTGAAGGGGTACTATAGTATAGAATGGACATGTTTGGGAGCCTTCATGTGATGAAGGTGACATGTAAATAAGCACTTATGTGATAAGGTGTACATTGATCCAAGGGATTTGAGACATCACAAAAACCATATTATCACATTAAATTAATATCAGTGGTTGTAAAAAAAATTTCTTTTACATATTTCACCATTATTTTACAATTGTTTTGGATGATTTTTCGGCACCTTCCAATTGACAAGTCGCCTGATGCCGAGAATCATGCATGGAATACCATGTTAGATCGCAAATGCTTGTCTTGGGGACTTCCCAAGAAAAATTGGTTTTGTCAAAGGGGATCCAGTGGTCTTATGTAGATCATGAATTATTCATGAACAATTTAATTTTCCTTTTTTGTGATCAGGCAATCATATTTCCTTTTTAATTTTACACAATCCTTATGTTTTTTCAACCTTCTCTTCCTATGTTTCATGGGGAACATAATATACTCACTTATAGTAGTTTTTCGCATGTATATTTTTAGATTCTCATTTGATAGGTGTCAAAAATTCCTCCTACCATATGGGTGATATCCCAAGTTATAAAAAATCACTTCTATGGAATTTAAATACCCACCTGAGTATTAGGGGCTATCGCTAACCAGTTTCTTTGGTGATTTTTGATATTACAGGTGACCATTGGTATTTTATTGTGTTCCCTATCAATAGGTGTGGGGGAGAAACTCATTTACCATTTACCATATCTCTCTAATTCTTTCTCCATTTTCCTCCGTCCTGTGATCCCATCGTAATATCATTTTGAAAGACCCTGTTCACATGACCACTCCGTGAGAAACAATCATGATATCTACCTGTAAGACTATTTCATGAGAAATATTTTGTGAGGTATGATCATGAGACACACTTTTCATAACCACATGTTTAGAAGAACATATTAACCAGTTCCCATTAATGACTATATCCTAGACTAGATCTTTGAACATATGCCTACCTTTTAGGTTTCACAAGATCTGTTACTTCGGTTGCATGATTTCTTGACCATCGTGAGGATCACATGACATTGTTAGGGTCCTGAAATCATGTGTAAAATATGGATTGTTTTACATTTTCAATAAGATAAGTATATCATGTAGTTTTTTAATTAATGTATCAGGTCATGTAGTTGTGAGCCCCTTTTTGTTCATATGATTTTCATTACTCTACTAAAATCAAGAATCTATTTTGATGGATTTTCTCTCTTAACTGAATTAAACTTATAAATTTTTGTATATATTTCTTCTATATCCCACCATATTTATACCACAATAGATAACAATAGGGATATGATCATAGGGAACCATAACACTGATCATTTGTATCTTTTATGTTCTAAAAATGAGGATTTAAATAGGTATCTTCTACCCGAACCATAGAGATACCACTTATCACACTGGCTTCCCTTGTATGGATTAACCTATTGAATGTTGATTACAACCTCACATCTAATCATAATATACCATCTTCCTATTTATCATATTATCTCAATTATGTTCACATGGTGAATTCTAGAGGTAGTCAATTCTTCATGGAATGGTCCCAGGGGTTGTCCTGCGTGCTTGAGAACTCCCCTCAAAACCAATATGGATGTAATTATTCCCACATTCCAGTTGCTAAAATCTAATAAAGAACATTTTTATCTTCTATAAATGTTTCAAGAGGTGACCAGAGCTCAAAATGGAACTTACCACCAGGTGTAAATTTAACCAATTAGTGGGCATGTCCATTCTGGTTTAGGTTGGGATGATCAAATCTTTTAGATAAATACATTCCATCTTCCTTTATGAAGTAGTATGAGTACCTTATTTTATCATTTCTCTCCAATAAGATCTTCTGAAAAAGAAAATTAGTCATTACTTTACAATAAATAACGCCTTCCATTAATCCTATTTCAATGTAGGATTCATCATTGGGAATATCTACGTACTGGAAAAAATATCTTCTCATAGGGAGATGTATGATGAATTTCTTCCTATAGCTGATATTGGGGATGACCCCTCAAAAAATATGGCCTTTTCTAGAGAGAATAGAAACATTATGGAAGAGTAATTATATAATGATATGAATATTAAATCCCTAATTTTATTCAAGGACATTATTAATATCATCCATTTTCATAGAAGTGCATGAATGAATACTATTCATCCCCATCAGTATCCTTCCATGGAGGAATATAATAGTGTGGGATCCTATAGATAAATCCAATAAGATATAAAATATACATATTGGAACTATAGGGAGAGGTCCAAGATATATCTGAACAATAGACTGGAGGGTTTCATAACCATGCTCTTGAATGGTTTGCTATTCATGGCTGGGAATGCATGCTCAGTAATTTGGGTTTTCATGCTAGAGTTGAAAGCATGGATAGCAGAGTGATGGCCATATAAACTATTCGTACTGACTCATGTATGCCTCTACCATCTCCTAGGAAACATCCGACAAGGTAACATCCCATATATTATTATTGGTTCTTTTTTGTTCTTATATGGATGTATGTGGGATCATTTTTACTTCTAAAAAATCACAACACCACCAGGATTAGGGGTACCACATTCCACCCTAGGATGTTGATCGTTTTGGGGTTGAGGCAATGTTGTTATCCTCTGATAAGGTTACTTACATGCTAATCTCATCAAGAAATTTAATATTTTTCATATCCTATGTTTTCTTGGATAATTTTTTATAATGGTAGGGGTACTCTTGATGAATAGTCATATAAGATCTCACATTAATAAAAGATTCTTGTGGTCTGGATAGATTATGTGGTTATTTTAAGAACTATATTACCCCTATCAGTTCAGATACTAATTTTGTTTCATTCAAAGGGTTTTTCCCCTCCCTTTAGCTGGCATGCAGGTAGAATAAAATCTTCGGATTATTCACTAATTTTGGAGGATGTTACTATGAAATGAAACAAATATTTAGATCATATTTCCACCTATTATCAACCTCATTTTTCTATAGTTTGATTATTTCTAGGCATGGGTTTTAGCCTACTTAGGGGGTGTACTACATAGGCTGCTCCCTTATGTGTAAAAAACATGTTCTTCATCGACCTCTATATATAATTACGTTGTGGTTGATTCAAGACTCAGTTGATCCTTTGATAAAACAAAACGATCTTTGTACCCACCATCCCATTAGTATGTCAGATTTTTTTGAGGAATTCATACCTTTTGTACAACTGATAGATGATGCACCCTTTGATATAAGAGCTCATTTGGATTATTTTCTCACATCTTCATCAAATAAAATTATTTTCTACCATACAATGTATCAACTCTAGCAATAAAATGGGATCAGACACGACATAGGCCACTCTTAAAGAAATTTCACACCATGATAACTAAGATTACCCTATAAATATTTTTTGATCAAGAAGTACATCTTCGCCATCTCCTTGATGATTTGGGGGTACACGGATTTCACCATCATCCCTTATATGAAATCTTATGACAAATCATCCGTGCATAGAAGGAGCTGGCTACTAAAAATATGGGATTACACGATTTCAATTATTGGACTCCCATAGCTTGAAAAATCAGGCAATATTCAGTGAAATTGGAATAGTACCATTAGATAACATATGAGATGTCAACAAAAATGGTGGTCTTGAACAAAAAGATAATGAGACATTAGGGAATCATAGATAGCATAATTTATTACCTTCTAGTGTCTTCATATTAATTAGAAACTACTTAGAAAATACTTGATCATTTATATTTTAGTATAGAGTCTCTTTGACCTTATGTTGATGTATAAGAAGTGGGATGTGAAGTGATTTAGTGCTTAATTGATTATTCTCATAAAACTATTTCTAAATAGGAAAATTATACAGATCAAATATTTTCATATTCTAGCCTCTATTGTTTTTGGTTTCATTAAATCCTAGGAGAGTCTATAATATGTGTAGATTCATATTTTCATTTTTTTGTGTTCACATTATCAATACATTAATCTTATAAAGATTTACATATCATTTTATAACTTTTTTTTTGAAATTCATGAAGTTCTATATATTTCATTGACTCAATGTTGCATTAATCATAAATGATAAAAATCAATTTCTTAATATCTAGTAAACCTAAATTCCATTATTTTAATGTTTAGATCATAATAGATGTTTCATGATAATTTCTCAAGAAATCTCACCAACATGAGATTCCACATTGATGTGTCTTCTCCACCTATCATGATATTAACTTATTTACAAAAGGATATTTTAAGTGGAATATATTTCCCAGATGGATAATCCTCCATATATTCCTTATGTTTGGGGGAATTACGATCATATCAGTATTTTTTATAAGGCCCTATAGTGGACCCCAAAATATTTGTGTCAATTTTTTTCATTCTTTAATTTTGTCCTTAACAGAACATAGGGGAATACATAATGGTCATGAAATCTACTTTTTCTCATAACACCTTCTTATAGGTTATTGACATAAAAATTGTCTCTAACTATTAAACATTGAAAATTATTAATGTTTCCATGATCACACAAAGTATATGTCCTTCAATCATACACTTAAATTTTCTCAAGAAATCGTTTTTTGGGGTTTCACTCGGATGAACATTTTGTCCCCTTCATTTGGTTTTTATGGTCTTTCTAACTATTCTAGCATTGTTTTGTAGTTTTAGGACTTCTAAATAAAACCTAATATTTTTTTAGTTTATGGTCTTCTAACTAAGTGCTTCTACTGGTGTAGTTTAGGGTATTTTAGCTTGGACCTTCTTTTTATGTTGTTTAAGGTATTATGTCTCTACCCTTATGTTTGTTTAGTTTAATTTATTCTCTCTTCAACCTTCTTTTGTTATAGTTTAAGGTAATTTATCATAGAAATTATATTTTTAGTGTTGGATGGGTATCCATGTAGGGTTCAAGATCCTTGAATCCTTGATTGGATTCTAAAGAATGATAATCCAGGAAGGGTTGTGATACCCTTCGTTCATAATTGATATTATAAAGAATGAATGTTCACTATGGGTTATGACACCATAAGATCTTGTAGAAATCATGTGGGGTAGTTTTTCATGACGGGATGTGACACCCTGCATCCCTAGTCCGAATCTATTTTTTGTGTGGCGAAATTTCATGAATTACTTGTACCAATGGATAGTTGGAATATGGGTTATGTAAATAAAAAGTAAAACATCTTAATTTGATGAATATGGAATGGGGAAGTTGAACAAGATAAATCCAAATAGACCATAATTTTTTGATTTATTCAATATAACCATTGAGGATCACGAGGATTGGAGTTACCTACATAGTAGGGGGAGGTTCCTATAGGTGGTACATAAAAAACACATATCCATGACCCTAGAGGGATCATTTGATTGGCCAAGTACATGAAATCATGAATTTCTTCCAAGGTCCATGGAGGATTATTTATGAAATAAAATTTATCACTATGAATTGCGATATAGAGAAACAGACTATCCAAGATTGGTTCCCAAACCCTATGGATGTCTATCATTTTGGTGGGGAGGATAATTACTTATTCCAGGTGGTTTCAAGTCATGTGTTGAGGTCCACGAAATGGTTTGGGAATGGAGTGCCGCAATCTTTCAATAATAAATGGTAAAATACATGGTGTTATAACATCAAGTATGTTGAATCTTCATAAATAATCTGGTTATTGGGATTATAAATCATGTTTGAGGAATATATGATTTTATTGGAAGTAATAATTTGTTGGTACAATCCCATCATTGATAAAATTAACAGAACATAATATTCTACATAGTCATAGAATTAAATAATGTATTTTATGGGGACTCATCTCATGGACTAAACAACCTCTACAAACATGCTTATTACTATTTTTTTAACCTCTAAAAAATCCTAGCATATTCCTTTATAGATTATCCATTCTGTGTTACCATTATTCTTCTAGGAAGAGAATAGAGCAATGAAGTCCAATGATCATGGGGTTCTAAGAGAAGGAAAAAACCTTATGAAAATTGTTGTCTTAGTTAGTGCCTCTAAGGAATAATGGGGTTTTTTTGAAAATATTAAGATTAATGGTGGGTTTAATCCACCTAATAGTTGGAACACCACCTTGTGAACACATTATTATAGTGAGGAGATGCAAAAAAGATGATTACTATAACTTTTTACTTACCCTAATTATACAGTGATCATAGATTGTCATTTACTATGGAACCCTTTGGGCCCTATGACCTTTATTCCTCTTCTAATTATTCTATAACCTTTTCCTAAACTATATTGAGAAAGTGTTTACCAATTGAAGAATTGAATTTTTGCTCATGCCTCCCTTTTTAATTTTCATCTAGAACAATTTTGGGTCACATTCACAAATATTATTAGGGTATTTTTATTTAGAACATAAAAGGCTTTAGTTTAAAGTCATGTAGATTTGGCTTGGGTGCCTAATGTTTATGGTCCGGATGTACTCTACTTAGTATGAGGTGAATGTTACATAATATTTTATTTATGATGCCCTAGGTCAAGAGTACTCCATAATCCTTTCTGAAAGGGAGATGAAAATGTTGTAAATCATTGAATGAGATTATTAGGACATGAGTTGTGATATAGGACAATATTGTTGGGGATGGACTAGAATACCCTAATGGGGTAAGTCTGATCATGGTTTTTGAAGGGAACCCAAGGATCATAAATACTTTCTTCAAGACAATGACACATTTGGTTGATGACTGTAGGTCCATATGCCATATCCATTGGACTAAATGAATAGTAAAACAAGGGCCTCTTGAAGCTAAGTATCCTTATCCAAGGTCCTTGAATGGTTAGTGGAAACCTACGTTCCTTAGGATGTGTGGTCAGATTTATGGGATGATGCAATTAAAAGAGGATATAAGTTTTTCATTCTCTAGTTGAATGAGTTTGAGAACTTATTGTCCACATATATGTAATGATTATCATCAGTATATTATTTTCTTGAAAACATGAGCGAGATAGTCAATAATGCAACAAGAAGATTAGGGATCTAGGGGGCCTAAGGAAATGCAGGACAACAGTGTCCCTTCAAACAATATTCCCATCATGTTTTGTCATCTTGTAGTGGGGACATATTTTTCATGTCATTAAAATTTCATACAGTGATGATGTTCTCCTTATAGTTTAACGTCATGAGGTAAGTTCTTTTTCCTTGTAGATCAACATCATTAATTAAGGACATTTTTAATTGTTCAACATCATGCGGTAAGGACGGGAATTTTCGGTTGTGTATATCTAACCCATACAGAGCAAAGGGGAATAATTTTTTTTATGTTGCAGCTTAACCCAAGATACTAGATCCAAGAATCCCTACATATCCTATGGTAATAGGAATCAATCCACACATAGTTCTTTCACAAAAACTCTCTAAACATGTTTGACCTATATTTAGAGGGGGAATTGTTACCATTGATTGTTATAGCTCGACCTAGCATTGGAGGTATGGGCATCACTATGTATAATGTGATGATATGAATCAGGACACACAATGCTATTGAATAATAAAATCTCTGCGTAGGTCTGACCCATACACAGAGGGGTAGTTATTCTTGTTTATTTTTGTATCTAGACCAATGATTAGTTTTCCTAGAGTCACTATATATCCTGTAATGATAGGCATAAATCCATATGTAGTACTTTAGAATACATGCAATTTAATATCATGCAACAAGGGAATTCTCTCCCTAATGTGAAAAAGAGAATATTTAAATAGAAACCAAGACTATAAATATAGGTTTAACTATCTATCATGTGACTATATGAATAAATAAACACATGTTTCTTGAAAAGGAAACACTCTATGAAGTTATAAACTATACGTATAAGGGGAATTAATCGTGTTGATTTTTTCTAGCAAGAGACAACACTGGAGATCTGGGTGTCACTAAGTATCCTATGATGATAGGAATTAATCAACACTTAGTTAATGAATGGAGGCGTGGTAGGGTACCATCACTGATGATAGTTTTCTCTCATGTGAGGTATATGATAATGCATATTTTTTCAACACATAGGAGACATAACCGGTGAATTTCAATGTCTTTCTATAAAGACTTGTGATGTTCCTTTTTTGTATTTCATATTATACCATGTTTTTTATATCATGAACTAATATGGATTTTTTAGGCTGGGAACACCTTATCAAGATTCCTATGCTCATGTGAAATATTCTCGGTGTGAGAAACAAGGAATGGAAAAGATACATTCACCATATAGAGGAAATTAATGGCATGATAACTTTGAATTATGTAATGTTTGGGAAAAGATATGGGATCAAGGAATTCCTATATCTATCATCAGAATAAGAATCAATATGTACATAATTTTTGATAAACCATGCAGTGTAACACAAGATACATAGATGTCAGTTGTTCCATTTAACATCATCTGGCAATGAAAAAGATGAATCGATATTAAATATGATGAATATTTTATTTTATTTGGAAATTGTGGTTCTGGGAGTCAGTATGTATCCTATTTCAGTAGTAATCAAGACCCACATAGTTCGTGGATGGGATATTTTCTTTATCTGTTTGACTCACACAAAGTGATGGGAGTGTTCCATTTACCTTTTTGGTTGATCTAGATCATGTGTTGTGAATTTTTTGTGGTATGATTCATCACATGTAGTTTAATATCATGAAGTGGGTAAATATCATATGTAGTTTAATGTCATGTGTAAGGGACATGAGATGTTTTGTTGTTAATAAGACTTCAACTAGGCCCTTTTCCATATAGCTTAACATCTTATGGTCTGGAAGATTCTGTGAAGATCAAAATCATGAAACTAGGAAAACTTCTATATAGTTTAATGTCATGAGATTATGATTAATTCTATACATTTTTACATCATGTGTTCAGTAAAATCATTTGTAGATTAACATCATGTGATGTGGACATGTTTGTGATGTTTAACATTAATCGTCCAGGATAATTTTGTGCAGTATGAAATCATATGACCATGAACATTGATTCTTGGGGGAAGATTATGGAATTTATTTCTTATGAATGCTATCATTGGGGTGGAGCGTGAAATTTTCTCCATCCATTGTGGCCAATAAGTAGGATCCATTTTCATATAACTTATATACAATATCAGGACCTTACTTTTTAGGATCAATAATTATATGTATATTTACAAGTATCATTAGTGTCCTAAGAGACAATACCAGTTCTCCTTGATTAAATTAATAGAGGTGGACCTTTTTATTGATGGCCCATGAAATCCGATTCTGATAGAATTTGAGGTTGTATAGTGTATGAAATATTTTCTGGTTGATTCATTAATGTTAATTTGAATTATTTTACAATTCTTCATCATTATATAGTTTTCCACAAATAGATATTTGGAGTCACCAAAACCCAAATTCTATGGGAATCACTACCTCGGTTAAATATACTAATGAATACTAAGTTTCTTGTGTAGTAGTATGTGTTGTGGTGTGGTAGGTCCATAATGAATCAAGGAGCTTGTCTAGTGAAGATGTTATATCCATATTCATCATCTTTAGGAGTATATTGTTGATAGTCTTATTTAATTACACTATTTATCTATTTTCATCTGCATTATAGATGGATGAGTGATTAGACATGATGTTGTACTCCTTATACAATTTATTAAACTCTATAGAACATAAGTTGGTGTAATTTTGCATTAATTTTTTTTCAAGGACATTCATTATGATGATGATATTGGTCTTTAAAATGTTTATGATTTTCATCATTTTGAATTACATTAGGGTTACTTCCTCATCCCATTTGGAAAATAAATTAGTATTACTATGGATGTACTAAAACTGTTTAGCTATTCCTGGGGGATATTTTCCCACAACAACAATTCCCCATATAGAAAATAACAAGGAATATTTAGTTGTATGTAAAAATTATTGAGGTTTATCAATAATGTTTTCATGAATCTAACATGCATGAAATTTCCTTTGTAAATTTGAGAAATCTTGTATAATTGTTTTCCAGTAGTAACCAAGACTCTTGATTTGGTGGGAGTCATTGTTCCTGAATTTGTGGCCACTACATAAGCCTCCATTGAACTCTTCCATGACGGAATAAACATCACATTATACAATAAATTTGAGGGGTATTCCATCAATTCATGGATTTTAAATTTCTATTTTCTCAATAGGACCATCCCTAAGGCTAATTGTTTTCTCAGTACCAAATAAGTTCTCCTCTAGATTAGTATTTTGGGAGGATCTCCTATTAGAGATAATTAGTTTTAGATTCCATCCATCAGAGGGTAGATATTATTTCACCATAATCTAGTAATATTTTGATCATATTGATTTGATCCCCATCACATATTATGACCAATGAGACCATTCTTCATTGCGTGCGGAAAAATATTACATCCACCTATGTAGGGTTAGCCAATTCTAGGATTACATTAGCTACAATGTCGGTGAAAGGGTTATTTGGTCAAGGGGCATGAAGTAATGTGGGATCAAAAGAGAACTCTTCCATCAGTACTCTGACATAGCTAGTGATAGTGGATAATTCTTCCTTTTTACTAACATATTCTCCATTTAACTGCTTTATCACTAACATTATTCCCCTTTTTTGTTTAGTTGTACTATCTGCAACTATAGGGTTAGTTCAAAACCTGTTTTAATGACCTGGAATTTGGACTCATTATTCACACATCCTTTGAATAGATAGAAAGGGTAGTGAAAACATTTCCTTATTCGGAGATACAAATACAATCTCTAAGACAACCTAATTGAACGTTCTAGTTTTCAATCCTTTGATGATAGTAATTTGGGAGGCACCATCAAAATACATATCCCAGTTTTGAGTAGTGTAATTGGTATAGAAAATATCTTCATATAGATTTTTAATTTCCATTGTTTTAATTTTTGGGGTTGGATATGTTTCACGGAAATGATCTTCGTCATATCCATTCACCACCATCTATGACAAAAACTTCATCTCATATAAATGTATAATGACTACCCATTGGGCCAAACACTCAGTCATTATAGGAAGGCCATGGATATACTTCAGTGGTTCAATTTGAGAGACCAGGTGGGATTCATGGTTCTACATGTAATTCCTAGTCTTTTTCAATATGAAGAAGATTGTGGGGAAGTTCATCATGACATCATAAATTTGGTTCTTAGTTCCATTAATCATTTGGATGTGGTAGTAGAGACTGTTCAAATTAACTACATCATTATTCTATGTGATGAGACCAACAACTGGTGGCTCCATAAATTCCACATATTCAGTTAGTGACTTCCCTTCTACCGGGGGAATCATGACCGATTTGAGAAGTGATTACTACTTGAGAAACTCAATGTCTTTTGGGATGACTGAATCCTAGTTGTATGAAAATACCTTCTTCATTATCTTGGTGAAGGGGGTGATTTTCATAATAAGTTCTCTATGAAAATCTATATGTTGGCGAGGTATCCATAGATCCTACATAGTTATTTGAAACTATAAGGATTTAATGTTTCCATAATAAGAAAATTATTTATAGGTTCAACCTCTATACTATGGTGGAAAACCAAAAAAAATGAGGAATTAATTGAATGTTACCCCCAAATATTATTTCAGTGGATTCATCTTCAGACTATGTGTCATAGGTTTTTTAAAACTATTTGATTTTCTATGAATATATCACATCATTTTCGAGACTTGAATACCAGTTCAAGGACATAAAATTAATATATCCATCACATGATTTTCTTAATTATATGATATATGGCACACTCATATGGTGTTGCAACAATCATAGTCTAGTGGGCATGAAATGATAGTAAATGATTGTACGAGGTCATCCAATGGTAGTGACTTCCTCATTCCTAGGGGCCATATTTATTTGATTTTACACTAAATTCTCATCCTTTAATGAAATTATCTAGAAGACAACAGTTTTCTAAGTCAAGAGTTTTGTGATCAGTAATGGGAATTCATCCTTCAAGAAATTTTGATTAAGGCATCTAAAGTCAATGAAAACCCAAATATACCCATTATTGTTTGTTATAGGGACAACGTATCAAACATGGGTATTCCAAACCCCAAAAATATATGTATATTTTATCAATCTTTTAACTTCCAAATCTACATTAGTATCATAGAACGGTTGTATCCTCCTTTCTTCCTTAATGAAACCTTAATTTTCATACGGTAAGCTGAGACTGTTGGTATCGACATCAGCATTTTTCCCAAGAATTTCAATATAATTCCAAGAAAACACATATTGATTCTTCTTTTTAATTGTTATTTACATATACTTCCCATCAAGAGGCATTGTCTCACTAATAAATATTGGTTTTAGGTCTTCTTTCATTCCCATATTTATCTAGATGAGTTAATAAATTGTGATGGATACACCTTCCACAAATGGGGGAGAGGTGTTCCGAAGGTAATAATCTTATTATTACTCATATATGTCCATAGAGTCAATTTTAGATGATTTCGGAAATATGAGGGCATATTTATTACTATCAGGGTGATATAGGCCAGGGTATGAGACATTTATATCTCGTTCTTGTAGAGTTGTTATAGAGATACTCCAAACATTGTTATTTTCTATTACACTATATTTGGGGATAAAATGAACCCAGATTTATGGGATAAAGTCTATTTAATGCATAATATTTATGGGTATAACATAATTATTATCGAGAAAACCCTATGGATTCGTAGGGGAGATCGCAAATCCATTTGGGGATTCATCCAACATATTTTTATCTACCACTTGTTTTTTCCTTCCCTACTACATAAACCATCTTTAGAAAATATGAATTTGAAATTATCAAAGGAATCCATGTAACCATGTTCCACACTTACCTTCACATTGATTGAACATTTCACACACTGATGAAATGTTGATGGTGGCACCATGAGGCTATGGAGACAACCACTTCTGTGTAGGAAATTGTATTTAGTTTCTAGTTGAATAACCATGAACACAGCTTTTAATGTTAGATTCTCAAAAATATCCTTGACCTTTATATTCATGTGGTGTATTTTATTTCTCTTATAATACCCTTTAACGGTCATATTTTTCGATGATAAGTCCACTTCTCTATATCCCAAGAATATAAGCATTAGGACCGGGGTGAGGTTTATCCCAGACAAATTTTCATTCCATGAAGATCAGATATTGTCAAAATCATGTCTACTAGAAACATATACAAGCTTGATGTTTCCATTGATTACAACCTTTTGATACTTATTTATATATTATATGGAGACATTTCATTTTTATGGAATTCCATCCACATGATAAATCTCATCTCTATTGTCTCCTCTATCAATCCCATGTGGGATTTAGAGGGCTTCGATTAGTATCTCTCTGAATTTTTTTGATATATGGATCACATCTAGTATTGGGTGCTTGGATGGTATATATAAAAAATATTTTATAATTTTTCACTTTTGTGCTAGAGTTCGGTGCTTCCCAATGTGGGGTTTCTTATTATTATGTGGTTCAGGTGTTGATGTGTTGGGTGATGAATTTAATGGTTAGTATTTTGAGGTTGATGGAGAATATGATTCCAGTGTTATATGATTCGAAATCCTTACCCATTTTCTAGTATGATTAGAAAATATAATCCCCATGAAACTCTCAAGTAAGATAACTAGGCTTAGGTGACCACTCTAGGAAACCATGGAACCTCCATGTCTCTTTTGAGATCATTGGAGTGATTTATCATATGTCATGAATGTATATATATTCTCTCTGAGGATGTGACTATGATATTGGTTCTGAATATGCCCATGTTGTCCCATTTATCCTTGGTTCCTATGCATGTTGGCTTTTTTTCCTTGGTCTTGTATGGTGAACTCATAATGGGTAGAATATTCATCACTGGAGAAGGGGTTTTCTAAATCTCTTTCATTAACAAATTAAAACATAATATCTTCATTAGATGATGGTTTTGTTTGGTGGGATATTCCCATTATTCGGATATTGTTTGGAAGAAATTTACAAGAGTTACATATTTTATAGGAGACTAATTTGACTCTTCCTATTTTGGTTCTTCATATGTCAGGTGGTTATGTCCTCCTTCAAGAAGCATATTTGATTTGACCTTACTGGGTGATGAGACCATTATGTTACTAAAATTGTGTTCCCTTATGGTGGAATGGTCTCATTCAACTATCCTTCAAGTTATCTAGTTTTCAAACTTCATTCCAAATATGGATGCAATGATTTACAAATCACCTTATTCTCTTTAAATGGAAAGGGTTACATAGGTCACCTATTTTGGGGAGTTTTCCAATATCAATTGTATAAAATCAATAATTCATTAGAGTATGGATTTTTAGATGAATTTATCATGAATGGTGTGTCCCCGCCTCCTATGAATAATGAAGTAGTTGGGTCGATCAGTGAGGTTGAATTCATCAAGTTTCCTAGGCCATGATAGCTAGGGTGAGTCATTTTTCATGGCTGCAAGGAAATAACTGGGTACTTACCCATTTTTAAAGTAGTTTTATTTATTATTCTATTACTAAAATCATGGGGGACCCTGATCACTTTTATCTTCTGGATGAGGTATATTTTTATGCTACTACCACTCGATAGAAGGCAAAAATCCATTTAGGACCTACCCAGGTTCTTGAATGGGAACTACTACTAGATTTAGGCTAACAATTATAGCCATGATTTATCAATAATTTCCCCTTATGATTATGTAATGAGTAATGACATAGCTTCAGTTAATGGAATGGAATATTCCAAACAAAGTGCAGTTTCTACCTAATCATGGTATCCACTTGGTTACATCATGGGGGCCATAGGTGTCTATAGATCACCTCAAATATTACCAACGAATATTTCTATAAACTGATTATATGAGATAAAGATGATTAGTGAATAAGTTAATCCTTTCCATCTGGATGTGAATTCATACACTCTTTAATTTTCTCGCTACATAATGTTTTTTAGTTTTCTAATTTTCTATTTTTGTACTGTATTGATTAACTGATAATGGAATTTAAAATGAAGATCTTCCCATCCAACAATAAATCTTACTAGGGGATACTATACAAAAAAATGGGTAGTCTTACAAGAGTTCGTAAAAATAATGTTAGCATGGTTGCCACCTATGGATCTCGGAGACTCATCATTGCACTACATCGAGATACAAAGTGTGTGAGATACTGTTCTGGATCCCCCACACCATCAAAATTAGAAAATATAGGATTGTAAAAATTGGATGGGATGAATTTTCTATACAAAAATTCAGGATACGATTTTTTTTATGATGGAGATGTGTGTGTTTCTCTTCAATGGATTCCATTCATGAATCCAAGGATTCAATGGAATTACTAAATTCACTAGGTACTTTAATCTGAGTTACCTCCTATCTAAATGGAGTAGTATAGGCTTACTAAGGAGTCCTTTTTTTGGATCCCACATATTCTAGTTATTTTTGAAGACTGAATGATTGCACTAGAAAGGGAGAGGTTGTCACTTCAATGGATGGAAGTCATGATCATCTTCAACATACTCATTTATTAAGACCATATTCTTGTATTTGGTGGTGGTTTGATGCTCAAATTGTTCAATTTCCATATGATTGGATCTTTCTTGATGTATGGATGGAGGGGTATATATATATCATATTTAAGAGACCAACCAATGGGAATGTTTCCCCTGAGCATCACATGGTTGTTTTATTTAATATTTTTTATCTCATTTTCATATAGTGCTAAATACATCACAATAAATGGAATATAGGTTATTCTATTGATGAGTCAGATAATACCTCTTTGATCCCTTAATCCTACATATTATTATTTCATATAGTTAGAAACTCAAATTTTAAGAGGTTCTAGGTTTTGGAATCACCTCTGGTCTCGTGTGTCTATAACATTAGTTGGTACAACCAGATCACCATTCTAATGGGATATATAATTAATATTGTATCCATCTATAGTTTTTTCTTGATCCACAATTACTATTATATTAATGGTGATAACATTAATAGTATTGTATTGAGTTATGGGTGTTATCCCATTTCACTCAACGCCACAGGATGATTTTTTACTTCCAAAATCAGTGTCATTATTCAATCCCTTATCCATATCAGGACTTTTGGATAATAACCCTAGTGGCGTTTGATTGTCTCATATATATATTACTTCAATCATGTCATGGTAATAATGAAATTAATGGTGTTTTCATCCGTTATTTTCAAATTGGCCTTCAATAGAAGATGCTTATCTTGCAGATAGAGTGAAAGATGTGAATCTGACCACTAAACTTTTTCTACCAATAAGGAGAATATTGACTCCCTTTGTGGTGGTGATGATTATTAGGACTAAAATATTCCCAACACTATGGGATGGGAACTCTTTGGGGGCCATTAGAATTTTTTTAACCTTTTGATGAGGATATAAGGATTATAGTTGAATATTTGACGACTCTTGTGATGTATATTCAGATATAAATTCCCCCAGTCCTGTGTGATGGGGTTTATCTTTATCCAACAATGATTATCTAGGACCCTTTCAGTGTGTGATGTACCAAGTGGTGGCGATTGAGATATAAAATGTCCCATCCATATTAGTTGGGTTTGATTTTTAGTTTCATCCAATACATCATGTATCCTATCAGTGATTGATGATCCTAGAGGTAGAGGTGGTAGGTGATATTTCACCAGTCTATTGGGATGAGTTCATTCATATATTAATGATATGGTAGCATGTAATGCGATCTACTCGATTTTGTGTTGTTGTTCTCATGTATTATCTGGTTGCAATGGGAACCCATGTTTGTAGTCATTCATTATGGGAAGTAATCGGGTTGACTGTAATGTTAGTTTCCGTGTCTAAGATTCTTTGAAATTTTTTATAGGGGTGAGTTCAAATATATTATGGTATCACTCTCCCTATGTTTATGATTTCTTTTCATCGCTAATGTAGAGGAATTCCATTATAGTGACAAACTGGCTCATGCATTACTCAGTCCCCATGTTTTTATAAAGGCTAAAACAATATAGGACACCAAATTTGGGGTGTTCTGATCTAGTAGTATTCAGTGAAGTGAAATTCTGTAATCTTTACTTGTCCTTGAATATGTATACATTAAGAGGCCTCAGAGATTACTTTCTGAAGAGTTCTGATAAAATGGAAGCATGTGTGGCACATACTTGGGTTATGATATTCTGATTTTGAGTCTAATCCATGGAGATAGTATCCATGTCTAGATGATAATATTTTATTTTTATGATATGAAGGTAAACTCATATATTTTATAAGATAGGTGTCTATACTACAATCTGTAATGAGTTCAGAACATATTTTAGTGTATATAAGGCCTTATCTCTTTCTCTATCTCATCTTAGGTCTCCTAGTCAGAAGTAGAGAGGGGACAATACATATTTTTGAGGTTTTTTATAGATAACTCTCTTCATAGGTCAATTTCATCTTCCACATCATAAAAGTTAAATGTGTTCACATGGTTTGACCATAGATGTTGATTCTCAGGCTCGCATAGTGGTCATGGAAATGATTCATAGTAGATTATGAGGTACTATATATTGTAATACCCATTGTTTTTAGAACATCTATTTATATCATTCTATGTTTTATAAAAATCTCTAGTCAGAGGATTCTAAGAAAGGGTATTACTTCCATTTTCATGTTAGATATCACCAATGGGAGGTTGTTAGTTCCACTAGTTCAAATACCCTAAGAAAGAGGGGAGTCGAATCATGGTATGATAGATTAAGTCTATCACTTGTTCAGATCTTGTTTTTTTTGTTAAAAAAAATTAAATTCTCTCTTCCCCCTATAGAAATATAAGAACAGATGTGAAATCATGCACTATACACAATTATTTTTACTTGGTTCTCCCTTACTAGGCTACATCCAAGGTGCATAAAATGGAAATGTACTGATGCATCAAATTCACTAACGCTCATTGAAAATAATGAGTACAATGTTTGGGAGAGATCATATATGCCCAGGAACACCTCCTTTACAATTATTAGGGTATGCTTAGTGCATTCCCAAGGGTCACACCCTATTCCTCTTTTCCTAGCTCACTATTGGTGGAAGGGGCCCCCTTTGTTCCTCTTTCTGTGCACACTCCTCTTAGAATAGAATCCACACATTTTTTATTGAATTTTAGCTCAAACACGATTTATAGACATGTAGGTCCCTTAATTTTCATGAATTTATTCATCTTCAACTATAGGTATATGCTCTATTCAAATTCCTTTTGTCCCATAGATTATGTCCACATTTCCGAGTAATACTAGAAAATAGATAATACATTTGCAAACTAATTTGAACCTTTCTCAATCTTCAATTTTCTAATTTTGAACTGCCATGCTCCTCTACATACTATGTACTAGGTTTGGTATACAATAAACCTCCTCTTCAAGATACTTCCACTACTTTGAACCACCCTTCATCCGTGGATTGTCTCCGCCTTTGCTATCACATACCGCTACCGCTTAACGACTCCACGAACCTCCCCTGTGAATCACCCTCTTCCAATGAACTATTTTTTGTTCATGAAATGCCATCACTAACTGGCTGCATATCACAACTTCTTCTCTACATACCATGTTTTATGTGGATTATATCTCTCTGCTTAAATACATTAGTGGAATTTATTCTGCACAAACCACTTTAGCTTTCATGGAATTATTCCTCGCAAACCTCCTTTAGATATTTCCAAAATCATGGACCAAAAATATGTTCTATATTGATATATGGTCTCCATAGTAATTGGTGGGATTACAGATTCTAATATAGGAAAAGATACCTGCAAAATATGATAATCCATTATTTACCAAATCTTCGATCCAGTCTTCACCGAATACCAATCCTTCTTCCGACACGGACTGCAAGCCAACTACGAACCATTTTTCCACATCATCAACATACTTACTTGGATCCTACATGGTCAATATCCTTCACCAGTTTTAATTAATACACATACCGCACTGCCATTTTCTGCGAACCATTTTCGGTTTCGCAATCAACTCTGGTGTAACAGTCCCCCCGCTCTGCATACCGTTCTCAGAACATGGGACGTCGTCCATGAATTATGGTATACGGTTCTCAGAAATTGACAATTTTCTTCAATGTTCATCATACCATTCACTACTATGAATAAATCCTTCTTTTTCCAATATCAATCTCCCGATTTTGAGGCTTAAAAATTTTGAAAATACTTTGAAACTGCTCCACCTTAAAAATATGTCTTCAGAAAATTCCAACCATTCTTATTTGCGGCCATCTGGATTTTTCAACAAACACAACCACACCCAATACATATCAAGAGGACAGAATGATGTATTTTTACCCAAAAGATGTTAACCCTGATGGATGTTTGGATTATATTCCCTAAGATCCTTTTTTTGGACTTCTATAAGGATCATTGTCATAGTAATGATCACTACAACATTGGTTGAATAGTCATTCAACCCTTGAGTTTTTGGTAAATTTCCTCAAACAGTATCAAGGACATTGTAATTGTGAAGAATAGGGATATGGTACTCATTCCATGTTGTGTATGGAATATATTGACCTACCTTTTGGGATTGTGTAGGGATATGAGCGAGCTACATTACAACTGTAGGAAAATGTTGATAATTGTCTGATGCTACAAGAGTATGAGACCACTACTGAGAATATGTTGTAGTATGTCAATTAGTTAAATCATTATAATCAAGAATATGATAATGTCCATAGGTGGTTGATGGATTATGTCTGTAAACCCTCTCTAAAATGGGAATATGATCATTGTTCAAATATGAATTCACCACTAGAATACAATGATGGACCTATATAATGGGGTATGGAATATTATTCTCCTCATACATAGGCTCTTATGTATGTTTGGGAAAAAATGAATCAATATAAGTAAAGGTGTGAGACTGGATTCTGTGGGTTCTTAAAATATTCCAAACAACTTCACTAGTATGAATATGAGCCTACCCCAAGGCGTTTCTTGCTCTCACCTGGTGGTCCTCGTTTGGAGCTGTGATATAAGCCTAATCCTAATCCTTTGGAATTTTTCACTGGTCTTTTTTAATAGAGATATCATCCTTACTAAAAGATTGTGTAGGTCTCACAAGTGGAGCCCCAATCAGAGATGGGATATGAGCCTGATCTGATGACATTAGTGTATGTCTTTATTATTTTTCAATAGGAATGTGCACCTGAAATGAGGAATGTTCTTCTACCACTTGGTGAACCTCAATTGGAATAGAAGTATAAAATGAGTTTGGTTCCTCGTCCATTATCAGAATATATAGATAATACTCCTAGACTTGATAGAGAATGTTATCTTTCATTGTAGCACCCACTATTTCATGTTGATCATAATGTTGTGTAGCCCTGGATGTAGGGATATGATTGTGTTATTAATGATATTTCTATAAAAGTTTCAGACTGTGACAAAACTTTTATTTAGATATTTTGATAATATAGTTCCATTTTATAGAAGTGTGTGTAGGAATAGAGGCTTGGACATTTTATGTCTCCAATGTACACCAGAATATATATTCTATTGAAGAGGGGATGTGAGCCCAAATCTATCCACATTGTTCCATCATAATATGTTGATAGTCTCCATGTGTGTGGTATTAATGTGTGCCCCCATTATTTCTAATGGAATAATCCACTACACATGATCCATGTGTGCTGAAATTTTAGTTTTCTCATTGGTTGTTGGTCGCGCTGTCGAGCGCATAAAATTAGATATTTATTTTTAACTAGAATTTCTGCAGTATAGCAGCAACCCTAGGCCGTCTCTCGATGGAGCCTTAGATCATTAATTATAAAATATGGTTTTGATTATGAAGGGAAAAAGGGAAACATGGTTTTATAATACTTGGGTTTCATCATTAAAGAAGACAATTTAAAATGAAAGTGATAAAACAAAGTACAAATTCACAGAATTAATTATGCGTGATCAACCCGGGGAACTCTCATGATGTTTATCCTTCATCGCTTCATGATATAGGGTCATGATCTTTTAATACCTGGTTGGTAACACCTAGAAACATAATTTTACTGTGTTTATACTAGGATACCTCCTAGGGTTCAGTCGAAAACACACAATGATTCACCATACACCATAGATAATTGGGTGA
Organism: Viscum album; assembly: GCA_963277665.1. NCBI lineage: Eukaryota > Viridiplantae > Streptophyta > Magnoliopsida > Santalales > Viscaceae > Viscum > Viscum album. The sequence continues at coordinate 2,079,851,816 of OY728143.1, read as the reverse complement.
TTTGTGTTTGACTTCATAACTGAAACTCCCCGAGGAAACACACGAAGAACTCGATGTGATATCTAGGTTTGTATGTTAATTATTTTTTATACCATGAAATAAATGTACATGACCTTTACAGTGCTTATTTGAGTTGAATTTCCCAATATGAACCACACAAACACCACTATTGAATGGGGGAAAAGGAAGTGGTGAACAGTGTGTGAAACATCACAGGAATGGGTACCCCCAAACATGATCATATGATTTGAGCATGACATACCAGTACAAAACTCAATAAAATTAAAATATATAATGAAGAAAAACAACATACAACCTGGAATTGAAAAGATCATTCAATATAATACAAACATGATGCTCAAGATTTCATTACATTCCTCCCCGGGTGATCACACGGGGTTTAGAAACCCATAAGAGGGGAAGAAGAAGAATATGTTGAAGTAACACTTCACATAGTCTCTAGAAATTTTAGGGATTATGAAAATAACATTTGGGACTCCAAAATGGCATCACCTTGCCTCTAGTTCAAACTCCAAAATGGGGTTCCCAAGGTGCCAATTTATAGGAAAAGTTGGAGGTGGTTTTGGGCACCCTGATTTCCATAATCCGCTTGGTCCATGGTTTTGGCCAGTCAGACGTTCATAAAGCACTTTGGAAAAAACTAAAAAGTTGTTGGCGGATACCTTTTCTACCTCAATGTCAAATTGGTAGGCCGGATATTGAATATAATAAGAGAAATTGTTGAAATACAGAGGAATGGTTTTTACGCCATGCAGATCCACTTTATTGGATAGATCAGTTTGTATAACCCTCTTAATGAATGAATTGGGATTTGGTTAATCCATATTAAATTAAGATAATGAAATTTTGGACAATCCCACAAAATGGAAACCCATTTTAATACACAGTTAATTAGAAACATGCGTGTTACTCCACTAGTGTTCTTGGATCATGTGCAGATTGGCCCATCTTTCTTGGACATCATCTTCGGTCATCCAAATCACCTCCACCTACAATATAATTATCAAAACAAGTAACATTACCCTATTTTACAGTGTTAAACACAAAATAATTGAATCAAAAATGGAGTGAAATTTTTTATTATACATGTAATTTTTAATACAATACTAGTTTAATACATTGTTATAAGTGTCAAATAAAATAGTGAATCGTGGTACGATCACACCCCACACCTAAATATTTTCACTCTTGGGAAATGTATAATATCCTAATCATGTCCCATTACTAAATAAATGGTGTGAAAAAATCAAATATTCTTTGGAAATGAAATTCATTATGTCTCGTTTATGGAATCAATTTTCCTATAATTTCTTTCTCACATTATAATTTGTTCGACTTCATATGTCAACCCATGAAACATGTCTCAACCTACCTCACCTAAAATAATTCCCTCTTTAATCAAGTATCATATGAAATTGGAGTTATGCTATTTTCTCGGAGTTCATGCGATATTACCATATGCTTGCAAGGATTCTATGTTCTCTACTGGTAGAAACCAGTGCGCTACTCAAGAGGACTTTCAACACATTATTATGTGGTTCAAGGGTTTGTAAGATTTAATGATTAAAAATTTGAGGCTGAAGAGGAGTGTTTAATCTCTTGTGAACAAAACATGTCAAAATTCAGTAAGTGTTCGCAATGAATATACAAACTCAACACCTCACCAATTGTATCACCTCCAACTCACTCTCCCGATTGTCCATTTTGTGGGTCACAACCAAAAAATAAATAATAATGAGTAAACATCATCTTTCTCCATTTTTTTCTTTTGTTCTATTTCTTTTTTTTCAATGTACAGAACTATATTTTTTTAGTTTTTCTATTTTTGGAGATAATGAGGGAAACATATATAAAACAATGATGTAATATGGCGGGTGAACCCATTGCCCATGGAAAATGTAGGCACCCTTTATATCAACCAATAACAATGATTCTCTCCCCATAATTCTCATAGAAACACCCTCTCATCCACACTTGCTGAAAATAAACAAGAATATACACAAGGGATGGGTTGTTAGGGATAAATTAGCTTATAACGTGGCTACCTAATAGGAATTTCAGGGTCTCTAAAGCTTAAGAAGGATGAAATGTATAGGTGACCAAAAATAGAGGATAATTGAACAAAGGTCTTTTTAATGAATGATTGCCTTTATCATGAATGTTGCATAATTGAATCTTATTGCTTCAAACAAAATCAAGGCACGTTCTAGTTTCTCTACATTACCCGAAACTATCAAGAAAGTGATTAAAAGGAAGAATATGCAATAAAGGGCTTATCGTGTCTCTCAGGTAAGGGATTAAAATATTGGTCAGTGCTAATGAGGCATGGGTTTCAAAAATTCATTAAACACCTAATACTGATATCAAAATACAAATTATAGAAAAATATTTCATATCATCATTCATTTGAATTTTTTTTTCAAAAATATTGGAATTTTCAACATAATCGACTCATGCATGAAAATTGATTTTGGATATTCTTTTTAAGATCATTTTTTATCTAAAACCACAAAATAATGAAAAATAAATCAAAAATGAAAACACTCATTTTTTTTTAAATTTTAATTTTTTTGTTTTGTTTTTCTTTAACCCAAACTATGACATGTCACCCTCTCCCACACCGAAAAGATACAATTTCCTTAATGAGATTATTTGAAATAAATAGACAAGTAAATAAATGGTAGGGATAAGGGGAATCCTTCTAAGTGGTGTCCTATGTGGCATCTATTAGTTGGATTTCCTCCATGACATGTTTTAGAAAATCCTCATAGAAGTGTTTCAGCCTCTTCCCATTGACAGTAATCGTTTGTCCACTCTTCTCATTAAAAACCTAAATAGAACCAAATGGGTACACATCAGTAATAGTATATGGACCAAGCCATTGTGAATGAAGCTTAACTGGATGGTGCTTTAGCCTATAATTATACATGATAACCTTCTCACCAATATGGAACTTCTTCTGATTAATCATGCTATCTTGGATATCTTTTTTCTTTTCTTTGTAGATTTGGGAGTTCTCATATTCATCACGTCAAATTTCACCACAATTCATTATGGTGACATTATTATTGGGGTTTTAAAAGATGTATGATATGCCCAAAGTGCATCATCCAAGCACAAACTCTAATCTTTTCTATTGGGTTGTAACATTTTTTCCAAGATTTACAAAACTTCTCGATTTTAGATTTCTTCTTGTCCATTAGTTTCGGGGTGATATTATGTTGATAATTTATGAACAACACCATACTTATTAATTAATTATTTCATGTTGTGATTACAAAAATGTGAACCCTGATCAATAATGATGAATCTAGGTAAACCAAACCTACTGAAAATCTGGGACCTCACAAAATCAACAACCACAGAAGAGTCATCTATCATAGTGGCCTTTGCTTCCAAACATTTAGATACATAGTCAACACCTAATAAAATGTATAAAAATCCAAATTAATTTGGAAAAGGCCCCATAAATTCAATTCCCCATGCATCCAAAATTTCACAGAATAACATGGGCTGTTGGGGAATTTCATTCCTCTTAGAGATATTCCTTATGAATTGACAATAACTCCATGACTTAAAAAATATATGGGCATCCCTATACTATGTTGGCCAATAAAGTCCTGAGTCAAGGACCTTTCGAGTAGTACGTTGAGAGCCAATGTGGCCCCCACATGCCAAGGTGTGGCAGAAGGTCAAAACAGAGGTGAAGTCATGGTTAGAGACACACCGAAGAACTACTTGGTCACCACAAATTCTCTACAAATATGGGTCATCCCAAATGTACCACCGAGAATCATGCTTATGTATCTGGGATTGTGAATTACTGAATTCATCGGGGACCCAATATGTTTCTAGAAAATTCACAATGTCCGCATACCGGGGGGTATAGTCCACAACATCACAAAGGGTCTCATGAGAGAAGAATTCTCCAATGAGGAGGGGTGAGTCAACATGATGGTCCAATGGTGGGGAAATCCTACTAAAACCACATTTTATACTCCTCTCTTATCTCTAATCTCAAGGTCAAACTCTTAGCGGAGGGACATGCACCGAATGAGGCGGGACTTAGCTTCAGGTTTCTTTATGAGTAAACGAAGGGCAGCACGATCAGAAAAGACAATTATTTTTGACCCAATAAGATATGAATGAAATTATTTCAATGATAAAACAACAGAAAGAAGTTATTTTTCATTGTTTGTGTTGTTCTCCTAGGTCGGGTCAAGGGTACATGAGGCATATGAAATGATATGAGAAGCCTTCTCAACCCTTTGTGATAAAACTGCCCCAACTGCAAAGTTAGAGGCATCACACACAAGTTCAAAGCGGAGATCCCACCATGGTTGTTGGATGATGGGAGGTGATGTGAGACTCCTTTTTAGTGAATAAATAGAATCGTCAAATATTTATCAAATACAAATTCAGAATCCTTTTGTAATAACCTGGATAAGGGATGTGTGATCTTACTAAAGTCTTTAATGAATAGGCGGTAAAAACCAGCATGACCCAAGGAGGATCACACCTCACAAAAACATTTTGGATATGGAAGGGTTGAAATTAATTCAATTTTTTATTTATCCACTTCAATTCCCTCTTTTTAAATAATAATCCCAAGAACAATCCCTCGTTCAACCGTGAAATGGAATTTCTCATAATATAATACATGATCTTTTTCTATGCAATGACGGAGGATAGAAACTAGGTGTGACAAAAAATCATCAAAATCAGTTCCATAAACTGTGAAATCATCCATAAAAACTTCCATTAAATTCTCAAGGTACTCTAAGAATATACACATCATACAATGCTGAAAATTACCAGGATCATTAAAAAGACAAAAATGCATCCTTCTGTATGAAAATGTGCCAAATATACAGGTAAATGTTGTCTTTTCTTGATTCTCAGGGGATATATGGATTTTATAATAACCGGAATAGCCATCAAGGAACCAATAATAGGACTTACCAGCCAATCGTTCTAACATTTGGTCAATGAAAGGTAGAGGAAAGTGGTCTTTTGATGTGGTTTGATTTAGTCGAAAGTAGTCAATACAGACTCACCAACTGTTTTTCACATGTGTTGGAACCATTTCATTCCTTCAATTTTAAACAACTATTATTCCTGTTTTTTAGGCACAATTTGTACTGGGCTAACCCATTTACTATCAGATATAGGATAAATGATCCCAACAACAAGTAATTTACTGACTTCCAATTTTACCACTTCAAGGAGAGATGGATTCAACCAGTGTTGAGATTTTCTTATGAGTTCATCCTCATCATCCAAAATTATATGGTTCATACAAATAGATTGGCTAATTGCGGGAATGTCATACAATGTCCATCCTATTGCCTTTTTACACTCACTCAAAAGGTAGAGCAGTTTTGATTCTTGTTGTGGAGAGAGGTTATTGGAAACAATGACGTGAAATTGGTCAATACCCTCAATATAAGAATATTTTAAATTGAAGGAATTGGTTTTAATTCCATCACCGGGGGTTTTTGGACTGAGGGGGGGGGGGATTAAGGGTGACTGAGGTCCATTTAACTATCTATATTCTCATGTATATTCTCTAAAGATAGAGAATCTATTGAAATTAGATTTGCAGAATCATCGATGGTCATGGGTACCTCAGAATGAACACACTCATCAATTAAAGCACAAAATTTATACTTTTCCTAACCCACTAAACACTCAAAAAATGACTCAAAACTAAAATTATCAAAAAGGTAAGAAAAGAAAATTGAATCAGAATTTGAGTTGAGGATAGAATTGTGCTTGTGTGCATCATTTGATAGCACTTCCATTTAATAGATAGGAAGAGTGGAGTTCTCTTCAAAGAGGTGTTTCATAGACTCAAGGATGTTAAAATTGACCTTTTATCCTTCAAATTCCATGGACGTCGTACCATTGTGAACGTTGATGATTGTATTTGCTTTTTTATGAAATGGACTTCCAATTATGAGAAGAGAATGTCCCTAGGTTTTGGTATCTTCCATCTCAATAATGTAGAAATTTGCGGGGAAGATGAGATTATTCACTCTTACATGGACATCCTCGATCACGACTGTTGGATGCATAGTAATTTGTTTGGAAAGTTGTACGATAATGCCCATTGGTTGAAGCTCTCCAACCTGTAGAGAAGTATACACAGAGTGAGGCATTACATTAATGTAAGCAAATAAATCTATAATATCATAAAAAAAATGTCCCCCCTATGGTAAAAAGTATTGTGATTGTGCCTGGATCCTTTCATTTGGTCGGAATTGTTGGTTGAATCAAGGTCGAGACATTCCTTCCCATGTTGAGTCTCTCATTCCCCTTTAGTCTCCTTCTATGGGTTAAAATATCTTTAAATAATTTGGAATATCGAGGGATTTTCTTAACTACATCCAATAGAGGAATGTTAACTTGAACATTTTTAAATGTATAAATTATTTCATTGTCAATATCATTATAAAAGTTTTTCTTAGATTTAGTGAGTCTTCGATGGAAAGGAAGAGGAATGGATTGTTCATAGGAATCCTTAATGATAATTTGATTACTATTTTTTTCTTGATTTTCTTTGCTTGAATCATTTGAGGGTTGGATAAGAGAGTGTTCAAGAGGGGGACATACATGTGGCATAGAATCGGTAGAATGAGAAACTTCTTTACCACTACGAAGTGTAACTGCATATACTTTAGCTTTGTGCTTGGGATTGGAAATGGGTTGGGATGGTAGTTGTCTAGAACCTTTCATCTTAAGCTCACCTATGGTGTTGGCCAATTTTCCCACTTGAGGTCGTAGGTCTTGAATTGCCGATTGTGTAGTCTGTTGGAACTGGAGGTTCTGGGTTGCCATTTGCTTCACCATATCCTTGAGGCTTGGTTCAGATTTGGGAGTAGGTGGATTGTTTTGAGATGTTGATGGATAACAAGGTTGTATACCTTGGCCTTACTGATACCAATTCTGCTTGGGGTAGCTTGAGTTTCCTCCTTGTCCGTAATAGGGTTGTTCCTCCCACCCATGATTTGGAGTTGGAATGAATTTCTCCTTCTTCAAGGGAGGTGCTTGTTGGAATAGACGCCTTGGGAACACTACTGCACAAGACTCAGGCGAATCTTGAAGTTGTGGGCACTGGTCAGGAAAATGAGTATTGTCAAAACAAATACCAAAATGTAATTGAACAGGAGGAGATTGTGAGTTACCTTTTGCTTGAGATAATTTCCATATAAGGGTATACATCTCATCATGTTTATTATCTACCTCTTATTATAGGGATGAATGACTTACCTCATGAACTCCTCAGGTTCGTGCAATTTCTCATGTACCAAATTGTTGTTCATTTTGAGCCCTGTTGGATATTATGTCAAGAGCGGTGGAAGGAGATTTCTCAACTAGGGAACCACCAGATGCAGCATCAATCATTCCCCAATCCATTGGGATAATTCCCTCAATGAAGTATTGGATTAATAGTTGTTCACTAATCTGGTGGTGGGGGTAGCTTGAGAAAATTCTTTTGAATCTCTCTCATTATTCATGAAGGGTCTCTCCTTGTGATTGTCTAATTCCACAGATTTATTTCCTAATTGATTCCGTTCGGGAGGAAGGGAATAAATATTCTAAAAAAGGTCTTTTAAGGTCATTACAGCCCCCATTCGTGGTAGGAAAGGAGTATATCGAATCTTTGGCTACCCCATCAAGGGAGAAAGGGAAGTCCGTAAACATGATTAAGTCCTCAGACACATTTCAGGGATTCATGGTGGAGCTCACTATGTGAATCTACTTAAGGTGTTTATGAGGTTCCTCACAGGAAAGACCCTTGATTTGAGGTAGAAGGTGGATGTGGCCTGATCTCATCTCAAATTTGGCTGCTTCTTCAAGATATTGGATGTAGGAAAGTTGGTACTCAACATCCGGGGTGGTCAATTCTTTTAAAGTTCGATAATCTACAGCCATATTTTCTTGGGTTTAATTGGGTTAAATTTTTGATTGGTTTAATACCACTTGATGTTCCACAAGGGGTTCCTCAGTGTTACATGATTGACCTTCTCTAGAATCCTTGATTTGTGAGTGGAGTCAATTTTTCAATGTCAGGATCAAATTCAAGTAGTGTTTATTTTCCAGATCTTGTCATGCAACAATGATGTCCAGTTTGATTGATTGTATGTTTTTATTGTGTTTTTTTATATGATTTGAGATGGATAAAAACTAACTTATGAAGTGTGAGAGAATAATATAATGTTATACTACAGAATTAGAGAGGGAGAGAGAGAGAAAACACACAAAATAAAAAAAACAACGAAAAAAAACCCAAAACAAAACAATCAAATGGGGGAAGGGTATTGACAGGAGTATGAACTAAGAAAAAAATAAAGAAAAGGAAATAAAGAAAAAAATGATCTTGGATCCCCAGAAATGGCGCCAAAATTTGATCGCTTTGTCAAGCGCGTCAAATTAGATGTTTATTTTTAACTAGAATTCCTGTAGTATAGTAGCAACCCTAGGTCGTCTCTTGTCAGAGACTTAGATCATTAATTCCAAAATTTGGTTCTGATTATGAAGTTAAAAAACGAAATGGGGTTTTATAATACTTGGGTTTGATGATTAATGATGACAATAGAAAATTAATGTGATAAAACAAAGTAGAAATTTACATAATTAATTAAGCGTGATCAACCTAGGGTACTCTCATGATGTTTATCCTTCATCACATCATGATATAGGGTCAGGATCGTATATTCCCTGGTTTGTAACACCTAGAACCAGAATTTTACTGATTTTATTCTAGGATACCTCCTAGGGTTCAGTCGAAAACACACAATGATTCACCGGACACCGCCGATGATTGGGTGATTTGTGTTTGACTTCATAACCGATACTCACCGAGACAACACACGAAGTACACGATGTTCTATCCAGGTTTATATGTTATTTATTTTTGATACCATGACATAAATTTACATGGCCTTGAAAGTGCTTATGTGAGTTCAATTGACCAATATGAACCACACAAACACCACAATTGAATGTGGGAAGAGGAAGTGGTGAACGTTGTGTGAAACATCACATGAATGGGTACCCCTAAACATGATCATATGAGTTGAGCATGACATACCAGTGCATAAATCAATAAACATAAAAGATATAATGACAATAAACAAAATATAACATGGAATTAAAAGGATCATTCAATGTAATTCAAACAAGACGCTCAAGATTACATCACGTTCCTTCCTGGGTGATCAAAAGGGGTTTAGAAACCCATGGGGGGGGAGGAAGAAGAATATGATTAAGTAACACTTACCATAGCCTCAAAAACATATAGGGATGATTAAATGACCTATTTGGGACTCCAAAATGTCATCATCATGCCTCTAGTTTTAACTCCCAAATAGGGTGCCCTAGGGGCCAATTTAAAGGCAAAGTATGAAGTCGTTTTGGGCACCCTGATTTTGATAATCCGATTGATCCATGGTTTTGGACAGTCATACAGTCATAAATAACTTTGGGAAAAAATAAAACGTTGTTTATAGACACCTTTTCTACCTCTGTGTCAAATTTGGAGATTGGATATGAAATATAATAAGAAAAATTGTCGATATACAGAGGCAAGGTTTCAACCCCAAGAAGATCCACTTTATTGGAAAGATCAGTTTGTATGGGCCTTCAAATGAACAAATTGGGATTCAGTTATTTCATATGAAATTAAGATAATATAATTCAGGACCTTCCAAAAACGTTTCCTCACATTTTAATGCACAGTTAAGTAGAAACATGTGTTTTATTCCACTTGTGTTCTTGGATCATGTGCAGATTGGCCCGTCTTTCTTGGACTTCATCATGGGTCCTCCAAATCACCTCCACCTACAATATAATTATCAAAACATGTAACATTGACCTATTTAAAAGTGTTAAACATAAAATAATTTAATAAAACATGAAGTGTAATTTTTTTAATATACTTGTAATTTTCAATACAATACAGGTTTAATACATTGGTATAAGTTTGAAATAAAATAGTGAATCGTGGTACGATCAGTTGTCACCTAAATATATCTATGGGATAATAAATGGAAATGCAGATATGATATAGAAACCCAATCCTTTTACATAAATCACTACAAGTTTTAATAAAAATTTATATTAAAATTACAATCCAATTATAAAAAAGTGTAGTGTATTTAAAAAATTAGGTACATTATTAGTCCCAGTTAAAACATATTTTATTTAATCTCCCTGTTGAGCTCCTAACATCCATTAGGCTCCAATATGTTCATATGATAACCTATAAATACATGATCAATAGGGGAGGGCTAAAAACCCCATTGATGAAATAAACATAGGAATAAAACATAGCACATGGGTCAGAAGGCGTAACTTGATGGAATAAAAGGCATGGAATATGAATAAATATAAGGAATAATAACATTTATAACCTAGGAACATATGATCATGGGATAATAAGAATTTGGAAACAGCGTATATCATGAAATTAACATGAGCCAAGGCTAACCACCAAGAATATATAACATAGTGGATAAAACCCCATAAAGGACTCGGGTACACTCCTTATCACAAAAAGGCAACTCAAGAGACTTAACATTACTCAATTAATTGAATTATTATATAGGTTCACCCATCATTACATGTTCCTAAATATATTTTCCACACGAATAATCAAACATTAGAAATGAAACATAATATAAGGGTTATCCATTTAAAGTAATTGTTTTTATAGTCAAATCATAAGGTAATACAAATGGGAATATCACAAAAATGTCCCTGAATGAATGGATTAAGAACATACATGGGAAATAATAAAGGAAAATAGGAATATAAACTGATAAATGGATTCCATATGAAGTGAAAACCTTTTAATAGAGTGTTTATGAAGCTTTATAAATAAACCGCTCCTGAGCGTCTTTAAGGGAAAATATTACAGATTCTTTAAAACAGAAGAAAAATAATTGTATTTACAAAACCATAAAATATGATTGATTGTTTTTTATTATAAAATGAGTTAATTTATAATAAAAATGGTGTATAAAAACCTATTTTAGATTTCATATGAAAATGGTCAAGAAATCAGAATGTTTCCCTTAATCAGGCATGTTTAACAATAATAATTGAGATAGTAACCTTCTTAAAACATGTATTTACCCATCAAATAATGATGTTTTGAAATGTATAAATGAGTTTAGATCATATTAAAATAATTCATAAGGAGTACATAAAAAGTAAATAATAATTAAATTCTGGTAAAGATATTGAAATAGTATTCTGAAAGAAAAAATGGACATTCTGGTAGAATCCCTCACCTTATTTGTGAAATATTTCTTCGCTTGATCTTAATATACAGAATAATAAAATTAGAATCATTAATTAATAATTAAACAACCTGTTCAACATGTAATTGCTTTATTATAATTTTATTAAGTTAATATATGGACTTTTGATGAGTTATAGTGTTTAATTTCTTTGTTTGGGAGTTCTCATTTTCCTAGTTTTCCTGATTTGTTCACTTATATATGAGTGTGTAAGTTCTGGTAAAATGGAAATAAAAATTATGAATTATTAGAGATAATTTATTAATGAAAAAACCGAATGTTAAATGATATTAAAAATAATTTTTATATATTGTTTAATGATGAATCATTAGATAAAATGTTATTGACAATCTTTTGTATTATCATATGTGGTTTTTTCTCACAACAAACCTGTTTTCTTTTTATTTTTTAACATCATGTGTAAATAATGATTATATATATAGTAAATTACCTTCTTTTACCATTCACCAAAAATTCAACTATTTTAGAAAATTCACAAAAATTCACCCTAAACATTTACAGACATTAAAAATAAAAAATTTAACTCTATTTTATGAAAATAATTTTTTAAATAGGAGAAATTAAATTTTTAATTAAAATCCACATTTACATGAAATATACCCATTATAAAATTATTACTGATTTTGAGACACTTTGAAAAATTAAATCAGGTATCATAAAATTATATTATAATATTAAGATGAAAAAATATTAATATATGAATATATTTCATGGAAATAAATTTTATTTTATATCATTATATTAATTATAAATTTGTAATTAAGCATTTATATCTTATAAAAAACATAATTAAAAATTTTAAAAATATTATTTACGTATAAGATGATATAATTATATAATAGATTCATTTATGGGATTCATAAATTTTATTTACACATTCATGGGTTATGTTACTATTCTATTGGTCGGTTTAGTATTCATAAGGGTCTTATTACTATTCCAAAGTTCTATTTACTATTCCTTCAGTATATGTTTCTTAACATCTAGAAATTCCACTTATTTCATTATTTCATCATTTATAAATTGTCTACTGTGTTTTAGGTGATTTTAACTATATGAATTAATGATAATAACATAAATCCATTTATAAAAAATTCGGGTCAATTCATTCTTCCCCTCTTATGAAATTTCTCCCTAGAAATTTCATTTAACATTTTATGTTTGAAATAGTTGTGAGCACTTCTCCTTCATCACATCCTAAGGTCGACATGTTGCTTCTTCAAACTTATTGTTCTCCCATATTACTATGAATATGAGAGTAAACTTGTTGTGTAGAACTTTATCTCTAATATCCAAGATCTTCAATAGATGTTCCTTATATGAGAGATGATTTTCCAACTATACCAACTCTAAATTGGGTACAAATTAAGTTTATGGTTTGTACTTCCTAAAGATGGATCCATTGAATATATTCTATACTTGAGGAATATTTATAGGACGTGTTATTCATTAGTCCACATCTCCCACATGATAATGAATCTCAAAGGGGATTATGTACTTTGTACCGTTGTTTTATATATTATAAAATACCATTATCTTCCTCCATAGAGATATGTGGATGAATACCTTGTCCCCATGGATAAACTCATGGTTTTATCAAAATTTCTCTGAATAGATCATTTTTTACTTTGGGAATCCTTGATGTGTAGAGGAATGGTTTTCACCTTCTCTACCATTTCTACAATAATTTTAGGTCCTAGGAGATATAATTCACCAACTTTGTCCATGAACTCTAGTGTTCTATTTATTTCCCCATAAAAGGCTTCATTTGAAGGTATTTGGATGCTCGATTGGAAATTATTTAATTAAAAGAACTCGACCAGAAGAATATGTTTCTACCATACTACTTTAAAGTACATTGAACACTCTCTTAACATGGCTTACATTGTTTGAATATTCCTCTCATATTGGCCACCAATTTGAGGATGATTGTTCGTACTGATGTACAGCTCAATTCTTATAGCATGTTGGAGAACTTTCCAGATATTTGAGATGAATCTCAAATCTGGATTTGATAAAATCAATAGAGGTACTCCATTTAGAATTACTACTTCTCTGATATATATTCATGAATGTTGATCTAGTAAAAAATCCCATCAAATTGAGATAATGTGAGTTAACTTCCTTAGACGATCCACCACTAAACATATAGCATTGTTTCCTTTGGATGTCTTCGAATATCTAGTTAAAAATCCATGGTAATTCTCTCCCACTACTAGGTTGGTATGGGTTTTTCTTTCATCACACCCTAATATGTTTTTCTTTTATCCTTAAATTATTGACATACCAGGCATATTGATGTGTACTTAGTGATAACATTTTTCATATTGTCCCACCAATAATTCAGTCAGAGTTAATGATGCATCTTTTTTCTCCCTCGTTGAATAGAGATGTTTAACGACCCAATGTTTTATCAATGGAAATTATCTTCTTAAATTGTGTCATATAATCATAGTAAATTACTACATAATGAACTACTAAGTTCTATATGACCTTTAAAAATATTATTTTTACCTTTTTGTTATGAATTTTGAAAATCTCACATACACGGTTCGATCAGTAAGATGTTTGGATTCTAATTGAAAAAACATAATTATTGGGGAATAGTTACATACCCTTATGAGTAGTAATATGACCCATATTAATATAAAAATAATCCAAAATAATAGTAACCTCATCCATGAATGTATAAATAAAATTTATTCATTTAATAAGTGATAAAATGACAATAGTAAAAGTATTGGTATTTTTGTAACTCATAAATAAATAATTATAATTAATTATTTAATTTTTTAGAAAATTTATATATCTAAAATGTGTTCATAAATTAAAATTTTAATGTCTTCTGGTTCTATGGTAATTTTATAAGACAATATGTTATTTTTGAATCTTTATAAAATGATTTATAGTTTAAAAATATGTATTTTTCTTATAAATTAAGATTTTAAATAAAAAATAAATTAATCATATTTAGAGAATTATTTTTGAAAAATGGAGTTTATATTTTGGTTCTATATGTCAAAAAATGTTTACGGTATTTTTTTGGGTGTTTTTTTTTAAATACCTGAATTTTTTGTGTATAGTAAAATACATTAATTTACCATATAAATACATTATAATTTAAATACACTATTCCAAATATCGTAAGTGATATAGGCACCCCAAATCACAAACTCACAATCACTTATTACTATTTTTGATCATATAATAATCTCAATTTCTTGTCATGTGGGAAATTAATAAACTATGAAATTAAATATTAAAAAACCCTCCTCCCCTCCGCTATAAAAACCACCACACTCCCTCTTCACATCACTGATCTAAAGCCTTGTGACATTCCTATGTTCTTCCCTAATCACTCTCCAATCTCCTCCCCCACTTCCAACATCCCATGGTCTCCTAAAAAGGCCAAATCCTCTCCACTAAAGAATCTTTCAAAAGAGATAAACACAAGAGGTAAATTCTTCATTCTGACCCTTATTTTTCTTGTTCTTTTCTTGTTTCATTACTCACCTCTCTTCACCCAAATAGATTAATAACTATGGTGTCATAAATTTACTAGATCTATATAATGATAATGGTATAGTTTATCATACTATCTTCCCCCCCCTCGTTTTATTATATAAGTGAAAATATTGTTCGAGATTTGTTGATATATCACATTCAAGGATGAATAGTTTACAATGTTTATTACCATCTTCAAGATTGGTCATGAAACCATTTTAATGGTTGAACCAGATCATAATATATGTATTTTAACTTATTTTATGTTTTTTAATCCTTTTTCACACATGATTTAAAATAATAATACACAACAAGAAAATGATGAGCAACATCAACCAATTAATCCAAGAATTATCATTAATGTTCTATATAGTGATTCAACTTCCCTCCAACTACCGAAATTAAATTTTTGAAAATGTAACATTCTGGATTATCATTAATAAAATATAACTCCTATATTGGACAACCACCCCCATTTTAAATGATTCTCCATTCCTAAAAATAACTAAAATGACCGTAAAGACCAAGAAAACCAACGGACCCGAACAATGAAATTGAACAACTTAACCCATTAAAAAGGTCATGAATAAACATAAAAATGATAAAATAAATATTTTACATATATAAGAGGATATATAATTATTAATTAATAAACATAATTTTATTATTCAGTCCATTAACATCAATTGTAGTACACCATCAGACATAAGGCATGAGATCCTCTATATATCACATTTATTCAAGAATGTCCTCTACAATATGCCATTTTTTGTGAAATCCCTACTAATGGGGTTTAATTTATCACCTACCCCATACATTCATAATAATTAATATGTGATGATAAACCCATTTTTCTCTCATTAATTCCTCTTCTGTACAACTGACACCATGCCGATTATCCGTAAGGGATTCCACCGAATATCCTTTATTCTTCCAGATTATCTTATCTTTATTTTACCAAAATGATGTAATCATATATTTTTAAGTTCATATTATAAATTTTGTTACATTGTAGAAAATTCATTAACAAATACCCTTTTATAATTCTCTTCCAAGCATATACTTGTTTTTATGTGATTATATCCTTAATTCCTTTTGATAAGAAAACCAGTTTTGAGGGAACTTCTTGAATTCATACCAGATATCAAGTGCACTCTATATTCTGTTTTAAGCAGCCATTGTCTTTATAAAATTAGTCTTCTTTATGAAATCCTTTTTGGTTCCCTTGTTGTTTTATATAAATTATTTTCCCTTTTATATTTTAAATGCTCTATAGTGTTTTCTCTAAAACCTTATAAAAGATTTTTAATCATAAAATTTATAAAATAGTTTTCATACATGTTGTAAATAATATGTGACATTAATTACCAAGATACATTCCTATTTTACATTATTAATTTACATTTATATTTTAGTACCTTTTTTCTTGAAAATTTTAAGATATGCCCATTTTCAAGCTTAATGACATGATTATGGTACCCGATTCTTTCTAGGGAAACCCTTAGGTTTATGTATGATCAATTTTGTATGAATATTTGTATGGAAAAAATATTCATGAAAAGTTATGATGGGTGTTCCCAGATAGCTCTACCTTGTGTTTTTTAATGGTTAGTCTCATGATATGTTTTTTATGATGGTCATTGCGGTTATTCTTGGCTTCTTCTACCATGTGCGACGATCTTGTCGGTTATCCTTGGTTTGTGCTTCCATGTGAAATCATCTTGGAAGTTATCCATGGATCATGATAAATAAATGTTTCATGTTTCTTCCACATTATTATAACTCCATATTTATATGATTCCATGTTAATATATGATTCTATATGTTACATTCCTTTTTATATCATCATGTCATGCCTCCTATCCCATGTGCTAATGCTTTGTTCTTATGGTTATTCCATTTGTGGCCTATTTATCTCATCCCATTGTTCATGTGTTCCCTAGGGTACCATATTCTAATTTATGAGAATAAAAGAATCTAAGAGCTCAATTTTAAGACTAAATAATGAAATTCTTTTTTTAGTTCCATGTTTTTTATTTGTATGTACCTAGACATCCAAGACACTATACTTTATGATCCATGGACTTTACTATGATGTATAATTATGATTAAAATAATGAAATATTATATGTAAAATTATAGGGTCACTATAGTTGGTATAAAAGGTTATTCGAGTTATTTTTGGAGATTAGGAATAGATCACTTTAGTAAGAAGCTTAAGTATGAGACTATGTATAAGAAAAGACACCTAAATTTTGGTAAATATATATTAAGTTGTTTATCAATAAAATACATCAATTTTGGATATAAAAATTTAGAGTTAGCTCTGGTAAAGATGTATCTAAGGGTAAAACCTGAAAACACCACATTGAGCTAGACTCAAAAGGGGTGTGATGCATGAAAATGGGCCTTGTTGTGCTATTTAGTTGATGCTCTTTGGGAAAATACTTTTGTAAATCTATGTTCTTGGTAAAAACAATTATTTAGGGAATAAAAAATATCCCATAATAATATATGCTAAAAAATAGATCAAGGATAGCTTAGATTAAAACAATGGGAAACCAAAGTTTGGATATACTTATCCTTTAAATTTTTGTCCTCTTACGTTCAGAGATTGATTTTTTATGCTCAATAGCTATGTATTCAATCCCTCTAATAGTATTTTATTTTTCTTAGTGAATGGTGGGAAATTGAAGAAAGCATTACAACAATCTATGTGATAGGGAATATGAATATTTTCTTTATTATATTCCTGATACAATGGGAATGAGTGCTCAAAATATCATGAAAGTACGAGTATAGAAGGATCAAGTTATGAATATTACTTTCAATCATGTAGAACACACTCCTCCTCTACGGAAAGAGAATTTTTTTTGTCAAATCCTTCATGAAGAGAAGGCCTCCCTTGTTTAGTGGATCAAATAATACCATCCTCATGGAATAGTGGATTAACTCAATTAAAAAGATATTATTTGTCCTCCAGTGCTATGAAGAAGACAAATTCATATTGGAAGTCTATCATTTTTAGTGGAAAACTGATCAGTGGTGGACCCAAATCAAGAATATGAATCCTGAGGAGGAAATTTATTCTATAGAAAGGGAGGAATATAACAAAATGTTTTTCAATAAATATTTTCCCTAAATCCTCTATCTAAAGATGTATAGGGAGTTCCTCAGACTCAAGAAGAAGGATGATGAATCAATCAGTGCATTTGAAGAAAACATTACAATGTATTTAAGTAATTCTTCTAGATATATCATGAACATCGAAAATAAAGTGGATCACATCTTATGCAGTCTAAAGCTGTATCTACAAAAAGTGGTGGAGATTCGAGACTTAGATAGCTATGAGGATATTTTCTGTTGTGCCATCAAGGATGAAATGGATATTAGAAAATCACATTGGTATCATGGGCCCATGGAAAACAAGAGGAAAATGGAATCTCATGTGTGAAGTCCCACAAATAAATTCCACGATGGGAAGAATATTGATCATCCCATGTGTAAAAGTTGTTGGAAGAAGCATCCTAGGAACTATCTCATGGGAATCAAGAATTGTTTCAAATGTGGAATAATGGGACATTTGGGTGAAAAAATCCATTGGGATAGGAATAATCCTACTAATGGGGAGGAATAAAGGAGGGTTTAGATCAACACTCATCCTGTAGTGTAGTGATAAAACTATAGGTAGCATGGGGATTATGTGAATAATTACCCTAAGACAAGGGTTTGTTAAAGGCGATCAACAAAAACCCCCCATGGAAACAAGGAAGTATTATGAAATCACTACTTCTGAGGAGGATTCAGAAAACTATGTCGTGATAGGTATGCTAGTTATTCATTCGTGAATAGAGAACCTATTATTTTATTATAGTTCTATACATTCTTTGATATCTATCATGTTTAGTATAACTATTCAAAAAACACCTCAAAATTTGGTGGAAATGTTTTCTGTGAGAATAGTGGATGGTGATATTCTTGCGTCAATGGTTTATAAATCCTCCCCAGTTAACATTTTTAGACTGAACCTCCTAAAAAATCATTCATACTTCCTTTAGTGGAGTTCGACTCTATATTGGTCATGGATTGTATATCTTTATACAAAACCAACATCAGCTCTCAGGAAAGTGAGATTACACTTCACATCTAGACACATCCCCCTTTTCATTACATGCTCAATGAGGAAGCAGAATCTCTAGTAGAATCAGTGTCTAAAAATTGGATATTAATTTCTTTTGAGAAAGATTATCTTTCTCAAATGATTGAGATAGTAGAGAAAATTATGCTTGAGGAAATTTCCACCACGAGAGATTACACTGATGTATTCCCTAATGAGTTTCCTCATCTCCCTCCTAACTGAGAGGAAGTTTCTCAATTGAACTTCTCCTGGGATCTATACCTATATAAAATA
The DNA here is from genome assembly GCA_963277665.1 of Viscum album. Classification (NCBI taxonomy): domain Eukaryota; kingdom Viridiplantae; phylum Streptophyta; class Magnoliopsida; order Santalales; family Viscaceae; genus Viscum; species Viscum album. Next base: position 2,079,832,550 of record OY728143.1, on the reverse strand, counting down.
CACATTTTGTAATGGAAACCATATATCTAGAAGAGGTAAAAAAGTAGTTACATGTGAATCTAGAGAAGGGTTTTATACACCTGAGGGCTTTACTATGGGGTTATTCGATCCTCTTCATCAACAAGAATGTCGGATCAATGTGCCTCTGCATTGATTATCTTGAGATCAATAAAATCACCTTAAAAATAAGTATCCTATTCCATGGATAGATGAATTTTTTGATCAGCTTTGTTGGGATAACTATTTCTCTTACATGGACCATCGGTCAGGATATCACCAATTAATTGCGTGGAAGGAATATATTCCAATGAATTCATTTTAAAAGAGGTATGGGCACTATGAGTCCATAATTTCTCTCTTCAAACACACTAATGATCCAGAAATTTTATGGATTTAATGAATAAATTCTTTAGATATTACCTCAAAAAATTTGTGGTAGTCTTTATCGATGATATTCTAATATACTCCAAGAGCAAGGAGGAACATGAGGAAGATTTGTATATTATGGTAAAGACTTTGAAAAAGGAGAACCTGTATTAAAATTATCGTACATGTATGTTCTAGATGGGGGAAGTTTCATTCTTGGAGTATGTTATCACAAGAAAAGGGATATATGTATACCCTTCCAAGACTAAGGCTATTGAAGAGTGGACCAGGACAACATCTATAATAGAGATCTACAGAATTCTGGTTTTATCTGGGTATTAACAATGATTGGTGAAGAACATTTCATGATTTTCAAAAGCAATGACCAAGCTTAAATGGATGGAAGTAATGTATGTCTAGAATCAGTAATGTGAAGACTGTTTTAAGGAGTTGAAAACGAGTCTAATCAATGTTCCAGTACTCACACTCCCAACAAGTGGATTACTCTTTAGGGTGTATGGTGGAACATCAAAGAAGGGATTAGGTTATGTGATGATGAAGAATGATAATGTGATAGACTGATCTTCAAGACATTTGAAAATACATGAGAAAAAATTTCCTAGACATGATCTAGAGTTGGAAGTTGTGATCATTACGTTAAAAAGTTGGTGGCATTATCAATATTCGGAGAAGTATGAGATATATACTTATCCCAAGAATCTCAAATATATATTCACATAAAAAAATATTAGTATGGGATAGAGAATATGGATATATCTCATCAAGGAATATGACTGCACAATCCTCTACGATACAAGAAATTAAAATATGGTTTTGATTCTCTAAGTAGAAAGGATCCAGAGTATTTTTCAATGATGAGAGTTGAAAAATATCTGATCATTATAGATTTTTAGAGGATAAAATTGAAATAATTAATGGAGGAACATCATTAATCCATTATCAGAGGATTTCTTAACCATACCTTATGGAGAAAATAAAGGATGCTTAAAAGAAAAGATCTGGAAAAGGGTGGAAGCTATTAGAAATGGTAAATCCTCTGAGTTCAAGATTTAAAAGGGTTGATTCATAAGGATTGGGTCATGATTAAGTGTACCATCTAATCCATAGATAAAGAAAGTGCTTTTCAATGACTCTCATAGCTTAACATTTTCTATTCACCCATGGATCATAAAGAAGTATCGAGATATTCGAGAGAACTTTTGGTGGGACAATATAAAGAAGGAGACTGTGGAGTATACTTCAAGGTGCCTAGTATGCCAACATGTGATGTCTGAAAGACAAAATTATAAGGGGATGATACAACCACTACCCGTACCAACATGGAAGTGGGAGAACATCACCATGGACTTTTCACTATAATTTGAAGAACATATAGAGGAAACACTGCAATATGGGTCCTTATAGATCATTTTACAAAGATAACTCACTTTTTTTATATTTAAGAGGACTTTTTATTGGAGAAATAGGGATGGAAATATATCAAATAGGTGGTATAGATGCATGGAGTACCACTCTATTTTGTATCTGATCAAGATCTTACATTAACCATGAGGTTTGAGAAAAGTCTCCAACATTCCCTAAGCACTGAACTGAACTTTAGTACTTCCTATCAACCTCAAATTGATGGCCGATATGAACGAACTATTAAGACACTATATGATATGGTTAAATAATGTTATATGGAGTTCAAAAGAGGTTGGTATCAACATATTCAACTAGTTTAATTCTCCTACAACATTAGTTTCCATATGAGAATCTGAATGGAATCATATGAAGCCATTTATGGGAAAAGGATCAGAACATAGGTGTGTTGGGATGAAGTCAGTGAGTGTAATCTTCTAGGACCTAAAATATTCAAATAAATGGAGTAAAAGGTGAAAACCATTCAAGAACACCTCAAGGAATCCCTAAGTGGACATAAGATTCATGTAGAAAATCGTCGATGAGACCTTTAGTTCAAATTTGAAGACATGGTGTTTCTATTCATATCTTCATTAAATAAGGTAATGGGGTTTTGAAAGAAATAAAAGATATGTCCTAGGTACATCAACCCCTTATAGATTCTTGATAATATTGGGGTTGTGGCCTACCGACTAACACTTCCACCTACCTTGTTTAAAGTGCACGATGTCTTTCATGCATCCCTTTTCATGAAGTACATACTAGTCACATCACATGTACTCTCTTTAATGGTGGAACAATTGGAGAATGAGATTTAATAGAAGGAGCAGCTAGTGACGTTCTTGGATAACAGAGATAAAGTTCTACGTAATAGGAATAATCACCTGGTAAAAGTACTATGGTGGAACCATCTGTTTGAAGAGGAAACATCATAATTGGAAAAGATAATTAAGGAAATGTACCCGCCCTTGTTTATGTTATTAGAATGAAAAAAATAATTTGGAGTGTGAAATTTCATAAGGGGGGAATAATGTGACGACCTAATTTTTTATAAATGGAAATTCCCTTCATATAATTATGTCATAGAATCAAAATAAATTACAAAATAATGAACTACTAATTTCTATGTAACCTTTAAACAAAATATTGTCACCTATATGTTTTGAATTTCAAAATTTTGACATACACAGTTGTGATCAAAAATATGTTTGGAGTCTAATGGAAAAAAATTAATTTTTTTTGAATAGTATCATACCCTTATAAATATTAATATGAATCTTTTGAAGATTAAATCATCCAAAATAATATTAACCTCATCCAAGAATGTATAAATAAAAATTAGGCATCTCATATGTGATAATATGACCATATTAAAAGTATTGGTATTTTTGTAAGTCGTAAATAATTAATTACAATTAATTAATTAATTTGAAATAAATTAATTTACCTAAAAGGTGATCATAAATTTAAATTTATATGTCTTTCAGTTTCAAGATAATATTACAAGACCTTATTTAATTTATGAGGCTTTTTAAAATCATTTATAGTTTTAAAATATGTATCCATCATGTAAATTATAATCTTAATTAAAAATTAAATTAATCATATTTAGAGAATTATTTTTAAAGAATGGAGTTCCTTTTTGGATTCTACACATCGAAAAATGGTTAGGGTTAATATTTGGGATTTTTCTAAAATACATTAATGTTTTTGAATAGTAAAATACATTAATTTACCATATAAATACATTATAATTTAAATACAAAATTCCTGACAACATAAGTGATCTAAGCACACAAAATATCTAACATACATGAAATTTTTACAATTTTTTTCCATGTAATCATCACTACTTCATGTATTGAGGAAAATTAATAAACTAAGGAATTAAATATTAAGAAAACCCTCCTCCCCTCCACTATAAAAGACACCCACACACCTCTCTTCTCTTTACTCTTATCATGACTTGTGAATTACCTATGTTCTACCAAAATTACTATAGAAGATTCTCCCCCACTTCTAATATACATTGGTAACTAATTAAGTCCAAATCATCTCCCCTTAAGAGGCTCTAAATGGAGATAAACTCAAGATGCAAATTCCTCTTTCCGATTCATTTATTTTCTTTCATGATATTTCCTTTTATTGTTTCTTTCATAACATCCCCTCACCCAAATTGTATGATAACTCCAATAGAATATATTTAATTTAATTCTATTAATCTAATGGGATATTATATAATTATCTCTCCCTCTCTCTCTGTTTATTTTATAAATGAAAATATCGTCCGAGGTGTGTTGATTTATAACATTCAAGGATAATAGGTTTTCGATTTTATTTTCCGTCTTCTAGACTGCTCATTAAACTGTTTTATTGGTTCAAAAATATCATTATATATGTATTTTAACTTATTTTATGTTCTATAATCCCTTTTTACACATGATGTAATATAATAATACAAAGCAAGTTAATTATCAGCAAAATCGCCAAATTAATCCAAGTATTTATCATTAATGTTTCATATAATGATTCATCTTCACTACAAATAAAAAAATAAATTTTAAAAAAATATAACATTTTGGATGTTAAATAATAATATATAACTCCAATTATATAAAATAATACCCATTGTACTTCATTCTCCATTCATGAAAATAACTAAACCAATCAAAAGTCTATGAAAACAAACAATCCCGAACAATGAAATTGAACCACATAACCTATAAAAATGGTCATGAAAGAACATTAAAAGGATATAATAAATACTTTACATATATAATTGGTTCTTAAATTATAAATTAATGAACCTAATTTTATTATTTTGATCATTAATATCATGTGAAGAACACCATCATACTGAAGGTAAGGGATCCACTCTATTTCACATTTATTCAAGAATGTCCTCTACCTTATGACCTTTTTATGTTATACCTAATGATGGGGTATGATATTTCACCTCCCACATACTTCCATAATGATATATAAGTGACGATAAAACTCTTTATCTCTCTTTAATCCCTTTTATGTACACCTGAAACAATGCCCATTATCTGTAAGGGATTCCACCTGAACATCCTTTATTACTTTGGTATGTATTTTTATTATATTTCCAATATGAAGTTAACTTATATTTTTATTTTCATATTATAAATTTTTTTTTCAAGTACAATATTCATTTTTAAAGACCCTTTCATCATAATATTTCAGTTATATACATGTTTTTAAGTGATTCCCTCGTTAATACATCCCGATAAGGAAACCTGTTTTGAGGGAACTTCCCAAATTGTTACCTGATTTCATGTGAACTCTATATTATGTTTGAAGACACCATTGCCTTTATAAAATTAATATTTTTTGTGAAAATAATATCGGTTAACTTATGGTTTTATATAAAGTATTGTTCCCTTTTCTATTTGAAAGGCTCTATAGTATTTTCCTTAAAATCACACCAAAATGTTTTATTGCTAAAATTTATAAAATACATTTCATACATGTTATTAATAATACTTTAAATAATTTCCCATGATACATTACTATTTTATATTATGAATTTTCATATATATTTTAGTTCCTTTCTAAATTTTCAATTTTATGATATTCCCATTTATTATGCATATGGACATGATAATAGTACCCAATTCTTTACATTAGTAACCCTCTTGTTTATGTAAGATTGATTATTTATGATTAATTATATAGAAAACATATTAGTGAAATTTTATGATGGTTTCGCATAGATAGAACTTTAATGTTTTTGGTAATGTTTAGTCTGATGAGATGTTATGTGCGATAGTAATGGCAGTTAGCCTTGACTTGTTCTACTGTGTGTGACGGTCTTGGAGGTTAGAATTGGCTTATGCTTACATGTGAAATGCTCTTGGTAGTTATCCTTCACTCATGTTAAAGTCAAGTTTCATGATGAATCCACATAAATATGAATCCATGTTTATGTTATTCTATGTTTATTTATGATTCCATATATTACATTCCTTTATATATCATCATGTCATGCCTTTTATCCCATGTGCTAATTCATTGTTCATATGGTTATTTCATTTCATGGTTATCTCGACAATCCCTTTATTCATGTGTTCCCTAGGGTATCCGATGTGGATTTTTGGGAACAATATAAGTTAAGAGAAAAATTTTGAGATTAAATAACTAAATGTTGTATTTAGTTCCATGCTTCAGTTTTATATAGTTATTCATCCTATACACTAGAATTTATGTTCTTTGACTTATACTTTCATGTATAATTATGCTTAAAATCATGTAATGTTATATATAAAAGTATAGGGTCACTATAGTTGGTATCAGAGGATGTTCAAGTTATTTTTGGATAATGGGAATATATTACTTTGGTAAAAACCGTAAGGATGAGGCTAAGTATAAGAAAACACCCCTAAATTTTGGTAAGTATAGAGTAAGTGGATTATCAAGAAGATACATTCATTTCTGGATACAAATGGGTAGAGGTGTATCTGGCATAGATTTATCTAGGGGTAAAACCTGAAAACAACTCTTTGAGATGGAATGAAATGATAACGGTGAAAAAATATCGGCCTTACTACACTCTTGGTTTGACACTCTAGGGGGATATACTTTGGTAAATTCATGAGTGTAGTATGAACAAATATTTAGAGAATAAAAAAATATCCAATAAGAATATAATAGAATAAATCAATCAAGGATTACCTAGATTAAAACATTTGGAATCATTACTTAGGATATACTTCCCCTTTACGATAATATCCTATTTTTTTAGACTTTCCTTTTGTATCCTCTCAACAGATAAGTATTGATGACCTCTAATTGTATATTAATTTTCGTATTTAATGAACTGAAATAGAAGAACACATTAAAACAATCAATGTGATAGGGAATGTAAATATTACCATTATTATATGACTGATATAATGGGAACGAGTACTCAAAACAACCCAAGAGTACTTGCTCAGTTGGACCAAGTTGTGAAAAATAACTTGAATCATGTGGAACACCCTCCTCCTCCTAGAAAAGGCCATGTTGTCACTAAATCTATCAGGTGACGAAGTCCACCCATGTTTAGTGGATCAACTGATCTCCTCCCTATGGAACCGTGGATTAACTCCATAGAAAAGATATTTTTGTCCTCTAGTGCTCAGAAGAAGAGAAAATCATAATAGTGGTCTATAATTTTGTTGGTGAAGCTAATCATTGGTGGACCCTGACCAAGAATATGAATCCCCGAGAGTAAATTGAATCCATTGACTGGGTGGAATTCAAGAGAATTTTTTTCAATAAATATTTTCCCCAAACCCTCTATCTCAAGATGGAAAGATAGTTCTTCATGCTCAAGAAGATGGAAGATGAGTGAATCGGGGAGTATAAAGAAAAATTTAAAATGATTTCAAGGAACACCTTGGGATTTTTCAAGAACACCAAATTCAAGGTGGATCACTTATTTATCATACTAAAACTAAGTCTACAAAAAGTTTTGGCGATTCGATACATTGATAGCTATGAGGAGATTGTTTATTGTTCCCTCAAGGTTGAAATGAGGATCGGAAAATATTTGTGGTATCATTGGCCCTGTGATGAGAGGAAGAAAATGGAATATCATGTGGGATATCCATTAATTAAATTCCATGATGGAAAGAAGCTCGATCATCCCATGTGTCAAAATTGTGGGATGAAGCATCTGGGGAACAATCTAAATGGAATAGGAATTTCTTCAAATTTGGAAAGTTGGGACATCTGGATAGAAACTGATGACAGGATATGAAGAATCCTACTAATGTGGAGAAATAAAGGAGGGATAAGATCAACCCTCATCCTGTTGTGTAGTGTGACAACTATAAGATGCATGGGCATTATGCGAACAATTAAACTAAGATGAGGGTTAACAGATGCAATCAACAATAACCTCCAAGAAATCAAGGAATGGATTATGCTATCACTACTACAGAGGTGGATATGGAAAATTATGTGATGACATGGTTTTTAGTTATTCATTCAAGAATAGAGAACATAATATTTTATTCTGGTTCTACACATTCTTTCATATCGTGCATGTTTAGTAGAACTATTCAAACTACACCAAAAAATTTGAAGGAAAATTTATTTGTAAGAACATAGAACGGGGTAATTTCTATGTCCATGGTTTATAACTCTACCCCAGTTAATGTTTGTGGACTAAACAACCTATAAAACCTCAGCATACATGCTTTATTGGAGTTCAACACAATTTTGATCTTGGATTCGATATCTTTATACAAAGACAACATCAACTGTAGGGAAATGGAGATCACTCTTCACATCCCAAAGAATCCTCCAATTCATTACAAGTGTATGGAGGAATATGAATCTCCATTAGAATCAGTTTCTCATGTGTGGATATTAATTCCATATAAGAAAGGTTGTCAAGCTCAAATGATTGAGACAACGGAGAGCATCATGCTTGAAGTATTTCCCATCATGATGTACTACCCTGATGTATTCCCTAAAGAGTTGTCTGGTCATCCTCATGATCTAGAGGATGTGTTATTAATTGAATTTATTCTTGGATCTCTACCTATATCAAAGAAAGCTTATAGAATGGCCATCGTAGAGCTGAAAGAGCTGAAGAAGTAGTTACATGAGAATCTAGATAAGGGTTTTATACACCCAAGGGCCACACTGTGGGGTGTGCCGATCCACTTTTTCAAGAAGAATGATGGATCGATATTCCACTACATTGATTATTATGATCTTAATAAAACCATTATATAGAACATGTATCCCCTACCACAAATATATTACCTGTTTGATCATCTTCGAGGGCCCACTTATTTCTTTAATGTGGAAAATCGATCAGGAAATCACCAAATATAGGTGATAAATAATGATATTCCCAATACTTCCTTTCAAACGACATATAAAAACTGTTATTTCCTAGTTATTCTCCTCAGACACACTAATTCTTATTCAATTTTAATGGATTTAATGAATATTATTTTTAGGGATTACCTCAAAAAAATTTGGTTGTTTTTGTCCATGATATTCTAATATACTCCATGACCAAGGAGGAACATGAGAAGCATTTGAATACTATGATAAAGACATTTCAATGTAAGAATTTGCATGAAAAGTACAGTAAATATGAGTTTTGGATATAGGAAGTTTAATTTTTTGGGCATTTTATCACCAACAAAGGGATATCTGTAGACCCTTCCAATACAAAGTCATTATAGAGTGGACCGAGCAAATATCTATAATAGAGATCAATAGATTTATATGTATAGGAAGGTATTATCAATAGTTTGTGAAGAACATTTCAGAATTTCTATACCTGATGACCTAGATGACATGAAAGGGAGTAATGTTTTTCTGGAAATAGGAATGTGAACAATATTTGATAGTGTTGAAAAATAGGTTATTCACTGCATTGGTACTCACACTCTCTTCAAGTGAAAACTCTTTTTGGTGTACAGTTATTATTTATAGAAGGTCCTAGGTTATGTTCTGATTAAAATAATAGAGTGATATAATATGACTCAAGGCATCTGAAAATCCATGAGAAGAACTATCTTATGCATGAACTGATTTTTGCAGCTGTAATCTTTGTGTTAAAAAAATGGCATCATTATCTCTATGGGGAGAAAAGTGAGACATATACTTATCAAAACTATCTAAAATATATATTCACACAAAATGAGACTAATATGCACCTGTGAATATGGATATAGATCATCAAGGAGTATGACTGTTCAATCTACTACCATCCTGATAAAGAAAAATAAGGTGGAAAATGCTTTAAGTATAAAGGATATTGAATCATTTTCAATTATGAGAATTTAAAAGCATGAAATCTTATTATATTTTCAAAGGATGTACATGGGAATAATTTTGTGAGGAAAATCATCAATCCTTTATCAAATGATAGCATAACCATCCCTTGTGGAGAAAATAAAATATGCTCCAAGAAAAGACTTAAAAAACGATAGAAGTTATCACAAATGGTAAATCTTATTTGTTCAAGATTGAAAGGGATGGAATCATAAGGATTGGGTGACAATTATGTGTACCACCTGATCTAGGAATAAATAAAGAGATTTTTAATGATGCAAATAGCTCAACCTTATCCATTCACCTAGGGATCACAAAGATGTATCAATATCTCTCATAGAATATTTGGTGGGGAAATATGAAGAAAGAGATTGTGGAGTATAAATCAAATTTCCTTGTATGTCAACATGTGAACGATATAAATCATTGAGGGGTATATATTCATGGATTACCACTATCTATTGTACCCAATCGAGATACTAGATTCACATCACAGATCTAGAAAAGTCTTCAACAGGCTCTAATCGCTGAACTCAACTTTAATAGGACATATCATCCTCTAATCGAAAGCCAATCTGATAGAAATATTCAAACATAGGAATATTTTTTAAGATAATGTTCTATGGAATTCAATGTACGATGTCACCAACATCTTCCACTGCTTGAATTCTCCTAAAACTTCACTTTCCACTCAAGCATCAGAATGGAACCATACAAAGACAACTATGGTAATAGTTATAGAACACCGAAATGTTGGAATAAAGTAGGTGAGTTTAAGATTATAGGACCTAAAAGGGACAAATAAATGGTGGAGAAGGTGAAAACCATTCAAAATCACATCAAGGTATTCCAAAGTACAAAAAATATTCATGCAGACAAACATCGATGAGACCTTGAGTTCAAAGTTGGAGACATGGTATTTATATACATAATTCTAGGGAAGAAGTTCATGAGGTTTTGGAAGAAAGGAAAGTTGGCTCCCAGGAACATAGGCCCCTTTGAGATTCTTGATCATGTACGGAATGTGGACGATTGAATAACAATGCCACCTACAATGTCCAAAGTGTGCGATTTCATTCATTTATCCATCTTAAAGATGTACATACCAGACCCTTCACATGTACTCACATCAAAGGAGGAACAATTGGAGAATGATCTTTCTTATGGGGAGCATCCGATGAAGATCTTGGATCATAATGATAATGTTTTACATAATCGGAATACTCATCTGGTCAAAGTATTATGGAAGAACCATAAGTACAAATAAGAAAAATGGGAACTAGAGGAAGCAATTAGGGAAATGTTCCCACACCTGTTTATGTTATAGAATGAAAAAAAATTGAGGGATAAATTTCATAACTGGGAAATAATGTAACGACCTAATGTTTTATCAATGGAAATTACCTTCTTATAATTATGTCATATAATCACATAAAATTACAAAATTTTGAACCACTAAGTGGTATGTAACCTCTAAACATAATATTGTCACCTTTGTGTTTTGAATTTTGAAAATCCGACATACACGGTTGCGATTAGAATGATGTTCAGAGTCTAATGGAAAAACCTAATTTTTTGTAAATATTAACATACGCTTATTAATTGTAATACGACCATTATGAATAGTAAAATTTCCAAAAGAATAGAAACCTCACCCCTAAATGTATAAATAAAATTTAGGAATCTTATAAGTAATAATATGACTATAGTGAAAGTATTGGAATTTTTTGAAATAAATAAATAATTAAAATTAATTATTTAATTTGAAAGAAAATTTATTAACCTAAAAGGTGTTCATAAATTAAAAATGTTATTTCTTCTAGTTTTAAGATCATTTTATAAGACAATATTTAATTTTTTATTCAATATAAAATCTGTTATAATTTTAAAATCCATATAAATCATGTAAAAAATGAGTTAAATTGAAAATTAAATTAATCATATTGAAAAATGTTATTGTTGAAAAATGGAGTTCATATTTGGATTCTATACACTGATAAATAGTTAGGAGGAATTTTTGGGATTTTTTTCAAATACATGAATTTTTGCGAATACTAAAATACATTAATTTACCATATAAATACATTATACTTTAAATATACTATTCATGACAACATAAGTGAATGTAAGAACCACAAATCTATAACCCAAATGCACTTATTACGATTTATGGTAATAGAATCATCACTATTTCTGGTCTTGAGTTAAATTAATAAACTAAGGAATTAAATATTAAGAAAACCATCCACCCCTCCACTATAAAACCCTCCCACACTCCACTCATCTCTTCACTCTTCCCAAGCCTTGTGCCTTTTCTATTTTCCTAAAAAATTACATCCCAAGATCATCCCCCATGTCTAATAGCCCTTGGTATCCTTAAAGGGCCAAATCCTCTCCCCTTAAGAGCCTCACAAAGGAGTTAATGTCAAGAGGTAAATTTGTCTTTCCGATAATTTTATTTTCTTTCATGTTATTAGATTTTCTTATTTATTTCCTCAACTACCTTCTCCCAAATGGTATGATAATAATAGTAACATAAATATAATCTAATTATATTATTCTAATATTTTATTTTATTATAATCCCTCCCTACCCCTCTATATATTATATATTTGAAAATACCGTCTGAGATGTGTTGATTTATCACATTCACGAACGATGTGTTTTAAATTCGCATTACGAACTTATAGACTGGTCATGAAACCGATTTAATGGTTAAACCAGATAATAATTTATTTATTTTATCTTATGTGATGTTCTGTAATTCTTTTTCAATCCTGATGTAAAATAATAATACAAAACATGTTTATTATGCGTAAAATCACCAAATTAATCAATGTATTTATCATTAATGGTTAATATAATGATTCAAATTCACTAAAAGTAAAAAAATTAAATTTACAACCATGTAACTATATATATGGTCAATAATAAAATATAAATCAAATTCTGGAAAACCATCCCCATTTTACAGGATTCTCAATTCATAAAATTAATTAAAATGATCGTAAATACCAAAAAAAACAAATGGACCCGAATAATCAAATTGAACCAATTTTCCCATAAAAAATGACATGAATGAACATAAATTGGTTACTAAAAATATTTTACCTATATAATAGGTTCTTTATTATTAATTAATTAACCTAATTTGATTATTTAGATCAATAATATCAATTTATAAAAACCATCAGACTTAAGGTAAGGGATCCTCTCTATTTCACTTTTATTCAAGAATTTCAACTATGTTATGACATTTTTTGTAATACCTAATGATGGGGTACGATCTAAAATATCCCCCATACTTCCCTCATTATGTATATATGATGATAAAACCGTTTATCTTTCATTAATCCCTCTTAATTACACCAGACACCATGTCAATAATCCGTAAGGGATTCCACCCGAACATCATTGGTTCCTTCAAGTTGCCTTATGTTTCTTTTACCTAAATTAGGTTATCATTTCATTTTTTGTTCGTGTTAGTTTTTTTATTTACATGTACCAAATTCATTAATCAATACCCTTTCATCATTATTTTTATGGGATATATATGTTTTTAAGTGATTCCCTCCCCAATACCTTTCGATAAGAAAACTACTTTTGAGGGAACATCCCGAATTATTACCCAATTTCAAGTGCACTATATCTTCTATTTTAATCCACCAAATTCATTATAAAATCAATATTATTTTAAAAAACCCCTATTTCTTTACATCTGGTTTTATATAAAGCATTTTTCCTATTTATATTTTAAATGCTCTATAGTATTTTCCTTAAAACTTCACAAATATGTTTTAATACTAAAATTTCATAAATAATTTTATTACAAGTCATCAATTCAACTTAATATAACATATCATTATACATTCCTATTTTTCCTTGTGAATTTCCATGTATATTTTATTTCCATTCATCATGGACACTTTTATGATATTCATATTTTTCTTTCTTAATGACATTATTATGGTACCCGATTCTTTCCATAGTTAACCCTTATATTTATGTGAGATTGATTATGTATGAATCATTATGTGGAAAAAAATATTCATGAAATGTTAATATTGGTGCACTCATATAGTGGTCCAATTAATTGGGTAAATTTTAGTCTCATGAGACGTTATGTTCGATGGTCATGGTGGTTAGCCATGGCATGTTCTACAATGTGTGACAGTCTTGGCAGTTAGTCTTGACTTGTTCTTCCATGAGAAATGGTCTTGGAAGTTATTCTTGACTCATGATAAAAACATGTTTCATGTTTCTTCCACATTATTATGACTCCATGTATATATTATTCCATGTTTATATATGAATCAATATATTACATGCCTTTTTATATCATCATGTCTTGCCTTCTATCAAATGTTATAATGCATTGTTCTTATGATTATTCCCTTACTAGGATATTTATCTCATCCATTTGATCATGTGTTCCCTAGGGTAACCTATGTAGATTTTTTAGAACAATGGAAATTAGGAACAAAATTTGAGGATTAAAAAATGAAATTTTCCATTTAGTTCATTTTTTCAATTTTATGTGCCTTATCTTCTTAGACAATAGACATTATAATCCTTGGATTATAATCTGATGTATAATTATGCATAAAATCATGTAATGTTATATTAAAAAGGATAGGGTCACTATAAGAAGGTTTAGATATGTCCATCATTCAAATGTTCCATCATTATCTCTGGATCTGAAGGTACACATAGCCATGTCCCAAATCTTACAAGTCATTCCTCATTAATTTTACACTGTATGGACATCCACTTTCTTATTGCGTCCACCTTCGCATGTATTTAAACACCATTTCATTGAGTATCCTTTATTTTCTCTACAAGGTATGTTTGAAAAAATCATTTCACAAAGGAATGATGATGTTATTTCATTAACGATTCCCATATCCTTCCATTGTAGGTCAAAGAATATTGATATGTGTCAATTATAATCATTGATGAAGATGCAGGATCCTATCTTCTTAGGTCCTCTGTAACTATATTTACCTTACCAAGATGGTTGTGGATTTAGTAGTCTAAATCCTTTATGAGATCTAATCATCTTCACTAGTACATATTAATCTCATTTTGTATGAATATATATTTTAGGCACTGATTAATGGTATTTATCTCAAAATTCTCCCTGTAGAGATAAGGATTCCATATTTTGAAGGCAATGATAAAATCTTCTAACTTGAGATCATTTTTGCTATATTTTTCTTCATGAATTTTGAACTTCCATAATGTACAGGCCATAAATATATCTTTTGGTATTAGTGAACATCATAATCATTTCTTTGAATCATTATTTTACACCACAAAGAGTTCCCCACTTTTTGGAAGTGTGAGTACTAATGTAGTGACATACCACTTCTTCAACTCTTTGAAGAAATATTCTCGTTCATTGGTCAAGAAAAGCATTACACTTTTTCATGAAAACATGGTTAGTGGGCTTGAAAACCTTGAGAAGTTGTTCCCAAATCCCTAGTAATACTCATCTAGACCATGGAAGCATAAATCTCTGTTATAGATGTTTTCCCGGGACACTCTTCTATTTCATTTTTATTTAAAGGGTCCATAGATATCCAACTACTACAAAATGTATTTTTCACATATTCTCTTTCATGTTGGTTATTTTGATCCTTCGTGAAAAAATATTATATGTTACCATATCACGTCGGTTATTAGACAATGGACATGAAAAATCCTGTAGGGATCATTAACGCATCAGTTATTGTTTAACTGATGTGAATAAACATGTTTCTCTCATTGTGACGTCGATTATTTTATAACAGACATGATTAAACCTCTTTATCATGTATGTTTTATAATAACAAAATTTATAAATAAAATCTTTTTTTCTTTATAACAATGGTTATTCGATAAACTATATTTTGTAGATGATTTTTCACATCGATTATATAATAATAGATTCTAGAAATAAAAAAAAATTACCTTATAATGTCTTTTATAGAATAACCATCATTATAAACTGAATAAACATGTATGAATTCTTTCATTGATTCATTTTGGTGTCATTTGATCGTGTAAAAGAAATCTCATCTCTACCATGAACGGAAACCCTAATCTCGTTTCATTGATGAAGTGACCTGAAATTTTGGTTTTCCATCATTATATATCCCCACATTTTTTCAGCTCATTATTTTCATTCGATCTGCTTATCTCTCCACACTCAAGTACTCCACCCACATCAATTCCCGATTTTGTTCATTCAGGGTATTAGTCTCTCTAACACTATTTTTTTAGGATTATGATTACTCACATCTCGTATTACCAAATTTATATACCCTCAGGTTTTGTCGGCCTCATCTTTGTATGTTCATATATATATCTTCTCATCACAAATATCAGACAACCATCTTTATATAACTTAGTTATCTATTTACATAAGATAAAAGGGTTGGATTTCTTTATGATTTCATATTATATGTTAGATAAAAAAAATTGGTATTATATCTTCATGTTCTGGTGTTTCTTCTGTATGGAAGTGAGTTTTCATTGAATTGTTTAACATATGTTTATTGAACAATGATATAGTATTAAATAACACTTTTATACAGAAAACATTGTTTATGGTTTATTATAATGTAAATTATTTTTAGTGCCCAATCTTATTGTATTAATTTTCACCTTGAATATATATTTTCATGCAATATTATATATCCCTTTTATTTTTTTAATCATATAACCATTAAAAACATGGTTTCAGATATAATATTTTATTCATTTTTATTTATATACTACTAATAGACTAAATGATTTTACTCAACATAATATCATTGAAATGTAAGGCTCGATGATGTATTATATAATGATTGATCTATCCCATTAACCATCATATATATGGACTAATAGAAAACATAGAACTACATGGGAGAAAATGTAAGTGACTAATCATACGTCATATATTTAGTACAATAATAGGTTATCTACATTAAATTTTTATAATTAAAATAATATATGAATGTCCATTGTATATTAAATAAAAAATTCATATGTAATCATAATTCTCCTAAAATCATTAATATATATTATATAATTAATTTTAGTCACTCTAATATATTTCTATGTTTGGATTAGTGAGATAAATCCAATTTATCAATTATAATTAAACTTATATTTTATTATCTTTTATAATTTATAATTATAATTTTCAAAAGCTCATATTTTTTTCAGACAAATTTAATGTGTTGTGACATAAAAATTATGAAATATTATACATAAATTTTAATGTTTCTTGAATATAATAATTTATTCTCACATTTATCACTACTATATTCTTTTGAAAATATATTTAATTTTGATATTTTTATAGATAAATATGAGTAAATATTGTATTACTGTACATTGAATAAGTGATGAATATGAGGAAGGTTATGACAACCCTGATTTTTATTACACACTTAAACCTGATTTATTACATAAAATATTACCATTCTACAAAATATAATATCGAGAGGTCTAGTGTCTTTGGGGATTAAGAACATTACATTATATCTTAGAACAGAAAACACACAACATCTTTATTGAAAACGTCCTTTACATAACCACTACATTCCCTTGTACTTAGCATTGGATGGGATAACCAGATAATATGCATAAGAAAAGGGTGAGCTATAAATCCCATTAATGGAATAAAAATGTAATAACATGAGAAATAAAAAACATGCTTTACAATAGTTATATCAATTGATCACAAGAGAATCATGAATATAAAGGCATGATAAAGCATGATAATCACAACATGGAAATGTGGCAACAACACTTAACATGGAATTAGCGTGAGCCAAGGAACATTACACATGGAGCATGAGTAAACCATAATTTCACATGAATCACTAATAAAACCAGATTTCACTTGAATTACCATGAGTCAACACCCATTGAAAATGACGTTTCATGATACCATACTTTACCCAATGCATTAGAGCGCTATCAAGGCACACCCTTCTTAGACATTTCATTTCATGCATAAGTTTGCAACATGGATCATGGAATCAGTCTACATCATAATTTATTCCAAGATTATGTAATATAGAATTAAAACATGAATTTACCATTCAATATTTATATGTGTATAATTTTGAATAACCTTGATAAATACATGGGTATGGTATTCACTACACAATGGTCTTGTCTTGGAAAAAGG
Organism: Viscum album; assembly: GCA_963277665.1. Taxonomy (NCBI): domain Eukaryota; kingdom Viridiplantae; phylum Streptophyta; class Magnoliopsida; order Santalales; family Viscaceae; genus Viscum; species Viscum album. The sequence continues at coordinate 2,079,814,789 of OY728143.1, read as the reverse complement.
TGGTGCAATTTCGGCAGCATAACGGCGTGACATAAGGATTCATGAAAATGGTTTATGAGAGAGAAAATGGTGTCTCATAATATATACATGTAATATATAGTACGTGGGTAATATAGATACATGTCCCAACAAACATAATGGAATTCAGATGCAAAATACAAAATAATTACTTGGATGTAAAAGAGGAGAGAGAAATCCCTCAAGCAATTTTGGCATGGTAACTGGTGTACATGGGAGGCATTAATGAGACATAAAGTGGTATCCAATATTACAAACATAAAAATGACAGTATGGGGGATGGGGGAAATTATACCTTAATATTATTAATTGAAAACAAAAGTGAATAATAACTTAAATAAAATTGGAAAAATTATTAGAAAGGAAGAAATTCATTACTTGGAAGTATGATCCCAAAGGCTTTGGAGAGGCTTCAGAGAGGCTTCATGGGAGATTATGGAACCTTGGGAGGATTATTGAGTTATGAGGGAATGGGTTGGAAAAACTCCAAAGGTATTGATTGAAGAGGAAGTGGGATCATGGGTGGGTTTATATAGGAAAGGAGAGAGAATTCATTATTATTTAGGTTTGGGACACCTCACATTAAACTAATCAAAACCACAAACCAGCCCATGGTTTTTTACAAAGGGGATTGAAAAAAAATATTTTATAAGTCAAATGACCTAACCTCTTAAAATAATATGGTTGCTGATGTGGAGTTGAGTCACACTCTCAAGGAAAATAATTTAAAAACACAAAACATTTTATAAGTCTTGGAGGGTCCACTAATGCATTTTGAAATAAATAAAATAAATATAAAATCAAATTATTTTAATACTAAAACATATATTGGACGAACATAATGTTGATATTATTTTATTACATCACAATTGGGTCATTGTGATTTCATAAAACACATTATATATTTAAACTCTATTTAATTTTTACCCAAAAATTCGACTGTCTCATAACATTATGAAAAATTCACCATGGGATAATTTCAACATCCTAATTCCAAAAAATAATATACATTTTATCTAAATAATTTTTTAAATATGTGAATTTTTACTTTTAAAACAAACACCAACATTTATCGAAATTTCATGTGTTTTGACAAAAAAGCATTCAAACCTTAATAAAAATTACAATTGCCTTCATAAAATTCTATGATAATTTATATCTAATAAAAAATAATTTAATTATAATAATAATTTTTTAAAATATTATTTAATTCAAAAATCCATTAATTCATCAAAATAGATTTCTTATATGAATATAAACAAAAATTACTATTTGGGATTAAAAACTATTTACAAAGTAACAATAAAAAAATGAATGCACATTCTTTATAAAAAAATAATTTACATAGTCATAGTGCTAGGGTATTGCTACATAACCCCTTATAACACCCGCATAAGACTGAAGGATAATGTGTGCGATGGTGATAGACTCTTGGGGTGGATCGGAAAACATCGCTCGGGTGGTAGTCTCTATTAACATCCACATTTCCCGTAGTCGGTTCCGCTCAAGCTTAACATGTTCCAGCTTAGCTTGGGATTGGTCATGATCGAAGCCCAATCACACCACCTCCTTTCTAAGCTCCAAAAAATGTTCTTCATAAGGGGCATGTCTACTGGACAACGTCATCACTTCCTTTTTCTAAGTAAATTGGATTTGTTAAAGCCCTATATTTATACTAATCATGTGATCACTATTCAATGACTATATTAGCAATATTCACAATTAGTAATGGTATATTAAAATTCAAAATCATAAAACCAATGAAGTTCACATTTAATATAACCATAATAATCATTTTATTAGATCAAGAGGAATTTCCAGTAATGAATGTTTGGGTCATTACAATCTTCCCCCCTTATGAAATTTTGCCCTTTAATTTTCCTTTTCCTACTCAAAAACAAATGTGGGTAACTCTTCTTCATCAGTTCCTCTAAATAAAAAATCACTTCTTCAAGCTTTTTGTTTCTCCACAACACCTTGACGAGGAGCACTGTCTTATTTCGTTGAACTTTTTCTCTATGATCTAATATCTTCACTGGTTTCTCCTCATAAGAAATATTATACTCTATCTGTACTACCTCTGAAGAGAGTACATGTCAAGTGTCTGGTATGTACTTACTAAAGAGGGATACATGAAATCCATCATGCACTTTTGTTAGGGTAGGTGGAAGTGCTAGTCGATAGGCCACATCCCCAACATGATCAAGAATCTCGAAGGGGTGGATATACCTAGGACTTAACTTCCCTTTCTTCCCAAACCTCATGAAATTATTCCATGGATATATCCATAGAAATACCATGTCTCCAAATTTAATCTCAAGGTATCATCGACGGTTATCTGCATAACTCTTCTATCGACTCTGGGCTACCTTGATATGCAGCTAAATGGCTTTCACCTTCACCATTTCTTCGACCATTTATGGTCCTAGTAGCTTACGCTCACCGAATTCATCCCAGCAGGTTGGTGTTCTACACCTCCTCCCATGTAGGGCTTCATAAGGATCCATTGTGATGATCGAGGGGAAACTGTTATTTTAGGAGAATTCAACCAGTGGAAAATGTTGGTCCCACCCTCCTTTTAGTTCCACATAACATGATCTTAACATATAATCCATTGTATGAATATTTCTCTCAAATTGGCCATCCGTTTGTGTAACGCCCCGACCCCAGCTACCCAGAGTCGGTGCATTAATTACATAACATTGGCATGGTCACAAGAAAGATCAAATCCCGAAAGACTGATTGGTTTAGTAGCCTTGGAAACACTAGATATAATCATAAAGTTTTACATTACATTTCAAAGTGAAAAAATACTACAACAACAAAGTCTTCATATCCACACTATTAACCCCTCATAATATCCCTGCAAGTCATTCATAAATTACTTCTTCACTACCTGGGAAAAATAAAACATAGAAAAGGGGTGAGCTCAAATTCCCAGTAAGGATAACAATATAGCGGAACATTCAAAATAAGCATAAACATTTAAGGCAATGAATTACTAAAACAAAAGCCTTTTAAATATTAACTTTCAACATGGTATGGCATAAATAAAATGAAATAATGCCATTTACTTGTTCACATGGATATTCTACAAATCGAATAATCACATGCAATATCAATAACCACTTTCATAATGTTGGAATGCATAATGCCAGACTATCATAACCACATAGCCAAGGCCTCGTGCCAAGACTACAAATAAGATTTAGTCAAGGCCTTGTGCCAAGACACTAGTTTGTCTCATGAGACCTACCGATGCATCGAGGAGCTATAGCGGGATCCACCCGTCACTTATTAAGTCCAATGCATTCCCATATGAAAAGGTTTAAACATAACATAAACATTCGTATTAAAACTAGCATACGAAATGTCAATAATTTCACCATAAACTATGAATGGTATAAAAATAGCACATCCACAGTCAAACATATCACAAAACCTTCAATACAATATATAAGTTTTGTATCATAATAAATCAACTTCAAATAATCTTAAAATCCATCAAAGGATGTTGACATAGATGAAATCAAAATTCTTTTTAAAGAAGTATCTACTTTTATTTTGAAATCATTTAAGATCCATATAAAATAAAACATTTTCTTTGAAAATATTCTTATAAGCTTGTAAGGGAAGCTTTGAAGATTTTATAACGGCGGAAAATAGCCGCACCCGCCGTATAAGTTAAAAAAAACATTCTTACCTTAATTCTGTCGAAAAGGTTAAAAAGGAACTTGTTTTGAAAACGACGGAAAGATTCCTTTATAAACCTCTTATAAAAGTCAAACAAGGGTATAAATGACTTTAACCCATATTCTTGTAAATAGTAAAAATGTTTTGAAATACATTTCAAAGAAACATGGATGTGGATGATAAAGAGATCCCAGTAGGTTATTACGTATAATACAACCTCGGATAATGAAGAGATTGTGAAATAACCCTTACCTTGTAATTTTCCTTGGTTGTGGTAGGTTAACCTCCTGTATAATGGTGAAATAATTGTTATTAAATTATACAAGAATCATATACATTAATATCATATCATATATGATCTTTTAATATTGATTTGATAATAATATCTTAGTATTATCGTTGTTTTGGGTGTTAACTTACTTGTTTTCTTTTGTATGTTTTGTTACGTAAGACATGTATGTAAAGGATAGGTTGTATATTATTCATATCCAGAATGATATCAAGTCCTTAAACATCATTTTTTAAATCATCAAATTATACTTGAATGGATACGATGGAGAATGAATCTCATCGCGTTCGTGGAGACGGTAGTCCGTACGTACGCACGAGTGACAATATCATTCTTTTGATATTAAAATAATATATAAATGGATGGTATATCATATATAAAGAATCATTAACATGTTAGATTTATTATTTAAATGAGTTACACATCATTATTATACCCATCCAAATAATATTATATTGAATAACAATTACACCACGACGTGGAGACGGTAAGCCGTACGTACGCACGTATGGTGACATGTTATTCAAAGGGTGGATAGGATAATGAATATGGCTGTACCATATTTATAATAACATCACAGTATATGTGAGATACTGGAGTTATTATTTTATAATGGTAAGAACAAAGGAAGAAGAAGTGGAAGAAGAAATGAACTTAGAAAAGGGTGGTGAAATCATTACCTCTTCTTCGGGTTCTTCCTTTTGATTTGATCAAAAGGGATCCTTAGGTTGGCTTTCTGATCAAAATAATGCCTCTATGTTGTATTGAGGGATGTTGGGAGAGTATTTGGGCAGAGTTTGGCCGAACCAAAAGGCTTTAGAGGTGTGAAGAAATGAGAAGGAGTAGTGCCTTTTTATAAGAGGGGTGAGGGGCACCTTTGGAAAAGCTAGAAATATTAATTTATAATAAATTCATATTCGGTTTCTAATGGCTCCAAAATTGACTATTCAAAGGTTAAGGTGGGGATAGGTCGAAAACAACTCAACCAATATAATTTATACAGGTTTGGGTACTTATATTAACCTTATCTTTAAGTATTAACTCTAAGTTAATTAGTTTCACTTTTACAATGTCTCTTTGTATTTTTATATTATATGGTTAATAGACTTACCATATACATACAAGCGACCCCCAAGTGGTCCATTAATGATGATCCTATCATTATATAAGTCTTGTGTCCGAACATTAGATTTTTAAAAATTTAATATCAACTAATAATATAATATTTGTTTTAAGAACTCTTTTATGTCAATTTTGACACTATTCAATAGTTGATTTTTGTGAAACTCATAACAAATTGATTACTTCGAACAAAGTACATTAAATCACTCCTAATATATCATATTATCCTAGAAAATTAGTTTAATTCATTAAAAGTTTCATATTATATTTATTTGGGTATTTATAATATCAATTATTTTAATTTTTCACTATTTTAGAAATTACTGCATCATCATTGTGTCATAAATAAAATAAATTATTTAATGTCTAAAAATTATAAATAAAATATCATTATGTAGTAAATCATTTTATCTTTATAATGAATATTTATAATCTAAAATCCAACATATATAACCCTATGTAACAATTGTTTTTCTAAAAGATATATGCTTATGTCATTTTTGTATTCATTTTAACTTAATTAAAATAAAGTGTCATTATCACTTACAAGTGGATCCATGGGGTCCCAAAATCGACCCAAAGATGCCCATGGACGACCATGTATCAACCAATAGGGTTAAGACACGTTTTAGGGTAATTTAGTATTATTATAATATTATTTGTTTAACCCTTATTTACCGGATTTACCCTTAACCATGGTAAATAAAATATTTACCGCAGTAATTATTCAAAATGTGTAAAAATGAAAGTTACCTACTTACATAATTTGGACATCCTGATTCCAAATATGTAATCCATTTTTCCAAATTCAAAACACAGAAGTGGCAGAAATTAATTTAAAATTAATTCCCGCTGTCAAAACAAAAAGCGTGTTTTTAAGAGATAATAACTATCAAAAGATTGACAATTGTTTATGTTCGGTTTAATTGTAAAATTATGTCCAATGACAAACATTAAATTGAATGGTAAAAATATATTCTAAATATACTTTAAGACCACTCAAATTCATAATTTATCAATATTAATTATTTTGATTAAAAAAGTTGTTTTTAATTAAAATTTAGTAATTTTCACTATTCATCAAAATATAAAAGTTATCCGAAAAGTACCAAAATTTCACCCTAGGCTAATTTCGATATTCCGAATCCAAAAATGAAGTCCATTCTGAAATATAAAATATATATGATTTCAAAAAGTAGGTATTACTATTCACAACGGCTAGTTTAATTAGTTGTGGTGTGTGTTAGAACTCGAGGTTGCATACAACACACGCTATCGCATTATTCGAAGGGAAACGTACCGTAGAAGCTTGGGGTGTTACATTCTCCCCTCCTTCAAATAATTGCATCCTCGCAATTTCTAGGGTATTACTGCATAAAAAGACTCGGGTGGTTCTTCATCATAAGTTCCTCGGGTTCCCACGTTGCCTCTTCCATCTTATGGTTTCTCCACAAATCTTTTACCAGACGCGTCGTCCGGTTTTTCAGCACTTGTTCTCTCGTATCAAGAATCTTGACGGGCTCTTCGCAATAAGACAGATCGGGTTCCAGTTCTAATTCTTCATAGGTGAGTACATGCGTTGGATCAGGCATGTATTTCCTCAATAGAGATACGTGGAACACATCGTGAACTTTGGAGAGACATGGCGGCATTGCCAATCGGTAAGCTACAACCCCAATTCGTTCTAGAATTTCGAAAGGTCCAATGTACCTGGGACTCAATTTACCTTTCTTACCAAAACGTATGACTCCCTTCCACGGAGATACCTTCAGGAAAACATGATCACCGACTTGAAATTCCAAATCCTTCCTTCGATTATCGGCATAGCTCTTCTGCCTACTTTGAGCTGCTTTGATGTGATTCTAGATTACCTTCACCTTTTCCACCGTTTCCTCCACCAGTTCTGGGCCTACAAGTTTTCTTTCACCAACATCATCCCAACAGGTTGGTGTACGACATCTCTTTCCATATAACGCTTTATATGGTGACATCTGAATACTCGAATGGAAACTATTGTTATACGAAAATTCTACCAGAGGTAAATATTGATCCCACATACCCTGAAAGTCAAGTGAGCAAGATCTCAACATGTCTTCTAAGGTTTGAATAGTCCGTTCTGATTGTCCGTCTGTCTGAGGGTGGTAAGCAGTGCTCAAAGAAATTCAGTATCCAGGGATTTCTGGAGACTTATCCAGAATCTTGAAGTAAAACGGGGATCACGATCAGAAACAATTGATAAGGGTACTCCATGAAGTCTCACAACTTCATTAATATATAGTCTTGCTAGACGTTCCAGGGGTAGATCTTCTCTTATAGCAAGAAAATGTGCTGACTTGGTAAGACGATCAACAATAACCCATATTGCATCATTCCTTCTAGGAGTCTTTGTTAGCCCCATGACAAAGTCCATCGTAATATTGTCCCATTTCCACTCCGGTATGGGAAGAGGTTGCATGACTCCTCCAGGCTGTTGCCTTCCATCTTTCACTTGTTGACAAACCATACATCTTGACACAAAATCAGCAATCTCCCTCTTCATGTTGTCCCACCAAAAATGTTCCTTCCAATCTCTATACATTTTGGTGCTCCCAGGGTGTATAGAGAAATTAGAACTATGAGCATCATCCAGCAATTCCCTTTTTAGATCAGGTAAATCGGGAACACAAAGTCTCTTCCCGAATTTCAAAATCCCATCTTCATACACAAAGTCTCTCAATCTCCCATCATTCACAGCTTTAATCTTCTTCTGAAATTCTTCATCATCGGTCTGAGAACTCTTAATCCTTTCTAGTAAAGATGGTTTGGCAACCATTTGAAAAAGCATTGATGTTTCACCTTCCCTAGTTATTCCCATGTCTATCTTCACTAGATCCATGAAAATTGGATCCCTTTCAATTCTCATCATGTTCAAAACTCCATGGTCTTTTCTGCTCAAAGCATCTGCCACCTTGTTTGCTTTCCCCGGGTGGTACTGTATCGTACAATCATAATCCTTGAGTAATTCAAGCCATCTCCTTTGCCTCATGTTGAGTTCTTTTTGGATAAAATATACTTCAAACTCTTGTGATCAGTATAAATCTCACATTTTTCCCCATAGAGGTAGTGCCTCTATATCTTCAAAGCAAAGATCACAGCTGCTAACTCAAGATCATGAGTAGGATAGTTTTGTTCATGAATTTTCAACTGTCGTGATGCATAGGCAATAACTCTATCATTCTGCATAAGGACACAACCAAGTCCCTTCTTTGATGCATCACTATAAATAACGAACCCATCATTCCCCGATGGTAGAGTCAATATAGGAGCATTGACTAATCTTCTCTTCAGTTCTTCGAAACATTCTTCACACTCTTTTGTCCAAACAAATTTAACCCCTTTACGTGTGAGCTTCGTTAATGGGTTAGCCAATCGGGCAAAATTCTGGACGAAACGTTGATAATAACCTGCCAAACCAATAAAACTACGTACCTCAGCTATACTCGTAGGTGCTGGCCATTCTTGGATTGCCTTGGTCATAGAAGGATCAACAGAGATTCCATCTTTAGAGACAATATGGCCAAGAAAAGAAATCTCCTGAAGCCAGAATTCACACTTGCTAAACTTCCCATATAATTCATGCCTCCTCAGAGTCTTCAAGATAATGCGCAAGTGATTTTCATGATCTTCGTAGGTTTTGGAGTATACCAAGATATCATCAATAAATACCACCAAAAATTCATCGAGATACTCCTTGAAAACTCTATTCATTAGATCCATGAATACAGAGGGTGCATTAGTCAATCCAAACGGCATTACAGTAAACTCGTAATGCCCGTACCTGGTTCGAAATGCTGTTTTCGGAATGTCTTCTTTATTCACACACAACTGATGGTATCCAGATCGAAGGTCAATCTTTGAAAAGTATTGAGCTCCATGCAGTTGGTCAAATAAATCATCAATACGAGGTAGGGGATACTTGTTCTTTATCGTTATAGCATTGATCTCCCTATAGTCGATACATAACCTCATAGATCCATCTTTCTTTTTAACAAAAAGAACAGGGGCTCCCCATGGAGAAACACTAGGGTGAATAAATCCCTTATTACTCAGTTCCTCTAGTTGTTTCTTTAGTTCGACTAATTCTACAGTGTCCATTCTATAAGGGGTCTTCGATATAGGCCTTGATCCAGGAATCAAATCAATGGAAAACTCAACTTCTCGTTCTGGAGGATGTCCAGGTAAATCTTCCGGAAATACATCTACAAATTCTTTCACAATAGGTACATCCTCTATTTGAACATTCCTTTCCTCACCGACAGTTATTTCATTCTCTTCCTCCCCAATAATTGAATTAAGTTGAGCTACTGGGGGTGGATCTAAATAAGAATTAGGTGGTGATGATTCTGCTCTAAAGATAAGGTGTTCCTTATCATTATCATCAAGAATCGTAACCTCTTTCTTCTTACAATAAATCTTCGCATCATAGTCCGAAAGCCAGTCCATACCGAGGATTATATCAAACTCAATCATAGGTATGACGATGAGATCAGCTGATAAAGAAAATTTATGTGCTCTAATGGGGACTGATTCACAAAACTTTGTTGCAATGATACTTCCCTTAGGAGTTTTAACTGACAACTCCCTTATTAAATCAAACTGGAAATATCTAATTTTCTTAGCAAACTGGGAAGATATGAAACAATGCGATGATCCGGAATCAAATAATGCATTTGATAAACTCGAGGAAACCATTAAATTACCTGCCACCACGTCTTTCGGAGCTTCTACCTCAGCAGTAGTGATAGCATATGCCTGGCCTTGATCCCTTGGCCTTTTCTGAGGTAAGTTCTCCTGACGCTTAGGACATGAATTTGCATAATTCCCCATCTCCCTACAATTGTAGCACTGAACGTTGGTAGCTTCCTTCTTCCCCTTGCAATTATGAGCTTGGTGGCCTTTTTCACCACACTTGTAACAGACTCCCATTCCCTTCAAGCAAGTACCAGGGTGTTTCTTCCCACATTTACCACAGGATGGATATTCAACCTTTCCCTTCTTCCCCTTATTTCCATTCCCAGATTGTTCAGCAGGTCTCTTCTTCTCTTGCTTTGCTTTAAAGTCATAAGACTTAGAGAATTCCTTTTCGGTCTTGATGGCACATGAGACAATGTCTTCGTACGATGAAAAGGATTGTGAGACTAATGCTCGACGGAGAAATGGGTTTAACCCATCAAAGAAATGATCAATCTCACTTCTTGGGTTGCGTATATAATCACCAGCATACCTCGCTAACCTTGTAAAGTTAGCCTCATACTTTGCGACATTCTCATCCTCCTTCTATCTCAGACTTAGAAATTGCCTTTCCATATCTGCTCGATGGTCGCGAGGGAAGTATTTTTCTAAAAACAGATCTTTGAACTCCCTCCATTCCATATTTGATACTTCATCATCTTCCTTCATGTTTTGAATCAATGACCACCATTGATCAGCATCTCCAGTGAGGCGGTAAACTGCCATGATAACTTTCTCCCTTTCACTGCTCCCCAAAGCCTGAAATATTTTCTCTAGGGAATTTATCCATTGCTCAGCTACTAAGGGATTTGTACTCCCATTGAACGTTGGTGGTTGTTGCCTCATGAATCGATCTAACATTGATCCTCCACGCTGCGGATCAGGGTGCTCCATACGGGTAAGGTTATTATTCATAACCTGAGTAAGTTGTCCCAGTATGGTGATTAGCTGATCGGCACCAGTTGCATCACCAGCCCCACTATAATTATCTTGAGCAGGAGGGAAATCCCTACATGGAGTGCGCGCATTAATACGGTTTCCATTTCTTCCACTAGGCGCCATTTCTAAACAATGGCATAAACTAGATCAGTTTATGAATCAAAATATATAATCCCATACTTATAAAACACTTAACATAAATTGAACTATTTATGGATATAATCCATAATCATAAAAATGTTTTCTTTGAGGAAGTATATACTCATAAACCCTTCATAATTATTTGTAAAGAAAATGAGAGTTATCCTAAGCATATCCCCCGGGAGTGTCGTAACCAAGAGTGCAGCAAGGCCCGTTGTCGTGCACCAGTTCCCGTTCGAGTCTAGCTCAAAGCGGTGTTTTCGGGTTTTACCCCTAGGTACATCTGTGCCAGAGCCGCCTCTACCTGCTCGTATCCAGACAGGGATGTATTGCTCGGAAAACTAACAAAATCTCTACAATACCAAAATTCTAGGAAGTTCTTCTATACTAATCCTCAAAGTTCATCTTAGGTCTACGTGCTCTAATCAGAGTTTATCTAAATCTAGCTTCCATGGTTTGTACTAAACTTCTCTGATACCAACTGTAACGCCCCGACCCCAGCTACCCAGAGTCGGTGCATTAATTACATAACATTGGCATGGTCACAAGAAAGATCAAATCCCGAAAGACCGATTGGTTTAGTAGCCTTGGAAACACTAGATATAATCATAAAGTTTTACATTACATTTCAAAGTGAAAAACTACTACAACAACAAAGTCTTCATATCCACACTATTAACCCCTCATAATATCCCTGCAAGTCATTCATAAATTACTTCTTCACTACCTGGGAAAAATAAAACATAGAAAAGGGGTGAGCTCAAATGCCCAGTAAGGATAACAATATAGCGGAACATTCAAAATAAGCATAAACATTTAAGGCAATGAATTACTAAAACAAAAGCCTTTTAAATATTAACTTTCAACATGGTATGGCATAAATAAAATGAAATAATTCCATTTACTTATTCACATGGATATTCTACTAATCGAATAATCACATGTAATATCAATAACCACTTTCATAATGTTGGAATGCATAATGCCAGACTATCATAACCACATAGCCAAGGCCTCGTGCCAAGACTACAAATAAGATTTTGTCAAGGCCTTGTGCCAAGACACTAGTTTGTCTCATGAGACCTACCGATGCATCGAGGAGCTATAGCGGGCTCCACCCGTCACTTATTAAGTCCAATGCATTCCCATATGAAAAGGTTTAAACATAACATAAACATTCGTATTAAAACTAGCATACGAAATGTCAATAATTTCACCATAAACTATGAATGGTATAAAAATAGCACATCCACAGTCAAACATATCACAAAACCTTCAATACAATATAGAAGTTTTGTATCATAATAAATCAACTTCAAATAATCTTAAAATCCATCAAAGGATGTTGACATAGATGAAATCAAAATTCTTTTTAAAGAAGTATCTCCTTTTATTTTGAAATCATTTAAGATCCATATAAAATAAGACATTTTCTTTGAAAATATTCTTATAAGCTTGTAAGGGAAGCTTTGAAGATTTTATAACGGCGGAAAATAGCCGCACCCGCCGTATAAGATAAAAAAAACATTCTTACCTTAATTCTGTCGAAAAGGTTAAAAAGGACCTTGTTTTGAAAACGACGGAAAGATTCCTTTATAAACCTCTTATAAAAGTCAAACAAGGGTATAAATAACTTTAACCCATATTCTTGTAAATATTAAAAATGTTTTGAAATACATTTCAAAGAAACATGGATGTGGATGATAAAGAGATCCCAGTAGGTTATTACGTATAATACAACCTCGGATAATGAAGAGATTGTGAAATAACCCTTACCTTGTACTTTTCCTTGGTTGTGGTAGGTTAACCTCCTGTATAATGGTGAAATAATTGTTATTAAATTATACAAGAATCATATACATTAATATGATATCATATATGATCTTTTAATATTGATTTGATAATAATATCTTAGTATTATCGTTGTTTCGGGTGTTAACTTACTTGTTTTCTTTTGTATGTTTTGTTACGTAAGACATGTATGTAAAGGATAGGTTGTATATTATTCATATCCAGAATGATATCAAGTCCTTAAACATCATTTTTTAAATCATCAAATTATACTTGAATGGATACGATGGAGAATGAATCTCATCGCGTTCGTGGAGACGGTAGTCCGTACGTACGCACGAGCGACAATATCATTCTTTTGATATTAAAATAATATATAAATGGATGGTATATCATATATAAAGAATCATTAACATGTTAGATTTATTATTTACATGATTTACACATCATTATTATACCCATCCAAATAATATTATATTGAATAACAATTACACCACGACGTGGAGACGGTAAGTCGTACGTACGCACGTATGGTGACATGTTATTCAAAGGGTGGATAGGATAATGAATATGGTTGTACCATATTTATAATAACATCACAGTATATGTGAGATACTGGAGTTATTATTTTAGAATGGTAAGAACAAATGAAGAAGAAGTGGAAGAAGAAATGAACTTAGAAAAGGGTGGTGAAATCATTACCTCTTCTTCGGGTTCTTCATTTTGATTTGATCAAAAGGGCTCCATAGGTTGGCTTTATGATCAAAATAAGGCCTCTAGGTTGTATTGAGGGATGTTGGGAGAGTATTTGGGCAGAGTTTGGCCGAACCAAAAGGCTTTAGAGGTGTGAAGAAATGAGAAGGAGGAGTGCCTTTTTATAAGAGGGGTGAGGGGAACCTTTGGAAAAGTTAGAAATATTAATTTATAATAAATTCATATTCGGTTTCTAATGGCTCCAAAATTGACTATTCAAAGGTTAAGGTGGGGATAGGTCGCAAACAACTCAACCAATAGAATTTAGACAGGTTTGGGTACTTATATTAACCTTATCTTTAAGTATTAACTCTAAGTTAATTAGTTTCACTTTTACAATGTCTCTTTGTATTTTTATATTATATGGTTAATAGACTTACCATATACATACAAGAGACCCCCAAGTGGTCCATTAATGATGATCCTATCATTATATAAGTCTCTTGGCCGAACATTAGATTTTTAAAAATTTAATATCAATTAATAATATAATATTTGTTTTAAGAACTCTTTTATGTCAATTTTGACACTATTCAATAGTTGATTTTTGTGAAACTCATAAAAGATTGATTACTTCTAAAAAAGTCAATTAAATCACTCCTAATATATCATATTATCCTATAAAATTAGTTTAATTCATTAAAAGGTTCATATTATATTTATTTGGGTATTTATAATATCAATTATTTTAATTTTTCACTATTTTAGAAATTACTGCATCATCATTGTGTCATAAAAAAAATAAATAATTTAATGTCTAAAAATTATAAATAAAATATCATTATGTAGGAAATCTTTTTATATTTATAATGAATATTTATAATCTAAAATCCAACATATATAACCCTATGTAACAATTGTTTTGCTAAAAGCTATATGCTTATGTCATTTTTGTATTCATTTTAACTTAATTAAAATAAAGTGTCATTATCACTTACAAGTGGATCCATGGGGTCCCAAAATCGACCCAAAGATGACCATGGTCGACCATGTATCAACCAATAGGGTTAGGACACGTTTTAGGGTAATTTAGTATTATTATAATATTATTTTTTTAACCCTTATTTACCGGATTTACCCTTAACCATGGTAAATAAAATATTTATCGCAGTAATTATTCAAAATGTGTAAAAATGAAAGTTACCTATTTACATAATTTGGACATCCTGATTCCAAATATGTAATCCATTTTTCCAAATTCAAAACACAGAAGTGGAAGAAATTAATTTAAAATTAATTCCCGCTGTCAAAACAAAAAGCGTGTTTTTAAGAGATAATAACTATCAAAAGATTGACACTTGTTTATGTTCGGTTTAATTGTAAAATTATGTCCAATGACAAACATTAAATTGAATGGTAAAAATATATTCTAAATATACTTTAAGACCACTCAAATTAATAATTTATCAATATAAATTATTTTGATTAAAAAAGTTGTTTTTAATTAAAATTTAGTAATTTTCACTATTCATCAAAATAGAAAAGTTATCCGAAAAGTACCAAAATTTCACCCTAGGCTAATTTCGATATTCCGAATCCAAAAATGAAGTCCATTTTGAAATATAAAATATATATGATTTCAAAAAGTAGGTATTACTATTCACAACGGCTAGTTTAATTAGTTGTGGTGTGTGTTAGAACTCGAGGTTGCGTACAACACACGCTATCGCATTATTCGAAGGGAAACGTACCGTAGAAGCTTGGGGTGTTACAGTTTGAGGATGATAGGTTGTAGTAAAGATCAGTTCAGTATCTAGAGCATGTTTAAGACTCTTCCAAATCCTATAGGTGAATCTTGGATCTTGATCAGATACAATAGATAGTGGTACTCTATGCAGCCTTACCACTTCCCTAATATATATCTCTTCTAGTTCATCCAATGATAAATCCTCCTAAATTTCAATAAATTGTGAAGACTTTTTAAGACGATCCATAACAACCTATATTCCATTGTTTCCTTGGGATGTCTTCGAATGCTCGGTGACAAAGTACATGGGGATGTTCTCCCATTTCCATACCGGTATGGGAAATGTTTGCATCATCCGCTTAGATTTCTTCCTCTCTCTCTTCACTTGCTGACACACCAGGAACTTTTATGTATACTCCACGATATCCTTATTCATATTATCCAACCAATAATGCTCATGGATATGTAGATATATCATTGTGTTTCTAGGTTTAATAGAGATCTTTGAACTATGTGTATTATCCATAAGTTCGTTCTTCAACTCTGGACTTCATGGAACACATATTCTTTTCCAAAATCTCACAATTCCTTCTTCATTAACATTGATCTTTGGGGATTTCCCTTCTCTGATAGCTTCCACTTTCTTCTAAATTCCCAAATCATCCTTTTGATCAACCTTTAACCATTCTAAATGAGGTGGTTGAGCAATAATTTGGGAAAGGATTGATGATGTTCCCTTCTATATGATTCCCATTTCCATCTTCATCATGTCTAAGAAGATTGGATCCTTCTCAATTCTCAACAATGATAAAATCATCGGGTCCTTTCTACATAGAGCATCTGCCACCTTGTTCGCTTTCCCATGGTGGTAATGGATTGAGCAGTCAAAGTCTTTGATCATCTCATACCATCTTCATTGGTTCATTTTCAACTCTTTCTATGTGAATATATACTTGAGGCTTTTTTGGTCCATATATATTTCATAGTTTCCCAAAAAGAGATAATACCACTGAATTTTCAATGTGAAGGTCACTGCATCCAACTCCAAATCATGTGATGGTTAATTATACTCATGAACTTTCAATTTACTTGAGTCATAGGCAACGACATTTTCATTTTTCATTAACACAGATCCTAGGCCCTTCTTCGAAGAATCACTGTATACCACAAAATTCTATCCACTTGTGGGTAAAGTGAGCCCGAGCGCAGCGATAAACCTTGTTTTTAACTCCTTGAATCTTTCTTAGCATTCATCACTCCAAGAAAACATTACTCCTCTATGAGATAGCTTGGTAAGAGAACTGGACAATCATGAGAAATTTCTCACAAATCATCGATAATATCTAGCTAACCCCGAGAAGCTACAGATATCTGTTACCGATGTTGGCCTCAGCCATCCCTCAATTGCTTCTGTTTTAGAGGGATCCATAGATATTCTATTTCTTATGATGATATTCCACATGAATGATACCTCCTTCAACAAGAACTCACACTTGTTGTAATTTTCACAGAGATTATCTTCTACAAGTTCTCTAGTACAGTTCTTAGTTGCTCCTCATGATCCTCCTTAGTTTTGGAGTATATCATAATATCATCTATAAAGACTACAAAAAATTTGTCGAGGTAATCCCTAAATACTCTATTAATTATTTCCATGATGATTGTTGGAGCATTAGAGAGTCCTAAAGGCATTACTATGAATTCATAGTGCCCATATCTTGTACGAAAAGTAGTCTTGGGGATATCTTCCATCTTCCCCCCTTACTCAATAATATTCCGACCCCAAATCCACCTTGGAGAAGTATTGTGCTCCATGTAGTTGATCGAAAGAGTCATCGATTCATGGGAGAGGATACTTATTCTTTATCATGATATCTTTAAGCTCACAATAATCGATGCAAAGGCGCATTGACCCATATTTCTTCTTAACGAATAGGACATGTACAACTCATGGTGAAGCACTTGGGCATATAAACCCTTTATCCAGATTATCCTGTCGTAGTTTCTTCAGCTCCTCAAGCTCCACAGCAGCTATTTTATAAGGATTCTGGGATATTGGCAATGCCCCAGGTATAAGATCAACATAGAATTCAACATCTCTTCTAGGTGGAAGACCATGAAATTCCTCAAGAAACACTTCAGCGAATTCCCTCACAATAGGCATGTCTCCAAGGTTGGTTTCCTCCTTAGACTCAATCATCTAAGAAAGATACACATGCTTATAGGGAATTAATATCCATGCTTGAGACGATGTAGCTAAAGAAGATTCATCTTCTTTCTTGCACTTGTATAGAATCGTGGGAGGATTCTCTACATGGAGAGTGATTTCCCTCTAACGAAAATTTATGTTGGCTCTATATAAGGAAATCCAATCCATGCCATGAATTGCATCAAATTTCACCAGAGGGTGTATGAAAAGGTTTTCTAGAAAATTAGATCCATATATTATGACATGGGAGAAGTTATATTCATGGAAAGCAATAATTTCCCCATTTGTCGTACTCACCGACATCTTTACTTCCATGATATGTGGTGGTGCTGGGATTGTTCTGGTAAGATTTTCGGATATAAAAGAATCCATAGAACCTGAACCAAAAAGTATTTTTTATATTTATGAATGAATAACTAGAGTACCTATCACCACATCCTTTTCGGGGTTCACTTCGGCAGTAGTGATTGAAAAAGATCACCCTTGTTGCCTTGAAGGTTGTTGGTTGCCTTTAAAAGCCCTTGGCATAGGGTACTAATTTGAAAGATTCTCTGGTTCTTTGAATTTTTAGCAATGAAAAATGTGTGGAGGTTCTAACGCAGTGTTCCTCTGCTCTGTTGCAGCCGTAGGTTTTTCTTTGTTTGAAATTAACAGCTAGGTGCCCTTCTCTTCCACACCTAAGGCATTTCCTTGTCCCCTTCAGGCAATTTCCGGGTGTGTCTTTCAGCACATTTTTAAAGAGGGGTGTTGTATCTTCTTAACATTTTTTGATTTATCCATTGGACCACCTGAATTGAATTCCACCTTACTCTTCTTATCCCCATGATACCCCTGAGATTATATGATCTCCATTTCATCCTTGTCGGCACATCGGACAATTTCCTCATAGCTGTCAATGTCACGGATCGCCAGCGCTTTCCGTAGGCAAGGTTTTATCCCACCAAAGAAGTGGTAAGCCTTACATTTAGGGGTAATGAAAAATCCAGAGGTGTATCAGGAAAGCCTTGTGATGTTTTCCTCATACGCTCTGACATATTCTTCTCCTTATTCATGAGGCTAAACAAGTCTCTTTCCATCTTATGTCGTAGGGTGTGTGGAAATTTTTTATCAAAAAACATCTTTCGGAAATCCTTCCAGTCCAATGCCTCGATCTCCACCTCAGGCTTTGTATTTTATATCAACATCCACAGTTGATCAGCTTCACCCTCCACACGATAAGTATCCAGGATAACCTTCTCTTGTTCAGAACATTGAAGGATGGAGAATATCTTTTCAATAGAGTTGATCCAGTAATCAGCGATTGAGGGATCAGATGATCAATTAAAAGTAGGAGGCCATTGTCTTATAAAGCTCCCGATATCGGCTTTTTCTTTCTTCGGGGGGGGGGGGGGGGGGTTGAATGCTCCTCTTGACCCATTTTTAATTTCAAAAACTGAGTTAACTAAGAGATAAGCGTGACAAAGTTCACGATTCCTGCTCCCATCGAACTGGGCATCTCATTATCACAATCATCACATTGACCTTCACATAAGTTGTTATCCCTAGTTCTCCTGTTACCAACACTTGGCTGGAATAAAATGAATGTTAGGTGAATCACATAAATCTTAATCCATGGAAAAAACTGATGACTAATAAATAAGTTTTATTTCTTTAACTTATGAATCCATAGGCTATAATATTTGTTATTCCTGATCTAATTTCTAACATATATTCTTAGGGTAATTTTTTCCTTCACTTAATAAGGGTTCATGATAAGCTTATGAATTTAACAAAGCATATCCTCGGGGAGCGTCATAACCAATAGTGCAATGAGGCTTGTTGTCGTGTTCCGGTTCTCGTTCGAGTCTAGCTCAAAGCGGTGTTTTCAAGTTTTACCACTAGGATATATATGTGCTAGAGCCGCCTCTACCTGCTCGTATCCATACATGGATGTATTTTCTTGATAAACCACTTACTCAATAATCACCAATTCTTAGGGATGTTTTTATTATAATTATTCTTGTCTCTAAGTCTTTACTATGATTTTTTAATCTTAATCAGAAAAATAACTAAACCAATACTCTGATAGATTCTATAAAAACCCTTATTTTTATTACGCACATAATCCTAGTCTCTTACATAAATATTCACTTGATACATCATAGAACATCGAGAGGTCTAGTTTATTTTGGGATTAGGAACATTACATAACATCTTAGAACATAAAACACACGACATCGTTATTGAAAACGTCCTTTACATGACCACTACATTCCCTCGTACTTAGCATTGCAAGGGATAACCTGAGGAAATGCACAAGAAAAGGGTGAGCTATAAAGGCTAGTAAGGTAATAAAAATGGAATAACCTGAGGAATACAATTAATATTATACAATAGGAATGTCAATGGATCACCCTGCTTAAACATTTCATTTCATGCATAAGTGGGCCACATGGATCATGGAATCAATCAACATCATAAGTTATTCAATGATAATGTAATGTGGAATATATACATGAAATCACCACTCATATGTATATGTGTATAAAGATGAATTCCTATGATAAAGACATGGGTATGGTATTCACGACACAGTGATCTTTGCTTGGAAAAACACGGTGCAATTTCAGCAGCATAATAGTGTGACATAAGGATTCATGAAAATGGCTGATGAGAGAGAAAAGGGTGTCTCATCATATATACATGAAATGGATAGTAATTGGGTCGTATAGATACATTTTCCAACAATCTTAATGGAATTTATATGCATAATATAAAAGAATTACTTAGATGTAAAAGAGGAGATAAAAATTCATCAAGGAATTTCGGCATGGTAACAGTTGTACATGGGAGGCATTAATTAGAGAGAAAGGGGTCTCCCATTATCCAAACATAAAGAGGACAGTATGGGGAGGTGATAAATCATACCCCAACATTTTTAATTGTAAACAAAAAGGCATGAAATCTTAAATAAAAATGAACAAAAATGAGAAAGAAAGAAATCTCTTACTTGGAAATGTGATCCAAAAGGCTTTGGAGAGGCTTGAGAGAGGATTATTGGGAGGATGGGAACCTTGGGAGGATTCCAGAGAGAGGAGGGAAGGGTTTGGTCAATCTACACAATATTTGAGTGAAGAGGAAGTGGGATCTTGGGTGGGTTTTTGTAGGAAAGGATATAGAATTCTTTATTATTTATATTTGAGACACCTCACATTAAACTAATCAAAACCACAATCCAGCCCATGGTTTTTGCCTATAGTTTTTAACAAAGGGTATTGGAAAAAATATTTTACAAGCCCAATGGCCTAACTTCTAAAAATAATAGGTTTTCTTATGTGGAGGTGAGTAACACACTCAAGGAAAACAATTTAAGAAGACAAAATGTTTTATATGTTTTTGAGGGTCCACTAAAGCTTTGTAAAATAATTAAAACAAATAAAATATCACATTATTTTAATAATAAAACATATATTGGTAGAACATAATGTTTATATTATATTATTAAATAACTATTTAGTCATTATGATGTCCTAAAACACATTATATATTGAAATAATATTTAGTATTTACCCAAACATTCGACTAACTCATAAAATTAGGAAAAATTCACCGTTGGATAATTTCAACATCCTAATTTCAGAAATAATATTCATTTTATCTAAATAATTTCCTAACTATGTGAATTTTTACTTTTAAAATAAAAACATGTATTTATAAAAAAATTCATGGGTTTTGACAAAAACGTCTTCCAAACCTAATTAAAACATTCAATTGCGTTCATAAAATTATATGATTATTTATATTTAATATAAATTAATTTAATTATAAAAATATTTTATTAAAATATTATTTATTTAAAAAATCTATTAATTCATCAAAATAGATTAATAAGTTGAATATTTTCTAAAAAAAATTGTGCATTAAAACTATTCACAGAGTAACATTAATAAAATGAATCCACATTCTTTATACAAAAATATTGTACATAGTAATAGTTCTAGGGTATTGTTACATAACCCCTTAAAACCCCTGTATAAGACCGTAGGGTATGGTGTGCAATGGTGACAGACTCTTTGGGTTGCTCAGATATCATCACTCTAGTGGTAATATCTATTAACTTCCATTTCACCCGTAGTCGGTTCCGCTCAAGCTTAACGTGTTCAAGAATGGATTGGGCTTGGTCAAGAGCGAAGCCCATTGATTCCACCTCCTTTCTGAGCTCTGACAAATGGGATTTGTATGGGGAACGTCTACTAGATGAGGCCATCGCTTCTTTTGTCAAAGTAAATTGGATTTTTTAAAGACCTATATTTATACTAATCATGTGATCACTGTTCAACGACTATATTAGCGACGGTCACAATTCATATTGGTATTTTAAAATCAAGAAACTAAAATCCAATGAAGTTAACATTTTAAATAACCTTAATAAACATTTAATTAGATCAAGAGGAATTTCCATTAATGAATGTTTAGGTAGTTACAAATGTGTTAGTGCTATTATTGAATTTGATTGACCAATTGTTCCAGATGACATGTTTTTTCCATGCCTAAAATATTTAAATATAAAGAAGTTTAAAATCAAAGAGATCAAATATCATTTAATTTTTCTTGTCTTTAATCTATTTTTCAACCCTTGTATTTGGCCCAGTGAAACAATAAATAATTTTTCATCTATTAATGATGATGCTTTGAAAAATGATAACTCTGATGAAATTGAATAAATGATAAGGGATATTGAAGAATATGAAATTGAGAAATAACAAACAATTGGGAATCTATATGGCGATTACGAAAAAACATTGTATAATTGTTATATGAAATTCATATATTAATCATCACAGTTTTGATCGATTAACATGAAGCAGAAACGTGGTTGGAGTGAAAGGAGTTTTATTATTTTCTATAATTGTTGAATGACATTCTTCCTAAAGAAAGTGATCTTCCTGATTCACTTTATAAAGTGAAGAAAAAACTATGCATGATGGGATTCGGGTGAAAAATACATTCTTTCCTGAATGGACGTGTCTTATATATGAATGAATACAAATTTATGTCAAACTGTCCAAAATGTGGTACATCGCAGTATATGTTGAAATAAAAATTACATGTTGATTTTGTAGTTGAGGAGACACCTGCCAAGGAATATTGGTATCATCTTACAATTATATATTTGAAAAGTTTATTTTCAAATTCTCATAATTCCCAATGGAAAAGATTGAATGAAAATGAGTGGATACTGGATGGAAAATTTAGGAATCCAGCTGATTTCCCACTTGAGAAGAAATTTTATCAGCAGTTTTCTACATTCTAAAATGAAGGTAGAAATCTCAGACATGGACTATGAAACCATGGAATGAATCTATATTGAATCCTTAGTAGCACACGTAGTTCATGATATATTTTATTGGAAATTTAAAAGATATCTCTTGAATTTTGTATGAAAAATAAATATGTCATGTTGAGATTAATTATCTATGGACCAAAACAGCTTAGAAATGATATTGATGTTTTCTTTTCACCATTAATTGATGATTTAAAACTCTGATGGGAGGATGGTACTATACATTATTATTATTATAAAATGGGTTATTTTCAACTATATATAGTGATTATGTTCACAAAAAATTATATTCTATCATATTGAAATTTATCTACATATAGTGTTAAGGGGCATAAAAATTTTCATTTTTCGAACAAAATACATCATATTATCAGATGCATCATAGGATAAAAATAGTATACATGTCTCATCGAAATTTTTTTTTCTATAGATAACTCTTATAGAATTTTAAAAAATGAATCCAATGGATCATAACATTGATGTCATGCACCTGGAGAATAATATCTGTGATAGAATGATTACAATATTGTTAGATATTAAAAGAAATAATGAATATAGGTTGATAGAAAGAGTTGACCTATTATTAATGGTAATACATTTGGTGTTCTCTCCAAATAGAAATAGAAGGTGAACATTCCTTCCCATGTCTTTTCATACATTTTCCAAGTAGAAGAAAATTATCTTTTGTCAGTGTCATCATGATATCAAATTGTAATATAGGTATTCATCTAATATAAAAAAACATGTCTTTAAATAATGTGAAGTTGACAGGTATGAAATCTCATTATTTTCACATCATGATAAATAAACTCCTACCAATCTAATTTTATGCGATATTTTCCATCCGTGTAAGAATGAATATCATGAAGAAGTATTATTTTTTCAATATATTTTTTAATAAGGTGATTAATCTAAATTCCTTGAAAAATTTAAAAACAAAGAAATTATTAAACATTTTTTGTTGGAAGTATATTTTCCTCCATATTTTTCTATTATAATGGTGCATTTAATGGTTCATTTGGTATGATAAATAATCCTATGTATTCTAGTATATATATTGTTTATGTATCCATTTGAAATTTTTCTAAATTTATTGAAGGGTCATGTTAAGAATCCATATTGACATAAATCCTCTATTATTGATAAGTATGTTTATGTGGAGGTTGTTGTGTTTTTGTACAAGATACTTGTATTTAATGGATCAGACTACATTTCCTCCATATTTCCATGAACAAGGTAATTATGGGGGAAATGGGATCTACAACTTGAAATTCAGTTATTTGATTTGTGAACAAATAATGATGGTACATTTATACATCGTTGATAACATAGATGATGCTCAACCATATATAACATTTCATATTTATATTTTGATACAATGTTATCCAATAAAGAATGATATGTGGATTTTGAGTGAGCATAATGAAACTTTTTTTCCATGGTCTAGAGAGAATGTTCTTGGTAGATCAGACACATCAATGAAATTGTGATGGTTAGTGGGTGGCCTATGTTTAAATATTATAACAATGTCCATGTATGAAATAAATGGTTTTACATTTCATATGAATGGTCTAGAAAACAAAAGTACAATTCATAAAAGTAGTGTATTAGTGTATGTAGAAGAAATACATTTTTGGAGTTCTGAGGATAAAATACCAAATTCAACATCAACTGCATATTATGGTGTAATTAATGAAATAAGTGATGTAGAATACATTAAATTTTATCTTCTAGTGTTTAAAAGAAAATGATTTATCAATAAAAATAGTATTAGGCATGATGAACTTGGACCGAAACTTGTTAATTTGAATAGAATAGAATACATAGTTGATCCTTTTATAATGGTAACACTTGAAAAAAAATTATATGTTCTTCATCAATATAATATGTAGTGGTCTCGTTTTTTACAAGGAAACATAGTATAG
Source organism: Viscum album (assembly GCA_963277665.1). NCBI lineage: Eukaryota > Viridiplantae > Streptophyta > Magnoliopsida > Santalales > Viscaceae > Viscum > Viscum album. Next base: position 2,079,790,129 of record OY728143.1, on the reverse strand, counting down.
TGGGGATGATAAAGTTGATGAAGATGTTTATTTATAAGAGAACCATACTTCCATGGAAATATTAACAGATAGTATTGATAAGAACGTTATAAACATGGTTCGTTTCATATAAAATCTTCCTAACCATGGAATTTGGGGAAAAAATATTTTATTAAATTCCTAATATTTCAGGTTGTAACATATGTTTATTTTTCATTTATATTATATGAATTAATAAAATTTTATATTTTATATTTTTATTTTATTTTATTTATTAAAACACATACTTTAACTAATAATTTAGACAATTTTATTATATTACTTACATTTTTTATTGTTTACCATGTTCACCCATTAGTCACTAATATAGTAATTTCTTTTATTGTAATAATATTATTTTAAATATAATTTATAAAAAAAATTATTTTTTATAAGATAATATTGAATAAATATACTCTTTTTAAATGATTTATTATATTACATAATTTATACTATACACACAACATTTTTGACCTATTTCTATTCATTTACATGAAATTTCATACCTCATTACTATTGTTTTTATTTTAGTGATATATAAAAAATGTTAATAAAAAAATTAAGTTTATTTTAGTTTATTTTATTATTTGATAATATTTAATTTCTTTTTACATTATAATTGTAATAGTTGAATTTGTATATTTTTTAATGAATTGTGCATTGATTTGTTAGAAAATGACAGATGAATCAACTTATCAACCACATACATCTAGAGATGTTCACAATCAAGCCTATAGGTAGGAACATGCCCATGCTCCTCCAGATGATGCCCTTCCTTATTTAATAAATACATATACTCCCATGAGGTCAAAGAATGTTTAGAGTGTTTTTAAACATGGCAGCTCAAATTTACCAAAATTATCAGTTTCTCATTTCTAGTACAAGATGATACTAGTATAATTTGATGATAATTATATTCCAAGAGGTATAAATTAAATAGAATTAATGATTTTTATATCATTTTAGGATTAAATAAACGTTATCATTTTGATTGATGATTGGAGAAGTGTTGAAAAATTGACACTCTATCATTTGTGGGAGACTGTTTGGGTAAGATCATTTGTTATTATGTTAATTTTCATGAAATGTTATTGTAATATATGTTTAACCATTCTTATTCGATTACATATGATATACCTTACACCGACAAAGTCGGGAGGAAATGTTTATCATTGGTTGCTAGGATATGAAGGGATTTAAAAAAAACCCTCACATCCGATTTCATTTTTTGGAATACGTAACATCCTAACACATATTATATATAAGTCTTTATATATGATTATACAAGAAACTGATTTGTTAAAAGTATAGATTAAGAAGTTTTTTTAGTAACTGTAAAGTTACCCTATAAAAGTTATTTTCTATTAATGGCCTTATTAATGATTTATTTATGATTTCTTACTAATTTATTTGTTCATTATTTATAGAAATCGAGAAGATCTCTTTAAAATATAAAATATAAGGATGTATACCCTCATAATTTAACTTAACGATGGTATACTTTATTGAAATATAAATTTATGTTTGAATGATTTAATAAAAAATAGAGTTGAGTCTTCAATCTCTCCAGAGGTTTACCATCAATCCCCCTAACTATAAATAAAATATAGAAGAGGAATGTGATGAGAGAAATAAGTGAAACATATTAGTAAAGATTCAAGGTTTGTAGAAAAGAAGATTTTAATATTATTTATTTATTTATTTATTTATCTTAATTAAATTCAGTATTTATTTTTCATGATTATAAATTTTTTTAAATAATTCATATAGAATTAACTTGATGAGTAGAGAACACCAGGTGTCTTTTTAAAAAAGCATAGGAATAATATATTAGGTATAGAATTAGGAAAGCCCAAACATTAGACTCGTATATGAGGATACCATGTGGTTGTACCAGGGAAAAATTTATTTCCATGTTATTCAACTAATATAATTAATAGTGTTTATAAAAAACAATAGAATATTTAGAGGCTGAAGTTCAGAAAATTCATGTAAAATAGATTATAGGGTTAAATCTTTGGTAAATTCAATGTATGAATACATGAAAAGATAGTTTTATACTACCCCTCCACAACCGCCAACAGCTCCCACTCCTCTGCCTCTACCAGTAGATCAAACACCTTATCCTACTCTAACACCACCCCCTCTAAAGAATCCCCATTATTTCTAGTTTTTTGATGAGGATCCACAATATCATATTGTTTCTCATGGGATGAAATTTTGTTTTGGATATAAGATTCATCCTAAAAAGTTAGAGATAATACGTCATATGGTCACTATATATGATATTATAGATATATCAGCTGGAGTTCCATTACCAATAGATGAGATGAGTACTGTTGAAAAATGTATCTGCAAAATTGTAAATTTTCCATCTAGACTTTTGTGACATACTTCAATATAGTTATCTGTATATTTTATCTTTTATTTCATTTTTTTATTAAATTTGTTTTAAAATTTTAAATTTTTAATATTTATTTATTTTTTAAGAAGAATAATTTAAAGGTAAATAAATATTGTGATGTCAATAACATATACAATGATCTGGCACTTTTTACAAAAATTCTTATATTATTTATATATTGTAATGATATTCAAATTTTTTGTTCGGTATTTATGAAAATCCAATGGAATGTGGTGGTTGTGGGAATGCAGTAACTATGGAAATTTTGAAAAATGATATCCTGAAGCTTGTAACAAGAGATCAGTTGGGAATTACCACAATGAAACTTTTCCCCCTAAGTCTTAACATAAATAATTCCATGAATTTAAATAATTTAAAATTAATAAATTTGATGGTTTTTTATTAGTTATCTTTATAAAATGTGTACGGATAATGACAATAACGATGTATATGGATGTATGGACCCATAGTTCATTTCACCTGCACTGATGATAATTACTTATGTGGAAAATAACACTTTATAGTACTAGAATATTTTAAAAGGATGTAATCATTCTTTGTTAGATGTTTCCTTATATTTAAGAGTATGAAACAACTATCTTAGAATGTTTTATATATGTTAGAATATATAACCAATACCCTTAAATTATTCTTTTATATTAGTGGACATTGGATGTTAGGTGTTTTATGTCAAATAAATAAGACACTTTATTGGTTATTCTTTATCCATAGTAATGTGTTACAAGAGTTTAATGATGTATATGAGATTTATGTTTGAATTTAGACATAAATTTGTCCATAATAAATAATTTTAAATTTATTTCATTAGGAATATTTTCTAACACTGGATGGAATTTTTTCCCATATCCAGTAAAAAAAGAGCCAATATCAAATATGTAAAAAGTTAAGGTGAATTATAACTCATAATTAGATAATTTTGGATATATTACATATAAGTTTTATTTTAATTTAAAATTTCATTTTAAAACTATTTTCATTAACAATAATGCATCCGAGAAAGAAAATCTTATTTGATAATATTTATGAATGAAATAATTTGACTTGGGACAATTACAATGTTCCAATAGGTTAGATTTATTTATAAAATATTCTCTAATATTTAATTTGTTTTATACATAATAATTTTAAATGATTTCATTTTAATTTTTATCTTTTTATGACCCTCTCCCACATAGTGAACAATAGCTCAGACACTTATAACTGGACTGGAAATATAATTTATCAGGTTTGGTTCAATTTTATATTCTTCACTATTTATTATAATTTGGAATTTTTATTTTAAATTTATTTCTAATTGTTTTTCTTCTAATTATATTTGTCATTATATTGTTTTTTTATTGGTCAGGTATAGAGAAGAAGGTTCAAATCAAATATTTAAACATATATATTTTTCACATTGGTTATAAAATAACCGACATGAAAAATCCTATATTATTTATTTCACATCAGTTATATAATATCAAACATGAAGACCCATATTTAAAATTGATTATTGAATAATTGACATTACAAAAACTTTATCAGGTTATTTTTTGATGTCGTTTATCTTATAAATGTTGTGAAAAACCCACTTATAAATGGGTTTTTACATCTCTTATAAAATAACCTATGTAAAAAACAATTAGATTATTTATTTACAACATGTGTTATTTATGAAACATTAAGTACATATTGATAATGTCTTTCTTAATAATGGAACCATATAACTGACTTGAAAAAAATAGAACTTAAAATTCCATTTTCCACTAGGCTACCTTTACTGCTGATTACAAGTTTCAAAAATTATTCTTCCTTCATCTGTAAGTCACACTTACTATACTTTTCATATAAAGTTTCCATTCATAGTGACTTTAGTATCGTATGGAAAATCTCCTCATGTTCCTCCATTATCATGGATTATATCATAATGTCATCCACAAATAATAACATAAATCTGTATAGGAAATCTATGAAGATTGTATTCATTAAGTCCATGAATATTTTGGAAGAATTAGTGAGTTTGAAAAGAATCACTATGATCTCATAGTGTCCATAACCTATTTAAAAGGAATACTTGCGAATAACTTCCTTTCACAACTTTAATTAGTGATATCCCAATATAAGGTTTCCCTAAGAGAAATAAGTAGCCCCATGTTGTCGGTAAAACAAGTCATATTTCTGGGACAAGGGATACATGTTATTTTTCATTATTTTGTTGAGATCTCAATAATATATTCATTGGTGCATTGATCCATACTTCTTCTTGATGAAGAGAACTGTCACACCCCATGGTGATTCACTCATGCATATAAAACCCTTTCTTAGATTCTCATGTAACTACTTATTTAGTTTTTAAAACTCAATGGTGGCCATTTGATAATTTTTTTTGATAAAGGAATAGATATAAGAATAAGTTCAATTTTTAACTCAACCTCTCTATTTAGAGGAAAACTGAGAAACTCTTTATGGAATATATCTATTTAATCCCTCATGATGGGAATGTCATCAAGTATGATTCTATCCATTGTCTCAATCATTTTAGAATGACATGTCTTTACAAAAGTAAACAATATCCATAATTGAGGTCATGATTATTAAGGATATTAAACTTCCCCCATACCATAGTATTGGATTGAAGGATGGTTTATGAAGTCAAGAGTTGTATCCCTTTCCTAACAATTGATGTTGAGTTTGTCTAAGGATATCCAATATATGGCTAGAATATCCTCAAACACTACCAAAGGGAGTCTGATAAGATTTTATAAGAAGTTTAGTCCATAGATGATAATTGGAATGTATTTATAAACATTGGATGTATTAATTTCTCAATTATTTTCATATAGATAACTCATCCGCCAAATTTTATGGTGGATTTCGAATAGTTCTACTAAAAATTCATTATATGACTCAGTGCATAGAACAGATTCAAATATCACGTTTGTTATTCAATTAAGAAAAACAATATACCTATCATCATATCATTATCGGGATCCACATCATAAGTAGTGATATATTCCCTTCCGTGATTCCTTGGTCATTGTTATTATTGATTTCTTCCAACAACCCTTGTCTTAGGGTAATGGTGTGCATATTTCACGTGTACATGATGTTTAAACACTAAACTATTGGCCATGTGTTGATCTGAACCTTCTCTTCTTCTTCCTCATTAGTGTGATTCATCATATTTATTTAGAATTTATTAGCTATATACCCTTCTCTTTTACATTTTATGCATAACCCGGTTCACTTTATGTAGTTTCTAGGTTGTTTCTTCCAACACTTTTGACACATGGGATGTAAGGTTTTATTTCTATCATGGTATTTATCGAACATATTAAACTCCATTGTCCTCTTATTTTAATGGGTCCATTAGACCAATGAGAGTATCTAATTTCCTTTTAAACCATAAGGGAACACCAGATAATCTTATCATAACTGAAGAATTATTTTAATCACTAGCTCTTTTTGTAGACTCGTATTTTTTCCAATAAAGAAAAATCCACATTTCTCTCGGTGCTAATGTTAAAGATGATGGAATATCTTACAAGACTTTTTAATTATTCTTCATATTCCCTTGTATGATTTTCTTCCATCATCTTCATTATGAGGAATTCCCATTTCATCCGGATATAGAGGGTTTGGGTAGAAAATTTACTGAAATGTATTTTTCTCGAAATAGTTCCATTCCATGGAATCCATTTCTGTTATGAACTTTCTGTTCTTGATCACTGTCCACCATAGATCAACTCTTTTGTCAAAATGATTGACCTTCAATAAAACATTGTCTTCCTCTGAGCTCCAGATGACAGATAATATCTTCTCAATGAAGTTAAACCATTTTTCATCAAAGAGGGAATCAGAAGATATTATAATTATGGGAGGACTTTCCACATGAATTATTTGAGGGTAACATTCTCTTTATTTAGATAATTATGGTTCTCTACTTGATTCAAGTTATTATTAATAACATGACCCATATGAACAATTACTATCATAATGTTTTGAGTACCTTTTCCTGTAATATTTGGCATACCATTTGTGAAATCATCACATTTCCAATCCCAATGAGTATTGTCCTCAGTTTTTTAAATAATATACATTAATAATAAAAATAAAATACATTTAGGGGTCATAAATACATAGCTAATATGAATATAAAAATAAATAGTTGAAAATAGAAGGATAAAATTTTAAATGAAATGTATATCCTCACTTGTGATTCCCTAGGATTCAATCTAGGTAATAAATTAAAAGCTTCTTATCTTATATTATTATTAAAATTGTTACAGTTAATAATAGTTCATAATGATCTTATAAATTAACCAAAGAATATCCCTTGGGAGTGTAAAACCAGGTGCACGGTAAGGAATGTTTGCATGTATCAAGTTACCCAGAGCTAGGGAAAAAGACCTTGTTAGAGTTGTTACTCCTCGGTACATCTATACCAAAACCATTTAAACTTTCAGTATGCATACAAGGATTTATTTTTATGATTAACCACCTACTATGTACTAACCCAAATTTTGGGATGCTTTCTTATACTTAGACTTATTATTATGTTCATCCCCAGATCTATTTAGTCATAATACCAAACATAACTAAAAATTTTCACTGATACCAAATATAGAATCCCTAGACTTTTATAAAAATCATTACATTATTACAATCATAACTAACCATCAAATTACAAGTTATGGATCGTAATGTATAATGTATTTAGATGATTGGGTACATAATTTAACATCATGAAAACCTATTTTTTAATAAACATATTGATATCCTAAATTCCATTGATATACTATATCTGAATAGGATAACCAAGGGAAAATATAAAAAAGGTATTAGCTAAAAAACTCATTAAGGAAACATGAATTAGAATAAAATATATCACATGGGTTAGATGGAAAAACATATTGGAATAAAAACATGTAACATGAATAAACATAAGTTATAATAGCATTTATATCATCGTAACAAATAATCAAGGAATCATATCATTGTGGAAAAAACATATAACATGACATAAACATGATTCTAGGGTAATTTCCAAGATTATATAAAATGGTGGAAAAAGACCCATAAAGTAATCAGGTTCAATCTCTATCCCATTATGACATCTCATGATAATATATAATTACCCAACACATTGAAAAACTAACTGGTTTCACCGATAATAACTTATTCAGGAATATGTATTCCACATGAAGAATCGTACATATGGAATCAAACCGAACATAAGGTTTACCCATAGAAAAAAGTGGGTTTCATAATCATGTCATATGGAAATATAAATGGCCATATATCAAATGTTTCCATGAAATAATGGATTTTGAAAAAATAAGGACAAACATACATGAATATATGTATATATAATTAGAAAGTTTTTCCATATTAAGTGAAAACATTTTAAAAGGGTGTTAAAAAACATTAGAAATAAGTAACTCCAGTGCAGCTTTATGGGAAAATATTAAATAGTTGTTAAATTGGAAATGTTTTATAGTAATCACCAAATAAATAATTAACTATAATATTTTTCATGATGATATTAGTTATTTTATAAAAAATGGTGGATAAAATTACATTAGGAGTGAACATGGAAATGGGTAAGAAATCGAGAAGTTTTGTTGAATCTGTCTTGCTTATCAGGAAGAATTGAGAAGGGAACCTTTCTAAAACATGTATATGCCAATAAAATATGGAAGATCTGGTATTTATAAATTATTTTTTAATGTATACACATAATTTATAATGAGTATAAAAGTAAATATGAATTACATTGGGGTAAAAGGGGGTAAATAGTAACCTGAAGGAAAAATGGAGGTTCGTGTAGAATCTCTTGCCTTTTGTGCAAAACAGTTATACAACTGATCTTTATTTCATAAATATTAAAATAATATTAATTAAATAATAATTCCATAACCTTTTTAACATGTAATTTTTTATTAAAATTTTATAAAATTCATTTATGGCATTTTTTATGAGTTATAGTGTTTTATTTCATCATTCGATAGTGCTCGTTTACTTAGTTTTAATGACTGATTCACTTACATAAGAGTATGGAAGTTCATGTAAAAAAGGAAATAGAAATATAGAATTGAGGTTATAATTTATTAATGAAAATAGATAAGGATAAATTATTTTGTAAATCATTTTTATATTGCATGTGGATGAATCATTAGATAAATAAATCATTTGTATTATCTTGTGAAATATTTTCTCACAACATACTTTTTTTGCTTTATTATTCAACTTTATATGTATATAATGATTAATAAAAATTAAATATGATGTAATTCATAGATAATAAGTTTTTTTAAGCATAAAAATGGTTTATTGGGCATCCTTGAGGGTGTTAATGGAAAATTAAAATTTTTCATCTTTAATGGAATAAATTAGCCCCTCACGAATAATGCTTTACATTATAGATTAAATGGTAGAGGAGAAATTTTTTGATGATGTATAATTTCATTAGAATAATAAAATTATAAATTATTTAAGGTACTAAATTTTTCATACCATTTCAATCCATGGATGTGAGTAGAGAATAATAAAAGAAAAGAACATGAAAAAAAAAGAATGATGAATTTACTTCTTATATTTCCCATCATTGAGAACATTTATTGGGCAATGGTTTTGGCCTACTAATGAGACCAAGAGATGCTGGATTTGTGGGATAGGTTTGGGAATATATTTTAGATGAATTTAGACAAGTATCATTTCATGATATATGTGAGGTGAAAAGGTTGTGAGGGATAATAATTAAAGGGGAGGAGAGGGGTGTGTTCTCGTTATTTTATTCATTAGATTGTAATTTGGGATCAATATTATGAATAAATTCATAATTATCACCAAATATAAAAAAAATAAGGTATGTTTGATATTATAGTTCTTACATCAGTGATGACTCAAGTAATAGTGTATTTAACTTATAATGTTTCTATTCTGTAAAATATCATTTTAATTAAATTCATCATTTACTTGGAAGATTCAAATATTAAAATTATATATGATTTTTTAGATAAAGAAAATTTGAATAAGGTATTATGAAATTGTCTTAAAATCATTAGATAACAAAATATTAGCTTTAGAATAAATTTTATGTATGCAAATTTTCTTTTAAATAAATAAATTTGTTATAAATTTGTAATTAAATATTTATAACTTACAAAAATTACTGCACTTAATTAATAAATTTTGAAAATATTATTTAATTTTAATATGATTTAATTATATCATAATTTTATTTCTAGTACACCTAAATTTTATTAATACATTCATTGGTGAGGTTACTATTCTATTGGTTGGTTTACTATTCATAAGTTTCATATTACTATTCTAAAAGTCGTGTTATTATTCCTTTGGTATATATTTCTTAATATCTTGAAATACCTATTATTTCATTGTTTCTTCATTTATGATGTTATTATTTTATTATTGATGTGATTAATACTATATGAAATAATTATAAGAAGTGAATTTTCATAGATTAAAATTTTGGGTTGTTACATATGATCCCACTCCTGGTTATCAAAATATTTACATTCCTGATGTGTCTTCCTTGGTGTTGGTGAACATGCACCATAAGTGGAAATGTGTTGTGTGGTTCCCTCAGTAAGTGATTGAGGGTAAATAATTGGAAGGAGTTAGGGATAGTGGTTACTAAGAGAATACCTTGGTGTCTCTTGAACTAGAATGGAGATATATTTGAATTCATTATCCTCATTCATATGATTATGAAGGTCGTGATTTTTGTGCTCTAGGAAAATTCTTACAAAGCGGTTGGTGGTGGCGATGAGTGCCACATGTTTCAATGAATCTTTCTTTATATTGTTTGGAATCATCAGTTTCATTGTTTGGATAACCTTTTGTGTATCCTTAGGGGTTGGTATTTTACTGTGTTAGTGATATTGCCAAACCATTATAATCTCCACCTGGAGATGAAATTGATTAGAAGGTGAGGTTGTTCTGTGACTCGCAAGTATTGTAGCCCTAGCCAATTTTTGAGAAAAGTCAATAGATAAAGGCATGATATTTGGACGGATTATGTTTTTTAGGGTAGTATCTATAGTCGCGAGGAAGAAAAAGGAACAAGGTCATAGATTAGTGCATCATATCAAACATGATACATGTTCAATCCAATATATATGGGTAAGACCATGTTCTTTTTATTATTCCAAATATGTTCATTTTTCTTTCATAGACTTGTCACAGTCAGGAAGGACTTATTTCATGAGATTACTGGATCCATATAATCATTTGATCATTTTACTCATTTGTTATATTCATGTTTGGAATAAAACTTTTTTTAGGATATGCAAACAATATGGCCTCACGGATGGTAAAATAATCATTTTTTGAGAGATTCAAGTCACTTTAAGTAATTTTTATCGAAAACTCCGTAACAATATTTTTCTAGATGCATGGCTGTGAGGGATGTTGATTGTGATACACAATTATTCACATTAGTTTTACCATATTGTCTCTAACAGAAACTCCAAAAAATTCCCACAGCCATAATTGAGTATAGACCTTCTTTCTAGAGGTCAGTGTTCAATTAAAATTTCTAACACAATGACACTTAAAAGATCACATTGGTCAAGATTATGGGATGTATGGAACATCATATACTTTTAGGTGGAATTATTTCCTACTCTAAGACACTTTTACAATATTATTATATGTTTTATAATATCTTCCTAATCTCGATATAGGACCAATTACAATAAGAAAATGATTATGTGTTGAATCATTCCATGTGAAAAGGGGGATATATCAATGTGCTTATTTATATACATCTTATTTTCTTCATTTGTTTCCCCTTTGTATACATCATATTATATTTGTATTCCCTAAAACATGGAACTCCATATTTTACTACCATCTATGGAGGAGGCTTATATCTTGAGGATGGGATTAATCCTTTATGAGGCGATTTATGTATCATGTCTATAGTAAGAATCAAATCCCACCATGATTGTTAACCCCACATAGTTTAATTTCATGAAAGAATGATGTATATGATGTCTATAAGGAACAAGATGTTGGTTTCGAGCCTTAAAAAGGTGTCCTATATATCCTTGTAATGGTATGAATTAGAGTCATAATTGTTCAAACACACCGTCGGGACCAACTCTGAGGTGTACTATCTTATATGGGGGAAATAATATCCTAAAATTGATTTGGTATTACCAACTGAGGATAACTGACAGGTGGATATTAGTGATTTTAATTATTTGATTATTTCAAATTCCTAATCTCACATGATCCATTCTTGATGTAAGAAAATAGGGATAAAAAGTAATAATTCTAACTATATATGAATGTTGGACTAATACATTGAGGTAACCCTTATAGAGTATTTTAAATGTATCACAGGTGTTAGGAAGGAATTTTGTGTATCCTAGTCATGGAAAGAATTAGAGTCATTGTAGATCGGTTTTCCTCTCAATCCAACAGTGGAAGTGGATCGAACATATTCCGATTGTAGATATTGGATTTTTATTGTTGTAATATTAGAGAAATGGATAGTTTTACCCCGATTTAATAATCCTATGTATCCAGGTTATGGTAGGAATCAAAGTTCACATAGTTTATTTTCTTTCTCAATCAACTGGTTGATGGGGAATGAGGATAATCCCATGTGAGAAATTGGATCTCTATAGGTGGGTTGTCAGATAAATGGGGGGACTTACATTGGAGTGTATGACTATCTGATCTCAAGAATTTGTAAGGCGTCATTTGTATCATGTTATAAAATGAATCAGATTTCCCATAGAGTAGTTACCCTCTCAATTTGTTCGTAGATGAGGAAGAGTGATAAGACATGGGGTTGGTTGGGTCTTGATTGTGGGAATGTCAGTGGTATTGGTGTAAATACACTAAGATGGATTTCAATTTGATATCAAGCCTTATGAAGGCTTCATATGTATCCTGGTCGTAACAGGAATCTGAGTACTCATAGTTTTGTTCAGAAAGGGGAATGCCCAAATATATCAAATGGGCAAGTTTATGAAATCCTAGGATGCCTGTTCAATACAGGTCGATTGCCTTTCTGATATATCTGATAGACTATCTAATATGTTTGAGGATGATTGTATTTCAATGGTTTTCATATAGTACATGTCCAAATACAAACACTTGATTCAGTTGATTTTTCTAAAGTAAGTATCATAATTTTAAGGTTGTTTATATATGTTATTATATGATTAATGATTACATTCCCTAAGGGTGTGTAATTACAAGGGTTTCCACATCTTGAGGGTGTCACAAGACCTGGGTAGCAAGCCCTAAGGACTAGGAAAGGCGTTTGTGGCATGCCTTTAGGATATTCTATGAATTTACCAAGTTTTCTATGAAACATGTCTGAGAATTTATAGACATGTCAAATGAAAATCATTTCATCTCAATTTACATGTCAGTGGGTGTCGCCTAACCTCGATGACTTTCCCTGGTGACATCGTGAGACCTAGATGACTTTTCCTCGTGTCACTACATTACTTGGGTGACATGTCGAGAGGTCATCATAAGATTTTACCAGGAATCCCAGAGGACTTCACAAGACTTGGTTTCTATTCCCAAAGTGTTTCATGTAACTTTCAATAACATTCATAGGGAACATCGCATAATCCAAATAGCATGTTAAATGATCATCACTTGATTTGGGAGACAGGTCCTAGTGATGTTACATGATCAAGATTGGTCATGAAAATCATGTGAAGATAAGTGTATCTATATTCCCTTATGTATCCCATATTTTCAGTCTTTATTCTATCATTTAATTCATATGTGCCTTAGGTTTCTCATGTATTTTCTTAATTTGGGTTTCACATGATCCAACCGAAATGTGAGACGTCCTTACCATGATCTTTCCAGCATGACAATAGTTCAACACATTATCTATAATGTGATCGCATGAAATTTATATGATTTTTGTATGATATCTTAATTTGTTACCTATAGTTTACCTATTGGAAAACCTTTTTATCATGTGACTAGTCCCTTTGATAAGTCCACTCCTGTGCTCACATATATGATCCATATATCTATCCATTTTTCCTATTTTGGGGGAGGGGCGGTTTATAGGGCTCAAAACACTTATTATAAACCACCTTTCATGAAATGTGTCGAGTATATTTTATCAATATTCAGTTGATGTTTATTGTTTATTTACTTCTCATGATCCTATCATGGGTCATCATTGGAACTGCATGATGATCAAAGACCACCGGAATGTTCCTTGTTTTCCATTTTTATTATAACCAGGCTGATCAAAGGGTCTTGTCCAAACCATTTAGATATTTCTATAATATTAAACATGTTCATGTCGATAATAATAAGGTTATTCACAAGATCAGGATTCCTTTAAGAAGGCGTTCGCAAAATAGAAGATGACTTGTTTAGGGCCTTTTGGAAGAAATTAGTAACTTTTCAAGGAGGGCTCTATGAGATTAGGACGACATGCCTAAGAGGCATTGGGACATCATATTTTATTGTCTAAAGAGATTTTGTGATCAATAGTGATCACTCAAAGAATATTACCCCATTCACATGATGGACATCATATCCTTTCCCTGTAAGAAGCTTCTAAATTTTCCCCATTTATTACATTTTTTTACCAGAACATTAGATCTCACATAATCGTATAATAATTTTCAATGAAACCCACCATACGTGATTTAAATGAATCATGTGACCAATAATGGGTCTTTTGGTGATGTGGGAGCATTTTCATAGACAACCTATATGCTTTTCTATAGTTTCTAAGGGGTAGAACCGAATTGAAAGGAAATTTCTAAGACCCTTCACATGATGAAGGTCATATGTCTACAAGATCTTATATGATATGTTATAAATGGCATTGGGGGATTCATAGACTCTTATGAACCAAATAAGTGTACTATATGAATATTTGTGTCATAAAAAGGCTTCCTTCTTTTACATATTTTCTTCCATTATTTTACCAGGGGTTTGGATGATTTTTTTGTGCTTTCTAGTTGAGAAGTCATGTGACATGGAGGAATTCTCTTTGTATCCCTCACTCGATCACCAAATATTGAATGGAAGACTTTGAGATAAAAATGAGGCTTCTAAATGCATCCCCACATGATCCCATGTAAATCATGAGTTGTGAAAGAACAGTTCACATGACCCTATGAAGGTCAAGTGATAGTGTGTCCATTTTCAGGTTTTGTGATCCGCCTGTTTTGGAGACCTTATATTCATTTTTTGTTATGAAAATAATACCCATGATTCAGGTAATATCTTCTATTACAGATTTTCCGATTCAAAATTATCAAGATTCAACAATTATAAATAAAATAATAATTATTTAAAATGATAACAATTATTTTCTAAAAACCATTAATTTTTAAAATAACATATTAGTCACCCTTTCCAAAAAAATGAAAAACTAATTTATACCACATTCAAAAGAAAAAACTGAAAATTTTGATTAATTTTTTAAATCATTATATAATAACTATCTTGGGGTCAATTTTTTTTATTTTTATAAAATGTTTCTTTTTTTGAGGAATATTGAAAAATACTATATTTTAATTGAAAACGTACATTTCCATTATATTATATATCCATTTAAATTATATTTTTAATTTTTTATAATAAAAAGTGGAAAAATTATATATCTATTGATCAAATTTTTTTCACTGGAATCATTTTCATATTTAATTGTTATAAAAAACATTCTAAATGTTTGGACATTTTCTCTTTAAAAACCCCATTTCACTTCACGTATGTGGGATTATTTTTTATATTAAAATTTTCTAATTATGTGAATTGAATTTAGAATAATGGATTCCATGTTTTCAATCAGAATACTTTATGATATAAAATAATGTCAATTAATTTTTTTTATCAAAATTAACCGTTAAAATATTAGGAACTAATTACCATGGTTGAGATAAAAATAGTTTTATTGGGGATTAACCAGAAAGATAATGTTCAAATTTACCTAAAATCTTTCCAAAAATATTTTTCATGCACATATTTTGAAATCAAAATATCTATTACCCCTTTTTCCTTTCAATGATTACAAGTGTTCCACACACCTCACATATATTTAATAAAAATCCTCTCTTATTTACATTATAAAACCCTTTTGAATTAGAAAATATCATATTGATTCAATTACCAACTTGATTCCTCTCATTATATTCACATTATATTTGGAATAAATACAAACTATAATGGATTTTGGTTCATACATTAGGAGGATACCCAAAGAATAGGTAATGTTCTTCAACGAGCATTTTTATTTTATTTCTTCTTCCAACTCCTTAAATAAAAATTAAACCATGATTATATAATATAAATACTGTATATTATATAATAATATGTTTTATGTTAATTTCATGACATAAAACCATATCCATTTCCACCAAACGGTTTATAAAATAATCATTCGTGGGAATGGTGGAGAACCACCACACGAATCAGTGTCTTTTGTTTTTTCATTACCACTAATAACGAATGTGTATAATGAAACATATAAAGTATATATATTTTTAATGTATTATAATTATACCTATGTATTCATTATATAACATATAACTTTTTATTTTCCATTATGTAGTTCATACGAAAAAGTTTCTTGTGTGTATGGTGACAACCACCTCACGAACAACGTGATTCCATTTTTAAATAAAGATTCACATAAAAGGAAATAAGAATAATGGTAATGAATATTGGTGATATACATGAAATAATTATGGTATTCATGAAATATCTATCATTATTAAATGATATTATATCATTGTTTACGCTAAAAATTGTAACATCATTCATGTATGTCTAGACTACCACCTTCACAAACTGATACGACTCTATTTTCATCACCACACCATATGAATGATATATATAAGTGTATAAATATTAATAATATGATACGAATATGATATCTTGATCATTATTTAAAGATAAAATATTACATAATTTATTTTCATGATGATCATCATAAAACAGAAATGTTCCTAATGCATATGTACGACCTACCGTCTAAATGGTTGTAATGTAATTCATTTTTTAATAACCATATTTCAGTATTAGTTTTAAATGTAAAATGGATGTAAAAGTATGATAAATATTTCATTAATATTATTTTATTAATGATCATACTATATAATATATGCATGAACTGAAGCATTCATGATGAAACACACATGAAAAAAAGGCAATAAACACCTGAAAAAATGAAAATAATGAAATGTTATTAACAGAAGGGTGATAAAATGTAATAAAAGTATCATATATGATATAATAAATATAAATATTATTTTTTATTAAATTAATAACATGATTAAAAACACTATATATATATTTAGAAAATGTTTAACCAAAAGGAATTTTGAGGTAAGGGACTTCATCTAAATTTATTTTCAATGAGGCATATCTTAATGTTGTGAACCTAATTTATTTTATTTGTGATATATGTTTCACCTTTTACGTGTAATATCATGAATAATTCCTTTTTAATTATATTTGATATTTCAATTTTAATTATTTAATTTAAGTGGATTTTAATTAATTATTACCAAGTGGTAAAGAATTTCATATTTTAAAGTCTTTTCATTAGATTATGTAATTTCATCAATGCCTTTCATATAATATGATTATGTGTATATTAAATTTTGATCCCATTATTTTTTATGAACACTTGTTTTATGTGGATTTAATGATGTTTAAAATATTATATATTTTTTATTAATTGTCAAATTAATATTGTAATCAATATAAGGTTTTATTTCACACTATCATTCTAATCAAGATTATTTATTCTTGAATTTCGGTTGAGAGAATTAAATTTATCATTTTATAATAAAACCTTATTATTTAATAATAATATATTTATTAATTATATTTTATAGTAATATTACCATTTACAACTATTTTGATGCTGGAATAATTAAGATAATGTTTTTTAGAAAATCTGACATTATTTCTATATTCGGCTAGAAATATTTTTTCTACAGAAGCATGTTTTATAAAAAAAATTCAATTTTCTTTTAACATTTTCCAAATAATATATTATTAAATTTTGTAAAAATTATTTCATTTAAATGAAAATAAAAGTAATCATTTTTTAAAATTCAAGAAAATGCTCTTTTGGATTTTAATACCAAAGTGAAAAAGAATATGTCAATTAATTTGTATGGAATGAATGGAATCTCTATTATTCATGAAGAATATGATGTTTTAATGATTTCTTTATTAGTTTAAAAATAAAAAATCAATGAAAATTATTTTCAAACTGTTTTGGGAAATTATATTTTATTAAATGTGATTTTGAAAATGAAAATTTATATTCCTCAAAAATGTTTCTAAATATATTCTTATGGTATTTCTATTCATGAAGGATAATATCCCTTTATTACTACACTAATGTGTATATATTGTATTTATATCATCATTATTATTTTAATGGTTGTTTTGTGATCATTTTGACCAATGAAATTATTGACATTCAATTTATTTTTTATTTTTTGTAGTCATTGACATTCCCTTGAAATATTCAATTTCATATGATATTTGGACATTAAATTTACTATAAATATCAATATTATTTATCATAGATATATTATTTTCATAATTACTTTGTAATTTTTATATATGGTTTTCTATATTGAATGTTATTTTTTTGTCTGAGGAAATATAGATAAGTATATATTTATTACCCCATGGAGACATTTGAAGTTATGGAACATTGCTCATGAATTAAATAGATAATATGATTAGTTATGAATTATTTGGATCTACAGTGATGTTTTGGGCCTAGTATAATATATCCCGCCAAATGTATCGATAAATCTCATGAGAAAAATAAGTCAGCTAACATTAAAATGTTTTTTCATGTAGTTTTAATTCTGATGTTGAATATTCTTAATGGTGTACGTAACATTATTCCTGAGATCATGGAGTCCAGTAATTAATCATTTAACTCATTAACAATTCAGGTATTTTTATCCTTGAGATTATCAAAATGATATTATCACTGGATTCATTTCATTCTCAATTTATTGATTAAATGGAATGTGTTTTTAGTTTTTTACATTTATATATTGATTGTGCATTACCTGTATTGATAGTCATAGAGCTGATTAAATGTTATTTGTATTAATTTAATTAATGTTCAATATTGACAATTCTATTTCTTTTCATGAAATTCCGTAGTTTGAATGATATATGTGTTCTGTTTTTTTACTATTCTGTATTTATCATTCTTGTTGATTCTAGATATACTTTACTATATATAACCCTTACTGGGAATTTTAGCTTACCGAAAAAAATCCTTTTTATAGGATTTTATTAAGTGTATTATAAATAATGTGAAAGGATATTCAAGATGGAATAATTTAATTCTGAAAAAATGTTTTCATTTTCATTATAATGTAATGAAGGAATTGTGTATGTATATAGTTTAACAAAAATAAAAAACTATTCAGTATTAAATGATTTGATTCCCTATATCTTATGCCAATTTAATAAATCAGACACTGGATCCAGTTTATAGGGGTTGGGGTAGCTAAAATCATTGTTTCAACCAACCCATCCATACTTAATTAAAGTCAAAATTATAGGTTGTTTTCCATAAAAATATCTATGTTTAACTCTATATGAGGATGGACTACACAAAACATTCACAATACCATAACTATCTCATTTAAAAATTCATACATAGTAGGCTCAATGTCATCCCCACCATCTCAATAATAGTAGTTGTATTAAATCAACATGAAATGTTAGGATAAATAAAAACAATAATAATGAGTATCACCATGTCCAAACCCTATCTCTAAAATATAACCTATCATAACATGTTCAATATGCATCCCAATGTTAACAACTCTAAACTCTCAACTGAAATTACAAACTGCATCACCTATATCACCAAAACTAAAACACTTTACATAACCCGGCCTTCCCAAACTCACCCCTGCATTTTACAACTCAATAATATGGTGATACAAAAACATAGAATATAACCCATATCTCCTAATCCTAATTTTATTGAGTATTCCCATCAGTCACGATAAACTCTATACTCTAACCATGCCATTCCATCAATAACAAGCCCAAATAAACCACAAGTTTTTTTCCATTAGAAATTTCTAATCCCACTAGTCCAACCTCAAACTATGTCTTAGCCAAATAGATCATATTTAGATTATATAATACGTTAATTTTAACATATTTATCCCAAAAAAGTATACATATCATAGGTTGTATTGATAAAAGAAATTAGACATGCCTCCTTATATTATAGGGTCTACCAATTGGTAATGAGGGTCAAATAGAACCATGTGGTTACAATGAACACCCAGTTTCATTGAAACAATTACATGAACTCATTAAAACATATTTATTGGGAATATTATAAATTTAATAATATTGACTTGTAACTAAATCATACCATAATTAAATAACCAATATATTCTATAAAAATGAGACTCTTTAAAAAAATACAATAAAATATCCCAATATATATAATGTTTTGTACCCATTATATACAATAAATATATAATAGAATTAAATTAATAGAGACACTATTACCATTCCTTAACCATGCCTCAGAAACATCTTTATGTCACTGGTCACCATATATCAACCCTCACCAGTATTCCCTTATATGGTCTTCAAATCCATTGAGATTCATTTATAGGGTTTCAGAGTAATGGTCAGTAGGATATTACCAATATTTTTCCTTATATAAACTAATATATATATGTGTGCATATATGGATTAAATGAAATGAATGTAGAAAATGTCACATGTATAAACTGTTGAAACTATTCTATTCTCAAGAATCCACCTCATTGGTCTTTTTCTACTTAAATTATCTTGATGGAATAACCTCGATCATAAATTTTCTAACAAAGGGTTTTAGTAACACATATGAACCAATCATAACAACTATTTAGAAGGTTTTTATATCACTTAACATAGAATATCATTCTTCTAGAGGTGGGTGTGCATCATATGTAGGGCACCTATCATGGGTCAATACATCCCACCTAGAAACATTAATCTAGGGTTGATACTTACCACATAGAGACACATCCCAAGGGTTAGTTAACCTAGCCAGGAAAAAACTATTATTGGGGTAATACACCATTCCATGAAACTCCACATAGAGTTTAGTTAATCACCGATTACAATTCCTCTCCATGTTAGTGCATCCCACATAGAAACACATCTCGATATGTATTCCATATTTCTGTACATCTTTCACATGGTAGTGTCTTTAAGAGAAATTTTCTTTAATTTTCTCCTTCAACAAATTCAAAAAATAGTTCTCATTACTAATCTATTAAAAAATATAATTGTGTATATCAACAAGATGGTTTTTAAATAAATAAAATGTGTTGTTTTTAATATTCCTCAGTGAAATTAATGAATTAAATAACATTTAATAACAAATCAAAACTCATAATTACAATCATGGATTCTTTTTATCATAATCATATCCTTCTGTAGGATATCATCACAAAACATAAGACTCATATCCTAATATACTTTTTGTAAAATCCCCAAGGTCATAAATCATAGTTCACTAGCTCAGGGTTACTATGTAGACCCATTATCACCAACTACAGTATATTTTACCACTTTTTTTAAAAATAATTATCATTATTTTCAGATCCCATTTTTTTAAATAACTTAGACCATTATCATAACACCAATCCCATATGTCAAGTGACTATCCAAATAACACACTAAAAACTAAACATATACTCTAACCACGAATATAAACTGATCATTAGGTGGTTATCATATTGGTCTAGTTTGAGTGTATATCCTATTAGAATTCAATAATGTTTCACAACTTTATTCACTGAAGTAACAATCAATACCCACAAGTTATCCCTCTAAGATAGAACATATCTCATATGGTTTCTCAAATACATCCTTACTGGGGGTTTTCCATACTCATTTTTCATGACGAAACCTTTACAAGCCTTATATGTTCCCTTACTAATCCACAGAGGCCATTACCTTGGGTTTTAACCCCCGTAAAGTGTCAGTCTCTATAAAACCCAAGATTATCACCAAAAGAAATCATAAATAAACACAAAACCCAATGTCACACATATATGATCACTTTTGTATCGCAGCTAGGTCCACCATAGTACCCCGTAACCACATAATATACCTTATCTAAGGATCAGGCTACCCCCACCTACCGTTCTTATTTTCCATACAGTAAAAAACATATATATATATATATATATATATGATATAATTATTTGGACCAATTCGTACAACCATAGAATTTTACCTTCTCCTAATCCTACATTGATTTATTCTGGTAAACATCATTTAGTATTATCAGGCACACGATCCTATATCAATCAAACATCATGATAATTAATTTTAAAATGTTATAATTATTATTGTAATTAATTAAAATTATTAATTTTATTTTTTATAAACAAATATATCTTACTCATAATCATAAAATATTTATAATCTCCAATAATAAGTAGTAGAATACTCATTACAAATTTTTCAGCATCAAATATAAATAATCTATAAAATCCAAATTTTGAATAATCGACCAATTTCATCATGTTTTAATTTAAAGTTAAGTAAAAATCAATAAATAACTTATCTCATGAGAAATGGTTTGATAACATTGTTTTTCATCATCCCATCAAGTCCTTTGAAATCTAAACATCAAATTTTATATGTTCCGATGTGTTTCGACCAAGATCTCGTTGAATCTCAGTCTAAATACACAATAAATTATTTTTAAATTTGATGGAAATTTGTAAGAAGATTTAAGAAGTAATGGAACAATATTACATGATTCCACCATAATAAAAACCATTGGATTGACCTCCAATCACATGTAATCAAAATAGGTTCAAAATAGGGGAACAACAATGAGAGGTTTTTCAAAATTCCACCCTAAAAAACCCTCAACTACAAAACCTTGAGGAACTATAAAATGACTATTTTTTTACACTTTTTTAAAAGCAAATTATCTAAATAGGTACCCAGTGGTGTTTCATTGGAAATTTGGCGGCTCATTGGATACCGGGTAAAAAACTAGAAACTATCTTGTGACCAAATCAGTGGGATAGACCCAATGGTTTCTCAATCAGATATCTTCTTGCCTTTATAACAACATTTATTCTATTTTAATTTATCTAACACCCTTAAATTCCATTTACGTATTTTTCCCATAAATATACTCCTCCAAAATATATTTTTAATCATTTAATCTATGTCTAAACCACACAATTTGATTCTAAATGCCATAAATTGAATTCACATAGGATCGTATTTAACTTAATTCCAAACATTATCTGTTCTGAATGACCACTAATGAAGTATTCCATTAAAAACTAACCAACATGCCACATCTCTTCCCTAAAATGACTCCAAATTCTTATCCATTTAATTTTATTAGTCACTGAGATATGATGCATGCTCACATACTGAGGCACCCAATTTCATATAAATAACCACTATTTCACCAAAACATATCAAACTATCAAAATCCATCGACACCTCCAACTATAGTCTATCAAATATTTACTTCATTACATTAATGATATATCCGAATCAATTTCCGTGAAATAATTATTGATCATGAATGATCACACCAGCTGGGATCTTGCTACACCAATAACCATTGAAATCATAAAGACCCATGTATCACGGTTCCGATTATGTTTAATATTTCAATAAAGATTTCATAATATTTTATACATTCATGAAATTCTTATTAGAGAACATTATAATAAAATATTTGATATCACTTATCTAAACTAGGACCCCACACACATAGTACCATACGTATGTAATACATGAATAATTCATAAATAATATTCATAGTCTCATTTTAATAATTTATCCCTATTATAAATAATTTCTATTTTAAATATTTTTTAATATTATTCAAGATTACAATCATTATTTAGTCAGGATGAGACAACCAATCTGATTGGTATCCCCATTTTAGAACTTAATACTATTGATCCTCAACTACCGGATTTATCTTCGATACATGCATCCAAGAAATACCGAATAATCTCAATTGAATGTGGTTTCGGATGTCGATGTATATAACTTCTGACATTCTTAATAAACCACCTCAAATAAGGTATATATATAAAACCATTTGATGGTTTTCTAAGAAAAAAAATATTTTCCAAATCCTTTCTTACGAAGTATCTATCTATCTATATTTTATCATTACATAGTTTTTGACACTCAGGATACAAGATCATTGTTACCAGTTAAAATAATCCCACAGTCCTTTCTTTGGGGCTTATATCCATCTTTATTATTTGTTAAAATACAACCAAATTTTATACCTAATCTATTATTGTAACATCTATACCCCAATGGTACCTATCAATATCAATGACCACATTCACTATTATGTGAATCTTAAATTATAATCCATTTAACACTCCCTACTATCAAATAGAATGTTATGTAATACACTAGTTCCCAAGTAACCATAGTTATGGTACCCACTATATTTTCATAGCAATCACATTGTGATACTCTCACCTTGGTGTTTACATATATTCATTAGTCATCACAATACACTATTTAGATTCATCCAAAATTCATAAATAATCACTCACATGGGTTAGCCAAATTTATAGGTCACAATCATTATGAAACCCAGAAAAGTTTACCACAACACTATAATGGTCTCATCTCTCACACAAACCATACCTCATTTCACTGGTTATCTCAAGTCAATCATCATTTTACCATCTCCATAATATTATTTCTCTGAGTAACACATTTTGTAGTATCTAAAGTCCAACACCCCAATCCATATCTAAATAAAGAAAAATTTCCTAACATTTTTTCAAGATTACTCTCCAAACTTATCACAACACATGTGTCGTCATCCACAACATCGCATTGAAATCCCATGACATAAATGCAAACATATATTGAACTTTATGTAGCCCTAAACCAAACCATAATAGTCATATTCCATTCATGATCCACCAATCCATAATACACAATAGAAACAAAAAAAAAGATATCTTTGTTTTCATAACCAATACTCATGGAAGCCATGCATGTTATCATAATGAATTTTTAGTCGTCATCATATCATTATCATTAGAGTCACATGACTCTCATTTATTAACCAAACAACCTTATAGGTTCTTAATATTCACCAAATTACAAGTATCACATGAAATAAATGGATAATAAATCATAAATAATCACTAAATTCTCCATCTAATGTTTCTATTTGTTTATCTCATGTTGCATAAAATCTATTCTAGGTAAGTGATAATGATAATTTTCCCAATGTAATAGAGTGATCATTTAAAGACTCTCTCAATAGATAATGACTGCCACTATGATCTATCATGTCTCATACTCAAACAGGAAAACACAAAAGTGTTAATTTCGTATAAATCTAAACTCTTATATTATGATTAATTTTCTATCAATCCTATTATAACGCACCAAATAAACTATTCTACATGCCCCCATGTATTTCAATTTTATCTTCAATGAAGAACCAACTATGTTTCCAAAATAAATAGGTACATGAGGTATTATACCACAACTATTATAATATCTTGAACAAATATAATACATATATTGATCCCACTATATGAAGATTCTTATCTTAATTCTCATCTATAAGGTATCAATGTTCGTGGGATTACCCTACTCTCATAGATTACTCTAACATCCCAATACACATAAAATCGCCCTATTATTTGACTAATATACCTGAATCACTTCTGTATTAAGTGACATTATTTCATTTATCAGAACACTAGCTTAATTAGTAGACCTTAGCCCATCGATGTCTCATCCCATGATATAGCTCACATGATTTACTCTCAAATAAATCCTGTCAATTCATTTTATTTCAATACTTCCTATAGCATTCGTTGATATGATGCCTCTCTATTCCCAAAAAACATATTATGCAATTATAATCAATTCCTACATGTGATTATGGATGATATTTTTATCTAGAAATTCATATCATATAATTCATTAAAATATAGTTTGTTTAATTACAATTTCACTTATAAGTAATTTTGAAAAACATTGAATAATTTATTTTTCATTATTTTGATAAAAAATACCTATTTTCATTCACTAAAAAAGTACACATGATAATAACCTTTTCATGTAATATTATGTTCCTTGAAGGATTCATGAACATACCCCTCCTTCCACACCATGTAAATAGGAGAAATAAATACAGAAATCATAACACCATATTTTTTCTAAAATCATCTCAACTATAAAAAATAAATACAATAAACAATCTTAACATCCTAAAAACTATTATTTCAACCAATATATATGTTAGATAGGTACAAATATGGCCTCTATCCACATTAAAAATCATTCTTATATCCAAATTTCTTATATTAAATAATTTGAAAATTTAAATAACTCTCTAATCCAAATTTATTATCAATTTCCATGAACCCACCTATGTATCCATATCCAGTGTCCTAGAAGATCACATGCATACAACCCAGCATTCTAGAGGCTTCCAACTAGTAGTTAGGGAATAATAAAATCTCTTAAATATATTATATCCTTAGAATCACAATAATAATTTTATCAAAATAGGAACATATATAAAAAGAATAATATCAAAATTCAATAATAAATATACAATGGAATGATTCTATATATCTATCATCACCGTGCTATAAAAAATGGAACTCATGAAAATTATACAATCCTAAAACCTAATAGATTTTTTTTTCTATAACATAAATTATATATGAAAAGAAAAAAATAAAAAGAGTCACCCAATGTACTCATCAGCATTTCCCCAGAAAAATTGGTGTATCACTTCTCCCCAATATATGGGTCACTTCCTAAGACTACATGCTAATATAAGATTTTTAAATCCTCTAATGTGTGTGTGTCCTATTAAATTAAACCTAAATAAGATAACACCATTATTTCTACTAATAATAACCTATATATATATTCAATTATATATTGAATAAAATGAAATATGTAATCATCACGTGAATACACCTATCAGACCATTATCTACTCCAAAATAAACCTTGATGAATAAATCATACCTGCTTCTAAAACATATGAAATTTTGTTTTTTTGGAATTGAATAAAAGTGATTTTCATTGAATACTAAAATACTTGCATAATTAACCGTAATATAGTTAGAATCTCTCTCATACT
Source organism: Viscum album (assembly GCA_963277665.1). NCBI lineage: Eukaryota > Viridiplantae > Streptophyta > Magnoliopsida > Santalales > Viscaceae > Viscum > Viscum album. Next base: position 2,079,763,518 of record OY728143.1, on the reverse strand, counting down.
TATCAAAACATCTATATATGTGTTTAATATATCACATGTCATGAATCAAGCTAAGATAACCCCTGAACTGAGCACCAAATCCAACCCCCGATATACACAAGGGGTGACCCGAATCTTAATGGTCCAACGACAAGCATCATAGGTATCAAAAAAATCACTGGGTTGATTATTTTTTAAAAATAAATAATATGAATGGTCTTATATTTGGATTCCTTGGGTGGAAAACATGTATATTAGAGTCTAATGTAAGGAATAATAAGATGATTTCAAATATAAATATCCTAAATAGAACATATCAAAACTAAATAATCAGTAATAAAATATATAAATATTCCAATGTAAAATAAAAAGATGCTTCCTAAATGACAACAACATATTATGGGAGGTTAACATGGCTAATATAAATAAAATAAAAAAGAAAATCCAAAATCGAAAAATCATCAGAGCATGCCCTCCAAGGTTAAAAAACATCTTTAATAATAATCACTATATTAGTGATGAAAATTCAAATCTAAACCTTCAATATAAGACAATTATACATATTTTGAGTAGTAGAAGTAGGGTGTGATCATAAAAAAACATAGTTGGTTAGCACCACAAATTTTATGAATTTTATTTCAGAATGAAACCCATAGATACTAGTTTGTAAATATATTATTCAAAAAAAAAATATTTTATTATTTCTAAAGAAAAAAAATTCTTAAATCCTATAAAAACCCTCATTTAAGATAATCATTACACATATGAAATTTTATTTTAATGATTTATTTTATAAAACACACAGAAAAAATATCTGTTAATTTTTATAAAAAACATTATACATGTAAATGGTAAAATATGGGTATTGAATAAAGTACATAAGTTGTATGATAAATTATAAGAAAATAGTATTAAAATTGATGTTTATAATTAATAAAACACATGTAAACCATTAATATTTAATGAATACATTATCATGGGAAATTATTTGAGATTTTAGATTGATTTCTTTATCGTACTCTTGATGGAAACATTTACCATCTTTGTAGATAATCTTAATTCTATAACCGCTCGGCTACTCTCAAATATCCCAACCAATGGAACACCACCATGTCGTATCTTACATTTAATAGGATCTAATGCATATAATCAGTACTATATTCAAATATCTCTAATGACTCACTATTCTGAAAAGCTTATCATGGAGGTAATAATAATGGGATATGAGGAAGCCCTCATATAAAACATGTAACACAAGTATCCACATAATCCCAATATATTTTGAAGTCCATCTCCCTACACTCATACAAGTGAATACTTCTTTAAGAGAAAATTATTCTATGATGGTGCACAAATTTTTGTGAAACATGTTAAAGGTTCTAACAGGTGTTTGAAATTTTAAATAAGAAATATATTTATAAGAAAAAAAATTTATTTTATTTTATATGATAATAGACAAAATTTCGAACCATTTTTAAATGTTCCAGAAGGACCACAAAACATTCAATAGAAAACAAAAATTTATTGCCTTATTTGAAATGCATTTAGAAACAAAGGAACACTCATAGAGACTATGTTTTTGAAAATTTGGATTATATGAAATTTCCTTATATATATACCCATAAATATATACACATTTACATGCATATAGTTATAGACATATCACTATTATATAAATAATCATTCATATAACCCACAACAGATTCATGGAGATAAATATTTTATGTTATTTTTAGCAAAGCACATAAATCTAAAATTGAATCCACTAAGACCCCAAAAGAAAATTAATTCAAACCAATCACTATACAAATCTTAGAAACTAGCTTAAAAAATTTTAATAAAAAATAATCACCATTTATAACACCAAAATCCATAAATTTCATTCTTATGAATTCTAATAAAGAAATATAGAATGTATATAACTTTAAAAGCAAGGAAAAAAATGAAAACCATGAATAATATTTTTTTAAAACAATTCATAGTATTTAAAAACATTATATTTTAAATTAAAATTAATTAAAAGAACTAAATAGTCTCATTCTGTGATTTTTAATGGAAATAGATGGAAACACCTAACTTGATGGTGTGTAGATGACATGAGGATTCAAATAATGGATAAGCGTAACCCAAGAACAGAACCACGCACTCTATGAATCAAATAAACAATGTGTTTTAACCAAAACCTCGCATATGATTTCCACAACAAGAAACCTATATACGGGAAGACTAAATTAGAAAATAAGGGTAAAAGATGAATAATAATGGTTTATCTAAGGAGAAACCAACATTATTTGATGGAAGGAGACCCAATATCCAAGGGGGAGAAAATGGGAGGAGTAATGGGAGAACATTCTTGCATCTTGGTCTAGTGACAGAGAGGCAAGGTAAAAAACTGGTTCTATTTTTGTGATCGTGGTTTATTAAATTATTTTTTAACAATAATTGATCTGTTTCATGTCGGGGATAATGATTAACTAAATTTTGCACCTAACGTGAGCTCTCCACTAGATAGATGAACCACCCTAACATGGTATAGATGTGCTGTGTGGAAACCATTCACAAAATTTGAAAAATTTCAAGTTAAAAACTATAGAACCTCATTAGTTTTATTGAACTATTTTCACAAATAATTGGAAATCCATGAGTCGACTCCCAGATACAGAAAAATCTCACATGATTTATACTTTTTTTCACATCTTAGACTCAATAGTGTGTTACCCATTATGGTTAAATAGAATAAGTAAAAATGAACTAAAAATGCACTATTTTAATGTAGTCAGATGATGTTCCCATAAATAATCCTTACTAACTATGAAAAGAGGAAATTACTAACCAAAAACCCAAAACACCAAATTTTCTTGTCAGATTCACCGAGAACAAAATGAAAATCTCAAATAAAAATTAATAACTAAAATAATACGAAATAAAAAAAATCATTTTATGATAATTATCCCCACCTCAGACTTTTAATCCCCCAAAATGTAACTGAATTATAAAACAAACCAAATAAATAAGGGCTCATAACATGAAAATAAAAAACATCCAAACCCAAAAAAACAGTCAAAATACGTACCATGGTGTGATTGTAAATTAAATAAGTTCCAAAAAAATTATAAGGGTAATATTGAATTTTGAGACCCATAGTAGGTCTTCATGCTGTTCAAGGATTAAACAAAGAGTCTAGGATAAATTATAATGAATTAAAAAAATCACTCCTAAAAATTGACATCAGCTAACACCAACATAACGCTGCTGAACTTCTGTATAAAACAATATCCCAAACATCTACAAGGAATATAATTCCTGAAATAATGTAGATAAATAGTATCTAGAAATAGTCTCATAGAAAAACAAATATTATATAAATGCAATAGAAGTTGTTAAATAACATAGAATCTAATAACTATTACCTTAATGATAAAACAAGTGTGTTACCATGATTTCAGAGTCAGTTTTGTCATTTATTTATTATTATATCGAGATCAAAACATATATAATTCCTAAATATTCCTCAATATACCACATAAAAGGAAGGGATTTAGATTAAAATAGAAATATGTTCTTTAATTACGAAAATGGAAAAAAAATATTCATGTGAATCTTTCCATTTGGGAGAAATATCTCAGATGAAGAAGACCCCTTCAAACTAGGTTCCTATAATTTATACTTATCACTATATAGAGAACTCCAATTATCACAAAAGGAATCATGTTTATAACACATCAGGGGCTACCCTTAAAACTAACTAATCATAAAAAACCTCTTCCACAAATTAATTAAATGATAATAGACCATCTAAAGATCCCGGTAATAGTTACTTAAATTTAAACCCATCACAAATAATTGTTTTTTCACAAATTTCTTGAAACAATCTCTAGAGAATGGGGAATCAATTCACTAATGTGCTCAATGTTCGCCTTCATTATATGTTATCCCTTTTGAATACCCTAAGGATCCACCCCTTCCGTTTCCTTCACATCCTCATGATTAAACCATCAGATGAAGGTTGTTTTTAGAAACTTCAACATCATTCCATTTTATGTTGGGGATAAAACAACCAATATCAATCGATCTATGCTAGGTACCTCAAAAATTTCAATGATAAATCTTATGAGTAAGGATTATAGAGTTCCTAGGGTTCAAAATGTTCTTTAATGATTTTCTACCTACATCCACAGCTTTTAGTAAATCATAATCACTAAGAAATAGGTAAATACGCCAAAAATATATTTTCTCAATTACTGTAATAGGATTCTTGGTAGAGTCAGTCGATGTAAGAGATATTTTAAGAACATTTGAGACATTTCTATGTAGCATAAACTTATTAATATTAAAATATAAAAATCAATGAAAATTGACCAAATATAAATCATATCCTAATAAAAACCTTATTTGAAGTATTTTTTTACATATCAATCTATAAAAATACTCATGAAAATAAAATTCCCAATGACATTTAACAATACTTTTTAATTATATACATTTCAATTTACAATTACAATACTCTATTAAAAACCTCTTTTAGAATTTAAAAACACACTTTCATTTCCCAAAACCAATGTTTTACAATAAATCATTGTCTTTGTCACAAAATGTCTTCATACCATTTTTCAAAACCAAATAAATTTTCATTAAAAGTAAACAATTCTAACTTAACTGGATCAATAACCTCACATAATAGAAAAATTCCTTTAATTCAAACTAGCAATTGTGCATGACGTGGGAAAATAGTTAGGTGGAATATATACCAATAAAAAACTACAACTATAATTAAAATTGAATCAAGTTATCAGTCTCCACTTTTTTATCTAGTCCACCCAAGCTCACTAGGTAACACTGATTCAACTACAATTGTCATCCCCAAAAATTCTGAAATCTCTCAAATAATCAAAAATATCAAAAATCGAAATCCATGACGCAAAACATTTATTCCCTTGGTAACTAAATTCTTGGATGTAGATAAATATCATGACACTATCCCCATGAATACCTCTTGAGTAATGGTAGTCATACACTGATCTACATGACACAACCAAATAATAAAGGGTAGTTTTGAAACCATGTCCCTCTTATGAACTTAGTCTGTAATAACATTTTTTTCATGAACCAACACAAGCTATCCCCTAATTTGTTAACTAAATAAAAATTATTAAATATAGTATTGTTTTACTCAATCTCCCTCGGGTTAATGAATGGTTTCATAAGAATCGAAAGAAAACATTGGTGGTGATTTTTCAAAAAACAACATGTAAGAATCACTAGCTTTAACCAATAATATCCACATAGCCAACTGATGCATTAAGGATCCATTAAATAAAAACAAAAAAAATATATATAAAGAAGCAAAAGAGAACATAACCATGCTATGAATTTAACATCATGATAAATAAATATACTAGATATAAATATACATAAGTTTTAGAAAAAGAATAACGTGGTAATAAAGGTGAGTTTTTTTGAAACAATCATGCTTAAGAAGAAAAACCTATATAATAATATCTTATCAATTTAGCTTCCAATGTCACCAACCATCTAAAAACTAACACGAAACATAAAAAAATATAAAAATGAAAATCAATATATAAAATATCTTGGGTCTATCAATATTGACTGGAATAATAATGGTGTAAGAATAAAAAAACTCATTATGTATGAAATATAGAGGCCATTCATTTTCACTCCCAAAACAACCCCTAAACAGTAGTTTAAAAATTTATTATTAAAACTTTATTTTTTATTTTATAAAATAAATACTATTATTTCCCATATCCTTCTTAAAAATCAATTTAAGAGCATATTTATATATTTCATGTTTTATTGATGAAAATACCTTTTAGAAACATGACCAAATCAAAATAGGCAATTAAAGATAGTGAATTGTTTTTATAATTAAGGGGGATCATAATAATAAAATATTACTAAAAGTGAATTTAATTACCACTAAAATACATGATAAATATTATAAGTAGTGGGGAACGTAATAATAACTGTAAATGTATCATATACCCCAATAAGACATATATGATCGCATGATTGTAATAAAAATGAGAAAATATGGTTTCCCTCAAATAAAACATTTCGAACAAGAATCCATATAAACCAAATATATTTCCCATACCATCTCCCTTCACCCATACAAGAGAATAATTCTTTAAGAGATAATACATCCATGGGGTGCACATATTTAAAAAAAACTATTTACTGTTTCTAACCAAATGTTGGAATTTTATATTAGTAATTAATCTCTATGAAAATTAATCGTTATTTAAATTCATTTCAAAATCCTAGAAAACATAAAAAATGTCTTAAATTACCAAATGAACATGAAAATATTATTTATAAAACATACATTTGAAATATCTTTTGAAATACATTTAGAATCCAATGTCCATTTTAGGATACATTGATTTAAAAAATCCATTAATTGAAATTTACATATTTATACACGTAGACAACAATAAGTGCACATTCATGTACATACAGATATGTAAATATCACTTTCATATATATAAACATTCAAAGAAAGGATAAAGGATCAATGGAACGAAAAATTTCAATTCATATTTCAAAAAATAATAATTTCATATTCAAAAAAATAGATATCAAGAGAGAAATAATCCCCAAAAATCAAAAATCAAACCAACTAATTGAACATGCAGTATTTTATAAAATCATAATCATAATTTATAATACCAAAGTCCTTATATTATAATCTAAGTAATCTTATCAAGAATATATAATGATTATATATTTATCCATAATCTATAAACAGTGAAAACCATGAATAATCATCTTTTAAAAAAATTATAAAAAATTATCAACATTATAAATTTGAATAAAATTAATAAGATAGATTAAAGAATCCCAAAGCGTGTTTTGGATGAAAATGGATGTAAATACCATCCTCAAAGGTGTGAAGGTGATTAGACACTTTGAATAAGGGATAAATGTGACTAGAGAACCAAATTTCACACATTAAAAATCAAAGGGGATAATATTTATGACAAGGTCCTCACATTGGGTCCATAAAATGTGAATCCTAGACCACTGAATAATAGTTGAGAAGATTGAAGAGATAAGAGAGGGAGAAAAGGTATTTCCAAATTTTAACCACCAATATCAAAATGAATGATCCAAAAAATCCAATGTAAAAAATAGGGTTAGTGGACTAGGGTATCTTTATTTTATAATAGTTAGTGAGGGATACTTGAGGTTGAGTGAAGTTTTCTTTTTAATAAGTTGGTTTAGAAAAATCAATTTTTAAGAATATTTGAATGTTTTTAAATTTAGGAATCATTGTTCTCCAAATAATACACTCACCATTGAATATAAAAACCACCATTTAATATTTTAGATACAACCTTTAAGAACATTATTAATATAAATAAAAACACATATATCAGAATATACAAACTCTTCACACTCTTATTGAATAGTTCCTTTTAACCATGAATAAGTCATTCACTAAATTCCATACACCTCAAACTATCACAGAGTTTATCATTATTATTTCTTGTTTTTTGACTCATTCATGCATCACCCATGTAAAATAAACAATTTAAGAATATAATTCGAAAAACATAACCCTTTGTAAATATAGATAAACGATTTATCATAAAAAATTATAACTATCCATTCAAAAAAGAAAACAATATTCCAAAATATATTATTCATCAAAATTTCACATCAAATAAACCCAAAACTCAGTGATAAGATCAAATAAAAATATATAAACAAAATAATAAGATATAAAAAATTTAGGGTGGGACATAACCCAATCATGAATCTCATTTTATCATATAGATTGTTCCTCTGACTATGGGAAGTCTTCTTTGGGGGTAGTGCATCACACCAAGAAATAAATAAAAAGACGAAGTACCACAAACCAGGAAACACATATTAAGAGGATATGTTTAATTCCTAGAATCATCTATATAGGGGGATATTCCATGTCAGGGAATATGTCTCAGGGAAAAGTCTATCCCATCTAAAACTTTCTCTCAGTTTCTTATTGGGAAATAACTTAACATAGGTTTCACCTCCAACATAATAATTGAAATAAACATATAAATCATCCAAATGATTTCTACATTATAGGTTTAGGTAATTTACTACCGCAAGAAGAAAAATTTAATTAACATCTAAAATAGAATGTTGTTATAATCACATGAAACTATGATCACAGAATCAACTTACCCCAATATTATCCCATGACTAGGATCTCATCGAATGTAATATTACCCAATTACAAATATACACATCATAAAATATCTATAGTTATAACCAATTATTTCCTTAATCAATTTCACTTTGTAGACTTATCATTCCTGTCTTCATGGTACATCACTATTTGGTAATAAAATTATCATCATCATGTTACATAAATATAAGATTATTCTATTTTATCATTCACATCATATACATCACATATATCTAGTAATTGACCATATAGCACACCAATAACTCAAACTATACTCTAACCCTAATTATATAAAAAATTGAACAGTTTGATCTATTTACAACTATTATTGGATCACATATTTCAATTCAATCATCTAAGATAAGGTTATTCTCTAAAATATAACTCCATACTCACATGTTATCCCACCTGGATAACATTCATCACAGAATGTTTCTTTTTGATGGCCACAAGTATCTCTAACATATTTTATACCTATATAAAGAACCTTGAGTCACGACATACAATGCCTTACTGGGAATGATGGGCTTCATAACAATGGTTTGAAACCCCTTGAGGGTTCCGCCACTATAAGCCCCTCCACATCACCGATTGGGGTCTTAAAGTCACTCAATATCCAAGGGAACATGTATATTATCTCCATCACATCCTTTGTAATTCCATACTAGTCTCCAATAACCACATTAGACCCTATAGGTTGTAATTAATCCAAACACACCCACTTAAACCCATAATCATTCCATATTATACAATAATTAACACATCATGGAGATAAAATTAAGGATGGTCTGATATAACATTGGATTTATACATTTTTCTAATCCCACTCCGACCTCATCCAACACACATTGATCATCCTCATTATGTAAAAACCCCTATATATTTCCAAATAATTTAAAATAAATTTTTAATTAGGTATAATTAATTTTCCAAATAGAATGAATTTGGCATACAATACTAAAAATCATTGACCAATATACACATAATGAAATAACATGAAACGTACATCATATGAATCCTTCATTTATTTTGAACCTATGATAAAATAATACCTAATAATACCTTTTATTAAACAACTAATTTCATCCAAATTTTATTTAAATTGGACATCAGTCATTTTAGTTCTTATCTTATGTAAAATTTAATGAAACCATGGAAATTTATCATCTATCAGCACACTCTATTGTCAACAAATGTATTACACATCATTACAAATTGATTCCACAATCCACCAATGGAATCACACCTAAAATATCAATATTATTAATCATTAATAAAATAGAAATAAAAAAATTGAATATGAATATATAATAAAATTATTCATATTGCAATAATTTTCTATTATAAGAAACATTATATTGAACTCCAGTAAAAAATATTATGCAGTTCTTAAGGGATTATGACTTAAGAAGGATAGGTCAGATAAAATTCCTCTCTAATAATCCATTCATTACTTTAACCCAAGTGGTGACAATGAAATCATTAATATATACATCTTATTTAAAATGTATAATGGGATCCACCAAGTAACTTTTAAACATATTTTTTTCTCTTCATGAACCTAATGGTGACATTCTAGGTATATGGTAGTTTTTGTTTCTACCAATAATATCTTTTAATTTAGAAAATACCTAGATAGTTTCTCCAATAATTTTTTCCATCTGAATCTACTCCATAAAAAACCAATTGTAGTCATTTCAAATATATCCATAAAGAAATATTATAAATCCAAATTTGGATATTTTAATTTACCCTAGATTATGTTCTGTTACACTATTACCTTTATCTAGTTCCACTTTACCCCAACGATGCATGTTTCTAAATAAACCCCAATGGACAACTGATCACTATGTAGTTAAATTTATAACCAACCCAATATAAGATTCATTTATAACTTATCGATGACTGTCATGGCCTCTCTCAATAATTCTAAATCGGAACCATAGTTCACCCCTATTAGATATCCCATATCTCTTGTAGTTGTTCCTAATGATCACTTAGTCGTCTCACTCATATTTTGATTCCCTATGTGAGTATAAGTCAATAATATATAGTACCTTATTTGGTATATATATCCCAAAATCAAGTATAAAAAACTATTTTTGATTAAATAAACAATATAACACAATATTTATAATTAGAAACATAGCTAATAGTTTTTTTGGTCCAACAAAATTACTCAAAGAACCCACTGTGAGCCTATAAATACATTTCAGAAAACACACATATCAACCCACCAACAACTCTATGTCAAGTAATTATCACTCTTACGCTATCTTACAATTTAGAAAATGAATTAAAACATATATAATGTAGTAATATTAAAAAAATTCAACTTATTGGTATAGGTATCCCATCTTTAAGGGATTCTTCCCACTTTATTTGGTTTGATCACTTCAAATGTGATGACATGGATCAAATCCCATGTTTATAATCCCTAGTTAGTAAAACCTTAGAAAATTTCATGAAATTGGATGAAAAAACTCATTTCATTAACCTAAAAATGGTAACATAAAAAATACCAAACATAATTTCTTCCAAATTGTCAAAAAACTTTTAAATAATTCACAAATATCATACTTCTACCCAAAATGTTATGAAACGGAATGTGTTCATCAAATATCACATCATAAATCCTTTATACACTAAATCTTTATTACTATAATATGACTCCATCGTGATCTAGAATAATTTTCATTGAACACTAAATTCTATGTGAGTATTAATCCAAATTAAACCTTAAATGAAGGAGTGAATGGAATTGGTATGAATGTGATATAATATTAGCCTCATCCAAGTTTTTGAGTCAAATATGAATTCCATATAAAGGGTTCTGTTTTAAAATAACAATATATCACTTATTATCCCATGTTAATATAATTATCTATAAATGTACTCTATACTAAATGGGACCACATCTGATACCTGATGGTTATTCCAGTAGCAAACATCTTCTAGCAACCCCACTGGGTTCTTAGTAACCCTTTATTCAATACACAATGCTCTATATAATTATCTAAAAATATTCCAAAATGTATAGGATAACTAGTATAATATTATTATGTACCTAGTGGTACTATATTAATTATTCAGTAGTACCATCTTTTCCTGTTTCATTTCCTAAAAATCAAATTCTTATTTATAAACATCATATTTTTCTCTAATCCATCTCTATTACATGATTGAACAAAATAAATTCAATTGGATCCTAGATGTTCAAAACCACCCTCGATCTAGTTACACTCAACTCCAATCCATCAAAAATTATAACAATTGGTGATTAAATTGATCGAAATATATAAAGATTAATATTTAGATTAGAGGAAAAGAATTGTCTTTGGTTAAGTTAATGTGTTTTTTTAGTCGTTTTTATATGTTTAGATTTATGGGGATAAATATAGACATGTATGTATATAATATGGAATACTAATAGGAATTTATTGGTGTTTAGAGGTAGATAAATGTGAATTCTTCAACAAGATAAAATATATAATCAGATGAAAAATCTAGGAAACTATTCTAGATAACCATATATCCCTGGATTATTAAAGGTAAAAAAATAATTGTCCACCAAAATGATTTTGTAGACAATGAAATATGAAAATGAATTCTTAAAAATGTGATCCAAATAATTTTATTTGTACAGAAAAAATCATTTGATGTCACTTATTTTCACATTAACACGAGAGAGACTCATATAGTATAATTTTCTTTAGGATATTGACTGATTTAAACTCCTCTAATCCTTATGTTTCTATATTAAAATATTATTTTATTATTTTATTATTCTTCACATTAATATACTTGATTATATATATATATATATTTTACTATAGGGTTCTACTAAGTAATTATAAAATTCTCTCAATAAAAGGTAATTATTTTCAAGGATGTTATAGAGGAATTTTATTAGAATTATTTGTATTTTTATATAGTTGTTTGAAATAATTTCTCATCATAGTGAGAATTTAATTTTCTTAATTTGATTTTGTTTATTTTTCTCAATAACTAACATGGGGAATTTTAGGGTTTTGACTCTGATATAATTACTATGAATATATAATATATGGGATTTTTGAGAATATAATTATAGAATGCGTTTAGGTAGGTTCTGATAACAATTATTCAAAATATGGAGAAAACGCTTAAGAAATTCATGTAGGATTTCAATATAGAAGTTAAGATCTATTAGGAATATTATACAAAGATTTAAAACCCAATTTATCGGGTAATAAACCTATTAAGTAATGATTTATCCATAAATTTCATATAAGTAATGTTATCCTTGGACAAAAATTGTCAGAATCCTCTATGAGAAAATTTCAGGTAAAAACAATGTGGATCATAATTTCTCACATACAGGAAGCACTTTGTAATGTGTCGGATTTTCCATTTATTATTTTTTAAATATTATATGGAATTATTTCGAGACAGGTCGTGAAGACGACACATCATTCTGAGGACCAGTGAGCCTGGAATGGTGTTTTGAACTATTTTTTAGTTAAGTGAGTCGGCACTTGTGCGCGGTTGTGGTAGTTTCCAAACGGATGCCCGGATTAAAAATTTGAGCACACCGTTGCGTTTGGGAAGGCGACTTTACCTAAGAATGAGGCTAACCTTGACCGGTGCGGGTTGAGGAAAAAAGTTAATTTTTAGACGTTTTAAGTAAAATAAAATAAAATAAATTAACCAGTTTATTTTATTTCATTTAAGGAAACATCCGCTGCAGCGCGGCAACGGCGCAACTGTTTCCTAAATTAATGGCACATCTTAATGACTTCGAAATGGCAAGTCAACGCCATTAATACTTCCACGTAATTAAATTACAACTTGTTTCCCCTTTTTAATGGGTGATGAAATTGTGCGTCGTTGGCAATGTAGAGAGAGGAATATCTGCCGAATCCGCAAGGCGTTAGAGAGAATTCTCGGCGATGCATGATGACAGATCGAGATTGAGGATCGATGCGCCGACATTGAAGGATCTCGAAGACAACGACATCACGACACCTACATCAAAGATCGATCCGTTCAAAAGGTAGGGGTTGTTATTTCGATTTCTTTTCACCATATTTTGACTTTAAACGACGAACGCGGATCAACCACGAACAAGTTGATCCGCAGATTTTTATATTCTTGCAGGATAAATTTTTCTTCGGGAAGACTATGGGGAATTGATCCATGCATTATGTTGTTGTTGATTCTTGCCCCATTTTAAGCCTATTAACAGGATCATATCAACGCCGTGATGAACGATGGCAGAGGTTCATTCCTCAATTTGTTTATTTGGATTTCTTCCTCCTTTTTCCCCGCATGTTCTTTGTGTTCTTCATGGGGCGACGAACAATGGATCGTTGCACATCCGTTCTACGATGCAACAATCCCAAAACGGAGGTTCAACACCGAAACGACCTTCTAGAGGTGCGGCGACGATAGCGGACGATGAATCGGACTGGATCGGAAAGAGCGTTCCTCGTGCGGGAAGAGCAGAACACATTTTCGGAGCCGATCGGAGTCCTGAAAACGACGGAAGCGGCTTCGTGGGGTCACAGTGACTAGGACCTGGAAGTTTTGCGGAGATCGGATGGCCGGATTGATGATCAGAGCAGCATGGGAGGCGCACTGGCGAAGAACGTCGTTTCTGGAAATTTAAAGAATACACGGCGTGTACTTCCGAAGAACACACCGTGTAGTTCTGACGGTGGCTGCTAGGGTTTTGGGGTCATAGAAGGATCACACAGCGTGTGACCCCAGTCACATGGCGTGTTGGACCTTCCCCGAAGCTCAGCGTGTACTTTGGGGAGTACACGAACACGGGATGGTCTACACAGCTTCAGGTGGCACAACGTGTATAGCTCGGTAGAGGCGGCTATGCGGAGCTCGGCGTGTATCCCAGGGATACACGGACACGATATGGAGTACACGACCGTGTACTCCATCACCCGACCAGGCGAGGTAAATAGTGTGGGTCACCCCGTGTGCGGATCACACGGGTTGGAGTACACGGGTTGGTGACCGTGTATGGGCTCATGGCCAGAGTACATGGAGCCAACCCCTGTTACCCAAGCACAGCATATACTCCGTACTACACGTCGTGTACTATGTTTTTCTACACGACCATCCTTACAACACCGGCCATTGTACACGGGCAGTACCCATGGTCGGACAACAAGGCGTGTATCATTTCTATACACAGTTTACTTTTTGAAGAACGTCTTGGTACTTTTGTTCACCGTGCCTTGAACATCATTCTTTTAGGTTCCTGCCCTTTCTTCTTATTCCCCTGAAGGTCAGGCATCATTCCCCCACGCAGGATTATGATCCCATCAGCAGGAATTTTCTGTGATAGAGTCAGGCATCCATCAGAGAGGCCTGGATTGAGATCCTCTATCCATTCCGGACCCTAGGTAGAGTCAGGCATTGGCATGACCAACTTTACCAGGAATTGATCCTTTACCTAGTAGGTGAATTCCGGATGAGTCGCGGTATCCGCCATGGCCCTGGAAGTGATCCTCATCTGTGTATCGAAATCTTTCCCACTCAGGAGTGTGTCTCCCGTAATGAATGTATATTTATCTCATGATGGTTCCGAACGAATAGCACTCCTCGGACGGACGTCATTAGAGCTATAAGACTCGTGGAGTGTGTTCTCCCGGAATGAGCGCATTAGAGAATATTTGAACGGAATCCCTTGCGGGGGTATGGGGTTGCATGACTTGCCTCTAGACCATGGATCTGGTGTTTGAGTATATCTAGTTTGTTTTATATATACTGTAAACATATAATGTGCATAGCTAACTTTATTTTTAATTTGTATTGCTTTGTGGTTTTCAGGGTCCTCTACTAAGTATTGTTATACTCACCCCTGCACAGGCTTTGCCCTCATGTCTGGTGTCTTGTGCAGACGAGCAGCCTTTTGACAGGGTCCAGGATGAACCAGGACAGGACTATGCTTTCTGAGTTCCCCACAGGCCGAGGCGTTCCTACGACAATGAGCGGGAGTCCCAGTACCTTTGTGCTTAAAAGTTGGACTTTGCAATTTTTTAGACACTTACTTTTGGTGGGCGTGAATTCTGGCCCAGTTTGCTTTTACAGTACTCTACCTTTCTTCGTACTCTGTTTGTTGGGTTTAGTTGTATGCATGCATTTTTGTTAATTAGTGTTTTACATTTCAGCATTTGTGGGATTGGATATGTGTGTGTGTGTGTACAGGTACTTAGGCAATGCCTCCCATGTTAGTGATACACCTACTCGGTGCTAGTCACCAGCCCCTGGCCTATTGGAGGCGGGCTTGAGGAGTCACGGCGCGGGCCCCACTGGGATGGTTCGTGACAGAGTGGTATCAGAGGTGGTCGGTTCTACCTTAGGACCAAGAGTCTGTGAGTTTGGTTGGGGGAGATAGTGTTGAGTGTTTCAGGTTCGGCTTTCAGGCCAGAAACTCCAGTGTTGGTGCAACGTCCGACATATCCATACACCAAGACTCTGATAACCTAATTTTGACCCGGTTCACGAAAACACTGGTTGCGGGGAAATAAAAAAGGTATATGTATCATATAGGAATGGGTTGTGTCTTCCATATCCTTGGTGTCAGCTATCCAAATATACTCATTGACTATGAAACATCTTGTTTGATTACAGGATGCCTCTGTGACGTGTACCCGCTAGGATTCAGAAACACGATCACGAGGATGACCCCCTCAGTGACGAGGCATCGATACAGGGACCAGCTGCCCAGGCTTTGCCACTAGGTGGTTCACCTGCTATACCGCCAGTGGAACAGCCAGTGGTACCTACATTACCGACCGGTGAGGAGCGCAGGCTTAGTGAACTCCATGATTTTCGGAGATAGAGACCCCTCAGGTTCCGAGGCGAGCCCGACCCTCAGGCGGCTGAGGACTGGCTTGAGGCAGTGACCAGATTTTTTCGTCTATTGAGGACACCGACAGACTAGATAGTGGTCCTAGGAGCGAGCCTTCTTTAGGGTTAAGTGGGACGATGGTGGAGTCTGACCACGCAGACTCACGATGAGGAGACTCATTCATGGACAGAGTTTAAGAAAATCTTCGAGGAGGTTTTCTCTCCAGTTATGCTGAGAGCTGTGTGCATCCATGAGATTCTTCAGCTCCAGCAGGATAGTATGATGGTGGTTGACTATTCATCGAGGTTCACCAACCTCGCCAGGTACTCGATGGATATGGTCAGGGCTCATTACTTCAGAGCTCAGACCTTCGAGCGAGGTCTACGGCGTGACATCCGAGCTATAGTCATGCCTCTATGCATTTCAACTTATGTTGGAGTGTGCGAGCGGGCCTTGGTGATCGAGAGATTCTTGGCAGATCAGTGACAGCTGCCGGCAGTCAGTAGCAGGCAGACAGGTGCAGAGACACCGACAGCAGGGAGTCGAAGTCAGGCATAGGGATCTGGATGTGGGAGACGTCATAGGAGGACCCAGGACAGGAGAACGACAGTCCAGGGATCTCAGGATGGATCTAGTTAGCCTATGGAGAAGTGATGCTATGCATGCGACGGTAGAGGTCATCTCGCTAGAGATTTCCCGACACGTCGAGCTGTGATAGGTAAGTGGTGGATGGACCACCGAGGCAGAGGCAGAGAACGGAGTATTCAGATCCTCCAAGTGGCGGATGTGGAAGAGGAGTATGGAGAGCTAAAACTAGTGATAGACTCTTCTACTAACTTCAACCACAACCCCCAGGAGGTCCGCACCAGGCTCAGGGAGCTGGGGGACAAGGACGGGGACAGTTGCATGCGGTTGAGGCATACCACCCAGGGGCTCTAGGGATGATTCGAGGTACGATCTGTGTCTTTTCTATTTGAGATTCCGTACACATAGACACAGGTTCTAGTCATTCCCTTATAGCCACATGTCTTTAACAAAACCTTGAGATTCTGGTAGAACCGTTGACTCGATCCTTACGCTTGGAGACACCTACGGGAGGAGACTCGGCGATCACACACCTTTGCAGATAGTGTGATCTTACCCTTGGAGGTTAGAGTTTCAGTTGGAACCTCTTGGTGGTAGCGTCGAGGCCTTACAACGTCATTCTAGGTATAGATTGGTTATCTTCGTTCCATGCCCAGTTTGACAGTTTTAGGTGAAGAGTGTGGTGTGTCCGCCGTGATGGAAGAAGGTTTTCCTTTGTCAGAGAAAAGGAAACCCATACAGCACAAAATGGGCTCATGCATAGGAGGGGGCATCCGATCAGTCATGAGTTGGCTAGCCTTACCCTTGGTGAAGTAGATGTTGTGAGCTCTCAGTTCCCAACAGTGGTGGCAGAGTATGAGGACGACTTTCTGGAAGATGTTCCAAGGTTACCTCCCTGCCGGGAAATTGACTTCTGCATCTACTTACACCCCAGGACAACACTGATTTCCTTATCATCTTATCGGAGGGCTCCCATGGAGCTTCGCGAGCTGAGGGTCAAGTTGGAGGATTTGCCGAGAAAGGGTTTCGTAAGACCCAGCGTCTCACCCTGGGCGGCCCCAGTCTTGTTTTCCAAGAAGGCAGACGAGATTCTGAGGTTGTGCGTGGATTACCGGTGCCTGAACCAGGTGACAGTGAAGAACAAATATCCACTACCAAGGATAGATGAAATCTTCGATCACCTAAGAGGGGCACAATGGTTCTTGAATTTTGACCTTCGATCAGGCTATCACCAACTACGAATACGGGGAGAGGATATACCGAAAATGGATTTCAGATGTCGCTACAGTCACTATGAGTACTTGGTGATGCCCTCTGGCATGACGATCGCCCACTCAGTGTTCATGGGGTTGAGGAACTGGATCTCCCAGCCTTACTTGTACTAGTTCATAGTAGTCTTCATCGACGACATCCTTGTGTACTCGGTGTTATATGAGGATCACTTGAGACACATGCGGATGGTTATGGACGTAATTCGGGAGCACCAACTTTATGGGAAGCTCTCAAAGTGTCGGTTTTGGATTCGGGAGGTCCACTTTCTGGGACATGTAATCTCAATAGATAGAGTAGTTGTGGACCCAGCCATGGTGGAGGCTGTGTTAGCATGGGAGCCACCTCGGAGCGTGAAAGATGTGCGAAGCTTCCTTGTTTTGGCATGATATTACCGGAGATTTATCCCTTCTTTCTCCTGGATATCGGCTCCGATGACGGCCTTGACCAGGAAGGGGTGACCCTTCGTGTGGACAGAAAAGTGCTAGCAGGATTTTGAGCAGCTAAGACAGAGTTTGACGAGTGCCCCAGTCTTGAGATTGTCGGAGGAGGGTGTCGAGTACATAGTTTTCTGCGACGCTTCAGGGACTGGGCTCGGTTGTGTCCTGATGCAGCGGCACACGGTGATTGCTTATGGTTCACGCCAGCAAAGGCCACATGAGCAGAACTATGCGACCCATGATCTCGAGTTAGCAGTGGTAGTCTTCGCATTGAATATGTGGCGACACTACCTTATGGGTGAGCGGTTCATTGTCTACTCCAACCACAAGAGCCTCAAGTACATATTCTCACAGAAGGATCTGAATATGAGGTAGAGGCGATGTATAGAGTTCCTCTAGGACTATGATTTCGAGATCATCTATAATCCTGGGAAGGGGAACAAGGTGGCAGACTCTCTTAGCAGAAGGTCGAGCTCATAGTTTTTGAGTGAGGTGACACAAAAATTATCCGCGTTACAGTTATACTTCGTGGATGGAGAGGATACAGCTTCCCTACCGTCGATCGTTGTCACCCCTCCACTCTTACAGTGAGTTAGGGAGGCACAACTTGGGGATGTCGACTGTGTGACCTTACGTGCTCAGTTATCCACAATAAATGCTCCTAATGGATATTTGCAATGTGGGGAGCATGTACTTCATTTCATAGGATGAACTGTTGTACCAATGGCGTTGTAGGGGAGGTCCTGAGGGAGTTCCATACATCCTCTTTGGAGGTACATCCCGGAGTAGCAATGATGTACTAGGACCTCAAACGTCAGTTCTGGTAGTCTGGCATGAAGAAGGCAGTGGCAGAATCCGTTTCTCGATGCCTCACATGCCAGCAGGTGAAGGCTAAGCACCAGGTTCTAGTAGGGTTAGCTCACCCCTGGAAGTTCCATAGTGGAAGTGGGATGGAATATCCATGGACTTCGTGACAGGCTTACCACGGACGTCCAAGGTGCACGATTCCATCTGGGTGATCGTTGACTGACTAACCAAGTCGGCCCACTTCCTAGCTATCAGGGAGTAGAGTTCTGTAGAGAGCTTGAGATGCCTCTACATACATGAGATGGTTTGGCTTCATGGAGCCCCCTCGACTATAGTCTCAGACCGAGTCGCCTTCTTCACATCTCGGTTGTGGAAGAGATTGCAGGAGGCTTTTGGGACACAGCTGCTCTTGAGCACAGCGTTTCATCCCCAGACATATCGTCAGATGGAGAGGACCATTCTGGTTCTGGAGGATATGTTGCGGGCATGTATCTTGGACTTTGGTCGCAGGTTGGTGGACCACCTACCACTGGTGGAGTATTCGTACAACAACAGCTACCACTCCACCATCGGTATGGCACCGTTCGAGGCCTTGTATGGGAGACCCTTCTGATCACCGCATTGTTGGACCGACCCCGGAGAGTCAGCACTCATGGGTCCAGAGATAGTGCGAGCTACTGTACAGAAGGTGCAAATCATCCGGGAGTGGATGAAGACTGCATAGAGCTGGCATAATTCTAATGCTGATAGGCGACGAAGACCTTTGGAGTTCGAAGAGGGAGACCACCTCTTCTTCGGGTCTCACCTTGACGAGTGTCGTGGAGATTGGGCCGAGGCGGAAAGCTATCTCTGAGGTTCATCGAACATTTCTAGATCCTGGGTAGCGTTGGCGAGGTGGCATACCGCCTGGCTCAACCGCCACAGTTGCATTGGGCACATGATGTCTTCCACGTGTCACAGTTGAGGAGGTACATGCATGACCCATTCCATGTCATCGACTAGGAGGAGCTGGACATCAAGGATGGAGTGACCTTTGTTGAGTACCCGGTGGAGATCGAGGATCGGCAGGAGAGGATCTTTCATGGGCAATCGATTCCCTTAGTGCGTGTCCGGTGGCAGCATGGGAATCTTCAGGAGAGCACGTGGGAGCGGGAGGCCCAGATCTGTGCCTAGTACCCTCATCTTTTTGAGTAGCCTTTGTTTTTGGATTTTCGGGGACGTAAAGCCCCAAGGTGGGGAGAATGTAATGTCTTGGATTTTCCATTTATTATTTTTTAAATATTATATGGAATTATTTCGAGACTGGGCATGAAGATGGCACATCATTCGGAGGTCCAGTGAGCCCAGAATGGTGGTTTGAAGTTTTTTTAGGTAAGTGAGTCGGCACTTGTGCGCGGTTGTGGATGTTTCCAAACAGATGCCCGAATTGAAAATCTGAGCGCAACTTTGCGTCTGGGACGACGACTTTACCTAAGAATGAGGCTAACCTAGACTGGCGCGTGTTGAGGGAAAAAGTTAATTTTCGGACGTTTTATGTGAAATAAAAGAAAAAAAATTAACCAGTTTATTTTATTTCATTTATGGAAACATCCACTGCAGCGCGGCAAAGGCACAGCTGTTTCCTAAATTAATTGCATGCCTTAATGACTTTGAAATGGTAAGTCAATGCCATTAATACTGCCGCGTAAATTTTTCCACTTTTTAATGGGTTAAGCAATTGTGCGTCGTTGGAAATGTAGAGAGAGAAATATATGCCGAATCCGCAAGGCGTTAGAGATAATTCTCAGTGAAGAACGAAGACAGATCGAGAACAAGGATCACTGCGCCAACGTTGACGGATCTCGATGACAACGGTAACACGACACCTTATTCAATTATCGATCCTTTCAAAAGGTAGGGTTTGTTATTTCGGTTTATTTTCCCCGTATTTTGAGTTTAAACGACGAACGTGGATCAACCACGAACAAGTTGATCCGTGGATTCGTACGTTCTTGCGGGAGAGATTTTTCTTCGGGAAGACTATGGGGAATTGATCCATGATTTATGTTGTTGTTGATTCTTGCCTCTTTTTAAGCCTATTAACGGGATCAGATCAACGCTGTGACAAACGAAAGTAGAGGTTCATTCCTCAATTTGTTTATTTGGATTTCTTCCTCCTTTTTTCGCGCGCGTTCTTCGCGTTCTTCGTGGGGCGACGAACAACGGATTGTTGTGCATCCGTTCTGCGATGCAACGATCCCAAAATGAATTTTATACACCGCAACGACCTTGTAGAGGTGAAACGACGATGGAGGACGATGAATCGGACCGGATCAGAAAGAGAGTTCTTCGAGAATTCTTCGTGCGGGAAGATCAGAACATGTTTGCAGAACCGATCGGAGTCCCGAAAACGACGGAAGCGGCTTAGTGGGGTAGGGGAGACCAAGACCTGGATGTTTTGTGGTGATCGAACGGACGGATTGATGATCAAAGTAGCATGGGAGGCGTGCTAGTGCATAGTGTCGTTTCTGGAAATTTCCAGAATACACGGCGTGTGCTTCCGAAGAACACGCCTTGTAGTTCTGACGGTGGCGGCTAGGGGTTCGGGGACAGAGAAGGATCACACGGCGTGTGACCCTAGTCACAAGGCATGTTGGACCTTCCCCAAAGCTCGGTGTGTACTTTGTGTAGTACACGGACACGGGATGGTCTACACGGCTTCAGGCGGCACGGCGTGTACAGCTCGGCAGAGGCGGCTATGCGGAGCTCAGCGTGTATCCCAGGGATACACGGACACCGGATGGAGTACACGACCATGTACTCCATCACCCGGACAGGCAAATTAAACAGCGTGGGTCACCCTGTTTGTGGATCACACGGGTTAGAGTACACGAGTTGGTGACCATGTACGGGCTCATGGACAGAGTACACAGAGCCAACCCTAGTTACCCAGACATGGCGTGCACTCCGTACTACGTGCCGTGTACTATGTTTTTCTACACGACTAGCCTCACGACATGGGTCGTTGTACACGGGCAGCACTCGGGGTCAGACAACACAGCGTGTATCATTTCTACACACCATGTACTTTTTGGAGAATGTCTTAGTCCTTTTGTTCATTGTGCCTTGAACATCATTTGTTTGGGTTACTGCCCCTTCTTCTTATTCCCCTGAAGGTCTGGCATCATTCCCTCATGCAGGATAATGATCCCTTTAGCAGGAAATATCTGTTATAGAGTCAGGCATCCATCCGAGAGGCCCGGATCGAGATCCTATATCCATTATAGACCCTTGTTAGAGTCAGGAATCGGCGTGAACAACTTTACTGGGCGTTGATCCTCTACCTATCAGGTGAATTCCGGATGAGTCGCGGTATCTGCCATGGCCCTAGCAGTGATCCTCATCTGTGTATCGAAATCTTTCCCACTCAAGAGTGTGTCTCCCGTAATGAGTGTAAGTTTATCTCGTGATGGTTCCTGATGAACAACACTTCCCAAACGGACATCATCAGAGCTATAGGACTTTTGGAGTGTGTTCTCCTGGAACGAGTGCATCATGTAATCATTGAAAGGAATCCCTTACGAGGGTATGCGGTTGCGTGACTTGTCTTTAGACCACGGGTCTGGGATTTGAGTATATCTGGTTTGTTTTATATGTTCTGTAAACATATACTGTGCATATCTGACTGTACTTTTACTTTGTATTGCTTTGTGGTTTTCAGGGTCCTCTACTGAGTATTGTTATACTCACCCATGCACGGGATTTGCCTGCACTTCTGGTGTCTTGGGTAGATGAGCAGCCTTTTGAAAGGGTCCAGGGCGGACCAGGATAGGACCGAGCTTT
The DNA here is from genome assembly GCA_963277665.1 of Viscum album. Taxonomy (NCBI): domain Eukaryota; kingdom Viridiplantae; phylum Streptophyta; class Magnoliopsida; order Santalales; family Viscaceae; genus Viscum; species Viscum album. The sequence continues at coordinate 2,079,740,561 of OY728143.1, read as the reverse complement.
CTGAGTTCCCTACAGGCCGAGGCGTTCCTATGGCTACGAGCGGTAGTCCCAGTACCTTTGTGCTTACAGATTGGACATTACAGTTTTTCAGACTCTTTCTTTTGGTGGGCTTGTATTCTGGCCCAATTTTCTTTTACAATACTCTACCTTTCGTCATACTCTGTTGGTTGGGATTAGTTGTATGCATGCATTTTTGTTCCATAGTGTTTTTTATTTCAGCATTTGTGGGCTTGGAGATGTGAGTGTGTGTATAGGTATTTAGGCAATGCCTCCCATGTTAGTGATACACCTACTCGGTGCTAGTCACCAGCCCCTGGCCTATTGGAGGCGGGCTTGGGGATTCACGGTGCGGGCCCCACTGAGACAGTTCATGACACAATTGTTGCCCTTCTTCACCACAATGACATATCCTATAGAAGAACCCTCTAAACTATCAACAGAAATAGTTGTTAGATCTTATTGGGTGATGAAATTTCATTTTATAATGAAAATTGAGTATTCTTTCCACTCTACTTATTTGGTAGTCCTATTGTAGGTATGATCCAAAATATTACAAACAAACATCTTGAATTTCCAAATTTAGTGCCTAAAAAAACTCAAAATCATCTCTTCTCCAGCAACCATACTTTTAAGTAACTAGACTATTGTATCCTCACCCCTACAACATTAATATCTATTATGTATTCTATGTTTCAGAAACTCAACCACATTTAGAATGAACATAAACCCTTGGCCCCTATTCTATGGAACAAAATCATTACAATAAAGTATAACATCCTCATGTGATTCATATATAACCAGGACATCAAACTACTAAGGGAATTTAATATAGTGAAATACATAAACCCAAAATTTATTTATTATTCTTTAGATTCATCACTAATATTAGAAAAAAATACTTCTATATAGAGAATACCTGTGTTACAATTGGTGCTTCTTTAGTGATAGTATGATAATTTCCAGCTATCATGATTTCTTGTACCTTCTTCTTAAATACTAATTTTTTAACATCGATGGATTATACAAATAATTTTATGTTCATAGATTAATTTTATTTATTATTTGTTTTACCTTATGGGATTCACACAATGATGTAATGCAACATGGATTGTGTTCCAATAATACAGCTATTAGTGGAAAATATACTTCCATTATATTGGATAACGATTCTCTATTCAAAATTACTAAAACTAATCCCATAATTTAAAAACTATTCTAACACTTTATCAAAACACAACTGAGTGGGGGAGGGAGTGGTTTGGTTTATTGGGTCATCGAGATATTTTCTAGGTTTTGTCCCAAAAAACACTGATGATAGCTTCATACAGGTGAGGATATGTAGTGGAGGAACTTATTATTATTTTTTAATCTCATTTATGATTTATTTTAGAACTTTTTATAATGAAGATGACTCTCTTTTGTATAAATAACATTACATTCATCTAGTCTCTACCTTTTCAATAAATATTACATTTATCTATTAAAGGTGGGTTCAATATTATCTATTCTCACCATATTCCTATTTAGGTACACATTTATTTAATGGAATACTAAATGTGTAATTTGATTGTAAAAATTCATAAACAAATAATATATGGAACATTATACCACATGTATTGAGGGAAACATAATATTTTATTGTGATTCTATTAGGCGTTAACACTTTATAACTCCCAGAAATTTCCTTTATTTTTTTTTCAACATTATCAAAGATAAAATTAATGTGATGATGAATGTTTTTGGTAGATTCTCATACTCTATATTATGTACAAACATTATATATCTTGAATATTTTATTTTAAAATTGTTTTTTTAAATTATTTTTAAAATGATTTACACACTTTTTTTTATTTTTATTTCTTGGTTTTCGTATATAAGTATTTCAATGAAAGATAATAAATATTTTCTTCTGTTAATGTCGTCTAAAAATTCTCAAAATTGTGAATTTTATGTTTTTGACTTCGATTCTTGTTTCCTAGTAAGTATTTGGTCAAATGATTCTATGATTATTGATAATGTAATTATCTCAATGTTTGACATTTATTGGTCTTATTTTATTCTTATTTTTTTAGATATTTCTTCTTTTTAGAGGTTTTTTTCAATGGGTTAGAGTTACTCAATGGTTGTGTCATGAGATTAATGTTTCTTAGAGTTATTTATGAATATGGTTGATTTATAATAAATGGTTTGTGAATATTTTTCATATTGTTATATGAAAATAAGTTATATTATTTTTTAATGATATTTTTCACTTTAATTATAATAATTTCTATGGGATTGGGTTTGTTTTCATAAAATACATATGAGATTATTGATTTTCACTTGTATGGTTTTCATTTTGATAGATCTTGGGGTATTGTTAATTCTTAAGGCGTTATACAAATTCAGAAAATTATTAATCTCTAAAAACCTAAAAAAATATATATTACTTGGTATGTATGATTTTCGAACACACGTTGACAAATTGTATGATCAATATTAATTAAGGAAACTAAAATAAAATTTTTTAGGATGGTTTGATAAGTGATAAAATGCAGCAGAAATGATTGGGTTTTGAATAAAGATATGATTCATGCCATGTTTTAGGGATTTTTACGTATGCGTGCTTGGGATTTGATTAATTATGGGTGAATTAAGTTCTGGTGTATGTATTGGGTAAGTATGAATCGGTGGTCTTGGTATCCTGCCCTGTACTTTTGATTGCACCATTGGAATGATAATATTCTAAATACAATCACAAGATTAGGAAACCCATACTATTATTTATTTACAATACTTTTAAATCCCATAATGTTCATATGAAAAATAAAGAGATTAATTGATGCAATGTAACAATAATACGTTGAATGCAGCAATGAAATATTAAAAGGGAAGGAATTTTATTTGATAAACATTGTTTCGCCAATCCAAAACAAGAATAGAAAATAGAATTTAATCTCTAAGAATCACATCCCCCTATAATCACATCACCTAACACAAAGGGGACTTCTCACTCATGCTCAGAATGAAGAGAATAATCAGAATGTATACCTAAAGAAGAAAGTCAGTGAAGAACATGGGTGAAGTGGGACCCTAGATCGTTACTCCGTGTTCTACCGCCACTATTGGTATCGCTTGGCCTCCAATGGTCCCAGAGTTCATTAGAAGGGTGTCCAGGGATCTATTTGGAGCCAATCCTGTCAAAATATTCAGCTGGAATGAATTTTTTTAGCACATCGACACTAACACAACATGTAATGTACATTCATGACATGTAATCTGGATCCGAGTTTTCTATGATATTTTTGAATCCTTTCAAATCTCATGGGAACTTTGACTCCTTTCCTGACATGTAACTGGGACTCATAATTTTTAATTTCTCTTCACACCATAATATATTATCACGATATGTATTCTATTTAAAAATCTTATTGAAAAATTAAAAATGTTTAATGGAATTACATGGCATGAAATATTTCTTCTTTAGTTTCCAACTCCACCTTATTAACAAAAATCTGGTAACGTGCTGTGAGTGAGGCAATTCGATGCTAAATTCATTTTAGCTTATATTTCCATTCCTTTTCGTTACATTTCCAAATGTTTATATCATACTACCATTAAATATAAAACAACTCAATCTATTCCAAAATTGAAAATATTATTCATTTAAATACAAATTTATACATGTTAACACCATAAAATGTATGCATGAAATACACCTATAAATTTTTAATCCACTAGGGAAAATCTTGTAATATTGTGTATTAAACCTATTCATTTGAATCTTACTAAAAATGTGAATGTTTTTTGGATTGAGTTAAATTTTTTCTTGAGAATTATCTCATTTAATGTAATGTAATAGAATATATTAGTTATTCGAAACTAGTTGATGTATTTTCTTTAGTTATATTTGGGTTTATTAGTATGAGGTTGTAAGTGTGTAATGGATTTTTTTATTCTTATCATGTATATGTATATAATTACATTCATGGTTCCCTTTAAGAGAATAAATTCATAATTGGTGGTTTTAAGTGAGATAGTTTATAAAATAGCTCCCTATTATATATATTTTAGATGTTATATTATTATTATTTAAGTATCTGAAAGTTGATGGAATAAAAGACCGTGTAATATTTTGAATAAACTTCAGTTCCATGTTTAATGGTTATAATAGGTTTATATATTGCATTATGCTTAAATAATATGTAATACAAAAAATAAATGATAGATTAACTCATGTTATGGGATATATATATATAGGGAAGTAGAAAATGAATATGCATAGAATAGTTAAATAATTGGAAAATAGTTAATGTGGTATGGATGTTTTAAATAGATTGAGGATGAGAATGAGAATATAGTAAAGGGACTAATATAAATAGTATGCAATGTTAATTTATAAATTTTTTTAATGTTTATATGGTCGGGTAATGTTAATGTAGTCCTTTATGTAGTTGTTTGATGTTGTCAGTTGTAATAGGCATAATGTGATGAATTCCTTGAACTCGTGATGTTTGTTGTGATTATATTTATAAAAGAAGATATCTTAGTAGTGGTAGATTTTGATTCGATAGAGGTTAATTAATGTAAATGCCTAGTTGATATATAGATATCATTGTAAATGATGGGATGTGTTAAATGTGTGTCGAGGAGTTTATGTTGGTCGATGTGTTAAAAATATTTCTTAAATAGAATTTAAATATTTATTAAATATAAGAAATAAAAAATTAATTATAAAATTAGGTGGGGTCTCATCAAGAGAAGTGCTATTATAACCCCAAAATAAAAATATATTTGTTCATGGTGTAGTGATTGGTTTATGTGATATTTGAGGTGATATTGATTTTTATGATAAGAATTATGATAAACTTTGTCCAATAAATTATGTTTTATTTAGGGTTGTTATATTCTAGAATATATATATTTTATGAGGGTTGTAGAATTCCCTTCTAAACATATAGTGGGGTGATGTTTCATTCCAAATGAAGGGAATTATTTTTTATTTGTACTACTTTATTGATGGTTTTATAATGGTAAAGTATAATCTTTGTATATATTGATGATTATTTTTAATATTTTAATTTACTCCATAATTTGATGTTGCAGATATTGAAATATAGAGGACGCGATGATTCAGATGTGGTAATGTGGTTGAGGTGATGTAAATAGTGTAGTGGATGAAATGTGGTGGATATTTAACTACCTTAGTATTAAATATGATTATTTTTTTTAATATAATATTAATTATATATTTCATTCACTAATAATGTATTATTCTTGTTCACTACACACATGAGAGGTTATATGAGGAACCAACTAGGTATACCTATATACATAAAATATTATTATATTTCATTTCCAAACACAAAGGATCATATCAAGGGTGGTTTTATGTGACATTATTTTGCTATAAGGTGATATATTATAGTGGAAGTAGAGTCATTTAATGGTGATTCCATTTTGTGTGGGTGGGTATCTTTTTATTGTGGGTCTGTGATATACTAATTCCTGTGTTTTATTTTGAAATTATAATGCTATTTTATTGATTCAATTTGGTTTTGGTTAATATTTAAAATTAGATTCGTTTAATTTCTATCATATATTGTAATCTCATAACGTCGTGGCTAATTGACACCTCATGTACTATTATTAGTGGGATTTTGGGGTTACATGTGATTTTGTTTCTAACTCAAGTAGAGACATAGGGGGGATGGGACATGGAACAAATCCTTCTAAAATTATAATCATGTAACTCATATATCTTACATACATTGGGAATAAAAAATCCTTTAATAAATAACAAATATTAAATGAAACATTCCTAAAAAAGTTTACTTTTTTCAATATAAGGTTCATTTTTCTTTAGGTCCATATAATAATCATTCTAGATATGTCATATACTGACATTGATAGAATATACATCTAAAAAATATCAAATCCATAATACTAAAAAATATTGAAATGTTTTTTATGTATATAAATTGATTTTATAAAAATTGGAGAGGATTATTAGGGTTAAGTTATATACTAATAAAAGGTGTTTCAAAATTTGGTTTTAATAACAATCATGAATAGTGCTTGGAATGAATATCATTAAACTGAATATAAAAGAATAACAATTTATCAAACCAAAACTAAAATAGAATATCACAAAATTAAACAACGATATAAATAGTTAATATTAGTTAAAACAAATACCATGATATTCCAATGATATCAATAAATTTTTAGCAACTACCGTATACATTTTAAATGTTCATGTGATGGTCATATAACCAAAATACATTCAAATATATTCAATTTACCCTAACAATAGATTTTAACCTTTTCACAAGTTAAATTTCATTCCCCTTATATATTTTATATTTTTAATATAATATTTATGTAGTATTTTATTTTTTATAATCTTGGTTTTTGTTGCATTACTCGAACTACAATAATTATATCTTCTATAAATGATTAGTATTCATATTTATTTTCTGATATTATTTATATAATTTATTTTTAATTTTCATCTATAATTTTATATTTTATTATTTGAAATGAATAATTAATTTTCACATTATAAAAACATAACTCTACCTTCCTATTTATTTAGAAAAAATTATTACTTCTAATATAGTTAAATCTTAGCCAACAAAGAATATATATTTCAAACTGTTTAGAAAATTCATTTTAAATATCAGGCTTAATTATATTTGTGTTAGAATAAATTTCTACTCGAATAATTTCTTATAATATCACTTAGCAAAAGAGTGGATTTATCAGTTTTCTATATGATATCAGGCACTATAAGTATTAGATCTCCCATTTTTAGGGATACACTTTTAAATATTGTGTTATTAATGTTTTTTTCTTTCTTTATTTTTCTGTAATGAAAGTAATTACGATAAGGTGTAATTATTTTCTATATTGTGGAATTTGTTGATTTTTTTAAAAAGTATACAATCAAGCCACACAGATTCAGCATCCCTTCTAAATTATTTTGGTCAATCCTTCATGATGTGCACATTAAAGATCAATCATCCTAAAAACCCTTTCAATTAAAACAGTGGATCATATTATTTCTATATCCCTATAAGGTTTGGTTTTAGAATGAAAAATATCTTACTTAGAGTGAAATTAAATTTTCATATATTGGAATTCCCCACATCTTTTGTAAAAGTAAAATATGTTTATACATCTAAATTCAATTTTTTCTATTATAGTGAATCATATTCACTAAAGATTTGTTGAAAAGAGAAATGATATTATGATTCAGTAATACCCTTGAATAGGTCTGAAAAAAATAACAAATGTGAGGAACATATTTAACATTTCATCACATGAATCGTTATCATAACATTAGTTTTAAATATTATAGGGTGTCCATATAAGGGAAATATTGGTTGTTTATCCTTGGGTGATCTATCAAAATTCATCTCAAACATTTAATATGAATAAATAAGTTGACAATATTTTATTTTTAGATGTTATTTTCTTAATTTTTGATATAATTAAATAATTAAAATTATTTATTAACGGTTTTATGGAAGCTAAAATCAAAGGAAACAAAGTTTAACCTAAAAGTTATATAAACAATTTACCTGAAGAAACACAAGTTTAAAAAACATTTATCAATTTGAGTCATGCTTTAAAAGAGTTCATAATACAATCCATGAGGGTTGAATATAATATTTAATGATATGAAATATGAATCAATCAATGTAAATAATAGAAATAAAATATATTACATTTTGTTAAACACGTTTGTTTGAGTATATGGTGACCCCACTCTTTTTCTCGTCGCTATGATAAAATACACCATATACATTAATAAATAAAAACTTATTTAAATATGATTCGTTTTATACAATATTTTTGACTCCATTATTAATAAAATGTTATGGAAGATACTCCCTATCATGATATTAGATAAATAGAATAGATTCATCAATAAAATGAACATACAAGGGCTATACAGATGACAGAGGAGATGATAGGTTTTATGTAAAAGAATATAGTTAGGGGGTTACATCATTGTTAATGTTGGAATGGATAAATATTATTATAAGATGTACTGTAATTTACTTCCCACCACTATGATCCACTTAGGTTTCTTATATTGGGTTTCGACCATTTCAAATATTGTTAATCTACCACTTGGTTCCCCATCTCACACTTGGGTGGAATGTCTCGGGTTTTTTATGTCTATGTGTGGGATAAAAAAATGTGACATGATATCTGCCAGTTTATTAATCCTGGAAAAAGGTATTAATAGAATAAACCTCAATAATCCCATTTCCATGTAGATTATTTAGCCTTATAGGGGTAGTTATGGTTTCTCTAGGGTGTCACACTTTTTCTTTACAAACGAAATGTTTCTCTTTATTAATGTAATAAAAAAAATCCATCAATGGTTTCAATATAATTTTTAGAAGTACATAAAATGGTTTATTAATTATATTAATTATGGGAAGAGTAAAATGTACATTTCTAATAACTTCACCCTCAGGCATGAAATGAACGTTATAAACATAGAAATGATTAATAGGAACATGTTTCCAATAGATTTATTAGTTTCCCCACTATAATTTTAGAGTATAAAAAATAATAATATTATGGGATAATTAACACAGCACACAATTCATTATATATATATATATAAATATACACATATTATTTGGTGTTTGGATTGCCCCCTCCAATCATGTGTAATCATCCATTCTTATTCCAGTTCATTCAATGATTAAGGTCTCCAAAATCGTAAACTATAACATTAAATGAATCTTTAAATAAATTATCTATCACTAATAACGTGATAGGAATAAATTTAAACTAGATAGATATTATTGTCTATGACTATGGATGAGGATGGAATCAACATGAATAAGGTTTATGGGCACATCCATTATAAATAATATAGTCTACCTTGGGGTTTTGATAAAGGGAAAATATTTTAGGCCAAGATTATAATAAAAAATAGGGAATACAAAATTTTATAATTACATATTTAGGGGAACCTTATATGGAACAAGATTTAGGATCCCATAATAGTCTTTTGTGAGAAATACAAATAGATTATTTGGCCAGGAGGCATCAAATTTTTTCTTACTGGTCATTTGGATGGCGTATACATTTTAAATGGAATCTAATTTATGAATTATACTTCTAGGATTTATACAATCACCAAAACTATATTATAACATTCACAGAAATAATTTATTTCCGTTTTTCTTCTTTTTAATGGACAAGATCACAAGATGTTTATAGTATCATCCCCATGTGGTTTCAATGTATCCAATTATCACAATATTGACTATGACCTGTAGGATGATAACCAATGGTAAGACTCTAAACGGTGAAAATTTATCTTAGGAAAATATTTATTCCTTGTCTAGATGATATTAATTATGGATATTCTAATGGGATTCCATGTTAAGATAGAAATAATTTGTCTCTACTCTCGGTTTGTGTATAGTAATTAGTCTAAAGGTAAAAGTGGGAATCACCATTTCATGAGTGTCAATGGTAACATTACATCTAGATAACTCTTATCACATGTATTGGTGGGGATATTTGATTTTATTCTATGAATTGTTTCCTCGTATATTGGTTCCTTAATATAGGTATATCATAGGTTGAGGCTAATGATCATAACATGAATATCGATGTTGGTTTTTTGGTCTTCTGGAATGCTTAAAATGGGGATAATCATAATGGTATGGGGAAACATCTCCCCCACTTTAAGGTTAATATTTACTCACACGTATTGGATATAGGGAATCATTTCAAATAGAGTTAGTTTTATATAGGTTTCAATAAACTATTTCTTGATACAAATTTGGGAAACAGAGATATAACTACTCATGGACATTGGGACTGATAGACTGCTCCCAAAATAGGCTTCAATATCAACATTAATAGTTTTAATTAATTGGGAAACATGGAATGATGCGAAATTATTCCTGACATGAGTGTATCATCCATCATGGACTTTAGTGTTTACTATTCCAAATGTAATTCTCTCAAAGATGAAGTGAAAGTTATTATTATTGATCTTTCCCTTTGAATGAATCACAAAATCAAAATTATTGAAGTGTAAATAGACTCTTCTTTTCTTTTCAACTTTCTTCTTGGTCAAACTCCAAGCCATGGGTCCATTTCTTATGATATTTAAGACTTTATGTACTTTATTAGTATGAATATTGAGATTCGTCCTCTCTTGAGGTAGGATGAAATATTTTAAGAAATCATTACCTAAAAGAAAATAAATATGATGACCTTGTAGTCAATTTTACTACTAGTTATATCCCACTAGGTTGTATAAACATTATTAGCATAGTAACTCTCTCCCATCACCATTACAAACATCCTAGAATATTTTTATGGTGTTTCCCATCCTTTTATGTGATGTATATTTCCATGTTCTTAATAAAAATATTAAATTCTATGATTAAATAATAGGAAGAAATATTTACAACTAATGTTATAAAATATATGTTAACTAATAGGCATGAAGATGAAGTGGTAACAATAATGAAAATGATTTAATTTTATATTTTAATAACATTGATGAATAAATTAGTTGATATATTTATCTTCCATATATATATCATTAAAATTGGCGATATTTTTTTCTTAATTTAATTTTTAATAAAAATGATTAAATGTGTCTATGTGTTTGTATATATATTTAAATTTATATTCCCAAATATTATTATCATAGTTAATTATATTGAAACATTTTTATATTTTTTACAGAAAAATATATACAGTATTTATTAATAATTCCATTTTATAGAATTAAAGATCATGTGACAATAAGTTCCATTTTTTGGATAGTTATTTATATATTTTGTTAAGTAATTTTATAACCGTAAATTATCAAAAAAAATACAAAAAAATATATTCAAATGGGTAAAATGTTTCTAATGTTGACAAACTATTTTAAGGTTTAGTTGTCCTAAATCTATTTAAAAATGTAAACATAAATCATGGACATTATATTTAGTTCTAAAAATAGGTAAATATAATTTATTTTTCATAGGAAAATATTTATTTTCTCTTGATACATGCATATCATATTGTTCCATTGAACAAAAAATATAAGATATCATTTAGAAATAAATTATTATTTGAAAATATAAATAAATTATATATTTTATAAAATACATTTTTTTACTTATTTTAAAACATATAAAACATAAAATGTTTTCAATATATAAGTTCTTAATATTTGAAATGAATTATTTTTAAACCAGATAAAATAATTTTTTTCCAACGAAATGAAAAAAATCACATTATCATCATAGTTATAAAAAATTATATATTAATAAAAGGCATAAAATTTGATTACTAAATTTAGAAGTTTTAAAAAAAATATTATTTTATTAAAATTCATATTTTCTTGAAGTAAAGGATGATTCTTACTTTTCTAAAAAGTGTAAAAAACAAATATTTAAAAATATTTTTATGACATAAAATTTATTGAATTTTAAATTAATTATATATACTTTTTAGGGAACATTTTAATATATTAAAATGAAAAAATAGTTCGTTTATTGAATAATTAACTCCATGAAAATTTTTTAATAAAAAAATGACTACAAAACTAAAAATATTAAACATGAAAATAACTTTATAGATTTCCAGTGAAATTTTTCAATGAAAAATAATACATAAATATTCATATAATTATTTCTAGTGAAAAATATTTCTGAAAATATTGTATAAATTTTTTAGTTAAAATATTATATAATTAAAATTGGAATGAAAATTTAATTAGAAAACTAAAATATAGTTCTTCTTTTTAAAAATATAATATGACATTTAATCTAAAAATACTTTGATAAATTAACCTTCAATATTAGATAAGCTAATAAAATTAAAATTCCACCGACCTAAAAGATTTTTTAAAAATAATATGGAAATTTATATTTGAAAAAAGTTGAATTTTAGTTGGTATTATTTAAAAAATTATATTTTAATTTTCTAAAAAAAATTTAACTATGACTTCTTCTCCAGGAGTATCACGTAGAAATTTCCACTGAATTGTTTTTTCCTTTTAAAAAATATGATTATTCAAATAAAATTTTAATTTCATAAATTTGTAGGGAATTGTTTTAGAAATTTTGTCACATTAAAATATTTTAATTATATAATATATAATTTATGTGGAATCTTTTAGCAAAATTTTATAATGAATTTTTTCATTTAAATTCTTTATTGGTTTATGGTGTTAAAGTATAATTAAAAAACATATGAAATGACTAAAAATCTTAATCCCCCTAAAAAATAATTTTTTTTGATAAATTTGGTTGTGATATTTTTCATTAGTTTTGTTAAATAGAAACATTATAATTCAATAAGTAATGTTTTCATGATTGTTTTTATTATAAATTTGTAGTTTAATCTTACTTTAAAATTTTGTAATTAAACTTTATAATTGAATTTTTCAATTGAAATTTTCAATGCCATTTTTTATAAATATTATTTACTAGAATTTATCAATGGAGTCACACCTATGTATATGACCTTTATCAGTGTTCAAAAAGACTTTTTCAAAGCCTTTTCAACACTTATAATGTTAGTTTTAATAAAGACTGATGACTTTCATTAGCGTTATTAATGTGTTGATAGAGGGAGGTATTTATCATAGCAAAATTCTGGCACTCATAAAATTATATTTCAACTACTGTAGTTTACTATATAATAGAAATAAAACACTACAAACGGTGATTTCATCAGACTTTTATAATTAATGACAGACTTATAATAGACATAAAATAAAAATGAGGAATCTTTGAATGTCTTTACCCCAAAAAGGGATACAACAACTGATCCATTTTTTTGTATGCTTATTTTACAACAACCCATCAAAAAAATGATTTCTCCACCAACATCTGATAATGGGGATCCTTGGAGAGGAGGAAATTCTCCATGATCCCAATATGCAGACCTACAATGAAAAGATACTTTTTCAATAGATCCTATGACACTAGATACGGATAAAAGGAAACCATCTCCTTGAAGTGTTCAACATAAGCCTTTAACATTTGCTGACCTTGCTTGTCATTCATGAGCTCTTCTATTTTATTCATATTCACCTACTAAGGTATAAACCATCGTAAAATTATTGACTTAAAAACATCCCATTTTGTCCACAATTACATCGTTTTTAGGGAAAACAACTCCCATTCTTCCAAAGCTGGACCCCCATCCATACATAGAACAACACAGATTCTAATATCTATGGGAGTTCCTAACACTCTGAAGACATATTCTACATCCTCAAGCCAATTTACAGCATATAATGAACCTCAATGTCCAAACAAGGTGGGAATCAACTGAGGAGAACTATAAATAGGGAGATACCCACTAGAAACGTTCAGGACCTTTCTGGGCAGCATATTCTAAATAACACAAAAATCCCAAAATCAGCTACAGAATAAATTCCTCACCTACACACAAATATTCAAATGCTCATAAGGAATACTGAGGGTCACACCACTTTACCCCCAAACCCAATAATTTACCATATTTTAAATCAAAATAATTTTCCTTTAAAAATAATTTTTTCTAATCTGAGACCATTTGAAATATATCGTTTTAATTTTCAAAGTTGTTTTCATTTTTAAATCATACTCACAATAACTGAGTCCAAAACAAGACATAATTCACACTAAACCACAGGAATGAAAAACTATTATCCATGATTAACCTAGATACATGTTTATGAGCCATAGTTTACATAGTATATGTCTATACTATGATTAAAATATTCAATGACCCCGAACACTAATCAAATCTCAAAACTTCCACTATATATAAAATACTAGGCCACGAGGTTCTTGGTAGTGTTAACAATGGCCTGACTTACACTAATCTATAAACAAGTACTATGATCTATTCTATCATGTACTCAATGCCTATCACACTATGGTACCTCAATATGTTCACAACTCTCACTTATCGAAACCTCTAATCCATATTTAACTCCCCTTATACATAAAATATAGCCAATATGATTAAAAGATACTAACATTAAGGGGATTACCTATAACGACCCATACTTTACATACATTGTTAATACTTCAAAATTGAATCATACTTATTACAACATATAACAAAACCACGAAAGTAACGTATAGGTATAGTGTCTTTAGAAACTGGGAAACATAAACAACTTGTTCATAAAGCGTCTACACTGTCTCCCATTTATTTCATCATATCTATAGTCCCTTTTTGGCATATCTTACTTAATAACCTTCTTCCTAACCTGGGGAAAGAAAACATACAAAAGGGTGAGCTCAAATGCTCAGTAAGTGTAAACAAAAGGAATATGAATCACATCGTATACATAAGCACATAACTTTTGGAAATCTTAACCTGCAAAAGAGATCATAATTTCATAACATGGGATAAATCATGGCAGTGAAATGTAATCACAATAATCATAACATAAAACATGAAACTTTGTGGCATACACACATAATCATAGAGAATCATTTCTTTTTAGTCATGACTCATTGCCAAGACTATCTTAGTGGACAAAGTCCCTTTCTGAACCGAGTCACCCTCGTTTCAGTCCTGTTTCCCTGAACCGGTATAACCTACCGTTCCAGCCATTTCTATCTCATGAGATATAAAATATTTACCCAATTAATTGGAGGGAGATATAGGTCCCACCCATCTCATAATGATATCATTCTTATGTGTGCCACAAAATCATAAATCATACATCATTGCATAATCCATGTAATAAAAATGGGAATCTTAAACATCATGACATCATAAAACAATTCATATAAGATCAAAGAATTCAAAAAAAATAATTCCATCACAAAATAATCAAATAAATGTAATAATAGGGATGAAAGAAGAACCATTTATTATCTTATATGGAAAATAATTTTGATAAAACACTTGAACTCTATTCTTGAGGAAAATATCCTTTCTACTTCAAAAACACTTTTCCATTCTTAACATGTCAAACAATTATAAACTAAAAGAAGTTGATTAAAAATAAACTTGATAAATTTTAAAGGAATCTTCTTGGAAATAATGTTTTAAAAATCCATTCATTCTGTATATGTTAAAAAAAACATTCTTCTCATACTTTTGTCGGAGAAGTCAAAAAGTACCTCGTACGAAAAATGACAAAAGATTCATTTCATATCTTTTACCAAAAACTCACCGAAGGGTAAATTTGGATTTAAACAATTGTAGGTGGATGGAAATAACATTACATATTGAGATAACATGGATGTGGATGATAAAATGCACCCCAGTAAATACCAAAGTATAAACAATCTCGGATAACATGAGATTGTGATATTTTCCCTTACATTAGGTCCATTTTTCTTTGTAAGTGTCCAAACCTCCTGTATAATGATTTAAATAATGTTATTGACTTGTTCCAGAATCATACATATTTTTATGATATCATATGTGGTCATTTTCTTAGCTTCTTAGTAGTAATATTTCATTGATACTTGTTATTCGGGTGTTTATAACTTTTTGTTCTTATGTGTGTTTTGTCGAATAATTTCTTATTCTTATATTTAGGTTACAGATACCTCATTTCCAGAATGGTATTAGTGTAATATATATCATATTCATTTATTAAATTCATTTATATAATCATTATGAAATGAAGATCATGTAGACCGAGTCGCATCACATCGTGGAGACGGTATTCCGTACGTACGCACGAGTGATGATATCGTTCCTATGATCGTGGAATTGAATTAGAGTGTATGTATACTATTTCAGAATCTGTATCACTTTATAATAGTCATATAAAGTCATTATTTACACCATTATACCCATAAAAGTAAGGTGGTGGTGGAAAATAGATTACACCATAGCGTGGAGACGGTATTCCGTACGTACGCACGCGCGGTGATTTCTTTTTCCGTAGGATGGATAGATGGTGAAATAGGGTTGTTTCATAATTATAATAACATATCAGTATATGAGTGATACTGATGTTATTACTTCATAATGAAACAACTAAAGAAGAAGAAGTGGAAGAAGAAATAAAGATGAAAGAATCGGTAATGGACATTACCTCTTCTTTGAAGAGCTTCTTTGAGACCTTTTTTAGGGCACTAAAATTGGTCTTTGAAGAAGACAAGAACCTATAGGAAGTATCTAGGGAAGTGGAGAGGAGTAATTGGCAGGGGTTGGCCGATCTTGATTGCTCAAAGTGGTGTGAGGAAGAGGGGGAGGAGGTGCCCTTTTATAAGGGAGGAGAGGGGCACCTTTGGGAAAACTAAAAATACTATTTTATTATAAAGTCAAGTTCGGTTTTAAATAGCTCCAAATTGATATATTTCGAAGCTGAGGTGGGGATGGGTCGAAATCCTCTCATCAAATATATTTTATACAAGTTTAGGTTCCTATTTTAACCTTATCATTTAGATTTAACATTATGTTAAATAAGTTTACTTTTACCGTGTCTTCTTGTATTCTTATACTATAAGGTTAATAAACTTACTATAAGCAGCCAAACGAACCCCAAGTTTTTTATTATTAATATATATAACATTATCTAAGTCATTTGGCCGAACCATAGATTTTTAGGAATAAAATAACAATTACTAATATAATAATTGTTTTAAAAACTATTTTATGTCAATTTTGACACTACTTAGTAATTGATTTTTGTGAAAATCATAACAGAATTATTAGTTCGAACCAAGTAAATTAAATCAATACTAACATGTCATATTAACCTAGAAAATTAGTGTAATTCATAAAAATTCTCAAATTACATTTATTTTGGTGTTTATAACATTAATTATGTCAATATTTCATTAAAAGATAATTACTGCATCATCTTTGTGTCATAAATAAATTAAATTATATAATGTCTAAAAATTACAAATAAAATACCATTATGTAGGAAATATTTTTATATTTCTAATTAATATTTATAGTCTAATTTATGTTATGTATAAACCCATATTAAAAATTATTTACTTATTCAACTTTGATTTTAACTATTTTAACCCTTCTTTAAATAAATTAATAATAAATGTCCTAATCTAATCCAAGTCGGCCTAAATGGTCATATTTTATTCCTATGTTTGTTTTTGGTCGAATTAAACTTATCCAATAGAATTAGTACATGTGTTAGGGTAATACTAATATCATCTTTACCCTTAATTACCCTATTTACTTTTAATCGTGGTAAAAAAAGGAAAAAGTTACTATTCATCAGAAATTATTTTCATCTCATTGAACCACATTTTAGTCCTTGATATTAACCATGTCTCTCGGATTTTCGAAATTCCACTCACAGAAGTGGTAAAATTAAGTTTTATGAAAAATTCAGTTTTTTAACTACTACTTAGTGGTTTCACTATTCATCAAAAATTTAATGTTTTCAGAAAAATACCAAAATATCATCCTAGGCTAATTTCGATATTCCGAATCCAAAAATGAAGTCCATTTTGAAAAATAAAATTTCAAAAACTGGTTATTACTATTCATAACGGCTAGTTTTAATAATATTTTAATAGCATATCATTGTTTAGTGAAACTCGGTATTGCGTACGACACAAGCTATCGAAGAAGTTCGTGATTTCGTGTAAAGCAAGCCAAGCAAGTGTTGTGTAGAAAAAGATTCCTTTGATGATTTATATAACATAAAAGTCTCGGGTGTTACATTCTACCCCCATAAAATGAATTTCGCCCTCGAAATTCGTCACTTTGTATCAAACAGATGAGGATACCTCTCCCTCATCATATCCTCAAGCTCCCATGTAGCTTCTTCTAATTGGTGGTTCCTCTAGAAAACATTCACCAATTGAGTGATCTTGTTTCGTAGGAATTTTTCGCTACGATCCAGAATCTCTATCGGTTGTTCTTCAAAAGAAATATCTTTCTCCAGTGGTAAAACTTCTGAGCTGAGTACATGTGATGGATCAGGTATGTACTTTCTCAGGCGAGATACAGGGAACACATCGTGAACTTGAGAGATATTTGGTGGAAGCGCCAATCGGTTAGCTACCTTCCCAACATGATCAAGTATTTCAAAAGGACCGATATATCTAGGGCTCAACTTCCCCTTCTTTCAAAATCTCATAACCCTCTTCTAGGGAGATATTCGTAAGAACACTTTATCACCCACTTCAAACTCTAGTTCTTTTCTTCGGTTGTCGGCATAACTTTTCTGTCGACTCTGAGCTGCTCTTATGTGTTGTTGAATAGATCTGACCTTTTCTTCCATTTCATCAACGAGATCAGGTCCTAATAGCTTTCTTTCCCCAACTTCATCTCAGCAAGTTGGAGTCCTGCATTTCTTTCCATAGAGAGCTTCATAAGGAGCCATCTGAATACTGGAGTGAAAGCTATTATTATAAGAAAATTCCACCAAAGGTAGGTGTTGATCCCAACCACCTTTGAAATCCATAGAGCAAGCTCTCAACATATCTTCTAGGGTTTGAATTGTTCTCTCAGACTGACCGTCTGTCTGAGGATGATAAGCAGTGCTGAAACTCAACTCTGTATCCAGAGTATGCTGAAGACATCGCCAGAACTTCGAGGTAAATCTCGGATCCCGATCGGATATAATAGAAAGTGGTACTCCATGCAATCTTACCACTTCCTTTAAGTATATCCTGGCAAGCTGATCCAGAGAGAAATCCTCTCTAATAGCAATGAAGTGTGCAGACTTTGTAAGACGATCAACTATGACCCAGATAGCATTATTGCCTTTGGATGTTTTAGGAAGTCCTGTGACAAAGTCCATAGTGATGTTTTCCCATTTCCATTTGGGTATGGGTAATGGTTGTAACATCCCCTTAGACTTCTATCTCTCAGCTTTAACTTGTTGACAAACCAAGCATCGAGAGACAAATTCAGCAACATCTCTTTTCATTCCATCCCACCAGAAGTACTCTTTCAGGTCCCTATACATCTTCGTTCCTCCAGGATGAATAGAGAATGAATAACTATGAGCCTCATCCAGCAGCTCCTTCTTTAATTCGGGGATGGGAGGAACACAAACCCGATTCCTGAACTTTATTATCCCATCACAATCAAGGTTGAATTCAGGAACATTTATCACCTTATTTTGTAACTCGACATCTTCTTTCTGTGCCTCTTTAATCTTCACATGTATAGATGGTTGAACATTCATTTGAGAAAGATAAGAATTTTCCCCTTCCATTATAATTCCAAGAACCATCCTTTGTAAATCCATAAATATTGGATCTTTTATGATCCTCATCATGGATAAACTAGAATGGTCTTGTCGACTTAATTCATCTGCCACCTTGTTTGCTTTCCCAGGGTGGTAATGGATTGAGCAGTCATAATCCTTAATCAGCTCCAACCATCTTCATTGATGCATATTCAGCTCCTTTAGTGTGAAAATATACTTTAAACCTTTATGATCAGTATAAATATCACACCTTTCACCATAAAGTTAATGCCTCCAAATCAATAATGCAAAGATTACCGCACCTAACTCCAAATCATGTGTTGGGTAATTTTGCTCATGGATTTTCAACTGTCGTGAGGCATAAGCTATCACCATATAATTTTTCATAAGAACACACCCTAATCCCTTCTTGGATGCATCACTATAGATCACAATCCTTTCTCCACTACAAGGTAGTGTGAGCACAGGTGCACTGGATAACCTTCTTTTCAACTCCTTGAAATTCTCTTCACATTCTTCCGTCCAGACAAACTTAACTCCTTTCCGAGTCAACTTGGTTAGTGGATTAGATAATCGTGAAAAATCTTTCACAAAATGTTGATAATATCCAGTCAAACCAAGAAAACTTCAGATCTCAGTTATTTTTGTAGGTCTCGACCATCTTTCGAAAACCTGTGTTTTTGCTGGATCCACAGATATCCCCTCTTTTGAGATTATGTGACCCAAAAATCAAACTTTTTGAAGCCAAAATTCACACTTGGTAAATTTGGCATAATGCTTCTCCTTTCTCATGGTCTTCAATATAATTCTCAAGTGATATTCATGTTCTTCCTTGCTCTTTGAATAGACAATAATATCGTCTATAAAGACTACAACAAATTGATCAAGATTGTCTCTAAAGACTCTATTCATCAGATCCATGAAGATAGTAGGGGAATTAGTAAGACCAAATGGCATCACTATAAATTCATAGTGTCCATACCTTGTACGGAAAGTCGTCTTTGGTATATCCTCCCTTTTGACCCTTAATTGATGATACCCTGAATGAAGATCAATCTTGGAAAAGTATTGAGCTCCTCGTAGTTGGTCAAATAAGTCATCAATGCGTGGGAGATGATATTTGTTCTTGATAGTGATCTTGGTAAGTTCTCGATAATCAATGCAGAGTCTCATTGATCCATCTTTCTTCTTAAAAAATAGAATAGGTGCTCCCCAAGGTGACGCACTAGGGCGTATGAATCCCTTATAAAGATTCTCTTGGAGTTTCTTCTTCAATTCCTGCAACTCAATTGGGGCCATTCTATAAGGTGTCCTTGAAATAGGCAAAGCACCTGGTACGAGTTCTATTGATAACTCAACTTCACGATTTGGTGGAAGTCCCGGTAATTCCTCCAAAAATACA
The DNA here is from genome assembly GCA_963277665.1 of Viscum album. NCBI lineage: Eukaryota > Viridiplantae > Streptophyta > Magnoliopsida > Santalales > Viscaceae > Viscum > Viscum album. The sequence continues at coordinate 2,079,720,024 of OY728143.1, read as the reverse complement.
TCATCAGACTCCCGTACAATGGGTATATTCTTAATCGTGAGTTTCTCACCAACCATTTGAGATAAATAACCTTCATTTAGTGGAATCAAGACCCATAAGATGGAAGAAATTTCCACTGGAAGGTTATGTTCATCCTTGCATTGATAGACGATCGTAGATTGATCTGGAATATGAAATGTGACTTCCCTTCTTTGGCAATTGATATGAGCTCCATATAAAGAAAGCCAATCCATGCCAAGAATCACATCAAATTCCACTATATGAAGGATCACAGTATTTGCAGGAAGCATTTTCCCACAAACTTCGATCGGAGAAGAATTATAAACTTTTGATGCGACTATTGTGCCATTAGGTGTTGTCACAGCTAACTCAACATCTAATTGTTGAGGTAATACGGTGATACCCTTAGAAAATTATTCAGAAATAAGAGAGTGGGTGGATCCAGAATCAAATAAAACATTTTCTACTTTAGAGTGGATGGTAAGTGTACCTTTCACCACATCGTTATTGTACTCCACATCGCTGATAGAAATTGCATGTGACTTTCCTTTGTCTTTAGCCTTAAGAGTTTGTTGACGTCGACCATCATCATCGACCCTTGTATTAGGGCATTTATTGGCATAATGTCCCATCTCCTTGCACTTTAATCATTGAAGTGTAGTAGGTTCATTCTATGTATCCCTTCCTTTGTTTGCATCATTATACATCTTCTTCCCATCATCGCGGCATTCAAATGCCCGATGACCTTCCATTCCACATTTGAAACATTTACTTGTCCCTTTAAGACAACTCCCTCCATGTTTCTTTCCACACTTTGAGCATAAGGGAAAGCTCATCTTCTTTTCAGTGTGCTCTTTAGATTTTCCTTTGAATTCTATTTTCCTCTTCTTATCAAACCCATATGACGGATGGGTTACACCAATCTCCATCTCGACTTTGAGAGCACATCGAACGATTTCCTCGTAGCTATTGAAGTCCCTTATGGATAACGCCCTTCGAAGACTTGGTTTTAAGCCACTAAAGAATCGATCGATCTTACTCTCAGGTTGGATAATAATACCAGAAGCGTACCTTGCAATTCTTGTAAAATTTGATTCATAGGTACCAACAAATTCATCATCCTTTTGCTTCAGTTCAAGAAACTCTTTCTCTATCTTTGTTCGGAGAATACGAGGGAAGTACATATTGAAAAAATAAGTTCTTGAACTCGTCTCATTCCATGGACTCAATTTCATCCCTTTGCCTCGTATTATTAATATGATTCGACCATTGATCAAAATATCCTTCTAAACGATACACTGCTAGGAAGACTTTATCATGTTCAGAACATTGAAGAACTGAAAATATCTTTTCAGTAGTACTAATCCATTTTTCAGCAACTAATGGATCAGTAGACCCACTGAAAGAAGGTGGACGCTGCCTCATGAAGTATTCAACCGAATTTTGCTCCTTCCATTGCATGTTTGGAAGCACTGCATGATTCATAGCTTGAGAAAGTTGTGTGAGCATGGCTACAATATTTTTTATTCCATCTCCCATAACGGTTGGTTGCTCAGGGGGACAATCATTGCATTGCCCGTCGCATTCCGCATTAACACGGTTCCTTCGGGTTCCAGCCATTGACTAAAACCAAGAATAATTGTGTGAGCGACACTAATTATAATAGGAAAACCACATAATCAAGAATAAAATTTCACACTTAAGGTCTTATCATAGGTTATTCATGTCCATTTCTAAAACACTAATATTGTGTTCTATGCTTAGACTTATCCTTAGGGTTCTTAATAAGGATTTCACATCCTAGTTTCCAAAGGTTGACTATACCTTTCCTTTGATACCAACTATAACGAACCATACTTTACATGAATTTTTAAAACTTCAAAATTGAAGCATACTTATTACAACATATAACAAAACCACGAAAGGACCATATAGGTATAGTGTCATTAGAAACTGGGAAACATAAACAGCTGGTTCATAAAGCGTCTACATTGTCTCCCATTTATTTCATCATATCTATAGTCCCTTTTTGGCATATCTTACTTAATAACCTTCTTCCTAACCTGGGGAAAGAAAACATAAAAAAGGGTAATCTCAAATGCTCAGTAAGGGTAAATAAAAAAAATATCAATCACATCGTATACATAAGCACATAACTTTTGAAAATCTTATCCTGAAAAAGAGATCATAATTTCATAACATGGGATAAATCATGGCAGTGAAATGTAATCACAATAATCATAACATAAAACATGAAACTTTGTGGCATATACACAAAATCATAGAGAATCATTTCTTGTTAGTCAAGACTCATTTCCAAGACTATCTTAGTGGACAAAGTCCCTTTCTGAACCGAGTCACCCTCGTTTCAGTCCTGTTTCACTGAACCGGTATAACCTACCGTTCTAGTGATGTCTATCTCATGAGATATAAAATATTTACCCAATGCATTGGAGGGAGATATAGGTCCCACCCATCTCATAATGATATCATTCTTATGTGTGCCACAAAATCATAAATCATACATCATTGCATAACCCATGTAACAAAAATGGGAATCTTAAACATCATGACATCATAAAACAATTCATATAAGATTAAGGAATTCAAAAAAAATAATTCCATCACAACATAATCAAATAAATGCAATAATAGGGATGAAAACAAAACCCTTTATTATCTTAGATGGAAAATAATTTTGATAAAACACTTGAACTCCATTCTTGAGGAAAATATCCTTTCTACTTCAAAAACACTTTTCCTTTCTTAACATGTAAAACAATTATAAACTAAAATAAGTTGATAAAAAATAAACTTGATAACTTGTAAAGGAATCTTCTTGGAAATAAGGTTTTAAAAATCCATTCATTCTGTATAATTTAAAAAAACAGTCTTCTCGTACTTTTGTCGGAGAAGTCAAAAAGTACCTCGTACGAAAAATGACAAAAGATTCCTTTCATATCTTTTACCAAAAACTCACCGAAGGGTAAATTTGGATTTAAACAATTGTAGGTGGATGGAAATAAAATTACATATTGAGAGAACATGGATGTGGATGATTAAATACACCCCAGTAAATACCAAAGTATAAACAATCTCGGATAAAATGAAATTGTGATATTTTCCCTTACCTTAGGTCCGTTTTGCTTCGTAAGTGTCCAAACCTCCTATATAATGATTTAAATAATGTTATTGACTTATTCCAGAATCATAATTATTTTTATGATATCATATATGGTCATTTTCGTGGCTTCTTAGTAGTAATATTTCATTGCTACTTGTTATTCGGGTGTTTATAACTTTTTGTTCTTATGTGTGTTTTGTCGAATAAATTCTTATTCTTATATTTAGGTTATAGATACCTCATTTACAGAATGGTATTATTGTAATATATATCATATTCATTTATTAAATTCATTTATATAATCATTATGAAATGAAGATCATGTAGAACGAGTCGCATCACATCGTGGAGACGGTATTTCGTACGTACGCACGAGTGATGATATCATTCCTATGATCGTGGAATTGTATTGGAGTGTATGTATACTATTTAAGAATCTGTATCACTTTATATTAGTCATATAAAGTCATTATTTACACCATTATACCCATCCATGTAAGGTGGTGGTGGAAAATAGATTACACCATGGCGTGGAGACGGTATTCTGTACGTACACACACGCGGTGATTTCTTTTTCCGTAGGATGGATAGATGGTGAAATAGGGTTGTTTAATACTTATAATAACATATCAGTATATGAGTGATACTGATGTTATTACTTCATAATGAAACAACTAAAGAAGAAGAAGTGGAAGAAGAAATAAAGATGAAAGAATCGGTAACGGACATTACCTCTTCTTTGAAGTGCTTCTTTGAGGCCTTCTTTTAGGGCACTAAAATTGTCCTTTGAAGAAGAACAGGACCTCTAGGATGTCTCTAGGGAAGTGGAGAGGAGGAATTTCCAGGGGTTGGCCGAGCTTGAAGGCTCAATGTGGTGTGAGGTAGAGGGGGAGGTGGTTCCCTTTTATAAGGGAGGAGAGGGGCACCTTTGGGAAAACTAAACATATTATTTTATTATAAAGTCAAGTTCGGTTTTAAATAGCTCCAAATTGATATATTTCAAAGATAAGGTGGGGATGGGTCGAAATAATCTCATCCAATAGAATTTAGAAAAGTTTAGGATCATATTTTAACCTTATCATTTAGATTTAACATTAAGTTAAATAAGTTTACTTTTATTGTGTCTTCTTGTGTTCTTATACTATAAGGTTAATAAACTTACTATAAGCAGCCAAACGAACCACAAGTTGTTTATTATTAATATATATAACATTATCTAAGCCATTGTTCTGAACCTTAGATTTTTAGGAATAAAATAACAATTACTAATATAATATTTGTTTTAAAAACTATTTTATGTCAATTTTGACACTATTTAGTAATTGATTTTTGTGAAAATCATAACAGAATTATTTTTTCGAAACAAGTTAATTAAATCAATACTAACATGTCATATTAACCTAGAAAATTAGTGTAATTCATAAAAAGTCTCAAATTACATTTATATTGTTGTTTATAACATTAATTATATCAATATTTTATTAATAAGATAATTACTGCATCATCTTTGTGTCATAAATAAATTAAATTATTTAATGTCTAAAAATTACAAATAAAATACCATTGTGTATGAAATATTTTTAGATTTCTAATGAATTTTTATAGTTGAATTTATCTTATGTATAACCCCATATTAAAAATTATTTACTTATTCAACTTTGATTTTAAATATTTTAACCCTTCTTTAAATAAATTAATAATAAATGTCCTAATCTAATACAAGTGGTCCTAAATGGTCATATTGTATTCCTAAGTTTGTTTTTGGTGGAATTAAACTTATCCAATAGAATTAGGATATGTTTTAGGGTAATAATAATATCATCTTTACCCTTAATTACCCTATTTACTTTTAACCGTGGTAAAAAAAGTAAAAAGTTACTAATCACCAAAAATTATATTCGTCTCATTGAACCACATTTTAGTCCTTGATATTAACCGTGTCTCTCGGATTTTCGAAATTCCACTCACAGAAGCGGTAAAATTATGTTTTATGAAAAATTCAGTTATTTAACCACCACTTAGTGGTTTCACTATTCATCAAAAATTGAAAGTTTTTAGAAAATTACCAAAATTTCACCCTAGGCTAATTTCGATATTCTGATTCCAAAAATGAAGTCCATTTTGAAAAATAAAATTTCAAAAAGTGGTTATTACTATTCATAACGGCTTGTTTTAATAATATTTTAATAGCATATCGTGGTTTAGTGGAACTCGGTATTGCGTACGACGCAAGCTATCGAGGAAGGTCATGATTTCGTATAAAGCAAGCCAAGAAAGTGTTGTGTAGAAAAAGATTCCTTTGATAATTTATATAACATAAATGTCTCGGGTGTTTCATTACCTGGTCAGATTAGATAGGGTATTTATGAATTCCACAACCTCTAGAATTTCATACTCGATAATATTCAATATGATTCTTGAGGGAATATATTCAACCATTGGGTTTTCATATGTTTAAGACTAGATATTATGATATTTTCTTGAAAATTCCTAGAATTTTAAAAGGATTGATGTATTTTGAGATTAATTTCTTATTCTTTACAATCCATTAGTGAAATAATCTCAAGAAACATACATATACACATAATCATTAAAATTAATTAAAAAGGGTCACCTCTAATGGTTATTATATTTCATTTTATGACTTTCAGTAGTTTCAAAATGTTTTTGAATAAACATCACTCAGTATATTATTTTGTGGACTAGACTAGGGTTATTCATAGGAAATTATTCTATCTTTATCCAACATACAATAGATTGAAACTGTATTTAATATAATAATTCATATGGGACCATTTGTATAAGTGATAGATAACTTCTTTATAAGAAAATTCCCCCAAAGAATGTTAATCATTCTAAGATCCACTAAAGCTACTAATTAAGTATCAAAGAATTTCCTTAAATATCAAGATTTTCTGATTAGAATGATGGTTAGTATGTGGAGAAATGAAAGTATAAAATTTCACCCACAACCTCACTTAAAATTAATGTTCATGTTATCACCAATATAAAAACATCATTTCCCTATCTGATACAGCACTAGATGGGACACCTGGAAACATTATTATTTCATTGACATTCGATTAATCGATTTCAACAACAATGGAAGCCTCTTAAATATGTAATAAGTTGTTCATATTAGTTAGGGGATCAGTTATAAACCACACTACATATTTCAATTTAGTTAATCAAGAATAACTTTTCCAAAAATCTATCGTGATTTTATCCAATTTTCTTATAATAAAAGAAAATATTGAAAGAGTACTATTTGGTTTTTTATATGTTTTCCTTCCCCAAATTATATTTAATCAATATAGAGAGGAATACTATGATTAATTTCACAATTAAATTCCACAATAAATGGTAACTAATATCATGGTTCAAATTTTGGATCCTTACATGAACCAAGAGGAGTCATCCTGGCAGTGACAAAGAGATGATATTTATGGTTCATCATGGTTAAGAACAGTGCAAATTGAAAAACACAAAACGTGAAACCCAAAAGATCAAACAAAAATAGAATAAAATTATTAAAAACATACATTGGATTATAGCCACGGTTCGTTTAGGGGAATGTGGAGGACTCATGCTAGAAGCAAAGTAGTTCTGTGAGATCTTGAAAATCATGACATACTGAGTACTTGTTAGGGTTATTTCAAATAGATCAGGAATACCATAAATAAAACATTCAAAAAATTATAATAAATATATCATTTATCAGCATTAAATTGAATGACGCTGATAAAAGGGATATTTATCAGCTCTAAAAAAGAACAATAAAAAAACCTCTTTTCAATGATAATATTTTAGTACTAATAAAGATTAATTTTTACAGCGCTTTTTTAATGTTGAAAATGATAGATCTTTATTGGCGCTGAAAATGGATTTATTAAAAAACTATTTTAATTTTATAATTATTAATTATATATTATTATTTATTTATAATTATAAAAATACTTATTTAAAAAATAATTATTTATCTATAATAATTTAAATGAATAAATTTATAAATTTAGTAATTATACATTTATAAAAATATTTATTTAGAAAAATATTTTTAACATTATTGTTGGATATATAATCTTAAATATATGCATTTTAAAAATGAGTGAAATTTAACAATTCAAAATGTGTACACTTTACAAATATTGAAAAATGGATATGTTTTATTAAATAAATATAAATTATTAAAAAATTATGGATATATATATTGAGGTAAGATGCATACATATTTAAAATACTAAAAAATATTAAATAAATATACATTAATAAATAATAGAAACTAATCAAATTAAAAAAATCAAATAAAAAATATTAAAATATTAAAAAATTAGGACCTGGTTGTAATAATATTAAATTAAAATAAATAAAATTGACATATTAAAAAATAATATATTAAATTTATCATGTTATAATTGTATTCTAAAATATAATGAAATTTAAATAAATTACATAAATATTTGGTAAATGTGTTTTTATATATTGCGTAAATATATTTGTCTACGCGTTTGTATATAAAACTTCAATAATTACCTATATATATACATAAAATCAATGTTACACACGACATTTGATATATATTAAATTGAAAAATAAATCCACATTAAAAATAAATAACGCATTAATATATTTTTTATCAACATTTTATTCATTATATATATATATATTTCTATTTAATATATATTATTTGTTACTATTTATAATTAATATTTATATTATACTTATTCATTTTATATTAATAATTGTTTCCTTAATAGATTTTTACATAATTTTGTAATTATTTCATTTTTAATTTTTTTGCATAATTATATATTCATTTATATATCAACAGCAAATATACACTATTGATCAATATATATAATATATATATACTTCTATTAAATTTATTCATTTTAATTAATAATTACGTAATTAATAAAGTAGTTAATATTTTTCTTAATTTACCATTTAAATTTTAATTTGATAAATTATTAAATTTTATTCATTTTTTATATCTATTTATTTAACATATATTATTTATTAATTTTTCAAATTTATATATATGTATATTCAATTAATTCATTTTTAACAATTGGTATTTAATTAATAAAATTTATTTTTTTTATTTGTTTAATTATTTCATTTTTTTGTAGACCTTTATCAGTTGTTTTTGAGTGCTGATAAGGGTTACCATTTATTAGCGCTTTATCTTTACGGCTCATAAATGGTACTTTTTATCAGTGCTTAAAATAATTCGCTGATAAAGGTTAACCTTAATCCGCACATATTGTAGCTCTTATATAGATGGGCTTTCTCAGTGCATTTTTCTTATGCTAATAAATTCTACTGTTGTTAAATGCTTATTTTGTAGTAGTGAGGTTAGGTAAGATCCAATTTTTTCTGTTAATTAATTTTAGTGATAATCTAAGGATGATTGATGTTGGGTGTTTTTTCAAGGGAGGCTCTCCATTACATTTGAGATGCATGACATGGTTTTTTAAGGGCGACTTTATTCAACATTGGTGGTGTATCTAAGTGTGGAAAAAATACTTCATTTTTTTAGATTTAATTTTATGACTTGAAAATAAGTGATATGCCATAGAGTATGTGTCAGGATGTTAACTATGTTAAATAGTGAAGTCTGAGCACCCTATTCCTAGCGGGCTTCTTCAGCTGCTGATTCTTCCCTTGTGGAAGTAAGAGGAAATCTAAATAAAATTTTACAACATTTTTTCACAATCTCAAGTTTTTTAATAATGTTTTGGTGATTTTACACAATTGTTCAATGTATGCTCACATCCTAGAGGATGATGATTCGAGATCGATGGTGGTTCTATTGAAGAAGTATCTAGAGTAGGCAGTGAGACATAATGGGGATCCAAATACGATCATCTATGATCATGGTCCATGTTTACCTCTATGGGATAGATAGCACTCCAACATTATTTTGGTTCTCAATTATTCTTTATAACCATATTTTATTTGTATCTGGATTTTTAGATAGATCGGGCTATTGATAATTGACATCAAATATTTTATACATGAATTCCATGATTTAGGGGATCATTGGGGACGCACCTACACTTGGTTATGTTTTCTTACAAAAATATTTATTGCTCCACTATATTTATGGATCAATTTGAAGAACTATATTAACAAACACTCTAATATTCATCATTTTCTAATGAGGTAACGAACCGAGTAATGTTGGGATTTGAAGTTGTTTAGAGCATGAAATGAGTGGTACTAGTTATTCCAAAGAATATGATGTTTTCACTATATCATCAAAAGTATTATAATGAAAATATGTTAATAAATATAGTTCAGAAATAGAGCTCATCTGTTCTTTATGATATATCATCATGATGGGAACTAAATTTTCTTTAATGGGAGTAAGTTTTCTCCTTGATTTTTTCCTTTCAAGGTTCTTATGTGTGTCAATCCTATTGTATACCGATTTTCACATTCTCCATAGATCAGTTGGATTAATACCAGTTTCATCTATTGTGGATTAATTCTTATTTTCATTATGATTCCAATAAATATTTTATGGGGTGATATATAAGTAAAAGTTAATGGGACCTTTTAGGAGTAGCCTATTATTATTTATGACCCATAGAAAAATGTGTTTCATCTTCATTTTATTCATTCATTTTGTGTCTTATCGAATCACAGTGGCTTAGAGGAGTACACATTGAAGGGGAGTTATATGATCATTCTCAATATCATGAATTTATTACTCTTTTATCTTTATTAATATGTTATGTATGACCGTTACATAATTTGTGAGAAAATGTATGGTGTTTTTCACTTATGAAAAATTACTGATTGATGTGTTTGTGGTGTTTTACTCTAGACATATCCTTGGGAAGAATCTAATAGGGTGATTGTTTCAATCCCCTTTCGAGTTTCCTTCTAAATATTTCATTTAATTCTATAGTAGGATAATTATTTTATAACTATCTATTATAAGGTAATTATTATCTAAAATACATCAATATTAATTTTATCATGGATTAAGGGTGTCGAGAGTAATATTTTGGGTTTTATAGAGGTGAGAGTATCATTTTTTCCATTTAAAGGGTCAATACACCATTGTGATAGGCGTGGATCTAGTAGTTATGAGCATGTTTTGTAGTTTATATATATGGAAAGGAATTATTGTTGGATAATTGTGAGTATGGGAAATTTGAGTTGGTTATTTAGTCCAATGGAACCTCATAAAGAGTAAAAATTATAGGGTTTTCATGGTGAAATATTTCTTTCCCTATGGAAAACATTGATCACAGAAAACCCTAACATCGATTTTCATGGTGCCTGGTGAGTCTCCCTATGAGAAACATAGAGACCACAATTTCAATTTGATAGGTGTGGTTATTCATTGTGGTGGTTCATTTGAGTTATACATTAGGGAAATACATGTTGAGTGTGGCCTCGTTATAATTTCATCTTGGGAATGGTGAGCAGAAACAGTTAGGGATTTTCCCCTATACCATAGTGGGTGGTTGAGGTGGATTATTTTAGTGTGAAATGTGTGAATCACACCATGGTGTATACCATGGTTATTTTTAAATGTGTCAAAGGTTGTTTTTAAAACATGTTAGTCATGGGGGATCAGTATGCTCAAATGGTAGGGAACTCATATCTCCTTTGATTAAGGGTCACCATGGTCATAGTGGGAATCACTGCATCACGGTAGAGGTCATTCAAGCTTCCTATATAAATAATGTGTCTAAATTTTGATGGATATTTTTTATCTATTTCTATGAACCCCAGTCAACTAACAATTCTATTATTACAATACATCCACTTACCATGAGTTTTTAAACATCATGGTTTATTAGGATCAAGCACTCTCAGAACAATGTACCCATATTTCCTCTTCGAATATGTGAAGTGATATTTCCCTATTTTTATGTTAATTTACTTGAATTATTTATTAGATTATTGTGGTGGTTAGGATCTGGAGTGGTCTCCTACAATTATAGAGGTGGTAGGTCCTTTTCCATCCGGTCTTTATTGAATAACCTTGAACTTCTAATTCATGTATATTATTTGTTACTTTTACTTTTATTTTATGTGTAAATGTGAAATATCAAACAATAGATTCATTAGGTGATGGTTTAATGGAACTAAATAATTAGAATAATTAAAACTAATAAGTAATCAAGAGATATTTTGTGATTTCATGTGGTGAGTCTTTGTTGATAATTCATTTCGTCATTTTTTAGATACTATAATACTTATATTTCTATGATTATTATTTTAATTTTCCGTGTTTATATTCTAAGAATTTGTTGAACAATGTAAATTTGGAAAAAATAAAATTATTAGTGAATGTATTAAATGAATTTAATTATACTTCTTCCTTTATTTTTTTTGAATTTAAATATGCTACATGTATCAGTTTTATGTCTGATTCCTAGATTTTTTATTAGATATGGATTGTTTTATTATTTCTAAAAACTATTCATATTAATCGGTTAATTTAAGATAATAAAAAAGTAACTAAGATACATTTTTCGGATTGTGCTAATAATTCTTGTTTTTATATACTTGTTTGATGTGGTGTTATGTCCCAATTTCACATTAAGTTTATTTTCTAAAAATATCATTTTGTATCGTATGTGTGTTATCTATGATGGAAGAGACATAAAATGATATGATGTGTCGGGGTTTTGTTATGGTCATAAAATATTCCTCAAATTGAGAGTAGGGAATTCTTGATATTTATAATTATGATAGAGATAATCATGGGACTAGATAGAATATATTATGAGATGAGATTTCTTGTTTCCTAGGATATATTATTGGTTGTTTTTTAGATTGATTACTATGAGTTGAGATATGAGTCTTCCCATCATTCTTTATGTTTTATTTATATGGATGGATTTTCAATGGATATTTTTTTGTGCTTCCAAAATACATGCTATTGAGACCATATATGAGTTTCATTAATTCATAGTGAATAAATATGTGTTTATATAGATGAGATTAGTTGATGATTCTTAGAGGATTTTTATTGATTAATAAAATGGAACTGGATTCCATCCTGAAGAAATTATGAATTTATATTTGATGATTGATATATTAATCTTTTAATGAAAACATAAAATGTGTGTCTGGATGAAGGAACCATTTATACTTCATGTTATTGAATTTTGAAGTCATTTAGAGTATACATGAGGTATTTTAGAAGGGTTTATGTAGGTTTGGCATGAATATATGATAATGTTTCAAGCTATGTAAAGTTAAAGTGTGATCCAAACAATCAGCATTATAGTACTATGTTTTCTAATTAATTGTTATAAAGGATTTGTGAAGACAATAAAAGATTAATGTCTTGATGTTTTGTGAAGTTAGCCACATCAACCATATAACCTACAATAACGGTGGAAATTCCCAGTACATTAAACCATGACATGTGAGTATGTCCATATGAAGGGATAACTGAATGATCATTAGAATGTTATGACCTCCTGATGGGATGAGTGACCATGCATTGAAATAGTGACATCACAAAAAAGGCTCAAGAACCCATACATTGTAATTGAGTGATTATGAACACATATGATAATGGAAATGTGTGGAAATATAATCATCCAAGGACATTCATGGATGCATGAGTCACCATGGAGATGTGTAGTTACTAAAGATTCTATAATGTATAAGAGAGACTTCAAGTTTTGATGGGTCTTATATTATATCTCATATGATAGTTGGAGAATCAGGAAAATGTATGATCATGATAATACTTCAATTAATCTTACGTAATCATGAAATCAGGATACATAAATCTAGTGTTTCATAAATTAATCTAATTATATTGGGAAGAATAAAACACATCATTTAGTTTAGTGATGAGCTCAAGATGTGTCAGGAGAATATGTTTTCTGAAACATCACGAATGATTAAAGGAATTCTACATAACGATGATGTGCAATAATAAAGTAATAACTCTTAGATTTTAGCTACATCAAGGAATATAAATGAATCTTTATGCATATAGTATTCTAATAATGTGGATAGTAAAAATAGTTTGGGGTTATTGAAACCTGTTTAATGAAATTGAAGGGAGAATCCCAAGAATTAAGAGTTTTTAATGTGATATTAAATGAGGAAATAATTTAGGATTCATTTACTATATTTATATGCATGAATTTAAATGAAATCAAGATGAGTAAAACATGAGAGACATGATATAAATCTTCAAGGATCTAATTAAAACATTTATAACTATTTTTATATGGTTCTCAAGGATTATAATATCAGCATACACAAGAGTAATATATATTCTTAAAACATATGAAGAACAAATTTCATCTATATTGGATTGTATTCTAGGAATAATGAGATGTGATAATTTTTATTATAACAGAGAGAGAAGAAAATAATACACATTCTCTCATGCCCCGGCCCATACCAAGGCTCGAATCGCAACTACCCCAAGCCCGACTCCAAAGGTCAGGGGCTGGCGACTAGCGCCGAAGGCACAACAAACTCGGGGAGGCCATTGCCTAAGAACCTATACACACACACGCAACTAACTAAATGAACAAGTGCAGAGCAAAAGAAGAAAGCATGGTTCAACAAGAGTGAACAATAAGAGTACAAATCCACCCAATAATAGACATGATCGCTCAAACAAACCCAAACGATAGAGTAAGGGGATCTTCATCTCACATCTCACACTAGGTATATTCCCATACATATACCTAGGGAAACAATATATTTTCGTAACTCAGACCCGTATTCTAGAGACAAGTCACACAGCCACATACCCACACTACGGATCCAGTTCTAAGATTTCCACGAAGTACTACTTCTGGGAGAACACACTCTACGAGTCTGGTAGCTCTGATGACGTCTGTCTGAGAAGTACTGTTCATTGGGAAACCATACAAGAGGTAGTTACACTCATTATGGGAGACATACTCCTGAGTGGGAATATCGCGATAGATAGAAGCACTCATTATGGGAGACACACTTCTGAGTGGGAAAGATCACGATAGATAAAAGCACTCATTACAGGAGACACACTCCTGAGTGGGAAAGATCACGATACATAGATGAGGATCACTGCCAGGGCCATGGCGGATACCGTGACTCATCCGGATTCACCAGCTAGGTGATTCACCAGCTAGGTAGAGGATCAACGCCTGGTAGAGTTGCTCATGTTGATGCCTGACTCTACCTAGGGTCACGAATGGATAGAGGATCTCACTCAGGGCCTCTCGGAGGGATGCCGACTCTATCACAGAAAGTACTGCTGAAGGGATCAAACTTTTGCAGAAGGAAATGATGCCTGACCCTTAGAGGAACGAGAAAAAAGGGGAACTAGCCTAAATGAAACATGTCCAAGCTATGGTGGACATGAATATCAAGCCATGTTCTGATAAGCACACTGCATGTAGAAGTGTCACATGCCATGTATTCTGACCCCGGGTACTGCCCGTGTACAATGGCCCCTGTCGTAAGGCTGGTCGTGTGGTGGAGTACCGACTCGAAAGATAGGAAACCCATCTTAGAGGAAGACAAACTTGGACTCATGATGTGGGGAGTCATGTATCTACCGGAGCATATGAGTAAGGAATACACGCACCTTGAGTCATCAAGGGAGTAGTCATACTAACTCTGAATAAAAGAAACACCCTAGTTCTGCTCCTTAGGTTATCAGTCATACCCCAACCGCCACGAAGTTCCACAAAGGAGAAACCTGAAGGACCGTTATGTCATAACGGTTCGAACACGACAGACGGTGCGTCAATCAGATGCCCAGTCTGTATGTTATAAGTATTTTTGTGCCGAGGGCCCAGTTAGATTCAAGTACGATCCAACCCAGTCACACAACAACTTTCTCTGAATGCCATGTGGAGTTTCTCAAAAGAATTGCCTCTTCCTATGGGTTCTGACATGACAGACGGCGCGTCAATCAGACGATTGGTCTGTAAGTTATAGGAATTTCAGTACCGGGGGCCCAGTTGGATTCTTGTTCGATCCAACCTGGTCTCACTTCAAATGACACCGGTTAACCAAACCGGTCACACAATTGCGATCCATACGAAAAAACACACGATATAGACTACCCATTTTTCCAAAATGGATAGCCGATGAAAATGTTTCATTTCACCGCAACATGCGCCAACCAGGCCTCGTGGGGCCCACACCTCAAACTCTACTTAAATATCCTTAATTGGTCTTGAAACATCTGTCTTAATTTCAGGGTCGCAACGTCACAGACGGTTCTTCATTCTGACACCGTATGAGGGAGATATTTCGGATACAAGATCCAGTAATAATAATAATAATATTATTATACGGTGTTTCGTGGACCCGAGACACGAACCAGAATTTAGTACCCAAAATTAGACATGAATCGACCGTCTTAAAGATAGATTCACATCGCTGCTGACGTCCGGCCAATCAGACGTCGCATGTAGGAGTTATGGCGGGTCGAAGATTTAATAATAATATTAATTCTATTATTTTCCGAGCACTTCGGTTACCTGATCCAAAAACCCAAAAAAGACATCCAATATTGGACTCGGAATTTCCGTCTCATAATCTGGGTCACACTGCCGCAGACAGTTCGTGAAACTGAGGTCGCACGAAGGAGTTGCATACAAAAGAGTGTTTTAACATCAAAAGTTATAATCTCATTATTATATAATTTTTTTTAATTGATTTCTTTGAAGTACCCCATGTCACACACCACAATCTCTCCAATTGTGCAGATCACTCCCTTCTTCATGTATGGCAAGCACGCCCCCCTTTTATTCCTTCTATCCCAATTTTTCCATTTAATCTTATCTTTTATTTTATATCATCATTAATATATTTTCCATCTTCTCTCTCCAATATTCATTCTATTTTTTGTTCTCCCAATTAGCGCCCCAACTCCAAGTTTCATTCTCCTCCATATTTCATGCGGCCCTAACGAACCGGAACCACTGTGCCTCCGCCTCGCACACGGCCTGCTTCGGTCGCGCCTCCTACACGCGCTGCACCAGCCACCACGGTCGCCTGTTCGCCCAACCGAACTGTCCCCTTGGACCGCCATAACCATCTTCATACCTGCACAATAGTATCCTTTCGCGCGCCATGCCAGCTTCGATTTAAAACGGAAAAAAGAGACGAATGTGGTTCGGTGATTCTCGGGTCGAGATCTCCGCGTCCGTAAGTCGCGCTCAACGAAGCATTGAGTTCTTGCCATACTTAATAATTTTGTGTTGAAGAATATTCGAAGAATGCATGGACAAAAAATAATAAAGGATCGCGGTCTAAGTGCGGATCAATAGCCGTGTTAGTTTGGCCATCATTTTTTAGAATCAAGAACATGGGGAATTGGAAATTAAATATTTATCATGCTTCAAGAATCTCAAATCCAAGATAAACAAGAAGAAAATTAATTCTATCAATTGTTTATCGATTCACAAATTAATTTATTTAATTCGCGTTCATCATGAGAAATTAAACTGAGGTAAAAATCCACGAAGATAAATCCTACCTCATGTTTTGATTGATCGTTGGTGAAGATTGCGTTCATCAATATCTAATCTGTGTTGACGAGGATCGCACTTGCACAACGATGAGAAGAAGATCTTGCGTTCGTCGCTCTTCGATTCCCTTGGATCTGAGACTTCGTTGTTCTTCGTCTGTCGTTCATCAATGACGAGAGGAGGAGAGGAGAGGAAGGGAGGTTTTACCATCATTGGCCAAAATTAATTATGAGGCCAACCCCCTATAAACAAAGAAATTATAACTTCTCTCTAGCTTAAAAGAAATAAATTAAAAAACTAAACGAATAATTATTTAATTATTTAATTATTCTCTCGTGATGGCGCATATGCCAAACACCCGATGCGGAAAGGTTATACCTTTCTTGGGGTAAAACCTACATTCAGAGCTCATCAGTGGACTTAGAGTTTTCATCTGAGTCCCTGTTCTAGAGATATTTGGGTTCGAGCTATTAAATGAATAAATTAATTATTTAATTTATACATTTAATACACCACCAAAGAGCAAGGGGTCCGAACATCCCGCGTTGACTTATTTAATGTCGCTCCTAGGGGAAACACTGCATTCCGGACCCAACCATTGTCTCGGATTTCCCATCCAATCAACCATTTAAGAGATATTCCGTATTCTTTAGTTAACTACCCGTGCATAATATAAAAATACTTAAGCTATTTATAAAATTAATTCCGGGCACATCGGGTCTCAGAATTGCACGTCGTCTCAGCGCCCAGCTGTAGAAATATTCATAGAAATATTTCAAAGTATTATTAGGCCAAAAACCGAGCCTCTACATTATTCCCTCCGTCAAGATTTTCATCCTCGAAAATAAAAACCATGGAAACCATTCGGGATTCTGAGCGCACACTTAGCTATCCCGCTCCTAGGGAAGCCTGTATGTTTTTGTGCTACAAAAGTATATGGACCAAAGGGTTGGTCCACCCTCATATGGATTTTTTGAGTTGATGATGTGTGTAGGAACACACATGCATCTCCTCAGTTGCGACACGTGTAAGGCATCGTATACCCACTCCAAGTATTTGGGATAAGGTAAGGCGGTATGCAACATTGCTATCTCATTGAACAGTCTCAAATGACCTGATAGAACTCGGGGGGAAAGTTTGTCTCCTCGACCGAACCTCTACATCACATGTCACAACTGAAATCACTTTTTTACTAGGACAAATTATTGTGATTCCCTCCTTCAAAATATTCATATGGTAAAACACCTAAGCATATCTGGTCATACATGATTTCACATTCAATGAATCCCAACCAAGACTCTCTTACATGCTCAAGAAGTGAAGGAGTCAAAACCGCCGACTGAAGAAAAGTTGTACCCTCATGTTCCACCAGGGTCAGTTGCAAGGAAGTTAACTGCTCTGAAACGTCCCATACTAGGTGAGTCTTGGACTTCCTGTACTTCTCGCTAAGGGAGTCTACTACATAACCACACCTTGATTGCCCAAGTCTTCATGAATATTCAACTATTCTTTCGATGTGCTGCCTGGGTCCAATATGACCGCGTTCTTGTGACTGGTCATGATAAGATCTCCTACGTTGAGATCTCGTCGTCTGGCATCCTCTAGATGCAGTAGACGTCTCATCTCTCTTACGCTCACTACCACAACCAGCTATATGGCATGACAGGAAGCTCTATACCATCAGTTCATACTCCAAGACCTCAATATAGGTGGGGATGAACAAGATCACTATGATAGAATAGATCTCTATACAGAGTCCCTTCTCGAACATCTGTTCTCGGAAAATACCGTTATAGTCTAGTGGACCACCAACTCTAGAAAAACCTCTACTGTCTGAGGGTCTAGATTTATGTGGAACCTCAGTGGTCTTTGGTGCTGGAACTCACGAAGTGTGCTGAACCTGCACACATCCTCAGCCTGCTTAGCTGGGGTTGTCTTCTTTTCAACAGGTAGGGGTGTTGTTACCTGCCCACCTAGAGAAAGGGGTTCGCATGATGGGTCCTGAACTGAGCTCTCGTCGCTCACCGAACTGTAGCTAGTATCCTAGATGGCTGTCATCACAGATACATCCTGAATGTTATCAAGGAGTACTGTGGTTGGATGAGCATATCTATATATATCAACAATGATGGGGAGCTGACTCTAGAAGGATAGTCAAAGTCTCAATACTATATGATGCATATACCATTGTTCCCTGCAACAGGTGTCTCAGGGTGCCGAGTCGACAAGCGGGTAATCAGGGTCCTGGTGAATGGATACATCGGCCGCCCGTACCATCACTATACTCCCTGGCCTGAGAGTCGCTCTCGAGACACATCGACACTATTTCCCTAATCCCAACCAAGATCATTTTAGTGAAACGTCTGAACAACTTCCCAAGGGTAGAACCACCTCTGATACCACTCTGTCACAACCCGACCCATACCAGGGATCGAACCGCAACTACCTCAAGATCACCTCCATAGGCCAAGGGCTGGCGACTAGCGCCGATGGCACAACAAACTCGGGGAGGCCTTTTCCTAAGAACCTGTACACACACACACAGCTAACTAAATGCTAAAGTGCAGAGAAAAAAAAAGAAATGAAGGTTAAACAAGAGTGAACAAAAAGAATAAAGCTCCACCCAATAATATAAATGATCGCTCAAAGAAACCCAAACGATAGAGTAAGGGGATATTCATCTCACAGCTCACACCAGGTATATGCCCTTACATATACCCAGGGTGACCAGATATATTCGTAACTCAAACCCGTAGTCTAGAGACAAGTCACACAACCACATGCCCACACTATGGATCCAGTTATAATATTTCCATGAAGTGATCGTTCTGGGAGAACACACTCCACGAGTCTAGTAGCTCTGATGGCGTCCGTCCGAGAAGTACTATTTGTTGAGAAACGTCACAAGAGGTCATTATATTCATTGCAAGAGACACACTCTTGAGTGGGAAGATCATGATAGAGAGAAGAAATCATTATGTTAGACACACTTTTGAGTGGGAAAAATCACGATAGATATAAGCACTCATTACGGGATATAGACTCCTGAGTGGGAAAGATCACGATACATAGATGAGGATCACTGCCAGGGCCATGGGGGATACCACGACTCATCCGGATTCACCAGCTAGGTGATTCACCAGCTAGGTAGATGATCAACGCCCAATAAAGTTGGTCACATCGATTCCTAACTCTACCTAGGGTCAGGAATGGATAGAGTATCTCACTCCGGGCCTCTCGGAGGGATGTTGTCTCTATCATAGAAAGTAATGCTGAAGGTATCATACTTCTGTAGAAGTAAATGATGCCTGACTTTTAGGGTAATGAGAAGAAAGGGGGAGTTAACCCAAACGAAACATGTCCAAGATACTGTGGACATGAAGATCAAGCAATATGATGAGAACCACAGGGCATGTAGAAGTTCCACACACCAAGTCTTCTGACCCCGGGTACTGCCTGTGTCATAAGGCTGTTTGTGTGGTGGAGTACCGACTCCAAAGATAGGAAAACCATCTCAGAGGAAAACAAACTCACACTCATGACGTGGGGAGTCCCGTATCAATTGGAGGAGAGGAGAAATGAATACACACGTCTTGATTCATCAAGGGAGTAGTCATCCTAACTCTCATTAAATGAAACACCCTAGTTCTTCTCCTCAGGTTATCAGTCATACATCAATTTCCACGAAGTTCCACAAAAGAGAAACCTGAAGGACCACTATTTCATAAAGGTTCCAACACGATAGATGGTGTATAGATCAGACACCCAGTCTGTAAGTTATATGTATTTTTGTGCTGAGGGCCCGGTTGGATTCATGTACAATCAAACTCAGTCACAGTCCAACTTTCTCTGAATTCCATGTGGAGTATCTCAAAAGGACCACCTCTTAATATGGGTTCTGACATGACAGACGGACGCGTCAATCAGACGATCGGTCTGTAATTTATAGGTATTTCAGTACTGGGGCCCTCATTGGATTCATGTTCGATCCAACCCGACCGAACTTCAAACGACACCGGTTAACCAAACCGGTCACACAGTTGTGATCCATACAGAAAAACACACGATATGGACTACCCATTTGTCCAAAATGGATAGCCGGTGAAAATGTTTCATTTCACCACAACATGCGTGAATCGGGCCTCGTGGGGGCCAAACCTTGACCTCAACATAAATATCCATAATTGGTCTTGAAACATCCGTCTTAATTTCAGGGTCACAACGTCACAGACGGTTTGTCATTCCAACACCGTATGAGGGAGATATGTCAGATACAAGATCCAGTAAGAATAATAATAATATTATTATATAGTGTTTCATGGTCTCGAGACACAAACCAGCATTTAGTACCCAAAATTAGACTTGAATCGACCGTCTTAAAGACAGGGTCATGTCGCCGCAGACGCCCAGTCAATCTGACGTCTCATGTAAGAGTTATGGTGGGTCAAAGATTTAATAATAATATTAAATCTATTATTGTCTGAGCGCTTCGGGTACCCAATCCAAAAACCTGAAAAAACACATCTAATATTGGACTCCGAAAGTCCGTATCGTAATATGGGTTGCACTTCCGCAGACAGTTCGTGAAATAGAGGTCGCATGAAGGAGTTGCGGATAAATATGTGTTTTAACATCAAAAGTAATTATATCATTATTATATTATTATTTTTAATTGATTTCTTTGAAGTACCCCATGTCACACACCACAATCTCTCCCATTGTGCAGATCACTCCCTTCTTCATGCATGGAAAGCACGCCCCCCTTGGATTCCTTCTATCCCCTTTTTTCCATTTATTCTTATCTGTTATTTTATATCATCATTAATATATTTTCCATCTTCCCTCTCCAATCTTCATTCTCATTTCTGTTCTCCCAATTAGTGCCCCAAATTCAGGTTTCATTCTCCTCCATATTTCATGTGGCCCTCATGAACCGGAACTGCTACGCCTCTACCTCGCACACGACCTGCTTGAGTCGCGCTGCCTGCTCGCGCCGCACCAGCCGCCACGGTTGCCTGCTCGCCCAACCGAACCGTCACCTTGGACCGCCATAACCCTCGTTGGACCCACACCACATGATCCTTCCACGAACCATGCCAGCCTCAATTTAAAACAAAAAAAAGAGACGAATGTGGTTTGGTGAATCTCGGGTCGAGATCTCAGGGTGCGTAATTCGCGCTCAACGATGCATTGAGTTCTTGGTGCACATAATAATTTTGTGTTGAATAACATTCGATGAATGAATGGACAACGAATAATGAAAGATCACGGTCTAAGTGTGGATCAATAGCCTTGTTAGTTTAGCCATCATTTTTGAGTATCAAGAACATGGGGAATTGGAAATTAAAAATTTGTCATGCTTCAATAATCTCAAATCCAAGATAAAAAAGAAGAAAATTAATTCAATCAATTGTTTATCGATCTGTGAATTAATTTATTTAATTCGGGTTCATCATCAGAAATTAAACCGAGGTAAGGAATCCACAAAGATAAATCCTACCTCATGTTTGGGTCGATCGTTGGTGAAGATTGCGTTCATCAAGATTTGCTCGGTGTTGACGAGGATCGCACTTGCACAACAATGAGAAGAATTTGTTGTGTTCGTCGCTCTTCGATTCGCTTGGATCTGAGGATTCATTGTTCTTCGTCTGTCGTTCATCAACGAGGATAGGAGAATAGGAGAGGAAGGGGGGTTTACCATCGTTGGAAAAAATGAATTATGAGGCCAACCCCCTCTAAACAAAGAATTTATAACCTCTCGCTAGGTTAAATGAAATAAATTAAAAAACTAAATAAACAATTATTTAATTATTTAATTATTCTCTCGTGATGGCGCATATGCCAAACACACGATGCGGACAAAGGTTATACCTTTATTAGGATAAAACCTACGTTCCGAGCTCATCAGTGGCCTCATATTTTTCATATGAGTCCTTTTTCTTGAGATATTTAGGTTCGAGCTATTAAATGAATAAATTAATTATTTAATTTATCTATTTAATACACCTCCAATGAGTGAGGGGTCCGAACATCCCGCGCCGAATTATTTAATGTTGAGCCTAGGGAAAACAATGCATTCCAGACCCAACTGTGGTCTTGGATTTCCGGTCTGATCAACCATTTAAGAGATATCCCATTTTATTTAGTTAACCACGTGTCTGTAATATAAAAACACTTAACATTTTTATGAAATTAATTTCAGGCACACTGGGTCTCAGAATTGCATGTCCTCTCAGCGCCCAGCTCTGGAAATATTCTTAGAAATATTTCAATATCTTATTAGGCCAAAAACAGAGCCTCTACACGTTCCCCGGAAGTATGTCTACGTGACTATTTGGTGAATGAAAATAATCATATCATTCTAAATTTGAATTGAATTAGTATCAAGATAAATAAGTTTATTGAAAGAAGATATTGAAGAAATTGAAGGAGTACTTGAGTATGAAAGATCTTATTGGCCTATAGAGTAAGATCAATTTGTAGAAGTATGAGGATTTATATAACAAGATCAACACGAATAAATATGATCAGGTAATGAGTGTTTCAATTAAGATGACGAAGAGCCTTGATGAATATGGTGCATAACCATTTTAGTAAGAGGATGAGAATAAGGATATTTTGTGTGACTTACCAAAAATGGAAGAAGAGTTGGTGGGTATGGTATAAATTCTTGATAAAATATAGGATCAAGTCCTGGGAAGTATAAAAATTTGTTTACTTTTCCATGGTAATCCTATAAAATATAGTAATAGAGAATCCATGTTGGGGTTTTCAACCAACAAGGAAAGGATTTGGATTTTACACCAAAACTTGTAATCATTGTGTGATTCTCTCTGTTTCACATCTAATTCACATGAAGAGAGGTTGTGTAGTAAAATTTAGTGGATTTACAAATCTGATAGGTTCATGTGGTCTTGAAAAAATGTAATTAATCATAAAAATATAATGGGATCACCAATTCACCCCCTCCCACTCTCAATAATCAATCCAAATCTAGAAACATCAATTTCTATCAGAGAAGTGTTTCCTCTTAATTAATATTAATATTTCTAGTATATTGAGAAGATTAAAGTAGTCAAAAACATAGTTGTTCACATATTTGATGGGAAAATTAACATAACTATATAAATATGATGATACTCAATCATATAATCACTCGACCCATATGTAAGTGATACAACCACATTTTGGTTCCCCACATTGATGATGGTTATATAATAACTCATAATGATATGGTAAATATAATTTTTTAAAGAAATGATTGAAATTTAATCTTTAAATCGCTATCAGATAAGGTATAAACCTTTACCATGGGTATTCAAACTGAAAATGAAATCTTGAAAAAGATAAAAAGTAGTGATGAGGGTACTGAAAAGGTCAGGGAATCCATGCTAAAAATCTAGAGGATCCAATTGCAAGACATGAATATTAATTATGATGGGTGAATTGATGACTACATTATAATGGTCAAATATATATTGAGCAAAATTGGGGGTTTTGGGGAGAATCTAGAAGATTTCATCATTTTAAAAAAATTATTGATAAATTTTCCAAATCAGATTAATTCTAAAATATCATTCATATAAAAGAGATAATATTGAAAACAAGAGGTGTTATATAACATTCTCATAGCCTGTGAGAAGATAACAAAAATTATAGCATTAAATAAAAAGGATAAGATTAAAATTTCCAATGAAGTAATGAGAAAAGGAAAAACTAAAGAATAAGAATATTTTAAACCTTGTGATTATAAATATGAATAAGATGAATATAACTTCAACATATTCATTTTTTTATTCAAAAATTGATTATAAGAGAAAAATGGAAGGGGAATATAAAGAAAAATCACCACTGTGATAGAATTTTTATACCTTGGGACACTTTACATGTGATATTTTAAAGAATAATTTGTAATAATTTTAACATGATGATGAATATGATAAGTTTCAAGGTAAAAAATCATATGAAAAATAATAAATATTCAAGTAGTAAAAAAATTAATTTGATGACTATGGATCATTATGTTGATTCATAATCAAGTGTATCTTCATATATTGAGGTTAATTTATTTTCTAAGGATGAAAAAGGATCTGATTTATCAGGAAGTAATGATGATTGTAAAGAAAGAACCAAATTGGAATGATAAATAAAGCCTGGGTTGGATTCATATATTGAGGAGATAAAAAAATATGGAAATAAAATAAGAAATTATTAAAATAGGAAAATTGTACTTTTAAGGAAAATGATGATCTTTTTAATAATAAAATAAACTATATTTATGATATAAAGTGGCAAAATCTGAAGTTTGTTGATCTTGAAAATGTCATGAGTGATATTTTAAAAAAATAAGATTAAAATGAAGAAGATTTAGTTGAAATAGAATCTATGTGTGTCATAGTTCAACATTAGATGAACAGGGTTTAAGAATAATTCAATATATTAGGTTATATTAATAGAGAATCTTCTCAAACTATTGAGAAGATGGATTCTGACTATTAGGTAAAATTTGGTACAATAAATTCTTAATATTTATCAATTTTAATTGAAATTATCAGTTTCAAAAACAAACTAGTATTTGGTTAGAATAAGAATGATGTTGAGAAATAGCCTTCTCCATCGACTGAAATGGTTAAATCAAGAAAAACATTTCATAATAGGAAATAGAAGGAAAGTTTTTCAACTATCAACATCAATATGAATATATATTGATCTAGACAAAAAAATCTATTAATAAAATGGTTTGTACTAATTTTGTGGATGTTATGGTAATATATAAAATTTATTTTTGATATAACATGTCATTTTTCTTAATGCTGAAAGAACCAAGGGGTCACTTTGGTTATAAAATTGGTTTAAAATATAAATAAAAGTAAGTAGTGACAAGAAATTTAGAAAATATATCCACTAAAAACATAAATGTCTAAAGGAGTTATGTGGAATATGTGGGAAGGGGGTCACCAAGATTGGGATTTCATGATTATAATTCCAAGTAAAATTTACCATGGATTGACTGTAATAAACTATATGAAAAGGAAGGAAATTCAAACATGTCATGTAATTCATAAAAATATTAAAATGTAAATGACAAGAAAATTATGTGAGTCAAAAATAATTCATGATTGTTTAGATCAGTCAATTAGTCATGGATAAAAAGATGAAATAAGAACAAAAAGGTGATATATCTAATATAATTATTATGGTCAATTTAGAAGATAAGGTAAAATCATTTGAATATACATCTATAATATGTGACTTAATGATATTGAAGAGCATTGAATAGTGATAGAAATAAGTTCATGAAATGAAAAATTTCAAGAATATTTATCCTTATAAAAATTAATAAATGAAATTTTCATATATTTGAATAAAACTATGGATGCCTTAATTTGTATGTAAAAAATAATTATATCCCAAATTAAGATAGATCGTGGAGAGAAATCGTGTTTACAATTTAAAAAAATTATGATAGGAAATGACTTGTTAGTATTGTAAAAATAAAATAGCCTATGTTGAGAGTAAACACTAACCCTAAGTGTTAATTTAGAAGAAAGAAACCAGAAATTCTTTATTCATTTTTTTATGTGTTTATAACAAATATGTATTGAATTAAAAGATAAGTTTGAGGCTTCCACTGCTATATAGTATAATGTTATTATCCTTCATGGAGTATTATAACTCCCATGAAATGTTATGTGAGGATTAAATCCCTTAAGGGGGATGTTGATAAAAACATTTCATTGTATAGAATTCCAGTGAATATAGAATATTTTAGATAGTTGGAAAAAATCTAAAGAAAAATGTCTTCAATAATACTTTATTCCAATTTATTCAAGAAAAATTTTGAAGAATGAGTTTTGATGGATGAAAATATTGAGAAAATAGGAACATTATATAACATTAATTTGAACATTTTGATGTGTTTATTGAGACATATAGGATTATATGTTTCTTATTAGATCTATAATTATTCAACCCCTCTCTATAAAATGATACCTTTTTGGAATGATATTACATGAATCATAATATATTGATAAAAAATGCATCCTTAGTTGTATGTATTTTTTTATTCATTATGTTATCCCTTGTATAATAGTGTAGAAAACACTAAAGGCACTTTTCTAATAGAACTATGTGGTATCATCCTTCTCATATTAAAAGGGGGAGCATAATCATGAGTTCCTTGATAGGAAAAAGAAATAAATGAGAAGACCCCTAGAGAGATCCTTTTAATTTTCTTTTTAATAAGTCAGAGAAATAAACTTGCACAGATATTGATATTAAATCTATATGTTGATAATAACATAAAAATACAATGGGTAGATAGTTTATCCCAAGTAAGTGTTTCATTATTTTTGGTGAGTACATATGTGTTTAGGGAGTGCAGATGAGGAGATTATTCTTAGAGTATTATTAAGGACTAATAAAATGGAATTGGATTACATTTATGTGAAATTACCCATGTATATTTGATGATTTATGTGATGAACTTCATTGGAATACATGGAATGTGTTGGTAGATGAACGATCCTTTCTTTATTCATGTTATTAAAGTTTTAAGGCCTTGTGATTGATACAGAGGTGTTTGAGAAGTGTTTGAGATGGGTCTAGATGATTTTGGCTTATATTGGATTGTTATGTATAGGTAATGTGTGACATAAAATAGATCCATAAAGGATATATTGTATCTATTAAAGTGTAAAAAATTTGTTTTGAAGGAAACATAAGAGTTAAGGATTGAAGTTATGTAAAGGATTCTATATCTAATTTGAGAGTTACAGTGTGTTAAACTTTCCCAAGTGAGTGATACTTCATGATGGACCACATGAAGAATTATTAATGTTTTGTAACCACATGATGGGGAGAGAAAATTTGCATTGAAATAGATGGACTACAAGAACAACTTGATTGATCATGAATTTTAATTTTATAATCCTTGACGTAGGAAAATTTGGTCAAGAATGGAAGCATGAGTGACCATGGATGTCAAAATAAGAATGAAAACCCATAGAGATTCATAGTTTCCAAATTGACCATAATGTAAAGGAGTGACCACATGTTTTGATGAAGCTTCTATGAGATCTTACATGGGATTCATAGATTCATGAAAACAAATTACTATGATTGTTCTTTATTGATATAAGAGAGATCTCAAAATAAAGATAAATGAATTCCATGTATATTTTATTTATGTAATCCTTAAGAGAATACAAAATTAGGTAATTCAGATTAGTTATGTTATCAAACAACATCTTTAGAAGATGTTTCATGAAAGATAATGATTTATTTGAGAGATTCTATGTATTACTTGTTTGGAATATTAAGGGATAGCTTGAAGTGTTTTACCCACACCTAGACATATACATAAAACATTAACAATACAATATTGAAATAATGTGTGGAGTAAAATGATTTTTCAGATATTAAATACATCATAAAAAAGTATAAATTCTTGGAAGTTCAATTAGATAAACTGATATTAAATGATGTAATAATTTCATATTCATTGACTCAGATTTAAATATGTAAAAAACACGTGTGGTTATATGCAGTCATGATGAGGAAATTATGGGATACATGAGTCAAATATTTTGGAAATTAATTAAAATCCTTATAACTATTTTATAATATGTATTGAATATTAGAATAACTATATATATAATAGAACTATATATTATGGTTTTTTATTTAGATGAAATTGAATTAAATATTAATGTATATTTTTAGAATTTGATGAGTTTGATAATTTCTATTATCAAAGGGAGACAATTTCCAAAAATATGACTCCCTGAAAGAGATATTCTCAAGTATTCAAATATTGAGAAGAACCAATTCAATACAATTTTTTTCTGAAGGAGTTTTAAGACCAATAGTCTTATTCCAAGATGTAATTCAAGATCACGAAGGTATACATTTCAAAGAAGTATTATATATGATCATATAGAAAGATCACTCATAAAAAAGGAGTAAATTATATAACTAGATCAACAAAATAGACGGTAATTTTGTAACTCAGTTATAAAACTAGTTTTTAAAGAGGTAAGGATTAAGGTGTATAATAATTTGAGGAACATAAGGAGGATAAGAATAGTTATGCTCACTGAAAAATTATGTCCCAATAGTTTCTAGCTAGGTTGTAGATCAAGGGTAAATTGGAGGATCAATTACTAATGTTTATAATAAGTTTTTTGTCATGTATTTATAATCTTGAATAATATAATAGTTTGTGATCCATTTTGGGGTGTCTTAGAAACATATAAAGGATTATTCATCCTTATCAAACCTTGTATATATTGTGCGATGATCTCTATTTTAAGAAAATTGTACATAACAATAGTTTGTAAGATAATATTGAGGGGATTAATAAATTTATTATGTTAAAGTGGTTGTGTAAAAAATAAATTATCCTTAAAAAGAAAATAGGACCACTGATTTAGCACCTCCCCCACACAGTGATCCATACAAATATGGTAACTCTACCAGTTGATGTTAGATTATGCACCACAAGTATATTTCATACATGTGGTGTATCAAGTGTATTTTCTAAATACAAGTAATAAAAAATGGTTAAAATGTTAATAATTAACTCATAAGATATGTGTGTTGTTGATAGTAATGGTAGTTTCATAAGAACCAAGAAATGGTTCGACGTAATGCTTCAAGGATAATGGGATGGAAATAAAAAAATCCATAATGTCAATTATAAAAGAATGTTGGTTTGTAATGATATTAATTTATTAAACAGAAATTTACAATGGGTTTTATGGTGAATTAATAGAAATTTTAAAATTACTAAGTTTATTTTTTTTGGATTATTGATATTGTATGTGTGTATGAAATCTAGTTTTCTAGACCTTAGTGGGAGAACATGAGTATCATGTGGGAAGATAGAAGAATTTGATTACACGGATATGTATTTTCTATTTGTTTTTGTGATATATTTTTTCATATTTATAATAATATTATATGTTATACCACCTGCATCTGGTAGGAATCCATCGACCATAGGTTTTTCATTTCAAGGGTTTTCCACAACATCTAGGTTAGTAAGGGAACAGATTTATATATTTATCATCTTCTCCACTCTCCCATTATCATATCATGATGTGTAGGTGTATCTGATTTGTAATATGCTAAGATATATAGTATATTTCTATACAGGCTGTGATAGATCCCAGATTTTCTATACATGTGTGTGTGGTCTATAGATGGTTGAGGTTATAGAACGTACTTGTATTATGGATATAGTGACTGTTGATTTCTAATGGTTTCATTAGTATGAAAAGTATATTTCACACTTTTATATTTACATTTATTTTTAGAAACTATTGTGAAGTCCCTGATGGACATGCTTTTATTATTATAAATTATTGTAATAATTGAAAAAACACTATCGATGTGGGTTTCATTCCTATTATCATAAGATCCAATGTAAAAACATTATCCATCAGAGTCTTCATGTCTCTTATTATAATATCCATCAAGAAACCCTGCATAGATGAAGGTTTAACATCATTTATTATAATAACTATTGTGAAAACCATTCAAAAACTATAACTAAATGTGGCTTTCAAATTTTGAATTTCATTTTATCGAAATTGAAAACACTCAAACACTAGCTTTTACAACTCTCACAAACACTCCCTCCACATTATTCATCTCAATTCTATATTTTCTCAAGATTCATCATATTATTCTATTAATTTTCTTTTATATCATTCTCTTTTCCTTATCCTTTTTCATCGTTAAATATCTTAGCAGTGTTAAGGATCTTTACATTAAGTTCCATAATCCTTATCATTAATTCTTTTCAATCATGACTCCACTTAATTGTGTTCCATATAATGTTTATTTAAGGTTATTGTATGTATGTTTATCATAACTATAATAACAATTTCTTCTTATTAATGATTTATTACTTATTTTCTTTATTTAAGGATTTATTATATATTAATGATTTAATTTTAAACTATTTATTTATTCTTGGTCACACCATAACATAATTTCATTAAATACAATGATTATTTATTACTATTTTTTCATTTTTTATCGTAGATATACAGTCAACGAATATGTGTTTTTCTATTAAATATTTATTTCCACTTTTGTAAAATTTATTAAATATTTGGGAATTATAAAATGTATTAATTTATTTTTTATTGTTATAAAATTTATATCCATTTATTAAATTGTCCACATTTTTTTATAATATTAATTTTTATATTGTATAATTATTTTTGTTGATTAAATGATTATGAAAAATGGTTTTTTACATTATTATAAATAAATTTTGGGTTAATTTATTATATAGAATTTATTTATTATACTACATAAACTTTTATTATTAATTATTGTTTGTTTTGAATTAATATTAATGAATAAATGGTCAATTAATTATCTGTTTTTATTATAAATTTTATATATGTTTCTATATAATATAAATCTATTTGTTTAAAATTAATTTATATATATGTGTCTTTTTTTGTTTATATGTTATCATATATTCATCTATTTTTTTATAATTTAAGGTAATTAATAGATCATTATTTGATAAATTCATGGATAAATAGTGAGAAAAAGAAAGTGTTTTGCAATTTTATTTAATTTTCTAATCAAAATGTAGTAAAAAGAGAACTAAATTTCTATCCATGAATAAAAACATTTAATATTATTCAATTAATGTATAGATAAATCAGATACCATCATATTTTATATGATTTTCATCATATATACAGATGTGAGATTTATCACGTTGAAATAACAATGATTTCAAGATCAAACATTGATAAAGTTGTTCAGTGTGAGACAAAGAACCATCTTTAAAAATTATTTCATGATATAAAAATTGATACTATTGAAAAATATAATGTGTTGAATAATTACATTAAGATTCTAAGAAAAAATATTTACTTGGACGAATTAACAGAATTATATTAAAACCTGTTCTAATATTGGATAATTGGAATAATTATATTTTTGGAGTGAAAAAATGCTCATTTAAATGCTTGAACTTTTGATATAGTTACATTCATAAGGTAATGGACTTCTAGATTCAATTATAATAAAAATGGAATTATGTCCAATGGGATTGGGGAATAAGAAAATAAATTTATAAACTAACAAATATGTGTTTTATATGATGGTGTATCAAATATTTTATCATAACTTCCCAGATGTGGGACATCATGATATAAAATGGATGAGAAATCAAACTATGATTCCTTCTATATAATATGATCCAAACCTCCCACTAATTAAATCTTGTATCTAGATATAATTCCTCTTTACAACTAACATTTTTCAAATTAAAATAATTAATAGATGCTAAAATGGTATATATATATATATGATTTAATATTGAAAGAGAACATACTTAATCCAAATGATTCACCATAATAGACATGGTTTGATAAGAAAAATTAATTATTTTTCAAATGAAGTTAAAAATATTAGAATGGGACTGCGCATGAATAGAATAAATCTATATCATACTTTATATTTCTAAAAACGTTCATAGCCTATTATTATATAAGTGTATAAATTGTCCCCAAATATATATATAGATAAAAAATAATTAGATAACAATCATGATCATTCCTAGACCAAAATTTCCAAGTAATGATATTGAATTTTACCTGTCAACATTGACTGATAATTTGAAATTTCATTGAGATGTACATATTACAGTTTTTCATGTATAAAAGAAAGAGAATTTCATTTTACATGTTATATTAATGTTCAATATAAATTAATTTCCTATATATTGAAATTTATTTGGATATAGTGTTAAGGGTCTTAAACCTGCCATTATTGTGAAGAAGGGAACTCATATCATCAATTTTATATTGGAATAAAGAGAGTGTACATTCAACACTAATGATTTTTTAAAATGTATTATCATTATATAATACTCCAAAAGTAATTTTTGTTGTTTAAAATAATGTAACTATTCAAAAAACTATTTTTAGATGAATAATATTAGTAAATGTTCAAAAAAATATACATCACATTCAGAATGAAATGAAGTTATGGTGTTCAAACAAATACATTTTGGAAATAGTATATTTTATTCAAACTACCTTCTTTGACATTTTTTTGGTAAAACATAACATTAAAATTATGTATGTTGAGAAAGTATATGTGAACAATAAATTGTAACATTGATAAACAAAATATAAAAAACAAAATATATATTTAATATGATATTTGAAAAAATATCCATCTGAATATGTTTGGAGTTATCTCCCGCTATAAAAGTAAATAAAACATTTTTAACCCTCGATTTTTATATATTAATTGAGGGTGATAAAATATATATTTAAAATGTATCAAAGGTATTAAATTACATGGTGTATAAACATAAAATTATAAAATGTTTGGGTCATTTAAGGATATAATGTTAATAGTTATAAAATATCTATATTATCATGTATTGGTGAATTATTTTATACAAGTAAAACTATGTGGAATATTTTTTATTCATATCAGAAACAATATCATCAGGTTGTTTTGATTTTGTAATTCCATTTGAAGAAAAAATCATAGATCTAAATTTCTTAAATCCATTTTATAATTAAGTTTTCCATATATTTTATCAACCATAAATGTATTTTGTAACATTATTCTATGACATAATGGTTCATATGATGATTTAACAAGTGCGATAGATAATAATATATGTGATAATTTATTTAGGTCAGATGTAATATTTTTAATGATATATAAAAATATTAAAGGGGTATGTTGGTTATTTTTATCTACCAATGGCCACTATTATTCACAAATATATAATAAAATAGGTAATTTAATTATTTAATAATTATTTTTATGACATGGAGCATGTTGGTATCCTCGTATCTCAACATTTGAAAATTTATAGTGAAGGTAAAGGTATCTAGGTATTAATTGTATATTTAATTATTTATTATTAAGTTACGTATGCAAATTTATCCATTTTGAATAAAATAATTGAGGTTAATCCATATATATCATAACGTATTGTTGGATTTAAGGTATAATATCCAAAAATAAATGAATGTTGGTTCATAAATGAATATAAAATAACCTTTTTCAGGATTTAAGGATAAATTAAACATTATTTTATGTATATCAAACCACAGATATGTTAATTCGGAGGACTGACTGTTAATGTGACCACATGGTCTACTTTTTATATTAAGGATTACAAATTAAACACAAAATAATTGGGTGAAAATGGAATCATTCAAAAGCATGGGGTTATGGTCAACTTTTTAGTACTTAATTTTTTAAGTGCCAAATATAAAAACCCCATTTTAATATCAACATTATATTTTCGATTTCTAATAGATATATAAAAGATTTATTATATAGTATTTTATGTACCGGAATTTATCTATAACTGGGATGAAAACAAGAGTGCTATGAAACATGATGATTATTGATTTAAAATTGATTATTCAAAAATTAATAGTTTCAAAGAGGTATCATATATCATGTATAAAAATTAAAAACATATATTTTTTGGATATTGACCAATCAAATGATTAGAGGTCTATCAATTTTCAAATTAATGTTTTAATTTGGGTAATGAGAATATTGATTATATTAATGAATTATGACATATTTCTTTATCTATTACAATATTACATAAGTATAACTATGGCATTGATGTTGGATCATCAAGAACCCCTAGGTTTTGTGGCTTGGATTGAATACACTTGAAGATCCTATTGTTTATGGTATGCTCTGGTTGTCATATTTATTGACATCCACATTTGAGGGATTATTAAATATGATGGTTCTTGATCTATTTATTATGGAATTGAATATAATGTAACATATATCCATGACGAGAAAACGTGTTTTAAAAAGGTTTTAGATAGGCTGAATTTGTCATGGTCGAGTTGTAGTGTTTTTTGAAATCCACGTAGCTGATTTCTTAACATGTTAAATCAAGATTTCATTTGCGATATGTAGCTAAATTTATAAAGGAAAATTAATGTAAACATTTTACATACGTAATGTATTAACACATACATCTTAGTTATATAAGGTGATCACATCGTAATTTATTTCATGTAGTAATTTTGAGATGTAATGGATATACCCATTTCATAATGTGGTCGAATGTTGAATCGTTGAGGTAAATATAATATAGAGCCGATTGTTTCATGTAGTTCTTTTACTCACATAATAAAAGTTATCTTGTAGAAACTTATGCTATGTTTTTTTTAATGGGATGATTGATACATATGATATTTTAGAAGGTTACACTAGTTTATTCTAAATATAAGATGTATTCATATTATTTTCCTTTATAGTTTGGGAATTAATGTATTCCATGAAATATATTTATTTTTTGTATGGTTATGAATGACTCCATTATAATTTGTGTAATTTTCATATACCATGATGGAGACACAATAGTTGACTATAGTTATAGAGATCGTGGGGCCTTAATGTTTGAATTTTTTTTGACAGAAAAAGGGGTGGATGTTGATGACACATAGAGGAGAGATGATTATAGAGTTACTATCAAAGTGAAATGTGGGAAAACATATATAAAATTATTAGACCTTGATTATTATATGGTATAGAGTAGATCGTGGTAAAAACATTGACATGTCATGTAGTCTATTGGGAGAAATAGACAATAATTGAGATTTATCTGATGTTTAGGTTTTCTCATTCAATGATAATCATCTGATTTATCTCTCATATTTAGAAGATGTGTTCTTGATTTTAGAATAAATGTGCATCATAATATAAGTCTATATTATGGGTGATTTTTTAATACGTATTCTTGTGGATTGAGGTAGTGGGTATACATTTTCTATTCCTATGAAACCTAATTTATTTTGGTGATCTTCTTCATTTTTAGAAGTGATTTTTTATTATAGAGGGACGCTTTGTTGTTGACTGTGACTTCTAAAATGTTTGTAGGGATTCCGTATGATTATATGTAAATAAATATTACATATATATATATAGTGAAGAGAATCTATTTTTTGGTGAGTAGCCATCCATGATAAGGATTAGGATTCCAAAGTAGATCTGAACATTATAATAGTTTTTCTACCACATTCTCCTTATTTTCTACATGAAAGTATGATTCTTTGTAAAATATATTCTAACCTGATCATACACTAAAAAGTCACATAATGTTTTTGTACCCATGAAATTATAAAAACTATAATCCATTGATTGACCACCCTCCCCCCTCTTAGTTGTGGAAACTGATCCTAATAGGTGCTTTAAGTGGTATCAATGTTGAGGTTCCATCTGAAGGATCCCATCATGAAATTATTAATGAAAAAATATCAACTTGGTTATTAGTATTATTATACCCATATTTGAAGAAAAAAATCATCATTGATGTAAAAATCAAAGGTTTCCATATATTTTGTCTCTAGGATTATATGTTTTCAATGTAGTGAAAATGGGTCTTCCACCAATTTTTAATGATGTTCAGATGATGTTTTCTTAGAAGAGAAAAATTGGAGGGGAAGTAAATTCACATAATATTATTATCATTCCTTTATCATATAAATTCTATAAGATGTTTTGGGTCTATATATTAGAAAATAAATATTTTATAAGTTGAAAAGTAGTTATAAAGAAAATGTGAAAGTCAAGAATGAAATGAAACATATCTACAAAAGAACATTTGAATATATTAAAATGGAAGAAGATGAATGTGTTTATGACTTCTATACTTCAGTATATGAAATTTTGAGTAATATTAAAGTATTCAGTGACATGATTCATGAAACTATGATTTTTTAGATATTCATGAGAAATTTTATAGATAGATTTATTCCCAAAGTTTTCGCACTTGAAGATATAAAAGATCATTACCTTAATAGGAAAAATAATATTCACATTTATTATAAAATGAAAAAAAAATCAACCTATATTAAATAAGAAAAAAACGATGGATTTTGAATCAATGAGTAACATAAAATTATCAATGATGAAGATGTTTTTAACCTCAACGATACTAATGATTAAAAAGAATATAAAAGGGTTCATTCATTTATTTATAAAAATTTTCAAAGCCTAAAAAGTAAAAATATAGTTTCATTATCTAGTATATGTTTCATATAATACGGTCCTGAACATTTTGCAACCAATTTTCGATAGAAAATAAATAAATTGTGAATTTGAATATAATGAAAAAAATGTCAGGATTGAAGTGGAAAAAATAATAACAAGATTCAAGATCATTTAGATGTAAGGAGAGACAGCCAAGAACCAAAATGAGAAAAATGATGAATAGAAAAGAAGAATCTTGTCAAGACTATTATAGTGACACTGATGAAGAGGCACAATAAAAATTTACATCATTTACTGCACTAGTTTATAAGAACATTGATCTATCTATAAGTTTTTAAAATTATTTAGGAAAAAGTGATTACCAATAAATTCTCAAAGATAAACTTTAGTCATGTCTTGTGAATAAATTCATGCTCATGAAAGAGAATAATATTTTTATAAGAGAGAATATAAACCTATTTGATCAAAAAGGTGAAAAATAAAAATTGGGTAGTTCTCAAAAATGAAAACGAAAATATAATATTTATGTACATTGAAAATTTAAAAGTTATCAAATATAGAGAATAAGTTCTCTCTTTAACGGATAAACATTTATCAATGAAGTTATAAAAATATTGTTGCTATTAGAAAGAATATAAATGACTAAAAATTTATTAAAAATATCTATTTAATTCATGGGAGATTACTGTGAATATTATAGAAAAATCCTATTAAAATAATTATCTAAATATTATATTTTAGAACTATTGATACTAAAATTTCAGGTCCAAATATTAAATTGTTTCATATTTGGGAAAAGAAGAATGAATAAAGATCACCAGATAAACTAATTGATAATGGAAGAATATTGGATGATTTAATTTTCAAAAATATTATGTGATTCTATGTTATATATTTTTATAAATTTCATATTCTAGATTGATTATTTTTCACTATAACTGGGGTTTCACAAGAAAATTCACATATGAGAGTAATCGTTGAAGTTGTGGAATGAATAGGAAAAAATCCAATACATGTTGGAATAACATGTCTTCACCAATGAGAATGAAATAACCCAAGTGGATAAGTTCCAATGATAAGAAAATATGATATTTGAAAATTTATCCAGAGAATGAAAAAAAACCAAAAGGGGACATTATAAAATAGATATGATTGTATAAAAGAGTTGTTTGGTAGGTACGCTAAAAAGGGAAATAGATCATATAAGTATATGAATAGAATTATTTCTCAATTACCTCTTAATGATAATGTATATATAGTTCAAATGTTCAATAAATATGCGTTGTTCATGGAAGAGGTGTCTTTCAATGAAACTAGGATAATAAATGCATTGATATATTACATTTGATGTTCCTCTCACATGACTGGTGATTCTGAGATTATTAAGAATATTTATAAGAATGAAGTAAGTGTAGTTACATTGGGTAATCAATCCTCCTTTAAAATAAATGGTATTGGAATGACACAAATTGAAAATTATAAATTTAGATGAGATGAAATTTTGTATGTTGAAGAGATAAAACATAATTTTTCAATTTTAATCAAACCTTGGGACAATGATAATGATGTAAAATTCAATAAAAAACATTAATCATTAAAATACAAGTTTATGGAAGAACTATTTTGGAAAGAGTTATTTAAATTCTAAACCCTTTCTTGATTGGTTATCGATTAAATAAATGATTCATAATCCTATTATATTAGAACATGATATGGTATTGATGTTAAGGGAATCCTATGAAGAGAAGCATAAGAAATATTGTAAAATATTAAGTAGTAATAAATTTACCTAAGATGAAAATATACCATGATTGATATTTTGTAACATGTCAAAAGGGATAGATAACTCAAAGAGCTCACAAAAAGGTG
Organism: Viscum album; assembly: GCA_963277665.1. Taxonomy (NCBI): domain Eukaryota; kingdom Viridiplantae; phylum Streptophyta; class Magnoliopsida; order Santalales; family Viscaceae; genus Viscum; species Viscum album. The sequence continues at coordinate 2,079,681,519 of OY728143.1, read as the reverse complement.
GATATTGAATCCACAAGTCCATTGGAATTATTCCACACGTATCTATGTAGACCCATAATATATAATTCTAACTCAAGAGATCATTATCTTATTACATGTATAGATTACTTCCCTCAGATGAATTTTTTAAATCAATCACATATCCAATGTTTTTAGGATGTTCAAAATATATATACTACATATTAAAAATTATCTTTTGATTTATATAAAAAACTGAGACTATGTAATGGAAAATAATTCACTTGTGATGCATTTCAAATTTATCATAGAAACAATTTCATCAAGATTCAATATATCACACCTTATTCTTCACAATAGAATGGTGTGGAAGAGATTATTAATATAGGTATCATAATATATATAATGACAATTTTTCTTCAAAATGTTTTTCCAAAAAACTTTTGGAGGTATGTTGGGTGTAAAGTAGTGAACATTCAGAATAAATGAATCTTGTGAACTGAAACAGACGATACACTCTTAGAAATTTTTTTACAAAAGAATTATTCAGTAAAATATTTAAATGTATTTGTTATTACTTACTACAGAAAATTCAATGGAAGAAAACTTGGAATGTTTGAAGAAAAGTATGATAATAGAGTATTTATGAGATACTTATCCAATGGATATGGTTACAGGTTCTAATATAATAAATTGAATAGAACTGTAGAGTTTTCATATGTAAATATTGATTAAAATATCCTTAAAAAATAAAATCAATACATGTATATTTTCAGTATTATTCTCAAATAGTGAGAAGTGTTCTAAATTAATGGCAATGAAAGTTTATTGAATCAGGCCAAAAACAATTTTTAGGAACTCCAAATGCACCACCAATGATGAATAATGTGTTTATTGTAAAAAAATAATTTTTTAATATAAAAAAACATGTTGATATCAAGAATATCATTGAGAATTATAATGATCTAGTTTAGACAAGTGGAAGAATAAAAATTTAAAACCATATATTATTTCCTTTGTATATTAAAATGAGAATGGTGGTTGAGGTTATTATATATGATGAGTGGGTGGGATAAATGAATTAATACCTCATCCAAATTGAGAAGTTCCTTACATGGGAACTATTCCCTGATGGGAAAAAAATATAATTAGAACCAAGTGTTTCATCAAAAATAAGTTAAATATGATAGGTAATGTATCTAGTAATAATGCTAAACTGGTGTGTAATGGATATTCCCAAATAAAAGGTACTGAAATTTAATAAAAAAATTCACTTGTGTCATGACTGGAGACTATTATAATGTTTTTGAAGTGTCTTGTCACAAACACTACGGTGTTTATCAAATTGATGTGAAATGTTCCTTTCTAGATGTTGATCTATAGGAACAAGTATATGTTGAATAACCCGATGGTTTTATATTAGTTGTAGATGGAATCATTGTTTTTTGATGAAATATGACATTTTATCGTTTGAAACGATCTCATAGATCATGGTATTCCATGTTCGATAGATTTTTAATTTACATGAAGTTTACTAAAGGTAAAGGTAAATAAAATCATTACATGAATGAAATGATGATAGGGAATCTAATTTTTATTTTCTCTGTATATGAGCTATTTTTTCTATTTATATGGATTGTCTATATGAATAGTTTCTGGGGTAGATAAAACATCATTTTCAGATGTCCATAGTCGATGAGATGACATGATTTTTGTGATTTCAAATTGATATAGAGCTGCATTAAATAATTCTATGTCATTATAAATATGATGGATATTTTTTGAAGAGGTTTGGAATGTAAAATTCTAATAATTTTTCAAATAAAATTATAGTTGGAACCAAATTATGCAAGGATGAATCAAGAATTACTATAAAACAAAATGAATTCATAAGGCTCATTAAAATATTTCATTGTCTAACCACTTCAAGGCCAGATATAACCAATGAATTGACCCTTCATGCTATTTTTTTGAATGATCATAAAGATCCTCACTAGTTGGATTCTAACAGAATAATGAGATATGTGAAACGAATTTTTAAATATAGGATTTTGTAAAAAGATGTTAGAAATTTTTATATGTTTGGCTATATAGATAGAGATTGGGTTGGTGATTGTATAGATAAAATTTAATGGTTGAAAATTATTTTGGGTATAAGGTTGTGGTAGTTAAATAATAGGAAATATAATTTAGTAACACCGAGCATCGATGTGGTAGAATATATAGCTACCACACATGGTGATATGAAGGTGATTTGGATTCAAGTCCATCTAGTAGACCTGAAGATTAAAACATTAGGGCCACTAAAAATATATTCTAGTAATAAAAGTTCTATTGGGATATCCATCAATACAATAAGACATTATTTATCCAATAAATTTAATATCATATATCATTTTATTAACAAAAAATTACCAGTAGACTTCAAAAATTTATACATTTCTACAAAATACCAGATTGTATACTTTTTCCACAAATTTATAGAAAGAGATAGGTTTGTGGAGTTATGGATGAAACATTCTATTTATCCATCCTAAAATACTTGAATATCAATTATCATTACTACCCACAAAGTCTTATAGATTCTATTTCCAATGTGCAAGAGAAATCCATTTTAATTAGGGAGTTTATGTTTCATGGGGTTTTAAAATAGTTTATGGTAGATATATTCTCTCATTATATTAAAATTTGAAAAGAATTTTTGATGAAATATTTATTAAGTAAGGGGTTTAATTTTTTTAATTCATGTTTTGGTCTTCAAATAATCCTCCTTGGATATGGTGAATTCATATTCCTTCCATGTTTCAACATTTAATGTGATCACGAAAAAGGCTACAAATATAATTGGGGGAAGGAGAGTATGATGTCATGAAATGTAGAAGTGAAGGATAGTATGTTTTTGGATTTACAAATGATTTTAATCAAATTTAATGTGGGGGTTTAATAACACCCTGGTTTTTTGTATTTGCATGAAGATTCTTGAACATCTTTTAGTTCTTCCTATGTTCACATTGCTTCATTTTTTTATAACACATTTGAGTAATTCATAAGTATGATGATTATTGATCTGGTTTTTAGGGATTTAAATATCATATAAGGAAGATCCATGATGATAGAAAGTGTTTTTAGAAGTCATGGCTGTCAGATTAAATAGTTCTAATTATATTTTAGTTGTTTTTTAAATCAAAATATCTGAATTTTCAAAGGGTTGAATCATGTTGACATTTGAGATACATAGCCAAATTGGAAAAGGACATTTCACATGTAATTTCATGTAAATATTTATTCTATATAAGGTATTTATGAATTTTTGTTGGATATATAAGGGAATCATGTTTCCATTTTATCCAGATCACCATTTGGATATGGGATAAATGAATTAATTTATCAATGTAGTCGAATATAGAATAACTGAGGAAAATATATTATATATTTGATTAGTTTTTATTGGAAATTGATCCAAATAAGTGAATAAACTTCCATATCCTTTTATTCTATATAGTAATTTTACGTATTGTATTTCTATATATGAGTTTTGAGAAGCATCCACATATCCAATTCTGAATTTGTGTTATATTTGGATTGTTTTCTAGCATAGTTTCAAAATTAATTTATTCTTAGAGATTTAACTCACATAGATGTTTTTAAATTCCTTTATAATACATAGATTAAATTTAATATTCCAGGATGGAGACATGGTATTTGATTTTATTAATGGATATAGTGGTTCATTAACATCTAAGTGTTTTTATTTTAAAAAAGTGGTGGATTCCATCAATGAATTGTAGAGAGATTATTGTGGATAACCTATCTATGAGAAATGTGGGTGGAATATAGAAAATGTAGAGATCCTGATTGGTTCATATCATATAGTTTCTATTGGGAAAACCATTGATGGTTAACAAATAATATGGATAGAGATAGATAAGAAATAATTGATATTTATCTAAAGTTGAGGTTTTATAGTATAGAAATCAAAATATGAAGAAGTTAATGTCCTCAAGAAATTTTCCTCTATTGAGAATTTTTTAAATAGAATACAATATAAATTTTTGGTTATCTTTTATTTAATATTATATTTCCTTGAAGAAGTTTATTTCTATCTTTTATTTCCTGTGAAACCTAATTTATTTTGGTGATCTCCTATGGTTTTTTGTAATCCCATTTTTTATTATAGAAGGAAATTAATTTGGTGGGTGTGACTCCAAACAAGTTTTCTAGAATAAAATATTAATGGCTAGAAGTGAATTTCACATTAGGATATAGTGAAATGAGTTTGTGGTTTGGGGGATTAACCATCCATGATAAGGAATTTGATTCTTGACTTCCTCTGAACCTTATAAAAATTTTTGTATCCCATGATCCTTATTATCTTCATGATCATGTGAGGTAGTGTTATTTATATTTTATGTGTATTTTACTTGTAATCTAATATTCCCTATAGGTTTCTTCTCAGTCAATGAAATTGTAAAAATGGTGTTCCACTGTTTCAACCCAACCCTTATCAGTGTGGGATATCATTACTAACAGTCACTTCAACATAATCCATGCAACATGAAATGATCTTGCGGAAGGTGTTTGGGAAGACATTTCATTTCCTTATTAATTGTTTTCTTAAATAACTATTTCCAAATTTCATATGAAACAAATACATGTAAAAATTAAATCTTGGATATTCAAATCAATATATATTGATCATTTTTTAATTTTTTTTGTATCAATTGATGTATTCATCATTTTTAGTAAAATATTATTTTGTTTGAAAATCCTGAAATGATAATTATTTTTAAAAATAAGTATTTAAAAACACATTATTAATAAGGATATTAAAATATATTGATATATATCATTTATGAATTTTTAATATATTTATATAATCCCCATATTAACGTTAAATTTTTTATTAAATAAGCCCGATATCATTAATTGTTATTGAAATTTAAAACTATAATTAATATTATCTTAACATAAAAATTTTAATATATAAAACTTCCTCATTTATATGATTTTTATATTAATTTATATCTTCACCAAATTTAATTACATATTTTATTGCTAAAAGTCATTAGGTAAATTCTTTTTATGACTATTTATTTTCATTTATCAATTTTAGATATTTATTTTTCTCTATAGGTATTAGTTAACATAATTGATCTAATTTTATTTGTATTATTAATTATATAATGTTTACTTATAATAGTAATTTAATTATAAATATATATAGGAACATTGAATTTCATTTCATTCGACACTTTCAATGATGTATGTAGAGGAAAAAGAACATTTACCAAGGTGTGTGAATATTTTTAGAATCAATAAATCTTAAAAAATTAATTTATTCAATGAAATTAATTTTTAGTTTTTCTTGTTTATTCCAAACATTTCTGGAGAGCCTCTTATGGTAGAGTCTTTTTCTTCTCCTGATAAGAAGACACATAGATTTTTTAAACATGGCGTAACATTTGTACAAAAACATTCACTTTCTCATGGAGAGTTGCGGTTTGGAATTGAAAAGGGTGAAATTAAAAATTCAACATCCCTAGTTATAATTATGTATAAAAGTAATATGAACATGTAGATTTTTTGTAGGATTGATACATTATATCTTGATTGGAAGTGAATTTATAAGGACATGAAAGATCCGTAGTGTTACTGCAAAATGGGAAAATTTAACATATACTTTATTTTTCTCCAATTATTTAATATTATATTTTTAATGAAAAATATTTAATTTATTCAATTACATGTGTCATTTAACTTTCATGATATGAATGAAATTTAAAATTAGGGTATATATTTTTAGGGTATTTCCTGTAGATATTTAAAAACAATTATCGTTAAATTCTATTTTTAGGAAATAACATAATGAAAACCCATGAATAAATATGTGTTTATAGATATATAGACCTAGGGTAATTTTTTAAGGATTTGGTTATAGGAATCCTTTCTGGAAAGATAATTAATGATTATAACATCAATTTAAAAAATATTTTTTAATTACCTAAAAATGTATTCATTTATTCTTATATAATAAGCATCTACGTGATCACATTGCCAGATCTAGTCACAATATGTATATACCCATACTTTATCACATGCATGGTCTCATTTATTGGATGATCAAATTATTTCTACAAATATTGTTGAATTAGAACCAAAATCCAGTAGTGGATTGAAATCGGTCTATTCTATCCCTCTATCTCCCATACCTTCCACTAAAATAGAAAAGGTTTAAGGATTATAAAATAAGGGAGGTTTCTTTTTTATCCATCAAGTGAAGTGTTTTATAATATTATACTATGGTAAATATTATTTTTCAAAAATATTATATTTCTTGATTCATTTAACTAATTTATAATTATTCATGTAATCCATTACGATTTCCTTTCGAGGAAATTGATTCAAAGGACCTTTATCCCTACTGGAAGGATGGACATTTTGGATACTACGTTATCAAAAAAAATATCATGGATTGTGGGAGAGGATATGAGTTAGAATTTAGTATTCTAAGATTTTTTTTAATCCTAGTATGGAATCAAGTGATGTATAATAATGTCTGGAAATATTTTCCTTGAAACATTAGTTACAAGAGGGTAATAAAGCAATAAAATATAGAAATAAATGATATTTTTTGTTTATATTTAGAATAATAGAGAAATATATATAGCATCCCTATCCATCCAAGCCTACTCATACTGCTGGTTCAGGTCTACCACCTCCTCATTTAGATGTGAATGTGCACTATGAGTTATATGTTGGAGATCCTCATTCATATTTTATAGTATATGGAATTGTATAACATCTAAAGGATTGTGTACATCATCAGTTAATGTAGTAATATATCATTATATTAGTAGAGAATAATATTATAGATTTAATTTCTACAGATTAATTACATACTATAGAGGTGGAGATAGTTGGATAGATTATGGGTAATATTTTAGGTAGGCCAACTAGTCATTATCATCAATAAACATATGAAGTATTTATCATTTCATCAATTTCTATTTTTCATTTAATTATAAAATACTTTTAATTTTCATGAAATTTATTATATATTATATTATATAAAGTCTATGGATTAATTAAAAAAGAAAAATATTTTGTAAGAAATCATATTATCATATGCTTCCCAAATTTCTCAAATCTTAACATAATAACTATTGAATTATTCTATGTTGGTGAGTTATTATCAAATTCTTTATGATAGTTAGAATTTTTGGGTGAGGCTATGTATTAATAATATCTATAAAAATAATTATTTATGTTTTTATTTTTGATAATATTGTTCCTGATGCTTTCATCGGGGTGCGCACATATGTTTATGGAGTGTGTGCAGCTGTTGCCCCACATTCCTGATTTCCAAAGGTGGGCGGCTTCTGTTACTTATTCTGGGATGATTGTTCATTGATCGAAACGGGGTGATGGGATGCTAGTTCATCCATTTGTAGAATCCTCCCTGGAACTCGTTACCTAGTCTGGGTCTCCATTAATGATTAAGTCGTTGTTCGTGAATCTCTTATATGCTGCCATGTCTTTGTGGAGGCAAGTCGGGGCATCCCTGAATGCATGTACATTGGAGAATCTGTATTTTTCTTTATAAGAGGGAATCTCAAGAGCACATAACCTGAGGCATCCCACATCAGTCGCAGGGTATCTTATGTTTGAGGCATGTCTCTATAGTTTTTCCCAATTTCCCATGTTTAACCTAGGGTATGCCGTGATTTTAAGGTCTAACGGAGATGGTTACACCAAAGACGTTCCTTCTGAGGTTTTCCTTAGGCATCTCTTGTTTAACACGATGTGGGCTGAGAGATTAACATCTTGCGGAGATGGAATGTGGGTGATCAGAACATCCCATCGAGGCATTTCATATTGGTATATCCCTAGGAGGGAACACATGGAAGGTCTACCGGCTGGATGGATCAGAACACTCAATAAGAGAAGAACCAAAATTGTGTATCCCATAAAAAGAAGATGGGACACCATGAAGGCTGATCTGGACACCACTGAGGGTGGATCAGGGAGTGTGAACCCCAGAATGGGGGAACACCAAGGTTTACCATTGGCTGGGATGGAACCTCCTTGACGTTTCCTACATACCCTATCTAGATGACAGGGATAAAAACCCATGTAGTTCTAAGGGGTAATGAATCGGGGAGTACAGAAAGAATAGAAACCCAGATACATGCTCGGGCTTACCAATGGAAAGAAGCCCATGTACTACTAGGAGCAGCGAGGAAGTGGATGACATGATCCCACTGGGATGTGGCATCCCAGGTGATAATCAGGATGGATGATGAAGAGTTGAGTGAAGTGGAGGGGGAATGAGATGGGACTATCGTGAAGGTAACGGTAGTGTTGGGATTGAGTCTCGAAAGGACTTCTTATGTATCCATGTGGAAAGGAATCGATGTTTGCATAGTTTGGTGGGATGATGGGACACCTGAGGAGGTGGCCCATGAGAATGGCTGCATGGATGGGACCTAGATGAAGTGGAACCTCCGAGTTGGGGCATGAGCTTCCTGAAACACACAGGATCGATGGATAGATCAGGATGAGACATGAGGGATGATCCTGAACCTTAGGAAGGCTTCCTATGTATCCCCGTGGTAGGAAATCAAAGTCCACATAGTTCATCTAAAGATGGATTACAATTGATTGAGGACTTCAACAGCTTATCGTTGATTGGGGGCACAACTTCTTTCCACTATATGGGGTCACAATGGATTATCGCTGGATGTGGTCACAATAACTTACTGCTCGATGGGGTCACAATGGCTTACCATTGGATGGGATCACAATAGCTTACCGATGGATGGTTTCACAACGGCTTACTGTTGAATGGTGGATGCATTTTAACATCGTTCAGGACGAAGGTGGTCCAACATGAAGGGGGCCAGAACCACTGGGTGTTGGGCTTTAACCTTAGGGAGGATTCCTACATACCATGACTTGTCAAGGATCAAAGTCCACGTAGATTGGGCGGGGTTCATGGTGAACCGATGTAGATATGGTCAGGACCAATGGATTGTGGGTGTGAACCTCAGGGAGGATTCCAACGTACCTTGCCTTGGCAAGGATCAAAGACCACGTAGTTCAGATTGGGTTTGGTGAACCGACATGAAGGTTTTCGGGACCAATGGTTGTTGGGATTGAACCTTAGGGAGGCTTCCTAAGTACCTTGAATTAGAAAAGATCAATGACCCTATAGTTTATAATGGATTCGGTGAACTGACATGAAGGTGGTTTGGACCAATGGTTTTTTGGCTTGAACCTCAGGGAGGATTCCTGTGTACCATGCCTTGAAAAGAATCAAAGACCTCATAGTTTGGAAAGAGTTTAAGGATAACACTATAGGCTACCCAGAGAGGATTTCATGGTCGATACTTACTCTAATACAACGTGATTCGTACTCGGTGTGGGAAACAAGAGGCAATAAGGACCTGACGATCATAGTGGAAATGGGTGTACATAAAGGGTGGTGAATTGAGCTTACGCAAGGAAGCTTCCCAGGTGCTTCTAAGGAGCAGCAATGGTGGATTTGGATTACACAAGGAAGGTACCCGGGTACCACTATGGAGCGGAAATAGTGGATGGGGATTAAGCAACGAAGATGCTCAGGTGCCACTATGGAGCAGAAATGGTGAATGGGTCTTACGTATGGAAGCTTCCCCAGTGCTTCTATGGAGCAGTAATGGTGAATGGGGCTTATGCACGGAAGCTTCCCGTAATTTCTTCCTCATGTCTGGCCATGGGGCATCCCAACCCACTAGTAGGTTGAGGCATTCACCTATGCACTAGTGCACAAGAGGGATAATGCCAAGGGTGTGGGAATAAATCTGAACAAAGGGAGATGAAAAGTGTGATTCTCATGCCCAACATTCTGAATTCGGTGAGGGTGGTATGGTGATGAAGGATAACTATTTACTGTGTTCGAAACACATCATTCATATCATGGTAACTTGAAATGGGGACAAACAAATGAGGGTTGATTGTTGACCATGTTTGAAACACAGGACATAACTCAAAGTCTCGTCCAAAGTCTTCCAAGGTGTTGGGCTAGGACACTAGGTGAGCTGATACGTCATGGTACCATGCCATTAGGGGTCCCTTCAGACATGGAGGTGGATGAAGATCCAAATGAAGGACACGCAAAGCGTGAGGTGGAGTGATGGAATGTTTAAATGGATTTCAACCCTCATGAAATTATGCTACAGTAATCATGGAATTAGGCATCTTATGCTTAGAACATAAGGTATCTCTTGTATGGAGTAAGAGGAGTCATATGTTTGGCACATAGGGTGTACACAGTTTATAGTCATGTAGATATGACTATTGGAATCTAATGCATGGAGCATAAGACATCTATTTTTTAGAGAAAGAGGCATCCTATGATTGAATGATAGGGAATGATATTGTTTAGAGTCATGTAGATAGGACTATTGGAATATTATTCTTGGAGTATATGGCATCTCTCTTCTAGAGGAATAGGAATCATATATTTGGGATATATGGGGCACTATAGTTTATAGTCATGTAGATAGGACTGTTGGCATCTCATTCTTGGAGCATAAGTCATCTCTTGTTTTTAGCAAGAGGCATCATATGTATGAAACATTGGACGTACTATAGTTTACAGTCATATAGAAAGGACTGTTAGGCATAATGTTCCTAGCAGTGGTTGGTGTTGGGACTTATGCAAGGCAACCCTTTCTGGTTCAACATGGCATATGAGTCAAGTGATGGGGTTCAGATGAGTTTCTTGAGGAATGGTTCGATTCAAGGTACTCGAGGAGGATTTATGATGAAAATATCAACTCACGACATGTGAAATGGACCAAGAGGAATATGATAACACAATGTGTTTCATGGTGTGTGGATGAGTATCTTAAATCATGGTATCCCATATGTAGAAGGCGGCTGCACATAAGGGTGGAATGGAAATTTCCGACATCCCAGCCCAACAACTTCCTGGTGAGACTCTCCATTTTTCATGGGGTTCGGTGATGGTAGCAAAGGGACCAGCGGGCACAATACTAGGCATTGTTGCATGTATTATGGCCTATGCACAGGATGGTCTGCGTGCAAGATTGGATTGTGAGGAATAGGTGCATGCATGATTCAGCACCTTGGTACGGTTGCACGCAAGATTGATGTCTTCCGCGCAAGATTGAATTATAGTGGGAAAGATTGAAGTATTACATGAAATATAGGAAGTTGTGTGCAAGATTTAAGTCTTGTGTAAATGATTGGAAGTTGCGTGCAACATTGTAAGTTTTGCGCGCAAGATTAGAAGTTTTTCGCGCAAGCATGGAATCTTGCGTGCACATGACTTAGGTAGAAAATATGTCAGGTGAGGATTAAACTATTGTGGGCCCGCATGAAATCGGACCCATATGGGACCTATCACACAAGATCTCACATGGAGGATTCCATTCTTCCATGCGGACGTGGAAGAGGTGGTCCTATGTGAAACAGAGTCGTGGCCATCCTCAGAAGCCCTCCTTTGAGGGGTGGGGGCTGCACATGTATTTATCGGTGAACTCGGGAGTTCTTGCACGCAAGATTCCGAGCACGAAAGTGATCTTACGTGCGCACTGTAGTGGGTGTATGTTCAATGTGGAGTTTGACGTTGCCTTGGGTGCATAAGAATCTTGTGTGCAGATGATAATATTGTGCACACCTCTCAAAACATGTTTGCACCTTCCCTGGACGTTTTTCAGGTGGCCTAGGCGGACGACGACATCTCATTGGATGAGTAAATGGTTTGTGCGACATGTTGCCTGTCATATTTTATTGTTACGTGCAAGATTCCATTATTGTGCGCAAAACATCCAATATTGCGTGTAATATTTCACTTCTATCACGCCAAAAATCCATTCTTACACACACGATTTCACTTCTTACATGAAAAACATTCATCATTACACTCAAGATTTTACTACTTTCATGAAAAACCATACATTTCCCCAAAATCTTCTCAGATGGCCATTTCCAGCATCCTAACTTCGAACAGCCATATCTTCTGATCCATAACACTATTTCAGCTCCATTACCAGTCAAATTTTAGCATGTGGAATGAGATAAACTCCGGGATCATGCATGGAAGCAAGAGTTTAATTACATAGATGCATTTTCCAGTGCTAAAAAATATCTATATAACCATGGTGTAGTTTTTTCCATGTGATTAAATTTCAATTTCTATTTATACTTGTTTATAAAAATATAACTTATAGTGATTTAATTTGTTAATTATTTAATTATTTATATTTAAATTCTTTCCATATAATATGATATAAATTAAATTTATGGTATTATGGATCCACAATTTTTTTCTACAATAATAAAATACACAACGGACAATGTTAGACAAAAAAAATAAAGATGAAACATTGGAGAACCAAAGGATTTAGTGGTAGTTATTTTAATAGTATACAAAAAATTATAATTAAGAGATTAAATGTTACTAATCTTACTAAAAATGATCAAATTTATTTTTTAAATGCATATCTGATTATAACTCTATTATTAAGAATGATTGTGATAGAGTAGTATTAGTATGGGTGACCACATGGGATGTTTTCAGGGTGTGTGTGAGTTAGAAAAAACCATGTTCAAAGAACATGCGTTAATCAGTGAGGGTAAGTGTTTTTATGATTAAATTACCCTGTTGTGTAATAGAATTGTTGTGCGATGGGAAATAAATTAAAGAGTTATTAGAGAACTATGGGTGCATATGACTAGGATCATTTCCAAGAGGGTTCGGTAAATTAAATATGATATTAGGGATTGTACCTAGAAGAAAATTTAGTGGCACTACTAGGGTTTGAAGTGTGGGGACTACAACAATGATATTTTTCTTAATATGTTTGAGATAGTAAAAACCCCTTTAAATGGTGATAAATAAAAGAATAAAGGTCACTACACATTTCAACAGGTTTCACCATTCTTCTTTTGAGATAGTTTAATTAGAACACCCTAGTTATGTGTGCTATCCATGGAGTAGTGTCATGACAGGTGATCTTATGAGAAGTTTCGTATGGTGTGTGTAAGAGTGAGGGAACAGAACAATTAGTGGATATGTGTGAGCCTATAGGGACATTCGTTAGTCTAATATGTAACCTAAGTGAATAATATAATACAGGATGCTCAGAAGGAAACCAAGGTGTTATAGGAAACCCAGAGGATTAGATGACCAGGTTCATGGCTTGGGAAGGCATAGTTGTGATGGTTCCTTCCACTCATTAAATAGAGAAAAACATTATGATTGTAAACATACACTCATTATAATATCATTTATGCATCACTTTTAATTTTTTATTTTATATTTCATGTTATTAATATTATTCACATATTAATTCGCATCATATTGGTAATGTTTTTTTCTTATGTACGTTCATTACTGTTTTGAAAAATTATTTAATTTATAAATTTTATAATATTATGTTAGTCTTTTAATGTAATAAATTTAATGTAACATATGTTTTATTATATAATATATGAAAACAATATGTTCATGGAACATTTCTAACAAAAGACACTTATTGATGAATAACCAAAATTAAATTTAGTATGTGAATGTGAAGGAAAATTTCTTTTATTGTATTATAAATACTTTTTTATCTGAAAAATATTATGTTTGTTATTTTTAAATAATTATTTCAAAAAAATAGTCTCATAATCCAAGATAAAAATTTTAATGTGGATATTATATTTTAAGATTTATTTTTTAAACTATCATGACAATAATGTTGACATTTTTTGACAAGGTTAGTTTCAATATATCTCTTCTCATTTAAAAGTTTTATATTTTATTTTACATTTTATAAAATTTAATATTATTATTTATTTTTTAGGATGCTACATATTGTTTATGTGAAGAAATAAACAACCATTGAGATTTATATATAATTTATTTTATAGAAATGATTAATTTACAAATACATTTTTAATATTTTTACTTATTTTTATTATCTTAGAAAATTATTTTATAAAATATTTCATTGTGTTTTTATTATTTTTTCTACTATTATTGTTGATTTGTTTCATTTTTTATTCATCACAATTGTCTTGTGCTAATTGGGAAGGGGTATTGTATTTTTATAATATTTTAAAAAATAATAATTAATTTTGGATGCTTGTTTTTGTAATAACTGACGTTGAAATCATATGTATTGGTCTCTTATTTTATAATATTGACCTTAAAAGGGACTTTTGAGGTCATTCTTATCAATAATTAATACTTGGATTCAATTATAGAAGATTTTTATTGTTTGTTAGTGTTTTTTATTATAACAATATATGTTTATTGTGTCTTTCAATGTTTTTTTCTTAATAAGTGATGACATACAAAAAATTGAACTGTTTTTGTAAGAATTGCATGTCATTTATTAACAAAACAAAATTCAAAATTATTTTTCAACGAAATATTTTAATAAATAATATTTAGATATTACTTCTAACGTATGTTATAATTTTGTTTCTATTAATCAACATTGATGATTAAAAATAATATATACTAAAAGATCTTTTTTTAGTAGTGTGTTATTTCGGGGCAACTGATGGCTGGTTGTATAATGCATGGTATAAGGTCTTTAGGGGATTTTAAACTGATTAAATTTTCCTATAATGTATGAGATGATGAGTTTGTTTTGATATGTATTCAAGTGATCTATGATGGCTTTTATAAGTGATTATAACATTGAAATTTTCCATTTGGGTGTGTAAATGACAAACCAGGGGGACTATGATATTGGGTTCCATTATTATTTATATGTCTTGATATAAGATGAATTACCTATTTATGTCACTTGGTGATCAAGCCTTCACAAGGATGGGATATGGTATTACCTATTACGTAACAAGTTATTTTAAGTTGTATCAAGCATTAACCTCGTCATCACTGCTCACCCAAGAGGGTTACCAGTGAGGGTCATGTAAAAAAATTAACTATATAATTATTTATATGTGTTTATATATTTACACACACATATATAAACATAAAAATATATTGAGCACACAAACACATGTATGTGTAGTATAATTTATATGGTATTCAGTGTAAATTTATAGAATATACCACAAAATTATTATATATATATACTTTCTTCATTTTATAAATTTATATTGTATAAATATATATATATTATATTATTATTAGACATTTCAAAAAATGTATATAATTTATTATATATATATATATATATAATTTTGTATAATATATATAAATAAATATTTCAAAAAATTAAATAAAATTTAAAAATAAAAAAAATTTATCTTTGTGTGCATGTAAATATATATATGAAATAAAAATATATTAAACACAAACTTATATTTATACACATGCACATGCACAAACATATACATGTGTGCGTGTGTCTATGTCAGAATAAATATACGTGTACGTGTGTGTGTGTGTGTGTGTGATTGAAACTATATATTTTGACTATATATATACACTTAATCTATAATATGATTGTGTGTGTGTGCTTATAAATATGATGATGAACTATTGAAAATAATAAAATATATATATATTATTTGTAAAAAAACATTGTAACTATGTTTTTGAGTTTTATGCCATTATTTCATAAAGAAAATTCAAACAAAGGATTTCAAACAAAATTATGTAGGGATTACCTTCTAAGTGTTCTTGATGAAAAATTATGAGGTTTGGAGAAAATGGATTATTTTTATTGTTCACTGTAGTTTTTTCAATCACACTAAGAGGGGGGTGAATGAGTGTAGAACTATTTTACTGATTTATTCTAACATAACAGTTTATATCCTAGTTACATGAAACTCTATCTCTTTTACGATGTAAGGATTTCTTCTATTTTCCCTAAAACACATTCACACCACATCTAGTAAAAGAAATGAGATATAGTGAGACACAATAAATTTGAAAGGTTGTGTATCAATGTGGTAATCCAATCTTTCTATTGTTAGATTATTATCTAGAGGCACAAATATCCACTCTA
The DNA here is from genome assembly GCA_963277665.1 of Viscum album. Classification (NCBI taxonomy): domain Eukaryota; kingdom Viridiplantae; phylum Streptophyta; class Magnoliopsida; order Santalales; family Viscaceae; genus Viscum; species Viscum album. Next base: position 2,079,665,578 of record OY728143.1, on the reverse strand, counting down.
TGATGAACATGAATACAAATGTATATCCCCCCAAAATTATCTTCTTTCTTTTAATGGGTATTACAGTCTCCAGAGTAGTTCTTTATAAGTGTTCCATCTAATTTAAAATCGTTTTTCCCAAACACCCCATTAAATAAAACCATCCTTCCACTCCTAAATGTCACTACATTAACGACACTATTTTCTTCCTCAGCAAATTTCAATGACTGTGATTGAATAATTTAACACAATTACATGTAATATGGTTGTGTTCCCTATAATTATTTATATGTTATAATTTCTCATACATATCACCTTAATTTTGTGTTTTAACTTATAATCCTTATCAAGGATGTGGATAGTATAACTTCTCACTAAAATCCTAAAAATATGTTCCCATTATTCTCACTTCCATTATAAATTCATGTTCTAGATCATAACTTATTCAACCTTAATGATCTTTTGGAATTTTAGAGCAATGATCATTCTTTTTATTCTAATTATTTTAGTATTAGTGGTGATTTTTGAAGGTAATTACTCTTGATTTATCCAACCCAACTTCAAAAAATCTGATCATTGTGATCTATATATTTTATCATTCTCAATCTCCATAGGCTACCATTTAAACCTATAATTATATCAGGGATTTAATTTGTCTAATTCATCCTCAAATAATGGCATCAACCATCTTCTAAGATTATATTATTATTTTTAAAATCAATACTTCATAATTGTTAGATTCTTATCTTTAATTTCTAGCTCAACATCATCACCTTAATATTGACTTCACATAAATGATATGTGAAATCTCTATTCCACATTCTAGTTGTCAAATTTTTGTTATAAATCACTTCTCATTTTTTTCAAATCATTATCTACCTCAATATAAATCAAACTCGTGTGGCCTTTGAAATATATAACTCAAAAAAATCTCATCAGTTTCAAGTGTTAAAATTTTAATACTTAAAACAATTGTTCAAACTCATTGATATCGTCTTCTCAAATTCCATTCAAAATCTTGACCATAAAAACATATAATAGACTCAACATTGTATCTCAGGTTTCTAATTAAATTATTTTCTGAACTTTTGATCAATATAGCTAAGGAAATATAAAATATTCTCAACATTTTCTCTTTGTATTATATTTTCATCTTGAATTAGGTGATTTCATAACATAAAACCCTCTAAAGTAATTACTCACAGTTATAATTCATGCCTCTATAATTTGAATAGTTCATATTTAGTGTTAGTTAATCCATATATGTTCACTCTTACTCGTGAAAATATTTATAAATTTGGATCAGTTAATGAAACATCAAACAAAATAACAATTTTGAATTAACCTTAACTACATTTTTTATTATAATTATTTTTTTTCATATTATGGTCCTTCACATCATCTCTATTAATTTTCTCTTAAACACTAGGGTTTCATTTAGTTCTTGGTTTCTCAATTACATCCATATATTTCATTTATTTGACCACCATATATTATTTCTATTTAACTCAAGATCAAACATTAAATTCTCATGATTTTTCATTTAATATCCACCTCAAAACATCTTTCTTTCATTAAACATATTTACTTGTGAAATAAAAAATTACAATATAGTTTATGTCTATAAGAGATTTTCATAACTATAATTCTTCTTTAATATTTTCAATGAATCATCCTCTAGTTTATTCTGAATGGTAGAATTTGATACTTAACTCCTTCAAGCATAAATTTCCTTACTTTTACCTTTATCAAATTTAACTCTTCTTGAATATTTGTAGATCTCATCAACCATTGTTATGCTTGATTCAATGAAATATTAGTTTTTCATCATCATATTAACTGTTTCATTATTAAATATTTTAGTTTTCAATATTTTCATAGTTACCACAATATTATATTATATTGAAAATCACCATCTACAGTTCATTTTCTTGTGGTACACATCTCAGCTTCTTTATCTTTTCATATTCAACTAGTTTATTGACTCCTACACATCATGTTTCATACTCTTTGTAAGATTAATTCACTCTTAAAAATCATTATCATCATTATTCCTTATCCAATTTTAAATTATCAACACTTTTTTTAAGTTTAAATAACTCATATAGATTATAAACTAATCCTTACATATTTCATTTTTGATCCATGTGAAACTCAATAAAGGATATTCTCCTCATCACCTATTGAAGGTAAAAAAATGAAAGGGGTGATCTCAAAGGCCTAGTAAGGGTTACAAATAGCATAATAATGAATCAATAATAGATAAATCATAAACAAATTTCCATAGTCAAAATGGCATGGTGAATAAATTAAAAAGACATGCCATTAATAAACAGAGAATAAAACTACATCCACAAATTTTGTCAAAGTGAAAACCTCATGGATATTAAAAACTGATAATGAATAAAGAGAATTATTTTAATTTTCTATATTATATCTCAAACATGATACCAAAATACCGTTAAAATGGTTTAGTTCTGTGGGTAGAAACCTGCTTGTTTTTTGGAAACAAACTCAAAGGGTTTGTCACCAACAGATTTGGCTCAAGAGACCTGTTGATGCATCGAGGTGCCATAGTGGGCCCCACCCTACACTACAAGTCCAATGAATTCTATACATGTATATTTAATACAAGTACAATCTTCCTTCTCAATATCTGTATAGAGTATAGAATATGGATTCATGAACATTTCCATAGTTAAAATAACTTTCCAAATTAACAATGTATGTAAACAAAATGAGTATACAGCTGAAGACAATAATCATATCCCGGAAACCAGAATATGGATATATAATATATTGAAAAATTAAAATTAAAAATTATCTCATATGGGAATTAGGTATAGAACATAATAATTATTAGGTGCACAATACAACGTAAGTCACAAAGAAATTGAAATTTAAAAAAAGCACAATACCACATTGTAATCAATCTTTTCATGTGAACAAGAATTATTAATTATAAAATTGATCATTGAATACCATTAAAATAAACAGAATAATTATATTATATATCAAATTGAAGTACACATACACCACATGGAATAAATAAGTGGTGAACAATGTAAATATGACACAATTAAAAGTGAGATAAGAAACCCCTAACCTTATGCTCGAGTGTGTTATCCATTTGTTTTAATGGAATGAATAATCAAATTTAACTAAAATAATTAATAATTATAAAACCTCTTATAAATTTAATTGATTTATTATAACCTTATTAGGTTCATTAATGGACATTTTATAGGTTTAATAGGTTCAATATTATTATTTTGGAAGCATTTTCTACCATGGTTTTCATGATCTGTTTATTTGTATTCATGAATGGAAGTTAGTTTGATGTGTTATTAAACATCCATAATTGTTAATATATCTTATTAATGAAATTATAGAGATATAAATGATCTTATAATTATTTTGGGTTATATACCATGGTGATGTTTCATTAGTAAAAAGTTAATTACAAACTTTTGGATTAACTTGGCGATTTTGTTCATAATGAACTTGTTGTTGTATTATTATTTTGTATTATCAGTGTGTAAGGAGTACAGAACATTAATGATCTTAAATTCATATATTTTTATCCATTTCAACCATAAAATTTTTTTCATGACCATAATTGATCATGGTAATGAAAATTTAGAACCCATCGTCCTTGAAAGTGATAAATTAACACATCTCGGACGGTGTTTTAATTTTCAGTATAAGAGGAGGGGGAAAGATATATGATAATAAAATATTCCATTATAATAATATAATTCCAGTTAATTTAATGTAATTTAATTATCATAGAATTTGGGTGAGTGGATATGAGGAAAGATGTATAAAATAATGATGAAAATATAAGAATAATTGAGAAATCTCTCACGAAAATTCAGAAGCCTAATGGTGTCACTTAAAATTTCATAAAATAGTTTTATTAGAGAAAGAGATTCTCTCAAGAATCTTATATAACATGGATAGAAAGGAAATATTTAATTACAATACCAACATAAACTAATAGAAAATAAAATAGAAATCATAAAATGAAATCTTATGAAAATAAAATGGTGGTTGATTCTCCTACCTTGTAGAGTAACTCCCAAAACATTAAGGATAAGACCTTGGGGGTTTGTGGACACCTTTAAAGGACTCCTAGGTAGGAAATAATTCAAGATTTTAGAGGTTAATGAGTTCATAATGATGGAAAACAAAGGGGTTGAGTGGGTATTTATAGTAATTAATAGGGATTTTCTTATTTATTAAAAGTTACACCTCATTATTGGTTTTGCAAAACCATGGGCATTCCCATTGTATTTTCCAATTGTTTAAGCAACTTGGGAAACCTCATGTCATATGATACATTAAAAAAGTCCACCATCCTTTTATATTTAATTATTACATCATTATGAGTTCATTAATTTACCAAAAACTCAAAACTGTATTTTTACTATTCATGAAAAATTCCTGAATTTTAGAAAAATCCCAAAAATTCACCGTAATCATTTTTCGATCTATAGAATTAAAAAAAGTGCTCAATTTTGTTAAAATAATTTTCTCAATATTATAAATTTAATTTTTAAACATAATCATAGTTAATTCTAAAAATAACTATTTTAAAGGTATAATAAGTTTTATATCACATTGAAAAATTAATTTGGATCTCATTATATCATTACCTTAAGAAAATAAAATATTATCATTTTTTACAATTCATAACAGTCATATTACTATTAATTTTACTCTTTATAATGATATGTTTCTATTCATCAAAAAATATAGTTGGTTCTATCAAACTCCAAATGACTTGCTGGTCATAACTCTAGATGATCGTTTTTCAAAAATCAAAATATAGAAGTGGAAAATATAAGTTTAAGGGATAGGTTATGACTATATATCAAATAACCAAGTGTTGTTTCAAACGTACACAGTGCTTTATGAAATATAGGCTATGAATAGATTTTATTTAAGAGAAGCATACCATAAAATGTTTGGGGTGTTGTAGTAAATAGTGTATCCTAAATAGTTTTCCCTTGTAAACTGTAATAGTGAAATATTTTCATCCTTTTATGTATTTTTTCAAAATGAAGTAGGAATATTAGGACTTTATATCTTTATGATCATTTATAGGGATTGAGAATAATGATCAAAATGTATATTGGTCCAGGTAGTCACTCTCTTATTAAGTGTATTTTTTTGTGAGGCATGGGTCACTTGTATTTCTAATGGATTTAGATTATCCTCTTACTTTTTATACATAGGGTGTGACAGAAATATATATGAAGTTGGATCATCCCCCATATATAGTGTTTTACATAGGGCATGAATCTTCAATCAGGGTCAGTCAACCCCAAGACTGATTCCTTTTTCCTCAACATTGTGCAATTTCTCCTATAATGGTTCTCATTGGGGTGATGTGATTTTACCAAAACCAGGATGATTTTGAAATTAAGAGATTATAAATACAAAAATAAAATGTCAAATTGGTCATGTGTGGATTTCCCAATGGGTTTATATAATGATATAATAATTTTAGACAACAATAGGATGCATACTTCTTAAATGGACACACATAATTCAACATTGAGTGGATTTTCCTTCAATACATTATACTTATTGTATAGAAGGTTCGGAATATCAAATAATTTGAGATTTTTGATTCATGGAGTACCCCTTAGTTTTCATTAGTATGTGGTGTACAACTATGATATCAATATTAATGTATGTTGGTTCTTTTACACACTTAGATCATCCCTAATTTTTAATTAGATATATGGATTCATGTGTTAGAGATGTGATTTGGTATTTTCCTATTTTAATAACAATTTTAGTTTTATAGAATATCTATATTTTCACAATTTCATTATCTACAGTTATTTTCACACATATAAGGATCATTGATTTGCCTTTTTTTGTTTTTCCACTATTTCATCAGGGAATCATACAGGATATGTTAATACTCAACCATGAATGGGCCTTGTGACCCCTTATTTTATGCCTGTGTAGATGATTAACATTTTCATACGTGGACTCGATAGATGTACATATGTGGTGGAATATTCAGAGCTAATTCATGATGATTCTTGTCCATATATGATAGTGTTCGAAGGATTTTCATAATGATTATTTCATTTGGAGTTCATTATAGGAGTAAACATAATGAGGATGATCATTTTTTAGTATTTTTTTATGTGTATATATGTTTTTATATGTATATTTCCTTTGAATTTTCCTTTTATGTTGGTATTTTTTTATGCTCCATGCATGTATTGTACAAAATTCAGTTTATTACATAGATATATATATATATCCTTATATTTTTTTATGAACCAAATATATATGTCTATTATTGGTTGTTCAAGTATTAAAATTCCAATTTTTTATATATTTCTACCCATTTATGGTCACCAATCACTGTATTATTAGATGTAGGATTGTGGTGGAACTCTTGTGTTAGCATTATCCCAGTTGGGGGGGGGGGACGTTGGCTAGGTTGTGTCATCGCACATCTAAATTATGTGTGTTTTATCCCCTTAGGCCAAAAATGAATTAAAATTAATGATCATAGAGTTTCATGAAAATCTAATATAGGTTTATTAGTTATGACTTTTTGAAGTTTTTTTTGAATCAAATATAATTTTGATATGTAAATCATGCACTTTTAATCACATTGTATACCCTAGGTGTCGGAAGGACATGTAGTTAATTCTTAAATGTAAAAAATGAATCAAAAATATTTTTGTACAATTTAATGATAATATATTCTTATTTGATTAATTTTTTTGTGAAATCTTTTCGGAACATATTTTACACTTAAAATAAAAAATTTCACTTTAGTCCATTCTAAATATATAACACATAGGGATGTTTTTGGGTTCATTCATAAGGTCATAAATGAATAAAATTTATTACTAGATCTTTAGGATAATATGAGATTATTTTCACAGCATTAAGTAGGTGACACACATTTTTAACTAAAATATCATTCATTAATATTAAAAAAATGTACATTAAGTCATATGGTCCACATAATAGATCAATATGATCTAATAATTATTCTAACATTTCATGAAGAATCATAAATCATCTTCACATCATTTCCTGAAAATATGAGTATGTTTTATCATTTTCCTAGTATAATAAATGCATTTTAAACTTATTTAACACATAAATTAAAAAATCACTTTAGTTTATTCAAAATATATATATATTAGAATGGTTATTTGTTAATTCCAATATGTTAGAAATGAAACAATAATATTTTTCTAAGATTTATATGATAATCCTTGTTGGTTTTATCATTTTTGATTATGTCACAAGTGTTTTGAACTAAAATATAATTTTTATATAGAGATATATCACGATAATTCACACCATCCTCCCACCGTTTTAGAAATATATGCGGTTAATTCCAAAATACCAAAAATAAATCAGTAAAAATTTCATAGAATTTAACGAAAATATTAACATGTTTGATCATTTTAGTGTATGTGATGAAAGACTTGAACTTATTTAATACTCCAAAATGGAAACATACATTATTCCACATTCTAAAAACACTATACATTGGAATTGTGTGTTGTTCATTCATATAGATCTAAAATGAATTTAATATCTTTATCACATATATTCTTGATATTTAAAGATCATATTATGAATTTTGAGTATGAGACTCATGTTTTGAAATAAAAATATCATTTTTATATTGAAAGAAAGTACTTTCTGTCACATCATCCGCCCTACATATGAGAATGATGTGAAGTTAATTCCCACGGGTCGTAAATGAATAAAAAATGATCATTATGATGCTTGAAAACAATCTAAAAATTTTAAATTACTTTTTATTATGTGATGTTTATTTTGATATAATTTAACACTAACAATTCCAAAATACATTTTAGGTCTTTGGGAAGATACGATATATAAAAATGACTTGTGGTTAATTTTTATAGGTCAAAAATGAATAGACAATATTTATCCATGTTACACGTGATGATACTAGATCATTTTCTTAGTTTGGAGATGGTGATGCATGTTTTGAACTAAAATATCATTTTTATTTTAAAACACGAACTGCCAATAAAAATTTCCACCTCCCACATTGAAATGATGTGATGTAAGTTCTTACATATCTTGAATCAATCAATGGAAAAAATTTTATATATTAATGATAATACATGCATGTTTCGTTTGTTTTGAGTATGTTATATGCATTTAAAAGTCTACAAAAGCATAAAATGAAAAAATGAACTTTATGTTATTATAACAACACCACAGTTGGGTTTTAAGTTGAATGAGATACTATATATTTCTTAACAACCTTTTTATGGAATGATGCATTTTAGTATATTTTAAATCAACTTATATCATCGTGTTCCTTTTATCTAATATGCATAATATTTATTTCTAAAATATCATATCATGTTTGGAATGCTATGAATTTAATAATCATATCACGTAATGGGAACCTTGATGCTAGTAAATTGTAGGTTGAGTTTCACTTTACTTTAAAGATGAAGAAAACTAAGATTACATGGCTTAAAGAGTCCCATTTTAATAAAACTCAGTCCTTGTATCATTGTTTTCACACTTATTACAATTAACTGTAATCTTTATTATGATATTTTTTATGGATTGGAGTATAAGTTTCATGGAACCACCTCCAATTGGTAATGAATATAGATTTAAAGGCTACGTTTTGGTCTTATAGGTAAATTTTTCTAAAGTACATATTATGTCATTCTAGTTCTTCTTCATTCTTAATTCTAATTAGTTTTTTGTTCTATCCTTAGGTCTGGAGAAATTGGATTCATAGGCTAGTACATGCTTTCATAGTTTTTGGAATATGGAATTATACATTAGTTTTTGTTTGTTGAAATAAAAATATTGTAGTGGGTAGTTATTGCGGTCACTAGTGATCATTTGTTATTTGAATTGTTCAATGGTCGATGATTCAGATTGAATCAAAAATTTGACATTTGTTGCAATATTATTGATATTTCTATTGGATTTTCTATTTTATTATTAATTATCATTTTTTTATTACATGGGACCTATTTACAATTATATCCTTGTTTTTATGGGCTAGTTTAGACTGATTTTTTATTTAGGGATTTATCCTTGGGATGCTGGTTATATATGTCATAGGTCTTGTTTAAAAACTATTTACATTGGAAACAATTTCAAAAAAATTCAAAAAAACACCACATATCTGAATGATCTGCAGTTAATTACTATATGTGTCAAATTGGTTATTCATCATTATTCTTTAATCTCATGGAAAATTGAAATTTTTCACTCTATTTTTTATATGCGGCCCACTTTTTACAACGATATATCATTTGGAAATTAAAGAAAGATACATTCTATGAATGAAACTAAAAAAATGAATTCAAATATATTGATAAATAATTTTTCAAGACTAAATATGGTTTATTAAAAATCCCAAAATCATTATCATTTTTTCTCAAGAGTGTAACACCCCAATATTTTGTGAAATTGTTCTTCGAATTAAATTAATCTTTCATAAATATTGAATTTTTACAAAAAAAATATATATTATTATATTTATATTCATACAATATAAATAATTTTTTCTTGTATTGTATGAAAAACTAAGTTGATATTTCCCAATATGGAACACTTAGATTAGCATGCGGTAGAATTAACACTCAGTTATCTTGTGTTACACTAAAGAATGAGTTTTACAGCCTTTTAATGGAGAATCTATTTTTAAACTAAATATTTACACATTTATGAACTTTATTTTCCAAAAAACCGTAATTTTTTATTTTATAATGACTTAATTACCTTAGGTTGTATATTTGGGATTTTTCTAAGAAACATCATTTTTTATTAATAGTGAAAAGTAGTACATTTTTTTTAAAAAAACATTTCATTTATATACTTAATAATGTAAAATTGTATTTTAAAGTAGTTTTTAAGGTAGTAATAGATAAATTAAACATATATTAATCCAATTTATTTAATTATAATTATTTTTATATTGAAATTAGATATAAACACTTATTGAGCTTTTAAACGTTTTTACTTTGAAAATATACTTTCTCGCAACATATGTGGGATTAGCATTAAACATAATTTTGCAACTACAATTATTTGAATTTTTTAAAATATAAATACACATTAGTAATCATTATAATATTATTAGTCAAACAATATCAAATTATTTTTGGACAAAAAATATTAGTGAAAGTGAATAAAATTAATTGTGGTGATTAAGGTAAATTTCAAATTAATAAGTTATTAAACCTTAATATAAAGGGAAAATATGACCTTGAAACATGTAGAAAATCCACTGTATTGAAATAGTTTGACTAATACTCTATTGGTTCCTATTTTATGTCTTATTGAGATATTATTAAATCGAAGTTCCCTACATAAAAAATATAAGTTAGAAAAATTAAAAAAGGGGATCTTTTCTTTCCTTTATCAATTATAAAATGTTGAGATATCTAAAAACATATTATATTTGGTCATGCATTTAATTTTGAAATATAAAGGGGTTAATTTTATTATAATAATTAATCATTAAATTTTATAGGTGATTTAGTTACCTAAAATTATTAATAATTGCAAACTTACCCTGTTGTCGTGACGTGGAAAATTGATTATTATTTTAAGGTTGATTTATAGAATAGGGAGGACCCTAGGTCGTATCCCATGGATCGTTGGTGGGTTAAGAGTGTGCATTTTTAATAAGAAGTATTTAAATAAGGGGTGGTTTTGAAAACAGTTTTATGATGTAATGACTTAATTAAAGAGTTTAATAGTTTGAAAGAAAAGGTAGTGTTAATTAATTATGTGATAAAAGGGGTTCATTGTGAGTTCACTATGTACATTGAAAGCTCATTTTTCTTGGATATAAATTTTGGTTTAATTTAATTCTTTTCTTGAAATCAATCGGAATCCTAATTACTTTCCAAGCTCTTATATCAAAGCACGTTGAGCCAAACCTTGACATTACAATAGTATAGACAATGTCCAGATCACATAAATGGTATAAAATCATCCGAAAGAAATTTAAATCTCAAATAGGTGGGGAAGAAAATAATTCATGTGCTTCTAATCGAAACAACATGAGTCACACACACAAAACATCACACCGATCGGTTAAAAGTAAGGAGCGTTCCATTTGGTTCAATCGAACAAAGATAAGTCAAAGTAAGATACTTCTAAATGAAATGTTTTCAATCCCAAAATACATAAAACCGGTAGTAGTACATGATTCCTAACTCCCTTTATATTTTTTTATCTCCCTCACAATGAACACCCACTGTTTTCTCAACCACGGGAGGAGGAGGAAGCTCAGTTGGAACTCATTCTTCATTCTTGATCCCCCTATGAGGATAGGAGCCTCCAAAACATCTATAATGTGAAGGAGACTCCTCTAGGACTCCAAAATGGAAGAGCATCACTTCTTGGTCCAACATGAAAATGAGGAGCCCAAGGTTCAATTTGATAGAAATATGGGAAGGTGGTTTTCAGCACGCAAAATTCATAAAACCATTTGTCACATGTGTTTCGACCACCAGACAACCTTATCTCGATTTGGAGAAAAAATAAAAACGTTTTAGCCCCACCTCTTAGATGTCTCCACAAAAACGTTGGAATATGTTATACACCTATATAATGAGATATGGACATATCACAGAACACCACTTTTGACACCGTGCTGATTTGGTGTGCTGGACAGATCATGTTGGTTTGGCCACCAGATGGATGAATGAGTCATTAGTTCATTCATATGAATTTAAGCCCAATGAATTTCAGACTAGAAAACAAAAGTTCATCCCAATTGGATGCGCGGTCTAGTAGCAGTGTGGGGATGAATCCAATGGTGTGCTTGGATCCAGTGCAGTTTGGCCCATTTTTCTTTGACATCATCATGGGCCCTCCAAATCACCTCCTCCTGCAATGGAATTATCAAAACAAGTAACATTACCATTTTTAATAGTGATAAACACAAAATAAATGATTCAAACATGGAATGAAATTTGTCATTATTTTTATAATTTTCAATATAAAATAAGTTTCTCACAGTGGTGTAAAGGTGAAAATTACACAATGAATTCTGTTACGATCACAAACGTAGTGATTATTTAGTTAATAATTATATAAAAAAATTATATTATAAATATTAATAGTGGAGTAAATTGATTGAATTATTGTCATTAATTATTATTTATAGATTAATATATCATGTTAAATATCTATCAAACAAATATATTTTAATTTAAATATTTTTTTCTATTTTAAAATTGAAATTAAATAAATGATGATTAATGTTATTATAAAATAAATGATATATTATAAAATGATTTATAATTAATTGAAATACTATATTATTTCAAGTTATTTTTATGTGTAGATAAATATTAATTATGGTATATTAATGTACCAAATTATCCATTATAATTATCATGTTTACCAATACATTGTAAAAACAATGTTAGCACAGTATAGGTTTAAGAAGTGTTTTATCACATCAAATGTTCTTGTCTTAAAATTAATTTCAAAAACACATGGGATTTTTATTTAAAAAATGATAATATATTAATAATTAATTATGCTTATATTTTATAATAAATATATCTATATTTTATTCTTAATGTTTAAATCACCTAGGTTATAATATTAAATTATTTAATAAAAACTAAAATGATATAATTGGGAAATCATAGAAGATAAGAAACCAAATGATTAAAATGAACATATTTTCATGTGTTGGAAGACTATATCAAACATTAATACCATTTAATAAATTATCTATCTATTTTTTAGCAACATTAGGTCAATAATACCTCCCACTAATTAATACCTTTTTGTATTTACAAGACTCTCACTCATATTCCACTATTAAAAGGAAATCACACTCCCCCTTCTTCACATCTATCAAACCATATAGATTTGGAAAACCACTGACCAATACACTTACTAACATCTCTCCCTTACTCATTTAATATTTCATTTTTTATGAAATCAATCCAAGGAATCCCTTTCATGATAAAAAAAGGATTCTCAAAAAGAAGTGGGGACATCCTTCCTCAATCTCCTTTATTTTATTTTCATTATCCACCCCTCCACTCTTTTAAATACTTTATTAAAAAAATTAACAAATATTCGTAATATAATAATATGTATTCATGATAATTGTTTGACCAAAAATTACACAAAAGTCCCTATAATGGGTAACTAAGTCATTATTTATGGGTACGGTGAGTTACCGCCTCACTAAACGATTATTTTTAGTTTTTCCATTACCAATATTCCTAGTTAGGAATTATTATGGACACATTGTCTATATATAATATATATTATAATTTTTATGTCATTAAGATTCTTTAATTATTTTATAACACATGTATTTATACATTATACTTTTTTGAAAATAAGATAATCACGTTTGAGAAAGTTTGCACCACTGCCCCCTCTAAGTAATGTGATTAATTCACACTCTTCATGGAATGTATTAAGGTTGGGATTAGTGAAATTATATGATATCTATAATATATAAATTTTATAGTAATAATTATATATATAAAAATATATATACATATATTTTATTTACATTCTTTCAATTAATATGATAATAAAACAGAAACATTGTTCATGTGTACATATGCCTTACCTTCTCCGTGAATGATTTATTTCATTTCATACTCCTATATTCTGTAGATTATTATAATACAAATATACTGAGCATATATTATATTTATATCTTGGTTTACACTATATAAGTCATGATATAAGTATGAGGTCCAAGGATACAACAAATTAATACCCATTTAAAAAACCATGCGAATATTTCCCAAAGTGAAACTTAACATAAAATTATTTAAAAAAATATGTAGTGTAAAGTCAGAATAAAACCACATATCGTATTAGATATAAAAAAATTTCTGATATATGTTTAATATAATTTAATATATTATATAAGAGGTTAGGATGAGTGTGACCCGAGTTATGAGATAAGGTATCAGGATTTCATGTCACTTTTTATTTCCACTTGATAAATGCCTTAATCACCACTCATTTTGCTTCTGTGGTGTTTATACATTCCATATATGTATTCTGTGATTATTATACTCAGATTTATGATTACTTACATATCCATTTTATGAAATTTATTTCATGGTGGTTATGTTTCAAATGATACCAAATTTGTAATGAAACTTTGTCTCAATTTGTCTTCTTTGAGACACAAGATATGTCATACACTTATATTTTTAAATTTGGTTTTTATAGTACCTTTTGACATTTTATATCATGAATCACTATATTTAAAGGAAGGTTTATGCATGATGAAATTTTATTCTTTCCATCTTGTATTAAAGTTACCAAAATGGTAACAGTTCATTTCTACAATCTCATTGTTTATCATGATTTTTAATGATTATAAATCCTTTGATGAAATCTTATGATCTATATCTCTAGAACTCTCATGATATTTCTCAACCTCTAGATATTAGTTTTAAATCCCTATAATGGTATTTTTTTTCACTATATAGTATTTAATATACTTAATAAAATGTTTTCATTAAAATATGACTTATCTATCTTTTTTTTAGAAATCAATGTTTTTGGGAAACCATTATTCATAAAAATGATATCAAAAATGATTCACATTTATCCTATAACGTTAAAGGAAATTTTTACCCATGTATTCTCTTTTAGTATAATGGATCTAAAATTATTCTTCATTTTTTACCAATGAAGTCAATTTTCGGGACATTTGATGTAAAAATGAATATTTAGTATGTACTAACATACCCATTGTCATGATTTACAATCCCTTGAATATTACATTGCAAGTTTAAAAGTCAATTTTTAAGGAATTTTTCTTTATATATTTTATAAAATCATTTTATTAAAAAATTTCATTGATAATGGTTTACAATCATGTTTTATGGTTATTGTTGCTTCCTATAGAAGTTTTCAAAGCTATTTTTGAAGAAAAATGTTTTCAAAAAATGTTTTATGTTTTAAAATAACTTCTACATTTTCAATCCTAATTTGTATGGTTTCAATGTATATTTAAATAAATGGTTTTCAAAATGTTTTCAAGATTCTATTTGATGTTTTCAAAGAATATTTTCTTCAAAACATTTTCAAAATCTCTTTTTAATTTTTCAACGAAAAAGATTCCAAAAATGTTTTCAAAACATTCTGTATATGATTTCAATATTATATTCAAGAATATGTTTTTCTAAAGGTTTTATGTTTTAAATATAACTTTCCAAATAAGAAAGGATATTTTCCTCTAGATATGTTTTAAAATGATATTACAAAATTATTTTCCATCTAAGTTTACATATGTTGATGTTACACATTCCCTTCAGGGAAATGATTCAAATGTTCCATTCATATTATCTCTTCGAATTGTTTATATTTTGATCTCAGTATTTTTATAAAGCCCATTTCTCTTTTAGGGGTTATATTATTTCGAAACCCACTTCTTTTCCTTGGTTATTCTTTAATGAAATTATTATGAGACCTATTTATTTTCCATTGGTAATTATGTGATTAAATTTTTCTGAATCTCATTTCATTTCATTAGATATGATATCATGTTTATGAAACCCATATATTTTGTGGGTTATTATAGGATTCATATTTCATTATCTTAGGGAACATGTATGTATGATGTTATCATGTGATAAGTGGGACCCATATCTCCCTCTCCTAAATTGGGTAGTGATAAATGTTTTATAATCTCAAAGGGTAAACAAAAGGGAATACCAAGCCCAAAACCAGAGGGTGTAGAGAAGATAATCCCAAGCCGAAAATAAGAGTGTATAAGGGAGGTCATCCCATGGCCGAAATAGAAGGGTTAATGGGTGATTATACCAATCCTAACATGATATTAAGGTCTTGTTATGAATCCTTGACATAGGGTTTTTATATACTTATACGTATTGAAAAATTACATGTCTTGTTACTATGATATGATTTCATGGAATATATTGATTATTTACTTATGATTTACATCTTCTAAACTTGTAAGATTTATTCCATGATTCATGTTTCTAATATTATGATATGAATGGTATGATATTATATTGTTGTGGTCATGTTCTCATACCCCTATGATCATGTTTATGCTTACATGTATTCATTTTTTACCATTAATGAGTATCAGATATCATCCCTTAAAAAGTTTACTTCCCCAGGTTATGAAGATATATATTATGTTTTATGTGTCTAAGAAGGGTTTTAGTCAAAAAAATAGTGGGAGATAATGTAGATCATTTATGTACTAGTGTTTACACTTCTATATTCTAAAGAAAAAACCTATTATTGTATTTCAGAGTATGTGTTTGTAATGTATTAATTATTCCCAAAAAGTTAAATAATGTCTATATATGTCAAATTGGGTCATTATAGTTGCTATTATTGGGAAATGTAGTCAATATTTGAAAACTAGGATGATAAGAACATAATGAGATCCCTATGAGTATTTCTAAGGATATGTGTTGGGATATATCTAATGATATGTTTAAGGATAAGTTTACATTTAGGAAAATATCCTAGAATATTGGTAAAAGATAGAGTGAGTGGTTTCCAATAAATACATACATATTTAAAATAGTGTAATTGGATCTAGCTCTAGCTCAATTTTACCCAGGAGTAACAAGTTGGACAAGGTGTGTCGAACCTGACTCGGTGTTACTTGAAACATGACAACAGACCTTACTGCACACCACATTTGACACTCCTCTGGGATATGATTGTTGAATTCGCAAAATCTTCACCAATTATCATTAAGTATTTCAATATAATATGATTATAAAAAACCTAGTATAAAAAAAAGGGTTTGACTCATTAAAAAAGGTGTAATGAGTTAGCTATCCTAAAAATGAATTTTCATCATTATGTTATTTTCCATTATGATAAAGGTTTCTCACATTATTTTTTCTAGTTTTAGTAAATGTAACATGGTTAAAATTTAATTTTTTAGATGTGGAATGTATAGGAATTATGGGAAATGATTTCCCATGTGGAAATCTCATAAAGAAAATCATGATGGTGGTATAAGTATTTGTTATACTTTTGATGATAAAGAAACTTTTAATGGAATGTGAAAGGTATGTAATGTTCTTCTAGTATTTATCATTTAAAAAATATGATCTCTAATTATGATAAGGTTGGGGAACTTTAAGAAAATATTCATATTTCATATTCTATAAAAGAGATATTAATGAATAAGTTGATGAAGCTAGAGTAATGACTTAATAATAAGGTTGTATGAATGAAGTGTTTGTTTTTTAAATTCAAATACTGTGTTAAATGAATCATGAATTATTGATGTATTTTCAGCATAATATTTCATTACGGATTGAAAAGTAAAAATTGAATGGTGATGAAGACATAGAAAATTGATTTCTTAGAAATTTGATATTTTTACTAAGGGTATGTAACCCTTAATTAATCCCTAAAATTGAGATAATGATGTTTCAATACGGATATGAAGGATATGAAATGGTATATGAGACTGTGTGGATTACACTAGAACAGATTATTGAAAAAGTGTTCTATGTTATTAAGGATGATGTTCAAAACATATTGGATTTAAATAATATATCTAGTAGTCATTAGAATAAGGATGAATTAATTATTTCCAAAAATATTTATAGATATTCAAGTTATTAGAATGTTTCAAGAGAATTTCTGATGAAGGTATTCAAATGTTTTCAATGATAAAACCAAGAAATACTTTGTGATATATGTTGGATCGATGTTAAGTAGATTTTGGAATTTGTTTTAAAAAATTTAGACATTAATATTTACAAATGTTAATAAAGTTAAGTACTTATGTGAAATTAAAGTTAAAAATTAGATGAAGTTGGTAAGATTTAAGTATTATCTCACCACATGAGGATTTATTCAAATTGAAAAACATTTTATAACACTTTTTTGTGATAAAAACTAATGAAATGATATATAATTCAATTTATGGATCTCGTGATCTCTTAGTTATTTAGGAATGATAGATTCACCTTCATTCCCGAGAGTAAAAGATGAAGTTGGAATAGATCAAGGAAAAAAAGGGTGGAAATTTATATATGAAAATGAATTAAATAAAGTAAGTATTTATTCTTTTAAGTTTTCTTAAACATTAGGAACAAGGATATTAAAACCAAAATTATTATCTAGGTATATTCATTCTGATGAACCATAAAATCTCTTAGGTCATTACAGATTTATGGCATTCTAATTGTTAAATTTCTCATGAGATTTTTTTCTATAACCCTCTATCAGAACATGATGGTTAGATTTCTCATTCATTTACTTGTTTTCAATTTACACATATGTTCTCCAAAGTGGGAAACAAGTTATGGGTTATTATGTTTAACTGTTACGCTTCCAAGTTTCATTCGTTTAATGAATTTTTTGTTATTATTTTTACATTTTGGGTTTATATGAATGAAAATATCATGTATTGAATATTTTATGACCCAGAAGATTTTCTAGGGAGAAATCATTTTTATAAGGGGTAGAATGTAACACCATAAGATTTTGTGAAAAAAATAGAATTAAATTATTCATTTTGAAAATTTTCATTTCAAAAAAAAACATTATATAGTATTTTCATTCTATTCAAACAATATAAATAAGTTTGGAATTTTTATTCACAAAACTAGTTTGATCTTCAATTACATGCAACACTTACTTTATATTGTGGTACACGCAACATTGAGTTAGCTTGTGTTGCACACAAGACTGATTTTTACCACCTTTTAATGGAAACCCAATTTCAAAACTAAATATTGAAATGTTTATGAATTTTATTTTTTATTAATAAAATCTTTGAATTCATAATTTTTAAATTGTTTTAGAGTAATTTTTTGGATTTTTTTAAGAAACGTCATTTTTATAAATAGTGAAAAATACAACATTTTAGTTTAGAACCACCTATTTTTTTAAATACTTATTAATGTTATATTTTATTTTAAATTAGTTTATATTGTCATAATAGATAAATAATAAATATATCAATCCAATTTAGTTTATTAGAATAAGTTTTTTATTGAAATTATATATAAATACTTATTGAACGTTTATACAGTTTTACTTCAAAACTGGCTTTCTCACCACATGTGCGAGATTTGAATTAATCGTAATTTTCCCAGAGAAGTTTTTTTGATTTAAAAAAACATTAATAAATAGCTCGAATGAGTATAATATTTTTGTTATAATAAGATCAAATTGATTTTTTACCAAAAATATTAGTGAAAGTGATTAAAATTCATTATGGTCATTAATGTAAAATTAAGGTTAATAATGGACTAAACATTAATATTAAGATCCAAGATGACTTGGAAACATGTCAAAAATCCATTTTATAAAAATATTTCGACCACATGCCCTTTTTTATATTTTATTTTTCATTGGGATATTATTAAATGGAATATCCCTATATAAAAGTCTAGTTAAGGAAAAAGAAAGAAGTGGAACTTTCAATACCATTAAAATTTTTAATACATTATGATGTGTACAAAACATAATATTTTAGGGTATACATACCCTTTTGAAATATAAATGGGTGATTTATATCAAATTAATTTATAATTAATCTTTATATATTATTTAGTTACTTAAAATGCTTAACGCTGATGTAACGATTATTTAGATAATAAGTAACAAAAAGTAATGTTACTATAAATATAAAAAGTGAAGTAAATTGATTGAATTATCATGTTGAATTATATTTTTAGAAGAATATATCATGTTAAATTATTTAAATTTAATATATTTTAATTCCAATCTAATTTTGATATTTTAAAATTAAAATAAGTTAAATAATGTCAAATTCAACATTAATGTTTTTTTACAATAAACTGTATTTTATTAAATAATTTAAAAGTAATAGAAATATTATATTTTTCCAATTTGTTTTTAAGTGTTAATAAATAATAAATATATTCTATTAGTGATACAAATGATCTTTTATAATTAGGATATTTCCCTATGTATTTTGAAAACATTATTAGTATTGTTCAGCTTTGATTAGTGTTTTAGCGTATCGTGTGCGCTTCTTATAAAATTTATTTACAAAACGCTTGGAATTTTTACTTTTATAGTTAATATATCATATTAATAATTAATTTAATATATATTTTATAATAAATATCCCTTTATTTTATTCTTAATTGTAAAATTAATTAGTATTGAAAATTATATGTTCTAAAGAAACCAAAAAAATGATAAAATGGGGAATCGTAGAAGTGTTGGAACTCAATTATTGAAATTAACATATATTCATCTGTTTGAGTTTTATATGAGAAATTATTCCCCTTTAAACCATTATTTTTCTATTGGTTTAGCCACGTTAGCTAACTGAGACCTCCCATTAATGAATACCTTTTTGTATTTACAAGAGTCCCACTCACCCTCCACTATAATAAAAAAAGAACTCTCCCCCTTCTTCACACCTGTAAACCCACTAATGTTAAGACAATATCTCCCAAATACATATCCCAACATCCTTAAATTCCTACTTGAATACTTCTTTTGGTAATAAAGAAATCCACATAATCCCTTTTGTAAAAACGAAATGGAGTTCCCGACGCAGAGGTAACATCATTCCTCAAGGACCTTTATTTTATTTTCATTATCCACCCCCTCAACTATCCCTATTACATGATTTAACAATAAAAAAGGTATCCCAATGTAATGAGACGTTTTTATGATAATTTTTCTACCCAAAATTACAAATCTAATGCGTGAAAAACATAAAATTTATTAGTACGGTGAACTACCACCCTGCAAAATGATGATTGTAGATTTTTCCTTTAGCATATTTCATTGTTGGAAATTATGATGGACATGATGTTTATATATAATGATTTTTATTTTTATTATTTCATTAATAATCTATAATTTTTTACAAAACACATTTTTTTAGTTAACATACTGTGTAAATACGATAATTTTTTTTGAGAGAGTGTGGACTACCACCTCCTCAATGCGATTTTATTCATTCATGCTTTACATTGAATGTATTAATGATGAATTTACTGAAAATATATGATATATATTATATAATAATTATTATTTAACAATTATATATATAATATATAAAGATATTTTTCATTGACTTTATTTCATTCAATTCGACAATAGAACTGAAACAACGTTCATGCGTACGTACGACAAACCATCTCCATGAAAAGTGTATTATATTTCACAATAATATATCATACATATTATTAGAATACAAATATAATGAATATAATTAATTTTTATATCATGTTTTAAATTCTAGAAATTGTGATATAAGTATAAGTTCCAAATATAAAACAAATTAATACACATGCGGAAAAAGTGAATTTTACACAAAGCGAAACATTAACATAGAATTGTTAACAAGTATGTAATATAAAGTCATAATAACACCATATATGGTATTATATATCCGAATTTATTTCTATGATATTTTTATAATTAAATTATATATATTATAAATGAGTTTGAACTAGTGCAACGAGATTCAAGGCATAAGGTAAGGGGATCTCATCTCACATTTTATTTTCTGGAGATACATGCCTTAATAGCCACTAATTTCATTTGTGTGGTGTGTGTAATACCCATGGTTGTATTCTGTTGTTATTATAATTAATTTTATTTCTATTTAAATATCCATTTTATTAAATTTACCTCATGGGGGTTATGTTTTAAAAGCTACCAAATCAGTAAGGTAACTTTGTCTCCATTTTCCTACCCTCAAACACATTCCTTGTCATGCACCTATATTTTTATAGGGGGTGTATATAATGACTTTTCACTTTTAATATCATGAATAAACATTTTCTTATGATTTTTTTCACTTCATTTAATGTTATTATTTCCATCATGAATTAATGTTACCAAAATTGTACAATTTTATTTCTATAATATCATCGTTTATTGAGTTTTTTTATAATTATAAATCCATTAATAAAATATTATAATCAATCTCTAAATAACTATCACGAATTTTCTCACCATATGGATATGAATATTATATCCCTTTAGTGGTATCTTTTTCCCACTCTTTGTTACTTTAGATACTATAGAAAATGTTGTTATGAAAATATGACATTATCTCTCCATTTGGTTAGAAATCTATGTTTTTTCAAATCCATGATTTGAAAAAATGATTTCATAAATTTTTTTAATTTAATCATATGATGTTAGAGGAAATGTTTACACTTGTTTTATCATTAAAAAATTATTTAAAAGTAATATTTTATTCATTTAAAAATCAAGTAACATTTTTGTACTTTTAAGTTTATAAAAGAAAATTCTTCATGTACGGACATACCTTCCATCATGGCCATCATTTCCTTTAATATTCCATTATAACATTTCATGTTTATTTTTGAGTGAATATGTTTCATTAATAATACCAAAATTAATTTATTTAAATTGTTTTTTATTGAAAAGAGTTTCTAAAAACATTTTACGGTCATCAATGCTTCATTTTAATGTTTGTGAATAATTTTTTTAAGAAAAATGTTTTCAAAAAATTTATGTTCTAAATGTTATTTTAAAAATTTTTAAAAATTATTTTTATATTTTCAAACTGCATTAAAAAAGGGTTTACAACACATTTTCATGCTTCTTTTATAAAAAATCAAAGAAAATGGTTTTCCAAATGTTTTCATGCCCTTTTAATATGTCTTCAAAGTAAAATGATTCCAAAATGATTTTAAATAATTATTTATAATATTTCATGTTTATTTTAAAGAAAATGTTTTTCTAATGGTTTTAATTTTTCAAGAATATTTCTCAAAGAATAAAGGATATTTTCCTCCAGAAATTTTCTAAAAAGATATTTCAAATTTATTTTCAGTCTAAGATGGCATCTGTTGATGTTACTCATGACCTTATGGGAAATGATTCAAAGGATCCATTCAAATTATTTCTCTAAATGGATTATGTTTTGATATCTTGATTTTTAGGAAACTGGTTTCTCTTTCACTACTTATGTTATTTTGAAACCCTATACGTTTCACAAGTTATACATTGATGAAATGATTATGAGACCAATATCTTGTCCATAGGAAATGATATGATGAAATGTTTGTGATACCAATTTCATTTCATGGGTAATTATATGATGTTAAGTAAACCCATTTCTATTTATGGGATGTGATATAATACATGTTTTAATATCATGTGGCACATGTATGTATGATGTTTTCATGTGAGGTTGGGACATATATCTCCCTCCAATGAATTGGGTGATGATAAATGTTTTATGAGTTCAAAGGGTAATCAAGAGGGTGTCCCAAGCCTGAAGCAAGAGGATACAAGGGATGGAATCCCAATCTTGAAACAACAGGGTACATGAGAGGGAATACCAATCTTCAATAAAGAGTTTACATGGTAGGGAATCCTAGTCCTGAAGTATGTACACTAGTGATTATCCCAAGCCTATCATGTTTGGAAGGAATTGGTAGGAATCCCTAACATAGGAGTTTTATATGATTATGTGTATTAAAAAATTCCATATCTTATTCCTATGATATAATTTCATGGATTACATTATTTATTTCCTTATGATTTCTTTCTTATGAACATCCAGGCTTTATGCCATGATTCATGTTTCTGATCTTATGATATATAGTGTATGATCTTTTAACGTTATGATCAAGTTCTCAAACCCCTATGCTCATGTTTATGCTTACATATCTCCACTGTTTTCACTTACGAATCATCTGATATCACCCCATCATATGTATCTCTCCCTAGGATATGAAGATATTTATAATTTTTGATGTGTCTGAGAAGGATTTTAGTGGAGAAGAACCAAATTGGAGATAATATAGCTCATTTATATACCAATTATTTCGTTTCCTTGTATCCAAAGGCACTAACGAAATACAGTCTTTCGATTTCTATTTTTGTAATGTATTAAGTATTCTAAAAATCTAATGTAATTTCGGTTTACATCATGGATGGTTTTTTATAAAGACTGTATAATTTTTTTAAAAAAATCTCTATAATAAAAAAACAAACTATTAAACATGTAACAACAACAGTAAATAATTAATAAAATAAAAAAAATTGACAACATGCCTCATATATACATTTAGGATAGATTTTCCTAAAAAATTATGATGGTATAATATTTCTAAATTTTAGCATATGGTTTTGGCTGAATAGAACCACCCGAAGAATAAAATTTATTTTATTTTAATATGAATAATTATCTATTTGGTCATACATAAAATAACTCATGTTTCTTAGTGTGGGGGTTAGATTTCATAAACACTACACACATTTTTTTTCGTTATGATAATTTCATGATTTTATATACCATTTCGAATAAAATACTTTTCTTTTAATTTCTTAGTGAATTCAATATTTTTGGTCAATTTAAATGATTTTTTCAAAAGGAATTAAAATAAGGGTTTTTAATAATGATATTTGAAGATAAAAAATATAGATAAATTATTTTTTATGAATTGTTTTTAATTAGTAAATATAATACTGAGGCTACGTAAGGATTGTATAAATCAAAAGATAAAACAAAATATATAATAAATAATATTTTTATAAAATAAAAATCATATTAATGGATCATATATTATATATAAGAATTTATGTAACATCATACCTACATTTTACATTTTCCTATTTCTCTTTAATAGTTGTAATGTTTTCCCACTTTATTGATTATTCAAATTCCCTCTTTATTATTTAATCTATCGTACTAGACATCATATACACTAGGTCAAAGCAAAATTCATGTGGTTTTCTATGTGTGTAAATATATTCTAATGAATCAGTACTTTATTTTTTATTTTATTTTTTTTTTCAAAAAGAATAATTAACATATTATCATTTATATGATCAATGGTATACTAAATCTACATTTCTTGTGATTCCATTATAGTGGGACAATATTCGATTCATTCAATACTAAAATTCACATTTACAAATCCTAATTCATTAACTTTTAATAGCATCCCATTATCAACTCATTTTAATCAGAACTTAGGAAAATTAAATACCATATTTTCTAACTATAGTGTTTTTTCAATCATTTCAATGTAAATAAAAATTCACATAAATTTAATCTATAAGTATGAAACCTAATACATCAATAACATCAACTAAAATAGTGAGTCTACTGTTTTGAACTATACTATATCATACATGTTCCATTATATATAACATATAATTGGTCATTATAGAGCTATTATATAATACATCAACACTTGGTACTTTTCTAAACCAAAAATATTTACCACAGATTCTTTGGAGATAATACATAAACAAAAAATTTCATATGATGTGGTTAGAAAATATTTTACCATATGACTTGGGTTTTTCATATAATATGAAATACTGATTCCATTCCAATTTTATGAAAATCACACAATATAATTCCTTTCAATGATATGGTATTATTATCTCATACATCATATGATGTATTGGGTTATAGAATAATAATTCTTATACCTCATGAATCATTTTTTTTGAGTTATCATAAAGTGGGTTGTTTGAAAAGATACAATGGTTGGGATGGATTGGAAAAATTTTATATCCAATGGAATCAAATGCATTAACTCATAAAATAATAGTTGAAGGCTCCAAGGTGCAATGTAAGTACTTGGGTCGATGCTGAAAAATGGTTTTTCATCAGTTTCTTCAAATAAATCATTATAATTGGATGAACACAACCCCAAAAGATTTAAGAGACGTTCTTTTCAAAGATAATTTATAATTAATTTATATTATTATTAATTACCATTTTTATTCATAGAATCATTATGATAATGGATTAATGGGTAGAATCAATCGTGTCGTTCATGCAATCTCTATAAACCTAAAAAATATCATAGAATAACTGAGTTATAGAATAGATGATTCTAACTAGTTGAAACATTACTTGTTGATGGATATAAGAGTTTCATCAAAAATTAATTCTCTTAATATTCAAAGGGATGAGAAGAATCGATTATCATGGTTTATGAGAGCTATATTGAGAAAATACACTATGAACATTATTGAGTTTCCTAGAGAGAAATTTTTTCACAAAAAATCATTCACCCTAGAAATTATATAAACCTAGTTATTTACTTTTGTTAGTGAAATAGTAATTGTACAATGGAACCTAAAATCATTTAATACTATGTATACCAAGTGTCATCATCATCATTTAAAATTTTTATTCAAGGAAAAGGGTAGAAAAGGCATAGAGTCCATGGTGAAACATGAAAAAAAAGGATTAGGGGGTCTGAAATAATGAACTTTAAGGGAATCCCCTCTAATAAGATTTACCCCCTTAGATTTAAATCTATGTTAATTGTGAAGGTAGACAGTCTCTGAAACAGAGACATCCAGTGAATCAAGGTGGTTCGAAACTTTAATACCCTCACACCATGTGTGAAAAAGTTTGATGTTATTGTTGAGCATGCCCCCACACATTCTAATGATGTAGGTAATTGATCATGGAATGGGTACAATTACATTCAAGTAATTATAGGGGATCGTGGAATCTGTTTCTACTTCTGTGAGGTCGATCCCCCATAGTTGGAACAAACATAATCCTAAATGAAATTCCTTATACTCTGCCTAATGTGATGATTTGTGGATTAAGAGAAAGGGAAATGGTCCAGATGATAGATTCATAGGGGTCGTGGACTACCCCTACCCCATGTAGGACCCCAATAGAGAATGACCCATATATATTGAGTTTAAGGACCCTGGAGGGTGGGCTCCAATGAACCAAATGACCATGGACGTTTTTGTTACCATGATGGAAATTTTGAGAGTTCCTTTCAATCTGTTGAAAAGGAGGAGCCTCACGTCAGTTGCTGATGAGGCTAACAAGATCAATAAGTAAGTTATTCATTAAAAAAATTATGGATCTTCCAGATGCATAAATCCCTTCATGCATGGCCTTAATTTGGGCCTACCAAATGCACCAATATCCTGCATGGAGAACGATGGTGTGTGGCAGCTTTTCAGGACCCCTCTTACTTGCACTATGAAACCACTTACCTAGGAACGACTGATCTACCATGTTAGGATCATTGGGTGAATTTAACTCTCCAAAGTAACCCCCACACAACACACACTATAACATCCCTCCTTTTTATTACATAACATTTCATTACATTTTACAAACAGAGGATCTTTAAAGTTTAGTGTCATGAAATCATGAACTTAATTCATGATAATAATAAAACATTCTTCTTAAACACTTGAATATATTCTTCATTTGTCATCCTTTGTTCATTACCGCATCTCATAACCCGGGAGCATACATCAAAGTAAAGGGTGAGTAGAAGGACCACAAAGGGAAACAAGAGAAACATTTTACATGTGAACTTCATATACATCAATAAAGTCATGATAAATAATTTTAAGGCATGCGAAAGAGATCATGAGGAATATAACAATAAAAATAAAGTGTTTCATAACATTAAAATGTAGCTACCAAATTATACTTAGACAATAATTTCCATATCACCAAGTTCCATCCCCAAGGTGTCATTAAAAAATTACCAAGGTTATCCACCAAGGTATCGTTAAAATGGTCATCTCTAGAGATTAAGTCTTTACCCAATTCATTGGAGTTCTATTAGGTAGAACCCTATATTTCTCTTTATTATCATGTGATCCATATATATCATCATCAATAATTTCATAAAAAACCCATATAGCATTAAAGAAATGGGTTTCATTTCATAATCAAAAAATTTTAAAAACTGCTTTAACAACATGATCTTTGTGTCACTTTAATCCCATGGAAATGGAAAGCAGGTTTCATGTATGTAACTACAAGAATTTAAAATATAAAATAGTGGTATATATGTGAATACCCATTTAGAATAATGAGTTTTGAGTATTCACTTAATAAATTGTAATAATTTGAGAAAAGGAGAGAGAAATTTTGAGACGATAATTCGGCAGCATAATAGATGTGTTGCAGGGTTTTAGAAAATATTGAAAAGAGAGAGCACATGGGTCACCCACTCATAAATGATCCATAAAACAGTAGAGATACAGAATATAAAGGATATAAGAACATGGTAATGAAGTTTTAAGTACATACCATATGAAATTAAAAACATGAAAGGAAGACAAAAATAAGATTTCTCTTATGAAAATTCGGCAGCCTAGAAGCGTCACTTAAAAATTAAAAAACTGAATTGATGAGATAAAATAAAGACTCTAATCATATGAACATAATTAGGAACGTATTATGGTTATATATATAATACTTCAACCTAAGAAAAAGTTACTCTAAATACATGACATTAAAATAGAACTTTGAAAATGAGAAGGGTGAAGGAATCCCTTATAAAAATTCTGCAGCCTAACGGCGCCACTTAAACATTCAGAAAATGAAATGATGAGATAAATAGAGGGACTCTAATCATATTAACATGAAAATTAATATAATATGATTATAAAATAACAAACCCAACATAATAACATGGGTCATAAAAGAAATGACATAAACAAGAGTACTTGAAAAGAAAGAGAGAGGTAGGATCCTTTACCTTGAAGAGTTACATCAAAATCATGAAGGTCGGGACCATGGATGTATTGAGGGAACATTGGGAGGACTCCTTTGGAGGTAAAGATACCAGAAATTCGTTGGGGAGGATTTGGAAATTTAATTAATGAGGGAGAGGCTTGGTATTTATAGAAGAAGTGAGGAGACAAAGCATTAATTGCCAACGGACACCTCATCAGTGGTATTGGCAAAACCATGGGCTTGACCGCGGTATTTTCCCATGGTATTGGCCACATGGGACACCCCATACCTTATAATACTATTCATAATTCGACAAGAATTATTTCATAATTATTACATCCTTTATAATGACATTAAACAACCGAAACTCAAAAACTATAATTTCACTATTCTCTGAAAATTCAATTTTCTCAGAAAAATCACAAAATTTCACCTTAACCAAATATCGATGATCTGATTTTAAAAATGAACTCCATTTTATGAAAATTATTTTCTAAATATTTTAAATTTTTTTTTTAAATCAAACACTATTCACTGAAAATTCAACTGTTTCTGAAAAATCCATAAAATTCACCTTAACAAAATATAGATTATCTGATTTCAAAAATGAACTCCATTTTATGAAAATAATTTTCTAAATAATTTTAATTTAATTTTTAAATAAAAAACACTATTCACCCCAAAAAACTAATACTTAACCAATAATTTCTAAAACAGTTCTCTACCTATTTTATTGAATCACATTACTTAATCAAGGTGCTTAAATTTTATTAATACTTTCTTAAGTGATGTTACTTAATCCATTTGGTCACATTACTAATCATAAGCATAAAATCACTATTCATAATTTATTATTCATCAAAAATTATGTTGAACTTATTAGACTCTAAATTTTTTACTAAACATAAAAGTATAAGACCATTTTTTGAAAATCATTACAGATTTTTAATTATTTAAGGTTTACATAAATATTTTTAAAACATCATTTTTCCAAAATTCATCAATAATATGCATACTATATTAATTCGGACATTTTAAAATTCAAAAACTTCATCATAAGAAGAAATAAAAGATTTTAGTTTAATCAAATGATTAAAAAAGGTAGTTATGGTCTCGTTACATATCCCCTTATAACATCAACATAGGACCTAATAGTAAGGTGTGCTTGGGTGATAGAATTATTGGGCAGCTTGGCCAACATTTCCCGAGTAGTGATTTCTATCAGCTTGAAGTTCTCGTGAAGGAGATTTTGTTCTAGCTTCACATGATGATGTTCGGCTTCGGTTTGGTCCAGAGAAAAGCCCAAAGGTGCTACATCCTTCCCGAGTTCTATTAGATGGGCTTTGATTGTCCTGAGACTACTAGAAGGGGCCATCGAATCTTCTTTCTATATTAATTAATCAATATAAATTGTATTTATATAAAATAATTGTAACATTTAGTTTCCAATGGTCTTACTAACCAACGATCATATAAAAATCGAAACCCAGTGGTATTATTTCAATTATAATCATTTTATTAAATGAAGAGGTTTTGTTGAGTATAAAATAAAATAACACAACAAGTTAGGAAATAAAATTTATTCAAAATTTTGGGTCGTTACAATCTTCCCCCCTTATTAAATTGTGCCCTCGCAATTTTAAAATTGGGCTTGGAAATTTCATTGAAATTCCAACATTAAAAAAGTGTCAGTAAAACTATTACTTTAAACGAAAGAAAGGTAAGTACAAAGGTCACCCAAGTTAACCCATACTAGGATTCCATGTAGAAAAACATGTATATGGAAGAGAAAACAAAGGGTCAGGTTCTGATGGAGAGTGATAGAAAACATGATTAGGAGAAAATTAACCATAATAATACCTCAAACTTAATATGTGTTGAACGATCATGGATTACCCAGTAATAAACGTCAACCAACAACGTTTCTGTTTTATGTTCCTTTTCATAATTTTGTGGAATTTATTTACTACATAGAATAAAAATATAAGAAAATATATTTACCTTCCAGAAGAGTTTCATCCCTTAATAATTTTCAACCAAGACTAATATTTTCTCCAAACAATGAGAATTCAAAAATAATTTGTCTCATCAAAAGCACAAGAATCATCTTCTAGAGAATCACATAATCCACAAAAGACTAACTATATTTTCCCTTATCTTTAGTCATCAACTAAAACTAAAAGGGATAGTACAAGATCATATAATCCCCAAAAAGGATAATCCTATATAAAAAGAAATATGAATATTAATCTCCAAAATTCAACAAAAGTACCCAAAGTTCCAGAAAGACCATT
This sequence comes from Viscum album, assembly GCA_963277665.1. Taxonomy (NCBI): domain Eukaryota; kingdom Viridiplantae; phylum Streptophyta; class Magnoliopsida; order Santalales; family Viscaceae; genus Viscum; species Viscum album. The sequence goes on along the minus strand of OY728143.1, from coordinate 2,079,634,819 downwards.
CAATACACAACTACCCTTAAAATTATTCAGAATAATCCAAACTAAGATTGGAAACCAAAACTCGGAAGGATTTAATCACATAGTCTTCCCCAAAAAATCATAACCTTTATCTCCAAATAACATAGACTACAATTAAAGTCTCCTACTAAAGTGTAATTAACCTATTCACATATTATTTATGCTAGGTTCATCATTTTCCAGAACTAACCCAAATCACCATATGTCCATAATAAATACATAATTTCTATAAAAAAAATCAACCATTACTCCTCAAATTAAATCCTGTAGTATTTTAGTTCCCTTAGGCATATAGTACTCCAAAAGAGAAAACATCATCCAAAATAACCTTTATCATTTAATCACCAAATAATTTTATTCTACAAAGGATATCAATTTGATAAAACATAAGTTTCCAAAATCAACTTATTCTTGATCCATAAAAATAGTAGGTACATTGGTTAGTCTGAAGGGCATAACAAAAAACTCATAATGCCCATATCTTGATTGGAAGAAAGTTTTTGGAATATCATCATTCTTGACCCTCAATTGATGATAACCAGAATGAAGATCAATATTAGTGAAGAATTGAGTCCCAAGAGATTGATCAAATAAGTCATCAATTCTTGGAAGAGAGTATTTGTTCTTCACATTGATCCCATTCAGTTCTCTATAATCAATGAATAGCTGGATCGATCTATCCTTTATCTTCACAAATAGAACTGGTGCTCCCCAAGGAGACACAGTTGGTCGGACAAACCCATTATCCAAAAGATATCGGAGGTGTTTCTTTAATTCCTTTATCTCCAGCTTCTCTATCCTATAGGGGGTCTTTGATATAGGATGAGATCCAGGTATGAGTTCAATGGAAAACTCTACCTCCCTTTCTGGGGGAGGTCCGGGTAACTCCTCAGGAAATATGTCAACGTACTCCTAGACGATGGGGAAATTTTCTAAAAGAATGAATCCTTGATGAGAAACTTATTTCATTTATTATTCTTTTAACTAAAAAGGATTTTATGTCTTAAAACTCCATACTTAGACAAATTACATTTTTCTATAATTCCTTCATAAGGATTCATACATAGTGTGCGATTAACCAAACATATCCCCCAGGAGTGTCATAACCAATAGTGCGGAAAGTCCCATTGTTGTGCACTAGTTCCCATCCAAGTCCATCTCAAAGTAATGTTTTCAGGTTTTACACCTATGTACATCTATTCCAGAGCCACCTCTACCTGCTCATATCCAGACAGTGATTTATTTTCTTGATAAACCACTTACTTAGTACTCACCAAAATACCAAAAATATTTACTATATTTAAACTTTTCTATAGGGTTTCTCCAAAAGTTTTCATATCCTAATTTCCATAAATAACTAAACTATCCTTTGATACCAACTATAACATCCCACCTTTGTATTACAAACCATTTCATTACATTTTACAAATAGAGGATCTTTAAAGTCTAGTGTCTTGGAAATCATGAACTTAATACATGATGACATGAATCATTTTTCTTAAACACTTGAAAGGATTATTCATTATTCATCCTATGTTCATTATAGCTTCTCCTAACCTGGCAGCATACATCAATGGAAAGGGTGAGAAGCAGGTCGATTAAGCTAAACTATAGAAACATTTTACATGTAAACTTGAGATACATTAGTAAAGTCAGGATAAATAACATTAAGGCATGAGAAAAAGATCATGAGGAATGTCATAATAAAAATAACATGTCTCATAACTTGAAAATGTGGTTAAAACATTTAACTTATACAATCATTTCCATATCACCAAGTTCCATCCCCAAGTTGTCATTAATAAATTACTAAGGTTATTCACCAAGGTATCGTAGAAATGGTCATCTCTAGAGATTAATTCGTTAACCAATTCATTGGAACGATATCAGGGTGCACACTTAATTTGTCTTTATTATCTTGTGAGCAACATATATCATCATAAAAATTTCATAAATATCCCATAAATCATAAAATAAATGGGTTTCATTTCAAAATCATAACATTTAAAAACTGCTTTAACGACATGATCTTTATGTCACTTTAAACCCACGAAAATGGAAAGTGGGGTTCATGTATGTTACTACCAGAATATAAAATATAGAATTTTGGAATATATGTGAATAATCCTGTAGAATAAATAGTTTTGATAATTCACTTAAAAAAATAATATAATTTTAGAAAAATAGAGAGACATTTTGAGATGAAAATTCGGCAGCATAACGGCTGTGTTGCAGGATTTTAGAGAATATTGATAAGAGAGGAGAAATGGGTCACCCACTCATAAATGATCCATAAACAGTATAGGGATAGAATATAAAGTATATAAGATCATGGTAATTAAATATGAAATACATACCATATGAAATGAAAAATTTGAAAGGAAAACAAAAATAAGATTTCTCTTATGAAAATTCGGCAGCCTGACAGCGTCCCTTAAAACATAAAAAAATGAATTGATGAGACAAAATTGGGACTCTAAACATATGAAAATAAAGAGTAAATCATGATGTATATAAATATCATACCCCAATATATGAAAATGTAACTCGGAAGACTTGACATTAAAATAGAACTTTGAAAATGAGAAGGGTGAAATAATCCCTTACAAAAATTCAGCACCCTAACAGCGCCACTTAAACATTCAAAAAATTAAATAATGAGATAAAGAGGGGGTCTCTTATCATATTAACATGAAAATTAGAGTACTATGAATATAAAAAAACCCCAACATAAGAACATGGTGATTAAAATAAATGACATAAATGAGAGTACTTGAAAAGAAAGAGAGAGGTAGGATCCCTTACCTTGAAAAGTATCTTCCAAAGCATGAAGGTTGGACACCTCATTGTGGAGTATTTTTAAATGAAAAAAATGAGTGAGAGGCTTGGTATTTATTGGAGAAGTGAGGGGACAAAGCATTAATTGCCAATGGACACCTCATCAGTGGTATTGGAAAAACCATGGGCTTGTCCTTGGTATTTTCCCATGGTATTGGCCACATGGGACACCTAATACCTTATCTTAATATTCATAAGTCGACCATAATTATCACATAATTATTACATCCTTAATGATTCCATTCAACACCCGAAACTCAAAAACTGTAATTTCACTATTCACCGAAAATTCAATTTTCTCAGAAAAATCCCAAAATATCACCTTAACCAAATATCGATGCCCTGATTTCAAAAATTAACTCCATTTTAGGAAAGTAGTTTTCTAAATATTTTTAATTTCCTTTTTAAATCAAAACACTATTCACTAAAAATTCAACTGTTTCAGAAAAATCCCAAAAATTCTCCTTAACCAAATATCAATGCTCTGATTTCAAAAATGAACTCCATTTTATGAAGATAATTTTCTAAATATTTTCAATTAACTTTTAAATAAAAAACACTATTCACCTGAAAAAACAAATACATAACCAATAATTTCTGAAATAGTTATTTACCTATTTTATTGAATCACATTACTTAATCAAGGTTCTTAAATTGTATTAATACTTTCTTAAGTGAAGTTACTTAATAAATTTGGTCACATTACTAATCATAAAAATGAAATAACTATTCATAATTTACTATTCATCAAAAATTAAGTTGATCTTATTAGACTCTAAATTTCTTACTGAACATAATTGTAGAAGATCATTTTTTGAAAATCATTACACATTATTAATTATTTATGGTTTACATAAATATTTTTAAAATATCCTTTTTTTAAAATTCAAAAATAATATGCATACGATATTTATCTGGACATTTGATAAATCACAAACATCATCATAAGAAGAAATCACAATTTTTATTTAATTAAAAGGATTACACAAGGCAGTTACAGTCTTGTTACATAGCCCCTTATAACCCCAGTATAGGACATAAGTGTAAGGTGTGCTAGGGTGATAGAATCATGGGGCAGCTCAGCCAACATTTCCTGAGTAGTGATTTCTATCAGCTTGAACTTCTCACGAAGGCAATTCCGCTCCAACTTCACATGATGAAGTTCGGCTTGGGTTTGGTCCAGAGCAAAGCCCAAAGGTGCTATGTCCTTCCCAAGTTCTTCCAGATGGGCTTCGATCAGCCCGAGACTACTGGATGGGGCCATAGAATCTTCATTCTATATTAATTAGTCAAGATCACTTGTATTTATATACAATAATCACATCATTTAGTTTCCAATGGTCTTATTGACCAACAGCCATATAACAATCGAAACACAACAATATTATTCTAATTATACTCATTTTATTAAATGAAAAATTTTTGTTGAGTATAAAATAAAATAACACACAATTTTAGGAAACAAAATTTAATCAAAATTTCGGGTCGTTACGCACACCTAGTCACCCCTAAAGAGGATTTAAGCAATGCTTTTTCTCCTAGTGGTTATTGCAGTAAGGGCATCTGTATGTAATCAGAAATCCATACTATTTGATATTCTCATCCATGGGGATATCTTTATTCCTTATCTTCCACATACGAAAAATATATTTTGAAGGATTTCCCTTGGTCCAAAGGGTTTTATCTCATATTTCTGTATGAACTTGCACCTCCAAGATGCGAAGGAAGTCTAGTGAGGGGAAATACCATGTGGAAAAGGTGTGAAAACCCATTGGTTAGAATCTAAATTTATTTCTATGAGTTCAAATATCTTATTTTGGTTCTCATCCATCACTACCTTGATGAGGACCAGATACAGGCTAGACTTCCTAATAAAAATCGAGGTGGTTGGGAATCTTGGGAAGTGGAGTACATACATATCCCAGTTCTTGTTTCAAATGGTAACGTCACCCTTCCCAGTGATCCAATGTGAGTGAGGATGAAGGATTGTAATCAAGGGGAGATAATAAACCAGAATGGAGAATCTTGTCCATCCTCTAGGGTCAGATTGAAGATTGGGAGTTTTGTATTGTTAATACCCATAACATGTACCTCTCAAAGACCTCTTATGCCAAATTTTTGTTCATGCATAGGAGGGTTTCATCAAGGCATTGAACATATGAGCCATCTTCACTGAAGGTCCTTGTCACCGTGTTCCAGGAAGCCCGGGGCATTTCCGCTCTAACATAGGGTCCCATATAAATCCTCCCAAAAACATTTCAATGTTATTGATGACACCCTTGGGGACACTAATAGCTGAGAGCACATGGAATGGATTTTCTAGGAGGACACTATTGATCAGTGTGCACTGCAACCCAAATGAGAGGAATCTATTCTTCCTATTGAGAATATGGTCTGTGATCCTGGAGATGAGAAAATCAATGTCCCTAAAACAAATTCCACTGGAGGATATATGCACACTATGGTTGTCCATAGGAAAGATTCCACATTACATGTCAATGTTGTGCTGGAAAACTAAAATCTGGCTCGATGAGCATCTACTGATGATTTAAAATTTTATCATTCCCTTGTTGATCACATGACCACTCAAGTGATAGTAGTTCTCCACCACCAAGGTAATTCCATTGATCGACCTTATTTGATAATTCATGAAAATGATGGTAGAATCCTCAATCGTTATGTGAGAGATAGAGGGGGGGGGGGGCTCATCCTCCTATGGTAGGGAAGGATCACTTCACATTTCAAACTCCGGTGAATGAGGTTCCTGAGGACGTCTTGGAAAAGGATGAAGATGCTTAGAGACATGGGATCGCCCTACCTAAGGTTGTGTGTGGCCTTTAATAATCCATTGCTCTTCCCTGTGAAATAAATTTCCAGCCACAAAGAACTAAAACATCTAAAGAGCATATCAAAATGTAAGGAGGAAAGTCCAATCCCTTCCAACACTTTATTGATGAATCCCCACTCAACACAGCCTTATCCATTGCTCATGTCCATCTTGAGGGCCATGTTGGAACCATGTGTCTTGAAGTTAATATCTTTGATTATCTCTTGTTCCAGTGTGATGGCTCTTTAGTCTCCCCAATGAAGTTAATATCTATGATCATTTCCTGAATAAATTAATTTTTATTTATCTAAATTACATAAAATAAAATATATTATTTCTTCTTAACCCTTTTCATAGTCTATCAATTCTCCTCACAGTTATTTGACCTTGAAAAAATAATATTTATCTAAATAAATAAATATCACATTATTATTATATAAATATATATATATATATATATATATTAATTTGACTAAACATAAATGTAAGTAGTTATTTTATATTCACCAAAAATATATATTCCATCAAATAATAGGTTATAAATACATTATGGAACTGATAGTCAAACATTTTATGTCATAATGAAAATATCCTCTTACGGATGCTCAGTACATAATATTATATCCTTGTCAGAATATTTCAATAAGTGATTTTCATTACTTATGTCATCAACAAATATACAATATAAACTCTACCTTTAATACCTAAAATAAACTCATTAATAAACTTTACATTCCCATGGACTTAATTATACATTTTCATTTCAATCCAAGAACCGAGATATCTTCTTCTACTAACTCATATGGGGGAAATCCTATCTTTAGTTTTTCATTAATGTCATATCACTTATGAATCAACCAAATTATCCTACATCAACCTTAATAAATGTTTTCATGGTTTTCATAAGTTTCTAAAAGTAAGTGATTCATGATATATATTATTAAAAATTAGAATTATATTGATCAATGGACATTTCTATAGATAAGAACAATTAATGACACATATAACTTGTTGAATTTCTACTCCTCTCTTTGATATTAACAAGTAAAAAATATCATGAGAAGAAGTATAGATATATTATGAGACCCTACACTTTATATAAAAACATTATCTAGGTCTTGTAAGATAGATTTAATCCTTACATAGAGAATATTTTCAATAAAATCATCCTAACACTTCAAGTATCTCATCGTTGTGGGAAACTGTTTTGACCTTTTGATGTGATAGATATTCTATCGATGTAATCGCATTAATGTTATGCATAATAACACACATCATGCGGTAAGATATTTATCATGTCATTGAAAATAATGGTAATAAAAAATAAAACAAATTTATTTCTAAGGAACCGACTCTAACAGACTTCAAATTTCACTAGGGACAACTACTAGTGACTTTAACTCCACCAAATCATAGATGATATTAATGATTCAAATGAGATAAGACATTATTTGATGAGTATTCAACATTATAACCCATGGAAAATATTCTTACTATGTACAAACCCATTAGAGAAAGATATAATAAGAAGTGATACTTTTTAATTATATGATTCATCTGTTGATGTTCCCTTGGATCCTTAATGATGACCACCATTGTAATATTATCATAATAAAATATTATATAGTCTTTACATCTAGGAACCACATCAGTCGCCTGGATGAAGTTACATATCCTAACATAATCTGTATCTACATAAGGATATAAAATATTCTTAGACTCTACTATAAAATTGATCACCACTGGATTCTATTCTCTCATACATCTCACAACTCCTTTGATAACATAGAATAAAAATCTTGAAAATGAATTAATATCATTTTTATTTAACAAGAAACTATAATTTGTGTTTCCCTTGAAGACTTGATCCTCATATCCTCTATAAACTACTGTCAAATCCTTTGTATGCCTTATATAATTTACTATAGCCTTCATAGTAATTGAATACTCATATCATGTGTTTTAATGATGACTCTTTTATGTACTCAATTTTTAAGAAATATCAATATTTGAACATAACATGACATTCATGATAGAAACTATAACACATTCAAAAGGTATTATAAACATCATTTATGTCCCCTCCTCTTTTCAAGGATAGGTTTTATTAGAGGGATATATACCATGTTATAATTGTAATAATCCGCACTTGGATTGCTCTCTATTAAATCTCTACAGTATCATGTCGATATATACACCCTGACATAGTCCAAGTAGTCTCTTAAATAAATTAAAAATTACCATGATCTCTTGAATGTATTCCATTTCACCTAAGTCTTTCATGCAGATGGACTTGTTTACAACAAATTAAATGGCTATATGATAGGTATCTTTTTTCCTATCAATAATATTTCATCAACATATACTATTAGGAGAACAATTGCACTCCCACTAAATCTTTTATAGGAAATGATCTTAATTAATTTTAATGAATCTATACTATATCATACTATCATTAAAATTAATATTCTTGGATATTGATTCTTTGTTTAATCCCTAAATGCATCTTTGTAAGTTATATATCTTATTGGAATCCCTTGGAGTCACAAACCCCTCTGGTTGAGTCATATAGACATATTTAATTATGTTTTTATTTAGGAAATATTTTTTCAACTATATTTCCCAAAATATATAATCAGGATAATGTGATATGAAAAATATAATTATAATGTATTTCTATATAGAAACTATAGAAAAGGTTCTGTCATAGTATATATCAATATGTTACCTAAATCATTTAGTGAATATTCATACTAAATAGGTACTAAATATACCTTCTATATTTATTTTTTAATACAAATTTTTACCAAATGATTTTTACAGAAATTAGAGGGTATATTAGAACTCAAACATGGTACTAGTACATGGAATCCATCTTAAAATTCATGGGTCCTTACCATATTTCAACTAATGGTCTCATATGAATTCCTTGTATGATAGATACTCATCATAGTTAATTAATAATGATTCACCATCCTCATTAACTAGAAAACCATATCTCTCTGGTTCTATAACATCTATAGAGATCTTATATAGTAGTGGTCTCTCTGAAAAATCCTATTACATGGGGTTAATGTGGAATTTTTTCATATTCCACCAACTATGTATCCTAAGAATCAACTTTAACAAAGTCAATCTAGCACCCACTATATTATCTATAGGTGTTCTCCAACTCATGAAGTATTTCATTTTTAGGAACTATTACCCTCTAATATGAGGCATATTATTGATGAAACCCCTTTTCCCTTCATGTATCTAATAAAGATATTCTTTGTGCCTTATAGTGGTAGTTTGTGTTTGGAGATAGAATTTATAAATTTTCAATATCCCCATAAACATATAAAAAAATAAGTATCTTCTCACTCCAACTAATAAAAGGAATCTTTTTTAATACTTTAGTCGAAACATAGTTTAGTTTATATGTAATGTTTTTTAATTCATATCCCTAAAAGGATTTTAATGACACACAATTTTTTATCCTTTCAATTAGTATTATCATTGATAGATCGTGCCACATGACACACCTAACTAATGCAATGCCCATTTAAAATGAAACAAAAAAAATATTAAAATGACATGAAGGATATAATCAATAGTAAATAAATTTATAATAATCAATTAAAATAAATTAATTGATTTATTTTTGTCTCCACTTGATGAAATATTTAAAAAAAGGTATTGAATTTTACATTAATAAATCAAATTGACCATTGTAGATTTTTTTATACTATGTAAAATTTAATTTTATAAACTAATACTTCAAAAATTAAATTTTTTAGAAGTTTATATAAAATAACATTAAAGTCACTTGATGTCTAAAAGTGCTATTTTCATAATAAAAACAGTTTTTATTTATCTATTTTCTTCATTTAAAATATGAATTAATAAATTAAGATTTTTATTTGAATAAAAAAATAACTATATTGTTGGATAAATCATGCAAATATTTTCTTTAGATGAATTTTTCAGATTTTTCAAAAATTATTGTTTTTAATTGAATAGTGAAAATATTAATTTTACTAAAAAAAATTATTTTTATGCACTTATCTTATCAAAAAAATGACTTGAAATTTTATGAAACTAATTTGATAAATATATATATATTTGATAATAATTATAAATCATTTAAAAATTATCTTTTGAATTTATCAAATCCATGCTTGGTTCTTTGGAAACATGAGTGATACTTCTATTTAAAAAAATATTATTATCTTATATTAAAAATTAGTTTTTATCAAATTTAGAAATTAAATATCTAAAATATTATTTTATATTTAGGAAAAAAATATAATATTAGATAATTTGGTCAATTTCAATTTTTTGGCATAAAATTATGGTCACTGTTATTAATGTTAATAACCATGATAAAGATAAATCTTTTCTTTTAAAAGAATTATTTTATTAATGCTGTGTAATTTTGATCTCACAAAATAAAATGATAAATTTTATGTAATTAATTAGATATTATTTTTCACATGTACAAAAATATATTATCACTTATTATATTGGTAAATAATGTTATATAATATTAAAAACACTTAATGGGGAATACAATATTTTTCTAAAAATAGTTCTTCTATATAATTAATTTTTTAAATTTAAAGGTAGATTTATCTCATTTTTAAATTTAATTATAAAATATATATCCAAATTTATGTTTAGGACTTTAAAATTTAGCTATATGGGTCACATTATAGGCTTTAAAAAAATAAAAACTTTAACGGTATGATCTACTAACTAAGGTAAAAACCCAAATGGTAAAATAGATAAATCAAGTGTTCAAAGGCCATAAATATGTTTAAAAAATGTGAAAAAATGGTTTTTGAATTGCATAAAAATATTATTAAACCCCAAATTCTATTATTTCAACCATTTTGATCCATTGGTCGAGGAATGGTTCTATTCCGTTATTGAAAAATAATGGGTCTACAAAACATTCCCTTTTCTTCACTTATAAAGTGGTATTACTTATAACCTTTAAAAGTTGAAAATAACCATCGAAATTTCTGTGAAACCAAACCCAATATTCCTATAAAATATTTCCATTTCATGACCTAAGTCTCATTTAGACCATAATTTATCCAAAACCTTTATTTTTAAAGGATATATTCAAGAGAAACATCAAGGTACAAAAGTGAGTATTACGTAGTCCATATCCTTTTTTAATAAATCACTTTATCCCAAACATTCCCTATAAATATTATTATACTCACCATATTACCATTTTTATAATTATTTTTTATTATTATATTGTGATAAATTATATTTATTCATTTCTATCCACATAGAAAAACAAAAGAATGTAAATCCTACACTATTCACATTACCACCTCCATGAAGTAATGTTTTCATTTTAATGTTGATTTTCATTATTTATCCAAACAACTTAAGATATAATTATAAAACAAAAAATATAATTACTATAGTTACTATTTTTTTATATTGTTTTTATACACTTCCTTAACCATACCCACCCATTGAGATATGACGTGTTTCTATTTGGGTTTATTTAATCATAAAATAAAACAATATTATAAAATTCATACAAGGATGATAATGGGAACATAAATTATAATTTTATGATAATTAAATAATAAAAAATTATTTTCTTATGGTTTTTTAAGGGTGATATTATGTATTTAAATTATTATTAAAATATAATATTCTGTCCCTAAAATTACCGAAATAATCCAAAACCGATTAAATTTTCATAAAATCAAAAGAAAAAACATAATAATAAATAAATATAAGTTGATAATAAAATAATTTTATTAAATTAAATATATTTTAATAATTTATCTAATAAACTATATAATAAAATTAATTTGATTATCTATGATGTTTTACACATGCGCAAAATGAATCAGGAACAAGGTAAGAGTTTCTTTTCTCAATTCTCACGCCTTGAGAAATATTTTTTATTTTAAACCAATTTTTTTTTGAAACGTTTTGTCTTTTTACCCTTTAATATTTTTAATCACTATTAACTGATTTTCTGGATATTTAGTGTTAAATTCAATTTTATTTCCCTCATTGGGTTTTGACTCAAAAATTTCAAATGCTATATGGTTTTTTTTCTGAAATTCCTTTTATTGAGAGACGTATATTCTATACAAAAAATTATGTTAATATGGTTTATATTCTATATATGTGATTAATTAAGAAATTAAATATCTTTCATTAATGGTATTATAAGTTCAATTTCAAGCTCTCTCTCATTCAATGGGTTTTGATTTAAATTTTCCTTGATCTACAATGGTTTTCTCAACACATATTCTTTCTCCCTAAACCATAAATTATCTATATGATCATGATCTTCTAGGCCCTTTTTATCCTCCCAATTCCCTTCCTCCATATAAATTTATCTTTTTCCCTAGAATGTTACATATTTACATTAATATTATCTTCCTTGATGAAATTTATTCTCACATAAATGCCTCACATTGGTAAGAATAAATCTCACTGTTTACAGTAGTTATTTTTCCCCTATATCGATAATTTTCTTTTTTTTCAATGTTTTATTTTATTTTTATTAACTCAAATCTGGATTAATTTGCATTTTAAACATATTTATCATCTCCACATTAAAAATGGATTTTTTCTTCCCTATCTATGATGTCGGATTTAAATAGTAGTGTTTTCAAAATATTAAAATGTTTTATATAACATGGATATATTTCTCATCTTCAACTCCACAATTTCAAATTAAAAATATTATGTGTATTTTAGCACTCAATTATTAGAGATTTAGAAAAAAATAATTTTTTTAATATATCTTTAAATTTTTCTTTCCATGATTTTTTATGATGGGTATTCTAGAGATACTAGAGACATTATATCTGACACTTTCATTAAAAAATATGAAAATAAACTAATGTTTAATATTTTTATCACATGAACAGATTCCCCATTTCATTAAAGCTTATTTCCCAAATTTCATTGTTTTATAAATTTAATTTTTTTATAAATATTTAATGATTATTATTTAAATAAATAGTTGGAAATGGTTCATTTTTTCATGATTTTTTATGTAAAACTACACTATTAATCTAAAATTATTCCTTCTAAATTAATAGATTATATAAAAAAGATTTTGAAAATGAAAAACATTAAATATGTATAATAAAAATAATCCCTCCATATTTTTGTATTGCCTAATAATACCCATTTTATAAATTCGAGATATCTTCCAATGTTTTTCCTCTATAAACATTATATATTTATATCCTCTAATTGATGAGTGTTCACCTAGACGTCATACGTTAATTGATTATAGAAATTTTTAACATAAATATATACCCATTATCTATATATTATATATACCATAGTCTTTACAATAATGATTTAGTGGTACTTAATTGAAAAATTATAATATATATTTCTATACTAGTTTATTTTATATTGGTTTTAATTTTTAGGATTATTGATAATAAAAATTTATTACTACATTAAAAAGGATATGAAACCCATTTTAATATTCATGGTTTCTTTATTATATAAAAAACTAGTTATTTTCATTTAAAATTTTTATGAAACCCATTTTATTTCCCTGGATTCTTTTTAATGTAATAAGTGAATGATTTTCAAGTGGCACACATAGGTTTGGATAAATAAGCAGGTGGGTACTATATAAACCTCTAACGAATTAGTAAAATGATTATATCTAATGGAAGATGTATATTAGGGCACAATTTAGTTTCTATCAAGAGTGGTTTTAATTGTGGGACTCATGAAGTTAATGTTCATACAGGTACACTAATGTTATCTTGTATGTCTAGGCTTTAGTGTGTGCCTCATGAATTTGAGGTTCCAAACACAAATGTGTGTTCCACATTTCTATAGAAACATTGTGCTATGATCTTATGGATCATTTCAATTGAATAATTTTTTAGACACTTTCGTTTCATTAATTTTACCATATTCCATGATTAATAATCTAATATTTGTTGGGTATAATGTTTTTATGTATTCTAATTACACCCAAATTATCCTATTATGATTACATATGATATTTGACTATTATTGCTTATTTTTACCCATACTGGGCTCCTGATATCATCTTTTATTATGTTTTTATTTACCTAGGATATAAACACGAGTGTAACTTATGATAAGTCTAGAATTGAATATATTGTGGTTCAATAATATAGAAATTCTCACATTTTTGTAAAATAACTTTCTTATAAAACTAGTCCTCAAATTCACTAAAACAAAAACATTTGTTTGAGTTATGTGAAATTATTTTTAGATGTAATACAAATGTGAAATTTTATCACTTTTAGTTTAGATCATATCCCATGGAATTAATGTAAAATTATAAATGAAAGATATTTTAGCACTAGACCCAATAGTACAGGTCTTGGGTACCACAGTTTTTTTTAAGGAGTCTTTAATAATTTTTTACGATTAGTAATTTTTGGGGATGAGGATAAGATACGTTTTTTTTAAAATCCCATGGATATGTTTAAGGTATAATTATCATAATATGATAAAATCCTGATATTTGCATAAATTAAATATTATGTGGTTCCCCAAGAAATTTCATCCCTCTATAGATACTACATGTAGATTCCGGATCTAGCAAAGATGTAACTAGTTTTAATAACCCTAAAGGTGAGGATTGGGTACTAACATGATTACCACCTAGTTTATTAAATGGATGTATAATTCTACACTTTGTTTGATAGTCCTAGCGTATAATCTATGGTTAATTAATATTTTCTCTAACAAACTATTATAAATTATTATAGTATGTTTTTAATTAACAATGTTAGAGAATATAATATGTAAATGATCATGGATAATCAGGTATTGAAAAAAGATAATCATAGGTATAACTAAATTCATCATATTTTTTAAAACACATTTCTTGGGGAAGGAAACATCATATTGATATTTTCATATTCATGTTTTAGATATTATCAAACATATTTTGGTTTTGTTACTTGGTTGAAAAGGGCCATCAAAATGAATAAGATAAAGGTATACATATACAAACGACAATATCTTATAACTAAATAAGGGATGATAATTAAATAGTTGGGAATCTATGTATATGCCTATTATAATAAAGAAGTTTTTCTTCCAATTCATTCATAAGGCAGTGTTGTTGATATCTTAGTAAAAATTATACATTGAAAATACGGGTTATTTTCATCAGTGAGTGATATTTATTGATGATATTACAGTATATTCAAAAATGTAGGTAGATAAAGTGAAATATATATGAATTTATCTTCTTTATTTATTCACTAATGATTTTAAACATATATTTAATGGTATAAATAACCTTGGAATGAATTTTTATGAAAATGTTATTTTTTGGAGATAACTATAAAATAAAACATAATTGGGTATAGATAAATATTAGGTTTAATGTATTCTTAATATTTAAATAATAAATAGTTTACTAATTTAGAAAATTTATGTTAAATGTTATTAGTAACCTTGGGATTGTTAATTAATTCATGATATATTTGTTGTAGTTAATCATGTTTTTTGGGATTGTGGTTTATATTTTCTCTTGGGTGATTTTTTAACATATTGATCAATACTATTTGGGATATAAAGATAATGTTAATTTCAAGAGGATTATATTGTTTCATTGTGGCTTAATTTAATTAATATTTAGATGGTTTGGGAAAGGTGTTTTGTAGAGAATGTATGATTAGTCTCTATACATACATGGGTAAACATTTATATGAAATATTAATGTTTTGTTAGGAAATTTAAGTTACATAATATATCATAAGAGATTATGTTAGATGTCTTATTAGAAGTTATATTCGAAATGGTAAATATATTAACAATCCTATCACTTACTTTCTTCATTGATTAATAATTAAAATTATGATGATGCAATTTATTTAAGTGGGTAGAATGTAATGACCCAAGATTTAGATCCATGAAATTAATTCAATTTTTGATAGCTTCAGTCACATGAGAAACTAAATTAATGAAACACGCAATTAAAATAAACCATAAAATAATTAAATTACATTAATAATAAAATCATTTATAGATAAAAATATTATTATAAAAAAATACATATTGTTATTTTTTATGCCTTCTGAAGAACCATTTAACGAAATATGTTGTATTTTACTTTAAAATTTAAATTTTTAATAGTTAAATGTATGTTATAGTATTTAATATTTATATTTATGAAATAATATTTTCAAATTCAATAATTTAAAAATTTATATGTAATAACATTAAAATCACTAGAAGTCTAAAGAGGTCATTTTTAATAAAAATAGTTTTTATATATTGTGTTTTCCTTTAGAATATATATTTATGCATTTTATAATTTTAATTTCAAAAAAATAACTTCATTTTTGATTAATAATTTCAATACCATATTAGGGTTGATTTTTTATATATTTTGAAAAATAATTTATTTTTTTCCGAATAGTGAAAATACTGATTTTAATAAAAACTATCACTTTTATAACATTATGTTGACAAAAAATATTTTAAAATTTTTTGAAACCTTTTTTATATATAATATTATTATAAAATAATAAATATAAATCATTTAAAAACACATTGTGGAATTTAAAAAATCGATCTTCACTATTTTACAAATTGGTGTAATGTTTCACTCATAAAATTATTTTTATTCATTTCCATTAAAAATTATTTTTCATAACTTGTTTAAATTTAATATATCAAAATTGATTTCTTATTTTATATTATAATTATCATATTATATGATAAGGTAATTTTAATTTTTATATACAAGCATTATTACTCAGATTAAAGTTAACTATGATAATAGTGGTAAAATTTTTATTTTCAAAGAATTATTTTGTTAATTCTGTGTAATTTCAAAAAAATAAATTATAAATTATATATTATATATAATGTCTCTAATGTTATTTTATAAAATGTAAAAATATTTTGTAGTCCATTTAATTGGTATTTAATGTTATATATTATTAAGTCCAATTAATGGGTAAAACAACATTTTTCTATATAATAGTTTTTATATATAATAAATTTTTTACATTAAAAGTAAATTTTACATCATTTATAAAATTATTAAGTATATATGTAGCTTAAATATAGGTTTATAAAATTTAATTTATTAATAATGGATCACTTATAGTTTTTAATAAGAAATATACTTCAAGGGTCAAATCTAGTTACCATGGTAAGAAAAACTAAAATGCTATGTTGTAGAAATATTGTGCTAAAAGTATTCAAACATGTTTATAACATGTGGAAAAAATTTTGGGGGGATATTTATAGAACATACCTTTCCCACTCTCCCATATTTTTAACTTTGGGAACCATTTCCACAAAAATAGTATCATTCTATTATTGAAAAATAATGTGTGTCTGCAAAAGTTTCATCTTCATCACTTATAAAAGGGGATCACTTAAACGAAATCAAAATTACACACTCAATATACAAGTTAATTGGAAACCTACCAAATTTTACTATAATATAATTCTATATAACAATGTAAATATTCTGACCACTATAAGTTTACCTTATCTCTTTATTTCTAACGATTCATTAACGATAATTTTCAAGGTACCAAAGTGAGTATTACTTATTCCATATCCTTTATTATTAATATTTTTATTCCAAACATACCATATACATAGAAATATAATGAACTGAGTATCATTTTTATACTAAATTTTAATAATATTAATTGACCAAATATAATTAATTCCCTTCTATCTACTTAAAAAAGAATGTTAACCTTGGGTTGTGTCGACTACCACCTACAAGAATTAATGTTTTTTGATATCAACATGATTTTAATTATTTAGAAAAAATAAATAAATTACGAATCAAAAATATAAAAAAAAATATTATTTTTATTATTTTTATTATTTTTATTATTCTTTTATAATGATATTGTAAACATTTGTAACCACATACACCGACAATGATATAAAACTTACAGGTTTAGGTTGGTTTAACCACGCACATGAACAATACTATAAAACTCTATCATGGATGAATATGAGAAAACAAATAGTAATGATATTAATAGTTAATAATTAAATTTTTATTGGAATTTTTTCTACAGAGGATATATTAATTATTTATGTTATTATTAATATATCATTTTTTATCACAAAAATTAACTATAATAAGAGGACGCTGATTAAATTTTAATAAAAATATAGGAAACACTATATAATAAATATATAGAATATGATATAAATTGTAATTACTTAATTATAAATAGATGAATTATGTTTCTATAAATTTATCTAATAAACTTTATTCAATTTTTCATGATGTTAGTCATGTGCATAGAATAAATTAAGATCATGGTAAGGGTATCTTGTCTCAATTTTCACCACGTAGGACATATTTATTATTATAAACCATGTTTTATTTAGATTAGTGTATTTAATGTCCCATTATTATTTTTTATCATTATTTTATTTTAATTAATGATATTAAATTTTTAATTCCATTTTCTTTCTTTCATGGGGTTTTGGCTCAAAAATTGAAAAATGTGTAAGGAAGGTTTTTTCCAATTCTTTTATATGATACATGTTTGTATTTTACACCTAATTTTATTCATATGTTGTATATAATGCCTATTTTATTCATTAAACCATGAAACATATTTAATTAATTATAATATTATTTTTATTTCAATCTGACTCATATTTAATGGATTTCAATTTATTTTTTAGTTGTGTCAAAACAATTTTATAGAATAAATTTTTTTCTCATTGACTCATAAATTATCTACTATATTTTGATATTCAATGCCCCTCATTCCTCCCAATTCCTTTTCTCTCTAGAATTTTCCATTATTCCATGTTATTTTACATAATTTCATTGATATAATCATTTTTTATGAAATACCTTATTAAATAAAACATTTATGTTCATTAGAATAACTCCAATTAATTAATCTGATCCTCTATACGTATATTTTCTTTCTCAATAATTCCTTCTTCTCTTCGTTAAAATAAAAATATGGATTAATTCAAGAATTCATTTTACTTATCTCCACTACTTTACAAATGAAAATTTTGTTTCCATATTTATGTTGTCGGTATTTAATAAAGGTGTTTTTAAAATATTAAAGACATTTACAATTCATGGATATCCTCCTTATTTTTTCACTTCTTATTTTAACTATAAAATTGTTATATCTCTTTTAAAAATCCGTTACTGGATATTTTTAAAACATTAATGTTTTATTATATCACAATATTTTTATTTGAGAACATTTTGAAAATGGAATTTCAAAAGTAACTAGACACTTTTATAATTGTCATATTTTATTAAAATAATAAAATAAAATTCTATTAAAATTTTTATAATGATAATATATTTTCCATCATTTTGAAAATTCATTCCCATGTTTCATGGTTTTAAAAAGTAATTATATATCATTATTTTATGAGTCTTATTTAAAAAGGGTCTTCCTAAAAAAGGGTTATTTTTAATATACTTTTGAAAGTAAAATTCTATTATTATTCTTAAATTATAATTCATATGTCAATTGACTCTTTACCAATGCATTCAAAAATTGGCAATGTTAAATCTAAATGAGAGAAATGATCCATTGGTTCTTTTATCTTTATATATCAATCTACATTGTATAAATGTGATCTATCATCCAATTTTTTTCCTCCATGAACACTCAATACTTCCTTCCTCTCATAGAATGGTCTTCACCTAGATCCCATAATTTTATTTATCTATAAAATTATTTACATAACCTCGTAAGGTGTATATACCACAATCTTAATTATCTTGTTAAAATGGATCATTCCTAGAATATTATATAATATATTAATATTCCCATTAATATTACTTTCATTTATTTGGTTATGATTAGTGATGATTTCTTTTAATGATTCTAATTAAGAAGGATATAAAAATTATTTTCATTACGTAGATCTATTTTTCAATAAATAGAGAATGGTTTTCATTTTAAAATTTTATGAAGATCAATTTATTTCTGTGTATTATTTATGATGGGATAAGGAGATGATTTTAATGTGACACACATGAGTATGGATGAATGATATGTGGGGTCCTATATTATCCCCTAATTCATAGGTTAAAATATTTTATCTCTTTAGACATGTATATGTGGGAAAAAATTAGTTTCTCTTAATAATGGGTGTAGTTTTTTGAATCACAAAGGTGATGTATACATGGGTAAAATTAAGTTATCTCATTGGAAGTGTGAAAGTGTGTGACTCATGAAGATGATGTTCTCTAAAACAATTTTTGTTTCACATTTTAATGTTATCTTGATATTGTGCTCTCATGGATCATGTTTACTAACTAATCCTTCCAAACTGTTTTTATTCATGAATTTTACCATATTTGGTGATTTATGATCTTGAATTTTTTTTTATAACATTATTTATATATCCTAATTATACGAATATTTTTATATTATGACCACTTATGATATTTTATTATTATTAAGAATGTTTTCCCTTTTTGAGAATCTCATACCACCCATTTCTTATGATTCCATTTATAGATTGGAATCCGACGGTAACCAATGATAATTCTAGAATGGAATGTATTATGGTTTGATTATGGATAAATGAAAACAAATTTTTCATAATAAGTTTCCAATGTAATAGATCCAAAAAGTCACTAAACCAAAAGATTATCTGAGTTCTGTGTTATTATGTGAGATGATATACTAATGTGAAATTTGTGTAATTTTAGTTTGGACCATCTCACTTTGTATCAAAGTGACATTTTAAACGTAAGTGTTCTTAGTATCATACCCAAGAGTGTGGGTCTAGGGAACCTTACAAAAATGGAGTATCAGCATGTATCATTATCAACTATACCATGTCAAAAACGTGTGGTTCCTCCTTTCACTGACACCATTCAACAGTATTGTGTAGTGAAGAGTTAGTTGAGGTAGAATCTAAAATTCTATAAATCATCTATAAAATCTATGTTAGGGTATTTTTCTCTCTGATCTGAGTGATGTTTGACTATATTTTTACCATGGTGATTTTATATTTCATTCTTGAGATCCTTAATTTTCTTAAAGGATACAAACATAAACATCGTTATGTAGAAATATCAATATCTACTTAATTCATTTTTGAATGTTATGATGTAAGAGAATCCACCTATAACTTCAACTGGAAAGGGTCAATACACATCTATGTTAAATAATTCGAGATTATCTTTATCCCTTTCACCCTTTCTAAAAATGGTGGTTTAGTTACTTGTTATTAAAAATAATAATTACACATCCTGTGATGCAATAACTGGGTGTTATTTTATTATGTAAACATGATTCTTTATTATTTTTAATACTTTGTTTTCATATTCTAGTATATAAATACCAATATTAAGATGTGAAATACCATAAATAGTTATATATTTAAAAAAGTGGAATATTTTACTTCCAAACATTGTTTCAAACCATTAATGTCTAAACTAGGCACAAATATAACATTATTTGTAACAAAAGCAACATAATAATTATTTAAAATAAGAATAATTCATATCGTAAATAGTAATATAGAAGTATTATAAAAATAGAATAGAAACACATGTTCTATTGGTTGCTCAAAGATGAACCTCTCCTCTAGAAACCTTCCAAAATCATCATGGATCCTATATTATGGTAAAAATGTGTTCACCCCAAGTTTTTTCTAATACGTAGATGGTCGAAATTTAAAGGATATATTTTATAAAGAAATAAATTTAATATTATACAAGCTTCTTTATTGATGTGTAGTTCCTATTCATGTGGCCCTTCTTGCCACTTACAAATAAATCTACATCTTTTTTCTAAGATATCTATTTGATCCTCCTCCTATTGTATGGATGAAATGAAGAAGGCTTAAATTTTGGATGAAATATTATGGGTATTCTCTCTACCCTCCATTTATTGACTATTGTTACAATATGTTTTTTACAACTCATGTCCTCATCCACTTAGAGAACCTGATTAAGGTGTTCTCAGAGTTATTTCTCAATGTTATTCATATTATAATTCAAAATAAAACTATAGAATCTAAGTGGTAGTTAATAAATACCAAGGTCTGTGAAAAAATTATCAATTATCTAGAAATAAAAAATTGATGAATTTTCAATATAGATAAGCATCTTGACTAGATGATGTAGAAATGGTTCACCTTATCCAAGATTTCATTTTAAAAGTTACTTGGATATTTCATACTTCCCTTATCTAGATTTATCTTAATATTGATCCTAGCGATGGGAAAAACATGATTAAAATCAAGTGTTGATTAATATTTTTTATCTTAGTAGACATATAAGACAATATAAGGAGTTTCATATCTAATGAATCATCCATATATTTCTATAGGACAGCTTGGTCCCCCATACTCACCTCATTTGAAAGTTATTTCTCTATAATAGATGACTCTAACACATCAAATTTGTTTTTCTACTATTGTATGAAGAAAATTAACTAGTAAAAATCCCAGAAAGTTTTATCAGTGATGAGATTATATTTCTCTAAAATTTATTATAGGGATAATTTTGAGGTCATAACACATACCATTTTCATTAAAAAAATAAAAGGAGATTTCTGTAATTTATCTTGTTACTTAATATGATGTAATAACATTTATTTTATTATTCTACAATTATTTTTTAAAATCCAAATAACCTTCTCCATTAGATTTAGAATATCATTTTTCAGGTATATTAATATGGAAAGTATCCATATTTCCTTTCTCAAAATCTAGAAATTGTCTTGAAAACTTATTCAAATTTGTTTTTGATTGAATTATATCCAACAACATGAACTCATAATTCCATGATTCATCGAGTGGACTCTCTAATATTGAAATCATAGACCCATATTTCTAAAATAATTCAATCATAGTTACAGTAATTATTATATAATAAATAATCCCTATATTTACACTAGGTTAAGTGAACCTATAAAATTTAGTTCAAACCCCCTAATAATTAAAAGAACCCCCAATTTATCTAGGTAAGAACATTAAACCATGATTTCATTTTAACTCAAGTAATTCAAGACTTTAATATCATAATATTTCATTGACTTATTTCTATATTTTGAATATATATTTAATATTTTATCATTTTACATGCATGTTAATATTTTTTTTATTTTACCTAATTAAATAAAGATGTATTGATAAAATAATTCATGTAAAATCCTTTTATTTTATTCCATAATACAATGTTTTTAATTTATTTATTTTTAGTGTCCAAGTTTAAATGTAAAAAATAAAAATGAACTAGAAAAAAGAAAACAAATATGTGGTATGATCATGGGAATTATTATATGTCTTTATGTTGAGTGGATAATAAACTAACTCTTCACCCAATGGAATAACACCAAAAACATGTATTGGTTTAATTGTAATCATTACACCCATAACTTATTTATTAACATGGTTGGTTTCTCCTCAGATCCATCATGAGCCATATCCACTATCCTAATAGAACATTCCTTTACAAATCTTTCACACACATACAGGTGAAGTGAAATATATTTTGGGGGTCACCTAAAAGAAATCATGGACGCAACAGGCTATATATAATAAATAGGATGGGATATTCACAAATCATCATTGAAATTTCAAAATAATTATCCCAAAAAACATGTTAAAATTATTAAATTAAAATAAACTAAATATATATATTGTCTAGTCAAGATCGTGATTATCCCCTCACACAACAACTATGCATTTAAATCCTTCTAGTGTTCATTTCCATTTTTTCTTTAATAACATAAAATTTCCCAAATTAATAAATTATTTATCTTACTAATTTATTCCTTAATTTATCTTAATTGTCTATCTAAACGGTCCAAGTTATTTTTATCCACTGTAATTATAAATAAATTAAAAAAATTAAAATTAATACATACACAACATGTTTTAATAGGGATCACAATTAGTACCATTATAGATAAAATAAAATTATATTAAAAATTTGACATTGAATGTACTAGATGAAACATTTTCAGTTCCCTTTTTATCTACACAAAATATTATTTCCCTCACATGGGATATAACTACACTATTTCTGGTCCTTATCTTGTGATATATACCCACATATCATGTCATGATATTACAAGGTGTATAATTATGTGCTTCAAACAATGTAATTTTTATGACTTGTATGACCACATGACAACATTAATATAAATGGAATGAACTGTTGGAGATGTACATGGTGTACTCAAAAATTATGAGACCCATATAAACAATTTGGTTCAATAATGATAATAAAATGGAAAAAATACAGCATATAATTACCCATGACAAATTAAAAATCACTCAACATATAAATAATTGGAAATATTTGTCACACATTGTATATTAATCCATGTGAATGGATATGAGTAAAACCAAATTTAATGATAGCTACATGATATGTGAATAATTTATTGGCCTCCCACAAAATACTCTTATGGACTCATCTTGTATTCCATGTGGATACTAATATTTTACATGATTTATATTCCAACTATATACTCTATAATCAAAATGTTCCTATATTTATCAACTTTTAAACAATAAGTGTTGTGAATTAATTACATGTTGTGTAAATTGACCACATGAATTCCATCATTCCCATGGGATCAAACCATTTTGGGTAACATGTAATGTACAATAACTACATATTGTCTACACCCTATCAAACTACATGAAAACTAGTGGTCAATACATGGAATGTAATATATGACTTCAATAATACCACTTGAAGTAATGGGTCCTATAGGAATTGTTAGGGCTTATTCCAAACAATGGTTTTTTGTTGTTATATTCAAATAAATCCTTAAACCTGGACAAACACATCCCTATATGATTCAATATTGGATCTACTCATATGTTATTTATTATTGAATTTTATAAATAAGAATGACTTTTTAATGAAATTTTTTATTCATTGAGGAATAATTTTTCCACTATTTTCCTACTTTCACTGTGATGATGAATTCAAGGGTAAAATCTACATATTGGTATCGACATGTTCTCCACAATACATAGAACATCACGGTACATTATCCATGTCTTAGTATGGTGGATTCTAACCACTTTCATCATTCATCATTGATTGTCTAAATAATTCATTCAAAACATAAACGATTTATTCTAGTATTCTTCATCATGATATGGGGAGAAGGTTCAACATTGTTTATTCTTAAGAATTTTCTAGGTAAATTTCTATTTGGATTTGATATCATTATATATATATAAATGTAGTGCGCAACAAGTAGTTTACCATATAAATGAAATAAACTAGGATAAATACATAAGTTGTAGAATTATTTATTGAAAACAAGTCCCTTAACCAATATCTTAATGCTAATTAGACCTAATGTCAAATAATGATAATAATAATAACATTAATAATCCCTTGACATGTTTTAAATTCACATGTATATATATATCATTTCAAAAATATATAAAATCTTAATAATTTTAATAATATTAAATATAAAATATCATTTATTCCTCACACTTAACATGGCCCATCAATATACCTATTTTTGTTGAACTTTGAATAATAACTATTTTTTATTAAAAAAATTCATTATATTATTAATTCAATAAATAAAAAATATTATATTCACTAAACCAATAATTATATTTTTTTTTAACATTAAACTCACATATATATTATATCAAATGACTAGTAACCATATATATGAAATAAACACAAAGCAAATAATTATTTTCCCTTAAAACATGATAATAATATTTATTATAATATTAAATTGAAATAAAATCTAACATAGGTCTGGGATACCCTTACTATTGAAACTTTTGGCATCTTTCTTAGTGGAACTCAAAAAACTAGACTAATGTCAAAGACTGTCATCTAAAAACATTTCAAGAAACTTGTAGAGAATTATTTTATTATACCAAAAACACTAACTGACAATGAATTATCTCTATGTAATATAATCCCTTTCCCTTTATATCTCATTAAGAAGGTTTAATTACTTGTGTCATCAACAAATATTCTTGATAAATCATTCTTTGATATAATAAATTTAACATGTATATAAAATTCATTTACCATGTGATTAATAAAATAGTTAAATTTCAATAAAATCTATAGAGTTATATACATCTATTGACATTGTTGGGGAAAATAATTTCTTGACTTATTCATTAATGTCGTATCACTAATGACGCACCAAATTTATCCTACATAATAATAAGAATTGGATATCATAGTATTAATCAATACATAAAACTATATGATCTAGGATATATATTAATAATTATCTCAAGTATAAGGACCAGTACAATCATCCATATATAATAATATAAAATTACACATATAACATGTTGAAATCCTCCTAGAGGGTTTATTCTCATCACCTCCAGTCTAAAAGATTACCAAGTGGGAATTTCATGAGAAAAAATATCAATATCTTCCAATTCCCGTACACCGAAAATAAAAACATATTTAATATCATATATGATATATTTCATCAATCCATGAATATGTTTAAGAATATCATCAAAGAACTTCTAGTTTCTCAGTATAGATCGAAACTTTTATGACATTTTCATTTCAAAAATACTCTAAATACATTAACACATTTATGTTATTTTTCACAATTTTCATCATGTGATAAGATATTTAATAATATTAAAGTATTTGTAAATATTGGAAAACAAAAGTAAAAAATTTTATAGGTAAATGTTTCTGACCTTAGTTAATTTATGTCCACAAGAAGATCATCCGTGAGGGTCCAATATGAATTGGTCGTAGCCATTCGATTGGTGGGTGACAATCCATCATGCCACTAACAGAACCCCCAACTCCCACAGAGGCTATCTATCTTACTTATTTTTCAATATGGAACACTTCTATTATGATACCCTGAGATTATGATATTTTTTTGAATTAGTTTATTCTTTTTTATATTTTTTATTTCATGAAACACTAAAAATATCATATGTTATATGAAATAAATAGGTCATTATAGATTTATAAAAAACACCATGTTTATTTTTCTCTACACAAAACACTTAGATTAGATTTAAGTACCTGTAACACTATGTTTTACTTGTTTACACATAATTTTGAGTTCCTTCAATTTCATATGTTACACACAAGACCTAGTATTAACAAACTACAAAGTACTATTAATATTATTTAAAAAAAATTATTATAATTCTCATGTAGCCGTTTGAAATCAATTTTTGACTAAGATTAACTAAATTGTAAAAATATTATCTAAAATGGGTATAAATTGAATACTTTTTTTATCAATTAGATATAAATAAAAGAAATAAATGTTTTAAAAATAAGAAATTATTTTTTAAGAAAACTAATTTTTGATGTACAAACACCATTTTACCTAAATAAATTATAAAAACCTCTTTGATGAAATATTTTAATACAATTTTTATGACATAAAATTTTTGGACACTCATAAAATGTTTTTTAAAGGTATAATATAAAAATAAATCTATCTTTATGAATAAAAGGATATATTTTTTGGAAAGGTAATTTTACCATCTCTAGATGGCGCACCTATTTAAAAAATAATTGTGAAAAGTTTTTAATTTTTATTTCAAAAACAATTATGTTTTTAAATTGTAATATCAAAAAAAATTGTTAATTTTTTTTTATTTTTTTAGAAGACTTATTTTTTATAAATAGTGTAAAATAGTAAATTTTCAATGAAAAATGTTCTTTCATCTAATTTATTTATAAAGATAACTTCTGTTTTGACTTTTTTTTAATGTATAATAACTCAAATTGTATATATATCAATACAATTTAGTTCATTTGGTTATTTTTATTTTTATTTTAGATACAAAAACATAGAAAACATTTGAATATTTGTTCACTTTAAAAACAGGATGTCTCTTCCCATCTGTGGGATTAATTTTAAATTTATTCCTAACACATATATTATTAGAATATGAAAAAATGGATTTCTAATTTCTAAGAAATATAATTTATAATTTCTTTTAATGGGAAAAAATTAACATAAAAGATATGTGAAGTAATTCAAATCAATTACAGTGATTAAGGTAAAAACAAACATACATAATGATTAGATAAATAATATAATGTTTAAAAATGACCATAAAATTGACAAAAAAAATATTTTATGGACATATTTAGACCATGAAAACCTATAATTATCTGTAATGGTACATTTATAACCCTCTTTTGACAAGTAAAAAGTGGACAACACGCAAATTTTTCAAGAATACCCAAGGTGTCCATTTCTCAACTTATAAAAGGCATACTCTCCTCCTCTTCTATTAAAAACTATCAAGGCCTTTGGGATAGTTAAAACCCTAAAAACATAAACTCCCAACATACCTTTTCTTAACATAGAAGCCTCACTTTTTTAATAGAGAAATCTAGGATAGTCTTTTGGTGCAAACCAAAAGGAATTAGCCAAAGAAGAGGTAGCATCCTTCATCAAGCACTTTCATTTTATATCTTTCTTAACACCCTTAAATTTTCATATTTAATTATCATATAGTAACCTTAGTATCCTAAATATATATATGTTTTATTATGTAAATGGTTTGACCTAAAATCACCCACAATTCAATCAAACGGGATACACAATCATTTTTCCTGTGTATGGCAGACTACTTCCATGTGAACCGATGTCACTAGTTCTTCCATTTCCACATTTTAGGGTTCTAATTAATGATAAAATTTATTTTTCATAAGATATATATTATATTTATTAATAATTTTGATTTATTATTATTATATAAAACATACATTCTTGACTTCCATTTTTGTGTAAATATGACAACAGCATCTGGGGGCGTGTGGACTATTGTCTCCTCGAAGTGATGTGATTAGTTCACACATTTCATAGAATGTATTAAGGATTGATTTATTATATTCATATGATATTTATGAAATAATAATTTTAAATAAATGATATTATATATATACATATATTTAATTTAATTTTTTTCTTTCAATATGAAAAATAAATGAAAATTGTGTTGAAGCATACACACGGCCTACAACCTCCATGAACAGTGTCTTTCATTTCATATTTCTATCTATTATAGATTATTAAAAATATTTATATAATGAATATATATTTTATTTATTTCATGTTTGAAATTATTTAAATAAGTAAATAATTATCTAAAAAATAGGATCATGAACAACAAGTCAAAACATATATGAAAAACAAAACAGATATAAGCTGAAACATTACATTAACATGAAATTGTTAATAAATGGGTAATATAAAGTAATAATAAAATAAAATATGGTAATATATATAATAATATTATTCCTTATTATAAGTTTAATAGATATATATTTATTATTAATTAGGTTTTCATGTGTAAAAAGAAATTCAACTCTTAAGGTAAGGGTTTTCTCCTCTCACTTTTATATCTATGAGATATATGATATATTCAACACTTGTTTTTTTTTGCGTGGTGTATATAATAATCATGAATGTATTTTTTGATTATTAACTGTAAATTTATGAGAATTTACATATTAATTTTATTATCTATCTTTCATGGGTTTTATGGTTCAAAAGTTACTAAATGAGAAAGATAATTTTGTCTTCATTTTCCTTCTCTAAGACACATGTATGTTATGCACCTATATATTTCTTTGAGGTGTATATACTGTCCTTTATCATTTTCTATAATAAAAAATTTATTTTAATGAAATTTTATACTTTAGGAAATTTTATTATTTCATTGGTATTATGATTCCAAGTTACAAAGGTGGTAACAATTTATTATATAGTCTCATCATTCATCAGGATTGTTTATGATTATTCTTTCATTGAATAAATATTATAATCCATATATCAAAAACACTCATTATTTTTATTATACTATATTTATTAATGATATATTCATGACATGTTACCAGTTTTACACTCTTAGTTAATTAAGAAATCATTTTTAGTAAAAAATTACTACATTTCTCTCTTCGGTCAGAAATATATACTCTTTCAAGAAAATGTTTTCTACATAATATTCAAAAATATTTTAAATGTATTTTTAAGATCATTTTATAGTAAAATTATTTTTTTCAAAAAAAATGTTTTAAAATTTTATTTAGTTCAAAGCATCATTTATAAGTTATAAAATTTATTTTCCAAGGAAATGGTTTTCAAAATTATTTATTCTTCAAAAATATTTTTTTTCAAACCAGAAATGATATTTTACTCAAGAAATATTTAAAATGAATTTTAATGCTTCCTTTACATGTTTTCGGTGTTTTTTTAAAGAAAAGTATTTTGGAAATTTTATATGATTTAAAAATCTATTTTTCAATGAAAGGCTAAGTTTAAAGTTAGCCTTTAAAATCCTTCTACATCTAAGATAACTTCCATTAATATAGTTTTTTATTTTATAGGGATATTATCCAATGATAAAATTAATTTTCTTTCTCTAAATGGTTTATATTTTTATGGTATGATGTTTATGTAACCTATTACTTTTACATGGGTTAATTAAATAATCGAAGAACAATTGTTTTTATTATTATTATTATGCTATAAAATATATTGGTACTTTATTAATATTATGCTTCATGTAAATGAATTATATGTTGGGGTGGGTCATATAGCATCGGTTAATCATGTTACATCTTATACGATGGGGTAGCCCAAATTTAATCGAGAATTCCTGCTACAACTTATATTATGGGGTGGCCTAGATATGGTCTAGTAAGACAATTAAATCTTAATATATTTGGTGGGCTAGATAGTGTTGGGTAATCTCATTGTAGCGTATATGATGGGGTGGACTAGATAGTGATGGGTGAGCCTATTATATCTTACATGATGAGTATCACCCATATCTCCCTCTAATCCACTATATAGAGATTTATATCTCATAATATAATGATGAGAAAAAGTTGACAGGCTTCATCCACTATGGTAAAAACAAGAAATATGATCCACTATAAGGAAAGGCCTATGACTTGGGATGGTGGTGTGTCCTACCAGGTAGGTGTAATCCCCATGAAGTTAATTGAGATGTTTTGTCGATGGGACTTGTCTTAGTAAAAAAATCATGTTTATTCTTCTACCACAAATTCCTTGTCTTACTCATATGTTATTCATTTATGGATTATTATCTTGATTCCATTTTGATTCATGTTTTATGAACTTCCAATATTTTTTATACGACTCTTGATAATTACCTTTTATATGTAGTATATGATCATTTTATGTTATGATCATGTTCTCATTCCATTATTCTAATGTCTTAGTTACATATCGTCTTTTTTACCCATACTGAGCATTTTATCTCACCACTTTCTTAATTTTTTTTAAAGGTTGGGGCCGAAGGCTCATTTTATTATTAAAGAAAATCAAAGACCTCTTTTTAACTGGGTAGAGGGAGAACCATTACATAGCTCTAAGGCCTAGTGGGATTATAGCCCATTACATAGCCCGTAGGCCCAATTTTTTGGCCTAATTGCCATTCTGTGAATAGTAACCCGGCTGCTAAAGAACCCGCAGAGTACTGCCACTGCTACAGTGCCCTGCCGCCACTACAGTACCCACCGATCTACAGTGTCGCCGCTGCAAAAGTTCTACAACAGTGCTGCTACAGTGCTGCTATAGTAACCTCCGCCCAATGGGTTTTGAACCCCCACTTTCTTATGATTCCTTTGATAAGGATATAAATAAATGTGTTAACTAGGTTTACAAAAGAGAAATTTATTTATCAGAGATGTTGTATATATTTCACCTAGTTAAAATATTATGCTTCAATCTTTCTAAAGACACCAATCTATTATAGTCATCTATCATGTACGTTTTTAAAGGGTTGAATATTCATTTAAATTAATGTAAAACTATGGGATATAGGATGAGAAAACATTAATGACATCCCTATGGATATTGATAACAATATTTAGAGGGATTTATCTAAGGATAAGCTAAGGTCACATAGATTTAATAGTAGGTGTCAGGATATCGGAATCCTATAAATTATTTTTCGTGATTATGTGGTTTTATGCTATGATAGGTGTTTCCCACATTTTATTAGTCTTAGTTAATTAAAGGAACTAGAAGGAAATATATAAAAACTGAGTGTTTAAGATTATGAATGTGTGGGATTTATATAGATCAATGTATTAAGTATAAATATAATGAAGATAATACTAAAGGTGGTTCAAGTATTTGTTATATATTTGAAGATAAAGACACCACAAATAATATGTCAAAGCTATAAGATATTCTTATAATATTTTTTACATTAAATGTAACATCTATGATTAGATTTAGGTTAAAGAACCTTAAGACCTGATTCAAATTTAATATTATATGATAGGGTTATTAAGTAATAAAATTATAAATCATGAGTAATGTTTTAATAATAAAGTTGGATGATTAAAGTGTATATGTTTTGGAATTCGAAGACTAATTTATACGCATCGTAAAATTTATAAAGATTATTTATAGATGTTTTTTTATGTATTGTCAGGAATGTGTTAAATTATATTGACGACCTAGAAAATTAATTTAATGACAGTGTTTAATTAATGTAAGGTAGCACTTAACATGTTCTTGAGGACGATAAAATGATGTTTTATATGGATAAAGAGTTGATGATATGGAAAAAGTAAATTAGATAGTATTTATGACATCATAACTAATAAATTATTGGTCAACAAAGTGGTTTATTCTAAAATCGATGATGTTTATATCTTTTTTAAATTATGGAATATATCTATTAAAATTTTCATTAAAAAGCATACTTTTTTTCAAAAGAGTTTTATGGTAAATCAGGTTATTAACCTATTTTAAGAGAATACATGGTAAATTAATTGAAATGTTTAGAATGTGACTACCAAGAGAGACCTTATGATATATGGTGGATCAATTTTAATCTAATTACATGACCTTATTTATAATGTTTTTGGACATTAATCTTATGGATGGAATATACAGTAAATCATTTTTGGAATGGTTTATCTTAACCTTTTTACGAAGCTTTTGTGATGAATATATTATCTCACCATATGATGATTTATGCATATTGGAAAACATATTATAACAATTTTTCAAATAAATATATATGAAATGAACTATAATTCTATTTATGGATCGCATGATCTTCTAACTCTTTAGGAATTAAAAATTCACCTTCTCTTCATGGAATAAGAGATCAAGTGGATATTTAAAAAGGCGTGATAAAGGGTGAGGTTTTCCATAAATCTTATAAGTATGTATTCACATGAAAATTATTTAGATTTTTTTAAGGTATCTTGAAATAAATTTTTATCTTGTAATCATCATTTTTGATGATATAAATGGCCTTTTTCATGCCTTTTTGGGTTAAGACTTTATGATCATTAACATTCTCTTAAACATGTTCTTTATCAGGCTCAATTAGAACATGATAGTTAGATTTCTCCTCCATGACTATTTTTTCGCCTGTCACCTATATATTCCTATATGGAAACATAGTTATGAGTTAATTTGGGTACCCTTTAGGCTTGCAAAATTCAAATGTTCAAGGAATTTTTAATATTCATTTTTACGATATGGGTTTTTATAAAAGAAAATTTCAAGTATTAAACCTTTGATAACCCAGATGAATTTTGGGGGGGAAATTATTTTTATGTGTGGTTGAATGTTACACCCTAATATTTTATTATTATTATTTTTTAATTAATTTAATTTTTTTGATATTTTTCAGTTAATTTACCACTGAATAAGTCTTGTGTTATATGAGAGAACCATGTTATACATTAGTTTATGCATCATCAATTTGAGTTTCCACTATGTGAAACAATTAGATTATCATATAGTACACACAAAACTATGTTTATCTAGTGGTACAAGTATTTTTGAGTTCCTTCGATAGATAGTGTTACATGTAAGACCATGTTTTACAAAACTACAACATCCTATTAACATTATTATAAAAATATTATTATAGTTTTCGCCTTGAAATTATAATGGATGTGATGAATAATATTTATTAAATTTTAAAAACTTTATTTAAACTTTTGTATGAAATGAATCATTTTGATATCAATTGTGTATAAATATAAGTATAAACTATTTTAAAATAAAGAAATTGTTTTTATAAGAAAACAATTTTTTATGTAATCATACCAATTTATCTCAGTAAATTAAAAAACACTTTTAATTATTTTTCTAAATAACATTTATATATCATAAAATTAAATTAAAATTCATTCAATTGATTTTATAGGTATAAGATAATAATAAGTTCTACTTTATGAATAAAAGATGTATTTTTCTAAAATGTAAATTTACCTCATTTTAGTTTATCGCCTATTTTAAATATAATTTTTTAATATTTAATAATATTTATATGAAAAATTTAAATTTATTTTTGAAATTGGAATATCAAAATTTACTTTGTGGTATTTTTTTGTTTTTTATAGAAGTTTCATTTTTTAATGAATAGTGAAAAATATTTAATTTTAATTGAAAATAGTTTTTTGTCTAATTTATTTATATAAAAAAATAATGTTATGGATTTGTTTCAAAGTATAATTAGTTAAATTATACATCTATTAACCATATTTATCTCACTCACATATTTTTATACTGAATTTAGATATAAGAACTTATCAAAATTTTCATCATTTTTTCACTTTAAAAACTCATTGTCTCATCCCTTTATTGGGATAAATTTTAAATTTATTTCATCCACATATTTGATTATAATTTGTAAATATTTACTCAATATTTTAAATAAACATAATTTATACATTATATAATGGTAAAATTAGTATTTGACCAAAATTATTGGTTAAATTAATTAAAATTAATTAATGTGATTAAGGTAAAAAGAAGTTTACTTAATGATAAAACATAGTATATAATGTGAAAAAATAACACTATAATTTATAAAAATAATTTTATGGACATATTTTGACCATTATACCTATATGTTTCTATAATATATTATTTTTAACCCTTTTGGGACAAGTAAAACATGTGGATTACACAAATATTTTCAAGAATACCCAATGTGTCATTTTCCCCACTTATAAAAGGCCTCCACTACTACTCCTCTAATAACACCTCCCAATACATTTTGGATCATAAAAACCATGTCCAATTAGACTCCCAAAATTCATAATACCAACCTATAATCCATAATTTTGGTAGAAATAATACAAATTTAGTCTTTTTGGAAAAACCAAAAAATAGTACCCCAGGAAGAGGAAACATCCTTCAAAAAGAACATTCATTTTACTTTTTTATTTACCACATAAATTCTTACTATTTCATTATTATATAATAAAATTAGTGTAATAAAGATACTTATATGTTTTTATGTTAACATTTCAACCTATAATCGCAGACACTTCTATCAAATGGGATAGGAAATCGTAGTTCTTCTATACGGTGGACTACCACCTCACGAACTGATGTCGTTTGTTCATCCATTTCCACATTTAAAGGTTGGGAATAATTATGTAAATTAAATTTCTATGTGATGTATATGATATAAATGTTTTCATTATTATTATGTAATTATTATATAAAAATCCTTCATTTATTCAATTTTTTATAAATTCAATTACTTCATTTGTAGACGTGTGGACAACCACCTCCCCAGAGTGATGAGATTCATTAACAAATTGCATGGAATGAATTAAGGATGGTTTTTGTATATTTATATTATATTTATGAAATAAAATTTATAAATTAATGATATTATATATGTGTGTGTGTGTTTGTGTGTGTCAATTACTTTCCTTCTTTCGATATGATAAGGAAATAGAAACAACATTCATGCCTACGTATGACCTACTATCTCCATGAACAGTGTATTTTTGTTTCAGGTTTCTATATTATTTAGATTAATATAATGAATATATATGATATTTAAATCATGTTTTCTGTTACATAAATTAGTAAATAATTATCTAATTAATGTGATCAAGAATAAAAAGACAAAACATATATGAAAAACAAAGAGGATATTACTTGAAACGTTACAATAACATGGAATTGTTAATAAATGTGTAAAATAAAGTTATAATAAAAACATATTTGGTATTATGTATAATAATATGTTTCTATGGAAGATCTATAATAAAAATAAATTTATTATACATGAGGTTTTATCATGTACTAAAAAATTTGAGACTTAAGGTAAGGGTTTTCTCATCTCACTTTTATTTTTTTGAGACATATACTTTATTCATCACTTATTCTAGTATGGTGGTGTATATAATACTCATGAATGTATTCTAAGATTATTATCATTGAATTTATGGGTATTTACATATCCATTTTTTGATATCTCTTTCGTGGGGTTTACAGTTCAAATGTTACCAAACCAGTGAGGTTATTTTTTCTCAATTTTACTTTTTTGAGACACATTCAATGTTATGAACCTATACTATTCTAAAAGGTGAATATACTACCCAATGTCAGGTTATATCATGAATCAATTTCCTTTAAATATATATAAATATTATTTTAATTTTATTCATTCATGGGTATTATGACTCAATGTTACCAAATTTGTTATAGTTTATTTCTATAATCTCATTATTTATCCGGATTATTTATAATTATTCTTCTATTGATGAAATATAATGATTCTTAGCTCAATAAATCATAATAATTCTCCTATAATCTAGTTATTCATGACATATTTATGTAATTTTTCCATTCATTCCCTTATTGGTGCTTAAGATAATTAAGAATTTTTTTAGGAAAAACGGACCTTATATATCCCTTCATCAGAAATCGTCATACTTTTAACAAAAATTAAAACTATTTAAAAATATTTAAAATTTCCCTTTAACAAAATTTCTAAGAATGTGGTTTTAAAAAGTGATATAATATTTTTTTTAATCTTTCTTTATATTTTTAAAGGTTACATTCAAAGAAAATTGTTTTTAAAAGGTTTTATGTTTTAAAAAGTATTTTTTCAAAGCGGAAAGGATATTTCCCTCAAGAAATATTTTCAATTAATTTTAATGCTTACATTATATGTTTTCAAAGTGGTTTTTAGGAAAAAATATTATTGAAATATTATACTTTTTTAAAAAAAAATTATTTTCCAAAGAAAGGTTATATTTCAATTGATCTTTCAAAATCCTTCTCTATCAAAGGTGATGTCCTTTGTTTTAGTTTATGATTTACTAGAAATATGATACAAAGAAACCATCCATATTATTCATCCGAATGGTTTTTATTTTTATTGAATGATGTTTATAGACCCCATTTCTTTTCAATAAACTAATATTGTTTCAAAGAGATTGATATTAAACCCATTTTTTTCCATGGGTTAATCAAGTTATGGAACACTATTTTTATGTTTTATTATTCTATAAAATCTATTTGTACTTTATTAATTTTGTATTTTATAGACATATATTATATGATAGGGTTCCTGGATAATTTAAGGTAATCTTGTTACAGCTTATACAATGGGTTTTCCTAGGTAGATTCGGGTATGACCATTACAGTATAAATAATAGAGTGTCCCAGATAACATTAGTTAAGCCCATTATAGCTTAAATGGTTGGGTAGCCAGATATAGATAGGTAATCTCCTTAAAAATTATATTATGGGGTGGCCTAGATAGTACCGGGTGACCTGTTATATCATAAATGAAGGGTTGCACCTATATCTCCATCTAATTTACTAGGTAAATATTTATATCTCATAAGATAATAATGGGAACAAGTCTACGGGCATGATCAACTATGGGAATTAGGGGAAACCCAGTTCACTATAGATAATATACTATGACTTGGGATGGTGGTGTTTCCCTCCAAATATGTGGTCTCCATGATGTTCCTATATAATTTTTAGAAATGAGCCTTAGTTTAGGGAATATTTTTACATGTTTCTAATTCTTCCAAAAATTACATGTCTTAGTCCTATATTATTATTTCATGGATTATTGTGTTTATTCCCTTTTGATTAATGTCTTATAAACAAGTAATATTGATAACATTACTCTTGATTATGATATTTGATATGTATGTTATGTTATTATAATGTTATAATCAAGTTCACCTAACCTTATTCTCATGTTAGGCTAAAATATATCCCTTCTTTACACTTACTGATCATTTGAGCTCAACCCTTTTTTATGTTTTATTCCCCCAGCTTATTAATAAAGGTTTTTATTATGTGTAATAAAATTAAATATATTTTGAGGTGCATGTTGAATATTTTTAATCACGTTAGAAGTTTATGTTTCCAAATTTTCTAATACACTACACTCTTACTGTCCTTAGGAATGTATATTGTTAATGTTCTTAAAATTTAGCTAAATTTATGGAAAATCGATGTATGTTAACCCTAGGTACCAATAAGAATGTCATGTAATATGATACAAATTGTCTTGAGTGCCGGGTGATTATAGTCATCCCCTGGATACACAATAAAGAAGGTATGTCTGTTACTGGATATTTTTTAATATGATTCAATGATATAATCTGAAGATAGAAGTAGGGACCATATTCAATGAAACGTAAAAATTTCTATATTTTAAATTTTTCATGTGGTTTTACGTTTTTATTCACAAGTGATCTGGTTTATGGTTTTGAAATTCATTTATGATACTTAGATTATGTTTTTTACTATCATTAAAAACCTGTCAATGATATTAGATCCTTTCCATGCAATTTTATACTTGAAAATGTGTGTAAAATGAACATGTTAATACTAATAAATGATTGATTTTTTAGTGATATTATTATATAATTGATATTTTAATGGGACACATTTTCATTCTAAAATAATTTTGCAAGATTAATCAAATGTGGGCCACTCACTCACCCAATGCATGTCATATTGAGATATATTGGCCCTAGCTAGACTATGTTTAGTATCATGAAATCCAAATATCATAATTCATGAACCTTATGTAGGGTAATTATAGCAACCCATACATTCCATAAAAAGATATTAAATCTTACTATATGGTTATTAAATACATAACATGATGATCCATTCTAGAATCATATAGGTCTAGTATCGTTGGAATCATGGACACATAAATGGTAACATCCTATTTCTTGATTTTAGGTAATTACCTTGTCATTAATTTTTTCCTCTTAAATTGGGTGTGTATCAGGAATCATCAGGATAGAAATAATTTCTTAGGGAAATGAATTAATGTTTGGGTATGTATGTGCGTTGAATTAGTGGAGTCCGTATGTAAATGTGTTGATGATTTTTCATTGTTCTCTTTATGTTCGAAAGATGTCCAAGGTGACTTTGATTTCTTATGTAAGGATCTACAGTTTTATTATTCTATTGGAGAAGTACATTTCCTGTAATGAGAGAACACAATATTTAAGTTATGCAAGGTAGATTATATGAATCTAGTACACCGTATGAATTTATTACATGTCTTGAAATGATAAAAGATCATTTTTTTAATAAAAAGGTGATGGATTGTTTTGAATATCCAAGTATCGAGGATTGAACAAAGTGTAAATGGATTACATGTCATTAAAATTTCATGTACCTGGATTTTAGGATGGTGCTCGGGTAAAAGTTTATTTCACTCTACCACATCACCTTTTCCTATCGACCAAAAAGGCTTCTCTAGTAATTTTGGGAGTCTTTGTTCAATCCAAAATGATCTATTTGGTGATTAATCGCCATTATGGTTGGTTTTCATCAATCTGAATGATTAATTATTTCTACTTATTTATAACTTTTATCTAGGTAGCATTTTATCATTTGGTTATTATATCCATTGGTCTATAGTGATGTTTTCTTTTGTTTATCTCTAGATCTATTATGCAATATTTTTTTGGGGGTCGTTTCCTTTGTGAGATGTTATATCGTATGTGTGTTCTTAATGTATCTGTTTATTCCTCTTCTTCACTAATCCTTATCTTCAATTGATTCAATTATCATAAGTGAATATTGGTTCCATGGAATATATTGTTCTCGGTGGAGCATTTTTTGGTAGGTTCTGTTGTGGGCATGTGCGACCCTGAGTTTTGAGGTATGTGGTTTCGTCTCGAGCCAGTGTTGTTGAACTACAATGAACTTTTTTTATAATTTTTTTTATTAAATTAAATGGAATTATATGACTAATTTGTTTTGACTTTTTGGTAATGGGTTTTTATAATATTTGGTTACCCCCTAGTTTTTTTAAATGGAAAACGGTTTTCAAAGCATTGTGGGGTAGATTGTGAAAAAGTTTTCAAATAATTGTTTGAATAAAATGGATTGATGAACGTTTTTAAAAAAAAAATAGGGAACTTCAGAAAACTTGGGTTCTTTGGTTGAAGGTATAGTAATAGGTATGGTCCCCTTTGGGGGGGTTTGATCATTGGGATTTCCTCTTCTCTTTAGTCGCATTATTAAAATGGCTTGTTAGACATGTTGGGAGGATCATGTTTTGGGGTGTTTCTCTCCTCTCTAGACTCGATGCATATGCCAAATAGGATGATGTGTGTTATTTTTTCAATGTTAGGAACATGTGTCCTAGCGCTCGTAACATAGTGTGATACCTGGGATGATGTTACCTATGATTCTACTTTTGGATTTTAATATTTTATTATTGATCTATAAACATGATATTATAAATGATACATGATTTGTTTTCTTTTTTACTTGATATATTTGATGTGATTTATGGAAATGAAATTATTTGAAACTAATATACCTTATTTATTTTGTAATTTGGAAAAGGGTGAAATTAATTTTCTTTTCCTTGCTTTCGATATAAAAATAGTTAAATGGTAATCTTGTCTTGATTTCTATAAAGTTGAGCATGCTTGGATTATTGTTCCCAAACATGGTATGGGACACATGAGTGATACCCTACATATCTTGTTAGCTTACACCCTATATACCCATTTGGTGGTCCATAGGCCTAGTTATTTACATTGATATAGGGAAAGTAAAGACACTATATTGTGCTGATGAGATTTCATGTCAGTTTATTTTTGTTTTTGGTCATGAGATGGTGGGAGTCTTCCCACATTATCACACGGATTAGTTGGTTTTATTTTCTTGGTATCCCATTGTGGTTATACATGTACTTGGATATTGTCTCTTATTTTGAGTAATTTATTTTATGTTTTCTGCTTTCAATTATGGAATATATTTATCTTTTTTTTGTTGTTTATCTTCTACATATATGTGTCATTTTGTTTCTTCGAGATGGGATGAATCATTCACTTTGGTTGTTGTTTGAGTTTTTGGGGTATGTCACCAGTAGTGGGGATCAGGAACACCATTCTAATATTTGATGGGTCAGGTTGTATATTTATGTCAATTAATTAAAAAATATTTTCAAAAGAGTCTTCCATTAAGTCCTTCATAACTAGCCATTTTCTTAGAAATACCATTCCTAAAATATTTCATCATAACCTGGGGAAATAGAACATAAGAAGCTGTGAGATCATATTATTAGTAAGGGTAAACAAGGTAGATATCAATAATCATATGACCATAACATGAGTATAAGGGTATGAGAACATGATCTTAACATTTGAATTCCCTACCCTACATATCATAAACCATAATCATGATGCATGGAATAATGAGTGTAAGTTCATAAGAGATGAAGTATAACATAATCAATGAACATGATCCATGAGTTCATAACATAGTCATACTACATGAGTTTGTGGCATACACATAAGCCTACATCATTGTGAACATGTAAAATAGAAACATGTTCAATATTTCAGTTAGGGGAATGAATCCATGAACTCACAGAAACATGTAAACATGAAAATAGATCCAAAAATAAACATGTGGACATGAAATATTAGTTTAGGAATAATCATATATTAATTAAATTCAATTCCATATATAAAATTATGGAGATGAAAACCGGGTCCATGCATAAAATTGTGAACGGGAAATCAGGTTCATGTATAAAATATTTACATCATGAAATATCAATAATTACCTAGTGCATTAGAAGAATATATAGGTCCCAACCATAACATATAGAAAATCATACATATTTGTGACATAAGATAATGATAAATTATCATATCATAAACCATTAACATAAATTATTTTCAAGAATATTTCATCATATCCTGACCTATGGAAAAGAAATGTGTTTAAAAAACACTTCATCAGGTATTAATGGTATAACTTATAGAAATGGAATGGGTTTCATAAACTTCTTTTCATCATTAACATAAACCATCTAGATAAATAATAGGGATATTATCATTGGATAATATCCCAAATAAATTTTTTGTATCATCAAAGGATGTCAACATAGATGGAAAATAATCATGAATGATTATATGGAACATTTGTAATAAAAATACTATTTTTACTTTGAATCCACATCTTTAAAATATTAAAATTTACAAAATATTATGAAAAAAATTGAAATTAACTTTCTCATAATGTAGAGTAATTTTCAATGTATTTATTGGTTATTAAGGTAAGAATTTTTTTTATTTTCTTAAATGTTAAATGAAAAAATTATATTCACAGTTTTGTAAGAAAAAATAAAAAATTGCCTTATTTGAAAAATGATAAGAATATTCATTTTAAAAAAATTGTAAAAAAATAAAACATGGATAAAAAATTTAAAATTCTTCATATGATGTTAGAATCCTTTTTTAAAACATTTTTAGAAAACATGGACATGGGCGAAAATGGTTTTTTGACCAAAGAGAGAAATGAAGTCAATTTTTTTACAATACTATTTCCAGATTCTTGAGTACATAAGGTTAGTAAAATGAATGTGAATATGAATTATTGGTAAATATAATTTGGATACGAAAATTAATCATTTTATTGAGATTTAAACTATAATAGTTCATCATTGGTAACTTAATCATAAGCAATCACAAAAAACAATGAGATTGTAACAAAGAAACATGTATCATTTTGGTAAAATTTAGATTATAATACCCATGAAAAAAATTACATTATTTGGATATGTAAATCCATAAGAATTATATAAGAATAATCATAAAATTAATTCATTGTATGTATATACACCGCATAAAAGAAACAAATCATGAATATGGAATATGTCTCACAAAAATAAAAGTGAGATGAAAATACCATACCTAGAGTCTGACTGACTTTGGGAACATTTAAGAATCTCGTATAATAAATCTAGTTTTATTATAACAATATAAAATAACCATAACCTGACATATCATAACATATTTTATTTTTTTACTGTTTTATCACCTATTTGTTAATGATTCTATATCCAAATCTCTTGACCAGGTGATATCTACATCATTTATTTGTATATGTTATTCTAGTAATTTCTGTCCAAGTACTTTGATCATGGTTTCATAATATCGACAATGTTAATAAATATATAAATATCATATATATTTATTGTATTTTTTTTATATTCATTCATAAAAGTGAAGATAGAAAAATAAATTACACTATTCATGGAGATGTTATGTCATATATACGCATGAACATTGTTTTCATATTTCTATAGACGAGAAAAAAATGATTTAACATTAAATAGCCATTATATGTGATATATATTCATTAAATTCATTTTTATTAACATCTAAGTAAAATATAAATGAAAAATATTACATCACTTCATAGTGGTGTAAGTCGACATATTAGCATGATGGACGTTATCTCTTCCCAAAGGTTTGTATATAAGAATGTAGAAATTATATTATCAATATAGAGGTATAACTATGTCAAAATTATAATATATAAACATTAAAACATCAAAAAACCCATCCATAAATATGGTGATGAGAAATGGATTGTATCCCTACGTGGATATGGTAAGTCATTTGTACACACAAGTGATACTTTCACTTCCCATATGATAAAAATATGGTGAATAAAGGTTATTTCTTAATGATAATAACATTTTAGTATATTGGGTATACTGAATTTATTATTTTATTAATAATATAAAAGATTTTCGGGAGTTAAAATATGAATTGAAAAAAAGTGGTTGGTTAAGTGGGAATCCTCTCATATGAAATAACTCCTTTATATATCCTCTTAAGGCTCCTAATTTTGTTCTTTTAGGATCATCAAACCCACTATAATTGAGATAAAAAGGTTTATAATGGATTTTTGAATGATCTTTTTGAGCTATAAAGCTCTATGTGGTGTAAACAAGGCAAATAATGGGTTCCCTTTTATAATTTAGGGAAGAGCACTTTTTTAATTTCTTTAAACATTTAATTAATATAAATATTTTTTGATGTAAAAATGTATCAAAATAAATATTATTAGAATATAAAATAAAGAGTGTGGCATTTCTTGTTCAATGTTCACAAAAAAATTGTAAACTCAAAATCGTGTTCAAATAGAAAAATAAGAAATAAATTCAACTTTGGGATGATTCTGGATGATATATACTCATCCAATAAAATTAAGTAATGTTATATGGACATTCTTCAGCACTTATCTTTTTATTTTTAACTTTAATTACATTATTTAAATGTCACCATTGAAAAAAATTACTAATTTAATTATTTATAATTTGAAAAAAGGTCATATTTAACAAATATGGACCCCCAGATTCCATATATGGAATATATTTTTCAACATTCAATATCTAGTATTGGAAGAAATCACTTTTAATATAAATGTATAAAATGCAATAAAAGATGTTTTTAGAAAAAAAATATTATACCCACAAATGTTTTTATTAAAAAAATTAGGTATAATGATTATTAAAATGAATTTTATTATATTTTATATTATTAAATAATACTTATTTAACATTGATATCAATTGTAATGATACTTTTTAAGTAAAATAAATTATTATTTCTATGAAAATAAGTATTCTTCATTATTCTCTGAAAAATAATTTTTTTCATAGAAATACCAACGTTTAACCCAAATACTGAATTTAAATGATGATTTAAAAATGATATATTTTTATAATATAAAATTTTTATGTCCAAAAAATTAACATACACTTTTTTTCTCAAAAAAGAAAATAAAATTCATTTTTGATGAATGTATGATTTCAAAGAATAAAATGGATTTAAGAAACAATTGACTAATTGTTTACTAATAATTAATCAATAAATTTATATTTATTTGGAAAATTATATTTATTGTATTAATTATTTATTCCTATTTTAATAAGAAACTTTTAACGACCTGGGTATAATTGTTACATAAATTTTTTTAAAAATATATGACAGTTCATTTAACTTGGCGATGTGTGTAATGAAAGATATTAAAGGAA
This sequence comes from Viscum album, assembly GCA_963277665.1. NCBI lineage: Eukaryota > Viridiplantae > Streptophyta > Magnoliopsida > Santalales > Viscaceae > Viscum > Viscum album. The sequence continues at coordinate 2,079,590,029 of OY728143.1, read as the reverse complement.
TAAATTTGTTTTAAAAGAAATATGTTATAAAATATTGGGGTTCGGTATTGTCCTCCCCCCACCCCACCGCCTTAATTAAATTGTGGTCTCACAATTTTTCTAGATCATCAATGGTTTAATATTTGAAAATTCCTTTCTCAAAGCCTATATCGTACAAAATAATGTAAAACATCTCTGAAAAAAGGATGTTTAAAACATAAAATTTAACTACTATAATATAAAATCGGTTTCCAAAATAAAGATAACATTGGTGTGATGTTTAAATATAGACATTAAAGAAAAAACTAACTCCCATGTACTAATAGAGTGTGATAGGGGACCTGGTCCTGAGAAATTTTACCACCAAAAAACTAAAAATATGTGGTGAGTTAAAAGACCATTTATTCATCAGAAATAAAATAAAATGGATAAATTTTTTATTTCAAGGTCCTTTTATTAACGTCTATGGATTATTTTAATATACAGATAAATATATCGATAAAAAACATACCTGATTTCACTCTATTTCATATGAGCAATCGCTTCCTTTAGTTATGCTTTGTTCAAATTCTACTTCATCTATTTCAGGAAAATATTGACAATTATGAAACGTTTTTAATGCCTAAATCACATTATGGAAATAAAAATATTCGTAAATCATTCCTTTATCCTCTAAACATTTAACAAAACCAAATTTGTTAGAATATGTCATCCAATATTTAAAAATCATATATTAATCCCTAAAACCTCATATAAGGTTCAATTTAAAACATTTCATAAATAGTTGATGTTAAAACTCATCCAAATTTTTTCTAACCTAGATAGAAAACCAAAGATGATTTGATCTCATATCCTTCCATGATCAATTTTACAATAATTTTAATCATACATTCATTCAGAATCTCAACTATGGTTTTTCTTCTTATAATATTTATGGATTATATATAGAGAGAGTTAATGAATTCTTAGAATAAAATAATATTTCAATAAAGGATAATATTTTCCCAAGGATTATTAGTATAAACATAAACATCGAATCTACAATTCTTATGTTGTGGATAACTGTTCCCACACTATCATGAATCGCTTTAAATTTTTTAATAACATAATCATTCACTTTTCTCTTTGACTTTAGAGGTTTTTGTGGCATATTATCTACATAAGCCATTAGATTAGGGAATTTAATCACAAAAACCCAAACACATCTCATCTATAGAACTAAATTGTGTGTGGTGTATTCTGTTAAGATCTCTATCCATTCATTTCATTATTTGACCTATTTAAATGAAATTAAAATTCATTCCCTCAAATATCAATCTTCCTACACTTGAAGGATTTTTTTCTTCCTTTCGTGAATTCACCTTAGTGCTCCTATCATCATTTCTGGAAAGTATGACGATGAAATTATTTATTCCCTCCATGTGACAAACCACTAGATATTCCCTGAAGCTTTATTTATCTTATATTATCCTAAAAAAATTTGATGGTTTCCTCCTTCCATTTCCACATTCATTGAATATAAAATTGTTTTCTCATATCATCACATATACCTTATAGATAATTCCTTTCAAAGTCTTATTTTCAATTGGCTAAAGAATCAATTATTTTTACTTTTAGTGCTGCTGATTAAACATGAAGCATACCATGAATTTCCTATAAATCATTCCTCAAAAGTACCAATGGACTAATAATCCTTCTTCTTCTTATTTATGAATTCCTTCTCCATTTTTGAACTTCGAATATGAGGAAATTACTTATTAAAAATATATACCTAACTTATCCCATTCTATAGAGTCAATTTCCCCCACTTTTCATATATTCTTAATAATATTCCCCCATTTATCTTATTCACCTTCTAAATGATAAACAACTGGGAACAAATTTTATAGATTGGGAACATAGTAAGGGAAAATATATTTTCCATCGAATTAATCCATTTATCAGAAACTAGTGGACCAAAAAACCCATAGAAGGAGGGTGGAAATTGTCACTTAAAATATTAAATAACATGTCTCTCCATGATTTCTTTATTTACATTATTGATATTCTCTATGTTACAACCCATTTCTTTAGATAATTGAGTGAGAATAATAACAAGATATTGCATCCTAGATCCTAATCAATTCAGTTTCTGATGAGGATTGTCATTACAATGGATTTCAAATTTTTTGTTCACATGATTCCGTCGAGTTCCATCCATTGACTAAAACAAACAAACATGGTTTGGGTAATTATAATCATAGGGTAAAACCATATAATTCAGAAAAATAATGCATTATATGTCAAAATAAATGAAACTTATTTTCAATATATGACGATGTGGATTTATCCTTGGTCATCCATGATCATTACCAAAAACATTAGGATATTTTCCCATATTTAGAGTTATCCCCAAGTTTCTTAGTAAATCTTTCCTATCCTATATTGTAAATAATTACTAAACACTTCTCTAATGACAACTATATGGACCCATACATTACATACATTTGTATTGAATCTTAATAGATAAGTATTTAATGTATAACATAAAAATACATGGTAAAATTATATAGGTAGAGTATATTGGTTGTAATATCCTAATTTTTTATCATAATAAAAACAAATTTTTTTATAATTTAATTTTATTTTAATTTAAAATACAATTTTTCATCAAAAAACTCAAAAAATGATTTAAATTATTTGTGTAAATGTGAGAATCATAATAACACCTTGGAATAATATATGGAATTTTTTTGAGTTATCCACTGAGTTAGCATGAGATATAAGGGCTCTTAGTGTCAAAACACTAGTAGAATAAATATATTAAATATATTACATCATTGGGTATTCTATTTTCTAAAATAATGGAATATCTTTTAAATAGTAAATCATAAGAGAAATTTGAGAAAATTGTTATGTCCATAATGTTTCTTTTACACTTGGAATGACATAATAACTGTTTTCATCGAGTGTTTGGTAACATCACGCATGAGGGTAATTTATTTAATATTTTTATTAAAGCTGATTACAAAAAATAAGTATCTCTTTAATTTTGTATTTTACGAGAAATTTGAGACTATAATTAGGTCTATAATGTAGGTTTTACTATACGAGTAATTTAAATGTTTTGTAAGTTTTGTGTTTTTTACATTGAACAAGTAATTTGTTTACCTATAATTATTTTTTATTACTTATTTTATTTTAAATATTAAATTTCATTTACTTAAATGTGGAGATCCACCATTTTTACATTTGATTAAACCAAAAATAATTGTATTCAACACTTTTTTGAACATTTAATTCATAAATGACTTAATGAGTTTAAATTACTGACTTCTCCATCAATATTTAAATGAAACAAAATATTAAATTGGTGTTTTGTTTTTTGTCGAAGGTATGTGGGGATTACGGTTCTAAATAGATGAAGGATTTATTGTTCTTAATTCATTGATCTTGTTGAGTCCAAGATAACCTGGAGGTTCTTGCAGTTGTCCAATGACACCTCTATCGGTTTTTATTCTTATCGGTCCCAACAGTTGTGATTCTCTTCCATCTTTAGTGTACCTAGCCTAGGGTTGAAGAACATGGGATATTTAATTTAAATTTTTTCATTTGTTTAAAATCTTTTTTCAAAAATTATGAAAAGTAAAAAAGGGGAATAAAATAAATAATTTTAAAATAAAATACCCCCACCTTCTTCAACCTTATTCTATGATCACCGAGATAGGAAGAGAATCCCCACCGCCTTTACTAGGAATAAGGGAAAATGATCGAGGATTCATCAGATATGAAGAGGAACCTTCAAGATCACTTAGATCCAATGGGTTTAATGAATCAATAATACAGAATAATTTGGCTATTTATAACCCTAAATCTTGTATACCATCGGCTCAAACCACCCCCACCCCAATTGAATCATCTATTTCAACCAAATCATCATGGCGGAGTCATTAATTTTACCTCATTAATTCATTATTGAATTAAATGGTCAAAATGAGTTCAATCAGAGGTTTTAAAATCAATCCCAAATAGAAATGGTGTGTCTCCATGTTTATGAAGATGGAATTAAATAAAAAATAAATTGATATTTAAAATAAAATAATTAATAGAAAAATAATTATACATAAAAAAAATAATATGTGTGATTTAACTAAACACAAGATGCACACAAGCTTGATATTATTCTTGGGGAAAATACAAAATCCTAACATAATGTAGTTCTCATATTTCACAAATTATACATTGTTTGATATTTAGGTAATTTGTTTCTGAAAAATTATGAGAAAAATATAAAATGACTTACACTTTCATGCGATGTTACCAAACACATGATGTGTATAAGTATCCATACTTTACATGAATTTATATTAAATCAGAGTTGAATAATATTCATTAAAAAATATAATAAATCTATTATAGGACTATATGGGTATAGTGTTTTTAGATATTGGGAAACATAAACAAGTGGTTCATTAGACATCTTCATTTTATCCAACTTATTTCTCCATCACTATAACCCCTTTTGACTTATCATGCTTAATACTCTTATTCATGACCTATAGAATATAAACATGTAAAAGCATGAGGTTATATTCTCAGTAAGGGTACACAATGGAGATATCAATCATATAATAATACTAAGACATATGAACATGACATTTTAATATCATATCCATCATTTGTAAGATGGGGATATCGTTCTATGGGATAAATCCTAAACGTTCAAAAGAATCAGTGAATAGAATCCCAAAAGTAATCACATAAGACATGAAGCTTTGTGGCATATAAATAAGCATAGGAAATAATTTCAAATTGGTCAAGCCTCATTTCCAAGGCCATTATAGTGGACAAAGTCTTTTTTTTAATCGATTTTACTCCTCATTCAATCCTTGTATTACAGAAATAATATCATTTATTTCTCCATCCATGTCTATATAAAAGTATAAATCATTTCTCAATGAATTGGATGGAGATATAGGTCCCCTTATCTCATAATTAATTCATTCATACATGTTCCAAAAAAACATAAATCATTTGTTATAGCATAATCTAAGGAATACAATGGGTTTCTTAAAAATCATTCCCTCATAAAATTATAATTATTAATCAAATGGATTTCATGAATATAAGTTCACCATAAAAAAATAAAACCATAAGAATAATTGGGATAGTGTACTTGAAAAAAAATCCGGATTAAATAATTCTATCTTAGTCGGATAATAATTTTTATATAACACTTGAACTTAATTCCTGATGAAAATATTCTTTCTTCTTTAAAAACGTTTTCTTTTCCCAAAATCCCGATTAATTTTAAATACAATATTTTATTGGAAAATAAACATGAAATCTTGTAGAGTAAGAATCATTGAAATAATTTTCTATTATGATATAAAAATATATTTATATTGTATAAGTAAAAAAACATTATCCTCATACTTTTGCTGAAAATTTCAAAAATTACCTCGTATGGAATGACGACAAAAGATTCCATCTATACCATTTAATAAAATATCAATAATGGGATAAATAGACATTAAAAAATTTATAATAATAGAAATAATATTAAATATTTAGGATACATGGATGGGGATGGAAAATATACCCTAGTAAATACTTATGTATAAACAATCTCAGATAATAATGAGATTGTGAAATTATGCCTTATTATAGCTTTGATTTCCATTATTTGTATCTCAGCCTCTTGAATATTGATTTAAATACATTAATTGAATTTTTTAAAATTTATATTCATTTTTATGATATGATGAATGATCATATTATAAAATGTTTATTAACAATATTTCATTATTCCTTATTATTCGAGTATTAACCGCTTCATTTGCTTTTGCATGTGTTGTAGAATAAGTTCTGGTTCTCCTTCATAGGTGAAATGTATATCATTAAAAAATGATATTAACATAATATATACCATATTTATTCATTATTTACATTTATATAATCATTCTTTAATGATGATCATGTACAATAGATCGCATGGCATCATGGAACGGTATGTCGTACGTATGCATGAGTGATGATATCTTTCCCATATTTGTTTAATGGTATTTAATTTGATAACGTATAATATTTTAAAATTAATATAATGTTATAATAATCATATATGGTTGTTATTTACAACATTATACCCATCCATGTAATGTGGTGGTGAAAAACATATTACACCACGGTGTGGATATGGTAAGTCGTACGTACACAGGCGTGGTGATTTCTATTTTCATAGGATGTATAATATGTAAAATATGGTTGTTTCGTAATTATAATAACATATCAGTATATAACTGATACTGTAGGTAATACTTTATAATGAAACAACTCATGAATATAAATTATAATAAGAAATATGTTTGAAAGAATCAACAGAAGAGGTTACCTCTTCATGGACATGCTTCCTCCAAATATCCTCTTACATCTATATAGTTGGTCTTCATATAATAAAAAACCTATATAACATAACTAGGGATGTTTATAAGTGAAAACGGTAGGGTATGGCCAAGTTTGAAGGCTCGATAAGGTTGTAATATCATAAAAAATTAAATTTTATACAAGTTTTTATGTCATTTTAAACATTATCATTTTCATTAACGCTTAGTTATTCTATTTAATTTTAATTAAGAAAACAAATATTTTAATAATAAAAGGGTAAAATGTTTACTTATTTCATGTCAATTATATCATAAATAAATACCTTAGAACATTTTATACAATATAAAAATTATTAGATATTTATAAAAATGTTTTATGATTTTTTAAATAATTTAATAAAACATTATTTTTATCAACAATCAATAGTGTGAATTTTGACACTATTCAGTTTGTTGACTTTTAAAAATATTAAGATAACAAGTTAACTTAAAAATGATATTATTATATTCCTATGAAGTAAATTTCATCAATAAAATTCATTATACGTATTAATTAGTCCAAATTATATTTATTTTAATATTTTTAGTACCATTTATTTTTTATCTCTATTAATAAAATAATTACTCCCTCAATTTTTAGTAATTATTTAATATAATTATTTGATAAATAAGAATTAAAAAAAATACTATTTTAAAGTAAAATATACTATATTTCCTAATAATATTTTTATTCTAATTTATATTCTGGAAAATCCAACATTTAAAATGTTATACTTATTAAATTATGAATTGGGTAACATTAATATCACTTTAAATAAACTAATATAACTATGAAAATATCTCTTATAAGGAACTAAATGGTCAATAACATGACCCTTGGAAGTTTATGGTCATGATATACTCAACCAATAATATTATTTTAAGTGTTTTGGTCTTTTCATGGTTATTATCATTCTAATAAAAACAATTATCGATTTCCCATCAATTAATTAATTCTTTACACCATCAAAATATAATTCTTTAAGGTAATTATTTATTTCCAAAAATTGATAAATAAATTACCATGAAAAAAATATCTTTCAAATTATTATCTATAATCAAATTTATCTTATATATAACTATATATAAAAAAGAAATAGTTATTAAAATTTGTGTAAGACATTTTTAAAATATTCATTAAATAAATTAAAATAAATTTCCTAATATCGTCCAAGTAGAATAAAAAGGGAAAACATATAACCCAAATATTATTTAGGTTAATACAAACTTATTAAAGGAAATTAATATAAGTGTTAGGGTGGTTTTATAATAGTATTCTTACCCTTAATTACCCGATTTAAGAATCACTGAAGTTTCAATTAATAATTCCAAAAATAAAATAAATAAATATACATAATGTAGAACTACTGATTCCAAAATAAGAGTTCATTTTTCAAAATTAAAAATACAGAATGTATTGTAATTAATTTAAAATTATTATTATTTTCAGAAAGAGAGAACAAATTTTTAAATGTTAAAACATTGCAAAATGTTGAATTTTTTTACATCTGATTTCAATGTAAACTTAATGGTAATGGCATACATTATATTGATAGATTAGAATATTTTATATATATAATTTCAAACCATTAAATATTATAATTTAACTGTATGAATTTATTTGATGAAAAAAAATTCAATTAAAATTTATTTCCTTTTTACTATTCATCAAAATTTGAATGTTATGAGAAAAATATTAAAAATACATCCAAAGTATGTTTTTATATCTCATTTCGAAAGAAAAGTTTTTTTTCTCCTATAAATATTATTAATTTGTCAAAATTTTAATTTAGATAGGGTTCTCCAATAGAAAGCAGTAAAAATTTCTGTTTTTAAAATATAGGTTTTTATACATCATTTAGGGTTTATTCGTACAATATGACAAATGTATCTACTAGAAGAATATCAAAAAAATTATTAATTATATAACATATATATCCCATAAATTTCATTTACTAATAATATTTCACAAAAATATAAATATATAATTGATTTATAGTTTTCATAAATAATTAACACTGAATGACTCAACCATTCATTTTCATATGTTAGTGATATTTATTCTCTCTCCTATAATGGTTATGATAAAATGGTCATTTTTTCTAAGGCATCTCGTTGTTTTTGTAGACTTTTGATTGCATTCAACGCAATCTATAGAAAAATTAAAATTATTTAGTGAAAATACTTCATAAAAACATCTAGGTGTAACATTTTACCCCCCTTAAACTAAATTTTTCCCTGAATATGAATCACTTGGATACAAACTGATAGGGATATCCCTACCTCATCATATCCTCATGTTCCCACATAGCCTACTCAAATTGGTGGTTCCACCAAAAAACATTAACCAAGAGAGTGGTCTTGTTTCACAGAACAGTTTCACTATGATCTGGATTCTCTATCGGTTGTTCTTCATAGTAAAGATCATCCTCTAGAGGTATGACATCTAGGTTTAGTACATGTTAAAGATCAGGTATGTACATTCTTAGGAGATATACATGGAACACATCATGAAATTGAGAGAAATTAGGAAGAAACCCCCAATTGGTAATCTACCATCCTAATATGATCTACAATTTCAAAAGGACCAATATACCTATGGATCAGCTTTCCCTTCTTTCCAAATCTCATTACTCTCTTCTGGGGAGATTCGTGTAGAAACACCTTATCACCCACTTCAATCTCTAGGTCTTTTCTTCCGTGGTCAAAATAACTTGTTTTTCGACTCTTATATGCTCTTATGTGTTGTCAAATAGATCTGCCCTTTTCTTCCCTTTCAGAAACAATATTAGGTCCTAATATTATTCATTCCCCAACTTTATCCCATTATGTTGTAGTTATACACTTCTTTCCATATAGGGATTCCTAATTAACCATCTATATAATATAGTGAAAGCTATTATTGTATAAAATTTCCACCAAAGGTATGTGTTGATCTAAAAAATCTTTGAAATACATAAAGTAAGCTCTCAATATGGCTTATAGAGTTTGAATTGGCCACTTAGACTAACCATCTTTCTAAGGATGATAAAAAGTGATGAAAATTAACTCTATATCTAGAGCCCACTGAAAACTACCCCAGAACATTAAGGTAAACCTCAGATCCCGATCAAATATAATGGAATGTGGTACTCCATGCAATCGTAACACTTCTTTTAAACATAATATTGAAATTTAATCAAGAGGTAAATCAACTCCAATACTAATGAAGTGTGTCACCTTCATAAGGTGATCAACTATAACCCATTTTAATTATGTACTATAGATGTTTTGGGGTGTCTGATGACAAAGTCCATAGTCATGTTTTCCCATTCCATTATGGTATCAGTAATTGTTATAACATCCCCTTACACTTATATCTCTCAGCATTAACATACTAAAAAAATACACCAAGACACATATTCAAAAACATCTCTTTTCATGTCATCCCACAATAAATATTATTTTAGGTCCCCATACATCTTTTTGTATCCAAGATGAATATATAATGATGAAACATGAGCCTCATCCAATAGTTCCTTATTTAATTCTGGTATTTTAGGAATACAGAACTTGTTCCTAAACTTTATTATTCTATCACAATCAAGAATGAATTCATGAAAATTTCTCACCTTCATTTTTAGCACTAAATCTTCCTTATATTCCTCCTTAATATTCACATGTATAGATGGATGAACATTCATTTGAGAAAGATTATATTTCTCCTCATCCCTTAAAATATCAATATCTATCATTTTAAAATCTATAAATATTGGATTTTTTGTGATCCTCATAATTGATAGGTCAGCATGGTCCTTTCAAATCAAAGCATCTTCTATATAGTTTGCTTTCCTAGGGTGGTAATGTATTGAGAAATCATAATTTTTAATCAAATCCAACCATATTCTTTTAAACATATTGAACTCCTTTTGTGTGAAAATATATATTAAACTTATATGATCAGTGTATATATCCTACCTTCCACCATAAAGATAATGCCATTATATCATTAGGGAAAATATAACTGTAGTTAACTCCAAATATTGAGTTGGTTAATTTAGCTCATGAATTTTAATTTATCAAAAGGCATAATCTATCACCATATCATTTTTCCATGAGAACACATCCCGGTCCCTTTTTTATGCAACATTATAAATCACAAACCTTTCTCCACTATAGGGTGGTGTGAGCACAGATGCACTAGATAACCTTATATTGAGATCTTTGAAATTGTCTTCACATTACTCCATCCATACAGTATTAACACTAATTCCAGTTAACTTGATGATTGGATATGTTAATGATGAAAAATATTTAAAAAACGTCAATAATATCCAGCCGAAATAAGAAAGATTCATATATCAGTTACTATTGTTGGTCTCAGATAGCTTTTAATAACTTATGTTTTTTTAGATCCATAGATATCCCATCTTTGGAGATTATTTGACCAAAAATGAAACTTTTGGAAGCCAAAATACACCCTTGGTAAATTTTTAATAAATATTCTCCTTTCTCAAGATATTTAGTATATTTTTCAAGAGATCATCATGGTCAAACTTTCTCTTTTAGTAGACTATAATATCATCTATATACACTACAACAAACTGATCAAGAGAGTCTCTAAATAATCTATACAATATATCTATATAGATGGTGGGGGCATTAGTAACAACAAAATGCATCACTATATATTTTTAGTATATTTACCTTGTATGGAATTTCATCTTTCGTATATCCTACTTATTAGACCATAATGGATGATATTCTAAATAAAGAAAAATCTTGGAAACTTATTGAGATCTGCGTAGTTGGTTGAATAATTCATCAATTTGGGGAAGAGGATATTTTTTAGGATAATGATCTTGTTAAGTTCTTGATAATCAATGAAGTGTATCACTGATCCTTCTTTCTTCATAACAAATAGAATAGGTGCACCCCAAGGGGTCACACTAGGTAATATGAATTGTTTTTTAATATTCTCATGGAGTTTCCTCTCCATTTCCTATAACTTTATTGGGTATATTCTATAAGGTTTAATTGAAATAGGAATAGTACCCGTTATTGAAAACTCAACTTCACGACTTGCTGGAATACCTGGTAATTCTTCTAGAAATACATCATCAAACTCCCATATAATGGGTGTATTATTAATTGTGAGTTTCTCCCCAAAAATTTGAGATAGAAAACATTCATTTATAGGGATCAAGACCCATAATATGGAATAAAATTTCACTATATGGTCATACTCATCCATGAATTGATATATAATCATAGATTGATCTGGAATATGAAATGTGACTTCCATTCCATAGAAATTGATATGATCTCCATGGAGATAAATCCAATCCATGCCAATAATCACATAAAATTCCACTATATGAAGGATCCAAACATTTTCATGAATTTCTATCCCACAAACTTTAACAGGGGAAGAATTATAAACTTTTCATGCATTCATTGTTCAATTAGGAGTTTTCATAGCTGGATCGATATTTAATTGTTGTGGTAAATGGAGATACCCTTATAAAACTCTTCATAAATAAAAGAGTGGTTGGATACAAAATCAAATAAAAAATTTGATAATTTAGAGTGGATGGTAATTTCCCCTTTCACCACTTCATTTTTATACTCCACATCACTGATAGTGATTGTATGTGACTATCCAATGTCTTTGCTCATAAGAGTGTTCTAACATCGATCGGTATCAATAACCCTTCAGTAATAGAATTTATTGGCATAATCCCCCATATCCTTTTACTTGTAACATTGATGTGTATGAGGTTCATTCCATGTAGTATTTTCTCAGTTCACATCATTATAAATCCTTTCCCATCACTTCAACATTCTACTACCAAATGTCTATATTTTCCACACTTAAAACATTTACTATTACCTTTAAGATATTTTTCTCCACTTTTATTTCCACACTTTGAGAATAAGGGAAAACCCGTCATTTTTTTAGTGTGGTATTCATATTTTCCCTTGAATCCTATTTTTCTCATCTTATCAAACCCATAGATAGATGGATTACCATAATCTATATATCAACCTTGAGATCCCATTGAATGATTTCCTCATAGTTATTAAAGTACCTTATGACTAATTCTCTTTAGAGACTTGGTTTTAAGACATAAAAGAATCAATCAATTTTACTCTCTGGTTGGATAATAATTCTAGAAGTGTGACTTGAACGTATTGTAAAATTTTCTGCATAGGTACCAATTGATTCATCATCCTTTTTCATAGAATCGAAGAAATATTTCTCCATATTTATTTACGGAATATGAGGAATGTACTTGTTGATAAATAATTTCTTGAACTCATCGCATTCCATGGATTCAATTTTATCTCTTTGCCTCGTATTCTTGATAAGTCTCCATAATTGATCATCTTCACCTTACAAATGATATAATGATAAGATGAAATTATCATGTTCTGAACATTGGTGAATTGAAACTATCTTTTTAGTGTTATTGATCCATTTTTCATCTTCTAATGGATCTTAACAACCATTGAAAGAATGTGGGAATTGCCTCATGATGGACTCAACGGAATGTTGTTCCCTCCTCTGATAATAGTGAATTCAAGATTGATTCATATCTTGAAAAACTTTTGTGAGCATAGCAATATGATTTTTCATTCCAAATCCCATAACATTTGGTTTCTCCAAAGTAAAATATTTTCATTTCCAGTCTCATTCATTATTAATGTATTTCCTTTAGGTTCTAACCATTAACTAAAACCAGAAAAAATAGTGTGAGCGACACAAATAATAATTGGAAAACCATATAATCATGAATAGAGTTTAAATTTAAGTCAATTTGGTTTTCAACCAAGTTTATTCATGATCATTTATGAAACACTGTTATTGTATCCTATACTTGGATATCTCTTTTGGGTTCTTACTAAGGTTTTCTCATCATAGTTTATAAAGGATAACTATACCTTTCTTATGATACCAACTATAATGACCCATAATTTACATAAATTGATTTTACATAATTGTTGAAGAATATTTATTACAAAATATAACAAATCTAATACAGTTCTATAGAGATATAGTGTCTTTATAAACTGGGAAACATAAAAAACTAGGTCAAAAGTCATCTTCATTGTCTCTAACTTATTTCTACTTTACTGGACCCCCTTTTGACATATCTTACTTACTACCATTATTTTAAACCTTAGGAAGGGAAACATAATATAGGGTGTGCTCAGATTCTCAATAAGGGTAAATAAGGGAGATATCAGTAATATCATAATCAAAATACATAGGAACTAACATTTTAAAATCTTATCTTGTATATATAAGATCATGATATCATGCCATGTGATAAATCGGGAAAGTTCAGAAGAATCAATGAACATAATCCCAAAATTCATAACATAACACATGATGTTTTGTGAAATACACATAAGCATCGAAAATCATTTCATATAAGTCAAGGCTCATTTCTAAGACCATCATAGCAGACAAAGTCCATTACTGAACCAAGTTCATTCCTTGATCCAGCCCTGCATTACAAAACCAATATCATTTCAAGTTCCAACCATGTCTATCTCATTAGATTTAAATATTTACCTCATGTGTTGGAGTGACATATAGGTACCACCCATCTAATAATAAAATCATTCAAACATATTCCATAAAAACATAAATCATTTATCATAGCATAACCTAAGGAATAAAATGGGTTTCTTAAACATCATTCCATCATAACACAATCCATATAAAACAAATTAATATCATATATAAAAGTTAATCATAAAAAAATAAAACCATAAGAATAATAGGGATAGTATACTTGATAACATAACCATATTAAATAATTCCATCTTAGATGGAAAATAATTTTGACATAACACTGGAACTTAATTCTTGAAAAAAATATCCTTCCTTCTTCAAAAACATTTTCATTTCTCAAAATGCCTTAAAATTTTAAAAGAAAATAATTTATTTAAAAATAAACTTGAATTATTTTATAGGAACCATCATATAAATAAGTTGGTTTGAATATGTAAAAATATGTTTATTTATTATAAATTAAAAAACATTGTCCCCGTACTTTTTCCAAAAAAGTCAAAAAGTACCTCGAATCGAATAATGGAAAAATATCCCATTCATACGATTTAATAAGAATTCACCAATGTGTAAAATTTAATTTAAATTTTTTTAAGAATATAAATTATATAAAATATTTTTGAAACATGGATTTGGTTGAAAAATATACCCCAGTAAAGACTTATATATTAATAATCTTAGATAATAATGGGATTATAAAATTATCCCTTACCATAGGTCTGATTTCCCTTGTATGTATCTGAAACTCATGTATAATGATTTTAATAACATAATTTACATATTTCTGAATCATATTAACTTCTATATTATCATATATGACCATATTATTGTCCATTGTTAACAACATTTCATTATTACTTGTTATTCGGATATTAACTGCTTCATTTTCTTATGCATGTGTTGTATAATAAGTTTTGTTTCTTATTCATAGGTCACAGTTATATAATTAATAAATTATATTAACATGATGTATACTATATGTATTCATTTTTTCGTTTATATAATCATGTTTCAATGAAGATCATGTTAAATGAATCACATCAAATTGTAGAGGTTGTAGGTCATACGTATGCACGAGTGATGTTATCATTCCCATATTTGTTGAATGGTATTGAATTGGATGGTTTAGAATATTTCATAATTAAAATATTGTTATAATAATCATATATTATTATTATTTCAATCATTATACCCATCCAAGTAAGGTGTTGGTAAAAAACAGATTACACCACAACATGGAGATGGTAAGCCATACGTATGCATGCGTGGTGATTTCAATTATTATAGGATGGATAGATAGTGGAATATGGTTTTCTTGTAATTATAATAATAACCCAATATATAATTTATACAATATTTATTACTTTATAATGAAACAACTCATAAATAGGAAGAAGAGGAAGGAATAATTTTGAATGAATAGGTAGAGAACGTTTCCTCTTCTTCGATGTGCTTCCTCTAAATCGCCTCTTAGAGAACTAGAGATGGAATTTGAAGAAGAAAAAAACCAATATGATGTAAAAATGGAAGATGATAATGTAAAATGGGTAGGGGATAATCGAGCTTGAAGGCTCAAAGTTAAGTGATTAGGTGACGTAGGTGGTGCCCTTTTAAAATTGAGGTGAGGGGCATTGTTGGGGAATCCAAAAATATTAATTTATAATAAACTAAAACACCATAAAACCCTTAAAAATTCCCCACATTTGAATATTATATGATATAGGGTCTTAATCTAGTCAATAAATATATTTTATAATGGTTTTTATGTCAATATATATATTAAAATTTTAGTTTACGCATAGTTATTCTTTATAAATTTAATGAATATAACAAAAACATAAATATTAAAAGTGGGATATATTTACTTAATTGGTGTAAATTAGACCATAAAAAATATTTTAGAACATTTTCTACCATACCATAATCATTATATATTTTGAAAAAAAATAAGTTTTTTATAATTTAATAAAAAAATTATTTTGATCAGTAATCAATCGTGTCAATTTTCATGCTATTCAATTCATCAATTTTTAAAAATATCATGATAAGAAGTAAACTTTGAACAAAATATTTTATTATATTTCTAAGAGATAAATTTCTTCATTAAAATATATTAATAATATTCATTATCCCCAATTATATTTATATTAATACTCTTATTAACATTTATTTGTTATCTCTTTTAGAAAAATAATTTCTAAATATCTTTTGTATAATTATTTAATATAGTTATTTTTTAATAAAATTGAAAAATTAAATATTTCTATGAAGTTAAATATAATATATTTAAAATTAATATTTTTTCGAAATTGTCTTTTGTAAAATCCAACATTTAAAATATTATACATATTAAATTATAAATGTTACAGCTTTGATATCACATTAATTAAAATAATGTAAGTGTCACAATCTATCCTATAAGGCTCAAAATGGACACTAACTCTTCTGTTTGGTGGTTATTGTCTATATCTACTCTACCAATAATATTTGGTCACATTTTTTGGTCTTTTATAGTAATTAGATTTAAAAAAAATTGTTTTATTAATTTCACTTTAATTAATTTTTACACCATAAATGTATAAGCCTTTAAGGTAATTATTTATTTCTTAAAAATTATAAATAAATTACCATGATAAATAAAAATGTTTTATTTTTCAAATTAGTATTGATAATCTAATTTATCTTCTGTATAACTATATAAAAAATGATATAATTATTAAAGTTTGAGTACCACATATTTAAATTTTCCTTTAAATAAAATAAATTAAATATTTTAATACCATCCATGTGGTTTCCAAAGGACTCCATTTCTACAATAGTATTATTCATGTAGAAAAAAATCATCCAATGATGTTAAAAAAAATTAGGGTAATTTTATACAAGTATGCTAATCCTTAATTACCTGATTTAGAAATTACAAAAGTTATAATTAATAATTCCCATAAATAAAATAATGCAATGTACATAATTTGGACCTGCTTATGAAAAATATGGAATCCATTTTCAAAAATTCAAAACACATAAGTTTTAGTAGTATTTAATTTAAAGTTATTCTCTTTGTCTGAAAAAGAGAATTATCTCTTAAAAGACAAAACATTGTAATAGATTAAATTGTTTTTACATCTAAATTAAATTTAAACTTTATGCTAATTACAACAATTATATTGAATAATAAAAATATATTCTAATTCCATTTTGAATTTATTAAATATTATAATCAAACCATATAATATTTTTGATGAAAAAAGTTCTAATCAATTAAAATTTTGTGTATTTTTACTATTCAATGAAATTTGAAACAAAAAAATTAAAAATTCATCCAATGAGGATTTTTATATTAACACATCCAAATAACAATTTTTTTGGTCACAAGAAAATTATTAATGTGTCAAAATATTAATTTAAAAAGGGTTCTCCATTAAAAGGCATAAAAATTTTCCCTTTTAAAAATATAGGTTTTTATACATCAAATAGGGTTTATTCATACCATATGAAAACAATATCAGTTGTATGAATGTCAAAAATATGTTATTAGTTATACAAAAAATATATTTCATTAATTTTATTTTCTAATAGTAATTCAAAAATATACACATATATAATTAACTTATTTTTTAATTAATAATTGGTAGCGAACAAATTCACCACACATTTTCATAAGATAGTTATATTAATTCTTGTTAACCTAACCATAGGGTTAAAATGTTCATTTTATACTAAATAATATCTTGTTTTGTTTAAACTAAGTATTATTTTAAATGTAAGATATTTAATAATTAAAGTAATTTTGACAAAATAATTTATAAAAATATCTGAGTGTCATAGTGTGAAAAAATGTTATGTCATTCCAAAGGTAAAACACACATTTCAAACCTAACGGTCATTTTCAAGTTCTCATATGATACACCACTTGTGAGATATTCCATTTTTTCAAAAAAGTATTTATAATGATATAATATATTAAATATTTTTATTCTATCAGCACCGAGGCATGAAGGGCACTATAATATCATGCTAACTCGACACCTAACTCTGAAAGTATTCAATAAAATATTATAAGGTGTTAAAAATATTTTTACCCTTACACTAAATATTTAAATCATTTTTATGTGATTTTTTTGAAATATTATATTTTCACATAAAATATTTATAAATTATCAATAGTGGGTTTTTTATAATCATAAATTTTTTTGGATATTATAACTCTCACACACTATTAACATCTCTCCCCCAAGAAGTACCATTACTAGTCATTCGCAAAAAAATATATCAACTGAGATCGAAAATCATACTCATGATCCCATATGATCTATTGGATCAGTCCACGTTCCCAACGAATCTGGATAAATGGTACCATCTTCCCTCACATAAAATGTAACACCCCAAGATTTCATAGTGTGTTATTTCTTCAAAATAATTTAATAACTTGCACTACACGCAACACCGAGTTCAATTACACCATGACTTACCAAAAAAAAAGCCATTAAAAGAGGTCCTGAATAGTATTAACTAAATTTTAAACTTTATAATTTTAGAATCCATATTATGAGTTTCTTAGTCATAATGCAAGAACAGATTCATTTTCAGTATTGCACTTTTATCAACTTTTGATAGTGAAACATTTTTAAATACAATATTTTAAACTTTTTGACTAAATGGAGACATCAAAAAAAATTTAAAATGAAACATCCCAAGCTTCCACGGTACGCTTTCCTTTGAATAAAACAGTAGCGTGTGTTGTACGCAACTTCGTGTTTTAACACACTCCACAACCGATCAAACAAGCCATTATGAATAGTAATACCTAATTTTTGAAATTATATATATTTTATTTTTAAAAATGGACTTCATTTTTGGATTCGGAATATCAAATTTAGCCTAAGGTGAAATTTTGGTACTTTTCAGATAACTTTAATATTTTGATGAATAGTGAAAATTACTAAATTTTAATTAAAAACAACTTTTTTAATCAAAATAATTAATAGTGATAAATTATGAATTTTAGTGGTTTTAAAGTATATTTAGAATATATTTTTACCACTTAATATAATGTTGGTCATTGGACATAATTTTACAATTAAACCGAACATAAACTAGTGTCAATCTTTTGATAGTTATTATCTCTTAAAAACACGCTTTTTGTTTTGACAGCGGGAATTAATTTTAAATTAATTTCTGCCACTTCTGTGTTTTGAATTTAGAAAAATGGATTCCATATTTGGAATCAGTATGTTCAAATTGTTTAAATAGGTAACTTTTATTTTTAGACATTTTGAATAATTACTGCGGTAAATATTTTATTTACCATGGTTAAGGGTAAATCCGGTAAATAAGGGTTAAAAAAATAATATTATAATAATACTAAATTACCCTAAAACGTGTCTTAACCCTATTGGTTGATACATGGTCGACCATGGGAATCTTTGGGTCTATTTTGGGACCCCATGGATCCACTTGTAAGTGATAATGACACATTATATTAATAAAGCTAAAATAAAAATAAAAATGGCATAAGCTTACATCCTTTAGAAGAACAATTTTTAAATAGGGTTATACATGTTGGATTTTCGATTATAAATATTCATTAGAAAGATAAAAAGATTTCCTACATAATTATATTTTATTTATAATTTTTAGACGTTAAATATTTTATTTTATTTATGACACAATGATGATGTAGTAATTACTATAATAGTGAAAAATTAAAATAAGTGATATTATAAATACCCAAATAAATATAATATGAAACTTTTAATGAATCAAACTAATTTTCTAGGATAATATGATATATTAGGATTGATTTAATTGACTTTTTTCGAAGTAATCAATCTGTTATGAGTTTCAAAAAAATCAACTATTGAATAGTGTCAAAATTGACATAAAAGAGTTCTTAAAACAAATATTATATTATTAATTGATATTAAATTCCTAAAAATTTAAGGTTCGGCCAAGAGACTTATAGTATGATAGGTTAATCATTAATGGACCACTTGGGGGTCTCTTGGATGTATATAGTAAGTTTATTAACCATATTATATAAAAATACAAAGAGACATTGTAAAAGTGAAACTAATTAACTTAGAGTTAATACTTAAAGATAAGGTTAATATAAGTACCCAAACCTGTCTAAATTATATTGGTTGAGTGGTTTTCGACCTATCCCCACCTTAACCTTTGAATAATAAACTTTGGAGCCATTAGAAACCGAATATGAATTTATTATAAATTAATATTTCTAGATTTTCCAAAGGTGCCCCTCACCCCTCTTATAAAAGGGCACTCCTCCTTCTCTTTTCCTCACACCTCTCAAGCCACTTGGCTCATCCAAACTCTGCCCCAATAATCTCCCCACATCCCTCTCCTCCTCCTTGAAGCTTCCCCTTAGGCAGAAAGCATTTCAAGAAGTCCTTTGGTTCCAACCAAAGTGAGTTACCTAGATTAAAGGTAACGATTTCTCTTAAATTATTTTTATTTATTTTGCTTCTCCAACCCCCAAACTCTTTTTATTTCCTTTCTTTTGTAACAACACCAGTATCCTCAATATACTAGGATGTTGTTATAAGAAGGATTCAAACTACACATACACACAACTCCATCTAATGGATGATGAACATAATGTTTCTGTGGATGGCAAACTAACGCCTCACGAAACGATGATTGTTCAAATACATCTTACCACCTCTCATGGTGGCCATTATGATGGCACTGTAATTAAATATGATATTAATGATATATATTTTATATATAAGCTTCTGTAATTCCATTTTATTTCATACCATTATTCGTTTCATGTTGTATATACATACGATAATTTCATTTGAGGAAGTGCGGACTACCGCCCCCTTAAAATGATATGACTCGTTCATACCACAAATGGAACGTATAAAGGATGGTGTTAATGAACTTAAGTAACATATATAAAATATATTATATTATACTGGAATAGTAATATACCAATGTATCATTTGGATTTGATTCTTTTAAAATAAAAAATTGAATGGAAGTAGCGTTCGTGCGTACGTACGGACTACCGTCTCCACGAACGCGATAAGATTCATTCTCCATCATATCCATCCAAGTCTTATTCTCATTTTGGGGTTAAAAATAATGTTAATATCATTCTGATTATGAATAAGATATAATCTATCCATTACAAACATGTCTTACGTAACCAAACATTTAAGAAGAACGAATCGATTATCACCCTAAACGACGATAATACTAAGATATTATTAATAAAGCAATGTTAAAAGATCATATATGATATCATATTAATGTATATGATTCTTGTATAATTTAATAACAATTATTTCACCATTATACAGGAGGTTAACCTACCCCAACCAAGGAAAAGTACAAGGTAAGGGTTATTTCACAATCTCTTCATTATCCGAGGTTGTTTATATGTAATAATCTACTGGGATCTCGTTATCATCCACATCCATGTTTCTTCAAAATGTATTTCAAAACATTTTTACAAGAATATGGGTTAAAGTCATTTATACTTTTTTTTGACTTTTTATAAGAGAAATCTTTCCGTCGTTTTCCAAACAAGGTGCTTTTTAACCTTTTCGACAGAATTAAGATAAGAATGTTTTTTTTAACTTATACGGCGGGTGCGGTTATTTTACGCCGTTATAAAATCTTCAAAGTTTTCCTTACAAGCTTATAAGAATATTTTCAAAGAAAATGTTTTATTTTATATGGATCTTAAATGATTTCAAAATAAAAGGAGATACTTCTTTAAAAAGAATTTTGATTTCATCTATGTCAACATCCTTCGATGGATTTTAAGATTATTTGAAGTTGATTTATTATGATACAAAAATTCTATATTGAATTGAAGGTTTTGTGATATGTTTGACTGTGGATGTGCTATTTTTATACCATTCATAGTTTATGGTGAAATTATTGACATTTCGTATGCTAGTTTTAATCCGAATGTTTATGTTATATTTCAAACTTTTCTTCAGATGAATGTGCTAAACAAGTATGTTCCGGGTTGGGGACCGGTAAAAGTAAGCCCTCCAGGTTGGGGACTGGTAAAAGTAAGCCCTCCAGGTTGGGGACTGGTTAAAGTAAGCCCTCCAGGTTAGGGACTGGTAAAAGTATGCCCTCCGGGTTGGTGTCCGGTTATTAGAGGCACTCCGGGTTGGTGTCCGGTTATTAGAGGCACTCCGGGTTGGTGTCCGGTTATTAGAGGCACTCCGGGTTGTGTTCCGGTTAGAAGTAACCCCTAGGTCTTGGGATGAGGCCTAGACAAAGAAATTAACGTTTAGCATTATGCATTCCAACATTATGAAAGTGGTTATTGATTTTTGCATGTGATTATTCGATTAGTAGAATATCCATGTGAATAAGTAAATGGCATTATTTCATTTTACTTTTGCCATACTATGTTGAAGTTCAAGTTTAAAAGGCTTTTGTTTTAGTAATTCATTGCCTTAAATGTTTATGCTTATTTTGAATGTTCCGCTATATTGTTATCCTTACTGGGCATTTGAGCTCACCCCTTTCCTATGTTTTATTTTTCCCAGGAAGTGAAGATGTAAGTTATGAATGACCTGCAAGGATATTATGAGGGGATTATAGTGTGGACTGTGGAAACAATATGTTGTTGTAGTAGTTTTTTGTTTAATGATGTAATGTAAAACTTATGAATATATCTAGTGTTTCCAAGGCTACTAAACCAACCGGTCTTTCGAGATTTGATATTTCTTGTGATCATGCCAATGTTATGTAATAATGCACCGACTCTTGGTAACTGGGGTCGGGGTGTTACAGTTGGTATCAGAGGAAGTTTAGTACAAACCTTGGAAGCTAGATTTAGATAAACTCTGATTATAGCATGTAGACCTAAGATGAACTTTGAGGATTAGTGTAGAAGAACTTCCTAGAATTTTGGTATTGTAGAGATTTTGTGAGTTTTCCGAGCAATAAATCCCTATCTGGATACGAGCAGGTAGAGGCAGCTCTGGCACAGATGTACCTAGGGGTAAAACCCGAAAACACCGCTTTGAGCTAGACTCGAACGGGAACTGGTGCACGACAACGGGCCTTGCTGCACTCTTGGTTACGACACTCCCGGGGGATATGCTTAGGATAACTCTCATTTTCTTTACAAATCATTATGAAGGGTTTATGTGTATATACTTCCTCAAAGAAAACATTTTTATGATTATGGATTATATCCATAAATAGTTAAATTTATGTTAAGTGTTTTATAAGTATGGGATTATGTATTTTGATTCATAAACTGGTCTAGTTTATGCCATTGTTTAGAAATGGCGCCCAGTAGAAGGAATGAGAACTCCAGAAATACACATGATCCAAAGAGAAGGAAGGATCATATCTTTCATGGTCTTAGGCTAGAATTTATAAGAGAAATAGTCTCCCATGTATTATCATCATATGAATAAATAATATCATGTGTTGATAAGATAAGTAAAGAGTTTACTGAGTCCTATGGCTTTGAAGGGAATCAAGAGAAGAAAAGGATGGAAGAGAGAAAGATGGATAAAGGGAAAAGGGAAAAGAAGAATTTTCCCATATGTGGTAACCGTGGAAAGAAACACCCTGGAACTTGCCTGAAAGGAATGGGAGTTTGTTATAAGTGTGGAGGAAAAGGGCACAAAGTACGTGACTGTAAGGGTAAGAAAGTGGTTTTAAATGTACAATGCTTCATTTGCAAGGAGTTTGGACACTACGCGAACCTATGTCCCAGTCATCAGACTATGCCGTAAATGATGTTATTGGATAATAATCAAGTTATGATACTACCACAGATGAAGAGGAATGATTAGAGTTCATATGTTGATTATGTCAATTGAGTGTTGTATCAACAATGTACTTGTTATAATAATTATGGAGTATATAAGGATTGTACTGCAGTACTATTTCATTAAGGACTTGAGATTGTGTGGAACAAAGAAAAGTGACTCAATAGCAGGATAAATTTTTGGAAAATATATGGTTGAGAGAATGATAAATCATAATATAGTTCTGATACTGAGGTAGTGATTTTGGAATAATATGTGATTTTTTTGGATAAATTATATTGGATATTCTTGACTACCTTGAAACCGATTAATGATTTGTATATTCCATCATTTTTGGGGTTTAAAACATTTTTTTTGATTGATGAAATATATCTAGCATTCTATATGAAATAAGGGAGCATGAATATAATCAATAAGGAATATGGTAATTCAGGATGTTTCAGTGTATTAGAAGAATACAAGATGAAGGTATTCATATGCTATTACGGGGTAAAAAGGATCTACATTATGTTTACCTTTCTTATAAATGTTTGACTGTGAGTTTGGATAGAAGTATTTTGGATAGTTCTAGTTTGTATTATTTTGGATTTCCATAAAAGGACAACACGGAGGTCGGGTGGCAACCCGTCGCGTCCGACAAGGCCGCAAGACTTGAACCCGCAACCGAAGGGCGACAAGGGTGTATCACCTACCACTATCCCACGAGATGTCCTAGATTAAATAAAGTAGTTTTTTTAAAAGATCTGGTAGATGAATTATAAATTCGTTTATTTTGGAACCCTCTATGAATAGTATAAATAGAATTTTTTTTACGAGTGAATGATGAGTTTTTGGTAGAAATCTATTAAGGGATAAAACTCTAATTTTAAAGTAAGTATATATCCTTATGATATTAGCCAATCTCATAAATAAATTCCTCATCATTAAGAAAAGGAACTTAGAACAAAAATGTTGTCCTAGATGGTACCTTAGATCATCACTAATTTATGGCTTTGGGATTGTTGGCCTTTTCATAGCCATGTTCTCTACCACTCTCCATCAGATAATTGATGGTTAGATTTCTCCTCCATATCCATATTTTCCTACATGGAACCCTAGTATGTGTTATTTTCGGTAATCTTCATACTTTCCATTCTTTATTTTAAATAGAGGCCTCATTAATTCATTTTTCGATGTGGGATTTCAACTAAGATATTTTGAAACGTCAAAATGTGTTATCCTAATACCCTATGTTTTGTTGAACCGATGGTATTTCAAATCATCATAGATTGATGAATTTAAGGACCTCAATTTTATACTTGTTTGTGATTGATGACCTGAATCACTACCTATAAATATTTACGTTTTTCCTCCAATTATATGTCTCTAATTACCACCAATGTTCTCCTAATCGAGATCATAATTTGGTGGTGACCCTTTCATTTCTCTTTTCCTCATATTAAGACTAAATTTTAGTAACCCTATTTCCGATGTGGGTTTTCCCACAAATATATTATATATTTTCAACCTTTCATTTTCGAAGAACAATTTCAAATTGCGAGGACGCAATTTATTGAAGGAGGGGAGAATGTAACACCCCAAGATTTCATAGTGTGTTATTTCTTCAAAATAATTTAATAACTTGCACTACACGCAACACCGAGTTCAATTACACCATGACTTACCAAAAAAAAAGCCATTAAAAGAGGTCCTGAATAGTATTAACTAAATTTTAAACTTTATAATTTTAGAATCCATATTATGAGTTTCTTAGTCATAATGCAAGAACAGATTCATTTTCAGTATTGCACTTTTATCAACTTTTGATAGTGAAACATTTTTAAATACAATATTTTAAACTTTTTGACTAAATGGAGACATCAAAAAAATTTAAAATGAAACATCCCAAGCTTCCACGGTACGCTTTCCTTTGAATAAAACAGTAGCGTGTGTTGTACGCAACTTCGTGTTTTAACACACACCACAACCGATCAAACAAGCCATTATGAATAGTAATACCTAATTTTTGAAATTATATATATTTTATTTTTAAAAATGGACTTCATTTTTGGATTCGGAATATCAAATTTAGCCTAAGGTGAAATTTTGGTACTTTTCAGATAACTTTAATATTTTGATGAATAGTGAAAATTACTAAATTTTAATTAAAAACAACTTTTTTAATCAAGATAATTAATAGTGATAAATTATGAATTTTAGTGGTTTTAAAGTATATTTAGAATATATTTTTACCACTTAATATAATGTTGTTCATTGGACATAATTTTACAATTAAACCGAACATAAACTAGTGTCAATCTTTTGATAGTTATTATCTCTTAAAAACACGCTTTTTGTTTTGACAGCGGGAATTAATTTTAAATTAATTTCTGCCACTTCTGTGTTTTGAATTTAGAAAAATGGATTCCATATTTGGAATCAGGATGTTCAAATTGTTTAAATAGGTAACTTTTATTTTTAGACATTTTGAATAATTACTGCGGTAAATATTTTATTTACCATGGTTAAGGGTAAATCCGGTAAATAAGGGTTAAAAAAATAATATTATAATAATACTAAATTACCGTAAAACGTGTCTTAACCCTATTGGTTGATACATGGTCGACCATGGGAATCTTTGGGTCTATTTTGGGACCCCATGGATCCACTTGTAAGTGATAATGACACATTATATTAATAAAGCTAAAATAAAAATAAAAATGGCATAAGCTTACATCCTTTAGAAGAACAATTTTTACATAGGGTTATACATGTTGGATTTTCGATTATAAATATTCATTAGAAAGATAAAAAGATTTCCTACATAATTATATTTTATTTATAATTTTTAGACATTAAATAATGTATTTTATTTATGACACAATGATGATGTAGTAATTACTATAATAGTGAAAAATTAAAATAAGTGATATTATAAATACCCAAATAAATATAATATGAAACTTTTAATGAATTAAACTAATTTTTTAGGATAATATGATATATTAGGATTGATTTAATTGACTTTGTTCGAAGTAATCAATCTGTTATGAGTTTCACAAAAATCAACTATTGAATAGTGTCAAAATTGACATAAAAGAGATCTTAAAACAAATATTATATTATTAATTGATATTAAATTCCTAAAAATCTAAGGTTCGGCCAAGAGACTTATATTATGATAGGTTAATCGTTAATGGACCACTTGGGGGTCGCTTGGATGTATATAGTAAGTTTATTAACCATATTATATAAAAATACAAAGAGACATTGTAAAAGTGAAACTAATTAACTTAGAGTTAATACTTAAAGATAAGGTTAATATAAGTACCCAAACCTGTCTAAATTCTATTGGTTGAGTGGTTTTCGACCTATCCCCACCTTAACCTTTGAATAATCAACTTTGGAGCCATTAGAAACCGAATATGAATTTATTATAAATTAATATTTCTAGCTTTTCCAAAGGTGCCCCTCACCCCTCTTATAAAAGGGCACTCCTCCTTCTCTTTTCCTCACACCTCTCAAGTCACTTGGCTCTTCCAAACTCTGCCCAAATAATCTCCCCACATCCCTCTCCTCCTCCTTGAAGCTTCCCCTTAGTCAGAAAGCATTTCAAGAAGTCCTTTGGTTCCAACCAAAGTGAGTTACCTAGATTAAAGGTAACGATTTCTCTTAAATTATTTTCATTTATTTTGCTTCTCCAACCACCAAACTCTTTTTATTTCCTTTCTTTTGTAACAACACCATTATCCTCAATATACTAGGATGTTGTTATAAGAAGGATTCAAACTACACATACACACAACTCCATCTAATGGATGATGAACATAATGTTTCTGTGGATGGCAAACTAACGCCTCACGAAACGATGATTGTTCAAATACATCTTACCACCTCTCATGGTGGCCATTATGATGGCACTGTAATTAAATATGATATTAATGATATATATTTTATATATAAGCTTCTGTAATTCCATTTTATTTCATACCATTATTTGTTTCATGTTGTATATACATACGATAATTTCATTTGAGGAAGTGCGGACTACCGCCCCCTTAAAATGATATGACTCATTCATACCACACATGGAACGTATAAAGGATGGTGTTAATGAACTTAAGTAACATATATAAAATATATTATATTATACTGGAATAGTAATATACCAATGTATCATTTGGATTTGATTCTTTTAAAATAAAAAATTGAATGGAAGTAGCGTTCGTGCGTACGTACGGACTACCGTCTCCACGAACGCGATAAGATTCATTCTCCATCATATCCATCCAAGTATTATTCTCATTTTGGGGTTAAAAATAATGTTAATATCATTCTGATTATGAATAAGATATAATCTATCCATTACAAACATGTCTTACGTAACCAAACATTTAAGAAGAACGAATCGATTATCACCCTAAACGACGATAATACTAAGATATTATTAATAAAGCAATGTTAAAAGATCATATATGATATCATATTAATGTATATGATTCTTGTATAATTTAATAACAATTATTTCACCATTATACAGGAGGTTAACCTACCCCAACCAAGGAAAAGTACAAGGTAAGGGTTATTTCACAATCTCTTCATTATCCGAGATTGTTTATATGTAATAATCTACTGGGATCTCGTTATCATCCACATCCATGTTTCTTCAAAATGTATTTCAAAACATTTTTACAAGAATATGGGTTAAAGTCATTTATACTTTTTTTTGACTTTTTATAAGAGGAATCTTTCCGTCGTTTTCCAAACAAGGTGCTTTTTAACCTTTTCGACAGAATTAAGATAAGAATGTTTTTTTTAACTTATACGGCGGGTGCGGTTATTTTACGCCGTTATAAAATCTTCAAAGTTTTCCTTACAAGCTTATAAGAATATTTTCAAAGAAAATTTTTTATTTTATATGGATCTTAAATGATTTCAAAATAAAAGGAGATACTTCTTTAAAAAGAATTTTGATTTCATCTATGTCAACATCCTTTGATGGATTTTAAGATTATTTGAAGTTGATTTATTATGATACAAAAATTCTATATTGAATTGAAGGTTTTGTGATATTTTTGACTGTGGATGTGCTATTTTTATACCATTCATAGTTTATGGTGAAATTATTGACATTTCGTATGCTATTTTTAATCCGAATGTTTATGTTATATTTCAAACTTTTCTTCAGATGAATGTGCTAAACAAGTATGTTCCGGGTTGGGGACCGGTAAAAGTAAGCCGTCCAGGTTGGGGACTGGTAAAAGTAAGCCCTCCAAGTTGGGGACTGGTTAAAGTAAGCCCTCCAGGTTAGGGACTGGTAAAAGTATGCCCTCCGGGTTGGTGTCCGGTTATTAGAGTCACTCCAGGTTGGTGTCCGGTTATTAGAGGCACTCCGGGTTGGTGTCCGGTTATTAGAGGCACTCAGGGTTGGGTTCCGGTTAGAAGTAACCCCTAGGTCTTGGGATGAGGCCTAGACAAAGAAATTAACGTTTAGCATTATGCATTCCAACATTATGAAAGTGGTTATTGATTTTTTCATGTGATTATTCGATTAGTAGAATATCCATGTGAATAAGTAAATGGCATTATTTCATTTTACTTTTGCCATACTATGTTGAAGTTCAAGTTTAAAAGTCTTTTGTTTTAGTAATTCATTGCCTTAAATGTTTATGCTTATTTTGAATGTTCCGCTATATTGTTATCCTTACTGGGCATTTGAGCTCACCCCTTTCCTATGTTTTATTTTTCCCAGGAAGTGAAGATGTAAGTTATGAATGACCTGCAAGGATATTATGAGGGGATTATAGTGTGGACTGTGGAAACAATATGTTGTTGTAGTAGTTTTTTGTTTAATGATGTAATGTAAAACTTATGAATATATCTAGTGTTTCCAAGGCTACTAAACCAACCGGTCTTTCGAGATTTGATCTTTCTTGTGATCATGCCAATGTTATGTAATAATGCACCGACTCTTGGTAACTGGGGTCGGGGTGTTACAGTTGGTATCAGAGGAAGTTTAGTACAAACCTTGGAAGCTAGATTTAGATAAACTCTGATTATAGCACGTAGACCTAAGATGAACTTTGAGGATTAGTGTAGAAAAACTTCCTAGAATTTTGGTATTGTAGAGATTTTGTGAGTTTTCCGAGCAATAAATCCCTATCTGGATACGAGCAGGTAGAGGCGGCTCTGGCACAGATGTACCTAGGGGTAAAACCCGAAAACACCGCTTTGAGCTAGACTCGAACGGGAACTGGTGCACGACAACGGGCCTTGCTGCACTCTTGGTTACGACACTCCCGGGGGATATGCTTAGGATAACTCTCATTTTCTTTACAAATCATTATGAAGGGTTTATGTGTATATACTTCCTCAAAGAAAACATTTTTATGATTATGGATTATATCCATAAATAGTTAAATTTATGTTAAGTGTTTTATAAGTATGGGATTATGTATTTTGATTCATAAACTGATCTAGTTTATGCCATTGTTTAGAAATGGCGCCCAGTAGAAGGAATGAGAACTCCAGAAATACACATGATCCAAAGAGAAGGAAGGATCATATCTTTCATGGTCTTAGGCTAGAATTTATAAGAGAAATAGTCTCCCATGTATTATCATCATATGAAGAAATAATATCATGTGTTGATAAGATAAGTAAAGAGTTTACTGAGTCATATGGCTTTGAAGGGAATCAAGAGAAGAAAAGGATGGAAGAGAGAAAGATGGATAAAGGGAAAAGGGAAAAGAAGAATTTTCCCATATGTGGTAACCGTGGAAAGAAACACCCTGGAACTTGCCTGAAAGGAATGGGAGTTTGTTATAAGTGTGGAGGAAAAGGGCACAAAGTACGTGACTGCAAGGGTAAGAAAGTGGTTTTAAATGTACAATGCTTCATTTGCAAGGAGTTTGGACACTACGCGAACCTATGTCCCAGTCATCAGACTATGCCGCAAATGATGTTATTGGATAATAATCAAGTTATGATACTACCACAGATGAAGAGGAATGATTAGAGTTCATATGTTGATTATGTCAATTGAGTGTTGTATCAACAATGTACTTGTTATAATAATTATGGAGTATATAAGGATTGTACTACAGTACTATTTCATTAAGGACTTGAGATTGTGTGGAACAAAGAAAAGTGACTCAATAGCAGGATAAATTTTTGGAAAATATATGGTTGAGAGAATGATAAATCATAATATAGTTCTGATACTGAGGTAGTGATTTTGGAATAATATGTGATTTTTTTGGATAAATTATATTGGATATTCTTGACTACCTTGAAACCGATTAATGATTTGTATATTCCATCATTTTTGGGGTTTAAAACATTTTTTTTTGATTGATGAAATATATCTAGCATTCTATATGAAATAAGGCAGCATGAATATAATCAATAAGGAATATGGTAATTCAGGATGTTTCAGTGTATTAGAAGAATACAAGATGAAGGTATTCATATGCTATTACGGGGTAAAAAGGATCTACATTATGTTTACCTTTCTTATAAATGTTTGACTGTGAGTTTGGATAGAAGTATTTTGGATAGTTCTAGTTGGTATTATTTTGGATTTCCATAAAAGGACAACACGGAGGTCGGGTGGCAACCCGTCGCGTCCGACAAGGCCGCAAGACTTGAACCCGCAACCGAAGGGCGACAAGGGTGTATCACCTACCACTATCCCACGAGATGTCCTAGATTAAATAAAGTAGTTTTTTTAAAAGATCTGGTAGATGAATTATAAATTCGTTTATTTTGGAACCCTCTATGAATAGTATAAATAGAATTTTTTTTACGAGTGAATGATGAGTTTTTGGTAGAAATCTATTAAGGGATAAAACTCTAATTTTAAAGTAAGTATATATCCTTATGATATTAGCCAATCTCATAAATAAATTCCTCATCATTAAGAAAAGGAACTTAGAACAAAAATGTTGTCCTAGATGGTACCTTAGATCATCACTAATTTATGGCTTTGGGATTGTTGGCCTTTTCATAGCCATGTTCTCTACCACTCTCCATCAGATAATTGATGGTTAGATTTCTCCTCCATATCCATATTTTCCTACATGGAACCCTAGTATGTGTTATTTTCGGTAATCTTCATACTTTCCATTCTTTATTTTAAATAGAGGCCTCATTAATTCATTTTTCGATGTGGGATTTCAACTAAGATATTTTGAAACGTCAAAATGTGTTATCCTAATACCCTATGTTTTGTTGAACCGATGGTATTTCAAATCATCATAGATTGATGAATTTAAGGACCTCAATTTTATACTTGTTTGTGATTGATGACCTGAATCACTACCTATAAATATTTACGTTTTTCCTCCAATTATATGTCTCTAATTACCACCAATGTTCTCCTAATCGAGATCATAATTTGGTGGTGACCCTTTCATTTCTCTTTTCCTCATATTAAGACTAAATTTTAGTAACCCTATTTCCGATGTGGGTTTTCCCACAAATATATTATATATTTTCAACCTTTCATTTTCGAAGAACAATTTCAAATTGCGAGGACGCAATTTATTGAAGGAGGGGAGAATGTAACACCCCAAGATTTCATAGTGTGTTATTTCTTCAAAATAATTTAATAACTTGCACTACACGCAACACCGAGTTCAATTACACCATGACTTACCAAAAAAAAAGCCATTAAAAGAGGTCCTGAATAGTATTAACTAAATTTTAAACTTTATAATTTTAGAATCCATATTATGAGTTTCTTAGTCATAATGCAAGAACAGATTCATTTTCAGTATTGCACTTTTATCAACTTTTGATAGTGAAACATTTTTAAATACAATATTTTAAACTTTTTGACTAAATGGAGACATCAAAAAAATTTAAAATGAAACATCCCAAGCTTCCACGGTACGCTTTCCTTTGAATAAAACAGTAGCGTGTGTTGTACGCAACTTCGTGTTTTAACACACACCACAACCGATCAAACAAGCCATTATGAATAGTAATACCTAATTTTTGAAATTATATATATTTTATTTTTAAAAATGGACTTCATTTTTGGATTCGGAATATCAAATTTAGCCTAAGGTGAAATTTTGGTACTTTTCAGATAACTTTAATATTTTGATGAATAGTGAAAATTACTAAATTTTAATTAAAAACAACTTTTTTAATCAAAATAATTAATAGTGATAAATTATGAATTTTAGTGGTTTTAAAGTATATTTAGAATATATTTTTACCACTTAATATAATGTTGTTAATTGGACATAATTTTACAATTAAACCGAACATAAACTAGTGTCACTCTTTTGATAGTTATTATCTCTTAAAAACACGCTTTTTGTTTTGACAGCGGGAATTAATTTTAAATTAATTTCTGCCACTTCTGTGTTTTGAATTTAGAAAAATGGATTCCATATTTGGAATCAGGATTTTCAAATTGTTTAAATAGGTAACTTTTATTTTTAGACAATTTGAATAATTACTGCGGTAAATATTTTATTTACCATGGTTAAGGGTAAATCCGGTAAATAAGGGTTAAAAAAATAATATTATAATAATACTAAATTACACTAAAACGTGTCTTAACCCTATTGGTTGATACATGGTCGACCATGGGAATCTTTGGGTCTATTTTGGGACCCCATGGATCCACTTGTAAGTGATAATGACACATTATATTAATAAAGCTAAAATAAAAATAAAAATGGCATAAGCTTACATCCTTTAGAAGAACAATTTTTACATAGGGTTATACATGTTGGATTTTCGATTATAAATATTCATTAGAAAGATAAAAAGATTTCCTACATAATTATATTTTATTTATAATTTTTAGACATTAAATAATGTATTTTATTTATGACACAATGATGATGTAGTAATTACTATAATAGTTAAAAATTAAAATAAGTGATATTATAAATACCCAAATAAATATAATATGAAACTTTTAATGAATTAAACCAATTTTCTAGGATAATATGATATATTAGGATTGATGTAATTGACTTTGTTCGAAGTAATCAATCTGTTATGAGTTTCACAAAAATCAACTATTGAATAGTGTCAAAATTGACATAAAAGAGTTCTTAAAACAAATATTATATTATTAATTGATATTAAATTCCTAAAAATCTAAGGTTCGGCCAAGAGACTTATATTATGATAGCTTAATCATTAATGGACCACTTGGGGGTCGCTTGGATGTATATAGTAAGTTTATTAACCATATTATATAAAAATACAAAGAGACATTGTAAAAGTGAAACTAATTAACTTAGAGTTAATACTTAAAGATAAGGTTAATATAAGTACCCAAACCTGTCTAAATTCTATTGGTTGAGTGGTTTTCGACCTATCCCCACCTTAACCTCTGAATAATCAACTTTGGAGCCATTAGAAACCGAATATGAATTTATTATAAATTAATATTTCTAGCTTTTCCAAAGGTGCCCCTCACCCCTCTTATAAAAGGGCACTCCTCCTTCTCTTTTCCTCACACCTCTCAAGCCACTTGGCTCGTCCAAACTCTGCCCAAATAATCTCCCCACATCCCTCTCCTCCTCCTTTAAGCTTCCCCTTAGGCAGAAATCATTTCAAGAAGTCCTTTGGTTCCAACCAAAGTGAGTTACCTAGATTAAAGGTAACGATTTCTCTTAAATTATTTTCATTTATTTTGCTTCTCCAACCCCCAAACTCTTTTTATTTCCTTTCTTTTGTAACAACACCAGTATCCTCAATATACTAGGATGTTGTTATAAGAAGGATTCAAACTACACATACACACAACTCCATCTAATGGATGATGAACATAATGTTTCTGTGGATGGCAAACTAACGCCTCACGAAACGATGATTGTTCAAATACATCTTACCACCTCTCATGGTGGCCATTATGATGGAACTGTAATTAAATATGATATTAATGATATATATTTTATATATAAGCTTCTGTAATTCCATTTTATTTCATACCATTATTCGTTTCATGTTGTATATACATACGATAATTTCATTTGAGGAAGTGTGGACTACCGCCCCCTTAAAATGATATGACTCGTTCATACCACACATGGAACGTATAAAGGATGGTGTTAATGAACTTAAGTAACATATATAAAATATATTATATTATACTGGAATAGTAATATACCAATGTATCATTTGGATTTGATTCTTTTAAAATAAAAAATTGAATGGAAGTAGCGTTCGTGCGTACGTACGGACTACCGTCTCCCCGAACGCGATAAGATTCATTCTCCATCATATCCATCCAAGTCTTATTCTCAGTTTGGGGTTAAAAATAATGTTAATATCATTCTTATTATGAATAAGATATAATCTATCCAGTACAAACATGTCTTACGTAACCAAACATTTAAGAAGAACGAATCGATTATCACCCTAAACGACGATAATACTAAGATATTATTAATAAAGAAATGTTAAAAGATCATATATGATATCATATTAATGTATATGATTCTTGTATAATTTAATAACAATTATTTCACCATTATACAGGAGGTTAACCTACCCCAACCAAGGAAAAGTACAAGGTAAGGGTTATTTCACAATCTCTTCATTATCCGAGGTTGTTTATATGTAATAATCTACTGGGATCTCGTTATCATCCACATCCATGTTTCTTCAAAATGTATTTCAAAACATTTTTACAAGAATATGGGTTAAAGTCATTTATACTTTTTTTTGACTTTTTATAAGAGGAATCTTTCCGTCGTTTTCCAAACAAGGTGCTTTTTAACCTTTTCGACAGAATTAAGATAAGAATGTTTTTTTAACTTATACGGCGGGTGCGGTTATTTTACGCCGTTATAAAATCTTCAAAGTTTTCCTTACAAGATTATAAGAATATTTTCAAAGAAAATGTTTTATTTTATATGGATCTTAAATGATTTCAAAATAAAAGGAGATACTTCTTTAAAAAGAATTTTGATTTCATCTATGTCAACATCCTTTGATGGATTTTAAGATTATTTGAAGTTGATTTATTATGATACAAAAATTCTATATTGAATTGAAGGTTTTGTGATATGTTTGACTGTGGATGTGCTATTTTTATACCATTCATAGTTTATGGTGAAATTATTGACATTTCGTATGCTAGTTTTAATCCGAATGTTTATGTTATATTTCAAACTTTTCTTCAGATGAATGTGCTAAACAAGTATGTTCCGGGTTGGGGACCGGTAAAAGTAAGCCCTCCATGTTGGGGACTGGTAAAAGTAAGCCCTCCAGGTTGGGGATTGGTTAAAGTAAGCCCTCCAGGTTAGGGACTGGTAAAAGTATGCCCTCCGGGTTGGTGTCCGGTTATTAGAGGCACTCCGGGTTGGTGTCCGGTTATTAGAGGCACTCCGGGTTGGTGTCCGGTTATTAGAGGCACTCCGGGTTGGGTTCCGGTTAGAAGTAACCCCTAGGTCTTGGGATGAGGCCTAGACAAAGAAATTAACGTTTAGCATTATGCATTCCAACATTATGAAAGTGGTTATTGATTTTTGCATGTTATTATTCGATTAGTAGAATATCCATGTGAATAAGTAAATGGCATTATTTCATTTTACTTTTGCCATACTATGTTGAAGTTCATGTTTAAAAGGCTTTTGTTTTAGTAATTCATTGCCTTAAATGTTTATGCTTATTTTGAATGTTCCGCTATATTGTTATCCTTACTGGGCATTTGAGCTCACCCCTTTCCTATGTTTTATTTTTCCCAGGAAGTGAAGATGTAAGTTATGAATGACCTGCAAGGATATTATGAGGGGATTATAGTGTGGACTGTGGAAACAATATGTTGTTGTAGTAGTTTTTTGTTTAATGATGTAATGTAAAACTTATGAATATATCTAGTGTTTCCAAGGCTACTAAACCAACCGGTCTTTCGAGATTTGATCTTTCTTGTGATCATGCCAATGTTATGTAATAATGCACCGACTCTTGGTAACTGGGGTCGGGGTGTTACATAAAATTATCACTTAGATCCATACTCTACACCAGACACTCATTATAAGATGCATTGGGATCCGACACCATGTCCTCACGGTCGATGACATGCGTGTGATCGGATGTATACCTATGGATCATTGGACCACTAAACTTGTCTTTCATATCTCATTGGTGATATGGAAAATAAAATTTAAATTCCACTATCCTAACTTATTCAGTTATCTTGAAGTGTCCTAAAAACCATGGTTCTTTCGTTCCATGCTTCCTTAAAAATTGGTGTTCTAATGTAGGAGTCACTCTAAAGAAAACCTAACAACCAAAATCAAATAAAAAATTTCTCCTCATATGTTTGGCATATGGTTTCTTCTAGATCTCAGTGGTGATAAACCACTTCTGAATCCACTTCACTCTCTTAGTGGTCTCCTTAACCAATTTGGGATTAATAACTACTACCTCACTCACCTCATGAAAACTTAGTAATGAGTTGTATGACCTCTGAGAACGTGCCTCATAAAGTTATATTTAAATCAAACCATGGAAAATATTTTTTATGAAAACTCAACCAAGGATATGTGATTATCCCACACTCCACCAAAGTCCAGGATGCAAGATAGAAGCATATTCTTCAATATAAATATTTTATTCTCTGAAAATCTATCTATCTAAGGATGGTATGTCCTGCTCAATATTAGCTAAGTCTCTAGGGTTTTTTATCCCTACAAAAATATAAATGTAAAAAATGCATCTCTACCAAAATTAAATAATCTAGGGAACTCCATGTCAGTGTAAGATCACTTGAAAATTGATATTTTCTATCTCCTAAATTAATTGAATCTCGTTGATCAGTAAGAATTGAGATGTTTTCATTAACTGATCGAAAATAACCCAAACTACATCATGAGTCCTCATGGTCCTGAGTAACCATGTCGCAAATCCTATCATGACACATCCCCACTTCCAAAATGATATAAGAAGTTGATAGAGAAAACATATAGGTCATTGATGATCATTCTTCATCCTCATGTGGGTAATGCATCGGGAGAAACAACCGATATTATCCCTCTTCATCCTTGTCTGGTAGAACTAATGTTTTAAGACATGATACCTATTGGTCACACCAGAACATACTACCCACTTAGAGGTATGGTAATATATGATCATATCCTATCTAATAGAATTTAGGACCACTACTCTCCCTTGTACCAAGATCACTTCATCATCATCTATCTACCATATGGAATAAGATCACCATTAGCCTGTTATTCTCTCATCACAATAGATTGTTGGTCTAACTCTTATTAATTAATCACCTAATCCATAAGAATGGATATGATCACTATATTTTTTTAAGTCCCTAATCCATATCTATCTAAACTATCTTTCATTCAATAAGACAATAATATCCCAAATAATCATTGCTCCACTAATGACTACTCACCAACCTCCTTCTTATCCGGTGTTATATGGAAAAGAGCATATGAAATGATGCTTCCCTTCAGATATTTATGTTCCATATCAATGTTATACATCTACAAGTAATCAACTCGATGCCTCTAACATAAGTTCATGTCCCTCTCTGTGAATATATAATGAAGGATATTGTGGTCCATGGTAAAAAAATCAATCATAAAGGAGATGGTATCGCCAAAACATAAAATTTTGGAAAATATATGTCTGATCTAAGACATTATTAGGTTAGTTCCACTCATGGGGTCGTAGAGGGAATAACCCATATGCTAAAACCAAATCATTCTACATTAGTACTGCTCCTGAACCGACTTCTGATTCCCCACAATGTAAAGCATATCTGATTCATGACATTGTTAGTGTTCTCAATGGATCAATAGTCAGCCTCTTATTTAGCTTATAAAATCCCACATCACAAAATTCTATCCACTGAAACTTTACTATTTTATTCGTCCATATAGTCATTTCTGATACAAGTTCGAGGAATTCCTAGATAAATTGTATATAATACCCAACAAATCCCAAAAAGCTCTTAATCTCATAGACATTTCAGGTATGTGTCCAGAACATGACATCATCAAATTTCTATGGGTCTATGGACATACCCATAATAGACACCGCATATCCTAGGAACGTTACATATCATATACATAAATCACACTTCAATAGATTTTCATACATCTATTATGCTCGAAGTGTACTAAACACTATATCTAGGTGGCTTGGTTTCTCCTCTGGTGACTATGAGTAAATAAGGATGTTGTCAATGAAAAAAATAAAAAATTATTCAAAATATGGGTGGAATACATTTTTCATGAGATCCATGAATATTTTTGTCATGTTAGTAAGTTCAAACAACATCGCCAAGTACTCATACAACCAATACCTTCTCTAAAATTTCATTTTTGGAATGACTTACTCTCAAACTCTCAACATATGATAACCCAATCAAAGATCAGTCTTGGAGAACCACCACACTCCCCATAACTGATTGAAAAGTTCTTTAATATTAGTCACTGGTTATTTGTTCTTAAACATCACTAGGTTCAGATACAGATAATAAATAGAATGTAAAACAACACCATCTTCCTTCTTGAAGAACAACACAGATGAACCCCACATTGAAGTAATCGGTCTGATGAAACCATTCTACATCAAATCATCTAGTTTCATCTTGTTATCTTTTATCTCAGTCAGTTCCATGCTATATGGGGGTATAAAAATGGTCTATGCACTAGATATTATCTCAATATTGAATTCAAATACTATATCCAGAGTACTTCTACTGAATTCATTGGAAATAACTTCTAATAGAGGTTCATGACTGGAGGAAGATTTAATGGGGTAGTTACTACCCCTCCAAAAGTGCCATCCAATTATCTACATCATGGTCATCTGGAGATAACTCATGTCTAGTACAACTATTCTTAGACCTAGTTATAACACTTTATTAATCACATATTTCTCTCCCTTTATCAATGAAAAATTCACTTATATACTATATCAATCTATGTAATCTCAGATGATGGTATGTAATTCTATTTTAAGAATCACATTAAATTTCATCATCTCCATAATCAAAAATTCCTATAGATGTCTATAGTTGGAAATGACTAAAATACAATCTAGGTATTGATAAAAATGGTATACTCTCATTATTTAAAGGGATTCAGTTGAAACTAACTCAAAGGATACATTGAATAGTATATCAAGTATAAAAAATTCTCATGATGAAATAAAAGAATGGGATGCACAAGCATTGAACAAAGTAATTGATAAATTATGAGTTGGTCATAATTGAACCACGAATAATAGACGGACCCTCTCCACCATCAGCTGGAGTCTGATCTACCAAATACACATCACATTATTTAGTTTGGAGACATTATCACTATAATGAATGGCATGTTTGGGACTACAGCTAAGGACACCATCCAGATCCTTAGTTCCCTAACTATGACTATGTAACATCCTGTTACCAATCTGAGAGTTACATCTTCATCCTTGTCATGGTTTTTCTTCATTGACTGTGTGTGGTTGAAAACGAATTGGGAGGATACCTATAATAGTGAATTGAGAGATTTTTTGGACTCTCATCTTTTTGTAGCCTTTTCTAAAGAACTCCATAGCGTTACAAACCAAGTAACAAGGTTACAAGACATGTAATGGTCTCTTGGGGAATACTCAGAGAAGGTTCATATCTTGATAAGATTCACACTGTGAAAGGTTACACAACATGAAAACCCCTTACACGTTGTGAGTCATTTAAGGAGTTTTTTCATTTTAAATTGATGTGTTTTTTGCGATTATAAAACTTAACTATTTCACATCGTGTGGTTGGATTTCACAGCATGTAATACCCTGATTGCAATTTTTAAATGGGAATCACAGTGGAGATCCACTTTCCCCCTCAAATATAGTTTTATTTCAATAAAACCAAAGGCTTAACCAAGTGATATTGGTTCCTTTTAACCTTTCAGGTTCCTTCATTCAGCATTCAATCATTGTTACACTTGCGGTGTGGACTCCTGTGTAAGAATTCTCTTTATTATTCATCTTTCTCTCTTTCTCCTCCTTTTGGATTTCAATATATCTACTTGAAATTGATGGATATATGATTCATATTATTTTATATTGTATCTTTAATGAGTTTCAAGTTATTCTATACCTTTTTCTTGTTGATGTATTCTTTTACAAGTATTTTTTTTTGGGGAAAAGGTAGGTGATTCCATTCCATTGGGCCAAATCAATTGACCTTGAATTTATTAGTTTATTTTAATATTTTATTTAAATTAAATTTAGGATATTTGAAATGATTTTGGCATAAAATTTGGGAAAACCGCCAATTCCATTGATTTGGGGAGAGTTTGTGAAAATTGGTTGTTTTAAATTTTTTAATTTAAATTTTAATTTTGATTGATGTTATTTAGATTATATTTTTGAATTTAACTATGGAAATGGATTTTGAAATTTATGGATTGGTTTTTAATTGATTTTAAACTTGTCATAATGGATTAAAAAGTTTTGATAGAAACCCTGTGGTTTTCTCTTATTAAAGAGGTATGTTTTTTATTAAAACTTGTTTAAGTTTTAAAGATAAATTGGAATTTTAAATGGGGGAATGGGAATTATTTTTATTTCAAGAAGTTTTAAAATAAATTTCCCTTCATTTATTGTGTAATAGGACATAAAAACTAACATAGTTTGGGGATTATTTGGACACACTATACGCTTATAACACATTCTAAAACATAAATAGAGCAGGTCACTTCCCCAATGGGATGGTGAAGAGTCACCTTTGGACAGTGCTGGATAGATGTGTGTATACACATATTGTCATTATCACTTACAGAGTGTTGAGTCCTATAGCCTAGAACGTTTGTAAAAATTGGGAAGATGGCCATATTGGTAAAAAAAATCTATTTGAGATATAGA
The DNA here is from genome assembly GCA_963277665.1 of Viscum album. Lineage (NCBI taxonomy): Eukaryota > Viridiplantae > Streptophyta > Magnoliopsida > Santalales > Viscaceae > Viscum > Viscum album. Next base: position 2,079,548,474 of record OY728143.1, on the reverse strand, counting down.
CATATGCAAATGTGTTTTACCAACATTAAATTCCTTCTAGTTTTATATAATATATTTTATATAAAAAATTATTTAATAAATTGTTTTATAAATATTCCATAACATGTAAATCTATTGGATGAATTATTTTCCAACATTTAAATTTTATTGCAAGATTTCTTTAAATATGCATTAAAATCCCAAACCTGTTTATTCTTAAATTAAATGAATTACTTTATTTAATAAATTATTGTAATATAATATTGAATCATTGGTGATACTCTACTCGATTTTTTATCTCACACCATAGTTGTTGCTTTGGGTGTTTGTAGATTATCTCATTCTAGGTTCGTGCAGGGGGACAGAATATTTTGGAGGTGGATCAAGTAGTTGAAACTTGTACATGATGTGTTTTTTCCTTAAAGACATGGGTTGTTTTTTCCTATTTTAGTGCTTGGGTTGTAGTACATTGGGATTTAATTCCATTTTGACTTATGGTAAATTACTCCCAATAGAATTTCTTTTGTATTCATATTGACTTTCTTATCTTGTGTCTTCTTTTTTGTCAGAAAATTCATTATCACTTATATGTTGTATGATGTCGAGTTCTATTCACTGACCCATGGGGATCATGAACACCCTTCAGGCTATGAGAGGGTCGGCTCGGTTATTGAGTTACCAGGTTAATCAGGTGGGTACATGACAAAATGGTATATGAGGGAGGTTGTTGTTCAAATTTTGTATTGAAATGAGAATTATTTTTTAAATCTTTTCAATACTTAGAAGGAAGTTTTGATTGATTGTATGAATAACACTCGCCTCAATAAAACCTTAATTCGATAGGGGTGGTTAGGGAAGACATCTTGTGGATTAATTCAATTATTATCCATAATATTATTTGGATAAAGTGAAATCCAAATCTTTTTGTTCTATATGTTGGGATTAATTTCCCTTATTGCATACATTGAGTTTTAATTTGATGTCTTCCTTGTTTTTTGATGATGTTTTGTAGTGTCATTCCATTAAGAAGATGTGAAAATTGATTCCAGGAGTAATATGTAACTAAACTAAAGTGAGTGAATCCTCTAGTGGACCGCAATCTAGTTGAAATGATTATCTTCACTACCCATGATCTTGGATAGACCCAACCTCCCCTCCCCGTTTAGGCACTAGTTATGGATCCTTAGGGGAGTATTTTCTTAGAAATCATTATTAAGAGTCCCTTTTCTATAAGATACTATTTTTAAAATACTCCATTGATCCTCAACATGCCGAGTAATGGTTGGTTAGGATAAAACATATGTTTCAATTCATGGAGGCATTGGATGAAATAAAGGTAAAGTGTGCCACCTTTATACTGGAAGGATTGATCAAAAGATAGAGGGACACGATGGTGATGGAAAAAAAATATGAGGGATTATCATGGAAAACCTAACTATTTTTTCACTGACCAGTTCTATCTAGAGTCAATTGTTTTGGCCAAGTCTCTGGAGTTTTTAAATCTTGAGGAAGATGAAAAACTGTGATTGTGTATTCAAATCTATTTACTAAGCTTGTGCAGTTTGTGTCTGAGATTGTATCAAATGAGATGATGAAGGCTCGAGGATTCACGTTGGGACTTAGATCAGATATCCATTCTCACTTATTATAAATAAATCTACCCTCTAATTTTGGTGTGCTGGATAGGTCGATGATGGTTGAGATGGACCTAGACGGAATGTCATGGTAGACGGGGGTTCCTTTTTATCCTTGTGGTTGTGTTAGTTCTTTCATGGGAAAGCAGAAGCATGATGATTATCATGGTATTTCTCGATGGTAGGTTCCTTAATACCTCTTACAACACTAGGATGAAACCATTTGACTTGATATTACTGAGGAAATCCATGTCATTCTAAGAGGATGTTCACTAAGGCACCCAAGAACTATATCTCTAGTGGATGTTTAAGACACTTCTAGATATTATAGAATATATTTTATACTAAATATAATGGAAAAAGTCCAATATATCCTCATAAAATTGTTGTAAAATCATATGATTCTCATATAAATGTGTTTCATCCACAGGAATCTGAAATGATGCGACTTCATGCTCAGGTATAGTCTCCAGAGCAAGCAGTACCGAGTCCAGTAACTGTGGTAGGTAACTTTATTATAGATTCATCATTAGTGACTAATATATTTTATAATATATCATCTCATTGATTTATTTCATCCCATATAGTCAATATGGAAAATCTTCTAAGTGAGATTTTATCTTGTGCAATGGATAGGACCACACCCATTGGTACGAAGAGGGAACAGGGCCACTGTAGTCCGGCTTGAGTCTTATCTCCCACAAATGTCAAGCTAGCATGGAATTTCATGGTCCTTGACATGAATCCTCTTGACAACATTTTAGGAATTTTTTGGATCAATTTCAATAAATCTAGGATTTATTTTTATCTTCGGTGGGTGTACCTTACTACACCCACTTGTGAGTCTCTTATCATCTAAGGAGAATGGGTCTTAATGTCAAGCAGATCTGGGAAATATAATCCAAACTGTGGAAAGTAATATTAGTGTTTGTCTTTGATCTAGAGTGGAAATTTTGAGTGGTTATATCCCTCCAGATTTCATCGAATTTCCCAATGCATTTCCTTCTAATTTCTCTAGGTTACCACTGGTAATGGAGATTGATTTTTCCATTGACTTAATGCCTATAAATAAACAAGTTTTTAATCCCTCTTAATTCATGGATCTTATAGATATGAAAGATAATAATTCCTAGTTTGATGATATTATTGTTAATTGATTTATATGCCCATGTATTTCACTTTGGTTGGCATCGGTTCCCTTCTCTAAGAAGGATGGTTGTTCTCTTCACGTCTCTATTGATTACTGAAAACTCAATCAAGTTACAGTAAATAAAAAGTATATATTTCTATTTATTGATGATCTATTTGATCAATTGCAATGGTCTAGGTGATTTTTAATGGTCTTCCTTCCATTAGGTTATCATCAGCTGAGGATAAAAGATTCATACATTTAGAGAACCACCCTTTAGAAAAGGTAAGTTCATTTTCAATACCTGATGATTCCCTTTGGTCTAACAAATTCCTCCGTAGTTTTCATGGATTTGAGGAAGAGGATTTTATATGTGTATTTGTATACATTTGAGGAATTCTTTGTTTATAGAATCCTCATTTACACCATGTCTGAGTAGGATCATATGCATATTCTAAGAACTATTCTGATTCTGCTAAGAAATCACCGAATTTATTCCATGCTTTCCAATTGTGATTAAGATAATCAGGAAGTTAAATTCTTGGAGCATGTGGCGTTTGAACTGGATATATTAGTTGATCCTAAAAAGTGATGGGTTTTATAACATGGTAGAAACAATGAAATATCTTCGAGATTAAAAAGTTCTTAGGTTTATCTGATTATTATTTAATGTTTGTCAAGGACTTCTCGATGTTGGATTCTCCAATGAACTCTCTAACATTAAAGGGGTGTAGTTTTCATGGAATGATAAATGTTAGAATTAATTTGTTGAGCAGAAAAGTCTCTTGACTGCTGCACCAATGTTCACTCTTCCATATGCCAAGAAGTGTTAGGTGGTCTTTTTTTTATGCATTTGGTTTAAGATTGTGCTGCGTTCAATTAGAGAGAGATCATCTCATTATCTATGTATTTATTTAGCATAGGCTACACAAGAAGAAATATCTTACCCATGACATTGAACATGTAGCTATGATGCATTCACTTAAGAGTTAGCAGCATTACCTTTATATATAATGGAATAATGTGTTTTCATATCATACAAGATCTAGTTATATCTTCTCAAAAAAATTTGAATCTCCACCAGAGGCATTGGGTTGATTATCTTCAATAATTTGAAATTGATATCACCTACACCCTATGGAAAGTGAATGTCATTGTAGATTCATTGGTAAGGAAACTCCCAACCCATGTAGTGAAATAATCTTCAAAAGAGTGTAATTTGATGGCTCTCTTTTCATAGTTTCATATTGTAATTTAAGAGAAAAAAGATAAATTTCTTGAACTAGGGTTCAGTTGACTTCTAATCCACTTGAAATGACTCTTCAAGATCAAGATCATGATGATGAATTCTGTAGAATTAGAGACACTATTTTTGGTAGGGATATAGTTTCCCATTGGTTGTTCTCTAATGAATGTGTTCTATGATATCTGTATCTCTTCAATGTGGAGTTAGCAGAAAGAAAGTATATGATGAGGTATTTTTATAATTCCTAGTTGGTGGTATACCAATGAACCACAAAGATGTTTTTTCACATCCGAAGGAAATTATGGTGTCTAGGTATAACATTGAAAGTTACTGAGTTTTTTCTCACTGTTATGCTTGCCAGAAGGTTAAGGGAGAGCATTAAAAACCTCTAGGTTTACTTCAGCCACATCGAGTAATTACATGAATGTGGGATGAAATCTATATGTAATTTTTTGTTAGGATTCATTATATATAGATAGAAAATAATGTTATATGAGCTTTGATTGACAAGAAGACCATGTCGGCTAACTTCAAACCCAGTCATGGTACATCCAAAGATGAGGAATTGGGAAATATCTATGTGGAAGAGATTTATCTTTTGCATGGAGTTTAATATTATATAATCTCCTATGGGTATCCTCATTTTACATCTAACTTTTGTAAATAACTTAAGAAGGTTCTGGGATATAAATTCCGTATGAGCACGTCCTATCATCTCCAGTTGGATGTCTATATAGAAATAGTTATACATATTCTCTAAGATATGATTCGCGCTTGTGTTCTCAACATCAGTAGGGAATGGAATTATCACATTGGATTGGTTGAGTTTTATTATAATAATAGTTACCATTCCTTTATCATAATTTTACCTTTTGAGTCCTCGTATAGTCGGCCTTGTAAATTCCTATTGTGTTGGATGGAGATTACTGAAAGTTTCTAGGTTAGACCAAGTTTGGTTCATAAGACGATAGCAAAGATTCAATTTATTCATCTGAGAATATTGACTACAAATAGTAGATATAAGTCTTATGGCGATCGTCGCAATAGATCTTTGGATTTATCAGGTGGTGACTATGTGTTTTTGAAAGATTCACCCTGTATGGGTCATCGACATCTTGGGAAACAAGGGAAGCTTGTTCCTCATTTTATGGGACCATTCAAGGATTTTTAAAAGGTGGGGAAATTTTCATACCATTTATCACTTACACCTTTGCTGACATAGATACATAACATATTCCATGTATCGCGGATGAGAAACTATTTATCTGATCCATCTCTTGTTTTGAGATAGTGTTATCTTCAGATTGAACCTTATTTATCTTTGACTAAAAGGCCAGTGAGGATAGTTTATTCTGGGACAAAGGTACTTCATGAGAGGATGATACCATTAGTTCATGTGATATGGAGGAATGGTTCTAATAATAATTATATGTGGGGATGTGAGGAACTGTTGAGAAATTAGTGGCCTCATCTTTTTATCATGGAATATTCTTCATTGTATTTGTGGGGACAAAAATATTTTATGGTGGGAACATTGTAACATCCCATTACCAATCTCACGGTTAAGCCTTTAACCTTGTCGTGGGTTTTCCTTTTCTTAGAATTTGTAGGGTTGAGAATGAATTGGGAGGATACCTATAATGGGGAAGTTTGATTTTTCGGACCCTCTTATTTTTCCATCTTTTTCTATTGTATGTCTGGGGGTTAAACACCGAGTAACTAGGTTACATAGAGTGTATTGGTTGCTAGGGGAATAAAGTGAGAGGGTTCATGTCATGATAAGATACACATCGTGAAAGGTTAGACAATGTGATGAACCTTTACTCATCATGATTTATTTAATGAGTGTTTTTTCATTTTAGAGCAATGTGCTTTTCCACGGTTATAAAACATAATTATTTCATGATGTGTAGTGGGATTACACATCATGTAATACCCCGAATGTGATTTCTAAATGGTCGGAATGGATTGGATCCTCTTTTTCCCTCCTCTAAGATTTCAATTCTTAAAACCCAATGTCTTCCCTAAGTGATCTTGGATCCCCCAAACCCTTTCGGGTTTTTTTGTTCAGAATTCGATCATCGTTGCACATACGATGTGGATTCTCGAGTTAGAATTATCTTTGTTCTTAATATTTCTCAATTTATCCTTATAAGGTATTTAAATGGATTCTTATGAAATTCATGGATTTATGATATTTACTATGGGATCTAATTTCTAGGTTGATTTTTGAGGTATTCTTCAACTTCATTCTTGTTTATCGGTTCTGTTGTGAATGTTGGTTTTCAGAAAAAAGGTAGGTGATTCCATTCAGTTGGCCCAAATTGATTAACTTTTAATTTATTGATTTATTTCAATTTTTATTTAAATTAAATGACTCAAACATACGTTCAATTGATTTGATAAAACTCAATTCCATAGAATTGGGTAATTTGGATAGTTTTAGCATGAAAATTGGGGAAACCCCCAATTCCATTGAATTGGGGAGTGTTTTTGGAAATTACATGACTTAAATTGTTTAATATACATTGTAAATTTCTTGAAATTTATTAATATAAAATTAATGAATTTAATTATGGATGTTAATTATAAGATTTGGGGAATTGGTATTAAATTGATTTAAAAATTGTGAGAATGGAATAAAAATATTTGATAGAAATATAGTTGTTTATCTTGTTAAAGAGGCATTTTTTTTATTAAAACAATTATTATTTTAAATGAAAAATTGAATTTTGAAATAGGGGAATGGGAATTATTTGTATTTTAAAGAGTCTTAAAATAAAATTCCAATCACTCATTATGTAAGAGCACATAAAAGACTTAGTCAGTTTTTCAGTTATTTGGACACACTCTTCAATTATATAATGTTCTAAAACATAAATGTAGCAGGTCACATAACCAATGGGATGGTTAAAAGTCACCCTTACGCAATGTTAGTGAGAGGTGTCTGTACACATATTTTCATGATCACTTATATAGTGAGGAGTCCTATTTCCTGGAATATTCATACCTATTTGTTAGATGACCATGTTTCTTGCCCATTTTATATTTGAGATTTAAATATATGCCAATGTTATTGAACTGTTTTACATGCCTTATGGATTTATATAAACTTTTTATATAACATTTTATTTAAGACACTGTTTTAGAAATATTCCATAACATGTATTGTTTTTTCTAAATTTATTTCTCATCAATTTAATTGTATAGAATGATTTTTTTTAAATATGATTATACTTCCAAACCCGTTTATACTAAAATGGATGAATTTATTCGGTTAATCTATTATTGGAATATGATATGAAACTCTTTGTCAAACCCTGCTATCCTTTTTATCTCACACCCTTCTTGTTTCATCGGGTGTTTTCAGATTATCTCCTTCCAGGTTTGAGTAGGAGAAAATGATCCTTTTGATATGGTTCTAGCTATTGATCGTTGCAGGTGGTGAGTTTTCCCCATATAGACTCAAGTTCATTTCCATGGTTATGTACTTAGGTTGTAATTCTTTTGGATTTAATTCCTTTTTGACTTTTGGTACATTACTCCCAGTGCATTTTCTTTTGTATGCATATCAACTTTCTTGTCTTTCTTCCACTAGATTTTTTAGAAAAAAATTCCCACATGCATGTTGTATGATTCCAGGTTTTATTTACCGACCTATGTGGATCAGGAATTCCTTATGTACAATGTTGGGCCTATTTGGTTATCGGGTTACCAGGGTACCTGGGCTAGTTCCTGACTATCTTGCAAGACCCTTTGTGGAATCATGACCTCACATTTTTTTTGAAAATTTTTTGATGATTATGAATCTTTCTACACTATCAACATGTTCTGTAAGGTTCATTACATAAATTATGATAGTATTCATCCCCTATATAGTTGAAACACTATGATACACCTCCCAATTTGGATAAAAAATCTATTTTATGTTCCACCTATATGCTAGTACTCTATTATATGTCTTTGGTATTCCTCTTCTTATAGATTGAAGAATCTCTAGTAGTAGAAATAGAAAGCTCAGTCAATATATTTCCCTGGGTTTGGAGTTAGAATTCTTCCCTATCCTCTTTCAATCCTTTATCAATGCAATGGTCCTTGAGAATTACTTATGTATAGGTTTTATGGTCGAAACCCCTAACGTTTTGTTTGAGATCTAGTCGAAATCCTATCTCAAACTTTCGATCATTCTACGCCACATTGGATTATAATAAAGGATCTAGACAAAGTAACTCTATAAAATGGGAAGAATATAAAGAGATAGTCATGGAACCTTGTTGTAATTTCATGAAATCCTGGGAACGGGCCAAGTTCATCACATTGGGAAAATTATAATTATGGAACATCTCCTATAAGGTCTACCACGTAAGGCCCTCCTGTCTTCTAGACTTACTCAGAGTAGTCCTACATCTTCATGTAGGGCCCTGGAACATGAAGGTAGTCAGAATCATGTTCCCTCCTTAAAATTATAGGCCAACTCCAATATACTCTCAATAAAGTCCATCTAATCTAGTGCATCTTGGGCGACACTAATACTATGGAATTCCATGGGTTTCTAGAACTGGAAATCCTAAGCATGATCAGTCACGGCCCTCTAAGTGGATCATCCTTGGATAGACATATCCAAAAGAGTCCTGAAGTAAATCTCTCTACAACCTAAATAACTTTTTCTGGTATATGATCATATTAGGGAACATATCCATCCACTGGGTGGTTCCATAGAAGCATCTTATGAAACCATAGTTGGAATTCTAGTCAAACATCTCTAACGAAGAATCTATAAAACAAATATAACATTAAGAACAAAAAGAAACCATATCCAGTTTATCATATCACACAATGTTATCCTATGATTCTATCCTTAACCTATGGAATAACCCTACTATTACTATCACTTTTTTATATACATGAAAATTAGTTATATTCATTATATATACAACATAATCACATGCCCAGTTAAAAAAATTAATTCCCATAATGATATATCACAACAGCATGTCAACGCATATACAACACAGAAAGAGAAATTGTCCGGAAGATATAGCACAAAATAAAACACTTAATTAAAGAACTACATTACTAAAAAACATATATATATATATATATATGGAATGTAAACCTAAATTCCCAGTCACGATTCAAGAACACACTTCAAATGTCATAAACCCCATATCAACATCATCCGGATCACCCAAGGTGAATTTAATCAATGGTAACAACGAAACATAATTTCCCCCACTTTATGAATACTTGGAGGTCCACTATACAGTGTTGGAAATGCAGTGTCATAGATCCCCTAATAGAGTCCCAAACCCCCTATATCACATATAACCAATCCAAAATCAAAGAAAATATAACATACAAGTTAGTCAGTTCTAGTCCTATGATTCCATTTTGAAACATCTCGACCCAATCTACTAGTTCTGAGTAGAAATTTCAAATAATCTCATGTGTGACTCCCCATATTCAAGAGTCTAGTGACTAGTTGTGAGGTTTTTATTTCGGTAGTAGGAAGATAATACCCTTAGTATCATGTCATAGGATCAATAAAAAATAATTAACAATATAAAAAAAATGTTAGAGTAAACATGTGAAACTAAATAAATGGAATACATATGATATAAATAATATATCTCTCAGTGTGGAAATCTTGTCCAGTGTAATAAGAAGAAGTCAATAAATAAATAAACAGTACTATAGGGTTTCCTCTATGTTCCTTCCTGGTCCACCAAATTTTTTGTTCTCCTCTAAATATTCACTCACTATATATCCCTTTCCCTTTTCCATATCCCTCATGAAATCAACAAGTGGGCAAAAATTTATGAGTAGGGTGTGAGTATAAGACCTAGTAGGACACAAAAAATGTGTCATTACCTAATTTTCTCAATAATAAAAGTGAATTAGATAATAATAATAATAAATGATTATTGTAATAAACAAACAATCAATAATAAAGTGGCCATGCATTGACTAAGCCACCAAAAACCGATAGTCATACCAACTCCACTTCTATGATGGATGGATAGTAAAGGCAACTGAGGTAATCAAAAACTATCCATGAGGATAAGGAATCATGATGATAAATTTTAGGTTATCTCAAAACATATCACACACTAGGCATTAAGGATTTCATTTTCTCGACATCCACTAAGCATTGAGAGCAACCAGTTATTCACTAGGATTAGAGTAACATACCCCCGAGAATCCACTATTCATTGAGTGCATCACACGACATCTATGAGGAATCATCATATCCCTAACATGCACATATTACTTTCATTTATATCATAATAATCCATTCCCAATCCCCCTATAAGATATGACATGTCATGATGGTCCACCTTCTTTATACTCCAAGAAAAATACTAAAGAATTACACATAACATTCTAGGATATAGGGTAAAGCATATCACATCATCATAAGTGAAGCTTCACATAAATAACTTGTGAACAAAATTAAACATTAAAAATAATCTATGAATTACATGAGGCAATAAGTGTCACGTAAGGTTACTAGGGTTGGGCACACACCAACGTATGATCATAATATAACACGATCATTAAAAATGGTTACATAAATATTATTAAGTAAACATGTATAATTAAAGGCCAATAGGTAAAAAAATTACTCCTCAATGTTTTTGACAACAATCGTAATGATAAACCACCCTTTGTAGTATGAAACATGGGGTGAAAATCTTAATAGTGAAAAACACATGCTCTCGTACCTTTTCATTGTAGTCCTTCACACTTCAATACTTAGAGTCCATCAACGGCTCCTAAAACCAAAAGCAACTATTTTATTTCAAAAATATATAAAATATAATAAATGATGATACCTTCTCCTTTCAATATAATTTCATAATAATTGTTTTAGTCCAATTAATGTTCTCAGAATCTCCCACTCAAGAATAATAATCACTAAATAATTTCTTAAACATTATCCTATTATAATTATATTTTTATAATTCATCCAAAATTATCTTTTTATAATTATATTTTGATGATTTAATTTAAATAATCCTTATGTAATTATCTCTTAAAATTTTATTATAAATTGCCCTTTTATAGTTATCTTTTGATAATTTATTATAATTTGTCCTTATATAATTATCTCTTGATAATTTCTTGAAAACATATCCCTTTATAATCATATCATTATAATTTGTTATAAATTAACCTTTGGAATTATATTATTATAATTTAATAAAAATTATCCTTTTATAATTACCTTTAGAATTTTTATTTAAATTATCCTTTATAATTCAAATTAATTATCATTATATATGAAAAAATACTTATATAATAATATCCAAAAAAATTTCCTATGATAATTTTGTGGAGTTATATGATGATAATTATAAAATTTAAAATTCATAAAATGTTTGCAGATAATTTATAAAATTTATCAAATAATAATTTGAAAAGGATAATTTTTAAAAAGTTAAAATCATATGTAATTTTCAATGGATAATTGATTGAAATTTACAAAAGATAATGAATTTTAACTATCAAGGATAATTATAGGGATTATAAAGATATAATTATAATTATCAAAAGATAATTCATGAAAAATTACCAAATTATAATTCTTCAATAGTTTTTCAAATGATAATTACATGAATTGTCAGAAGAATAATTTATTGAAATACTTATAATGGAATAATTATGTGAAACTATCAAATTATAATTATGAAGAACTGTCAAACTATATTCTCATAATATTACCAATATATTTTTATGTTTTATAAAATAATAATTACTATATATTATAAAATAAAATTTATAAAAAATATCAATACATTCTTATAAAAATAAAATTTATAAAAAATATTTAAAAATATAATTGAAAAGGTTAGGTTATAATAAAATATCAAGAGATATTTATAATAAGATAATTTTTTAAAAAATATCAAGAGATAAATTTAGAAATATAACCTATAATAAATTATTAAAAGATAATTATAAAAGGTTAATTTATAATAAAAGAATGATTTATAGAATGATGATTTATATTAAATTATCAAAAGATAATTATAATCGGATAATTTTAGATGAAGTGTAAAAAGGTAATTATAAGAGGATATGTTTTATGAAATTATCAAAATATAGTTATTATTTAGTGGAAGAATGTGGTGATGTGAATTGTCCCAAAATGATAATTATGAAATTATCATGGCGGGAGAAACAATAATTGCATGTGATATTTTTTTATTATTGATATAAATTTAATGGTTTTACTTCTTAGAACCAATGAAAAATCTTGAGTGTTATCATGACATCGAATACAACAATAAGGTTTGGGAGAACTTGTTCTTGACTTTTGTGGTTTCCAATCCATCTTTTAAACCACAATGGGTGGTTTTTTCATTATTGTTGATGTCGATGACTTTGAGGAAGGAATTTACTTACCCCTTATAGATTTATTACAAATGTTTCCTTAATATGATTTATGTAGGCACATATGTTGGTCACGCTAGATTATGATCTCATGTGGGCATATGGGTGTGTGGGTGCATATACCTTGGAATCTAATATGATACTTGTTTCCTTGAGTACATAAAATCTCATTATTCATGTCTTATATTTATCACACATATCTAATGTGATACTTCACTTATAATGATGTATTATGTTTTCTCGTGTATCCTACTATGTTATGTGTTCTTTTGTGGTATTGTTATGGGATCCCAATGCAGGTGGAAAATTGTCACATGTTATCACTTATAGGAGGAGTGTGCATGATTTTTGATGATGGTGATGAGGGACCTATGCCTAGGGTTTTGAAATTATGATTCCTTGTGGTTGTTATGTGATGCACTAGATGCATAGTAGATTTTAAAGGTTATGTTACTCGATGCCTAGTAAATGAAGATTATCTATTGATGCCTAATATATATTTAGAATATGACTTTTATGATTTCTAGTGTATACCGGGTTACACAATCAGAAAAATACAAGAAGCATGATTCATTATCCTCGTGTCTATTACATAATTACTTTAAAGAAAATTTTTATCTCACTGACTTGAATTTTAAGCAGGTATGACCATGGGTTCATGACAGCTTAGTTTGAGTAAGACCACACAGTTTTTGATTGTATATTTATACTATTAAGTAATTATTATTATGTCATGAAATTTTATTCTTGGGAACTTCTATAAAGGATGAATTTTTGGTGTTCTACCCATGAATTTTGGAGAACATGTATATTTCATTAGGAATCTAGAAAATTGAAAGTGACCCACGATGGATGGCTTAGAAGAGGAGCACAGAGAAAGTGACAAACTAGGATGGACTCTGAAAGACCCCTCAAAAATCTATTTTTATATTTTTCAAATTATTCTTAATACTGTAGACATGCTTTCCACATGGGATATATTTTCTTTATATGATATATAATCCATTTTTTATGTTTCCTCATTTTTACTATTATCTTTTATTATATTATTTGTTATTTTTTGTTGATCCTACGAGATGACAATAGGGGTACAGTCTCCCTTTTGATAGAATTAGACCCTCACTTTTAGGTGGTACCCTCTTGTTTACGGGGAGGAATTCTTGAAGTCATGTGGCCATCTGGATTTGACCTAGTGGTTTAGGTAATGGTGTTACATTTGGAAACTTGGACACATAAATAACTTCTTTATAAGAGTCTCATTTTAAGTTCTTCATATCTAGAACCCTTTTTATTAATATCATTCTTGAAACCATTTTCCATAACATGGTGAAAGGAAACATAATAAAAGGTGATATCCAATTCTCACTAAGGGTAAACAAGGTGGATATCAATGATAAAATAAGCCTAATGGCACGATAACATGATACTATCATTTCATTTACATACCATGCATATCGTAGATCATAGTCATGAGTCTGGGAAAAGATATTGGAATTTCATAATATATTAATGATAGAATACTCAAAGAACATTAACTATGATATCATAAAAATAGCATAGACATAAACCTATAACTTATTGAACAAGAATAAATAGAAATAGGTTCACTCATCATATATATTACATGAATATAGGACCTTGTGTAAGCTTATAGAAATGAAACCATGTCCACACATAAACGTATAGAAATAAAATTGAGGTCCATGTATAAATTTATAAACAATAAATCACAGTCCTTGCATAAACAAATAGATATGAAAACTATTTTTACATATAAAAATGTGGACATGAAATTAGGTTCACACATAACATATTTTTCTTTATGGGTTATCCATATTTTCCAAATGGATTGGAGGAAGATATATGTCCCACCCACCACATAATAAAAATTATACATATGTATTCCATAAAATCATAAAATAATAAAAATAACAAAACCCAGAAAAGAAATTTGTTTTATAAAAATTTAAAAATTTTATAATCCAAGTAAAAGAAATGGGTTTCACAAACACGTCTTCATTTCATCATAGTATAACTTATGGAAAAGAAATAGGTTTCATAAGAATATTATCATCATAAGAATAATTCATATAAATAATAATAATTATGGTGTAATTTGATCATACCCAAGTAAATACTACTTAATATTAAATTATTTATTCTTATATGGAAAATTATTTTGATATATTACTTGGAACATTAATCAAGAATAATACCATTTTCACCTTGAAGTCGCTTCCTTAAAATATAAGAATTTACAAAATATTATGGAAAAATATTTATTTTGATGTAAATGTGGAATCTTTTAAATTATGTTTTAAATTATATATTTTTCATCACAGTTAGAAATTTTGTTCATGTCATATATTTTGAAATAAAAAATTCCTTTCAAATTTTACCTCGTTTGGAAAACAAAAAAAAATTATACAATTTTTTAAGATAGTAAAATATTGGTAAATATGAATTTAATAAATCATAGGATAATAGTAAAAATAACTTTATAAGATTTTTAATAAACATGTTAGTGAATGAAAAAGATTTTTTTACTAAATGAAGAGATAAAGTCAATTTTTCTTCAAAAAAACACCCCATATCTTGAGTACTTAAGTTGGGAAAAATGAATGGAAAAAATGTATTCTAAAGAAAGAAAAATAGAAAACGAAAATAAATTTTTCCCCG
Source organism: Viscum album (assembly GCA_963277665.1). Classification (NCBI taxonomy): domain Eukaryota; kingdom Viridiplantae; phylum Streptophyta; class Magnoliopsida; order Santalales; family Viscaceae; genus Viscum; species Viscum album. Next base: position 2,079,533,410 of record OY728143.1, on the reverse strand, counting down.
AGATAGATCATAATAATTCAAAATTGTTAACTTAGTTTAGAATAATACAAACAAACAATGATATTGTAACAAAAACCCTTTACTTCATTGGTAACATTTGAATTGTAAGCCCCGTGAAAGAAATAACCACATATTAATATGTAAATCCCCATAAAAGTAAATATATTCATCATAAAATTCATCTATGTTCATTATATACACAACATTAAATAAAAAAGTGGTGAATATGGCATGTATATCATTGAAATAAAAGTGAGACGAAAATATCTAACCTCCGATTTTACTTTCTTAATATGTGTTTGAACCTCATGTATAATAAATATAATTTTATTATAAATATATTAAATAACCATTATCATATATCTCATACCATATATTTCTTACTTTAACATTTTATCAAATGTTTATTAACAAATATTTATTAAAATAATTTGTGTTTGTTATGTATGCTTTGTTTTTCATATATGTTTTCGTTCAGAGGCTTTGGTCCTAGTAAATTGATCATCGTTCTATCATATAAATAATGTAAAAATTGATATAAATATCATATATATATATATATTATATTTGTTGTTTTAATAAAATTATTGATATAAAAATGAATTACACCATTCATGGATGTGGTAAGTCGTACGTATGCATGAATGATGTTTTCATTTTAAGATAGATAAAAATAAACAAAGTTAATTAAAAATAAACTTCAAGAAATAATTATTATATAATATATATATTTAATACTATTATTAAATATATCCCTTTTACTATCTAATTAAAATGTAAATGAAACATGAATAACATCACTTCATGGAGGTGGTATTCCACACTTATGGTTGAGTGATGTTATAATTTTCCCATGGCAAGGAAGGTAAGAGGTTATATATGATATTATAAATAAATGAGTATACTTATATATTAATTATAATATATATACATTAAAACCATCAAAAAACCCATCCATAAAATATGGTGATGAAAAATGAATTATATCGCTACATGGAGACAGTAAACCGTACATACGCACAAGAAATACATTAACTTCTCATTTGATGTAAAGATGGTGAATAAAGGTATTTTAATAATAATAAACTTTTGGGATATTTATGTTACATAATTTATTATTTTATGAATAATATAACATATTTAGATGAGGAAAATAAATTATTAAAAATAAAGTGACTGGTTAAGGCGATTACCTCTCCTCTAAAACAAATCCTTTAGATCCCCCATTCAAGATCTTATGTTTGGTCTTCTAGGATGACCAAAAGATCAATAATGTGTCTAAAGAAGTTAATAAGGTATTTTAAAGGTAATTTTTAATCTAAAAGGCTCTTTCTAGTTTAAATAATAGAATTTAGGGGTTCTCTTTTATAATTTCAGGGAGGGGAACTTTTGGAATTTCATAAAATATAAAATTAATATATATTAATTTTGATGAAAAAATAAATTCAAATTGATAAAATTTCATTATAATATTACTATGAGTATAAATAATGTCAAAAAATAAATTTGGATAGGTTTCTATCACATTTTACCCTCATATATTACTCTAACCGTTCATTTATCTTCTTGACAATTACGGTGATATCAATGTTTTTTAAAATTAAGGGTTTAATATGGTTACAAAAAAAAGGAAAAACAACCCATAAATAGAAAAAAAAATTATATACCATATAATATTCCATTCAATGACTATAATATTTTTTAAAATTTTCAATCATTTAAAAAATATATTATTTATTACAAAATTACATTAATGTCAATTTTAGAAATATTAATTTAATATAAATTTTAAAAATACAAGACAAAATTTAATTCTGATAAAATCAATACACACCTATCTAATTTGTAATTTTTGTCTAAAACATTTCTGGAACACATATATTCATTAAAATCATATTATTTTTAACATTGTTAAAATCGTTTATTTTATTTCTCTATTAATTGAATAATTATTGCATTACCATTGTGTAAAATTTTAAGGTAATTTTTAATTCACTAAAATTTAAAAATAAATTACCACAATAAAAAATAATTTATTTTTAAAATTTTTATTTATAACCAATAATATCCTATTTTTATCTCATTATTAAGAATATTATAGTTATTTCAAGCAAAAGTCTCACATTTTTTGCTTTATATTCAGTTTAATATTATAAATCTAAAAACCATCCAAATAAAAAAGGCAAGATATGCTATTTTTTTAGGATTATGAATGAGATATAATCATAAAATAAATTTAATTAAAGTTTTAGAGTCTTTCTTTAGTCCTTTTCATTTCATTTTCATCCTTAATTACATAGTTTACCTATTACTATGGAAACGGAATTATAGATTTTACTATTAAAAATGACTAAAAATAAAAGTGAAACGTTTCAAAAAAATATGGACCCCATAATTCCAAAAATAAAATCCATTTTCAATATTGAATTATTAGAAATGGGAGAAATTTTATTTATTATAAATTTGTAAAATTCAATTAAAAACGGTTTTCAAAACAATGCATTTTAAACCCAAAAAATATCTTTATAGAAAAATTTAGTATAATGATAATTAAAATGATTTAAATTAGACTATATCTAATTAAACAATACTTATTCTACAAATATATAAAATAAAAATCAAGATGAATCTTTTAAATGAAAATAAAATGACTATTTTACTCAAACTAGTGTTTTCACAATTCACTGAAAAATAAATATTTTATAAAATTTAAAAAATCACCTAATGTTAATTTTTTTATTATAATTCAAAAACTATATACATTTTATAAATTAATATTTATAAAATTTTATCAAATTAATGTGTAAATATTTCCTCATAAAAATAAATCAAAATCATTTTCATAAAAAAAAAAATTGGAATTATAAAACAAGTTTAAAAATATTGAGTTCTTATTTTCTTATAATTGGTCAATACATTTTCATTTAGTAGTAAGTTGATATTTATTTCATAAATAATCTAATATTATTCATAACCACCAATTTTAATGGATGCATTATAGTAGTTACATGAAAATATTCTAATAGTATATCGTAGTTTATTTAACTTAGCGAGGCTTGTAATACAAGATATTGAAGAAATAAAATTAATTAAATAGAAATATTTCACAAAATATTATGGTTATATAGTAAACCAACCGATGTTTTCATTAAATAGTCTAGTATAATATTATGTCTATGCAGTATTATTATACGGCATGATATCACCATTCAATAACTTGATTTTACACAACATGGGGTCAATCCTAGTTTGGGGCTTCCATGCTGGTTTACTTCCACATAATTTTAATTTTAATATTAATTAAACCATGTGAATCATGTTGATATCACATGGAGATTATTTTAATACTATGTGATACTAGACACTAATCTAATATACCATCATTTTAATCCTATATAGGAACATAATTATTCCTATGTAGGTTCTAAGTTAACATCATATGTTGAAATTTTTTAATGATACACGATCCATGTAATAGTGAAGTTGTGTGATATTAAACTTAAATTTTTACTATTAAATGGATTTCAATTATTGGGTACAATCTGTATAATGTCTTTTAAAACAATATGTGGAGAATACAATTTCATTAAAATTCTAATTTGAACTGAATTATATATTTTATAAGTTTTTTATAAATTATTAACAAAAGAATTTTTAGATATTTATTATTTTATAAAAGAGTTTATAAATTTATTAATAACATAATCATTATAATTAGTTTTAAAAAAATTTATGAATCATTTAATAAGTAAATATGTACAAAATATTAAATGTTAATATTGAAATACTTGTTACCATTTATATGGAACGCCTTAAAATTTAGGAATAAAATGTTTATTTATTAATTTTAAATGTGATTTATAAAAAAGTTAGTAAATTAAAAAAAAATATTGAAAAAATATACATGTGTTTGTATTTGTATTATTTATTGTTAGTAATTAATTAATTTCAATTGTTTAAATTAAAGTGCTTGGTTGTTAATTTTTGTAACCTGATCAAAATATGTTTTTATGTTTCATTTTACCGTGAATTTAATAATAATTAATATGTGATATAGGAATTATTAAAAAATTACATAATAAAACTGAAATATAAAATTTTTATATGTGATTTAATATCATATATTTTAAGTAAATTCTATATACAAATATAAAATAGTTCATATTATAAAATGAATATAATGTATTCATATTAAAAATTATGGATTTTCCGAATCGAATTAGAAAATTATATTATAATTATATTTAATTTATAATGTGTCTATAGATTGTTAATCTCATGTTTAAATAATGAATTATTCATTTATTTTGATTATTTTCATATTTTATTGTTCATAGTTAATAATTATTATAAGATGAATATATGATTTTGTGTTTGTTTAAATTCTCATCATCCTTCTAGAGATTATATTACATGTATTTGAAGAGTTATAAGCTATGTATTGTGATTAAATTAAGTATCATCATCCTTGAATTTTGGTTGTATTTAGTTATATTTATGATTAAAGTTGTTTATTAGGACTTATATATATTATAAATTAAAATTAAGATGGAATTTAGATCAATATTGAGTAAAGTATCCCTAAATAGAGGGAATTTGTGTCAGAATTCTCACTATCCTCAAGGCTTATTCCTTTCTTACAAAAGTGAGGGGTTACTATCATTGACACTGGGTTTACTCATGCAGTGAATGTTAATTTAATATATATTTTATAATTTACATGAAATGGTTTCATGTGCCTTATATATGGGATAGATTTGGTTAATTATGATTATATATTGATTTTAATTTAGTTTAGTGAGACAAGTTTTAATCTACGTAAAGAGTTAAACATCAATGTGGTTTGAGAATATTGGTATGGTGGAAGTAATATGATTAAAAAATAAATAATTTGAAGTAGAAAAACATTTAATGGGAAAAACATCTGATAAATTGGTGAGATTAAATTCCCTTAAAAATGAAAAGTGTTCAATTCCTACCAATGAAAACACAAATTTAAACCATAATCGTCCAACTAAGTAGGATAATGTAAAATCTGGTTCCTCATGGATTATCTTGTAAAAGGTGTTATGGATATAGAAAACCCTGAGAGTTTGGTAACCAAATCCCTTTGGGAGCATTTCATTATACTTATTTGGTAAACCCTAGGAGGTAGGATACTAGAGAAATAGAGTTTTTCTTATATATGTATATATAAATGATGGATTTGGGAAAAGTGTTTCAACTCAACTATCCAAGAATCATATCTTATATGATTGTATTGATTTCATTCATAAATAGCTATGTGGTAATAAGAAAACTAACGTGGAATAATGTCATAGTGAAATATATATTTTTTCAATAAATGAATATGATGATTTTAAAAGGGGTCACCATTTTAGTGGAAGTACATTTAAAAATACACCTTATTAAATTTTAACAAAGCATTTTACTTTTATAATAAAAAAATTATATTCTTTATGAATATCATCATAACCATTAAACATAAACTTTTAGATTAATCCTTGAAATGTAGAAACGTAATGTAAGAAGATCTACTGGGTGGTAAATTAAGAAAAGTTATTAAGTAAGGATAAATTCAATGTGTTAAAGAAATTTATTTCAAGATAAATTAACCAATTAAGTTGTTCAACAAGTGAACATAGATTCTTATTAGAATTTATTAATGATTCACTAAAATATTTAAATCCATGAGTAACAATATGAAATAAGAAAAATTATCATATATTCATATATTCATATACTCAATGTAGTTGAGTGTACCAATAACTAGATGATAATATAGATAAACTTTAAGTCTTATTCTGGTCAAGGAATTCATTATATTTTCATTATTGGAAATTCTCTTGTAATATAAATGTATTATAGAAAGTTTTACCCAAAAATTGTCAAATTTTTATGTAAATATAAACTAATACATGTGATGTTAGATATTGGTGATGTATACATGGAGGGGATCCTGAAATTCTATGGAATGTTTATATCTGGTATTAGTGTTATAGAAATAATTTATTTTATTTTAACAGCATGTGATACTAACTATATGTTTTATATGTGTTTTAAATATACATGGGTTCATAATCAAGGATTTAATTAGTAAATCTTGTATTTTATATTCAATTGATCAAAAACATAGTTGATATTTAAAATATTTTAATATAATGGAATTTGTTAGTCTCATATGAATTTAAATAATTGATGGGTATTACTATTTCATTTCTTTAGAATGATATGGGAAGTTATTCGATGATAAAGTGTTGATGAATTCAATACACATGGATTATGATTCATCAAATTATATAATGTATTTGAAATGGTTACAAGGAAAAAAAATGTTTTCATGGGTAAAATGTTTATACAAATATTTATTAGAATATGATGGATTTTATCCCACCCCCTTCAGTGGAATATTTTAAATAATAATGATCTTACCAAGAAAACTCTCTACAGACATGGAATACCATATAATATATTGATAAAATAGTTTATTTTATAAATATTTATAATTATTGAAGTAAGTTTTATTTATTATACACAAAGTATTCTATGAATCTTAGTGTTAAATTCTAAAGATAATTTACGGTTCAATAGGGTAGTTGGAGTATGTTTTTACTTTGATAAGATGAAATTTAACACATAAAATATTATGATAGAAAAAACTAAAAGTGAATTTCAATTTATATCTCAAAGGAGTTTAAGATATATAGCTAATTTAATGATTTAAATTTATATATATATATATATATATTATTTTAATGAAAAAGTTTTATGTGAAATGTTATAAGAATGATGATTATGTACATGGAATGTTTTTTCAGAAGAAAATATATTTTATTGACATCATAACATTATATATTGTGGAGTTAAAGAGTTTAAATTTTTTTCCTGAAGTTTAACTTTAGGAATATTATTCCTATATATCATCATTGTTTAAACTATCTTCCTTTAAAAAATTTAGTCACTAAAGTGTTTAATGGGTCAGTTTTATCGAGTTGTCTTGTTAATATGTGGTTACAATTACATCGAGCTATAATTATTTTAATAAACGCCTAAAATGGTATCAAACATATGGCATATCTGGAATCCAATCATATATGTTATTTTATACAGATGCTTATGTAATATTTCATTCATTATTCTTAGATAATGTTTAAGAATATAAAATGTGTGATGTTATAATAAAATGAAATCTTCACTTTATAACTCTTTTCATGATAGGTAGATACAAATATATATATATATATACATTGTGAATTGAAATAATTATTGAATAATAGATATATGAAATTGAGTTACCTCTAATTTAGGTTCTTCATCAAGTATTTTAGGATATTATGAATTTTTAAGGTTAGTGTGAGTATGATTCTTGTATCGGGATATTGATAATGCTCGTGAGGTACAAAATGAGTGATGTGTGAAAGAACACCAACTAAGTATACCATATTTAGTGTCATATAATATATATTTTTTATATTATGGGTGTATGGTAAATATATAGAAGTCCCACTACATGAGTTTGTTGAGATTTCAACCATGATAAATTTCAAATATTAACACCTTTCTTACACATTCCTTTAGGCATGACTGATATAGGGGTGGTTGGTTCAGTCGTTGATCATGTAATCTATTGAAGCACAACTACAAATGGATTTTTCAATTATATGATAAGTATAAAATATAATAGCCCAATTAATATAGAGTGAGGAAATTTTTTATCATAACTAGATAATACATATGTTGTGATTATCTATTCATGTATGGGACATATGTTTTTCTTATCCATAAATATTAATGTCATGTGATGTATTCATCAACCTAGTCAGTCTATACTGGAAGAATTGATAGATTTTGATATATTCTTTTGGGATTTTCATAATTCTTGTCCCCTGATCAATTAATTTTTTCTAAAAAGAGATCATATAAGAATTACTTCTTTCATATGACGCATGTTGTGGACATTGGTATAAAGGTACTTGTGTTCGATATAGATCACAGAAAATTTCTCTATATATTTAGTAAGATTAATTATTTTATTGAGGTTATTATTTACAAACATTTTTGGATATTTTGATGTATATTTTTATCAACAATAAAACTTATTATGAGGTCATAGATGTTGGTTAATTTAATAGGGATTGAGTTGGACTCACAGAGTTACTCTAAATAAACTATAGGATTTATAAAAAAATTGGATGGTTTTTTTCAAGTTATTTCATAGGATGTGATATATGGTGAAGCAGACAGTATCATTACAAAAAAATATCCTGAATGAGATTTATATATGGTTTCATAAGTTATTGTATACACTATAATATAAGGTTAAATGTTTAAATATATATGAGGCATTAGTGTAAGTGGTATATTAAAATATATACCCTCTAAACCCATAATCACACAATTTTCGATTAGGTAATTTCGTAAAAAAATATTTAGATATTTCATATTTCATGAAATACTAATTTTAGGCCACTATCATGACAAGTAAACAATATAATTTGTTTGAATAACATGGTATGAATCTCCCAGGCTTCCAATAATGTATTGGGATTCTAAATGATATGTTTTATCGTTTTTGAATGTTATATATGATATATCATCTAGTGATCCTTTTTATGATATAAAACACATGGGGCTATAATGACTCATAATCTAATCAGTGGAATTTCTCCTCTAATTATATTATTTTTTTCATACTTAGTAATGTATTATTATATAAATCACGTGAACCACATGATAAAACCAATAAAAAATTTCATAATAGTTTGAACATAAAATTTAAAAAATAAATAGGGCTATAATAACTGAAAATATTACAATAGGATAAAAAATAGAAAATATTATAAATAAAATATATATATATTTAGATCTTTTCAAACAACCAGAATAACCGCACTCACGAACAACAATTTATAAACAAAAAAATATATTAATAATTAAATATTCATTTTATAAATGAAAATACATATAACCTTGAGAGAAATTATAATTTAATGAATAATGGATGAAATCTGTGGTATTTATAGGAAGTGGGGAACCAATATGACTTTTAAAAATCTGGTTATTGTAAAAGTAATATGACTATTGGAATCAAACCATTGGAATAATAATATGACTGTTGAAAATAGTAATTTGACCCTTAGAATAGTTACATAGTTATTAAAATGTAAAATAATATTTAGGTTTGTTCTAAAATGAAAATATTACATATTTATATCCTGATGCAAGTAAATAGAATTTTTAAAATTAATAAAATAAGTTTTCTTATTTTTGAATGGCATATATTATTTATTTTCATTTTTATAAAAAATATAATTATTTAAAATAAAGATAATTTTCATAAAATTTGTTTATAAAATTAATATTATGGTTTGTTGTAATGATAATTTAATGTTATAATACCATAAGTAATTTTTCAAAGTTATTGATAAATTATCATACTAATAAAATAAATATTTTTTAAAATAAATGTGGATTTAATTTATAAATTATATATCTCAGATTTAGGAAATTATTTACATAAAAAATATTTAATTTTTGGAATTTATAGGATGGAAATTATTTGGGTGAATTTGGGGTTTTTTTCTAAACTGGTTGAATTTTTAGTTAATTATGAAATATGGTAAAATAGTGTGTTTTAAATTATAATTTAAATGGATGATTAATTACATAACGAGTGATTTAAGTACCAATTCATTTGAAATAACATGCACTATTTTCTCTATATAGTCACAAGATTAAATAATATTGTAAGTCTTAAGAAAATAATAAACTAATTAAAATAATATTAAAAAAACCTCTCTCCACCCCTTATAAATACCGCCCCTCACCTCCCCTTCTCCACAAATATTATAAGAGTTGGAGATTTCAAAATTAATGACCAATTATATTACCCATAATATTTACTACATCTTAGTGTTTCGGGTATCACTAAAATACTAATTCAAAGTTCCATAAGTTTTTTCCATGGAGACAACATTCACGAGCTAATATTCTCAAACTACCTATTTTAAATTATATTATTCTTCTACCTTATCCTTTAAATTCTCAAAAAAAAATTAATAAAAACTTCGTTATAATATATATATACTATCATTTTATAGTTATAATTTAATATTTATCATCCATAATCTTCTATGCTCATTCTTTTTTTGAAAACAAAACCATTTTTCATATTATGTCTGTTCACCACCTCTGTGGATGATGAGTTTTAATTTTCCATTACCACCTTCATGGAAAGATCCAATTCACGTATAATGGTCTAAAATGACCAAAATACGCATATAATATATTTTAAAATATTTTTTAGTGAATATATGTCCATAATTTTGAATAAAACGAAACTAGTTCTTGATGGTATGTAAAACATCCAAAATAAACTAACAAAATAATATTAACATTTTTACTAAATTAATCATCAACATATCAGAATACATATGTGTTTTTTGGACTCAATAAATATCTATAAAGTAATTATTATCTCTTAATTTCACTTTTGATATTTTATTCTCATTCGACAAGAATCTCCATAATTATCCTCATGATATCTGACACTGGAACCATGAAACAAATGCCCTCGGAATAGTGAAATTAAACATTAAATATGATTTAAGGGGTTTTAAATAAAAAATAATAATAGTAAATAGAATATATTTTTAAAAGGTTCTTAATTAAGTAATAAATTAATTTAATTTGATTATTGTTGATTTTATGTCAATTTTCATAATGATTATTAAACCTAATTTGAGGGATCTCTTTGAATCACCCTATTTTCTTTGGGTTACACTTTATCTTGATTTAAATAATTTTATATATATATTATTATTATTAAATTATTTTATATTATGTATATATGTACCCTATACATATGAATATTTTAATTAACCATTTCTTTATGGTTATATACATGTATTAAAGAATCCATTCTCAATTTCCTTTTTTAAGCAAACCCGATTGAAGGGAACTTATCTGTCTTTCAACCCATTTCATATACCACTCCAGAAAATTTTTAAACCATATTTGGTTTTTAAAACTCCCTATTTTATTATTTAAAAAAAATATCTCATTTATGGTTTAATATAAATTAATACGGTATTTACCTTTTTAAAGACTCTTTTCCCTTTTCTATAAAACCCTGCTTAAGATGTATATTACCAAAGATACCTATCCACTATGTTTCACATATTCACTTTAGTTGGATATTATTTTTTTTATGAAACATAATTATTTTTTATTTATGAACATCCTATAACGTTTTAATAACTTATTTATTGGAAAGCATTATGATATGTCATTTGGTTCTACTATAAGATTAGATTATGAAACTAATTTCCTTCCATGGAATATATTTATACTTATGCCTTTAGTTTGTTTTACAATGTGAAACAAAATATTCATGTACATGTTATAATGGGTGTGAATAGATATATATAAGGTTTATTGAATAACATTTATGTCTCATTACATGGTATGTATGGTATTAGTGAGTAATCTTATTCCATGACGGGGCTCTATCCACCATGTGATGTGGTCTTGGATGTTGTCCTTGAAATATACTTAAAACGTTTTTATATTGTTTTTACATTACTCTATTTACATTATCATAAGAATCCATTTTTGTTATTCTATATTCCCATATGATTATCCGTTAGACTTGTCTTTCATGATATCATGTTATTCCTTATGACTCATATGTTATGATTTGCTATCAGGTTTATTTACTTACCGGGATTTTTATGACATACCTTTTGTTTATATATTCCCTAACATAACCTATTTAGTTTTAAGAGACTAATTGCATTTATAATCTCATTAAAAGATAATAATAAATTAATTTTAGTTTAGATTCAGGTTTCTGTTTAATGTGCATACATTCTTAATGACACAAGACCTATTAATCATTTGGTTGTGATTAAGGGATATTTATGTTAAAAATGAGGTAATAGTATGTGTAAAATGATTCGGTCACTATAGTTGTAAAAGAGGCATGGTCTATTTATTATTATTAATTTTTACAAGAATATTTTATTTAGAACCCTCTGGGTAAGTCTAAGTATAATAGAATATCCTAAAATTTTGGTAAATTATGGAGTTAGTGGATTCTAAAAAATTGCATCTCTATCTAGATACTACAAGTGTATTTGGATATGGAATAGTTTTACTTAGTGGTAATAACATAAAAAATAGAATAATGGGTATTAACATGATCTCTACCTAGTGCAAGGAAAATGGAACATACTATACAAATGGTTTAACACTCTGAGGGGATATCCTTTGGAAAAGAAACAAACTATTTATGATATACTACGGTGGGGTTGAATAGATTATCAGGTTAGAAAACCAACTGGGAAAATTACCTTGGATAACCTAGATTATATCTTATATACACATAAGTTTAGATTTACATGTCATTTATAATTTATTATTTTTGTGTTCATAGTTTCACTTTTATTTGATTTTAAATTTGATAATTCTCATCCCAAAGTTTATTTTGGATAACATAAATGACTAGAACCTGAATCTAATATGGAAATTTATGCTCAATATCATTTCATGATATTCAAATATAATATATGATTATAGTTCTACACATTATTTCATATATTGGAAGTTTATTATAACTAATCAAATAATTCCTCAAAACATTGGGGTTAATATATCAATTAAAATAATCAACAAATATATTTTCACAGACCAATTTTATAACTCCTCCCCAGTCAATATTTATGGACGGAACCTCCGAGATAATATTGGAAAACTTACTTTAGTGGATTTTGAGGTTATATTGGGCGTGGCCTCACTCTCTTTATTTAAATACAACACCAACATTTAGGAAAGGGAGATCACTCTACACATCCAAAGTTATCCTCTAATTCTTCAAAAGTGTAATGAGGAGGATAAATCTTATTTTTAATCTCCAACTCATGTATGAATATGATTCCCTTATAATCAAGGATATCAAGCTCAAATTTGTAGTGATATTCCCAAGAATTAACTAAGCAGTGCACCGATATGGCTAGCCTCATGACCTCAAGTGTGCCTCCCTCTATTCTAGAGGCTCTTGAAAAGTAGTGATGTCCTAGGGTGTGTCCATGGGTAGACTATTCCCTCATAGATCATAGTGAAGCACATTGGTGAAGTATTTATAGTAAACAATGGAAACCAAAATAAATATGTTTCAGTGGAATAAAAAATCATCAAGATAAATAAACATGCAGAAGTTGAGTCATAAATAGATACAAAAAAAGCTAATGATCATTTCATGTGGTTATTCAAAAATGTAGTGCTTAGGATACAGATGAAAGGTGAATATTCCGCATGCTAAAAATACAAAAATTACAAAATCCTTTACCACTAGAATCACAATCATAGGCTCATTCGTCTACTCCCATACTCCATAATTGTGCTAAATATCACGCATTAGATGTTGGGAGATTCTCTTAATATGAACCTATAATCAGGAAATCTTATCAGGTACCAAGGGAGGCCCGAGTGTGGTGTTAGGTATACTTAGTAGGATGCCACCAATGGTGTCTAAAAAATTTTATTCTATGTATATAAAATGAGTAGTGTGCATGTACATAATAAATGAAAGGAAATAAATTACTAAATAAATAGGACTGAGTTCCTCATAGATACCTAACTGATGCTACCTGATTCAGCCTAATCTGGATATCTCTGATTGGAAATCAACCAACAAAGATATAATATAAATATAATAATGGGTCATCAAAAATCAGGTATCAATACTAGTCTCAGCCCAATCATGTGATTTTACTTAACATATGATTCCTCTAATTTACTAGATTTTTATTCTTGGAATTATATAGAAGGAATCTCCTAAATTTAAATTAGATGTATCAATGGCCCATATAAGGTGAACTAGATGAAGGAACCAAAGTATTACACCATGAGAAAAATAAATACTCATCACCATAATAGTCAATCCATGGAGATACATAAATGAAATCCCAAGTATCAATAATATCATGTTCTAAAGACAATAACCATAGAGGCAATCCTCGGTATCTCACATAAGGGACTAAGTATCGATTGTATCATGGTATAACAATCATTTCACTAATACCATCCATAGAGGCTAACCTAGGGAACCAGTATCACTCAAAAAGATGTAGATAATCTTCATGGTGAGATCAATAAATTTATACTATGTATTCCTCCTAATGTATTTATCATTCATCAATAAATTCTAATTATCAATCAAAATGAACCCATCAAAGGATATCCTTAAATAGAATTCAATGTATCACTATTGATATAATACGAATGTTTAGTTTAGTTAATATTATCCCATATCATTTTATATAGGTGTTACAATTATAATACTTCAATCAACTTGGTTGAATTATCTAATTCAGGAAATTTGAGCTATGGAAATGACCATAGGGGCCTAATTGATGTCCTATGATTTTTTTTAGTTCAATTAACATTCAGTATTGTAAAAGTATCATTTATTAAAAGGAAACATTCACCTCAAAAGTTTAATATTCAATTTAAGGTAAATAAAATTTAGGCCTCTAAGAAATGGAAAACCCATGGGGTGTCTCACATTAAAGAAAATAATCAACGTATTGATCACCATTATCTAGAACCATAATGAGCATGGAAAGAAATTTAATTTAATTAAAAATGATTAAATGAGGTGACACCAGAGGAGTCTATCATGTAGAAAATTGGTGAATGGTGGAAAATTAATAAGGCTTTTGAAGAAAGAACTATACCAACTACCTTATTCTATAATCACTCTCCTCCTCTAGTTCTATCCCTTGCATCGAACTAGAATGGGAGAAAATATAAGAATAGAAAAAACCCTAAAATAGGTCATATGATCTCACACCCAAATTGAATAAACTATATTATGTTAAATGATAGAAGGAAGGAATAAGAACGAGTAGATTACTATTATAGATCCAAAAATCCCAGTGGTGAAGAAAATAGATCTTGGATGAAGGAGTGCGAGAACGTATGTGAGGATTTAGAGGGTAATCTCACGTGTCTACTCTTATGTTGGATGAAATAGGGCTCCTTCAAAAAAATATCCATTTTCTATTTAAAAAACTATTTGAGAATTTATAGGGTGTGTAAATTTTACACACCAAATAAACCTTGGGTTTCTTTCTCCCGGGAAAAACCCAATTCATGACTTGCAGGGGGGTTATCCAATCCTTTACACACCATATATCTAGAACACATTGTTTATTCAATGTAAAGGTCATGTATCTATTACATGCCTTGTATATTTTCTACATCTTGCTTCTCGCCCATTAGCTACCTCCCTTAAAAAAATTGACTGGCCCTTAGGTATCGTTTCTAGGATTAACCAATACTAAAAATGAAAATTTACCTCAATGAAAATATAATATGTTACAACCTCTCATATCCAAGACAATTCATCCATGGTTTACCCTTCTAATGGTGGTAAATCATCATTTGAGAAAAGATTCGTCTGCTGAGTACATACATTGGCCTCCCTCTCCTAGATCTCTTCATGTAAATGGTGGAGCTACCATAGTACTCAAACCAAAAGAACTAACCTACCTCATATATCCTTTATTATAATATCAATGTTACATATAGGATTATTTTTTAAGGATGCATCTACCATAATCTCAATATCATCAAGATCAAATGAATGAGATGAGTTGTAATAATACCGGTGAAGTTGAGATATATAGAAGATGTCCTACATGGCATGGTACCTCTGAGGTAACAACAACCAATAGCCTACCGACCTAACTGTATCCATGATCTCAAAATTCCTGACATAATGAGGTGATAACATTCATTTTCTATGATTCTTTATATGACCTAATATAGGTGAAACTCACAAAAATACCCAACATCCCACCTCGAACTTCAGAGGTCTACGATGATGATCAGTATAAGACTTATCTGCATAATGAGTTGTATATGTATATGTTTGATTCAACTATGCATTATATTAAGTCTCCTAATTCAGTCGAGTGCCCATTAGAACTACCTCACCTACCTATAACCATCACAGGGGTGAATGGAACAACCTTCCGTAAAGGTCCTTATAAGGATTCATTAGAATAATTTTCTGAAAAAAATTATTTATCAAAATTCAGTGAGAGGTAAATGATGATTACAATAACCCAAAAAATCAAAGATACAAAATAAGAGAATGACCTCTAACACCATTATCATATGCTTGGACTGCCCTTCAGACTAATGGTGATATTCCATACTCATAATCACCAATGAAGCTATAGGTTTTTTAACCCTTTATATAATTGCAATGTAAACATGGAATCTTGATCCGATAATATATAATGGGTAAAATCATGAAGGTGTACTATCACTCGAATATAAAACCTCCAAATCTCATCAAATGATAATGTTTCTTTAATCGGAATAAAATATGTGGTCTTGGTCAACTTTTCAATGATCATCCATACCGCATCATTGCTTCGAGGGGGTCTCAAAAAACCCATCACAAAATACATTTTGAATTCATCCCATTTCCACGAAGAATTTATAGATGTTTTAAAATTACAGAAGGTCACTATTTATCATACTTCACCTACTAAAAGGTGGAGCACCAAGAGATAATCCCTTCAATCTCCCACTTCGTACTTGGCCACCAATACTGATAGTGTATGTCTCAATAGGTCTTAGTTATTCTATAGTGTACAACCCAAGTAGAGGAATGAGATTTTTGACATCAAATCTTACCATATGTCAGAAGAAACTAATATACTTTAATGAAAGGGAATAATCTCATCCTCATTGATAAATCTACCTGGGGGGTGGGTCCTCACTTGAGATACTTTCTCATAGGAATAAGCCCTCTTGAAAAAAAATATATTCATCTTTACCCACTCCATAAGAAAGGATGTCAGTTCCAAAGCAACCAAAATAGTATTCCCATGATATTCCTAAACCTTTACGTACATATCTGAAATTATCCTCAACTTCCACTCACTATTGGCCTCCTTCATGTCCTACTTCTAAGCCTTCTGGCTCGGGACGCTCACTACAATATTTCTCATTTTGTGTGTATAAGAAAGATCAAATTCAAATGAATTCATGTATTATACCCACTTATGCTACATGAGATTAAAGTCACACTATAAGAAGATATATTTTATACTTTTACGATCCATGTAAATAACGAACCACTCACCCAATAGATAATGTCTCCAATAATGTAATTTATGAACAATAGTTGTAAGCTTAAGGTCCTTCGTAGGGTAATTCCTCTCATGAGGTCATAATTAGAAAAACATGTTTTCCACAACTTGACCTCCCTAAATTAGAACTAATCCTAGACTAATTCCTAAAGAAACAAAATATATATTATATATTCTTCCAATCCTTGAATGAATCAGGACCTGTGATGAAGTCACTCTCCCTTCCATATCCTAAAAGGTTATCTCATAATCATTAAAATAGAAGAACATCACTCCCTTTTTAAGGAATACCTTATGATGATATTATATCCATAATATTTCTATAATGAAAAACTTGTATTATCTATCCATCCATAATAAACTACATATATCCAATACATTCTTCGGCTACTCCAAGGAAACTATGGAACTCACCTTCTTTGGATTAATAGATACTCTTGCCTCTAAAAAAACATTTTTCATGAAGTGAACCCTAAAAATCCAAAACTGTAATTTGATGAGCATACCATATAGATGATGCTCTCTCAATGTATTCATCATGATCCAAAAATTTCTGTAATGGTTCTTTGGAGTGTAATAATACACCATTATGTCATCTATAAATACTACCACAAAATAATATAGATACTTTTGTAAAATTGGATTAATCAAATTATGGTGGGAAAATTTTTATAGATGAATGGTATAACCAGGTACTCGTATAAGCCATATCTACTCTAGAATATTGTATGTGGTAGGTCTGTTAGTCTCATATACACCTGATGGTATCCTGATATCAAATAGATCGTAATGAAAATTATCGCTTCCCAGATATGATCAAAGATTTATTCTATACGAGGTAGTGGATATAATTTTTTAACTTTAAGATTGATCGATCATTAATAATCTATGCAAAACATGAGGATATCATTCACCATCTTGGTAAAAAGTATAGGTTAACCCCATGGTAATATACTGGGTTGTATAAAATCCTCCAAATCCAAGTCTTCTAACTACATATTTAGTTCTTGGAGCTCTATAGGATTCATCCTACAGGGAGTAATAAACACTACTTGCACTAGATCAATGGTGAATTATAGCTTTTCTCATTTGAGGAATTACATAGAATTTATATGGAAATATATCCATGAAACAATTCACCACAGGAAGGAATTCCACAAGCCACATTCCATGATTACTCATAAAGAGACTATACATCTGGGTTGTCACACTACACAACCCATGATGTTCTGGTCCATATCTACTATCCTGGACATCCCATTCACCCATATGGATATAAACACTTCCCATATGTGATGTGAATTACACCCTATGGTGATAGAAATCAACAAGGGCATGGCGAGTCACAATCCATTCCATTCTATGAATGATGTCAAAGCTGATCATCTCGAGGATAATGAAGTACCACAAACATTGGCACCCCTATCTCAAAGGGGAACTCCTTGTACTAGAATATACCCTCTGAAGGAACCCTTAACAGTGTATTGAGATTCATTAAACCAAATAAGTGATCCATTTCTACACCCAAACCTTCAATAATTTTCAGATATATAAAAGAGTGGGATGCACCTATATCAAATAAGGAAGAAACTAAATTAACGACTACTAGAATAGTACATCATATTATAGAAGGCCCGGAACACTACTCCTCAAGATTTGGATTCCAATAATATATATTTCCATATTAGCGGCACTGATATGAAAACTGCATAACTTGGGATGGTCCACTTTACTAGAACTGAACATCTAAGGTCCGACTACCTTGGCCACAACCACCTCCTCTACCTAATTATATGGTAGTAGAGCATCTCCCAGCCTGACGTGGAGCTACTAATCTTATAACCAAATGAGATGTTGGTACAGATCCCTTCTTTATGGGAATCGGAGGAAAAACATGGAAAAAATAATTAAAGTGGCCCATCATGGTTCC
The DNA here is from genome assembly GCA_963277665.1 of Viscum album. NCBI lineage: Eukaryota > Viridiplantae > Streptophyta > Magnoliopsida > Santalales > Viscaceae > Viscum > Viscum album. Next base: position 2,079,514,309 of record OY728143.1, on the reverse strand, counting down.
AGATCAGCACTCATTTAGGTTGCTAATACATCGGGTTTTCTAATGGCCCACTCAATAACACTAGTTACACACAACATAGATATCTGTTCATATCATTTATTTATAACTTCCCCTATGTGATCCCCCTGAATCAATGTTTCCTACCACTAGACAAACCTTCTCCTTGTATAATTCTAACATCACAGGTAGATAAAGAATAAGAAATATTTAATATTTATTAATATTTTTTAATTAAATATTAATTTTACTCTAATGGGGTTTCTATGTTCGATAGCATACCCAACACACAACAACGGGTTTCTTTGAAATCTTATGTTGCACACTAATAATATCATATTATTATTTTAAATGGTAGTTAACTCCTAGATGTTGTATTGGAAAGAATGAAAAAAAATTAACTACAATATGATTATACATGTTTGTTAAATGTATTTACATTTATCCAATAAATGTTTGAGGCTTAAAATGTGAATAAATCTAATTTTAAGCATAATTTGCATTAAAAGGCCGATTTACCACCTTTTAATGGTGAAACCTAATTGAATATAGTTTTTGTCACTTTAATACATTATATTTGACAAAATAAAATCCATATTCATAATGGGGACATCAAAATTTACTTTGGGTAGATTTTTGGTATTTTTCTGATAAAGTTCATTTTTTATGATGAATAGTGAAAATCCTGTATTTTAATTCAAAAGTGACTTTTAGTATACATTATTTATATGATTATATTATATTTTTAATTAGTTTTAAAGTATAATTGGAATATATTTTTACAATTTAATTCAATGGTGGTCATTGGATTGAATTTTACTTCAAAATTTGACATAAACAAGGGTCAATCTTTTGATAGATATTGTTTCTTAAAAACATGTTATTTGTTTTGAAAATGGGAATTAATTATAAAATTAGTTAATTAAACTTCTATGTATTGAATTTGGTAAAATAGAAAACATTTTTGAATTAGGAATATCCAATATAGCTTAATCTGAATTTTTGGTATTTTTCTAAAAAACATCAATTTTTGATGAATAGTGAAACCCCATAGTAGTAGTTAAAAAAGCTTAATTTTTCATTTAAATGAAATTTTACCACTTGTTTGAATTGAATTTTAAAAATCCTAAAAACATTGTTGTTATCAAGAGCTAAAATTTGGTTTAATAAGATGAAAATTATTTTTCTGTATAGTAACTTTTTACATTTATTTACCATGGTTAAAGGTAAATAGGGTAATTCAAGGTAAAAATAATATAATAAAAATTCAAAATTACCTTAACACTTGTAAAAACCTTATTTGATGTGTAATTAACAACCAGTGGCATATTTGCGTCTATTTTGGGACCCCTTTTAACCACTTGGGAGTGATAATGGCAATTTAGGTTAATTAATTTAAAGTAAAGGCAAAATAGACATAAACAAAAATCTTTTAGTAATTAATTTAGATATGGTGTTATATAAGTAATATTTTGGACTATAAAAATTCATTGGAAATATAAAATTATTTCTTATATCATGGTAGTTTTTTTATAATTTTTAGATATCAAATAAATTATATTATTTATGACACAATAATGATGCAGTATTTACCACATTAATAAATGATTTAAATAAATAAGATTATAATAATTAAAATTTTATCCAAAACCTATCCAATTATAATTGGATGATTTTATTTCCAACATTATCCATCTTATATTTGACTCTAATGATTTTTGGACTTTTTAAAACCGAATATCATTATATAATAAACTAATATTTTCACACATTTTTAAAGAGCCCCTCCTCCCCCTTATAAAAGGAGTCAACTTATAAACAATTACTCACACATCTCAAGCCTTTTGGATTGTCCAACCTCTGTCCAGTTAAGCTCCCTACATCCCTATCCTCCTCCTAGAATCCTTACCTTAGGTAGAAGGCAATTCAACAAACCCTTTTGGTTCAAACCAAAGGGAGTCAACCAAATTAAAGGTAATAGTTTCTCTTAAATTGTTTTCTTTTATTTTACTTCTCCAACCCCTAGACTCTTTTTATTCCTTTATTTTGTAACAAAAACAGTATCCTCAATATAATAGGATTTTTTTAATGAGAATTATTTGAACTACACTGACACACACCTCCATTTAATGGGTGAAGAATATAATGTTTCTGTGGATGGAAAACTAACACCTCACGAAACGATGATTGTTCAATTACCTCTTACCGCCTCTCATGGTGGCCATTATGATGGCACTGTATTTATATATGATATATATTAATTTTATGTTTTCCTTATTCTTCTGTATTTTCCATTTATATCATGCCTTTATGGTTTTCATAGTGGGTAAATACGATAATCTCGTTTGAGGAAGTGCGGACTACTGCCCCCTCAAAGTGATGTGACTCGTTAATGCCTTATGTGGTATGTATAGAGGATAGATTTAATGATATTATATATGATATTATACTGTAATTATAATATACCTATGTATCATTATGTTTAAATTCCATTATGATAATAAATATAAATGAAAGTAGTGTTCATGCGTACGTACGGCTTACTGTCTCCATGAACGGTGCATTTCATTTCTTACCTCTACATGTTATGTACTATTATAAATACATATATATGCTGGATATATATGATATCCAAAGCAGAAATATCATTATGTATATAGTGAACCTTTGACCGCATGAACAACATTTAATTATAAGAAGTCTATTTTTTGACTTAAGTACCAAATATCGACAAAACGAACAATATTAACTTAAATGATTACATAATGTTTATAACATGGTAATAAGTGATATAAAAAGGAATAATAAAATTGAAAAAGGTTCTTAAGTAAGTATAAATTAAATTTAGTTTATTATTCAGGAGATTAAAGAACGATCGAGTCAAGTCGGACACGAGGTAGGGGATTTTCTTATCTCACTTTTCATTCTGTGAGATTTCCTTTGTTCGCCACTTATTTATTGCAAGTGGTGTAATGTGTACTGAAATTTGATTTATATTATCATTATTATAATTATATTCATGATATTCTGTAACTAATTTTGTGGTTATTATCTTTTGGTCATACGACTCGACTGATTACAACGAAGTAAGAGTTTTTCATCTCACTTTTATTCCCGAGAGATTCATGCAATATTGGCCACTATTTCTTTTTGTGTGGTGTATATACTTCCAATGATTGTAATATTTGTGTGATATACTTTAATTTATGAGTATTTACATCTTAATTGTAAGATCCTTCTTTCATGTGGCATATGTTTTGTAAGTTACCAAATCGGTAAGGGAACCTTTCACCCTCCTCTTTTTAAAAGACTTCTTTTTGTTTTCTCTTTTAATTTACATCTTATTATGTTGGGATATGTTCTTATATATACTTATTGATGTAAACATTATGTAAAAGTGTTTATATACCCTTTTTATCGCATAAACTCATTTTCTGAATTTTAAGGAGATGTCGTTAGTCTGTCGAATTTTTACAAGGGAACTTCTTAACCCAATTTTGATTATTTGGGTTCAACTTGTACTTATTGAATATGTCAACCTATGAATATATGTGAATGACCTCTGATTGTTTAAAACTTAATATCAACTTATATTGGGTGTATTTAAATTTTTCACATGTAATGATGAGATTGATTTATCCTTAATTTTAGGATACCATCTTTATAGGTGATTTCATCTCAATTTACATTTCCATTGAGACGTCATCGTTGTTATGCACCAATTCACTCTTATATGGTGTATATATTGTTCTTTACATATTATATCATGAATCCCTTTATTCTCATGATATTATAATGTTCTGATTAAATGTTATTCCTCAATTATTTGTATTCAAGCCTCACTCTTTTTGATAGAAAAACAATTTAACTAAAATAAATTTTAAATGTTTTAAATATTTATTCTTCTAAATATTTCTCCTTAATTTCCATGTTTTAAAAATGGGTTTTAGGATTTATTTATATAGGAATTTATGTTTTCAAAAGATAATTCATTTAAAAGCTTCGAATTGGTATGGGACACTTTGATTCAAAAATCTCTTTTTAAATTGTTTATGAAAATGGATTGATTATTTCAAAATCTTGAAATTACTTATTGTGATTGAAAATGAAATGTTATTAGTGAAATGTTTATATTATAAATATTTTATGTGTTATAATGGTACATGGACATTTGATGGATGGTTACATGATAAACCATTTGACGGGTGGTGCCGTGAAAACCAGGATGGCTGGTTACGTTATAACCTCCAAGGCATTCGGTATGGAAGTCGGTCGTATGGCTATTCCATTTAGTGATATGTGTGGAAGTTGACCGTATGGTTATTTCATTTAATTATGTTTATGTTCCAAGTTACCTTTATATGTTATGTGTTCTTTATATGGGTTTTATGGAAATCGTTTGGTTAAAAAATAGTAAGTAATGATCTTTTATTCAGTAAAGATTATTTACTACTTCATAAAGGTGAAAAGAATTACTTATGATATAGTATTCAAGGTTTACCTGTTGTTGTGAAAAACTAATAGTTTTACTTCTTTGTGTATCCCATACTGAGATTTTTATGATTATCCCAAGTTTTTTAAATGTTTCTCACAATACATAATGTGGAATATGGTCAAGGATGTGATTAAGGAAGAGTCATGATGTCTTAAAAATGGAACTTGACATAACTCTTTTTTTAAGAGTTCATGTTTTGTAAAAAAAATGGAAACTATGTAGAAGTGTCTACTTTGTAATCTTTTGACATGTAATAGTTATATACTAATTCTATAAAAATCTAAACCTAAAAAGATCATCAATGTGAATTATTCATTTAATTCAATATTATGTAAGGTTTAAGGTCTAGTCCTTATAGTTGGTATCATAGGTCGGTTTAGACAACTTTAGGGATTATGAGTTTTTATTAGACACATGGTTAGTACTTTTATCTATAATTTAAGTTAATTCCTTGTTTTATAACTTTTTTAGATCATGGAAATTAAGTTAAAAATGAAATGAGGAGGATCTCAAATGACATTCCTATCTCTTATTGATGACATGCTTGCAATAATTATTGCAAATTTATGTTCGGATGATTGTGAAACTTTTTCTAGCATATAACTCACTTGCAAGAATTTTTTTGAGATATAAAACAAATCCATTATACCTCATTATCATCGTGGATCATGGGTTGTATTTTGAAAAATCCTATTTTCACAATATCCTCATATTTTCAAGAAAGGCAAATATTATCAAAGCATTTTCAAATATTTTACCTTATCACAAGATTTTGAAGCATATTATGATTTTAAAAAAGGTGATGAAGAAGGATACCCTTGTGAAACCTATTTAGATTTTCTTTTAGAATATATTCTCTCAGAACATACCTATGGTATTTTAGAAGGGCCATTAATTGAAAGTTTCAACTCAAATGTTTTCTGACTATTTTATAGAAATCATGTTTTATCAGATGTTTTGAAATTATATGTCATACATGATTATTTTTCAAAACTGTTTTTCTATGAACACCCATATGACCCATGTTGTACAAGGTGTATTTGGATGGAGGAAGAAAATTATTTTGAAGGATATCTAAATCATTATTACAATGCATGGACCTTCTACCTACGTGAACAAGATGGCGGTGAAACCAAATGGACACCATGATCAAGTTATGATGTTCTTCATTTTGGGGATCGTTTTATTTTATCATATGTTGGTGAAATAAGAATTAGAGTATTAAGATATTGAGATCATAACGAATTTGGAGGAAAATTAGAGGTATTAGAAAACCATTGAGGTTAAAAAATGTTAGGGTTATTTTTGAGTTTTATAAAAATGGCAACCCATAGGATGGGTGACAACCCGTCACATCTGGTAAGTCCACATGAATCAAACCCACAACCGAAGGGTGAAAAGGGCACATCGCCAACCACTAGCCTACTTGAAGTCCATTTTTAGTATGAATTATTATTTTAGTAAAATGTTTTTATGGAACAAGAATAATTTGATTTTCGGAACTTATGTTTTATCAAATGGATATACTTAGTATAAAAAAATGATTTAGTGATTAAGTGATAATGGTTGTTGTGTAAGCCATTATCTCTTTTGAGGAAACACTATATGCCTATGGAAGATATAATAATATGGGATTTCAATTGTGGAATAATGGTTGAAATTTTAGTTTGTAAGAATCTATGTTTTTATTATGGACATATGATGATTTTGTTTAGATATGAAACTGATTGACCTATCATGGAGAATATTTGATTAGATTAATTACTTTTCAATGTGAGATTTTATGAGTAACTAATGTTATTAGATGATAAATGATAAGATTTATCTTGGAAGACTATGTAATTAATTCTTTATGAGATTTTGGGTTCCAATCTTAGTTTGGATTACTTTTGAAGAATTTTAGGGACATTTTTTTATTGAATGGAATTTGTTTAGTTATGGGTTTTGTTTGAAAAATTATGGAGATTAAGATTACTTTTTCTTCTTGTAAAATATTATCCTTTCTGGGTATTATCTGATCTTTCACTAACAATTTTTGTTTTAGTTGATGTCTAAAGACAATAAAAATATATAGTTATTTTTTTTGTATTATGTGATTCTAAAGAAGATGATTCTTGTGCTTTTGATGTGAACATGTCTTTTTTAATGCTCTTTGTTTGGAGAAAAGATTAGTTTTTAGTAGAAACTTATTAAAGGATGAAACTCTAATTGAATGTAAGTATATTTCCTTATGTGATTATTCTATGTAGTAAATGAATTCCACAAAATTATGAAAAGTAATGTAAAACAAAAACTTTGTTGGTTTACGTTTCATACTAGGTAATCAAAGACCGTTTAACCCGTCACATGTTTGTGATTTTCTGATGGTTAACTTTCTCCTAAACATATTTTCTATCACTCTCCATCAGAACATGACCCTTTGTTTTCTCTTCCATATCTATGTTTTCCTATATGGAATACAAGTATGGGATATCTTGGGTGACCTTTTTCCTTATATTTCTTTCTTTTAAAGTGATAGTTTTACTGACTCTTTTTCCGAAGTGGGACATTCAATGAATTTTCCGATCCCATTTTTTTTAAATTGTGAGGACGCAATTCCCAAAAGGGGGAAGGATGTAATATCACAGGTAAATAAAGAATAATACATATTTCATATTTATTAATATTTTTGAATTAAATATTAATTTTACTTTAAAGGTGTTTTTATGTTCGATAGCATACCCGACACACAACAACGGGTTTCTTTGAAATCCTACGTTGCACACTAATAATATAATATTATTATTTTAAATGGTAGTTAACTCCTAGAAGATTTATTGGATGTAATGAACAAAACTAACTAAAATATGACTATACAGGTTTGTTAAATGTATTTACATTTATCCAATAAAACTTAGAGGCTTAAAATGTGAATGAATCTAATTTTAAGCATAATTTACATTAAAAGGCTGATTAAGAAAATTTTAACGGTGAAACCTCTTTGAATATAGTTTTTAAAACTTTAATACATTCTATTTGACCATATAAAATCCTTCTTTATAATGGGTACATCAAAATATACTTTGGGTATATTTTTGGTATTTTTGTGATAAAGTTCATTTTATTTGATTAATAGTGAAAATACTATATTTTAATTCAAAAGTTCCATTTAATATAAATTATTTATATTATTATATTATCTTTTTAATTAGTTTTAAAGTGTAATTTGAATATATTTTTACCATTTAATCCAATGGTGGTCATTGGATTGAATTTCACTTTGAAATTGGACATAAACAATTGTCAATCTTTTGATAGATATTGTTTCTTAAAAACAGGTTATTTGTTTTGACAGCGGGAATTAATTACAAAATTAATTAATGAAACATATATGTTTTTAATTTGGTAAAATAGAAAAAAAAATTAATTCAGATTATCAAATATATCTTAGGCTGAATTTTTATTATTTTTATGAAAAACATCAACTTTTGATGATTAGTGAATCCACTTAGTAGTAGTTAAAAAAACTGACTTTTTCATTTAAATAAAATTTACCAATTCTGTGAATTGAATTTCGAAAATCCTATATACATGGTTGTTATCAAGAACTAAAATGTGGTTAAATAATATGAACATAATTTTTGGTGAATAGTAACGTTTTACTTTTATTTACCACAGTTAATGGTAAATAGGGTAATTCAAGGTAAAAATAATGTTATAATAATTCAAATTTACCTAAAAACTTGTACAAATTTTATTGGTTGAGTCATTAATGACCATGGTCATCTTTGGGTCGATTTTTGTACCCATTTTAACCACTTGGGAGTGATAATGACAATTTAGATTAATTAATTTAAAGTAAAGGCAAAATAGACATAAACAAAAATCTTTTAGTAATTAATTTTTATGTTATGTTATAAAAGTAATATTTTTCACTATAAATATTAATTAGAAATATAAATATATTTTCTATACCGTGGTATTTTTTTATAATTTTTAGACATCAAATAAATTAAATTATTTATGGCACAATAATGATGCAATATTTACCTCATTAATAAATGATTTCAATAAATAAGATTATAATGATTAAAATATTTTCCAAAAAATGTCCAATTCTTTTTGGACGATTTTCTTTCGACCATGATTCATCTTATCATTGACTCTAATTATTTTTGGACCATTTGAAATTGAATATCATTATATAATAAACTAATATTTTCACACATTCGTAAAGAGCCCCTCCTCCCCCTTATAAAAGTAGACCACTTCTAAACTATTTGTCACACCTCTCAAGCCTTTTGGATCATCCAAAATCTGTCCAATTAAGCTCCATAAATCCTTCTCCTCCACAGTTAATCCTTACCTTAGATATAAGGCACTTCAACAAACCCTTTTGGTTCAAACCAAATGGAGTTACCCAAATTAAAGGTAATTGTTTCTCTTAAATTGTTTTCTTTTATTTTACTTATCCAACCCCTAAACTCTTTTTATTCCTTTATTTTGTAACAAAACCAGTATCCGAAATATAATAGGATGTTTTTATAAGAATTATTTGAACTACACTTACACACACCTCAATCTAATGGGTGAAGAACATAATGTTTCTGTGGATGGAAAACTAACGCCTCACGGAATGATGATTGTTCAATTACCTCTTACCGCCTCTCATGGTGGCCATTATGATGGAACTGTATTTATATATTATATATATTAAGCTTATGTTTTCTTTATGAATCTGTATTTTTCCATTATAGCACGCCTTTATGGTTTCCATAGTGGGTAAATACGATAATCTCATTTAAGGAAGTGCGGACTACCGCCCCCTCAAAGTGATGTGACTCATTAATTCCTTATGTGGGATGTATAAAGGATAGAGTTAATGATATTATATATGATACTATACTGTAATTATAATATACCTATGTATCATTATCTTTAAATTCCATTCAAATAATAAATAGAAATGAAAGTAGCGGTCATGCGTACGTATGGCTTACCGTCTCCATTAACGGTGCATTTCATTTCTTACCTCTAAATGTTATGTAATATTATAAATACATGTATATTCTGTATATATATGATATATATTATATATATTATATCCAAATCAGGAATATCATTCTGGATATAGTTAAGCTTTGACCACATGAACAACATGTAATTATTAGAAGTCTATTTTTTGACTCAAGTACCAAATATCGACAATGCGAACAATATTAACTTAAACGATAACATAATGTTTATAACATGGTAATAAGTGATATAAAAAAGGAATAATAAACTTTAAAAAGTTTATTAAGTAAGTAGAAATTATCTTTAGTTTATTATTCAGGAGATTAAAGAATGATCGAGTTAAGTCGGACACGAGGTAAGGGATTTTCTTATCTCACTTTTAATTCCGTGAGATTTCCTTTGTTCGCCACTCATTTATTGCATGTGGTGTAATGTGTACTGAAATTTGATTTATATTATCATGATTATAATTATATTCATGGTATTCTGTGATTCATTTTGTGGTTATTATCTTTTGGTCATACGACTCGACTGATTACAACAAAGTAAGAGTTTTTCATCTCACTTTTATTCTCGTGAGATTCATGCAATATTGGACACTATTTCTTTTTGTGTGGTGTATGTACATCCCATGATTGTAATATTTGTGTAATATAATTTAATTTATGAGTATTTACATCTTCATTGTATGATCCTTTTTTCATGTGGCATTTGTTTTGTAAGTTACCAAATAGGTAAGCGAACTTTCACCCTCTTCTTTTTAAAAGACTTCTTTTTGTTTTTCCTTTTAATTTACACCTTATTATGTTTGGATATGTTCTTATATATAATTATTGATGTAAAAATTATGTAAAAGTGTTGATATACCCTTTTTATCTCATCAACTAATTTTATGAATTTTAAAGAGATGTCGTTAGGCTGTCAAATTTTTAAAGGGGAACTTCCTAACCCAATTTCGATTCTTTGGGTTCAACTTGTACTTATTGAATATGTCATCCTATGAATATATGTGAATGACCCTTGATTGTTTTAAACTTAATATAAACTTATATTGGTTGTATTTATATTTTTCACATGTAATTATGAGATTGTTTATCCATAATTTTAGGATACCATATTTATAGGGGATTTCATCTCAATTTACATTTCCATTTAGACTTCATTGTTGTTATGCACCAATTCACTCTTATATGTTGTATATATTGTACTTTAAATATTATATCATGAATCCATTTATTCTTGTGATATTATAAAGTTATGATTAAATTTTATTCCTCAATTATTTGTATTCATGCGTCACTCTTTTTGTTTGAAAAACACTTTAACTAAAATACATTTTAAATGTTTTAAATATTTATTCTTAAAAATATTTCTCCTTAATGTCCATGTTTTAAAAATGGGTTTTAGGATTTATTTATATAGACATTTATTTTTTCAAATGATATTTCATTTAAAATCTTCAAAGTGGTATGGGACACTTTGATTAAAAAATCTCTTTTTAAATGGTTTATGAAAATGGATTGATTATTTCAAAATATTGAAATTACTTCTTCTGATTGAAAATGAAATGTTATTAGTGAAATGTTTATATTTGAAATATTTTATGTGTTATAATGGTACTTGGACATTTGATGGGTGGTTACGTGATAATCCGTTTGATGGGTGTTACCGTGAAAACCAGGATGGGTGGTTACGTTATAACCTCCAATGCATTTGGTATGGAAATCAGTTGTATTGCTATTCCATTTAGTGATATGTGTGGAAGTCAACCGTATGGTTATTTCATTTAAGTATGTTTACGTTCAAAGTTACCTTTATATGATATGTGTTCTTTATATGGGTTTTATGGTAATATTTTGGTTACAAAATTGTAAGTAATGATCTTTTATTCAGTGAAGAGTATTTACTACTTCATAAAGGTGAAAAGTATTACTTTTGATAAAGTATTCATGGTTTACCTGTTTTTTTGAAAAACTAAAAGTTTTACTTCGTTTTGTATCCCTTACTGAGCTTTTTATGTTTATCCCAAGTTTTTTAAATGTTTTTCACAAGACATAATGTGGAATAGGGTCAAGGATGTGATCAAGGAAGAGTCATGTTGTCCTAAACATGGAACTTGACATAACTCTTTTTTTTAAGAGTTCATGTTTTGTAAAAAAACTGGAAACTATGTAGAAGTGTCTACTTTGTAATCTTTTGAGATGTAATAGTTATGTCCTAATTCTCTAAAACTCTAAACCAGAAAATATCCTCAATGTGAATTGTTCATTTAATTCAATATTATGTAAGGTTTAAGGTCTAGTCTTTATAGTTGGTATCATAGGTCGGTTTAGACAACTATAGGGATTACGAGTTTTTGTTAGACACATGGTTAGTACTTTTTTCTATTATTTCAGTTAAATCCTGGTTTTATAATTTTTTTAGATCAGGGAATGTCAGTTAAAAATGTAAGGAGGAGGATCTCAAATGACATTCCTATCTCTTCTTGATGACATGCTTGCAATAATTATGGAAAATTCATGTTCGGATGATTGTGAATCATTTTCTAGCATATAACTCACTTGCAAGCAGTTGTTTGAGATATCAAACAACTCCACTATACCTCATTATCATCGGGGATCATGTTTTTTATTTAGAGAAATCCTATTTTCACAATATCCTCATATTTTCAAGAAAGGTAAATATTATCAAATAATTTTCAAATATTTTACCTTATCACAAGATTTTGAAGCATATTATGATATTAAAAAAGGTGATGAAGAAGGATACCCTTGTGCAACCTATTTAGATTTTCTTTTACAATATTGCCTCTCAGCACATACCTATGGTATTTTGGAAGGACCATTAATTTAAAGTTTCAACTCAAATGTTGTCTGTCTATTTTATAGAAATCATGTCTTATCAGATGTTTTGAAATTATATGTCATACATGATTATTTTCCAAAAATGTCTTTCTGTGAACACTCATATGACCCATGTTGTACAATGTGTATTTGGATGGAGGAATAAAATGATTTTGAAGGATATCTAAATCATTTTTACAATGCATGGACCTTCTACCTATGTGAACAAGATGGCGGTGAAACCAAACGGACACCATGATCAAGGTATGATGTTCTTCATTTTGGGGATCGTTTTATTTTATCATATTTTGGTGAAATAAGAATTCAAGTATTAGGATATTGAGATGATAATGAATTTCGAGGAAAATGAGAGGTATAAGGAAACCATTGAGGTTAAAACATGTTAGGGTAATTTTTGAGTTTTATAAAAAGTAAAACCCATAGGATGGGTGACAACCCATCGCATCTGGTAAGGCCATAGGAATCAAACCCACAACCGAAGGGCGACAAGGGTGCATCGCCTACCACTAGCCTACTTAAATTCCATGTTTAGTATGACATATTATTTTAGTAAAAGGTTTTTATGGAACAAGAAAAAGTTGATTTTTGGAACTTATGTTTTATCAAATTGATATACTTAGTATAAAAAATGATTTACTGATTAAGTGATAATGGTTTTTGTGGAAGCCATTCTCTCTTTTGAGGAAACACTATATGCCTATAAAAGATATAATAATATGGGATTTCAATTCTGGAATAATGGTTGAAATTTTAGTTTGGAAGAATCTATGTTTTCATTGTGGACATATGATGATTTTGTTTATTTATGAAACTGATTAACCTATCATGGAGAATATGTGATTATGTTAATTGCTTTTCAATATGAGATTTTATGAGTAACTAATGTTATTAGGTGATAAATGATAAGATTTGTCTTGGAAGACTATGTAATTAAATATTTATGAGATTTGGGTTTCAATCTTAGTTTGGATTACTTTTGAATAATTTTAGGGACAGTTGTTTATTGAATGATCTTTGTTGATGTTTGGGTTTTGTTTGAAAATTTTTGGAGATTAAGATTAGTTTTTCTTCTGGTAAAAGATTATCCTTTTGGTTAATATCTGATCTTTCACTAACAATTTTTGTTTAGTTGATGTCTAAAGACAAGGAAAATATAGAGTTATTTTTTTGTGGATTATGTGATTATAAAGCAGATGATTCTTGATCTTTTCATGTGACCATGTCTTTTTTAATGCTCTTTTTTTGGAGAAAAGATTAGTTTTTAGTAGAAACTTATTATAGGATGAAACTCTAATTGAAGGTAAGTATATTTAATTATGTTCTTATTCTATGTAGTAAATTAATTCCACCAAATTATGAAAAGGAATTTAAAACAAAAACTTTGTTGGTTTACATTTCCTACTGGGTGATCAAATACCGTTTAACCCATCACATGTTTGTTATTTTATGATGGTTAACTTTCTCCTAAACATATTTTCTATCACTCTCCATCAGAACTTGAACATTTTTTTTCTCTTCCATATCCATGTTTTCCTACATGGAATACTAGTATGGGTTATATTGGCTGACCTTTGTGCTTATCTTTATTTCTTTTAAAGTGATAGTTTTACTGACTCTTTTTCCGATGTGGGACTTTCAATGAAGTTTCTGAGCCCATTTTTTTTAATTCTGAGGATGCAATTCCCAAAAGGGGGAAGGATTTAACATCCCAGGTAAATAAAGAATAATAAATATTTATTATTTATTAATGTTTTTTAATTAAATATTAATTTTACTTTAAAGGGGTTTCTATGTTCGATAGCGTACCCGACACACAACAACGGGTTTCTTTGAAATCATACGTTGCACACTAATAATATAAAATTATTATTTTAAATGGTAGTTAACTCCTATCCGTTTTATTGGAAGTAATGAACAAAACTAACTAAAATATGATTATACAGGTTTGTTAAATGTATTTACATTTATCCAATAAAAGTTAGAGGCTTAAAATGTGAATGAATTAAATTTTATGAATAATTTACATTAAAAGGCCGATTTACCAAATTTTAATGGTGAAACATCTTTGAATATAGTTTTGGTCACTTTAATACATTCTATTTGACAATATAAAATCCTTCTTTAGAATGGGGACATCAAAATTTACTTTGGGTAGATTTTTTGTATTTTTGGGATAAAGTTCATTTTATTTGATTAATAGTGAAAAAACTATATTTTAATTCAAAAGTTCCTTCTAATATAAATTATTTATATTATTATATTATCTTTTTAATTAGTTTTAAAGTGTAATTGGAATATATTTTTACTATTTAATCCAATGGTGGTCATTGTATTTCATTTCACATTGAAATTGGACATAAACAAGGGTCAATCTTTTGATAGATATTGTTTCTTAAAAACAGGTTATTTGTTTTGACAGTGGGAATTAATTATAAAATTAATTAATTAAACTTATAGGTTTTGAATTTGGTAAAATAGAAAACATTTTTGAATTCAGAATATCAAATATATTTTAGGCTGATTTTTTGGTATTTTTCTGAAAAACTTCAATTTTTGATGAATATTGAAACCACTTAGTAGTAGTTAAAAAAACTGACTTTTTCATTTAAATGAAATTTTACCTCTCCTGTGAATTTAATTTCAAAAATCCGACATACATGGTTCTTATCAAGAACTAAAATGTGGTTAAAAAAGATGAAAATAATTTTTAGTGAATAGTAACGTTTTACTTTTATTTACCACAGTTAAAGGTAAATAGGGTAATTCAAGGTAAAAATAATATTATAATAATTTAAATTACCTAAACACTTATCCAAATTTTATTGGTTGAGTCATTAACGACCATGGGAATCTTTGGGTTGATTGTGGTAGCCCTTTGAACCACTTGGGAGTGATAATGGCAATTTAGATTAATTAGTTTAAAGTAAGGGAAAATAGACATAAACAAAAATATTTTAGTAATTAATTTTTATGTTGTGTTATATATGTAATATTTTTTACTATAAATATTAATTGGAAATATAAAAATATTTCCTATATCATGGTATTTTTTTATAATTTTTAGACATCAAATAAATTAAATTATTTATGACATAATAATGATGCAATATTTACCTCATTAATAAATGATTTAAACAAATAGGATTATAATGATTAAAATATTTTCCAAAACCTGTCAAATTATTTTTGGACGATTTTATTTCGACCATGAGTCATCTTATCTTTGAATATAATTATTTTTGGACCTTTTTAAACTGAATATCATTATAGAATAAACTAATATTTTCACACATTAATAAAGAGCCCCTCCTCCCCCTTATAAAAGGAGACCACTTCTAAACTATTTGTCACACCTCTCAAACCATTTGGATCATCCAAAATCTGTCAAATTAAGCTCCATAAATCCCTCTCCTCCTCATATAAGACTTACCTTAGGCATAAGTCACTCCAACAAACCCTTTTGGTTCAAACCAAGATGAGTTACCCAAATTAAAGGTAACGGTTTCTCTTAAATTGTTTTATTTTATTTTACTTCTCCAACCCCTAAAATCTTTTTATTATTTTATTTTGTAACAACAAAAGAATCCTAAATATACTAGGATTTTGTTATCAGAATTATTCGAACTACCCTTACACACACCTCAATCTAATGGGTGAAGAACATAATGTTTCTGTGGATGGAAAACTAACGCCTCACGGAACGATGATTGTTCAATTACCTCTTACCGCCTCTCATGGTGGCCATTATGATGACACTGTATTTATATATTATATATATTTAGTTTATTTTTTCTTTTTGAATCTTTATTTTTCAATTATAGCACGCCTTTATGGTTTCCATAGTGGGTAAATGCGATAATCTAATTTGAGGAAGTGCGGACTACCGCCCCCTCAAAGTGATGTGACTCGTTAATGCCTTGTGTGGGATGTATAAAGGATAGGGTTAATGATATTATATATGATATTATAATTTAATTATAATATACCTATGTATCATTATGTTTAAATTCCATTCAAATAATAAATAGAAATGAAAGTAGCGTTCATGCCTACGTATGGCTTACTGTCTCCATAAACGGTGCATTTCATTTCTTACCTCTAAATGTTATATACTATTATAAATACATGTATATGATGGATATATATGATATATATGATATT
The DNA here is from genome assembly GCA_963277665.1 of Viscum album. Taxonomy (NCBI): domain Eukaryota; kingdom Viridiplantae; phylum Streptophyta; class Magnoliopsida; order Santalales; family Viscaceae; genus Viscum; species Viscum album. The sequence continues at coordinate 2,079,497,797 of OY728143.1, read as the reverse complement.
AAAATCATTAATATCATTCTGGATATAATAAACCTTTGACCGTATGATCAACATGTAATTTTAAGAAGTCCATTTTGGAATCAAGTACCAAATATCGACAAAACACACATTATTAACTTAAATGATTACATAATGTTTATAACATGGTAATAAGTGATATAAAAAGGAATAATAAACTTTAAAAATGTTCTTAAGAAAGTATTAATTAACTTTAGTTTATTATTTAGGAGATTAATGAATGATCGACCATGTCGGACACGAGGTAAGGGATTTTTTTATCTCACTTTTAATTCTGTGAGATTTCCTTTGTTCACCACTTATATATTGCATGTGGTGTAATGTGTAATGCCATTTGATTTATATTATCAAGATTATAATTATATTCATGGTATTATGTGATTCATTTTTTGTTTATTATCTTTTGGTCATACGACTCGATTGATTACAACGAAGTAAGAGTTTTTCATCTCTCTTTATTCCCGTGAGATTCATGCTATATTGGCCACTATTTATTTTTGCATGGTGTATGTACTGACCATGATTGTACTCTTTGTGTTATATACTTTAATTTATTAGTATTTACATCTTCACTGTATAATCCTTCTTTCATGTGGCGTATTTTTGTAAGTTACCAAATCGGTAAGGGAACCTTTCACCCTCCTCTTTTTAAAAGAATTATTTTTGTTATGTATTTTTATTTACATATTATTATGTTGATATATGTTATTCTATATCCTAATTGATTTAAATATTATTTCCAAGTGTTGATATACCCTTTTTATCTCATAAAATCATTTTCTGAAGTTTAAAGAGACGTCGTTAGGCTGTCGAATTTTTACAAGGGAACTTCTTAACCCAATTTCGATTCTTTGGTTTCAACTTGTACTTATCGAATACGTCATCCTATGAATATGTGTGAATGAACTCTGACATTTTTAAACGTAATATCCACTTATATTGGTTGTATTTATATTTTTCACACATAATTATTAGATTTATTTATCCTTAATGTAAGGATACCATCTTTATAAGGGATTTCATCTTAATTTACATTTCCATTGAGACTTCATTGTTGGTATGCACCAATTCTCTCTTATATGGTGTATATTCTGTCCTTTGACATATTATATCATGAATACCTTTATTCTCATGATATTATAAACTTCTGATTAAATGTTATTCCTCAATTATTTTTATTCTAGCGTCTCTCTTTTTGTTAGAAAAACTCTTTAAGTAAAATACAGTTTTAAATGTTTTAATGATTTATTATTCTAAATATTTCTCCTTAATGTCCATGTTTTCAAAATGGGTTTTAGGATTTATTCATATAGAAATTAATGTTTTCAAATGACAATTCATTTAAAATATTCAAAGTGGTATGAGACACTATGATTCAAAAATATCTTTTTAAATGTTTTATGAAAATGGATTGATTATTTCAATATCTTGAAATTACTTCTTGTGATTGAAAATGAAATCTTATTAGTGAAATGTTTATATTTGAAATATTTTATGTGTGATAATGGTACTTGGACATTTTACGGGTGGTTACGTGATAAACCATATGACAGGTGGTGCCGTGAAAACCAGGACGGGTGGTTACATTATAACCTCCAATGCATTGGGTATGGATGTCGGTCGTATGGCTATTCCAGTTAGTGATGTGTGTGGAAGTCGACCATATGGTTATTCCATTTAAGTATGTTTATGTTACAAGTCACCTTTATATGTTATGTGTTCTTTATATGGGTTTTATGGTAATCTTTTGGTTACAAAATAGTAAGTAATGATCTTTTATTCAGTGAAGAGTATTTACAACTTCATAAAGGTGAAAAGTATTACTTATGATAAAGTATTCATGGTTTACCTGTTGTATTGAAAAACTAATTGTTTTTCTTCTTTGTGTATCCCTTACTGAGCTTTTTATGCTCATCCCAAGATTTTGAAATGTTTTTCATAGGACATAATGTGAAATAGGGTCAAGGATATGATCAAGGAAGAGTCATGTTGTCGTAGACATTGAACTACACATGGCTCTTTTTTTTCAAGAGTTCATGTTTTGTAAAAAAATTGAAACTTTGAATAAGTGTCTACTTTGTAAACTTTTGAGATGTAATAGTTATGTCCTAATTTTCTAAAACTCTAAACCTGAAAAGATCCTCAATGTGAATTATTCATTTAAATTAATATTATGTAAAGTTTAAGGCTGGGTCCTTAAAATAATAGGTGAGCCACCCTGGCTCACATTGTCATCATCCCCTAGGTTCTTCTCTTAGATGAAGGCCTAGTTTACTATCTATTAAGTGGTCATCAACAAGAATACTTTCACAAGAAATTGAATGGAACAGGCATGACCATCCTCAAAATATCTCTTATTCAACAACTCATCCTCGATCAGCATCGGTGCAAAACACTAAGTCATGGGAAAATGGGTAGAATATTCCATCACTAACATATCTCCCAATTATAGGTGCATAACCACCAATTCATTTTTATCTCTCAATGTCTTGGGAAAAAATAATTGTAAAAGGTAGTTTAAAATCCTTCCCAGACCATTCCATGATGACATCTAGCCTGGATGATGAATTCCCAGCAATTTTGAGTAGAATCATGAATCATATTTTGAGAGAGATTTAACCTCTACCCTAGAGGTGTCTCTAAATTCTCATAGATTAGTAACTTGGAATCCATCCATGACTCAACAACTTGATGATATCCATCCCCTAAAAAGGTGGGTGGATGATGCTGCTAGAATTCTCAAATCAACAAATCCATAATATAGGTAGGTAACAGAACTCCTTGTACATATTTTATTATGTGGAATAAACTATCTCAAAATTGACCATCTACAACAAGTGGAAGATCAATAGGATGTTTATCAGATGGAACTATAAGTGGTAATACTATGGGATCAGGGCCCACCACCACTGGAGGATGGTTGTTTCCACACACCTGACATGTTACTTGAGGATTCCATGGAAACATAACTATAAAATTTCCAGGCACATAAATCTGATTTTATTTAATATAAGATAATAAATATCAAATTTAGGAAAGGTTATGTACAAAAACTTCCTATAAAAAAATTAGATATATCTACCTACTTCCTAAGCTATGCATTGGTGATAATAAGGATAAAAAGGACTACGAGAGACAATACCCACTATCCTCTACTATGGTCGGGTCATGGTCATGGTATCATATAACACATTATAGGTTTCTGTATATGGAGTGTTAATTGCAATGTACAGAGAAAAATACACATTACTTTGCAATTGGCATCCACATTTAATGGTAACCATTTCATTTAAAATCTTGGTTTATTTTATGTTCATTATAATTTATATTAATATACATATATATATCATAGTCCACTTAAACATGTCGCCATTCTCCGTTTATAAAGGTCTGGACTTTTTATAAATTTCTATTGGCGTGTCATGTAACTAAAACCTAACCATTATTCCTGGAATCAGGACATAACAGGTCATGTGTAATAATTTTATTTAATTAACTACCATTCATTAATTTTTATAAGTTATTTCATAATAAATTAGAATTATAACTCAATAATAAAAAAATTTGATATTCATCCCATAGAACCTATGGTTCATGGATTAAACATGAAAAAATTTGTTAATTAAGGTGTTATCATCAATATATGTGGTAAAACACCCTTTAGATTGATATATTCACGTCAATTAATCCAATTTTTTAATCCCTACAATAAAATTTATCATATTACTCCTATAATAATCCAGGAATTAACTATATGTAGTAGTTAATCTAGATATAAAGTAAATGTGGCATGAAAAAATGCATGGCATGTCACTCCAAAAGTGCCTTGTATGATGCGTGAAACGATACCACCTTGATTTACTAGGATAATTAAATATGTAAAAATATAATAGTAATAATAATATCAATAATAATAACATTCCAAAAAATGTGCATCACCCAAAATTAAAATTAGTACTATTTTAATAGGTAAAAACCAATAATAACAATATCTCATCCCAAGTAATTTTGGATTCCCCAATATGTGGTTTATCTACTACCATGAATTGGATAATTACCAAATTCTGATGCATCATATTCCATTGTCTAATACCCAAATAGAAATAAAAAATGAAAAAAATGCTCTCTCATACCACTTTATAGTGTCCCTCCCCAAAATCCACTAATTTTTTCCCAAATATCGTTGGAAAAAAACCTCAAGTGCACCTCCCCTTACGTTATAGACCATCGAAAAGTAAAAAGGTCCTAGGGTGTGTATGTGAGGTTATTAATCCATCAAATATCATTTTGTAGCAAAATGGTGAAATAATAATAGTAAGAAATAGAGACATAAATAAATAAGTAGCTGTAAAATAATAGATCATCCAGATAGATAAATAGGTGGTGGATGAGTCTAAAAGAGATACAGAAATTATGATGATCATTTCATGTATCTATAAAAAACATTAGTGCATGGGATACATGGTAAATTGGAATATTATACATGATAAACTGAAATTCAAATATTCCAAAATATGTCACTTCTTATATCACTAGCACAGGCTTGGACCTCTCCTCCCATACTAAATCCTTGTACTAAAATCAAGCATTGGAATATGGATGGTTTACTTTACCTTCACCATCAATCATGATGTTTTCCTGTGTACCAAAGGTGGGTTGTGTAGGGTGTGAGATATATACAGTATTCCACCACAAATGGTTTCTAGTACAATCTAGTTTGTGTGTTTAAAATGTGGAGTGTGTAGGTACATAAATAACGCAAGGAAAGAAAAATATATATACATAGGACTGATTTCCTCATGGGTAAATGACAGACACTACCTACTACGGCCTAATCTGGATTTCTTTGATCAGACATCAAACTATGTGAATATAATAAGAATCTAATAATCGTTCATCACAAATCATCTATCATGACTAGACCAATCACAACCATGTGATTTGGTTGGGACAATGCATCCTTTGATTTAATTAATTATCATTTTTGGAAATATATATAATGAATATCTTAAATTTAAATAAGAAGAATATTGGGCCTATCCATGGTGAACAATATTAGGGAACCTAAGTATTTCACCAGGAACACAATAAATACTAAACACCATAATATTCCATCCAAGGTCATCTATAAATAGAATCTAATGTGTCACTCATGCCATGGGGTGAGGACAATAACCTCAGATCCCATCTATGGTATTTCACATAGGGGACTGAGTATCTCTTATATCATGGTACAACCATCATTATACCAAACACATCTATAGATAATTCCCTACTGAAATTGTATCACTCATAATGAGGTATATAATCTGCATGGTGAGCCCATCCAGGGTATAATAGGTATCACTCCTAGTGTAATTACAATTCATTAAGAAATTATAATTATAAATAATGATGATACCATATAAGAAGATCCATAAATGGAATCCCAATTATCACTCTCAGAGTAAGTGTAAGGTATGGTTCAGATATTAGGATCTCATAAAATTCTATATTATAATTACAATCATAATAATTTAACCAAGTTGGTCAAATTATTTATTTCAAAAAAACAAGATCTATTGCAATAATCATAGGGTCCTAAATCATTCCCTAACATTTTAATGTAGTTTAATACATATTGTTCATTTTAAAAGTATCATTTATTATAGGGAAACATGCACCTCAGAAGGTGAATATATAGTTTCAGGTAAATAAAATTTAGTTCTTTAAAGAAGGTAACACCTATGGGGAAGCTTGCATCAAGGATATTGTCCAAGATGATTATTTTTTATTATATAAAACAATAATGATCATGGAAAGAAATTTAATTTAATTAAAATTACTTTAATGAGATGAAACCAGAGGATATTGGTGCACAACATGATGACCCATGATATAAATGCAATGTGGTTTTAGTGCAAATTTATGGACCACATACCTTAAGCATGTATCACCCTCCTCATTGAGTGTTGTCCCTTGAATTGAGATAGAATGGGAGAAAATAAAATAATGTAGAAAAGATAAAAATGAAAAATATAGGCTCGCCCCAAAATAGTCCACAAGATAAAAATATAAAATACAAAAGGAAGGAAAAAGTTATGAGCAACATACCATTCAATAAATCAATGTGACAAATTCTGAATGAAATTAATATAATATGAAGGTGGTGTGAAAGACATTAGGTGAGTCATCATAGGGGGGTCATTTTGTTGCTTCTCTTGTTTTGGAAGTAATAAGGCTCTATCAAAAAAATATCACTTTCCTCTCTCAAAAAAGTGACCTAGGCATTTACACATAATGTAAATTTTACATATTCTGTAAAGCTCAATATTCTTCTTCCTGGGAGAAACCAACTTCACGAAGTGCAGGGGGGATAGAAACTCCTTTACACACCATGTATCTAATTAACATTTTTTATTATAATTACATTCCATGTATTTAGTACACACCTTGTATTCAGTCTGCAGTCTACCTTAATCCCTTATGCTACCACCATTTTGAAATGAACTGGCCTAACCTTAGGCATGGTTTTCACGTTTAAACAAAACTAAAAATAAAATTTAGCTCACTAAAAAAAGGAATGTTATGAAATTATTTAGAAAATGGGGAAATATTGTATTAATGCTTTCCAATTGGTAGGTACTATAGTCATTTATTCCCTAAAGAGTAATCTGGCGTTCCTTCTGATTTGGAGGTTGAGTTTCCAACTGAACTTATACCTAGATCTCTTCCAATATCCAAGACTCATTATAAACTATTCACCATTGAGATGGAATAAATGAATAATTAGTTACAATAGAATCTAAATATGGGTTTTACACACTTGATTGCTTCATCATGGGGCGTGGGTGTCCTCTTCATCAAGAAGATGGATTAGTCAATGAACCTCAATATTGATTATCGTGAACTGAAAAAAATAACAATAAATAATTAGTATCTCCTTCAAGAGATTAATTATTTGTTCAATAAAGTATGTGTCTCCCATTACATCTCTAAGGTGGACCTTTTTAGGATATCACCAATTAAAGGTGAAAATGGAATATATTCTAAATTCAAACATTTATATGAGGTACGGACACTATGAGTACATATTGATACCATTCAGACTCACTAATGATCCAATGATCATCATGGACTTAATGAATATATTCTTTATAGATTACCATGAAAAATTTGTGGTTAACTGTATAGTTGATATTAGGATATAATCTAATAAGAAGGTATAGAATGAGTAGAATTTGAGTATTGTGATAACAACTTTATGAAATAAGATTTTATAAAAACAATTATTGAAAATTTGTGTTCAAGATGGAGGAAGTATCATTATTGGGGCATAATACCACCAACAAAGGGAAACCTGTAGACCCTTATAAGACAAAGGAAATTGAGAAGTATCTCATACCAATATCTTTAATATAGATCCATTGTTTAATTAGACTAGCTAGATATTATTAGTGATTTTTTTGAATATTCACATTATTGTTAAACCCCTTAACAAAAATTCCTTGAAAGGGGGTAATGTTTTTTTGGTTGAATGACTATGAAGAGAGATTCACCGAATTAAAATATAGTCTTATCACTACACCATTACTTACACTGCCCATATGTGGGAAACTCTTCATCATATACAGTGATGCCTAAAATAATTGAATGGGTTTTGTACAGATGAATAATGATAAATTGATAGCATATCCATCAAAGTAGTTAGAATTTAAAAAGTTGAACTATCCAATGAATAGTTAGCAGCTTGTAGCAGTAATCCTTGAATTAATGATTTAGTGGAATTATCTATATTGGGGGAAGTGTAAAATATATATATGTCATAATATCATCAAATATATATTCACTTTGAAGGATATTAATATGCACTATTGATGATGGTTAGATTTGATCAAGGACAATGATAGATCAATCCACTACCATCCTATCAAAGAATATTTTTTGAAGATTATCTATTCAGAAAGGATCATATGACCACCAACGATGATAATTGAGATGGATCCAATCAACATAGACATGAAAAGGATGAACATGGTAATTAAAAATCAAGGAACACAGAAATTAATTTCTAAAATGATTTCTCATCTATCACTTTTGGAGAAGAAAAAGGATGTTTAATAATATGATAGGAAAATTCAGAAGAAGGTAGAAGATATAAGAAAAATAAAATCCTCATAGTCATAAATTTATGAAGGATTTGTATGATTTGGTCCAGGACTATGTTTACAATCAAATATTGAGATAAGGAAGGATTTTTTGACTAATGTACATAGTTAAACCCTCCCCATCCACCCATGGAGCAAGAAGATGTCTTGAGATCCCCCATACCACTATTGGTGGGACAATAAGAATAATGACACCACAGAATATACATGAAATTTCATGATATGTCAACTAGTAAAGAATTAAATGAAAAATTATAGGGGTATGATGAAACCATTACCTATATCCACATGGAAATGGTATAACATATATATGTATTTTCTCATTGGTCTTCCAAATATATAAAATTCATAATAATTTTGTATTTTTTTGGGTATATTGTCTTTGAAGACTACTCACTTAATAAAAATTGAAGACGACTTCACACTTGATCAACTTGTAAGGATATACATTAGAGTAAAAGTTAAGATTTATATAAGATTGCATTTTTTCATATGCGATGAAGATATGATATTTACCACCATGTTCTAGAAGAGTCTCTAACATTATTAAAACACTGGGATGAACTTTTGTATGACTTATCACCCCCAACATGACTTCCAATCTGAGTGAAATATCCAGTCACTAGAGTACATATTGAGATAATTCTTGAAGGAATTCAAAAGAGGATAGGATTATCATTTTACTATGGTCAGTTTCTCATACAATAATAGCATTCACTCAATAATCCAATCAATCCAAATAAATACATTTTATTTGTAGATATGTAGAGAACCTATTTGCTGGAATGATGTTGGTGAAAACAAGATGTTGGGACCTGAAATGGTTTTTTAAATGGTAGAAAAGGGTAAGACAATTCGACAATTAGTCAATCATACTCAGTGTAGATAGAAGACCTATACTGAAAATCATCAATGAAACCAACATTTTGAGGTTGGAGATATTTCTTTTACAAAATAACTCTATAAAAAAGATTCATGAGATTTGGGAATAAGGGAAAACTAATTTCATGGGTACATCGACCCCTTGGAGATTCTTGATCACATTAAATATATATCATGTTGACTAGCATTTCAACCAACCCTATCTCAAGTACATGAAGTGTTTCTCATTTTTTCCCTAAGAAATATATACTATGTAACACCTCGATGTTTATATGAAATATTTTCATTAATTAATTTGAATTATTTAATAGCATGAATTGCATGCAATCATGATTTTAAACAAACCATGAGATTCCCTTAGTACAAAATGACCATTTTATCCTAGTCGATAGGTTAGCAGAAATAAATATGACAAACTTATGAAAATTTATGGTGAATCCATTGGATACCAATTACTTATGAAAAAAATTATAAATTAGTTATATATTTGTATATTTTACATTACTAAATTTAGTGAATTACTATTATTAAATTAAATTAGTGAAATATATAAGGTATATAATTCATAAAATATTTTTAATATTCCTCTTATATATTTTATTGTCATTGGCTAGGAATAAACCTTATGTGATTTACAAAATCTTATATTTTTCAAAAGGGTGATTTTATGCCTTTAAATATAGAACCCCTTTTAAAATAATATTTTATGCGTTAATAGTATATATATTACATCATGAACATGTTATTTGGAAGCAGGATACAAATATTTACTTTTGATGAATTTGTAAAAAAATTCTAATGACTTTCAAATTTTGATGAATAGTAAAGAAACACTAAATATTAATTGAAAATAAATTTTTTCATAAAAAAATTTATATTATTAAATTGTAATATTGAATGGCTTAAAAGTATAAATTGAATATATTATTATCTTTCATTGTAATATATTTCATTAGAATTATTTTTTTATTGAATTTAGATGTAAAAGCATTTCAATCTTTAGAAATTTTTTATCTTTTAATACATGTTCTCACCCTCTAGCAATGGGATTAATTTTAAATTAATTATATAAACATATATGTTTTTTATTTTGAAAAATGGATTCTGTATTTGGAATTATTATGTCCAAATTATGTAAATAGATTTATTCTTTTTTAAGGCACTGGGAATAGTGACTTATGTAATTTATATTAATACAATAAAATGGTAAATCGAGTAAATGGTGTCCTTTGGAAGCCACCTGGATGAGTTTAGGATATTTAATTTATTTTATTTAAAGAAAAATTAAATATTTCTTACTCAAATTTTAATAATGATATAATTTTTAAAATAATTTTATACATAAGATAAATTTGATTACAAAAAATAATTTGAAAGATTAAATTTTTTTATTTGTCATTATAATTTATTTTTAATTTTTATGAAAAAAATAATTCCTACAAATACATATAATTTGATAATGTAAAAATTAATTAATTGATGAGAAATCAACAAAACAATTTTTATTAAAATTATAAGAACCATAAAACTACCCAAACACTTGAAAAAATATTATTTTTCAAGTATATCATGACCATAATCATCCAAGGGTCGATTTAGGGACCATTTGGAGCCATATATAAGTGATTGGGATACAAATATTATTTAATTTAAGTGATGTTAATGTTTTTGCATTCATAAATTAATAAGTACATCATTTTTAATGTTTTATTTTGAAAAATATAAATTTTACTAAAAGTATTATTCTGAAATACAGTATATTTATCTTCATAATAGTATTTTATTTTTAATTTTTATTCAAAAAAATATGTATATTAAATAATTACACAAAATTTATGTTGTAATTATTTTACTAATGGAGATATGAAATAAATGTTACCAAAAATAAAAAAAATAAACATAATTTAAGGTAAAGAATATATATAATGAATTTTTAAGATGCAATTTACCTCTTATGAATATAATATAATATTTATTAAAAAAAATTAACATGTTATCTTAATATTTAAAAAAATAAATGAAGTGAACACTGCCAAAATTGACACTATTGATTGTTTATCAAAATAATGTTTTATTAATTTATTTGAAAGTCATAAATTTTTTTGATAAAATGTATATAATAATTATGATATGGTCTAAAATGTTCAATTTTATTTATTTATGATAGAATTGACATCAAATAAGTAAATAGTTCACCCTTTTAATATTTAAATATTTGTTTCCCTATTTAATATTTAATTACAATAACAAAGTGTTAATTAAAATATTATTGTTTATATTGATAGAATCCCATGTCAAAAATTTATTGGATGATTATATTACAACCATATCTCTTATAATCTTCTATATTGGGACATTTTGGAGTTTTTTGGTAGGGTCTGATTTTATTATTAATTATTATTTATCGAGTTTCCAAAAGTTCCCCTCGCCTGAATTATAAAATGGCTCCTCCTCACTTACCACTACACTTCACTGTGATACTTAATGCTTGGCCATCCCCTACCCATTTCCCATATAAACTTCCCCAGTTTCATTATATTTGTTTTATTCGTCTTCAATGACTAACTCTAGTTCTTTGAGATGATATTGAGAGGGACCATGTCGTAGAAGAGGTAATCTTCTCTACCAATTATTTCAAACTTATTTCTTATTCTACTTCCTATTCTAGAGTTTTTTGTAATAAATTAATAAATATAGTGTAAATTATATAATTACATGTTATTATAATTATTAAACAACCGTATTTTACCTTCTATCAATCCTATGAAAAATGAAATCACCATGCCTGTGTAAGTATGGTTTACCGTCTCTATCCCGTAGTGTAATCTATTTTTCACCACCACATTACATTGATGGGTATAATGTTGGAAATAATAACAATATATTATTATTATAACATTATATTTATTATAAAATACTATACACCATCCACTTCAAAAAAATTCAACAATTGTGGGAATGATATCGTGGCTTGTGTGTACGTACTACCTAGTGTCTCCACAATGAGATGTGATTAATTCTACATAATAATCATTAAAGAATGATTACATAAATATAAATAATGAATAAATTTAGTATGAATTATGTTAATATAAATTTTTAATGATATAAATATGACCTAATAAGGAGAAACAAAACTTATTCTACAAAACATGCACAAGAAAATGAAGCAGTTAATACCCGAATAGCAAGTAATAATGTAATATTATTAAAAAATAACAAATAATATGATCATATAAGATATAATAAAAATGAAAATAATTCTTAAATAATTAGATAAAATTATTTAAATAATTATAATGGACATTTGGATTTATAGAAAGGAAATCAAATCTAAGGTAAGAAATGATTTTGCAACCTCATTATTATCCGAGATTGTTTATTCATAAGTATTTACAAAGGTATATTTATCATCCACATCAATGTTTCCAAAATATTTACTCTAAAATATTCTTTCTTTCCTTACACAATTATTTAATGTCAATTTTACCCATTGCTGAATTTTTCTTAAATGTTATAAAAGGAATCTATTTTCTTTTTCGGTTTGAGGTACTTTTTGACTTTCCGACAAAAGTATGAGAAGAATGTTCTCTTTTAACATATATGGTATGAATGAATTTTTTTATACATTCATGATGACTTATTTACATGAAAATTACATTATAATATTTCATGTTTATTTATAATAAATTTCTTTTCTTTTAAAATTTCATGGCACTTTGAGAAAAGGAACCATTTTTTAAGAAGAAATGATATTTTACACAAGAATTAATTTCAAGTATTTTATCAAAATTATTTCCCATCTAATATTAAATTTATTAATATATTTATATTTAATGTATATTATCTTTATTTTTCCTATGTTTTGATTTTTTTATGATGAACATCTGTTTAGGAAATCGATTTGTTTTATATGGATTATGTTATGATGTAACGATGTTCAAGAACCAAATTTTATTCCATGGGTTATGCTATACTGAATGATTCGTATTTTTGTGGAACACATAAGAATGATTTTATTATGAGATTGTTGGAACCTATATCTCCCTCAAATGTATTGGGTAAATATTTATATCTCATTAGATAGACATGGCTGGAATGGAAAATTATCTCAGTTTAGTAGTACAGGGTTGGAACAAGGAGTGAACTATGTTCAGTAATGGAATTTTGATGGTAGAGATTTTTCGGGAACCACTATTCAATTAAATTCTGATTAACCTAATACTGCACCATAGTGGGACACCCTAGGGTCGATCACAAGGAGGCCACCTCCACACACTATCTTTCTATTGTCACTATTATAATATAACTAAAATAAAAATGTAATAGTAATATAAATGGGGGGAAGTGAAATTGAATTGCATAAAATATACATATAATATAAATATATCAAAAATATAAAATTCAATTAAAAGGAAGAAAAGCGACAATGACATTATTAGAAGAAAACCATTGTTTCAGGATTTCATGGTGGAATTATCATTATTATTCAAATTATCTATCAATGCATTACTCAATTTGGAGATCAATACCTGTCACTCCACACCCTCTCATCTAAATGGTATTACCCTACACCGAGACCTCATCGTGTAGGAGTAATCTCTTCTACATCAATACTCAATCCAAACTCCACCATTTCAATGAATTAGATATCGATGATATGGGAAATTATTAAATGAGGAGGAAGAAAAAAATAGAATAGAAAGTGGGGAGACCACTCACCACAATAATTTAACCACTAATGAATCCTTGTAAAAAAACATGAAAAATCAATAAAGCACGTAAAATTCAAATACCACCACTTTCCCCCTTGAACAATAGTGAGGGTTAGCTCTCCATAAGAATGGAGTTTAAAAACAAGCATGGTGGGAGAAACACATAAAATAAAAGAGATGAAAGAAAATTAGAAATTAAAGGAAGAAGAAGAAAGATACACTAATATATATTAAAAATAATAAGAACAATTACATAGAAAAAAACTCCACCTTATCCCCCTGGAATGGCTATATCATAAACTGGGATAAGGGACACATATTTATAGGGCGAAGGGCTGACGAATTCACACACAAAACATGTAATATGAACGTTTCTGTGTGGATATGCCCTTCAACAACCAAATATGTAATAGGTGTCTTCATAAATGTTATTCCGTAATGTATACTCTATTTTATTACCTAATTTCAGATTCATTGTATGTGACTAGAAGAAGTTATGAATTTAATATTGGCGGTTTCCTTTTTTTGGAGGCAGTATCCGGGCAGATTGCTTCAAAATGATGTCATTCAATGGCCTCCATAATGGATTATAAATGGTATTAAATTAAATTTGTGATCTATAATTGGATTCATCATCCATATAATTTTGTAATCCCATCATTTTGATGTGTTTAGGAAAATTGATGTCTCTGCAACTAAGGCGGGGTCGATGCAGTCCTCCCGGAAAAATTGTCAAATTCATTGATTTTTTGGGCCTCGAGATGCATGAATCTGACCATCTTCCTGAATACAAAGATTATGGAACGAAAATAAGGTTTAAAAAAATATAATCACAAAATTTTGAAATATAATTTTTGATAAATTACCAAAATACCGCTATGATAAAAAGCTGTTAAAAATCCAGAATTATGCCGTTTTTGCATTTTGGTTCAAAATAACACAAAAACCTAAATATGTTACAATTGACTATTAAATAACACTTTGGTGGGTTTATAAACATTAATTTGAAGTATAAAATATGTGAAAATATTAGCTTCATCAATCCCCCACACATAAACATTTCACTCTTGAGAAATTATCGTAAATTCAAATCAAAATTCACACAACAATCAAAAATGAGAAAAAATCCATGATCTTATCAAAAATAGAATTTAATCATGTCTCTTATGTGAAAAAAAAATTCCTTTCATTTTCATTCCATAAATTTAAATTTTTTCAACCTCATAAATCCATCCACAGCTAGATCACAACCTACCTCACATTGAATTTTATGTCACTCTTCACTCAAGAGAAATTAATTTAGGAGTTATGCTCAAACTTGAAAGTTGTATGTATCACCATAGGCTCGTGACTATTCTCATTTCTCCACAGCGTGAAACATAAAAATGAATTCAATCATGAGGGATTTCATAAAAGGTTAAAATGAATCTATGGATTTGGGTTGCTAGGTAAATGATTTAAAAGTTCAAGGCTACAAAGAGAAGGTTGGACTATTAGGTACAATGCATGAATAATCAAGTGAAAACACAGAAAATTCCTCACCCAATACACCTTGAGAATGTGAACAACACACCACCCCCTTTTCTATGACATGGAACATGATCCAATCAATTATTTCAAGGTATTATATCATCCATGTTCTCCCTATTTTTTGGTAAAGCTCCAGAAAGGCACAACATTATTTTCTTTTTTCATATTTTTTTAAGCTCCAGAAAGCCACAGCTCTTATTTTCTATTTTTTTGAAGGAGAACTGAATGAAAAAAATTAAGCATAATGAAATTATGACTCATGCACAAGTATTTAATTGCCCAAAATCTTGATGTATACCTCACAACACCCATCATTGAAACACATCCCAATGAACGCACATGAAAGGCCCTTCCCCCACAGTCAAACTTGAAATATCTATGCAACAATACCAAGAGAATGGGTAGGTGAGGATAAATTAGCTTGTACTGTAGCTTAAACCTATAATTCAATTCAAGGCATTTAAGGGATAAATAAGGATAAATGTAAAGGTAGGTCTCATGATCATATATGGCTAGCCAATGTAGTTTCTCAATAATATTAAAAACATTCAATGAAATCCAAAGATTCAGAAGAGAAAAATCACAAATTCGGGTTCTCACACAAAATCCAAGCCTCTCTCAAGAATGTGTGGGTATTATAAAGAATGTGTCAAATTGGTTTAGAATACCTAACAAGATGGGAAAAATATTTTGAGTCAATGTTTCAAGGACATGGATTTTAAAAATCAGTTAAACACATAAAAAAGATTGAAAATCTAATTTAAGGAAACAATTCACATCAACAATCATTTAAAATCCTTTTCTTAAAAAATCATTTCAATTTTATCAAAATAAATTAATATGTGAAATGTGATCATAATTATCATTAAAGCTCAAAGTTCCTAAAAATGAAAAAATAAAGAATGAAAGAAAACAAGTAAGCAGGTTGAAACTCCCCCCACACTTGAATTTCCTTACCCTTCATGTCAGCTTGAGAAAATATAAATAAGGGAAAAAACTAAAGAGAATAAAAGACACAACCTCACTTTATTTTCGAGTGGTAGATTTGAGTTACACTCCTAATTTATACCAATTCTTCCTACAAAGAAATAAATAAATAAATTCTTTTGAAAATAAATAAAAATAAATAGAAAGGGGAAAGGGAAGGGATAATGCTTGGTTTTACCCCCAAGGGGGTGCTTGGATTTTACTACCGCTAGTCAGGAAGTTACCGTGGGTCAACCCCAATCCGAAGGTGGATAGGGTTTCTTGCTTAGAAACCACCAAAAATTATTTCTCCCAACATCCATATGTGGATGCTAGAAGTGAGAACCCCCAAAGACAAGAAAAATATCCCCAACCCTCAAAAGAGATGAAAGAAAAAATTTGAGTTATAGAGGGGGAGGGAAAAGAATAAATGGGTGCTCCTTATTTTTATCATTTGGAGGACTGGTGTCCACTGGTGGAGAATGTATAAAAATAGGAAGTGGCTTCTCTTCTGGTTCGGGTTCATAAATTTTATCATCATGGAATTCTTCTTTTGTGCCATAATCCTCATTTGCACCAATGCACAACTCGAACGGCTCCTCCATTCTCTCCTCATATAGATAACCATCTTCTCCTTCTTTATCCAGATCCTATAGTAGTAGTGTTGAATCTAAAAATTCAGAATAAGGGATATTAGATTGAAATTCAGAATTAATGAAAATTGAATGAAATGAATGCTCAGAATTAAAAACTCTCTCAGAAATTTCATCTTCACACTCTTTTTCTTCAAGCAAGGCAGCTAGGAACTCATTTGATGGAGAAGGAATTGGATCTTTAAGACTTTCTTTAACCTCTCTAATTTCTTCTTGAAATATAGGTGGAATAATATTTTCATTCTATATAGATTTCCTTTGTTGTTATTCCATCCATAAGATTTTAACTTCATCAACTTGGGCGGCCAGTGATGCCACCATCTTGGTTTCTTTTTCCAGCATTCTCAAATTCTTTTTAATTAGCAAGGAACTTTCTTGATATTTTTGTGGATTTTTAAAATTTTTAATTTCAAAAAATTACACCCTCCTATACATGTCATTAATAAGACATGAATATGAAAAATTACTATAATAATCCATGACCTAAATATTAATATGCAATGAAATCTTTTTTTAATTTTGATTTTTTTTATGAAAAACAATGTATACAAGCTCTTGGCCTCCCCGGCAACGACACCAAATTTATGGTAGCGATTTTTTGTGAAACTCTATTCAATTAAATTCTTATTAACCTAAGACTGCACCATAGTGGTACACCCTAGGGTCGATCACAAGGAGGCCACATCCACATACTATCTTTCTATTGTCACTATTATAAAATAACTAAAATAAAAATGTAATACTAATATAAATGGTTGGAAGTGAAATTGAATTGCATAAAATATAGATATAATATAAATATATAAAAAATATAAAACAAAATGAAAAAGAAGAAAAGAAACAATGACGTTATTAGAAGAAAACTATTGTTCTCAGGATTTTATGGTGGAATTATCATTGTTATTCAAATTATCTATCAATTCCTTATTCAATGTGGAGATCAAGACCTGTCACTCCACAACCTCTTGTCTGAATGGTGTTACCCTACACCAAGACCTCATCATGTAGGAGTAATATCTTCCACATCAATACCCAATCCAAACACCACTGTTTGAATGAATTGGATATCGATGAGAAGAGAAATTATTAAACAAGGAGGAAGAAAACAATAGTAGAGAAAGTGGCACGACCCCTCACCACAATCATTTTACCACTAATGAATCCTTAGAAAAAATCATGAAAAATAAATAAAGCACATTAAACTCAAATACCACCACTTCCCCCCTCGAACAATATTGAGGGTTATCTCTCCATAAGCATGGAGTTTATAAATAAGCACGGTGGGAGAAACACATAAAATAAAAGAGATGGAAGAAAAGTAGAAATTAAAGGAAGAAGAAGAAAGATATACTAATATATATTAAAAATATGAAGAAAATTTACATAAAAAAACTCCTCCTTATCCCCATGTAATGGCTATATCATAATCTAGGATAAGGGACACATAATTATAGGGAGAAGGGGTGACAAATTCACACAAAAAACATTTAATCCGAATGATTCCACGTGGATATGCCCTTCAGTGACCGAATATGTAATAGGTTTCTTCATAAATGTTGTTCTATAATGTCTACTATAGGTCCTCCGAAAATTACAACTTCATTGGACGTTCCTAGAAAGAGTTATGAATTTAATATTTGCGGTTTTATTTTTTGGGGGGCAGCTTCCAGGCAGCTTCCTTCAAAATGATGTCAATCAATGGCTGCCATTATTTATTCTAAACGGTTTGAAATTAAATGTGTGAACGCTAATTTCATTTCTCGGCCATATGCAAGTAGAATTCCATAATTTGGAGGTGTTTAGGATGATTTATGTTTCTGCTACTGAGGCAGGGTCCACACAGTCCTCCTAGAAAAATTGTCAAATTCTTTGATTTTTTTGGGCCTCAAGATTCATGAATCTGACCCTAGTCCTGAAGACAAAGATGATGGAAATAAAATAAGGGTTCAAAAAAATTTAATCACAAAATTTGGAATTATATTTTAGGAGAAGTGACCAAAATATCCCTGTGATAAAAATCAGTTAAAATTCAAAAATTAGGCCATTTTTTCATTTAGATTCAAAATAACACAAAAACCTAAATATGTAACAATTGCCTATTAAATAACACTATGATGGGTTTATAAACATTAAATTGTAGTATATAATATGTTAAAATATTATCTCCATCAGCTTCTTCCACTATATTAGTCTTGTAAATGAGCCTTGACTAATATGAAATGATTTTCTCTTCTTATATTTATGCCAATAAAATTCATGTCTTATGTTATTACTTTTGTGATTATGTTCATTGATTATTATAAACTTTTAGTATTTATCCCATGAAATGATACCAAGATCATTCATTTGTCAAATAAGAATTTCAAATGTTATGTTATTATATCTTATGATTATGATGTGATTGATATCTCAATTGTTTACCCTTACTGGGAATATGAACTCACCCTTTTGTATTTTTTTTCCTCGGGATATGTATAAGGGTATTAATTAAGATATGTCAAAAACGGTTCTAGTTATGAAACAATTAGTGGGATACGATGAAGATGTCTTATAAGCCAGTTGTTTATGTTTCCTAGTTTCTAATGTAACTATACCTATATGGTCTTGTCATGTCTTTGTTATAATTTTAATGAAAATTCATCAATTTTTCAGTAATATCAATGTGTGTAAAGTATGGGTCGAATAGAGTAATGGATCCTAAATTGAAGAATGCGCTGCCAGGATTTTTGAATTCTCTGCCCGTTGGGCCATCTCCCCCGCCACCTTGGCTCAGCCGTGGCTTCGGTTCTTGCTACCCAGCACCTAATCCTAGGCCAGGCCCTCCGGTGCTTTCCTTTGGCTCCCTGGTCTGGCCTCCTCGATCCCACGCTGCCCAGTCTCTGGCACCTTTGGAACATCCTCCCGTTTCCCAATCTCTGACGCCTTTGGTGCCTCCACCTGCCACCCTGCCTCCGCCGCTCTCCCGGTATGGATTCTTCAGAGATGCACTTGCGGGTTCGAAGGCTTCTCCCCCCTCTTCCCGAAGGTCTTCTTTGCGGCCTTGGCCTCTTCGCATGGGGATTCTGGTGTCTCTGTGGTCTTCCTTGCGTTGTCCTTCTCATAGGCGGAGGCCAGTCTCAGGTGGACCATGGTTGCCCGTTTTGGTTCTGCGAAACGTCCCCTGGCCGTCTTCCAGCGTTTTGTTGCAGCTTGGGGTCTTCAGCTTCCGGTGCGGATCTCGTCCGTGCAGAGAAATTCATTCTATCTGTTCCTTGCTTCAGAGGAAGACTTTGTTTCTGCTTGGTGTAAAGCTTCAAGATCCCATGGTAGATGGAGCTTCAGTATGTCCCGTTGGTCCATGGAAGTTCACAGGGGTAAGGAAAGCTCGAGCGCTGATGTTTGGATAAATCTTCCTGGGCTCCCCCTTCCCTTCCAGAATAGGGGGTTCCTCAAAGCGATTGGAGACTCGTTGGGCGGCTTCCTCTGTGATGACGACAGGACGACATGTGGTGTGGATGTGTCCTCGGCCTGCCTATGCGTAGATATGGATCTATCCCTACCAATCCCGGATCGGCTCTCCCTCCAAGTGCAGGATGGTCCCTCTTGGGATCAGACTATCTCTTACCCGGTTTTCCCAAGCTTCTGCTCTTTTTGCATGCTATAGGGGCATTCCCTCCAGGTTTGCAGACGATCCCGGCATAAGACTTCTCGCCCCCTCGCTGATGACAGGCCCCAGAAGCCTCCTATGGGTGCTACTATTCACCCTTTTGCTTCCCCAGCTGTGGATGATCCCCCTGTTGACAAGATGGGAGCGGTGCTTCCCGCTGTCACAGCAAGATATGAGGTTGGATTCCCGTTGCCTTGTGGAGTCATGTTATCCTGTCTGGACCTAGCCTCATTCCTTAATAGGGTTGTGTCTACATTCCTAGATGGCATCCTCCCTCTTCCTCTGCTCCTCACAGGGTTGTACCAGGATCCTTCTCTAGGGGGTGGCCTAAGCACATGAAGACTAGTAACTGTGTCATGTTGTCTTTTCCGTCTACTTCTACGTTATCTTCTTGCACTTCGGTGGCTCCTGCCTTGTTGGCTCTGCTTTCCCCCCCTCAGGTAGATTTTCACAGGGGAGCGAATACCTTGGACGTGGCCCCTTTCTTGGAGGTTTCCCCCAAGAGCTCTCCGGAATCGCCGGGTCCTGAACCCCTGCTTCTCGTGAAGGAAGGCTCCCTCTGCCCCAGCCCCGGGGGTAGGGGTGAAAGCCCAGATCCAGGTCCACTTCTTGTACAAGGGTCATCTCTCTAGCCACCCCCATGGAGGTCTCAACCCCGGTTAGCTCGATGCCCCCAAAGGCGGCTGGAGAATGCACCCGTTCTCGTTCAAGGAACCAACAGAAGCAGAAGCAGTCTTCTTCCCACTTTGACAGGGCCTTGATTTCTGGGGCCAATGCCAGAATCTTGTTTGGTAAATGATTCATGTGAACTTTTGGAATTCGTGTGGAATGGGAGCCTGGGCTAAGGTGGACTTCTTCGCCAACGAAATTAGATCTCATAAGGCCTCTGTGGTAGCGCTCTTGGATCATAAACAGAGCCCTAAAAAAATCAAAGATCTCTCCAGGAGGATTAACCTGTATGGGTGTATACATGCAGATCCCACAAATAGACACATTTGGATTCTTTGGCATAAGAGCCTCTCAGTGGACTTGGTCCAGGCCAGCAACTAGTTCATTACTACGAGGGTGGTGGTAGGCAGCATGTCTCTTTTCATCTCCTTCATTTATGGCAGTTGTGATGCCCTTCAATGACAATCCTTACGGAGTGACCTGAACTCCTTTGATTCGGGTAACCTCCCTTGGATTGTCAGGGGGTATTTTAACGTGGTTTCTTCCCCAGAGGAGAGGAAGTTCTGCAGGCCCTTCCAGAGGAGCGCGTGCCTGTACATTGTACACTTCATGGCTGGGAAAGGCCTCTTTGATCTTGGATTCTTGGGCGACCAATTCACGTGGTGCAACAACCAGAGAGGAAGGAACCATTCTTGGAGTCGTTTGGATCGTTGTTTGTCCAACATGAAATTCATATCCAGGTTCGCTGCCACTAAGGTAAGGCACCTCACTCGCAGTCTATCTGACCACTCCCCTATTATGGTTTCCCTATCCTCAGGGCAGCACCAGTCGGCAAGGTTCCGATACCAGCACCACTGGGATAGTCTTCCAGGGTTCCACGACCTGGTGTTCGACTCCTGGGCCGAGCCTGCCCAGGGTCATTCGTGGATGGTGGCCCACAACAAGCTTTGAAGGCTTAATACAAGGTACCAACCGTGGGCGGACGCATCATATCCTGCTGACACTAACATCACGAGCGGCATGCAAGTCATGGATAACCTGGAACAATGCCCGGAAGAGGTCTGGGATGATTGGGTGTTTGAGGATCTCTCCAACAAGAAGACCTCCCTGGCAGATATGCTGCTCAGACAGGAACGAATGGCGAGGGAAAAGTCGAGAATTAAGTGGCTCAGGGAGGGAGACCAGAATACGACTTTCTTTCATGCATGTATCAAGGAGAGGAAACGGATGGTGAATCTGAACATTCTTTTGGAGGATTGCACATACACTGATAATAGAGATACAGTGGGGGCCTTGGATCTGTCCTCCATACAAGGCATCCTCACTGGTCCTAATCTCTGCCTACCGTCTAGATACCTGGTGGTGGATGGGGGATTTTTTGATGTGATTCCAAACCAGCTCTCGGCCTAGGACAATGATGAGCTGAGCTCCATCCCGGATGATAAGGAGATTCAGGGGGCCATGCTGAGCCTCGACCCTGAAAGCGCACCGGTTCCTGATGGATTCCCAGGTTCGTTTTACAGAGAAACGTGGGAAGTCATCAAGATTGATGTTTCTTCTACTGTTCGGGACTTCTTCCGGGGGGGTCATCTTCCCATGGTTGTATGTGCCACAGTTGTGGTCCTTCTTCCCAAGATCAAGAATACCTCCTCCATTAATCACTTTAGGCTGGTGAGCCTGTGTAATTTCTCGTATAAGATTCTTGTCAGCCTTATCAATGTGAGGCTGTCCCCCCACATCCCTCGGTGGGTTTCGCTTGAACAGAATGGGTTCGTGAAGGGTCGGTCGATTCATGGGGCCATCGCCCTGGCCCAAGAGATCATCAGAGACATTAACTTCAAGTCTCGAGGCTCCAACTTGGCCATCAAGATGGACATGAATAGAGCGTTCGACCGGGTTGAGTGGGGGTTCATCAACAAGGTGTGTACAAAGATGGGGTTCTCCTCATGGAATGTGGACATCCTCTTCAGATGTTTCAGCTCGCCCTATTTAGTGGTCACTTTTATGGGGAAAGCCTGTGGGTTCTTCAAGGCCAGCCACGGTCTGAGGCAGGGCGATCCCCTTTCCCCGAACCTTTTTATTCTGTCTCAGGATGTGGTCAGTCGCCTATTACACAAGGGTATCACTAGAGGAGAGGTATTGTTTTACCACAGAAAAATGAGATCTCCCATGGTCTCACACCTGATGTTTGCGGATGACACCTTTATTTTCACAAATTCTTGCATGCGGTCCATTAGTGGCATCAACAGGATCTTGCAGGAGTACTATCACTAGAGCTGGCAAGTGATTAACAAGGAAAAAAGATACTTCTACATCTCTAACAGAGGCTCTACCACCCAGATCCCTGTTATTTAGCGTAGCCTGGACATGCACAGGGGGTCATTCTCAATGGAGTACCTGGGCGCCCCCATATCCCTAGGAAGGCTTTGCATAGGTGATATTGATGCTATCATCAACAGAATTACGGACCGCATTCTCAACTGGAAGAACATCTACCTTTCGTTCGGGGGCAGGATTACTCTTGTTAACAGTGTGCTCCTCGCCACTCCCATCCATGCTCTTTCATCCATCAAAGTCCCAGCGAGCATTATTTCTAATATTTACAAGATCCTTGAGGGATTTATTTGGGACCCGCGTTTGGAAAGAAGGCGCTACTGGGCTTCCTGGCACAGAGTGACGAGACCAGCCAGAGAGGGCGGCATCAATGTTTTCCGGCATGAGGAAACTCTTCTTTGCAAGCATGAAAAACTTGTGTGGGAAGTTCTGCAACAAGACACGCTTTGGGGGATCACCATGAACGGTTCCATTTCTGGTCCTGAGGCTTGGAACACCGGCCAAGCATCGTTGTTTTGGTCTGTTATCTATCCTCTTATCACCTCCTTGAAACCCCACTCCAGATGGCTTATAGGGAGGGGGGAATCTCTTTTTGGCACCACAACTAGTCCAGGACGGTTCTTGGATTCCCTGGATTCCCAGCCCCCTCGATCTCCTTCAAAGATGATAGCTCCCACCCGATGTTCATCATCGCGGTTCTGGACAAGGACCAGAAGGACATCTTCAATCTCATTGAGCTCAACACCGATCTGGACAGATGTGTTTTCTCTCCCTCTTCCTCAGGGGCCTTCTCCTCAGGAGATTTTCGGCACACTATGGATACCCCTATTCTGATCAACCCGTGGGATGAGCTCCTCTGGTCCAAAGGTACTCCCACTAAAATGAAATTTCATTCCTGGAGGCTTAGGCATAAAGCCATTCCATCTGAGGAGAACATCAAAGCCTGCGGAATCCCACTGGCTTCAAGATGTCATTATTGCACGGCCCGCCGGGAGGAGAGTACGGTGCACCTATTTTTTGAAGGAGTCTGGGCAAGGGTGGTGTGGGGGTATTTTGGTGAGTTTAATAGTGTTAATGATAACTGCATGGTTGGTCTTCCATTCCATGGTCAATGGTTCCATGGTGCGGGGGAGAGGGGTCCAGAGCAGAAGGCGCGTGCTGCGGTCTTCCACGCCAGTTTCTGGACGATCTGGCATGCAAGGAATAGGGCCAGACATGAAGGTATCTACACCTCAAGCCAAGGTGTCATTCACATACCCAAATTCTTTCTTCTGGATATGATCCAATCTGTTGGCAACTGGGAGGATGCACCTACTCTTAGGAGGCTTCGAGCCAGCAACAATCCTGCTACTCCGGGGAGCAGGGCGACGGGAGGTAACTAGGTATGTTGGACACTGCCAAGCAGGGGGCTCAAACATAACACCGATGGGTCGTGCAACATGGGGCTTATACGAAGAGGAGGGGTGGTGTGTAACCCCTAGGGTTCGGTCATCATGGCGTTCTCTGCACGCTTGGGCCATGGGACTTCACTCCAGGCAGAGTCCAAGGTGATGTTTGTTGGCCTCCTCCTATGCCATTAGATGGGGATCTCATTATCGATGGTGGAAACAGACTCCCAAATTCTCCACAATTCCATTCAAGTCAATGGTACCATCCTGTGGTCTATCCTTTACATCATCCGAAAGTGGAGGGGCATGATTGGCACAAATACTAGTGTGGACCACATGTGGTGAGAAGGGAACAAGGTCGTGGACCACCTTTCCTCCCTTGATATTGTAGGTCCAGATCCCATTTTCATCCACAACGTGTCCACCATGAAAGTAGAGGGAGCCAATCTGGTCCCGAGGGGATTCCCTAGGCCTACACTACTTTCTGCCTCCTTAGGTCCCTTGTCCGGGGCTTTTGGGCTTTCCTTCTTGAATAAAAATTTACTCGATGATGATAAGGATGTAAAGTATGGGTCATTAGAGTAAATATCAAAGGAAATGTATAGTTAACCTTTGGAAAATAGTATGATAAAACCTTATTAAGAACCCATATGATATGTTGAAGTATAGGTTACAATCCTAGTGTTTGATAAATTATCATGAATAACCTAGGATAAAAACCTAATTATCCAAAATTGAAATTTTATTATTGATTATGTAGTTTTCACATTATGATTACTATTTCTCAAATAATTCTTATTGGTTTTAGTTAATGGATGGAACCCAGAGGAACCATGTCAATGTTGAATGCGATAGTCAATGAATTGATTATCCTCCTGAGAAAACAAATGTTATGGGAGCTGGAATGAAAAATCTTGTAGCAATGCTCAAAAAACATTCTCAAATCTATGAATCATGTATGAATTACAAACAAGAAAGTGAGGGAACAACATTCTATTGATTCCTTCATGTGGAATCATCCACCTTCTTTTAGTGGGTCTTTTAATCCATTAGTGGTCGAATAATGGATTAGTTCCATTGAAATTATATTTTCAGTGCTCCAATGTTCGGAACATGATAAATTCATGTTTGCAGTCTACCATTTTGTAAGTGAAGCGAGTCAATGGTGGAACATTTTTCAGAATACGAGTCAAATAGATGAAATTGAATCCATGGAATGGGATGAGTTAAATAACTTATTTTCCAATAAGTACTTTCCTCATATTCTTCAAGAAAATATAGATAAGGAGTTACTATAGATTGAGAAAAAGGATGATGAATCTATTAGTACCTATAAAGAATATTTTACAAGACTTTTAAGTTATGCTTCAAGAATTATTGTCTAACCTGAGAGTCAAATTGGTCGATTCTTTAGTGTCTTAAAATCAAGTACAATAAGGGATTAGTCATAAGGGACTTCAATATCTATGAGGAAATGATTATATTTTGTCGATATTTTTGTGACCCATCAGTCTTATAGGTTTGATAAGAAGAAAAAAATCAGGGTAAAATATAAAAACCACACTAATAAGAAGATGATTTTCCATTATGCTCAATGTGTGTAAAGGAACATGGAAGAAATTGTCTTAATGGAACTATAAAATGTTTTATACTTGGGAGAGAATTTTATTCAGTAGTTTTATTCTAAAATGATGTGAAATATAATTCTAATGATGCGAATAGAGAAAACGCTACACATAATGCACCTCCTACACTTCAATGTTTCATGTACAAGAAAATGGGCCATTATTCCAATCAATTCTCAAATCAAAGGGTTATTGATAATGATTGATTTCAGTAAAATTTTAAGGAAAAAGACAAGGTAAAGTAACATGCGGTCACTATTGGTGATGTGGAGTATGATAATGAAGTGGTGAAAGTTACACTTATCATCCACTCTAAAGTAGAAAATGTTGAATTTTATTCTATATCCACCAACTCTTTTATTTATGAATATTTTTCTAGGGGTATTTCCATAATAACACAACAATTAGATGTTGAGTTATCTGTGACAGCTCTTAATTTCCCTACAGTGTCATAAAAAGTTTATTATTCTTCTCTATTTGATGTTTCTGGGAAAGGGAATCCTACCAAACTTGTGATTATTCCTATAGTGGAAT
Source organism: Viscum album (assembly GCA_963277665.1). Classification (NCBI taxonomy): domain Eukaryota; kingdom Viridiplantae; phylum Streptophyta; class Magnoliopsida; order Santalales; family Viscaceae; genus Viscum; species Viscum album. The sequence continues at coordinate 2,079,470,690 of OY728143.1, read as the reverse complement.
TTGAAATCATTCTTTTCATGGATTAGTATTCTTTATATGGAGATCATATAAATTTCCAAGTAAGTGAAGTCACATTTTATATTCCAAATCAATATATGATCATCAATTGATGAAAGGATGAACATAAAATTCCAGTAGAAAATTATTCTACTATATGGGTCTTGATTCTAATAAATAAATGTTATTTATCTCAAATGTTTGGGGAGAACTCACAATTAAAAATAGACCCACTATATGAGAGTTTGAAAATGTTTTTATAGAATAATTTCCATGTATTCCACCGAATTTTGAAGTTGATTATTCAATAGAACTCATATTGTGTGCTTTTACTATTTTAAATACACCTTAAATAATGGACCCAGTTGAGTTGCAAGAATTGAAGATGCGGCTCCTATAGAATCTTGGCAAGGTATTAATACACCCTAGTTCCTCACATTGGGGTGCACCTATTCTGTTTGTTAAGAATAAATATGGATCAATGAGACTCTATATTCATTATAAAGAACTTAATAAGATCACTTTAAAGAAAAAAAATATCATCTTCCCTGTATTGCTGACTTATTTGACCAACAACACAGAGCTAAATACATTTCCATGATTGATCTTCATTCATGATATCATCAATTAAGGGTCAAGAAGGAGGACATACCAAAGATAGAATTTCGTACAAGGTATGGACATTATAAATATATTGTTATGCCTTTTGGTAATACTAATGACCCTGATATCTTCTCAGATCTAATGAATAGAGTCTTTAGATACTATCTTGATCAGTTTGTGGATATCTTTATAGATTATATTCTTGGCTATTCAAAGTGAATGGAAGAAAATAAAGATCACTTGAGAATTTTACTAAAGACCCTAAGAAAAGAGAATATTTATGAAAAAATTACCATGTGATACTTTTGGTTTCAAAAAGATTCATTTTTGAGTCACGTTATCTCAAAAGAGGAGATATTTGTGTGTCCAGTAAAAATAGAAGTTATTAAAAGCTGGTCAAGACCAATAATGGCAACTGAGATCCAAATATTTCTTGTTTTGGAGGGATATTCTCAGAGTTCTGTGAAATATTTTTCATGATTATATAATCCAATAACCAAGTTGACTCGGAAAATAGTTAAGTTTATGTGGATAGAGGAATGTGAAGAGATTTTCAAAGAGCTGGAAAGAAGGTTTTCGCGTGCACCATTTCTCACACTACCTTGCAGTAGGGAATGTTTTGTTTCTACATTGATGCATCCAAGAAGGGACTGGGATGAGTTCTCATGAAAATTATATGGTGATATCTTATGACTCACGACAATTGAAAATCCATGAGCCAAATTACCGAAATCATGATTTGGAGTTAGTTGCAGTACTCTTTCCCATAAAAATATATAGGTATTGTCTTTATGGTGAAAGGTTTTATATTTACACTAATCATAAAAGTTTAAAGAATATTTTCACACAAAAGGAGTAAAATATTCACAAAATAAAATGGTTTGAATTTATTAAAGATTACGACTTCTCAATACATTACCACCGTGGGAAATAGAACAAGGTGGTAGATGGTTTTAGTCAAAAGGACCATACTATCCTATCCATGATGAGGATCATAGAATATTCAATATTTATGGATTTTCAAAGGATGGATCTTGAAATTTTAAAATATGGGGATAAATCATATCTTTCTCAAATGAATGTTAAACTATCTATAAAAGTGAAGATTAACGAGGCACATAAGGTACATTTAGATCTACAAAAGAAAGTGAGAAATGTTACTTAATTCAACATTGATTGTGATCAAATAATAATGATATAGTGGGACTGATGTTTACCTCAAAGTTTAGGTGAAGTCTGCTGCAGAAAGTTATGTTTCATCACTGCTTGTCATCCTCATACAGAAGGTTAGTTGAAGAGTATAATTCAAACTCTAGAAGACATGTTCAAAGCTTTCTCTATAGATTTCAAAGGTGGTTGGGATCAATAGTTAATTTGGTGGAATTTTATTTAAAAAATATCTTCCACTCCAGTATTAAGATGGCTCCTTATGAATACCTATATGGAAAGAAGTGTAGATATCTGACTTGTTAGAACGAAGTTAGGGAATGAAATCTATTATGACCTGATCGTGTTGATGAAATGGAAGAAATTTTCAGATCTATTTGACAAAACATAATAACATCTTAGAGTCGAAAAAAAAGTTAGCTGAAAATTGAGGAAAAGACCTAGAGTTTGAAGTGTCTTGAAAGGTGTTTCTATAAATATCTACCGAAAAGATTGTAATGGGAATTGTAAAGAAGGGAAAGCTAACTCCAAAGTATATTAGCCCATTTGAAGTTCTATATCATGTTGGGATGTTAGAACACCGACTATTATTCCACTAAATATCTCTCAAGTTCATGATGTATTTGATGTATCTCTCCTTATTAAGAAAATTCCTAATCCTTCACATGTACTAAACTCAAAGATTCTACCACTGGACCAAGATATTTCTTGTGAAGAACCACTAATAGAGATTTCGGATCATAAAAAAAACTACAAAACAAGACTAAACATTTGGATAACATTTTATGGCAGAACCAAAAATTTTAGGAAACAATGTGAGAACCTGAGGATGTGATGATATAAAAGTATCCTCATCTGTTTGCATCTAAATAATGAATTTTGAGGGTGAAATTTAGTTTTAGGGTGCGCATAATGTAACACACATATGTTTATATGAAATATTTTCTTTAAATAATTTTAATTCTTTAATATCTTACATTGAAAGAAATTATGACTTTAAACGAACTGAGAGATTCCCTTAGTATAATATGACCATTTTAACATATTTTTTAGGTTAGTGGTAATAAATATAACAAAATTCTGAAAATGTATGGTGAATCCCATGTCAACCAATTATTTAGGAAAAAAATATAAATAAATTATATCTTTTTATTTTTCATATTAATAAAGTTAGTGAATTTGTATTAATAAATGAAATTAATGAAATATATATGTTATATAATTAAAAAACTATATTTTATATTCATCCCATATTTTTTCATATGATATGAATAAACCATATTTAATGTATAAAAATCCATATTTTTCAAAAGGGTAATTCTTCTTCATTTAAAGGTAAACCCCTTTTAAATTTATATTTTCAAAAATTAATAATTTTTATATGAAAACCTAAACATGTTCTTTGGAATCAAGATATAAAAATATACATTGGATGTATTTTTAATATTTTTTTGATAACTTTCAAATTATGATGAATAGTTAAAATACACTAAATTTTAATTAAAAATAAATTTTTCATTGAAATAATTAATATGGTTAAATTTTAATATTGAATTTTTGTAAAGTATAAATAGAATTTATTTTTATCATTCACTATAATTTATGTCAATAGAATAAATATTAAATTCAATTTAGATATAAAAATATTTCAATCTTTTATAATGTTTTAACTTTTAAAACTTGTTCTCTCTTTCCAAAAATAGGATTAATATTTAATTAATTACTGCGACTTATTTATTTTTAATTTTGAAAAATGGATTCCTTATTTTGAATCAGTAGGTACAAATTATATGAATAACTTTATTTTATTTTTTGTCATTATAAATAGTAACTCTGGTTGTTTTTATTAATACATTAAAAGGGTAAGTATGATAATTAAGGGTAAGAATACTATAATAAAATAACCCTAAGACTTGCCTTAATATTATTGGATGATGGTTTTTTGACCTAAATCATTCTTTGGGTCGAAGTGGTGTCATTTGGAAGCCTCTTATATGAGATTAAGATATTTATTTTATTTTATTTAAAGAAAATTTAAATATGTATCACTCAAATTTTAATAAATATATCATTTTCTCAATAAGGTTATACAGAAGATAAATTAGATTATAAAAACTAATTTTAAAGATAAATTTTTTTTCTTTATCATGATAAATTATTTTCAATTTTTAGGAAATAATTATTTAACTTAAAGGCTTATACTTGGATAATGTCAAAATTAATTAATTGAGGAGAAATAAATAAAAAAAATTTATTAAAATACTAATAACCATAAAAGGATCCAAACACATGAAAAAGTCTTATTTTTTGAGTATATCGAGACCATAATCATTCATGGGTCTATTTAGTGGCTATTTGGAGCCTTATAGAAGAGATTATGACCCTTGTATTATTTTAATAAAAGTGATGTTAACGTTTTCACATTCATAATTTAATAAGTATAACATATTTAATGTTATATTTTCTAGAAGATAAATTAGACGAAATGTATTATTATTAAATATAGTAGATTTATCTTCATAATAGTAGTTTATTTTTAATTTTTATACCAAAAATAAGTATATTTAATAGTTACAAAAAATTGATGTAATAATTATTTTATTAATGGTGATATAAAATAAATTTTATTAAAAATATTAAAATAAATATAATTTGGGATAATTAATATGTCAAATGAATTTTAAAGAATAACTTGACCTCCTGGTAATGTAATGAATTAGTTGGGTCAATGTTTACTTGTAATCGAAATATTTTTAATAATCAATGAATTAGATAGTCACTACCACATATCGAAGCATGTGACAAGCTCTACAGCATATCAAATCAAAGCCTATGATTAGCTCTATGTGTTAGTGACCAAATGGAACCTTTTTCCACATTTTTGTAGGCCAAAAAGGCCCAGAATGCCTCCAAAACTGTGTTTTTAATCGGGATACCCCGATTTTTTAACATTGAAATCGCTATAGCTTGTAATTCGAATGTCTGCTAGGCCTGTACAACATATCATATCAAATATTGTTTCATTTTCTTCGATTTGACTAGTTGTGGAGTTGAAATAGAATTTTGTATTAGAAGTTATGGATGTTTTAACATTATATGGATTTTCAGATACACATATATATGTATTTATTCGTAAATATATGTGTGTGTGTTGTATATATGTATGTATGTATTTATTTTTATTTTTATACACACACATAAAAAACATATTTTATAAATGTATTTAAAACTAATCATATAAATATATATTGATATATAAATAAATATACGGATAAAAATTTATAAATAAAAAAATATATAAAAATATATATAGATATATATTAATATATGAATAAATATATATATATATATTAATAAATGTATATGTATAAATATAAGTAAGTATAGTTATATTAATGTGAATCTATATTAATATACGAATAAATATACCTATATATGTATCATAAATGGAGAAAATCCCTAAATGGATTCGTGGTAAAAGTGAAGGTGTGAAAGGGGGAGGTCGTGGGTTCGAGTTCTGGTGAAAGAAATGGTGTGTGGGCAAGTGGGAGGGGGTTGCGTGGGCAAGGGCTGCGTGCGGTGAGAGAAAGGGGCTCTACCCAGGGCTGATAAATGGGGGCGGGTTAAGCACTGTTAAAAGCTCCCCATGCATTATATATTTTTTAAAAAAAATTTATTTTTTAGCTTTTATTAGATCTTAAAAAAAGCGGTAGCAAAAGGGTTCCTTTATCAGTGCTAAAAAATGTGCTGATAAAGGACCTTTTTATCGGCTCTTTTTTTTTTGCACTGATAAACGCCACCGTTTCTCTGTGCTTTTTTAGAACTGATAAAAGGGGCCTTTAACAGCGCTTTTCTGAGCACTGATAAAAGTCCCCCCCAATCTTCTCCTCGATTAAAAGTTCTTTTATAGCCCTGTTTTTCCCTTTTATAGTGCTGAAAAAGTCCATATTTGTAGAAGTCGGTGTCAGAAATGACATTATAGATTGTTTATCAAAATAATGCTTTATTAAATTATTTAGAAATCATAAAACATTTTAAAAAATATATAATAGTTATGATATAGTCTAAAATATTCTTTAAGGTATTTATTTATTATCAAATTGATATCAAATAAGTAAATATTTTACTTTTGTAATATTTAAATATTTGTTACACAGGTTAAAAATTAAATAGAATAATTAAGTGTTAATTAAAATATTACGTGTTAAATTTATAGAAACACTTGTCAAAAATTTATTTTTTGATGATATTAAAACCCTATCTCATCTCATATTCTAAATTGGGACATTTTGGCGGTTTTTTGGTATGGTTTTTTTATTATAAATTATAATTTATGGAGTTTCAAAAAGTTCCCCTTAGCATGATTATAAAAGAGAACATCCTCCCTCACCTCTTCACTTCATATTGAGCCTTAAATCATGGTCATTACCAACCCATTTCCCTTATAAACTTCCCTAGAAACATTCTATAAGTTTTTTTATTCTTAAAATACCAACTATATTGCCTGAAGTGGATAAATAGAGGGAGCGCATCGAAAAATAGTCAATCTTTACTACCGATTCTTTCAAACTTAATTTATCTTCTACTTCCTCTTCATGAGTTGTTTAATTATAAAGTAATATCTCAAGTTTAACTTATATACTGATATTTTATTATTATTATTATTATGAAACAACCATATTCCATCTTTTATCCATCCTACGAAAAATGAAATCACAATGTGGGTGTACGTACGGCTTACCGTCTCCACATCGTGGTGTAATCAGTTTTCCCCACCAACGAAATTGGATGGGTATAATTATGGAAATAATAACTATATATGATTATTATAGAATTCTATTTATTCTTAAATATTCTACACCATCCAATTCAATACAATTCAATAATTATGGGAATGATATCATCGCTCGTACGTATGTACAGCCTACAGTCTCCACAATGTTATGTGATTCATTATACATGATATTTATTAAATCATGATTATATAAAAGTAAAAATTAATAAATATGGTATACATTATGTTCATATCCTTTTTTAAATGATCAAACTATATCCTACAAAGGAGAACCATAACTTATTTGATAAAATATGCATAAAACAAAGTAATTAATACCTGAATAACAAGTAATAATGAAATGTTATTAAAAAACAGATGATAATTTTATCATATAAGATATCATAAAAATGACTATGAATATGAAATAATTAAATAAATTATATAAATCATTATACAGGAGTTTCATATACATATAATGGAAATCATACCTAAGGTAAGGGATAATTTTTCAATCTCGTCGTTATCCGAATTTGTTTATTTATAAGTATTTATTATCATTCACATCCATGTTTCCTAAATATGTATTCCAAAATAATATTTCTATCCTTATAAAATTGTCTAAATTCAATTTTACCCATTTATGAATTTTTCTGAAATGGTATGACTGGAATATTTTTTCTTTTTTGGTATGAGGTACTTTTTGACTATCCGTTAATGGTATGAGAAGAATGTTCTCTTTTAACTTATATAGTATGAATGGATTTTTACCATTATTATAACACATTATTTCCAGGAATCTTCCTTTATTATATTTTATGTTTATTTTAAATTAAATTATTTGCTTTTAAATTTTCACTGAATTTCAAGAAAAGAAAAAAAATTGAAGATGAAAGGATATTTTCCTCATGAATTAATTTAATGTGTTTTATAAAAATTATTTTCCATATAAGATGGAATTTGTATTATGGTTCTGTTTCAATTATATTGTCCCTATTATTCCTGCAGTTTTATTTTTTTATAATGAACTTCTATTTATGAAATCCATTTGTTTTATAGCAACTCTGTTATGAAGGATTGATGTTTAAGAAACCCATTTAATTCCTTGGGTTTTTCTATGATGAATGATTTATGTTTTTTTGGGACAAGTAAGAATTATTTTTTTATTATGTTAATGGTACCTATATGTCCCCTAATGAATTGGGTAAATATTTATATCTTATGATATATCCCATGATGTAATGGGAAATGAAATTAGTTTAGTAGTACAGGGATGGAACAATGAGTGAACTCAGTTTAGTAAAAGACTTTATCTGCGATGATGGTCTTGAAAATGAGACTTGACTAATATGAATTGATTTTCTAGGATTATGTATATGAAAAAAGAATTCATGTATTATGTTATGATTTTTTGGATTACATTCATTGATTATTATAAACTTTTATTATTAATCACAGGGCATGATATCACGATCTTTCATTGTAGGATAAGATTTTCAAATATTATGTTCTTATGTCTTATGATTATGACATGATTGATATCTCCCTTTTTTACCCTTACTAGTCATCTAAACTAACCCTTTCATATGTTTCTTTTCCCTAGGTCATACATAAAGGTATTAATTAAGATATTTCAAAAAGGGTTCAAGTTATAATGAAATAACTGGGAGAAAATGAATATTCCTTATGAACCAGTTCTTTATGTTTCCCAATTTCTAAAGACACTATACCTATTTGATATATTTTGTAGTGAATATTTATTAATTTTGAATTAATATCAATGTATATAAAGTACGGGTCTTTATATCTAGTATTTTAAGAAAGGTAAAGTTAACATTTGAAAATTAAAAAGAGAAAACCTTATTAAGAACTCATAGGATATGTTGAAATATAGGTTACAATCCTAGTGATTTATAAACAATTATGAATAACCTAGGATAAAACCTAATTTTTCCTAAATTGAAATTTTATTCCTAATTATATGGATTTTTCATAATAATTAGTGTTTCTCACACTATTCTTCTTGGTTTTAGTTAATGAAAGGAACCTCGAGGAACTATGTTAATACTGAATGCGATGACCAATGCATTGATTGTCCTCCTGAGCAATCAAATGTTATGGGAGATGGAATGAAAAATCATGTATCTATTCTCACATAACATTCTAAATCAATAAATCATACACGATATCCAAATGAGCAAAGGAGGGAACAACATATTATTAATTCATTCATGTGGTGGCAACCACCTTTTTTAGTGGGTCTTTTAATCCATTAGTGGATGAATAATAGATCAATACCACTAAAAAAACATTCAGTTCTCCAATTTTTAGAACATGAAGAAGTCATCATGGTAGTCCATAGTTTTGAAGGTGAAGTTGATCAATGGTGGAACCTTATTTGAAAAACAAGGAAAAGAGATGAAATTGAATTCAAGGGATGGGATGAATTTAAGAACATATTTTTCAACAATTGCTTTCATTTTATTCTTTAGAAAAAGATTTAGAATGAGTTCTTATAGCTTAAGCAGAAGGAAGATGAATATATTGGTACCTATGAAGAAACTTTTACAATACTTGAATGGTACGCTTCTAGAATTGTTATCCAACTGGAGAGTAAAATTGATAAATTCTTTAGTGGATTAAAAAGTATCTGAAGGGAATTAGCCATATGGAACATTAAAAAATATGGGGAAAACATTTTATGTGCTCTCAATGTTGATATAAATATTGGAGTATCCCATCAATCCTATGGTTTTAATAAGAATAGAAAATGGAATTCAAGGGAAAATATAAAGACACATTGAAAAAAATATGAGTTTCCCCTAGGCACAAAGTGTGGAATGATATATAAGGTAAATTTTCTTAAAGTGAATATAAAATGTTCTATGTGTGGTAGAGAAGGTCATGTGGTAGGTGAATGTCGAAGTGATGGGAAAAATATGTCTGCTGATTTGAATAGATAAAAGGCTACACAAAATTCACCTCCTACACTTTAATGTTACAAGTGAATGTACATGTAGAAGTATTCCAATAAATTCCCTAGTTCAAGGGTTATTGATGATTATTGATGTTAGAAACCTCTTAAGTCCAAAAAAGGCAAGTCGCATGAAATCATTATCAGTTATGTGGAGTATGATAATGAAGTGGTGATAGGTACGCATATCATCCACTCTAAAGTACAAAATGATTTATTTGATTTTTCATCCACTCACACATTATATTTATATATAATTTCCAAAGGGTATCATCATATTACCTCAATAATTATATGTTGAGTTAGCTATAGAAACTTCTAATGGCATAACAATCCCATAAAATGTTTATCATTCTTCTCCATTTGATGTTTGTGAGAAACTGCTTCCTACAAATCATGTGATCCTTACTGTAGTGAAATTTTATGTGATTAATATCATGGATTGGATTTCTTTATATGGAGATCATATCAATTTCCATGGAAGATAAGTCACATTTTATATTCTAGATCAATATATGGTCATTAATCAATATAAGGATGAGTATAACCTTATAGTATAAATTTATTCCATCTAATGGGTCTTGATTCCTAAAAATGAAAGTTAAATATCTCAAACATTTGGGGAGGAAGTCACAATTAAGAATGCACCAATTTTATGGGAGTTTGGTTAAGTCTTTCTGGAAGAATTTCCAGGTCTTCCATAGAATTGTGATGTAGAGTTTTCAATAGAACTCATACTCTGTTCTTTGCCTATTTCAAAGAAACCATAGAGAATGGTCCCAATTGAGTTATATGAATTGAATATGTGACTCCAAGAGAATCTTGAGAAGTGATTCATATGTCTACTACATCACTTAGGGGTGCACTTGTTCAGTTTTGTCAGAATAAAGAAGTATCGATTTGAATCTGTATTGATTATCGAGAACATAACAAGATCACTATCAAGAAAACATTTCATCTTCCCCATATTTATGACTTATTCTATAAACTATGTGGAGCTCAATAATTTTTAAAGATTCATCTTTGTTCAGGATATCATAAATTATGGTCCAAGAATGAGGATATACCAATGAATACCTTTTGTATAAGGTATGTATAATATGAATTTAGAGGGATTCTTTTGGGTCTTACTAATGCCCCCAATATATTCATTGATCTAATGTATAGATTCTTTAGAGACTATCATGATCAGTTTTTGGTTTTATTTATAGACAATATTCTTATCTATTTGAAGAGCAAGGAAGAGCATGATGATCACGTGATAAATTTACTGAAGACACAATAAAATCATAAGCACTCTAAAAAATTAACCAAGTCTAAATTTTGGATTTTAAAAGTTTCATTTTTAGGTCACATAATCATAATGAAGGGATATATGTGGATCCATCCAAAAGAAATGTTATTGAAAGTTGGCTGACACTGACAATAGTAACTGAGATCTAAAGTGTTGTTTGTTTGGATGTATATTATTGATTTTATGTGAAATATTTTTCAAGATTAACTAATCCGGCCACCATGTTGACTCGGAATGGTATTATGTTCGTGTGGAGAAAGGAATTTGAAGATAATTCCAAACAGCTAAATAGAGGTTTATCCAGTGTAGTTGTGCTCAGACTTCCTTGTCGTGGAGAAATTATTTTGAACTATACAGTTGAATCGAGGTAGGGTTTGGGATGTTTTATCCTGAAAAATTATATTTTTATATCTTATGCCTTAAAAAATTTAAAATACATGAGAAAAATTATCCAACCCGTGATTTGGAGTTAACTATGACAATATTTTCATTAAATTTATGGAGGCATTTTTTTTATGGTGAAAGGTGTGATATTTATTCTAATCATAAAATTTTAAAGTATATTTTCACACAAAAGGAGTTGAATATGCATCAAATAAGATATTTAGAGTTGATTAATGATTAATACTACTCAATACATTACCCCAATGTGATAGCAAAAAACGTGGTAGATTCTTTGAGTCGAAAGGACCATGATAGTCTATCCATGATGGGGATAACAAAAATACAACATTTATGGATTTAAAATGAATGAATCTAGAAATTTTAAAGGGGATAAATATTATTTTTCTTAAATGAGTGTTCACCCATATATACAAGAAAATATTAATGATATGTAAAAGTAAAAAAATAGATCTATAAAATATGGTGATAAATGTTCCTAAATTCAACAGCTATTATGACGGAAGAGTAATTTTCCGTAATCGGGATGGTATTCTTCCCATACCAAAATTAAAGATAGATCTATTGGATCAGTATCATATATCATCATATTATATTCACCCTAGAATCAAAATGATGTACAAATACCCAAAAACGTATTTCTAGTGGTATGGAATGAAAATAGATATTTCCAAATATGTCTATTGATGATTGATATTTCAGCAAGTTAAGGCAGAGAGGAAGAAATATAAGGGGGTGTTACAACCATTACCTATACCAAAATAGATATGGAAAATCATCACTATAGAATCTGTAATTGGACTTCCAAATGACATTTTAGGTACGTCATTGTATATGGTTTATAGTTGATCTCCTTATAAAGTCGACACACCTCATTTATATTAGAGAGTATTTCTATCTTGATCAGATTGCCCTGATATAGGTAAAGGAATTGGTAATATTTCATGTAGTACTACTTTACACTATATTTTATCATGATCTGAGGTTTACCTGGAAGTTTAGGATAGGTATTTAGAAAGCTCATGATACAAAGTTATGTTTTAACATAGTTTATCCCCCTTAAATAGACAATCAGTTGGAGAGGTAAATTCAAACTCTAGAAGGCATATTAAGAGATTTATCTATGGATTTAAAAGGTTTTTGGGATCAACGCCTACCTATGGTGGAATTTTATTAAAAAATAGCTTCCACTCCAATACATAGATGGCCCCTTATGAAGCCCTCTATGAAATGATGTTCGTAACTCTATCATGATGGGATGGTGTTGTGGAAAGAATGCTATTAGGACATAATCTTGTTGGATTAATGGTATAAAATGTCATATCTATTCGACAACACATAAGAGTAGCTTAGAATCTACAAAAAAGTTATGCTCACAACCAAAGAAAATACCTACAGTTTGAAGTGGTTGGCAAGGTGTTTCAGTGAATATCTCCCTACAAGAGTGTAATGTGTTTTGTAAGGAAGGGAAAGATGGGCCCTAAGTATATTTTTTCTTTTAATATTTCGGATCATTTTGGGAAGGTATCATACGGATTGGAACTTCCATCAAATCTCTCTCAAGTTCATGATGTGTTCTATGTATCTATACTAAGAAAGTACATACCTGATACTTCATGTGTACTAAACTCAAAAGTTATACAAATGGATCAACATATTTCTTATGAATAATAATTTATAAAGATTATGGATTATAATGAAAAATTTCTATGAAACAAGAAAACTCGATTGGTTAACATCTAATGGTAAAACAACAAATTTAAGGAAGCTATGTATGAACTTAATAATGTGATTGGGTAGAATTATCATCATCTATTTGTTTCCAAATAATGAATTTCAAGGGTGAAATTATGTTTTAGGTGGGTAGAATGTAACACCTAGATTTTTATATGAAATATATTCTTTAAATAATTTTAATTCATCAATATCTTTCATTGAATGCAATCATGATTTTAAAAACCCATGAGATTATCTTAGTATAAAATGATCATTTTAACTTAGATATTAGGTTAGCAGGAAAAAATAAATCTAACTTATGAAAATATATGTTGAATCCATTTTCTACCAATTACTACAGTTATTTTTAAATGAGGGAAATGGTTTGAGGTCGCCTTTGGAGCACAAGAGGCTACCACATAGTTTGGGGTTCTTGTGTGAAACTCCAATATCTTTTATGCGTTAAATTTATATTTTGAGTGGCCTTTTGAGAAGGAATGAAAAATAGTTTAATATTTTTCATACATGGATTTTGGGCATGGATTATTATCATGTGTTTAGGAGCTGCAAATTCTATATACAACCCTTGTTGTTCCTAGAATACTTTGTTGACTCGGTTTATGGCTTCAGTTTTCACAAATCATTACGTGTGTTGATTTTCCTAGAATTTGAGGCAAACAAGTCCCCCCCCCCTCATTATCTAAGATGAAAGGGGACTAGAAAGTCATTTTCCAAGGGAAACACCAGAGAGATAGATTCCCGTCAATGGGTGCACACAAAATTAGTGGTTCGGTGCCAAAGGTGATTTCAAGTGTGCACAATCTCATGGTCTACACCAATAAATAAGGATAGCGGGTCTTGAATGGCACTTTGGATTTCTGTGTGATTAGATTCCCACTCTGGTTCAGGTATGTATTCCATTTTTTAATGAAATACTGAGCCTTTGATGCTTTATTAGTGTAGAATGTCTCTTTCAAGATTCTAGTTTCATGCCCATATCATAATTTTATGGGTCTACTACTAAACAAGAGAACACCATCAACTCATGTTCTCCAATACTTCCTTCTTATACATACCTTACTTTGACTTTTCAGACTCACCCAAAATTGCCAACCAATAGGACCCAGCTACGATTTAATTCATTATTGCAAGCTAGAGAGATGATATGACCAGAAACTCGCACATCCCTTGATCTATGAGGGATTGTGTCGGAAAATCAGATGCATATGTCCATGGTAACACAGGCACCGAAGAGAAATCCATTGAGAGAATATCTCCCACTGTGGAATTATGAGTTTTTGGATGAGGTCATCATCCCAACCATCGATGTGGACACACAATGATCATGTTTCACACGGGAAGATGATCTCAATCTTGGGAACATCACCATTTAAGGTCATCCTACCAGGTAGCATGTGGATATCAATTTATAATCACTAAATGGGAGAACAAATATAGTTTTGGGGGAATAAATAGATGTAGAATAATTCCCCGCCCACTAGGCTACCGACTTCTAAATAAACATGTGAGACAACAGCTTTGGCTATCACAAGGATCGGAACTAGTGTTCTAATAGAAACATCACTAGTGAGTGGGCCTATACATACTGGGTTTGCTTCACCTACCAAGAGTTAAGGGTTTAACTCCGTCATGTCGGTCTGTATGAAGTGGTTTGGATATAATAGTTCCACTTTTACCCTCAACAAGATCTAGTGCTTGAGCTCCTTAGTCGATGGTCCCCTGATGTGAACACATTCCATATTCATCACAAAGAAGTTAGCATCACTTTTTAGCACATACACTCCATCAATGAAATTCCATTATAAAAACTATAGTATGATGAGATCCTTTCATCAGAGTACGTCTAGAATAATAATAAAAAGACTCCTCTCCCAGCACAACACCTTCTTGAGGCACTGAAGCAGAAGCTAAAACATGATCCCATATTTCATAAGGATGTCCTCTTTTTGAAATGGATCGATATGATTCTAATTAAGGAATCGAACATGAGGATGTTGGGATGAAGAAAGTAGTGTGCAATAGCATTATAAATGAGTATTTCTGGATCATACTGGTTGATACTATAAGAAAGAAAATTTCATAGATGGGGGGTAAGACATGGTGGGAGGTTGGGATCCATTGGTTCACTACACCATGTTTCTCTTAACATTTATCATTAGAAACCTACTTCCTATTAGTGATATGTGGATGAAAATTCACTCCAGGATTCTAGTGATGGTGGCTATTATAGCGGCCTAAAATAGAGTCCACATAAGTGTACCCATGATGGACCAGTTCGATAGCATATTGGGCCTTATTGTGAGGGTAATAATGTAGATGAGGATCTACAGATTGTTCCAATTATTACATGGATAGATTTTTTCACACATCAAGGTTGATGAATTCAAAAACACCATCATTCTCCCAAACACTAGACTACATCTGTCTCTATTGAATATTGTTAGGGTTTGGTTGGCGATGCTTGATGGGGTTGGGATTATAATTTTTATTGGTAACCACATTAACATCAGCATCCACCTCCTCTCAACCGCAATTCATCCAATGGTGGAAATCCTACAAGGAAAATGGGAATTGAAGGAGTACCTGTAGAGTTTCATAGGTGGAGTGATGGTGTTTTAGATCAATGAACTTGTCTATAATGAGTCGTAAACATCATCCTGCTTCACCAAGTAGTTCAAGTACCTACAGTGAGTGATGAAGAGAGTCTACATGAGGGTCCATGAGAATTGAAACCCATGTATCCTTCATCATATGTGGTGTATAATGGTTAATGTAGGATAAGTGGAAATAATTCTATTTCTGCCAACTAATAATGACAATGGACTGTTGACAGACAATGCTAAGAACTAGGTGGCAAGATACCCAGAGGCATTCTTGAGGAAGTGCATTCTGGTGGTCGATCAAGAAAAAAAAGATCTAGATTAATGAGAAAGTAGAGGGGCTAATCCCTGAGGGTTAATACATGCATCCTGGGATTCTAAATATGGAACTGCAATGGGGATGTCACAAGATGTCATCACACACTCGCCTCTTAGAAGAGAGGGGTCTCAGAAATGACCTCAAGGGAAAGTATGTGATATGGGATTGACCTACCAGAATTCAGACCCATTAAGATCATGGACATATTAAGACTCAATCATATACATATATATTTTATGTATATGGACACATAAACATGTAGGAAGGGGTAGTATGAACCTCCTTCCACCCCATTGTGAGTTATTTTTTGTGACGAGTTGTTCGGGATGGGACTCCAATTGTTGAAATTTCATTGTCTAATGAGGAACGGACCAACAAGGAGGCACAAGAATATATTAATGAGGAATTTCAACATTAGGATACTCATAAAGGAATTCCTACTAATGTAGTTACATGATAATTTTTAAAGAATACTTAACCAAATTTCTCAAGGTAAGCTTTAACATACTCACCTCCCTTAATCCTTCCCCTTCCATTGTCCAGAAGTGCTAATTGAAATTTTTCATACATAAAAGCATCTCAAAAATATAAAATTGACCACTAATAAAGGGGGTTATGTTCCACTAATGGGTTTATAGGACCACGCTCTGGGAATTGTGTCCATGGTTGAGGAAGGTGTCAGGCTGACTGAGGAGGTCAGGGTAACAATTTAGGAAATCTTTGTTCCTCAGTGTTATCTACGGGGTATGGTGTACTAGAATCCCTATGAAGACCCCCACTGATGGGGAGTTGTTTCACCTAATATAGATCATCATAAAAAATTCTCCAAATCAAGTTAAATTAATATCTTGAGCAATTAATCCATAATAATATTTTCATGGATCCTTTATGTCAACATGTTTTCCTATTTCTTGCAGCTCCTAATCGACTAACGTAAGAGGAACATAAGTTAGTCATTGAATTAAATTACATTTTCGAATGGTCTCTAGCGGTGGAAATCCCTATTGTGAATTTAGATCTCAACCTTCAAATGCTCGTCTTTGGTATATTATTTACTTTCATAAAACCAACATTGTTATTTCATGGTCAGGTCGAATGACATATTTCTGTACTAAGTAATGATTGAAAGGATGTTTACCCAGTGAGAAGAAAAGGTTCAGAAATATGAGGGGCCTTCTTTGATATTCATTCCCATTTTGGTGGAGTTTTAGATTCAGACTATTCTATCCTTGGCCCCAAATCAACATTCAATTGTGGATACGAGTCATTCCACTGGTGGGGAAGAACTCAAACTGAGTAGCGGAGATGTTGTGTTGTAAGGGTGGATTGAAGATTAATGACCTCGTGATCTAGATAATATCCCATACAATAGGATACTAGAGTAATATCTTTCTTCCAACCTTCTTGCATCTTTTACCAAGTATGATCATGCACTTCCTGAAGATCTAGAAGACTCCAACCCAGATTTCACTGAAGATAATCTCATAATCTGGTGTTGGAATTGGAAGCGCAAACCAATCATCATTAACTAGAATATGGGACCACAAGTAGAAATATATATGGAATCTCATATCTATTGGATATGCAATATGCATGCTGGAGGGGATAACCCTCATGTTCTTCATGCGCTGCTCCATTACATTCTTTCTAAGAAAGTGTGTGCATGAAGCCATAATTTGGATGTTTCTTAGAGTTAATAAATGTTTGGTAGAATTTTCATGTTACAAGAATTAAATTAGTAAATATAATTTCTAGGAGAACAAATTAATGAGTGTAATACCTTCTTCAATAATAAATCAATGATCGCCATCCAACTAAGGACTCAACAAAAAGAGGTTGAGAGGAAGATATGGTAAGTGAATGCTCAAATAGATGACCCTCAAGTTGAACAAGGTTGAGAGTAGTCCAGATCTAATGATATTTATCAATAAAAGGAGGAAAGAGTTATTAGGATGGAGTAGAAGGCCTTAGATACCACACACTAGTGGTTGGAGGGGCTATAGCTCGTTTGTATGAGACTGTCAGGTAATCATTGAACTCTTTAGGTCAAATATTGTTGACTAACCACAAAGAGTGGTCGGGAAGAGAGAGGCTATGGATAAAGAATGGGATCCTCTAAATAGCTGACCTTATTTTCCAATATGCTCTATTTTTTTAATGGGTTAACACCATAGGCATTGATGTCTATCTAAAAAAATGGGAATGGTAAGTTTGAAACATAATGCCTAAAATTTGGAATGCATGGATAGTGGTTTGGAAATATAGGAAACAAATGATTTTATCAAAAACATAGCATCTATATCATTATCCTTTAATGGGGAAAATGAGGGTTGATAGTTAACCTTGTTTTCAATATAGAATATGTCTCAGATTTTCATCCAATGTATTCTTAGGTGTTGGCCTAGAATGGAAGGTGAGCTGGTATGTCATCAAACCATGTCACTAGGAAGGGACCCTTTAGATGTGGATGTGTTTGATAATACAAATAAGTGACATGAAAAATGTATAAATTAAGTGATTTAATGTTCAAATAGATTCCAACACTCTTATAATTGCACCACTTTGGCCTAGAGCACATTTGTGTAGGCGTATTAGTTTGAACAAGGGTTACACCCATCTTCCTGGTGATCATCATATCAGATGTCAAACAATAGCTAAATAAATTAAGGATGTGGTAGATGGTTAGCACTAAAGGATTCAATGTTGGAAAAAAATTATCTTGGGGAATAATCTCTATGTTTTTTGGGTGATTATATTTTTTGAGAAATCCAAATGACTGTATTTGGTATGGTTGGTGTTGCCGAACCAGATGTTTCATGTGGTGTAGTTTTTCAGTGTTTTCAAAATTTTTGGGGATCAAAATCAGAATTATCTTTTATATAAAAGGAATACTTTCCACAAATGATTTCATGAGCCACATAGTAGTGCAGTTTCACTATGTGGGACCTAAAGGATATATGTGAATTGTGAAGCACGAGACATGAAGCATGTAACAAAATAAGTTAGTGGCAGGATCGTCGGTCAATAGAGGATCATCATTCATGGGATGAACATTTATATTGATATTGAGGTAGGGATTTAAGTAGCTGAAAAGGGTTTTTCTCAGATGAAATTAGCCTCATCAAGTGATTAAGTTGTTATGTGGACCGCATAGCAGTTGAACGTGAATTATATACTGTATTGATGTATTTTATTTTTTTATAAGAATGTTTTCTTGAATTATTTTTCTATATAAATGAACCTAATTAAATCAATGTGTAGAGGTAATTTCATTAAATAAGATCTTCACTAGAATTATTTGGGGAATTCTGAAGTATTTATCAATAGAGGATTATGCAAAGGGGGAAGTTGTTTGTAGGGGGTCAATTTAGTGAAGGGGATAACTCATGAGGACATTTTATGAAAGGTGTTTTTAGGTATTAGTAGCTCTCAAAGGAAAAAAGGACCACATTGAATAGGTTTTCTTTATGGAATCAGGAATTTTTGAAGCAGGGGTGTCCCATGAATAAAACATTTAACCAGGAACCACTCACACCATGACTTGCAATGCATTTCATAGAAGACTCATGGTACATCATGGTGGATGCATGATAGTTTATGGAGGGATAAAAGAATGTCACAAATGAAATAAAATAGTTTGTGAAATTAATTTCACAATTTAATAATATGTAGAAAAGTGGATTTCATCTACTGAGCGAATATGAGACTTCAAGGAATATAGATATATGTTAAAAAATTATTTTGAGGTTATTCAAAACAACTGGAGATTCTTCTAGAAGAACAGTGAGAACACTTCAGTTGAGAGGGTAATGAGCCTTCAAATTATGATTGGATAAAAACTAAAGGGATAGTGAGTCTTCTCCCAACATTATAAAGTTATCTATCTTGGGTATATAATTGATCTAGCCTGCACATTATTTTCACAGTGAGACTTAGTGAATTTTTTACATCGAAACATTATCATTATATGATCCTTCAATGTAGCCCGGTGAGGGTTAACCAAGTTAAATCATTGTGTCTCATGCATGATTTCATTTATGTTCATATATTTCAATATTAATGGGAGAGAAGAGTGTTTTTTAGGAATAAAACAAGATTTGAAGGGCCAGTCATTTTAATATGTTGTACATTGATTCAGCACCCCCCCCCCCCCCAAATCGGGTATTTAACCAAGTTGGGATAAAATATGACCTATCATGAGAGGCCATAGGATGAATTTTAGTTTTACATAGTGTAGTAGGGATGATAGTCATTCACTTTATCTTTGTATGGTGAGGATGGTGCATTGCACAGTTTAATGTCATGTGATCAGGATGTATCCCATTGTTTTATATAATACTATCGGGTTGCTATATGCTATTTAACAGTACTTTCTTGGTAGAAATTAAATAAAACCAATATGAAATATCATGATGAGGTATGAATACCACACAATTATCGATTAGAAAACTATTCATATTTTAAGGTCACATAGCATGGATAGTGTCTAATATTTTATCATCATGACTCTTGGAATGTTAGAGATGCAAATAGTTTAATATCATAATACTCTAACCATGGTATCTTAGTTTAATGTCATAGAGTTTTGACCCTAATAAAATAGTTTAATGGTCATAATTATTATACGATGGATAATATCCAAAATGGGGAGATGTGTAGTGTTGAAGAGTGATAGGCCCAACATGAATGATTGCCTAGGAGGCCTAGTTCCACAACATGCATTCCTGGGATGATTCACAGAGTATTGGAAGTCATGATTCTAGTACATGGAATCCTAATTTTGAATTTTAGTATTTGGACCATGGTATTCTTTGTACAACTCGGCCACAAGGATACACACCCTACCATAACTCACAAGACCATGTGATCCAAGCTCAGTGTAGGAAGAAATGAATGGGAAGGGGGTTTCCTGACATTTGGAGGCGCACATTAGGGGTGAGTAGATACCTGTTTGAGAACATTCTAACGACACTGGATCACCTACTCAATGTGAGAAAATGTACGAAGGGGTGACACTGAGGCTGCTGGAATTCCACTATGATATAGGTTTTTAAAAAGCAGGTAAGTTGAGTCTTTTGATATCAGGATAAGGGGTGACCGATGGGTAGAGAATGACTATTGACCATGTTCAAAACACATGGATCTCAACCACACCAATCAAGAATGGGGAAAGAAAATTCATGATTGACTGTTGACCATATTTAAAACATAGTATCTGTTATTTGTTACCATAAATCCATCAGGGTATTTTCTTGGGATGGGATGAGATCCTTGTCTAGACACTGTCACTGTTAGGGCGGTCATCAGGATTCGAAAGATAATGGAAATATTGAACAATAAATACTCGATGTGTGGAGATGTGTTGAAAACAATTTCTTTTAGGATTCAATACCATAGGTTCCACACCATAATCAATTTGAAAATTCCAATGCGATGTATCAAAAAGTAGGATTCAAACTCTATTATTGAAAATATTTTATGTCTATATTTCGTGGATGAAGAGATAACATCGAGACTGTGCGGTAGTGTATTATAGTTGTAATCCCTGCATGAATGATGACCAAGGAGGATTAATTCCATAGACTTCATTCACAAGATTACATGCACACAATTTAAGGTCATGATGCTTGGACCATAATGGGGCCCAAGGGCTGGGGAATCTGATGTATTTTTTTTCTGGACAAAAGAATAAAATTTTGGGTATCACTCTGTATCCCATAAGGATGAGAATAAACTCCACACATAGTTCTAAATAGTTGATACATGTATTTTAAAGTCATATGGTTTGGACCATGGTAGAAAATTTAGAGTCAAGTTTCTTTGAATAAGGGGAAATATTCAGTCCATGGGTACAAATATGGAAAAAAATGGGTAAAACCCAATGTGAATGAGGTTAAGAAGGCTCTTATGCCACATACATACCATAATTATAGATTCATATAGTTCAAGGTTTTAACGTCTAAACTGTAACGGGTGTCATATGGATGAAGGATTTAAAAATTTCATTTGGACTCAGAGATGAAAAGTATAGATGTCAATACATATCCCATAAGGATGGAAATCATTCCACACATAGTTCTGGCGAACAGCGTGGTAGAATTCCAATGTCGGGGGGCATCTTTGTCGAGGGTATTTGAAGCATCCCATTGTTATCATGGGGAATCCATTGTTCAGGGAATAGGGTGAAAATCATTAATCATCACATACATATTATACATTGAATCTATATTTAAAATGAGGTAAACATCCTCTCTTAAGAGGTATCTTGTTTTTTTAATGGGATAGAATCATATTTTAGTGTCTAGTGTTGAGGACATTAGGAAAGTTGTACAACTAGGACTATAGGTTCTTCAAATAGTTTAAGGTCATAATTCTTGGACATTATGCAAAAAGGTATAGGTCTTGTCACCTAGACTATAGGATCTCAATTTAATATCATGGATTCTAGACCATAGAAAAGGTGGAGTGCCTTAGGCGGCTATGTGTAGTGTGGTGTTATAAAAAACTCAAAGTGGATAGAGACAAGGAGGCCTACCATCAAAAAACATAGTCTAGAGATAATCCCACATATAGTATAAAGTCATGATACATGTACATCTTGTAAAAATTTTAAGGTTGTGTCTCATGGACCATAGGCTCTTAGATTATGGTCATAGAGTTTTGAATATAGTGGGTCTTAGTTTAAGATCATAGAGTTTTGAATGATGGTAGGGGTCTTATCAAATGGGTATGTGTAGTGATATGTAGTGAAAAAACTGACATGAATGAGGGACTAGGAGGCCCAGTGACACACTATATATTTTGAAGTGGCCTTGCATATAGTTTAAAGTCAAAATTATTGGACTAGAAGCTCTTAGTCTAACATTATGGAGTTCTAAAAAAATCAGGGACTTACTTCATATCAATGCACCTATGCTAGAGGAGTAACAAACACAACTTGAATGACAGAATTGGAGGCCAGTAACCACACACAAAAAACCCAAATAGAACCTTCATACTATTTAATGTCATCATTCTTGGACTATGATTCCTAATTTAAGGTCGAGGATCTATGGACTTTTTCAAATGGATTAATGTCATGTTTCATAGAAGATAGGCACTTACATTAATTTCATAGAGTTTGGACCTAGTGAATTATTTAAAAACATGTTCCTGGGATGTGGAGATGTAGTTTAACATCATACGATAAGGATGATATCTATTATGTAGTTTATCATCATCTAATTAAGACATTGACACTATTAAGATAATCATCATGAGGTTGGTACGCTGGTCTCTCCAAACGTGAATTACTGCATGAGAAATTTTGCATTGGTAGGAAGATTAATTTTCTCTTCATCCATTTTGATCAAATTGTATAGAATATTATAATTGAATTCTGAATGATGTAAGGTCCTACACACTTGGGCTCCATCTTTGGTGGCTTCTTTCTAAGTATCATTGGCATTATAAGGTCCAGTGTGATATCACCTTGGAGAAATGAGTGGAGGAGAAATTTCTTGTTGAATTATCTTGTTATATTATTATGGTGCCTCGATAGATTGTGAAAGGCCTGAAGCCTATTCACTTTGAGGGGTTACTACTCATATAGATGGACTTCTACCATTCATTCTACTATCTTCTTTTCATAGACAGTTGTTTAGAGTGATGGAAATGGAATCTCAATGGGCAGGACTACCTCTATTTAGTACACCAGGGAATATAGAGTCACCTTGGTGGAATTTTGATCCATCGTATGACAGGCCCATAGGACATTGGGGAAGTTATCTGGGCAGCTCTCTTTGTTATGGTCCTCCAAATTTAGATGAATATCTGAGATAATCATATTGAATGCCTCAGTCTGCCCATTTGTTTATGCATGGTAGCAGGAAGTATAGTTGGACTAGATACTATACTTTGCATTCATATGTTCCATCTTAGTAGCCTGAAATTTGGTGTTTTTGTCTGTGGGAATGGAATGAGGGTCCCAGAATCATTAGATGATGCGGGAGATAATTAATTCAACCATTGATTGGGAATTAACTTCCTTAAGGGGAATCTATTCAACCCACATAGAGAAGAAATCTATCACAGTCAGAATGAACCTGCATTGGTAAGATATTGCTGGTGGGTTGGGTCCCACATCATCAAGATCCCATACTAAGAATGTCTAAGAATACATGGTATTATAAAGTGGATCTGGTGGTCAATGTACCAAGTTTTCATGAATCTGACCAGCATGGCATCTCTTGGCACACTTGATGCAGTCATGAAACATGGTGGGCCAAAATTATCTCATCCATCTAATCTTTTTGGAAGGTTTCAATCCTTCTTTATGGGAACCACAGGAACCTATAGGAACTTCTTTCCTAACTTAGGGAATTTCATATTTTTTTGAATCAATAGAAGATAATTTCATCAAACCCACATCTATAAAGAGGTTTCTCAAAATTAGGCCCACTACGGAGGGTGAAATGTGTTGCATTGTCATGGATTTTCTTACATTCATCTCTATCTAGAAGGAGAGAACCATGATGAAGATTATTTATGAAAGAAGTTTTCTAATTAGATATTTCTTCTCCTATATTGGGGTCAGGGGGTCTGCAAATAGAAGCATTGGGGGTAAGCAAGTTTACCTATCATTTATCATCATCATCTTGGATAGTGGGAGTGATGAACCTTCGATGTGCCACATGAATTAATATTGTATCCTAGTAGGCTCTACAATAGATGCAAATAAGATATACATGGCATTTTCATGACCATTATACGATTGGGGAACATCAGTCACCTTTGTCTAAGAAGGGAATTGGGCTATAAGCTGGTGAGTGCACTCTATTAGTCACATGAGATCTAGGTTTCTGATGATGTAATCGCCATTTATCTATTTGATGACTAAATCAATTTTTACCTTCACATAAAAATGGGGGACATCAATATCAAGGGAAATCATGACACCATTAATGAGATACTGATGCTCTACCTCATTATTGGTGCAACCTTCTGAAATTTGGATAGATAAGGGAAGAACAGTCTGTATAAGAGGGATGAAGACTTACCCAACCAATAATCTATTGAGCTTGGTATCATTGATCCTGCAACCGAATGGGAACTTTGGGGGAACCATACAATTTTAGTTTAGAAATAGGCATTGGATAATCATCTAAGAGGATAGCCTAATCTAGAAAATTGAAAAACAGACACAATTACTCTAGAGTTTTATGGGTATCCAGAAAGTTTTCCAAGGCCTGGCCTTTTATGGATTTCTATGAGACGAACCTAATTTCGAACTGTTGAAGAATAAATGATCAATTTACTAGACTTCCTATAAATATGGGGTTATTTAAAATATATTTTATTGAGTCTACTCATGAAACTTAATATATATCATGATGCTAAAAAAATACTATTAATTATGAACTGTAAAAACCAGTTCATGTCCGCTCTTATCGATGGGATAGTATTTTTCCTCTGTGTCTAGGAGCATTCGACTAAGATAGAAAGAATTGTTCTCCCTTCCTTCATTGTTATTCTGAGTGATAAGGGCCTCAAGGGACCCTTATATGAAGGTCACATAGTGGACCGAAGTATTTACAAAGATGGATGTCATTAGAACCGGAGGTTGTAGAAGATAATTATTTATTTCCTAGAAGGTGGGTTTGAACTCTTCATCCCACTGGTCAACAATACCTTTATTCCTGATCTTAGGAAAGGTCTCACATTTTCCAACTAGATTTGGGATGAATTTACATATGTTTTCCATGTGGCCCTGATGTCCTTGGAACTCCCTAACGTTGCTCGGAGTAGGCATCTGGATGATGGAATTAATATTCTCTCAGTCGATCTTGATGCCTCTGTATCTGAAGACAAAATTAGAAACTTATGAGATGTAACCATGAATATACACATCAGGGGGTTCATCTTCAAATTTGAGGATATTATGAAGCTGAAAACTTTCTAATGATCTCATATATTCTCCAAGTGTTGGTGTTTTTTGACAAACAAATCATCTATGTAGAATTCCACTAGCATCATGAGGATCAGTTTGAAGAGGTGGTGCATTGATTGTTGATAAGTGGCACTTTTATTATTCATACTAAAAAGAATTTCCTAATAGAAAATATTTCCTTGTGGAACTATAAAGGTGGCAGAATCCTCAACTTCAGGGGTCATCCAGATCATATTGTAACTATGATATACACTCATAAAATGGAGAGCCTAAAACCTGACTGTGGAACCGATCAAGAGTTCTATCACTAGAAAAGGAAAATAATCCTTCATAAATGAATATTAAAGTCATAGAAGTTGATATAGACTCTAATATTCATATTCTTCTTCTTGAATAGAACGATGTTAGATAGTTACTTTGGGCACTAAACCTCCTTGATGATGATGGATCTGATAAGATTTTCCACATTGTCCACGGCCATAAAACCATGAAAAGTGTGAATTTTCTTTATATTCTTCTTAAACTTGTGACGACTCTCTGGGAGACCATGACGGTGGATGGTAACCTGAGGGTCTAGTCCTAGAATACCTTCATAAATCTAGGAAAACACATCATGAATCTACTTCAAGAATGTTGTGAACTATTTTTGTTCTTCTCGAGGACTGATTTTACAGATCAGTGTTGGCCTTGTATCCATATCAAGGAAAAGTTCCACCTAAAGTAGATCATCAATAGTGGTGAAGATTACCTATTTGAATGATGTAAGAGCATCTTCCAATTCCTCTTCATCACCCAAGGCATGACGATCAGTGATTGGAGGTTCATCCAAGACAACTGTTTCTAGGGGAATGCTAGGGCCTACTTTGGAGGATACAAAATACTTATTGGGAGACTATGCCTCTTATTTGACCTTAAAGATAGAGGTTTTAAAGCTAATATCATCATTACCTAAACCACAGGGTCCATTCATGATATCAAAGCAATGGTGGTGGGTCAACTTCTGTCGATTCAACTCGGCTCAATGAAATAGGCAGTAATGTCACACAATAGTGGACATAGGGTAACAATATAGATACTTCATAGGGGTAAGTGATTTTTGTATCACCCAGGCATGTTCTATATAGGGGTAGAAGGTAATCTTATAAATTTCATTATAGTTAGGATAACAATGCCCTTTTGTCTTGAAAATGAAAAGGAAACTTCCCAAATCTGGCATCATGTCTTCAAAATAATGAATCGGGAGAATGAAAGAATCAATCAAATTTTCCCATGGTCTAGCAGCAACAGTTGTGAAATCAATGTCATTTTTATAAACATTATTATCCTATCGTTGGTAATTGTTGACATCCATATAGAAGGCATAATATGAATCAAAGGGAGATGCATCATCCTAAAGCATGCCTACTTGACCATTAAGGGAGTACTTGAGGCATTAGTGATACAATAAGAGGACTGTTACATGCGTGTGAAGCTAGTGCCTATCCATAATTGTGTTGTAGGAGAAATCCTATGAGACAACCATGAATTCAACACTTGAAATCAAGCCTCCAAATTGTGTCTTCAACCATATTTTTCACACAGTCCATAATTTTTCCCTTCATAACCCTAAATATTCAGGAAATATCGACTAAAATATGCTTCAATAAGTCCCAACATATGGAGTGTCTGAGTCTGGATGTGGTTGATCCAAAAACTTGTGCTCACCAGTTACGGATGGACTTACAAACCATTGAACTGGTCTTTGATGTACAGTAGGTAGATTTTCCCCTGTATGTGGGAGCCCTCATCTTCTTCAAAGAATAAAATGAAGGCTTGGCATTATTCTTTCTTGACTTCCCCTACATAGTACGCCACTAAAGAATATATATATACTTTTAATTTTATGGGTCTTTTCGATTATTCTTTGAGAGCTTCAAACATTTCCCTAGACAAAGATAGGCCCACTAGAATCGGGATCATGAAAGTTATGCGGAAAAGGGGAATTATCACATCATAATTTAGTTCTAGAGGATCATTTCTGCTCAAAAGGTGTTAATTTTTAGTGGGGGTATAATGGGTGTTGTCGATTGTACCACTGGATTCCAGATGGTGCTTGAAATGTTCTAATTCCAATCAACTAACACACCCAAAACCATTATTGGTTGATTTTTGGATGGTTGAGGACTAGATTTAGCTGGACGTGGTCAACCACAATGTGAATGTAACTACTCTTCCTTATCTGTAAACACAATCATCTACAGTGACATCTCTTATAGAGTAGGCCAAGCAGACTTCACCAATTTATCTCTACTCATGACTTGTTTCCTGGTCTTGGTTTTATGCATAGCTTGGCTGGAAGCACTGTGCTAAGAATTTCGGCAGTTTTTACATCCTCAACTTCCTCTTAGGTGGCAGAGACCAATGGAACTTGGGAGGGGATTTCCTAATATTTCTTTTCATTTGGGACCATGAAGTATCTACCAACATGTCAAGCCTCACACAAGTATACTCGTGGTCATCATAAGAGGGATACTCCAATGTATGACTGGCCCTAGGGGAATTTCTCAACTCTGGAGGAATGATATCTTTGAGATTATGGGATGTATTTGAAACTAGATAGGGACTCATTATTCACTTGAATTGTTGGAGTATAATCCCTTGATATGTATAATGATGCGATATGGATTCAGAATCATCAGTCCAAGAAGTATCAATGAATTCATAAGGTTCAGTTCAAACTAAGCGGGAAAAGATATCTTCATGGGATTTAGAAACTACTCTGTAGGAAATCTTGTCAACATACTTATGATTCTCGCTATTGGAAACCTACTTCCTTTCACCTTTACTATCACTATTAATATTCATGGAGATGTGTACCACCTATTCTAGAAAATTTACCAAATTAACCATGCCATTTTTACACCTGGTTCTGAATCCAATACTTGAACACATAGCATTGTATGAAGTTATTTCTAGGTGTCATGTAGTAAGAGAAATAGAGAGGGTGATCAGTAATGTTGTCTTCATAGGTGTTCTTTCACTTTGGAAGCCTCAAAAACCCTTATTCCATGTAACTAATGAAATAACCAATAAAATGGGTATCCTTGAAGGAGTATGCCTAGTTCATTTTTTTGAAAAATGGAAACTGAATGATCTTGGCCCTGGAAAGGTGCTAGATCATAATGAGAGGCTGGAAGCATGTTCTCTCATCTGGGCTAGTTGTTCTAATAGGGTCAGTGATTGCTGATTCTACAATGGGTGAGGCTGATCTTCATAAGGCTGCTACACTCGGTTAGGCTCTGCTGGAAAATGGATAAACAACTCTCACTGCTCTGGGGACTCTACTAATATGAAAGTGGAAAACTGTTTGTCGGATTCCATTCTCATAATAATTTAATGAGGCAAGAGACGTTCTTTCTTAGAGTATTATAAGGAATCCTCTATGAGTTGGTCCTTGTCAGATAAATCCTAGAACCCACCTAGGATGTTCTGAGTGATGAGGGTGGGGTCCATTTCAATATTAACATTCCCCATCCACATCATCAGTAGCTTCTCTTGAGTCAGTGGCATATCCAGTGAATACATGAGGCCCCTCCTCTAGGAAAAAAATTCTTTTACATTCTCATAATGCAGTTCCTTGCACTTGAAGATTTTTTTAATTCTTTTATTATGTGTGGTGGTGTTGAAATGGTATAGTAATTTCCTATAAAGGTTTCTCAGCTAGTGATGGAAACAGTGGGTAACTAGTTATACCAGATAAAGGTGGGTCCTTATAATTTCAATAAAAACAACAATGCTTGGAATACTCTTTCTTCTCTAGGGTTTCCCACATGGTCACTTACATCAATATAAAGTAGTATAAATTCATGAAATGGGTAACCCATCCTGTTGAATGGGGAAAATCTAGGGTTCCCAAAATCTGGGGGTTCTCACATGTCATCCACCCATGTCAGGTAAGGATTTATATTATGTGGGATTACTACTTGTCATGTCTCCAGGTATTCTACGTGAGTAGTGAGAGTAGTAATCAAATTATCTTGGTGGGGTTCCCAATCTTGAAGAGGATTCCAAACCACCAATGCATTTACAGGATCATCAAATCGGAAATTATACTCAAAGACTCATGGAGTGTCTTGATTTGGGTCATGAGGAAGATTATCACACTTCTCAAGTGGATTCGAAGGCTCACATCTATAAGTGACTAGTCATGATAATTGTATCACTGATAGGGGGAGGGGTCAATTAGTGATACTTTTTTATGTTTCTTTTCAGTTTAAACAACCTTCACCTTTTGTTAAATATTTTTTTCCCTAAAGAAAACAATATAATCACACATCAAAATAAACACAAGTATTTATAATGTCAAATATTAAATAAGAATAGTTTTGTCCTTGGTGTGCTTTGGAAGTGATCCAATACCACACAATCCACTAGAAAACTATTATTTAATTACAATGAGTAGGATATTCCCTTTCACTCATGTAGCTCTATGAAAATAATTCAATAGTTTGCATTCACCCTCTTAGCACAAATAGGGTAAAACAATGTCTGTGTTACAATTCATGTTACCTGAGCTTGTTTTCAATTTCAAAAACTTATTATTTTAAGAAATAATTATTAATTTCTTACCGAGAATCATGTAAGAACTTGTTAGACTTTATTAAGGAAAACCCAATCCCATTTTCCCAGTATATTTTTACTCTCCTGATTTATCCTAATACGATTATCCAAGTATGATTCTCCCCTATATGATTCTTCCCAGTATGATTTATCCTAGTATAATTCTCTCAATATGATGCTCCCCGGTTTGATTCCCAATAAAAATGATATAGAACTGTCTCAGTGTGATTGATATAATTCTAAAATCCTTATTCTTAAACATAGAAAACCCAATATGGAAATCTCTATATGATTATACAGCCAGATACGATGATAATATGAAAATGATTGATAATCTGAATGTGATAGATAACTCAATACAATAATCAGTAAATATGATAATTAGTTGAATAGCGTTTCAATATTTTCTCTTATCCTATCACTTATTCTCATCAAAACGTTTTCAAAAAAATCTCAATATGGAAAACCTCTTCTCTCTCTAGAAACTATGATATTCTCTCTCTTCTCTCATGAATAGTAAATTGATCAAATAAAGTAAAAAAATTACTTTTCACCTTTTATTGGTGACCCGTGAGATGTTTTGGTGGGAATTCAAAAATCTTTCCCCCTCAGAAAAATTCACCCAAACCCCAATTTCCATTCAATTTTTGGTGCATTTATGACTTGGTTAACTCTTCTCAAATCTTCTTAAACCTTAATATGTTATTCAGACTTTATTTTAGAATCCAATATGAATTTGATTTATGAATTTGATTTTCTCAATCCGATTTCTTCAAAACAATTCTCTGAACTAATTGAATTTATAAATGAATATATGGACTTATCTACATTCGATCCACTTAAAATTCATAACGTATTCAATTAACTCAGTAGAAATACAAAGCAATTAATCTCTGATATAATGGATCTTGTACCACTTGAAGAAACAAAACATCTTCTTCGATTTCAAACTCTATCTATGAAAACACATCTACTCAATTAATTCCATTCTACTCTAAACCCACTTGATCAAAACATTTGAAAATAATCATAGTTTTTTTAACTTTTCATTCTATCAATTCATTCAACCATCTCAAATGGTTTACTATATTGTTTTTCAGTCTCTATCATTACGATTTTCATCAGCTTCCTTTTAATTCTGTTTCCATTGGTCTTAGTTAAAAACTATTCTACCGGAATATGATGGAATGTTGAATGTTAGGGAATGTATAAAATGATGGAATGGTGTCAACAACATTGGATTAAAAAACCTTATTCATTAAAAAACATTCGATGGTATAATGACTTAATTTTGAGTCTGAACACATTTGAGAACAACTTTAGCATAATCAGATTTACTTTGGAAGGTGTCGTAACATTCCATTCTTTCCAGCTTCTTTCTTTCCTTCTCTTCCTGAGTCTGTTTTTTCCAAAAAATCAATTGGCCCAAATAAAATTAGGATGAATGAAATTTTATTGATTACGATCATTCAGAAAATTATTGGCCTAGATATGATCATTAACACCCTTTTTCTTTTCATCATGATCTGATTAATCTAATACAATCTGTATGGATCTCTTTTACTCCCCCTTTATTCCATCAATATTTCATCATATTTTTTCTAACATATTTTTGATTTATGTAAAGTAAAAATCATAAAATCATCATAAAAATTTAAAATGAACCATACTGAATCTAAATACAATAAGTACATCATTCTGATCTTCTCTCATTTAGGACCGAATTTGAGTCATATTAGATTCTTTTCTTCTAAATAGATATTTCTCAATACGATGGACATTCTTAAAAAAAGTTATTCTGATTCTTAACTTTTATAAAAAAATTTTATTTATCTTATTTGACAAGAAAATACAATGACCTTTTAAAACAAACTTCCTTATAAATCCAAAAACCTTCTTCATCAAACTTGGTCCCAACAATCTCCCCATTTGGATTGTGTTTTCAACCAAGATTCAAAAATCACTAAAGATTATAACCTTAATATATGGATTACTTTTCAAAAAATATAAGCCTATGTGAGCTAAGTCGTTATAAGAAATAAGAATTATTGATAGAAAACCCATACTGTCCAAAAGTAGTGATTATGAAATTTACTCATCTTTCTTCAGAAATTTTTCATCCCTATAATACAAAAAACATTTCCTAAAACCACTCCAAAAAATAGTTAGAATAGTTCACAGAAAAAAAAATTTGGTTTCATATCTTAAAAAAATCAACATTTTTACTTTCCTTTTTTGTATATTTTTATGAAACAGTTCAATTATCCCCCTTGACAACACTATCCAAAGGTAACATGAGATAGGGGAAAAAACAAGTACATCAATTGTGATGATAAAGTGGTTGAGTGCCTATAGTCAACCTCAATTTATAAAAATAATCCTTCAGTAAAGGTTTTTTGAGAATTTCAGCAACTTGTTCCCATGTTGGAACATACTCCAGCTTCAATTCATTCTTCTCCACATGCTCTTTGATGAAATTATATTGTATACCAATATGTTTTTTTAGAGTGTGAAAATGGATTCATGGTTATATTGATTGTACTTTGATTATCACAACCCAATATCAAGGTTAACTTCATGTCAACAAGTAACTCTTCTAATTGATTCATTATACACATTAGTTTAATAGTAGCCTGAGTGGCAGCAATATAATCAGCTTAAACTATACAAAGAGTTACTGAATTATATTTCTCTGAATTACCAAAAACTCAATTATTTACTAGAAAGGGTAGTACACTTGATGTGGATCTTTTATCATAAAATATTTCCTACTCAATCAGTATCTAAATACCCAAAAAAACAATACTTTCTATGTTTTTATACCTGATTCTGAAATCAATTATTCCTTTGTTGTATCTGGGAATTTATTTCAAGCAATTAAATGTGATTCTTTTGGATCACTCTGAAATCTTGCACATAAGGTAATAACATAAATAGTGTTGGGTTTTGAGGCATTGAAATACAACAAACTTCCAATCAACTTCTGAAATACATTTTTATCAACTTATTTTCCATCCTAATCTTTAGAAAAAAAATCCCACTAAAATTGGTGTGGAATTAGGTTTTGAGTTTTTCATGAAGAACCTACTAAAATGTTCCTTAGAATAATTTTCTTGAGAAAAAAATGTATTCCTTATTCTTTAGTATTTGTAAACAAAGAAAGTATTTAATTTCCCCCAACATTGAAATTTTAAAAACCTTCTTCATTTCTTCAGAAAATCTTTCACAACATCTTTCAACATTCCCTGTAAAGATAATATCATCAACATAAATGATTATAATGAGTGAATAATCTTGACTTTCTTTGATGTAAAGATTGATATAAACAATTCTTTTCTTAAAAATCATATTTCTATATCATGTATCCAATTTGGAAATACCATTCCCTTGTAGGTTTTTTTCTCCTAGACATAGGACTTTTCAAACTTCTCACATAACTCTAATCTTTCCCAACAACAAATCCACAAGGTTGTTCAATATAAACTTCATCATCAAGACAACCATTCAAGAATGTGGATTTGACATCCATTTAATGATCTTTTAAATTCATTGTGTAGAAATAGAAAGAATGATTCTAAGTGTTTCTAACTTTACAATCAGAGAAAAGGATTCATCAAAATCAATAAACTCTATTTTTTAATACCATTTTCACATCAATCTTGCTCTGTTTCTTATCACTTCACCTTATTCATTCATATTGTTCTGGAAAACCCACATTGTTCCAAAAATATTTTTAGTCTTTCTTGGTACAAGTTCTCATGTACCATTATTTTCAATCTTATCCAACTATTCATTCATGGCTTGAACCCATTTTAAATAATAAAAAGCTTCTTTACATCATCTTCCTCCACTTTTGAATACAAAGAAGTGTGAGTAATGGAATTTTTTGTTCTTCTTGTTTGAACCTTATGATGTTGATCACAAATAATGATCAGAGCCTCCACCTATTTCCAACTCCTAGGATGATATTTTCAAGTATCTTCCTCTTCACTGGAAATATCTGAGTCTTATTATTCTTCATGAGTAGAATATAATTTTCTATATCCTTGTCATAATTGTTTTACTTATCTTTCTCAACTTCCTTTTCTGCCTGATCATGTTAGGTTTTCTCTAATCTTTCAATTACTATCACAGCAATAAAATCAAAAATTATTTTTAGTTCTGTTTCAAAACATTTGTATCCTCTTCCTTTTGGATATTAGCCATTAAATATTCCATCTTCACCTTTCTATTCAAACTTTCTATAATTTCCACCTCTATTATTTATAAAACACAGAATCCTAAAAACTCTTAAGTGTTTCAAAATCAGATTTTTTCCATAAAAAATCATATGTAATCATATATGAACTAATCCTATAGGAACATAAATTTTGAATGTAAACAATAATAATCATGGAATTCTTTAAAAAGTAATAAGAAATATCATGTTCAAGTAATATAGTTCTTCCATTTTTCACTAAACTTCTATCTTTTATTTCAGCAACCCCATTTTGTTGGGGAGTGTATGAGGAACTATACTTGTGTTAAATTACATTCTTCTAAATATAGCCTTAAAATTATTCAAATATCTATTCATAACCATTTTCAATTCTCAATTTCTTAAATTAATACTCACATTCCTTCTCAGATTTCCTTCTAAAACTTTTACACCTTTTCAAAGAATCTGACTTATGTTTCATATACATAACACAAGTAATGTGAATAAAATCATCAGTGAAGGTAATGGAGTTATTATCTCCATTTTTTTATTTTTTTATCATTGTCCCATAAATAATGGAATGAATTAGCTCCAGGGATTGTCTTGAAAAAATATCAAATTTCTTTTATACTGAGTTTGTAATCATTCCTTTCAGACAAATAGTACAAAACTAATCATATATTATTTTAAAATAATGAATGTCTCAAAAGAAATATTTCATTGATAATTTTATCATGTTTCTCCAACACATGTGTCCCAAAAAAAAATTCCCACAATTGATTCTCTTCCAACATACCCATTTAACAAGAGTTTTATATTTCACTAACCTGAAATAATTTTCCATTTGTACATTGGCCTCTTGTAAAAATCTTTCCATATTCCTCACTTTTCACAAAAAAAAACCCATCCTTCTAATGATAAATTATTTACCCTCATACCAAAATTATGAAACACTTAGAAAATTATGTTTCATCCCATCAACATGAAAAAATTTCTTAGATTTGATATTTTCTTTTCCAATGATAGATAACCTAACACCTTTCATTTTAAATGATTAATCATTGAAAAATTTTATTGATCCCTCTTTGAAGTATTTGAAATTATTCCAAAATATCAAATCTCTGAAAATTATGAGAACAACACCCACTATTAAGTATCCATGGTCGTTGTACTTTTTTATCTTTCAATGTTGTTTCAATAATAAGATCTTTTTCTTCTGCATTTTATTCTTCACCTACATCTTCTGAGAATTTTTAAGAATATTTTTTTCCAGTAAAAAAACAAGAAATAATTTTTCATG
Organism: Viscum album; assembly: GCA_963277665.1. Lineage (NCBI taxonomy): Eukaryota > Viridiplantae > Streptophyta > Magnoliopsida > Santalales > Viscaceae > Viscum > Viscum album. The sequence goes on along the minus strand of OY728143.1, from coordinate 2,079,434,798 downwards.
TTCCCTGGGTTGATCACATTTTTCACATATAGTTTCCAATTGTTAGAACTTATTTTAAATAATTACTCTAACATTTTCTGTTTTCTTCAAAAAACATCTTATAATTTTTTATTTGAGGAGATTGACTCCCCATTAATCTTTTCCTTCCATAAACTGTAGCAAAACAGAAATTTTATTGGTTGAACCAAAACATTTTTTTCATATGTATTAATCTCACAAAATACCAAAAATATCTAAAGAAAGATTATATTCTTCTGAAACTTCTATACTGAATGAAATTGTGAATCATTTTCTCAACAACTTTCGTACCTTCATTTTTAGAGCCACCAACCTTTTTGTAATAAATCAGAGTCTTATTTTTCTTTTCACATTTATTCAACCTTGAAGTATTAGAATCTTTTCCAGTTTCATAATTTTTAGAAACATTTTTAGACTCTAGATATTTTTTAGCTTCTTGAATTCCAACCTTTTTTGGTTTTGGCCATATACATAAATTTCCTAGATTTCTTATTTTCAGAAATAATTATATCAGTTTTATGATCCTTTGAAGGAATAACTTTTTTAACCTTCTTAGGTTTCTCCTCTCTTGAACATTCTCCAAATTCATCAATTGAGGTTTTGAAAATTGTATTTATCTATTGAGATTAGAAACGTTTTTGTTGGAAAATTTCCAACACTTCTACTTTTTATTTCAACTTCACTTCTGAATGATCAATAAGATTATTTTTTCCCTCGAGATATTTCTTCAAGTTATCAATTTCTTTCATCATCTTTACCTTCTTATCGGCTAAAAAATATTGATTTCCTTTTTAAGACTATTCATTTTCAAACTTTTTTTTTCAAGCCATATAATATTTCTCATACATCCTTTTAGCTCTGATTTCAATTGAAATTCAAGTAAAGTTTCTTATTTTTTAAAACTAATGCTTCTGAATTATTAATTATTCACTATTGAAATAATAGTCGTTTCAACACCATGATCAATATAATTTTCTTATATAGCATCACTGCTTACGTTTTGGTTATCTTTAAACTAGAAAATTATTCTTTGGGATTTGAAGAATTTTCTTTCTTTCCCTATATAATAGGATTTTCCTTTATATCCCTATTTATTCCATGATATTATTTTCTTTCATTATTCTTTATCATTAACACGTTATTTTTACCATTGAGGACAATTATCCACAAATTAACAATATCCCCACATTTAAAACATTTAAAGGGATGTTTCCTTTTTTATTTCCCTATACCTGTTTTGACATTTTTAGAAAACAAGGAAAATATCATCAAAGCTTTTACATGCCTCATTTCTATAATCAGATTCACCAACTTCATCTTCAATAAGAATATTCTTTATTTTTTCTTTATAAGAAGACTTGGAGGATATTTCTCTATCATCTCTTGTCTTAATTATAATAGATTTCTCCCTCATCATTTCGTATGTAGTGAGAGTGTTATGCAAATCATCTAGAGATAAGGTTTCATAATCTCTATCTTCCAGTGAAGATAGTTTTGCCTCAATCATTTCAAAAAGGATTCTAAAATTATTTTAAAAAACATTATAATCATATAAGTTTTATCCAAGACATATTATAGTGACAAAAATATAATTCACCCTTGTAAATAATTCCCCAACATATTCTTATTCACTAATCTTAAAATATTCATTATTCAATATCTAGATTTGTAAATTTTCCTTATTTAATTTTTTATCTCCTTCAAATATGTTTTTCTCTTTATCCCATATACCTTTGGTTATGAAAACAACTTTTACCCTTAAGAATTCACTTTCAAAGAGCGAAGATAATATAGCATTCTACTCCCTTAAATAATTCTCCATATACTTCTTATCAATAAATGTATGAGGAGATTTAAAATCAATAAGAGGAATCACATCTATTTCACCATTAAGAACATCATATTCAATAGACATAAGATAAGGAAAAATTTCATCTTTCTAGATCTAATAATTATTTCATTTACAAACCATAATAAATTTACTTTTCACACAATTCAAATTCTCCATGAGCAAAGAATGAGGGAAGGGTACCTCCATCTAGTACCAGTTGAAAGTGCCCAGTCAGGATAATTGTATCACTGAGAGGGGGTGGGGTGAATTAGTGATACATTTTTATGTTTCTATGTAGATGAAACAACCTTTACCTCCTGGTAAAGATCACTTTCCCTACTGAAAAAAAACAAACATACATTAATTGGAACATAAGTATTTATAAGGTTCACTATTCAATATGAATATCTATGTCCATTTTATGGTTTTTTAATGATCCAATTCCACACAATCCACTAGATTTAAATCATTGTATTATAATGAGTAGGATATGTGCTTTTACTCATGTAGCACTTTGTAAATAATCCATTAGTGTGTGTGCAACCTCATAACACAAATAGGGTAAAATAATGTTTATATATCAATGCATGTTACCTATTCTTCTTTTTAATTTCACAAATATATATTTTTTATAAACAATTATTCAATTTCTTACCCAAAATCTAGTAGGAACTTCATGGTCTTTGTTAAGAAATACACGTTCTAATTATCCATGTAAATTTTTCTCAATCTGATTTTTTCCAGTACAATTCTCCCAAAACGATTATCCCCAGTACAATTTTTCCCAATACAATTCTTCTTTGTATGACTCTCCCAATAAAATTAACCCTATTATGATTCTTAAAATGAAATATATAGAATTTTTTGAGTAGGATTGGGATAATTCAAAACACATTCTTCCTCATTCCAGAAATCCCAATATGAAAATCCTGATCTGATTATTCAGAAAGATATGATGATCATCCATATACAATTGACAAGATGAATACAATATATAACTGAATATAATAATCATATTAATAACATTTAAATCTTGTCACTTATTCTTTCCCTTCTTCCCATCGAAACTTCGTCAAAAACATTTCAATTTAGAAAACCTCTTCTCTTCCTAGAATGTCAGAGCTTCTCTCTCTTCTCTCTTGAACAGTACATTAGTCAGATAAATTAAAACTTGCTTTTTTACTTTTATAGGTGTCCCATGATAGGTTTTGGAGGGAATACCAAAATATTTCCCACACATAAAAATTCTCCCAAATCTCAATTTCCCTAAAATTTTGGGTTCATTTATGACTTCATAAACTCTTCTTGAATCTTCTCGAACCTTTGTGTCTACTTTATAATTTCATTTCAAAATTTAATCTAAATTCAATTTCAGAGTCTTATTTTTTCAATAAGATTTCACCAAACCAATACTCTATAATATTTGAAAATATAAATTAATAAATGGACTTCTCTACATTAAATCCACTTCAAATTCATCTCTTCTTCTCTTGAAATTTAAAATGAAAAACAATTCGACTCTGATACAATGTCTCCAAACCCACTTGATGAAACAAAAAATACTCTTCAATTTAATAATCCCTCTAAGATAACTCATATAATCAATTAATTCAATTATTCTCTTCACCCAATTGATTAAAACATTTGAAACATGTATTAGTTCATCTGTCACTTCCTTTGGTCAATTAATTTAACCATCTAAAATGGTTGACTATATTATTATTCAGTCTCTATCATAATGATTTTCATCAGCTTAATCTTAATTCATTTCCAATTTTTCTTAGTTGAAAACAATTCTTCATGGATTCAATGTAATGTAAAGGGTTTGGAGAGTAAAGGAATCCTCTTAGCGGCATCTCTCCTGATTATGGAAACGGCTAGGGTTTCCTTTGGTTTATTTCTCCCTTCCCCCTTCAGTCTGGTTAGGTATCGATTCAGCATCTTCTGGGTTGGCTCTGACACAGTGTGGCTTGGAATCGGTGGGGAATGACAGGGCATTGGTGAGGTTCGGCGGTGTATATCCTTAGAAGGGGATCATCGACGCACCGGTTTCCGATCTGCTCGGCGCGGCCCGTATTTCTAGGTTTCTGGTGGATTGGAAGCTTCGGCTTCTACTCGGTGTGGATTGGAAAAGGTGTGGCATGGTAGAGCTTTAGTGCAGGTTGACGTTGTTGTTCTTCAACGTGGGTCAGTGCGGTTCTGGCTTCCACTTGGCTAGCTATGGCCTACTGTGGCTCCAACCCTCTTGGATAGTTATTGCTCGACCTCGACGACTTTCTTTTAGTGAGGCCCAGTGTGATCTGACTTCAGTCTCATTGTTTCTCTCCAGTGTATGGTTTGATGTAGCTGTTCTCTTCGGTTTGGTTGGGGCGGCCTAGTGTCGCCTTCATCAAGTTTCTGGTGGCTTGAAGATGGATCTGGAATGACTGGAAGGGGGAGGGTCCTGGTTCGGCGTTTCGGTGTGGTTTTTTCAGGTCTTTTTGGTTTGGTAATGTTTGTGTTAATCTGGTTATGGTGTGATTTTGGTGATTTGTGGGTTGCTCTAGTAATCGTATCAGAGTTTTATGTGTTGATTTGGTAGAATGGTCCCTTGAGGCCCTGGGATTCAGTGTCGCAACATGGTAGTTTCTCTGCTTGAATGGTTTGTTGTTTTAAGGAGGGAAGGTTTTTATCCAGATGACTTCATAAATAGAAATCAAAGGAGGTTTCAGAGTTGGAACATCATCTTTGCAATGATTTTTAGGATTTGGTTTTTCGAGAGGGTATGGCGTCAGCCATCAGATCGGGCCTATGCTAGACACATGACACTTTCTTACCTATTATCCTTGCAATGGTGGCGATCTTCTTCATGTTGAAATGTTGGGGAGGAGAAGTTAAATGATGTATTTCTATTTTTTATTATTTTTATCCTCTGAGAGTATTATCCTATTTCCATGATGTCTTTGGGTTTCCACCCCCTTCATCCCTTAAAATGTATCTTTATCATATAATAAAAAAAATTGAAGGCCAAAGTAATGTCAAATATGATGGAATTGTGTTAACATATTTGTCTTCAGCAACATTTTTCATTCAAAAACATGATCTTGTATCATGAATTCCTTCATGAATTTGAATAAATTTGAGAATAGTTTCATTTTCATCAGACTTACATTGGAAATTATCATAAATTTCCATTCATTTTAACTTTTTTATTTCCTTCTTGGCTTATGATTATATTTCCAAAACAAATTGCCCCAAATATAATCAGGTTGAATATGATTTTCTTGATCATGATTATTCTATGTATGATTGGCCTATATATAATCATTAACATCCTTTTTATTTTCATCTAGATCGGATTAATCTGACATGATTAGTCTGGATCTATTTTATACCCCCTTTCTTTCAGAAATATTTCATCATAAATTTTCCAACTTAATTATGATTTATTTGAAATAAAGATTAGGAAATCAACATCACATTTAAAAAGGATCCATGTGGAATCCAATTACAATTAGTACCTCATTATGATCTTCCCCCATTTAAGAACTATTGTGAGTCTGATCATAATATTTTCTTCCAAACATCTTCTTCTTGATATGATGGAATTTCTTAAACCAAGTGAGGCCAATATTTAACTACTAAAATGTTAGTTGATTTATCTTCTTTAACAAAAAAATACAACAACCTTGTAAAAACATCCTCAAAATTCCAAAAACCTTATCTATCCATTAGGATCCCACCAATATTTTGGTGTATTACCATACACTCCCACCTATTATCTGTAGAGATGGGTGGGATTTCTGAGCTCAACTATGATCAATTGACTGAGTAGGATTCCATCTTCCCCGAGAGAGGAGAAATGGGATCTCAGGGACAAGCATAAAATTTTGGGCACATCTAAGTAAGGAGTTCATCGATGATCATTCTCTAATCTATGACCTGCTTAAGCATGGCGGAAACGGCTGGATCGGCTTCCATTTTTCTGTAAACTCAAGAAGGTATGACTTCTAAAGAGGTCCCTTTCCCTTTTTTGTATTCTAACTGATAGGAAATGACGATGATAGATCTTTGACGCTGAGTTTATACCTCTAATAGCAGGTACACACACATGTATGAGGGTCTATGTGGTATTTTTCTCCCATACGGGATGAGTTTCCTCTTCCAGACCCTACGTCGATACCCCCATCCTTAGGAAACTTGGGCAAAACCATTTTTCAAAAAATATACTTGGGATAAAATACTCATTATTGATGTTTAGTTCAGTATATCATAAGATAGGGATGAAGTTAAGTGCATTGTACTATCCCCATCCACATATATTCACATTCATAGATGCCTCTTCCATGACTTTTCGGAGCACTGTGAGGATCTTGATGCATCACTATTGGAGGGTCTGGTAGTAGATATGTGATATAAGGTGATGATCCACTAGGATTGTTTCCAATTAAATCATTCAACACTATTGATCAATGTCTATGAAGTGCTCCTGGATTCCTAGATAAACCAACATATTTTCACAAAGGTGATGAAGCATCGCCCAGAGGGTCCGATAAAAACATACAGTCTGGTCATCAGAGAAGGACTCCATAATATTGATTTCAAAAGTAACATTTTTTCATAGAAATACTAACTATTAGTTTATATCCAGAGTTTCCCATATTATCTCTTGGTCAAAAGTATGTCCCTTCTCTTGATCATCCCATACTCTTATCAGTGATTACACATGGATTGGTGGTGGCACTAATATAGGTCGGTGTAGTGGTTAGCTAGCTAGTGGAGGAGTCTCTGATTTAGTAGACTATTCACTAAAAATGGGTTCTTCCCTCTTGGGTAGACCAACCATATCATTACGTCCTTATAGGACTGGGTTTTTATCACTGCATCATCTGTAAGGGTGGTGGTTCCCATTGGTGTCTCTTTAGGTAGATCAGCATTTGAATGAGTCAACTCATATCAAAACAACTCTCCCGGATATTGGGTAGTGGTGGAGGGGGAGACTGGGGATAAGGGATATAGTTTCACAGTGTTTCCTATAATGGATCCAAGACTTATTCTACCTGCATGTACCTACAAAGTGTTTTGGGGAACCTGTGAATCCGACCTTCTGAGATGTTGAAATTCACCTACTAGGATCCTTCCCCATACATTAATATTGATGACTAGGGTGAAGGTTCCATCATTGAATCTCATTCCCCCTTAGTATAGTGACCCTACTTTTATTACATGATCATTACATCATTTTAAAGACAAACAATATCAAATGTTACAAAATTAGGATACAAAGGTTTAGGTTTTGAGAAAATCAGAACAATACATAACTTAAACATAATAAAATTTAAAAAATTATTTAATTCATTCTTCTGTATCTTCTTAGTAGCCCTCATATTCTTTGTAGTTCAAGTATTCACTTGAGGATCTACATCAAAATAAGGGGTGATCTGAAGGCCTAGTATGAGGATGAACAAGAGACATGAAACATGGGTGAGCATAATCATCGTTATCATAACATAAGAATATAATCATTATCATAATCATGAGAGGAAAATTTAGAAAAATTCATAAAGTATAGAAATTCATAAAAATGAAACATCATATCTTATTAGTAAAATACTACAAATAATTGTGAACAAATATATTATCATGTCCATGAATATTTCACTTTATCTCATGAGATACATCACATTACCCAATTAAAAGAAGATATATATAATTATAGGCCCACACATCACATCATAACATTTTCATGCGCTATATACTTCAGGGTGCACTCATCAAATCAAAACATTTATGTAATCATGCATTCCATATAAAACATCAGTCTGGGATATATAATAACTCATGGAAAGGAATGGGTTGCATTTTATAAAGAATAAATTCAGGAATAAAACTTTCAGTTCCCTAAATAAATAAGTAATAACATACTAGGTATAAGAATGATTAATCTTGAGTGAAGAATAAATAGTCTCATGATAAGTAAAATGTGTGTTTTTAGAAAGAAGGGTTATTTTCGAAAATATTGATATTGTCATAAAATCAAGTAGAAAACTAGTATATCCCATAAAATTAAAAGATATAGTAAACAAATGATATCTATGAATTAGTAAATGAGTATACATACTAAAATTGGTGTGAAATAGGTAAAACCCAAAGAAATATAGTTGGGTTTCAGAATCCCCTTACCTTATATCTGAAATCTCTCTTCACTTTAATATCCTAGATAATTAAATTTTATTCATTAATTAAAAAATAATGAACATTTTATACATTCATTTTATTCCTTATAGTTTTATTAAGTTAATTTATGGCATTTTTTATGAGCTATAGAGTATAATTTTATCATTCAATAGTGTTTGTTTTCTTGGATTTCATGATCGGTTCACTTGTATATGAGTACGGAAGTTCATGTAAAATTGGAATAGTTATCCAGAATTGAAATTATTTGTTATTAATTAAAATTAATAAGATTAATTGATATTATATATCTGATATTTATATGGTATGAAGATTATTTATTAGACTGGTCATTAATGAAAATGATTTCATTAGTTTTTGCTGTTTTCGAACATTTGAAAATAGTTTTGTTCCATTATTTATTATTGTGTATATAATTTAGTTCAAAAAAATAAAAAAGGTTATTGAATAAATTTTAAATTATGTAACAACCATTATATTTGGTTTATTATTATCCTTGAAGACGTTAATGGAAAATGAATATGCATCATCCATGATGTCGGTAAATTGACATATCATGGTCGATGATTTCATTTTTAGAATAGAAGAGAGAGTGAAAGGATCTTGATGATTGATATTCCATTAACAAGATAAAATTCCATTATATAAAATATGATGGATTTATCATTCATATTTTGATATATTATGTGATGAGATAATAAAAAAATAAAAATAAATAAAAATAAAGAGAAATAGAATTTTTCCTTGAGAATTCTCCTCTTTGAGAACCTTTTTAAGGAACCTAAGTTTGGTATTGTGTTGAGACTAGAACCTCATGGATGTGGGGAATGTTATTGGGGATAGGTTTGACAAGAAATTGGACATGAATCAAATCTTGTATGTTTTCAGGATAATATGTGGCGATGACTGGTATTTATAGAGGATGATAGGTGTGTTTTCCCATTATTGTGCTCATCAGTTTATTATTTTCCCTCAAGACTATGAATATTTTAATAATTGTCCCTAAATATATTAAAGTAATGATGTTGATATTAATATTATGGTTATTACATCATTAATTAATCAAGGGACAGTTTATTTTACTTATAATGTATATTTGTCATAAATTACCGTATTTTACTATCCACTAAAAATTCAACTATTTTAGAAAAATCCCAAAAATTGACCCTAATTTTTTTAGATTTCAAAAATAAATCCATTACATAAAAATTATTTCATAATATGATAAATTTAATTTTTAATTTAAATCATCATTTAATTGAAAAATACCAATATGAAAATTATGACTACTTTTATGACACTTTGAAAATTTAATTAAGGTCTCATAAAATTATATTATAATCATAAGAGAAAAAATATTAAGTAATGAATATATTTAATGTAAATAAATCTTCTTCTAATCATTACATTAATTATAAAATTTTAAATAAACATTTATGTTTTATAAAAATAAAAAAACATACTTTATCATTTCATAAACATTTATACTTATACAATGATATCATTATATCACATTTTCATTTTAAAATGACTAAATTTTACTTATACTTTCATAGGTTAGGTTATTATTCTATTGGTCAGTTTACTATTATTAATGTTCATGTTACTATTTCAAATCTCAAGTTACTATTCAATCAGTATAGATTCATTAATTTCTATAAATTTCTCATATTTCATTATTTATTTATGAGGGTAAATTTTTTATTTGGATTTCTATTCTATGTATTTGTTTTATGCCATATAACATAATTATAAGAAGGGAAATTCTATTGATAAAAATTGTTTTCGTTACATTCTTCCCCCATTTTGAAATGTCACCCTCAAAATTTATTTTTACATAAATAGGTGTGGGAACATCCCTTTCATACCTCCTCTAATTCCAATGTTACTTCTTCACACATATAGTTCCACCAAAAAACATTGATAATATAGTCTATCTTGTTGGGGAGAACCATGTCTCTCCTTTCTAGAATCATTACTGTCTTCTCCTCATAACACAAATCACCTTCTAGTTGTACAACTTTTGAGTTTAGTACATGTGATGGATCTAGTATGTACTTCATTAGAAGTGCTATGGGGAACACATCATGAACTTGAGCCATATTTGGGGTAAGTTCTAGTCGATCGACAATGGATCCTACGTGATCAAGGATCTCAATGGGGCAAATATACCTCGGGCTTATCTTCCATTTCTTTCCAAACTGCTTGACTCTCTTCCATGGTGATATTCTAAAGAAGACTGTATCTCTAACATCAACCTCCAAGTCCCTTCGACAGATTAAAACATAGATCCTTTTCTTACTGTGAGAATCATTGACATGTTGTGGGATTTCTAGAATCTTTAGTACCATCACTTTCATAAGATCAGTTTCTTGTAGCCTTTTTTCACCATTTTCATCCCAACACGTTGTAGTTCTATATCACTTTCCATACAGTTCTTCATATGGATCCATCTAAATCATCGATTGGAAGTTATTATTGTATATGAACTTAACCAATGGGAGATGATGATCACATCCACCTTTGAATTTAATTGAGGAGGTTCATATCATGTATTTTATCATCTAAATTTTCCTTTTAGATTTTCCATCATTTTGGGGGTGATATGTTGTGCTGAAATTCAATTCAATACTCAATACATTATGTACTCTTATCTATAATCTAATAAGAACCTTAGATCCTGACTAAATAAAATATAAAGTGGAACCCCATATATCCTTATATCATCCCTTTAGAATTCTTCTTCTCTTATTTAACTTTCTAAAATATCAGTCATCTTAGGATATATTTCAAAATCTTCTTCTTCATGTTGTTGCACCAGAAGTATTCTTGAAAGTCACAGTACATCTTGGTACTTCATGAATGGATAGATAATGTTGATGTATGTCCATTATAAAATATCAACTACTTTATATTTGGTATTAAAGTGACACAATTTCTCATTCCAAACTATATTACACCATCATTATCGATATGGAACTCTTGTAGCTTCCCTTCCTTTATTTAATTCACCTTATTTTGAAGATTGAGATCATCCCTTTGTGACTCCTTAATCTTATCTTGGACATATGGTTGATAAATTAATAGGGAAATGTTGGATTTATTCCCCACCATTATTATTTTAAAATAAATCCTTTGTATATACAAGAAGATAGGGTCTTCCTCAATCTAGATCATGGAGAGAGTAACAAATTCATTAAGGGTAAGAAAATTTGATACCTTGTATACCTTTCTGAGATGATGGTGAATATAACAGTCATAGTCCTTGATTAGTTATAACAATATCCTTTGACTCAATTTGAGATCTTTTTCTTTGAGTATATACTTTGGGCTCTTATGGTCATTATATATGTTACACTTTTCACCATAGAGGTAGTACAACTATATTTTTAAGAAAGACTCATAGATTTTGATCCCATATCATGCATCAAGTAGGTTTCCTCACGTATCTTCAATTTTTGTGAGGCATAAAAAATCATTTTATTATTTTTAATGATTACACTACCCAATAATTTCTTTTAAGAATCATTGTATATCATAAAACTCTCTCCACTTTTCGGTGATAGGAGTACAGGTGCAATGATCAACCTCTTATTTAGATCCTTGAATCTTTCCTCACATTCTTCTATCTAGACATACTTTATCCATTTCCATGTTAACTTAGTTTCAGAGTAGGAAAATCATGAGAAATTTCTCATAAAACATTGGTAGTAACCTACTAATCCAAGAAAACTGTGGATTTCCATGATGCAAGAGTGTCTTGGTCATTCCTCAATTGCATTTTTTTAGTGGTCCATAGAAAGTTTTTCAATTCTGATCACATGTCCCAAGAATGTGACTTACAGCTTCCAAAAGTCACACTACATGAACTTGGTCTGAAATTTCTCCTTCCTCAATTTCCCCAAAACAATTCTTATATTCTCCATGTTCCTCTTTGCTCTTGGAGTAGATGAGAATATCATCAACAAACACTACCACAAATTCTTCAAGGTAATCACCAAAACTCTATTCATCAAATACTTAATGATTTTAGTAGAATTTTTATGTTTTAATAGAATCATTGGAAACACATAGTTCACATACCTTGTACATAATTAATTCCTATGAATATCTTCCTTTATCACCTTTAGTTGATGATATCCAAAATGAAGATCCACCTTTGAGAACTACTGAGCTCCTCAAAACTGATCAAGAAATTTATAAATCATTAGAAAATGATAATTTTTCATTATGGTGATCTTATTGATTTCCTGATAATCAATACACAACCACATTTATCCATACTTATTCTTTACAATGATCACTAGCGCACCCCAAGTGATTCACTAGGGCATATGAACCCTTTTTCTAATTTCTCTTCCTACTTGGTCTTTAACTCCTCCCGTTCTACTGGGGTCATCTTATAATAACATTTTGAGTTATGAGTAGATATGGGTTTGAGTTTTATTTAAAAATCTACCTCATGATATGGGGTAGTCCATGTAACATTTTAAGGAATACATCAATATATTCCCTTACAATGGGAATTTCCTTTAGGTTGATACCTTCCTTTAACTCAACCATTTGAGTAAGATATTCCACTTCATATCGAATGAACACCCACACCATTGATAGATCTTACAAAAGACAGTTTTTTTCTTCCTTGAATTTGTAGAGTATCATGGGATGGTTTATAATATGAAAATATATTTCTGTTTTCTGAAATTTGATGTGTGCTCTTTATAATAAGAGAAAATATATTCCCATTATAGCATGGAATTCCACCATGGGAAGCATCATGTGAATCTCTTGAATAATCTTACCACATATACCAAAAGGATAACATCCCAACACTGTGGTTGCAATGATTTCAATGCAAGGTGTTTTCACAAATATCTCTACTTCAGGGTTTCGAGGATTTGATTCAATAGTTATGAAAAACATGAAATATATAAAAGAATTCATAGAACTATAAACATATAAAACATTTTTCATTATTGAGTGAATATGAAGTTTACCTTATATGATTTCATTTTTTTTCTCCACTTTTGCAGCAGTAATGGAATAATCCTTCCCTTTCTTCTTTATCTATGGTGTATGATGAAAAAAATTACCCATGAGGAATCAAGGTTTTGGGAAATATCTTGCATAGTTTCTCTTCCCCCTAAGGTTTAATAATTGGACCATGGGTGGTGCTTGTAACACCCCGAGCTTCCACGATATGCTTCTCATTCAATAATGCAATAGCTTGCATTGTACGCAACTTCAAGTTCTAAAACACCACGACTAATCAAAGTAGCTGTTATGAATAGTAATAATCACTTTTTAAAATTATAGAAATTTTATATTTCAAAATGGACTTCATTTTTGTATTCGTAATATCGAAATTATCCAAAGTTGAATTTTTTGTAATTTTCTGAGAACTTCCAATTTTTTATGAATAGTGAAAATTACATAAAAATAACTTTTTTTAATCAAAATAATTTATAGTGATAAATTATAATATTTAGTGGTTTTAAAGTATAATTAGAACATATTTTTACCATTTTATCCAATGGTGGTCATTAGAATTAATTTAACATTGAAATTGGACATAAACAATTGCCAATCTTTTGATATAAATTGTTTCTTAAAAACACGCTACTGTTGTGACAGCGGGAATTAATTATAAAATTAATTAATGCAACTTATATGTTTTCAATTTTTTAAAATAGATATCATTTTTGAATTCGGAATATCAATTATAGCTTAGGGTGAAATTTTGGCATTGTTCTGAAAAACATCAATTTTTGATGAATAGTGAAACCACTAAGTGGTAGTTAAATAACTGATTTTTCGTTTAAATGAAATATTACCACTTCTGTGATTTGATTTTCAAAAATCCTACATACATGGTTGTCATTAATAAGTAATATCTGGTTCAATTAGATCAAAATAATTTTTCGGTGAATAGTAACTTTTAAGTTCTTAATCGCGATTAGAGGTAATTAGTATAGTTTAAGGTAAAAACAATGTTTTAATAATATGATATGAGCATGAAACTTGTCCTACTCCTATTGGATGAGTCATGGCCGACCAAGACAACCCATGGGTCAACTTGGGGACCCCATGGAGCCACTTTAGTTGGAAAATGACATTAATATATATTTATTTAATGTTAAAATTAAATTGACACAAACATGAGTTATTTTTCTAAAACAGTTTTTAAGTGGGGTTACACAGATCCAAATTTTGACTATAAATATTCATTAGAAATATAAAAATATTTCCTACATCATAGTAGTTTTTTTATAATTTTTAGACATTAAATAAATTAAATTATTTATGACATCATTATGATGCAACGATGACCTCATTATTTAACGATTTAAATAAAATGAGAAGATAATGCAAAATCCAAGGCTTACACTTGTCCAAAGCCTATTGGATGAGGCGATTTCAAACTCTTATCACCATATCCACGAATTATATAAGTGTGGGACCTTTATAATCCGAAAATCATTGTATAATAATGTAACATTTCAATCTTTCCAAAAGAGCCCCTCCTCTCCTCTTATAAAAGGCCCCCACCTCTACCACCTTATTCACACTTCCAAGCCTTTTGGTTCGTCCAACCTCTGCCCAAATACTCTCCCAACTTCTCTCCCTTCATCCTAGAAGCTTTACTTTAGTCATAAATCCATCCTATGGAGTCCTTTTGATCAAATCAAAAGGAAGAACCCGAAGAAGAGGTAACATTTTCATCACCCTCTTTCAAGTTTCTTTCTTCTTCCACTCCCTCTTTGTTTATTATTTCAATTCTAAAATTATAACTCCAGTATCATCTATATACTGTTATGTTATTATAAATATGGAACAACCATATTCAGTATTCTACCCATCATTTGAATGACATGTCACCATACGTGCGTACGTACGGCTTACCGTCGCCACGTCGTGGTGTAATTGTTATTCAATATATTATTATTTAGATGGGTATAATAATGATATTTAATTCATGTAAATAATAAATATAACATGATAATGATTCTGTATATATGATATACTATCCAATTAAATATTATTTTAATATCAAAATAATGATATTGTCGCTCGTGCGTACGTACGGACTACCGTCTCCACGAACGTGATGAGATTCATTCTCCGTCGTATCCATTCAAGTATAATTATCAATTGATGATTTAAAAATAATGTTTAAGGACATGATATCATTCTGGATATGAATAAGATACAACCTATCCATGAAAAACACGACTTACGTAACAAAACATATAAAAGAAAACGAGTAAGTTAACACCCGAAACAACAATAAATCTAAGATATTGTTAACAAAGCAATGTTAAAAGATCATATATGATATCATATGAATGTATATGATTCTTGTATAATTTAATAACAATTATTTAACCATTATACGGTAGGTTACCCTACCCCAACCAAGGAAAAGTACAAGGTAAGGGTTTACTTCACAACCTCTTCATTATCCAAGGTTGTTTATACATAATTATCTACTGGGACCTCGTTATCATCCACATCCATGTTTCTTAAAAATGTCTTTCAAAATATTTTTACTATTAAATGGAAAATGGGTTAAAGTCATTTATACCCTTATACGTTTTTGAAAGGAATATTACCGTCGTTTTCCAAACAATGTACTTTTTGATCTTTTTGACAAATTTAAGGTAAGAATGTTTTTTTTACTTATACGGCGGGTGCGGCTATTTTCTGCCATTATAACTTCGTCGAAGCTTCCCTAACAAGCTTATAAGAATATTTTCAAAGTAAATGTATTATTTTATAATTATGGGACTTTTAAATGATTTCAAAAAGGAGAGATATTTCTCTCAAATAGCTTTGATTTCATCCACGTCAACATCCTTTGATGGGTTTTAAGTTTAATTGAAATTGATTTATGATACAAAACTTCCATTGAACATTTTGTGAAATATTTGACTGTGGATGTGTCATTTTATACCATCCATAGTTTATGGAGAAACTGTTGACATTTCGTATGCTACTTTTAATACGAATATTTATGTTATGTTTAAACATATTCATATGAGGAATGTATTGGACTTAATATGTGACGGGTGGAGCCCGCTATAGCTCCTCGATGCATCGGTAGGTCTCATGAGACAACTAGACGTGGAATTGGCCGAGGCCCTTTCCCAATTTGATTTATGGTTTTGGCCGAGGCCTTAATCATTTTTGACGTCTTGGCCAAGGCCTTGACAAAATGTTTCAGAATGTCTAGCATTATACATTCCCTCATTATGAAAGTGGTTATTGATATTTCCTGTGATTATTCATCTAGTAGAATATCCATGTGAGTAAGTAATGGAATTATTTTATTTTACTTTTTCCATATTATGCTGAAGTTCAAGTTCAATAAGGCTTTTGTTTTAGTTACACATTGCCTTAAATGCTTATGTTTATTTATGAAAGCTTCTGTAATATTGTTAACCTTACTGAGCATCTGAGCTCACCCCTTTCAATGTTTTAATATTTTCCAGGATATGAAGAAGTATTTTATGAATGACGTGCAGGGATAGTCTGAAGAGGATAGAAGTGTGGACTATGAAGACTATGTTATTATAGTTTTTCACTTTGTGATGTAATGTAACATTTATGAATGTATCTAGTGTTTCCAAGGCTACTAAACTAATCGGTCTTTCGAGACTTGATCTTTTGTGATCATGCCAATGTTACGAAGTAATGCACCTGCTCTGGGTAGCTGGGGTCGGGGCGTTACAGTTGGTATCAGAGGCAGTTTAGTACTAACCTTGGAATCTAGATTTAGATAAACTCTGATTAGAGCACATAGCCCAAAGATAGACTTTGAGGATTAGTATAGAAGAACTTCCTAGAATTTTGTTATTGTAGAGATTTTGTGAGTTTTCCGAGCAATACATCCATGTCTGGATACGAGCAGGTAGAGGTGGCTCTGGCACAGATGTACCTAGGGGTAAAACCTGAAAACACCGCTTTGAGCTAGACTCGAATGGGAACTGGTGCACGACAACAGGCCTTGCTGCACTCTTGGTTACGACACTCCCGGGGGATATGCTTAGGATAATTCTTATTTTCTTTACAAACCATTATGAACGGTTATGAGTATATACTTCCTCAAATAAAACCTTTTTATGATTATGGATTATATCGATAAATAGTTCAATTTATGTTAAGTATTTTATAAGTATGGAATTATGTATTTTTATTCATAAACTAATCTAGTTTATGCCATTGTATAGAAATGGCACCAAGTGGAAGGAATGGAAACCGTATCAATGCACACACTCCGTGTAGGGATTGCCCTCCTGTTCAAGATAATTATTGTGGATCTGGAGATACAACTGGTGATGATCAACTTATTACCATACTGGGACAACTCACTCAGGTTATGAATAATAACCTTACTCGTATGGAGCACCCTGATCCGCAACGTAGAGGATCAATGTTAGATCGCTTCATGAGGCAACAATCACCAACATTTAATGGGGGTACAAATCCATTAGTAGCTGAGCAATGGATAAACTCCTTAGAGAAAATATTCCACGCCTTGGGGAGTAGTAAAAGGGAAAAGGTTATCATGACAGTTTACCGCCTCACTGGAGATGCTGATCAATGGTGGTCATTGATTCAAAACACAAAGGAAGATGATGACATATCGAATATGGAATGGAGGGAGTTCAAAGATATTTTCTTAGAAAAATACTTTCCTCATGAACATCGAGCAGATATGGAAAGGAAATTTCTGAGTCTGAGGCAGAAGCAGGATGAGGATGTCGCAAAGTATGAGGCTAACTTTACAAGGTTAGCGAGGCATGCTGCCGATTATATACGTAACCCAAGGAGTAAGATTGATCGTTTCTTTGATGGGTTAAAACCATTTCTCCGTCGAGCTTTAGTATCACAATCCTTCTCATCATATGAAGATATTGTCTCGTGTGCTATCAAGACAGAAAAGGAATTTTCTAAGTCTTATGACAACAATGTAAAGAAAGAGAAGAAGAGAACGGTGGAACAAGAGACAAATAAAGGGAAAAAGGGAAAGAAGAATTTTCCAATATGTGGTAATTGTGGGAAGAAACGTCATGGAACTTGCCTAAAGGGAATGGGAGTTTGTTATAAGTGTAGAGAAAAAGGACACAAAGTGCGTGACTGCAAGGGTAAGAAAATGGTTTCAAATGTACAATGCTTCTTCTGCAAGGATTGGGGACACTACGCAAACCAATGTCCAAATCATCAAAGTATGCCCCAAATGATGTTATTGGATAACAATAAAGATATGATACTACTACAGATGAGGAGTAATGATTAGAGTTCTTATGTTGTTATTAAAGAATTTTGTAATTTGAGTGTTGTATCAATGATGTACTGGTTATAATAATTATGGAGTATATAAGGATTGTACTGTAGTACTATTTCATCTAGGACTTGAGATTGTGTGGAACCAAGAAAAGTGACTCCACAGTAGGTTAAATTTTGGAAAATATATGGTTGAGAGAAAGATAAACCATAATATGGTTCTGATACCAAGATAGCGATTTTGGAATAAGACGTGATTGATTTGGATAAATTATATTGGATATTCTTAACGTCCTTGAAACTGATTGATGATTTGTATACATTTTTGGATAGAAGGAGTATATCTAGTATTCTATAAGGAATAAGGGATCATGGTAATTAGGTATGTTTAAAAAGAATACATGATGAAGGTGTTCACATGTTGTTACGTGGGGAAAAAGGATCTTCATTATGTTTACCTTCCTTATAAAATTTGGACTGTGAGTTGGACAGAAGTATTTTGGATAACTATAAAGGTTGGAATGGATTAAGTTGATCTTTGGATAGTATTGTTTAAGGATAAAGCATTTCTGAAGATTATTTTTGGAATATTATAATACTATAGTTTTAGGAAAAGGACAACCTGCAGGGTGGGGAATAACCCGTCGCGTCGGACAAAGTTGCAGGAATCGAACCCACAACCATAGTGCGACAAGCCTTTACTTCCTACCACTAGCCTACAGGAAGTCCCTGGTTATTACAAAATAGTTTTACTAATCTAAATGGTATGTGTTAATATTTGGAACCTTATACAATTAGGATAAGTATAATATTTTTGAGTTCTATTATCTTTTTGAGTGAAAGATGAATTGAAGGTTGAAACTCTAATTGTCAAGCATAAATATATATATACCTATATCTTATTCAATGAATAAATTAATTCTTAAACTTTATTAAAGGGATATTAAAACAAAAAAATGTGTTATCCTAATACCTTATGTCTTGTTGAACTGATGATATTTTAAATCAACATAGATTGAAGGCTTTGAGGCCCTCAATTTGACAGTTGATTGTGATTGATGACCAAAATCACTCCCTACAAATATTTACGTTTTTCCTCCAATTATATGTCTCTAATTTCCACCAATGTTCTCCTAATCGAGATCATAATTGGGTGGTGACTTTTTCATTTCCCTTTCCCTCTTATTAAGGCTAAATTTTATTAATCTTATTTCTGATGTCGGTTTTCCTCAAAGGTATTTTCTCTTTTCAACCTTTTATTTTCAAAGAAAAGTTTCAAATTGCGAGGACGCAATTTATTGAATGAGGGGAGAATGTAACACCCCGATCTTCCACGATACGCTTCTCATTCAATAATGCAATAGCTTGCATTGTACGCAACTTCGAGTTCTAAAACACTGCGACTAATCAAAGTAGCTGTTATGAATAGTAATAACCACTTTTTAAAATTATAGAAATTTTATATTTCAAAATGGATATCATTTTTGTATTCTTAATATCGAAATTATCCAAAGTTGAATTTTTTGTAATTTTCTGAGAACTTCCAATTTTTTATGAATAGTGAAAATTACATAAAAACATCTTTTTTTAATCAAAATAATTTATAGTGATAAATTATAATATTTAGTGGTTTTAAAGTATAATTAGAATATATTTTTACCATTTTATCCAATGGTGGTCATTATAATTAATTTAACATTGAAATTGGACATAAACAATTGCCAATCGTTTGATATAAATTGTTTCTTAAAAACACGCTACTGTTTTGACAGCGAGAATTAATTATAAAATTAATTAATGAAACTTATATGTTTGTAATTTTGTAAAATAGATATCATTTTTGAATTCAGAATATCAATTATAGCTTAGGGTGAAATTTTGGCATTGTTCTGAAAAACATCGATTTTTGATGAATAGTGAAACCACTAAGTGGTAGTTAAATAACTGATTTTTCGTTTAAAGGAAATATTACCACTTCTGTGATTTGATTTTCAAAAACCCAACATACATGGTTGTCATTAAGAAGTAAAATATTGTTCAATGAGATCAAAATAATTGTTTGGTGAATAGTAACTTTTAAGTTCTTAATCGTGAATAGAGATAATTAGTATAGTTTAAGGTAAAAACAATGTTTTAATAATATGATATTAGCATGAAACTTGTCCTACTCCTATTGGATTAGTCATGTCCGACCAAGACAACCCATGGGTCAACTTGGGGACCCCATGGAGCCACTTTAGTTGGAAAATGACATTAATATATATTTATTTAATGTTAAAATTAAATTGACACAAACATGAGTTATTTTACTAAAACAGTTTTTAAGTGGGGTTACACAGATCCAAATTTTGACTATAAATATTCATTAGAGAGATAAAAATATTTCCTACATCATAGTATTTTTTTTATAATTTTTAGACATTAAATAAATTAAATTATTTATGACATCATTATGATGCAATGATGACCTCATTATTTAACGATTTAAATAAAATGAGAAGATAATGCAAAATCCAAGGATTACACTTGTCCAAAGCCTATTGTATGAGGCGATTTAGAACCCTTATCACCTTAGCCACGAATTATATAAGTGTGGGACCTTTAGAATCCGAAAATCATTGTATAATAATGTAACATTTCAATCTTTCCAAAAGAGCCCCTCCTCTCCTCTTATAAAAGGCCCCCACCTATACCACCTTATTCACACTTCCAAGACTTTTGGTTCGGCCAACCTCTTCCCAAATACTCTCCCAACTTCTCTCCCTTCATCCTAGAAGCTTTACCTTAGTCAGAAAGCCATCCTAAGGAGTCCTTTTGATCAAATGAAAAGGAAGAACCCGAAGAAAAGGTAACATTTTCATCACCCTCTTTCAAGTTTCTTTCTTCTTCCACTCCCTCTTTGTTTATTATTTCAATTCTAAAATTATAACTCCATTATCTTCTATATACTATGATGTTATTATAAATATGGAACAACCATATTCAGTATTCTACCCATCATTTGAATGACATGTCACCATACGTGCGTACGTACGGCTTACCGTCTCCACGCCGTGGTGTAATTTTTATTCAATATATTATTATTTAGATGTGTATAATAATGATATGTGATTCATGTAAATAATAAATATAACATGATAATTATTCTGTATATATGATATACTATCCAATTATATATTATTTTAATATCAAAATAATGATATTGTCGCTCGTGCGTACGTACGGACTACCGTCTCCACGAACGCGATGAGATTCATTCTCCGTCGTATCCATTCAAGTATAATTATCATTTGATGATTTAAAAATAATGTTTAAGGACATGATATCATTCTGGATATGAATAAGATACAACATATCCATGAAAAACACGAATTGCGTAACAAAACATATAAAAGAAAACGAGTAAGTTAACACCCGAAACAACAATAAATCTAAGATATTGTTAACAAAGCAATGTTAAAAGATCATATATGATATCATATGAATGTATATGATTCTTGTATAATTTAATAACAATTATTTCACCATTATACAGGAGGTTAACCTACCCCAACCAAGGAAAAGTACAAGGTAAGGGTTTACTTCACAACCTCTTCATTATCCAAGGTTGTTTATACATAATTATCTACTGGGACCTCGTTATCATCCACATCCATGTTTCTTAAAAATTTCTTTCAAAACATTTTAACTATTAAATGGAAAATGGGTTAAATTCATTTATACCCTTATATGTTTTTGAAAGGAATCTTACCGTCGTTTTCCAAACAATGTACTTTTTGATCTTTTTGACAAATTTAAGGTAAGAATGTTTTTTTACTTATACGGCGGGTGCGGCTATTTTCCGCCATTATAACTTCGTCGAAGCTTCCCTAACAAGCTTATAAGAATATTTTCAAAGTAAATGTATTATTTTATAATTATGGGACTTTTAAATTATTTCAAAAAGGAGAGATATTTCTCTCAAATAGCTTTGATTTCATCCATGTCAACATCCTTTGATGGGTTTTAAGTTTAATTGAAATTGATTTATGATACAAAACTTCCATTGAACATTTTGTGAAATATTTGACTGT
Source organism: Viscum album (assembly GCA_963277665.1). NCBI lineage: Eukaryota > Viridiplantae > Streptophyta > Magnoliopsida > Santalales > Viscaceae > Viscum > Viscum album. The sequence continues at coordinate 2,079,412,415 of OY728143.1, read as the reverse complement.
GGATGTGTTATTTTATACCATCCATGGTTTATGGATCAAGTGTTGACATTTCGTATTCTAGTTTTAATACGAATATTTATGTTATGTTTAAACCTATTCATATGAGGAATGTATTGGACTTAATATGTGACGGGTGGAGCCCGCTATAGCTCCTCGATGCATCGGTAGGTCTCATGAGACAACTGGACGTGGAATTGGTCGAGGCCCTTTCCCAATTTGATTTATGGTTTTGGCCGAGGCCTTAATCATTTTAGACGTCTTGGCCGAGGCCTTGACAAAATGTTTTAGAATGTCTGGCATTATACATTCCCTCATTATGAAAGTGCTTATTGATATTTCCTATGATTATTCATCTAGTAGAATATCCATGTGAGTAAGTAATGGAATTATTTTATTTTACTTTTTCCATATTATGCTGAAGTTCAAGTTCAATAAGGCTTTTGTTTTAGTTACACATTGCCTTAAATGCTTATGTTTATTTATGAAAGCTTCTGTAATATTGTTAACCTTACTGAGCATCTGTGCTCACCCCTTTCAATGTTTTAATATTTTCCAGGATGTGAAGAAGTATTTTATGAATGACCTATAGGGATAGTCCGAAGAGGATAGAAGTGTGGACTATGAAGACTATGTTATTATAGTTTTTCACTTTGTGATGTAATGTAACATTTATGAATGTATCTAGTGTTTCCAAGGCTACTAAACTAATCGGCCTTTCGAGACTTGATCTTTTATGATCATGCCAATGTTACGAAGTAATGCACTGGCTCTGGGTAGCTGGGGTCGGGGCGTTACAGTTGGTATCAGAGGTAGTTTAGTACTAACCTTGAAATCTAGATTTAGATAAACTCTGATTAGAGCACATAGCCCAAAGATAGAATTTGAGGATTAGTATAGAAGCACTTCATAGAATTTTGTTATTGTAGAGATTTTGTGAGTTTTTTGAGCAATACACCCATGTCTGGATACGAGCAGGTAGAGGCGGCTCTGGCACAGATGTACCTAGGGGTAAAACCTGAAAACACCGCTTTGAGCTAGACTCGAATGGGAACTGGTGCACGACAATAGGCCTTGCTGCACTCTTGGTTACGACACTCCCGGGGGATATGCTTAGGATAATTCTCATTTTCTTTACAAACCATTATGAACGGTTATGAGTATATATTTCCTCAAATAAAACATTTTTATGATTATGGATTATATCGATAAATAGTTCAATTTATGTTAAGTATTTTATAAGTATGGAATTATGTATTTTGATTCATAAACTAATCTAGTTTATGACATTGTATAGAAATGGCGCCTAGTGGAAGGAATGGAAACCGTATCAATACACGCACTCCATGTAGGGATTGCCCTCCTGCTCAAGATAATTATTGTGGATATGGAGATACAACTGGTGCTGATCAACTTATTACCATACTGGGACAACTCACTCAGGTTATGAATAATAACCTTACTCGTATGGAGCACCCTGATCCGCAACGTGGAGGATCAATGTTAGATCGCTTCATGAGGAAACAACCACCAACATTTAATGGGGGTACAAATCCATTAGTAGCTGAGCAATCGATAAACTCCTTAGAGAAAATATTCCACGCCTTGGGGAGTAGTGAAAGGGAAAAGGTTATCATGACAGTTTACCGCCTCACTGGAGATGCTGATCAATGGTGGTCATTGATTCAAAACACAAAGGAAGATGATGAAATATAGAATATGGAATGGAGGGAGTTCAAAGATCTTTTCTTAGAAAAATACTTTCCTCATGACCATCGAGCAGATATGGAAAGGCAATTTCTGAGTCTGAGGCAGAAGGAGGATGAGGATGTCGCAAAGTATGAGGCTAACTTTACAAGGTTAGCGAGGCATGCTGCCGATTATATACGTAACCCAAAGAGTAAGATTGACCATTTCTTTGATGGGTTAAAACCATTTCTCCTTCAAGCATTAGTATCACAATCCTTCTCATCATACGAAGATATTGTCTCGTGTGCTATCAAGACAGAAAAGGAATTCTCTAAGTCTTATGACAACAAAGTAAAGAAAGAGAAGAAGAGAACGGTGGATCAAGAGACAGATAAAGGGAAAAGGGGAAAGAAGAATTTTCAAATATGTGGTAATTGTGGGAAGAAACATCATGGAACTTGCCTAAAGGGAATGGGAGTTTGTTATAAGTGTAGAGAAAATGGACACAAATTGCGTGACTGCAAGGGTAAGAAAATGGTTTCAAATGTACAATGCTTCTTCTGCAAGGATTGGGGACACTACGCAAACCAATGTCCAAATCATCAAAGTATGCCCCAAATGATGTTATTGGAAAATAATAAAGTTATGATACTACTACAGATGAGGAGTAATGATTAGAGTTCTTATGTTGTTATTAAAGAATTTTGTAATTTGAGTGTTGTATCAATGATGTACTGGTTATAATAATTATGGAGTATATAAGGATTGTACTGCAGTACTATTTCATCTAGGACTTGAGATTGTGTGGAACCAAGAAAAGTGACTCCACAGTAGGTTAAATTTTTGGAAAATATATGGTTGAGATAAAGATAAACCATAATATGGTTCTGATACCAAGATAGCGATTTTGGAATAAGACGTGATTGATTTGGATAAATTATATTGGATATTCTTAACTTCCTTGAAACTGATTGATGATTTGTATACATTTTTGGATAGAAGGAGTATATCTAGTATTCTATAAGGAATAAGGGATCATGGTAATTCGGTATGTTTAAAAAGAATACATGATGAAGGTGTTCACATGTTGTTACGTGGGGAAAAAGGATCTTCATTATGTTTACCTTCCTTATAAAATTTGGACTGTGAGTTGGACAGAAGTATTTTGGATAACTATAAAGGTTGGAATGGATTAAGTTGATCTTTGGATAGTATTGTTTAAGGTAAAAGCATTTCTGAAGATTATTTTTGGAATATTATAATACTATAGTTTTAGGAAAAGGACAACCTGCAGGGTGGGGAATAACCCGTCGCGTCGGACAAAGCTGCAGGAATCGAACCCACAACCATAGTGCGACAAGCCTTTATTTCCTACCACTAGCCTACCGGAAGTCCATGGTTATTACAAAATAGTTTTACTAATCTAAATGGTATGTGTTAATATTTGGAACCTTATACAATTAGGATAAGTATAATATTTTTGAGTTCTATTATCTTTTTGAGTGAATGATGAGTTGAAGGTTGAAACTCTAATTGTCAAGCATAAATATATATATATCTATCTCTTATTCAATGAATAAATTAATTCTTAAACTTTAGTAAAGGGATATTAAAACAAAAAAATGTGTTATCCTAATACCTTATGTCTTGTTGAACTGATGATATTTTAAATCAACATAGATTGAAGGCTTTGAGGCCCTCAATTTGACAGTTGATTGTGATTGATGACCTCAATCACTCCCTACAAATATTTATGTTTTTCCTCCAATTATATGTCTCTAATTTCCACCAATGTTCTCCTAATCGAGATCATAATTGGGTGGTGACTTTTTCATTTCCCTTTCCCTCTTATTAAGGCTAAATTTTTTTAATCTTATTTCCGATGTGGGTTTTCCTCAAAGGTATTTTCTCTTTTCAACCTTTTATTTTCAAAGAAAAGTTTCAAATTGCGAGGACGCAATTTATTGAAGGAGTGGAGAATGTAACACCCCGAGCTTCCACGATACGCTTCTCATTCAATAATGCAATAGCTTCCATTGTACGCAACTTCGAGTTCTAAAACACCGCGACTAATCAAAGTAGCTGTTATGAATAGTAATAACCACTTTTTAAAATTATAGAAATTTTATATTTCAAAATGGAATTCATTTTTGTATTCGTAATATCGAAATTATCCAAAGTTGAATTTTTTGTAATTTTCTGAGAACATCCAATTTTTTATGAATAGTGAAAATTACATAAAAACATCTTTTTTTAATCAAAATAATTTATAGTGATAAATTATAATATTTAGTGGTTTTAAAGTATAATTAGAATATATTTTTACCATTTTATCCAATGGTGGTCATTAGAATTAATTTAACATTGAAATTGGACATAAACAATTGCCAATCTTTTGATATAAATTGTTTCTTAAAAACACGCTATTGTTGTGACAGCGGGAATTAATTATAAAATTAATTAATGCAACTTATATTTTTGGAATTTTGTAAAATATATATCATTTTTGAATTCGGAATATCAATTATAGCTTAGGGTGAAATTTTGGCATTGTTCTGAAAAACATCAATTTTTGATGAATAGTGAAACCACTAAGTGGTAGTTAAATAACTGATTTTTCATTTAAATGAAATATTACCACTTCTGTGATTTGATTTTCAAAAATCCGACATACATGGTTTTCATTAAGAAGTAAAATGTGGTTCAATGAGATCAAAATAATTTTTTGGTGAATAGTAACTTTTAAGTTCTTAATCGTGATTAGAGGTAATTAGTATAGTTTAAGGTAAAAACAATGTTTTAATAATATGATATGAGCATGAAACTTGTCCTACTCCTATTGGATGAGTCATGGCCGACCAAGACAACCCATGGGTCAACTTGGGGACCCCATGGAGCCACTTTAGTTGGAAAATGACATTAATATATATTTATTTAATGTTAAAATTAAATTGACACAAACATGAGTAATTTTACTAAAACAGTTTTTAAGTGGGGTTACACAGATCCAAATTTGACTATAAATATTCATTAGAAAGCTAAAACGATTTCCTACATCATAGTATTTTTTTTATAATTTTTAGACATTAAATAAATTAAATTATTTATGACATCATTATGATGCAGCGATGACCACATTATTTAACGATTTAAATAAAATGAGAAGATAATGCAAAATCCAAGGCTTACACTTGTCCAAAGCCTATTGGATGAGGCTATTTCGAACCCTTATCACCTTATCCACGAATTATATAAGTGTGGGACCTTTAGAATCCGAAAAGCATTGTATAATAATGTAACATTTCAATCTTTCCAAAAGAGCCCCTCCTCTCCTCTTATAAAAGGCCCCCACCTCTACCACCTTATTCACACTTACATGCCTTTTGGTTCGGCCAAAATATGCCCAAATACTCTCCCAACTTCTCTCCCTTCATCCTAGAAGCTTTACTTTAGTCAGAAAGCCATCCTAAGGAGTCCTTTTGATCAAATCAAAAGGAAGAACCCGAAGAAGAGGTAACATTTTCATCACCCTCTTTCAAGTTTCTTTCTTCTTCCACTCCCTCTTTGTTTATTATTTCAATTCTAAAATTATAACTCCAGTATCTTCTATATACTGTGATGTTATTATAAATATGGAACAACCATATTCAGTATTCTACCCATCATTTTAATGACATGTCACCATACGTGCGTACGTACGGCTTACCGTCTCCACGTCGTGGTGTAAATTTTATTCAATATATTATTATTTAGATGGGTATAATAATGATATGTAATTCATGTAAATAATAAATATAACATGATAATGATTCTTTATATATGATATAATATCCAATTATATATTATTTTAATATCAAAATAATGATATTGTCACTCGTGCGTACGTACGGACTACCGTCTCCACGAACGCGATGAGATTCATTCTCCGTCGTATCCATTCAAGTATAATTATCATTTGATGATTTAAAAATAATGTTTAAGGACATGATATCATTCTATATATGAATAATATACAACCTATCCATGAAAAACACGACTTACGTAACAAAACATATAAAAGAAAACGAGTAAGTTAACACCCGAAACAACGATAAATCTAAGATATTGTTAACAAAGCAATGTTAAAAGATCATATATGATATCATATGAATGTATATGATTCTTGTATAATTTAATAACAATTATTTCACCATTATACAGGAGGTTAACCTACCCCAACCAAGGAAAAGTACAAGGTAAGGGTTTACTTCACAACCTCTTCATTATCCAAGGTTTTTTATACATAATTATCTACTGGGACCTCGTTATCATCCACATCCATGTTTCTTAAAAATGTATTTCAAAACATTTTTACTATTAAATGGAAAATGGGTTAAAGTCATTTATACCCTTATACGTTTTTGAAAGTAATCTTACCGTCGTTTTCCAAACAATGTACTTTTTGATCTTTTTGACAAATTTAAGGTAAGAATGTTTTTTTTACTTATACGGCGGGTGCGGCTATTTTCCGCCATTATAACTTCGTCGAAGCTTCCCTAACAAGATTATAAGAATATTTTCAATGTAAATGTATTATTTTATAATTCTGGGACTTTTAAATGATTTCAAAAAGGAGAGATATTTCTCTCAAATAGCTTTGATTTCATCCATGTCAACATCCTTTGATGGGTTTTAAGTTTAATTGAAATTGATTTATGATACAAAACTTCCATTGAACATTTTGTGAAATATTTGACTGTGGATGTGTTATTTTATACCATCCATAGTTTATGGAGAAATTGTTGACATTTCGTATGCTAGTTTTAATACGAATATTTATGTTATTTTTAAACCTATTCATATGAGGAATGTATTGGACTTAATATGTGACGGGTGGAGCCCGCTATAGCTCCTCGATGCATCGGTAGGTCTCATGAGACAACTAGACGTGGAATTGGCCGAGGCCCTTTCCCAATTTGATTTATGGTTTTGGCCGAGGCCTTAATCATTTTAGACGTCTTGGCCGAGGCCTTGACAAAATGTTTCAGAATGTCTGGCATTATACATTCCCTCATTATGAAAGTGGTTATTGATATTTCCTGTGATTATTCATCTAGTAGAATATCCATGTGAGTAAGTAATGGCATTATTTTATTTTACTTTTTCCATATTATGCTGAAGTTCATGTTCAATAAATATTTTCTTTTAGTTACACATTTCCTTAAATGCTTATGTTTATTTATGAAAGCTTCTTTAATATTGTTAACCTTACTGAGCATCTGAGCTCACCCCTTTCAATGTTTTAATATTTTCCAGGATGTGAAGAAGTATTTTATGAATGACCTGCAGGGATAGTCCGAAGAGGATAGAAGTGTGGACTATGAAGACTATGTTATTATAGTTTTTCACTTTGTGATGTAATGTAACATTTATGAATGTATCTAGTGTTTCCAATGCTACTAAACTAATCGGTCTTTCGAGACTTGATCTTTTTTGATCATGCCAATGTTACGAAGTAGTGCACCGGCTCTGGGTAGCTGGGGTCAGGGCGTTACAGTGCTCCCCTTTATCCCAACAAATTGGATGGATTATTTATGTCCCTATAACATTCTTGAGCTTGGTGGCCTTCTATACTATAGTTATAGAATTTCCTCATCCCTTTGAGGAAATTCTTGTGATACTTCTTCCCACATTTTTGACATATGATTGGTTGAGATTTCATTCAAACATTATCATTATATCCCCCATATTGAAACCCCATCATTAATTTCTTATCACTATAGCCATAATACCATTCTAAAAACTCCATCTCCACTTTGATATCACATCGAACAACTTCTTCATAACTCTGGATATCTCTAATTTCAATATCCATTAGAAGGTGTGGTTTTAAACCACAAAATAATATATCATTTTTTCTATCATTGGTTATAAAAACTCTGAATCAATCCTTGAAAGCCTTATGAAATTTTCTTCATATTCTGTGATAGATTCACCTTCCTTTTGATTCATATCTATGAATTATCTCTCCATATTTCTATTAACATTTTGAGGGAAATTCATTTTAAGAAATATTATCTTAAAGTATTCCCACTCCATATCTTCAATTTTTTCCTTCAACATGGTGATCTTAATCAATTCCCACCATTAGTCAACCGCTCCTTCATTATGATAAATGTTCAGATACACCTTCTTTATCTTAGAATAGAAAAGTACAGAAAAGATCTTCTCTATTTAGTTGAACCACTTTTCTGCAACTAGTAGATCAGAAGATCCACTAAATCACAGTGGTCATTTCCACATAAAATACTTGAAAAATAGTTTATACCTCTTAGGGGAAGGAGTAAATTCCACATTTTTTAGGTTATTATCCATATCCTAAGATAGATGGGTAAGAATCTCCATGAAAATTTGAACTACACCTCCAAAGGAATTGGGTATTTCATTCAAGAAATTATTGCATTTTCCCTCACATTGGTTTTTTGGCATGGTTTCCCTTAGTTCCCGCCATTTTCAAATATAGAAATGATTTGAACAAAAAATTATTCAGTAAGTAATGAATAATTTATTCCTTTGTGCAATTAACTCTAATTTTATATCTTGTGGGATCCCTATTTTTATATTTTTTTCTAAAACAAAGCTTCTTGAATTATTACTTATACATAGTCTCATGATAAAGGTTTTCACTAAGGTTCCCTAATCATAATTCCCAAATTAATTAAACGCTGCCCACATAACGACTAAAGAGACCCTACTTTTCTTTTGTGATTATTACATCATTTTAAAGATAAACAACATGAAAGGTTACAAAAGTATAATCCAAAGGTTTAGTGACTTTTAAAAATTAGTATCATACATAACATCAACATAGAAAATCATAAAAAATTATTTGATTCCATCATCCCAAGCTTCTTAGTGGCCCACGTGTTCTCCTTAGTACAAGCATTCGCCTGAGGATGTGCATAACAAGAAGGGGTGAGCTAAAATCTAAGTATGAGGTTGAAAAAGAGACATGAAACTTGGATTAGAATGACCATTGTTATCATAACATAAAATAAAGATCATAATAATAATCATGGGATGAAGAAATATATAAAGTCATGGAATGTAGAAATGCATAAAAATAAAACACAATGTATTAGTGGTTAAATACCACACATAGTTTTGAACAAATATAAAATCATTTGGATGTATACTTTAATTAACATAATGAGATACATAACATTAACCAATTCATTAGAGAACTACATAATTTTGGTTACACCCATCATATCATAACATTTACATAATCATGAAATCCACATAGAACATATATCAATCTTGTACATATAATTACCCCTGTAAAGGAATGGGTTTCCTATCATAAAGCATAAATTCATGAATAAAATTTTTTTTATATAAATATAAATAGGTAATAAAATACATGGTATATGAATCATCAATCTTGAGTGAAGAAGAAACAATCTAAAGAAAATTAACATCTATGTTTTTTGGAAAGAATCGTTCTTTTTGAAAACATTGTGATTGACATAAACTCAAGTAGAAAATAGGTATATCCCAGAAAATGAAAAGGTATAACAAAAAATTATGTTTTAGTATCATTAAATGAATATTCATAATTAAATTGGTCTGAAAGAGTTAAAACCAAAATAAAGACAGCTGGGTTTGAAAATCCCCTTACATTATGTCTGAAATCTCTTTTCACTTTAATTCATGGATAATGAAACAAAATTAATTAATTTTCAAATCGATAACATTATATGCATTTTTTGATTAATTATAGTTTTACTAAGTTAATTTATGTTCTTCCAAATAATTAAGAGAATTTATGTTCATTGTTCTGGAGTGCTCTTTTTTTGGTCTTCATGATCGGTTCGCTTGTATAGAATTACAGAAGTTCATGTAAAATTGGGATAGATATATAAAATATAACATATATGTTATTAATGAAAGTTTAGAATATTAAATTATCTGATATATCATTTGGTTTTATTTTATGAAGATGATTTATTAGATTAATCATTAATGAAAATTATTTAATTAGTTTTGGTGATTTTTCAAACATCATATTCTTGTTTTGTTACATTATTTATTATTGTATATATAAGTGAGTACCAAAACATAAAAAAGAGTTATTAAATAAATTTTAAAGTACGTAACAACCATTATAGTAGTTTTATGAACATATTTTATTGATTTAAAGGAAAATTAAAATTCATGACCAATGATGTTGGTAAATTGACACATCATGGGTGATTATTTCATTTTTCGAATAAAAGAGAGAGAGAGAGAGAGAGAGAAAGGAGTTTTATTTTGGACCTTAAATTCACATGATATAATTCCAGTATATAAACAATACTAGATATATCATGAATATTTGGATATATGGGGTGATTATTGAAATATAAAAGAAAAATAAATTTAATTAAATTAAATGAAAAATAATGAGGATTTTACCTCTTAAATTGTCTTCTTTGAGAACCTCATTAAAGAACCCAGGTTTGGACTTTTTTTGAGATCCATAACTTTTAGATGTGGGTAAGGGTCTTAGGAATATGTTTGGGAAGAATTTGGACAATTATAAATGCTTTTAAAGTGTAATAAAAAGAGGTGGTGAGTGGTGGTATTAATAGGGGAGGTGAGTAGTGTTTCCCATTATTTTATTCATTAGTTAATTATTTTCACTCAAGACTATGAATAGTTTTAGCATTACCACTAAATATATTAAAATAATTAATGATAGTTACTGATTATGGTTATTACATTAGCAATGACTCAATAAATAGGGTATTTAACTTATAAAGTTTATATACCGTAAATTGCGTATTTTACTATTCACCAAAAATCAACTATTTTAGAAAAATACAAAAAATTACCCCAAACCATTTTAAATCTGTAGAATTTTAAAATGAACACCATTTTAATAAAATAATTTTATAAATGTGAGAAATCTAATTCTTAATTAAAATCATCATTTACTCTAAAAATAATAATCTTAAAATTATAAGTTATTTTATGACGCTTTGAAAAAATTAATTATGGTCGCAAAAAAAATTATCTTATAATCATAAGACAAAAAATTATTAATTTATTAATATATTTAAAATAAATAAATCTTCTTTTAATTCATTATATTAATGATAAAATTGTAAATAATCATTTATGTTTTATAAAAATACCAAAACATACGTTACTATTTTTATAATTTTTATTTACATATACAATGATATAATTATATCAAATTTTCATTTATAATATGCTTAAATTTTATTTATAATTTAATAGGTTAATTCACTATTCTATTATCTGGTTTACTATTTCTAATGGTCATGTAAATATTCCAAAGGTCAATTTTCTATTTCATCAGTATGGGTTCCTTAATTTCTATAAATATTAGTTATTTCATTATTTATTTACAGGAGTAATTTTTTTATAGGGATTTAAAATCTATGTATTTGTTTTATACCATATAACATAATTATAATAATGGATATTATATTGATAAATGTATGGTTCATTATATTTGGAATCTTAGATGTGAATTAAATCGACGATGACATGGTGCCTCATAAGATTTTTCCTTCAGTGGTGGCGGTTCTGGCTTTCTGCCCCAGGACGGTTCTTCATGGATGGTTAATTTTACAAAACGAGGAGAAAAACTATAATGATGGGGGTTAAAGTAGGGATTACCTCTTCTTTGAGTAGTTAAGATAGGGGGAGGTCCGCTATATGAGTTGTTTTTAGAGTGGGGAGTACCTTCACATTGACTGTAGTGGGAGTGGGGAGGACCTTCACTCTGGATGCAATAGGAGTAGTGTGGATATCACCTCTAGTTGTTGATGATGTCGGGAGGACATCTACTATTGTTGGTTGGGATATGGGTAGGACCACCATGTTGATCTTGAGAGTGGGGAGGACTCCGATTTGATGTGATGAAGCATGATGAAGGCCTTCGTATTGAAAAAAATTGGAATGGGGGGACCTCCATGCTGAGGAGTAGGAATATAGAGATGACCTCTATAAAAAATACTGAAAGTTTAGGGAGGACATGTTCTCTGATGGGTGGAAACATGGGGAGTCCCTCTATGTTGACTATTGAAGGAGTGGGGAGGAACATAAATCTGGTTGGTTACGATACAAGGAAGACCTTTGTACTAGTTATCAATTATGCTTTGAGGACATCCGCTTTTATCGGTGTTAGATCAGGGAGGACCTCCACGTAATCTGGGAAAGGAATGAAGAGATAATTTTTACTAATTTAGTCGACCTCTTAGTTTTCATGACCCCAAAATCATGTATTTAAATACTACTAATGAATTTCATGTTAATGTGAATGAATTTCATGTTTACCTGTAAGAAATCTATATTCTGAGAATATGTGATAAGTCCATAATTATGAGACACCAATGGTCATGACACGCCACTGGTTAAAAATTTCCCTATGTTTGAGATACCATCAGAAATTCCCACCATGAGACTGTTATATTGCTGGACTGAAGAACAGAAAAAGTATGATACACTGTTGAGTCAGTTACCATTGATTGACACTCTTCCAGGATGTCATGTAGTCAGAACCCAAAAATAGAAAATTGAATGATACCACCAGATGAGACGCCATCAATATTATGTCATCAAAATCATACCGCTGACACTAAAAACATTACTATGTCTGATAAACCTTCATATAATACACCTCCAAATCATGCACAATTAGTCTGAAATTGCCATTATCATATCACTAGCTTTCTAAAAAGTTGGCAAAGTCGATGACACTGCCAGTGTCACACTGCTAGAACAACACATCGTCTGAACAACATGTCACCAGAACAATATACCTTTAATATAATACCTCCAGTATCATACAACCACCACATGAGCCACAAAATAAACATGAGACACCTCTAGATCTTAAGACATCATCACTTTTTATATTACATTACTTATTTTTTTTAATTATATAATTCTAACAGATATATTTATTAAATTTAAATTTATTTTCTATTTTATTTATTGTTCCTTAAATGTCCAATAGAATTCATTTCAGAATAATGAGTGTGAGGAAATATCTCTACATATTCTCCTTACTGGTATTATTGAAAAAAACATAGGACACTTCAACGTTAAAGTGTAGAACAAGAAATATAATGCATGTAAGAAATAGTAGAGGAGCATGAGCTACGAAAGATATCAAGACGAACCTATTAAAAATAAATAGTTGACTTGCAATGAAATCTCTATGATGAATCTAGACCACATAATCCCATTCAGTGCTTTGTTCTAGTTAGAAAAGGAGAGTTTGTGACACTCTATTTTTCTGAAGATTTCATGAAAACTCAACTCAAGCCTTGTTTTTTTATAAAATCAAGAGTCAAAATCTACATTTCAATAGACTTGTCATCTCTAGACTGTATACTCTTAGATTTATTGTTTATGATTATATTTTATTATGTTTGAGCAGATTTTGATATACTCTATCATATGTATTCACACTATCTCTGGATCTAAATTAGAAGATACAATTTATCCTCTCAAACATTATTCTTATTTTTTCCCAAGGATAAGAGTGGTAGAGGTCCCTATGTGGGATGTTTATCTTTACTCCCATGAATAACTATGGAAATTTTCATGTGCGGCCTAGAAAATGTTATCTATTATAAAACTTGATCCAGGTTTCTGATCATCTGTTTATTTTATATAAACTACGTAGTGGTGCGGGATCAATAAGTGGAGAGTAATAAGTCTCACCTTGAGACTAAACCTCTTGTATTTATTTTTACGTTGGGTGTCTTAAATTTTTTTACTTTCCTTTAGATTTAAAATTGAAAACTGTTTAAAGTGTAAACAAAATTTATTCTTTGATAGTTTATCTTAATTTTTATTCCTATTGTATTTTAATCTAGTAAATTGATTTCAAAGGATTAAATAATATTATATATATTTTTCATCTAAGGCCTAATAAATCATTATATAAATCTTTAGAATGATAAAGATATATTATACTGCCCGTTTTGATAAGATGGTTATTTTTAATATTTGGGGGATTTAAAAATCAACAATTTTAGAAATAAATTTTTATTGCGTTCTAAGTTTACCCCCTATTTAGGTACTCAATCCAACCAACATTTGGTATCAAAGGATTTAATGTTTTTTCTAATAATTTTTAACTATGATTTTAGTTGAACATTAAAGACCTTAAAATTTATTTTAGTGCTAAATTTTCAGTTTTATGTGTGTGTGTGCTAGTATTTTATTATATATAATAGTCATGAAGGTTATGCTACCAACATAGCTCCATTCTTCAATGGAACTAATTATCCCCAGTGGAAAATAAAAATTAAAATGCATATTGAATGTATGGGTTTTGAGATTTGTTCTTCCATAATAGATGAGTATAGAATTCCTTTTACAACTAGAAATACTTGGGATGTTGAAATTAGGGCTTCATATAATAATAATTGCAATGAAATGGATGCCCTATATTTTTCCTTAGGTGATGAAGTGTTTAACCTAATTTTTGTATGTAAAACAGCTTTTGAGATTTGGGATAATCAAACTACCTCCCACTAAAGAACTAATATTGTTAAATAAATGAGGCTTAACACTTATAATATTGAATATTATAATTTTAAAATGAAACCTGATGTTCCTATTTCTGATATGTACTATAGTTTAAATGATATTGTTTGTTCCATGATCTCACTGGGAAATCTTATAACCGAAAAGTATCTGATAACGAGATTGTTGAGATTTCTACCAGAAATATAACGAGGCACTTCATTATCATTTTAATAATAATTTGATATTAGTAAATTTCCAATGAAGGAACTCATGGGTAATCTTATGATGTACATAGTAAAACATAAAGTAAAATTTTAGGAGGGTGAGGATCCAAAGACGAAGTCAATAGATTTAAAGACTACTACCCCTAGATAACATATTGAAAAAAGAAAAGAAAAGGTACAAGATATAGATTCAAGTGACAGTGAATATTCTTATGATAGTGATGAATAAATGGATCACATAGCCAAAATATTTAACATGTTTTACAAGAATAATTTTTTTAGAAGTCCTATCTACAAAGGAAAATATGAAAATAGATTGAATCGAAAAAAAAGGATGATGCTTCCAAGGAAGTTGTATATTATGAATGTAAAATGAAAGGTCACATAAAATATGACTATCATAAACCCAAATACAAGAATAAATATAAATACAAGGATATAATACATAAAAATTTCATCCAATCCACCTGGAGTGAATCTAAAGATAGTTCATATGACTCAGATTCTTACCTGAAGAAAAGACAGATAGAGAAAATATGTTCATTATGAATAAATTCAGTGTGGTGTCTACTTTATCTATTATTTTTTATATTCTTCATATACATGAGTTTGATGATTCTTATAAGTCTTATTTTGAAACTTATACTGATAAAAATATGACAATTGATGAATTATTTCACTACTGCAGTATGTTGGAAGACACCTTTAATGAGTTAAAAGATAAATAAAATGTTTTGAAAAGACAACATGCTCTATCAATAAGCCATAAATCTGAGTTTTCTATAGAAAAAGAGAAGAATGTACAACTTCTCAAGAAAAAAAAATATCTTAAACTTTCAAATGATAAATTAAATAATGACCTTGTAAATTTTACAAATGGTATTGAGACATTGAAACAAATATTGGGAAAACAAGTTCCTAAAAAATATGTTACGGGAATAGTATATGAACCTGGACATAGAAGAATAAATAAAAATAATTTTATTCATAAATCTATACTTGAAAACTCTACTGCCAAAAACATTTTAAAAGGATCCATAAAAGTGTTTATTTCAAAGATTATTTAATCTATTTTCAGAAAACCCAAGAGGAAAATATGGGTTCCCAAATCACTTATTACTAACATTTATGGACCAAAACAGATTTGGGTACCAATATCCTTTCTTGTTTAAAACCTTTTTTTAGGAAAAATCCATAAAGATATCTAGTAGAGGTCTATGGTACTTGGATAGTGTATTTTAAAGACATATAACAGGACAATATTCCTACTTTAAGAGTCTTATCAAGATTGATGGAATCCATGTCACCTTTTGTCACAATAAATAAAGTAAAATCATTATTCTATTTTATATTGGAAACAAAAATTCAGTTAGAGTTTCATGTTTTTTATATATTGATGGTTTAAAAAATAATCTACTTAGTATTTCTCAGATTTTTTATTATGGTTTCCATGTAAAGTTTAAAAAAAATTCTACTGTTGTTTTAAATTCTAATAATTATTTAATCTTTTCTTCCTTAATAAATGACAATATTTATGTTGTAGATTTAAATTCTTTAGTTTATCATAATGTTTCATGTTTGAGTGTCTATCAAAATGAATCTAGGATTTGTCATATGATATAATCCCACTGCAACATTCACTCACTTAAAAAGATAAATAGAAAAGGGTTTTTTAGAAATCTACCTAATCTTGAGTTTCTAATTGATGAAGTTTGTAACCTCTATGTTAAATGGAAACATTAAAAAGTTTATTTTAAACTAAAGAACTAAGTTTCAACTTCTCAACCACTCAAGTTGGTTCACATGGATTTGTTTAGCCTACAATAGTTTCTAGTCATAATCGGAAGCACTATGTTTATGTTCTTATAGATGAAAATTATAGGTATACATAGGTATATTTTCTATCTCACAAAAGTGAAGCTTTCTCTTACTCTAACAAGTATTCTATGTATATAAAAAATCTTAGTGAACTTAGGATTATAATTTTAAGAATTGATCAAATTCATGAGTTACAAAATCAATATTTTGAATTATTTTTCTCAAAAAATTTCAACACTAATAAATTCTCTGCTCCAAGGAATCCTCCGTAGAATGG
Organism: Viscum album; assembly: GCA_963277665.1. Classification (NCBI taxonomy): domain Eukaryota; kingdom Viridiplantae; phylum Streptophyta; class Magnoliopsida; order Santalales; family Viscaceae; genus Viscum; species Viscum album. Next base: position 2,079,395,873 of record OY728143.1, on the reverse strand, counting down.
AGTTGTTGAAATAAAAAATTGAACCTTACAAGAGATAGCCCACACTATGCCAAATGAGTATAACCAACCAAAATATTTTTTGGTTGAATCTTTCAATATAGCTTTTTATATCATAAATAGAGTTTTGATTAGACCTACTCTTAAGAAGACCAATTATGATTTGTGGAATAATAGGAAAAATAAGATTAATTACATTCAAATTATTTGTTACAAAGTATTTATTCTTAAAACTAATGATAATCTTGACAAATTTACCTCCAAGTGTGATGAAGGAATTTTTCCTAGTTACTCAATTTCTAGTAAATAATATAGAGTGTTCAATAAGAAGACCAATATCGTGGAAGAAATAGTCCATGTAAAATTTTATGCAACTGACCCACATGAGGCTAATAATTTATTATAAAACCTTGAGGATGACTTATCTTCTCTAATCTAAAATTCCAAACTTTTAGATTCTGCAGTAAAACAAGTAGAAGAATCGTCTTATTCTAAATAATATCTAGAACTTCCACCTAAAAATATATAATTAACCCATCCTAAATTATCTATAAGTATTTTAACTCTCAAGAATCATCCTTTAGATTTCATTGTAGGAGATCTAGATTAAGGGACCCAAACTATAGATCCTATTAAAAATCAGGTTGAACGTTAGGTTTTCATGTCTCACCTTTAACCTAAGAACATCAATGAATAAATTAATGATAAAATTATGGGTGATAGAAATTCAAGAAGAGTTGATTCACTTTGAAAGAAACAAGGTGTGGGAACATGTAGATAGATCCAAGGAAACCATGAATATTAGCACTGAATGGGTATTTAGTAATAAATTTGATGATTCATGTAATATATTTAGAAATAAAAGCATAGTTTTTGCACAAGTTTATAGTTAGGAAGAAGGAATTGACTGTGATAAAACATTTTCACTGATAGTTATACATGAATCCATAAGAATACTGATTGCCTATGGTTCTCATCTAGATTTCAAACCTTATCAAATGGATGTCCATAGTTATTTATTTAATGGTTTTATAGTCGAGGATGTTTTTTTTAGAAAAACCACCTAGTTTTAAAAATCATAATTTTACTAATCATGTTTTTAAATTAACCAAAGATTTATATGGTTTAGAACAAGATCCTAGAGTTTGGTATGATAGAATTAAAAATTGTATGATTTACGAACGGTTTTTCAAAATGAATATATGATCCTAATATTTTCATAAAATTAATTTTAAAATATGTATTAGTAGTAAAAATATATTTTGATGATATTATTTTAGGATCATCAAAAAAAATATTTGTACTAATTTTTATTAAATGATTTAAATTGAATTTTAAATGAGTTTAATGGGAGAACTAAAGTTCTTTCTTGGATTCTATCTTTTTAAAATCAAGGAAGGAATTAGTTTTAACTATTATAAACATATAAAAGATCTTTTAAAATGATTTGATCTGAATAGAACTAAAATTAGTGACACTCTTATGAGTACCATGTGTATATTGGTTCTTTATAAAACAAGGAAACTAGTTGATATAACCAATTATATAGGTTTATTGGAATTCGTCTCTACTGAACTACTAGTCGACTAGAAATTAGGTTTAACATGTGTATGTGCGCTCATTTTAAAGAAAATCTAAAGGATTCCCACTTACATGATATTAAAATAACTTTCAAATACCTAAAATATACAAATAATTTAGAATTGTTTTACCCTCAAGGAAAATAAGTTGATTTAGTAAGTTACTCTTACAGTGATTTTGGTGGATTCAATTTAGATAAAAAACACCTATTGAACATGTCACTTTTTGGGCAAGTCTCCAGTTTCACGGTGTAGTAAAAAAGTAGAATTTTGTTTCATTATCTTCTACCAAAGCTGAAAACAAAGCTATAGGTAGATATAGTGAAAATATTTTTTGGATTAAACACACTCTAATAGACTATGGATATAAATTCAAAAATGTACCCATAGAATGTGACAATACAAGTTCAATAAACATATCTAAAAAACAATTTCTCATTTTATAACAAAACATATTGATATAAGACATCAAATTTTGATATATAATTTTCAAAAAGGATATATAACTCTTTAATTTATTATTAATGAGCATAACCTATTTGATACATTCACCAAACCTTTGAATTCAGAGAGAATGAGTTATATCAAACATGAATTTGGAATGATAAATTTCAGTTAAATCAAATGTTGGTTGTCATATTGTTGGTTTTCATTCCGTTAGTTTCCATATCATTGGTTTTCATATCATTGGTTTTAATATCATTGGATTCGATTCCATTTATTTTCATATGGTTGGTTTTCATACCTTTGGTTTTCATTCCATTGATTCTATGACTTTGTAAAATTGTTCAATTTTTTGATATTCTGAATGACCAGTTTATTTTATGTTTTAGTTTATTTACTAATAATTGATGCATGTTTTTCTATATCAAATTTAATTTCAATTTCAAATATAATTTTTAATTTATAATACCTAATATCTCAAAAGATATGAATTTTTCACAATTTGTTCCCCTAAAAATATTGAGCCTCACGCTATATTTGTGTATCCCTTTCCAGCTGAGAAAAACACTTTTCCTTATTCATTTAAAACATTCACCTTAACTTCAAACCAATCTAACAGGATGATCTGGATACCAAAAATTAACCAACATTTAGCTTCTTCACTATTTAAGTTGATATCTTCAATGAATCAGAGAAAATTATCAAAAGCACCAGCTCTAGTTTCTACAGTTAATCTAGATCTTGCTAGCCGAGTTATTATTGTAGAAAAGGAAGTATATTCGAAGTGGATTATTTTGAATAAGTCATTATTACTAAAGGTTCCCCATAACCAAGTATGGTTGGAATGTTCATCATCAAATGAGAGACCTTTTTATAAGAAACTGGTACACGAGTTCTATCAGTATGTGTAGATAAAATTTAATCAAGATGATGCATATTGGTTAAAAAGTAATGTAAGAGGTCAAGTATTTTTTTCTCTTCAAGAATGTTGGCTAAGTAATTTAATGTACCCCATGATGATGTTTTTTATGATTATTAAGGTAAAATTATAGCATCTAGTGACATGTTCATTTTTTAGAAAGCCCATACTATGTTAATAGGAGATGGTTCAATAGGAAGACATATTGCTTCTGATCTTGATGGAGACAGTAGGCTAATTTTAAAGTTTTTCTGCATATTCTATTTCCAAGGAAGGGAGATTTTTCTAATTTCATATTCCATGATTTATATCTCTTATTTATTATGATATAATTCTATAAGATTTGTCTTTGTAGATATCTAATGGTACATATGTGAGAGATGGCCAAATCATCCTCTAGATCTAATTCGTTGATCAGTCCAAAGATGATTTCTTCTATGTTGAGCGATAAGGTCCTATTTCATTATGATGATGAATCAGTCATTGATTGTGGTGGTTTCTATAGAACATGTTATACTTTCTCCAAAATGAATATAAGATGAAATCCGTGGAATATAAAATGGGTTTGAGACTCTGATAAAAGTTGTATAGAAACTATAATATGGTTGATCATCCAAGAAAAAATAAGGATAAAGTTGATCCTAGTTTGTAACCTGGTGAGGTTGTGATATACTCTGATGAAGATAAATAAGAGGTTTTTGATGATGAAGAAATATAACAATCTATTGATGATGGGAGTGATCTTGATCTATCTCCCAATGATTCCCCCATCACCTATAGAGCTCCTAGTCCAACTTGGAGGTTTCCTAAAAGTGAGTAGTTCATAAAAATTTAGGAATAAGAGACTTCTGTCTCTAGAGATTATTAATATAAAATTTAAAAATCAACTAAAGGTGATGATGATAATGATGAGGTATAAGAAAAAGAAAAAAAGATGGTAATGAAAATGAGGATAAAGATGAAGAAAGTGACTCGAAATCCAATAATGATATATGTGAATTAATAATAAAGATGTTGAAATTCATTTTGTTTTTAAATATTCACTTTTTTAGGGGAATAATTCTCTATAATTTTATATTTTTCTTGAGATTACAGTTGGTAATGCGGGTGATCTTAGTTCAGTTTCCACTGGTTAAGAAGTTTCTGACTCTATAATGGTGGAATAGTTGAGAGTTTATAGCGACCCATCCTTTTCTTAGATTACTATAACATCATTTTAAAGATAAACAACATAATAGTATTACACATAGAGGATCCAAAAGTTAAGTGTCTTGGGAAAACAAGGACCATACATAACAATTACAACATCAAGCATAAACATTTATTTAATTTCTTCTTCTCAAGTTTCTTATTGGCACTTGTCCTCTCCTTAGTACATGTAGCCACCTAAGGATATACATAAAAATGGGTGGGATACAATCCCAGTAAGAGGATAGATAAGAACAATATAGCATGGGGTGAACATAATTACAACATGGTAAAAATACCATAAACATGAGAGGAAGTATTAATATAAGACTTGAAATGTGGCAATGCATAAAAATGAAACATCCTGTCTTAGTGGTTATTACCACACATACTTGTGAAAAAAGATAGAATCTTGTCGACATCATTTCAAATTTACTCATGAGATTCATCACTTTAACCAATTCATTAGAATGCTGTATAATTCTGGGTGCACCCGTCACATTCAAACATTCATATTGTGCTATATAATTCTGTGAACTCCCGTCACATCATAACATTATCATTATCATGCTTTCCACATGAAACATATATCAAAAATGTACATAACTAACCCATGGAAAGTAATGGGTTACATCTCATAAGAACATATTCATAAACTTTGGGTTCCCAAAAGAAAGATGTAATAACATACATGTTACAAGATCCGTCCACTTTGAGAGAGAAGTAAAGAACGTGAGTTCTTAAAAGAAGAGTTCTTTTGGAAAAAAATGTGTTTGACATAGAAACCAGTGACAAAAATATATATCCTAGAAAATTAAAGACAATTATGAACAAATTATCTTTACGTAGTAACCATATCAAAAAATGAAGTGAAAGAGGAAGAACCAGTAGGATGAAAGTTGGGTTCGAGAATTTCTCCTTACCTTGTATCGGAATGCTTCCATCTCTTTAATGTCCTGTATAATGACATTATATTAAATAATTAGAAACCCAGAACCTTTTGTACATTAATATGGTTTATTATGGTTTTATTAAGTGATTTTTTGTTCCTTTTGATGAGTTATATAGTTTAAAAAACATTTTTCGGGAATGATTGTTTTTTATGGTTTTCTTGAGTGGTTCACTTGTATTCTTAAATTGAAGTTCGGGTAGAACATGGGTAAACATCCAGAAATGATACTACATGTTATTAATGATATTACAGGATTTGGAATTATCTTATAATGAATTATATTAGATCCATGTGGATGAATCATTAGATAAAAATTAAATGATGATTGTTTGGGTAAATTTGAGCGAATTTTCAGTCATAATGAACTTGTTTTATTTCAACACTAGAAAAATGGTCATAAGTTAGTTCCAGAACATTAAATAGGAGATATTACATATAAAATATTCTGGTTAAACCATAAAAAATGGTTTCATTACCAGATCTGAAGGTATAAGTAGAAGAAGAAAACTTGTTGTTCTTGAAGGTGATAAATTAACACCTCAGGAACAACGTTCTCTTTAATAAAATAAAAGGAAGAGGTAAAGGGGGTTGGATGATATAATATCCTATTAGAATCCTAAAATTAAATTAAATATATGATACTATAGTTAAAATACCATTTGGATGAAGATAGGTTGGTAGAGATCAAGAAATGAACTTGAACTTGAAAGGAAATTAATGGAGAAGAGGGAGAGAAATTAGCTTTTAAATCCTTCTGTTGAGATCCCCCTTAGGAAGCTAGGATTTGTCTTTTGATGAGACCAGAAGCTCTTGAACGTGGGAGAGTGGATGGGGAAGATGTTTGAGCAGAGTTTAGAGAAGGCTTCTAGCTTGAGAGGTGTGAGTAAATGAGGGTGTGAAGGGTGGTTTTTATAGTAGAGGGGAGAGGGGTTTCCTTAATATAAAATTCATTAGTTTATTAAATTCCCCTTAGATAAGGAATAGTGAGTCATCCATGACCAAGAATAGCACGTAAGGAATGTGAGTTCTGGATTTGGGTTCTTACATTACTTGTGATTTCAGGAATAGTGGGTTTTAATTATAATTTATTTATACAGTAAATTAATGTATTTTATTATACACCAAAAATTCAAGTATTTTAGAAAAAACCCAAAAAATGACCCCAACCATTTTTCGATGTGTAGAATCCAAAAATGAAGACCATTTTTCCAAAATAATTTTTTAAATCTGATTAATTTAATATTTAATTAAAACCATAATTTACTTAAAAAAATTTTAAAATTAAAACTGATTTTATAGTGCTTTCAAAAATTACGCAGGGTCTTATAAAATTATCTAAAAACTATAAGATAGTGATTTTATAAGTAATGAACACATTTTAAGAGAATAAAGTTTCTTTTAAATTAATTAATTAATTATAATTAATTATTTATGACTTACAAAATACCAAAATGTTTACTAACGTCAAATTGTCACTTTCTATGATGTCTAAATTTTATTTAATTATTCATGGATAAGGTTACTCTTACATTGGGGTATTTAATATTCATAAGGGTAATATTACTATTCATAATGGTAGGTTACTATTCACAATGGTACGTTACTTTTCACCGATTTTTTTTTTTGCTTCATTAGACTCCAAAAAATCATCTCGAACACAACCGTCTATGTTGGATTTTCAAAATCCCCAATACAAAAGTGACGGAATTATGTTTAAAGGTCACTTAGAAAATATTAGTTCATTATTTTGTGCTTTCATGTGATTTTATGAAATAATTTTAAGAAGGGTATTTTCATTGAAAACTATTGTGTCGTTATAGAGTTATAGTTGTTGTTGAACAACATGTGAGTGAGAATGAGAAAAGGGAGATGATAGAAGAAGAGTTTGGGAATGAATAGTTTTATGATGTTCATAAATCCCCTTTGGCATAAAATAAGGAAGGTGAGCCCACTATTGTTCATTCTTAGAGAGATTTTGTGATGCAAGATGTACCCACTGCTAATACAGAGATGGAAGTCGAACCTGCTAGTTTTGTACACTCTGTGGCTACTCAAAATTCATAAATTAAATGAAATTAGGAATTTTTAGTTGTTTTTTCTTATGTGGTACCTACTACAAGAGTTTATATTTTGGAGATATGGGTTGACCCTAAGGAAGAAGAGTGGGGAAACTTCTCTCCACTTGCAAGAATCCCTCTAAGGGTTGACAGACCTGAAGTTAATGTGGAAGGTGGTACTAAGGGATCCTTGATAAAATAGGTTGATATTGAAGGACTGGTTGAGAATTTCAGTTCTGTGCAACCTCCAATCCCTAAATTGTTTCTAACTCCACCATTTTTTCCCTTGGATGTCGTCACTTAATAAGATCTAAAGGTTTTTGGTGCAAGGATGGTGGCTGAGTTTCACAATTGTGTAAGATCTCAAACCCCTATTTTGAAAAAGCATAGTGAAATAGATGCAATGTATTTATTTGAGTTGGTTATTCTGTATATCCAACAAAAAATTATTCATCACACTCAGGCTATGCAAATTAAAAATAAAGGCATTGGAAATTAGGTGAATTCTCTTAAATCTTTGGTTGTGGAAAAAAAATCTGATTTTTTAGCTTCATTGTATGGTATTCTTAAAATTATTAGGGATACCTCCTCTGATAAATCTATTTATGTGGTGCCTCTACCAGTGGTTGATGCTGATATCATCCATTTAGTTGTTAGAGATGAATTTATAATTGCCTCTAGTGGTCCTTCTAGTGGAGAACCTATAATTCCTCTAGAGATTATATAGAAATTTTTGAAAGAAACTGAGCATGACTACATAATGAAACAAAATTATATCAAGGATATGAATGTTGATAGGGAGACTATTAAAAAGTCTATCAAGTTCTATCTCTCTAGAATCTACACCAAACATATTATGGATTCCAATTTTAAATATTTGGATGAAATCCGAGAATGCCTCAAGAGACTATGTCGTTCGAAGAGAAAGTTGACAACTCAAGGAACTCAATCCTTATCTTCAATCACTAGTAGAGAACAATGATGACTTTGATAAGTCTATGGAAATGTAGAATTGATTATAATGAATTTTATCAATCTTCTGAAGCCTTATCTTTATGTTCATACCCCTGTAGTTGTAGCTCCAAATTCATTTCATATTCCTTTCACCTTTGCTAAACTCATTGTTAGACCATTGTACCCTTCAAATCAACCACAATACTATTCTTCCATGATCACCAATCCTTCTTCACCTTTACCTCCTTGCCTTCAACCTTTTCCAATGTCTCTTACTGAATCTCTATGTAACCTCAGTCCAATTTTGATTGTATAAGGCCATTCTAAAACTATTATTGATCATTCTTTTGGGGTCCTACCACTTATACCTTAGGCTGATCTTCTTAATTTTGATTAGTAAAAAGAGTGAGCCAAAGATAAAGTAAAAGAGATATTTTAACCATCTTCCAACCCATAATTGTTTTTATTTTTTTGGATTAGACACATATGTATTTGATGGGATCTAGCTTGTAATATCATTTTTTTCATCCATCTGCATATCTTTCTTACTTCCTATTTTTATTTTTTTACTTTTATTTACCTCTTAATATATTAGTTCTCTTATACATTACATTTTTTATAATCCCAAAAGGGGGAAAATTTTTATTTCTTAATTACTCATTTTCATTAATATTGTATGATTTATATATCTTGATATTTTTAATATTTATTATTGTATCTATGATACCCATATCCACAAAATATAAATAATACATCTTTTTATTATTTAATATCATGTTTAATCTTATTTAATACCATTTATGACTTTATTTTTAATTTTATAGTATTCTTTTCATGCAATGATTTTTTATCATAAAATGGGGGGATATTGTTGACTTCCTGGTGTTAATGATCCCAAAATCATGTATTTAAATACTACTAATGAATTTCATATTTACCTATAAGAATTTCATGTTCAACAATAAGAAATATTTATTCTTAGAAAAAGTGATAAATTTTAGTTATAAGGTATCATTGCTCATGACACACCTTTAGTTAAAAAATTTCCTAAGTTTGGGATACCTCTAGGACATCCCACTGTCAGACTATCATTCCACCAAACTGAAGAACTGACAAAGTATGAGACATTGTTGAGTCAGACACCATTGACCAACACACCTCCAGGATTTCATGCTGTTAGAACATAGAAATTAAAAATTATGAGATACCTATAGATGAGATGTTTTCAATATCATTCCATCACATGCATAAAACTAACATGGAAAATTTTTCATAGTTTGAGACATTATTAAAGAATACACCACCAAACCATAGACCAATAGCAGTGACACCACCAATGTCATACCACCAGCTTTCTGGGAATTTGGAAAATTCTAAGACACTGCCACTATCTCACTTCCAGAACAACACATCATCAGAACAACATACCATCAATATCATACTACCAGTATCATACCTCGAGAACATGAACCACTTCCAAAACCCGAGACATCTCCTTAGCTAAAGACACCATCAATGTTTATATTACTTTACTTATTTTTTTAATCATTAATTATAATGGAAATATTTATTTATGTGAATGAAATATACTATTTTAATGATTGTTCCATAAATTTCCAATAGAAATAATTTCATAACATGGAGTATAAGGAAACAGATCTGAATATTCTCCTTACTGCTATTGTTGATAAAAAGTGCAACACACTTCATTGTTAAAGTGTATAACATGAGTGAAAAAACATGAAATCAATAATATATGATCCTAAAATACTAAAAGGTGTCAAGATTAAACTATTGAAAATAAAAAAATATGTCATGCTATGAAATCTCGAAGAGGAATCTGAGCCACATCATCTCATTTAGTGCTCTGTTCCAATCAGAAAAAAAAAGAGTTTCGGACAGTCTATTTTTATAAAGATTTCAAGAAAACTATTATCGAGCCTTATTTTTTTAATAAAATCAAGATTACAAGGAATCATTAAAATAAACTAAGCATATATAAACCCTATACACCAATATTTCTCATTTATGTTTATATTTTATTACATTTGAGAAGTGTGTGCTATACTCTGTTTTTTGTATGCAGACTATCTCCTGATCCAAATTGTAAGATACAAGATATATTCTAAAATTTTATTCTTATTTTTTTTTCATAGATAAGAGTGGTATAGGACCATGTGTGTCATTCTTATCTTTACTCCCAATAATAACTATGGAAGAGGTTATGAGTGACCTATACAGTGTTGTCTATTGTAAAACCCGATCCAGGATGTGGATCATATATTTATTTGATATAAAATACTTTTTGGAGTGTGATCATCAATTGTAGAGGACTAAGTCTCTACTAAGGATAAAGCTCTTGTATTCATTTTTCCGTTATGTGTTTTCTATTTTTTTAGTTTGTTTTCACCATAAAATAGAAAACTGTTTTAACATTAAAAAAATATACTTTGATAGTTTATCTTAATTTGTGTTCATATAGTATTTTAATAAAGTAAATAGATTTCAAAGTATTCAGTAATATTATATATATTATTCATCTAATACCTAATCAATCTTAAGATAAATATTTAGAACTATTAAGGTATATATCATAGTACTCATTTTGATATGCAAGGTTCTTTCATTATTTTCGTTATATCAAAATAATCCATTTTAGATATAAATTTTTATTGGGTATTCAATTCAACCCCTCTTATGATACTCACTCCAACTAAAAAATTGTATGTGACATGGGGAGGAACTCCATGTAGACTAGTTTTATTGTCATGGGGTGGACCTATATACTGGTTTTCGATGCGAGGAGGACCTCTGCTTAAAATAGAAATGACCCAAGGAGGCCCATCGTGTAGATTTTTTAGAGTGGGGAGGACCTCCTCTTAGTTTAGTGATGGAATGGGGTAGACCTATTCACTAAAACACATCATTATGGGTTGGAATGTAATGGATTTTGGTGTGACTGATGATTCAAAGAGTCAACCGGACTTGCCTATGGGGTGGGAGAGGTATTGATCCCAACCAAACCTGGATGGATCCCTACTCGTCTATTACAAGAATCTAGAGGAATGCACTATTTAGGGATGAGGCCACTGGAGTCATGGAAGGTGATGCTTCATTTTAGGCATTCTCTTAGGCCTCTGCCCAACGTTAATATAGGGAGGTCTAGTCTGGGGTGGGTGGAGTGGGTGTATAGTCCACCAGTTCTTTTACCTAATGTACCAGACTTTTCTGATATTGATGGGGCCTAGTGGGAGCCCATAATAGTGTCTCTTTGGAAGTATTTGCGGTCGTCTAGAATCAAGAATCCCCCACCCCCTCATCATTGGGGAGAGATTCATTGGATGTTTTTGGGGATAGGCTCGATAAGTGATTTTTTTCCGAAATGATGAGGGGTTATTCCTTGTGTGGCCCTTGGGGGCGGTAGTGTCATTGAGGTGATAAAGACATGAGGTTTTTCAAGGCTATATCCCTTATGGGAAAGACACCCTTCTACTTTTATTTATGTACAAGGGTGTCTATCACACACTATTGAATAATCTCTGAGGGTGAGTTGTGGCTGGGTTCCCAATAGCTATAGTAGTGGAGAAAGTCATGGTAGAGGTCACAGCTTGCGGTATTAGAGCATTATCATTTCTCCTATCACCACATTTATGGATATTATGTGGTTGATTTCCTATGGATGTGGTCCTGAAAAGTAAATGGATTCATCCATCACTATATGTATAAGAAAATTGATTCCCATTTCCTCAGTGTTATCCAATATTATGAACGTGGATAGGGAACCACACTGATGATGAAGCAGGTGGAGGAATTCCCAATGTCTAACTAGCCCAATTTCTGGTGAGTTAAATGTTGGACCATTTTCATGGTGGGACCTAAAACTAGATATTCGAATTTGGTGACATACTAATCAATTTATGTCTTGAATTATACTTGTCCCCATGTTGAGAAGAATAGTGTCATTATGGGTTCACAATTTATGTTTCTGATGCTTTCACTTGGGTGCACTCCCTATGTGTTAATGTGTTAAGGAATTCGTGTTACCCCCCATTATTTATTTCTAAAGGTGGTCGAATTTCATCACTTTTGACAAGTATTTCTACTCTTTGATCGAAATGGGATTAGGGGATGTTGGTTATTTCTTCCATCGATTTGTCCTTGGAAGGTTTCACCTAGTATGGGTTTCCATCATATATTTAAGTCAAATTCATGGAACTCATTCTCAGTTACATCCCTTTGTTAACACATGTTAATTACACTGATTTTTCCTAGACATTCCAGTTGGTTTTAGTATCACAGAAACCTTTGGTCGAGTGAGTAGTCACATTGGTAATCTCTATGAATGTGTAGACATTGGGAACATTGGTCTCATATACTCTTCTTATTGGGAGGGAATATCATGTAAGAATCATAGTTGGATAACCCAAGTCATACCATGTCCATCACTAGGTATCTAATATTGAAATTTTATATCTTCTTAGTCTTTCACCTCAGGTATCCCCTGTTATCATGAGGTAGCTAACACCGAAGGCCCATATCTTCCAACACTTTCAACTCCGAAATCCCATGTTTTTCATGAGGTAGCTGATACCATAGGTGCATATCTTCTAGATATTTCACATTTGGAATCTCATGCCTTTCAATGAGGTGTGTATTTGTTGTCACAAGTTTAACATCTTGTGGAGAAGGATTGGAAAATCATGTATATATGGACCAAGGCATGGGTTTATTATCTTGTGGAGACATATTTGTTTGATTATAACTCATCATAGAGGTTGATCAAGGAGGTGTTTCCCCATGAGGGAGAACCTAGAAGGTATAGTTATAGATAGATCATAACTTCCCATAGAGGAAAATCTATGTGATACATGCCAAGGAGGGAGCACAAGAAAGTTTTACCAATGGATGGATCTGAACACCCTTATAGAGGAAGATCTGGGGTTGTCTCTCTTAGACACAAGATATAACACCATGATGGTTGACAGTGACACCCCTGGAGGTTGATCAGGGAGGTACATCCGTATATGGGAGCAATGGAGTTTACTGTTGGTCCAAAATGAAACTTAGAGAGGCATCTTACAAAGCATTTTTAGAAAATAGGGATCAAAACCTATGTAGTTTGATGTTACAGTTTATGTTCATGTGAAAGGACCAATCAATGCAGTTTAATGTCGTATGGTAAGGATGCTCGAGTCACGAAGGTCGAATCGATGAGGGATGGTGTGTGGATTATGTATGGAATCATCCCTTAATAAGAGGATTTCTCTTGGTTGGAGGGTTTGGGGATAACACATTAAGCTATCTGGGAGACGAGGTGGATATGTGGTATCCTGAGTGAGGGCATGATATTACTTGGGATGTGACCCATAGAAAAACATGATTGATGTGAATGTTGGGTTTGGACCTCAGTAAGGCATCTTAAATTTCTAATTTAGTTTTTAATCAAATACCATATAGTTCTAAATAGGCTAGGGATTATACTTAATCAGGATACCCATAGTAGAATGGGTCTGGGATTATATGTGGAAGCAACCCATATGGTGAGTATGGATATTGGGAATTTCACTCAGGAGGATGCCCATTGGAGTGGAGGCTGGATTTTATATCCTCAGTGAATTCCCATGGTAGTGATTGGGAGAATTTTATGGTACCTAATGTCCTCTAATACCAAATGATTCATGATATATATGAGAAATAAGAGGAAGCAATAGAATGGAAGCTCATGTCACAAAAGAATCACCAACAAGAAATGGTGTGGGGATTAAGCATGGATGCTTTACAAGGAGGATGTCATTCCATGTGAGGATAATTTCATTCCATGTGAGGAGGATCTCATTACCTATGATTCATTCATGGATAATCATGTTATTGTTTCATATGGAAAGTGTAACACCCCAGAATGATAATGGATTAAATTATTAATGAGTTGAATCATGTCAACAAGGTGCACCTTCCTTTTTAGGAGTCTACCTGATTAAAACTCCACAGTTATGCATGTTTATCCAGGATTAATGATCAATATGGGTGACCTTCTAGGATATTTGTTAGGGTGTGTATGAGTGAGAACTAATAAGAATGAAAAGGATATGTGTTGGCTTGTGGGGACAGTCATTAGTTAGATAACCCATTTGGACACGTGGGTGGGCCCTAGGGTGGGGACCACGTGTCTACGGGGTAACTAGTGGTACCTGGCGGGCCATTACCCACTAGCCATGTTAAGGTAGGATGTATGTGCTATCACCAGGACCCAGTTGTCACATTTGGTATCAAAGGGGGAATCCAGCCTTAAGTGTGGTGCATTTCCTGGATTGAGATATAGGGCCCACAATACAGATGTTATTCTCTAAAGGGAGGATGAATGTAACACCCTAGAATAATAAAGGGTTAAATGATTAATGATATGACTAATTTCAATAAGGTGAACCTTCCTTTTTTGTAGTCTACCTGATTAGAACTCCATAGTTAGGCGTGTTTGTCCAGGAATAGTGATAAGAATTGGTGACTTTCTTGGAAGTTTCCCAAGTTGTGTGTGAGTGAGGAAAAATAACACTAGAAAGGACAAGTATTGGCCTATGGGGATAATAATTAGATAGATGACTCATTCGAGCATGTGGGTGGGTCCCAGGGTGGGGACCATGTGACTGTGGGGAAACTGGTGGAACTTGGTAGGCCAGGACCCGATGGTCATCTTAAGGCAGAGTGTTTGTGCTGTCACCATGACCTAGTTGTCACAGAAAGTGGGGCCTAAACATGAAGGATTCCCAATGTAACAGGATCACTTGGAAGAGAGGGGGAAGGTTCCCTCACATGATGATCATACATGGGGAATCATGTGTTCTACACATATGGTAAATCCATAATTAAATATCGTGTGTTGAGGATGTTGTGATTAGGTAGTTTTTCCACATGTAGATCAGATGTGGGGAACTCACTCCTTACCCCTTGGTCTTACATTACCATCACTCATGTGCCTCTAGGTGGGGTGTGTCTTTGGGAATGCTAAGATGTAACGATGGGGATGAGTGGCCAATCATGAGGTCCATGTTATAGTCCCTATGCTAAGAATAAATATGTATTACAGTACCTATTCTAAGAATAAATAGGTATGGAAATGCATGAAATAAGTAGCATAGAGAACATCTTATGTGGGACCATGAAATTGTTTTGTACAATCTTGGAGGGTTGTGTGCAATAGGTGCATGCAATGTTTGGGTATTACGTGTAAAGATTGATAGATCATGGTTCACTAACATAAGGATAGTCCATGGAAAAAAGGGGAGAAGTTTTATTCAAGATTGGGTGTTGTGCGCAATGTAACACCCCTGCATTCCAAGGTACACTTCTTTTTTAAATAGTTCGATAGCTTTCATTGCACACAACACTGAGTACGAGTACACCATGATCTATCAAACTAGCTGTTTAAAAATAGGCTATAAATATTATTAACCAAATTAGAAAATTTATATTATATATAATTTATCAAATTTTTTTAAATCCATCCAAATTATTCTTTAGTCATAAGGTAAGAATTAATCCAAATTTACACATTAAAATGCTATTTTTTTCTAAAAGTAATTTTACCGCCATTTAATGGTTAACCCATTTTGAATCTAATATTTGACATCTTTAAATATTCAATTTGAAAAAAAAACTTCTTCTTTGAAAACATAATATCAAAGTTAACTTTGGTTTAATTTTTTGTATTTTCATATAAGTTTCATGTGTTTGTGAACAGTGAAAAATGTTAAATTTTTATTGAAAACAACTTTTTTCATAGAAATAATTTATAGTGTTAAATTATACTTTTGATTAGTTTTAAAGTATAATTAGATTATATTTTTATCATTTAATATAACTTATGTATTTGGAATTATTTTCAGATTAAATTTGGATATAAACACTTGTCGATCTTTTAATTTTTTTACTTTTAAAACCTCATTTTCTCCTTCCATCAATGTGATTAGTTTTAATTTAATTACAAAAAATTATCTGTTTTTAATTTTGAAAAATTTATTCAACATTTGTAATTAGTCGGTCCAAATTTTTTAAATAGTTTTATTTTATTTATTAACACTATGAATAGTAACATTATTAATTTTTTAATTACTGTAGTTAAGGGTAAATCAGGTAATTAAGGGTAAAAATAAATTATAAAATTACTCTAACACCTGTAAAAATCCTATTTTATTACTAAATTATACAATTATTATCTATGTTTCTGAAGGTAATCATTTTATGGAAACTTTTCCATGAATGTGACATGGATATTATTAAAATCAATGAATGGGAAAAATACCACACTCTCATTTCTTATAAGTATAATAATTTTAATATAGATATCACTATGAGATAAAATAAATTGTAAATATTATATAGAAATGTAGAAGAATTTCCTAAATAATATTAATTTATTAATAATGTTTAGATATTAAATAATAACTATTAATGATGACATTATAGTGACACAAAAATTATTTTATTAACAGAAATATCAGATAAACGGTTTTAAAAATATTAAAAGAAATATAATTTGAACTAATTAAGGTGATACACAAATTTTCAAGGTGAATATAACATGTTAAGGGTGTATTAAATGTTTTTTAAGTTATATTTCGGTTTGTAATTTAATTTAAGCCAAAGTAATGAATAGTGTCAACATTAACACTATTAATATTTTATAAAAATAACATTTTATTAGATTATTTAAAAATCATATAAATATTTAAAAACTAAAAAATTGTAATTATAAGGACTTAAATATTAAAAAGTTTCCATTTATTGAAAATTGAAACCAAATAACTAAATATTTATAACCTTTTAATATTTAGAATATTATTACTACAATTAAAATTTAATAAATTAATTAAGGATAAATGAAAAATGATAAGGTTTAAACCAAAATCAAAACATGTCTAAAATTAATTTTTTGAGATGATTTCAACCCACCCACAACATATCTTATAAATAACTCACTTTGGATCTATTTGGAATCTAAAATCAATTTATAATAAATTAATAGTTTCAAAATTTCCTAAAGATCCCTTCACCTCTCTAATAAATGGGCACATATCCTTTTGTATTATTCACACCTCTAAATCCAATATTCTTTACCAACCCATAACCCATTATATTACCAAATTGCATCACTTATTCTTATAGTCCATATGTTGGTAATAAATACAACATAATAATTCCTTTTGTGCACCTCAAAATGATATACTCAAAGAAGATGTAATTATTTTACCATTTTAATTCAATTTATTTTATTTTTATGCTTCCTCTTCCAATTTTGTTTCCATAATAAAGTAATAAATCAAGTATCATATGCATTATGTTATATTATTATTATTATGGGACAACTATATTCCTCTTTTTAACCACCCTAATAAAAAAATCACCATGTGCGCATACGTACGGCATACCGTCTCCATGCCATGGTGTAATTTGTTATTTAACACTAATTTATTTGAATGGGTATAATGATGAGTAAAATGGATATAAATATTGAATATGACATGTTAATTATTCTGTTTCATTAATATACAATCCAATGTCATACCATTTAACCATTAAGGGAATGATATCATTGCTTGTGTGTACGCATGACCTACTATCTCCATGACGCGATGAGATCCATCATCCACTAAAACAATTTAATAATGATTATAAAAATGTATATAATTAATTAATATAATATTTATTAACTTGATACCATTATGGATATCAATAATATATATCTTATATATAATAAACAAGACTAATGTTGCGAAATAAACATAAGAAAAATATAGCAATTCATGCCCAAAACAATGATAATAATAAAATATTATTAGGAAAAGGAAATAGAAAGATCATATGTGATATCATAAATCATGGATATAGTTCTGTTAGAATTTAATAATTTTATTTAACCATTATACATAAGTTTAATGTACCCTCAAATAATGAAGAGTATGAGGTGAGGGATAATTTTGAAATCTCTTTATTATCTAAGATTGTTTATACATAAGAATTTAGTGGGAAATATTTATCATCCATGTCCATGTTTCATAAAAATGTATTTCAAAACAATATTACTATTAATTTACAAATTTTTAAAGACATTTTACCCATATTATATTTTATAAAAAGGAATATTTTTTCATTTTCCATACGAGGTACTTTGTTGGCTTTTTCAACAAAGTACGAGAAGAATTTGTTTTTAACTTATATAGCGTGAGTGGATTTTTCCGCCATCATGATGCCTTAATATTTGAAATCTCTTTTTATAAGCTTAAAAGATTATTTTCAGTGATAATATTTTTCATTTTAAATTTTATTAAATTTCAAATAACTATTTTTAATAAAAATAGTTATTTCCCTAAAGAAATTTTTAATGATTTTATTGAGAACATTTTCATCTATATAAATATCTTTTGTTAGATTTTATGTCTAATTGAGGTTGTTTTCTTATGATACAATCTACTATATTGTATTGAATGGTCTATGATATTTTTGACTCTGTATGTGCTATTTTGATACCATTTACAGTTTATGTTTAATGTATCAACCTTTCATATGGTAGTTTTAATACGAATGTTTATGTTGGTTATGTTTCACCCTTTTCATATAAGAAATTCATAGGAATTATTAAGTGACATTCGGGGCCTAGTAGATCCCCATGAGGAATCGGTAGGTCTCATGAGACAAACTAGTTTTGGTTTTTACCTGTTTTTGTATGTCCTTGGCCTGAGGCCTTAACAATGTGGTTATTATGTACAACATTATGAATTCCACCATTATGAAATAAGTTATTTATATTAAATGTTATTATTCAACTACTTGAATATCAATGTGAATTCTTATGTGTCTTTATTTGAGTTATAGTTGTCATGTTATGCTCAAGATTATGTTTTAACGGATTTTTTTAGTTATATACCTTGCCTTAAAGGTTTATGCTTATAGATTCCACTATATTATTTACCCTTACAGAGCATATGAGGTCACCCAATACTTATGTTTCATTTTTTCATAGGATGTGAAGAGGTATATTATGACTTACCTACAAGGATAGTCTAATGAATATGAGTTTTTTAATTGAGACACTATGTTTTTTTCATTTCATCGGGTAATGTGAAACATGTTTCCAATGACTCGGATTTTCCCAAATTTAATTTTATAAATTATTTTGGAGAATTTTGAGACCAGTCACAGAGATCGTGTGTGATTACAAGTCCCATTGTGCTAGAAATTATTGACTAAAAATGTGATTTTTTTAATACCACCTCTACATAAATTTTCTTATAAAGTGAAATAACCTTTAAATGCTTTCCTAGATCAGAAATCTAAGGGCACCATTGAACTCAGAACTGTGGATTAACCCATGGTGCGACCTAGCCTTGGTTGGCGTGGGTAATCTATAGAAAAATCCACCACGGATGTACCCGTAAATAAAATAATTAAATAAAAAATTTTGTTTTAAAATCCTAATTACTCATAAATGGTTACTCAGATTGGGAATATGATACCATCATTGAGTTTGTAAGGGTTTCCTTCTCTTAGGTAAGGCCTAACATTGACCGGCACAGTCCGGTGGTGAAAGTTAGTTTTTGGTCGTAAACATCCTTAAACAATTTTAATAAAAATATTTCATTCCTGATGCAGTGACCTGTTTTCTATTTATAAGCATTTTTGACAATCTAGTGCTACAAAATAAGCCTAAGAATCCTCTTAGGCAAGGAGATGGAGTTCTCTCCAATGAAAACCGATGGATTGGAGAATCAAGGATAACGAACCTCGGATTCAAAGGATGTTTTCCATGGCAATGACGCGGTGATCATTATTTTTCAGTGATTGAATCGAATTGAGGTAGGGTGTTTGTGATTTCATTTCATTTCTCCATTAATTAATTCCACAACAAACTCGGACCAATCAACAAACATATTGGCTTATGGATTGATCGTTGTTACGGGATGGGATTTACCTTTGCGGGGTTTTGGTGGGAGAATGATGTTGTGATTATTTATTAGATTTCAATTATTGTTCCAATATAAATGATCCATGATCGACATGAAAATTGATCAAGGTCTATTCTTCTTGGTTAATTTATGATTTTTTTCCCCCATTCTTCATTCTTTTTGGCCATTTTTCATTTTTTCTACGACTCGACATGTTTTGATTGATCGATCGTTGCGCAGATGATCCTTGGTGAAATGATCCGATATCGCAAATCTGGGATAAGGATGGCATGATACAGGTGGGAAAATGAAGGTGTCAGATGGATTGAAGTGGGTAGATAGATATTTCTGTCTAAGTGGTTTTTAGTTGGCTTGAATTGTAATGTTGATCTCAGCCCCGGGAGATGAAGAATGTGACCCAAGGATCATGGGCATGCTTTCGTTTAAAAAATGGAGCACTGGAGGAGAACTGGTGGCCCGTGTAAGGGTCCATCAGTGTATTTTCAGTGGCACGTGGTGGCATCAAAGTGTGAATGTGGTGCTCTACGAAGGGGTAATGCCGCCCTGCGGGGCTGTGTGGTAGACCATGGCCAGAGCCGTGTCACGGCAAAGGGAGTCGCTTATATGGCTGGGGTCTATATGGAGCCTATGATGGTATAAGGTAGTTGGGGAGACGAGACGTAGTGGCCATCCACGTTGAACACAGTGTCTCCATGTTGACCAGGCAGAAGCATGTGGTTTGGCGGACCATGTGCGGTGGAACCAAACCGGCCCGCAGCGTGGGATGGGCCAGATGTGTCAGGTCATGCTCTAGCAGGCCTAGAAGGATAGGACGTTTTGAGCCAGACCTATCTAGTTCAGTTCAACTCTACCAATTCAAGTTTAATGTACTAGTTCGGGTCAGCTGGCAGGGTCGGGTCAGCCTCAGACCAGACCCAGATCTAGATATTTTACTAAAATGGCCATATCCTTCAAACAGAGCATCTGATTGATTATTCATCGGCGGCGTTACGACCCATACAATGGATAAATACTTTTGAGATGGTTTGTTTAGTTTTTATTTAGATCAGAAGAAGTTGATAGTTTACCTTGGGTCTTTTATTATGATGTTTCAATGCATATGTATCAACCCGGCTTCAATAGTTGACTTAGTAGGTTGGATCATGCATCACAATGAGAGGCCCAATCGGTCTTCACATCTCTTTATGATACCTTATATAGGGTTTTTGGATAAGGTGTGACCAATATTTACATGGGAACCTCTCCCCTATCTAGAATGATGTTTCCAGTATAGCCTGGAGTCCCCCTATTGAGCCTCATGCGTGGAGGACCCCCTATCTGTCTATCGAGATCGGATTATTTACATTCTACATGACTAGACCTGATGGGTGTGATTTGGGATGTTTTTAGTGGTTGATGTTTGGCTATGAAATGGGGACTACATGACTTGGGGTTGCATTAATTATCTAAACTCTATGATTTACTGACACTTCGTGTGTAACCAACAATGTGTGTGTTACCGAAACTCCGTGTATTACCAACAGTCCATGTGTTACCTACACTATGTATGTTATCAACACTCTGTGTGTTATCGAAACTTTGTATCTTAGCAAAATTGGATGTCTCAGTGAAACTGTGTAACTAGTTGAGACCCTTCTCCAGGGTAGTTTTGGCAGTCCTGTTCTACGTTCTTCTATCGCATATCTCGAGGAGTGAGATCTCTCGAGATGAGTGTACTACATGAGGGAATGCATAGCTGGAAATGGATGATACTATGAGGCTTGGAATCCTTTGTTAGTATACTTGGATGTTCTTGTTATATGTGCTATAGACATATTGAATTTTTGTGATAACTATATCTTCTTATTGGTGTTTTCCATTTGTGGTACTAATGTGGCGTATCTTCTTCATGGTGTTTCCTATTTGGTATTCCTTTGTTTTATTTGGGATGTCTTACTGAGTATTATTTTTCTCACTAATGAATGGGATTTTCCTGCACATGTTGTTTCTTATTTAGATGCTCGACCATGGTACAGAGTTCGAGGAAGACCAGGATGAGGAGATTCTTAGTGAGTTCAGCCATCCTCGGGTGTGTTCATATAACTATAGACATCTATTCGAGTACCTTCGTTTATAGGTTAGACTTTTTGATTTGTAGAATCTTTTTTGTGGTCATTTATTCTAGCCAGGTTATAATTTACTACACATTACTTTCTTATTATACTCTGTTGGTTGTGATATATTGGTATGCATGTATTTTTTTACATATTGTTTTTACATTTTAGTATTTTGGGCTTGGAGATATGTGCATGTGTGCAGGTACCTTGGAAAATGCCTCCCATTTGTGGGATATGCCTTCTTGGCACTAGTCTCCTACCCATGGCCTATCGTAGGTGTTATTGGGGTAGTCATGGAATGGGCCCCTCTGGGATGGGTCATAATATAGTGGTATCAGAGGGGGTCGGTTCTACTTTAGGACTATGAGTCTATGAGATTGGTTTCGGGAAATAGTGTTAAGTGTTTTGGATTGGGCTTTCAGGCCAATGAATCCAATGTTGGTGCAGCGGCCGACATATCCATACACCAAGACTTTGGGCACCTACTTTTCTACTTAGTACATGAAAAAACTAGTTTCATGAAAAAATTAAGGTACATGAATCATATAGGAATGTGTTTTGTTTTCCATGTCCTTCTTGAGTCATCTCACTAGGTATACTTTTTTGACCAAGATACATCTTTCTTTCTTATAGGATGTATTCATGGTGAAATCTAGTGAGTTTTCCACTACAGGATTAGGATTTTAACCCGATGTTTGACGAGGCCTCCATGAGGGGAGTCAATCAGAAAGTAGTTTTTCATCAGGATGGTCAGACGGTGGTGTTTTCTCCTATTGATTAGTTCATATAACTACCTCCAGCAGTTCTGGGGGATGAAAATTTCTAGGAATACTTGTGCATGGCTCTTTTGATAGCCAATGATGATATGCGGGGTTCGAGCACATATCATAGGTTTTTGAAGAAATAGTCTCCTGAGATGCATGGTCAGTAGGAGCTACTGATAGCAGGTGTGAAACATAAGCTTTGGAATAGGGGGTTTCGTTAGTGACACCAAGGTAACCTCAGTTCCATGAAAGGGATACTTTTCTATTCTTCTCAAGTGAGGGGAAACCTAATGAGAAATTGTCTCATTGTTGAGGCTATAGTTATAGTGGTGGTTAATGAACCGCTAAGGAAGATGCAACAGTAGGAGTAGATAGATTTGTCAGGTGGAAGAAGTGGCAGAGGAGTTAGGGAAGTAGTAGGAGGTGGCCAACATTTTGACGTGTTACTACCACTACCCCCATAAGGTCCATACCAGAGTTATGGAGCTGGAAGATATGGGAGGAGATGGTTGCAGGCTGCCAAGGTTTATGAACCCAGAAATTTGGGAATGGTTCATGGTATGATCTGTGTCTTTCTGATTTAGTTGCAGCAGATAGACACTTATCCTACTGATTTCCTTTCCAGCCACTTTTCTTGTTTGATACATAGAGATTCTGGCTAAACCCTTTACATGACCCCTAATATTAGAGACACCTACAAGAGGAGACTTGATGATCACACACTCATTCTGACATTGTGACCTAACTCTTAAAGGTGAGATTTTTGGTTGGGATCTCTTGGTAGTAGCATCGAGGACTTACAATGTCATTCTCGGTACGGACTAGTATCCACAGTTCATGCTCATAATTATTAATTTAAGAAAAAGATGAAATTCTACCATGGTAATGGAATAATAATTTCCTTTTATTGGAAGAATGTAATTCCTTATAGATCAGGATGGACTCATTCATAAGAGGGTTCATCCAATTACTCCTGAGTTGGTTAGCCTGACCCTTAGTGCAGTGGATGTTTTGAGACCACATTTTCCTGTAATGTTAGTAGAGTATAAGGATGTCTTCCTTAAAGAGATTCTAGGTTTACCTCCCCAAAGAGAGTTAGACTTCTACATTTATCTATACCCTAGGATGACACCGATATCTACACCAACATATCGGATGGCTCCCACAGAGCTTCATGAGCTGAGAGTCTAGTTGGTTGACGTATAGAGGAAGTTCATCATGAGACCTAGTGTTTCAACCCAGGAAGCCCAAGGTGGTCTTCTTTGATCTCAAACACATCATCTTATAGAATGCAGTTGCAATGAATCCAATAAAAGTTGAGGCTGATTTTGATGAGTTCTCCCATCTTGAAGATTCCATAGGGGGTGTCGAGTACGGCGTTTTTTGTCATGTGTCATGAGATAGGCTTGGTTGTTTCCTGATGTAGAGGAAAGGAGTTATCGTATATGGTTTATGCTAGTTGAAATCACATGAGCAGAACATCGTGACCCATGATCTTGAGTTAGTAGCAGTATTCTTCACATTGGAGGTGTGGTGACACTACCTAATGGCTGAGCAGTTTATCATCTTCTTCGACCACAAGAGTCTCTTGTATATATTCTCTTAGAAGGATATTAACTTGATACATAGGTGATGGATAGATTTCCTCCAATACTATGCATTTTAGATTTTCTATACTCCTTGGAAGGGGAACGTAGTGGTAGACGCTCTCAGTAGGTGATCCATCTTATAGTTTTTGAGTGAGGTGTCAGAGAAGTTGGAAATAATAAAGATATTTTTTGTGTCTAGATATGGAGAATCTTACCTCCAGACAATAGTTTTCACCCCTCCACTCTTACACCGAGTCAGGGAGGAACATCTTAGGGATATAGACTATAAGACACAACGTCCTTAGTTTTCCATAGGGTAATCCCAGGATGTATATTCAATTGGTGTGGAGCACGTCATTCTTTTCATAGGGAATACAGTAGTAGCAATGGTGTTGTAGGAGGAGGTTTTGGGGGAGTTCCACACATCTCCTTTGATGGTGAATCTGGGTGTATTGAAGATTTACCAAGACCATCAAAGTAAAAATGTTGGATAGTGATGAAGAAAGAGGTTGTATAGTTTCTTTCATGATGCATTACTTTTTGAAAAATGGAGGCTAATAATCAGGTTTTAGTGGGTTTGACTCAACCCCTTGAGGTTCTAGAATGGAAATGGCATGGAATAACAATTTACTTCATGATTGGTTTACCATCTACATCTAGGGGGAATGATACCATCTGGGTGATCGTTGACCGACTCACCAGGTCGGCCTAATTCCTACCTATCCAGAGAAGATTTCACTAGAGAGCTTGGGATGCCTCTACGTACATAAGATAGTTTGGTTTTCTTTATTTCCAAAGATGATTGATTCAAATCATGATCCCCTCTTCACATCCAGATTGTGGAGGGTATTATAGGAGGCGTTTGGGACTCAATTATTCTTGAGAACATTATTTCATTCCCCGACGGATGGATAGATGGATAAGACCATTCAGGTTTAGGAGGACTTTATTTGGGCTTTCATAATCTTTTTTTGAATTTGGTATGATCTCCTACCTATGGTGGAATTTACATACTAGAATATAAACCCTTACACCATTGGTATTGCGTCATTCGAGGGTTTGTACGGGTGACCCTGCAGGTCTCCACATTATTTTATTGACCTAGAAGAGTTATCACTCATGGTCCTAGAGTTGGTGGAGGTGACTACATAGAAGTTTTAGGTCATCTAGGAGAGGATGAAGACTGCATAGAGGCATCAAAAATCTTATGCTAAAAAGCGACAGAGGAATTTGGAGTTCAAGGAGGGAGACCATGTGTTCCTTTGGGTCTCCCCTCAATGTGGGGTATAGAGATTTTTTTAGAACAAAAACCTATCTCAAAGGTTCATCAGCCCTTTCCCAACACTACATAGATTTGGTGACATTGTATACCAATTGGCTCTATCCTTGTATTTAGACTAGGTACACAGAGTCTTCCACATGTCTCAGTTAAGGAGATACATGCATGATTCATTACATGTTATTAATGGGGAAGACTTCTATTTAAAACCCAATGGATTTCAAGGATCAATAAAAGGGGATCCTTCATGGGAATTTTATTCTTCTTGTGCACATTCAGTGGCATCACGATAATATCTAGGAGAGAACATGGTAGTGGGAGCCTCAGATTCATGCTCAGTATCCTCAATTGTATGACTAGAAATTTTATTTGGATATTAGGGACATAAATACCTAAGGTGGGGGGAATGTAAGGACTTGGATTTTCCCAAATCTATTTTTATAAATTATTAGGGAAAATTCTGAGACCAATCCCTAAGATGGCGTGCTATTCTGAGGCGCGGTGTTCTTCGAATGATTCACAAAAAAATATTATGTTTTTAATAGCACACAAAAGTGACATTTCTTAAAAAGTAAAATAACATTTAAATGTTTTCCTAGATTAGAATTATGAAGGAACCATTGATCTTAGAACAGTTTCATTACCCTAGACACAACCTAACCTTGATCAGCATGGGTCATCCGTACGAAAATCTACTAGGGATGTAACCATAAATAAAATAATTAAATAAAATAATTTTATTTTAAAAACATAATAACTCATAATAGGTAACTTATTTCGAAATATAAGACCACCGATGAGTTTTTAAGGGATTTTTTCCTTCGATGATACGTAACATCAACCGGTGAAGGCTAGCTGTGAAAGTTAGTTTTTAGATATAAATGTCATTAAAATATTTTAATAAAAATATTTTATTCTTTACGTAACGACAAGTTTTCTTTTAATATGCATTTTTCAGAATATAGGGTTATGACATGACCCTGTAAATCCTATAAGGTTAAAAGATGGATCTCTCTCCAACGAACACAGATGGATTGGAGAATCATGAATGATGAACCTTGGATTCTAAGGATCCTTCCCACAATAAAGATGTGAAAACCAATCTTTGTCAGTGATCAATCCAAATTGAGGTAGTGTGTTTGTGATTTTAATTCTTTTCCCCATTCAGGAATTCCTTTATCAATATAGGAAAATCAACAAATATATTAGCCCATGGAAGGATTATTGTTACAGGATGGGATTTACCATTGTGGGGTTTTGATGGGAGAATGATCTTGTGATTATTGGTAGGATTTTGATTGTTGTTCCAATAACAACGAACCATGATCGACACGAACATCGATCAAGGTCTGTTCCTCATGGTTGGTTTACTCTTTTCTCCCCCTATTTTTTTCATTTCTCATGGGAATTCTTTGTTTGGACCATGACTCGACATGTTGCAATCGATCAATCATTGCGTATTCAATCTGTGGAGAAATGATCTGATATCACAAATCTGGTATCGGCATAGCAATATGGAGGTGCGATGACAATGGTGCTGGATTGATCGAAGAGATTCAGAAGATATTTTCTTTCAATTGGTTTTTTTGGATGAATCATAATGTTGATCTGAGCCCATGGAGATGAAGAATGTGACACAAGGATCATATTTCTTCTTACATTTCAAAAAAAATGAAGCAACAGATGCAAACTGGTGGCCCGCGCCAAGGATAGTGTAGTGTATAGGTTTGAATACAAAGAGTCATATGAAAGACCAATGGACCCGAACATAGTTGGGAATCCACTTCCTCATAATTGAGTCATCTATTCTTCTTTTATAATTTTTTTCTGAGGGGTGGGATATTTTTTTATGCCCACCAGATGAAAATCGATATGAATAAGTGTAAAAAAGGAAAAGGCCAAGTGACATTTTTGTGAGAAGTCGCACGGATGGAAAAAATACTTTGTGGCCATTTTTTTAATATTTATGGTTATGAAATCAGCTAATGGTGCTAACATCATGCGCTACTTTCAGTACATTAAATCTCTAGACACTAGCATCATTATACAATGGGCTCAGAGGTATATTTTGATGATATAACATATTTTGATCAATATGGATCATGAAACAACCTCTAAGATATGTCGCCTTTTTACTTCAATAGAATCATGTGATGGAATCACAAAGGCTATCCACAAAGAATAATTTTATGTTTTTGATGGTCTTATGGTGCTACCACAATATTAAATCACACTAAATTAGCAACATGGAAGAGAAGATGAACCAATTTTGTTATCCATTGAATTCATGAGATACTCACACATGATTCTTCCACTACCTTAAAATCACAGAAGGATTTTATACCTTCTGAAGAAGCATAGATTTTAAAAGTTCATTTCAATAAAACATAATCTAGGATTAAAAATATGATAGAGGAACATAAGTTGGAGAATGTAAAGTAATATATAAAGACACTCAGTTAGAAATTATGTAGGTAGTTTCATTGGGAACTTCTGCATCATAAACATGAGATTCTACCACATAACAAAAAGTGAAATATTAAACCATGTAAAAACTCATTCAAAGGGCCATTCACATATCACATCCTCGTTATTTCCTGAACATATTTTATTCATGTGATCATGTATCTCATCCACATGATCGTATATCCCAGTAACATCCATCTAATCACATGACACCCTATTTTCACAGGATCCCTTAACCTTTATGCCATTATATGATTTCCTAACCATATAACTATTACATGAACTTTTCATTAAAACTAGTTACATAGACTCATGACTCCCTATTTCTTACGAGATTTCATAACTCATTCCACTCATAGGGATTTCCAATAGCATGATTCAATTTCTTTCAAAATATTACGTATCCGTGTGCTTACCACGTAATCACATGAACCTATAAGGATTGTGCGACCTCTTTAGACCTATCATATTACATTTCTAAGAAATATTCATAATCGTATCATCTCAACATATATGTTCACCTTATTTTATTCATTGTGACACATCCAAATGGGCATCTAATCTGGTGTAAGCCCTAGTAAATTTCTCACATAGCTATACCCATACTGAATCATAATTATACCATGGGAATCCACTATGATGTAAGTACTTAACCTTTCCTTCCATGAGGTCATATCCCCTAAGGGAATCCAATCTACTGTAAGCCCTGGTATCTTCTTCACATAGCTGTACCCATCACGAGTCATAACTATACCATGGGTATCCACTCTGGTGTTTGTCCCTAACCTTTCCTTCTAAGAGGCCATATCCTACATGACCATTCAATCTAGTGTAATCCTAGTGTCTTCCTCATTTAATTATACCACTTTTTAGTCATAACCATATCATGATCATTAATATTGATGTAACTACCTGACTTTTCTAGATCATAGGGAAATATTCCTCATGATTCTAACTATCCTTCCTTTCCCACAAGTAGTCCATGAGAAAAATATATCTATAAAATCATTTATATTCCCCAAAATATCTACTTATGAACTATATAGACTATGATTATACTTAAGCATAGGATACATTAGACACCTTTTCAAGGACTAGCCTCATATCTAATACCCAAAATCCCTCATATATATTTTTGTATTTTTTTTAAACATGGCCATATTCCCCATGGAGACCATAATACCTTCCATATATTATCCAATTTCCACATAGCTATATCCCTTTTAAAAATTAACATCCTCACCTTATGATATTAAACTTTAGGCTAAATGTCCTTTTCATATGATGTTAAACTACAAGGTAAACATCCTCACTATATGATGTAATACTACCTGGTTAGAATCCTTATTGTATGACGTTAAACTGTACAGTATATAAACAATGAGGATTTTGATTCATTTTTTATAGGATATGCAAGATTATTATTTAAGGTTTGATCCCAGTATCGATGCCCATTATCAATAATTGTTTTATATCCCACATAGTAATTTCCCTCATGGAAGTTGAACCCTCATCTCTTTAATCTTAAAATTCACTCCATTATAATCCCTTATCTAATGTCTATCATATGAGAGCCTATAAATCTCTCTCTCATAAAGATATATTCCCTATCATTAAATGAAGGTTAGGAAAAAACTATAGGTGCATCCCATGAGTTTTAAGCCCTAACTTCAACTATATATAGTCATCCCATCCAATATAAGCACTAAAATATTTCTCATGTGTCCATATACCTTGTGGGATATAACCTTATAATGGGATTCCATCCTATTATAAGCTCTATAACTTCTCCTATAATAAATATATCTCCCCCAAGATTCTAACCATTCTCTTTCATCCACTATTAGGGGACAATAAAATCATATCATTGAGGTTCTGCATAACTTCCATTAGTCCCTCAAGCCATGTAACTGACTAGCTATGACCTATTGTTTCTCACACCTAAAAACATCAAAGTGATATTAGAGGTTATGGTTAGTTGTTCTAAAATCAATTTACTATACCAAAATCTTTATTTTGTGACACAAAAAATATGTTCAGCACTTGAACTGCATCAATTATGATTCCATTCTTCATAGGATTCATACAATGCATCTCCAAGGCTCGAGTCCCGCACCAATAACATTATAAAAACCCATATATTTTTATGTTCTACCATGTCACATTTTCTACATAGTATTAAAGGGAAAACCATAACCCCATATTCTGTATATTTTCCATATCTCTATATCTCTCATTAAAATCGTACATCCATGTTCCATGATGTTAAGCTGCATGAAATTGGAACTCTAAGGATTCTGATTCATGTTTTCATGGGGTATGCAGGATACCAATCTAAGGATTGAGCCCCATAACTAATATAAATATGTCCCCGCAGTATATTATCCTCAGTAATGGAGATGAATGAAAATTTTTATATAGATATGTGTTCCAATTTCCTTTCAATCATGTTCAACCATTTTCAAGAGGGTAACCATAGTATTAATAACACATTTAGGTAATATTCATATATATGTATTAAATTTATAAGAGAGTCATAGAGTAGAAATCGGTTCCCCCTTAAAAAGGTGTGGATGAGCCTAATCTACCATCCTATTGATTTAATGTGTATTCAATGAGATTTTGGCATGTCATTGTGACTTCTTACATTTGGAAAGATCAGCTTGAATGACATTCAACCAAAAGAACTTCAATCCTGATCAAAACCAAAATTCCTCTGTGGTGATCTTCACCAATGTGAAATACCAAATTTTTATAGAGGCATGGATTATTTTATTTTCATATTAAACCTTTTTTGGGTTTAGTTTTGTTGGTTTAGACCTTATTAAGGATCCTAAATAGGTTTTTTGGGTTCTTCTATGAGGAAATAGTTACTATAGTGACATTGTAGGAGAAGTCTAGTAGCAGATAGGTAACGGTATAAATCAATGATTTACACTAAAATATTAATTTATGACATAAACCGTTATTACGTGAAAAATGGATTTGAATTACCTATAAATAGGGAGAATTTATGGTGAAAATACTATATTTACATAATAAATGTGTCAATAATCTAAAAAAGGGGAAAGTTACCTCTGCCCCCTAAATCCCTATAAACAAAATCCTCTATTTTCTTCCAGATTCACACAACAACTCTTCCACTCTATAGATATATCTCATCTCTCTTTCAAAAAATTAATTAACTCCTTTGATAAAATTATAATTCATTCACCTTTGGTCACATTGGATATATACAAATAAGCTATATAATCCCCTTACATACTTCCTTCATTTATCTTACCATAGGGGATTCTAAATCTGTGTGAGCTAATATTCCCTATTTTTATGTTATTCATCAATTTAATTGATTTCTCCCTTTTTAGCCCGAATTAAATGCCAAAAATAGATGATGATATTATTACCCATCCAAGGTAGTGGTTTATACCATTTCTCTTAAAGTCTCAAGAATTTATAGCTTGCACCCTTGTGTCGCATGCCAGATTTTCTAGGTGTTTCTCATTATATTCATAGATCCCAAAATTAAATACTTAGACCTTAATTTAAACATGTTATTACCTCCATATTCAAGGTTGTAGGTTTTCAAACTCAACCATAAACACACTACAAGTGGTTTTCTTATATTAAATCATGTTTATACCACCTATGGGGTGAGTTAAGCTATCCATTTATTAATGGGGTATGTATAAATTCATATAATTGTTGAATTTTGAGTACCATGTACAGAACCTTTTCTTTTATAAATTAAAGGAGTTATGAAATGTAATAATTAGAAATGGTGGAATGAAATGTACAATACCTTGGCCTTTTCAAAATATTTAAATGATTAGTGAAGTGAAATAATCACTAACATGGACCTCCTAGGTAACCTTTGAATATAATTTGATTAATAAATTTAATATGATAAATTCCATTAACAAAGGTCATGGACAGTGACACGTCCCTTTTATCCCTTTAATAGTACAATTAATGGAATTGATTAAAGGCTTGGAAACAAACATGGACTCCTACCTTTTATCACTTTTACGTGAAATGATCAATAAAATGATGTTCAATGAATTAAATTGATTAAGGTCATGGAAAAAACATGTTCATTGAATTATTTTTTAAATTATGTTAATAACAGATAGAACAGAATGGCATCGGTGTGAGGTACCACAGTATATCACTGATGAACCACTTATATATTACATATTGGATGCCTTGAATTTTTACCTTAGATCCGACATTCTTGGACCTCCTCATACATCCTCCT
Organism: Viscum album; assembly: GCA_963277665.1. Taxonomy (NCBI): domain Eukaryota; kingdom Viridiplantae; phylum Streptophyta; class Magnoliopsida; order Santalales; family Viscaceae; genus Viscum; species Viscum album. Next base: position 2,079,363,376 of record OY728143.1, on the reverse strand, counting down.
TTGGATCCAACAAAGTCTTTATCGATTTTACTCTGGTTGGGATCTGTGGAGTCAAATAGGACAACCTCGGCTATATTTTTTGGGATCCTAGATCATGTGGGTCCAAATTGCCCTATATTTTCTATGGATAAGATCTATAGGCTCGAAGTGGATTCCTTGTTCATTGGCCCCCAATCCTAGCCCTCAAAGGTTTTATACCTTATTATTCGGCATATGTCGTACTTCCTTGAAACTTAACATAACTGTATAGGTTGTAGCTAATACCTTAATTTTTTATTTAGTTATTCATTACATATAGACATCTTGTTATAACATATTCTTATAAACAAGATTACATCACTTATCTTTACATTTTATTCCTATTATATTTTTTCATTGTTACATATTATATACAAAGACTTGATTTGTTATAGACAATGTTGGTGGTGGATTATTGAGTATATATCACAACATTTTGGGATATAGTTTGGTACCCGATAACTATTCATGGATATTGGTAGGGATAAGGATAAGTGGCCTACTAGGGATGCTTGATTTCTGTACTTAGAAAGAGTACAATAGTAGAGGACTTATCTTATTCTAACTACGCTATTTGAGATAGATTTTGGACTTTGTTCTTATTTATAACATGTTTTATATGTTTCCTTCTCCATCTTTATGTACTTTAGATTTTTCATATTAGAATCACATGATTGGTATAATTTTTTATATTACATTGGATATGGTTTTTACCATTTTATATATCATGGTTGGATATTTTACTTATTCCACTATTATTTACTCATTATGCTTCTTTTGTTCATTATTGGTATGATTATATAGTGACACACTCTAATCATGAGTGTATAGTCTCCCCAATATAATTTTATAGACCCTCAGAACTAGTTGAAACCCTCTAGAATATGGGGATATGTGTCTAAGCCAATGTGTTCATTGGTTTGGCTACGATTATCAAGTGAGCTCGGTCCGGACATCATAAAGTGGTATCAGATAACTTTTTCCATTTGTTGAACTATTTTGGTTTCTAGATAGGATAATAATAATGTGTTTGAATTTTTTAATAATTCTATGCATGTGAGTAGTTAACCCACATATAGTGTAAAAGAAAAATTTCCTAGGAATGGAATTGTTTCGTTGGATTATGTCTTCTATAGTTGAATTGATTTCACCATTATGGGATTCACATGATTTGTGAAATTTTATATCATTATGATTTTTATTTTACCCTTGGACCAACACGGAAAGGAGGTATTGTCTCATGCATCATTATAAGAATTTGAGGATTCAAATTTCATGAATATGTCATGAGAAATATATTTTAATGAATGCATTAACTACATCATGTTATAGTTCCATCATTGATATATTAATTAAATGAAAAACATTTATATATGATGAATAAGTAAAATAATTGGTTAATTAAAGTGTATGCATCATCTTAAATGGTTTTTTCCCATATAGCTTGATGGTGGTACCTTAATTTTCTGATTATTATATTTTCTATCCATAAACCATTTGTCACATGGGACAAAAAATTAGTTGGTTAGAATTAAATGGATTCAAATTTAAATTTAATGATTGTATGTGCCTCTATAAATTGGGAATCACGGCCCATCTAATTGTACCATCATAGTGTCTAGTTGCAGTTACATGACTTTCCAACTGAAATTTATAAATAAATTACTCTATAAATTTGGTATGGAAATGAATCTAATTGTACCATTTTGAATATATATATATATAAATTTTGAACTCTCTAATTCCTTAAAAATTTAAATGATGTGGTCATTGCAAAATGGGGATTCCAATTTCAACTTAAAGGGTGTTTTCCTAAAAAACATGAAATTAACACTCCATGTTTCGTAACACCTAGCATAATATAGAGATATGTCCATTGAACCGACCATAGTAGTGGGATGTTGGGAGTGTCTCTTGTGACCCTTATGATTTCATATACCACCCAAATATAGTCATAGGAGCAGGAAGAGGAGTTTTACTCTTAAATAGAAAGGCTTATACCTATCCATTTCTTTTTATTATGATTTAAATCTTTATCAAATCAATTGTGATGAATGTTATAGGAATTTTTATATTTATACCACCATGAATTCCTTGAGTTTCTCTCTAGGTTGGTAGTGATGATAAGTCCCCTGAGATGGTGGGACCTAATCTACCAATATTACCTCTAGTAGTGATACTTGTACAACCTCATGTTATACCTGACTAGGGCACTGATTCCCAGTTTCGAGAGGGATTCTTAAAATTTATGAAAAGTATGATGGTATCCCTATAACCTACCCCTACAATGGTATAGTTTACATGGGAATTTCTTCATTAAAATACACCAACTTTTTAGGGGAATGGTGGTCCATAGGCTACGAAGCCATTGCTAGAGTCTATGTTATCAATCTTAAAGAATCTTAACACACCTCTTTATAAGAGAGTGAAGTTCTCTATGTATATGTTGTGAGACATTTCCAAGGGATGGTGGTTTGTTATAACCCAAGAGGAATATCATCAAGATATGGTTTGGAGGGATTTCAATATGGACTTTTGTGATTATTTATTTCACGATACACTGATGGATGAAATAGATATGGAGTTTATACACCTAGATAAGGTATCTTTATCAGCTATTAAGTACTCTAATAATTTCAAAAATCTCCATAATTTCACACCGATCCTTCGATTTGATGAGGTATCCTCGACTATGTGATTTAAGGATGGTTAAAATCATTAAATCAGGTCATATGAGAACTTTTTTTGACCATCGTCATCAAGATAGCGAATCAGGCACTAAATACTGAGTGTAACCTAAGAGAGGTCTGGGGTGTGATCCAGGGTAGTTCTTCTTTTAGAAACAAAAAATAATTTGACCAGTGGTAAGAAGAATCACTATGAGATTTATTAAATAGGTAGTAGTGCTCAAAGTGTGTGGCCAAGTAGCCACGTGAGTTTTTTATAAGTGTGGTAAGAAGGGAAATAAGAAACCCCAGTGCAATAGATCCCTTGTTGAGTGTAGGTATTATAGTGGGATGAGGTGACTTTAGGTATTTTGTAGGAACATTTCAACTATAACTAGTGGAAGAGGAGATGCATTTTAAAGACCCGGTTTTTTTCATTTAAGACTTTGGAAGTTTTATAAGTATATTTCTAGAGCTAGGCATTGAGATGGCGTACAATTATGAGGCTTGGTGTGCCTGAAATAAATTATATAAAAATATTAATTGTATTTTATATTATTCATGTGATGGAAATGGGATATATCTTAAATAATATCTTCGATCTAATCTTTGAGATCGTGGTTGAGTCTGGAATGTGGTGTTTACCCTATGAGGGAAATAACTTTTGTCAGTGTAGGACTTCTATGAGAAAAGTGAACCATGGTTAAAATACAAAATAAAATAATTCAAAATAATTAATTTATCTCTAATACTGAATCAAATACATTTTTCAGGGTGACTTAAATAGGAAAAATAATACCATCATTGAGTTCGGAATGAGTTGTTTTTCCTAGGTGCAACATAATAAAGAGGGGGTGTGGGAATTTCGGATTCCACACCAAGCACAGCTCCTATAAATATAGATTAAGGGAATTAATTAAGTTTAGACATTATTTCTCTTTACATCTCTACTAGGTCTCTCTCTCTCTCTCTTATCTCTCTCAACCGTTTTTCATCAGATCGAGGAGAGATCTCTACCGAAACCTCGGAAGATCAAAGTAGAATCACAGTGAACATGTCGGCAGTGTTAAACGGATCAATAGATATAGGATTTATTTTACTTTTTAGTTCCAATTAAAGTTTTCATTTGAAAATCCTTCATTTCCTTTTTTTCAATATTTTGATAATCGTCGATGATGGTCATACTAACATGGTCATTAATCCATACTAAAAATAACATTTTTTTCATCGTGTTCTTTTCGCATTCTTTGGGTTCTTGGATGTTTATTATTGGATGCATCAAATCATTAACAGGTCGTCGAGCAGAGGTTGGCACTACGAATATCTCATTCCAAAGATTCTAAAACTGGTCTCGGGTTAATTTTTGGGTGATCGGTGAAGTCGCGGTGGTCCGCGTAAGCGACCACCGGAGTAAGGATGGCATGCGGTGGTGGTGCCTGATAGCCATGGAGGTCAGCATGGTGGAGCGACTATGAAGAGTTGAGCAGACCGGCGATGTGATCTACTGGGGAGCAAGCGAAGGGACTCTAGCAAGCTACGATGTCGATGGGGTACACCAGGACGGCAAGGCGGTTGCTGGAATGCGGCATCAATGGGATGGAGAGCTGGCAAGCGGTGCTTCGGTGGAGTAGAGAAGAAGGCAGTTGTGGGTCACTAGAATGTCTAGGGGATAATGGGGTTGCAGTGCATGACCCTATGTGGCAGCAACCCGCATGATGCAGTTCAGGGTGGTGAAAAAGTGATCGGCATACTGGCCAGGTCGGGGGTTCGTATTGGTCGGGCCATGCGGTTAGGCCGCGTGGTTGGGTCGTGGGCCAGCTATAATAGACTAGGATAGCTGGGGTGGGGCTGGCCCAGGTGAAGCTAGTCCGTCCAGACTAGGGTCGAATCGGTCCAATTTGGGCTAAGGCCCTTTAAAGGGTCGTATCTCTTAAACGACATGTCTGTTTGATGGGTCATCTACGACCACAAGTACCTCCCTTCGAGATGGATCTTTATATACTAATTCAGAAATTTGAAGTCTTGGTCTCAGGGTTTGGCTACATGAGACTCATAAAATTAATAATAATAATTTAATTATTATTATTCAGGGATATTGTATCAGACCCATATTCTATATGTAATGCCTTTTTGACATTCCTTCAGCGGTGTTGTGAACCTGTTATTTGTATGAAATTTTCTATAATGATTTTGGGTTTTTAAACCAAAGATAGAGTATAGGTCCCAAGAGGCTCAGTTTGCACGTGTTGCGGGGAAATGCATCTTTTCCATCGATTATCGATTCTAGGCAGAGTAGTCAATCCTGTGTGTTTTTTCAGGATTGTCACAATGGTGTGATCCATATAATTGTTCTGGAATCAAGGTGTGGGCCCCAAAATATTTCATTCAAGAGCAATGTGGAAACTTGTGTCTTTTCCATTGACTTTCCATTTTGGTAAAATGAATAGTCGATCTTGAAAGTTTTTCCACAAGGATCGAAATATTGTGATCTATTTGGATGTACATAGCCTTGTTCATTATATTATAAAATGTGAAGACATCAGTGTAATATCTATGGAATATCATTATGAAGTTCTTGAAGATAACTCATGGATTGGGTCAGATTAGACTCTTGTGAGAGTGGAGAAGATGTATGAATAGATGCGGTCAAATGTTCTAGGGATGCTTGAGGAGGCGTATTAGGGAAATTATGTTTTTGACCCTCCATACTAACCTATATTTGTGCACCAATCGGCCATTGGACTAGGCATGCCATGTAATTTGGGAGTACACTGGCATGCCTTGGGTTATTTGTTCACAATTTACTAACCAAGAATGGGTAGGTACACGACCAGGCGACAAGGTGGGGCCACATGATGTATGGGTTGCACACACATCATGTACTACAATAAGAATTCTTCTACCTCTTTTATCTCTTTTTTTACAAACATTATGGAATATGTGTATCCTACCCTGAGTGTTTTTTACATAGAAAATGATGTTTCACTCTGTAGTGGATTCTGAGATGTGATGTGAGATATTCCAGGAATGATACCTATTTGGGGAGACACTTGATGACTATAGTGGTGTTCTTCCCAAGTGGTATCATCCAGTAGGAATGACCAGTGTTCCTCAATGCTTTTCTAAGAGGAATCATCCCTCAGAGAAGACCAGTGTTCCTTGATTTTTTTCTGAGAGGTACCATCCAGTAGGGATGACCAGTGTTCTTCAATTATTTTCCAAGAGGTACCATCCAATAGGGATGTCCAGTGTTCCTCAACGCTTCTGTAGAGGTACCATCTAGTAGGTTTGACCAGTGTTCTTTGGTGTTTTTTGAGAGGTACCATCTAGGAAAGATGGCTAGAGTAGTTCTAATAATACCTCTGTAACACCCCGAGATTTTATGAAAAATATTATTTTAATTTCATTGATGTCTTGTGTTGTACGCTACACCAAAATTATCTTGTGCTATACTCAACGCCGTATTAGATAAAATTATATGCAAACACTATTCTTGGCTTGTGTTGCATGCAAGAGCGACCTTCCTCAATAGCATGTGTTGTACGCAATACTGAGTTTCACTAAACAATGATATATTGTTATAATATTATTATGAACATTCCATTATGAATAGTAGTAACTACATTTATAATTTAATGACATTATCTTACACATTTTATAGAACAAGGTATGACAACAAAATAAATTTTTCGGGTAAAATAAGTATTTTTCAAAAAATGTAGTTTTGTCACCTTTTGATGGTGCACCCACATTAAATTTAGTTTTTGACTTGTTTATAAGTTCAATTTGACAAAATAAAATTCTTATTTGGAATCAGGATATAAAAATTTACTTTGGAAAAAATTTTCATATTATTCTTATAACTTTCATATTTTAATGAACAGTACAAACATGTTATATTTTAATTAAAAACAACTTTTTTCATCACAATAATTTTTATATTTAAATTATAATATTGAATGTTTTTAAAGTGTAAATATAATATATTTTTACCATTTATTATAATTTATGTCATTACCATTAATTTTACAATGAATTCATAGATAAAAACATTTCAGTCTTTGGCAATGTTTTAACTTTTAAAACCCATTTTCTTTACAACGGGATTAATTTTAAATTAATTACTTAAACTTTTGTGTTTTGAATTTTGAAAAATGGATTCCATATTTGAGTTTAGTAGGTCAAAATTATGTTATTATTTTACTTTTATTTTTTTGATATTATGAATAGTAACTACGGTAATTTCTATTTACTGCAGTTGAAGGTAAATCGGGTAATTAAGGGTAAAAATAAGATTATAAAATTACCCTAACACATACCAAAATTATATTAAATGACTAAAGGTCTACCCATATCACCTAAGGGTATTAATAGATTAATTTTATGGACTTTTGACCATGAAAATAATTTATTTATTATTAAAACCAAAGAAAGTGACAAAATGTCACTCTCTTAAATCTTATAAGTATAATAATTTTAATTCAGTGATAACCATCATGAAACTTCAAACATGAATTGTATCTAGGAATATAATAAAATTATCTACATCATGTGAATTTATTTAAAAATTTTAGGGATTAAATAATTATCATTAAAGGTGACACAATAGTGATGTTGAAATTATTTTATTGAGTGAAATATCAAATAAATGGTATTAAAAATATTAAAATAAATATTATATGAACTATTTAATTTGATCCACAACTTTTATAGATAAATATGAAATGTTATGAATCTATTAAATCTTTTATTTCGAACATATCTTCTGGGTGGAATTTATTTAAATTAAAATAAATGAATAGTGTCAAAATTGACACTCTAGTTATTTAATAAAAATAACATAACATAAAATTGTTTAAAAATCACAAAGAAATTTAAAATTTAAAAATTAAAATTTATATGGTCTAATATGTTTTAAAGTATCCAATTATGGACAATTCACAACACATAAGTAATTATTTATAACAATTTAAAATTTAGAATCTTATTACCACAAATAAGATTAAATAAATTAAATAAGGATAAATCAAGTTTATAAGGTTTAAAATAAATTTAAAACATGTATAAATTTTATTGGTTTATGATATTACAACCCTATCTAATCTAATATTCTAATATGAGTCATTTTTGGAGGTTTTTAAGTGGGTTTTGATTTATTATAAATTAATATTTTTCAGGTTCACGAAGGTTCCTCTCTCCTCCCTTATAAAAGGGCACCTCCTCCCTCTCCTCTTCACAACACTTTGAGCCTTCATGTTCGGCCAAAACCTGCCCATTTCTCTTCTACAATTCCATAGAAATATTCTAGAGGTTTTTTTCTTCTCAAAATACCAACTCTAGTCCCTTAATAGGTAGCTTAAAGGAGGTGCGTCGAAGAAGAGGTAATCTCTTCTACCGATTCTTTCAAGTTTCTTTCTTCTTAAACTTCCTATTATTTAGTTGTTTCATTGTAAAGTAATAAAATCAGTATCACTAATATAATTATATGATATTATAAATATGAAACAACCCCATTTCACCATCTATCCATCCTACGGAAAACGAAATCACCGTGCGTGCGTACGTACAGAATACCATCTCCACACCGTGGTATAATTAGTTGTTCCACCACCACCTTACTTGGATTGGTATAATGGTGTAAGGAATAACTATATCTGGTTATTATAACATCATACTAATTCTGAGATATTATATCATTCACTCCAATTCTATGGGAACGATATCATCGTTCGTGCGTACGTACGGACTATCGTCTCCACAAATGCGATGAGATTCATTTTCCATGATTAACGATTCAAGTATGATTATAAAGTATATATATATAATAAAAATCATGAGAGGTATTAAATAATAATGAAACTGTATTTATGTACATATATGTTTCATTTACTTAATTCCATTCAGTTCAATAAGGAAATAAAAACAGTGTTCATGCGTACATACGACCTACAGTCTCAATGAACTGTGTATTTCATTCCATTTATCGATATATCATATATATTTATATACGGAATATATATTATATATAAATAATTTTTTACATTCTCTATTTATGTAAATAATTATATGATTAATAATAACAAGAACAACAAATTGAAACACGTATGATAAATGAAACAATTTTACCCAAAGCACTGCTTTAACATAGAATTTACAAAAGAACAGGTAATATAAAGTCATAAGTGAACCATATATGATATAATAACAATGAATATGATTCTTTAATAATTCAATGACATTATATAAATCATTATATAGTAGGTTCGGATACATAAGAAGCATATCGAACATACGGTAAGGGATAATTATTCCAATCTCATTCTTATACGAGATTATTTATTCGTAAGTATTTACTGGGGTTATAGTTTTCATCCATGTCTATAAAAGGTTTTTCATAAAGTGTTTAATATTCTTCCATGTATTTTTAAAGTCATTCTTACCCCTATTTGACTTTTACATTGTGTTATGGAAGGTGTCTATCTTTTGTTTACCATACGAGGAACTTTTTGAATTTTCCAGCAAAAGTACGAGGAGAATGTTTTTTTAACTTATACGGCATGAACGGATTTTTACGGTTTCATAACACCTAATTCTCATGAATATTCCTCTACATGTTTTCATGGTTATTTTCAATAAAATCCTTTTATTTTAAAATTGTGAGTCATTTTGTGAAAATAAAATGATTTTGAAGAAGAAAGGACATTTTTCTTAAGAATTCATTTTAGGTGTTTTATCAAAACTATTTTCCATCTAAGATGAATTATCTAGATTTTTTATGTTTCAAGTATAATGCCTCTATTGTTTACATGGTTTGATTTTTATTATGAAGAAATGATATCCATTTGTTTTATATGGATTATGTCACGATGAGATGTTGTTTATGAAACCCATTTTATTCTTTGGGTTATGATGAATGATTTATGTTTATTTTGTGGAACAAGTAAGAATGATTTCATTATGGGATGGGTGGGACCTATATCTCCCTCCAATGCATTAGGTAATGATTTCTATCTCATGATATAAACATGGCTGGAATGGCAAGTTAAACTGGTTCTGTGATATAGGACTGGAACGTGGAGTGAACTCAATTCCGTAAGGGAATTTATCCACTAAGATGGTCTTGGAAGCAATTCCTTGGCTACTATGGAAATCATATCATGTGATTAATGGTTTTACATAATTAAATGATTTATTCACATGTTATTTTATCATGATTGATGTTCCATTATGATATTTTCCTCACGTACTGCCATGTTTTATTTCATTGCTCAAGATTTTGATGTTTAAACATTATGTTCATGTTTTTAAGTTAAAATGTATTTTGTTTGTTTTATTTTCTCCATTATTACCCTTAATGAGAATTTGATCTCACCCTTTATATGTTTTATTTTCCCCAGGATATAAATAAAGGTTTTAGGTAAGAAAACAAAAAGGGGAAGATCTTTATGGGAGATGTTGAATATCTTTCACCATTATTAGAAGATTATGTTCTGAGTTTCCAAATTAACTAAACTATTATGGTACTTGATTTTTGGTTTTTCTTATGTATTCTGTTTTTCTCAAAATTAATGTAATTTCCATGTACGTAAAGTTTTGGGTCTCTATAGTTTGTATTAGAGGGAGGTTTAGTTAACCTTTTGAAACTAGGATATGAAAACTTTAGTGAAATCCCTAGAGATATTTATATGGCATGTCTTGGAATGCCCCTAAGGATAAGTATGTGTATAGGTTGTAGTCCAAGAATTACGGTAATGATATTAGAATTAAACCTAAGATTTTATAGATTTAATTCACTCCCCCTATATTATGTTGTTTTCCCTATCATGATTTTTTCCTCTCACACGATTCTTTTTGGGTTTTAAACGATGTCTGGAACCAGAAGGAACAGTTTTGATCAATGTAATGGAAAATGAAATGATTGTCCTCTTGAACAAACAAATGTTATTGGATATTGAGTGAAAAATCTTATTTCTATACTTACACAAGCTATGAATCATTATGGACTTCCAAATGAGCAGAGAAGGGAACAATATTCTATTGAGTCCTTCATGAGGCAACATCCACCTTCTTTCACTGGGTCATCTAATCCACTTGTTGCTTAATAATGGATCAGTACCATTGAAAAGATATTTTCCATACTTCTCTATTTGAAACATGAAAAATTAATTCTATCTATTTACCGTTTAGAAGGTGAAGCAGACCGATGGTGGACTCTAAATAAGAATACGAGGCCCTGAGATGAAATTGAATCCATGGAATGGGATGAGTTCAAGAACTTATTTTTCTATAAGTAATTCCATCGTATTCTTCTAACAAAGATGGAAAAGGAGTTCCTTGAGCTTAAGCAAAAGGATGATGAATCTGTTGGTATATACGAAGAAAATTTTACAAGTCTTGCAATGTATGCATCTGGATTTATCATCCAACCTAAAAGTAAAGTTGATCGATTCTTCAATGTCTTAAAACCAAGTCTTCAAAGTGAATTAGCTATAACAGACTTTAGTAGCTATGAAGAAATTGTGAATTGTTCTATCAGGGTAGAACTCCAATTTGGTGTTACATATCCATCTCATGGTTTTGACAAGAAACAAAAGATGGAGTTCAAGGAAACATCTCAGAACAATGGTGAAAATATGATGAATGTTACTTTATGCTCAAATTGTGGAAAGCAGCATGGTGGAGATTGCCTAAAAGGTACTAGAAAATATTTTAAGTGTGGAAAAGAAGGTCATAGATCAGTTGAGTGTCGAAGCAATGGGAAAAATATAGCTAATGATATGAATAGATAAAAGACTACAGAGAATGCTCCACCAACACTTCAATACTTCAAGTGCAAGTAAATGGGGAATTACGCTAATCAATGCCCTAATCCAAGGGTTAATGACGATCGACATGAGAAACCTCTTAAGTCAAAGGATAAAGTGAAGTCACATGCGATCACTATTTGTGATGTTGAGTATGACAATGATTTGTGGAATGATTAAGTGTTTATGTAATGGGATTTCAAAATAGTATCATGGAATCTCATTTATGGTATCATGGAATTTTGGAATATCTATGTATTGGTTTTCAATAATTATATGGTACCGGTAACCATGAAATGTGATTGAAATTTTTTTAGAAATAAGATGACATGCGCATAATGAAGGGATAAAGAGAAAATGAAATGAGAACATGACTGATATTCTGGTTTGAGTATATAGAAATTTTGGGATTTTGGTATGTGGAAAGAGTTAACTTTTGACAGCATTCATGTTTTCACTATGGTTCAATGGGTATTTATTTTTTTCAAGAGAATACATGATTAAGGTATTCAAATGTTTGGAATGTGACCAAAAGGATATATCATATGATATATGGGGGATAAATGATGGTATTCACATGCTCGGTAGATGACATTTCTAGTAATTGTTTTCTTTATACTATGAGCTTGGACAGAAGTATTTTAGATAAGCCTAAAGATTGGAATAGATTATGTTGGACATAATATAGTATTGTTTAAGGATAGAACTTTTTCGATATTATTGATGGGATGTTATAATAATGTAGTTTTAGAAAAAGGGCAATCTTCAGGATGGGCGACAACCCATCACGTCAGACAAGGATGTGGGAATCAATCCCACAACTGAAGTGCGACATGCCTTTATCACCTACCACTAGCCTACAAGAAGTCCCTGGTTAGTAGAAATTAGTTTTAATTTATTAATTGGTATGATATATGAAGTATAAGTCCATTTTAGGAACCATATAAGATTAATCTCACTATAGATGGACTTATGTATATTTAATAACTTTTGCTATCCTTTTGTTTGAGACAGATGGAATGACTTATCATTCTATCGCATGATCCACTAACACTTCACAGAAGACAAATTCAACTTCATTTCTTTAAGAGATGAAGTGGAATTTGTTCAAGGAATGAACAACAGTGAGATTGTACCAAAATCAAGAAAGTATTTCTTCTAATTCCAATTTTTTCAACTTTAGGGAAATTATCTTAGAAACCAAAAATGTTGTCCTATTGCCCTGATATCTGATGAATTAGATGGTACCTTAGATCATCATAAATTTATGGCTTTTTCATTGTTGGTTTTTTCATACCCATGTTCTCTACCACTCTCCATCAGAACTTGATGGTTAGATTTCTCTTCCATGTCTATATTTTCACCTATGTTCACCTCTGTGGAAACCCAGTGATTAGTTAATTTGGGTAACCGTTACGTTTCATAATTTATTTTTTAATGTTAAGTTTTGGTATTCCTATTTACGATGAGGGTTTCTATTAAATAAACTTTCAATTAGTAAACCATTTATAACCCTGACGAATTTCGAGGGTGAAATTCATTTTAAGGGGGTAGAATGTAACAACCTGAGATTTTATGAAAAATATTCTTTTAATTTAATTGATGTCTTATGTTGTACACTAAACCAAAATTAGCTTGTGCTATATGCAACACCGTATTAGCTTGTATTATATGAAAACATTATTCTTGGCTTGGGTTTCACGCAAGAGGAACCTTCCTCAATAGCGTGTGTTGTACGCAATACTAAGTTCCACTAAACAACAATATATTGTTATAATATTATTATGAACTAGACTTTATGAATAGTAGTAACTATATTTTTAATTTTATGACATTATCTTACACATTTTATAGAACATGGTATGAAAATAAAATAAATTTTTCAGGTAAAATAAGTATTTTTCAAAAAATGCAGTTTTTCTGCCTTTTGATGGCGCACCCACATTAAATTTAGTTTTTGACATATTTATAATTTCAATTTGAAAAAATAAAATTCTTATTTGTAATCAGGATATAAAAATTTAATTTGCATAAATTTTTCATATTATTCTGATAACTTTCATATTTTAATGAATAGTAAAAACACGTTATATTTTAATTAAAAACAACTTTTTTCACCGAATAATTTATATGGTTAAATTAAAATATTGAATGGTTTTAATGTATAAATAGAATATATATTTATCCTTTAATATAATTTATGTCATTACCATTAATTTTACATTGAATTCATAGGTAAAAACATTTCAATCTTTGGCAATGTTTTAACTTTTAAAACCCATTTTCTTAACAATGGAACTAATTTTAAATTAATTACTGAAACTTTTGTGTTTTGAATTTGTAAAAATGGATTCCATATTTTAATTCAGTGGGTCAAATTATATGAATATTGTACTTTTATTTTTTTGATATTATGAATAGTAACCGCGGTAATTTTTATTTACTACAGTTAAAGGTAAATCTGGTAATTAAGAGTAAAAATTAGATTATAAAATTACCCTAACACCTGCCAAAAATATATTTGATGACTAAAAGTTGACCCATATCATCTAAGGTTCAGAATAGATTCATTTTGTGGACTTTTTACCATGAAATTAATTTAATTATTATGAAAACCAAAGAAAGTGACAACATGTCACTCTCTTAAATCTTATAAGTATAATAATTTTATTTTAGTGATAAACTTTATGATACTTGAAACATAAGTAGTCTCTAGAAATATAATAAAATTATCTACATAATTTTAATTTATTTAAAATTTTTAGGGATTAAATAATTATCATTAAAGGTGACACAATAGTGATGCTGAAATTATTTTATTCACTGAAATATCAAATAAATGGTTTTAATAATATTAAAATAAATATTATATGAACTATTTAATGTGGTCCAAGAATTTTCAAGATAAATATGAAATGTTATTAATCTAATAAATATTCTATTTCGAACATATCTTCTGTGTGTATTTTATTTAAATTCAAATAAATGAATAGTGTCAAAATTGAACCTATTGTTATTTTAAAAAAATAACATAATATTAAATTGTTTAAAAATCACAAAAATATTTAAAAATTATAAATTAAAATTAATATAGTCTAAAATATTATAAAGTATCAAATTATGGACAATTAACAACACATAAGTAATTATTTATAACAATTTAAAATTTATAATCTTATTACCACAAATAAGATTAAATAAATTAAATAAGGATAAATCAAGTTGATAAGGCTTAAAATAAATTTCCAACACGTCTAAATTTTATTGGTTGATGAGATTACAACCCTATCTCATCTAAGATTTTAATATTAGTCATTGTTTAAGGTTTTTAAGTGGGTTTTGATTTATTATAAATTAATATTTTTGAGGTTTCCAAAGGTGCCCCTCTCCTCCCTTATAAAAGGGAACCTCCTCCCTCTCTTCTTCACAACACTTTGAGCATTCAATCTCAGCCAACCCATGCCTATTTCTCTTCTTCACTTCCCTAGGAACATTATAGAGGTTTTTGTCTTCTCAAAAGACCAACTCTACTCCCTTTAGTGGAAGCTTAAAGGAGGTGTGTCGAAGAAGAGGTAATTTATTCTACCGATTCTTTCAAGTTTCTTTCTTCTTCAACATCCTATTATTTAGTTGTTTCATTGTAAATTAATACAATTAGTATCAATAATATACTGATATGATACTATAAATATAATGTCTCTATTATTTACATGGTTTTATTTTAATTATAATGAAATGATATCCATTTGTTTTATATGGATTATGTCACGATGAGATGATGTTTACAAACCCCATTTTATTATTTAGGTTATGATAAATTATTTATGTTTATTTTGTGGCACAAGTAATAATTATTTCATTATGAGATGGGTGGGACCTATATGTCCCTCCAATGCATTTGGTAAATATTTATATCTCATGAGATAAACATGGCTGGAACGGCAAGTTAATCTGGTTCTGTGATACATGACTGGAATGAGGAGTCAACGCGATTCAGTAAGGGACTTTGTCCACTAAGATGGTCTTGGTAGCAATTCCTTGGCTACTATGGAAATCATATCATGTGCTTAATGGTTTTCCTTAATTACATGCTTTATTCACGTGCTATTTTATCATGATTGATATTCCATTATGATATATGTCTTACGTACTCCCATGTTTTATTTCATTGATCATGATTTTGATGTTTAAACATTATGTTCATGTTTTTATGTTCAAATGTATATGGTTTTTTTATTTTATCCCTTCTTAACCTTACTGAGCATTTGATCTCACCCTTTATATGTTTTTTTCCCCAGGATATGGTGAAAAGTTTTTGGTAAGAAAACAAAAAGGGGAAGATCTTTATGGAAGATGTTTAAGATCTTTCACCATGATTATAAGATTATGTTTCGAGTTTCCAAATACAGTAAACTATTACGGTCCTTGAGTTTTGGTTTTTGTTATGTATTGTGTTTTCTGCAAAAGTAATGTAATTTATATGTACTTCAATTTTGGGGTCTCTACTACCTCTATCTGTGTTGGGAAGTGGTCCCTAATGCCAATTCCAAGTGGAATACCCATAACGTTCTAGGGAGTATAACCTCGATGAACAAGAGTGGAATCCCCCTGACGTAATAGTGTGTGAGTCGACTACGATGACTATCATATTGGAATCCCCCTAACTCATCAGCATGTGGGTCCCCTATGATAACTATCACAGTGGAATCCCACTCACAGCTTAGGGTGTGGGTCCTTTACTATGAGTTGGAAATCCCTCAGCCGTGCGGAATAGTGAAGAGATGTGGTTGACATAACTTTAGACTCGTGAGAAAGATGGATGCTTTCCCCACCAAGACACATCCTTGTGAAGCAAACTAAAACCATGAGGCCTGTATAGTTCTACCCAAATCGGATATTATCACAGTGTGGTGATTGAGTCACTTTTACTTCTTGTTCAGGGAATATGTGTGGGATTCTTGGTATTGATTGTGATTAATTCTAGGACTATTGGTTACTCAGTTTCTTGGGATGAGTTTGTGATATGGTCATCCCCTTAATCTTTCATTTTGTTTTCTTGTTCGATCATATATATGTATTCTATTTCTTATGTCCACTCTTTCGGTTTTGGATACTCTCTTTCCTAGAGGGGTGAATATGAACAGGGTATTCCGTGTTCTTTCTGTGTCTAGCTTCTCGTGGTTAGATGATTCAACTCACCTACTATAGGTAGCAATGAATCGACGAGAAGTTCATCTTCTCACCATTTCTAGATCATTTTGTTTGGATGAGATTACTTCACTCTTTTGTTGGGTTGAGCTTCACCCCTTTATATTGTACCTTGTTCTATCTACTTCTACCACTTTAGTACATCTTTTGTTTCTCCCTTAAACCTTTTGGGAATCCTACTAAGGATTTTTATACTCACCCCTACATGGGATTTTCCGCACTCAATGTTCCTTTTCAGATGACAAACAGGTTATTCATGGAATCAAAGTAGATTAGGGATATGGGGTTCTTGGACCACATATGGTTGTAATAGATTGGGATCCAAGAGTAGTGATCTCTCATCTATTTCATTTTTCATTTTTCTTCTAGGTTGTGGCACTTTTCTGGTTGGGCGTGTATTTTTTCCATTTTCCATTTCATGTTACTAAGCAGTACTTGTACTTTTTAGTGGTTCATGCATGCTTGGTTTATTTATAGTAGTGTTGTATTATTTGTTCCATTCCCTCTACAAATTTTCATCGAGTATGTTATGTGTGTGTGTGTAGTTTTTTAGGCAAAGTCCTCCTTGAGTTGGTTGTGCCTTCGGTGCTTGTCACCACCCCTAGCCTATGGAGGTGGGCTTGGGGTAGTTGTGTCTCGAGCTCTGACGTGGGTCGGATCATGAAAAAGTGGTATCAAATGTGGTTCAACCCTTGGTATGTTTTTTTTACATTTCCCTAAAAAGGTCTTTGTTGGATTTAGGTAAATAGTTTCGAAGTGTCTCAAGAGTGGCTCTCAGGCCAGGGAGTCTAGTGATGGTACGGGTGGCTGATGTATTCATTCACCCGGACCCTTATTACCTGCTTGTCAACTTGGAACCCTAATATACATTTTATAAGAAAATGTTACATGCATCATATTGGATCAAGACATTGACTACCCTTCTATATTCATCTCCCCATCATTGATATATATAGATATATATGTTCATAAGACCGTGGAACTCCTTGAAAGCATTTTGGATGTCTCCATGATAACAGAAATCCAGGATACCGGCTCTTTTTTGTCTTGAAGATCCTATGAGTGACAAGGCCTCAGTTCATGAGCCATCATTTGATCCCCTTCCTCCAGGTAGGAAGATAGCATCACCTCGTCGTATAGAGTATAAAACAGCCCCAAAAGAGCGGACTGATGACGTGCACAGGCTAAGTTCAGTTTTTGAGTTCCAGAAACAAATATTGCATAGGTTTCGCAGCGATCGATACCCTCAAGCAGTAGAGGTTTGTCTAGATTCGGTGGTCCACCTCTTCCAGCTTGTACGGACACCGGAATATTAAAAAGTGGCTTAAAATCCATCCATTTCCACGTAGCTATTGGGAATTGGTGAAGCTTGGTTACTCATATACTTGATGAGTCAGCACTCCTGTGGGTTAACTTCCAAAAACTGTTTCATGAGGAGTTATACCCCTCATATTCGCACTCAGTTCAAATCCAGGTGATCCTACAGTTTCAATAGGGAGGGATGATGGTGACTGAGTGTGCAGCTAGTTTCAATGACCATGCATGCTACTCTCTGGACATGATCCAGTATGGCGACTTCTAAGCACAAAATTTTGAGTAGGGACTCCGTAGAGAGATCTGTGTTATCATAGTACCCCTATGCATCCCCACCTATGTTGGGGTGCTGGAGCAGGCGCTGGGGAGAGAGAACTTTCTATGATTTCATAGAGCTGGTAGTGGTAGTGAGTGAAGTTGAGCTAAAACGCCTTTAGTAGCTGTCAGACACCAATCGACAAGACCACGATGTCGGATGCCTCCCCATAATTAGTCTCAAGCATGTAGTTGTATGGGTCTAAGGCAGCGCAGAGCATGGGGACATCCTGGGGAGGGCTAGTGTTATGATTGTTATATGAAAGATGGCATGGCATTAGACTTCCTGACTAGACATGTTGAGAACACTAGGAAGACAGTAGGTTGACCACCGCGTTAGAGAGAGCGTTGTGATTAGGGTGGTCCCCGAGGAGGTGGTATTAGAAGAGGAGCACACGAAGATTGATGTGTGGGATGATGTTATGAGGTCTTTCCACCACCACTAGGCATCCCGCGTTAGGCATAAGAAGCTGATAGTTGGGACCGCGGGCAGTCACAAGCTTTGGATGTCTACGACTCTGTAGATCATGAGATGATAAGATTTATCCATTTGTCTTTTATACTTTTTCCACTATAATTTTTTAGACCCTCTATGAATTTCTCATTCTATCCTACTCCTTTCTTGAGGCTTTACCAGGTGTAGGATCGAAATAATGATGTAGATGTTCAATATACAAAAGGGGGTTGAATTGTATACTTTAAAAATTTCATTAAACAAGGAAAATCTATGTTTACCAAAGTTAAACTAAGATAATTCACAACACCTCTAATCACCAATTTGAGAATTGGAACCAAAGTTTACAATATGAGATTCTACATTAAATCATATAGAATCTAAACTAATCATAGTACAAGTGTAAGGAAATATAAGAAGATTATACGTTCCTTACAATACAAAAGTGCAGCGGAAAAACAAGTAGTAAAACTACAAGTAACAAGATATAAGTCTTTTAAACCAAAGACAAGGGTATCCAACAACCTTGGATAAAGGTCCCTTTATTTATACATTCAAGCAAGTCTGTCTTACCCACACCAGGGTAAGCCCTCAATACGAAGATCGTAATCTCTGTCTTGTTATCCCCGTAGGCCCTCAACTTTAAGGTAGTTGTAACCTCTATCTTCCTCAGCAAGGAAGCCCTCTAACTTCAAGGTAGTCAACAACTATGTATTCCTATCCCCGGAAGTCCTCGAATGTAGTCACCAACATTCGGAGTCGCACAAAGAAATCTGGACAAGCAGTTCAGTACACACAAGTCATGAAAAGCTTATCTCTCTAGAAATCACCTTAACAGCGTGTGGTCTCTAGATCGATCAACTTTTTGTTGAGCTCTTTCAAATGAGCTCTTATGTATAGACAAATTTCCAACGGTCAGCTCCCTCCTCCAACGGTCATATTTTCCATGAAATTCGTAGGGACCTGTACACGTGTAAGTCAACCAGTGGTTAATTAGAAACAGAATGGACGACATCGTTTAATAATAAATCATGTATAACTGAAGGAATGACATCGTTTTGAAATGAATCATATGTAAGAAAAATCCATACAAAATTTCGGAGTGTAATCAAATTAAAAGTTTGGAGTCTAACCAAAATGAAATTTGTATTCTATGTTAAGAAATGTTCGAATTCTTTTTTAGGGAATTCAGAGTATGGTTTTACCAGAGTTCAGAATCTAAACTTGCAGAGGTTCGAAGTTGAACTTTATAGAAGTTCAGAGTCAAACTCATAAAAGTTTGGATTCGAACTTCATAAGAGTTCGGAGTCGAACTCATGAAAGTTTGGAGTCGAACTTTATAGGAGTTCAGAGTCGAACTCATGAAAGTTTAGAGTCGAACTTCATCAGAGTTTGGAGTTGAACTCATGAATGTTCAGAGTCGAACTTCATCAGAGTTCGGAGTCGAACTCATGAAAGTTCAGAGTCGAACTTCATCAGAGTTCGGAGTCGAACTCATGAAAGTTCGGATTCGAACTTCATCAGAGTTCGGAGTCGAACTCATGAAAGTTCGGAGTCGAAATTCATAAGATTTTGGAGTCCAGAATTTGGATTGGAACTTCATTATAGTTTACATCCATAATTTGGATCCTAAACACATAATTCTCCAAATCTTGATCGTATACGACTTCTAGGATTTTGAGTATGAATCCTGTTTTTGTACTTAAGAAAAATATTGCTATGTATAAGAAAATCCAGGTTAGGGTAAATTTTCATAAAGAAGTAAATTTTCCTTATGGAGGTAAAATTTATATTTGCTTAAGTATAAGGTGTTTGTGATTTTTAAAACAATAAGGAATGGAAAATTCATAAGTAAAACCTTATTGACTCAACAATCTCCCCCTTTTTGAAAATCACAAACATCCTTACGAAAAAGAATATAAGTACTTAGAAAAAAATTCATTAGAATTTGAAATTAAAACTTATCTCCCGTTGTTCATGGATGAAAGTGAATAAAACTAACCCCCCCCCCCCCCCTTAGGCATTTAAACAATTAGGATTGTATTCTGAATTTCCGGAGTGGAGTTTTCATTATTGTAGGAATGAAAAACTTCATAGTGAAAAAATCCCTCTTTCTTTAAGGATATTTCACTTAGAAATTTTTCTTTCTCCTCCTAAGGAGTAGTTCTTTTTCCTTCTCCCCCTTTCTGATTTTCAAAAAGAACTTAAAGGAATAGAAAAGAAAATATGGTACCTGAAACATTAGTATATAACAAGATACATCCAACCAAATAACATTTCATTAGAGTTGGGAAAATTTTACAACGAAAGACAATTACAAAAAAAGATCGGAGTGGGTTTATTTGTCTTCCTTTTCCTTTAGAATCAGCTTCTTTAACAAAGTTTTGAGCTTCATTAGGTCTCTTTGGTCTTCCTCAACTTTCCTCTCCAAGGCTTTTGTCTTTTCTTCTTAAGCATTCAAAGCCTCTGCCTGAGCCTCGATAGCTTCTTTCTGTATCTTTAACAATTAATCTTGTTGAACGAGTCTTTTCTCAAGCTCGATCTGGAGATTTCTATCTCTTAAATGATTTTGAGCCAGATAATTAGCCTTGTCACTTAGTTCCTTCACTTTTTGACTCCGAGAACTCTTCTTATCAATCAGCTCAGCTTGAAGATTTTTAATCATTTTATCCTCGGTGTCAGAGGCATTTAGAACTTCACTCTGAAAATTTTCAAACTGCACTAAGTCTTCATCAACTCTTTTAGACCACTTTGTTACCTTACTGCAAGACTTTCTATGCACATCATAATCGATAAGAAAACTTTTTTGTTCAGCTTCGATCTTCACAAACTTATCCATAACCATGGATAAGGAATCTGATTTTTGATTCATACTTTCTTGCAGCATCTGGCATCTGGAATCTATAGTTGGAAAAATCGGAATGGTTTCCACCAACTTCTTCAGAGATTGAACCACAAAATCATGCCCATGAGATGATTATTTTGAATCAGATAAATCTCTTTGAGATTTCTCTTCTTCAATTTGCACTATTTTTCTCTTGGAAGAACCACCAACCTCCTTCGTCCTGAAGACTTATTTTGTTGGAGTATCCATGAGAGCTTTCTTTCCCTTATCAGACTTCGGAATTGGTTCCTTATTAGGAGATACTTCCTTGGATTCAGAAACTTGAATAATTTGTTCTTCATCTGGTTTCTGTTTTTCTTGTCCTTCCTCAAGAAAATTCCTCTCATAGGATTCTTCATCATCATATCAAACATTTTCTTCTTCTTGTTATTGCTTATCATCATTCTTACTACCTTCCTCACCTTCCTTTCCTGGAGCATCTAACTTAGCGGATTCTGCCTTATCTTTATAAACCTCTACTTTCTTGATCACGGCATCTAAATATTCACTTCCCTCTTCTTATTCTTCTTCTTCTTCAACCTCTTCCTCTAATTCTTCCTCGGCTTCTTTTTCAGCTTCTTCAACTACTTCTTTACCCTTGAATTTTTCCGGAGTGACATAATTCTTAGCTGGAGTTTCTGGTAAAGAATGTTCTGTAAGGAAATATTTCAGAACCGGAATCAACTCAGAAGATAACTCTATAGCTCTCAGCAAAGATTGAACCACTTCAGCTTCAGACACATTCTTTTTCATTTTCTTCTCTTTCGCCTGCTTCTCTAACTCTTTCGCAGCTTTTTCTTTAAAGGCCTTAGCCTCTTCAGGGTCCAATCCTAATTGTGGATCCCCTTCTTTACTCTTCTTCTTATCTTCCCTCCACTTAGTAATATCTTCATCAGGATATGTTTTTTGTTTCTTCGGATTGGGGGGAGCAGACTGGATTTCCTTAGATTTAGAATTTTCTTCATCAGCAGCCACTTCCTTAAGATTTATCTTCTTCCTTTGCTTTTTAGATGGTTTCGGAGTGTGTGTACCTTTCTGATGTGCCTAAACTTCTTCCATAGAAAGAGAGTATAATTCTCTGGATTCGCTAGAAAAACCCATCTTCATCCTCTTAAAAGTATCATCGCTTAGTAACATAAACTTACAATTCCAGAATTTTGATTTTCATGATACCTTGAAAGAATATAAGCACTGAACTATCATATTAGATAGTAAGGCAGGGAACATGATTATCTGAGCTCTCAAATTTCCTTCTTTGATGTTCTTGATCGTAATCAAGACATTTCTCATCAAATATATCATTCTTAGATTTACCAATAAATCTAAAACATAGATATCAATTTTCTTCAAATTATCCTTGTCACCTCTTCTTGGAACCAGAAATCCCAGCACCCAAAGCTAAAGAATTATATTGTTCGGAGTGAGACAAGAAATATTAATGGTTGAATCATCCTTAAGACCAAGACATTTCAGTGTCTTCTCCTTGTTGAAACTTCCTTCCTCATCTGGAAGTTTGTGTGAGCAAAACTTAGCTTCTCCTTCGTAGGATAAACCAACCAAGCTCGCGGACTTAGTGTAAGATAGCTTATAATTCTTCCCATAAGACTTGAAAGAAAACCATTCTCTTCCATCTTCCATCTGGAAGGAAACAGACTCATAGAACTCGATCACCAAATCAGTATAAACCGGATCCTGTTTATCTGACTTTTCTACACAAACATCTTCCCATCCATTCAGTCTAATATTCATTGAAATAAGAGATTCAAAATTATAGAAATCTGGATGCACCAACCTTCCCCTAAAGATTAACCACTTTGATATTGGCTTTGAATTTGACATATCTTGAGATGTTTCTTCAACAAACATTCGGAACAGAGAGATCTGAAGGATTCGGAATGGCTTTGCGAAGATTGGAACCGATGTTAAGAAGAGAAGCAGGGCTTTCAGATGAAAAATCTTTGAAAAACCAATGTGGGACGAGTCTTGGGGTCCCATTTATATAGGAGATGGATGTGACCTTTGGTCTTCCAAAATCCATCTAAAGGTTGAAAATGTTTTGATCTGATCTGATGGTTGAAAACACTAGTTCAAGAAAATCTTGACTCTCATCTTTTAAGGTTTTAAGGAAAACATATGGATTTGAGGAAAACTAGAATCCGAACTTTTAAAAACACAGGAAAATACCAGCAAGAAAAATATTATTACAAAACTTTAAGTAAGGAAATCATAGCTTTTGGATTGGATAAAAAGATTTTTCGTAATTGGTAATATTCTTCTAGAAGAAATGAATTTAAAAACAAACTCATTACGAAAGTTCCAGTACGAAAATATCGTTACGAAAATTCCAGTCCAAAAATCTCATTACGAAAGTTCCAGTACAAAAAATATCGTTACGAAAGTTTTTAGTTCGAAAAATATCGTTACGAAAGTTCCAGTGTGAAAAATCTCCATTCCGGAAGTTTTCATTTTGAGAATTTAAATCCTGAAAATTTCAGTTCTGGAAATTTCCATTTCGGAAATTTTTGTTTCATAAATTTTCATTCTGAAAACTTCAGTTCCGAAAAGTTTGAAAAACTAGCTATGAAAATTTTAGTTACATAATGTTTGAAAAACAGATTATGAAAATTTTAGTTACACTAAGTTTGAAAAAAATATTACGAAAGTTTTAGTTACACTAAGTTTGAAAAAAAGATTACGGAAATATAAGTTACAATAAGTTTGAAATGTACTCCCCCTATGAAAAGGAGGTTATTACTGTTAGGAGAATTTTTCAACATGAAGTTAATGAAGAATGATTACCTTACGGTTATCATTCCTAACTTTTTTTTTTGATGAATTCAAATCTATCATAGGGTATTGATTTTTTGAAAGTATCAGCAAGTTGATCTTTCATTCTGATAAACTGAAGAATGATATCTCCTTTCAGTGTGTGATCCCTAAGAAAGTGAGGCCTAATATCTATGTGTTTTGCATGAGCGTGATGTGTAGGGTTTTTACTTAGGGAAATGGGACTTGTATTATCACCAAAAATTTGATTCTTAGTAAAACTTAGGCCATAATCTCTGAGTGTGTGTTGCATCCGCAACACTTGAGTACAACAACTTCCAGCTGCTACATATTCAGCTTCAGCAGTGGAGAGTGCTACAAAATGTTGCTTCTTGCAGGACCAAGAAACTAATGAATCTCCTAATAAATGACAAGTTCTATATGTACTCTTTTTATCCATTATGCATCCACCAAAGTCAGCATCCGGAAAGCTTTTTAGAATAAAACCATTTCAAGAAGTATAAAATAATCCTAGATCCATGGTTCCCTTTAGGTAGAAAAAAAAAATTACCTCCTTTAAGTGAGATTCCTTAGGATTGGATTGATATCCTGAACATAAGCATACTGAAAAACATTAAGTCTGGTCGACTAGTTGTTAAGTAAAGTAGACTTCCTATCATACCCCTAAAAGATGTTTGATCTACTGGTTTCCCAGCTTCATCAAGATATAAGGAGTTTGAGGTATCGATGGGAGTACTTATACTCTTAGTGTTGTCATAAAAATACTTTTTGAGAAGATCATTAATATACTTATGTTGAGATATATAGGTTCCTTCTGCTCTTTGAGAAATTTGAAAAACAAGAAAAAAGTTAGCTCACCCATCATACTCATTTCAAACTCATATTTCATTAGACTTGTAAATGAATCAGTTAAAGATTGATGAGTTGAACCAAATATGATGTCATCAACATAAATTTGAACAATCAAAACATTTTTCTTATCTTTATTTATAAAAATGGTTGGATCTACATTTCTTTTAACATAGTTATTTTGAAGTAAAAATCTGGTGAGTATATCATACGAGGCTCGTGGGGCTTGTTTAAGACCATACAAATCTTTGGTAAGTCTAAAAACATGATTAGGATGTTTTGTATCTTCAAAGACAGGAGGTTGTTCAACAAAAACTTTCTCTTGAACATAACCGTTAATAAAAGCACATTTCACATCCATTTGAAAACGTTTAAAATTGAAGAATGCTACTAAGGAAAGTAGAATACGAATATATTCAAGTCTAGCTACTGGAGCGTAGGTTTCTTCATAGTCTATTCCCTCTTGCTGGTTATAGCCTTTAGCAACTGGTCTAGCTTTATTTCTAACTATGACTCCATTTTCATCACACTTGTTTCTGAAGACCCATTTTACTCCAATGATGAAAGTTTCATTAGGTCTTTCAACCAAGGTCCAGACTTTATTCCTCTCAAATTCATTTAGTTCATCTTTCATAGCTTTGATCCAATCATCATCACCTAAAGCTTCATCAGTGCTTTTTGGTTCTAATTGGGAAAAAATGCTAGATGTTCTACTTCATTTACTAAGGAACTTCTAATTCTTACAGGTTGATTTACATCACCAATGATACTATCACTGGGATGATTCTTAAGAAACACCTTATTTGGGTTTTGTAAAACATGTTCATCAAAATAGGGTAGAAAGTCTTCTGGGGTAAATGTTTCAGAAGTATCTTCTTGAACATTTTCCTTATCCGAAGGATCTTCTATCAAAGGTTTACAATAAGTTTTTGAAAACATATCCGAGGATGTAGGTTGGGATGGTTTAAAAACAAAATAATCAGACACATCAAATTTTATATGCACTGTTTCTTCAACAGTACAAGTATTTTTATTGAAAACTCTATATGCCTTAGAAGTTGTGGAGTAGCCTAAGAAAATTCCTTCATCAGATTTTGGTGCGAATTTATGTAAATTATCTTTAGTATTCAGAATGAATACTTTGCAACCAAAAACCTTGAAGTAGGAAAGTCTTGGTTTTCTACCGTTCCGTAACTCATGAGGAGGTTTATTAAGAAAAGGTCTAATCAAAACTCAATTTATAGTATAACAAGCAGTACTTACAGCTTCAGCCCATAAATGTCTATCTATAGAATATTCACTCAACATGGTTCTAGTTATCTCTTGAAGAATTCTATTTCTTCTTTCAACTACACCATTTTGTTGAGGAGTTCTAGGTGCTGAAAATTTGTGAGTAATACCTTTTCTACTACAAAAAGTTCTCAAATCAGAATTTTGAAATTCTCCTCCACGATCACTAAGAATAGTTTTTAGTGGAAGATTTTTCTCATTTTTAACTTGTGCTATAAAACTTTTGAAATAAGAAAAATCTTCAGACTTCTTTTCTAGAAAATAGAGCCAAGTAAATTTGGTGTAATCATCAACTACAACAAACACATAGTATTTTCCTCCAATACTTCCAGTTTGTGTTGGACCAAAAAGATCCATGTGCACTAACTGTAATGCATCAGTCGTTGAGACTTCACCGATTTATTTAAAACTAGATTTTTGCTGCTTTCCATATTGACAAGGATCACAAACTTTAGAAGAATCAAATATAAGCTCTATTATATCCTTAACTCGTCTCTTCTTAGAAAGTTTACATAAGTTACTAAGGTTATATTGGCCTATTCTTCTATTCCATAACCAGGAATGATCTTCCATTGCACTTTGGCAAGGTAGGTCTTGGCTCCTGAGGTCTTCTAGGTTCAATGTATAAAAATTCTCTTGCCTATTGGCTGAGAGAATAAATTCTTCCTTGGAATTGTGTACTAAGCACTTATCATTTCTAAAATTCACAAGGTATCCTTCATCACATAACCGACTTATGCTAATGAGGTTGTGCTTAAGACCCTTAACAAGTAAAACATTTGAAATCAATGTTTTACCAAGAAGAAAAATATTACCTATAACAATAATTTCTCCCTGATCATTATCTCTGAATGTTACCTTTCCTCCTTTCGTTTTGATAATATTTTCAAAATATATTCTATTACCAGTCTTGTGCCAGGAACATCCACTATCCATGTACCACGTATTGTTGTTGGTACTTCCTCTATCTTCCTGAAAATAAGAAAAGAATTAGACTTTCTGAATCCAAACTTGTTTGGATCCGAGATTTCCAGACAACAAAATTTTAGGCACCCACACTTTCTTAGAAAAATAGGCTTTATGAAAACCTAGAGATTGGGTTTTATTTAAAGAAAAATTCTTTTCCCAGTGACCACCACATTGACACTTAGTACAAAATGGGTCACTTTTTGGAACAAAGTACTTGTTACTAAACGTTGGTTTTGCATGGGTATAACCAAATCCGGATTTGTTTCATAAAGGTCGTATTTGTGAATGCATTTTATCAAAATTTTCTTTACCATGGGTAAATTTTGATAAACAGTTATTTAAGGAAAAAAATTGGGACTTCAGTTTAATAACCAAGTTTTTATCTCCAAAATTATTAGATTTAGAACTAGATCCAGGCTCAAAAACACTTTTCTTAGAAATTAATTTTACTAACTCTTTAGAAAGTTTGTTCTTCTCAGAACTAATTTCTTCAATATTTTTTGAAATACTTATTAAATCATCATTTTTCCTATCAAGATCTTTATAAATATCTGATATTTCTTTTGTAAGAATAATATTCCTAGAGTTTTCTTTATCATGTTTTTTAATTAGTTTAGAATTTTCAATCTTAAGAAGTTCAGCAAACCTAGAAACTTCTTCATAGGTAGGTGAAGTATTTTCTTCATCAGAAGAGGATTCTTCATCTGAAGAGTTATAATACTTACTATCATTAGAATTTAAATATACATTGGTCAATGATTCAGCATTTCATACCTTAGTCATAAATAAATGATTGTTAATGGGTAATCTGGCTATAAGACCAAAATTCTTCTATCCTGAAGATTCATAATCAGAAGATTCATCTGAAGAGTCACCACCACTAGCACTCCTGGTGTCATATGATTTCAGAACATTCTTAGCCTTGGTTTTGTAATACTTATTTATATTCCTTTCATAATGCCTTTCTATTATTTCTTTCTTTTTGAGCAAAGGGAAATCCGGTCTACATATGTCCAGCTCTCTTGCATTCATAACAAGTAACTTCTCCATCTTTCCTATCTTTCCTTTCCTTTTTCTTATGCTTGGATTGGAAATTTCTTTGGCCAGCTATCTTGTTCATTCTACGAGCAAGATTTGCTAACTCATTTTCTGATACTTCACTTTCACTATATTCTGATTGAATAACCACCTTTTTAGACTTGGATCTGGTTACTCTCTCAGGAGTCTTATCTTTCATATCATTTGATGTTGTTGTAAAAGCAACAGTACCATTCCCATTCTTCTCTTTGATGTTGTCATCATCTCTCTTCATTCTTGTTTCATGTTGGAGAAGAGTTCCAAATAGTTCATCAAGAGAAATTTGAGTGACCTTCATGTTCTCATCAATAGTTGTTCTTTTTTATTCCCACTCATTGGGAATAATATCAATTATCTTATCCACAAGGGATTCATCATCTAACTTTTTTTCTCCCATAGACTGTAAGCTATTGACTATAGTCTTAAATCTCTGTTGAACTTTACAGATTGGTTCTCCATACGGAAAATTGAATCCATGGTACTCTTCTCTAAGCATAGCTCTCCTAGTTTCAATCGCTTTAGAAGTGCCAAAGTGTGTAACTTCTAACTTCTTCCAGAGACAATTAACTGCTTCACAAGAATAAATTTGGCTATATATATTTCTAGTCATTGAACATAGTAAGGTATTGTGTACCTTATAATTGAGTTGATACTCTTGGTTTTCCTAGTTAGTGAAAGTTCTAACTACCTTATCAGGAATTTTATAATCACCAGTAAGCATAACAAAATTATACACTCCAGTATTATTAACAAAAGTCTTCAATCTATCTCTCCAATACTCATAGTCATTACCATCAAAGATTTCTGGTCTTGTAGGATTTAGATTATCAATAGAACCAACATTGATTCCTGCCATTCTTAAAACTATGGCAACCAAACTTGTTAGAAGAAAAAGTTCGTAACCACAAAGTTTGGAATGACAATTCGGAATGATAATTTGGAATGACCAAGTTCGGAATGATAATTTAGAATGAATAAAAACTTTCCCAGCAAGGACTAAGAACAATGAAAAATTGAGCAAGAAAAACATATATGTGAGTATAAGTATTTCAGAGACCTGCTCTGATACCAATTGTAGGATCGAAATAACGATGTAGATGCTCAATATACAAGAGGGGGGTGAATTGTATACTTTAAAATTTTCCTTAGACAAGGAAAAATCTATGTTTAACAAAGTTAAACTAAGCTAATTCACAATACCTCTAATCACCAATTGGAGAATTGGAACCAAATTTACAATATGAGATTCTACCTTAAAGCACATAGAATCTAGACTAATCAAAATACAAGTGTAAGGAAATATAAGAAGATTATAATTTCCTTACAATACAAAACTACAGTAGAAAAACAAGTAGTAAAACTAGAAGTAACAAGA
Organism: Viscum album; assembly: GCA_963277665.1. Classification (NCBI taxonomy): domain Eukaryota; kingdom Viridiplantae; phylum Streptophyta; class Magnoliopsida; order Santalales; family Viscaceae; genus Viscum; species Viscum album. Next base: position 2,079,333,366 of record OY728143.1, on the reverse strand, counting down.
TATAATTCTTTTAACCCAGAGAGAAGGGTATCCAACAACCTTTGTTAAAGGTCCCTTGATTTATACTTTCAAGCAAGTCTTTCTTACCCACACCAGGGTAATCCCTCGATACGAAGATCATAATCTCTATCTTGCTATCCCCGAAGGCCCTCAAATTAAAGGTAGTTGGAACCTCTATCTTCCTCAGCAAGGAAGCCCTCTAACACCAAGGTAGTCAGAACCTCTGTATTCCTATCCCCGGAAGTCCTCGAATGTAATCACCAACATTTGGAGTCGCACGAAGAAATCTGGACAAGCAATTCAGTATGCACAAGTCATGAAAAGCTTATCTCTCTAGAAATCACCTTAACAGCGTGTGGTCTCTAGATTGATCAACTTGTTGTTGAGATCTTACAAATGAGCTCCTATTTATTGGCAAATTTCCAAAGGTCAGCTCCCTCCTCCAACGATCATATTTTCCATGAAATTCGGAGGGACCTGTACACATGTAACTCAACCAACGGTTAATTAGAAACATAATGGATGACATCGTTTAATAATAAATCATGTAAAACTGAATCCACGATATGGTTTTAAATGAATCATATGTAAGCAAAATCCATACAACATTTTGGAGTGTATGCAAATTAAATGTTCGGAGTCTATCCAAAATGAAATATGTAGTCTATGTTAAGAAATGTTCGAATTATGTTTTAGGGAATTCAGAGTCTGGTTTTACCATAGTTTAGAATCTAAACTTGCAGAGGTTCGAAGTTGAACTTTATAGAAGTTCGGAGTCAAACTCATGAAAGTTTGGATTCGAACATCATAAGATTTCGGAGTCGAACTCATGAAAGTTTGGAGTCGAACTTCATAAAAGTTCATAGTCGAACTCATGAAAGTTCGGAGTCAAACATCATCAGAGTTCGGAGTCGAACCCATGAAAGTTTAGAGTCGAACTTCATCAGAGTTCGTAGTCGAACTCATGAAAGTTTAGAGTCTAACTTCATCAGAGTTCGAAGTCGAACTCATTAAAGTTCGGAGTCGAACTTCATCAGAGTTCGGAGTCGAACTCATGAAAGTTCGGAGTCGAACTTCATAAGAGTTCGGATTCCATAATTCGGATTGGAACTTCATTAGAGTTTACATCCAGAATTCGGATCCTAAAAACAGAATGCTCCAAATCTTGATCTTATACAACTTCTGGGATTTTGAGTATGAATCCGGTTTATTTACTTAAGAAAAATATTTCTATGTATAAGAAAATCTAGGTTATGGTAAATTTCCTTAAAGAAGTAAATTTTCCTTATGGAGGTAAAATTTATATTTTCTTAAGTATAAGGTGTTTATGATTTTCAAAACGAGAAGGAATGGAAAATTCATACGGAAAACCTTATTGACTCAACACCAGGGTGATGTAGTGTGTCATTCAAACCCTATGTTTGTGTTGTTCAATGTAGCTTTAAATGCATAAAGAATAGGTGTCCTTCCCCCACCAAGATTTGTTTTTTGTGACATGAGAAAAATCATGAGGACAATTCAGTGCCTCCCAAAGAAGATTTTGTCAAGGTGTGGTGGACGAGTCCCTCTAACTTTTCCATTTAGGGTGTGTTTTTATGGTGGAAAACCAAGCAGGTTCTAGATTTTCCAGTGGAGTTTTTATACTTGACATTCTTTTTTCTTCAGTTGCCACTAGTGGGATCAAAAGATTGCCTGTTTTGGGTATTACTCTCCTTCCAATAGGCGAATAGACACATGGGTTATTATAAATTCTTTCCATTTCTAACATATTTATTTCGGATGAATTTACTCACCTTCCAAATTTTATGATTACTTGCATTCTCAAATTTCAAGTCATGATACTATGCTTATCTTGTATTAGTTGAGGTGATGGAGGACCCATGAACAGAATCACATGACTCAGTATCTGGTGATAACTGTGGTAGTATTTTCCCAGAGAAATGTGGAGACACTACCTTCTAGGAGATCACATTTTGGTTTTCATAGAACACTAGTGTCTCAGGTGCGTCTCCATCTAGAGAGACGTGAACCTGAAGTGGTGACACTGGTTTAAATTCCTGCATGACTACAGCTTACAAATTATCTATACTCTAGGAAGAGGGGATATTGTAGTATATTCCATTATCAATAAGTCCCTGGATCACCTAGTGTGGGAAGTTTCAGAGCAATTATCTTTCCTGCAAATGACCCATGGTGGAGTAGAAGGGTGCAGTTTTCATAAGTTGGTGGTGATGACTCCTTCACTTCCTGTGCATGTAAGAGAGTCTTGGTTGTGATGCATCGAATTTGGAATCTTGTGTGACCATATATCCATGGGTGTTTCACCCGATGGATACTTTTATGGAGGGAATCATGACATCATGTTTTAGGAAAAAAAAATAGTGATTGTGGTCTCAACATGTGATGTATAGGTTCAAGCGAAAAGGAAAACTCTCCCCAAGTTTTTTTGGGTTGTTTGGGACCATTCCAAGAGATGGTGAGGTTCCCTACTACCCTACCCTACCCCCAATATCTGGAGAAGGTTCACGAAATCTCCCACATGTCCCAGTTAAATAAATATGTGCAGATTCTTACACACTCCATAGATAGAATCATACCTTATGAGGATGGGAAATCCCCATGGTTCACATGTTGTGACAGTACAGAAACATCTACGAGTTTCTTGGGAGCGGGAGAGCTAGGTGCAGGATCTGTGTCCTGAGATGTTTCTCTAGTTTTTCTTTTCTAGAATGAAAATATTGAAAGAGTAAATGATGTAGAGACCTAGGTTTTCCTTGTAAGACTTTGGAATATTTATATATATATTTCCAGAGCTAGGAGCTGAGACAGCATGCAATTTTGAGGACCGATGTGCTCGAAATAAATTATACTGAAATATTAAGTATATTTTATACTATACACGTGATCTAAATGGGATATCTCTTAAATGGTAGATCAAATCAGAAATTTGAGGCCACATTTCAGTCCGTAACATGGATTTTACACTAGGTAGGGTATAACTTTTGATGGTGAGGTACTTTTATGATAAAAGTCACCCAGGGGAAAATTATAAATAACATAAATAAACTTAATTATTTTATATCAAATTCCAAATAAAAAAAAAATTCAAATCAGTACTCAGATTATTTAACTGAGACGTTCATTGAGTTTAGAATGGGGTGTTTTTCCAAGGAATGACATAAAAAAGAGGGGGAATGGGAATTTTTGATTTCGCACCAAGTGAGGCGCCTATAAATAGAGATTGAGGGAATTAATTAGGGTTATCCAATATTTATCTTTCTTTCTCTACTATGTCTCTCTCTCTTCTCTCTCTCTCTCAATTGTTGTATATCAGATCGAGGATCGATCTTCACTGAAACCTCAGTAGATCGAAGAAAAATTGCAGATAACTTGTTGGAAGTGGTAAATGTATCAATCAAGGTAGGATTTCGTCTACTATTGAGTTCTGATTCAGGTTTTCATTTGAAAATCCTTTGTTGCCTATTTTTTTCCTTATTTGGATTATTGTTGATGATTAAAGCACTAATATAGTGATCAATGATTACTGAAAATCACTTTTATATCTTGTTCTTCACCCATCCTTCGGGTTATTAGAACTTAATTACTGGATACATCAAATCATCAACAGATCGTCGAGTAGTGGTCGGTAATGTGAATATCTCATCCTAAGGATTTTGAAGTCGGTATCATCATAATTTTTAGGCGATCAGGGAAGTCTTGGTGGTTAACAGAAGGGACCACTGGAGCATGGCCAGCTGGTATTGCTGGCGCACGGTAGCCACGAAGGGCAGTACAGCGAAGTGTCTATGAGAAGATGAACTACCCAATGCCATGATCGACTAAGGAGCAGGTGGCTGGCCTCCAACGTGTTGTGGGGTTAGTTGGGAAAACCAAGATGGCGAGGCAGTGGCTGGTGTAGGATCCTACTGAATAGAGATCTAGTGAGTGGGGAGTCTGTGGAGTGGATCCGCGGGCGGCTGTGGGTGATGAGGGAAACTAGGGGACAGCGGGGTCATGGTGTGCGACCCCAGTCGGCAACAACCCGCATGATGCGGGCTGCCACGCGGACCAAGCGATTGGCCAGCTGGCCCGGTCATGGGGAGCCACACTGGTTGAACCATGTGGCGGGGTTGCGATCTGGCTGAAATGGACCAGGTTGGTCGGGGTGCATCGTCCCAGGTGATAGGGGTCAGGCCAGACTTGGGCCGGACCGGCCCATGTTGGGCCATGACCGTTTAAAGGGTTGTATCTCCTAAACGGGGCATCGATTTGATGCGTCGTCTGTAGACACAAGTCCCTGTCTTCAAGAAAGATATTTTTAGACATTTTAGAGACTTTCAATACTTGGTATCATGGTTCAGGTGCATGAGAATCCTAAATTTAATAATAATAATTTAATTATTATTAGTTGGGGATGTTGTATCGGACTCGTCCTCTAAATGGATCATTCATTTGATGAGCTGTCATCTGTAGCATGACGCTGGTCTTTGTGTAGAATTTTCAAGACTACTTTATAATTTTTAAACCGAAGATAGGGTGTTGGGCCCGTGTTGACCAGTTCGCACATATTGTGGTGAAATGTATCTTTTCCACCTGGTATCTGTTATGGGTGAATGAGTAGTCTATCCCGTGTGTTTTCCCATGAGTATTTCAATGGAATTATCTTTATAACTATTTTGAGATTGAGATGTTTTCCCCACATGATTTCTTTTGAGCACAATGTGGCGACTTGCGACTTTTCCATCAACTGTCTATTTGGGGCGAATGAATAGTCAATCTTGTATGTTTTTCCATAAGGATCGAAATGGTGTGATCTATTTGATGTATGGATCCTTGTTCTTGATCTCATTAAATGTGGAAACCTGAAAGTAATATAGGTGGAAGAACCTTCTAAACTTCTTGAAGAAAACCCATGTCTTGTGTCAGCTTCGAATCTTGTGAGAGTGAAGCAGATATATGAAGAGATATGGTCAAATTTTATGGGCATCTTGATGAGGCATGTTTGGAAAATTATGGTTTTGAACATCTGAACTAACGATGAGCATTGTGTGCATGTACTCCTTTTTACTATATGTTTCATGCACTATCGAAGTACAATGGAACTCCTTGGGGTACTTTTTTACTATTTAATACCCAATAATGGGTAGGTACACGATCAAGTGATGAGGCAAGGCCACATGACTTGAGGGCCACACACACACTGTGTACTACTTTACAAATTCTTATACCTCTCATATCTACTTATTTTGGACTCAGATTTTGGAATGTTATTAGCCTATCTAGAAAGTTTTTTCATATGAGACATGATTGTGCCCTCTGTAGTGGCTTCTAAGATGCGAAGTGAGATGTTCTGGTAATGAAGCCTATCTGAGGCATCACTTGATGATTGTAGTGGGGTTCTTCCTAAGAGATACCATTCAGCAGGATGACCAGTGTTCCTCAATGCTTTTCCAATAGCTATTGTCTAGTAGGGGTGACTAGTGTTCCTTGATACTTTTCTAAGAGGAACCATCTAGCATGGTTGAGTAGTGTTCCTCGATGATTTTTCGAGAGGTACAATCCAGTAGGTATGACTAGTGTTCCCCATCACTTCCTGAGAGGTAAAATCTAGAAGAGATGTCCTATGTTCCTTGGTGTTTTCTGAGAAGTTCCATGCAGTAAAGATGGCCAAAGTAGTTCCAGGCTTACCTCTAAGTGGGTTGGGGAGTGGTCCTAGATGGAAGTTCTGAGTGGAATCCCCCTGACATACTAGGGAGTAAGTCATCAATGAACTAGAGTGGAATCCTCCTGATGCATCAGGATGTGGGTCTTCAATGATGACTATCAGTGTGGAATCCCTCTGATGCATCAGGGTGTGGGTCCTCTACGACGACTATTAGATTGTAATCCATATGATGCATCAGAGTGTTTGTCCTCTGTGATGACTTTCTGAGTGGAATCCCCCTAACACATTAGGGCATGATTCCTCTACTATGAGTTTTAAATCCCTCTTTTGTGTGACACAATGATGATATGTGGTTGATGTACCATTAGAATCATGAGAAAGAGAGATTCTTTCCAACTTACATGCATCATTATGATGCACACTAAAACCATGCGGGTGAGAGAGTGTCTCCCAAATAAGATAGTATCAGGGTTTGGTGATTGAGACCCTCTAACTTTCAGTTCAGGGAATACATATGGGATATAGGGCATCGATGTTGGTTATATCTATGACTGTTGGATGCTCACTTTCTTGGGTTGATCTTTTGTGATGTACATCCCCTTACTCTTTCATTTGGGTTTATTGTTTGATAATATGTATATATTAAATTTCCTATGCCCACTCCATGGATTTTGGATACTGTCCTTCCAGTAGAGGTGAAGACACATTGGGTATGCCATGTGTTTTTTTATTGCTTCTTGTGGTTGTACAAGTCTAACCTCCTACTATAGGTAGCAAAGACTTGATGAGAAGTTCATCTTCTCATTTTTTTTTCTAGCTACTTGTGTTTGTATGAGCTTACTTAACTCTCTTGTTGGGTTGCGATGCACCCATTTTTATTGTACCTTTTTCTATCTACTTCTCCCCCCTTCAGTACATCTTTTATTAGTCCCTTAAGCCTTTGGGGTATCCTACTGAGTATTTTTATACTCACCACTACATGGGCTTTACTCGCACTCGGTCTTCCCTTACATATGACAGATAGGTTGATCATGACATTAGAGGATATTAGGGATACGATGTTCTTGGACTGTATATGGCGGTTGTATCTTGAGATCTAAGAGCGAGGATCACTCAATTGTTTTACTTTTTAAATTTCTGCTGGGTTGTGGCACTTTTCTGGTTATGCATGTATTTTTTCCCTTTTTCCCTTTCTGGTTAATGTAACATACATTTACTATTTAGTGGTTCATGCATGCTTGTATTATTTATATAAGTGTTGTATCTTTTGTTCCTTTCCCTCAACAATTTTTCATTGAGTTGGATGTGTGTGTGTGTGTATAGGTTTTTGGTAAAGGCATCCCCATGTTTTTTGTTCCTTCAGCGCTTACCGCCACCCCCTAGACTATGGAGGCATGCTTGGGGTAGTTGCATCTTGATCCCCAGCATGGTTTCGGTCTTGACAGGAATTAGCTTCACCTTCAGAAGAAAGATATGCAACTTCACATCAAATAAGGAACTGGAGCACTACCGGCCATGCAGGACGAGGAGGTGGGCACAATTGAGAGATACTGACCATGGATTTAAAGTGTTAGTAGAGAAGGAGTTTCTAGGTAAGACATGATATATATCAAGGTGTTATATCAGGCTAGATATATTAAGTACATATAATCCTTGAGTAATAGATTTTTGGTCCATATATTGTTCTAGGTACAATTTTAGTAGTCTCTAATTTAGTATCTAACTTATTTGATACAAAAGATTCCCAATCCTCTATATTTGTTGTTTATATAGAGATTATTATCCTCATTATTGTGTATTAATGTGTTCTACTAACACTTGATACTATATTGGGAATTCTATTAGAGGGTGTAAACCAGTATAATGTGTTCCCCCATGAGATAGGTGGTTATCTTTTCTTATGGGAACTCCTTATCCTCAAGATGAAAGGTTTGAAATCATTATTGGGATATAATGGTTGGTTATTTATAATAATTATATTGATGTATTTCATTATATGGTTTCAACAACATCACTAGAGAGTGATAGTTATATTCACAAGTCTGAAAGAGATGTCCATGAAAGTTGAGCTGGACCCAAGAATCTTGGGCTGGGCAGAGTAACATTTCATATCATTAGCCTTTATATCGATGATCAGAGAACACGTCGGGATGATTTACCTCCTATAGTAGATCATTTCAAAGATGAATTATCTAAATATTTTATAGGGTACCTCTATAGAGGAAGGAATATTTTACTATTAGGATAGTTCTAGGAGTGGCACTGGTATCCATTCATCCTTAGAGGATTTCTACTACTCAGTTGAAGGAGCTCAAGAGGTAGTTTGAGGACTTGGAAGATAATGGTTTTATATTTCCCAATACTTCCCCTAGGTCTCACCAATCCTTTTTCCAAGAACAAGGATAGTACTCTGAAATATTATGTAGATTACAAAGTGTTGAACCAGCTTATGGTTAGGAACTGGTATCCACTACCTTGTATAGAAGACATATTCAACTATATCCATGTAGAAAGGGTTTTCTCTAAGTTTTATTTGAGGTCAAGCTACCATTAGGTGAATTTCAAACCATAAGATATAGCTCTTATAAAAATCCATAGTAGATATGGATTGGATGTGTATTTTTTCATGTTGTTCAGACTTACAAACCCACCAACAATATTCATGGATTTTATGAATTAGGTTTTCCACCGATATTTTGATTCATTCGTGGTGGTCTTCATGGAATAAAATATTATGTAATTACATATTTGAAAATGACCTATAAAACATCTTGATACCATTTTTAACACACTGAGAAAGAACTAGTTGTATTCTAATCTCACCAAATGAAAAATTTGGATCGATAAGTTCCACTTCTTGGGTCATATTATATCTGATATAGGAGTATCAGTTGAACTAGAGAAGGTGAGAACCATTTTTCCCTAGGAGTATCCCAACAACATCTTTGAAATAAAGTTTTCTTGGGTATGGATGGATATTAAAGGCACTTTATACATGATTTATCATGTCCTATAGCACCACTCCCAATCGTGAAAATGAAAGGTGAATAGTTTATATGGATTAAATCATGATATAAATCATTTCAAAAGATAAAAGTGAGATTGGAATCAGTGCCAATTCTGATATTTCTTGAGCCTGAAAGAGGATCTATGGTTCACTATGATGCATTAGGAATTGGGTTAGGATCGATTATAACATATATAGATAGGTTCATGGAGTATAGGTTTCACTAGTTGAGGCCTTATGAGAATTATTACTCAATTCATGATCTTGAGAAAGTATGTGTGGTTCATACGTTCTGTTGTTAGAGGCATTACTTATGGGTATAGAATTTATGGTGTATACAGACCAAAAAAGTCTTTAATACATCTTTACACATTGTGAATTTAATCTTAGGGAATGAATATAGGTTTAAGACATATATTCATTAGACATTGATCATACGTATATGCCTCGGAATGGCAATGCTATTACAAGTTTTCTGAGGTGGAAGACCTAGACTAAGGATGTTTGGGAGGCCAGTAGTGAGTGTCAGCTGATTTACCTCTTTTCTAAGATGATATTAGTAGTACAAGAGTATCATAGTAAGTTTATTTCTACATATTTATTTGTGACGTGGTCAATTTTTGATAGAGTGAAGATGAGGTGACTTTTCAATCCTATGGACTTGATCCTTTGGGAAAGTGTTTCTGGTGTGGACCCATCAACTGGTTGAATTGTTAATGAGGATGAGGTCTTGTACATTCATGGATACATCAAAATTCCAATATAAATTCAATATTAGTTGATGTGAGAGTCTCATGCCTCTTCAAAGGTGGTACATCTTGTCCTTATAAACACGTACCGAGATTTATGTCATTAGTATTGACGGCCTCGTTTGAAAAGGGAGATAGCTAGTTTCACTACAAAGTCTTCTATATATCAACAACTATTAAAGATTTTAAATTAATTACCCATTAATTAGTGTAAATGGTATGATATCACTATGGATATTTTTATGTAATTACCTTGGTCACCATGGGGTTATGATGCATTATGGGTAAACATTGAAATATAGACAAAGGTTGTTCACTTTCTACCTATCAGAGAGAAATTTTTAGTGGATGAGATAAGAAGGCTATATGTCAGAGAGATCATACACCTTCATGGAGTTACATTTACTATAGTATTAGATAGAGACACCCGTTTTTCATTCCGGTTCTATCAAGGGTTACAAAAGAAACTAGATTAACAAGTACTGCTGAGTACATCCTATCACCCATAGATCGATAGTTAGTCTAAGAATATGGTTTGGTGTTAGAGGGCATCCTCCAATAATATATCCTAGATTTAGGTGGTTCTTGGGATAAACACCAACCACTCTCTTAATTCTCTTATAATAATAGATTTCAGAATACTATAGAGATGGATCCTTGTTAGTACTTATATGGTAGGATTTAATTCACCATTGTTCTAGTTATAAGTAGGAGAGGCAGAACTATAGGGACTTATTCTCATTTATGAGACTTCAGAGTAGGTATAGATTATTATGAATCATATGGCTATAGCTTAGTCTAGTCCAAAAAATTATGTCGATCTACGCCACTAATCACTAGAGTTTGAGGTGTGAGACCACGTTTTCTTATGTATTTTGACTAGACTAGAGCATAGATTAATTAAAAGATAGGGTACTATTTCACTTATTTATGTCATGAATTTAATAATTTTGGAGAGAGTTGGGTTGGTATCTTATAGGTTTCAGTTACCCTAAAGGTACCAAGTCATGAATGATGTCTTATATATATCTTAGATACATCTTTATTACTCAGAACCATCTCATATTCATTATCATGATGAGGTTGAGTGGGATGTCAATTCCTCCTTTGAGGGGAATCCTATATATATCATTTATTGGAGCAAGAAGGCTCTCTGAGGTATATTATTTATTATCGTATAGGTGTAATAGAAATGCATCCATGTATGAGATGAGACCTAGGAGTAAGGAGATAATGTATGTTCTTAGTGGTTATAACTATTCTCATATAATGCTTTAATAACCATATAAGGGAAACCCAATTATGTGTAGTTTTAAGTAAGAAAGGTCATAAAATAAAAAATATTTAGATAGGTATGATTTGTTTTCAGAATGAACTTTTATTTGGTTTGGTTTTGCTGCTTTATACCATGTTAATGGATCATGCATAGGTTTTTTAGGTCCTAATGGGAGGAAACAATAACTATAGTAAAACTATAGGAGAATTCTAGTAGCAGACAGTATATAATATAAATCAATTTTTTACATCAAAAATTATAAATTTACAGTGTAAACCCTTCTTACACTATAAATAGATCAAGAAAACCCCATGAAGAGGGGGGTTTATGGTGTAAATCTTATGTTTACACCGTAAATATGGTGACCATATCTATATTTGTATGATATAATATTCCCTATTTTCAGGGTATTCATCAATTTTTTAATTTCTACCATTCCAACCCAAATTAAAGGTTGAAAATGGATGTGAAGAGTATTACCCATATAGGGTATTTGGTCAATAAATTTTTCCTTAAATTCTCAGTGTTTTATGTCTTGTAAAATTATACCTAACAGGAGAATTTCTGATTGTTTCCCATAAAATTCCTAGAACCATAAATTTTTTGTTTAAACATTACTTTAAATATGTTATTACACCCATATGCAAGGCTGTAGGTTTTCAACCTCAACCCAAACCACCCATGAGGTGGATTCATTCTATTTAATCAAGTTTACACCACCCATGGGGTCAGTTTAGCTAGCCATTTATTAATGGGAGCTATATTTAGATACATTGAATTATTAAAGGTTGAGTACTTTGTTTAGAACCTTCACATTTATAAATAAAAGGAGTAGTGAAATGAAATAAATAGTAACAGTGGAATGAAATAGATAATCCATTAGATTATTCATATCAATGTAAATGATTATTGAAGTAGAATGGGAACTTAAATGGACCACCTAGGTATAATTTGTATGTAATTTAAATAAATAATTGAACATGAAAAATTCCAATGAATATTTTCATGGACACTAACATGTTAATTTAATCCATTATATAGTTCATTAAATGGAATTGATTATCGGTATAGGCACTATCGTGGACACCAACCACTTTATCACTTATACATGAATTGATCAATGAAATCAAGGTCAATGAATTAAATTGTTAAAGGTAAGGGACACTAATTTGGTTCCTTAAATAATTATGTAAATCATGTTACTAATGGATGTAATGGTATAAAATGGTCTGAGGGATCATGGTATGGCACTAGAAACACACTTACATATGATATATTAGATTCCTTGGACTATTACCCTAGATCCAACATACTTTCACTACATCATAAATGATTCTTGGGATACACCAATGTTTTTAATGAATTTTCTATAGATGAGATCCATGGTCTCAAAGAGGATACCTCAGCCATGATCCTTGGGCTCATAACCCATGTAGGCCAATATTATATCGATTTTTATATGGATGAGATCCATGGAATCGATGAGGAAACCATTATCATTAGCCATGGGTCCTTGACCCCATATGTATGATATATGATTATTCAGTGTATTATGTACTTTATTGACATTTAATATTTCACTATGTTCTATATCTAATTCCTTAATCTATTATTATATACCAGATTGCATCAATTATCTTTACATTATCATTCCTATAATATCATCACACTATTATAGATTATATGTACATACTGGATTTGTTATAGACATCGTTGGGAGTGGAATAATTAGTATATCTCACACACTGTCTGGGCCACAGTTTGTTACACTCGAAGAATTCATGGATGCGGGTAGGGACAAGGGGAATTGGTCTGTTAGAGATGCATGGTTTATTTAATAAGATAGATTATAAGAGTATGGCACTGAGATGATCTTCTCAATTTTATTGGAGACAAATTATGGAATTTTTTTACTTATTTATAGCACGTTGTATAATCAAGATTATTTACCTCTATGTTATTTTTCTTTTTTATATCATCATGACAATATCAGTATAATTTTGTATATAACACTGTATATAGATTTTAATAGTTTATTTATCATGGTTATATGATTAAATTATTTTGATATTGTTTATTAATTATGATATATTTTTAATTGTTGTAATGATTCCACTATGCCACACTCTAATCATGAGGTTATAGTCTCTTCACCATACTCTAACAATCCCTTACTATTAGTTGGTAGTCTCTAGTGTGCAGGGAGACTCACTTCAGTCTATATGGCCACTAGTTTAGGGAATGGTATCGAGTGAGCATGGTTGGGACATCACAATCGATCACACAACATGAAGATAATGGTGGTGACCATCTTTGGTAAAATATACACAATTATTCATATAATTGGTTACCCCTATCTTCGGGATTTTATTCATGGGAGATATTGGATTGTGTTTTAAAATTCATTTATAATACTTATTATGAGAGTTAAACTATCATTAGAAACCTATTTTGATGGATTTTTTATTTTCAAACAACTCATAATAAATTTCTTCATAAAGACAAGTAATAAACTATTGTTATTTGTATTTAATATCCATCCTTCAAACCTTGTTTGATTAAAATTTATAATAATGTACATATGAATTTGAAATCATGACACAAATTTCACACTATTATGAAAAAAATACAGGTGATCATTTTTCCAATCTATGATGGATATTCTAAAAATATCTATTCTGAAAAATCAACCATAAATGCACCCATCAAAGTGATATTTTGATGACCAATTATATCCATGTACGATAGGTGTTTACTACAAATTTCTATAGATTTTCTAGTAATATAACCACCCACAATAAAACATTCTCAGTGACATTGATTTTTTACATTAAATTTCAATATCTTCATGTAGAATTCAAAGGGGTATATCCATGTGAAATGTATATAGAAACAAATCTAGATATCTCATACCAAATGAACTGTCAATTGAACCCTGATATCAATGACTAATGGTGGGAAAATGTATCTAATTCACATAAAGTGATAGAAATATACTTTTAATTTGTTGGAAACTTATTCATATCAATAAATTTTATAGATATGGATTTTAAATCAATCATAGTTATTATGTGCCGGACATTTTTTGATAATATGTCTTGAATTACCATGGGTTTAAAATTTTGAATCAAAATATGGTATTCATGTTATTTTAATCTGGTTAACTTCATTTCATTTATCGATACAACATTATTGGTTTTTTATGAATACATATTTTTGACCATTACACTATTTAAAATGTTACAAAACTGAAATCTATATTTATTAAAAATATTGTTAGATGTTAGAGGAAGAAAATTTCATTTCCCAACATTCACTGGTAACAATTTTTTACTAATTCCCATTTCAATCACGTCCAAATATTTCTTAATATCCATTTTATTTTTGTTAAGAATCATACCCTTCAATAGAGAAAGAAACTCTATGATACTAAATCCCCTAATTTGTTTCCTTATTTTAGTTATACAAATTTTAATACTATTTATAGTGTTATACATTTTTTCACCCATCAAAGAATCATATCTCTTCATAAATCTTCAATTTATCAAACATTTTTGGACAATCATTAAATTCATCTTCAACTACCTTTTTCACTACCTCAATTTGATCTACATCATTGTATACACTTGTACCAATATATAATGATTTATAAAATACTTCATAATTCCACTTTATTGATACATTTTCATATTATCCATGTTTGGTCCAACAAGTGTAACTCTAGTCAATTTCTTAACAGTTTGAATGTTCTTCAAATTGATCTATACCAATTATCTTTGAATAAAAATAATGAAAACATTGACACATGATCTGAAAAGGGTTATTTTCATTATTTGTTGAAAATATGATGAATTCTTTAATACATTCCTCAAGCTCTTTGGTTATATGATTAGCATCCATCCATTTTCAACTTATATTCATCCTATTTTGGTAAAAAATCATAAAATTATTTAATTCTACAATAATAATTTTTTATAAAACACTATAAATACACCTACAAACACATATATATATGTAAATAATAACATTTATATATATATTCTACATAAAATACACATATATATACACATAGAAACCCATATAAACATAAATATATAGAACATAACTATATACTTGAACCAAAATCTATAATAATATATAGATATATATAACATATAAAAACAATATTACCAAAATAATATATTTACAAAAACACAATGAACACACGCATAAATACTTCACATATAACATATATACATGTCTTTGTATATACTGTATGAAACATATATATTCCAAAACTACCAAACATGTATATTAATATATGTATATATATTACCTAAAATATTCATTATTCAAAACATACCATTATATATACTGTATACACATAAATCATATATATATATAACATAAATAAAGGCTTGAATAAAAAATTATTCATAAATAATATAAACATAAATAGAAATGTATCAGCTTTTATAAACAAAATATAAATTATAAAACAAATATGTAACATATATAAATAAAGTAAATATAAAAAAATATACACATATGTATAATTGCAAATATACGTATTATATATACATTTAACATGTAGATATATAGAAATATGTGTGTGTGCATGTGAATATTTCTATATAAATATAAATATATTCGAATACATAAATGCACACACACAGATATGTGTGTGCATGTGTGTGTGTTTGTATCTGAATATATTTTTATATTTTTATATTTCTCAAAAAACGTATGAATGTTTGCGGGGAAAATAAAACATAAAAAAATTAGAACTAAATTACAAAAGTAATATTCAAATATATGGAATTTAATATTTCAAATCCTTGAGAATAAAATTCATAACAAAAAAGGGAAAACCATCAAAAAAAATATAATTAGGAAGTATCTACTGAGTCTGGAAATGTGATGTCCCACCATATTTCCTCACCACTTCATAAAAGGAAAAGGTAAGCGATTAAAAACTGATTTAAAATCATAAATATATTCTCAAAAAATTCCCAATGCATTAAAAACCATTGTTTTCAAATTAATCATGGTGATCAAGGAAAGGAAATTAAACTCAATCTCAATATCCTGATAACCCAGATCCCTTGGAAACCAAAAAACCCAACACAAAATAATCACTATTGTGTTTAGGGAACTATAATTTTGATGAAATATTTTATGGCATAGAATTCAAAAACATTCCTAAATAACTAGGTCCAACACACAAAATCTATAGATAGTTTCAAAAAATGAATCATAAACATCAAACATGAAATTTTAGTTTTCTGTGGGTTCCATTGACCAATAATCTTCTATTACACTCTAAAAACCACATTATCTCTCTATTTCCACCTCTAATGGAAATCAACATATAAAAAATATTTATAAAAGAAAATATATTTACAAAATATCCAAAAAAATATAATTGTGTAAATATAATGATAATATGATATATCCAACAACCAACGCAAAAAATAAAAAATCCTCCACGCTAACTATATTCATTAATACCAATGAAATTTATATCCTCTATAACTTTTATATTGACCTAAAAATACACTTTAATAGAAAATGCAAATATGTTTCCTTAAAACTGCTATAAAGAGGGACGATTTAGTTATAAATAAAATTTCCATAGAAAATAAAATACAAATATTGAAGAACAGCTTAACATTATTTCCATAAAAAGTATCAAATAATTACATCTAGATTAATTGAACAATTCCCCTTCTACATATCAGTTTTGTTAAACCAACCCATTCTCAATAAATTGATATGATAAGAATAAACCTAATATCCATTTCATTAAAAATCAATGAAACCAAATCAATATTCTAGTATTCCATGTAATTTTTCATTTTATTATTTACATATAAAAAATTATATCTCAAAAAATATCAAAAAAATTAAATCAAAATCCTAAATCAATAGATTCTATGAAATTTTAATAACACTACTAGGTTACACATGAAAAATACCCATTTTAATGATATAATAATCCCCAAATACTATTTAATAAAAACCATGATCTTGGGACATTATTTTCTTGTAAAATATAATTTTAGAGAAACTATTTTTTCATTAAAACTTATGCTATAGAAAAATTAGGTGTTGAATCTGACTTCTACATTTTATTCTCTAGAAGTGTATCATTAAATTTTCTAATTTGTCGAAACCCAGAGCCACCCAAAACATAAGTAAAAAATCCTCTAAATTAAACCAATTATTTTTATTTCAACCATCAACTTTACCAAACTAGAAATTAAAAAATCAGAATTCATTTTATCAATAGGATTTTATATGAGTTTAAACAATGGAATAACATATATTGGAATAGATTTTCCCATCATTTTAATCAATTTCCTCTCTATTGATGGGTTCCTCCCTCTCCATCCACTAATAATTTTTCAAAACTATTCAATAAGTTATTGGAAGAAACCATCTTATGCCTCTTGATAAAAGTTGGAATACTAATATATTTATTATCTTTATCAACCAATTTACTAGGGAGAAACTAATATAACACATTTCTACTCTCTAGATTAATGCCTTCACTAAATGATTCATTTTATTTTAAGAAGTTTTCTTTTTTACCCAAGGCCCTATAGTAGAAATCAATAAGATCATTAATAACATGAAATTCAATCATTTTAGCCAGAGTGAAAAGAAAAAATCATCTAGAAAAAAAAACTTGGGTGACATCTATCCTATATGCCCATGCTTTAACATGATAAAATCTATCCTAAATTGCAAACTTTTATAATATTTTTTGGTAAAATATCAATAATAAGGATAAATAAATATGTGTAAATAGGTTCACAATAATGAACCCGCCAGAACTATTATTGAACCACCACCTGACCAAGCTCGCCACAAGGCCCAAAGGGTATTCCTAATCACCATGAGATGATATCTAGTTCAGGGGAACCACATAACACAATTTGGGAATGGTTTTTCCAAAATAGAACCAAAAATAAATTATGAATCTCAACCCAAAAATATGACATAACTAATATCTAATTTAGATAATTGTGCATATAAATAAGCATCTCAAAATAAATAAACATAAAAATGGAGTATATGAAAATAATAAATAAATAAGTAATCATTGAATATAAACAAAATATAACCAACATCTAATAAATTAATAATCAATTTGAACAAGTTTTCTTCCTTCATTGTTGATTCAAGAGCATCCTAAAATAAAAAGAAAATATATCCATAAAAAAACCAATCTATATCGATCTATAACCACTCTCCACACACAATTACAACCAATGAATCAATATAAACATAAAATAAGGAGAACCAAATCCATGAAACTTGAAGTAAAACATGAGCGCTGCATACACTAATGGTTTATGTAGGGTTTGTGAAAAAATAGGCATAATAGGATCTCATCAAGGAATTTATTATCTTCTTTGAAAAGATATTTCATTTTATAATAATTTGAATTATAATTATAAAATACTTTTATACAAATGATAATTCAAAAATAAATATCAATATAAAAGTAATTTTATAAATCATCAACCCCATTTTATAAAAAACAACCACTTTTTAAAGCACTACTTTAAAACCATTACTTTCAATTTAAAACTACCCTTCTAAAATCACTTTGCAAATTAATTTTAGGAATATGATTTCAAAATGACTCTGAAAACCATTTCTTTTAAATAACTCAAAAAATATGAATAAATGAATACAAATAAAAGAACCAAAATGATGATGATGTAAAATTAACTTGAAAACAATAAAGTAAAATCTTGTTGTTGATATGGGTCAATCGAACTGGGGAATACAAGGAAATACAATCCCCTTTCTAGAATAACTGAGAATCATAGGTAAAACACTAGGGAATAACATAAATGATATTATACCTAATATATTTGGGACACATCTCTCTATAACCCCAATGTGAAACTAAAACAAACAACTCAACTCTATTTTGAGTCACTGAGTTAAAATTAATCCCCTCGGTGGTTCTACTCTCGTATGTAAATAGCTGGTGGGTGAACCCATGTCTAGAGTAACATGCTTTCAAAAAAACTACTTATATATCTTGGTTACCATGATAAAACGAAATAGAGGTGAGTAACAACAAACCATTCAACGAGAACATAAATAAAGAATGATTAAATAACCATAAATTTCATCTCCCCTCATACACCCTCATATGAAATATCCCCTTTTCAATATAAATCATATCAAATAAAATATAAGGATTTCTCTATAGGATACAATCTACATCACATAAAAAATGAAGGGGATCCTAATAGGACCTCACGTACATAATTAATTTCAATTTAAAAGTAGAAAATGAGCATTACTAAAAACTCGTATCAGGATTCCAAGCCATGTTTCTAACTTTTAAAATTAATTTCATGTCATCATTTACACAAAAACATTTTGAAACCGCATTCAAACTCGTCTAAATCACAATTCACATAAAAATCCACACTCCCCCTAATTAGGGAACCAAATGTGGTCAAATATCATTAAATATACTCATTCCCTTATAAAATATACCATTAAAACATTGGAAGTCACTTGGTACCCAAACTTTCCCTTAAAATTATAAAACTTCTTGAAATTCACTTTAAATACATTAGTTCCAAGTAAACAAAAATTATAACATTTTGAGAACTTGATATAATTATCACAAGTGATTTTAATTAGATAAGAAAATGTTATAAAATTCTAAGCATATGAAGATATTCCATTTTAATAAATATCACAAATACACTTACATAGAGTATGGTGGAATCAAGCAGCAATAATATTGAAGGTGTTTCCTTTGAAAACTAACACCCAAACAAGAAGGTAAATACCCCATGCAATCCTTAAAAACCAAAATGCCTAATAATAAATCATCAAAAACCCAAAATTTTACACAAGAAACCCCTCTATTTTTTTGACATAAGGAAACCAAATGAAAAAAGGCATGGGGATAGGGGATGGGGAACAATTGGAAGTAATTTTTATGTTTTGATAAATAACTTGAAATTAATGATTAGGGGGCCAAAAAATAAAGGAGGAATAAGGATAGAACATCCACTCATGTCCTGAGGCTTGGTCAAATGAAATTGAGGGAGAGCAGAGGCCAAAATATGGTTAAACCGATAAGGTAAAACCCAAAAAAAATCACATTTTACTAAAACTAGGAAGGTTTCACAGTTTGACCATGTAGCATTCCAAACAATGCATTGAACATGTGGAACAAAACTATGACCTTAATGAACTATTCATAATATTATCACACAATTTACGACACCATGAATAATTCATGTGTGAAATTATTAACATATAAAGTTCCCTCACACAATTTTTCTAAGGCTCACATGGTTTACCCCAAAATCATGTGTTACCATTGCATACTAACTATACACACTAAAAATTTAACTATGAACCCCCATATCATAGGTAAAATACGTGGTTCATTCTAAACCTTATTTACTAACTGTTTATTAAAGAAAGGACTGCAAAAATTTCATCCACGCACTGTGTAAGGGTCAGCCTCATAGTAACTTCTAACCATGAAAAGACTGTGCAACAGAATAAAAACTCTTAATATTAAATCTTAATGTTGAAAATGTAAATTATTTAAAATTACGCATAAATAAATAAATATTTAAATAGTAATAATGGCATGGGTTGTTATAATATGAGAGGCCACCTACTAGATATATGGGAGGTCACTGAGAGGGGGTAGGGTGAATTATTTATCTAATTTTCATTCAATTTTATTCAAAAAACAACTTTCTCCACTTGTTAACATATTATGATATAATATTTTATCACATACATACTCACACCAAAAAGATGGAATAAAACATATTTATAAAGTTTACCTCTCGATGTGATAATGATGGTACTTAGTGAGATATGGATTCCTCTAAGATCAAACTACCCTATCGAATCATTATGTGAGTACAAATGACCAAGGTATAACCTCCAAACTCATGATTAAAGGTATCTTGAAAATAATTTGGTGTATCTCACACATAAATACATCCCACACTTTAGAAATATAATTATTTTTAAAAAATAAAGATTCATGAACCAAATAGGCTTTCTTCATATCATCTAGTGTATTTATTTTTTTCACTTCATCTTTACTTTCACAGCATAAATCATGCATAAATCCACCATAAAACTATTATAAGGTTAATTTTCTTATTAACTTTGTATACACAACACATATACACGACCACTTTTATTTTTGTATCCTTCTTTATTTATTCTACTTTGATAATCACATAATTCTATCTATTTTTCATGTATTAAGAACGTTTTTTCTTAACTTATACTTATTATTTATATTCTTTCATATTTTTCGGAACTCACCCTCTATTATTCAAAATAGTCTCAATTTTGATAGATAAAATTTTAATTTTAACTTAAAATTCAATTTCTATTCATTTAAACAGATTCACTGAGACATCCTAGGACCATTACATCTAGATTTGGTGATAACAACATAATATTTACATATTTAATTTGATACCAACTAAAGTGACCCAACATTTACCATCCATATTTATATTATTAACAACCAAAGTTGATCCAAATACATACCCAATACCTTTAGGTTTAGAGTTTTAGAGAGTTTGTAAAAACCCTTTACGTAACAAAACTCATGCCTTTCTCATTATATGGGTATTTTTTCCTTTATACCATGATTTTCTTATTCTATAAGAATACTTAGACATATCCCAAAACATTCTACACACATGATAACCTTCTAGTAATATATTACATAATATAATTTTTCATAACCTGGGGAGATATAAACATAAGAAATATGAGCTTAGATTCTCAGTAAGGGAAATTATGGTACATATCAATCAATGATCATATGTCAGCATAAGATAAGCATAAGTGTATAATATCATGATCATAACTTTCAAAATCCTTACCAAATTAGTCAAATTTAATTAATTAATATTCAAGGAATAATCATTTTAACAAAATACATGTTTTATAATATTTTCACATCATTAATAATTAATAATGATCCATGAAAACATATCATAATCATGAGACATAAGTTTGTGGGATACACATAAGTATCAAAAATCATTTGTTTAGTTAAGACTCAATTACAAGAATATTACAATGGATAAAATCCCATATTAGAGAAGGCTTCACTCCCCATTCCAATCATTTCTTTATTCAAGGATCACTTCAAATACTATCATAGTGGAAAGGTTCTCATAGTTTAAGGGATTCACTCCCCATTCAATTATTTACCCATTTAAGGATCACTTACAAGACTATCAAAGTGGATAGAGTCACGTTGTGGATTTGGTTCACTCGGCATTAAATCATTTCCTTAATCAAAGATCACTACCAATACTCTCCTAGTAGAAAATTCATTTACAGAACTAGGTTTAATCCCCCTTCTAGTTTATATTATTTCATGAGATATCAATATTTACCTAATGCATTATATGGATATATAATTCTCAGCACACCCTTACATAATGAAAACCATATATAAGTGTTCCCCAAGATCATAAAAGCATTCATAATTTCATCATAGAAAAACCCATGAAAATAAATGGGTTCCACAAAGATTTCATCATCATATATTCATAATCAATGTACAAAAAATAAGTGGTTGATATCCAAAAGATATTAATTATGTCATCATAGATTAATTAATCAATGAAAATAAATTAGTTGCATAAAAACATTTTTAAAACATCATCATTATAACAAATTTAGAGAAAGAACACAGATGGTATCATTTAAACATATCCCTACTAGATCATAAGATACATCAATATATGATTTCATAGATGAAAGATACCTTTAAAATATAATTTTAACCTTTCTTTAAAAATAAAGAATTATTTCCTTCATTATGAATCTTTAAAAAAAAGAAATTACATAATATTGACAAAAATATTTTATTTGAAAATATAAATGAGATATTTTAAAGGAAAAATTAAAAAAAAGTTAATTTTATTGGGAAAATCTATTCATTATTTAAACATTAAAATAAATATTAATTTAATTCTATTTAAAAAAGTTCATAAATAGAAAATTTAGAAAAAATTATAAAAATTATTTTTTTAAACCATTGAAAAAAGTCAAATATGGTTGTATGTGACTTTAAAAATTCATTTTATCATAGATTATAACATTCTCTAAAAAAAATTATAAATAAAATGAACACTGAGTATAAATATTTCATTCCCAAAAATAATAAATAAGGATGGATTCTCTTAAAAACATTTTCTTGTTCCTTTTAAGTTCCAATGCGAGGAAAATGTAATAAAAAGAAGAAAAAATAATCATTGCAGAATAAAATATATGGAGTTTAAATTATTATGGTAATAAAATTACCCTCAATTAAAATTTAACAATGGAAATATTGAAACTAGAAATTATTTTTACATAAACCATTACTACTTTGATAACTTTTGAATTATAAAATCCATGAGAGAAATAAATTAAAATAGAACATTAAACACAATTAATAGAAAGAATAGTATGTACCCATAATTTTCATGAAAAGAATAATAAAATAAATTCATGCGTAGTATATACATAAAAAAACATACTAGTTGTTAATAAGTCAAATATTTCATGGAAATAAAATTAAGACGATAAACCCTTACCTCAAGTCCTGAATTTCATCACACACACTTTTAACCTATTGTATAAAAAAATTAGTTTTATTATTAATGTATACAATAATAGTATTCATAATTATATTACCATATATTATTCAATTATAATTTCTAATTTCCCCTATATTAACAATTCCTCAATAAAATCATCATTCTGGGTGTTCAATGTTCATTTTTTTATAACTGTTTTGATTTGGTAGTCTGAACATACGCACAGGTTATGATTTCACTTTTTGATGGATTGAAAAAGAGATAGGTAAATATTTATTCAACGTTATATAATCATTATTTTATAATATATATATATATAAACTTATACATTAAATATATCCTAATAACCATCAAAATAATGTTGAACTGAAAAACAAATCAAAATGCTTCAGGAAGTTGGTAGTCCACACGTAGACACAATTGATGATATCATATTCTAATAGATGGGACGGTCATAAGGTAGCTAATATTTTATCTTCAAATAATAATAATAGTTTCAAATAAATCATGAATAATCATTAGATCCATCAATATAGTTTTTCATTAGAGGTGGAGATGAAAAATAAAATACATAAGTCGTTAAGAAGGTAGTCTATACGTATGCATGATGACATTTTTATTTTCCATTGGGATAGATAATAAATAGATAGTGGTTATTTTATTAAAAATAATAACATTTTAGTAAGATAGTATTACTATTTTCACTATTATAATATGAATAACGAATGTTTTTATGACATAGAATAGGAAATAAACTTAAATGAATTTAATGAAGATGATTACCTCTTCTTTGAGAAACCTCATTTGGATCTTTTATTAAGGACCCAAAGGATAATATTTTAATAAGAAAACACATCTAGAAAAAATATATGGAATCTTAAATTATTTTTGGTAAGTTCTTGAATGATATTTTTTTCTCAAGAAGGTTTGAATAATATAGGAGAGGAGGTTATCTTTTATAAGCGGGGGCAGTGGTACACTTGTAATTATTAATAACATTAAATTAATATATGTTAACATTCATAGAAATTAGTCTCTCAATTGGTTAATTTATAATGTGGGATGATATGGGGTCTAGATCCAATAAAATTATTGTATTTGGATGAATTTTTAGGTTAATTTGACCCATATCTCTTTAGTTTAACCACTCATCTACCCTTTTAACCCTTATCGTGGTAACAAGAT
Source organism: Viscum album (assembly GCA_963277665.1). Classification (NCBI taxonomy): domain Eukaryota; kingdom Viridiplantae; phylum Streptophyta; class Magnoliopsida; order Santalales; family Viscaceae; genus Viscum; species Viscum album. The sequence goes on along the minus strand of OY728143.1, from coordinate 2,079,308,873 downwards.
AGTTAGTCTGTAAGGGTCAATAATATCATTCTAAATGGTAAAGTAGATAATAAGTGTAAAATGGTTTATAGTATTGACCATTTACAATTAAATTTATAAATTATATATTTTTTATGATTTTTAAAATAATTAATTAAATATTTTTTAACATAAAATATCTGTAAAGTCATTTTCGAGACTATTCACATAATTCGACTTTGAAAACATTAGTATTACCATGGAGTAAATATTTTAATATTAATAAAATTAATAAATTTTTATTTTAATCCATAAAATTGATCAAGACATTAAATTATTCAAGACACATAACTTTTAATATTTTAAAACTATTTAATTTGTTTTTTCAACTTCTTGTACAAGCATTGAATTAGCGACGCATAACTATTTTATGTAATTATACCATCACCAAAAAATTAAAAATATATTAATATAATAAAAAAATTATTCATATTCCATATTACAATTTATAACCATACATAAAATCATTTTATTAATATGAAAACATTTTATAGGAATTAAAATAAAACGAGTGATATTTTATAATAATTATTTACTTAAAAAACATAGAGGTCATTATCAAAGTAAAATAGCACAAAATTTCAATATTTTAGAATATAGGATGTGGTTGTTGAAATTAACTCATATAATGAAGAAAAAGAAAGTCTTCGAGATATTTTGAGACTATATACCATACTTTTAACCTTTATTAACCTATTTTACCATTTACTGAGGTCATAAACTTAAACCAAGTTTACTTGTCATTATGGTTGAAAATGAAATGTAAATCATTACCAAATTAGAACCTGATTTAAAAAATATGGAATCAAATTTCTATGATTCTATTTTCTTATGTTTTAAAAACTAATTTTAATATATGTTTCAAAAATGCAATGAAACCCCATTTAAAAAAAATACTCTTTTTTAGAATAAGAAAATATTTTATACCAAAATCATGTGAAATGTTAATTACCAATGACTAAATTGAATTATTTTTAATAAATTAAGATTTATTTTACATAAAAACCCAAAACTGAAATTAAAATTGTGAAAAATGATTAAAATAGATGTACTGAAATAGTTATTATTTAAATAAAAACATCACTTTGATTTCCTAAATGTCTAACATATATTTTTATGTTTAGAATTATATTTTGAAATGAATTATATTAATTTTTAAATATATATGTTTTCTATAAAAATGTTTCACAAACATTCAAGTCATTATTAAATCATGGTAATGTCATAAAAGTGACATTGATTTATAAAAAATGTATTTTTTATTATTCATCAAAAAATCAACTATTTCAAAAAAAAATACAAAATAAATAAATCTAAGATAATTTTTATATGATAAATCTAAAAATAAATTTCATTTCATAAAAATAAAATTCATAACTTTATACATTTATTTTTAAACAAAAAATAAAAAAATATTTGTAAATACTATATTTATATAAAAATTACAATTTTAAATCTAATCTATTCTTAACCTTTAATGGTTTAATTATTATCATTCAAAATTAAGAACATATTTATTAACAAATATTCAATAAATTTAAATAAATAAAACTTTACAATATATATTTCATAATACGATTGGTCGTATTCATACCATCCAAAAAAATACCTTGGTTATAAGAGTTATATTTAAATTATGATATTTAAGCAGTATATCAAAATTATTTTAAGTTCAGCTTTTTCATATGGTGATTTCTGTCAAACATAGTATTTATTTTAAATAAAATTAATTATAAAATCCTATATGGTTGTATTGTCATGAACCAACTCAAGTTGACCCATAACCCATCACCTGAACCATCCCGCGACATAGTCAGATAGAAAGTACCACTAAAAAGAACAAAACTAGAAACACGACCCGACTATAACGATCTCTATGTGACACCTTGGTTACCTCCAAACACAAACTGAAAACATCTCCCACAGGCACAACCGCTAAGAAAAAACCTAAGCAACAGTTTAACCTGCAACTGAAAAGGTAAAGGATATGCGTGAGCACCTAAATGCTTAGTAGGGATGCCAAAAGTAAACCTCTGAATCCATGTGTTTCCTTACCCAAAGTTTTTTGATGACCCAATTTTAGAAATAAAATTTTAAAACTAAGGTTTTCTTGTTTAAAAAAATAACACATCTTTCCCACTATAACAACCAACTCACACCATATATTATTTAAAAAACAGTTTACCATTTTATAAACAAATCCATACAAGTAATATCAGGGCTATGAAAAAGGGAGATAGGTAAACAATACAAGCTGAAAATAATAAAGTGTAGCTGAAAAATAAACATGCAATACAAGATATAACCATGGGAGATCTGGAACATCCTTAGACAACCCCTGGACACACTCAGTTCGTAACCACCTATTGGCGTATGGTGAAGCCCCATAGTCTATAATCCACTGATCGTCCTCTTGAAAAAATCAGCGTAAAATCCCACCTGGACTCTCTTTATACCATGGGGAACCAACCTGTTTAATCGTGCATAGTGATTTACTATCACTCGATAATCTATAAGATGCCCAGAAACCCATGGTAGTTATAGTATTATAGTGTATGTAGGTGGCCCTCACACACGTGACACATCTCTCCGCACTTGCATACCCCAAAGATGGACACCAATATACGATAACCCCTAAGGGATATCCCTCTTATATAGGTTCCCCATATTTATAAACATACATTTCATGTCACACGAAGGTGCCAACCGGGCTGCTATAGTATATAAACTTTAAAACATCTCAGAAAATGTTTAAGGTTTCCAACTGGACAAACACATTTATTCAAAATATCTTGCAAACACCACTCCTACATTTACAAAGAAAAAAAAGCCCTTATGTTCTACACACACATTCAAACACTTCACAATTTTCAAACATACTTTAACCCTTTTCTGACCCTCACCAAAACATGTTTCAATCTGAATGGCCAAACCTTAAAGAACACATTATAAACAATGATTTCCAAAACACTTAAAGAAAAACATTAAAAAACCACGTTTAAAAAACTATTTAGAAACTACTCAAGGCGACCAACTATATTTGAAAACTAAAATACATTTAGAAAAATAAACATCCAAGAAAACACCAATTACCTTAAAACCAAAACTGGACACCTACTTTATTTATAGAACATAAAACTATCCCAAAAAACATTTATCCTTTTTCAACACATTTAATCATGTCTATCATGATATACCAACATCAAACCATACACACTCGAAATCCTCTTTTGAAATCAAACACACTCCAAGAAAACATTTTATAGCCTTTTCCCTAAAATCACCACTTACCCACATTATTTTAAAGGAATGCTAACTAATATAATTGAATCCATTAAACCCTAACAAAACTGTTTTAACACAACAAACAAGCCATAACACAACCAAATAAAGTTCATTAATAAAAAATGTCATTGCAACATAATAATGGAGATACATTTCATAATGGCCCAATTCCTTCTTAAAAAAACATAGGCAATTCAAAAAATCATTCTAGGTATCATAAAACTATGCAATTTACACTAAAACTCATTTAAGACCTATTTTTAACAAATCAAATAAATTCCAAATTTCTATAATAATTTAAACAAGGGTGCCATAGAGCTGATAAACTAGTTTATAAATTTATTCAAAATGGAAAGCATCAAAGTGAAGGCTTTACGAAAGAAAAAACATGGAAACTCCTGTTGAAACCTCGTGTGATTGGATTAAAACTTCAAGGGGAGAAATAAAGACACCCCACGAACAAATCGCACACCCTAAATCCAATGTAAACTCAAGATACACATTAAACCTAAAATTTTGGGTTTGGACAATAAGAAAACCCACATGGAACCCCTAGAAATTGAGTGAGGATAGGAGAATATGGGGAGAGAACTTACCGGAAAGAACTTCCGGAAGGACGAGCAGCCACCGGAAGAAGTGTCAGAGGGGAGGAGGGTGTGTGTGGAGGGGGTAAGTGGAAGAGGGGCGTGTGAGGGAAGAGAAAATAAGGGGTGAGCGCATGAGATAAAATATAGGGGATTCATGAGAGAATAAGGGGAGATGTGTTACTAGAGAGAGGGAATTAAATAAATGAATTAATGGTGGGGTGTGTGAGAGAATTGGGTGATTGGAGAGAGGGAATAAAAAAAGAGAAATGAACTAATGGCATAAAGTGGGTTGATTCTTGAGGGAAATCAAAGTGAGTTGTTTTGATTAGAGAGAGGGAGACAATGGAGAGAGGGATAAAAAAATGGAAAATAAATGGGAGAGAGGGGATGCGTGGAGAGAAGGGAGATTGGAGAGAGGAGTAAAAAAGTAAGATATTAAATGTTAGAGAGGGGTGAGGGGTAGAGAGAGGGGTTATTGGAGAGTGGAATAAAAAAAATTAAATGTGGGACTGAGGGTTGAGGCGTGGAGGATGAAAAGAAGAGGGATTAAACCCCCTTAAAAAATAAAATAAAATTGACAATAATAATAATTAAATAAATGTTAATAATAATAGTGATAATGATAATAAGAAGAAGAAGAAGAATAACAATAAAAATTTAAATAATAATAATAACAACAACATTTTAATGAAAACATCTATAATAATATTGATAATTATATAATCATAACAGCATAATTATTTTTTTAATGATAATAATAACAGTAATAACAATAGTAATAGAAATAATGATAATCATAATTTTATTCCTTTTCTTTTAAATAATAAAAAAATTAATAATAACCAAATAATAATTATATTTATAACAATTTAATGATAATAAGATCATTAAAAAATTTAATTAAAAAAATATTTTTATCTACACAATAATGTTATTATTAATATAACTTAAACATTTAATTTATTTCATTCTCATAATATTTTATTTTTTTTAAGTAGAGTGTAACCACATGGGAAATATGGGTCGGTCACATGGTTACCACCAACTGTGAGGTTCCCGTGCATCGGTCTGAAACCCACCAAAAACATCAAATATCAAAAAATAAAAATCATGCAGTCAACCCACACCTTAACAAGTCTAATTGAAGCCAAGAAATAATAAAATAAAATAATTTAAAAGGTCAGGGTGTGACAATTCTCCCCACCACATAAATTTCTGCCCCCATAAAGTCACCCAGCTAAAAGACGACCAAAACTTGGGTCAATGCCTGACCAAAACCATTGGGAAATAAATATGAGCCTCGAGCTCACTGTTCACTATACAAGTTACACCCGACCAACTCAAAGAAAAACCATAGAATAGAACAAGGGGAGAATATGAGAGGGTTCTCCCCACCACAATAATTCCCCTAACATAAGAATTTAGAAATGAAACACACCACCCAGGGGGAGAACCTGGAAACTCCAAACTGAACTTACTAATTTCTCCATATTAGTTGAATAGGACTGCTAAGACTTTAACATAAAACCACTACTAGGCCACCCGAAATATTGGGGAACTGGAATAAGGAACTACCTATTACAACACCACTGGAACTAAGAATTCCCCACACTGATCTAACACTCCCCAATGCCTCACATCTCCAAATGATCACTAATAAAACTAGGACCAACCCACACAAGGTCTAAAAACACATTTAAGAAAAACTAACGATTCTATAGGTCACATTTATAAGAATGCAACTACTATAATCACAAAATGATAAGTTCATCACACTTTCACCACACAAAAAATAAACTTACAATGGTAGGGAAACAAGAACAAGGGAACCCTAAATGTCTCTATTTCATAATGAAAGATAAAGAACCAAAAAAAGGTCTCACATGCCTTTGACACGCTGACTGTGTGTGAGATTCACCCCGAGACGAGAGGCTGGGGATCAAATGGTTGTATCATATTATGCCTCATAGTGAGACACTAGAATCCCTCGATCAGAACTCCTTCCTTGAATAAGCCTTCCCACAAAACATCCCCTAATGACACAAATAGCCACAACGATGACAGGAATTCAGAGGGATGTGGCCCGAAGACTTTGAATACCCCAACAAGCCATATCAATAAAACCCCTGAAGGAATCAGAATGAACTAGGTTCTAGGATCAACAAAGATAACCACGTTGGGAAGGTTTCTCCTACATGCACTCCTCGCCAGATAGGGAAACGTAACAAAAAACCAACTATCACTAACTACTCCCCAAACTACAATGACGATTTGAAAACTAACCTCCACTGGTCTCAAATTGAATATTTAAACAAACCTGAAAGAGCATGAACATTAACAACCTCAGGAGTTCCTAAAAACCCAGACACGCACTCCACCTCCCTCAAGTCATTCCACCACCTCTAACAGACCTTCAACACCTCAAAGGGTGATAACACTTGAAGAACTGAAACCAGGGCATGACTCATCGTCAAAACTAGGTACCTTTCTGGGTGGCATACTCCAAAAAACACATGAAACACAAAACCAAAACTTTCCTCATGCCAGAACACAATCGGAAAAAAACACCCCAAGCCAAGACAACTTGCCCGAAATCCAATAAAATATAAACACAACCAAAACTCCATTTTCCAAAATCACCATTTTCATTTAAATTTCAGAACTGTCTTATCCCAAGGTCATTTTTCAAATACCAAAACCACTTTTCACAAGCCCAAAAAACAATTTAAATAGGTCGTCAACCCATACCTTGACAAGACGAACTGAATCCAAGAAATAATAAAATAAAATAATTTAAAAGTTTAGGGTGTGACATGTATTATACACTATTAAATAAAATTCATCCTCAAAATTTTATCTCCTGTTTGATAAAGAGGGTTAAAAGCAATTTAAGATTCAATTATAAGGAGTGGAAGATAAATATAAAAAAGTTACGAGAAATTCCTTTTAAACCTTATTATTTACATTTTTTTAAAATGAGTTTAATTTAAATTTTAAGACTGAGAATATTATCACTTATTAAATATTTCTTACACCATTCATTTACCATTATAAGACTCATTCTAGTGAATGATTTTCATAAAGATTAGCTTCACAGTTGAGATATATTTTCTACATAAGGATCGATATATTTATCTTTTTCTAACTTGATTTTGATTATTTATTTTATCAATGAGATATACAATGTTTGATAATATACATACATGATTTCTTCCCATAATTTATCCTTTGGTTGTGTTTTAATTAGTTTTACACCTTTACTTCATGCCCTAAGATAAATAAACATGATGAATTCTTCTTATTTGGAGAACTAAAATTTTATTTTAATAGATCACAATATCCATAGAATGATGAAAACTTATTCCTCATATTAATACTCATTAACCAAAATCAAAAATGGTTATCACAACTTAATATAATATCCAATATGAAGAAATTATTCATTAATCTTCAATTCCTCAAAGAATAACCTTAAAAAAAATTTAAATCATTCCATAAATAATTAACCTTGAAACGCATCAAAAATATGTCTGACCAAATTGAAAACCCAAAAATCAAAAATATTTGACCACGTATTTTTCCAACATCAACGTAACATTTATCCCCAAATAAAATTAATCATTCATAATGTCAAATAAAAATAATAATATACCCTAGTCATATATTATCAAAAATATACTAATTGTTTCTTAAAATAACTTGAATCATTGTAAAACCACATCAAAAACATATTCATCCATAATTAAACACAGACTTTATACCTCAAATAAAATTCTATCTTGGAAAATTGTATTATGTTTACCTTAATCATAAAATGTTCCCAATTTAGTGGAAATAATAAAAAATATATTTAATAACTAAATCACCTAATTATTTTTAAATATCATGGTTATCTAAACATATAGTCCAAAAATATGACAACCACTTTATTCCAATTAACCATAATTGCCTCATAATGAAATAATGTATTACCCTTAATGTTTATGTGTTATTATCAACTTATGTAGCAAATAAAATTATTCATGAATAACTACACACTAAATAACATGTTAAATTTGTAGGATAAATATACCTCAAACATCTATTATATTTCCCAAAATTTAATTAATCACCTTAAAATCCCATCACTTAAAACCTCACAGGGGTATCTTTTCCCTAAACTTATGATCATCCTTAAAATTATCCACCTATAATGGTAACCTTAACTACCAAATTATCCTCATCTGATAACTTATTGTCTTATAAATTTATTTAAACCATGCTTTGATACCAACTAATACAATTCAAAACTTATACACTAGAAAACAGTGATAAAAAATATAATCTATACATACTGTCTTTGATATCAACTAGAGTGACTCAACATTAACAATCCATAATTATAATATCAATATCCGATATTTAGTTACATTCATACCAAAGATCTTTTAGATTTATAGTTTTAGATAGTTTGTAAAACCCCTTGTGTAACCGAGATCATGTGTTTCTCATCATATGGGGATTTTTATGTTTATAACTAGGTTTTACTGTTCTATAAGAGGAATTAAAAATTGCCCAAAAATTGTCCATATATTCCACCCTTCTAGTCATATCTTAAATAATATCATTCTTTATAACCTAGGGAAATATAAACATAATAAAGGGTCATCTTAGATGCTCAGTAATGTTAAATATTGGATATATCAATCGATGATCATATATAAGTACAAGATAAACATAAGGATGTGAGTGCATGATCACAGCTTATGAAATTATTTCCAAATCAGTCAAGGATCATTAATCAATATTAATGGAATAAATCTTTTTCATAAAAAAATACATAAGTTATAACAAAGTGAGGTCATCCATAATCAATAAAGATCTATGAGAACTTATAATAAGCATAATACATAATTTTTTGGTAGTCACATAAGAATATAAAAATCATTTCCTTGGTCAAGGATCACTACCAAGAGTAGAATAGTGGATAGAGTCCCTTACTAAAATGGGTTCACTCTCCATTCCAGTTCATACTATCTCATTATATATAAATATTTAATCAATGCATTATAGGTCTATATAATTCCATGACTACCCATCATATAATGAAAACCATACATAAGTGTTCCAAAATATCATAAAACATCATCATTTCATTATTTCATAACCTATAAAAAACAAAGGGGTTTCATAAACATTTCCTAATCACATAATCATAATCCATCAATAGAAAGGAATTGGATTGTATCAAAAAAACATTCATTATTCCATCATAGCTTAATTGACCCATGAAAGTAAGAAAATTTTGTTAAAACATTATTAAAATATCAAAATCATAAATCATCTAAAGAAATAACATGGATTGTATCATTTAACATAGCCACATTGGAAAATAAAATATGTCAAAGGATGTTTTCAATGATTAAAAACACATTTAACATATTATTTAAATATTTCATTATAAATAGGGGAAACATTATTTTCCTTCTATATCTTTAAAAACTATAAAAATATTGAATATTGAGAATATTATTTTATTTGTAAATAAAAATAAAAACTTTTAAGTGGTTATTAAAATAAAAAAATGTCCACGATGGTGGAAAATTCACTCATTCATTAAATATTAAAACAAATATTAATTTTAGAATTTTTGTAAAAAAATCATAAATATAATGTTCGGAAGACATTTTAAAAATTAAATTTTAAAATATTTGAAAATAAATTAAAATATGGTAAAATTGGATATGAATTTAACAAATCAATTGATCATAAAAAATGATATTCTTTGAAACCATTATAAATAACATTGACATGTAGAAGAAATATTCTCAACCCAAAAGTAATAAATAAGGACTTCTTTTCTTAAAAACATTTTCTCAATCGTTTTAAGTACCTAAGAGAGTAAAATTTACGGAAATCAATAAAACCCTAGAAATGAATATATTAGAAGAAAATATATTCGGTTTCAGGTATAAGGATCATATAATTTCACTCAATGAAAATTTAACATAGACAATCCAAAAATGAAAAGAGATTGTAATATAAACCCTTACCGCTTTGGTAACTCTTGAATCATAATCACCTTGAAATAAATACCTTAAGATAGAAAATTAAAAACCATTAATATGAATATATTAATTATATAATATATCAAAGTAATATTTTATGAACTATATAAATAAAAAATAGGTACATAATTTGAATCATGTCTCAATGAAACAATATTGAGACAAAGAACCCTTACAGTATTTATAATTTTTGAATCAAAACCTCATAAAAGAGAGAAATTAATATGGATTATAAAATAACTATAATTTTCATGAATATAATTGTAAAATACATTCACGTGTAGTATATAGAGCATACAAAAGAAACAAGTCATAAATATAGGATTTTTCTGATTGAGATAAAAGTGATATGAGAAAACCTTACCTCATGTCCTGAATTAATTAATACACAATATAAACATCCAGTATATAAAATTAAGATTTATTATAAATTTATATCATTTAAATATTCATACTTATATTAATATATATGATTTTTTATAATTTCAAACTATCTCTTTATTTACGATTCCCCCTCAAATCATCATTCTGGGTGTTCAATGTTCCATATTTCATGCATGTTTTGGTTTGGTGGTTCTTATCCATGCACATTGGTCACGGTTTCATCATAGATATAATTATAACAATATCATAATTATTATATTTTTTATTATATACACTTTTATAATATAAGGATCCAGCCTTAAACATTACTTAATCATGAGTTAAATCAAGAATTCACATTGAGGATCTTTTCAGGTTTTGAGTTTCAGAGAATTAGGCCATAACTATTACATTACATTTAAAAAATTACAAATTAGTCACTCTTACTCAGTATCCATTTTGTTCATAAAATAAAAACTCTTAAAAAACATGTCTAGTTCCATCTTTTAGATAGCTTGACTTTTCCTTGATCCCATCCTTGACCCTATTCATCTTTAAGTCTTGTAAAAAATATTTCAAACCATGGGATGCGCATAAAAATCTCAGTAAGGGATATAAAATAAGTAAATAAGACATTATCCTAGAAATAAATAAAAATAAATGAAACCATAACATTCAATCTTAACATACCTCATGAAATCATAAGATTTATGAATAACACACAGAAATCATAATTCATAAAGGTCAATTATAGAATACATTACATACATACATTATAGCTTTCACAACTATGTAGGGAGTTATGTGTGGAATACCCATCACAGTATATTCTATAAATAGTTTAGGAGAAACATTATCGTTTACCTCTATCACGTTGCCCAGTGCATTGGAGAGCTATCTCATGCTCACCGGAACTAGGTTTATCACGGAAACACCCATATAAGTTAACAATGCCCAATAACCCTAAAATATTCATAACACATAAAACAAGCTCAAATTAAAGATAGTATTTCCATATTTCAATCATGATATATCATTTCAAGAAATTGATATAATCAATGCTTTATAAAACCATTTTTAAAACCACTTTAAACATTTAATAAAAAGATTTTTAAATCAAAGTTTCCCATACCACTTTGATGATTTTGAAAGAAATTTCAAAATATTCATTTCCGTATAAATAAATTTTTAAAAAAAATTCAAACATGGATGTTAGTGTGAATTATTTATAAGAATAAATCATTAAAACATTTAAAACGACATTTTGGTTAAACAGTTCCTAACCAAATGAGAGATACTTGAATAAAAATAATTGAGGAATAACATTAATCAAAGATTATAATATCATGAGAATAAGGAGATTTGTGATATATTATGTAAAAGGGTAGTATAAACCCCATATAAAAGTGAATTGGTGTATAAAAACAAATAAGTCTAAATGGAATGCAAATTGAGACAAAGTCCCTTATAAAGATCATACCATTACACTAAGGATAAATCAATGGAATAATTATGTGTGACAAATATAAAAACACCCAATATAAGTAGATATTAAGTGTAAAACAATCATAGTTCATTCATACATATTCATATAATGACAAAATCAAGAAATAGAAGTTTAACCCCAAATAAGTGAAATTAAGTTAAGAAGTTCTCTTACAGAAATTCGACAGCCTAACGGCATCACTTTAAAATTCAGAAAATGAGTTGATGAGAGAGAATAGGGTCTCTCATCACATGGACATAAAATTTATAGAAATAAGTATATAGAATAACATATCCCAACATAATAAAATTGAAATTTAAAAGACATAACATAAAAGAAATATTTGATTTGAATAGGAGAGTGAAAGGTTCCCTTACCGATTTGGTAACTTTCTAAATGTACACCACATGAAAGAAAGACCATACAATGAAGATGTAAATACCCATAATTTAACTTCTATTATAGAAAGAATACAATAATGGGTAGTAAATACACCACACAAAATAAAGTAGTGGCAAATATAGCATTAATCTCATGGGAAAAAGTGGGATGAAAACCCTTTACCTCGTTGTAATCAATCGAGTCGTATGACCAAAAGATAATATCCACCAAATGAATCACAGAATAAAATGAATATAAAAATAATCATGATAATATATATCAAATTTTAGTAAAAAATACACCACATGCAAGAAATAAGTGGTGAACAATGGAAATCTCACTGAATTAAAAGTGAAATAATAAACCCCTTACCTCATGTCCAACTTGACTCATTTGTTTCTTATTATTCTTGAATAATAAACTTAAGTTAATTTCTAATTTCTTCAGAACATTTTTCAACTTTATTATTCTTTTTATATCTCTTATTACCTTGCTATAACAATATTTGATTATTTGAGTTCATATCAGACATTTTGTCGATGTTCGGAACTTAAGTCCAAAATGAACTTATTATAATTACAAATTGTCCATGTGGTCAAAATTATATTATATACAAAATTATATTCATGATTTAACTATCAAATATATCATATATATCCAATATATATGTGTATTTATAATATTACCTAACATTTGGAGATAAGGAATGAAATGCACCTTTCATGGAGGTGGTAAGTTGTACGTACGTACGAACGCTACTTTCATTTTTATCATTTTTAAAAGGAATGGAAACTAAATGATAAATAGGTATATTATAATTCCAGTATAATTTCATATGATATATATGTTACATAATTTCATTAACTCCATCCTTTATATGTTCCATGTATGTCATGAACAAATCAAATCACATTGAGGGAGCGAAAGTCCGCACTTCCTCAAATGAAATTATCATGTTTACAAATATTGGAAAGCATAAAGGTATGCTTATAAATAAAAATTACATAAGCCTATAAAAACATAAACATAATATATGTCATATATAAATACAGTTCTCTCATAATGGCCACCATTAGAGTTGGTATGAGAATATTGTACAATCATCATTTTGTGAGGCAATAGTTCATCATCCATAGAAACAGTATGTTTTTTACCCATTAGATAGAGGTATGGAAGAGTTGTCACGAACCAAGCTAGGTCGCCATCTAAACCAGTGCCTGACCTGGTCCACTACATGGCCTGAAGGGTGTTCCCAATCCCCACGGGCTGGCACAAGTGCACTGGTATCAAAACTCACACATGGGAACGATTTACCTGAAATCATAAACACAAAACAACTGACAATATAAATAAACTAAAACTGAAATAGACAATCAAACTGTACTATAAACAAAAATTGATTTTAAAGATTTACAACTTGATCCAATATCCAAAAATCAACGACAATGAAATAAATTAAAACTCTAACTCAAACCTCCAAGAAACAAGAGATGTATGACATCCATGAGCTACAAATACCAACATGCACAAAAAGACCATCAACAACCCGAACCACCATCATTGAGCATGATTCCTCAACCTGAAATACACAGAGAACAAGGTCTACATACATACAAAGGTGTATATAGGGTGTGATCCAACATCCTAGTAAGAAGTCACCCAATAAAAATTTTCCATGCATAATTATTAAATGACAAATACATTTACAGTATTAACTAATGAAAATAAATAAATGCATGAACAGTTTTAAAGAAAATGGTATTTCAAAAAACAGTTTCAAATGGAACAACTTAAATTAAAACACACACACACTTACGTTTTAAAATAACCAATGTGTCACACTGATGAGCATAATGTCACAAATGAGCACCAACATGGGAGAGTCCTTGTGGGTGTTAGCTAGCTTGGGTCCCTAGATCTTTGTGTCTTAGTGAAGTGTGGCTTAGAAATCAAAACCCTTAGAAAACGTGGCGTAGAAACCACGACCCTCAGAAAACGTGGCTTAGAAACCACGACCCTCCGTCATTAATATGTTTAGTTAGTGTTGAAATATTCAAACCTTCTATGTGAAACGGGGCCAAATCCACCCCCAGATCAATAGCACACTAGTCTAGTCCATCCTCCTAACTACCTGGGCTTCCCGGTTTGTGCTCACACAATTTTAAAATTCATGTCACATGTCACACTAATGCATAAAATCCAAACAGGTTACTTACACATGCAAAATCACAATTTTCACACCCAAACCCACTTCTAAAACCATAGGCACACCAAAATATTTTCAAAACATAATCTTCATGGGTTACATACTAAATTAAACCATCTACACAATTTAAAACACACTCATAATTAAACGAACCACTACTTACACACGTAAACACCATTTTTAAATAAGGTGCACACTAAAAAAAATTCAAAAATGTTTCACACCATTTTCATAATTAAGTAAACCATTAAAAAATTATAAAGAAATATAAAAAGGGTGGAACGTTGCTTTGCACAAACTAAATTAACCATTTATAAATTCAAAGGAATTCACACATCACACGCAATCAAATAAAATTTTAAATTGTGACCTACACCACACAAATTGTTGGATGAAAAACTTTACACCATATTAAAAACACATTTTCATAAACTACATAATTTCACAAGCCAAAAATAAAAGATTATAAAACAATTTAGAATAAATTTCTTGGCGTTAACAACTAAACCCACACAAACCCCTCTTGTATAACTAAATACACACAATGTCATGTCAAAAATACAATTTTCGCCACTTTCACAAATTAATAAGCTAACTTCCATTACTGTAAAACTAACCTATACCAAAGGTTTGGAACCATTGGTATAGGCCTCCAAACTGTTGGTATAGCCTATACCAATGGTTTAGAGAACCATTGCCAAGTAAGCCGTTGGGATAGGTCTATACTAACGGTTTTGGTAAAACCATTGGTATAGACCTATACCAACGGTTTTGGAAACTGTTGGTATAAGTAATATGAAAATCTATACCAACAGTTATGGAACCGTTGGTATATGTATTTCAAAAAAAACATTCGCTGGGATTTGATCCCAGGACTCCTAGTTTATTATTGAACGACTTAACCACTAACCTAACATGACTTTTGTGAACATAATTACATAAATATATATATATGTATTCTCATAATTATTTTCAATTTTGATTTATATAATTTTCTTGGTAAGAAGATATGATAAAATATCAAAGGATCTATACCAACAGTTGTCAAAACCATTGGTATAGATCTATACCAACATTTTTGACAACTGTTGGTATAGATCCTTGATTCAAACCGTTGGGAAAGGTGGCCACAAAGTGGACCGTTTCCCAACGGTTTTGGCAAACTGTTGGGAAAGGTGGCTTCAAAGTGGGATTTCCCAACGGTTTTGGGAAAGGGGACCTATACCAATGGTTTTTACAAACCGTTGGTATAAAAGTGTTGGGAAATGTCAGATTTATAGTAGTGCACATAATTTAGAAATCACTAACAACTAAATAGATAAAAGTTCACAACAAAAAACTCACACGTAAAATAAACATGCTACTAAAAAATTTCGATACAAATCAAACTTCACTGAAATCCAACTTCGTACGAAACAAATTAATTAAATAATATGTTAAAAAAATTAAGCTTGAAAATTAATTCATCAAATAATAACTTAGATGTGGAACCACCTACCTCAAAGTATAAAATCCCAAATCTTATGTAAAACCTAGAATGCACCTAAGATGCACCACAAGTGGACTGAATTGTATACTAAAACAAACAAGAAAGTCAAAAGAGGATTCAATATTGAACCATAAATAAATTTCATATCCGCTAAAAAAAGAACAAAGACTCAAAAAGGAGGAAGGAGGCACTTATCAAAAGGGGGTTGCTCGCGTGGAAGGAGGGAAAAGCGTCGTAGGTATCATCGGGGTGTCGCCAGCCAGAAGGGGTGGTTGTGGATGGTGGGTAGTTTGGTGGTTGTTTGGGTCATAGTTCAAAGGAGCAGTGGCCAAGGGAGGCCCACAAATGGTTCTTCAGACAGAACTGTTGGACAAGAAAAAGGGCGACATGATGGCAGGCTTACTGGACGGAGGTTGGCCATAGAGCAGGGCGGGGCGGGTTTTTCAGAGGGGGGGAGAGCGGTTGCACCAGGGCTAGCTGAGAGAGGGAGGGACGTTCACTGAAGGTCACCATGCATGGTAGGGTGTAGTGTGAGGTGGTCGGCTGGGTGAAGGGAAGCAGTGTCTGTTGAGGTAGAGAGTGAAGGTCTGAGTGGGGGAGGCAGGGCGTCAGATAGTTGGAAGGAGGATGACGAGCAGAAGAGATGCAACGCGATGGTGGTGGGGCTGGCCAGGAGGTCGGGGTGTGGCGTGACGGAACCAGGTAGGGGGGGAGGTGTTGCGGCGTGAAAGTAAAAGGGGGAGAAATGGGGGCTCGACGGGCTGGTGGGAGGGAGGTAGTGCCAACCCTATGAGATAAAATGAAAAAAATGAAATGAAAAAAACAAATAAAAATAAAATGGAAATTAATAATAATAATAATAATAATAAATTATAACAATTGTAATAAAAATAATTATAATAATAATAAACCAAAATAGGAATAAGAATTACAGCTTAATAAAATTTATACCCTCAAGGATAATTATAATGATAATATTATTAACTAAAATTTTAACAATTATAATGGGGAAAATTAATTATGATAATAATAATAATTTATGGAAATAATATTAATACCATTAATGACATTGATAATTTTGTAATAGAAATTATAAAAATAATGACTTAATAAAATGTTAACAATATTAAAATTGATAAATTAATAAAATTTATATTCTTAACACTATTACAAATAATAATAATAATAATCTCAAACATTATTATTATTATTATACTTAAAATAATTCCTTTAATTTTTATTAATCTTCTTATTTTCATTGTATTACAATTTTATTATTTAATACATTTTATTTATCCGCATTGATCATCAGGCAAGTCCTGGGCTGAATAGGGCGAGGTCGCGCGGTGACCCGGGTGAAGTCACGTGGCTTTGATCGTGCCCTTCCCATGTGCTGAATGCAGTCAAGGAAAAAACATACATTTTTAAACAAGAACTTGAAATTTTAAAGCCGGGATTCAAGGCGGACTCCCCAATGCCCTGAAACATAATAAAATAAATAGTGTAAAAGAGGCGGGTGTGACAATTATCCCCCACCATAAAGCTTTCCTTCCCTGGAAATCCACAATTAGGACCAAATCCCAAATTATAAAACCACACTCCCTTAAGGTTCAAATAGGATCCCCACAAATGTCAAGTGAAGAGAGGAAAACGCACCATGCTTAGAAAAAGTGACTAAAATGACAACCTAAAAAACTCGTAAAAAGACTTTGATATGTGACACCCGCCCCAAAGATCTAAAACAACTCCAGTTGATTGTTTAAGAAAATGATCCCCCGCACCCACAGAAACCAACATCACAAGACAAAATACCTCAAGCACTATTAAACGAAAACCCCA
Source organism: Viscum album (assembly GCA_963277665.1). Lineage (NCBI taxonomy): Eukaryota > Viridiplantae > Streptophyta > Magnoliopsida > Santalales > Viscaceae > Viscum > Viscum album. Next base: position 2,079,291,172 of record OY728143.1, on the reverse strand, counting down.
CCATTTGACTGGAACGAAGAAACAAGACCAAAATACATCCAAGGAACACTCTTATCACTCACCACCTAGCCATTTTTAGGAACAGAATCAAAAGGTCAACATGGGGAAAACTAAAGGGGATCCACACCATTAGAAACATACCAATTGTTGAGATGAGATTGGAAAACCAACATGGGGAGGCCCAAATGGACTTCTCACCATTGGAACTAACAGAAGATACAAAACTCCAAAATTTCATGTTAGTGACCAAACACCCCACAACAAGGGACGAGGAGAGAGGGGCCTGACTACAGGGGTGTCAAAACCATGACCTAAGACCGACCAGCATCTTCATGTTCATGGGTGATTACTATTCAAATCTGAGGCCGATTTACCCAACAGACCACATAAGGTCCACTCAAAACGATTACATTTGATGGGATGAAACCCCTAGGAATTAGTTAACGAGACTACCATGCCTTCACATAGTCACGGAAACCTTACGCACCAAAACGGTTCATTTGGAATGGAAAAACCATAGAAAACAATTTAAATTTTCTTTACTTTCGACACAGATGACAGAAATAAAGTCATGGTATCATACACTCCAAGGGTTCATAAATACACGCCAGCTTCACTCTGAGGCCTATGGCTAGATCCCTGATGTTCGAAGCATCTCATGCCTCACAATGAAGCATTGAAGACTCTCAAACGAAGCTTCTCCTTTTTTGTGCCACACGCAACTACATTGCAATCGAGATGATGCCAACAAACAAAACATACCCCAACATCCAAATACTTCCTCACGGTACATCCACAAATACTGGTTTTAGATAATACGCATGCATCACCTCTTCACCTTCACTAATAAACCTCAAAAATAAGGACACACGACAAAAACTCCTCTTTGAACAGAAAAATTAGAACTACCTAAGAGGAGGACACACCCATATGAAAACAGGGATTCCCGAAGGATTTTACAAAATCCACCCTTTCTCTTCAAAGAGGACTCATGTTGCGAGGCGTCACCAAACATGACCCTTGTGGCTGATGAAAGAACTACCATGCCCTTCAAGACACCGGTCAACACAGATAACTTTGAACCACCTTCAACCTTCCCTGCTGGATTCCATTAGCCATTTCTTGGGGGCCTTTGGACACAACGGTGGAAAACTTCATACCCAATAACTCAGACAACTCAAAGAGACCAAAAATCCTTTCAACTCCCCTCGCACCTATCATCCCACTACAAGAGGATCCACTTATTTGTAAAAAGAAGAGGTGGGGTCAATTCTAGAATTCAAGAAGAGGATCCTCTAACCAGCTGTAGGGATGGACAACGGTGAATTTCCCATGTCAACACTTCAATCACATGTTAATGCATTATGGAGGCATGCACTAGTTAAGAAAGAAAACCATGGACCCAGCCAAACTGGTCCAACGGTCAAGAAATACCACAAGAGAACACTAAAAGTGAAGGGGGAACCAAAGTAAGGGCTTCACGAAGCACTTTTCAAAAGAATTCACAAATCACATGCTTGCACACCAACTTAAAAATAAGTATTCAAACTAAAGACACAAATCATTCAAAAATCATTCTCAACTCAAAACGCCTCGCATCCAACATTTCCAAAACACAAGGACGCACCACACAATCACCAGTTACTAAACCACCAAATTCTCATTTAAAAAAAAATTGAAAAAAAGAAAAGATAGTGGGTTTCACAAACACCAATTCTGTCCCATGGGCCTCACACATGTAGTTCATGTGCCACACCGGCACCCACCTCATATCCATCCATAAATTCATCCGCTCATGTCATTGACCATTTCTCTTTTCATATATGCTCATGCATGTGGTTTCCCATGAGAACACTAAGGATCAAAACCAAACCTTTCCATTTTTCAAAACCAAAACATTTAACCCACACCTTTCAAACCTCATACATCATTTCCTTTTTAAGGTGCTTAATTTCAAAACATTTTCCAAGACCAAATCATTTTTACTTAAAAACCATATTTCCACCATTCCAAAACAAAGAGATGATAAATGATACAAGAGGAGACTAGTGTCGGTGGCTGACTGGGACATATGGTTGGCAACCATACGCCAATCACGCCACCTCCATAGAGAGTATTCTAGGACAGTTTCCCTGGCTCCACTAGGCTTGTCAGACCCTGAGAGCTCACTAAGACCACTGACCCTACTCTCTTTTCATTTCCCCTAAACAAGAATAACCACATGGACCAAAAATTTAGATAAACCTCAACTTACTCTGGTAACTCAAGTCTCACCGTGAGGTGTGCTGGCCTGGCACCTTACTCGTAGCCAAAAAATCAAGTTCTAACACCCTTAACTTTGGTATAACCTAACTCTATCTCAAAAAAACACGACACAATAGGAAAAACCTCCTATGATACAATTTTTTCATGAACCAGGTTGGGTCTCCATCTGACTCGATGCCTGACCCAGTCCACAACATGGCCCGAAGGGCATTTTGGATCCCCATGGGTTGGCACAAGTGCCCGAGTATCAAAACTAACACATCGAAACGATTTACCTGAAATAGTAAACACAAAACAACTGACAATATAAATAAACTAAAACTAAAACATACAATCAAACTGAACCTTAAACAAAAATCAATTTTAATGATTTACAATTGGAACCAACATCCAAAAAGTAACAACAACTAAAAAAACTAAAACTCTAACTCAATCCTCCAAGAAACAAGAGAGGTGTGACATCCACAAGCTACAAAACCCAACCTATATGAGAATACCATCAAAAACCTGAACCACCATCGTTGAATACAATGCCTCAACCTGAAATACATAGAGAAAAAGGTCTACACACACCAAAAGGTGTATGTAGGGTGTGAGCTAAGAACCCAGTAGGAATTCACCCAATAAAAAGGTTCCATGCATAATTATTAAATTACAAATGCATTTACAGTATTAACTTGAGAAAAGAAATAAATTCTTGAACCGTTTTAATGAAAATAGGATTTAAAAAAAGTTTCAAATGGAACAACTTAAATTAAAACACACACACTTACTTTTTAAAATAATCAATGTGCCACACTAATGAGTGTAAAGTAACCAATGAGCACCAATATGGGAGAGGCCTCATGGGTGTTAGCTAGCTTGGGTCTCTAGATCTTCGTGTCTCAGTGAAGCGTTCTTAGAAACCATGACCCTCAGAAAATGTGTCTTAGAAACCACGACCCTTAGTCTTTCATAAATTTAGTTAGTGTTACAATCGTCAAATCTGCTATGTGAAAAGGGGCCAAAGCCACCCCTAGATCACTCGCCCACTAGTCTAGTCTACCCTCCTAAATACCCGGGCTTCCCGGTTTGTGTTCAAACAAGTTTCAAGTTCATGTCACATGTCACACTAATGCATAAAATCCAAACAGGGTACTTACACATGAAAAATCACAATTTTCACACCTAAACCCTCTTTTAAAACCATACGCACACTAAATTATTTTAAACACATAATCTGCATAGGTAACAAACTCAATTAAACCACCAACACAACTTAAAAGACACTCATCATTAAAGGAACCACCACATATGTAACGACCCGAAGTTATTGTTTCCTAATTTTATGTGTTATTTTATTTTATTTTTATACTCAACAAAAATGTTTCATTTGATAACATGAGTATAATTAAAATGAGACTATTGGGTTTTGACTGTTATTTGACCATTGGTCAATATGACCGCTGGAAACTAAACGTTTTGACTATTGTCTCTAAATACAAGCAATCTTGGTTAATTAATATAGAAAGAAGATTAGATGGCCTCACCCAGTAGTCTTGGACCGATCGAAGCCCATCTAACAAGACTTGGGAAGGAGGTAGCACCACTGGGCTTTGCTCTGGACCAAACCCAAGCTGAACTTCATCGTATAAAGCTAGAACGGGATCGCCTTCGCGAGAAGTTCAAACTGATAGAAATTACAACTCGTGCGATGTTGGCCGAGCCTCCCTCGGATTCTCTCACCTTAGCACACCTTACACTTAGGTCCTATGCTGGTGTGATAAGGGGCTATGTAAGGAGACCGTAACAGTCTTGTATAATCCTTTGTTTTAAATAAAAATTTCGATTTATTTTATGAATTTTCAAATGACCGGATAAATATAGTATGCATATTTTTGATGAATTTTAGAAAAAGGATATTATAAATATGTTTATATAAACCCTAAATAATTAAAAATGTGTAATGATTTTCAAAAAATGGTCTTCTACAATTATGTTCAGTACGAAATTTAGAGTCTAATAAGATCAACTTGATTTTTGATTAATAGTAAATTATGAATAGTGATTTTATGATTAGGATTAATAATGTGTCCAAATGGATTAGTAATCTCACTTAAATAAAGTATTAAAATAAGCTAGGCACTTTGATTAAGTAATGTGATTCAATAAAATGGTTAAATAACGGTTTCATAAATTATTATTCAAGTATTAGTTTTTTCGGATGAATAGTGTTTTTTAATTAAAATTTTAATTAAAAATATTTAGAAAATTATTTTTATAAAATGGACTTCATTTTTGAACTCAAAGCATCGATATTATGTTAAGGTAATTTATGGGGATTTTTCTGAAAAAAATAAATTTTCGATGAATAGTGTTTTTAATTAAAAATTTAATTAAAAATATTTAGAAAATTATTTTTATAAAATATATTTCATTTTTGAAATCCGAGCATTGATATTTGGTTAAGGTGAAATTTTGGGATTATTCTGAGAAAGTTGGATTTTCGATGAATAGTGAAAATACAGTTTTTAAGTTACGGGTGTTTAATGACATCATTAAATGATGTATTAAGTATGTAATCAATATGGTCGACTTATGAATAGTAAGATAAGGAATGAGGTTTCCCAAGTGGCCAATACCATGGGAAAATACCATGGGCAAGCCCATGGTTTTTTCAAAACCACTAATAAGGTGTCCCTTGGCCATTAATGCCTTATCCCCTCACTTTCCCTATAAATACCAAGCCATCCTCTCATCCATTCGACTCCCCACTCTCCCCCAACGAAGTTCTGGTCTCTTTACCTCCCAAGGAGTCCTCCCAAGGTGCCCCCAATCCCTCAAGGTCCAAACCTTTGAGTTTTAAGAGTTACGTTTTAAGGTAAGGGATTCGACCTCTCTCTTTCTTTTCAAGCAGTCTCTTTTATGTCATTTCTTTTATGCTCCATGTTCTTATGTTGGAGGATGTCCTTTTATGCTCCTCTTACTGCCATTTTCATGTTCATATAATGAGAGATCCCCTCTTACTCTCATTATTTCGTTTTATGAAGTTTTTTGTGGCGATGTTAGGCTGCCGAAATTTCTGTAACAGATTCTTTCTCCCTTCTCATTTTTCAAGATCTATTTTCATGTAAAGTGTTTCAAGTTCCTTTTTATTATGTTGGGGTATGATCTCTAAATTTATCATACTGATCTTTTATTATCATATTATGAGATACCACATTTTATCTCTTCAATTCAGTATTTTGAAGTTTTAAGTGGCGCCGTTAGGCTGCCGAATTTTTAAGTGGTTCTTCACCCTTCTCGTTTTGAAGTTCTACATTCATGTCAATTCTTTCAAGTTCCTTTTTGTTATGTTGGGGTATGATATCTATATCTATCATACTGATCTTTTATGATCATATGATGAGAGACCCCATTTGATCTCTTCAATTCAGTATTTTGAAGTTTTAAGTGGCGTTGTTAGGCTGCCGAATTTTTAAGGGGTTCTCCACCCTCCTCATTTTGAAGTTTTACTTTCATGTCAATTCTTTCAAGTTCATTTTTGTTATGTTGGGGTATGATCTCTATATCTATCATACTGATCTTTTATGACCATATTATGAGAGACCCCATTTGATCTCTTCAATTTATTATTTTGAAGTTTAAGTGGCATCGTTAGGCTGCTGAATTTTTAAGTGGTTCTTTCACCTTTCTCCTTTTTCAAAGTTCTAATTCCATGTCAAGTCTTGCAAGTTACTTTTTATTATGTTGGTGTATTATCTCTATATCTATCATACTGATATTTTATTTTCATATGATGAGAGACCCTATTTTATCTCATCAATTCATTTTTTGTTGAAGTTTAAGTGACGTCGTTAGGCTGCCGAATTTTCATAAGAGAAATCTAATTTTTGTCGTCCTTCCATGTTTTTCATTTCAAATGGTATGTCATAAAAATTTCATTACCATGTTCATATATAATTATTATTCTGTCCCTCTACTGTTTTATGGGTCATTTATGAATGTTTTACCCATGTCCCCTCTCTTTTCAATGTTTTCTAAAACCCCGAAACATAGCTGTTATGTTGCAGAATTTTCGTCTCAAAATGCCTCTCTCTCTTTTATCAAAATTATTTTTTTATTATAAAGTAAATACACAAAGATCTTATTTCTACAGGGTTATTCACATATATATCAAAATTATCTCTTTTAAATTATGTGATTTACATAAATGAAACCCGCTTTCCCTTTCCGTGGGTTTAAAGTGACGTAAAGATCATGTCTTTAAAGCAGTTTTTAAAACGTTATGATTATGAAATGAAACCCATTTATTTTATGCTATATGGGTTATTTATGAAATTTTTGATGATTATATATGTGGATCACATGATAATAAAGGCAAATTTAAGGGTGCGCCCTGATAGCGCTCCAATGCATTGGGTAAAGACTTAATCTCTAGAGATGACCATTTTTTACGACGCCTTGGTGAATAACCTTGGTAATTTTTAACGACGCCTTGGTGAATAACCATGGTAATTTTTAATGACACCTTGGGGATGGACCTTGGTGAAATGAAATGATTTTCAATATTAAATGTTGCAGCCACATCTTCAAGTTATGAAAAAGCTTTATTTTTATTATGATATACCTCATGATTTCATTTTCATGCCTTAAAGTTCTTTTCATGACTTTATTGATGTATCTCAAGTTCATATGTAAAATGTTTCACTTTTTTCCCTTGCTGGGCCTTCTGCTCACCCTTTCTTTTGATGTATGTCCCCAGGTTATGAGATGCAGTAATGAGCCTAGGGTGAACATGAGGAGAAGCCTTTCAAGTGTTTAAGAAGAATGTTTTTTTTTGTTTCATGTTTTATGTTCTTTGTTTCCAAGACACTAAACCTTAAATATCCTCAATTCCGTGTAATGGAATGAATGTTATGTTATAAAAATACGGGATGCTATAGTTGGTATCAAAGGATGGTTTAGTTATTTGTGGAAATTAGGATATGAAAACTCTAGGAAGAACCCTATAGAAAATTTTAAATATAGGAAATTTTCCGGGTATTTTGGTGAGTATTGAGTAAGGGGTTGCCAAGCAAATACATCCCTGTATGGATAAGAGCAGGTAGAGGTGGCTCTGGCATAGATGTACATAGGGGTAAAACCAGAAAACACCGCTTTGAGCAAGACTCGAACGGGAACTGGTACACGACAACGGGCCTTGCTGCACTCTTGGTTACGACACTCCCGGGGGATATGCTTTGGTAAATTCATAAGATTGGTATGAACCATTGTTAAAGGAAAAAAGATAAAATAAAATAAATATTCACATAAGAATATATGATCATGGATAACCTAGATGGGAACCTAGGGGATCACAAGTTAGGGTATACTTTTCTTCTACAAGTTATCCTTATATGCTTTAAGTTCCATTTCATGATTATTGGTTAAGTATTTAAGCCTCTAATTATACTTTCTCTTCTTAGTTAATGGTGGGAAATGGAATAACGTGTCCCAACAACCAATTTGATAGGAAATGCGACAATTTCTGTATTAATATTACAGATATAATTAGGGGATTAAAAGATGATTATTATTTTGGAAGACGTTCACTATTTTGGGGACCCTATATGATCGAGGTAAATAGATTACTATAGTATTTTCATTGAGGAGTAGGGTTGACTTATATTTTGAAGAATTGATGAATTTAAGGTGGACTTATTGTAATGATAATGATTAACCTATCTTGGGAGAAATATGTTTAGGTTATCTACTTTTGTTGTTTTGGAAGACTATGTTATCAAATCCTCCTTGTATTTGGGTTTCAATCTTAGTTTGGTTTATTTTGAGGAATTTTAAGGACCATTATTTATGGAATGGTCTATGATGAACTTTGGATAGTACCATGGAACTTTGAAGATTTAAAAGTAGTTTCCATTCCTATGGGATTCTTTCTTTTTGAAGAGTTGTTTTACCTTAACCTTTCTGTTTTTGGGATAATGTTTAAAGATAGAAGAAATAGATAGTTAATCTTTTGTAGATTATGTGATTCTCTAGAAGATGATTCTTGTTCTTTTATGAGACCAAGTGTTTTTGAATTCTCATCATTTGGAGAAAATATTAGTGTTGGTAGGGACTTATTAAAGGATGAAACTCTACTTGAAGGTAGGTATATTTTCTTATGTTTTTGTTTTATGTAGTAAATGAATTCCTCAAAATTATGAAAAGAAACGTAAAACAAAAATGTTGTTGGTTTGCGTTTCCTACTAGGTAATCAAAGACCGTTTACACACATCATAAGTTTGAGATTTTCTTATGGTTAACTTTCTCCTAATCATGTTCTCTATCACTCTCCCTCAGAACTTGACCCTTTGTTTTCTCCTCCATGTCCATGTTTTCCTATATGGAATCCTAGTGTGGGTTAACTCGGGTGACCTTTGTACTTCCCTTTCTTTCTTTTAAAGTAATACTTTTACTGACTCCTTTTCCGATGTGGGACTTTCAATGAAATTTCAAAACCCAATTTTAAAAATTGTGAGGACGCAATTTCTTAATGGGGGAAGATTGTAACGACCCGAAATTATTGTTTCCTAATTTTTTGTGTTATTTTATTTTATTTTTATACTCAACAAAAATGTTTCATTTGATAACATGAGTATAATTAAAATGAGACTGTTAGGTTTTGACTATTATTTGACCATTGGTCAATATGACCGTTGGAAACTAAACGTTTTGACTATTGTCTCTAGATACAAGCAATCTTGGTTAATTAATATAGAAAGAAGATTAGATGGCCTCACCCAGTAGTCTTGGACCGATCGAATCCCATCTAACAGAACTTGGGAAGGAGGTAGCACCACTGGGCTTTGCTCTGAACCAAACCCAAGCTGAACTTCATCGTATAAAGCTAGAACTGGATCGCCTTCATGAGAAGTTCAAACTGATGGAAATTACTACTCATGCGATGTTGGTCGAGCCTCCCTCGGATTCTCTCACCTTAGCACACCTTACACTTAGGTCCTATGCTGGTGTGATAAGGGGATATGTAAGGAGACTGTAACTTTCTTTTGTAATCCTTTGTTTTAAATAAAAATTTCGATTTCTTTTATGAATTTTCAAATGACCGGATAAATATAGTATGCATATTTTTGATGAATTTTAGAAAAAGGATATTTTAAATATGTTTATGTAAACCCTAAATAATTAAAAATGTGTAATGATTTTCAAAAAATGGTCTTCTACAATTATGTTCAGTACGAAATTTAGAGTCTAATAAGATCAACTTGATTTTTGATTAATAGTAAATTATGAATAGTGATTTTATGATTAGGATTAATAATGTGTCCAAATGGATTAGTAATCTCACTTAAAGAAAGTATTAAAATAAGCTAGGCACTTTGATTAAGTAATGTGATTCAATAAAATGGTTAAATAACGGTTTCATAAATTATTATTCAAGTATTAGTTTTTTCTGATGAATAGTGTTTTTTAATTAAAATTTTAATTAAAAATATTTAGAAAATCATTTTTATAAAATGGACCCCATTTTTGAACTCAGAGCATCGATATTATGTTAAGGTAATTTTTGGGGATTTTTCTGAAAAAAATAAATTTTCGATGAATAGTGTTTTTAATTAAAAATTTATTTAAAAATATTTAGAAAATTATTTTTATAAAATGGATTTAATTTTTGAAATCAGAGCATTGATATTTGGTTAAGGTGAAATTTTGGGATTATTCTGAGAAAGTTGAATTTTCGATGAATAGTGAAAATACAGTTTTTAAGTTACGGGTGTTTAATGACATCATTAAATGATGTATTAAGTATGTAATCAATATGGTCGACTTATGAATAGTAAGATAAGGTATGAGGTGTCCCAAGTGGCCAATACCATGGGAAAATACCATGGGCAAGCCCATGGTTTTTTCAAAACCACTAATGAGGTGTCCCTTGGCCATTAATGCCTTGTCCCCTCACTTTCCCTATAAATACCAAGCCATACTCTCCTCCATTCGACTCTCCACTCTCCCCCAACGAAGTTCTGGTCTCCTTACCTTCCAAGGAGTCCTCCCAAGGTTCACCCAAGACCTCAAGGTCCAAACCTTTTAGTTTTAAGAGTTACGTTTTAAGGTAAGGGATTCGACCTCTCTCTTTCTTTTCAAGCAATCTCTTTTATGTCATTTCTTTTATGCTCCATGTTCTTATTTTGGAGGATGTTCTTTTATACTCCTATTACTTCCCTTTTCATGTTAATATAATTAGAGATCCCCTCTTACTCTCATTATTTCGTTTTATGAAGTTTTATGTGGCGTCGTTAGGCTGCCGAAATTTTTGTAACGGATTCTTTCTCCCTTCTCATTTTTCAAGATCTATTTTCATGTAAAGTGTTTCATGTTCCTTTTTATTATGTTTGGGTATGATCTCTAAATTTACCATACTGATATTTTATGATAATATGATGAGAGACCCCATTTTATCTCTTCAATTCAGTATTTTGAAGTTTTAAGTGACGCCGTTAGGCTGCCGAATTTTTAAGTGGTTCTTCACCCTTCTTGTTTTGAAGTTCTACATTCATGTCAATTCTTTCAAGTTCCTTTTTTTTATGTTGGGGTATGATATCTATATATATCATACTGATATTTTAAGATCATATGTTGATAGACCTCATTTGATCTCTTCAATTCAGTATTTTGAAGTTTTAAGTGGCGTCGTTAGGCTGCCGAATTTTTAAGGGGTTCTTCACCCTCCTCATTTTGAAGTTCTACTTTCATGTCAATTATTTCAAGTTCCTTTTTGTTATGTTGGGGTATGATCTCTATATCTATAATACTGATATTTTATGACCACATTATGAGAGACCCCATTTGATCTCTTCAATTCATTATTTTGAAGTTTAAGTGGCATCGTTAGGCTGCTGAATTTTTAAGTGGTTCTTTCACCTTTCTCCTTTTTCAAAGTTCTAATTCCATGTGAAGTCTTGAAAGTTCCTTTTTATTATGTTGGTGTATGATCTCTATATCTATAATACTGATATTTTATGTTCATATGATGAGAGACCCTATTTGATCTCATCAATTCATTTTTTGTTGAAGTTTAAGTGACGCCATTAGGCTGCCGAATTTTCATAAGAGAAATCTAATTTTTTCGTCCTTCCATGTTTTTCATTTCAAATGGTATGTCCTTAAAACTTCATTACCATGTTCATATATCCTTATTATTCTGTCCCTATACTGTTTTATGGTTCATTTATGAATGTTTTACCCATGTCCCCTCTCTTTTCAATGTTTTCTAAAACCCCGAAACATAGTCGTTATGCTGCAGAATTTTCGTCTCAAAATGCCTCTCTCTCTTTTATCGAAATTATTTTTTTGTTATAAAGTGAATACTCAAAGCTCTTATTTCTACAAGTTTATTCACATATATATCAAAATGTTCTACTTTAAATTCTGGGATTTACATAAATGAAACCCACTTTCCCTTTCTGTGAGTTTAAAGTGACGTAAAGATCATGTCTTTAAAGCAGTTTTTAAAACGTTATGATTATGAAATGAAACCCATTTATTTTATGCTATATGGGTTATTTATGAAATGTTTGATGATGATATATGTGGATCACATGATAATAAATGCAAATTTAAGGGTGCGCCCTGATAGCACTCCAATGCATTTGGTAAAGACTTAATCTCTAGAGATGACCATTTTTAACGACGCCTTGGTGAATAACATTGGTAATTTTTAACGACGCCTTGGTGAATAACCTTGGTAATTTTTAATGACACCTTGGGGATGGACCTTGGTGAAACGAAACAATTGTCAATATTAAATGTTGCAGCCACATCTTCAAGTTATGAATAAGTTTTATTTTTATTATGATATGCCTCATGATTTCATTTTCATGCCTTAAAGTTCTTTTCATGACTTTATTGATGTATCTAAAGTTCATATATAAAATGTTTCACTTGTTTCCCTTGCTGGGCATTCTGCTCACCCTTTCTTTTGATGTATGTCCCCAGGTTATGAGATGCAGTAATGAGCCTAGGGTGAACATGAGGAGAAGCCTTTCAAGTGTTTAAGAAGAATGTTTTTTTTCATGTTTTATGTTCCTTGTTTCCAAGACACTAAACCTTAAAGATCCTCAGTTCCGTGTAATGGAATGAAAGTTATGTTATAAAAATACGGGATGCTATAGTTGGTATCAAAGGATGGTTTAGTTATTTGTGGAAATTAGGATATGAAAACTCTAGGAAGAACCCTATAGAAAAGTTTAAATATAGGAAATCTTCCTGGTATTTTGGTGAGTATTGTGTAAGGGGTTGCCAAGAAAATACATCCCTGTCGGGATACGAGCAGGTAGAGGTGGCTTTGGCATAGATGTACATAGGGGTAAAACCCGAAAACACCGCTTTGAGCTAGACTCGAACGAGAAATGGTACATGACAACGGGCCGTGCTGCACTCTTGGTTACGACACTCCTAGGGGATATGCTTTGGTAAATTCATAAGCTTGGTATGAACCATTGTTAAAGGAACAAAGATAAAATAAAATAAAGATTCACATAAGAATATATGATCATGGATAACCTAGATGGGAACCTAGGGGATCACAAGTTAGGGTATACTTTTCTTCTACAAGTTATCCTTATATGCTTTAAGTTCCTTTTCATGATTATTGGTTAAGTATTTAAGCCTCTAATTATACTTTCTCTTCTTAGTTAATGGTGGGAAATGTAATAACGTGTCCCAACAAACAATGTGATAGGAAATGCGACAATTTTCGTATTAATATGACAGAGATGATTAGGGGATTAAAAGATGATTATTATTTTGGAAGACGTTCACTATTTTGGGGACCCTATATGATCGAGGTAAATATATTACTATAGTATTTTCATTGAGGAGTAAGGTTGACTTATATTTTGAAGAATTGATGAATTTAAGGTGGAATTATAGTAATGAGAATGATTAACCTATCTTGGGTAAAATATGTTTAGGTTAGCTGCTTTTGTTATAAGATGTTAGAAGTGGTTGATGTTGTCTGAAGATGAACAATGAAGTTGTTTTGGAAGACTATGTTATCGAATCCTCCTTGTATTTGGGTTTCAATCTTAGTTTGGTTTATTTTGAGGAATTTTAAGGACCGTTATTTATGGAATGGTCTATGATGAACTTTGGGTAGTACCATGGAACTTTGAAGATTTAAAAGTAGTTTCCATTCCTATGGGATTCTTTCTTTTTGAAGAGTTGTTTTACCTTAACCTTTCTGTTTTTGGGATAATGTTTAAAGATAGAAGAAATAGATAATTAATCTTTTGTAGATTATGTGATTCTCTAGAAGATGATTCTTGTGCTTTTATGAGACCAAGTGTTTTTTAATTCTCATCATTTGGAGAAAATATTAGTGTTGGTAGGGACTTATTAAAGGATGAAACTCTACTTGAAGGTAGGTATATTTTCTTATGTTTTTGTTCTATGTAGTAAATGAATTCCTCAAAATTATGAAAAGAAATGTCAAACAAAAATGTTGTTGGTTTACGTTTCCTACTAGGTAATCAAAGACCGTTTACACACATCATAAGTTTGGGATTTTCTTATGGTTAACTTTCTCCTAATCATGTTCTCTATCACTCTCCCTCAGAACTTGACCCTTTGTTTTCTCCTCCATGTCCATGTTTTCCTACATGGAATCCTAGTGTGGGTTAACTCGGGTGACCTTTGTACTTCCCTTTCTTTCTTTTAAAGTAATAGTTTTACTGACTCCTTTTCCGATGTGGGACTTTCAATGAAATTTCAAACCCCAATTTTAAAAATTGCGAGGATGCAATTTTATAAGGGGGGAAGATTGTAACGACCCGAAATTATTATTTCCTAATTTTATGTGTTATTTTATTTTATTTTTATACTCAACAAAAATGTTTCATTTGATAACATGAGTATAATTAAAATGAGACTGTTGGGTTTTGACTATTATTTCACCATTGGTCAATATGACCGCTGGAAACTAAATTTTTTGACTACTGTCTCTAAATACAAGAAATCTTGGTTAATTAATATAGAAAGAAGATTAGATGTCCTCACCCAGTAGTCTTGGACCGATCGAAGCCCATATAACAGAACTTGGGAAGGAGGCAGCACCACTAGGCTTTGCTCTGGACCAAACCCAAGCTGAACTTCATCGTATAAAGCTAGAACGGGATCGCCTTCGCGAGAAGTTAAAACTGATAGAAATTACTACTCGTGTGATGTTGGCCGAGCCTCCCTCGGATTATCTCACCATTGCACGCCTTACACTTAGGTCCTATGCTGGTGTGATAAGGGGCTATATAAGGAGACCGTAACTGTCTTGTGTAATCCTTTGTTTTAAATAAAAATTTTGATTTCTTTTATGAATTTTCAAATGACCGGATAAATATAGTATGCATATTTTTGATGAATTTTAGAAAAAGGATATTTTAAATATGTTTATGTAAACCCTAAATAATTAAAAATGTGTAATGATTTTCAAAAAACGGTCTTCTACAATTATGTTCAGTACGAAATTAAGAGTCTAATAAGATCAACTTGATTTTTGATGAATAGTAAATTATGAATAGTGATTTTATGATTAGGATTAATAATGTGTCCAAATGGATTAGTAATCTCACTTAAATAAAGTATTAAAATAAGCTAGGCACTTTGATTAAGTAATGTGATTCAATAAAATGGTTAAATAACGGTTTCATAAATTATTATTCAAGTATTAGTTTTTTCAGATGAATAGTGTTTTTTAATTAAAATTTTAATTAAAAATATTTAGAAAATCATTTTTATAAAATGGAATTCATTTTTGAACTCAGAGCATCGAATTTATGTTAAGGTAATATTTGGGGATTTTTCTGAAAAAGATAAATTTTTGATGAATAGTGTTTTTAATTAAAAATATTTAGAAAATTATTTTTATAAAATGGATTTTATTTTTGAAATCAGAGCATTGATATTTGGTTAAGGTGAAATTTGGGATTATTCTGAGAAAGTTGAATTTTCGATGAATAGTGAAAATACAGTTTTTAAGTTACAGGTGTTTAATGATATCATTAAATGATGTATTAAGTATGTAATAAATATGGTCGACATATGAATAGTAAGATAAGGTATGAGGTGTCCCAAGTGGCCAATACCATGGGAAAATACCATGGGAAAGCCCATGGTTTTGCCAAAACCACTAATGAGGTGTCCCTTGGCCATTAATGCCTTGTCCCCTCACTTTCCCTATAAATACCAAGCCATTCTCTCATCCATTCGACTCTCCACTCTCCCCCAACGAAGTTCCGGTCTCCTTACCTTCCAAGGAGTCCTCCCAAGGTGCCCCCAAGCCCTCAAGGTCCAAACCTTTGAGTTTTAAGAGTTACATTTTAAGGTAAGGGATTCGACCTCTCTCTTTCTTTTCAAGCAATCTCTTTTATGTCATTTCTTTTATGATCCATGTTCTTATGTTGGAGGATGTTCTTTCATACTCCTCTTACTTCCCTTTTCATGATCATATAATGAGATATCCCCTCTTACTCTCATTATTTCGTTTTATAAAGTTTTATGTGGCGCCGTTAGGCTGCCGAAATTTTTGTAACGGATTCTTTCTCCCTTCTCATTTTTCATGATATATTTTCATGTAAAGTGTTTCAAGTTACTTTTTATTATGTTGGGGTATGATATCCAAATTTATCATACTGATCTTTTATGATCATATGATGAGATACACCATTTTATCTCTTCAATTCAGTATTTTGAAGTTTTAAGTGGCGCTGTTAGGCTGCCGAATTTTTAAGTGGTTCTTCACCCTTCTCGTTTTGAAGTTCTACATTCATGTCAATTCTTTATAGTTACTTTTTGTTATGTTGGGGTATGATGTCTATATCTATCATACTGATCTTTTATGATCATATGATGAGAGACCCCATTTGATCTCTTCAATTCAGTATTTTGAAGTTTTAAGTGGCGTCGTTAGGCTGCCGAATTTTTAAGGGGTTCTTCACCCTCCTCATTTTGAAGTTCTACTTTCATGTCAATTCTTTCATGTTCCTTTTTGTTATGTTGGGGTATGATCTCTTTATCTATAATACTGATCTTTTATGACCATATTATGAGATACCCCATTTGATCTCTTCAATTCAGTATTTTGAAGTTTAAGTGGCATCGTTAGGCTGCTGAATTTTTAAGTGGTTCTTTCACCTTTCTCCTTTTTCAAAGTTCTAATTCCATGTCAAGTCTTCCAAGTTCCATTTTATTATGTTGGTGTATGATATCTATATCTATCATACTGATATTTTATGTTCATATGATGAGATACCCTATTTGATCTCATCAATTCATTTTTTGTTGAAGTTTAAGTGACGCTGTTAGGCTGCCGAATTTTCATAAGAGAAATCTAATTTTTGTCGTCCTTCCATGTTTTTCACTTCAAATGGTATGTCCTTCAAATTTCATTACCATGTTCATATATCCTTATTATTCTTTCCCTATACTATTTTATGGGTCATTTATGAATGTTTTACCCATGTCCCCTCTCTTTTCAATGTTTTCTAAAACCCCGAAACATAGTCGTTATGCTGCAGAATTTTCGTCTCAAAATGCCTCTCTCTCTTTTATCAAAATTATTTTTTTGTTATAAAGTGAATACTCAAAGATCTTATTTCTAAAGGGTAATTCACATATATATCAAAATGTTCTATTTTAAATTCTGGGATTTACAACAATGAAACCCGCGTTCCCCTTCCGTGGGTTTAAAGTGACGTAAAGATCATGTCTTTAAAGCAGTTTTTAAAACGTTATGATTATGAAATGAACCCCATTTATTTTATGCTATATGGGTTATTTATGAAATATTTGATGATGATATATTTGGATCACATGATAATAAAGTCAAATTTAAGGGTGCGCCCTAATAGCGCTCCAATGCCTTGGGTAAAGACTTAATCTCTAGAGATGGCCATTTTTAACGACGCCTTGGTGAATAACCTTGGTAATTTTTAACGACACCTTGGGGATGGACCTTGGTGAAACGAAACGATTGTCAATATTAAATGTTGCAGCCACATCATCAAGTTATGAAAAAGTTTTATTTTTATTATGATATGCCTCATGATTTCATTTTAATGCCTTAAAGTTCATTTCATGACTTTATTGATGTATCTCAAGTTCATATGTAAAATGTTTCACTTGTTTCCCTTGTTGGGCCTTCTGCTCACCCTTTCTTTTGATGTATGTCCCCAGGTTATGAGATGCAATAATGAGCCTAGGTTGAACATGAGGAAAAGCCTTTCAAGTGTTTAAGAAGAAAGTTTTTTTTTGTTTCATGTTTTATGTTCCTTGTTTCCAATACACTAAACCTTAAAAATCCTCAGTTCCGTGTAATGGAATGAAAGTTATGTTATAAAAATACGGGATTCTATAGTTGGTATCAATGGATGGTTTAGTTATTTGTGGAAATTAGGATATGAAAACACTAGGAAGAACCCTATAGAAAAGTTTAAATATAGGAAATCTTCCTGATATTTTGGTGAGTATTGAGTAAGGGGTTGCCAAGCAAATACATCCCTATCTGGATACGAGCAGGTAGAGGTGGCTCTGGCATAGATGTACATAGGGGTAAAACCCTAAAACACCGCTTTGATCTAGACTCGAACGGCAACTGGTACATGACAACGGGCCTTGCTGCACTCTTGGTTACGACACTCCTGGGGGATATGCTTTGGTAAATTCATAAGCTTGGTATGAACCATTGTTAAAGGAACAAAGATAAAATAAAATAAAGATTCACATAAGAATATATGATCATGGATAACCTAGATGGGAACCTAGGGGATCACAAGTTAGGGTATACTTTTCTTCTACAAGGTATCCTTATATGTTTTATGTTCCTTTTGATGATTGTTGGTTAAGTATTTAAGCCTCTAATTATACTTTCTCTTCTTATTTAATGGTGGGAAATGGAATAATGTGTCCCAACAGCCAATGTGATAGGAAATGAGACAATTTCCGTATTAATATGACAGAGATGATTAGGGGATTAAAAGATGGTTATTATTTTGGAAGACGTTCACTATTTTGGGGACCGTATATGATCGAGGTAAATATATTACTATAGTATTTTTATTGAGGAGTACGGTTGACTTATATTTTTAAGAATTGATGAATTTAAGGTGGATTTATAGTAATGAGAATGATTAACCTATATTGGGTAAAATATTTTTAGGTTAGCTACTTTTGTTATAAGATGTTAGGAGTGGTTGATGTTGTCTGGAGATGAACAATGAAGTTGTTTTGGAGGACTATGTTATCAAATCCTCCTTGTATTTGGGTTTCAATCTTAGTTTGGTCTATGAAAACCAACTTCACACTTCACAAATTAATTAAATAATATGTTAAAAAAATAATCTTGAAAAATAATTCATCAAATAATTACTTAGACACGGAACAACCTACCTCAATGTATAAAATCCAAAATCTTGTGTGAAACCTCGACTGCACCAAAGACGCACCACAAGAAGACTGAATTGAATCCTAAAACAAACAAAAAAGTCCAAAGAGGATTCAATATTGAACTATAAAAAAACTTCATATCCACTAAAAAAGAACAAATAATCAAAAATCATGGAGAAGGATCTTATCAAAAGGGGGTTGTTCGCATGGAAGGAGGGAAAAGTGCCGGAGGTGTATCCAGGGTGTCCCCGGCCAGCAAGGGGAGGTTGTGGCTGGCGGGTGGTCTGGTGGTTGGTTGTGTCGCAGCGCAAAGGAGTAGTAGCCAAGGGAGTCTTACAGATGGTTCTTTAGATGGAATTTCTAGCTGGGAAAAAGGGCGGCGTGATGGCTAGCTCACCAGATGGAGGTGGTCCACTCAGTAGGGCGGTGCGGGTTTGTCGGAGGGGGAGGAGAGCGGTTGCGCTGGGGCTGGCCGAGAGAGGGAGGGATGTTCGCTGGCCGTCGCTGCACAAGGGAGGGTGCAGCGCGAGGTGGCTAGTTGGGCGAAGGGCAGCGGTTTTTGTCGAGGGGGAGAGTGCAGGTTTGAGCGGGGGAGGCAGGGTGTCGGATGGGTGGAAGGTGGTTAGTGAGCAGGAGAGGTGTAGTATGATAGCGGTGGGGCTGGCTGGGAGGTCGGGGCGTGGCGCGACGGGACTTGGCAGAGGGGAGGAGTTGTGGCATGAAAGCAAAAGGAGGGAGAAAAGGGGGCTTTACGGGCTGGTAGGAGGGAGGTAGCGCCAACCCTAGGAGACAAAAATAAAAAAAAAATGAAAAAAAATAAAAATAAAATGGAAATTAATAATAATAATAATAATAAATTCTAACAATTTTAATAATAATAATTATAATAATAATAAATCAAAATAGAAATAATAATAATAGCTTAATAAAATTTATACCCTAAAGGATAATTATAATGATAATATTATTAATTAAAATTTTAAAAATTCTAATAGTGCTAATTTATGATGATAATAATAATAATTTATGGCGATAATATTAATACCATTAATGACATTGATACTTTTGTTATAACAATTATAAAAATAATGACTTTACAAAATGTTAACAATATTAATAATGATAACTTAATAAAATTTATATTCTTAACACTATTACTAATAATAATAATAATAATAATAAAATTCTCAAAAAAATTTATTATTATTATTTATAAAATAATTCCTTTAATTTTTATTAAACTTCTTATTTTCATTGTATTTCAATTTTTTATTCAATACATTTTATTTATCTGCATTGATCATCGGGAAAGCCATGCGGTGAACAGGGCGAGGTCGCGCGGTGACCCGGGCGAAGTCGCGTGGCTTCGACCGCACCCTTCCCATGCGTTAAATGCTGTCACATCAAAAATATACATTTTTAAATAAGAACTCGAAATTTTCAAGACGGACTTCAATCCGGACTACCTGATGCCCCATAATTTAATAAAAATAAATAGTGTAAAAGAGGTTTGTGTGACAAGTGTAGTTCGAATCCTTCTCATAACAACAACCTAGTATATTGAGGATACTGGTTTTGTTATGTAAACAAAGAATAAGTAGAGGATAGGGAGTGGATAAGTAAAATAAAAGAAGGGAACTTGAGGGAAGAGGTTGGATGAGCCAAGGGGCTTTAGAAGTGTGCAGAACGGGTTATAAGTGAGGGCTTTTATAAGGGGGAGGAGGGGCTCTTTATGAATGTTTGAAAATATTATTTTATTATATAATGATTTTTTGTTTCCAAAGGTTGAAAACTCATTAAAGTCGAAGATAATATGACTCTTGTTTGAAATAAAATCATCCAATAATAATTGGACATGTTTTGAATTTTTTTTATTTTTATAATCTTATTTATTTAAATCATTAATTAATGAGGTAAACACTTCATCATTATTGCGACATAAATAATTTTATTTATATGAGGCCTAACAATTATAAAATACATGAAGTTTTAGGAAATCATTTAAGATTTAAAATTATTATTTATAGTGAAAGAGATAACTTATATAACCCCTTGTAAAAATTTATTTACTTAAATATATATGTTTAAGTCATTTTTGTTTTTACTTTAAATTAATTAATATAATGTGTCATTATCACTCTTAAGTGGCTTCATGTGGTCCCAAAATCGAACCAAAGATGCCCATGGTCAAACATGTATCAACCAATAGTATTAGGACACATGTTATGGTAAATTAATATTATTATAATATTATTTTTTACCCTTATTTACTATATTTTTCTTTTAACCATGGTAAATAAAATATTTACTGAAGTAAATATTTAAAATTTCTAAAAATAAAAGTTACCTATTGACACAATTTGGACTTACTAATTCAAAATATGGAATCCATTTTTCCAAATTCAAAACACATAAGTTGAAAAATTAATTTAAAATTATTTCTCGTTGTCAAAACAAAAATCTTGTTTTTAAGAAATAATAACTATCAAAAGATTGACACTTGTTTATGTCCAATTTCCAAGTCAAATTACTTCCAATGACTAAAATTGGATTAAGTGGTAAAAATATAATCTATTTACACTTTAAAACCATTTATAAAGATAATTTAACCATATAAATTAATTATATTAAAAGGCACTTTTGAATTAAATTATAGTATTTTTCACTATTCATAACAAATGAACTTTATCAAAAAAATACCAAAATTTCATCCAAAGTTAATATTGATGTCCCGATTATAGAGTAGAATTTTATTTTGTCAAATAGAACATATAAAAGTTACGAAAACTAGATTTAAAAATTGTTCTCCATCAAAAGGCGATAAAACGACCTTTTAATGAATATTAGAGTATTTATGCTTAAAATTAGATTCTTTCTCATTTTAAGCCTTTAAAATTTATTGGATAAATGTAAAAACATTTAAGAAACATATTTAATCATAATATGGTTAGTTCTTTTTATTCCTTCCAATACAGCGGCTAGGATTTAACTACCATTTAAAATAATAATTTTATATTATTATTTTTAAGTATAACTCAACGTTGTGTGCTACATAAGATTTCAAAGAAACTCATTGTTACATATCAGGTACGCCATAGAACATAGTATCCACATTAAAGTAAAATTAATATTTAATTCACAAATATTAATAAATATAAAAATGTTATATTCCATATTTTCATGGATGGTACATCCTTCCCCCTTTTGAGAATTGCATCCTCGCAATTTAAAAATTAGGCTTAGAAACATCATTAAAAGTCCCACATCGGAAAAAGATTCAATAATAATATCACTTTAAAAGGAAGAAAAAAAGTACAAAGGTCACCTGAGATAACACATACTAGGATTCCATGAAAACATGGATATGGAGGAGAAACTAAGTGTCATGTTCTGATGGAGAGTGATAGAAAACATTATTAAGATAAAGTTAACAATAAGAAAACCAAAAACAATTGATGGGTCAAATGGTTATTGGTTTCCTAGTAGGAAAAGTAAACGGACAACATTTTTTTAAGTTTATTTTCATAAATTTGAGTAATTTATTTATGAGCATTACTAAGAACATAAGGACTCATCAACCAAAAACAATAATGGTTATTACAAGATCAGATAATCCCCAAATAAGATAATCCTTTATAAAAAAGAAATACTACTCTTAATCTCCAAAATTCAACAAACAATACACAAATTTCAACAAAGACCCTTGAAAACAAAATTGTCCTTAAAATTCATCAAATTAACTCAAACTAATATTGAAACCCAAAACTCATAAGATTTTGATCACATAGTCTTCTTTGATAAATCTTGACTTTTATCTCCAAATAACATCGACTACTCTTAAAGTCTCATATAGAAGTGTAATTAACCTAATCACATATTCTCTATGATAGGTTGATCATTTTCAAAAATAACCCAAATCGCCATATGTCTACATAAAAACATAGATTCTTCCAAAATAAAATTTCAACCATTACTCAACAAATGAGATCCCACAGTATTCTATTTTCCTTAAGCATTTAATGTTCCCCAAAAGAGAGAATGTATTCAAAAATAACATTTATAACTTAATCACCAAATCATTTTTTTATATTAAGGATATCTATTTGAAAAAACATAAGTTCCCAAAATCAACTTATTATTGATCCATAAAATCATTTAATTAAAAATAATAAGTCATACAAACCAGGAACTTCACATAGGTTAGTAGTAGAATATAAATCCCAATCACATTTTGGTTTTTGGTTTGATTCTCATAGCTTTGTCTGACACAATAGGTTGTCATACTGTCTACATGTTGTCCTTTTTATAAAACTAAAAAATAACCCAAACATGTTTTATCCTCAAATGTTTAATTATACCTTTCATTTTTATCCCAATACATTAAGACCTCGACATCTTATATATTGTCATTTGTTTCACCTCCATATAATAAAATAAAACTATTCCCAAAATAAAGATCATCATACTTGATCATGGTGTCCATGTGGTTTCGTCGCCATCTTATTTACGTACGTAGAAGGTCCTTGCATAGAAACAATGTTTTAGAGACCATTAAAAATCATTTGCTTCCTTCATCCAAATAAACCTTGTGCATCTTGGGTCATATGGGTGTTCAGAGAAAAATAGTTTTGGAAAATAATCATGTATGACATATAATTTCAAAACATCTGATAAAACATGATTTTTATAAATTAGTCAGACTGAGTTTGAGTTGAAACTCTCAATAAATGGTCCTTTTATAATACCATAAGTATGTTATGAGATACTATATTTCCAAAGACAATATAAATAGGTTGTGCAAGCGTCTCCTTCTTCAGCACCTTTTTCAAAATCATAATATGCTTCAAAATTTTTTGATATGGTAAAATATTCAAAACTGACTTGATAATATTTACCTTTCTTGAAAATATGAGAATATTTTGAAAATAGAATTTGATTCAATACAACCAATGATCCACGATGATATAAAAGTATAGTGGAGGTGTTTGACATCTCAAACAGCTACTTGCAAGTTAGTTGTATGCTAGAAAAATTTTCACTATCTTCTGAACATGACTTTGCAATAATTATTTCAAGCATGTCATCAGAAAAAGACAGGAATGTAGTTTGAGATCCTCCTCCATCAATTTATAACCGACTTTCCTTGATCTGAAAATGTTATAAAACAAGGATTTAACTGAAATAATAGACATAGGGACTAACCATGTGTTTAAAAAAACTCATAATCCCTAAAGTTGTCTAAACCGACATCTCATACCAACTATAAGGACTCGGCATTAAACATTACTTAATCTTGATTTAAATCAAGAATTCACATTGAGGATCTTTTCAGGTTTATATTTTTATGGAATTAGGCCATAACTATTACATTAAATTTCAAAAATTACAAAGTAGAAACTCTTACTTAGTATCCATTTTGTTCATAAAATATAAACTCTTAAAAAAGAAACATTTCTCGTTCCATGTTTTAGACAGAATTACTTTTCCTTGATCCCATTATTGACCCTATTTATGTTTAAGTCCGGTGAAAAACATTTTAAAACTTGAGATGAGAATAAAAATCTCAACAATGGTTATAAAATAAGGAAAGAAAACATTATCCGATCAAAAAATAAAAATCAATTAAACCATACCATTCAATCTTAACATGCCTCATGAAATCATAATATTTATGAATAACACACAAAAATTATAAATCATAAAGGTAACTTAGGGAATACATAACATACATACATTGTAACTTTCATAGCTATGTAGGGAGTTACATTAGGAATACCCATCATAGTATATTCCCTAAATCATTTAGAGAAACATTATTGTTTACCTCAGTCGCTTTACTCAATGCATTGGAGAGCTATGTTGGGCTCACCCGCCCTAGGTTTATCACAGAACTACCCGTATACGTAAACAATTCCAAATAACCATAATATATTCATAACACATAAAACAACAATTAAGGAAAGATAATATTTCCACATTGCAATCACAATATATCATTTCAAGAAATTTACATAATCAATGCTTTATCAAACCATTTTTAAAACCATTTAAAACATATAATAAAGTTATTTTTGAATCAATGTGTCCCATACCACTTTGAAGAATTTGAAAGAAACTTAAAAATATTAATGTCCATATAAATAAATCCTTAAAACCATTTTAAAAATATGGACATTAATGTGAAATATTTATAAGAATAAATCTATAAAACATTTAAAACAATATTTTGGTTAAAGAGTTCCTAACCAAATGAGAGATACTTGAATACAAAAAATTGAGTAATAACATTAATCAAAGCTTATAATATCATGAGAATAAATATATTCATGATATATTATTTCAAAGGGAAGTATATAAACCATATAAAAGTGAATTGGTGTATAACAACAAATAAGTCCCAATGGAATGTAAATTGAGACAAAGTCCCTTACAAAGATCGTACCATTAGACTAAGGATAAATCAATGGAATAATTATATGTGATAAATATAAATACGCCCAATATAATTGAATATTAATTTTAAAATAATAATAGGTCATTAACACATATTCATAGCACAAAAAATTCAAGAAGTAGATGTTTAACCCCAAAGAATTGAAATTGGGTTAAGAAATTCTCTTACAGAAATTCGACGGCCTAATGGCGTCACTTTAAAATTCAGAAAATGTTTTGATAAGAGATAAAAGGGTCTCTAATCATATGGAAAAAAAATTACAGTAGTAAGTTTATATAATAACATATCCCAACCTAATAAAAAATAAATTTAAAAGACATAACATAAAATAAATCTTTGATTAGAAGAGGAGAGTGAAAGGTTCCCTTACCGATTTGGTAACTTTCAAAACACACACCAAATAAAAGAAGGATCATAAAATGAATATGTAAACACCCATAATTTAAAGTCTATTACACAAATAATACAATAATGGGTAGTACATACACCACACAAAAGGAAATATTGGCAAATATAGCATGAATCTCATGGGAAAAACAGTGAGATGAAAACCCCTTACCTCATTGCAATCAATTGAGTCATATGAAAAAAAGTTAATAACAAAAAAATGAATCAAAGAATAACATGAATATAAACATAATAATGTTAATATATATCAAATGTAATTAAACAATACACCACATGTATTAAATAAGTAGCTAACAATGAAAATATCACAGAATTAAAAGTGATATAAGAAACCCCTTACCTCGTGTCCGACTTGACTCATTTGTTCCTTGTTCTTCCTAGATAATAAAAATGGGTTAATTTCTAATTGATTCAGAACCTTTTTCAATTTTATTATTCCTTTTATATAAATTATTAATTTTCTATAACAATTAGTTTATTATTTGAGTTCATATCAGACATTTTTTCAATGTTCGGGGCTTGAGTCAAAAATGAACATATTATAATTACAAATTGTCCATGTGGTCAAGAGTTTACTATCTCCAGAATCAAATTAATGTTTTAAATATAATATATATCATATATATCTAGTATATATATTTATTTATAATAGTACATAACATTTGGAGATAAGGAATGAAATGCACCATTCATGGAGACGGTAAGCTGTACGTATGCATGAACGCTACTTTCATTTTTTTCATTTTTAAATAGAAAGTAAACTAAATGATACATAGGTATATTGAAATTATAGTATACTTTCATATGATATATATGTTACATAATTTCATTAACTCTATCTTTTATTTTTTCCATGTATGTCTTGAACGAATAATATCACCTTGAGGGGGTGGTAATCCGCACTTCCTCAAATGAAATTATCGTGTTAACACATATTGGAAAGCATAATGGTGTGTTTGTAAATAAAAATTATAGATGAATATAGAAAACATAAACAAAATATATATCAAATATAAATACAGTTCCATCATAATGCCACTATTAGAGGTGGTAGGAGAAGATTGAACAATCATCATTTCGTGAGATAGTAGTTCGCCATCCCCGGAAATAGTATGTTCTTTATTAATTAGATGGAGGTGTGTGGAAGTGAAGTTAGAATAATTTTTATAAAAACAAATTATTATATTGAGGATAATAGTTTTTTATGTAAAAAATAATAAGGAGAGCACAAGGACTGTATAAGGAAAATACAAGAAGAGAACTTGAGGGAAGATGTTACCTTTAAATTTGGTAACACCCTGTGCTTTGAACCTAAAGTCTTTCTTGAAGTGCCTTATGCCTAAATTAAAGCTTCTATGTGGAATAGAGGTATTTTTTTAGCTTATTTGGACATATTTTGGACGATATAAGGGGATTTAGAATAGTGAATAATGGGTTATAATTGAGGGCTTTTTATAAGGGGGAGGAGGGGCTCTTTATAAAGGTTTAAAAATGTTATTTTATTATATAATTATTTTTTTAGAGGCCCAAAAATCATTAAAGAAGACTAAAATATGACTACTTTTAGAAATAAAATCATTCAATAAGAATTTTAGAGGTTTTGGATATTTTTTTAATTTTTATAATCTTATTTATTTAAATCATTCGTTAATGAGGTAAACATTGCATCATTATTGTTTCATCAATAATTTTATTTTTTTGATGTCAAAAAATTATAAAAAAAATACCACAATGTAGGAAATAGTTTTATATTTCATATTAATATTTATAGTCAAACACATAACTTATATAACCCCATATAAAAAATTATTTACTAAAAAATATATGTTTAACTCGTTTTTGTCTTTACATTAAATTAATTAATATAAAGTTCAATTATCACTCTTAAGGGGACCCATGGGGTCCCAAAATTGACCCAAGGATGACCATGATCGAAAATGTATCAACAAATAAGATTAGGACTCATTTTATCTTAATTTAATATTATTATAATATTATTTTTTACCCTTATTTTCTAGATTAACCATTTAAACATAAAATATTTACTGAAATAAATATTTAAAATGTCTAAAAATAAAAGTTACTTATTAACACAATTTGGAAATCCTGATTTCAAATATGGAATAAATTTTTCGAAATTCAAAACACAAAATTTTCATAAATTAATTTAAAATTAATATCCGTTGTCAAAACAAAAAAGCGTGTTTTTAAGAAATAATAACTATCAAAAGATTGACACTTGTTTATGTCGAATTTCAAAGTCAAATTTCTTTCAATGACCATAATTGGATTAAATGGTAAAAATATAATATAATTACCCTTTAAACACATTTATAAAGATAATATAAACATATAAATAAATTATATTAAAAGGTAGTTTTGAATTAAAAAATAGTATTTTTCACTATTCATAAAAATGAACTTTTCTACAAAAATGACAAAATTTCATCCAAAGTAAATTTTGAAGTCCTGATTCTAAAAAAGAATTTTATTTTGTCAAATAGAACATTTAAAAGTGACAAAAACTATATTTTAAAAGGTTTCTCTATCAAAAGGCAGTAAAACGGGCTTTTGAAGAATATTAGTGTATTATGCTTAAAATCGGATACTTTCTTATTTTAAGCCTCTAAAATTTATTGGATAAATGTAAAAACATTTGAGAATCATATTTAATCATAATATTGTTATTTATGTTCATTCTTGAAAATACAACGGATAGTATTTAACTGCCATTTAAAATAATAATATTATATTATAGTTTTTCACTATAAATCAATGTTGTGTGCTATGTAAGATTTCAAAGAAACCCATTGTACGTATCTGGTACACCATCGAACCTAGCATTCCCTTTAAAGTAAAATTAATATTTAATTCACAAATATTAATAAATATGAAAACTTTATAATCTATATTTACTTGGGATGTTATACATAACCATTCATATAATGTGGTAATGAAAAATGAATTACATCACTTCGTGGTGGAAATAATATGCACATACGTACGAATGATTTCATCACACTTTGATGGATAGTATGAAAGAAAGGTAAATAATATTTATATTTAAAAAAAATTTAATTATTTCATTTATATCATATATACCCATAAAATCTATCCTTAAGACCGTGCATATAAAGCATAAATGAAAAATGGATCACATTTATTTGTGGAGTTAGTAGTCTGCACATACATACAAGTGACGATATCATCTTCTAATAGATGAGAGGGTAAGAAAGTAGATAATATTTAATCTTAAAAGAATAATAATATTTTCATAAACATAATATTTAATCATTAAATACAAATATATAACCATCTATTTGAGGTTTTTATGAAATATGATATATGTTAGTCATGGAGACGGTAGTCCATACATATGCACGATGATGTTTTCATTTTCCATTAGGATGGATGATAAATAGATAATTATTATTATATTAACATAAAAATAATTAGTAAGATACTTTTACTAATTTCACTTTGTAAATATTGTTAAATAATATTTAGATAAGGTAGAACATATAATAAACATAAAATGATTTATTGAAAATGATTGCCCCTTCTTTGAGAATCCTCCTTTGAATAACTTATTAGAGATCCTTGGTTTGGTATTTTAATAATAAAATAACCTCTATAAATTATTTAGGGAATTTTAAAATATATTTAGGCAGGTTTTTGTCTACATATGTGGCTCATTAAGGTTTAAATAGTAGAGGATATAAGGTTCTCTATTACCAGTTAGGGTAATTACACACTTGAAATTATTCTAAACTTCAAAATAAATTAATTTCCATTTCAAAGAAAAGTGGAAACATTTAGATTAATTTATAATTTATGACTATATGGGATCTAAATCCATCCAAAAAAATTAATTTATTCATGTTTTTAGATTATTATAACCCTTGTCTCTTTATCTTAACGCCATATTAACCATTTAACCCTTATCATGGTAACAAGAAACATGGTCTTTAAGGGTAAAAAATATCATTATAAAGTGGAAAACATTTCATAAATGGAAAAAGGTTTTCAGTATATACCATTTAACCTTCAATTTAAGAATTATAAGATTTTTTTATTTTTTAAAATGACTAATTAAATATTGTTGAACATAAAAAATCATAAATAAATTTTTGGGACTATTCATATAATTTGACTTTAAAAACCTCATGAATACTATGAAGTTTAAATTTTAATACTTATAACACTATATAAACATAATTAAATACATAAAAATAATGAAATTATTTAACTTATCCAAAACACATCAATTTTAATATTTTAAAACTATTTACTTTGATTTTTCACCTGCTTGCTCAAGCACATCAGCAACACTACGTAATCATTTTAGATAATTATAACAACACAAAAAATAAAAACAAATTACTATAATAAAAATTATTTATTAATATTGAAAATAACCATTTAAAACCTTTAACAAATTATTATTCTTATAAAAATATATTATATATATTAAAATAAAGAGAGTGGAATTTTGTAGTTAATAATTACATAAAACAATATATATTTCATTATTAAAAGAAAAATGGGAAAACATTTCCACACTTTAGAATATAAGATTATCTTGGTTCAAATAAACTCACAAAATGAAATAATTTAATGTTTTTTATATATTTTGAGACCTTATCCTATGATTTTAACCAACATTAACCCATTTCACCCTTTACTCAGGTGATAAACTTTTAAAATTTTCATTCCCATTGAATTAATTAAATTATGTTAAATAAAAGGATACTTATTTGAATTTATAAAAAAATAAAAACTGAAATTGACCTTCTGAATCCTTGGTTAATATAGTTTTTATCGAAAATAATTCTTTTCTGAATAAAAACATATCTTAGATTTTCAAAATGTCAAACATACATTTCTAAGTTCAAATTTTAATTTTGAAATGACTTACATTAATTCTTAAATATATATTTAGTCTTTAAAAATGTTTCATTATATAATGATAGTTCCATAAAATTGACATCATTTATAAAATTGGTATTTTCACTATTCACCCAAAAATCACATATTTCTAAAAAATCAAAAAAAAGTAACTCTAAGAAAATTTTTATATGATGAATAAAAAATGGATTTTATTTCATAAAATTAAAAGTATTCATGTCATAAATTGAAATTATAAAATTAAAATAAAAAAGGTATTGAAAACCTTCTTTTATCGAAAAAATTCCATTTTAAACCATAAGTAATCTTAGCCTAATGAGATTTAATTATTATAATTTAAAATTGAGTCATTATTTATTAGGAACTAATCAATAAATATAAGGAAAGAAAAAATATAAACATATATTTCATAATTTGGTTACTCATATTCATACATTCTAATCAAATTAATAGGTTATAGCAGCTATATTTAAATAATAATATTTCCATAGAATATAGCAATTCATTTAAGCTCAGTGTTGTGTGTATTCCATGCTATCAATAATAGTATTTATATAAAATAAAATACATTCTAAAATTATATACTTTTATATACTTTGTATTATCTTCTATTTAATATTAAAAATAAACTATTCGTGTGTAGTTATTATAGGTTGAAGTAACTAACAAATCTCTTAGATGATGCCAAGACATTAAGGTTCTTAACAATAACCACTTTTTAAAATAGTTGTTTTTTAGCTACATAAACACATTTTTGTGTAATTATTACAAAAAAACATAGTGGTCTTACAAATCCCAATGTAATGGAAATAAATTCCCAAACTTCTTTATAGTGTTGAAGCCTCTCATATGGTGTCAAAAACCATTCTATAAACTAGTTATGGCATGGAACATCACTTATGTCATAGGATCCTTCAAAATAACAGA
This sequence comes from Viscum album, assembly GCA_963277665.1. NCBI lineage: Eukaryota > Viridiplantae > Streptophyta > Magnoliopsida > Santalales > Viscaceae > Viscum > Viscum album. Next base: position 2,079,259,797 of record OY728143.1, on the reverse strand, counting down.
GACCAAAAAATGCCAATTCATCTCCTTTGTATAATACACTTAATTCCACAATATTAGAATTGTATCACAACTTTATTGTGATGTTGTTACTCCTTTATAGTCTATAGGTCCTCAATATTATATAGGTATTAAAAATATGCTCAAAATTATTTATAGAATAAAAAATTATTTATGGTGTGGAATCCTTCAAATAGAAAAGTCCACCAAAAACTGAATCATTAACCTTTACGATGTAGTATATATTTTATAGAGCAAACATTCTTCTTTAACAAACTTCTATAGGGAAAACCAAGATTTTTTGTGTGTGACTACTTCCTTTAATAGATTTCATCATAAAATATTTTCATGATATGTAATCACTATAATCTAGCTTAAGCATCATCTAAATTAATCCCCAATCATCTTTACCACACAGTAAATGTTAGTTTGAATATGAAAATTCATTTACAATAAAATTCAACATAATAAAAACATTCACAACACTATATATATGCTCCCTATGAATAGTTAACAAGCATTCACAACACTAAAATCATAGATTTCCACTTTTAAAAACATTCCCTAAATATATGATCCCCATGAATAGTTAAATCATATATCAATGGATACTCTAAAGATATTTGTGTTGTTATTTTTCTCTCCCATTTAAAACAACATCCAAATACAAGATTAAAGGGGACACTTGAACATTATACCTTATCCTTAAGATGGATAAAGTTGAACCCTCAAAATCAACCTCAGATTCTAATAAGCACCCTTGGATAGTATCTTGGTGGAAACATCCATTATTTATTCCTTTATAGGATCATACCCAAACTAAAATTCCTTTCTATCCATAGGATCCTTGAAAAAGTGAAATTTAATATCAATGTGCCTTATTTTAGAATTTTTAACAGTATTCTTTGACAAATTGATAGCACTTTAATTATCACATCCAAAAAGAAGGGGAATGTTTACCTTGACCTTCAAATATTCCAATTGTGTCTTCATCTACATTAATTGAGATGTGGAATGAGTTACAGCCATAAATTTTTCATTATCAATTCATAAAGTCAAATGACTTTGATTCTTAGTATCACAACACACATCATTCACCCAAGAGTAAAACTCCATCTAATATAGGATTTTTTTCTACCAACACAATATTTCTAATATGCATATATATATTAAAAAATTTAACTTTCGTACATACTATTATTTCAAACTGAAATTTATCATGACTTTAATATATCTGAGAATCCTTTTTTGGACTATAAAATATAACTCCTTTGGTTCAAAATGATACCTTGAAGAATGTTTAACAACATTTAATAAATATTTCTATTAATTTGTGAGATATAGAATAATTTAAATCAATTTTAAAAAAACCTGCCAAGCCAACATTGTAGTGTCCCAGTTCCGGAAGCCACCTAGAGGTGCCCCATACCCAGTTGGTCACATGTCCTCAAGCGCATTTTCCCAAAAGCCAGAGGCTACCGACTAGCAGTGGGGGCCTTTGGTGTGACAGTGGGGAAACTATTCCATCATTGGAAAAGTTAACAGTGGAAGTAAAAAAATACATATAATAGTGGAAGCAGTAAATATCCAACAATAGTAAATAGCAAAAGACTGGAATAATAAAACAATACAGCACATATATATATATATATATATATATATATATATATATATATATATATATATAATGATTCATGATACATATGTCTTGGAAAGTATCCAAACAAGTCACAATGCTGGAAATACAAACAGTGTTAAACCTAAGTGCAAAAGAAAATAGATAAACTCCTCAGCATCTCAATACATGGCTTGGTCCCATTCTCTCCATATCCACAATAAGTCAAGTACCTGAAGTTAAAGGGAGCTTGACCTTATCTATACCTGCAGCAATACAATCTATTTGGACCCAATAACATGTCCTAAACAGGATGTGAGACTAAATACCAATAGGTAACCACCCAAAGATCTGTGCCTAATAGTCAGTGAGTATATAGAACGTAAAGTATAGAAAATAGTAAACAGGTAAGTGCTTGGTTGTAAACAATCCACAATTTCAATATCAAGCAATACCTAAACAGGAAGCTAAACACGACCAGGTAACCCTCTTGGAAGTACTTACAGCCATCCCCTCTGGTCCTACCTAACAAGTACAAACAACCCTCGGGGAAAAACACTCGTTTTTACCCCTCTAGTTCTGTATATGAAGACTCTCTTAGGAAACATTCACATTCAATTCCCCTTATAGTCTAAGGTATTCAGGAACTCTCTGAGAAAGCTCACACGGTCAATTCTCCTTATAGCCCCATGGTCAAGGACACTCTAAGGAAACTCACTCGGTCAATTTCCCTTATAGACCAGGTCGTTCATAGACTCTCTTAGGAATCACTCACTGTCAATTACCCTTATAGTCTAAACAGTTAAGGAATAAAATCAAAGACTCTCTGAGGAAGCTCGCTCGGTCAATTCCCCTTATAGTCTAAAGTAGACAAGGACTCTTTGAGGAAGCACACTCGGTCAATTCACCTTGTAGTCTATTATACCAGTTTCTCATGGCCCTATGTAGGTCAATGAGCATAGTATTGTAATATGTCCAAGTAAACCTATAAGAATACTTGGATAAACAGTCTATAGCATAACAAGTAAGAATAAAAACTCTCCATCCTACAGCAACATGCATGGAAAATAGGCAAGGAAGCCAAACTGGCTAAATAGGACCAAACGGTCGTAAACAGAACATGCAATGAAAATACATACAAGGCATAGAAATAAACCCTATTAATATCCAAATTACCTCTACACAAGCATACAAGCACAACAGTAAATCAATAGGGGTAAAATGGTAAACAAGCAATACCCTGTTCAAGGGTATTGGTGGAATTTTCACATAATACTCAAAGAATTTGAACGGAAAGTCACAAACCACCTACCTCGGGGTTAGGAGATCGCTATATGTGAACCTCAAAGAATCAATATCCTTATAAAATCAAAGATATAACGACCTATACTTTACATACATTGTTAATACTCCAAAATTGAAGCACACTTATTACAACATATGACAAAACCACAAAGGACCGTATAGGTATAGTGTCTTTAGAAACTGGGAAACATAAACAACTGGTTCATAAATCTTCTACAGTGTCTCCCATTTATTTCATCATATCTAGGGTCCCTTTTAGCATATTCTACTTAATATCCATATTCCTGACCTGGGGAAAAGAAAACATAAAAGGGTGAGCTCAAATGCTCAGCAAGGGCAAACAAAGGAAATAAAAAATCATATCATATCTTTTTGAAAATCAAAACCTACAAAAGAGATCATAATATCTTATCATGGAATAATTCATAGAAGTGAAAATGAGATCCCCATAATCATAACATAAAACTTGAAACTTTGTGGCATGCACACATAATCATGGAAAATCATTTCTTGTCAGTCATGACTCATTGCCAAGACTATCTTAGTGGACAAAGTCCCTTTCTGAACCGAGTTCACTCCTCGTTTCAGTCCTGTATCACTGAACTGAAATAACCTTCCGTTCCAGCCATGTCTATCTCATGAGATATAAAATCTTTACCCAATGCATTGGAAGGAGATATAGGTCCCACCCATCTTATAATGAATCCTTTCTTATGTGTGCCACATAATCATAAATCTTACATCATCACATAACCCATGTAATAAAAATGGGATTCTTAAACAACATGACATCATAAAACAATTCATATAAGATAAAGGAATTCATAAAAATAATTCCATCACAACATGATCAAATCAATTTAATAATAGGGATAAAAACAGAACCCTTTATTATCTTAGATGGAAAACACTTGAACTCCATTCTTGAGGAAAATATCCTTTCTTCTTCAAAAACATTTTTCCTTTCATAACATGTCATACAACTTTAAAATAAAAGAAGTTGATTAAAAATAAACTTGAAAACTTGTAAAGGAAGCTTCTTGGAAATAATGTTTTGAAAATCCATTCATGCCGTATAAGTTAAAAACATTCTTCGTACTTTTGTCGGGAAAGTCAAAAAGTACCTCGTACGAAAAACGACAAAAGATTCCTTTCATACATATTACTAAAAACTCACCGAAGGGTAAAAATGGATTTAAACAATTGTAGGTGGATGGAAATAATATTACATATTGATGAAACATGGATGTGGATGATAAAATACACCCCAGTAAATACTTACGAATAAACAATCTCGGATAAAAATGAGATTGTGATATTTCCCTTACCTTAGGTCCAATTTGCCTTGTATGAGTCTGAAGCTCCTGTATAATGGTTTAAATAATGTTATTGACTTATTCCAGAATCATACATATTTATATGATATCATATATGGTCATATTCTTAGCTTCTTGTTAGTAATATTTCATTGTTACTTGTTACTCGGGTCTTTATTGCCTTTTGTTCTTACGCGTGTTTTGCCGAATAAATTCTTATTCTTATTTCAAGGTTATAGATACCTTATATCCATAATGGTATTAGTGTAACATATATCATATTTATTCATTCAATTCATTTATATAATTACTATGTAATGATGATCATGTAGAACGAGTCGCATCACATCGTGGAGACGGTATTCCGTACGTACGCACGAGTGATGATATCATTCCTATGATCGTGGAAATGTATTGGAGTATATATATATTATTTCAGTATCAATATTACTTTATAATAATCATAAATAGTTATTCATTACACCATTATACCCATCCTTGTAAAGTGATGGTGGAAAAATAGATTACACCACGGCGTGGAGACGGTATTCCGTACGTACGCACGCGCGGTGATTTCATTTTTCCGTAGGATGGATAGAAGGTGAATTAGGGTTGTTTCATATTTATAATAACATATCAGTATGTAAGTAATACTGATGTTATTACTTCATCATGAAACAACTAAAGAAGAAGAAGTTGAAGAAGAAAGAAATTGAAAAGATCGGTAATGGATATTACCTCTTCTTTGGAACGCCTCTTTGAATCCTCCACTTAAGGAACTAAGAGTGGTCTTTGGAGAGGAACAGGACCTCTAGGACTATTCTAGGGAAGTGGAGAGGAGAAAATGGCAGGGGTTGGCCGAGCTTGAGTGCTCAATTTGGTGTGAGGAGGAGGGGGAGGAGGTGCCCTTTTATAAGGGAGGAGAGGGGCACCTTAGGAATATCTCAAAATATTATTTTATATTAAAGTCAAAATCGGTTTATAATGGTTCCAAAGGGTCTTATTTAGAAGATAAAGTGGGGAAGGGTCGAAATCCTATCAACCAATAGGATTTAGACAAGTTTAGGGTATTATTTTAACCTTATCAATTAGATTTAACTCTAAGTTAATTAATTTAACTTTTACCGTGTCTTTTTGTTTTCTTTCACTATATGGTTAATACACTTACTATAACATGCCAAACGAACCCCAAATTGTTTATTATTAAAATATATATCCTTATCTAAGTCATTTGGCCGAACCTTAGATTTTTAGGAATACAATAACAATTAATAATATAATATTTGATTTAAAAACTATTTTGTGTCAATTTTGACACTATTTGATATATGATTTTTGTGAAAGTCATAACAGAATTTTATGTTCGAACCAAGTTTATTAAATCAACACCAATATATCATAGTAGCCTATAAAATTAGTGGAATTCATAAAAAGTCTCAAATTACATTTATTTTGGTATTTATATTATCAATTTTGTCAATATTTCATTAATAAGATAATTACTGCATCATCTTTGTGTCATAAATAAATTATATTATTTGATGTCTAAAAATTACAAATAAAATACCATCATGTAGGAAATCTTTTTATCTTTCTAATGAATATTTATAATATAAAATCCAACATATATAACCCTATGTAACAATTGTTTTTCTAAAGGATATATGCTTGTGTCATTTTTGTATTAATTTTAACTTAATTAAAATAAAGTGTCATTATCACTTACAAGTGGATCAATGGGGTCCCAAAATCGACCCAAAGATGCCCATGGTCGACCATGTATCAACCAATAGGTTTAAGACACGTTTTAGGGTAATTTAATATTATTATAATATTATTTGTTAACCCTTATTTACCGGATTTACCCTTAACCATGGTAAATAAAATATTTACCGCAGTAATTATTCAAAATGTCTAAAAATAAAAGTTACCTATTTACACAATTTGAACATCCTGATTCCAAATATGGAATCCATTTTTCTAAATTCAAAACACAGAAGTGGCAGAAATTAATTTAAAATTAATTCCCGCTGTCAAAACAAAAAGCGTGTTTTTAAGAGATAATAACTATCAAAAGATTGACACTTGTTTATGTTCGGTTTAATTGTAACATTGTGTCCAATGACCAACATTATATTAAGTGGTAAAAATATATTCTAAATATACTTTAAAACCACTCAAATTCATAATTTATCACTATTAAATGTTTTGATTAAAAAAGTTGTTTTTAATTAAAATTTAGTAATTTTCACTATTCATCAAAATATTAAAGTTATCCGAAAAGTACCAAAATTTCACCTTAGGCTAAATTTGATATTCTGAGTCCAAAAATGAAGTCAATTTTGAAAAATAAAATTTATAAAATTTCAAAAAGTGGTTATTACTATTCATAACGGCTAGTTTTAATAGCATATTGTTATTTAGTGAAACTCGGTATTGCGTACGACGAAAGCTATCGAGGAAGGTCGCGATTGCGTGTAAAGCAAGACAAGCAAGTGTTGTGTAGAAAAAGATTCCTTTGATGATTTATATAACATAAAATTCTCGGGTGTTACAAAAGATCTATAAAAACTTCTAAAAAGTTCAACCCACAATATCTCAAGAGAGAGGAGAAATCAGAAGATAAAGCTCTAGGAGAAGAGAAAACTCACCAATGTGATTCCAACGCAACCAACAATGTTCGATTCGGAGTATGGACGCTTGCTTGGAGGTTCATCAAAGATCCATGGTCATACGGTTCTCTTGGATGAGACTAACAAAGAAGGGGGTGTTTATGTCGATTAGACGCGACCCCGGTGAGTTTAATGAAAAAAAGTACATGGTGTGTACTCGCCTTTTCTATATTCCACTTTATGTGGCCTCCAAGTCAATCCCACACGGCTGTGTGTATGGATACTATGCGGCCATCACACGGCCTCCTACAGTAAGAAAGTATACATGGAAAGTACAAATAAAGTACACGTCCTGTACTTAGAAAATTTTACGAATTTCCTTTTTCCTCAAAAATGACCAGAAAAGGAAAAACATACCTGAAAAGAAGATCTTGGTTCTTACAAACTTCCCCCTTTAAATGAATTTGTCCCTGAATTTACCTAGTGCAGCGTAGAAGAAGAAACCCCTAACAGCTCCGGCCACTGTGTTCGCACGTCTACCTCCCTCTCCCATGTCTCGTACTGTACTCTCCTGTGTTTCTAAAGCGCACATACTAATGGAACAGACCGGCCATGGAGAACCTTCGCACTGCGATCGATGATCTAGAAAGAATTCTCATCCAAGGATGCATCCACTTCCAACTCAACCTCCTCAGGTTGGAAGATGTTATATGGGTCTGATAAGTAATGTTGAAGCTGAGAAATGTGGAAGACGTCATGCATATCTTGGTACCTCTTAAGTAATTGCAACTGATAGGAAACTGGCCCAAATCTATCCAACAACTCAAACGGCCTGACGTACCTTGGCGAAAGCTTACCCTGTCTTCTAATCCTACTGTGTCCCAACCTCGGTGTGACATGCAGGAAAACCTGATCTCTAACCTCAAATTCCAGAGGTTGTCTCCTCTGATCAGCATAAGACTTCTATCGAGACTGCGCAGTAGACATACTCTTCCAAATCAACTCTATCTGCTCTACGGCCTCCTGAACAAAATGAGGTTCCAGCAAATCAGTATCTCCTCCCTCCATCCAACATATGGTTGATCGGCATGGCCTCCCGTACAAATCCTCATAAAGTGCCATCTGAATAGTTTCTTGAAAACTATTGTTGTAGGAAAACTCTACAAGAGGTATATGCTTCTCCCAAGAACCTCCAAAATCCAGAATGCATGCTCAGAGCATATCCTCAAGCACCTGAATCATATTCTTGGACTGTCCATCTATCTGGGGGTGGTAAGCTGTACTCAAAAGCACCTGTGTACCCAACACCTTCTGAAGCCCCTGCCAGACCCGAGAATTAAAACGTGCATCCCTGTCTGAAATTATGGAGTGTGGAACTCGATGAAGACATACAATCTCAAGGATGTACAACCGTCCTAGCTCATCAACACTGAATTTCTACTTGATTGGAAAGAAGTGAGAAACCTTCATGAGTCTGTCAATGAAAACCCAAACAGCATCATTCCCCTGAGGCGACCTCGAAAAACCGGTCATGAAGTCCATCGCGACGTCATTCCACTTCCACTCGGGAATGGGTAACTGCTGTAAAATCCCTGTTGGTCGCGGATGCTCTGCCTTCACCTGCTGAAAAGTGGAAAATCTCATGATGATACCAGCAAAATCCCTCTTTATACCTGGCCACCAATACTGACAGTGTAGATCATGATACATCTTGGTGACGCCAGGATAAACTTCCCAAACTGAGGAATGAAAAATCTGCATCATCTCCTCGTGTATGCCTGCTGGACCCCATATGCACCCTAGGAAACTCAAGGTCTCATCCTTGCCTACAGCCCATCCAAGATTAGGGTCCTCTCCGAACACAGTCTCCCTTAGGACAAGGCCTTCAAAATTTGATAGATTTCTCATTCGAACTCGAACAAGAAGAGTGGGGGTAACAGCTAGAGAAGATAGAAAAGTTTTCCCATGTCTGGCGTGCACCTCCAAATGTATCTCAGAGAACATAACCATAATTTTCCACTCACTGTTTTCCTCCTAAACAACATGTATCTGATTCCTCCTATTCAACGTGTCAGCCACCGCATTGCCCTTACCAGACATGTAGGTAAGCTCAAAGTCAAAGAACAGAAGATACTCATCCCACCCGCGTTGTCTCAAATTCAAGTCACGCTGAGTGAATATGTACTTGATACTTTTTTGTTTTTTTAAAACCACAAAATTCTCTCCCAGAAGATAATGTCTCCAACAGTGTAGGGAATGAACAACAGCTTCCAACTCCATATCATGCGTCAGGTAATTCCTCTCATGTGGCATCAACTACCGAGACCCGTACGCAACAACTCCATCTCCCTGCATCAGCAAAGCTCCCAGCCCGACACTTGATGCATCACAGTAAAGAGTATATCTCTTGCTCGGCTCTGGCAGGACTAGTACCGGTGCTGAATTAAACCTCTATTTCAGCTCCTGAAAGGCTGACTCATAAGAATCTGACCATAAGAACTCGGCGCCCTTCTTAGTTAGACCTATCAATGGTGCTGCTAAGCGTGAAAAGTCCCATATGAAAAATTTGTAGTATCCAACTAGCCCTAGAAATCTCTGCACCTCAAAGACGTTCTTTGGCTGCTCCCAGAAGACTACAGATCTCACTTTCTCTGGGTCTACTGATACTCCTGCCTCTTAGATAATATGACTGAGGAAGTGAATCTAATCCATCCAAAAGTGGCACTTTGAGAGCTTAGCATATAATTTATGCTCCCTCAGTGAACTAAAAATGATCTCAAGATGGGTAGCATGGTCGTGTCGAGTGTGAGAGTACACCAAGATATCGTCCCCAAAAACAACCATGAAGGAATCCAAGTATGAATGGAACACTCAATTCATCAGTGCCATGAAAACTGCAGACATGTTTTTGAGACCGAACGACATAACCATATACTCGTATAGACCATACCTACTCCGGAAGACTGTAAGAGGTATATCAGATGGTCTAAGGCTCAACTAATGATAATCAGACCTCAATTCAATATTCGAGAACACCCGGCCTCCTCAAAGTAGATCAAAGAGATCATGAATCCTAGGCAAGGGATAATGGTTCTTGACCATCAACTGGTTTATCTTCTGATAATCCACACAAAGCCTAAGGGTACTGTTTACCTTCTTCGCAAACAGGATAGGTTAACCCCAAGGATAAGTACTCGGTCGGATGAAACTCTTGGCCTGCAACTCCTCCAAATTATTCTTGAGCTCCTGCAACTCTGGTGTAGCCATCCTATAAGGAGGAATGGACACTGGTGCTTCTCCGGGAACAAGATCAATAGAAAAGTATACCTCATGCTCCGAAGGAAAACCTGAAAATTCCTCTAGAAAGACATATCTGAACCGATCTACCACTGTAAGAAAGTCTAACTGTGAAGTCCCCTTGTCATCCAGATATAGACTAGCAATATGGGTTATAACTACTCCCAACACATGATGATCTGGACATTCTCTACTCACCTGGACATTCCATTCTCCCTTATGAAGAAAGGATCAACCCTCTTGTGATACGAAACTCACCCTACGGTGATAACAATCAACGACTCCCTAAAATGGAACTAGCCAGTCTATTCTAAGAATGAAATCATAGCATGTCATCTCTAGGACATAGAGGTCCCACAGAAAGTGACATCCACCAACCTCTAGTGGGAACTACCTTCACTAACGTACACTATCCATTCTAGTCTCCAACAGTGTGTCTAGTGTCAAGACATCGGCAGAGGAAAAGATGCAGAGCCCGAGGATCTCCTAAAAAGAAACAGATATAAAGCTATGGGAAGCCCCTGTGTCGAAAAGAGCTGAAGATAAAACTGAGGATACTAAGATCATACCTCGAACTATGGAGGGTCTAGGATACTGCTCCGACTGGGTCTACTCCACTGAAAAATTCTAGTTTTTTTCACGGCCATGTGACCCTGCCTGACCACTCTAAGCTGATCCACCCTGTTGTTGCTGAAGAACCAGCGACTGACTACCACGGTCACAACCTCCACCTTAGCCCAAATGGCTGGAAGAACTCCAGTTTGCAAACTGGTGAGAAACTGGTGGCACTGCTTCTGAATGCGGATTCATAGAAGAACCCCTATCACCAGCTACTGGTGAGAATAACTGAAAAAAGTGCTAAAGATGGCCCATCTTTCCGCAAGATTGGAACTCCACTGGGTCTCCTGAGAAACGTGGCCTAGTATTCCCGCTTCTCCCACACTGGTAGCACACCACCTGGCTACTGAAATATGTATCATGCCTGCTCTGATCACCTCATGCAGCCTCCCTACAGCGCTTCCTACTATCAGCTGGCAGAGCACTAACTCTGGATGCCAAACCACTTTGGCTCACAGCTCCAGAATCACTAGAATTGTGCTCTGTGATCAGCACCAGGTTGATGATAGAAGTTATCGAAGTCAACCTGTAGACGTTCACCTCAGATTGGATGTCGTGCCTCAGACCATCCTCAAACTTCCATGCAAGGAAAAACTCATCACCTCTTGGAATATGTGTGAAAAGCTAAAGCTCTGTGAAGCGAGAGGGATACTCCATAATAGTAAGAGTACCTTGATCCAGACACATGAACTCTTGGGCTCGATCATCCCTAAAGGTCTCAAAATAGAATTAATCGTAGAAGATGCGCTGAAACGCTTCCCAATCCATATTCTGCTTGCGGCCCGCCAATGAGATCCCATCCCACCACCTCTTAGCGGAGTCTTGGAGCATGTAGGTAAAGAGCTTCACCCTCTTCTCTAGAGGTATCTCCATATGCTCGAAAATCAACAGCGTGGATTCTAGCCATGACTCTGCAGCCTAAGGTACTCCATCCCCTGAGAAAGTAGGAGGATGCTGCTACTAGAAGACCCACGTCAAATCAGCCATCGACAGGGAAGGAGGCAGCGCTCCCTAAAAGGTATGCATCATCCTCAGTAATCCCTCCCTGAACTATGCATCTTCACCTATGTCAGTTACAATGGTTGGTGCCAAGGCTGGCACAACAGGAGGATCTTCAGGTAGTCCCTGATCAGCCATATTCAGTGTTTGATCGCCGTTTAGAAACTGGAGCGCTACCAGAGGACGTCTCGGTGGCATGACTCTGCAAGGTCAAGCACACACCTCAGATCAAGATTATCAAGGACTAAAACCAGAGAGTGCAATAAGGTAACATGGGAAGAAAAGCACTCAAGTTTTACTAAACATGAATACACAGCATGTATATTTCCTACACGGCATGTTCCCTGAAGTCATTTACATGGGTGTGTACTCCTGCCTAAACGGTTCATTTAACACCCCAGACACATGGTATGATGTCTTAACACATGTTGTGTACTTGATTCCCCTTTCCCTTCCTGAGTCCTTCAATATAGTTAAGCAACACGACTCTCCTAAGACAATGCTGCAGGGAATGTGCAAGATAGACATGGTGTTTACTACACAAGCTTCACCTGGCATGTGTTGTTAGTGACACAGCCTGACACACGGCTCACACTACACGGCGTGTTCTGAATGGACACAACATTTACATGAAGGGATAACACTGACCAGTGGTGTTCGTCACACAGCTGGGTACCTGGGTCATACTACACAGCATGTTCAACACAGACACGGTGTGTATAGCTTAAGGTCTTATCCATCTGTGTTGTTGGTTACATGGGAAGACACAGGGTCGACACTACACGGCATGTTCGTCTGGTACACGGCGTGTTCCCATCGGACCTTCCCCATCCCGTGTCTCTACCCACACGGCCTACAACACAGTCAGAGACTACACAGCGTGTACATAAATTACACGGCGTGTACTGAAGAAAAACAGTTTCTTCCTGAACTGAAAAACACATGGCACGTACTTAACACTACACGGCGTGTATTATGGGTTTTTTCGGACCGTAAGCCTTAGAAACTACTCCATAACCCAGAAAACACTGAAACAAACACTGAAAGTGTCAAATTCCAATCCGTGAGGGCCCATACTCCCCATGAATCAAAGTCAGACATCTTATACATGTTATAACATGGAAAATCGAGCAATCTTCCACCAAAGTCTGGTCCATTAGCACCCATAACACCTCAGGAACCAACATTTGGCGTCCATTCAAGAAAACCATTACACAAAACAATACCCTATCAAACAGTAAGTATTTTATCAAGGCAACTATCACAATTGCATGAATATTTTACAAAACAACTATCACAATAACATGAAATCAAAAATGCATCCTAGATGGCATGGTAATAATGCATGACATGTGATTTCTTGAAAGTTCCTATATGATGCATGTGATGGAATACCCTTATCTTATCAGGTTACAATAGAAATAAAACCTCAATAATATCAACAACAACAGCACAAATCATGTGAATCACTCAAGGTGAAATCAAATCAACTATAATAATTTGAAAAGCTGTAAAATTGAAATTAACGAGGTAGATTGGATTTTCCTTGTACATGGGTTAGCTACTCCCGGGAATATCTTATTACTAAGTACATATTCCTTCCTATCCCTGGATAAAGGATCCAAACAGCAAATCAAGAGAAAAGAATTCCTCTGATACCACTTTGTAATATCCCGGTTCTAGAAACCACCCAAAGGTACCTCGTACCTGGTTGGTCACATGGCCTCAAGCGCATTTCCCCAAATGCCAGAGGCTACCGACTAGCAGCGAGGGCCTTGGGTGTGATAGTGGGGAAACTATGCCCTCATTGGGAGAGTACGTAGAAGAAGTAAACAAATAAATATAATATCGGAAGTAATAAATATCCAACAACAATAAACAGCGAAAGACTGGAATAATAAACAACTGGAGCACATATATATAAAATGATGCATGATACATATGTCTAGGAAATAATCCAAACAAGTCACAATGCTGGAAATAAAAATAGTTCTAAACCCAAGTTACAAATAAAATTGATAAACTCATCAGCATCTCAAGCCATGTATTGGTACCATTCTCTCCAACTCCACAACAAGTCAAGAACCAGAAGTAGAAGGGAGCTTTCCCGTATCTATACCTGTAGAAATATAATCTGTTTGGGACCAAAAACATGGCCCAAATAGGGTGTGAGTCTAAATCCCAGTAGGAAACCACCCGAATATTTTTTCCTAACAATTAGTGAATATATGACAGTTAAAGTAAAGAAAACAGTAAATAGGGAAGTGATCAGCATTAAACAATCCACAGTTTCAACATCAAGCAATATCTAAACAAGCAGCTAAACACAACCAGGTAACCCTCTAGGAAGTACTCACGGCCATCCCCTCTGGTCCTACTTAACAAGTACAACCAACCCTATGGGAAACACACTTGTCTTCACCCCTCTGGTTCTATATATGAAGACTCTCTAAGGAAGCACTCACATTCAATTCCACGTATGGTCTAAGGTAGTCAGGAACTCTCTGAGGAAGCTCACGCGGTCAATTCCTCTTATTACCCCAAGGTCAAGGACTCTCTGAGGAAGCTCACTCAGTAAATTCCCCTTATAGCCCAGGTCATTCATAGACTCTATAAGGAAGCACTCTCCATCAATTCCCCTTATAGTCTAAATTGTTCCAGAATAAAATCAAAGACTCTATGAGAAAGCTCACTCGTTTAATTCCTCTTATAGTCTAAAGCAGACAGGGACTCTCTAAGGAAGCGCACTCGGTCAATTCCCCTTGTAGTATACTACTCTAGGTTCTCACAGACCTATGTAGGTCAACGAGCATAGCAGTGTAATATGGCTAAGTAAACCTATAGAACTACTTGGATAAACAGTCTACAACATAACAAGAAAGTCAGAATACAGACTCTCCATCCTACAGCAACATGCATGGAAAACAGGCAAGGCAGCCAAACTGGCTAAACAATACCAAATGTTCGTAAATAGAACATGCAAGGGAAATAAATCCAAGGCATAGAAATAAAACCTATTCATATCCAAATTACCTCTACATAAGCATGCAATCATGGAAGGAAATCTATAGGGGTAAAAAGGTAACACACAATACCCCGTTCAAGGGTATTGGAGGAATTTGCACATAATACTCAAAGACTATGAACGAAAAGGCAAAAACCAGCTACCTCGGGGTTAGTAGATTTCTATATGTGAACCTCAAATCTTGAATCTCCTTAGAACTTAGAATATCTACAAAAATTCCTAAAACTTTAAACCCATGATATCTCATGAGAGAGGAGAAATCAGGAGATGATGCTCTAGAAGAAAAGAGAACTCACCGATGTGATTCCAACGCAACCAACGGTGTTCGATTCGGAGGACAGATGCATGCTCAGAGGTTTGTCGAAGATACATGGTCTTACGGTGCTCCTGGATGATACAAACAAAGAATGGGGTGTTTCTGTCAATTAGACGTGACCCTGGTGTGTTTAATGAAAAAAAAGTACACGGTGTGTACTTTTGAATTACACGGCGTGTACTTTTGAAGTACACAGCGTGTACTCTCCATTTCCATAATCCTCTATAAGAAGCCACCAAGTCACTCCCACATGGTCGTGTGTTTGGCTACTACACAGCTAGCACACGACCTCCTGTGGAATGGAAGTATACACGGCGTGTACTCATACAATAGTGTACTTAGAAAATTTCCATAATTTCCTTTTTCCTCAAAAATTACTAGAAAAAGAAAAACATACCTGAAAAGAATATACAGGTTCTTACAAAAAATCACTCCCATGACATCCTTGGATAACTTTTTCCCACTATAATGGGTCAAGAAATAGGTTATGAAACATCCAATACAAATATTTTCAATATTTCCTTAGTGTAATTATCATGAGAAATAAAAATATAATCTTTATTTTGAGATATTTTTAAGCCAATAAACTACCTTATTTCTCTTATCATTTACATTACAAATACTTTTTCATATCCTTATTAAATTTTCACACATTTCTTTATCATTTATAGGAAATATGATGTATTATACATAAATAATTATAATAAAAGAAAACTTATTATCATCTTTGATATAGAGATTGTTTTCCACCCTTCCCTTTTTGATATTCGACCTCATCAAACATGAATCCATACTATAATATCAACTTCTTGAAGGTTTATCTATCTTATAAAAATACTTCTTTAACCTATAAAAATATCTTTAGTTTTTTCCAAGAAATATTCCATATGGTTTTTCAATGTAAGCCTCCTCTTATAACTCACCATTGAGGAAGGAAAAATTTACAAATATTTGAAAAATACTGTATTTCCTTCTTAAATTAATAAGTAGAAAAATTATAATAGTTTTAATCCATGAAACCGGGGAAAAACATTCATAAAATTCAAATCATTCAAAATAGTAATAGAATTTATAAACCAAAATTTATTTTCTTCACACTACTTCTCTTTTTTCATTCAACTAGTTTCGGAACACCAACTTTTTTCCTATCACATTTTTTTCCTCTGGTTTGAAAACTAACTCCTATGTCTTACTCTTATCACTTTAGTCCAATTATTCATTTATAGAATAAATAAATTCCTGATTATATAATTCTTCTATAAAATTTTTATGTTTAACCTCGGAGAACAATGATGTATGAGATATTGTTCACAGACCCCTTATAGTTTTCACCTAATGTTTATGATTTTCAATGATGTTTTGGACTTAAAATTGTTTTCTTATCCTTGAATAATTTAAAACTAATTTTACATCACTACATGAAAAGGATGAATCATCTTCTATAACCAATACATATTCAACACTTTCATTTGTAATAGAAATGTATTTAATTTATTTAACAAAAATCAAATCATCGTCACTCCTGGAACTTGCTTTATCATATGTAGATTATTTAATTAATTATTCCAACAATTTGACATGAGAATAATCAATGATATTTACACTTTATTTAATAGAACAATGATAAACTCCTCCATTTAGTGGATATTTGAGAAATATCCCATCAACTCCTTGATTTTCAAACATTTCAAGATTCTCACTTTTTAACTTAGTAATATAAGGGTTAGAAAATACATGAATATACTTAAAACATTGATTGTTCATATAATACATCCCAAAATGAGACATGTATAAATTAGTACTGTGTAAAAAAATTCATATGAACTATTATATGACTATTGTTTCTCTAAAAATAATGATATATATCATTCTTGGATAGTATTGTCCGAGAAATCTCCACAAAATAATTTTTCTCCCATTTATCCATGTAATACCATGTTATTTTAAAAGTTAGTTTTATTTGAAATTTCTCCTAAAACATGTTCATTTTGTTCATATATAAAAATTATCAGGTCCAGTGATAGTTCTAGATATATTTCAAGGTGAACGGGTTAACTTATAGTTGTAAAATTACAGGTTGTAGTAGGTTCATTGTGTGAAGCATTACTTCACGCTGTGAAGCAAGTAGATAGAGGGGAGGAACACCCTTCCCCAAAAACACATGGAATGAACCCTTTTTTCACTTTAAAACCATTAATATAGTTTTTTTATATTTTAAGTCTTCTTTATTTTGTTTTGGGTGTTTAAAATTTTGGGAAGTTCCTTTATTGGCAGAAGCACATCACTGACATCCTCCTTGACCACCCACTCTTATATGTGGGGATATTCCTTTTTTCTTCTTGAGATAAAATATTATCTATTATAAATTGAATATTTAGGTAATTTTTTGCCTCTATCATTGATATTTATCAGTTTTTTTATGGACTTATGGTGTCTCAAAGTTTCAGCAAATATGCACCATTTTCAAGTTTTTCTTTTATTTCCCACTTTTTATAAGTTTTACACAAATAAAAGGTTGATACTAATCCAATTTTAATCTAAAAGCTTAATTTAGGTGTTTATGAAACGTTTCCATAAAATAATATATTTTTTTTTATTTTTATGATGTGTGGTTGAGTCGATACACTGTATTCTCTACTAAAAAAATTAATTTAAAGTTACCAAAAAAATATAATGAAATGGAACTCCTTAATAGGACATAGGTGGTCCATCATAATGTAAACTAGTAATTATTTTACACTTTAAGGTGTGTGTCACAATAGGTATTGAAATGGGTAATTAAAGTGTAAACCATCAGGGGTATCTATAATTTGATGTATGGTCAGGGGTACGTGATTGGGGAAGCCTTAGATGAATAATAGTGCTCACTATAATTGGGTGTCAAGGAATAATTATGCAAGGAATTAAATTAAATTTCTTATTGACTTTTGGTACACATTAAATGGATAAAAATATGGATAAAACATAACTAACAATTATTGGTCCACCTTAAATGGATAAATTCAACTAGGCACTCATTGGGTGTAATCCCGTGTGTTTAGTGATGATGTCTACTATGGTGAACTCCTTAGGGGTAATTCCATGTGTTTTTTATTGATTCATGATACTTATAATTCATTTTTTGTAATCCCTTGGGTTTAAATATAATGCGTACTATTTGGAATAAAATCGTACTGGTTATTTTAGGTTAGAAGAAGATGCCTTCTATCTTAGAACATCTCGGGGTGATTCCCCCTTGGGTTCAGTAGTATATCAAAATATCTATTGTCCACCTAGGATTAACCTATGGGGTTATATATTATTAATAGATTTTCTAAGTACATAATCATTTGGATTAGGTCAACGGAGGTATATTCAACATTGGTTTTCTCCAAAAACCTGAGGGTTGATAGTTGTTGATTTATTTTTATTTATCATTACGTAATTTACTTATGAACCTCTACATGAACCTATTAATAAAATAGGATATGTTTTAGATATCATTAGAGGTGGCATACTGAGTCATACTCACACCCTACATAGTCCATTTTTGGTACCCATGCAGACTTCATGATTTCAAGTCAAGATAAGGGAAAGCAGCATATGATTGATGCATGATTATACTATTAAATCAAAGAATAAGTGATAAAGACCAATCAAGGACTCATGAACACTTTTAATGAATATTCATGTTTTTATTTTCTTCATTTTGGGATTTTTTGTATATGAACTACTGGTTTATGACTAGTTTACATTATAGAAATATCATTTTATATAGCATGGGTTTTATTAATTTTTTGGCACTTTCATGTATATTTATTAACTAATTTATTTATTTCAATGGATGTATCTAATTTCACATATTTTAATTTTTATTATTCTCTAATATGATCGTATAGTCCCCCACCATACCACCATATTCCCACACTACTAGTCAACAGCCTCTGGAATATGGAGAGGCATGCCTGAGGTCCCAGTAACCCTCTAGTCTAGACATTTATGAGTGTTCATGGGATGGGGATATTAAAGACACGATATTTTTTTATGGTTTCTATGGTACATTGAGTACATGTTAGATTCTATTATTCTCCAAATAATCTTCAAATTTCTAATTTTTAAACCGAGTTCCATTTTTCATTAAGATCTTCTTGAAAAAACAATTTCTCTCCTTTTCTACAACTCTTCAAAAACGTTTAGTAATTATTAAGGCCTCAAATTTGTTTTTCATAATCATAAAACCAGTAATATAACTGAATTCATAAATAAAAGTAATTAAATACTTATCTATGTTGGTTTATTTATTATTAATGATCCCACACACATCTAGATGAATGGACTCTTAAGGTTGAATATATTGAATATCTTCCTTTTAATGGTAGGAGTTAATAATCTTGCACTTTTCTCATGATTATCACATTAAATCTCCTCATATTTTTAGTAAAGTAAAATCATGAACATTCATACCTCAATTTATCAATTTAAAATTATTTTTTTGAAGATGTCCAAGCCATTTATTCCATAATTGATTATCTTATTTCATGCTTCAATATAATGATTTTACTGTATCACTAACTTGGAGAAAATTCCACTTTTATATTTTTCTTTATTCATAATTATTCTATAATATATGTAATTAATCAATAATTTATCCATAATTAACACCAATTTACTTCCATCATCACAAATATATGAGACACTCAATAAATTTTGTGTAAATCCATCAACATAAAGTTTTTTTAGATTTTAACTTTTCATTTCCAATAACAGTTGATCCAACTCCCTTAAATTTTAGTGTCACAACATTTCCAAACAAAACCTATCCTCTATTTAACCTCAAAAAAACTTTTAAAAGTTTCAAATTTATTATCATATGGTTTGACCATCCACTCTCCAAGATCTATGGACTTTATCTTTTTGATGATTTCAGTTTAACTTCCATAACTAATACTTTCTATTTCCCTATTCTCTTCACCTTCTATAGATTCATAGTATTAAATTTCATTTTTTATGTTAGAAGGATGATATAGTAATTTTTATGGTGACTAGATTGGTCACACCTTCCATAGGCTTCTTTGAGAAAATAAAACCAATTTTGTGTCCTCTCTCCAAAATACTTATCTATTTTCTGAACTTTCTTATTTTCAAAATGATTACTCCCACTCAACCCTTGTTTAAAAAACCTTATATGAATTTTATTATGTTGTTGGTAAAAAACAATACTCCAAAATTCTCCACTATACCAACTATATCTATAAAAATAAAATCACCCTTAAACAATTGCATGTTGTTCAAAACTATATTTAAGACTTGAAACCCCATTCTGATAAACAATTTTGAATTATTTTCGTGAATCATAAATTTGTTGAAATATTCATATCTTCTTATTAATATTACACTTATTTTTAACCTTTTTAGAGTCTTCAAATAAAAATAATTTTGAAAATAATTTTTCATTCCTATAATTTATAAATTTCTACGACTCATTTCATTTAGTCACAAACTTGATCCTTATGAATTTATTCTTATTATTAGACTATTTATCAAACTTTTAAATATAAAAATATTCATGTAAGGATTATTTTTTATCTTATTTTTATTCTTTCTTCTTTGAACACACCCCAACTAATTAAAAATAATTTTGAAAAATAAATCTAGATAACTTCTATTATTCTTTAACTTTGATCAGTTTCGGTTGAAAAAAATCTAGATAATTATCCACATAATTAAAATTTCCTTCAAACTTGATATTAAAAATCTATTTATCATCAACGTTTTTAATATTATAAATATTAATCAGAATCTTATATTTTTCTTCTCAATAATCTAATTATTTTTTATTGTATTATTTATCATGTTTCTTCAATTTCCTATTTTATTTTTCAATATTTGAAATTTTTTAGTAGAATTATATCAATTATCTTTTTAATATAAACTCCATATATGTTTCCTCATATTCAATTATAGAATTTATAACTTTATCACTAGTGAAATTTTCAATATTCACTTTAACAATGAGAATTTATTCACCAAAATCCATTTCAGTATCAGTCTATTCTTTTTCAAATCTAATTTCACCATATTCAAACATATATTTGAAATTACTTTTTTACTTTTATAAATTCATTAACTTTTCTATAAAAGTTAATATTTTCATGGATGAATTATTTATTGATAATATTATTGTTATTTCAATTTTTTTCATCACTAACTTTATTTTCTTTAAATTTTGGATAGTTTTTTGTAAAATTTCCAATAGCACGACAATCTAAAACTTTATGTGAAAATTAAATTTAAACATTACCACACATATTCTTATATTTTTTAGGATAGTATATATCATTTTATAAAAACTTATATACATACATAAAACTAAATATGAATATCCATCTTCATCCTTTTCATAAATAACCTTCTTAACTTTCTATGATTTTGAGACCTTCAATGAAAACTCATTTTCATACTTTTTTTTATTGATATAATCATATTTCCTAATTTTATAAGAAACAAAATTAATATAGAAATTATCAAGATAGTTTTCACCTTGATAATTTTCTTCCAAGGTATATAATTTTTCATCAAACTTTTCTAGAAAGATACATAAGATCTTATCTATAATAGTATAGTTATAATGACCCAAACATTTGAATAATATTTTTTTCCTAAAAATGTATGTCTTACTATGTCATGATCAATAAAAAATATATAAGTATAAATGAAATGTGACCATCAGGTTTTGACCGTTATATGACCATTGGTCAACATGACCATTGGAAACAATTATAATTTTTAACCTTATAATTGTTGTTTAAAATTTAAATAATAATATATAATTGATGTATAAAGAAGAATTGATGGCCTCATACACTATACTCATTCCATACTAACCCCATATTTCAGAGCTTGGGAAGGAGGTAGAATTATTGGGATTTTCTTTGGACCAATCCCAAGATATGCTTCAACATGTTAAGATTGAACGTAATCGCCTATGGGAGAAGTTCAAGTTGATAGAAATCACTACTCAGGAAATGTTTTCTAAGCCTCCCAAAAATTCTATCACCATTTCACACCTTACTCTTAGTTATTATGCACGTGTTATAAGAAACTATGTAACGAGGCCTTTGTAATGACCCAAAATTTTATTAATAAAAATTCATCTTGATCTAATTAAATGTCTTATTATGTAAAATGGTTATATATAAAACATAGGAGCTTCCTTGGTTTTATGTTTTCGGATTTTAAAATATCGTTCATAATTCTTACCATTTATAATATAACCATTGAATAGTGACCCCATGATTAGTATAAATATAGTGCTTTAACAAATCCAATTTACTCAGACAAAGGAAGTGATAGCTGCATCCAGTAGAATTGCTTCATATGAAGAAAATTTTTCATAGCTCATAAAGGAGATAGTGTCACTAGGATTCACTCTTGACCAACCCAAGCTGAGCTTCAACATTTTGAGCTTGAATGGTACCACCGACGGGAGAAGTAGAAGTTACTAGAGATTACCAACTAAGCGATGTTATTCGAGTTGCACCAAGAGTCTATAACCACCACACACCTTACCCTTAGGTATTATGTGGGTGTTATAAGGGGTTATATAAAAAGACCCTAGAAATATGGTTATGTGCACTATTTTTGTATAAATAACATGCATTCATTTTATTATTGTTACTTTGTAAATGGTTTTTAAAGCACAAATATTATTTTTAGTTAATATTTAAATTCAATTGAGACATCTATTTTGATGAATTAATGGATTTTATGAATTAAATAATATTTTAATAATATATTATAATTAAATTACATTTTATTAAATATAAATGATCATATAATTTTTATGAATACAATTGTAATTTTTACTAAGGTTTCAAAACTATTTTTTATCAAAACCCCTGAATTTTCAATAAATGTCAATTTTTATTTTAAAATTTAAAATTCCCATATTTAGAAAATTATTTAGATAAAATGAATATTATTTTTGGAATCAGGATGCTGAAATTATGCAATAGTGTATTTTTCATAATATTTTGAGAGTTGAATTTTTGGGTAAAAAGTAAATAACTTTTAAATATATAATATGTTTTATGACATCATAATGACCCAATAGTGACGTAATAAAATTAAATAAAATTTATATATGGAAAATATATGTTTTACCTTTAAAATAATTTGATTTTAGATTTTTTGGATCAATTTTACAATGTCTTAGTGGACCCTCCAAGACTTATAAAACATTTTAACATTTTAAAATAATTTCCATGAGAGTGTGACTCATCTCCACATAAGAAAGTGTAATACTTTAATAAGTTCATCCATTGGACTTATAAAATAATATATTCCACGCCCATTTAGAAAAAAACATGGTAAAAATAATCTGTTGGTTTTTCTTTTTGATTTTTTTAATGTGTAGTGTCCAAAACCTAAATAATAAATAATTTCCTCTCCTTTCCTATATAAACCTACTCAATCTCCCATTATTATTCACTCAAACCATTTGGAGCTTGACAAAACCCTATCTTACTCTCTCTATAATCCTCACAAGGTGCCCCAATCTCCCAAGAAGCCTCTCTCAAGACTCTCCCAAGCCTTTGGGATCACACATCCAAGTAAGGGATCCTCATTTTCCTATTATATTTGTGTCCAAGTTTCCTTATATTTTTATGCCCTTTTAGTTTCAAATAAAAATGTAGGGGTATGATTTTGAACATCCCTTGTACTAACTTCTTTGTGTTTTAATGATTATATACCCCTTTCACTCTCATTAATTCATCCCATGTACACATGTTACCATGCCAAAATTCTGTAATGGATTTCTCTCTCTTCAATTAATTTTAGGTAATTATTTTATTTTATGCATCTAAATTTCATTACATATGTTGGGTTATTATCTTCCATGACCCTTGTACTATCAATTTCATTTATGAAAGATGATATACCCCTTTCACTCTCATCAACCCATTTTACTATTTCTATTTGACGTCGTTATGCTGCCGAAGTACACCAAAATATCCTATGCCAAAATCCTTGTGTAAGTGAATAGCATACCCATTTATCTATCAAGGGAATTTACCTTTATGCACATGTACTTTTTGATTGAGGACTTACATTTATGTATTCCACATCTCTTATTTGTGGAATAAATTATGATGTTTAATAAATCCATGTTGTATGATCCATGTGGCACACTTGTGCATGAAATGAAATGTTTATAAATGGTGCACCCTGATAGCCCTCCAATGCATTGGGTAAAGATTAGTATCATGATATGTAAAGTGAAATTAAGGTTTAATCATGCTAATTTAAGTTAAATGATAGTTTACTCATGATAATTCAAGTGCAATGAGGGTTTACTCATTCTCCATGTGCAATGAGACTTGGATCATGCTAATATCTTGTTAAATGTAGTTACCACATTTCCATGTTATGATAATAATGATATATCATGCTTTTATGTTCATGTTTCTATTATTCTCCATTTATATTCTTATTTCCTAACATGTATTGTATCCTTCATGCTACACCTTGTTTACTCCCTTATTAGGATTTATAGCTCACCCTTTTTTATGCATGTCCTTAGGTTATCCCATGTAATGTTAAGTGCAAAGGAATATTGAGGTCATGTAAAAGAAGTTTTAAATAAAGATGTAGTATTTTATGCTCTAATTTTTTATATAATGTTTCTAATTTTTGAAGACACTAGAACTATCAATCCTCAGAGTTTCTTTAAGTGAATGTTTTTGTAATAAATCATGTTAAAATGTATAATAAAGAGTAGGGTTGTTATAGTTGGTATCAGATGATAGGTTTAGTTATTTTTGGTATTAGGACTAGAAAACCCTAGTGAAAACCTTAGGAATAAGACTAAGTATAATAAAAACATCCTTAAAGTTTGGATATTATAGAGTAAATGGTTTTTCAAGAAAATACATCCCTATCTAGATATGAACAAGTAGAGGTGGATCTAGCACAGATTTATCTAGGGGTAAAACCCGAAAACACCTCTTTGATCTCAACTCAAATGGGAACAAGTGAATGAAAATAGGACTTACTGCACTCTTATTTTGACACTCCCTAGGGATATTCTTTAGTAAATTCATAAGCGTAGTGTGAACTATTATTAAGGGAATAAAAAATTTCCCTAAGAATATATGTTGTGAAGTTTATCATGGATAACATAGATTGAAGCCTATAATTTCATAAGTTAAGGAAATAAATGTAATTTATAAGATATCCCTTTTTGTCATTGGATTCCCCTTATGTGTTACCACTAAATTTTCTTTTATTCTAGAAAATTTCTGGTAATAAGAGGACTTGGGATAACAACTGATGTGAAGATCAATGTGATGACTATTCTAATGAGATGGCATATCCGATGGGAGCAGGAATCACAGACATTGTCAAGATACTCTCTCAGTTAACTCATATTTTTTAATAGAAACATAGGTCAAGAGGAACATCTAACCCCCCCCCCCCACACACACACAAGAATGAACAAGTCGTAATCAATAACTTCATGAGACAAAGGCCTCCTACTTTTAATAGATCATCTGATCCCTCAATCGTCGAACAATGGATCAACTCCATTGAAAAGATCTTCTCCATCCTTCAATGTTCTGAACAAGACAAGGTTATTCTAGATTCTTATTGTATGGAGGGTGAAGCTTATCGATGGTGGACATTGATAAAAAAATAAGAATACTAAAGAAGATATCAAGGTGTTAGAATGGTTGGATTTTTAGGAAAAAAAATTGATAAATATTTTTAACGCACTATCTGACTTAAAATGTAAAAGAACATCCTTTCCCTCAAGAAAAAAGAAGACAAATCCACTGGAGTGTATGAGGAAAAATTCACAAGTGTTGCACGATAGGCCTCTATATTTTTTTTTACCCCCAAATTCAAGGTTGACCTCTTCTTTGGTGGTCTAAAACCTAACCTAAGGAAATCACTAGAAATCCGTGACTTTGATAGCTATGAGGAAGTTGTACAATGTGCCCTCAAAGTAAAAAATGGTGATCAAGAAATCTTAGGGGTATTGTGGAGATAAGAATCAGAAAGTGTACTTTAATTCTATAGGTCTGATGGATAAATCCAACAGTGTTAAGAAATTCTAGCATCCCTCTTTCCAATGTTGTGGAAAGAAGCACCTCAGAAATTGCCTGAAGGGGATGATAAAATGCTTTAGGTGTGTAAGAAAAGGGAACATGGCTTTTAATTGCTGAAATGAAAAAACCTGCTAATATGATAGAGGAGATGATCACTCTGTTTGACCCTCAACATGTTGTACATTTCATCAACTATAAAGAACCAGGGAAATTTTCCTACAAGTACCCTAAGCCAAGGGTTTTTGGAGGAAACCAACAACCTCTAAAGTAGAAAGGGAGAGATTTTGTCATCACTACTGGCAAAATGAACCCCAACAATGAAGTGGTCACATTTATGCTAGTTATTCATTCAAGAATAGTGAACGTACTTTTTTATTCTGGTTCTAAGAATTATTTTATATCCTGAATGTTTAGGATAACAATTCCAACACCACCACAAATCACGGAAGTAAAGATGTCAGTGAGAATGGAAAATGGGGCAATCATTTCATCCATGAATATAACTCCTCCCTTGTCATAATGTGTCAATTGAACTTCCTGGAATACCTCATTATGCTCCCTATGGTAGATTTTGATTTATTTCTTGGCATGGATTGGACTTCCCTATATAGAGCCAACATAAATTATCATGAGAGGAAATCACAGTCCATATGGTGAATCAACCCCTGATTATGTACAAGTTCAAGGAGAAGGATGAATATTCTTTAGCACCATCATCTAAATCAAGGATATTAATTCCCTTTGAGCACACGTATCTTTCTCAGATGATTGAGCCTAAAGAAGAAACCATCCTTCAAGACATGCCTATTATGAGGGAATTTTCTGAAGTGTTTCCCAAGGAATTGCTTGGTCTTCCTCCTAAAAGATATATTGAATTCTGGATTGATCTTATACCTGGGGAATTTCCAATATCCAAGAATCTATATAGAATACTTGTTTTAGAGATTCAGGATCTAAATAAACAACTATAGGAGAATCTGGATAAATGTTTTATATGCCCAAGTGACTCGCCATGGGGTGCACCAGTCCTCTTCATCAAGAGAAATGATGGGTCAATACACCTTTTCATTGATTATCATGATCTCAATAAAATCACGATAAAGAACAAGTATCTTATACCATGAATTGATGACTTGTTCCATCAACTAAATGGGGAACAATACATATCCAAGGTGGATCTACGGTCAGGATATTATCAAGTAAGGGTGAAGATGGTTGATATCCCCAAGATTTATTTTCGTACAAGGTACAGGAACTATGAATTAATAGTAATGCCTTTTGGACTCACTAATGTTCCATCAATCATCATGGACATGATGAATAGATTCTTTAGAGATTACCTCAAAAAAAATTTGGTAGTATCTATATATGATATTATAATATACTCCAAAACCAAGGAGGGGTATCAGGAGCATCTAATCACTATACTAGAGACCTTGATAAAGGATAAGCTCTATGAAAAGTACCATAAGTGTGAGTTATGGTTCAAGGAGGTATCATTCTTGGGTCATATAATTACAAGCAACAGGATATTTGTATATCCCTCTGAGATAAATGCAATTCAGGGATTGTTGAGGCCAACATCTATGATGAATATCCATAGCATCCTTGGGTTAGCTGGATATTAGTAATGATTTGTGAGAAATTTCTCATGATTTCCAAACCCTCTTACCAAGCTAACTCAGAAGGAAGTAAAGTTTTATTGGAGTGATGAATTCAAAGATAACTTCAAGGAATTGAAAAGGAGTCTTATCACTTCAACCGTTCTCACACTACCCTCAAGTGGAGAAATATTTTTGGTATTCAGTGATTCTTTGAAGAAAGGCATGGGTTGTGTGCTGATGCAAAATGATAAATTCATTTCTTATGCTTCACGGAAATTGAAAGTTCATAAGAAAAACTATCCAACACTTGATATATATTTGGATGCAATAATCATCACTTTAAAAATTTGGCAACATTATCTCTTTGGGGATAAGTGTGAAATATATACGGATCAAAAAATCCTCAATTATATATTCACAAAGAAAGAGTTGAATATGCATCAACAAAAATGGTTAGAGCTGATAAAAGACTATGACTGTTCAATACATTACCACCTAGGGAAAGAGAACGAGGTGGTGGATGATCTATGTATAAAGGAATAAACGATTCTATCATTGATGATAATTGAAGAGAATCCAATCTTCTTAGATTTGAGGAATATTGACATGGTTTTCATAAATAAGGGAAGACCATCAATCCTTTCACAAATGATTTCTTAACCTTCTCTTTTGGAAAGTTTATAGTATGCTCGAAACGATGATATGTGAATTCAGAAGAAATTGGAAACTATCATAGAAGTGAAATCATCAATGATCAATGTTAATAAATATGGAATTGTGATATTTGGGTAAAGACTATATGTTCCATCAAATATGAGGTTAAGGAAAGAACTTTTGGGTGATGTGCATAGTTCTAATTTATCCATCCACCCAGGAAAAATGAAGATATATTGAGATATTTGAGAGAATTAATGGTGTGATAACATAAATAAGGATATCACTGAGTATACATCAAAGTGCCTGGTATGTTAGAAAGTGAAGTCAGAGAGACAAAATCCTAAGGGAGTGATGCAACCATTACCCATACCAAAGTGGAAATGGGAGAACCTCACCTTGTATTTTTTCACTAGACATCCTAAGAAATAAAAAGGAAATAATTTTATATGGGTTATTGTGGATCATCTTACAAATACTTCACACTTCATTGCAATTCGGGAGGATTTATCATTAGATCAACTGGAATTGTTATATATCAGAGAAGTGGTATGGATGCATGGAGTACCACTATTGATTATATCCAATCGAGATCCAAGATTCACCTCTAAGTGTTGGAAGAGTCTCCAACACACTATGAATACTAAACTGAACTTTAGTATGACTTATCATCCTCAAACTATTGTCCAATCTGAGTGGACTATCCATAAACTTGAGGAAAAGTTGGGAGCATACTCCATGGACTTCAAAGGAGGATGGAATCAACATCTTTTTCTAGTTGAGTTCTCTTATAATAATAGTTTCCACTCAACCATCCAAATGGAACCTCATGAATCCCTTTATGGGAAGAGGTGATCAATACTGGAATTTTGGGATGAAGTTAGGGAGAGAAAACTCCTAGATCCAAAAATGGTGGAGAAAGTTAAGACCATCTAAGAACAAATTAAAGATGCTTAGAGGCGACAAAAGAACTATGTTGATAATCATAGATGGTACCCAGAGTTTGATGTTAGAGATGTGGTATTCCTCCCCATATCATCGTGTAAGAGGGTTATGAGATTTGGGAATAAGGTAAAGCATTGTATAAGGTACATCATCCCTTTTGAGATCCTTTGTCACATTGGAGTAGTGGTCTATCGACTCGCACTCCCACAAAACATGTCCCAAGTACATGATATATTCCATGTATCACTATTGAGGAAGTACATACCAAACCCATCATATGTACTCAATCCATAGGTGGTACCATTGGAGAATGACCTATCCTATAAAGATAATTCTGTGAAGATTTTATATTTTAAGGAAAAAGTTCTACAAAATAATATAATGCCCCTCATCAAGGTGTTGTGGAGAAACCACCAGTTTGAAGAAGCAATGTGGGAATCAGAGGAAGAGATGAAGAAGAGTTACCCTCATTTGTTTTAGTGTGGGAAAAGCAAATTTTGAGGGTGAAATTTCTTAAGGGCGGGAAGACTGTAACGACCCAAACATTTATTAATGAAAATTACTCTTGATCTAATTAAATGTCTTATTTTGTAAAATGGTTATATATAAAACATATTCACTTCCTTGGTTTTATATTTTTTGATTTTAAAATATCATTAAGAATTGTTACCATTTCTAATATATTCGATGAATAGAGATCACATGATTAGTATAAATATAGGGCTTTAAAATTCTAATTTACCCAAACCAAGAAAGTGATGGCCGCATCTAGTAGAAATTACCCATACAAAGCCTATTTTTCAAATCTTGTGAAATATGTAGCTTCACTGGGATTTTCTCTTGACAAAACCCAATACAGGATTCCACATGTTAATCTTGAATAGAACCACCTATGGGAGAAGTAGAAGTTATTGGAGATTACCACCCGAGCGATATTATCTGAGCCACCCCAAGAGTCTGTCATCACCGCACACCTTACCCTTATGTCTTATGTGGGTGTTATATGTGCTTATGTAATAATACCCTAGCACTATGGTTATGTGAATTAATTTTTTTGTAAATAATATACATTAATTATATTATTGTTACTTTATAATTGTTTTTAAAGCACAAATAGAGTTTTTAAATAATATTTAAATTCAATTAAAAAACTAATTTGTTGAATTGATGGATTTTTAAAATAAAAAACATTTTAATAAAATATTATTACTAAATTAAATTTTATTAAATATAAATGATTTTATAATTTTTGTGAGTACAATTTAAATTTTTATTAAGGTTGGAAAACTATTTTTTGTCAAAACCCATGAATTTTCAATAAATGTTTGTTTTTATTTTAAAAGTGAAAATTAAAATATTTAGAAAATTATTTAGATACAATGAATATTATTTCTGGAATTAGTACGTCAAAATTATCCAATGGTGACTTTTTCATAATTTTCTGAGACAGTCAAATATTTGGGTAAAAATTAAATATTGTTTACATATTTGTGTTTTATAACATCATAATGACCCAATAGTGATGTAATAAAATACTATAAAAGTGATATTCAGACAATATATGTTATAAATTTCAAATAATGTGATTTTAAATTTTTTTTGTTTAATTTTAAAATTCCATAGTGGACCCTCTAAGACTTATAAAACATTTTAACATTTAAAAATGATTTCCTTAAGAGTGTGACTCACCTCTACATAAGAAAGGCTAATATTTTGATAAGTTCAGCAATTGGCCTTATAATTTTCTTTCCAATCCCCTTTGGAAAAAACCCTGGGTTGGTTTGTGGTCTTTATTAGTTTAATGTGTAGCGTCCAATACCTAAATAATAAAGAATTTTCTCCCCTTTCCTATATAAACCCACTCAATCTCCCATTCCTCTTCACTCAAACCATTTGGAGTTCGACCAAACCCTGACCTCCTTTCTCTATAATTCTCCCAAGGTTCCCAAATATCCCAAGAAACCTCTCTCAAGCCTCTCCCAAGCCTTTGGGATCACACTTCCAAGTAAGGGACGGTCACTCTCCTTCCATCCTTATTTGTGTCCAATTTTCCTTATATTATTATGCCCTTTTATTTTCAAATACAAATTTTTGGGTAAGCTTTTTCACATCCCCTATAATTCACTATTTTTTTATTGATAATTTATCCCTTTATATCTCATTAATTCATCACATTTACACCTGTTACCATGCCAAAATTTCGTAATGTATTTCTCTCTCCTCATTTACTTTCATGTAATTATTTTATTTTAGGAATATAACTTCTGTTACATATGTTGGGATATTATCTTCCATGACCTCCTTAATATCCATTTCATGTATAAATGATGATATTATTATTTCTCTCTCATCAACCCATTTTACAATTTCTATTTGACGTCGTTATGCTACCGAAGTACACCAAAATTTCTAATGCCAAAATCCTCAGGTAAGAGAATACCATACCCATTTATCGATCAAGGGTATTCACCTTTATAAACATGTACTTATTTATTTAGGACATAAATTTATGTATTACACATCTCTTATTCGTGGAATAAATTATGATGTTTAATGAATCCATGTTGTATGATCCATGTGGCACACTTTTGCAAGAAATGAAATAATTATAAAGAGTGATTCTTGATAGCGCTCCAATGCATTGGGTAAAGATTACTATCTTGATAATTCAAGTGTAATGAGGATTTACACATTCTAATTCAAGTGAAATAAGGGTTCAATCATTCTATTTCAAATGCAATGAGGGTTTACTCATGCTCTATGTGCAATGATCCTTGGCTCATGCTAATAACATGTTAAATGTTGTTTCCACATTTCCATGTTATAATAATAATGTTATATCAAGCCATTGTGTTCATATTTCCCATATGCTCCATTAATATGGATATTTCCTAACATGTAGTGTATTCTTCATGTTATTCATTTTTTACTCTTTTACTGGGATTTATAGCTCACCCTTTTCTTATGCATGTCCTCAGGTTATCTCATGCAGTGTTAAGTATGACTGAATGTTGTGTTCATGTAAAAGAAGTTTTTCATAAAGATGTTGTATTTTATGTTCTAAGTTGTTATGTAATGTTATTAATTTC
Source organism: Viscum album (assembly GCA_963277665.1). Taxonomy (NCBI): domain Eukaryota; kingdom Viridiplantae; phylum Streptophyta; class Magnoliopsida; order Santalales; family Viscaceae; genus Viscum; species Viscum album. The sequence goes on along the minus strand of OY728143.1, from coordinate 2,079,227,315 downwards.
CCAAGACACAAGACCGCCTTATCCTTAGAGTTGTCTTAAGTTATTGTTTATGTAATAAATCATGTTAAAGTGTGTAATATAGAGTAGGGTTCTCATATCCTTGGTTACTTTGTGTAATCTTTTTGTATAAATAAAATTGTTATTTTTAATTATGGTAAAAAAACCATCATTTTTTGAATTTCAAATGTTAAAATAAATATAGGTTTAATTTTTAGTTTTTTTCTAAGAAGTTTCATATTATTGTTGAATATTGAAAAAATGAGTATTTTATAATATTTTTATACCTTAAATAATTAATAATGTGAAATGATTTTCAAAAAATAGACATATATAGTTGTGATAAGTACAAAATTTAGAGTCTGATAAGATCAAATTAATTTTTGGTGAATAGTAAATTATGAATAGTAATGTTACCCTTATGAATAGTAATATGACCAATGTAATAATAACCACACTTTAGTAAGTCTAAATATAATTTAGGAATCTTGAATTGTAATGTGTTATAATATTATAAGTAAAATACTATTTTAAAAAAAATAGCTAAGTATTAGTATTTTTTGGGTAAATACTAATCTTAAATAAAATTAAATTTATCATATTTAGAAAATTATTTTCCCAAAATGGAGTTAGTTTTTGAATTCACATCATCAATATTAGTTTATGGTGAATTTATGGGATTTTTATAAAATGTTTTCTTTTTCATTGAATAGTAAAAATGTAGTTTTTGAGTTTTCAGTGTGTTTTATGACATCATAATGATGTAATACGTAATTTAAAACTATATAAAACTCATTTGGATTAGAATATTATATGAGGTGACCCAAGTGGCCAAACCCATGCACAAATACCATGGTCAAGCCCGTGGTTTTGAAAATACCATCGATGATGTGTCCCTGAAAATTATTAAAAAACTCCACCTCTTTTACTATAAATAGCAAGCCATCCCTTCATTTTATTTCATTTAAAATTCATTAAACTCTAATATAATATATTTTTAGCTCTTAATAAGTCCTATAAAAGTTCACCCAAGCCCTTAATTCCCCTATCCTAGAGTTTTAGAAGTTACTCTTCAAGGTAAGGGAATTCTCAACTTCTCTTTTCCATTCAAGTTCTCTATTATGTACTATGTCCTCCAAATTTCCATAACATGTTCTTATTTACATTTTATTATGTACCTATATTTTATAATTTTTATTTTATTAATTTTTTACCCCTTTCCCCTCTATTTATAATGTTTTTTAAAACCATGTTTCATAGTTGTTATGCTTTAGAAGTTTCATCTAAAAATCTCTCTCTTTTTCTCAATAAATTAATTTATTTTAATTGTGTGAATACCCAAACCTATTTACTTTATATGGGTATTCATAAATAAAAAAATATGATTTATTTGATTATTTATTGACAAACATAAAACCATCATTCCCATTCTTGGGGATATAAATGACATAATGGTCATATTTTTAAGCACTTTTAAAAAACACCATGATTTTGATATGAAACCCATTTATTTTGTTATATTTGGGTTATTTATAAAATATATAATTATGATATATTTGCATCAGATGAAAATAAATACATATTAATGGTTCTCCCTAATATTTCTCCAATGCATTGGTTAAATAAATAAATTTCTAGAGATGACAAGTTTTATGAAACCTTGGTGAATAACTGTGGTAACTTTTATAACACATTGGGGATGGACCATGGTGATATGCTTATTAATGTATAAATTAAATATTATAGCCACATTTGTAAGATATTATTCAATTTATTATTGTCATGATATGTGTCTTCTCATGACTTTATGATATCTCCTCATGTTCTTATTGTATTCTCACAAGTTCACATGTAAATTGTTTTCCTTGTTTTCCCTTACTGGGCCTCATGCATCTCATTTCCATTGATGTATCTCCCTAGGTTATGAGATGCAATAATTTTACATAGGATCAACATTTAAATAATACTTTCAAGAGTATTGAAATAATTTTATATGTTTTCATGTATTATGTACCTTTTTTCAAGACACTAGACTTTAAAGATCCTTTGTTTGAAAAATGTAATGAAAAGTTATGTAATAAAAAGGAGGGATGTCATAGTTAATATCAAAGGATAGTTTAGTTATTTGTGGAAATTATAATATGAAAACCACAAAAAGAATCATGTAAAAAAGTTTAAATATATTAAGACATCCAAGTATTTTGGTGAAATATTTCATTAGTGGTTTCCAAACAAATAAATCATTGTTTGGATACAAAAAAGTGGATGTGGCTCTACCATAGACGTATATAGGGGTAAAACCCAAAAATACCACTTTGAGATACACTCAAATGGTTATTGGTGCATGAATATGGGGCATTCTAAAATACTGGTTTGACACACCCATGGGATATGTTTGGTTAATCACAAGATTTTTATTAATCATTATGAAGGATTTATAGAGAAATGTAATTGTTGTTAAAGAATAATATGTTTGATCATGGAGTTTTAAGACATAAAAATACTTTACAGATAAAATATTCATAAATTAAATAATATTCTCACTAAGTTTTTATTCTTATAGAAAATAGTGTGCAATATTAGGAACCATTCATACGGTGACCGTAATGGACCATGCACTAACGACCCTCTGATGGAAGCTGGAATGGAAACTTTCATGAGAATGATGTACCAACTGACTAAATGTTTTGGAAATAACATGAATCAAGATGAGAGAATGATTTCACCACAAAGGGAAAAACTTTCTGTTGATTCCTTTATACATCAACAACCACCAAACTTTGGTGCATCTATCATCCCATTGATTTCTAAACAATGGATCAAATCTAGCGAAAAGATCTTTTTTGTGCTCTGTTGTTCAGAATAAGAGAAGTTCACCCTAGTTTTTTACTTCTTAGAGGGAGAAGCTTATTAGTGGTGGAAACTAATTAAAAACATGAGGCCAATAGTGTAGGTTGAATTTATGTAGCAGGAAGAGTTCATAGGGATCTTCTTCAATAAGTGTTTCCCTCATTCGATGAGAACAAAAATGGAGAAGGAGTTTCTTGAGCTGAAGCAGAAGGAGAATGAATCTGCGGGAAGTTATGAGATGAACTACACAAGAATTTTCTATTAAACCTCAAGATTTTTCATGGATCTTAATGGGAAGGTTGATAGACTCTTTAGTGTACTAAGACCTCATTTGTGAAATAATTTATCCAATCAGGACTATGATAGCTATGAGAAGATTGTGTGGAGTGCTATGAAAGTCAAATTGGAGTTCGGTGAGACGTAGTGTTCTCATAATTCCTATAACAATAAGAGATCAATGGATCCAATATTAGTAAAGATCTTTAATCAGGGAATAGGAGGAAATCAAGTCCAACTTCCCTTGTGTAATAAGTGTGGGAAGAAGTATTAGGGGAACTGCCTACTTAGGAGCAGTAAGTGCAATATGGGTGGAAGAGATGGCCTTTTCACGCAGAATTATCGTAATGAGGTGAAGCCGCAACTTCCGAACACTAACGACAAATGGAATATAGTGCAGGCCCTACCTGAAGTCCAATGCTTCAAGTGTGGGTAGATTGAGAACTTTTCCAATCACTGTCCAAATATGAGGGCAGTGGAGGGGAATCACCATCATCCTTGAAAAAAGCCAAGGGATAAAGGTCATTATTTTTTTATCATGATAGCTAATGTCGAAGCTCCAAAAGATGTGGTGGTAGGTACTCTTGTTTTTCTATCAAATATAGAAAGTACTTTTTTTATTCTAGTTCTACGCATTCTTTTATTTCCTCCATGTTTGCAAAGAATTTAGAATCAACTCCTAAATTTCTAAAATTTGAGTTTTCAATCAAGACTCATTGTGGGTTTATCCGAGAATAATCAGTGTTTAGAAACTCTAGTATTTACTTTAGTGAGAATAATCTAATCACAAATATATTATTCATTCACATGTTGGAATACAACATTATACTAGGGATGGATTGGATCTCAATGTATAATGATAAGATCAAATGTAGAAGTAAGGAAATATCTATAGTCTTGAATGGACGACTGACAGATATATTCCAAGGAGTGATATCTCAACCTGATCCTCGTCTAGAAGAACCTCTTATAGCCTTCTATATGGATTTGATTGGTAAAGAAGAATAATGAAACGAGAGTATAAAGATAGAAAATTTCCCCATCTTCCAAAAATACATTGACGTATTTCCTGAGGAGTTACCCAGACCTCCCCCCGAAAGAGAGGTATAGTTATCCATTGAAATTGTACCTAGATATCATCTGATATCAAAGACCCCATATAGGATGGAAAATGTGGAGCTGGAGGAATTAAAGAAGAAAATACAAAATCTTTTGGAGAAGGGGTTTATCTAACTGCGTGTGTCTCCTTGGGAAGAACAACTTCTATTTTTGAAGAAGAAGGATGGATCAATAAATCTATTAATTGATTAGAGAGAACTAAATGAGATCACAATGAAGAAAAAATACCCTCTTCAAATAATAGATGACTTATTTGACCAACTTCTTGGGGCTCCATTATTCTCCAGGATTGATCTTCAATCTATTTATCATTAATTGAGGGTGAAGAAGTAAGATATTCCAAAAACAACCTTCCGATCATGATGTGGGAATTATGAGTTTTTTGTTATGCCCTTATAACTAACTAATACACCTGCTATTTTTATGGATTTTATTAATAGTATTTAAGGAGTAACTTGATAATTTTTTTGGTAGTTTTTATTAATGATATTCAGATATATTATAAAATGTTTGAGGAGCATGAAGATCATCAAAGGGTTATTTTGAAAACTCTATGGAAGGGGATGATTTTTGGAAAGGTTATAAAGTGTGAGTTATGGTTACAAAAATTTTCTTCCTTGGTCCACATTGTAACCAATGAAGGAATAAAAGTTGACCCTAAAAATACAAAGGTTGTAGAGGAGTGGCCTCAACCTACATCACTAACTGAGATTCAAAGTTTTCTTATATTATCAGGATATTATAAAAGGTTTTTGAAAAACTTTTCATAACTTTCTAATCCACTTACCAAGTTAACTCGAAAAAGGGGATATGTTCATCTATAAAAGGAGTGTGAGGAAAGATTCTAAGAGATGAAGAAGATATTAGACACTACACTCATGCTAACTCTGCCCTCAAGTGGAGATAGATTTATTATTTTTAATGATTCATCTCTGAAAGGGATTAGGTTAATCCTTATGAAAAATGACAATGTGATTGCTTATTTATATCAAAAGTTGAAGACTCATAAGAAGAAATATCATACACATGATCTGGAGCTAGCTTCAATTGTTTTTGCTCTGAAGATATGGAGGCACTATATTTATGGGGATAAGTGTGATATATACACAGACCATCAAAGTTTGAAGTATATTTTCACATAAGAGGAATTGAACATGAGATAGAGGAGATTGTTGGAACTTATTAAAGACTAGTATTGTTCAATTAATTATCACCCTAGAAGAGAAAACAAATTCACTGATGCATTAAGTAGGAAAGACCCTATTTTTCTATCCATGATGAGGATCCAAGGATATCCTTTGATCAAAGACCTAGTGAAACTAGAAATGGGAATTGTAAGGTAAGGTACATCATCAATCCTATCCCAAATGATTTCTAAACTATCATTACTAGAGAAGATCAAGAATTCTCATAAAGAAGATCCTTTGTTATAGAAGAAGTTTGAGGTTGTGAAGGATAAGATGATTCTTGAGTTCAATATTGATCAACAAGGTGTATTGAAATTTCATACAAGACTATTTGTTTCATCTATTCTAGAAATAAAGGAGCTGATGGATAAATCTCATAGATCTTCTTTCTATATACATCCAAGAAGCACAAAAAAATTATAGATACCTTTTTTATCATTATTGGTGAGATAATATGAAAATGGAGATTGCTGACTACACTAAAAGAAACCTAGTATGTCAACAAGTGAAGGCAGAGCGACAAGTTCCTAATGGGGTATTACAACCACTACCCATACCATGATGGAAGTAGGACAATATCACTATATTCTTTTTCATTGGTCTCTCGATAACTTCCAAAGTAAAATGCGATATGGGTTATAGTGGACTGTCTCACCAAGACTGCCCATTTTATCTCTAATTGGGAAGAATTATTTCTTGATAAACATGCCATGAATTATGTGAAGTGTTAAAGTTGAATTGAGTTCCACTTTCTATAATATCTAATCGTGATCCATGGTTCCAATAAAAATTTTGGAGAAGTATTCAACATGATCTATATACCTAATTGAATTTCAATACGGACTATGACACCCAAATTGAAGTCTAATCTGAATGTACTATTAAAACACTCGAGGACATGCTGAGAACATGCTCGGTAGAATTTAACGGTGTTTGGGATCAACATATATAATTAGATGATTTCTCTTACAAAAATAGTTTCCACTCAAACATTTAAATGTAACCCTATGAAGCTCTATATGGGAAGCGATTTAGAACTCCTACATTTTTGGATGAATATGGAGAGAGGAAGCTTCTTGGGCCTGACCTTGTGTTACATATGAAAGAAAAGGTTTATGTCATCCAGTGACACATTAAGTATGCTCAGAGTCAGTAAAATATCTACACCAACAACTATTTAAGGGACTTATATTTTGATGTTGGTGAAAAATTCATTCTTCAAATTTCACATTGGAAAATATTCATGAGGTTTGGAAAGAAAGTGAAGCTCAGCCCTAGGTACATTTTCCCCTATAAAATCCTTGATCACATAAGAGAATTGGAATATCGACTTTCACTTCATCCAAATCTCGAAAAAAATTAGGATGACTTCCATTTATCCTTCTTGAGGAAGTACATACCTCACCCTTCACATGTACTAAATCTAGAGGTGGTACAACTGAAACATGAACTCTCTTACAAGCAGAAGTTGGTGGAGTTCTTGGATCATATATAAAAGGTTATACTCAACAAGACTACCCACCTTATTAAAGTGTTGTGGAGGAACCAAAAATATGAATAATCCATGTTGGAAACAAAGGAGTCTATATGGTAGAAGTAGCCACACCCTTTCTCATCTAGGGGTATGATTTGAAATTTCAGGTATGAAATTTCTTAAGGGGGGAAGAATGTAACGACAAAAACTTTTGAATAATATTTTGTTTCCTAAAAATGTATGTCTTAATATGTCATAATAAATAAAAAATATATTAGTATTAATTAAATGTGACCATCAAGGTTTGGCCATTATATGACCATTGGTCAATATCATCATTGGAAACAATACTATTTTGAAATTTATAATTATTGTTAAAAATAGATATAATAATGGATATTTAATGCAGAAAAAAGAGTTGACGGCCAAATCCAGTATACTCAAGCCATAAGAATCCCATATTTCAGAGCTTGGTAAGGACGTAGCATCACTGGGATTTTTACTAAAACAATCCCAAGCTGAGCTTCAACTTGTTAATCATGAACGTAATCACCTACGGTAGAAGTTCATGTTGATATAAATCACAACTCGGGAAATGTTGTCTGAGCCACACAAAGATTGTACAACCATTGCACAAATTACTCTTAGGTCCTATGAAGTTATTATAAGGGGATATGAAATAAGGCCTTAGTTACTTTGTGTAATAATTTTGTATAAATAAATTGTTATTTCTTATTATGGTAAAATAACTATTATTTTCTGAATTTCAAATGTCAAAATAAATATAGGATAAATTTTTAGTTTTTTTCTAAGAAGTTTCATATTATTGTCAAATGTTGAAAAAAAATACTATTTTAAAATATTTTGTATACTTTAAATAATTAATAATGTGAAATTATTTTCAATAAATGGACATATATGGTTGTGATCAATAAGAAATTTAGAGTCTGATAAGATCCACTTAATTTTGGGTGAATAGTAAATTATAAATTGTAATATTACCATTAAGAATAGTAATATGACCAATAGAATAGTAACATCACTTATGTAAGTATAAATAAAATTCATGCATCTTGAATTGTAATGTGACATAATAGTATAAGTAAATAATTGTTTTAGAAATTATTAGTTAAGTATTAGTATTTTTTCGGGAAAATAGCGATTATACATAAAAATTAAACTTCTCATAATTATAAAATTATTTTCATGAAATGAAGTTTATTTTTTCATTCAGTACATTGATATTTGGTTAGGGTGAAGTTATGATATTTTTAAAAAATGTTTTGTTTTTCAGTGAATAGTAAAAATAAAATTTTTGAGTTATTGGTGTGTTTTATGGCATCATAATGATGTGATCTGTAATTTAAAATTATGGCTGACTCATATATATTAAAATATTATATTATGTGTCCCAAGTGGTCAAAAATATGGTCAAATACCATGTTAATGATTGTAGTTTTGAAAATACCACTGATGACGTGTCCTTAAAAATTAATAAAATACCCCTCTCTTTTACTATAAATACCAAGTCATTCCTTCATTTTGTTTCTTTAAAAATTCATTACATTATAATCTGTAATATTTTACCTCCAAATTATTCCTCCAAAAGTGTCCCCAAGCCCTCAAGTTCCTGATCCTAGAGTTTTAGAATTTACTTTTCAAGGTAAGGGAATTCACAACTTCTCTTTTCCATTCAAGTTCTCTTTTATTTGGTATGTCTTTAAAATTTCCATACCATGTTATTATTTTAATGTTATTTTATCCCAATATTTTATTATGAGTCTTCTATGAATGGGTTACCCCTTTCCCTTCTCTTTTTAATGTTTTCTAAAACCATGTTGCAGAGCCGTTATGCTGCAGAATTTTCATCTCAAAATCTCTCTCTTTTTCTCAAGAATTTTTTTATTTATGTGAATAACCAAACCTATTTCATTTCCATGGGTTTTCAACAAGACAAAAAATGACTTATTTTATTCTGGAATTTACATATATAAAACCTCCATTCCCTTGATTGTGTTTTTAATAACTTTATAAAAATGACCTGATTTTGATATGAAACCCATTTCTTTTGTTCTATTTGGGTTATTTATAAAATGTCTAATTATTATATATGAAGATCACATGAAAATAAATACATATTAAGGGTGTTCCATAATATTTCTCTAATTCGTTGGGAAAATAAATTAATCTATAGATATGGAATGTTTTATGATACCTTGGTGAATAACCTTGATAATTTTTATGACACCTTGGGGATGGACATTAGTGATATTCTTATGAATGTCTAAATTAAATTTTCTAGACACAATTTCAGGATATGATTAAATTTATTATTATCATGATATGTATCTTATCATTCATTTATGATATTTCTCCATGTTCTTATTTTATTCTCTCAAGTTCACATGTAAACTGTTTTCCATGTTTTCCATGTTTTCCCTTACTCGACCTTATCCTCACCCGTTCATTTGATATATGTCCCCAGGTTATGAGATGTAGTAATTTTACTTAGCATAAACATTTCAAGAATCCTTTAAAGGGTATTAAAATAATTTTATATGTTTTTAGGTGTTATATACCTTTTTTCCAATACACTAGACTTTAAATATCCAATGTTTGTAAAATGTAATGAAAAGTTATGTAATAGAAGGGGTGGGATGTCATAATAATCTTCCAACATTACACCATAACTTCTTATAATGTTTAGAACATAATTCACTATTATGAATAATACTTACACTCTCTCAACATCATGTATTCATATATATTTATATTTAGGTCTCTAAAACTTCATCTTTGCTTGCATCCCTTTGGTTTTTACCTCATAGATGTTCTCTAGTTTGTCTTAAATTCCAATTTTTGTTTTTATTAATTTAACATTGAAATTAAATTTCAAAAATGGAAGATAAAATATATTTTATATAATTTTAATCACTCCCAATTTTTTTTAAAATTATAGAATAGAAACTTCTACATGTTGGATAAATCCATCAGTTTACACTTCCGAAGTATCATAACTAAAAGAGAGAAGATATGGAAACATTATATATTTAGAATCATGATAACATTTCACATTAAATGTGGGAATCCCATAAATGTTCACCAAATTAAAATTATCCATAAATTATAAATATAAAATCATGATTCATTATTATTCTCAACTGATTCTTCAAATAAAAAATCAAAAATGATGGGAATCATTCTATAAAACCACTTCAAAACCCAGCTATAGGGTCTGTGGGTGATCCCTGAGGGGGGTGAATCAATTATCTAAATTACAATTACGTTTCATTGAAAAATGTCATTCTCAACAGGTTAAATTGTAGTGATATATTTCATATCCACATCTACATGAATACCAACACAAGGGAACAAAAAATATATACAAGCTTCACATATCAATGTGATAAGGATATTCCTTGGTGTGATATGGATTTCTCTGAGATCCCACTACCCACTCTAATTATCATGTGACTACAAACTAGAAGGTTGTAACCTTAAAACATGTGACTATATGTCTCCAAATAATGATTTGGTGCATCACGAACACAAGTTCACCCAACAATTTACAAAGATAATATTTTGTAACAACTAAAGAGTATTTATCCAAATATACTTTCTCTAAATCATTCAGGGTACTAAGTTATTTAACATCTTATTTACTTGAAAAACATAAATCAATTATACCTCCACCTTCGAAAAAATTTTAGGAACATGTTTCATCTTTACTTTTTATAAAAACCAAATATACACAACCACTTCAATTTTCATCTCCTTATTTTCTTCTACTTTTTATAATCACATAATCTTATTTATTTTGAAAAAATACAAAAAATATTCTCTTCACTTCAACATCTTCTTTCTCTTATTTATTATTTTCATAAACTCTCATGCAGATCTTCACAACAGTCAAAAAAATTATACTTTTCGATTTTAATTCTAAATTCAAATTCAAATCACATTCAGTAAACTGCTTCCATCAATAACTTCTATCATGAACTCTATTAATTACATGTAATAATTATTTACTAGCTTTAGGGTAATATTAAATAATATATAATCATATTCAACTCAAAATAAATGTGATTTTGAATATGATTTTTGCATTGATAAAAATACAATATAATTAATAACATCCACTCTAACCGATTATTTAAAGAATTACTCCCAAATTCATCTCAAATCCTCTTGGTATCAACACAATATCATCACCATGACATTTTATTCCCTTATAAAGTATCTAGTATAAGTGATACTCTAAAAATTAATCCCCAAAAACGTCCAATGAAAATAGCCAAGTCTAGAGGGGAATCAACTAAAAGTGATCCTATAAAGAAAACCACTAAACTCAATAAACCCTTTAAGTAAGAAGAAGAAATCCACAAAATCTAGATATCTCCAAGAACTACCTAATTAATATCACGAAGCATGTGAGACCAAGAGGAGAGGTAGACCTAACATGGGTCTCCCCAACATTTATAATTCACCTAATATAGTGGGGGAAGGGAAGACACACTACAACACTATAAAATATCCACAAGAAAATATCACTAGGAACATCAACGATTCCACATACCATTATCAATTCCAACAACCACCAATAATCAATATACAGAACCCAAATAAACACACTTACTAGGGGAAATCCAACATCAATTAACAAAAAAACATTATCAATCTCAATAACACAATCCAAATAGAAGACCAAGGAACCAAAAAACACTATACAGCCTCAGCATCAACTCCACTAGGATCACAATACTCAATAGAAGAACTAAAATCACAATCCTAGAACACCATCTCATACTGAACCAAAAAAATAAAATACCAACACCATTAATTGATCATCCTCACAAAGTCCACACTATTCATAGTCACTAAAGGACTAACATGATGTTTCCCATGCTAACTCCACCGGTGCTCATCCCTAAACAATTCACCACCACATCTTAATGATATATAACCAAAGTAACAAAACTCATATCAAGACAAAAAAAACACCACCATACATAATTAAAAAATCTAAAATATTAGACAAAAACAAATATGAATCCCAAAATAACTATTTTTCAAAATATAATCTACAACCAAAATTTAATCTTTTTCTAACTCAAATTATGGAACCTATAAAAAGGCCCCACTGGTTTCACCAAATGGAAGATCATGGAGATTTTGTAACACCCCAAGATTTAATAGTACATTATCTCATTAAAGTAACTCAATAGCTTGCGCTACATGCAACACCGAGTTTAAGTGCACCACAACTTACCAAATTAGCCGTTCAAAAAGCAGTTATGAATAGTATTAACTACATTTTGAATCTTATATACTCTATATAATTTTAACATCCATTTACATGTTTCATATACAAAATATAAAAACGAATTCATTTTTTTAGATAAAAGAAGTATTTTTAAAAAATTGAAATTTTACCGCCTTTTAATGGAGGACCATTTTTTAAACCAATTTATAACACTTTTATATATTAAATTTAATGAAATTAAATTATTCTTTAGAATGAAGACATAAAAATTTAGTTTGTATAAATTTTTGGTACTTTTCTGATAACTTTCATATTTTGACGAATAGTGAAAAATACTATGTTTTAATTGAAAACAAATTTTTAAATCGAAATAATTTATAGTGTTAAATTATGCATTCGAAAGGTTTACAAGTATAATTAGATTATATTTTTATCATTTAATACAATTTATGTCATTATAAGTAATTTCACATTTAAATTTGACATAAACCCATGTCAATCTTTTGATAGTTTTTACTTTTTAAAAAACCACTTTTTAGTTTTGACAATGGGAATTAATTTTAAATTGATAAATGAAAATTCTATGTTTTGAATTTGAAATAATGGAATTTATTTTTGATTTCATAATATCAAAATTATATTATGGTGAATTTTTGGTATTTTTCTGAAAACTTTCAATTTTTGATGAATAGTGAAAAACATTGCGTTATTATTTAAAATGGACTTTTTATTTAAATAGTTATTTATTTTAATTTATTTTATTTTAAATAAAAATTGATATATAATACCTATATAATTTAAATTTAATTCATTAGAGTCATTTTATAATTAAATTAGATGTATAAAATTTTATTGAACTTTTTAACCTCTTTACCCACCTTTAAGGTACATTTGAAAACTTGCATAAAACATAATTTTACCACTTCTATGAGTTGAATTTCAAAAATCTGAGAGACACAGTTAACATTATTAAGTAAAATGTGGTTCAATAAGATGAAAATAATTTTTGGTGAATAGTAACTTCTGACTTTTATTTACCACGGTTAAAAGTAAATAGGGTAATTAAGGGTAAAAGTGATATTATAATTACCATAAAACATGTCCTAATTCTATTGGATAAGTTTAATTCGACCAAAAAAACCTTAGTAACAAAATATGATCCTATTTGGTCCACTTGGATTTGATTAGGACATTTATTATTATTTTATTTAAAGAAGAGTTAAAAGTGTTAAATTCAATGTTTAATAACTAAACCATTTTAATATTAGGTTACACACAATATAAATTCGACTATAAATATTAATTATAAATCTAAAAAGATTTCATACATAATGTTATTTTATTTATAATTTTTAGACATTAAATAATTTAATTTATTTATGACACAATGAAGATATAGTAATTACCTTATTAATGAAATATTAAAATAATTGATATTATAAATATCCAAATAAAGGTAAATTGGGACTTCTAATGAATTATAATACTTTTATAGGTTAATATTACATGTTATGGTTTATTATATAAAATTTTTTCTAAGTGATAAGGTTGTTATGACTTTCAAAAAAACAAAACACCAAATAGTGTCAAAATTGACATAAATTAATTATTTTAAAACAAATACTATATTATTTGTTGATATAATATTCCTAAAAATATAAGTTTCATCCAAAGGGCTTAAATAATATTATATATGTCATTAAGGAACCACTTTAGGTTCTCTTGGAAGTTTAGAGTAAGTTTATTAACCATATAGTGTAATAATACAAGAAGACACGGTAAAAGTTAAACTATTTAACTAACAGTTAAATCTAAAAGATAAGGTTAAAATGGTAACCTAAACTTTTATAAAACCAATGGGTTGAGATTTTTTCTACACATCCCCACCTTATCCTAGAAATAAATTATTTTGTAACCATTAGAAACTGAAAATTATTTTATTATAAAATAATATTTCATGATTTTCCTAAAGTGACCCTCACCTCTCTTATAAAAGGGTACTTCACCCTCTCTCAAAATCACTCCTCCAAATCCATTTGGATCGGCCAACCCCTACCAAAATATCCCTCCAACTTTCCTCCCTTATACCAAGAGGCCTTAATTTGATCATAAATCCAACCTAAGGATCCCTTTTGATCAACTCAAAAGGAAACACCAGAAGAAGAGGTAACAATTTCACCACCCTCTTCCAAGTTCTTTTTTTCTTACACTTACACTTTATTTGTTGTTTCCATACCAAGATAATAACTCCATTTCCTTCTACATACTGTGATGTTATTATAAAGATGGTACAACCATATTCGTTATTCTATCCATCCTATAAATGGAAAAGTCACCATATGTACGTATGTATGGCTTACCGTCTCCACGTCGTGGTGTAGTTTGTTATTCAAACACTTCATTATTTGGATGGGTATAATAATGAGTATAACTAATTTAAATAATAAATATAACATGTTAATAATTATTTATATATGATATACCATCCAATTACATATGATTTCACCATCAATATAATGATATTGTCGCTCGTGCGTACGTACGGATTATCGTCTCCCCGACGTGATGAGATTCATTTCCACGTTTCCCATTCAATAATTATTATAAAAATATATATTATTAATAATTATAAAATATATGAAATAATAATTTTACCTGAGAGATATATATATATATATATGTGTATATATTTACATATATCTTATTTACTTACTTCCGTTCAATATGATATGAAAACGGAAACAGCGTTTATGCGTACGTACGGTCTACCGTCTCCATAAATGGTGCTTTCCATTTCATATATATATCTATTATAAATGTTTATATTATAAATATATATGATATATAAATCATGTTTTATATTCTGGAAGTATTTAAATCATGATCTAAATGATACGATCAAGAATAACAAGTTAAAACATGTATGATAAAGAAAGCGAACAAGGAAACCAATATTAAATGGGTAGTATAAAGTCATCAATGATATAATAAATATTAATATGGTTCTGGGATAATTTAATAATAAACTATGGTTGTCACAACCCGTCCACCGGGGCCCGTATCGGGACTACCCCAAGCCCGCCTTCCATAGGCCAGGGGCTGGAGACTAGCACCAAAGGCGTAAATCCCTAAACTGGGAAGGAATTGCCTTTATAAACTGAAATTAAACACAACAGAGTATGAAACTAGAAGTAAACACTAAGTGAAACTGTATAAAAAAGAGAGTGATGAAATTAAAGGGGGGTCGGAAATATAATCCCAACATTAAAGTACAAATACAACTGAAAGAATAAAAGTAAAGAAGCCACCGGGTCGTCCTCCGGGGTTCCTACCTGAAGGGTATGTACAGATGCCCTTCTCAGCACTCCACGTTCGTCTGTCTTCTCTGTGTACCATCTCGCCGAGTGGTCTACCACTAGGTACCGTCCAGTCCTGCTACTCTCTGCCTCAGTCAGCATTGTCCGTCATCTGCAACCAACACAAGCAGGTGTGGGTGTATCCCATGCAGGGGTGAGTATAAAGATGCTCAATAGGGACCCGGAGACCCTCAAGGTCTCACAAAATCCAAAAAGATAAACCACAAGGTATGAAATTGGCGGATAACCATTACTTAGGTATATTCCCATACAGATACCTAAGTTATCTAGTAACTCATCTCAATCATGAGGAAAACACTAAAGTCATTGACTCAGCTCGAAACCTTGATTTTATTCTAGGGGTGGTAACATGTAACACTCCCAGCTAAACTTTCTAACCCTCGGTTGCTGGTGTAGTCCTCCTCTATAGAGTACTGTGGGCATTCCGCGTCACACAGAGGAATTTCCCACTATCCTGGACTATTGTGGTACTCCTCCTGTCAAGTACCGTGGGTCTGCTATGTCACATAGAGGCACTCCCCACTGTGTGTCTGCTGCATCACACATAGGTGCTCCCCATCCTAGCCTGCTGAGGTAATCCTATTGTCAAGTACCTTGGGTCTGCCGTGTCACATAGAGGCGCTCCCCACTTTGGGTCTGCAGTGTCACACAGAGGCACTTCCCACTGGGCTAAGAGAAACACTCTGAGTTGAAAGGTCAGTAGTCGTCAGGTCTCATCCAGCTACTAGGGAGTTACATTGCTCGCTCATCCCCGGGAAGATCCACTCCACGAGCTACTGGTCGATACTCCAACTGCCATGAAGTCCCAGGTATAAGTATCTCAAACGTCTTCCTCCTCATAGGGGTCTCAACACAATAGACGGTGTGTCAAACGGACGCCCGGTCTGTCAGTTATTGGAATTTTTGTTCCAGGGGCCCGGTTGGTTTTTAGGTTCAAACCTACCCGACCATATCCCAAATGTGTCCAAACATCAATTGGGGTATTCCAAAATAATCGTCTCTCTCTACGATTTTTGTTGTCGGAGACGGTTCGTTGATCGAACACCCATAGCCCAAGATATGAGCGAAAAGGTGAAAACAGGCAAAAGCGGGTCTGTGTCCGGTCCGACCCAGTCGGACTGACCCGGTCCATGGGGGCGGCTAGGACCGAGGGCGCAGCCCGGCCCAGGGGCAGCCCGGCTGGCTGGCGGCCAGGCTAGCTGGCGGTCTGCGTCGCTCGGCTGGCCGGTAGCCCATGTGGCCCGGCTGGCCACGTGTGGGGGGGGGGGTGCAGCCCTCCCCCCCCCCTCTACTTGTTTAATAGAACTGGCGCTAAGTGCCGGTTCAAAAGCCGCGGGACCCAGGAGGCTCTCGCCTTGTCCGACTAGCCGAGTGGCCAGCCGGTTCCGTACCACCAGCGTCTGGCACGACGTCGGCTGCCCCTTCTCCTCCGCCGCGGCACACATTCATAGCGCGGAGTGACGGCGTCGTGCCACCTCTGCCATGGCTTGGCCTGGCTGCGGTCCCCTGGTCCTCCGCGCGGTGCGATGGTGCCGCTCCACCTCCACCGTGGCCTGGCCTGGCTGTCTTCCCCTACTCCTCTGTGTGGCACGATAGTGCCTCGCCCTTCTCGCGACCCGGCGGCCTTACCCCGCCGGTTTGCTTCGCAGCTGGCCCGACGCCGGCCACCACTGCTATGCACCACGGTCATCAACAAATGAGTAGAAACGAAAGGGGGAGGTTTTGGCCATGTTCGTGTGGCCTGAGCCTTCCACATTATGGCGATAAAAATTGGAAAAACACAATCCAATATTTGTGCGTTGAAGGATGGAAACAATTTCAAACATAAAATCCCCTACCTCGTATTTGTTGATCGTTGACGAATTCGTGGAAAGGCAGATGTCGATTCTTCAATGCTGGAAAAAGAAGAGGATATTCGACATTGTTGGATGATAATCTAGAGGTGACGAAGTTGAACATGGCGTCGTCGGTGTTCTTCAAGGATGGTGCTCCCTCCTTTGATTCAGTTGAATAAGGATGAAGGTGTTCGTCGTTCTTCGTTGGCGGAAGAGAAGTTCTCCGTTGCTCTTCCAACTCCTCTCCCAAAACCTCCACCAAATGAATAGATGCCAACCAAAATGAAATAATAGATTTGTCTATTATTTAATTTTTGGCATGAATTCCAAAGATTTCAAATTTAATTAATTAGTGTTCCATTAATTAATTCAAGTGGAGTGGCACTTTAATGAGGGGAGTTCAAGAGTTTTCCACCACATCTAGGGATTTCAAGGAGTTAAGAAGCTCGGGTGGTCCCCACCTTATTTATCCTCCCAAGGGAGGTTATGATCAGGTGGGCCCCACCACCATAACCTCCCATGGGAGGTTATGGTGTGGTGGCCCCCACCTCTAACCTCCCCATGGATATTTTAACCACCAAAATAAAAATAATCTACACTTATTTTTATTTAACTTTATTCTAAAAAAACTCCAAAAACTAACATCCACTCTCAACCAACTGTCATCAAGGTGAAAGTCTTATTAAGTGAATACTGGTGCTGCGAGTTCGACGGTGCCCTTAGATTTTAATTCTGAGTACCGGTTCAAAAGTTATAAAATCTTTCTCGTACGTTTACTAAATGTAGCCGAACAAAACATCCGAAATTGATTTCGGACACACTGGGCCTCGGAATCAAGCACCATAAATTTTCACAGACTTGTAAAAATCCCATGAATTTATGAAAAAAAAAATCCATGGAATATTTGGGTCTTTACATTCTCCCCACCTCTGGCCTTTATGTCCCTGTAAGTTATAACTCGAACTATGGGAACAAATGGGGGTACTGAGCACACATCTGAGCCTCCCGCTTCCATGTGATCTCTTGGAGGTACCCGTGTTTCCATCAAATGAACAACAGAGGTATCGACCGTCCACGTAGGACCCTCTCTTTTCAATCCTCAATCTCTACGAGAACCTCTGTGAAAGTCGCCTCGTCATCGATGTCTATCTCTCCATGGTCGATGACGTGGGAAGGGTCATGCGCGTATCCCCTCTGCTGAGATACGTGGAAGACGTCATGCACCCGATGCAACTAAGGTGGAAGAGCTAAGCAGTAAGACACCTCGCCTACTCTACTGAGGACCTGGAAAGATCCGATGAACCGTAGAGATAACTTACTGCCTCAGCCAAATCTATGTAGACCTTGTCGAGGTGAGACCCGTAGAAAGACATGGTCGCCATCCTAGAACTCCAGAGGTCTCCGTCTCCACTCAGCATATGACTTCTGCCTGCTCTGTGTAGTCTTCATATGCTCCTAGATGATCTGCACCTTCTCCATGGTAGCATGTACCATCTCTGGTCCCACTAGTGCTGACTCCCCTTGGTCTATCCATCACAGTGGAGATCTGCAAGGTCGACCATACAAGGCCTTAAAAGGTGCCATACCGATGGAGGAGTGATAGTTGTTGTTGTAGTAAAACTATACTAATGGTAAGTGATCCTCCCAGCTGAGACCAAAGTCGACGACACAAGGTCGAAGCATGTTCTTGAGGGTCCTAATGGTCCGCTCAGTCTGACCATCTGTCTGAGTATGGAAGGCGGTGCTCAAGTGAAGCTGTGTCCCGAAAGCTTCCTGCAGCCCCTTCCATAGACAGGAAGTAAACCGTACGTCATGTTTTGAGACAATAAAATAAGGTAATCCATGCAAACTCACAATATATTTCACATAGAGGTGTCCCATGCTCTCTACTGAACCCTGCTCTTTGATTGGTAGGAAGTGGGCCGACTTGGTGAGTTGGTCAATGATCACCCATTTCTAATCATGACTCCTGGATGTATGTGGAAGTCCCATCACGAAGTCCATGGATATCCCATCCCACTTCCACATTGGGACCTCTAAGGGTTGTACCAAGCCTACTGGTACCTAGTGCTCCCCCTTCACTTGTGGACAAGTGAGGCACCGACAGACAAACTCAGCTACTTCCTTCTTCATACCTGGCCACCAGTGCTGTCTTCTGAGGTCCTGATACATCTTCGCCACTCCAGGATGTACCGATAAATGGGAATTTTTGAACTCCCTCAAGACTTCCTCATTAAGTGAAACTGGTACCAAGGTACGTCCTCTGAAGAGGATGACGTGCTCCCCACCTTCATAAAATCCATCAAGTGTCTGCCCTATGGATATCTGAGCACGTCGTGTCTCACAGTCAGCATCCCCAAGATGTGCCTCCCTGACTCGCTGAAGAAGTGGAGGAGTGACTGTAAGAGACTGAAGGAAAGCTACCCCATCTCTATCCACATAAGAAATATGTAAAACAGCCAGCTGCTCTGTCACCTCTATTAGTAGCTGTGTACCAGATCTCCTACTGAGAGCATCTGCAACAATGTTCCCCTTCCCAGAAGTATAGACAATCTCAAAGTCATAGTCTTGGAGGAACTCAAGCCATCACCGTTGTCCCTGGTTCAGGTCCCTCTAAGAAAAGATATACCTGAGACTCTTCTGATCAGAGTACACGGAAAAACATTCACCCATTAGATAGTGCCTCCACATCTTCAAGGCGAAGACCACTACTACTAACTCCAAGTCACCGGTAGTGTAGTTCTTCTCATGTTGTCTCAAATGCCGAGAACCATATGCAATCATAGCTCGCTCCAGCATCAGGACACACCTGAGTCTGGCCGTGATGCATTGTAGTAGACTAAGTACCCTACACCTTCCTATGGAAGCCTCAAGATGGGTGCACTATTCAGCCTCTACCTCAGCTCCTGAAATATGTGTTGTCATCTCTCCGAAAACATGAAGGATTTCCCCTTATTTTTCAAGGATGATAGTGGCACTGCAACTTTGGAGAAGTCTGGAATGAATCTTCGGTAGTATCCAGCCAAGCCTAAGAATCTCTGTATCTCTGTCACACTCATGGGTGGCTCCCAAGCAAGTACCGCCTCAATCTTTTCTAGATCCACTACAACTCCATCCTCTAAGATGACGTGTCCCAAGAAGTGAACCTCTCGAATCCAAAACTAGCACTTCGAGAGCTTACCATAAATCTGGTTCTCTCAGATTGTGTTCAATACTACCTGCAAATGGTAGGCATGCTCCTATTCTGTAGTTGAGTAGATCAAAATGTCATCGATAAAGACCGTGACAAAGTGATCGAGGTATGGCTGGAAGATCCTATTCATGAGACACATGAACACTTTTGGATCATTTGTTACGCCGAAGGGCATAACCAAGAACTCATAGTGGTCGTACCGACATCTGAAATCCGTCTTCTGAACATCCTCGTCTCGAACTTTGAGCTGGTGATAGCCTAATCTGAGGTCTATCTTAGAGAACCATCGTGCTCCCTTGATCTGATTAAAGAGGTCATCAATCCTCGATAGTGGGTACTTGTTTTTCCTGATCACCTGGTTCAGGCGATGGTAGTCGACATAGAGCCCCAATCTCCCATCTGCCTTCTTCGTGAACAGAATTGGGGCTTCCCAGGGAGAAACACTGGGCCAGATGAATCCCTTTCCCGGCAAGTCCTCTAGCGGTACCTGCATCTCACGAAGCTCAGCGGGAGCTATCCGATATGCTGGAGTAGATATTGGTGTTCTCCAGGGGTATAGGTCAATGTAGAAGTCCACCTCTCAGTGAGGAGGTATTCCTGGGACATCATCAGGGAAAACATCTACATACTCCTCCACCACTATAGGATAAGTCATAATCTCCACATCAATTGCTCAGAGGGTAAGGAAAGCCAACTAATGTGTGATCAGCTGCACCCTCCTCCGAGTAAGTCTGCCCTGTCCTACAAAGGTTCCCTTATCACCGGTGAAGGAGAACCTGGTCCCATTCATGCGGACACACTGCACATTACACCTAATACAATCAATCTGAGCATGGACTGTAGATAACCAGTCCATACCCAAGATGACGTCATAAGGCCTCGACGTCGTTGCAAGGAGATCCCAGCCCAAGCTCTTGCCTCCTAGAGTAAGGTCACACTACCGGCACCAGTGTGTAATCATCGAGTCTTCTCTCGTAGGAGTCTCTAACCGTAAGGATTGAGCCAACGGCTCCTTCGGAATCTCTGAGCTCCGAACGAGGGATGTGGCAATGAAAGAGTGACTGGAACCTATGTCTATAAGAACTGTATCTAAGGTGGAGTAGACATAGATCGTACCTCGAATCATCTCTGGACTGCCATGGTCGTAGGCCTCAGCTGCCTGAAGCTGAGATCTACCATGTCCACCTGCTCCCTATGGTCGGGGTGGACCTCCTAGTAGGGGTGGCGGTAGCACCTCGTAACATCGTCCACCGCCAGTTTCTCAGAAATCTCCTCTACCATGTCTGCCTGCTCCATACGAACCACCTCGATCGAACCTCTACCTCTGCCTGGGAGGTCCCTCAACTGTCTGTCGATCATCTGAATGACGGGTCGGACAGTCACGAACCATGTGACCCTACCCACCGCATGAGTAACACTGTCTTCTCCTGGCATATATGTCACTACCCCGGGTGCCCCGCACAATATATACTGAGTCCTGCGGTTTTCCACCCATGGGTCTAGTTATCTTGGACCTCTGCATCATTTGTCTATTGCCAGCTGCAGAAGACTCTACTGCATGTCGACTAGTAGTGGGTCTCGCTGCCCGAGACTGCTCAGAAAGTAAACTCTCCACTAGGAGGGATCTCTCTAACACCCCTTCCTATGTGAGGATGCAAAGGGGGATCATTGAGGATTTGATCTCTCACCTGATCCCCTGCTCGAAGGTTTGGGCCCTGAAGAATGGGTCCCATACCATATCTGTGGAGTAGCGCAAGTGTTCGGTGAACCTCGCTGAGTACTGTGCTACTGTCATGTTGCCCTATTGTAGATGAAGTAGATCCTATATCTGTACCGCTCGTAGGGTCGCTGGAACAAACTCCACCCAGAACAGGATCTCAAAGTCTTTCCAGAGTAGTGTCACCTCGTCGTGGACCTGGAGCATCAGTCTCCACCATCTGCCTACAGCTTCCTGAAGAAGACTCAAAACAATGATCCCCATGAGGTCTACTAGTGTCCCTACAGCCTGAAGACTCTCACCACAGCCTCCATCCAATCCTCATCCGCCTGTGGGTTCATCTCTACCCAGAACCTGGGTGGCCTCTGGTGCTGGAACTCATGAAACGCGCTCAAGAGGCGTGCATCGTCCGCTACTCGGGATGGGGGCATCGGCGGCCCAACGGGAAGTGGTACTACTGGTGCCTCCACTGGTGCCTCAACTGGAAAAAGGCCCTACACCGAGGCCTCGTCACTTGGTGGGCTATCAGAGTGTACGACTCTCAGGGCTATGCGGGGAGGCATCCTAAAAGAAACAGATGCGACACGGTCAAAAGATTATACCTGGTGAGCTGACCCAGTTGAGATGATTTAAGAAATCTTTTGATAAACACACATACAATCAGTTTTTTCATGCACTATGTCAGAAATCAGTAGTCAGGGTCCTGGTGTATGGATACATCGGCCGCCCGCACTAACACTATACTCTATGAACTGAAAACCACACTTAGTACCCTTAACATTATTGCTTCACAGAAAAAAATGATCAGAGTCCTAAGTTCTGTGGTAGAACCGACTCCTATGATACCAATTTGTCATGACCCATCCCTTGGGGCACGTATCGTGACTACCCCAAGCCCGCCTTCCATAGCCCAGGTGTTGGAGACTAGCACCAAAGGCATAAATCCCTAAACTAGGAAGGCATTACCTTTATAAAATGAAATCAAACACAACAGAGTACGCAACTGGAAGTAAACACTAAGTGAAACTATATATAAAAGATAATGTTGAAAGTAAAGGGGGTCGGAAATACAAGCCCAACACTAAAGTACAAATATAACTGAAAGAAAAAAATTAAATCAGCCACTGGGTCATTCTCCGGGGTTCCTATCTGAAGGGTAGGTACAGATGGACTCCTCAGCACTCCACATTCGTCCGTCCACTCTGTGTACTGCCTCGCCGAGTGGTCCACCTCTGGGTACAGTCCAGTCCTGCTACTCTCTGCCTCAATCAGCACTGTCCGTTATCTGAAACCAATACAACCAGGTGCGGGTGTAGCCCATGTAGGGGTGAGTATAACGATACTCAGTAGGGACCCTGAGACCCTCAAAGTCTCACAAAATCCACAAAGATAAACCACAAGGTATGAAATCAGTGGATGACCATTACTTAGGAATATGCCCATACATATACCTAAGTTATCTAGTAACCCATCTCAATCATGAGGAAAACACTAAAGTCATTGACTCAGCTCAAAACCAAGATTTTATTCTAGGGGTGGTAACATGTAACACACCCAGTCAAACTGTCAAACCCTCGGTTGCTGGTGTACTCCTCCTCTATAGTGTATTTTGGGCCTGTCGCGTCACACAGAGGTGCTTCCCACTATCCTGGACTATTGTGTTACTCCTCCTGTCGAGTATCGTGGGTCTGCTGCGTCACATAGAGGCGCTCCCCACTGTGGGTCAACCGCGTCACACAAAGGGGCTCTCCATCATAGCCTGCTGACAAAATCCTTCTGTTGAGTACCATGTGTCTGCCATGTCACATAGAGGTTCTCCCCACTGTGGGTATGTCGAGTCACATAGAGGCGCTTCCCACTGGGCTAGTTGAAACACTCCAAGTCGAAAGGTCAGCAGTCGTCAGGTCTCGATCAGCTACAAGATCTCCATACACCGCTCACTCATCCCCAGGAGGATCCACTCCACGAGCTATTGTTCAATACTCTAATTTTCACGAAGTACCATGTAGAATTATCTCAAATATCCGCCTCGTTATAGGGGTCTCAATGCAACAGACGGTGCATCCAACGGACGCCTGGTCTGTGAGTTATTGGCATTTTCGTTCCAAGGACCCGGTTGGTTTTTAGGTTCAAACCAACCCAATCATATCCCAATTATGTCCAAACCTCAATTGGGGTATTCCAAAATAACCTAATCACTCTAAGGTTTTTGTTTCCATAGACGGTTCATCGATCGGACACTCGTAGCCCAAGATATGAGCGAAAAGGTGAAAACAGACCAAAGCGGGTCCGGGTCTGGTCCGACCCAGTTGGACTGACCTAGACCAACCCGGGTCTAGACCAGAGTCTGACCCAATCCATGGGTCCGACTCGGTCCCTGGTGGCGGCTCGGCCCAAGGGTGCGGCCCGGCGGGCTCGCGGCCGGCGCGGCCCGGTTGGCTGGCAGCCCGCAGGGCCCGGCTGGCTGGCGGCCCGCGTGGCCCTGCTGGATGGTGGCCTGTGTGGCCCAGGTGGGAATGTGTGAGGGGAGGGGGGTGTCGTCCCCCTCTGATTGTCGAATGGAACTGGCGCTCAGTGCCAGTTCGAAAGCCGCAAGACACGGGAGGGTCCTGCCTTGTCCGGCTGGCTGAGCGGCCAGCCGGTTCAGCACCATCGGTGGCCGGCCCAACGTCGGCCGACCCTTCTCCTCCGTCATGTCCCACCCTGGCAACATCTCCCCTCTACCGCGTGGTGCGACGGTGCTTCACCCCCTCCGTCGGGGCCCTTCCAGGCCGCGACCCACTGTTCCTCCGAGCGGCGCGACGCCACCGCGCCCCATTCACCGCGGCCCGGCCTGGCCACGGCCCCCTAGTCCTCTACACAGCATGATGGTCTCACGCCCTTCCGGCGACCCGTCGGCCTTGCGCCGCAGGTTTCCTTCACGGTCGGCCCGATGTCGGCCGCCACTGCTCCGCACTGTGGTCATCAACAAATGAGGAGAAACGAAGTGGGGGGTCGGTCCGTGTTCGGGTGGCCCGAGCCTTCCACATTATGGAGATAACAATTGGAAAAACACAATCCAAGATTTTTGCATTGCAGTACGGAAACAATTTCAAACGTAAAATCCCTTACCTCATTTTTGTTGATCGTTGACGAAGTCGCGGAAAGGTGGGAGTCGATTCATCAATGCTAGAAAAAGAGAAGGATATCTGACGTTGGCGGATGAGCATCTAGATGTGATGAAGTCGAAGATTGTTTCATCGGCGTTCTTCAAGGATGGTGATCCCTCCTTTGTTCTTGTTGAAGAAGGATGAAGGTGTTCGTCGTTCTTCGTTGGCGGAAGGGGCGTTCTTCATTTCTCTTCCAACTCCTCTCCCAAAAGCTCCACCAAATGAATAGATGCCAACAAAAATGAAATAATAGATTTGTCTATTATTTAATTAGTGGCATGAATTCAAAATATTTTAAATTTAATTAATTAATGTTCCATTAATTAATTCAAGTGGAGTGGCACTTTAATGAGGGGAGTTCAAGAGTTTTCCTCCACTTATGGGGAGTTCAAGGAGTTTAAAAGCTTGGGTGGTCCCCACGTTAATTATCCTCCCAAGGGAGGTTATATCGGGTGGGCCCCATCACCATAACCTCCCATGGGAGGTTCGGGTGTGGTGAACCCCACCTCCAACCTCACCTTGGATATTTTAACCACCAAAATAAAAATAAGCTCCACTTATTTTTATTTAACTTTATTCTTAAAAACTCCAAAAACTAACTTCCATTCTCGACCAATTTTCGTCGAGGTGAAAGTCTTCTTAAGCTAATACAGGCACTGCAAGTTCAACAGTGCCCTAGAATTTCTATTCAGAGTACCGGTTCAAAAGTTATAAAATCCCGCTCACACGTTTACTGAACGTACCCAAACAAAAGTTCAGAAATTGATTCCATGCACACCAGGCCTCAGAATCAAGTGTCGTAAATTTTCACGAACTCATAAAAATCCCATGAATTTAAGAAAAACAATTTCCACAAAGTTTCTAGGTCTTTAAAATTTTCATTATACAAAAGGTTAAACGTACCCTCGACCAAATGAAAGTGCAAGGTAAGGGTTAATTACTCAATCTCGTTATTATTCAAGATTTTTTATGGGTAAGTTTTTACTATGACGTATTTATGATCCATGTCCATGTTTCAAAAAATATTTTTCAAAAGGAATCTTTTTAATTGACTCTTTAACTAAAAAATAATTTTAAATGTTTTAATGATTTATTCTTTTAAACCTTTGTCATTAATTTCCATATTTTCAAAATGATTTTTAGGATTTAATTATATGGACATGAATGTTTTAAAATGTTAATTCCTTTAAAAAGTTTAAAATTGGTATGGGACACTTTGATTAAAAAATATATTTTAAATTACTTCCTTTATAAATTGTGTGAATTTTAAAATTATTTCATGAAAAAGGGATATTTCTCGCAAAGAGTTTTACAGATAATTTTCAACTATGTCAACATCCTTTTACTAAATATTATTCTTCATCGAGGTTGATTTATTATGATAAAAATATTCCATATTGTATTGAAGTTTTTGTGATATGTTTGACTATGGATGTGTTAATTTTATACTTTTCATGGTTTATGGATAAATTATTGACATTTCGTATGCTAGTTTTTATATGAATGTTTATGTTATATTTAAACCTTTTCATATGAGGAATTCATTGGACTTAGTAAGTGACAGATAAAGCCTGTTATAGCTCCTCAATGCATCGGTAGGTATCATGAGACAAACTAGTGTCTTGGCACAAGGCCTTGACAAAATCATATTTGTAGTATTATCACAAGGCCTTGACTATGTGGTTATGAAATTTGGCATTATGCATTCCATTATTATGAAATTGGCTATTGATATTGCATGTGATTATTTGAATAGTAGAATATCCATTTGAATAAGTAAATGGGATTATTTTATTTATATCTTCCATATTATGCCGATGTTTATGTTTAAAAGGCTTTTGTTTTAGTTTTATACATTTCCTTAAATGTTTATGCTTATTTGTGAAAGTTTCCGCTATATTGTTATCCTTACTGAACATCTGAGCTCACCCCTTTCTTATGTTTTATTTTCCTAGGATTCCAAGAAGTGTATTATGATTGATAATTATGGTGAATCTAGGGGATTAATGGTGTTTTAAAAAGATCATTTATGTTGTGTTTTATTTTCTAATGTGTAATGTAATTTTCATGTAGGTAATCTATTTTCCAAGACTACTAAACTAATCAGACTTTCGGGACTTGATTGCTTGTAATCATGGAAATGTATTAAAATAACGCACCGACTCTAGGTAACTAGGTTCAGGTCGTTATAGTTGGTATTAGGGGAAGTTTAGCAACAACCTTGGAAATAGATTTAAAAAAACACTGATTAGAGAACATTAACCTAAGATAGACTTTGAGGATTTGTATAGAAGAACTTCCTAGAATTTTGGTATTGTAGAGATTTTGTGAGTTTTCCTGGAAATACATATTTATCTAGATATGAGCAGGTATAAGTGGCTCTGGCACAGATGTACCTAAGGGTAAAACTTGAAAACACCGCTCTGAGCTATACTCGAATGGGAACTGGTGCACGGCAACGAGCCTTATTGTACTCTTGGTTATGACACTCCTGGGGGATATGCTTATGATAATTCAAATTTTCATTACAATCCATTATGAAGGATTTAGGAGTAAATAATTCCACAAATAAGACATTTTATGATTATAGATTATATGAATAATCTTTTTAATTTATGATAGGTATTTTTAAAAGTTTGTAATTATGCATTGTGATTCATAAACTAACCTAGTGTATTCCATTGTTTAGAAATGGTGCCTAGTAGAAGGAATGAAAATTCCACCGATACTCGTAATCAAAAGATTAAGATGGATCATATCTTTTATGGTATTAAGACAACATTTAAAAGGGAAATAGTCTCTCACGTATTCTCAACATATGAAGAAATAGTATCATGTGTTAATAAGATAAGTAAAGAATTCTATAAGTCATATGGCTTTGAAGGGAAGGTAGAGAAGAAAAGGGAGGAATAGAGAAATATGGATAAAGAGAAGAGGGGAAAGAAGGATTTCCCCAGATGTGATAACTTTGGAAAGAATCACCTTGGTAAGTGCTTTAAGGTATTGGGATTTTGTTATAAGTGTGGAGAAAAATGACACCAAGTATGTGATTGCAAGGGTAAGAAAAAGTTTTCAAATTTACAATTCTTCATCTGCAAGGAGTTGGGACACTACACGAATTAATGTCCAAATCATCAGAGTATACCCCAAATGATACTACTAGATAATAATCAAGTTATGATACTACCAAAGATAAAAGGGAATGATTAGATTTATTATGTTGTAATTAAAGTATTGTGTCATTTGAGTATTGTATTAATGATGTACATGTTATAATATTATAGATTATAAAAGGATTTTACTGTAGTACTATTTCATTAAGGACATGAGATTGTGTGAAACCAAGAAAAGTGAGTCAATGGAAGGTTAATTTTTTTGGAAAATATATGGTTGAGAGAAAGATAAACCATAATATGGTTTTTACACTGATGTAGTTATTTTGGAATAATATATGATTGATTTGGATAAATTATATTGGATATTCTTGACTACCTTGAAATTGATTAATGATTTGTATATTCCATCATTGTTGGAGTTTACAAAATTTTTGGATAGAAGGAGTATATTCAGTATTCTATAGGGAATAAGGGAGCCTGAATGTAATCAATAATGTTTTATGGTATTTCAGGGTGCTATAATGTTTTAAAAGAATACATGATGAAGGTATTCACATGTTATTACATGGAAAAAAGGATCTTCATTGCGTTTACCTTCCTTATAAATTATGGACTGTGATTTTTGACAGAATTATTTTGGATAAGTATAAAGGTTGGAATTGATTAATATTGACATTGAATAATATAGTTAAGGTTAAATGATTTCTTGAGATTATTTTTTGATTGTCATAAAAAGGACAACTCGGACGTCGGGTTACAACCCATCGCGTCCGGAAAGGCCGCGAGACTTGAACCCGCAACCGAAGGGCGACAAGGGTGGATCACCTACCACTTGAATACATGACGTCCTAGTTTTTTTAATGTAGTGTTTTTAAATAGTCTGACAAATGAATTATAAATTCATTATTTTTGGAACCCTATACGATTAGGATGAATAAAATATTTTTGAATTCTATTATCTTTTGGAGTGAAAGATGAGTTTTTGGTAGGAATTAGTTAAAGGATGAAACTCTACTTGTCAAGTATAATTTTTCACATTATTCTATGAATAAATTAATTCTTAAACTTTAGGGAAGGTATCTTAAATCCAAACAAGTTTTATCCTAATACCTTATGTTTTGTTGAAAAAATGATATTTTAAATCATCATCGATTGATGGCTTTGAGGCCACCAATTTTACTCTTGTTTGTGATTGATGACCTTAATCACTCCCTATAAATATTTACTTTTTTCCTCAAAATATGTGTCCCTAATTTACACCGATGTTATCCTAATTGAGAACATAATTTGGTGGTGACTTTTCCATTTCTCTTTCCCTATTATTAAGACTAAATTTTATTAACCCAATTTCTGATGTGGGATTTCCACAAAGGTATTTTTCTATTTTTTTAACCGTTTATTTTCAAAGAACAATTTCAAATTGTGAGGACGCAATTTATTGAAGGATAGGATAATGTAGCACCCCAAGATTTCATAGTACGTTATCTCAATAAAGTAACTCAATAGCTTGTGCTACACACAGCACTGATTTTGAGCGCACCACAACTTACCAAATTAGTCGTTCAAAAAGTGGTTATGAATAGTATTAACTGCATTTTGAATCTTATATACTCTGTATAGTTTTAACATCCATATTATGTGTTTCTTAGACATAATATAAGAACAAATTCATTTTTTAAGATAAAAGAAGTATTTTTCAAAAATTGCATTTTTACCGCCTTTTAATGGAGAACCCTTTTTAAAACCAATATTTAACACTTTTATATATTCAATTTCATGAAATTAAATTATTCTCTATAATCAGGACATAAAAATTAAGTTTGGATAAATTTTTGGTACTTTTCTGATAACTTTCATGTTTTGATGAATAGTGAAAAATACTATGTTTTAATTGAAAACAAGTTTTTTAATCGAAATAATTTATACTGTAAAATTATGAATTCGGAAGGTTTTAAAGTATTATTAGATTATATTTTTATCATTTAATACAATTTAGGTCATTATAAGTAATTTCACATTTAAATCTGACGTAAACACATGTCAATCTTTTGATAGTTTTTACCTTTTAAAAAACATGCTTTTTGGTTTTGATAACGGGAATTAATTTTAAATTGATAAATGAAAATTCTATGTTCATAATTTGGTAAAATAGACTTCATTTTTTATTTTGGAATATCAAAATTATCTTAGGATGAATTTTTGATATTTTTTTAAAAACGTTCAGTATTTGATGAATAGTGAAAAACACTACGTTATTATTTAAAACCAACTTTTTATTTAAATAATTATTTATTTTATTTAAATTTATTTTAAGTCAAAATAGATATATAATAAATGTATAAGTTCTATGTAATTCATTAGAGTCATTTTATAATAAAATTAGATGTATAAAATTTTATTGATCTTTTTAAACTCTTTTACCCACCTTCTAGGTACATTCGAAAATTTTCATAAAACGTAATTTTACCACTTCTGTGAGTAGAATATAAAAAATTTGAGACACACGGTTGACATCAGTAAGTAAATTGTGGTTCAATAAGATGAAAATAATTTTTGGTGAATAGTAACTTTTGAGTTTTATTTACCACGGTTAAAAGTAAATAGGGTAATTAAGGGTAAAAATGATATTATAATTACCCTAACAGATGTCCTAATTCTATTTGATAAGTGTAATTCGACCGAAAAACCTTATGAATAAAATATGATCCTCTTTGGTCTACTTGGATTATATTAGGACATTTATTAATATTTTATTTAAAGAAGAGTTAAAAGTGTTAAATTCAAAGTTTTATAACTAAACCATTTTAATATAAGGTTACACACAATATAAATTCGACTATAAATATTCATTAGAAATATAAAAAGATTTCATACATAATGGTAATTTATTTATAATTTTTATACATTAAATAATTTAATTTATTTATGACACAATGAAGATGTAGTAATTACCTTATTAATGAAATATTAAAAAATTGATATTATAAATATCCAAATAAATGTAAATTGAGACTTATGATGAATTAAACTAATTTTATATATTAATATTACATATTAGGTATGATTAGATAAAT
This sequence comes from Viscum album, assembly GCA_963277665.1. Lineage (NCBI taxonomy): Eukaryota > Viridiplantae > Streptophyta > Magnoliopsida > Santalales > Viscaceae > Viscum > Viscum album. Next base: position 2,079,195,688 of record OY728143.1, on the reverse strand, counting down.
GTTTTTCTAAGTGATAAGGTTGTTATGACTTTCACAAAAACAGAATACCAAATAGTGTTAAAATTGACATAAATTAATGTTTTAAAACAAATACTATATTATTGGTTGAAATAATATTCTTAAAAATATAAGGTTCGTAAAAAAGGTTTAAATAATATTTTAAATGTCATTAATTAACCACTTTAGCTTCTCTTGGAAGTTTAGAGTAAGTTTATTAACCATATAGTGTAAGAATACAAGAAGACACGGTAAAAGTTAAACTATTTAACTTAGAGTTAAATCTAAAAGAGAAGGTTAAAATAGTAACCTAAACTTGTATAAAACCTATTTTATGAGAGGTTTTAGACCCATCCCCACCTTATCCAAGAAATAAATCATTTTTGATCCATTAAAACCGAAAATATTTTATTATAAAATAATATTTCAAGATTTTCCTAAAGTGACCTTCACCTCTCTTATAAATGGGTACTTCCCCTTCTCTCAAAATCACACCTTCTAATCCATTTGTCTCATCCAAACCCTGCCCAAATCTCCTCCAAAATTTACTACCTTATACCTATAGGCATTACTTTGATCAGAAATCCAAATTAATGAGCCCTTTTTATCAACTCAAAAGGAAACACCAGAAGAAGAGGTAATAATTTCACCACCCTCTTTCAAGTTCTTTTCTTCTTACACTTCCTCTTTATATGTTGTTTCCATACAAAAATAATAACTCCAGTACCTTCTAAATACTTTTATGTTATTATAAATATGTTAAAACAATATTTCTTATTCTATTCGTCCTATAAATCACAAAGTCCCCATACGTGCATACGTATGGCTTACCGTCTCCACGTCGTGGTGTAGTTTGTTATTCAAACACTTCATTATTTTGATGGGTATAATAATGATTATAACTGATGTAAATAATAAATATAACATGTTAATTATTATGTATATGTTATATACCATCAAATTACATACGATTTCACCATCAATATAATGATATTTTCGCTCGTGCGTACGTACGGATTACCGTCTCCACGACGCGATAAGATTCATTTCCACATTCACCATTCAATGATTACTATAAAAATATATGTTATTAAGAAGTATGTAATATATGAAATAAAAATTATAATGGATATATATATATATATATTTGTGTGTGTGTGTATTTATATACTTACATATATCTTATTCACTTACTTCCATTCAATATGATATGAAAACGGAAACAGTGTTTATGCGTACGTACGACCTACCGTCTCCATAAACAGTGCCTTCCATTTCATATATATATCTATCATAAATATTTATATTATAAATATATATGATATATAAATCAAGGTTTATATTCTATAATTATTTAAATCATGATCTAAATTATACGATCAAGAATAACAAGTTAAAACATGTATGATACAGAAAGCGATTATTACCCAAAATGTTAATTTAACATGGAAACCTTTATTAAATGGGAAGTATAGAGTCATAAAAAAATAATGAATGATATAATAAATTTTAATATGGTTCTGGTATAATTTAATAACAAACTATGATCATTATACAAGAGGATAAATGTACCCTCGACCAAAGGAAAGTGAAAGGTAAGGGTTAATTCCTCAATCTCATTATTATTCGAGATTATTTATGGGTAAGTTTTTAGTAGGACATGTTTATTATACATGTCCATGTTTTAAAAAAGAGTTTTCAAAAGGATTCTTCTTAAGTGAATCTTTAAATAAAAAAATCATTTTAAATGTTTTATTGATTTATTCTTTTAAACCTTTCTCATTAATGTCAATGTTTTCAAAATGATTTTAAGGATTTATTTATATGGACACGAATGTTTTAAAATGTTAATTCCTTTAAAAAGTTTCAAAGTGGTATGGGACACTTTTATTAAAAAATATATTTTAAATTACTTCCTTTATAAATTTTGTGACTTTTAGAATTATTTCATGAAAAAGGGATATTTCTCTCAAAGATTTTTACTGATCATTTTCAACTATGTCAACATCCTTTTTATGGATATTATTCGTGATCGAGGTTGATTTATTATGATAAAAATATTTCATATTGTATTGAAGGTTTTTTGATATGTTTGACTATGTATTTGTTGTTTTTATACAATTCATGGTTTATGTACAAAGTATTGAAATTTTTTATGCTAGTTTTAATACAAATGTTCATGTTGTCTTTAAACCTTTTCATATGAGGAATGAATTGGACTTAGTAAGTGATGGGTGGAGCCCTCTATAGCTCCTCGATGCATCGGTATGTCTAATGAGACAAAGTAGTGACTTGGAACAAGGCCCTGAAAAAAATCTTATTTTTACTCTTGGCACAAGGCCTTGACTATGTGGTTATGAAGTCTGGCATTATGCATTCCATCATTATGAAATTGGCTATTTATAATGCATGTGATTATTTGATTAGTAGAATATCCACGTGAATAAGTAAATGGAATTATTTGATTTATATTTTCCGTATTATGTAGAATTTTAAGTTTAAAAGGATTTTGTTTTAGTTTTATACATTTCCTTAAATGTTTATGCTTATTTGTGAAAGTTTCTACTATATTGTTATGCTTACTGAGAATCTGATGTCACTCCTCTCTTGTGTTGTATTTTCCTAGGATTCCAAGAAGTGTATTATTATTGATAAGTTGGGTTAATCTAGGGGATTAATGGTGTTCTAAAAAGTTCATTTATGTTGTATTTTATTTTCTAATGTGTAATGTAACGTTCATGTATATACTGTATTTTCTAAGAATGCTAAACTGATCGGTGTTTTGGGACTTGATTCCTTGTAATCATTCTAATGTATTAAAATAATCCACTGACTCTAGGTAACTGGGGTCGGGGAATTATAGATTTAGAATGAAATTACCCTGATTTCTCTAGATCATTACACTTTAAGTAAACCAAACTCTCTATAGGGTTCACCGCTAATCAAATGTACCAAAATAAAAACCTCACTCAAAGAAAAAAACTCCAAAAAATCATCTCCAAAGAACTTTGATGGGGTCCAAATATAATAAAAACATGGATTCACCACTCAGTCTTTAATAAATAATAAATAATTGAACAAATCCTAACCAATAATATGGTATTGCCTAAATTTCATCCCAATGAATTGACATTACACTTTCCTTTCAAGAATTATCTAGTAGTAAAACATTATAGAATATGAAATATAAACTCAAATCCATCAATAATTTAGAAATAAAATCACATTATTCTAATATCAGAAAAACAATATATTTTTTAAAAAACATCAAAAAAACCATGAAAATGAGCCATAATTTCCAAAAAAAACTCATCTCACTTTTAAATTAACAAGGAATCCTCATTTTCAAAACACTTTATGGATTATGCTTCAAATACCTCACTTAAATATTTTACTGAATCATAAATTTATTATATAATTTTTTCTATAAAACTTTTTTTTCAAACCAAAACAGTCCTTAATATTACCACGAAAATTAAATTTTCCTTAAAAAACTAGTTACATGATAAAAAATCTCCCCACTTTTATTTTAAAAATACCAACCTTAAAAACATTTCACAGACATAAAAATCGTTCTATGACATTTGCAAGAATTGGTTTCAAAAATAAAATCACCAAATAAAATCTATTTTCCACTCCCAAATTATAAATTTTCAATATATAAAACAATGTCATTAAAGAAAAAAAATTAATTGAAAACCACAACATCGTTCAAAAAACATATTCACAAACACCAATTATCTATAAAAACTCCATTATTTATAATTACACCAATGGTAGTCACCATTAGGATCATTATAAAGTTTAGGGAGAAAAAAAATGATACTAGAGGAGAAAAAACATTGTACATGGTTTGGGTGCATGGTTTGGTAAATTTTTATCCAACCTTGTGATTGGATTTGTAATGTCTATAAATCCATTTTTCATAGGCCCCGTATGGTTCACCAAACCAAGGTAACTAACCTTGAAACACTGATTTTTCCACCACTTTTTCTTTTAAAACTCATGATGACCCCCAAAATCATCAATATACACAATAGGGATAAAAATAACATAATAAAAATAAAAAAAAATCCATAAAAAATATAGAAAAGTAAACCCAAAATCAATACTCGAGTCCCAACAATCTATGGTGACCCATGTTTTTTTCATGAAAAGTGGTGATTAAGAACATACTCATACATTATGTCTTGATTCGAAAAAACAATTCCTAGTCTATAGTCTACCAAAACAAACTAAAATACAAAGTTAATTTCTCAAGAACCTAGGACCATTTCAAATAACCTAGGTACTGATACCATTTTTAATTAACTATCCCAAGCTTCCACTAAAATGTCACCCTATCTAGATTTCCATAAAATCCAAATGGAAATATCAATCCCCAAGTGATGGAAACCGGTTATTTGGTAACAAGGAAAACACTATGGGAATAATTTACTCTCAAAGAACCAAAACCACAACATAAATCATGTTAGGTCCAAAAAGGGGCCAAGATGCCCAGATAGGGGTGAATCGAGTTATAAATATTCTTTTCAAAACTCTTCTTTTTCCAATGGATCTTGACCACTTTATTAAGAAGGTTAATTTATTTTCTCTTAAGTGTTTATGCTAATATTATTGTTTCCTCATTTATCAGATGATGATGCATTGAATATAAAAAAGTGAAAAAATAATAGGTACGCACAAATTTTACTTGGTTCACCCTCACTGGGATACATCTAAGGATTAATGTACCAAATCCACTAAGGCTCACTGCCAAAATTTTGTTCAGGCTATATCACTTATATGCCCAAGATCACTAAATTTACAAGGTTTACGTTCATCTCACTAATTTCCAAAGGGTTACTCCCTATGTCTCTTAATATGGATCGCTACTAATGGAAAGGATCACCTTTTTCCTCTACACTCACAACTATAGAAGGGATCCACACACTATTTATGGACTTGTAGGTTCCTTAATTACCACTAATGAATGAATCCTCAACTATAGATAGATTATTGATTGATGTCCCACTTTTATCCAATTTATTAATACTACTTTACAAAATATTTACTAGGAAATATCTTTCTAAACACTTTCATGATACCGATTTCCTTCATGAAGCTCACCTCTTTCGTGAAACTCCAATAGCCTTCTTGAAACAAGCTTCTTTTAGGATGCTCACTTATCCTTCGGGAAGCAACTCACATTCATGAATCTCACTTAGACTCTAAACAATCACCACATTATTGATGCATAAATATTTTAGTCTGCTTTTATAGCCTTTGAGAACCACCTTCCTTCGCAAATATTTTTGAAAGGAAAACCTTCACGAACCACCTTTGGGAATCTAAATCCTTAAAAGATTTTTTAATTATAATTAATTTTATGAAGGGGGTAGATTACTATTTATAGGAGTTTCTATCAATTTCATAAGATTTTATCCATTTCGTCATCATTTCATTATGGTCCCTCATTTCTTCCACGATGCTCACAGTCTCGGGAAGCACTATCACAATTATCTGTTCACATATCTTCTCATAGTAGTGGATATTACCATCAACTTCTTGGTGCCTTTGTGAAAACACCTTTATGAAACCTAAACATCCTGGAATTTATACCTTTACTATATTTTCATAATTACTTCAAGGAAATACAAATCTAGAGATGCTCACCATCCTCTAAATTTTGGAACCCAAAAAATTTTGTTAACACTAGAAACAACATCACATTGTGTACACAATTTTCTATTACACTTCCAAGTCATCCATTACTTTTAATGGATATATTTTGATATTCCTAGTCTATAATATATCTGGACCTCCACAAATTTCCTTGAAAAACCCTCTTTTTCAATAAAAAAAGTCAACCTAAGAACACATCTATGTTATGTTGAGGGATTTTTTCCCAAGAATCCCCCCTTTGGGTTTATTGAAAACTCTTCACATTTTGATACCTTGTTAAAGGTTATTCTATATTAATCAACTATTAACTTCTTATGATTTTTATTATGATAAAAGAATTACTCAACACACATTATAATCCTATATGATCCATGTTCAGTGTGTGAAATAAGAGTATAATGTAAAGTTCATCAATGAATCACTTCATTCAAAAACACTCAACTGCTTTCATCACATACTCTATATGTCGTGATATATATCCTTTGATTAATCACTTTTAGCATCATTAAATTTAAAAATCCCCCTACATCATTACTCTCCCAATCAGATTATCCACTATATTGATTAAGACACTATCTCCCATTATACAAGAAAAATTTCTCCCCATTTTTCAATGGACCCAAATGACACTCTTTTGAGGTCTGAAGTAGTGTAAATATTACATATCAACACATTAAGAAAAAAACACCATACCTTGGGGATAGGGGACTCACATCCATACTTTTTCATGTGCTGGGAGTCAACTAAACTCCAAGAACGAGTCGATGGTGTTCAAATGCTTCTTTGGGTAAGTCCTTTTTTAGAATGTCTGCAACCTATAATTATGTAGGCATATACTTTAACTTCACAAGACCTTGTTCCACTTTCTCCTTGATAAAATGATAATTGATTTTAAAGTTCTTGGTCCTAAAGTGAAGGATCAGATTTTTTCTTGGATTTATAGCACTTGAATTATTTTGATCGATTATGATCATAGATGTCACTTAAAATCCCATATCATCATGATGTTGCTTCATCCACAATAGTTGTGTGCTTGATTGAGTGGCTGTAATATAATAAGTTTTTTTGGTTCTCAAAAAAATGCAATATTTTTTCTTTCATAGCTAAGAAATATACAATCCTATAAGATAGAATGCACCTCCTAGCATTGATTTTCTATCATCAGTTGATTCATCCTAATATTAGTCTATATAGGACAAAAAATCTTCCTAATATTTTTCATTATACAAAAAATTCAAATCCATTATGCCCTTGATAAAAAAAATGTTTTCATTTCCCTAAATGAAAGTGATTTTCCTTAGTATTTCTTTGATGTTATGGTGCTTGGAATGTGCCAAAAACAATATCTGGTCTAATCATGATCAAGTATAGTTGACTTCCAATGATTCTCCTATATTCAGTTACATTAACTTCATTTCCTTCTTCATCCCATGATACTTTCATCCAGGTAGCCACCGAAGTCTTCATATCCTTGTAATTATCCATTAAAAATATTCTCAAAACCAATTTTGCATATTTATATTGAGAAATAAATTTTCCATTTGTTCCTTATGTCACTTGTAAACCAAGAAAAAGTGACAGTTCACCAATCATTGACATTTGAAATTCAATTTTCATGAATTTTATCAACTGAGTGCATTGCACTTCATTTGATCCACAAAATATTATTTCATCAACATATACCAACTCCATCATATTTTGATTACTATCATTGTTGACATAGATATTGAAATAAACTCCACCATGCTAAAACCCAAGCTTCTTCAAAAACTGATCTAGACTTGAATAACATACTCTTGGTGCTTTCTTCAACCCATATAGCGCCTTCTTTAGACAAAAAACTCTATTCTTATCCTTAGCAATGAGAAAACCATGTATCTACTCAACATAAACTTCTTATTTTAGATTTCCATTCAAAAATGTGTGACATTACATCCATCTAGAAAACTTGGAACTTTCTTTGCACTACTATTGCCAAGAATAATTCGATTATCTCTAGCCTTGTAATAGGTGAAAGTGTTTTATCAACATCAATACCATCTATCTAAGAGTACCCTTTTCACACTAGATGTTATTTTTTTTCAAATCATTGTTCCATCTTCATTTATATAGTTGGGAAAGATCCATTTATCCTTCATGACAATCTTATCTTTCAGCCTCAAAACAATCTCACATTTTTGTGGTTCTCCCATAGCTTCTTGGTATCCTAAAAATAGTTAGCTGATTTAATATTTTTAGACAAAAATAGATAATCATGAAATACATGTATTTTTCTACTTCTCCCACAAAATTTCTTCTCTTAGTGGGTAAAAAACACCAGAACTAGGGCATGATACCAACGGTTATATATTCAATGCAACTTGGAACCATTGGATCATCCATGTATAGCATTTACATCTCTTCAGTTTCAAACAATACTATTCATCGTATCATATTCTTTTTCAACCAAATGAAACCATCATATACAGATTTGAAAAATAGAATTGTTGTGTCACAAAACATATTTCATATGATATCATATGCGAATTTCAATTTTTTAGATTATTCGATTCACATTTATCTCCATTCAACTTATTCACTAGTTCCCTTTCAGCACACACACCCCATGGATTGCATCTCCCCCTTAGTCTTATAAAAATTCCAGTAGATATTATAAAAATTTAATGCATGGGGAGAGGGGTACCTATAGAATCCCAAATAAAAGGATTGTGGTCTATCCTAAAGGATCAACCCTTTGATAATTTCATGAAAACCGTTGTACTATTTTTGTACTTGTTCCAACTGCCCAACTAACTTCAACTGCTCTATGCATATAACTAAAAATTATTTACCTACATTCTATGTCTTATATTGATATTTAGTATCTTCTAACATATCATTTTTTAAAATTTGGGTTTACACCCATTAGTATAAATTTTATTTCTTTGATACTTCACCAATTTTCCATTTTTCATGACCCTTTCTTTGAGAATGAATTATTCAAATTTTCATCTTCTCTTTGTCTTTCCTCAAATAGAGATCTCCTCCAATTACCCTCAATACTTTCCATAGGGAATAAAATGATAATTTTTTAAGGAATTGTTTATTGATTTTTATTTTTTTAGTTATTCAAGTCACCACCATGTTTTGTGCTGGTGATGGTTCTTCCACTAAGCATACATTATTCTTACTCGAAACTGGAATCAATCCTCCCCTTCTAGCTTCATTCAAATTATTTCAAAGAGATATATTCATAATGTAACATAGGAGGCTCTTGATACACCTTTAATTGATCTCCTTGTGTTTCCTTTGATACTATAAATATATTTATCAACATATCACTTTTTCTTTAAGTATAGGATTTCCCATTGTACACCACTAGATTTGGGGTTCTCCATTCATATTTCTTGTCATTCCATTATTTATTATTAATGAAATATATTTCCAAATTCCCATTATTAGAACATAAAAAACTCCCATTAAAAACATACCTTGTTTCATAATTTCATGGTTGAAATGTTGATGCATATATAGTTTTTATTCTTCCGAAATTGATTCCTTTGGATTCTTGAAACATACTCCTTATGTGTCTATATCTTCCACAACAATATCATCTGATATAGGATTTATTCTAAGAGTCATTTCTTTAATACTTCTCAAGAAAATTCTTCTTATTCTCATATTTAAAAATATTTCTACCTTCACAATTTGAAATATATTCCAAGGATTCGGAGAAAAAAATCTTTACGTATGACAATGGATCCCAGAGAAATAACACATGATGCCATTACTTCCTATAAAATCGTTTTTAGGTCTATATTTAGAACCTATAGGATTTATCCAATTTATATAACTATTCAATTCTCTCTTCGTCTCATGCATATGAGAGGGTTGATCAAATCCAATACCAGTTTTTTCAAAACCGGATGGACTTTGGGATGTGATAATAATTTCATGTTTTCCTCTAAAATAGAATATTTTATTTTCATTTAACTATTACCTTCTGATGGGTATTCAAATAATAAATTCAAAGCATCCTTTAATTTGGTATTTTCATTTACCTTATATTCCCCCACTTCCTTATTCACTGATTCTAACTCATATCCCAATGGTTGAATCCTCTTATCCCATTTTTTAATTTCATCATTAAATTTTCTCTTGATATTCATCAAATATTCTAATTCTCAAGAGAGATTATCAACCATGTCAACATGATCCTTTATTTTCAAATTTTTTCGAGCAACAGAATCATTACAGTATGCTTTTTAATGTTATAATTTGGTTCTCTGGAACCTTTTTAGATAGATGTGTAGCAAGATCATTGGATTTCAAATTCTGAATTTTATCTGAGTCTAGATTAATTACCCTTTCATCAGATTATTTTTATTTTCATTATTTATCTTGTGAACCATTCATCTCTCTTAGATCTGTGGCCACTTAAATAATCCTTTTATTTAATCCTTTTATCTTGTTGACATAAAATTTTTTCACTCAGATCTAAATATATTTATATTTAATTTATTTATCCAATTTCTGTTCCAATTCCTTTATTTCATGGAAAACTTCCACTTTTTTCCTTTTTGGAGCTTCTTCATCATCATTGGTTTAAACATCACATGGAGTATTAGGTTTTTTACTCATTCCAACATCATCATTGAAATAATATATCTTTTCATTATCTAATTCATCCAAACCTTCCTTCATTACATTGTTAATTTCCTTGTCTTGTGTCACAATTTTTAGTGTACAATTATACATTAAGGAATACCACTTGACATCTGTTTCTTCTTTGACATTCTACCCATTTCCATGGAACTCTAAGATAAGAGCAAACTGAAACTTTTATTTCAAAAATAAACTGATCCAAGTCTAAGAAAATAAATCTGATAAAATTAAAAAACCATTTAATACTAATTTTTTGGTCCAAAATGGGGCCAAGATACCCTGAGAGGGGGTTGGATCAGGATGTGGATATTCATTTCAAAACCCTTCCTTCCCCACTAGATCTTGACCTCTTCGTTATGAGGGTCACGTTATTTTCTCTTAATTTTTCATAATAATCTTAGTCTTTACTTATTTATCTGATGATGATGTACAGAAAGTAAAATAGGAAAGAAAAAACAAGGAAACACTTATTTTAATTAGTTTACCCTAACTAGGATATATCCAAGGAGCATAAAATCGAAACAAGTTAATATACCAAATCCATTAAGGATTGCTACAAAAATTTTGTTTGGGACAGATCACTTATAAAACTAGGATCACTACCTTTACAATTTTTAGGGTCATCACACTACTTTCCAAAGGGTCACTCCCTATGTCTATTTCTATGGATCCCTTCCAGTGGAAAGTATCTCCTTCTTCCTCTTCCTTTGCTCACTAATCTATAAAGGATACACACAAAATTTATGGAATTATAGGTCCCCTAATTTTCACTAATGAATGAATTATAAACAATAGGTAGATTCCTTATTGATTTCCCACTTTAATCCACTTGATGAATACCAATTTACCATATATTTACTAATAAATATCTTTCTGTAAACTTTCGTGATGCTCAATTCCTTCACAAAGCTCTAATAGCCTTCACAAAGCAACAATCTTTCGTGAAGCTCAATTAGCCATCGAAAGGAACCTTACTTTCAAGAAAATCACTTAGCCTCTAAAAATATCAACACTTTCGTGATGCATAAAAATTTTGGTTGACCTTTATATCCTTCGCAAACCACCTTCCTTCATGAACATTTTCTCAAGTACAACCTTCATAAACCACCTTCGCAAATCTGAAGCCTTAGAATCTTTTTAAGCCTCGCTACTTTTATAAAGGGGTAAATGCCTATTTATAGGAATTTCCACAAATTATAGAATCTTCCACCACATCATCACCATTTTTTGATGCTCCCTAATTTTTTTTGTGATGCTCCCAGTCTCATTAAGCACTGTCATAATTAATCATTCTTGAAGCTTCTCATAGTAATGGAGATTATCATCATCTTATTTGTACCATCTTGAAACCACCATCACAAAACCTAGTCTTCATAAAACTAATTCATTTACTATATTTTCATAATTAGTTCAAGGAAATAAAACTCTCACAATGCTCACCATACTCCAAATTTTGGACCCCAAAAATTTGGTAAACACTAGGAAACGGAATCACCAGGTGTATGTAATTTCCTGTACCACTTCCAGGGCATCCATTCCTTTTTCATGAATCTTTTTTAAAATTCTTAGACAAAGATATCTATAAACCTCCACAACTATCCCTGTAAACCCGGTTTTTCAATGGACAAAACCAACCTATAAACATTTTCATGTTACCTTGGGTGATTTTTTTTCCAACAGATCTCCACCTAGAAATCTGCCATGACCTATCCATAATTCAGACAACCGTGAATATAATTAATAATTTAAAAACAAATAAACATTAAAGAGTGTGTGTAGAATGATTTAATAAACATAGAATAAAATAATAGAATTGGTATTTAACCACAATATCATTAATAAATAAATAATAAGAACATAGTATAGGTTATCATGGTCCATACAAGAACATACCAAAATAAAAAATAATACCAATCCTCAAACAAACATATCCATGTGACTCTATGATCACTCTCTACAGTCCAATACAACCAATGAACTAACCCAAACATAAATTATTTTTAACCAAAGTCAAGGACCCTAAAATAAAACTTTTTAGTTGCATAAATTAATTTTGTATGTAGCATGTGAGTGAAACCAGGGTCAGTAGGTTGTCACCAAAGCATTTATGCACATATCTCAAAAGAAATTTAATTTTCTGATATTTTCAATTATAATTAGAAAATATTTCTCTACAAATGTGAATGAAAACAAAAATTCGACCTACATGTGTTTTCATAATTCATCAACCCCATTTTACAAAAAATAACCCCTTTTTAAAGAATTGCCTTAAAACCCCTTACTTTATATTAAACACACCCATTATAAAGTATCTTTTCAAATTAAATAGAGTAATATACTTTCAAAAACTCATTGAAAAAAATTCTCTTAAATGAGACAAAAATAGCATGAATAAACAAAAAAAATAACGAAAGTTCCATGCAAACTATTATATAAAAATCATAAACACCCAAGGAATATCGTGGTTATCATATAGGTTAATTAAACTAGAAAATACAATGATGTAAAATCCCCACTATACAATCATATAGTATCATGAGTGACACATTAGAATTTAACATGAATGGAACTAATTTTAGTGTCCATGGGTCAAATCTCAATAGAGTTCCCCTATGTGAAATGGGAACATACCTCGTAGAAACTTTTTGGTTATCAATTAAAAATTAAACCCATTGGAGGTGTCACTGTCCTAGGGAACTAGATAGTGGTTATATACCTGAAAAGAGTAACATGCATCTAGTACTTCTACATAGCTACCTAGGGTCCCATAATAAAACTCAATTATCATGAGATATAAAAAAACCAAGCAATGATCATATAAATAAAAAATATAAAAATAACTTTAAATCTAATCTAAGCTCATACACTCTCATAAGAAATATCCAATTTTCAACATCAATCATATCAAAAGTAACATACATCAAGCCCCTCTGGTAAAATCTATATCACACACACAATTATAAAGGGGATCCTAAGATAACCTCACACACACAATGAAATTTAGTATAATAGTACCAAATGGGTTTTACTAAAAACTAGAATTTGGATTTCAAGCTATTTTATACCCTTTTAAATTTATTTTAAATCATCTATTATGCCAAAATATTTAGAAATAACATTTAAACTCATTTAAATAAAAATTCTTATAAAAACCCACTCTTCGCAAAATTTTGCATCAAAATGGGGTAAAATTCCATTGAAGACACCCATTACCTTATAAAATAGACAATCAAAACATTTAAAGTCATTGGGAACCCAATAACACCATTAAAACAAGAAACCCTAATATATTTCACATTATGTGAAAACCTATTCTAAAAACTTTAAGAACTCAATATAATTTTCACCCATAGTTCTAATTTGATAAAAAATTATGATGAAATTTAGTTTAAAGAAACATTGGAAAACGCCTACCTCAAGAATGGTGAAATCAATTTATGACAATAAAAAACACAAAACCTTTGATGGTAAATTTTAAAACAAGCAAGTAAAGACCATATGAAATCCCAAACAATAAAAACCTCTAAAAATAGATCATCCTGAACCCAAAATCCGACCCCAGAAACACTTAGGGTTCATGGGAGGTAAGTTGAACAAGATAAAAAGATATTAGGGAAGAGTAAGTAGGTAAAAAAGATAAAGTAGGGTTTAGCATTTTGTATATCACTTGAAAAAATTACGGAGGATACAAAAATCAAAGGAGGATAAGGGAGAGAACCTCTACTTATGCACCAACTATAGGTCAAATTAAAATGAGGGATATGAGAGGGAAAAATCAATTTAATATTCTTTGAAAAAACCGAAAATCACATTCTTATAAAACTAGGTAGGTCACATGGTCCGACCACATTTTTTTCTAAACCATGTGAAAACCATGTGAAATAGAACTTTCCCCTTATATATATATTTACAAACTTGTCTCAGGGTTTATCAAACTTTGAAAAATCCATTATCTAAATGACTATCACATAAAGGTACCTTGAAAATGTTCTCTAAGGATCACATGGTTCACCCTGAAACCATGTTTTACCCATGCATTCTAACCATACACATTTTAAAATGAACAAAAAACCATCATTTATTTGGGTAACTTCAGAGTTTGAACTAAACCATGTGAACTAAACATGAACCAAAGAAATATATACATGTAAGTTAGCCACATTCTATATATGAATTAGATTTATGGTTACTAATGACCATTCACAAACCACATAATAGAAAAAAAACTCTAAAAAATTAAAAAAAAAATAAGGCCCAATACCTCAAAAATTATAAGTTAACTATAAATAATTAAATAATTAAATACTAATAGTGACATGGGGTGTTTTAGTCATATTTATGTATCCCTCTTGATGAAGTAGTTTTTTTTAAATATCCATTAACATTTCTTTTATATAAAACAGATGTGAAACAACCAATGACATTGAAAAAAAGTCTCAAAAAACAAAACATGATAAGATAAAATGTTAAGAAGTTATACTCAGCATTATAAGAATATTTCATCATATAAAGTTTTATTTCCCTTGAACGAATTTATCAATGAATTTTAAATTTATTAAGTGTAAAAATACATTTTAAAAAATTACATTATCAATAATTAATATATTAAGTATGAAATAAATTTAATTAACTAAAATAATAAAAGGCAAGGAACACCAAATATTTTTAATCAAAACCATTGAATATGACATATAAATTACATTACAAATTTTAATAATCATAAATTTTTCAATAGAATTTTTCCTAGATACAGAATTAATTAAATAAATGATAGTATCATTATATGTATCAAGAGTCTCATTAATTTTACAAAAAAAATTGATAAGATGAAGATATCCCCACACACAACATGAAATAAAACCTCTCGTAAAAGATAATAATAAAAACATCTAAACTAAGATCCTTTATGGGATTAGTACTCTTTAATTACCTGAAAACTTCTTCACCAGTAATATTTCTTGACAAAATTTCATTCTTATCAACTAAAACCATTATTCTAAAACATTCACCTATTATATCTGCAAAATTTCTAGGCTTAAACTAAAGAAACTTTTCATAATAAACTATAATAAGAGATTTGATACCATTATTACTCTTAACCAAACATCCATTATCATTTTAAGTGTACAAATGTAAATATTCCATTTTCTAGTATATTCCTTATAATTTATTAAAATGGAGCTATAATATTCTTCCTAAACATTGTTTTTCCTTTATCTAGTAGGCCAAAATTTATCCATACAATGTTAAATATAATCCAATTAATTTTTCAAATTCTGAATATGATCAAGGATTTAAAACCTCTAGGTTGTTTTATACAGATAGTGTGGATCAATTTTAAATTTTAAAATAATCTTGAAAACTCTCTAGTAGTGGTTGAGACCCCAATACCATAGTTCATCCACAAAAATTTGAAATTTATTTGAAATTTTTAATATGTTCTAGCTATAACTCACCACTACTTTCTTCTCACACCCAATATATTTGGGACAAATTGTTTCAAATTTAAAGTTAAATATACTTCTATAATACACCCGATCAATATTTTTTGTATTTTCTAATGACACTTTTAAGCGTAAGTGTGAATCCTTACAAAAAAATCAGATTCAGAATTCAAAATTCAAATCAAATATAAGACCTCTATTACCACCTTTCAAAAATCCACATAATTCAAATTTCAAAATTCATCACCCATATCATCATGCGCCAGCCTCCAAACTAACATTACCATCATCACTGACACCACTATCCATCATCGTCACCACTCGATGTCTTCGTTGCACTGGTATCATTGCTGTCGTCGATCAAAGCACCATACCATAATGCTCGTGTCCATTGTCTCCACATCGCTGACGAGCACAGAAAAACAATGGATCCCAGAAACCAGAAATCAAAAGGAAAAAAACATCCAAAAATAGACATGAACCCCAAAAGAATCATGGGCCATGTTCACACACATCAGGAAAAGTCCCAATGCCATCCTTCATCAATATGAGATACCGCTGATGTCACTATCTTTGCCTAAGCCCTTAAATAATGAATAAAACCTCACCGTCAAAATATATTTCTATAACAAATGTTAAATTAATTAAAGGAAATTTAAATAGGTTTGTGGTCTAATCACTAGTACATATAATGGTTTTTAGAATCATGTATTTTTATATTTAATGTCGATTATAAAGGGATGTTTTAGTAAGCTATATTATAGAAACATTTCTTAAGTCTGATGTTTTAACTAATGTGAACAACTATCTTACATATTAGTTATTATTGTAACTCACATCGATAACCCTCCAAAAATGAAAAATTATAACACTTTTCATGTTTTATATAAAATAGCTAGTGTGGAAGATAGTTTTTTCACAAATATTATTTTAAATATCTGATGTAAAAAACTATTTTCCACATCAGTAATTTCATAATGGATATGGATTATGTTTTTACATCAGTTATAGAAATATCATATATAAGTAAATAATAATTTTTTGAAAATAAATTTAATTAAATAAATTATTACAAAACCTATAATATAAAAAATATATATCCAAATAGTAAAACAATTCCACGATTTTATGGAAATAAGTTGCAACTACAGTAATTTTAAAATTTTTGATGTAAATTTTAAAAATACATTATTAATATAATATAACAAACTAAAAATGAAACATGTTAGTGAAATAATCTAGACATAATCCTCATATATAATATATTTCATTCCCATTATGTTAAAAAGGATCATCAAAAATTTATAAATTAAAAAAACTATTCATCATTTAATTTCAATATAATGATATAATAAATAAATGTAAAACTGATAATAAAACCAAAAATTTTCAAAAGTTATAACATTATTAGTTCAAATTATTTCAAACATAAATATCAAAAGATAATATACACAATTGACTCCTCCTTGTTGATAATGAAAATTTTATTCGAAAAGAAGTTATAAATTGAAAATAACATTTTAAACATATGATTAATTATAGTACTTTTAAAATAAATCACCTTCATGTGCACACAGTAGATATTTTATTCCATTACTCGTAATGAATAGTTATAATGATTCCATACCATGTTATGGTAAGTATGTAAAAAATAGAATTTTATTATAATATATAATAATTAAAATAAAAAAACTAATTCTTGAGAACTTATTTAAAGCTGTGTTGTATGTCACCATGTTTGGAGAAAAACAAGTAAGCGATGCTTTCTTATAGACAAAAACACACAACTTCTAATGGACACTAATATATAAAAATATTTTATGGGTGGTTATTTAATTAAAATAAATTTAATTACAATGGAATGTATGTTTCATACTCATCAACATAAGGATGAATCCAACACTTAATTACATTATTATGAAATCCTCGAGAAACATATTCAATTTTTTCTCTATCTCACATTATTCTTTTTTATAGAAAAATAAATTATAGGACCATGAATTCTTATATAGACATCATATTATAGTGAATAAAAATAGAATGAAGGTACCTAATAAAAAAACATATGTATTGAGTTATATCAAATTTATATAATTAAAAATGTAACAATTGACTTATAAGGAAACTTATTGCACCATTGTGAGAACCAAAAAATCTATAGCTACAAACTCAAAGTTATCATCATTATAAATCATCGGTAGATAATCACACTCAAAAAATTATAGTTATTTCATTCTCATTAACATCCAAAAAATATAAATTCATAAAATGATAATTTAAAAATTACTTCAAAAAAAGTAGTATGTGAAGTCATAGGGGCCTTAATATGTTGTTTATCTCTATACAGCATGTATTTACCTATAATGAATTTATATAATATATATATATATACACACGCGTAAAATATTTATATATATATATATATTAAAATATTAAAATAAATTTAAAATAAATATTAAATAAAGGATATAATCTATGTATTACTCAGTGGTATGTTTTAGTACAAGCCCATATATCTAATATAAAAAAGGGATTAAACTCTATAAAATTGTATAATACTCTTACATAAGGTACATTACTCTAGAAAATGAGTCTATAATATCCTATTCCATTTCCATAAACTAATATTTTTGTATTTTTAGATGATATTAGGTTTCCTAAATATAATTTTTGATCACATATTCTATAATATGATACTTTAGATCCAATATATATAGCTCCCAGTATATGGGAAACTATGGAGGTGGTTCTAGATGAGTGGACTATACAAGAAAAGGTGGAGGATTGGGATATACAGGTTGAAACTATTTATCCATGTCTACAAAAATTAATTGTATCAATGATCAAACCCAATACTAAATTACCTCTTCTATATTATAAATATTAGATTTTTAAGAGTATATTTTTTTCCTTATATACTCCCTAGAAGAAGTTCCATGATGACTGAACCCTTTTTCCATAGATATATGCACATAATATCCTCATATGTGACCCGGCTGTTTCTTATTTCATAATATAGTAACCAAAATAAATTTTTTTTATAAAGGTATGATATGTTATTTTCTCTTAAAGGGTTTTATATAAATAATATTTAAAAAGTTTATCAATTTTTTTAAAAAAATAAATATTTTAGAAATAACTTATATTTCATTTTAAAATCTTCTCACCAACATCCCACAACACATTTATAAGATATTTTTCATTTCTCACTATTAATATTTTTCTATTTTCATGTCTAGATGAGGGTGGAGGTAAAGTATCTACATTTCCTAAATACTCATCCATCAATTCTTCAAACATCCCTACCATCATTTTTTCTTTAAGTAACAGATACCCTCTATGAGAAACATTATGAGAGTATATGTTCTTTTCATATATATACTGATGAGATCTCCTCGGTGCCTATTAGATATGAAGAAAAAAGTAATTAATATGATTATTTTTATTGATTATAAAAAAAATAACTTCAAAAAGTTTCAATTTCACTTACTAAAAATAATTCATACCCCCATATTTCAAAAAACATCATCCACGTACCTTCATATAAAAACCATATAATTGACATGGATTTCATTTTTTATTTCACCAAAAATGAAATTTGAAGTAAGTATTTGACATAAAATCTCTCTATCTCTTTACAATAAAAGATAAAAATCTCAACCAATTTTTTCAGAGTTAGGTAAATCATATTCCTTCTATGATTGATAAGAAAAAAAATAACACATATTACAAAAAACATGTCTTGAAAAATGAAATAATAATAATAAATGATATTACCAAAATGGTCTCCATTAAATGTGGTAGTTTTATCTAGACAAAAATTCTCTAATACAAAATTAAAATGATTAATTTTTATCAAGATTTAATATCCAAAAAACTCCCAAATTGTTTTAAATTTTGACCTTTAGGATAACCATTACCATTGAACTTGATAGGTGTTCTCAGTTTCTTACTACTTCCAAGTGATAATTTTATAAAACATGTACTACCAAATCTATTAACCTTAGAAGCTATATTTTTTCCATATATTAGTAAGAGGCTCTTGTCTAGAGTAATGAGGAGGCTCTATAGTAAAATTATGTGAATTTTACTCCTTATAATATTGATATATATCAACTATTGTAATACCACAAGTCACTATAATTAAGTTTATATTAAGTTATTTTGTTCGATATAAATTTCTTAAAGATTTTGGGATCTATATTTAAAATTTTTTAGTTTTTGTAAAATTTCATGGTTTTCATATAATTATCACATGGTTTGAGTGACCTTGTGGATTACCCTTATATATGTCAACTAAGTTTCATAGTTTGAGGCACATAGTCTAAAATAATCCATATGCGTACCAGTGGAGAAGCATATTTTATTGTCGTATTTTTTAATTTTCGACATCATTTTTTAACCGATGTTGATGTAGCTGATGTTAAAAATAATACTATCAATGTTTGATTTTTTTTAAACTATGATTTAAATATTAAATAAAAATATAATTTAAGTGATATTTCAATCATTATTTTTTGAAAAAAAATGAAATTAAAAATTAGTTTCCACATTAGTTGTATGATTTAAACAACATTTAATTCTTTAAAAAACTAATTTTTAATTTCTGTTTTCCATAAAATCGATGATAAAATTTCTAAAAAAATTAAATAATTATCAATGTTAGTGTTTCTATAAAACCAATGTAAATGAGAATTTTGACATAGTCTTTTACCTAAAATATAAATAAAAATATTTTAGAAAAATATAAATTTCCATTAATATTTTATAGAAAACCAATATGGAAAAATTCAAAAAAAAAATACTACTTTCCACATTGATTTTACCATAAAAACAATTTGGAAATGAGATTTTAACATTAGTTTTGGATAAAAAAATGGAAGTTGAAAGACTTATCATTAAGATACCACATCGGTTTATATAAAAATCAACATGGAAAGTTCTATTTAAAAATAGAATAAAATAAAATCATTCAGAACATCTGGAAAGTTTTTCCAACAAAAAAAATAAAAAACAAAAAGAAACCATAAAAATTTTCCTAAATACCATTTTTTAAACATTAATTTAAAAATAAAAACATGATACTCAATTTACAAATTAACCATACAAAAAAATAATTTTTAAATAATCTTAGAGGGTGGGTATTTTCTTTATCCATATACGGTGAGATATCATTGAAAATATACAATATATATTATTATTATAAGATTGAAAATTATAAAATCTTGATATAAAAGGTAGGATATTTATTTTAACTAGCGTTAGTAAATCTTTTCATCACCCCAATTGTGATGATCTCGAACAAGATTCTTAAAACATAAAAAAAATTCCATGTTTCCTTTTTAATGATGACATTGTGGTAATGAAACAATAACTTGAAAATAGAAACCAATATATATATATATAAGAAAATAAATTTTATATAATATAAAATTTATTTTCCTCTACTTTCATGTATTTAATTTTAGTTAGCTCCTATATCAAAAAGTGATAATGGATAATCCTTTTGTAACGACCCAAAATTTTGAATACATTTTGTGTCCAAACATTGTGTGTTATTTTATTTTTTACTCAAAAAAACTATTTCATTTAATAGAATTTTTATAATTAAAAAAATTTCGTTGGGTTTCGACTATTATAAGACCGTTGGTCAATATAACTGTTGCAAACTAAATTTTGTGATTATTGTCTATAAATACAAGTAATCCTGATTAATTAATATAGAAAGAAGATTTGATGGCCCCATCCAGTAGTCTCGGGCTGATCAAAGCCCATCTGATGGAACTCGGGAATGAGTTAATACCTTTGGGCTTTGTTCAGGACCAAACCCAAGCTAAACTTCATTGTGTGAAGCTGGAACGGAATCTCCTTCGCGAGAAGTTCAAGCTGATAGAAATCACTACTCGGGCAATGCTAGTCGAGCCGCCCCAATATCTTATCACCATAACACACCTAACTATTAGGTCCTATGCTGGTGTTATAAGGGGTTATGTAACAAGACCGTAACTGGCTTGTGTAATCCTTTGATTTAAATAAAAAATTTCATTTCTTCTTATGGTGAAGTTTGTGAATCTCAAGTGTTCGTATAAAGATAGGATGTATATTATTGATGAATTTTGGAAGAAGGATATTTTAAAATATTTATGTAAACCTTAAATAATTAAAAATGTGTAATGATTTTTAAAAAATGGTCTTCTACAGCTTTGTTCAGTATGAAATTTAGAGTCTAATAAGATCAACTTAATTTTTGGTGAATAGTAAATTATGAATAGTGATTTTATGCTTATGATTAGTAATGTGATTAAATGGATTATGTAACTTCACTTAAGAAAGTATTAATATAATTTAGTCACCTTGATTAAATAATGTGATTCAATGAAATAGGTAAATAACTGTTTCCAAAATTATTGGTTAAGTATTAGTTTTTCAGGTGAATAGTGTTTTTTATTTAAAAATTAAATTAAAAATATTTAGAAAATTATTTTCATAAAATGGATTTCATTTTTGAAATCAGAGCATCGATATTTGGTTAAGGTGAAATTTTGGGATTTTTCTGAGATAGTTGAATTTTCTATGAATAGTGAAAATACAGTTTTTGAGTTTTAGGTGTTTAATGACATCATTAAGGATGAAATAATAATGAAATAATTCTGGTCAACTAATGAATAGTAATATAATGTATTAGGTGTCCCAATTGGCCAATACCATGGGAAGATACCATGGGCAAGCCCATGGTTTTGACAATACCAACGATGAGGTGTCCCTTTGAAATTAATGTTTTGTCCCCTCACTTCTCATATAAATACCAACCCTTTACCTCATTAATTTCATTTCTAAAATCTCCCTAAAAGAATATCTGGTCTCATTACCTCCCAATAATTCCTCCCAAGGTTCCCTCAAGCCTCAAAGGTCCTGACCTTTGAGTTTTAGGACTTACGTTTTAAGGTAAGGGATCCTACCTCTCTCTTTCTTTTCATGTATTATCCTATATGTAGTTTATTTTAAGATCTATGTTCTTATGTTGGGGATGTTCTTTTATATTCATCCTACTATAATTTTAATTTTAATATGATGATATACCCCCTATTTCTCTCATCAATTCATTTTAAGAATGTTTAAGTGGCGCTGTTAGGCTGCCGAATATTTGTAAGGGCTTCTTTCACCCTTCTCATTTTCAAGTTCAATTTTCATGTCAAGTATTTCAAGTTCCTTTTTATTGTTTTGTAGTATTGTATCTATATCCATAATACTGTTATTTTATTTTCATATGATGAGAGGCCCTATTTGATCTCATCAATTCATTTTTTCAAGTTTTAAGTGACGTCGTTAGGCTGCCGAATTTTCATAAAAGAAATATTATTTTTGTCTTCCTTCCATGTTTTTCATTTCATATGGTATGTCCTTCAAATTTGATTACCATGTTATTATATCCTTTATATTATTTACCTCTACTATTTTATGTATCCTTTATGAGTGGGTGACCCATGTCCCCTATCTTTTCAATGTTTTCTAAAACCCTGTAGCATAGCTGTTATGCTGCATAATTTTCGTCTCAAAATGTCTCTCTCTTTTTCTCAAATTATTTTATTTTATTAAGTGAATACTCAAAGATCTTTATTATAAAACGGTATTTACATATATATCAAAATTTTATATTTTAAATTCTTGGATTTACATACATGAGACCCTCTTTCCTTTTCCGTGGGTTTAAAGTGACCTAAAGATCACGTCTTTAAAGAAATTTTTAAATGTTATGACTGTGAAATGAAACCCATTTCTTTTATACTATATTGGTTATTTATGAAATTATTGATTATGATATATGTGGCTCACATGATAATAAATAAAAATTAATGGTGTGCCCTGATAGCACTCCAATGCATTGGGTAAGGACTTAATCTCTAGAGATGACCATTTTAACAATACCTTGGTGAATAACTTTGGTAATTTTTAATGACACCTTGGGGATGGAACTTGGTGATACGGAAATGATTGTATAAGTTAAATTTTGTAGCCACATCTTCTAGTTATTAAACAAATTAGTTTTATTATGATATGCCTCCTGATCTCTTTCTCATGCCTTACAGTTATTTATCATGACTTTATTGATATATCTCAAGTTCACATGTAAAATGTTTCTCTTGTTTCCCTTACTAGGTATTCTGCTCTCCCTTTCCTTTGATGTATACTCCCAGGTTATGAGATGTTGTAATGATCTTACGATGAACAATTAAGAAGCCTTTCAAGTGTTTAAGAAGAATTTTTTATGTCGTCATGTATTAAGTTCCTGGTTTCCAAGACACTAAACCTTAAAGATCCTCGGTTCTGTATTATGTAGCGAAAAGTTTATGTAATGAAAAAGGTGGGATGCTATAGTTGGTATCAAAGGGAGGTTTAGTAATTTATGGAAATTAGGATATGAAAACTTAAGGAAGAACCCTATAGAAAAGTTTAAATATAGGAAAACATCTTGGTATTTTGGTGAGTATTGAGTAAGTGGTTTATCAAGAAAATACATCCTTATCTGGATACGAGTAGGTAGAGGTGGCTCTGGTACAGATGTACATAGTGGTAAAACCTGAAAACACCGCTTTGAGCTAGACTCGAATGGGAACTCGTACGCGACAATGGGTCCTCCTTCACTCTTGGTTAGGACAGTCTTGGGGGATATGTTTGGTTAATCGCAAGCTTTTTATTAATAATTATGAAGGAATTATAGAAAAAAAATGTAATTGTTTAAGAATGATGTTGTAGGACATAAAATCCATTTTAGTTAAAATATTTTTAAATGAAATAAGTTTCTCAGAAAGGATCTATTCTTTTATAAAATTTCCCCATCGTCTAGGAATATGTTGACGTATTTCATAAGGATTTACCCAGACCTCCCTCAGAAAGAGAGGTAGAGTTCTCTATTGAACTCGTACCTGGATCTCATCTGATGTCAAAGACCCCCTATAGGATATAAAATGTGGAGCTAGAGGAATTAAAGAAAAAACTCCAAGATCTTTTGGAGAATGGTTTTATCCGACCAAGTGCGTCCCCTTGGGGAGCACCAATTATCTTTGTGAAGAAGAAGAATGGATCGATGAAGCTATGCATTGATTATAGAGAACTTAATGGGATCACAGTGAAGAACAAATACTCTCTTCCAAGAATTGATTACTTATTTGACCAACTTCATGTGAATAAATTCTTCTTTAAGATTTATCTTCGTTCTGGTTATCATTAATTAAGGGTGAATAATGATAATATTCCAAAAAATGCCTTCTAATCAAGATATGGGAATTATGAGTTTGTTGTTATGCCCTTCGGACTGACTAATGGACCTTCTATTTTTATGGGTCAAGAATAAGTTTATTTTGGAAACTTCTGTTTTATAAAATGGATATCCTTTGTATAGGAAAATGATTTGGTGATTAAATTATAAAGGTTATTTTGGACGATGTATTATCTTTTGGAATATTATATGCCTAAGGAAAATAAAATACTACAGGATTTAATTTGACGAGGAATGGTTGAATTTTTTTTTTAAGAATTTATGTATTTATTTTGGACATATGATGATTTGGGTTATTTATGGAAAATGATGAACCTAGCATAGAGAATATGTGAATAGGTTAATTACACATTAGTATGAGAATTTAATAGTAGTCGATGTTATTTGGAGATAAATGTTAAGATTTATTGGGGAAGACAATGTGACTAAATCCTTCTATGTTTTCGGTTCCAATCTTAGTTTGGATTATTCTGAAGAATTTTAAGGATGGTTGTGTATTAAATAGTATTTCCAGAACTTTGGGTACTTTTGTTGAATTTTGGAGATTAATAGTCTTTTTTTCTTTTTATAAAGGATTATCCTCTTTGGGGATTATATGATCTCGTACTAACCTTTTTAGTTTTAGTTGATGACTAAATAAAAGGTAAAAATATAGTTATTCTTTTGTGGATTATGTGATTCTATAGAAGATGATTCTTTTGCTTTTGATGAGACCAAGTCTTTTTGAATGCTTGTTGTTTATAGAAAATATTAGTCTTGGTGTAAACTTATTAGGGGATGAAACTCTACTTGAAGGTAAGTATATTTCCTTATGTTTTTATTCTATGTAGTAAATGAATTACTCAAAATTATGAAAAGGAACATAAAACAAAAACGTTTCTAGTTTACGTTTCCTACTGGGTAATCAAAGACCATTTAACACATCTTATGTTTGTGATATTCTTGTGGTTAATTTTCTCTTAATCCTGTTTTCTATCACTCTCCATCAGAACTTGACCCTTTGTTTTCTCTTCCATATTCATGTTTTTCTACATGG
Source organism: Viscum album (assembly GCA_963277665.1). NCBI lineage: Eukaryota > Viridiplantae > Streptophyta > Magnoliopsida > Santalales > Viscaceae > Viscum > Viscum album. The sequence continues at coordinate 2,079,169,626 of OY728143.1, read as the reverse complement.
AATCATAGTATGGGTTAACTCGGGTGACCTTTGTACTTCCATTTCTTTCTTTTAAATTAATAGTTTTACTGACTCTTTTTCTGATGTGGGACTTTCAACGAAATTTCGAAGCCCAATTTTTAAATTGCGAGGATGCAATTTCTTAAGGGGGAAAGATTGTAATGACCCAAAATTTTGAATACATTTTGTTTCCTAACTTTTTGTGTTATTTTATTTTATACTCAACAAAACTATTTCACTTAATAAAATGAGTATAATTAAAATGAGATTGTTGGGTTTCGACTGTTATATGATCGTTGGTCAATATGACTGTTGGAAACTAAATGATTCGATTATTGTCTATAAATAAAAGTTATCTTGATTAATTAATATAGAAAGAAGATTTGATGGCCCCATCCAGTAGTCTCGAGCCAATCTAAGCCCATCTAACGAAACTTGGGAAGGAGGTAGCACCTTTGGGCTTTGTTCTGAACCAAACCCAAGCTGAACTTCATCGTGTGAAGCTGGAACGGAATTGCCTTCACGAGAAGTTCAGGCTAATAGAAATCACTACTCAGGAAATGATGGCCGAGCCACCCAAATATTATATCACCCTAGCACACCTAACTATTAGGTCATATGCTGGTGTTATAAGGGGTTATGTAACGAGACCATAACTTCCTTGTATAATCCTTTGATTTAAATAAAAATTGTCATTTCTTCTTATGGTGAATTTTGTGAATCTCAAGTGTCTGGATAAAGATAGAATGTATATTATTGATGAATTTTAGAAAAAGGATATTTTAAAATATTTATATAAACCTTAAATAATTAATAATTTGTAATGATTTTCAAAAAATGGTCTTCTACAGCTGTGTTCAGTATGAAATTTAGAGTCTAATAAGATCAACTTATTTTTTGGTGAATAGTAAATTATGAATAGTGATTTTATGCTTATGATTAGTAGTGTGACCAAATTTATTAATTAACTTCACTTAATAAGGTATTAATATAAATTAGGAACATTGATTAAGTAATGTGATTCAACGAAATAGGTAAATAACTGTTTCAAAAATTATTGGTTAAGTATTAGTTTTTTGGGGTGAATAATGTTTTTTATTTAAAAATTAAATTAAAATATTTAGAAAAGTATTTTCAAAAAATGGAGTTCATTTTTGAAATCAGAGCATCTATATTTTGTTAAGGTGAAATTTTGGGATTTTTCTGAAATAGTTGAATTTTCAGTGAATAGTGAAAATACAGTTTTTGAGTTTCATGTGTTTAATGACATCATTAAGGATGTAATAATTATGAAATAATTCTGGTCAACTTATTAATAGTAATATAAGGTATGATGTGTCCCAAGTGGCCAATACCATGGGAAAATACCATGGGCAAGCCCATGGTTTTTCCAATACCACCGATGAGGTGTCCCTTGGCAATTAATGCTTTGTCTCTTCACTTCTCACATAAATACCAACCCTTTACCTCATTAATTTCATTTCCAAACTCTCCCTAAAAGAAGATATGGTCTCATTACCTCCCAAGGAGTCCTCCCAAGGTTCCCTCAAGACTCCAAGGTCCCGAACTTTGAGTTTTAGGACTTACGTTTTAAGGTAAAGGATCCTACCTCTCTCTTTCTTTTCATGTATTATCCTTTATGTCATTTATTTTAAGCTCTGTGTTCTTATGTTGGGGATGTTCTTTTATATTTATCCTAATGTACTTTTCATTTTCATATGATGAGATACCCCCTATCTCTATCATCAATTCATTTTAAAAATGTTTAAGTGGCGTCGTTAGGCTGCCGAATTTTTGTAAGGGATTCTTTCACCCTACTCATTTTCAAGTTCTATTTTCATGTCAAGTCCTTCAAGTTCCTTATTATTATGTTGGGGTATGATATCTATATCCATCATACTTTTCTTTTATTTTAATATTATTAGAGACCCTATTTGATCTCATCAATTCATTTTTTGAAGTTTTAAGTGACGTTGTTAGGCTGCCGAATTTTTCATAAGAGAAATCTTTTTTTTGTCTTGCTTCCATGTTTTTCATTTCATATGGTATGTCCTTAAAATTTCTTTACCATGTTCTTATATCCTTTATATTCTGTCCCTATACTATTTTATGGATCATTTATTAGTGGGTGACCCATTTTCCCTCTCTTTTCAATGTTTTCTAAAACCCTGTAACATAGCCGTTATGCTGCAGAATTTTCATCTCAAAATGTCTCTCTTTTTCTCAAATTATTTTATTTTATTACGTTAATACTAAAATCTATTTATTCTACAGGGGTATTGACATATATATCAAAATTTTATATTTCAAATTCTTGTATTTACATACATGAGACCCGCTTTCCTTTTCTGTGGGTTTAAAGTGACATAAAGATCACGTCTTTAAAGCAGTTTTTAAATGTTATGACTATGAAATGAAACCCATTTCTTTTATGCTATATGGGTTATTTATGAAATTATTTATTATTATATATGTGGATCACATGATAATAAATAAAAATTAATGGTGCTCCCTGATATCCCTCCAATGCATTGGGTAAAGACTTAATCTCAAGAGATGGCAATTTTAACGATACCTTGGTGAATAACCTTGGTAATTTTTTAATGACACCTTGGGGATGGACCTTGGTGATACAGAAATGATTGTATAAGTTAAATTTTGTAGCCACATATTCAAGTTATGAAACACATTATTTTTATTATGATATTCCTCGTGATCTCTTTCTCATGCCTTAAAGTAATTTATCATGAATTTATTGATGTATCTCAAGTTCACATGTAAAATGTGTCTCTTGTTTCCCTTACCAGGCCTTATGCTCACCCTTTCCTTTGATGTATTCTCCTAGGTTATGAGATGTTGTAATGAACTTTGGTTGAACAATTAATAAGCCTTTAAAGTGTTTAAGAAGAATTTTTTATGTCGTTATGTATTAAGTTCCTGGTTTCCAAGACACTAAACCTTAAAGATCCTCGGTTTTGTATTATGTAGCGAAAAGTTTAGGTAATGAAAAAGGTGGGATGATATACCTTCCCCATGAAATGTATTTTTATATATTAACTAACAAAACATGTATAAAAAAGAATAATATATTTTAAATAACTTATAAAAATTAATAAAACATAATTTCTTAATAATTTTTCATAAAACTTTATGAATCCGACCTAATAAAGTGAAAACCCGATATGATTTATATTCATGTGCGAATAATACTCTTAAAATACAATGAGCAGTACAATATAAAAAGTAAAAATTAATGAAATTATAATTAATAGTTTTTCATAATTAAAGTCTTTTTATGGATCCAGAAAACCATAAATGGAAGTTGTATCATTTTTAATGTAAATATTTTGTTGATACCTAATAAAATAAGTATTAAATTAAGTCACTTAAAGTTATATTTATTTAATGACATAAAAACATAAATATAAATTTACTTATAATGAAAACCACTAGAACACAGGTACGGTGAGATTATGAGAAATAAAAATATCCATGATACCTTTTTTGAATATTCTCAATGAAAAGTCTCTTACACTTATATCAGAAAACATTGAAAACTCTTAAATATTATCCAAGAAATAATAAATCATGGGTAATCCTTTTAGGTCATTAAAAATTTCATATGTTCCTAAATTTATTGGTTCCTAAACCATTTGTTTATTTTTTTAATAATTATTATAATTTTAGATACTCTTATAAAATTAAATTAAATAAATATTATAATTATTTTTCAGTCAAATGTAAATTATATTTATAAACATTTCTTATATAATATATCATTTTATGAAGAACTATATGAAACAAAAGTAAAACACTATATAGGACAATCTCAAACTATGGTAACCACCACTATAGGTAATGAAATTAGAGAATTTGGATCAATAATATCATGTAATAATACTATTACCTAACCAAACTACACAGTCTAGTTATATACAGAATCCCCCAAAATATGTGTGACATTGTATGATATAATATGAACATGGGGATCTTTAGTATTTATCTCATAGTATAAGGTTGGGTATGAATGGCTAAGTTGACAATCTAATTATGTAGGCTATGTAAGAAGTGATTATCTCATCATTTGGTCAAACATAGCTAGTAAAAATGATTTAATATAATCACCCATTTGCTTTTTTAGGTATTGCATCTAAATTTTTGAGGAATATATTTCAGCATACCTAAAATGCTTAATTTTATGACCAAAATAATTCCTAATAATTACACCTTGCCTCATATCCTCTTACACAGTCAGGGTGGTCTAGCTTTCCTAAAGGGGTAGCTAGAATTTCTACAATACCCTCAAGGATTAAAGTAGCCTACATCTCTTTCTCTTGAAGTTCTTTTTGAAATGATATATTAGTGTTATTAATTTAAAAAATAAAAACTAACAACAAAATATAAATTAATTTCTCACAATTCAGTTAGTAGGTTCTTTATATTGATCATTAAGAAACTTTTAATTTTTCTTTCATTATCTCTCTTTTTCCATTTTACATATTAAGTGGGGGTGGAGGGAGAAAATAGAACTCTTCTAAACCAATACTAGATTTATCTCTTAATGCATCAAAATTTTTCTACAATCATTTCCCCCTCCAATAAATGAGACCCTTCACATGATAAAGTTTGAGGGTCTATATTCTACAACTAAATCTCTTGGGGAGATCTCCTAGGAGCCCATTATATAAAAATAAAATAATAATTAATGACGTAAAATACAATAAATTTTATAATATAAAATATTTTTCATTCCATAAATTCTTCATCATATCATTTAGAAAAAAATAGTCTATGTATCTGTATATAAATACTCATACCATAAAAGTAAAGAATATGAGAAAGCTTGGTCCGATAAAATTATAATAAATGATTAAAAAGGAATTAAAATGGAGGGTTATAAATATGATTATGAATATACCCATATTCATTTATATCAATAAAATATTATAAAAAGTAAGGGATCATAAAGGAATACATCAAAATCACCTCTGTAATTTATTTTTTGGAAAGAGAATCAACACCTTGATTGGCCTCCCCATAAGCAAGTGTAAAATTTCATCTTAAATGATTTAAGGCTTGAAGACATTCAATCGAGGATATAATAAGACACCAAGTAATATATTTGGATTGGGCCTTCATCACATGAACAACAATACTATATTTAGATTCAGTCCAAAGGTTCCTCTATCTATAAAGGAAAACATATTTGATTTACTGAATTATGGTCCATAATTTATCTTTAAAGGAATTAAAAATCACAATGTATTGATAAAATCATGATGGGAACAGAAGGAACCACTATAACCTGGTGGACCTATTTCACCTGAATCCACCCCATCGAGGTCCACTTTGTATCTAAATACTCTTAATTTAGGCAAGGTTTTTCATTCTATAACATCCCATGAAACATATTTTTTTAACTTTTCTTTAAAATTTCTCCAAAGAACCACTACTAGGGATATACACCTTTTCTTGATTAATTTTATTTATTGAAATATGAATGTTATATGTAATTGAAATCATTAAATATCAGACATATAAAATATATAATATGAAAATAATGAGATAAAAATAAATCAATTGAGATACTTTACCATTATGGGCTCCCACGGGTACACTTTCATCATCTTGTCGATGTAATTACAATTAAGATATAAAATTTTAATCCTTAAACAGCTATTCATAAGGATATAACTTCTATATTGTGTTTTATTTGGGTTAGTTTGGTTATTATTATCATAAAAATTAAGATTTATCATCTTTTTCTTCATAACCAAGTGAAAGTTTTGGTAAAATTACAATCCCAAGTATACCAACTCTAGGAATCAAGTTCTCTGGATAATAAGAATAAGGATATACCATATGAGGTTCACCATCAGTATTTTAAATAATTTTTGATATATATAAAGTTCACCTTCAACAGATATTATAATAATTAAATATTTATTAATACTAAAAAAACATTCGTGTTCTTAAGAAAATGTTCCTATCCTTATATGCTTATCATTTAAATATATGAAAGTAATGATATTATTTGTACCTTAATATTATTAGATAATTTAATATCTAAAAAAATGAATACAAAAATATGTAATTAAGAAAATTGTGTCACATATAAGTAACTTTCAAAAAAGTAATAATGATTTCACGATTCTTATCAAAAAAAATATGTAACATAAACTAATAAATATTAACATTTACTGCAATATGATATAAATAATCAATGTTTTTATATTTAAATATCACATTTACAAAAAATAGTTTTTATATGTGTAAATCTAACAAAAGCCTCATGATGTATGTCGATTTTTTCAATAAAAAAATTAATTGGAATTGTTGAATGTAAAATATTACATAAAAAATATATAAAATAATCAATATATATATATTTAAATATTGAATTTAAAAAAATGGAGTTTATTCATGTGTAAATTTTAAAAAATAAATAAAATATAAAAATTTACTTAAATTATATGTAGAGTAACTTAGTGTTTTCCCATATCCCTTCAACATGAACATTTCTTACAGCATGGACTATGTCTATATTACAGCTATTTCTATAATAAGAAAATCATGTAATAGATGAATAAACCCCACATAAGTCCATAACATTATCATCATCCTCACCACAAAAATGAATTATTTTCTCGTGAAAAATGAAATACTAGTAATCATTTGATGGGTTAGTAACATAAAATGTTTTTTTTACATGTGCCTCCATGACAAATTATTCTTCTTTCAAACTAAATCATTTCAAATCAATGATTATCAATCCATAATCATTATGTTTCACACCACTATTACTATCAACATAGTTACTCTTAAACACTATTACTTAGAATTTAATATAACAAATTCACCATATATCCTAAACAACTCAAAAATGTGCCATTAATGCATAAATTGAGGTTTTATCTTTTTTACTAAAAAAATTAAATGTTTCAATGATAACCATTACCCCAATATTTTGAACAAGACTCTTTTCATCCTAATTTTTTTGTAAAATGTGTAACCATTAATTTCAATGCCAAACCACATGATCACATTAGTAGATGGTCCCCCTACCAACCATTTCAATGTTTCTAAGGTAGATAAATATGTGTTAACTCCCACTTTAAACCATGAAACAAATTTTTTTGTCTCAATCATTGAATATTTTTCATTTATTTTCATATATCATACCTTTAATACAGCAATATGTGATGATATATATAGTTGAACTTCAACTATGTTGTTCAAAATGTATAAATGTGCTTGTTTCACTTCATCACGTGGAATGAACATTGACTAAAATCCATGAATTCCTTTTCCTTCACTATCAACTATCCAATGTCGAGATATATGAAGACCAATGTTCTCTTTTTGATACAACTAATCAATAAAGAACATAATCACCTATTCCAATATATATTTTTCAAAAATACAGGCCTCCAATTGATATTTAATTTTAACATATTCATTTAAAAGTTTCATATATCTATCAAAATGTTACATAAAACCTAAAAAAATAGTCCTACATATTCTTATCTCTCACACAAAATGAATCACCAGATGAACTATTATTTTAAAAACCTATGGTGGGAAAACAATCCAAGTTAAAAAAAGTATGATGGAGGCTTCATTATCTAACATAGCTTAAAAATTTGTATCGATTACTTTGATACAAATAGATTTTAGAAAATAACATTACCTTATGATAGTATTTCTGTTAAGTATCAGCAATATACTATGTAATTTTACTAGTTTTAGTTGTTTCATCAATACATGATTGTCATGGTATTTCATACCTATTAATTTAAAATCATTCAACGCTTCTAAATTCATCACATTTGAAGAATATCCACTTGGTACTTCAATACCATGTAGAAATTGACAAAAATTTATCTTTTTACTCTTTATTATTGTATGATAATCCAAAGGTAAATATATTATATTTCCTTTCATAATGGTAGTTAACTCTAAATGTATTTCTAGGATATCAAGTCCAATTTAGCATGAAATCTATCTTTTGTATTTTCTTTTATGTCTAACAAGGTTTGAATCAAACTATCACATATTCTTTTCTAAACACGCATAATTTCAATATTATGTTTATATCTAAAAATCTCCCATAAAGTGGCTTTAATAAGATAAGTTATTTCTTCAAAATATTTTTTTGATGACCAATATTTCATTTCTTTCCAATTGTGAAATCAATATCTTTCACCTTATCATAACATTCTTCTGCTAATAATGGTTTTGGGGGATTATGTTCATATAAAATATTAAATTATCCTTTAAATATATGATAAGGATGATCCATTCACAAAAAAAAATTGATGCCCTTTATATATTTTCTTTCTTCCATTCTATAATTGATAATATCAAGTCTCTTCTTCACAAATTATACATGCTTTATATCTATTAACAATATATTCAGATAATCTTTCATATGTAGTAAATCCATTTATAGTAAAAATTATCATAGAAAAAATGATATTTCTTGTATGAATCAAAAATTGTTACATGTATCTCACATTTAAATTTCAAATAATAAATCAATGGTAAAAGATAAACATCAGTATCATTTCCAAGTTTTTTTGGTCCATAAATCATCAAGCTCATCATAATATACTTTTTATTTATACATATTATTGGGGAAAAGTTATAGGTTATCTAAAAAATTGTTCATGAACTATGTTGGTAAATGAGACTCCAATATAGATTCATTCCATCTGTGCATAGTCTCATCCTGAGATATCGATCTTCACTTCCAAAATTATGAAAAAACAAATCAAATCTATTTCACAGTAGTAAATTGGTTGGGTGACATATTTTTATATTAGATATGAACTCATATATATGACATATTAACCTTTCTCATCATTTTTATTTGTAAGTAGGTATTTAAAATAGGGAATTATTGGAAGGTAATGCATTTATTTTGTGGGAGGTTTGGTAATGGTACCTAAAAATGAATTATATTTGAATTCTCCATTAATCTTATATCATAACGTACCACTTTTAAGAAATTTTTTATAAAAATTAATATTACTTCCTATACAACACATAATAATTGGGAAAAGAATTTACCATTTTATACCACAATCCCATTGAACATAATATTTTCATTGTATCATAACTAGAATCTGTAACCCCATCGCCTTATAGAACTATCTCTTTTAAAAGTCAAATAAATTAATATAAAATTTTATCGATACAACCATTTATTTCATTCATGTTAAATAATATCAAAGACTCTGATAATAATATAAATTTAGTTAACCCTATGAATAGTGGCCTCCCATAATATTTATACAATCATTCAAAAGTTATAATGTTTTTTACAGTTTCAATGCCTACACCCTAAATTAATTCCTTAATGCAATCCTCTATCTCATGGAGAAAATTTTCATCAACATTAGATGTTGAGTTACCTATTATTTCACTATTCCAAATCCAATATGTATAATTATGGTTAAAACCATAAAAAGATCAGATGATATTTGATTTCTCTAGAATTTTACTTTCTCATATTCAAACACTTCACACACTGATAGAAAATCAAGTATATTTTTTAGAGATTTCATTTAGAAAATTCCAATAAGTCATAAAATCCTTTTTATATTCATATGTGGTCATTCATGAATTTATCCAATTTTGAATCATAAATGACTTAATACCCCAATATAAAAGGTGAATATATTAAAACAAATAAACATTTTAATATATATATATATATTAAAAAAACATAAAAACATATGATAAAAATAATCAATTACCCACTTAATGTTAACTATTTGATCAAAATAAAAAATTATAAAAATGACCAAAATGTATCATTGAGAAAATTAATTATAATTGATTAAAATGAATTAAACTAACAAATCACATATACTAGATTAAATAAAAAACACAATGACATACAATAATTATAATGTTATCGTATTTATTTTAATTGGTCAATTACGAATATACCTATGTGTATATAATTTAATTTAATTATTTATATTATTAAATAACAAAATATATAGTATTTATTTATTTTATAGGAAGAAATTAATTTTAATTTAATATTTTAAATAGAAATATAATATATATATATATATATATATAGGATTATATTAATAATTCTATATTGCACTATAGATGATCTAATATCAAAACTTTCAACTCAATCTTAGGATATCATCCATTCATCATCTAATTATCAATAAAGTTAACTATAAAAAATAAAAATAAAAATTTATAAATATAAACAATTACAAAAAACGAAAATTTCCAATTATAAAAAAATTATACCACTATAACAAAAAATTTATATTCACAAAGATATTTATACTATAAAATTAATTATAACTACCATAATTAATAATTGAAAAAGATGTATGTAAAAATAAATAATTAAAAAAATAAAATAAAAATATAATGAATAAATATTCTAAAAAAAGAAAAAAAATATTACAAAAACATAATATATATATTCATACATAAAATCTATAATACAGAGATTTAAAATTGATATTGAGGAACATTATATTTCAAACAAAACTGTAGGGTCAAGAGTCGCATGTTACATGTACTAGGGTTTCACAAAACGGAGATTGGTGGGATGAATGATGTTAATGAAGAGCTGGGGTACAAAATGGATTAGAAAAATTATGAAAAATATGAAAAAAAATCAGATCAAACAAGGAAGATCAAGTGAGATAAAATGGGGTCAGTCGTCAAGCAATTTGGGTATTATGGTTTTAGGAAAAAGGTAGATGGGATAATGAGGGTAAACCCATGCCAGGATGTTTTTTTAAAAAAAAAATCAGTTTTAATTCTAACTAACATTAAATGTTTTTTAAAAAAACATACGATGTCAATTTTCATAAAAAATGACATTGAATATTAAAAAAAATCGACACTTTCAGCGTCATTTTTTATAAAAACCCATGTCGAATGTTAAAGAAATCAATGTTAAATTTTTAAAAAAATTAACTTTCATCATCGGTTTTTATCAAAACTGATGGTAAAATTTTAAAAATACAATGACATCGGTTTTTTAAACAAATAACTTTATAAGTTATTTTTAAAAACCATTTGGTATTATATTTTAATAAAAAATGATGCTAAAAGTTAAATCTGGAAAACATTTAACATCTATTTTAAATAAATCGATGATAAAAATATCTCCGCGTCTATTGTAATATCAGTTTTGGAAAACCTATTCTTAAATTTTAGACACATAATCCTATTTTCATATTAATGGATTTATGCTTATATATGGCCCTTTTAATTCATTTTTGAATATTCATGGTTAGTCTGGATGAGTAGGGAATGGATTGGGGACACATTATAGGATTAATATTCCATGGTATTTTTCTAGTGCATGATTTTTGTATGGTTATAGGTAACCATAAAAGAAATATATAACAGTGTTATTCAATCTAATATAACTATTTTTCATTGTTTTTTCAAGGTTTTTTGAACCATACAGTAATGGTGTGAGTGAAAGAGCACTGTTGTGGGCACCCTCAAATGATTAGTGGTTTTTCGGTTCTCAGGTGGAGCAGAGTGGCTGACCAAAGTCATCTCTCAAAGGAGGAAGTAAATTAAAACAACTTCTTAAAGGTATTATAAAAGTAAAATAGAATAGAATTAAAACATTACTTGAAAGGATGGGGGTGGTTGTTTATCGTTTATAAAACTTTTAGAAGTTTTCTGAAAGTAGATTTCATTTTTTTGTTTTTAATTTTGTAATGAAGTTTGATTAAAAAGACACAACAACAAGATGTTTTTTTAGAAAATATTTTAAAATTCATAATCGATATAACTCTACCTCTTCATTTACTTATTAACATTTATCATTTAAATCAGTATTCACTTAATTATGATCCCCTAATTTTTTAACCCTAGAACCCGACAAGAGTTAACTTAACCACAAAGATGAAATTACTTAAACCCTAGGCTAGCTTCGGAACACACAATCGCAGCACCCTGCATTGATTATTTTTATAAGGTTAGCATATGGTTAGTGGTTAATTAGAGAAAACATATCCATTCTGGAAATGATGATGAATTGTGTTTCGGGATTATATTTTAACTCTACAAATTTATCCTGTGTGGTCTTCTATTACCGATTAAGATCGTGCTCTCACAATTTACACAAAATCTCGACCTTGTGTGTTTTTGCATTAATTGTTCAATTACTTTCTTAGTTTCTTATAATTTAAAAACACAATTCAAATATCATAATAATTTAATTACAGTAGATCAATGATTCAAAATAATTAAATGAAGAGGGTAGAAGATAGATCGATCACTAAAAAACTACTCTCACATAGGTGGTGTGGTCATTATGGAGACATTTTGCATGAGCAAAGGATTGAAAGGGTAGAACCCAATCTCGTCTCTCCTCTTGATTCCAACCCAATTAGTAAGATTAAGATAATAATAAAATGTATGAACACAGAAGATTATTTGTAGAAAAATTCAAGCTACAAACATGAAAGAAAAGAAATACAAAGAGGAGGTGGGAGAGGAGAGCCTTTTTTGAAGAGAGGTTTGTACAAAGCCTTACTTCTTCCAAGAGTTGTGAGGGGATCCCAAGAGACACCCTTTCGGCCACACCTTCCAAAATCCTTGACCAGCCCTCCCAAAGAGTGAAAACCCCCTTTAAATAGAGTTTGTGAGGGCTAGAGTTACATAACTTTTTAAGTGTGAAATGAAAACTTGGCCAAATATTTTATTCCAAGTTGCACCACATATTTGACCTCACAAACGTGTGACTTGGCCGGACTTCTAGGAGGATTATTTGTGCCAAATCATGTCCTCGAGTTGTCCTAAAAATGTGGGCTCAATCCAAGTCTGAATGAAGAAGATACAGCCCAAATGGTGGAGAACTGTCCAATCAGGATGGTTATGTCCACCGTTGTCTTCATAGCCCATTTACTCCCCTCAAATACATGATCCAGCTCGCATGTCCTAAATATAATTTTTATCCCATTAAGTCAGGAAAACAGTTACAAAATTTTATATCAAAATATTTTACATAACAATATTTATGCCCAAAATACTACAGTGAATTTTAAAAGGGTAAAAATGGATTTTTCATCGAATTTGAAAATGAATGATCTAATCCAAAATATTTCATAATTGATCATATTTAGAATAATGTGAGGAATTTTTATCATTTATTATCAATAAAATATTCAAAAAAATAGTGTTTTGTCAACTCTCCCACACATACCCTCTTGCACTCCTGGGAAAAACCTCATATCAAGTAAATATCAATATCAAATCAAAACAAATTTTAAAATACATATCATTGAGATCCATCAATTCCAAACTAGAAATAAAAAGATATCATGCCTTATAAAAAACCTTATTTTAAGTTCTCCATTTATATCATTCAATATATTTCCACTTCATTTATCCTCCCATTCACAAAACACTTACCTCGCTTGAATTTTCTATCATCACACAAATATCAATTTTTTTGCAATGTCTTTCTCATCCAGACTCATACAAGGGTCACCATAGGCTTGATAAATTCCTAAATCACCACCATTTGTGAGACAAGGACATATGTTTATCATGAGGACTTTTCAAGGTTGTTCTGTGGCTTTTGGTTGGTAGCATTTAGATGTAAAAAAACTCTGAGGCTGAATGAGGAGGGCTTGACTCTTTTTGAAGCAAAATTTCATTAATCTAATTTTCACTTAAATATGGTCTCCTCATTAATCCCGATAGTATCAATTCAGCTCAATCGTCATGAAAAGTCATAGAAATTTTACACCATTCATCATTCAGAAACTAAAATTTCAATCTTCTCAATCATGATTTTCTTGAAAGCTCTAGATAGGAATAGATTTATACATCAATTAGAAGCTCCAGAAAAGGCACAACTTCACTTATCATGAAAGCTCCAAAAAATGAATAGATTTCAATATAATGATTTTCTTTAGCAGCAAACACATCTCTTCAGAATTTAATTTTCCACCCAAAGTATCACAGAATATGGTAGCACAACACATGATAGCTTCCCCCACACTTAAGTTCAACTAGATTATGCAATTTCACTTCAAGAGTTGGTTGGATAGGGAAAATTGGCTTTTAATGTGGCTAACATAACAGGTTGTTCATGGCTTCTAAAGACTACAAGGATTAAATGTTCAAAGTAGGCCATTATAAAAAAGGATTCTTTGAAACAGGGGCTTTAATATCAAACAAATGCCTCAATCATTTAAACATAAGTTCTCAAACCCTTAAGTTTTGATAGGAATAAATCAAATTATGGTTAAATCAAGCATGGTTCGGTTCTCTAAAGAAGTTATGTGAATGTAAATAATATGAAAATAATGGTTTATAATCCTCACAGGAAAGTGGTTTCAAATATAAAGACAGTGACATGTGGCATGGGATTCAAAATTTAGTGTACTTTTCATGAAATTACTAAATATTTGAAGTTGAAACAAAGTCATTTCAACATTCATTTAAGCTTAGTTTCAAGGGATAATTGTTTCCCTTATTTATATGGATTTAAAAATGTTGATGAGAATCATTTCAGCTCAAAATTTTCAAAAACGCATATAAAATTGAAAAATAAACACACAAAATTTTGAAAAACACACAAATTTTTTGTTTTGTTTTTTCTTTAACAGGAAAACGATTGAAATTAATAAACTAAAAGGTTCCCTACTCCCCCACACTTAAAATATTGCATTGTCCTCAATGTGAACCCATGAGATTATATATGCACATGAAATGTATATTTTAAATAGGACAGAGAATAAAAAAGTTAAAGGGTTAGGAACAGCCCGATGTGCTCAAGTGATGATGGGGTCATGTGGTATGATAAAATCCACTTCATCAGTAGGAAGTCCCTCAATGTATCTCTTCAAACATTTCCCATTGATTGTAAAGCTCCTTCTTGTGTCCTCTTGTGTGATCTCCACTGCACCATAAGGAAAAACATTAGTCACAACATAAGGACCTAACCATATGGAATGCAACTTACCAAGCATCAGCTTCATTCGTAAACTGTAGAGAAGGACTTTCTCTACAACATGAAACTCCTTTTGTTGGATCATTCTATCATGAGATGCTATTGATTTTTCCTTATAGAGCCTTGAGGTGTCATATGAAGACAATCGAATCTCCTCAAGCTCTTGAATTTTTATCTTCCTTTGGATTCCAGCTTGGGCCAAATCCATGTTGCATTTCTTTATAGCCCAATAAGCCTGATGCTCAACTTCCACGAGGAGATGTCACGCTTTCCCAGAAACAATCCTAAATTAGGACATACCAATGGGTGTCTTGTATGCTATCCTATAAGCCCACAATGCATCATCCAAGTGCTTCCTCCAATCTTTCATATATGGATTCAGAGTTTTCTCCAAAATTTGTTTCAATTCCCTATTTGAAACCTCAGCCTGACCATTTTTTGAGGGTGGTATGGTGTTGATGTTTTGTGTGTCACCCCATACTTCTGAAGAAGGGAAGAAAAATTCTGATTGCAGAAGTGTGTCCCTTGGTCATTGATGATGGCCTTAGGTGCCTTAGCCTCCACCCATTTACTCACAAAATCAACAACAACCAAAATATACGAAAATCCAAATGAACTAGGAAAAATACCCATAAAATCAATTCCCCATACATCAAAAATCTCATAGAATAGTATGGGTTGTTGGGGCATCTCATGTCTCCTAGAAATGTTCCCAATGTGTTGGCAATGAGAGCATGACTTACAAAACACATGGGCATCATAGAATAATCAAGGCCAATATAATATAGAGTCCAAAACTTTCCTAGCTGTCCGTTGGGGCCCAAAGTGTCCACCACAATCAAGTGTATGACAAAAATTCAAAACAGACTCAAACTCATGATTGGGAACACACCTCCTAATGACTTGGTCACTACACATGCGCCATAGGTAAGGATCATCCCACACAGAAAACATAGACTCAATTTTTAATTTTTGGACTTGATACTTCTTCAAATTTAATGGGATTTCAGAGGCAAAAATGTAATTAACTAAATCAGCATACCAAGGATGCGTACATGAGATGTTATACAAATTCTCATCGGGGAAAGTGCCCTGAAGTGGTACATGTTCCAAGGTGTCGCCCTCTGGTGTGTGAGTAGCCTACTCATGTGGTCTGCCACCAAATTCTCTGACCCCTTCTTGTCCTTTATCTCAAGGTCAAACTCTTGAAGAAGGAGAATCAAATAGATAAGTCATGGCTTTGCATCTGGCTTCTTTAGGAGGTACCTCAAATCTGCATGGTCAGAAAAAACAACTACTTTAGATCCCAATAAATATGAACGAAATTTATATAAATAAAATATAACAGCAAGAAACTCCTCATATATTGTGGTGTAGTTTGATTGGGAATAATCCAACATCCTTGATGCATACGAAATCACATGTGAAAATCCCTCCACCCTCTGATACAAGATAGATCCAACCGCGAAGTTGGATTCATCACACATGAGCTCAAATGGAAGGTTCCACCACAGGGGCTGTATGATTGGTGGAGTGGTCAGACACTTATTTAGCTCATCAAATGATACCCTTCATGAATCATCAAAATTAAAGTCAATATATTTTTGAATCAATCGAGATAAGGGTAGAGCGATCTTACTAAAATCTCTGATAAAGTGTTGATAAAATCCATCATGTCCAAGGAATGATCAATCATCACGCACACATGTAGGATATGGTAGGGATGAAATAATGTCTACCTTAGATTTATCAACTTCAATGCCATGTTGTGAGACTATATGACCTAATACAATTCCCTTTTCGACCATGAAGTGATGTTTTTCAAAATTCAAGACCAGATTTTCCTCAATACAACAATGAAACACATCACCCAAACTAGAGAGACATTCATCAAATGAGGATCCATAAATTTTAATATCATCCATAAATACCACCATGCAGGTCTCAATGAAATCTGAGAAAATAATCACCATGCATCTCTGGAAGGTACCTGGGGTATTGCAAAGTCCAAATGGCATCCCTCGGTAAGCAAAGGTACCGAATGGGTAGGGGAATGTTGTCTTCTCCTGGTCCTCAGATGCAATGGGAACCTGAAAATAGACAGAGAAACCATCCAAGAAGCAATAATGTTTCCTACCTGTAAGTCTCTCAAGCATCTGGTCAATGAATGGAAGGGGGAAATGGTCCTTACGAGTGGATTGATTTAGTTTCCTATAATCAATACACACTCGTCAACTATTTTGTACTCTCACAGGAACTAACTGATCATTTTCATTTTTTATAACAGTGAAACTAGTTTTCTTTAGTATAACCTGGATAGGGCTAACCCATTGTGAGTCAGAAATAGGGTAAATGATACCTGCCTCATGTAATTTTTCAACTTCTTTCTTAACAACTTTGAAAAGTGGTGGATTAAGTCTTCTTTGTGGATGCCTAATTAGTTTAGCCCCGTCCTCCAAGAGAATCCTATGCATGCAAATGGAGGGGATAATACCTGATATGTCTGCCAATGTCCAACCAATTGCCCTAATGTTATCTCTCAAAAGATTCAAAAGTTTTTCTTCATGTTCAACAGAGATATTGTTAGAAATGATAATAGGCAATCTATCACCACTCATCAAGTATGCATATTTATGATTTGGGGGAAATGGCTTGAGTTCCAATGTAGGGGGTGATGTATGGATGGATAAATTGATGCAACAGACATATCTGCACAATTAACATCAGTATCAGAATAAAAATCATCAAAATTATAAAATAATGCATCAAATCCATCAGCATACTCAACAGCCATGTCATAATCAAATTTTAAAAGAACAGAATTTGAATCCACATCAAAATAAAATCCAAGAGAGGTTTGTACATCAAAAACAGGTGTGGAAGTACTCTTAGACGTCAATCTAGATCCAATACTCATAATCTCCCTAAGCATAGGACAATCAAAATCCAGGGAGTTTTTACTTGGTGGTTCAAAATGGGAGATAAAAAATGCAGAATGATCCCTTAAGGGGTACTTCATGGAATCCATAACATTAAATATCACAAATTCATCCCCAAATTCCATGGAAAGTGTACCCTCATTGACATTTATGATAGTTTTTGCAGTTTTGAGGATGGTTCTACCTAAGATAATGGGAGCACGAGAACTTACCTGATCATCCTCCATTTTGAGCACATAGAAGTCTCCTGGAAAGATCATGTCCCTTACCTAGACAAGTACATCCTCAAGGACTTCCGCTAGATATGTCGTAGCTCTATTCACCAATTTCACCACTACTCTCATCGGATTCAACTCACCAACCTGTAAAGAAGATAATACAGATTGATGCATCCCATTTATTGAAGCTCCTAAATCACAAAGAGCATCAGAGAAGTGCAACGCCCCTATGGTACATGGAATGGTGAATGTCTCGAGATCCTTGAACTTATTTGGTGTTGCTAGAGTTGGTGTAATGAGTGCTGAGACATTTCTTCCAAGTTTGATTCTCTCATTTCCCTTGAGCCCTCTTAGATTGGTGCAGAGTTCTTTTAAGAATTTGGCATACCTTGGAATTTTTTTGATAGCTTCAAGTAGATGGATGTTGATCTCAACATGCTTGAATGTGTCCAACACCTCTTTTTGCATCGCCTCTTCAGCCATCTTCTTGGTTTGAACAACCATATTTGGAAAGGGAAGAGGTTTAGGAGGAACATCATCAATCTTTTTCTTACCTTTATCTTTCTCCTTGGGTTTCTCATCAGTTGGTATGGAATGGGGCTTATCTGAAGTTGAGGTGAATCCCGGTGGAATGATAGGTAGAGAAGCATCCATTATTTGCTTCCCACTTCTCAATGTAATGGTACTGACATTCCCCTTTGGATTTGGAGTAGGTTTCGAAGGAAGATTTCCAGAATTCTTACTTACTAGTTCATGGAGGGCAGTGGAAATATGGCTCATTTGAGTCTTCAACTCCCTCAACTCTGAACCTTGACTCTTCATCTTATTTTGTTGATTAAGAATAATTTGTTTCAAAATATCATCAGTGTTAGATTCTACCTTGTGTTTTAGATTCCATTGTTGCTGACTTGTTGATGTTTGATATTCAAATCTCCTTTGGGGTTTTTGGAAACCATGTTGGTAAGGTGGAGGTTGCTGGATGTTTGGTTGAAAAGGGGGCCTTTGTTGTTGCCCAGAGCCATACCTCATGTTTGATTGACCCTTACACCCTTGGTTGAATGTTGGTGCAAAGGAGTCATACTTCTTTTGGGGATGTGGTTGTTGTTGTTGCTTATATGGTCTCCCAGGGAATACTGCTCCACAATATTCGGTTTCTTCTAGTTGGGGGCAATAGTCAGTTGGGTGGCTTGTCTCAGTGCAAATGCCGCAAGGCCTTAAA
Source organism: Viscum album (assembly GCA_963277665.1). NCBI lineage: Eukaryota > Viridiplantae > Streptophyta > Magnoliopsida > Santalales > Viscaceae > Viscum > Viscum album. The sequence continues at coordinate 2,079,150,276 of OY728143.1, read as the reverse complement.
GGAGGGGGTTGGGATGTATTTTGAGCCAAAGAAATCTGCCTCACCATAGTGGTCAATTATTCTAACTTATCATCAATCAAATGACTTTCAAGAGAAGAAGGACTTACCTGATGTACTCCCCTAACATGTGGTGTACCTCAATCGCCAAATTGTTGGGAGTTTTGGGAAATTTTTTCGATCAACGCATATTCATCTACTTCTGTCTTTTCCACCAATGCTCCTTCAGCTGCAGCATCCACCATGCTCTTCTTCGTAGGTGTGAGTCCTTCGTAAAAGTATTCGATGAGTAATTTCTCACTGATTTGGTGATATGGGCAGCTTGCACACAACTTCTTGAATCATTCCCAGTACTCATACATTGACTCCCCTTGGGCTTGCTTAATCCCAGATATCTCCTTATGAATGGAAGTGGTCCTTGATGCTGGAAAAAATCTTTGCAAGAAAAGACGTTTCAAATCGTTCCAACAAGTTGCATCTTCGAGTTGTAAATAATACATCCAATCTTTCACAGCTCCATCAAGTGAGAATGGGAATGCTCTTAATTTGATTTGGTCTTCAGATACATTTCTTGGTTTTTAGGTTGAGAAAACCACATTAAATTCTCTAAGGTGTTTATTGGGATCCTCACCTGAGAGGCCATGAAATTTTGGAAGAAGATAAATTAATCTAGATTTCAATTCAAAGTCTGATTCAAGATTTGGGTTTGCAATACAATTTGGTTGATAGTTAAAATCAGGTGCAGCCAATTCTCGAATGGTTCTATTAAGTTCATTTCCATTATTTTCAGCCATTGGTTCTTGTTTTATGGTTGAATTTGAATTGCTTCCAATTTCAATGTTTTGTAAGTGGAAGAATTCTCCAACTGGTTGAATATTGAAACTTTCTGTAGACTGAGAATGTATGATTCGATCCCTAAGGCTACATTCAATCTCAGGGTCAAGATCTAAGAGACCTTTGGGATTAGTTCGTGTCATAAATCAAATAAAAATTAAAATAAAGAAATTCTACCATATTAAAATAAAAATAATAAGTTTGAGATGATGGTCTAAAAAGAAGTAGAAGAAAATAAAAGAAGAAGAGAAAAAAATCAGATTGAGTAAAGAAGGAAGAAAGAATAGAGGAAGAGAATAAAATGTAAAATAAAATAAATACCTATAATTGGTTGAAATAATTACTTGTCTCTTTGGAAATGGTTCCAATTTGAAAGAGAATTGTCCTGGGTGCCCCCAAATGATTAGTGGTTTTTGGGTTCTTAGGTGCAGCAGAGTGGCTGACCAAGGTCGCCTCTCAAAGGAGGAAGTAAATTAAAAAAACTTCTTAAAGGTATTTTAAAAGTAAAATACAATATAATTAAAACACTACATGAAAGGATGGGGGTGTTTTTTTATCAATTATAAAACTTGAAGAAGTTTGCTGGAAGAAGATTGCATTTTTTTGTTTTTAATTTTGAAATGAAGATTGATTAAAAAGACACAACAAGAAGATGTTTTTTAGAAAATATTTTAAAAGGCGTAATCTATCTAACTCTACCTATTCATTTACTTATTAATCATTATCATTTAAATCAATATTCACTTAATTATGATCCCCTAATTTTTTAACCCTCGAACTCTACAAGAGTTAACTTAACCACAAAGATAAAATTACTTAAATCCTAGGCTAGCTTCAGAACACACAATCGCAGCACCCTGCACTGATTGTTGTTATAAGGTTAGATTATGGTCAGTGGTTAATTAGAGAACATATCCATTCTGTAAATGAGGATGAATTGTGTTTGGGTATTATATTTGAACTCTGCAAATTTATCCTGTGTGGTCTTGTATTACCGACTAAGATCGCGCTCTCACAATTTACACAAAATCTCAACCTCGCGTGTTTTTGAGTTAATTATTCAATTTCTTTCTTAGTTTCTTATAATTTAAAAACACAATTCATGGATTATATTAATTTAATTACAGTAGCTTAATTATTCAAAATAATTAAATGAATAGGGTAGAAGATAGATTGATCACTAAAAAACTACTCTTCCATGGGTGGTGTGGTCATCGTGGAGACGTTTTGTATGAGCAAAGGATTGAAAGGGTAGGACTCAATCTCGTCTCCACTCTTGATTCCAACCCAATTATTAAGATTAATATAATTAAAAAATGAATGAACATAGAAGATTATTTGAATAAAAATTCAAGCTACAAACATGAAAGAAAAGAAATACAAAGAGGAGGTGGGAGAGGAGAGCCTTTTTGGAAGAGAGGTTTGCACAAAGCCTTACTTATACCAAGAGTTTTGAGGGGATCCCAAGAGACACCCTTTCAGAAAAAACTTCCAAAATCTTCGAAAATCAATCCCAAAGAGTGAAAACCCCCCCTTTAAATAGAGTTTGTGAGGGATAGGGTTACATAACTTTTTAAGTGTGAAATGAAAACTCGGCTAAATATTTTATTCCAAGTTTCACTGCATATTTGACCTCCAAAACGCGTGAATTGGTCCTCTTTCTAGAAGGATGATTTGTGCAGAATCATGTCCCCGAGATTTTCTCAAACGTTGGTCTCAATCCAAGCTAAGATGAAGAAGATACGGGCCAAATTTTAAAGCAATTTTCAATATGGATGGTTCTGTCCACCTTTGTCTTCCTGGCCCATTTACTCTCATCAAATGCACAATCCATCTCCCATGCCCTAAATATAATTTTTATACCATTATGTTAGAAACACATTTACAAAATATTATGTCCAAATATTTTACATAACAATATTTATGTCTGAAATACTACAGTGAATTTTAAAAGGGTAAAACTGGATTTTTCATCAAATTTGCAAATGAATGATCTAATCCCAAATATTTCATAATTGATCATATTTAGCATAATGTGAGGAATTTTTATAATTTATTATCAATAAAATATTCAAAAAATAGTGTCTTATTAGTGAGCTACCCATATTTTTAAAAATGAAGTTTCCAAATTTAATCTTGTATGAATTTATGGAATTTCTACCCCATTTTCTCTCCCACTAAATTGAATCATCCTTGGAATCTTAAAAAGAAGTTCCACCTCCCTCCTTGGGTGATTTAAAGACTTAATTTATTATATTTTAATGTATAAACCTTAGGTAAAACCTTTTTCCATTTTCTCTTCCCCATTTCACATCTCCTTTGATATATACCTCTCCCATGAAACCTCGTGGATGGACTGGTCGAATTTATGGATTAGAGTGGCATATTCTATGGGGGTTTCCTTAATAGTGCTTACTTGGTTTCCCTTGTCACTTTTTTGAAAATTCTTCACGAAAGGTGATGACTTACTACTCAATATCCATTTAATAGAGGTAAGTGTTTTTATTCACAATTTTTTTTTAGAATTTCAACGTGTTCTTGAGAATTTTAAATGTTTTATTTATTAAATTATAACTTTATATGACGATCCAAGTAATTTTTATAACTTTTTAAAAGAGGATTACAACTTGGAAAAAATTATTAAATGTTTTTTCATAGTTCAATACATATTTAAATTTATGAGTGTTTATAAAAAAATCAAAGGTTTTTTTTAGTGGATTTTTTGGTAATCAAAGGTTTTTACCATGTCTGGTTTATAAATTTAAAAAATGAAATATTTTGGTTTCTTGAATGTTTTTTATTGGAAAATGGATTACATATTGAGAATAAATTTCATGAATATATTTAAATGGGTTTATTTTAAAAAATAATTTGAAATGAAATGTAAAATTATGAGAAATGACTTGGCATTCTAAGATTGTTTTAATGAAGGTTCATTTGTCCCGTTGGATTGGTTTTCAAATGATGTAATTATATGAGACCCTCTTGATCTGCTATTTGATTATGATTGAAATGGATTTTATCCTTGAGGTGTATACTTTATTATGTTTTATATTAATAATTTTCAAGGTTGTTTCTTAAGAGGGTTCCAGGGTGAGGAAGATATATTGCGTATAATTATGATTCATGAATTTATTCATGTTTCATTTTTCACAACTTATTGTTTCTTTCATGGTTTCACTAGGCTCTAAGTGAGACATATATGCTTATAATATATTATATTTTCACACACAACTAGTGCACCCCTTGTTATTTGTTAGGTCTAGTGGGAGTGTCTCACAATCCTATGTTTGGTGCAAGCTAGTTGGGTGGATTATGTTACAGATGAAATATAGCATAGTAGATGATCCTCATTTGGTAGGTTCTTGTACCATATCACCATATCACCTAGTGTGCTTCCTATTATACTAGAATACATCCCTCGAGAACTCTAATTCTTTTAGATCTCCATTTTTATTTTCCTCTATGTCACTATGATCTATTGTTTCTACTTTATTTTTTTATTATATATTTGATGTGGTTCTTTGGTGTTTTGTTTTATTATTATTATAAATTTTCTTGTTTCTTCTTTTTTATTCAAATGAGGTTCAAAATGAGATCATTTTAAATGATTTTTTATGTAAAATTATCTTAGTATGAATAAGTGTTTTTAAAAGTTATTTCTTTAATTTAAATTTAAACAAATAGAAGTTTTATAAAATTATGTATCATGTGATATTTAGTTATAATGTTTCTACCTATGAAAACTATTTTATAAATATATTTAAAACTAGAATAAACAAAATGGAACTTTAAAGTAATTTCAAAAAATCATTACTGAAATCCTATTGATATTGGTTTAAGTCACACCTTGTATACACCATTTTGTTTATGAAACTATTATGTTTTCTTTTCAGGTTCCTTAACATTGGTTATTCGGGTTTATGTATTTAGGTTGTTCATGATGGTTGGGGTTTTAAGTGGAGGATGACCAAGGGGTCACATGTATAATAGTAGTGGTTTTTTTTATTTTTATTTAAGGTATTTTAAATGTAACTCTCTTGTATTGGATTTATTATTGGTTTAATTTTTATATGAGATACTGGTTTTTATTGTCCTTCAATTCAGGTGATGTCATTTTACTTATTATTACTACTTATTTAATTTCTATTTAGTTATTTGGATTTGATCAATTATTTTATATTGCATACTCAATTTGGATTTTTCTATTTTTTGAGATTTATCTTTTTTATGAGCGTGAAATCATTCCTAATGTTTCGAATTTGAGACCCAGTAATTAGTTTCTAGTAGAGGGAAATTCGGAACTCACATTAGTAATGTCATGGGCCAGCTCAGGTACCTAGTTTAGGGCTGATCCAGGTTGGTTCATGAAAAAATGGTACCAAAGAAACCTCTTTCTATTTGACGTGTGTCTGGGTTTTACGGGGACTAAGATCATTGTTGGGACTTAGGTAGAGGACATGGAAATGTTCTTGTATAACTCTTCTTCACATAGAATTTATAGTTTCCCAAGGTGGATAAGTATTTATTTTGAGTTATATTTTGGATTTATTAGATTGATTTTGATATTTTTTAGGGATGTATTGATCCCAATTGAGTATATTGGAGATTTTTGGTGGTTTTCTCAGGTATGGACGATGAAAGTGAAAAACAAACTATCCTTTTATGGTTAGCTTGCATGATCATATAAACTATGTGGATCTATGAAGAATCTTTTTGAAACCTTACATATCATATTTCATGATTGGTTCCTAGTTTAGCAGATTATGTTTCCAAACTGTGAATAGGGTTGTTTCTCCTCTATAAGTTTTCTTTTATCTCCCTAGCTATCAAAAATGATCCCAATAGCACTTACCATTGGTTTTTGGTTAAATATGGGAGTTTATATAGTGAATTTGAAATTTTTAGACTATTTTAAATAATTTTTACGGTTAAATATTTATCCTTTCCTTAGCGAATATTTTTTTTCATGGAAATAGGTTTTAAAAATAAAGAAATGGATTTCATAGTGTATTTTACATGTAAAAATTATTTTATAGTGGTTATGAATGGATTATTATTCCCCGGAAATTATTTAAAATATAATGGTTTTAAAAAATAATTGGGAATTGTTTTGGAGTGATTATGAATTAATATGAAATTTTTTGGTTTTATGAAGAAAATTTTATAAGAAATTTTATTTTAGAAAATAGGGGTCTTTCAAAAAATTTAAATGAAATGGGATTTTTAAAAAGAATTATAAGAAATTTATATTAGTTTTGAAAATTTTAAGGATGGGTTTCTCATATTGTTTGGTTGGTTGAGTTATGTTTTTTTATTATTTTATTTTATTTTGGAATTTTGTAATTGGATTTTGAAAACATGGACTAATGGAGTTCATGTTTCATTTCATTTAGAATATTCCTCCCAAAGATTACTTGAAAAAAATTGGGAAGTTTGTTCATTGTGCTGATATTTAGAATGGATCCTCTAATCATTTAGCAGTTTTTTCTTCACTAGTTAACTCTACTCCGACTCATGGTTGAGTGAGGTATGTGAATTATTCCCTATACTTCGACTCCAACTACAACTTCTCAATTCAAAGTGGTATTTTTCCTGATCTTGGAGCTGACAAGGTTAAAATCCGACCATCATCTTATGAGGGGTTTGTTTCTAGTACCCTATGAGTGGAGTTTAGTCATGGAATTTCAATTTAAGAAATTTGGGATGTTATATGGGATGGAAAGTAGGAGTTGGTTGAGCCCAATATAGAAGGTATTGTTGATAAGGGTTAGTCACTTCCGGAGAAAGTGAAAAGGCATCTTGGATGCTTCCTATATGAAGAAAATAGGCATTATATTTCATTTTGTTAGAAATATTTGAGGGAATGTTGTTGGTGTGGTCACTTGGTCCATCTTCAAAAGTTTTTTATGTTGATTTATCAGAATGGGAATCCATGGGTGAAATATGGGTTTAAGTTTTTCATTCTTCAACTATTTTTGGAATCTATATTTAGTATATATTGAAGATTTACATTATTTTTATCTTATGGATGATAGTGAAATGTAATTTATGGATTCATGTGTGTGCCTCATAATCCTATTCGTATTTTCTAGATCTATGTATAGTGGAAGAAATTATCAAGGTTGATCCTCACATAGCAATTTTTAGATTTTATGGATCATTCACAATGTACAAGACATGAATGTTCTGACTAATGAAAATTTTTACAAATAATATCAATATATAAAATGGAAGAACCATGAGATGATATTTTCAAGTTAAAGTTTTTATTATTTTAAATAAATCATAAAAAAAATAACTCTTTTTTATATCTTTCATCAATGAAGTTGTTGATATTTTGAAACCCTATTTGGTCCACCATCATTATACCTCAATAATCCAAGTGTATAATCCCTCTAGCAGTGATCCACTTGTGATCATTTGATCTCTAAATAACAGTGATGAATCATTGATTTCTATCATGAATATTTTATCATCTTGTGTTACTCACATTTGATAGCTTCACATTCCTTCAGGCTTGAAATAATATATCATGTTATTCTCATTATTTATAGGATTAGAGGAGTCATAATATCTTGAGAGGAATATATTATGCACAATGATTAACATTCTTTATAAAATGATAGTGGTCTATTTATAAACCCAAGATTATGGTTTAATATTTTATTAATTACACAAGGTCCCTTAATAATTTATTAAACCCATATAAAACCCCATGAAATGTAATAAATTATTATTATTATTTTCTCATGTCTTTTCATAACTGGATAAATAATAAATATTATTTTACCATCTTACAATTTAATATTTATTGCCAAACTTTTTCTTAGTCCTCTTGTAATCCTTGTAATTTATTGAATACCCAAATAAATATTTTAATTAAATATTTAATATTAAATAAATATAATATATTCATGTAATTAGATAATTTTATTATTAATAAATTTTTATAAAATTTATGTGATCAATAAATCTTGAATAAAAGTTTCCTCATACATGGGAATAATGTGTATTCCAATGATTAAATTCAAAAACAATTTAATTAATATTAATGAAAACACATAGTTTGTAACCCTCTATAATAATTCCTTATTCGTATTAGGGGGGATTGATTAAATTCCAAGATTACTATATATAAACGGGTCAAGGAACCCAATTATAAGAAGTTAATATCGCTACATAGACAACCACATATGAGTCTGGATTGTTTAATATAATCCAATTTTCATGATATCTCATCATGAGGGTTGCACACTCATGTCATCAACTTGTATCTTGATATGTATTTCTTTGAATACCTAGAATAAACTCTTCATTACACCATGTCCATAGAATTTAGTAAAACAGTTTTATTTCAATCAATGGTATAAAATATCAACTTCTATAAATATGGAAGGGAAAAATCCTTCCTCAACTTATTCATTAATAACATGTCATTTTTCATGCATCCAACATACCCAACATCACCAAGAACTGTCTCATTATGATTTATTATAATACATATAAGTGAGAGAGTCATCGTATATATTAATAATAATATTAAAGTCTAAGAACCATTAGAAAACTCATAGAAAGGAATATCTAATGAAATATAAACATGTGGAAGGCTTACTGGTGGGTCTCTTCTTGTAATCTTCCATTTTATATATTACCAAGTATGAACTTCATGAGATGAAGTATTATATTATTATGATTACTCACACAGAATAGTAAATATTATATGTATCCCATCATAGAATGTTATCTGACCACATAACTATATTTAATAATATCCTTGTGGAATTTCAAGGTTCTCATCTTAGAAGTGAATTACTATAACCTTTTAAATGTGACAGATGATCTAGGAAATTGTTACATTACTATCATGTAGAAAAATGACTAATATGTAATAAGATAATTTCTTAAAATTAACATTTTTAAAATATATATACAATTCAAAGTATAAACAGTTGGTTCTAGGACACCAACTCTAACAAACTCTCACTTAGACAATATCCAAAACCTACTTACTTTTAGTCTACTAGATCTCACATCATAATCATGTTTCTATTGAGATAAGTATTTTTGTCAATAATTATTTCATGTTATTTTCCATGGATACTATGCTCATTGTCACTTTATCACTATGACAAAAATTCCTCAAGATATGATATTTATGAAACATTTCCTTTATCCACTAATATGATGTTTCCCCTTTGAAAGATCCACCACTACAGTATTATCACAATAGATTTGGATAGGTATTTTACTACTATAAACCACAACAAAATCTTAAATGAATTTGAGAATCCAAAATGATTCTTTAGATACCATAGATCCCTCAATATACTTATACATAGATATATAATTAGTGAAAAAAACACCATGATATTTTTTGAAATATTTTTTTAAAATAAATTTAACTTCTTTGATATCTTTCATTATATGCAACAGTAAGGTTAAATAAACCATGATATACTATTAAAATATTATTTTTAAAATTTATTGTATATACTAGCCATTGGATTGGAAAGTATGAACAAGACCAACAAAATTATAAAAAATGTATGGATACATATGTACAAAATTAATTGATCAGTTATAACTTATTATAAATGAAAATAAAAATCAGTTTAAAGAAAATAAATATTTGGCTGGAAAAAAAATTTGTAATGTATTTTTAGTTTAATAAATTAAATTAATCACTACTAGTTAAATATTTTAATTAAATTTATATATTATATATTAAAATAAATTACATTCATTTAATATTTTTCTAAGCATGTTATAAGAATAAATCAAGCTTTATGATTTAAAATATTTTTTTTAAAATAGGTTTTCATCATATTTTACAAGATTACATTTAAATTAATTTTTTCCACTTACATGTATTAAATTTAATAAAATGGACTCTATGTTTTTTATAATGATGCTCAAATTTTGTAAATAGACCCCTCTTATTTTTGACCAATATGATTAGTAATGGAAAATCTATCACCTCGGTGAAAGGTAATTCGGGATCCTCTAGGTTAAAACTATATGATAAGGCCATAATTTTTCATCCTAATTCTTATTGGATGAATTGAATTTGACACTTATCAACTTATTCTCAAATATATATTTTTAAGGGGAATTTGTTCAAGAAAATATCAATATTTAAATCAAAGTAATTTACAAAATGCCACTCTCTTAGTTTTAAATAAACCTTATATGTACAAAAAGGGACAAAATAAAGTTAAGAAATAATCTAAGTGTATATTTTGATATTAATTAAAATAATTTCATTATATAAATTTATTTATAATATTTATAATTTATATAATTTCCTTAAATTCTTATGCAACCTCGATGTGGTATTTCTCAAATTAATGAAAAAATATAATAAATGATTTTAAAAATAATAAAATTAATATAATTTAATAGATTTAATGTGTTCCGTGATTTTTTTAGATGAATATTAAATATTATTATTATGTTAAAGGAGTATATTTTAATTTCAAATTTGTATCTATGTCTTTTAAGAGAAATTAAATGAATAGTATCCAAATTTGAAATAATGATATTTTATGAAAATATTATTTAATTAAATTACCTAGAAATCATAAAAATATTAAAATATTATAAATGGTAAAAGATATGGTGTAAAAATTCACTCCTTACCAATTTAAATTCAATTTTGAACCATTTTTATTGAGAATTATTTTAATATATTTTAATCTGTTATGAAATTTCTAGGGTTCCCCTCCCCACATTTATAAAATGGAACCTCTACTTTCTATTCCTCACACCACATTGAGCCTTATAGCTTGAAAATCCACTACCAATTTCTATTAAAAACTCCCCTATCCAAATTATAGTGGTTTTTTTCTTCCAAAAGTACTAACCCTAGAGCCATTAAGGGAATATCTAAATGAGTCATTTCACATAAGAGGTAATCTCCTTAACCAATCACTTTCTTTTTACATATTCAATTACCTCCTCTAAATATATTATATTTTTAATAAAATAATAATTCCATATAATAATATACCAAAAAAATTATTATTATTAAACCACCTATATTCACCCTCTTTCAATCAAATGGGAAGTGAAAATATCTCTCTTGCGTATGTACGACTTACTGTCTCCACGCGGCAATACAATTCATTTCTCATCACCATTTTTTATGGATGGGTATTATTATGGGTTTAAAATTTATACATGATACTTATGAAAAAATTATATTTATATAATTATAATATCATATCTATATTCTTACCTTCGAAACTATTGGAAAATGATAACATTGATTGTTCCTACGTATGGACTAACACGTCCACAAAGTGATGTGATTTGATTTTCATTTATTATTTACTTGGATGGTAATGATGACGGATTTAAATAATATATATATGATATATACAATATTATAATTATATAATATATATTTATTATTTACCTTTATTTCATTCCATTCATGGAAAATTTAAAAAAGCATTTATGCGTGTGTACGACCTACTGTCTCCAGGAACAGTGTAGTTAATTTTTCTATCTCTACTTTTATAGATGAATATAAACATGTATATAATGAATATGTATGATATTTAATTTCTTATTAAAAATTTTTATATAATTTAACCATGGTCAATGTATAAGTACCAAAACTACCGAACAAAAACATACACGAAAAATGAATCAAATATCACTCTGAATGGTGATTTTAATAGAAAATTGTTAACAAAAATGTGATAAAAGGTTATAAGTAAATCATATATGGTATGATATATATGAGTATGGTTTTATAATTTATATACAATAAATATATATTTATTATATTTGAGATTCCAACACTTAAAAAGGAAGTCATACCTAAGGTATGATATTTTTAATCTCTCTTTTATTTCTAGGAGACATATAATGTATTCCCCACTTGTTTCTTTTATATAGCTTATATAATTACCCTTTGAAATTTTATGTAACACTAATATATCTTATGAAATATATTTTTCAAATTAATTTAATCTTTTAAATTTTTTATATTACATGTAACATTGAGTTTAGCTTCCATTACACACAACATTGAGTTTAAATGAAACGTGACATATTTTTAGAATATTATTATATGATAGATATCACAGGGCTATAAGAATATAGAGTATGAATTGTATTAAAAAAATTATAAAAAATATATTGTGTACAAATTTATATAAAATGAATAATTTGGGGACTATTTAATTAAAAAATAAAATAATCGAATTCTTTTCCTGAAAAACTATTTTTATTCAAACAAATGCATTTTACATCAATAAATAAATGAAAACAACATTTGGTGAATAATTTAAATTAAAAATATATATTATATATTCAATAAAAATTGTAAAATTCATCTTATGGTTTTTTTAGAAAAGTGAAAAGAATAAATCCAATTTTATTCTTTAAAATTCTATTTTTGTAAAAAATAGTTTTTTTCATTTTTGCACACTAATATTAAAAATAATTTTTGATTATTTTAGAAACATTATTTAAAACTATTAAGTTTATTTTTTAAATAATAATATCAAAATTATATTGGGTTGATTTTTTTATAATTTTTTGAAATGATTAATTTTTTGATGAATAGTGAAAATACTGAATTGTAATTGAAAACTGCATTTTTGTTTAAAATATTTATAAAGTTAAATAATATTATAAATTTATTATAAATATAAATTAGTTCAATTATATATCTATTAATTAAATTTAAGTCATTATAATAATTTTCATAATTAATTTTGATATAAAAACATGATAATATATTAAACATTTTCTCTTTGAAAACCCACTTTCTCGCCACATCTATGGGATTAATTTTAAATTAAATTTTTTCACTTATATTAATGGAATTTGTAAAAATTGATTCCATATTTTTAATAATAATAATTTATATTATCTAATAAGGTTGAATTAATTTTTTCCCATAATGAATAGTAAAAATTAGTAAAAATTCTTTATCGTGGTTACGGTAAAAATGCGTTTATCGGGGGTTAAACTAAAATGATAAGGGTTAAAATTAAATAGAAACTAGTATAAAATATATATTTCACTCCATATTTGGAAACTATAATGTCTCATTCTTGAACATACTCTATTTTAGACTCTTTTGGCATGTGGAAAACGTGATTACACCTTTTTCTTTTCAAATATTACAGGTGTTCTACTTACAACACTTATAAAAGTCTACCCCTCCTCTCTTATTCACACCTTAAAATAAATTTTAATAGTAAAATACCAACCCAAATCCCTTAAAAACATCCCTAATATCATCATACAATATGTTTTTTTCATAAATCCATCCTAGGAAGGATTTTGGTGCAAACCTTAGGAGGATACACAAAGAAGAGGTAATGTTCTTCAATGAGGGTTTTTATTTTATTTCTTCGTCCCCCACCTTCAATTCATATTAAACCAAACTGGTATAATAACATAATTATATTCCATATAATTATATGTTTTTATGTTAATTTAATTACCTAAAACCATCCGCACTTCCATCAAATGGGTTATGAAATCATCATTTGTGTGTACGGCGGACTACCACCTCACGAACCGATGTCATGAATTTTTCATTACCACCTCTCATGGTTGGGTATGATGATGGATATAAATAATATATATGATATTAATAACATAATTAAACCTATTTAGTAATTATATAATATATACCTCTTTAATTCTCTTTCTATAGGAGATAGAATAATGTCACTCGTGTGTACAGCGGACTACCGCCTTGCAAAGTGATGTGATTTGTTTTCTCTAACGCATCGCATGGAAATAAATAAATACAAATTTAATGAATATATGTGATATAAATGAAATAATTATTATATTCATGACATATTTATAATTATTAAATTATAATATAACATTTTCTTTCTTATATGTTCACTCACTGAAAGATGATGACGTCGTTCATGTGTGTGTGGACTACCGCCTTCACAAAATGATGTGGCCCTCTCTTTTCATGATCTCACCACATGATGGATATGTATAAGTATATTTAATTAAATAATATGTTATTTATGACATTATTATCATTGTTTAAAGATAAAATATTACTTACCACATTTTTATAATGATCATTGAAAGATAGAAATGTTACACATGTGTACGTATGACCTATCATCGCCATGATCGTAACATACTTAATTTATTTAAACCATATTTAATTATTAGTATTTAGAGTTTAATTTATGTATAAATTTTAAAATTATTTCTTTATTATTATTCTTGAGATTATATAACTATGATCAAAATAAGAGGACCAAATTAACAAACCAAACATATACAAAAAACAAAGTAGTTATTTCCTGAAACGTGACTTAAACAAGGAAATTTTTATAAACAGGTAATAAAATGTCATAATAAAATCATATATGGTATGATATATACAATTATGGTTATGAATTAGATTTATAATAAACTTAAATTTATTATATAAGTGGTTTAAATGTGTAAACAAGAAGTCGAGACTTAAGGTGATGGATTTTCAAATCACTTTTTACTTTCGTGAGAAACAAATCATATTCACCACATATTTATTTTATGTGGTGTATATAATTTCCATGAATGTATTTTATGATTCTTATTCTGAAAATTATGGTGATTACATATCCATTTTATGATATATCTTTTATGTGTATTATTTTTCAAATGATTACCAAAATGGTAATGCATTTCTATTACAATCTCACAGTTTATCGAGATCATTTATGATTAATAATCCTTTGTTGAAATATTATAATCTAACACTCATTAATTTTCATAAATTTTCTTCTCCACTTTTTATGTAATAATAATACATTTTTTCCCCTTGATTTATTCTCTTTATGTACTCAATAGTTAAAAATAATGTTTTTAAGAAAAAAAATCTTTATTTATCTCTTCTCTCGAAAACCATTTTTCTTCCAAAAACATGTTTTCTAAAAATGTTTAGAATTTTTTTAAAAAATATATTAAAATTAAATATTAAATAAATTTTTACCCATGTTTATATTTTTTTTAAAAACTATTCTGAAATTGATTTTCATATTGTTTCCCAAACAATGCATATTTTTCTTTTAATGTAAATGTGCATGGAATATTTATTTTAAAATGAATGAAATAAACATGATTAAATTACATCCTAAACATTATTTGATTTGAATAAACATTTATAAATTTTCACGGTTATTTTAAAAAAATATAATTTTCAAAATGTTTTTATTAATTTTTAGTTTTAAAAATTAATTTTCAAATAAAATATATTTTCACCGAGAAATGGTCCAAGTGATATTTCCAAATCATTCTCCAACTAAGATGAAATCCTTTGATGTAAATTATTAATTTTTGGGTATATGAACCAAGGATACCATTCTTAATATTTATCTAAATGGTTTATCACGACAATATTTTTACAAAACCTGTTTCTCTTCCATGGGTTATACCACAACAAAATTCTTATGAAACCCAATTTTTTCCATAGGTTATGCTATGATGAAATGATAAAATTATTATAAAACTTTTCACTTCAACATTGGTTATAATATGATCAAATTTTTATGAAACCCATTTCAATTCAGGGTTTATGATATGATTAATGTTTTATGATCTTGTTTCATACATATGTTTTTATTTTCATTATATGATGTGTGGGACCTATATCTCTCTCCAATTAATTCGGTAAATATTTATATTGCATGAGATAGTCAACATTAGAATAGGGAATCAACCCAGATCAGTAAGGGACTTTTTTCTCTATGATGCTCATGGGAGTGGACCTTGACTGCTATGATGGTTTGGGGAGTGAACCCATTCCATTATGATAGCCCTAGTAGTGAACCTTAACTAAGATGGAAATGTATTTCTATGTTTATTTATATAGAATAGTTATATGTCTTATGCCAATATTATGCTCTCATGGATCATGTTCCTTGATCCACTTATGATTCATGTCTTATGAAATACCAATATTTATGACATGACTCAATATTATGATCTTTAAAATGTATGGTATGTTTTTAAAATTGTATGCTCATGTTACCATTATTTTCATATTATTCTAACATATTTCCCTTGATTACACTTACTGAGGATATGATATCACCATTCTTATGTTTCCCTTCCCCAGGTTACGAAGAAAGGTTATAAGTAAGGTATGTTATTGAAGAGTATTATAAGGGAATATATTTATGGGAAATGTTTAAGATATTTTACAAAATTAAAATATTATTTACCTAGTCTCCAAAGTCACTAAACTGTTATGGTCCCTAGGAGTGTGTCTGTGTAATTTATTGAATATTAATCTGAAAAAAAAAATGTAATATTTATGTATGAAAAACATGGTTTTATATAATTGGTATAAAAGGAAAGTTTTATCTAAACTTTTTAATCTAGGATGAGAAAAATTTAGTGAGATCTCTGAAGATGTTTCTAAGGATATTTATAAGGATGTCTCTAAGGATAAGTCTAAGGATGATTCTAAGTATAAAAAAATGTCTTGGAATTTTGATAAAGGATAAAGAAAGTATTTCCCGGGAAATTATATCCCTTCCTAGATACTATAAGTAGATTTCACTCTAGCATAGAGTTACCTAGGGGTAATAACTTTAAAAGGGTAACATTGATATGGAATTGATTATCACCTAGTGAACTAAAATGATCATTTCTACACACCTAGTTTAATACTCCTTGGGGATATGCTTCTTAAGTTCAAAAACTATTTACAAACCATCATGATGGATTTAAAAAGATGATGACTATGAATAACCTAGGATAAAACTAAGGTGTCATAGATTAAAAATAGGTTTTAATCTTTTATATAACCTATAAAGTATTTTCATAATTATTTGGTTTCCTATTATGATTAGAATTGCTCACCCTATGCTTTTTGGTTTTAGTGAATGGATGGAACTAAAAAAACTAGGTTAAAATTGAATGTGGATAATAATTTTCTGATGAGTAACCAAATTAAATGATAAATAGATTAAAGGATATTGTGATTATTCCTAATCAGTTATCACATAAAATTATTAGCAATGTGAACCTTAACCGATTCTTGGACTCAACAAAGTAGAGAATGACAGAGTTCACTGAGAGTTTGGGTAGTGGAGACCATGGAGTAAAGAAGATTAAATTTTCTATATGGTGAGAATGTTTGATGATTCACTCAAGGGAATGTATAATATGGATGAGAATATGATTTGGGTGTGGAAAATGTTGACACGAAGAAAATAATTTCAAACTAAAAATGAAATATTTAGTTAACAAAATGGGTGAGAATAATTGTCTTAACAATGTATCATCGATTGTTGAATGTTTTAAATTTGTAATGTATGGTCATTATGAAAATAGATGTCCTAAAGTGATATATCATGAAGTGAATCATCAGTGTTTTATGAGTAATGGTTATATTGCTGATGATGAAGAAACTAAAAATGACATATGAAATGAAATAAGTGTTAAGGAATAAGATGGTGAAGCCTTGTTATTCATTTGATAATGAAGTGGGATGATTGATGTGATTATTTATTAGAATAAAATATTTATGTTATATGAATCATGAAATATATAAGGATTTTTTGGTTTAAGTTTTTCATTCTGAATTTTTAAGAATATGTTAAACAGAACTGATGGAATAGAAAATCGATTTAATGGAAAGGAAATAGTTTATAGAAAACTCATTATTAAGGGAAGATAACTCTTAATATGTTCTTGACATTGAGAAAATGGTGTTTAGTTTTGATAAAGAGATGATTAATTTGGATAATGTAAATTGGATAGTATTTATGACCACTAAATTGATAAAGGGGTTTTTGAAAAAGGGGTTTATGTTATCATTTATAGATTTCACAAAATTATTGGATCTATTAAATATGTTAAATAATATATAGAATTATTCAAGGAATAAGGAATCATACAAGTTTCAATTGAGGTTTTATAGTAATTCTGGTTATTACCAAGATTTAGGAGAATATATGATAAAGGTATTTACATGATTGGTATTTGACAATCAAGATCCACTTTATGATATATGGGGGATTAATATTAGGTTGATTTTGAGAAATTTAGTGACAATATTTAAAAATTTCTAGTTTTTGAGGGGTTATCAGGTTACAAATTTATGGAATGGTTTATTTTGAACTTTGGATGAGGTTTTAGAGATTAACATATTACAACACCATATGAATATTTATCCATATTGGGTATGCAATGCTAACCTTTTTATAACTAAAGATAGAAGGAGTGAATTATCATTCTATTATGGATCTTATTTAGTGCTTCAAACATAAAATATGTATCTATTATATTGATAGATAAATTAGAAATTTATCAAGGTACAACTAAAGGATGAAATTGTGCCTTTGAAATAAAAGGATATCAAGTAATTAAATTTTCATTTGTTCAATGGAAAATAAGCTCCCCAATATTAGTAAAAGGATATTGAAATAAAATTTTTTCCTCCTATAATCAATTTTTATTATATCAATGACCAACTTCATGCCTATTTGGTTTATGGATTTTTTTTCATTAACCTTATCTAGATCACCCACTTTCTAATGATCATTAATCTTTTTAAAGAGGATGTTTTATTAACCCTTTTTTATGATGTGGGTTTCTATGATAGAGATTTCGAATTTTAGACCTTTAATGAATGAGATGAATTTCAAGGGTGAACTTCATTTAAAGGGAAGAATGAAACACCCTGAGATTTTGGGAAATATTTTTTTCAAATTAATTTAATATTTCCAATATTTTATATTACATATACCATTGAGTTTAGCTTGCATTATGTGCAACACTTAGTTTAAACAAAACAAATGATATCACCTAGATATATATTATTATGTGAGAGATAACACCTAGCTATTGGAATGAAAGGTATTAATAGGATTATTTAAATTATGAATGTATATTATTTACACATGTATATAAAATTAATTCATTGGTGACCATTTAATTAAAAATTAAAATAAAGGAAATATTTTTCTAAAAAAACATTTTTATAAAAACAAAATCAATTTACCTCAATAAATTAAAAATAAATTGGGATTATTTTAATAAAACTTATATATTATATATTCAATAAATTTTTTACCATTCATTTTATATATTTTTTATACAATATATAAGAATAAATCCAATTTTATGCTTAAAACTATATTTTTCTAAAAAGTTGTTTTGCACCTTTTTCATGCTTATTTTAAAAAAAATTATAAAATTTTAGAAAATTTATTTGAAAAAAATAAGTTTTTTTAAATAATATCTAAATTATATTAGGGTGAATTTTTGATAATTTTATGAATATATTAATGTTTCTATGAATAGTGATAAATACTAAATTATAATTGAATACTGCCTTTTTTTTAAATTACTTATAAAGTTAAATTATATTTTAAATTGAATATAATGTAAAAAATCAATAGTATATCTATTAACCCTATTTAGATCATTTTAATCTTTTTTATATGGAATTTAGATATAAAAATGTTCAAAACATTTGAACATTTTCTTATTGAAAACATGTTTTCTCATCGCATATGTGGGATTAATTTTAAAATAAATTTTTCTAATTCGGTGAATGGATTTTGTTAAAATATATTACATATTAGGAATCAAAATAATTTATATTATCTAATAATTTCAATGTAAGGACTCTGATTTTTAATTTATTGCTTCAGAATATAATATAGAGTATTTTCAGAGCTAGCATCTGAGACAACATGAAATTTTGAGGTCTAGTTATCCAAAAATTTATTTTTTAAAATAAATTAAATATATTAATATCATGAATATACTATTTTCCTAAAGAAATTATAATAAATTCAAAACAGATTCCTGAATCAGAAATATAAGGGCACCATTGAGTTCATAATTTGGGTTTTACCCTAGGCACGACATACCATTTTTTGACATTGGGAATTTTTGAAAAATTTATTGCATGCATGAATTAATGAAATTAATTAATTAATTAATTTTATATATTTTGATGTAGTGACTAATCTCCCCTATTTAAAAATTGTTTTTCCTTAAACCTAAGGTCATCCACATAATTTAGGGATTGTGAGGAATAGTTGGAGAGAAGATGTTGGAGGATTGTTGGCAGGTGACATTATATTAGATTAGATCGAGGATCATGTGAAAATATGTTTCATGGATCTCACAAATGACAAAAATTCATAACCTTTATTTAGAAGTGATTGATCTAAACACTAGGTAGGAAGTTTTATTTTTTCTTCTTCCCGTTATTTATCTTATAGTGAACGCGGATCAATTCTATGAATAATAATTGATTCCCACATTGACAGATGATTTATTTATAGTTGATAAAATTCATCATTGATTTTTTCAACTTCGTTCATCTAAATATATGAAAACGAATAGAGGTTAAATAAAAAAGGATGAATTCCATTCCTAACATCTTGTGTCTTATGGGTTTCTCCCCCGTTTCTTTACATGCTCATTATAGGCATTTTCTTTGGTTTATGGTTTGGAAATTACTAGGTATTTGATCATTGTGTGAATACTCGTTGGTGAAACATATCAATTTCATGGGTATGTTTCATGATCAAGGGTGGTATCTAGGTGCAATGATGATAGAGGATAATCGAAGGTGGATCATAATAGATTGGTGGTTTCTGTTCATCTTGGTTTTGATATTGCAACTACGGATGGTGCATGGGGGCATTTCCTGAGGATATCTAAAGAATAGAATGATGATATATAGTAATGATATAATTTTATTACCCCATATCTATGATCTCCAATGGTGGTGGAAGTGGAGTTCATGGATGTCATGGAGGAAAAACAAGAGGGCTCTATAAATTTTTGAGTTACATGGTGTGGGATCTGAGATCACACACCACATGGGACCCCCCGCCAGCTATGGAAATAAGGTTTACATATAGAGTTAAATATCACACACCATGTGATCTTGCCACATGCTATGTGACTCCTTCTGTGTGGCTTGGCGTGTAACTCAGAGGTTACTCAAGAACGGGTAGGACTAAGTACACGAACATGGCCAGAGTATACAAACACAGTTTAGTGTACATGGGAATGACTAGGCAGTATGGTTAGAGTATTGATTGATCTCTACATGTCATGTATTGTTCCTACAAACTGTGTATATGGATATTTAAATTTCATGTGAGGTATCACAATATGGGTAGACCATAGGTTGGTTGGACACACCATGTACCCCCAATGCATGCCATGTAGGCTCTCTGAGGGTGTTTAGAGCCCTTTGTTTCTTTAGTTTGGACCAGTATCAGTTGAGCATGTTCCCTTGGTCTATCAACTTTAGGGTATTGTGTGGAATTGCATCCACATCTCTGGATTGTGTTCTTATCTAGAGGATGAGTCTCATATAGAGTTTTTTTTCTCCCTCTATGAGACCAAATTATAATCCTCTATCATTTTATACCCCATGTCAAGTTTGTGGAGTTGGTAAGACTACCTTGATCAGGTAATTGAACCTCCATCTGGTAGGAAATTTTAGTAGGGTTCTTGGTATCTTTGGAGTATGATCCCTTACATAGCCTGTTGATCCAAATTGGATTCTTAGTGTCCCCCAGATGTCACGGGTGTGATCCCCTATTTGAGTATTGTGGTCTTCAGAGACTAGGGAACTTTATTTTGTAGGGATAAATGATGATGACCTCTTGGGTGAATGTCTCCAGTGATGGCGTGATTTATGGAGTGGATTCTATAAAAATGGGAATTTCTTCGAGAAAAATCCTATGTTTGGCAGTTTGGTTATGACCGCCTATAGGTTTTGTGTTCTTCCTGAGTATAACTAGTTTTTGTTGTTTATACATTTATTTACATATCATATTTATGAGCAAAGTATTCTTGATTATTCATTATTAGTGTTTTAGGGTGTCTTGTTGGGTATTGTTATACTCACCCCTACATGGGATCTTCCTGCATGTGTTGTTTTGTATATAGATGATGGACCATCTAAATAATATTAGGAAGACAAGAAGATGGTGGAACATATATTGGTATTGAAAGACCGAGGTGTTTTCTGGGTGGTTACATTTTATAGTATTCCTTTCCCAAAGTATAGTTTGGACTCTCTAAAGTTTTTTGTTAGGCTTCTATTTTTTTCTTTTATCACTTATATTATTTTTTATCATACTCTAATAGTTGGAACATATGAGTGTGCATGAATTGATTTCAGTAGTTTTACATTTCATCATTTTATAGGATAGGATGTGTGGGTGGTACATTAAGATAATGCCTCCCATTTTTTGATTTGCTTACTCGGTGCTGGTCACCAGCCCTTGGACCATTAGATCTAGGATTGTTGTAGTTGTAGTTCAGGCCCCATTAGGCCAGGTCATGATATAGTGGTATCAAGAGAGTCAGTTCTACCTTATTACTAAAGCATGTGATATGGTTTTGGTTGTTTTGGAAATAATGTCAAATGTTTTGACTTTAGATTTTAGGTGAGGGACTCTGGTATTAGTGTGGCGCCAATGTATCCATACACCAAGAATCTGGTCACCATTCTTTAAACTCTTCACATGTAGACATTGGTTGTACGGAATGATTTTTTACATGAATCATATAGGAATGGGTTGGGATTTCCATGTCCTTCTTGATATAGCTCCCCAAATAAACTCTTTGATCATGGTGCATCTTGTTTATTCCAGGATTCCTCTCCAAAGATATCCAAGAATGATTCCATTTCATGATCATGAGGATGATCCTCTGAGTGAAAAGGATTCAGTGTTAGGGATTATACCATAGGTAGAACCTCCACGTGGTTTACTAGCTAAACCACCACCCAATGAGAAGTATCTAGTGATGGTAATTCCAACTAAAGATTCACGTAGGCTAATTTCACTAAAAGAGTTCCAGATGCAGTGACCTTCTGGGTTTTGGGGAGATCCATACCCCCAGGTGGCTGAGGACTAGGTGGAGGTAATCACTTGAGTATTCCACCTTGTAACGATGCCTTTAGATCAGAATTCAATACTCACAGTGAGTCTTATTACTGGATTTTTGGGGTGATAGTGAAGTTTAGTGACTCTATCACATGACGAGATAGCTCTCTACTGGTCGAACTTCAAGAATATCAATAAGGGTAATTTTTATCTGGACACATTATGATCAGTGTGCATTTAGGTGCTTTAGCATCTTTAATAGGGTATTACATCTATTGTGGAGTATACGATGTGTTTTACTAATCTCTTGTTAGACTCTATGGATTTGATGAGGGATCTATTCTCTAGATCATAGACCATTGATCAGGTATTATGTTAGGAAATCAAGACATAAGTAATATATCTCTTTATTCCCACCTATGTTATGGTGCTTGAGTAGGTGTTAGTGTTGGAAATCTTCATGGAAGAGCCCGCACCGATAGTGGGTACTGTTAGTGGGAACCTATGAGATGAGACCTTGGTAGCAGGTAGATGATGGTATTTTCAAGGATTTGGTCATGTCAGTTGCTTTAGGAGATGATCTTATAATAGAGGGTCAGCAGTGCAGGTCTCTTAGGATGGCTCGAGTCGGCCTAGGGAGGGGTGGTATTTCTCTTATGGTAGTTGAGGACATCATGCATGGGGTTTTCCAACCCATCATATATCTAGTTTGGATATGGTCAAAGAAAATTCAAGGCAGGTATAGAGGTAGGGTCATGGTGTTATGAAGGATGGAATACATGGAAAAAGGACCAATATAGTAGTATGAGGTTTCTGGAGGTTTGACCTATTACCACCACCAAACACTGGTGGTACATGCTAGGCTCAGGGAGCTGGTGGTCAGGGAAGAGAACAGATGTAGTCAATAGAGGCATATGACCCCATGGCTCCATGAATGATTCAAGGTATGATCTGTTTCTTTCTTACCTTAGTAGTAGTATTGATATACACATTTATAAATCATTCCATTCTTTCCACTTCTCTGGTTTGATACTTAAATATTTTGGTTTATCCATTGGCTCAACCCTTGTGCTTTGAGACACCAATAGGAGGTGACACAATGATTTTACACTTCTATAAATAGTACGATCTAATTATTGGAGGAGATATCTTTTTATAGAATCACTGTTTAGTAGAGATGATTCCTTATGATTTCATCTTAAATATGGACTAGTTATCCACAGTTCATACCCAGATTGATTGTTTCTGGTGGAGGATGCAGTGTTTCCATAGTGATGGGACTATGTTTTGCTTTATGGGTGAAAAGGAAACCTTGCAAGAGCAGAAATAGATTAAGCATAGGATAGTGCAGAAGATTACTCACCAATTGGCTAGCATGACTCTCAGATTATTGGATGTTATAGGGTACTAGTTCCCGACAGTAGTGGCAGAGTTTGAGCATGTCCTTCCTGTGGATGTCAAACACTTACCTCCCCATTGAGATATTTAATTATACATTTACTTACACCTCGGAATAGCCCTGATATCTTTACCAATATATTGGATAGATCCTATAGAACTTCATGAGATGAGGGTTCTCTTAAAGAACTTAAAAAAGAAGGGATTCGTGAGACCCAGTGTTTCCCCTGGGGAATCCACAATGCTATTTTCCAGGAATTTGGATTGAAGCTTGAGGTTATGTGTGGATTACTAGTACTTGAACTAGGTTATCAAGAAGGATTTGTATACACTACCGAGGTTAATTTTGTAACGACCCGAGAAACCGTGTTTTGGGTAATGACAAGTTTGTTTTACAATGCCACTCGTTAAGTGAACAAACAATCAACTTATAAGATAATAATAATAATAAAATAGAAAAACACATTAAATGAATGAAATATCCTTTTATTCAAACGAGTAACATCACGGTGGCTATAACTCACACTAATCAAAAAAGAAGTTAAGCTAACCAAAAATCACAATTAGAAACCTGATTACAATAATAGGGAGACCGCTTAAAACCACCAAGACCCCAAGAAGGCGGTAAGGGTTTCTGGCATCCATCAGAATAAACATGAGGATGGCTGAAGCCACTGTAATTGTGCTGAGCACCAAGGGAATCACACGAACCATCTCTTCCTTTCTCCTTCAGTCACCTTGAGTGAGGGATACCCCGAGACCAGACTCTTTATAAGAAACCTAATTCTACCGTTGAACCCTAACGGCTATAAATATGACCGTTGGCTCCCCCATGATTCTCCTATCCACTAATGTTTTATTTTGGACCGTTGGAGATAAGAATGGTTTACCCCCGAAAGGTTCGAAAAGTTAATTTTGTAATTTGCTTTAATATTTAAAGAATGACATCAATAATAATATAATTAATTTATTTCTTGTTTCCCCAAAATGCGAATTATATTTTACGTTTCAAAACGGTGTAAATTAATATTATTTTTCTTCCACTATTTAATATACATGTTTTTAATTTGAGAAATTAAACTTTTATTTTGTAATTATATTAAATCTGATGGGTTTTTACTTTGTCTAAGAAAATATGTACTCAAAATCTTGAGTTATATATATACGTTTCACCAAACCTTAAATTAAATGTACTATATTTATCTCTAAATTAAATAAAATTAATAATATTAATGCGAATGTTTATAATTTGAATTAACAGTTTTGAAAACTATGTCAAATCATGATTTCATTTACTTATGTGTTTCGTAGTGGTAATATTTGTATCAATGCACTCTTATGTGTGATTGAATGTAGTTACGTTTAATGTTTAATTAATATTAATCTTTAATTAAGGAAATTAAGGTAATTATCTAATAAAAGAAATTAAAACATATATATATATAATATGTTTTGATAAGATTGAATTAATCAATGTTTTCTTTATATATTAAATGAACCATTGACCTTTCATAATATAATATTAAGTGATCAATAATTTTGGTTTAATAATAATAAAGATAATATAATAAGGTTAATAAAATTATAGTTGTTTAAAAAAAATTAAAAAATAAAATATATATATATAGGAAACCGCGGTAGACCCTTTTTTTCTTTTTCTACACCACATCCCCGCCGAATCCGTTCGATCCAGCATTCTCAATCACAGCCATCCGTTTTTTTTAAGCTGCACTGCTTCTGAATTGTTCGATCAACTCCATAATAATCCCGGCCATCCACCATTTTCCGGTTTTCCTTCTTCCCCGCGTCCCGCGTCTCCTTTCTTCTTCCTTCGATGCGATGAACCAGTAGGACGGCATCGTTTTCTTCTCGTAGGTCGGCTAGTAGACCCCGCCTTTCTCCCTCTTTTCCACAGAGTCGACACCGACTACGCCTCGGATACCCTCTATGCAAGTGAGTCCTCGGTTTTCTTTTTTTTTTAAACACTGGTTTGCACCGAAGCCCGGAGACGTTTTGTACCCGAAGCCCCTTGGATCTTCGACCACCGGACCGGCCTCGTCGTTGCTTCGTCTTCCTCTCCTCCTCTCTAAGTGAAGGTAAGGGACAAGTTTCATTTGGTTTTGGTTAAGTTTAGGTATATATATATACGTGTTATATATATATATTCTCTATGTATATTATCTCGGTGCAAACCCAGACCGTGAGGATCTCTCTTTCAGTATGGAGAACCCAGTAGGAGTAAGGAGAACTCATCTTCCTCGTTTTCCTACAGTTTCTATAAGCTTTACATATTTATATAAAATTCTTATATAAATGTGTATAAGTATATTCAAGACCATATAAACCTAGTTTTACTCATTTTTTTACCTCTTCCTAGGACCGAACCTGAGTAGGGGACGTCTCCTTGTTTTAATTTTTCGTCTGCTTCAGTAAATATACACAGTTATATATAGGTATATACACTTCACGCATATGTGCACATATATTTGTATTCATACATATATATATACAACGATACATGCATGTGTACACTTTTTTTCACATGTTTATAACCCTAGTTTTTACTCTTCCCTATGAAAAATGGAGTTTGCGGGTAATTTTATCAACATATAAGATGATGAAAATATATAGATCATATAGATATATATGTACATGTGATTATATAAGATGTACATATACATCTATGTGCGAATATGAGGACTATCTTGTTTATTTCTTTTAAAATTTACCACATTATCACATAAAGATTTATTGCAAATTATATGTACCCTTTAAGATTATTATTTCAAGAAAAGTACCCAAAACTATTTGTATACATGTTTATATGTTTGATAAAGATTAAGGGTTAGTTTGATGTCAAAATAATTCTTTCAGTTGAGAATTTTCATTTATCCCCATTCTTGATAAATCATGATTTTGTTTTGAGAAAATGGGTAGTATGAATTCCTTAAACTATTACAAGTGTATACATGTATATATATATATATATGTACTCATGTTTATTGATCGACCTTGTTATATTCAAGACTGATTTTATGTCAATAATGGTTATATGGAAATTATGTTCACATTTTTCTTTTTTGTAAAAGAACTCTTTTTACCGAACATTAATTTTGTATAATATGAGAAATATTTCTGAGTATGGTTTAATTTGGTAAACCCATGCACATGTGTATACGCACCTATATTTTTTTTCAAATACAAGTTCTTCCTATGATGTTTTCAAACTTTTCAAAGGAGAGGTCATGTTATTCAAAGTGCAAATGAGTTCTTACACAACTATAAATATTTACTCATGCAGTTTGCATACATATGTACATGACTTCCCAAGATAAACCTAATTGCGCACTTTATATCCCTAAATACATGTATATTCACACAATTTTGATTAAACATCCACAATTCCCATTTATCAGCAAGTGTATTAGTTATGAACGACCTCGTTTTTAACTTGGTATTATGATGCTTTGGAATGTTAAAGTTTTTATGTTCATCCATGTTTTCAATTGTTAAGATAATTTTTTATGTGTACGGATTTTTAGCATGCATGTCTTAATTTTATTAATGATTGATTTGTCTTCAAGTTATGAATATGTATGTGAAAAAGGGGGTTTTATTAAGATTGTATGAATGAAACCCTATAAATGAAAGACGATGTCAAGATATGTGAGGGATGTATTGGACTTAAAGGTGACGGGTGCGCCCAGAATTATATAGCCCAATATGAATGATGTGACAGGTGTGCCCGAAATTATACAGCGCTCCAATGCATTGGGTAAAGTATGAGTCTCATGAGACGTTATGTGAGACGGTCTTGGTAGTTAGCCTTGGCTTGTGCTACCATGGAAACAGGATTGGTGGTTAGCCTTGACCCGTTAAGTATGTTATACGGTCTTGACGCAAGGTCTTGACAAAGTCCGGCATTATATATTCCCTCTGCATGTAATGATAAATGGTCAACCAGGGGTTAGTTAAACTAACAGTACGTCCCCTAGTTGAAAATTCCCATGACTATGAAAATGTATTTATGTGATAATAACTGTACTTCATGTGGTAAAATGTTATAAGAACTTTATGTGCCCATGAATCATGTTGTGAATGTTTTCTTTGCTTACACACAGATTTTTCAGAACTGTAGTAATCTTGGTTGAATATTATGCATCATCTAATCTTCATGTGTTGCACTCTCTGATCATGTTTACTTTAAGTTTTTTTTAAGTACGTACTTCTTCTATATGCAAGTGGTTTTCAAAAATGTTGGATTTCACGTTTTAAGAAAAGATAATGCTTTGTTTTTAGCAAAGTGTTTTATTCTCTTCAAAAGGACTGCTTTGAGAAAGAGTTTTCTTAAAACGTTTTTTTTACCCCTTACTGGGCATATTTGCTCACCCTACATTTTTTTTTAAATTTTTCAGGCCGGGTTTGTACTAATGAAGTTTATCAGAAGCAGTTGGTTTCCCAGAATCTTGAGCCTCGCGATCTTCTGTAGTAATGGGACATGATATCTAATTTGTAAATGATGTAATGAAATGTTAAGTATATCATGTCTCATTAGGCACTCTGGGATTGGGGTCGCTACAGTTGGTATCAGAGGATAGGTTCAGGAAACTCTGGAAAACCAGGTAGTATGAATATACAGCTATGATTGACTAAGTAAAAATGTTATAACTTTCAGATGGTTGATATAATGACAAGTTTGTTTTACAATGCCACCTATTAAGTGAACAAACAATCAACTTATAAGATAATAATAATAATAAAATAGAAAAACACATCAAATGAATGAAAGATCCTTTTATTCAAATGAGTAACATCACAGTGGCTACAACTCACACTGATCGAACAATAAGTTAACCTAACCAAAAATCCAAATTAAAAACCCGGTTACAATATTAGGGAGACTACTTAAAACCACCAGGACCCCAAGAAGGTGATAAGGGTTTCTGGAATCCATCTGAATAAACATGAGGATGGCCGAAGCCGCTGCAACCATGCTAAGCACCAAGGGAATCACACGAACCATCTCTTCCTTTCTCCTTCAGTCACCTTGAGTGATGGATACCCCGAGACCAGACTCTTTATAAGAAAACTAATTCGACCGTTGAACCCTAACGGCTATAAATATGACTATTGGCTCCCCCATGATTCTTCTGTCCACTAATGTTTTATTTTGGACCATTGGAGATAAGAATGGTTTACCCCCGAAAGGTTTGAAAAGTTAATTATGTAATTTGCTTTAATATTTAAATAATGACATCAATAATAATATAATTAATTTATTTCTTGTTTCCCCAAAATGTGAATTATATTTTATGTTTCAAAACGGTGAAAATTAATATTATTTTTCTTCCACTATTTTATATACATGATTTTAATTTGATAAATTAAACTTTTATTTTTGTAATTATATTAAATGTGATGGTTTTTAACTTTGTCTAAGAAAATATGTACTCAAACTCTTGAGTTATATATATACGTTTCACCAAACCTTTAATTAAATGTACTATATTTATCTCTAAATTAAATAAAATTAATAATATTAATGCGAATGTTTATAATTTGAATTAACAGTTTTGAAAACTATATCAAATCATGATTTCATTTACTTATGTGTTTCGTAGTGGTAACATTTGTATCAACTCACTCTTATGTGTGATTGAATGTAGTTATGTTTAATGTTTAATTAATATTAATCTTTAATTAAGGAAATTAAGGTAATTAGCTAATAAAGGAAATTAAAACATATATATATATAATATGTTTTGATAACGTTGAATTAATCAATGTTTTCTTTATATATTAAATGAACCATTGACCTTTCATAATATAATATTAAGTTATAAATAATCGTGGTTTAATAATAATAAAGATAATATAATAAGGTTAATAAAATTATTGTTGTTTTAAAATATATATATATATATATATAGGAAACCGCGGGAGACCCTTTTTTCTTTTTTTACATCGCATCCCTGCCAAATCCGTTCGATCCAGCATTCTCTATCACAGCCATCTGTTTTTTTAAGTCGCGCTGATTCTGAACCGTTCGATCAACTCCAGAATAATCTCGGTCGTCCACCGTTTTCCGGTTTTCCTTCTTCCCCACGTCCCGCATCTCCTTTATTCTTCCTTCGACGCGATGAACCAGTAGGGCGGCATCGTCTTCTTCTCGTAGGCCGGCTAGTAGACCCCGCCTTGCTCCCTCTTTTCCACAAAGTCGGCACTGACTCCGCCTCAGATACCCTCCATGCAAGTGAGTCCTCGGTTTGCTTTTTTTTTAAACACTGGTTTGCACCGAAGGCTGGAGACGTTTTGCACCCAAAGACACTTGGATCTCCGACCACCGGACCGGCCTCGTCGCTGCTTTGTCTTCCTCTCCTCCTCTCCGAGTGAAGGTAAGGGACAAGTTTTATTTGGTTTTGGTTAAGTTTCGGTATATATATACGTGTTATATATATATATATATATATTCTCTGTGTATATAATCTCGGTGCAAACCCAGACCGTGAGGATCTCTCTTTCAGCATGGAGAACCCAGTAGGAGTAAGGAGAACTCATCTTCCTTGTTTTCCTAAATTTTCTATAAGATTTACTTATTTATACACACTTCTTATATAAACATGTATAAGTATATATAAGACCATATAAACCTAGTTTTACTTGTTTTTTTTTTACCTCTTCCTAGGACCGAACCTGAGTAGGGGAGGTCTCCTTGTTTTAATTTTTCATCTACTTCAGTAAATATACACAGTTATATATAGGTATATACACTTCACACATATGTGCACATATATTTGTATTCATACATATATATATACAACGATACATGCATGTGTACACTTTTTTTCACATGTTTATAACCCTGGTTTTTACTATGCCCTATGAAAAATGGAGTTTGCGGTTAATTTTATCAACATATAAGATGAAGCAAATATATAGATCATATAGATATATATATGTACATGTGATTATATAAGATGTACATATACATCTATGTGCGAATATGAGGACTAGCTTGTTTATTTCTTTTAAGATTTACCACATTACCACATAAAGATTTATTGCAAATTATATGTACCCTTTAAGATTATTATTTCAAGAAAAGAACCCAAAACTATTTTTGTACATGGTTATATGTTTGATGAAGATTAAGGGTTAGTTTGATGTCAAAATAATTCTTTCAGTTGAGAATTTTCATTTATCACCATTCTTGATAAATCATGATTTTGTTTTGAGAAAATGGGTAGTATGAATTCCTTAAACTATTACAAGTGTATACATGTGTATATATATATATATATGTACTCATGTTTATGGATCGACCTTATTGTATGCAAGACTTATTTTATGTCAATAATGGTTATATGGAAATTATGTTCACATTTTTCTTTTATGTAAAAGAACTCTTTTTACCGAACATTAATTTTGTATAACATGAGAAATATTTTTGAGTATGGTTTAATTTGGTAAACCCATGCACATGTGTATACACACCTATATTTTTTTTCAAATACAGGTTCTTCCTATGATGTTTGCAAACTTTTCAAAGGAGAGGTCATGTTATTCAAAGTTCAAATGAGTTTTTACACAAGTATAAATATTTATTCATGCAGTTTGCATACATATGTACATGACTTCCCAAGATAAACCTAATTGCACACTTTATATCCCTAACTACATGTATATTCACACAGTTTTGATTAAACACCCACAATTCCCATTTATCAGCATGTGTATTAGTTATGAACGACCTTGTTTTTAACTTGGTATTATGATGCTTTGGAATGTTAAAGTGTTTATGTTCATCCATGTTTTCAATTGTTAAGATAATTTCTTATGTGTACGGATTTTTAGCATGCATGTCTTAGTTTTATTAATGATTGATTTGTCTTCAAGTTATGAATATGTATGTGAAAAGGGGGGTTTGATTAAGATTGTATGAATGAAACCCTATAAATGAAATACTATGTCAAGATATGTGAGGGATGTATTGGACTTAAATGTGACGGGTGTGCCCGGAATTATATAGCGCAATATGAATGATGTGACGGGTGCGCCCGGAATTATATAGCGCTCCAATGCATTGGGTAAATTATGAGTCTCATGAGACGTTATGTGCGACGGTCTTGGAAGTTAGCCTTGTCTTGTGCTACCATGGAAATGGGATTGGAGGTTAGTCTTGACCCGTTAAGTATGTTATGCGGTCTTGACGCAAGGTCTTGACAAAGTCTGGCATTATATATTCCCTCTGCATGTGATGATAAATGGTTAACCAGGGGTTAGTTCAACTAACAAAACATCCCCTAGTTGAAAATTCCCATGACTATGAAAATGTATTTATGTGATAATAACCGTACTTCATGTGGTGGAATGTTATAAGAACTTTATGTGCCCATGAATCATGTTATGAATGTTTTCTTTACTTACACACAGATTTTTCAGAACTGTAGTAATCTTGGTTGAATATTATGCATCATCTAATCTTCACGTGTTGCGCTCTCTGATCATGTTTACCTTAAGTTTTTTTTAAGTACGTACTTCTTCTCTGTGCAAGTGGTTTTCAAAAAAGTTGTATTTCACGTTTTAAGAAAAGATAATGCTTTTTTTAGCCAGGTGTTTTATTCTCTTCAAAAGGACTGCTTTGAGAAAGAGTTTTCTTAAAATGTTTTTTTTAAAACCCCTTACTGGGCATATTTTCTCACCATACATTTTTGTTTTAAATTTTTCAGGCATGGTTTGTACTAATGAAGTTTATCAGAAGCAGCTGGTTTCCTAGAATCTTGAGCCTCGCGATCTTCTGTAGTAATGGGACATGATATATAATTTGTAAATGATGTAATGAAATGTTAATTATGTCATGTCTCATTATCCACCCTGGGATTGGGGTCGCTAAAAATTTCCTCTTTGATTAGTTGAGAGGGGCATAATTGTTCTCAAAGATTAAACTTGGATCAGTCTGTCCCTAGCTAAGATTATGGGAAAAGGATATCTTGAAAAAAGAATTAAGATGTTTCTATGATCATTATAGGTACTTTTTGATGCCCTTCATCATGAATAATTCCATATTAGTGTTCATGGGACTCATGAATTGGATCTTTCATACATTCTTAGATTGGTTTGTGTTGGACTTCATCGATGATATCCTAGAGTACTCGGTGTCTGAGGAGGAGCACACGAGATATTTGAGGATGGTCCTAAACACACTCTGGGAGAACGGAATTTATGGGAATATCTTGAAGTTTTAGTTTTGGATTCAAGAGGTCCAATTCCAAGTAAATATTATCTCATAGGCAGGGGTAGAATTAGATTGGGTGAAGGATGAGGCAGTACTAGCCTGGGATCCACCCAAGAGTGTTACCAAGGTGCAATGTTTCCTTGGGTTAAAGGTTACTATTAGTGTTTTCTACCCAATTTCTCCAAATTGGCAGCACCCTTGATGGATTTGACTTGAAATTGGTATCCTTTCTTATGGATAGAAAGGTTCTGGTAGTTTTTTTAGTATTTGAGATAGATATTGTTGAGTACACCCATCTTGATATATCTATAGGAGGGTGTCAAGTATGTATTGTTATTTAATTTATCAAGGAATAGTCTTGATTTTGTTCTGATTCATAAGTAGGCGGTGATTTTAAAGGTTTTACATCAGTTGAGAACACATAAAAAGTACTACACGACCCAGTATCTTGAGCTAGTAGTAGTAGTCAATACACTAAAGATGTGGGGATAAAACCAGTTGGGAGAGTGGTTTTTCATCTACTATGTGAAAAATATTCTCAAGTATTTCATCTCATAGAAATATCTTAACTTGAGATAGAGGTGATGAATAGAGTTTCTCTAGTACTATGAATTCTATATTTTCTATAATTCTAGGAAGGGGAACATGGTGGAAGATTCCCTCAATAGTAGATCATGATCTCAGTTGTTAGATGGGGATTCATAACAGTTAGCCTCATTGTAGTTTTCCTTAGTGGTCAAGGATGATGATTAATATCTTTAGTCGATGGTTTTACCCCACCACTTTTACAGCGTGTTAGAAAATTTCAATAGGGAGATACCAACTGTGAGACCTTATGGACTCATATATCCATTGTAAATGCTCTTGATATATATTCTAAATGTGGGGAGCATGTTATCCTTTTCATAAGATGGATGACGGTACCATTAATTTTGTAGGAGGAGTTAATGAGGGAGTTTCAAACATCCTCTTTGGTAGTACATCTAAGTGTGTAAAAGATGTATCAAGACCTCTGACGTTAGTTTTGTGGCCATGCATAAAGAGTTATGTTGCAGATTTTGTATCTTGATACCTCACATTTCAGCAAGTGAAGGCTAAGAACCAGGTTCTAGTGGATTTAGATCATACCGTTGAGGTTCCAAAGTGAAAGTAGGATGGGATATCCATGGTCTTTGTGATAAGGTTTCCACATAGGTCCAAGGGACATGATTCCATCTAGGTGATTGTGGACCGACTCACCAAGTTGACCCAATTCCTAGACATTCAAGATCTAATTTAAGTAGAGAGCTTGGGATGCTTGTACATGCAGAAGAAATTCCATCTCCATGGAGTCCCCTTGATGATAATTTCAGTACATGATTATCGCTTCATGTTGCAATTATGGAGAGGATTATATGAAGCCTTTGGGATTCAGTTGCATTTGAGAATATCATTTCACCCCCAAACTAATGGATAGACTGAGCATACCATTCAAGTCTTTGAGAAAATGTTGTGGGATTGAATGTTATATTTTTTCTATAGTTGGGAGGATCACCTATCCTTGGTGTAGTTTTCATACAAAAATATATACCATTCCACCATTGGTATGGCACTATTCGAGGCCTTGTATGGGAAACCCTATAGATCACCACTTTGTTGGAGTGACCTGGGTGAGTTGGCACTCAAACCCTAGAGTTTGTGTGATCCTCTATAAAGAATGTGCAAATCATATAGGAGAGGATGAGGACTATATAGATCCATCATATGTCCTATGTGGACTGATGATGGAGGCCTTTAGAGTTCAAGGAGGGAGCCCATTTTTTATTAAGGGTCTCACCTTGATGTGGATTATAGATATTTTTTCATGGCATAAAGATATATTTTAGATTCATTGGAAATTTTTAGATTTTTTGTATGGTTGGTGAGTTTGCATACTACTTAGATCTATCTTTGCGATTGGACCAGGTACATGACATCTTCCATGTGTCACAACTAAAGAGGCATGTTCACAACCCATCACATGTTATTGATTGGGGAGAACTAGAAATTGATGATTGAGCTAACCTTTCTAAGTACCCAATGGATATCAAGGATTGGTGAGAGATGATCCTTCATGGGTAATCTATTCCCCTAGTGTATGTCTGTTGGCATCATACGAATCGACAGGAGACCTAGATGTGAGCTCAGTACCCTCATCTTTTTTAACAGGTTTTTCTCTTTTTGGGATTAAAATAGATAAGGTTTGGAGAATGTATAACATTTATTTTTCCTTGTATTTCTATAGAATATTATATGGATTATTTTCAGAACTAGGAGCTGAGCCGGTGTGAGATTCTGAGGCCCAATGTGCTCAGAATTAATTTTTGAAATATATTAAATATATTAATACCACATACGTAAAATTTTACAAAATAATGGAATAACTCCCAAGTGGGGGTCCATATCTAAAATATAAGTGAACCATTAAGTTTAGAATGCATGTTTTACCCTGGGTTTAACATGACCTTTTTCTGTGTTGGGCGTTTGTAAAAAAGTTGTCTTGGATGTGAATTAATAAAATAAATTAATTAATAAATTTATTTTATGTATTTTGATGTAGTGAACAAGATCTTCTATTTAAACATGATTATTAATCTACCCTAGGGTTTGATCTATAACATAACTATTGAGAGGAACTACTAGAGAGGAGCTATTAGAGGGTCATTGGAAGATGACATTGGATCAAATCAGATCAGGGATCGTAAGCCAACTGATTTTTTGGATCTCACCAATAATGGGAATGAAGAACCATTATCCATCAGGGATTTCTCCAAAATATTTTTAGGATGTTATATAAGTTATTGTTCATCCAATTATTTATCCCATTCTGGATACATATCAATTCCATAAATAAGAATTGATTTGCGCATCTACGGTTGATTTATTTAGAGTTGATTAAAATGTTCATTGATTAATTCCTCTTTTATCATATAAATCTATGACAATGGGTTGAGGTTGTATGAAAAATTGTCGAAGTTCATTACTCACATGTTAGGGATTAAGGATTTCTTCCCTATTTATTTTCACGACCATCACAAACATTTTCTTTGGAACTTGGTTTGATGATTACCCGGTATTTGATCATTTCACAACTATTCTTCAGTGCAATGGATTAATTCCATATGTGTGGTTCAATATTGACGGTGAAGTTGAGGTGTGAT
Organism: Viscum album; assembly: GCA_963277665.1. Taxonomy (NCBI): domain Eukaryota; kingdom Viridiplantae; phylum Streptophyta; class Magnoliopsida; order Santalales; family Viscaceae; genus Viscum; species Viscum album. The sequence goes on along the minus strand of OY728143.1, from coordinate 2,079,113,764 downwards.
GAAAATTTAGGTTGATTTTAGGTGGATCAGAATAGATTAGGGGTTCCTTTTCATCTTGAATTCAATCGTGTGGTTACGGACAGTGCATGGGTGCATTTCTTGTGCAGTTTAGAAGCATTAAATCCTGATCTCTGGTGATAATAGTATTTTTTGAACCCATATCTATGATATCTAACAATTAAGGTGGTATTGATGGCCTGAAAAGATGATGTGGATGAAGAACTTGAGGGTTCTGTAAATTTTCGGGTTACATGGAGTGTAATCTGGGTTCACGCATCATGTCAGACCCCCCCAGCTATGACTTCAGGGTTTCAATGGAGAGTTTAATATCACATTTCATGTTACCCCGTCACACATTGTGTGAATCATAATATAAATCTAAAAAAATAACTCATAGGTTACATTGGAACGTTCAAGCTGAAGTACATGGAAACAGCCAGAGTACACGAAAATTGTCCAATGTACACAGACACAACTAGGCGGCATGGAAAAAGTGTAATATTATCTCTATATGTCATGTATTATTCCAACATTTTGTGTATATAGATATTTACATGTTGTGTGAGGAAGAACCACATAGGAATACCATTGGTTGGACATGTTGTGTACCCATAGTTCACGTTGTGCACCACCTTTGAGGGTGTTTAGAGCCCTTTAATTATTCATTTTTGACTAGTATCAGTTGGGTTGGTTCCCTTGGTCCATACCCTTGAGGTTACAGTTCTGCATTATGTAAACATCTATGGATTTTGATCCCCTATAGAGAATGTGTTTTAGAGAGAGTTTGTGGCTCCACATCATGAGACTGTAGTGTGATCCTCTATCATTTTATACCCTAGGTGGGGTTTTTTGAATACATGTGGCCTCCTTGAGTAGATAATTGATCCTCCATCTAGTAGGATGTTTTAGTAGGGTTCATGGTATCATTGGATCATGATCCTCTATATAGTAGGTTTATCTAGATTAGGTTCATGGTGTCCCGCAATAGCCTTGGGTGTGATCCCATATCTGAGTATTAGGGTTTTCAGAGACTAGTCATATTTCTTGGGTGGGGCCTAGTGATTGTTACCTCTTGGATGAGTGTCTTTGGTGATGGAATTACTCTGGAAGTAGACTCTCTTGAAACAAACATTATTTTGAGCATAATCATGTGGCTATAAATTTAGTTGTGACAACTAGGAGTTGTGTCGTCCTTCCAAAGTATAACTAGGTTTTTTATTTATGAATTGATTTCCATGTCATTGTTATGAGTTTACTATTTTTTCATCATTTTTAGTGTTGTAAAGGTGTCTTACTGTATATTGTTTCACTCACCCCTACATGGGATCTGATCACGCATTTCATGTCTTATGCAAACAACAGACCATTTGATAGTGCCCTAAAGAGGACAGAGAGCTGGTGGAGCATGTATAGATCTTGAAAGAATAAGGTGTTTTTTAGGTGGTCTCATTTGATAATAGTCCTCTCCCTTAGAGAAGGTTGGACTCTCTATAGTTTTGGGTTGGGCTTGTAGTTGTCCCTTTTATCAATTTCATTACTTTACTATCATACTCTCATTATGGGATCATATATGTATGCATGCATTAGTTTTATTTTTTTTTCATTTCATCATTGTATGGTCTTAGAGATGTGTTCATGTGTACAGATATATTAGGATAATGCCTCCCATTTGTGTGATATACCTACTCATAATTGGACTATGTCCCCTGGACTACTAGATGTGGGATTGGGGTAGTCATGGTTTATCCCCCTTTTCTTTGGGTCATGAAATTCAAATTAATTTTTGACTATAATGAACAGTAATAATAGTAAAAATTATTTATCATGGTTAAGATAAAAATGGGTTTACCGTGGGTTAAACTAAAAATATAAGGCTAAAAATGATATAAACACTTTTCTAAATATATTTTATAACCATATTTAGACCCTTTAATTTTTAATTCTAGATATTACTCCTTTTTGGGCTCATCTGTCCTGTGAAAATTTTGAGTACAAATTTTTCTTTTCAAACCTTACAAGTGTGCAACTCACCTCACTTATAAAAGAACACCACCTATCCTCTATTCTTAATATCTTAAAAATACTATGGTTTTGATAAACCCTACCCACATACCTTCCCAAACTTTATCCTCTAATCCCACAAGCCTTATTTTGGTTATAAACCAACCAATGAAGGATTTTGGCGCAAACCAAATAATGATGCCTGAAGAAGAGGTAACGTTCTTCAATGAGAATTTTTATTTTATTTCTTCATCCGCCACCTTGAATTATTATTAAATAAATATGGTATAATCAAATCATTATATTATATATAATGATATGTTTTTGTGATAATTTTATGACCTAAAACCATCCCCACTTCCATCAAATATGTTCTGAAATCATCAATTATGTCTATGTTGGACTACCGCCCCGCGAACCGATGTCATTAATTTTTACATACCCACCAATCACAGTTGGATATGTTGATATATATAAATTATATATATGATATTTATAATATAATTATATATTTGGAGTCATTATATCATATATACCTCTTTACTTTTCATTCCATCAACATACCACCTCTCACGGTTGGGTATGATGATGGATATAAAGTATATATATGATATTTATAATATAATTATACCTATGGAGTCATTATATCATATATACCATTTTAATTTTCATTTTATATGGTATGTGATAATTTCCCTCATGTATATGGTGGACAACCTCCTCATGAAGCAATGTTATTCGTTTTCACTAACGCTTTACTTGGAAAATAATAAGGATAAAGTTAATGGATATGTGTGATATTCATGAAATAATTATGATATTCATGACATATTTATCATTATAAAAATACAATATATAATTTTATTTCTTACCTTTTCACTCAATGAAAGATGATATCAACGTCTGTGTATGTGTGGACTATCGCCTTCATGAAGTGATGTGTCGCTCTCTTTTCATCACCACACAGCATGGATGATATGTATAAGTGTATTTAAAGAATTAATATGGTATTTCTAATATTATTATCATTATATAAATATAAAATGTTACTTACCTTATTTCCGTAGTGATATTTGAAATATAGAAACGTAACTCATGCGAACATGCGGTCTACCGTCTCCATGATCATAATGTACTTCATTTCTCAAAACTATATTTCATGAATGGTATTAAAATCATAATTGATGTCTAAATATAATAATTATTTCATGATTATTATTTTGTATATGACATAACCAAGATCAATGTAATAAGACAAACAATAAAATATCAAAACATACAAGACATATAAAGTAGTTATTGCCTGAAACGTGATTTTAACAAGGAATTGTTAATAAATGGGTTATTAAATGTCATAATAAAATAAAATATAGTATGATATATATATAATTATGGTTATCAAATTAATTTACAATAAATTTATATTTATTATACAAGAGTTTCTAATGTGTACGATGGATGTCGATACTTAAGGTAAGGTATTTTCTTCTCACTTTTTACTCTCGTGAGACACGTGCCATATTCACCACCTATTTTTTATGCAATTTAAATACTAAAAATGAATGAATTTTATTATTATTGTCCTGAAAATTTTGAGGATTATATATAAATTTTATGATCTATCTTTCATGGGTATTATGATTCAAATTATTACTAAAGTGGTAATGAATTTATGTTACAATCTCAACATTTTTCTTGATTTTTTATAATTAAGTATCCTATGATAAAATATTATAATATACCTCTCAAGAATTCTCATAAATTTTATTATACTCTCAATATTTCATGAGAATGCATTTTTTTCACTTCGTTTTCCTTTATTTGCGTACTCAAGAGTTCAAAATAATATTTTTAAGGAAAAATGTATTTATTTATCTCTTTATTTGAAAACCCTTTTTCTTATAAAAAATATTTCCTAAAAAATTCAAAAAAAATCAACATTATTAAAATTATTTATTAAAGAAATTTTACCTAGGTTTTACTTTTATAGAAAAATTTTTAAAGAAATCTTTGTAACGACCCAAATTTTGAATAAATCTTGTTTCCTAATTTTGTGTGTTATTTTACTTGTTTTTATACTCAACAAAAATGTTTCATTTGATAACATGAGTATAATTAAAATGAGACCGTTGGATTTTTGACTGTTATATGACCATTGGTCAATATGACCGCTGGAAACTAAACATTTTGATTATTGTCTCTAAATACAAGTAATCTTGGTTAAATAATATAGAAAGAAGATTTGATGGCCTCACCCAGTAGTCTTGGACCGATCGAAGCCCATCTAACAGAACTTGGGAAGGAGGTAGCACCACTGGGCTTTGCTCTGGACCAAACCCAAGCCGAACTTCATCGTGTGAAGTTAGAACGGAATCACCTTCGTGATAAGTTCAAACTGATAGAAATTACTACTCGTGCGATGTTGGCCGAGCCTCCCTCAGATTACCTCACCTTAGCACACCTTACACTTAGGTCCTATGCTGGTGTGATAAGGGGCAATGTAAGGAGATCATAATTTCCTTGTGTAATCCTTTATTTTAAATAAAAATTTGGATTTCTTCTTATGATGAAGTTTATGAATTTTCAAATGTCCGGATAAATATAGTATGTATATTTTTGGTGAATTTTAGAGAAAGGATATTTTAAAAAAAAATTATGTAAACCTTAAATAATTAAAAATGTGTAATGATTTTAAAAAAATGGTCTTCTACAATTATGTTCAGTACGAAATTTAGAGTCTAATAAGATCAACTTAATTTTTGATGAATAGTAAATTATGAATAGTGATTTTATGCTTAGGATTAGTATTGTGACCAAATGAATTAGTAATCTCACTTAAAGAAAGTATTAATATAATCTAGGCACCTTGATTAAGTAATGTGATTCAATAAAATGGTTAAATAACGATTTCATATATTATTATTCAAGTATTAGTTTTTTTAGGTGAATAGTGTTTTTTAACTAAAAATTTAATTAAAAATATTTAGAAAAATATTTTTACAAAATGGATTTCATTTTTGAACTCAGAGCGTCGATATTATGTTATGGTAATTTTTGGGGATTTTTCTGAAAAAATGAATTTTCGGTGAATAGTGTATTTATTTAAAAATTAAATTAAAAATATTTAAAAAATTATTTTTATAAAATGGAGTTCATTTTTGTAATCAGAGCATCGATATTTGTTTAAGGTGAAATTTTGGGGTTTTTCTGAGAAAGTTGAATTTTTAGTGAATAGTAAAAATACAATTTTAGGGTTTCGGTATGTTTAATGACATCATAACTGTGTCATGATGATTTCATGAGATATTTTAAGGGCTTTCAAACCAAAGGTGATGAATTATTGTATTGGGGGCCCCATGTGGCCTAACTCCATGGAAAATTCCATGGGAGAGCACATGGTTTTGAGAAAAGCGCTTGTGAGGTGTCCCTTGGCCATTAATGCCTTGTCCCCTCACTTTCCCTATAAATACCAAGCCCTCCTCTCATCCATTCGACTCCAAAACCATCCTAAACGACGTTCCGGTCTCCTTACCTCCCAAGGGGTCCTCCCAAGGTGCCCCCAAGCCCTCAAGGTCCAACCCTTTGAGTTTTAAGAGTTACATTTTAAGGTAAGGGATCTGACCCCCTCTCTTTCTTTTCAAGTGATCTCTTTTATGTCATTTCTTTTATGCTCCATGTTCTTATGTTGGAGTATGTTCTTTCATATTAATTATACTGTCCTTTTTATTTTCATATTATGAGAGACCCCCTCTTACTCTCATCATTTCATTTTATGAAAGTTTAAGTGGCGTCGTTAGGCTGCCGAAATTTTTGTAACTGATTCTTTCACCCTTCTCATTTTCAAGTTCTATTTTCTTGTCAAGTCTTTCACGTTCCTTTTTATTATGTTGGGTTATGATCTCTATATCTATAAAACTTATCTTTTATGATCATAGGATGAGAGACTCCATTTGATCTCTTCAATTCAATATTTTGAAGTTTTAAGTGGCGACGTTAGGCTGCCGAATATTCAAGTGGTTTTTCACCTTTCTCCTTTTTCAAAGTTCTAATTCCATGTCAAGTCTTTCAAGTTCCTTTTTGTTATGTTGGGTTATTATCTCTATGTCTATCATAATGATATTTTATGTTAATATGATGAGAGACCCTATTTTATCTCGTTAATTCATTTTTGTTGAAGATTAAGTGACGATGTTGCGGTGCCGAATTTTCATAAGAGAAATCTTATTTTTGTCTTCCTTTAATGTTCTTCATTTCATATGGTATATCTTTAAAATTTCATTACCATGTTCTCAAATCAGTTATATTCTGTCCCTCTACTGTTTTATGGGTCATTTATGAGTTTTTGACCCATGTCCCCTCTCTTTTCAATGTTTTCTAAAACCCCGAAACATAGCCGTTATGCTGCAGAATTTTCGTCTCAAAATGCCTCTCTCTTTTTCTCAAAATTTTTTATGTTATTAAGTGAATACTCAAAGATCTTATTTCTATATGGGTATTCACATATATATCAAAATGTTCTATTTTAAATTCTAGGATTTACATACATGAAACCCGCTTTCCCTTTCCGTGGGTTTAAAGTGATATAAAGATCATGTCTTTAAAGCAGTTTTTAAAATGTTATAATTATGAAATGAAACCCATTTATTTTATGCTATATGGGTTATTTATGAAATGTTTGATGATGATATATGTGGCTCACATGATAATAAAGGAAAATTTAAGGGTGCGCCCTGATAGCGCTCCAATGCATTGGGTAATGATGTAACCACTAGAGATTACAATTTTCACGATATCTTGGTGAATAACCTTGGTAATTTTCAAATGACACCTTGGGGATAGACCTTGGTGATATTTTCATGATTGTCTATGTTAAATTATGTATTCACATCTTAATGTTATGAAAAATGTTGTTTTTATTATGATATTCCACATGATTTCTTTCTCATGCCTTAAAGTTCTTTTTCATGACACAGTTAATGTATCTCAAGTTCACATGTTAAATGTTTCTCTTGTTTCCATTACTGGGCCTTCTACTCACCCTTTCTTTTGATTTATGTACCCAGGTTGTGAGATGTCGTAATGAACCTAGGATGAACATAAGTACAATCCTTTAAAGTGTTTAAGAAGAATGTTTTTTTTTGTTTCATGTATTAAGTTCCTGGTTTCCAAGACACTAAACCTTAAAGATCCTCAGTTTTGTATAATGTAATGACAGATTATGTGATAAAAAGGCGGGATTCTATAGTTGGTATCAAAGGATGGTTTAGTTATTTGTGGAAATTAGGATATGAAAACTTTAGGAAGAAGCCTATATAAAAGATTATATATAGGAAATCTTCCTGGTATTTTGGTGAGTATTGAGTAAGGGGTTTCCAAGCAAATACATCCCTGTCTGGATACGAGCAGGTAGAGGTGGCTCTAGCGCAGATGTACATAGGGGTAAAACCCGAAAACACCACTTAGAACTAGACTCAAACGGGAACTAGTACACTACAATGGGCCTTGCTGTACTCTTGGTTACGACACACTCAGGGGATATGCTTTGGTAAATTCATAAGCCTAGTATGAACCATTATTAAAGGAACAAAGATAAAATAAAATAAAGATTCACATAAGAATATATGATCATGGATAACCTAGATGGGAACCTAGGGGATCACAAGTTAGGGTATACTTTTATTCTATAAGTTATCCTTGTATGCTTTAAGTTCCTTTTCATGATTATTGGCTAAGTATTTGAGCCCCTAATTATACTTTATCTTCTTAGTTAATGGTGGGAAATGGAAGAACATGTCCCAACAACCAATGTGATAGGAAATGCAATGATTGTTGTATTAATATGACAGAGATGATTAGGGGATTAAAAGATGATTATTATTTTGGAAGACGTTCACCATTTTGGGGACCCTATATGATCGAGGTAAATAGATTTCTACGATATTTTCATTGAGGAGTAAGGTTGACTTATATTTTGAAGAATCGATGAATTTAAGGTGAACTTATGGTAATATAGGTTACTTATGGAAATGATTAACCTATCTTGGGTAAAATATGTTTTGGTTAGATACTTTTGTTATAAGATGTTAGGAGTGGTTGATGTTGTTTGGAGATGAACAATGAAGTTTATTTTGGAAGACTATGTTATCAAATCCTTCTTGTATTTGGGGTTCAATCTTAGTTTGGTTTATTTTGAAGAATTTTAAGGACCGTTATTTATGTAATGGTATATGATGAACTTTGAGTAGTACCATGGAACTTTGAAGGTTTAAAATTAGTTTTCATTCCTATGGGATTATTTCTTTTTGAAGAGTTGTTTTACCTTAACCTTTCTGTTTTTGGGATAATTTTTAAAGATAGAAGAAATAGATAGTTAATCTTTTGTGGATTATGTGATTCTCTAGAAGATGATTCTTGTGCTTTTTATGACACCAAATGTTTCTGAATTCTCATCATTTGGATAAAAGATTTGTTTTGGTAGAAACTTATTAAAGGATGAAACTCTACATGAAGGTAGGTATATTTCTTATGTTTTTGTTCTATGTAGTAAATGAATTCCTCAAAATTATGAAAAGGAATGTAAAACAAAAACGTCGTTGGTTTACGTTTCCTACTAGGTAATCAAAGACCGTTTACACACATCATAAGTTTGGGATTTTCTTATGGTTTACTTTCTCCTAATCATGTTTTCTATCACTCTCCCTCAGAACTTGACCCTTTGTTTTTTCTTCCATATCCATGTTTTCCTACATGGAATCCTAGTATGGGTTAACTCGGGTGACCTTTGTACTTCCATTTCTATCTTTTAAAGTAATAGTGTTAGTGACTCTTTTTCCAATGTGGGACTTTCAATGAAATTTCAACGCCCAAATTTAAAAAAATTGTGAGGACGCAATTTCTTAAGGGGGGAAGATTGTAACGACCCGAAATTTTGAATAAATCTTGTTTCCTAATTTTGTGTGTTATTTTACTTTTTTTTATACTCAACAAAAATGTTTCATTTGATAAAATGAGTATAATTAAAATGAGATCATTGGGTTTTTACTGTTATATGACCATTGGTCAACATGACCGCTGGAAACTAAACGTTTTGATTATTGTATCTAAATACAAGTAATCTTCATTAAATAATATAGAAAGAAGATTAGATGGCCTCACCCAGTAGTCTTGGACCGATCGAATCCCATCTAACAGAACTTGGGAAGGAGGTAGCACCACTGGGCTTTGCTCTAGACCAAACCCAAGCTGAACTTCATCGTGTGAAGTTAGAACGGAATCGCTTTCGCGAGAAGTTCAAACTGATAAAATTACTACTCGTGTGATGTTTGTCGAGCCTCCCTCAAATTCCTTCACCTTAGCACACCTTACACTTAGTCCCTATACTTGTGTGATAAGGGGCTATGTAAGGAGACCGTAACCTCCTTGTGTAATCATTTGTTTTAAATAAAAATTGGGATTTCTTATTATGATGAATTTTATGAATTTTCAAATGTTCGGATAAATATAGTATGCATATTTTTGGTGAATTTTAGAGAAAGGATATTTTAAAAATGTTTATGTAAACCTTAAACAATTACACATGTGTAATGATTTTCAAAAAATGGTCTTCTACAATTATGTTCAGTACGAAATTTAGAGTCTAATAAGATCAACTTAATTTTTGATGAATAGTAAATTATGAATAGTGATTTTATGCTTAGGATTAGTAATGTGACCAAATGGATTAGTAATCTCACTTAGAGAAAGTATTAATATAATCTAGGCACCTTGATTAAGTAATGTGATTCAATAAAATGGTTAAATAACAGTTTCATATATTATTATTCAAGTATTAGTTTTTTCAGGTAAATAGTGTTTTTTAATTAAAAATTTAATTAAAATTATTTATAAAATTATTTTTATAAAATGGATTTCATTTTTGAACTCAGAGCGTCGATATTATGTTATGGTAATTTTTGGGGATTTTTCTGAAAAAAAATGAAATTTCGGTGAATAGTGTATTTATTTGAAAATTAAATTAAAAATATTTAGAAAATTATTTTTATAAAATGGAGTTCATTTTAGTAATCAGAGCATCGATATTTGGTTAAGGTGAAATTTTGAGATTTTTCTGAGAAAGTTGAATTTTTAGTGAATAGTAAAAATACAGTTTTAGGGTTTCGGTATGTTTAATGACATCATAACTGTTTCATGATGATGTCAAGATATATTTTAAGGGTTTTCCGACCAAAGGTGATGAATAATTGTTTTGGGGGCCCCATGTGGCCTAACTCCATGGTAAATGCCATGGGAGAGCACATGGTTTTGAGAAAAGCACTTGTGAGGTGTCCCTTGGCCATTAATGCCTTGTCCCCTCACTTTCCCTATAAATACCAAGCCCTCCTCTCATCCATTCGACTCCAAAACCATACTCAACGAAGTTCTTGTCTCCTTACCTCCCAATGAGTCCTCCCAAGGTTCCCCCAATCCCTCAAGGTCGAACCCTTCGAGTTTTAAGAGTTACATTTTAAGGTAAGGGATCTGACCCCCTCTCTTTCTTTTCAAGTGATCTCTTTTATGTCATTTCTTTTATGATCCATGTTCTTATGTTGGAGGATGTTATTTTATATTCATTATACTGTCCTTTTTATGTTCATATGATGAGAGACCCCCTATTACTCTCATCATTTCATTTTATGAAAGTTTAAGTGGCGCCGTTAGGCTGCCGAAAGTTTTGTAACGGATTCTTTCACCCTTCTCATTATCAAGTTCTATTTTCTTGTCAAGTATTTCAAGTTCCTTTTTATTATTTTGGGGTATTATCTCTATATATATCATACTGATCTTTTATGATCATAGGATGAGAGACCCCATTTGATCTCTTCAATTCTGTATTTTGAAGTTTTAAGTGGTGTCGTTAGGCTGCCGAATTTTCAAGTGGTTCTTTCACCTTTCTCCTTTTTCAAAGTTCTAATTCCATGTCAAGTCTTGAAAGTTCCTTTTTATTATGTTGGGGTATGATATCTATGTCTATAATAATGATATTTTATGTTCATATGATGAGAGACCCTATTTTATCTCATCAATTCATTTTTGTTGAAGTTTAAGTGACGTCGTTGGGCTGACGAATTTTCATAAGAGAAATCTTATTTTTATCTTCCTTTCATGTTCTTCATTTCATATGGTATATCTTTCAAATTTCATTACCATGTTCTCAAATCTGTTGTATTCTGTCCCTCTACTGTGTTATGGGTCATTTATGAGTGTTTGACCCATGTCCCCTCTCTTTTCAATGTTTTCTAAAACCCCGAAACATAGTTGTTATGCTGCAGAATTTTCGTCTCAAAATGTCTCTCTCTTTTTATCAAAATTATTTTATGTTATTAAGTGAATACTCAAAGCTCTTATTTATATATGTTTATTCACATATATATCAAAATGTTCTATTTTAAATTCTGGGATTTACATACATGAAACCCGCTTTCCCTTTCTGTGGGTTTAAAGTGATATAAAGATCATGTCTTTAAAGCAGTTTTTAAAACATTATGATTATGAAATGAAACCCATTTCTTTTATGATATATGGGTTATTTATGAAATTTTTTATGATGATATATGTGGATCACATGATAATAAAGTAAAATTTAATGGTGCGCCCTGATAGCGCTCCAATGCATTGGGTAATGATGTAACCACTAGAGATTACAATTTTCACGATATCTTGGTGAATAACCTTGGTAATTTTCAAATGACACCTTGGGGATGGACCTTGGTGATATGTTCATGATTGTCTATGTTAAATGATGTAGCCACATCTTAATGTTATGAAAAATTTTATTTTCATTATGATATGCCACATGATTTCTTTCTCATGCCTTAAAGTTCTTTTTCATGACACAGTTGATGTATCTCAAGTTCACATGTTAAATGTTTCTCTTGTTTCCCTTACTGGGCCTTCTGCTCACCCTTTCTTTTGATGTATGTACCCAGGTTGTGAGATTCCGTAATGAACCTAGGATGAACATAAGGAGAATCCTTTAAAGCGTTTAAGAATAATTTTTTTTTGTTTCATGCATTAAGTTCCTGGTTTCCAAGACACTAAACCTTAAAGATCCTCAGTTTTGTATAATGTAATGAAAGTTTATGTGACAAAAAGGTGGGATTCTATAATCTTCATGTCATTTTCTAAACAATTCACCTTTATATTTTACTAATAATGTGAAATAAATATTTATTTTAATGTGTACGACATGAATAGAATTTTTTTACATCATGAACATTGTTTTATTTAAATCTTATTTTATAAATTTTGAAGGTTATTTTCAAATAAAAGGATTTTAATAATGTTTTATGAATCTTTATTTTTAAAAATTAATTTTTAATGAAAAGTTATTTTACTCTAGAAATGCTCCAAGTGATCTTTCCAAATCATTCTATATATAATATGACATCCTTTAATGTAAAAATTCTATTCTAAGGATATGAACTAAGGATACCATTGCTATTATTTCCCTAAATGGATTATCGTGAAAATATGTTTATAAAACCTTTTTCTCTTCCATGGGTTATACCATGAAAAAAATGTTATGAAATACACTTATTTTTCAACTGGTTATTCTATGATGAAAAAATAAAATTATTATGAAAGCTATCTCTTTTCCATTGGTTAAGATATGATGAAATGTTTTAGAATCCCATTTCATTTAATGGATTATTATATGATGAATGTTTTATAATCTTGTGAAACACATATATATGATTTTCATTCTATGATAGTCAGTATGTATATCTCCCTATAATTTATTGGGTAATGATTTATATCTCATGAGATAGACATGAATGGAATGGGAAGTGAACCTAGATCAGTAAGTGGATTTTTCCTCTGTGATGGTCTTGGGAGTGAAGCTAGACTACTATGATGGTTTCGGGACTGAACCCACTACACTATGATATCCATGTTAGTGATCCTTGACTAAAAAGGAAATCATTTTATATTCTTATGTGTATTCTACAATTCTATTACTTATTTTAATTTTATGATATCATGGGTCATGTTATTTGAATCCTTTATGATTTATGTCTTATGAACATCCAATATTTATTGCATGACTCAATATTATGATCTTTGATATGTAGGGTATAAAAATGTTATGCACATGTTTCCATATCCTTATGATCATGTTATGCTTATGTATATCACTTTTTTAACCTTAATGATCATCTGATATCACCCTTTTCAATTTTTCCTCTCCATGGGTTATGAAGAAAGGTTTTAAGAACGGTATTTTTTGTGAATTTTACTAAAGTGAAAGATCTTTATGGGATATTTTGAATATATTTTACCAAATTATAAGATTTTGTACCTAGTATACAAAGACACTAAAATATAATGGTCACAGTCATGTGTTTGTGTAGTGTAATGAATATTCATCTGAAAATATTACCAAAGCGATAAGGTATTTTCGCCTCATTATTATTTTTGTGGGACGGAAGCCTTATACACCACTTGTTTCTATTATGTGGTGTACATACATACCATGAATGTATTTTATGATGATTGTTATGAATTTTAAGGGTATATAAAGATCCATATAAGGTTATTTCTTTAATGGGTCATATTATTCAAAATTTATGAAAGTGTTAAGGGTTTTATGTTACAATCCCATTTTTTATCAGGATTGATTATTATTAAGTTACCATAATGAAATATTATGATCTACATCTCAAGAAAATCATGAATTTTTTATCATATGGTTATCTCTTGATAATATATGTTTTCTTTTCATTTTACTCACCTTAATTACTTAAGAGAGTAGAAATAATTTTTTAATAAAAATAATTTGTATTTCTCTCTTTGGTCAAAAAAACCATCTTTCATCTATATCCATTGTTTATAAAGATGTTTTAAAAAAATACTATTCACCTATGATTTTTTGAATTCATCTATACCCATGTCTTCTTTTTTACAAAATATTTCAAAAGGAATCCTCTTGTCATTTTTTGAAAAATGTACATTTTGTTTTTTTACAAAACGATAAATGGATTGTTTTCTTTTATGGAATGAATGTAATTTCTCTTCATCATTAGCACTCATTTATTTGATGATTCCTTTTAAATATTCCATTTTTATATTAAACAAATATTTTTCCTATAATATTTTGGAAATTTTTATATTTTAGATAATTGATTTTGAAATGGAGGTTATTTTTCTCAATAATTTTGTAATGATATTTTAATGGAAATTTCATTCATTAATGATAACAAACTTTGATTTCAACTACTGGAAAATAGGTCTATAACCACGGTTTTCCAAAACCGTGGGTATAAGCCACCTATACCCACGGTTGTGCTAAAAACCGTGGGTATTGTTTTCTAATAAGACCTATACCCACGGTTTTGGAGAAAACCGTGGGTATAGGGTATCTTCCGACGCGTTATAGCGGGGAAAAACATTAGGTAGGACACGAAAAAATATTTGGTGGGGAGAAATTTTTTCACGGACCGTTTTAATATATATAGGCAGATGAATATATGTATAGCAAGTAAAAATACCAGCTCGGTTGGCACCACAGAAGCGGCTCTTATGTTTACTGTCAGACGAGAGTTAAAATTCCCATGGGCACACTTTTTGTATTTAAATACCCCGATATATTAATATATTGTTGCTGATATATGTACTTATAACAGAATACGTTAACAGCTCGGTTGGTCTGGTGTTCGGTGTGGGCACGCTGTGTAGCCGGAGGTGCGGGTTCGAAACCCCGTATCAGCGTCTTTTGAATTTAAAAAACTGACGTGGATTATATTAATATATATTACCAGATAGATATATACATAACAGTTAAAATGTGTAGCCCGGTTGGTTAGATGGTGTAGCGCGTCCACGAGGCACTGAGGGAGGCCTGGTTTTGAAACCTCCTGGGCGCCAATTTTTTGAATTAAATACCCCACGGTTTTACCCTTACTGATCATTCGAGATCACCCTTTCTTATATTTCATTTCTTTGGGTTATAAAGAAATCTAATAAGTATGATATGCCAAATAAATGCGATAGTTAGGAAGATATTTTCAAGAGATGATGTAGATATTTTATACACCATTTGTTTATAATCCATGTTTCCAAAGGCACTAAACCTATACTATTATAGCATTGATTGTTATGTTATGTAATGAATATTCATATATTTACTTGTGATATAAATTTATGAAAAGTATGGGTCACTATAGTTTATATTATATAAAGGTTTAGTTAACCACTAGAGACTAGGTTTAGATAACTTTAGTGAGAACCCTAGGGATAAGTCTATGTATAGGATAAAATCCTAAATTTTTTATAAATATTTTAAATGGAATAGGTTAAACCTAAGGTTTCATAGAATAATTTTTCATTATTTAGACATCCTATAAATTATTTTTCATGATTATATGGTTTTCAACTATGATTAATGTTTCTCACACTATGGTTTTTTGTTTTAGTATATGGTTGGAACCTGAAGCAATCATGTTATTGGTTAATGTGATGGAAAATGAAATTATTTTCCTCCTAAGTGGCCAAATTTTATGGGAGATAGAATAAAAAATATCATTTATATGCTCACACATCTTTCTCGGTCTATGAATCATGATGAAATTCAAAATGTGAAAAGGATGGGACAACAATCTATTGAGTCCTTCATAAAGAAATATCCACCTTCATTTAGTCGTTTAGTTTATCTAATAGTTTCTGAATAATGAATTAGTACTATGGAAAAGATTTTTTTTTTCTTCAGTGCTCAGAACAAGGGAATGTTATTCTAGATTCTTATCATTTGTAAGTTGAATTATATAAATGGTGGAATCTTATCAATAACATGAGGAGGTAGTAATAAATCTACTCTATGGAGTGTGATGAGTTTAATATATTATCATTTTAATAAGTACTTTCCTCTTATTTTTTACATGAAAATGGAAAAGGGATTCCTTGAGCTAAAGTAATGTTGATAAATTATTTAGTGAATTAAAACCAAGTCTCTAAAGGGTGTTAACCATAAATTACTTCAGTATCTATAAAGAAATCATTCTATGTTACATTAAGGTATAGATGGATATTTGAGTTACCCATAAATCTCATGGTTTTGATAAGAACAGAAAGATGTAATTCAAAATGAATTATAATAACCATGGATTGAAGAAGATGAGTATTCCTTTATGCTCAAAGTGTGAAAGGAAAAATGGATGAAATTATATTAAAAGAACTAGTAAATATTTCATGTGTGGAAAATAAGGTTAGTGGGAAATTTAATTCTGAGATGATGGGAAGAAGTTAACTAATGATGTGAATAGGGAGAAATCTCCACATAAAGAACCACCCATACTCCTGTGTTTTAAGAACAAGGAGTATAGACATTATACTAACTAGTTCCCAAATATGAAGGTTAAGGACAATAATAAATTTCATAAACCTCTTATGCCTAGATACAAAGGGAAATCTCATGTGATCGCTATTTATAATGTGGTTTACAATAACAACATGGTGAAAGACACACTTACAATCCACTCTATAACTACAAAAAGTTTTATTTGATTTTGGATCTGCCTATACTTTTATATGAGAAGGATTCAATATTGGTATCATAGTATTACCTCAAATATTAGATGTTGAAGTTGTAGTGAAACCCAAAAAATTTATGATGATTGCATCCCTAGTGTATTATTCTTCTCAGGTTTATGTTTGATAGAATGTGCAATCAAAATATATTATTGTTCTTCCTTCAGTTGAGTTTGATGTTAATTTTTGGCATGGATTGGATTTCTTTCCATGAATAACATATTAATTTCCAAGGAATCGAATTAATGTTTGATATTCAAAATCACCCTATAATCATCTATCAGTGTGATTATAAATATAACAATACAATCTAAATTACATCCATTGTATGAGAATTGATTCTAATTCAAAATGTGTGTTTATCTCATACAGTTGGGGACAAATTTAATATCAAATATATGCCTATTGTGCAATATTTTTTTGATGCATTTATAGAATAATTACCTAGTATTCACTGAATCATGAATTTTAGATCTCAATATGTCACGAACCATCCCCTAGGGTCTGCGATGTGGCTACCCCAAGCCCGCCTTCCATATGCCAGGGGCTGGCGACTTGCACCGAATAGGCATATGTGAAAAAGGTAAGGCATTTTCCTTTAAACCTATACCCATGAAAATAGCACAACATGAAGAAAAGTAAACACTAAGTAAACCACAACTGTAACAAGACAACTACTATGAGTACAATACAAAATGAATGTAAGTAGGCCAGAATAAAAACCCAACAAAAGACAAATGCTAATAAAAAGAAATTACAAGATTGCTGATAAGTTGTCTACTGAAAACCCTACCTGATGGGTAAGTTTTGAGTAGCTTTATGAAAACATAGAGGTATTCCCCCTACCTGATCTCACTGGGCGACCCGTAGTCCTTGGCCACTAAGTACTCTGTCAAGGCGTCGGTCATCTGTACAAGACACGACACGTACGGGAAAAGCTACTACAGGGGTTAGTAACATAGTACTCAGAAGGGACCCCAATCCAAAAATGGAAAGACCATAAAGAATAACCACAAAGAAAACCACAAATCAGAACCAAAAATAAAAATCACAAAGTAAAACAGCTCACAACATGTATAACTCAAAGTATAGAATGTATAATTCTAAATCGTAAAGATGAACATTCATACTGCTGAGGGATTCTTCATCTGGGCCCGGTCATCACCTGGTCTAGCTAGATCAATGATACCCACTCATCTTTGGGGCCAGCTAGATCACTTGGACCCACTTTTATCTTTTTCAGCAAGTTCACTTAGACCTGCTCGTCTCTGGACCAGCTTGATCACTTAGAGCCGCTTGTCTCTAGGTCAGCTAGATCACTAAGACCCTCTCATCTCTTATCTTGATATATCACTAAGATCCACTCATATCTGGACTATCCATATCACTAATACCTTATCCTCTCTTGGAAACCTATATCACTAAATCCTTCTCGCCATATCCTTCACATCAAAGCCAGTCGTAGGATTCCTTCTCATAGCATGCTTGATTCCGGGATAATTTATGCCTCAAGAAATAATTCTCATCTCAACCACTATGAAATCTCAGTTAGAGTATTCCCAAAGTAACTTATCATCACAAGGGACCCAATTTCATAGATGATGCATCAATTGGACGCTCGGTCTAAAAGATATTATCATTTTAGTAAGGAGGGGCTAGTTGTGTCTGGGCCTGGTCCAACCTGGTCAGATCGACCCGACCACCCCTGCCCAGGGTTCCTACATGACCCAACCTGGTTTGGAAAACCTGACCCGACCTGGCGGGGTTTGAGCCATCCCAGTCCAACATGGCCACTGGTCCATGCCCATTGGGCCTTGTTGGACCCAAACTGGTTTGGTTGTGGGTCCAGCCCACCGGGTCGCGTAGTGACCCAGTTTCATCCATCCCAGCCCGAAACTGGTGGGTGGGTTCATTCCCAGCTATGTTCTCCCTCTGGCCTGGTTTTTCCTATTGGCCTGGCCCACATTGGTGTTCCGTCTCTTCTCCCGCACAGTCCACCTAGCGGCCCGGTTCACACCACCGGTCAAGCCCACATGGCAAGCCAGTTCTCCCCCTGCCCGAATAGATTCTAGGCATCCAGTTCATGCCACACATGGTCAGCTGAGGCTGACCATCCATTCTCCACACATGATCCTTTGAGGACCACGTGGTGCCTCTAACGTAGCTGGGTAGCTGTGTTTGCCTTCTGTCAGCCGCTAGCCACTGTGTCGGCAACCCTTGTCGCCATCATGGCGCGCTGCCAATGTCCTGCCTCTAACTTGACACTATGGAATGGTGCCACCGCTGCAGCTGGGTGTCGTAGCCTCCTTCCGTCACCGCAAACTCTCATCAGTGTCACAGCCCTTCTTCCTAGAGTCTCTTTGGCTGATGCACCACTTCCATTGCATCATGAAGAATGATAAGGATGAAAGGAGAGAATAGGGAAAGTATTCTCACACAGAAACACCCAAAGAACAATTTGGGTCTTTGTTCGTGTTGACCTAGATGCATTCTTGTTAGCAGGATCATGAAGAACCAAGAAATAAGGTGGAATAATCATAGAAAAATATATCACCTTTTTATCCTACTACATTAACTATCCTGCATGAACGATCTATCCATGGGTTAACCTGATTTTGAGTTAACCTATGATCGTTATCTAAAAGAAAGAATGGGGAAAAGAAAAAATTAACCTAAAAAAACCCCACTACTTGGGATTGGATTTTTTTCGAGGAAGGATAGGATCATGCGCCACCATTCTTCATTCTTAATCTACAGCACACCATCGCTAGCAATTCTTCGAAGGGTGGAAGAAGTTGGGATTGTTTTTCATCATCGCCACCCACTAAATCCTCAAAGAAATTCTAGGATTGTGTCAACAATCCTTAATTTCATATTAGGATATTAAATGATGAACGTGAATCAACATTTTTTTATGATGTGTTACAGCATCGTTACGCTGACTCATTAATGAGGTTCATTAATGAGATTCATCATCTCCTCATTGATGCACCGCAGCACTGACATGTCACTGCTCAACAATGAATAAAACAATTAAAATAAATTTTTAAATTATTTTATTTTTCTTCCAAAAAGTCCAAAAATTAACTTTCACCCTTGACCTGTGTCGGACGAGGTTAAACTTTTCCTAAGGGAAACACACCCTCACAATCTCAATGGTACTCTTGTATTTCCAATCCGAGTTACCTTTTAGAAGTTATAATGATTTTAAAACAAAATAATTATTAATTAGTTATTTTATTTATGGCCAAAAACTAATTTCCATTGTTGGCCTATGTCGTCCAGTGATAGGCCCTTTCTAGGTGAATCCAAACACTCTGAGTTCAACCATGACCTCAGATTTTTTTTCCAGTCACTGGTTTAAAAGTTATAAAAACTCGCTCACGTTTTTATTTAATAAACCTTAAAATAGTACAAAAATACATTCCGACCACTTCAAGCATCATATTCACACACCGTCTCAAGTCCTGGTCTTAAAATTATACCATTTAATTTTCAAAAAAAACATGGAATTCTGGGGTATTACATTACTCCCCCATTTTAGGTCTTTACATACTCGTAATCCAAAACAAGGTCTAATCAAACAAATAGTGGTACTGAGCAAGAATCTAAGCCTCCTACTCCCATGTTCTCTCTTGTAGATTATCGTGTTTCCAACGAACACACACCAGAGGTATCAAACATCCACAAAGGATCCTCTACTGTGGATCCACTATCTCCATCAGGTACTCCATGAATGTCACACCATCATCAATCTCCATCTTACCATGGTTGATGGTGTGAGAAGAGTCATGCATGTATCTCCACAGCTAGAATACGTGGAAGATGTCGTGAACCCAATCTAACTATGGTGGTAGATCCAAGTGGTATGCCACCTCACCCAATCTACACAGTATTAGGAAAATTCTAATGAACCTCAAAGATAACTTACCGCCCTGGCCAAATCTCAATATCCCTCGTTAAGGAGAGGCTCATAGGAATATGTGGTCCCCCTCCTCAAACTCCAAGGGTCTTCATCGCCTATAAACATAGGACTTATGTCGACTATGTGCAGTCTTCATCCATTCTCTAATGACCTACACCTTCTCAATGGTAGCATGTACCATCTCTGGACTTATGAGTGATGACTCCCCTAGGTCTTTCTAGCATAACGGTGACCTGTATGGTCATCCATACAGTGCCTTGAATGGTTACATACTGATGGTGGATTGGTATCTGTTGTTGTACTCAAACTCCACCAGTGGTAGTTGGTCCTCCCAACTACGACCAAAATCAAGGATGCAAGCATGATGCATGTCCTTCAAGGTCTGTATGGTCCGCTCCATCTGACTATCAATCTATGGGTGAAAGGTTGTGCTCTAAGTGTAACTGATTCCAAAAATCCTCTTGCAATCCCTTACATAACTGGGATGTAAAGCATGTGTCATGATCTGAGACTATCGTAGATGGGACTCCATGGATTCAAACTATCTTGTGCACGTAGAGGCGTCCCAAGATCTCTACGGAACCCTACTCTCGAATGGATAGGAAGTGGTCTGACTTGGTGAGTCAGTCTACGATCACATATATGGTATCATTCCCCCTAGATGTATATGGTAAGACCATCATGAATCCACTGATATCTCATCCCACTTTCTCTCTGGTACCTTGAGAATTTGTGTCAAACCTGCTTGAACCTGGTGCTCAGCCTTCACTTGCTGACAAGTGAGGCATCTTGAGAGAAACTATGACACTACCTTCTACATCCCTGGCCACTAGTACTAACATTGGAGGTCCTGGTATATCTTCTCCACACCTATATGTACTGCCAAAGTGGATGTATGGAACTCCCTCAAAACATCCTCTCATAACTCCACTTGTACAATGATTTGTCCTCTGAAAAGGATGATGTTATCCCCTCCTTTAAAATATACATCAGGAACATGCCCTATGGACATTTGGGAACATGTAGTCTCACAGATGGAATCTCTGAGTTGCACCTACCTAACTTACTATAAGAGTGGAAGGAAAATTACCATTGACTGAAGATAAGGTGCCTCATCTCTATCCACTAAGGATATTTTAAGCAAGGCCAACTACCCTAAAGCCACTTTCAGTAGCTGGGAACTCAATATCCTACTGAGAGAATCTTCCACCATGTTCCCCTTCCCAGGAGTATATAATATCTTGAATTCATAGTCCTGGAGGAACTCTATCCAATGTCACTATCTAAGATTTAGATCCTTCAGAGAAAAGTTATACTTGAGACTCTTGTGTCCAGAGTAAATGACAAATTATTCACCCATAAGTTAGTGTCTCCACATCTTCAGTTCAAAGACTACTGCTTCCAACTCAATGTCATGAGTCTGATAGTTCTTCTCATGCATTCTCAACTATCGTGATCCATTTTCAATCATGGATTTCCCCTAATTTAGGAAACAACCAATCCTAGTCCCTGATGCATCATAGTAAGCCATGTAGTCGATGCCCTCCTCTTGCAGCCTCAAGATAAGAGCACTCGTCAAGCTCTACCTCAGCTGTTGAAAGCTCTACCAGAATCCTTTTTTCCACAAGAATGGTTTTACCTTCTTTTTCAATTTTGTCTTGGGGGTTTCCACTCTAGAGAATTTGGGTACAAATCTCCAATAGTATACAGCCAACCCAAGGAAACTTCTTACCTCAGTAACTCTATTGGGTGGATCCCAAGAAAGCATTGCATTAATCATCACTAGATCCACCACAACTCCAGCCTCTAAGGTGACATGTCCTAGGAAGTGGACCATTCATATCCATAACTCACACATCGAGATCTTTCCATAAATCTGGTGCTCTCACAGTGTGTCCAGAACCATCTTCAGGTGTATCATGTGATCCTCCTTTAATACTGAATACACTAATATGTCATCAATAAAGACCACTACAAACCAGTCTAGGAATGGTTGGAAGATCCTATTCATGAGTATCATGAACACTTTTGGGGAGTTTATCATTCCAAATAGCATCACTAAGTACTCATAGTGGTCATAGAGACATCTAAAATCCATCTTCGAGATGTCCTCATATCATACTCGAAGCTGGTGATAGCCTGATCTGAGCTCTATCTTCAAGAAACATCTCACTCCTTGTAGTTGTTTGAAGAGGTCATCAATCCTTGGTAGAGGATACTTGTTCTTCACAGTCAGCTAGTTCTGGTGTTGGAAGTCTACACATAACCTCAATATTTCATCTACCTTTACGGAAAAAACACTGGGGATTCCCATGGTGAAACACTGGGCCTTGCAAACTATTTCCTCTGTAAGTCCTCCAACTCTATCCTCAGCTCCCGAAGCTCTATGGGATCCATTCGATATGTAGGTGTAGATATCAGTGTCGTCTGAGGGTATAGATCAATGCAAAAGTATATGTCTCTTTGAGGTGGTCGTCCTGGAACATCATCTAAAAAGATATCCTTGTACTCATCCACCGCTGTAGGAAACTGTGGACTCATCTCATCCATTTCACTGAGGTTCATTATATTCAATTGATGAGTGATCAGTTGCACCCTCCTTCGTGTGAGTCCATTATGTGCTGCTCTTGTTTCCTCCTTGCCAATAAAGTAAAACCTATTCACATCTCTATGGACACACTGCACTGTGCACTTAAAATAGTCAATCTAGGCATTAACTATGGACAGTCAGTCCATACCTAGGATGAAATCATAAGGCCTTGATGCCGCTACTAGAAGATCTCATCCAAATATCTCACCTCCAAGAGTAATATCACACTTCCAGCAACAATTTTTAATCATATAATCACCTCCCAGAGAAGTCTCTAACTGTAAGGATTGAGCCAATGGCTCCACTAGAATATCTGAGCCTCGAACAAGGTTTGTGGCAAAGAATAAGTGACTGGAACCTGTGTCTATAAGAACTATAGATAAGGTGGAGAAGACACGGATTTTACCTCTTATCATATCTAAAGAACCATGGTCATAGACCTCTATTGCCTGAAGCTGGCCTCTCCCCTGTCCACCAGATCTCAGAGCCCGTGGTGGACCACCTGGGGGTGGTGGTGGTAGAACCACAAACCTCCATCCACCACTTGTCACTCTGCCCACTCCCCTGCCACATCCATCACCCTATGGAACACCTTTATAAAACCTATACCACTACCTCGGCAGCCCTTCGATTGTTCGCTGATTTTCTGTGTGGCGGTTTGGGTAGTCACGAGTCACGTATCCCTTCCCACTACACGAGTAGCACGCCCTACTCCTCTACTGAATCATGCTAACCCAATGTCCTGGTACCACTGACTCTAAGTCCTAGGGTCATTCTTCAAATGGTCTGCCCTGCATGGACCTCTGTATCATCTGTCAGCTACCCGCCATGGGTGGATCGACCACCTGTCACCCGGTGGTGGCTCCCATTGTCAGTGCCTACTCTGCAAGTAAGATCTCTACTAGTAGAGCTCACTCCATCACTCCTTCCTACGTAGGTATTCTGAGGGAAATCATTGATTCCCTGATCTCTCATCAAAGACCCTGCTCAAAGGTTCATGACCTAAAGAAAGGGTCTCACACCATATCCGTAGAGTAATGGGAGAGGTCTTTGAACCTTGCATAGTACTCATCCACTGTCAGGTTTCCCTTCTGTAAGTGAATAAACTTCTATATGTTCACTAAGCACAAAGTCACAGGGAATAACTCCTCCCTGAAAAGTTTCTCAAAGTCATATCAGGTGAGGGTCACCTCCTCATGAATCTGGATGTTCAAACTCCACCATGTCCCTACCAAGCCCTGCATAAGGCTCGCTACTAGAACCGTTATCTGGTCAAGTGGCTTTCTCACTAAGTGGAAGACTCATGTCAATTCCTCAAGAAAATCCTCAGTGACCTAAGGATCTGTCTCTCCCCTGAACCTAGGAGTTCTATGTCACTAGAACTAATGTAAGGCACTGAGCCTATGTGCGTCCTATATCAGTAGTGCCTATAGTAACTATTTACCAACAAACGATAGTATCACTGGGACACCACCCAAAGGTTCCATCTCATCCAATAGTCCATGTACCGAATCCTTGTCACTATTTAGACCATCCTCATGGTCATGTACTAAAATCCTACCAGGCTGTCTGCGTGGGGGAATCCTGAAAGAGATCAAGATAAACCACAATCAATATATTATACCCGGTGAGATGAATCTAACTCAAAACGATCATGAGAAAACACTAAAAAATGCATGCAGCCAGTGTTTTCATGCACCGATTTGGAAATAATAATTTGGGGTCCAGGTGTATGGATATGTTGGCCACCACACCAACACTGAAGTCTCTGGCCTAAAATCCAAGCTTGAAACACTTAACACTATTTCCCCATCAAATTTTATAGACACTTAGTTCTTCTGGTAGAATTGACTTCCTCTAATACCACTTTTTCATGACTCGTCCCCCAGGGCTCGTGCCATGACTACCCCTATCCCACCTCCCATCTGAAAACAAAATGGAAGTACAAGATCGCTAATAATCCATCTGCTGAAATCCACTTAGTCCTAGGCCACAGAGTCCTCTGTCAAGTTGTCAGTCATCTGTACAAGACACGGCATGTGAAGGGAAAAGCATGTTTAGGGGTGAGTAATATAATACTCAATAGGGACCCCATCCAAAAAGTAAAGAAATAAATCATAACCACTAAGAAAACCCACAAATAAAAACCACAAAGAAAAACCACAAAGTAAAACAGCTCACGCTATGTATAACTAAAACTATAGAAAGTATAGTTCTCAGTCATAAAGATGAATATTCATACTACTGAGGGATTTATCATCTGGGCCTGCTCATCACCTGGGCCACTGGATCACTGATACATGCTCATCTCTGGAGCCAGTTGGATCACTCAGACCCGCTCGTCTCCGAGACAGTTGGATCACTAAGACCCACTCATCTCTTGGCCAGCTAGATCACTTAGACATGCTCGTCTCTAGGCTAGATGGATCACTAAGACTTACTCAAATCTATTCCATATGGATCACTAATACCTACTGGTATCTGGGCTATAGGGATAACTAATACCTTCTCATCTCTTGGTCAATTGGATCACTAAGACCCTATCATCTTTAGGCCAGCTGGATCACTAAGACTCTCTCCTATCTTGGAATGCTCAATCACTAAGACTTCCTCATCTCTTGTCCAGCTATATCACAAAGACCCGCTCCTCTCTTGTCTGGCTACATCACTAAGACCTGCTCATCATATCCTTTATGTCACATCCAGCCATAGGATTCCTGCTAGTAGCATGCTTGATTCCAGGAGAATCTACTCCTCAATTCATTGGTCACATCTCAACCACCAAGAAATCTCACTTAGAATCTGCCCAAAGGAACGTCTCCTAGAAAGGGTCCCAACTCCGTAGATTTCACGTCAATCAGACACCCAATCTGAAAGATATGGGTGTTTTAGTAAATAGGTTCGGTTGAGTCCAGCCCCGGTTTGACCTGGTCGGACTAACCTGACCAACCCGGACTGGGGGTCCCATATGAACCGACCTGATTCGGCAGACCCGACCCAATCTACTAGGGTCTGGGCTGGCTCGGTCTGGCCTAGCCGATGATCCAGGCCTATTGGGCCTTGCTAGACCTGGCCCGGTTTAGTCATGGGTCCAGCCCATTGGGTCTCCTAGTGACCCAATTTCATCTATCATGAACCAAAACTGG
Source organism: Viscum album (assembly GCA_963277665.1). Classification (NCBI taxonomy): domain Eukaryota; kingdom Viridiplantae; phylum Streptophyta; class Magnoliopsida; order Santalales; family Viscaceae; genus Viscum; species Viscum album. The sequence goes on along the minus strand of OY728143.1, from coordinate 2,079,087,540 downwards.
TAGGCCAATTCATTCCCAACCCAGGATACCGAGTGGACCAGTTTTTCTTGTCGACCCAACCCACATAGGTGGGCTAGTTATCCCCCTTCCCGAATGCCCACTGGGCGTCCTGTTTATACTGCACGTGGCCGACTAAGGTCGACCACCCCTTCTCCACACATGGTCCCACAGGGACTATATGTCAGCTGTCGATGTGGCACACTCCACCAACATAGTGCCCTAGCGGTGCCACCCTTCTGCACTGGTCTGCTAATGCGGACCTTTTTCCCCTACATGTCTTGTGGCTTTACTGTGGGTCCAACTCATTATCACGGTCTGCGAACTACTTGTCACCTCTAACGTAGTTGGGTGGCTGCATCCACCAGCCTCCATGCTGGCAACCCCTATCACCGCCCAAGCCAGGGTGTCATGGCCGATGTTCCATGAACTCATGCCATGATCCTCCTGGCCACGTCCCTTCTTCCTGGGATCTCCTTGGCCGATGCACCGCCTCCATTGAATCACGAAAAATGGGAAGAATGAAATGAGAGAGGAGGGGAAGGAGTCACACAAAGAAACACCCAAAGAATGATTTGGGTCTTTGTTCACTTTGACCTGAATGCGCTCTTATTAGCAGGATCACGAAGAACCAAGAAATAGGGTGGAATAATAACAAAAAAATATATCCCCCTTTTATCCCGCTACATTAACCATCCCACATGAACGATCAATCCACACGTTAACTTATTTTTGATTTAACTCACATTCATCATCTAAAATAAAGAATGCGGTAAATAGAAAATTCACTTAATATAAAACCCCATACCTGGGATAGTATTATTGGTCGAGGAAGGACAAGATCTCATGCCTTCGTTATTCATTCATGATCTACATCCCACTATCGCTAGAGATTCTTTAAAGGGTGGAAGAAGGTGTGTTCATCGTTCATCATCTCCACCCACAAAATCGTTAGATAAATTCCACGATTGTGCCAACAATCCTACATTTCTTGTTAGGCTATTAATTAAAAAACGTGAATCAGTGTTTCTGTTACACTCTGTTGTAGCATCATTATGTTGACTCATTAATGATGTTCATTAATGAGATTCATAGTCGCCTTATCACTGCACCACAGCGCTGACATTCCACTTCTCAACGATGAAGAAAACAATTAAAATAACTTTTTAAGTTGTTTTATTTTTCTTCCAAAAATTATGAAGATTAACTTTCACCCTTGACCAATGTTAGTCAAGTTTAAACTCTACCTAAAGGAAACACACCCTCATGAGCTCAATTGTATTCTCTGATTTCTAATATGAGTTAATTTTTAGGAGTTATAAGGATTTTAAAATAAAATAATTTTTAATTAATTATTTTATTTACAACTAAAAACTAATTCCCACTATTTTCCCGTGTCGGCCAATATTAGGCCATTTCTAGGAGAATCTTGATGCTTTGAGTTCAATGGTGCCCTTAGATTTTTTATTCAGGCACCGGTTTAAAAGATAGAAAAACTCACTCGCATGTTTATTTAATGAACCTTAAAAATAATTCAAAAATACATTTTGGTCACTCCAGGCCTTGGATTTAGGTGTCCTCTTACGGCTTGGTCTTGAAATAATCCCATTTAATATTCAAAAACAAATCATGGAATTCTGGTGTATTACATGATAAAACTCAAACCTGGTTTTATAGCTATTTAAAATACTCAATATTGAATGTTCTCAATTGATTTATAGGAATTCAAGAAGAAACTCCAAGAGAATCTTGAAAAGGGATTCATTTAGAAAAGTGTGTCACTATGGGGTATACTAGTTCTTTTTTTAAGAAGAAATATGGATCAATGTGAATATTCATTGATTATCAAGAAGTTAACAAGATCACTATCAAGAAAATATATACTCTATCCCATTTTGATGACTTATTTGTTCAACTATGTATAGATAGATAATTTTATAAGATTGATTTTCATTCTAGATATCATTAATTGATGTTCAAGAGGAAGGATATAACCAAGATAGCATTCTATAAAAGGTTTGGACACTAAGAATTTATAGTGATTCCATTTGATATTACTGATTCCCCCATTGTCTTCATGGATGTAATAGATAAATTATTTAGATATTAACATGATCAGTTTTTGGTAATATTCATATATAATATTATTATATATTCAAAGATAAAGAAAGAGCTTGAACATCACTTGAGAGTTATACAGAAGACCCTAATGAAGGATTAGCATTATGAAAAAATTTCCAATTATAAATTCCAGCTATGAAAATTTTCATTCTTGGGTCCTATAAACTCAAGTGAGTGTATATTAGTAGATCCTTCAAAGACAAAAGTTATTGAATGTTTTCCCATACTAACCACTATGATTGAGACTTATAGTTTTCTAGGTTTTTCTAGATATTATCAACACTTTGTAGAGGGTTTCTCACAATTTTCAAATCCACTCCCCAAGTTAAATCATAAGGGAGCTAAGTTCCAATGGATTTATGAGTGTGAAGATAATATCATGGAATTTAAGAGAAGGTTAGTCAGTGAACCTATTCTTACTTTACCCCATAGTGGAGAAGGGTTTATAATCTATTATGATGCATCAAAGAATGGATAGGTATATTTTCTCATTTAGAACGATATGGTGATAGCTTATGTATCACTCCAATTAAAGGTTCATAAGATAAATTACTCACCTCATGGTTTGGAGAAAGATATGATAATTTTTACGTTAAAGATATGGAGGAATTATATTTATGGATAAATGTGTGATATATACTAATCATTAAATTTTGGAGTGTATGTTCACACATAAAGAGTTGAATATGAACCAAAGAAGATGGTTGGTGCTGATTACAGATTATGACTACTCAATACATTACTACCCTAGGAAAGTGAATAAGGTGGAAGATTCTCTAAGTTGAAATAATTTTTCTAGCTAACTTATGATGAGAATCATAAATGATCCAATATTTCTAGATAATAAAAGGATGGATATAGAAATATTGAAGTAATGAGAAAAATCTTATCTTTCAAAAATGAGTGTTTAACCATATATCCAAGTAAATATTAGTGAGTTGTATAGGTATGATATAGAGCTATAGAATAAGATGAGAAATGTTCCTAAATTTAACTTTTATTTTTATGAAATGGTAAGATTTAGGAACCATGCATGCATTCCTTCCATACCAAATTTGATGAAGGAGTTGTTAGTGGATGCTCATAGTTATCCATTCTTTATTCATCCTATAAGTATGATGATGTATATAAATATGAATGATTATTTGTGGTTATATTTAATGATGTTAGATACTATATAATTTTTATTTGAGTACATAGTATGTCAGTAAGTTAAGGATGAGATACAAAATTCTAAGGGGTCGTTACAACAATTACCCATACCAAAATGCAATTGGTTAAACATCAACATTGATTTTATCATTAGAATCCCAAAAACATAAAAATGGAATAAATATATATCGATTGTAGAATATTTCAATACAAAGTCAGTAAAATTAATTAAAATTAGATAATATTTATCCTTGGATCAACTTTATAGAATCTATATTAAGGAAGTGGTAAAGTTTCATTGAGTACCACATTCTATTATATCTGATCGGGATCTGAGGTTTTCCTCGAAGTTCTAGAGAAGTCTTTAGTGGGATATAGATAAAAATTCAAGTTTCAATATGGTATATAATTATTATATAGATAGTTACTCTAAGATAATTATTCAAATTCTAGATGATATGCTTAGATATTATTCAGTGTATTTCAAAGGTGGTTAGGATCAACACCTTCCTCTAGTTGAGTTTCCTTACAACAATTGATTTCACTAGATCATTAAAATGGATCCTTATGAATCCTTATATGAAACTAAGTGTATAAAACCAACATTATTGGATGGATTTATAGAAATAAAGCTATTAGAACCTAATATAGTTGAGGAAATGATAAATAAAGTCAGATTCATTCAGTATTACAACATGGTTGATTAGAGTCGACATAAAAGTTATGCTGACAATCATCGGTATGGCTTGGAATTTGAAGTTTGTGATAGTGTTTTTCTATGAATTTATCCATGTAAGAAGGTTATTATATTTTAAAATAAGTTAAGTTTGATCCTTGGATATATTTGGACTTTCAATATTATTAATCGATTAGGAATGGTAGCTTATAACTTGGAGCTTCTATCGAACCTATCTCAAGTTCATGATGTGTTCCATATATCTCACTTGAGGAAGTACATACCAGATCTATCACATGTACTAAACTCAGCGGTCATAATACTGGAACATGATCTTTCTTATGAGGAATGACTAGTGTAAATCTTAGATTGTGGAGATAAATCACTATAGAAAAATACTAATCACCTAAAAAAAAGTTCTTTGGAGAAATCTAAAATTTGAAGAAGCTACATAGGAACTCGAGAATGTAACAAAACAAACATATACTCTTTTTGTGTATCATAGTTATCTATTTCGATGGAAAAATTAATTTTAAGGAGGGAATCATGTAACACCCCAATATTTTATAAAATAATTTTAAAAATAATTTTTTTTTCGATATCTTGGGTTACACATAACACTAAGTTTAAACGAACCACAGTATACTATTAAAATATCATTATTTAAATTGATTGTTATCACCTATGTAACATCCTAACCCAGGATCCAATCAACCCATTCCCTAATTTGGTGGGTCACATGGCCTCAAGTGTGCCACCCCGTATGTTATAGCCTACCGACAAGTAGTGAGGGTATAAAGGTAGTATAATGTGGAGACTATACCCTCATATCAAAATAGAACAATTGAAATAATCAATAAAAATTTACAAAATCAAATGTGGAATCATAATTAACCAAAAAAATGATAATATAATAAATACATGGATGTCTAGCATGATAATATATAGAAATAGAATAAGGGAATATGTATACAATCATGTTATAAAAAAGGTATAAAAAGTACAAAAACTGCTCCACTAGAATCTTGATTGAATACTTAGTCCTCTTCTCCTAATCTCCATAAAAAGAAAAATATCAACAACCTATAGAAGCACACTTTACCTTATCATAACCTATAGATAGATGAACTTCTCGGTTACCAAAGGTAGCCCGAGTAGGGTGTGAGATAAAATCTCAGTAGGCCACCACCAACGGTGTCTACGTGTAATCTAAGAAGTACTTATAACTAAACAATTTTAAGGTATAATATAATAATAAAAATAGTGCAAAAATAAATAATCATCCCACTTAGGTTCTAATAGACACCTATCGGGGCAACCTGCATTGACTCATTTCTGGAAGGAATGTATAAATAGTTACTATGTATATAGTAATAATTTAAATATATAGCATAATTATATATATTTTAAATGCCTATAAGAACAAAGTACATTTAGATTTAAGTGATCATATATCTAGAATACCAGTGATGGCTAGAACGAGGTGTAATTCAGACATTCATAACCAGTCTAACAAGACTATAAGATCAAGAAATAGGGTACATGTCTTGCATCCCAAGAAGAGTGTGAGACATTATGCATGATACTCAAGATGGTGAGTAAGCCATCAAGTCATTATTATAATCAAGGAATGTGGCACGTAAAACCCAATGCTCATATAGTATCACTGGTGTGAGATTCCATACTCAACACCCGATGTAAGGGAGTGTAATTTTATACCATGATCAACACCCCTTGATATCGTACACAGCCTATATAAAGGAATATTCAAAATTTTAATTGGCATGAGTCATAACCCCTCATGATTCATTTTCTTACATCCCATATACATATAAATAAGGCATAATCATATTTATAACATAATATATGAGGAAAAACATCCCATGTATGTCAAAGTTCAACTTCATTTATAGTGAGGTATTACAATTCAAAATGTATATTTATCAAAGCATAACTAAAGGTGTGGACTTACCACCGTCCATGAACCATTTCATTTAAAATCATCCAATTCATTTCTGGTAGTAAATCCATCATGCATTAGACACTCCACCTGATAAAACCATTCATTATAAACAACCAGTTTAATTCATTAAGATATGGAAAATGAATTCATATGGATCAAGGTGTCAATTAGAAGGTGTCCTGGTCAAGTGGGAAAAATCCTACATGGGAAATTTTCAACATAGGTTGACCCAAACACCTAAGAGGTGATTTGGGACCTATAAAAATTCATATAAAAATTGAATTTCAATACTAAGTATAAGTTGTAAGCAAAAGAGGCCATCTATATATAAGTGAATGTATCATAATGGGGAAATTCTACTTGGCACACCCATGGTGTGCCATAAACAAGGCAACAAGCCTCTAACTAACCAAACAAGAATCAATTGGAATATATTAAGGTGCAATGTTCAATTTGATATTAAGGAACCAAATAAAATGTGATGCTCATCAAAATTCAACATACAACACAATAGCATGTTACGAGATGAAAAAAACTCAAAGGGAAATGGTGTGACCACCTAATTCAAGGTCGTAGATGACTCCTCACTTGATATTGGCCTTAGATTCAGAGTATGTTGGAAGAGATCTTAGAAATGGTCTAACACCCTGAAAATATGGCCTATGAGGTTTCACCAAAATAGCACGATGGATTCTAAGGAAAATATAAATAGGAAGGGAGAGGATTGTAGAATGTACCGAGATGGATTCAATGCTTCCAACATATCTTCAATTGGACTTTAGATCAGAGATTTGTCTCAATGCCAAGATTGAGAGGATTTTGAGCCAATGGTGAAGAAAACTCAACCGAGCCACTAGATGTAGAATGAGAAAAGGAAATAAGATTATAACATAAGTGAGGGAAAATTCAATTTCACAAAAAAATACAAAGGTTCATAGTTTGGATGCTCGGTTTGGTCAAACTGTGTGAAAACCATGATCATTTCACTGCTACTAAGGGGAAAATCACATGATTAGGTATAAGGTTTAACTAAACATGTGAAAACCATTCATAATGGATCTATCCAAAACCTGAAACTAGTTTCATGGTCATTCATCCTAGGTAGTATAGTTACAGACAAACCATGAAGCCCAGTCCCTTCTTAACATTTTGGAGCCTTAGGCTCTGAACAAGCCCCAGATGCACCTGATACTTATTTGGATTGATTAGAAATAAATATTAGGGTCATTTAAGAAAAAATTGAGAACCTAATGATTTGTACCTTCATTGAAAAATGGGTCATTACAACCTCCCCTCCTTAAATAAACTCATCCCTAAGTTTTCCTTCTGAGGGTAAAGAGGTATCATATGAAAATATTCCTATCCATTGATCTCATATATAGGCTTCTCATTTCCATGTATCATCTTATACCTGATCATTCTTCTATATCACCTATTCTAAAGGAACTGACCTACCTCAGAGTGTCTTCATGCTCCAATCCACAATATGTAAAAGGTACAACCTGAAGGAATAATCTACATTTATCTCAATATCATTAGGATGAAAGACATTTGAGAGTTCTAGATAGTATCAGATAAGTTTAGATACAAGAAATAGATCATCCATAGACCATAATCTCTAAGTATGTTCCAACTGGTAATACATTGGTCTGATTCATTTCACAACCTAGAAGGGTACAACAAACCTTGGTGAGAGCTTACCATACTTATGAATATGTCTATGGCATAACCTGTGTGAGACTCGCAAGAAAACTTATTCTCCAGCCTCAGACTTGATAGGTCACCAACGTCATTTGGAATATGGTTGATGTCTAAACTGAGCTATCAACATGTACTTTCTGATCAGTTTTATCTACTCTTTAGTCTCCTGTATGAGATGTGTTCCAAGAATAGCTACCCCCTCTCCCTCTAACCAGCATAGAGGTGATAGGAAATTCCTACCATATAAGTATTTATAATGACACATCATGATGGTAGCCTAAGATATTATATTATAATAGAACTCAATGAGGGAAATTTGTTTCTCTTAGGAACCCAAAAGTTTAAGGAAACATGCACAGAGCATGTACTCTAGAATTTGAATAGTACACTTTGTAATTCCATCAGACTGTAGGTAATAGGTCGTTCTCAGAAGCACCCGTATACCCAAGGCCTTTACAAATCCTACCAAAACCATGATGTAAAATAATTTTATCTTTCAGAAATGATAGAATGAGGAGCTCTAGGAATACGTACAATCTATATGATATACATCCTTCCTAGATCGTCTACTGAGAAGGTCTCTTGCATAGTTAAGAAGTGTGCAACCTTCATCAAACGATCCATGACAACCCATACTAAACCATTTCCATGATGCTATATGAGTAGACCAATCATGAAGTCCATCAACACATCATCCCATTTCCACTTGGGAATGGAAAATGGATGAAAAAATCCTATTAGTTGTTGGTGTTTCACCTTCACCTGCTGATAGATGGAACATTGAGTGATGAAGCTAGAAATATTGGATTTCATACCATTTCACTAATACTAGCACCATATATCCTAGTATATTTTGGTGACACCAGGGTGAAATGCCCATGATGAGGCAAGGAATTCCCACATCATCTCCTCTCTGATATCTTCTGGGACCCCTATATTCCCATGGAACAATATGGTATTAGACCTTTCCACGGTCCAACTAGAAGATTTATCATCATCTAAAATTATTTCCCTCAGGATAAGACCTTCAAGATCAGATATTTGTATCATCCTTACTCATTCTAGAAGAATAGAAGTCACTGCTAAGGATGAGAGGATATTCTGACCCCGATCCTCCTAGACCTCAACATACATCTATGAGAATAAGTCCATAAATTTCCATTTTCCACCAGATTATTGAACCACCTATGTATGAATCTTCTAGATTATGGAATCATCCATGAAATTGCATTTACAAGGCATGTAAGAAATCATGAAATCAAACAACGATGGGTACTCAACCCATATGCATTGTCTGAGATTCATATTCTACTGTGTAAAGATGTAGTTAAGGATTTTGTGGTCTATGAATACCACAAAATTCTCTCCAATTAGATAATGTCTCCAATAGCATAATTCATACACAACAGTAGCGAGATCTACGTCGTTCGTTGGGTAATTCCACTTTTGATCCCTCAACCGATGAGACCCATAAGGGAAGATGCATTATCCCTACATCAAAACAACTCTAATACTGATACTTGATGAATATCAGTATAAAAAATAGCTCCTTCTTCACACTAGAGGAATCAATATCAGTGTTTAAGTCAAACGTACCTTCAACTAATGAAAGGCTACTTCACAAGCTTCTGACCATATGAATTTGAAAACTTTATTTGTTAAACTTGTAAGCTGCACTGCAGGGCATGAGAAATCCTATATGAATCATCTATAATATTCAGAAATACCCAATAAAATTCATATTTCAAATACATTCCTGGGATGATCTCAAGAAATTACATATCTCACTTTCTGTGGGTCCACTAAAACTCTAGACTCCAAGAAAATGTCACCCAATATGTGGACTTTTCTGATCCAAAAGTGGCAATTATGGAGCTTATAATATAGATGATTCTCTCTTAGTTTATTAAACATGATCTCAATATGGGTTACATGGTCATGTTTGGAGTGTGAATACACCAAGATATCATCAGCAAAGACTACCATGAATGAATCCAGATTTGGGTGGAAAAACCAATTCATAAGATCCATAAAGACTTCAAGTGCATTCAAAAGTCTGAACACTATAACCAGATACTCATATAGACCATAATTTCTCCTCAAAGTTTTGTGAGGTATGAATAAAGTCCTAACATGCACCTGATGATATCCTGACCTCAATTCTATATTTGAAAACATTATCACACATTCGATCTTATCAAATAGGTATTCTATTCTATGCAGTGGATACTGATTCTTTATCATGAGCTAGTTTAACTGATAGTAATCCATGCAGATCCAAAAGGTACCATCTTCCTTCTTGGAAAAAATAATTGGTAAACCCAAGGAAACATATTGGGACATATGAAACCTTTATTCTCCATATCCTCTAATTAACTCTTGAGTTCTAGAAGCTACTTAGGATCCATCTTATAAGAAGTAATTGTCACTATTGTTACTCCTAACACTAAATTAGTAGTGAACTCGACCTATCGCACCAGATTTAGACCAAAATATTTCTTAGGAAATAAATCTCTGAAATGCTACACTATAGGAAGAAAAATATCGGGTCACAACCCTGGGTCATCTAGAAAAATACCAGCAATCTAAGTTGTAACACTTCCCAACCTCTGCTGCTCAGGCCCTACTCATGTATCTTTAACATCCAATTCTCCCTTATTCACATTCCTACTTCCCTCTGGTGATTTAAACATCACCCTCCGATGATAGCGGCCAATATGGTATCAATAGGGAACTAACCAGTCCATCCCAAGGATTGCATCAAATCCTATTATATTTAGTACAAAGAGATTCCATATGAAAAGGTAATTGCCTATATGAAGGGGGAAATCCTTAAAATAGTGAACTCCCTCTGAATGGATACCTAACAGTGTGTCCAACATTATAATTCCATGAAGTTATTCGATCTCGAGGCCCACACTTCCCATAATATCCTCATATGTTAATAATTGATATGTGCCTGTGTCAAATAAATAATACACTAAAGAAGAGCCTAACAAATAGTGCCTTGTATATTAGATGTTTTAGAGATCTGCTCCTCCAATATAGTCTAGATTGAATGTAACTGGATTTTACCATAGCCCTAAGTCACTACCTGACTGCCCTATGAAAGCATACTCTGCTGGCATTGAGAATCATAAATCTGACTGCCTCTACCTTGACCACCACCTTAGCCTAATTCGTCAGTCATATTGTAGATAGCTTCTTGATGTGATCCTTCTAGTCTTGTTCCTGACCATGGAGTAGGTGTAGATCCCCTATCACTAGACACTAAAGGTAAAGTCCTACAGAAGTGATGTATATGCCCTATCCTTCCATAACCTCTACACTCAACTAGATTCTATAAACACTGAGACTTTTCATTTCTCATCTTCCCCACACCAGTGATATATAATAAAGTCATATACAAGAGGATCTTAATTACTAATACCTCCATGATTATCCTCAAAATGCCTATTTCTTCCAGAAGAAGACCACTAATAGCTCTATGTGTCAAACCACCCCAACTCACACCTTTAGCTTCACTCAAATTCTACTTTTTAATTTGGGCATGGTTGATGATTTCTAAAACGATAGTCAACCTAAACACATTGAACAGTGATCAGATGACATAGATCATACCATCCTCAAATTTCCTAGTGGTTATAAGATCAACTCCAAGTAAAGTAGGAGTGAGCAATTTCATATCAATGAAATGGTTAGATTATTTTATAATTGACATACTCCCTTGATGCAAGTTCATGAATTTTCTAACTCTATCATCCCTTAGAGTCTTAGGAAAGAAATATTCATATAATATTTCCTAAAAATCATCCCACGCTATATCATGATGACAATCTTCCTGGGTGATTATGTCCCACCACCAGATGGTTGAATTGCATAGCATATACGCAGCTAGTGTGACCCTCTACTCTAGAGGAATCTCTAGTTCCTTGAATATATAAATTATTGATTCTAGCTCAGACTCCATAGCATGAGTTCCACCATTCCCTGAAAACATGGGAGGATGATGCTACTGAAACTCTCGAGTCAAATCTTCCATGCTCAGGGCAGGTTCAATGACACATTTCATAGACTGCAACATACATAATAATTCATCTCATAACTAAGCATCGGTATAAATATCAGGTATTGAAATATGTTCCACATGTGGCACTACAGGAGGAAACATGGGTGGCTCAAGGACCGCCACCTTAGGAACATGGTTTTTATCACCTTCGGGGTCTGTGATTAGAGGACATCATGGTGACATAATGCCACAACACCAAACATAGGCCTCAAGATATTTTTAAAAAAAAATCAGAAGATTTTAGATATAAAAGGTAGAATATTTATAAATCCTTTCTATAGAAATGATCACACCTCTATTCCTGCTTTAGAATCCATGTCTATATGGTAGAAGAGACCATAATTCACCATAAAAATTTAAGAGATACCCACTACCCACTAATAAGGTTAGGATCGTGTTCAAGTCTTTTTTAGATATATGTAATATGGACTTTCTTACTATATAAGTTATATTCATTTTAAAAAAATTCTTTTAAAAATATTTAAATTACATTAAATGTTTGAATCAAATGGTTTACTATTTTGGGATCCATAAGGTCCCATACTCCTTATGAACCAAATTATGGAATCCACTTGATCCATATCATAACATGTTTCGTCCCATGAAACCAATGTTACATGGATCAACATGCCATAATTGACTATTTAAGGTGTCTTATCTAACCTATTTAAGAAAATACTTTTAGGTTAATTCATGCACTTTAAGTATCAATTATGTTTTCCTATCCCTACATGAAGGTTCATTACAATTTAATATATATTTAAGGAACTAAAAATATCTAATAAGAAAACAAATGATAAAACTAAATGTGGCAATGAGAATGCATGGGAAAAGGGTAAACTGTAAGTCATGTGTTTCACCCAATGGTGAAGTCATATCAACTGTAAAAAGAATAATCAATAAAAAAATTACACATCTTAGGTAATTTGAGTTTCCCCTATATATGGGTTAGCTATATCTAGGAAAAGGGTCAACTCTAAATCCCTTTAACTAATAGTATCTTTTCTAATACCCAAACAGTAAGACAAAGGAAAACAAAGGCTCTTTTACCACTTTGTAACATCCTGACTCAGGATCCACTTAACTCATGCCCTAAGTTGGGGGGTCACATGGCCTCAAGTGTGCCTACCTGAATGTTAGAGGTTATTGATTAGCTGTCATAGTGTTAAGGTAGTACAGTGGGGAGATTATACCCTCATATCATAATTTCACAACATAAACAATTATTAATAAACAATGGAGGAATAAAATATAAACATACATAACAAATAATCAAATGTGGAAGCGTAAATAACCAAAGAAACTGCTAATATAATCAAAATCCTTTATGGTAGTGTCAATACTGGGATTCATGGCATGCTGATATACAAAATGGGGATAGGGGAATAGGAATAAAATAATTTTTAACAAAAGTTATAAAAAGAAAAAAAACTACTCCACTAGAATCTTGAGAAATTTATCAATCCTCTACTCCTAAGCACCATCTAAAAGAAAATATATCAACAACCTGTAAAAGGGAGCTTTCCTTTATCAATATTTGTATATAGAATATCTTATTGGATAATAAAGGAAACCTGATTAGGTCTTGAGATAAAATATCAGTATCCACCACCAATGGTGTCTATGTGTAATTCCGGTAGTGCTAATAACTAAACAGTGTGCATGTATAATAGAATAACAAAAACAATGAAGAAATAAATAACCATCCAACTCAGGTTCCTATAGGACACCTGGCGGGTGTACCTTGATTGTCTCATTCCTAGAAGGAATGTCTATAAAATCACTATATATATAGTAATAATATACATATATTGTATAATTATATATATTACATTCACCTATATGAACCAATTATGTGCGGACGTAAGTGGACATATACCTTGAATACTAGTTCTAGATGGACTGGGGTGTAACTCGGATATCCATAATGAGTTTAAAGAGACTATAAGATCAATAAATATGGTACATAAACAATATCCCAATAATAGTGTGAGACATCATGCTTGACACTTGGGATGGTGAGTGAGCCATCATTTCATCACTCTAATCATGGAATGTGGCATGTAAACCCCAACGCCCATATAGTATCACTAGTTTCAGATTCCATACTCATTATATGACATGATCAACACTCCTGACCATCATACATATCTAATATAAAATTTTATTCATAATTATAATTGGCATGAGGAATGACCTCCCATTATTTCTTTTCATCCATCCCATATACATATAAATTAGGCATGCAAAACATCCCATGTATGTCAAAGGTCAAGTTCATTTGTTGTGAGGAATTAAAATTCAAAATATACATTTAAAAAAGCATAACTAAAGGTGTGGCCTTACCACCCTCCATGAACCATTTTGTTTCAAATAATCCAACTCATTTATGATAGGGAAACTATCGTTCATTTTCCACTCCACTTGACTAAACCATTCATTATAAACAACCCATTTAATTCATTAAGACATGGAAAATCAATTCAAATGGATCAAGGTGTCAATTGGAAGGTGTCATGGTCAAGTGGTAAAAATCCTACATGTAAAATTCCCAACATAGGTTGATATAAACACCTAATATGTGTTTTAGGTCCTATAAACATTCATATAACAATGATATTTCTATTCTAAGTCTAAGTTCTAAACTAAATAGGAAATCTAAACATAAGTACATTTATCAAAAATGGAAAATTCTACTTTTTACAGCCATGGGGTTCCTATAAAAAAGTCAACCAACCTCTAACTAGACAAACAATAATTAATTGGCATGTATTAAGGTGAAATATCCAATTTTATATGAAGGTACCAAATAAAAGGATACACTCGGAAAAAAGTCATTGTGAGGCACAATGGCATAATAGGATAGATAAAGGATGATAAAACTCAAAGGTAAAATGATTTTACCACCAACCTCAACATCATAGATGACTCCTTGCTTGATATCGGTCTCATATTAGGAGTATGTTAGATGAGATTTGAGAAATGGTTCAATGCCCTGAAAATTAGGCAAATGATCTTGCACCTAAATAGCATGATGGATTCGAAAGAAAAGATAAATAGAAAGGAAGAGGATTTAAGAATGTACTGAGATAGATCCAATGCTTATAAATAATATTCAATCATACTTTATATTAGAGAGTTTTCTCAATGCCTAGATTGAGAGGATTTTGACCTAAAGGAGAAGAAAACTCAACCCAACTGCAGGAGGAAGAAGGGAAAAAGGAAAATAAGTTCATAAATTAAGTGAGGGGGAAATGTAATTTCACCTCAAAATACAAAGGTGCACAGTTTTTCCAAACCATGCGTAAACAATGCTCAATTCACTTCCACTAAAGGGTACATCACACGATTAGGCACACGATTTGACTAACCATGCGCAAACCGTGCAAAATGGATTTATCTCAAACCTGCAACTGGATGCAAGGTCATAGGCCCAAGGTCGTATGATTATAGAAAAACAATGAATCCCATTACCTTATTCCCATTTCGAAGCTTTGAGATTTGAATGATCCTTAGACGCACCTGATACCTATTTGTCTTGATTAGGAATCAATATTGTGGTCATTTAGGAAAACAATTAAAAAACAAATGATTCATACCTTTATTGAAAAGAGGGGTCATTATATACTAACCATTGGATTAGAATGTATGAATAAGACTAACTAAATTATAAAATAAATTATTATTACATATAAATATATATATATACAATTAATTCATTGTTTATCAATTGATTATAAATGAAAATAGAATTTAGTTGGAAGAAATTGATATTTTTTCCCGAAAAACTTTTCTCATCCATGCAATGTATTTTTATATTAATAATTTTAATTAATCACTATTGGTGAATAATTTTAATTAAATTTATATATTATATATTAAATAAAAAAATTAACATTAATTTGATATTTTTCTAGACATGTTTTAAGAATAAACCAAGTTTTATACTAAAAAATGTATTTTTATAAAAAGATGTTTTCATCCCATTTTGAGCACTTATTTTTAAATTAATTGATGCTACATATATGTATTGAGTTTTATGAAATTTATTAAACATTTTTAATCATGTTATTTGTATTTGGTAAATTGGACCCTTTTATTGTAGACCAGTAGGAATATTAACTATGATAAAATTTATCACATCTGTAAAGGCTAAATCTGGTTAATCAAGGTTATAACTAAATGATATGGTCATAATTTTTCATTATAATTATTATTGGATGAATTTAATTCAACCCTTATCACCTTAGTCCTATAATGGAGTTATTTAATGTAAACAATTCTATGAAAATTACCTATATAATATTTAAATCAAAGAAAGTTTCAAAATGTCACTCCCATAGATTTAAATATTTATTATGTGTCCACGTATAGAGATGAGAAGTAATGAATAAATATACATGTCTATATTGATCTTAATGAAATTATTTTTGTTATTTAAATTTATTTCTAATTTTAATAAATTATATAATTCCCTTAAATTCTTATGCAACATTAATACAGTATATCTTTAATTTATAAAAAAATATAATAAATGATCTTAAAAATATTAAAAGAAATATAATTTGAGTTATTTAATGTGTGAAATTAATTTTTTAAATTAATATTACATATTAGTGTTATTTTAAAATATTATATTCTAATTTAACTCGGTCTTTATTTCTTTTAAGTCAAATTAAATGAATAGTGTTTAAATTAGCAATAATAACATTTGGTGAAAATAATATTTTATTAAATTACATAAAAAATCAAAAAAATGGAAAATGGGACATGATATGGTATAAATTTTATTCCTTAACAATTTATAATCCATTTGGAACAATTTTTCTTAATAATTACTTTAATCTATTTAAATCTTATAAGAAATTCTAAGGGTTCCCCTCCCCTCAATTATAAAAGGAAACTCTTCCTTTATCTTCTTTACACCACTTTGAACCATTTATCTCGACCAAACCCTACCAAATTCTATTCTCAACTCAACTATATGCATTATAGAGTATTTTTATTCCCAAAATACTAACCCTAGATCCCTTAAAAGGATATCTAATGGAGTTATTTCAAAGAAGAGGTAATTTCCTTAATCGAACACTTTCTTTTTAATTATTATTTTACCTTCTATAATTCTATTATATTTTTCATAAAATAATAAATTTAGTATCCTGAAAATAATAAAATTTTATTATTATTATGAAACCATCTTTATTTACCCACTTTCCCGCAAATGGGATGTGAAAATATCATTTGTGTGTACGTACGTCTTGCCGTCTCCATATAGCGATACAATTCATTTCTCCTCACCATCATTTTTTGATGGATATTATGATGTTTATAATGTTTATATATAATAAATAATATATATTTATAATTATTAAATTATAATTTCATATATATATATATATTCTTTCCTTTCAAACCATTGGAAAATGATAATGTTGATCGTGTGTATGTGTGGACTACCACATCCACGATGCGATGTGATTCATTTTTTATTTTTCTGTTATTTGAATGGAAATAATGATGGATTTATGGAATATATATGATATATATGATATAATAATTCTATAATGTATGTTTATTGTCTTTATTTCATTCCATCCATTAAAAAATGAAAATAGTGTTCATGCGTATGTACGGCCTACCGTGTCTATGAATAGTATAGTTCATTTTACTATCTCTACTTTTATAAATGAATATAAAATGTATATAATAAATATGTATGATATTTATATCATGATTATATTTTTTTATATTATGTAACCATGATCAATGTACAATGAACAAAATTACCGAACAAAAACATACAAGAAAATGAAGCAATTATCACCCGAGACAGTGATTTTAATTAAAAATTGTTAGAAAAGAGGTAATAAAATGTTATATATGAGGAATATATGGTATTATATATATTATTATGGTTATATAATTTATTTATAATAAATATATATTTATTATAAATTATATTCCAATTCATATGATGGAAGTCAGACCAAAGGTAAGGGATTTCTTTTCTCTCTTTTATTTCTGGGAGACTTGTGTCATATTCACCACTCAATTATTTTGTGTGGTGTATACACTACCCCATTGAAATGTAATATCATTAATATAATTATTTTAATAATATTTAATGTTTCATATTATTTCATTCTTTAATGGTTCTTACGATTCAAAATCTTACCAAAGCAGTAAGGGATTTTTGCCTCACATTTATTTATGTGGGACACATTCCTTATACAGTAGTTTTTTATCTTGTGTTGTATATATACTTCCCATGAATGTATTTAATGATTATTATTATTATTATTAAATTTAATGGTATTTACATATCCATATAATGTTTTTTATTTCATTGGTCTTATGATTCAAAAGATACCAAATTGGTAAGAGTTTTATGTTACAATCTCATTATTTATCAGGATTGTTTAGGATTATGTTTCTGATGATAACATATTATGGTATAAATCTCAAGAAAATAATTAATTTTATTATCCTAGAGTTATTGATAATATATTTTTTTCATTTCATTTTCCACACCTTAATTACTCAAGATATCGAAAATATATTTTTAAGTAAAATCGACTTTATTTCTCTCTTCGGTCAAAAAAACTTTTTCTTTCATATCCATGTTTTCTAAAAATATATTAAAAAAGGTTTTTAGTATTCTAATATGATTGTTTAAATTCATTTTTTCATATTTTTAACTTTTAAAAAATTTGTTTTAACTGGATATTCTTTTAATTTTCCAAATGATGTACATTTTTATTTATTTACAAAAGATTAAAAAGAATGTTTTATTTTAACTTATACAGCATGAATAGAATAAACCACCACTATGAACTCTAAATTATTTGAATATTACTGAAAAAATTTCAATGGTTATTATAAAAAAATCCATAATATTTTGAAAAAATTGATATTTTAGAAAATTGATTTTGAAATGGAAAGGTAGTTTTCCTTCATAATTTTTTAATGATATTTCAATGGTATTTCTATTAATTAAAGACAACAACCCTTGATCTGACTTATGATTTACTAATGATGTGATCAAAGGATACCATCCTTATTCTTCTATATATGTTTTATCTTTATGATGATAAGATATTTTTGAAACCTTTTCCTTTTCCATGGTTTATACTATGATGAAATTATGAAATGTTTATAAATCCTATTTATTTTCCATGGGTTATGCTATGATAAATTGTTTATAAAACCCATTTAATTTCATGGGTTCTGATATGATGAACGTTTTTTGATCTTATGACACACATATATGTATTTTTATTATGTCATTGCAGTCACATTATAATAAAGGATAGTGATTATGTTATAACCAAGTATGGTGGTTACGTTATAACCAAGGATGGTGGTTTTGTTATAACTAAGGATGGATGGGATCTATATCTCCCTCAAATTCATTAGTTAAGGATTTATATATAATGAGATAAATAATATTAAAATGGGGTGTAAACCTATTTTATTAAGGGAATTTTTCCACAGTGATAGTCTTGGTAGTGAACTTTTACTGCTATGATGGTTTGGAGAGTAAACACATTACACTATGATAGTCTTGGAAATATTTTTTGACTACTGAAGAAATGGTTTTATATGATTATTTTAATTTCAAAAACATATATATTATGTCAACATTATTCTCTCATAGTTCATGTTATTTGATTTCCTTATTATTCATGCCTTATGAACTATGAAGATTTATTCCACGAATCAATCTTAGGATCTATGATATGTAGGGCATGATTTTCAAATGTTACACTAGTGTTCTAATGCACTTATGTTCATGTTGTGCTTTAGTGGTTATTGATATCTCCATTTTTACCTTACTGGGCATCTGATCTCAACCTTTATTATGTTTACTTTCATCAAGTTATGAAGAAAGGTATTATGTAGGATAATTCTAAGAATGGTTCTAGTTATGATGAGTGGTAGATGATGTATATATTTTATAAATGATTTTTTTTATGTCCAATTTTCCAAATGCACTAGAACTATATGATTACTGTATGGATAGTTATGTAATTTAATTAATTTTCATTTATTAAGATGTGATATCTATGTATGAAAAGTATGGATCACTACAGTGACCCCATATTTCTTTCATATCTTCTGGCTCACATCACCTTCATTGAGAGTGAATATGTATCCCAACTATGAATTTAGATCATCTTGATCTATTTTAAAACTAGAATCTGTATATCCTATGATGAATCGCTCCTCATCTCCTCCATATACCAAAAACATATCCTTAGTATGCCTAAGATAGTTAAGGATATTCTTGACTACTATCTAATAGGAGTCACCTGGGTCTACTTGATATCTTTATACCATGTTTCAATCATAGGATAAATATATACAAGAATATAGGATAGAATATATGAATGGTCTAATTGTGGAAATATATGGGATCCTTACCATTCTCAATATCTCCTCATTTTTTTGAGGACACAATTTCTTTGAAAGATGAATTCCATGTGACACTGGCAAGAATTCATTCTTGGATTGATTAATGATGAATCATTTCAGTATATTATCATTGTATATACATTAACTTAGTATAATTATCCTCATTAATTTATTGTGATGGATATTGATCCTAATAATATATGAAACTTCAATTAAATACTTTATGTAAAAGCATCCATTCGACTAGGATTTAACAAACTGTAAGGCTGGTATTTCATTTTCAATGAGTATTATGTCATCGACATAAACTATTATGAAAATGAATACACTTCAACTAAATTTATTATAGACACAAATCTTAAATTATTTCTTTATTAAAAAAAATCCTTTATGTATTCATCAAATTTAATGTTCCATGACAAGGATTCTTTCTCTAATCCATAAATGGATCTCTACAACTTTATTATCATGTTAGCATCCTTTGGAGTCATAAACCTTTCAAGTTATTTCAAATAGAAATCTTCTTAATGGTTCTTGTTATGGAAGTTTGTTTCTAAATCCATCAGTAAAATTCCATAGTCATGGTAAGCTCGTATGGAAAGAAGAATTCATGTCACGACCCGTCCTGAGGGCTTGTGTCGTGACTACCCCAAGCTCACCTTCCATAGGCCAGGGGCTGGAGACTAGCACCAAAGGCGTAAATCCAGATAATAAGAGGGAAGGAATTTCCTTTATATAAGTAAACAACACAAAAGAGTACACAAGTGAAGTAAGCACTAGGTAAAACTGAGTACAAAAGTAAGTGCTGAAAAGTAAATGGGCCAGTATACAAACCCAACTGAAAGTACAGTACAATTGAAAAGGAAAAGTACAACAGCAGTAAAGTAAAGCGGCAACCACTAAGTCGTCCTCCAGGAATCCCACCTGAAGGGTGGGTACAGATAGCCTCCAAAGCACCTCCGGCCCAAATGTCTACTCCGTGAACGTCTCGCCAAGTGGTCCACCTTTGGGTATCGTCCAGCTCTACAAGCCTCTACCTCGATCAGTGTTGTCTGTTGTCTGTATCCAACACAATGTAGTGCAGGAAAGCCCGTGCAGGGGTGCGTATACGATACTCAGTAGGGACCCGAGACCCCTGAAGGTCTCCTAGAATCCACAAAGGATAAACTACAAATAAAATATACAACCACGAAGTATCGACCAACTCTACATAGGTATATGTCCATACATATACCTAATTCATCAATCACAGTTTGGCTCCAGATCCCAAGCCGAAGTACAACCAAGTCCACACAGGAAAGAAGTCAATCACATTGATGATAATGATTGAAATTCAAGACTTAGCTCACACAGGTATACATCTTTCGTATAATGATAGAGATGATCAGATTTAGTCACTGATTCACCTAAGCTGTCGGACCCACATAAGATACAAGACCATGTCGGACCAACATAGTATACAAGACCAGCTACTCTGTCGGACCCACTCAGGATACAAGTACAGAGGTCAATACTGCCGGACCCACGTAGGATACAAAACAGTATTCATCGCTATCAAACCCACATAGGATCCCAGTACAGTCGTCATGGCTGTCGAACCCACGGAGGATCCAAGTACAGTCGTCCTCACTGCCGAACCCATGGAGGATCTAAGTACAGTCATCATCATCACAGTCACAGCCAGCTCTAGGGTTCCCGCATAGAGCACGCTCGATTCCGGGAGGGTCCGCTCCTCGAGCCAAGGGGGTCGATACATAAATTTTCACGAATTTTAGAGTTGATGTATCTTGAAGTTCCGTCTCGTCAAAAGAAACCAAATGCGGCATACGGTGCGTCAATCGGACGTCCAGTATGAGAGTTATTGGCTTTTCCGTTCCAGGGGCCCGGTTGGTTTTTAAGCTAAAACCAACCCGACCGTGCTCCAGCTGCTTACAAACCTCAAGTGGAGTATTCCAAAATAACCATCCCATCAAGATGATTCCAACCTAGTTGACGGTACGTTAATCAGACGTTCAGTCCTTAAGTTATAAGCATTTCCACTCCAAGGGCCTGGTTGGTTTCGGGTTCGAACCAACCCAGACGTACCCAAACTTCGCCGAAAAATCGAGTGTAATATACCAAAACGACCGTCTCGATCTAAGGGTTCCTACTCAACTTAAGGGGAATCAATTGGAGGTTCGTAGCCCATGTTATGGGCGAATGACCGAAAACGGTATGAAGTGGGGGGTCTAGGCCCGGCCCTACCCCCCGGGGTCGGCCCGAACCGGGTAGACCCGTCCTGGGTCCAGGGCCAGCCCGGCTGGGTGCATCCCGGCCCGGTCATCGCAGCCCGGTCTGCGTGACCCGCCCTGGCCCGGCCGGGGGGGGGGGTGCGCTGGCTCGGCGGGTGAGCCGAGCAGGGGGGCGCGGCTCCCGGTCTCTCAAACGCGGTGCCAGGGTGGCGCCGCTTGTCACTCGGATCCCGAACGGCCGTGGGATCCTCCCCTCGCTGCCGCGGCTGGTGGTGGGGCGGGCTTCTGCCGGCAGCGCGCCGGGGCACCGCCGGGTTCTTCCGCAGGCCACCAGAGTCATCTCGGGGGTCCGTTTTTGCTTCTGACTGCGCCTGCGGTCGTCTCAGGATTCGTACTTCACTACGAAGGCCCCCAATCGCCATTGTGGTTCTGTTTCATCATCTCCAAACACCCTGCGCATCAAGAACAAAATAGCAGTGGGTCCGGACTTGTTCGTTAGTCCGTACCTACCGCGTTAGAGGTTCAAATCATCACCCAACAATTAAACGCCATGTTCAAGGGTAGAAAACACATATATGAAATATAAAAAATTCCCCCTACCTCGAAGTTGTTGTCATACATCATCGATCCGTGGAAGACTAGCGTTGCAGTAGATAGGTGTCACGGAAGAATAGTGTCGTTATGTCAACGATGGAAGAAGGGTCACTGTCGTAGGCGACGTAGGCTCCTTGACATCGATGTGCGTCTGAGGAAGAAGTTATCCGCGTTCTTCGTCGAGGGTGTTCTTCGTCAATGAAGGATCTCCTCTTCTTAATTCTCCAGAGCCCTTTTCCAAATTTTATTTTCTAATGCAAGGAAAAAGGGTCCCTCCAATTAATAGAATTGTCATGCAATTCTTATTAATTCCAACGCGGTGCCAATTAAATTAACTCTGACATTAATTATCAGATTTGGCACAATAAATGGGAAGAGGGAGGTGGGAAGGCTCCACCATAATAAATGCATGGATTTGTCAAGTAAACAGCAGATAATTAATGGGGAGTTAAAAGGTTGTGGCTCGTATGGGCCCCAACTCACAAAATAAAATTTGTGCACCACTAAATTTTATTTAATTTTAGGAATAAACCCCAAAAATTAACTTTCAACCCGCACAAAATGCAACTGCGATAAAGGTCCCCTTAAGAAAATACCAGCGATGTGAGTTCATCAGTGCCCTCGGATTTCAAATCCGAGAACCGCTTCAAAAGATAGAAAAACTCGCTCGTTCGTTCACTAAACGTACTCGAGCTAAACTTTAGAAAAAAAAATTGGGCACACCGGGCCTCGGAATCAGGTGCCGTCAGAAACTGTGTACTCGTAAAATTAAAAAGAATTTAAGAAAAAAAATCCTTGAAATTTACAGGTCTTTACATTACTCTCACCTCAGGGCTTTACGTCCCCGTAAAGCTAAAACATATACTAGGGAAACAAAAAGGGGTATTGAGCACGCATCTAAGCCTCCCGATCCCATGTGCTCTCCTGAAGGTTCTCGTGCTACCAGCGAATGTGCACTAGAGGAATTGACTGTCCAAGAAGGACCCGCTCCCATCAATCCTCGATCTCCACTGTAATATCTGAGAAATTATCCCCTTCGTCGATGTCCAGCTCCCTGTGATCAATGATGTGGGTCGGGTCCAACACGTATCTCCTCAGTTGAGATATGTGGAAGACATCATGCACCCGGTGCAACTGAGGTGGAAGGGCCAGGCGGTAAGCCACCTCACCTACTCTGCTGGGGACCTAAAAAGGCCCGATGAAGCGTGGAGATAACTTGTCGCCCCGGCCAAATCTTCGTAATCCACGTCGAGGTGAGACCCATAAGAAAACTTGGTCTCCATCCTCGAACTCCAGTAGTGTCCATCTCCTATCAGCATAAGACTTCTGTCTGCTCTGTGCAGTCCTCATACGCTCCTGGATGATCTAGACCTTCTCCATCGTATCCTGGACCATCTCTGGTCCTACAAGTGCTGAATCCTCAGGGTCAGTCCAGCACAGAGGTGATCTGCATGGTTGGTTGTACAGTTCCTTGTATGGTGCCATCCCGATGGTGGAGTGGTAGCTGTTGTTGTACGCAAACTCCACCAATGTTAGGTGATCCTCCCAAATGCGACCAAAGTCAAGGAAACATGCAGGGAGCATGTCCTTGAGTGTCTAAATGGTCCTCTCTGTCTGGACATCTGTCTGAGGAAGAAAGGCAGTGTTCAGACGTAGCTGTGTCCCAAACACCTCATGTAACCCCTTCCAAAGCCGGGAAGTAAAGTGAGTGTCTCAATCGGAGATGATAGATGATGGCACACCATGAATCCATACGATCTCCTAGACGTATAGGCATCCCAAGCTCTCTACTGAGCCCTGCTCCCTGATCGGTAAGAAGTGGGCCGACTTGGCGAGTCAGTCGTCAATCACCCAGATAGAGTCGTGTCCTCTGTAAGTATGTGGAAGGCCCGTCACAAAATCCATGGATATCCCCTCCCACTTCCACTCCGGGACCTCTAAGGGTTGTACCAAGCCTGCTGGTAGCTATTGCTCCGCCTTCACTTGCTGAAAAGTGAGGCATCGTGAAACAAACTCTGCTACAGCCTTCTTTATACCTGGCCACCAGTGCTATCGTCTGAGGTACTGATACATCTTCACTACTCCTGGATGTACTTCTAAAGGGGTAAGTGTGGAACTCTCTTATCACATCCTCCTGCAGTGAAACCGGTACCATGGTACATCCCCTGAAGAGGATGATGTGCTCCCCGCCTTCAGAAAATCCATCGGGTTCCAGCCCTGAGGATATCTGAGCATGTCACGCCTCATAGTCAACGTCCCCACGTTGTGCCTCTCTAACCTGCTGAAGTAGTGGAGGAGTGAATGTGAGAGACTGTAGAAAGGCTTCTCCATCTCTATCCACAAAGGATATCTGAAAAGCGGCTAACTGCTCTGTCTCCTCTCCAAGCAGCTGAATGCCCAATCTCCTGCTGAGAGCATCAGCCACAACGTTCCCCTTCCCAGGAGTATATACAATCTCAAAGTTATAGTCCTGGAAGAACTCGAGCCATTGCCACTGTCTCAGGTCCAGTTCCTTCTGGGAGAAGATATACCTGAGTCTCTGGTGGTCAGAGTAGACTGTAAAGTGTTCGCCCATCATATAGTGTCGCCACATCTTCATGGTGAAGACCACTGCTGCTAACTCTTGGTCATGGGTAGCATAGTTCTGCTCGTGCTACCTCAACTGCCGTGAACCGTAAGTGATCACCGCTCGCTCCTGTATCAGGACACACCCAGGTCCGGTCCCTGATGTGTCATAGTAAACTACGTACCCAACACCCTCCTTCAGTAGCCTCAAGATGGGCGCACTGGTCAATCTCCGCCTCAGCTTTTGAAAGCTCTGCTGACATATGTCTAACCACACGAAGGGTTTCCCCTTCTTCTTCAAATCTATAAGCGGTGCTGCAACTCTGGAGAAGTCTTGCACAAATCTCCGATAGTACCCGGCCAGACCTAAGAAACTCCACACCTCTTTCACGCTCCTGGATGGCTCCCAAGAAAGAACTACCTCGATCTTCACAGGATCCAATGCAACTCCCGCCTCCGAGATGAAGTTCCCCAAGAAGTGAACCTCTTGAATCCAGAATTGGCACTTCGAGAGATTACTAAAAAGTTGGTTCTCTCAGACTGTATCCAGTACAACCCTCAAGTGGTAGGCATTCTCCTCCTCAGTAGTTGAGTAAATCATTATGTCTTCAATGAATACTAAGACAAACCGATCGAGGTAAGGCTGGAAGATCCTGTTCATGAGACTCATGAACACTGTTGGAGAATTGGTCACACTAAAGGGCATAACCAAGAACTCGTAGTGGCCATACCGACACCTGAAGGTCGTCTTCTGCACATCCTCATCTTGAACTCTAAGCTGGTGATAGCCTGACCTGAGGTCTATCTTCGAGAACCATCGTGCTCCCTTGAGTTGATCGAAGAGGTCTTCAATCCTAGGAAGTGGGTACTTGTTCCTTATGATAACCTGATTTAGGCGACGGTATTAGACACACAGTCGCAATCTCCCATCCACATTCTTGGTGAACAAAATCGGAGAATCCCAGGGTGAAACACTGGGTTAGATGCATCCCTTTCCCTGTAAGTCCTCCAGCTGTACCCGCAGCTCACGAAGCTCGGTGCGGTCCATCCGATATGCTAGAGTAGATATAGGTGTTGTCTCGAGGTATAGGTCTATGTAGAACTCTACCTCTATTCGAGTAGGTATTCCTACAACATCTTCAGGGAAAACATCCGCATATTGATCCACCATAATAGGAAAACTAGGACTCCGCACATCAATAGCTCCGAGGATGAGACTAGACAACTGATGTTTGATTGGATTCCCTCTCCTCTGCGTAAGTACATCCTGCACTAAAAAGGCTCCCTTCTCGCTGGTGAAGGTGAAACTGGTCCCATTCATGTGGACACACCGCAATTTGCGCCTAATACAGTCGATCTTGGCATGGATTGTAGATAGTCAGTCCGTACCCAAGATGTCGTCGTAAGGCCTCAACGCCACTACAAGAAGATCCCAGCCGAAGCTCTCACCCCCTAGAGTAAGCTCACACTACCGGCACCAGTTCGTAATCGTCGAGTCTGCTTCCGTAGGAGTCTATAGCCATAAGGATTGAGCCAACGGCTCTGTCAGAATCTCCGAGCTCCAAACAAGGGCAACGACAATAAAAGAATGACTCGCACCTGGGTCTGTAAGAACTGCAGAAAGGGTAGAGTAGACACAGATGGTACCTCAATTCATCTCAGGTGCACCATGGTCATAAGCCTCCACTGCCTGGAGTTGAGCCTACCTCTACCCGCTAGCTCCCTGTGGTCGGGGTGGACCTCCTGGGGGTGGTGGTGGTAGAGCATCTAAGCGTCGTCCACCACCCACTGCTTGACAATCTCCTCTGCCTCGTCCGCCTGCTCCCTGCGGACCGCCATGGTCAAACCTCTTCCTCTACCTGGTAGGTCCCTCCACTATCTACTTCTCGTCTTCATGGTGGGTCAGGCAGTCATGAGCCATGTGGGCCTACCCACTGCATGCATAGCATTGTCTTCTCCTCGTAAGGCTAGATCTGTTTCATGTGCCCCGCACAACCGAACCTGTATCCTGAGGTTGCCCACCTGATGGCCTGGTCCGCTTGGACCCCTGTGACATCTGTCGACTGCTGGCTGCAAAAGACTCCGCTCTGTGTCGTCCTGCGGTTGGTCTCGTTGCTGGTGGCTGCTCAGTGAGAAAGCACTCCACTAAAAGGACTCGATCCAGCACCCCTACCTGCGTCAGGATACTGAGGGGAATCGTCGAAGCTCTGATCTCATGCCTCAGTTCCTACTCAAAGGTCCAGGCCCTGAAGAACGGGTCTCGTACCATGTCTATGGAGTAGCGAGAGAGGTCATTAAACCTCACCGAGTACTGAGCTACTGTCATACTTCCCTACCGTAGATGTAGTAAATCCTGGATGCGCACCGCACGGAGGGTGGATGGAACAAACTCCAAGTGGAAGAGGCTCTCGAAGTCTGCCCAAAGTAGAGATGCCTCATCGTGCACCTGGAGCATCAAGCTCCACCATCTACCTGCTTCTGCATGCAGGAGACTCGCAACAAGGATCACCATAAGGTCAGCTGGTGTCCTTACCAATCTGAAGACTATGACGATAGCCTCCAGCCAATCCTTGGCTGCCTGAGTGTCCGTCTCTCTACAGAACCTGGGCGGCCTTAGTCGTTGAAACTCATGCAACGCACTCAGGCGGAGTGCACTCTATGCTGCTGAGGCTAGTGGTATCGGTGGCCCGGTGGCTAGTGTTACCGTTGGTGCCTCCGCTGTAATGGGGCCCTGCACCGAGACCTTGTCGCTCAGTGGGCTACCATCTCGCACGTAACTAGGAACCCTGGATGGCTGCCTTCATGGGGCCATCCTGAAAAGCAACAGGTGAGCCACGGTTAAACAGTATGCCTGGTGATCAGACATAAAGTAATCACAAAGAAATTTTTTGAAAGGAAACACACACGCAATCAGTGTCTTCGTGCACTGAGTCGGAAATCAGAGATCAGGGTCCTGGTGTATGGATACGTCGGCCGTTGCACCAACACTGGACTCCCTAGACTGAAAAACACACTCAATACTCTTAACACTATTTCTTCACAGAAAGGAACTATCAATGTCCTGAGTTTTGTGGTAGAATCGACTCCTCTGATACCAATTTTCCACAACCCGTCCTCGGGGCCCGTGTCGTGACTACCCCAAGCCCACCTTCCATAGGCCAGGGGCTGGCGACTAGCACCAAAGGCGTAAATCCCGATAATAAAAGAGGGAATTGCCTTTATATAAGTAAACAACACAACAAAGTATGCAAGTGAAGTAAGCACTAGGTAAAACTGAGTACAAAAGTAAGTGCTGAAAAGTAAATGGGCCAGTATACAAACCCAAATAAAAGTACAGTACAACTGAAAAAGAAAATTACAATAGCAGTAAAGTAAAGCGGAAACCAGTGAGTCATCCTCCGGGAATCCCACCTGAAGGGTGGGTATAGATGGACCCACAGCACCTCCGGTCCAACCATCTTCTCTGTGAATGTCTCGCCAAGTGGTCCACCTCCAGGTACCGTCCAACTCTATAAGACTCTACCTCGATAAGTGATGTCCATCGTTTTCATCCAACACAACGTAGTGCAGTCAAGCCTGTGCAGGGGTGAGTATAAGATACTCAGTAGGGACCCCGAGACCCCCGACGGTCTCCCAGAATCCACAAAGGATAAACCACACAGAAAATATACAACCATGAAGTATCGACCAACTCTACTTAGGTATATGCCAATACATATACCTAAGTTATCAATCATAGTTCGACTCCAGCTCCCGAGCCCAAGTACAACCCAGTCCACACAGAAAAGAAGTCAATCAAATTGATGATAATGATTGAAAGTCAAGACTCAGCTCACACAGGTATACATCTTTCGTATAGCGATAGAGATGATCAGATGTAGTCACTGATTCATCTAAGCTGTCGGACCCACATAGGATACAAGACCAACTAAGCTGTCGGACCCACATAGGATACAAGACCAGCTACTCTACCGAACCCACTCAGGATACAAGTATAGAGGTCAATACTTCCGGACCCACGTAGGATACAAGAACAGTAGTCATCGCTGTCGAACCCACAGAGGATCCTAGTACAGTCATCATCACTACCGAACCCATAGAGGATCCAAGTACATTCATCCTCTCTACCGAACCCACGGAGGATCCAAGTACAGTTGTCATCGTCGCAGTCGCAGCCAGCTCTAGGGTTCCCACACACAGCACGCTCGATTCCGGGAGGGTCCGCTCCTCGAGCCAAGGGTGTCGATACATCAACTATCACAAAGTCCAGAGTTGATGTATCCCGAAGTTCCGTCTCGTCAAAAGAAACCCAACGCGATAGACGGTGTGTCAATCGGACGCTCGGTCTGAGAGTTATTGGCTTTTCCGTTCAAGGGGCCGGTTGGTTTTTAAGATAAAACCAACCTGAACGTACTCTAGCTACATCAAAACCTCAATTGGATTATTCCAAAAAACCTTCCCATCAATATTATTCCAACTTAGTTGACGGCACAACAATCGGGCGTCCGGTCCTTAAGTTATAAGCGTTTTCGCTCCAAGGGCCTGGTTGGTTTTGGGTTCGAACCAACCCGGTCATACCCAAACTTCGCCAAAACCTAGAGTGTAATATACGGAAACGACTATCTCGATCCAAGGGTTCCAACGCAACTGAAGGTGCATCAATAGGATATTTTTAACTCAATTTAGGGGAGAATGACTGAAAATGGTCCGAAGTGGGAGTCTGGGCCCGACCCGACCCGGCCCAACCCACCCTGGGTCAGCCCGAACCGGGTTGACCTAACCCGGGTCCGAGTTTGGCCAGGTAGGGTGCGGACTGGCCTGGCTCGGTCTGTGTGTCCCGCCCCGGCCCGGCCGGGGGGGGTGCGCTGGCTTGGCCAGCGAGCCGAGCGGGGGGGCGCGGCCCCCGGTCTCACGAACGCGGTGCCAGGGTGGCGTCGCTTGTCACCCGGATCCCACACGGTCGCGGGATCCTCCCCTCACCGCCGCGACCAGTGCCGCGGTGGGCTTCTTCCGGCAGCGCGTAGGGGCACCGCCGCCTCCAGGCGGGCGTCCGGTGCTAGCCGCTGGCGCTGTCGCGCCGCCGGGGTCTTCTACGGGCCACCGGAGTCATTCCGGTGGTCTGTTTTTGCTTCCGACTGTGCCTGCGGTCGTCTTGGGATCCATAATTCCCTGCGAAGGCCCTCGATCACCGTTGTGGTCCCATTTCGTCATCTCCAAACACCCCGCACATCAAGAACAAAATAGCGGTGGGTCCGGACTTGTTCCATAGTCTCTACCCACCGTGTTAGAGGTTCAAATCATCACCCAACAATTAAATTCCATGTTCGAGGGTAGAAAACACATGTATGAAATATAAAAAATTCCCCCTACCTCGAATTTTTTGTCATACATAGTTGATCTACGGAAGACGAGCATTGTGGTAGATGGGAATTGTGGAAGAATGGTTTCATTATGTCAATGATGGAGGAAGGGTCGTTGCCGTAGGTGACGTAGGCTCCTTGACGTTGAGGTGCGTCCGAGGAAGAAGTTCTTCGTATTCTTCACTGAGGGTGTTCTTTGTCGAAGAACGGTGTTCTTCGTCGATGAAGGATCTCCTCTGCTTAATTATCCAAAGCCCTTTTCCAAATATGATTTTCCAACGCAACGAAAATGGGGCTCCCCAATTAATAGAATTGTCATGCAATTCTTATTAATTCCAACGCAGTGCCAATTAAATCAACTCTGACATTAATTATCAGATTTGGCATAATTAATGGGAAGAGGGAGGTGGGAAGGCTCCACCATAATAAATTCGTGGAGTTTTCAAGTAAACAGCAGAGAATTAATGGGGAGTTAAAAGGTCGGGGCTCATGTGGGCCCCACCTCACAAAATAAAATTTTTGCACCACCAAATTTTATTTAATTTTAGGAATAAACCCCAAAAATTAACTTTCAACCCGCACAAAACGCAACTGCGGTAAAGGTACCCTTAAGAAAACATTAGCGCTGCGATTTCATCGATGCCCTTGGATTTCAAATCCGAGCACAGCTTCAAAAGATAGAAAAACCCGCTCGTTCGTTCACTAAACGTACCCGAGCTAAACTTTAGAAAAAAAATTCAGGGCACACCGGGCCTCAGAATCAGGTGCCGTCAGAAACTGCGTACTCGTAAAATTCCAAAGAATTTAATAAAATGCATTTCCTTGAAATTTTTGGGTCTTTACAATTCAGATGGATTTTAGAATAGAAACTGGTGAAAATGTTTCTTCATAGTCTATTATTTGATGTTGTTTAAAACATTTTTCAAGTATTCATGACTTATAAGTTCTGAATTTTCTATCCATTTCTAGTTTCTTTTTGAATACCCTTTTATAACCAATGGGATTTACATCCCTTATAGGATAAACCAAAACCCAAAGTTGGTTTTAATACATGGAATCTATTTAATATTTCATATATTCTTTATACTTGGAAGATTATATTCTACCATCTACTTCCTTATATTTTATAAGATCATTTTCATCAACTAATAATGGGTCACTTTACTTGATTGCAAGAAAAAAATATCATTTTGGTTCTCTAACCTCTCTCATAGTCCTATATAGTAATTTTTTCTCTAGATCATCCTCTTCCATATATATTTTTTTGAATCTTTTCTTGTACCAAATCCTTCATATCTTGATCCATGGCTTCATCTAATCTAATCTCACTCCCAATATCTTAATTAGATATATGATCCATCTCAAGGAATGTGGGGCATCTATCAACCATGACCTTTTTGTCTAAGGGTTTATATAGGTAATATTCCCTTTTTCCTTAGTGTATCCTATAAAAATACATTTAGTGCCTTGGGGTACAAGTTTATTATCAAAAATAGACTTAAAAAACATTAAATCCCCACATACATGAAAGAAAAAACTTGGGTTAATTTCCATAAAAAAATCATATTAAATACTATTGTTTTCTTTATTTGGAACTCCATTTAGAATGTGTGTTGTTTTCTACAATGTGTATCCCCAAAAGGTTAATATAAGACTTGCATAACTCAAAATTGATCTCACCATGTCCAACAAGGTGTTTTTCCTCCTTTCCCTTATACCATTAAATTGTTGTTTATTAGGAGGAGTGTGTTGGGACCTAACTCATGTAAATAATCAATGACGTATAGAATAAGATATGCACCACCAAGTTTTGAGGGGAGTTACTTAATCATCTTACAAATATAGTTCACAATTTCATTCTTATATTAATTGAATTTATCAAAATAATTAGACTTATAACTCATTGAGTAGTAATATCTATATCTACTAAAATAATCAATAGAATTTATAAAGTACGAGATTCCACCAATAGCTTCAACTAGAAATGGTCCACACACATCGTAATGAAGTAATTCAAAAATCTATTTAGATCTTTCAAATTTTCCACTAAATGGGTATTTGGTCATTTTTTCTTGTAAAATTGTGTGACATATACCAAGTGGTTTTAGTTCAATTGAATTCAAATATCCATCTTGGTGTAATCTGATCAAATGCTTTTTGTTTACATGACCAAGTCAGTGATGCCATATTTGGGTGTGGTATGAGTCATGTGAATTATCTTCATTATTTATTTCTAGTAATTGTTTTTTTTAATCCAACATAATGAAAAGAACTTTATTTAAATATTCATTACCATAATGAATGATTTATTTATAAAATAATCCAAAATTATTCATAAATTTGGAAATAAATCCATCTGTATCAACGATGGATACATAAATAATGTTTTTGGTAACTGAAGGAATATAACAACAATATTTTAGAACCAATAACATTATATTTAGAAATGTGAGGTGGTAATCAATAATATTCATGGCAGTAAGTATGGATCCGTTGGCTGCTCATAAATCCACCTCACTACGTGAAATTATTCAGAATCTATACAGTTCCTATATTTAAATAAATATGTGACCACCAAATGCTATATAAAATACCTAATTAATAGAAAAAAATAAATTTCACTCAATAAAAAATGAACCTAAATATTTTTAACACCCCAAAATTATATATATATATATATATATATCATTTTAAATGAACATGAGGTATTTGACAACTTGCTTTATTCACAACCCTGAGTCTAAATAAACTGTGATATATTAATCCTTTATAACCTAGACATTAAATTAGAAGGTATAAATAGTAATAAAAACATAACTAAAAAAATATGTATAATGTTATTAAATAATTAAAATGTGTTTATTAATAAATAATAAATAAATACTCAATTTTCAGTACTGTCATTTTATGTTTCAAAAATATTTTTTCTTCAGAAATGTTTTTATTCCATTTTGTGTGCATGAAAATTATGATTAATTTATACCACTTATTGAAATTTTTTATCTGATAAAATTAATATAATTTTTTTAAATTATAATTTAAATATTATATTAGGTTAAATTTTCAAAAAAAATTAAAAAGATTTATTTTTTCATTGAATAGTGAAAATGCTGATTTTTGTAAAAAATACCGTTTATTTTCTAGAAAATTTCCATTTTTTTAATTTCCTATTAAATTATAATAATTATAATTGAATTATAAATTATCTAGTCAGTTACATTGGAATAATCATTATACTTTATTTTGGTATAAGTTTATATTTGGGATTAAAAACACATTTTTCTAAAAACTGTTTTTATGCGTGCAATATGTTTTTATCTTAATAAATTAAATTAATATAAATTTATTAATGGTTTTAATAAAAATATGTTGACCATTTATTAAATAATATATTTTAAATTTAATTTTATGTTCTTTAGAA
Organism: Viscum album; assembly: GCA_963277665.1. NCBI lineage: Eukaryota > Viridiplantae > Streptophyta > Magnoliopsida > Santalales > Viscaceae > Viscum > Viscum album. The sequence continues at coordinate 2,079,053,275 of OY728143.1, read as the reverse complement.
GTCAATTAATGGAAGTAAATTCAGTTGTATGCATACAAATGCATTTTCCCAAAATGGGTTTTCATTATGGTTTTGTGCTTATTAAATTTAAATTATTCCACTTATATAAATTAAATATGTTAAAATATATTCCATATTTTTAATAATATTAATTAATATAACATAATATGGTGAACCTAATTATTTTTATATGGAATAGTAAAAATATTAAAATTTCATTGTCATGGTTAAAGTTAAAACGGGTTTACCGGGGGTTTAACAAAGAGATAAGTGTCTTATTACCACCAAAACCTGTATAATTATTATTTTTTGAACATATTTAAACCTTATAATATCTTAAATTTTAATAATTGGACATTTTTAGCAACTTTTTCATGAAAGTGACCTTATATCATTAAACTATTTTAATAAATTCAATGTGTCTCCCTCCCCTAACTTATAAAAGGGAACCACTTATCCTCCATTATTCACAAACTTTTATCCTTCTATATCATCCAATACCAATTAAAAAAACTTTCTATATTCATTTCCTTCATCTTAGAGTTTTTTCATCCCCCAATACCAATCCTTTAAGGTGTAAACCAAATGAGGTCTCTCAAATAACAGGTATAAATCATAACCAAACACTTTCAATTTTATTTCTTCTTATACTTCATATAAAATTGTTGTGTCCTTAAAAAATTATGAATATGGTATCATAAATATATTTATAATTTTTATTATTATTTCAAAACCATTTACCACCTCTTCTCCATCAAATGGGAGATGAAAGTATCATTTTTGCGTATGTGTGGACTATCGCCTCTACGTAGCGATATGAATCATTTTCCATCCCAATAATTCATGGTTTTTTATTATTTTGGATTTTAAGTATATATAATAAATTTATGAAATAATAATATTTATTTACTGGTGAATTTATATTTACCTTTCTTTTGTTTTATCTATTGAAAAATGGAAACATCACATGTGCATACATACGGACTACGGTCTCCACATGGTGATGTTCTCTATTTTTCATCACTGTTTTATATGAATTTATATAAATATGTATATAATGAATATATTTTATATTTATATAATTATTAATATTATGTATATTATTTACCATGATTAACATGTAAATATTATAACTATCAAATCAAAATATGCATGAAAAATGAAGCAATTACCAGCAAAAATGATGATAATAGTGAAAGGTTTCTAATAAACAGGTGATAAGATGTTATAAGTAAAACATATATGGTATTATAAGTTTGATTATGGTTTTATTATTTAATTAAAAAATTATAATTTATTATAAATGATATTATAGTACTTTCAAAGTAATAGATACTTGAGGTAACTATTTTATGTTACAATCTCATTTTTTTATTAGGATTTTTTATGGTTAATTTTCTAAAGATGAAATTATATGATATATCTCTCAAACATATTATGTACTTTCTTATCCTATTTTTACTTTTTTATATTAAATTTTTTCCTTTTATTTTCCTTTCCTTATGTATTCAATATAGTAAAATAATTTTTTTAAGGAAAACCGACTTTATTTCTCCCTTTGGTCAAGAATATTTTCTTCCATGTCCATATTTTCTTTATAATATTTTAAAGAATTTTTTTAATATTCTCTAAATATTCATAAAATTCATTTTTAATCATGTTTGAATTTAAATATAAAAATTTAAAGGAATCTTCTTTTCATTTTCCTAATAATTTTATTATGAATTTTTACCGAAAATGTAGAAGGTATTGTTTTTTTAAACATGGAAGGATCTTTTCACCACCAAGAATACTGTTTTCTTTGAATATTATTTTTTAATATTCCTTATTTATTTCCAAGTAAAATTTTTTCCTTAATATTTTAGAATTATTTTTTATTTAAATAAGTGATTTTAAATTGAAAAGTGTATTTTCCCCAAGAAATGTTAAAGTAATATTTTAAAGGTATTATCACCTATAATAACATCATTTGATGTTTCCTATGATTTACTAGGGATATGAACCAATGTTACCATATTTATTATTTCTATGTATGGTTTATGTTTATGATGATAAAATTTTTATGAAACCCATATATTTTCCATGGGTTATGATATGATGATGTGATCAATGTTTTATAATCTTGTGACACACATATGTATGGTTTTCATTATGTGATGAGTGGGTCTGGGATTATATAGTCCTTTAATGAATTGGATAAATAAGTATATATCATGATATTATAAGGATTGGAATGGGGAGTTAACCTAGTTTAGTAAGGTACATTTTCCAATAACATATTCTTCAAAGTAAACCTTGACTAAGGAAAAGATGGAATTGGGAGTGAACTAAATCCACTATTATAGGATTAGTAATGGGCCTTGTATAAGTAAATTATTTTATATTATTATTTTTATTCCAAAAACTTATACATTATTATTACGTTATGTTATCATAGATTATTATTTATTATGTATTATTCCACACTCTTATGAATTATGTCTTTTGTTCAAAAAATCATATTAAATGTTTCATTATTAAAGATATTTGAATGATTTGGTGTGATTATCATAAGTCATGATCATGTTATCATGTCCTTATGATTATATTATATACACTCATGATCTATAATTTATATTTCTTATGTAGACCCTTACAGATAATTTGAGCTCACCCATTCTTATGTTTCCCTATCCCAAGTTATGAAGAAAGGTTTTAAGTTTGATATGTCTAAGAAGGGTTCTAGTTATAAAAAACTTAATGGGAAATGATGTAAATCTTTTATGTAACATTTATTATGTATCCAAGTTTCCAAAGTAACTAAACCATTTTGGATCTAGTGTGGATCATATTGTCATATAATTAATATTCCTCTAATAAGATGAAGTATTTATTTTTTTAAAGTTAGGATTACCCTAATATTCCCCTTTCTTATTTTCCTTGGAATAGTTTTTCTTCCAGTGTCCCATATTTCCATATGTAAAATAGATATAATCATGTTCCCTTTAATTTCTCTTGATCCTTCTTTTCATGGAATGACATTTTGAAAAATATTTAGACTTTTAACTCTTCATCCAACCATTACTTTTATTCACTATAATGATGGAAGTATTTTATTGCTTCATATTTTTTGTTAAATTGGATGAGTAGAGTGAGGATATTTGGGAGATAATTCTATATGATATTCAATTTGAAATTTACAAGAAATATGTAGAACCTCTAAGGGATTTATGAAATAATCAGATTAGTGTGAAATTCTTCTGGTAACTTAAACCGTAGAACCTCTAGGCACTCTATACAGTCAATGAGTTTGACTATATGAGGCCTAGCTGGAATACCTTCTACAAGTTTTCTCATAAATATTCCCTTGGAAATATCAAACCATTCATGTCTATCTATCTCCCAATAGATATCATAGAGATGTTAGAGCATGTTGTAGGAATCTTTTTTTTCATATGAACTCATTAGTTTATTATAAATGGTTTAAATAATTAAATATTGAACGTCAACCACATCACTTAGGTGTTTATAATAGACATAAAACATCTCATAAATCACCTCTTTATCACGAATATTAGGCATTGAGTATTCTTGCATGTAAGACATTCGTTTAGGGAACAACACTACCCATAGGAATCTAAACAATTATAGGAAGTTACTTTTAGTAAAGAGATGGTATTTATTTATAATTTATCATATGGATAGCTTTTTTGATGAACTAGTCATTATTATAAAATAATAAGGGTTCGTCTTATTAGTAATTTTACTTTTTAAATTTGGGTATGAAGCCTCTTTATTATTGAAAAAATGAAAGGATCTCTTTTTTTGGTAGAGGAAACCCATTACATGACCCATAGGCCAAACTGAAGCCTTGACATTGGGTTCATCTTAATTATGATGATGAAGACTTAATGACTTAATATTAACTTGAAGGATTTTGTTTATTATAATGTGTAAATTTTTTTGGTTTATCCTTTACATGTATTGTTAATATTAATTGGATTTTACTTTAGAGATTAAGCATGTTTCAATAAAAAAATTGTGAATAATCCATTTATTTAAATTCCTTCTTTTCATATAAGTACATTTATTTATGTGATCATTGTACTTCATCCCTAAAATAAATCATTCATAATAAAGAAATAAAATAAATAAATAAATGATGCAATCATGAGATTTTTTAATGGTTTATTTATTAAGCAGATAATAAATCAACCTATGAACCTAGGGAAGAACTTCTTGTGTCTATCTTGGTAAAAGTTGCAGAATTCCTCATGTTTTCCTATATATCTACCGGGTTGGTTTTATCTTAGTTTCATCTTGAACCACCTCCACCTCAAATCTAACTTGAATTGACTCCATATTCCTTCAATGGTTCCTTTTATTATATATTTTTTATAATTCACACACATGTGAGGGGAATAAAAGGATAGGTTAATGGTAATTATATAAAAAAAACTTTGCACATATAAGTTCTACATAATAAAGGAGGGAGGGATGACATACAGGCCATCAGATTAAATTTAATAATAAATAATTGGAAAACCAAGAAATAAAATTAAATTAAATAAAACAAACACAAATATAAATCTGGTAAAAAATCATGATCATTCATAAACATGAAATGGCTATATATATAAAACAAATATCTAGAATTTATTTCAATTCATTATTTAATAAGATTCAATCTTCTCAAATTAATTCGATTACTAATATAATTAATCAATTGATTCATTTTTTCGTATTCCATCCAATCATCCTAGAAATTCCCATCCACTATGATTTTCAATAAAATAAATTATATAGTTTTATTTAAAATTTAATAAAATTAGTGAATGGATTTGTACTTGGAAGAGACTTAGAGATTATCTGTCTGAACTGCTTAGTATGGTCCTTATTGTACATAATGAACTCATATGAAATATTTTCTACACAACATGTGTCATAATTTCATGGTGTGTGCTATCAAATTAATGAAACATGGAACACATGAAAATTATTTTTCTTATATAATTTTAATGTGTTGAGTCTTTAGTATGAAATGGCCATACATGACTTGTAATTTTGAAAATTATGTGTAATAAATTAAGGATTTAATATAATATAAAACCTAATTATTGGAATGTACTATCAAATTAATGACACACATAAATTATCTAAACAAGTTTTAATAGAGTAATTAATTAAATTTAATATCTCTTCATAAACTGGTAAAGTACATGGCATGTGCAGGTCGACCCCATGACATGTGCAGGCTGGCCATAAGGTCTGTTCTTTGTTTTGTTGAATTTATGTTTTACAGTCCTACAGACTTGGTTTGTACTTATGGTTGAAATTTATGAGCTAAATAGCATATAGAATGGATACATTGTGTTTAATTTAATTTTTAAGGATTCCATCATGTATTCACTATGTATTAAATACGTACAGTGTATTAATTACGTGACACTACTTGACCATGTATTTTTCATCATGAAAAATGTAGACTAAATTTCATATAGGCCATCTACAGGGAATGTAGTCTGGAAAATCTATGTGAAATTCTATTCGGTCAACAATTGGTGCATTTAATATACATGGTGTGTATTCATTATATGACTTCCCATAGTCCACGTGGGTGTCCTAGTGCAATGAACATGGATACACTACATGTAACAAGATGGTACATATCATGTATCCTTGTTTTATCCTACCCGAGTTATTAGAACCTCTAGATGGGTTCTTTTATGTGTGTTTGTTAATTATTAACCGATATTTTTTATGTGAGTGAGAAAAAAATGGGAGGAAGAAGAGATGTTGATGATGGATCAAGAAAAAATTATAAATTGAAATGAAATCTAACTTTTAAATAAATAATGATAAAAAATAAAATAAATAATTATAAATTTAAACATGATTGTTTTGATACCACTTGTTGATTCTATGGAAAAGGGAATCTCTTATCAAGGGAGATACCAACTTAGAAAGTTTCGGATTCGATGAATCATTCACAATTCACAACACATGAAAGTCAGGACCAATGAATTTTTTTCCAAATAATATTGAAAAATAAAATGAATAAACCAAAAGAATATATTTTCAAATTAAATTTATTATTAATTTAAATATATTTAATGATAGAATACCTCATCTTGAGATCTTTCTTCAATGAAGTTTTTGAACGTCTGAACCCCTTTTTGGTCTGCCATAATTACTCTTATTGGATACAAGTTTATTACCCCTCTAGAAATGATCTACACATGTTCCTTTGATCTTTGATCAATGTGGATGAATTATTGGGTGCTAGTGCAGTTGATTGATCATATTTCGTTATTCTCTTTTTATCACTTCATGTTCCTTTAAGCTTAAATGAATCCCTCTTTTTCTTTTCATTCTTGAGAGGATGATAGGGGTAACAAGATCTTGAGAGGAATACATTGTGCACAATTATTAACCTTATTTAGAAAATGTTAGCATTCTATTTATATACTCTGGGTTGGGGTTTAAGATTTTATTACTTGCACAAGGGCCCTTAAAACTATATTAAACCCATATAAAACTCCATACTAGGTAATAATATAAAATTATTATTTTCTCATAGCATGTGCTAAATATAGCAACAAGAAATATTATTTTATCATCTTTTAAATTAATATTTATTTATGAACCTTATCTTTTCCCATTAATCCTCATCCAAATTTATTGAATACCTAAATAAATATTTTAATTAAATATTTATTCATTCAATAAATAAATTAATATTATATATTTGTGTAATCAAATAATTACCTCATGAATAAATATTTATTTAACTTATTCGATAAATAAGTATTAAATAAAATTATTCCTTAGACTTTAAAATAATATTTATTCCAATGATTAAATTAAAATTTAATTTAAATGATATCATTAGAAACACTCAATGGTTAACTTCTAGGAATCTTCCCCAATGGTATTCAGAAACCTTCCCTAAAGTCCAAGATTAATATCTAGAAATGGTCCAAGGAACCTAAGAGGAATAAGTTAATTTCACAACATTAACAACCACATATGAGTGTAGAATGTGTAATATAATCCTTTTTTCTAGATATTAAATAAAAATAGGTTTCACACTCATGTCTTCGCCCTATATTCTTGATATATCTTTCTTTGACTAACTAAAAAATCATCTTTACATAATAGAAATTTTACTTTATCTGATATATTTTTTCCATAAATGGATATAGATATAAAATTCTATAAATATATAATGGAAAACCCTTCCTCGACTTATTTATTAATAACATGTAATTTTTGAGGCACCCAACTTACCCACCTTCACCATGAACTATTTAGTCATGTTTTATGAAAATACATCCAATTTTATGAGTCATTATATGAATTAATAATAATATTAAAGTATAAGGATCATTACACGTGCTTAGAGATAAGAATATCCAATGACACATAAACATGTGGAATTCCAACTTTTAGGTATGTTCTCATAATCTCCCATCTTGAAGATTACCATGTTAGAACTTCATCATATGAAATTTTATCTGCTTATAAGTAATTGTTCATGATAGTAAATATTATATGTGTCCCATTATATAATTTTATCTAATCATAGAACTATATTTAAGAATATTTTCATGTAATTTCAAGGTTCTCATTATAGCGGAGAACTTCTATGTTCTTTTCAATGTAATAAATACTCTAAGTCATTATTACTATAAGATCCTGACCTTTTATAGAGATGTCTCAAACTCATTTTCAGGTACCCTTTTTCCTTTTCTTGAGTGTGTCTTATTTTGGTTTTACCTTGGGAGGTTTTCAGGTAAAATTAGATAATTTTGGAAGAAAAAGGGTCAGTACATGGTTGGCACATGGTTTTCCTAAACCAAGGGCCTAGCCTAGAAAATTGTGATAACCCAGACAGAGGGGATTCACATGGTTTTTGCACGGTTTTTCAAACCATGTTACCTCTTAGGAGTAATCATGTACCCCCCCCCCAGAAGAGGCACACAGTTTGTAAAATCATGTGCTCCTGCCTAGGAAATCATGTGTGTATGTTTAATTAATCCAAAAACTAGTTTTAAAAATATTGAACCCCTTGAACTTCACCTTAACCCAACCCAATTTGACCCTAAATTATTTAACTCATTTTTGGAGGCTCTCAGATAGATTCCAATTTCATAAAACCACCGTTCATGGCGAATCATAGCCAATATTAAAGATCTTCACCACTCCCGATAAGATATACACATCCCATGTTGTTTCCTCATACTCTCTTACCTTTTTATAATCCTTTGAATGGATATTTTCCACTATTTTTATGGATATAGATATAGGTTTATTGGATATTTATTTTCTTGATATTGGATCTTGGTTTCATATCTAAATCTCATTTTCCTTCACGATCTTGACTATTCTGCTTCAATTGTAAATTTTTATTGGTGAGTGTTCCTCACCGATTTTGAGGTAGGTGGTTTATTATTCAAATACCAAAGTATTGATTTCAATTAAGTGTATGTAATTTTATAATTTCTATTTCACTTTAATAAAATGAAATTCTTAAATTGAATTAATTAATTTGTTCAATTAATTAATTAATGGATTGTGTGATCGATTAATTAATATGGATTAATTAATTGATGAATTAATTAATGGGATATTAGGATTGTGTAATTGGAGGAATTAATTAGTGAATTAATTAAGGCGATATTGGGATTGTGTAATTGGGTTAATTAATTAGTGAATTAATTAATGGGTTATATATTTAATGTTGAAAGATGTATTAATGGTGTTTTTTTCATATTATTTCATGAGATTTAATTGAAGAACTGTGTTTGTTTTTGATAATTACAATGGTATTCTATGATGTTAAATATTGATAAAATGGTTAATGTTATTAACCATGAATGATGTGATGTATGTGATATATTTGTGATATATATGATATTCATGTTTGAGACATGGATTGTTGCTTCAAAATCACATAGTGATAAATGAGTGTGGGACCTGAACTAATGCTTCAAAATCCCATAGTGATAAATGAGTGTCAGACTGGGATTGATGCACCAAATACCCATATGAAATTATGAGGTGTGGGATATAGAATAATGCTCTAAATACCCATATAAGATAATGAGTATGGGATATGGACTGAATCTCTAAATTCTAATGTGATTAATGAGGTGTGGAATAGGGACTGATTCTAAAAATACCCTTGGGTTGTTAGACATGATGTTCTAAACTCATGGGTTGGCATTGGAATATGGTTTCAATTGGTCATGATACATTTCAAATGAAATGATAAATAATAATTAGGATATTTTGATATGGTTCAGACTCTAGCATGGCCCAAAGAAGGTATTATGGTTCAAATGTCCTTGGGATCCTTGGGTTTTATGTAGTTAACTAAAGAATAATAAAGTCTAATAATAATTTACTTTATGCATTTTAATTTATTCTATATAAAACTGTATAAACTATTATTGACTGAATATTATTTTAGATGTCGTTGGTGGTGTCCTACTGAGTTTTACTCATACCCTACTCGGTCTACCGGATTAGTAACTGAATATACTTTATGTTTACAGGGTATGATAAGGGAAATAGTCATATGTTATAAGGTTGATTTGGGATATTGTATGGATGAGAAAATCAGACATGGTGTTAGGACCTGCTTGGGAGTGTCAATTTTTCTTTATTTTGGTTTTTTATTTGACACTTGATTTGTATTTCGACATATAATACCTACTATTTATTTTATGTTATTGTATTCAATATTTTATTATCATGTGATACTAGTATTATTCCTGTTATGGTTATATTGTTTGGTTGTCCTTATTTAATTACATTGTTGTGCTACTTTGATAAAGAGGGTATAGTCTCCCTATGAACGATATTATACCCCCATTGCTAGTTGGAAGCCTTTGGCATACGGGGTTGCACATCAATGGTCATATGACCAATGGGCTCGAGTCACTAGTGTGTGGAACATGGTTCAGGACATTAAAAAGTGGTACCAGAGGAGTTTTACTTTCTTTTCTTCTATCTTACTATTTGGTAAAAGTATATAGGAGAATAAAAGGAGTCAGAACTTGTTTAAGATCTCATTCATGGAATTAGTTAACCCATGTACGAGGGTTAAATTCAATTAACCAAGGTGGGATTGTGGTTATTGATGTGTGTTGTTATAGTTGGATGTTATTTTACCACGAGTGATGCATTTTTTGTTTGAAGTGATTATTATTTCTGATTTTTTCTAATATTTGAATTGTTTCCTGGTATAGAATAAGATTTGGGTATGCATGAATCATTCTAATAACTCACAGTTATTATGTTACATGAATCATTCTTATGCATTCATAGAAAAAAATGACATCTTTCGGGTAACTCGTTGAAATTTAAGATTATTTCCCTGCTTGGTTAACTTAAATGAAAAAGGTTCCTAATATGAATTGAAAGTTAGAAAATGATAAAAAAAAATTAAAATGGGTGTATAATGAGAAAATTGATAATGATAATGATTTTACCCTTTGTTAACCAAGGCCTAGATTTAGGATGGTTAAGGGTAGTGGTAGCACCTCAGTTTTGACCATGTGGTGAGGTTTGGGGGAATTACTTTTTAGGGATTATTTTTAATCCATATTACATAAACATGTTTATGTTATGTTATGTGTCCTAATATGTCTGCTTTGAATTGTAGATATATGCCTCCACAATGAAGTATGATGAGATGACGACATGAGGTTATGGCTCTGAATGATCCTCCTGTAGTGGAACCTAAGGCACCAGTAGTTCTAGGTGAGGAATCCAAGGAATATTTCTAAGATAAATTTTCTCGATTCAAGCATTTCATGGAAAGAGACCTAGGGAGTGTTATGAAAATCATATCTAATCTGACATAGGAGTTTTATTTTTATCACCCTCTGATGCTTACCGGAGAGGGTGGACCTGTGGCAGCTAAGTTCTGGATCAATTTTATCCTGAATATAATTGACCACTTGGAGACTCTTGCAGAAAAGAGGGTCAATTTGGCAGCTTACATGTTACAAGGATCAGAAAAGCACTTTTGGGATGTTCATTCTTGGAGTGCAAAGGTTTATAGTATGGTATGGAAGGAATTTTTAGAGAAATTTCTAGAGCACTTTTATCCAGATACACTAAGACATGATAGGGAAGTTGAGTTCATGTGTTTAACTCATGGGAACATTTCCATGATGAGGGGAACCTAAAGGAGGATTCTAGTAGAGGATTGGTGGATTATTCTAGATGATCAGTAGGTACTTATTTCAAGGGTGGGAAGCATCATTATAAGAATGTTGACCAGAGATTCAGAAAGAAGAGTGGATAAAGGGAATGATCATTTACTTAGGATCTAACCCAAGTGCTTTGCCACCAGTGCGGTAGGCTAGGCCACTATCATAAACATTATTCTCAACAACTTGTAGATTGTTGATCTTACGGTAGAATGCAAGAACCTGTAGCAGACAGGTAGTGATGGAGTAGCTAGAAGAGTGTTGGAAAGGTATCATCTACACCATATCAGCCTGGTAGTTGAAGTTTTTCTATTCATGGAAGCAGAGGTAATGGATATGGTTCTTCTAGGAAAGAGTGAATGTATCAGTAGAGTGGAGCAGCTCAAGGGACTTAGACTGCATCACAGGGAATATGAGCTTGTGTTTTCTAAAAGATTGAATTTATATTGGGGTATCATCAATTGAGATTTTTACCTTCTGATATACCAAGTATTACTATTATAATTAGTTATGTCCTTTATGAGTTCTATGTGATGTCATTAGGGTTAACGAACACACTATTAGTGTTCATAGCCTTGATGAACATAATCTTCCATCATACTTGGATCATTTTTTGTAGTATTTGTGGATGACATCTTGGTGTACTCCAAGACTCAAGACGATCATGACCAACATCTTGACATCGCCCTGAGTATAATGAGACAGAATTGGCTATACTCCAAGATATATAAGTGTCAGTTTTGGATTGATCAAGTGCACTTATTAGGTCCCATCATCTTAGAGGGAGGTGAGTATGTGTACCATAGAAAGATCACGCAGGGGTTTCTTATAAGAATCTCATGAAATTTTACAATATCCATACTTTTTTGGGGCTAGAGGGTAATTATCAAAGGTTAATACAGGATGTTTCCCACTTGGAAGAATCTATTTTGGTCTTTACCAAGAAAGGGGTAATTTTTGAATAGTCTATATCATATGATAATGCCTTCTAGGAGTTAAAAAAGAACTTGGAAACTGAACCAATATTAATCCTACTAGATCTAGGTGAGGAATACATGGTGTTTTTTTATGCTTCTAGGATCGGTCTAGGAGCGATGTTGATATAGGGAGATTGAGTTGTGGAATATGGGTCTTGGTAGTTTAGGACACATGAAAAGAACTATCCAATGCATAATCTTGAATAATCTATAGTGGTTTATTCTTTAAAGTGTTGGTGGAATTACCTATTGGGAGAAAATTTTACTACGTATACAGATCACAAGTACTTAAAGTACATCTTTTCAAAATGAGATTAGAATATTTGGTAGTGTAGGTGGTTTTATTATATGCATTCATTCAATTTTGATCTAGAATACACACTCGAGAAAGGAAATAGTTTGGCTGACACTCTAAACATGAAAACTTAGAATCCGACAGTACAGGAGTCTATTGCTAAGTGGAAAATAATGACTTTACTAGATGAGATGCATGTTGTGGTTTAGGAGAGTTAGGAGCATATGAATCTTATATCCATTTTATTGGAGTCTATAATTTTGACCCTGATTAGAGATAGATATTATAAACATATGGAATATTTTTACTTGAGGGAAATCCTTGATGGTGGGGATTCGCCTTCAAATCAGACTATATATGAGAGTGAGATCCTCAATATCGGGAATTGGGTTTTTTTTTATACGATTCTATGGGGGTATTTGATGAATTATTTTCATGACATGAAGTGGGTGGTGCAACCAGGTTTAACCAAAATTTTCCATGACCTACGATGATAGTTTTGGTGGTCCGGAATGAAACATGAGATATAAGGGTTTGTGACATGATTCTACACTTTTTAACAGGTAAATTATGATCATAAATGACTTGTAGGTTTACTAAAGTTTTTGTTTATTCTTGAATGTAAGTTAGATTAGGTTACCGTGGAATTTGTAGTGGGTATCCTAATAATTACTTGGAAGAATGATTCTATTTGGGTGGTTTTTGATGGGTTGAAAAAGGTAGCGTATTTCTTACCAGTACAAGAGACTTTCTTAGTGACCAGTTGGGAGAGTTATATGTTTGAGATATAGTCCATCTACACAAGGTTCCACAGAGTATTTCTTAATATCGTGACCAGAATTTTACTTCATGTTTCTTGAAGATCTTAGAAAAGGTTCTTGGTACACAAGTTTTACTGAGTACGACTTTCCACCCGTAGATAGATAGGCAGTCGAAATGTACTATACATGTTCTTGAGTATATGCTTCGAGTGTGTTTCCAAGACTTTGGTGGGTCTTGGGAGAATTTATCAATTATATTTGTGTTACACTATAAAAAAAGTTATCATAAAACTATACAGATGCACCATATGGTGCTCTTTATGGCAGTCTATGCAGATCACCTCTATGTTGGATAGAGGTAGGTGAGTCAGAGCAGTTGGGACCAAGACTTATACAGGAGACGTTGAAGAAGGTGAAAATGATTCAAAAGTGTATAGATATAGCTCAAAGTAGAAAAAATTCATATTCTGATAGACTTTTATAACCCCTAGATTTTATATAGGGTGATCATGTATTCCTTCAGGTGTCACCTATATTGGGTCACTGTATGATTTCAAGATAGGGAAAGCCGATGCCCGAGTTTGTTGGACCGTTTGAGGTTGTAAACAGAATAGGGTCGGTGGCATACTGATTGGTGCTTACACAAAGGTACAATTCTATGAAATATATTTTTAATGTGTCACAACTTCAGTGGTATCAACCCAACCCTTCTCATGTGATTTATGTGGATGATGTTAACCATGATACTGATGCATCTTTTGAGGATCTTTTTATATGTGTGCTATATCGTAGTGAGAAACTGTTTCAAGGAATACCATGTTGATAGTTCATATGTTGTGGTAGAATGGGAGTGTTTAGGATGAAACATGGGAGAGATAACAAGATATGTCGGCTCAATGGCCTGATCTTTTTACCTCATAATATTAGATATGCTTGGGAGTACATCTTGAAGAAAATATGTTATAAGGTGAGAAGATTCTATGATCCTTAACTTTTTTGGATATGTATTGATCTCATTTTTAGGTACTATTTTTATTTTTCTTTTATTGAGTGTATTTTGTTTTTGGTTTTACCTTTGGGTTTTTTTGGTTAAATTTGAGGATTTTTTAAGAGAAAGGGGCAATGCATGTTTGGCGCATGGTTTTCCAAAACTGTGCGCCCAACCCAGAAAACCATCTAAACCCAGATATACGGTATTTACATAGTTGGTTCATGTTTTTCCAAACCATTAATACTTTTAGGAGTAATCATGAACCCCCCCCCCCCACAAAAAAAATAGGATCATGGTTAAGGCACACAGTTTGGAAAACCGTGCACCCCTTCCCAAGAAACTTTGTGTGCGGGTTTAATTAATCTGAAAATTAGATTATAAAATCCATAACCCCCCTAAAACCACATTAACTCAACCAAATTAAACCATAAATGATTTATCTAGTTTTTTTAGGATCCCATAAGGATTTCAAGGATTTCTTACCTCTATTCTTAACGAATCAAATACAGGATTGAAGATTTTTACCTCTCTGAGTAAGATATTCTCATCAGGTGGTGTTTCCTCTTACACTCTCACCTTTCTCTAATCCTTTTAATGTATTGTTTCCTCATTTTTTTATGGATCTAGATATAGTTTTATTGGATATTGATTTTTTAGATCTTGGATCTATATTTTAGATCTAAATCTTGTTCTTCTTCATGATCTTGATTATTCTGATTCAATTGGAAATTTTCATTGGCGAGCATTCCTCACCGATTTTGAGGTAGGTGGTATATTATTTAAATAACAAATTATTGATTTCAATTACGTGTATGTAATTTTAGAATTTATATTTAACTTTTATCAATTGAAATTCTTAGATTGAATTAATTAATTTGGCTAATTAATTAATTAATGGATTGTTCGATTGATCAATTTATGTGGATTCAATAATTGATTAATTAATTAATAGGATATTAGTATTGTGGATTGGATTAATTAATTGGTGAATTAATTAAGGTGATATTGGGATAATGGAATTAGATTAATTAATTGATGAATTAATTAATGGGTTATGTGGTTAATTTTGAAAGATGTATTAATGATTTTTTGTTCATATTATTTCATGGGATTAAATTAAATAACTGTGTTTGTTTTGAAAATTGTAATGGTATTCCATGATGTGAAATGTTGATAAAAACGTTTAATGTATATTAACCATGAAAGATGTGATGTATGTGATATACGTGTGATATAAGTTATATTTATTCTTGGTACATGGAATGATGCTTCAAAATCCCATATCGATAGATGAGTGTAGGACGTGGATGGATGCTTCAAAATCCCATAGTGATAAATGAGTTTGGTATAAGGAATGATGCTCCAAATACCAATATGATATGATGAGGTGTGGGATAGGAATTGATGCTCCAAATTACCATATAAGATGATGATTATAGGATAGGGACTAAGGATTCAAATAACCATGTGATTAATGAGGTGTGGGATAGGGACTGATGCTCCAAATACCCATGGGGTGTTAGAAACAACGTTATACACCCATGAGTTTTCATTGGACTATGGTTCCAATTGTCCATGATATGTTTTAAATGAAATGATAATTGATAATCATGTTATTTTGATATAGTTCATACTTCAGTATGGGTGGAACTAGGTATTGTGGTTTGGGCTTCCTTAGGAACCCAAGGGTTTAATTGGTTTATTAAAGAATAATAAAATGTGATAAATATTTACTTTATGAGTTTTACTTTAGTATTTATATAAAAACATATAATTTTATTTAATGGATATTGTTTTAGACGTCGTTGGTGGTGGCCTACTAAATTTTACTCAAACCCTACTTAGACTGCCTAATCAATACCCAAATAGACTTCATGTTTATAGGATAGGATAAGGGAAAGATTCATATGTTAGACAATTAAGTTATGATGTAGAATATATGAGGGAACCAGAAATGGTGTTAGGACCCTATTGGGAGTGTTGGTGAATCTTTCTTTTGGTTTTTCATTTAAAACTTGACAAGTATTTTGGCCTAGCATATCTACTATTTAGTTTTGGTTATTGTATTCTTGCTTTGGTCATCATGAGATACTAGTATTATTCTTGTTATTCATATATAATTTTTTTATTATTATTTAATTTTGATGTTTTGAAACTTTGATAAAGATATTATAGTCTCTCTAATATTGATATTAGGCCCTCACTACTAGTCGACAGCCTCTGGCGTACGAGCAGGCACACCTGAGGTCATATAACTGACTGGATCAAGGCACCAGTGTGTGGCACCTAGTTTGGGACATTAAAATTACATTAAAGTCATAAAAAAATAGTATATAATAATATGTTTTTTAAATATTCCATTATTTGAATATACATGAAATCCAAAGTATAAACAGTTGGTTCTTGCACACCAACTCTAACAATATTTCCTTAGGATGTGTGGTTTTGATGTGGTCATTTTATGGATGGGTTATGGTGGTTTGAAAATGGTAGGTGGTTGGGTTTTTTATTTTCCACTGAGATCATTGAGTCCTTAGGGAAGTTTATAAATTTAGAGTGCTAGTTTTTTCTTGTTCGGATCCTAGGGGATGGTGTTCTCGGTTGTAGGTCTTAGTTTACTTATTTGGAATAGTGACCCAAGGTCTAAAGACCAAGTTGTATCATGTTGAGGCTTATAGTGTTTGGTTTATTTTTATTATTATGGTGGATCTTGGTAATGGTTCTCATCTTGTGAATATAGATTTTTCATGGTTTGTGTATCATTTGAGGAGTTTCTAATTAGGTTTTCTTGGGTGTCTTGTGGTTTCATAGGATTTCGCTATAAATGATGATTTTTGGGTGGTGATCTATTCAAAGGTGTGTGTTTTGTTTATGATTCACCATTTTAGATAAATTATAAATGGTTGGGAGACCTGTTCTTGAACATATCCTTTGGTTTTATCTTTTTTTAAGTATATAATCTCATTATCGGATACATATCTTGAATTTTATGGATTTAACTCGTTATTCCAGGAGATTTTGGTTATGTTTTGTGGTCTTGATATTTATGGCCTTTTTTATTCATTCCCTTCCCAATCCACCTCTTTCACATGGTGTTATTAAATTGTTTATTTTAGTAATTTTATTTTTATTAAGAATTTATAGGGGAAGAAAGTGGAATAGTGAGGAGATTGAAAAACCCCATGTCACTATAGATTAGTTCATACTAATTATTTTTTGGTTAATTTAAAATTTAAAAAAGTTTTTTTTTTTATTTTTTAATTTTTGAGAGTTTTTTATGTTTCATGGTTTCCAAAAAATCATTGTATGGGTATACTAACAATGTATATAACCCTTACATGGGCCTCCTGAGGCACACAATTTGGGGCATATGGTTTAGGAGAAATCATGCATGTTACCATAACATAGTTCATGTTATTTCATTTTTTGAATGTGCATAGTTAGTCTACACGGATAGCACAAGATTATGGGAAACCAAGTAGGGTTTCCCTTTTGTGGGAGTTTTCTATCTCACAATGTATTCATGGTTAGGAGTAACCATACAACAACCATGGGAAAGTGTTTTTCAGTTTAACATTACCATTCTTCATGGTTGGTGCACTGTTTTTCAAATTTTTTAGTAATTGTATGAGCTTCTATGATTATTAAAAAATTTATGTTTCCAAGTATTACCTTGTTTCAGTTTATGGTTTTTCCACCTCATTTTCTCTCCCTCTCATTTGACTCTTCCTATTAACATTCAATGGGAGTTTCTCCTCCCTCCTTTGGTGATTTCAAGCCTCTATTCAACTAGTTTCTAAGTGAAAACCGTATTTAATATCCTTATTTCTCTATATTTCTTACCCATATCCCTTCTCCTTCGATTTCTCCCTCTCCCATGAACCCTAGGGGATAACCTAATAGGATTTAGAGTTCAAGGTTTCTTATTCTTGGGGGAGTTTTTGGTAGGTCTTAATCAGGTTCCCTTATTTTTTTCAGAGCATTATCCATTAAAGGTGATGATATCAGGCTCAATAGTCATTAAACAGAGGTTTTTATTTTTTGCACATTCTCTATTTGGAATATCATTGTGTTCTTCATGATTTTAAATGTTTTATTTTTAAAATTATATCAATATATCATTATCCTAGTAATTTTTTTAATTTTTTTAAAGATTATTCCCACATGGAATAAAATTATGAAATGGTTTTACAGTTTTAAATAGATGTTTAAAAATATGAGTGTTTATAAAAAATGTTTAAATGGTTTTTTAAAATGGATTTGTTAGTAATCGATGTTTTAAACCCTATTCAGTTCATGAATTGAGAAAGGGGGTGTTTTATTTCTTAGATAGTTTTAAGATGAATAGGTTTTCAATTATGAAAATGCTTTTCAAGAATTTATTTTAATTGGTTGATTTCAAAAATTAATTTGAAATGAAATTTAAAATAATGATAAAAGACTTGGCATTCTGAATCTATTTTCATATAGTCATGTTTTGTACTTTGAATTGTTTTTCAAACGATATCAGTGTATGAGACCATCTTAAACCCTGTTTGGTCGTGGATGACATGTATTTTGGCCCTGAGGGTCATTCATTAATATTCTAGATATGAATAATATTATCAATGATATTTCTTATGAGGGTATTGGAGGTGAGAGAGATTTATTGCTTATTCTTATAATGAATATGTTGATTCTTGTTTTATTTCTCACCTCATATTGCTGATTTCATATACTCACTAACAGATGAGTGAAAGGTCCATATTTATACTACACTAGTTAGTCACACACTACTAGTGTCTCCTAGTTATGTGTTAGGGATAATGGTTAGTGTCCCCTGATTCCAGGTTTTGTGCAATCTAGATGGGTGGCTTGTGTTATAGATGAAACATAGGCCAAAGTTTGATCTTATTTTGGTAATGTATAGTATCGTCTGTAACATCCCAAGTAAGTAATTAATAATATATATTTTTATCTATGTATATTAATGATTAAGATAGTGTTTTAGAGGATTAAAATGAAAATAAATCCAATCTTAAGCATGGAATACACTAATATTCTTAAAAGATTGTTTTACTGCCTTATGATGGAAAACCCTTTTTAAATCTATCTTTTGACAATTTTATAAACTTTTTTTGTCAAAATAAACTTATTCTTTATGATTGGGACATCAAAATTTACTTTGTGTGAATTTTTGGTATTTTTCTGACAATGTTCATTTTTTAATGAATAGTGAAAAATACTGCATTTTACATCAAAACTGCTTTTTAATCTAATTTATTTATATGCTTATATTGTCTTTTGAATTGGTATTAATGTGTAATATGAATATATTTTTACCATTTATTCCAATGGTGGTCATTGAAATCAATTTCACTTTGAAATTGGACTTAAACTAGTGTCAATCTTTGGATACTTATTGTTTCATAAAAACACGCTATTTGCTCTGACAGTGGGAATTAATTATTAAATTAATTAATGTGACTTATATGTTTTTAATTTTTTAAAATAGACATCATTTTTGAATTCGTAATATCAAATATAGCTTAGGATGAATTTTTGGTAATTTTCTGAAAAACTTTAATTTTTGATGAATAGTGAAACCACTAAGTGGTACTTATAAAAACTGATTTTCCATTTAAATGAAATTTTTCCATCATTGTGTTTTGAATTTCAAAAATCCGACATACATGGTTGTCATTAAGAATTAAAATGTGGTTCAATGAGATTATAATAATTTTTTGGTGAATAGTAACTTATTAAGTTCTTAATCACGATTAGTGGTAATTTGTGTAGTTTAAGGCAAAAATAATGCTTTAATAAAATAAGATGAGCTTGAAACATGTCCTACCCTAATTGGTTGTGTCATGGACGACCAAGAAAAGCCATGGGTCAACTTGGGGACCCCATGGATCCACTTTGGTTGGGAAACGACATAAATAACTTTTTATTTAATGTAAAAGTAAAAATGACACAAACATAATATGTTTTACGAAAATAATTTTTACATGGGGTTATAAAGATCATATTTTTGATTATAAATATTCATTGTAAAGATAAAACGATTTCCTACATCATCGTATTTTTTTATAATTTTTATACATTAAATAAATTAAATTATTTATGACATAATAATGATGCAGCGATGATATCATTATTTAACGATTTAAATAAAATGGAAAGATAATGTAATATCTAAAACCTACACATGTCCAAAACCTATTGGATGAGTGGATTTTGAAGCCTTATCACCTTATCCTTAAATTATAGCAATGTGGGACCTTTTGAATCCGAAACTCTTTTTAAAATAAAGTAACTTATCTTTACTTTCCAAAAGTGCCCCTCCTCTCCTCTTATAAAAGGCCCCCACCTCTACCTCATTTCACACACTCCTCAAGCCTTTGGCTCGGCCAACCCCTACCCATTTACTCTCTCCAAATCCCTCTCCTCATCCTATAGGATTCCCTTTGGGCAGAATCCTTTCAAAGGAAGCCTCTAGGCTCAAATCAAAAGGAGTTACACTTTTAAAGGTAATTCATTCTCTCAGGTTCATTTGTTTTATTTTGCTTCTCCAACCCCCTAAACTCTTTTTATTTACTTCTTTTGTAACAACACCAGTATCTTCAATATACTAGGATGTTTTAATAAGATTTATTCGAGCTACACTCTCACACAACTACATAAAATGGTTAAAGAACATACGGTTTTCGTGGATGGCGAAATTATGCCTCCCGAAACGATGATTGTTCAATACTCATTTAACACCTTAAAAGGTGGCCATTATGATGTCAATATTTTTATATATGATATATAATATGTTTATTCTTTCTTTAAGCTTATGTATTTTTCATTTATGGCATATCATTATTGTTTCCATTATGGGTAAACACGATATCTTCATTTTAGGAAGTGCGGACTACCGCCCGCTGAAAGTGATTTGATTCATTAATACCATATTTGGGATGTGTAAAGGATAAAGTTAATGATATTATATATGTTATTATACTGTAATTATAATATACTCTTATATCATTATTAATCCATTCCATAAAATACGAAATAGAAATGGAAGTAGCGTTCATGCGTACTTACGGCTTACCGTCTCCATGAACGGTGCATTTCATTTCTTACCTCTAAATGTGATGTAATATTATAAATACATGTATATGATGAATATATATGATATATATGTTATCCAAATCATTAATATCATTCTGGATATGACGAACCTTTGACCAAATTAACAACATGTAAGTGTAAGAATTCTATTTTTGACTTAAGAACCAAATACCGACAAAATGAACATTATTAACTTAAATGATTACATGATGTTCATAACATGGTATAAAAGGAATAATGAACTTGAAAAAGGTTCATAAGCAAGTAGAGATTAACTCAAGTTTATTATTCAGGAGATTAAAGAACGGTCGGGTCAAGTCGGATACGAGGTATGGGACTTCGTCTCAATCTCCTTTCATTGAGGCATATTTTATTTTATACACAACTTTCTTTTATACGGTGTATAAACCCCTTTGACTTTTATGTTTATTCAAAAGGAATATTTTTTATACGAATCGTTTACTAAATGACAAAAGGGAATTTTTTTGTCGTACGAATGCGGCGACAACGACTTCTCCGCCATCGTGACCGTTATTTGAGTTTCGGCTTCCTCTACAAGCCAAACCTTCTTTTTAAAAGAAAAATAAATACCATGTTTTACTTTTCTTTTATTTTGGTATTGAAAATGGTTTTCACAATGTTTTTTGTGTTGTATTGATATCTTGTGATTGAAATGTGGAAATGTTATGTTTCCTTTATGCATGTTTTATGTGATACGATTATGTTATGGTTCTTGGGCATTATTATGAAGATGGGTGGTTCCGTGATAAACTAAGGGCGGGTGAGCCCGATATAGCTCTCCAATGCATTGGGTAACGTGAAGGAGTGAAACGTTAAGGTTTCTCCGAAGAGATTTAGGGAATATACTGTGATGGGTATTCCAAACGTAACCAAGAGGGTTACTCCCTACGTAAGAATGTTATGAATGCCTCAAGTTACCTTTATGTCTTATGATTTCTATGATTTATTCATGATTTTATGAGGTATGTTAAAGTGCCTATGTTTTATGGGTAAAGTGTGATTTCATTCTTATGTATATATGAACTCATGTTTCCTTTCCATGTTTTTATAACCCATACTGAGCTTTTTATGCTCATCCCAAGTTTTTTTGAAATGTTTTTTCACAGGTCAAGGTAAAGGTACATGATATTATGATAGTGTTAAGGAAGTGTCAAGAAAGAATACATGTTTTATTTTAAATATGTTTCCATTGATGGGAATGAAGAATACTATCTTTATGTAACCACATTGTTTATATGTGGAATGTAATGCAAGTTTTATGATCTAATTCTCTAAAACTCTAAACCCGAAAAGATCCTCAATGTGTAATCTTGTAATAACTCAAGATTAAGTAAGTTTTAAGGTTGGGGCCTTATAGTTGGTATCAGAGGTCGGTTTAGATAACTTTAGGAGTTATAATTCTATTAAATAATTATCCAAATTTTTTTTTGAAATGATATAGCATTTGAAGATTACCATGTTGCTTCATCTAAGACATGTTTGTTCAGAATGGTTTTCCATAGAGGAAATAGGGAAGCAGTGCTAGGAAGGCATACAGAAGGAAATAACCTTCCGAATCAGCATCCAGAAATGGTCGGAATTGGAACTGAACAGTTTGTTGCAGTAATGGCGCAGTTGACTCAAGCGATAAATAGTGGTGGTATCCATGCACGAGATCAGCCAGATCAACCGCAGAGGAACATGTCAGTGGTGGAAAATTTCATGAGGCAACATCCCTCATCATTCAGAGGATCATCTGACCCTGTGCTAGCTGAAGGGTGGATTAAAGCATTGGAGAAGATTTTCGATGTCATGGGGTGTTCAGACAATCAAAAGGTTAGTCTTGTTGTTCACCATTTTGAAGGTGAAGCTGATCAGTGGTGGTCGATGGTGAAAAAAATATCAGGGATAGTGATGAGATTGAGGATCTTCACTGGGATGAATTCAAAGGTATGTTTCTTGAGAAATATTTTCCTAAGGTGGTTCGTCTTAGGATGGAAAATCAGTTCATATAATTGAGGCAGGAGGATGATTCAGTGGCTGCTTATGAAGCAAAGTTCACTCTATTGGAAAGGTATGCTCCGAACTTCATACGAGATCTTGATAGTAAAATAAACCGTTTTTACTCAGGGTTAAAGCCAAAATATCGAAGGGAATTAGCTTCTCGTGAGTTTAAAAGTTATGAAAAGCTTGTTCGATGTGCTGAGAAGGTAGAAATGGAGTTTGCTAATGACCAAGTGTTCTATAACAACCAATAGAAGAAGAGACCGAGGTGGCAGGAGAAAGGTAAGAATTCTTCAAAAATGTATGATGGTAAGAAAACTAAGTTTCCAGTTTGTGATAAATGTGGCAAATGGCATGCTGGGGAATGTCTTCTGAATTCTGTAAAGTGCTACCGATGTGGTAAGATGGGACATAAGGCTTGTGATTGCACTGAAAAGGATCAAGGTGAAGGTAAGAACAAATTTGATTTACAGTTACTGAAATGTTATAAGTGCAATGAGATAGGTCACTATGCAAACGAGTGTCCAACAAAGAGCTTGAGTGATGGGAAGCAGTTAGACTACAAGCAGAAAGGGGTGGTGAAATCCTTTGCAACTACTTCAGCAGATGTCGGGCCATCAAATGAAGTTGTATCAGGTACTTTTTTTGTTTTTTCAAATTATGCCAGTGTGTTGTTTGATTCGGGGTCTACACATTCTTTCATCTCTGAAACCTTTTCGAGTAAAATGGGAATACCATCTCAAGAAATGACTCCTGAACTTTTGGTAAAAACACCTGGGGGAAATGTTGAGGCAAAAAGAATTTATAAGAATCTTCCTATCCTTATCTGTGGCAAGAACCTACTTTCAAACCTTATTGTTCTACCTCTAGTAGAGTTTGATGTTATCCTGGGTATGGATTGGCTCTCTATTTACCATGCTAAGAATGACTGTAGAGCTAAAGAAGTTTCTTTTCAGAAAGACTTTCAGTTTATTTACAAGAATGAACCCTTACTTTTGATAACATATCAAGAGGCCGAGAAACTTGTAAAAGATGGAAATGAATGTTACCTTGAACACGTCGTTGAAAATAAAGGAACTGTTCAGATTAATGATGTGCTAGTGGTAAATGAGTATCCTGATGTTTTTCTTGATGAGTTGCCTGGAATAATACCAGATCGGGAAGTTGAGTTTACTGTTGACTTAGTTCCTGATTCTAAGCCAATTTCAAAACCCCCTTATCGAATGGCTCAAGTTGAACTTTTAGAGTTAAAGAAACAATTGCAGGAGTTATTATATAAAGGTTTCATTCGACCTAGTACATCACCATGGGGTTCTCCTGTCTTGTTTGTTAAAAAGAAAGATGGATCAATGAGACTTTGCATTGATTATAGAGCATTGAATAATGTTACTGTTAAGAACAAGTATCCTTTGCCTCATATCAATGATTTGTTTGATCAGCTCCAGGGAGCTCAATATTTTTCGAAGATTGACTTGAGGTTGGGGTACCATCAGTTGAAAGTAAAAGAAGCAGATGTTCCGAAGAATGCGTTCCATACTAGATATGGCCATTATGAATTTTTAGTTATGCCTTTTGGGTTAACCAATGCACCTGCTGTATTCATGGACCTTATGAATAGAATTTTCCATGAGTTCTTGGATAAGTTTGTGTTTGCGTTTTGAGGTTTGGGAAGAGATTATGTGTGCCTTGTGATTTACAGTTGAAGAATGAGTTGTTATTTGAGGCTCATAGTTCTCCGTTTTCAGTTCATCCTGGCAGTACTAAGATGTACAGAGATCTGCGAGAGTATTATTGGTGAGATGGAATGAAAAGAGATATTGCTGATTTTACTGTGAAGTGTTTGACTTGTCAGCAGGTTAAAGCAGAGCGGAAGTTACCTAAAGGGATGCTTCAGCCTTTACCAGTGCCAGAGTGGAAATGGGAAAACATATCCATGGACTTTTTTGTGGGATTACTGAGGACATCTCGAGGTAATAATGCAATCTGGGTTATTGTTGATCGCTTGACCAAATCTGCTCATTTCCTTGCTATATGAGATACTTTCTCTCTAGATCAACTTTCCCGTTTGTATCTTAAAGAGATAGTCAGGTTACATGGAGTTCCTCTCTCCATTGTATCGGATCGTGATCTCAGGTTTACTTCTAACTTTTGGAAAGGCCTTCAGAAGTCGTTGGGTACTGAATTAAATTTTAGTACAGCTTTTCATCCTCAATCAGATGGGCAGTCAGAACGAACAATACAAACCTTGGAGGATATGCTACGAGCTTGTTCTATGGACTATCAGGGAAGTTGGGACCAACATCTTTCTTTGTTTGAGTTTTCTTATAATAACAGTTTTCATTCCAGTATACAGATGACACCATTTCAGGCATTATATGGGAAGCGGTGTCGAACTCCAGCTTTCTGGGATGAAGTGGGTGACAGGAAGTTTATGGGACCATAATTGGTAGAAGAGATGGCAGAAAAAGTTCAGCTGATTCAGAAACACATGAGAACAGCTCAGAGCATGCAGAAGAGTTATGCGGATAACCAGAGGAAGGATCTATCTTTCGAGGTAGGTGATCATGTTTTTCTCAAGGTTTCTCCTTGGAAAAGTGTGATGAGATTTGGTAAGAAAGGAAAGTTGAGTCCAAGGTTCATTGGACCATATGAAATTCTGGAGAGAGTTGGATCAGTTGCTTACCGAGTGGCTTTACCTCCGAGTTTATCTCAGGTACACAATGTTTTTCATGTTTCGATGTTGAGAAAGTATATGCCAGATCCATCTCATGTTTTGAGTCCAGAAGTAGTTCAGCTTGAAGAGAACCTATCATATGAGGAACAACCGGTCCAGATTCTTGACCACAGGGAGCAAGTGTTACGGAATAAGGTGATTCACCAGGTAAAGGTTTTGTGGAAAAACCACATGATTGAAGAGGCAACATGGGAATCTGAAAATGCAATGAGGGATAAGTACCCCCATTTATTCGATAAGTAAATAAATTGCGGGGACGCAATTTTCTAAAGGGGGGAAGGATGTAACATCCCAAGTAAGTAATGAATAATAGATATTTTTATCTATGTCTATTAATGATTAAGATAGTGTTTTAGAGGCTTAAAATGAAAATAAATCCAATCTTAAGCATGGAATACACTAATATTCTTAAAAGATTGTTTTACAGCCTTATGATGGAAACCCCTTTTTAAATCTATATTTTGACAATTTTATAAACTATGTTTGTCAAAATAAACTTATTCTTTATGATTGGGACATCAAAATTTACTTTGTGTGAATTTTTGGTATTTTTCTGATAATGTTCATTTTTTAATGAATAGTGAAAAAAACTGCATTTTACATCAAAACTGCTTTTTAATCTAATTTATTTATATGATTAGATTGTCTTTTGAATTGGTATTAATGTGTACTATGAATATATTTTTACCATTTATTCCAATGGTGGTCATTGGAATCAATTTCACTTTGAAATTGGACTTAAACTAGTGTCAATCTTTAGATACTTATTGTTTCATAAAAACACGTTATTTGCTCTGACAGCGGGAATTAATTATTAAATTAATTAATTTGACTTATATGTTTTGAATTTTGTAAAATAGACTTCATTTTTTAATTCGTAATATCAAATATAGCTTAGGATGAAGTTTTGGTAATTTTCTGAAAAACTTCAATTTTTGATGAATAGTGAAACCACTAAGTGGTACTTATAAAAACTGATTTTCCATTTAAATGAAATTTTGCCATCATTGTGTTTTGAATTTCAAAAATCCAACATACATGGTTGTCATTAAGAAGTAAAATGTGGTTCAATGAGATTATAATAATTTTTTGGTGAATAGTAACTTATTAAGTTCTTAATCGCGATTAGTGGTAATTAGTGTAGTTTAAGGCAAAAATAATGCTTTAATAAAATAAGATGAGCTTGACACATGTCCGAACCTCATTTGTTGTGTCATGGCCGACCAAGAAAAGTCATGGGTAAACTTGGGGACCCCATGGATCCACTTTGGTTGGGAAATGACATAAATAACTTTTTATTTAATGTAAAAGTAAAAATGACACAAACATAATATGTTTTACAAAAACAATTTTTACATGGGGTTATAAAGATCAGAGTTTTTATTATAAATAGTCATTGGAAAGATAAAAAGATTTCCTACATCATAGTATTTTTTTTATAATTTTTAGACATTAAATAAATTAAATTAGTTATGACATAATAATGATGCAGCGACGACATCATTATTTAACGATTTAAATAAAATGGAAAGATAATGTAATATCTAAAACCTACACATGTCCAAAACCTATTGGATGAGTGGATTTCTAAGACTTATCAACTTATCCTCTAATTATAGCAATGTGGGACCTTTTGAATCCTAAACTCTTTTTAAAATAAAGTAACTTATCTTTACTTTCCAAAAGTGCCCCTCCTCTCCTCTTATAAAAGGCCCCCACCTCTACCTCATTTCACACACTCCTAAAGCCTTTGGCTCGGCCAACCCCTGCCCATTTACTCTCT
Source organism: Viscum album (assembly GCA_963277665.1). Classification (NCBI taxonomy): domain Eukaryota; kingdom Viridiplantae; phylum Streptophyta; class Magnoliopsida; order Santalales; family Viscaceae; genus Viscum; species Viscum album. Next base: position 2,079,025,425 of record OY728143.1, on the reverse strand, counting down.
CCAAATCTCTCTCCTCATCCTAGAGGATTCCCTTTGGGCATAATCCTTTCAAAGGAAGCCTCTAGGCTCAAATCAAAAGGAGTTACACTTTTAAAGGTAATTCATTCTCTCATGTTCATTTGTTTTATTTTGCTTCTCCAACCCCATAAACTCTTTTTATTTACTTCTTTTGTAACAACACCAGTATCTTCAATATACTAGGATGTTTTTATAAGATTTATTCGAGCTAAACTCTCACACAACTACATAAAATGGTTAAAGAACATACGGTTTCCGTGGATGGCGAAATTCTGCCTCCCGAAACGATGATTGTTCAATACTCATTTAAGACCTTCAAAGGTGGCCATTATGATGTCACTATTTTTATATATGATATATAATATGTTTATTATTTCTTTAAGCTTCTTTATTTTTCATTTATGTCATATCATTATTGTTTCCATTATGGGTAAACACGATATCTTCATTTTAGGAAGTGCGGACTACCGCCCCCTGAAAGTGATTTGATTCGTTAATACCATATGTGGGATGTGTAAAGGATAAAGTTAATGATATTATATATGTTATTATACTGTAATTATAATATACTCTTATATCATTATGAATCCATTCCAGAAAATACGAAATAGAAATGGAAGTAGCGTTCATGCGTACTTACGGCTTACCGTCTCCATGAACGGTGCATTTCATTTCTTACCTCTAAATGTGATGTAATATTATAAATACATGTATATGATGAATATATATGATATATATGTTATCCAAATCATTAATATCATTCTGGATATAACAAACCTTTGACCAAATTAACAACATGTAAGTGTAAGAATTCTATTTTTGACTTAAGAACCAAATACCGACAAAATGAACATTATTAACTTAAATGATTACATGATGTTCATAACATGGTATAAAAGGAATAATGAACTTGAAAAAGGTTCATAAGCAAGTAGAGATTAACTCAAGTTTATTATTTAGGAGATTAAAGAACGGTCAGGTCAAGTCGGATACGAGGTATGGGACTTCGTCTCAATCTCCTTTCATTGAGGCATATTTTATTTTATACACAACTTTCTTTTATACGGTGTATAAACCCCTTTGACTTTTACGTTTATTCAAAAGGAATCTTTTTTATACGAAGCGTTTACTAAATGACAAAAGGGAATGTTTTTGTCGTACGAATGCGGCGACAACGAATTCTCCGCCATCGTGACCGTTATTTGAGTTTCGGCTTCCTCTACAAGCCAAACCTTCTTTTTAAAAGAAAAATAAATACCATGTTTTACTTTTCTTTTATTTTGGTATTGAAAATGGTTTTCACAATGTTTTTTGTGTTGTATTGATATCTTGTGATTTAAATGTGGAAATGTTATGTTTCCTTTATGCATGTTTTATGTGATAAGATTATGTTATGGTTCTTGGGCATTATTATGAAGACGGGTGGTTCCGTGATAAACTAAGGGCGGGTGAGCCCGATATAGCTCTCCAATGCATTGGGTAACGCGAAGGAGTGAAACGTTAAGGTTTCTCTGAAGATATTTAGGGAATATACTGTGATGGGTATTCCAAACGTAACCAAGAGGGTTACTCCCTACGTAAGAATGTTATGAATGCCTCAAGTTACCTTTATGTCTTATGATTTCTATGATTTATTCATGATTTTATGAGGTATGTTAAAGTGCCTATGTTTTATGGGTAAATTATGATTTCATTCTTATGTATATATGAACTCATGTTTCCTTTCCATGTTTTTATAACCCATACTAAGCTTTTTATGCTCATCCCAAGTTTTTTTGAAATGTTTTTTCATAGGTCAAGGGAAAGGCACATGATATGATGATAGTGTTAAGGAAGTTTCAAGAAAGAATCCATGTTTTATTTTAAATATTTTTCCATTGATGGGAATGAAGAATACTATCTTTATGTAACCACATTGTTTATATGTGGAATGTAATGCAAGTTTTATGATCTAATTCTCTAAAACTCTAAACCCGAAAAGATCCTCAATGTGTAATTTTGTAATAACTCAAGATTAAGTAAGTTTTAAGGCTGGGGCCTTATATCATCTCACCTTAAGACCAAGTTTGTTTCCAATGATACTGGATGAATTTCTTAGGGAACTCTATTTCTTTGTCTTCCCTTATTATATTGGCCTCTATGAAATGATGTTCTATTTTATCTACTTGCATATTATATTTTATCAATGATGTGATGCATTGGTGTTTTATATTATTATTATTTATAGTTAACTTGTTTTGTATTTGGGATTTTAAATCTATTTAAAAAAATGGATTTCTAAAATTGGTTCTTGAAATTGTATTTTAAATTATTGTTTTAGTAAAAAATTATTAGGCAAACAAATTTTTTTCAAAGGTTTTTTGTTCCAAATAATGGAATGGAATTTTTATAAAAATATTTCTCATGTGATTTTGGTTTTAATGTTATTACCTATAAAAAACAATTTTTTAATGTATTTAAAACTAGAATAAATTTAATATCACTTTAAATTAATTACATAATATATTTGGTGAAATCCTACTAGGATTGGTTTCAATCATACCCTATATATACCATTCGATTTACAAAGCTCTTATGTTTCCTTTTTAGGTGACTTAGTATTGGTTCCTTGTGTTTAGATGTAAGGGTTTTTATGATGGTTAGTTCGGGATGGAGAGGGTGATTGAGGGGTCACATGGATGATGGTAGTGGGCTGGTTTTATTTTTATTTTGGGTAATTTATTATTACTTTCTTTGAATGGATTCATTCTTAGTTTACTTTATATATGATATGTTTTTTTTTGTATTACCATTCACTTCATGTGATGCTTTCTTACTAACTATTATTGATTATTTATTTTTTGATTAGTTATTTGGATGTCCACATTGATTTTATGATGTGTATGATATTGGTTTGTTTCTATTTTATTGATATGTATCTTATTATGAGGTTTAAATCATTCCCAAAAATTAGACATTGAGACCAAAGCATTAGTTTCCAGCATGTGGTGATTGATAATGCATCTTGGGTGTGTAACAGGTTGGCTTAGGTTCCCAATTTAGAGGAAACCTGAGTTGGTTCATGAAAAATATTAAATCTGGTATGTTTATACAGATCAAATTAACAAAAAAAATATTAATAGATTATAAAAATACAACTACTAACATAAAAAATGAATAAAAAAATAGAAACTTTTATAAACTAAACTAAAATAAAAAAATCATCATATCTATTAAAGTATTTAGAAAATATTAAAAAAATAATGACAATATTTATGCGACATATAATTATATAGAAAAAATAAACTAAAACAAATTTAAAATTTAAAATTAAATAAATATCATTAAAAAATTAAAATTTATATATAATATATTTTTGAGTACTAAAAAAATAATTAATCATATTTTTCAAATTTTATGACTTAAATAATCAATACATTTAAAAATATTTTATCCCACATTTTGAAAATTTTGAAAAATTAAATATGTAATAAATATATAGTACTTATATTATTAAAATATTACTAAAGTATTTTTTTCTTATATTCATTCTTCATGATCATTCCATATGGAAAAAACCATGTCTATATTATAGATATTAGTATCCTCTTATAATATTTCCATGGAAATAGGGATATCACATAATTATTCACTGATTTTAAATTTATAAGCAACAATATATTATTTTTTTCATTGAAAATATGATAGATAGTTGAACATCTGATGGATCAAGAACAAAAAAAAATGTTTTCTATGTGTTTCCAATATAAAAGGGTTATATGTGTATCCCAATTTATTAAGATCTATTAGTTTCATTCTAAATTCATCCTGTTTAACAATATTGTCACTGTTAAACCATTTATAGTTAGACATAGGATCTCAAAATTTAATGTAATCAATATCCCATATATCTTCAATAACTCTACAATATGCACTTGATGTGGATATAGGATTTTTGTCTTTTCCACTTGAAAAATGTATTACTTTAGTAAACACTAATAAACCATTATTCTAAACTTCATTTCTATTGTCCTAGTCTTTGGAATAAAATATATATCCATTAATATCACACATAGACCATGTTATCACATTTAAACTAGGATCACTCACTAACTATCCTGAGTTTTCTAACACATCAGATCTACCATGTATGATCTCTTTAAACCATGGGACAAAAGTTTTCTTACTCTCATTCAGTATTCACATATATTTATTCTTCAAATTATATTTTTTAAAAAAATTAATATACGATGTTATATATTAATGAGCATCATCTTTTTTATTAAATATTTAAAAAAAAGTCTCTTTATTTTTTTCACCCGTATATGACTTTATTTTCAAGCTAGAGATCCTATTTCCCCCAAAATTGACTCATTCATTGTGAGGTATAGGAAAAACAATGTGCTCTATTGTAGTCTGGTTGTCTGTAAAAAATTATGCCACCTCCTCAAAAATATACTTCACAATAATAGAGGCTTTTGGTTGATGTGTATTCTTAACATACCTCTTCAATATCTTCATATATCTACGTCCAATTTGAGGATATGATACCATAAATATTTATTTCTCACAATCAATAAACCATTAAATGTACCATGATATCAAATAAAGATTGTGTAAATTGAATTTATAGTTAACAAAGTATATCGGCTACATAATTCTACAAAAATAGTGAATTTAGATCTATCACTTTGTTAAAAATGTAATTAAAAAATAATACAACTTCATGATAGTCAATATGACACAGATGGGTAGTATTTCATATAATTCAACTAGTAGTAGTGTTTTTAGAATAACATAGTAGTGGTGAGATTTCATGCCCATTAACATCAAATCTTTTAGTAACACAATTTTTTTAAAATTTAATGAAAACATTGAATCACATTGATACCATGAAGGAAAAAAACAAAAAACTCATTTTCTCTCTCTTGTATAAGGTATGATAATCCATTGGTAAGTATGTTAATTTTTTTTAGGAGCGGGATCTAACTCCAAATTTATTCTCATTGGTAGTAAGTAAAATCTTCTATACAAACCATACTTAATATTATACTTAATATATAATATTCTTTCAATCAAACTATCATATATTTTCTTCTCAATATGAATTATATCAATGTTATGTTTTACCACATGATATATCCAATATGGATGCTCAGAATACATAAATCATTTCTTTGATATATTTCTTTCATTTCTAGATCATTTTTTCTTTCCAAATGTGACATCAATGTCTATCACCCTATCAAAATACTAATTGGTTGATAAATAATTTTAAACAATATCAAATTATTTTGAGCCATTGAAAACCTTTTTAAATCTTTGATAAGAGTAGTACAATGAAAAAACATTTGATGACCCGATTACACAATTTTTCTCCAATGTTTTAGTTGATACAATTACAACCCCTATTTATAAATTAACTAAGCTCTATACCCATTAAAACTATATTCATAAAAATTTCCATGTGTTGGGGGAGTTATTTATAATAAACATGATCATTTTATGTAATTTAAAATATTCATTCTTATAGAAAATGTGCACTCTGAATTCTTCCTTACATAAGACTTTAAAATCATTAATTAATGGTTAAAAATAAACATCAATATCATTTTTAGGTCATTTTGATCTAGAAATCTTCAAATTAAGTATGATATATTTCTAATTCATACAAAATTTCAGAGATAATATTTAAATTACTAAAAAAACAATCTGTGAAGAATGTTTTCTACTAAGTATCTAAAATGGATTCATTCAATCAATGGATATTTCAAGTATAATATTTATAAATTCTTTTCTAAATGTATGAAACTATTGATCAATTTTCTTTCATTATGGATAGTTTTATAGAAATTGTAATTTTTCATAAGATATTCACTCATTCACATGTCATCTTAACCTTTTTATATCCTTTGAATTTGAAAATAAATGAATTTAAAGAGGAGTTATAAGAATATATCAAATTACCTTAGTATGAGTTATTGTACTTGGAATAATAGGTAATCAACATTTTATTTTTATTTCAAATTTTTTTATGATTTCCCACATTTTGGACACTCTAAAAACCCTTAGAAATCATTCTTATATAACACACGGTCATTGAGGATGACATGTATCTCCTTATACCGCAATATCATCAAGCATAATATTTCTTAACATTATAATTTTTATCTATCATACCATTTTTTTGAGGGAGTATGACTTTTAACTTCTATAAAAATTCTGTAAAACTCTTTTCACTCTATCTATTACTGTTTTTCAAGTTAACTAATACTAACAATATTGATAAAACCATAATTTAATACAATGTGTTTTTAGAATCAATATATATGTGATAATCATCTATTTTATCTAAGTTTATTCAATTTCATTATCATTAATCATTTCCTCAATTTGATTAGAATTGTCATCTTGAAAATTTCCATCTTTCTTAAATCATGAATTATTCCCAATTTCACCATGCTAAATCCAGTAACTCGGATTAAAAGAATTGAAAATTAAATGATCTTTGATTTATATTTTTTAAAACATTCATATATTTAAACACATCATGAATGGATTGGAAAATAGGTCACTGTTTGTAATATTCCATTTAAAATTTTCAAAAAAACATAAATCACATCCTCACATTCCACTATAGAAAATTTAGCCTTTTACAATGGATAATTTATGATGGAATAATAGTCTGTCACAAATAGTTATTCAGAAGATATTTTTTTCATAGAATTGTCATTATTTCAAAAATAATTTTTTTAGTGAATAACATTTTTGATGGACATAGAATCTATCACTCATAGTTTTGGAAAAAATGCATATACTATGGATGGAGATAGTTTCTTGTGATAGAAATTACATTCCTTAACAATAAATTCTTTCATGTTAAGGTAATTTGTAATATAATATCCATTCCCTTGAAAATAACCTTGGTGTGCTAGACATAATTATGATGAAATGGATCATCCATAAAAAATAACATTAGTACCAAAGACTTAATTGTAAAAAAATGAAGATTCCGTCACAAATAAGGTTCATGCCAAGATTATTTATAACAACATCCTCATTCCATTGTAACAAAGTTTCTTTCATTTTGTAATGACCACTTCAACCCATAGAAAAAAGTGTGGTGGAAAATTATTTATGACATCCTTTGTCCATTGAAAATACTTTTCAGATGAGATGGAAATGTATTTATAGCAGCTACATTTTGTATGGATGGACACTCTGTCCCAATTACCCATCCTAAAATACTTATTCTATCACAAATATTTATCACAAATAATTTATACAATGAACTTTTTGTGAGGGTTAAATCCATCACATTAAAGGAAATCACAAAAAAAGGAATCAATAAATATCCCCCCACTCTATTCCCTCCTTCCCCCACTTCAAACTCTCAAATCTCCCTATTTTATCTATAAAATGATTCCAAGATTATAGATTTTTTATTTGTGATCAAAATATCAGTTTAAAAATTATTTTTTAAATTTTATTTTTGTAAGTTATTATTTATGTGTAATAATTTTTTTAAAATTAGAATTTAATTATCTGTTTATGTCACATTATTGATCACAGATCTCCAATTTGCGATGAAAACATTAGTTTGAAGATATTTTTTAAAAAAATTATTAATTTCATGTATTTATTTTTTTTATTAGGGTTTAATTATCATTGTATAGCATGTTATTAACTTTTTTTATATAATTAGCTTGTTGTTTATTTTTTAATTAATTAAAATATTTAATATAAAAAAATAGTATAATTTGAAATCATTATTAGTATTGATTATTTAATTTTTATTTTAATTGATTTATAATATTAATATTATAAATTCTTTTATATAATTTAAATTAATAGGAAATATAAAGAATAAATATTTTTATTAATTATAAATTATAGTTAAAAATTTATCAAATTATAATAAAAAATCATAAAAAATAAAATAAATATAAATAATTTAATATAAATAAAAATTAATAATCATTAATTGTTATAAATTCACCTAAATTCAAAATGTTTCTTAAAAAAATAAAAAATATATAATAGTGTAATAATAATTAGTGAGTAAAAATCTAGAAATTATAATTAATGATTATTAATTAGGTAGTTTACCTAATAAGTAGTAACAATGTTAAAAATTACTGAAAATAATTAATATCAACGAAAATTATTTAAAATATTATTTTTATTATATAAAATATGTAAATATAAATTAAATATTGTTTTAAATAAATTAAAATTCATTATTTGTTTTTAAAGACTAAAGATATTTATAGAATTATAATAATTTATAATTTTTAATAAAGTAATAAAATAAGTAAATTAATAAAAAAAATCTTAAATAATAAATATTATTTAAAAATTATTTACATTTGTTAAATTAAAAAAAATAATGAAAAATGCATAAAATAACAAAATATTAAGAAATATTTTTATTAAATTATAAAATATTATTAAAAAACTAATAAAATATTAGTTAATTTTATTTTAATTTTAGTTATACATTTATAAAAACTTATAAAATACTAAATTATTAGAATCTATTATAATTTCTTATTGTAATTAACAGGTAATCTATCACAAATAGTTCCACATGGGCAAGAAAAATTTGAGATGGAAAAATTAATATAATTCACAAGCTAATATTTTTGATAGATTTATAAATCTTTCGTAATTACTTATTGTGATCTAGTCCGCTAAAAATTGTTCAATGTGGGAAATACTTGTTTGCAATGAAAAAATTAGTAAAAAAATAATTATATTTTAATAATATTTTAATAAAAATAATCATTAATATCAAGGAATAATAATAAATTAAATAAATAATAAAAACAAATAAATAGGAAAAAACTAATATTTGTATTTTTTAATAATATTTATGCATTATTATTCTATAATATATTTGTAATTTTATAATAAATAATTAAAAACTAGTAAAACAAAAAACCAAAAAACCAAAAAATAATAATAACAAATAATATATAAAAATAATAATTACTTATTCATTTAATGGAATTAAATTGTGTAATACTTTATTAAAATTTTAAATAATAAAAAAAATTATGTTTTTTAGAATATTATAGATCCTAGAAATAGACACATTTTTATTATGATATTGTGACTAGATAAATCATCACAAAAATCCACACATTTATGATATAAATCCTATCTACATTGAGGGTGTCGAAGCATTCATATCATTTGCATCATAAAAATCAAATTTTGTTTTAGAATTTATAATTAATTATCAATGTAAGAAACTTGATGTTAGTATATTTGAAACTTTTGATAATATTAGGATTCATCTATTTCAATTTGGATTTCAGAAAGATTATGTTTCTTGTTACCTACATAGTGAATGTGATTCATATAAAAATATAGAATCATTGGTTCCAGATCCATCATAATTTGAAAACTTAGTAGATGAGGTTGATGGACAATCTTTTTATGAAATAGAAACTCAAAATGGTAATTCGAATCCGGAATTGGAACCATCCCAATTTTATGATTTTCTCAAATTAGTTAAGGAGGACTTATATAGAGTGATAGTGTTACTAGATATGATGTAGTAGTAAAACAAAATTTTATACTAAAAGTTGTATTTATGGGGAAAATCAATAAATTTTTAGTGTATGATATGTTATTTTGATGAAGTATACATGATCTAAAATGATATATGTATTTCATGGGTGAGATAAATTCTTTTATTCTTGAAAATATAAGAAATCCTGATTTTTTTCAACCATTATTAAGGATTTGTTCATGGATATCATCCTTTCTAAAGGAATAGAAATTGTTTTTGAAAATGTATAATTGAAAGAGATGGACACCTAGTAGTTCTCTCATATATTTATGTAAAATATTTCATCTCTTAATTACTTCTTATTACTTTGGGAAAAACTATAAACCAAAAAAATGTTATGTCGTTGGGAGAGATCAAATTTTGATAAAGTGAAAAAAAATTAGGTGCTACCATATTTGTCTGATTTTTTAGTCTATCACATATTAGATGTAATTCATATTAATAAAAACTATTTTGATAACATTTTTATACCATGTTGGACAAACCTACAATGACTAAATATATTTCAAAGAAATGGTTTAATCATGACCAAATTTACAAGTGTCTCGAACTTGAGTTAATTCAAAATGAAAGATCATAAAAGTTAATTAAGTCAAAATACTATTATGTACTTTCTAAATAAAGTTTTTTTATTTTATTATTGGATTTTATATTTGAATTTCCCAATGACTATGATTTTAATTTTTCTTATTATGTTTTAAATGGTCATATTACAGGACTAAAAAGTCATGATTTTCATGTCATAATGGATGTATTACTACCTTTTGGAATCATATGGTTATTAAAGTATTAGATTAGGGGTGTCTTGAATAAAATATAATATATATTTTGGATACATTTGTGTACAAACAACATAATATAGAGCACTGAATACAAATCAAAAAATGATTTTTTATGATTTTATATAAATTGGATAAAAAATATTTTCACTATTCCTCTTCGATTCAATATAATATTTAAAATTACACTGTTTTATGAAGAAACATTAGGAGGTCTGATGAAGTTTTAATGAATGTACCCTTACAATAGATACATAAAAATTCAAATAATAAGGTATGTAACAAAGCATCGGTTGAAAGATCAATTACATAAGCTTACTTGCAAGTAAAAATTTCAAATTACTACACTTGTTATTTTCAATATGAATATCCTTTAAAACATAATTGACTATATCTAAATGAGGTAAATATTCATGAGGTCATGGACCATCAATTATCACTATTTAATTAGCCTGAGTTTGTTTTTGGTAGTGATCATGAATGATGGATTTTAGGTGACAAACAACAAAGAGCTCATGCATATGTTCTCATCAATTGTGAATAAATTAATTGATATGTGGAGTAAGTTATACTTTACACATACTTTTTAAATACTTTTAAAATTAAATTTATATCAATAATTTTTTAGATTATATGATGATCATGTCAAAAATATCACACAAAATTACATTTGATACTCTTAAAAACTGTAAACAATGTAATTTTTTCAACTATTTTAAAAATAACTAGTAATTTAAATTGTTTATGGTTGAACATATGAAATAAAATTTTATTTTATTTTTTATTTTTTATTTTTTATTTTTTATTTTTTATTTTTTTAATTTTTTTAATTTTTTCAAGTATCGTAACATAGAAATAAAATTCATAGTCGATTATATGCATTAAATAACCAACCATCCAAATTGGTTAAATCTTATAATTTATATGGGTTTAATGATTTTTAATTCCATATATGCACAAATAGTGAATCAAAAATATCAAACAATAGAGGTGTTTGTTTAAAAGAAACTCATCATAAAGGAAATGAAGTTGACTTTTATGGAATATAGGATGGAATAATTATGTTATGTTATCTGGGAAATAATCATTGAACAATGTTCAAATGTCATTGGTTTGATATTAAACAAGGGTTTGGCATTCATCAATGACACGAATTCATTGACATTAAATATAAAAGTCTTCTTAGAGTAAATGAACTATTTATTAAGAAACATCAAGCACATCAAATTTATTATATTAATTATTGCACCACTATAATAGATTTAAATTACTAGTGGATCTTAATAAAAATTTATCTTGAGAATAATTTTATGAAAAATTAAAGTGGTTTTTGTAAGTGAAAATATTGATTTTTTTCGAGAAATATTTCCAAATATGTTTCTTACTCAAAAAGAAACAGATATTGATGATGAGGACCTATAGTTAAGGGCTAATGGTGTTGATAATTTTGATTATGTAATTTATAAATTTGAAATAATTGGGGATGGTGAAATAAAAGTTCGTATATAAATTAATGTTGTTGACTAAGAAGAAAAATAAAATGACACTAATGAATATAAATATAAATAGGAATAATGATATAGTATATTATAGTTATATTCATAATCATTATATATTATTTAATTTTAATAAATATTTATTAGTTTTTTATATTTTATGTTTGTATGTTTCTAAGTAACATTATCATGTCTTATTTTCTCTTAGATGTCTCAAGGGTAGTTGGATAAGATGGTTTGTAGATTGATTGAGGATGACCTACCCAATAATGAACCTCCTGGTTCATCAGCCGGGGGTATTTATATATCACCAACTATTAGTAAGGGTTGAGGCCTTTTATGATTAAATATTCCAAATCTTATTCCTATGTAGTTGCCATCTCTTGACTTCAATCCTTATTAGAGTAATTATGTTAAAATTTAGTGTTTATTCATTTTTCATTTAATTTATCTTATTTATTAATTTTTCTACTAACTATTATTATTTTCATTTTTTTTACATCTAATCATTGATCATGATAGTGTTATTAAGAGTAATTTTTTTTATATTATCTACATGTCATGGTATCAGGTTCCTAGTGATGTGCATTATCACATGTTTGAGCACTGGATAGTATATAAATAAAATATGCATTTAATTTTGTATTTAAATAATTTTTTAATTACTATATTATTAGATATATATAGGGTTTATGGTCTCATATTTATGATATCATGAGACCTTCCATTTAAGAGGCTTGGGAGGCTTGCATGTATGACTATGTCTATCAGGTTTTCTATAACCTTTAGAATAGAGCTATGGATAGAGCATATTCGACTCTCTTTGATGACTTTTTGTGTTTCATTAAACCTATTATGTCCCTGTATTTGAATTTTAAGGAATGTGTACTTATAGTCTATGAAATAATTTTATAATGAGATCATCTTACGGTTGAAAAAAATTGGAGATAGGATGTCACACATAGAGATGGGATTCATACTTTTAGCATACATTATTGATAATTAGTAAGGAATACTATTTAATAGTTTATATATATAATACTAGAAGTTTTTGATAAATTTATGTCATGAACCAACCCACAGGGGATTTCTTGGATGGTGATAAGCCATCTATGACTACCCCAATCCTACCTAAAATAGGCCATGGGATAAAGATTAGCGTCGATTAGGCATATCCTATATATGGGAGGCATTAGCCTAAGTACCTGTATGCACGCATACACATCTCTAAGCTCAAAAAATTCTGCAAAGAACAACACAACTAATAACAATTCATGAATAAATCTAAATCCCCCCATCATAGTGCGATAAAATTACTAAAAGAAATAAAGGTCCCAAATACAAGCTCACTAAAACTGTAAATAGAGTACAACCTACTCACAAGGAGGTGACTACTGTCAAATGAAACACCGATAAGAACCTTGGTCTATCTAAACTAATAATAATCTCTTCATACTCCCAATCCTCCTAAGACTCCATCAAATGGTCTTTCATATGCATAAGACACAACATGTGTGGGTAAATCCCATGCAGGGGTGAGTATAACAATAGCCAATAAAAAACCTTGAAAGAACTAAGAATAAAACATCAGGAGTAGTTAACTCATAAATACATGGTATTATCAATCAAGATATGATACATAATGATAAATAGATAAATACTTAGATATACTCATAATATACTACTGGTATAAAAATTTCTCAAACAATACTTCCAGCCATAGGATTCTTCTCAAGGCATCAATGTAATGATTGTATGGGAAGGATTTATCCAAGATCCATGTTGTTACTGATGAAACTCATCTAAGGGGTCATGATCATCTAGATTCACTGATATGTACTCACTGGATCTCTGAAGAAAACAATGTCCAAGTAGGGGATCACACCCAGGTCCACTGGGGGATTCCACCAACCCTATTGTATTAATCTGTTAGATATGTTATCGATTCCCTATGCATGGTGGTCATGTTGATACCATGAACCCCACTTAGGAAGGATATGATAGAGGATCTATCCCCTAGCCTCACATAGGGATACTGTTAACTCTATCTGATACAGAACTGGTAGAGGAGATCATAATCCTATATTGAGGATGTAATACCGCATTGTACCTTCCTAGTTATAAAACATGTAACTCTATCAAATGAATATGGTCTATGCTGAAGAGGAAAAAGACTCTAAGAAATATTTAATCAAGTATATGATTTGTATACAAGGTACACAACATGTACCTCTATTCCTAGGCCTACTTGTTTCCATGAAAATGTTCCTCTATCCATTCCCATGTATACCTATCTATTCTTATGTACCTATGAGAATACCCCTATACACGTTGTTTTTCCTTTGTACTTTGGTCATGGTCATATACCTGGCCATGTCTGGGTACCGACTCATGCCGATTTACTCTACGCATGTCTTTTTTATTGGCTGTGTTTGTGCTCATGTATCCTCTAGGATATATGTCGAGACACTAGCATAGGGTCACATAGTGTGTGTCATGTTTCACATGATGTTTCATATTTAATTTTTCATGAAACCCTGGAACTATAGCTAGGGACCCCACACGGAATGTGTTCTTCGAGGTATATGGTGTGTAATATAGAATTTCCTAGATTATATGGTTCATTTACACATTTTCCAACAATTTCACTTCCATAATCTATTTTTCACTAATCACACCTGATAAATTTGGATCTGGGGTTATTTATCCTCACCGTTAACACTTGCCAGATTTCCTCCATCAATCTTCTTGAAATTGTATCTCTCGTCAAGTAGTATCGTCAACAAACACCTAAAACCAACAATGGGTATCCCAAAATATAAACCAAATGATCCTATATCATTTTTCACCAAAAACGTTCTATTGATATCCATAATAGACCTATAGTAATGATTTTTTGTGCTAAATGTTGGCTGTAAAATAATTGTTCATCAGTTATTTGTCAAACCACCATCCAAACGATATGATAATAGCGATCGTACGTATAACAGGTAAGATAAAAGAACAAACCATAAAATAGTAATGAACCTCATCCATGTTTAGGTTTCCCTTGATTAATTTTTGATATAATGATAAATTAAGAGAATAATAAATAAATAAATAAATTACCCAAAATCCTAGGAGGAAGTCACCTGAACCTGCAAGCATGATCGACCCATGAAGAAAACTGTTAAAATAATTGAATCTTGATCATCATGGGATAATCAATGGGGGAGAGAATCCACATAAATCAATGTCCTTCCATAGTTTTGGATTAACTACTGATGAAGAATGGTTTTACATCATCATAATAGGTGATATCCATGAACTCTGATGTCATTTTCAATTCTGGAGCTACTCAGATCATCGATCCATTGGTTATTTATTTTATTATTTTCAACCATGGAATATTTTTAATAAAATTCATGTGCCCAAGAGGATTTTATCATGACTAGGGTAAAACCCTCATTCTAGAATCAATGATAGTCTATATTCCTCATCTGAGTCCCCATTTTGGTGTTATTATACTTTTTTAGGAAAACTGTGTATGCATGATATTAATATATTTGATATTTTTATAATATCATAATTGGGATCATCAAGCCTCATAGTATCACGCCATATTAGTGTATATCTCAAAAAAATATTATTAGATAAATTATAAATTTTTAAAAGGAAGAAAAATATATGTCACTTTATCTTAATATTAAGGATTTTCATCCTAAAAAGAAAAAATTACTACTCATAAAGGTGTGGGTATTGAGATTGCATATGGTTCACCCACTTCTAGGTTCCCACTTAAAGATTCCCATGCTAAAACCGAACACGTTACAAATGAATCGCTTTCCCATGTAGGATCTTCTCATGTTGATCCTCGATCTCAACTGAGTACTCTATAATGGTAGCTACATCATTGATGTCCTGCTTTCCCCAGTCTATAACATGTGACGGTTCATGCACGTACCTCCTCATCTATGACCAGTGGAAGATTCCAAATATAACTATGGAAATATATCCAACTAGAATACTTCATCATAGACTCTATATAATATCTTCAAAAAAGATAATGAATTTTGGAGATGACTTGTCATTACGTCCAAATCTCTACAATATACTTCAAGGTGAGACCTTCTGGAACACATGGTCTCCCTCATCGAACTCCAAAGGCCTCATTTGTTAGTATGTATAAGAATTTTTATTTCTATGTGAAGTCTTAATCCGCTCATGTATGATATGTACCTTCTCTATCATATCTTGAACCAAATCTAGGACCATGAGTGTTGACTTTCTAAGATCAATCCAACATAGTAGTGACTTATAGGGTCACCTACACAAATCTTATAATGGCGCCTTATCATTGTTCAAATGGTAGTTATTGTTTTATGAAAACTATACAAAGGGTATTTGATCCTAAAAACTATGGGAAAAGTCTAAAATGTAGGCCTCAAGCATGTCCTCTAGAACATGAATTTTCTGCTCAGTATGGTTGTTATTCTGGGGGTGAAATTCCATTATCAAATGAAAATGAGTCTCAATGGCCTCCTAAAATCCTCTTCATAATCATGAAATAAAGAGGGAATCATGGTATAAAAAAATAATCAAGTGAACTCTATGGAGTTTTACTATATTCTAAAGGTAAATCCATCATAATCCCTCAATTATACTCTACTCTCAGATAGCTAGGAAGTGGTTTGACTTGGTGATTCGGTCTATGATCACCTAAATTGAGTCATGTTCTCTTGAAGTTTGTGGAATCTTTACCATGAATAATATATATATCCCATCCCACTTATAATATAGAACCTCAAGTGGTTGATCTAAACCTGTAGGAACTTGGTGTTCATCCTTCACCTACTGATAAGTTAGGCATTGAAAGATAAACTCTACTACACCCTTCTTAACACCTTACCACCAGAACAGATATCGAAGATCCTGGTACATCTTTTCCATGCCATTATATACCATAAAGGGGGTGTATAAAAATACCTCAGAAACTCCTCATGAAACATCATTAGTACCATATTCTATCCACTGAAAATGATGGTTGGCTCCCTACCTTCATAAAATCCATCAGATGCATGTCCATTGGATATCTCAGCATGTAAGGTCTCATAGTTAGTATCTCGATGTTGAGTTTCCCTAAAATGTTGTAAAATAAGTGGGGTAATATCCATAGACTGTAGATAATATTTACCATCCTCATCCATTAGTTACAACTGCAATGAGGATAATAGTTCTAATTCCTTGGCCAACAACTAAGAGAAATATCTCCTGCTAAGTGCATCTGCCACTTTGTTCCTCTTTCCATGAGTATATATTATCTCAAAGTTATAATACTGGAGGAACTCTATCCCTCACTTGGTAAAGTTGAGATCATTATGAGATAAGATATACTTTATACTCATATGTTAAAAATATATGATAAACCTCTCACCAATGAGTTAGCGTCGCCACATCTTCAGGGTTAATACTCCCACGGCCTATAGCACCCAGAGATTTTCAAAATTATTTTTTTCAAATTAATTAAATCTTTTTGATATTTTTAACATAATATAACACTGAATATATATTTTTATTATTATATAAAATCACTATGTTTGGATTGTGTTATATTCAACCCCAAGTTAAGATTACGCTATACGCAACATTGTCTTCGCTTGTGTTACATGCAACATTGAGTCTGTGAAACAGCACATTATTATTATAATTATTTAAATGAGATAGTTATAACATATTCAGTAAACACATTAATATGAATATTAATAAAAAATTTCAAAAAAATCACATAAATAAAACATATTTATAATGAAATGTATAATTTTGGGTAAAATCTTTATATGTTTAGAAATATAATTTTCTTAAAGAAATTGCTTTTTATGTCTTTTTTTGAACAATAATAAAATTAATTTTAGACAATATTATAAATTTAATTTGATAAAATAAACATCATTTTTGAATTTGGAATGTCAAATTTAACTTAGGTTTAATATTTAATATTTTTATGAGAAGTTTTATTTTTTGATAAATAGTGAAAACTACTACATTATAGTTAAAAATTCCATTTTTCATTTAAATAATTATAATGTTTTAAATTGGTTTTAAAGTCACAATAGATGAATTATACATATATTAATACAATTTAGGTCCTTGGAATCATTTTTATATTAAAATTGTATATAAAAACATATTGAACTTTTCAACATTCTTTTTACCACCTTCTCGCTACGTCTTTAGGATTAGCATTAAATGTAATTTTGTAACTTCTGTGAATTGAATTTTGAAAAAAGGAAATATAAACTTGTAATAATTATGATATTTAAAGTCTAATAGGATCAGATAATTTTTTGTTTAATACTAACTTTAGTGTTTTTATTACCACGGTTAAAGGTAAATCGGGTAATTAAAGGTAAAAATAATATTATAATATGATAAAATTACACTAACATTTTTCCTAATTTCATTTGATGAGTGGGTTTTGACCAGAATCAACCTTAGGAAAAAATTATAACCATTTTAAACCACTTGAGTGAGAATATTACATTTTTTATATTTTATTTAAAGATAAGTTAAAATTGTCATGCTCA
Organism: Viscum album; assembly: GCA_963277665.1. NCBI lineage: Eukaryota > Viridiplantae > Streptophyta > Magnoliopsida > Santalales > Viscaceae > Viscum > Viscum album. The sequence continues at coordinate 2,079,007,010 of OY728143.1, read as the reverse complement.
TATTTTTCATAACTATACTTTTTTTAGAATAGGATTATAAAAAAGATAAATTCTACTATAAATATTAATTTAAAATCTAAAATTATTATCTTCATCATAGTAATTTATTTTTATTTTTTAGGAAATAAATAATTACCTTAAAGGCTTACATGATGATGACGCATTATTTGTTTAATTAAAGGAAATATCAAATAAAAGATATTAAAAGTATTAAAATAAATATAATTTGAATTAATTAAAGCTCACCATAAATTTTATAGGTGAATATAACATTTCAGGAGTATCTTAAATGGTTTTTATCAAAATTATCTTTTTTTTTAATTTTATCTAAAGAAAAAGTTGTGAATAGTATCAAAATTAACACTAATGATATTTTATAAGAATAATATTTTATTAAATTAATTAAAAATTATAAAAACATTTTAAAAATAAAAATAGAGTATTTTAAGGTGTAAAATTTTATAAAGTGTCCATTTATACAAAATTTACCCCATATAAGTAATAATTTATAACCTCTTAATATTTAAAATGTTGTTACGACAATTTAAATTACAATATATTAATTAAGGGTAAATCAAAATGATAAGGTTTAAAATAAAACCAAACTTTTCAAAAACAATTATTGGATGAATATTATTTGACCTTTATCACATTATTATTTATTTTTAGTTGTTTAATGGAAACTTTTCCTAGAAAATAAATTATATATTATTCAAATCAAAGACAGTTACAAAGTATCGCTCACAAGTATTTAATATCATTTATGTGTCCACATAAAAAAAATAAAGATATTAATGAATATAAATGTCTATTTTGATATAAATGAAATTATTTTCATTAAAAATTTATTTTTAATTTTTATATGTTTTATAATTACCTTAAAGGCTTCTTCAATGCTAAAAAATATTTATTTAATTATCAGAAAAATAGAATAATTGATTTTAATAATACTAATTTTGATATATTTTGGATTATTTAATATGTATAATGAAGTTCCTAGATCTATAAGATATATTATAGATTTTTGTAAACATTATATTCAAATTCCCACTTTTTCTTGGTGTATTTGAAGTCGAATTAATTGAATAGTATTAAATTTGAGAATAATGATATCTTATTGAATTAATTTATTATTAAAGTATTTTAAAAATCAAAAAAAATAATAAATAATTTCAAGGGTATAGTATATAGTATAAAATATCTTATAATTTTCATTTATGATTCATTTTTAAGTATTTATATCTATAATAATCTTATTATATTTTAATATTTTGAGGATTTCCAAAAGTGTCCCTCACCTCAATTGTAAAAGGGCGCCTCCTCCCCCACTTATTCACCTCACTTTGGTCCTTAAATCTTAGACATACCCTGACCATTTCCTTTATAAAATTCCCTGGTAACTTTCTAAAGGTTTAGATATTCTCAAAATACAAACTCTAGTGTCTCTAGGAGGAGATCTGGAGGGAGATCGTTGAAGAAGAGGTAATCTCCTTACCGACTCTTTCAAAATTGTTTCTTCTTCTACTTACTAATCATGTGTTGATTCCATTATAAAGTAATAAATCTATTATCACATATATTTTTATATTTTATTATTATTATGGAACAACCATATTCCATATTTTATTCATCCTATGAAAAATGAAAGTACCACGCGTGCGTGCGTATGGCTTACCGTCTCTACGCTGCGGTGTAATATTTTTTTCATCACTAATTTATTTGGATGGGTATAATGATATATAAAATGGATATAAATAATAAATATAACATGATATTTATTCTAGAACAAATATATATACCATAAAGTTCCTTACTTTTCCCAATTAAGGGAATAATATAATCGCTTGTGAGTATGTATGGCCTACCATCACCATAACGCAATCAAATTCATCTTCCACATTATACATTTAAAGAATGATTATAAAAAATGTATATAATGAATAAATATAAAATATATGACATAATAATTCTAATGGAATAATACATATGTATATATTTCATTTACCATCTTCTATTCAGTTTGATAAGAAAATGCAAACAGCGTTCATGTGTGTGTAAGGCTTACCGTCTCCATGAATGGTGTATTTCATTTCTTATATCTATCTTATATATATATATATATATATATATATATGATATATGAATAATTTTATACATTATGGAAGTAATTAAATCATTATGTAAGTAATAGTATCAAGAATAAAAAATTAAAACATATATGATAAATAAAGCGGTTATTACCCAAAACGTTGCTTTAACTTGGAATTATAAATAAACGAGTTTTATAAAGTCATAAATGAATCATATATGATATCATAAATATTATTTTGATTCTATTATTAGTTAATAATATTTTTTTAAACCACTATAAATTATTTTTGGTCATGTACGGAGTGAATCGGACCTAAGGTAAAGGATTTTTGTCTCACCTTTACTTATGTAAGACACATGCCTCATACACTAATTTTTTCTTATAAATGGTGTGTATACTTCACATGAATGTATTTTATAATTATTAAAAATAATATTTTGGTATTTTCATATCCATATAATTTTATTTCTTTCATGGGTCATATTATTCTACTAATTATAAAATTGTATGGGCATTTCATCTCACTTGTTATTTTCGTGAGATACATGCCATATTCACCACTCATTTCTTTTTTGTGGTGTACATACTATAATGAATGTATTTTATAATTTTTATACTTTAATTTATGGGTATTTATATATCCACTTAATGGTATCTATTTCATGGGGTTTTATGGTTTGAATGTTACCAAATGGGTAAGGTTGTTTTCTCTCAATTTTCCTTCTTTGAGACACGTGTTTTGTTATCAAACTGTATTCTTTTACAAGATGTATATACTTTAGTTTTCCATGTTATATTAGTAATATACTTATTTTCATGATATTTTAAGATTATTTTAGTTTTACTATTTCATGGGGATAATGATTCAAGTGTTTCAAAGTGGTATGGGACACTTTGAAATGTTTAAACGTAATTTTCCTCATGAAATGTTTTTAAAATATCTCTTAATCTAATTTCAAGGGAAAATGATTTTAAAGAAATTTTTTATATTTTAAAGTGTTTTTCAAGGTTACGTTTAAAATTTTAAAAATATATATTATCAAGGAAAAATTATTTAAAAAAATCAATCTTACTTCATATGTTTTCAAGGAAAAAGGTTTTCAAAAAAATTCAAGCTTTCTTTACAAGTTTTTATGTTTTTTTCAAAGAAATAGGTTTTCAAAAGGTTATATGTTTCTAAAATAATTTTTCTAAGAATAATGGATATTATTATTAAGAATTTTTTTAAAGTTTTTTCACGATTCCTTTATATTTTTTCAAGTTATTTCAAATAAAAGGTTTTCAAAAGAATTTTATGCTCTAAAAGGTGATTTTCAAGAAAAATTCATGTTCCAAGTGATCTTTAAAAATCCTTACCCATATAAGATGAAATAATTTGTTATAATTCAATAATAAAATTCATATTATTTCACTTAATGGTTTATATTTTTATGGAATGATGTTTAAGAAACCAGATTCTTTTCACGGGTTACATTTTTTATTAAAAGATTATGAAACCTGTGTCTTTTCCAAAGGTTATAGTATGATTACATGTTTATGACACCCAATTCATTTAATTCGTTATAATATAATTGTTTATGATATTTTTTCACATGTATTTAAGATTTAATTATGATATGGGTGGGACCTATTTATCCCTCCAATGCATTTGGTAAATATTTATGTCTCGTTAGATAATAATGGGAATCATTTCGACGGGCTTGATCCACTATGGGAAGATGGGGAAACCCAATCCACTATGGGAAGATGGGGAAACCCAGACCAATATTGTAAGATGGGGAAACCTGATCTAAAATGGGAAGATGGGGAAACCCGATCCACTATGGGAATATGGGGAAACCCAATCCACTAGGGGAGATAGGGAAACTCGATCCACTATGGAAAGAGGGGAAAATATATCCCTTACAAGGAAAGAACTATGACTGGGGATGGTGGTGTGTCACTTATAGTAGGTGTATTCCCCATGAAGTGCCTTGATAAGTTATAGTAATATGTATTGACTTATAGGGAATTTTATTATATTTTTATGTCTATGACCTGAATCCAAGTCTTACTACTTTGTTATGCTTTCATGGATTATGTTCTTGATTTCCTTATTATTCGTGTCTTATGAACTACCAATATTTATTACATGATTCATTTTTCTGATATTTAATATTCAGGTTATGATCCTCTATTTTCATTATCATGTCCTCATTCCATAATTCTAATTATTATGCTTACATATCTTTCTTATTTACCATTACTGAGCATTTGAACTCACCATTTATTATGTTTCTTTTCCTCAGGATACGAAGAAAGGTAATAAGTCTGATATATCAAAAAGGAGTCAAGATATGAAGACATATATTTGAGAATAAGTATATGTATTATGAACAAGTTTTTTATGTTTCTAAGTTTCCAAAAAAATTAAACTAATACGGTCTTTGGGAATCTATTTTTGTAATTTTTCCCGAAAAAGTTATGTAATGACCATGTACATCAAGGTTGGATCATCATAGTTGGTATCAGGGAAAATGTTTCATCAAAATTTGGAAAATATTATGATAAAACTTTAGTTAAATCCTTAAGAATATTTATAATAATTTGACTAGGGATGTCTCTAAGGATAAGTTTAAGGATGAGGAAAAGTATAGGAAAATGTCTTGGTATTTTGGTAAATGATAGAGTGAGTGTTTTACTAGCATTAAATCATTATCTAAATACTACAAGTGTATGTGGCTCTCCAATAGATACACCTAGAAGTAACAACTCTTATAATTTGTGTCAGGCCTGACTAGGTATAACCTAGTACACGACAACGGGCCTTACTGCACACCTGGTTTGACACTATTAAAGGATATGCTTTGGGAATTCACACTCTTTATAAATAATTATGAGGGATTTAAATATAATTTTTAAGAATGACCTAGGATAAACCTTAGTTTCCATATATTAAATAAGTATGCATCGTGATTTTGATATCATATAAGTGATTTTTCATGATTATGTGGTTTCCATTGTGATAAATGTTTCTTACACTATTCTTTCTATTTTTAGTCAATGGAGGGAAATAGAAGTAACTTGGTTAAAATTTAATGTTTCATATGTTGAAATTATAGGAAATATGAAAATTTATTTCCTAAGTGGAAATATTGTGAAGAGAATTAGAAAGGTAATACAATTATTGGTTATACTAGTTAGGATAAAGAGAATGTAAAAATCGTGTGAAATGTATGGGATGTTCAAGAATTATTGTTTACATTAAACCTAAGAACTATGGTTAGATTGAGGTTGGGTAACCTTAATAAATGATTCATATTTTAGGAAAGAATAATATGACGTCTCATGAGTATTGTTTTAAGAATAAATTTGTTTGATTGAGGTGTATATGTTTTGGAATTCAAAGAATATGTTATAAGAATCTTGAAAAATATAAGTATTCTCATTCTAAGTTTTTTATTAAGGGTTATAAAATATGTGTTGAATAGTTCTAAAGATATAGAAATTTTATTTAATGGTAAGGTGATTTTATAATTATGTTTGTATAAAGATATGTTAGATAATTATGTTTTTATAAAGATATGTTGGATATAAATAAGTAAAATTGGAAGATAGTGGCTATTTAAGGATTTGTTGACAAGTGGTTTATGCTATGATGGATGAAGTTTACAACTTTTTAATACATAAGTAATATATTCAATAAACTATAGAATAAGGAAACATGTATGTTTTCAATAAGTATGTATGGTAATTTGGGTTATTTCCATGTTTTAAGAGAATATATGGTGAAGGTATTAACATGTTTAGAATGTGACAACCAAGAGATACCTTATGATTTATGATATATAAATGTTAAGATGATTTAGTGACCTTATTTCTAAAGTTTTGTATTTTTAACTTTCGGAAGGGTTATAAGGTTAAACATTTATGGAAATTTTAAGTTAAAGTTTGTGATATTAATGTATTATCTCACAATATAAGGATTTATGCATATTGGATATCCTATTCTAACAACTTTGTGTTGATGGTAACTAATGATAGATGGGATGGATTATCATGGATATCATGATCTGTTAGTTCTTCAGGAATGAAAAATTCACCTTCTTTTTTGGAGAAAGGGGTGAGGTGTAAATTGATCAAAGAACAACAAAGGGTGATATTGTACTAAAATAAGTAACTATATCTTCTCAAAAAAAAATTAACTCTAGCGAAAGGAACTTGAAACCGAAAAGTTTATACTAGTACCTTCTTTTCAGATGAATCAAAAGGCTCCTTAAATCATTTCATATTTATGGCTTTGTGATTGTTAAATTTATCCTGACCTTTTTCTCTATCACTCTTCATGATAACATGATTATTGGAATTATCATCCATGTCTGTGTTTTCACTTCCCACCTATGTTCTCATATGTGAAAACCTAGTTACGTGTTTCTTTGGGTAACCATTATGTTTCCAAAATTCTTTTTCTTAAGTCAGTTTTAGAATTCATTTTTAAGATATGGTTTTCTGTGAAATAAAATTTCAGTTATTAAACTTTTGATATCCCAGATGAATTTTAAGGGGGAAATTCATTTTAACGGGGGTTGAATGTAACACTCTAAGATTTTGAGAATTATTTTTTTCAAATTAATTTAATCTTTTTGATATATTTCACTTTATGTAACACTGAATATAGATTTTTATTATTATATAAAATCACTAATTTTGGATTCCCTAATACGCAACACCAAGTTGAACCTTCATTATATACAACATTGACTTGGCTTACGTTACACGCAACACTGAGTCTCTGTGAAAGAGCACTTTATTATTATAATTATTAAAATGAGATAGTTATACCCTAGCCATTAAACATAGTCATATAAATATTAATAACTAATATTTAAAAAAATTCACATAAATAAAACATATTTATAATGAAATGTATAATTTTTTGTAGAATATTTATATGTTTAACAATAATATTTTCTTAAAGGAACTGCGTTTTATGTCCTTTTGTGAACAATAATAAAATTAATTTTAGAAAAAATTTGAAATTTAATTTGGTAAAATAAACATCATTTTTTAATTTTTAATTTCAAAATTAACTTCAGATTAATTTTTAGTATTTTTCTGAGAAGTTTCATTTTTTGATGAATAGTGAAAAATACTCCATAATAGTTAAAATTCTCATTTTTTGTTTAAAGAATTATTATATTTTATACTTATTTTAAAGTATAAATAGATCAATTATACATATATTAATCCAATTTATGTTATTTTAATCATTTTTATATTAAAATTAGATAAAAAAACTTATTAAATGTTTGAACGTTCTTTTTACCACCTTCTCGCTACGTCTGCGGGATTAGCGTTAAACTTAATTTTTTCACATCTATAAATTGAATTTCTAAAAAATTAAATACATGCTTTTAATAATTATTATATTTATAGTTTAATATAATCAACCTATTTTTTGGTGAATAGTAACTTTAGTATTTTTCTACCACAGTTAAAGGGTAAATCGGGTAATTAAAGGAAAAAATAATATTATAATATGGTAAAATTACCCTAATATTTGTCCTATTTTCATTTTAAGAATGGGTTTCTACAAAAATAAACATTATTCCAAAGTTATAACCTTTTTAATTTACTTGGGTGAGAATATGACATTTATTATATTTAATTTAAAGATAAGTTAAAAATGTCATACTCGTATTTTAAATAATTATACCATTTCTAATATAGATTTATAAAAAAGATAAAGTCAAATATAAATATAAATTTGAAATATAAAATGATTATATTCATCAAAATAATTTATTTTTAATTTTTAGGATATAAATATTTACCTTAAAGGCTTACACGATGATGATTTGGTATTTGTTTAATTAAAGGATAGATCAAATAAATGATATTTAAAATATTAAAATAAATATAATTTAAATTGATTAAGGTGCCCCATTAATTTTATAAGTGACTATGACAAAATTACATTTTTCTAAATTATCTTTCTATTTGGATTTTATCTCAAGATAATGTTGTGTATAGTGTCAAAATTGACACTAATGATATTTTCTAAGAATAATATTTTATTAAATTAATTAAAAAACTTTAAAAAAACTTTAAAAAATACAAATAGATTATAATAAGGTCTAAAATATCATAAAGTGTCCATTTATGGACAATTTACCCCATATAAGTAATAATTTATAACCTCTTAATATTTAAAATTGTGTTACCACGATTTAAATTATAATAGATTAATTGAGGGTAAATCAAAATGATAAGGATTAAAATAAAACCAAAACGTGTCAAAAAAATATTTTATGGAGAGTATTAGAACCTTATAAGATTATGATAGATTTTTAGTTTTTTAATGGATACTTTTCCATGAAAATAAATTATATATTATTTAAATCAAAGATAATTACAAAGTATCACTTTTTCGTATTTAATATCATTTATGTGTCCACATAGAAAAAACTCAATATATAAACGAATATAAATGTAAATTTTTATTTAAATTAAACTAACTTCATTATATAAATTTATTTTTAATTTTTAGAAGTTATATAATTACCTTAAAATATTTTTTAATACTAAAACAATATTTATTTAACTAACAGAAAAGTAGAATAATTGATTTTAATAATATTAATTTTGATATATTTTGGATTATTTAATATTTATAACGAATTTCCAAGATATATAAGATATATTATAGATGTTTAAGGCATTATATTATAATTATGGTTTTGTCTTGGTGTATATGAAGTCAAATTAAATGAATAGTATTAAATTTGACAATAATGATATCTCATTAAATTAATTTATTGTTAAACTATTTTGAAAATGAAGAAAATGTTAATTAATAAAAAGGGTATAGTATATGGTTGAAAATTACTTTTATTTTTCATTTATTTTTCTTTTTTAAGTATTTAGATCTAGAATAATCTTATTATATCTTAATATTTTGAGGATTTCCAAAAGTGCCCCTCACCTAAATTATAAAAGGGAACTCTATCCCTCACTTTTTAACCTCACTTTTTCCTTAAATATTGGCCATCCCATTCCCTTTTCCCTTATAAAATTTCCTAGTAACATTCTATAGGTACTGGTCTTCTCAAAAGAGAAACTCTATTGTCTCAAAAAGGAGATCTAGAGGGTGATCGTCGAAGAAGAGGTAATCTCCTTACCCACTCTTTCAAAATTGTTTATTCTTCTACTTACTATTCAGGTGTTTATTCCATTATAAATTAACAAATATAGTATCACATATATCTTGAGATATTATTATGATTATGGAACAACAATATTCCATTATTATTCATCCTATGAAAAACAAAAGTAACACACGTACGTACGTATGGCTTATTGTCTCCACATCGTGGTGTAATCTATTTTTCATCACTAATTTATTTGAATGGGTATAATGATGGATATAATGGATATAAATAATAAATATAACATGATATTTTCTCTGGAATAAAATATATACCATTAAATTCCTTACTTTTTTACAATTAAGGTAATGATATCATCGCTCGGGCGTACGTACAGCCTACCGTTTCCATGATGCGAGGAGATTCATCTTCCATGTTAACCATTTAAAGAATGATTATAAAAAATGTATATAATGAATAAATATTAAATATATAAACAATAATTCTAATTTAATAATATATGTATACATTTATTTCAGCTACCTTCATCCATTTGGTACGATAAGAAAATGGAAACAACATTCATGCGTACATACGACTTACCGTCTCCCTGAATGGTGTATTCTATTTCATATATATAAATCTTATATATATTTATATAATAAATAAATATGATATATAAATAATGTTTTACATTTTTAAAGTAATTAAATCATTATCTAAGTAATGGGATCAAAAATAACAATTCAAAACACATATAATAAATAAAGTTGTTATTACCCAAAACATTGCTTTAACTTGAAATTATTAATAAATGGGTCATATAAAGTAATAAATGAATAATATATGATATCATAAATATTATTATGATTCTTTCACAAGTTAATAATATTTTTAAAAACCACTATATAAGAGTTTTGGACACATACGAAGGGAATCGGACCTAAGGTAAAGGATTTTTGTCTCACCTTTACTTCTGTGAGACACATGCCTCATACACTAATTATTTCTTATACATTGTGTATATACTACCCATTAATGTATTTTATGAGTCCTAACCATAATATTATGGTATTTTCATATCCATATAATTTTATTTCTTTCATGGTTCATATGATTCTATTGATTATAAAAATGTAAGGGAATTTCATCTCACTTGTTATTTCTGTGAGATACGTGTCATATTCACCACTCATTTCTTTTGTGTGGTGTACATACTTCCATGAATGTATTCTATGATTTTTTTATACTTTAATTTATTGGTATTTATATATAAATTTTATGATCTCTATTTCATGGTGTTTTATGGTTCACAAGTTACCAAATGAGTAAGGTAGTTTTGTCTCCATTTTCATTATTTGAGACACATGTTTTGTTATGAACCTTTTTTCTTTTATGAGGTGTATATACTTAAATTTTACATGTTATATAAATAATACCCTTATTTTCAAGATATTTTAACCTTTGTGTAATTTATTATTTCTTGGGTATTATGATTCAAATGTTTCAAAGCGGTATGGGACACTTTGAAATGTTTAAAGATTATCTTCCTCAAGAAATGTTTTTAAAAGATCTCTTAAGCTCATTTTCAAGGGAATGGATTTTAAAGAAATTTTTAATGTTTTAAATTGTTTTTAAATTTTTCATTTATAAGTTTTAAAATATATTTTTTTCATGGAAAAAATATTTAAAAATGTTTTCAAGCTTTCTTCATATATTTTCAATGAAAAATATTTTTAAAATATTTTCAAGCTTTATTTACAAGTTTTCATGTTTGTTTCCAAAAAAAGGGTTTTAAAAAAGTTTTATATTTCAAAAATAATTTTTCAAATAAGAAAGTATATTTTCCTCAAGAAATATTTTAAATGATTTTTCATAATTCCTTTATAGGCTTTCAAGTGGTTTCAAAGGAAGGGTTTTTAAAAAAATTAAGTTTTAAATGGTGACTTTTAAAGAAAATTCATTTTCCAAGTGATATTTCAAAATCCTTCCCCATATAAGATGAAATAATTTGTTATAGTTCAAGAATATCATTCATATTCTTTCTCTAAAAGGATTATGTTTTTATGTAATGATGTTTAAGAAACATGCTCTTTTTCACTGGTTATGCTTTTGATGAAATGATTATGAAACCAGAATCTTTTCTATAGGTTATGATATGATTACATGTTTATGAAACCCGTTTAATTTCATTGGTTATAATATGATTATTTATGATCTTTTGTAACATTTAAGTATTATTTCATTATGATATGGGTGGGACCTATATCTCCCTCCAATGCATTGGGTAAAGATTTATGTCTCGGGAGATAATGATGGGGAATCAAATCGATGGGATTGATCCACTATGGGAAGATGGGGAAACCCAATCCACTATGAGAAGATGGGGAAACCCGATCCACTATAGGAATATGGGGAAACTCGATCCACTATGGGGATATGGGTAAACCCAATCCACTAGAGGAATATAGGGAAACCCAATCCACTATGGGAAGATGTGGAAACTTGATCCACTATGGGAAGATGGGGAAACTTGATCCACTATGGAAAGAGGGGAACTTGATCCTTTACCAAGAAAGAATTGAAACTGGGGATGGTGGTGTGTCTCTCCCAGCAATTTTAGTCCCCATTAAGTTCCCTGATAAGTTCTAGTAATGTGTCTTGACTTATGGGGAATGATATTACATGTTTATGTGTATACCACAATTCCATGTCTTACTCCTTTGTTATTTTTTCATGGATTATGTTCTTGATTTACTTATGATTAATGTCTAAATAACTACCAATATTTATACCATGATTCATGTTTATGATCTTTGATATGAAGGGTATGATCCTTTATTTTCATGATAATTTCTTCATAACCTTATTCTCATTATTATGATTACATATCTCTCTTTTTTATCCTTATTAATCATATTATCTCACCCTTTCTTATGTTTCTTTTCACCGAGATATGAAGAAATTTAATAAGTCTGATATGTCAAAAATTGTTTTAGATATGAAGAAATATGCAGGAGAATAAGTATATGTATTTTGAACCAATTTTTTAAGTTTCCAGGTTTCCAAAGTCACTAAACAAATACTGTCTTTATGCATCTATTTTTGTAATGTTTTATGCATTCCTAAAAATTGATGTAATGTCCTTGTATGTCAAGATTGGGTCATTATAATGGCAACTCAAGATCATGGTTCATGTAGTTCTACTCATTTGGACTCAAATTTCATGACCCAAATGTGATCACAACCTTCATATGAATTAGAACACAACCATGTCTGGTCCTTGTGGTGTCACAAAATACTATATACTTGACACCCACCTCTAGAAACATCAAAATGAGAGTTCTCATCAACCTCTACCACAACTCCTAAGAAATCTATTGGCACCTCTCTATCCACATCAAATGTTTCCCCAGTAGGGTCAAGGAATTCAAAGTTATCAATATCCTATATAAATTAGGAACAAATATCCTATAGTATCATAAAAACCAAAAAATATATACACCTCTATCACGCTCTTAGGTGGATCTCAAGCTAACACTACCTCAACATTTGCTGGTTCCACTTCTACACCATCATCTGAGATAAAATATCTCAGAAAGTGAACTCCTTGAGTCTAGAATTGACACTCTAAGAGCTTCCCATACATATGGTGTTTTCATTTTATATCCAAGACTATCCTAAAGTATCTCATGTACTCCTCCTTAGACACCATGTACACAAGGATATCTTCAATTAAGACCACTAAAATGGTATAATAAGTGCTAAAAGAGTTGGTTCACGAGTACCATGAACAATATTGCAGAATGCATCATGTTGAAAGGCATCACCAAGTACTCATAGTGACCATAGAGGCATCAAGATATTGTCTTTGGTATATCCTCATCTTGTACTCAAAGTTAAAAATATACTGATATAATGTCTATCTTCAAGAACCATTGTGGACCTCTAAACTAATAAAAGTAGTTGTAGATCCTTGATAGTGGATAATTTTTCACTATGTTCACCTAGTTTAGGTGATATTAATCCACACACAACCTCAATCTGTCATCCTCTTTCTTGAAGAACAACATTGGGGATTCCTAGGGGAAACACTAGGTCTTCCAAAGTCCGTGATCTACAATTCCTCCAACTACACCCTCAACTCTCAAAGCACTGGGGGGTCTATTTGATATTATTTCATAGAAATCAAGTAATAACTGGGGTGAAATTCAATGAAAAAATATATCACTCTGTGGGTAGGTAATCCTGGCACTCCCTCAAGAAAGATGTCCTCAAGCTCTGCCACCACTGTAGGAAACTAAAAGCTCGTAGCATCCACTAATTTAAAGGAAATACTAGAAAAATGATGTGTAATTGAATGTATCCTCAAATTTATGATCCCATCATACTCTTCCTAGTTTTCCTTCTTACCCATAAAGGAAAACCTTGTCCCATTATTTTGGATTCACCGCATCCTCTACCTAAAATAACCAATCTAGTCATGAAATATGAATAGTCAGTTAATATCTAAGATGACATCATAAGGACTCATCTCTAATATAAAGAGATCCTATATGAAGATCCCGCCTCCAAGCACCAAATCACACTATTGGTAGAAGTGTGTGATCACTGAGTCACCTCTAGTCGGAGTCTCCAAGCATAAGGGTCGAGCCAAGGGATCAACCATAATATCTAAGTTTCAAACCAAAGAAGTGGAAAGAAAAGATTAGATCACACTAGTGTATAACAGTACTGTAGCTAAAGTATATAAGACATGAATCTTACCTCTAATCATACTGGGAGCCTTGAAGTCATATGTCTTTACTGGTTGTAGCTTTCCTCTCCCCTAACCACTAGCACCATGATCCAAGTGTGGACCACATGGGGGTAGTGGTGAAAACAAGTAAAACCATATTCTACCTCTATCTACTCTACTTCTCCTCTTCCATGTTTTGCACCCCATACACCTCCCAGATATTTCTATTGTTTTTTCCTAGGAATTCCATTGACTATCTCTTTATTAGTTTTGTGGAAAGTAGGAAAATATAGAGCAAGATGTCACCAATCATCGCAAGATAAGAACCTCCTCTCTCCTTCATGCTGGGGAACTCAGATAGTCTACATGGTATTTCCTAAGATGAGGTCAGAGCAGATCGCTTCCACAGTGCATGGATTTTCGGATTTGGATGATTGAGAGGGTATGGTGTTGCCATTGGTATCGGGCCCGTGCATTTTTGCATAGGACATCTTGATGAGAAGCCATGTTATGGTGGAGTTGTGTCATAATTATGTTCATACTGGGAAGGGGTTCTTCAATGTAGTTCTTTCCTGGGTGTAAACCCCCTTGTTTCTTCGATTTTGTTTATGTATATATGTCCGTGAAGTCTTGGATTTTCCCTTTTACCCTTAAAAAGGGGACTTATCCAAAATTAATAAAAATTTAGGCCTTCGGGCCATTTAGTCATTCACTACCAACACCCAGAATCAACTTCATTTCTACTAAGAATCTCTATGATACTAAGTTCTTGTCATGCATTCTATCATAGGTGTAAATGCAAAGAGATATCACTCTAGCCCCGATATCTTAGTGTAATAACCACTTGAAGTTTTGTGACATAAATAATAGATATCAAACCATATTTAAAGAGTCTCATTAAAGGTTAGTGAGCCTCAATAAATACTTTTCCATGGTCATACTACCCTATTGTAACAATATAATCTCAATAATGTGAACTGATCATAATAAGGCTGAATAGAACTCCTACCTGAAAAGATGCCTGAAATATGACCAAGAGAGATCTATATCATCGTGTGACTGAGTCACTAGACTCCACCATAATCCAGTGGATCCCTAAAGAAGAATCACTTCTATGACCACCATTTGATCTGTGGGTTTCCTCACAATGTAGAAAACTTGGGTTACTGCCTCCATCCAGCTCTCAGATTCCTAGGGGTTTTACTCACCCAAATATTTAGGAGTTCAAATCCTTTAAAACTCATGGAGTTTTCTCAAGATACTCACATCCTTGGTTGGTAATATTGGTGCAATATGCTACTCAATGGGTGGGGTAATAACTAGAAAACTAACCAAAGGTACCACATACTATATAGGCCCGTGTACTAAAGCCCTGTCACTTGAAAGATCATCCTCATGATCAAACAGTGGAATCCTGGATGGTTGTCTTTACAAAGGCATCCTTCCATAAACAGAACACACCCTGGTCAATAAGCATATCTGGGGAACTGAATTAAGAAGAAAACAGAAACCACAACCCATTCCTATATGGTTCATGTACCATTTCCTCTCCAGAATATATTTTCTATATGTACCTAGTCAACAAGCATGTTATCAGAGTCCTAGTGAAGGGATAAGTTGGTTGATGCACCATCATTGGAGTCCCTAGCATGAAATATGAATTCAAAAACACTTTAATAGTGTTTCCATAAATCACAAAACAAAATCATAGGTAGATAGTATCCAAACTCCAAACCTATGGTCAAACCACTACTCTGATACCACTCTCTCATGACCCAACCCACTGGGACTAGCCTGTTCAGCGATAACCCAAGTGTGAAAACCCCAATCTTACCTCTAATATCCCATGGGTAGATGACTATAACCATGTATTGATATACCAAATATGGGATAAATTATCTTAATTATATGTACACATGCACAAAAATATCCAAGACCATATAATTTTAAAATCTAGAACAACACAACTGAATCAAATGCATGCATACATCTAAATCCCACCATCAGAATATGGAAAAAGTAATGAAAATAATAAAGGGTCCAAATAAAATCCCACAATCATTGTAAATAGAGTGCAACCTTATCATAAGGAGGGTAATACTTTCAAATTTAGCACCAGTAAGAACCTAGATCTATCTATCCCAATACTAATCTTTGCCTACTCCTGGACCTCTTAGGACTCCATCAATTGGCATGATGTTTGTACAAGACACAACATGTGTGGGTAGATACCATGTGGGGTATTATTATAAAAATACCCAATAGGTCACCCAAGAATCACTAAACAAAAATCATCAAGATCAGTTAGCTCATAAATACATAGGTTTGTCAATCAGGATATGAGACATAATGATAAGTAGATAAAAACCCAGATATGCTCATAATAGGAAACCAGTCTCAAAAGGTCTCAACCAATACTACTATCCATAGGATTACACTCAAGGAATTAAGGTAATTATCATCTCATAGGGATCACTCCATGAGCCATACTATCATTGATAACACTCGTCTAAGAGTTTGTTCTCATCTGGCCTTGCCAAGATGTACTTGCTGGATCTCTGAAGATCAAGTTATCTAGGTACGGAAACACACCTAGGTTTAGTAGGGGTACCACCAACCCTACTGGATAAATCTACTAGATAGGGTATTCATTCCTTATTAATACTGGTCATAATGATACCATGAACCCTACCTTTGAAGGATATGATAGAGGATCTCACCCTAAGCCTCATGGAGGGATATTACAAACTCTATCAGATACATAATCCATAGAGGGGATCACAATACTATGTCAAGGAGATAATTTCATACTATACCCTCATAGGGATGGGAAAAGTAATATCACTCTGTTGGTCGGAGTAGTTCACTCAAGAGGGGAGGGGTGAACTGAGTAACTATAAAAATTTCTGTTAAAACAATATTATTTTAAATGAAATGGTTTCCCCAAAAATAGATACAGCCCAGTTAATCAAGGTTATATTGTTATAAGAGTTTGACTATTTAAACTTCTTAGAAGATTGATTAATTCTAAGTAATCTTAATGTGTATTATTAATATTACTTTTGAAGTTATCCTACTAAAACAAATTAGTTATAACTTCTTTCAAAGACTAATTATTCAAGTAAAATTAGTGTTTTTTGGATTATGCAATAAATAAGTAAAACAGAGAAGACTAAATTTAAATAGAACATCGGATATGAAACAAGTGGTTTAGTCTCAAGCTGAGACCTAATCCACTCCACTTGGTAATCACCTGCCACCATGTAGTTTATATAAATAAACTTTGATCCACACCCTGGATCGGGGTTAACAATAGTACACAGACTGTCCAGGTCACACAGGGACCTCTTCCACAGTTTTTGTAAGTAAACAAAAATAATAACGAGGACACAGAGGGACCTCTTTCACAGTTGTCGTGGGTAAACAAAAGTATAAAGGGATTGGTGTAAGGATTTATAAATCCTTCATTTTAGCACAGGAGTCAATGTGTGTATGGAATATACAGAGTACACACACTGCTCAAAAAGTAAGTAAAAGAATCACTGAGAGAGATTAGATATGAGTTTAGAATTCTCTAGTGATTTGAAGTGCAGCTTCGGACTCCTTTGATTAAACAGAATTGCTTCTGAGTCCTTCTCTGGTTTTTGTCTTGAAAAACAGAGTGTCGTAATTCAGCTTGTGTTCTTCACAAGAGTTGCTAATGTGAAGAAGTTCTCTGGATTTCAATGTACTTCGTATGTTCTTCAGTAGAGTCAGATTGCATGCATGAGGCAATGCTTTCTTTAAAAATGTTGCAATGTGTTCTTCGCCGTCGTTCTCACAGGCTGGTTTTTTGTTCAATATTGTGCTCTCTTTTTCTTGGGCACTCTTCACTCTTTATCTTCAAATGCATGAGTTTTAGCCGACAGGTTCCATGTGTTTCATACCTCATACTATGTATACACAGAAACATTAATTATTTCGGTGCATTAAAGGCATCAAATATGACGGTTAGACATTAAATTGAAAGGTGACAAAATAGTTTAAGAAATGGTGTCACAATATATTATACAAATGGTGTCTCCTTCACGGTGTCTGAGTGTCATGGTGTTTGAGTGTCACAGTGTCTTCTTCATAGTGTCTGAGTGTCATGGTGGCTTACTTCATGGTGTCTTTCTTATGGTGTCTGGCTTATGGTGTCTCGCTTCACGATGTCTGGCTTCACGGTGTCTGGCTTCACGGTGTCTGGCTTACTGTGTCAGGCTTCATGGTGTCTTGTACTTAGGCAAATAATTGTATTCAGACTTAAACAGTAATATACATGAAATGGATTGAGCTTAACCATTATAAAGCATGAGAGAACTTGAAACATAAGTACACATGATTGGATATAATTTATAGGATTAACTAGGTTGAATAAGATTTGTGATTATTAATGAGATTTGTGATCATTAAAACATGATTAATACATGAGGAGTCCAACACACTCAACTAAAACTTTTCTATTCTAAAGAGAAAAAGGTTTCTAAGTAATATTTTAATAAGTACACAGTGTGTGTAAAGGGTACACGATATATACCTCTAATCTCATACCAACCCATGTTTGTTCTTGTGTATCCTCTGGGATTCACTCTAAGACACCACTAAAAGATCATATGGGTTGTGACATGTTTTACATGGTATGTGATATTTAATTTTACATGAAATCCTAGAACTGAAGCCACAGACCCACACGGTGTGTGTTCTTCAGGGTACAAGCCATGTAATGTGGAATTTCCCAAATTTTTTGGCTCCTTCACATGTTTTCCATCTGCACCACCACTACCATATATTTCACACCAATAACACTCGATAAGTTTGGGTCTAGGGTGATTGATACTCAACATCATCACTTTTAGGATTACAACCATCAATCCACACAATATCGCATCTCTCATCGATCTGTTCCATTTCCACTTGCCCATAACCTGTAATGGGTATCCCAAAATCCAAACTGAATAATCCTTTGTCATCATGCACTGCAACTGTGCTACCAATCTCTATCCCTGGCCCATGATGATGATCTATTACACCAATGATCGGTTTCATAATGATAACTCAATAGATATTTTTTAAATCATCATCCAAACGATATACTAATAGTGATCACATGTAGAATATGGGAGAAAAATGAAAAAACTATAAAAGAGGAATCAAAATTAGACATGTTTAGGTTGACCTCGATTCATTAACATTAGAATGAAAAATCTAGAGAACAATGATCAAAAAATTAATTACTCTAAATCCCAGGAAGTAATAAATAGAACCCGTAAGAAGGATCAACCCACAAATCAAACTATTAGAATAATAGATTCATATTCATCATAGGATAATCAAAGGGGAAAATAATACACATAAATTGATGTCCTACCTTGTGTTTGGATCGATCACTAATGAAAAATGTTTTTTTGTCATTATCATTGGTGATATCCCAAAACTCCAATGTCATTGGCGATCCTGGCGATAATATGATCATCGATCCATGATCTCATAACCCACTAACTCTCCCTGATCTTTCCTCCAAAAATATAGGGTTATGTAGCAAACCCTAGGGATTTTTCATAATCATTATTATATAGAGGAGTATAATTCACTGCATAAAAACATCATAAAATGAATAAATTAACTTATTATTATTATTATTCGTATCTATAACAAATTTTTAAAAACATTCCCAACACTGATGTGGATTATGACACACCTAGGGTAAAACTCATGTTCCATATTGAACGATGATCTTGGATTTCCCATATGATTCTCCATTCGGGAGTTATTCCACTTTTTTAGGAAAACTATGTACATGTGATATTAATATATTTAATATGTTTTCAATATTTGTATCGAGCTCACCAAGACTTGAAATCTCACGTAGTCTGAGCTCCTAACTCTGAAAATATTATTACATATATTTAAAATATTTACATGGAGAAAAGAGATATGTTATGATTTATAAAGTTAGTGGTTGATCCAACCATTACAAATTATTGATGTGTATAAGATCATGTACACTAATAGTAGTACTGGTCAAATTGATGGTGAGAGTAAATGACATATTTTGATTAATATTTATTTTTTAAATTAATATAATATTTTTTACCATTTTTTAGTTCTAATTATATATTTTTTGGATTTATATGAGATAGATATTTCTTGAATATGGGATATTCAAGCTGAGATAGATTGTGTGGATGGTCATCTCTTGTGTGAGTCTTTTTTTATGATGCGGATTAGCTCCAAGAGATAGTGAGGGGTATTAAGAAAGGTTGGGTGATCAGTATTTCTTCATGATTGACATCAGCCAGTTACTATGGTATTAATGAAATGTCCTGGTTTAACTTGAAGAGTGATCATGCAGGATCATCATCCTTTTCTACCGTAGAGTATAAGCTGAGTTTCAAATCTTGGCATGTGATTATATATAGATTTATTAGATATAGGGAACAACAATGATAGTAGTAGGAGAAATAACATTAACAATATGAGAAGAACCATGACAATATGATGGAGTATATGTGGTAACTTACATGTGGTTTAGGGATGGAGTTCCCTCTGTGAGATGAAGATAATCACCCACCCCTTCGGTGACATTATTATTACATTCTTATTTTTTAAGTATTATATATTATATGTATTTTAATTTTATAATGAATTATTATTTATATTTTTTATCTTTTTAGTATATTTTAATTATTTTTTTTACTTTTTTATAATTATTTGTGATGGAATTATAATTTCATCACAAATAGTATATGTTGTGGAATTATAAATCCATAACAAATAAGTTGAAAAAATTCTATTTTTAGTGAACTTATAATTTTCCTTAAAAATATTATATAATAAAATGCTAAATTTCTATCACAAATAGTATTTTTGACAGACCTATCAATCCAACATAAATAATTTGGCAGGACATTATTTACAATGAAGTTCATAATCCATCACAAATATTATTTGTGAAATATAACTATTTCAATTGTAGAAATTTTACCCCTCATATCATTTTTGATGATCCTTCACAAATAATAGTAAATCTAATGTGATATTGAGTGATTGGTCATTTTTTGTGGATTCCCATCACAAATAAATTTTATGTGATGGGAATCCCTCGCAATTACCCATCACAAATGTAAGGACCCAACCCCAGTTACCCGGAGTTGGTGGCTTATTTTATTAAATAGGAATATAAACAAGGAATATACATCTCGAAGGACCAAGTAGTTCAGTAGCTTTTGGAAACAAGATACATATATAAGTTCAACATTACATCATGAAAGTAAATACAATACTAATATATTATGCTTGCAATTCATTCATAATTTACTTCTTCATATCTTGGGAAAATGAAACATAAGAAAGGGGTGAGCTCAAACTCTCAGTAAGAGTAAGAAATACAACAGAATATAACATAAACATAAACATTAGGCATGGTGAATAATTTAAAACACACGCCTTTACAAAAAATAAACTTGGACACATTATGGCAGGAATATGAGCTGAGTAAATAATGACATAATAAAACAGAATCATGGGTATTATACTAGTCGAATAACCACATGAACTTTCAATTACTAGATTCATAATGAGGTAAGTGCATATGCCAAACATTATGAAACATATTTTCAAGGCCTTGGCCAAGACTTATAAAAATGATTAAGGCCTCATCCAAAACTATATATCAAATTGGGAAAGGCCTCGGCCAAGTCCACGTGTATTTGTCTCATGAGACCTACAGATGCATCGAGGGGTTGTAGCAGGCCCCACCCATCACATAATAAGTCTAATGCATTCCTAATATGAGTGGTAATAAACATAAACAGCATATATATTCATATTGAAACTAACATATGAAATGTAAATAACATTCCCCAAACATTAAGTCTAAACACTAACCATTCAGAATAAATTGGTGAATGGTTTTAGGATAGCACATCCACAATCAAAATAGTCATAAACCATAAAATTAAATATGGAAGATTATATCATAAAATATTAATCCCAATGATACATAATAATCAATAAGAGTGTTGAAACATACAAAAATACTCTTATAAAATCATTAAGTAATTCTTGAGATAAATATACTTTTATTTTAAAAAGAATAGTTCTTTTAGAAAAGTATTTGTATAAAACCAGAACAAAGTAAGATATTATTTTCATAACAAAATGAGTTATTTTAGAAAGATAATGTTTTCTAAAAAAATATTATAGATTTCTCTTGAAAATAGGTAAGAATTTGAGAAATTCCCTTGAATCAGGCTTGTATTTTGGAAATAGTTTTGAAAGTTCCTTTTAAAACGTGTAACTCCCCATAAAATAAGGAAGGATTATGGTTGGTAAACATATATAGAACACTCACACAGAATTTATTAGTAGTAAATAATAATACATAATAATTTCATTTAGGTAATTAGACAATAAAAGTAGCCCAGATGAAAATGGAGGTTTAGGTGGAAAACCCTTACCATAAGTCTGAATGTGTTCCGCTCTTGAACTTAAGGTCATGGAATATGAAATTAGACTTATTAATAATTTATTTCATAACATATTAGGCATGTATTTAGTTTATCATAATTTTTTTGTTCATTTATTTCCTTATTGATAATTTATTATATTGAATTCAGTCGTTCTAGAGTGTTTGTTTTCTTGATTTTCATAATCGGTTTACTTGTTTTTAAGTAATGGAGTTCATGTGGAATGGATGTAAATATACAGAATTGAAACTAAATATTATTTATGAAGATATATAATTTTTAATGGTAATTTATATCATTTGGTTATATAGAAATAGGATGAATCAATAGATGAAATATTAAGGACATTCACTAAGATTATTTTAGCAGTATTTTGATTATTATGAACTAGTTTGGTCATCTAATTTAATAATATGTACATATACTGGTTCCTGAATATTAATTGGGTTATAATAAATATATTATAGTATTTTTCAACCATAAAAATGGTTTTATGACCAGTAATTAAGGATAAATTGAATAATAAAACTCCATCGTCCATGAATGTTATAAATTGGAACCTCATGGACATTGATTTCGTTTATAAAATAAAAGGGAGAGAGGAAGAATATTGATGATGGTTCTTCCATTAACATGATATAATTCCAGAATATATATGATACTAGAGTAATCATGATCATTTGAAGATACTAGGTTAGGAGAGAATAAGAAAAGAAGATAAATTGAAATGAAACTAAAAGAAAAAGAAGGGTGCTTTACCTCTTGAAATAACCTCCTTGAGAACCTCTTTAAGGGAATGAGTTTTGGTATTTTGGAATGAACAAGGGATTCATGGAAGTGGGTAGTGACTAGGTAATGGTATTTGGGCAGAAATTTGAGGAGATTAGAGGCTTAAATAAGTGAAGAGAAGAGGGAGTGATGGGGGATTTTATAGTGGAGGAGAGGAGTGAATTTTTAATATTCTACTCATTATTTTATTATTTCCCTCAAGACAACCAATATTGTTGTTTCATGTTACCTATAATAGTAATAATTGCATGTGAGTTCTAAAAAAGTGTCCTTGAATCACTCATGATTTCATAAATTGTGTATTTAACTTATAATTTGTATATACAGTATTTTACTGTATTTCACTATTCATCAAAAAATCAAGAATTTTAGAAAAATACCAAAAATTAACCCCAACCCTTTTTCGATGTGTAAATTAAAAAATGAACTCTATTTCTCAAAAATAATTTTCTAAATATTATTAATTTAATTTTTAAATAAAATCATAGTTAATTTGAAAACTAAAAATTTTAAAGGTATAATTAGTTTTATATCACATTGAAAAATTAATTAATATCTCATTATCTTATTACCTTAAGAATATAAAATAATATAATTATTTAATATTCATAAGGGTCATATTACTATTCATATTACTATTCATGAGGATATGTTACTATTCACTAAAAATCAAGTTTGTTCTATCAGACTCCAAATGACTTACTGATCACAACTCTATATGACCATTTTTTGAAATTCAAAACATAATAGAGGAAAAGTTGTGTTTAATGGATAGATTATAAAAATTTTCATTTTGTAGGGACTTAGTGTTTCATGCATTCAATATTTATTTTCAAAACCTTAGGGTGTTACATTATCCCCTCCTTACAAAAATTTCTCCCTCGAAATTCACAAAATGTTACCCAAAAATATTCAGGTATGTCTTCAACATAAGATCCTCAGGATCCCATGTTGCCTATTCGATTTTATGATTTCTCCAAAGAACCTTTACTAGATGAGTCATCTGATTCCTCAACACATGTTCTTTAGTGTCCAGAATTCAGATAGGCTCTTCATAGTAAGACAGGTAAGGTTCCAACTTTATACCTTCAGAAGTGAGGACATGTGTTGGGTCTGGCATGTACTTTCTCAAAAATGAGACATAGAACACGTTGTATACCTTGGAAGGTCTAGGCGGCATAGCCAAATGATATACAACAGCTCAAATCCTCTCCAGAATTTAAAAAGGCCTAATGTCCCTAGGGATCAGCTTCCCTTTCTTTACAAATCTTATAACGCCCTTTTATGGAGATACTTTCAAGAAAACATGATATCCCACTTGAAATTCCAGATCCATCCTTCGATCATCATCATATATCTTTTATTTAATTTGTGCTGTTTTGATATGGCCTTGAATAGTTTTTACCTTCGTTGTTGTTTCCTCCACAATCTATGGGCCCACAAGATTCATTTCACCAACTTCATCCCAACATGTTGGTGTACGACATCTCTTCCCATACAATGCTTCATATGGTGTCATTTGAATACTTGAATGGAAACTATTATTGTAGGAAAACTCCACTAAAGGAAAATATTGATCCCACATACCTTGAAAGTCAAGTGAACATGATCTCAACATGTCCTCTAAGGTTTGGATTGTCCTCTCTGATTTCTTGTCAGTTTTTGGGTGGTAAGTAGTACTCAATCAAGGTTTGGTATCCAAAGATTTCTGAAGACTTTACCAGAATTTCAATGTATACCATGGGTTACAATCAAACAAAATTGAGATAGGTTCCCCATGAAGTATCACAACTTCATTGATATAGAGTCGTTATAAGCGCTCTAGTGGAAAATCCTTCCTTATAGCGAGGAAATGTGAAAATTTTGTAAGTTGATCCACAATTACCCATATCAAATCACTCTTTCTTGGAGTTTTGGGTAATCTAGTTAAAAAATACATGGTGACATCATCCCATTTCTATGTAGTAATAGGTAGAGGTACCATGAATCCTTATGGATGTTTCCTTTCGGCCTTAACTTGTTGACAGACTAAACATCTTGATACATAATCCGCAATTTCCCTCTTCATGTTATCCCAAAAGAAATGTTCCTTCAAATATATATACATCTTAGTGCTACTAGGATGTATAGAGAAATTAGAACTATGGGCATCATCCAATAACTCTCTTTTTATCTTAGGTACAACTTGAATGCAAATCCTCTTCCAATATTTTAGAACACCATCTTCACATGCAAAGTCATCCATCTTCCCATATTTCAGAGAATTGATTTTATTTTAAAGGTCCTCATCATTAGGCTGAGAAGCTTTAATTGTTTCTAATAAATATGGTTGGGCAACCATTTGAAAAAGTATTGATTTTTCACCTTCTTTGAAAATTCCCCTATCCATCCTTACTAGATCCATGTACAAAGGATCCTTTTCAATCCTCATTTTGTGGAGAACTCCATGAACCTTCATGGTCAATTCATGAGCTACCTTGTTTTCCTTTCCAGGGTGGTAGTGTATGGTACAATCATAATCCTTGAGTAGTTCGATCCACCTTATTTGCCTCATTTTTATTTCTTTCTATGAGAAGATATACTTCAGACGCTTGTGATCCGAATATATCTCACATTTTTTTCCATAGAGATAATGTATCCATATCTTTAGAGTAATGATTATCGTTGATAACTCAAGATCATGAGTGGGATAGTTTGTTCGTGAATTTTTAACTTCATTGATGCATAGGCAATGAATCTATCATTATTCATAAGGACACAACCAAGCCCTTTATTTAATGCATTGATAAAGATCACAAACCCATCATTCCCCGATGGCAGGGTTAAGATCAGATCATTCACTAACCTCTATTTAAATTCCTAGAAACAGTCCCCACATTCTTTTGTCTATATGAACTTAACCCCTTTACATGTAAGCTTGGTCATCGAGTTGGCTAAACAGGAGAATTTATGAATTAAATGCTGATAATAACCTGCTAAACCAATAAAACTATGTACCTCAGTTATGTTCGTTGGATTAGTTCATTATTTCACAGCCATTGTCTTTGTTATATCAACAGTTATTCCATCTTTAGAAAAAATGTGGCCCAAAATGTAAAACGATTAGAGCCAAAATTCATACTTGCTGAACTTCCCATATAATTCATTTCTTCTAAGAGTCTTTAGAATAGTTTTCAAGTGATTTTCATGATCTTCATAGCTTTTATAGTATACCACGATATCATTAATAAATACCACCACAAAGTCATCAAGATGTTCCTTGAAAACTCTATTAATTAGATCCATGAAAATAGAGGGCTCATTAGTCAGTCTAAAAGGCATTACTGTAAACTCATAATTCTCATACCTGGTTCTAAATTCTATTTTTTTGAATGTCTTCCTTCCTCACAAGAAACTGATGATATCTAGATTAAAGACCAATCTTAGAAAAATATTGAGCTCTATGAAGTTGATCAAATAAATCACTAATGTGAGGTAGGGGATACTTATTCTTTATTTTTATAGCATTGATCTCTCTATAGTCAATGAATAACCTCATAGACCCATCTTTCTTCTTAACAAAAAGAGCAGGGGCTCCCCATAGAGAAACACTAGGGAGAATAAATCCTTTATCACTAAATTCCCTTCGTTTTTTCTTTATTTCCACTAACTCCATAGTGGCCATTCTATAAGGGGTCTTTGATATGGGCCTTTAACTAGGAATTAAGTCAATGGAAAACTCAATTTCCTACTCTAGAGGATGTCCACGTAAATCCTCTATAAAGGTGTCAATATATTCTTACACAATGGGTACATCCTATATTTTTACATTTCCTTCCTCACCCCTAGTTATATTATTCCCTTCCTCCCTAATAATTGAATTCATTAGAACTAATGGGCATGGATCTAGATGAGAATCAGATGGTGATGTTTTTCCCTAAAGATAATGGATTCCAAATCGTCCTCAAAAATTGTAACCGAGTTCTTCTTACAACAAATTTTCGCATCATGGTTTGAAATCCAATCCATACCAAGGATTATATCAAAGTCAATCATGGACATGACAATAAAACTAGCAGATAAAGCGCGTTTATATTCCATAATGGGGACTTCCTTACACAACTTTGTTTCAATGATACTTCCCTTAGGAGTTTTTACCAACAACTCCCTTATTAAATCACATTATAAATATCTAATTTTATGGGAAAACTGGGAAGATATGAAAAAATGTGATGATCCAGAATCAAATAAAGCATTAGATAAGTTTGAGGAAATTATTAAAGTACCAACCACCACATCATTAGGAACTTAAATAACAACAGTTGTGATCACATAAGCTTGTCCATGCTCCCTTGGCCTTTTATGTGGCATGTTTCCTTGATTATTCAGAAAATCATTATCATAGTGTCCCATATCTCGATAATTATAGCATTGAACATTAATAGCTTCTTTTTACCCTTAAAATCACCAGAAATATGTCCTTTTTTCACATTTATAGCATACTCCTTTTTTCTTTAAGCAGGTACCAGGGTGTTTCTGTCTACAATTGTCAGAGGGTGGAAATTCAAATCTTCCCTTCTTCCCTGTTTCCTTATTTCCTTTTATAGAGTTTTCAGTAGCCCTCTTATTCTCTTGATTTCCCTTAAAGTCATAAGACTTATAGAATAACTTTTCCATCTTGATAGCATATGAAACTATATCTTCATATTATTAGAAAATTTGGGAGACCAGTGCTCGTCGGAGGAACAGCTTTAGGCCATCAAACAATCGATCAATATTACTCCTTGGATTTTTTATGTAGTACACAACATGGCTTACTAACATTGTGAAGTTAGATTCATACTTTTCAACCTTATCATCTTCCTTTTTCCACAAATTTAGAAACTAGATTTCCATATCTACTCAATGTTCACAAGGAAAGTATTTCTCTAGGAATATTTCCTTAAAATCCCTCCATTATATCTCTTTTATCTCTTTCTACTCATTTGTGTTTTAGATTAAGGACCACCACTAATCTACATCTCCTGATAGATGATAAAATTACATGATGACATTCTCTCTTTCATTACATCCCAAAGTGAGAAATATCTTCTCTAGGGAACTTATCCACTGCTCATCTACAAATGGTTTTGTAGTCTCATTGAATGATAGAGGTTGTTGTCGCATAAAGTGATCTAAAATAGCTCCTCCACGTGGAGGATCCAGATGCTTCATATGGTTAAGGTTATTATTCATAACCTATGTTAGTTGTCCCAGTATAGCTATGAGTTTCTCATCCCCAGTCACAACACTAGAGTCAACATCATTTTCTTGCATCGGAGGGAAATCCCTACATAGGGCACGCACGTTCATGTGGTTTTCATTCCTTCCACTATGAACCATTTATAAATAATGGCATACACTAGATTATGGTATGAATCATAATGTATCATCTCAATATAGAAAAATACTTAGCATAAATTGAAATTATATACACAGATAATCTCTTAATCATAAACATGGTTTCTTTTTGAAAAAAATTACATTTAAATCCTTCATAATAGATTGTAAAGAGAATGTGAATTATCCTAAGAATATCCCTTGAGAGTGTCAAACCAGATGTGCAGTAAGGACTGTTTTTGTGTACCAGGATACCCTAGTTCAATCCTGAAACTCCTTGTCAGATTTTTCACTCCTAGGTATATATTTTCCAGAACCACGTCGACTTGTAGTATCCAAACAGAGATGTATTTGCTAGAAATATCAACATAATCTATTCCTTACCAAAATACTATGATTTTCCTATATTCTTATCCTCAAAGAATATATAAGGGATTTGTTCCCTAATCTACATTTTCTAAATCTAGTTTCCAAGTTTTCTACTTAGCTTCTTATGATACCAACTATAAGGACCCGACCCTAGTTACCCGGAGCCAGTGCCTTATTTTATTACATTGGCATATAAACAAGGAATATGCATCCTGAAGGACCAATTAATTTAGTAACTTTTGGAAACATGATAAATATATAAGTTCAACATTACATCATGAAAGGAAATAAAATACTAATTAATTCCATTATAATCATCCATGCCTCCTAGATTAATCCTAAAAATCATTCATAATTTACTTCTTCATATCCTAGTAAAATGAAACATAAGAAATGGGTGAGCTCAAACAATTAGTAAGAGTAATAAATAGAGTGTAATATAACATAAACATAAACATTAGTCATGGTAAATAATTGAAAACACATACCTTTACAAATAATAAACTTGAACACATTATGGCAGGAATATGAGCTGAGTAAATAATTCCATAATAAAACATAATCATTGGTATTATACTAGTCAAATAACCACATGAACTTTCAATTAATAGCTTTATAATGATAGAAATACATATTCCAAAAATTATGAAACATATTGTTAAGGTATTGTCCAAGATGTCTAAAAATGATTAAGGCCTCAGCCAAAACCATATATCAAATTGGGAAAGGCCTCATCCAAGTCCACGTCTATTTGTCTCATGAGACCTAACAATTCATCGAGGGGATATAGAGAGCCCCACCCATCACATAATAATTCTAATTAATTCTTCATATGATCGGAGATAAACATAAAAAACATATACATTCATATTGAAACTAACATATGAAATTTAAATAACATTCCCCCAAACATTAATCTTAAACACTAACCATTTGGAGTAAATTTGTGAATGGATTTAGGATAGCACATCCATAATAAAAATAGTCATAAACAATCCAATTAAATATGGTAGATGGTATAATAAAATATTAATCCCAATAATACATAATAATCAACAAGAGTGTTGAAATAGATGAAAATACTCTTATAAAATCATTATGTAATTCTTGAGATAAATACACTTTTATTTTAAAAAGAAGAGTTCTTTTGGAAAATTCTCTATATAAAACAAGAAATGAAGTAAGATGGTATTTTCATAATAAAATGAGTGATTTTATAATTATAATGGTTGATAAAAAAATTATATATTTCTCTTGAAAATAGGTAAGAATTTGAGAAATTCCCTTGAATTGGGCTTGAATTTCAGAAATAATTTTGAATGTTCCTATTAAAACATGTAACTCCTCATAAGATAAGGAAGTATTATGGTTGGTAAACATATATATAACACTCACATATAATTTATGATGAGTACATAATAATACATAAGAATTTCATTGAGTTAATTAGACAATAAAAGTAACCCGAATGAAAATGGAGGTATAGGTGGAAAACCCATACCTTAAGTCTGAATGTGTTCCGCTCTTGAAATTCAGTTTCTGGAATATGAAATTATACTTATTAATAAATTATTTAATAAAATTTTAGACATGTATTTAGTTTATCATAATTTTTTTTAGTTTATTTATATCCATATTGATAAGTTATTATATTGAATTCTGACGTTCCAGAGTGTTCATTTTCTTTATTTTCATAATCGATTCACTTGTTTTTAAGTAATGGAGTTCATGTGGAATGGATGTAAATCTACAGAATTGAAATTACATATTATTTATGAAAATAAAGAAGTGTTAATGTTCATTTCTATCATTTTTTCACATGGAAAGAGGATGAATCATTAGATGAAATATTAATGACATTCACTTAGATTATTTTAGCAGTATTTTGATTATTAGGAACTAGTTTGGTCATATGATTTATTAATATGTATGTATACTGGTTATTTAATATTAATTAGGTTATAATAAATATATTATAGTCTATTTAAACCATAAAAATGGTTTCATGACCAGTAATGAAGGATAAATTGAAGAATGAAACTTCGTCATCCACGAAGGCTATAAATTGGAACCTCATGGACGTTGATTTCATTTATAAAATAAAATGGAGAGAGTAAGAATATTGATGATGGTTATTCTATTCAAATGATATAATTACATTATATAAATGATACTGGAGTAATAATTTTCATTTGTACAGAGGAGGTTACAAGAGAATAAGAAAAGAGGATAAATTGAAATGAAACTAAAAGAAAAAGAATGATGCTTTACCACTTGAAATAACCTCCTTGAGAACCGCATTAAGGGAGGGAGTTTTGTATTTTGGAAAGACTAAGAGCTTCTTGGACTTATAGATTTACTAGGGAAGGTTATTTGGGAAGAAATTTGAGGATATTCAAGGCTTAGAAGAGTGAAGAGAAGAGGGAGTTACGGGGGGTTTATAGTGGAGGAGAGGAGTGAATTTTTAACATTTTACTCATTATTTTATTATTTCCCTCAAGACAACCAATAGTGTTGTTTCATGTGACCCCTAATAGTAATAAGTACTTTTTATTTTGAACCAAGTGTCCTTTCATCACTCATGATGTCATAAATAGTGTATTTAACTGGTAATTTTTATATACGGTATTTTACCGTATTTCACTATTCATTAAAAAATCAAGAATTTCATAAAAATTCGAAAAATTAACCCCTACCCTTTTTTAACATGTAGAATTTTAAAATTAACTCTATTTTGTTTAAAAAAATTCCAAATATTATTATTTTAATTTTTAAATAAAATCATAGTGAATTTCAAAAATAAAAATTTTAAAGGTATAATTAGTTTTATATCACGTTGAAAAATTAATTAAGATCTCATTATATTTTTTCCTTAATAAAATAAAATAATATCATTATTTACTATTCATAAAATCCATATTACTATTCATATTACTATTCATAAGGGTATGTTACTATTCACCAAAAAAATCAATTTTGTTCTATCAGACTCCAAATGACTTACTAATCACAACTCTATATGACCATTTTTTGAAATTCAAAACATAGTAGAGGCAAATTTATGTTTAACAGATATATTATAAAATGTGTTTTTTTTAGGGACTCAGTGTTTAATGCATTCAATATTTATTTTTAAAACCTTGGGGTGTTACATAAAATATGCATTATTTTCACAGTGTTCGTCACTTTTTCATCATATAGTAATATAACCACCTTTTATTATCACCCTAAAACTATTAAGTAAATAAAATATGAGATATTATTTTGAAATTATAAATTCAAATTTACATTTATAAAAAATAGTATAAAATAATAATTTAAAAAAAAAATTAATAGTAATAAAATTTTTATTATTAACATTAATAATATTTTTATTATTATTATAAACATTAATATCATTATTATTATTAACATTGATATTATTATTACTATTAACATTAACAATATAACTAAAAATACTATTAAAAATTGTAATAATATTAAAAGGTCCACACTGATATTATTAATATTAATATTAACATTAATATTATTATTAATAAAATATTCTTATCTCCAGTAGGCTCATTCCCATGATTTTATTAACATAAAAATTAGATGATGTTACAGATTTAGATTATAAAGTCCAGTAAAGTAGTAAATTAAGCATCTAGATCAATTAGAGATTTACAAAAAAATTAGAATATAAAAAGACCACACGTAACATTGACTATCAACTACCTTTATTGAAAGAAAATCGAGTATATAAGATGATCTTATAGACTTTCTAGTTGTATTTATTTAGTAAGACAATACATGCCTTAAAGTATAGGTTCTTTTAATCAAATATCAATCCATTTTTGGGAATTCCATATGAATTAAAAGTTCACAGAAATTGAAAACAATGAATAGATTGAAACAAGTGGGATAGAAACTCTAATAGTCAAATAAATGGTTATTTAACCTTATAATACATATTGGAATGTGAAAAATGATTCAAACTTATACCTTTAAATATCTATATTATATGGGACATAAATAGACAATTTTAAGGGATTAACTTACCAAAGAGTATTGTGGATGTTAAGAGATGATTCTCATTGGGCCTCCTCAACACGTATATTTTTACTCATGATCATTATTTGGTCCATAAAAAATGAAGTGGTACACACATTAGAAATTGTGATAGTATGATCATATCTATAATTTATGTATGAACCATTGGGAAATATTTTATGAAGTATCCCATTCTAGAAAGAAACATCAGAAGATAACATGATAAGGAAGAGAATTTCATAGAGATTTGGTATAGGTCCATCAATCTTTTTCTGAACACTAAAAAATGATGTGTAGGCCCTAATTCACTAGATTTACTTTCACAAAATTGGGGTACAAGTATGGTCATAAGTGACACCCTAATACTATTAGATAATAATCAGATCACAAAAATTCAGAGCATAAAAATCTCACATTGAACCTTGATCACTCACTACCTTCTTTAACAAAGTATCAAATACTTTATTTTCTTCCATATAGATATGGATTATATGTATTTGAATATTATAAAGAGTTTTTAGATAGTCCATATATTATATAATTATGATCCAAGAAACTTTTTGAGACTTCTTCTTCATAATATCAACCACCAACATGGAGTCACATTCAATCCATATATAGTTCCAACCAAACTACTAGACATATATCATGGAATTAAATACTTCCCATAACTCCACCTCTCAAGTGAAACTCATGTGCCATGAATTTGGTAAAATAATACATCAAAAAATACCTTATAGGTTCAAAATATACCTCTACATCCAAAGACACCATGAAAACCACTCATTGCACTTTCCAAATTCAAAACGATCTAGGATGGGAAGGGTGGAATTCTTCATAAAAATTTCATAATGGACTCATTAATTATTTGTATGGAACACCAATAACTCTAAGAATAATAAAATCATAGATATATTTACACATGGAATCTTTTTGAATTATATCATCTATCTAGACATCTTTAATAGATTTGATAATAGCAGCTCTTAATGAGGCATTTTTTACTCAAAAATCACTCTATTCTCATTTCTCTAAACAAAGGATAATATCTCACCCATAATAATCATAACAAGGTTGGAGATGATACTAAAACTAATAAAAATAAAAATAACACTAATATAAATATCATTAACATTAAAATTAATATTAATAATATTAGCGGTAATATTAATATTAATAATATTAATTATAATATAAATATTAATAATATTAACACAAATATTAATATTAATATGATTAACATTATTATTAATTTTATTATCAAAACTAATATTTTTAATATTAATACCTAAATATTATTATTAGATTGTTATGAAAAGATTCATAGGTTTTATTTATTTTCAATATTTCTATAAGGAATAAATTCAATATATATTGATGTTGGGCGATGTGTAAGAGACTGTGAATGATTATATTGAACAATCCTATTTGTGTTTCATGATATTGAGATATAGAAGAGCTCAATGGAGATGATTTTAGATGTTTCTCATGTAGAAATGGGAAAAGGAAGGTGGATTCTACGTGAAGTTCTTGGGAAAATATATTCAAGGAAACAACCCTTTACATCAGATGATTGTTGATTCATTCATGAAATAAATCAATGAAAGGTGATAATGATTGATGGAATCACTATTTATAACATTATACCTAATAATTTTGAGTTAATTTGGCTATAATTGATGAGGAATATATCTTTCATTATATGAGTAGGTTGTATTAGAAAACTTATGGCTTATATAACTACTAAGGTAAAGAGTAGTGAATGGAAGTTTGGAGAATCCATCCATGGAGTACTAAGTAAGAAGTATTCTATAATTTTTGGAGAAAATCACTTGAATGATGATTTCAAATGGATGAATTGATACTAGAATTTCAGGTACAGTGAAATCCCATGGAAACACTAAAATAATATTTTATATTCTCCAAGAATACTTTAGGATTATGTTGAAGTTCTTTGGAATAATTTTGATAATTTCCAAATTTATTTAAATTCATTTGATTTTATTTAAAGAGAATGTATAATTCATGAGATTATATGAGTAGGTTCTATATAATTTTTATTAAGTTTGATTTTATACATAATATATTGTGTTTGGATTAGAACTAAATAAATGGAAAAGTATTAGGGGTTTTCTATATATATAGTCTTGTGTATACAGAAGAGTTTTATATATAGAAAAGGAATCAAATGTGTAATATATTTCATAGATATGAAGAACTAAAAAGGTATTAATCTTCACCCTATATACATAGTATTTTTATAATGGTATGTACATTTTTCATAGATATGCAACCAATCTATAAAACATACGCTAGGGGAAAAAACTTATGAATGTTTTAAAATAATAATGATACATAATGTTTTCATAAAACTTACATAGTTTGTAAGATTATAAAAAACATTTATATTGGTCATCAGTTTAAAAATATGTAAATCTATATAAAGTTTAAGATCTGTTTCCCGAGGAAGAATAAATATAGAAAAGTGGAAAATATTACATAATGTGTAGGATTTTATTAGAGCATGAAAAATATAATTTATTGATATTCATAGAATATTTATAAATGGTAATTATCCTATGAAGTATGTAAGATAACTGATACTCATATAAGTGATATGTAAGATTTTTAAAATATTATATAATCTTTTACAGTTATAAAAATGTGAGGGTCTTAAAGGAGTTTGATTTCCAGATGTTACAGAGAGTTTTGAAAGATAAACTAGACAATGCATAAGAATTTATTCAAATTTTTAAAGATCTCAATTATTATAAAGAGTTTTTAAAACATATGAGTTAAGAAAATTATATTATTATCATAAATAAGAATAATATTTCGCATTACAACTTGATAATAATATATATTCCAAAACTGGTATTTTGATTCAAGGAGTAGTTCGTCCACACAGAAGAGATCATGTTGTGATACTTGATTAAGGAAGAGTCATAAAGAATGATTTTCACTAAAAAATGATGACATGACCATGAAAAAATCAACATGATGTTTCTTATGTATTTCATAGAAAATTTAAAGAAGAATAAGATCAATCCTTTTAAATGAATAAATGGAGTTTTGATCAAGATTAAATGAGTTCGAATGAGAATTAAACTGGAGGAATTTTTTGACCAATTTAAAATATGAGAAGATCTTACAATCATAAATAATTTATATTTTTCATATTTGAAATATGGGAAATAATATTCATGATACTCTATTAACAATTAATACAAAATAATTAGATGAAATTAACAATCAAAAATGAGAACCCAATACCTCTAGTGATATTGAATATTTGAGAGTATCGAAGGAATAATATAACTTTATTAAGGAAAATAAAGTAAATTTGTTAAGGAGGAAGTATGAAGAAGGGATCCTATGATAGAATCATATTGTATAAGACGATTCAGAGTTGATAAGGGATTTGATGTTTCAACTATTGTGTCAAAACTCAAAGAAATTAGAAGATGGATTATAGTCATGCCCTATGATATCATTATAAAATTATGAGAAGAAGTTAGAAAGACTTTTGATCCTAATACTGAAGAAGATTTGAACATGATGAATTGAAGAAAATGGTCCATGTGTAACTACACAAAAATATAGAAATAAGCATTGATCTATTTTGGAAGTTTGGGAGGACTCATTGAAGGACTAGTATGCGCCAGTATAAATAACTCATTGGGAGAAAACAAAGATCTTTTTGGGAGGTTGTTCACACTATTAGGAGCCATTATGAAGAAATAGTTAAGAGACAAACTGGTATTTTTGGGATATGGGCTACCATTTTATTCACTAATGTTCAATATTTTTAGGAGATAGTAAATATTGTATTCACTCATGTTTACTAATGAAAATGTTTGTCTCTAAAGAACCTAAATATAGTAAGGAGTAGGTTCCCACATTGGGATAAAACCTTATAAAAATACTTGTGTTCTTTTCAATACTTCTATTTGATTTCTTATGATAAATGTAAGTATTTTATAATATGAGAGGATCGATATTTTCCCTAGTTTTATAGGTTGATTTAAAGATGAAAGAACAAAAAGGATTATCACTTATTAACCCCCCTCTAAGTGATACATCCACACACCAGGGCAATTCAACAATAAAAATATCAACACTATTATATATATATATGGTAGAAAAAAAAATATCATTTATAAATATAATAATAATATTAATAATAATATTAATAAATCATTATTCATATCTTAATTGAGACATAAATAAATTATTTCATTTGAATTTTAAAAATTATTCAAAATATAAATGATAAAATAATTGAAAAATACATGTACATTTAAAAAAATTAATTAAAATATAAAAGTTAATATAAACTTGGAAAATTATATAAAATAATTTTATAAATAATCTATATAATATTAAAGAATCAGATAGTGAAATAAATAAAAAAATCACTTTCATGTGTTTCATTAAATAGTGACAGTGGATGAAAAAATATAGTGGTGGGAATGATAGATGATGGTGAATAAATATAGATAAATATCATAAATTTTAAAAAAATTGGCACACATAGAAAAAACTAATATATTCAATATTAAAACCATAAAACAATTACTAATTGAAACATTCAAATGGGTATACCAGGGGTTAATCTAAGAATATTAGGGTTAAAAAGACCTAAAAACTTGTATAATTCATATTTTATGCCCATATTTCGATCTTATATCATCTAAGGTTCTGTAATGATTCATTTTAGATCCTTGTGACATGTTAAAAACATGGTTATAATTTATTCTTTTCAAAAAAATATAAGTGTGTTCAATCCCACATTTATAAAAGGGAACCCCCTCTCCGCCTATCTTCACACTTAAAAATCACTTTATTTAAGCCAATATATACCCAAATACCTTACTTACATCCCTCCCCATGACCTAGAGTCCTTTGTTTGATCATAAAACCATTCTATGAATTATTTAGGTATAAACCTAAAGAGTTTCTATGAAGAAGGTTTATAGTTCTTAACCTTGCGTCTTCATATTAATTATTTATATATCCCCTTAAAATATTCTTTAAATATTATAAAATAATAACCCCAGTATATTCCAATTAAAAATATGTAATTATTTTAATGGAATAATATATATCCATCTCATCTTTCATCAAATGAGAAACAAAATCGTTGATCATGTGTACGTCGTACTACCGCCTTGCTAACCGATGTAATTCATTTTCCATAACCATATCTCACATATTGATATAATGAAGGATGTAATTTTTATATATGATATTTATTACTTATAATTATTAAATTATAATATCACTTCTACCTTATATCCTTCCAATCCATTGGAAAATGATAATGTTGCTTGTGCATACGTGTGTACTACCACCTCCACGAAGCAATGTGATTAGTTCTTAATTTTATTTTAACATGGATGGTAATAAGGATGGATTTTATGATCATATATTATCTATATTATATAATAATTATTTTGGAAATTTTGTTTATTATTTTCCATTCTTTTATTCCATCTGTCAAAAAAATGAAAACACCATTCATGTTTAAGTACGACCTACCATCTCCATGAATGGTGTATCTCATTTTTCTAGGTCTAAATTTTATATACTATTATATATTATATTTATATAATGTTTAAATTTATCTAGATTATAGAACCATGGTAAATCTATAAGAACCAAAACTTCCAAACCAAAACATACATGAAAAATGATGTAGTTATTACTCGAAACAGTGATTTTAATAAAGAATTGTTAATAAATAGGTGATAAATGTTTCTAAGTAAACCATATATGGTGTGATATATATGATTATTGTTATTTAATATATTTATAAAAAACCCATATTTATTATACATAATTTTTGGACATGTATGAAAGAAATCTATTTTGAGGTAAGGGTTTCTCGTCTCAATTTTACTTTTGTGAGAAATATGACATATTCACCACTCAGTTATTTTGTGTAGTGTATATACTACCACTTTGATATTTTATATCATGAAAATATTTATCTTAAGTATATTTAATGTTTCATTTGAAGTTATTACTTTGATGGGGTTTATGATTCAAAAGTTACCACAACAGTAAGGGTTTATTTCACAATCCCATCATTATTCGATATTATTCATGTTTATGTCACCACTAGGGAAATCATTGTATTCTTATATCTTCAACCAAATATATTTTATTATACACTTTTTATTCCTATTAATTATAGTTTTTCCTTTCAAATTCCACTCTTTAGGTACTCAAGATACCAAATTAAGGAAAACCAGCATTTTTTTCTTCTCAGTTGGGAATCGTTCTATTTCATGTCTATATTTTCTAAAAAAATAAAAAAATATTTTTACTATTATCCTATGATTGTTAAAAGTCAATTTTACCCATGTTTAACGTTTTAAAAAAAATTAATATTCTCGTCGTTTTTCTAAATGAGGTGATTTGTGAACTTTTACAATAAAGAGAAATGTTTTTAAAAAATAAAGTGTTTTGAATTATCAACCATCATGAACACTCATTGCTTTGATGCTTCATTTAAAAGTTAACATGATTATTTTCAAAGAAATGTTTTTCCCTAATATTCTATAAATTTTTAGTTTTCAAAAGTTATTTTCAAAGTGAAAAGGGTATTTTCCTAAAGAATGATTTTAAATAAATTTTTATGGTATTTCTATTCATTAATGAAAAAAAACTCTTATTTTACTTATGATCCATGGGAGATATATAGTAATTTTACTATCCTTATTATTTATATAGATGGTTTATGATCAGTTTAACTTGGGATGTGTTATTTTTATACCATTATCTATATTAAATTGGATTGTTTATGATAATTTTTATTGAATGGGGAAAGTATTCACATTACATATACCAGTTTTCCAATAAAATTGTTTACATTTATTATATTTATCATCTTTCATATGATAAATTCATTAGACTTATAAAGTGATAGGCAGGGACTTCTATATCCTCTAGATGCATCAATAGGTCACATAATACAAACTATATTGGGTATTTGTCCAAGGTCTTCCCCATTTATTTAATATTTCCTAGAATTAGGCCTTGTTAATAGAAAACCAAGACTTTTACACATATTATTACATGATTTTTTACATAAAAAACAATTAATGACAACCCAAATATCACAAGTCCTAGTATCTTTGGAAGACTAGTTTCTTAATACATCAAAGTGAGAATAAAAACTTCTTTTTTTAATTTCTATAAAGACCATCCAAACTGAATAGGATAACCTAGGAATATATAAACTAAATAGGTGATCTAAAAATTAATATAAGGGAATAAAAATGATAATTAAATATAACATGTGATTCAAAGATATAACAGGATATAATAAAATAAATGGCTCATGTGTAATTAAGAGGTGTCATAAGATCATATAAATATAAGAAATGTGGTGAAAAAATATAACATAACATAAAAATGAGTC
Organism: Viscum album; assembly: GCA_963277665.1. Taxonomy (NCBI): domain Eukaryota; kingdom Viridiplantae; phylum Streptophyta; class Magnoliopsida; order Santalales; family Viscaceae; genus Viscum; species Viscum album. The sequence continues at coordinate 2,078,966,587 of OY728143.1, read as the reverse complement.
AAGGATAACAACCTAGACAATATTACATGGTGTAAAACGTCCCAAAATGGATAAGGTTTACACCCTAATCCCATACTTGAGGCCTCATGAGACTAAAGATTCACCCAATGCATTGGAGCACTATCCGGATGAACTCATCATAAAATTTTAATTATTTATGTGTTCTACATAAAGGTATTAAATCATAAAACAAAAACTAATAATTAACCTTGGAAATAAAATTGGTTGCATAATCTTGCCTCGTATCATAATCAAAGGAAATTTCATAATGAAGGAATTTGATAAATGAACATAAGTAATGTATTACCCTATAAAATTAAGGGATAATATACTATTTATATATGTTATATACATATATACATTATTTATAATCAATACCTAACATAAAATGTTTTGTTTGTTAATGAAAATTTATTTAAAATATTAAATAGAATATTTCTTGAGAAAAATACCATTTTCACTTTGAAATCACTTATTCAAAATCTAAAAATCTAAAAAATATTATAGAAAACATTTTATTTGAAAATAACCTTGTTAATTAGTAAATTATTATTAAAATAATTGGTTGTTCATTGTGTAAGTTAATTTCATACATACCATATAAGTCAAAAAACATTCCTTTCACGCTATTATAAAAAGGTTAAAAATTCCATTGTACAAAAAATGAAAAGTTGATTCCTTTAAAAATATTTTGTAAAAATTAAAACATAGGTAAAAATATATTTAATAAATTAATTATATAATTTTAAAAAAATCTTGAAAATATTTTTACAAAACATGAAAATTCAATAAAAATCATTTTCAACTGAAGAGAGAGATAAAGTCGTCTTTTCTTAAAACCATTTTTCTCAATCATTTTATATACCAAATAAATTAAAATAGTACTAACACTTGAAAATTTCATTAATATATATAGGTGAAGAAAATTAAATGGTTTTATTATACAATTATCAAATAATTTCCCTTAGTTTAAATTCAAGAATAAATAATATCGATTAAAATGTGATAAAAGAATAAACAGTTACCCTTTTGGTAACTTTCGAATCATGAACCCCATGAAATAAGTAACTTAAAATGAAACTTTACATACCATAAATATAAATATATTTTTAATATAACATTAAAATGGTTAGGGTATACACCACACAAAATAAGTAAGTGGTGAATATGGCATAAGTTTCATGGAAGTAAAAGTGAGACGATAAATCCCTTACCTCGAGTCCAGACTTGTTGTGTATGTCATTTATATACTATGTAATAAACTTATATCAATTATTAGTTTTATTAGAAACATTTTATAATTTTAATACCTTAAACCTAAACCATTTACTTCATTTATTTTAATGACCAATTTAATTACTTATTTAGTTATGTCCACATCGGTTGTTTTGAGGATTCTTAGTTCATAATTTTAAAATGGATTCGGTGCATTGATCGCGGTAAAAAGGTTAATTGTTAAATAATATCCAAAATAATAATAATTACATAATTATCATTTATATACATCAATTATATTTTTAAATCCAACCATGAAATATGATTATGAGAAATGAACTACGTTACAATCATGGAGACAGTAGGTCGTATGTACAAATGAGTAAAATTTTCATTTGTCAACGATCATGATGGAAAGATTGTATGTGCTATTTTATCTTCTAGGTATTATTATTATTATATCATAAATATCATATTTTGTCTTTAAATATAGTTATATACACCATCCATATGATGTGGTGATGAAAAACGAATCACATCGCTTCGTAAGGAAGTAGTCCACCGTACACACGAACGATGTTATCATTTTTTAATAGATGGAAAGGTAAGAAGTTATATAATATTTTAATTTTAAATAATGTTTAATATGTAATAAATATAATATATAAACATTAAATCCATCATCATGAACATCTGTGAGAGGCAATGATGGAAAACTAATAACATCAGTTTGTGAGGCATTAGTCTGCTACGAACGATGCTTTCGGTTCCCATTTAATGGAAGAGGAGATAGAAGTAGGCTATGAGATTAATGTAATAACATATAAGTTAATGTTATATACTTATGTTATTATATAATAATATTTTAATAATATTTTAATGATTCGTAATAATAAATAAAACAAACCACTCGGTTAAGAATGACGTCTCTTCTTTGGACAACTTCTTTATATTTTCACCAAAAGCCTTAATTGTAGGGTTTTATAATCAAAAAACGCTTATAGGAAGTGGGAAGATAAGTAAAGAATATATTTTTTCAAGTATTATATAAACCAAATGGATTTTTAATTGTGTAATGTAAAGTAGAGGAGGTGCCTTTTATAAGTGAGATGGAGTGGCATTTTTGTAAATACCCAAGACTATTAAATAATGGGAAGTCTCTCTTAAGGAAACTGCCTCAAAAATTAATAAATAATGGATTGGATGGGTGATATTTCTGATACATGCCTCTATGATTCAAAAATAAATATTTTTTAAACATGTTATTTTATTTACCTTTTTAGTTTATTCCTCTAGTAAACTGGTTTTATCATTAACTGGATAACATATTTTTTCTATTTTTACTAGTCATATGACTAAAAATTAAGTTAAAATTATTAAATGATATTAATTATTCTGATTCCAAATAATTAATACATTTTATAAAATTCAATTCATAGAATTGATAGAATATAATTTAAAATTAAACCCACAAAACATGTTGAAAAATGGTTTTTTAAGAAATATATTTCTCAAGCATAAGATGGTATTACATTAACTATATGACTAGTAATCATCATTATATGAAATTAAAATAATTTCAATAGATATATAATCTATACATTTAATTTAAATATTTCCTTACATGGGGTTATTTTAATTAATTAAAATGGAGATACTTTATGCGCTTAAAAATAGTTTGTAGAAAACTGTGTTTTTAAGCATAAGAATAATCTTTTAGAAAAATCATGAAAATTGATTATTAAAATGAAATTAATTAAATTATTATAAATAAAATTTTTTATATGTAGCTTTAAGTATAAATCAAAAATATATTGTAACTTTTATATTACTTGATTTGATGAAAATAAATGACTGTATTTGAAAAAAATAGTAAATTTCATTATTCACATAAAAATAAAACATTTTAGAAAAATCTAAAAATTTCACCCTAAGTTAAATTTCATATTTGGATTTAAAAAATAGTGTTAATTTTATAAAATAATATTTCTAAAATTTATATAAAATAAATATAACATTTTCTCACAAAAATAAATATAAATAATTTTCAAAGGAAAATTATTTTTTAAAGAAAAAATATTGTTATTAAAAGTTGAGTGATTATTTATTAAGAATGTATCAACAAAATTATGTTGATTATGACCTTTATATATATTTTATAAATGAGTTAATTCCATTGATAACTTCTAATTTAACTATTAGTTTATAATGGTAATATATTTCGTGGGCCATTTAATCCTGGTGTTGTATATCTTATATGTTATCGAACATTATGCTATTGTTTTAGAATATAAGGGTTTTACATTGTATCCCCTTAAATAAACTATATCCTAATAATTTTAACTTTTTATTAGTTTGAAATTTGAAAATTACTTTCTAGAAAACCCACATTATAAAAATAGTTTATAAAACATCTTTTTAAATGAGTGAAATAGGAATATGGAGGTCATCAAGAATAACACATAACTAGGTTTCTAAGTAGGAGAAAATTTGTGGGAAGTGAATATATGGACCTCAAAGAAAAGAATAAATAATTATTAACACTGATATAGATCATTGATAAAAATAAAGTGAATGGTCAAGAGAAAGTTACCGACCTCAAAAACATAAATTTATGATGAGTTAAAAGACCATTGATTCATCATATATGAAGGTAATAGAATTAGATTTTTCAATATACTTTTCCTAGAGTTGAGTGGTTATTTTACTATTATGATATATAATACCATAATATAAACTTATATGATATATTTATATTTTATAAACACAATTTCATTCTTTTGTTGTGCTTTGATTACTTTCTACTCTACCTCTTACTCTAAGTAATGAATATCCAATATAAATGTTTTTTGCATAAAACACTAAAATTAACTTTTAATAGATCATAATATGTATACAAGACTAACAATATATTCATACTATCTTTATTAAAACCAAAATGTTTATTAAAAAGTAGGATAATTTCCAAAATAAATATGAATATATTAATATTTAAAATTCAATAATGAAACCAAAGGTTTAACACAGATCATTCCTTAAATAAATAACCCTATATCATAAATAACCTCAATAACCTCAACATGAAAGAAGAATTCAACCTCAAATTTTATGTCATACCTGTTAACATACATATCCAAAAACATAATATCATTCTTTATAAATAATTATTTTCATTAAACCTAAAGGTTAAATATATCTAAACCTAAAAAATGTTTCCAAAAAGATCATTAAACACATCAAAATCCAAAAAATTGAAAAATATTTGATCCTTTAATATGTTTACCAAAATAAAAATAATTTTTATCCACCAAATAATTTAATTAAAAAAAATTCATACTAACAAGTATATCATGAATGTCGGTGGAAGGAATTTCACCCTTATCAACCTTTATTTGTGGGTTCAAGTCCTGCAGCCTTACCAGATGTTATTGGTTGTCATCCAGTATGCGGTTTGTCCTTCTACTAAAACTATTAATAAAAATGTGATAATAATATTATTAATTAACCTTAATCCTATAATATTATCAATAATATTATGATCATATTTAAAAATACCTTTAGTCATCATATCACTTTTTTTAAACTCTAAGGTTTTCTATCCAACTTAATCTTTTCCACAAAATTAAATAAATTTAATTATCTCAACATCTAACACAAAAAGATTATATTTTCCTCAATCATTTTTTCACATAAAATATCACCCTTCTAGTTCATTCATACCATTTAGAATATTCTTGAAAATACTTAAAGAAAAACTATTGTAGAATAATCCTTAAATATCTTATGATTTGTATAACCAGAATACCATTGATAAAAATACTTTAGAAACATGATACTTGAGTTATAACACTTAAAAACTTCAATCATTCAACTTCAATGATTTTCATAACATAGGACCTTAGGAATTAATCCTTTCATTAGGTCATTGAATCAGATAATGACCAAATTCCCAACATCTATGACATTGAATTGTTAGCGGTGCCTTAGGTTGAACTTTATTTCCATGTGTCTTGTTAACTCAAATCTTCATTTTTCCTTGTAAATTATCTAATTTTTTCCCACCTTTACCACACATAAACTATATTATAGTTTCACTAATTCATTTTATATGGTTACTTTAACCACATTTTTGACATTTAAAAAATTGAATGTTATTTTATTTATCATCTTTCACACTTAAACTTCCATGAGACGCCATCCTTATCTTTTATGATGTGTTCAGAAATTCAACTATGTTTCAGTTGTTAATCATAATTTGAGATATCTTGTTTTTAATGATCATAAGATATCTAGATATCATTCCTATTAGGTTAGGCATCTCATTAGGGAAATAATTACACTTACCATCACATTGGTTGTTGGAATGCTTTATCATATTTCCCTCCATTAAATAAAAAGAATAAAAGAAAAAAGATGAGAATGCATTAAAATAAAAAAGGTGAAATTATCTAAAATTTGATGTTTTGAGAGGGTATGGAATTTTCCATCAGTATCGGGCCCGTGCATCCTTTCACGGGATAGCTATCCAAGAAGAAATGGGAATGTGTACATTGGTCGTATTGTTTTTGTTACTGGGGTGGGGCTTTTACTTGACCTTGAATTAGACTGTTTTTGGTCTTATGATCGTGGGTCATGGAGGCATGGTTATGTTTTATGTCTCTGATGTCATTATGGTTACCCAATTTTTCCTCAAAAGTGATTTTTAAATAAAAATTTAATTTTTAGTCAAAAAACACTTATCAACGATAAGTATATCTTGAATTATGAGTCTCTAGGTATCAATATAGTTTATCCATGGTAACTTTTCCTATTAGTTTTTTTAACCTAGCACTTTTTTTAAGTCCTTGATAATTGTTCATAAAGAATTTTTGTGAATTTACAAAGTATATCCCCTAAGAGTTTAAAACCATGTGTGCAGCAAGGCCCATTGTCATACATCATTTAACGATCAAGTCAATATCAATACAGCCTTTTTGGAGTTATTACCCCTGGGTAAAACTATTCCAGATCCACATTCACTTGTAATATCCAAATAGGGATATAAAAACTCAAAAACCACTTGCTCTATCCTTCACCATTATTCCGGGATATTTTACTTTATATAAAATTATCCTTATACTTATCCCAAGGGTTATCACTAATGATTTTTAATCCTAGTTTTCAAATGTTAACTAATCCTTTTCTCTAATACAAACTATAGTGACCCAATCCTTTACAGATATTATTACTTGATTTTTAACATAAACATCCATTAATTACAACCCAAGTATTTTAAGGCCTAATTTATTTGGAAGACTAGGTTCATAATACATCAAAGTGAGACTAAAAAACTTATTTATTTTGTTCTCCATAATGATCTCCTAAAACTATGTAGGATAACCTGTAGAATACATAAAAGAAGGTGGTGAGATAAAAATCCCAGTAAGGGAATAAATATGATAAGTAAACATAGCATGTGAGTCAAAGGTATAACATGATATCATAAAAGATAAGTCTCATGAGTAATCACATAAGACCATGACATAAATAACAAGGTATCATAAGATCATGTCAACATAGGAAATGTGGTGGAAACATCTAACATGAAATAAATATGATTCGAGGATAACTACCTATAAAATATTACATGGTGTAAAAATTCCCATAATGGATTTAGTTTACTCTCTAATCCCATACATGACACATCATGATACCAAATATTTAACCAATATATTAGAGAAATATTTGGGTGCACCAATAATAACAAGTTCATGATTTATCTATGCCACCTAAATTAATTCAATCATAATACATAACATAATAATTACCCATGGAAATAAAATGGGTTGCATAATCTTGACACATATCATAATCAAAGAATATTTAATAATGAAGGAATTTTGAAAATTGAACATAAGTAATTTATTACCCCAAAAATGTAAGGTAGAATAATATATTTATATATGCAAGATACATATATACATAATTTATAAGTAATCCATAACATCAAAGGTTGTCTTCATTGATGAAATTATCTTTAAAATATTACATGGAATATTTCTTGAGAAAAATACCCTTTTCACTTTGAAATCACTTTTTCAAAATCTAAAAAAATCAGAATATTATAGAAAAAAAATATTTGAAAATAACCATGTAAATATGTAAATAAAACTTCAAATAATTGAGTGATTATGATGGAGGTACTTTTTTACATTCCATGTAAATTAAAAAACTTTCCTTTCACACTATTTTAAAATTATTAAAATGTTCCTTTTATAGAAAACGATAATAATATTACTTTAAAAATGTTTTATAAAAATTGAAACATGGGTCAAAATATATTTAATAAATTATTATGAGACTGTTAAAAACATTCTTGAAAATGTTTTAGAAAACATGGATATGAAAGAAAAATAATTTTCGACTGAAGAGAGAAATAAATTCATCTTTTATTAAAAACATTTTTCAAAATCATTTTCACTACCAAAGAGAGGAAAATGGTACTATCACTTTAAAATTTCTTGAATAACCAAAGGATAATAAAATGAAATGTTTTTATTATACAATGATCAAATAATATCATTTAATGTAAATTCAAGCATAAACAATCCGGATTAAAATGAGATTGAACCATAAACCCTTACCGCTTTAGCAATTTTTGATTCATAACACCCATGAAAGAAGTAAATTAAAATTAAATTTTAAATACTATAAAGATAATTATATTCATGATATAACATTTAAAGGGTAAGTATATACACCACGAAAAATAAATAATTGGTGAATATGGTATAAGTCTCATGAAAATAAAAGTGAGAAGAAAAATTCCTTACCTCGAGTCCAGACTTATCATGTTTTTCCTTTATATCATATATAATAATCTCATATAAATTATTAATTTTTTTAAAAAAAATTATGGGTTCAATAAATTACACCTAATTTGTTTAACTCATTTATTTTAATGAAATATTTAATTTGTAATTCAGTTATGTCTACATCTGGTGTTTTGAGGATGCTTAGTTCACAATTTCAAAACTGCTTCGGTGTGTTGATCGTGGTCAAAGGGGTAATTGTTCCATAATATATAGAATATTAATAATGAAATAATTATAATTTTTTAAATTAACTATACTTTTAAAACCAACCATGAAATATGGTTCTGAAAAATGAACTATGTTGCAATCATGGAGACGGCAGGTCATACATACATAAGAGTAACGTTTCCGTTTATCAATGATCATGATAAAAATAAGGTAAGTGTTATATTATATTTACATAATGATAATTTTTTCATAAATATCATATTATTTCTTTAAATACACCTACATACACCATCCATGTGATGCGGTAATAAAAAACGAATCACATCCCTTCATGAGGCGGTAATCTACCATACACACGAACGATGTTATCATTTTTCAATGGATAGTAAGGTGAGAAGGTATATTATATGTTAAATTTATATAATTATTAATATGTTTTTAATATCATATATAAACATTAAATCCATCACCATGATCATCTATAAGATTCAATGATGGCAAAAAATACATTGGATCGCAAGGGGGTAGTCCACCGTATATAAGAACGATGGTTTCATTTTCCATTTGATGGAAGAGGAGATATATTTGGGTTATAAAATTAACAAAATAACATATAAGTATATGGAATATAATTATCTTATTATATCATCATATTTTAATAATATTTTAAGGAGTTGGAAGAAGAACTGAAACAAAATGCTCGGTTAAGAACGATACCTCCTTTTTAGACAAATTTTTTAAGTTTGCACCAAAAATACTTCCTTGGAGGGTTTTCTAACAAAAGAAAAGATTATATAACAAGGGAATAAAATTGAGGATTTTATTTAAGTATTTGATGAAAAAAATATATTTGGAGTGTTTAAAGGATAAGAGAGTAGGTTCCCATTTATATGTTAGAAGGAGTGGAATTTTTTTAAATACCCAAAACTATTCAATAATGGGAAGTCACTCTCAATATAAGTGCCTCCAAAATTGATAAATAATGTATTATATGGGTATTATGGATGATAAATATCTCCAAAATTCAAAAATAAACATTTTTTAAATATTTTATTTCATTTACCTATTTAGTTTACCCCTGATAAATAGGTTTTAACATTAATCGTGTTAATAGGTTTTTACTATTTTTACTATTAATATAAAACAAATCATGTTGAAATTATTATATAATATTTATTATTATTATAAAAAATATTTATTCCATTTTATAAAATTCAATTCTTATATGTTAAATAATTTAATTTAAAATTAATTTTTCAAAATGTGTCAAAAAACGGTTTTTCAAGAAATGTATTTCTCAAGAATAAGGTGATCTTACACTAACTATATTACAATTAATAATCATTATATGGATTTAAATTAATATAAATTGATATATAATAAATATATTTAATTTAAATATTTCCTTACTATTGTTTGTTTAATTAGTTAAGATAGATAGACATTATGAACTTAAAAATAGTTTGCAAAAACCGTGTTTTTAAGCATAAGAATAATCTTTTACCAAAATTAGGAAAATTGATGATTCAGATGAAATTAATTTGATTATTATAAATAATATGGTTTATATTTAACATTAACACCAAATCCAAAACATAATGGAACTTTTATATTACTTGATTTAATGAAAATAAATGATAATATTTGAAAAGGGGTAATTTTCACAATTCACTAAAAAATAAAGAAATTTAAAAAAACCAAAATTTCACCATAAATTAATTTTGATGTTATAATTTAAAAATTTGTATTGATTTTATAAAATAAAATTTCTAAAATTTCAATAAATTAATTATAATATTTTCTCACTAAAAGCAATAAAAATCATTTTTGAAGGAAACGTATTATTTATAGAATAAACTATATTTATTAAAAGTTGGGTGCATATTTATGAAGAATTTATCAATAAATTTATATTTATTAGTACCTTTAAATATAATTCATAAATCAGTTAATAATATTCATACCCACCAATTTAATAGCAAGGTTATAACGATAATATATTTTGTGGGTTGTTTAAACATGGTGTTGTGTGTCGGATATACTATCAAAAATTATGTTCTTCTTTTAAAATATAATGGTGTTATCTTTAAGGTATAATGTTTTTAATTATTAATTCTCACATTATGATATTATTTATTTATTTCTATGTGATTATTTAATTAGGTATTTTATTCATGGATAAGTTTTGTGCTCATGTAATATGGCATTATTTGACCATCATTTTTTCTTACCATATTATTCTTCATGCTCAAGTTATTAATTAAATGGAATGTATTTCTAGTTATTTACCTTTATATATTGATTATACCTTAAGTATTCATGATATCTTTTGTTGTACCCATACCCTTATTAGGTATTTAATCTCACCCCTTTCTTATGTTTCCTTTCCCCAGGATGTCAAGAAGTGTGTTATGATTGATACACAAGGATGTGATAAAATAAATAATGGTGTACTCAAATAAAATACTATGTTTTATTTTACATTTTCAATTTTAATGTGAGATTCAAGTATGTATCTAATTTTCCATGACTGCTAAAATATTTGGTTCATCGGGATGCGATTAATTATATCTAGTGCATGTGTAATAAAGTAACCACTAACTAGGGGATAATAGCGTTGGGGTATTTATTGTTTGTATTAGAGGAAGTTTAGTATAAACCTTAATAAATAGACTTTGGAAACCATATATTATGGAATATATCCCCATGAATGACTTTGATTATAAGTCTAATTATAACATAAAATCCTAAATTTTTTAAGGTGGAGATTGTGTGGATTTCTTATAAATACATCACTATATGGATACTAAAATTGGAAGTGGTTCTTGCACAGTTTTATATAGGGGTAATAAGTCAAAAAAGGGTGTATTGGGATTTGACTTGATCATCACTTGGTGCAAAAAATGGTCATTCATGTACACATGGATTGACACTCACAGGGGATATGCTTGGGTTAATTCACATTTTATTTATAAACCATTATGAAGGATTTGAACATATTTTTATGATTTGAAAATTTTCCCAAAAAAACCATTTTTATGCTTATGAGATTATATATGCATAAATTTTTCAATTCATTTTAATTGTTTCACTGGTTTTAGGATTATACATTTTTTTATAATTTTATGATATAGTATGGTGTATGATATCGTTAAGTAATAGTTACTAGTATAATGATTGGGAACTATATAAAATAACATAACCAATATAGGGATTTCACTCTAATGAAAGATAGTGAAGTTGGAGCTGGAGTTGCATTTAGAACTGATAAAATTATAACAATATTGGGGTAGTTGAATCAGGTTATGACTAGTAACCTTGCTTTTATAGAGAATCCTAATAATCCATAATGCGGTGTAAAAATTTTAGAAACTTTTTTGAATCATCATCCTCCATCATTTAATGGGATCAAAAATCTATTTGTGGCAGAGCAATGGATAAGTTCCTTTGAGAATATATCTCTCACTCTGAGAAGTAATGAAAGGGATAATTTTTTTATGCTAGTTTATCATTTATTAGGAGATACAGATGAGTGGTGGTCATTGATACAAAACACTAAGGATGAGTACAAAATAGGAAAATAGAGTATAATTATTTTAAGGTACTCTTCTTGGAAAAATATTTTCTTCACAAGAAACGATCGAGTATGAAGTGAAAATTCATGAGCCTAAGATAAAATGAAGATGAAAATGTTTCTACATATGATTCCAATAATAAAATGTTAACAAGTAATATTTCATACTACGTAGGTAATCCATATATTATGATTGTACATTTATTTTATGGGATTAATCCAGTTTTTTATCGCATTGTTGAGCGCGTCAAATTAGATGTTTACTTTTAATAGAATTTCTCCAGTATAGCAGTAACCCTAGGTCGTCTCTCAACAGAGCCGTAGATCATTAATTTAAAAATAATGTTATTATTTTGAGAATAAAAAGGGTAATGGGGTTTTATAAAACTTGGGTTTTTTATTTAAAAATAAAAATTGAAACTATACTACTAAGTTAGAGAAATAATATGGAGAAATTGTAATCAACTCGGGTAAGTGTCCATTGATGCTCAATCTGTCATCACTCTCAAGGGAATGGGATGGATCATTCATTACTTGATTTATACACATTGAAACCAGTATGTTATGTGAGTTATTACTAGGTTAACACCTAGTATTTTATTGATCAACGATATTGATTATTGGTGACCACTCAAAATCAAAAAAGTTGAATCGATGTAAAAAAACGAAACTCAATCAAGGAATCACATCAACAACGTGATGAGATGACCAAATTTTTTTCAATGATAAAATATTCCACAATACAATAACATTCATATTCATGGTTTCAATCTCCTAGAATTTATCGACCTAAATAATCCATTCGCACACTCATGAAAGGGAAGGGATGAGAAAAGAGGCAACCACACTCAAACCATCACAAGATTCAGGTTATGCATGGAAGCATGAGGATTATTGTTCCTTTGATTTTTATTTGATAATACTAGAATAAACACATATTAAGAAGGTATAAATGAGAAAAAATGAAAAAAAACCTAGAAATTCAATTACCTTATGAATATTATAAGTGTGGAGTTCGGGATTACAATAAAGGACACCCCCCCAAATTGATCACTAAGGGGTTTAGAAGTACATGAGGAAGAAGAGAACTAAAATGGGTTAAGATAGCTCTAAATTTATAATAAACATTAACAATATTCATACCACATGATAAAATGAGGGGTGGATTTATTTTATACACAATTACATCAAATATTCCACAAAAAGTGGTCAAGTATCTGAGGGACTATGTGACTATTCATAACAGACTTTCTACTCCTTTATCTGGCTGGTTGACTGAACATAACACATGAAAATGACTTCAAATTATATGGAAAGTTAGTTATTTGAGTTATCTATCCAATGGAGGTCTAATCATACCAATTGGAGTTCTGAGGCCCGAGTTATGGCTCAAATATAGAAGGGTGGTCCAATCTGGCCCACCCAGAATTTTTTCACATTCTGGGCCTATTTTGGGCCTACAAATAGACTAATTGGGCTCCATGCTCTTATAGAGAAATTAATACCAAACTTTTATTCATTCATACGCCCATATTTAGAATAATTTTATGCACATATTATCCAAAATACATATTTATTTCCACATGCATGCTTGGGATCTCGCGCAATTTTGCCCAATTTGCTTGAATTCCATCACGGGCTCTCCAACTCACCTCCTCCTACAATGTAAACACTGAAACAAGTAAAATTTCCCAATTAAACTACAATAAAAATTAATTCAATGAATCAAACATGAAGTAAAATTTATTATTATAATTTTAATATTCATTACAAAACTAGTTTAAAACAGTTGTGTAAGGGTGAAAATGAACAGTGAATCGCTATGTGATCACACCCCCACACTTGAACATTTTCACTCCGAGGAAAAGTCACATATCAAAAAAAAATAAAAAAATTGCATTAATATATTCCCAATATCATGAATATTTAACATTTGATGAAATTTTAATTCATTAAGTAATGTGATCAGAGCACAAACCACACCAAGGAGTTATTCCTAGTGAAAATGGAAAAATGTGTATCATAAATTATATCACAATGAAATTCAAAGAGATTCATGATACCAAAATTCAAAAGGAATTAAAAATTCAACCATTCCACCAACTCTCTATGTGTGTGTTTAAAACCCATTACATGCAATTATTTCCACTTTCTATCCTGTAAATATGTATTATTTTAACATTTTTTAGATAAAATTATTTTATCCACCGAACCTGCCCTACATCCTTTGAAATCATATTTAAAGACCTGCTCACTTAAGCATTCCTGGAATTCAAAAATTCATCTTCTGGCATAGATATCCCCATATTTTGTACATTTCATCACTCCCCATATTTTTTATTATTTTTTATTTTTTTCAAAAGTTTTATTTGGAACAAATCTCACACTCAACTCTTAACCCTTGTTTGATCTCCTCATGACACTAATTTTAATAATTATAACAAGATCAAAGGTTGAGGAGGAGTGGATTTTGACCTACCTAAGACACAACATTTTTTAGGGCATATAATATTTGGATATCTGGTACACACACATAGGTCAATTTGGTACAGTAATTAAATAGATCAGATAAGTAAAAAATGTATGGAAATATCATTTTATGCTAAAAAATATTAACCTAAAATATATTTACCTTCTATTAAGTAAGAAATATTCACACTTTATAGTTTGGTACAAAAATTTATGAAGATATTAGTGACACAGTTTTCCCAAAAACTACTCACATAATGGGTATCAATCATCTCAAAGGTTTCACAGTGATACAACCATTTATATCATTGACAGAAAAAAACAAGTTACTAAAAATCACTCCTCGATATTAAATTCATGCAAATATTAATTCCATAACAGAGACAGGTTTTCATCAAACGTTAAAGCATTAAGGAATCAAAAAAATCAACATGTATTTTCAGTAAGTTCCATGATTTTGTGACCATAAGGGGGGAGGAAGTAAAAATACCATAAATAATGTGAAAAGGAGAAGAAATAAGAAAGACAATGAAAATATTAATAAACTTAACAGGATGAGGAAAATTAAAAATACCATAAAGAAGGAGAAAAAGATAAGAAATAAGAAAGATAAATAAAATCCTAATGAACTCAGGAATGTATCCACCCCCCCCCCCCACACACACACACACACACACACCTAGAATGTGTAGTGTACTCACTGTAATAATTGAGAATGTGAGAATGAATGATAAAACCTGGTGTTTTTCACTGGTATTTTGATTCTAGAAGGTGGATTTCCTCCACTGGATTCTTTGTAAAATCCTCATAGAAGTGTTTAAGTCATTGCCCATTGATGGTAAGACTTTGTCTACTATTCTCATGCAAAATCTGTATTTCACCAAAAGGGTAAACATTAGTAATGGTATAAGGACTGAGACATCAATAACAAAGCTTACCTAAGTGGATATTTATCCTAGAATTGTACAAGAGGACCTTCTCACAAATATGAAACTTTCATTGATGAATCATTATATCATGGGTAGCCTTTTTCTTTCCTAAATGGCCCAAAGGCCTTATTTTTTTATTGATTTTTGATAACCCCCCTTTCAAGGGATGAGGGGGAACCCTTACAAGGCCCGTAGGATTTAAATATTACATTTCCCATAGGCTTGGAGACATAACAGGACCCGTAGGTCATAAGGAAATCATACAGACTATGACTAATTGAAACTGCCCCTCCCCAGCATCTGCATCATGATTAGTTCTCCACCTTTGTATGGTTGTTTGGCTAGATATCCTGTGCATAGATGCATAGGCCTGGTACCTATAGAAATTTCATACCCTCTCATTCTTCCAAATCTGGTAGCCCTACTCTGGTGAATGCACCCTACTATTGAATCACCCTTTGGAGCTGGTTCCTTTGTAGAATCTTGTAAGAACTTAGTTCTTATCTTTGAGGTACGGGTTTCTTATTTTCTCTTTCCTTAAATTATTTTTGATAAAATAAGGAAAATGGGGAAAAATCCTAAATTTTGGAAGTACATGTCATGTACTTTTTCCACACGCCGTGTACTTTTGGCCGTGTGGGTTGAGTACACAGGGAATGTGTCCATGTCGGTGATGAAGGGTGTAGGAACCAAATACATGCCATGTAGTGGTCCCTTACACGTCGTGTAGTCAGTCGGCAGGCAAATAGTAAGGCGGTGGCCAGCTGTGCGGAATCACACGCCGTGTACCCATGAATACACGTTGTGTAGTCATGTCGGCGGGTGAACAGTGCCACGCTCGTGGGAAGCCTCTAGAAAAACAATTTAAAAATGGGAAGTACACGCCGTGTACTTTGTTTTTTTTGCTTAAAATGGGCAGTAGCCTCCTGTGTTCACAAGTAAGGCTTATAATGGGAAGAAGGAGTGGGAGGGGACGACCAAAACTTCGTAGATCCACCGAGCGCATGTCCGGAATCCGTTTCCGCCTTGGACGATCTCGTTGGAACCACACAGGTAAGCCCTACACCCTTATTAATCAGTTCTTGACAATTCTTCCCCTAACGGGAGTTATTTTCGTTTAAGTGAGAATTCTTTTACCTCATATCTACGGAATTCTTGGACATTTCAGAGGGCATCATTCGCGTATAACATTCGTTGGCGTTAGAGGTAGGTGGCTTGGTGTTCATTTTTCCAACTGTTGTGTGTTTTGTGTATTTTGGTGCCATGAACCCATGTTGGGGTGTCGTGTGGCTGAGGTCGTGGCTATTTTAACTACCTAGAACTGTATAGGTAATTAAATAAAATTGTAAAATTATTGTTTGGGATCAGTGCTTGGATCCAGGACCACCCCATGGGTGTGTTCCTCTGTTTAGTCGTTTGGCCAGGATACCTGAGGGTATGACTTTAAAGTAATGATTGTATATTTTCCTTGAGAGGAATTTCTTTTGAATGTTTATTTACCTGTTGGGCATGGCCCGGTTACTTGCGCCTGAGGGCAGTGTTTACTTAGCACGTGGGTGTTGTTTTGCTTAGCCCGAGGGCATTTGTTATCCTAGCCTATGGGAAACTCTTTCGTGCCTGTGGGCAATTGATTCTGTGCCTATGGGAGACACTTTTTACACCTTTGGGAAATATCTGTGTGCCTGTGGGTAGATTCTTGTGTTGGATACTCTTTACCTGAGGGTAGGGGTGTACGTGTCTGAGGAAATTAGCTGTTTATTTATAATATTCACTGTGGTGATATTTTAAATTAAATGATTAAAAGATATTAAAATGGAAATATAACTGGTTAAGTTAGTTACTTTTCAGTACTTCTTACTTATTTCATTTTACTACTGCACACTATTGTTGCATGCTTTCACACAGTTGGGCACGGGCCTTTGGTGGGTGCCTACTGGGATTCATTTCTCACACCTTTTTTGGGTCATGCTTTTCGGCCCAAACAGATTACGTGCCTGAAGGTGTAGATAATGGCAAGGACCCTTATACAGGTACTTGATTGCTGCTGGGGTGTATGAGAGCATGGGACCGAGCACTGCCTCGTGATGTTGCGGGTTGTTCTATTTTGCTTTATGTACTTGTACTTTAGTTGTGATGTATGGTTTGCAGTTTAACATGTTCTAGCTATTTTATAGAATAGTGAAATACTGCAGCTTCATATATATATATGACTGCTGGTTTCTCTTTTTGTCATCAGTTGTTCATTCCAGTTGCGTATGGTTTATTGCTTCCGCTGTTGTTATATGTTTATCTTATATTCTGTTGTGCTACACTTTGACAAATGAGGGCATAGTTTCCCCACTATTAGACCTGGGACCTCACTGGTAGTCGGCAGTCTCTGGCGTTTGGGGAAATGTGCTTGAGGTCACGTGGCGAACCGGGTTCGGGGCACCCATTGAGTGGCACTTGGAACCGGGACGTTACAAAGTGGTATCAAAGGAGGTTCTTTTCTTTGACTTACTATTTGGAGCCTTAGTCAGGGATAGGACAGAAATGGTAGTTTGTAATAAGCTATGTCCAGGCATAGCTAACCCGTGTACAGGGAAAAGCTAGTCTACCTCGTAATTTTGCAATTATATTGATTTTTCAATTTACAGTTAATTTGAATTCACCGTTGGGTGACGCACTTCTGATTGTGCTGTTTATATTTTACCTATGGGTTCTATTTAGTTGCAACCCGATGATATGAGGGTATGCCATATCATGCATAATTTAGGCACATGTTATAAATCACATGTCATGCATAGTTTCCATGCCATGTAGGTGCATTAGGAATTCGTATGTTGTTGTGATAGTTTTTGTGCTAGAAAAGCATGCTGTTGTGATAGCTATTTGATAAATACCTGCTATGTGGTAGGGTATTGTTGTATAATTGTTTTGAAAGAATGGACGTCAAACTTTGGTTTATGGGTAGTATGGGCCCCCATTGACCGAAATTTGTTGGATCATTAGCTGTTTATTAGTTGTAACACAGATAAGATGTAAAACTTTACTTCGTGGGGATTATGGGCCCTCACGGGTTGGAATTTGACACTTAGGTGATGTTTTGCAGTATTTTATGGGTTTCGGGGAAGTTTCTAAGGCATACTATCCGAAAACCCAGTATACACGCCGTGTAGTACCTTAAACACGCTGTGTATGGTCTTCTGTTCGGGAAGAAAAATAAAATTTTTAAGTACACACTGTGTTCCCTAAGTACACGTTGTGTAGTCTCTTCCCGTGTCACAAACCGTGTGGGCAGCGACATGAGGAAGGGAGGAGCTTGGGGGTGAACACTCCGTGTAGATGCTATACACTCCATATAGTGTTGACCTGGAGTCCACCCGTGTAACTAACAACACGGACAGAGGAAACCTTGAGACATACACGCTGTGTCCATTATGGAACACGTTGTGTAGTCTGACCTAGGGACCCAGCCATGTAACTAACAACACAGGTCAGTGTAATCCCTTCGAGTACACACCATGTGTATATTGAATAGTCCGTGTAGTTTGATCTGTGTGTCTGGTCATGTAACGAACAACACGGATCAACGGAGCTCGTCTAGTACACGTCGTGTACCCGTGGGACATGCCGTGTAGTCTTGTCTGAGGACAGACCGTGTGGACTTAGCCGTGTGGCTAGGAAACAGGGTGGTGTACATGCCGTGTGCGGGTGTAACATACTGTGTAGTTATAAGACGAGTAGTCGGCTGTGTCACAAATGACACGAGTAGTTGGAAAATAACAACATACACGCCGTGTAGATATTATACACGCTGTGTAGTTTTGTTGAATGGGAGCTGTCTGGCTTAGCCGTGTCGAAGGACCCGGGCAGGGGAAGGGAAGTCAAGTACACGCCGTGTAGTAATTTTACACGTCGTGTAGTCTTGTTTTGTGAAATTATTTCTTCCTCTTGTTCCCCTTGTGGTTCCTTCGCTATCAATTTTGATAAATCTTGAATCTAAGGTGTGTTTTTGACCTTTTAGTGTCATGTCTCCTAGACGATTGCACATTGTTCTCCAGAAGAGCGTCAATGAGTACACTCCGGAGATGGTGGGCCATGCGCTACCAGTGGATCACCCAGCAGATCCAGATGCAGTACCAGCCGTTATACCAGACACAGGCGTGGAGGCGCAGTTCCGTGAAGGTTTTATGTGGTTCATGCAGACCTTTCAGGGAGCACTACTGATTGCCACATCTATGGCTGAGCTGACTCGTATCTTCCAGCAGCAGTATCTGCCTATGTTTTCAGGGGATGGTGGACTGCAGGATGTGGATTCATGGCTAGGATTGATGCAGACTATTTTCGAGCATCTAGAGACGCCTCTAGGGCGGAGGGTCAAGCTCGTGACTTATATGTTGCGTGATTCCTCCAAGAGGTGGTGGGATGTTACCACCCAGTCAGAGCATCATAGCGACATGGCGTGGGAAGATTTTCAGGAAGTCTTCTATGACTTCTTCTTTCTAGAGACGCTAAGGGAATATTGAGCTCGAGAGTTCATGAATCTGCAGCAGGGCGCTATGTCGGTGATGGACTATTCTTCTCATTTCACCGAGCTACAGCGTTTTTCACTCGTGCTGGTGGGTGATGAGACATTGAGGGCCAGGCGCTTTGAGGATGGTCTCTGATATGACATTCGATCACTGGTGAATGTTTTCAGGTTGCCTTCAGTACACGCTATTATGAACCAGGTGCTGATTACAGAGAGGAACCTCCAGGAATCTAGTGGTGTGGGCCAGGGCGGTTCGGCACTAGTTACTGGTACTATTTCTACTGGAAAGAGGAATAGATAGATGGACTTCTATCATGGTGGTAGTACCAGTCATAAGAATTCTTCAGGTGGCCCGGTCATGTGCTACCAGTGTTTTAGAGAGGGGCACAAGAGGCCACAGTGTTCACGAGACCCAGTGGAGTGCCGAGCTTGCGGCAGGATGGGTCATCTGCAGTGCTTTTGTAGGGTCTTTCCACTGATGTCTAGTGAGAGGGGTTCTATGTAGACTCCACGTGCGGGAGCAGGACCAGCAGCTTCTTACCATTCATGGAACTGGAATACGTCAGGGCGTGTAGGTAGAGATTGTGGTCATGGTATTGGTAGCCAGACACCAGGATCTCAGAGGCAGCAGGGTGGGACAGCTCAGGGTAGCCAAGCTGTGTCGTAGGGCCGTGGCACTGGGTAGGCATATGTAGTGCAACAGACCCTACGGGAGCAGGATCTCGGACCTTCTACAGTCAGAGGTACTATTCTAGTAGATTCTGTCTTATCTTCATTACTTTTTGATATGGGTGTTACACATAGTTTCATATCTGTGCCCGTTGTGGAGAGCCTTGGGCTCTGTGTTTCTTATTCTTCTAATATCATGATGCTAGACACTCCATTGGGAACTAGAACGGCTGGTGTACGTTAGTGCAAGGAGTGCCCCCTTGAGGTTGGTGGGTGTCACTTTCTTTGGGGCATCTATGTCTTAGAGATAACGAGATATGACGTCATTATCGGGATGGATTGGTTGGTTCCCTTTCGAGCCTTTGTAGACTTCTACCGTCGCAGGGTGAGATTCACGTCACCAGAGGGTGGATAGTTTCTATACAAGGGTGAGTGGGATGTTCAGGCGAGTCGAGCTGCACCAGAGCATCGTGGACAAGGTAGAGTCACAGCCCAGATTGTGAGCTTATATCTGGATGATCAGGGGACTTGTCAGATGGATTTCCCCCCAGTGGTTGATCGTTTTAGGGATGTCTTCTCGGACGACTTTTCAGGTCTTCCTCCGGAGCGCGAGGTGGACTTCTCTATTGAGCTTGTGCCAGGAGCAGCACCGGTGTCCAATCCTCCTTATAGGATGGCCACGCTAGAGTTGCAGGAGCTCAAGAGGAAGTTATAGGAGTTATAGGTAAAGGGTTTTATCTGACCCAGTACTTCTTTGTGGGGTTCTCCGGTCCTTTTCGCGAAGAAGGAAAATGGTACCCTCAGACTCTGTATGGATTATCAGAAGCTGAACCAATTGATAGTTAAGAACTGATATCCCTTGCCGAGGATGATCTTTTTTATCAACTTCATGGAGCACGAGTGTTCTCTAAGGTTGACTTGAGATCGGGAAATCATCATCTACATGTTAGACCATCTGATATACCTCTCACGGCTTTCAGGAGTAGGTATGGTATATATTAGTACTTGGTTATGCCGTTTGGACTCACGAACGCACCAGCAGTTTTTATGGCTTTGATGAATCGTGTGTTAGATCCCTATCTGGACTCTTGTGGTAGTATTCGTGGAAGACATCTTGGTGTAATCTCACACTCGACACGACCATTCGACCCATCTTGAGATCGTATTGAGTACACTGAGAGAGAATCAGCTATATGCTAAGATCTCAAAG
The DNA here is from genome assembly GCA_963277665.1 of Viscum album. Taxonomy (NCBI): domain Eukaryota; kingdom Viridiplantae; phylum Streptophyta; class Magnoliopsida; order Santalales; family Viscaceae; genus Viscum; species Viscum album. The sequence goes on along the minus strand of OY728143.1, from coordinate 2,078,944,986 downwards.
TGACACTTTTGGATGGACCAGAATCACTTCCTGGGTCATATCATCTCAGAGCTAGGGGTTTCAGTAGACCCAGAGAAGGTGAGAGTAGTAGTTTCCTGGGAGCATCCTAAGAACTTGTTTGAGATACGGAGTTTCTTAGGGCTGGATGGTTACTACAGAAACTTTATACAGGACTTCTCCCGCTTAGCAGCGTCGTTGACGGGTCTGACTAAGAAGGGTGTGAAGTTTGTTTGGTCAGAAGCTTGTGAGACAGCCTTTCAGGATCTGAAAGGAAGTTTGACATCAGCACCGATCTTGATACTCCCAGAGCAGGGGAAGATCTATACAATTTACTTTGATGCATCAGGTATTGGGTTGGGAGCAGTGTTGATGTAGGGCGATCGAGTTGTTGCGTACGGGTCTCGGTAGTTGAGGCCACATGAGAGGAATTACCCAATGCATGATCTCGAGTTGGCTGTAGTTGTTCATGTGTTGCTCTATTGGATACATTATCTAATGGGAGAACATTTTGTGGTTTTCACCGACCACAAAAGTCTCAAGTATATCTTTGCTCAGCATGACTTGAATCTGAGGCAGAGAAGGTGGGTCAAATACCTCCAGTCCTTTGATTTTGAGCTTGCCTATACACCTGGTAAAGGTAATGCAGTAGTTGATGCACTGAGCAGGAAGACTCAGATACAGGCTGTGCAGGAGGCCAATGGTGAGTGGCAGCTTATGGCTTTGTTCTCTGAGATACATTTGGAGGTTCACGATAGTCAGGGGAAAACTTATCTTTCATCTTTAGTTGTGACTTCTACCCTCCGGGATAGAGTGAGGATGAGATAGTTATCTGATCCAGAAGGCCTAGTCCTATGGGATTCGGTGGTAAGTGAGGACCCTCCTCCTGGTTGGATGATAGGAGATGATGAGGTATCACGTTTCCATGGACGAGTATGGGTTCCAGAGGATATACGCGAGGATCTGATGCGAGGGTTTCATGCTTTAGCTTCGTCAGTTCATCTCGGGGTTACCAAGATGTACCGTGACTTGAGACGTCAGTACTGGTGGCTGGGTATGAAGAGTGATGTAGCTGGTTTTGTTATGAGGTGTTCCACCTGTCAGCAGGTGAAGGTGGAGCATTAGAGACCAGCTGAACTGTTACAGTAGTTACCCATTCCGGAGTGGAAATGGTATGATGTCGTGATGGATTTTGTGACTGGTTTTCCGAGGTCACCTCGAGGCAATGATGCCATGTGGGTTGTTGTGGATAGACTCACGAAGACAGCTCACTTTTTTCCAATCAAGGAGACCTTCGGTGTTGACGAGCTCGGAAGGCTGTCTATCCGAGAGATCGTACGTCTTTATGGGTTCCCTCGTTCTATCATTTCAGATAGGGATTCTCATTTTACGTCTCGTTTCTGGCAGAGTTTTCAGAGGGCACTGGGTACACAGGTGCTTCTGAGCATGGCATACCACCCTCAGACAGATGGCCAGTCAGAGCGTACGATACAGGTGCTAGAGGACATGTTGCGTGCATGCGTCCTAGACTTTGGGGGCTATTGGGAGAATCATATACCCCTAGTCGTGTTTTCCTACAATAACAGTTTTTAGGCGACTATTGATATGGAACCATATGAGGCTTTATATGGTAGGCCATGTCGATCACCTTTGTGCTGGTTAGAGGCAGGTGAGGTAGCTTTACTAGGACCACGTCTCATGCAGGAGACTTCTGAGTAGGTCTAGTTGATTTAGAAATGGATGGCTACTGCATAGTCTCATCAGAAGTCTTATGATGATCACCGCAGATGACCTTTGGAGTTTGTGGTCGGGGATCAGGTTTTCTTGCGTGTTTTGCCGAGGCTGGGACACAGGCGGATCAGGAGATAGGGTAAACTTTCACCGAGGTATGTGGGGCCATTTGAGATTCTAGAGAGAGTCGGGCCGGTTGCCTATCGGTTGCAGTTACCATAGAGTTACTGAGCCATGCACGACGTCTTCCATGTATCTCAGTTGCACCGCTATCATCTAGACCCGTCTCATGTCTTTTAGCCAGAGGAGGTTGAGCTTCAGATGGATGCGTCCTTTGAGGAGCATCTGATTTGTATTGTTGGAAGGAGCACGAAGGTTCTTTGAGGCCGGTCAATTCCTCTCGTACGGGTGCTATGGTAGCATGGCCGAGTGCAGGACGAAACGTGGGAGCGGGAGACCGATGTACGTGCTCAGTGGCTGGAGTTGTTCTGAGCTTTATCTTTGCCACCCTTAGAAGGGCAATTCGGGGACGAATTTCTTTAAGGGTGGAAGTTTTTAAGAACCCGGTTCTTATCTTTGAGGTATGGGTTTCTTCTTTTCTCTTTCCCTAAAGTATTTTTGAGAAAATAAGGAAAATGGGGAAAATCCTAAATTTTGGAAGTACACGCGTTTTACTTTTTCCACACGGCGTGTACTTTTGGCCGTGTGGGATGAGTACCTAGGGCGTGTGTCCATGATGACGATGAAGGGTGTAGGAACCAAATACATGCCATGTAGTGGTCCCTTACACGTCGTGTAGTCAGTCAGTAGGAAAATAGTAAGGCAGTAGCCAGTTGTGCGGCAGCACACGCCGTGTACCCATGAAGACACGCCGTGTAGTCATTTCGGCAGGTGAACAGTGCCGCGCTGGCAGGAAGCCGCCAGAGGAACAGTTTAGAAATGGGAAGTACACGCCATGTACTTTGTTTTTTTCGCTTAAAATGGGCAGTATCCTCCCCTGTTCACAGGGAAGTATTAGAATGAGAAGAAGGAGTGGGAGGGGATGGTCGAACCTTCGGAGATCCTCCGAGCACACGTCCGGAATCCGTTTCCACCTCGGGCGATCTCGTTGGAACTGCACGGGTAAGCCCTCTACCCTTCTCAATCAGTTCTTTCCAATTCTTCCCCTAATGAGAGTTATTTTCGTTTAAGAGAGAATTATTTTACCTCGGATCTATGGCGTTCTTGGACGTTTCAGATGGCATCGTTCACGTATAACGTTCATTGGCATTAGAGGTGGGTGGCTTGGTGTTCATTTTTTCAATTGTTGTTTGTTTTGTGTATTTTGGTGCCACAAATGCATTTTGGGGTGTTGTGTGGCTGAGGCCATGGATATTTTAACTACCTAGAACTATATAAGTAATTAAATAAAATTGTAAAATTGTTGTTTGGGATTAGTGCTTGGATCCAGGACCACCCCAGGGGTGTGTTCCTCTGTTTAGCTGTTTGGCCCGGATACCCGAGGGTATGCCTTTAAAGTAATGATTGTAGATTTTAATTGAGAGGAATTTCTTGTGAATGTTTCTTTACCTGTTGGGAATGGCCCGATTACTTGTGCCTGAGGGCAGTGTTTACTTAGCCCGTGGGCGTTGTTTTTCTTAGCCCGATGGAAGTTGTTATCCTAGCCTATGGGCAACTCTTCAGTGCCTGTGGGCAATTGATTTTGTGCATGTGGGCGACACTTCTTACGCCTGTGGGCAATATTCGTGTGCCTGTGGGCAGATTATTATATTGGATACTCTTTACCTGAGGGTAGGGGTGTACGTGTCTGAGGACATTAGTTGTTTACTTAGAATATTCACTGTGGTGATATTTTAAATTAAATGATTAAAAGATATTAAAATGGAAATATAACTGGTTAAGTTAGTTACTTTTCAGTACTACTTACTTATTTCATTTTACTACTGCAGACTGTTGTTTCATTCTTTCACACAGTTGGGCACGGGCCTTTGGTGGGTGCCTACTGGGATTCATTTCTCACACCCTGTTTCGGTCATGCTTTTCGGCCCAAACAGATTACATGTCTGCAGGTGTAGATAAGGGCAAGGACCCTTATACAGGTAATTGATTGTTGCTGGGGTGTAGGAGAGCATGGGAATGAGTACTGGATCATGATGTTGTGGGTTGTTCTATTTTTCTTTCTGTACTTGTACTTCAGTTGTGATGTATGGTTTGCAGTGTAACATGTTCTGGCTGTTTTATAGAATAGTGACATACTGCATCTTCATATATATATATGACTGCTGGTTTATCTTTTTTTCATCAATTGTTTATTCCAGTTGCGTATGGTTTATTGCTTCCGTTGTTGTTATATGTTTATCTTATATTCCGCTGTGCTACACTTTGACAAATTAGGGCATAATTTCCCCACTATCAGACATGAGCCCTCGCTGCTAGTCGGCAGCCTCTGGAGTTTGGGGAAATGCACTTGAGGTCACGTGGTGAACCAGGTTCAGGGCACCCATTGAGTGGCACCTGGAACCGGGATGTTACAAATCTGTCTGGGCATCTACATACCAGGTGGCCCTGAAGGTCTTGAGGTGGCCTAAAGGCCTTGAAGTGGCCTGAAGGACTTAAAGGTGGCCCGAAAGCCTTATTGACTAGATTTCCTGAGTGGTCTGAAGGCCTTAAGGACTCCAAGCCTAAACCGGTGGCCCAATGTGAATAGTCATGCCTGCTATAGTACCGAACAGTAACTGTTACAGAACTACTGCATTGCCTGCTACAGTAACCCATAATTATGCCTTTTCTTGGTTTCAAACCTGGGTCTCATGGATGCACTTAAGGAGACCTCACCAACTGGGCTAAGGCTCATGTTCTCCTTTGTCTTCTCATTATAGATCTGGGATATCTCATATCCATCACGTCAAATTTCTTCCAACTCTTGAATCTGTAGCTTCCTATGCTTACCTACATCTGAAAGATTCATATTACATTGTTTAATAGCCAATTATGCATGGTGTTCTACCTCCAATGGGAGGTGATAGGCCTTTCCAAACACAATCGGGTATGGTGACATTCCTATTGGGTTTTTAAAAGCTGTACGGCACACCCAAAGTACATCATCCAAACGTAAACTCTAGTCTTTCTTGTTGGGCTGTACCATTTTTTCCAAAATCCGCTTAACTTCTTAATTTGAGATTTATACTTTTCCATTAGTTTGGGGATGATATGTAGTGGAGACTTTATGATCAACCCTATACTTATAAAGAAAATTTTCCATGTTGATATTGAAAAAATGTGAACCCTAATCACTAATAATGAATCTCGGCAAACCAAACCTGCTGAAAATCTGAGACCCTGCAAAATCAACAACCACTCAAAGAGTCATCAGTCCTGGTAGCCTTTGCTTCCACCCATTTAAATACATCATCTATATCTAATAAGATGTACACAGAGCCAAATGAATTTGGAAAATTCACCATGAATTCAATGCCCCATGCATCAAGGATTTAACAGAATAACATGGGTTGTTGGGGATTTTCATTCCTCTTGGAGATATTCCCTGTGAATTGACATCAAATGCATGACTTGAAAAATATATGGGAATCCCTATACAATGCTGGCCAATAAATTCCTGAGTCAAGGACCTTCTAAGTTATATGTGGTGAGACAAAGTGTCCCCCACAAGACAAATTGTGGCAGAATATCAAAACATAGGTGAATTAATGGTCAGGGACACACCGACGAACCACTTGGTCACTAAAAAATCTCCACAAATATGGGTCATCCCAAATGTACCACTGAGAATCATGATTAATTCTATGGTATTGTGAAGTTATAAAATCATTGGGGACCCTATATGTTTCCAGAAAATTCCCAATGTCTGCATACCAGGGGGTAAGGTCCACAACATCATAAAGGTTTTCATGAGGGAAGAATTATCCAATATGGAGGGATAAGTCAACATGGTTGTCTAATGGTGGAGAAATCATAATAATGTAGTCATATAAAACATTTTCCACTCCCCTATTATTTATAATATCAAGTTAAAACTCCTGTAAGAGGAGGATCCATTGAATGAGGTGAGGCTTAGATTTAGGTTTCTTTAGGAGAAATAAAAGGGCAGAATGGTTAGAAAACACAATGAATTTTGACCCAAGAATATATGAATGTAATTTTTTCAAGGAAAACACAATAGAAAGGAGTTATTTTTTAGTGGTTATGTAGTTTACCTGGGTAGGGTAAAGGGTACCTGAGGCATATTCAATGACATGAGGATCCTTCTCAACCCTTTGTGATAAAACTGTCCCAACAGCAAATTTAGAGGAATCACACATAAGCTTGAATGGGGGATCCCACCATGGTGGTTGGATGGTGGGAGGTGATGTGAGACTCCTTTTAGTGAATTTAAATCATCCTCATAACCTTTATCAAAAACAAATTCATAATCCTTTTTAAACAATTGATAAAGGGGAAGTGCGATCTTGCTAAATTATTTAATGAATCGGCAGTAAAAACCATCATAACCCAAGAATGATCGCACCTCACGAACACATTTTGGATATGGAAGGGTTGAAATTATTTCAATTTTTTATTTTTCTACTTGAATCCCCCCATTTAAAATAACACGACCAAGAACTATCCCCCACTCAACCATGAAATGTCATTTCTCGTAATTTAATATAATATCTTTTTCATTTTATTGGCGAAGGATAGAACCTAGGTGTGCCAAACAGTCATCAAAAGAAGATTCATAAAATGGAAGTGATCCATAAACACTTTTGTAAAATTATAAAGGTACTCAGAAAAAATACTCAACATGAATCGCTAAAAAGTACTAGGATCATTACATATACCAAAAGGCATCCTTTTGTATGAAAATATTACAAATGGACAGGTAAATTTTGTCTTTTCTTGATCTTCAAGGGCTATATGGATTTTTAAATAACATGAATAGCCATTAAGGAAACAATAATGGGACTTACGAACCAATCATTCTAACATTTGGTCAATGAAAGGTATAGGAAAGTGTTCCTTCTATGTGGGTTGATTCAGTTGATAGTAGTTAATACAGACTCGCCAATTGTTTTTCACATGTGTTGGGACCAATTCATTCCTTTCATTTGACACTACTGTTATTCCAGTTTTTTAGGCACAATTTTCACTAGGCTAACCCATTTACTATCAGATATAGGATAAATGATCCCTACAGCAAGTAATTTACTGACTTCCAATTTTACCACTTCAAGGAGAGTGGGATTCAACTGGTGTTGAGATTGTCTTACAGTATTATTATCATCGTAAAAAATTATATGGTGAATAAAAATAGATGGAATAATCCTGGTAATATCAGAAAATTTCCATACTATCACCTTTTTACACTCTCTCAAAAGGTTGAGCTGTTTTGATTCGTGCTGTAGAGATAGGTAATTAGTAGTAGTGACTGGAAATTGGTCAATACCATTAAGATATTAATATTTTAATTTAGAATGAATTGGTTTTAGTTCCAAAACTGGTGATTTTTGTATTGAGGGGGGGATTTAGGGGGAGTGAGGTCCATGAAACTATCTATCTACTCATGTTTATTCTCTAAGGAAAGAGAATCTATGGAAATGAGATTTGAAGAATCATCGACAGTCATGGGTACCTCAAAATGAACACACACATCAATTAAAGAAATAAAATTACATTTTTTATAACCCACACAACACTAAAAACATGAATCAAAACTCAAATCATCAAAGGGAGAAGAAGAGGAAAATGAGTCAGAGTATGGGTTGAGGAGAGAGTTTTGTGTGTGTGTGTGTTTAGATAGAACTTCCATTGAATATATAGGAAGAGTGTAGTTATCTTCAATGGGGTCTTTCATTGCATCAAAGATTTTAAAGCTTACCCTTTTCTCTACCGAACTCCAAGGACATCATACCTTTGTGAACATTAACGATCATCTTTTCTGATTTAAGGAATGGCCTCCAAAGTATGAGAGGATCATGTCCTTGGGTTTGGGTATCTTACATCTCGATAATATAGAAATCATTGGGGAAGATGTGATTCTTAACTCTTATAAGTACATCTAAATCACTCATGTTAGATGCATAGTACTTCTATGGGAAAGTTTCATGACAATGTTTTTCGATTGAAGCTCTCCAACCTGCAGATAAGTATACACAGAGTGAGGAATTACACTAATGGAAGCACCTAAATCTAATATAGCATATAACAAGATTGTCTATCATATGGTATAAGATATTGTGGATGTTCCCATATCCTTGCATTTGGTTTGAATTGTTGGTTGAATCAAGGATGAGACATTCCTTCCCAGGTTGACTCTCTCATTTACCTACATCCTTCATCTATGGGTGAAAATCTCTTTAAGAAATTTGGAATATCGATGGATTTTTTTAACTACATACAATAAAGTAATGTTAACTTGAACCTTTTTAAATGTATCCATTATTTCTTTATCAATATCATTATCAAAATTCTGCTTATATTTAGAGAGTATTTGGGGGAAAGGAAGAGGAATGGATTGTTCATTTGAATCATCAATGATAATTTGATTACACTTTTTATTTTGTTTTTCATCATTAAAATATTTTATAGGTGGATAAAGAGTGTTTTCAAGAGGGGGAATACTTGTTGGGTAGAATCATTGGATGTTGAAACTTCCTTACCACTATGAAGTGTTATTGAACAAACATTACCTTTGCCTTTTGGATTGGAAATAGGTAGGGAAGGTAATTTTCCAGAACCTTTCATCTTTATCTCACCGATGTTGTTCGCCAATTGTCCCACTTGAGTTCGTAGGTCTTGAATTATAACGACACAAACTTTTGAATAATATTTGTTTCCCATATTTGTGTGTTATTTCATTTTATACTCCACAGAACTCTATCCTTTAATTAATGAAGTGAGTATAATTAAATGAGACTGTTGGGTTTCAACTGTTATATGACCATTGGTCAAAATGACTATTGGAAACTAAACTCTTTACGTTATAATTATTTATTATAAATAAAAGTGATCTTGGTTAATACAGAAAGAAGATTCGATGGTCTCATCCAGTAGACTCGGGTCGTACAAAGCCCATCTGTCAAAGCTTGGGAAGGAGGTAGCATCTCTGGGCTTTGATCTAGACCAAGACCAAGTTGAGCTTCAACATGTGAAGCTTGAATGGAATCGTCTAAGGGAGAAGTTCAAGTTGATAGAAATCACCACTCGGGCAATGTTTTCTGAGTCGCCCCAAGATTCTATCACCATAGCACACCTCACACTTAGGTCATATGCAGGTGTTATAAGGGGTTATGTAACGAGGCCTTAGATAATTTTTGTAATACCTTGGTATAAATAAAATTTGTATTTTTTATTATGGTAAAATTTGTGATTTTAAAATGTCCGGATAAATATTGGATGAATATTGTTGATGAATTTTGAAAAAGGGTATTTTAAAATATTCATGTAAACTTTAAATAATTAATAATGTGAAATGATTTTCAAAAAATGGTCTTCTACAGTTGTGATCATTAAGAAATTTAGATTCTAATAAGATCAACGTGTTTTTTTGTGAATAGTAAAGTATGAATAGTAACATACCCTTATGAATAGTAATAAATAGTAAATCGGCCAAAAAAATAGAAACATCACCCATGAATGCATAAATACGATTTAGATATCTTAAAAGTAAAAAAACGACCATAGTATAAGTTTTTTTATTTTTGTATGTCATAAATTTTTTATTTAAAATTTTAAAATTAATTTAATAATTAAAAATAAAAATTTATTTTTATAAAATTTAATCATAAATTGTTACTTTAATTTCTTATGGTTGTATGATAATTTTAGGGGACCTTGATTACTTTTTCAAGGTGTTACAAATTAAGTTATAGTTTTAGAGTTTTTTTTTTTGAATAAATAATGATTTTATTTAAAAATTAAATTAAAAATATTTAAAAAATATATTTTCATAAAATGGAGTTCATTTTTGAATTCAAAGCATTGATATTATGTTAGGGTAAATTTTTGGGATTTTTCTGAAACAGTTGAATTTTCGATGAATAGTAAAAATACAGTTTTGAGTTTCGGGTGTTTAATGACATCATTGATGATGTAATCATGTTGTAATCAATCTATTCGACTTGTGAATAGTAATATATGCTATGACGTGTCCCAAGTGGCTAATACCATGGGTAAACACCATGTTCAAGCCCATGGTTTTTCAAATACCACCGATGATGTGTCCCTTGGAAATTAATTAAATATTCCCTCACTTTTCCTATAAATACCAAGTCATTATCTCATTATTTTCATTCACAAATCCTTATCAACTAAGATATGGTCTTTATACCTCCCAAGGAGTCCTCCCAAGGTGACCTCAATCCCCCCAAGGTCCCAACCTTCGAGCTTTCGAAGATACTCTTCAAGGTAAGGGAAAACTTTCACCCTCCTCTTTTAAGTCATGACTTCCTTTATGTTATGTCTTCTAGTTTTCATTTTATTATGTGGGGGTATGTTCTTCTATATCATTCTTACTTTACATTTTATTTTCAATTTATGAGATACCCTTTCTACTCTCATCAACTTATTTTCTGAATTTTTAAGTGACGCGGTTAGGCTACTGAAATTTCGTAAAAGAAATCACATCTTCTCTTTTCCTTCGAGTTTAATTTTCATATGGTATTGCCTTCAAATATCCATACCATGATATTATTTATTTTTATTCTATACACATACTATATTATGAGTTATTTATTAGTGGGTTACTCTCATCCCCTCTCTTTTCAATGTTTTATAAAATGATGTTATGTAGCCATTATGCTGCAGAATGTTCGTCTCAAAATCTCTCTCTTTTTCTCAAGAAATTATCCTGTATTATTTATGTGGATACCCAAATATATTTTCATTTATAAGGTTATTAATTAATACATAATTGATATATTTGATTATTTAATTGACATCCATATAACCCTCACTCCCTTTCTATGGGTTATAAATGACATAATGATCTTATTTTTAAGTACTTTTTAAACGTCATAATTTTGACATAAAACCCATTTATTTGACTCTATTTTGGTTATTTATGAAATTTTTTATTATGATATATGTGGATCACATGAAAATAAATACATATTAATGTTTTACCCTGATAGAGCTCCAATTCACTGGGTAAAGAATTGATCTCTAGAGATGATAAGTTTCATGAAACCTTGGTGAATAACCTTGGTAATTTTTATGACACCTTGGGAATGAACCTTGGTGATATGTTCATGAATGTCTAAATGAAATGTTTAGCCACATATTCAAGTTTTTATTCATGTTATTTTCATTATGATATGCCTCTTTTTTTGTTGCTCATTTCTTGTGGTTTTCATCAAGTTCTTATTGATATCACAAGTAAACTGATTCCCTTGATTTCCTTACTAGGCCTTCTACTCACCCTTTCATTTGATGTATGTCTTCGGGTTATGAGATGAAGAATTTGTACATAGGATGAACTTATGATGAAGCTTTACAAGTGTATTGTAATAATGTTTTATGTTGTTTTCATGTTTTATGTTCCTAATTTACAAGACATTATACTTTAAAGATCCTCTGTTTTTAAAATGTAACGAAAAGTCATGTAGTAAAAAGGCAGATGCCATAGTTGGTATCAAAGGATAGTTTAGTTATTTATGGAAATTAGGATATGAAAACATTAGGAATAAACCTATAGAAAAGTTTAAATATAGTAATAATTCCTGGTATTTTGGTGAGTATTGAGTAAGTGGTTTATCAAGAAAATACATCCCTGTCTGGATACGAGCAGGTAGAGGCAGCTCTTGCACAAATGTACCTAGGAGTGAAAAATCTGACAATGAGTTTTGGGCTTGACCTAGGGTATCCTGGTACATGACAATGGGCCTTGTTTCACTCTTGGTTATGACACTCCCAGGGGATATGTTTGGTTAATCATAAGCTTTTTTATGAATCATTGTGAAGGATTTATAGAGAAATGTAATTGTTTAAAGCATGAAGTTTTAAGACATAAAATCATTTATAGTTAAAAGATTCATAAATGAAATAATATTCTCACTAAGGTTTTATTCTTTTAGAAAATGGCGAGAAATATGAGTAACCATGTAAATGGTGACCACAATGTACCATGAGCTGACGGCCCTCTGATGGAATCTGGAATGGAAACTTTCATGCAAATGATGAACCAACTGACTCAAGCTATAGGAAATAACTTGAATCAAGCTGAGAGGTCAACCTTACCACAAAGGGGAAAAAAATTGTTGAATCCTTTATGTGTCAACAAACACCAACCTTCAGTGGATCTACCGACCCATTGATTGCTGAACAGTGGATCAGCTCTATTGAGAAGATATTTTTTGTGCTCCACTGTTCTGAATAAGAGAATGTTACTTTGGCTGTTTATCACTTACAGGGAGAAGTTGATCAGTGGTGGGAACTGATTAAAAACACAAGGCCACAAGTGGAAGTTGAATCTTTTGAGTGGGAAGAGTTCAGAGGGATATTCTTCAATAAGTATTTCCCTCGATCAATGAGAACAAGAATGGAGAATGATTTTCTCGAGCTGAAGCAGAAGGAGAATGAATCTGTAGGAAGATACGAGATGAAATTCACAAGGATTTCACATTACACCTCTAGATTTGTCATGGATCCAAATGGTAAGGTTGATATATTCTTTGGTGGACTGAGATCTCATCTGTGGAAGAATCTATCCAACCGAGATTATGATAGCTATGAAGAGATCGTGCGAAGTGTAATAAAAGTTGAATTGGAGTTTAGTGAGACGCAATGGTCTCATAAATCCAATGACAAGAAAAGATCGATGGAGACAAGATTAGGGAAGATCTTCGATCAGGAAAGATGAGGCAAGAAAGTACAACATCCCACGTGTAATAAATGTGGGAAGAAGCATTTGGGGAACTACCTACTCGGGAGCAGGAAGTGCTACAAGTGTGGTAGAGATGGCCACATTGTGCGGAATTGTCATGGTGAGGTGAAGCCACAACTTCTCAACATTAACGATAAGGGGAAGATGGTTAAGGCCCTACCTGATGTCCAATGCTATAAGTGTGGAAAACTTGGGAAATTTTCCAATCACTGTCCAAATCCTAGGGCAGTGGAGGGGAATCACCATCAGCCTCAGCAACAACCAAGGGAACAAGGTCATACTTTTTCAATCACTACAACTGAATTTGAATCACCAAATGATATGGTGGAAGGTACTCTTGTTGTTCTCCCAAATCAAGAAAGTACTTTGTTTGATTCTAGTTCTACACATTTCTTTATTTCCTCCAAGTTTGAAAATAATTTAGAATCAACCCTCGATTTTCTAAAAGTAGAGTTATCAGTCAAGACTCCTGGTGGGATTATCCAAGCATTGTCAGTGTTTAAAAACTCTAGTATTTACTTTAGTGAGCACAATCTTATCACAAATCTAGTAGTCATTCACATGCTATAATTAGACATTATACTGGGGATGGACTCTCTCTCAAAGTATAATGCTAAGATCAAATGTAGAAGCAAGTAAATCTCAGTATTCTTGAATGGAAAACCTACAGCTATCTTCCAAGGAGAGATATCTCAACCTAATATTTTTCTAGAAGAAACTCCTATATCCTTATTTATGGATTTTATTGGTCAAGAAGAAGAAGGAAATGAGAGTTTGAGGATAGAAAATTTCCCCATCGTCTAGGAATATGTTGACATATTTCTTGACGAGTTACACAGACCTCCCCTAAAAAGAGAGTTAGAGTTCACCATTGAACTCGTACCTGGATCACATCCGATATCAAAGACCCCCTATAGGATGGAAAATGTAGCACTAGAGGAATTAAAGAAACAACTCCAAGATCTTTTGGAGAAGGGGTTTATTCAACCGAGTGTGTCTCCTTGGGGAGCACTAGTTCTCTTTGTGAGGAAAAAGGATGGATCAATGAGGCTATGCATTGATTATAGATAATTGAACGGGATCACAGTAAAGAACAAATACCCTCTTCCAAGAATTGATGAATTATTTGACCAAATTTATGGGGATCAATTCTTCTCTAAGATTGATCTTCGATCTGGTTATCATCAATTGAGGGTGAAGAAAGAAGATATTCCAAAAATTTTCTTCCGGTCAAGATATGGGCATTATGAGTTTGGTTTTATGCCCTTAGGACTGACCAATACACCTTCTATTTTTATGTATTTGATCAATATAGTCTTTAAGGAATACCTTGATGACTTTGTGGTAGTTTTTATTGATGATATTATGATATATTACAAAAGTTGCGAGGATCATGAGGATCATATAAGGGTTATTTTTAAAACTCTATGGAAGGAGAGGATTTTTGGAAAGTTCACCAAATGTGAATTCTGGTTATAGAAATTTTCTTTCTTGGGGAACATTATTACCAATGAAGGAATCACAGTTGACCCTTATAAGAGGAGTGGCCTCAGCCTACAACGATAACTAAAATTCGTAGTTTCCTTGGATTGGCAGGATATTATAGGAGGTTTGTGAAAAAAAATCATGACTTTCTAATCCATTAACCAAGTTAACTCGAAAAGGGGTCAAGTTTATCTGGACAAAGGAGTGTAGAGCTGAAGAAGAGATTGGTTACTGCACCCATGTTAACTCTACCCTCAAGTGGAGAAGGATTCGTTATTTTTATTGATGCATCTCTGAAAGGGCTTGGGTGTGTCCTCATGAAAAATGACAAAGTCATTGATTATGTATCTCGACATTTGAACACTCATGAGCATAACTATCCTATGCATGATATGGAGCTAGTTGTGGTCATTTTTGCTTTAAAGATATGGAGGAACTATCTTTATGGGGAGAAATGCGATATATACATAGACCACAAAATTTTGAAGTATATTTTCACACAAAAGGAATTGAACATGAGACAGAGGAGATGGTTGGAAATTGTCAAATACTATGATTTTTCAATTCATTATCATCCCGAAAGAGAAAAAAAAGTCATTGATGCATTAAGTAGGAAAGACCCTGTTGTTCTTTCCATGATGAGGATCCAAAGATATCCTTTTATCAATGACCTAGTAAAGCTGGACATGGGAATTATAAGGGAAGTGACATCATCAACCCTAACCCAAATGATTTATCAATCGTTATTACTAGAGAAGATCAAGAAATCTTAGAAAGAAGATCCTTTGTTATAGAAGAAGTTTGAAGCTGTGAAGGATGGGAAGTTTCCTGAGTTCAATATTGATCAAGAAGGTGTACTGAAATTTCGTACAAGACTATGTGTTCCATCTATTTCATAAATAAAGAAGGAGCTAATGGATGAAGCTCATAGCTCTACTTTCTCTATACATCCTGGAAGCAAAAAAATGTATAGTGGCCTTCGTGATTATTATTGGTTGGATAATATGAAAAGGGAGATTGCTGACTACACTTCAAGGTGTTTGGTATATCAAAAATTGAAGTCAAAGTAACAACTTCCTAAAGGGGTATTGCAACCACTGCCCATACCAGCATGGAAGTGGGGCGATATCACTATGGACTTCGTCACTGGTCTCCCAAGAACTTTCAAAGGAAACAATGTGATATGGGTTATTGTGGACCGTCTCACCAAGACTGCCCATTTTATCTCCATTCGGGAAGATTTCTCTCTTGATCAAATTTTCAGGATTTACGTCAAGGAAGTGGTAAGGCTGCATAGAGTTCTACTTAATATCGTATCTGGTCGTGATCCCAGTTTCACATCAAAATTCTGGAGAAGTCTTCAACATGATCTGAGCACTGAATTGAATTTAAATGTGGCCTATCACCCCCAAACTGATGGTCAATCTAAAAGGACTATTTAAACACTCGAGGATATGCTGAGAACATTCTCAATGTAATTTAAAGGTGGATGGGATCAACATCTCCCTTTTTTGAGTTCTCTTACAAAAACAGCATCCACTCGAACATTCAAATGGACCCCTATAAATCTCTATATGGTAAGCGATGTAGAACTCCGAATTGTTGCCATGAATTTGGTGAGAGAAATATTCTTCGGTCTGATCTTGTGTAAGAGATGACAGAAAAGTTCCATGCCATCCAGCAACATATTAAGGCTTCTCAGAGTCGGAAAAAGATCTATACTGACAACCATCGAAGGGTCTTGTAGTTTGATGTTGGTGGCAAAGCCTTTCTTAGAATTTCACCATGGAAGAGAGTCATGAGGTTTGGGAAGAAAGGGAAGCTCATCCCTAGGTACATTGGCCCCTATGAAATCCTTGATCGTGTAAGAGTAGTATCCAATCAACTTGCACTCCCTCCAAATCTAGCACAAGTTCATGATATCTTCCATGTATCCCTCTTGAGAAATTACATACCTGACCCTTCACATGTACTAAATCCATAGGTGGTACAACTGGAACATGACCTCTCTTATGAGGAGCAGCCAGTGGAGATCTTGGATTTTAGAGACAAGGTTCTATGCAACAAGACTACCCACCTTGTTAAGGTGTTTTGGAGGAACCACAAATGCGAAAAAGCTACATGGGAACCTGAGGAGTCTATGAGGTAGAAGTACCTACACCTTTTCTTTTCTAAGGGTATGAGTTAAAATTTCAGGGACGAAATTTCTTAAGGGGGGAAGAATGTAATGACCCAAAATTTTGAATAATATTTGTTTCCCAAATTTGTGTGTTATTTAATTTTATACTCCACAAAACTATATCCTTTAATTAATGAAGTGAGTATAATTAAATTAGACTATTGGGTTTTGAATGTTATATGAATGTTGGTCAATATGACTGTTGGAAACTAAACTCTTTACATTACAATTATTGTTTATAAATACAAGTGATCTTGGTTAATATAGAAAGAAGAGTTGATGGCCTCATCCAGTAGACTCGGTCCATACGAAGCCCATCTGTCAGAGCTTGGGAAGGAGGTAGCATCTCTAGGATTTGCTCTTAACCAATCCCAAGCTGAGTTTCAACATGTAAAGCTTGAATGAAATCTCCTAAGGGAGAAGTTCAAGCTGATAGAAATCACCACTCGAGCAATGTTGTCTAAGCCGCCCCAAGATTCTATCACCATAGAACACCTTACACTTAGGTCATATACAGGTGTTATAAGGGGCTATGTAATGAGGCCTTAGATACTTTTTGTAATCCCATGGTATAAATAAAATTTTTATTACTTATTATGGTAAAATTTATGATTTTCAAATGTCCGAATAAATATAGGAGGAATATTATTGGTGAATTTTGGAAAAAGGGTATTTTAAAATATTCATGTAAAATTAAATAATTAATAATGTGAAATTATTTTTAAAAAATGGTCTTTTACAGTTATGATCAGTAAAAAATTTAGAGTCTAATAAGATCGACTTGTTTTTTTGTGAATAGTAAGTATGAATAGTAACATACCCTTATGAATAATAATGAATAATAAATCAGCCAAAAAAATAGAAACATCACCCATGAATGTATAAATACATTTTAGATATCTTAAAAGTTAAAAAACGATCATAGTATAAGTTTTGTTATTTTTGTAGGTCATAAATATTTTA
Organism: Viscum album; assembly: GCA_963277665.1. Classification (NCBI taxonomy): domain Eukaryota; kingdom Viridiplantae; phylum Streptophyta; class Magnoliopsida; order Santalales; family Viscaceae; genus Viscum; species Viscum album. Next base: position 2,078,927,752 of record OY728143.1, on the reverse strand, counting down.
TTTACAATTTTATAATTAATTTAAAATTTAAAAATGAAAATTTATTTTCATAAAATTTATAAATTATTACTTTATTGTCTTATGGTTATACAATAATTTTATGAGACCATGATTACTTTTTCATGGTGTTACAAAAAAAATTATAGTTTTAGAGTTGTTTTTTTAATAAATAATGATTTTATTTAAAAATTAAATTAAAAATATTTAAAAAAATATATTTTCATAAAATGGAGTTCATTTTTTAATTCAAAGCATCGATATTAGGTTAGGGTAAATTTTTGGGATTTTTCTGAAATAGATGAATTTTCATTGAATAGTAAAAATACAGATTTGAGTTTCGGGTGTTTAATGACATCATTGATGATGTAATAATGATGTAATAAATTTAGTACACTTTTTAGTAGTAATATATTCTATGAGTTGTCCCAAGTTTCTAATACCATGGGCAAATACCATGGGAAATCCCATGGTTTTTCAAATACCACCGATGAGGTGTCCCTTGGAAATTAATTAAATATTCCCTCACTTTTCCTATAAATACCAAGACATTCCCTAATTATTTTCATTCCAAAATCTTCCTCAACGAAGATCTAGTCTTTATACCTCCCAATGAGTCATGACAAGGTTCCCTCAATCCCCCCAAGGTCCCAACCATCGAGCTTTCGAAGAAACTTTTCAAGGTAAGGGAAAACATTCACCCTCCTCTTTTAAGTCATTACTTCCTTTATGTTATGTCTTCTAGATTTCATTTTATTATGTGGGGGTATGTTCTTATATATCATTCTTACTTTCCATTTAATTTTCAATTTATTATAGACCCTTTCCTCTCTCATAAACTGATTTTCTGAATTTTTAAGTGATGCTGTTAGTTTGTGGAATTTTCGTAAAAGAAATCACATCTTCTTTTTCCTTCGAGTTTCATTTTCATATGGTATTTCCTTAAAATATGAATACCATGATCTTATTTATATTTATTATATGACCATACTATATTGTGATTTATTTATGAGTGGGTGACTCTTTTACCCTCTCTTTTCAATGTTTTCTAAAATGATGTAATGTGGCTGTAATGCTGCAGAATTTTCGTCTCAAAATTTCTCTCTTTTCTCAAGAAATTATCTTATATTATTTATATGGATACCCAAATCTATTTTCATTTATATTAGTATTAATAAATACATAATTTATCTATTTTATTCTATAATTTACATGCATATAACCCTCACTCCCTTTCCATGGGTTATAAATGACATAATGATCTTATTTTTAAGTACTTTTTAAGCGTCACGATTTTGACATGAAACCCATTTCTTTGATTCTATTTGGGTTATTTATGAAATGTTTTATTATTATCTATGTGTATCACATGAAAATAAATACATATTAAGGGTTCACCTTAATATCACTACAATGCATTGGGTAAATAATTAATCTCTAGATATGACAAGTTTCACGATACCTTGGTGAATAACCTTGGTAATTTTTATGACACCTTGGGAATGAACCTTGGTGATATGTTCATGAATGTCTAAATGAAATTTTGTATCCACATATTCAAGTTGTGATTTATTTTATTTTCATTATGATATGCCTCTTTTTTATTTTCTCGTGTCCTGTGATTTTCATCAAGTTCTTATTGATATCACAAGTAAACTGATTCCCTTGATTTACTTTCTATGCCTTATACTCACCCTTTCTGTTGATGTATGTATCCAGGTTATGAGATGAAGAATTTTTACTTAGTATGAACTTATTATGAAACCTTAAAAGTGTATTAAAATAATGTTTTATGTTGTTTTCATGTTTTATGTTCCTGTTTTCCAAGACACTATACTTTAAAGATCCTCTGTTTGTAAAATTTAATGAAAAGTTATATAGTAAAAAGGTGGGATTCCATATGAATAGATGATTTTGTGGTCTATTGGAACTGGAGGTTCTGGGATTCCATTTTATTCACCATATCCCCAAGTCTTGTTTCATATTTGGGAGGATTAGGAGGATTATTTTGAGAAGGTTTCATACCTTGGCCTTGTTGATACCGATTTTTCTTGGGGTAGCTTAAGTTTCCTCCTTATCAGTACTGGGGTTGTGCTTGCCACCCGGGGTTTGGATTTGTCCCGAATGGTTCTTGATTGAAGGGAGGTTCTTTTTTTAATGGATTCTCTAGGAACACAGTTGCACAAGACTCAGGTGAATCATGAATTTGTGGGAACTTGTTAGAAAAATGAGTATTTTCAGAAAAAATACCACAATGTAATTGAACTGAAGAAGAGTGTGACTTACCTTGTGCTTGAGATAATTGTATTAGAAGGGTATGAATCTCATCAAGTTTATTATCTACCTTTTTCTCTAGGGATGAATAACTTACCTCATGAACTCCTCAGGTTGGTTCAATAGCTCTTGTACCAAATTGTTGTGCATTTTGAGCCATGTTGGCTATTAAGTCATGAGTGGTGGAAGGAGTTTTATCAACAAGGGAAACACCAGTTGCAGTATCAATCATTACACAATCCATGGGGATAAGTCCCTCATTAAATTATTGTATTAATAGTTTTTCACTAATCTGGTGGTGTGGGTAGCTTGAGAAAAGTCTTTTAAATCTCTCCCAGTATTTATGAAGGGTCTCTCTTTATGATTTCCTAATGCCACAAATTTATTTCCTAATTGATGTAATTCAAAAGGTAGGGAATAACTTCTCTAAAAAGAGCCTTTTAAGGTCATTCTAGCCCCCAATTATGGTAGACAGATAGTATATCCAATCTTTGGCTACACCATCAAGGTAGAAAAGGAAGGCCCTAAACTTAAATAGATCCTCATATATATTTTGGAGTTTCATTGTGGAGCACACTATATGAAACTCTTTGAGATGTTTGTGAGGGTCCTCACCAGGAAGACCATGAAATTTGGGAATTAGGTGTATGAGGATAGAACTCGGCTCAAAGTTATCTTCTTCCTCAGGATATTGGATGTATGCTGGTCAGTACTCCACATCTGGGGTGGGCAGTTCTTTTTAAGTTCAGTTATTTGTAGCCATGATTTTTGGGATTTGATTTGGTTCAATTTTGGATTGGTTTAAGACCACTTGAGATTCCACTAGGGGTTATTAAATGTTAATTTATTTACCTACTCTAGATGACCTAATTTATATGTGAAGTGAGTTTTCAATTTTAGGGTCAAATTCAAGTAGTGCTTCCTTTCCATATCGGGTTATGCAAATAAGTTGTGATATTTGTTTGATTGATTGATTGTTTTTTTTTGATTTTTTTTAAATATTTTTTTATAGAATATCAATGACTTAAAAACACTTAATAAATGAAAGGATAAAAGAAAATATAATTTTATACAACTGAATTAGAGAGAGAGATAGGAAGAGAGAGAGAAGAAGAAACACAAATAAACAGACAAAAGAAAAAACCAAAACCAAAAAAACAATAAAATGGGAGTGGATTTAAAGGAGTAAAAAAATAAAATAAAATATTAAAATGAGAAAAATAATCTTGGTTCCTCGAAAATGGTGCCAAAATTTGATCGCAATTTCGAGCACTTCAAATTAGATGTTTACTTTTCCTATAATTTCTACAGTATAGCAATAACCCTAGGTCACCTCTCGACGGAGCCTTAGATCATTAATTTAAAAATAAGGTTATGATTTTTATAATAAAAGGGTAATAGGGTTTTATAAAACATGGGTTTTTTATTTAAAAATATAAATTGAAACTATACTACTAAGTGAGAGAAACAATATGGAGAAATCATGATCAACCCGGGTAAGTGTCCCTTGATGTTCAATCTATCATCACTCTCAAGGGAATGGGAAGAATCATTGATTCCTTGATTTATAAACACTAAAACTAGTTTTTTATGTTATTTATTACTAGGTTACCACCAATTATTTTATTGATCAATGATATTGATTATCGGTGACCGCTCAAAATAACAAACTTGAATCGATGTAAAAATGGAACTCAATCAAGGCATCACATAAACAACGTGATGGGATGAACAGATTTGTATCAATGATAAAATATTACAAAAGAAAAGAACATGCATATTCATGGGTTTAAGATCCTGGAATTTATCAATCGACATAATCCATTCACACGGTCATGAAAGGGAAGGGGTGATAAAAGAGGCAACTGAACTCAAATCATCACAAGATCCAGGTTATGCATGGAAGCATAAGGATTATTGTTCCTTTGATTTGTATTCGATCATACCATAATAAACACAAAATTAGAAATTATAAATGAAGATAAATTGACAAAAAACCTAGAAATTCAATTAACTTAAGAAAATTACTAGCGTGGAGCTCAAGATTACAACAGAGGATACCCCCCAAATTGATCACTAAGAGGTTTAGAAGTACATGAGAAATAAGAGAGATAAAATGGGTGAAGAGATATCTCAAGTTCGACTCACCCTTACCTCTGGTCATTACACATGATATAATTATGGGTAGGAGTGATTTTATAGAAAATTACATCCAATATTCCACATAAATTAGTCAAGTATCTAAGGGATTAGGTGATGGTAGACTTCTTCCTTCTTATTCATATGGCTAGTTGACTAACTGAAACACGTGAAAATGACTTAAAATTTGATGGAAAACTGGATCTTTATGTTATCTATCCAATGAAGGTCTAATCATCCTAATTGGAGTTCTGAGGTCTGAGTTATGTCCCAAATACAGAAGTGTGGTCCAATCTGGCCCCCCAGAATTTATTCATATTATGGGCCTATTTTGGGCCTCCAAATGGACTAATTAGGCTCCATGGTATTCTAGAGAAATATATCACACACAATTTTTCATTCATACACCTATTTTTATCCCAATTAGATGCATGGATTATCCATAATAAATATTTATGCCCACATGTATGCTTGGGCTCTCACATATTATGGCCCAGTTTGCTTGAATTCCATCATAGGCTCTCCAAATCACCTCATCCTACAATGTGAACACCAAAACAAGTAAAATTGACCTATTAAACAGTGATAAAAATTAATTCATTGAATCAAAAAATTAAGTGAAATCTATTATTATATTTGTAATATTCATTACAAAACCAGTTTAAAACAACGGTGTAAGGGTGGAAATGAATAGTGAATCACTGTGTTATCAGTCCTTCGAAGGGTAACCAGTCTCCCAAAACTTCTCATAATATGAGTACATAGTTTAACGGCCCAAGTTTTTTATGAGATTGGTAATTTTTAATTTCTTTTCTTTCTTGTTTTGTACACAACACCAAGATAAGCTTGTGCAATACGTAACATCAGCTTAGCTTGCGATATATGTGACGCTTTGTTTGGATTGTGTTACAAACAATTTAAATTTATATTGATAGAATTTATTTTAAAAAATAATTATTATAAATGAAAAACTAAATATTATTACGTTACCTTATAAAATAGTTATTATAATGGTGGGTATGAACAATATTAACTTTCTTCAGAAAAACTATTTAAATGAAAATAAGTGAGTTTATAAAATAATAAAACCACTATTGATGGATTTTATTAGTTAAATACATATTTAATATATTCAATATAATGTTTAAAATTCATATTTTATGTTTTATAGACATGATATAAGAACAAATCCAATTTTTCATACAAAAGAAGTAATTTCCAAAAAATGTTGTTTTTTCTGCCTTTTGATGGAGCACCCATTTTCAATCTAGTTTTTGACACTTTTATATATTATATTTAACAATATAAAAAATTTTGAAGTTGGATATAAAAATTTACATTGGATAAATTTTTTATATTTTTCTGATAACTTTCAAGTTTTGATGAATAGTAAAAATACACTAAATTTTAATTAAAAACAACATTTTCATCAAAATAATTTATGTGGATAAATTATATTATTGAATGGTTTTAAAAGTAAAAATTGAATATTTTTTTACCATTTAATATAATTTTGGTCATTGGCATTAATTGTATCATTAATTTTTATGTAAAAACATTTCAATCCTTTATAATGTTTTAACTTTTAAAAACCTGTTTTTCATTCTAACAACTGGATTAATTTTAAATTAATTACTAAAAATTATGTGTTTTAAATTTTTCAAAATTGATTCCATATTTGTAATTAGTAGGTACAAATTATTTAAATAGTATTATTTTATTTTTGTGGCATTATGAATAGTAATTTTAATAAAAAATTATTATTACTACGATTAAGGGTAAATCGGGTAATTAAAGGTAAAAAAATAATATTATAATTACCCCAAAACTTGTCATGATTTAATTTGGTAAATTTTTTTCTACCAAAATAATCCTTGGGTAGATTTTGGGACTACTTGGAGACACTTAAATGACTTTAATATATTTATAATATTATATTTAAAGAAAATCCAATTTATGTTATACTTTTGTTTTTAACATGTAAAATATTTTTAATATAGGATTATATAGGGGATAATTTAGATTATAAATATTATTTATAAATATGAAATTATAACCTATATCATTTTAATTTATTTTAAATTTTTATGAAATAAAAGTTTACCGTAAAGGCTTATACAATGTTGATGCAGTGTTTGTGCAAGTAGAAGAAAAATAATTAAAATGATTATAATTAAACTTTTAAGGACTATTAAATGACCCAAAAACATAGATAAATAATTTTTTTATTTTATATATCATCCATATTTGTCCAATGTTCTAATTATTGACCATTTGGATTCACGTGGATATGAATAAGACCCTTATAATATTTTATTTAAAAGGAAGTCAAGTTGTTCACACTATAGATTTTTAATAAGTATACTATTTTAATATATGGTTTTCTACAGAATATCATCAATAATAAATAGTATATAAAAATATAAAATAATAACCTACATTATATAAATTTATTTATAATTTTTATAGATTAAATAATTATCATTAATGATGGCACAATAATGATATAGAAATTACTTTATTAATAGAAATATCAAATAAATGGTATCAAAAATATGAAAAGAAATATAATTTTAATTAATTAAGGTAATATGAGAATTTTATAGGTTACTATGAAATGTTAGGAGTATATTAAATGATTTGGTTCAAAGTTATCATGTTTTTTTTATATTTTGAAAAATTAAAATATTGAATAGTATCAAAATTGACATAAGTGATACTTTAAAATAAATAATATTTTATTAAATGTTATAAAATTCATAAAAATCTCAGGTTCAACCAAAAAACTATTATAATGTTAAATATGTCATAAATTATCCAATTGGGGTTATTTTAGCATTTTATATTAACTATAATAACCTTATATTATAAAAACACAAGTAAACAGGTAAGATTAAAACTTTTAACTAAGGGTTAAATCCAAAATATAAGGTTAATTTTGTGAACTAAACTTGTCTAAAAACATTTTTTTGAGAGGATTTAGAATAATTCTCATATTATCCTTAAAATAACTCAACTTGGTGATATTTTAAACCTAAAATAAATTTATAATAAATTAATAGTTTTGGCGTTTCCAAAAGTGCCCATCCCCTCTCTTATAAAAGGGAACTTATCATTCTCTTTTATTCACATATATAAATCCATTTGTCTCAAAACAAACCTGAAAATTTCACCTAAAAATTTCCTTAATTCATCCTAGAGGCCATAATTTTGGTATAAATCCAACCTAAGGAGTCCGTTTGTACAAATCAAAAGGAAATACTCAAAGAAGAGGTAATTGTTTTATCAACCCTTTTAAAGTTCTTTTCTTCTTATAATTCATATTCCTATGTTGTTTACATACCAAAGTAATAACTCCAGTATAATATAATTATAATATGTTATTATAATTATATAAAAACTATATTACTCCTTTTATTCATCCTACGAATAATGATATCACCATGTGTGTGTGTGTATGACTTACAGTCTCCACGTCGTGATGTAATTTGTCATTCAACACTGCTTTATTTAGATGGGTATAAAGATGAATATAAATTATTTAAATAATTAATATAACATTATAATTATTCTGTATAATTAATATACCATTCATTTACATACCATTTAACCATTAAGGAAATGATATTGTAGCTCGTGTGTACGTACGGCTCACCTTCTCCACGACACGATGAGATTCATTCTCCGTGTTAACCGTCAAGAAAGATTATAAAATATATATAATAAATAAGCATGAAATATATTACATAATAATTATACTAAAATTATTTTTATATATATATGTATGTATGTATGTATGTATGTATGTATGTATGTATGTCATTTACTTGCTTCCATTCAATTCAATAGGCAAACATAAACAACGTTCATGTGTACGTACGACCTACCGTATCCATGAACGATGAATTATATTTCACTTATATATCTATTATATGTATTTATATACAGAATATATATGATATATAAATCATGTTTTACATTTTTTAATTAATTAAATCGTGATCTAAGTAATAAGATAAAGAATAAAAAGGCAAAACACGTGTGATAAACAAAATGATTATTACCCAAAATGTTGCTTTAACATGGAATTGATAAATTAAAGGTTAATATACAGTCATAAGTGGATCATATATGGTATCATAAATATTATTATGGTTATGTTACAAGTTAATAATATGTATAAAATCACTATTCATGAGTTTTGGACACATACAGAAGAAATTTTACCAAAGGTCAGGGATAATTTTTCAGTCTCATTTTTTTATCTGAGATTGTTTATACATAAGTATTTACTAATGTATATTTATCATCCATGTCCATGTTCTATACATATGTATTATAAAATATTCTTTAAGTCCTTATACTTTTTTATAGTCAATTTTACCCATTGGTGAATTTTTATGAAATTGTATGAAAGGAATCTTTTGTCGCTTTCATTGCGATGTACTTTTTCACTTTATGAAAAAAGTATAATAAGAATGTTTTATTTTAAATTATAAGGCATAAAAGTGTTTTTTAAATTTTAAAAACACCTTATTTCCATGAATTTTAATTTAAAGTATTTCAATTTTATTTTCAAATAAATTATTTTCTTTTAAAATTTCATGACATTTTTAGAAAAGAAAACATTTTTTAAGAAGAAAGGATATTTTCCAAAAGAATTAATTTCAAGTGTTTTATCAAAATTATTTTCCATCTAAGATGAAATTATTTAAATAGGGTTATGTTTCTATCCCTATTATTACTATGGTTTGATTTTTTTGTGATGGAATGATGTTTATGAAATCTATTTATTATGATGTAATGATATTTAAGAAACCCATTTTATTCCTTGGGTTATGTTATAATGGATGATTTATGTTTTGTAGCACACATATGTATGGTTTTCATTATGTGATGGGTGGGACCTATATATCCCTCAAATGCATTGGGTAAAGGTTTATATGTCAGGATATAAACATGACTAGAACGAAAAGTAAATCTAATTTAGTAATACAGGGCTGGAATAGATAGTAAATCTGGTTCAGTAATACAGGTTTAGAATGGCAAGTAAACCCAATTCAGTAATAGACTTTTTCCATTATTATGGTCTTGTAAATGACCCTTGGATAATATGGAAATGATTTTCTATGATTATGTGTGTTTTCCAAAAATCCATGTTTTATGCCAATGATATTTTCTCAGGGCTCATGTTCCTTTATGATTTATGCCTTATGAACTACAAATATTTATTACATGACTCAAGATTTTTATATATTTTATGCATGGTATGATTTTTAAAGGTTATGTTCATGTTTTTACATTATTATGTTCTTGTCTGTTTGATATTTTCTTTGTTTACCCTCACAGAGTGTCTTAGATTCCCATTTTTTATATGTTTTCTTTTCCCTAAGATATAAGGAATTTTTTAAATAGGATTACTAAATTTGAATATATTTATAGAGATATTTAAGATCTTTCATAAGTTTGAAGAATGTATTCCAAGTTTCCAAAGGAACTAAACTATTATGGTCCTAGGGCGTGCCTTTGTAAAATTTAATGAATATTTATCTAAGAAGATGTCATATTCTTATACGTCATACTTGGGTCGTTATAGTTGGTATTATAGGAAAGGTTATAGTTAACCTTTGTAAACTAGGTTAATAAAACCTTAGAAAGAACCCTAAGTATATATCTAAGTATAGGTTACAATCCTAGTGTTTTAGAAATGATCATGAATAACCTAGGAAAAACCCTAAAGTGTCTTAAATTGAAATTTTATTCTTGATTATATGGTTTTTCCGTTATGATTAGTGTTTCTCACACTATGATTCTTAGTTTTATTCAATGGTTGGAACCTGAAGGAACCGCATTAATACAAAATGTGACGGTCAATGAAATGATTTTCCTTTTGAGCAACCAAATGGTATGTAAGCCAGAATAAAAAATATTTTATCTATGATTACACAACTTTCTTAATATATGAATCATGAAGGACTTCCAAACAAGAAAAGGAGGGGAAAACATTCTATTGATTCCTTCATGAGGTATATTCCACCTTCTTTTAGTAGGACTTATGATCCATTAGTGTCTTAACAATGGATTAGTTCCACTAAAAAGATATTTTCAGTTCTCCAATGTTCCGAACATGATAAAATCATCTTAGAAGTCTATCATTCAGAAGGTTAAGCTAATCAATGGTGGAACCTTATTAAGAATATGAGGCAAAGAGATGAAATTGAATCCATGGAATTGGAAAATTTTAAGAACTTATTTTTAAATAATTACTTTCTTTGTATTCTTCAAAAAAATATGGATAAGGAGTTCCTTGAACTTAAGAAAAAGGATGATGAATCTATTGGTACCTATGAAGAAAATTTTACAAGACTTGAAAGGTATGCTTCTGGAATTATTATCCAACCTGAAATTAAAATTGATCGATTCTTTAGTGGCTTAAAGCCAAGTCTCCAAAGGGAATTAACCATAAGGGGGTTCAATAGCTATGAGTAAATAATTCGATGTGATCTCAAGGTTGATATAGATATTAGAGTAACCCATCAGTCTTGTGGGTTTATAATAAAATAAAAATTGAATTCAAGGGAAAATATAAAGATCGCACTGAAAAGAAGATGAGTTTTACCTTATGCTCAAAGTGTGGGAAAAAACATGGAGGAAATTTTCTTAAAGGAACAAGTAAACGTTTTAAGTCTAGAAAAGAAGGTCATCAGGCAGTTGAGTGCTGAAGTAATGGTAAAAAGTTTGATAATGATGTGAATATAGAAAATGTTGTATAAAATGAACCTCTTTCACTTCAATGTTATAAGTGTAAGGAAATTGGAATTATGTTAACCAATACCCTAATCCAAGGGTTATCGATGATGATTTACATAAACAACCTATTAATTCCAAAGACAAATGTAAATCACATGTTATCACTATTGGAGATGTTAAGTATGGAAACAAAGTGGTGGAATTAGTGATTGTTTATGTAATGAGATCCCAAAATAATGTTGTAAAATCTCTTTTATATTTTTATAGAATATTTAAATATCTATATAGTGGTCCACTTTGGTTTTCCACATGTATTTGAAAGTATATGCTGAGTGGTTCCGATAACCATGAAAAATGATTGATATAATAAGGTGCAGTTTTTGGAAAACACGTGATTAAGGGAAGGATAATCCTTAATATAAGCATAATGTTGAGGTAATGATATTTTGATAAAGATATGTTGGATAGGAATAAGTAAATTGTATTAAATTAGTTACCTTGGAACAGGTTAAGGATTTATTGACATTTGGGTTATGCTATCATGGATGTATTTTACAGCTTTTTAGACTTAAGAATAAGGAAACGTGCATGTTTTCAATAAGTATATATGGTAATTCAGGTTATTACAATGACTCGAGAGAATACATGATGAAAGTGTTAAAAATTTTGGAATGTGACCAATAAGAGATACTTTATGGTATATGGAGGATAAATTTTAAACTGAGTTAGTGAGCCTTTTTCTATAGTTTTGGATTTTTAGCTTTGAGAAGGGTTGTAAGGTTATCAATTTATATAAATTTTATGTTAAACATCAGATGAATTTTATTAGAATAAAGTATTATCTCACCATAGGTGGACTTATGAATATTTTATTACTTATACTAACCTTTTTCTATGATAAATATGGATGGAATGACCTATCATTATATTTATGGATCGCATGATCTACTAACACTTTCGGAATGGAAAATTAAACTTTATTTATTTGAATAAGAGATAAAGTGGAAATTTTTCAAGACACGACCAATGGTGATATTGTACTGAAATTAATTCTTCTCGTGTTATTCAAATTTAAGAAAAGTATCTTGAAAACCAAAAATTTTATCCTAGTACCTTCTTATCCGATGAATCAGATAGTCCCTTAGATCATCGCAGATTTATAGATTTTGATTATTAACATTCTTCTAATGATGTTCTCTATCACTCTCCATCAGAACTTGATAGTTCAATTTTTCTTCCATATCCTTGTTTTCACTTCCCATCTATGTTCTACTATGTGGAAACCTAGTGATGAGTTACTTTGGGTAACTGTTATGTTTTTAACATTCCTTTTTTAAAATGAAGTTTTAGTATTCCTTTTTACGATGTGGGTTTTTATAAAAGAAACTTTCAAGTATTAAACCTTTAATAACCCTACAAAAATTCAAGTGAAAAATTCAGTTTAAGGGGGTGGTAGAATGTAACACCCTAATATTTTTATGAGATATATTTTTTAAAAATTTCTTTGATGTCTTGTGTTGTACACTACACCAAGATAAGCTTCCGTAATACGCAACACCGAATTAGCTTGTGGTATACACAATGTTATTCTTGCCTTGTGTTACATAAAATTTCAAGTTATTTTCATAGAATTAATTTCACACAAGACGAATTATAAGTTAAAAACAAAATATTATTATGTTATCTTATAACTTAGTCATTATAATGGTGTGTATGAATAATATTAACTTTCTTTTGAAAAACTATTTAAATGAAAATAAGTGAGTTTATAAAATAATAAAACCACTCTTGATGAATTTTATTAATGAAATATATATGTAATATATTAAATATAATTTTTAAAATTAATATTATATGTTTTCTATACATGATATAAGAACAAATTCAATTTTTCGGATAAAGGAAGTAATTTTCAAAAAATACAGTTTTTCCTTCTTTTGATGGCGCACCAATTTTAAATCTTGTTTTTGAAAGTTTTATATATTATATTTAACAACATAAAAATTCTATTTTGAATCAAGATATAAAAATTTACTTTGGGTGAATTTTTTATTTTTTTCTGATAACTTTCATGTTTTGATGAATAGTAAAAATACGCTAAATTTTAATTGAAAAATAAAATTCATCAAAATAATTTATATGGATAAATTATATTATTTAATGGTTTTAAATTGAAAATAGAATATATTTTTACCATGTAATATAATTTTGGAAATCGCTATTAATTTTACGATGAATTTTGATGTAAAAACATTTCAATCTTTTCTAATGTTTTAACTTTTAAAAACCTATTTTTCATTCCGACAACGGGATTAATTTTAAATTAATTTTTAAAACTTTTATGTTGTTAATTATTCAAAATAGATTCAATATTTGGAATCATTTGGTACAAATTATTTAAATATCATTCTTTTATTTTTCGGGAATTATGAATAGTAACTTTAATAAAAAAAAATATTACCGCGGTTAAGGGTAAATCAGGTAATTAAAGGTAAAAATAATATTATAATTACCCTAAAACTTGTCTTAATTTAATTTTATAATGTTGTTTTAGACTAAAATAATCCTTGGGTAGATTTTGGGACCACTTGGAGCCACTTGGATGACTCTGATATATTTAAAATATTATATTTAAAGAAAATCCAATTTTTGTTATACTTTTGTTTTTAACAAGTAAAATATTTTTAATATAGGGTTATAAAGGGGATATTTTAGACTGTAAATATTATTGATAAATATAAAACTATAATCTATATAATTATAATTTATTTTTAATTTTTAGGAAATAAATTGTTACCTTAAAGGCTTATACAATGTTGATGTAGTGTTTGTGCAAGCGGAATAAAAATAATTAAAATGATTGTAATTAAACTTTTAAGGAATATTAAATGACTATAAAACATAGATAAATCATTTTAGTTGTTTATATATTGACCATAATTTTCAAATTTTCTAATTATTGACCATTTACAGTCACATGGATATGAATAAGACCCTTATAATATTTTATTTAAAAGGAAGTCAAGTTGTTCACACTATAGATTTTTAATTAGTATACTATTTTAATATATTATTTACCATAGGATAACATAGATTATAAATATTATCTAGAAAGATAAAATAATTACCTAATTAACAGAAATTGATTTATAATTTTTATAGATTAAATAATTACCATTAATGATGATACAATAGTGATACGGAAATTATTTTATTAATATAAATATAAAATAAATGGTATTAAAAATATTAAATAAATATAATTTTAATTAATTATGCTGATACATTAATTCTATAGGTTACTATGACATGTTATGAGTAAATTAAATTATTATTTTTTTGAATTTATCATGTTTTTTTATATTTTTTAAAATAAAAATATTGAATAGTATCAAAATTGATATAAGTGATACTTTAAAATAAATAATATTTTATTAAATGTTATAAAATCCATAAAAATATAAGGTTCTACAAAAAAACTATTATAATGTTAAATATTTTATAAATAATCCAATTGGGGTGTTTTTGGCATTTTATAGTAACTATATTAACCCTATATTATAAAAAGATAAGTAAACACGGTAAGAGTTAAACTGTTTAAGTAAGGAATAAATCCAACATATAAGGTTAATTTTGTGACCTAAACTTCTCTAAAAATCATTGGTTGAGAGGATTTATATCCATACTCATATTATCCTCTAAATAACACACATTGGTTCTATTTTAAACTGAAAAAAAATTATAATAAATTAATAGTTTTAGAGTTTCCTAAAGTGCCCCTCTGCTCTCTTATAAAAGGGAATTTATCCTTCTCTTTTATTCACACATATAAATCCATTTATCTCAGAAAAAAACTGAAAAAATATCCTATAAAATTTCCTCACTTCATTATAGAGTCCACACTTTGGGTATAAATCCAACCAAAGGAGTCCTTTTGTATAAATCAAAAGGAAAAACCTGAAGAAGAGGTAATTATTTTATCAACTCTTTCAAAGTTCTTTTCTTCTTATAATTCATCTTACTATATTGTTTCCATACCAAAGTAATAAATATAATATCATATAAATTTTGATATTTTATTATAATTATGGTACAACCATATTCCTACTTTTATCCTTCCTACGAATAACGATATCACCATGCGTGTGTACTTACGGCTTACTGTCTCCACATTGTGGTGTAATTTTTTATTCAACGCTACTTTATTTAGATGGGTATAATGATGAATATAAAGGATTTAAATAATGAATATGACATGATAATGATTATTTATAATTAAATATCATCCATTTACATACCATTTAACCATTAAGGTAATGATACCATTGCTCGTGCGTACATACGGCTTACCGTCTCCACGATGCGATGATATTAATTCTCCACGTTAACCATTCAAGAAATATTATAAAGTATATATAATAAATAAGCATGAAACATATGACATAATAATTATACTGGAATTATGTATATTTATATATATATATATATATATATATATATCATTTACTTGTTTCTATTCAATTCAATAAGAAAACGTAAATAGCGTTCATGCGTACATACGGCCTACCGTCTCCATAAACGGTGTATTATATTTCATTTATCTATATATTATATACATTTATATACTGAATATATATGATATATAAATCATTTTTTACATTATTTAAGTAATTAAATCATGATCTAAGTAATAATATCAAGAATAAAAAGTCAAAACACGTAGGATAAACAAAACAATTATTACCCAAAACATTGCTTTAACATGGAATTGATAAATGAACGGTTAATATAAAGTAATAAGTGGATCATATATGATATCATAAAAATTATTATAATTCTTTTAAAATTTAATAATATGTTTAAAACCACTATATTGGAGTTTTGGACACATACGGAAGAAATTAGACCTAAGGTGAGGGATAATTTTGCAATCTCATTTTTTTATCTGAGATTGTTTATACGTAAGTATTTACTGGAGTATATTTATCATCCATGTCTATGTTTTATAGATATTTATTATAAAATATTCTTTATATACTTATAATTTTTTATAATAAATTTTACCCATTGGTGAATTTTTACAAAATGGTATGAAAGGAATCTTTTGTCGCTTTCGTTGCAAGGTACTTTTTAACTTTCTGACAAAAGTAAGAGAAGAATGTTCTATTTTAACTTATTCGGTATGAATGGATTTTTAAATTTTCATAACACCTTATTTATATGAATATTACTTTACAATATTTCAAGTTTATTTTCAAATAAATTATTTTCTTCTAAAATTTCATGACATTTTGATAAAAGAAAACGTTTTTGATGAAGAAATGGTATTTTCCTCAAGAATTAATTTCAAGGGTTTTATCAAAATTATTTTCCATATAATATGACATTATTTAAATATTTTTATGTTTATATCCCTATTATTACTATGTTTTTATTATTTTTATTATAGAATCATATTTATTAAATCCATTTGTTATGATGGAATGATGTTTAAGAAAACCATTTTATTCCTTGAGTTATATTATGTTAAATGATTTATGTTTTTTTGGCACACATATGTATGGTTTTCATTATGTGATGGATGGGGCCTATATCTCTCTTCAATGAATTGGGTAAAGATTTATATATCATGTGATAAACTTGACTAGAATGGAAAGTAAATATAGTTCAGTAATACAGAGCTGGAATGACAAGTAAATCCGGTTCAGTGATACAGGGCCAGAACGGAAAGTAAACCCAATTTAGTAATGGACTTTTTCCATTACAATTATCTTGAAAATGGGTCTTAGATAATATGGAAATTATTTTCTATGCTTATGTGTGTTTTCCAAAAATCCATATCTTATTCCAATTATATTTTCACATGGATCATGTTCCTTTATGATTTATTCCTTATGAACTACCATGATTTATTCCAAGACTCAAGATTTTGATATATGTTATATATGGTATGATTTATAAAGGTTACGTTCATATTTTTATATTCTTATGTTCATGTCTGTTTGATATTTTCTTTGTCTGCCCTTATTGAGCATTTGAAGTCACACTTTTTAATATGTTTTATTTTCCCCAAGATATAAAAAAATTAAGTAAGAGTACTAAAGGGGAATATTTTTATAGATATGTTGAAGATGTTTCACAAGTTAGAATAATGTATTCCAAGTTTCCAAATGTACTAAACTATTATGGTCCTTAGGCATGCGTTTGTAAAATGTAATGAATATTCATCTAAGAAGATGTAATATTCTTGTGCATCATGCTTGGTTTGTTATACATAGTATCATATGCTATCAATATAGAGATATAATTTTCAAATTAATATAACTTTTAAGGGAATAAAGATAAGAGAATAGATATTGAACACTTTGGAAAAGGAAATAAAATAAAAAAAAAAGGAAGAAGGTAAGGGTGGAATTTTTAGGTTGTAATAAATGTGAAAAATAAATATTGTGAAAAATTTGAAATTTTTCTAAAATTTTAGATAGAATATTCATAATGCTCATGATTACTGGGGAAAAAAGAAACTGAAAATATTCAATGCTTCAATAATAAGGATATGGGACACTATGTAAATTATTTTCTAAGGCGGTAAGGTAATTTCCTTCAAAAAAGGCCAAGGGAGAAAGGATAAACTTATACAATCACAAAAGTTGAGGTTGAAGCCCCTAATGATGTGGCGGCATGTACTTTAATCATGTCCTCAAATTTATTTAATGCTTTATTTGATTCAAGATCTTCATAGTCCTTTATATCTTCCATGTTTTCCAAGAAAATTAAATACTTTCTTACCACCTTAGGAATAGATTTATCAATAAAGACTCCTAGTGTAAGTATCACTACAATAAGGATGTGTTAATTAGTTCCCATCATGACCCATAAACATGCCCTATTTTATGAATTAATTATTATACCTATGGTTTATTTTGATATAATACTTAGTATAGGTTATAATTAAAAATATGGTGCAAAAATTTATTGAAAGGATAAGGAAATTATGATTCATGATGAAGAAGTGTAATTTCTTATATTTAGAGGGGATACTCCATCGTATTAGTCATGTTTAGATCCACCCCTTGTAGCTCTCATGATTGTGATTCTTGGGGAATAATATCACACACAGTCTATGGATAGAGAATGTAATATTGAAATTGAGTATATAAATATTATATGTGAATACATTGATGTATTTCCTAAGGAATTACATGGAAACCCAAAAGAGTATGAAGTTGAGTTCTCTATTGATTTGATCCCTGATGTAAGACCAATATCAAAAACTCTATATTGAATGGCCAATATTGAATTAGTAGAGTTAAAGAAACAACTATAGGATTTTTGTGAAAATAGATTTATATTACCTATTGTTTCACCTTGGGTAAAACCTATTCTTTTTATTAAGAATAAATATGGATCTATGAGGATGTGGGCTAATTATTGGGAAATCAATGATATTATGTTAAAGAAAAAGTATCCCCTGCTTTATATTAATGACTAATTTGATAAAATTAATGGAGCTCGATATTTTTCAAAAAATGACCTTCATTATGGGTATCATCAATTATGAGTAAAGAAGGAATATGTTCTGAAGACAACATTTCATATGTGGTATGGACATTATGAGTTCATTGTTTTTCTATTCAGATTAACTAATTTACCCTCTGTCTTTATGGATTTAATGAATAGAGTATTCAAGGAATATATTGATAACTTTTTTTAGTGTCTGTTGATGATATCTTGGAGTACTCTAAGAGATATGAGGACCATGAGAATAACTTGAGGATCATTCTTTAGACTCTTATAAAAAAATAGATATATGGGAAATTTAGAAAGTGTGAATTTTTTATTTAGAATTTTTATTTTCTTGGAGATATTGTCTCCAAGGATGGAATCTCAGTTGATCCTATGAAGAAAAAGGTAGTCCAAGAATGGAAAAAACCAACGAACATAACCGAGGTATGTATTTTCATTGGTTTATCATGTTAGTATAGATGATTTTTTCAAAATATTTCTTGATTGGATAACCCAATAACCAAGATTTCATATAAAGGGGTTAAGATTATATATAAAAAGGAATGTGAATAATTTTTTTAATAATTGAAGTGAATATTGGTTAATGTTCTGATTTTGACTCTACCATCGTGAAATTATGGATTTTTGATTTATAGTGATGCATCGAAGAAGGGAGTTGGTTATTTCCTTATTTAGAATGATAAAGTTATTTATTATGCATCAATGTAGTTAAATATTCATGAAAAAAAACTATCCAAACCATGATATTGAGTTGGAATCTATAATATTTTATTTGAATATATAGAGACATTATCTCTATGGTGGAATATGTGATATATACATGGATCATAGTTGTCTGGATTACATTTTTTCAAATAAAGATCTCAACATGAGGAAAACTTGATGGCTTAAGCTACTCAAGGATTATGATTTCTCAATACACTATGACCTAAATATGGAAAATAATGTAGCGGATGAATTAAGCTAGAAAGATCAAGGATTCTTGGCCAAAATGACGATTGATAGGGATCCTATATTCATGGATTTAGTAAATATTAATATGAGAATTATTAGAAAGGGGATACATCACTCCTTTTTCAAATTATTTTCAAACCATGTTTGTTAGAAAGGATAAAGATTTATCATCCAAATGATGAGAATTTTCAAAATGAAAAAAAATACATGAATGATGGAAAATTAGAAAACTTTTGTGTTCTATATATTCCTGAGTGTAAAAGGTAATTTTTAAGTGATACCCATAGCTCTAATTGCTTTATACACCCTGGTAACACAAATATGTATTGATATTTGAAGAAAAAAAATTGTGGGATAATATGAAGTCATAAATTTATAATTATCACTACTACAAAATAGGCTTTTAACAGCACCAAAAATGGAATTTATCAGTACTAGAGAAGTGATGACTACTAGATTAAGGTTAAAATCCCTAGTCATTTATCATTTCATTCTCAAGAGCTGATAAAGGACCATTTATCAGCACTTCTATAAGTGCTGATAAAGGACTCATTTATTAGCACTTATAAAATCACTAACAAAGGGGAATACTGTAGTGTGCTATAATATCACACCGCAGCACCAAAAACACCACAAAATAAACAAAATAAAGTATAAATACATAATTTAAATGAAGAGAAAACAATTTAGGCTCGTTTTCTCGGTTTTGGCGATATGATGCGCATTTTAAACTAAAATGATACTTATATATTGAAAAAACACACTTGGAGTCATACCATTCACACCATGCATCATATTGAGGTTCGGATAATTCTTACATGTCTCAAATGACTTATGGATTGTTTTCCTAAAGTATCAAAACAATTCTAATGTGCTTTCCTGGTTTTGAGTATGCTGCTTGTCTTTTTTACTAAAATGTCATTTTAAACTGGAAACACACACTTGGAATCATATCAGTCATATGATGTGTTGGTTTGATATGATATTGATTCATACACATCAAAAATTACTTATGAATCATTTTCTTGAATTATAAAGACAATCTGAGTGTGTTTACTTAGTTTTCAATGAGTTGCACTTTTTAAACTAAAATGTTGATTTTGAACTAATAACGGACACATTAAGTCATAGTGGACACATAGTGTATCGTATTGAGGTGAGGATGATTCCTACGCATCAAAAATGACTTATGGATAATTTTCCTAAAGTATCAAAACAATCTAAATGTTTTTTCTCAGTTTTGAGTAGGTAAGTAGCCCCTTTCACTAAAATTGATGTCAATTTTAAATAAAAAGATGCAATTTGAGTCATATTGGTCACACTGTGCATTGGATTGAGTTGTGGATAATTATTACACATCAAAAATGTCTTATTTATCATTTTTATAAAGTATCAAAACAATATGAATGCGTTTACTCAGTTTTGAGTATGTTACGTGTCTTTTTTACTAAAATGACATTTTAAACTAGACACATGAACTTTGACTCATACTGATCACATCGTGTATCAGTTTTATGTGATATTAATTCCTAAATGTAAAAAATGAATTATTAATCAATTTACTAAATTATAAATAAAATAGGATCACTTTTTCTTAGTTTTTAGTGAGTGACATTTTTTTAACAAAACTGTCGATTTAAAACAGATAACGGACACATTGAGTCACACCGAGCACAACATGCATTGGATTGAGGTGTATTTAATTCCTACACATAAAATATGACTTATGGATCATTTACCTAAAGTATCAAAACAATATAAATGTGTTTTCTTAGTTTTGAGTAGGTCAGTTGTCCTTTTATTAAAATTGATGTCATTTTTAAATAAAATGATGCACTTAGAGTTATATCAGTCACACCGTGCGTCATATTGAGGTATGGATGATTCCTACACATTTAAAATGACTAATGGATCATTTTCATAAAGTATCAAAATAATATGAATGTGTTTTCTTGGTTTTGAGTAGGTGAGTTGTCCTTTTTACTAAAATTGATGTCAATTTTAAATAAAAAGACACACTTTGAGTCATATCGGTCACACCATGCGTCATATTGAGGTGAGGATAATTATTATATTCACAAAATGGGTTATGGATCATTTTAATAATGTATTAAAATAGTCTGAATTTTTTTACTCAGTTTTGAGTATGCCACATGTCTTTTTTACTAAAATTTCATTTTAAACTAGAAACACACACTTTGACTCGTAATGATTACATCATGTATCGGTTTGATGTGAGAACAATTCCTAAAAATCAAAAATGAATTATGAATCACTGTCCAAAATTATCAAGAAATCTGAGTGTGTTTTCACAATTTTCAGTGAGTGACATTTTTTGAACTAAACTGTCAATTTTAAACTGATAACAGACACATTGAGTCATATCATGCACATCGTGCGTCAGATTGAGGTGCAGCTGAGTCCTACACATCACAACTGACTTATGAATCATTTACATAAATTATTAAAATAATTTGAATTCATTTTATTAGTTTTGAGTAGGTCAATTTTCCTATTTATTAAAATTGATGTCATTTTTAAATAAAAAGACTCACTTGGAGTCATATCGGTGGTAACACCCTAAGAATTTAAAAATAGATTTAATTTAGAATGCATGAAACACTGAGTCCCTAAAAAATAACACATTTTAAAATATATTCATTAATCAAAACTTTTCCACTACTATGTTTTGAATTTCGAGAAATGGTCATCCAGAGTTATGATTAGTAAGTCATTTAGACTCTGATAGAACCAACTTGATTTTTTGATAAATAGTAACATACCCTTATGAATAGTAATATTAATAGTAATATGACCCTTATCAATAGTAAATAATTATAATATTTTATTTTCTTAAAGTAATAAGATAATAAGATCTTAATTAATTTTTCAATGTGATATAAAACAAATTATACCTTTAAAATTGTAATTTTTTGAATTAACTATGATTTTATTTAAAAATTAGATTAATAATATTTAGAAAATTATTTTTGAAAAATGTATTTCATTTTTTAATTCTACACATTGAAAAAATTTTAGGGTGAATTTTTGGGATTTTTCTGAAATTATTTAATTTTTGATGAATAGTGAAATACGGTAAAATACTGTATATACAAATTATCAGTATAATACACTATTTATGATATCATAAGTGATTTAATACCACTTGGTTTGAACTAAAATTCCATTATTACTATTTTTGGTCACATGAATTAAGATTATTCATAGTCTTGAGCAAAAATATTATAATAATGATTAAAATAATGAAAAATACCTCCTCTCCTCCACTATAAATACCACCCTAATTCCCCTCTTCCTCCCACACCTCTCAATCCTTGATAATTACCTAATTTCTGCCCAATACTCCTCTAAATAATCTTTCCCAAGTCCTGCAGCTTATAATCTCACCAAAATGCCAAAACCAAAGGCCTTAATAAGGATCTCAAGGCGAAGATATCAAGAGGTAAACATCCTCTTTTGTTTTCTTTCTTTTCTTTCATTTTATGTTATTATTTTTAATTTAATTTGGATTATGTTGGGATATGTCATTAAATATCCCCCTTACTGACCATATTATTTAAGAGTGATGAGATACCCCCTTTTTCTCATCAAAATATTTTATGAAATTTTAAGTGACGACGTTAGGCTACCGAATTTTCGTGAGAGATTTCTCAATTTTGATCTATTTTGAGTTCCTTTCTTTTATACTTCTTTCCTCATGTCCCATCATCCAAATTATAGGATAATTTCAGTAACTTAAATGAAATATAATTTTATTATGCTAATTGAATATTTCATCATCATCTCTCTTTCCTGCTCTTTTTATACTACAAATGAAAACATCATTCGAGATGTGTTAAATTATCACACTCAAGGAAGACGGGTTTTCAATTTGCATTACTATATTTAAGACTGGTCATGAAACATTTTTAATGGTTGAAACAGATATTAATATATTTATTTTACCTTATTCAATATTCTGTAATCCTTACACACTCATAATACAAAATAATAATACAAAACAAGTTCATTATGCACAAAATGGGCAAAGTTAATCCAAGCATTTATCAATAACTTTTAACTAATGAATCATCCTCAAGTATATAACCTAAAATCATTATAAGATCATATATATCTCTTTAATGTAACTAATAATATATATTAACAATTCTGTATGTTTAACCACATTTCAAATGAACTTCCATTCATAAATACAAGTAAATAGATCATGAAAACCAAGGGAGAAAATCACTTCCAAAACTATAAAATTGAATCTTTTTAACCCATCAAAGAGGTCATGAATGAACCTAATAAGGTTATACCATATAAAATAAATGTTTTTGAGGTTCTCAACTTATTATTTAATTAATATAAATTTTATTATTCACTTCGTTAATAAGAATCAAGAACACCTTCGAGCTTAAGGTAAGGGATATCTTAACTCAATTTCCATTTGTTGAGTTAAACATCAATGTCATTGGTCTTGTATTTTAATAGAATATGTGTGAATGACGTATGATTTTATTTATTCTATATATCCAATTTTATTTTTTGGGTTTATATTTTTCACACATAATTATTTTATTGATTTTTCCTCAATCTAATCATATGTTCTTGGTAAGGGTTTCATCATCTCACTTCCATCTTTGTGAGATATTTTATATTCACTAATATTACTTGTGTATGGTGTATGTATACTTCGCATTGATGTTTCATAAAATGAATATATTTATTTTCATGGTATTCAATTTATCATTTTATGACTATTAATTTTGGGGCATAGGGTTCAATTGATTACAAAGTAGTAAGTATTTTCTAACTGAACCTCCATTTTCATTCGGGTTGCTCTTATTCTCTATTCACCTCAATGAAGTTATTATTTATTCTTATGTAATCCTCATAAATTATATGTAAATTTCCCATATATGTGTACCAATCATAATCCTTCTTTATTTTTGGTTAAGTTACATGCTTTAAAATAATCTTTCAAAAATTCTTTCGAAATGCAAGCTTGATTCACAGAACTTCTAAAATTATTACTTATTTTGATGTTCACTATATAATATATTTTAAGACATATTTATCTTTTTAAATCACCCATTTAGAATTCTATTTTGGTTCATTTTTGGTTTTATGAAATAAAACATGCCTTTGCACTTTAAAATCTCTTTAATGAATTCCTTAAACTGCCCTAAAATGTTTTAATTCTAAAGCTTCTTTATAATCACTTTTTACATGATTTAACTTCAGTAGAACATAATTTATGCCTCAAATTTAATATCAATGTCCTTACCTTTAATTTTCTTTGATATACATGTTTAAAACCAGATTTATGGAAAATACAAATTATTTACCAAAAGAACTCTTCTTTCCAAAGTAAAATGGATTTTTCTCCTCACACTTTAACTTTTTGAGATATATTCCTTGTTCACCACTTATTTATTTCTTGTGGTATATGTACTGCTATTCAATATATCATATAGAGAGTCTCCTTATTATCATGATATTCTAAGGGATTAATATTTGAATGTTTCAAGGTGGTATGGGACACTTTGTAATGTTTAAAGAATATTTCCTCAAAAAAAATTCAATGGTCTCATTTAAAAGTATCTTTATTTATGTAAAGATCCTTTGATGAATCTGTATCCTCAAATATATACGGATATTGAGAAGGAATATTTTACATGTATTAAATATATATATAAATAATTCCCTGGACATTCAGCGGTGTGTGGGGCCTGCTATATCTCCTCGATGCATCGACAGGTCTCATGAGACAAATCAGTTGGCGAAAAACCCTTCGAGTTTGTTTCCAAAAATCAGATGGTTTTCTACCCACATAATTAAACCGTTTTCACAGTATTTTGGTATCATGATCCAAACACATGACATCCAATTAATAATCATTCCCTTTATTCATTTTTAGTTATTACAATCCATGAGTTTTTCACTATGACAAAACCTATGGATGTAGTTTCATTCTCTGTTTATTAAAGGCTTGTGTTTTTCATTTGTTCACCATACCATATTAACTGTGCCTAATTGTTTATGATTCAGTTATTATTGATTCGGTATTTCTCTATTTTTAACCCTTATTGAGCATTTGTGCTCGCCCCTTTCATTTTTTTTCCTTCAATAGGTTATGAAGAGGTGACTATTTATTGAGTTCTCATGGTTGTAATTTATTATTTTTTTTGTTAGGTATCATATTTTGCTACCTTTACCAATGTAATTTGGGTTACATGTACTATCCAGTTTCTTCAAGACTACTAAACTATTCATTCCTTTATGATTTTATTCCTTGTAATCATTCTAATGTAATTAGTAATGCACTGGCTCCAGTCTAGAGCGGTCGGGGCGTTATAGTTGGTATCAGAGGAGGTTTAGTAGAAACCTTTGGAACTAGATTTAGAAAACTTAGGTTAGGGAAAAAATACCTAATATGTTCTATGAGGATAAATAAGCAAGAATATCCTATAATTTTTGTAAGGAATATATTATACGGATCTTTTTAGAAAATACATTCCTATTTGGATACAAACAAGTAGAGGTGGCTCTAGCACAGATGTACCTAGGAGTGAAAACTCTGACAAGGAGTTTCGTGCTTAACCCAAGGTATCCTGGTACATGAAAATGGTATTTTCTTCACTCTTGGTTTGACACTCCCTAAGGATATGCTTAGGATAATTCAAATTTCATTTACCCACCATTATGAAGGATTTATTCCCCCAAAGAGACCAAAGAATATGGTTCTAGGATTTATGATGCTTAAATTTATGCTATGTGTTATACCATGTTAATAGTTATAGAGATTTCATAATTTTATGAGCTAATATATAATATGGAAATTAATTAGAAATGGTGCCTATCAGAAGGAATAAAAACTTCACCAATGCACATGATGTGAAGCATAATAATGATCATATCTCTAATGGTCTTAAGTCGTCTTTTCAAAGGGAGATTATCTCCCAAGTATCCTCATCATATGAGGAAATAATATCATTTTTTAAAAAGGTATGTAAATACTTCTCTGGGTCCTATGGATTTGAAGGGAATAAAAATAATGAGAGGATGGTAGAGAAATATGGGGATAAAAGGAATAAGGGAAAGAAGAGTTTTACCACATGTGAAAATTGTGGAAAGAATCACCATGGTAGATGCTTGAAGGGGATGGGAGTTTTCTATAAGTGTGGAGAAAAAGGGCACCAAGTTCATGATTTCAAGGGTAATAAAATGGTTTCTAATATACAATGCTTCAACTATAAGGAGATGGGACATTATGCGAATCAATGTTCCAATCATCAAAGGAATATACCCCAAATGCTGGTTTTGGATAATGATCAAGTTATGATGCTATCGTAGATGAAGTAGAATGATTAATATTCCTAGTCAAGAATCATGTCATTTCAATATTTTTTTAGTAATGTACTGGTCATATAAATTATGAGATATATAAGGATTTTACTGCAGTACTCTTTCATTAAGGATTTGTGGTCGTATGATGAATGGTATAAAGGAAAATTGATTCAGAATAAAGTTAAACTTTTTTAAAATATATATATTATTGAGGGAAAGACAGCCCTTAATATATATATATATATCTAAAGTTGAGATAATGACGATGAAATGATTGATTCAGATAAATACTGACTACCTTGGAACTGATTTTTGACTTGTTGAGAAGTGGTTTATGCTATCATCGATAGAGTTTACATCTCTTTTGGATTTAAGGAATATATCCAATAACATGTATCTTACTTAAGGAATATAGAAGAATGCGTGTTTCTAATATGGTTTTTACAGTAATTCAAGGTATTTCCATATTTCAAGAGGATACATGATGAAGTTATTCACATGTTTGGAATTTGAATTTTAGATCTTCTTCTTCTTGATTAAGGTTTAATGATAAGTTCATCATGGAAATTTGGATACCTTTATTATAATGTGTTGAATCAATATATTTTGAAATTTTTAACCATTTACAAAATGGTTTAAGTTGATCATTATATGGGGTTTTAGAGTTTAATGTCACAACATAATGGTTTGATTATTCTTCCATGAACATGTTGTCCAATTAGAATTCATTGTTTTTTAGTAATCAATGCATTTCCCCTTCCTCTTATTAAGATTATATTTTAACCGTATTCCTGATGTGGGTTTCCCATAAGGGAATTCTCAAGCATCAACCATTAACTTTCGAGGTTCAATTTCAAATTTCAAGGATGAAATTTTTGTAAGGAGGGAATAATATAACACCCCAAGAATTTATAAATATATTTAATTTAGAATGAATAAAACATTTATTCCCTACAAAACAACACATTTTATAATCTAGTCGTTAATCACAACTTTGCCTCTACTATGTTTTGAATTTTGAAAAACTATCATCTAGAGTTGTGATCAGTAAGTCATTAGGATTCTGATAGAACCAAATTGATTTTTTTATGAATAGTAACATAACCTTATGATTAGTAAATAATGATAATATTTTATTTTCTTAAATTAATAATATAATAATATCTTAATTAAGTTTTCAATGTGATATAAAACTAATTATACCTTTAAAATTGTTATTTTTCAAATTAAATATGATTTTATTTAAAAATTAAATTATTAATATTTAGAAAATTATTTTTGAAAAATGGAGTTCATTTTTTAATTCTACACATCGAAAAATGGTGAGGGTGAATTTTTGGTATTTTTCTGAAATTCTTGAAATTTTTATGAATAGTGAAATACTGTAAAATACCGTATATACAAACTATCAGTATAATACACTATTAATGACATAATAAGTGATATAATACCACTTAGTTTAAACTAACATTCCATTATTACTATTTGGGGTCACATGAATTAAGATTATTCATATTCTTTAGAAAAAATATTATAATAATGATTAAAATAATGAAAAATACCTCCTCTCCTCCACTATAAATACCACCCTCATTCCCATATTCCTCTCACACCTCTCAAGACTTGAGACTTACCTATTTTCTTCCCAATACTCCTCCCAAAACTCTTTCCCGCGTCCTAGAGCTTCTGGTCTCACCAAAAGGCCAAAACCAATGGCCTTAAGAAGGATCTCAAGGAGAAGAGATCAAGAGGTAAACGTCCTCTTTTGTTTTCTTTCTTTTCTTTCCTTTTATGTTATTCTTTTTAATTTCCTTTGTATTATGTTGAGATATGTCATTCCATATCCCCCTTACTTCCCATATTATTTAAGAGTGATGATATATCCCCTTTCTCTCATCAAACTATTTTATAAAATTTTAAGTGACGTCGTTAGGCTGCCGAATTTTCATGAGAGATTTCTCAATTTTCTTCTACTTTGAGTTTCTTTATTTTCTTATTATTTCCTCATATGACCTCATCAAAATGCTATAATAATTATAGTAACTTACATGAACTATAGTTTTATTATTCTAATGAAATATTTCATCATCATCTCTCTTTCCCCCACCTTTTATACAATAAATGCAAACACTGTCCGAGATGTGTTAAATTATTACACTCAAGAAAGATGGGTTTTCGATTTGCATTAATATCCTCAAGACTGGTCATGAAACCTTTTTAATGGTTGAACCAGATCTTAATATATTTATTTTACCTTATTCAATATTCTATAATCCTTACACACTCATAATATAAAATAATAATACAAAACAAGTTCATTATGCACAAAATGGGTAAAGTTAATCCAAGCATTTATCAATAACTTTTAACTAATGAACCATCCTCAAGTATATAACCCAAAATCATTATAATATAATTTATATATATTTAATGTCACTGATAATATATATTAACAATTCTAGATGTTTAACCACATTTCAAATGAACTTTCATTCATAAATACAAGTAAATGGATCATGAAAACCAAGGGAGAAAATGCTTCTAAAACAATAAAATTGAATCTCTTAAAACCCATCAAAAAGGTTGTGAATTAAACTAATAAGGTTATACCATATCAATTACATGTTTATTAGGTTCTTTACTTATTAGTTAATGAATATAAATTTTATTATTCATGTCATTAAGAACAATCAAGAACACCTTTGAGCTTAAGGTAAGGGATATCTAAACTCAATTTCCATTTGTTGAGTTAAACATCAATGTCATTGGTTTTGTATTTTACCAGAATATGTGTGAATTACATATGATTGTTTAATTATGTATATCTACTTTTATTTTTTGGGCTTATGGTTTTCACACATAATGGAGTCATTGATTTGTCCTCAATCTAATGATACGGTCTTGGTAAGGGTTTCTTCATCCCACTTCCACCTTTGTGAGATATTCTATATTCACTACTATTAATTGTGTATGGTTTATGTATACTACCCATTTATTTTTCATACCATGAATCTATTTATTTTCATGATATTAAATTTATCATTTGATAACTATTAATTTTGTGGCATAGGGTTCAATTGATTACAAAGTAGTAAGTATTTTATACCGGAACCTCTATTGTCATTCGGGTCGCTCTTATTCTCTATTCAAATCAATGAAATTCTTATTTACTCTTATGTACTACTCATAAATTCTGTGTGAATGTCTTATATATGTGTACCAATCTGAATCCTTTTTTATTTTGTGGGAAGTTACATGCTTTAAAATAATCTTTCAAAAATTCTTCCGAAATGCAAGCTTGATTCAAGGAACTTCTAAAATTATTACCTATTTTGATGTTCACTCTATAATATATTTTAAGGCATGTTTATATTTTTAAATCACACATTTTAAATTATATTTTGGTTCATTTATGGTTTTATGAAATAAAACATGCCTTTTCACTTTAAAATCTCTTTAATGAATTCCTTAAACCGCCCAAAAATGTTTTAATTCTAAAGAATCTTTATAATCACTTTTTACATGATTTCACTTCAGTAGGAAAACATTTATGCCTCAAATGTAATATCAATGTACTTACCTTTTATTTTCTAGGATATTCATGTTTAAAACCATATTTATGGAAAATACAAATGAGTTACCAAAATAACTCTTCTTTCCAAAGTAAAATGGATTTTTCTCCTCACACTTTAACTTTTTGAGATATATGCCTTGTTCACCACTTATTTATTTATTATGGTGTATGTACTACCATTTGTTATATCATATATAGAGTCTACTTATTCTCATGATATTCTAAGGGATTATGATTTGAATGTTTCAAGGTTCTATGGGACACTTTGTAATGTTTAAGGATAATTTCCTCAAGAATTTTTCAATGGTCTCATTTAAAAGTATATTTATTTATGTCAACATCCTTTGATGAATCTGTATCCTCAAATATATATGGATATTGAGAAGGCATATTGTGCTTGTATTAAATCTATGTATATAGAATTATTTGGACATGCAGTGGCAGTTGGGGTCCCCTATATCCCCTTGATGCATCGACAGGTCTAATGAGACAAATCAGTTGATGACATGCCCTTCAAGTTTGTTTCCAAAAATCCGGTGGGTTTCTACACACATACTTAAACCATTTTGATGGTATTGTGGTATCATGTACCATATACATGACGTCCAATTAATAATCATTCCCTTTATTCATTTTTAGTTATTACTATCCATGAGGTTTTCACTATGAAAAAACCTATGGATGTAATTTCATTCTCAGTTTATTAAAGGCACGTGTTTTTCATTTATTCATTATTCCATATTAACTATGCCTAATATTTTATTATTAAGTTATTATTGATTCAATATTCTGCTATTTGTAACCCTTACTGAGCATTTGATCTCACCCCTTTCATTTGTTTTCCTTCAAAAGGTTATGAAGAGAAGAGTATTTATTGAGTTTCTGTGGTTTCAGTTTATTAATTTTTTTTTATGTATTGTATTTTGTTACCTTTCCCAATATAATTTGGGTTACATGTATGTATCTAGTTTCTTCAAGACTACTAAACTACTCAGTACTTTGGGATTTTATTCCTTGTAATCATGCCAATGTAATTAGTAATGCACCGGCTCCAGTCTAGAGGGGTTGGGGCGTTACACCGGTCACACCATGTGTCAAATTGAGGTATGTGTTGATTCTTACATGTCTTGAATGACTTATATATCATTTTTTTAAGTATCAAAATATTCCAAATGTGTTTTATTAGTTTTGAGTAGGTGAGTTGTCCTTTTTACTAAAATTGATGTCAATTTCAAATAAAATGACGCACTTTGAGTCATATCGGTCACACTATGCGTCGGATTGAGGTGTGGCTAATTCTTGCACATCCCAAATGGATTATAGATCATTTTTATAAATTATAAAAAAAATTGAATGAATTTACTTAGTTTTGAGTATGTCACATTTCTTTTTTACTAAAATATCATTTTAAACTGGAAACACGCACTTTGACTCATACTGATCACATCATGTATCATTTTGACATGATAATGATTCCTAAAAGTCACAAATTACTTATAAATCAATTTCCTAATTTATTAAAAGAATATGAGAGGCTTTTCTCAGTTTTCATTGAATTATATGTTTTTGAACTAAACTGTCGATTTTAAACTAATAACGAACACATTGAGTCATACCGGGCACACCGTGCGTTAGATTGAAATTAAGGTGATTCATATATGTCAATAATGACTTATGGATCATTTACATAAAATATAAAAATAATATAAATATTTTTCCTCAGTTTTGAGTAGGTCAGTTTTCCTTTTTAATAAAATTGATGTCATTTTTAAATAAAAAAGATGCACTTTGAGTCATACCGATCACACTGTGTGTCGGATTGAGGTACAGCTGATTCCTACAAGTCTCAAATGACTTATGGGTCATTTTAATAAAGTATAAAAACAATATGAATTCATTTTCTTGGTTTTGAGTAGGTGAGTTGTCTTTTTCACTAAAATTGATGTAGATTTTAAATAAAATGACGCACTTTGAGTTATATCGGTCACACCGTACATCGGATTGAGGCACGGCTAATTCTTACATGTACCAAATATCTTATGTATCATTTTAATAAAGTATCAAAATAATATGAATGTGTTTACTTGGTTTTGAGTATGTCATGTGTCTTTTTTACTAAAATGTCATTTTAAATTGGAAACACGCACTTTGACTCATACCGATCACATTGTGTATTGGTTTAATGTGATACTGATTCCTACATGTCATAAATGTATTATGAATAAATTTCCTAAATTATCAAGAAAATATGAGTGAATTTTCTCATTTTTCAGTGAGTGATATTTTTTGAACTAAACTGTTGATTTTAAACTTATAACGGTCACATTGAGTCATACCGGGCACATTATGTGTCAGATTGAGGTGCAGATGATTCATACATATCAAAAATGACTTATGAATCATTTACATAAAGTATTGAAACAATAATAATGTGTTTTATTGGTTTTTAGTAGGTTAGTTGTCTTTTTTATTAAAATTGATGTCATTTTTAAATAAAAAAATGCACTTGGAGTCATACCGGTCACACTGTGCATCGGATTGAGGTACGGCTGATTCCTACACATCTCAAATGAATTATGGATCATTTTACTGAAGTATAAAAACAATATTAATGGGTTTTATTGGTTTTTATTATGTCACTTTTTTTTACTAAAATGTAATTTTAAACTTGAAACACGCACTTTGACCTATACTGATCACGTCATGTATCAGTTTCACATGAGACTGATTCCTACACGTCACAAATAACTTATAAATAAATGTCCTAAATTATAAATACAATCTGACCACGTTTACTTTGTTTTCAGTGAGTGATATTTTTTAAACTAAATTGTCAATTTTAAAATGATAATGGACACAATTACCCAGAATAATAATTATTTATAATTAATATAATTTAAAAATTATTATTAATAGTATTTTTTAGTTACATTAGAACAAATATTATTATATATATATATCTAATAATATATTGTATATTTAAATAAATTTAAATATGATAAATAATATATGTATATATATATATATAATTATATGAAAATAAAGTTATTAATATAATGCATATATATATAACATATATATATATATATAATATTTAGGTAGATTAAATTTATTTATCTATGTATCAAATGAGGAGTGGCCTCTATTTTATAGTTTTTTATGATGGAATGTGTGAACCCCATTCAGGTTTGTTACCTATTGTGGTAAGTGTGAATGAAGTACACGCCTCCATCGACCTCTTTTCTCAATCATATAAAACCCTATCATTTTTTAATAAAATAAAACCTATTAAAAAGTCCAAGTTTTATCAAAAGAACATTAAAAATCCTCAACCAATTATTTTATTAAAGTTTTATTCGGATCCTTGTGGATAATTTTGAGGATAAAAATGAAAGTAGTTCATCATTAACTCTTCCTCCATGTCAAATCAAAAAAAATTAATTTTAGTAACATACACTCTCTAGATAAAATTACACTATAGGAACCCGAGACCCCTGGGGTACGCATCACTATAGTTGTGTATTTTGATTCTTCAATCTCCACCCTCTCCATTTCTTTCCTACCCATCACTCTATCATTTCTCTGTTTGTGTATAACTTTGATCTAGAATGAGTTGGTGGAAATGGAGGCGTCGAGTTAATAACTAGTTCCAATGGTGTAATTCTTACAAATGGGAGGCATTTACCATTTTAAAGAACACAATGAAGTATAATTTTCATCCTCATCAGCTCATCTCCTGAATAGTTATCATTGCATTTTTTTGTTTGACACACATTCTCCATCTCTTGTAGACATGCACCTGTGTTGTTTGAAATACTCTAAGAAGTAGTCATCCATGGGATGACTAATCCTCAGAGTAGTATATGAAAATAGTTTCATGTCTACAAGATATAGGGGATGAGCCTCAGGGAAAAAAATGAAATAATAACTATTGGGGAGATGAAACTGATGAGGATTACAATTATACTTTGTTGTATTCTCTAAAAGGGGAAATGCCTACCATCTATTATAATTACACCATTGACACTAGTTATTAACTTGAAACCTCCATTTCCATCAACTCATTCCAGAGAAAATCTCCACACAACTCAAGAAATGATATAGTGAAGGGCAGAAAAGAAATGGAGAGGGTGGAGACCAAAGAATCAGAATACGTAACTGCAATGTTGTGCAACCCAAGGGTCTTGGGTTTTTACAGTGTAATTTCAGCTGACGAGTGTATGTTACTGAAATTAATTTATTTGATTTGACATGTAGGAATATTTAATGATGAATTACTTTCATTTTTATCCTTAAAATTATCCACAAGGATCTGAATAAAACTTTAATAAAATAATTGGTTGAGGATTTTTTTAATGTTTTTTTATAAAACTTGTCCTTTTTTAATTGGTTTTATTTTATTAAAAAAATTTAAGGTTTTATATGATTGGAAAAAGAGGTCAATGGAGGCATGTACTTCGTTCACACTTACCTTGATAGGAAATAAACTTGAATAGGTTTTACGCTTTCCACCGTCAAAAAATATAAAATGGAGGTCACTCCTCATTCGATACATAGATAAATAAAGTTAATCTACCTAAATATTTTATATATATGATATATATATATTTATATTTATTATATTGGTAACTTTATTTGAATATAATTATATATATGTGTATAATATTTATCATATTTAAATTTATTTAAATATATAATATATTATTCGATATATATATATATATAATACTATTTCTTCTAATTAAACTAAAAAAAATATGATTACTAATAATTTTTAAATTATTTTAATTATAAATAATTATTATTCTGAGTAATTTTTTATAAAATATAATTATTTAAATTTTGGAAAGTTTAATTATTTCAAAAAAATGTATATATGGTTGCCTAATTTTATTATTTTGAAAGTAACATGAGTTTACAATATTTTATTAGTTATTTAAATATAAATTATATTATTATTAATTAAATGTATATATAGACCTAAAAAGCATATATAGACCAAAAATTATGAATACCTAAAAAAAATTTCTAATATATAGAATTTGATAACTTCCATTCAACGAGGAGATGCGCCCCTCTGAGACTCACATTGAACAGCTTTTGCATTGCATGGGTCAGTAGAAACATCCAACTGATTCTACCCCATCGTCCCTTCACCATCACTAGGCTTGAATCCCTTGTCATTATCTCCAGAAACCACAACCTTTTGTTGTTTATGGTTCTTGGTCCCTCGCCTACAGGTAGACGTATAATGACCCAATTTCTTACAGGAACCACAGAAATTGACCCACAATTCAAACCACATGACCTGCTTGCATAATAATTCTTCCCCCACTATAAGCCAAATATAATTTGTAGGCACTCTTGAGACATCAACTTTCATGAAAATGTGATGAGAAACAGGGTGAGAAACTAACTGGGTTCTACTATCAGAACATAAATATCTACCAATGATATTTCCTAGCATGCATATAATTACTGGATTTTGAAAAGGTAAAGGGAGCTTGGGGAAACTAACCCAAATCGCTGTTGTTGGAATTCCCTGCTTCATATGGAAGTCATATAACCACCTGGAGAGATAGAACTAGAAGTCATTACAGCTATGGGGGGCACTGGACCAAGCCCTGACTAGATATTCCTCCGAATAAAACCGAATCATGATGTTCCTTTTGTCGAGAAGACCTACCATTGCTCGATCTTACAACCCCCAAGACTCAAATATTAACCTATCAAGAAGATTCAATGTCGTTTTGTACTCTGAGGTTGAGATCAAAAGATTTGGAACACTTTTAAACAAATTTGGGACCTTAGGGTGAAGAGATTGAGGGAAAGGTGGGAGGAAATTAGGGTTGGAGAAAGGGGAGAATAAATGAGAAGTGCCCTCGAAGGGTTTGAAATAGGTTTTTTCTGATATCATGATGGGTTCACTACAAGTTAGGTTTTTTTAATTAGACTGGGACACTTTTATCAGTTCTTTTAAAAAGCATTGATAAAGAGACATTTTATGAGCGCTTATTATTTAAGTGCTGAAAATGTATATTTATCAGCGCTTTTTTAGCACTGATAAAGGTAGGTCTTTATCAGTGCTAAAAAAGCACCGATAAAATCCATATTTATCAGTGTTAAAGCTTTAACGCTGATAAATATTACTTTTATCATTGTTTTTTATCACTGATAAAGGATTTATAATTATAATTATAAATAAAAAAATTGTAAATATATATATATATATACTTAATCAATATATATAAATATAAATATACTAAATATATTCTTTATTTGAATATATTTAATATAATTTTATAATTATTTATAATTATTTATTTATAATAATATAAATATTTTAAAAAAATAATACTTATTTCATTATATATATTTATATAATTATATATATATATATATATAATATAAATTTAAATATAGTAAATATATTCATTATTGAAGTAGATTCATTATAAATTTAATAATTCTTTAAATATATATAATTATTTCTCTATAATTATTTAAATATATATAATTATTTATTTATAATTATATAAATACCTTTAAAAAATATTTATTTATTTATAATTATAATTTTATAATTTTATAAATATAGTATGTACATTTTTAAATATATTTATTTATAAATAGTTTTTTATAAATATTTTTTTATAAATATTTTTTTATAAATATTTTTTAGAGATATTTTTTTAACATTATTAATGAACATCTAATTTTAAGTGTACGCGTGTTAAAAATGAGTGAAATTGGATAAATTAAAAATAAGTACACTTTAATAATATTGAAAAATGGATAAGTTTTATGTGTGTACGTTGTATATAAATACATTAATAATGTATTTTTGAAATCAATATAAAACACATTTAATCTATGTTAAATTGAAAAATCAAATGACATTCAATTATAAGTTGATTACTTTGTGCAATCAGTCAGTATTTTTAATTCATATTAATTTTTAATTATAAACCATTATTCACTAAATCTAGCACATAAATATTTTTTAATATATAAATCATATTTATATAAAATAATATATATCTATATATTTAATATATATTATTTATTGACATTATCAATAATCATCTAATTGATAAAATGTTTAATATTTTTCTCAATTTACTTATTTTTAATTTTCATATTTCATATCTATATATTTAATACATATTATTTATTGATATTTATAATTTATGTATAGTATAATCAATTTATTCAGTTTAATCAATAATTATTTAATTAATAAAATTTGTAATATTTTTTTAATAAACTAGTTTTTTTTATTTTTTTATTTAATTATTTCATTTTATTTATTTGGTCCTTTATCAGTACTAAAAAATGCAGATAAAGGAATCCTTTATGAGCGCTAAAAATATAGCATTGATAAAGGGTGTCCTTTATCAGTTCTAAAAATAAAGCGCTAATAAAGGGCATCATTTATCAGTGCTAAAACTAAAGCACTGATAAATGGTACCCTTTATCAGTGCTAAAAATAAAGAGTTGATAAAGGAGACCTTTATCAGCACTGATAAATGGTTAAATTTATCATCACTTTCTTTAGCGCTGATAAAGATTTCATTTATCAGCGCTTCTTTCTAGTGCTGATAAATACCAACTCTGTTAAACATGGGTTTTGTAGTAGTGTATGTTTCAAGATGTTTTGTTTATCAATAGGTAAAGGCTGTTTGATAGCATCATAGATGATTCATGAAACCTATGGCTATTCCTACATGGAATTGGGATGAAATTACTATAGACTTTTCATTAGATTACCAAAGACTCTTAGAAAGAATGATGTAATATGGGTTATTATTTATCACCTCATCAAACATGAAAATTTATTTTCCATAAGAGAAGATTTACCTATTGATCCCCTTATGTGGCCCAAAATTAATGAAGTTGTAAGACTTCATG
This sequence comes from Viscum album, assembly GCA_963277665.1. Taxonomy (NCBI): domain Eukaryota; kingdom Viridiplantae; phylum Streptophyta; class Magnoliopsida; order Santalales; family Viscaceae; genus Viscum; species Viscum album. Next base: position 2,078,889,270 of record OY728143.1, on the reverse strand, counting down.
GTGAAACTCTTTCAATTATGTCCAATCATGATCCACGCTTTCCATCAAAATTCTGGAAAAGTCTTCATAAGGCTCTTGATATAGAGATTTGTTTGAGCACCTCTTATCACCCTCAAATTGATGGACAATCCTAAATAACTATTCAAACATTATAAGACATGTTGAGGTCATTCTCTATTAAATTTCAAGGTATGTGGGATCATAATTTACATTTATTAGAGTTTTTATATAACAATATCTTCTATTAAATTTTTCAAATAGCACTATATGAAGCATTATATAGAAATAGATGTCGTACTCCATCTTTTTGGGATGAATTTGGTGAAAGGAAGATTGTAGGATCAGAACTTATATAAGTGAAAATGGAAAAGGTAAATACTATTTGAACCCATATTAAATTGACTCAAAGAAGGAAAAAGAGTTGTGCTAATAACCATAGGAAAGATTTGGAATTTCAATTGAGAGATCGAGGTTTTTTGAAATTATCTCTATGAAAGGGTGTTATAAGGTTTGGTAAGAAATTTAAATTGATCTCTAGGTATATCGGACCTTTTTAAATCCAAGAAATAATTGGAGTGGTGGCTTGCCATTTGACAATTCCACTAAGTCTCTCTAATGTACATGATGTGTTCTATATATTATTTTTAAGGAAGTATATTCTAAACCCAATGCATGTGTTAACCTGTGAATAAATAGTATCGAAACATGATCTATATTATTATGAAAATACTATCCATATTTTGAACACTAGATAACAAGTTTTTAGGAATCGGACAACTCATCTAGTGAAGGTACTCTCGAGAAATCATAAGATTTAAGAGGCGATGTGGGACCCTAAAGAAGTTATGATGAAGAAATACCCAAATATTTTCACAAGGTGATATTCTAGAAATTTTTAGGATGAAATTTTCTGGAGTGAATAATGTAACACCCTAAGAATTACAATATATTTCATTTTAAATAAATTTAATCTCTTTGATAGCTTACGGTACACGCAACCCCGAGTCTAAAAAAACTGTAAAATGGTATATCGTTATAACCTAGATGTTAAATTTGAGGGTAAAAATAGGATTAAATAAATTGATAAAAACTTATATTTTTCAAATTTATAAAATAAATTCACCTGTTATCAATTCACTAGAAAAAATAAATATCATTTGAATGAAAAAGAAATGTTTTTCTGAAAAAACTTTATTTAAAAAAACGGTTTCATCATGTTTTGCGTACTTATGCTAAAATTATTTTTTACCAGTTTTAGAAAATTTATTTGAAAAAAATAATTTCATTTTTTAAATTATCATTTCAATGTTATATTAATTTTAATTTTTTATAATCTTCTAAAAATATTAATTTTTTTGATAAATAGTGAAAAATATATATTCGTATTGATAACTTTTTTCATTTAAATAATTTACAAGTTCAATTTTATTTTAAAATTATTTTAAAAACAAATTTAGTACAATTATATTATAATTAATCCAATTTATTTCATTTTAATCAATTATATGATCAATTCTTATATAAAACCTTTTTATACTTAAGAAAACTTTTCCTTTGGAAAACTTTTTTTTCGTCGCATCTACGAGATTAATTTTAATTTAAATTATGAAAATTATATAAATTTAATTTAGTAAAATTGATTCCATATTTTTAATAATAATAATTAATATTATATAATAATATTAATTTAACCTTTTTTCATAATTAATGATAAAAATAGTAAAAAATAATTATTGTGGTTATGGTTAAAACGGGTTTTTTGGGGGGTTAAAATAAGTAGATAAGGGTTAAAAAGACCAAAAACCTTATATAATTCCGATTTTATAGAAATATTTTGACTTTATATCATATAAGTATCAATAATGATCCATTTTGGAGCCTTTTTATATGTGATAAATGTTGTCATAATTTATTCTTTTCAAACATTTCATGTGTTTCATCTCCCCCACTTATAAAAAGGCACCCCCTCTCTTATATTCTTCACATTTAAAAATATATTTAGATCAAATAATACCTAAAAAAATACCTTAATTAAATATCTTCTTATTAGCTAGAATTATTATTTTTATCATAAAATTATTCTAGGAATGATTTAGGTCTAAAACTTAAGATTTTTTCTGAAGAAGAGGTATAATTCTTAACAATGAGTCTTCATTTTATGTCTTCCTGTATCCCCTTAAAATATTATAAAACTATGATAAAATAATAAAAAAATTATATCCCATGTAATGAGATTTTATTATGTTAATGTAGTAACCTATATCCATATCTTTTTCCATTAAATGGGAAATAAAATCATCGATCGTGTGTGCGGCGAACTACCACCTCACGAACCAATGTAATTCATTTTCCGTCATTTTCTCTCATGAATGTATATAATGAAGGATTTAATGGTTATATATTATATTTATGATATAATTATAATTATAAAATTATAATATCACATATACCTTCTTACCTTGCAATCTGTTGGAAAATGATAATGTCTCTCATGTGCACGTGTGGACTACCACCTCCGCAAAGCGATGTGTCTCATTTTCCATTTTATTTTGAAATGGATGGTAATAAAGACAGATTTTATAAACATATATGATTTAAATTATATAATAATTATTCAATAAATTTTATTTATTATTTATCTTTCTTTATTTGCATCCTTCAAAAAAATGAAAATAGCGTTCATGTGTACGTACGGCCTACCATCTACATGAATGGTTTAACACATTTTTCTAAATCTAATTTTTATAGGCTTTTATAAATAATTATATAATAAATATATGTGATACTTAATATCATGTTTAATATTTTTTATATGTTATAACCATGATCAGTGTATAAGGACCAAAACTACCAAACCAAAACATATATGAAAAACGAAGTAGTTATTACCCAGAATAGTTATTTTAATAACAATTTTTTAATAAAGGGGTCATAAAAGGTTATAAGTAAATAATATATGGTATGATATATATTATTATTGTTATATAATATATTTATAATAAATATATATTTATTATATAGGATTTTTAGACACGTACGAAGGAAATATGACCTGAAGTAAGGGTTTCTCGTCCCACTTTTACTTCAGTGAGACATATGTCATATTCACCATTTATTTATTTTATGTGGTGTATATACTGACCCTTTGATATTTTATATCATTAATACATTTATCTTCATGTTATTTATAGTTTCATTTGAATTTATTTATTTTTTGGGATTTATGATTCAAAAGTTACAACAATGGTAAAGGTTTAATTCACAGTCTCATCATTATTCGAGTTTGTTTATGTTTATGTCACAACTGGGGAAATCATTATGTATTTATATCTTAATAAAAATATATTTTATTATACTATTTTCATTCCTATTAATTATGTTTTTTATTTCAAATTCCTATCTTTAAGTACTCAAGATACCAAAATAATATTTTAAGGAAAACCGACATTTTTTTCTACTCGATTAGGAATCTTTCTCTTCCATGTCCATATTTTCTAAAAATGTTTTAAAAGATATTTTTACTATTCTCCTATTATTTTTAAATGAAATTTTTATCCATTTTTTACTTTTAAAAAAATGTTTTAAAATGAATCTTCTTAACATTTTCAGAATGAGGTGCATTTTGACCTTTTTAGATTGATGAGAAAGGAATTATTTTTTAAACGGATTGTATGTAATTACCCACAGTATCCATTGGGGGTATATTATAATGTTATTACCCTTATTATTTCTCCTAATGTTTTATGATCAATTTGATTGGGGATGTACTATTTTGATACCATTCACCATATTACTCTAGATAGTTTATGATTATTTTTATTAATTGGGTAAAGTATTAACATTTTGTATGCTAGATTTTCAATAGAAATTTTTACATTGATTATGTTTATACCATTTAATATGATGAATTCCTTGGACTTAGTAATTGATGAGTGGGGCCTACTATAGCCCCTCGGTGCATCTATAGGTCTCATGAAACAAACTATCTTAGGAATTTGGATGAGGACTTACCCATTTATGAAATATTTCTTGACATGATTCCTTGAAAATATGTTTATGATGTCCAAAATTATGCATTACCTCATTATGAGATTATTTATTGATGTCTATGTGATTATTTTATTAATTATTATATCCATGGATAAGTTTCGAGCTAATTTGATTATTTATATGGAATTATTTGATCATCATTTATTCCTTCCATATTATTCTTCATGCTCAAGTTATTGATTAAATGTAATGTGTTTCTAGTTATTTACCTTTCTATATATTATTATACCATATATATTCATGATATCTTCCATTGTACACATACCCTTATAGACCATCTGAGCTCACCCCTTTCTTTTGTTTTGTTTCCTAAGGATGTCAAGAAGTGTGTTATAATTTATATGTAGGGGTATACTAAAGGGGATAATATTGTACTCAAAGTAATTATTATGTTGTATTTTATATTTTAAATTCTAATGTTAAATTCAATTATGTTTCTAGTATTTTAAGACTGCTAAACTATTTATTCCTTCGGGGTGTGATTCCTTGTATCTAGTGCCAATGTAAGAAAGTAGCCACCAGCTCTGGGCTACTAGGGTTAGGGTCTTTACATGGTGCTTGATGAACATTTTCTCCAACTATCTTAGCATGTAGAATGCATTAGTTCAAAGGAAGGTGGATAAATTTGGATTAAAATTTAAGGGCATAATCTAGTCACATTGAATGGAAGTATGGATTGGTTTTGGTTTCCCAATCTTAGAATGTGCAAGGTGAACTATGAGATTTTTCCAAATCTAGAAATTGAAAATCTCATGATGTTTCAAGGATTGGAAGATTCCAATTCCTAGGTTTATCAAACTTATCGCTAGTATATTTCAAGGAGAAGAGGAAGAAGACTATGTAAACACTGGGATTCCAAAGAATTATTCACACAAACCCATAATTACATTTGAGCCCAAAAAAAATGGATTTTCTTGAGAAATTACCAAGGTTTAGTAAAAGGCCTGATAATAATATGTAAAAGCTAATGGTTCCCAAAAAAATCTGAATAGGGAAATTCATTTCCCATTGTAGATCTTCTCACCTCAAGGTTAAATCACCAACCTTTTTCTCATTCTCTGGATGAATCAATAAATTTCAAAGGTGAAGTTGATTGTGGGAGAATATATAAGATTTAATAGTCCTCACTTATCAATCATAAACATCGATCCCTCCACATGGAAATCATCTAGGATTGGGATCTGGGTCCCTGTATGATACAAAATTTTAAGGAGTTATGCATTCTGTTAAAGGGGGTTCTGATTTTATCGTCGATAAGGAGGAAGGTCTATAGTGGCAGTGCCACATGGAATGATGATAGTTAATTGGTGACCAATAACTTTGAGTGGAAGAGATGAGAAATGGAACATGCACTGTTAATGGTAGTTAAGAAGAAAATGAGAGATAGACTGTCGTAACAGTGGGTTCCCTTAACCAAACTATACAATACTTTTCGATTACCATTTCATGTATATAGTGATATATGAATGATGTTTACTTACCATTATAGTGTATACATTTCTGTATTCCATATTTAAATGGTAATTTATATATATTAATTATCATGTCAAAAGGTTATAGCAGATCCTAGACTATAATGATATCCTCGAGATACTATGACATTAATCTTAAACATATTTCATATGTTCTAGATAAATCATACTGACTGGAAACAATTCATATCTGAATCTTAGGTGTGGGGGGCTCATAAGAATTTAGACTTCTTCTCATGGAGTTCACACTTGGTGATCTCTAGTAGCTGAGATCATGAGGATAGATCCACCAATAGAAACACTATATTTTTTGGGTGTTATAGGATGTTCCTATCTACGGACATGATTATTGGTCTCCTGACTTGATATCATTTTCAATGTGTTCTATTTGATTGCATACTTTGATGCAAGAAAAAAACTATGATAATTAAATTGTGGTGAGGCAGCTTGTGTTGGGTGCATTATTAGTGGTATGAAATTGGTTGAATGATCAAGATATAATTTGTTGCTTCTGAGTTGAGTAATATTATATCTCGGTCTTGGTTGATTAGGATGGTAGTACCTTCATAAATCATTGTCCAAGATAGTCAGAGGTAAGTTGGTCTATTTATATTAACAAATAATAAAGAAAGAAAGGATGATGACACAAGTTTGTGTCCTGATTTATGATATATCCATATATAAAGAGATTATATTACATAGTGCATGTTTGTAGGTTAGTTTTCATTGCTATGACTATTCCTTTTCTCTTTAGCAGCCTTGATGGGTGTCTAGAATCCACTCTTTTTATGTGAATATTATTCAATTCTATTGAGATAAGGGCCGTACATAATATAATATTCAAGAATCTGCTATATTCCAGTGAATAGGTAGATAAGGTGTGGTGGGACCCACCATGGGGTTCGAGGGTTGTCTAAATATTTAAGATCACCAATGAATGAATAAATTCATTATTATTTTATTATATAATAATTGAGTTAAATTTATTTATTAAAATTATTCATGAGGTATTTAATGAATACGGAAAAAAAATATTATATGAATGAATATTGTTTTAATATTCCATGTTTGTTTAATATTAGTAGGAATTAAAAGTTGAGTTAAATGACCCAATTTTATCACGTAATATACTTAATATATATTAGAGGTATGTGATGAAATATAAATAATATTTATGATGTAGTTTAGTTCATCATAAATATTTATTTATTGCTTATTTAGTGGGCGATGATTTTCTGGGGGTCGATGAACCCTTTACAGGTATTTGCTCCACCCACTATATAAGGTGAAGAAGAGGCTCATTCCATACACTATTCATGCATTTGGAAATTAGATCCTCTCTCTCCTACCACTTTCTAGAAAGAGGGTCTCTCCGAGCGATTGATCCAAGAACACCTTTGACGGATCAAAGGTATGGGATCGAGGTAATCATCACGACGTTGAAGGATTCATTGAATATCTATGCTAGCACCTAGAATTCAATAAATGGTGAGTTTACAGGTTCTTGAAGCATGTGTGGTCGATCTAGTGGGGTTCGGCCTCGAATCCTTCGAGCAGCGATCCTTGGTGACTAGCTGTAGTCAAGCGCACTTTGTTTCGAATAAGATATGTGTTTAGTTTTAATTTATATTCTCTATTTAATTCACACGAGATCCTCATACTATATCGGGGCTTAGATCATTGGTGACGACAAATTCTGTCACTTCAGTGATAAAAAATTTAAAAAATTAGGGCTAGTCTTCTACTCCACACCCCGGTACCAAAAATTAGTATTAAAGGGATCGCATGAATTTTATGTACCAAAAAAATAATTTGAATTAAATTGATTAGATTTTATTATTTCGGTCTCAACGGATTAGATTGCACATCAATCCGATTTCAAACATCCAAGTTATGTCCATCTGAAATTTTAATGTGGGTAGTTTGTGGTATTTTGGGTATTAAATATATGAAGAATGTATATGCTTATATGTGTTGATTTTTAACTGATTTGGGGTTTTGATGGTGATTCTGGCCCATCCGGTGATCCATACTTCCTCCAGTCTTAATCGCGAGGCAGTGACCACCGCCATCCTCGATTAGCTTGACCAACCGGCGCCTCCTGGTCTCCCTCTCCCGATGCTATGCAAACTAACTACCCACCGCCCCTACTAGCACATGTTGTCACCATCTAAGACCACGCCCACTAGATCCAGAACCTAGACCCCCATCGCCAGTAGGCTGAGCACCCATCGGGACCGCCCCTTGCTCTTTGTTCGTCGAACGACGACCCACACAGCCGGTGCCCCTCCTTCTTTGGCCAAACCTAGGCCGTCGGTGTGCCTCTACCCGCTCAACGGCCAAATCGCACCACTTGGGAGCTTTGTCGCTTTGAGATCCCCAATGTCGTACTACCAATGGATCGGTATTCCACCGAGAAGTCGTTCGTCGTAGGGTCTCCTTCCATACGCCACAGCGAGGCCCACCATTTATAACCCTATCGACTCTTCGTGCATCGACCACCCACAATCTATTAATTTAATTTTAGTATTAAAATAAATTAATTAAAAGTAATTTTTTTTATAAATTAATATTTTAATAACTGGGAAAAATTAATTTAATTTTGATATTAAATTAAATTAATTACTTAATTTAATTTTTTTTATTAAAATTAAATTAATTTATTTAATTTAATTGACTACCCTCGTACTTTAAATTAATTCATTGGAATTAAAATTAAATTAATTCATTTAATTTAATTTTGATATTAATTTTGATATTAATTTTGAATTTAATTAATTCATTTAATTTAATTGACTACCCTCGTTTTTTAAATTTATTGCATTGTAATTTTTTATCATGGTTTTATATTACTCGTTGATCGGTCTTGAGCAATTGACAAAACCTATGTATATCTAATTTATTTATTTAATTATTTAATTGTGTGTGATGATTGTAATTAAATATGAAAGAATGTGCATCGTCTTATTTTCGATCGATATGTATAAGGGACTACGCATCTAAATTTATCTATTTTATATTGCACCCCTAGTCCCCCTCGCATGTGCGTGAGTATACTTATACTTTTTGATGATGATGCTTTAAGATACAGACTCTGCCAAGACGAGGCGGTACTCTAAATGATTAGTGAATACACTACATGAGGATGAGCTGCATCATGAGGCAAGCTACAACTCAGGTATGATTTCTCTAGGTCATGGTTGATCTATTACATTTAAATGGATCAACCAATATTATATTCTCAAGACCATTCGGGTATATTTATTTTCTTCAGACATTTGTTTATTATTTTGTGCATTTTCATAAAAGCAGAAAACCCATAAAATAATAAACAAGAAAAATGCATAAAGAAGTGATGATTTTCTTTCTATTAATGTTTAGTTGTGATAGTGACCACATAGAATGAATAGATTAATAAAAATGGACTACATTCATCAAGAAAAATATTAAAACCCATCAAAGAAATATTAAGTCACAAACGACTTCCATCATTCGAATTTGAACAAAACTAGGTGTTCGAGGTGCTCGGTCATCCATAGTAGAGGGTGCCTCCTTCTATAGATGAGTTTTTTTGAGAATGATAGATTTACTTAACTGAATTTATAAGTAAAGTAATATCAATAGCTAGATTGTTGAAACTTTAGAGGCAATCATTGAGTAAATCATATTTATGATTTTAAACGCTAGGACTTCACTAAATAGATAAAGGAGTCGTGTGTTAATGTTGTTGGCCAGTCAAACACGAACCTCAAATTGTATGAGCAGTGGCATATCAATGGATTGTAGACTATGAGAGGAGATTCAAGGATCATTTTCACTAGAATACTCAAGATACAGAGTGTTCTGATTCTAGTACAAAGGGTTGCTAGAATTCGATAAAATAGTGGGATACATTTAATGATTTAATTAATAAATCAATAATTTTTAAATCAGTAATCAAAATAAAAGTACAATCTTCTATTTTTATTTTGTATAAAAAGGAAAGTGATACCACAAGAACACTATGATATTTATTGGAAAAAGTCAATATCCTATCCAACATGAATTTTTAAGGGTAGTACAGGTGCTTGCGCACACTACTATGATATTTGAAATTCAAGGTGTTGGTATCCCCAATACCTATTAAGATGCATCAGGAAGTGAGGGTGTTAAAAATGATTATAGGAGACTCATGTATTACACATATGATGGTTTTTTCACAATTTTATTATCAACGTCTGATGTGAGCTGTGGAAACAAACATTGGGACATCGATGATTTTACATGATGCCTCATCTCTGAGAAGCTTGCGAGGAGAAAGTGAAGTGCTCATATAAAAGTGATGATTACATTGGATGTGTGTAAATTGAAATATGGATCAAAATCCTTCAATGGATCCCTTTTTCATATCATTTTCATCCAATTACTTTAGTTTTATTTAAGAATAAAAATGAATATTTTGGAAAAAATGCTTCATTAACTTTTAAGGTTCACCAAGAAAATAAGAACTTAAAGAAAGTATAATCTTTAAATCTTATGGTGAAAAAATAAAAGGTGAAAAGGACACTGGAAAGTGTAACTATAAAGGAACATTTTCAATGTCCTTAAAAGAAAAGTGGTCAGTTATCAAACATGAGGTTATTTACTTTGCATATTATGAAACAAACTCTATGGAAGTTTAAATGCACAGAACTGAATAAAAGAAGAAAGTAGTCACTTCTTCTTCAGGTATATTCATTAATTGAAATTAATGTTTTTGTTATACTTATTGGGTATTAAATAAAATATGTAAATTACATATTTATATTTAAATATAGTAACCAAGTAAGTATAAAAACATTATTGGAGGTAAGGTGTGTTCTCCAAGCAGCTGAGAAAGGGTGGTGCCTAAGTCAGTGGTGAGAAGTACATGACTTCTATATTTACAAGTGAATTATTCTAGTTGAAATTTTGTTAAGTATTACCAAAAAAATTATCTCACACATCTTTTGTACATAAGGAGACATTATTCTAGTTCAGGAATGAATTTTTTTTATGGTGTTTAATACTCAATAAATAGTTCATTGATACGTGAATCCTAGGCAATACGTGATAAATATAAAATGTAAGACTTATATACCTAGTTGTGGAAAGATAATTCATTAGGAGGTACAACTAAAATTGGATGTCAAGGATATACTCGGTATAGTATTTAGACTCAGTGGATCTAAAAACCTTAGTTATTATCAATGTATATACTTATTTAGTTTAGACAAAGAAACCTTTAGAAATAAAGGTACGCCACAAATCTTTTAGAATTAATTCATCTAGTGAGAGTGAACTATTACAATGATAAGTTAGTAGTAAATATACTTCATTATATTCCTTTAAGTTCTTGTTAAGGAATGTGAAAGTGAAGTATGGTATATGCATGTTCAGACGATATGAGTTTCTTTGAGCTAGTGTGGTGAAAAATATCTTAACCAAGAATTAATCTGTCATTATAATATAGCATGGAGTATTTCCTAATTGCACAATACCTTATCCACATTAAAGTTATGATTCTAATAAGGAGTAGTGATGATTATTATTACATGTTAACATTTATTAAATAAATGTACCATGGAGAAATTCCTAAATGCACATTTCCTTAAACACATCAAAGACACGATGTAAGTAAAATGAGTATCAATTTCAAGGTTAATAATCATTGTAGAAACTTCCATTATTTTTATGACATGCTTTGAAAATAAATGCATTATCCCAAAACCATATGCCAACTATCATGCAAAATGGATATCATATGAGTTAAAGTATGATGGAAATCCATTATTTCATAAGAAAATGTGTTTAAATTCAAAGAGTTTGTTAGGATATAAACAAACTTTCATCAAGAAAAACACGATGTTCATATAAAGTAATTATCCTAAAAGTTTATTAAGATATTACAGAAATACCAATAATAGAAAATCAGTATTCAAGTGATAGACTAAATTATTATAAGAGGGTGGATATCTCTACATGAGATAGTTGGAGTAATATTGACTTGGATTTAGTCAATTTCAAAGATGCATAAGTAGTTGGAATAGGAATGAGTTCCAAAAGACATGTTGAAGACAATGTTCTAGAGACACATACTATGTAGGAAGGTTAATACCATAGTGATGGATTTATTTTCACCGTGACTGGTGATACATTATTCATTGAGAATAATAATTCCTATAAGTAAGCAGTGTATAGAAATTAGCTATGATTAACAAGATCGTTTAAAATACAATAATGGATTTCATGAATCAAAGTAAAGGGGGCTTATTATTTTGAATATTGTGGTGGTTATTCAAGTGAAACTATACATGGATGGTAAAATTGTGGTGCCAATAAGGCTTGATTGGTAATACCAAGTCAACATTCCTAAAAATATCAGAATTATACTTTTTATAGCTAATTGGTATGATCATTTTATTGAGAATTGGATGTCAAGACCACCAATAATGAAAGGTGTCTATACGATGCTTCTAGAAAGGGATGGTGACATCATAGAATGTCAATAAAGGGTGAAAGTTACTCAAATATAGTTCAGGATTAAAGTAAGAAAAAAGATCCTAAAATATTCATTTTTAATTAAGTGACATTGTGTGTCTACAAGAGATTAGTGAGAGCGCCAATGTTTTCCAAGTAAAATATGTTTGATAACATATGGAAATCGATTATTGTTCTTACAGTTAGTTATGACTAGGATGAAAATAACTCTCCGGTGATTGACTTAAAGAGGCAACCTAAATTCTGGGTAATGGGATCTATTATGGTTGCTCTGATAGTTTCTTAGACCTAGTCAATGGTATATATACTAAAACGTTTTGAAAAATAAAATATAGAATAATTTGAGGGAGAATTGTTACCAGTGTCACATGAAATATATCTCTCCAAGAAGACATGCATGTGCATAAGGGGAGATTAAAGTGGTGAGTTGAATTCCATATGCTTCTATGATGGACCAATCACGTATTCCATGACATATGCATGAAATGATCTTTCCAACATAAACATTATGGTAGGAAAATATCAATTATATCCAGGAGAACTACAAGGGAAGCAATCAGAACTATCCAATTGTACTTGAGAAAGTATAAAAGGGATATATACATGAAATGTGGAGAGGAAATGATTCTAGTTTTGAGGGGACACATACTAGTCATCCTTGGATCAACGTAATATAATATCGCAATTAGGATAAGGTAATGAGTGATAAAATCTTATAAAAGTTGTATCCATGCCTACAAATACTGAGTATGTTGCATCTTCTATGTCATATAAGGAAGTAGTGTAAATTGTGAAATGATTTGTTCCGGTTCTTGGAATCGTACCTACTAAGTAAAGTTTTATCATTATGACAATTCTATTTATAGTGCTTGTTAAGATATTAAGTTTAGATAGTGTAAAAATAAATATACTTAGGTTTTTTATCTCTTGATAAGTTTTACTCAATAAGGTGAGGTCACACATAACATAATAGCCATGTAGTAAAGACATGGTAGAACCATCAACTAAATCCATGAAACCGCAAAAACATAATCTTAATCATGTGAGAGATAAAAAAGGATGGTAATAAAGTTGGATCTAGTGAAATTTGGAGTTTTGTAATAGTGGTTTCCCAAGACCCAACTATACAGTACTTTGTGATTGCCATTTCATGTATACAATGAAATATGCATGATGTTTACTCATTATTATAGTGTATAAATTTCTCTATCCAATATTTAAATTGTAATTTCCATAGATTAATTTTCATATCAAAAGGTTATAGTAGATCCCAAGCTATAATGAGAACCTTGAGATACTATGACATTAATCTTAGATATATGTTCTATGGTCTAGATACATTATACTGACTATACACATTTGATATCTGACTATCAGGTGTTGGGGGATCATAATCATTGAGACTTCTTATCATGAATTTCTTACTGGGTGATATCTAGTAGTTGAGATCATTAGGATAGACCCTCCAATAGAAACACCGCATGTTTTGGGTGTCATTAGATGTTTCTATCTATGGACATGTGTATTGGTCTCCTGACTTGAGATCATTATCAATGTGTATCATTTGATCGTGTACTTTGATGTAAGAAAAAACCATAATAATAAAATTGTGATGAGTTATCTTGTGTTTGGTGCATCATTGGTAGTATGACATTGGTTAAATGATCAAGATATAATTTTTCACTTCTGAGTTATGTAAGTAATATATCTTGGGCCTAGTTTATCAGGATGGTAGTACCTTCATAAATCCTTGGCCAAGGTAGTCGAAGGTAAGTATGCCCAGTTAGATGAACAAATAATAAAGCAAGAAAGGATGATGACACAAGTGTGTATCTTTCTTTATGAGATATCCAAAGACAAAGATATTATATTACATAGTGTGTGTTCATAGGTTGGTTTTCATTGTTATGATTATTCCTTATGTCTTTAGGGACCTTGATGGGTTTCTAGACTTCACTTTTGGTATGTGAATATTATTCACTACTATTGAGATAAGGGTCTAGAGGATCATACACAATAGTGTATTCAATAATATTCCATATTTTGGTGAATGGGTAGATAAGACATGGTGGGCCCATCCATGGGGTTCGAGGGTTGTCCAAGTATTGATGATCATTAATGAATAAATAAATTTATTATTTTTTTTGTATAGAATAATTGAGTAGAATTTATTTATTGAAATTATTCATGAGGTATTTAGTGAATACGGGAAAAATATTATACAAACAAATATTATTTTAATATTCTAGGTTCATTTAATATTAGCAGGAATTAAGAGTCAAGTTAAATGATGTGATTTTATCATGTAATATATTTAATATATATTACAGGTATGTGAAAAAATATAAATAATATTTATTACATAGTTTAGTTCATCATAATTATTTATTTATTTCTTATTTAGTGGGCGTTGATTTTTCGAGGGTCGGGGAACCCTTTTCAGGTATTTGATCCACCCACTATATAAGTATAAGTAGATGCTCATTCCATACACTATTCATGCATTTGGAAATGAGAACCTATCTATCCTCCCACTTTCTAGAGAGATTTTCCCTCCAAGCAACTGATCCAAGCATTCCTTTGACAGATCGATGGTATAGGATCAAGGTTATCATCATGATGCTAAAGGATTCATTGAAGCTCCACACTAGCACCTGGAATTCAATGAATAATAAGTGAAAATATTATTGAAGCATATTTGGATGATTTATAGGGGTTCAACTTTATATCTTTTTAAAAAATATTTCCAGTAACTAGCTTCTGTTGAGCATGCTTCATTTTGAATAAGGTATGTATTTATTTTTAATTTATGTGATCTCTTTAATTCACATGAGATCTTCATATTGTACTAGGGCTCGGGTCACTAGAGATGAAAAGTTTCATCACTCCGATGATAAAAAATTTAAAAAATCCTTTCCCACCAGCTTCCACTGCATGCCCTGGTACTAATAGAGACACCCCTGTATAGAAAAAAGGGAAGGAGAGGAATAAAAGTCCATGGGGTGGGAGCATGTAGAATTACTTGTGGAGCTTGAGAGGATGTTTAAATCTCTCAATGAGAACTTCACATTTTCTTCTTGTTTCCTCATTTTCCCAATTTTCAATGAATTTTTTGAATATATTGGAATATTTTGATAGCATAATCATGGTTTATTACTAAGTTGAGATAGGGAAATGAGATTATGATGGTTGGTAATATAATAATTCATTCGTATACAATTTATTATTAGAACCTACCCTTGTCTTTATAACTGTATGATCATCAAAGAATCCATCTGAGAAGTGGATATCTCAATTGGGGTAGGTCATTTGTATTTACTAAGAATTTGATCTTAGTATGAAACCAGTATCATCATTACATGGATTAGTGGATGATGCAGTTGAGTGAATAAAGAATCCACTCATCCATAGGTTAGTCATTCAAAAGAATATATCATCCTCTTCTTATCATATCCATTAATATTTGTGCATGGATTAAGAAAGAAAAAAATTGAAAAAAAAAAGTACCAATCACATTCTACTAATTATCTTCTAGATTATTCCACTTACTCTATGTTTTGTTCCCTCTGTTTTATATTGTTTCTTGTTAATCTCTTGATTTATAGTAGTTTCCACTCACTGCCATCATTCTCTTCATCACATCACCATGATTTCTGATCTATTAATATCTTATTGAGATTTTTTGTTTTTCTATTGGGTCACACACAAAATTGGAAGTCATTCCCCATGGATCAAAACCTATTAACTTCTTTACTATTATTTAATAAGGTTTATAAATATTTAATTTTCCTTGAGCCTAGTTAATGACATAGGGATATGTCAGAATGTTATACCAAATTAATAAATATAATTGAGGAATTTTACCTTTATGAATAAATTTTCTATTTAATATTTATTACACTCTTGTTAATATTAAGTGGATTTACTTAAGTTATTAACCATGTCTTAGATAAATTTTACGCAAAATCCAATTTATTTTAGTTCTATATTTCATGATAGTTAATTCATTAATTTATGTAATCATGAAAAAACATCCATAATGAAAATAAATATGAAACTTGATAGAAATAAAATAATAAAAGTGGAATGATCATAAACTTTTACTAATAGTTAGTTTATCTAGTGGATGATAAACTAAACATTGACCTAGGGGAAAAAACCTTTAATAATAACTTAGTTCATGTTGCATCTTTCCAATTATCCTCTCATGTATCTCCTTGATTGGTTTCACCTCAGCTCCAAACTCAAACCACATCCACTCACTTGAGAGGTCCATACAATATATAAGATTTTACTCACATGTAGGTGTGGGGAACTAAAGGATTTGTTTAAGGAGTTTACATAAAAGGAAACCATGGGCATGAAGACCCTTACATAATGTGAGGAGGGATAACACTCAAGAAATAAATTTAATTTAATAATAATAATAATAATAAATTAAAAGGAAATTAGTCACATACAAAGTTATTTTCTATGATCATGATCATCTTTATACATGCAGAAAAATTATGCATTTAATAAAATAGCATTCATTCCCAATCATTATTGTTTAAGATAAATCATGCTAGAATCAATTAATTATATCCATTAGTTAATCAATTATTTTATCTTAATTTCCATCAAAACATTCTCAAAATTCTCATCCACCATTATATTAAATAAATTAAATAATTTATTTATAATTTATTAAGTATAAAATATGTACCTTGGATGAAATTACAACTACACAAGTTATAATGTAATTTCATAACATGTACTATCAAATAAATGACATAAAAACATGTGATATTTATGTATAATGTTATGGTTTTAATCCATGCAGAGTACTCAGTGTATTACGACTTATATATGATATGTAATTTTGAATATTATATAGAAATTATTTAGACATTTAATATATATATATATATATAACCCATCACATAGCATGTCTGAGTCAAATAAATGAAACATAGAATATGTGTTGATAAGGTTTAAATAGTATAATAAATTAATTTCGAATTATGTGTAAAGGGGTACTATAAATGGAATGTATTATCCTACTACACATTGTGTATAGTTATTTATCATCTATCTACAACACACGCCTAGGGACTAAGCATGTTGGCCTACCATAGAAATTAATGGAGTACATTTAATGTACCTAAGCTACACATCATGTGGTATATGAGTTACATGGTGACCAGTCACACATGTTATACAGTAAACCCATGGATTATCTTTGTAAAATGGACTACACATCATGTACACAAGTTATATTCCATGTAGTCCGGCTAACCGTTCACTATGATAGACTGGTCAACATGTGGTGTGTATTAATTACACATCACATTAAATAAATGTGAAATACTTTTATTTAATTTTTCACAAACCGTCCTAGTGGTTCTCATGTAGTGAATCCCCAAGCCCACCTCCAATTGGTCAGGGGTTGACGACTAGCACTGAGTAGGAATATCACTAACATGGGAGGTCCTGGCCTAAGTACCTATACACATGCACACATCTCCAAGCCTGTATAATGATGAAATGTAAAAAGAAGTGAACAACCATGAATGCATACATATGAATCCCAAAACCAAGGTATGATAGGAAGTAAATTAAAGTAAACATATCCAAATACAAGACCACCACAAGAGTCTAAAAACAAGTACAACCTGAAAGTAAAACTGGGAATGTTATCATAATACCACAGGAGAACACCTCGGTCTGTCTGGTCGCAGTAAGCACCATCTGGTCCTAGTCCATCAAGGACTCTGTCAAAAGGTCAATCGTCTGCAAAATACATGGTATGTGTGGGAAAAGACCATGTAGGGTGAGTATAACAATACCCAGTAGGACACCCCGAAACCACAAAGTATATAACAAAGGAAATACAGTCACCTCTAAATAGTTATATGTCTAAAATACATATAACAAGAATATCCAGATATACTCAAAAAATACACACAGTCTAAAGGTAAGTCACACCCATAATATACTATCCTAGGATTCCATCTTAAAGATACCACAAAGCACTTATCTGGGAGAACACACTCCTAAGTCTGATAGCACTGATTATGTCCATCTGAGAGGTAATTCTTATCAGGTCTCACCATAGGAAGTACAATCTAAAGGTCTGAAGAGATACGATACATAGATGAGCATCACACCCAAGGCCATGGGGTATACCAAAAACTGAATTTGGATTAACCTACTAAGTAGAGGATTGGTGCCTATATATTTTTGGTCACGACGATACCAATAATTCCACCTAGGGAATGAAGATGAAAAGAGGATCTCACTCCATTCCTCATAGATTGATTCCAACAAATCTGTCTAAGAAGTCTTGCTGAAGGGAATATTGTCCTAGGATTTAGAGGTGATTCCATACCAACCCTCAGGGAATGAATAAGAGTAACTCACCCTAACGAAACTTTTCTAAGATACAAAGGAAAAGGGATCCAATCCATCTTTTAGAAAGTAAATGGCATGTATAAGGGTTACACATCGTGTCCCTTAACCCCAGGTCCTACCTATATAAACAACTTGTGTCTCATGTTAGTGTCTATGTAGGGGAGTACACAGTGCATCTACTGCATGTGTACTCTTCCAGTGAACCGGTACATGGATTAGAAAATATACCTATCCAGGTCTTTTCTATGTAGGGTAGTACACATCATGCTCCAACCCATGTACTTCAACACGTTTTTGTGTACGCTCCTAGGTATGCACTGAGTTCAATAAAGGGGACCATATTCCATGTGACAAGTTTACACTCTGTGTGATACTTATCTTCCTCCAATAACCCTAGCCTCATGTAATCCCTTCCATAACCAAGATGTGAATCATGTATCATGTTTAGAAATGATCTTTAATGGAACTCCATATATTTGGAATATCTCATGTATGTAGAGGCATCTCAATATTTCTATTAAAATCTAATCATAAATATCTAAGAAGTGGGCTAACTTGGTGATTTGGTCTATGATCACCTAGATGGCATTGTATCTCCTAGATGTATGTGGTAAGTCTATCACGAAGTCCATGGATATCCCATCCAACTTCCATTATGGAACCTCATCCTTCACTTTCTAACAAGTAAGGCATATAGAGACAAACTCGGTAACTCATTTCTTCATCCCTAACCACCAAAACTAACCTCGTAGGCCTTGGTACATCTTTTCCACACTTGGATATACCACCAAAGGAGATGTATGAAACTCTCTCAAAAACTCCTTCCACAATGTCATTTTTACCATCGTGCATCCTCTAAAAATAATGATATGCTCCCCACCCTTAGAAAATTCATCAGGATCATGTCCATTAGATATCTTAGTATGTAGGGTCTCATAATCTACATACCTAAGTTGCAACTCCATTAATCATTGTAAAAGTAGATGGATAACAACCATTGACTGGAGGAAAGATACTCCATCTACATCCAAAAAGGATAACTATAATGAGTCTAACTCCTCTGATGAATCATTCAGTAACTGTGAAAATATATTATGTTGAGAGAATCTACTACCATGGTCCCCTTCTTAGGAGTATAGGCAATATCAAATTCATAATCCTAGAGGAAATTTATCCATATCCTCTATCTCAAGTTAAGATCCTTCTCAGAGAAGATATACTTGAGACTCTTATTATCAGAATAGAAAATCAATTTCTTTCCCATCAGTTAGTGTTGCCACATCTTTATTGTGAATACTACTACTACTAACTCAAGATCATGGGTTGTGTAGTTCCTATCATGTGGTCTCAACTAACACAAACCATAGGAAATCACCACCTACCTCTACATCAGAACACACCAAGATATATTCTTAATGAATCATAGAACACTACGTACTTGACACCCTATTCTAGAAATCTCAAGATGATAGTGCTTGTTAAAATCTGACTCAATGGTTGAAAATACTGATGGAACCTCTCCGTCCACATGAAAGGTTTCACCTTTTGATTCAAAGCTATCATGGATGCTGATATCCTAGAGAAATAAGGTATGAATGTCTAGTAATAGATTACCTACCCAAGGAAGCTCTTCACCTCCATCATGCTCTTTGGTGGATCCCAAGATAACACTACCTTGACCTTGGTTGGGTATACTGCCACTCCATCTACTAAGATAATGTTTCCTAGAAAGTCGACCGCCTATATCCAGAACTGAAACTTCAATAGATTTCTATAAATTTGGTGCTCTTAGATTATTTCTAGAATAATCCTCAAGTATCTTGTGTTCTCTTCCTCATACATCTAGTACACAAGTATATTGTCAATGAAGACTACCACGAACTGGTCTAAGAAAGGCTAAAAGTCCCGATTCATGAATCCCATGAACACTATTGGGGCATTTTTCATGCCAAAGGTCATCACCAAGTACTCATAATAAACGTAGCGACATCTGAATATTGTCTTCGATATATCCTCATTCAATACTCATAGCTGGTGATAACCTGACCTAAGGTCAACCTTTGAGAACCATATTTCCCCTATCAACTAATAAAAGAGGTCATCGATCTTTGTTAGTGGATACTTGTTCTTTATAGTCACTTGATTCAAGTGTCGATAGTCCACAATAACCTCAAGCACCTATATGCCTTATTGGAGAACAAAATTGGGGTTTCATGGGTTAAAACACTAGATATATAAAATCCCTTCATCTATAATTCCTCCAACTTCACCCTTGGCTGGACAATATCTGCAGAATTCATCCAATATGCTGGAAAAAATATCGATGTTGTCCTTGGGATTAGATCAATGAAAAATTATATCTCTCAGTGGGGTGATAAGACTGGAACATCCTCTGGGAATATTTCCTCATACTCTTCCACCACTTTAGTAAATTTTAATCTCATAACATCTACTACACCAAGGGTTATTCTAGCCAACTAATGAGTAATCAGATGCACTCTCTTATCCATGAGTCCTTCTTACGCTACCTGGGTTTCCTTTTCACCAACAAAGGAGAACCTAGTTTTTTCACTACGGACGCACCACATCCTCCACATTAAACAGTCAATATGGTCATGAACTTTAGATAACCAACTTATACCTAAGATGATTTCATAAGGCATCATCACTGTTATAAAGATATTCCAATAGAAACTCTCACCTCCAAGAGTCAGGTAACACTGTCGGCACAACTTTGTGATTGCTAAGTCTTCTCCAGTAAGAGTCTCTAAGAGAAAGGGTCAATCAAAGGGCTCAACTAGAATCTCTATGTCTCTAAAAAGATATGTGGAAGAATATAATGACTTACACCTATGTCTATCAGTACTGTAGCTAAGGTAGAAAAGACATAGATCATACCTCAAATCATTCCTGGATCCTTTGGTTCATAATCTTTGACCACTTGCAGCTATCCTTTCCCCTATCCTTCAGCTCCCTGAGCCTGGAGTGGACCACATGAGGGTGGTGGTGGTAACAATTAAATGTGTATACCACCTCCTTCTACTCTCCCAGCTCCTCTTCCATGTCTGAAACCTTGAGAACCTACCTTCTCTTGCCACTACCTCTGCCTTGGTGGCCTATACACTGTCTCTCTATCAGCTATATGGATGTTCGGACAATCTCGAGTGAGATGTATCATGCCATCACATGAGTAGAACCACCTCTATCAGGGCTGACTGGACCTACCATGTGAGCCATGAACTACAGAACCTCTATCTTGGGACCTCCTCCTGAAATGTTTGGTACGTTCAGGCCCATGTGACTAATATCATCTCCATACTACCAAGGTATCTACTCCTGTATGACCGCTACCAGAAACCACTATCTGAATTTTCTCATCCAAGAAACTCTCGATCACCAAATCTCTCTCTATACCCTAGCAAAAGTAAGAATGCATAGAGGGATAAAACTGGCTTAGTTGTCTCTACGTAGACCATGCTTGAAGTTCTGAGCCCTAAAGAACTGGTCTCGAACCATATCCATTGAGTATTTTTAGAGGTTGTTAAACCTTTATGAATACTCAGATACTATCATGCTACCATTCTAGAGTTGTAGAAGCTCATGGATATATATATCCTTTAGCGTATTTGAAGATAACTCCTACCTAAAAAGATTCTAAAACTCTGACCATGCAAGAGTCGCGTCATCATAAGACTGGGTCACCAAACCCCACCATCGCCCTTCTAGTCCATGGAGAAGGCTCATCTCCAAGACCACCATCTGATTTATTGGTGTCCTATCCAGATGGAAAACTTAGGTAACCACCTCAAGAGAGCCCTATTCCACCTATGGGTCAGGCTTGCCTCGGAACTTGAGGGTTCTCTATCACTGAAACTCCTGAAGTGTACTTAGTCTGCGCACCTCGTCCACCAGTACTATGGGTACCATGTGCTGCTCAATTGGTGGTATAGTTAGTGCCCCACCTAGAGGTAGAATATTTGGAACTGGTCCATGTATTGATGCCTCATCATTGAGGGGGTCATCCTTGTGATTTTGATGATGAATCATAGCTAGCATAAATCACAGAGGCATCCTAAAAGTAAACAAGATGTACCACAGTCAATGAGTATATCTGGAGAGCTGACTCAAGAAGGACATGGAAACCACAACCTATTACTATATGATATATGTACCATTTTTTACCTACACCAGTATTTTTATATACCTAGTTGAAAAGTAGCTAAGTAGAGTCTTGTTGTATGGATATATCAGCTACCACACTAACAATGGAGTCCCTAGCCTGAAATCCAAACTCAAAACACTTAACATTATTTCCCCAAACCAAGATCATAGGCTCTGGTCCTAAGGTATAACCAACTACTCTGATACCACTCTTTCATGACCCATCCTAGTGGGGGCCACTTCGTGACTCACCAAGCCTGCCTCCAATAGGCCAGTGGATGGAGACTAGCACCGAGTAGAAATATCACTAACATGGAAGGCCTTAACCTAAGTACCTATATACACACACACATATCCAAGCCTATACAATGTTGAAATGTAAAAATAACTGAACAAACATGCATGAATAAATCTAAATCCCATAACCAGATTACGAAACGAAGTAAATGAATGTAAATAGAGCCAAATACAAGCCCACCATAAGATTTTCAAAACAATTCCAACCTAAAATTAAAACTAGGACTACTGTCAAAATACCATAGGAACACACCTTGGTCTTTCTAGTCTCACTAAGCATTGTCTGGTCCTAGTCTACCAAGGACTATGTCAAAAGGATGATCATCTGCACAAGACACGACAAGTGTGGTAAAAGCCCGTGTAGGGGTGAGTATAACAATACTCATTAGGGTACCCCCAAAACCTCAAAGCATACAAAAAAATGAAATATTATCATCTCTACATAGGTATATGCCTATAACACATATAAAAAGAATATATATATATACTCAATAAAGACACATAGTCTAAAGGTAATTCACAGTTGTAATATACCATACTAAGATTCCAGCTCAAAGATTCCACAAATCACTCATCTGGGAGAACACACTCCTGAGTCTGATAGCACTGATGATCTCTATCCGAGAGGTAATTATCATAAGGTTTCACTATAAGAAGTACATGCTGGAGGTATGAAGAGATGCGATACACAAATGAGGATCACACCAAAGTCCATGAGGTATACCAAAAACTCAATCTGGATTAACCTGCTAAATATAGGATTAGCTCCCACATAGTGTTAGTCATGATGATACCATGAACTCCACCTAGGGAATGAAGATGAATATAGGATCTCACTCTAGGCCTCACAGATAGATTCCAACAAATCTATCCAAGAAGTATTGTTGAAGGGATCATTTTCCTAGGAGTAGGAGGTGATTCCATACTAACCCTTGGGGAATGGGTAAGGGGAACTCACCCTAACGATACTTTTCTAAGATATAGAGGACAAGGGATCCAAGACATCTTTTATAAAGTACATGCTGTGTATAAGGGTTACAAGTATTGGTACATGGGAAGAATACATGGGTATCTGACACACCGTTTACTCCCCTACACAGACATGGGTGTGAGACACAGGTCGTTTACACAGGAAGGACCTAGGGTCAATGGAAGAAACGGTTACGTAACATTCAATTTCTCATTATTTGGGTCAAATCACCGGGAATATGAAACCCCAATGATGAACGCACATAGAATAATGGGAGAAAAACACAAAACATGCAAAGTAGAAATGAACCTCTTCCATGTTCAGTTAGCCTCAATCCATTACTTTTAGAATGAAAAATTAAGAACCATAATAAATAAACTCCCAAATAAATCCCTGTGGAAATAATCTCATCCCAAAATACGCATGATTCAAGGATCAATTTGTTAGTTGATTGATCTGTGTTCATCATAGAAAATAGAAAATAGGGGATTAATTTGATCAAAATAAACATTTTACCTTGATTTGGATCAATTTATAATAAATAATAATGAGGCATCATAGTTTTTTGAAAGATCCTTCGATTCTGTCTCACACCAGTTGTTGATCTCAATCTGGTCGTCATCCGCCAACAGAATCTTGTTCCATGCTCTCCAATGGCTCTCCAAAGATTTGTAGGGTTATAAGGCTAACCTTGAAAATTTTCCATAATCATTTATTTAAATAAATGGTTAGGTCACTATATTGATAAAACAAATAAAATAATTTAATTAATTATTTTATTCATTTTACGTCTGCGATGACTTTTCCACAAATGAACCACACCGACAAAGTTTATATCACACCTAGGGTAAAACACACACTCTAAATTCAACAGTGCCCTAATATTTCTAATTCATGCCTATGTATATAATTTATTCCACTTTTTCATGAAAACTACACATGCGTGCTATTTAATATATTTAATATATTTCAAACATTTATTCTGGGCACACCGGGCCTCGGCATCGTACACCGTCTCAGCTCCTATCCTAGAAAAAAAACTATACAATATCCAAAAAATAATACATGGAAAATATGAGTCATTACATAATCCTTGAGTCATCCTGGTGTATTAAACATGGGTACATGATGTGTACCTATGGGATACACACCATGTATTCCTATGTTATCTGGACATAATCCTTGAAACATACAGATGAGTTCCTTGAATGTTCTTCATTTATAATTAATCTATTTTTTATTATATTCGTGATAACAAAGAGGAAAAATAGGAGATCTCGTTATTTGGATTTAAATAACAATTAAAATAGAATTGAAAACTAATTCTAAATGAATAAATGAATCAATAATAGTAAAATAATTATAAATTATTGTACAACTACTCTAATACCACATTAAGGTTCCATGAGCAGTGGAAGTGCATGTTTCAGCATGCCTAACTCATCTTTTTTCCATAATCGGTTATTATTTTGAGATGTATATGATGTACAATGTTGTGACCAACATAATTTAATAAAATATTAATTGACATGACAATTCTAGAATCAAGTGTAGATTCCCTCCATCAGTGATCCAAACATGCACCATGAACCTTTGAGTGATGGCATAGGAATCTATGAGTGATAGCATGGAGGATCTTATCGCTTGTGTCATTCATTTATGATCTCCATAAGAATTGCTTCAAAGGAAGACTCTCCCTATTCTCTCTAGAATTGATAGGGGTGGTGGTGGGGGATTGTTGTACATTATTGAGAGTGTTCTTAGATAGGAACTCTCTAATACTTGAGAGGATTCTTTGGATGTTTTTGTGCACAATCAAAGAAATTGGCTAGTGTTATGGTTGGAAATAATATAATTGGATTTAAATAGTGTTAGGGTTAGAAAAAATAGCTGAACACACTCCCTTAATATTTTTCTTATTCACCAGAGAACCCCGTGTCCAAATAATAATATTATTTTTATTATTATTCACATGTGAAAAACTCACAGATTAATTAAATATTATTTATTGAATAAATTTTTAAATATTTATTCAAATAATATTTAATATATTATTTCTTCTCATACCTTTTGAAGTCGTTTTTTCCTTCCTCTACAATATTTATTAGTCCTTGAAAATTTTCTATTTATTTAATAAATAAATATCATTGCATTATTTGAAAATAAATAAATAAATATTTTATTTTTTAAATAGAAAATAAATATTTGTTTAATATTTTATTTATAAATATTTTATCAAATGACTAGTTAATGAATATATATGATCAAGAAAACATGAATAATTATCAAACAATGTATGGGAATGATATTTATTCAACATGTTAAATAATAATAATAATATTTAACTATTGTTCTAGATACACTTAGTGTGTGGCCCTCTAGGACTCTTTCGCAGTGGAATTAGGCAGAGCCGCCCAAATTTCAAAGTTAGCATTTAGAAATACACCAAGACACCCATAGAGAAATAAATTAATGTTTCAATGACATAAAACCTCATACAAAATCTTATTGTGTAATATAATCTCTTAATCATGATATCTCTAATCAAACAGGTCGCATGCTGGTGTTATCAACCTATATACTCGATGTCTCTTTCTTTGACTTTATAGAAACAAACCTATCCAAAAAACACCATGTCAATGGATTTATTTAGGCTATTTTATTCTAAAAGAAGGCCTAAGATATCAAATTCAATGAAAACATAAAGGAAAATTCATTTCTCACGTTATTCATTAATGAAATATCACTCGTGATGCACCCAACCTATCATACTTCTCTGCAAACATATGTTGTCATGATTTTCATCAATACATAAAAAGTACGCAACTAATGATATCCATTAATAATAATTTTAAATTATAATGATCAATACACACATCCATAAATAGGAACATCCAATAACACATATAAATATTTTTTTCCTATTGGAGGGTCATGTTTTTATAATCTCTTATACTAGAAATTACCAAGGACGTACTCTATAAGAAAGTGCCTAAAAGTTCTATGAATCTCCACCCCTAAAAGCCTATACAATTTTTGTCTTGTAAATTGATATCATCCATTTATAGAACATATATATTTTAAGAATATTTTCATAGAACCTATAGGTTCTCATCATTGCAGGGAATTGTTATAACCATTTAGTGAGACATTTAATCTTAGGACATTATCACATACTACATTAATAAGAAGAGAAATCATGATGTGATAATAAGTTTATTTATATTAAAAATAATTAATATAGGTAATCATAATGTATATATAATTTTGTTTTAGGGAACCAACTATAACAACCTAGATAAGTTCCTTGTAGAGAAAAAGAGAATAAATTTTACAATATAGGTGATGAGAAGTCATGCATGGTTGAAAATGTCATGAAGTCATATGAGCAGTCCAAGGAGGATCTGAAAGTTAATAAATAATTCTTAACTATTTGACCACGTCAATTATAAATGGATAAAAAAAATAGAGAAATGCAAAATGGAAGATAAATCAAAAGGAAAACAAGTGATTTCACATGAGAAGGCTAATTGTGATGAGAAGCTATACTCGCATTAAAATTTGAAAATCCAAATAGTATTTATGTGAAATATGTGGGTAGGTTGGGGATAGAATGAAGATATTTGTTACAATTATACTAGCCTAAGAATAAATCTTTAAAAGTTCTATGCAAGAAAAAGGTATTAATGTTTCCTTAATAACCAAGGTGAATAAAACTATTTTACACAAATAAAAAGTTCAAAATAAAAAGATGAGTAAGAAACATATTAATAATATTTATAAGAAAAGAAGTGCTTATGTTGGAAGTAATGGGTGGCCTTGTTTGAGATAAAACTCTCAATATTAGTGTTACTTTTGAGGAATAAATAAGTCACTCCTTATTCCCTATTTTTTTTATTTCTTCTAACATGCAAATAATTAAAGGAGATAACTAAGGTTACCACTACTAGATAATAAAGAAGATGTACTTCATGATGTATCTCAACTACCATGAGGGGAAGGAAATGAGTGTGTCTCTTTAGGTTAATAAAACATGTGGTAGATAAATCAAAAAAAAAATCACAATCCATGTGAATATGGAATTACTGGATATCCCCATGAAATCTAAATAATTAGTTGTTTCAATCACAATTAAAACCATTATTATTATTTTTTTAATATATTATAAAGGGGTGTTGTTGGTTGATAAAAATATGAGAAAAGGGGGAGTTTATGACATGTACATGAACTATTTTTATGTGTTTGTTGAGATGTGTGTAGGTTATATCTTTTTTTTATAAATATATTTATAATAGCCCCAAATTAAATATTTGATATTATTATCACATGATGATTATGATTGTAGACAAAATTGATAACCTTGGTTATATATCTCTTGTTTTTTATACTGGTTTATCACATGTAGACTTATAGTGTATTAACTAAAGTCTCTTTTCAAAGTGAAACCAAGTAGTGTGATCCTTATCTCAAGTAATACAAGGCCATGATTTAGATTTGGAAAAGGGAGAAGAAGATTAAAAAAATGGAAGAAATGTTAGAATCCCCCTTATCCTGAAGAAACCTAAGAAACCCCTGATATGGGCACCCAATTCATCCCATGACATGGCTTGAGGCACGTTCCTAGTTATTCTGGGCTGGTGATAAGTGTTGGGGTATCATAAAATCATATATATGTGAATGATTTCACACTCCGAATGATAAAAATATCAGTAAAATAGAACATCCAAACATAGTAAATAGAAAAGATGAATAAATCAACTCATACACTAAACAATAAGTAAAGATACAACATCACTTAAATAGTAAAATAGTAATAATAAATTTCACTAATATAAGAGCATCTCAAAAATAAAATAAACTAAAATCCAAAACTAAACTGATACTACAAATCTCAATGTGACCCTTGGTCACTCTACACCTCCAAATACATCCAAATTATATATCCAAATCTACGGCACCATAAAATGAAACATTATAGATACATACACTGAATGGTTTATGCAGGGTGTGAGAGAAACCAAGATTAGTAGTATTTCACCAAAGATATTGGGTTATTCCTTTAAAATGGAACTTTATTTTACATGATTTTGAAATAAAATTAGAATATAGGTTTTTATACATAATTATACAATGAGAGACGACCATCACATTCATGATCATTTTATAAATTTCCATTTAATTACCTTAAATTAAAAAAATGAAAACATTTACCTCAACCTAAGCCTCCTTTATTTAAAAAAAATCATTTAAAATCCACTTTGAAAACCAAATTGGAAAAATATTTTTTGTCTCATAAATAAAAACCATTTAATAAAACACTATATGAAAAAATAAATAAATAAAAAACCTAAGCACTGCTTCGGAATAAAATGAGTAAAATGAGTAGTAATAACAAACCATAGTTCCATAGGTACCAATAAAGCTAGGGAACATGAGAAGAGGGAATCCCCTAAAGAAATAATCTAGTATCACATGAACACATTAGTCCCTAATGTGAAATGGTCCTAGAACATACCAAATGAGGACCAACTTCTATCATATGTTACATTCATAACACAAGTCACTCAACAAGTATAAGATCCCAATTTCTCATTAAGGTAAAGATCCATTAATTTTAAGTATAAACCTTTGGTTATATATAAATGGAAGTTAATAAAAGGTTTATGGAGGATTTAGGAGTGTTTGGTCTTGTTTTGGGGCACAGAGTTCTAGTTCTTAAAGAAATAGATTGGGGTGCACGGTTAGTGCATGGTTCATAATAATCATGTGGCTCAATAATGTGGCCTAGAAAGGGAGGATCATTGTTTTCAAAACCATGAAATAGAGAACACATGACCATGAGAAACCTATAATTTATTATAGTGGAAACTCACATGGTCTATGTAAAGTTTTTCTAACCATGGTTCTAGACTATGCAGGGTGTGAGCTTTGAGATAGTTCCAAACACATGGTTTTCACATGATATTTATAACCATGTGTATGAACTATGTGAGGGGTGTTCAACTTGATAGTAGGTGCACATGATTAGTTCATAGTTGGCACACGGTTTGAAAAACTGTGCATCCAAATCATGAATCCATTTAAAAAGTGGTAAATTTACCATTTTTTCCTCCAAGCCTTTAACCTTTCTCCACCCATTCTCCTCATGCATTTTCACAACAACTCCACCATAGGGAGTTCTCCCTATTTTACTCTTAGGATTTATTAGATCTCCTTCATCCAAAATCTGATTTGAGCTTCATTCATTTCATTGAAATCCTCTTGGTAATTCTAAAACATTGTTACCTTCCTTTCTTAGTTTCTTTTTCCATCTTGGATGTTATCTCCATGTGACCTAATATACCCTATTTTCACAGAATTTGTCTAGTTTCTCATTTTATCTCGTTTCATCCTATATATGAATCTAATACTAGATGAGGAGTATGCTACTAAGCTATGGTAGTTATTATACTACTTTTCCTTAAAATTATAGTTGTTTATAATTTTTTGGTATTGTGTCACACACCAGACATTTCGCACATTATGCTAAAATTGAGTAATACCTTAAATTAATTATTTATACCATAACCTTGAATTTACTTAGCCCATTTTACATGCTTGGAGGTTAAATACCTCAACCTGAACCACACCTTAAGTTTGTTTTGATAAATTATAACAACTACCATTATTTCCTTGTGACTAATCCACACCCCTTGGGTGCATTGAGCTTTCCACTTTCTAGTGTAAGTCATAAATGAATTAAATGAATTATAATATGGAATTTATATTCACATGGTCCATTTTTATCACTGGTAAGTGGAACAACTAATGAGATTAATGTTTTTTTAATGGTATGAATACCTCTCTTGTCCCTTTGTTATTTATAAATGAAAATGTTAATGGAATGTACTAAATGGAAATTGTGAAATGAGATGGATAATCTCTTGGCTTATTCTTAATTTTTAAATGAAATTAATCTACTACTTATATACTTTGATCACATTAAAGTCATGGTCTTCCTTGATTAAGAATTAGATTCCTAACCTAGAATTCCTCAAATATACTTAATAGATTCCAGCTGATTGAATGATGTGACTACTAAGTGAGATGTCACACTAGGGTTAAATTAATGTATTATATTAGTGAATGCCTCGGTGTATCACTATTGATTTACCTTCATATCTGGAAAAAATAGAATGTTGGGATTATCTCCATAGATTCTGATTGATTTACTCGGACACGCGATGTCATGGATTATCTTCTTGGGTTCCAAATCAAGTCTAGCTCATGATTACCTTGCACTTTTTCCTTGGACTCAGTTAGAAATCCTTATGGTGGAATGACAAGGGTTCATCCCTTGGATTATAATCAGACTCCCATATCCAAGCTTCATATGTCATTACATAGAGTTGGATCGACCTATTAATGTCAAGAATTCATTTATTCTTCTTAGATTCTACATGATTATATTATATGGACTTTTTGACTATGATCTGTGTTCCTAGGATGAACTAAAATTTCCTTATGTTCTGAGACATCCAGCTTAGGACAAAGCAGGTATGGTTATCCAGGTTCCCCACAAGGACCTTGAGCTCGACATGGTTATTTTTTATTCACTAATTTTATATTATACCTACATGTTGTTATATTTCATATTTATTGGATATATTTTAATTAGACACCATTGGTGGTGACTTACTAAGTTTTACTCACACCATGTTTGGGCTACTGATTGGTTCCTGAACAGACTTATTGGATACAGATAGGGATAAAGGGAAGCACCTAGCTATGGACTCTTAATATCTTTTGGGATCTTGAGATAATATGACCAATCCAGTGCTTGGGATGCTCATGAAGATATTTTTTATCTTTTTTTTTCAACAAATTTATTGTATGTATGTAATCTTCATTTATTCTTGTTTCATTTTTTCATACACATGGAATCATTTTTATATGATATTGTTTATGGATTTTGACTATTATTATTATCTGGATGTTATTTACACTCCTATATATTATTATTTTTATTGCATTATATTGTTTCTACTACTTTATTTATTATTACCACCATTATGTTCCACTATAATAAAGAGGGTATAGTCTCCCCGCCATACCACCTTACACCCTCATTATTATTCAATGGCATCTATCATATGGGGAGGCATGTTTGAGGCCATGTGGCACTCAGGTTTGGTTACTTAAGAGTGAAATGGTCCCAAGATGTTACAAAATGGTATCATAGGTTTCTTTTCCTTTTTCTTACTATTTTGGGTTGGTAAGCAGGAGGCTAGGATGTACCATAATTTGGTAATGAGCCTATTTCTAGGAGTATCTTCCCCACATGTGGGGGAAAATCCAAGTTTCCAGGGATGGGACTGATTTTTCTAGTATTCTTCTATTATATTTTCATTATTTTCATTGTTGGGTGATGCACATGATTTATGACATTTGTTATGATTATTTATTTTTACCCTTGGGCTATTATGGAAAGGGAGTATTATTTCATGCATCATTATAGACACTTATGGATTTATATGAAATGCATATTCCATGACATGTTTATTTTACTTTCTATTTCATATTTTATGTGCCTTTATTTACATACTTGTATTTTTACTAACATTTATTATAAGAAATAGTAGAAAAATATTTGGTTACTTAAAGTGTATGCATCAACCTAAATGGTTTTTTCCTGTATAACTTGATGTTGGGACCTTAACAAACCAATTATGAATCTTTAAGCCATGGAAATTTTGTTACATGGGCTTAAATGTTAGTTGGTTGTGATTAAATGGATGTAAATTGTAATTTATAAAGTTTTTGAATTTATAAATTTTGGAATGGTGATCCATATAATTAAATAATCATATATAGGCTTGTTACATCCTAAGATAGGATGTAAAGCTTTGGTTTCACTTAAATGAAGTATCAATTGTAACTTATAAAGTTCTAACTTTATAAATTTGGATTGGTAAGTCATCTAAATGAACCATTGTATAAAAATAAAAATAAAACTTATTAAATTTTAAACTCTTAGAATAAATGGCTTCCATTAAATGGGGATTTCAATTACAAATTTAATAGAATTTCCTCTATAACTTTCAATTGACACTCTATATAACAAAAAATCCATAATTGAAACTGGTAATCTTACCAATACCCTGACCTTAGATTTGGGTAGTTGTGTTAGTATGTTTGGGGTAGTAATCCCTTATGCTTATCTTATTATCCTATGAAAAATCCTTTTTTCTGGTTTTTGTGTTTTGAGTCATGTTCTTGTAATTGTAGATATATGCTTCCATGATGAACTCAGGTTGAGCACTAGGAAGGTTGCAATGACCATGCTTCTGAGGTGGTGGGACCTGGCCCACCTGTAGTGCCATAATCATAACCTCTTGTAGTACCACTTTCTATACCTAGACTAGGCACTAACACTCAAATTTGATAGAGTTTCTTATGGTTTGTGAAGTCTATAGAGGGAGCTCCATGACCTGCACTGACTATGTCAAAGTTGACAAGGGATTTCCAGTAGCAGAACCCACCTACTTTCTCAGGGGATAGTGTCCCTCGGGCTACTGAGTGATAGATAGAGTCCATTTTATCAATATTTGATCATCTAGAGATGCCTCAAAAAATGAATTTCAAGATCATGGCTTACATTCTTCGTGGATCCTCCAAGTGATGGTGGGATGATCTAAATTAGGCAGATCGGCGTCGAGGTATGGCCTAGAGAGACTTCCAGACCACCTTCTATGATTAATTTTTATAAAAAAACATTGATAGATGATAAATCTAGGGAATTTATTCACTTATATTAGGGTACTATTCATATCATGTATTATTCATCTCACTTCATAAAACTCAAGAACTTTTCACCAAATCTTACTGGTGACGATATTTCCAGAGAGAGACACTTTGAGGATGGGCTCAGGTATACCATCTAATTGTAGTGAAACATTATTATTATCTAAAATTTTATAAATGGTAAATTATTCCCTTATATCCAAGTGAAATATAATTAAAGTTGAAGGTATAGGTCATAGTGGTTCAGCACCTAGGCTAGGAAGTGCTTCATCCAGCGGAAGGAAGCATTGCTTTGAGTTTTCTTACAATAGAAGTGTCAGTAAAAGTGTACACACTAATAGATATATGGTATATCACTAATGTGGGAGGAAATGAAATAAAAATCCTCAATATTAAATAAACCTAGTTAAGTGTGGATCATGCAGTTGAATAGTCTATCTTTAGATATTTTTCTATACCTTTCCACCAGTTCCTAGTGTGAGAGGATCTGTACCAACTCTTCTTTCTATAGCATAATTAGTAACTCTACACTAGGAAAAGAGATAGAGTACCACTATCCATATAGTACAAGGATTTGGATGAGGTTAGGGAAGACACACTTATGATGTGAAGTGTTAGCAGAGCGAACATACTCAAGGAGGTCGGGTTGTAGCTTAGGGTCATGGATCTTTCCAGATACATGTAGTGAAGCCTATGCCTAAGGAGTAGAGTTTTGAACCATATACAATGTGAGGTTTGATTTTATTAGCCTTGACTTTATTATCTTACTTATTTGATATAAGAACTTCATGATCATTCTTATTTATGGTTGTAACGGAGATTCCTTGACTCAAGATTGAGTACTTTTGTGGGGTAATGACTCTTGATAATCCATTAGGGTACAGTGAAAATGTAGTCACCGTTGTAGAGAGTTCCCCCTAAAGATAGGTGACTACCATTTAATATGAAACCTTTTCATCCTCAAGATGGAATGATTTTATATAATTATTAGGATGGACCGGTTAGTACCTTATCACATCTATATTTATTTTTATCATTGGATTGTGTCTTTTATATCCCCTGAGGGTGATAATTTCATTCATAAGAGAGAATTGGATGCCTAGGAAAGTCGATCTAGACCTTAGCATCATGGGCTGAGAGGATTTTCAACCCATATTTCCATTCTTTTTATTTATGAATAGAGAGAATGATAGATCATTTTTCCTTCTATGGTGGACCAATTTAGAGATGTTTTCCCTGGCAATTTTTCAAGGCTGCCTCCTAAGAGAGGGTTTGAGTTCACCATAAAACTTGTCTAGGGTCTGATCCAGCGTCTATTTTTCTATACAGGATGGATCCTAATGAGATCCAAGAGCTCAAGAGGCAGTTTGAGGATCTGGAAGCCAAAGGGTTTATAAGAACTAGTACATCTCCTTAGGGTTCTCCCGTTCTTTTTTCCAAGAAGTTGGATGGTACCCTAAGGTTATGTATGGATTATTAGAGGTTGAATCAGCTTCTAGTTAAGAACTGATACCCACATCCTTATATAGACAATCTCTTTGACCAACTACAAGGATCCAAGGTCTTCTCAAAGATTGATTTGAGATTAGGCTATCATCAGGTAAGGGTTAGACCCTTGGATATACCATGTATATATTTCTCAAGTAGGTATATCCTTTATGAATATCTGGTGATGTTATTTGGTTTAATGAACACACCAGATGTTTTTATAACCTTGATGAATCGGTTTTTCTGCCCATACTTGGATGATTTTATGGTTTTTTTCATCGATGCCATCATAGTATATTAACAGACTCAACACAATCATTAAAAACACCATGACGTCATATTTAGTACACTAAGAGAACATAGGTTCTATGCCAATATCACAAAGTTCGACTTTTGGATTGATAAATTTTACTTCCTAGGTCAAATTATATCAGAAGCAAGGGTATTTGTGGATCTAGAGAATATGAGAGCCATAGTTTTTTGGGAGAAGGCTAAGAACATTTTTGATATTTAAAGTTTCAGGGGGGTAACTAGTTACTATTTTCATTTAATTTAAAAATTATCACACCTTTAAGTAAAAATTATAGGATTTCCCCAGAAGGGTGTTAAATTATCATGGTCTAAATATTGTAAGAAGGCCTTTGAGGAATTGAAAGAAATGATGGCCTCAGCACCAAACCTGATTTTAATTGATCTTGGAAAAGGATACCTAATTTATTATGACATGTTAGGAATAATGTTGGGATCTGTTTTGAAGTAAGGGGATAATGTCATAGCATACAAGACTCATCAATTGAGGCCACACAAGTGAAATTACCAAACACAAGACCTTGAGTCAGTAGTTGTTTTCCATTCCTTATGTTTATGGAGACGCTATTTTTTTGGGGGGATGGTTCATTGTATACATTGACCATAAAAGCCTCAAATAAATATTCACTCAACATGACATGAACCTATGACATTAAATATGGGTTGAATATATTTAGTATTTCAACATTCATCTTTATTATATGTTAGTTAAGGTAAATTTAGTTGCTAATAATTTGATATGAAAGACTTGGACTCAAGTTATTCATGAAGCCAATGGTGAATGGTAGTTGATAGCACTTATTTCTGAAATAAATTTAGAATTTCAATAGTGTTATGAATATTATTTTCTTATGGATTTACCATCAACACCATCACTTTTTTATTTATTGAGGATGAGGTAACTTTTTGATCCCTAATATTTAGTCCTAATGGAATGTGTTACAGGTGAGGAATCACCACATGGTTGCGTTATCAAGGAGGATGAGATCCTTCATATCCATTGGCGTGTCTAGGTACCTATAAACATTTGAGAAGAATTGATGTGAGAATATCATTCTTCCAAATAGTCATTACATTTGAGAATCACCAAGTTGTACTGTGACTTATTCCACTAGTATTGGTGTCCTGGGTTGAAAAGTAGGAAATAATTTTTGATAATAAGTGTTCCACTTATTAGTAAGTGAATGTGGAGCATAAATTACCTGCAGATATCTTATATTTGTTACCCATACCAGAGTGGAAATGGTATGAAATAACCATGTATTTTTTTATAGAGTTACCAAATTAACCTTGGGGAAATCATATCATGTGGATGATTGTGGATAGGATTATAAAGGTTACCCACTTATTTCCTATCAGGGGGCCTTCTTAGTGGATGAAATTGGGAGATTTTATGTTTGAGAGATCATATGAATTCATTGGGTTCCATGTACCATCACATTGGATAGGGATTCTTAGTTTAATTCTTGGTTCTTATAAGGGTTACAAAGGTCCCTTTGATCACATGTACTTCTAAGTACAATATACAACCCTTAGACTGATGGTCAATATGAACACACTATAATAGAACTTGAGGAAATTCTATGTGTGTGTGTACTTAAATTTGGAGGCTCTTGGTAAAATCACTTATCACTTGCAGAGTTCACTTATAATAATATTTTTCAATTGACTATCTAAATGGATCCATATGAGGTTCTCTACAGTCGGCCTTGTTGTTCACATATGTGTTGGTTAGAGGTAGGAGAAGTAATACTATTGGGACTTTATCTTGTTCAAAAGACCTCAGAATGGGTAGATTTGATCATAAAATGTATGGCTATAGCTCATCCTAGAAAGAATTCATATAATGATCATCATCACTAAACTCTATAGTTTGAGGTGGGATATTGGGTCTTCTTGTGTGTTTTTCCTGGATTTGTTAATAAATGGATTTAGAGATAATGGAAGCTTACTCCTAGATTTTTTAGGTCTTTTGAGATATTGGAGAGAGAAAAGGCTGGTAGGCTATCAGATAGATCTAACTTAGAGGTATTAGGATACTCATGTATCCTTTAAATTTTCTTAGCTTATTTATTTTTATTCCAACCCATCTCATGATTTTTACCCTAAAGAAGCTGAGTTAGAGGGTGATTATTATTTTTAGGAGTATCTTGTTCATATCATTGATCATATCATGAAAAATCTATGGGGAAAGAAAATTCATCTTATTTGGTTGTTATGGTAGTATGATAATGTAAAAGAAGAGAAATGGGATAAAGAGTCTGATATAATTGCTTAGTGGCCGGAGTTATTCTTGGATATTTCTCAACCACCCTTGGAAGGGAAAATCAGGGATGAGTTTCTTTAAGGGGAGGTTATAAGATCCCTATTTTTCATTGAGGTATGGATCCTTTACTTTTCATTCTAAACCTATGGTTATATCTAAATAAAAGAACCTAAACGGTTCATGGAGTTTTCAAGAGTGTTTGATCTTGGTTCAGGCTTACAGTTCCGATTTTATAGAAACGGTCTAAGGAGAATGTTTAGCATATGGTTTTTACTAACCATGTGGCTCAATCATACGACCCAGAAAGGGAGGATCATGGTTTTTCAAACCATGAAACATAGAACACACGACCCTACAAAACCTATAAATTATTTCAGAGAAAACTCACAAGTTTTTCACATGATTTTTCTAATCGTGTTCCTAGATTGTGTGGGGTATTGGATTAAAGATAGTTCCAAATGTAAGGTTTGCACACGGTTTGTCTAAATGTGCATATAAACCATGTGAGGGGTGTGCACCTAGATAGTAGGTGTGTAAAATTGGCACATGGTTTGGAAAACCTTGTTCCCCTTTAAAAGGTGGTAAATTTCTATTTTTACCTCCAATACTTTAACCTTCATCCACCCTTTATCCTCCCCCATTTTCATAGTAGCTCCATCGTAGAGAGGTATCCCTCTTATCCTCCTAGGATTTATTAGATCACCTCCATCTGGACTCTAATTCAAGTAGCATTCATTGAATTGGAAGCCTCTTGGTAATTTTATCACTCTGTTACCTTCCTTTCTCAATTTCTTTCTCTATCTTCAGCATTATCTCTATGTGACCTAATATGACCTATTTTCATGGTGTTTTCCTAGTTTCTCATTTTCTCTCATTCCAAATCATATTTGAGGTTGATACTAGATTAGGAGACTTTTTAAGAGATAAGGTAGGTGATCTAATATTTTTCCTTCAATTTTTAGTAGTTTTTATTTTTTTTTCCATTGTATTGCATGCTAAACTTTCCACAAATTGCTTTAAAAATGATTAATACCTTATATTATTTGTTTAGACCATAACCTTGATGTTCCTTATCCCCTTTGAAATGGTTGGAGGTTGAATACCTCAACTTGAACCACCCATTAAGGTGGGTTCAATTAAATGCTAACAACTACCTTTCTTACCTTGTGAATAAGCCATTCCTTGGGTGTGTTGAGCTTTCCACTTGATAGTGGAATTCGTAAATGAATTAAATGAATTAAAAAATGTCATTTATACTCACATATACCTTTTTTATCAATTATAAGTGGAATAAATGATGAGATTAATGTTTTGTTAAATGTTATGAATACCTCTCTTAGACCTTTATGAATTATAAATGAAAAGGTTAATGGAATAGACTAAATGGATATTATGGAATGAGATAGATAATCTCTTGGATTATGCTTTCTTGTTAAATGAAATGTTTCTAATGTTTATGGTCCTGTTTCACTTTAAAGTAATGGACTACCTTGATTATGACTTGGAATACTAACCCAAAATTCCTTGGATGAACTCATAGGATTCCATCTAATTCATTGATGTGACCGCTAAGTGAGATTCCATACTAGGGTTCATTTAATGTTCTGTATTAGTGAATTCATTGGTGTATCACTAATTATTCACCTTCATCTATAGAAAAATAGAATGAAAAATTTATATCTTTTGATTTGGTTTGATTTCCTCAAACACGTGATACCAGGGATTATCTCCTTGGTCTCTAAATCAAGTCTAACATGTGATTACCTTAGACTCTGTTAGAAATAATTGTGGTGGAATTCGAAGGGTTCATCCTTTAGATAACACTCATACCCCTATATTCATGCTCTATATGTTATTACTGTGAGTTTTCGTGACCTCCTAAGGTCAATTATGCATTTATTATTTATGGATCATACATAATTATATTATGTGTACTTTTTGAATATAATCCTTGGTTCCTATGATGAACTAAAATAGACTTATATTCAGATACATTTGTCTTAGGCCGAAGTAGGTATGGTCAGTCAGGTGCCTCACGAGGACCCTAAGATCAACGTGGTTGCTATTTATTCACTTGTTTTATATTATACATGTGCATTGTTACATTTTATATTCATTATATGGATTTCCATTAGACACCTTTGGTGGTGGCCTGTTGAGTTTTCCTTACACCCTATTTAGGTCTCCAATTAGTACCCAAACAGACTTCTTGGATGTAGGTTGGGATAAAGGGAAGTGTGTAGCTATGGATGCTTTATCTCTTTTGGGATCTTAAGAGTAGATGACTGATATAGTGCTTAGGATTATCATTGAGATAATCTTTGGTCTTTTTGTTCCTTTTTCTACACATGTATTTTATGTATGTATGTTGAATATCTGCTTGTTTAATTTTTGTATGCACATGACATCATTTGTATATGATACTGATTATGGATTTTGACTGTTATTATTATTTGGATGTTATTTCTTCTAACCAATATTATTTCATTATTGTATTATATGATTTTCACTACTTTATTTATTATTACCATAGTTATTCTCCACTATGATAAAGAGGGTACAGTCTCCCCACCATACTACCTTACACCATTGCTGCTAGTCGGAAACCTTTGGCATATAGGGAAGTTCTCCTAAGGCCATGTGTCCCTCAGGTTCAATTACTTAAGATTGAATCGGGTTAGGGATGTCACAATAATCCTACACAAATAATGTAATTAGGGTTACTTCCACTATCCATAACTCATAACCAAGGGGAACTAATAGTGTGCGACTATCTTGTGTCGCATAAATATTGAACTCTCACTCAGTGTATAGTAAACCCATGAATACAGAAAAATGAGGTGAGAAATCAAAAAATAATCAATAAATTCATCATGAACAATAAATCTCCCTTACCTCAAACACCCTTATAAGAAACAATCTGAATCACATCATTCATATCACATGAAATATAAGTCAGAACCCTTAGGAAACAATCAATATTAATAAAGTGGGATCAATAAGTTCTCTTAATCATGCCTATAAACCCACTTTTAAGGTTCCAAAAAATACTTACTAAAATTCCTGGCTCATTTTTCCAATCCATTTCTCATCATTTAAAATTCCATTTCAAATGATTCCTTAAAATCAACCCATTTAAAACAATTCATAGAACCCATTTTTAAAATGATCATCATTTTCATTTTAATTCATCAATAAAAACAAACCATTTTTTCTCATTCTATGACCCAAAAGGGGTCAAATACCCTTAAAATGCCAATTTCATTTAAAACAAGTTATTGAAACCTTTTTAAAAACACTTGGAATTCAAAAAAATATTTTTGAAATCAAAACCCTTGAAAATCATGGAACAACCTTTATTTCAAGTGGATACTTGCTTTGAAACACTTAAGAAACTCAATATAACTATCACCTATAACTATAATTTAATAAAAAAGTCATATAAACTATTAATAATGAAATGGAATGTAATTTAAAGAAATATCAAAAAAGATTACCTCGATTCAACAATTATCTATCCAAAAGTCATCGAATTCAATGGTGAACACTCAAACAAGCAATAAGATGACCCAAGAAAGTCATAGACACCGAAAATTTGGAGTTAAACCCAACCCAAACCCTAATTTCATCCTAGGCAGCCCTTTGGTTTCATGGGAGGTAGATGAACCAAAATAAATGGGTGTAGAGGGGAAGAGAGAAGTGAAATAGAGAATAAGATGAGAAGTTGAGTATTTGCCTTGAAGAAATCCACTCGGAATAAAAGGACTGTGGTTTAGATTCAAGAGAGGGGGAAGAGAGAGCTCCCTTTAATGTGTGGTAGTCTTGACTGAACCAAAAGGAGAGTAAATTCATTAAAAGGGGTATGGGTGGGATAGGAAAATCACATTTCAATAAACTAGGCAACTCGCATGCTTTCCACATAGTTTTTCCTAACCATGTGAAACTTTGGTTTCCCACAACCCACACATAAGGTTATCCCTAAAAAGTTCCCCCTAGATGTGTTCTAGCCATAAATTCTCAAAAATGAACTAAAAATGCCTTATATAAGGGTAAAACACACAATTTCTTCTAAACTATGTCCTCAAAACCGAGTACCTCATGTGGCTAGTGTAAGGGTCATCCACATAATTAGTCTAACCATGAGGTGACCATGTAGAAATTGTGCAAAGAAGGAAAAAATTCCAAAAATTTATAATCTAAATCCCAAAACATCAATAATTTAAATTACCCTGAAATTAATTTAAATTAATTA
Source organism: Viscum album (assembly GCA_963277665.1). Taxonomy (NCBI): domain Eukaryota; kingdom Viridiplantae; phylum Streptophyta; class Magnoliopsida; order Santalales; family Viscaceae; genus Viscum; species Viscum album. Next base: position 2,078,847,331 of record OY728143.1, on the reverse strand, counting down.
ATATAATCATAGCTACAATGACACAATGTATTAAAAACTCTCTACCATGTCACTTTTCCCCCATAAATTTATTAATAAAAGTACAAGTACATAGAAACGTGATTCAATAACACCCTGTGAAAGAGGAAGTTTGGGAAGGGAACTATCGAGATGAGATCCTAAGGAATAAAACCACCAAACATTGATGATTTCTCTAAAAAAAAATCAAGTTCCCAAAACCATGAGACATATCTAAGTATGATGCTACAAAATCATGAATCGAGAGCCTAAGAGTGATAGAAACCAAGAAAATTTCTCCCCACCATTTAAAAAATCTCTAAATAGTGAAATAAGAGAAAGACACAACACTAGACCATAACACCAACCATGAGAATACATCTCTAAGAATCACCCCAAAATTCACACACCACTACCGAACCCAATTTCCATCTAGACATCAAATTCTAAATCCATAGAACACACATCCCAAATAAAACCCAACTTCCATGAAATAATAACTACCACCAAGATTAACAACACGATCCAACAACAAGATCTAGAAAAGGTAAACTCATAATAATGTCTCATAAAGAAACAACATGGTCTATAGACCCTAGTTCATGGTACTCCATGAGTAAACTAAGAATTTGAATCTAATACATTGTCTCATAAAGAACCCAATGAAATTAAAAATAACTCCTCTATGTGCTTAACCATCTAAAGGAAAGACCTATCCTAGAAACCTAAACACCGACCTAATATCTCCCATGCTCAATAAAGTATAAATTCACTCTCAAATTATCCATGGATAAGAATACATGCTAAGAATTTACAACCTAATAAATGAGGCATGCACAAAACCACAATCCTTTACAATCCACAAAAGGTGATATCAAAGTCCTTAAAACATTCTATATAAAATCCCAAAATATATAACCACCAAAACCGGATTACAACCAAAACTTCCCTTTCTGAAAAACAGTCTTACAAAACTTTTGAAGATGGCCCAGGTGACCACAACGATAGCAATCCCTTGGATATTTCAAGTAACACGACTTGGAATTTCTAGGTACTCTACACTAGATACACATGATATTCTTATTATAATTCTTATTTGGATAATGGACTTTACTAACCTTCTCTTCAGTGTTGATCTTGACCACCTCCTGACTCTCGTCATATAGAGAATTTTTATTCACATTAACCAAAACTGAAGAACCACTCCCTAAGGGAAGGGTTTATTGATCATCTTCCACTGACAAGGATTTCACAGTAACCCCCTAAAAATAAAACCATCAAGAAAAAATAAACTTTAAGAACTCCCGAGACATGCATTCATGTAGCTGACAAGGGGCCATAGTCTCCCACCAAACATGGTTGGGTCCATCAAAAATGGAAACAATGGAATTTAATCTTGAAGCTTTGTGAGTTCCAAGAGAATTAAAGAATCCCTTAATATTTCCCATGTACTTTATAGCCTCAATAAAACCTTTGTTCCTATGGAAATAAGGGGAACAGTGATTCAAGAAGACTTGGATGGGGTCTATGTGCAAGGAATATCTCTACACTACCACTCAATCTTGAGTCTGGGTAGAGTCGACACGTGAAGAAACCATTCCTAAATAATGAGAGGGGGAATCCTAAAGATAATTCAACAAATATACTTTCCACTTTTTCTTCTAGGACTCTCTTGGTGGAATACATTAAATATAAAAAACATAAACCTTTATTAGTCCATGTTTCATAAATCAAATCGCACATCTCTATTAAAACTCAAAACAACTCCAAAAAATAAATCGCCCATTGAAATTTTCCTTATAAAACCAAAACATTTTATAAAAAATTACACTCATACTAAGACACTTTTTAATTCCATTTCAAGATATATTATCCTTATGAAAACATTTCATGATCATCAAATAATGCCACAAAATACATTAAGTATCAAAACCATTTTCATCCTAAAATATTTTCAAATTTTTATTTCGAAATCAACTACCTTTGAAAATAATATTAGCAGTAAATTTAAGGCATCCCATTTTAAAATTAAATATTTCCCAATTTCCACTTTTTAAACCAAAATAAAATTTTCACCAAAAAATCACTTAACTTCATTACAAAAAAATAAAATTGAAATTATTCAATAAAAATAAAATTAAAATTCAATTTCTACAATATAAAACCAAAAATCAATGAACAAAACAATACATTAAAACATAAATCTCAAATCGACCCATATTAAATCACATAAATTCACCAAAAAAACTTCCCAAATTAACATCACACCAATGGCACACACCATTGGGATCATTTCAGAAATAAAGTGAGGAAAAATGTAATCCTAGAGATAAAATAGATTTGTGCACAGTTTGGTCACATGGGTTGATAAATCATGAGACAACCATACATTTGGTTCTATAAAGGTTTCAAACCCATTCTACATGAACTCCTTATAGTTTACCAGACTATGCGAGCTAACTGTGTAGCCATGATTTTTTCACCACTTTTACCTCTAAAAATCAAAGTGACCCCCAAAATCATCAACATGCTCAGCGATAATCAATATACCATCATAACATATCAAAATAAATCAAATATACATGAAATAAAACTCAAAAATAAGACTTAAATTCCAAGATCCCAAGTCAACTCGAGGTTCATTTTGAAGAAGAGTTGTACAATCACTTTTCCACACCCTCCACCCAAGTCCCAATGACGATCCTAGTCTCCATGTTATCCATACACACCCTAAATAAAAATAAGGTGCTCGGATAGCACTTTTTCATGAACAAACCTGGGATACCCATGATCAAGACACCTGATCTGGACCATGACATAGCGTGAGGCATTTTCCAGATCTCCCCAGGATGGTGACAAACACTAGGTTATCGAAAGAGCATATAAGTGGGAATGATTTCACCATATAAATGACAAAAATCTTAGTAAAATAATAAATTAAGATAAAGTACAAAATAATAAATAAATCAATCAACTTAGGAAATGGAAAATAGGTAAAGATAAAACATCAAATGACTGGATAATAGTAATAATAAATCTCACTAATAAAAGATCATCCCCAAAAAATCACAAACCAAACCACAACCCCAAAACTCCATGCGACCCTTGGTCACTCTCCATGTATTAATCCATACATCATTGAAAAACCAAAACATCCCAGATTGGTTAACCAAACCTATGGCATATAAAAATAAATGTCATGAACCGTCCCCCGGGGCCCGTGTCATGACTACCCCAAGCCCGCCTTACAAAGGCCAGGGGATGGCGACTAGCGCCAAAGGAGTAAATCCCTAAAACTGGGAAGGCATTGCCTTTATAAAGTGTAAACACACACAACAGAGTATGAGCTGGAAGTAAAACACTAAGAAAAACTGTATACAAAGGAGTTCTGAAAAGTAAAAGGGGCCAGAAATACAAGCCCAATAGGAAAGTACAGGTACAACTGAAAAACAAGTACAACTAAAGAAAAGTAAAGCAGCTACTAGGTTGTCCTCCGAGAATTCCTACCTAAAGGGTAGGTACAGATAGCCTCCTCAGCACTCCACGTCCGTCAGTCTCCTCCGTGTACCGACTCGTCGTAAGGTCCACCTTTGGGTACCGTCCAGTCCTGCTACTCTGATCCTCAATCAGCGATGTTCGTCGTCTGCAACCAACACAACGAGGTGTGGGTGTGGCCCGTGCAGGGGTGAGTATAACGATACTCAATAGGGACCCCGAGACCCTCAAGGTCTCACAAAATCGAACAAGGATAAATCAAAAAAGTATGAAATCAACAGATAACCCCACTTAGGTATATGCCCATACATATACCCAAGTTATCAAGTAATCCATCTCAATCATGAGGTAAACACAAAAAGTTACTGACTCAGCTCAATCCAGGATTTTTATTATCGAAACCACAGCTACTGGAGAACTTCTTCTCAATCGAGTATAGTGGACATGTCGCGTCACACAGAGGCGCCTCCCACTAACCTTGGACTGCTGAGGTACTCCTCCTGTAGAGTACCGTGGGTCTTCTGTGCTCACACGGAGTCGCTCCCCACTGTGGGTCTGCCACACTCACACAGAGGTGCTCCTCGTCGTAGCCTGTTGAGGTAATCCTCCTGTCGAGTACTGTGGGTCTGCCGTGCTCACACAGAGGCGCTCTCCACCGTGGGTCTGCCGCGACACCAAGGCACTCCTCACTGGGCTAGTCGAAACACTCCGAGTCGAATCAGTCAGCAGTCGTTAGGTCTCAGCCAGCTACTAGGTCTCCGCACTACGCACGCTCGTCTCCGGGAGGATCCGCTCCACGAGCTACTGGTCGATTCTCCAACTGCCACGAAGTACCATGAAGAAGTATTGCAAAGGTCTTCCATGTCATAGGGGCCTCAACACAACAGACAGCACGTCAATCGGACGCTCGGTCTGTGAGTTATTAGTCTTTTAGTCCCGGGGGCCCGGTTGGATTTGTGTATGATCCTACCTGACCATATCTCAACATTACCCCGAACTCTAGTGGGGTATACTCAAAGGGACCGTCGCGCTCCAAGAAAACCATTGCCGCTAACCGTTCGTCAAACGGTCTTCCGGTGCCAAAGATATGGCCAAAAGAAAGTAAAGGGTCATGGTGGGCCTGGGTCCGGTTCGACCCGGTCTGGGTCGACCCGGTCAAACCTATTGGGTCTGGCCCGGCCCATTGAGCCGTCCATCCTGTTAGGTTCGTCCTGGCCCGCTAGGCCCAGCCCAGCCGGCCGCGAGACCAGTTCAGCCCAAGCTCGGGGTCAGTTTGGCCCGAAGCATCGCGAGGGCGTGGCCCGGCACGGCTCGGCCCGGAGGGTGCGGCTGGGCCGGTTAGGCCAGGGCATCGCAAGGGGGTTGGGACACCGGATTGGTCGGGAGGCTGCGAGGAGGCCGGGATACCGGCTCGGCCGAGTGGCCGCGGGGCATCCGGCTCGGGGAGGCGCGTGGGGCGTGTGGAGGCCGGCAGACGGGGCGGTTCATGGAGGCGTGTGAGGCGTGCACAGAGGCCGGCAGGCGGACCAGCGGTGTTTGGCCAGGCAGGGCACGGCCAGGCGGGCCGGTGGCCGGGAGGCATCCGGTATGGCCGGTTCGGCGGGGCTCGGGCCAGCACGGGCCAATTCGGGGAGGCGCGCTGGGCGCGCGTGGAGGCCGGCAGGAGGGCCAGAGGCGTTCGGCTGGGCAGGGCGCGGCCAGGCGGGCCGACGGTCGGGAGGTGGCTGGGCAGGCCGGTTCGGCGCGGCTCGGGCCTGCGCGGGCCAGCGGTGTTCGGCCGGGAGCACTGGAGCGTCGCGGGGGCGGCGCGGTTCGCGGAGGCCGCGGGTAGCGCGGCCTTTGTTGTCACCGCCTTCATCGTTTCGTCGCCTCATCGCCATGCCAAATTTCATCATAAACAAGATCGGCGGAGGAGTCAGGCCATGTTTTGGTTTGGCCCGCACCCTCCGCATTTCTGGTGGTATCAATTGGTTCATCAAAGAAGTACGATGAACAATAATTATTTTACAATCTCTGCATCGATTCCTTTCCAACCGAAGATGAGAAAAGAAAAGGTATAATACACAAATAAAACCCCCTACCTTTGATTGTCGGTCTTCGACGTTGAAGTCGCAGAAAGAAGACGAAGGAGTTCGTCTTTCGTTGTGTCTGTCGCACTCTTCCAATCCCAAGTTGTGTCAGCTGTGGAAGATGCTCCATGTCAGTAGGTGTCCGGGGAAGAAGTTGAAGAGGGATCGTCGTCGGTGTTCTTCGTTGGAAGAATGTGTTCTTCATTCTTCGTTCTTCGTTGGGATAATTCTAATCCTCCCAAGCTCTCCTCTTCCCAAAATTCCACCCTAATGCCAAATTTGTGCCAAATAATAGATTAGAGTATCTATTAATTCGTTGGAAAGAATTCAAAAAGAATGAATTAATTACTTGGATCCACCTAATTAATGTAAAGGTTTGGCACAAATTAATTAGGGGAGTTGGCACAGTTGAATTAAATGGAAGGTCAAGACGGTCTCCCTCATTAATGAGGGAGAGTTGAGAGGTTTTACTCTCTTCCATCCATAGGGGGGTTAAGCCCTGTGTGGTCCCCACATCGTAACCTCTCGTGGGAGGTTATGTTCAGGTGGGCCCCACCACCATAACCTCTCATAAGAGGTTAAGGTGTGGTGGTCCCACCTCCAACTTCCATGAGGAGGTTTTAACCATCAATCACCAACATAGCAGCTCAAATAAAATAAAGTGAAGGTCACTTTATTTTATTACTTTCCACAAAAACCCAAAAAATTATCTTTTATTCTCGACTCACTATCGTCGAAGTGAAAGTCTTCTTAAGAAAATATTGGCGCTACGAGTTCAACGGTACCCTCAGACTTCAGTTCCGAGCACTGGTTCAAAATTTCTAAAATCTCGCTCATACATTTACTTAACGTACCCGAACAAAACTTCAGAAATTGATTCCAGGCACACCGGGTCTCAGAATCACGCGCCGTCAATTTTCGTGGACTCATAAAATTCCCTTGTATTTAAGAAAAAAAATTCCACAGAAATTTCGGGTCTTTACATTCTCCCCACCTTAGGGATTTACGTCCCCGTAAGCTACAACTTGAACTAAGGGAACAAGTGGGGGTACTGAGCACACATCTGAGCCTCCCACTCTCATGTGCTCTCCTGGAGGTTCTCGTGCTGCCAGCGAACGCGCACCATAGGTATCAACTTTCCATGTAGGACTCGCTCCTGTCAATCCTCAATCTCCACTGGAACCTCTGTAAAATTATCTCCATCATCGACATCCATCTCTCTATGGTCAATGATGTGAGAAGGGTCGTGCACGTATCTCCTCAGCTGAGATACGTGGAAGACGTCATGCACCTGGTGCAACTAAGGTGGAAGAGCTAAGTGGTAAGCCACCTCGCCAACTCTACTAAGGACTTGAAAAGGTCTAATGAATCTCGGAGATAACTTTCCACCTTAGCCAAATCTCCATAGACCTCGTCGAGGTGAGACCCGTAGAAAGATGTGGTCGCCATCCTCGAACTCCATAGGTCTCCATCTCCTGTCAGCATACGACTTCTTCCTGCTCTATACAGTCTTCATCTGCTCTTGGATGATCTGCACCTTCTCTGTGGTAGCTCGTACCATCTCTGGTCCCACTAGTGCTGACTCCTCTAGGTCTGTCCAGCACAAGGGTGATCTGCAAGGTCACCCATATAACGCCTCAAAAGGTTCCATCCCTATGGTGGAGTGATAGCTATTGTTGTATGAAAACTCCACCAAAGGTATGTGATCCTCCCAGCTGTGACTGAAATCGAGGACACAAGCACGCAGCATGTCCTCAAGGTTCTGAATGGTCCGCTCAGTCTGACTATCTGTTTGAGGATGGAAGGCAGTGCTAAAACGTAGCTATGTACCGAAAGCCTCCTGCAACCCCTTCCATAGCCGGGAATTAAACTGTGTGTCACGATCGAAGACAATAGATGAAGGTACTCCATGTAGCTGCACAATCTCCTGCACATAGAGGCGTCCCAAGCTCTCTAATAAACTATGCTCTATGATCGGTAGGAATTGGGCCGACTTGGTGAGTCGGTCAACGATCACCCAAATTGAGTCGTGACCCCTGGATGTACGTGGAAATCCTGTCATGAAGTCTATGGATATTTCATCCCACTTCCACTCTAGGACCTCTAAAGGATGAACCAAGCCTGCTGGTACCTGGTGCTTCGCCTTCACTTGCTGACAAATGAGGCATCATGAGAAAAACTCTGCTACTGCCTTCTTCATACCTGGCCATAAGTGCTATCGTCGAAGGTCCTGGTACATCTTCTCCACTCCTGGATGTACCAATAGAGGGGATGGGTGGAACTCCCTCAACACTTCCTCCTGAAGTGACACTGGTATCACAGTACGTCCTCTGAAGAGGATGACGTGCTCCCCACATTCAGAAAATTCATTGGGTGTCTGTCCTGTGGATATCTGAGCACATCATGTCTCACAGTCAGTGTCCCCATGTTGTGCCTCCCTGACCCGCTGAAGTGGGGGAGTGACTGTAAGATACTGTGGAAAGGCTGCTCCATCTCTATCCACAAAGGATATCTATAAGGCAGCCAACTGCTCTGTCGCCTCTCCAAGCAGCTGTATACCAGATCTCCTACTGAGTGCATCGGCTAAAACGTTCCCCTTCCCAGTAGTATAGACTATCTTGAAGTTATAGTTCTGGAGGAACTCAATCCATCTTCATTGTATTAGGTTCAGGTCCTTCTGAGAGAAGATATACCTGAGACTCTTGTGATTAGAGTACATGGTAAAATGCTCTCCCATCAGATAGTGTCGCCACATCTTCAAGGAGAAGACCACTGATGCTAACTTCAGGTCATGGGTAGCGTAGTTCTACTCATGTTGTCTCATCTGCCGATAACTATATTCAATCATTGCTCGCTCCTGCATCAGGACACACTCGAGTCTGGTCCCTAATGCGTCGCAGTAGACTACGTACCCTATGCCTTCCTTTGGAATCCTCAAGATGAGGGGCACTAGTCAGCCTCTGTCTCAACTCCTGAAAGCTCTGTTGGCATCTCTCCGACCACACAAAGGGTTACCCCTTCTTCGTCAAGGCTGATAGTGGTGCTGCAACTCTGGAAAAGTCCGGCACAAATCTCTAATAATAGCCAGCCAAACCCAGGAAACTCCGTACCTCCGTCACACTCCTGGGTGGCTCCCGAGCAAGTACCGCGTCAATCTTCACTGGATCCACTGCAACTCCAGCCTTTGATATGACATGTCCCAAAAATTGAACCTCTCAGATCCAAAACTAGCACTTTGAGAGCTTACCATAAAGCTGGTTCTCTCGAAGTGTGTCCAGTGTAGGTTCCGGGCGCAGTGGAAGCGCGTTGGTGGGTTTTCCCAACTTTAATTTTAGCGTTAAAAATGATCAATCTGAGATCTGTCACGATGTAAAACACAGGATCTTTAGAATAGAACAAAGAATGAAAAACAAAAGAGGGAGTCCCAGAACCATAGAGATAGGATCATCATATATTGGTTATAATTAATTTAATTAATTTACAAGAATTACCTTGATGGAATTATTTCTTCATTGATGTCTCCGGTCATGATCTGGTGTGATCCATCGTTGCGTTGTAGAATCCAAGTGTAGGATTCCTCTAGCGGTGATCCAAACGTTATCCACATATCTCTGTACATCGCTGAAGGGATATCTGGGTGCTAGTGCAGAAGAACATTCACTTGCGATGTCCGCCTTTGACCGCCTTGATCCGGTGGTGGTGGATCTCTCTCGGTCTTGAGAGCGTTCTTGGAGGAAGGGGTTGTTTCATCCTTGAGAGAACTCTCCAAAATTGTTGTGCACAATGATTCTATCTAGACAAGTGTTGGGGTTGTGAGGATATTTATAATTGGGTTTGAGTTTATAGAGTTATAACAAATAAACGTTTTATGCGTTTTATTTATTTCAGTAACCCTTATTGAAAACCCCCATGTCGATTGATTAATTTCTTGACATGCGCCCATGCTGATTATAATAAATATCATTTAATAAAACGATATTATTTCCTCAAAATCCCTACTGGAAAAACTACACACCGTGTAATCATTAATACACGGTGTGTACTCATTTTCCATAAAACTACACAATGTGTATATTTAATATACACGGCGTGTACTTTTATTTTCCATTTTTATTTATTTCCTCCACCACATTTATTAGTCCTAGAGTAATGGCTATTTATTTATTAAATAAATGTAACTGTATTACTCGCTAATAAATATATATTATTTCATCCACAATATATTCTCTCGAATAACTAGTGTTGAAATAAATGTGATCAGGAATCCTTAAATAATTATTAAACCATAGTCGGGAATAATCTTTATTTAACTTGTTAAATTAATATTTAACTGAGATGCATGGACACACTTAGTGTGTGACCCTCTAGGCCTCTTTCTCAGTGGCATTAGGTGGAGCCTGCCTAAAGTCCAAGGTTAGCGTCTAGCAAAAAGCCAAGGCACCCATAGAGAAAGAAGTTAATGCTGCAATGACATGTCACCTCATATGACCGCTTACCGTGTAATATAATCCCTTTGTCACGATATCTCGAATCAAGCGGGTTGCATGCTAGTATCATCAACCCATGTGCTCGATTATTCTTTCTTTGACTTCCTGGAATTGAACTCGCTCATTCCTTATCATGGCTATGGATTTATTTAGGCTATATCAATTTCATCAAAGGGCCTGAGATATCTACTTCTGTTATGAAACAGCAGGGACAAATCCTTTCTCGCATTATCTATTAATGCAGTATTACTCGTGACACACCCAACTTATCCTACCTCGCTGCGAACAGTGTGTCGTCAAAGTTTTCATCAATACATCTAACTACGCGAGTTTTAATACCCATTAATAATAATCTTAAATTCTAAGGACCAATACACACATCCGCAGATATGAACATCCAATGACACTATGAAATGTGTATTTCCTACTGGCGGGTCTCGTTCTCATAATATCTTCCTGGATATTACTGATGAAGCATTGTCGTGTGCGCTCTCAAAAATATTTATACTAAATGAAGCACAGTGGCTGACCAAGGTCGTTCTCTTGAGGAGCTTTTCTGGTTAATAAATCACTACTTCTATTCCACCTAATCTAATTCTTTTTGTTGTTTAATATTTTATGAAATAAATGTAATTTAATAAAATAAATGAAATTAATAAATCAGAAGAAACTAAAATTTAATTCTAAATTACCATGCAATGCTAAACATAATGTAATTAGGGAAGAAAGGAAGTTCTCCCGAGAGAATATTCAGGGAGCACCTTCATTGGCCAGCTTCAAATATTCTTAGTGTACACACTCCATTGTATGTGTGCACACCTTATTCTACCCCGGTTGTGAATAAAAATTCTACTTAGAGATCGCCAAGCACACCCTCCATCCACCTCCTCAATCGAGGGAAAATGGTTGTAGATTAAGAAGTTAACCTTTAGACAACCACAGTGAGGATTACACCCACTATAAATTATTCTTAGAATTAACTCAAAGAATATTAAAAAGATGGTCTTGGGTTCAAGAACCTGATTACTCCCTTGAGATATTCCTCTTATTAGTTACTCATGATCATGAGTATTATAGTTTACGATGGTAAGATGAGAGGAAGAAAAGAGGGTGAATCGGTGGACACAAAAATAAAAACAATGCATGAATTTATTAGAAATCTAAATTACAATTGAAAACTAAAAATAAAGAAAATAAATAAAATAAAAATAAATGGGGAAGATTTTCAGATGGCCTCCCTCGTTGGATATCTCCTTCTTGGTGCCTTGAAGGAATGGATGGAGAATGGGATGATTTGGGAAGGAGGTGAGGGCCTCCTTTTATAGGCAGAATTTGTCCCTCAAATATAGACGCATTGTAGACCCCCTTAATGACATATTCACGCGTTCCACCCTTCATTAATGTTGTTCATAAATATCTTTTCCGTATCTCCTCAAAATTTCAGCAAATTTGGAAACCTTATGCAGGATTTATGAATTTTTCAATCTCAGTTTCTGTTTCTGGGCGAAGCTTCCAAGATGGTTCCTGCAAAAGTGTCTTTTAATGGATGAGGTAATGACTTCCAAACTCCCCCAAATTTGTTTTGGAGTCGTTACTGAATGTCCTCATTCTATCCCAGGTGGAAACACCTCATTTGGATATGTGTAGGCCGAATTTGGGTTCCGTTATAGTTGTGGGGTCCATGCTGTTCGCCCGGAAAAATGTCCAACTTCAATGAATATTTAGACCCTTTAGATGGCAGAATCAGCTCCTGGTCCAGAATACAAAGTTGAAGGAAATAAAATAAGGATTATAAAAAAATTTGAATCAGAAAATTTAAAAATATAATTTTATGGAAATGATCAAAATACCCTTGACGTAAAAATCTGTCTAAAATCCAGAATTAGGCATTTTTCACATTTGGGCTCAAAATAACACTAAAACCTAAAAACATGACAATTACCCATACAATAACACTTTTGTGGGATTATAAACAATGATTTACAGTATAAAATATATGAAAATGTGAGCTTAATCACTCCCCCACACTTAAACATTGCACTCATGGGCAATCATCTTACATTCAAATCAATTTCCACACAACAATTAAAAATGAGAAAATATCAATGATCTTATCCAAAATAGAATTCCATCATGTATCATATATGAAAAACAAACCTCTCTTATTTTTTTATTTCAATCATTAAAATTTGTTCAACCTCATAAATCAATCCATGTCCCAATCACAACCTACCTCACATTGAATTTTATGTCACTCTTCACTCAAGAGAAATTGAATCTAGAGTTATACTCATACTTGAAAATCGCATGTATCACCATAGGTTTGTGAAAATTCTCATTTCTCAACAGCGTGAAACAAGAAAATTAATTTAATAATGAGGGATTTAATTAAAGGTTCAAATGATTCTGTGGCTTAGGGTTGGTGGGAAAATGATTGAAAAATGTTTCAGGCTAGAAAGAGGAGGTTGGACTTTTAAGTACAATGCATGATTAAATCAAATGAAAACACAGAAAATTACTCACTCAATCCCACTTTAAAATGTGAAACACAAAACCACCACCTTTTAATGATATGGGACATGAGCCAAGAATTTATTATAATGAATGATATCATCTAATTTCTCCTTTTTTTCAAATCTCCATAAAGGCACAACTTTTTTTTCTTTTTTTTTCTTTTTTTTCTTTTTTTTCATAGAGGATGAGATGAAAATTGAATAAAATGAATGAATAACAATTCATGCCCTTGATTTTTGAGAGGTACATGAGTCATAACAGAATGTTCAACGAGGAATTCAAACTCTTCTCCATTTTTTTTCTTTTTTTTTTGAAGGAGAAATGGATGAAACAAATAAAGCACAATGAAATGACGACATATGCCAAATTCTCTTATTATCCACATCAAAAAGTGTTTACACACACCTCAAACCACCCATAAATGATACAAATCCCAAGGAACACACACGAAAGGCCCTTCCCCCACACTCAAACTTGAAATAACCATGAAAAAATACTAAAAGTGCGGGTAAGTAAGGAAAAATTGGCTTGTAATGTGGCTTAAACCTATAAAGAAATTCATGGAATCTAAGGGATTTTGAAGGATAAATGTTAAGGTGGGTCTCAAGATAAAATTTGGATAGCCAAAGATATGCCTCAATCATTTTAAATACATTCCATGAAATCCAAAGCTTCGAAAGAGAATTATTCAAAAATTCTGGTTCTCACACAAAATTCAAGTTTCCCTCAAGAAAGTGTGGGTATTAGGAAGAATATGAAAAAGTGGTTTAGAATACCTCACAGGATTGGAAAAATATTTTGAGTTGGTGTTTCATGGTCATGGATTTCAAAAATCAGTCAAACTCATAAAAATGATTTATAATCCAATTCAAGAAAAATGTTTTCACATCAACAATCATTTAAAATCTATTATTTCAAAAATCATTTCAACTCTTTCAAAATAAATTTATGTGTGAAAAGTGATAAGAATATTCATAAATGCTCAAAAATCATAAAAATATAATAATAAAAAATTTAAAATCAAATAAGAAGAACTAAGCAGGTTGACACTCCCCCACACTTAAATTTAACTACCCCTTATTTCAACTCAACAAAATATAAATATAAAGGTATAAAATCAAAGGGAAGGAAAGATACAACCTGACATTATTTTAGAGGTGGATGCCTTGAGTTAAGATCCTAGAAGAATCCACTTTAAACTACAAGAAAGTAATGAAAATACATAAGAAAAATAAATAAAAAGAATGATAAAAGGAAAAAAAGAGACAATGCTTGGTTTAGACCCCCTAGCAGGTGTTAGGTTTTTACTGCCCCTAGTCAGGCAGTTTCATTAGATTATCCCCAATCAGAAGGTGGGTGTGGTTTCATTGAGATGAACCACCACATGTGAGTTTTCTCGATATCCATGAGTAAAACCTAAAAGTAGAGAATCCCAAATAAGATAAGAAAGTTACCAACCCCTGAGAAAGAATAAAGAAGAAATTTCAGGTTCGAAGTGGGAGGGAATAAAAAATAGGGGTGCTCCCTGTGAACTTTTATGGTTTCCTCCTCCATATGATATGAAAGTTGATGTAGAGGAGATAGTCGCACCACCACCAGCTTCTCTGGCTCTTATTCATTGATCACCACCACTTTGGTGGTATCATCATCAACATACAAGGCCTGATCCATATTTGTTGTATCAGAAATTTCAGGAAAGGAGAAGTCATAAAACAATTCAGTTTGAATAAAATTAAAACATGACGAATCAATCAAGAAATCTTCCCTTTAAAGTATGTCATCTAGGAAATTGATCTCTTCAGGAAATACCATTGGTGTTTCCATCTCATCAGGTGCATCTTCTTCCTTATCTTCCAAATCCAGAGATAGGTAGTAAGTGTCTGATGTTTCATTATCAATTATGGGAAGATAATGTTTCAAGTTATCTTCAATAAAGTTATTCCAAGATTCTTCCAAAAAATGTTGAACTCCCATCAGTGCATCAGTTGGAATGTGTACTTCTAGGACCTACTCGAGAAATGGTTGAGTGTGAGATGATGTGATTATTTCTTTTAGTAGATATTTCTCACCCGCCTCGGGTTCTTTAACATAAAAAATTATTGGTGAAATCAATTCCACCACTCGTTCTGGTTCAGGTTCTGGCTCAGGTTCGGATTGCTCTTGGGATGTGCGTACATATTCAGAAATCCATTCTATTTGGCTCTCTAGTTTTTGAACTTTATCACTAATCCTATGAAATTGAGCATCAAGTTCATTGCAAACATTTTTTGGAACATGAGATTGTTCAGTCCATGAATAAAAATTTGAATTGAAAGACATCATGAACAAAGAAGATTTTTTTTTAGTTTTTGAAATTTATGATTTTTTTGTTGTTTTTTTAATGAAAGAAAAATTATTTACACAATGTGAATAAAAAATAGTGAATGAAAACCACTTGGCTCCCCGGCAACGGCGCCAATTTGATGAAGCGTTGTCATGTGCGCTCTCAAAAATATTTATACTAAATGCAGCACAGTGGCTGACCTAGGTCATTCTCTTGAGGAGCTTTTGTGGTTAATAAATCACTACTTCTAGTCCACCTAATCTAATTCTTTTTTTTGTTTAATATTTTATGAAATAAATGTAATTTAATAAAATAAAATAAATTCATAAATCAGAAGAAACTAAAATTTAATTCTAAATTACCATGCATTGCTAAACATAATGTAATTAGGGAAGAAAGGAAGTTCTCCCAAGAGAATATTCAGGGAGCACCTTCATTGGCCAGCTTCAAATATTCTTAGTGTATACACTCCATCGTATGTGTGCACACATTATTCTACCCCAGTTGTGAATGAAAATTCTACTTAGCGATCGCCAAGAACACCCTCCATCCACCTCCTCAATCGAGGAAAAATGGTTGTAGATTAAGAAGTTAACCTTTAGACAACCACAGTGAGGATTACACCCACTATAAATTATCCTTAGAATCAACTCAAATAATATTAAAAAGATGGTATTGGGTTAAATAACATGATTACTCCCTTGGGATATTCCTCTTATTAGTTACTCATGATCATGAGTATTATAGTTCACAATGGTAAGATGAGAGGAAGAAAAGAGGGTGAATCGGTGGACACAAAAATAAAAACAATGCATGAATTTATTAGAAATCTAAATTACAATTGAAAACTAAAAATAAAGAAAAGAAATAAAATAAAAAGAAATGGGTAAGATTTGTGGCCGGCCTCCCTCAGTGGAGATCTCCTCCTTGGTGCCTTGAAGGAATGGATGGAGAATGGGATGCTTTGGGAAGGAGGTGAGGGCCTCCTTTTATAGGCAGAATTCGTCCCTCAAATTTCTATGCATTGTATACCCCCTTAATGACATCTTCACGCATTCCACAGTTCATTAATTTTGTTCAAAAATATCTTGTCCGTCTCTCCTCAAAATTTCAGCAAATTTGGAAACCGTATGCAGGAGTTATGAATTTTTCAATCTCGGTTTCTGTTTCTGGGCAAAGCTTCCAGGATGGTTCCTGCAAAAGTGTGTCTTTTAATGGCCGAGTTAATGACTTCCAAACTCCCCAAAATTTGTTTTAGAGTCGGTCCTGAATGTACTCGTTATATCACAGGTAGAAACACCTCATTTGGATATGTTTAGGCCGAATTTGGGTTCTGTTACAGTTGTGGGGTTCATGCTGTCCGCCTGGAAAAATGTCCAACTTCAATGAATTTTTAGACCCTTTATATGGCCGAATCAGCTCCTGGTCCAGAAGAAAAAGTTGAAGGAAATAAAATAAATATTCTATAAAAAATTTAATCATAAAATTTGGAAATATAATTTTACGGAAATGACCAAAATACCCTTGACGTAAAAATCTGTCTAAAATCCAGAATTAGGCGTTTTTCACATTTGGGCTAAAAATAACACTAAAACCTAAAAACATGAAAATTACCCATCTAATAACACTTTTGTGGGATTATAAACAATGATTTACAGTATAAAATATATGAAAATGTGAGCTTCATCAATTACCAAGGGCACACACCATGAGAAGGTGCCTCAAAGTTTTATGAGTCTTCACCCCTAATGGCCTGTATTATTTGTGTCCCTCAAATAACATCATCCGGTCATAGAACATATATTCAAGGATAGTGTTATGGAAATTTTGGGTTCTCATCATAGCAGGGATCTGCTATGACTCTTTAATGCAACAGCTATCCTTAGGACATTATCACATGCATTGTCACGCAGAAGAACAATCAAGATGTGATAAGGCTTTTATTAATGAATAAAGTACAAAGTAGTTGGTTCTAGGTCACCAACTCCAACAGACTCCCACTTGGACTAGAGAAAACTGCTAACAACCTTTAACCCGCTATCTCTCACATGATATTCATGCTTCTGCTGAGATAGGCCTTTAGTCATGGGGTCTTCCACATTCTCTTCTGTGGACACTCTTCTCACTACAACTTCACCCCTTTGATAGAAATCCCTAAAGAGGTGATACTTTCGGAGTATGTTCTTTGTCCATTTATGTGAACTTGGTTCTTTTTCAAGAGTCACCGCTGTAGTATTATCACAATACAACGTGACTGGATCTTTACTACTAGGCACCACATCAAGCTCCTGGACAAAGTTCCGAATCCAGACGGCTTCCTTGGCTGCATCAGAAGTCGCTATATATTCGGACTCTGCTGTAGAATCGGTGACAACTGGCTGCTTTGAACTCTTCCAGCTCACAACTCTTCCATTGAGACAGAAAACATATCCAGATTGCGACTTTAGATCGTTCTGATCTGTTTGAAAACCAGCATCATCATACCCTCTGATGACAAGCTCCTCGTCTCCTCCATACACCAGGAACATATCCTTAGTTCTTCTCAGATACTTAAGGATATTCTTAACAGCGGTCCAATGTTGTTCTCATGGATCTGCTTGATATCTTCCTACCATGCTCAGTGCATAGGCAACATCAAGCCTGGTACATAACATGGCATACATGATGGATCCTATAGCCGAAGCGTATGGGATCTTACTCATTCTATCTTTCTCTTGTTGTGTCTAGGGACACATTTTCTTAGAAAGATGTAAGCCATGTGACACTGGAACCAATCCCCTCTTGGATTGTTCCATACTAAATATCTTTAGTATCTGGTCAATGTATGTACCTTGGCTTAGTCCAAGCAGCCTCTTGGATCTATCACGAATGATATTGATCCCTAGAATGTAGGCTGCTTCACCCAAGTCCTTCATGGAGAAACACTTGTTCAGCCAGTCCTTAACTGATTGTAAGACTGGTACATCATTTCCAATAAGCAATATTTCGTCAACATATACTACTAGGATAACGATTTCATTCTCATTAAACTGCTTGTAAACACATGGCTCACATTCATTCTTAATGAAACCAAATTCCTTTATGGCTTCATCAAATCGAACATTCCATGACCTGGATGCTTATTTTAATCCATAAATGGATTTTTGAAACTTGGAAACTCATTTGGCTTCACCTGGTGTCACAAACCCTTCTGGTTTTGTCATATAGACATCTTCCTGAAGGTTCCCGTTAAGGAATTTCATTTTGACATCCATTTGACAAATCTCGTAGTCATGGTAAGCTACTATGGAAAGTATGATTCTTATGGATTTAAACATGGAAACTGGTGAGAAGGTTTCATCATAGTCAATTCCTTGACGTTGTCTGAATCCTTCACCCACTAGCCTTGACTTATAGGTGCTAACTTGACCTTCCATGTCCAGTTTTCTCTTGAATACCCATTTGCATCCAATAGGCTTTACATCAACTGGCTCATTGACCAGAACCCAGACTTGGTTCTGATACATGGAATCCATCTCATAATTCATAGCTTTTATCCATCTTGCAGCTTATGAGCTTTCCACTACTTCCTTGTAGGATAGAGGTTCATCATTTTCCAACAATAATGATTCACCATCCTCGGTGACTAGGAAACCAAATCTCTCTTGTTCCCTTACCTCTCTTGAGCTCCTACGCGGTACTTGTGTTTCTGGAACCTCTTCCACAGGGACCTGTGGAACTTTTTCCTATACCAACTCCTGTGTATCTTGAGCATCAACTTCGTCGAAGTCAATATTGCTCCCACTATTCTTCTTGAGGATGTGATCCCTCTCAAGAAAAACGGTTTGTCTGGAGACAGTCACTTTCTTGTCTAAAGGGTTATATAGGTAATATCCTTTAATTTCCATGGGATATCCTATAAATACACACCTCGTTCCCTGGGGTGCAATTTTTTCCTGAGAAGGCCTTAACAAACGCCTCACATACCCATACATGTGTGTGCGACAAAGTGGGTTTCCTTCTATTCCATAACTTGGATGGAATTCCATCTTCCGCCTTAGTTAGTACTCAGTTTAATGTGTATGCTACATTTTGTAATGCATATCCCCAAAAGGATAATGGAAGATCTACATGACTCATCATCGACCTCACCATGTCCAACAAGGTGCGGTTCCTCATTTCACTAACACCGTTCCACTGTGGTGTATAAGGAGGAGTGAGCTGAGATAGAATCCCAAACTCCCGTAGAAGATCGATGAACTCTTGGTTTAGATATTATCCACCTCGATTTAATCAAAGTTTCTTTATCTTCTTACCAAGATGATTCTCTACTTCATTCTTGAATTCCTTAAATTTCTCTAAGGCTTCTGAATTATACCTCATTAAGTAGACATATCCATATCTACTCAAATCATCAGTAAAAGTAATGAAGTAAGAATATCCACCTCTAGCTTCTACTGGAAATGGTCCACACACATCCGTGTGCACCAATCCTAGAAGCTCTGTGGCCCTTTCACCTTGTCCACTGAAGGGAGGCTTGGTCATTTTTCCTTGTAAACAAGCGTGACATCTATCAAGTGGTTTTAGCTTAGTAGAGTCCAAATAACCATCTTGGCAGAGATTTGTCAAGTGCTTCTCATTTACATGACCAAGATGGTGATGCCACAACTGGGTGATGTATGAGTCATGTGAGTTTGTTTTGTTATCGATTGCCAACACTTGGTTTTCATAATTTAATACATACAAACCATTATTTAAATGCGCCATACCATAACATACATTGTTCTTATAAAAGAGACAACCCTTATTTCCAAACTTTAAAATAAATCCATCTATATCCAAAAAAGATACAGAAATTATGTTCTTGGTAACACTAGGCACATAATAACAGTTATATAAAACCAAAATCATCTTAGTTGTCAATGATAGGTGGTAATCGCCAATAGCCAATGCAGCTAGCCTTGCGCCATTGGAAGTTCGAAGATCCACCTCTCATCTGGTTATCTTTCTAAATCTACTTGGTTCCTGCATTTGAATACAGATGTGAGCCCCAAAAGCTGTATCTAATACCCAATGAGTAGAAATAGAAAGATTACACTCAATAATGAACGTACCTTTAGTGTCCCCATGCTTCTGGGTGAAGTTCCTCTTCCAGTGGCCTTGCTTTCCACATGCAAAACACACCACCTCCCATTCCTTTCCTTGCCTCTGGATCTTCCCCTTCTTGGAAGGATGATGCTCGGAGGCTTCAGACTGTTTATAAGTCTTTGGCCCCTTTGCCTTGTCCTTCCTTTTCTTATTCACCATAAAGACTGTGGGTTTTTCATGCCCCATGTCCTTATCTACCTGGAGAATCAAGGTCAGCAGTTCTGATATACTCTTCTCATTTTTTCTCATGTTGTAGTTGACAATAAATCTAGAGAAGGTCTTGGGCAGTGATGATAGGATGAGATCTGTACGCAACTCATCCGGGAATTTAATCCCAAAGATTTCCAGGCATTCAATGTAGCCAATAATCTTGACTACATGAGGCCCAGCTGGCTCAGACTCTCCAAGATTAGTTGTAAACAAATCGTTGGAGATCGCATACCTCTCATGTCTCACCTTCTCTTGGTAGAGATCTTTAAGGTGAGACATCATGTTATACGCGTCCATGTTTTCATGTTGCTTCAAGAGCTCATTGAACATGGCCGATAGCATGAAACACTGGAAATCTATGGCATCATCCATGTGTTTCATATAGAGATATATTTCCTCATCACTAACCTCTTTTCCAGGTGCAACTGGAACAGGATCTTCCAGAACATACAATTTCCTTTCATGGCGAAGGATGACGCGTAAACGCCTCTGCCACTCTTGGAAATTGGTTCCAGTGAGAAGGTTTTCCTTATAGAGTATGGTTCATAATGATATGTTTGAAGTCATTTTCTTGTTGTTTCTACAAATTAAGATGAGAAAAGGTTTAGTACTTTATTAAAAAACTGAGACAAATAAATAAATTAATACTTATTAGTCTCCCACTATTTTATGGAAATCCAATAAACCTCACCATTGACTTCGGAATATTATGTTGCCTGAATATTCTAGTGGAAAGGATCCATATTGCCCTTTGCATTACCCCAACTATGGTTGGTCAAGCAACTTGAAGGGTTTTAGGTAGGCATTCTAAATGCCAACTGCATTAACTCATAGCTCCTTAATCCGCTGAGTGGACTCCCCAATCCTGAAATCCTTTTATTTTGGATTTCCTCAACCTTTGCCTCTTGGTCACACCAAGTTCTGTTATAGAAGTCAACCCTTGATGTGAACCAAGTTAAGTCAACCCAAAATCTTGAATTACAATTCTCCGATAATTTAAAGCACCCCAACTAGGGTTGGTCAAGCACTTTTGAACTATGGTTTGATTCTAACCAAGATTATGGAAGGCTCTACTGACTTAATATTTCTTTTGAGGGATTTTATCCTTATACGTAAATTGACATTTTATTATCTTTCATTACATGCTTGTTAATATTAAGTGGGATATACTTAAGTGATTAACCATGTCAAGATAATATTTACGCATAAGCCAGTCTTATTTTAGTTCTATCTTGCATGCTTGTTTAATTCATTAATTGTGTGATCGTGACAACACACCCACAATAAATAAACCATGAAACTGACATAAATAAAATAAATGGCATGATCATGAGTTTTTTTCTATTGGTTAGTTTATCTAGCGGTTGATAAACTAACCCAAGACCTAGGGGAGAAACACCTTGAACCTTTTGGGTTCGTGTTTACAGCTTTCCACCTGTCCACCTTTGTATCTCCTTGGATTGGTTTCACCTTGGCTCCTGACTTCAGCCGCCTCCACTAGCTTGGGAGCTCCATCCATTACATATGCATTTATCTCACACGCAGGTGAGGGGTAAAAGGGGTTTTTACATAAATGAATCCTTAGGCGCGTAGGCCCTACATATTAATAAGGTGAAGGCTTGCAGACCAACAAATTTAAT
Source organism: Viscum album (assembly GCA_963277665.1). Taxonomy (NCBI): domain Eukaryota; kingdom Viridiplantae; phylum Streptophyta; class Magnoliopsida; order Santalales; family Viscaceae; genus Viscum; species Viscum album. Next base: position 2,078,825,469 of record OY728143.1, on the reverse strand, counting down.
TTAAATAAATAAATTAAAAGAAACCATTCACATACAAAGGTCTTGGTCTAGCTCATGATCATTCATACATGCAATGATATTTACGCATAAATAAAACTAGCATTCAATTCTTTAATCGTTTTTGTTTAAGATAAATCACGCTCGAATCAATTAATTATCTTTAATTAATCAATCCTTTTATCTTAAACCCTTTTCTGAATTTCCTTGAGATTCTAATCCATCGTAATTTTAAATAAATAAATTCATTTAAAATTATCCTTGTACGTAACTTGTACCTTGGAGGCAACCCGGTGAATTTCTATTCATTACGCAGATGTTAAATTAAACACATATATATATATAACACCTAGCATGTGTTGTGCCTCAGCTTTACGCCTGTACTATGGTACACGTCTCAAGGGTTTGTATAATATAATAATAAATTTTAATAAATCTGTGTAATTTGGATGAGTACACCGCGTGTAGTTCCGACTACACGGCGTGTACTTTTTGTTCACTGTCTATCTAAAGTACACGCCTGGGGACATGGTGTGTTGATTTACTTCGGAAATTTTTGGAGTACACGACATGTTTAGTGGGACACACACCATGTAGTTTCCACGTTACACGGTTTTCAGCCGGGCAAGCTATGTACGGGGTACACGGTCCAACCCTAACCCGAAGGAACTACACGCCGTGTTCAGTTGGACCACACAGCGTGTAATCCATAAACCGTGTGCCACCTGTTCCTGGTCAATACACAGTTTCATAAATGACTTAGATAGGATCCAATACATGGTCTGATTTGGCAGATCAGTCAATGCATTGAACCTAGACTACACGGCGTGTACTTCTGAATACACATTGTGTATTCTGGTGTTGTACATCCAGGAGCATTTGGTACCTACGAATGAGTTCCTCTATTTTATTTTAATAAAATTTAAAAGCAAAATTTGTTTCTATAAGAAGAATGAGAAACAATAGGGGAGGAACAGATCTCGAGATTCATATTTTTAAGAAAGATTAACTTGAATTGAAACAACTAAATTATTAAATGCGTAAAACACCAACAAAATACTAAATAATTATAATCAATGATATGGCCCCTATGATACCACTTGTAGGTTTCGAGCACAGTGGAAGCGCGTTGGTGGGTTTTCCCAACTTTAATTTTAGCGTTAACAATGATCAATCCGAGATCCATCATGATGTAAAATGCTGGATCTTCGGAATAGAACGAAGAACGAAAAACAAAAGAGGGAGTCCTAGAACCATAGAGATAGGATCATCATATGTTGGTTATAATTAATTTAATTAATTGACAAGAATTACCTTGATGGAATTATTTCTTCGTTGATGTCTCTGGTCATGATATGGTGTGATCCGTCGTTGCGTTTTAGAATCCAAGTGTAGGATTCCTCTAGAGGTGATCCACATGTTCTCCATGTATCTCTGGATGTCACCAAAGGGATATTTGGGTGCTAGCACGGAATAACCTTCGCTTGCGATGTATGCCTTCGATCGCCTTGATCTGGTGGTGGTGGATCTCTCTCGGTCTTGAGAGCGTTCTTAGAGGAAGGAGTTCTTTCAGCCTTGAGAGAACTCTCCAGAATTGTTGTGCACAACGATTATCTCTAGAAAAGTGTTGGGTTTGTGAGAATATTTATAATCGGGTTTGAGGTTATAGAGTTATGACAATAAATAAACGTGTTACATGTTTTATTTATTTCATTAACCCTTATTGAAAACCCTCATGTCGAATGATTAATTCCTTGACATACGCCCACGCTGATTATAATAAATATCATTTAATAAAATGATATTATTTCCTCAAAATCCCAACTGGAAAAACTACACGCCGTGTAATCATTAATAAACGGCGTGTACTCATTTTCTATAAAACTACACGGTGTGTATATTTATTATACACGGCGTGTACTTTTATTTTTCATTTTTCTTTATTTCCTCCACCACATTTATTAGTCCTTGAGTAATGGCTATTTATTTCTTAAATAAATGTAACTACATTACTCGCTAATAAATATATATTATTTCATCCAAAATATATTATATCGAATAACTCGTGTCAAAATAAATGTGATCAGGCATCCTTAAATAATTATTAAACCATATTCAGGAATAATATTTATTTAACTTGTTAAATTAATATTTAACTAAGATACATGGAAACACTTAGTATGTGACCCTCTAGGCCTCTTTCTTAGTGGCATTAGGTGGAGCCTGCCTAAAGTCCAAGGTTAGCGTCTAGCAACACGCCAAGGAACTCATAGAGAAAGAAGTTAACGCCGCAATGACGTGTCACCTCATATGAATGCTTACCATGTAATATAATCCCTTTGTCACGATATCTCGAATCAAGCGGGTTGCATGCTAGTGCCATCAACCCATGTGCTTGATTATTCTTTCTTTGACTTTCTGGAATTGAACTCGCTCATTCCTTACCATGGCCATGGATTTATTTAGGCTATATCAATTTCATCAAAGGGCCTAAGATATCTACTTCTGTTATGAAACAGAAGGGACAAATCCTTTCTCACATTATCTATTAATGCAGTATTACTCGTGACGCACCCAACGTATCCTACCTCACTTCAAATAGTGTGTCATCACAGTTTTCATCAATACATCTAAGTGTGTGAGTTTTAATACCCATTAATAATAATATTAAAGTATAAGGACCAATACACACGTCCACAGATAGGAACATCCAATGACACTATGAAATGTGGATTTCCTATTGGCGGGTCTCATTCTCATAATATCCTCCTGGATATTACCAAGGGTTCACACCATGAGAAGGTGCCTCAAAGTTTTATGATTCCTCACCCCTAATAGCCTGTATTATTTGTGTCCCTCAAATAACATCATCCGGCCATAGAACATATATTAAATAACAGTGTTATGGAAATTCTAGGTTCTCATCATAGTAGGGATCCGTTATGACCCTTTAATGAAATAGCTATCCTTAGGACATTATCACATGCATTGTCACGTAGAAGAACAATCAAGATTTGATAAGGCTTTTATTAATGAATAAAGTACAAAGTAGTTGGTTTTAGGCCACCAACTCCAACATCCAGTACTACCCGCAAATGGTAGGCATGCTCCTCCTCATTAGTCGAGTATATCAGAATGTCATCGATGAAGACTATGACAAAGCGATCAAGGTATGGCTGGAAGATCATGTTCATGAGTCCCATGAATACTATTGGAGCATTGGTTACACTGAAAGGCGTAACCAAGAACTCGTAGTGGTTGTACCGACATCTAAAAGCCGTCTTCTGCACATCCTCGTCTCGAACTCTGAGCCGGTGATAGCCTGATCTGAGGTCTATCTTCGAGAACCACCGTGCTCCCTTCAACTGATCAAAGATTTCGTCAATCCTCGGGAGTGGGTACTTGTTCTTCACGGTCACCTGGTTTACGAGATGGTAGTCAACACAAATACTCAATCTCTCATCCGCCTTATTGGCGAATAGAATCAGGGCTGCCCAAGGAGAAACACTGGGCTAGATGAATGCCTTCCCCTGCAAGTCCTCTAGTTGTACCCGCAGCTCGCGAAGCTCAGCGGGAGCCATACGATATGCTGGTGTAGATATCGGTGTCGTCTCGGGGTACAATTCAATGTAAAAGTCCACCTCTCTACGAGGAGGTAGACCTGGGACATCATTAGGGAAAACATCCACGTACTGGTCCACCACTACAGGATAAGTCTGACTCTCCACATCAATTGCTCCAAGGGTAAGGCAAGCCAACTGATGAGTGATCGGTTTCACCCTCTGAGTAAATCTGGCATGCGCTGCAAAGGCTCCTTTCTCCCTAGTGAAGGTTAACATGGTCCCATCCGTGCAGACACACCTCACTTTGTGCCTAATACAGTCAATCTGAGCATGGACTGTAGATAACCAATCCATACCCAAGATGATGTCATAAGGCCTCGACGCCGCTACGAGGAGATCCCAGCCGAAGCTCTCGCCTCCTAGAGTAAGCTCACACTACTAGCACTAGTTCGTAATCATCGAGTCTGCTCTCGTAGGAGTCTCTAGCCGTAAGGATCAAGCAAACAGCTTCGTCGGAATCTATGAGCTCTGAATGAGGGCAGTGGCAATGAAAGAGTGAATGGAACCTATGTCTCTAAGAGATGAAGATAAGGTGGAGTAGACACAGATCGTACCTCGAATAATCTCTGGAGCGCCATGATCGTAAGCCTCAACTACTTGGAGCTGAGCTCTGATAAAACACTATTTTATTGAATATTTTATTGATAATAAATGATATAATTTCCTCACATTGTGTTAAATATGTTTATTTATAAAATATTTGGGATTTGATCATTCATTTGAAAATTTGGTGAAAATTCCAGTTTTACCCTTAATAGTGCACTGTAGTATTTCGATAATAAATATTTTTATATTTATTATTTGAATTTGAAATTTTTTAACAGTGTTACTAACTTCATTTTATACAACTTTCATTCAGGACACTAGAGCTAAAGAGTGCATTTGGATGGAGTAAATGAGCCATTAATTCAATGGTGGGCTGGACTCGGCAGAATGGACATGGGTTCTGTATTTGGGCCATATCTTCTACATACGGGCTTGTTTTGAGCCCATATTTTGAGGAAAGCTCGGGGACATGATTTGGAACAAATAATCCTTCTGGAAGGCCGGTCAATTAACGCGTTTTGGAGGTAAAATTGGCGTTGAAAATTGGAATAAAATATTTTTCCGAGATTTTCATTTCACACTTAAAAAGTTATGTATCCCTAGCCCTCAAAAACTCTATTTAAAGGGGGTTTTAACTCTTTGAGAGGGCTAGTCGAGGATTTGGTAAGGTGTGGCCGAAAGGGTGTCTCTTGGGAGCCCCTCACAACTCTTGTAAGAAGTAATCCTTTGTGCAAACCTCTCTTCCAAAAAGGCTCTCCTCTCTCACCTCTTCTTCGTATTTCTTTTCTTTCATGTTTGTTTCTTGAATTTTTCTTCAAATAATCTTCTGTGTTAATCCCTATTCTTGTTATCTTAATCTTCTTAATTGGGTTGGAATCAAGAGTGGATACAAGATTGGGTTCTTCCCTTTCAATCTGTTGCTTATGCAAAACGTCTCCACGATGACTACACCACCCATGGAAGAGTAGTTCTTTTTAGTAATCGATCGACCTCTATCCTTCTTCATTCATTTATTTTGAATCAATGAGATACTGTAATTCACATATTATGATTTATTAATTGAGTTTTTAATTTAAATGAAACTAAGCAAGCAATTGAATAGTTAACACAAAACACGCGAGGTCGGGAATTGTGTGAACTGTGAGAGCGCAACCTTAACCGGTAATTCAAAACCACACGGGATCAATTTGTAGAGTTCAAATATAATCCCTAAACTCAATTAATCCTCATTTCCAGAGTGGTTATGTGCCTTAATTTACCACTGACCATAAGCTAATTTTAGAACATCAATCAAAGCAGGGTGTTGCGATTGCATGTTCCGAAGTTAGCCTAAGGTTAAATTCACTTCAATCTTCGTGGTAAAGTTAATTCTCGTAGGGTTCGGGATTTAACAAATTAAGGGATCATAATTAAGTGAATATTAATTTAAATGATAATGATTAATAAATGATTGAAGAGGTAGAGTTAGATCGATTACGTCTTTTAAATATTGTCTAAACAAATATCTTTTTGTTGTGTCATTTTAATCAAACTTCATTTCAAAACAAAAAAACAAAAAAAATACAATCTTCTTCCAGCAAACTTCTTCTAGATTCATAAACTATAAACAAACACCCCCATCCTTTCAAGTAGTGTTTTTATTCTCTTTTATTTTACTTCTAGAATACCTCTAAAAATTGTTTTAATTCACTTCCTCCTTTGAGAGATGACCTTGGTCAGCCACTCTGCTGCACCTAAGTACCCCAAAATCATACTAATCATTTGAGGGCGCCCACGATAGCGCTCTATCAAATTGGAGCCGTTGTCGGGGAGGCAAGTAATTATTTCAACCAATTAGAGGTATTTATTTTATTTTACATTTTAATTCTCTTCCTCTCTTCTTTCTTCCGTCTTTACCCAATCTGATTTTTTTTTCTTCTTATTTTATCTCTTTCTACTTCTTTTTGGACCATCAACTCAAACTTCTAATTTTTATTTTACTATGGTCCACATTCCTTCTTTTAATCTTTCATTGATTGATGACACGAACTAATCCCGAAGATCTCTTAGATCTTGACCCTGAGATTGAACGTAGCCTTAGGGCACGAATCAGACATTCTCAGTCTACGGGAAGTTTCAACATTCAACCAGTTGGAGAATTACTCCAATATCAGAACATTGAAATTGGAAGCAATTCAAATTCAACCATAAAACAAGAACCAATGGCTGGAAACAATGGAAATGAACTTAATAGAACCATTCGAGAATTGGCTGCACCTGATATTAACTATCAACCAAATTGTATTTCATACCCAAATCTCGAATCGGACTTTGAACTGAAATCTGGGTTAATTCACTTACTTCCAAAGTTTCATGTCCTCTCTGGTGAGGATCCAAATAAACATTTGAAAGAATTTAATGTGGTTTTCTCAACCCTAAAACCTAGAAATGTCTCTAAAGATCAAATCAAACTAAGAGCATTCCCATTCTCACTTGATGGAGCTGCGAAAGATTGGATGTATTATTTACAACCCGAAGATGTAACTTGTTGGAACGATTTGAAACGTCTTTTCTTGCAGAGATTTTTTCCAGCATCAAGGACCACATCCATTCGAAAGGAGATATCGGGGATCAAGAAAGCACAAGGGGAGTCAATGTATGAGTATTGGGAGAGATTCAAGAAGTTGTGCGCAAGCTGTCCGCATCACCAAATCAGTGAGAAACTCCTCATCCAATACTTCTACGAAGGACTCACACCTATGGAGAGAAGCATGGTGGATGCTGCGGCTGGAGGAGCATTGGTGGACAAGACACCAGTAGCTGCACGTGCGTTGATCGACAAGATGGACCAAAACTCCCAACAATTTGGTGATAGAGGTACACCACATGTTCGAGGAGTACATCAAGTAAGTCCTTCTTCTCTTGAAAGTCATCTGATTGATACTAAGTTAGAAGAATTGACAACTATGGTGAGGCATATTGCATTGGAACAAAAGACATCTCTACCCCCTCTTTCAAGGCCATGTGGCATTTGCACTGAGACAAGCCACCCAACTGACTGTTGCCCACAACTACAAGAGACAGAAGATTGTGCAGCAGTGTTCCCAGGGAGACCATTTCAGCAGCAACAACAACCATATCCCCAAAAGAAGTTTGATCCAACATACAACCAAGGGTGGAAAGATCTAGCGGACATGAGGTATGGCTCTGGACAACAACAAAGGCCCCCTTTTCAACCAAACTTCCAGCAGCCTCCACCTTACCAACAGGGTTTCCAACAACCCCAAAGGAGATTCGAAGCTCAAACATCAACGAGTCAGCAACAAGGGAATATCCAACACAAGGTAGACTCTAACACTGATGATCTTTTGAAACAAATTGTTCTTAATCAACAAAACGAGCTGAAGAGTCAAGGTTCGGAGCTGAGAGAGTTGAAGACTCAAATGAGTCAGATTGCCACCGCCCTCCATGAACTTGTGAGTAAGAATTCTGGAAATCTACCTTCCCAACCCACTCCAAATCCAAAGGGGAATGTTAGTTCCATCACATTGAGAAGTGGGAAGCAAATGAACGATACATCTGCACCTACCATTCCACCGGGATTCACCTCAACTTCAGAGAAGCCACATTCCATACCAACTGATGAGCAATCCAAGGAGAAAGATAAAGGTAAGAAAAAGATTGATGATGTTCCTCCTAAACCCCTTCCTTTTCCAAACAGGGTTGTTCAAACCAAGAAGATGGCTGAATAAGCAATGCAAAAGGAGGTTTTGGACACATTCAAGCATGTGGAGATCAACATTCCTCTACTTGAATCCATTAAGAAAATTCCAAGGTATGCGAAATTCTTAAAAGAACTTTGTACCAATCGAAGAGGGATCAAGGGAAATGAGAGGATAAACCTTGGAAGGAATGCCTCGGCACTCATTACACCAACTCTAGCAATGCCAACAAAGTGCAAGGATCCAGGGACATTCACCATCCCATGCACCATAGGGGAGTTGCACTTTTCTGATGCACTTTGTGATTTAGGTGCTTCCATAAATGTGATTCCTCACTCTGTATTCTCTTCCTTGCAGGTTGGTGAGTTGAAGCCAACAAGAGTAGTGGTGCAATTGGAGAATAGAGCTACGGCATATCCAGCAGGAGTCCTTGAGGATGTACTTGTCCGGGTAAGAGACATGATCTTTCCAGCAGACTTCTATGTGCTTAACATGGAGGATGATCAGGTAAGTTCTCATGCCCCCATTATCTTAGGTAGACCCTTCCTCAAAACTGCAAAAACTATCATAAATGTCAATGAGGGTACACTTTCCATGGAGTTTGGAGATGAAGTTGTGATATTTAATGTTATGGATTCCATGAAGTACCCCTCAGAGGACCATTCTTCTTTTGTTATCTCCCATTTTGAACCACCAAATAAAAACTCCATAGAATTTGATTGTCCTATGCTTAGGGAGATTATGAGTATTGGTTCGAGTTTGATGTCTAAGAGAACTTCCGCACATGTTTCTGATACGCAATCCTATCTTGGATTTGATTTTGATGTGGATTCATATTCTGATTTTGATCATGTTCACTCTGATTATGAAATGGTTGTTGAGTATGCTGATGGATTTGATGATTTATTCTATGATTTTGATGATGTCTATTCTGATACTGATGATCTTTGTGCACATATTTCAGTTCCTTCAATGTCTCCATCCATACTACACCCTCCTTCATTAGAACTCAAGCCATTGCCACCAAATCTGAAATACTCATACTTGTTGAGTGGTGAGAGATTACCTGTTATCATTGCTAACAATCTCCCTTTTGAACATGAAGAAAAGCTTTTGAATATTTTGAGGGAGAACATCAAGGCGATTGGGTGGACCTTGGCTGACATATCAGGTATTAGCCCCTCCATTTGCATGCATAGGATTCTCTTGGAGGATGGGGCTAAACCGGTGAGACAACCACAAAGGAGACTCAATCCCACCCTCCTGGAAGTTGTTAAAAAGGAAGTTGAGAAATTGCTCGAGGCAGGTATAATATTTTCCATTTTAGATTCTCAGTGGGTAATTCCTATTCAGGTTGTGCCTAAGAAAAGTGGTGTTACTGTTGTTAAAAATGAGAAAGATGAGTTAGTTCCAATGAGGGTGAAAATAGTTGGCGTGTGTGTATTGATTATAGGAAACTAAATCAGTCCACTCGCAAGGACCATTTCCCCCTCCCATTTATTGATCATATGCTTGAGAGACTAGCTGGGAAGACACACTATTGTTTCTTGGATGGATTTTCTGGCTATTTTCAGGTTCCCATTGCAGCAGAGGACCAGGAGAAGACAACATTCACCTGCCCATTCGGTACCTTTGCTTACCGAAGGATGCCATTTGGACTTTGCAATGCCCTGGGTACCTTCCAGAGATGCATGGTGAGTATTTTCTCAGATTTCATTGAGACCTGCATGGAGGTATTTATGGATAATTTTACAGTTTATGGGTCCTCATTTGATGAATGTCTCTCTAGTTTGGGTGATGTGTTGCATCGTTTTATTGAGAAGAATCTGGTCTTAAATTTTGAAAAATGTCATTTCATGGTCGAAAAGGGAATTGTCTTAGGTCATATAGTCTCACAACAAGGAATTGAAGTTGATAAATCTAAGGTAGACATTATTTCATCCCTCCCATATCCTACATGTGTGTGTGATGTTCGATCATTCCTTGGGCATGCTGGATTTTATCGACGCTTCATCAGAGATTTTAGTAAGATCGCTCTACCCTTATCTCGATTGCTTCAAAAAGATATTGACTTCAATTTTGATGATTCATGCAGGGTATCATTTGATGAGCTGAAGAAGTGTCTGACCACTCCACCAATCATACAGCCCCCACGGTGGGACCTTCCATTTGAGCTTATGTGTGACGCCTCCAACTTCGCGGTTGGAGCTGTCTTATCTCAGAGGGTGGAGGGACGTTCACATGTGATCGCTTATGCATAGAGGACACTGGATTCAGCCCAATCAAACTACACAACCACGGAAAAGGAGTTTCTTACTATCATATTTTCTTTAGATAAATTTCGTTCATATTTATTGGGCTCTAAAGTAGTTTTTTTTTCTGACCATGCAGCTTTGAGGTACCTCCTAAAGAATCCAGATGCAAAGCCACGACTTATCTGTTGGATGCTCCTTCTTCAAGAGTTTGACCTTGAGATAAAGGACAAGAAGGGGTCAGAGAATTTGGTGGCAGACCACATGAGTAGGCTTACTCACACACTAGAGGATGACACCTTGGATCGGGTACCACTTCGGGACACTTTCCCTGATGAGAATCTCTATACCATCTCAGGTACGCATCCTTGGTATGCTGATTTAGTTAACTACCTTGTTGCTTCTGAAATACCTGCAAATTTAAAGAAACATCAAGTCCAAAAATTAAAAAGTGAGTCTAGGTTTTATGTGTGGGATGATCCTTACCTCTGGCGCATGTGTAGTGACCAAGTCATTAGGAGGTGTGTTCCCGATCATGATTTTGAGTCTGTTTTGCATTTCTGTCATACACTTGCATGTGGTGGACACTTTGGACCCCAACGGACAGCTAGGAAAGTTTTGGACTCTGGATTATATTGGCCTAGTTTATTCCATGATGCCCATGTGTTTTGTAAGTCATGCACTCGTTTCCAACACACTGGGAACATTTCTAAGAGACATGAGATGCCCTAAAAACCCATACTATTCTGTGAGATTTTTTATGTATGGGGCATCGACTTTATGGGTCCTTTTCCTAGTTCATTTGGATTTTTGTATATTTTGGTTGCAGTTGATTATGTGAGTAAATGGGTGGAGGCCAAGGCCACCAGGACTGACGATTCTCATGTTGTTGTGGACTTTGTCAAAGCACAGATTTTTTGCATGTTTGGAGTACCAAAGGCCATCATCAGTGACCAAGGGACACACTTTTGCAATAGGAATTTTGCTTCCCTCCTTCGAAAGTATGGGGTGACACACAAAACATCAACACCATACCACCCCCAAACAAATGGCCAGGCTGAGGTTTCAAATCGTGAGTTGAAACAAATCTTGGAGAAAACCGTGCATCCAAATAGGAAGGATTGGATCAAGCGCTTGGATGATGCATTGTGGGCTTATAGGACAGCATTCAAGACCCCCATTGGTATGTCCCCATTTCGGATTGTTTTTGGGAAAGCGTGTCATCTCCCCGTGGAAGTCGAGCATCGGGCATATTGGGCTATAAAGAAATGTAACATGGATTTGGCCCAAGCTGTAATTCAAAGGAAGTTGCAAATTCAAGAGCTTGAGGAGATTCGACTATCATCATATGAGAACTCAAGGCTCTACAAGGAAAGATCAAAAGCAGCTCATGACAAAATTATCCAACAAAGGGAGTTTCATGTTGGAGATAAAGTCCTTCTCTATAGTTCACGACTGAAGTTGATGCCTGGTAAGTTGCGTTCCAGATGGTTAGGTCCTTATATTGTGTCTAATGTTTTTCCTTATGGTGCAGTGGAGATCACACAAGAGGACACTGGAAGGAGCTTTACAGTCAATGGGCAACGTTTGAACAGATACATTGAGGGACATCCTACTGATGTAGTGGATTTTATCACACTGCATGACCCCATCATCACTTGATCACATCAGGCTGTTCCTAACCCTTTCACTTTTATATTATTTGTCCTATTTAAAAATTCTGCATTTCATGTGCATATATCATCTCATAGGTTCAAATTGAGGACAATGCAATATTTTAAGTGTGGGGGAGGGAACCTTTTAGTTCAGTAATTTCAATTGTTTTCCTGTTTAAAAAAAACCAAAAAAAAATGTGTGTTTTTTGAATTTTGTGTGTTTATTTTACAATTTTTTGTGTTTTTTGAAACATTTTGAGCTAAAATGATTCTTATCGCCATTTTTAAATCCATATCAATAAGTGAAACAATTTACCCCTTGAAACTAAGCTTAAATGAATGCTGAAATGACTTTGTTTCAAGTTCAAATATTTAGTAATTTCATGAAAAGTACGCTGAATTTTGAATCCCATTCCAATCTCACTGTCTTTATATTTGAAATCACTTTCCTGTGAGGCTTCTAAACCATTATTTTCATATTCTTTACATTCACCTCACTTCTTGAGAGAACCAAACCATGCTTGATTTAACCAGAATTTGATCTATTCCTATCAAAACTTGAGGGTTTGAGGTACATATGTTTAAATGATTGAGGCATTTGTTTGGTATTAAAGCCCCTATTTCAAAGAATCCTTTTTTATAATGGTCTACCTTGAATATTTAATCCTTGTAGCCCTTAGAAGCCATGCACAGCCTGTTAGGTTAAGCCACATTACAAGCCAATTTTCCCTATCCAACCAACTCTTGAAGTGAAATTGCATAATCTAGTTGAGCTTAAGTGTGGGGGAAGTTGTCTTGGGTTTTGCCACCACATTCTGTGATACTTTGGGTGGAAAATTAAATTCTGAAGAGATGTGTTTACTACTAAAGAAAGTCATTATATTGAAAGCTATGCCTTTTCTGGAGCTTTCATGACAAGTGAAGTTGTGCCTTTTCTAGAGCTTCTAATTGAGGTGGAAAACTGTGCCCATCTGGAGCTTTTAAGAAAATCATGTTTGAGAAGATTGAAATTTTTTATGCTGAAATGATGAATGGTGTAAACCTTTCATGACTTTTCATGATGATGGAGCTGAATTGATACTATGGGTATTGAAGAGAAGACCATATTTAAGTGAAAATTAGATTAATGCAATTTTTCTTCAAAAGAGTCAAGCTCTCCTCATTCAGCCTCAGAGTTTTTCACATCTTAATCCTACCAACCGAAAGCCACAGAACAACCCTGAAAAGTCCTCATGATAAACATATGTCCTTGACTCACATCGGGTAGCGATGTAGGAATCTATCAAGCCTATGGTGACCCTTGTATGAGTTTGGATGAGAAAGACATTACAAAAAAATTGATATTTGAGTGATGAGAGAAAATTCAAGCGAGGTAAGTGTTTTGTGCATGGGTGGATAAATGAAGTGGAAATATATTGAATGATATAAATGGAGAACTTGAAATAAGGTTTTTTATGAGGCATGATATCTTTTGATTCTTGGTGTGAAATTGATTGATCTTAAGGATATGTGTTTTAAAATTGGTTTTGATTTGATATTGATGTTTACTTGATATGAGGTTTTGCCCAGGTGTGCAAAAGGGTAAGTGTGGGGGAGTTGATAAAACACTATTTTATTGAATATTTTATTGATAATAAATGATATAATTTCCTCAAATTGTGTTAAATATGTTTATTTATAAAATATTTGGGATTTGATCATTCATTTGAAAATTTGGTGAAAATTCCAGTTTTACCCTTAATAGTGCACTGTAGTATTTCGAAGATAAATAATTTTATATTTATTATTTGAATTTGAAATTTTGTAACAGTGTTACTAACTTCATTGTATACAACTTTAATTCAGGACACTAGAGCTAAATAGTGCATTTGGATGGAGTACATGATCCATTAATCCAATGGTGGGCTGGACTCGGCAGAATGGACATGGGTTCTATATTTGGGCCATATCTTCTACATACAGGCTTGGATGGAGCCCAAATTTTGAGGAAATCTCGGGGACAGGATTTTGAACAAATAATCCTTCTGGAATGCCGGTCAATTAACGCGTTTTGGAGGTCAAATTGGCGGTGAAACTTGGAATAAAATATTTGGCAGATTTTCATTTCACACTTAAAAAGTTATGTATCCCTAGCCCTCACAAACTCTATTTAAAGGGGTTTTTAACTCTTTCAGAGGGCTAGTCGAGGCTTTGAGAAGGTGTGGCCAAAAGGGTGTCTCTTGGGAGCCCCTCACAACTCTTGGAAGAAGTAAGCCTTTGTGCAAACCTATCTTCCAAAAAGGATCTCCTCTCTCACCTCTTCTTCGTATTTCTTTTCTTTCATGTTTGTTTCTTGAATTTTTCTTCAAATAATCTTCTGTGTTCATACCTCTTCTTCTTATCTTAATCTTCTTAATTGGGTTGGAATCAAGAGTGGAGACAAGATTGGGTTCTACCCTTTCAATCCGTTTCTTATGCAAAACGTCTCCACGATGACTACACCACCCATGGAAGAGTAGTTCTTTTTAGTAATCGATCGACCTCTATCCTTCTTCATTCATTTATTTTGAATCAATGAGATACTGTAATTCACATATTATGATATATTAATTTAGTTTTTAATTTAAATGAAACTAAGCAAGCAATTGAATAGTTAACACAAAACACGCGAGGTCGGGAATTGTGTGAACTGTGAGAGCGCAACCTTAACCGGTAATTCAAAACCACACGGGATCAATTTGTAGAGTTCAAATATAATCCCTAAACTCAATTAATCCTCATTTCCAGAGTGGTTATGTGCATTTATTTACCACTGACCATAAGCTAATTTTAGAACAACAATCAAAGTAGGGTGTTGCGATTGCATGTTCCGAAGTTAGCCTAAGGTTAAATTCACTTCAATCTTCGTGGTAAAGTTAATTCTCGTAGGGTTCAGGATTTAACAAATTAAGGGATCATAATTAAGTGAATATTAATTTAAATGATAATGATTAATAAATGATTTAAGAGGTATAGTTATATCGATTACGTCTTTTAAATATTGTCTAAACAAACATCTTTTTGTTGTGTCATTTTAATCAAACTTTATTTCAAAACAAAAAAAAAGAAAAAATACAATCTTCTTCCAGCAAACTTCTTCTAGATTCATAAACTATAAACAAACACCCCCATACTTTCAAGTAGTGTTTTTATTTTCTTTTATTTTACTTCTAGAATACCTCTAAAAATTGTTTTAATTCACTTCCTCCTTTGAGAGACGACCTTGGTCAGCCACTCTGCTGCACCTAAGTACCCCAAAATCATACTAATCATTTGAGGGCGCCCACGACAGCGCTCTATCAAATTGGCGCCGTTTCCGGGGAGGCAAGTAATTATTTCAACCAATTAGAGGTATTTATTTTATTTTACACTTTAATTGTCTTCCTCTTTTCTTTCTTCCGTCTTTACCCAATCTGATTTTTTTTTTCTTCTTCTTTTATCTCTTTCTACTTCTTTTTGGACCATCAACTCAAACTTCTAATTTTTATTTTACTATGGTCCACATTCCTTCTTTTCATCTTTCATTGATTGATGACACGAACTAATCCCGAAGATATCTTAGATCTTGACCCTGAGATTGAACGTAGCCTTAGGGCACGAATCAGACAATCTCAGTCTACGGGAAGTTTCAACATTCAACCAGTTGGAGAATTACTCCAATATCAGAACATTGAAATTGGAAGCAATTAAAATTCAACCATAAAACAAGAACCAATGGGTGGAAACAATGTAAATGAACTTAATATAACCATTCAAGAATTGGCTGCACCTGATATTAACTATCAACCAAATTGTATTGCATACCCAAATCTCGAATCGGACTTTGAACTGAAATCTGGGTTAATTCACTTACTTCCAAAGTTTCATGGCCTCTCTGGTGAGGATCCAAATAAACATTTGAAAGAATTTAATGTGGTTTTCTCAACCCTAAAACCTAGAAATGTCTCTGAAGATCAAATCAAACTAAGAGAATTCCCATTCTCACTTGATGGAGCTGCGAAAGATTGGATGTATTATTTACAACCCGAAGATGTAACTTGTTGGAACGATTTGAAACGTCTTTTCTTGCAGAGATTTTTTCCATCATCAAGGACCACATCCATTCGAAAGGATATATCTGGGATCAAGCAAGCACAAGGGGAGTCAATGTATGAGTATTGGGAGAGATTCAAGAAGTTGTGCGCAAGCTGTCCGCATCACCAAATCAGTGAGCAACTCCTCATCCAATACTTCTACGAAGGACTCACACCTATGGAGAGAAGCATGGTGGATGCTACGGCTGGAGGAGCATTGGTGGAAAAGACACCAGTAGCTGCACGTGCGTTGATCAACAAGATGGCCCAAAACTCCCAACAATTTGGTGATAGAGGTACACCACATGTTCGAGGAGTACATCAAGTAAGTCCTTCTCTTGAAAGTCGTCTGATTGATACTAAGTTAGAAGAATTGACAACTATGGTGAGGCAAATTGCATTGGCACAAAAGACATCTCTACCCCCTCCTTCAAGGCCATGTGGCATTTGCACTGAGACAAGCCACCCAACTGACTGTTGCCCACAACTACAAGAGACAGAAGACTGTGCAGCAGTGTTCCCAGGGAGACCATTTCAGCAGCAACAACAACCATATCCCCAAAAGAAGTTTGATCCAACAAACAACCAAGGGTGGAAAGATCTAGCGGACATTAGGTATGGCTCTGGACAACAACAAAGGCCCCCTTTTCAACCAAACTTCCAGCAGCCTCCACCTTACCAACAGGGTTTCCAACAACCCCAAAGGAGATTCGAAGCTCAAACATCAACGAGTCAGCAACAAGGGAATATCCAACACAAGGTAGACTCTAACACTGATGATCTTTTGAAACAAATTGTTCTTAATCAACAGAACGAGCTGAAGAGTCAAGGTTCGGAGCTGAGAGAGTTGAAGACTCAAATGAGTCAGATTTCCACCGCCCTCCATGAACTTGTGAGTAAGAATTCTGGAAATCTACCTTCCCAACCCACTCCAAATCCAAAGGGGAATGTTAGTTCCATCACATTGAGAAGTGGGAAGCAAATGAACGATACATCTGCACCTACCATTCCACCGAGATTCACCTCAACTTCAGAGAAGCCGCATTCCATACCAACTGATGAGCAATCCAAGGATAAAGATAAAGGTAAGAAAAAGATTGATGATGTTCCTCCTAAACCCCTTCCTTTTCCAAACAGGGTTGTTCAAACTAAGAAGATGGCTGAAGAAGCAATGCAAAAGGAGGTTTTGGACACATTCAAGCGTGTGGAGATCAACATTCCTCTACTTGAAGCCATTAAGCAAATTCCAAGGTATGCGAAATTCTTAAAAGAACTTTGTACCAATCGAAGAGGGCTCAAGGGAAATGAGAGGATAAACCTTGGAAGGAATGTCTCGGCACTCATTACACCAACTCTAGCAATGCCAACAAAGTGCAAGGATCCAGGGACATTCACCATCCCATGCACCATAGGGGAGTTGCACTTTTCTGATGCACTTTGTGATTTAGGTGCTTCCATAAATGTGATTCCTGACTCTGTATTCTCTTCCTTGCAGGTTGGTGAGTTGAAGCCAACAAGAGTAGTGGTGCAATTGGCGAATAGAGCTACGGCATATCCAGCAGGAGTCCTTGAGGATGTACTTGTCCGGGTAAGAGACATGATCTTTCCAGCAGACTTCTATGTGCTTAACATGGAGGATGATCAGGTAAGTTCTCATGCCCCCATTATCTTAGGTAGACCCTTCCTCAAAACTGAAAAAACTATCATAAATGACAATGAGGGTACACTTTCCATGGAGTTTGGAGATGAAGTTGTGATATTTAATGTTATGGATTCCATGAAGTACCCCTCAGAGGACCATTCTGCTTTTGTTATCTTCCATTTTGAACCACCAAATAAAAACTCCATAGAATTTGATTGTCCTATGCTTAGGGAGATTATGAGTATTGGTTCGAGTTTGATGTCTAAGATAACTTCCGCACATGTTTCTGATACGCAATCCTATCTTGGATTTGATTTTGATGTGGATTCATATTCTGATTTTGATCATGTTCACTCTGATTATGAAATGGATGTTGAGTATGCTGATGGATTTGATGCTTTATTCTATGATTTTGATGATGTCTATTCTGATACTGATGATCTTTGTGCACATATTTCAGTTCCTTCAATGTCTCCATCCATACTACACCCTCCTTCATTAGAACTCAAGCCATTGCCACCAAATCTGAAATACTCATACTTGTTGAGTGGTGAGAGATTACCTGTTATCATTGCTAACAATCTCCCTTTTGAACATGAAGAAAAGCTTTTGAATATTTTGAGGGAGAACATCAAGGCGATTGGGTGGACCTTGGCTGACATATCAGGTATTAGCCCCTCCATTTGCATGCATAGGATTCTCTTGGAGGATGGGGCTAAACCGGTGAGACAACCACAAAGGAGACTCAATCCCACCCTCCTGGAAGTTGTTAAAAATGAAGTTGAGAAATTGCTCGAGGCAGGTATAATATTTCCCATTTTAGATTCTCAGTGGGTAAGTCCTATTCAGGTTGTGCCTAAGAAAAGTGGTGTTACTGTTGTTAAAAATGAGAAAGATGAGTTAGTTCCAATGAGGGTGAAAAATAGTTGGCGTGTGTGTATTGATTATAGGAAACTAAATCAGTCCACTCACAAGGACCATTTCCCCCTCCCATTTATTGATCAGATGCTTGAGAGAGTAGCTGGGAAGACACACTATTGTTTCTTGGATGGATTTTCTGGCTATTTTCAGGTTCCCATTGCAGCAGAGGACCAGGAGAAGACAACATTCACCTGCCCATTCGGTACCTTTGCTTACCGAAGGATGCCATTTGGACTTTGCAATGCCCCAGGTACCTTCCAGAGATTCATGGTGAGTATTTTCTCAGATTTCATTGAGACCTGCATGGAGGTATTTATGGATGATTTTACAGTTTATGGGTCCTCATTTGATGAATGTCTCTCTAGTTTGGGTGATGTGTTGCATCGTTGTATTGAGAAGAATCTGGTCTTAAATTTTGAAAAATGTCATTTCATGGTCGAAAAGGGAATTGTCTTAGGTCATATAGTCTCACAACATGGAATTGAAGTTGATAAATCTAAGGTAGACATTATTTCATACCTCCCATATCCTACATGTGTGCGTGATGTTCGATCATTCCTTGGACATGCTGGATTTTATCGACGCTTCATCAGAGATTTTAGTAATATCGCTCTACCCTTATCTCGATTGCTTCAAAAAGATATTGACTTCAATTTTGATGATTCATGCAGGGTATCATTTGATGAGCTGAAGAAGTTTCTGACCACTCCACCAATCATACAGCCCCCATGGTGGGACCTTCCATTTGAGCTTATGTGTGATGCCTCCAACTTCGCGGTTGGAGTTGTCTTATCTCAGAGGGTGGAGGGACGTTCACATGTGATCGCTTATGCATCGAGGACACTGGATTCAGCCCAATCAAACTACACAACCACGGAAAAGGAGTTTCTTGCTGTCATATTTTCTTTAGATAAATTTCGTTCATATTTATTGGGCTCTAAAGTAGTTGTTTTTTCTGACCATGCAGCTTTGAGGTACCTTTTAAAGAATCCAGATGCAAAGCCATGACTTATCCGTTGGATGCTCCTTCTTCAAGATTTTGACCTTGAGATAAAGGACAAGAAGGGGTCAGAGAATTTGGTGGCAGACCACATGAGTAGGCTTACTCACACACTAGAGGATGACACCTTGGATCGGGTACCACTTCGGGACACTTTCCCTGATGAGCATCTCTATACCATCTCAGGTACGCATCCTTGGTATGCTGATTTAGTTAACTACCTTGTTGCTTCTGAAATCCCTATAAATTTAAAGAAACATCAAGTCCAAAAATTAAAAAGTGAGTCTAGGTTTTATGTGTGGGATGATCCTTACCTCTGGCGCATGTGTAGTGACCAAGTCATTAGTAGGTGTGTTCCCGATCATGATTTTGAGTCTGTTTTGCATTTCTGTCATACACTTGCATGTGGTGGACACTTTGGACCCCAACGGACAGCTAGGAAAGTTTTGGACTCTGGATTATATTGGCCTAGTTTATTCCATGATGCCCATGTGTTTTGTAAGTCATGCACTCATTGCCAACACACTGGGAACATTTCTAAGAGACATGAGATGCCCCAACAACCCATACTATTATGTGAGATTTTTGATGTATGGGGCATCGACTTTATGGGTCCTTTTCCTAGTTCATTTGGATTTTTGTATATTTTGGTTGCTGTTGATTATGTGAGTAAATGGGTGGAGGCCAAGGCCACCAGGACTGACGATTCTCATGTTGTTGTGGACTTTGTCAAAGCACAGATTTTTTGCAGGTTTGGAGTACCAAAGGCCATCATCAGTGACCAAGGGACACACTTTTGCAATAGGAATTTTTCTTCCCTCCTTCGAAAGTATGGGGTGACACACAAAACATCAACACCATACCACCCCCAAACAAATGGCCAGGCTGAGGTTTCAAATCGTGAGTTGAAACAAATCTTGGAGAAAACCGTGCAGCCAAATAGGAAGGATTGGAGCAAGCGCTTGGATGATGCATTGTGGGCTTATAGGACAGCATTCAAGACCCCCATTGGTATGTCCCCATTTCGGATTGTTTTTGGGAAAGCGTGTCATCTCCCCGTGGAAGTCGAGCATCGGGCATATTGGGCTATAAAGAAATGTAACATGGATTTGGCCCAAGCTGTAATTCAAAGGAAGTTGCAAATTCAAGAGCTTGAGGAGATTCGACTATCATCATATGAGAACTCAAGGCTCTACAAGGAAAGATCAAAAGCATCTCATGACAAAATGATCCAACAAAGGGAGTTTCATGTTGGAGAGAAAGTCCTTCTCTATAGTTCACGACTGAAGTTGATGCCTGGTAAGTTGCGTTCCAGATGGTTAGGTCCTTATATTGTGTCTAATGTTTTTCCTTATGGTGCAGTGGAGATCACACAAGAGTACACTGGAAGGAGCTTTACAGTCAATGGGCAACGTTTGAAGAGATACATTGAGGGACATCCTACTGATGCAGTGGATTTTATCACACTGCATGACCCCATCATCACTTGATCACATCAGGCTGTTCCTAACCCTTTCACTTTTATATTATTTGTCCTATTTAAAAATTCTGCATTTCATGTGCATATATCATATCATAGGTTCAAATTGAGGACAATGCAATATTTTAAGTGTGGGGGAGGGAACCTTTTAGTTTAGTAATTTCAATTGTTTTCCTATTTAAAAAAAACCAAAAAAAAATTGTGTGTTTTTCGAATTTTGTGTGTTTATTTTACAATTTTCTGTGTTTTTTGAAACATTTGGAGCTAAAATGATTCTCATCACCATTTTTAAATCCATATCAATAAGTGAAACAATTTACCCCTTGAAACTAAGCTTAAATGAATGCTGAAATGACTTTGTTTCAAGTTCAAATATTTAGTAATTTCATGAAAAGTACGCTGAATTTTGAATCCCATGCCAATCTCACTGTCTTTATATTTGAAATAAATTTTTTGTGAGGCTTCTAAACCATTATTTTCATATTCTTTACATTCACCTCACTTCTTGAGAGAACCAAACCATGCTTGATTTAACCAGAATTTGATCTATTCCTGTCAAAACTTGAGGGTTTGAGGTACATATGTTTAAATGATTGAGGAATTTGTTTGGTATTAAAGCCCCTATTTCAAAGAATGCTTTTTTATAATGGCCTACCTTGAATATTTATTCCTTGTAGCCCTTAGAATCCATGCACAACCTGTTAGGTTAAGTCACATTACAAGCCAATTTTCCCTATCCAACCAACTCTTGAAGTGAAATTGCATAATCTAGTTGAGCTTAAGTGTGGGGGAAGTTGTCTCGGGTTTTGCCACCACATTCTGTGATACTTTGGGTGGAAAATTAAATTCTGAAGAGATGTTTTTACTGCTAAAGAAAGTCATTATATTGAAAGATGTGCCTTTTCTGGAGCTTTCATGACAAGTGAAGTTGTGCCTTTTCTGGAGCTTCTAATTGAGGTGGAAAGATGTGCCCATCTGGAGCTTTCAAGAAAATCATGTTTGAGAAGATTGACATTTTTTATGCTGAAATGATGAATGGTGTAAACCTTTCATGACTTTTCATGATGATGGAGCTGAATTGATACTATGGGGATTGAAGAGAAGACCATATTTAAGTGAAAATTAGATTAATGCAATTTTGCTTCAAAAGAGTCAAGCCCTCCTCATTCAGCCTTAGAGTTTTTCACATCTTAATCCTACCAACTGAAAGCCACAGAACAACCCTGAAAAGTCCTCATGATAAACATATGTCCTTGACTCACATCGGGTAGCGATGTAGGAATCTATCAAGCCTATGGTGACCCTTGTATGAGTTTGGATGAGAAAGACATTGCAAAAAAATTGATATTTGAGTGACGAGAGAAAATTCAAGCGAGGTAAGTGTTTTGTGCATGGGTGGATAAATGAAGTGGAAATATATTGAATGATATAAATGGAGAACTTGAAATAAGGTTTTTTATGAGGCATGATATCTTTTGATTCTTGGTGTGAAATTGATTGATCTTAAGGATATGTGTTTTAAAATTGGTTTTGATTTGATATTGATGTTTACTTGATATGAGGTTTTGCCCAGGTGTGCAAAAGGGTAAGTGTGGGGGAGTTGATAAAACACTATTTTATTGAATATTTTATTGATAATAAATGATATAATTTCCTCACATTGTGTTAAATATGTTTATTTATAAAATATTTGGGATTTGATCATTCATTTGAAAATTTGGTGAAAATTCCAGTTTTACCCTTAATAGTGCACTGTAGTATTTCGAAGATAAATATTTTTATATTTATTATTTGAATTTGAAATTTTTTAACAGTGTTTCTAACATCGTTTTATACAACTTTAATTCAATACACTAGAGATAAATAGTGCATTTGGATGGAGTAAATGAGCCATTAATCCAATGGTGGGCTGGACTCGGCAGAATGGACATGGGTTCTGTATTTGGGCCATATATTCTACATACGGGCTTGGATTGAGCCCAAAATTTGAGGAAAGCTCGGGTACATGATTTGGCACTAATAATCCTTATGGAAGGCCGGTCAATTCACGCGTTTGGGAGGTCAAATTGGCGGTGCAACTTGGAATAAAATATTTGGCCGAGATTTTCATTTCACACTTAAAAAGTTATGTATCCCTAGCCCTCACAAACTCTATTTAAAGGGGGTTTTAACTCTTTGAGAGGGCTAGTCGAGGCTTTGGGAAGGTGTGTCCGAAAGTGTGTCTCTTGGGAGCCCCTCACAACTCTTGGAAGAAGTAAACCTTTGTGAAAACCTATCTTCCAAAAAGGCTCTCCTCACTCACCTCTTCTTCGTATTTCTTTTATTTCATGTTTGTTTCTTGAATTTTTCTTCAAATAATATTCTGTGTTCATCCCTCTTCTTATTATCTTAATATTCTTAATTGGGTTGGAATCAAGAGTGGAGACAAGATTGGGTTCTACCCTTTCAATCTGTTGCTTATGCAAAACGTCTCCACGATGACTACACCACCCATGGAAGAGTAGTTCTTTTTAGTAATCGATCGACCTCTATCCTTCTTCATTCATTTATTTTGAATCAATGAGATACTGTAATTCACATATTATGATCTATTAATTGAGTTTTTAATTTAAATCAAACTAAGCAAGCAATTGAATAGTTAACACAAAACACGCGAGGTCGGGAATTGTGTGAACTGTGAGAGCGCAACCTTAACCGGTAATTCAAAACCACACGGGATCAATTTATAGAGTTCAAATATAATCCCTAAACTCAATTAATCCTCATTTACAGAGTGTTTATGTGCCTTAATTTACCACTGACCATAAGCTAATTTTAGAACATCAATCAAAGCAGGGTGTTGCGATTGCATGTTCTGAAGTTAGCCTAAGGTTAAATTTACTTCAATCTTCGTGGTAAAGTTAATTCTCGTAGGGTTCAGGATTTAACAAATTAAGGGATCATAATTAAGTGAATATTAATTTAAATGATAATGATTAATAAATGATTGAATAGGTAGAGTTAGATCGATTACGTCTTTTAAATATTGTCTAAACAAACATCTTTTTGTTGTGTCATTTTAATCAAACTTCATTTCAAAACAAAAAAAAACAAAAAAAATACAATCTTCTTCCAGCAAACTTCTTCTAGATTCATAAACTATAAACAAACACCCCCATCCTTTCATGTAGTGTTTTTATTCTCTTTTATTTTACTTCTATAATACCTCTAAAATTTGTTTTAATTCACTTCCTCCTTTGAGAGACGACCTTGGTCAGCCACTCTGTTGCACCTAAGTACCCCAAAATCATACTAATCATTTGAGGGCGCCCACGACAGCGCTCTATCAAATTGGCGCCGTTTCCGGTGAGGCAAGTAATTATTTCAACCAATTAGAGGTATTTATTTTATTTTACATTTTAATTCTCTTCCTCTCTTCTTTCTTCCGTCTTTACCCAATCTGATTTTTTTTTTCTTCTTTTATCTCTTTCTACTTCTTTTTGGACCATCAACTCAAACTTCTAATTTTTATTTTACTATGGTCCACATTCCTTCTTTTCATCTTTCATTGATTGATGACATGAACTAATCCCGAAGATCTCTTAGATCTTGACCCTGAGATTGAACGTAGCCTTAGGGCACGAATCAGACATTCTCAGTCTACGGGAAGTTTCAACATTCAACCAGTTGGAGAATTACTCCAATATCAGAACTTTGAAATTGGAAGCAATTCAAATTCAACCATAAAACAAGAACCAATGGATGGAAACAATGGAAATGAACTTAATATAACCATTAGAGAATTGGCTGCACCTGATATTAACTATCAACCAAATTGTATTGCATACCCAAATCTCGAATCGGACTTTGAACTGAAATCTGGGTTAATTCACTTACTTCCAAAGTTTCATGGCCTCTCTGGTGAGGATACAAATAAACATTTGAAAGAATTTAATGTGGTTTGCTCAACCCTAAAACCTAGAAATGTCTCTGAAGATCAAATCAAACTAAGAGCATTCCCATTCTCACTTGATGGAGCTGCGAAAGATTGGATGTATTATTTACAACCCGAAGATGTAACTTGTTGGAACGATTTGAAACGTCTTTTCTTGCAGAGATTTTTTCCAGCATCAAGGACCACATCCATTCGAAAGGAGATATCGGGGATCAAGCAAGCACAAGGGGAGTCAATGTATGAGTATTGGGAGAGATTCAAGAAGTTGTGCGCAAGCTGTCCGCATCACCAAATCAGTGAGCAACTCCTCATCCAATACTTCTACGAAGGACTCACACCTATGGAGAGAAGCATGGTGGATGTTGCGGCTGAAGGAGAATTGGTGTACAAGACACCAGTAGCTGCACATGCGTTGATCGACAAGATGGCCCAAAACTCCCAACAATTTGGTGATAGAGGTACACCACATGTTCGAGGAGTACATCAAGTAAGTCCTTCTTCTCTTGAAAGTCATCTGATTGATACTAAGTTAGAAGAATTGAAAACTATGGTGAGGCATATTACATTGGCACAAAAGACATCTCTACCCCCTCCTTCAAGGCCATGTGGCATTTGCACTGAGACAAGCCACCCAACTGACTGTTGCCCACAACTACAAGAGACAGAAGATTGTGCAGCAGTGTTCCCAGGGAGACCATTTCAGCAGCAACAACAACCATATCCCCAAAAGAAGTTTGATCCAACATACAACCAAGGGTGGAAAGATCTAGCGGACATGAGGTATGGCTCTGGAAAACAACAAAGGCCCCCTTTTCAACCAAACTTCCAGCAGCCTCCACCTTACCAACAGGGTTTCCAACAACCCCAAAGGAGATTCAAAGCTCAAACATCAACGAGTCAGCAACAAGGGAATATCCAACACAAGGTAGACTCTAACACTGATGATCTTTTGAAACAAATTGTTCTTAATCAACAGAATGAGCTGAAGAGTCAAGGTTCGGAGCTGAGAGAGTTGAAGACTCAAATGAGTCAGATTGCCACCGCCCTCCATGAACTTGTGAGTAAGAATTCTGGAAATCTACCTTCCCAACCCACTCCAAATCCAAAGGGGAATGTTAGTTCCATCACATTGAGAAGTGGGAAGCAAATGAACGATACATTTTCACCTACCATTCCACCGGGATTCACCTCAACTTCAGAGAAGCCGCATTCCATACCAACTGATGAGCAATCCAAGGAGAAAGATAAAGGTAAGAAAAAGATTGATGATGTTCCTCCTAAACCCCTTCCTTTTCCAAACAGGGTTGTTCAAACCAAGAAGATGGCTGAAGAAGCAATGCAAAAGGAGGTTTTGGACACATTCAAGCGTGTGGAGATCAACATTCCTCTACTTGAAGCCATTAAGCAAATTCCAAGGTATGCGAAATTCTTAAAAGAACTTTGTACCAATCGAAGAGGCCTCAAGGGAAATGAGAGGATAAACCTTGGAAGGAATGTCTCGGCACTCATTACACCAACTCTAGCAATGCCAACAAAGTGCAAGGATCCAGGGACATTCACCATCCCATGCACCATAGGGGAGTTGCACTTTTCTGATGCACTTTGTGATTTAGGTGCTTCCATAAATGTGATTCCTCACTCTGTATTCTCTTCCTTGCAGGTTGGTGAGTTGAAGCCAACAAGAGTAGTGGTGCAATTGGCGAATAGAGCTACGGCATATCCAGCAGGAGTCCTTGAGGATGTACTTGTCCGGGTAAGAGACATGATCTTTCCAGCAGACTTCTATGTGCTTAACATGGAGGATGATCAGGTAAGTTCTCATGCCCCCATTATCTTAGGTAGACCCTTCCTCAAAACTGCAAAAACTATCATAAATGTCAATGAGGGTACACTTTCCATGGAGTTTGGAGATGAAGTTGTGATATTTAATGTTATGGATTCCATGAAGTACCCCTCAGAGGACCATTCTGCTTTTGTTATCTTCCATTTTGAACCACCAAATAAAAACTCCATAGAATTTGATTGTCCTATGCTTAGGGAGATTATGAGTATTGGTTCGAGTTTGATGTCTAAGATAACTTCCGCACATGTTTCTGATATGCAATCCTATCTTGGATTTGATTTTGATGTGGATTCATATTCTGATTTTGATCATGTTCACTCTGATTATGAAATGGATGTTGAGTATGCTGATGGATTTGATGCTTTATTCTATGATTTTGATGATGTCTATTCTGATACTGATGATCTTTGTGCACATATTTCAGTTCCTTCAATGTCTCCATCCATACTACACCCTCCTTCATTAGAACTCAAGCCATTGCCACCAAATATGAAATACTCATACTTGTTGAGTGGTGAGAGATTACCTGTTATCATTGCTAACAATCTCCCTTTTGAACATGAAGAAAAGCTTTTGAATATTTTGAGGGAGAACATCAAGGCAATTGGGTGGACCTTGGCTGACATATCAGGTATTAGCCCCTCCATTTGCATGCATAGGATTCTCTTGGAGGATGGGGCTAAACCGGTGAGACAACCACAAAGGAGACTCAATCCCACCCTCCTGGAAGTTGTTAAAAAGGAAGTTGAGAAATTGCTCGAGGTAGGTATAATATTTCCCATTTTAGATTCTCAGTGGGTAAGTCCTATTCAGGTTGTGCCTAAGAAAAGTGGTGTTACTGTTGTTAAAAATGAGAAAGATGAGTTAGTTCCAATGAGGGTGAAAAATAGTTGGCGTGTGTGTATTGATTATAGGAAACTAAATCAGTCCACTCACAAGGACCATTTCCCCCTCCCATTTATTGATCATATGCTTGAGAGACTAGCTGGGAAGACACACTATTGTTTCTTGGATGGATTTTCTGGCTATTTTCAGGTTCCCATTGCAGTAGAGGACCAGGAGAAGACAACATTCACCTGCCCATTCGGTACCTTTGCTTACCGAAGGATGCCATTTGGACTTTGCAATGCCCCAGGTACCTTCCAGAGATGCATGGTGAGTATTTTCTCAGATTTCATTGAGACCTGCATGGAGGTATTTATGGATGATTTTACAGTTTATGGGTCCTCATTTGATGAATGTCTCTCTAGTTTGGGTGATGTGTTGCATCGTTGTATTGAGAAGAATCTGGTCTTAAATTTTGAAAAATGTCATTTCATGGTCGAAAAGGGAATTGTCTTAGGTCATATAGTCTCACAACATGGAATTGAAGTTGATAAATCTAAGGTAGACATTATTTCATACCTCCCATATCCTACATGTGTGCGTGATGTTCAATCATTCCTTGGGCATGCTGGATTTTACCGACACTTCATCAGAGATTTTAGTAAGATCGCTCTACCCTTATCTCGATTGCTTCAAAAAGATATTGACTTCAATTTTGATGATTCATGCAGGGTATCATTTGATGAGCTAAATAAGTTTCTGACCACTCCACCAATCATACAGCCCCCATGGTGGGACCTTCCATTTGAGCTTATGTGTGACGCCTCCAACTTCGCGGTTGAAGTTGTCTTATCTCAGAGGGTGGAGGGACGTTCACATGTGATCGCTTATGCATCGAGGACACTGGATTCAGCCCAATAAAACTACACAACCACGGAAAAGGAGTTTCTTGCTGTCATATTTTCTTTAGATAAATTCCGTTCATATTTATTGGGCTCTAAAGTAGTTGTTTTTTCTGACCATGCAGCTTTGAGGTACCTCCTAAAGAAGCCAGATGCAAAGCCACGACTTATCCGTTGGATGCTCCTTCTTCAAGAGTTTGACCTTGAGATAAAGGACAAGAAGGGGTCAGAGAATTTGGTGGCAGACCACATGAGTAGGCTTACTCACACACTAGAGGATGACACCTTGGATCAGGTACCACTTCGGGACACTTTCCCTGATGAGCATCTCTATACCATCTCAGGTACGCATCCTTGGTATGTTGATTTAGTTAACTACCTTGTTGCTTCTGAAATCCCTGCAAATTTAAAGAAACATCAAGTCCAAAAATTAAAAAGTGAGTCTAGGTTTTATGTGTGGGATGATCCTTACCTCTGGCACATGTGTAGTGACCAAGTCATTAGGAGGTGTGTTCCCGATCATGAGTTTGAGTCTGTTTTGCATTTCTATCATACACTTGCATATGGTGGACACTTTGGACCCCAACGGACAGCTAGGAAAGTTTTGGACTCTGGATTATATTGGCCTAGTTTATTCCATGATGCCCATGTGTTTTGTAAGTCATGCACTCGTTGCCAACACACTGGGAACATTTCTAAGAGACATGAGATGCCCCAACAACCCATACTATTCTGTGAGATTTTTGATGTATGGGGCATCGACTTTATGGGTCCTTTTCCTAGTTCATTTGGATTTTTGTATATTTTGGTTGTTGTTGATTATGTGGGTAAATGGGTGGAGGCCAAGTCCACCAGGACTGACGATTCTCATGTTGTTGTGGACTTTGTCAAAGCACAGATTTTTTGCAGGTTTGGAGTACCAAAGGCCATCATCAGTGACCAAGGGACACACTTTTTCAATAGGAATTTTTCTTCCCTCCTTCAAAATTATGGGGTGACACACAAAACATCAACATCATACCACCCCCAAACAAATGGCCAGGCTGATGTTTCAAATCGTGAGTTGAAACAAATCTTGGAGAAAACCGTGCAGCCAAATAGGAAGGATTGGAGAAAGCGCTTGGATGATGCATTGTGGGATTATAGGATAGCATTCAAGACCCCCATTGGTATGTCCCCATTTCGGATTGTTTTTGGGAAAGCGTGTCATCTCCCCGTGGAAGTCGAGCATCGGGCATATTGGGATATAAAGAAATGTAACATGGATTTGGCCCAAGCTGGAATTCAAAGGAAGTTGCAAATTCAAGAGCTTGAGGAGATTCGACTATCATCATATGAGAACTCAAGGCTCTACAAGGAAAGATCAAAAGCAGCTCATGACAAAATGATCCAACAAAGGGAGTTTCATGTTGGAGAGAAAGTCCTTCTCTATAGTTCACGACTGAAGTTGATGCCTGGTAAGTTGTGTTCCAGATGGTTAGGTCCTTATATTGTGTCTAATGTTTTTCCTTATGGTGCAGTGGAGATCACACAAGAGGACACTGGAAGGAGCTTTACAGTCAATGGGCAACATTTGAAGAGATACATTGAGGGAAATCCTACTGATGTAGTGGATTTTATCACACTGCATGACCCCATCATCACTTGATCACATCAGGCTGTTCCTAACCCTTTCACTTTTATATTATTTGTCCTATTTAAAAATTCTGCATTTCATGTGCATATATCATCTCATAGGTTCACATTGAGGACAATGCAATATTTTAAGTGTGGGGGAGGGAACCTTTTAGTTTAGTAATTTTAATTGTTTTCCTGTTTAAAAAAAACCAAAAAAAAATTGTGTGTTTTTCGAATTTTGTGTGTTTATTTTACAATTTTCTGTGTTTTTTGAAACATTTTGAGCTAAAATGATTCTCATCACCATTTTTAAATCCATATCAATAAGTGAAACAATTTACCCCTTGAAACTAAGCTTAAATGAATGCTGAAATGACTTTGTTTCAAGTTCAAATATTTAGTAATTTCATGAAAAGTACGCTGAATTTTGAATCCCATGCCAATCTCACTGTCTTTATATTTGAAATCACTTTACTGTGAGGCTTCTAAACCATTATTTTCATATTCTTTACATTCACCTCACTTCTTGAGAGAACCAAACCATGCTTGATTTAACCAGAATTTGATCTATTCCTGTCAAAACTTGTGGGTTTGAGGTACATATGTTTAAATGATTGAGGAATTTGTTTGGTATTAAAGCCCCTATTTCAAAGAATCCTTTTTTATAATTTCCTACCTTGAATATTTAATCCTTGTAGCCCTTAGAAGCCATGCACAGCCTGTTAGTTTAAGCCCCATTACAAGCCAATTTTCCCTATCCAACCAACTCTTGAAGTGAAATTGCATAATCTAGTTGAGCTTAAGTGTGGGGGAAGTTGTCTTGGGTTTTGCCACCACATTCTGTGATACTTTGGGTGGAAAATTAAATTCTGAAGAGATGTGTTTACTGCTAAAGAAAGTCATTATATTGAAAGTTGTGCCTTTTCTGGAGCTTTCATGACAAGTGAAGTTGTGCCTTTTCTGGAGCTTCTAATTGAGGTGGAAAGCTGTGCCCATCTGGAGCTTTCAAGAAAATCATGTTTGAGAAGATTGAAATTTTTTATGCTGAAATGATGAATGGTGTAAACCTTTCATGACTTTTCATGATGATGGAGCTGAATTGATACTATGGGGATTGAAGAGAAGACCATATTTAAGTGAAAATTAGATTAATGCAATTTTGCTTCAAAAGAGTCAAGCCCTCCTCATTCAGCCTCAGAGTTTTTCACATCTTAATCCTACCAACCGAAAGCCACAGAACAACCCTGAAAAGTCCTCATGATAAACATATGTCCTTGACTCACATCAGGTAGCGATGTAGGAATCTATCAAGCCTATGGTGACCCTTGTATGAGTTTGGATGAGAAAGACATTGCAAAAAAATTGATATTTGAGTGATGAGAGAAAATTCAAGCGAGGTAAGTGTTTTGTGTATGGGTAGATAAATGAAGTGGAAATATATTGAATGATATAAATGGAGAAATTGAAATAAGGTTTTTTATGAGGCATGATATCTTTTGATTCTTGGTGTGAAATTGATTGATCTTAAGGATATGTGTTTTAAAATTGGTTTTGATTTGATATTGATGTTTACTTGATATGAGGTTTTGCCGAGGTGTGCAAAAGGGTAAGTGTGGGGGGGTTGATAAAACACTATTTTATTGAATATTTTATTGATAATAAATGATATAATTTCCTCACATTGTGTTAAATATGTTTATTTATAAAATATTTGGGATTTGATCATTCATTTGAAAATTTGGTGAAAATTCCAGTTTTACCCTTAATAGTGCACTGTAGTATTTCGAAGATAAATATTTTTATATTTATTATTTGAATTTTAAATTTTTTAACCGTGTTCCTAACTTCATTTTATACAACTTTAATTCAGGACACTAGAGCTAAAGAGTGCATTTGGATGGAGTAAATGAGCCATTAATCCAATGGTGGGCTGGACTCGGCAGAATGGACATGGGTTCTGTATTTGGGTCATATCTTCTACATACAGGCTTAGATTGAGCCCAAAGTTTGAGGAAATCTCGGGGACATGATTTGGAACAAATCATCCTTCTGGAAGGCCGGTCCATTCACGCGTTTTGGAGGTCAAATTGTCGGTGAAACGTGGAATAAAATATTTTGCCGAGATTTTCATTTCACACTCAAAAAGTTATGTATCCCTAGCCCTCACAAACTCTATTTAAAGGGGTTTTTAACTCTTTGAGAGGGATAGTCGAGGATTTGGGAAGGTGTGTCCAAAAGGGTGTCTCTTGGGAGCCCCTCACAACTCTTGGAAGAAGTAAGCCTTTGTGCAAACCTCTCTTCCAAAAAGGCTCTCCTCTCTCACCTCTTCTTCGTATTTCTTTTCTTTCATGTTTGTTTATTGAATTTTTCTTCAAATAATATTTTGTGTTCATCCCTCTTCTTCTTATCTTAATATTCTTAATTGGTTTGGAATCAAGAGTGGAGACAAGATTGGGTTCTACCCTTTCAATCCGTTGCTTATGCAAAACGTCTCCACGATGACTACACCACTCATGGAAGAGTTCTTTTTAGTAATCGATCGACCTCTATCCTTATTCATTCATTTATTTTGAATCAATGAGATACTGTAATTCACATATTATGATCTATTAATTGAGTTTTTAATTTAAATGAAACTAAGCAAGCAATTGAATAGTTAACACAAAACACGCGAGGTCGGGAATTGTGTGAACTGTGAGAGCGCAACCTTAACCGGTAATTCAAAACCACACGGGATCAATTTGTAGAGTTCAAATATAATACCTAAACTCAATTAATCCTCATTTCCAGAGTGGTTATGTGCCTTAATTTACCACTGACCATAAGCTAATTTTATAACATCAATCAAAGCAGGGTGTTGCGATTGCATGTTCTGAAGTTAGCCTAAGGTTAAATTCACTTCAATCTTCGTGGTAAAGTTAATTCTCGTAGGGTTCGGGATTTAACAAATTAAGGGATCATAATTAAGTGAATATTAATTTAAATGATAATGATTAATAAATGATTGAAGAGGTAGAGTTACATCGATTACGTCTTTTAAATATTGTTTAAACAAACATCTTTTTGTTGTGTCATTTTAATCAAACTTCATTTCAAAACAAAAAAACAAAAAAAAATACAATCTTCTTCCAGAAAACTTCTTCTAGATTCATAAACTATAAAAAAACACCCCCATCCTTTCAAGTAGTGTTTTTATTCTCTTTTATTTTACTTCTAGAATACCTCTAAAAATTGTTTTAATTCACTTCCTCCTTTGAGAGACGACCTTGGTCAGCCACTCTGTTGCACCTAAGTACCCCAAAATCATACTAATCATTTGAGGGCGCCCACGACAGCACTCTATCAAGTTCTCCCATGTACACCTGCTCCCTGTGGTCGGGGTGGACCTCCTAGTAGTGGTGGCGGTAACACCTCGAAACGTCGCCCACCACCAGCTGCACGACCAGCTCCTCTGCCACGTCCGCTTGCCCCATGCGGACCGCCTCGATTGAATCTCTGCCTCTACATGGGTGGTCCTTCAACCGTCTGCTGATCATCCAAACAATGGGTCAGACAGTCACGAGCCATGTGACCATGCCCACCACATGAGTAACACTACCCGCTCTTGGCATGTGTGTATCTGCCCCGGGTGCCCCATACAACCGATCCGGAGTCATGCGGTCGTCCACCCATGGGTCTGGTCCTCTTTGACCTCTACGACATCTTTCTACTGCCAGCTTCAGAAGACTCCGCTGCATGTCGACTAGTGGTGGGTCTCACTGCTGGAGACTGATCAGCAAGGAAACTCTTCACTAAGAGGGCTCGCTCCAACACCTCTGCCTGTGTCGGGATGCTGAGGGAGATCATTGAAGCCCTGATCTCTCGCCTGAGCCCCTGCTCGAAGGTCTGGGCCCTGAAGAATGGGTCACGCACCATATATGTGGAGTAGCGTGAGAGGTTAGAGAACCTCGTTGAGTATTGTGCCACCGTCATGCTACCCTACTACAGATGAAGTAGCTCTTGTATCCGTACTGCACGTAGGGTGGCTGGGACAAAGTCCACCCGAAACAGGCTCTCGAAGTCTGCCTAGAGTAGCATCATCTCATCATGAACCTGGAGCATCAATCTCCACCATCTGCCCACGGCTGCTTGTAGAAGGATGGAAACAAGAATCACCATGAAGTCAGTTGGTGTCCCTACCAGTCTGAAGACTCTCACCACAGCCTCCAGCCAATCCTCAGATGCCTATGGGTCCGTCTCTCCCCTGAACCTGGGCGGCCTCTAGCGCTGGAACTCATGCATCGCGCTCAAGCGGCGTGCATTGTCTGTTGTTGGTGTTGGTGGCATCGGTGGCCCAACGGGTAGTGGTACCACTGGTGCCTCTGCTGGAAGAGGGCCCTACACCGAGGCCTCATCGCTCGGCGGGCTATTTGCGCGTACAACTCTCGGGACTCTCATTGGTCATCTACGGGGAGGCATCCTGAAAGAAATAGATGGGACATGGTCAAAAGATTATACCTGGTGAGCTGACCTGGTTGAGCTGACTTAAAGAAAAACTTTTGAAAACACACATGCAATCAATGTTTTCATAAACTGAGTTGGAAGTCAGTAGTCAGGGTCTTGATGTATGGATACGTCGGTCGCCACACAAACACTGCACTCCTTGAACTAAAAACCACACTTAGTACCCTTAACATTATTGCTTCACAGAAAAGAAAGATCAGAGTCCTAAGTTCTGTGGTAGAACTGACTCCTCTGATACCAATTTGTCATGACCCGTCCCCCGGGGCCCATGTCATGACTACCCCAAGTCTGCCTTCCATAGGCCAGGAGATGGCGACTAGCACCAAAGGCGTAAATCCCTAAAATTGGGAAGGCATTGCCTTTATAAAGTGTAAACACACACAACAGAGTAGGAGCTCGAAGTAAAACACTAAGCAAAACTATATACAAAGGAGTGCTGAAAAGTAAAAGGTGGACAGAAATACAAGCCCAACAGGAAAGTACAAGTACAACTGAAAAACAAGTACAACTAAAGAAAAGTAAAGCAGCTACTGGGTCGTCCTCTGGGAATTCCTACCTGAAGGGTAGGTACAGATAGCCTCCTCAACACTCCACGTCTGTCAGTCTCCTCTGTGTACCAACTCGTCGTAAGGTCCACCTCCGGGTACCGTTTAGTCTTGCTACTCTGATCCTCAGTCAGCGTTGTCTGTCGTCTGCAACCAACACAATGAGGTGCGGGCATAGCCCGTGCAGGGGTGAGTATAACGATACTCAGTAGGGACCCCGAGACCCTCAAGGTCTCACAAAATCCAACAAGGATAAATCACAAATTATGAAATAAACAGATAACCCCACTTAGGTATATGCCCATACATACACCTAACTTATCAAGTAATCTATCTCAATCATGAGGTAAACACAAAAATTTACTGACTCAGCTCAATCCAAGATTTTTATTATCAAAACCACAGCTGCTGGAGAACTCTTGCTCAATCGAGTACAGTGGGCATGCCGCGTCACACAAAGGCGCTTCCCACTAACCTTGGACTGCTGAGTTACTCCTCCTGTTGAGTATCGTGGGTCTATTGTGCTCACACAAAGGTGCTCTCCACTGTGGGTTTGTCGCGCCCACACAGAGGTGCTCCCCCTCGTAGCCTGCTGCGGTACTCCTCCTATCGAGTACCGTGGGTCTGTCGCGCTCACATAGAGGCGCTCCCCACCGTGGGTCCTCCACGACACCAAGGCGCTTCCCACTGGGCTAGTCGAAACACTCCGAGTCGAACCGGTCAGCAGTCGTCAGATCTCAGCCAGCTACTAGGTCTTTGTACTACGCACGCTCGTCTCCGAGAGGATCCGCTCCACGAGCTACTTGTCAATTCTCCAACTGACACGAAGTACCACGAAGAAGTATCTCAAAGGTCCGCCACGTCATAGGGGTCTCAACGCAACAGACAGCGCGTCAATCGGACGCCCGGTCTGTGAGTTATTAGCCTTTTAGTCCCGGGAGCCCAATTGGATTCGTGTACGATCCAACCTGATCGTATCTCAACATTACCCCGAACTCCAGTGGGGTATACTCAAAGGGATCGTCGTGCTCCAAGAAAACTAGCGCCACTGATGGTTCGTCAAACGGTCGTCCGGTGCCAAAGATATGGCCAAAAGAAAGTAAAGGGTCGTGGTGGGCCCGGGTCTGGTCTGACCCAGTCAGACCGACCCGGCCCAACCCAGTCTGGGTCGACCCGATCAGGCCTGTTGGGTATGGCCCGGCCCATTGATCAGGCCTGTCTGTTAGGTTCGGCTCGGCCCGCTGGGCCCAGCCCAACAGGCCGCGAGGGCGGTTTAGCCCAAGCTCGGGGCCAGTTCGGCCCGGAGCATCGAGAGGGCGCGGCTCATCCCAAAGGGCGCGGCTAGGCCGGTTTGGCCAGGGCGCCGCGAGGGGGCCGGGACACCGGCCCGGCCGGGTGTCCGCGAGGGGGCTGGCTCGGGGAGGCGCGCGGACGCCAGCAGGCGAGTCGATTCGGGGAGGTGTGCAGGGCGCGCGTGGAGGCCGGCAGGCGGGTTGGCCGGGAGGCGGCCAGGCGGGCCGGCGGTCGGGAGGCGGCCGGGCTGGCTGGTTCGGCACGGCTCGGGCCAGCGCAGAACGATTTGGGGAGGCGTGCGGAGGCCGGCATGTGGGCTGGTGGCGTTCGGCCGGGCAGGGCGCGGCCAGGCGGGCCGGCGGTCGGGAGGCGGCTGGGCAGGCCGGGAGGCGGCCGGGCAGGCCGGTTCGGCGCGGCTCGGGCCTGCGCGGGCTGGCGGTGTTCGGCCGGGAGCACCGAAGCGCCGCGGGGGCGGCGCGGTTCGCGGAGGCCGCGGGTAGCGCGGCCTTTGTCATCGCCGCCTTCGTCGTTCTGTCGCCTCATCGCCATGCTGAAGTTCATCATAAACAAGATCGGCGAAGGGGTCAGGCCATGTTGGTTTGGCCCACACCCTCCGCGTTTAGGGTGGTATCAATTGGTTCATCAAAGAAGTACGATGAACAAAATTTATTTTACAATCTCTGCATCGATTCCTTTCCAACCGAAGATGAGAAAAGAAAAGGGATAATACACAAATAAAACCCCCTACCTTTGATTGTCAGTTGTCGACGTTGAAGCCGTAGAAAGAAGACGAAGGAGTTCATCGTTCGTTGCATCTGACACACGCTTCCAATCCCAAGTTGTGTCAGTTGTGGAAGATGCTCCACGTTGGTAGGTGTCCGGGGAAGAAGTTGAAGAAGGATCCTTGTCGGCGTTCTTCGTTGGAAGAACGCGTTCTTCGCTCTTCGTTCTTCGTTGGGAGAATTCTAATCCTCCCAAGCTGTCCTCTTCCCAAACTTCCACCGAAATGCCAAAGTTGTGCCAAATAATAGATTAGAGTATCTATTAATTCATTGGCAAGAATTCAAAAAGAATGAATTAATTACTTGGATCCACCTAATTAATGTGAAGGGTTGGCACAAATTAATTAGGGGAGTTGGCACAATTGAATTAAAGGGAAGGTCAAGAGGCTCTCCCTCATTAATGAGGGAGAGTTGAGAGGTTTTACTCTCTTACATCAATAGAGGGGTTATGCCCCGTGTGGTCCCCACGTCATAACCTCTCGCGGGAGGTTATGTTCGGGTGGGACCCACCACCATAACCTCTCATGGGAGGTTAAGGTGTGGTGGTCCCACCTCCAACTTCCATGAGGTGGTTTTAACCATCAATCACCAACATGGCGGCTCAAATAAAATAAAGTGAAGCTCACTTTATTTTATTACTTTCCACGAAAACCCAAAAAATTATCTTTTATTCTCAACTAACTGTCGTCGAAGTGAAAGTCTTCTTAAGCGAATACCAGCACTACAAGTTCAACGGTGCCCTCGGATTTCAGTTCTGAGCACCGGTTCAAAAGTTATAAAATCTCACTCGTACGTTTACTGAATGTACCCGAACAAAACTTCCGAAATTGATTCCGGGCACACCGGGCCTCAGAATCACGCGCCGTCAGTTTTCACGGACTCGTAAAATTCCCATGTATTTAAGAAAAAACAATTCCACATAAATTCTGGGTATTTACAATAAATATAAGAGATGCATACAGTGAATGGTGTGTGTAGGATGTGGGAAAAACTAATCTCATTAGTATTTCACCAAGTAGATTGTGTTATTTGTTTCAAATGGTTTTCATTTTATGCTACTTTGAAATACAATTAGAAGATAGGTTTTTTATACATAAATATACAAGGGGAAACAACCATAAAATTCATGATCATTTTATAAATTTCTATTTCTTTCCCTTAAATTAAAATAATCACTTTGAAAACATTTACCTTAGCTTAAAACACTTATTTTAAATCCACTTTGAAAATCACTTTATAAAGATCTCTTTAAAATAATAATTTTAAACCATTTAAGAAAACACTAGATGTAATAATAAAGAAATAAAAATCCTAGTCATAGAATCATGGATAAAATAAGGTAAATGAGCAGTAACAACAAGCCACAACGTCATAGGTACCAATCTAATTAGGTAATATAAGAAGAGGGAGTTTCTAAAGGAGTCATATAGTATCATGGGTAGACGCGTGTACCTAAGGTGATCCGGTCCTAGACCTTACCAAATGAGGATCAATTTTCAACCTATGTTGAATTTGTAACACAATCCACCCAACTAGCCTTCACTAAGCCTAGATTTAGGGGAACTCCCCATTATCCCTAACTCGTAACTAGGGGGACACTAGTAGTGTGTGACTATCTGTTTTAGCATAAATCTAGACATCTCACTCAGTTTTTAGTGAACCCGTGAATGTAGTAATCGGAGGTGAGTAATCAAATAAGAATCAAAACATGCATCATAAATAATAAATCTCCCTCACCTCTAGTGCCCCCACAATAAACAACCCCAATCACATCATTCATATCACATGAAATATAAATAATGCCCCACAATCCACAATCCATATAAATTAAGGGGTCTTAAGAGGGTCTCATACTCATGCCATGAAAACCACTTTTAAGGTGTCAAATGAGCCTTACTAAAAATCCTAGGTTGGTGTGTCAAGTCATTTCTCATTGTTTGAAATTTCATTTCAAATGGTTCCTTAAAATCAATCCATTGAAAACAATTCATAAAACCCATTTTCAGAATGCACACCTTTTCATTTTAAATAATCAATAAAATTAGACCACCTTGCCTCATTCTATGACTCAAATAGGTTCAAATAACCTTAAAATCCCAATTCCATTTAAAATAAGTCATTGAAACCTTTTTACAGACATTTGGCATTCAAAAAACCATTTTTTAAATCAAAACCCTTGAAAAATCATGGAATATCCTTTATTCCAAGTGGATACTCACTTTGAAATACTTACGAAACTCAATATAATTATCACATATAACTATAATTTAATAAAAAAAATCATTTTAAACTATAAATAATATAATGAAATTCAATTTAAAGAAATATCACAAAAACACTTACCTTGGTTCAATGTTAATCGAGGTGAAAGACGTCGCCTTGAACGGTGAATGCTCAAACAAGCAAGAATACGACTCGAGCAAGCCCTAGACACTCAAAATCTAGAGTTAGACCCAACCCAAGCCCTAGTATAAACTTAGGAAGCCCTTAGGATTCACGGGATGGTGAGGAACCAAAAGAAATGGGTGTAAAGGGAAAGAGAGAAATTAAATAAATAATAAGAAGGTAAGTGGAGGATTTACCTTGGATAAATCCACTCAAAGTCGAAGGATGGGAGCTTGGATTCAAGATAGGAGGAAGGGAGATCTCACTCCTATGAATGGGAGGCTTGGCCGAACCAAAAGAGGGAGGGAGGAGGGGGAATCGAGTAAAAGGGAGTAGGGTTAGGATAAGAAAATCACATTTTAATAAATTGGGAAGCTCACACGATTGAGATGCATGGTTTAACAAACCATGCACCAACTATGAAAAACATATTTGTCAAGACGCAACATGCTTCATATGGTTTCCACATGGTTTTTCCTAGCCATGTTCAACCCGTACATTCCACAACCCACACATAAGGGTAACACCGCACAATTTCCCTTTGTTGTACGCTACCTGTACAGGTTCAAAAATGAACTAAAAAGGCCTTACATTAGGGTAACACATACAAGTTATCCTAAATTATGCACCTTAAACTATGAACCTTAAGAGGATTGTACAAGGTTCATCTATAAGGTTATTCTAACCATGTAGTGACCATGTAGAAATCATGCATGAAAGGGAAAATTTCCAAAAAACTGAAATGAAAATCCCAAAACTTCAAGAATTTAAATTACCCCCAAATTAATTAAAATTAATTAATATAATCATAGTTATAGTGACACAGGATGTGAAACCCCTACATTTCCTTTTTATTCATTTTTAGTGGGGAGTAAAAAGGGAGATAATGAAATTTTTGATTGAGAAAGTTTGAAGGTATACTAACTAAAACTCCAAAGGGGTAGATTGTTATGCCATGTTGGATTGTAGTTGTATTTATTTTCAATAAGGTTGTGAAATTAAGCCAAAATTGTTGGCTAAATTTGAGTGAGTTGGTGTCATTATACATGACATTGAGAAGGAGAGATGTACAGCTACTTTGGATAACATGGTTAGATAGATTCATGGTAGCCCCTCATATTTATGACAATTGATGTATTTTTCTTCAAGAAAATCAAGACAAGTGTTGGTGGATGAAGGTACACTGGTCTACAACATTTTGGAAGTGTTTTTTGAGTTGTTTGAGTAGGCCACAAAATGATTGAATGAGGCCTAGAATTAAATTAAGTAAAGTTTTGAATTTGAGTGTTGGAACAGGAATTTCATGAAGGAACTGATGTTAAGTTACAACATGGAGTTCATTCCTTGAAGCAAAGAAGAAAATCGACAAGGGCGTGTACTCTGTGTGATCGACATGGAGTTACCGTATAGAGTTCCATGTGATATAGAGTTGCAAGATAGATTTTTGATGTAGAGTTCATGGCTGACGTAGAGTTCATCCAGAGATGGATTTGGAAAATCCCTCAATGTAGAGTTTTGATATAAAGTTGCCAAAGCCAACGTTGAGTTCATTTAGAGGTGGGATTTGTAAAATTCCCTAATGTATAGTTATGACGTGGCGTTTCCAAGGACGACATAGAGTTGAATGTAGAGTTCATATGTCTACGTAGAGTTGAGGAATGGAGAAAAATTACAAAGGCATGAGAAAGGAGGGTTTTCAGAGTGTGACATAGAGTTGTTTTAAAACTACGTAGAGTACATCTGACCCAACATTGAGGTCACAACACTTAGTGAAATTTGTAAAGTCTTCTTCTACCATACTGAGATTTTCATAAATCAAATTATGAATAAATGAAGATTTAAATTAGAGGATGATTTTAATCTGATCTTTATGGATTAAACATCATGATCAAATATGGATCATGATTCAAGCAGAGATGAAGGAAGAACCAGTTGAGGGAGAAGCTGGTGTTGCTGAGATGAGATCCATGTTGTAAATAAGAGGTCCACGTGGCAACTGAGCATGTTGTCATGCACATGGAGGTTTTTCAAAGAATTAGAAGCATTGGATTTCATGGGAATTAAAGATGCGACATTTCATATCACATGAAGATGAACATTGATGAGTCTTTTGGAGATTCCAAAGAAAATATTTGACCATGAATTCAAATGAGTTTGAATAAAGATCGCATGCATCCAAAGATCAAGGAGTTTCCATATTTCAAAATATGGAAGATAATGTTCACATTATTCGGCGAATATACATTATATAGGTGTTGAAGAAGGATTATGAGATGAGTTGCATTTTTTGAGTGCTGAAAAGCCTGATACGCGAGAGTATGAAGAAGAGAAGAAAAGGAGAGTCTAAAGCCAAGAATTCAAACACCGGAGAAAAAGACTTGCATCCCTAAGTATTCATAAGACTGAGTTAGAACCAGATTACACATAATTTGGAGTGAGGATCGAGACTGAAAAACCTGTTCAAGCGGTTTTCAAAGTTCTTGAAGTTATACACAGGTAGACTTGTTGATCTAGCATGTTCGTGGAGGGAGGTCAATTCACAGGTGGTGCAGAAGAAACCTAAAGCAGATCGAGATCTTTCTTTCATTAGATCATTAATGAAATGGAGAACTATGATTGAGGTGTATGACCAATGATGTTTGTGGAGACTATGGTTGGGGTGTATAAACAATCACAGAGAGGGAACATAATGGACTTTGTGTTGATCGGATTATAGTTGGATGTGGTGTAACCACTTGTGTATATAGAGATTAATTCGTGATTGGTGCGTATAACCAATCATGATAAGGAGTGGGTCTTCAAGGTCGAACATTGTAAATATTGTCTCTCTCTTTCTTATTATTGTACATGAGGTGAGGCCGTGAAGAATCATTGAGTGGAAAATTACGTTATAGATACAAGTTCAAGCATGATCGAACCCTTGGAAACTTGTTCTTTGTTGAATGCAACTTGGGGAAAAAGAACACTTTAGAAATAAAATAAGTTTTAACATATCGATAAATTTATTAAAATATTTTATGTACTAGATGATATATTATTTTGAATATTAAACTGATAAAATTTAAAAATATCATAAATTTGGTTTTGGTTATTAAAAAAATAATAATAACCAATTAAAAATATTTATATTATGTACTAAAATAAAATTTTAATAACTAGAACAAATTTAACGATTTGGTTATTTTTAAATTCGTGTAGAATTATGAAATTTAGATGGGAGTTGGGAACGATAAATCAAAAACCCATGCAGGGAATTAATTATTACTAAATACTTTTAAATAATAATAAATTTCTTGAAAAAAAAAATCCCTTTGGATTTCAATGAATCAGTTGATGAACACGTGAGCCCCAAACCAGCATCTTTGGTGACGTGTAAAGTTTGATTCTTGATTAACTTTGATACGTTGCGTTAAAAGGATACATCACTCGCTTTCAATTCAATAGATTCATGCGTTTGTTAAATATAAATTATAATTTTAAGTTCACTGTTACAAAAAAAATACATAAAATTATCGATAAATTGAATTTTATAATTATTCATTTATACGTTTAGAATTTCCTTTTTTTTTTTTTGAAATGGTAGTTCCACATAATCATAAATAAATTTAAAGAATCGACTAATAGATTATATATATATATATATATATATATATATTATCTCATTACGAGAATATCTTCTGTTGCTATTTTCAATACAGGGTAGCTGCGGTTTGACGCCCATAACGAGAAAGGAGGGGCGCCAGAGATGTGGGGATAAGGTCGAGATATCCATGGAGCCCATACACAATGATTCAATTCTCTAAAATATAATTTACATCAATGCACGGAAAAATGTTATTTTGATTTGCGTATGAATATTAAATTATAATTTTCATTATGTATATATATATTTAGGAAAATGAAACTTAAAATTGAAAAACAATTGAATATAAATAATTGAATACAATTGAATAAATATATGTATATAACTATGCATGACTAATTATACATATATAAAGATATAGAACATATTATATATGTCCGATGGGTTCCTTAGTTTGAGTGAAGAAAATTCGGTCCCTAACAACCTCCAAAGTTCCATTTTTTTTCTTTAGTAATCCCTTTCTC
The DNA here is from genome assembly GCA_963277665.1 of Viscum album. Taxonomy (NCBI): domain Eukaryota; kingdom Viridiplantae; phylum Streptophyta; class Magnoliopsida; order Santalales; family Viscaceae; genus Viscum; species Viscum album. The sequence goes on along the minus strand of OY728143.1, from coordinate 2,078,781,825 downwards.
AGTGCTAAAAAATGTTTTGAGAAAGTTCGTATTTCTCAATGTTAAAAAAGGGATAATAAAGATTCATTTTCTCATATTATGACTTGTAACACTTATAAAGGCTACTTGCATTTTTTAAAACCCTTGTGTACATTCAGCTCAAAATTCTACATAGTTACTATCGAATCTTCAAGTTTCTTTATATTATTCAAATCATAAACTCTTGGTATGTCATCAAAATATGTTTATATTGTATTTTCTTGTGGACCATTTGTTTTTTATATAAATCGTGATTATTTCTGATTGTTTATATTCATATATGTATATATATAATGTAGTGTGTTTATATGTATATATATGTATATATATGTATATATTTGTGTGTGTATTGTAACTAACCAAACTTTCCTGGATCATTACTTTGTGTTTTGCGGGTGTTAGAGGTGTCGTGAAACAGTTGAGGCAAAAATGAGGGACTTAAAGCTGAGATTTCAGTTAGAAGGGAGGTATCACATTGTGACCATATGTGTTGCACAATGAGTGGTTGGTTGGGAAGTTGTGTTTGCGGCGTGGAGGTGTGTCACAACTTGAGGCATAAGTCGTGAGAGTTTGGTTCCACGTTGTTTCAAGGAGGAAGTCTAGTAGTGGAGTGAGGGGTGTTGGTCACGATGTGGCGACGCCCTGGTCATTTTTTTCACAAAGGGGAAAATCTTACGTAAATGTTAAGAAATGGTATTGGAGGATTTTGGGGTTTTGCGTTACCCTTGTGATTTTTTGTTGTCACATATGGTCCCACATAAAAAGAGGATGTGGGGGGTGAATTATGGTGTCTTGAAATTTCTTCTTATCTTAAATTCAATTGGATCTTATCATTTTGTTGGTAAAGACTCTTTGAATCTGTCACACAAGCACAATAAAAAATAGAACAATAAAAGAGCATGAACACAAAGTTTTTTATTGATTCACCCGCACTGGGCTATATTCAATGAGTGCATATCATTAGTGTCTTAATATGCCAATTGTTACGACCCCCTCCCTCCAAAGGTACCCATCCTAGACCGACAATGAAGAAAGGGAGATAACAACCCCCAAGTCTCTCCTCCAGTAAGCCCCAGGTTGGCGACTAGCACCAAAGGTATAAAGATCTCATGATATGGGAAACATTACCTTATATAAGAAAACAAAATTGGGAAATAGAATGAATCAACCATAAGTACCTCCACGGCATAATATAAATAAACTCAAAATCATCCCACAATGCAAGTGTAAATAAAGCAGACACTACCACAAATCAGTGCATGCGCAGCGCCTGCTTTTATCAGTGCTAAACAAAAAACGTTGATAAAAAGGACACATTTATCAGTGCTAGCTAAAAAACTAATAAAGGTAAATTTTATCAGTACTAAAAAAACGATGATAAAAGTGTATCCTTTATCAGTGCTTTTTTAGAGATGATAAAGGTTGGTCTTTATCATCGTTATTCTTAGCGCTAATAATTTTTATTGATAAAACTAGTATTAATATATATATATATAACTAATATATTTATATTCAAAAAACAATGTTTATTTATATACATAAATTAAAAAACACATGTTTATAATTAATTTAAATATGATATATATTTTTAATAATTCAAATATATATATATATATAATGTTTTAAAAAAGTATATATAAAATTATTAATAAATAAATACATATTTAAATAATTATAAAATTATAAAATAAATATTTAAATAATAAATATTTTTATCATATTTATAATTATATATATTTTTATATTAATAAATATATATAATTTTATAAATATATATAATTATATACATATATATAATTATATATGATTGAGGTGATGGGGATTTTCGGACCGCTTGGAGCATTCTCCCATGGCGATGCAACGGCAATGCCCTTCTAGGTTCTTGATCTTCGACTGTTTTGCAAGCTCCGATGATCGATCGTGGCAGCTTCGGATCTCCCTAGTCAACCTGTCAAGCCGTAACTTCCGCTCAAGAAGAGTGTCACTTTCGCTGAGGTCCTACGAAAGGGTGATGCTTCGACTGAAAGTGTCCTAGATGAGCTGCAGATCTCCAAATTTGAAGATGAGAGATCCGTTATCAAAGTGGATCAAGATGCGCTGAAGGAGAGGTTGGATTCGTGCAGATTCTCCCTAATTGGCCGTTTGTTCTTGGCAAAAGGCGATAAACCCTTGAATGACGATGACCTCAAATAGAAGCTTTCTAGATTATGGGGATTCAATAACTGGAAAATTATTCAAATCAGTAAGGGCTATTTTCATCTTGTTTTTTCAATTTGAGTTGCATCGTTCGATAGCTTGGGATTTTAGTTTTTGTGACCTCAATCCGAGCATCTTATGGATTTCTACGTGGGAGCTTAATTTCAATCCTCATAACCAAAACCACACCAACTCCCATATCCGGGTTAGGATGCATGACCTTAGTTGAGTTTTTTGGCATCCTCTGATTCTCAGTGACATCGCCACCTGCATTGGTGTTCCGCTTAAATTAAATGAAAATACCATTGAATGCAAGTTGGACTATTATGTGAGGGTGATGGTGGAGGCTGATTTGCTGAAACCTCTTCCGAATAATACTATCCTTATTGTCAATGACGAGAGGCTTGAGGATACTTTTGAGCATGAATTAATTCCCCCTTTATGTGATTTCTGCAAGACGATTGGGCATATGATATTAGATCGCAGACATGTACAAAATCTACATGTGAAGAACCCCCCCCCCCCAAGCAAAAAGGAGGCAGTGTGGGCTAAGTCCTTTGTGCCAGAACCTCCAATGACTTCATGAAATACTATGGGAGGGCACCTAGGGTTCCAGGAACCAATGGAACGAGAGGACATGAAAGATGTGGGTGTCAAGGCAGGGCAAGACATACCTGTCAAGGAAAAGCAAGCGCATGGTGTGAATGACTCATGCATGGAGGCTGCTCAAACCAGGACCGGATTAGTGTTAAACAAGCCTGTTGATAAGGTCGGCCTTCCCCAAAGACATAAGTTTGTGTCTAATAGACTTGATGGTTCATGGGTGGCCTTGGTCTCCTGTGATGGAATTGATTCTGACCATGAAAAAATTGAAAAAGAGCTTGTTGTGCAAACTGAGATTGATGTGCACCTGAGGCAGGAGAGAAACCTGACTACCTCCTTTGGCCTTAAGGGTAAAAAACATCTGAGATTGATTCCAACATTTTAACTAAATGCACAAAAGGCATTGCCAATAGTGGGAGACCCTTGGACAGAGCTAAGCAATATCATTCGGCTGAATCCCTTAATTCCACTAAATTGCCTTTGAGCAAAAGTGGTGCATTGACAATCTCCGATTAGGGGAGGACTTCCAATGCATTGGGTGTCGCACCTGTTGGTGACAACCAACAGAAGGAGACCACTGCATTGCTCCAGCCTCAATTGGTAAAAGTTTCTCAGGCTCAGGCAATACAAACCATGGAGATTTCACCCAACTCTTCTGAAGCACCCAATTCGTTTGAAGAGCGGGGAGGAGGACAAAAGCAGCATGGATGACTTGCCTGATGACTCTCAGGTAAGGGCACTTAACTTTCTTGACATCTTGAACAAGTCCAGTAGCAAGGAGGTGTTCTCTGAAGAATTCATCAATGTTCACCTAGTCGAAGGCACTGAGACGGACAAGTCAGTATTGGGCTTAGGTCCGACATAAGATCCAAGTTCACTGGGTGATAATAATAATGAGACGCGACAACACTCTAAAACATGAAGGAGGGGTCGTCGTCCAAGAGGTAGGGGCGATGACCGATCCCATATATGAGTATTTTGTGTTATGAAGTGACTCATCACTTGTTTGCATTCTCCATCTTCCTTTGTACTACGTCTTTGTTTTATTTTCAATAAATTCCAGAACCATGGGCTAGCCCATGGTTTGCTCCGTCTTGAGCATATATAATTATATAAATATATATAATTTTATAAATATATTTATTTATAATTAGAATTATAAATATAAATATATATATATATATATATATTTAAATAATTAAATAATTATAATAAATATTTTTAAATAATATATATTTATTGTATTTATAATTATATATACTTTTTATATTAATAAAAATATATAATTATATATACAATTATATAAATATATTTATAATTATATAAAAATATTTATAAATATATATATATATATATATATATATATTCATAATTATATATATATATATATATATATATGTGTATGTAAATAATTTTTTATATAAAAAATTATCAAATTTATATATATTAGGTACTTAGGGGTATAATTACACCGAAACACACACACATGTTGTTTAACCTTGATGGGTAAGTCATAGCCCTCCAAGGGATAACTCACCTATTAACACCCCAAAGACCCAAATAATAAAAGCCTCGCACAACCTTTTACAAGTTATGCCCCGTAATAACAACCCATAATCATCAGTTGCGATGCGTTGTTATGTTGCCCCTACACCCAGGAGAATGAGCCTCTCCGACGATCCAATGATGGACAACCCCATCATCATACTGGATGTCGTGTCAGTGACACAGACAACCGCCAGACCATCACCCCCGTCATCGAGCGGGGGTTCACCAGTCTCGTGGCCCATGCCCCGCAACACCCGCCATTGCCTTCATCAACGTGTCACCAAGAACCCTCAAAATGAGACTCCCCTGCAATCCAATGATGGACATGCCCCCTCCTACCATCATCTTGCTGGACACCATGACAGCGCGACAGACAAGCACCGAACCACCACCTTCGCCGTCGAGCGGGGGTTCACTAATCTCATTCGCTAGTCAAGACGCACATTGTCATAGCCCTTTGTCATCAGTCCGCCACCCAGAACATGTCATTGTCGTCATTGCATCGCTTGTTGGTTGCGCCCCTTGTACGCCGCCCTTGTCGCACTGCTAGCCCCCACAACGGGCATCATCGTCGCCCGGTGCCCATGAGACCCATTGCCATCGTTCCACCGGTAGGTGCCTCACCCATCCCTGCACCTGTCGCCATTGTTGTGCATCACCGGGAGCCCCCGCCTTGTTGTTGTTGCATTGCCTGCTATGTCACTGGGGAGTCACCACCCCTTCCATTGATCGTCTGCTGTAAGTGATGTCAGACATCAGCTCGCTCGTCACCCTGTCACCGAGGACCAAACCCCTTTAGTTGTCATCGACCTGCCTAGCAGAGCCGCCATACCCCGTGCGTCACCCAGGGACCACACATTTTCATCCCCATTGCAAATCGTCAAAACAACCACCATATTAAGGGTCTGCATGGGTTCGAACCCCCGCTTTGGAAGTACAAAAGGTGGTGGACCACTCATCCACCACCTTGACTGTAAATTATCAAATTTTTATTAGTCAAAATGTTTAAAAGTTTATTTATATATATTGATTAAAAATGTGTATATAATTAAAATAAATATAATATATTAACATTTTATTTAAACAATTATATAATATATAAATGAATATATTTATTTAGATATATATCAATAATGATATCAAACAATTTAAAATAAATGTACATGTATAACTGCATGTATGTATGTGTATGTGTGTATATACATATGTGTGTAGATGTGTATGTATACATATGAATGTTTGTAATTCACATAAATGTTACAAATTCACTTTTTAATATTTTTTGTAATGTATTTAGTTTAATTTATCTATTTATTATTATATATTCATTAATAATGTTAAAAATATATTTAATCATTTTCTAATATATATATATATATATATATATACTATATACATGTAATATTTTTAGTATATTTGTAATTTATATGAATAGTATTTATTTGTTTTTATTTATTAAGTTTTAACATTTATAATATGTTTGAAATTTATATAATTAACTTATTTAAATAATTTTTTAATAATTTTTTAATTTAAATATTTAATTATACAATTATAAATATATATATATATATATTTAAAATTATTTATGAAATTATAAATAAATAAATATATATTGAAATAATTATAAAATTATAAGAAATATATTTAAATAATAATATATTTATTATTATATATTAATAAATATATATATTTATATAAATATATTTATAATTATATATAAATACTTTTTAAATATATTTATCTATTGGGAAAAAATGGGGGTGCGTGAGAGCTTCTCACTTTGGATTTCAATGGCAATTTCTAGGGCTACTCTCTTATGAAGATTCGGTCAGGACTTTTGGTAGCTGAAGGATTTCTGGATCGAGGGCGCTTCGACTCGCATAAGTATGACACATTCAAATTTGAAGATTGCAGGGTTGCTCAGGGCGAATCCAAGACTGCTTTGCCTTCCGTTGCTGCGAAAAGTAATTTTTTTTCTCTCTACAAAGGCTCTCCTATTGGGGCGATTTATCGAAAGGGTAACATTTCCCATGTTAAAGCTGATTCTGAAGTGATCTCTGAATGTCTGAAATTAGGTAAGCACTCGATTATTGAGAAAATTATTTTACCGAGGGGCTCCAAGCCATGGAAAGTTGATGATCGTCGCGTGACTATCGGCGGTGTGGGGTTTTGAAAAATGTAGATGTGTGTTGATGGGTCGAAGATTTTTTCATATCCTCTTTCCCACAGAAGACCTGAAGATGCGGGTGTGGGGTATCAACTTGATTTCCCTCAAGCCCAACGTCATGCACATTTGAGAATGCGATAAGAATTTCAACCTAATTGAGGTATGTAACTCCTTCGTTCAATTGTGGGTTAATTTTTTTGGGGTCTAAGTTGATTATTGTGGCATCGAAAGATTCTTTACGACCTTGCACTTATAATTGGAGTTCCTATTAAATTGGACAAAGAGATTGAGCTAGCCCGTTTTGGGCATTATGCCCATTTTCTGGCTGAGGTCGGTTGATAAAATCTTTATCTCCACTGATTTGGATGAGTTCAAGTTGAAAGTTGAATATGAGAAGGTTCTGCGGTTCTGTTTGGGCTGCAAGATGATTGGCCATGATTTATCGAATTGAAAAAGAGTTGTGACTTGTGCCTTCTGTGCAACCCGTGGGCACGAGGAAAGTGATTGCAATAAGAAGGCTTGGCATGTGAAGTCCACTGTCCTAGATGCGAACACTGGATTGGAGTAGCCACAAGGTAAGGAAATTCCAACAATTCTGGAGAGGACCGTGTTGGGCAGTGTACCAACACGATCTTCTCAATTGGTTACACAAAGATGTGCATGGTACACAGAAAATGTTATGCAATGTGCAGGTGTTTATGCACAACCTCTTTGGTGCACTTGATTCTTATGTAGTGCAAGAGGGCGACGAGCAAGGTGCTTTGGTACCCACTGAGTAAATTTCACAGGTGCTTTTAGGCGAAGGGTAGATCCCTGCAGTAAAAGACAACGAAGTCACATTAGTTGTTGATCCTTCTAAGAAGGTAGAATCTCAATTAGATGATTGGGGAACAAACTCAGAGAGCATTGACATTGAAGGTCCCATGCAGCACACAAAGACTTGGGGGAGAGGCCAGCACCCCAGAGGTCGAGGTCGTGGGTGCGACAAAATTAATTGGAATGCAATACGCGATGAGGAGTGAAGGATATGGACTAGGATTAGAGAAAAGCTTGGTCTTTGATTGTATTTCATTTATGAGGGCAGTAGTGCCATGTTTGACCAAATCCTTTACTTTCTATGTTTTTATGTCATTTAATAAAGGGCGTTGTCCCTAACTTTAAATACACACACATATATATAAATATAAATAAATAAATACATATTTAAATAATTATAAAATTACAATAAATATATTTAAATAATAAATATGTTTATTATATTTATAATTATATATTTATAATTATATATAAATATTTTTTAAATATATTTATTTATAATTATAAATATAAATAAATAAATATGTATTTAAATAATTATAAAATTATAATAAATATATTTAAATAATAAATATAGTTATTATATCATTAATATATATATATATATATATATATTAATATAAATATATACAATTATATAAATATACCAAAGTTGTGCAGACTATGAGGTATAATGATATAAATATATATAATTATATAAATATATTTATAATTATATAGAAATGTTTTTAAATAAATTTATTTATAATTATAATGGAAATAAATAAATTTATATTTAAATAATTATAAAATTATAATAAATATATTTAAATAAAAAATATGATTATTATAATTATATAAATATAAATATAAATATAAATATAAATATATATATTTATATAATTATATAAATAAATAAATAAATAAATAAATAAATAAAATTATATACAAATATTTATCAATATATTTAATTATAATTATAATTATAATTAAATACATTTATATTTAAATAATTATAAAACTGTAATAAATATATTTAAATAAATAAATATATAATTAAAATGTGATCTTTATCATCACTTTTTTAGCATTGATAAAGAATAATCTTTATCAGTGCTAAAAAAACGCTTATAAAACTCATCTTTATCTGCTCTAAAATTTTAGCGCTGATAAAGAGTGGTTTTATCAGTGTTTTCTTTTTTAGCGGTGATAAAACCATTCTTTATCAATGTTTTTTTTAAAAGTGCTTTTAAAAGCCTTACAGGTTCCTATAAAAAGAACCTTAACCGAGTTGTCTCCTCTCACGCCTCCAAGCTCTCACGGAATCCTATTTCTACCGCTATCGCCACTCTCGCTGAATCTTGCCGCCACCGCTGCTCTTTATGAAGCAATCCTCTCCAAATCTAAGGTATATGTGTTGATTTATTTTGTGTTCCATTGGATATGTATGACTGTGATTCTTGTTTCCTTCGTCGTTCGATTTGCACCCTTTCTGACAGTTCGACCACAGCAGGCGCAACGTTCGACGGGTTCGGCGATTCGGCCTCGATAGGCACGACGTTCAGTGGTTCGGCCTTGGCGGTGCGGTCTGGATCTTGGCCACATGCCCCTACCGAGACCCCCCTCCCCTCCCACCCTTGTCGCCATCCGCCGCTCACCCTCCCTCCCTTGTCGCCGCCCACCGCCCCCTCCCTCCCTTACCGCTGTCTGCCGGCCTCCAGCCCTCCCTTGCGGCCATCCGCTTCCCGCCACCCCTCCCTTGCGGTCAACCGCAACCCATGACCCCTCCCTCAATGTTGCCCGCTGCCCCTCCTACCGAGACCCCCTCCCCTCATTCCTTTGTTTTCGGCCACTGCCCACCCGCTCCCTTGCCGCCGCCCGCTGCCCCTCCCTTGTCGCCGCCTGCTGGCCCTCCCTGGCCACCGTTCGCCACCCGCCACCCTCCCTTTCTGCTAGCCACATCCTAGTGTAATGACCCATGATTTGAGACAAGGTATAATTCCAAGGGAATTTGAATCTTGGCATTTTTTGGATAGACCGTTCTTTGAATCAAGGTTCAGAACAAAATTTCGAGAGTTAGAACACTTCCATGTGTTGTTTTTAGACTTCGTGAAAGGCCCGAGATGTCTTTCTGGTGTCCCATCAGGTTTCAGGAGTAATGGAACCTGAAAGCTGGCTTTAAGGAAGAAGCAATAAGGGAACACGGTTTGTCTGAAACCATGCAGCCCTTAGAGGAAATTGTGTGGCCTGGTCTAGTGGGGAAGGAGGTGCCAAACGATTTGGTCTAACCGTACGGGAGGAGCCGCATGGTCATGCGACTTTCTACAGGTTTTGGATAGAGGGGAAGCACATAGTTTGCGCATGGTTTCCCAAACCATTCACATGAACCGTACGACCTCCCTCCTTAGGAAACAACATGAGTACAATTGGCGCACAGTTTGGCCACTCGTGTGGCCAAATCGCACGCCTCATTAAAGGGTGTGAAATTACCCTTTCCCCTCCTTTATTATTTCTTTTCCTCCTCTTTTCTTCTTCCTCCTCAGCATGCAATAGCCTCCTCTATGGGTTCTTCTCCTCCTCTAGGTATGAGGAGATCTCCCTCATACAACCTCCAATTCGAATGTCATCAAGTGCATTGGAGAGCCCTCAGTAAGTCCATTACTCCTCTTTATTCTGTTCTTCATTTATCTTCTCTCCCTCTGTGCTATTTTGGTACAACCTAATTCACCCTATTTTCTGGGCGTTGGTCCGTTTCTTCATTTTCTCTTGAAATGGACCAAATAAAGCCTTGATATTAGATGTGTGGCTTATTCTAAGCATGTGGTTGGTGGTTTATATATTTTCCCTCAAGTTTCATCATTTTTATAGAATGTTTCCGCATGTCGCGTGCCGAACTTACCTGGTGTCGCTTTTAATTTATAAATTTATTTAAATTAAATTACTTAGAACACCTTATGGTGTGTTTAGACCCTCCTTGGTATGGTTAGAGGTTATTACCTCATCCCAAACCACCACTTTAGGGATGGTTCATTTAGTTACCCAAGTGTTGTCTTCCATTGTTGAAGTCACCCCTTTAGGTGTGCTTTTTTATTTACATACTAAATTGAGATGCTTTCCCATTTTACAACCAACTTTGGGGTGGGATTATTTATGCCTCACGATAAAATTGAGTTGCTTAAGGTTAATTGAAGGAACTATTGATGAATCAAATTTTCTAATAAAACCCCTTATTGAGGCGTGCTGTCTTCAATTGGAAAAGATATCTGTATATGTTATGTCTTGCTTGGCCTTATGGCATAAGTGTTTTACCATGTCCCTTACGATTTGACAATTGAGCACACCTTCTTAATTATGGTTGAATGAGATGGCCTTCTTAACTAAATATTTTGAGATGTGTTGTGACATGCTCGGGTACATGGACCTATATTTTTTTAAAAATTAATGGTAAATGGGTGTAGCCCTCTCAATGTATCCTTGTTTTTTATTAATAGCATACTCGTTGAAATGGACTTCGTTCTATTTAATTTAATTGATTAAATGAATTATGAACACTGTGAGCGATACATGGGTTTCTTTTCAAGGAATTCTAAGGATGGGATCATCGTGCTTGTGATTAGTTTCACTGATGGGTTGTGTATACACCGAGGGAGACACTGGTATGCTAGGATGGAATCATTATGCGTTCCTCTTACCTCATTACGAGCAATATCGGTTCCATAGGGGAGACAACTTGGATGGGATCATTGGAGAGATAGTTGTACCAGACCACAAGTGAGACTTGGTCCCCCACGTGAGATACCAAGTAAGGGCTTAGAGGTCACCATATCACATTAGGATGAGAGTGATACTTGCGAGCCCTTTTATAGATTGAATTGGACATGCTTCAATGACAGTGAGCATTTGTGGCGCTCTTGGTGCAATACTAGGGTTCCTTGTTAAGGTTCACCATGGATGAGCCCGGGATTCTTCTATTTAATTTTGGTAATTAGTTTTGTAGAAAAGTATGATGTTGTTTATTTGTTAATCAGGGGATGCGTCTGCCAAGCCAAATCACATGCTTGGGTTCGGTCCATCTCATGATATCGGTTTTATGACATTTCATTATCAACCCCCCATACCTCACTTGTACATGCTGCCTATGGTTCAGACATTTATAGATTATGATGAAGTAGGTATGGTCGGTAAGGTGTCCTTGAGAAACCTGAGCCAACTTGGTTATTTATTTATTTCGCATTTCTGCTTTACTTTGATATACATGTACACAACTTATTTTATATGAACAAGCTAGATTATGATATAGAAACCATTGGTGGTGGCCTACTAAGTATATCTCACACTATACTCAGGCCTCTATTGCACTAGGGTACCCGAGCGGATCTTCATGTTTGCAGGTCCATGGATTATGGCTTGTGTTGTGATGTGTACATGGGAGTTAAGATCCCAGGACTAAGCTAGTACTCAGAAGGCTCATGGATTTCTCCCTCAAGGCATATATTTATTTTCATTATTCATGTACTGTACTATGTTATGTTTCTTTCTATGTGTTTTCTGCTTTAGTAGGTAGCATCACATGGACATCCATGCATGGTTGTATTGGCATTGGTCATGTTTACTCAGTTATTATATTTATCTCCCATTGCTTTGACATTTATTATTACTGCTTCCACTATTCTCTATTCATTTATACCTGATATAATGTTGTGTGACTCTGATCATGAGGGTATAGTATCCCCACCGTATCACCATTATACCCTTGCTGCTAGTCGGCAACCTATGGCGTATGGGGAGGCGTACTTGAGGCCATGTGGCGACTAGTATGACTATTAGTTTTATAAGAAGTCAGAACGAGACATTACAAAGTGGTATCAGAGGTCCTTTTTTCCTTTGTCTTACTATTTTGGGTTGGTAAACAAGAGACTAGGAACACGTTGACGTTTGGTAAATATTCATGCATGGGAGTGATCAACCGACACATGGGGAAAAGTCCAAGTGGATAGGGATGTGATTGTTGTTTGTGATGTTCAATATTATAGTTGATTATGATTTCACCTTGAGTGATTGGATTACTTTCCAATGCTTAATGATTTATAATATTTATAAGTATTTGACCCTTAGCCCTATATGAAAAGGAATTAGTGTTACATGAATCATCTTAGGCACATAGAGATTCACATGCCATTCCATGTAGATTGCATTTCTATATTGTATGGAAATTGTTGATGTTCCCTGTTTGTTATTATCATGCCTATTTATATAACATGATGTATGATTTATTAGTATGATTTCTTGTACAACATGCTTCTGTGTTTTATTTAGCATTCCCTTCTCACATACCATGCTTGAGTGTTTCCCTGCTAATGTAGTAGCTTTCCATGTTTATTGTCATGTTTTAGTGATTATTTAGCATGTTTATCGATACTTACTTTCCTGCCAAAATGTTTTCCCTATATTATGAAAAGGTTATATAATTGGTTACTTAGGGTACCTAGAAGAAACTAACAGTGTTTTATTTCACAGTTTGGTTTTGGGCCCTAATTAACTAATTACCACATGTGGGAGTCATGAACCATTGGTTTCATGGGCTGAGACGTGGGTGGTTACAATTAAATGGGAGTCAATTTCAATTTATAAGGTGTATGGGCACCTTCTGAATTAGGAATGAAAACCCATATAATTGAACCAATACCTTTATAGATGTGGTTATGTGATATATTAATTGAAACTATGATGATATTAACCTATTAATTAGGGTGAAAATTATGGATGATTAGTAAAGGGGGAAAAATTTTACTTATAAAACTTGTAACTCTATTACTCAGGCATGATGACCCATATGAATAAATTTCTAAATTCTCAACTAGACCCAAGTAGGTCAGTTGGGGCATGTTTCTTATGAGATAAACCCATTAGAGTGTTTTGAAAATCTTGGTGTTTTAAATAAAATGAGGTTGCTTTTGATGAACCTAGAATGACTTGACCGAGACCCTAGTAGGTCTCCTTTTCTTTGTATGTCTTAGTGCTTAACCCATTAGGGTATACTTATTCCATGTGATGATGGTCATTTAAAGTGTCCACAACCATTTATATAGTTTTACATATAAGCGTATGGTGGCATCTTACTTGGAAAATACCCCTTTTATTAATAAAATACCTTTAATCTGCTTTGATCTGTATTATATGAGGCCTTGATTAAATAAAATGACAATTGCCACCTAAAGGGTGTTTTCCTCTATAGATTAAAATTGAAATTTTCTTTAAATAACCCAATTGTGAAAGTTTATAAATAAATGAATGATGTTGAAATGGGGTTTGTTAAATTAATGAATTAATTATGATGGGATTTAAATTAAATAATTAATGTTTAAGTTTAATATAACTTGCCTATTTTGCCTTGCGACCATAGCTATATAAATTTCTAGATGTTCTTTCCTTATGACTAATATTAGATTTTATTTAAATCTAAACCTTGAAATTGTTAAATAATTAAATGGGTTTTGGTGAAATGCCTTAAAATGGAACCTTAAGAGGTGTTATTATCCTTAACCCTTATGTAAGGGTTGTTTAAATGATTTCCTTGAGTTTTTCCTTGAAACGGAACATGAGTGTTTTCTACAGGCTTTTTCCTTCTTATTCTGAACCTCATTTTTGGTCGATGATTTCCACTTTGGTGAGGGGCTATCCCATTGTGGGTAGTTCCCTTAGATCTTTAAATCTCCTACTAGTTTCTTATGAGCAGTTTCTGATGTGAAGTGTCGTTTGGGTTCCATCTATCCCTCGTAGGACTCTTAATCTTTAAAAGTGACACCCTTGTCTTGATGAGAGTTCTCTTGGTGTTTTTACCCTCATTATAGGCGCGAGATTCATGTAATTCTCAGTTTTAGTAGGTTATACATGCCTAGGGTATGGTCAACCGCTTAGTAGTTCGTGTGACTTTGCTTCTTCTTCCTTCACAGTGAGGGATAATTTGGGAGGTTTTCCTCCTATTTTGTAGTCATTTGGTATCAAGTGACTCTAGGATGTTTCTATTATAGTTCATCATATGTTGGGATTCATGGGGCTTGTAAGACTATGAATAGTATCAAGGATGTTCCATTTTTCTCATCTAACCTCAAGGTAGTATGCATTGATACATGCAGTACCTGTCAAGTTGTTAAAATGGTTCATCGAACCATTTTATTTTAATTTTAATCATTTAATCTTGAGCTATTATGCTTTGTCCATAGGCCATTTCTGAGGTAGGGTGACCTGAGTGTCTAGAGAAATCAAACTTATCCCAATGCTTCAGGTGACACTCTAAAGAGGATCAAGTGTCTTAACACACTAATCAGTTTGTTTTGGCCTTTATGCCTAATGCTATAGTGACAATGGGAGTAACTCAAAAGGAGTTCCATATGCACATCTTATCATGACCCTAATCTAGCATGGTTTTAAGTGGGTGTTTTCCTTCTCTCCTTCAGTTTAACACTTGTTAAAAGCGTGTTGGATACCTCTAGGACCCACAGTTAGTGGTTGATGGAGTGTGTTGTGAGATGAGATCCCTTTATCTGTAAATCCAATGTTAAGAACATTCCTAAGGTGGGGAGTATCATGTCAATACTGGTAATAAGTGTCCCTCTAATTAGAAGTCTCAAAACCAAGGACCATTTGAAAATGGTTAGTAATGATTTTGAATGCCCATGGGGATGGTGATATGGGATTATATCGGTACTTGTGAGGCATCATAATAATGAATGGGTGGTTGTGTATGTAACTTTTGAAAAACACCATTGACCATGGATGGAATTTGGTGGTTGTGCATGAATGATCACATGATTATTCAGCTAGTAAAAGAATCATGGACAGGTAATAGAAATTCATCATTAGGAGTAGTTGAGATCTTCTAAGGAAGCCAACATATAGTGGTTTGACTTTCCTTATCTTAGAGTAGTGTGATACAGTTGGTTTGGGTTGTACCGAGCACTTCGTTTTGATGTAGCTGAAGTGTTTTAGGTCCTTTTTGAGATATCCCAATCCTCTTGGTGTAATCTCAACTTAATAAATATAATTTCCCCTATATTGACATTGTTAGGGTACACAGAGAGAGTGTCAGTTGTAGGAGGTGCTAAAGTTTAAAAGTTGTTGATCTTGAGAGGTGGTTTCCATCAGAGTTGCATTCCAAAAGTGTGGTTGCTTTAAAGGTTTGGTTAGTCCTGAGTGATATTAGGGTTCTTGAGTAGGAACACATGGGACTGACTCATAGATACCAACTAGTTCTTTAACTTGATGTCGCTGACTCATTCAGTGTTTTTGATATGTGGATGTTTCAGCTATGTATCGACATCTCACTAGTAAATTCCAATGTACAGACTATCCTAGATGAGACCCTCAAATTTTAGTTTATGATTTTGAGGTTTCCTCGAACCTCAGTCAGGCTTAGGAGAGATTTTTTGAGATTGTTAACCCAAGTATATTGGATCAGGTGTACACTAGTGTTCATGTTGAGTCACAACAACTTAAATGGATGTTGGGATTGAAACATCACCAGAATTCAGAAACAAGCTTCAATCAATGTGTTCAAGGTAATGCGAAATGACTTGGAGGAAGGCATCATGTTTTGGGATGTAATCTACTGACCATCTAAGACAATCATTTTGAGAATGGTCACCTAGAGGTGAATCAACTTTTTTACTTTTGTTATAAGGAATACGGTTGGTGAAGAACTGTATTTGGAATATCGTCAGGTGAAGATGAGTGTAGTATGTGTCAGCTGAGGATTTTCAAGAAAAGATGGATTGACCTAGCTAAATTATTCTGGTGGGTAATTAACTATTTGAACAATTCAAAAAGACACTAGGACTATCATTAGAACACTCAAGGCATGCTTTGTAGGCAATTCCAATGATGGAGGCACCGTCGCTCAGAATTGGCCCCTTTTGGTGTCAAAACCTATAGTGGGGAGAACCATGAGAAATATGTTTAAAGGGTAGATAACATGATCATATCTCTAGCTAAATGGGATCAGGTAAACATCATTTCAGTGTTTTAGTCATAAAATGTGCATGGATCTGGTTTTGACGGCTTAAGTGTTGTACACTTGAGTAATGCTTAGAGGTGTGCTGGGCATTTGGGAACACAATGAGACCATTTGAATGAGACTTCACAAACCTTATAGGTCATGTGATTTTCTCATTGTTTTACCAAGGCTTCTCGGGGATGAGAAGTTCTAAGGTGGGGAGGTCGTAATGACCCATGTTTTGAGCCAAGGTAGAATTCCAAGGGAATTTGAATTTTGGTGCTTGGTGGATGGACCTATCACGACCCATACCTCGAGGCCCGTACTGTGACTACCCCAAGACCACGTTCCATAGGCCAGGGGCTGGCGACTAGCACTAGAAAGCAATACCCCTAATACGGGAAGGCATTGCCTTTTTAATATGTACATACACACATTCCAAGAACACAACAAGAAGCAACCACGAAATAATCTACTATAGTAAAAGTGTGCTGAAAGTAAAGGGGCTGGAACAAAATCCCAACTGAAAAGGTAGAAGTACAACTGAAAAGTAAAAATACAACTAAAAAGTACAAAATAGATCCTGGATCATCCACTGAGGATCCTACCTGAAGGGTAGGTACAACTCACGAATAGAAGTCTCTGCGACATGTCACACCAAAAGGTCCACCTCTGGGCACCGTCCAATCCTAGATCCCTCATCCTCAATCAATGTTGTCCATTGTTTTCCCAAGACACAATAAGGTGTAGGAGAAGCCTGTGCAGGGGTGAGTATAACAATACTCAATAGGAACCCCAGACCCCCATAAGTCTCCTAGAGTTCCACAAAGGAGAAACCACAAAGCAAGACCACAAACTCAAAGCACGAAGCAATAGATGTAAACTCTACTTAGGTATATGACCATACATATACCTAAGTTTTCAAGATATACTCATCTCATACATGAGGAAAGAATACCACAAAGTTAATACCACATAGGTAGAAGTACCACATAGGTAACACCACAAAGATAGAAGTACCACACAGGTAACACCATGAAGTTAGAAGTACCACACAGTTAACACCACAAAGATAGAAGTATCAAACAGGTAACACCACAAAGATAGAAGTACCACATAGGTAACACCATGAAGATAGAAGTACCACAGAGGCAACACCACAAAGTTAGAAGTACCACACATGTAACACCATGAAGATAGAATTACCACACATGTAACACCACAAAGATAGAAGTACCACACATGTAACACCACAAAGATATAAGTACCACACAGGTAACACCATGAAGTTATAAGTACCACACAGGTAACATCACGAAGATAGAAGTACCACACAAGTAACACCACGAAGATATAAGTACCACACAGGTAACACCACAAAGATAGAAGTACCACATAGGTAACACCACAAAGATAGAACTAACACACATGTAACACCAAAAAGATATAAGTACAACACAGGTAACACCACAAAGATAGAAGTACCGTACATGTAACGAACTCAACTCATAATCAGGTATAAATTAAGTACAGAAGTACAAATGATTATTTGTAAGACTAGATCATGTTATTCTGTTAAGTAGCACTACTTCTGACCCACACAGGATTGATAGGTAACTAACCCCCGCTGACCCACACAGGATATAACCCACATAGGATCGATAGATAACTAACCCCTACTGACCCACATAGTATCTAAACCACATAGGATCAATAGGTAACTAACCCCCATTGACCCACATGGGATCTGACCCACACAGGATCAGTATGCGCTGACCCACACAGGATCGCTGAGCGCTAACCCACACAGGATCGGTATGTGCTGACCCACACATGATAGGTATGCACTGACCCACATATGATCGGTATGTGCTGACCCACATAGGATCACTGAGTGCTGACCCACACAGGATCTGATAGATGCTGACACACACAGGATCAATGTTATTTCTTCACGTTACAGCCAGCCACTGGATTCCTCACACTCGGTGTGCTCAAGTTCCGTAGAATCTGCCCCTCGAGATATCGGTCATACCTCAACCACCACTAAGATCCAAAAAGGAGTAACCCAAAGAACCGCCATGTCATAAGGGTTCCAACGCGATAGATAGTGCATCAATTGGACGACTGGTCCGTGAGTTATAAGAATTTTAGTTCAGTGGGCCCGGTTAGATTCAGGTTCGATCCAACCTGGACGTACTCCAACTATCTCTAAAACTCAAGTGAAGTATACAAAAAAGAACGTCTCTCTCCAAGGCTCCCAGTGCCATAGACGGTTCGTCAAACGGATGTCTGGTTCTCAAGTTATGGCACTTTAAGTGTTTATGGGTCTGGTCCGGCCTGGCCCGACCCGGTATGGGCTGGGCCGCGGCGGGCTCGACCTGATTAGCCGAGGTCTGGCCTAGCCCTCAAGGGGGGAGGCCCAGCCTGAAAAAGGGAGTCCCACAAAGGGTGACCCACAAAGGGCGGCCCGCCAGGCGTGCGGCCCGCTGGGCAGGTGGCCCGGCCGTATGAGGTGCGACCCGCAAGGGAGTGAAACCTGATGTCCACATGAGCTAGTAGGGGGGGGGGGAATCCAACGGTATTTCTAATGGACCGGAGGCCATTCGGCTCCTCTATAGCGGTGACACCACGTGGCGCCGCTAGGTGTCTTGCAGGATCCGCTGGAGCGGGTCCTACCTATCTTGTTGTGGTAGGCCAGTGTGCTATTCGACATCTCCAGCAGTGCGTGATGGCACGCCGCTCCGCCACCCGAGACCGGTCGGTGTGCCGATTGCCTTCCTCCGGTCTTCCACGCCAGACGAGCCATGGTCCGAGTCCTTCGGCAGCGCGCTGGTCATGCCGCCCTCTCCTTATACGGCCGGCCGGTGTGCTGGCCACCTCCTTCGACTGCCGCAACTGATAAGACACGGACGGTTCCTCCGAAAGCGTGGGTGTGCTGCCTCATCCCTCATGACTGGCTGGTGTCGGCTGCTGCCTTGGCCCCTTCCGGCGCTGGTTGCCGGTACTGACAAGCTAGTGGTCTTCCATGGAGAACGAATGAGGTAGCAAGATAGCGGAGGGTCCAGGCCGGGTTTGTTAGGCCCGCGCCCTCCGCATTAGCTTGGAAACAATAATAGGGAGGAAAAAGGATTCTACAACTCTTGAATTTAAAACCAAAAGTAAACCCTACCTCAATAATGATGGTGAGCGCGCATTTATGGAAGCGGGTCGGTGTTCGCAATCCCCCGCAACTAGCCTCCAACGACGTTGCTCGATCATCGATCTCTGGTTTGGGGTTTTGGTGTTGCTCGTCACCTCCTGCTGGTACCAGCTCCATCCTCTAAGGGTTTGGCATCTTGGTACTTTACCAGCACTTCACTACTTGGTGAAGCTGTGTCGATATCCCTCCCCAAGCTCCATATAAATAGGAGAGGGGGAGGGTAAGTAACGACATGGAATTAATGGATATAATGACCCATACTCTACATACATGGTTATTACTTCAAAATTGAAGCATACTTATTACAACATACAACAAAACCATGAAAGGACCTTATAGGTATAGCGTCTTTAGAAACTGGGAAGCATAAACAACTGGTTCATAAATCATCTACGTTGTCTCCCATTTATTTCATCATATCTAGAGTCCCTTTTTGGCATATCCTACTTAATATCCTTCTTCCTGACCTGGGGTAAAGAAAACATACAAAAGGGTGAGCTCAAATGCTCAGTAAGGGTAAACAAAAGAAATATCAAATAGATCATATTCATAAGAACATAACATTTTGAAAATCTTATCCTGCAAAAGAGATCATAACATGGGATAAATCATAGAAGTGAAATGTAATCCCAATAATCATAACATAAAACATGAAGATTTGTGGAATACACACATAATCATATAAAATCATTTCTTAGTAGTCAAGACTCATTGCCAAGACTATCTTAGCGGACAAAGTCCATTTCTGAACCGAGTTCACTCCTCGTTTCAGTCCTGTTTCACTGAACCGGTTTAACCTGCTGTTCCAGCCATGTCTATCTCATGAGATATAAATCTTTACCGAATGCATTGGAGGGAGATATAGGTCCCACCCATCTCATAATGATACCATTCTTATGTGTTCCACAAGATCATAAATCATACATTATAGCATAAACCATGTAATAAAAAATGGGATTTTTAAACATCATGCCATCATAACATAATCCATATAAGATAAAGGACATCATTAAAATAATTCCATCATAACATAATAAAATCAATGTAAAAATAGGGATAAAAACAGAACCCTATATTATCTTATATGGAAAATAATTTTGATAAAATGCTTGAACTCCATTCTTGAGGAAAATATCCTTTCTACTTTAATTTTTTTTTCCTTTCTTAAAATGTCATAAAATTTTAAACTAAAAGAAGTTAATAAAAAATAAACTTGAAAAATTGTAAAGGAAGCTTCATGGAAATAATGTTCTAAAAATCTGTTCATGCCGTATAAGTTAAAGAAAAACATTCTTCTCGTACTTTGGCCAGAAAAGTCAAAAAGCACCTCGTACGAAAAACGACAAAATATTCCTTTCATATCTTTTACTAAAAACTCACCGAAGGGTAAAATTGGATTTAAAAAATTGTAGGAGGATAGAAATAATATTACATATTGAGGAAACATGGATGTGGATGATAAATATTCCCCAATAAACTCTGAAGTATAAACAATCTCAGATAAAAATGAGATTGTGAGATTTTCCCTTACCTTAGGTCCGATATGCTTCGTATGAATCCGAACCTACTATAATATGGTTTAAATAATTTCAATTGACTCATTACAGAATCATATTCATTGTTATGATATCATATATGGTCATATTTTTATCTTCTTAGTAGTAATATTTCATTGCTACTTGTTATTCGGGTGTTTATTGCTTTATGTTCTTATGTGTGTTTTGTCGAATAAATCTTTATAGGATATAGATATATCATTTACAGAATGGTATTAGTGTAATATATATCATATTCATTCATTCAATTCATTTATATAATCATTATTCGATGAAGATCATATAGAACGAGTGGCATCACATCGTGGAGACGGTAGGCCGTACGTACGCACGAGCGATGATATCGTTCCCATGATCGTGAAATTGTATTGAAGTGTATGTATAATATTTAAGAATCAATACCACTTTAAAATAATCATATATAGTTATTTATTTTCACCATTATACCCATCCAAGTAAGGTGTTGGTGGAAAACATATTACACCATGACGTGGAGACGATATTCCGTACGTACGCACACGCGATGATTTTGTTTACTGTAGGATAGATAAGAGGTGAAATAGGGTTGTTTAATATTTATAATAACATATCAGTATATGAGGGATACCGATGTTATTACTTCATAATGAAACAACTAAAGAAGAGGGAGTATAAGAATAATGGAACTTGAAGAAAATGGTAGAAGGTATTACCTCTTTCTCGAAGTGCCTCCTTTAAACTTTCTCTTAGGGCACTAGAGTTGGTCTTTTGATAAGACCAGTACCTCTAGTAGGTTTCTAAGGAAGTGGGGAAGTGAAATGGGCAGGGTTTGGTCGAGCTTGAAGGCTAAAATTGGTGTGAGGAGGATAGGGAGGAGGTTCCCTTTTATAAGGGAGGAGAGGGGCACCTTTGGAAATATAAGAAATATTAATTTATATTAAATTCCAACCCCACTTAAAATTTTCCAAAATGACTCATATCCAAAGATTAGATGATATAGGGTTGTAATATCATCAACCAATAAAATTTAGACATGTTAGCAATTTAGTTTAAACATTATCAACTTGATTTATACTTATTTATCAATTTAATTTTATTTGTGGTAATAATATTCTAAATTTTTAATTATTATAAATAATTACATATGTGTTGTGAATTTTACATAATTTGACACTTTATGACATTTTAGACCATATAAATTTTAATTTATAATTTTTTAAATATTTTTGTGATTTTTAAAAAATTTTATAATATGTTATTTTTATAAAATAATAATAGTTCCAATTTTGACACTATTCATTTATTTGAATTTAAATAAAATATATACAGAAGATATGTTCGAACTAAAAGCTTTAATAGATTCATAAAATGTCATATGTATCTAGAAAATTAGTGGAGCACATTAAATAGTTCATATAATATTTATTTTAATATTTTTAAAACCATTTATTTGATATTTTAATTAATAAAATAATTTCAACATCACTATTGTGTCATAATTAATGATAATTATTTAATCCCTAAAAATTCTAAATAAATTCATATGATGTAGATAATTTTATTAGATTTCTGGAGACTATTTATATCTGAAGGTTCATTAAGTTTATCAATAATTAAAATTATTTTACTTATAAGATTTAAGAGTGACATATTGTCACTTTCCTTGGTTTTAATAATAATTATATTATTTCATGGTCAAAAGTCCATGAAATAAATATAGTCCGGACCTTAGGTGATATGGGTTGACTTTTATTCATCCAATAGGATTTTGGAAGGTGTTAGGGTAATTTTATAATCTTATATTTACCCTTAATTACCCGATTTACCACTAACTATGGTAAATAAAATTTACCGTAGTTACTATTCATAATGCCCAAAAATAAAAAGTAGCCTATTAACATAATTTGGACCCACTGATTCCAAATATGGAATCCATTTTTTAAAATTCAAAACACATAAGTTGCAGTAATTAATTTAAAATTAATCCCGTTGTTAAGAAAACGAGTTTTAGAAGTTAAAACATTGCCAAAGATTGAAATGTTTTTACCTATGAATTCAATGTGAAATTAATGCTAATGACATAAATTATATTAAATGGTAAAAATATATTCTATTTATACTTTAAAACCATTAAATATTATAATTTAACCATATAAATTATCTCAATGAAAAAAGTTGTTTTTAATTAAAAATTAGCATATTTTTACTATTCATCAAAATATGAAAGTTATCAGAAAAGTATCAAAAATTTATCCAAAGTAAATTTTTATATCCTGATTCCAAAGAAGAATTTTATTTTGTCAAATTTAACTTATAAACATGTCAAAAACTATATTTAATGTGGGTGCGCCATCAAAAGGCGGCAAAACTACATTTTTTGAAAAATACTTATTTTACCCGAAAAATTTATTTTGTTCTCTTACCATGTTATAGAAAATGTGTAAGATGAATAATAATGTTATAAAATTAAAAATGTAGTTAATACCATTCATAATGGCTAGTCCATAATAATATATCGTTGTTTAGTGAAACCCGGTATTGCGTACTACACACGCTATCGAGGACGGTCGTGATTGTGTGTAATGCAAGCCAAGTCAGTATTGTGTGTTGTGAAAGATTACTTTGGTGTTATGTATAAAATAAGACATAAAAAAAAATTTCTCATAAAATCTCAGGGTGTTACATCTACCCCCCTTAAAATGAATTTCGCCCTCGAAATTTGTCACTTCATTACAAACAGATGAGGATACATCTCCCTTATCATGTCCTCAAGTTCCCATGTAGCTTCTTCTAATTGGTGGTTCCTCCATAGAACTTTCACCAAGCGAGTGGTCTTGATCCGTAGGACTTTTTCACTACGATCCAGAATCTCTATCGGTTGTTCTTCATAAGAAAGATCTTGCTCCAGCAGTACAACTTCTGAGCTGAGTACATGTGAAGGATCGGGTATGTACTTTCTCAGGAGAGATATATGGAACACATCGTGAACTTGAGAGAGATTCGGTGGAAGCGCCAATCGGTAAGCTACCTTCCCAACATGATCTAGTATTTCGAAAGGACCTATATATCTAGGGCTCAACTTTCCCTTCTTTCCAAATCTCATTACCCTCTTCCAGGGAGATATTCGTAAGAACACTTTATCACCCACTTCAAACTCTAGGTCTTTTCTTCCATTATCGGCATAGATTTTTTGTCGAATTTGATCCTCTCTTATGTGTTGTTGAATAGATCAGACCTTTTTTTCCATCTCATCAACAAGATCAGGTCCTAATAGCTTTCTTTCCCCAAATTCATCCTAGCAAGTTGGAGTTCTGCATTTCTTTCCATAGAGGGCTTCATAAGGAGCCATCTGAATACCGGAGTGATAGCTATTATTATAAGAAAATTCCACCAAATATAGGTGTTGATCCCAAACACCTTTTAAATCCATAGAGTAAGCTCTCAACATGTCTTTTAGAGTTTGAATTGTCATCTCAGACTGACCGTCTGTATGAGGATGGTAAGCAGTGCTGAAACTCAACTTTGTATCTAGAGCATACTGAAGACTTCACCAGAATTTTGAGGTAAACCTCGGATCCCGATCAGATATAATGGAAAGTGGTACTCCATGCAATCTTACCACTTCCTTTACATATATCCTGGCAATCTGATCAAGAGAAAAATATTCTCTAATAGCAATGAAGTGTGCCGACTTCGTAAGACGATCAACTATAACCCAGATAGCATTATTGACTTTGGATGTTTTAGGAAGTCTGGTGACAAAGTCCATAGTGATCTTTTCCCATTTCCATTCTGGTATGGGTAATGGTTATAACATTCCCTTAGACTTTTGTCTCTCAGCTTTAACTTGCTGACAAACCAAGCATCGAGAGATATATTCAGCAACATCTCTTTTCATGCCATCCCACCAGAAGTACTCTTTCAGGTCCCTATACATCTTCGTGATTCCAGGATGAATAGAGAATGAAGAACTATGAGCCTCATCCAGTAGCTCCTTCTTTAATTCTAGTATGGGAGGAACAAAAACCCGATTCCTGAACCTTATTATCCCATTACAATCAAGGTTGAATTCAGGAACATTTTTCACCTTCTTTTGTAACTCTACATCTTCTTTCTGTGCCTCTTTAATCTTCACGTGTATAGATGGTTGAACATTCATTTGAGAAAGATAAGTTTTTCCACTTCCATTATAATTCCAAGATACATCCTTTTTAAATCCATAAATATTGGATCTTTTGTGATCCTCATCATGGATAATCTATCATGGTCTTGTCGACTTAATGCGTCTTCCACCTTGTTTTCTTTCCCAGGGTGATAATGAATTGAGCAGTCGTAATCCTTAATCAGCTCCAACCATATTCTTTGACGCATATTCATCTCCTTTTGTGTGAAAATATACTTTAAAATTTTATGATCAGTATAAATATCACACCTTTCACCAAAAAAATAATTCCTCCAAATATTTAATGCAAAGATTACCGCAGCTAACTCCAAATCACGAGTTAGGTAATTTTGCTCATGGATTTTCAACTGTCGTGAGGCATTAAGCTATCACCATATCATTTTGCATGAGAACACACCCTAGTCCCTTCTTGGATGCATCACTGTAGATCACAAACCTTTCTCCACTGTAAGGTAGTGTGAGCACAGGTGCACTGGATAACCTTATTTTTAACTCCTTGAAATTCTCTTCACATTCCTCCGTCCAAACAAACTTAACTCCTTTCTGAGTCAACTTGGTGAGTGGGTTATATAACCTTGAAAAATCTTTCACAAAACGTCGATAATATCCATCCCAACCAAGAAAACTTCGGATCTCAGTTACTATTGTTGGTCTCGACCATCTTTCGATAACCTCTGTTTATTTGGATCCACAGATATCCCCTCTTTTGAGATTATGTGACCCAAAAATGAAACTTTTTGAAGCCAAAATTCACACTTGGTAAATTTGGCATAAAGATTCTCCTTTAATAGGGTCTTTAATACAATTCTCAAGTGATATTCATGTTCTTACTTGATCTTTGAATAGACAAGAATATCGTCTATAAAGACTACCACAAACTGATCAAGATAGTCTCTAAAAACTCTATTCATCAGATCCATGAAGATAGCAGGGGCATTAGTAAGACCAAATGGAATCACTATAAATTCATAGTGTCCATACCTTGTACGGAAAGCCGTCTTTGGTATATCCTCCCTTTTGACCCTTAATTGATGATACCCTGAACGAAGATCAATCTTGGAAAAGTATTGAGCTCTACGTAGTTGGTCAAATAGGTCATCAATGCGTGGGAGAGGATATTTGTTCTTGATAGTGATCTTGTTAAGTTCTCGATAATCAATGCATAGTCTCATTGATCCATCTTTCTTCTTAACAAACAGAATAGTTTCTCCCCAAGGTGATGCACTAGGTCATATGAATCCTTTATCAAGATTCTCTTGGAGTTTCTTCTTCAATTCCTGCAACTCAATTGGGCCCATTCTATAAGGTTTATTTGAAATAGACAAAGCACCCGGTATGAGTTCTATTGAAAACTCAACTTCACGATTTGGTGGAAGACCTGGAAATTCCTCTGGAAAGACATCATAAAACTCCCGTACAATGGGAATATTATTAATCGTGAGTTTCTCTCCAACCATTTGAGATAAATAACCTTCATTTAGTGGAATCAAGACCCATAAGATAGAAGAAATTTCCACTGGAAGGTTATGTTCATCCTTGCATCGATAGACGATCATATATTGATCTAGAATATGAAATGTGACTTCCCTTATTTGGCAATTGATATGAGCTCCATATAAAGAAAGCCAATCCATGCCAATAATCACATCAAATTCCACTATAGGAAGGATCACAAGATTTGCAAGAAGCACTTTCCCACAAACTTCAATCGGAGAAGAATTGTAAACTTTTGATGCAACCGTTGTGCCATTAGGAGTTTTCACAGCCAACTCAACATCTAATTGTTGAGGTAATACGACGATACCCTTAGAAAATTCTTCAGAAATAAAAGAGTGGGTGGATCCAGAATCAAATAAAACATTTGCTACTTTAGAGTGGATGGTAAGTGTACCTATCACCACTTCGTTGTCGTACTCCACATTGCCGATAGTAATTGCATGTGACTTTCCTTTGTCTTTGGCCTTAAGAGTTTTTTGACATCGATCATCATCATCAACCCTTGGATTTGGGCATTGATTGGCATAATGCCCCATCTCCTTGCACTTGAAACATTGAAGTGTAGTAGGTTCATTCTGTGTATCCCTTCCTTTGTTTGCATCATTAGACATCTTCTTCCCATTATTTCGACATTCAATTGCCTGATGACCTTATTTTCCACACTTATAACATTTACTTGTCCCCTTAAGACAATTTTTCCATGTTTCTTTCCACACTTTTATCATAAGGGAAAACTCATCTTCTTTTCAGTGTGGTCTTTAGATTTTCCTTTGAATTCCATTTTTCTCTTCTTATCAAACCCATGTGACTGATGGGTTACAATAATCTCCATCTCAACCTTGAGAGCACATCGAACAATTTTCTCATAGCTATTGAAGTACCTTATGGATAACGCCCTTCGAAGACTTGGTTTTAAGCCACTAAAGAATCGATCGATCTTACTCTCAGGTTGGATAATAATTCCAGAAGCGTACCTTACAAGTCTTGTAAAATTTTCTTCGTAGGTACCAACAGATTCATCATCCTTTTTCTTTAGTTCAAGAAACTCCTTCTCCATCTTTGTTCGAAGAATACGAGGGAAATACTTATTGAAAAATAAGTTCTTGAACTCGTCCCATTCCATGGACTCAATTTCATCCCTTTGCCTCGTATTATTAATAAGATTACACCATTGATCAGAATCACCTTCCAAACGATATACTGCTAATATGAATTTATCATGTTCAGAAAATTGAAGAACTGAAAATATCTTTTCAGTGGTACTGATCTATTGTTCAGCCACTAATGGATCAAAAGACCTGCTGAATGAAGGTGGACGCTGCCTCATAAAGGATTCAACAGAATGTTGCTCCTTCCTTTGCTCGTTTGGAAGTCCTACATGATTCATAGCTTGAGAAAGTTGTGTGAGCATGGCTACAAGATTTTTCATTCTAGCTCCCATAACGTTTGGTTGCTCAGGGGGACAATCATTTCATTTCCCGTCGCATTCCGCATTAACACGGTTCTTTCGGGTTCCATCCATTGACTAAAACCAAGAAGAATAGTGTGAGAAAAACTAATTATAATAAGAAAACCACATAATCAAGAATAAAATTTTACACTTAAGGTCTTATCATAGGTTGTTCATGGCTATTTATAAAACACTAAGATTGTGTTCTATGCTTAAACATATCCTTAGGTTTCTTACTAAGGCTTTCACATCCTAGTTTCCAAAGGTTGATTATACATTTCCTCTGATACCAACTATAATGACCCATACTCTAAATACATGGTTATTACTTCAAAATTTAAGCATACTTATTACAACATATAACAAAACCATTAAAGGACCGTATAGTTATAGTGTCTTTAGAAACTAGGAAACATAAACAACTGGTTCATAAATCATCTACGTTGTCTCCCATTTATTTCATCATATCTAGAGTCCCTTTTTGGCATATCCTACTTAATATCCTTCTTCCTGACCTGGGGAAAAGAAAACATACAAAAGGGTGAGATCAAATTCTCATTAAGGGTAAACAAAAGAAATATCAAACACATCATATTCATAAGAACATAACATTTTGAAAATCTTATCCTACAAAAGAGATCATAACATGGGATAAATCATAGAAGTGAAATGTAATCCCAATAATCATAACATAAAACATGAAGCTTTGTGGAATACACACATGATCATAGAAAATCATTTCTTAGTAGTCAAGAATCATTTCCAAGACTATCTTAGCAGACAGAGTCCATTTCTGAACCGATTTCACTCCTTGTTTCAGTCCTGTTTCACTGAACTGGTTTAACCTGCCATTCCATCCATGAATATCTCATGAGATATAAATCTTTACCCAATGAATTGGAGGGAGATATAGGTCCCACCAATCTCATAATGATACCATTCTTATGTGTTCCACAAGATCATAAATCATACATCATAGCATAACCCATGTAATAAAAAATGGGATTCTTAAACATCATGCCATCACAACATAATCCATATAATATAAAGGACATCATAAAAATAATTCCATCATAAAATTATCAAATCAATGTAAAAATAGGGATAGAAACAGAACCCTATATTATCTTAGATGGAAAATAATTTTGATAAAATGCTTGAACTCCATTCTTGAGGAAAATATCCCTTCTACTTTAAAAACATTTTTCCTTTCTTAACATGTCATAAAATTTTAATCTAAAAGAAGTTGATTAAAAATAAACTTGAAAAATTGTAAAGGAAGATTCATGGAAATAATGTTCTAAAAATATGTTCATGCTGTATAAGTTAAAGAAAAACATTCTTCTCGTACTTTGACCGGAAAAGTCAAAAAGTACCTCGTACGAAAAACAACAAAAGATTCCTTTCATATCTTTTACTAAAAACTCACCGAAAGGTAAAATTGGATTTAAAAAATTATAGGAGGATATAAATAATATTACATATTGAGGAAACATGGATGTGGATGATAAATATTCCCCAGTAAATTCTGAAGTATAAACAATCTCGGATAAAAATGAGATTGTGAGATTTTCCATTACCTTAGGTCCGATATGCTTCGTTTGAATCCGAACCTCCTGTAATATAATTTAAATAATGTCAATTGACTTATTACAGAATCATATTAATTGTTATGATATCATATATGGTCATATTTGTATCTTCTTAGTAGTAATATTTCATTGCTACTTGTTATTCGGGTGTTTATTACTTTATGTTCTTATGCGTGTTTTGTCAAATAAATATTTATAGGATATATATATATATATCATTTACAGAATGTTATTAGTATAATATATATCATATTAATTCATTAAATTCATTTATATAATCATTATTTAATGAAGATCATATAGAACGAGTCGCATCACATCGTGGAGACGGTAGGCCGTACGTATGCACGAGCGATGATATCGTTCCCATGATTGTGGAATTGTATTGAAGTGTATGTATAATATTTCATAATAAATACCACTTTACAATAATCATATATAGTTATTTATTTTCACCATTATACCCATCCAAGTAAGGTGGTGGTGGAATATTACACCATGGCATGGAGACGGTATTCCATACGTACGCACGCACGATGATTTTGTTTACCGTAGGATGGATAAGAGGTGAAATAGGGTTGTTTCATATTTATAATAACATATCAGTATATGAGGGATACTTATGTTATTACTTCATAATGAAACAACTAAAGAAGAGGGAGTAGAAGAATAATGGAACTTGAAGAAAACGGTAGAAGGTATTACCTCTTTCTTGAAGTGCCTCCTTTAAACTTTCTCTTAGGGCACTAGAGTTGGTCTTTTGAGAAGACCAGTACCTCTATTAGGTTTATAAGGAAGTGGGGAAGTAAAATGGGTAGGGGTTGTCCGAGATTGAAGGCTCAAATTGGTGTGAGGAGGAGAGGGAGAAGGTTCCCTTTTATAAGGGAGGAGAGGGACACCTTTGGAAATATAAGAAATATTAGTTTATATTAAATCCCAACCCCACTTAAAAACTTCCAAAATGACTCATATCCAAAGATTAGATGAGATAAGGTTGTAATCTCATCAACCAATAAAATTTAGACATGTTAGGAATTTATTTTAAACATTATCAACTTGATTTATCCTTATTTATCAATTTAATTTTATTTGTGGTAATAATATTCTAAATTTTAAATTATTATAAATAATTACATATGTGTTGTGAATTTTCCAAAATTTGACAGTTTATGAAATTTTAGACCATATAAATTTTAATTTATAATTTTTAAATATTTTTGTTATTTTTAAACAATTTTATAATATGTTATTTTTATAAAATAACAATAGTGTCAATTTTGACACTATTCATTTATTTGAATTTAAATAAAATATATACAGAAGATATGTTCAAACTAAAAGCTTTAATAGATTCATAAAATGTCATATGTATCTAGAAAATTAGTGGAGCACATTAAATAGTTCATATAATATTTATTTTAATATTTTTAAAACCATTTATTTGATATTTTAATTAATAAAATAATTTCAACATCAATATTGTGTCATAATTAATGATAATTATTTAATCCTTAAAATTTCTAAATAAATTCATATGATGTAGATAATTTTATTATATTTTCTGGAGAATATTTATATCCAAAGTTTGATGAAGTTTATCACTAAATTAAAATTATTATACTTATAAGATTTAAGAGAGTGACATACTGTCACTTTCCTTGGTTTTAATAATAATTATATTATTTCATGGTCAAAAGTCCATGAAATAAATATAGTCAATCCCTTAGGTGATATGGGTTGGCTTTTATTCATTCAATAGGATTTTGGCAGGTGTTAGGGTAATTTTATAATCTTATATTTACCCTTAATTACCCGATTTACCTTTAACTATGGTAAATAAAATTTACCATAGTTACTATTCATAATGCACAAAAATAAAAAGTAGCCTATTAACATAATTTGGACCCACTGATTACAAGTATGGAATCCATTTTTTAAAATTCAAAACACATAAGTTGTAGTAATTAATTTAAAATTAATCCCGTTGTTAAGAAAACGGGTTTTAGAAGTTAAAACATTGCCAAAGATTGAAATGTTTTTACCTATAAATTCAATGTGAAATTAATGATAATGACATAAATTATATTAAATGGTAAAAATATATTCTATTTATAATTTAAAACCATTAAATATTATAATTTAATCATATAAATTATCTCAATGAAAAAAGTTGTTTTTAATTAAAAATTAGCGTATTTTTACTATTCCTCAAAATATGAAAGTTATCAGAAAAGTATCAAAAATTTATCCAAAGTAAATTTTTATATCCTGATTCCAAAGAAGAATTTTATTTTGTAAAATTGAACTTATAAACATGTAAAATACTAGATTTAATGTGGGTGCGCCATCTAAAGGCAACAAAACTGCATTTTTTGAAAAATACTTATTTTACCCAAAAAATTTATTTTGTTCTCTTACCATGTTCTAGAAAACGTGTAAGATGAATAATAATGTTATAAAATTCAAAATGTAGTTAATACTATTCATAACGGCTAGTCCATAATAATATATCGTTGTTTAGTGAAACTCGGTATTGCATACTACACACGCTATCAAGGAAGGTCGTGATTGCGTGTAATGCAAGCCAAGTCAGTATTGTGTGTTGTGAAAGATTCCTTTGGTGTTGCGTATAACATAAGACATAAAAAAAAATTTCTCATAAAATCTCAGGGTGTTATAATGGAGGCCCGTTAATTAGGAACCTTCCTAATTCTCCAATAGTGCAGTTACTTAGAGTTGAAAGGTTAAGCCATTTATTGGCTTGGCACGTCATCGGTCCCACACTCCTCTTGTCCATTGGAGGAAAAGATAAAAGAGAAAATAAAAATTAACTAAGTTATTTTTATTATTCTTTTAAAAGTCCCAAAACTTAACTTTTTCTCCAGACCTACTGCGGTCAAAGTGAAGCCTCCATTAAGCGAATCCCGGTGCTGCAGATTCAACGGTGGCCTCAGATTTTTAATCCGAGCATTGGTTCAAAAGTTAGAAAACGCCGCATGCGCGTTTACTGAACGTACCCGAAAAAAATTTCATAAAATTATTAACAGTCACCCTTGACCCCCACCCGTCGAGGTTAGGATATTACTAAGGGAAACACATCACAACGAACTCAACGGTACTCTCATATTTTCAATCCGAGTTACCGTTTAGAAGATACAGATTTTAACAATAAAATAATTGTAACTTAATTATTTTATTTATGGCCAAAAACTAACTTCCATAGTTGGACCGCGCTGGCCAATGTTAGTATCTTTCTAAAGAAAGCATACCCTCACAAGTTCAGCGGTGGTCTCATATTTTTAATCCGAGTCACCGTTCGTGAGTTATAAGCATTTGAAAAATAAAATAACTTTATTTAATTATTTTATTTACAGTTATGCCATTTTCGGGTTTTATCACAGGAGGCCTGTGCCGACTAAACTTAAGTCGCACCTAGGGTAAACCCACCACCCTGAACACAACGTTGCCCTTGGATTTCTGATCCAGGAAACCGTTTAAGAGTTATTCCACTTTTTCAGGAAAATTGCTTACACGCGCTATTTAAAGTTTAACAAAACTTCAACGGATCATTCCAGGCACTCCAAGCCTCAGAATCATGCGCCGTCAGATTTTGCGGTCTCAAAATAATTCTATATAATTAAAAAAGAAAATTATACAAAAATTATGGGACATTACATTCTCCCCACCTTAGGGCTTTACATCCCCAAAGTCCAAAAGAAAGTCAAATCAAACAAATGAGGATACTGAGCACGAATCTGAGCCACCCACTCTGATATACTCTCCTGGAGGTCCCCATACTACCACCAAGCTCACACTAGATGGATCGACTGTCCACGAGGGACTTGTTCCTATCGATACTCTATCTCCACCAGGAACTCCATAAAAGTCACCCCATCATCAAAGTCCAACTCGCCCTAGTTGATAATGTGCGATGGATCATGCATGCATATCCTCAGTTGTGACACATGGAAAACATTATGCACCTAGTGCATCTGTGGGGGAAGAGATAGATGGTACGCCACCTCGTACACTATGTTGAGAATATTGAAAGGTTCGATGAAACTTGGAAATAGATTGTAGTCCCGGCCAAACCTTCGCAATCCTCATCGGGGTGAGACCCATAGGAAGACATGGTCTCCCTCAACATGTCCCCCAGAAGTTTCACTGGTACCATGGCGCATCCTTTGAAGAGGATGATGTGCTCCCCACCTTTAGAAAATCCTTCAGGGGACCGTCCTAAGGATATCTGAGCACATCGGGCCTCGCAGTCAATATCTCCAAGCTGTGCCTCTCGAATTCATTGAAGAATTGGAGGAGTGACAATGATAGACTAGAGGTAAGCTGCTCCATCTTTATTCACAAAGGATATCTGCAAAACGACTACCTGCTCTGACGCCTAACTCAACAGTTGTAGATCAAACCTCCTACTGAGTGCATCTGCTACCATGAGGGTAAGGCTGGCCGACTCAAGAGTGATCAGCTGCACCCTCCTATGCATGAGTTAATCCTGTGCTGCTTGGGTTTCCTTTTTTTTTTCGCCGACCAAGGAAAACCCCATTCTAACATTGTAGATAAATAACAACTTTTTTTGACTAATAGAGTCAATATGAGTATGAACTGTGGATGTCCAATCCATACCCAAACTAACGTTGTAAGGCCTTGATGCTGCCACCAAGAGGTTCCAACCAAAACTCTCACCTCAAGGGTCAGATCACACCATTGAAAAAAGTGCGATTTTTGAGTCTCCTCCCAATGGTATATCCATACGTAAGGGTCAAGTCAATGGTTTAACCAGAAACTCTAGGTCTTGAACATGATTCGTGGAAGGAAGGAATGATTAATTTCTATGCTTATCAATACGACAGCTAGTAGTAGACACATACTTTACCTATAATCATTCCTAGAGCCCTTGGGTCACACTCCTTGGCCGCATACAACTACTCCCTTCCCCTGTCATCCAGCTCCCTGAGCCTGGTGGGGACCACATTGGGGTAGTGGTTGTAACATGTCAAAATGTATACCACCTCATGCTGTTGTCCTAGCTCCACTTCCACGTCTTCTTCCCTGCAGATTCATCTGTCCCTATCACTTCCTCTTCCCAAGACATTTTACATGCCCAACTCTTTGAGACTGACATCAGTTTTCTTCTTCCCCACTGTTAACATTCACCAACTTCATCCACTCAGCCAAAGAACATTCAACCAAAAATATTCTCTCTAGTACCCTAACATAAGTAGGAATGCATAGAGGAATAGTGCTGGCTCGGATGTCCCTAAACACACCTCTCTCGGAGGTCTGAGCCCTGAAGCACTGACCGTACTGTATTCATCGAGTACCTAGGATGGTCGGTATGCCTCGATGAATACTAAGCTGTCATAATGTCATCCTACCGAAGCTGTAGAAGCTCTAGGGAACTCTCATCCCTTAGCTCTTTATGGTAAGAGAGCCCCTTCTTTGAGGAAGTTTCTCAAGATTTTCCATAGAAAAGTCACTTCTTTGTAAGATCAGGGTAACCTAAACCCTATCACCATCCTGCTGATCCACGTAGATGGCTCTCTACCAGGACCACCATCTGGTCGAATGGTGCCCTAGCTAGATGGAAACTTGGCCACCTCCACAACCTAGTCCTTAGCCACCTGTGATTTAGGATCACCTCGGAACCTGGGGGGTATATGATGCTGAAACACGTGTAAGGAACTAAGCCTACATGTTTCCTCTACTGGTACTTTCGGTTGTAACTGCTGAACAACGAGTAGTGATATAGTTGGCACACTATCTGAAGGTACCATCTCATGCAACAATCCATGTATCAAAGACTCATAACTATTCAGACCATCCTCATGGTCACGTATTGATATAGACTAGCAGCTAGGATCACCATCTGATATGCTAGTGTCCCAACTAGGTAGAAAAATCTAGCCACAACCTCCATCTAGTCCTCAGCTGCCTGGGGATCTGTCTCACCTCAAAACCTCAGAGGCCTATGACACTGGAAATCATGAAACACGCTCAGTCGGCGTGCACTGTCCTCTAGTGCGGCTAGTGGTAACTGATTCCCAAAAGGTGGTGGTGCTGCTGGTACACCACCCGAAGGTGCCAACATAGTAAGAGGGACCTGCACTGGAGCCTCGTTGCTCGTTGGGCCGTCATCGTGTACTCTCTCAGAAATCCGAGCTGGCTGCCTACATGGAGGCATCCTGATAAGGAACAGGTGCGCCACAGTTATTAAGTAATACCTGATGATCTGACTTAAAGAAATCATAAGAAAAACTTTTAAAAAACATAGGAAATCAGTGTTTTCGTGCGTTGAGTCGGAAATCAGAATTTAGGGTCCTGGTGTATGGATACGTCGGCCGTCGCACCAACACTGGATTCCCCAAACTGAAAACCACACTCATAACACTTAACACTATTGCCACATTAAAAATATCAGAGTCCTAGTTCTTCAGTAGAACTGAATCCTCTGATACCACTTTGTTATGACCCATTCCTCAGGTCCTGTGACATGACTACCCCAAGACCGCCTTCCATAGGCTAGGGGCTGGCAACTAGCACCAGAAAGACATATCCCTAATATGGGAATACATTTAATTTTTTAACCTATATAGACACACAGTCCAAGAACACAACAAGAAGCAACCACGAAGTAATCTACTGTAGTAAAAGTGTGCTGAAAGTAAAGGGGCTAGAATACAAGACCAACTGAAAAGGTACAAGTACAACTGAAATGTAAAAATACAACTAAAAAGTACAAAACAACTCCTGGATCATCCACTGAGGATCCTACCCAAAGGGTAGGTATAGCTCATGAACAGAAGTCTCTGCATGACGTCACACCAAAAGGTCCACCTCTGGGCACCATCCAGTCCTGGCTACCTAAGTCTTAATCAATGCTGTCTGTCATCTGCACAAGATATAACAAGGTGTGGGTGAAACCCGTGCAGAGGTGGGTATAACTATACTAATTAGGGACCCCTAGACCCCCATAGGTCTCCTAGAGTCCCACAAAGAAAAAACCACAAAGCAAGACCACAAACTAAAATCATGAAGAAATAAACATTAACTCTACTTAGGTATATTCCCATACATATACCTAAGCTTTCAAGATATAATCATGTCATACATGAGGAAAGAATACCACAAAGGTAACACCACGAAGGTAGAAGTACCACACAGGTAACACCACGAATATAGAAGTACCACACAAGTAACACCATGAAGATAGAAGTACCACATAGGTAACACCATGAAATTAGAATTACCACACAGTTAACACCACGAAGATAGAAGTAAAACACATGTAACACCATGAAGATAAAAGTACCAAATATGTAACACCACAAAGATAAAAGTACCACACAGGTAACACCACGAAGTTCGAAGTACCACGCATGTAACACCACGAAGATGGAAGTACCACATAGGTAACACCACGAAGATAGAAGTATCACACAGGTAACACCATGAAGATAGAAGTACCACACAGGTAACACCACGAAGTTAGAAGTACCACACACATAACACCACGAAGATAGAAGTACCACACAGGTAACACCACGAAGATAGAAGTACCACAAAGGTAACACCATGAAGATAGAAGTACCACACAGGTAACACCATGAAGATAGAAGTACCACAAAGGTAACACCACGAAGATAAAAGTACCACACAGGTAACACCACGAAGATAAAAGTACCACACAGGTAACACCACGAAGATAGAAGTACCACACATATAACAGACTCATCTCACAATCAAGTATAAATTAAGTACACAAGTACATGTGATTAGTCATAAGACTAGATCATCTTATTCTGTTAAGTAGAAATGCTTCTAACCCACACAGTATCGATAGGTAACTAACCCCCACTAACCCACACAAGATCTAAACCACACAAGATCGATAGGTAACTAACCCCCACTGACCCACACAAGATCTGACCCACATAGGATCGATAGGTAACTAACCCCCGTTGACCCACATAGGATTATTATGCACCGACCCACATAGGTTCAGTATGCACTGACCCACACAGGATATGATAGATGTTGACCCACACAGGATTGATGTTCTTTCTTCATGTTATATCCAGCTACTGGATTCCTCGTACTCAGTGTGCTCTAGTTTTGTAGAATCTTCCCCTTGAGATATTTTTCATACCTTGACCACCACTAATCTCCACAAAAGAGTAATACAAAGGACCTCCATGTCGTAAGGGTTCCAATGTGATAGACAGTGCGTCAATATGACACCCGATCTGTGAGTTATAAGCGTTTTAGTTCCATGGCCCCGGTTAGATTCGGGTTCGATCCAACCCAGTCATACTACAACTATATCCAAAACTCAACCGGAGTATACCAAAAGAACCATATCTCTCCAAGGGTCTCAATTCCATAGACGATTCTTCAAACGGATGTCCGATTCTCAAGTTATATCCCTTTAAGTGTTTCTGGGTCCGGTAGGGCCTGGGTCCGGTCCGACCCGGTCGGACCGACCCAGCCCGACCCGGTCTGGGCTGGGCTACAGAGGGCTCAGCCCGCTTAGACGAGGTCTAACCTAGTCCGTAAGTGGGTGGCTCTCAATGGTCGACCAACCTACAAAGGGAGGCCCACAAGGGCGGTCCAGCCCGAAAAAGGGCAGCTCGCAAAGGGAGGTCCACCAGGCACGCGACCCACTAGGCAGGTGGCCCGGCTGCATGAGGCACGACCCGCAGGGGGGCGTTGACTGCTATCCGCCCGAGCAAGCAAGGGGGGTGAAACCCCCTGGTATTCTGAATGGCCCAGAGGCCGTTCGGCTCCTCCGTAGCGGCGGTGCCACGCGGTGCCACCAGGTGGCTCACGGGCCCCGCTAGAGAGGGTCCTACCGATATCATCGCAGCCGACTGGTGTATTGGACGACATCTCCAGCAGCGTGCGACGACATGCTGTTCTGCCACTCGTGGCTGGCCAGTGTGCCAGCCACCTTCCTCCAGTCCACCGCGACTGACGAGCTGCGGCCCGAGTCCTTCGGTGGCACACTGGTCGTGCCACCCTCTCATTCTACGGCTGGTCAGTGTGTCAGCCAC
Organism: Viscum album; assembly: GCA_963277665.1. NCBI lineage: Eukaryota > Viridiplantae > Streptophyta > Magnoliopsida > Santalales > Viscaceae > Viscum > Viscum album. The sequence goes on along the minus strand of OY728143.1, from coordinate 2,078,742,979 downwards.
CTCCTCTGACTGTCGCGAATGACGAGTTGCGACCGGTTTCTCCGACGACGTGGGTATGCCGCCTCCTCCCTTATGGCCGGCCGGTGTGGGCCACCGCCTTGGTCCCTGCTGGCATCAATCACCTATACCGATGCACCGGTGGTCTTCCACGAAGAACGAATGAGGTAGCAAGGTAGTGGAGGGTTCGACCCGGGTTCATTAGGCCCATGCCCTCTGTGTTAACTTGGAAACAATACGAGGGTGGAAAAATGATTCTAAAACTCTGTAATTTAAAACCAAAAGTAAACCCTACCTCAAGAATGACGGTGAGCGCATGTTTATTGAAGTGGGATAGTGTTCGCCATCCCCCATAACTAGCCTCCAACAATGTCGCTCGATCATTGATCTCCGGTTCGGGGTTTTGGTGTCGCTCGTCACCTCTCGCTGGTACCGGATCTATCCTCTAAGGGTTTGGCATCTTGGTACTTTACCATCACTTCGCTTCTTGGTGAAGATATGTCGATACCCCTCCCCAATCTTCATATAAATAGGAGAGGGGGAGGGTAAGTAATGACGTGAAATTAATGGAGTCCCATTAATTTGGAACCTTCTTAATTCCCCAATGGTGCAATTACTTAGAGTTGAAAGGTCAAGCCATTTATTGGCCTGACACGTCGCTGGTCCCAAATTCTACTTGTCCATTGGAGGAAAAGATAAAAGAGAAAATAAAAACTAACTAAGTTATTTTTATTATTCTTTTAAAATTCCCAAAACATAACTTTTTCTCCAAACCTACTCTGGTCAAAGTGAAACCTCCATTAGGAGAATCCCGGCACTAAGGATTCAAAGGTACCCTCATATTTTTAATCTGAGCACCAGTTCAAAATTTAGAAAATGCTGCTCATGCATTTACTGGACATACCCGAAAAAAAGTTCAGAAAATTATTAACAGTTTCCCTCGACCCGTGCCAATCGAGGTTAGGCTCTGCCTAAGGGTAACACATTCCAACAAACTCAACGATACTCTCATATTTTCAATCCGACTTACCATTTAGAAGTTATGGATTTTAAAAATAAAATAATTGTAACTTAATTATTTTATTTACGGCCAAAAATAACTTCCATAGTTGGCCCGCGCCGACCAATGTTAGTATCTACCTAAAAAAATCATACCCTCACAAGTTTAGCTGTGGTCTCAGATTTTTAATCTGATTCACTGTTAGTGATTTATAAGCATTTGAAAAATAAAATAACTTTATTTAATTATTTTATTTACATTTATTCCATTTTCAGGTTTTCTTACAAGAGGCGTACGCCGACTAAACTTAAGTCGCGCCTAGGGTAAACGTGCCATCCTGAATGCAACAGTTCCCTCAGATTTCTGATCTGGGAAACCGTTTAAGAGTTATTCCACTTTTTTAGAAAAACTACTTATACACACTATTTCAAGTTTAACAAAACTTCGACGGATCATTCCAGGCACTCCAGGCCTCAGAATCACGCATCGTCAGATTTCACAGTCTCAAAATAATTCTATATAATTAAAAAAAATTATACAGAAATTCCATGACATTACATGACCATTATTTGAACCAAGATTAGAAAATAAATTTAGATATTTGGAAGACTTCCATGTGTTTTTTAGACTTGGTTAAAGGAGCGAGAGGTCCCTTGGGTATTCTGTTAGGTTTTGGGAGTACTAAGGACTGAAATACCACTTTAAGGAAGAAGAAGGCATGGCACACAGTTTGTTTGAAACTGTCCAACACTTAGAGGAAATCATGCATCCCAGTACAGTAGAGAAGGAGGTTCCATATGGTTTGGTATAATCATGTGGGGGGGTTTGCACAACCATATGACTTGGTTTAAGTTTTATAGAGAGGGGAAACACACGATTTGTGCATAGTTTCCCAAATCATGCACATCAACCGTAGGACCTACCTCCTTAGGTAGCAACATGAGCATGGTTGGCATATAGTTTGACCAACCATGCGGCTAAACTATGCTCCTCATTAAAGGGTATGAAATTACCTTTTCTCACCCCTTTATTATTTCTTTTCCCTCCTATTTTTGTCTTCCTCCTCCCTGGGCAAAAGCCTCCTCCATGGGTTCTCCTCCTCATCCTATAGGTATAAGAAGATACCCCTTATATGATCTCTGATTCGAGTGCTTTAAAGTGTGTTGGAGAGCCCTTGGTATGTCTGAAACTTTTCTTGCTTCTATTATTCATTTATCTTCTCCCCCTCTATACTAATTTGGTGTGAACTAATTCATCCTATTTTTAGGGAACTGGTCCATTTCTTCATTTTCTCTCGAACTGGACCAAATCAACCCCAATATTGGAAGTGTGGGTTGTACTAAGAATGAGGTAGGTGGTCTATAGATTTTCCCTCAAGTTTAATAATTTTTATAGAATATTTCCATCTACCATGTGCCAGACTTGCCTATCGCCACTTTTAATTTATAAATTTGTTAAAATTAAATTACCTATACTACCCTCCTTGGTATGGTTGGAGGTTATGAACTCAACACAAACAACCTCTTTAGGGAGGATTCGTTTAGTTTCCCTTAAGTGTTTTATGCCATTGTTGAAGCAACCCCTTTGGGTGTTATTTTTATTTACAAACTAAATTGAGATTATCACCTATTTTACAACCACCATTGGGGTGGGATTCTTTATGCCTTGTGATAGAATTGAGTTGCTTAAGTTGAATTGAAGGAACTGTTGATGAATCACATTTTATAATAAAACCCCATTGATGAGGTGAATTGTCTTAAATTTGAAAATATATTTGTATATGTTATGTCTTTCTTGGACTTATGGCATGAGTGTTTTACCATGGCCCTTATGGTTTAACAACCGTATATGAATTCTTAATTATGGTTGAACCATATATCTTTCTTAAATAAACATTTTGAGATGTGTTATGACATGCTCATGTACATGGACCTATTTTTCCAAAAATGTAATGGTAAACAGGTGTATCTCTCTCAATGCATCCTTGTTTTATATTATGACATACTCATTAAAATGTCCTTAATTTTTTTTAATTTAATTGATTAAATGAATTATGAATGCCGTGAGCGAAACATGGGTTTCCTTTCACATTATTTCAAGGACGGGCTCAATATTCTTATGATTAGTTTCACTGATGGGTTGTGTATACGATGGGGGTGATATTGGTATACCAGGATGGGCTCACCGTGCATTCCTCTTACCCCATTATGAGCGATACTAGTTCCCTAGGGTAGACACCCTAAATAGGCTCATTGGTGAGATAGTTGTACCAAGCCATGAGCGAGACCTGATCCCCTATGTGAGATACCAGATACGGTCTCAGAGGTCATTGTCTCACATTAGGCTAGGAGTGATACTCATGATCCCTTTCATAGATCACATCAGAAAGACTCCGATGATGGCGAGAATTTGTGGCACTCTTGGTGGGATACATGGGTTCCTTGTTAAGGTTCACCTTGGATGTGCCCAGGATGCTGCTATTTAATTTTGGAAATTAATTTTTTAGAAAAGGATGATGTTTTTTATTTATTAATCAAGGGACGCATTCGCCAAGCCAAATCACATGCTTGGGTTTGGTCCATCTCATGATAACGGTTTTATGAAACTTTGTTATCAGTCACCACATACCTCACTTGTACAGGTTACCTATGGTTCAGACATTTACAACTTAGGCTAAAGCAGGTTGGTCAGTTAGGTGTCCTTGAGGAACCTGAGTCAACTTGGTTATTTATTTATTTCACATTTCTGATTTACTTTGATATACATGCACACTGATTACTTTATATGCACAAGTTGTATTATACTATAGACACCATTGGTGGTGGCCTACTACATATATCTCTGACCCTACTCAGGCCTCTATTGCACTCGGGTACCTATTTAGATCTTCATGTTCGAAGGTCCATGGATTATGGCTTGTGCTGTGCTGTGTACATGGGAGTTAGAAGCCTAGGAATGAGCTAGTACTGAGGAGGCTCGTGGAGTTCTCCCTCAAGGCATCTATTTATTTTCTTTATTCATGCATTGTACTATGTTAGGTTGATTATTTTGTGTTTCCTAATTTATTAGGTAGAATCATATGGAAATGCATGCATGGCTGTATTGGTGTTGGTCTTGTTTACTCAATTATTATATTTATCTTCCATTGCTTTAACATTTATTATTACCGTTTTTTCTATCGTCTATTGTTTTATACCCGATATACCGCTATGTGTCTCTGAAAATGAGGGTATAGTCTCCCCACCACACCACCATTAGACCCGCACTACTATTCAGTAGCCTTTGACATATTGGGAGGCACGCTTGAGTCCATGTGGTGACTGGTCCGACTACTTGTTTTATAGGAAGTTGGGCCGGGATGTTACATCGAGATTGTAGATGGGTTTTTTTATAATTCTTTTAATATTTTATTTTTCTATTTTTATTAATTTTTTTCTTTAATTTTAAAAAATTATCTCAATTTGGATTCACCATTGTTTTGTCACCCTCAATTGTAATTTGAGATTTGTCCATGGGTAATTAGAGTTATTTTTATAGTCATTTTTTTCCATAAAATTTGAGATTTTTGTCTTTGGGTAATTACAATATGATAATTGAAATTTGATAATTTTTTATATATTAATAATTAAATATATATATATATATATAATGTTTCTTAAAAAGTATTTATATAATTATAAATAAATAAATATATATTTAAATAATAATAAAATTATAATAAATATATTTATTATATTTATAATTATATATATTAATATATTAATATATATAAGTATATATATATAATTATATAAATATATATAATTATATGAATATATTTATAATTATATATAAATATTTATAAATATAATTATTTATAATTAGAATTAAAAATAAATAAATAAATATAAAATTATAACAAATATATTTAAATAATAAATATATTTATTATATTTATAATAAAATATACTCATATATTAATAAATATATAGAATTATATATAAATATATATTTAAATAATTATAAAATTATAATAAATATATTTAAATAGTAAATATACATTATATTTATAATAAAATAGACTCATATATTAATAAATATATAAAATTATATATAAATATATATAATTATATAAATATGTATAATTATATAAATATATTTATAATTATATACAAATATTTATAAATATATTTATTTGTAATTATAATTATAAATAAATAAATATATATTTAAATAATTATAAAATTATAATAAATATATTTAAATAAAAAATATATTTATTATATTTATCAATTAAGTCATAATTAATTAGTAAATATGGACAATAATATGTAACTACCTCATAATCAATCTTATTAATTTAATAATTATTATGGATTAATTAATATTTAATAGCAATTATTACTTATTTACTAACAATAATAGATATTTATTATTAGCTAATTTATTAAAATATAAATAATTACTATTTAGAAATAATTTTTTATTCCAAAATATTATTAAATAATAATAAATAAATAAATAAATAAATAATTATATATATATATATATATTTAAACAAGTTCGGGTCTAATCCCCTTTATTAAATAAATAAAAACATAATAGAGAAGGACACAGATAGACAAGGCACATCTACCTCTAACAGAAAAACAAAGACAAAAAAACAGAAGTCAAAGACTATAACTTTCTTTGATATCTGTTTGGGAGTGAAGACTCATGCTGTGTCAACCGAACCCATGACCACAACCGCAAGGATGATGAACCCTCCTCCATGTCTTGGCCCGATACTATGGACTACCACCACTATATATAATTTCATCATCAAAGGAATCTCTAACATCATTTACTTTAGATACATCCTTATTTTTTTGTTCATCATCTTCACTGCTTTATGAGACAAGAAGTTCAAAATCATTGTGAGTGAGAGTCCAACCACTAACCATTGAATGTACGTTTCTAGATTGTCCATCAATTCCCATGTTGGTCATTTCCCTAGAAGAACTACCTCAATTGTCCACTTCAGCTACCTGTTCTGTGGCATGATCTTCAGCACATACAATTGCTGTTTTGGAGGAGCTGTATATCTTACTCTTAAGAACTTCCTGCTTTTCTACCATTCTATCCACTGATCTGTTAGCATATTTCTCAGATACAACTTTAGGAGGTTGAGAAGGCTTCACAATCCTTGCACAATCAGTAGATTTTAGCATCTCAACCTCTAATTTTTTTATGCTTTACTTGAGGATGGACTACCTCTTGAAAAAAGTTAAAGGACCCTTTAATTGAGGTATATCACTCTCAGAAGAAGAAGCTGAAAAAGGTTTAGGCAGTTCATCCTCAACATCACTTCTGATTGAAACTGGTCCATAGATGAGGTGGCAATAGGCTGTTCACTCCTAGGAACCATATTATGACCATATTTTTTAGAACAATCAACCTCCTCAGTACTTTTAAGGTTCATATCCTTCTCAATATTATTATTGGATTCAATAACCAAATTTCTCCTCACAGTGGAAGCATTCATCATAGTGATTTCATATCCCAAGGGGAAATAACCCCACATAGATTTAGATTTAACAGGGATCTTAGCGTCCACCTTATTTTTTCCCTTATGGGGCCTAGAAGTGACCAACATTTTCTCTTGCATCAGTTGATAATCAACCTTAATTTAAACTACATTCTAAAATTCAAAAATCCCATTTACCTCAACATTAGTGTTTTCCATGACTAGAACCATATGAGGAGGTTCAAATGTATCCATATATTCCAGAGCACATGAAACATTATCCCAAACCATCAATATACCAAGATATGTTTGTTGATTTTCTATCTGAGTCAATTCAGGAGGTAGTCCCTTAGAAATATCAACATCTTGACCACCTCCAAGTCCAGAAACATAAGCCTACTTCTACCTAGAATTGTAACCAATTTCAGGATCTTGATAAGGGGAAATCCCTATAACATCAGTCTTCTGAAAATCAAGATCTTGTGCACCCCCATTGGAAGATCTATCATTCTAAGAGGCTTCACCTTGCTTGGCTTTTCTTTCTACAGTCCTTCTCTACATGTCCTTTCATGAGGTAAGCATCACATGTTAAAGATCTAAAATAGTTGTTCTTAGAGTGTCCAAAAATATTACAGGAATCACAAAAAAGTTTCCTCTCATATTCCATTCTAAAATTAATTTCATAATTGTGTGTCGATAAGATCACTTTATCAATATGAGTGCTTCTTAAATCAACTTCTACCAAGATTATAGCATAATGTCTATACCTGGATAATTTGGTTTCTTTATCCATTTGGATGGGGACTCCTATTACAGAAGCAATATCATATAAGATTTTTGGATTCTAGAGGATCTATGACAATCCATAGATCCTTATCTAGACTTAAAAAAACGAGTTTCTAACTAAAAAGGGGTCAAAATCCATTGACCACTCATGAATGTGGAATGATCCTAGATTAAGATATAATGGCCCAAAACACCATGCTTTCTGAAGTAACTCATGATAAAGGAATAAATAGTGGAAGAATCCATGCCCGATTAAAATACAATTCCAATTAGAAAATCCCCAGATGTAAGAAATTCATATTACCACTTCTACCAATATACAGGGATTTGTTCATTTTAAAAGGAAAAGTGAAGCAACAAGAGAGTACTTTCACATCTCTAACCTTTCTAAAATGGCTTCTGGGTTCACTTTGACATGCACCATTGTACCTTTCTTGATAATTATTCCTTTAGTTGAATCTTTGAATGAGGTCAGGAGTTGAAGGTACTTAACCCCAAATTCTAGAATAGATTCTTCAATTTCATCATGTTTACCCTTAGGTTGGGGAAAAAACCTTTCATAGACTGATCTAGGTTTTCTTCAATTGAATTTCTGGGAATCTTTTTGCTAAATTTTGCTGTCGAATAAACGTCATCATGAGAAACCAAATTAACGCCTTGAAGTGAATTTGAAGCCATATAAGACCAAGAAACATTAGAAGAAACACTCCCGGAAATAAGATGAAGGTCCAGGAAGTGTGAAATATCCATGTCTGAAGAAAGTCCCTAGTTGTTGTTTGAATCACCATGGAAAGCTTCCCGAACCTGCATCCTTCTCTCGATCACCCTAATAATTAATAATAATTAGTAATCATTGATCATCATTAATTATTACTAAGATAATTAAAAATTATTATAACTATTGTAATTAATAATATTTAGGATTGATTAGTAATTTCTAATTTTTTAAACCGATTACTAATTAATATCACATTAGTTAACAATAATTGTAACTTATTTGTAATTTATTAATATTTATTTATTAAAAATAATAACAAATTTATTCATTTCTAAATAATTTTTACAGGGATTTGATGAACCTTATGGGGTATAAATCAATGAAAATATTATTGATTTGAATTATGAAATTTTAAACAACATTGATATTGTCAAATATAATGATTGGATAATATATCAATGATAAATATTTATCACAAAAAATGATAACCATGTTTTTACGAAAAAACAAATTTATAATGGTAAAGACACAATAATGATAATTGTACCAGTGTTAGGAATAACAAATACTATTGTTTATAACACACCCATATATCAAGCGGTCTATTCTATAATTGGATTCCTATGTTAAGATGTAAGTTGAATGAATTTCCCGCATCACCCACTTGAATTAGACTTTCAATTTAGTCACTTAAATTTAGTCTTGATACAAAAAGACTTTTTATTTTAAAATTATGGGTTCCCCTTATTTAAAAAACCCATTTTTTATTTATTTTTTAAATATTAATATTACCGAATCAAATATTATGGATATGAATCGAAAATGGATGGATGTCAATCACATGAAAAAAGAGTATGAATGTGGGGTGAAAGAGTTCATCAGATTTGAAAAACACCATGCATATGACCCTTATCAAATCCTTTTTCCATGTTTATAATATTGTTATTCAAGAATAATTAGTTCACAGGAGTTGGAAGACCACTTGATCTGTCATGGAATAGATTGAAGTTATAAATGTTGGACTAAACACGGGAAAAAAGAAAAGGTAACTAGTGACTGGAATAACACTAGTGAATTTTATAAATCATTTGATATGATTACAAGTGTGTAAAATGAAGAATACTTTATCGAGGTTGTGATTATAGGTGTGAATGATGGTGAAGATCGTATTCAACAAATGAAAATGATAGTTAAAGATGAACTTCTTGATTGTCTAAAATTGTTTGAGAAGTTAAAGAGTTATGAAAAGACACCATTGTATGATAGTCATACTAAATATAAAACATTGTCATCTGTAATGAAGCTATATAATTTAAAAGATAGTAATGGATGGAGTAATGCCAGTTTTACTAAACTATTTTCTATCTTGAATGATATGATCCCATAAGATAATGAGCTTCCCAGTTGAACATATGATGCTAAACAAATGCTAAGTTCAATGGGTATAATCTTTGAAAGAATACATGCCTATCCAAATGAATGTATACTATTTCTCAAGAACCAAAAATAAATTAAATAATTCCCAAAGTATGGTGGTTCTTGATAAAATAATGATGAATCGGGTCCTACGAAAGTTGTTTGGAACTTTCCAATCATTCCGAGGTTTAGAAATCTATATTGAAATGAAGAGACTATAAGGAAATTGATGTGGCACACATATACAAGAATTAAATATAGAAAACTTCTTCACCCAAAAAACTCTCCTCAGTGTAAGATAATTGATCACAAGTACCCTGAATTTGGAAACAAAATAAGAAACCTTCATCTTGTGCTATCTATAGATGGAGTGAATCCATTCGGTTTTCAAATTAGTACTCACATTACATGACTAATTATGTTGGTAAATTATAACTTTCCACTATGGTTATGAATGAAACAAAAATAAATTATGTTATCTACTATCATATTAGGAATAAAAAACCGAGTAATGATATTGATGTTTATTTGGCTCCATTGATTGAAGATTTGAAATTATTGTGGGATTTGGGTATTATGTTGTATGATGCTTACAAAAATGAAGATTTCACATTGAGATCCATGTTGTAAGAGATTATAAATGACTTTATTTATTATAGAATTTTTTTAGGATATATAATTAAAGGAACTTAAGGGGTCCTATTTATAAAAAAGGTACACATTCAATTTGGTTGAAACATTCATTGAAGATTGTGTTTCTAGGACATCATAGATTTCTACCCCGATGACATAAGTACTAATCTTGGATGAAATCATTCAATGAGAGTTCATAAGAATGTACAACACTGTATCCAAAAATAGGTGATCAACTATTTTAGAAAGTAAAAGATATGGAAATTTCTATTGGTAAACCTTTTTTGAGAAACCTTATGAAAATTGTTTGAAAAAATAGATCGTTTTTTGAATTACCATAATGGAATTGTCTATACGTCAAACATTTTCTTGATTTTATGCATATTGAAAAAAAATATGTGACTGTGTCATTGGTATGTTACTAAATGCACCCATAAAAATAAAGGATGAGATTAAGGCTAGGTTGGACATGATTGACATGGGAATACAGAAAGAGTTGGTGCCAATAAAGGGTGAAAAATAGAATTTTCTTTCTCCAGCTACTTATACTCTTTCAAGTAAGGAGAGTATCAATTTTTCAACTTCTTGAATGATGTAAAGGTTTAATAGGGGTATTAATATAATATCAATAATATCGTTTCAATGACTGATTTAAAGTTAAAGGGTCTAAAATCACATGATTGTCATGTTTTAATGCAAGATCTAATGCCTGTAGCATTACATTGCATTTTGTCCAAGAATTACCATCATACATTAACCATGATATATTTATTTTTCAAAGATATATATAGAAAATTTATAGACCTGAAAAATTAACAACTATGGAAAAGTAAATTACCTTCATATTATGTGAGTTGGAAATGTTCTTCCCACCAACATTCTTTGATATGATGATTCACTTGATGGTTCACTTGGTGAGAGAGATTCGACTACATGGTCCTATAAATTATAGATGGATATACCCCATTGAATAGTACATGAAGATTTTGAAAGGGTATGTCAAAATTAAAATTCATCCAAAGGGTTTTATTATAGAGTGATATATTATTGAAGAATGTTGGTCTTGAGTGAAGCAGAAGCGTGCAATGGTGGAAAATATATTAATTATTTTTAATAATCATTACCCAAAACCTTGAGCAAGGATCTTTTACATAACATTTATAATTAATTTATTTAATATTTGAATAAATAATTACCTGGGATTAGTAAATTTATTTGTTGATGAATGTTGATCGTCTGAAAAGACCCTTTCAAATTACATTTGTTGCACTGTAAGGATCCAAGGATAGAATCCCTCTAACAGAGATCCATACATGATCCAACGATATTTAAGTAACACCACTCGATCTATGGGTGCTAGTGTGGTGAATAGAACATATTTTGTTGTTTGTTCTTGATTGATCATTCTGTGATCTTGAAGAAATCTCTCTTGTGTTTCTTGTTCTTGAGAGACAGAGAGAAGGAGTCGAGAGATAATTTTTTGTGTGCAACAATTATCTATTCTCAAAATTTGGATGAAATACACAATAAACAAATTCATATATTTATAGAGTTAGGATTTATGTTAAAATTTTATTTAATTTCATACTATACATTAAATAACATTTATTACCTTTAATAAACCACATGCCACATAATAATAATATTATTTTATAGTGTGCCAAATTACGCAGATTGATAAATAATATTTATCGTCTTTTAAATAATTATTTTATCACCAGACACAGTCTTGGTCCATTTGAATTCCTCAGTATTTACTGAATAACTAAATAAATATTTAATTTATAAATTATTATTTCATTCATATACTAGTGTATAAATATTTATTAAATATTCAATTAAATAAACAATTTTTTTTATTCACATGAATGTGGATAGATATTTATTTAATTTATGTGATCAATATAAATTGAATAAAATTATTCCTCAGTCTTTTGAATAATATTTATTCCATTAATTAAATTCAAATAGAATTTAATTGAGATCAATGGAAACACTTAGTGTGTGATCCTTTATGATTATTTCTCGTTGGAATTATGTGAGATTACCTAAATTCCAAGATTACTGTCTAGTAATGGGTTAAGGAACTCAAGATAAAGAAGTTAATGTCACAATTATGAAATCCACATATGAACACTCACTGTGTAATATAATCCCTTTGTCACAATATCTTATCAAGCAGGTTGCATAATGATGCCATCAACCTATTTGCTCGATACATCTTTCTTTGACTATCTAAAATAAATGTGTCATTACACTGTGGAAATTAAATTTATGTGATAATTATATTACAATCAAAGGCCCAAGATATCAACTCCTATAAATATGGTAGGGAAAAATCCTTCCTCAACTTACCCATTAATGACACATCAATCGTAACACACCTAATGTACCCTACTCCCGCCAATATATGACGATATGGTTTTTGTCAGTAAATATAAGTGAATGAGTCATGAAATGTATCAATGATAATATTCAAGTCTAAGGATCATTACACACAATCACATATAGGAATATCCAATAAAACTAAAACATGAAGAATTCCTACTGGTGGGTCTGTTATCATAATCTCCTATCGTAGATATTACCAAGTGAACTCTTCATGAGAAGAATCCTCATCCACTTTGAGTACCTGTACCTGATGGTCAAAATACTATGCGTCCCATAATATCACATTATCCAAACAGATAACAATACTAATAATATTGTAACAACACTTCAAGGTTCTCTCATAGTAATTTCTATGACCTTATCAGTGCAAAAAACACTCTTGGACATTATTATATTAAATACATGTAGAATAATGAACATTATGTAATAATATGTTTAATTAATATTCAAGTCATCAAATATACACGTAATCAAAGTACAATAATTTGGTGATAGGACATAGAATCTGTGACAACCGGGTCCCGGTGACAGCACAGACACCCCGCCTTAACATGGCCGTCGGGTCCTGGCCTACCAGGTACCACCAATTGCCCCAAAGACACATGGGGCCCACTCTAGGGCCCACCCACGTGCTTGATCAGGTCATCTGACTAATGATAGTCTCCACAAGACAACACATGTCCTTTCCAGTACGCTTTGTCCTTACTCATACACACCCTACAAGACTTCCCAAAACGTCACCCATCCTGATAGTCTCCACAAGACAACACATGTCCTTTCCAGTACGCTTTGTCCTTACTCATACACACCCTACAAGACTTCCCAAAAGGTCACCCATCCTGATTACTACTCCAGGCCAAGCATGCTTAACTGTGGAGTTCTAATCAGACAGGCTCCTGAAAAGAAAGGTGCACCTTGTTGGCATGAGTCATATCATTTAGTCATTTAACCCTTTATCATTCAGAGGTGTTACATTCACCCCCTTTAGAGCACAACGTCCTCGTTGTGGGCCCTACATCTCAACCCAGGCAGTGCACCACACTTAAGGTTGGGTACCACCTCTGATACCAAATGTGACAACTGGGTCCCGGCGACAGCACAGACACCCCGCCTTAACATGGCCGTCGGGTCCTGGCCTACCAGGTACCACCATTTGCCCCGAAGACACATGGGCCCCACCCCAGGGTCCACCCATGTGCCTGATCGGGTCATCTGACTAATGATAGTCCCCACAGGACAAAACATGTCCTTTCTAGTGTGCTTTTTCCTCACTCACACACACCCTGGGAGACTTCCCAGAAGGTCACCCATCCTGATTACTACTCCAAGCCAAGCACGCTTAGCTTAACTGTGGATTTCTAATCAAACAGGCTCCTAAAAAGGAAGGTGCACCTTGTTGGCATGAGTCATATCATTTATTCATTTAACCCTTTATCATTCGGGGGTGTTAAAGAATCAAAAAAACTCCCACTTGAAATAGAGCCAACTTCCAAAGACTTCCAGTCCACTATACCTCACATGATAATCATGTTTCTACTAAGTCAAGGATTTCATCAAGGGGTCTTCCACATTGTCTTCCATGGAAATACTACTCACTATAACCTTAACTCTATGATAAAAATCCATGAAGAGATGATACTTCCAAGGTATGTGCTTCATCTACTGATGTGACCTTAGATCTTTTGCGAGATCCACCACTATAGTATTACCACAATAGAGTGTGATAGGATCTTTACTACAAGGTACTGTGTCAATATCTTGGATGAAGTTTCACATCCATACTTCTTACTTAGCTTCCTCAGTAGCGGAAATATACATAGAATCAACTGTAGAATCTATAACCATCTCTTACTTTGAGCTCTTCCAACTCACAACACCTCCATTCAAAGTGAAGATGTATCCCGTTTGTGACTTCATGTCATCTTGATTAGTTTGAAAAATATAATCTACATATACTATGATGACTTGTTCCTCATATCCTCTATACACTAGTAATATATCCTTAGTACACCTTAGATATTTAGGGATAGTTTTTATCTCCATACAATGTGGTCACTTGGATCATCTTCATATCTGCTTACCACACTTAATGCTTAGGAAAACTCTTTCCTAGTACATCATATAGTATACATGACTAATCCAATCGTTGATGCATATGAAATCCTTTCCATTCTATTTCTTTCCTCATGTATCCGATGACACATTTTATTGGAAAGATAAATGCATGTGATGCTAGAAACAATTCCCTCTTGTATTTTTTCGTACTAAATCTCTTCAGTATCTTGTTAATTTTTGTAATTTGACTTAGGCTAAAAAACCTCTTGGATATATTATGATGGATCCTGATCCCAAGAATACATGTTTCCTTTCCCATGTCCATCATAGAGAAGCATTTATTCAACCATTTCTTAACAAACTATAAGACTGGTATTTTGTTTCCTATGAGTAATATGTCATCAACATGTACTCTTAAGAAAATGAATGAACTTCCACTAAACTGTTTATATATTCAAGGATTGAATTCATTCTTTATGAATCAAAATTCTGTTATGTATTCATCAAAATTAATGTTCCATGACCTAGATTCTTACTTTAATCCATAAATGGTTTTTTGTAATTTTCATACCTTATTGGCATCCTTTGGAGTCACAAACCCTTTAGGTTGTGTCATATAGACATCTTTATAAAGGTTCCCATTAACGAAGTCTATTTTTATACCCATTTTCAAATCTCATAGTCATGGTAAGATATAATGGAAAGTATAATTATGATGGATTTTCATATTGAAACTGGTGAAAAGGTTTCATTGCCATCAATGCCTTGGCGATGTTTAAACCCTTTTGCAACCAGTTATGCCTTATAGGTATTTAATTGTCCTTCCATGTGTAGTTTCTTCTTGAATACCCATTTGAAACCAAAAAGATTTACATCTACTAGAGGTTCTACCAAAATCCAAACTTTATTTTGGTACATGGAATCCATTTTAGAATTCCTAGATTATTTCCACTTGGAAGCTTCTATGCCACTTACTGCTTCCTTGTAGGTTAGAGGATCATTATTATCAACTAAAAATGAGTCACTATCCTTGGTGACTAGAAAACCATAAAATTCTAGTTCTCTAACCTCTCTTTTAATCCTATGCAATAATTGTGTCTCTAGAACAATTTATTCTTCCATGGGGCTTTTTGAAATCTATTCCTATACCAACTATTGTGTGCCTTGAGCCTCGACTTCATCTAAGTTTATCTCAATCCCACTATTTATTTTAGATACATTCTTCTTATTAAGGAAAATGGAATATACTTCCACTATATAATTTTTGTACGAGGGGTCATATAGCCGATATCCCCTTGTTTCCTTGGGATATACTATTAAGGTACACTTTGTGCCTCGAAGTGTAAGTTTATTACCTAAATAGGTCTAAAAAAATGCTTCACTTCCTCACACATGTAAATTCGATAAAATTGTTTTTATTCCACTCTAAAATTCATATGTAACATCATTTATAAATTTATTTGGTACTCAGTTTAGTATATGTGATGCTATTTGTAATGTGTATCCCTAAAAGGATAATGGAAGACTCACATGACTCATCATTGATCTCACCATGTCCAACAAGCTGATATTCCTCCTTTATCTTACACTGTTCCACTAATGTGTGTAAGGAGGAGTGAGTTGGGATATGATCCCAAAATCCCATAAGTAATCAATGAACTCTTGATTAATATATTCTCCACCATGGTCTGAGCATAGTTTCTTAATATTATTAACAAGATGGTTCTCAACTTCATTCTTATATTCCTTAAATTTATTAGAATAATCCAACTTATACCTCATTAAGTAGACATATCCATATCTAATAAAATAATCAGTAAAATTTATGAAGTATTATTACCCACCCCTTGCTTCAATAGGAAATGTTCCACACAAATTGGTATGAACTAATTCAAGAATATTTTTAGCCCTTTCACCTTTCCCAGTAAATGGAGATTTGGTCATTTTTCCTTATAAACATGTGCGGTATACGCCAAGTTGTTTTAGTTCAAAATAATCTAAATATCCATCTTGATGTAATTTAGTCAAGCACTTTTCATTTACATGACCTAATCAGTGATTCTAAAGTTGGGTGTGGTATGAGTCATTTGAAGTAACTTTGTTATCAATTTCCATTACTTGGTTTGTCTAATCCAATACATAAAGACCACCATTTAAATGTTCCTTACCATAAAAAATGTTATATTTATAAAATAAGAAACATTTATTCCCAAATTTAAAAATAAATCCATTTGTATCTAGTATGGATACAGAAATACTGTTTTTGGTAACTAAAGTCACATAATAAAAAAATAAATAAATCCAAGATCATTCCAATAGTAAATGTGAGGTGGTAGTACCTGATAGCTACCATAACAAGTTTAGCTTTGTTGGTTACTCGTAGATCCACCTCCCCTCAGTCAATCATTCTAAATCTACTTGGTTCCTATTTTTGAGTATATATGTGATCACCATAAGATGAATCTAATACCCAATTTATAGAAACAGATAAATTGAACTTGATAATAAGTTCACCCAAAGATTCCCCTTGCTTCTTTGGTTGGGTGCAGTTTTTCTTCCAGTGGCCCTTCTTTCCACATGCAAAACAAACAAAATCCTGCTACCTTGCTTGCCCCTTGATCTTTATATTCTTGGAAGGGCATGAAGAAGCTTTGGAATTGAATCTATTTCCTTTCCCTTTATGTTTTTTCACCATAAATATTGAAGGATTTTCATGCTTTGTATCCTTATCTACTTGGAAAATAAGATCGAGACAATCTAGCAGAGGCTTCTTAATGTTGTTCATATTTAAATTGAAAACAAAGATGGAGAAGATCTGAGGGAGTGATGCCAGAATGAGATTTATGCTCAGTTATTCAAGGATTTTAAACCCTAAAACCTCCAGGCACTCAATATAGCCAATTAGATTAACTACATGAGGACTATATGGGGAACCCTCTCCAAGATTTCTATTAAAGAGTGCCTTGGAAATATCAAACTGTTCTTGTCTAACTCTCTCCTGGTAAAGACCATAGAGGTGGTCAAGCATTCTATATACATCCATGTTTTCATGAGACTTCATGAGTTCACTATACATAGGCAAAAACATGAAACATTTAATATCAAACACATTTTACATATGTTTCTCATAGACTAGGATCTCTTTATCACTCACCTCCTTAGTAGGCAGATCAAGAAATGAGGATTCTAACACATAAGATTTTCGTTCATGGATTAGGACTACCCAAAGGTGTCTGTACCATTCCTAGAAGTTACTACCAGTTAGGTGGTTGTATTTATCCAATATTTACCATATGAATAATTTTTATGATGATATTTTCATTTTATTATAAAATTAAAATAGCATATTATTAGTACTTTTCTTGATTACAAATTGGGAGAGATATTGATAAATTAATTCTTTTTGATTAAATCTCCCACTATTTTATCAAGTTTCAATAGACCTAAATATTGAACTCATAATGTCTAGTTTATTTAATATTCTAGTGTAAAGGATCCATATTCCCCTTTTTTATAACCCCAAAGGGTTGGTCAAGCTACTTTAAAGTATTTATATAGGCAGTTCATTGCCAACTACAAGCTTCTAACTCCCTGATCCGTTGAGTGGACTCCCCTATCCTAAAATCCTAACTTGTATTTCATAACACTTGCCTCTAAATTACACCAAGTATAGTAAGGCATACTCCTCTTGATGTAAAATGGTTAATTCAACCCAAAAACTTCATAAAAACCCCCCTTATAAAAGTAAGTTTCCCAACAAGGGTTTGTTAGACACTTAGTTATATTGAGTTTCATTCACAATCAAGTAATGGAAGGCCAAGTCTGACTTAATATTTGGTTGAGGGATTCTAGTTCATTATGTATAAATTTTATCTTGTTTTATCCTTTATATGTCTTGTTAATATTAGGTGGATGTTACTTAATTAATTAATCATTTTAGATAAACCATTTATGCATAATTCATTCATTTAATTTATTATGCATAATTTTAACTTGTTTTATCCTTTAAATGTCCTGTTAATATTAAATGGATGTTACTTAATTCATTAACCATGATGGATAAAACATTTATACAAAAAATATTTATTTAAATTCCATATTTTCACATTAATTCATTTATTTATGTGACCATGGCCTTGAATCCATACAATAAATAATTACATAAATATAAATAAATAAATAATTAAATGACCCATTACTGAGATTTATCTAATGGTTTATTTAATGAACCAACATTAAATCAACCTATTAACTAGGGTAAATAACTCCTTTTTCTTGTCTTGACATGATTTACAACATTCCAACTTTACACCTATGTATTACATAAGATGGAATCATTATGGTTCCATCTTGAACAACGTCTATATACCTTGGGATAATCCATTAATTACATGTATTTATGACTCACATACAGGTGAAGGGATATAAAGGATTTTTTTATAATGAGATAACATAAATATCCTTTGACACACAAGTCCTACATAATTATACCACTTAATTACCTTTTTATCAAGTATATTCTAATATATTCTTTTGGTTTCCCTTTTTTTTTCAGGTGAGTATTGCTGAACATGAAATTGGGAGGGTACCTATAATGGAGAAGTCAAGGATTTTTTGGAATTTTCAACATAAAAATATGCAGTTTTTTGCTGCTCATTGGGTACTTACACACCATGTAAGTGATGTACACACCGTGTAATGTATGATGAAAAAAATATATGAATTGGGTACATGTCGTGAGTGATTTTATACACCGTGTAATAGGTACATGTCATAAACGTATAAAAATATAGTTTTTAATAAAAAGTTGATGGGTTTTTCGGTGTATATGAAACTTGAGGATTACATGATGTGAAAATGGTTTATACAATTTGTAAATGTCGCAGTATCAGTTTTTTAGGTCATTATATGAGTAATATTTTTCATTCATTCTTTATGTATCCTTCCTTTATCAACCTAGAGAGCTCCCTATGTAATTTTAGGCGACTCTTTTCTATCCAGATAAATCCATTCAGTGATTGATCACCATTGGGTGGGATTGCTTCTCTTTAAGTAAGTGTTTCTTTTAGTTCTTATTTGGTTTGTATATGGTTTTGTAATCAGATTTTGTTTTCTATCAATATTTTTATCCTCTTGTCATGCCTTATCTTCCTAAGGCAAATCTTGTGGTTTCCTTTCTTCATTGTTAAAGGAAGTTAGGTTTTATAAATCCTTGTGGTAGGTGGATCTGTTCAAGTGTTCTGATTTCTTGAATTTCTTATCATTCTTATTTATTTCTTGAGATTTGAAATGGAATTTCATGTTTTGAAATTAAAAAGGGAATGGGTTCATGTTTAAAAGTGGATTTTACCTTGAAAATGAAATTTACTTGATTTGAAATTGAAAAATAGTTTTTCAAACTCTGAATCAAATTGGATTGGTTTTTAAATGGTTTTATAAAAATATGATCATGGTTTTTAAAATGGAAATTGAAAAACATTTCATAGTTGGAACCTTGGGTGTGTGGAGAAATAGACATGGGTAACCTTAGTGTGTGTGACACCACTAGGAGGTAACCTATTATATATCGATGGATTGTAGAAGAACTCAATGTTAGTTGGATCCAACCTTATGCCTTTTTAGGATAATGAGTGTTTAATACATATTATCCCATAGTATAGAGCCCAACTAGAAGGTGAATTTTTGTTTTTGGTTGTTTATTACATGATATATTATTTCATGGGTGTTGGATCACATGCATGTTTATATTTTTATACTTTTACCTACTTGTTTTGGATTTAAAAAATATGATATGCATTTTTTGAAAACTAAAGGATTGTTTGAGAAATGTTTTCAAATTGTTTTTATTTATAAACATAATTATAAAACCATTTTATTTTAAAGTTTTAACTTGTGAATTATTATTATTCGAACTTATATAGATTTCTTGGTGGTATCCTACTAGGATCTATTGCTCACACCCTACTTCTAACTTTGGGTGGATATAGACCTTATTTTATAGGATGTAGGTAAATGAATGGAATTCTATAACATGACAGATTCTCTTTATGTTGCTATTCCATTTTTAGGATGGCTTGAAGGTGACAGTTGGTCACATGGATACTAGTTTTTCTAGACTCATTGTTCTTTCTGGTTTATCTTGTTTAGATTGATTATATCTCCCTTTGTTCTGATTAATACTCTAGTTTTATGTCTTGTTTTTTTGATATTAAAAACTTATTTAGTTGTCTTTATTATACCCCACCTCGTAATTGGTTGACTTGGGTGGTTGGTCTAGTTTTCCTAGGTTGGTCTATTACAATTTGGTATAAAAGGGGTTACTTAGCCTGAAGTGTGTCAGCACTATCTGATTTGGTTCTGTGTTTTAGGTAGAAAGGAAAAGAATCATCAGAATTTGGAAAGTAGGTATAGAAAAAGGTCCTAGACAACTCCCTCCTGTGGTTGAATCTGAGTTTCCATGGGTGGTCTAAAAACCTTTACTAAGTCTAAGACCTAGTATTTAGGTTCATTTGAGTAAATTTTATGTGAAATTTATTTAAATTAACCTATCTAAAAAGTTTGGGTAGTTGGTGTGTGTAAGGTCGTATGAATAAACTAAGTGGGGGAGTTTATTTATATGGGCTTGTTTCTTTAAAAAGATGTTTTATTTTTGTGGTAGAATTCATAACTAATTTAAATTCTTATTGTTTTAAAGAATTTTTTTAGATTCTAGAAGTTGGTTTGTTGGTTTGGGAGTTTTTCATGACTGATTGATTATTGTATTGTGTTTAACTAACAATTCCTCCTAGAAGAGCTCTTCTAAATACAAGAGGGGAATCTATGAGGCTGGTTCTGCAGGTGGATCCTCCAGTGGACTATTTTTTGGTTGAAGCACTAATCTACACCACTCAAACTCTAGGGTTAATGGATATAATGAATCCATGATGAGTAGTGGATCATGGATCAGAATTTACCAAGAAGCGTCCACCTATCTTCTATGGTGATAAAGGGACCCAAGAATCAGCGGAGTGTCTTGAACAAATTGAATTGATCTTTAACTTTTTTAATACTTCTAAAGATTCTCGGGTTGGTTTTTCTACATATATGCTCAAGGGGCCATGAAGGAGATGGCATGAATCTATAGTTCAAGATAAGTTTCATGAAGGTCTTACCTGATATTCTTTCAAAAAGATATTTAATCAGTAGATTTATCATGAGACTTTATGTGTGGAAAATAATTGTGAGTTTCTAACCTTGGAGTAAGGGGAGCATACTATTATAGAGTACTGCACCCATTTTGCTAAGTTGGTGCATATGGAACCAGAGATTGTCACTAATTATTACCTGAAGGCTTGGAGGTTTAATATGGGATTGAGGGAAGATATTCAGTTGATGATTGTGCTTTTTTTACTTTTGAAATTTGTGGAGATGGTGGATAAAGAATCTTTGACTGAAGTAGACATAGATGAAAGGAAATGTTTGTGGAGAGCTTCAGTAGGTGAAATAGTTATCTAGGGTGGTTCTTCTGGTTAGAAAATGAAGCATAAAAGTAGTCAGTTTTCTGTAGAACCAGTTTAGGGGATTATTCAGGGAAGCGACAAGTTATTTTCTAATAGTGTGGGGGGATTCGTCAAACCAGGCCTTATTATATAGAGGATCCTAGTAATTTCCATCTTTGTGGGTGATATGGAAATCTAACATGTTTTTGTGATAAGATGTCCCAAGGAAATAGGGTGGGATCCACTTTCACTAAGGGATCATAGTTTCATGATGATGCTCCCAAAGGTGGTGGGTAACATTGTTAGAACAATGGGTATTTCTAGGTGGCTAATTTCGGATGGATTTATGCAATAGAGTGCGCACCTAAGGAATCTGAAGTAGGTCCAACTACTATTATATGTTCAACGTTTATTTCATCTTTTATGGCACTATATTTGTTTGATATAGGTTCTACTCATTCTTTTATATCTTTAAAGTTGGTTGATATGTTGGGTTTTGTTCGTATCTTATGTCTTTATTTTTGGATATTTCCACACCTTTGGGAAATAAGTTTGAACAAGGTTTCAATTGCACCGCTAGTCAGGTGGTGAAAGCCAAGTTCTTGATCTTGAATATTTGACTTAATTATCAGTATGGATTGGATGATCAACATGAAGGCCCAAGTATAATTTTATCATCATCAAGTACATTTATTATCTACTGATTAGGTCACTCATGTTTTCCAAGGTGTGTGGGACTTTAGATTAAGAAGGGAGGGGCTTGTTGTTCATTATGATGGTATAATATCATGCCAGTTTTCAGAAACGTTTCTTAATGAAGTTGACCCTTGCTTGGGTGGTAAACTACCTGCTATTGTGTATGAATACCCTAAGGAATTTTTAGATGTTTTTTTGGTTTACCACCATGGATATAGGTTCAGTTTACTATTGACCTACTCCTAGGAATGATTCCCATTTCTATTCCATCTAATAAAATGGCACCTGCTGAGTTGGCAGAACTTAAATTCCAACTTGAGGACCTAGAGGAAAAAGGATTTATTCATCCTATCATGTCACTATGGGCTTCACCAGTACTATTTTCTAAGAAGGAATATAGAAGTCTCAGGATTTCTATTGACTACCGAAAGTTGGATCGGGTGACCTTTAAGAACAAGTGTCCTTTACCCAGAATTGATGATATTTTTGATCAGCTTAAAGGGGCTCGTTTGTTTTCTAAGGTTAAACTATGGTTAGGGTACCACCAGTTGATAATACAAGAAAAGTATATATCAAATATATAATTTAGGATTCAATATGGGTATTTTAAGTTTTTGGTTATGCCCTTTGGTCTCACTAATTCTCTTGTGGTGTTTATGGATTTGATGAACCAAATATTTCATATACTATTGGAATATTTTGTTGCTATTTTCATGGATGATTTTTTGGTGTTCAACAAGTCAGAGGAGGAGCATAGTGACTATTTAGATATCATTCTTAGAACCTTTAAGGAACATCATCTGTGTGGTAAACTTTACAAGTGTGATTTTTGGATCCAGGAAGTGAAGATTTTTTAGAATCTGATACATGAGAGGGGTGTATCAGTAGATCCTAAAAAGTTACAGTCAATTATTTATTGGTAGAATCATATAAATGCGTTTGAGATATGAATATTCTTGGTTTTTTTGGTTATTACAAATGGTTTTTTAAATACTTATCAAAGATTGCAACTCCAATGAAACATTTAACCAATAAGGGTGTAAAGTTTTAATGGAACAAAATTTTTTAGAGATATTTTGAGGAGTTTAAGATGAGGTTGATTTTATAACCACTTATGATTCTTCCAAAACTAGGGTTGGGTTATGATTTTTTCTGTGATTATTCTAGTACGAGTTTGGGATGTGTCTTGATACATGGGGAAAAAGTTGTGTCTTATATCTCTCTCTAGTTATTAACTCATGAGAAGAACTACCCTTCCCATAATCTTGAGTTGGAAGATGTTATGAATTTACTCAAAATGTGCCATCACTATCTCTTTGGATAATAGTTTATGGTACATTCTAATTATAAGATCCTGAAATATATTTTTATTCAGAGATATCTGAACTTACGATAGAGATGTTGGGTTGAGTATCTTCAGTACTTTGATTTTGATATCATATATACCCATTGGAAAGTAAATGCGGTTTTTGATAAATTGATTAGAAAATTACCAACACAAGTTGTGAAGGAATTAGTTGAGAAATGGTATCTGATGAGTTTGTTTTCCAAGATGAGTTTGGGAGTGAAGAAGGTTGGAAGATAGGTGTTATTGGCTGTAGTAAAGTTTGAATCATCATTTGATGTGAGAGTTCAACTTAAGAATATGGTAGAATTCAAGATCCGATGATTAGGAGAAATCCTAAATGGTGGGGAGACATTGGGCATGTGGTCTCAATCAACTAGTGGAGCTTTGTGCTTTAAAAGTAGGTTGGTTGTTCCTTTTTCCTTGAGACATGAGTTATTATAAAGTGGACACCGATCATGTTGGTCCATGCAACCTGGGGAAACAAAAATGTATCATTATTTCAGATGTTTGTATTGGTGGTTGGGGATGAGGTGATTAGTTGTGGATTTTATATCACGGTGTCTCACTTGTTAAAGAGTTAAAGCAGAACACCATAGACTTGTAGGGTTGTTTCATCCTTTACCAGTTCTAGTATGGAAGTGGAATTAAATTTACATGGATTTCATCATTGGTTTACCAAGAACTCATAGTGGGAAGGATGTGATTTGGGTGATTATTGAAATACTCAATAAATAAAAACATTTCTTAATGATAAAATAAATAACGAAAGTGGAACAATTTAGGGACTTTTATGCCTGAGAGATTGTGAGAATTTATGGAGTTCCCTCTTCAGTTTTTTCTAACAGGGACTCATGGTTCACATCTAGATTTTGGAAAGGTTTTTAGGAGGCTATGGGTTACCGATTGAAATTAATAATTAATTATCATCCATAGATGTATGGACAGACATATAGGGATATCCAGGTTCTTGAGGATATGCTTTGGGCTTGTGTACTTGATTTTGGTGGATCTTGGGATAGTCATTTGACTTTGGTCAAGTTTTCCTATAACAATAATTATCAAGCTTCGATCGGGTGGTTCCCTTTGAGGATTTGTATGGGCAACCATGTTGATATCCCTTGTGATGGGCAGAGTTGGGAGAGTGGTCCTTGGTTGGGATGAGTTTGGTTCAGAAGATGATAAAGATAGTATAGTTGATCTAGAGGCATTTGATCATGACACAAAGTTGTCATAAATCTTATGTGGACCATCTTTATCGACCGTGGGAGTTTGAAGTTTGTGATTGGGTATTTCTTAGAGTTTCACCTCGCTTGGGACATCATCAGTTGGGTAAGGAGGGTAAGTTGGCACTGAGGTTTGCGGGCCCCTTTTAGATCATTGAGAGGCTAAGAGGGTGGATTATCAGTTTCTTTTAACATATGAATTGACTTATAAACATTAAAATTTTTATGTTTCCAAGTTGAGTAGTTATATACAAGATATTTACCATGTTATTATATGGGAGGATGATGATCTTGATCCCGATGCCACTTTGGTTGAGCAGCCGGTTCAAATTATTGATCACCAGGATAAGATACTATGTGGTAAAATGACCCCCTTGGTCTGGGTACTGTGGTAGTGCAGATATGATCACTATGAGATATGGGAGCATGAGTCATTGATGAAGCAATAATGTCCTTTTCATTTTACAGATCTAGGATCTTGAGCTCTATCTGGGGACATAAAGCTTTTATGGTGGGGAGATTGTAACAACCAATTACCTTTCTATCAGGTATATTCTAATCTTTTCTTTTGGTTTCCCTTTTTCATTAGGTGAGAATTTCAAACAATGTAATTTAGAGGATACCTATAATGGTGAAGTCAGGTATTTTTTGGAATTTTTAACATAAAAACCTACAGTTTTTACTGCTCGCTGGGCACTTACACACTGTGTAAGTGATATACACACTATGTAATGTCTTCTGGGAAGAATCCATGAATTGGGTACATTGTGTGAATGGTTTTACATGCCATGTAATAGGTACACTCTATGTACATATAAAAATACTATTTTTATTAAATATGGGATGGATTTTTCAGTGTATACAGGCCCCAAGGATTACATGATGTCAAAATGATTTACTCATCATGTAAATGTTGTGGTATTAGTTTTGTAGGCTGCCATATGAGTGATATGTTTCATTAATTCTCTGTGAATCCTTCCATGATTGACATATAGATCTCCTTAAGAAATTTTAGGTGACTTATTTCCATATGCATCGATTTTTTCAGTGATTGATCATCATTGGGTGGGATTTATTCTCTCCGAGCAAGTGTTTATTCTAGTTATTCTTTGGTTTGGCTACATTTTTTTAATCAGATTGTGTTATCTGTCAATCATTTTCAGCCTCATGTTGCGACTTTTCTTCTGAAGAAAAATTTTGGGGTTTCCTTTCTCCATTGTCAAAGGTGGTTAGGTTTTCTACATCCTTGAGGTAGGTGGATCTATTCAAGTGTTCTAATTTCTTAAATTTCTTATTGTTCTTATTGATTTGTTGATATTTTAAATGTAATTTCATGTGTTGAAATTTAAAAGGGAAAGGGTTCATGTTTAAAAGGGGGTTTCCCTTGAAAACATAATTGACTTTATTTGAAATGGAAAAAAGGATTTTCAAACCCTGAAGCATATTGTCTTGAATTTGAAATGCTTTTATAAAAATTTGATCTTGGTTTTTAAAATGTAAATTGAAAAATATTGCATAGTTGGAACCTTAGGTGAATAGATATAGAGACACATGTAGCCTTAATATGGGTGAAACAACTAGGAGGTAACCTATTGTATATCAATGGATTGTGGCTAAACTCGATATTATTTAGATCAAGCCTTATTCATTTTTAGGCTTGTGAGTTTCTAGTATGTATTTTCCCATAGTCTAGAGCCTAACTGGAAGGTGCATTTTTTTGGTTGATTATTACATGAAATATTATTTCAGGGATGTTGGATCACATGTATGTTTATATTTTGATATCTTTACCTTATTGTTATTACATTAACAAATGTGGCATGAAATTTTTGAAAACTCAAGGATTTTTTGAGAAACGTTTTCAAATTATTTATATTTATAAATATTCTTTGAAAATAATTTTTTTAAATATTGAACTTGTGTATTCTTATTATTATAAATTTTTTATATTTCTTGGTTGTATACAACTAGGATATATTTCCCACACCCTACTTATTTCTTTGGGTGATTGTAGAACTTGTTTTTAAGGATGTAGGTAAAGGGAAGGTCATTCTGTAGCATGATGCCTTCTATTTATATCACTATTCCAATTTAGGGATAGTTTGGAGGTGATAGTTGGTCACATGGAGACTAGTTTGTCTAGACTTTTTTTTTCTAGTTTATCATATTTGGATAAGTTGCATCTCCCTTTGTTCTGCTTCATAATCTAGTTGTATGTCTTGTTTTTATAATGTTAAATATTTGTTCAGTTATCTTTGTTATACCCCACCCCATAATGGGTTGACTTGGGTGGATGGTCTGGTTGGATTGGGTTGGTCTGTTACAATAATAATGGAGGGAGGGATGACACATAGACCATCATATTTAATTTAATAATAAATAATTACAAACCCATGTAACAATTTAAATTAACACATTCAATGAATACATAGGTCTTGGTCAATTTCATGAATGTTCATACATGTAATGAATATGAAAAAGTTTCCAGATAACATTTATTTATTCTTTATTATTAAGATAAACTTACTTACATTAATTAATTAATATATTATTTTCTTAATTTTCTTTTATCTTAATGATCATTTGAACTTAATTAGAGATACCCATAATTTATTGAATTCGTGGAAATTAAATGGTATAAATAATAATGAAATATTCATTACAATAAATCAATTAAGAATTTAAAAATATTTAAAACCATTATTAAATTGTCAAATACACAATAGGTGTTAATCAATAAATTAAGGTTTTAATGATGTAATTTTCAATTTAATGTAATTTAATTCTTCAATTAATTATGAGACTACCCAGCATGTACAACCCAACTAAACACCATGTACCTCAGTTTTCATGTATCCGAGTCACAAGCCTAGGGATTCGGTGTGTAAACTCATCTAGATTACACAACATGCACATGCAAGATACATTCCATTTATCTACTTTCCATGTGCCAGATTGGCCTGGTCAACACACTGTGTGCAATAAATGAACCACGTATAATTAATTGCTCGATGCATCCATATACAATGCGCTTGGGTACACAATGTTTTCTTTGACTACATGCTGTGTAACCCAGTTTTACTGGCCAAAGATTTAGCACTTCCTGATGGAATCACCGATTGTTCTTCATTTTTTCTTTAACCTCTAAGAAAATTAAACACTGAACAAACATGATTAATATGTCAATAGAATGTTAATTCAAATCGTATTAAATAATGAATAAAATGAAATAAAAATATAACCACAATTATGAATAGATCAATAATCAAATAAATAATTATAAATTTAAATGTGACCACTCTGATACTGCTTATTGGTTTTGCGTACATTGGAAGTGTGCAGTGGTGGGTGATATATTAAAATTTCTTTTAATAATCATTACCCGAAATCATGTTCAAGGATCTTTCATGTAAAATTTATAATTAATTTATTTAACATTTTTAGAAATAAATACTTAGGCTTATGGACTTTCTTAGTTGATGAATTTTGATCATCCAAAAAGACCCTTTCAGATTGCCTTTGTTTTGCTGTGAGGATCCAAGGATAAAATCCCTATAGTGGTGATCCACAAATTCTCCAATGATCTCTGAGCAACACCAATCAATCTTCGGGTGCTAGCGTGACAAATTGAATGTATTTCATTTTTCATTCTTGATTTCTCATACTTCAGTCTTGAATAAATCTCCTTTGTGTTTATCAATATTGAGAGGTAGAGATAAGGAGGAGTTGAGAGAGAATTTGTTGTGTGCAACAATTTTATATTCTTAATTTTTATATGTAATACCCAATAGACATAACCATCTATTTATAAAGTCAGGATTTAGGTTAAAATATTATTTTATTACATGCTGACCATTAAATAAAATTTATTACCTTTAATAAACCCCATGAAACATAATATTAATAATATTTTGTGGTGAACCAACTTTCAAAAATTGATCAATAATATTTACTATCTTGTAAATAATTATTTTATCAACAGACGCGATCTTGGTCCGTTCGAACTTCTCAATATTTATTGATTATATGAATAAATATTTTATTCATAAATAAGCATTTCATTCACATACCAGTGAATAAATATTTATTATATATTCATTAAAATAAACAAATATATTTTTATTCACATGCTGAAAAATAAATATTTATTTAATTTATGCGATCAATATAAATTGAATAAAATTATTCCTTGATCTTGAGAATAATATTTATTCCATTAATTAAATTCAAATAGAATTTATTCAAGATCAATAGAAACACTTAGTATGTGACCCTATAGGATTCTTTTTCATTGACATTAGGCGGGCTTGCCTAAAGTCCAATATTATTGTCTAATAATAGGTCAAGGCACCCAAGAGAAAAAACTTAATGTCACAATAACGAAAACCACATAAGAATAATCATTGTGTAATATAATCCCCTTTTCATAATATCTCATCAAGAAGGTTTCACGATGGTTTCATCAACCTATATTCTTGATAAATATTTATTTGACTGTCTGAAATAAACACATCATTACACCATGAACATAGAATTTAGGTGAAGGCTATATTCCAATCAAAGGGATGATATATTAAATCCTATAAATATGGAAGGGAAAAATCCTTCCTCAACTTATCCATTAATGAAATGTCAATCATGACACACCAAACATAACCTAATATAAATCTATTTAATTCTATACCAATTACCTGCCTGATGCGGAAATCATTGGTCTACCAAAATCTTATTTCACTGGGAAGCTTATGGGTGAATGAATTTCTGTAATAGATGTTCTCACAATCACTATTATAGATTAGGACTAGGCTCACCTTTAAATTTTTCATAATATTTTAGAGGTTTTCCCATATATTGAAACCCACAAAGAAATTATTAGTCATTTTAATCCATCAAGGGATGAAATATGGATATAAAATACACATAATAAATAGTTTATAGGATGGTTTTGAGACCATATTTTTAAGCATTCAGATAAAAATCCAAATTCAATTTTAGAAAGACTTCAATGGATATCCATAGGACCAAGTGTGCATGTATTATCTTATAATTGTTATGTAATTAATGGTTATACGTTCTATAAAAATGAACATGTTGAAGGTAGTACCATGAAAAATAGTGGATTTAGATTTTTGGATGAAGCGATGCATGTATCTGGTACCAAGGAAAAAAAATCCAATTTACGTGAATATTTCATACTTTGGAATCATCAAAAAAATATGAGAGTTGGATTATATAACGTTCAAAATGATCATTTTTCAATGCAAGCGGGTTGATAATAAGAGTTCTATTCAAATAGATCATTTGGGATTTGTGAAAGTGGATTTTAGTAAGGAAGGGTGTAAAGACGAACCATTTTTAATGGAATCACATGCAACATAAGTATTTTTTGTTCTAGATATCTCAAACCAAAAGTGGTCAATTTTCCTATTATCGACCAAAACCACTGAAGGGTCAGATAAGAATTCAACCGAGGTTAACCCTTTAATTAGGATGTAAAAATCATTTTATAGTGTTCCTAATGTAGATGGGGTCTTGTATATCATAGGAGACCACAATAAAGGGATTTAGATACTCTATTGAGGGGTCAAATCCCTTCAACCTTTTAAAAAAAGTTCAATAATCGTGTTATATTTTTTAATATACATTGTGTTTCCTCTTGTTATTATCTTTTCCCTACTATATTTATGTAATCTAAATTAAATATTGAACCAATTATACAGATAATGACTTCTGAACATACTGATGCTCCCAATCCTGAGGAATAACATGTTTCTCAACTTTCTTATGCTCATAGTGTAGAGGAACAATGACCTTATGAACATGTTAATGATACCAATCCAGAGGAACAACATATTAACGATATTAAACCCAAGGAAATAGTAGATATCAAAGAACTGTTGTCCTAAAAAAATAGGAGTGTCGTATCATGATGGTTTTAGCAGAAATTATTAAGACAAAAAGAAAAGGCATTAAATTCGAGGTCGGATGGAATGCACGTGGGCATCCTATTAACCCCAAAAGGCTATGTTTAATAGTTTCATTGAGCTCATCACTCGGTATTGCATGATTATTAATGTAGATTCATGGAACCATGTTGTGACTATGCTTGAGACACTGATTTTGGAATAGATTAAGGTAACATTATGATATCCTTTATTTATTTTACCAAAAAAATAAAATAATGAAACATTGACTTACTCTTCATTATCCCTTTCAGAGTGAATTTATAGTAGATGAATCCCACAAAAAATTTGTATTAATACTTGATGAAAAAACTCACAATGTATTTCACACAATTATAATAATTTTTTTTCTCTCAAAGATACTAAACGTAAAATAAATCTATACCCACCACATATGCATTCACACCTAATAATCCACGAAGCATGGAATACATTTACTGGCCATTATGAGGATATATCTTTTCAGGTACATTGTGGCTAGTAATAAATTGTTTGAAAATACTTGTATTAATCATTTTTATTAATAAATTTTAATTCATGAAATAAAAATTATGTCATAAAAATAAGTAATGGGGAGAAAATACAACGTACCCCTACCATAAAGCAAGGATGGGGGAAAATTCACTTGAAAAAATTTGGAACATATTTTAAATCTACAGTAATACTTTTATGTGATATGAAATAACAACATAAACATTACTATCTATTTATATACATATTGATGAATCCAAATCCAAATATACTTCCATCCCACATCATGTACTATAAAATGAGGCACATGTAAATAAGGATGGGATAATAATAGATGAAAACACACAAAACGTGTGTGAAGCATTTGTAAGTATAACATAATAAAAATTTGATTTGCTTTAAATCACAATTAAATAACAATTATTACTAATTTTTCTATATTTACTATCTAACTTAAACATAGGAATCATCAATAGTTATACCAGATGAACACATACTATCAGTGGCCTTGAAGTGGCCAGAATAGTATAACTGTGTTAGAGGTGCGGGTTTTGGGGTGACACCCTGAAAATATTTTGAGAAAAGAAAAGAACAAGGGGATAAAAATAAAAAAATTGAATAGATATAGACATAATTAGCATCCCTTGAAGAAAAATTCTATTGGAAGTCTAATTTTCTAGGAAATGTTATGGGGGGGGGGGAGAAAAGAGAAGAAACAACACAAGAACAACCACTGCATGAAGATCCCTCCCTACCCCCACCAACTTTGAGGTGAGCCATTCCACTCAAAGATATGTCTTAGATGAGTTAATAAGTATTATAATAATTTTTTCTTTGAAATGTGTATCAGTAATACACTGATACCTTTCCTATATTGATATTCTATAGGGTGAAAATGACTATGATTTATATCTATCAACACCCACCTATCGCCTTGTTGAGAGTTCTACCATGTGTAATATCCAAGAGGAAACTCTACACAATAGAAAACTTACAAAAAGTCATGTGATAGTGGGTATTACCATATCCCATGAGTCTAGTGTCGAGCAACATGTTCCACTTGATGATGCAAATATTCATATAGTTGAGAAAGATATTGGAAAATTCATAGCATGACTGTTAGATCTTGTAAAAAAACATGTTGATAAGGAGATATTCACTACCAATTTATTTTTCATGCTAAAACTTTAATAATTAATGAAAAAAGGTCTGAACCAATGAATGTTCTTACAGATAGAAAAAGGGAAGGTTGTGAATGAAATTTTGAATCAAAACTATCTAAAGGATTAATTAACTGATCAAAAATATCTTTATAAAAAACCTTTACCCCATTCAATATCCAAATTTACTAACATTGAAGGTTCATGAGTATACTATCATGATCGATTCCTCAGGGCCCGTTTTGTGACTACCCCAAGCCTGCCTCTGATAGGCCAGGGGCTAGTGACTAGCACCAAGTAGGCATATCCCACAAATGGGAGGCACTTTCCTAAGTACATGTACACACATACCCATCTCCAAGCCCAAATTTTTGAAACTGAAAACTCTAAGTAAACAAGCATACGTACCAATAAGATACCAAAAATAGAATAAGATAGTACAAAACTAAAAAGTAAATAGGGACATAATACAATCCCGACCAAAAGGAAAAGTACAAGCTTATGAATTTCATCTGCAGAAAACCCTACCTGAAGGGTAGGTATAGAAACAACTATCTGAAGTCACTAAAGCACACCTCATCTATAAGGCCTCTCTCTAAGAACCACTTGGACCTGGTCCACCAAGATATCCATCAAAGCATCTATTGTCTACAAAAGACATGAAACATTTGGGCATTGCCTGTGTAGGGGTGAGTTAAACAATACTCAGTAGGGACCCCAAAACCACAAATCAAAATACCAATAATAATTACATAAAGTATATGACAATGAAAACACATGAAGTACACTACAAAGGAAACACATGAAGTACAGTCAATATGATCAGCTCACATAGGAATAAGTCTAAATCACAAAGAGAAGTATTTCTAAGTGTAGTCCACAAAACTCTTAGTCTCTACAACATTATAAGTGTCGGCGGCGCATGAAGCGTTGATGGTGCATGAAGCGTCAATGGTGTAAGGAGCGTCGATGGCGCATAGAGCGTTGGTGGTGAACATAGCATCAGTGGCACCCAGAGTGGTGATGGTGTCTGGGACATCGATGGAACATGGAAAATCGATGGTTCATGGAACATCGATGGCACACAGAGCGTCGATGGTGCATGGCGCGTCGGTGAAGCAAAAATCCTTAGTGGCGCTCATTTCGGGAGAACCTACAACTCAATCCATTAGGTCATCAACCAAATTCCAAAAAAAATCACTTAGAGTATATCAAAAGGACCTTCTTTTCATAAGGGTCCCAACTTCGTAAGCGGCTCATCAAATGAACACACGGTTTTAAAGATATGATCAATTTAGTAAAAAGGGTCTGTTCTAGGCCCGAACCAACCCGAGCTGGCTGAACCGACCCGAACCAATTTAGATGACCCGACCCGACTTGATTAGTTTGGGTCGGCCCGAACCATCCCGGCCGATTGGGCCACGTGGTTCAACCCTCTGGGCCACCAGAGAAGCCCTGTTCTCCAGCCCAACCCACCTGATGTGGGCCGACTCCTTCAGCGCACGACTCGACCCTACACTCCTGGTCAATGCGACCGCTGTGTTCAACATGAATTTCATCGTGTCCTGGCCCCTTCCCTATGGATTTCTCCACTACGGGTTCCATGAAGACCCTAGCCGTGTGCTGGCCCCCCTGTCGCCGCGTCCCAATTGCTGCCCGTGGCCTCCCTACCACCGCATGATCCTACCGATGCGGCCTTCGAGCCATGCCCCACTCAAGCCACCGCCGTGGCTCCTATCCGCTGCCCGCGGCCTTCCCCACTATAGGCTCCTCCTCTGGCATGGTCTCGCTAGACCATGGCTATGCACCCTGACGGAACCCGACCTTCCATCAGGCCGCACGCTGCCCTCACCCCTGGCTGTCCTACCAGTGACTATCCATTTGTCATTCCCTCCTCCATAAGATGCCGCCTACCTGATATGCTCTTGTCTCACATCCTAAATGCCATCACGGATCACAACCTTTGGTCTAGGATCATTGCGTCATATATCGTGGGTGCAATTAGTTCGTGTAGGGTTTCAAAGGGAGAAGAACGCATGAAGAATGAAATAGATTTAG
This sequence comes from Viscum album, assembly GCA_963277665.1. Taxonomy (NCBI): domain Eukaryota; kingdom Viridiplantae; phylum Streptophyta; class Magnoliopsida; order Santalales; family Viscaceae; genus Viscum; species Viscum album. Next base: position 2,078,708,101 of record OY728143.1, on the reverse strand, counting down.
GGGGGATATATTAAGCACACAAACATCCAAAGAATGGATCTTGGCCTTGTTTGTTCGGCCTTGATCCATTAATGTTAACAGGATCACAAAGAAATTAATAGTAGAATAATCACCAAGATCTATTCCCGTTGATGCCACAAGAATTATCCCTCCCGCAAGAATGATCGAACTGCAGATCAACCTGTTTGTAGGTTGGTCTATATTCGTCATTTAATTATAAGAAGGGGAAAAGAAATCACGAAGAGATCGACACCCTACCTCGATTTGGATTTCTCGCTGATGAAGAATGGAGGTCTGTGTCATCGTCGATCCTCGATTCTCCATCATTCGTCATCGGGAGATAGCTTCCTACTCCTTGCCTTAGGGGAATTCTAGGATTATGGTGATAAACCTAAATTCCAATGACATGGATTATTAAAAATGAAAAATTCCATTGCGTCAACACGTAAAATTCAATAAAATATTTTTATTGGATATTTTAATGACATCTACATCCAAAATCTAACTTTCACCCTCGATTCGTGCCGATCGAGGTTAGGACCCACCTAAGGAAAAGACCCCCTTAAAAACTCAATGGTGGCATCATATTTCCAATACATGTTATTGTTTATGAGTTATTAGGATTTCAAAATAAAATAATTTTTATTTAATTATTTTATTTACGGTTACGCCCTTGGTGACTTTTTCTACAGATGACCTGTGCCAACCAATGTTAGGTCACACCTAGGGTAAATCCACTGCTTTGAGCTCAACAATTCCCTCAAATTTTTGATCTGGGCACTCATTTAATAGTTATTTCACTTTTTCAAAAAATTCACACATACGTGCTATTAAAAATTTAACATTTTTTGAACAAACATTTAGGGTACCTCGGGCCTCAGAATCGCACGCCGTATCAGCTCCTGGTCTCAGAATTTTCCCAAATAATTTTTAAAAATAAAATTGGGAAAATCCGTGTCATTAAATTATCTCCACCTTAGGAATTTACATCCCCGAAATCCAAAACAAGGGATACTTAATAAAAAGATGAGGGTATTGAGAAAAAATTTGATCCTCCCACTCCCAAGTGATCTGCTAAAGATTCCCGTGCTTCTACATAACATGCACTAGAGGAATCGACCGCCCATGAAGGATCCACTCCTATCGATCCTCGATCTCCACCAAGTACTCTACAAAAGTCATCCCATCATCAATATCCAGCCGCCCCAGTCGATGATGTGCGATGGATCATGCATGTACCTCCTCAGCTACGACACGTGTAAGACATCATGCACTTAGTGCAACTAAAGGGGTAGAGCTAGGCGGTACACCACCTCGCCAACTCTGCCCATAATTTGAAAGGGCCAATGTATCTTGGAGATAGATTTCTGATCCGGACAAATCTTCACAATCCCTATCAAGGTGAAACATGAAGGAACACATGGTATCCCTCCTCAAACTCCATAGTCATCCACCTCCTATAAACATATGCATTATGCCGGCTCTATGTAGTCCTCATCCACTCCTAGATGATCTGCACCTTCTCAGTGGTATCCTGTACCAACTATAGACCCATGAGTGATGACTATCCAAGGTCTATCTATCATAGTGGTGACCTTCATGGTCACCCATATAAGGCCTCGAACAGTGCCATACTAATGGTGGAGTGGTAGCTTTTGTTTTATAAAAACTCCACCAAAGGTAGGTGGTCCTCCCAACTATGACCAAAGTCTAGGATGAAAGAACGTAACAAGTACTGTAGAACCTAGATGGTCTTCTCCATATGGCCATCCGTCTGGGGATGAAGTTACATGATCAAGAACAATTGAGTTCCAAATTCATCCTGACATCCCTTCTACAACTAATATGTGAAATGAGAATTACAATCTAATACAATTTTTGATGTTACTCTGTGAAGCTGAACTATCTCCCACACATAGAGGCGTCCCAATCTCTCTATTGGACTCTTATCATGGATTGATAGGAAGTGGGATGACTTGGAGAGTCATTAAATGATCACATAGATGGTATCATGTCCCCTGGATGTGTGTGGTAAATTTGTAATGAATTCCATCGATATCCCATCCCACTTCCAATCTGGCACCTCAAGTGGTTAGGTTAATCCTGCTGGAACTTGGTACTCAAACTTCCCTTACTGAAAAGTGAGGTATCTAGAAACAAACTCTACCAATACCTTCTTCATTCCTAGACACCAGAACTGATGTCAGAGGTCCTGATACATCTTTTCCACTCTTGGATGTACTGCCAAAGGGTAAGTGTGGAACTCCCTCAAGACCTCATCCCGTAACATCATTGGTATTACTGTGCGTCCTCTAAAGATAAAGACGTGCTCCCCACCTTTCAAATATCCATCAGGGGAATGCCCTGTGGACATCTGAGCAGATGTAGTCTTGTAGTCTGTATCTCTGAGTTTTGTCTCCTAGACTCACTTTAAGAGTGGAAGGGTAACTACCATCGACTAGAGATAAGATGATTCATCTCTATCCACAAAGGATACCTGTAACACAACCAACTACTCTGATGCCTCACTCAAAAACTATAAGATGGATCTCCTATTGAGAGAACATGCCACTATGTTCCCCTTCCAAGGAGTATAGAGAATTTCAAATTCATAGTCCTGGAGGAACTCTACCCATCATACCTGTCTCAAGTTTAGATCCTCCCGAGAGAAGATATAGTTGAGACTATTGTGGTTAGAGTAGATGGTAAACCACTTTCCCATTAGGTAGTGTCACCACATCTTCAATGCGAAGACTACCACTGCTATCTCAAGATCATGGGTTGTGTAGTTCTGCTCATGCTTACTTAACTGGTGTGAACCAAAGACAATCCCTAATTTCCCCTGTATCTGGACACAACCAAGCCCGATACTTGATGCATCCCAGAACACCACATACTCAACACCCTCCTTTGGTAATATCAAGATGGGAGTGATTTTGAATCTCTACCTCAGCTCCTGAAAACTCTATTGGAACTTCTCTATCCACACGAAAGGCTGTCCCTTTTGTGTTAGAGCTTATAGGGATGCTGATACTCTGTAAAATTTGGGTATAAACCTCTGATAGTACCCAACCAAACCAAGGTAACTCCGTACCTTGGTAACACTCTTGTGTGGCTCTCAAGAAAGAACAACTTAAATCTTCATTGGATATACCACAACTCCAACCTACGAAATGATGTGTCCTAGAAATTAGACCTCTCGAATCTAGAACTGACACTTCGAGAGATTCCCATAAATATGGTTCTCTCACAGTGTGTCCGAGACCATCCTCAAGTGTATTGTGTGCTCCTCCTCAGATTATATGTACACTAAGATGTCATCAATTAAGATCACATAGCGGTCTAAGTAAGGATTGAAGATCCTGTTCATGAGTCCCATGAACACTGCTGGGGTGTTCGTCACACCAAACAGTATCACTAATTACTCATAGTGGTCATACCGACATTTGAAGGTTGTCTTCAGTACATCCTCATCTCATACACGAAGCAGGTGATAGCCAGATTTGAGGTCTATCTCTGAGAACCACATTGCTCCCTTCATATGATCTAAAAGGTCATCAATCCTCGGTAGTGGATACTTATTATTCACGATCACCTGATTTAGGAACTAGAAGTTCACACATAACCTCAAGCTCCCATCTACCTTCTTGGAAAACAAAACTGGGGCTACCTAGGGTGAAACACTGGGTCTTAAAAATCCTTTCCTCTATAAGTCCTCCAACTATACCCTTAACTCACAAAGTTCCATAGAAGCCATCTAATATGAATGTGTAGATATCGGTGAAATCCTAGGGTATAGATCAATACAGAAATCTACCTCCCTACAAGGTGGTAATCCTAGAACATCTCCTGGAAAGACGTCCTCATACTCATCCACCACTACAGGAAACTGGGGACTCATCTCATCAACTACACCGAGGGTCATAATAGCCAACTAGTGTGTGATCAGATGCACCCTCCTATGCATGAGTCCATCCTATACTGCTTGGGTTTCCTTTTCACCAATAAAGGAAAACTTGTTCCCATATCTGTGGACACACCATACTATGAACCTAAAATAGTCAATCTGGGTATGGAATGTAGATAACCAGTCCATACCAAGGATGATGTCGTAAGGCCTCGACACTGCCACCAAGTGATCCCAACCAAAACTCTTTCCCCCAAGAGTAAGGGAACACTGTCATCACCCGTTTTTGATCATAAAATCTTCCCTCATAGGAGTCTATAAATGTAGGGATCGAGTCAATGGTTTCATTGAAATATCTATGTCTTAAACAAGGGCCATAAAGAGAAAGGAGTGTCTATCATCCGTGTCTATCAAAACTATAGCTAAGGTGAAAAAAACACAGATCGTACCTCTAATCATCTCTAAATAATTAGGTTCATAAGACTCCATCACCTAGATCTGGCCTCATCCCTATATACTATCTCCCTTATCCCATGGTGGATCACTTGGGGGTGGTGGTGGTAGTACCTCAAACCTATGCCCACCTCCTGCTGCTCGTATAGCTCATCTGTCATGTCTGACACCTAGAGGACCACCCTATTCCTACCTTCAACTATTCCTAGTAAGTCCCTTGATTGTCTGATGATGATCCACATGGCGAGTCAGGAAATATCGATCCATATTTCCCTAACCACCGTACGAGTAGCGAAGACTGTACTTCAGCTAACTCACTTTGCTCTGGGAACCTCGTACGACTGACCTCGTATCCTGGGGTTATCCCCTGAACTGTCTGATCTGCTTGGACCCTTGTGTCAGCTATCAACTACCTACTGTCGAAGATTCATCTACTTGACACCCGGTGGTAGATCCCATTGTTGGTTTCTGATCCACTAGAAATCTCTCTACTAGAAGAGCTCTTTCTAGTACCCCAACATATGTAGAGATACTAAGGGATATCATGAATGCATTAATCTCCTAGCATAGCCCCTGATTGAAGGTTCAGGTCCTTAAAAATGGGTCCCGTACCATATCTGTAGAGTTGCAAAAAATATCCATAAATATCACTGAGTACTCCGCTACTGTCTAGATGACCTACTGTAGATTCAATAGCTATTGTATACCCATGAATCATAATGTCACTGGGAGGAACTCATCCTGGAAGATATGCTCAAAGTCTTCCCAAGTGAGGTTCATCTTATTATGTGTTTGGATCACTAAGATCCACCATTTCCCCACTAAGTCATGTAGTAGACTCATGGCTAGGACTTCCATATGGTCAATAGGCATCCTAAATAGGAGGAAGACACATGTAACCACCTCCGGCCAATCCTCAACTGCCTAGGGGTCTGGATCACCCCTGAACCTAGGTGGTCGTTGCCTCTAGAACTAATGCAACACACTCAACATTCATGTATCCTCTACCGGTAACAGTGGTAGTAACTACTGCTCTCTGGGTGATGGTATCACTGGTACACCACCCAGGGGTTCTATCTTCAGTATTGGTCCCTATATCAACACCTCATCACTAGTGGGATCATCCTCGTGATCACACATCAAAATCCTAGCTGGATGTTTGCGTATCATCCAACTTGTTTTGTACTACCATATTCTGCTATTTTCTGTTCCATGAATAGTCTCATTTACACTTCTCTCATGTTAGGTTTCACACTGTTCATTGTATGCACACTCAAGAAGATGACACAAGGAGCTACTAGGGTGGGTCGAATCAAGAATCCAACATTACACCTATCGGCCTAATGGATGACTTCTACTGATCTCATCCCAACCTACCCAAACATGCTATGATGCTTGAATGCAACTCGAGGTGATCTTAGATCTACCCATCCCACATGCTAACCCGATTAGTATTGCTAGTATAATAACTTTAACAATACCAATCATCGCACCCCAAACCCCACCAACCAACCCGATAGGCTCATGAGGCAGATGGTGTAGCTAGTTATTTCCATTGCACTACTGCCACCCATTGACCATCACATTTCCAGTGCCGAGTTCCTATTACTAATGGAATCACCAAACTGCTAGTAGCTGAGAATCCCAAGACTGCCCCTCTTTGACACTGGTATTGATATATATTGATAGATTTACTTTGTTTCATACTTCTAGCTATGATTCTATTTATTCCATCCCTTTGATTCGGTAACAGGTGATAGGAAGCTTCAAGCGATAGAAAAGGACATAGGGGATAGGTTTCTAATGATGATAATTCAGATTCTTTTGAATGGTTTGGTGTCTGTGAGCTCTATCACATAGAAGCTAAAATCTGTCAAGTTTGACATCCTTATAATATAAGGTTAAATCTTGGAATCTTCTCGTAGGAGGGAATCCATGTGCAGGTTAAGGAAGTTAATATATGGACGAGTCTTCCCATCAGTGGTACCTCAAATTCCATGAGGTGAGAAGGGTTTAAGGAAAAATATGTTGATTAGTGTATATACCTAAACATTATGAAATGGAGTGCTCAGGGAGAAAGTTTCTCTTTCTAGTACTATATGTTGACGACATACTACTTGCTAGCATGTTGCACGATACAAAGACATTCCTCATAAGGTGTTTTGAGATGAAGTATATGTACTACCTATATTATACTGAATATGTTATTGGCATTGAGATTCAAAAATAAATTTCTATAGGTATCCTAAGTGAGTGTGTCGTGCACAAATAATCGGGTAGGGGATGGAGGAAAACACCACTATCTACACTATTTCTTTAGTCAGGTAGTGGATGGAGAAAAACTCCACAGGATCTACATGATCTTTGGAGTTTGAAAACTATTGACCAAACCCGGACCATGTCCATTAATTTCATCTTGGAAGCTAAACCACTCATTCCAATGACCAATAGAGGTGAGGCAGGTACGACCTAGCTGGCCCGATAACAGATGGAAGGCGATACACCAGTTAAACCCAAGAGAGTGAAGAATAGAAGACTCTCCATTAAGTGGATCCATAACACTAGGACCAGATCTTCAACTAACTTCAAACATTCAACTTGTCCCTGCTGACTTGAACCTATAACAATGAGATAAAGGAAGAGGTTCTCCTTTGTATTCTATTAATTCAAGTTTATGCTCTCTTCAATACCACTAATGGAGTAAGGCCTCCACCCTATAAGTTGTTAGCAAGTTGATGATCTTCGTTCAAATTTCTTTCGATCACCTATCTATCCTCATTGAATGGATTTCTATCCCTTATTGTTTGGTTATTCTCTACAACCTATCACCAGTCTTTAGTTTTTTTGGTTGTTCTCTAAAGCATTCATATGATGCTAGTGAGCTCTGAGGTGTGAGCTAGTAGTCCCTTATTTCTTCACTCTAACCGACCAAGAAATTGGTGGGAATTGTTGGCCTCCCCTAAGATAATGGAGGTGTACTCCAATGCTACCCATTCCTTAATGGATGATGTCCTTTTTATTCATTAATAAACAACTACTGACGACCTAGAGAGATGGAAGAGGGATATAGAAAAAAATCCCAAACTAATAAAGCCACTCCTGGGTGACTACCATCCATTTCCTCCCGAACATATATAGTCTTAGTATAGTCATATATTATACTATATAAGTATAGAAATAAATATCAATGATTAAGTTTGTGTATCGTATATATGATAAATAGGAGACTACTATATATATATATGTAAGAAGTATATTTTTGATAGATTAGAGACTAAAACTTTTCCAATTGTTGATGAAATGATGATACACTATTAGAGTAGAGTACTGAGATCATATCAGGGTTTAGAAGATGAGAATAGATGGAGCCTGCAACAAGAACATGTACTCTTATATATAGTGTCTCCATATAGTCAGCCAAGCCTCTCCACCCCTCAATATTTTGAGGTATTGATAAAATGGATCAAAAGTTTGGAAGGTTTTTGATCCAAAATGTGATTCCCAATGGACCCCATCATTTGATGGATATGGTAACCCAACTGATCTATGAGTACCCTATGCATGGCCATCACAAAAAAGGTAGGATTTCACCTTAGTACTGGAGTGGTCACCAATCATATATCCATAGTGGTTTAGCGATGTCATGAAACCCATTTGAATTGAGTTGGAGGTTAAACTGCCAGTAGAAGACTATGCATAGTGGAATGCCAGTTGATGAATGCATTTTCTCGATCCCCCTCTAGACCATGCACCCAACTCACTCATTTTTCAACAGGAGAGTCAATATTGATTAAATGCTCCACCGTACCATAGTCAATAGAGTATACCTGGTGAGATGACACTGAATCAAGAAGAACATGAGAACCCACTCAATCCTATATGATTCATGTACCATTTATTTTTCCCCACAACTAGTATTTTTATTTATCGAGTAAAAAACTAGAATTCAGAGTCCTGGTGTATGGATACGTTGGCCACCACACCAACACTGGAGTCGCTGGTCTAAAAGACAAACTCGAAACACTTAAAAATGTTTCCTTAACCAATATCACAGACTCTTGGTTATTTAGGTAGAATCGACCTGCTCTAATACCACTATGTCATAACCCGTCCCCCATCCCTGGGGAATATATTTCGACTACACCAAGCCTGCCTCTAATAGGGAAGGGACTGGAGACTATCACCGAGTAGGTATATCCCACAAATGGGAGGTATTTACCTAAGTACATGTACGCATGCAACCATCTCCAATCCCAAAGTGTTGAAACTGGAAATGCTAAGTAGAAAAGCATGAGTACCACTAATATATCAACAACAGAGTATGATAGTAAAAAACTAAAAAGTAAATGGGGCTAGAATACAAGCCCAACCATTAGGAAAAGTACAAGATCCTAAATCTCACCCACAGAAAACCCTACCTGAAGGGTAGGTACAGAAATATGTATCTGAAGTCGTTGAGGAACACCTCCTCTGTCGGGCCTCTCTCTAAACACCACCTGGACCTGGTCCACCAAGGACTCTATCAAAGTTTTGATCATCTGCACAAGACATGACACATGCGAGTATATATCATGCAGGTGTGAGTAAAACAATACTCAGTAGGGACCCCGAAACCATAAAGGAAAATACCACTAAGAATTAAATGAAGTATACCACAAATGAAACACACGAAGTACACCACAAAGGAAATACATGAAGTACATTCAATAGGATCATCTCACATAGGTATAAGTCTAAATCATGAAGATAAGGATTTCCAGTTATAGTCCATAGATCTCTTATTCTCTATGACACTAGAAGTGTTGACAGTGCACGTAGCGTCAATGGTGCATGGAGAGTCAATGGAATACAGAGAAGCAATGGCACATAGAGCATTGGTGGTGCACAAAGAATCAGTGGATCCCAGAGCGGTGATGGTTTCCGGGATGTCAATAGTTCACAAAGCGTTGATGGTGCATGGAGCGTTGATGGAATACATCATAGCATCAATGGCGCATAGAGCGTCGATGGTGCCTGGAGCGGTGATGGTGTTTGGGATGTCAATTGTGCACATAGCATCAATAGATCATAGATAATTGATGGATCATGGAGCATCTATGGGTCAAGTAGTCTCCCAAGTCACATAGTCACCAAGATTACATAGTTATAGCTAGCAGTTGGATTCTACTCATAGCACACTCGTTCCGGTATAAACTACTCCTTGATCCATTAGGTTATCAACCAAATTCCAAAAAAGACTCACTTAGAGTATCTCAAAAGGACAATCTCATTACAAGGCTCCCAACACTGCAAGCGGTTCATCAAATGGACATACAATTTGAAAGAAATGACCAATTTAATAAAAAGGGTATGGTTTGGGCCTGACTTGACCTGAACTGGTCGGTCTTGGCAGACCCGATCTAGCCTGGATTGATGGTCTTGGCCCGTTGGTCCACACAGTTCCACCCTCCAGGCCATCAAAGCGGCATGGTTATCTGGCCTGGCCTGCCGCATGTAGACTGACTCCTTTAGTTCATGACACAATCATGCACTTCCGATCAATGTGGATGACACCGCATCCCAGCCCCCTTCACCATGGATTTCGCCACCGCGAGTTCCACGTGGACCCCAGCCACATACTGGCCCCCTATGATCGCGTTCCTATCACCACCCGTGGCCTCCGAGATTCATCTCACCATAGCCACCACCACAACCACCTTTCGAGGCTCCTGTTTGCCACCAGCAGCCTGTTTCACCATGGGCTTCTCTGCCGGTGTAGTCTTGATGAACCGTTGATGTGTGCCCACAAGAACCCATCCTCCTACTCGGCTATGCGCTGCCCTCGCCACTGACCACCCTGCTGGTGGCTTGCTGTTCATCATGCCCTCTTCCATAATCCATCACCTGCCTGCTGTGCTCTCGTCGCACCTCTACAATGCCATCGCGGATCATGACCTTTGGTCTCAGATCATTGCACTCTAGATCGTGGGCGCAATGATCAATCGTTCACTTAGGGTTTCAAAGGGAGAATAATGCACGAATAACGTGATAGATTTTGGGAGAGAGATTAAGCACATGAACACCCAAATAATGGATATTATCCTTGTTCATTCGGCCTTGATCCATTAATTTTAGCGGGATCATGAAGAAACCAACAGTTTAATAAGTAACAAGATATATTCCCTTTAATACCACAAGAATTATATGTCCCTAAAGAATGATCAAGCCACAGATAAACTTGTTCATGGGTTGGTTCACATTCTTCATTTGATTCTAAGAGGGGAAAAATAAATCATGAAGATATCGACACCTTACCTCGATTTGGATCGCTTTCTAATGAAGAATGGAGGTCCGTGTCATTATCGATGATTGATTCTCTGGCATTCGTCATCGGGAGACAACTTCCTTCTCCCAAACTTAGGGGAATTTCAAGGTTATGGTGATAACCTTGAATTCCTATTACATGGATTATCAAAAATGAAAACTGTCACTGCATCAACACATAATGTTCAATAAAATATTTTTATTAGATATTTTAATGACAACTACGTCCAAAATCTAACTTTCACCCTCGACCCACACTGGTCAAGGTTAGGCCCCGCCTAACGAAAATACCCCCTTACAAACTCAATAGTGGTATCAGATTTCTAATCCAAGTTACTATTTATGAGTTATTAGGATTTAAAAATAAAATATTTTTTATTTAATTATTTTATTTACGGTTACGCCCCTGGTGACATTTTCTATAGATGACCTACACCGACCAATGTTAGGTCACACCAAGGGTAAAGCCACTACTCTGAGATCAACATTTCCCTTAAATTTCTAATCCAATCACTCTTTTAAGAGTTATTTCACTTTTCTAGAAAAGTCACATGCATGCACTATTAACAAATTAACATTTTTTAAACAAACATTCTAGGCACCCCAGGCCTTAGAATCACATATCATCTCATTGTATGATCTTAGAATTTTCCCAAACAATTTCTTAAAAAAAATCAGGAAAATATGAGTCATTATAGATACAAATTTATAAAGTGGTAGTAATCACATTGTTGATTTTGAAGAAAAAATGTATGAAGAGGCCATTATAGACTATACTGCTCTTGATAATGTAAATTAAATCCTCATGTGTGAATTTCTAGGTGTCTCAGTTGTTAATATATATGAGGTGAATTTTCATGATTTGTTTTTCCAATAGTTGATCTATAATGTTAATTAAAACAAAATAAAATTCATATTTTTTGCAGGCATATATATGAATACTAATTGAAGGGATTACCCCATGAACAAAAATATGGAATCATTAGTCCTCACATAACTTATACAAACCAAACCAAAATGGAATTAGTTCAAATTTATGAAATAGTGGAAAAATAGACAAATTGTTTGAAAGAAAAATTATGGATGATAAACCCTTCTTAATATCAAGGATGAAGGGGTAAAACTATAAAATTTAATCATATAAATTATACTTTTATTCCTTTTATTACTTATTCCTTTTTGTTTTTTAGGTGACATTGGGTACTCATTGTGGTCAATTTGGATGCTCCAAGATTTATATTTCTGGATTCACTATATGGATACCCAATAAAATGACCACACATGATGACATTTGTCAATTTTCAATAAACTACATCCAAGTTTTTAGAACTAAACTTTAAGTTATATATTTTATATTATCTTTTAATGAGAATTATGTTATGATAGGGAGGTGTTTAAATATTGTGAAAATCATATAATGTGGACAGTCTATGCGCACAAGGATCCTGTCAACTTCTATAAGTGTATACTTATTGGGGTATATATAATAACATTTCACTATCAAATTAAATATAGAAATATTACTTATTTTTCTCAATTTTTCTGTAGTTTTTGAAACAAAAAATGGAAAATATTACGGTTATTATGTTTGTAAATTTATGAGAGATATAATATACCATAAAAAACTAGCATCCCCGAAGAGGTATTTTTGAATATAATTATAATTTAATTTAAAATTTTTATTAATAGTTTGTGTATTTATATTTTTCCAATACTACTATGACTATTGAAAACCCTCATATTCACAATACAAAATATATTTGTTTAGAAATGAATGGTATGCATACCTGATGTCAGAATGTACACATATATCTTGAATACATGACTTCCTATTTATTATTTAGTTTATTTTATCATAATTTTATCTACCTTTTTAGTTAATTTCCTCAAAATTTCTATCTCATACTTATTTTGTTAATTTTTAAAAAGATCATAAAGAAATGACTTCATCAAAAAGGATGATTCACTCCTGTACTAGGATAATGAACTCAATCTGATACACGATGTACCCAATATGACTCAAATTATATGGTTTCAGTTTAAAATCGACATTTTTTTGATGTTTTGTTTCATATTTATGTTTATTTTATTTCTTTATAGTAATAATAACATAATAATTGTTTTCTCACACAAGTGTATTATTTTTCTCAATTTGGGGTGGTTTTTTCAAAGTTTCTAATGATCATGAAATATTGGACTTTGAGGCTGCAATTGAAATAATAACAACAAGGAAATGGGTCAAGAATGTATACAACCATCATTAAAAGGTGAATTCCTACCACTTATTTAATTAATTTTATCATAATTTTATCTACTATTTATAAGTTAATTTCATCATCATTTTTCTCTAATACTTATTTAGTTTTTTAGAGATATTTTGGGAAGTCATATTTTGCTTTCAACTATCTAAATCATGATAGAAAATAAAGAACATGTTCTTTTCTTATGGAAGAGGAAACCCCATGTTTCATAAAACGTGAAGTATTTCAGGGAGTATGGGGATTCTCTTCCAGGATAATGGAACATGTTATCTATTTTCTATATTTTTTAGATAGTTTAAATCAAAACATATATTTCATAATCAATCATCCATACCTTAATCTAACACACAATGTTCTTGGTATGACTTTGATTGTATGTTTTTAATTTATAATTTACATTTTGGTTAAAAACATACAACACATACTCCAAATCAATAAAACTCATTAAGTTTGTTTTTGGTACATTATTAAATCAATAAATAAGTAATTTGTGATGTGTTGGAATTAGCTTCATCTCAATTTGATGTATAGTGTGGCCGGTATGACTCAAAGTGTGTATTTTAATTTAAAATTGATATTAATTTTAGTAAAAAGAACAAGTGACATACTGAAAACCAATTAAACACATTCATATTTTTTTATTCTTTATAAAAGTAATCCATAAGTCATTTTTTTGTTTATTAATCAATCAAACCATAATCTGACACATAGTGTGATCGATATGACTCCAATTGTGTGTTTTTAATTTAAATTGACATTAATTTTAGTAAAAAAAACAAGTAACATGCTAAAAAATAATAAAACACATTCATATTGTTTTTATACTTTAAGAAAACAATCCATAAGTTATTTTTGACATGTAGGAATCATCCACACCTCAATCTAATGCATGGTGTGGCTAGTATGACTCCATGTGTGTCTTTTAATTTAAAATTGACATTAATTTTAGTAAAAAGAACAAGTGACATACCGAAAACTGAGAAAACACATACATATTGTTTTGATAATTTAGGAAAATGATCCATAAATCATTTTTGATGTGTATGAATCAACTAAACATCAATCTAATGAATGGTGTGACTGATATGATTCCAAGTGTGTCTTTTTAGTTAAAATTAACATTAATTTTAGTAAAAAGAACAAGTTACATACTAAAAACTGAGAAAAAACATTCATATTGTTTTGATACTTTAGGGAAATGACTCATAATTCATATTTTATGTTTAAGAATCATCTTTAACACAATATGATACATGGTGTGTCCATTATAACTCTAAGTGTGTCTTAATTTAAAATTGACATTAATTTTAGTAAAAAGAACAAGTAACATGATAAAAACTAATTAAAAACATTCATATTATTTTGATACTTTATATAAATGATTAATAATTCATTTTTGACAATTAAGAATCAAATAAATATCAATAAGATGCATGATGTGATCGATATGACTCCAAGTGTGTCTTTTTTTAAATTTATATTAACTTTAGTAAAAAGAACAAGTGACATACTAAAAACCAATAAAAAACATTCAAATTGTTTTGATACTTTTGGAAAATGATCCATAAGTCCCCTGTGATGTTTATAAATCAACCTCACCTAAATCTAATGCGTGATGTGACCAATATAACTCTAAGTGTGTCTTTTTATTTAAATTTGACATTAATTTTAGTAAAAAGAAAAAGTGACAAACTTAAAACTGAGAAAATGCATTCACATTATTTTGATACTTTAGGAAAACTATTTATAAGTTATTTGTGATGTGTAGGAATCAACTAAACCTCAATCCAATTCATGGTGTGACCGATATGACTTCAGGTGTGTCTTTTTATTTAAAATTGACATTAATTTTAGTAAAAAGAACTAGTGACATATTGAAAACCAAGAAAACACATTCATATTATTTGGATACTTTTGGAAAATAATATATAAGTCATTTTTGATGTGTAGGAATAAAATTTACCTCAATCCAATTCACTTTGTGATCGGTATAACTCAAAGTGTGTCTTTTTATTAAAAATTGACATTACTTTTAGTAAAAAGAACAAGTGACATACTGAAAATTGAGAAAACTCATTCATATTATTTTTTATAATTTAGGAAAATGATCCACAAGTCATTTGTGACATGTATGAATCAACCAAACCTCAATATGATGCACAATGTGACTGATATGACTCCAAACGTGTATTTTTATTTAAAATTGACATTAATTTTAATAAAAAGAACAAGTGACATACTGAAAACTAAGAAAACACATTCATATTGTTTTTGATACTTTATTAAAATAGTATATAATTTATTTTTGATATATAGGAATCAACCAAACCTCAATTTTACCCATGGTGTGACCGGTATAACTCAAAGTGTGTCTTTTTATTTAAAATTAACATTAATTTTAATAAAAAGAACAAGTGACATACTGAAAACTAAGAAAATGAATTTGGATTATTTTGATACTTTATAAAAATAATTCATAAGTCATTTTTGATGTGTATAAATTAACCTCAAATCAATTCGACACATGGTGTGACCTGTATGACTTAAAGTATCAGTTATCAATTTTAAATTGACATTTTAGTTCAAAATGTTTTTCAGTCTCTAAAAACCAAGAAAAAATTCTATGATTTTCTTTATAGTTTTGGAAAATGATTCATAATTCATTTTTAACATATGGGAATAAGTATCACATCTAACCAACACATTATGTGACCATTATGACTCAAAGTGCATGTTTCCAGTTTGAAATGACATTTTAGTAAAAAAATGTAACATACTCAAAACCAAGAAAACACATTCAGATTATTTTTATACTTTAGGAAAATGATATATAAGTAATTTTTGACTTTTAGGAATCAACTTCACCTCAATATAATGCATGGTGTGACTGATACGACTCTAGGTGTGTCTTTTTATATAAAATTGGCACTAATTATAGTAAAAAGAACAAGTGAAATACTGAAAACTGAGAAAACACATTCATATTGTTTTGATAATTTAGAAAAAAAACTAATAAGTCATTTTTGACATATAGGAATCAAAACCACCTCAATACGACGTACAATGTTACTGGTATGACTCTAAGTGTGTCATTTTATTTAAAACTACAATTTTATTAATGTATTCATTCATATTTATGTTTAATTTATTTATTTATAATATTACTAACATGAGATTTTTTATATATAGGTGGATTCATTTTATTGGGTTGGGGTGGTTTATTTGGAAACTGATATCATGGTCGAGCTTTTTTGAGAGGGGGTTGTGGGTGTGCCCAAAATGATGAAACATTAATGTTTTTAAATGTTTTTAGATAGTAATTACAAATGTAATTATACAAAACATTGTTTGAAATGTATATAATAGCATTTTTTTTCTATTTTTGATGTAAAATTTATTTCAATTATATTATGTATTTTCATAAAAGTGTATTTTCATACAAGTTATAGGTTTATTTTCTAAAGTGTGATGTTATTAAAATGTTACACTATATTAGGTGAGCCTTTATCAATGCTATTTCTAGAATTGATAAAGGAGGGACTTTATCAGTGTTTTTAGTGCTAATAAAGGTGCCCCACCTTTAACTATGATGAAGACAACATCATGTTTTTATCACCATTAAATACCTTTTTTCATGCTGTTAAAGGGTCGATCTATGGTAGTGAGACACAGATAAAAGTCTCCATAAACAAGTACCAAAATAAAATCTAAGTCAGCGACACAAAAAGTATCCAAATGACGAGTTTAGCAATTCCCAAAACTGTATGCGTAGTCCTCCTAGAAACCTAAAAAATAGTTTATATACGTCGATTGAGCATACAAGTATACTCATTAGGGATAAACTAAATTCTTTCATGTACATGTGAAATAATCATACAAATACACCAGTGAGTAAACAATAGAACCAAACAACACCCAAACAAGTCAAATGACAAATCTCCATCCTCACTATGGCATGCTCACCAAATAACAAATCCAAGTATAATAACATAATAAGAAGCATATCAATGATAGGGTGACCCCACATTGTATTCCCACTAATTTTCCACTCACACCCCAACATCATATGTCCTTTCACTCTCACTTCTTCCGTATAATATCTCATCGCATCACATCACATCTCATCCCACCCACAGATACCTGGTCAATCACATCACATCTCAATCATAACCATAATAGTAGGGTATTGTGAACATGAAGGACATAAACCTTGTTCCCTCCTCCTACCATGAATGACCCCACTATAAGTTATCTCATCATCTCACCCGAAAACTCCTGGGTCATCACATCACACCTTAACAGTGAAACTTTTGAATTATGGCTATCACAACCTATTCATGTCACTATCGTATGGAAGATGGAGGGAGGAAGAGTGGGTATCCAACCATCCATCATCACCACCAGGATATTGGAAAAACCCCCCCAAAACATTTGGTTGTTGGTACAAGGTGCTCAATGTTGGTGGGGCATGTATAGAAAATCACAAGAATATACAATATATATATACATATAGTATCACAACACACAACCCCTATCATATGGGTTTACCACCAAGGCACCAATAAGCTCACAACGTCACCAAATCACCTCACAAGATCCTCCACTTTTACTGGAAACACTATATGCACAACATCACACAACAAGCCACAAGCCACAATCCATATTTCTCTCTTTAATTCACATTAATCCATTTTCCAGATTTTTTGTTACCAAACCATTTCATTTAGATATAAACCTTGTTTCATATTTCCATCCCATTAGTTCATATATAAAATTTAACCATTTAAATCAGACAACCCATCATCAATTAATGCATGAACCATTCCCATTTGAAATCATTATCATGTATTTAATTCAATTACTACTCAGGTAACTTGCATAACACATCATATCACAACAACAGATAACACAACATCTACATACCAACAAGCCCAAACACCCACCATCACAGCCACAACCACCTCCTTATCACAAATACCACATCATTACTATAACATCTGAGAAAATTTTAAGTATATATTTCTTTTTTTAATAATGAATTTTCATAAATAATTATTTAATATTATTGTGTAGCAATATGTTACCTTAAATATTGGTAAAATATTAATTTGATATTAAAATTAACAATGTAACTTTTATTAAAAAAAAAATAAAACTTTCATTTTAATTCTTAAGTTATTTTTTATTTTACTTATATAAAAAATGATAAGAATATATATATATATATATATATCCTTTTAATAAAAATGTTAAATTTATGATTAGTATTTTTCAGGTGCTTTTAAATATATAAGAATATATAAATATATAGAAAATATTTTAATATGTTTATGTGGTAAACCAAGATAATAACCATGTACACACACACACACATATATATATGTATGTATGTATGTATGTATATATATATATATACAAATGTGTAATTGCTATTAAAATTTAAGGCTATGTTTATATATATAAATAAAAGTTTTAAAATTTTGTTTAATATATATACATACATACATATATGTGTAAAATATATATGTATATATATACTTATATTTGACCCACACACACACACACATTTAAGAGGTTGATTGTATAAAAATGATACATATATACATACATACATCCATACATACATGCATGCATGCCTACATCCATGCATACATCCATACATTCATCCATACATACATGCATACATCCATAAATTCATCTATACATACATGCATACATACATCCATGCATGAATACATCCATGCATACAAACATCCATTCATACAGACATCCATCAATACATACATCGATACAGACAGACACACACACACTCACACACACACACACACGTACATACATACATACATAAGAAGTTGATTGTATAAAAAGAATAACAAAAGAGGAGAGAGAGGCATGAGGTGTGTTGGGGAAGGAACACAAAAAAAGTGTGTGGTGGAAGAAACCCAAATATATATATATATATATATAAATGTTATATATATATATACATTGAAACATATATACATGTTATATGTATAAAAATATATGTTAAAATTATGTCAAAACATATAATAAAATATATTCTATTTATATGCTATTTATATGTTAAATATAAATATGTTATATATATATATATGTTAAAATATACATGTGTTATATATATATATGTTAGAATATATAAATATATATATGTGCATATAAATAAATAAATAAATATATATGTCAATATATAGACACACACACACACACTTAAAAATTAAGTAAAGTAATAAAAAAATTATATATATATATATATATATATATATATATATATATATATATATGGCTGTGATGTGTGTGACATGAAAAAGATGAAAAAAAAGAAAATAAAAATAAACAAATAAGTGAATTGTGTGACATGTAAGTGGGAAAGAAAGAAAAAAAAAACAAAAAACATTATATATATATATATATATATCTCATTTACACATTGATATATTTATATATATATATATATATTGTAAAATTTATATATTATAAATATATATAAGTTATAAATGTTATGTTAAAATATAATTTTCATATATATATATTATAAATATATATTCTTTATATATATATACACCCAATAAAATAATGTTACTTAAGGGTTAAAGAATAAAAAAATAAACTAAAAATAAAATAAAATAATAATAAGTAAAAAATATCATTTTTATTGATGGATAAGTAAAAAGTAGGCACAAATCAAAAACTATTTGGAAGACTTTATAAATAGTGTTTTAAAGTAAATAAATAATTAAATTATTTGTTAAACTTTTGGGGATTATAAATAGGACCTATTTTCTTCGGTTTTGCACCCAACGACATGCTGGCAGACTCCATGGAAAAAATAAACGAGTTGTACTAATTGCATAGATAGTGAGAAAGTGAGTTTAGACTTTAGGAAAGGAGGTTCAACATGTTTTCAAATAGGAAAATTCTAGAGATGTTTGATTATCAGTTTAATGTAAGAATATATATTATTTTTAAATTATAATATTATTTATTTTTAGAACTATTAATTTTGTAAGAGGATATATTATTTTCAAATTATAAGATTATTTATTTTTAAAACTATTAATTTTGCAAGGGGATAATATTTTTTTAGGAAAGTATATATGATTATATTTTAAAATTACTATATTATGTAAGGAAATTATTTTTAAGGAATTCAATTTTTCAAAGATATAATTTATTTTATGATTTTTTATGTGATAGATCTATATTTTCAAAAATATATTTTGAAATGGATTTTTGTTTTCAAAATTATTTTGTT
Source organism: Viscum album (assembly GCA_963277665.1). Lineage (NCBI taxonomy): Eukaryota > Viridiplantae > Streptophyta > Magnoliopsida > Santalales > Viscaceae > Viscum > Viscum album. The sequence continues at coordinate 2,078,687,904 of OY728143.1, read as the reverse complement.
ACGCTTATTTTTATTAAATTTTTTTAAGGGAATTAGTTTTTTTTGCAAAATATTTTATGATATATGTATTATTCGAAAAAACTTTATGTAAGGTAAAGTTATTATCTTCAAAATCCCTTGTTTCAAAAATCATAATTTTATTTAAGATTATTTTCAAAAATTTTAAAAGAGTTTTTAAATATTAAAACTATCATTTTATGTGAAAAATTTCATTTAAAAATTATGGATGTTGCACAAATGTATAAGTATCTCTATGCACTATGTATGTCACTAACAATCCATCCATATTTAATTTTTTTTATTTCCATGTGGTTCATTTTATTTTTACTCAGTGAATGATTTCATATAAATGCATATCTGTGAACTTATATATATATATATATAAGTATTCATTTTTCTATTTTTAAAAGTTAAAAACTCTAATGAAAAATAAAATTAGATCAAACTCAAAATGTTTTATAAAAAAAATTGGCACATGGACTTTGTAAAAATGATAGGGATAGGGGGAATGAACCCAACCCTCCAAGATGGATAGGCCCTAGATTACCTTCAATATTCTAAAGTAGTTATATGATTTTATTTTCTGAGCTCACAATGTTTTTTTCTAAAACAATTATTGGATGCTTTTATTAAGAAAAATTATTTCCAAGTACATTTTCAAAATATATAATATTTTGAAAAAAGAGGTTTTCAAAGTACTATTTATTTTCATAAGATATTATATTTTGAAATAAAAATGGTTTTCAAATAAATATGTATTTTTCAAATTTATTATATTTCTAAATGAAAGAAGTTTTCAAAGTAATTATGTATTTTAAAAGGTTTTTAAAAAATATTTTCTATGGTTATATATTTTGAAAACCTATAATTATATTTTTGAAAATTATTTTTATCAAATGTTTTATATTTGATATAAAATAAATTTTTTTTGAAAGTATTTTTAATCATTATTTATAAAAGGATTTTCACTGGTTTTTAAAACCCCTTACTAGGAAATTTTATGCTCACCCAATAATTAAAAATGTTTTTCACATGCTTTTTAGAAGTTCCAAAGGAGTTTAACTTCATAAAGGAGTTAGTGTGAGCAAAGTCAAAATAGATGTTTATTTATTAATTTTGAAAACTTTGATATGTTGTAATAGTTTTTCTCTTTCCATAAAAAGCTAGACTAAAAAATATGCTCATTTTTTAAAGGACTTTATATTTTCCATTTTTTATTTTTTTAAATATATACAGTATTTTTTGTACCGAATTCAAAAGCGCATGCCTTAGGTTGCTACACTTGGTATAAAATGAATGGTTTAACCAACTTTGAAGATTATGCATTTTATTTTGAGGATAATAAATATAAATTTCTATAAGGTTCTAGGTAATTAAATTTTAGGTGACTCCTAAGAATATAAAATTTTACTGATTCCATTTTTTCAATTTATAAAAATGGAAATACGTATTTTTCCTTAGTTATAACTAAATAATTGTGAAAAGGTTGGGTACAACCACAAAAAAGGCACACACACAAAGAATTTTTTGGGTGAAACTCATTTTAAGAGGGGTAGAATGTAACATCCCATAAAATTCTTAGTATACTTTTATTTTTTAATAATGTTTTTTCATAAATAAGTATTTAATATTATTACATAGAAATATGTTACCTTAAATATTGGTTAAATATTAATTTGATATTAAAATTAACAATGTAATGTATATTAGAAAAATGATTTTTTTAATTATTAAGTAATTTTATATTTTACATATATAAAAAATGATAAGAGTATATAAAAAAATATATTTATCCTTCTAATAGAAATTTTAAATTTATGGTTATTATTTTTTTGGTGATTTTAAATATATAATGATATATAAATATACACATATAGAAAATATATTAATATATATATGTGGTAAACCAAAATAATAACCATGTACATATATATACATATATGTATACGTATATACACATATATATATACATATATATATACAAATGTGTGATTGATGTTAAAATTTAAGGTTATGTTTATATATATATATAAAGTTGTAAAATTGCGTTTAATATATATATACGTACATATATATATATATATGTGTGTGTGTGTGTGTGTGAGTGGAACACACACATATACACACACTTCTATTAGTAGTTGGGGTTTGACTTAGTGGTAAGCACCCCATAATCCAACATGAAAAATGGGGGTTCAAAACCCATTGGGCGTAGGTACTGTAGCAGTACTGTAGCGTTACTGTAGCAGTGGTGGTACTGTTGAATGACGAGTACTGTAGCGGCGGCAGGGCACTGTAGCAGACGGGATACTATTCACAAAATGGGCCTTGAGCAAAAACATTGGGCCTACAGACTATGTAATGAGATACATGCCCATTGGGTCTTCAAGCTATGTAATGGATGTCCCTCTACCCGGTTAAAAGAGGTATTTTCTTTACTTTAATAATAAAATGAGGATTCAGCCCCAACCTTTTAAAAAGGAAAACACACACACTTATATTTGGTTTACACACACACACACACACACATATTTAAGAGGTTGATTTTATAAAAATGACACACACACACAAACACATGATGCATTTGAATTATTTTTAAGAAGTTTATTGTATACAAAATATAATAATATGAATATATTTTATATGTGGTGCATGAAGTGAGGTTTAAAATAGAGAGAGAGAGGTGTGAGGTGTGCATGGTGTGTGGGGTAATGAACCCAATAAAAGTGTGCGGTGGAAGGAACCAAATATATATATATATATATATATATATATATGTTATACACACACACACACACACTGTCCTCACCCTTTTCCAACAGGACAACATCATTCTCTCTGAGGTGGAGACTGACTCCCTCATTCTGCATAATGCTCTAAAGGGTATAGGTTCCATCCCATGGTCAATTTCCTATATCATTAGAAGGTGCATGGGCATGCTTCTCAATAGAAACCCCAATGTTCTTTACACATGGCATGAAGGGAACAAAGTGGTGGATCACCTTGCCTCCTTGGCCGAGCCCAAATCCAATATTTACTGCATCTCGAATGTGGATCTCTTGAAACCAGAGAGAGTGGCTCTCATTCAGGGGGATGCACTTGGGTAACATTATTTCAGACCTCCTTAGGCTTGTGGTAGTCTTTTACTTGTCCTTGGGGGTGCTTTCCCCCTTTTTTATCATTGAATAAATAAATAAATGATGATGATATATATATATATGATATATATATGTTAAAATATATATGTATTATATATAAATGTGCATATATACATACACACACTTAAAAATTAAGTAAAGTAATATAATAATAATAATATATATATGGGTGTGATGTGTGTGATGTGAAAGGGATGAAAAAAGAAAAATAAATAAATAAGTGAAGTGTGTGTTGTGTAAGAGGGAAAGAAAATAAAAACAAAAAAATATTATATATATATATATATATATATATATATCTCATTTACACATTGATATATATCTATATATATATATAGTAAAATTTATATATTATAAATATATATAAGTTATAAAAGTTATGTTAAAATACAATTGTCATAAATATATGTTATAAATATATATATATATATATATTATATTCTCTTTGTTATATATATTTATATACACATAATAAAATAATGTTACTTAAGGGTTAAGGAATAAAAAAAATAAACTAAAATAATAATAATAATAATAAGAACAAAATATCATTTTGTTTGATGGACAAGGAAAAAGTAGGGACAAATCAACCACTATTTGGAAGTCTTTCCAAATAGTGTTTAAAAATAAATAAATAAATAAATAAATAAATGAATAAATAAATTGTTAAAATTTTAGGGCTTATAAATATGAGACATCTCCTTAGTTTCTCCACCCAGCAACTCACTGTTAGACACCCTGTAAAAAATACACGAGTTACTCTAGTTGTATAGATAGTTCAAGAGTAAGTTTAGTAAGTAGGTTCGACATGGTTTCAAATAGGTGAATTCCAGAGATGTTTGGTTAGGATTTTAAGGTAATGGGATATATTATTTTAAAATTATAAGATTATTTATTTTTAAAACTATTAATTTTGTAAGAGGATATATTATTTTAAAATTATAATATTATTTATTTCTAAAACTATCAATCTTGTAATGGGATTATATTTTTTTAGAAAAGTATTTATGATTATATTTTCAAAACTCATATATTATATAAGGAAATTATTTTTAAAGAATTCAATTTTTCAAAGATATGATTTATTTTATGTAAAAAACTTTTTATGCATGAGATCTATATTTTCAATAATATATTTTAAATTAGAAATTTTGTTTTTAAAATTTTTATGCTATGCTTATTTTAATTAAAAAACCCAAAGTAAGGGAATTATTTTTGGAGAAAAATATTTTATGATATATTTATTATTTAAAAAATCCTTATGTAAGGGAAAGTTATTATTTTCAAACTCCAATGTTTAAAAAATTACAATTTTATTTAATATTGTTGTAAAAAAATTTAAATGTTTTTTGAAATATTAAATATATCATTTTATATGAAAAATTTCATTTAAAAATTATGGATGTTTCACATATGTATAGGTTTGTCCATGCAATATGTATATCACTAATAATCCATCTATATTGTACAATGTTTTATTTCCATGAGGTTCAATTTCTTCCTGCTCAGTGAATGATTTCCTATGAATGCATATATATTCAATTATATTTATATTTATACACACACACACACACATATATAAGTACTAATTTTCATATTTTTAAAAGTTAAAAACTCTAGTAAAAAATAAAAAGGGATCAAGATCAAAATGTTCTATAATTTTTTTAGCACTTGGACTTTTTATTAATGGTAGGGATATAGGGAGTGAACCCAAACCTACAAGATAGTAAGCCCTAGACAACCTTTACTGTTTCAAATTGTCCATAAAGTTTTGTTTTCCAAGTTTGCAAAGTGTTTTTTTTAAAAAATTTATTGGATGATTTTAGTATGAACAATTATTTCCAAGTATATTTTCAAAAGATATTATATTTTGAAAAGAAAGTGTTTTTTAAAGAACTATATATTTTCAAAAGATATTATATTTTGAAATTAAGGAAATTTTCAAAGAAATACGTATTTTCAAAAGATATTATATTTTTTTTAATGAAAGAGGGTTTCAAAGTAATTATGTATTTTCAAAGGTTTTTGAAAAATATTTTCGATGGATATATATTTTGAAAACCCTAGAATTATATTTCTAAAAAGTATTATAACAAATGTTTTATATTTGATATAAAATAAAATGTTTTTGAAAGTATTTTTAAACATTATATATAAAAGTATTTTCACTAGTTTTTAGAACCCCTTACTAGGAAATTTTGTGCCCTATTTTTAATTTTTTTCATAGACTTATTAGAAGTTCCAAATAAGTATAGCTTTATTAAGGAGCTAGCCCAATCAAAATAAAAATAGATATTTATTTATTAATTATTTAAAACCTAATATATTTTAATATTTTTTAATTTTCCTTGAAAAGCTAAACTAGAAAAGATCCTTATTTTTTTAAAGGAATGTATATTTTTTAGTTTTTATTTTTTTTAAAATATACAATATTTTTTGTACTTGATCTCTAAGTGTGGGTCAGAGGTTGCTAAAACCACCAATTTCTATCATAATCACACCACAACATGGTTACATATCCCATAATACCCATGCAACACAACCTCAAATCACACATTCACACATTCTATAAAACTTATTCATATCATCATATAACATTTTCCAATTTCAAAAAAGGGATGTGCATTACTTCAACTTCTTTTATTTTAGGGGTATTCTTACACAAGCTATATATCATGGTGAAACAAATTCATTTATTGAGTATAAGTGGTTAACTATTTATTCATGGTGGTTTCCCAGAAATCATACAACATGGGATTCATAACATATATCAAAACCAAAAAAATATGGTCTACCAATGACCATGATTTTTAGTGATACAACAAACATGGATAGATTCAATATTGAAATATCAAAATGTTGTAAAAGAATGTGAAACATTCACCTTGTCCATTAATTAAATTAAACCCTTTTATTATCTTAATTAATATAGTTTATACTATCTTCCCAAAATATAACATAAGCATGAACCCCTCCTAAATGTTTCAACTAATGAGAAACAAAGGAATCCCCTACATGGAAGAAAAAAGATTTACACAATTTACTACACTAAAAACAGGTGGAACACACATAGATGGAAACTACCTTCATGGAAATCTAACCAAATACATTAATAGAGTTCTAAAAATAAAAGGGAAAAGACACTAGAACCTCCTATATCAAGAGAAATAAAGCTGAAAAGAATGAATGAATGATTTTTTCTTTACAATGATCAGATACGAAACCACTAGGATTTGATACAGTTTTAATTGAAAATTAAAGGTGGATCTCATTAAATCCATGTGGTATAGACATTTTAAAATGATTCAGAATTTTAAGAAATGGAAGATATAATTATCATCGTTTAAAATGGATTTTAATTCCATTAATTAAGGTTTTAAAACCATTTTTCGTAAAAAAATATGTCGAACGGGAAAAACTGGAAATTTTGGAAAAAATATATGAATCTACTACCAGGATCTACTGCTAGTGATCTACCACTTGTGATATACCACCATTGATCTAAAATCAATGATATATAACTTGTGATATACTACCAGTGATCTACCATCGTTGATCTACCATCAGTGATCTACCTTCAGTGATCTACCACTAGTGATCTACCACCAGTGATATACCATTAATGATCTACCACCAATGATCTATTTCCAGTGATATACCACAAGTGGTCTATTTTTAGTGATCTACCATTATCCTTAAAATAATCTTTTTCCCTCTAAAACAACTCCAAATACACCCTTCCACCTCTAAACACCGCTAGACATCCCCCAGACACCCCAATCACTAGATCTCCCACAAAGTAATGGCAAGGAAGGTCCAAACCATTACATAAAATACCAATCAAACTATTTTTTTCCTTAATAATGAAAACCAAACTATAAGTAAAGATGGAAAGTTCCAAACAACCATCCCTTGAGATACCTCTCAAGGACCTTGTTACATCCAAACACCACCACTAACCAGACACACCAACCAAAAGAAAACATTCACAACACCTCTTACAACCACCACATTACCATCCCATACTCTATATGGGAAAAGAAAAAAAATTATAAAACCTTATCACAATAAACCTCTAATCCCATAAATCAATAAATTCCATCTCCCATGTTTAGATACTATCCGATTTGGGTAGCACTAACTCACCTGCACGGTTTCATTCAGGAAAAATTATAACACGTCTTGAATAGGAATCACATTTTACCAAATTATAATGCATTAAAGTCTTAATCACACATCCTACCAATAAAGAAGTATCATATATCATATAAAAGAGAAAGGTCAAAACATCACATCAAGGCATAATAGGGAAAGTTAAAGATTAAAACTTCTTAAAAAGAAGTTTAGGTACTGAGCACACATCTATGTCTTATGCTCCCAAGTACTCTCCTTCCGGCCACCTTGCCTCCACAACACACAAAACAAGTGAATGGTTCATCCTTAAAACATATTTTATTAATGATCCTAGATCTACATTGGCCACTCCATGAACTTCATGTCATCCTTGATATCTAATTATACCTCATCAATGATGTGGGAGTCATTGTGAAGATACAGAAGGAGATGAGAGGCATGGAAGATGTTGTGGACCTGGTCTAGTCATGGAAGAAGTTCTAACCAGTAAACCACCTCATCAACTTATCCCAAAATCTTGTAGGAACCAAAAAACCGGGGTAAGAGATTACTCCCCTTATTGAACCTTTTCTACCCACGTAGAGGGGAAACCTTCAAGAACACATGGTCTCCAACCTCAAAATCCAAGGGAATCCTCTTGAGATTAGCATAAGACTTATTCCTATCCTATAATACTTTCATCCTATGTCAAATCAATTTAACCTTCCCTATCATTCTCTGCACCACATTAGGTCCAAGAACTGCTGACTCCCCAACATCATCCCAACACAATAGAGAACAAAAATACCACCCATATAAAGCCTCAAATAGGGCCATAATGATGGTTGATTGGTAGATTTTGTTGTAGTAAAAGTCATCCAAAGGAAAATATTTTTCGAAGATCTTCCAAAGTCCAAGATACATGCCCACAACATATCCTATAACATCTGGATGGTTTTCTTCGTCTATCCATCCATCATAGGGTGGAAACTAGTACTGAGGTGTAACTAAGTTCCAAAAGAATACCGCAATCCCCTCAAGACTCATGAGGTAAAACGATCATCCTGATATAAGATGAAAGACCACTGAACTCCATGAAGTCATACTACCTCATATATATACATATTTTCCAAAACATCCACGGTTCCAAACTCCTTGATCGCTAGGAAGTGAGTTGAGTTCTCTAACTAATCCATGATTACCCAAATAACATTAAAACCTCCTAGATCTTGAGGTAATATTTTAATTAATTCCATTTATATATCATCCAATTTCTACTCAAGAACATATAAGGGATATCACAAACCTCCCAAAACATGATGCTTAACCTTTAACTACTAAAAAACCAGACATAGAGGCAAAATTTTCGACCACCCATTTCATCTTGGTCCACCACAACTATATCATTAGACTATGGTACATCATATAAACTATTAAGATTAATACTAAAGGAATGATATGAAACTCATGAAGGGCTCATTCATGTATCTCCACAGGAAAAAACAACCCCCTGAAACAATATCAAATTTTGGCCATCCTTCAACCATCCTTTCAGATAATCACTAGGAGCAACGCAATCATGATTCACCTATGCTTATGAGTCTCCCCACTGAGGATCCTACACCTGTTGAATTAGAGAGGAATACACTGTCATCTGAAACAATAAACCTCCACCATTAACCACCCTCACTTCTAAGTGTAGGTCTTCCAACTACTCATTCACTTTTCAAGTATCCACATAATTCTAGAGCACATCCTTACATGAATTATTTCTCAAAGAGTTAGCCATGACTTTCCCCTTTCTCGAAGGTGTAGATGATCTCAAAATCATTATCCTAAAGGAATCCATCTACCTACATTGCCACAAATTAAAATTACACTGAGAAAACATGTACCTCAAGATCTTATGATTAGTGAAGACTACAAAGCACTCCCCAATGAGGTAATTTCATCACTGAATCAGTTAAAATACAACCACTACTTGATCCAGATAATGGTTGGAATATTTACTCTCATGGAGAAGTAACTACCTAGACCCATAAGAGATAACTACCTTCTTCTGCATCAAGAATCATCCTAATCCCACATGGGAAGCATCAAAAAACCCCTAAAACATCACCTATTCCTATAGAAATTAAAATACTAGAGCATTGACCAATTTCATCTTTAGGTAGTCCGATGTTGTCTGACACAAATCAGTCCAGATAAAATCCTGGTCCTTCCTAGTGAAAGATATCAATGGGGTTGAAATCCCTAAGAAATTGGACACGAAACTTTAGTAATATCCTATAATACCAAGAAAACAGTGAAAATTTTCCATATTTTTGGGTTCTACCCAAGAAAAAACTACACCTATCTTCGATAGATCCATGTTTACTCCCTTCTAGGACACCACATTCTTGGGGAAATGCACCTATGATGTCCAAAACTTAAACTTGGAAAACTTTACATAGATTTGGTGGAATTGAAGAAACTATAGGATGACTCTGAGATGATTGACATGATCCTCCTTTGACCTCAAGTAGATCAATATTTTTTCAATGAATAAGACTATGAACTGGTCTAATAATTCATGGACCATAGTGTTAATTAGTGCCATGAACACAACTGGTTTGTTCATGACACTGAATGGAAATACCATAAAATCAAAGTTCCAATAAATGCCTCTGAAGATAGTCTTCGGGATATTTCTCTCCTTCACCCTCAACAGGTGATATTAAAACTGCAAGATTGATCTTGGATAACCAACTAGATCCCCTAAACTAGTTAAAAATATCATTGATCCTTGTAAGAGGATAGAAATTTTTTATTGTCATATGGTTCAACCTCTATTAGTCTATTCACAACCTCGTACTACCATCCTCATTGTAGAATAAAACTGGAGCACCCAATAGTGATAAACTAGTCCAGATGAAACCATTATACATTAGACCATCTATCATAATTCTAAACTACCACAACTCACAGGGTTATATTCAATAAGGAGTCATCAAAATTCGTGAATAACTGAGTTCCAGATCTATCCAAAACTCAACATCAAGTCAAGGGGGCAGTGACATATCCTCCTTGGAAAAAACATACAGAAACTCCCTAAAAAACCTAGGATCCTCCTACAACCTAGAACCCATTGATTACATATAAAAACCAACCATCAATAAAATAAGGGGCTCCATGTATCTATTGAACACCTGATAGCTCCACTCGCTAACAAAAAATGCTTGTTGGCCATCCACATTTGAGAACACAACTCTCATTCAGAAGTAGAAAATAACAACACAAAAATAATAAAACCAATCGACACTGATAATTATATTTTATGGATTTATATGAAACAATAAAATAACCAAACATTATTGACGTTTACCCTTCATCATCCTATATCCCAAACACACATCAAACAAGATGGTTTGGCCTCCAACTAGCATATTCAACACCAGGGGTACGAAAAGACTCTCAATTTATAGTCCTAGAGCATGGACTAGAGTGGGTGTAACAAATGAGTATGAAGATACTAAATCAAACAAGTTACAAAAAATGGTAAAATACAAAATGATCATACCTCTAACGATTTGGGGGACCTCTAGCACTGCAGCCTCCACTACCTGCAACTGACCACACCCAACTTCTCTACCTCTCTACTGATAGACACCCCCACGACCATGCTCTGGTTGGGGTCCCTAAACTCGAGGTAAATCTTGAGGCTGAATTTTTGGAACTTTATCTCTACTCATAAAAGCATAATCCTACTAAACCTGCTGCTAAAACGACCTTATTATCAACCATTGCTGAAACTAAACACCTCTACCAAGATGAGATCCAAAAACCACTAAGCACCGATTCTAAAAATGTACATTTCCTCTACAAGTGAAAAAAATTATCCAAGGATCCTAAGTGGTCATAAAGGAAGGTTCTAAGGCCAAACCCCACTGGTCGGAACCTCAAAGGCCCTGGCAGCTGAAACCTACTACTGGAAACTCTTCGCCTTGAGGAACTATTCAAGCCCCTATCTCATTATATGTCGCCAGCCATAAGCATTAAATAATCTTGAATTAAATTAATAATTCACATTTAGGATCTTTTTAGGTTTTGAGATTTAGATAATTAGTTCATAGCCTATACATAAAAATTTGAATATTACATGTAGACACTTCTACTCAACATCCATTTTTTTTCATAAAATAAAAACTCTTAAAAGAAAAGAAACATGTTTAGTTCCATGTTTTAATCATAATGAATTTTCCATGATCCCATCCTTGACCCAATTCCACTTTAAGTCCTGAGAAAAACATTTCAAAAACTTGGTATGAGCATAAAATGCTCATTAAGGGATACATAAAGAAGGAAAACTGTTAGTTTTTCAAAACAACAAGTAAACCATGAATACTTTGTCATCAATAATATTTTTCACCATTATGAAGTAGTAAATACTCTTCACTAAATAAAATCTAATTTATTACCCTTTTGTAACCGAAATATTAGCATAAAACCCATAGAAATCACACATAACATATAAAGGCAACTTTGGACATAAACATACTTAAATAAAATAACCATACAGTCAACTTCCACACATATCACTAAATGGAATAGCCATATAGCTGACTTCCATACCCAATTCATTGGATGTTATAACGTAACCACCCATCCTTGGTTTATCACAGAACCACCCGTTATTTGGTTTATCACGTAACCACCCATCAAATTTCTAAGTACCATTACATAATCATAACACATAAAATATTGCAAATATCATCATTTTAGTAATAACATTTAATTTGAAATCACAAGATATCATTTAATGATATTGAAATAATAAATCCATTTCAAAAACATTTTTTAATACCAAAAAACCAAAAAATGGAATAAGGGGTTTCTTTTTCATTTTAAAAACATTAAGGCTTATAGAGGAAGCCAAATAACTATTACGGAGGCAGAGAGGTCATTATCACCGCATACATTAAAAAAACATTCCTTTTGTCATTTAGTAAAACAATTTGTAGAAAAAATATTCCATTTGAATGAAAATAAAAGTCAAAGGAGTTTATTATACACCACATAAAAGAAAGAGTTGTATACTATCAAAACATGCCTCAATGAATGGATATTGAGACAAAGTCCCTTACCTCGTATCAGACATGACCCATTCGTTATTTAATTTCCTAAATAATAAAATCAAGTTAATTTTTACTTGATTAATAATATTTTTAAAGTTTATTATTACTTTTATATCACTTATTACCTTTCTATAACAATTATTTAATTATTTTAATTCATATCAAACATTTTTTTGATGTTCGGAACTTGAGTAAAAAATGAAATTTTTATAATTACAAATTGTCCATGTGGTCAAAATTACGTTATATATAGAATGATATTCATGATTTAGATATCATATATATCATATATATCTATTATATATGTATTTAGAATAGTCCATAACATTTGTATATAAGAAATGAAATGCACTGTTTATGGAGACGGTAAGCCGTACGTATGCATGAACGCTACTTTCAATTATTTTTAATATTTACTGGAATGAAAAATAAATGATACATATGTATATTATAATTCCAGTATAATATATATGTTATATAGGTTACATAAGTTCATTATTTACATCCTTTATACGTTCCATGTATAACATGAACGAGTCATATCACTTTGAGGGGGCGGTAGTCCACACTTCCTCAAATGAAATTATTGTATATATACAACATGAAAAGCATAAAGTTATGTTCTAAAATAAAATTACATAGGCATAGAGATAAAATAAATATTATAAATATAATATATAATTACTGTTCCATCATAATGGACACCATGATAGGTGGTAGGAGAAGATTGAACAATCATCATTTTGTGAGGCAGTAGTTCGCTGTCCACAGAAACAATATGTTCTTTACCCATTAAACAGAGGTGTGTGTAAGTTTAGTTCAAATAATTATCATAAAAACAACCTAGTATATTGATGATAATTTATTTTTTATGTAAACAAAGAATAATAAGATCATAGTGAGTGAATAAGTAAAATAAAAGAAGAGAACTTGAAGGAAGACATTACCTTTAAATCGAGTAGCTCCCTTTGGTATTAACCAAAAGGCTTTCTTGAAGTACCTTATTACTAAGTTAAGGCTTATAAGAGTAAGAGAGGGATATTGGGAGATTATTTGGGTAGATTTTTTATGATACAAGGGGCTTGAGAGGTGCGAGTAATGGGTTATAGGTGGCGTCCTTTTATAAGAGGGAGGAAGGGCTCTTTAGGAAAGTTTGAAAGTATTATTTTATTATAAAATTATTTTCGGTTTCAAAAGTTCCAAAACTAATTAAATTAGAATATAATATGAATATAACTCAAAATAAAATCATCCAAGAATAATTGAATAGGTTTTTTATATTTTTTAATCCTTATCTTTTTTATGTAACCCTTTGTTGACTTATTTAACTTTTCCCATGTCTTCTTGTGTATTCATAATATATGGTTAATATATTTATTATAAAATTTAAAGTGACCCAAAATGGATAATTAATGAAAATTTTATCATCATATATGTCATTTGACCGAATCTTAGATTTTTAGGACCATTTTATCATTTAATAAAATGTTAATTGATTTAAAAACTCATTTACGTGAATTTTTATACTATTCATATCATGACTTCTTAAAAATACATAAAAACTTAATAAATTTAAAAATTTTCATTAATTAAAATATAAAAAGTCATAATCATCCATAAAATTCATGGATGACATAAAAATTTTCAAAATAAATTTAGAAAAATAATACATGTTTATGATATTTTTATTTTTTACTTTAAATAAAAAGTTATTAATGTAATTATCTTTCCCAAGTGGCTTCCAAAGGCCAAACGTTATACCCAAGGATTGTATTGGTCTAAAATGGATCATAAAATAAGTTTATGACAAGTGTTAAGGTAATTTTATATTATTATAATATTATTGTTAAATTGAATTACCATATTTACCTTTAACCGCGGTAAATAAAAATCAAAAGTTACTATTTACTAAAAATTATTTTCATCCTATTGAACCAAATTTTACTTACTGATGAAAACCATGTATGTTGGATTTTTTAAATTCAATTCATAGAAGTGTTAAAATTTCATTTAAATGAAAAATTTGGTTTTTAACTACCATGCATCGTTTTTTCACTATTCATAAAAAAATGAACGTTTTCAGAAAAATACCAAAAATCCACCCTAAGATAAATTTTATATTCCAAATTCAAAAATTATGTCTATTTTACCAAATTAAAAACATATAATTTTCATTAATCAATTTAAAATTAATTCTCATTGTCAAAACCAAAAAGCATGTTTTCAACAAGTAAAAATTATCAAAAGATTGACATGTGTTTATTTTCAATTTAAGAGTGAAATTACTTATAATGACCAACATTGTATTAAATGGTAAAAATATAATCCAATTACACTTTAAAACCAATTAAAATAACAATCTAGCGATATAAATAATTTAGATGAAAAGACAGTTTTGAATTAAATTGCGGTATTTTCACTATTCATTACAAAATTAATTTTATCAAAAAAATACCAAAAATTTACCCAAATTAAATTTTTATTTCCTGATTATAAGTAATAATTTTATTTTTTCAAATATAACATATAAAAGTGAAAAAAAACTAGATTTAAAAAGGGTTCTCCATTAAAGGGCAGTAAAACGACCTTTTAAAGAATATTAGCGTATTTCATGCTTAAAAATGGATTCATTATCATTTTAAGCCTCTAAAATTTATTTTCTAAATGTAAAGAAATTTAAGAAACATGTATAATCATATTTTAGTTAGTTCTGTTTATTCCTGCCAATACAACGGTTTGGCATTAACTACCATTTAAATTAATAATATTACTATATTATTTTTTCGATATAACTCAACATTGTGTACAATGTAAGATTTCAGAGAAATCCATTATTGCATGTTGAGTACGCTATTATAAATAGCATCCCATTTTAAGTAAAATTATTATTTAATTAAAAAATATTAATAAATATGAAAATTTCATATACTTTATTTACCTGGGATGTTACACTCATAGTAAACCTCCTTGAAAGTGTATCTTCTAAATCACCTCCTCATTCTTATGGAACTCCAAATATGTCGACAACACAAAGGGAGTAACCATGTACTGGATAAAATAATGGAGTGACTCATCCAGACACTGAGAATGAGAATCCTCATTTGGAAAATGGTTGATGGAGAAACACATTAGGTCCTTGAACTTAATCCCAAGATATCACACTAACATGTCCCCTGTTAAAGAGAGAGAAACTCCTACCTCTTCACTTCCTTCATGGCTGATGAAATAAACTATAAATGAAAATGTATCTATAATTATAACCAAAACATGTTTTCCTAATTCCTCTCACTCAAGAACACTTCCACCATTGACACAGAGTTCCCCACATCTGACTGACCAACAATAGGACCCAATGCTCATCCCTAGCCTGTATCAAACCAAAAGTGATCTCTAGATCCTCCAAACAATTTTATCTCTCCACATTAGATATGATAATCTAATACTTCCACAAATCCTTCCACTGAAAATATCACAACATTATCTACCACTAATCCTACTCCTCAAATAGATTAAACCTCCAATGATAAATTTAGTTAGCTTGCTAAACCTATATTTTCTGAGTCGCATGCAGATTTTGATTAGGATCCATAACTAAAAAGGGAAACAAATATTTTCTAATCCTAACAGTATGTAATTTTATTAAAATTTATTTAATTCATTTTATCTTCCCCCAAACCACCCAAATTCAGATAAGAGCACAAGTCATCATGATACATGTACCTCTCCTAGGTCTATACCCTGTAAGTGGTTCCACATCACTTGGTTGTTCAATATGATCATAGTTCACACATTGGATCACGGGGAGACCTAAAATCATGTGGCAAAACTGGTATTCCTGACCTATATCACACACTAAGATCAATCAGCACCATTTCCTTACCAACCCATGCAATATTTATAGTTTTTAAATCTAAACTCCATCCTATCACTCAACCATCATCTCTTATAAAAATCTATGATGAACCCATCCCTCCAAAGGTACCCATACTATTCCAATAATGAATAAAATGAGATAGCAACTCCCGTGTCTTGCCTCTAGTAGGAACTAGGTTGGTGACTAGCAATAAGGGTATAAAAATGTCATGATATGGGAGGAATTACCCTCTATAAGAAAACAAGATCATAAGATAGGATGAATCAATTGATAGAAACTCCATGACATAATATAAATAAACCCAAAATAAACCCAAAATGCATGTGAAAATAAATTAGATACAAATAAAAGTATATAAAAACAAGTACCAAAATAATTTCTAGGTACTATAGTAGTACTGTAGCGGGTACTGTAAAGTACTGTAGAGGGTACTGTGCAGTGCTGTAGCAGGTACTATGCAATACTATAGTAGGTACTGTAGCGGGACTATAGCAGGCACTGTTTGGAACTGTAGCAGTCAGGAATTTTCCCCTGTTTGGGCCTTCGGGCCACCAATTTGGTCCTCGAGTCCTTTAAGGCCTTTGGTCCACCTCAAGGCCTTCGGGCCACCTCAAGGCATTTGGGCCACCTTAAGTGTAGATGCAAACCAGAAAACCTATAAGGAATAAGATCTATAGGAGGATGAGCAAGGTGATTTCACCACAGTAGAAGCTACACAGATTGCAAGAATGAGAGGGTATGACACCTTCCATTAGGACAAGCCTATGCATACATGGGATAGCCTAGCCGAACATCCATGCGAAGGTGGAGAGACGATTTCATGATGAAGATGCTGGGGAGGAGTAGTTCCAAGTAGTTAGTCTGGGTTGTATGTAATGTTTGAAGCATATGAGCAATGAATTTCTCTAAGGCCTACAGAACATGTAATAATTAAGCCTACGGGCCTTGTAAGGGTTCCACCTCACCCCTTGAAAGGTGGATTATCAAAAATGAATAAAAAACTAAGGCCTTAGATCCATTGGATTAATCTAGTTTTTTCCCATAACAATCTGTGTAGTCCTCCTGGAAACATGAAAAATAATTTATATATGTAGGGTGAGCATACAAGTATACTCAGCAGGGACATACCAATTTATCTCGCGTACATGTGAAAGAAGAATAGTAATGCACCAGTGTGTAAACAGAAAAACCAAACCACACCTAAGAAGATAAACTAACCAATCCCATCCTCACTATGGAATACTCACTAAATGAGAAATCAAAGTATAATAGCATAATAAGAAGCATATCGATGATAGGGTACCCCACACCAATTTCCCACTGATTTTCTGCTCTCACAACCCAATGTCGTATGTCAGGGAACTCCCATCTATTTCATATAAAATCTCATCACATCACATCACTTCCCATCCTGCCAGTAGATACTTGGGCCATTACATCACATCACAAACATAACCAGAACAGTAGGGTATCAAGAACATGAAGGTCATGAACTTTATGACCTCCTCCTACCATGCACAACCCCCACCATAATTCATCTCATCATCTCACCTGAAAACACCTTGGTCATCACATAAAATCTCAAAAATGAAACTTTTAACTTCTATCCATCACAACCTATGCATGTCATCATCACCTAGAAGAGGGATCGGTGAAGAGAGGGTAGCCAAACATCCTTCCTCACCACTAGGATGTTGGAAAAAAAACCCCAAAACATTTGGTTACCAGCACTAGGCTCTCAACATGGGTGGGGAATGTATATAAAATTACAAGAATATGTAATGTATATATATTTAGTATCACAACACCCAACCCCCATCCTTCGGGTTCACCACAAACTCACAACATCACTACATCACCTCACAAGATCCTCCACTTTTTCTACCAACACTATATGCACAATGACACACAAAAATCCACAATCCACAATACATATTTCACTATGTAATCACATTAATAAATTTTTTATATTTTATGTTACCAAACCATTTCATTTATATAGAAACCTTGTTACATATTTCTATACCATTAATTTATATATAAAAATTAACTTCTAAAACCTAGATCCCATCATCAATTCATGTGTTAACCATGCCCATTTTAAATCATTATAATGTATTTAATTCCATTACTACTTGGGAAACTATAATAACACATAATACTGCTATAAAAGTCATCCCAACATCCACATACCAACAATTCCACACAACCACCATCATAGCCACAACCACCTCCTTTTCACAACCACCACATCATCACCACTTTCTATCACAATCACCCCATATCACGGTTACACAACCCATTATACCCATATACCACATTCACATATCACACATTAACACATTTAACAAAAATTATTCACATCATCACATAACATTTTACAGTTTTAAGAAATGGAATTCCATTAATTCCATTTATTTTTTTAGAGGTATTATCACATAAGCCATATATACCGGTGCAACTAGTTAATTAACTGAGTATAAGTGGTTAACCATTTATTCATGGCGGTGTCACAAAAATGACACAACATGGGATTCAAAACATAAATCAAAACTATAAAAATAGGTTCTACTGAAAACCATGATATTTACTGATACAACAAACATAGATAAATTCAACATCACAATATAAAAAAGCTGTAAAAGCATGCGAAACAATCCCCTTAATCTTAGATTAAATTAAAATGATTTATTATATTTCATTAATTTGGTGTATACTATATTCCCAAAAGATAACCTAAGCATGAACCCATAAAACATGTTACAACTAATGAGAAATAAAGGAATACCCTACCTAGGAGAAAGAAACTTTATATAATTGGATACAAAAAAATAGGGGGAATGTGCATAAGAGGAAACCACCTTTAGGGAACTCAATCCAACTATAGAAATGGAATTCCATGAAACCAATAGAAAAAGTCTTTGGAACCTCATGTGTCAAGAGAAAGAAATCCCAAAAAAAATAACGAAGTTTCTTCAGATTAGAATGATTAAATATGAAATGGGAAAGATTTTATATAGTTTTAATTGACCATTAAAGGAAGATATCATCAAATATATGCGGTATATCCATTATAAAAGGATATGGAATTTCAATAATTAGAAGATATAATTATTATCCTTTAAAATGGATTATTATTATTTTAATTAAGGATTTAAAATAATTTACACCAAAAAGATGTCAAAAGGGAAAATTGGAAATTATGGAAAAAAATATAGATCTTCTAGCAGGATATAATTCTAGTGATATACCATCTGTGATCTACTTCCAGTGATACATCGTAAGTGATATAATTCTAGTGATCTACCACCAGTGATTTACCACTCGTGATCTACCACTAGTGATTTACCACTTGTGATTTTACTGCCAGTGATCTACCATCAGTGATATACCACCAGTGATCTACCATCAGTGATCTATCTCCAATGATCTACCACTCGCGATCTATTATTAGTGATTTATATTTATTTTTAAAATAACCCATTTTCCTTTAAAACTCATCCAAACTCCCCCCTTCTTCCTTTAAACACATCTGGACTATCCCTAGACACATTAATCACTTGATTTCCTATAATGTAATGGTTCAGAAGGTCCATTCCATTACATCAGTTACCTATTAAACTATTCCCACCCTCAATAATCAAGACCAACCCAGAAGGAAAGAGGGAAAGGTAACCATCCATTGAGATATTTTTCAAGGATCATGTTATATCTGAAACTCCATTGCCAACCAAACGCACCAACAAAAAGAAAACATCCACAAATCCTTGAAAAACCAACACATTAACACCTCATCCTCCATATGGTATTATATAACAACTTCCAAAACCATATCATAACATATCTCCAAGCACATAAATCAAGAAATCCCATATCCCATATCAATTTACTATCAGATTTGGGCAACACATACTCACCCGCACAATTTCAATATTGTAAAAGTATCATGAATCTTGATTAGGAATTAGGTTTTACCAAATTAATATTCATTGAAGTCTTAATCACATATCATACCAACAAGGAATAAGAACATATCATAAAAAACAACATGGTCAAAACATCACATCAAAGTAAAACAAGGCAATTAAAAAATTAAAACAACTCAAAACAACTTTAGGTACTAGGCCCACATCTGTGCTTCAGGATCCCAAGTAATCTTCTCTAGGACTCTGTGCCTCCACAACACATGAAACAAGGGAATAGTTCATCCTCCCAAAACCTTCTCTCAATGATATTGGATCTCTATTGGCCACTCTAGGAACTTTTTATAATCTTTGATAGAAAACTTTACCTAGTCAATGATGCAGAAGTTATAGGGAAGATACCGATGAAGCTGAGATGAATGGAAGATATCATGGATCTGTTCTAGTTATAGAAAAATTGACAATTGAAAATCCAGCTTGAAAATTCACCCCAACACCTCAAAGGGTCAAAAAACTGGTTTAAAAACTTACTCACCTTACCAAACCTCTACCTCCCACGTCGAGGGGAAACTTTCAAGAACACATGGTCTCCAAACTCAAACCCCAAGGTCCTCATCCTAATATCAACATAATACTTTTTATTATCTTGTGTATCTTTCATCCTCTCTCAAACCAACTAAAAATTCTCTGTTGTGCTCTGCACCACATCAGGTCCAGGAAATGCAAACTCCCTAACCTCAACCCAACACAACAAAGAAAAATATAAAAACCCATAAAACCTTAAAATGGGGCCATGCCGATGGATGAGTGATAAATATTTTTGTAGGAAAACTGAACCAAAGGAAAATTATTTTCCCAATATCTTACAAAGTCTAAGATACATTCCTGCAGCATATCCTCCAATGTATGGATAATTTTCTCTATTTATACTTCCATCAGAGGGTGAAAATAAGTGCTAAGGGGTAACTGAGTTCCAAAAGAATATTATATTTCCCTATATAATTGTGAGTTAAATAGATTATTCTATTCCAAGGTGATGTAACTCAGGAATACATGAAGTCACAACACCACATCCACATACCTATTTTCCAAAACATCCACTCCTCCCAACTCCTTGATTGCTAGGAAGTGAGATGATTTCATAAACCGATCCAAGATTAACCTAATAAAACCATAACCTCCCAGGGTTCAGGTTAATCCTGTGAATAAGTCCATTGAGATGTCATCCTATTTCCACTTGGTAACATCCAAGGGATACACTAAACTACCAAGAACATGATGTTTGACCTTTATCTATTGGAAAACTAGACATATATCCACAAACTCTACAACAAAACATGTTATCTTGGGATACCGAAATTGTGTCCTCATACCATGATACATATTGGAAAATCTAATGTGTACTACTAAAGGTGATATATGAAACATATAAAGTGATCCTTTATATATTTCCATAAGAAAAAAAACCCACCCTAAAAAATATCCAGTTTAAACCATCCTCAGATTATCCTTCTAGAGAATCACTATGGACAACATGATCACATATAAAATATACCCCTGAGTCTCCACACTAAGGAACCTCCACCAATTTCATTAGAGAGGACTCCATTGTCATATGAAACAATAAACCTACAAAGTCAACCACCCACACATCTAAGTGAAGGACTACGAACTCATCCATCGCTTTCCAAGAATCCCCAGACTCTCAAACCTCATATTTTTATGACTTCCTGATCAAATATTCAAACACAACATTCCTCTTTCCCAAGGAATAAGAGATCTCAAAATCATAATCTTGAAGAAACTCTATCCACCTCTATTTCAACAAATTCAAATCACGTCAAGAAAAGATATAACTTAAGATATTGTGATCAGTGTATAACAAAAAGAGCTCTCCAATGAGGTAATGTCAATATAGATTCATCTCAAACAAAAATGATTCTAGATCCAAATCATGGGTGTTATTGTTATGCTCATGGGGAAGTAACTACCTCGACCCATAAGAGATCAATACCATATACTATACCATGATGCATTACAAGACCATATGGGAAGCATAAAAAACACATAAACATCACCCCTTCATCTAGAAATTGAAGCACTTGTGCACTGAACAATTTCACCTTCAAGTAGTCAAACACAGCCTGACACTGATCAATTCAGATAAAATCCTGGTCCTTCCTAGTCAAAACTGTCAACAAGGCTGCAATATATAAGAAACTGGACATGAAATTCCAATAATTGCATGTAATACCAAGGAAACTATGAACCTTAACCATGTTCTTATATGATACCCAAGAAAAAATTCCCCGATATTTGATAGGTCCATGGTTACTCCCTTCCGAGACACTATATGTCTAACAAAATTCACCTCTTATGTCCATAACTTACACTTGGAAAAATTTCTATAGAGATGATAGCTTTGAAGAACCTACATGAAGACTCTAATATAATCGACATACTCCTCCTCTAACCTCAAGTATATCAATATGTCATCAATGAACATGACTATGAACTAGTCTAGGAATTCATGGAACATAGAGTTCATGAATCCCATGAACACAACTGGTGCGTTGGTGACACTGAACAACATGAAAAAAAAACTCAAAGTGCCATCAACCAGTGATATCTAGATCACCTATAGATCTTATAGAACCAAGAATCCCCCTCAACTAGTTAGAAATATCATCGATCCTAGAAAGAGGATACTGATTCTTGATTTTCACATGGTTCTACCTTTGGTTTTCTATTCACAACCACAAAATACCATCCACTATCTTGGAGAATAACACAGGGTAACCCCACAGTGATAAAATAGAATAGATAAAACCTTTATACATCAAATTATTGATCTAAATTATTAACTCTCACAAATAATATGGTTCTATTAGATTGGATTCATCGAAATTAGAGAAGTAAAAGGCTGCAGATCTATCCTAAAATCAACATCATGTCAAGGGGGTAGCGTCAAAAAATCCTTAGGGAAAAAAAATAAAAAACTCCTTAACAAACCTGGGAGACTCCAATACCCTATCACTCACTATTTCCATAGAAAACCCAACCATTAAGGAATGAAGGGTCTCCATGTGCCTACTTCCCACCTGACAACTCCACCCACTAACAAAAAATGCATGTCGGACATCCACGTCCGAGAGCATGAATTTCCTCCATAAGTAGTTGATAATAGAACACACGAAATACAACTAGTTAATGTTGATAATGATATCATATGGATATATCTGAATAAAGAAAAGTTCAACACATGGCTGATGCTTCCCCATCACCAGCCTATATCCCCAATACACATCAAACAAGCTGGTCTGGCCTTGAACTGGCATAATCAACACGAGGGGTATAGAAAACATCTCTATATATAGTCCGAAAGAATTGACTATATTGGTTGTAAAAAAGGAGTGTGAAGCTATTGAATCAAGAAAGACAAAAAAGGGTACAAGAAACACTTATTTTACCTCTAATGATTTGTGGCCCCTATGGAATTGTATCCTCCACTATCTGAAACTGACCACACCCACCTCTTTTACGTCACGCTAATGGATAGCCCCGTGCCCATGGTTAGGTAGGGGTACCTGAAGTTTAGGTACATCCTTAGGCCGCCCTTTTCCCACCATGTCTCCTCTCAGCAGAGTTTAAGCCTACTATCTCTTCTATTGAAATGACCTTACTAGAAACTACTGCTGAAGATGATCACCTATACCTAGATAAGCTTCAAGAACCACTGGGAACTGATCTTGATGATGTCCATGGACTCCGTATAAAAAACACACTAGTCCAATGCTCCCAATTGGATGGAAAGGAATGCATTGAGGCCGACTCCCCACTGGTCATAACCTTGAAGGCCCTGGTGGTTGAAACATACTGCTAGAAAATATTCCCCTTGAGGAATTGTGATGGAACCTCTCTCATGGTAAAAATAATTACAAGTGAATCCACTCGATCACCACTGAATTCTTATGGACCTCCAAATACATCGATATAGTAAAGGGAGTAACTATATACTAGATAAAATGATTGAGTGCCTCCTACAGATACTGAGCATGGGAATCCTCATTTAGAAAAAGGATGGGGAGAAATGAAATAGATCCTTGAACTTGATGCCAGGATCTCTCACTAACATGATCCCCTATTGAATAGAGATAAAATCCTACCTATTTATAGCCTTTATAGTTGATGGTAGAAAATCTAAATGAAAATCCATCTAGAAATAATTCCACAACACATATTCCTCCTTCCACTCACCCAAGAATAATTTATACCACTAATGCATAGCTCCTCACATCTAACTGGCCTCCAATGGGACCCAGTACTCATCCCTTTCCAGTATCAAGCCAAAAGTTATATACAACTCCTCCAACCAATTCTCTGTCTCCGAACTAGAGATAACAAACTCATACTCCCCTAAATCCTAATGTTGAAAAGTGAACAATATCCTCTTCTACTGATCATCCACCTCAAATAGATCAACCCTATGATGATCAACTGGGTCAACCTTCTGAACCTCCACTACCTAATCCGCATGTGGACAATGACTATGATCCATAGTTGAAAAGGGAAACAAATATTTCCTAAGAACAATAGTATATAACTTTATTAAAATTTATTTAATTCATTTTATCTTCCCTCAAACCACCCAAATTCAGATAAAAACACAAGTCATCATGATGCATGTACCTATCCCAGGTATCTACCCTACATGTGGTTCCACCTCACTTGGTTGTTCAATATGCTCAATGTCCATGCACTGGATCACATGGGGCCCTAAAATCCCATGTACCTAGCCTATGTCATGAACCATGATCATCTTACACCATTTCCTCACCAACTCATGAAATCCTCTCAGTTTCTAACTCAAAACTCCATCCTATATATCAAACATCAGCTCTGATATCACTCTATAATGACCCCATCCCTCCAAAGGTACCCATTTTGGGCCGACAATGAAGAAAAGGAGATAATGACCCCTTGAGTACCGTCTCTAGTAGGACATGGGTTGGTAAATAACACTAAGGGTATAAAAATATCATGATATGGGAGGCATTAACCTCTATAAGAAAAAAATATTGGGAGATATGATGAATCAACCGCAAGAAACCCCATGACATAATATAAATAAACCCAAAATCACACCATAATGCTTGTGTAAATAAAGAATATATAGTTAAAAGTCTTCAAAAACAATTACCAAAATAAAATCTAAGGCATCAACACAAAAAATGTTCAAATGTTTGTGCTAGTAGTTCCAAAAAGGGTCTGCAAAGTCCTCAATGATACTTGAAAAATAATTTATATACATAGTGTGAGCATACAAGTATACTCAATAGTGACATACCAAAGTCTCTTATGTACATGTGAAAGAAAAATACTAATTCACCAATGAGTAAAAAAAACCTTAACAGGTCAACAAACCAATCACCATCCTTACACTCCCACCAAATAAATCATCAAATTATAACATCATAATAATAATCATATCGATGATAGGGTACCCCACACCTCTTTCCCACTGATTTTCTGCTCTCACGTGCCAATATCGTATGTCTTGGAACTACCAACTCTTCTATATAACATCTCATCATGTCACATCAAATTACATACCATCCTTCCCACATACACTTTGGCCATCACATCACTTCAAATACATCACTAGAATAGTAGTGTATCATGAACATGAAGGAAATCAACCTCATTCTCTAATCCGACCATCCATAAAACCCTCCATAATCCATCTCATTATATCACCTGAAAACACCTGTTTCATTACATAAAACCTTGAAAGTAGAACTTTTGACTTCTGGCCATCATATCCCATGCATGTCATCATCACCTATAAGAGGAAGAAGGGAAGAGTGGGTATCCATCCATCCATCCTCACCACCAGGATGTTGGAAAAAACACTCCCAAAACATTTGGTTTTTGACACTGGGTGCTCTATGTGGGTGGGGAACATATAGAAAATCACAAGAATATACAATGTATATATATTTAGTATCACATCACACAACCCCCATCCTATGGGTTCACCACCAAGTCACTAACAAACTCACAACATCACCACATCACCTCAAAAGTTCCTCCATTTTTTCTACCAGAACTATATGCACAACCCCACACAACAATCCACAAGCCACAATCCATATTTCAATCATTAGTTCACATTAACCCATTTTATACATTTTATGTTACCAACCCATTTCATTAGGTAGGAACCTTTTTTCATATTTTCATCCCATTAGTTCATATATAAACATTACCCATTTAAACTATATAGCCCATCATCAATTCACACATTAACCATGTCCATTTGAAATCATTGTCATGTATTTAATTCTATTACTACTTGGGAAACTAGAATAATACATCATATTGCAATAATAGATAGCCCAACATACACATAGAAATAAACCCACACGACCCCCATCACAACCACAACCACCTCCTCATCGCAACCACAACATAACCACCACTTTCCATCATAATATCCCCATAACATGGTTACAAATACCATCATAACTATATACCATAACCACACATCACCCATTCACACATTCCATATAATTTATTTAAATCATCACATAACATTTTCCAGTTTTAATAAAGGCATTTCCATTAATTCCACTTATTTTATTTTAGGTTTACTATCACAAAATTTACATATCCTGGTGCAACCAATTCATTATTCGACTATAAGTGGTTAAATATTTATTCAGGGTGGTGTCACAATAATCACACAACATGGGATTCATAATCTATATCAAAAATTTAAAAAATAGGGTCTACAAAAAACATTATTTTCGATGATATTAGAGACATGGATAGATTCAATATTGCAATATAAAAAAGCTATAAAATTATGAAAAACATGCCCCTTCTACATCAAATCAACTAAAATGATTTATTATCCTTATTAATCTGGTGTATACTATATTCCCAGTAAATAAAAAAATCATGAAACATCCCCACAAGTTAAAATTGTTGATAAATGATGGAATCCACTATCTAAAATAAAGAAGCTTTACTCAATTTGTTGCAACAAAAATAGGGGGCACATGCATAGGAGGGAACCACCCTTAGGAAACTCAAACCAACTGTAGATTTTTTTTCCATAACTCAAAGGGAAAGAGGCTATGGAACTTATCATCTCATGAGAAAGAAATCTAGATATAATTAATGAATGATATTCACTTTAGAAGGATCAAATTTAAAACTAGAAAGATTTGATATGGTTTTAATTGACCATTAAAGGAGGATCTTATCAAATCCATATATTATATAAATTTTAAAAATTATCTAGAATTTTATGAAATGGAAGATATAATTATACTCATTTATTTTTTTAATTCCATTAATTAAGTATTTAAAACCATTATACTTCAATAAAGATGTCAAAAGGGAAAAAATGGAAATTCTGAAAAAATATTGATCCACTACTAGGATCTACTACAGTGATATACCACTAGTGATCAACTCTTAGTGATTTACCACTAGTGATCTTCCATCAGTGATACACCTTTAGTGATCTACTATAGTGATGTATCACCAATGATATACCATTAGTGATCTCTCACCAGTGATCTACTACCAATGATCTCCTACTAGTGATATACCACTAATGATATACTGTTAGTGATGTACAGTCATCCTCAAAACAACCATTTTCCCTCCAAAACACCTCCAAATTCCCCCTTCTTCATATAAATACCTTTGGAATTCTTCTAGACACCCTAATCACTATATTCCCCACAAAGTAACAGTTGAGAAGGTCTGAGACATTATACCAATTAATCATTAATCCACTATTTTTTGATTACAAGCTTAGGATATAATTACTCCTCATCCAAGGTCCACAAATTATTCCTCTATTTTGCTCATTTATTTTAAAGAGGGTTACAAAAGATAGTGTATGTGTTGGACCTGGTGACCTAGAACCCACTAATTTTCACTTTATATTACTTGTATATTCAAATAATTGAATATTAATTTAAATACCTTATCACATATTTATTGTTATTCTACATAACATTAATGTGATAATTTCTTAGAGTATATTTTTCATTGAAAATGTCACAGTGGTTATTCTCTATAGTGAAACCATTAAATTCCATGACAATATACTTAAAAATAGTTCAACATTATGACAGAACTATATAATGGGGAACATAGTATGTTGACTATCAGGTGAGAGTATTCATAAGTAGATGAGACTTTTTCTCATGATGTTTCAAACTTGATAATATCGAAGATGGGAGATTTTGAGAACATATCTGCAAGTATGAATGTTGTATATTTATGTGTCATCAGATATTCCTGTCAGTGATTGTGTGTAATGGTCCTTAGACTTCAAGATTATTATTAATGCTTGTAATTACCTGCAAACTTTGATTTACTGACCAAAACTACGACACTATATGTTCGTGGGAAGTAGGGTACATTGGGTGCATCGATAATGACATGTTATTAATTAATATGTCGAGGAAGTATTTGTATCTTCTATCTTTATGGAAGTTAATATCTCATACCTTTTATTGAAATGGGACCATAACAATAGATTCCATAGACATGGTGTAACGACAAGTTTATTTCAAATATTAAAAGAAAGAATAATCAAGAATATAAGTTAATGACATGAGTGTGCAACCTTCTCTATGAGATACTGTGACAAATGGATTATATTACATAGAAATCACTCATATGCAGTTGCTAATGTTTTGAAATTAACTTCTTTGTCTTGGGTACCTTTATCCATTTATAGAAAGTAATCATTGACTTAGATAAATCCACCTAATGATAATGAGAAAGAATCCTAGAGGGTCACACACTAAATGTTTTTATTGATCTCAATTAAATTATATTTTAATTAATTTATTGGAATAAATATTATTCTCATAAATAAATAATAATTTTTTCTCAATATTTATTGATTAATAATATTAAATAAATATTTATTCTCAAGGTAATTGTTTAATTACATGAATTTACAATATTTTTTTTATTCACAAGGTAATAAATAATTATTTATTCATTAATAAATAATTTATTTAATTATGTGAATATTTAATAATTGTTTCCACTATAATTTAAATATAATATTTATTTTATTTATTGAATATTTAATAAATATTTATTCATTTGATTGTGAATAAAATATTTATTTTATTTATGAATAAATATTTATTTGGGCATTCTATAAATGTCAAGGAGGATTGGTAGACCAAGATTGTGTCCGGTGATAAATATTAATTTGCAATCCATTAAAATAATATTTATCATTGCGCTAGTTTTCACACACCATAATAATAATAATAATAATAATAATAATAATAATAATAACACTATTATTACATGGAATGAGGTTAGATAATATTTAATATATTATTTAAGGGATATTGTGTAATTAAATAATATTTTAGCCCTAACCCTATCTCTATAATTAAAGGATTATGTCTATTTTGTAGTTTTTGATCGTGATTTATCAAAATTGAGAATCATTGCACTCAATGAAATCTAGAGTTCTCTATCAAGATTGAATAATGATCTAGAGATTTTTCTTCATCCTGTATAATCTCCAGAATGAGTTTGTAAGGTTGATTCTTCAAGCCTAAAGGAATCATCACAGGGATCAAGAGAAACACCAAAATATGTTCAACCCACCACATTATCACCTAAAAATCTATCATTGTTATTTTAATATCAAAGGAGGACATGTGGATCACCACCAAAGGGACGTTAATTTGGGTACTCATCAAAGAAACAATAGTAGACCAAAAAAGGGGTTTAGTCGATCGATAATATCATCGAATAAAGATCCCAAGATCGATATATTCTTTCTTCAGATCTACTTAAATTATTTATAAATTTAATGTGAAAAGATCCCCTCTTGGTTTCATCATATTTCATTGTCAATATTCTTTAGAAAAATTTCATTGGTCATGTTGTTAAAGTCTTGTACAATATTTGAATGACCCATAAAATCTGATATTTTTTGAGTCATGAACGACCTTTATAAGCACTTCCACTAAGCTCAGAACCAACAAGTGGTATCAGATAAGTCATGTTCAAATTTATAATTATTTATATGATTGTTGATCATTGTAGATTTAAAAGATAAAATTTATTTCAAGTTTTAATTCATCCTTTATATATCATTGAAATATCTTCTTCTTTCTCTGTATTTATTGCTCACATAACCATGATTGGTTAATAATTAATGAAGAATGAATATAAAGATCCCATCCAGAGGTGATAAGAATTCTAGATGGATAATAAAATATTACACAGTGTGTAATCTTTTGTTACACATTGTGTATCCCTATTCATTGCACAAGGAAGCCCGCATGGACTCCAGGTCATAGTGTAATTAATACATGTTGTGTTTATTAAATGAACTGTATATTGACTAGCGTGGGTGGAACAAAATTTTTCCAGAATACATGCTGTGTATATTGTTGACACGTCATGTAGTCCACATGTTTTTAAGGTGAATAAAATGCGGTTAAACCACATCATGTAATCTATACACCTTGTGTATTCAATTCATGATGTGTACTGACTTGAAGCTATGTTACTCAATGTACATGTAGTGTGTGATTTATACATGTCTTGTACTTAATTAATGTTTGAAATAAGTACATGCTAAGTCCCAAGGTGTATACTATAGATATCTGATGAAACGAAGTACACATTATGTGGTTAGATTACACATGCCATGTAATTTACCTATTTTTTTTGAAAATATTAAATTTATATATTTTCTCCATTAAACACCATTAACCCAAGTTTTTTGTGGCATTAACTTGGTAGTACACATTGGTTGTTAGGTTTTATATTATATTAAATAATAAATTAATTTAATGTAATATTCAAAACTATGAATCATGAATGGTCATTTTATGATAAATACTCAAAAAATTAAATTCTATAGGCAATGTAATATTCACGTGGAATTAAATTGGAAGTACATGTTGTGTAATTATGAAACATTCCATGCACATAATATATCATATGAGCTCATTTTTTATAATTAAAACCACACTGAGTAGTTTAGATAGGTAATTCCTATATCACTTCCAAGTACATTGATGTGTTCTATTTTATTGATTTTTTAGAAAAATAATTTTTTTATATTTAAAATCATAGAATATGGTAATTTTAGGATTATTGGATGAAATTATATAAAATTAATTAAATTATTAATAAGATAATTAATCATATTAATTCGTGTACATTTTATCTTATTAAATAATCAATAGAAGTGAATGCTAGATATTTGTTTTAAATGTGTAATCATTGTATGTGTATGAATGATCATGAACTTTTATCATACCTATATATGTGTTAGTTTTATTTAATATAATTTAATTTCATGGTTTTTCAATTATTTATTATTAAATTAAATATGATGTCCTGTGAGTCTTTCCTCCCTCATTAATTATATAGGACATGCATGTATAATGTTGTTTTATGTAATTCCACTTAATAAATATTTTGGTTCCCCTCATCTATATGTGAGTTATAAAACTTTTGAAATAGAAGGATTATTTGAAGGTGTACAGAGTTAGTTCAAGGTGGAGCTGAGTTGGAGGCCGTTCAAGATGGAACAGAGATGAAACCAACACGAGAGAAACACAAGTAGATAGGTGGGATTCTAAAACTTGTTCCATGACTAAAACAAGGAGTTTTAACCTAGGATCATAGGTTGATTTATTATTCATTCAATAATCCAATCATTAGATAATATCACGTCACATAATTTGTTTATTTATTTTATTTCTATTTTATGTATGATTTATTTTAAGGATCCATGAACCTGATCACATAAATAAATGGAATAGTATGAAAATATGGAATTAAAATAAATCATTTACACCTAACTCTTTTATCATAACATGGTTAATCACTAAATTAAAATCCAATTTATATTAAAAATACATGTAAAGGATAAAACAAGAAAATTTTTACACATAATAAATAAAATTCCTAAACTTAATATTAATTTAGACCAAACCTTCCTTTACATGATTAGAAATGAAACCATAGAACTAAGTGTTTAACCAATCCTCTCTTGGAAAATTACTCTTATTAGGGATTTATTATGAAATTTTTGGGTTGAATTAACCAATATACATCAAGAGAAGTATCCCTCACAATATTTTATGTCACTTGAAGAAAAGTGTTGAGTAAATATGAGTAAAGGTTTCCGGATTTGGGAGTCCACTCAAGGGATCAAGGATTTACAAGCCCAAACTTGGAAATTAATTTCCTACCAAAATACCTCTGAATAATTGACTAATACCTCGCTTGGGTTATGAGAAGGGGAATATGAATCCTTTACACTATAATTTATTTAAAACTAGGAATTCCTAGTTCAATGGTAAGGGATTTTGAGACTTGATAAAATAATGGGAGACTTAATAAAATTAAAATTAATATGTCTCATATAATTTGTAATCAAGTAAAGTTATAATCACCTATTTTAATTATTATAAAAGAAAATGGAAAGAAAAATCCTGAAAGAACTAAAATCAATCCTTAACTCAGGGTATGCCCTTACACATAAAAATTTATGGATATGTTATAATCATTTATACGATGAATTATTACAAAAAAATTTGTATTATGTGTTGGAATCCTTTATTAATGTTCTACCACCCCAGTAGGCGAGGAAAGGCAAAGAAGATACCTACCAAAGATATGTAGAGAATTATTTCTTTGCTTCTTGTATTGTATTATCAACTATTTTTGGAGTGTTTATGATACAATATAAGGAAATAGATTCTTACACCATAATATCTCATTATATTTTTCTTGATAAACATAAGAAAAAGGATTTAAATAAATTATATTGTCATTGCACTATATTAGTCTAAATTGAAAGAAGGGAATCTAGCTACTGATTATGCTTTCAAAATGATGTTGTAATATTGATCAGTTAGTGAAATTAGGATTCAACTTGGATAATAAATTATCCATTTAACTTATTTTATTATCTTTAACACTAGAGATATATTTATTCATCCAAGCCTAGTTAAAAGAAATAAATAAGCCACTCAAGAATATTTTGTCCATACTTCACCAAACATATAATGATTAACTAAAACATGTTTCTCCACCCCTTATAGTGAAAATTTTTCAACACACGGATAAAGATCCCATGGATAATATAAATCCAATTTATAATTTACAAATACCTTTATAGAGACAAAGGATTTAGAGGCATAATAATTAACATGAGTCTATTTGATTCTTATGTGTAAATAATGGACACTAGAAAATAAATTACAATGAATTAAATATGAAAATAGTTTCATCCACTTCAAATATATTCAAAAAGTTTTTATTCACCAATTTTTTATTAAAATAAAATATTATTACAACATACATGTATTTAAATATAGGAAATGATCAAGAATAAAATGGTTATAAAGTGAACTAAAAAGGATTTGAGAAATAGAGATTCCAATGTTATCCAGTGGGAGCTCACTACTTCTAATTAACAAAATGTATTTATTCAAGTTTTTAATAAGTCTTACCAAAACATTATATTAATTAATAGCTAGACACAATGAGATATTATTTCACATTTGGAATAACCATTTTTATGGTGTTTCAATTATAAAATAGTGGTTTAGTAACTCTTAAATCATAGATATCAATTACAATTTATGATGAATATAAAATATATGAATCTTACCAGATTAGAGAAAGAAAATTCTTTGTCGAGTAAATTTGAAAGATGATGACATTTTTATACCCATAAAAGTGTTTTAGTCTCAATTGAGATATGATTATAGGTATAGAAACAAACTACTTATAATGTTTTAGATGAAGAAACTTTTAATATATAGTTCAGTCACAAATATTTTAGAGTAAGTTCAACATGGAAACTTTAACTATTCTAAAGAAAAAGTTAATTTCATATACTTCATGAGATTCCTTTAAGAAATTTTAGAAATGCTTTGTGAAGTAAATGAATGCACTTGGTAAATATTGAGGAATCTATGATATAGTTTTTTGAAGAAAATATTATCTAAGTAATAATTGATCATATTCATGGGGTAAAGGTATTCACAAACTCACATTTCTTTATATGAATCAATATCATGATAATAGTAAAATGAATATCAATGACGAGTCATATATATTAGAAATATTCAATTATTTTTTCCGAGACATGTTTTCCAAATATAAGTGTAACAAATAAACATATGGAAACTATATTGAATAATGGATATCATATAAATAGTGATATGATAGGAATCTATTAGTACACTACACCAAGTGATTTTTTAAAACTGTTTGTTAAAATATAGATTTAGCTACAAAAAAACATCAAACCACATGGACAAGTCGAGAATAGTTCTGTATCCTATTTGGTTTGTTGTTTATGATTACCTTGAGAAAATAAAAGTGATGAAATATGAATCAATGGACTCTTGGTGATATGTTGATGTAGGTTGATTGTTTTTTTGTTGAAATTTATGATGTTCCTACTTTTATATGATTATTGTGAAACTGTTTTTGTTTAAAAAAGGGGGGTTTTATGAAAACAAAAATTTAGTTTAACATGAGTCATTGGGGATTAATTATAAAATGAAATTGATTTTTAGAAAATATAATAAAAAATTATTATTTTATTATTAACCTATAAGAAATTCTAATTTAAAAAATTGTTGATGGATTTTTTGTAAAAAAATATGAATATCTTGGAATAAATTCTAAAGAGAGATCATTTTTACAATAAAAATCAAGTAAAATTTTGAAGTATTTTAAAGTAAAATAGATTTAGGTGGGTTACTTATTTTAGTAGAAATGAGTAGTTTTAGATGTTGGAATATTATAAAAGTGTGATTGTTTTAAGAAAGAAAGATTTTGATGGTGTTTTGATTATCTTAGTTAATTGTGTGTTTGGATTTGTCCATTAGTTTTCATTGGGACTATTTTACTTGGTTTTAGACACATGATTTGGTAGGGTTCATATGTCATTTTAGTCAATATATAGGACCTATCCTTTTGAACATATTATTACATTATTTTAAGCATAATTAAACATCAAATTACAAGCCAAGGATCGTAAAGTCTATTGTCTTAGAAGATTAAGTACATAATTAAACATCATGAAACCAAAATAAAACATATTTTATTTAATCTTATTATTGAGATCATAACTCCATTTTATCCCTTATATCTACATAGAATAACCTATGGAATACATGAACAAAATGGATGAGCTAAAAAGCCTAGTAATGGAATAATCATAGGAATAAAACATAGAAAATGGATTAGAAGACATAACATGATTACATAAAGGCATGGAACATGAATTGAAAAAAGGAAGAATAAAATGTATAACATCGAAAAAATATAACAATGACATCATAGGAATGCGGAAACAACATATAACATGACATAAAACTCCCTAAGAATGATACTTCCTCCATCCAGAACTCACATTTATTGTACTTTTCATATATCTTCTCCCTTCTCAAAGTCTTTAGCATAATATTCAAATTCTCCTCATGTTCCTCCTTTCTCATAGAGTATATCATAATATAATCAATAAATACTACTACAAATTTTTTGTGGTAATATCTAAATAATCTATTTATTAAGTCCATGAATATTTATGGAGAATTAGTGAGTCTTAAGGGAATCACTATGAACTCATTGTTTCCATACCTCATTTGAAAGCTAGTCTTGATAATATCTTCCTTCCTCACGTTTAATTGGAGATATCCCGAAAAAATATCCAATATAGAGAAATAACTAGACCCACATAGCTAATCAAACAAGGAATCTATCCCTGATAGTGGATACTTGTTCTTTATCGTGATTTAGTTGAGCTCAAAATAATCAATTCATAGGCTCATTAATCCATCATTCTTCTTGATGAATAGAAATGGTGCACCCCATAGTGAGTTACTTGGGCATATAAAAAACTCGACCAGATTCTCCTATAATTGCTTCTCTAGTTCTTCCAGCTCAACAGTGGCCATTATATAAGGTGTCTTTGATATAGGCAAAGATCTAGGAATAAGTTTAATTGAGAACTCAACCTATCGACCAGAAGGTAGACCAACCAATTCTTTGGGGAATACATTAGCATAATCCCTCATGATGGGCATGTCTTCGAGCATGATTCTCTCCTTTGTTTCAATAATTTGAGCTAGATATTCTTGCTCATAATAAAAAAATATCCACAATTGAGATGATGATTCTGAAGTATATTCATCATACTTATTACACTTGTATAGAATTAGAGGATTCTTTGGGATGTGAAGAGGGATCTCCCTTTACATATAGTCGATGCTGGATTTATATAAAGATATCCAATACATTCCCAATATAGCATCAAACTCTACCAAATAGAGTATGACAAGATATTTTGGGATGTTTGGTCCACAAACATTAACCAGGTATGAGTTATAAACTCTAGATGCGATAATTGCCCCATTTTATGTTCTCATAGATAACTCAACCTCCAAATTTTGAGGTGGTGATTGAATAGTTATACTAAACATTAAAGATATGAAAGAATGATTAGAACCAGAATCAAATAGTACTTTCACTATTATTGAATTAATAACCAATGTACCTGTCCCCACATCATTTTCGGGCTCCACTTCAGCAATAGTGATAGAATATGACCTTCCTTGATACCTTGGAGGTTGTTGTTGTTGATTGCATATAAGGAACCTTGTCTTAGGGAAATGGTTTTAATAATTCCCATATTACTTTCATTTGAAACACTACACTATAGGCTGAGTATTGATCTGAACCTTCCTTTATTCTTCTTCATTAGTGGAATTCTTCATATCCCTTCAGTAGTTATTATCCATATG
The DNA here is from genome assembly GCA_963277665.1 of Viscum album. Classification (NCBI taxonomy): domain Eukaryota; kingdom Viridiplantae; phylum Streptophyta; class Magnoliopsida; order Santalales; family Viscaceae; genus Viscum; species Viscum album. The sequence continues at coordinate 2,078,650,869 of OY728143.1, read as the reverse complement.
CCCTTCTATTCCACATTTGAAGCATATCTTGGTACCATTTAAGTATTTTATATGATGATTATTCCCTACTTTTTATATGTGGGATGTTGGGAATTCTTTCCATCATGGGATTTATTTGTTAATTCACCCATATTAAACTCTATATTCCCATTTTTTTCACTAGGCCCATGAGACCCTTGAGAGTATCCGATCTCCATTTTGACCTTAAGGGAATACAAAAAATATTCTCATAAATTTAAAAGTCTCAAATATATAATTCTTATTTTAGAATTAGATTTAGTCTACTAATTAAGTGATCCACCTTTCTTTTAGTGTTCATGAAAAAGATGGATGTGTATCTCGCAATCCTTTTGAAGTTTGCTTCATATGCCCCAATAGAACTATCTTCCTTTTTCTTCAGTCTAATAAAACCCCTTTCCATATAAAGATGGAGGGTTTGGGGAAAATATGTATTGAAAAATATTTTCATGAAATATTCCAATTCCATGGAATCAATTTCTGCCTTGGATTTTGTGTTCTTGACCAGTTTCAACCACTGATCAGCTTCCCCATAAAAAGGATAAACTGTCAACATAACTTTATCTTATTATGAGAATTAGAGGATAAAGAATATCTTCTCAATGGAGTTAATCCATTGTTCTACAAGGAAGGGATCATACGATCCACTAATCATTAGAGGCCTTTTCTAAATAAAGTATTCAGTGACAACTTTCTCTTTATTAAAAGGAGGGCATTCCACACGATTCAAGTTATTATTTATAACTTGATCCAGTTGAGGAAGTAATATCATGAAGTTTTGATCACCCATTCCCATAATATTTATAATATCATTAGGAAATCATCACATTTGTAATACCCCAACCCTAGAAGCCTAGAGTCAGTGCATTATTTTAATACATTGACATGATACAAGAAATCATGTCCCAAAAGACTGATCAGTTTAGTAGACTTGGATGTACTAGATACATTCATAAGTTTTAAATTATATCATGAAATAAAAACATCAACAACATTTTATCCCCTATTGAACACACTTATATCCTTAGCCTATCCTTATAGGTCAACCATAAAATAATTCTTCACATCTTGGAAAAAATAAAACATAAAAATGGGTGAGCTCAGATGCTCAGTAAGGATAACAATATAGCGGAAACTTTCATAAATAAGCATAAACATTTAAGGCAATGTATAAGACTAAAACAAAATCCTTTTAGTCTTAAACTTCAGAGTAATATGGCAAAGTAAAAATCAAATAATTCCATTTACTTAATCACATGGATATTATACTAGTCAAATAATCACATGCAATATCAATAGCCACTTTCATAATGATGGAATGCATAATTCTAGACTTTATAACCACATAGTCAAGGCATTTTGCCAAGACTAAAAATAATATTTTTTCAATGCCTTGTGCCAAGACACTAGTTTGTCTCATGAGACCTACTGATGCATCGAGGAGCTATTGCTGGCTCCACTCGTCACTTACTAAGTCCAATACATTCCTTATATGAAAAGGTTTAAACATAACATAAACATTCATATTAAAACTATCATAAGAAATGTTAATACGTTAACCATAAACCATGAATGGTATAAAAATAACTCATCCACAGTCAAACATATCACAAAACCTTAAATACAATATGAAAGATTTGTAACATAATAAATCAACTTCAAATAAGTTTAAAATCCATCAAAGGATGTTTACATAAATGAAATGAGAACCATTTGAAATAAATACCTCTTTATATTTTTAAAATCATTTAAAATTCAGATAGTTATAAAAGAAAACATTTATTTTGAGAATATTCTTAAATATTTTATGGGAAGCTTCGATGATTTTATAATGGTGGAAAATATCCACACCCTCCGTATAAGCTAAAAACATTCTTACCATAATTTTGTCAAAAAGGTCATAAAGTACCTTGTTTGGAAAATGACGAAAAGATTTCTTTCAAAACATATATGGTCAAATAAGGTTATAAATGACTTTAACCCATAGTATAGTAAATATTAAATTTTTTTTGAAATATATTTTTAATAAAACACAAATGTTGATGATAAAGAGGTCCCAGTAGATACTTACGTAAAAACAACCTCAGATAATAAAGAGATTGTGAAATTAACACTTACCTTGTACTTTTTCTTAGTAAATGGTATGTTAAACTCCTTTATAATAGTTAATTTTTTTTATTAAATCATACAATAACTATATACATAAATATAATATCATATATGATCCTCTAATATTGGTTTGTTAATAATATTTCAGTAGTATTATCGTTTTGGGTGTTGACTGATTCATTTTCCTTTATATGCTTGGTTACTTAAGCCATGTATGTTATGTATAGGATATATTTTATTCATTATAGAATAATATTATATTAATAAAAATTATTTGTAATCATAAAATGAAAATTATTCTTGAATGATTACGATGGGGAATGAATCTCATCGCGTTCGTGGAGACGGTAATCCGTACATACGCACGAGCGACAATATCATTATATTGATGGTAAAATCATATGTAATTGGATGATATATCATATATACATAATAGTTAACATGTTATATTTATTATTTACATTAGTTATATTCATTATTATACCCATCCAAAATAATGAAGTGCTTGAATAACAAACTACACTACGACGTGGAGACGATAAGCCGTACGTATGCACGTAAGGTGACTTTTTCATTTATAGGATGGATAGAATAATAAATATGGTTGTACCATATTTATAATAAAATAAAATTATATGGAAGATACTGGAGTTATTATTTTATAATGTAAATAGAAAATAAAGAGGAAGTGGAAGAAGAAAAGAACTTGAAAGAGGTGATGAAATATTTACCTCTTCTTCGGGTTCTTCCTTTTGATTTGATCAAAAGGGATACTTAGGTTGGTTTAATGACCAAAGTAAGGACTCTAGGATGAATGGAGGAAATTTGGGAGGAAATTTGGGTAGGTTTTGGCCAATAAAAATGGCTTTGGAGGTGTGAAATTAAGAGAAGGGGAAGTACCCTTTTATAAGAGATGTGAGGGTCACTTTAGGAAAAGCTTGAAATATTATTTTATAATAAAATAATTTTAGGTTTATAATGGCTCCAAAATAATTTATTTATAGGATAAGGTGGTTATGGGTCTAAAAACTCTAAAAAAATAGGTTTTAGATAGGTTTAGGTCATCATATTAACCTTATCTTTTAAATTTAAGTCTTAGTTAAATAGTTTGACATTTACCATGTCTCTTTGTATTTTTATATTATATGGTTAATAAACTTACTATAAACTTTCAAGAGAACCCCAAGTGGTTCATTATTAATATATATAACCTTATATAAGTTCTTTTTCCAAAAATTATATTTTTAGGAATATTATATCAATTAATAATATAATATTTGTTTTAAAAACTCAATTATGCCAATTTTTGACTCTATTTACTATTTGTTTTTTTGTAAAAATCATAACAGCATGATTAATTAGAAAAAAATTATTTAATCAACCCTAACATTTCATATTAACCTAGACTTAATAAAAAGTCTCAAATTAAATTTATTAGTATCAAATTACATTTATTTGGATATTTAGAATATCAATTATTTTAATCTTTCATTAATAAGGTAATTACTGCATTATCATTATGTCATAGATAAATTAAATTATTTAATGTCTAAAAATTATAAATAAAATACCATTATTTATGAATTTTTTTATATTTCTAATGAATATTTATAGTCTAATTTATATTGTGTGTAAACTTACATATAAAATGTTTTAGTTATTAAACTTTGAATTTAACTCTTTTAACTCTTCTTTAAATACAATAATAATAAATGTCCTAATCTAATCCAAATGGACAAAATAGGTTCATATTTTATTCCTAAGGTTGTTTTTGGTCGAATTATACTTATCCAATATAATTATTACACGTGTTAGGGTAATTATGATATCATTTTTACCCTTAATTACCTTATTTACTTTTAACCGTGGTATATAAAAGTCAAAAGTTTCTACTCACAAAAAATTATTTTAATCTTATTGAACAAAATTTTACTTATTGATATTAATCGTGTCTCTCAGATTTTTGAAATTCAACTCATAGAAGTAGTAAAATTAAGTTTTATGAAAATTTGAAAATGCTTCTTGGAGGTGGGTAAAAGACGGTAAAAAGTTCAATAAAAGTTTTATACATCTAAACTTATTATAAAATGAATCCAATGAATTATATTGAACTTATATAGGTATTATGTATCTTTTTTGATCTAAAATAAATTTAAACAAAATAAATAATTATTTAAATAAAATTTTTTGTTTTAACCAATAACGCAGTGTTTTTCACTATTCATCCAAAATTGAAAGTTTTCAGAAAAATACCAAAAATTCACCCTAAGATAATTTCGATATTCCAAATTCAAAAATGAAGTCTATATTGAAAAATAAAATTTATAAAATTTCAAAAAGGGAGTATTACTATTCATAACGACTAGTTTGATTGGTCATGATGTGTTAGAATCTCGTAGTCACGTACAATGAAAGCTACTGTATTATTCAAAGGGAAACGTACTGTGGAAGCTTGGGGTGTTACATTCTTCCCTCCAAATAATTTCTTCCTCAAAATTTCTAGAATACTAATGCACAAAAAGGTTCGGGTGGTTCTTCATCATAAGTTCCTCGGGTTCCCAAGTTGCCTCTTCCATCTTATGATTTCTTCAGAGAACTTTTACAAGATGAGTCATCCGGTTACTCAGCACCTGTTCTCTGGTATCAATAATTTTGATAGGATCTTCACAATAATATTGATCAGGTTCCAGTTCAATTTCCTCATAGGTGAGTACATGCGTTGGGTCAGGCATGTATTTTCTCAATAGTGATACGTGGAACACATCGTGAACTTTGGAGAGACTTGGAGGCATTGCCAAAATATAAGCTGACACTCCAATTCGTTCTAGAATTTCGAAAGTTTCAATGTTACTGGGACTTGATTTACCCTTCTTACTGAAACTCATAACACCCTTCCATAGAGATACCTTCAAGAAAACATGGTCTCTTACTTGAAATTCCAAATCCTTCATTCGGTTATCGGCATATCTCTTTTGCCTAGTTTGGGATGCTTTGATGTGAGTTTGGATAACCTTAAACTTTTCCATGGTTTACTCAACAAGTTCTGGACCTAAGTGTTTTCTTTCACCAACATCATCCCAACAAGTTGGTGTGTGACATCTCTTTCCATATAACACTTCATATGGTGCCATCTGAATACTTGAATGGAAGCTATTGTTATAGGAAAATTCTACCAGAGGTAAATAATGACCCCACATACCTTCAAAGTCAAGTGATAAAGATCTCAACATGCATTCTATGGTTTGAATAGTCCATTCTGATTTTCCATCAGTTTGCGGGTGGTAGGAAGTGCTCAAATGAAGTTCAGTATCCAGGGGATTCTGAAGACTTTTCCAGAATCTTGATGTAAAACGGGGATCAAAATCAGAAACAATCGATAGGGGTGCACCATGAAGTCTTAAAACTTCATTAATATATAGTATTGACATAAGTTCAAGTGGTAAATCTTCTATTATAGCATGAAAATGTGCTGACTTGGTAAGACGATCAATAATGACCCATATTGCATTATTCCTTCTAGGAGTCTTTGGTAGCCCCATGAAAAAGTCCATGGTAATATTATCCCATTTCCACTCAGGTATGGTAAGAGGTTGCATGACTCCTCCAGGATATTTCCTTCTAGCATTAACCTGTTGACAAACCATACATATTGACACAAAATCAGCAATCTCCATCTTCATGTTGTCCCACAAAAAATGTTCTTTAAAATATCTATACATCTTAGTGCTACCAGGGTGTATAGAGAAATTAGAGCTATGAGCATCGTCCAACAATTCCCTTTTTATATCAGGTATATCGGGAACACAAAGTCTCTTCCCAAAATTCAAAATCCCATCTTTATATAGAAAGTCACTTAATCTCCCATCATTCACAACTTTAATCTTCTTTTGAAACTCCTCCTCATCAGTATGAGAACTCTTTTTCATTTCTAGTAAATATGGTTTGGAAAAAATTTGAAAAATCATTGATGTTTCACCTTCCATGGTTATTCCCATATCCATCTTTACTAGATCCATGAAATTAGGATCCCTTTCAACTCTCTTCTTGTTCAAAACTCTATGATCTTTTCTGTTCAAAGTATATGACACCTTATTTTCCTTCCCCGGGTGGTAGTGTATAGTGAAATAATAATCCTTGAGTAGTTCAAGCCATCTCCTTTGCCACATGTTGATTTATTTTTGTGAGAAAATATACTTATAACTCTTCTAATCATTATAAATATCCCATTTTCACCATAAAGATAGTGTCTCCATATTTTCAGAGCAAATATTATAACTGCTAACTCAAGATCATGAGTACGATAGTTTTTCTCATAAATTTTTAGCTACCATGATACATAGGTAATAACTCTATCATTTTTCAAAAGGACACAACCAATTCCTTTCTTTGAAGCATAACTATAAATAAAAAACCCATCATTACCTGATGGTAGAGTCAAGATAGGAGAATTAACTAATCTTATCATCAGTTATTCAAAACAGTTTTCACAATCTTTTTTCCAAACAAATTTAACCCCTTTATGAGTGAGCTTTGTTAATGGGTTAGCCAAGAGGGAAAAATTCTGGACTAAACACTGATAATAACCTTCTAAACCAATAAAACTACGTACCTCAGTTATACTCGTCAATGATGGCCATTCTTGGATTTCCTTGGTATTTGAAGGATCAAAAGTGATTCAATCCTTAGAGACAATATGACCAAGAAAAGAAATCTCCTGAATCCATAATTCACATTTTCTAAACTTCCCACATAATTCATTTCTTCAAAGAGTCTTTAGGATAATGCACAAGTGATTATAATTGATCTTCATATCTTTTTGAGTATACCAAAATATCATCAATAAATACTACTAAAAAGTCATCAAGATATTCCTTGAAAGCTCTATTAATTAGATCCATGAAGATAGAGGGTGCATTAGTCAATCCAAAAGGCATTACTATAAACTCATAATGCTTGTACCTGGTTTGAAATTATCTTTTTAGAATATCTTCCTTCTTTACACACAAATGATGATATCCAGATCGAAGGTTAATCTTTGAAAAATATTGATCTCCATGAATTTGGTAAAATAAATCATTAATGCGAGGTAGGGGTACTTGTTATTTATTTTTATAGCATTGATTTCCCTGTAGTCAATGCACAACATCATAGATCTGTCTTTCTTTTTAACAAAAAGGAAAGGGGCTCCCCATGGAGAAACACTAGGGATAATAAATCCCTTATTACTCAATTACTATAGTTGTTTATTTAGTTCCACTAATTCCACAATGGCCATTCTATAAGGGTTCATTGATATGGGCCTTGAACCAGGAATTAAATCAATGGAAAACTCAATTTCTTGTTCTGGATGATGCCCAGGTAAATCCTCTGGAAACACATCAACCTATTATTTCACAATAGGTACGTCTTTTATTCGAACATTCTTTTCCTCACCCATAGTTATTTCATTCTCTTCTTCCCCAATAATTGAATTTAGTAGAGCTACTAGGGGCAGATCTAGATAAGAATCATGTGGTGACGTTTCTTCTCTAAAGATTAGGTACTCCTTATAATCATCGAAAATTGTAAGCTCCTTCTTATTATAATAAATTATTTTATCATGGTCTGAAATCCAATCCATACCAATGATTATATCAAATTCAATCATGGGTATGATGATGAGATCAACAGATAAAGAATATTTATATTCCCTAATGGGAACTAATTCACAAAACTTTGTTGCGATGATACTTCCTTTAGGTGTTTTGACTAACAACTCCCTTGTTAAGTCAAATTGAAAATATCTAATTTTTTCGAAAACTGGGATGATATGAAACAATGCGATGATCTAGAATCAAATAAATAATTGTCTTAACTTGAGAAAACCATTAAATTACCTACCACCACATCTTTCGAAGCTTTAACCTCAACCGTAGTGATCACATAAGCCTGTCCTTGATCACTTAGAATTTTTTAAGGTAAGTTCCCTTGGTGCTTAAAAAATTCATTTGAATAATTCCCCTTTTCTCTACAATTGTAACATTCAACATTGACATCCTCTTTCTTCCCCTTGCAATCACAAGCTTGGTGGCCTTTTTCACCACACTTATAACAAACTCCCACTCCCTTCAAGAAATTACCGGGGTGTTTCTTCCCACATTTACCATAGGATGAATATTCAACTTTTCCATTATTCCCCTTATTTCCATTTCTAGAGTGTTCAACAGATCTCCTCTTCTCCTGCTTTTCTCTAAATTTGTAAGACTTAGAGAATTATTTTTCTGTCTTGATAGCACATGAGACAATATCTTCGTACGATGAGAAGGATTGTGAGACTAATGCTCTATGGAGAAATGGTTTTAAACCATCAAAGAAATGATCAATATTACTTATTAGGTTATGTATATAATCTGAAACATTCCTTTATAACCTTGTAAAGTTAGCCTCATAGTTTGCGACATTCTCATCCTCCTTTTGCCTCAGACTCAGAAATTGTCTTTCCATATCCACTCGATGGTCATGAGGAAATTATTTTCTAAGAAAATATCTTTAAACTCCCTCCATTCCATGTTCGATACTTCTTCATCTTCCGTTGTGTTTTGAATCAATGATCACCATTGTTCTGTATCTCCCGTGAGGTGGTAAATTGCCATGAAATTTTTTTCCCTTTCGCCACTCCCCAAAGCATGAAATATTTTATCCAAAGAACTTATACATTTATTAGCTACTAATGTATTTGTACTCCCATTTAATGTTGGTGGTTGTTGCCTCATGAAGCGTTCTAACATTTATCCTCCACATTGTGGATCCGGGTGCTCCATATGGGTAAGGTTATTATTCATAACCTGAGTGAGTTTTCCCGGTATGGTGATAAGTTGATAAGCACCAGTTTCTTCTCCAGATCCACTATAATTATCTTGAGTTGGAGGGAAATCCCTTCATGGATTATGTGCATTCATATTGTTTCCATTCCTTCAACTAGTCACCATTTCTAAACAATGGAATACACTATATTAGTTTATGAATCACAATACATAATTCCAAAATTTTAAAACACTTAACATAAATTGAACAGTTTATGGATATAATCCATAATCATAAAAATGTTTTCTTTGAGTAAGTAGAAACTCATAAACCCTTCATAATGGTTTTTAAAGAAAATGAGAATTATCCTAAGCATATCCCCCGAGAGTTTCATAACCAAGAGTGCATTAAAGACAATTGTCATGCACCAGTTCCCGTTCGAGTCTAGCTCAAAGCAGTGTTTTTGGGTTTTACCCATATGTACATTTGTGCTAGAGCCCCCTTTACCTGCTTCTATTCATACAGGGATGGATTTCTTAGAAAACCCACAAAATCCATACAATACCAAAATTATAGGAAGTTCTTCTATACTAATCTTCAAAGTCTATCTTAGGGTAATGTTCTCAAATCAGAGTTTTTCTAAATCTAGCTTCCAAGGTTTGTACTAAGCTTCCTCTGATACCAACTGTAATGCCCCAACCCCAGAAGATGAGAGACAGTGCATTATTTTAATACATTGGAACGATAAAAGGAATCATGTCCCGAATGACTGATCAATTTAGTATCCTCGGAAGTACTAGATACATTCATAAGTTTTACATTACATCATGGAATAAAAACATCAACGACATTTTGTCCCCTTTTGAACCCACTTATATCCTTAGAATATCCTTGGAGGTCAACCATAAAATACTTATTCACATCCTGGGAAAAATAAAACATAGAAAGGGGTGAGCTCAGATGCTCAGTAAGGATAACAATATGGCGTAAACTTTCATAAATAAGAATAAACATTTAAGGAAATGTATAAGACTAAAACAAAATCCTTTTAAACTTAAACTTCAGCATAATATAGAAAATATAAAATTAAATAATTCCACATACTTAATCACATGGATATTCTACTAGTCTAATAATCACATGAAATATCAATATCCACTTTCATAATGATGGAATGCATAATGCCAGAATTTATAACCACATGGTCAAGGCCTTATGACAAGACTATAAATAAGATTTTTTCAAGGCCTTGTTCCAAGACACTAGTTTGTCTCATGATACCTACCAATGCATCAAGGGGATATAGTGGGATCCACCCATCACTTACTAAGTCCAATGCATTCCACCTATGAAAAGGTTTAAACATAACATAAACATTCATATTAAAACTATCATACTAAATGTTAATAAATTAACCATAAACCATGAATGGTATAAAAATAACACATCAAAATTCAATAATATCACAAAACCTTAAATACAATATGAAATATTTGTATCATAATAAATCAACTTCAAACAAGTTTAAAATCCATCAATGGATGTTGACATAGATGAAATGAGAACCATTTGAAATAAATACCTCTTTCTATTTTGAAAATCATTTAAAAGTCACATAGTTATAAAAGAAAAAATATATTTTGAGAATATTCTTATAAGATTATATGGGAAGCTTTGACAATGTTATAAGGGTGGAAAATAGCCGCACCCTCTGTATAAGTTAAAAACATTCTTACCTTAATTTTTTCAAAAAGGTCATAAAGTACCTTGTTTTGAAAATAACCAAAAGATTCCTTTAAAAACATATATGCTCAAATAAGGGTATAAATGACTTTAAACCATAGTCTAGTAAATAGTAAAAATGTTTTGAAATACATTTTTAAGAAAACACGGATGTGGATGATAAAGTGGTCACAATAAATACTTACGTAAAAAAACCCCGGATAATAAAGAGATTGTGAAATTAACCCTTACCTTGTACTTTTTCTTAGTCGATGGTATGTTAAAAAATCATGTATAATAGTTAAAACATTTTTATTAAATTATAAAAGAACTATATATATAAATATAATATTATATATGATTCTCTTACATTGGTTTGTTAATAATATTTCAGTAGTATCAGCGTTTTAGGTGTTGATTGATTTATTTTCCTTTATATGCTTGGTTACATAATCCATGTTTTTTATGGATAGAATGTATTTAATTCATATACAGAATGATTTTATATTCATAAACATTATTTTTAATCATAAAATGAAAATTATTCTTGAATGATTATGATGGGGAATGAATCACATCGCGTTCGTGGAGACGGTAATCCGTACGTACGCACGAGCGAGAATATCATTATATTAATGGTGAAATAGTATGTAATTGGATGGTATATAATATATAAAGAATCATTAACATGTTATATTTATTATTTACATTAGTTATATTCATTATTATACCCATACAAAATAATGAAGTGTTTGAATAACAAACTACACCACGGTGTGGAGACGGTAAGGCGTACGTACACACGTATGGTAACTTTGTCATTTATAGGATGGATAGAATAACGAATATGGTTGTTCCATATTTATAATAACATCACAGTATATATAATATATTGGATTTATTATTTTATAATGGAAACAACAAAGAAATAGGAAGTGGAAGAATAAAATAACTTGAAAGTGGTGATGAAATATTTACCTCTTCTTCGGGTTCTTGCTGTTCATTTGATCAAAAGGGATCCTTAGGTTGGCTTTATGACCAAATTAAGGCCTCTAGTATGAAGGGAGGAAAGTTTTGAGGATATTTGGGCAGGGTAAATGGCTTTGGTGGTGTGAAATTAAGAGAATGAGAAGTACCCTTTTATGAGAGAGGTGAGAGTCACTTCAGGAAAATCTTGAAATATTATTTTATAATAAAATTATTTTCGGTTTCTAATGGCTCAAAAATGATTTATTTAGAGGATAATATGGTGATGGTCTGAAAAACTATCAACCAATAGGTTTTATATAGTTTTAGGTCATCATATTAACCTTATCTTTTAGATTTAACTCTTAGTTAAATAGTTTGACATTTACCATGTCTCTTTGTATTTTTATATTATATGGTAAATAAACTTACTATAAATTTCCAAGATAACCCCAAGTGGTTCATTATTAATATATATAACCTTATCTAATTCCTTTTTCCAAAAATTAGTTTTTTAGGAATATTATATCAATTAATAATATAGTATTTGTTTTAAAAACTCAATTATGTCAATTTTGACACTATTTAGTATTTGGTTTTTTTTGAAAACCATAACAACATGATTACTTTCAACAAAAATTATTTAATCAACCCTAACATGTCATATTAACCTATAAAATTAGTGGAATTCATCAAAATTCTGAAATTACATTTATTTGGATATTTATAATATCAATTATTTTATCCTTTCATTAATAAGGTAATTATTGCATCATCATTGTGTCATAAATAAATTAAATTATTTAATGTTTAAAAATAATAAATAAAATACCATTGTGACGAAAATATTTTTAATGAATATTTATAGTCAAATTTATATTGTGTTTAATCCTATATTTAAAATGGTTTAGTTAATAAACTTTGAATTTAACTCTTTTAACTCTTCTTTAAATAAAATAATAATAAATGTCCTAATCTAATCAAAGTGGACCAAATAGGTTCATATTTTATTCCTAAGGTTTTTTTGTTCGAATTATACTTATCCAATAGAATTAGGATATGTGTTAGGGTAAATATGATATCATTTTTACCCTTAATTACCCTATTTACTTTTAACCGTGGTAAATAAAAGTCAAAAGTTACTATTCATAAAAAATTATTTTCATCTTATTGAACCACATTTTACTTAATGATATTAATTGTGTCTCTCGGAATTTTGAAATTAAACTCACAAAAGCTGTAAAATTAAGTTTTATGCAAATTTTCAAATGCTCCTAGGTGGTGGGTAAAAGATGGTAAAAAGTTCAATAAAGTTTTTATATATCTAAACTTATTATAAAATGACTGCAATGAATTAAATTGAACTTATATAGTAATTATGTATATTTTTTGACCTAAAATAAATTTAAATAAAATAAATAATTATGTAAATAAAAAATTTGGTTTTAACCAATAACGCAGTGTTTTTCACTATTCATAAAAATTGCAAGTTTTCAGAAAATACCAAAAATTCACCCTAAGATAATTTCAATATTCCGAATTTAAAAATGAATTCTATTTTGAGAAATAAAATTTATAAAATTTCAAAAAGTGTGTAATAATATTCATGACAGCTAGTTTGATTGGTCGCGGTGTGTTAGAATCTCGAAGTTTCATACAATGAAAGCTATTGTATTATTCAATGGGAAACGTACCATGGAAGTTTGGGGTGTTACAAAATTTCCTATCACATTTATTATTGGTATTGGTTCTTCTATTAACAGACATTAACTGAAAAAATAATATAAAATCATGGGAATTGAATACTTATCTAATAAACGTATAAAAAGAAAACATTGAACATAGAATGATAAACTTATAAATGAAAAGTATATACTAACTCATGGTACCCTATGTTTAAATCTAGGTTGACCATGGTGATAGAATTACCCCAAGGGTTATTAATAAAGTGAACTATTCCTAATTTTAAAAAATTACTAGTCCTTGCTCTGATAACAACTATACCAACCCTAGACTTTTAAACATATTATTACATGATTTTAAGAATAATTAAAAATCAAATTACAAGACAAGGATAATAAAGTCTAGTGTCTTGGAAGATTAAGAACATAAATAAACATCATGAAACCAAAATAAAAACATCTTTTATTTAATATTCATAATGGGATCCTAACTCTATTTTATCCCTTATATCTACATAGGATAACCTGGGGAATACATGAACAATAGGGATGAGGTAAAAAGCCCTGTAAGGGAATAAGCATATGAATAAAACATAGAAAATGGGTTAAAAGGCATAACACCATGACATAAAGGAATGAAAAATGAATATTCATAAGTAATAATAATATGTACAATATGGAATCATATAACCATAACATCATAGGAATGTAGCAATAATATATAACATGACATAAACACAATTCAAGGCTAGCTACCAAGACATGGTGGATAAAGTCCCACAAAGGAATCATGTTCAATACCTATCCCAACATGAAGTCTCATGAGACTAAACATTACCCATTTCATTTGAGTGATATCTGGGCACACCCATTATAACGTGTTCATGAATATGTGTTCCACATGAAGAATCAAACATAAACATAAGTGTTACCCATAGAAGGAAATGGGTATCATAATCATATCATAAGGCATAACCCAAGTGTGTATCATGATGGTGTCCATTAAAAAATTTATTTAAAACATATATTGTACATTAATATGGAAAAATAGAAATAGATCATGATAAGTGATGTCAAACTGAAGTGAAAACATGTAAAAAGAGTGTTTAAGAGACATTTGAAATGAAACATTTTAGTGCGGTTTAAGGAAAATATTAAATATTATTTTAAATAGAAAAAGAATAATTATTTTTATAAAACTATAAATGAAACAAGGTAGTTATTAATGATAAAATGTGTAATTTTAGAAAAATAATGGTGTATTAAAATAGATTATGGTTGGTACATTAAAATGGGTAATAAGTCAGAAATTTCCCTTTAATCGGGCTTGTTTATCTGAAAGATTTGAGAAGGAATTTTTTTTAAAACATTAATTTCCACATCAAATAAGGATGATATGGTATAGATACATGATTTTGGAAAATATAGACATAATTTATAATAAGTAAATAAAAATAAAGAATCAGTACATTGGGATGAAAAGAGAGAAAGAGTAACCTGAAGGAAAAATGGAGGTTCAGGTAGAATCCCTTACCTTATGTATGAAACAGTTCTACAATTGATCTTAATGTTATGGATAATAAAATTAAATCCATTATTTAATTAATTAATAACGTTTTATACTTGTATTTTATTTATTATAGTTTTATTAAGTTCATTTATGGTCTTTTTGATGGGTTATGAGATTCAATTTCATAGTTTGAGAGCGTTGGTTTCCTTGGTTTTCATGATCAGTTACTTGAATATATGTATGAAAAGTCATGTAAAATGAGAATGGTTTTCTAGAATTAAATTTATATGTTATTAATGAACATCCAAAATATTAAATGTTTATATTAGTCATTTGGTAATTTGGGGTGAGGATGAATCATTAGATAAGATGTTAATGATAACCGTTTAGATTATTTTGGCGTTTTTTCAATCATCATGAACTATTTTTGTTTTATTAATTAATATCATGTATATATAATAGTTCTATAACATTAAATAGGATTCAATAAATATATTATAATATGGTTTAAGTAAAAAAATAGCATTATGACTAGCCTTGAAGGTAGTACCATTCAGGGTGAAATTGGTCTAGAATAATTGATGATTGAGGAAATAAATAGGAAAACTCAAGGCTCAAACATCATCATAAAACTGGATATGGGGAATGATTATGAAAATATTGAGTGGTTATTTGTTATTAAAGTTTTGTACTACATGGGGTTTTCTCCTTGGGCTATCGAACTCTTGTTTAGATGTGTGAGCTCATCTTGGTTCTAAATTTGATTTATGGGAAGAAGAAGTGGTTTCTTCAAATAGATATATGGACTTAGACAAGGAGACATGTTGTCACCTAGTCTATTCATCTTGAAATAGGATTATTTGAGTAGATTTATCAAATCCAAAATTAAATAAGGTGTAATTATCCATTTTTTTTTGCAAATGTTGGTTTCATAAATTGTCTCATATCATGTTCACAGATGACATGGTTCTCTTTATTAATGAGAGATCAAACCTATTTGGGTTGTTAACAATATTCTTTAATAATAATACAAGTGGAAAAATCATCTTATCAATCAAGAATAAATTAGTCTTTATATATCAAGGTTTTTCTTGGAGAGGCATGCTAAAATAATTGAATCTAGTATTGGAATTATCATTAGGAGCCTCCCCATGGACTACTTAGGCACACCTATCACATCAAAGAGGCTTCACATAAATAATTTAGACAAGGTGGTGGGAATAATCTATTCCCATATTAATAATTGGAAAAATCGATACCTATCTTTCAGAGGGGGGATCACTCTTGTTATCAGCATGTTAACTTATATCCCCATGCATGTTCTTTTGGTCCTGAAGGTTCAAAAAATTGTTATTAGAAATATTGAGAAGATCATGAATACCATTATTTGGGAATCCCATTCAGAGGGAAGGTACTAATGGGCCTCATGGTCAAGAATGGATCTTCCTACAGATGATGGTAGAATTGGGATGTAAAGCATCTTTGATATGATGAACTACCTACAAGCAAGGCTGGTTTGGGAGGTTGGGGAAGGGAACACATTTGGGAAAATGTTTTCATGGAGAAGTATGATAATAATCTGGGAACGCTGAAAAATTGATCCTCTTTTTTATATAAAACAATTCAAAGACATTTATCAAATTTCCAATACCATATAAGCTGGATCATCAGACACGATGACATCTGTTTTTGGCATGAAAATTGGCTGGGTAACAATTTCACTTTAAAAAAGTCCATTTATTACCCATATTTTATCCATATGGTCTTAAATAAGGAGCAATGTGACATGTATCATATAATATAGATTGCGGACAAGAAAGATAGGTGTGTTTTCAAGGTGTCTACTTATGGTTCCTTTCATGTAAAATCTTACATATTGGAGCTTTGAGATTCTCATATTCAGGATATATGGGGACAAGTCCTTTGGTGTAAAGAACTCTCACCAAAATATAATTTTCTTATATAGAGTATAAAAAATCATGTGATCCCCACTAATGAGGAGGTGTGCCAGAAAGAGGTCCATATTGTCTCTAAATGATCCTGCTGCCAACATTTGATCATTGAGATGACATCCCATTTATTCTTTGAGAGTGAATTGGAAAACACAGTATGGGTAGCTGTGGGAGATTTAATTGGCTTGTCTTCCCTAGATCATATTCCCAGTATCTTTATTTAGAGGTGGTTCCAAGGATTGAGAATGAATTTAATAGAAAAAAATGTGAGATCCGTCATCCTTGCAGCTGGGTGATGGTTCATTTGGGAGGTGAAGAACAAAGTTTGGCATGTAAGTTTCACCAGCTCAAAGGTGGCCTTGGTTGCCTGGACTATGTGCTTGATCTCTAACTTGGGTGTTCTTATGAAAAATTTGGAAGATGACCCCTCAATGAGATAGGTGTTGAGGTAAAAAAACTGACATGCATGCTCTTGAGGTCACCCCAAGGTTGATGGGTCTGTTGGAACCCCCTACCATTGGGTTAAAATTAAACATGAAAAGATCTTGTGTAAATGGTACCATGAGGGGGGGATTTTTCAAAACCGAAGATATAATATGATAGAGTCCTTTAGTGTTAACTTAAAAAGAGGTGAATCCTTATAAGTGAGGGATTGGGCCTTAATCAAAGTTCTTCAATTCTATTTTTACTATAAAATCTGTCTCTCAGCCATTAAAATAGATTCTATGATTCTCTACAGCTCACTCAAAGACCAAAGCACCACTCCCTAGAGCATTTTTACCCTCTTTAGAGGTGCATGCCTCTCATCAACTATAAGAACAGTGTCTACCACACTTGGAGAGAGGAAAAAAGGAGTCTAATTACCTTTCATCAAGGTACTATCATGATGATGACATTATTTCTTTCTCCAGCCTGGGGCCCTTACCCTGAGAGTGTGTGAGTATCATTAGAGGTGACACCCTTGGACTCCATTACTTCTAGCCTCCCTGATTTCTTCTCACTTTACTTTACCACTTGGTTATACCTTTATTTGTATTTGTACTCTTGTTCTTATCCTCTTAATAAAATTTATAATCTATGTGTAGAATAATAAAATAAGAGAACCTGAAAATAAATTAAAGTAAAATAAAGAAGATTTTACCTCTTGAATCCTTCTTCTTGAGAACCTCCTTAGGGTATTGGTTTTGGTATTTTGTTGAGACCAAAGGATCCTAGACATGGTAGAGGAGTTTGGAAAGATATTTGAGTATAATTAGGACAAGAATCAAATCTTTAGAGGTTTGAGGTGAAGAAGTGGTGAGGGGTGATATTTATAGGGGCAGAGAGGGGTTTTTTCTCATTATTTTATTCATTAGTTAATTATTTTTCCTCATGACTGTGGACTATTTGAGAATTACCACTAAATATATTAAAATAATGAAGGATAGTTCGATATTATGGTTCTTACATCAATTAAGAATCAATTAATAGCGAATTTAACTTATAATGTATATATACCATAAACTATTATATTTTACTATTCACAAAAAATTCAACTATTTTTGAAAAATATCAAAAATTAACCCTAATAATATTTATATGTTTAGAATTTAAAAATTGTCTCCATTTTATGAAAATGATTTTCTAAATATGATAAATTTATTTTTTAGTTAAAATCATCATTTACTTGGAAAATAATAATTTTAAAATTATAACTAGTTTTATAATACTTTGAACAATTAATTATGTTCTCATAAAATTATCTTACAATCATATGATAACAAAATATTAATTTATGAATACATTTTATGGAAATAATTTTTATTTTAAAACATTATATTACTTATAAAATTGAAAATAAGCACTTATGTTTTATAAAAATATCAACACCTAATTAATAATTTCTAAAACATTTATTTACTTATACTATGATATAAATATATCATATTTTCATTTATAAGATGGATAAATTTTATTTATACTATCATAGGTGAGGTTAATATTCTATTGTCTGGTTCACTATTCATAAGGGTTACATTACTATTCCAAAGGTCAAGTTACTATTCCATTGATATAGGTTTCTTAACTTATAAAAATTCCTCTTATTTCATTCATTATTCATTTATAAAGTTTATATTGTGTTCTATATGTGATTTTTTGTTATTTATACTATATAAAATAATTATAAGAAGTGGATTTTCATTGATAAAAGTTTGGGTTGTTACAGTCAATGCCTCTTGGGAATATCTTGAGTAGAAATAAGGATGTTAAATACATATGTGTAATGCTATGACTTGGAACCATACATGTTAGTGTTGTATAGTGGTTTATTTAGGGATTTCATAGGTTGGTTTGAATAGAATATTAAGGTGAGCCTTGGTGGAATGGTTAAATTGATGAAAATTTATCGTCTTGGTATTTTGGGTGCAAATTATGGTTGGGGATAAAGATCAATTTTGGGAAATTGTTTTGACCGGTTTAGATCCCTTGTGGTTTTGATTTGTATCTTATTAGATACACTTTTGGATGCCTTTAAGGTTTCTCTTATTAAGAATTGATTGTTTGGAAAGTTTTTCCTCTATTATTGTGCCTTGAATGTCTATTCTTAGGGTTGTTTATTTTTGATGAGGGATATATATGGCTTTAGTTTATTGGTTTGTATATGAGGAAGCTTGGGGTGTGTTCATGAGTAATTGAGTTTCCAATTAAATTTTTTGTTAAAAAAATTTAAAATTTAAATCCTATGATTTATAAAATAAACCCAATTAACTAAAATAGTAGAATTATTTAATTTGATATTATCAAAAAAGTTGTTAGAAGTTCATTCAAAAATCAGTTAAGATAGGTTTAAAAAATATTTTAACTTTTGAAATATATTTACTAGAATCAAATATGGAATATAGAACAAAAAATAAAGATAAATATCAAAGTAGTGTTTTATTATATAGTTTATAAAACTAAAGTATATTTTTTAAGAATATATTAAAAAATAGATAAAACACACAATAGAATAAATAAGAGGTTTGGTCTCAAGGTGAGACCAAGCCCTCTCCACTTGGAAATCACCCAATGCTAAGTTGTTTATTATAAAATAAACCGATGCACAACTTGGATTTTGTTTTATACAAAACAACGCTCAAGTATGTCCAAGATATAAAAATCCTCTTCCATAGTTTTATGTTGGAGCATAAAAAGATTACAACTACATGTAGTTAGTATAGAAAATAAATCCTTTTCCATAGTTCTACATGGAAGAATAGATGAAAAATAAGAATATAGAGTGTATCATGCTCTACAATATAGTTAAGTAGATAGTTTTAAAATACAAACAACGTAGTTCACAAACAACACAAAATTAAGAAAAAAAGAGTGAGAGGAAGGAAATAATTCAGTGCAGTAGAATATGTAGTTCTCTTAATCTACATAAGATTCTTGTATTATTGTTTTTATTTACTGATTTGGAATTTATTCTCAAAGACTTTGAGATATTCTATAATGTGTTGTTTAAGTTTAGGTGAGAACAGAGTCATAGATGTTCAAAAATAGGGCACTAGTTCATCCTTTTCATTTATGAAAAATTATGATGTATTTATATTTCTCTACTTCATGGCACATGTATTTTATTTTTTAAAATATAAAATCTTTCCCCCAAAATAGCCATTGAAAAATAATTTTTTATGATCCTCATACTCTGGTAGGATATTAGATCTTAATAAATTCTTTTGAGTGACATTTAATTTCACATAGAAAAGTGGTTAGATTGCTATATTTAATTATATAATTATTATTATAGGTATGATCACCTCAAGGTTTTCCATGTCAGTATCCACAATCACTTTAGGTTTACCATGTTTGTATCTAAGATCACTTTGGTTTTTACATGCCAACCCTCACAGTCACTTTGGTACTTTTTAATAATTCCTTAATAGGATATACGATCAATCACTTATTCCTATGGATGATCATTTTTTCTTACGATCGATCACCTTAGACTTACGGTTGATCACCGTATACTGAAGGTTAGTCCAATACTCTCTCAAATTGGTACAAATGACCATGGTAACTTCACTTGGAATTGTAGTCGACACTTTATATTGTTGAAAGTATATTTCACAAATGATTGTTTTCATTTGGCCTGCAGTCCCATGGATGCTCAACTATCGATCCAAATATTCTTACGGTTGATCCAAGGGTTTTAGATGATATAACTATGGTAGATCTATTAGGAATGCGGTTGATACCCTAATCATTTGGATAATCCATTCCTTTTAAAAAATAATTCATCATGGTAGTCAATTAAGATAAAACATACAATCAATCAGTTTTTCTTGTATTCAATTGAGTATTTCTTTCATTCAATGTATATGTCTTACGATCTATTCCAGGATTAGAAATTTTTTGATTATTTTACAAAAAATAATTTAATTTTCATAAAATATAAACTAGATTAGATATAACATAAAAATGATTTTTTATTATTAAAATAAGTAATTGTTGGTCTAAGATAATAATATCCCCCTTTTTGATGATAAAAAATCATGGCATAAATAATTATCCAAAGGTTTAAATATTATGCATTAATGATTATAATTTTCAGTATTTCAATCATGTACAATAATTTATTCATTCTATTTTTAATCGATATATTTTAACCCCCCATTAGGTTTATAAAAAATAGTTCATAAAAGTTTAAAGAGTAATGATGAAATAAATAGAAAATAAATCATGCAGTATAAAATGAATAAAGAAATAGAAAATAAAAATAAAGAGTGATTTCATTAATTGTTCAAAAAATTTACATATACCCTATCATAGTCTAATAAGAATCATATTCCTTAGGATTTTCATGGGTATAGGGTTTAAATGGATCCTTCCCTTTTCTAATAAAATGATAAGGAGTTAGAGGAATAATACGTGGAATTACAGGAGGTCCTAGAATAGATATTCCTTTGGAAATTTGTTATATTTGTCCAATGTATTGGGAAATAGAGAGACCAAAATGTCATGTTGGAGGTGTAGGTGTGGTAAACTATTGAATAAATGATGCAATGATTGAGGTTTGGGAAAGATAGTTAAGGATGTGAGGAAAACGAAGAGCAAGAGGTGTTAGAACAAGAACATTGGAAGCATACATGTAAGAATATATGATTTTAGTGATATCACCCACATCCCCTGTCCCATGTTCAATAACCTGAAGAAACTCATATTTCTATAACATTAACTAATTGAGCATATAATTCATCACCAATTACTTCTCTACTATATATTTTAAGGAACCTATCATAGGAGGTATCGTTAAATAACTGGCCAATGAAAGGAACTAACATTTGACATCTTCCGTAGTGTAAATCCTTCTTAGATCATACTTTATTTCACCCTTGATTACACCTTTATATTTCATAATCTTTATAAATTTAATTTTAATCAAATCAAAATACTTTTTTTCCATGAGAAGAAATGTATATTTTCACATGATTTCAGAAATACTTCACATTGTACAAGATATTCTGAATCCTATCATGAATCACCCTTCAAATTAAATACTCATCAATAGAAACCGAAGCACGAGGAGGTGATAATGTCGAAGTTGAAGGTCTGGATGGAATGATCATCCTTGATAGATACCTTGTTTCTATGGTAGCTAAAATATCTATCATATCATCTTGTAGATATCCAATGTGACTTCTAAATAATTACATTTATCTTCTAAAATATTGAATCTCATGGTACATATAGGCTATTTTTATGAAAAGATTTGGCTGTATGTGTAAAACAACACATTGAATCATGATCTTCCATGAGTATTATCATAGTTAATAGTAAAAAAACTTACTTTAATACTTCCAAAAAATAATTATTGAATTTAATGAATTATGAATAAGTTATCACTGAAGGAGGTATATAAAAGGGTTTATATTCTTTAGATAGAGCAGAATGAGATTTTTCAGGAACATATTCATGAATGAAATCATCAATTATATTATAAGAACGATCACTGAACTCAGGATTCCTCTTCCAAGATCCTTTTTAGGAGAAAAAAAATACAAATATGTCTCTTAATATCTATAAGAGAAGCCTCATATTCTTACAAAAAATCTTCTATGGGAAAAAAATTTAGTTTTAGGATAAGAGTAATAAAATAGATATTGTTGAGAATGATTATCAAACATAACTTTGATAGAGGCAGGAGTAGCCAACATATTCAATAGATTCTCATAATACTCTAGACTGAATGGTGTTTTTGAAATAGGAGTAGAAGTGATCTTTGACGTAATAGGTTATTTTTCTCTTGAAACAATAGTAAGGGTTAGTTCTTCTAGATTTTTAAGATTTTTATCATCACCATCTTTATCATTATCATCACCCTTATCATTCTCATTAGCTTATTATTATCTTTTTCATCCATCTTTCCATTGACATCACTAGTAGTATATAGAACCATATCAAAAAATGGATTCTTTGGAGGGATTCTTCTTTATAAGGTGAGGAGTCAAAGAGGGGAGCTCCCCCAATATCAAACATATGCAGAATCTCCACTACGAGATCCATATCCTTTTTAATTTTTGAATTAGTGAGAGTTGGTCCAAATAAAATAGACCTAGGAACTCCCCCTAGGAGGTGAATCTCATTATTCTACTAATTTAACGAATAATGGTATTTTATGATCCTTTTCATCTTCAACAAAATCTTGAGAAATCTTATTAACTTCATGAACAAAAGTTACATCTCCCCTTATTGGTTACTATTCATATGGAACATCATAAACTAGAGTACCAACTAATCTCTCATAAAAATAATTTATAGCTTCCTCATGCATATCCACATTAGCCTATGATTCATCCTCATTAGAGGAGTAATCAGCATCAACAATTTCATATAGTTTCAGACCATGATGAATGATATGTTTGGGCCTGGAAGGGTAAGAGATTCAATTGAATTTCTTATAAATCATCTCCTCCTTTGTTATCCACACCATTTTCCAAGGATTATAACTACTCTTTATTATTTTATAGGTAGTTTTATTCAAAAAGACACCAGTTTTAAACACTATTCTTTCAAATCCCATTGGAACCAAATTTTTATGTTCTAATAAAACATAAATAAAATTTGGGTATGGAAGAGTGTTGAATCTTGAAGATGGTTTGGTTAACTCTTCCATATGTCTCATAAATAAATGAGGAAAGATTATCTGAAAACCATGAACCATTAGGTATAGATAAAACAAATATTGATATATTAAATAGCTATAATATCCCTTTATAGAGAAGATAGAGCTTTGAATGAATTTCAACAATAGCCTAAATCCTGCACTTAGAACATTTTTGACTAGTATTTAGTAGGTTATGTATTCTGTTATCTCTTCCAATGAATTCCAAATATTGAATTGGGGATGTTTTATATGATACAAGCTTTGATAGTCATCATATTCCTCAATATGTGGGATTCTCAAACAATCAGACCAAAAGTTTGAAGTGAAATCACACTCTTGACCATCGATAAATATTCAAATCATGTCATCATGATTTCCATCTCCAAAAACCATATTTAGATAAAAATGATTTACAAGGAATAAATAAAAAAGTTGATTTTCATCTAAGAACCTACTGGTCCAATTTTGATGCAAAATATCTCTTCATATAAAGTAACAACTAGTTCTAAACTACTCAACATCAACTTCTATTTCAGATACTATTACACTATAAAGTAGATGTTGATTCAAAAATATTTCTAGATTCGTTTGAGCTATATTTCCCTCAAATTGATGATTTATTAGCATAATATCTAATATATATCTTTATATCGATTAAAAATATTGGTATTCACAAATCAAGAGGTTAGGGATTTGAATAGGACCTAGAAACATGGTTTGAAAAGAGGGTTTGGTTCATGTTAGAGAGAGGTGCGATAATCTGATTTTGATTTTGACATTTCAATCATTTAGAGATTTAATTGTAGAGTAACATGTTGAAAAATATAATAAGTATTTAATATATTTTCAAACCCATATGATATATTTTAAAATGAAATAACTTAAGATAACACTTGATAATATAAGAACTTATATATCTATAAAAATATTGAAAATAGTATTAAAGAATAATATTTGAAAGATTTATAAAAACATTTTAAACAAAATTAATCACCCCTATTCATGTTTG
Source organism: Viscum album (assembly GCA_963277665.1). Taxonomy (NCBI): domain Eukaryota; kingdom Viridiplantae; phylum Streptophyta; class Magnoliopsida; order Santalales; family Viscaceae; genus Viscum; species Viscum album. Next base: position 2,078,625,989 of record OY728143.1, on the reverse strand, counting down.
ATATAATTTGTTCTATAAATACTCAATAGTTTGGTAAATATATCAGTAAGATAATATTCATTACTAATGAATTAAACAGTGTTATCACCTTTTTTAAAATGGTCTCTTAAAAATGATATCTTATATAAGTATTTTTTCCCTGGATTAGATATAGGTTTTTTAAAAATATTTGTAGAACTTAGGTTATAAAAATTTATAGGGACATGTCTAAATTGATATTCATATACCAATAATGCATGTTTAATCCATATAATCTATGTACAACAACTACCTATAGCTATGTACTCAGCTGTAGTAGAAGATAATGCAGAAAAATTCTATTTCTAACTACACCATAAAACTAAAAACTTATCCAAAAGATGGCATGATCCATAGGTTATCTTTCTATATAACATAAAATCACAAAAATCAGAATCCAAATAACTAAATAATTCAAATTCATGTCCTTTAGGGTAAAACAATCTAAAATTGGTTTTATTAGTGAGGTATATAAAAATAATTTAAATGAGATTCTTTAGGGTTTTCTTGAAAACATGAATAAATGAACACACTAAACATAATATCAGATCTGATAGTAGTTATGTATAATAAACTTACAATAATACCTCTATAAGAAGTTTCATCTACTCACTTTTAAGTTCCATCAAGATCTAACTTATATCTGATACTCATGGGAGTATCCGTCTTTTGGTGCTATCCAAGCCAAAAGTTTTTAAAAGATTCTTTGTGTAATTTATTTTATTTAAAAATATTCCATATTTGTTTTAAGAAATTTGAAATCCAAAAAATTATTTTAACTCACCCATAAAACTCATTTAAAATTCATTTTTCATCATTTTGTAAAATTCAATACATAAGGAGTTTTTGGATGATCCAAAAATAATACCATCAATATAGATTTGTCCTACTAAAACATCCTTTTAATTTTTTTTCTAAATAAATTAGTTTTAGAAATAAATTTTTTAAAATCATTTGAAATAATAAAAGTGTTAATACAATCATACCAAGATCTGAGAGATTGTTTTAAACCATACAAATATTTTGTTAATTTAAAAACAAGATTTATAAAATGATAGTTTTGAAATCCATGAGGCTGTTTAAAGAAAACATCCTCAATAATATATCCATTTAGGAATACACTCTTAACATCCATTTGATATAGTTTTAAATTTTGATGTACAACATATGAAATTAATTTTCTAATGGACTCCAGTCTAGATACTAGTGAAATGGTTTCTTCATAGTCAATACATTCTTCTTAAATATATCCTTATGAAACAAATCAAGATTTTTTTTCTAATGATTGTTCTAGACTCATCATATTTTTTCTATTTACCCTACTATCACCAATAGTTTGGTAGTATTTAGGTCTATATACTAATTCCCAAAATTTAATTATTTTAAACTAGTTCAATTATTATTGCATTTCTATTACCCAATGTTCATCATTGATTGATTCATTGATGTTCTTAGGTTCAAGATGTTATAAGAAGGCTTGATGTTTAACCTGATTTTTTAGTGAGGCTCTGGTTTGAGTTCCTCTATCTATATTTACAACTATATCTTCTAAAGAGTAGTCTTTAAGGGTATTAATAGTTCTAGAGATAGAAGTAATAGGAATTTAATTTTCTTCTATAGGTTCAAGAAGAGATTTCTGATATCTACCAAGTAATTTTTCATGAAAATCAGTAGAAATATTATAAGATTTAGAGGTATTATTGATATTCTTATTTGACATATCATCCTCAAGGTTTTATAAAATAGATTTGGGTTCATGTGGATCTGTCTCATAACAAGTGACATGAATAATTTCTTCCACAACTATATATTTATTGTTAAAGACCCTCTAAGCTTTACTAGTGGTTAAATAACCAAGAAAAAAATTTATTTTATAGTTTTTTAGTTGAAAATTTTCCATATTATATTTTTTATTAATAATATAAAATTTATATGAAAAAAATATAAATTAATTTACTTTGGTTTTTCTACCATTACATAATTTACATGGAGTATTTTTCAGGATAGTTCCTATAAGAATTATATTAATTACATAGAAATTTGTTTGAACAGCTTCAAACCATAAATAAATAGGAGTTTCATATTCACTAATCATTTTTCTAGTTATTTATTAAAGATTCCTATTTATCCTTTTAATAACCCCATTTTGTTGGGGCATTCGAGGTGTAGAGAAATTGTGAGTATAGACATGTTGTGATATGAGAGATTTAAATTCTTGATTCTCAAAATATCATCCATGATAACTTCTCGAGGTATTTATATGAATTTATCATATTTACAAAAATAGTAAGGATATTAACTTTTATGCGTAAGGAAAAAAGCTATTTATATCTTGAATAATCATCAAATATAACATAAGAATAATGTTTTCATGAAAAACTAGAAACTATAGATGGTCCAAATAAATCCATATGGATTTTTTGGGGATTATTATGTAGATTACTCTTTTAATGGTTTGAAAATTTTTCTTTATATTTTTACATTTGACTAGGATTACACACTTTGTCCTAAGAAAATTCTAGCTTAGGTATGTAATTCCCCAACATATATTCCACTAATTCGGTGCCCTAATCTAGTTCACCACAAGGCATCAAGAATGCCTCTCCATACACTAGTGTATTTTGACTATCAATGAGGGTCTAGGGTGTGATAGTGGAGAGAATATGCCCTAATATCAGAGTAAAAAATAGAGGAAATAACTAAATATCACCTCAATTAGTAAATAAATAGAGTGAAACAGAAGTAAATAAACTAAAATAGATACATGTTGTAATAATAAATGAAATTAAGTAAAGTCCAGAATAGAAATATCAAACATACAACACTGATCACCTACTAGGTTGATCACATATACAAGAGTACATAACGAAAAATTAAATAAAATTACATGTCTCTTATAATAAGTATGATAAAAAAAACATACCCAGTATCTAAATAATTATCTAGATACTCCATTCTAAATAAAAGAATCCAAATGAGTGGATCTACTTGATCATGTAACCCTGAAACTTATCCCTATCCATCATACAATATGCATTCAACCTAAAAAGAATACATAAGGCCCGCTTGCACACCTAGGTTCATGTATAGGGGTAATAAATAATCACTATAATCCATTCTAACGATGAAACTTTAAATATTCTATTATAAGTTCATGCTTATCGAATATGCTCAGCTTAGACAAGGCACAACTAGAATAGTAAAGACAAAAAATAAATTAAAAATCCATAACTGATCCTTGGGTCTGTGATCCTGATCAACCATACCTGCTTAGGCCCTATCCATAAATGTCTCTGATCAATTTTTGTTCATGTATATATATTTATATGTATATATATATATATTCCCATAAATACATACCCCCCACACACAAATATATATATGAGTAAGGATACAAATGAAACGAATCAACTGTTTCTGATTCTTGGGTTCATAACCCCAATCATCTATAAATCATGTGAATAATGAATTTAGTTGGATTTAATACCACTAAATCCATGTATAATTAATTTTATCCTTATGTTCATAATTCCAATTGATGATACCATCTTCTTCCATCGTCGAACGTTTCTTCGATCAAGTTACCTCACCACAGGGGGGATACATTTCCTAACCTTGGGTTCACCCAGACTCACCTCCAATCACTAAAAAAATAGTATTATAGGTAATATCTAGAATTCATATAAATAAAGAACTTATATGGATTCCAAACCACTCATGCATCATGTAATCTAATATGATTTTAGATTCCTAGGTCCTAGTGCACAAGCAATCCATACATTATAACTTGGATGATCCCTAATGGGGATAACCCTTAGGCGATAAGAACTCTCTAGATCCAAGATAAAACTTGGAATCCATTCAATAAATGAATCAACTACCCCATTACTAGATAAATCTAGGAATTATAGTAATGAAACATCCACCTAACCCTATGGATTTTACTAGGAATCACTAGAGGAGTTAAATTTCTATCATCAATGATGTTAACAACATATACATCTTGGGGGAAGTTTTTCCACCCAACAACCTCTAAAAATCCCCTGGATCCTAGTATATAGGGATCTATAGTGTGGCACCAAATTGAAGGGCTTTATGAGAAACTTGACACCCACATCTAAAAAAACCTATAAAAGGAGGATTCCCAGTGATAAATGGTACTTCTTGAAATGCTAACCTATTACCATGTAAGGCTCATAAAACAGATCCTAGGAAGTACATATAGGAATCCCAACAATCAAGATGGATCAATATCTATATGCTAGAAAATAAATCTGGGTATCCTAATAAGATAATAGTCAAATTTAGATTCTTCAGAGCCAGATCCCAAGAAGTACCTTTAGGAATCCCTATCACATATCACATATCATTAGGACCATCAAACAAAAACTAGGAAGTACCTTTAAAAATCTTAACAGAATCAATAGTAACCATGTGAAATGAATAAATAAAGAGTGAGGGTGTCTAGACACATAAACATACCACTTCTATCATAGCCAATTGGGATTACATGATCGGTATAAGTTTTAATGGGACACCCTATACCATCTATACCCTAACTCAATGTACTATCTTAGGTATGGTTAAATACTAGGGCACCTAATGGGTCCCTCAGGTCAAAACACTAGAGAGGAATCTTATTTGGGACCCTCAAGGTCTACATAAGTGATGGAATCCTTCATAGAAACCTCATAAATAGTAATATATTGGAGTCATCCTACCTTGGATCCTTGAAAATAGTAATTAAATAGAGTAATAATATATGGGATTCTCTAGGTTAAAGTATTAGTGAAGGTATTCCTCTTGGGATCCTACTAGTCAACACATAAGAAGATACCTAATATATGGGACCCTTATAAATGGTATATATAGGAAGATCCATCCTACATGGGATAATAAGAAAGATTAAAAAAGTATAGGGAACCTACAATGAATTATATAGATCATAATGTAATTAAATTAATACCATATGGAACCCTAAAAAAAGTAGTAAGGTAGAGGAATCTTATACATGATCCTAGAAAAGAACTAATCTCATGGCCACCTAGATTAGAAGGAAATATTTCAAAAGGGAGACATCCTCAAAGGAAAATCTACATAAGAATCAATCAAGAGAGATGGACCATATACCATCTCATATTAAGGTCTCACTCTAGGTTTTTATGAACACCTAACCAATATATCCAACTCCTAGAAGATAACCAAATCCAATTATTGGAGGAAGCACCTATGAATTATATCTCATTTCCCACAAAACATCTTTTTGGAGTCCTAAAATCACCACAAGGGTTGTACTATCTTGATATGTGTGGAAAAATACTCAAAAATGGAATACTCATGTGTCTAATTCCAACTCTAGGGTGTGAAGATATGAAAATCCATCAAAAGGGTATTAAGGGATGAGTACATGGCATGCATACCCTAGTACACAATGTGTACCGTTTAAGCTACACATGGGAGTTTAATTCATCTAAATATGGTGTGTAAATCCCATGTACACAACATTTATACCATGTAAACAGTTTGTATCCTACACATGGTACCTTCCCATGCACCTCACATATCCTATACATGTATTTTTCATGGATGTGTACTTTTATATAGTGTGTGACCCACATAGGATTTGGCTGTCTATTCTACACGACTCTGGGATATCTGGCAGTGTACTCAACTGAATGGATGAGAACCGATACTTGGTGTGTATGCTATATACATAGCGTGTACTTCTAAAAATTTCATCTTCCTTAAATGGTAAGAACAAACAACATGTGTTCTCGAACTACACACCGTGTGATCGAGATTTCCAAATGGGGAAACCCCTCAGATCGCCCCGAAATCCCATTTTCTCCCCAAAAGATATAGATTGACCCTCAAGGGGTACTAAGTAGTGATAAAAGGTATTTAAAACTAGAAATTAGTAAATATATGATAATCTATGACATAAACTTAAAAATAACCTACCTTTTAGTGAAATCCACCAAAGCTTCACTCGTTTCCATAGTCCATGGTTGTCACATGATGATCCAGATCCTCCTAAGCTCTACAACATCATCTCCCTTCCTCTCTCCATATTTATCTCTATCTATATATCTCTATTATATTTACCTTAGTGAAGGAAACCCATGGAGGGGTGTTCATGAGAAGACAAGGGAGAAAATAGAAAATAAAAATGAAAATAAAACAAGAAAAAGAAATGATAATGAAAAAGGGGCCTTGAACCAACCTCGATGCCCAACATGAGTTTATGACTTACATAAGAAAACCCCCATTTTGTTTTCAATAGTGAGGATAAAATCTCAATCCAAAACTCTATTCAAAATAAATAACCAAACAAATGTGTGTGAATAAATTAATATTTAATAAAATATATATTAAATATAAATTATTCCAAAAAAATTTGAATCTTTCATAATTCAAAAAATTCATATTATATAGTAAAAAACCTTTTTTTGGGAAAAATTAAGCGGTCAAAAAAATTATACAAGGTTATCTACTAGAAAAAATGATCTTCTTATCCCTTACAACTATCTGAAAAACATTCAATTTGCTACTCAAATTCTCAATCCTGAAAAACATGGGTCGTTATAATGTTGAATCTTTGAGGAAACCTTTATTAGTTATATTTATAAGTGAGTATATATTGAAATGGACTAGTATCCTATTCCAAATCCAATAATATTCTTGAAAATAATTTAAAATATAAATAATTTGAGGAAATAAAGAATTGAAATTAACAGTATAAACATTATTATTTCTAAAAGTAATAAATACCAAACGATGATTAGAATCAATTTTTTTACATGTATTATTCTAAAATTTCACATTTAAACCATATTCACATAATTTTTAAATACTAAACTGATTATATTTTAAACCTTAAATAAATAAAACTTTATAAATTATGATAGATTAAGGTTACTAATTTTTCCAAGTCCAATGATTCTTCTTATATTTTTACCAAAAGAGACATGCCCACCATCCACCTTTATAAGGTTTTTAAAGCTAAAATATTCTACCAAAAAATTTATAAAACATCCACTATCTAGATACCACAAATTATTACTAAATATATTTAATAATTTATCCTGTAATCAATTAAATACACAATGATTTTGGTTCCCAAATCTGTTTGAGTATAGACTGGTAAAAAAATAAAATATTTTAGAATCCAATTTTTTTATAGGATTTCTAGAAACATATTTAAAAATTTAGAAAGAAAAGAATTTTTTAGGTCCAAAATTGTTATAATTATTTCCAAAAACTAATATAATTATTATAAATTAATTTTTTGTTTTTTGAACTAGGAATAAAATAGTTTTGGGACAGTTTATTTTTCTATCCATGTTGATAACTAAAACTGGTTCTCAGTTTAAGTACAAACTGAATTCTTAGAATTTTGTTTAAGGTTTTTATTATTCAATTAAAAACATCAACATACATTTTTAATTATTTATTTACTATTCTTTTTAATATATTATCATTATTTTATTTTTAAATACTAAGATAATATTTTTCTACACCATATAACAGATGATCCTTTTTCTGATTTTTATATTTTTCTTTTATATCATTCATGGTATCTTCCAACATAGCATAATATTATTATAATTCTTCTTTATAAATTTCAGAATCATCAGGAATTTGAGAAAAAATATAAATTACCTTAAAGGAATTATCTATACATCATAAGTTATATTTTTCATTAATATCTTTCTTTATTGAATAAGAGTCACTAGATCTATCATAGGATACAATCTAAGTATATTTCATTTATATTTTTATAATTTTCTCCTCATATTCATATTTATTTTTTTATTTGAGATTTGGGAAGTCGAACTTTATGTACCCTTTTATTTTTCATTCGAAATAGGTGATCTCATTAGATGAGTCATCTCTTTTCCAATATTTCTTCCAATTTTCCTTCTTATAATATTTTCTTTATAGTTAGACATTCTTGATTTTTTTCCTTTTGTGGAACTGAGTAAAACTTCTTGATAGATGATCAATTTCTTTATCACTTTCAGTGTCACCTTCACTTCTACTTATACTATCAAATTTAAAAACTTATTTTTATTTTGAATATGATACTTTAAATGTAACGTATTTTCATTTTGGTTTATCAACCTCAATTTTTAACTTAAAATATTCTTCATACATAATCAAGTCTTCAATTAATTCTTTGATTAGTAATTTGATAATGTTGTATGACTCACAGATAGAGACTATAGTGCCACTCCATTGATTTGGTATAAATATTAGTATTAACATTAATCGAGATTTTTCATCCATTATATATACAAGTGTAATCATAGTGTTTATAATTTCATTAAACCTAAGATAAATATTAGAAATAGATGCATCAAGTTTTATTTTTAAAGAATCATAATTAATATTATATTTATTTAGAATCATTTAATTCACATTAGAAGTTCCTTCATGAGATATAGAGTGGGTATCTCAAATAAGATAACTAGTATCACATGAAGATATTCAACTAAATTTTGCTTCACCTAAAACATAAAATAAAGAGTTCATATCTTTTTTTTAATTTGAATTATAATCATATTTAACAGTAACATACCATTATTTTTGAGTAGTATTTGGTTTCTCATATTTATCATCTATAGATATCCAAATATAAAATCCCATGATATCATGGTGTGTTTTTATTTTTATTTTCCACTGAGAATAGTTTTGACCATTAAAATAAGAAGTTCAGTTGGTGGAATAACCTTCAGACTTAGCCTCTATAATAGAATCTTGTAAATAAAAAAAAATTAAATATATATTGATAAATTTTTATTAGAATAAATTATAAGAAAATATAAATAAAAACATCTGATACCAAATGTTAGTTAAATTGGACAACCCAAGAGGGGGTTGGGGGTGTGGGTGTGAATTGAGTTTCCAATTAAACTTTATATTAAAAAAAATTAAAATATATATCACCCAATTTTTGAAATACACCCATTTAAATAAAATAATAAAATAATAAAATTTAATATTTATAAAAATATTTTTAGAATTTTGATCAAAACTTAGTTAAAAAAGGTTTAAAAATTCTTTTAAATTTTAAAATAGATTTACTAGAATGAAGCATGGTATATAAAACAAAAATTAAAGTTAAATATGAAATTAGAGTTTTGTTATATATTTTAGAAAACCAATGTAGATTTGTTTTAATAATAGAGTAAAACAAAATAGATAAAACACACAGTGGAATAAACAAGATTTTCGGACTCAGTCTAAGACTTAGACCTCTCCACATGTAAATCAACCAATTCCAAGCTATTTATTATAAAATAAACCAATCCAAAAATTGTATTGGGTTTTATAGATAACATCACACAAGGATTTCTAGGATATATAGATATGATTCCACAATTAAACATGGGAGAATAAAAAGATAACAACTGCACGTAGGCAGTCCATGATACATAGAATCTTACAACTTTATACATTATAGAATAGATGAAAAAGAATAATACAAAGTGTCTCTAAATCTCCAATAAAATATATTTACTAGTTATAAAAGATAAAAAACCTAAAAAACAAAAAACTCAAAAGTAAAAAAATCCAAGTAAGAGAAAGGAAATAATTTAGTGTAGTATAGTATGTAGTTATATTGATTTATCAGATATTCTTATTTTATCATTATACTCTTTTGATTTGGAATTTATGCTTGAATATGTTCAAATGTTATCAGATGTGTTTTTGAAATTGAGTTGAGAACAGATTTGTAGATGTTCAAAAATAGAGCACTGGTTTGAATTTTTCTTTCATGTAATTTTTTGATTTATCTATAACGTTCTACTTCACGCCATACATCTTTGGTATTTTAAAAGGTAGAAGATTTATCTGGAAATATCCATTAAAAAATCATCTTTGAAGATCCATTTACTTTGGTAGGAAATCCGGGCTCTATAAATGCTTCTAACCTATATTTAATTCTACACAAAAAATGGTTAGATTAATATATTTAATAATACAATACTTACTTTAGGTATGAACATTTGAGGTTTTGCAAATCAACATCCATGGTCACTTTGGTTTTTCCATGTCAGTATCCATTATCTCTTTGGGTTTACTATATTAGCATCCATGGCCACTTCATTATTTTAAAAGAATTTATTGATAGGATATATGGTTAGTCACTTATATATATGGTTAATAATTTGTTATTACAATCAATAACCATGAACTTATTGTCACGACCAGTCCTCAGGACCCGTTCTGTGACTACCCCAAGCCCGCCTTCCATAGGCCAGGGGATGACGACTAGCAACAAAGGCATAAATCTCGATATAAGGGAATGCATTGTCTTTATGTAAGAAAACAAACACCACCGAGTATGCAAGCATAAGTAAACACTAAGTAAACTGAGTACAATAGTAAGTGATGGAAAGAAAATGGGCCAGAATACAGGCCCAACTGAAAGTAAAGTACAAATGAAATGAAAGTATAGTAACTGGAAAGTAAAGCAGCGAGTCCGAGCCGTCCTCTGGAAATCCCCCCTGAAGGGTGTGCACAGATAGTCTCCTCTGCTCCTCGGCTCCAGCCGTCCGCTCCGAGCACGTCCCGTCCAGTGATCCACCTCCAAGTACCGTCCAGCTCCACGAGATCCCACCTCAATCAGCGCTGTCATTCGTCTGCATCCAACACAATGTAGTGCGGGCATAGCCTGTGTAGGGGTGAGTATAAGCTACTCAGTAGGGACCCCGAGACCCCCGAAGGTCTCTCGGAATCCACGAAGGATAAACCACAAAGGAATGATACAATCACGAAGTAACAACCAACTCTACTTAGGTATATGCCCATACATATACCTAAGCCATCAATTCCAGTTAGGCTCCAACATCTGATCCCAAGTTCGATCTAGTCCACAAAAAAAAGTACAACCTAATCCACATAGGAAAACACAACCCAATCCACACAGGAAAGAAAGTCAATCATATCAGAGATAATGATTGAAAGTCAAGACTCAGCTCACACAGGTATACACTTTGTAAGACGATAGATATGATCAGATATATCCACTGATTCTTCTAAGCTATAAGACCGACATGGGATACAAGACCAGATAAGCAGTCGGACCCACAAAGGATACAAGACCATCTACTTTGCCGGACCCACATAGGATACAAGTACAGAGTCAAATACTACCGGACCCACATAGGATACAAGAACAATAGTCAAGTACTGCCAGACCCACATAGGATACAAGAACAGTAGTCATCACCATCAAACCCACGCAGGATTCCAGTACGGTCTTCGTTGCTGCCGAACCCACAGGGGATCCCAGTACAATCGTCATCCTCGTCGGCGTCGCAATCGCAGCCAGCTCTAGGGTTTCCGCACACAGCATGCTCGATTCTGAGAGGGTCCGCTCCACGAGCCAAGGGGGTCGATACATCAACTGACACGAAGTCCGGAGTTGATGTATCTCAATGTTCCGTCTCATCAATAGGAACTCAATGTAACAGACGGTGCGTGAATCGGACGCCCGGTCTGAGAGTTATTGGGTTTTTTGTCCCTGGGCCCCGGTTGGTTTTTAAGCTAAAACCAACCCGACTGTACTCCAACTACGTCCAAACCTGAAGCAGAGTAATCCAAAAGAATCGTCTCACTAAGAGGAAACCAACAAAGTCGACGACACGTCATTCGGACGTCCGAAGCTCAAGTTATAAGCGTTTCCGCTCCGAGAGCCCGGTTGGTTTTGTGTTCGAACCAACCCGGTTGTACCCAAAGTTATCTGAAACCTTGAGTGTATTATACTGAAACGACCGTCTCGATCCAAGGATCGCTACACAACTTACAGTGCATCGATCGGAGGTTCGTAGCCCAAGTTATGGGCTTTTGAACGGATCTGTCTGCAAATCAGGGGGTTCGGGCCTGGTCCGACCCGACCCGATACCCGTGGGTCGGCCCGAACCGGGTTGACCTAACCCGGGTCCGGGTCTGGCTCGGATGGTACGACCCGGCCCAGCCGGCGTGGGGGTCTGGCCCGGCGCGGGCGGCCCGGCTTGACCCGCGTGGCCGGCGGCTCGACCTTCGGCCGAGCGGGATGCGGGGGGGGGGGGGGGGGGTGCCCCCTTTTATTGAGAAATGGAGGACCCCGATGGGGTTCGCCCTTGCCACTTGCTGGGGGTTACAACCCCCAGTCTTCTGGAATACGACCGGCTGTTTTGGCCAGCCGGTGTTCCACTGTGGGACACCCGTGGGTCCTGCCTTCCGAAGCGCCGACGACTGGCTGAGTCTGGACGTCCTTCTCTGCACCACCGCGACCTTAGGCCGTGGCCCTTGTCCAACCGGCATGGCGCAACGGTGCCGCTCCCCTCCGCCGCAGCCCACCCCGGCCGCATCTTCCTTCTGCTTCACCGGCGCGGCGCTTCGGCGCCGTGCTCCTTCGCCGCGGCCCACTTCGACCGCGGTTCTCTCATTCCCGCGCGGTGCGACGACACCGCGTCGCCTCCGTTCCAAACCACAATGAAGTCCAACAACAAAGGGGGAGGAGGGTCGTCCATGTTCGTGCGGTCTGACCTCCTCCCGTTATATTGATAACAAGCGTTCAAGAAATAACGAAGAACGTCAAAATAATAATCCTTGAACGATGAAACAACCCCTACCTCAAAGATGTTCAAGGAAGCTCACATTGTGGAATACGGCGTCGTAGGTGAGGCTCTATGTACATTGACGATGAACGTCCGTGGAAGAAGCGGCGTCTCCCTTTCTTCGACGCGGGAAGAAGATGAAACGGCGTGTCGGCGTTCTTCGTCGAAGTCTCGTCATTCTTCAATGTAGAAGATGAAGTTCTTCAAGACTTAGAGTATTCTCTTCAAAATCTCTACACAACAAAACAAACAAAAATAAAATAAGGCTTTTGCCTTATTTTATTTCTCATGCCAACACTTTTCAAAATTCAAAAGCCTTAACTCACTTAATTAATTAGTCTTGAATTGGAAATATTAATGGTGAGATAGGTTGGCATGCATTCATGAGGGATAGGGGTAGCCACAACATTTAAAACAAGGGAGGTTTAGAGGGGTTAGGGAATTTGAAGGGGTGGGGCTCGTGTGGGCCCCACCTCACTAATATCCTAACAAGAATTGAGTGGGTACCACCCCAAATCCCACACATGGGAGATAATTACTTATAAAGGAGAAATAAAATTTAGCACAATTTTATTTCACTTACACTTAAACCACAATTTTAAACAACTCTTCCCGAGCTAACGCAACCCCAGTAAAAGTCATCTTAAGAAATTACCTGCACTGCGGTTTCATCGGTGCCCTCAGATTTTGATTCTGAGAACCGGTTCAAAAGTTATAAAAACCCGCTCGTTCGTTCACTGAACGTACCCGTGCTAAACTTCGGAAATTGATTCCAGGCATACTGGGCCTCAGAATCAGGTTCTGTTAGAAACTGCATACTCGTAAAATTCCAAAGAAATTAAGAAAAACAATTTCCTTGAAATTTACGGGTCTTTACACTTATGGTCTATCAAATTATACTTAAATTTGGTCAAATACATTTTTAAATTTGTAAAACTGACCATAACCACTTCACATGGACTTTCGTTCGATCATTTACTTTTCTGAAAGTATATTTTATAAAGAGTATCTTTCATTTTTCCTTTTAGTCTCATGGTTTCTCATAGGTTTGATCCTACTAGACTTGCATCTAATCTAAGATTTTACAATAAGACAACTATGATAAATCTATTAGGCTTGTGGTTGATCTACTTTCCATGTGGTCAATCTATGCCTTAGTGAAAAATCCTGATCAAAAAAGTCGATTGAGATCTAAAATATGGTTGATCAATTTTTCTTTCATTTGGTAGAGGTTGTGTTGAGGTAAATTCATATGTCTTATGGTAGATTCTATTCATAGTTAAATTTCCATTTTTATAGAAAATTATTTCACTTTCATAAAACATAAAAGGTATTATAAATAACATAAACATGATTTTTTATTATTAAAATATGGAATTGATTGTATAACCTAATAGGTTTATATACAGGGAAGCCTGGGGTGCGTGCATGAGTAACTAGGTTGTGTGGTTAATACTAGATAGGTTGAGGTCTCAAATGAGTTAAATTTTTTTCCTATAAGGATCACTATATACTGGTTCTTCATGGGTTGAACCTAAGTTATGATCTAAAGTGATTTCATGACCCGAGGTTAGAATAATGTTTTTTGTGAGGTTTTTATTTAAGTTATTTAATCCTTTCCTTGAGCATGATAATTGGTCTTGGTAATCCAACCTTTTTATTTTGGTTGTTCTTAGTATGGTGCTTTACTAGGGGTATGCGAGCTAGTTTCTTGTAGTTGGTAATGATTGATGGTTATATGCATCTCCATTGGATGTTTGGTGGGATCACTATTATTTGGGTGAAACTCTATTTCTTATAGAGATTATATATTTTTTCACCATTGTAGATTAATTATAAATGGTGGGGAGACCAATTCTGGGTCTCTGTGTCCACTGAGATTCTTGTTGAGTGTTTATAGATTTTATTCTTTCTCAAGGATTATTGATATCCATTTGAGTGTTCTGATATATTTTTGGAGGACTGTCCTCAGTAGATATTTTCTTGGTCTTACGATCTTATTGTGTTTTCCTTGAACCTATGACTTCTTATAATTTTCTCTCTTGAAAATTTTTATTTCTATACATAGAACTCTATTACATAGTTTGTGTGCAATATCTAGGGGAGACTGTGTGGGGTACTGAGAGAATGGTCTTTTATAATTCATTTATCAATTTCATGGTTTAGCCCACATGAGTGGAACATGACATGGTGAGAACTATGAGATCACTATTAGTAATCATGTGAGTCCCTTTGTGCTTAGAGAGAGAGAGAGAGAGAGAGTGTGTGTGTGGGGGGGGGGGGGGTTAAGGATTGTGCTTGGTTCAAAGAAACCATGCAAGTGAACTTGTATCCAGCTCTTCAATTTTGATAGTAGGTTTTTCATGGTTAGAGTATAGTATAAAAAACCTTTCAGGAAAACCATATAGGTTCCTATTAGTTTTCCAATTCTAGTTACATAGGGGACACATTTTTTAGTAAACCATTTGAAAGAACTATGCGAGTTTTCTAGATTTTCCAAAAGTTGAAATTCTATGTTTTCCATTTTTGAATTTTGGGGCCTATCTGATTTCCTATCCCTTCACTCATTTGACCAATTGTAGGAAAGTCAAATGGAGATCCTCTCCCCCTCCGCTATTTTTATCCTCCATCCCTTGAATTTTAATTGGAAACCCAAGGTATTCTATTTTTTTCTACCCCTTTCCTTCTTTTATTATCCTCTTATATTGGATTTAGTTTCTACCATGAACCCAAATAGGTTTTTGGGATAAAAATAAGTTATTATATTGGAAATAATCATGGGTTATTGGTTGTGTAGGAGTTGTAGGGGATTTATTTTTTACTTAGTTGTACATTCTCCTTTGAAGAAACATGTTTCAGTAAATTTTCTTCCTGATAAGGTAGGTGTTTCTAGAAAGACTCCCTTATAATTCATATTTATGATACATGGTAATTTAGAATATATTTTCAAAATGTCTTATGTATATGGTTTACCCATGATGGGTTGGAAATAACATTCAAAATTTTTTATGTAGTTGGCATGGAGGGTTTTTCTATGAATTTTTTAAGTATTGTTTTGTAAGATTTTTGATCTCAAGCCAAGTTTTTGATGAAAGGACCATGTGGCTATTTTAAAATAATTTCAAGGTTTTTAAATTAATTCTTATAATATTTATATTTTTAAATAAATATTTATTTATTTTAAATGGGGTGTGTTTACCTCATTAAAATGGTTCCTTAGGCTTTCCTGCCTATGTGAACATTTTAAAATGATTTGTGAAAAAATAGTTGGTTTCTAACGAAACTTCAAGTTTTATTTATTAATTAGTTTTCAAAGAAGGTTTGGAATGATATTTTAAATGGTGTGACAAAACATTGAATACTAAACAATGTTTCAAAATCCTAGTTGAAACTTTTTGGGAAATTATTTTATAAATCACAAGAGGACCTCATTTGAGCCCCCTTGTGATTTATACACCATAGTGGAATTGGACCCCTTAGGGGATGTTTTATATTGATATATCTCTCTGTAATTCTTATATGTGAATGTGGAAAATGGGGATATTTTTTTAGAGGGTATAGAAGGTGATATAAGGTTTAATTTTAAATTATTTATATTTATTCCATGTGATTGTTTTCACTCTCACCTAAATTTTACATGTCATTAGAGGCCTAGGTAACTAAGTAGGGGGTTCTGAAAAGTGAAAAACCCTAGTATGGATTGATATCCTTATATAGAGTCATTTATTGTGGTAGATGAGTGCTTCTTGGATAGATTATATACCCCATGGTTTTTTAGTGCTCCTGATATGTGTTATAGGGATAAGGTAGTTCAACGGGACTACCGGGATCGATAAGTTCTCGTAGGCTAGCCTAGGGATTGTCTCACCATTTAAAATCATGTTACTTGATTCCTAATGATTTTACTATGAAATTTAGGTCATTTTTATTTTTGGGGGGGGGTCTTTCCTAGACTTTGTCTGTATCCCCAAGTTCTCTATTGTTTGGAACCAACACTTGGTTGATTTTATTTTTTTTTAAATATTTTTGTGGTATCTTAGTGCCTGATTTTTATTATATTACACATTATGTATGATTTTGGTGAATTTTAAAACTAATTTATAAAATGGTTTGGAAACTGTGGTTTTTGAGTTAAAATCATATTTGTTTATGAAAATTAACTTTTATGAAATGTTTTAGAAAGAGGTGAGAGGGGATTAGATGGAATTGTTTTCAATAATTTTAAAATCCATCTTTAAATTATTTTAAAATGCTTAACTAAATAGGTCTTTCCACCCTTATTATACTTAAAAAGGGATTTTGTTTTATAAACTAGATGGGAATTAATACTTGGTTTCTTTTATAGACACATGTAAAAATTCTATTTCATTTTTATACATTATTTTCAATCTAGAATCAATGAAATGTTTTATTAAGGGAATTACATAGACTCCTTGGTGAGATCCTACTCTGCATGTTTATCTCACCCCCTATATATGCACCAATGTACAAGTTTGTATATGATTTCCTTATTTCCTCTAAGGTGACCGATAATGTTTTCTATTTGATTTGATATTCACTGGTATGAGGATGGAAGAGTGGGGTATTGTGGGTGACTGTGGGTTACTAGTGGTGTTATTGGAGATATTTTTTTGATGGATATCTATGTTGGATTTTTGTTCCCTAGAACTAGATTCTATGTACTTTATGATAACTTGTATTCATTTTTTTGAATATTAATAAACTCCTTATCACATGATGATTGTTCTTATACAAAACATAGTATGTGATAATGTCCTAAGAGTATCTATTTCACTGAAATTTCATAACAGTTCCCCATTATGATGAGAACCTAGAAGCTCCATGACAATATTATTAAATATATTTCATATATCCTGATGAAATCATTAGAGGGACACAAATTATATAGGCTATTATAGGTGGAGACTCATAGGACTTTGATGCAACTTCTCATGTTGTACTCCCTTGGTATTTTCTAATTTAGGAAATTATAAGAATGAGACCTACAGGTAGGAAATCCACATTTATAAGTGTCATTGGATATTTCTATATGTAGACATGTGTATTGATCCTTAGACATTAATATTATTATTAATAGATATTATGAGTTATGTACTTTTATGTATTGATGAAAACTATGATGAAATATGTTTTCAGTGAAGTTAGATATTTTGGGTGCATCTTGACTAATATATGATTGATGAATAATATGACAAATGATTTGTAACTTATATTATTTATCAGAATTTGATATCTTGGTCCATTTGATGTAAATGATACAATCTAAATAAATCCATGTCCATGGTGTTCTGTAGGTAAGTTTAATTTAAAAAAAGTCACGTAGAGAGAAATCGAGCACATAAATTGATTATACCAATATAAAACCTGATTGATCAGAGATATCACAATAAAAGCATTATATTATACATTAAGCATCCGTATGATGTTTTTTGTTATTATGAAAATAAATTATTTCTCTATGGGTGCCTTGGTATGTTTCTAGTTTCTAACCTTGGACTTTGGTCCAGTTTGCTTGTTTCCATTGAGAAATAGGTCTAGAAGGATACACACTAAGCGTATCCATAACATCAATTAAGTAACAATATTATTTATTATTTAAAATTTTGAATAAATATTATTAACCCACATGTTTTAATAATTATTCATGTTTTATTGATCATATATCGTCCGTCACAAGTTATCAGTGATAATATTTTATGATTAGAATATTTAATCAATATTTAATTTCTATTTAGTGAATATAATATTTATTTAATTTATCGACTAATAATAAAGGGACATTTATTTTATAAAAAAATATTAATTATTCAAGGTATAATAAATATCTTGGAGGAATGGAGGATCAAGTTTAATGGTTCAATGAGAAATAATATATATTGAATATCATTTGAATAAATAATATTTAATTAATTTGAGCACTTTGTGGATGCGAATAAATGATAATAATAATAATAATATTATTATTAAAGACATGGGGTTCTGCAGGGATTAAAGAAATAATACAGGTGCATGTGCAATTATTATTTTCTAACCCTAGTAGTATATAAACCCAATTATTTTATTTTCTTAGGGGTTTCCATTTTTTTGTGCACAATGACATCTAGAGTGAATTATATCAAATACCCCGAGAGCTATGTCATCAGGAATTATCTTAAGAATGTAAATAAATTCTCATATACCACTACTCTCAAGTTTAGAGAGATTTAAGGGAACCCTTACTTTAAGAGATTCTTGGGGTGATCAAAATATAATGACATAATCATTAAGACCTGTTATACTAGAACCCAAAGATTCCTAAAATGATGTTAGATGGTTAGTGGAGCATGTGTGGATAACCATTGGGTATAATTTATTATTGATTCCTATTAAAAAAGTAAAATTTATGTATAGATGTTGTTATATTCATAAATGAAGAAATAATTCATCACATGGTAATTCTTTAACTATTTAAATTAATTAGGAATATTATGTGATGATCCTGAAATTTGGTTCTATATTTCTCTCATAAATCAATATTTCATTAAATTATTTTGGTCATGAAATTTATCATTGATGTAAATCTTGGATTAATCAATGATTATGAAAAAAATTCTAGTTGGAAAAGCCTTATCTAATGCTTTCGCAGTGCTCATAACCTACAATTTATTATACTATTCCATGTTTTTTTGGTTTATTTTTTTTATATTTTTTATTATGAGATACACAACCCATAGATAGGTTATTTTATATTCATATAAGTTTCCAATACTTTTCCATTTGATTTTATGAGCGTGAAACTACTCCCAAGTGTGGTTTCTTGACACCCAGACTCTATCTGTTAACCCATGGAGACTAAGAAAACCCTTTGGGACTAGTGGTGAGCTAGTTTAGGTGGTGTCAGGTAATACCTAGATATTTCATTACAGTATTTGTCTCTAAAAACGTTTCTTGGATCAACCCAAACTCTAATTATTCTTATTTGAGTCACAGGTTTAATCCCCTCTTCATCATTCTATTCCCTAGATGCAACTTTAGAACCATTATCAAATAGTTTATTTGAGGTTCTCTGGAATCCTCAATTATCTATTATTTATCTTAATAAACTTACTTAGGGAAAAAGTTTCAATAAATATATTTTTCTTCATTTTCACCACATTTAACATAACTACTTTTAACTATTTTATCGAGTCATTTATTGAAACACTTGTAGTATTTACTCATTGATTAATAAACTGAAAATATTCCATCATATTCAGCATCACCAAACCTTCTCATATTTACCTCTTTATTCTAAATAAAAAATTTTCTTCTGAACACTCTATGATTATTTAGTGTGATTTTCTTTTTAGGGAACATTTAATCTTGTGCCTTATCTTCTCTAGGACTGAGAAACTCTCAGTTCTGAGTGTAAATAACCACAATGAACACTTCTTTCCAAAAGTGGATAGAGATATAAATTTCTATTAATAATGTATTGGAATATTATTTACCATAAAATTCCTCCTTTCCAAGACTCCATCATGTTTAGGAGTCATTTCTGTTGAAAATTATAGCTTCATTCGATGTTTCTATAGATAATTTTCAACTTCCATTGAAGTATATTTAGTTCCATTATTTTATCATAGAATCTTTATCATTCATCCAATTTTATTTTATACTGTTCATTATAATATTTTAATACAATCCAAAACGTATCTAATTTACAACATAAATACAACACATCCAATCATTCTATAGGCATCAAGAAATAAAATGAGGTACTTCTAAACATAATTTCTAGCATGGATGATTTGATCACATACATTAGTGTGGACCAAATTTATAAAATTTATTTCTCACTTATTATTTAGACGGTAAGGTTTTCTCAACATCATTACCCTTAAGAATATATCACATATATTTTCTTTGTTCCTCTTCAATGAAGTAATATTGAAAACAGGTTCCAACCTTGATAGATTCTCCATACTGTGCTAATTATTATGACCATGTCATTGATTTCATAAGCTGTTATCCTATTAAATATAAAGGTAACTATTATTATTCTTAATGTCCACCTGATTTAAGTTCCCATTATTTTTCTATCCTTTAATAATTTAATTTCAATCATTTTCTATGATATTACAACCTTTCTGGTTGAATGTGACTTCCAAACTCGAGTCACATAACTGAATGATACTAAATTAGTTATTTTGAAATCCATATATATATAGAAAATGGGTATTCATGAATTAATATTTAAAAAATTGGGTATTTCCACTTCGTTTAATTTTTATAGACCCATCATTTGCAAAATTTATAGTTCTATCAACTCTTCATTTCATATTATTGAGTATATTCATGTTACTTATCATGTGTAATGAACACAAATAATCAAGAATCCACTTAATCTATCATTCCTTGTATCCTTTAAATATATCTTAGTAATAACAGATTTATCTTTCATCTACAACTTATTATATTTCTAGGACACTCCTGAATGATTTGGGACATATGTTGGCCTCTTATCATATTCTTTAGGACAAGAAATTATATAATTTTACTTGTCCCCTAATGGGTAAAATTAATTTATCAAATGAATTTAATTGGATCATCTGTATACAATATTATTTGACTTTCATAGAAAAAACTTTCACTCCTATTTATATACTTGAAAAATCTATGCCAAAGGCCAGAAAAATTGAAACAATATTTATATAATGTGTTTCTATTCAAATATTAAGGATATATGTAATTTCTCTTATAATTAATTGAACCAGAAGGCCACCTGAATAGTAAAAGCCACAATTTTATAAATGAAATTCCCATTTCAAATGAATAAATTAATTATTAAGTAATGAAGTTATAGAAAACACATACACTACTTTGGTTATTTTGAACTGTTATATGTTATATCCCATCAGGTTTAAAAGAAATTTAAGCATAATAACAATTGATAATATATCTATTATATAGTTAACATTATCATTACTATATATTAAGGTTTATGAAAAAATCCAATTTATATATATGGAAGAATTTATGGACCTAACTAGTAGGATAATACCCTATGAATACTACCTATCTAGAATTTAAGTGAGATGGAATAATTGGGATTTTACCTTGACCTAGACCAAGTTAAAATTCAGCAATTTAAGCATGAACATAACTGTTAATATGAGATATTTCATCTTATCGGGACTGTGACCCAAACTATATTCATTGAACCATCCCAAGAAATCCCTGCCATCACACACCTTACCCTTAGAGAATAAGTTGGTGTAATAAGGGGTTATGTATCTATAACCTGACATTATGATTTTTTTTTATTTTTAATAAAATAATGTTTATATATATCCGTTTTATTATTACTTTATAAATGAAAAAATAATGAGTTTGATAAAAATTATATTTTGATACAATGAAAAAAAAATTGTATTTTTGGGAAATATATAGTTTCATTTAAGACACACTTTTTAATTAATTCAAGAATTTTTGAAATAAATTTTATGTTAATAAATTTTTTTATTAAATAATATTTATTTAAATATAAATGATAATATAATTTTTTGAATTAAAATGTAATTTTTATAAGGGTCAGAAACTATATCATAATAAAAACTCATATTTTTAAATAAATAAGGATTCTAATTTAAAAGTGTAAACATAGAGACCCTCACTTTTCAAACATCAACATCACATAATATTTGTGGAATACTTACAACATCATACAAACGTACACTCAAAGATCATAATTGTTCTAGTTCATTTAGAGACATGGAAACATGAACACCATTACATAAGTGAGATACATTATCTTATACTAGGTTATTTTTGACTAGAAACCTTATTAGACACCTCAAACATAACATATCTTCATAAATTGGGGGAAGGAAACATAAAAAGGTGTGAACTCAGATGTTCATTAAGGATAAATAATGGAGACATGTAATCATAAACAAGAGCATAGAATTATGAGAACGTGGTCATGAAAATATAATATCATACCCTCTATATAAAAGATTATAAACTAGAAACATGGCATCAATATTGGAATTTCATAAGACATTAATTATAAGTAAATAAAGAACATAAGCCATGAAAGCATAACATAATAATAAAACTTGGAATTGTGGTAGACACATAAGAATATATAATTATTTACATAGTAGTCAAGGCATTACTTTAAATTCCATATTAGTAGAAAAAGTCCTTCACTGAACTGGGTTCACACCCCGTTTCATCCCTGTATTACTGAATGGAGTTCATTTCTCATTCCAGCCCTATAATACTGAACTGAGTTCATTTCTCATTCCATCCCTATAATACTGAAATGAGTTTATTTCCCATTCTATCCTTGTAATACTGAATCAAGTTCATTTCTTATTCAATCCATGTTTATATCGTGAGATATAAATCTTTACCCAATGAATTCAAGGGAGATATAGGTCCTACCAATCTCATAATGAAATCATACATACATGTTCCACAAAATCATAAAAAATCATATCATAACCCATGAAATTAAATGGGTATCATAAAAAGGTAATCATATCATAACCTATGAAAAAATATACAAGTTTCATAATCATTTCATCATAAGAAATCACATGAAAAGAAGTCTGTTTCAAAATCATATAACCCATGAAAGAGAAACAAGAGTCATAAGAATCATTAAATCAAAACTTAAACCATTAAAGAGAGAATATTAATGAAACCTTTGGATTATTTCCTATAAGAAAATGAGTAACATTAACAAATGTCATCTTAGAAGGAAAATAAATGGGAATAATATTTTGAAAACATTTCTTGAGGAAAATATTCTTTCTTCTTTAAAAAATGTTTGTTAAAAAATAAAAACTTTTTAAAGACACTTCCTTTTAAATTACTTTGAAAATTTAGAAAGAAGGATTGAAAACATTTTGAAAACCTTTTTCCTTGAAAACTTATAAAATAATCTTTAAAACATTTTGAAATTAATTTTCCTTGAAAATTTATAAAAGGAGCTTGAAAAATTTTTTAAAACCATTTCTTTGAAAATACTTTTCAAACTTATAAATGAGGCTTGAAATTCTTTTGAAAACTAATTTCCATTAAAACTTATAAAATAATCTTCAAAAAAAAATTGAAATAAATTTTCCTTGAAAAATTATAAAAGAATATTGAATTTTTTTGAAAAAAATTTCATTGAAAATTACTTGTAAAAAAATTTCTTAAAAATTAACCTTTAAACATGAAAATAATGCTTCAAAGTATTTATGGCAGATAAATATGTACATGTTGTACGAGGTAAAAAGAAAATTCCATTTACAGGGTAATAGATTTGAAAATTTACTTGTTCAGAGTATGAAAAGAATATTATTTTGAAAACATTTTCTAAAGGAAAACAGGGAAATTTTTTATTTTAATGATCATAGGATAATAGTATAATATTCTTGGAAACTCTTTTTATAAAAAGTTATTTTAAAGGAATATATATTTGCGACTGAAGAGAGGGTAAAGTCGGGCTTTATTAAAAAAACTTTATTAACTATATTATGTTCCAATGAGTAGAATAAATGATACCAATATATGAATAAATCATTAATAACCATAATATAATAAAATAAATTAATGTTCTTGAGATATGGATCATAAGATTTCATAAAAGGAATCACAACGATAAATAATCTTGAAATGCGGTGAGATTGTTTCAATAAAATTTTATCACTTGGTAACTTGGGATCATACTATCCATGTAATCTTAGAATATTATGGAAATATTTATATTCATTATATATCATGTAAAATGGATTTATATATTCCTGAAAATTAATTTAGGTGCATAACAAAACATGAGTCTCAAAGAATCCAAATTGAGACAAAACTATTTTTCAAATTTGATAACTTTTGGAACTTAAACCCCATAAAATAATGGTCATAGAATAGATATGTAAATACCCATAAATTTAACTATAAGAATAATTTATTACATACATGTACCCTTATACAAACAACAAAAAAGGAGTGGGTAGTGAATAAATCATGTATCTCACAGAAATAAAAAGTGAGATGAAATCCCCTTACATTGCATCTTGAATCTCATCATAATTTTTCAAAAAACATGTATAAAAAATATAAATTTATTATAAATATTTTAAATAACCATATTATTATATTTAATAACATATATTTTTTGATCACGATCTTATATTACCCTCTTGGTAACAATTTTGTGTTAAGGTTTCACTTCGGGTAATATCCTATTTATTCTTCACATGTGTCTTAATTTGTTATATATTTGGTCCTCATACTTATATCATGATTCCAGAATATAAAAAATTATGTAAATATAATTTATATTTAGTATATGTGTATTATAATAATATATATAACATAGAAGTATGAAATGTAATACAATGTTCATGGAGACAAAAATCCGTACGTACGCATGAACACTGTTTCAGTTTTTATTATCGCATTAAAAGAAAGAAAATGACCTATAAGTATATATGTACATAATATCATTAAATTAAAATTATATATATATATCATGTAATTTCATTAAAATTATCCTTAATACATTCCATGTAGTTTGTGAACGAATCACATCGCTTTGAGGAGGCAGTAGTCCATACTTCCTCAAATGAAATTATCATATTTAAACCAAATGGAAATTAAAAATATATGCATTGTAAAAGGAATTAATAATCTTAAATAAATTTTAAATAAAATATATAAAATATATAAATAGAGTGTCCATCATAATTTCCACCATAAGAGGAATTAAAGGAAAATTGAACAATCATCGTTTTGTGAGGTGGTAGTTCGCTGTACACATAAACAGTATGTTTGTTTCCCATTAGATAAAGGTGTGTGTAAGTATAGGTTAAAAACTTATAATAACCAAATAATAGTATATTTAGTATAATGGTGTTATTATAAAATAATATAATAAATAGAGTGGATGGGGTGGAGAAGGAAATAAAAGAAAGGAGTTTGAGAGAAGGCATTACCTCTTAATCGGGCAACTCCTTTTAGTTCATGCCAAAAGGCTTTCTTAAAAGACTTTATTTGAAAACAGAGGCTTAAAGGAGAAATTTAAAGATGTTTTAAAGTGTATTGGGTAGATATTTACCAAACCAAAGTAGTTTGAGAGGTGTTAATAAGAGGGACAGGTGATGGCTTTTTATAGGGAATGAGAAGGCACTCTTATAAATATTTGAAGAGAGAATTCCACCCATGTTTTTTATTTTGAAAGTGGACCCAATAATTATCTCAAGTAGAGAAAAGGGAGTATAGGGTATAAATATTTCCATAAAATGTATTTTGGAAATGTGTATAGGTTGTTTTGGGCCTTAAGGTTACAGTTTAGTCCCTTATTACTCTTAATTTAACCTTAATTTATGTAATTAATTTTAATCACTTTCACTAATATTTTTGGTCAAAAAACTATGTTAAAATTATTAGATATCATAAATTATTTTTATTATGACAATGAAATCCATTTTTCTAAATTACAATTTCATAATTACTTAAAATTAATTTAAAATTAATCACACAGTCGGGTTGACAATGCAGGTTTCTAAAGTAAAAACATTCAAAAGTTAGCTATGTTTTTATATCCAATTTCAATGTGAAATTGATCTAAATGACCTAAATTTTATTAATTTATAAAATTATTATTTAATTTATATTTTATGTCAATTTAAAATATAATTTAACCTTATAAATAAATTAGATGAAAAAGTAGTTTTGAACTAAAATTCTATATTTTTAACTATTTATTAAAAAAAATGAAAACGTGAAAATTACCAAAAAATTATCCTTACCTAATTTTTATGTTTTTATTTAAAATATAAACATTATTTTTACATATTAAGTATATAAAAGTTCCAAAATTGTGATTTAAAATGGGTTCTCCCTTAAAATACAATAAAACTACATTTATAAAAATACATGTTTTTAAGCATAAAATTTACTTTGTTCTTATCTTATGTCTATAAAATATATTCAATGAATATAAAAACCAAATTATTTAATATATAACATATATATTACCTTAATATATCTAACTAATATTATTTAATTTAATTTATTATGGTAAAAAATCTTTGTGGCCATAAAAATAATAATATTTACTTTTATGTTCAATCGGTTTTCATATTCATTTATAATTAATTAGTAACCTATGAATTCATATTATATTGTGTAAGCTATATATTTTCATAAATTATATAATACTATTCATAACCTATAATTTAATTTCTATGTTATATCTTATTATATTAAATAATCATATTTTAATAATATATTATTGTTCGGTAAAACTTAGTCTTGTGTGTTACGCAAGACATCGAGGAAAGTCATTGTTGCATATAACATAAGATAACCTCAGTGTTCCTTATAGAGCAAGCTAAATTTTATATTGTCTGTTGTGAAGAATTATCCTGGTGTTGTGTATAATGCAATCCAAATATATTGGTTTAATATAAAATAAACTATCTTCTGTGTTGCGTGAAATGAAAAATATAAAAAAGGTTAAATTAATTTGAAAAAAATAATTCAAAAAATCTTGGGGTGTAACATTCTACCCCCCTTAAAATGAATTTCACCCTTGGAATTCATCTGGGTTATCAAAAGTTTAATACTTAAAAGTTTCATTCATAGAAACCCACATCTTAAAAATGAATACTAAAACTTCAATTAAAATGGAAAGTTGGAACCATAACAATTAACCAATGTAACATATAACTAAGTTTCCACATTGGATAACATAGGTCAAGAAGTGAAAAATCGTACATGGAAGAGAAATATTTCCATCTAGTTATGATGGAGATAGATATGGAACAAGGTCATAAGAATGTCAAAAATTAGAAAGCCATAAATCTGTGATGACCTAAAGGACCATAAGATCCATCAGAAACAAAGTTACTAGGACAAAATTTTATTTATAGATCATTTTCCTTAAGATGAATAATTTTCAGGAAAAGACATACTTGCATGATTTTAGGAAAACATGACCTTTTGTTGTTTGTTGATCCATATCACCACTTTCTCTAAAAAGGAAGCTTAATTTTTCATTCCTGAAGTACTAAAAAATATTGACACTCATGATATTATATCCCATCATTTACCATCAAAACAAATTAGTTTGAAAAGGCCACCCAATATGCATAAATCCTCATACGGAGAGATAACACTTTAATATTACCGACTTTATCTGAATTTTAACTTAAACTTTCCATAAATGGTTAATCTTATAACAATTATTAAATATTAAAATCCAAATATTTATAAATAATTAAATGAAATAATATTAACATTGATCCCCCTTATATGAATTTTTTTCTCTCAGTTGTCATATTCCAAACTTGTGAATACCCTCATTGTATATTCCCTTGAGACATGGTAATAACCGGAATTACCATAAATCCTTTTTAAAAACATGTATGATTACTTATTTTAATGACTACTAGATACATTATTTAAATCCAATAAGTTGTTAAATTTACCCTTGATAACATATACCACTTTTTCAATAATCAGTTCATGGGTAATCCATATCATCAAATTTACTTATTCATGTCCAATATATCTTTATCCAAAGACCATTATCTCAACTTCATGAATTAATTAAGGGTTACCTTACCTTAATCAAAATATCACCTATCCCTGAAATAACCCTTCAACATATCTTTTTCATTAAATAATAAAAACTTATAGTAAAATATACTTATATATTTCATGATTCATATAACATAATATTTTAATTCTAAAATATAAATACACCATTCATACAACTTTATTCTTAAACAATTAATCTGGCTTCATCAACTTATTACTTAATACATATTTCTTAGAATATGAAATATGAATCATGTATTAAAATTCCTCAACCATAATCTAATCTTGATTCTTATGTTTAATGTAAACAATACTAGAAGAACATAAAATACCTTTCTCATGTTGTTTTCAGTCTCTTTATCTTCATAATTATAACCAATACTCACACTACCTTCCTAATTATATTTATGATATTTCCACTTGGGAAACAGATTCACATAATTTCAATACTGTCCACATTTGAAACATTAAATGTTAACCATGTTCCTTGTATTTCCCTCTATTGAATAAAACTAGAAAGTATATTGTATGAAACACTTATCATATTGGGATAACTTATAATCATGAAAAATTACTTATAGGGTACCTAAATCATGGATCATACTCCTTAAATCTATGAAACCATAGGTTTAGACTAGGTTTTTATAGTCATCCTATGTTTAAATCCTTTATGATGGTTCTTGTAGAGTTTGTGAATTCCAAAAGCATATCACCTAGTAGTATCAAACTAGGTGTGCAACAAGGCCTGTTGTCGTGTATCATATTACACCAAGTCATGCTTAGAACATTTGTTTAGAGTTTTTACCCCTAGGTACATATTTTCCAGAGACACATACACTTTTAGTATCCAGAAAGGGATGAATTTATAGGAAACCACTCACTCTATTCTTTTCCAAAATTGCAAGACATTTTCCTATACATTAACTCATCCTTATACTTATCCTTAAAGACATCCCTAGACATATCCTTAGAAATATACCTAGGAAAATCTCTAAAGTTTTCTCATCACAGTTTCTAATGGTTAACTAAACTTTTACTCTGATACTAACTATAGATACCCTCTCTTTTCAAACATTAATATTACATAACATTTGAAAAATACTTTAAATATCATACAAACATACTCCCAAATAATGTAATTGGTCTAGTGTATTTGGAAATATGAAAACAAAGAAACATGAAAACTGGTATATAAGTGAGATACATTATCTCCCACTAGGTTTTTCTTGACTGGAACCCTTCTTAGATGCATAAAACATAATACATATCTTCATAACCCAGGGGAAAGATACATAAAAAGGGGTGAACTCAAATGCTTAGTAAGGGTAAATAAGGGAGAAATGTAATCATAAACATGAGCATAGGGTTATGAGAATGTGATCATGAAAATAGAAGATCATACCCTATATATCAAAGATCATAAACTGGAAACAAGGCCTAAATATTGGCAATTAATATTACATGAATCATAAGGAAGTAGATAACACAATCCATGAAAGTATAACATAGGAATAAAACATAGAATTATGGAAGACACATAAGCATATATAACGATTTTCATAGTATTCAAGGAATTTCTTCTAAGTTTATCTTAGTGGAAAAAGTCCTTTACTGAACTGGTTTCACACCCTATTCCATCCCTGTATTATTGAACCAAGTTCATTTCCCATTCCATCCCTGTAATACTGAACCAAATTCATTTCTCATTCTAACCCTATAATACTGAAGAAAGTTCATTTCCCATTCCAACCCTGTATTACTGAACCAATTTCATTTCTTGTTCTAGCCATGTCTATCCCATGAGATATAAATATTTACCCAATACTTTGGAGGGAGATATATGTTCTACCTATCTCATAGTGAAATCATATATACATTTTCCAAAAAATCATAAAAAATAATATCATAACCCATGAAATGAAATGGGTATCATAAATATTTAATCTTATAAGAACATATAAAAAAGATACAGGTTTCATAATCATTTCATTATAAGAAAACTTGTGTAAATAAGTAGGTTTCATAAGAATATATATTTTTAAATAGAAACAAGTTTCATAAGAATCATTCCTTAAAACATAAACCATTCAAGAAAGAATATTATTGGAATCTTTGGTTTATTTTCTATATGGTAATGAGTAACATAAAAGGATGTCATCCTAGAAGAAAAATAACTTGGAATGATATTTTTAAAACATTTCTTGATGAAAATATCCTTTCTCCTTTGAAAACTTTTCTTTAAAACATAAAACCCTTTGAAAACCATTTATTTGGAAAATAATTTGAAAACTTAGAAAAAAGGCTTGAAAACATTCTGAAAACCTTTTTCTTAAAAAATTATAAAATAAGCTTGAAAACATTTTGAAAATCAATTTCCTTGAAAACTTATAAAAGGAGTTTGATTTTTTTTAAAACTAATTCTTTTAAAATAATTTTTGAACTTATAAATGAGGCTTTAAATCCTTTTGAAAACCAATTTCCTTGAAAACATATAAAATAATCTTGGAAACATTTTGAAAATAAATTCCCTTTAAAACTTATAAAATAAGCTTGAAAACATTTTGAAAAAAATTTCTTGGAAAATTTATTTTAAAATTTTTTTCATAAAAATTAACCTCTAAAAATGAAAATAAAATTTCAAAGGATTTACGGTGTATAAATCGATACATGTCGTACAAGGTAAAAAAACATTCATTTTTCATGGTAAAAAGGTTAGAAAAATAACTCATTTGTAAGGATACAAGAATATTCCTTTGAAAAAATTATAAAAAGAAAAAAAGGTATAATTTTCTTTTAATTATCATAGAATAATTGTATAAAATTCTTTTAAACCCTTTTTAGAAAACATGATTTTAAAGGAACACATATTTCTGACTGAAGAGAGGGTAAATTCATGATTTCTTAAAAACAATTTATTAACTATATTATATACCAAATAATGGAAGAAATGGTACCAATATATGAATAAATCATTAATAAATATAGGAGAAGAAATTTCATGAATTTTCTAGAGATATGGATCATAATATTTCATCAAAGGAATCGTAAACATAAATAATCTTGAAAAGAGATAAGATTGTTTCAATAAAATTTTATCAATCAGTAACTTGGGATCATAATATCCAAGTAATATAATAATATCATGAAAATATGGTGATTCATGATATATCATGTAAAATAAAATTATATACACCTCAACAAATTTTTTTGCACATAACAAAACAAGAGTCTCAAACAAGGAAAATTACGATAAAACTATTTTAATGATTTGATAAATTTTGAAACTTAAACCCTATGAAATAAAAGTCATATAATGGATATTTAAATACCCATAAATTTAAATATAATAATAATATATTACATATATGTGAAATTATACACACCCAAGAAAAGTATTTGGTGTTGAATAAGACATGTATCTCACGAAAATAAAAGATGAGATGAAATCTCCTTACCTTGTATCTTGACTCTCATCATACTTGTTAAAACCACATGTATAATAAATATTTTTTATAAATATTTTACAGAAATATATTATTATATTTAATACCATAAATTATTTTATCATGACCTTATATTACCCTTTTTTTAACAATCCTATATTAAGGTTTCACTTTGGGTAATATCCACTTTGTTCTTCGCATGGGTCTTAATTTGTTATATATTTTGTCCTCATACTTTTATCATGATTCCAGAATGTCAAAAAATATATAAATGTCATTTATATTCAGTATATTTGTATTATAATAATCTATATAATATATATGTATGAAATATAATACACTGTTCATGGAGACGGTAAGCCGTACGTATGCATGAACACCATTTCTGTTTTTATTGTCGTATTAAAAGAAATAAAGAAAAGAAAATATATGTATATATATATAATATATCTATAGTATAATTATAATGTTATATATATATATATCATATAAGTTCACTAAACCCATTATTAATACATTCCATGTAGTGTGTGAACGAATCACAATGTTTTGAGTGGGCGGTAGTCCACGCTTCCTCAAATGAAATTATCGTATTTTCACCAATTGAAAAGTAAAAAATATATGTGATGTAAAAGGAATAAATAAGCTTAAATAAATAATAAATATAATATATAACATATATAAACAGATTTTTCATCATGATTTCCACCATCATAGGTGGTAAAAGAAAAATGAAGAATCATCATTTAGTGAGGCGGTAGTTCGCCGTACCCATAAAATGAATGTTCATTACTCATTAGATGGAGGTGTGTGTAACTGTAGGTTGAAACCTTATCATAAATAAATAACAGTATATAATTTTATACTAGGTTTTTTATAAAATAATTTAATAAATATATTGGAGGGGGTGGAGAAGGAAAATAAAATAAAAGATCTTGAGAGAAGGTGTTACCTCTCAATTGGGTAACTCCTTTTGGTTTGTGCCAAAAGGCTTCCTTGGAAGACATTATAACAAAAGAGAGGATTAAATGAGTAATAGAGGGATGTTTGGAAGTTTATTTTTTAGATATTTTCCTAGCATAATTGTTTCGAGAGGTGTGAAGAAGAGGGAGAGGTGGTGGCCCTTTATAGGGAAGAAGAAGTGACACTCTTGTAAATATATGAAGAGACAATTCCACCCACATTTTTTTATGTTGAAAGTGGATCCAATAATGATAAAAAGTATATAAAAGTGAGTATATGGTAGAAATATTTCCATAAGATTGATTTTAGATAATTTTATAGGTCATTTTGGGCCTTGATGTTATGATATAGTCCCTTATTAAGCTTAATTTAACCTTAATGGAAAATAATTGATTTTGATCACTTTCACTAATATTTTTGGTAAAAAAATAAGTTGAACTTATTAAAAATTAAAAATTATGATTATTAAAAATAATGAATCAAAATTTCCAAATTATAATCACATAAGTTTAAAAAATTAATTTAAAATTAATCCTATAGTCGGGTCGAGAATGCAGGTTTTAAAGTAAAAACATTCAAAAGTTTACTAAGTTTTTATATCCAATTTAAATTTAAAATTTATATAAATGAACAAAATTTTAATAATTTATAAAAATATTATCTAATTAAACTTATAAAACAATTTAAACTATTATTTAACCTTATAAATAAATTATCTGAAAAAGTAGTTTTGAACTAAAATTCCATATTTTTAACTATTCATTAAAAAAATAAAACCATACAGAAAAATACCAAAAAATTATCCACACCTAATTTTTATGTTTATATATAAAATATGAAGTTTATTTTTACATATTAATTCTATAAAAGTTCCAAAATTGTGATTTAAAATTGGTTCTCTATTAAAAGGTGGTAAAGCTACATTTATAAAAATATATATTTTAAGCATACAATATGGTTTGTTCTTATCTTATGTCTTTAAAATCTATTGAATTAATATCAAAAATATATTATTTAATATATAAAATATATATTACATTAATATCACTCACTAATTTTATTTCATTTAATTTATTATGGTAAAATAGCTTTGTGATTATAAGAATAATAATATTTCTTTTTATATTCAATCAGTTTTCATATTCATTTATAATTAATTGGTAACCTATGAATTCATTTTATATTTTAAAAAAAATATATTTTCATAAATTATTTAATAATATTTATAACCTCTAATTTAGCTTATATTTCATATCTTATTATATTATATAATCATATTTTAATAATATATTATTGTTTTGTAAACCTCAGTCTTGCGTGTTACACAAGCCCTTGAGGAAAGTCATTGTTGCCTATAACACAAGATAAACTCAGTGTTACATGTAGAGAAATATAAATTTTATGTTTTATTTAGTGAACTATTAACTTGGTGTTTTGTATAATTCAATCCAAACATGGTGCTTTAATATAAAATAAATTATCTTCAGTTTTACAGGAAATAGAAAATATCAAAAAGGTTATATTAATTTGGAAAAAAATAATTCACAAAGTCTCGGTGTTTTATAGTAATTTTTTATATTAATAGAACTATATTAATAAAATAAATATTATTTTTTAAATTATAACATTGAAATTAGTTAATGGTGAATTGTTCATAATTTTCTGAGAAAGTCAAATTTTTGGGTAAAAATTAATTATGGTATAAATATATAGTATGTATTATGACAATATAAAATCAAAAAAGTAATGTAACTAATTATATAAATTGGATCCATGAAAAAATTATGTTTACCCTTAAATGAATCCTCCAAAACCAATATTATATTTTAGGGTTTAAAAATTAATTATTTATAAACATGATTTACTTCTACACCAAAAAGAATATTATTTTAATGAGTTTTGTTCTTATACTTATAAAATATTAAAAACCACTCCTCTTTGGTAGAAAGCATGGGAAAAAACCATGGAAAGGTTTTTGGTTTTGGTTATTTTATCATATAGAGTCCAAAAACTACATTTAGAAATTAATAAACAATTCCCCTACTTTACTATAAAAACCCACCCAAACTCCCATTAATCTTCACTAAAAATCCTTTGATCAAGAATTTACTCTAACATTTCATATATATTTCCCTCTCAAGGTTTTCCAAATCTCTTAATAAGATCCATCCAATCTTATAGAATCACCCTCTCAAGGAAAGGAATCTTATCCTTCACCTCTTTATTCAAGTACCTTATTTACATTATTATTTTTATTTATAATTGTTCATGTTGGGATATGTTCTTACACATAACTATTATATTACCTTATGATTTCCAAGTTATGAGATACCCATTTCAATTTCATTAAACCCTTCCACGAATCTTTAAGTACCCCCATAATGCTCTTGAAATTATTTTATGATTTTCCATGCCAAACATTTGTATAGTGAATACCCACCCCCATTTATACTCAAGGGTGTTCACCTAAATGTACCTATTGTTCATTTATTTAGTAATTACATGTATTTAATCCACACTCCTTAATCATGGGATTAAAAGTGAATTAATTAAATTCTTATGTTGTATGATCTATGCGGAACACTTATGTATATACATTATATGAATGTGAGGGATGGTCCCAAAATTACATTTCTCTCTAATGCATTGGGTAATGTTTTTATCTCATGTGATATCATGTATGATTCATGTGAGGTTATGAAAATGAGACTATTTTATGATTTCTTAGTGGTTATCCTTGCCTCATGTTTATGATTTCAGGTTTTATGTCATTACCACATTCCCATGTTGCCTTTATGTTTCATCATATATAATGCTTCAATGTTAAAATTTATTATTCTCACACATCCTATGTTACCTTAATATTCCTTATAATTCACATGTATTTATTTACCTATTATATACTTTTATTATTCCCTTTATGGTCTTTATAGATCACCCCTTTCATAATACATCCTCTAGTTATCCCATGAAGTTATAGAAGAGAAATTTAATTTTAAGGGTATGTTGTGGAGTTTTTTAAATATTTTTTTATACCCATGTTTCAAGTTATTATTCCACATACCCAGTTTACCAAATAAAATTTCCTCATGAACTTTTGGTATTGTATTATGTTTACCTTTATATGATAAATAATGAATTAAGGTGTATTAAAATATGGGTTGTCAAAGTTGGTATCATAGGGAGGGCGGGTTATTTTTGGGAATTAGGATTTAAAATACTTAATAAAATCCTTAGTGATAGGTATAAACATAAAAAAGCATCACTAAATTTTGTTAATGTATACAATAATTTATTTGCAAGAAAATACATCCATGTACGGATACTAAAAGTAGATGTGGATCTAGAATAGTTTTACCTAGGGGAAATAACCCCAAAAAGGGCTCACTTGGATTGAATCAATTATCAACCAGTGTATGATAAATAGGGATTGTTTCACACCTCATTTTACTCTCCAGAGGGATATTATTTGTTAAATTCAAAATATCTTTATGAACTATTATAAATGAAAAACAATCTCATAAAATTTTATGTTAGGAAATAAATCATGGTTAACTTAGATTTAAAACTATAAATTAATAGGGTAAGTAATATATATCATTTATGAGTTATACCTTTAATGTTCATGGTTTCTCATTGAGGTGTTTAGTAATTTAAAATTTCTTATACCTAATTTTTCCTTTATTTTAGTCTATGGATGGAAATAGGATAAATAGGGTCAACAACCAATGTAAAGGAAACTGTTATGATTTCCCAAATTAGATGACTAATCCAATGGAAGTAGGCATCATGAGATTCATGATGTTACTTTCTTAATTAACTAATGTTTTTAATAGAAACTATAATTAGGAGGAACACAAACATCCTCATAATAAAGATATATTTTAAATTAAAACCTTTATGTAAAAAGGTCTCCGAATTTCAAAGGGTCTTCTAATCAATTAATTGCAGAATAATGGATCAACTCTTTTGCGAAGATATTCTCCATCCTAAAATGCTTTGAGAGAGAGAAGTTAATGTTGGATATTTATAATAATAAGTGAAAATATGATCAAAGGTGTACACTAATAAAAATATGAATCTTGATAAGGATATCATATTTATGTACTAGAAATAATTTCAGAAAATATTTTTCAATAAATATTTTCCCGACCTCTCTAATATAAAATGGAGAGGGATTTCCTTGATCTCAAGAATAATGATGAAAAATCCATCAGGGTGTATGAGGTGAGACTCACAAGACTTATATGATACTCTTCTAATATTTTCATTTAACCCAGATTTAAATTTTACCTCTTCTTTATAGGGATAAAGCCAAGTCTATGAAAATATTTCAGGATTCGATACTCTACTGCTCTGAAAAAATTATTTTTCGTACCCTTAAAGTTGAAACGGATATTAGTGAATCTCACGAGTGTCATGTGTCATGAGATTGGAAGTAGATAATTTATTTTAATTCTATAAATTAAATGGATAAATATAATGGGGAAATAAATTCCAATATCCAACTTTTCAAATGTATATGAAAAATCATCCCAAAAATTTCCTAAAGTGAACTTGGAAATGATTTAGGTGTGGGAAGGAAGGGATCCTAGCTAGCGAATGTTGATGGGTGAAAACCACCAATGTGATGGAATAAATGAATTCTATAGTGAACCCTTAGTCTCCTTTAAAATGTTTTAATGATAAGGAACAATGATACTATGTGAATCAATTCATTAATCCAGGGTTTTTGATGATAACCAATGCCCACAACCCCCAAGGACAAGAGAGAAAGTGGTATCTTATCCATCACAACTGCTGAGGTGGATCTTGACAATGATGTGGTGATAGGTATTCTAGTAATTCAGTCATGTATAGTGAACATACTATTTTATTCTAGTTCTACACATTCTTTAATATCACAAATGTTTAGTATAACTATTCAAATGCCACCTCAAAATATTGAATTCAAGTTATTGATGAGGATGAAAAATGGGTTAATTATCACATATCAAGTACGTAACTTCTCCCCTATAAAACTTTTTGGAGTTAATTTCCTATAAAACTTGTGATACTCCTTTTTTTGTAATTTGACACTATTATAGGTATGGATTAACTTTCCTTGTGTATATCCCACATAAATTGTTGTGAGAATGAAATAACCCTTCATATCGTGAATCACCTTATAATTATATACAATTGTAAGGAGGAGGATTAATCTAATTTGATATCATCATATTAATCATGTATATTATTTACTTATCAACAAGAATATATAGCACAAATGACTGATACTATAAAAAAGATCGTACTTGAAGACGTGTTCATTATAATGGAATGTGTTTCGGTGTTTCCTAAAGAATTTCCCGGTCTTTCTTCTAGTCGATAGGTCTAGTTCTTGATAAAAATTCTACCTAGATATTTTCCAATATTCAAGACTCCACATATAATGGATATTGTTTAAATTTAAGAGATGAAGAATAATCTATAGGATAATATGTGTAAAGGGTTTATATGCCTAAGTGTTTTATCATGGGGTGTTTCAGTACTTTCATAAAAAAAAGAATGAGTCAGTGCAGTTATGTATTGATTATCGCGAGTTCAACAAGATCATGATAAAGAAAAAGTATCACCAACCATGTATTGATGAATTGTTCAATTAGCTATGTGAATCTCATTACTTCTCTAAGGCAGATCTCTGTTCGGTATATTATCATGTAAAGATGAAGAAAGAAGATATTCCAAAGATTTATTTTTTATATAAGGTACATGAAAAATGACTTCATAATAATTCCATTTGGACTAACTAATGATCCAAAAATATTCATGGATTTAATAAATATAGTATCTAGAAATTACCTCAAAAAATTTATGATATTCTTTTTCGATGATATTCTTATCCACTCCAAAAGTAGGGAGGATCATTATGAGCATTTGGATGCTATAATGAAGACCTTGTGAAATAAAAACTTATATTTGAATTGAAATAAATGTGAGTTATAAATGGATAAAGTAACATTACTATGGAATTATATCACTAGAAAATGGATATTTGTAGATAATTCAAAAAAAAGGACACTCAAGGATGTACTACACCTATATCTATGATGGAAATCCATAGTTTCCTTGAATTATCTAGATACTATAGTAAATATGTGAGAAACTTATGATTATTTTCAGTCCCACTAATGAAGCTAACCTAGAAGGTAGTCATTTTTTTGGATTGATGAATGTGAGGAAATCATTAAATAGTTAAGTAAGAGGTTAATCACTACACATTTACTCGAATTATCCACCAATGGAGAAGGATTTGTGATCTATAGTAATGCATCTAAAAAGATATTGGGTTATGTACTCATATAAGATGAAAAATTGACAGCCTATGCCTCCCAAAAATTAAAGATCCATGATCAGAACTACCCAAAACATGATCTATAATTGTATTATGTGTTCTTCAAATTGATGATTGGGTGACATTATCTCTATGGGGAGAAGCATGAAATATATACGGACCATAAAATCCTCAAGTATATATAAAATAAAGAATATGAATATGCACCAATAAATTTGGTTATATCTAATCAAGTATCATTATTGTTCAACCCATTACCATCCTAGGAAGGATAAAAAAGTTAAAGATACTATGATTAAAAATGACCCTGTAACCCTATCTATGATGAGGAATTAAAGGGACCAAATCCTCTTATTCATAAAAAGGATGGACATGGGAATAATAAAAGGAAATTCATCTTAACTTACTGAAATAAATTATCAATCATCCATTATTAATATAATCAAGGAGGCCCCACAAGATGATGAGTTTCTATAGAAAAAGTTAGTGAATATTCTAGAGTCCAACTTTGATAAGCATGGAGTTATAAAGTTTGGAACCTAGATACATGTCCCATTAAAACTAGAATTGAATAGGGAAATTATGGATGATGCACATAGATTATTTTTTATCTATTCATATAGTAATAAGTTATATGTATCTAGATATGAAGAAAAATTTATCATGGGATAACATTAATAGAGAGATTGCAGAATTTGTATCTTGATGCTTGGTCTACCAAAAAGTCACAGATAAAGGACACAAGTTTAAGGGTATGATGAAACCACTACCCATAATAGTATGTAAATGGGAAAACATAACCATGGATTTTATCAAAGTACTCCCAATACATATAAAGGAAATAATTCCATCTGGGTGGTAGTTGATCATATTATAAAGTTAACAAATTTCTTTATAATCAATGAAGATTTATCTCTTGAATAATTCACCAAGATATACACAAGGGAAGTGGTAAGAATTTATAGTGTTCCACTTTCCATGTTATCTGATTGATATCCAAGGTCTACCTCCAGGTTCTAGAGAATCATTTAGTAAGTGTTAGATATAGAGCTGAGTTTCAGTATTTCTTATCACCCTTATATGGATGATCAGTCTAAGAGAACAATTAAAACTCTATAGGATATTCTAAGATCATGTTCAATTGATTTCCAATGATGTTTGGATCAAAAATTATCTTAGGAGAGTTCTCATATAAAAACAATTTCATGAACTAACCCACCATAGATTCCTTGACTAAAAGTAAGCTGGGAATGATTCCCCAATCCCATATCTAATAGGAAAGGGGTTGGAAACTAGAACCAAGTAGAAAAATCACACCGATGAGAGGCCTTATACTAAAATATTCACACACACACACACATCTTCATACAATAGTATAACATGGAAGGATAAACAACTGATAATATAAATTAATGCACAAAATATACCCTACATTAGATTATAACTAGAAGTAGACTAGAAGTATAAAGGGATAAATACAAGACTTCCAAAACCAAAAAAGATCCCAACACACTGATAAACTTGGGGGTAACTACCCACAAGAAAATCCTGGATCCATCTAAGGCCCATCTAGCATAACTAATCTCAAACTATGATCTATATAATCTTGATCCACCTAGAACACCAATGAGAGTACTATCATCTATATAAGAAATAGCATGTTTAGGAAAATCCCATGTCGAGGTGTGTACATACATAACCTATAGTAAAACCTAGAATTACCAAACATAAATCATTAAGAGAGAGTAGTCATTCATCATAACGAAGGCATGCCAATTAGAATATGAGACAAAAACCATAACAATAACCCATATATACTCAATAAGAAGCCCAAACACTGAGAGAACATAGATCTCCATCTCTACAACTAGCTAAGAATTACGGGTGATCCTATATCTTTTAAATTTCCATTACCGATGCCAACCACCATGCACAACCTCATAAGAATCTAAATGGAGGGACCACACCTCACCACAATTCTCTATAGCTAAGGGAGAACTAAATCTATCCAATCTTCCTGAGTATCCTCTTCATAATTAATGTGGAGGGACCAAACCTCACCAATTCACTCTAAAGATGAGGGAACACTGACTTCAGTGGAGGACCCACTCCCTACTGAAGCTCAAATATGGGGGAGTACCACTCCATAAATAAAGGACCCACACCCAAATTTTGTGTGGGGTAATACTGAATCACCTATATAAATAGTATGGGAGACCCTCACCTTGGTGTGGGAAGGGAGTAATAACCCCAAAATCACTCTGGTAATCCAACCAAATCACTGAAATCAGCTGAACATCACTAAATTAATAATAATTCATGTAAAATATCATGTAATATATTTTATTCTAAAATTAAAGCCACCATCACATCCTATGTGGAAAACTACTCATGATAGGCTACTCAGGTGACCAAATATTACAAAAAAAGAGATACACATGGTGGAAAATCTAGTTCTGTAACTTCCCATGAAAGGAGTACATGGTGTGTCCCATGGGGAACATGACGTGTCTCTATACATTTATCACTACCCATGTATTATCATATCACACAACATGTATTCCTATAGATACACAATGTATCTACTAGGGGTAAATAGAATATAGAGTTTAGTTTGGAACTCATCATGCGATATGTTCTAGCCTATATACTATGGTTCATGTCTGTGTACTCGAGGCATGCCCGTGTACACTATCCATGTCTAAGTACTTTTCTAAGTGCATAGAGTGTAATTCACATAACATGGAATGTAGGGGTTGGGATAACACTCGGTTTATGTTGTCTACCCAAGACCATGTAATTTATCAAGTACACAGTGTGTTCCTTGATACACATGGAGTACGGGGTAACATTTCCTCCTGGGAATATACTTTCTATAAATTCCATTCCATCTTCCTAGGTGTACATGACATGTGATTTGATACACATGGTGTGTATCACCACATAGATTCCTAGGAATTTAATCTCTATAAATGCTGAGCTGGATGGATAAGGGTCACATCAAATGTGCACTATCTAGAGGACATGTGATATTTAAGTTCACATGGAAACCCAAGATTCCACATAGAGGGAATCAAATGGAATGTGTTCTTCTAAACTACATGTAGTATATTTTAGAAATTTCAAAAAATTCCAGGAAGTCTCACACAACTCAGTCTGTTCCACTACCACTGATGATCTAGCCATAGAATCCTCTATAAAACTCAAATATTGTGTGGTCTGATCCCAAACCATTTCCAATGGATAGATTTTTCCATCCAATCATTTAGTGAAACACATTTCATCACAATATAATACTTCTTTTCCAAACTATAAATCATGGGTCTTCTGATCTGGAACTCAATCTCCCATAGTCAACAACACACCTTGTTTTCTTATATCAATCCCAAACCCAAACCCAAAGTGATGATATATTTAACTAATGAATGATTGTTAAATGATCATCTACCAATAATTTTTTGAACCTTTGACCAAAGAAAATGATAATGATAATCATGCAAAGAACAATGGGAGAAATGAACAAAAAATTAATACGAGTAATGGCCCTATTCTATTGTTCAAGTTAGACCCAATCTATTATTGTTGGGATGAAGAAAGAATAAAAATATTCAAGGATCAACAATTATTATTAATTCCAAAACCTAGGATGGTAAATATCAATTTTAAATCCAAATATTGACTAATGAATTAACTTACTAAGGAATAAATTCAAATTTAATTAGGAATAATAAAGAAATATGAGTAATACATAGACCTACCTCAAGTTTGGATTGATTTATGAGAAAGGACATTTCTGTATCATTTTGTTTTGTGAAATAAAAGAACCCCATAAATGATGATGATCCTCACGATACTATGATTTCCGATCCACAATCTCATGATCATACCGCATTGCACTCGCAACCAAATTTCCCCCATTACATTACCAAATTCCCACTAGGGTTATGTAACTAACCATAGGAAATTCACTATATTATGGTTTATATTGATGTGTACTTAAGGCTTATAAAATAAATGAAAATTATATTAATTAGTTAATTTAGTTCATTTAATTATCCCATGACAATACCCTATCCAAGTGCCCAACATTGAAAAGGGTTATGTTTTTCCTGGGGTAAAATATACATTCTAGATTTAATGGAGGTATTATGTTTCCCATCTAAGTCACTATTCAATATTTATTCTATTATTTCTAAAAAAACATGTGTTAATGATATAATAAATTTAATATTTTTAATGTATCCATACCGAGGCTCTCTGAGCCCCAGGATCCCAAGATGACTCAGTTCCTATCTTTAACAATATTCCTATAAATATTTCAATATCTTATAAAGAAAAATAATATTCATTAAATTCTCCTTACCTTCAAGGATTTTCATCTCAAAAAGAGAAAACCTACTCAAACAAGAGGGTGCAGATCTTGAATATGGATCTCCCACTCCAATGAGCTCTCCTGGAGTTCTCAAGATTCAAAAAAAAAAACACACCCATGGGAAATACTTTACCTTTAAGCATATTGTCCCAATAGTTTTTAAATTCTAACTAGAACATTGAAAAGTTAACTCCACTCTCAAAGTAAATCTCACCTCAGTTTAAATCATGTAATGAGTCAGTGCATATCTCCTAAGATATGAAACGTGGAATACATTGTGCATCTGGTCAAGTAGTAAA
The DNA here is from genome assembly GCA_963277665.1 of Viscum album. Lineage (NCBI taxonomy): Eukaryota > Viridiplantae > Streptophyta > Magnoliopsida > Santalales > Viscaceae > Viscum > Viscum album. Next base: position 2,078,582,367 of record OY728143.1, on the reverse strand, counting down.
CCACCTTAATTACCCTATATAGTAGCAAGAAAAGGACCCATGAACCTTGGATATATCCCACCACCTTGGATAAATATTCACTAACCACATCACAAGGAGACTCCCAAGAAAACATAGTCTCCTTGTTGAACTCCAAATTTATCTAATAGAGGACTCATGATGGCGTTGGCCAGTCCTCCTCCACTATTAGATGAACTTAACCCTTTAAAACTATTTCTAGTACCAACTTTGGGCCCATAAATGTTGTTACCCTAGCCCCAAATAGTATAAGATTGTCTTACAGGGCCTCCCATGCGTGAACACAAATGATGAGACTCTGATATTGGGGTCGAACTATTGTTATATGAAATCTCGAATAATGGTAGATGATCCACCCACTTAAAACCAAAACTAACATGAAATATTTAATCATGTTATCCAAAACTTGGTTGGTCTAAATACATGAAAATATGTATGGGATATAAACACCATTATGAACAAAAAATGATCCCCGAAGGAATCATGTATGCTCTCTATAATCATTATGTGATGTGAGAATCATAGTCTAAAATTAAATTCAAGGGAATTACATGAATCTAGACTACCTTTTTCATGTATAGGTGATCCAAAATCTCAACTAAGCTATACTATCAGAGGGTTAGAAAGTGGGACAACTTGGTGAGTCAGTCTATGATCACTTGGAAAGCATGATGGCCTCTTGTTGATCATGGGATCCCTATCACTAAATATAAAGATATTACACCCCATTTCCAATTCCATCCAACATCTATTCCCCACATATTATTAGGTTAGAAATTAATAGTTAAACTATAAATATGATATAAAATCCTTAGCTGGCCAATATAATACCAAATGATCCTAGTACATTATCACCTATCATAGATATATTATCAAGGGAAGGAATAAAACCTCTTCAACACCTCCTCTCACTACACGACTGGTGTCATTATACATCCTTGAACAATGATTACATACTAATCACCTTAAAAATAGACATCAATCATGTCTAGTAGATATCTAGTCACAAAATATCCCACAATCAATATCCCTAAGTTGTACCTCCCTGACACACTGAAGAAGTAGTGAGGGTAACAACCATAAACTATAGGTAGGTAGTAACATACTCATACACTAAGAATAATTGAATAAAGATCAAATTAACTATTACCACACTCAACAAAAAAGAACATAAAACCATGTTGTGATCATTTTATACAATAACCACACTCTTAAGTGGATCTCAAGCTAGAACTACCTCAAACTTACTGGGTCCATTGTAACTTCCATGTTTAAGAAGACACATCCCATAAACTAGACCTCCTGAATCCTGAACTGATACTTTGATAGATTCCTAAAAATATGGTACTCTCATAGAATGTCTAAAACCATCCTTAATCATCTCGTGTGATCCACCTCTGATGTCGAGTACATAAGGATTTCACTAAAGAAGACTAATAGGAATAAATCCAAAAAGGGTTGAAGGTTCCAGTCTATATATCCCAAAAACACTACCAGGACATCCAATAAGCTAAAGGGTATCACCATGAACTCAAAGAAACTATAGGGGATTTATAAATCCACCCTTGGTATGGGCTCAACTCAAACCCAAAGAGAGAGATAACCCATACCGAGGTAAAACTCTAAGAACCACTTCAACCCTAACCACTAGATGAATAATTCATCAATTATTGTAGGTGGATATTACATCCCGATCCACCTGATTTAGGTGATGTTAATACATGCATAACCTCATGCTTAATTTCATCTTTTTTGAAAACAACATTGGAGTTAACAGGAGAAAAAACTAGGTCTAATGAATCCTCTTTTTTTATATTTCTCTAAATTCTCATTCAGTTCCCACAGCTGCTCGAGGTCATCTAAAATGATAGTGTAGATATCGTGTCATCCATGGGTGTAGTTATTTTTATAAAAAAACTTTTTATTGGGAGATAATCATAGAACTTCATTCGGGATGATGTATATGTAATCTTTCAACACCGTAGGAAAATGGAATCTCAAAGAATCTACTACTCCAAGGGTCATACTATCCAACTAATATGGAATTGGATTCCCCCCCTCACACATGAGCTCATCTAACTCTGCATGAGTTTCCTTCTCTCTAAATAAGTAATTCCATCCCACTAACTTAGAAAAATTAAAACCATCCCTAGTCACAGTAAACTGAGCATGAATAATAGGTAGCTAGTCCATAATGAGGAAAACATAGTAGGTTCTATCTACCAGTTAAGAAAATTCTACATAAGGTTTACTCTCCTTACAGAGTTAGGTCACACTGTTGGAAAAAGTGTGTGATCACTGAATCTTCTATGAAGGAGTCTCCGATCACATGGGTAAAGAATAAAGGATCCACTAGCATTGTTAGTCCTTGAATAGGGGAGACATTTAGGAAATAAATCTTGTGAATATGTACTAAATTGTATCTAGAGAAGAGAAGACAAATGTCGTACCTGAAACCACACTCAAAGCCTTCAGATTACATGCTTCTACAACCCAAGATATCATTTCCCTTTCCATCATGTTATCTATAACCAAGTCTTGATCTACAACCTTAGTTTAGAAAAAACTATAAACATACATGTGTAAGGAACTCACCTACCACACCACAACACTATTCACTTTAGGTGGTATTGAATCGATAACATGGTTTAAAATAATTTCACCAGAACACATCTTTGTGGGTGAAGTGTACCTATTACTTAAATGCTTTAGGAATCATCAAACATCACTAATAAAGGGTCCTACCAATGCCCCACATCACCATAGAGAAGTCTCACTACTAGGACCACCATCAAGAGGGGTATTAGACAAGAAGTATGACTTCACCATAGGTTCTAGCTAGTCCTACACCACCCGAGAAGGGATCCTAGTATACCATAAAACCTAGGAAATATATAACTTTGAAACTCATGATACATACTTAGTGATCACAACCATATGGGATCTAAACAAAATAAAAAATACATACCACTACCTCGATCCAATCCTCTACTTTCTATAGATCTTGGATCACTAAAAAACCTAAGTGGTCTCTATTGTTTGAACTCAAGAACACACAAATTCTACATACACCATTGTTCTATCATTATGGATCAATAAATTTCTCAACATGAATATTATCATCATCGTGGACTACTGGAGATGGTTCCATCCATTTCTCAATAGGTGGTAGCACTGCTTGGTTCCCATCTAGTGGTAACACCTGTTGAATGGGTCCTTGAAATAAGGCCTCTTATTTTAACTAGTCATCATCAAAAAACCATCTTGAAATTATAGTTAGCCTCCATCAAAAAGGAACATTGAATATTATAAATTCATACCATGTTCATAGAGAATATCTTAGGCATTGACTCAATAAGGATATGGAAACCAAAATCCATTCCAATATAATGAATGTACCGTTGTTTGTCCTGTAACCAATTACTACATGTGTTGAGTCATCAAACTGGTTATCAAATTCCTGGAGAATTGATACATTGGCCTCCACACCAAAACTGAGTTCTTAGGACTCAGAGATGAACTCAATGCTCTTTAAAACTATTTCCCTAGTTCCCAAAACAAACCTCACAACTTGACAAATCAAAACTTTTTTCCTAATATGACCTTCTCTAATAACACTATGTTAGGTTACGAACCACCAGGGACTTCCAGACCAGAGGTAAGATGATAATGACCCCCAATCCCACATATAATATTCTAGGGGCTAGTGAATAGCACTGAGTAAGAATATCACACACATTGGAGGCCTTATCCATAATACTTATAGACACATACACACTCATCTCTATACACCATTATAATGTAGAAGGATAAATAATTCATACTATAAATTTATGAATAATAACTATCCCACATTAGTGTATAATAAGAAAGAAAAAAACAATATAAATGGCTAAATACAAGCCTTCCAAAAATTAAAAAAGATCCAAACATGTTGACAACATGAGGGAAACTACCCATAAAAAAATCCTAGATCTATCTGAGGTTTATCCAGAAAAACTAATCTCCAACTAAGCTCCACTAACTCCTGGTCCACCTAGGACTCCAATGAGTAGACTATCATATATATAAGATACAACATGTGTAGGCATAACACATGTAGGGGTGAGTATATACATACCAAGTAGGACACCCAAAAATCAGCAAACATAAAGAATCAAGAGAGAGTATCCACCTCATCACAATTAAGGCATGTCAATTAGAATATTAGGTAGAAACCATAGAAATAAACCATATATAATAAAAAATAATCCCAAATGAAGAGAGAAAGGGGATCTCCTTCTTCACAACTAACTAAGAATGATGAGTGAGCCTATAACTCACAAAGGTCTATTTTCGATGCCAACCACCATGTAAAACCTCATAAGAACCTGAATAGAGGTACCACTCTTTAATACCATACTCCATAGCCTAGGGAGCACTAAATGCATCCAATAATCATGCATAACATCATGAAAATTGGTGTGGAGGACCCATTCATCACCAATGTGATCAACACAACTAAGGGAGAACTAACACCAGTGGAGGAATTACTCCTCACCAGAGCTTGAAGATGAGGGAGAACCACTCCCTAGATAGAGGAATTGTATCGTGATATAGTTTTGTTCAGTACCGACTCTACCTATGTGAAGAGTATATGGGACTCATGCCCTAGTGTGACAAGGGAGTACTGAACCCAACATCTTTCTAGTTATCAAACCCAATGATCACCATTAGTCATACATTTCCAAATGAAGACTTTTTATTTTCAAACCGCATGTCATATCTATGATTGGAAAATGAAGGCCACCATAAAATCCTAAATAGAAAACTACACCAGATAGGCTACTCGTGGACCCAGATCTGAGTCCTAAAGAAGAAGATAAATAGGGTGGAAGATTGAGATCTCTAATTGTAACACCTCAAGCTTCAATATTATGTTTCCATTTGAGTAATGCAATAGCTTGCATTGTACGCAACTTCGAGATTCTAAAACACCGCGACTAATCAAACTAGCCGTTATGAATAGTAATACCCAATTTTTAAAATTTTATAAATTTTATTTTTCAAAATTCACTTCATTTTTGAATTCGGAATATCAAAATTATCTTAGGGTAAATTTTTGGTATTTTTCTGAAAACATTCAATTTTTGATGAATAGTGAAAAACATTGCGTTATTGGTTAAAACTAACTTTTTATTTAAATAATTAACTATTTTATTTAAATTTATTTTAGGTAAAAATATATTCATAATAACTATATAATTTCAATGTAATTCATTTGAGTCATTTTATAATAAGTTTATATGTATAAAAAGTTTATTGAACTTTTTAACGTATTTTACCCACCTTTTAGAAGCATTTGAAAATTTGCATAAAACTTAATTTTATCTCTTTTATGAGTTTAATTTCAAAACTAAAAGAGACATGGTTAATATCATTAAGTAAAATATGGTTCAATAAGATGAAAATAATTTTTGGTGAATAGTAACTTTTGACTTTTATTTACCACAGTTAAAAGTAAATAGGGTAATTAAGGGTAAAAATTATATCATAATTACCCTAACACATTTAATAATTCTATTGGATAAGTATAATTCGACCAAAAACAACCTTATGAATAAAATATGACCCCCTTTGGTCCACTTGGATTATATTAGGACATTTATTATTATTTTATTTAAAGAAGAGTTAAAAGGGTTAAATTCAAAGTTTAATAAATAAACCATTTTTAATATATGGTTACACACAATATAAATTCTACTATAAATATTTATTATAAAGATAAAAATATTTCCTAAAAAATGGTATTTTATATATAATTTTTAGACATTAAATAATTTAATTTATTTATGACACAATGATGATGCAATAATTACCTTATTAATGAAATATTAGAATAATTGATATTATAAATATCCTAATAAATTTAAATTGAGACTTATGATGAATTAAACTAATTTTATAGGTTAATATGACATGTTAGGGTTGGTTAGATAAATTTTATTTTAAGTGATAAAATTTTAATGGCTTTCAAAAAATCAAAATCTAAATAGTGTTAAAATTGACATAATTGAGTTTTTAAAACAAATACTATATTATTAATTGATATAATATTCATAAAAATATAAGGTTAGGACAAAAAACTTATATAATGTTATATTTATTAATAATTAACCACTTGGGGTTCTATTGGCAGTTTATAGTAAGTTTATTAACCATATAATATAAAAATACAAAGAGACATGGTAAATGTCAAACTATTTAACTAAGAGTTAAATATAAAATATAAGGTTAATATGGTGACCTAAAGCTATCTAGAACATATTGGTTGAGCGGTTTTTGACCCATCCCCAACTTAAACTCAAAATAAATCATTTTGGAGCCATTGGAAACTGAAAATTATTTTATTATAAAATAATATTTCAATCTTTTTCTAAAGTGACCCTCACCTCTCTTATAAAAGGGTACTTCCCCTTCTATTAATTTGACACCTCCAAAGACATTTGAATCAGACAAAACCTACCCAAATATCCTCTAAAATATCATAACTTCAACCTAGAGCCCTTAATTGGATCATAAATCCAACCTATGGAGCCATTTTGATCAACTCAAAAGGAAACACCCGAAGAAGAGGTAATAATTTCACCACCCTCTTTCAAGTTATTTTCTTCTTCCACTTCCTCTTTCTTTGTTGTTTCCATACCAAAATAATAAATCTAGTATCTTCAACATAATTTTATGTTATTATAAATATGGTACAACCATATTCGTTATTATATTCATCCTATAAATGACAAAGTCACCATACGTGCGTACGTACGACTTACCGTCTTCACGTCGTGGTGTAGTTTTTTATTCAAACACTTCGTTATTTGGATGGGTATAATAATGAGTATAAATTATTTAAATAATAAATATAACATGTTAATTATTATATATATATTATATACCATCCAATTACATATGATTTTTCCATCAATATATTGATATTGTCGCTCGTGCGTACGTACAGACTACCGTTTCCACAAACGCAATGAGATTCATTTCCCCATTGTAACCATTCAAGAATAATTTTCCTTTGATGAATAAAAATAATGTTTATGAACATAATATCATTATGTATATTATTCAAATACATCCTATACATAACAAACATGTCTTACGTAACCAATCATATAAAGGAAAACAAATTAGTTAACACCCGAAACGATGATACTACTGAAATATTATTAACAAAGAAATATTGGAGGATCATATATGATATTATATTTATGTATATAGTTATTTTATAATTTAACAACAATGATTTAACTATTATACAGGAGGTTAACTTATCCTTGACCAAGTAAAAGTACATGGTAGGGGTTAATTTCACAATCTTTTTATTATCTGAGGTTGTTTTTACATAACTATCCACTGGGATATCTTTATCATTCAGATCCATGTTTTCTTAAAAATTTATTTCAATTTTTTTTACTATTTACTAGACTATGGGTTAAAACTATTTATACCCTTATTTGACCTTATATGTTTTTAAAGGAATCTTTCTATCATTTTTCAAACAAGGTACTTTATAAAGTTTTTGACAAAATTAAGGTAAGAATGTTTTTTAAGTTATACAGTGGGTGCAACTATTTTCTACCATTATAACATCATTGAAGCTTACCTTACAAGATTATAATAATATTTTCAAAATTAATGTTTTCTTTTATAATTATTTGACTCTTAAATGGTTTCAAAATAGAATGAGGTATTTCTTTCAAATATTTTTCATTTAATCTATGTCAACATCCTTTGATGGATTTTAAACTTTTTTGAAGTTGATTTATTATGATACAAATATTCCATATTTTATTGATGGTTTTGTGATATTTTTGACTATGGATGTGTTATTTTTATACCATTCATGGTTTATGGTTAAAGTATTGAAATTTAGTATGCTATTTTTAATACAAATGTTTATGTTATGTTTAAACCTTTTCATATGAGGAATGTATTAGACATAGTTTGTGACGGGTGGAGCCCGCTTTATCTCCTCGGGGACTTTCTCAATTTGATATATGGTTTTCACCAAGGCCTAAATCATTTTTAGATGTCTTGGACGAGGCCTTGACAAGATGTTTCAAAATGTCCGACATTATACATTCCCTCATTATGAAAATAATAATGATGGTTTATGTGGTTATTAGACTAGTAGATTAACCATGACTATGTTTTATTATGGAATTATTTACTCAACTAATATTCCTTCCATAAAGTTTTCATGTTTATTATTTGTAAAGGCATGTATTTTTAATTATTCACCAATCCTAATGTCTATGTTATCTTCTACTATATTGCTTACCCATACCGAGCATTAGAGATCAACCCTTTCTTATGTTTCATTTTCCCAGGATATGAAGAAGTTAGTTATGAGTTACTTGCAGGCATAATCTACAAGGATTGGACGTTTCTAATGGAATAAATTAGTGTTGAATTTTTTTTGAAGTTGTAATATTGAACTTATGTATGTATATTGTCTCCAATAATAGAAAACTGATCGGTCTTTCGGGACATGATTCCTTGTATCATGCCAATGTTATGTAATAAATCACTAAATCTGGGTAACTGGGGTCGGGCTGTTAAAGTTGGTATCAAAGGAAGTTTAGTACAAACATTGGAAACTTGATTTAGAAAAACACTGATTAGAGAACATTACCCTAAGATAAAATTTTAGGATTAGTGTAGAAGAACATCCTAGAATTTTGGTACTGTAGAGATTTTGGGTGTTTTATAAGAAATACATCCTTTTATGGATACGAGCATGTAGAGGCGGCTCTGGCATAGATGTACCTAGGGGTAAAACCCAAAAACACCACTTTGAGCTAGACTCAAACAAGAATTGGTGCACGACAACAGGCCTTGCTACACTCTTGGTCACGACACTCCTGGGGGATATTCTTAGGATAATTGTCATTTTATTTAAAAACCATTATGAAGGATTTTAGAGTATATACCTCCTCAAAGAAAACATTTTTATGATTATGGATTATATCCATAAACTGTTCAATTTATGTTAAGTGTTTTACATGTTCGGAATTATGTATTGCGATTCATAAACTAATCCAATGTATGCCATTGTTTATAAATTTTGCCTAGTGGAAGGAATGGAAACCCTATCAACGCACCTAATACATGTAGGGATTTCCCTCTTACTCAAGATAATTATAGTAGAGTTGGTGATGCAACTGGTGCTGATCAGCTTATCACCATACATGAAAAAATCACTCAGGTTATTAATAATAAACATACCCATATGGAGCACCCTGATCCAAAACGTGGAGGATCAATGTTAGACGACTTCATGAGGAAAAAATCACCAACATTCAATGGGAGTAAAAATCCATTAGTAGCTGAGAAATGGATAAGTTCCTTAGAGAAAATATTTTATGCTTTAGGGAGCAGCGAAAGGGAAAAAGTTGTCATGAAAGTTTATCACCTCACAGGAGATGTAGATCAATGGTGGTCATTGATTCAAAAAACAAAGGATTATTTAGAAGTATAAAACATGGAATGGAGGGAGTTTAAAAATATTTTCATATAAAAATAATTTCCTTGTGTCCATTGAGCGGATATGGAAATACAATTTCTGAGTCTGAGGAAAAAGGAGGATGAGAATGTCGCAAAGTATGAGGCTAACTTTACAAGGTCAGCAAGGCATGCTACAAATTATATACGCAACCCATTAAGTAAGATTGATTATTTCTTTGATGGGTTAAAACCATTTCTCCGTTAAGAATTAGTCTCACAATCCTTCTCAACGTATGAAGATATTGTATCATGTGCTATCAAGAAAAAAAAAGAAATTCTATAAGTCTTATGAGTTTAAAGAAAAGCAAGAGAAGAAGAGATCTGTTGAGCACTCTGGGGAAGGAAATAAGGAAACATGTAAGAAGATAAGAGTTTAATTTCCACCCTGTGATAATTGTGGAAGGAATCACCCTGGTGCCTGTCTAAAAGGAAAAAAGTATGCTACAAATGTGGATAGAAAGGACATATTTATAGTGATTTTAAGGGGAAGAAAGAAGCTACCAATGTTCATTTCTATAATTTCAAGGAGATGGGACATTACAAAATTGAATTTAATAAGATTTAGGGAAAATTACCTCATAAAAGGCCAAGGGATCAAGGCTAAGCTTATGCGATCAATACTGCTGAGGTTAAAGCTCCGAAAGACACGGTGGAAGGTAATTTAATGGTTTAATATTGTTTATCCAATGCTTTATTTGATTCTGGATAATCACATTGTTTCATATCTTCTCAGTTTTCTAATAAAATGAGATATTTCTAATTTGATTTAACAAGGGAATTTTCAATCAAAACTCCTAAGGGAAGTATCATTGCAACAAAGTTTTGTGAATCAGTCCCCATTAAGGCATATAAACAATATTTATCTGATGATCTAATCATCATACCCATGATTGAATTTGATATAATCCTCTATATGAATTTTTATTTGGACCATGATGTGGAAATTTATTGTAAGAAGAAGGAGGTTACAATTCTCTATGATTATAAGGAGTACCTTATATTTAGAGTAGAAACGTCACCATCTAATTCTTATCTAGATCCAACCCCAGCAGCTCTTCTAAATTCAATTATTGGGGAGGATGAGAATGAAATAATAATGGGTGAGGAAAATAATGTTTGAATAGAGGGCGTACCTATTGTGCAAGAATATGTTGATGTGTTTCCAGAGTATTTACCTGGACATCCTCCAAAATGAGAAATTGAGTTTTCCATTGATTTAATTCATTGTTCTAGGAACATATCGAAGACCCCTTATAGAATGGCCACTATGGAATTAGTGGAACTAAATAAACAACTAGAGGAATTGAGTAATAAGATATTTATTCACCCCAGTGTTTCTCCATGGGGAGACCCTATCCCTTTTGTTAAGAAGAAAGATGGATCTATGAGGTTGTGCGTTGACTACAGGGAGATCAATGCTATAACAATAAAGAACAAGTGTCCCCTACCTCGCATTGATGATTTATTCTACCAACTTCATGGAGCTCAATATTTTTCAAAGATTGACCTTCAATCTGGATATCATCAGTTGTGTGTGAAGAAGGAAGACATTCTGAAAATAGCATTTTGAACCAGGTACGGGCATTACAAGTTTACAGTAATTCCTTTTGGATTGACTAATGCAACCTCTGTCTTCATGGATCTAATGAATAAAGTTTTCAAGGAATATCTTGATGGATTTTTAGTGGTATTTATTGATGATATCTTGGTATACTCCAAAAGCAACGAAGATCATGAAAATCACTTGCGCATTATTATAAAGACTATAAGAAGAAATGGATTATATGGTAAGTTTAGAAAGTCTGAATTATGGCTTCAATAGATTTATTTTCTTGTCCATATTTTTTCTAAGGATGGAATATGTGTTTATCCTTTAAAGACCAAGGCAATCCAAGAATGTCTAGCACTGACGAGTATAACCGAGGTACACAATTTTATTGTTTCAGAAAGTTATTATGGACGTTTCGTCCCGGTTGGATAACCTATTAACCAATCTCACACATAAAGGGGTTAAATTTGTTTTGAAAAAATAGTGTGAAGAATGTTTTGAAGAACTGAAGAGAATATTAGTTAATGCTCCTATCTTGACTCGACCATTGAGGAATGATGGGTTTTTTACTTATAGTGATGCTTCAAAGAAAGAACCTGGTTGTGTCCTTATGAAAAATGATAGAGTTATTGCCTATGGATCATGACAACTAAAAATTCATGAGAAAAACTATCCTACTCATGATCTTGACTTATCTATTGTAATCTTTGTTCTAAAAATATGGAGACACTATCTCTATGGTGAAAAATGTGAGATTTATACTGATCAAAAGAGTTTGAAGTATATTTTATCACAAAAATAACTCAACATGAGGAAAATACTATGGTTTGAATTACTCAAGGATTATGATTTCACTATACACTACTACTCAGGGAAGGAAAATAAGGTGGAAGATGCTTTGATCAGAAAGGACCATTGAGATTTGAACAAGATGAGAGTTGAAAGGGATCCTATTTTCATGGATCTAGTAAAGATGGATATGAGAATTATCAAGGAAGGTGAAACATAAATAATTATTCAAATGGTTTCCAAACCATATTTACTAGAAAGGATAAAGATTTCTTAGACTGATGGCAAGGAGTTTCAAAAGAAGATTAAAGTTGTAAATGATGTGATATTGAGTGACTTCATATATTAAGATAGAGTTTTGAAATTTGGGAATAGACTTTTTGTTCCCGATATACCTGATCTAAAAATGGACTTTTCAGATGATTCTCATAGCTCCAATTTCTCTGTATACCTGGGGAGCACCAATATGTATAGAGATTTGATGGATTTTTTTGGGTGGGACAACAGGAAGAGGGAGATTTCTGATTTTGTGTCAAGATGTCTGGTTTGTCAATAAGTGAAAGCTGGAATGTAACAGCTTGGAGGAGTCATGAAACCTCTTACCATACCTGAGTGGAAATGGGATGATATTATGATGGAATTTTTCATGGGGATACCAAATAATCTTATAAGGAATGATGCAATATGGGTCATTTTTGATCGTATTACCAAGTCAGCACATTTTCTTACTATAAGAGAAGATTTACCACTTGAACATTTAGCAAGACTGTATATTGATAAAGTTTAAGACTTCATGGATTACCCCTATCAATTGTTTCTGATTGTGATCCCTTTTTTACATCAAGATTTTAGAAAAGTATTCTGAAAGCCCTTGATACTGAACTTCATTTGAGCAGTGCCTCCCACCCTCAAACTGATGGAAAATCAGAACGAACTATTCAAACCTTAGAAGACATGTTGAGATCTTGCTCACTTAACTTTCAAGGTATGTGGGATCAATATTTACCTCTGACAGAATTTTCCTATAACAAAAGCTTCCATTCAAGTATTCAGATTGCACCATATGAAGAATTATATGGAAAGAGATGTCACACACCAACTTTTTGGGGGTGATTTTGGTGAAGGAAAACTCATAAGCCCACAACTTGTTGAGGGAACAATGGAAAAAGTGAAGATTACCCAAACCCACATCAAAGCAGCCCAAAGTAGGAAAAATAGCTATACTGATAACTGAAGGAAGTATTTGGAATTTCAAGTAGGAGACTATGTTTTCTTGAAGGTATCTCCAAGGAAGGGTGTTATAAGTTTTGGTAAGAAGGGTAAATTGAGTCCCAGGCGCATCAGACCTTTCGAAATTCTTGATCAAATTGGAGTTGTAGCTTATCGTTTGACAATGCCCCCAAGTCTCTCCAAAGTTCATGATGTGTTCTACGTATCACTTTTGAGAAAATACATGCTTGACACTACACATGTACTCAATTATGAGGAAATTGAACTGGAACCTGATCTGTCTTATTGTGACGAGCCTGTCAAAATTCTTGATACCAGGGAACAAGTGCTGAGAAACTGGACAACTCGTCTGGTAAAAGTTATGTGGAGTAACTATAAGATGGAAGAGGCAACGTGGGAACCAAATGAACTTATGATGAAGAACCACCCAAATCTTTTTGTGCGGTAGTATTCTATAAATTTCAAGGACTAAATTATTTGAATGAAGGAATAATGTAACATGCCAAGCTGCCATGGTACGTTTCCCTTTGAATAATGGAATAACTTGCATTGTATTTAACTTCGAGATTCTAACACACCACGACCAATGAAACTAGCAGTTATGAATAGTAATACCCACTTTTTAAAATTTTATAAATTTTATTTTTCTAAATGAAATTCATTTTTTAATTTGTAATATCAAAATTATCTTAGGGTGAATTTTTGGTATTTTTCTGAAAACATTCAAATTTTGAAAAATAGTGAAAACACAACATTATTGGTTAAAACCGACTTTTTATTTAAATAATTTTTTAAATTATTTTAATTTATTTTAGGTGAAAATAGATAAATTATACCTATATAAGTTCAATTTAATTCATTAGAGTCATTTTATAATAAGTTTAGATATATAAAATGTTTATTGAACTTTTTACCGTATTTTACCCACCTTCTACAAGCATTTTCAAATTTTCATAAAACTTAATTTTACTGCTTCTGCGAGTTGAATTTCAAAAATTCAAGAGACATGGTTAATATTATTATGTAAAATTTGGTTCAATAATATGAAAATAATTTTTGGTGAATAGTAATTTTTGACTTTTATTTACCACAGTTAAAAGTAAATTGGGTAATTAAGGGTAAAAATGATATCATAATTACCTTAAAAAATGTCCAAATTCTATTGTATAAGTGTAATTAGACAAAAAACAACCTTAGGAATAAAATATGACCCCATTTGGTCCACTTTTATTAGATTAGGACATTTATTATTATTTTATTTAAAGAAGAGTTAAAAGAGTTAAATTCAAAGTTTTATAACTAAACCATTTTTAACATAGGGTTAAACACAATATAAATTCAACTATAAATATTCATTAGAAATATAAAATTATTTCCTACATAATTTTATTTTATTTTTAATTTTTAGACATTAAATAATTTAATTTATTTATGACACAATGATGATGCAGTAATTACCTTATTAATGAAATATTAAAATAATTGATATTATAAATATCCAAATAAATGTTAATTGAGACTTCTTATTAATTCCAATAATTTTATAGGTTAATATAACATTTTAGGGTTGGTTAAATAAATTTTATTCTAAGTGATAAAGTTTTAATGGCTTTCAAAAAAATCAAATAAAAAATAGTGTCAAAATTGACATAATTGAGTTTTTCAAACATATACTATAATATTAATTGATATAATATTCATAAAAATCTAAGGTTCAGAAAAAAGACTTATATAAGTTTATATATATTAATAATTAACCTCTTGTGTTTCTATTGATAGTTTATAATAAGTTTATTAACCATATAATATAAAAATACAAAGAGACATGGTAAATGTCAAACTATTTAACTAAGAGTTAAATCTAAAATATAAGGTTAATATGGTGACCTAAACCTATCTAAAACCTATTGGTTGAGAGGTTTTCAACCCATAACCACCTTATCCTATTAATAAATTATTTTGGATACATTATAAACTGAAAATAATTTTATTATAAAATAATATTTCAAACTTTCCTAAAGTGACCCTCACCTCTCTTATAAAAGGGTACTCCCATTTTCTTAATTTCACAGCTCCAAAGGAATTTGGCTCAGCTAACCCCTACCACATATCCTCCCAACTATCCTACCTTCAACCTAGAGGCAATAATTTGATCAGAAATCCAACCTAAAGATCCCTTTTGATCAACTCAAAAGAAAACACCAGAAGAAGAGGTAATAATTTCACCACCCTCATTCAAGTTCTTTTCTTCTTCCACTTAATATTTCTTTATTTTTTCCATACCAAAATAATAAATCTAGTAACTTCTACATACTGTGATTTTATTATGAATATGGTACAATGATACTCATTATTCTATCCATCCTATAAATGAAAAAGTCACCATACATGCATACGTACAGTTTACCGTCTCCGCGTCGTGGTGTAGTTTTTTATTCAAACACCTCATTATTTGGATGGGTATAATAATGAATATAACTGATTTAAATAGTAAATATAACATGATAATTATTTTTACATATTATATACCATCCAATTACATACGATTTCACCATCAATATAATGATATTATCGCTCGTGTGTACGTACGGATTACCATCTCCACAAATGCAATGAGATTCATTTCCCCATCGCAAACATTCAAGAATAATTTTTATTTGATGACTAAAAATAATTTTTATAAACAAAATATCATTATGCAAATTAATCAAATACATCCTATCCATAAAAAAACATGGTTTACGTAACCAAGCATATAAAGTAAAACGAATCAGTTAACACCCGAAACGATGATACTACTGAAATATTATTAAAAAATAAATATTAAGGGATCTTATATGATATCATATTTATGTATAAAGTTCTTGTATAATTTAATAACAATGATTTAACTATTATACAGGAAGTTAAATTACCCTCAAGTAAGGAAAAGTACAGGTAAGGGTTAATTTTACAATCTCTTTATTATCTGAGGTAGTTTTTACGTAAGTATCTACTAGGACCTATTTATCATCCACATCCATGTTTTCTTAAAAATTTATTTCAAAACATTTTTAATATTTACTAGACTATGTGTTAAAATCATTTATACCCTTATTTTAAATTATATATTTTGAAGGGAGTCTTTCTGTCGTTTTCTAAACAAGATACTTTATGAACTTTTTGACAAAATTAATGTGAAAATGTTTTTAAATTATACGGCGAGTGCTGATATTTTCCTCCATTATGACATCATCAAATATTCCCTTACAATGTTATAAGAATATTTTCAAAATAAATGTTTTCTTATATAATTATGTGACTCTTAAATGGTTTCGAAATAGAAAGAGGTATTTCTTTCAAATAGTTTTCATTTCATCTATCTCAACATCCTTTGATGGATTTTAAACTTATTTGAAGTTGATTTATTTTGATACAAATATTCTATATTGTATTGAAGTATTTGTGATATGTTTAACCATGGATGTGTTATTATTATACCATTCATGGTTTGTGGTTAAAGTATTGACATTTATTATGCTAGTTTTAATATGAATGTTTATGTTATGTTTCAAACTTTTCATATGAAGAATGTATTGGACTTATTGTGTGATGGGTGGATCCCTCTATAGATCCTCGGTAAATCAGTAGGTCTCATGATACAATTAGATGTGGAATTGGCCAAGGCATTTCTCAATTTGATATATGGTTTTGGACGAGGACTAAATCATTTTTAGACGTCTTGGCCGAGGCCCTGACAAGATGTTTCAGAATGTTCGACATTATACATCCCCTCATTATGAAAATAACAATGATGGTTCGTGTGGTTATTCGACTAGTAGAATACCCATGACTATGTTTTATTATAGAAATATTTACTCAACTCATATTTATACCATAAAGTGTTCATGTTTATTATTTGTTAAGGCATGCGTTTTTAATTATTCACCATGCCTAATGTTTATGTTATTTTCTGTTGTATTACTTACCCTTACTAAGAATTTAAGCTCACCCCTTTCTTATGTTTCATTTTCCTAGGATATGAAGAAGTTAGTTATGAGTGACTTGCAGGCATAATCTAGGAGGCTTGGATGTTTCTAATAGAATTAATTAGTGATGTATTTATTTTCAAGTTGTAATGTTTAACTTATGTATGTATCTTGTTTCCAATAATACTAAATTGATCGGTCTTTTGGGACATGATTCATTGTATCATAATAATTTAATGTAATAAAGCACCGAATCTGGGTAACTGTGGTCGGGGAGTTACACTAAATTTCCCTAAAAGAATTACATGACATGTCCCATTGGATACATGGTGTGTATCTCAGAGTCTGACATTTCTCATGTCACACCATCTCACAAAACAAGTCTTCCTTTAGATACATAGTCTTTCCACTAGGGGTACATAGCGTGTAGATGTCGGTTTGGCACTTGATGTTTCATCTTATATATCCTTTTTAATATGGTACATTCTCATGTACTCAGGGTGTTCCAATGTACACTATGCATGTATGAGTACTTTATAAGGTACACGAGGTGAACTTCACATCACATGGAATGAATTTTCTAGGCTAGAACCCAACGTGTGTCATTTTCCCAAGCCTGTGTAGTTTCTAATGTACAGAATTTGTGGGGCCACATGTTCACCTAATAATTTACTCTATGTACAGATCAAGACATATACAAAGGTATAGAAAATGCATGATCCAATACACATGGAATGTATCACCACATGGCTTCTTGGGCATGTGCTCCCTATGAACTAAATGACGCATGTTCCTATGAACTACATGGTATGTAGTTCATAATTTCTATAAATTAAAAAATGCCTCATTCATCTATGCCTGATCTAGTGCTGCCAATGAATGAAACTTAGAATCCATCATAGAACTCATATTTGGTGTTTCCTAAGCCTGATCCATCACCAATATCCATATTTTGACCATCCAATCATTCAAGGGAATTATTTCTATTGAACCATGATGTCTTCACACTAAAATGTGAACTGTGGGTCTCTAGATATAAACCATGATCCCCTATAGTCACCATCACACCTCTTTTATTCCATCTACCCTGAATCTGTACCCATAGTGATGACCCACTTCACTAAATAATGACTAAAAATGATTGTTTAATAGGTATTTGTAAAACCTCTATCCAATTCAAATTATAATGATGGATGCATGAAGAACAATGAGAGAAATTCACAAAACAAAATATGAGGAATAAATTTCAACCATTGTACTCATTGGACTCAATATATTATCATTAGGATGGAGAAATAAGAAAATAATCATGCATAAAAAATTATCATAAATTCCAAAACCTAGGAATCTAAATACCAATTGAATATACAAAACCGAACCACAAAATAATATTATAGTGAACAAATTCACATTCGATTAGGGAAAATTGAAAAATGGGATTAATCCCAAAAATAACCACCCTACCTAAATTTTGGATCAATAAATGATGGATAATGTTTCTGCATCATTATTTTTGGCAATATCGAAGAACTCTATTGATGATAATGATCCTCACTATACTCTAATTCTTAATCCACAATCCCATGATCATTGATCAATGTTACCGCCACCCAATTTCTCCCCTTAGATCATCTCATTCCCACTAGGGTTACGTGGATAACCCTAGGGAATTATATATAATAGGGTTTATATAGATTCATCATTTGTGTTTCTCAAATAAATTAATAGTTAAATAATTAATTAATTTAGTTCATTTAATTCACCTGTGATAGTGCCCTATCCAAGCACCCGATGCTGATATGGATTATGTCACACCTGGGGTAAAACCCACATCACAGATTTAATAGTGGTCTTATATTTCCTATTCGAGACATTATTCAGGATATAATACTTTATTTTTGAAAAAACACATGTGCGTGGTATAATAAATTTAATATTTTTAATATATATACATTGAGGCACTTCATGCTCCGGAATCCCACACCGACTCAGTGTTTGGATTCAAAAATATTCCTAGAAATATTACAATGTATTCTAAAGAAAAAACTAATTAATTTAAAACAATTTCCATTCTAGTATTCAAATGGCACCATATGTGGTTCTATATGGGAAGAGGTGTTGGAATTCAACATGCTGGGATGAAGTTAGAGAGTGGAACATGATGGGACCTGATCTTGTCAAATATATGTTAAAGAAGGTTCACACCCTTCAACATCATATGAAATTTGTAGTATGTAGATAAAAAATATATGTAAAAAATCATTAACATGGACTAGAGTTTTAGGTTGAAGGTAAAGTGATCATCCATATATATTCATGGAATAAATTCACGAGGTTTGGGAAGAAGGGAAGATTAGTCCAAGATACATCACCCCTTTGAGATCCTTGATTGCATCAGATCCATGACATATCAACTTTCACTCCCCCTAACCTACCCTAAGTGCATGATGTGTTCCATTTATCCCTCTTAATGAAGTAAAAACCATACTCCTCAAAAGTCCTCAATCCATAGGTGGTGTCCTTGGAGAATGATCTTCCATGCGAGGAAAAACTACTAAAGATCTTAGATCATATAGAAAAAATTCTATGAAACAAGAAAACTCACCTAGTCAATGTCACATGGTAAAACCAGAAGTTTGAGGAAGAAACTTTGAATATGAAGAGGTGGAAAAATATAAGTAACCTCATATATTTTAGTTTATGAAACAAATTTTCTAGGTAAAAATTTTGGAAGTGGGGAAGAATGTGACAACCTAAAGTTTTATAAATGAAACCCCATTTTCAAATGAATAAATTTCTTTATTAAGTAATGAATTTATAGACAACAGATTCAATAATTTGGTTATTTTGGAACATTATAAGTTATATCCTATAATATTTAAAATACAATTAAAAATCATAATTGTTTTTAATATATCTATTGTAAAGTGATCATTATGATTAGTATATACTAATCTTTATAATAAAATCCAATTTTCACAGATAGAGTAAGTTATGACCTTTAGCAATAGAATCATACCATTTGAATCCCACCTATTAGAGATTAAAAGGGAGATGACATCACCTTGATTTTCACTTTACCCAGACCAAGCTGAAATTCAATGATTAAAGAATGAAAAAAACCATTTATAGTATAAGTTCATGATTATCAAGATCACGAACCAAACCATGATCGCTAAACCACACGGCAAAAGTTTCACCATCACACACCTTACCCTTAGGGAATATGCTGATAAGGGGTTATATATCTAAACTCAAACAATATAAATTTTCATAATTATATTTTTAATAAAATAATGATTATATTTATCCTTTTTTATTATTAATTTTTAAATGATTAAATAATGAGTTTGATAAAAATTAGATTTTGATTTGATGAAATAGAAATTGTATTTTTGGGAAATATATAGTTTCAATCAATAAAATATTTTGGATGAATTAAATATTTTTTTAAATAAATATTTTTTAATAAAAATTTATTATTAAATAATATTTATTCGAATATAAATGAAAATATAAGTTTATTAAGTAAAATGAAATTTTTATAAGGGTCAAAAACTTTTATAGTTATAAAACCCCATTTTTTTCAATAAATGGGAATTTTTTATTTAAAAGTGTAAATTTTCATATTTATTGAATTATTTTGATAAAATTAATATTGTTTTTGAAAAACAATTATGTAATTAACCAACATAGAATTTTTCAACTTTTTTTGAGAGAGTTGAATTTTTAGTTAAAAATTAAATATGGTATAAATGTATAGTATGTATTATGACATCATAAAAGACCAAAGGTGATGTAATAAATAATATAAAGTGTATCCAATAATAAAATTACTTTTTCTATTTAAAATAATGATTTTTTGATGTTATTTGAGTAATTTTATAAACCCTTGATGAATCCTCCAAAAGCTATATTATATTTTAAGATTTTGAAATAATTTGTTTATGAACATGACTCACTTACATATCACCAAGGTTATTATATTAATGAATATATTTCTTATCCTTAAAAAATATTTAAAAAAATTCCTATCTGTTAAAAACCATGGTTAAAATCCATGTTAAGGTTTTTGATTTTGATTATTTTATCATACAGAGTCCAAAACCTTTGTTTATAAATTAATAAATAATTCTACCTATTCTGCTATAAAACACCCAAAAATCCCATTACTCTTCACTAAAACTCTTTAAATTAATAATTTACTTTTACTTTACCTATATATATTCCTCCCAAAGTGTTACCTTGTTCTTAAGAAGCTCCTCTCAAATCACCCTCTCAAAGAAAGGGATAATCTCCTTCTTCTATTTATTCAAAAACATTATTTATATTATGCCTTTTTATTTCCAATTTTTCATATTGGGATATGTTATTATAGATAAATATTAATAAAATTATTATTTCCAAGTGATTAGATATCCCTTTAACTCCCATTAAACCCTTCCATAAAACTTTAAGTACCCCCATTATGCTGCCAAAATTATCCTATAATTTTCTATGCCAAACATTTTTGTAGTGAATACCCACCCCCATTTCCACTAAAGGGTATTAACCAAGATTTACCTATCCTTAATATATTGGGGAATTCTATTTATTTATCCTACACTCCTTAATTAGGGTATTAAAAGTTGTTAAAGGAATCCTTATGCAGTATGATCTATGTGGAAAACTTATGCATGTACATGATATGAATGTGATGGATGGGACTAGAATTATATAGCCCTCCCATGAATTGGGTAATATTTTTACCTCATTAGATACCATTTATGATGTATATGAGGTTATCCTAAGCACACTATGTTATAATGTCTCAATGTTTAGCCTTGGATTGTGTTTATGTTTTCATGTTTCATGTTTTTTACACATTCACATATTTCCATTATGATTCATATTATATCATTATTTGATGTTCAAGTTTATGATTCTCACCCTTATTATGTTACCATGATATGCCTATTGACTCACATGCAATACATTACCTTATTATATGCTTTGATTATTTTTTACTGGTATTTATAACTTACCCCTTTCTTATATAAACCCCCAATTTAACCCAAATAGTTTTATAGGATCAATGGAATTTTAAGGGATTGTTGTGGAGTTTTTAAATATTGTTGTTATAACCATGTTTTGAGTTCCTATGATATGCACCTAATGCATCATGATCTTATGGGATTGTATTATGTATAAATTTTTCTAATAAATCATGAATCATAGAGTATTAAACTATGAGTTTTCATATAAACTGACATCTGAGATAACTTACCACTAGCCCAAAGGGCATTTCAGATCCTCAAGGGATGAAAAAATTTCGTGGTTATCATAGGAAACCACTTGGGAATGATTTCACACATCAAATTCAAACATAAAAAGTCAAAAATATAAATAAAATAAAAATTAATAATAAACAAATATATCCAACAAAAAAGAGACCAAAAAAGTATTGAAGATAGGATAACAAGGTCGATGGATGATACAACCGACAAAAAGTAAAAATATACCAAACACAAACATCTCTATGTGTAAGTGAGGCAACACTACATGAAACTCTGTCAAATCTCAAACCCAAATATAGAAGAATATACACTACACTGAGAAACTTGATAGACCTGTAATATATATTGGGATAATCTAAAAGACCAGTTGCTAACCACCCACAAACCCAAAGCATAACACTTTAAAACAGAATCTATATCATCAAGGTTTCAAAAATAAGAATAAAAAATAGGGTTTTCAGATTTTCTTCAACAAAAAAAGTATAAACTATTTATTCAAAAACAACAATTTTAAAAAAACCAGTCATTTTTCTAAGTAAAACCATAATTTAATTTCTCATATAAAATCATTCATAAATTATATTCTAAAAAATATTTTAAAGGGACATCAAAAGAAAACATGATATCATTTAAACATTTTCTAAAATAAATACACCTTAGAAAATATACACAACATGTCATCATGTAATCCTAAGGTGATAAAATGAAACAATCTAGAGTAGATTTGACATGGTCATAAATGAAGAAAAGTACATACACCTGAATACAATCATCACATCAATCCAACTCAACCTAAATACCCAGTGTTACCCTATCCTATCCTAATCGATGGGAAAATACCTTAGGATTACTTAAGTCCCACTTAGGGACACTATCCATAGAATGATTTTAAACCAGTGAAACATTTAACCTAGAATTCCACCCAACTACCCCAATATTAAAATGACATTGAAATAGTGGTGATAATTTCAAAGTGGCATCGTACCATATATCATATCATATCAGAACATTTACAAAAAAATCATAAATATTTCCCACACACATAAAAACCCATATAGGAATATTCCCCTTTAACAAGAATATTAATTAAATTAAATTCAATTCCTCACCTTCAAAAAGGGATATTTCTACACATTTATTCAAGAATCCATCATTTCCATCAAACATAAAGGGGCATGTCCTAAGGGTTTTCCATTCTCCAATAAACCATTAAAAGTGACAATTTTGAATTTTCACATTCTACTCAAATTACTGATCCATTTTAAAAAATCAAGGCCATTTATAGATTTTTTGATAAATCATTACAATTTAATAAATTCAAGTTTTTGAAACATCCTATCTAAAATGGTGGAATAAACCCGAGCCTTGATAACTAAACCTTCCTCACCATTTTATAAATCATTATCGTAAACAACTTCAAGGAAAATATCATAATCCAATAGGTCATTTAAATATCCAAAACAAGATCATAATACTTTAAAATAGTTTTTACATCAAATCATAGAAAAAATCATTT
The DNA here is from genome assembly GCA_963277665.1 of Viscum album. Classification (NCBI taxonomy): domain Eukaryota; kingdom Viridiplantae; phylum Streptophyta; class Magnoliopsida; order Santalales; family Viscaceae; genus Viscum; species Viscum album. Next base: position 2,078,558,469 of record OY728143.1, on the reverse strand, counting down.
TCTACCACTTTTATCAAAAGCTAAATAAATCATCAATATTTTATATAAATAGTAGATATAAGTAGAAAAATTTGAAGAAAATGAAAACTAAAGTTGAAACCAAAATAAATATAAGTTTCAATTCTAAAGGGATACGATTGGGACACCTAAATTAGGATCTAGATCAATAAAAGTAAACCACAAGAAAAAAGAGGAGCGACTTGAAGAAGTGAGGAGGTGATCCCTAAGAATACAACCCTGATTAGAAAACATGGAGACAAAAAATATCCATGGATACCATAGCGAATAATAAATAAGAACATAAAGAAGAATATGATCCAAAATCAAATAGATAAAGGCTTACTTATCGAGAACCCCCGTGACTAATGACACATATATCCACCAAAAAATGAGTTTGGAGAAGCTAAAATCAACCAAGGAGAGACTCTAAGTTCACATGCATCAAATAAAGGTCGAGGTAGAAGATATAAATAATAAAAAATGGGTTTATATAAAAATACATAAAATATCCTATCAAAATTGGCATCCACAGATTCCACCAGCTAGCTGGTGGTTCCAGGTAGATTTCCTAAGTGCCTGGAAATCCCATCAACTAGCCACTGGGTTTCCTATAAGAAACCCACTTCTACCAAAATTCCACTAGCTGGATGGTGGAATTCCTATAGGGAATCCCCTACTTCCAATACCCCACTAGCTAATTGGTAGACCTCATTGTCTCAATAGTGGACTACCTATAACTCTTCCTACTACAGGTTCTTGTCCACACTCACAAGAAAAAATGATCCACACTCCAGAATCAACATAACAACTAGAAAAATATATAAAAATGACATAGAAAAGGAAAAATAAAAGCATAATGATCAATACAAGGTTGGGATGTTATATTTATCCCCACCATAAAGAGTTTCCCCCAGTAATCTTCAAGGAAATTATTTAATCAAGAAGAAATAGTAAATAGATATATCAAGAGAAGAGACCACACTAGCTATACTAATAAACCCGAAACATGAAAGTGACTCCAAAAATTCATCACTCTCAGATAGAAACAATAAGGGATTCTAAAAAATAATGGAACAAACCAAGACCAATGGATGAAATATCCCAAGATATTACTCCACAAAAAATACTTTGAAGGGAAATTGAAAAATTGGTTTTGGGAAAGAAGAAAAACACTCCAAATAAGATCCATAAAATTATCAGACTTCATAAACCAGATGAAATCTCCTCAATAACTTCACAATATGGAACAAAACTACCAAAATCTGAAATAAAATCAAAATAAACTCACCCAAAAGACTCAAACATTACAATGAAATAATAGGCCTAAAATGTTACTATTTTATAAAAAAACAGTAAGAAGTCCATGTGTTAGAATATAAGAAAATATTAAAAATGCATCAAGAAGAAAGATAACACACTAAGAGATATATAGTTTGGACACAGTTTAAGTGAGGGTAAGAAGATGTTATATTCCCAGAATAATGAATTCTGGTAATTTTTATCAAAATATCAAATCATCAGCAATAATTCCTCTTAGTTTCCCCAACACTTTTCCATGATTTATTATATACAATAGAAAAATATGACCTTTTACCAACACATGCATACATCATGAAACTTTAGTAGGAAGAACAAAAAGCTAAGGCATAAGTACTTCCAAAGCAACCACCTTCCAACCAGGTATAGTCAAAAGGAGTACATAGGGGAATGAATAAATATGGATCATCTACTAAAAAATAAAACCAAACTGAAATATAACTCACACTATGATCAATCAAGAATATAAATATAGGTCCTTACTAAAACCACATTAGATAAACCCACAAATATTTTGAAATATACCAAACATAAAAAAATATCCACTAAAAGAATACAAAAGGTCATAGTTGGGGAATAAATTTGAGAGAGATTCGAACAACAAAATACTTGTTTATTACCACACTAAAAGGAATGTTCAAGATTAAGGAAACCACAATTCCCATTTCTGATTCTTCTAGAAGAAGCAACAATATTTCCCATTGAAATTAAATGATTCCCTATCAACATGATAAATTCATTAATGGTGATCTCCAAACCATATTTGAATTTCCCTCACATTCAAATTCCCTTAACTAAACTCATCAAAAACAGGAAATTCAAATAAGTATAAGGAAATGAAAAAGTATATAAAACCATTTTATTATGACACCAAGATTGAATCAAAAAATGAGACTAGAAGACACAAAAAATCACTATAGAAAACTAGGGTAACATGAAATAAAAATCCAAACATTGTGAGGTACAAAGAGAAAAAGAACCACATTATAGAAAAATCAGAAGATATTTACTCTGAAAATATAATAAATAAGATGTACCAATACCAACATCAACCAGAAGATACTCTACTATGTAAAAATTATTTACTCTATGGCCTATAGTTAGAGCCATATTTTCTTTAATATTATGTTGTATCATAGTTACCTTAGGAGTTTATGATCCTTGATTACGTCAGGATATAGAAAAAACCTAGTAGAACCCCTATAGATCACTAAGATCAGCCCACACACTATATTATTTATGAGGCTTCTTCTAAGTACATTTTGTATGACCCTTATTTCCATATTGGTAGAAAATAATGTTCTTATTCCCATAAAAATAAAATGATAAGAAACAAGAAACCTTTTAATACCACTACTGATGGGGTCTGAATTGGGATGCTTTATTTTTTTCTTTATTGGAGATTCCTCCATCACACCCAGAAATAAGAGAAATATCCAAAACCTATGGTACTCCTGCCAAGCTTGATTAAAATTTTAAGGCATTCATAAGTAATTTTCCATACGATTTGAGTCTAAGAAAAAAACCTATGAAATATCTACTTGAAGGCATTCTAAACAAATCTATTAAAGAATATTTTATTTAAAGATGATGAATATATATTTTAAATCGATAAAATTAAAAGAATACCCCAACACTATTTTATTTCTTTTTTATAGACCAAGAAATTACATATCCTTCATTACCTTCATTAAATTGAGAAACGATTCTTGAGTGAACTACACCTTAAAATCTGCCCAAGAATGGTCCTTATGTATCTTATCATGAGTAATAGACTTCCACCACTTCCAAATTAGACTCATGAGAATTAAACTCAAAAGCATATCATTGAGATAATCTAAAATCACAATTTTATAAAGATATCCTCAATCATTTTTATCCACATCACTAATTCATGAGAATCTGGATTCCAAAATAAATGAGTTGTATTAAAGATTTAAAAACCCCAAATGAAATCCTCATGCCGGGTTTAGATAGAGACCTATGTCTTGAACCAATGAAATAGCCCTCCTAAGACAATCTTGATCTTCTAAAGAGTACATTAAATTTAAATAGTCACATACTCTAAAAATAATAAGAATAAAACTATCAAATTAAATGTCATAATTCAAGTCTCACAAGATGAAACAAAAACAGAAAATATCCTCAACACATAATTTTAAATAAAATAGAGTCCAAACCTGAAAAAAATCCAAACCAATATAAGTCTTAATTTATTTATGAAATAAAAAATTCACCTCTTTGACCAAAGATGATTTTACAAAAATCCCTTTCAAAAATAATTTCCATTATTTAAACTAATATTTACACCTACTGGAAACTTTTTAGGGAAAAAATCTTTATCATTTAAACATTTTCAAAACTGGGTTTTAAAAACATTTCAAACATAAAATATTTAAAACATAAAATATTTAAAACATTCCGATTAGAATTTATTAACACCACAAAAAAACATTGAAAAAAATTATAACATTAACCATTTACATATATCATCAACTATACTTCCCAAAACCCATTCTTTTTTATAAATACAAAATATTTTAAAATCACTAGAAATATAACTACTTTTGAATTTAAATTTTTTTCAAAACTCCATGAAATTAAAAACTCTTTTCCAGAAAATCATAGGTTTTGATTTTAAAAGATCACTTAAACAAACCAAAACATCAATTAATATTTTATAAAAAACAACCAAAATATGCATGGATCAAAATCAAGAGAAAGGGAAGGAAAAAATAAATTAAAGAAAGAAAATATAAAAAACTATAAGAAATATAACCTACATATGGTTTAGAAACATGGTTTGATAGAATGTGCACCGATCATGTGATGTCTATTGGAAGTCAACCAGAGCTGACTCCATACCCTACACATATTTTTCCAATACTGTTCATAATAAGTGTGCACCCAATAAATTCACTCCAAAATGTTTACAATAATTGGAGCCTCTAAAAATAGTTCAAGAACTCATATTTTCACAAATAAATAGTAAAATAAAAACTAAAAGTCTCAAAAATATTTGAGGATTAAGCTCAAACTTGAGATATACTCCTCTTGGGTGACCCTCGTAACACAAGAAAAATCACAAATAGGTGGTGATGAAGCACCTTCCCATGACCGATTACTTTAATTAATATAGTCCTACATATTAACTAACAAAAATTATAGAAAAAAGGAAAGACTTAATTTAATATCAATTGTATCAAACCAAACCAGATTACCACTCATACCAGTATCTGAGATGACTTAACACTAGTTTTAAGGATGTCCTCAATCCCCATGGTCTGTAAAATAGTTCCTAGGTAACACAAAAAATTTCAAGGGAATTATTTCTCCCATAAAAATAAAATATAAAATTTAAATAGTGGGAATAAAATATAAACATGTTAAAAACCAAGATATCCAATAGAAAAGAAACCAAAAAATTTAAAAATACAGGATAACAAGGACACTATATTATAGAACTAATAACAAAGAAAAATACACCAAACAACAATATATCCATGTTCAAGCGAGGCAACACCAAATGCACCTCCATCAAATCTTAAAAAAATTTAATAACCATTGTGTAAAGTAACTTTCCAATACTTAATATATATAGGGATGATCTAAAATATTAGATGGTCTTCCCTTGATGAGGCAAATTATAACACTTTTAAATAGAATCTATATAATGTAGGTTTGAAAAATAAGAATAAAAATAGGATTTTCTGAATTTCTTCAATAAAACAATTTTCAACCATTTCCTTGAAAACAACCATTTTCATAAAACCAATACTTTTTTCAAGTAAATGAAAAATGTATTTTCCCAAAGAAAAACATCCATAAATTTTAGTTTAAAATAGTTTTATAGGAACATCAAAATAAAATAGGATATCATTCCATAATTTTTCAAAATAACTATACCTTAAAAAATATACATAGAACATCATCATGGAAGCCAAATGAGATAAAGGGAAACAATGTAGAACAAATTCAACATGGTCATAAATGAAATGAAGTCTATACATCATAATACAATCAATACATCAATTATCCTCATCCTAAACATCTTGTCTTACCCTATATTATCCTAATTGATGGGAAAATAAATTAGGTTTACCTAAGTCCCACCTAGGGTTTCTAGCCAATGCATGATTCTAAACTAGTTATCATGTGTACCTAGAATTCCACATAGAATCACAAGTATTACCATAGAATTAAACTAGAGGCGGTTATTTCAAAATGGTATAGTACCATATATCACATCATATCATCACATTGACAAAAAATAATAAATCTTTCTCACACATCCAAACTCACATATAGGAATATTCCACTTTATCAAGAATATCAATTCAATTCACTTCAATTCCTCACCCTAAAAAGGGACATATCATTACATTCATTCAAGAATCCATTATTTACATAAAAAATAATGTGGTATGTACTATGGGTTTTCCATTTTACAATAAATCATTTAAATTTTCAATCAGGACTTTTCAAATTCTACTCAAATTATTGTGACATTCAAATAAATCAAGGCCATTTATAAAATTGTTTATAAATAATTCTGCTTTAATAAATTACATTTTTCAAAATATCCTCTAAAAAAGGTTGGAATTCACCTGATCTTTGAAAATTATACCTTTCGCATCATTTTAGAAGTCATTATCATAACAACTTCAAAGAAAATATCTATATCCAATAGAAAATTCCAATTTCAAAAACAAGAGATTAATCCTTTAAAACATTTTCCACATCAAATAATATTAAAATCTATTTTCCAATTTTAATAAAAGATCATGAAAGCATTAATCTTTGATTTGGATACTATATATAACTAGAAAAATTTTAAGACCCTAAAAACTCATGATGAAAGAAAAAAAAATCATAGATTCAATAGTGAAGGGAGATGATCGAGACACTTACATCAGAATATCAATCATTGGAAGTAAACCCCAAGATGGAAATAAGAGAATATTGAAGAAGTGGTGAAGTGATATTTAAGGACATTAATCCAATTAGAAAAATTGGATCTAAAAAACATACATGGATTCCATATCCATTAGTCAATAAGAACATGAAGAATAATTGGATCTAAGATCAATGAGAGAAAGGATTACCGATCCAGAACTTCCATGATGAACAACACTTATATCCACCAGGAATTGAGGTTGGAGATGCCTAAATTTCCGAAACAGATTCTCTAGGTCCTCATGGGTAAAATCAAGGTCAATGGAAAATATTTAAATAGTAAAAAATGGGTTCTAGATAAAAATACATTAATTCCTCAGTCAAATTCGCATTCATTGATGCCACTGACTAGATGGTGGTTCTATGTAGATTTCTTAGGAACCTATCAAACCTAAAGACTAACTAGTGTACCCCACTGAATGGTCTATGGGTTTCTTGTAGGATACCAAATTATTTCAACATGCCATTGGCTGGTTAGTGGACTTCATATAGGGAAAACCGTATTTTCAACACCCCATTGGCTGGCAAGTGGCCCTCACCAAATAGATAAAGACTACATGTATCTCTTCCAGCTATAGGTTTTTGTCCAAAACCACACCAAAACGTGTGAAACCCCCTCAAATCAACTTAATGACTGAAAAAATATATAAACATAACATGGAAATATAAAAAACATCCAAAAGAGAAAATAAAATTTGGGTTGTTACAATTCTCCCCACCATAATAATTTCAACCCAATAATATATTCAATGACATCGGTCAATCAATAATAAATAGGAAATTGATATCTAATGATAATAGACCACCCAAGATACACTAATGAACTCAAATAATCAAATTGACTCCAACCATTTAGCTATCTTAGATGTACACTATGGAATCCCACCTTTTAACTACATAACTCTTCATTATATGGGATACAACAAAAGATGTTTTATGTTTAGATTCTTGGAAATAGATTACATAATAAATGAAAACTTAAAAAATTATTATAAATCCACTTGAGTGAAATATTCTTGGGTTTACCCTAAGTTACTTTTTCTACATCTCATATATCGATGGAATACATCAAAGGAAAGGGGTGATCATAAAACCTAGTAAGGGAATATGTAAAGGAGACAAAAATAATGTGATCAAGAGACATATTAGTAAGACCATAAGGCATAGCAATAAGGCATGAAAAATATTATATAATAATAATTATAACATGAATCATAACATGGAAATAAGGATACAACATTTAAATGATACTTTCATTAGCATATCACCAAGGTATATCACTGTTGACACTGTGAAACATGTTTTATGCACTTCACCATTGAATTTGTGATGTGATCCTCACTTAGACACCAAATTTTGAGTTTGAGTGGAAATAAATCTTTATATCAGATGAAAGATAATATTGGATTTCCATATGTCGTGACATACTTTCACGTCATACCTCATGATGGACCTACACATCAGTCTGCATGATGGCCCTACACATCAGCCTATACAAAAGGCTTTCACATCTACCTACTTAACAGAACTGAATGAGCCAACCCCTTCTCTCAAGATCCCATATTTTCCTATAAATAGGACCTTGGGGGTTTTCATTTTCATAGAGGAAAATTCCCAAGAATTCCTAATGATATTCTCTCCCTAGCACTTCACTCAGGTCCTCCGAAACCTTCCAGGTAGCCCTACAAAACATAAAGAAGAGGGAATTATGGGGGGGGGGGGGTAGTGGAAACAAAGTCCTCCTTGGGTATAAAATACATAACACCAATGTGAAAAATACTCTCTCCCATGTATTAAATAACACTAGCTTGAGGTCCCCTTCCCTAACTAGGGACCTTCACGAGACACTTATTGGAACACCTGTGGAGACCCTTAGAGCCTTGAGAAAAGCCACCCCCAAGTGTTGTTTCCCAAGTGGACCATTGATCAAATCACCTTCATATTGTATAGGTATACCTACATGAATTACTCTCAGGCCACGTAGGCATACCCTACATGAGACCCCCTTGCCTTGCCTAGCCTCTACCCTATGCAAAGCCACATATTAGGCCCTCTTCCAAGCCACCAATAGTAGGAATTCTCTTCCTTTGTCTCTCTTTTATAATAGGGACCAAATTGAAACCTCCACCAAAGCCTATGGACTTGAAAAATCATGTAAATAAGAACAAAAACTTTTCTCTCATATGGATATGCATTCCTTCAGTCAGAGGTGTCTCGTACTTATCCAACCTGATGGTTAGGGTACTTGGGGTGTATGTAGATATGCATTTCCATGCTCATGAGGAGAAAGACCCTAGGGGATGTTTCATGGAACTATTGGTCTTAGGAACAAGGATTGGGACCATGTCCTTTCCAAGTAGTCTCTATGACCAGGGACCTCCAGTTCCATGTGGGGAGGGTGAGGATCACACTAAACTTTCCCTTAGACAGGGAATGAGATCTACCTCCCAGAACTAATTAGAGGGCATCCCTCCTGGAGTAATCCCCTATCCTTTCTTGTGGAAGATTTCACTCTTGATACTATTTGGAACCCAAGTTGTACTCATATGGATAGTATGATGTGACTATCTTGGATATATAATGGGAGAGGGAATGGGTGCATCAAAGCCCTTTCTTCTTTTGTTGTATCACCAACCTCTTTCACCAACAGAAGGAGGATTGTGTGGTCTTAAAAATCTTCTAATTCCTTATATTTCCCCCATTAAAGAATGAATAACCGTAAATCATGTGGGATTATAGGATAACCATGATCACAAAATCAACATAGTCAGATGCATGTTTTGGTAGGGAATGTTCTTCTGGATCTTCCTCTTTTATTCCTTGAGAGGGTCTCTATATGCACGGGTCCTCAAGACCGTGTATCCATCCTTAGGACAAAGAAGATTGTGTAGTTTCCCAGATTTCCCATTTTATCTTGTTTCTCACACTAATAATGACATATGTGGGATTAGAGGTTGACGATGATCATGAAATCCACATGATCCCAAACCTTTTGGGCATACTCCTCAAGAGTAATGCCTTAACAAACAAGTATATGCCCCCTACTTGGTGTAAGGCCCTAGAATCCGCAACAGGGAATCCTCCTCATGAATAAGCCCTAAAATCCAACCTTTGGGCCTCCCCTTTAAGAATAAACCCCAACCAATTAGGTTCCTCCTATGTGGTATAATCCCCAATCATATCATTATATTCATACAAGGGCATACTCCTCTAGTTTAATCCCCAAACCAAACCCTTAAATATTTATAAATAAAGTCACTTATAATGAACCCAAACCAAATCAGGGTATCCTCTTTACGAGTAAGCCCCAATCCAAATACTTTAAAAGGGAAATACTCCTGTAAAATATAAACTTTTATAGGGCCTTCGTATATGTGGGTCCTCAAAACTGAACTATGTGGTCTTTGACTCTCATCCAAATAGTATATGTAGAAAGCCTCCCTTAGGTCTAAACCAAACACCCCAAAATCAACCCTATTCACTCTAGCCCACATTCCTCGCAGGGCCTTACCCATCCTGGGAATCCATATCCCTTTCCAGGTTCCCTGGGATACCTCAACATAATTCCCACACCAACACTGACTTATAAACTTTTACCTAGACTTCTTTACCACATGACTCTAAACTGCATGGTTTGGTCATTATCACATGACCTCATAAGGTATGATTTGTCCCATTAAGTGGTACCGAACTACGTGGGTTATGATTCCATTCATAGGAATATTTATGAAGTCCATTTTATGGGTTTGATCACAATTTCAAAACAACTTACATCTCCTTGGACGACGATACACTCTAGTGTAACCAAATGTGTGGTTAAATACTAGAATCATTATAATAAAAAACAAAGAATATCTAATCAATACATAAGAGGATACCATTGATGGGGAACATCATATACAAACTGATATCTACATTTATGAATAACCTTTCATACATATATATGATTCTAAATTCCATAAATGATGATAATTTATTTTTAATTAAAGGGTGACCCATGTCATACTTGGAAAGTGATAAAGGATTCACTAACATATCCTAAATCTATAAGAGAGTCCTGAAGTAGGAACCCCCCCCTGAAAGTTGCGATGAGCCCAAAATCCAATCCTCTCAAAAATTTGAGTTCTTAAAAATTGTTGTCCAAACTTTCCAATGAGTACCTACCATTGGAAATCATGTACCTCATAGAAATAGACCCTTTGGGTGTTTATGATTCCATGAAAATACCCTATCGGAATCTGACTGAAAGGGATATGGATATGTGTCTTAAATAAAGGTTGTTACAAAAAACAATGAAATTTCATTACAATTACATGTGACATTTAGGGATGAACCAACCACTCAGGTGCCATAAATGAAAATTACAAATGTTATTCATGAAGGTATTATAAAACATGTCATCTATAAAGATTAAAATATTTACCCAATACATTGAAGCATTATCAGGGTTCAACCTTAATATTTCTTAATTAATATAAGGAAAATATTTCAAAATCAATCATTTCATTAATAACCCATGGAGAATAAATAATGATTTTCTTATCAAAATCATGGAATTTCAAATGTGCTTAAATACACGATCATTTAACCATTTTTAAGAAATGAAAGTAAATGTGAGTTTAATATATATAAATCCTAGGATACAAAAGTAATTTTTACATATTTTTAATACCCATTTAAAATAAAAGTGTTTTTTATATAAATAAAAACAAAAAGATAATTTCTTATATAAAAGAGAGAAATTTGAGAAGTAAATTCAACAGTATGATGGGTATAAAATATGGTTTTATAAAAGGGTAAAATAAGAGGGGAAAATGGTCTATAATTAATAAAATACTATTATTATTGTAATGGGATAATAAAAAGTGGAAACAATAAGTTTTTTTTGTAAATTAGAAGACATACCACATGAAAAGGGAACTTGAATGGAAAAGAGATGTTGAGATTTACCTTACCCTGAAGAGTTGTTCCTAAAACTTGAGGATTGAACATTAGGGGATTGGGGACACCTTGGGGGGAATCCTTAAGAGAAAAAATAATTATAAATTCATGAATTATGGATTTTAAGTGAGGAGGAATGGTGAAATGGGTGGTTATTTATAGAAAAAGTGGGGTATTTGTTAAATAATTTTCTAAATATAGGTATTAGAAATATAGGGTGTGGAAAATGAATAACCATTTTATTACCCATGGTTTGTGCTCTTGGTTTTCAAATATAATGTTTATTTTTCCATAAAAATTATTTAAATATGATAATTTTAACTTTTACCTATAAAATTATTTATTTATTTAAAAATAACAGTTTTTAAGGAATAATCAAATTCTTGACACATATTAAAAATTTCATAGGAAATTATTAAATTATTTTATCATTTATATTTATGTGATAGTGTTTTAAAAGACTATTTTATTTTAACAAATATTATTTAGAATAATTGTGGTTATTTTAAAATTTATATATTTTCAAGAAAAATACAATTATGATTCATTTGTGTCCAAAAAATTAATTAATCAAATTAATCTCAATTAAACATATTTGTTTTATGAAATGAATATTCTTAAAATGGAATTGATGGAATAAACATTTTATTTATACAAAATAAATTACACTTTATGAAACTAAGGCATAGAAATGTAACCCATTATGACTTATACATATTCCCTAAGGGTGTGGTTTTCGATTATCATAGTTTCATGGGTTGGATTAGATAAAATCAACTGAGTGGTAATTTACACTAACTTAAAATTATCACATAGGTGATTTTAAAGATTATATTATTGAAGCTCAGTGTGTAATTGGTCAAGCATGAACCCCAGTGATGTTATGAACCTCCCAAGTTTGGACACATGGGCTTAAAACGACACAACTCTGCTAGTTGAGGCTATCGATTTTCCCTTTTGTATCAATTAACCTTTATAATTACTTCTTATAAAAAATAATTATAATGGTAATATTATCAAAAAAGGGTGTAGTTTCCAAAGATCATATTAGAAAATGGTCATATTTGACCAATGATCATGTAACAGTTGAATCCCAATGGCCACATTTCTATTTATACTCTATAAATACAAATTCATTTTTTAACTTAAAATTAACGACAATTCCACTTAAGTTTATATTTTCATTTTCATAATATGTTGGTTAGTTTACTAATTTTTTTATTTCTATATCATTTTCTGTGGGGGCGATGATTCTTATAGACTAGGGTGATCCATAATTTCCCATTTTATCTATTCTATTTTTTAATCCAGTTAAAATTTTTAGCATTTTAATTGGTTTCATATCTCACTGATGTAATGATCAATGTTAATGAGATAATGTTTTTTGGTTTCTCTTTATTTTGTAAATTTATAATATTATATAATATGTAACAAATATTTATTCATGAAATGAATATCATTTAAAAAGTCTAGATCATTACATTATCCCCCCACTTAAGAAATTTCATCCCTAAAATTTCAACTCATTCACAGAGTTGAGAAAAGGTGAGGGTAATTTTTCCTCATTGTATCCTCTGGTTCCCACATCACTTCTTCATATTTTTGGTTCCTCCATAATAATTTGACGAGGGGGTAGTCTTGTTGTGTAGAAACTTTTCTCTACAGTCCATGATCTCCACCGGATACCCCTCATATGAGAGGTCATGTTCTAGTTTTACCACCTCCAGATTCTGTACATATGAGGGATAAGGTATGTGCTTCCTCAAGAGAGATACAAATAATACATCTTGAACTTGAGAAAGATTTGGTGTAAGTGTTATCCGATAGGAAAATTCTCCTATATGATCAAGGATTTCAAATGGGACAATGTACCTAGATATAAGATTCCCTTTATTTCCAAATCGCTTGAATCTATTCCATGGTGATATATGAGGGAATTATTTTTATCCAACATTAAATTCAAAGACCCTTCGATGGTTGTTAGCATAGATATTATGCCAAATTTGAGTAGCCTTCATATTTTTTTTGGATTAAATGAACCTTTATGTCATCTCTTTCACAATATTGGGCCCAAGTAGATTTCTCTCACTAACTTTATCCTAACATGTAGGAGTTATACATTACTTCCCATATAAATATTAACATGGCACTATTTGAATAATCAAGTGGAAGTTGTTGTTTAATAAGAAATAAAATAATGGTAGGTGTTGATCTCATAAAACTTTAAATTCCATTGATCATGTTCTCAACATATACATGAGTGTATAAATAGTCCTTTTAGATTATCCATCAATTTGGGTGTGATAGGCCATGCTAAAATTCAATTCAGTATTCAGAACATATTGAATACTTATCGAAAATTTAGATGTGAACCTTGGATCATGATCATAAATGATAGAATGTGGTACCCCATAAAACCTCACCACTTCCTTTACATATATCTTGGCAAGTTGTTCAGGAGATAAAACTTTCTGAATAGTGATGAAATAGGCTATCTTGGTGAGCTTATCCACTATAACCCATATCACACTATATCCTTTGGATGTTCTTGGGAGACTAGTGAAAAAGTACATAGTGATATTATCCCAATTACATGTTGGTATGCGTAGTGGTTTTAATACCGCTTTAGAAATTTTTCACTCTGCCTTCACTTACTAACACACCAATCACCTTGTAGTGTAGTTAGAAATCTAATTTTTCACATTATCCCTCCAATAAGGATCATGAAGGCCCCTATACATTTTAGTTCATCAAGGATGTATAGAGAATGTAGATATATGAAATTCATCCATCATATCCTTCTTTAATTATGGGATATATAGAACACATAGCCTTGTATGAAATTTCAACACATCTTATTGATCAATATTAAACTCAAGAAAGTTACAATTGTTCACAACATCTATCACATTTTGTATCAAAGGATCTTATCTTTGATATCTCTTGATATTCTATAGTAATGATGGTTGAGAAATAATTTGGTATAGGTTTGATAATGTCCCTTCCATTATGATTCCGATGTCCAATTTTACTAGGTCCTTGATCTATGGATTTCCTTGAATCCTCATAATTTCCATCACAATAGGGTCTTTCCTACTTAATACATCAGTGAATTTGTTTGATCTTCTGGGGTGATAATTAGTTGAACCGTAATAGTCTTTAAGAATTCCCAACCAAATATTTAGTCTCATGTTCAACTCCTTTTGTGTGAAAATATACTTAAAAAACTTTGGTGATTTATGTATATAATCACATTTCTCCCCATAAAGATTGTGCCTCCAATTTTTAGAGAAAAAATAATTGCATCTATCTCTAGGTCATGTGTTGTTTAATTCTGTTCACAAGGCTTTAGAAATCGAGATACATAAGCGATCACCTTGTCATTTTACATACACAACCAATCCCTTTGAGAGATGCATCACTATAAATAGTGAATCCTTATATAAAAGAGGGTAGAGTTAACACAGATGAATTAACAAAACTCTTTTTTAGTTCTTCAAAACTTTATTATATTTTTTTTCTAGATGAACTTATCCCCTTTTCGAGTTAACATGGTTTGTGGGTTAGAAAGACATGATTTTTTTCACAAATATTCTATAATATACTATTGAAACAAGGAAACTACGAATCTTAGTTATTTTTGTAGGATGAGTCCAATAATCTACATCCTTTTTCATCTCATGGTTAACTGAGATTCCTTTTGACTGAAAATGAAATTTTTTATTTCAAAAGAACTTTTGAGGTAAACGTTGGAAACCTAAAAACAAACATACAAAAGTTAATCCAGATCAAGACTACAAAGAACTTCCCCTCCCCAGTGAATAAATCGTTATGTGAAGCCTCCACCTCATATGATCGCTCATCAAGCTGTCCCGCATAGATTCACATGACTGGTGCTGATGGAAAAACCATACCCTCTCATTCATCCAAATCTGAACGGCCATGTAAGATGAATGATTCCTGCTTTGTATCCTCATTTCAATCTGAACCATATAGAGTGATGGTTACTTCCACCATAAAAATTCAACAGAAAAACACCAGAACCCAAAAACTACCTCAAATCCTGCCCATTTTAGATTTCAAAAAATGCCTCTAGTAAACCAAATTTCAAATCAAAAGGGTCATAAAAAGGCTAGAAAACTGATAATCACTGATGATATCTATGAAATGGCTACTTGAACTCACATCCCAAAGGATCATGAAGACCACCGTGCAGATTTTCCTCAAAGAGAATAGAGGAATCCTGACACCAGAGTAGAGAACTAAGCAAATAGAGGTAGTGCGAATTGTCTACGATACTATGGCACGACCCCAACGTATCACCTTCTCCATCATCACCACATCTCAAACATCACTAACATCAAAAAAAATCATCCAACCAACACGGGACATCAATCAAAAAAACATAAATAACAAAAACCACATAATCATCCCAGTAGCTACGAACTTCATCAGGTATTAGAAGGATAAAAAATAATGTAGTAAAATTGAAAGGGGACACAAATGGAAAGTTTCAAATCCAGGAACATCATGAACGTAGAGTGCCTCAACCCAAAAATCACCTTGGTAGGAACAAAACCAAAAATTTAATTGAAGGAGGAAACACAAAGACAGAAATCATCACATCTTCCATAGTCGCGCAAGCTGAAACGTCGACGCCTGAAGAACCCAAGATGCAAAAAATAAACAGAACCCCCAAAGAATCACGGAGATCCAAGAAGTGAGAAACCACCAATGGAATGGAACCAAATATTCCAAGAAAGAACAACCTATAAGTTGCCTGATTCATGGTGTCTAGAGAAGACATTCCACCATGAATGAAAACAAAACTGAACACCCGAAGAACATAACCACAACAAAGGACGTTTCAATGGAGAAATGATCCGCACAGAATAGGAACTAAAGATGAAGAAGAGACACATGATTTTGAAGACCCTCCCCGCCACGGTCAAATCCAACCACCGTCCAAAACAAGATACCCGAAACCCAAGAATAGAGATGCCACCACAATGGAAACCAGATATGAGCCTCCACGAAGAAGCCAGTCACTATATGAATAGAATGCATGAATCCAGAAGACACCATCACTATAGGAAAAAGATATGAGACTCCGCAAAGAATTCGAATGCTTTTTGAACCAAAATTTCAAATAAGGAAGGCGTTGCTACTACAGGAACCAGATCTGAACCATTGCGAATATGCCAATCATTGTCCGAACCGAATGCCTGAAGTAGCAAGATGCCATCGCTACAGGAACCACCACTGCAAAAAAATTCATCACCGTCTGCACTAAAAATATCAAAACCCTAGCAAGAAGACGCCACATCCATGGAGAAGAGAAGAGATCCGCAGACGAATCCACAACCAGGTTAACTCAGATTTCTTAATTGGTTATAAAATAATTCAACTTTCTATAACCAAAATTCACATTTTCAGAATTTTACAAATAGATTCCCCTTACTCATAGTTCCCAATATAACCCTTAGATGATCCTCTTACTCCTCGTGACTCTTGGAATATATCAGAATATCTTTTATAAAGACTAAAATGAATTTATGAAGGTATTCCTTAAATACTGTATTCACTAAATCCCTAAATATAAAAGGATCACTAGTCAATCCAAAGGGAATAATAACAAACTCAAAATACCGATGTCTTTTTTAGAAGACCGCCTTTCATTTTTTTTTCATTCACCCACAATTGATGATACCCATAACACAGGTTAATATTTGATAAGAATTGACACCATGAAGATGGTCAAATAAATCATCAGTCCTTGGGAGAGGGTACTTGTTCTTCAATGTGATCCTGTTAATTTCTCTATAATCAATGTATAGCCACATTGATTCATACTTCCTTTTCACAAATAGAACATGTGATCCCCAAGGAGTCACACTTGGCTGGATAAATTCATTCTCCATTGGATATTTATGTTTTTTATTTAATTACTCTAACTCCATATTTTGAACTCAATATAGGTTCTTTGATATCAGGTTGGATCCATTTATGAGTTCAATAGAGAACTCTACCATTCTTTTTGGGGGGTGTCCAGGTAAATCTTTAGAAAATATATAAATTCATTCCTGAATGCTGCGAACAATATCTATATTTATACTTTAATTTCCTTCTCCCTATTCATCAATAATTACCATAAACAAGGCTATGAGAGGTGCTTTTAGGAAAATATCAAGTTGGGATATCTCTCCTCTGAAAATGACTGTAGGTTGTCCAATGAAGTCTACTGAAATTTACTGGATTCTACAGTTGATTTTAGCATTATACTTTGTGAGACAATCCATCCCTAGTATAGTGTAGAATTCCAAAATTGGAATGAATACTAGATTTGTGATGATATCATGCTCTCCAAATTATTACTAAAGTTTTCAAACACCATTGATGCTAGGATAGTCCCTCTAAGAGTCTTGATTGATAAATCAACTTCTATAAGTTTATGGATTTTTTCTATATTCATTAAAAAATTGGATGAGATAAATGAATGTGTAGAACCAGAATCAAGAAAATTACTTTCTATATTTGAGAGCACAGTGATTGTACCTACCACGACATCATTTAGAGCCTTATCTTTAGCCATCATGATAGAAAATGTCTAAAATTTCTTCCTTGGTCTATGATGAGGTTGATGGTGGTTCCCATCCATTATCTTTTTATTTGGACATTGATTAGAAAAGTTCCCTATATTTACACACTTGAAATGTAACACCCCAAGCTTCTACGGTACGCTTCTCTTTGAATAATACAGTAGCGTGTGTTGTACGCAACTTCGAGTTCTAACACACACCACAACCAATCAAAGTAGCCATTATGAATAGTAATAACCCCTTTTTGAAATTTTATAAATTTTATCTTTCAAAATGGACATCATTTTTGGGTTCAGAATATCTAAATTATCCTAGGGTGAATTTTTGGTATTTTTTAGAAAACATTCAAATTTTGATGAATAGTGAAAAACACTGAGTTATAGTTTAAAACTGAATTTTTATTTAAATAATTATTTATTTTATTTAAATTTAATTATGGTAAAAATAGATACATAATACCTATATAAGTTCAATGTAATTCATTGGAGTCATTTTAGAATAATTTTAGATATATACAAATGTTATTGAACTTTTCACCGTCTTTTACCCACCTCCTAGGAGAATTTGAAAATTCACATAAAACTTAATTTTACCACTTCTATGAGTGGAATTTTGAAAATCCGAGAGACACAATTAATATCAAGGTGTAAAATGTGGTTCAATAAGATGAAAATAATTTTTGGTGAATAGTAACTTTTTACTTTTATTTACCACGGTTAAAAGTAAATAGGGTAATTAAGGGTAAAAATGATATTATTATTACCCTAACACTTGTCATAATTCTATTGGCTAAGTATAGTTCGACCCAAAAAAACCTTAGGAATAAAATATGAACCTCTTTGGTCCACTTGGATTAGATTAGGATATTTATTATTATTTAATTCAAAGAAGAGTTAAAAGAGTTAAAATCAAAGTTTAATAACTAAAACATTTTTAATATTGGGTAATACATAAGATAAATTCGATTATAAAAAATCATTATAAAGATAAAAATATTTACTACATAATGGAATTTTATTTATAATTTTTAGACATTAAATAATTTAATTTATTTATGACATAATGGTGATGCAATAATTACCTAATTAATGAAATATTAAAATAACTGATATTAAAAATATCCAAATAAATGTAATTTGAGACTTTTTATGAATTACACTAATTTTATAGGTTAATATGACATATTAGGGTTGGTTCGATGAATGTTTTTTGAAGTAATAATGCTGTTATAAATTTAGAAAAAACAAAATACCAAATAGTGTCAAAATTGACATACAAGAGTTTTTAAAAACAATATTATATTATTAATTGATATTCTATTCCTAAAAATATAAGGTTCGACCAAAGGACTTATATAATGATATGTGTATCATTAATGAACCACTTGGGGTTCTCTTGTAAGTATATAGTGAGTTTATTAACTATATAATATAAAAATACAATGTGACATGAAAAATGTCAAACTATTTAACTAAGAGTTAAATCTAAAATATAAAGTTTATATAGTGACCCAAACCTATCTAAAACCTATTGGTTGAGTGGTTTTAGACCCATCACCACCTTAAACTTAAAATAATATATTTTGGAAACATTATAAACTGAAAATTATTTTATTATAAAATAATATCTCTCGATTTTCCTAAGGTACCTCTCACCCCTCTTATAAAAGGGTAGGCCCTCTTGTCTCTAATTCACACCTTCAAATCCATTTTTATTAGCCAACCTCTGCCAAAATACCCTATAAAATTCCATCAATTCTCCCTAGAGTCCTTCCTTTAGTCAGAAATCCAACATAAGGATCCCTTTTGATCAAATCCATAAGAAGAACCCGAAGAAGAGGTAATAATTTCACCATCATCTTTCAAGTTCTTTTCTTCTTCCACTTCTTCTATCTTTTTTATTCCCATTCTAAAATAATAACTCCAATATATTATATATAATGTGATGTTATTATAAATATGGTATATCCATATTCATTATTCTATCCATCCTTTGAATGACATGTCGCCATATGTGTGTATGTATGGATTACCGTCTCCACGTTGGGGTGTAATTGTCATTCAATACATTAATGTTTGGATGGGTATAGTAATGATGTGTAATTCATGTAAATAATAAATATAACATGATAATTATTCTTTATATTTTATATAACATCCAATTATATATTATTTTAATATCAAAACAATGATATTGTCGCTCGTGCATACGTACAGATTACCGTCTCCACGAACGCGATGAGATTCATTCCCCATCGTATCCATTCAAGACTAATTTTCATTATATGATTAAAAATAATGTTTAAATACTTGATATCATTATAGATATGAATATGATACATCCAATCCATAACAAATATGACTCACATAACAAAGAATATAAAGGAAAACAAACCTGTTAACACCCAAAACGATGATAATACTAAGATATTATTAACAAAAAAATGTTAAAAGATCATATATGATATCATATTAATGTATATTATTCTTGTATCATTTAATAACAATTATTTTACCATTATACAGGAGGTTAAACTACCCTTGACCAAGAAAAAGTACAAGGTAAGGGTTAATTTTACAATCTCTTCATTATCCGAGGTTGTTTATATGTAATTATCTACTGGGATCTCTTTATCATCCACATCCATGTTTCTTAAAAATTTATTTCAAAACATTCATAATATTTTATAGAATATGGTTTAAATTAATTTATACCCTTGTTTGAATTTTTATAAGATGTTTATAAAATAATCTTTCCGTCATTTTCCAAACAAGGTTATTTTTAACCTTTTCAACAAAATTAAGGTAAGAATGTCTTTTTTAACTTATACGGTGGGTGAGACTATTTTACACCATTATAAAATCGTCGAATCTTCCCTTAAAATCTTATAATAATATTTTCAAAGTAAATGTTTTATTATATAATTATGTTACTTTTAAATTATTTCAAAAAATAGATATTTCTCTCAAATCGTTTTGATTTCATCTATGTCAACATCCTTTGATGAATTTTAATCTTATTTGAAGGTGATTTATTATGATACAAAACTTCCATATTTTATTAAAGGTATTGTGATATTTTTGACTATGGATGTGTTATTTTTATACTATTCATGGTTTATGGATAAAGTATTGATATTTCTTATTCTATTTTTAATATGAATGTTTATGTTATGTATAAAACTGTTCATACGAGGAATGCATTATACTTACTAAGTGATGGGTGGAGCCCGCTATAGGTCTTCAATGCATCCGTAAGTCTCATGAGACAAAATAGTGTCTTTTCACAAGGCCTTGAAAAAATCTTATTTGTAGTCTTGGCACAAGGCCTTGACTATGTGGTTATGATAGTCTTTCATTATGAATTCCATCATTATGAAAGTGGTTATTGATATTGAATGTGATTATTTGACAATTAGAATATCCATGTGAATAAGTAAATGGAATTATTTCATTTTATTTTTTCCATATTATGCTGAAGTTCAAGTTTAAAAGGCTTTTGTTTTAGTTATACATTGCCTTAAATGTTTATACTTATTTATGAACATTTCCACTATATTGTTATCATTACTGAGCATCTGAGCTCACCCCTTTCTATGTTTTATTTTTCCCAGGATGTGAAGAAGTATTTTATGACTGACCTGTAGGGATAGTCTGAGGGGATATGAGTGTGGAATATGGAGACTATGTTGTTTCAGTTTTTCACTTTATGATGTAATGTAAGACTTATGAATGTATCTAGTGTTTCCAAGGCTACTAAACTAATCAGTCTTTCGAGACTTGATCTTTTGTGATCATGCCAATGTTATGTAATAATGCACCAACTCTGGGTAACTGGGGTTGAGGCATTACAGTTGGTATCAGAAGAAGTTTAGTACAAACCTTGGAAGCCATATTTAGATAAACACTGATTAGAGCACATAGACCTAAGATGTAATTTGAAGATTAGTATAGAATAACTTCCTAGAATTTTGGTATTGTTGAGATTTTGTGAGTTTTCCAAGAAATACATCCCTTTCTAGATATGATCAGGTAGAGGTGGATCTGGCACAGATGTACCTAGGGGTAAAACCCGAAAACACCACTTTGAGCTAGACTCGAACGAGAACTGGTGCACGACAACAGGCCTTACTGCACTCTTGGTTACAAAACTCCCAAGGGATATGCTTAGGATAATTCTCATTTTATTTACACACCATTATGAAGGGTTTATGAGTATATACTTTCTCAAAGAATTTTTTTTTATGATTATGGATTATGTCCATAAACTGTTCAATCTATGTTAGGTGTTTTAAAATTTTGGAATTATGTATTTCGATTCATAAACGAATCAAGTTTATGACATTGTTTAGAAATGGTGCTTAGTAGATGGAATGGAAACCGTATCAATGCACACACTCCATGTAGGGATTTCCCTCCTGATCAAGATAATTATAGTGGAGCTAGTGATGCAAATGGTTCTGATCAGCTAATCACCATAATAGGACAACTCACTCAGGTTATAAATAATAACCTTACCCATATGGAGAACCCTGATCCACAATGTGGAGGATCAATGTTAGAACGCTTCATGAGGAAACAACCCCCAACATTCAATGGGAGTAAAAATCCATTAGTGGCTGAGCAATGGATAAATTACTTAGAGAAAATATTTCATGCCTTGGGGAGTAGTGAAAGGGAAAAAGTTGTCATGGCAGTTTACCACCTCACTGAAGATGCTGATCAATGGTGGTCATTGATTCAAAACACAAAGGAAGATGATGAAGTATCAAATATTGAATGTAGGGAGTTTAAAGATATTTTATTAGAAAAATACTTTCCTCGTGACCATCGAGAAGATATGGAAAGACGATTTCTGAGTCTGAGGAAACAGGAGGATGAGAATGTCGCAAAGTATGAGGCTAACATTACAAGGTTAGCGAGGCATGAAACAGATTATATACATAATCCAACGAGTAAGATTGATCGTTTATTTGATGGGTTAAAACCGTTTCTTCATTGAGCATTAGTCTCACAATCCTTTTCGTCGTACGAAGACATTGTCTCATGTGATATCAAGATAGAAAAAGAATTCTCTCATTCTTATGACTTTAAATCAAAGCAAGAGAAGAAGAGATCAGCTGAACACTATGGAAATGGAAATAAGGGTAATAAGGGAAAAGTTGAATATCCATCCTATATTATATGTGGGAAGAAACACACTGGTACTTTCTTGAAGGGAATGGAAGTCTGTTACAAATGTGGTGAAAAATGCCACCAAGCTCATGATTGCAAGGGGAAGAAAGAAGCTACCGATGTTCAATGCTACAATTTCAGGGAGATGGAACTTTATGAAAATGAATGTCCTAATAATTAGGGGAACTTACCTCTGAAAAGGCCAAGGGATCAAGGCCAAGATTATGATATCACTACTGCTGAGGTTGAAGCTCTAAAAGACGTGGTGGCAGGTAATTTAATGGTTTCCTCAAGTTTAGCCAGTGCTTTATTTGATTCTGGATCATCACATTATTTTATATCTTCCCAGTTTTCTAAGAAAATTAGATATTTCCAATTTTATTTAACAAGGGAGTTGTCAGTCAAAACTCCTAAGGGAAGTATCATTACTACAATGTTCTATGAATCAGTTCCCAGTAGGGCATATCAATGTTCTTTATCTGCTGATCTCATCATCATACCCATGATTGAATTTGATATAATCCTCTATATGGATTGTCTTTCGGACCATGATGAAAAAATATATTATAAGAAGAAGGAGGTTAATATTTTTGATGACGATGATAAGGAACACATTATCTTTAGAGTAAAATTGTCACCACCTAATTATTATCTAGATCCACCCCCAGTAGCTCAACTAAATTCAATTATTGGGGAGGAAGAAAATGAAATGACTGTGGATGAGGAAAGGAATGTTCAAATAGAGGACGTACCTATTGTGAGAGAATATATTGATGTGTTTCCAGAATATTTACCTAGACATCCTCCAGAATGAGAAATTGAGTTTTCCATTGATTTAATTCCTGGTTCAAGGCCCATATCGAAGACCCCTTATAGAATGGCCACAGTGGAATTAGTGGAAATAAAGAAAAAACTAGAGTAATTGAGTAACAATGGATTTATTCACCCTAGTGTTTCTCCATGGGGAGCCCTTGTCCTTTTTGTTAAGAAGGAAGATAGATCTATGAGGCTGTGCATTGACTACAGAGAGAACAATGCTATAAAAATAAAGAATAAGTATCACCTACCTCACATTGATGATTTATTCAACCAAATTCATGGAGATCAATACTTTTCAAAGATAGAACTTCGATCTGGATATCATCAGTTGTGTGTGAAGAAGGAAGATATTACGAAAACAACATTTCAAACTAGGTACGGGCATTAAGAGTTTACAGTAATGCCTTTTGGGCTAACTAATGCACCCCCTATTTTCATGGATCTAATGAACATAGTTTTCAAGGAATATCTTGATGACTTTGTAGTGGTATTTATTGATGATATCTTGGTATACTCCAAAAGATATTAAGATCATGGAAATCATTTGTGCATTATCCTGAAGACTCTGAGAAGACATGAATTATATAGGAAGTTTAGCAAGTGTGAATTCTGGCTTCAGGAGATTTATTTTCTTGGACATATTGTCTCTAAGGATGGAATCTCTATTGATCCTTCTAAGACAAGAGCAATCCAAGAATGGACAACACCAATTATTATAACTGAGGTACACAATTTTATTGGTTTAGCAGGTTATTAATGACGTTTCGTCCAGAATTTTGCCCGATTGGCTAACCCATTAACGAAGCTCACATGTAAAGGGGTTAAATTCGTTTGGACCAAAGAGTGTGAAGAATGTTTTGAATAACTGAAGTGAAGATTATTCAATGCTCCTATTTTGACTCTACCATCGAAGAAAGATGGGTTTGTTATTTATAGTGATGCTTCAAAGAAAAGACTTGATTGTGTCCTCTTGCAGAATGACAGGGTTATTGCCTATGCGTCACGACAACTAAAAATTCATGAGAAAAACTATCCTACTCATGATATTGAGTTAGTATCTGCAATATTTTCTTTTAAGATATGAAGAAATTATCTCTGTAGTGAAAAATGTGAGATTTATACTGATCACAAGAGTTTTGAAGTACATTTTCTCACAGAAAGAACTCAACATGAGGCAAAGGAGATGACTTGAACTACTCAAGGAGTATGATTTCATGATACACTACCACCCGGGGAAGGAAAATAAGGTGGTAGATTCTTTGAGCAGAAAGTATCGTGGATTTTTGAACAATATGAGAGTTGAAAGTGATCCTATTTTCATGGATCTAGTAAAGATGGATATGGGAATAACCATGGAAGGTGAAACATCAATTCTTTTTCAAATGGTTGCCAAACCATCTTTACTAGAAAGGATAAACAGTTTTTAGACCTATGATGAAGAGTTTCAAAAGAAGATTAAAGCTGTGAATGATGGGAGATTGAGTGACTTTGTTTATGAAGATGGAATTTTGATATTTGGGAAGAGACTTTGTGTACCCGATATGCCTGATCTAAAGAGGAAATTGTTGGACAATTCTCATAGTTCCAATTTCTCTATACACCCTGGGAGAACCAAAATGTATAGATATTTGAAGGAAAATTTTTGGTGGGACAACATGAAGAGGGAGATTGCTAATTTTGTGTCATGATGTATGGTTTGTCAACAAGTGAAAGCTGGAAGTCAACAACCTGGAGGAGTCATACAACCTCTTCCTATACCTGAGTGGAAATGAGATAATATCATGATGGAATTTGTCATGGGACTACCAAAGAATCCTAGAAGGAACGATGCAATATGGGTCATTATTGATCATCTTACCAAGTCATCACATTTTATTTCTATAAGAGAAGATCTACCACTTTAACATCTAGCAAGGTTATATATTAATGAAGCTGTAAGACTTCATGGAGTACCCCTATCGATTGTTTCTGATCGTGATCCACGTTTTACATCAAGATTTTGGAAAAGTATTCAGAAGGCATTGGATACTGAACATCGTTTGAGCACTACCTACCACCCCCAAACTGATGGACAATCAGAACAGACTATTAAAACCTTAGAAGACATGTTGAGATCATGCTCACTTGAATTGCAGGGTATGTGGGATCAATATTTACCTCTGGTGGAATTTTCCTATAATAATAGCTTCCATTCAAGCATTCAGATGGCACCATATGAAGCGTTATATGGAAAGAGATGTCACACACCAACATGTTGGGATGATATTGGTGAAATAAAACTTTTAGGCCCAGAACTGGTGGAGGAAACGATGGAAAAGGTGTAGGTAATCCAAAACCACATCAAAGCAGCTCAAAGTAGGCAGAAGAGCTATGCCGATAACCGAAGGAAGGATTTGGAATTTCAGGTAGGATATTATGTTTTCTGGAAGGTATCTCCATGGAAGGGAGTTATTCATTTCGGTAAGAAAGGTAAATTGAGTCCCAGGTAAATCGGGCCTTTCAAAATTCTAGAACGAATTGGGGCTGTAGCTTACCGGTTGGAAATGCCTCCAAGTCTCTCCAAAGTTCACGATGTGTTCCACGTATCACTATTGAGAAAATACATGCCTAACCCAACACATGTACTCAAGTATGAGGAAGTATAACTAGAACCCAATATTTCTTATTGTGAAGAGCCCATCAGGATTCTTGATACCAGAGAACAAGTGTTGAGAAACCAGATGACTCGTCTGGTAAAATTTCTATGGAGAAACCATAAGATGGAAGAGGCAACGTGGGAACCCGAGGAAATTATGATGAAGAGCCACCTGAGTCTTTTTACGTAGTAATACTCTAGAAATTTTGAGGACAAAATTATTTGGAGGGGAGAATGTAACACCCCAAGCTTCCACGGTACGCTTCTCTTTGAATAATACAGTAGCGTGTGCTGTATGCAACTTCGAGTTCTAACACACACCACAACTAATCAAAGTAGCCTCTATGAATAGTAATACCCACTATTTGAAATTTTATAAATTTTATCTTTCAAAATAGACTTCATTTTTGGATTCGGAATATCGAAATTATCTTAGGGTGAATTTTTGGTATTTTTCTGAAAACTTTCAATTTTGATGAATAGTGAAAACACCGAGTTATAGTTTAAAACCGAATTTTTATTTAAACAATTATTTATTTTATTTAAATTTAATTAAATTAAAAATATATACATAATAACTATATAAGTTAAATGTAATTAATTGGATTCATTTTAGAATAATTTTAGATATATAAAAATTTTATTGAACTTTTCACCGTCTTTTACCCACCTCCTAGGAGAATTTGAAAATTCACATAAAACTTAATTTTACCGCTTCTGTGAGTATAATTTCAAAAATCTGAGAGACATGGTTAATATCATGGAGTAAAATGTGGTTCAATAAGATAAAAATAATTTTATGTGAATAGTAACTTTTTACTTTTATTTACCACGGTTAAAAGTAAATAGGGTAATTAAGGGTAAAAATGATATTATTATTACCCTAAATCATGTCCTAATTCTATTTAATAAGTATAGTTCTACCAAAAAAACCTTAGGAATAAAATATGAACCTCTTTGGTCCACTTGGATTAGATTAGGACATTTATTATTATTTAATTCAAAGAAGAGTTAAAAGAGTTAAAATCAATGTTTAATAACTAAAACATTTTTAATATAGGGTTATAAATAAGATATATTATATTATAAAAATTCATTAGAAAGATAAAAATATTTCCTACATAATGGTATTTTATTGATAATTTTTAGACATTAAATAATTTAATTTATTTATGACACAATGGTGATGCAGTAATTACCTAATTAATGAAATATTAAAATAATTGTTATTATAAATATCCAAATAAATGTAATTTGAGACTTTTTATGAATTACACTAATTTTATTGGTTAATATGACATATTAGGGTTGGTTAGATGAATTTTTTTTGAAGTAATAATCCTGTTATGAATTTAGAAAAAACAAAATACCAAATAGTGTCAAAATTGACATAAAAGAGTTTTTAAAACAAATATTATATTATTAATTGATATTATTTTCCTAAAAATCTAAGGATCAGAAAAATTACTTATATAATGATAGGTGTATCATTACTGAACCACTTTGAGTTCTTTTGGAATTATACAGTAAGTTTATTAGACATATAATATAAAAATACAAAGAGACATGGTAAATGTCAAACTATTTAAATAAGAGTTAAATCTAAAGGATAAAGTTAATACAGTGACCCAAACCTATATAAAACCTATTGGTTTAGTGTTTTTAGACCCATATCCACCTTAGCCTTCACATTATCCATTTTGGAGCCATTAGACACCGAAAATGATTTTATTATAAAATAATATTTCTAGCTTTTCCAAAGGTGCCTCTCACCCCTCTTATAAAAGGGAACCCCCCTTCTCTCTAATTCACACCTTCAAAGCCATTTGGATTGGCCAACCTATTCCCAAATACCCTCTAAAATTCCCTAAATTTACCCTAGAGTCCATCCTTTACTCATAAAGCCAACTTAAGAAGCCATTTTGATCAAATCCAAATGAAGAACCTGAATAAGAGGTAATAATTTCACCACCCTCTTTCAAGTTCTTTTCTTCTTCCACGTCTTCTTTCTTTGTTATTCCATTATAAAATAATAACTCCAGTATATTCGATATACTATGATTTTATTATAAATATGTTACAACCATATTCATTATTCTATCCATCCTTTTAATGACATGTCACCATACGTGCATACGTACGAATTACCGTCTCCACGTCGTGGTGTAATTGTTATTCAATACATTATTATTTGGATGGGTATAATAATGATGGTTAATTCATGTAAATAATAAATATAACATGATAATGATTCTGTATATATTATATAACATCCAATTATATTTTATTTTAATATCAAAATAATGATATTGTCGCTCGTGCGTACGTACGGATTACCGTCTCCACGAACACGATGAGATTCATTTCCCATCGTATCCATTCAATAATAATTTTCATTAGATGATTAAAAATAATGTTTAAATACTTAATATAATTATGTATATGAATATGATACATCCCATCCATAACAAATATGACTCACATAACAAAGAATATAAAGGAAAAGTAATCTGTTAACACCCGAAACGACGATAATACTAAGATATTATTAACAAAACAATGTTAAAAGATCATATATGATATCAAATCAATGTATATGATTCTTGTATAATTTAATAAAAATTATTTAACCATTATACAGGAGGTTAACCTACCCTTGACCAAGGAAAATTACAAGGTAAGGGTTAATTTTACAATCTCTTCATTATCCGAGGTTGTTTATATGTAATTATCTACCGGGATCTCTTTACCATCCACATCCATGTTTATTAAAAATGTATTTCAAAACATTATTACTATTTTATAGACTATGGTTTAAATTAATTTATACCCTTGTTTGAATTTTTATAATATGTTTATAAAGGAATCTTTCTCTCATTTTCCAAACAAGGTCCTTTTTTACCTTTTCAACAAAATTAAGGTAAGAATGTCTTTTTTAACTTATACAGCGGGTGCAGATATTTTCCACTGTTATAAAATCATCGAAGCTTCCCTTACAATATTATAAGAATATTTTAAAAGTAAATGTTTTATTTTATAATTATGTGACTTTTAAATGATTTCAAAAAAGATATATTTCTCTCAAATAGTTTTGATTTCATCTATGTCAACATTATTTGATGAATTTTAAGCTTATTTGAAGTTGATTTATTATGATACAAAACTTCCATATTGTATTGAAGTTTTTATGATATTTTTGACCATGGATGTGTTATTTTTATACCATTCATGGTTTATGGATAAAGTAATGACATTTCGTATGCTATTTTGAATACGGATGTTTTTGTTATGTTTAAACCTGTTCATATAAGGAATGCATTGGACTTAGTAAGTGACGGGTAGAGCCCGCTATAGCTCCTCGATGCATCGGTAGGTCTCATGAGACAAACTTGTGTCTTGGAAAAAGTCCTTAACAAAATCTTATTTTTAGTCTTGGCACAAGTCCTTGACTATGTGGTTATGATAGTCTGGCATTTTTCATTCCATCATTATGAAAGTGGTTATTGATATTGCATGTGATTATTCGACTATTAGAATATCCATGTGAATAAGTAAATGGCATTATTTCATTTTTTTTATATTATTCTGAAGTTCAAGTTTAAAAAGATTTTGTTTTAGTTATACATTGCCTTAAATTTTTTATTCTTATTTATGAAAGTTTCCACTATATTGTTATCCTTACTGAGCATCTGAGGTCACCCCTTTCTATGTTTTATTTTTCCCAGGATATGAAGAAGTGTTTTATGACTGACCTGCAAGGATAGTCAGAGAAGATATAAGTGTGGAATATGGAGACTATGTTCTTGTAGTTTTTCAATTTATGATGTAATGTAAGACTTATGAATATATCTAGTGTTTCCAAGGATACTAAACTAATAGGTCTTTCGAGACTTGATATTTTATTATCATGAAAATGTTATGTAATAATGCACTGACTTTGGGTAACTGGGGTCGGGGTGTTACATGAAACATTGAACTTCCTTTTGGGCCTGTACTATCTTCCCCTTTTAATTAGTGTTGAGAAGTTGAGGCCTCACCTCACCCTGAAAGTTATCAACCATATACACATGTATTCTACATTTTTATCAATTTCCACTCCCAAGAAATAAATTCCCTAAATGTTTTCCCCCATTTTTTTCATGTGAGAAGTTTCTCTTTCCTTCCTCCTCTTCTGTGATCAGAAATTTTCCCTGAGTTTGGATTCATTTCTCTCTTATTTTCATTCAACCTATGTGAACACTATGTCTATCCAAACTCCAATTAAAAAATCATAGCACTCTGCACTGTCTCCTTATAGATTTCATAATCTTAATTTTCTAGATTTATCCGCATATGGGGTATGAGTCCACTTAAAAATTTATCAACCTTTCCCTTAGGATACATAAAAAAATAGATGTGTAATAGAAAAGTCTTGTAAAGTTTATCTCATAAGTTTCCACTGATTAATTTTCCTTCTACTTTAGTTTTATAAAATCCTTCTCCATTTTTGTTCACATCAAATGGGTGAGATATTTATTGAAAAATATTACCCTGAACTCTTTCCACATCATATCATCAATCCCCCTGACTAGTTTCATGTTTTTAATCGGTTTCCACCACTAATAAACTTATCTTTCTAAGAAGTATACTACTAAGGTGTTTTTATCTTACCTTGAGAAACATAGTATAGAAAATATATTTTCTATTGATATTATCCATTGTCCATAGATCAATTGGTCAGTAGATACACTAAAATAAGGTGGCTGTTGAGGCATAAAAGACCCAACAGAAAGTTGTTGTCTTCGAGGTGAATCAAATCTCTCAACTTGATTCAAGTTATTATTCATAAATCTAGTTAGTTGAATCATAATCAACATGATGTTTTCCATTCTGTCTTCCATTGGAACATCATTAGTGTATCATCCGTTGCACTCATCATTTAAATAGTTCCTCTAATTACCTTCCATTTTTCTAAAAGAAGAAAACCTTGTTGAGAAACCAGTTAATTTTATGAATATTATAATTCTTAAGGGATTTTGTATTTTAAAACATCATACTTAAATATGTTATTACTTTCCTATAATTACAATTAAATTTTATATATATCTATATATCCTTCAAAATAGCTTCTAAAAATCTCATTATTAACCAAACATATCCCCTCAGAGTTTCAAACCAGGTGTGCAACAAGGACCATGGTCGTCCACCAGTCCCCAATTGAGTCTAGCTCAAAGTAGTGTTTTGGGTGTTACCCTTTGGTAAATATTACCAGAGTGACATCCACTTGTAGTATCTATACAAGGATGTCTTTTTTTGGAAACCTCTTACTTAATACTTACCAAAATACCAATATGTTTTCCTATATATAGACTTGTCCAAAGGATTTTTCCTAATGTTTTTAAGTTATAATTTCCAAAAATAACTAAACCATCATTTTATATAAAATATGGAATCACAACTTTTTTTACATGAATTTTCTTTACATGGTAAAAAAAAGGATATTTTAAGTTTAGTTTCTTGGAAATAAGTTACATAATACCTGAAAACTTAAGAAATTATTCTAAATCCACTTGTGTGACACATTCATGGGTTCAACATAAGTTAATTTTACTACATATCATATCTTGGGTACATACATCAAATCAAATGGGTGAGCATGAATCACAGTAAGGTAATAAGAAAGGGAGAAAAAAAGCATGTGATTATGATACATATCAATATAAACACGAGGCATAAAAATAAGGAAAGAACAAGAGGAATATCATAATAATAAGAACATGAATCATAAAATGGAAATATGGATACAAAATTTAAATGATTCATTCATAAGAATATCACCTAGTTATATCACCAAGTCATCATAAAAGAAAATTACCAAGGTTATTCACCAATATATTATAAAACATGTCATCCCTAGAGATTGAATTATTTAACCTATGCATCAGAGCACTACCATGGTGAACCCTTCATGTGTATTAATTAATTTGAGCCACATATATCCTAATAAATTATTTCATTAATAAACCATGCATAATAAATAATGAGTTTCCTATAAAAATCATGACATTTAAAAATTTCTTAAAGACACGATCATTGAGTCATTTTTAACCC
The DNA here is from genome assembly GCA_963277665.1 of Viscum album. NCBI lineage: Eukaryota > Viridiplantae > Streptophyta > Magnoliopsida > Santalales > Viscaceae > Viscum > Viscum album. Next base: position 2,078,525,938 of record OY728143.1, on the reverse strand, counting down.
ATGAAGGGAAATTTGAGTTTTATATATGTAAATACCTGAATAAAAAAGTCAGTTATACATATTTTTAAAACATATTTAAAAGAAAATATGTTTGGTAATTAAAATAATAAGTAAAAGATAAATTCTTAGGGAAAAGGTAAAAATCCAAGAAGTAAATTCGGCAGCATGACTGGTATAAAACATAGTTTTAGAAAAGGGTAAAATGAGAGGGGAAAAGGGTATCCCATTAATAAAATACTATTATTAATATAATGGGATAATATAAAGTGTTAAAAATAACTTAGTTGGGAAATCATAAGACATACCACATATAGAGGGAACTTGAATAGAAAAGAGAAGCTGCGATTTCCCTTACCGTTAAGAGTTTTTCCTAAAACATGAGTATGAAAACTTGGGGGCTTGAGGAAACATTGGAGGGACTTCTTAGGATGAAAAATGACTATAAATTCATGGATTATGGATTAATAGTGAATAGGAATGGTGAAATGGGTGGGTATTTATAGAAAAAGTGGGGGATTTGTTTAATAATTTCCAAATATAGGTCTTGTCTATATAGGTTGTGGAAAATGAAAAACAATTGGATTACCCATGATTTTTGATCATGGTTTTAGACATTTGATTCACATTTTATGATATTTTAATCCACCAGAACTGAAGATAATTTTTTAATATTTGTTTTGGTATGGAGGATTAAAGATTCCACCAAGTAATGTTTTAAAAAATTAAAATTTTATTTTTAGACTTTGAAAAGTCACTTATAGTTTTATAAATTGATTAAAATATATTAAAATACATAATATTAATAAAATAACATATTTTACATATTTTATTGTGTTTAAATAATTATCGCATCATTATGAAATAATTATGAAGTCATAAAATATATCAAAAACCCAAAATTGGATTTTTTACTATTCATAAAAAATTAAGTATTTTAGAGAATTCTCATAAATTTAACCTAATATAACATTGAAGTGATAATTTAAAATATAATAATTATTTTTTCAGATTAATTCTATAAATATTTTAATTTTATATTTTAACTATAAAATCTTTATTTATTTTAAAATTGCAGATTTAAGTCACAATCAAATTCCCGACACTTATAAAAAATTTCGTAGTCCATTATAAAATTATTTTATCATTTATATTTAGGTGATATTTTTTTAAAATATTATTTTATTAAAAAAAATATTATTTAGAATAATTGAGTTTATTATAAAATTTTATATGTTTTCTATTAAAATAAAATTATGTTTCATTTGCATCCAAAAATAAATTTATCAAATTCATCTCAACTAAGCATATATTTTGTTAAGAAAAACTATTCTCAAAATGGAAATTATGTAATAAAAATTTTATTTATGCAAATTAAATTAAATTTTAGGAAACAAAGGATAGGACACCTAATCCCTCATTAATCCCACATATTCTATAAGGGTGAGATGTGTTATGATCATAGTTTCATGGGGGGGGGGGGAGCTCGACAAACATCAATCGAGTGGTAATTTCACCTAACTTGAACATAGACCATAGATGATTTCATTCAAGCTTTATTTTTTTTTATTGACTTGGTCTTGGTAAAGGGAGAACCGAATTGATGGTACCTCACCCCCATGTTTGAAAAAATGGGCTTCAAATAGCTTGACTGTAATTATTGAGGCCATAGATTCTCTTTTCTATATTAATTATCCTTTGTCATTACTTGTTATTAACAGTAATTATGGTGGTAATATTATTAACCAAGGGTATAGTTTTCAATGGTCTTGTTGACCAATGGTTATTTTTGACCAATGATCATATAAAGTTGAATCCCAATGGTCACATTTCCTTTTATATCCTATAAATACTAATTTATTATTTCACTCAAAATTAACTACAATTTAATGTATGTTTATATTTTCATTTTCATAAGATGTTTATTGATTATAAAAACCCGACAGTAAACATAACTTATTCTAGTGAATTTTGAGTAGAATTTATTTTCATCAATTCTAACTATATTTTAGGTTTTGAGTTTAATAAAATTAAGACAAAATATTACATAAACATTCAATATTACATATTAGATAAATCTACTCACCATAACTTTTTTTTATAAAATTAGAACTATTAAAATGAAACGTGGTTTCTGTTTAAGAAAAATCTTCAAATACTTTTATTATTACATCTTCTTTGTCCTTACCAATATTAAGACCTATGAAAACATTTAAAAATTTGGATGAGCACAAAAATATCAATAAGGTAAAACAAGGTAAATAGTTTACATGTGATCTTTGGAGATATAAATAAGAACATTAGGACTTTCATAAATGCCAAGGAAGAGGAATATCATAACAATAAGAACTTGGATCATAACTTGAAAATGTGGCGACAAAATTTAATTTAGACATTCATAAGAATATAACCAAGATCCATCCCATAGGTATCATAAAAATTACCAAGTTGATTCCCCAAGGTATCGTAAAATAATTTCACCAAGGTTTATCACCAAGGTGTCATAAAAATTACCAAGGTTATTCACCAAGCTATCGTAAAAATTGTCATCTTTAGAGATTAATTTCTTTACCCAATTCATTGGAGCACTATAAATGAACACCCCTAATATATATTTATTTTCATGTGTTCCACATACATAATAATCAAACATTTTATAAATAACCCATATAGAATGAAAGAAATGGATTTCATATCAAAATCATGGAATTTTAAAAAGTGCTTAAAAACATGATCATTATGTCATTTATAACCCATAGGAAGAGAATGAGGGTTTTATGTTTGTCAATTAAAAAAATAAAATATATCATTTTTATGTCTTGATGAAAACCCCTATAAATTAAATAGGTTTGGGTATTCATATAAAGAAAATAAAATAATTTCTTGATAAAAAAAAGAGAGATTTTGAGATGAAAAGTCTACAATATAACCACTAAGAAGATTAGTTTTAGAAAACATTAAAAAGAGATGGGACAAGGGTATCACATTCATAAATGACTCATAATATAGTATAGGGATATAATAAAATGAAAATAATATCATTTTATGTAAATTTTAAGGACATAACACATAAAAGAGAACTTGAAAGGAAAAGAGAATTTTGAGAATTCCCTTACCACATAAGAAACACTTGAATACATATTATTATGGAATTACATTATAAAAAACATTAAATATCATTATAATATAATAATTCGTGATATAATTAGTCAAATTTTTTTATACACACCTTATAGTAGAGGAGCATAAAATCAAGATATTCCACAAATAAAGGAGTTTGAGACGAAATCCCTTACAAAAATTCGACAACCTAACGACATCACTTAAAAATTTTCATAAAATGAGTTGATGAGAGAGAAAAAGTGATCTAATCATTTGGACATAAAATGGAAGGAAGTAAGGATATATAATTACATACCCAAACATAAGAAAATAGAAATTAAAATACATAACATAAAAGAATTCTTTGACTAAAAGAGGAGGGTGAAAGGTTCCTTTACCTTGAAGAGTAACTGCTAAAACTCTTAGATCAGGACCTTTGGGTCTTGAGGATACCTTATAAGGACTCCTTTGGAGGTGTAACTAGTATAAATTTATAGAGTATGACATTTTAGTAAATGAAAACGAATTAATGGGTGGGTATTTATAGCAAAAGTGAGATAATATTTTATTAATTTTAAAGGACACCTCATTAGTGGTATTTTGCAAAACCACGAGCTTTCCCATAGTATCTTCCCATGGTATTGGCCACTTGGGACACCTAATATCATAATTTAATCAATAAGAGTCGACCAAAATCTTATCTTACTCATTACATCATTATGATATAGTTATGATGTCATTAAACACACTGAAAACCCAAAACTGTATTTTTTACTATTCATCAAAAATTCAAAGGTTTCAGAAAAATCCCAAAAATTCACCCTAACCATTTTTTGATGATTATAATTCAAAAGTGATCAACATTTTATAAAAATTAATTTCATTTTAAATTAAATTAAATATATAAAATACTAATACTTGACTAATAATTTCTAAAATATTTATATACTTCTACTATGATATAATTATATCACATTACCACTTAAGATGTCTAAAACATATTTAGACTTCCTTAAGTGAGGTTACTACTCCATTGGTTGAATTACCATTCATAACGGAAAAATTACTATTCTAAAGGGTAAAGTTACTATTCACCAAAAAATTTATTTTGATCTTATTGAACCACATTTTCACCCTGATTACAATAATGTATGTTCGATTTTTGAAAATCAATTTACATAAAAAGTTATTTAATAATAATATATATTTTTACTATTCATAAAAAAACAATATTCATCAATAAAATAGTATTCATCAAATAAAATTCATCAAATTCTAAAAAATTGAAACTTCTTAGAAAACTTCTAAAAATTTAGCCTAGATTAATTCTGATACTATTTATAACATGATTTTTTTTCAAAACAATTTAACAACTTCATTCTGTCAAACCAATGGCATTGACTAAAAGATAAAATGTCATAATAATCTATAAAATTTTTTTATAACATCAAAATTTTCATAATATATTTATTTTAATATTTATAATATCATTTATTTGAATCTTTCATTAATAAGATAATCACTGCATCATCATTGTGTCATAAATATATAAATGTATTTAATGTTTAAAAATTATAAATAAAATACCATTATATAGGAAATATTTTTAGCTTTTTAATAACTCTTTACAGTTGAAGATATAACTTATATAAACACATATTAAAAAAATTTAATACTTATTAAAAACAAGAGTGTGAGAGAAGCTTTAAACTAGATTCCTTGGGATGCTTTGTCCTTTTAATTAAAAAGATTCCATGAGAAGCATTAAACGGGATTCAATGGGAATATGTGTATATTTAATTAAAGAATATTCTATGATAATATTTAAAATGGATTCCATGGGAATCTTTGTTCTTTTAATTTAACAAGCTTCCATGAGAAGCTTTATAATAGCATCCATGGGAAGCTTTATACTTTTAATTAAACAAGATTCTACGAGAAGATTTATACACACTTCCATGGGAAGATTTATCCATATAAGTAAGATATATTCTATGAAAATATTTAAACTAGATCATCCAATAAAATTATGACACATGTTAAGGTAATTTTATAATTTTAATTTTACCCTTAATTACCCGATTTACCCTTAACCGTGGTAATTAAAAATAATTAATAAAGTTACTATTCATAATATCCAAAGATACCTTTTTACACAATTTGGACCTTATGATTCCAAATTTGGAATCCATTTTTCTAAATTAAAAACTAATAATTTGCAGATATTATTTTAAAATTAATATTTAATGTCAAAACTAGAAAGCGGGTTTTTAAGAAATAAAAAACTATCAAAAGATTGACACATGTTTATATCAAATTTAAATGTGAAAATACTGGAAATGACCAAAATCGGAATAAATTAAAAAAACATAATACAATAACACTTTAAAAGCAATAAAAATTAATCTAAATATATAAATAAATTATATGAAATGAAGTTTTGACTTAAAATGTAGTATTTTTCACTAATCATTAAAAAATGAACTTTATCAGAAAATTACAAAAAATTTAACCAGAGGAAATTTTGATGTCCCACTTCTATAGAAGAAGTTTATTTTTCAAACAAAAAATATAAAATTCAAAAAAACTAGATTTAAAAAGGGTTCTCTGTTAAAAGGTGGCGAAACGTCCTTAAAAATATGTGAGTATTTTATACTTAAAACTAGATTCATTCTCATTTTAAGCCTCTAAAATTCATTGGATAAATGTAAATATATTTAAAAAAATATTTAAAATTGTAATAGTGTTATATATTTTCATTCCCATCAATAAAAAAGCTAGGCATTAACTACCATTAAAAATAACAATATTATTGTTGTATTATTTTACGGTATAACTCAATGTTGTGTGTAATGTAATATTTAAAAGAAACCCATTACTGTGTGTCAAGTATGCTTTCAGACAAAGTGATACCTTTAAAATAAAATTAATATCTTATTTATAAATATCAATAGATACAAAAATATATTATTCTATAAATACCTGAGATGTTATATAATTCCCCCTTTTGGAAATTGAATCCTCACAATTTTAAAATTGGACTTAGTAACTTCATTGAAAATCCCACATCAGAAAAAGATAAAAAAATTACACTTTAAAAAAATGAAAAAGAAGTACAAAGGTCACCCAAGATATCACATACTAGGATTCCATGTAGTAAAACATGGATATGGAAGAAAAACTAACCATCTTTTTCTGATGGGGAGTGATACAAAACAAGACCTAGAGAAAGTTATCAATCAGAAAACCACAAACTTATAATGGGTTAAATGGTATTTGATTTTCCAGCAAGAAAATTAAATGGTTTTTTTTGTTTAATGTACTTTTTATAAATTTTATGAATTTATTTATGAACATGACTAAGAACATAAGTAAACATACTTACTTGTCAAACAGAGTTTCATCCTTTAATGAATATCTACTACAAAATCAACTTTTCTCCAAACGATGAGTATTCAAGATGACTTGGTCACACCTAAAGTGATAGAATCAACTTCTAGAGAATCATATAATCCAAAAAAGATGAAATATATATTTCCCCTATCTTTAAACATTAACCAAAATCAAAATGTTTATTAAAAGATCAAATAATCCTTGAAAAGAATAATCCTTTATAAAAATAAATAATAATTTTAATCTGAAAAATTCAACAAAAAATATACAAAGTTCAACAAATACCCTTAAAAAAAACTGTCCTTATAATTTATCAATATAATCCAAAATAATATTGAAACCCAAAATTTTGGAGGATTTGATCACATAATCTTCCAATATAAATTTTAATATTTATATCTAAATAACATCAACCACTCTTAATGTCTCATTCCAAAAATTAATTGATCTAATAACATGTTCTACAAGATAGTAAAATAATTTCCTAATTCCAAAAAGTATACAATTTAATAATTCAACCTTTAATCCTAAAATAAAAATCCATTGTATTCTGTTTACCTTAATCATATAAAGTCCCCAAGATAGTGAACATCTTCCAAAATAACATTTATCACTTAATCCCAAAATCATTTTACAATACCATGGATATCTATTCGATAAAATATATGTCTCCAAAATAAACTTATTCTTTTTTAATAAACTCAATTAACTAAAAATAATGTGGTCATACTAACCAGGGACTTCACGTAGGTCAGTGGTAGGCAATAAGGGCTTATCACACTTTGGTTGTGGGTTCGATTCCTACAGCCTTGTCCGACGTGACGGGTTGTCACATGGTCTACGTGTTGTCCCTTTTTCTAAAAATATATAATTCTTATAAAATTCAAAAAATATGATAACATCCTCAAAAATAACCATACAATGTTTTAACCACAATTTTTATCTCATACCGTTCATTTGATATTCAAAAAGTAGTAACTCAGAACTACCGAAAAAAATGTCTCAAAAAATATAGTTAATCACCATGAAAGTTAATTACATAAGCCTAAAATGGGTTTCTAAGTAAATATAATTATGATCAAACATAAATTTATAAACCCCTAAGAAGATATTCTAATCTCTAAAGTTGTCTAAAACCTATTTTGATACCAACTATAACGACCCTACCTTAAACATAACTTATTCTTGTGACTTTTGACTAGAATTTATTTTCATTAATCACAAAGGATATTTTAGGTTTAGACTTTTAGAGGATTATTATAAAATATTATATAAACTTTCAATATTATAAAGTACAAAAATCTATAGGCCATACCTTTTTTATAAAAAAACTATTAAAACGAAACTTGGTTTCTTTTCAAAAAAATCTTCAAATACGTTCATCATATCATATTCTTTGTCCTTAAAAATCATAATACCTATGAAAAACATTTAAAAAATTCGATGATCACAAAAAATATAAATAAGTTAAAACATGGGAAATGGTTTAAATGTGATCTTGAGAGATATAAATAAGAACATTAGGACTTTCATAAAGGCACTTGGAAGAGGAATATCATAATTATAAGAACTTGGATCATAACTTGAAAATGTGGCTACAAAATTTAATTTAGACGTTCATAAAAATATCACCAAGGTACATCCTCAAGGTTTCATAAAAATTACCAAGTTTATTTACCAAGGCATCGTAAAATAATATCACTAAGTTTTATCACTGGGGTGTTATAGAAATTTCCAAGGTTATTCACCAAGGTATCGTAAAAATTGTTATCTCCAGAGAATAATTTCTCTACCTAATGATTTGAAGAGATATCAAGGAACACAATTAATATTTATTTATTTAAATTTTATCCACATATATCATAGTCAAACATTTCATAAATAACTCTTAAAGAATAAAAGAAATGAGTTTCATATCAAAATCCTGACATTTTAAAAAGTGCTTAAAAACATGATCATTATGTCATTTATAACCCACATAAAGGGAATGAGAGTTTTATGTAAGTAAATTCCACAATATAATATATAATTTTATATATTTATTAATAAAACTATAAATTAAAGTGGTTTGGGAATTCATTTAAAGAAAATAAATGAATTTCTTGATAAAAATAGAGAGATTTTCAGATGAAAATTATGCTGTATAATCGATAAGAAACATGGTTTTAGAAAACATTAAAAAGAGAGAGGAAAAGGGTCTCCCATTCATAATTGAATAATAATACAGTATAGGGATAAAATAAAATTAAAATAAGAACTTGTTATGTAAATTTTAAATACATACCACATAAAAGAGAATTTGAAAGGAAAAGAGAAGTTTGAGAGTTCCCTTACCACATACGAAACATTTGTATACATATATTTAAGGAATTAAATTATAAAAAACATTAAATATCATTATAATATACTAATTCATTATATAATGAGTAAAAGGTTTGTATATACACATTATAGAAAAATAAAGGTGCATAAGTTCAAGATATACCCCAAAGAAAGGAGATTGAGATGATGTCCCTTATGAAAACTCAGTAGCCTAATGACGTAACTTAAAAATTCAGAAAATGATTTAATGAGAGAAAAAAAGGTCTATTATCATTTGGAAATTAAATATACATAAATAAGGATATATAATAACATACCATAACATAAGAAAATGGAAATTAAAATACATAACATAAAAATAAGTCTTTGACTAAAAGAGGAGGGTGAAAGGTTCCCTTACATTGAAGAGTAAGTTTTGAAATTCTTAGATCGGGACCTTGGGGGATTGAGGAAACCTTGGAAGGAATCCTTGGGAGGTAGAAATAGCATAACCTAATGTATAATGATTTTATAATTAATGAAAACGAAGTAATTGGTGGGTATTTATGACAAAAGTGAGGAAATATTTTATTAATTTCAAAGGACACCTCATTAGTGGTATTTGAAAAACCATGGGCTTTACCATAGTATTTCATATGGTATTATCCACTTGAGACACCTAATACCATATTTTAATCCATAAGAGTTGACCAACATATTATCTTACTCATTAAATCATTATGAAATAGTTATGATGTCATTAAACATACCGAAAACCCAAGACTGTATTTTTTACTAATCACAAAATATTTATCTGTTTCATAAAAATCCAAAAAATTCACCCGAACCATTTTTTGATGTGTAGAATTCAAAAGTGAACTCCATTTTATAAAAATTAATTTCATTTTAAATTAAATTATATATATAAAATACTAATACTTAATAAATAATTTATAAAACATTTATTTTCTTATACTATGATATAATTATATCACATTACCACTTAAGATGACTAAAACATATTTATAATTCCTTAAGAAAGGCTAATATACCATTGGTCAAATTACCACTCATAAGGGTAAAATTACTATTCCAAATGGTAACATTACTATTCACCAAAATTATATTTTGATCTTATTATACCACATTTTTCACGCTAATTACAACCATGTATGTCTGATTTGTAAAAATAATTTCCCTGAAAAAGTTATTTAATAATAATATATTTTGTAAATTTTAATAAAAAACACTATTAATAAAAAAACAATTCATCAAATACAATTCATCAAATTCTAAAAAATTGAAACATCTTAGAAAACTTCTAAAACTTCATCCTAGATTAATTTTGACACAATTCATAACATGACCTTTTTTTTCAAAATATCCTTACAAATTCATTCCTTAGAACCAAATGCATTAAATCAAAGATAACATGTCATAATCATCCACAAAATTCGTTGATAACATCAAAATTTTCATATTATATTTATTTTAATATTTATAATATCATTTTTTTGAATCTTTCATTAATAAGATAATCACTACATCATCATTGTGTCATAAATATATTTATTTATTTAATGTCTAAAATTTATAAATAAAACAACATTATTTAGGAAATATTTTTATCTTTATAATAACTATTTATAGTTGATGATATCACTTATATAAACCCATATTAAAAAAATGTAATACTTATTAAAACATGAGTGTGAGAGAAGCATTAATCTAGCTTCCTGGGGAAGCTTTGTCCTTTTAATTAAAGAAGGTTCCATGAGAGGTTTTAAACTGAATTCCATGGGAATATTTATGAATTTAATTAAATAATATTCTATGATAATATTTAAAATGGATTCCATGGAAATCCATGTTTTTTATAATTTAACAAGATTCTATGAGAAGCTTTATAATAGCTTCCATGGGAAGCATTATACCTTTAATTAAACAAGAATCTATGAGAAGATTTATACCTCCTTCCATGGGAATACTTATCCGTTTAATTAAATCATATTATATGAGAATCGTTAAACTATCTCATCTAATAAAATTATTACATGTGTAAGGGTAATTTTAAAATTTTATTTTTACCCTTAATTGCATGATTTAACCTTAACTGCAGTAATTAAAAATAATTACTAAAGTTATTCATAATGTCTAAAGATACCTATTTACACAATTTGGACCATTAGATTCTATATATGGAATCCATTTTTCCAAATTCAAAATAAATAATTGGCAGAAATTAATTTAAAATTAATCCCTGCTGTCAAAACCAGAAAGTGAGGTTTTAAGAAATTAAAACCATCAGAAGATTAACATATGTTTATGTAAAATTTAAATGTGAAACTATTTCCAATGAGAAATATTGTATTAAATTATAAAAACATAATACAATTACACTTTAAAACAAATAAAAAAGATAATCTAAATATATAACTTAGGTGAAAAGTAAGTTTTGACTTAAAATGTAGTATTTTTCACTATTCATTAAAAAATGAACTTTATCATAAAATTACAAAAAAATTAACCAAAGTAAATTTTTATGTTCCACTTATATATAGGAACTTTATTTTTCCAAATACAACATATAAAAGTTACAAAAACTTGATTAAAAAGGGGTTCGCTGTCAAAAAGGGTAAAACAACCTTGAAAATATTAGAGTATTGTATGCTTAAAATTGGATTCATTCTCATTTTAGGCCTCTAAAATTCATTGAATAAATGTAAAAACATTTAACAAATATGTAAAATCATAATTTTAGGGTCCTAAAAACTTCACAAAGGGAAGAAAATACTCCCACAATTACTTCGCGGAAGGAAGCGAGCATTCCTACAAGTCTAGTAAAGAGAATGGATTAAAATTGAGTTGAAAACTTCAGAAGAAACTTAAAGTAATTGAATTTCTCAAAGAGTTTTTAAGTGACCCGCATACCATCATTGAGAATGATTCAAGGAACAAAGGAACTGAAAACACCAGTACATGGAACGACCCATGAGGCGCTGGCCTGTAGAGTGATGGCCAACGATCCCAGGAGCCAACGAACCACATCGTTGGTTGAATCAAGTGCGTGATGGCCATCCACATACCATATCATGACCTCATCAATTCATAAATGAAAAAAATCAGAAGGGTTCTATGAACCATGACTCGTGGACTACAACCTCCGCAAACCCCAGTTGACTGAGTCTTCCACGGATTGAGATATATCTTCATGGGCTTCCAGAAATGCTGCCACATGCCCAAAGATATGTTTATCCTAATGATCTATAAAAGGAGCATAGAAGGAATTGAGAAGAATGGCTAAAGAAAGAACATAGGAGACCCAGAGGTTGGAAGTAAGAGTTTAGAGAGGATTTCAGCATTAGTTTCGAATCATCGACAAAGCTCAAATTGAGAACCACATTTCCGTAGGTATAACTAGACACAAACCATAAAAAGTAGAAACTTAATAATACTGAGAAAACTATGAACGTAATTGGTGTCATCCTGAACCACACATTCCTCATGGTTGAACTCCCCGTGAATGATAGGTTCCAGGATCCTCCTTCAAAATGGTGTTCCAAATAGTGTATAGCTATGTGGATTGAACCCGGCACCACATACTATATTAGTACGCATATGGAACCCAAAGCAGCATGAAAGACTGCATCCAGGACCACGTACCACTATGGTGTGCAGTAGTCCACTCCCAAGCCCATGTACTGGTCTGGTATGCGGACGACCCCTCTGTCCGCATACCACTATGGTATGCGGAGCTCCCCCATCCTGCGTAAGAAAATAGTATGCGGAATGGGGTGTCTTCCGGTGTCCTTCCCTTAGGATCCAATATCACCCCTCCATTATCGTTTAGTCCTCCATAGATCCTCCGTGAACCAGTTCCCCGATATCATGCTAAAGCCTCTTCCAAAGTCACCAGACCCGTATTATCAGATTATTGGGTGCATCAGTGTACACCTTTGAGTCAACATACCCATGGTAAGAGGAGTCACAAATGATCTCCCCACAATCGTTCAGACTCCAGGAATGTCTATAAGTATACATTCTCATGGTATCCCAAATTCCAACCTTGGGATGCCGATTTGAACCTCCCCATTCTAGGGATTAAGGCCGATCACTTGCTTTTACCTTCAATGAGGAACGATGATCAGTCGGAGGAATCATATTTGCTTCTCCTTTAGATGAGAGACGACATTTTTACCCTTTCCCAGAATGCATTCTTGGGAACTCCCACTATGGTAATCCCCCAATCTTCTGAGGTCTGAGCCGCACAACCTCAAATGTAATCCCACATTGAAAGGTTCATCGCTCCGCGGCCTCGCCCACCATCGCCCTGTATTATTCCACCATAGGCCCATCCTCTCCCATCAGCGGGAGAAGAGGTGTATGGTTGGTTGGATCCCTTACATAATCTTGTTTCTCACACGAAGTATGAATCACAAGGGCTTAGAGTTTTGTGATGATCACAACATCCACACAACCCAACCCAACTTAAACTATGAGAACTATAATTCCTATTCAAACCAGGATAGTTAGGACACCTTTTTGAAGGCACGAGATCAAAATGGTGTCCTTCCAAAAGGGTTCACCCAATCATGTCCCCTCAAATTGGCCGCTCTCTTGTGAAAACCCTAAACAAACTTGAACTATGGGAACTCTGATTACAGTTCAAACTAGGATACGTAGGACACCTGCTTGAGGTCCCAAGCTCCAAAGTGTTCCCTTCCGAAAGGGTTCACCCAATCTTGTCCCCTCAAATGGGAATATCACATGTGTATGCCCCAACCCATCTTGAACTATGAGAACTCTGATTCCTGTAAAAACTATGATACGTAGGATGCCTTCTTGAAGGCCCGAGATCAAAGGGGTTCCCTTCCAAAAGGGTTCACCCAATCATGTCCCCTCAAATGGGAAGCTCTTATGCGTAAGCCCCAACCCATTCCGAACTATGTGGGCTCTGATTCCTCTCCTGATGATACATAGGAAACCCATATTATGGGTCCGATCCCCATATCAAGCCATCTTCTTCCCCCTGGGATGATGATAAACTTTAAAGCACCTTATTTCATGGATGAAGTCATCATTTCCTTAGTAGCATTAAATCTGCATGTGATTATAAATATCCTATGAACCAGGGGTAGCCTGTGGATACTCTATTCAGGAATTAACCAAGGATTCAAGAACATATGAACATGGATTAAATCTATAAGAGAGTACCGGAATAGGAAATACTTCCCCCCAAAAGGGCGCGATGAGCTCTAATTCCCATCCTCTCAACCAATAAACTCCTTAAGTGTCGTTGGCCAAACCGTCATCCAACGAGCACCTAGATTTGGAAGGAAGGTCCATAAATCATAAATACCAGGGCCGTTGGGTGTTTCTTGACCCCCAAATTAACCCGCTGGAGACAATTTGAGGAAGTTATATCCTAAGAGGACCGATTTCACAAATACTTGACCCCATGAAATCACCCATTGGGAGTATTTGACTATGGTACCCCCTTTGTAATGAAGAAGGGGTAAAATGCCCATTATCCGTGGTGTCAATCCAGTCCCCCCTAAAAGGATAATGATGCAGATCAGGTTAAAACTTAAATGAGTGACCATTCTCATTATACCATTTTGTTCTATCCCAACACACCCACCTCAGTTTGAAACAAAATGGTAAAACCAACGTGAATCCTCAACCAAGGTGGCAGTTTTACCCTACTCAAGCCCCTTCACTTAAAAAAAGTGAAAAGGGGACAAGATAAATCTTAAAATAGGCATATGTTTGAGATATGCTACTTTTAAGGGGTTTTGTTATCTGTATATGTCATATATATATATTTTGCAGGTTTCCGTAGAGAAACCTTTGATCCAAATGACATCCTGACAACCAGTGTAGAAACACACCTCAGTGATCCTACAGGTGGCCAGGCCCCTGATGAAAAGTGAGACCCACTCACCTACACTACATCTTCAACGCTGGGTATCCAACACACTGACCAAAGAGTACCACTGAAACAATACTCTCCCCACAATGGAGGCTCCAATACAATCCCTCTACTCTACAAAATCTCACTAACTACCTACTCAGCCTCGACCGACACCCCAACACAAGGCATCCCTGATGGTCATCTCGAACTGTTTCGGGAGACTGTATCCAGAACGTGACAATGAGTACCTCCCTTATTATAGGGAGGCAGATTAATTCAATGCTGGCGACTTCATATGAACTGTACAAGGGTCCTACTCATGGGCCCCTTCTAGAGCACATCGCCGCCAACACCGGGTGACTAATTCTCCTCACACTGAGGAGGACCTTATGCCGAGGGAACCTAATAAAGTATAGAATACCCGGTCCCATTTAGATGCCCGACAAGGGAAGAAAATAGATAATTAGGAATAGGATATCACTCTAGTTCATGAGGGGAAACTCCACCATACAAACACAACAACATTCGAAGGGAAGACATACAACTCTGCCCCCTCCTCTTAAGACCACTATAGAAATAGTGTGGCACAATATGAGCACGTGAACATTCCTACCAGTTCTCTCCAATCCCACCAAGTAGATAGAGTGACTTGTTATAGAAAGATTTTGATATTTGTAGATGCACAAGAATCATGTCATCCAAATATGATGGAAACTAGCTACATGCAGGTACAAATACCTACTGACACATATCAGTCCCACCAACCAAATAGGGCGACAAACAAATATGAGAAGTGTCAAATTCCCACAGATTCATAAAAAACCCATGAGATAAATACAACAGTAAGAGAGTGGATGAAAATTCCCACTTGTGAATATGAATCCCACCAGTCAAATATGGTGGTAACCAGAGAAGACAACCGATGACATACTTTTTCCTCTGTCCCAGCACAGGACGACTACCAGTATCTACTAGAAACCTATGGAGGACCAGAGTAGGCACAAACTCCTAATATGGCATCGTAATGGGCCTTCATACCCATTCTAGGCAAAGATGTATCTCATAACATCCTGTCAATGATTGAGGATCAAAAGTCGATTCTAGACCATATCCTCCAATCATGCCCAGATATCATTGTATCGACATAAAATATGAGGAACTAGGCCCATGAACCAATTTCCTCGAGTGGAATAACTTACTCAAAAAAGGGGTTAGTCACTTTGGAGCAGTTATGAATCCCTACTCTAGTCCAAGAGGGTCGACGACAATACCCCGCGATACACAGACAACCAGATTGGGAACAAGTACTCGTCCCAACTGGGGGACACCGGTCCAATGTGGTGGCCACTCTAGGTCAGACATTTATCCTTTCCAAAACAAAAAATGTTCTTCAGTGTATCCTTGTGATGTCACGAGACCTGAAAAGATATGGAACCATATATGAAGGCTGATACCAATAGTAGGTGACCCTAGTTACCCGCAAGAGAGCACCCAAAAATAAAATGCACCAAAGGAAACCGAAAAATGAAGAGCATATACATGATCCTTCTCTGCTGGAAGTTGGAGTTCTTAATTCCCTAAAACATATATCAATAAAGGCACAAGAACTTGTCAATACCTTACTAAATTATGGTAGTGGCAGTAGCAGTTGCGATGGACCTCCCTGTAATGTTGCTACCGGTAGCTCTAATGTTCCTCCCTAGATCTCCCATGGGGGCTTACTCCGTTGGCTTGGAATGATCGATCACAAGATCCTATCTCCCGATGAGTTTTAGGGTAGCCGTACCCTTGACATGAATATCAAATAGAAATATGGTACTACCATTACTGTTGTCAGCCCTGATGGTCCTCCCTTGGGTATACAGTGCAGATATGCTTCTCCCTATGGTCGGATGTCGAGTCATGATGGTAGTCCTCACCATGATGACAGTCATTGAGAAGGCCATCCCTATATGGGATGTTGCTGTAAAAGCCCTCCCCATAGTAACATCAATTAATGATAAGGTCCTATTCTCATTATAGTACATCCTGAAGGCCCTCCCCATGATGTACACTATAGAAATTTTCCCTAAAGCCAGATATAAAGCTGTGATAGTAGTCCTAACCTTCATAGAAGTCATCAAGAAGGTCTCCCTTAGTGACATCAAGAAGAAAGAAGGTCCTAATCACGCTATAGAACACCCTGAAGGTACTTCCTAGGGTATACGCCACAAGGATATTCCCCATGGTTAGGCATCAAGTTGCAATGGTAGTTCTTTCCATTACAGAACCTCTTGCGAAGGTCCTACCTATAGTCAAAATTCATACTGGCAAGAAGGCCCTCCCCTTACTGGGACAAATGTGAGAAAGCCCTCCTATACTAAGGCACTCAGAAAGATGGGGTCAGATATATCAGACACTCTGTTTGTGATGAGTGTTATACTTTATCAACTAGAGGATGGTATGGGGACACACTCATCTTCTAAACCACCCCGCGCTATTCGCATATCAATGAGGCTGACACTAGATCAGCTACTTGGAACGGAATTATTAAGTAGTAGTCAAGCTGGGAATATCAAGTAGAGGAGTCTTTGTAAGAACAACATCAGGATATGTTGCTCGTGAGAAGACAAGTAGCTAAGGATAATATACCAGTGACGTATTGGCCTATGACCACTTCTCACTTTGACATACCAAGGGAGTTTTCTAAGGAATATATACATGACATTCGGCTCAATATATGGACAATTATTCTCTAGTTAAAAGAAAATTTGTTTCCCTATAAAGGGTATAAAAATCATGTCAAAATATTAGGAGAGATTCACTGTCTAATCGACCTAGAAGCCCTTCCATATGCATGATAGCCACGATACGAAAGGCAAAAGAAAAACCTTGAACTAGATTGCCTCTACACACTACACAAGTTATGTTGCCTCATTGGAGAGTCCCCATTTGGAGTTCATATTCGGGGATGAGGAGAACTGAAGCTATACACTTTACCCCATGTAACATTCAAAAGACCTCATTAGAAATGATATCTTGCAATTTTATTACCCAAAGGTAGCAATGAAATGAAATCCTTGCTCAGGAAATATGGAATACTCAACAAAAATATTCCTGTAGTAAGTATCAAACGCGTCAGGTCTGACGAGATCAAACCATCAAAAAAATTCTATATCAGGAAACCAAGAACATCCAGTTTAATTCCCACTTAAGGGAAGAAAACTGGAAAGAAGTTATCATGTCTTCAAAATACCATAAATCACATTTGGGACCAGAATCATATTCAGCTCAAACCCACCCCAGAGTGCGTGAAATCAAAAAGGTGGAAATAGCAGCGGCTACCGCCGCAATGTGGGAACAACCTCATCCCCATTTGTTTGGGGGAATTTTTAACTTAAAATTTCCCCATAAGACCAAAAAATCTTGGATTTAATGCATTAATAGAAGAATGGAAGAAACCCCAACCCACAGGGCTCGGGGCATTTTTACCTCAAGTTCTGGAACAACCTACATCTGTATTCTCCCATCTAGGAAGAACAATGAGCAGAAAGGTCTCCCACTCCACCCCATATCGTGGTTCATACCCTCCAAGACAAAGATGCATTACGTCCAACAAAGGACATGGAAATCTTCCCTACAATTTGGAACCAAGTACAACACCCACAATGTAGTATGCATTAGTGAATGTGGTAAACGTGAACCCCACAGATCTCACAAGAAATTATACAAAGGGAGAGGATGCAAGAGAAGATGTTTCCCTCCTAGAGGTATCCCACACCGAGTCTAATGGTGTGAATACCCAAAACTGGAGAGAAACCATTAATTTGGGTGCCCCCTCAGTTAATCTATCATTGCCTCCCTTGTGAAACTCCAACAATGAGAAGAATAAATATGATGTCATCTATAAACCACATCCTCCCCCCCTGAGAATTTGTTCCTCACTCTCAAGGAAAGATTCACTATGTAGGAGGAAGAAATGAATGAGATGAGATAAATTAATGCCGAGCTGCATCGAGGGAGAAATATTTCTAGATGTGTTCCCATGTAGAACTTCAACAGGTGTTCCCAAAAGAGGTTCCCTTTCCACAGACACTCATCCTGATAAATGAAGTCAAGCTCGGATTCTTGCCCAACCTAGCACTAGGACCATCAACCTACTTAAATATGGCTCCAGAAGGACATCAAGACTTCCCTCCACTGGGAAGGCATCTAGAGTATATTCAGGAGAATGCAAAAAGGATACCCCGAGCTGGGTATCCACCCCAAATTCCAGAAGCACTGACACGTCCATCTTTGACCCCTAATGCACCTACCAAAGCTCAAGTATGACAGGATATGCATCAAGGGATCTTGAATACTATCAAGCAACTAAGATCTCACCTAGAATCCATGGAAGGGAGGTGCACTCTGATACAACTTAAGCACAGAACCTACCCTGATTGGGTCAGCAACGTTCCACCACCACAAAATTTTGGGAACCCTATATTCCTAGTGTTGAATGGTTCAAGAGACCTAGAACGACATATAATGCACTATTCCTCTTACTGTGATCCCATGATGGGAACTCCAGAGCAATAAGAAGACGTAAAAATCAGGTGCTTCGTATGAACCCTACCAGGTTCAGCCTTTATATGGTATACTAGCTTTCCAGCTAAATCAATCACAGGTTGGGAGGACCTCTGATGAAAGTTTCTCTTCTTGTTTAGTTCAACATCGCCTAAGACAATGGTCTTTGAGCTCATGAACTACAAGCTGAGAGAGAATGAAAGTGTTTCAAACTTCATTGCTTGATGGAAAGTCCCAACTTATTCCCCTAACAGACCACTCCCCTAGGATGAAATGCTCTCTATGTGCATCAACAACCTCCATGATGAATTGAAAACACCCACATCCTAGTAAATTAAACAAGTGGGTTCTGAGATTTTTCTGCCATTTCCCAAAGGATAAAAGACTCATTGTAGCAGACCAATCTCAAGTCCTGGCTAGTTCTGTCAGCTCTTGGAAAAAGAATAGGAAAATATGAATTATATTCTATCATTATTAATCCACCCCCGACACCAGATCCAATCACGAGGTCTCCACCAAACCATGTAGAACCCCTAGACACCAACATCCACCTTCACCTTAGCTAGATGAGTGAAGGGGTGATAAAAGAAATCAGTTTTATGAGAGAATAAATAAAGTCTACTCGTTCAGAGATGACCTAGTTCGTGGATAATTCATATCATCTATGAATTGAAACTTTCTTTGTCTACCAGATCCCAAGAGAGCTGATGAATTGGGTCTCAATGACAGTCCAAATTATTTTCCCTATCACCGGATATTGGGGAACATTATCCAGGAGTGATTCATCTTCAAGGATCTCTTGAAAAAGATAGTGGATTCTGGGCAAGTCAAGTTGGGTCCGCCACCAGCACAAGTGGAATATGCCTTCACCTTAGACCCAATAGAGGAAGGGGAATCAAAGCAGCCAATCAAAAAAAGGGATTTTTTTACAATCGAATGACCTGAAAAATATCCAGCCGAGCTCATGGCATCCTACAGGCACAGTTGAAACAATCGACTGTGCCCCCAATAGCTCCTGATGCTACACAACTGTCATCCTCAGCCTCGCAGTCCTCTGAGGGCTAGAAGGGAAGAATGGAAGAGTAAGAAGATGAGTTGAAACTAAATCTGAAGCCAATATTGACACTTTCAGACTTCATGCTAGTAGACTTGAGACAACTAGAACCACCCCGTAAAATAGGACAACAGGCACCGACCCGCCAAACGAGACAATAAGCACCGCCCTTCCAAACAAGACAACGAGAACTGCCTCACCAAATAAGAAAAAAAGCACCACCCTAACAAACGAAACCATCAGATGAAGATAGTCAAACAGAAACACTGTCAGATCAAGAACTGATCTTCGGCTCTGTTAATAACATTCACTTGATTGACCCCTTCTTTGATAGATACTATGGCCGTGAACCTAGATTCCACATGTCCAACCATAGGACCATAGGAAGTGGCCACAGAGGCTGAGGGTTTCTTGGATGGAATAGTCATGGTAGGAGGCAAATTCCTAGCCACACCTTATCTCAGATTGTTAATGTGGTGGAAACTCGTATAAGGACCCTCTAAAAGACACAAAAATAACTGGAATGTTCCTCCTCCCTCTATGAAAGAAATTTGATCCTAGTTATCCTATAGTATCCATTATAAGAAGAAAAGATATCCAATCACCCAAGGCGTATAGGCAGACCAGTTCAACCACAATCTGAAATTTCAAAAACACCACCAGCTCCTATCACAGAGGCCAGACCATCTATGTCCAAATCTAAAGCCACCAAATTGTCTATGAAAGAGCATCCCCAAACTAATAAGTGCCGACCTTTAGAGCAGAAATATGATATTCTAAAGTAGCTAGCCTCAGTACCAGTGAAGCTATCAATCCTGGATGCCTTGAGTCTATCTGCAGACCTAAGGGAGACACTCATTGAAGACTTACTAAGTTTCCATGAATTCAAGGTCGAAGTATCAACAGATGAAGTCTATCATATAGAGACCAGTCCCAAAGAATAACACACTGTCATCTTCTTCACAGATAAGGATGAAGACACCATCATGAAAGGGAACATCAAAGCCTTATATGTGTCCAGAAAGATAAACAACATAGAGGTTCAATAATTTTTCATCGATAATGGCTCTGGAGTCAACCTCCTCCCACTACGAACACTTCATATATTGGGTTATGATGAGGATGATTTAACACCCTGCACCACAGATTTTCTAGGATATGAAAAAAGAAAGTAGAATCCCTTGGGGCAAATCAAGATTAAAACTGGGATTGGAGACCTCGTGTCTAATTATGAGTGTCTAGTAGTACAAAAAAGTACGACCTTAAATGTCATATTATGGGGGCCTTGACGGCATAAACATGTTGCAATTACATCATTATACCATCAGTGCGTCATATATTGCACTAATGGGGGAAATAGGACATTACATGCTGATAAATCCCCATTAGAATCCTATGAGTCACATTGCATCGATGCAAGGTTCTATAAACCGAGAGAGAATCAATCTTTGGATGATGATGTTGACTAGATCAGTGCCCCAAATGGATTGAAAATGGCTCCCGCCAATCCCCTTCAACAGATCAGGGAAAATTTGAGTTCATAAGTACAATCTCAGATATAGACTCAATAGTCTGCATGATTTCCATTATGGTCGCCAAGTCCAAAGAAACTGAAGAGTAGGCTGAATCCTATGATGTTTGGGAAATCCCTAACAAATATGCTCCCAACCCGTCCTTGGGACCCCAAAATATTATTGCATTACTCATTAAGGAAAAAGATGATTTCTCTCCCAAAATTGGAGAGTTAATCTAGAGAATACTCTCTCCATTAGAAGAGGAATAAGATGAGGAAGATGATGAAGAGGATGAAGAAGAAGAATAAGACCTCAAAGATTCCACTCCTATATTCGAAGAAGGTGTCTCCACCACAATTGATGAACTTAATGAGATAATACTAGGCACCAAAGATGACCGTTATTCCACTTTGATTAGTGTGGCTATGCCTTTTTATGATCAAGAGGCATATAACTCATTCCTATAAAATAATAGAGAAGTGTTTGAATGAAGCTATATAGAAATGCCAGGCCTCGATCCTGAGGTTTCCACTGATCATCTGGGTCTGCTAGAAGACCATTGTGGATATAAGCAGGCATCCAAAAGGACCCTCCTGATGCATGCTCCCAAAATAGAGGCTGAAGTTGATAAGATAATCAAAGATAACATCATCTTGGAAGTACAATATTCGATCTGGATCAAAAAAATAGTACCCGTCAAAAATAAGAATAGACAGATTAGAGTCTACATCGACTTCAAGGACCTTAATCGACACTGCCTAAAAGATGATTACCCAATACCAATCATAGAATTGTTTATCAATGCGACCAATGGATATGAGGCCCTCTCTTTCCTTTATGGCTATTCTAGATACAACCAAATCTGAATGGCCCGAGGAGACGAAGAAGATTCTGCTTTCAAGCCCCCCCAGGGAGTGTTCTTTTATAAGGTGATGCACTTTGGTAAAAAACATGTCGGTGCTACAAATAAACATTCCATTAACTGAATTTTCAACAACTTTTTGGGAAATTTTTTTGAGTGCTACATCAATGATATAGTGGTTAAATTGTGGTAGTTCTCAAACCACTAGACAGATCTTGAAACTGTCTTCAACAAACTACAATAGTACAGTTTAAAGATGAATCCCCTAAGGCGTGTCTTCGACGTTACCTCTTGGAAATTCCTCAGATTCTTTGTACACCATCACAACATCAAATTAAACCATAATAAAACAAATACATCCTTGGAATGTCTCCACCTCTCAATCTCAGGGTGTTGAGGGGTCTCTAGGGGAACTTGGCCTACATCCGACACTTCATAGCCAACCTTGCGGGTAAATGTTTACCTTTCACAAGGTTAATGAAGAAAGGGGTTACGTATGAATGGGATAATGATTTTCGAGAAGTGTTAGACAACCTCAAAATATATCTCCAAAGCCCACCAGTCCTAATGAAACCAGTCGAGGGGAGACCACTCATTTGGTATGTAACCGCCTTGGAACAATCATTAGGCTTCTTCCACGCTGATAAGAATGATGCCGACAGAAGGAAAAATATCTATTACCTCATCCGAACAATTTTTGATGCTGAGACTTGATAATCAAGAATCAAATAGAACTACCTATCCCTAATATTCATAGTTTAGAAATTCAGGCATTAGCTGCAGCACCATGAGGTCCATCTGGTCTCTTGCTACAACCCACTCAAATACATCCTCAACTGTCCCATGCTTACTGGATGCCTATCATGGTGGGAAGTCATCCTATAATAGTTTGACATATGGTACGTGCCCCAAAAATCCATTAAAGTCCATGAGTTATCTGACTTCCTGACAGAGAAACCATTAAAAGAAACAACCCTGTTGGATGCTAAACTTCTAGATGAAGAAGTGTTATCCATCCAAGAAGACCCCCAAACATGGGAAATTTACTTAGATGATGCTTCCATAATCCCAACAGGGAAAATGATGGAGGATCCCAAGACTAAAAAAGTGGGGTTGGGAGTTATAATCATATCCGCTGAAAATGATATCATGCTATATTCCTTCCCGATTTCATAAGGATGCACAAATAATGAAGCAGAATACCAGGCCCTCATTATAGGCCTAGAGCTGCCACTTCATGTATGATCTGAACACCAGAAGATATAAGGTGATTCATAACTTGTCATCATGTAGGTCAATGATGACTATACCCTTAAGAAAGAAGTATTGGCCCCCTTGATGAACCATGTTCAAGAACTGAAGGTAGAATTCCCATCAGAACCAATATAGAACTATGTCCCCTGGTCGCAAAATGATCAAGATAATGCATTAGAAAATGCAGCTACAACCCTGGATGATCTAGACTTGGATGAAACAATTATTATCATTTCCCATTGTTGGATGTTATTTCCATTTATTCAGAACAATACAAATGAAATCGATGAGATTAGATCCATTTCTAAGCCTTATGGTCACACCTCCAGTAGGATGAATCCCATAAAAAATTACCTCCAGAGGGACGAACTCCCACTAGATAGGGCTGGAAGAGAATAGATCTAGAGGTGGGAAGTCAAATTTTTCTTGTACAATGCCTTAAAACAAGAAAAGTTTCTCTATAAATGAGGCCCTGATAGAAACCTTTATAGGCCTGTTGATGGAGAAGAGACTGTTGTGGTCATGAATGAAGTGCATGCCAGATCTTGTAGAAAACACCAATCAGCAACCATGCTCTCCCATAAAATTTGAAGGCTTGGGTATTATTGGCCCACTATGATATAGGATTGTGACATATTCACTAAGAAGTTCCATTCCTGGCAAGTTCATTCCAATTTTATTCACCGACCCCTAGAGATACTTCACATAGCTAAGTACTTCTGGCCATTTTATGCCTGGGGGATGGATGTTGTAGGACCATATCCCCTCTCCACATCTACACAATTCAAGTTCAATATCATAGCAACTAAATTATTTTCCAAATGCGCTGAAGCCATGCCCCTTAATGAATTCTGGGAAAAAAGAATTTTTAGCTTTATAAAGGCCAACACCATTACTAGATTTGGTGTCCCTCATATGATACTAACGGACAATGACACTGACTTCTGCTCTGCTAAGTTGGACAAGTTATTCCAGGAATATGGAATCAAATCCAACCATTCATCCCACTACCATGTGGCGACCAACGGGAAGATAGAGGGTTTTAATAAGAATCTATACAAAATACTCAAAAATTTGGTAGATAAGGATAATAAATCATGGACAGAAAATATCCTTCATTCTTTATGGGATTACCAGACCATGACCCGCACTGCCACCTAGACAACCCTGTACTCACTAGTATAGGGGGTAGAGTTAGTTTTTCCTATTGAAATTCAAGTGTCATCACTCAGTATGGCCATTTGTGATTAACTATCCATGAATTAGTAGTCACAGATATGATTTTATGAGTTGGAGCAGTTGGATGAGAAATGGATACACACTTTGCACCATTTGGATGTTTACCAAGATCAGATCACACGAGCCTTCAATAAAAAGGTTTGCCTCCAGTATTTCCTCAAAGGAGAAATGGTGTTGGTCCTAAGCACCCCAATGGTACTTGGGAAGAATCCCCAAATTCTTGATCCAAAGTGGGAGGGATCATATTTCATACATAGGGTATATTCCAATAGAGCATATTCCTTGATATCAATGGATGGACAACTCATCATGGCTTCTAGCAACGCACGGTTTATGAAGAATTACTTTGTGTAACAATGACACTAATAGTCCAAAATATATGACCCTAAAATATGAGTCATCATCCTAACCACATGAAGTTAAACTGTATGGTATTAGTCCTTGAAACATGACATTAAATTGGGATGCTAATGTCCTCATTGCATGACTGTAAACTGCAAAACATAGCATTCTAGCTTCGAGATGTTAAACCACATAACATAAATCTTCCTAATCAAATGACGATAAATTGCACGATCCCTCAGAGAACTATGTACAGCTTGATTCCCATTCATTAGTGGGATACGTAATGACACCTTGACCCTTGATCTTGGGCCATGCACCAAAAAATGCCTCTATTATATCCTCTATCTCCCCATATTTATGAGGGAAACCCTTGTCACTCCTTGTTTCTCACATCGTTTATAACTCATGTGATCTTAGGACTGGTGGTAAGGATACCTTTTTATAAAAAAACTATAGAGAAATATATTAGAACCGACACTTGTAGTAGATGAAACCAACGTACCCCTACTCCCATGTTCAAGCCAGATCGGTACATGGAATATTCAGAACTACATACATCTTGATTCCTATACTTGCATGATATATAGTGATGCCTGAATTTAACATCCATGCCCAGCCACCAACAAAACAATTCCCTCTCATGCCGCTACACATGGCCCTAGCCTTTATATGGAACATTCATAAATACAATTGGCTTGATTCCTACCCTTCTAGGATATATAGTGACGCCCGAATATAAAAGACCAACCTTACCACCATTTAAAAAAATTCCCCTTCCTCCATGTGTAAGTCATACTTGTATGGGGGAATCCCTGAATGGTCCTAACCACATGACATTAAACTGTGAGATTCTTAAAGTGTTAGTTGTGGCCCGATTCTCAATGTTACGAGATCCTGAATATGCCCCAAATTTACTTCTGAAAAAATTTACTGAGATGACATAAATTCCAGTTCTGAATTTTGACACTCATAAGAAGTCAAAGGATCATAATTACCCTTACATATGAGGCAGATCTATGTTGAAGCTCCAATAGTTCATAGTTGATCATGGTCTAGATATTTTTTACATTCCCAGACATATATTTCCCATTTGGAAAACTCTATACTCCAAGAATGCTTGGGTCCCCATAAACATTCATGGACATTAATGATGGAAGGAAAGTGTCCTGCAAAATCATTTTTTTGACTATGAAAATAATGCCCTGGTGGCTCTACATATGTTTTCTACAAAACATCTATCAATCAAAGGAAAATTAGTCCCTTAGAAGAGTGCTCTCCTACCTCCGTATGCCCAATGGATTCTAAGACCCATCTCATTTTTTATGATCTATGTTTCCCTCGAGACTATTGTTTACACCTTCTATCATCACTCATGTCTAAGGAATGAAAGAATATCCTGAACACAATTAAATAAAATCTATTAACTTTCTGTGTGACATAATGTTCTCATTTCATGACTCTAAACTGCACAACATAATGTCCTCGCTGCATGACTCTAAACCGCACGACATAATGTCCTTACTGCAAGACTCTAAACTGCACAACATAATGTCATAGCTGCATGACTCTAAAATTCAAGGCCAGAATCTTCCTTGCTTTATGATGTTAAAATATATATAATTGGTTTAAGCCTAAAGTGATCCCTATTGTTGATTTTTCTATTCTTAAGTGGTGACCCAAAATCCTCATAATCCCTTATTTGTCACACCATGCATAGCTCATGTGAGCTTAGGGATCTCCATGAGAGATCTTCCATGACATCATGAAAAATCAGTCTAGGAATTTTGTCCCAGTAGAATAACCCTAAAAGGCATGATACGATTCTCTTCCCCATAAGGAACCCAATTTCCAGGCTATACAACGTTAAAATATAGGGTACTCTATAAATGAGGCTACCTCACCCTACATATGAGTTAGATCTATGTAGGGGATACTTGATCCCATGAGTGAACAACATCCCGAATGTTTCTAATGTATCATGATACACTCCTTCCATACACCAAACTCCATGATTTGAGTGATCTTGAGTCCTCATAATCTTCCATGGCCAACGGAGATGGAAGGCCAGTGTCCTATGGACACCTTTTGTTTGACTATGAACATCATGCACCAGTGGCTCTGCATATGATGCCTATGATATGACCTTCAATCAAAGGAAAATTAAACCCTAGGAGAGTCCTCTCCTACCTCAGTATTCCCAATGGATTCCAAGCCACGTGACGTCCCTCTAAATTCAAGTGCACTCAAAGTCATGGTTTACACCCTCTTTACTAACTAGGTCCTGGAAATATCAGAACATTCTAGACTGATTCACCTTTGGTCTCTCTTGAGGCTTCCTTAAAATAAATACACCCCATCTATATGCGTGAAGTTGATCCACATATTAAATAAAAATTCTCCCACTCATTTTGGGGTTCCCTAGAAAATTTCAACCAAAAGAAACATCCCCTTTCATGCTTAGGCACACCCTTTTTTAAGAGGTCAGATGTTGTGTCTAGAAAGGTCCCAATATCCATAATTATTCATGGCCATCAAAGATGGAAGGACAATGTCTTATAGACACCTTTGTTTGACTATGCACATCATGCCCCATTTGCTATACATATGAGGCCTATAAGATGACCATCAATCAAAGGAAAATTCATCCTCAGGAGAGTCTTTTCCTATTTCCATATGCTCGTATGTCATTTATGTCCCATATCACCCCCCAGATTTGGAAATCCCCTCTAGATAAAGACTTACATATCCTTTACTTTTCAAATTCCCAAATATAGAAAAGATTTCTAATTGAACTGATCATTCACCAATTCTCCCCTATGTAAGTAAGAATCATGTGGGAATGGTTTGCCATCCAAATATGATATGAATGTCCCTAATACCTTTAGACATCATCCCTCAGATAGGCCACCCACTGTGTCCCCCAACCTCAAAACAAATTCAAAGTTTTTTAAATCATCCCAGGCCATTGGATATGGAAGGCCATTGTCTAGGAGACACCTTTGTTTGACTATACACATCATGACCCAGTGGCTATGCATATAAAGCCTACAAAACAACCATCAATCAAATAAAATTCTTCCTTAGGAGAGTCCTCTCCTACCTCTGTACACCTAAAATGGTTTACATGCCTCATACATGTCCAAAAATCACAAATTCAGGGTCAAGAAAAATCCTTCATTAATGTCCGAAAGTAATTAGGACATTCTTGGAAGATGAATCCCAAAATAGGGCCCCTACCCTGTCAAGTTTGGTCAAATCTATTCAACCTAAAACATCAGTAATAAGTCTGATTGGAAAAAATATGAACTTACAACAAAAAATACACAATACTCACCAGAGTAAAAACCCGAAAAGGGAATCCATATACAAAAGTCAAGTATCAGCTCTTTAAACCTATACTGTGTATAGTTAAAGAAAAATAAAAAATGTTGAGATATCAAAATATATGTAAAGCTTTTTAAGTTGAAAACCCTCAAAGGGAAGCCTTGGTAAAAGTCAAGTTATACCCTCTAAGCTCGTATCAAACGATCTTAGGAAAAAATTAGGGTGATAATGAAAAAGACACATTTTTTTGAGATTTTCCATGAAACCTCAGTAATAGTCGAACTACGCTTGCTGAATCCCACTGCTCAGGAAAAAATTAGAGCCCTATTTGATTATTTCATTTCACTAGTTTTGAAACATGGTTTAAAATTAATGCCTGACCGAAATGATGTTTATATGGTTGATTGTGATCAATTTAATTGACAATAAATGGAAAATAAGAAGTATTGGGAGGAAAATTAGTTCCATTGAGTTCAAAAAAAAGGAACATCCCTAGTTTAGATTCTCTCCATAGTATCAAAGGAGAATGATTAAACATCATGATTCAGAGAAATTTACAATAAGGCTCAACATTCCCTTTCTAGAAAAATGGCAAGCGACTAACGTAGGATATCAAGAATTTGATCTAATTAATCTCTCTCATCTGCTTCATCCTTGACCACCGGGTGCACGCATTCCATAATAGTTGTGAGTTCCTACCCTTTATTTTGGACAAATTTTTAATTGGAACCAAAATAGGCCAGTTGTTCCTTCAATATTGCTATGTGGGTCTCAAATTCTCACATCTATTCCTTTTGGGAGATCACCAAATCACGAGCCTTCACCTCTTCAGCCGTTAGGTGGTCGAGTAACTCTGAAACATCTCATAAGGTAATTACCTGATGATGGAAAGAATTTAATTTGGAAAGTTTATCCTAACAATAAGAAAGGTCTTCTTAGTCTTTGAAAATGTAGTAGATAATAAGATGAAGATGCTGGTAATCAAATCCACCATACCCTAGATCAGTGAATAACCGCGAAATGTTGTCAGTCTTGTCGGTAAAGCTAGCCAAATGTGTTTCCGTGGTAAGGTCGCATAACTGATGCCATGCCTACTCCACACTGCTTGATGCCTCCCCATGAAACCAAGGCCTTGAACCTCCTCCATCACAATTGGTCTATAGGAAAGAAGTGTCATTACAAGAGTGGGAAGGGACCTAAGATAGGTTTTCCAAGATGGGGGGATCTCCTTACCCTCAGATGGTTCGACCACTGGAGTTGGTTGTAGAGGACTAGCCGCAGGTTCTGGGGTGTCCAGTGACACTCTGTTGGGACCAGATTCATTAGTTTCATGGGTCATATCCACAGGAGAGTGGTAGTCTGAATCACTCCCCACTGAGATAGTCCACACAAATGAAGTCCCTTCTAGATGCATATGACGGTGAATCGAGGGTCTTCTTACCATAAGTGTAGGAACAAATGGAATAGTCATTGTGGCCACCACAAGGACAAGAATAGAAGATTTATCTTTCACACTCTCTATAGAAGAAGTGATATATGGAATGGCCATAGAGGTCAAGATAAGGCCAAGGATGGTTAGTGGCTTCTAGACCCACCAAACTGGTTTTCTCATCACCTTGTCAGGGTTACAGTCCACCCATAATTGGGCATATTCCAGTGAGAGAAAAGTGGATCACATCATATTGGGGATGATAGGTGCCTCCCTGCATCATCATAATCCATGACTATCTACAAATTGTGGGATGATATTCTCCACTTAACTGAATTATAGGAAGAAGCACAATATTTTTAGGGCACCCAAATTGCCTGCTGAACTGGTAAGGGAGATATGGCTCACAAATGGCCAATCGATCTATGAGAGTGGTGATCATCCCATATCAAGGTACGATAATGTATGAGCACTCCTATGAAGAACTGCCCCTATCACCCATTAATGACCCATGAGGGGTAGGGTGGGGGTGAAAATGAGAAGTGGGAAGTGTCATTCAGCAACCTGACTGCACCACTAACACTTAAAGTCATGGGACAGACAATAGAAATGTTGAGAAGGGCATGTTGAAAGTTGGAGCGAGGAACCCTC
The DNA here is from genome assembly GCA_963277665.1 of Viscum album. Classification (NCBI taxonomy): domain Eukaryota; kingdom Viridiplantae; phylum Streptophyta; class Magnoliopsida; order Santalales; family Viscaceae; genus Viscum; species Viscum album. The sequence continues at coordinate 2,078,495,011 of OY728143.1, read as the reverse complement.
GTAGTTTGTTGATATTCATATCCAAAGAAGTGTTTTTATATCCACCCATACAGAAATTGAAATGGTGTTTTGAGATGATGTGGAGGTCTACCTTCTTGTATCTGTCCCAAAAACTCATAAAGCCAGGTTAGAGTAGGAGTGGCCAGATTAATTGGTTGACGCTTTTCCAGCACAACTTCCATCATCAGAGTGAAATTCCTAACCCCAGTATATACATCATGGGATGGGAAGATCCATCCACTAAAAAACATTTAAAATAAACCTTCTCATATAAGCACAGGTGGTACATCTGATTGAAGCTCATATCCCCATAAATTATATCGTCCTACTTCGAGGGTAGTGTAATATGACCCTAGAATCTGTCAAGACTGACGTGATGAATGAGTTTGACTACAGTGAGATCTCATCTTAGGAATGTTCACCTAAAAAAATAACCATATTGAAGGCTCAAATGGGATAAGTGAGCGAGCATGGAGAGGATGATCAAGTAATCTCCCTGCCATGACCAATAGGCTCCTTGTCAATGGGGACACATGATCAGTATTATCCCAAGTGGTGGCTACCAGAAGAAACTCGGCATATATCTATCCAAGGATGGGGATACCTCAAATATGGTGGATGTCCCATAAGATAATTCCCACCCCCCATGCGACACATGGAAGGTGTTGGTGCTTCAACACTAGCGACTCAGTAGCTCAAGAAAGATTTCGCATGGGGAGAAGGCTGTAAACTAAGAGAGCTAGGCTGCCTGATATATGTTCACCGCCTCCAACTAGTCAGGGGACTCTAAATAGGTTTGGTGTACCCATAATTCCCATGCCCATTTTTCAAAGAAGTATATTCTACATCACATGTCCCATTTGGTACTCCACCCACCATTAGGGTTTTCTCGGGAAAGATTTATAATCAACGGGTACTCTTGGGTGACTATTCTTGAAGCAGTGCTGCAGAACCTTTGATCGCCCTAAGTCCACGCCGAGCATTTTAATATGAACAAATTTTCTTGAATTAGAGTAGCCATGACCTATCCTATTGATGAAATGTTGTCCTGATCATGACCTTATGGTGCTTCTAATATAATGAAAGGAGTATTAGGGTCAACTAATGGAAAATAAACATAATCAGGAAGACCAAATCCATAAAGTGGAAATTTCATAGACAATGGGTAGGCTAGGAGCTATGGCATAAGGATATATTTTAAGAAGTTGTCATGAGGAATAATTTAGGATCGAAGATGGTCCTTTCTATCCTCAACTAAATTTTCCCTTGTCTTGGTCGATTTAGCCATAGTCAGTGAATGATCCATTGAAGCTTTCCCAGAAAGATCCAAAATCCGACAAAAAGTTATTCCAATAAAAATTGTTGGATAAAGTCCAAAAAAAATGGCTAAAGGACATAAAAAAGTATCCACGTGGGACTCTGGGTACTGCTCCCAGAAATTGTACACAACTTCCATTTTCCATGTGCTACACGATACGTGGAAGAATTTCTCATACACAACACAATATGCAGAAGTATTATACTATGTACAACCACGGTAAGCAAAAGTCATGTAAGACGCTGGCCCACGGAGTGTCAACCATCAAATAGAAGGGTTTACGGAAAGAAGAAACTGTGAACCTATTCCTTTCTATGATGATGTTTAAAGTTTCAGTTTATAAATTTATATTTGTATTTTTAACTCTTAAAGTATAGTTTGCTATTTTAAGTTTGGTGTGTGGGACACACAAACTACATAGTGTTTTCCTATGCATAAGTCCAGATTTTGGTTTTAAATTCCATGATGTAGTTGGTGAATCCCAAAATCCATTTCGTGGGTAGAAGAAATTGTGAATATTTTGATTCGTGGAACGTACAAAGTGGTTTGTGAATACGAAATTCATAGAAAGAATGGTATGAAGATGTAGAGAAAGCTAAGGGAGAGCCGAGAGAACATTTTGTCGTGAGAAATGGTAAAATACAAATGACATAGTCCCTTATATATAGGTGTGGTCCCCTCATACTATACCAATCTATTCTACCAAAAACCACTTTAGTTCAAGACCGCTTCTACATTGTAATAGTCTTCTTTTCATTCATAACAGACCCCATTCCGATGGGGGTAATTTTTTGGGTCCTAATAACTTCGCAAAGGGAAGAAAATACCCCCACAATTACTTTGAATAAGAAATAGAGAATTAATATAAGTCTAATAAAGAGAATGGATAAAAATTTAGTTGCAAACTTTAGAATAAACTTGAAGGAATTAAATTTCTAATAGAGTTTCAAGTGACCCGCATACCATCATTGGGAAGGGTTTGCAGAATGCATGGACCGAAAACCACTAATACAGGGAACGACCGATGAGGCACTGGTGCACGGACCGATGGCCAATGATCCCAAGAGTCCACGAACCACATTAATAGTGGAATCAAGTGCGCAAATTCCATCCATATACCGTCTCACGAACTTAGAAATTCGCAAATGAAGAAAATTAGTAGGGTTCCATGAACCATAACTTGCAAACTGTAGCCTACGTAAACCCCGGTTGACCGAGTCTCCCATAGATTGAGATATCTCTTCATGGGATTCTAAAAATGGTTCCACATGCCCATAAATATGTTCTTCTCGATGATCTATAAAGGGAGAACAGAAGGAATTGAAAATGATGGAAGAATAAATCATGTAGAAGACCCTAGATGTTGGAAGTAAGAATTCAGAGAGGATTCCGACTTTGGTTTTGAATCATCAACAAAGCTCAAAACGCGAACCACATTTCCGCAAGTATAACAAGCCACAAACCATAAAAATAAATAACATAATAATAATGGGAAAACTGCAAACCTAATTGGTGTTATCATGAACCACACATTCATCTCGGATGAACTCCCCGCGAATGACTGGTTCCAGGACCCTCCTTCAAAATGGTGTTCCGCATAGTGTATCACTATGTAGATTGAACCCGGTGCCATGTACTGCATAAGTACACAAATGGAACCTGAAACGACATGGATGATCACATCCAGGACCACGTACCACTCTAGTGCATGGTGGTCCATACCCAAGAATGTGTACTACTCCAGTACACAGATGACCCCTATGTCTGCATACCACTATGGTATGCAGAGCTCCCCCCATCCCACATAAGAAAAATATACACGGAATGGGGTACCTTCGGGTTTCCTTCCCTCCAGCTTCAATATTTCCCCTCTATTACCGTCTTGTCCTCTATAGCTCTTCCACGAACTAGTTTTCCAACATCAGGATAAAGCCTCCCCTAAATCCACTGGACTCATATGATCTGATCATCGGGTGCATCAGTGCACCCCTTTGAGTCTAAATACCCATGGAAAGTGGATTCACAAAGGCTCTCCCCCCAACGGTTTAGACTCCATGAATTTATGTAAGTCTACATTCCCATGGTAACATAGAGTGCAACCTTGGGACGCCGATGTAAAACTCCTAATTATAGGGATTAAGGGTTATCACTTTCTTTTCCATTCATTAAGAAATGATGATTAGTTGAAGGAATCGTATTCACTTCTCCTTTTGATGAGAGGCGATATTCCCCGCTTTCCCATAATGCGTTCTGGGGAACCCCACTAAGGTATATCCCCAATATTTTGAGGGCCAAGCCACATGAAATTTAATGTTATCCCTATTTTAAAGGATCATCACTCCATGCCCTCTCGCACCGTCGCCCGACTTCTTCCTCCATACGCCCACCCTCTCCCATCAGTGGGATAAGTGGTGTGTGGTTGGTTGGATCCCTCACATCCTCTTTTTTCTTACACCAAGTATGAATCACATGGGAATAGAGTTTTGTGATGATCACAACATCCACATGACAAACCCAACCAAACTTGAACTATGAGAACTCTGATTTCTATTCAAACTAGGATATGTAGGATGCTTGTATAAAGGCCCGAGCTCAAAAGGGTTCCCTTCTAAAAGGGTTAAAACAATCATTTATCCTCAAATGGGAAGCTCTCAAGCATATTCACCAACCCAAATTGAACTATGAGAACATTATTCATGTTCAAACTAGGATATGTAGGATGCAGACTTGAAGGCCTGAGCTCAAAAGGATTCCCTTCCAAAAGGGTTCACCCAATCATGTCCCCTCAAATGGGAAACTCTCATGCATAAGCATTAACCCATTCCAAACTACGTGGTATCTAATTATTATCTCAAGGATATGTAGGAAACCCATTTTATGGGTATGATCACAACATCAAGACATTTCTTTTCCCCCTAGTTGACAATAAACTTGAGTGTTCCCTATTACATGTCTTAAGTCTGTATCACCTCTGTAACATGAAATCCTCATGTGCTTATGACGGTCCTGAAAATCAGGGGTAACCTCTGGATATAATCTTCAAGAATAAACCATGGATTCAAGAACATATTAACACGATTTAAATATATAAGGGAGTCCTAGAGTAGGAAATAATTTTCCCCAAAAGGGAGGGATGGGCCTGACTTCCCATCCTCTCGACCAATGGAGTACTTAAGTGTCGTTGGCCAAATCGTCATCCAAAAAGAACCTACATTTGGAAAGAAATTCATGAATCATGGATACTAGGGCAGTTGGGTGTTTCTAGCTTTATGAATAAACCCACTGGAGACCATCCGATGAAGTTATATCCTAAGAGGAATGATTGAAAAAATACTTGACCCCATGCAATCACCCACTGAGACCATTTGACTGTGGCACCTCTTTCGTAATGCAGAAGGGGTACACTACCCAGTCAATGTGTGGTTAATCCAATCCCCCTTAAAAGATAACGAATCAGATTGGGTTGAAACATAAATGAGTGTCCATTCTCATCAGACCATTTTGGTCCAGTCCAACACTCCCACCTCTGGTGAAAACAATAATATTGTTAATTGTATTCATTTCCACCAATACAATGACTAGGCCTTAAATACCATTTAAAATAATAATATTATTTTTGTATTATTTTTCAATATAACTCAATGATGTGTGAAACATTAGATTTTGAAGAAACCTATTGTTGCGTGTCGAGTACTCTTTCAGAAAAAGAGTCCCCTTTAATATAAAATTAATATCTTAGTCATAAATATTAATAGATATGAAAATGTATTATTCTATAAATATCTAGTATATCGCATTGATTTACTAATATTTTTTTATTTCTATATCATTTTATGTGGGGGTGATTATTCTAGTATACTGGGTTGATACATACTTCCTCATTTAAACTGTTTTATTTTATGTTTTTTTGTTCAGTTGTAATGTTTGGAATTTTAATTTGTTCATAGATGACTAATGTAATGATCATTTTTAATGTGATAAATTTTGTCTATTTTTATTTATTTTGTATGTATATAATGTTATATAATATGTAATAACATTTATTCCGAAAAAAATATCATTTAAAAATTATGGGTCGTTACAAAAACCATAAAGGATTCTAATAAAACCACCAAAGAAACTGAGACTAGTGGATGAAATCTTCTAAGATCTCACTCTATAAAAATATACTTCCATGGAAAACTAGAAAAATGGTTTAGAAAAAGGATGAAAAAATCTACAAGTAATATCTATCAAGTAATATAAATTCATAAAACATAAAAAATCCCCTAAAAAATCCATGATAAAGAACACAACAACTAAACTCTGAGACAACCTCAAAAGAACCTCACCCAAAAGCCTCAGACATTACACTAAAATAAGAGGCATTAAAAGGTTTCTATTTCAATAAAAACTTGCTAGAAGGTCACATGAGAGAAAACATGGAACTATTGGAAATGAACAATGCATAGACATGACTCACCAAGAGCAACATAGTCTGGCCTTAGGTCAAGTTAGGGTAACCTGAGATCACATTTTTGGAGCACAAAATTTCGGTAGTTCCAATCAAAACATCAAATCATCATAAAAACTACCGCTCAGTTTCCCCAATACTTAGCTAATATTTTTTTTATGTAGAACAAGAAAACAAGACCTCTAGTCCAAAATAGGCCCACATCATAACAAGTGAGTAGAAATAATAACAACCACTGAGGCATAAGCATTTCAAAAGAAACCACCATACCACATGGGATATTCAAAAAGTGTGAAATGTAGAACGAACACCTAAAAATATTCTCCAAATAATCAAAACCAAACCAAAATATAACTTATACTAGGCTCACACAAAAATATAAATCTACATCTTTACAAAAATCACATTAGATAAACCCCCAGATATTTCGAAATCTCCCAAACACAAACCAAAGGTCCTTTACAAGAACTTAATTCCATGGTTAGGGGAAAACAAATAAAGAAATTATAACAAGAACATCCTTGTTTTATTACCACATAAAATGGAATTTTAAATATTAGGGAAACCAAAATCCCCTTTTCTTAGTCTTCCAAAATAGGGAAAAATAATTCCCATGTAAAAGAAAAGGACACCCTTTAAATATGAATTATAAAATAATAGTGGTCTCCCCACCATATTTTAATTTCACTTAGATTCAAACTACCTCAAATCAACTCATTAAAAAAAAGAATTCAAACAAGAAAAATGAAAAAAAATTACATAAAAACATATTCTTAAACCCCCAAGTTATAATAAAAAAATGATACTAGAAAACAAAAAACATCACCAAAAAGAAACCAGGGTCAACCAAAATACAACTATTAAAATTAAAAGGTCTATAAGAAGAAAAAAACAATATCAAAGGAAAATCTAATGGTATTTACTCCAACACCAGATTCAACAAGGTAAAACTTTATTTTTGAGATCCTACCTAATTAAAATCCATAGTTAAGAGAGTCTTGGCTTGCTGTAGTGTCAATATGGGTAACCTCCTAGGATGTTTCTTAGGGTGTGTGTGAGTGAGGACAAAGCACACTGAAAGAACCTATTTTATCCAATTAGGATAATCATTATTCTGATAAGTAACCTTGGTGGGTAAAAAATTGTGGTGTACTATGAGGGAAACCAAGGCATTATAAGCAACTCATGGTGTTATTTGACTTGGTTCTTGGCCTAGGGAAGGTTAAGCCATGAAATCTCTGCTACCGGCTTCCAATTTCTTCTCCTCTTAAGTAACATTCAGCTTCACCACAATAATACATTGTTTGGGATAAGTTTCCATAAAATCAGAACTTTATTTTGAAAAAAATATTGTTACTGCCATCTCTCTCTATATTCTTTAATTTTTAACAACTCCTAGATTGTTGGTATGCTCTCGACGATTGAGAACTTTCTCCTTTCATCTATTTTTCTTTTCTATTTACACTTTATATATATACTATCGATGTTATAGTATCATATAAAATACTACTTTTACCCATGAAATTTACTCTTTGATCACTTCACACTTCCTTGAATGTTCTTTTTCTTAGTTTAACCATTTCCTTCAATACTCAATAAAAAAACTTCCCAAACCATGTCTAATTATACGCGTAATCAATTTTTTATTTCCAACTCAAGATTATCCCTCAAGGATAAAACTTTCTATTCAATTGTTTTTAAATCCTTAACTTTATCCATGATAGAATTATAAAGTTCATTAATTATCTTAGTCTTTTCCAAAATCTTTAACCTACATTTCACTTATTATTAACAATTTACTTGATGTTTTTCATATTATTTCAGAACATTCTCAAGATGATCAACTTAAGATTCAAGATTATTAATATAATTTGAATATTTCATAAATAACTATATGATATTCATATTATTATTTATCTATAGATAAATATCCTTGCTGCTAATCATTTTTTTTCATTTTTAAATAGCCAGTTTTTGGGTTACCGGTACCCATATAAAGCCATTGAACCATTCAAAATCAGGAAAACACATCCAAAATCCAAATTCAAAATTCAAAAACAAAGAACATCGAGCCAAGTCTCAAATAGAGACATCGTACGCCACATGCCTCATGACGCACAGCCTCCTCGAGCCTTGCATCCACCATAAAACATCCCACCAGAACAAAAATCCGGCGAACCCAACCACCGGGGAGACGTCTCCGTCCCATGACAGAAAACACCAGAAGCAGCAGATCCAAACGCAAAAAACCTCAAACAGGTCATGGAAACCACATATGCAACGACACCACACAAAGTAAGAACAACATCCTCGAAACAACAGACTCAACAAAAGCTCACAAATCAACAAAAAAAAAGCAATATTAGAGCCAAAAGAATAGATTAACCAACTCCAAAATCCTAAGATCGAATCCCAACCCACAGCTTCAGATCAAAGTCATCTATCAGAAAATCACTACGATTATCAACACCACAGAAGGACATGAGCTGGAGAAGAAAGTCAGAAGCCCACAGTGCACCGTAATGAAGATCAGAAGGTCTCGTTGCCACCGAACAGAACGACCACATCAGACATGGTGAAACCCCAATGTGCTCACCCACAGACTTTTATGTTTAATAAAAACATAGTTTTAACACCTTTTGTGAGATCTTACTTAGCATCTTTTTCCTCATTAGTAACAAACACATTTATCTAAAATTTCATTCCACCTGTATTTCCAAAATTAACGTCCCTTTTAGGAAAAAAAATATTTATTTTTTAGTGAATTAAAATTACCATTCTTCTCTATAAAATCTATTTAGAAACCTAAAATTATTGAGTTCAATATTTCTATAATGAAAACATTATAGGGGTTATTTACTCGAAAATATTTCTTTTCATATTTTAGACTTCATTTCCACAAGTGATACATAATAATCACTTATATCTTCTTAAATTTGACCCTATTGACCCTATTAATTCTCCATAGATCTAAAATAATTTTCTATACTTGAATGTTTTGAAGATATTTCCTTTTTGACTATCATTTTATATAAGATATGTTTTTTTATAGATCATAAAGATAAAATTCAACAATGATTACTTATTTTGGTATGGACACTTTTGTATTATAAATTTGTGTTAATCACCATATGATATTATTTACTATATAATCATCTTTTATCTCCTAAACAGTTTCAAGAATATCTCCAAATAATTTTATAATTAGGTTGATGAAACTATCAATATTTTCACTTGAAGTCATATTCAAGTCATTAAAATAGTTTTGAAGAACTTACAACTCTACATCGTTTACTTTACTATCACTATTGTTTATATTGACAATATTTCCCACATTTCTTTTTATTTTTTTTAAAAAATATAATTCATGTGTATCTAAATAGAAAATAATCTTGAAATGGAAATCTAGGCCTTAACATCAATATTCAACAATATATTTTTATCTTCCATTATAAATTTTCCAATAGGATCACAGACTTGAATTCTATAAACTATTTTCATCTAAAAATAAAGTACAAGAGATTATAAATTTGAACTCATTATGTTTTTACAAACCTTGTAATTTACTATATAAAATATGGTTTATCCCTTTACATTTACAACATTCCCCATGATAAAAAGTTCCTCTGAAAAATTCACTAAGAAATAATATATATATGATACCACTTATTGTAACGTATGGTCCCACTGTATATCATAATATGGTGGATGAATTATCATGAAATGATTTTTTTTCATATCATAAATTCAATTGGATATTTTATTTATGTTGTTATGGACACATTGATTCTATAACACTAGCACAATAAAAAACAATAAATGGGAAAAATCATATATATATTTACTTGGTTCACCCACACTAGGATACATACAAGGGGAAAACTGTAGGATCGAAATAACGATGTATATTCTCAATATACAAGAGGGGGGGTGAATTGTACACTTTAAAAATTCCTTTGAAACCTTTAAAGTTGGTTACAGATAACTATGTTTTCCTTAGACAAGGAAAGTTCTAAGTTTAACAAAGTTAAACTAAGCAGATTCACAACACCTCTAACACCAATTGGAGAATTTGAACTACGGTTTACAATATGAGATTCTACCTTAAAGAGTATAGAATCTAAACTTATCAGAGTAAAAGTGTAAGGAAATATAAGAAGGTTATACTTTCCTTACAATGCAATATGCAGCGGAAACAAAAAATTAGTCAAACTACAAGTAACAAGATATAAGTCTTTTAAACCAAAGAGAAGGGTATCCAACAACCTTGGATAAAGGTCCCTTGATTTATACTTTCAAGAAAGTATGTCTTACCCACACTAGGGTAATCCCTTGATACGAAGATCGGAATCTCTGTCTTGCTATCCCCGCAATCCCTCAACTTCAAGGTAGTTGGAACCTCTATCTTCCTCAGCAAGGAAGCACTCGAACTTCAAGGTAGTCGGCACCTCTGTCTTCCTATCCTCGGAAGTCATTTAATGTAATCACCAACATTTGGAGTCACACGAAGAAATCTGAACGAGTAGTTCAGTACACACAATGCATGAAAATCTTCTCTCTCTAGAAATCACCTTAATAGCATATGGTCTCTAGATCGATCAAATTTGTTATTATATCAAGCTCTTTCAAATGAGCTCCTATTTATAGGCAAATTTCCAATGGTCGGATCCTTCCTCCAATGGTCATATTTTCCATGAAATTCGGAGGGACCTGTACACATGTAACTCAACCAATGGTAAATTAGAAACAAAATATACGGCATTGTTTAATAATAAATCATGTATAACTGAATTCATGACATCTTTTTGAAATGGATAAAAAGTAAGTAAGATCCATATAAAATTTCTGAGTGTAAGAAAATTAAAAGTTCAGAGTCTAACCAAAGTGAAATTCAGAGTCTATGTTAAGAAATGTTCGGATTCTGTTTTATAGGAATTCGGAGTCTGGTTTCACCAGGGATCAGAATCTGAACTTGCAGAGTTCGAAGTCGAACTAGTAAAAGTTCGGAGTCAAACTTCATAAGAGTTCGGAGTCGAACTACTCAAGAGTTTGTAGTAAAACTACTCAAGAGTTCGGAGTCGAACTGCTTAAGAGTTCAGAGTCGAAATACTTAAGAGTTCGGAGTCGAACTACTTAAGAGTTCGGAGTCGAACTACTTAAGAGTTTTGAGTCGAACTTCATAAGAGTTCAGAGTCCAATTACTTAAGAGTTCAGAGTCGAACTACTTAAGAGTTTGGATTATAACTACTTAAGAGTTCAGAGTCGAACTATTTAAGAGTTCAGAGTCAAACTTCATAAGAGTTTGGAGTCGAACTAATTAAGAGTTCAGAGTCGAACTACTTAAGAGTTTGGAGTCGAACTACTTAAGAGTTCAGAGTCGAAATACTTAAGAGTTAGGAGTCTATAATTCGGATTGGAACTTCATAACAGTTTACATCCAGAATTCGGGTCTTAAAAACAGAATGCTCCAAATCTTTACATTATATGATTCTGGGATTTTGGTTAAGAATCTGGTTTTTGTACTTAAGAGTAATATTTCTATGTATAAGAAAATTTAGGTTAGGGTAAATTTCCATAAATAATTAAATTTTCCTTATGGAGGTAAGACATAAATTTGCTTATGTATAAGGTGTTTGTGATTTTAAAAACAATAAGGAATGGAAAAGTCATAAGGAAAACCTTATTGACTCAAAAATCCCCCCCTTTTTGGAAATCACAAACATCCTTTCGAAAAAGCATATAAGGATTTTGAAAAAAAATATCATTAGACTTTGAAATTAAAACTTATCTCCCTTTGTTCATGGATGCAATTTAATACAACTAAGTCTCCCTTAGGCATTGAAACTCTAAGGATTGTATTCTGAATTTCCAGAGTGGAGTTCTCATTATTATGTGAATGAAAAAATTCGAAGTGAGAAACTCCCCCTTACTTTAAGAATATTTCACTTAGAAATTTTTCTTTCTCCTCCTTAGGAGTAGTTCTTTTTCCTTCTCCCCCTTTGTGATTTTCAAAAAGAATTAAAGGGTATGGAAAAGAAAATATGGTACCTGAAACATTATTATATGACAAGATACAACGAACCAAATAACATTTCATTAGAGTTGGGAAAAACTTTATAAACAAAGACAACTACAACAAAATATCGGAGTGGGTTCATTTGTCTTCCTTTTCCTTAGGAATGATCTTCTTTAACAAGGTTTTGAGATTATTTAGGTCACTTTGGTCTTCCTCGACTTACCACTCCAAGGATTTTTTCTTTTCTTCTTGGACTTTTAAAGCTTATGCCTGAGCTTATGCCTGAGCCTCCATGGATTCTTTCTGCAACTTTATTTTTTCATCTTACTGAACGACTCGTTTTTCAAGCTCAATCTGGAGATTTCTATCATTTATAAGATTTTGAGCCAGATAATTTTCCTTGTCATTTAGTTCCATCACTTGTTGACTCTGGGAACTCTGCTCAATAATCAGCTCATCTTGAAGATTATTAATCTTTTTATCTGCTGTGTCAAAGGCATTTTGAACTTCATCCTGAAAACTTTCAAACTGAACTAAATCTTCATCGACTCTCTTAGACCACTTTGTTATCTTACTGCAGGACCTTTTATGCACATCATAATCAATAAGAAAACTTTTTTTTTTAGCTTTGAGCTTCACAAACTTATCCATGACCATCGATAAGGAATCCGATTTCTGATTCATAATTTGTTGCAGCATCTGGCATCAGGAATCTATTATTGGAAAAATCGGAATGGTGTCCACCAAATTCCTCAGAGATTGAACCACAAAATCATGCCCATGAGATGATGATTCCGAATCAGATACATCTTTTTGAGATTTCTCTTCTTAAACTTGCACTAGCTTCCTTCTAGAGGTACCACCAACCTCTTTCCTCCTGATGACATCTTTTATAGGAGTATCCATGAGAACTTGCTTCCCCTTATCAGATTTCAGAATGAGTTCCTCATTAAGAGATACTTCCTCGGATTCAGAAACTTGAATAATCTGGTCTTCATATGGTTTCTGTTTTTCTTGTCCTTTCTCAAGAAAATTCCTCTGATAGGATTCTTCCTCATCATACAAGACATTTTCTTCTTCTTTTTCTTACTGTTTCTTGCTAGATTCCTCAACTCCCTTTCTTAGAGTTAGTAACTTTGCGGATTCAGCCTTATCTTTATAGTTCTGTACTTTCTTGATGAGGGTATCCAAATCTTCACTTCCCCCTTCTTCTTCTTCTTCTTATTCTTCTTCTTCTCCCTCTACCTCTTCAGCAACTTATTTTTAAGCTTCTTCAACTAATTATTTACCCTTGACTTTTTTCGGAGTGGTATAGTTCTTGGCTGGAGTTTCTGGTAAAGAAGGCTCTGTAAGGAAATATTTCGGAACTGGAACCAGCTCAGCCACTAACTCTGTATCTCTCAGCAAAGATTGCACCACTTCAGCTTCAGACACTTTCTTTTTCATTTTCTTCTATTTAGCCTGATTCTCTAGCTCTTCCGCAGCTTTTTCTTTTAAGGCTTTAGCCTCTACAGGGTCCAATCTGAATTGTGGATCCCCTTCCTTCCTATTCTATTTGTCTTCCCTCCACTTGGCCGCCACTTCATCTATATATGTTTTCTGATTCTTCGGCTTGGGGGGAGCAGATTGAGTTTCCTTAGCTTTAGGATTTTCTTCATCAGGAACCACTTCCTTAACCTTTCTCTTCTTCCTTTGCTTTTTTGATGGTTCCGGAGTGTGTGTTTCTTTCTGAGCTGCTTCAACCTCTTCCACAGATAGAGGGTAAAATTCTCCGGATTCACTGGAAAAACCCATCTTCATCCTCTTCAAGGTATCATCACTAACCAGCATAAGCTTGAAATTCCTAACTTTTGATTTGCATGCAACCTTGAAGGATTCTAAGCACCAAACAATCAGCTTAGATAGTAAGGCAGGGAACTTGATTATCTGAGCTCTCAAATTGCCTTCTTTTATGTTCTTGATCATAACTAAGACATGACTCATCAGATTTATCTTTCTTTGATTTACCAATAAATCTAAGACATATATATATATCACTTTTCTTCAAATTGTCTTTATCACCTCTTCTTGGAACCAGAAAACCTTGCACCCAAAGATGAAGGATTCAATTTTTCGGAGTGAGACGAGTAATCTTAATGTTTAAATCATCCTTAAGTCCAAGACACTTCAATGCTTCTCCTTGTTGAAACTTACTTGCACATCAGGAAGTTTGTGTGAGCAGAATTCAGCTTCTCCTCCATAGGATAAACCCACCAAGCTCGCGACCTTGGTGTAAGATAGCTTATAAGTCTTCCCATAAGACTTGAAAGAAAACCACTCTCTGTCATCTTCCATCTGGAAGGAAACAGACTCGTAGAACTCGATCAACAAATCAGTATAAACCGGATCCTGTTTATCTGACTTTACTACGCATACATCTTCTCATCCATTCAGTCTAATATTATTTGAAATAATGGAATCAAGCTTATAGAAATCCGGATGAACTAACCTTTCCCTGAAGACTAACCACTTAGAGATTGGTTTCTAAGTTGACATATCTTGAGATGTTTCTTCAGCAGACATTTGGATTGAAGAAATATGAAAGATTCAGAATAGCTTTGGAATGTTCGGAACCGGTCTTAAGAAGAGAAGAAGGGCTTCAAGATGCGAAATATTTCAAAAATTATGTGGGACGGGTCTTTGGGGTCCCCTTTATATAGGCGATGGATGTGACCGTTGGTCTTCCAAAAGCCATATAACGGTTGAAAAAGCTTTGATGTGATCTGACGGTCAAAACAACTTCTGTAAGGAAAAATCTGACTCTGATCTTTTGAGGTTTTAAAGAAAACATTCAGATTTGAATAAAACTAGAATCCAAACTTTTTAAAACTTAGGAAAATACCAGCAACCAAAAATATGATTACGAAACTATAAGTAAGAAAATCATAGCTTTTGGATTGGCTAGAAAGATTGTTCATAATTGGTAATATTCTTCTTGAAGAAATAAATTTAAAAACAAACTCATTACAAAAATTCCGATACGAAAATATCGTTAAGAAAACTCTAGTACGAAAAACTCCATTTCGAAAGTTCTCAGTATGAAAATCTCCATTCCGAAAGTTTTTAGTACGAAAATATCCATTCCGGATGTTTTTAGTACGAAAATCTCCATTCCGGAAGTTTTCATTCCGAGAATATTAATCCTGAAAATCTCAATTCCAGAAATTTCTATTCTGGAAATTTTAGTTTCAGAAATTTCCATTCTGGAAATTTCAGTTCCAAAAAGTTTGAAAAACTAACTACGAAAATTTTAGTTACACTAAGTTTGAAAAACAGATCAAAAAAAATTTAGTTACACTATCAATCAAATGTACTCCCCCTATGAAAAAGGGTTTATTACTGTTAGGAGAATTGTTCAACAAGAAGTTAATAAAGAATGATTAACTTATGGTTATCATTCCTAACTTTTGTTTAATGTATTCATATCTATCGGAGGGTAATGATTTTGTGAAAATATCAACAAGTTGATCTTGCATTCCGATAAACTGAAGAATTATATCTTCTTTAGTTTTGATAATATTTTCAAAATTTCTTTTGTTACCAGTCATGTGCTGAGAACATCCACTATCCATATACCATGTATTTTTGTTGGTACTCTCTTTATCTTCCTGAAAACAAGAAAAAAATTAGACTTTCGGAATCCAAACTTGTTTGGATCCGAGATTTCCAGACAACAAAATTTTAGGCACCCACATATTTTTTGAAAAAAATGCCTTATGAAAACCTAAAGATTGGGTTTTTTTTAAAGAACAATTCTTTTCCCAGTGACCACCACATCGACACTTGGTACAAAATGGGGAACTTTGTGGAACAAAGTAATTGTTACTAAAAGTTGGTTTTGCATGGGTATGACCAAATCCGGATTTGTTTCTTAAAGGTCGAATTTGTGAATACATTTTATCAAAATTTTCTTTAACATGGGTAATGTTTGATAAATACTTCTTTAGGGAAAAAATTTCAGATTTGAGTTTTATACCCAAGTTTTTATCTTCAAAATCATTGGATTTAGAACTAGAGCTAGGCTCAAAAACACTTTTCTTAGAAATTACTTTTTCTAACTCTTTAGAAAGTTTTTTCTTCTCAGAACTTACTTCCTCAAGATTTTTTGAAATATTTATAAAATCAGAATTTCTCCTATCAAAATCTTTAAAAAGATCTGATATTTCTTTTGTAAGAATAGAATTCCTAGAGTTTTCCTTATCAATTTTTTTATTGAGTTTGGAATTCTCAATTTCAAGAAGTTCAGAAAACCTAGAAACCTCTTCATAGGTAGGTAAAGTATTTTCTTCATCAGAAGAGGATTCTTCGTCAGAAGAGTTATAATAGTCTCTATCATTAGAATTTAAAGAAACATTGGTCAATGATTCAGAATTTCGTAGCTTAGCCATAAAACAATGATTGTTAATGGGTAATCTGGCTATAAGACCAAGATTCTTCTGTCCTGAAGATTCATAATCAGAAGATTCATCTGAAGAGTCACCACCAATGGAACTCCAGGTGTCATTTTCTTTCAGAACTTTATTATCTTTGGTTTTATAGTACTTCTTTATGTTCCTTTCAGAATTCCTTTCTTTCCTTTCTTTCTTTTTTAGCAAAGGACAATATGGTCTAATATGTCCAGCTCTCTTGCATTCATAACAAGTAACTTCTCCATCATTCCTATCTTCCCTTTCCTTTTTCTTATACTTGGATTAGAAATTTCTTTGGCCAACTATCTTGTTCATCTTTAGAGAAAGATTTTCTAATTCATTTTCTGAGATTTCACTCTCACTAGATTCTAATTGAATGACAACTTTCTTAGACTTGGATCTGGTTACTCTCTCAGGAGTTTTAGCTTTCATATGATTTGATGTTGTTGTAAAAGCAACAGTACCATTTCCATTCTTCTTTTTGATATTGTTAGCATATCTCTTCATTCTTGTTTCATGTTGGAGAAGAGTTCCAAATAGCTCATCAAGAGAAATTTTAGTAACGTTCTTTTTCTCATCAATAGCTATTCTTTTGGATTCCCACTCATTGGGCATTATATCAATTATTTTATCTACAAGAGATTTATAATCCAGACCTTTCTCTCCCATAGACTGAAGACTATTCACTATGGTCATAAATCTCTGTTGAACTTTACAGATCAGTTCTCCATAATGAAAATTGAATCCATGGTAGTCAGCTCTAAGCATAGATCTCCTAGTTTCAACCACTTTAGAAGTACCAAAGTGTGTAACTTCTAACTTCTTCTAGATACAATTAGCTACTTCACAAGAAGAAATTTGGCTATATATATTTATAGTCATTGAACATAGTAAAGTATTGTGTACCTTATAATTGAGTTGATACTCTTGCTTTTCCTGGTTAGTGAAAGTTTTAACTTCCTTATCAGGAATTTTATAATCACCAGTAAGCATAACGAAATTATCCACTCTAGTATTGATAAAAAAGTCTTCATTTGATCTCTCTAGTACTCATAGTCATTACCATCAAATATTGGTGGTCTTGTTGGATTTAGATTGTCAATAGAACCAACATTGACTCCTACCATTTTTAAAAAAAAACTTGGCAACCAAACTAGTTAGTAGAAAAAGTTCATAACCATAAAGTTCGGAATGTAAACTCGAAATGAAAAAGTTTGGAATGACAAAGTTCGGAATGAAAAAGTTCGGAATGACAAAGTTAGGAATGAAAAAGTTCGAAATGACAAAGTTTAGTATGAAAAAGTTCAGAATGAAAAAGTTCGGAATGACAAAGTTCGGAATGACAAAGTTCGGAATGACAATGTTCGGAATGAAAAATTTCGGAATGACAAAGAAACTTTCTAAGAAAAGAAGAAGAACAATGAAAAAGTGAGCAAGAAAAACTTATATGTGAGTATAAGTATTTCAGAGACATCCTTTGATACCAATTGTAGGATCAAAATAACGATGTAGATGCTCAATATACAAGAGGGGGGGTGAATTGTACACTTTAAAAATTCCTTTGGAACCTTTAAAGTTGGTTACAGATAACTATGTTTTCCTTAGACAAGGAAAGTTATAAGTTTAACAAAGTTAAACTAAGAAGATTCACAAAACCTCTAACACCAATTGGAGAATTGGAACTAAGGTTTACAAAATGAGATTCTACCTTAAAGCATATAGAATCTAAACTTATCAGAGTACTAGTGTAAGGAAATATAAGAAGGTTATACTTTCCTTACAATGAAATATGCAGCGGAAACAAACAAGTAGTAAAACTAAAAGTAATAAGATATAAGTCTTTTAACCCAAAGAGAAGGGTATCCAACAGCCTTGGATAAAGGTCCCTTGATTTATACTTTCAAGCAAGTCTGTCTTACCCACACCAAGGTAAGCCCTCGATATGAAGATCAGAATCTCTGTCTTGCTATCCCCGCAATCCCTCAACTTCAAGGTAGTTGGAACCTCTATCTTCCTCAGTAAGGAAGCCCTCGAACATCAAGGTAGTTGGAACCTCTGTCTTCCTATCCCTGAAAGTCCTCGAATGTAATCACTAACATTCGGAGTCGCACGAAGCAATCTAAACGATAAGTTCAGTACGCACAAGGCATGAAAATATTCTCTCTCTAGAAATCACCTTAACAACATGTGTTCTCTATATCGATCAACTTCGTTATTATATCGAGCTCTTTCAAATGAGCTTCTATTTATAGGAAAATTTCCAACGGTCGACTCCTTCCTCCAACGGTCATATTTTCCATGAAATTCATAGGGACATGTACACGTGTAACTCAACCAACGGTTAATTAGAAAAATAATAGACGACATCATTTAATAATAAATCATGTATAACTGAATGAAAGACATCGTTTTTTAAATGGAGAAAAAGTAAGTAAGAGCCATATAAAATTTCGAAGTGTAAGAAAATTAAAATTTTGGAGTCTAACCAAAGTGAAATTCGGAGTCTGTTAAGAAATGTTTGGATTCTGTTTTATTGGAATTTGGAGTCTGGTTTCACCAGAGATCGGAATCTGAACTTACAGAGTTTGAAGTCGAACTAGTAAAAGTTCGGAGTCGAACTTCATAAGATTTCGGTGTTGAAATAATTAAGAGATCGGAGTCGAAATGCTCAAGAGTTTGGAGTCAAACTGCTTAAGAGTTCGGAGTCGAACTGCTTAAGAGTTTGGAGTCTAAATACTTAAGAGTTCGGAGTCGAACTACTTTAGAGTTCAGAGTCGAACTACTTAAGAGTTCGGAGTCGAACTACTTAAGAGTTTGGAGTCGAACTTCATAAGAGTTCGGAGTCGAACTACTTAAGATTTTGGATTCGAATTACTTAAGAGTTTGGAGTCGAACTACTTAAGAGTTCGGAGTCGAACTACTTAAGAGTTTAGAGTCGAACTACTTAAGAGTTTGGAGTCGAACTTCATAAGAGTTTGGATTCGAACTACTTAATAGTTCGGAGTCTAACTACTTAAGATTTCGGAGTCAAACTACTTAAGACTTCAGAGTCCAGAATTCGGATTGGAACTTCATTACAGTTCACATCCAGAATTAGAATCCTAAAAACGGAATGCTCCAAATATTTACATTATATGATTCTGGGATTTTGGTTAAGAATCCGGTTTTTGTACTTAAGATTAATATTTCTATGTATAAGAAAATTTAGGTTAGGGTAAATTTCCTTAATGAAGTAAATTTTCCATATGGAGGTAAAACATACATTTTCTTAAGTATAAGGTGTTTGTGATTTTCAAAACAAGAAGGAATGGAAAATTCATAAGGAAAACCTTATTGACTCAACAAAAAATCATTAGTGTGTTGGTATTATTATTTATCAATACTAAATTGGTTTGTGATTATAAGATTTAGGATCAAAAAACGACTCATCAATGACCCATAACCTCTTCTTCTATTCCACTCACTACTTTTCAAGAGGATTAAAAAATATTTTTCAAATTTACAATTAAAACTCAAAAATATATCAAGTAAAGATATTATACTAAATAAAAATGGGCTTTATCTATGATTCAATGTTCAGCACTTGTAGATCCACAATAATATTCATTATAACTCTTTGATTCAAAGCTTGATCTTTAATATAGTTCATCAAAATCTCAACTCACTCTTTAATTTAAAAATATTCAATAAATTCTATATAGATTCACTCTACTATTCCTCTTCCTAATATTTAATATCCCTATATTTTAAATTTATTACCTTATATACATCAGATTATAATATATCCAGGGAATTTTTAAATTCAAATTCAAAATTTAGATTTTAATCAACCTCTATGTTCTTATAATTTAAATCCACCCCTTAGATCATCTTCAAATAAATATCCACCTATGATATTAAAAAAGTTAGATAAAGTCTATTACTTTACCATAAAATATTTCTTGAGAATAACCAAGTTATTTGGTTTGTTTAAATTATCCACATTACAAATCCCATAGTGTGACAATTATCATCATGGTTTAATAGATAAATTCCCACTTCAACCAAAAGTGCATAATGAAATGGTATAATTATTTCATGATATGACCTTGATTTATGTTCTTGAAAATCTTGAAGTATAACTTTCATGTACTTTATCATTTATTCATTTGTTAATCCTCATATTGTTGTTTCTTTAATCCTGACATGATAGGAGTAGGGCATGAGTTTTAAGTAATTAATGTTCATGATACCTTACTATGATAATGATGTGATATGTGATTATGATGTGGTATATGTATTTGAATATAGGGTTGTGATATGAGATATTATGTGCAATAAAATGAATTTAGAATGTATTAGAGCTTTAGGGAATTTTCCATTGGAATATGAAAGTGAAAAACTAGTGGGTAAGTGTTTGAGTGGTATCTTCTTAATTTATTATTTCAATGTTATGTTATTATAATTGGATCTAAAATTGGGTGAGTGATACTTGGTGAGGTTGGTCGATAGATGACTTGACATTGGTGTGAGTAGGTTATGCTATATATCTATAGATGAAATAATATGATTCTCTCACACTTACATGAGGTATCTTTAGGATGATACTACAAAGTATACATGTTTTCTGACATATATATATAAATATTTTTCCATGTTTCTTGGAGGGATTGAGATGTTGAGGTATAAATATTAGCTCAAATATTAGAGATGCTATCAAATTCAATATTATAGGAGTTCTCTTTTGGTATTTTATTTTTGGACATGATTTTTAAAGACATTACATTCATCAGAGGATATTATTTTAAAGTTTATATTATGGAGTTGATTGGTGGTTTTCTTTATATGTTCCTAGTATTATGAGGTTAATTCCTCTTTTTTTCTTTTATAACCTTGGTTGTAATCACCAACCTATAACCTACTAGAGCTGGGTTTTACGAGTCACTTTTATCTCTACTACTAGACTATGGGGTTCTTAATGGGGGTGGGCCGTGAAAAAGTGTTATCAGATTAATTAATGAGAGTTATAATGGATTTTGGTGATGTCTTCAGTATGATATTAGATCTCATCTTTGTCCTGGCACTACCTTACATCCTTAGACTGATGTTAAGACATAGAAAACAATTTAGAAAACAGTGGATATGTTATGTGACTATATTTTTGGCTTTAGTGGATATTTGGAAAACACATGAATTCGGTTGAGTTTACTTATACTAATAGCTACCAATATTCCATTGACATGGATCCATTTGATTCATTGTATATGAGGCCTTGTAGGTCTCTATTGTAATGGATCGGGGTTGGGGAGTCTGTGGTCCTTAGATGAGATGTGGTTTGGAGTTTGACTTAGAAGGTGTAGATGATACAAGGGTATCTAAAGGTGGATCACTAATTTTATAAGTTTTATTATGATTAGAGTAGGATACCTCTAAATTTATAGGTTATAGATCACGTGTTCTTGAGTCAAAATATTATTTTTTGTGATGAGAATATTTCAAAAATAGTCCATCGTGTAAATTTAAATCATAATTACTATTATTTGTGTGAAAATTTCATAATTAATTTGAGGGAGATACTATTTATAGAGGAAATATTTTTCCTTTGAAAATACTGTTTACAATAAACTATAAATACCATCAAAAATACATTTCTAGAAACATATTTTAGATGGATTTATAATTTCTTCACAAATACAATTTATGATAGATTTATAATTTTGTCATAAATACTATGTGATTTTAATTGTAATTCCATGGAAAATTGGATCTTTCTATTTTATTTATAATGGGTTTAAATTCCTATCAAGCAAAATATTTTCAATGGAATTAGAAATTGATCACCAATAACTTTAAATCCAAAAAATTATATGATAAATAAAAACTACAAACAATTATTTATTATAAAATTTAAAAACATATAATACAAAAAATATTCATAAAAAATAATACAATAGTAATTTCATTGAGGGGCCGTGTGATTATCTCCATCAAAATTAGGTAACATTATTCATAATCCATGACTAATTCACCATATATGATCCATCACTTCCTCATGTTTCTTCTCTTACTGGAGGTGTTTCTATTATTTCTTATGTTTCTGCACTTCCTTCTCTCTAGAAAGTCTTTATATAATCTCATCATAATCTCACAACCTCACTTCATATTTTTCAATAATAAAGGATGTAAATTTAACATGATATCCATTCAATATAAATGAATAAATCTATTTAGTACCATAGTAACTATCGAGAGTATACCATGAACTAATATGAATCACCTGATCTTTTTAATACCACTCACCTTTTCCCATTTCCAAGACACCTCACCAAAATAGGACTCACATGAGGCCTCATCCTCACTATCCATTTTGACCTAAATCTCCCACATATGAGATATCACTGTCTCATATATTTCATACAAACATATAAAAAGTATTTGAAAAGATAAAAAATTAAATTATGTTAATTTAAAAAGATAAAAAATGAATACTAACTGTAATCTATAGTTTTCTCTTTCCTGCAATTTACCCAGTACTAATATCAGTGTTCTTTGTTTTATATATTTAAAAATTTGTGATAGCATGATGAACCAAATACTACATAATTATATCTAATAATTTTATTAATATATATATATATATATATAAATTATGAAATAATGTTATAAACCAATTATTGATGATGTATGATAAAATTATGTCACACAAATCTATGTGTGACATCTTATCCCCTTCAATTTTTTGATCAAATGATGATATCAACTTAAAAGTATCCCCTTTATAGTATGTTCATTATACTTCCCAACCCTAGGTGGGGAAATAATCATGTCAATTAAACACAAAAGATTCATCAATTATAGTCACAAATTCTCTGTCCTTGTCTATCTTCTGATGGTTATATAAAAACTGATAGATATATCCACGTATATAGTCCTACTATGACTTCTAAATGGAGGGTCACATGTTATCATCAACAAACAACCATAAACCCTACATATATTTAGTGATATAGTAAATTATAAATTATATAAATTAAAAATAAAATATATTATTTATTTACATACCATCCAATGCTTGAATATGAGATAATATACTTTACTAAGAAGCTGATACCATAACACTGAAATAGAAAAAAATAGTTCCTCATAATTATACTAGCATAACCAATAGCTGGATGTGAAAAACTAGTAAAATAAGAATAATTTATAAATCAATAAATAAATAAAATAAATAAAATAAAATAAAAAAACATTCATATTAAATCACACTTCCTCTGATGAGAATCGAAGTCAAGAGATGGATATCACTTAAAAGATTTTAAATTATTAATTGCACAAGGCCTAAAACCATCCTATTATTCATTACTGTGTTATCACACTTGACTAACAAACCTGTAGGCTTATCATCGGGCATCTCATCCTTAGTCAAGATACACAACTTCTCATTGAACTTCTCTTTTGACATATAAGATAAACTTATAGAAAATAATTTTACCTATAAATAATTTTTATTATATATGTAAAATATAAAAAACTAAAAAATATTTATTGGAAATAGATAATATATATTTTTTATGACTATATCTATAATTTAATACCTTATTCTTTATTTTCATGTTCACATTTATCAATGTCAATTTCTTCAAATTTTTCTTCAACATCATCAATTTTCACATGAGCTTCAATTTCACAATCCATCATTATTTAAAATTTATAGGTCACATCCTTGAAATTATCAACACCATCATTACATAATTATGGGGTTCAATCATTGATATATTTAGTTATTTGAGTGAGATATATATTTGTATTTTTTCTTGAAAAATATCAATATATTTCACCTCCATAGATCCAATTTCATTTTTTATAAACTAATTTTCATGAGATTTCATTTTTATTGCACTCCAATAATAATTTATATCTATCAAAGAAACATGTTAATTTATATAGTAAATAGGGCATGCTTGATGTGTTAGCATAAATTGTTTATTTTATATAATAAATCTTTTATTATTAACAACAATGAATCCATTTCATTCAAGATTGTGAAATCTTTGACCAGTATAAATCCAATGATATTTAAACATTGTTACATAATTATATCATAGATTACAAAAATCAATGATTTCATCCAATATCCCATAAAAGTAAAATTCACTTTATTTGTGGTGTGTTCCTTTTTAACAAACATAACCATTACTTTATTTTTTTGATTCATATATTCATATGTATGAAATCGAAATACATTAACCACATATAAATTACAAGATTTTAAAAATTTGGATGTTGAATTACTTATTTTATATAATTGAATATCAACTTAATTTCTATATTATTATACTTGAAAAAATAAAAAATAAAAAATAATAGATAAAATAGAAAATATATTTTATATGTTGGATCTTAAATAATTTCACATACCAATATTTCAAACCTATAGGGAAAATTATGTTTTCAACATTATTAAAGAGAATCTAGGGTAATTTTTGTGAATTGTTTTTTGTTATGATCATCATATAATATAAATAAATTAATATAAATTTAATTTTAAAAAATATATAAAAAATATTGGTAAAGGTAGAATTTACTAAAAAAGTCATGTCATTTCTTCAAAATTAATAAAAACATATGCATGAGATTTGTGTTGTTATCTATCAAAAATCCGTAGTTCACGAGCATTATGAAAACCATTCTTAGGATGATTAAATACTAATAATCAATTGTATATGAAATAATCAAATTTACCTCATTGTAAGTCATTCTATTATGTTTTATAGGATATAAATAATGAAAATTATAAGAGTATAAAATTCAAGTTTCCTATTGTAAGCACGATTCTACAATTGAACCTTCAATAGATGATTTGTTATGTACCTTATTGTTAAATTTTTGGAATACATATATCATATAATATAATCTATCAAAACTATACCAGAACTCCACATTTTCATTCAAATGAAAAATGTAACATTAAATGTTCCATTGAATTAAACAAGGTCAAAGAAAACATTTTTTTTCAAATTTATACTATAACACCCTGAAATTTTAAAGTATGAACTTTTTATTTAATAGTGTGTATGGAACACAACACCAAGCATGTAATAGAAAATAATATCCAGAGACTTTATAATACATTTAATATTTTAAATAGATTTAATATATTCTATATATTGAAATGAATGCAACAACGAGTTAGTGTGCGTTACACACAAGAGAGACTAACTTCGATGGCTTGTGCTACATGAAAGACCGAGTTTTACTAAATAATAATATATATTTAAAATATTATTATTTAATATAATAAGTTATCATAAATTAGATGTTATGAATAATAATACTAAATTATGAAAATCTATATTTTACCCAACTAATTAATTGGTTACAAATTTATTTAAAATGAATATAAGAACTAATTGAATATGAAATTTATATTTTTATAGAAATCTATTTTTATGCTCACAAAGCTGCTTTACCCAAATAAATTAAAGTAATTACACTTAGTAATTTATATTAATGTAATTTTTATATATATTATATATTCAATATATTATTTTTTATATTCATTCAATATATTTAATAATCATAATATAAGAACAAATCCAATTTTACAAATAAAAATACTATATTTTTATTAAGGCATTTTACCTCCTTTTAATGAAGAACCGATTTTAAATACAATTTTTATAACTTTTATAGATTATATATATCAAAATTAAATTCATATTTTAAATTGAAATAAAAAAATTAGGTTAGGGTGAATATTTGGTATTTTTCATTAAGGTTTAATTTTTTAATGAATAATGAAAATAATGAATTTTAGATCAAAATAGATTTTTTATCTAATTTATTTATAAGGTTAAATTATATTTCAAATTAGTTTTTAAAGTTTAATTATAAAATATTTTTTATCAATGTATCTGTAATGTCCCGACCCGGAAGCCACTAAACCGGTGCTCTGAGCCGGTTCGCCACAAGGCCTCAAGCGCACCTCTCCGTACACCAGTGGTTGCCGACTAGCAGCGAGGGACTAGGGTATGATAATGGGGAGACTATTACCTCATACAAAAGTAATAAAATAGCATAAATAACTAAGTATCATACACATCGAAAAGTAAACAGAGTGCGGAAGCAATAAACAACTCAAATAGAACAAGATGTAATAGTAAAATGCTGTAAAATCCCAAACAACTATGCAATAGAATACAACACTGTTCACCCACCGGGCCGACCATACAGATAAAAGTACAAATGAAACTGAAAGTAAAAGTACTGGGCTCTGCTACTAACTCAGAGCCAATCCACGTACCCGATATCCAGACAAAGTCGAACTGCATCAACCTGATCAGTAGAACCACTCGAGTAGCTCCACTTGATCATGCAACACTGGGCCTCATCCCTATCTACCATGCAACTCATGATCAACCTTAAAAGAAAACATAAGGTCTACACGTACACTGAGGTGCACGTGCAGGGGTGATAAATAATCTTAGTAGGGAACCCCGACAGGAAACTTATAACTCTGCCGCTAAAAGTGTATGCAACAACCATGTTGTCAGCCTAGCAGGAACACAACAAAAGGAAGTAAACCAAATGTGCAACCACAGTTGAAATCAGGGTATGTAATCCCCATAAGCTAGGCAAGTGCCACCATGTATGTCCATATCTATATACATACACATGTATAGTCCCATACCTATACACACATATATAAATATGAATATTCATGATTAAGTGATTCAAATAACAAGAAACAACATCAGCAGTTGATCCTTGAGACCATAAGCTTGATATCCTGGACATCCTGTACAAGGCCATTGAGATGGACGTCGTGCCACTCAAGCCGTGTATCATTAAGCCAATCTCTGGGTCCGTAATCCCATAAAAAAGTACCTACTTTGGCCAACACTGGAATTATGTCTCTGAACAAGCTAAAAAAAACAAGTAACCCTCTTGGATGTACTCATAGCCTGTCCCATCTGTTTCAACAAAACAAACATAAGAAAGAAGATAACACAACAGGTAACCCTCTGGGTAGTACTCACAACCTATCCCTTCTGGTCCTACCTAGAAACACAAGAAACCCTCTAGGAAGCACACACAATCTCACCCCTCTGGTTTATCTAAATAATAGACTCTATGGGGAAACACTCACCGTCAATTCCCCCTATAGTCTCGTATCATACTAAAGGTGCTCTGGGGAAGCACTCAATGACAATTCCTTCTATGGCCCACGTCGAGGAACTACAAAAACTCTGGGGAAGCACCCAACATCAATTCCCGCTGTGGTCTCATATCGTATAATTATAAAGACACTTTGGAGAAGCCCTTACATCTATTCTCCCTATGGTCTACTACACCAGGTTCTCACGACCCTGTGTATGTCAAGCAAGTATATCATCACATAACTACCCAAGTAAACCTCAGGAACTACTTGTCTAACATTATAAAACATATCATCATGTAATAAATACAACCACTCCATCCTAACAATACTAGGAATGGGAATAAGGAATCTTAATATGCAAAGCTAGACCAAACAGTCAAAATCAAGTAACATGGGCAAACACATCCACATCAAGGTAAAATACACCATTTTCAATCAAACCACCTCTACTCAGGAACACAAGGAATAATATGCATCCCAAAAAACAATAAAGACACATCAAGTCAGGCTCAGTAGCCACCAACCAGGAAGCACCTCTGGTAACCACTACTACATCAGCAAACCAAGTCAGATATAAACAAACAAGTATAGGTGGCCCGAACGCCCAATCTAACAATACATCCAAATCCCAAAGGGATCACCAGTTTCTAACGGGTTCTAGGTGACACCCAAACACCATCTCTACCCAAACCCAACATAACAACTCAGGGTCAGTCAAATAATGATAACCCACTGGGTCCCTCAAGTCAAACACAGAAGAGACATCATACTCGAGATACTCCGGGTAAACACGAGTGAAGACATCTGATGTGGGATCCTTAGTGAAGAGTATGGGAGGAATCCTACACTGGATCCTCAAATGAAGTAAAACATAGGCATTCTATAACATGGTTCCTGTCAAAGGAAGAACAAGAGATATTTCCTACAAGGGACTCCCTAGGTCAGAACACAAGCAAAGGCATCCCTCAGGGGATCCTTAGAAGTAATCGGTCTCAAATCCTCATAGGCCAGAAGGGAAAATATTTCAAGGGAAATGTCCTCTAAATCATAGGTTACAAGAGATATATCATAGATCATCTCCTATTAAAGGTCTCCACTAAGTTGGTCCGAACACCCAACCTATCATCCACGCCAAGTCTCACTCTCAGGTGACAACTGAACTTGATAACTGGAGGAAGAACCCATCAATTTAGAGAGAAACCCACAAAACACCATTTAGATGACCTATAAATTTCAAAACGATTCCACCATTGCAATATACGTGAAAAAATGCTCAGAATATACTACTCACATGCCCAATTCTGACTTCTAGAGCCCAAGATATCCCCAAAACTACTAAACTGAAGTAGTACATGACCAGAGCACATGGATAGAGCACATTGTGAAGGTTTCGGGCGCAGCGGAAGCGCGTGGGTGGATGTGCCCACTTGGATTTTTGTCATTAGAAATGGTCAATCAGGGATCAATACGACGATAAACGCCAGTCTCCACGAATCAAATCACAGAAAAAGAAAAAGAAGAAGGTTTATCCCGGAACCACAAACAAGGATCGCTACAGGTTGATTATAATTAATTTAATTAATTATAAAGAAATAAATTTTGGGTTTTATTTCTTCTTTTATGTTCTTGATCACGTTGTCGATGTGATCCATCGTTGCATCGCAGAATCCATGTGTAGACTCCCTCTAGCGGTGATCCACACATGTACCTCGTATCTCTAGACGTTGCCAAAGGATTTTCTAGGTGCTAGCGTGGGGAAGCCTTTTCTTGCATTGTTTTCCTTAGATCATCTTGATCTGATGGAAGAGGATCTCTCTCGGTCTTTAGATCATTCTTGGCGGAAGAGGTTCTTTCGGCCTTGAAAGAATTCTCCAGAATTGTTGTGTGTGTGGGTTGGAAAAGAGTTGGGGTTGTGAGGATATTTATAATCAGGTTTGAGGTTGTAGAGTTATGACAATAAATAAACACGTTACGCATTTTATTTATTTCATTGACTCTTATTTAAAACCTCAATGTCGAATAATTAATTCCTTGACATGCGCCCACGCTGATTATAATAAAAAATCTTTTAAAACAATATTATATCCTCAAAATCCCGACTGGAAAAACTACACGGTGTGTATTAATAAATACATGGAATGTACTTGTTTTTCATTGAAAACTTCACGGCGTGTACATTCAATGTACACAACGTGTATATCTTGTTTTCATTTATTCATTTCCTTTCCATAAAGAAAACTACACGGCGTGTAATTATTAATACATGACGTGTACTTGTTTTCCAGGAAAAACTACACGGCACGTAATCTTTAATACATGAAGTGTATATCTTATTTTTCACTTCCTTCTTCCTCCATCATTAAAATGATTTAGGCTTCCTTGAATGATTATTAAACCACGTATGGGAATAATATTTATTCTACTTGAGATACTTGAATACACTTTGTGTGTGACCCTCTAGGCCTCTTTCTCATTGGCATTAGGCGAGCTTTCCTAAAGTCCAAGATTATTGTCTAGCAACGGGTCAAGGCACCCAAGAGAAAGAAGTTAACGCCGCATTGAAGTATCACCTCATATGAATTCTTACTGTGTAATTTAATCCCTTTTTCTCGATATCTCATCAAGCAGGTTTCATGGGAGTGTCAAAAACCTATATGCTTGATCCATCGTTCTTTGACTACCTGAAACAAAATCGTCATTCACACCATGGACATGGAATTTAATGCGACAGTTCTATTTCAATAAAATGGATGAGATATCAACTTCCATAAATAGAAGGGACAAATCCTTCCTTGACTTATCCATTAACAACATGTCACTCGTGACGCACCCAATGTACCCTACTTCCCGCCAACTGTCTGCGTGATTGTTTTCGTTAGTAAATCTAAGTGCGTGAGTCATGACATGAGTTAATGATAATTTTCCAATCTAAGGAACATTACTCACGCTCATAGATAGCAATGTCCGATGACACCAAGACATGCAGAATTGCTATTGGCGAGTCTGTTCACATAATCTCCCATCTTGGAGATTACCAAGTGCGAACTCCATGAGAGAGAGAGTCTCTTCTTCTTACGAGTACTTTCACATGACGGTATGTATACTATGTGTCCTATCATAGTATGTCATCAAACCGTAGAACTTTATTTATGAATATTGTTATAGAATTTCAAGGTTCTCATCATAGCGGGGATTTGCCATGACCTTATCAATGTAAAAAATATTCCGGGACAATATTATATTATAGTTATGCAGAACAATGAAAAATATATAATAAGTGAACATTCATGTAATAAAAGTACAAAACAGTTGGTTCTTAGGACACAAACCCTTATAAAATCCCACTTGGACTAGAGCCAAATGCCTACGACTTTTAGTCCACTAGACCTCACATGATGATCATGTTTCTGCTAAGTCAAGGCTTTAGTCAAGGGGTCCGCCATGTTGTCTTCCGTGGAAATACTGATCACTGCAACTTCACCTCTCTGAGAAAAATCCCTCAAGAGATGATACTTCCGAAGTATGTTCTTTGTCCGCTGATGTGACCTTGGATCTTTTGCAAGTGCCACCGCTGCAGTATTATCAAAATTGAGTGTGATAGGATCTTTACTGCTTGGTACTACATCCAGCTGTTGGACAAAGCTTCGCATCCATACTGCTTCTTTAGCTACCTCAGAAGCTGTGATATACTCGGACTCTGATGTAGAATCTGCCACCACACTTTTCTTTGAGCTCTTCCAGCTCACTGCCCCTCCATTCAAACTGAAGATGTATCCAGTCTGCGACTTCATGTCATTTTGATCAGTCTGGAAACTAGCATCTATATGTCCTCTTCTGACTTGTTTCTCATCTCCCCCATAAACCAGGAACATATCCTTAGTACGCCTCAGATACTTAAGGATAGTCTTGACTACCATCCAATGGCGGTCTCCGGGATCAGCTTGATATCTTCCTACCACACTTAATGTGTAAGCAACATATAGCCTCGTACATAGCATAACATACATGACTGACCCAATCACGGATGCGTAAGGGATCCTTTCCATTGTCTTTATTTCCTCATGTGTCTGAGGAAACATTTTCTTGGAAAGATGAATGCCATGTGAAACTGGAAACAATCCCCTATTGGATTGTTCCATACTGAATCTCTTCAGTATCTTGTCAATGTATGTACTGTGACTTAGGCCCAGCATTCTCTTGGATCTATCACGATGGATCTTGATCCCAAGAATATATGATGCCTCGCCCAAGTCTTTCATGGAGAAACATTTATGAAACCATGCCTTAACTAACTGTAAGACAAGTACTTCATTTCCAATTAGTAATATGTCATCAACATTTACTATTAGGAAAATGACTGCACTCCCACTAAACCTCTTGTAGACACAAGGCTCACATTCATTCTTAACAAATCCAAATTCCGTTACAGCTTCATCAAAACAAATGTTCCATGATCTTGATGCTTGCTTTAATCCAGAAATGGATTTATGCAACTTGCATACCTTGTTGGCATCCTTTGGAGTCACAAACCCTTCAGGTTGTGTCATGTAGACATCTTCCTAGAGGTTCCCATTAAGGAAAGCTGTTTTGACATCCATTTTCCAAATTTCATAGTCATGGTAAGAAGAAATGGGCAATAGAATTCTGATGGATTTCAGCATCGCAACTGGTGAAAAGGTTTCATTATAGTCAATTCCTTAACGCTGTCTAAAACCTTTTGCAACCAGTCATGCCTTGTAGGTGCTGACTTTCCCCTCCATGTCCAGTTTCTTCTTGAATACCCATTTATTACCAATAGGATTTACATCAACTGGAGGATCTACCAAAATCCAGACTTGGTTTTGGTACATGGAATCCATTTTAGAATTCATGGCTTCTTGCCACTTGGCAACGTCTGTGCCTTCAACTGATTCCTTGTAGGTAAGAGGATCATCATTGTCAACCAGTAATGAGTCACTATCCTCGGTGACAAGAAAACCATATCGTTCTGGTTCTGTCACCTCTCTTGTGCTCCTACACAGTTCTTGTGTCTCTGGAACAGATTTTTCTTCCACGGGGCTTTGTGGAATCTGTTCTTGTACCAACTCATGTGTATCTTGAGCCTCGACTTCATCGAATTCTATCTCGCTCTCACTATCTCTTTTGGAGATGTGATCCCTCTCAAGGAATATGGCGTGTCTTGCCACTGTAACCTTTTTGTCTGAGGGGTTGTATAGGTAATACCCCCTTGTTTCTTTGGGATATCATATAAAGATACTCTTTGTGCCTCGGGGTGCAAGTTTGTTACCTGAAGAGGCCTTAACAAATGCTTCGCTACCCCACACATGTAAATTCGATAACATGGCTTTGCGTCCACTCCATAACTCGTATGGAATACCATTTATCGATTTAGTTTGTACTTGGTTTAGTATGTGCGCTGCTGTTTGTAATTCATATCCCCAAAAGGATAATGGAAGACTCGCATGACTCATCATTGATCTCACCATGTCCAACAGGGTGCGGTTCCTCCTTTCGCTTACACCATTCCATTGTGGCGTGTAAGGAGGAGTGAGTTGAGATAGAATCCCAAACTCCCGTAAGAAATCAATGAAGCCCAGATTAAGATATTCTCCTCCTCTGTCTGAGCAGAGTTTCTTAATCTTCTTACCAAGCTAGTTCTCAACTTCATTCTTGTATTCTTTGAACCGATCAAAATAATCTGACTTATACCTCATTAAGTAGATATATCCATATCTTCTAAAATCATCAGTAAAAGTTATGAAGTACGAGAACCCACCCCTTGCTTCAACTGGAAATGGTCCACACACATCTATGTGAACTAATTCTAGAATCTCTTTAGCTCTTTTACTTTTCCCACTAAATGGGGCTTTGGTCATTTTTCCTTGTAGACACGCATGACATACACCAAGTGGTTTTAGTTTGAAAGAATCTAAATACCCATCTTGATGTAATTTTTTCAAACGTTTCTCATTGACATGACCTAGCCGGTGATCCCAAAGTTGGGTGTGGTATGAGTCATGTGAATTAAGTTTGTTATCAATTGTCATTACTTGGTTTGTGTATTATAACACATAAAGGCTGTTATATAAATGTGCCCTACCAAAACAAATGCTATCTTTATAAAAGTAGCAACATTCATTTAAAAACTTGAATATGAATCCATCAGTATCTAATCTGGATACTGAAATAATGTTTTTAGTAATAGAAGGAACATAATAACAACCTTTCAAAACCAAGACCATCCTAGTAGGCAATGTGAGGTGGTAGTCTCTGACAGCTACAACAGCGAGTCTGGCTCCGTTGGCTGCTCGTAGATCCACCTCACCTCGATCAATCTTTTTGAATCTACTTGGTTCCTATATTTGGATATAGATGTGATCACCACAAGCAGTATCTAATACCCAATTAGTAGAAATAGATAGATCGAATTTGATAAAAAACACACTTGAAGCTTCCCCTTGCTTCCTTGGCTGGGTGCAGTTTTTCTTCCAGTGGCCCTTCTTGCCACATGCAAAACAAAGAGAATATTGTTCCTTTGCCTCCCCTTTGATCTTCCTTTTCTTGGAAGGCCTTGAAGAAGCTTTGGGCTTAAAGCTCCTTGCCTTCCCTTTCCTTTTATTCACCATAAGGACAGAAGTATTTTCACGCTTCATGTCATTATATAATTGGCGAATAAGGGTAAGAAGATCAGATAGAGACTTCTCAATGTTGTTTATGTTGAAATTAACAACAATGTTCGAGAAGCTCTGGGGGAGTGATGCAAGAATGAGATCGGTGCCTAGTTCTTCGGGGAGTTTAAACCCTAGAACCTCCAAGCGCTCAATGTAGCCAATGATCTTGACTACATGAGGCCCAGCTGGGGCACCCTCTCCAAGCTTTCCCTGAAATAGAGCCTTGGAGATCTCAAACCTTTCTTATCTTGCTCTCTCCTGGTATAGACCAAGGAGGTGCTCGAGCATGATATATGCATACATGTCTTCATGAGACTTCATGAGCTCACTAGACATCGATGATAGCAGAAAACATTGAACGTCAAGAGCATCGTTCAAATTTTGATCATAGACCTGGAAATATTTATCACTTTCCCCTGGGGCAGGAGAATCAGGATGTGAGGATTCCAGCACATAAAACTTTCGTTCATGGCATAGGATTACCCGAAGGTGCCTAAACCATTCCTGAAAGTTACTACCGGTGAGGATATTGTATTTATCCAGTATTGATCACAGATAAAATGTGGTTGATGAGTTTGTCATCTTGATTCTACAATTTAAAAGAGAAGATTTATTAGTACTTTCTTGATTAAAATTTATGAGAAATAATGAATGAATTAATTAATTCTCCCACTATTTTATCAAGTCCCAATGGCCCTCACCATTAAACTCCGAATGTCCAGTTTCTTTGACATTCTAGTGGCAAGGATCCATATTTCCCTTCTCATAACCCCAACAAGGGTTGGTCAAGCTATTTGAAGGTATTTAGGTAGGCAGGTCTTTGCCAACTGTGAGCTTACAGTTCCTTGATCTGTTGAGTGGACTCCCCAATCCTGAAATCCGGACTTGGATTTCCTCAACTCTTGCCTCCAATATTACATCAAGTCTAGCAAGGGATACTTATCTTAATGTAATATGGTTAAGTCAACCTGAAACCTTTCATAAGGGGTTCCTTTATAAAAGTAAGTGTCCCAACAAGGGTTATTCAAACACATAGTTTTATTGAGTATTGCCCTTAATCAGGTAAGTAAAGGCATGGTTAGACTTAATATGGTATTGAGAAATTTTAGTCTTTATGTGTAGTTTTTCATTATCACATGCATGTTAATATTAAGTTATTCTTGCTTAAGTGATTAACCATGTTTTGATAATGTTTACGCATAGTCCAGTTTTTATTTTATTCCATCTTTGCATGCTTGTTCATTTTATTAATTATGTGATCGCGACAACACATTAATAATAAATAAACCATGAAATTAGACAGAAATAAAATAATATGGAATTATCATGAGCTTCTATTGGTTAGCTTATCTGGCGGTTTTGATATGCTAACCCTGACCTAGAGAAAACACCTTGAACCTATTGGTTCGTGTTTTGCAGCTACCACCTATCCACATTTTTATCTTCTTGTGTTGGTTTTGCCTCGACTTCGGGATTTGAACCATCTCCTCTAGCTTGGGAGATCCTCCATTACATGGGTTTACATTAAAGAAACCATGGGCATGCAAGCCCTACATTTTATTGGAATAAGGCTCGTAGGCCAACAAATTTAAATTAAATAAATTTAAATGAAACCATACACATACAAAGGGTCTTTGGTCTAGCTCATGATCATCCATAGTATGCAACGACATTTACGTATATTTAGAATTCAAATTCTTTTAATCGTTCTTTTATTTAAGATAAGACGCGCTTGAATTCAATTAATTATGATATTATAATTAATCAATTCTTTATCTTAAATTCCTTTCTGAATTTCCTTGAGATTATTCTCATCCATATTCCTTGTACGGGTCTTTGTACATTGGAGGAAACCTGGTGAAATTCCATTTCTGGAAAGTACACGATGTGTAGTTTATAATTACACGGCGTGTATTTTTCTTTTCACCCTTTATCCAAAGTACACAATGGGGCTTTGGCGTGTTTTTTGTACTTTGGAAATTTTGGAATACATGGCGTGTAGATGAATCATACACAGCGTGTACCTTCTTGTTACGCGGTAACCACCCTGGCGATCCCGTGTATGTGGTGCGTGGATTATCTTTGTACACAGTTTCACCTGGGCCGGAACGGACTACACGACGTGTTTCTCCAACATACACGCCGTTTATTCCGGTTTCCACACGCCATTCAATTCTGGTCAACACGGAATGATTAAAACTTAAGCATAATCAATTCACACGGCGTGGTTTGGCAGACCAGTTTTGGTTCGTTGAACCTAAGTACACGACGTATATTTTAAGTACACGCCGTGTAATCCCATGTTGTACAGACAGAAAGAGAGGCTCCTCCGGATGTGTTCCTCATTTTTATTTTAATCAAAATTAAAATTAAAAGGCAGTTTCTGTGATATGAATCAAGAAACGAAGAAGAAAGAACATATCTCATTTATTCAGATTTATAGACTGATTTATTTCGAATTGAATCAAATATAAATGCCTAAATTATCAACGAAAATTAAATAACTATAATCAACATTGTAACCTCCCTTTGATACCATTTGAAGGTTCCGGGCGCATCGGAAGCACGTGGGTGGATGTGCCCACTTGGATTTTCGTCATTAGAAATGATCAATCCGAGATCAATACGACGATAAACGCCAGTCTCCATGGATCGAATCACAGAAAAAGACAAAGAAGAAGGTTTGTCCCGGAACAAAAAACAAGGATCGTTACAGGTTGATTATAATTAATTTAATTAATTATAAATAAATACCTTTTGGGTGTTCTTTCTTCGTTGATGTTCTTGATCACGTTGTCGATGTGATCCGTCGTTGCATCGCAAGAAGCCAAGTGTAGACTCCCTCTAGTGGTGATCCACACGTGTACCTCGTATCTCTAGACGTCGCCAAAGGATTCTCCGGGTGCTAGCGTGGAGAAGCCTTTGCTTGCGTTGTGTGCCTTAGATCATCTTGATCCGATGGAAGAGGATCTCTCTCAGTCTTGAGAGCGTTCATGGAGGAAGAGGTTCTTTTGGCCTTGAAATAATTCTCCAGAATTGTTGTGTGTGTGGGTCGAAAAAGAGTTGGGGTTGTGAGGATATTTATAATCAGGTTTGAGGTTGTAGAGTTATGATAATAAATAAACACGTTACGCATTTTATTTATTTCATTGACTCTTATTTAAAAACTCCATGTCGAATAATTAATTCCTTGACATGCACCCATGCTGATTATAATAAATATCATTTAAAACAATATTATATCCCCAAAATTCCGACTGGAAAAACTACACGGTGTGTATTAATAAATACACGACGTGTACTTTTTTTTAATTGAAAACTACATGGCATGTACATTCAATGTACACGGCGTGTATATAATGTTTTCATTTATTCATTTCCTTTCCATAAAGAAAACTACACGGCGTGTAATTATTAATACATGGTGTGTACTTGTTTTCCATGAAAAACTACACGGCGTGTAATCTTTAATACACGGCGTGTATATCTTGTTTTTCATTTCCTTCTTCCTCCGTCATTAAAAAAATTTAGGCTTCCTTGAATAATTATTAAACCATGCATGGGAATAATCTTTATTCTACTTGAGATACCCAAATACACTTAGTGTGTGACCCTCTAGGCCTCTTTCTCGTTGGCATTAAGCGAGCTTTCTTAAAGTCCAAGATTACTGTCTAGCAACGGGTCAAGGCACCCAAGAGAAAGAAGTTGATGACGCATTGACGTATCACCTCATACGAATACTTACTGTGTAATTTAATCCATTTGTCTCGATATCTCATCAATCAGGTTTCATGGCAGTGTTATAAACCTATATGCTTGATCTGTCGTTCTTTGACTACCTGAAATAAACTCGTCGTTCACACCATGGCCATGGAATTTAATGTGACAGTTCTATTTCAATCAAAGGGCCGGGATATCAACTTCCATAAATGGAAGGGAAAAATCCTTCCTCGACATATCCATTAACCACATGTCACTCGTGACGCACCCAACATACCCTACGTCCCGCCAACTGTCTGCGTGACGGTTTTCGTCAGTAAATCTAAGTGCGCGAGTCATGACATGAGTTAATGATAATATTACAATCTAAGGACCATTACACACGCTTGTAGATAGCAATGTCCAATGACAACAAGACATGAAGAATTTCTATTGGCATGTCTGTTCTCATAATCTCCTATCTTGGAGATTACCAAGTGCGAACTCCATGAGAGAGAGTCTCGTCTTCTTACGAGTACTTGCACATGACGGTCTGTATACTATGTGTCCTATCATAGTATGTCATCCAACCGTAGAACTTTATTTAAGAATATTGTTATAGCATTTCAAGGTTTTCATCATAGCTGGGATCTGCCATGACCTTATCAATGCAACAAATATTCCAGGACATTATTATATTATAGTTATACAGAACAATGAACAATATATAATAAGTTAACATTCATGTAATCAAAGTACAAAACAATTGGTTCTCAGGACACCAACCCTTACACATTGGGCCTACCTGTGTAATAGTACACGGCGTGTAATTTACTATACATGGAGTGTAATATTCACAAAAAGTTACACTGTGTGCGTTTTCACTAAAACACAAGCCCAAGTACCACTACACGATGTGTACTAAAAAAACACTATTCCGTGTTCTATTCCACACGGCCAGCCACACGGCCACCAACTACATGGAGTGTACTCAAAGTACATGACATGTACTTAAGAAAACTTTTTCTTCCCCAAACGGGAAGAACAAACAGCGTGTACCCCTGGAATACATGCCGTGTAATCTGGGTTTTCTGATGAGAAATCCCTGAAAATGACCGAAACACCCGTTTTCACCTCCGAAACAATAGATCCAGACTTAAGAGGCCACAATCAAGAAATATAAAGATTTAAAG
This sequence comes from Viscum album, assembly GCA_963277665.1. NCBI lineage: Eukaryota > Viridiplantae > Streptophyta > Magnoliopsida > Santalales > Viscaceae > Viscum > Viscum album. The sequence goes on along the minus strand of OY728143.1, from coordinate 2,078,456,073 downwards.
ACTTAAAAAACATGTTTAAAGAGGATTTATGGAAAAAACATAAACGTCCCTACCTTCGGGTGGAAATCGCCGAATATTCGGTTGATTTTACAGCTCACGGTTGCCGCATGCCGACTCAGCGTGTTGAGAGCTTTGAATCGGTATGCCTCCCGCCTTTCAAATCTACCTATTTCTCAATATACACATCTCCCATAGGCCACAGACAAGGGTGTGACATAGGATACGTGTTCAAGGAGGAGGAGTAAAGAAGAGAAGGAAGAAAAGAAAAGGAAAGGAAAAGAAGAAAAAGGGGTCTGGGCCGGCCCCGACGCCCGACATGAGTTTATGCCTCCCCTAGGCTAAACTCCCTATTCTAGACTCAACAGTGAAGACATAATCTTAATCCGATGCTCTGTTTAGAAGTTATTAGCAAACGAACCTGTGTAAATAATTTAATATTTAATTTAATAATATTAAATATTAAATATTCAGATAAAATTCAAACAACTCAGATTTCCTCCAAACTCCTATCCTAGGGTAAACTCTCTATTCCTAGATTCTGTGATCAGCTGATAGAGGAAAATGACCATTTTACCTCTCACAAGCATCCAACAACAAAAAATTCAAATTTCTACTCAAAACGATAGTCCGGGAAAACACAGGTTCTTACAGTATCCAATTTAGGTCATTGTGATCAATTTATCTTAGAAATTGACTATAAAAAATAGAAAAATTTCAGATATTTTTACTTTTAAAACCCATATTGTTGTCCCATCTGCAGGATTAAATTTAAATTAATTTATTCTAATTATGTGATTGGAATTTGAAAAAATGGATTAAATATTTGGAATTATAATAATTTATAATTAAAAAAAATTTCAACTTATATTTTCACCAAAAATATTAGTTAAAGTAATTAAAATTAATTATAATTATTATTAAAAATTAAGCTTAATAAAGGACTAAACCTTAATCTTAAGGGACCAAATGACCTATAAACTTGTATAAGAGCTATTTTATGGCCATATATCTAAAATGTAATCTATTTTATATAATTGGGTCCATTATTGAATGTAATTTCAACATGAAAAACATAGAAGAATTCCTTTGTTAAAATATTACAAGAGTGGCACTCCTCCTCCACTATAAAAGGACACCACTTCTCCCTATTCCTCACACATATAAAACAACATAGGTGATGATAATATATGTAGAAAAATATCCCCAACATTCATACACTCAACATTGAAGCCTCCATTTGAGAATGAAGCCTTTCAAGGATTCCTTTTGGTATAAACCAAAAGGAGTTACCTGATTTTTAAGGTAACATTTTAAAATGATCTATTTTCTTTCTTTTAATCCTCCACACCTTCGATTATTTTTAAATAATGATTATATATTTAAACTAGTATTATAAATATTCTATTATGTAGTTTTATTAAGTATTCTCGCTACACTTACACACACCTCCATATAATGGGGGACGAACATACTATTTATGTGAACGAAGAACTATCATCTCATGAAATGATGATTGTTTATTCATCCCTTACCACCTCTCATAGTGGTAATTATGATGGATAATCTATTAATATATTTTATATAGAACATTATTATATCTTCAAGATTCTGTAATTCTTTTACAATATGTATATTTATGCATTCTATTTTGTGTAAAAATGATAACATCGTTTGTGGAAGTGTGGACTACTTCCCCCTGAAAACGATGTGACTTGTTCACACTAAATATGAAACATATTAAGAATTTTTTTAATATAAAATATGTGACATAAAAAAACTATATATGATATTCCTGAAATAATTTAATTTATGTCAATATAAAATATATCATTTTTGATTACCTTATCACACACTTAAAAATTGATAACGTTATTCATGGATGTGTGGACTACCGCCTCCACAACATGATGTGATTTATTTTTTATCACAAGAATAATATATAAAATTATATATGATTAAATAATATTGTATTTATGATTTTATTATCATTATGTAAATATATGGTGTTACTTATCTTCTTTCTATAATGATAATTGAAAAATAAGAACGTTACTCATGCGTACATACGTCCTACCTTCTCCATGATTGTAACATTGATTCATTTTTCATAAAAATATGTAATTAGTTTTTATAGAAGTATAATTGATGAATAAATATTATAATTATGTCATGATTATTATTCTGGATATGTTATATAATGACCCCTTTGACAATAGTTGACACACCAAAGTTTTTTCTGACACATTTACTGAATTTGGTCAAAACAAATGATGTAATTAAAATTATTTATGTAGTTGTAAAAACCTTTGTAATAACTGAAATAAAATTAATTATGAAAATGAAAAAGTTTCTCAATAAATCATACCACTAACATAAGTTTGTTATAAAATTTTTTAAAGGACGTTTCATTTTACATTCAATTGAGTCTTTTTTTGTTATGCATAAAGTTTATTTTATTTGGTGCATATACTTCCATTTTACATGATATATCGTGAATATAATTACACTCATGATGTTATGACTATCATTAATTTTATTACTTCATGATTCTTATGATTTAAAATGTTTCAAAGTGGTATGAGACACTTTGGAATGTTTAAATATTAATTTCCTCAAGAATAATTTTACTAATAATTTATTTAAATTTAAGGAAATTATATGACCATTTTTCAATAAAACCTTTTATTTTTATATAATTTGGGTATTAATGACATTTCTTAAGTATTAATACAACTTTCCAAATCTTTGGTACTCAGTGTGTTTTAGAAAATGTTTTTAAGAAAACTCGACTTCATTTATCTCCTTAGTCGGAGAATATGTTTTCTTATAAAAATAATATTTTATTAAAATACTTTAAAAAATGTTTTTAAAATTATTTGGTAAAGAAATTTTTATCCTTTGTGTCTTTTACCAATGTTTTCAATGGAATATGTTTTTCTTTCTGAACAAGTCATTTTTAACCTTTTTACTATGTAAAAGAATGTTCTTTTTACCTTTTACGATATGTACGGATTTACCCACTTTCATTCCTTCAAAGCTTTCTTTACATGTTTAAATGGTAAACTTTTAATATTTTTTATAAAAATTGGTTTTCAAAGATTATTTTTCAAAACAAAAGGTTAATTTCTTGAAGAATTTTTTTAAAATATCTTTTTATAATATTTCCATTCATTAAAGACAATAACCATTTATTTTTCTCCACTTGGGGTATGTTGTATTGATACTATCATTAATCTTCATCTTTATGGTTTATGATTGATTTTTCCAAGGCTAATATTTATATTCACTTCCTTGATTCCTTTTAGACCCCTTGAAATATTCAATTTACTATGATCATTATACATTGAATTTCCCCTAATTTACCATATAATGTATTATGGATATATTCATTTACCAAACCTTATATCATTTTTATAAGGTGTTTAATTTTAATGTTATTTTATTTTTTTGGGTAAATATTGATAAATACATATCTCTTACTCCATAGAGATATTTGGTATGGTACATTGTTAAATTGATTATTTGATATATGAGGAATGTTTTGGACTGGTAAAACATGGGTGAGACCTATTTATAAATATCAGCTTGATGCATTGGTATTATCATGAGACAAGTCATTTTTCTAGCCTCCATTGATTTATTTTTACCCGACATATTATAAAACATATTGTGAAATATTTTAACGGTAAAGTTACCATATACCTAGAAAAAATGACATCTAATAATCAATCATTTCATTCATTTAGTTTAAGTTATTGTTCATCCAAGAGATTTTGCATCGATATATATATGGATAAATTTTATTTTCAGTTCTTTTATTAAATAACATGTGTTTTTGTTTCATACCTTTCCATATTGATTTTTCATTATCTTGTTTTTTGAATTATATGTGCTTCCAGTTATTACATTTACATATTTTTTATGCAATTAATTCTCAGTTCTTTGATTACATGACATGTTTGTTTCAGTTATTTACCATGAAATAATTATTGTTCTCATTTATTAATTATTGGTTCCACCATACTATACCCTTATCAATAATTTGATTTCACCCTTATTATGTTTCATTTAACCAGTAATCCAAGAAGCATACTATGAAATATATACAGGTATATACTATATAAAATAAATTTATACTCAAAGTTATTTAGAAAGAAAAAATTTTGTTGTAACTAGTGTATTTATTTTTAATAAAAGTATCATGTATGTATCTAGTTTACCCTCACTACAAAACTCTCCAGTCATTTAGGATTTGATTCCATATAATCATGCCAATGTAATTGATTGAAAACACCAGTTCTAGGCTATCTGGTGTCTGGTAACTATAGTTGGTTTCAGAGTTAGTTTTTTATAAACCTTGAGAACAATATTTTAAAAAACATAGATTAGAGAACATATCCACAAGATAGAATTTGAGAATAATTATAGAATAAAATACTAAATTTTAGGTTACATAAAGATGTTTTATTTTTTCCTAGAAATATATCTCTATCTAGATACTACAAGTGGATGTGGTTCTGGAATAGATATAAATAGGAGTAACAACTCCGAAATGGTGTGTCGGGCCTAACTCCGCGTAACCTGGTACAAGAAAATGAGTCTTACTGCATAACTGGTTTAACAATCTCTGGGGTTATTCCTAGGAAAATTCTCATTTTTTTACAAACCACTATAAAGTATTTTGATAGTGGATAACCTAGGTTAAAACTATGGTGTTTTAGATTGAAAATATTGTTTCATGATTTAGAAATCCTAGAAATGATATTATAGATAAACCCTAAACTAAAGAAGAACCTACGTGGAGATAAATGTATTAAGTAATAATTTAATGAGGTTTTATAAAAAATTGTATTTAAAAGGATATTTAGTGATTAAACTTATTTCAATGATTTCATCTTTATTTTGGAAATTATATTAATTTGGTTTTAGAAAAGAAAAACATATATGTTTGGTGATGACCAATAAAATCTATCAAGGCCACGATTCCTAAACCATGACCAAATATCGATAAAGGTTTCATACCAACCACTGACCTACACAATGTCCTGGTTAATTTTTCATTGATTTTAGTTAAGAAATTTTAAAAAAAATGTTAATAATTAACCGGTTATATCACTTTTGATTATTAAATATTAATCTATTAGCCATATTAGTTTTGGAAAATAGTTAGATACAAATAGTTAGAATTTTCACTCTTTTATGGGCCTTAAGATTATTTGAAAATGTATCTTAATTCTTTAGGAATCAAAAATAATTTTTTTGGATGCATTAGAAAAATGATACAAGAATAACCAAAGGGTTTATTATAAGATAGAAATATATCAAGTAAATAAACTTCACTATATACTTAGGTAGCAAATGAATTATCCAACATTAGTAAAATTATCAAAAAAAATATTATCCATAATACCTTAATTTTCGTTAAACCGATGGTTTCTAAATCACCAATGATTTATGGAATTGATGCCTTCAAATTTATATTGATCATTAATTTTTTTGATTTATAACCTCAATAAATCCCTATAAATACTTATGTTTTACCTCCAAGTGAGAATCTCTACTTTCCACAAATGTTCTCCTACTTAAAGTCCTAGTTATATGTTATTCCATGTGACCTTTATACTTCCCACTTTCTATTTTATGGAGGATGTTTTATAAAACCTTCTCACAGTGTGGTATTTCAAACATAGTAAATATAAAAAAATATTTTACCAACATTGAGTTTAATCGCGAGGATGTAATTTAAATAAGGTGGGGAGAATGTAACACCCCAAATTTCTGAAGTATTTACCTTGTATTCAATAATGTGTATAACATGTGGAACCCATCACATAAAGGAATATAATATACAGAGTCTTTATAATATATTTACTATTTTAATTAGATTAAATATATTCTATATGTTGAAATTCATGGAAAAAGGAGTTATCATGTATTACACATAAGACCGACCACCTTTTATGGATTGTGTTACACGCAAGACCGAGTTTTACCAAATAATAATATATTATTAAAATATTATTATTTAATTTAAATTAGATACAATAATCTATATGTTATGAATATTATTAACTAACTTATAAAAATATATTTTTTACACAACTAATCCATCAGTTACAAATTAATTAGAAATTAATATAATAACCAATTGAATATGAAAAAATATTTTTATAGAAAGATTTTTTATGCTTAAAAAGATGTCTTAAATTAATAAATTTAATTAATTAAAATTATTAAGTGATATTAATGTAATATATATATTATCAATTCAATTTAATATTTTTTATATTTATCCAATAATTTTGATAAGAAGAGTAAAAGAACAAACCGAATTTTACACATAAAAATACTATATTTTTATTAAATAATTTTCCCACCTTTTGATGGAAAACCTATTTTAAATTGAATTTTTGGAACATTTATAGATTTTACATGTCAATATAGACTTTTTATTTGAAATAGAAGCATAAAAATTAGGTTAGGGTAAATATTTGATATTTTTTTGTGAAGTTTCGTTTTTTATTGAATAGTGAAAATACTGAATTTTCATTCAACAATTATTTTTATATGATTTATTTACAAGGTTAAATTATATTTTAAATTGGTTTTAAAGTTTAATAATATAATATTTGTATCAATTTATCCAATTTAGGTCATTAGAATCAAATTTAATTTGAAATTGACTATAAAAACATAGAGAAATTTCCAAAGTTTTTTACACTAAAAACCTACATTATCACTTGATCAGTCTTATGATTTAAAATATTTAAAAAGTGGTATAAGACACTAAGGACAAATTAAATATTATTTTCCTCCAAAATAATTTTACTTACTGTTAATTTGAATTCAAGGAAATTATATGACCATTTTTTAATAAACCCTTTCATTTTACTCTCATCTATATATTCATGACATTTTTCAAGTATTAATATCACTTTTCTACTTTTTGGTACTCAAGGTGTTTTAGAAATTTTTTTTAAGAAAAACTTACTTTATTTAGATCTTTATTCAGATAACCTATTTTTTTTTTTCTAAAAAACATGTTTTATTAAAATGTTTTCCAAATTATTTTTAAAATGATTAGGTAAATAAATTTTTACCCTTTTTGTCTTTTACCAATGTTTTTAATGGATTTTTTTTTCACTTTATGAATAAGGAACTTTATATCCTTTTTACCATGAAACATGAATGTTCTTTTTACATTATACGAAATATATGGATTTACTGGCCATTATTCCATTGAATATTCCTTTGCATGTTTAAAAGGTTAATTTTTAAATAAAATGTTTCTAAAATTATTTTTGTTTGAAAATATTTTTCAATACAAATGGATATATTCCTCAAGAATGTTTTTCAAAAATATTTTTATAATATTTCCATTGAAATATTCAATTTCCTATGATCATTGAACATTTAATTTACTATAATTTACATTATCATTTATCATGGATATGTTTATTTCCTAAACTGTATCTCATTTTTATATGGTGTTTAATTTGAATGTTATTTGATTTTTTGGGTTAATATTGATAAATCCATATCTCTTACTCCATAAAAATATTTTATATGGCACATTGTTAAATTGATTATTTGATATATGAGGAATGATTTGGACTGGTATGACTTGGGTGGGGCCAAGTTATAGATATCCCCTCAATGCATTGGTAGTCTCATGGGACAAGTCATTTGGCTAGTCCCCTATGATGAATTTCTACCTGATATGTTGTAAACAATCTTTTGAAATCTATTAACGGTAAATGTACCATGTACCTAGGAAACATGGCATCTAATAATCAAGAATTTAACTCATGTAGTTCCAATTATTATTCAACCATGTTATTTTGTGTCGACATATCTATGGATACATTTCATTTTTAGTTATTTTATTAAATGAAATGTGTTTTAGTTTCATACCTTTCCATATTTATTTTTCTTTATCTAGTAGTTTGAATGGAATGTTTTTCCATTTTCATATTGTTTATTAGCTTTCTTATTATTTTTTTGATTACATGGCATGTGTGTTTTAGTTTTTTACCACTAGATAATTAATATTCTCATTGATTCATTATTTCTTGAAAAATACTTTAACTTTACTGATCATTTGATCTCACCCTTATTAAGTTTACTTTCCCTAGGATTCCAATAAGTGTACTATAAAAGATATGTAGGGATATACTATATATAATTAAGTTTTCTTTGAAGTTATTTTGAAAGAAAAAAATTATGTTGTAATTAGTGTATTCATTTTTAATAAAATACTCATGTATACATCTAGTTTACCAAGACTAATAAACTCTTAGGCCCTTTGCGATTTTATTATTTATAATCATGCCAATTTAATTGAAGGAAGACACCGAGTCTGGGATATCTACGGTTGGGTTGCTACATATACAAAAACAATACATTAACTTTTTTCACTTTACTTAGTGAATCATAATATTTCACTACCAAGAAAATATATTAGAAAAAATATGATATTTCAGTCAACACATTCTAAATTAAAGAATTAGATAACCCCTTAATATCAAAATATAGTAATCATTCTATTATGACATGAAAATCATGAACTTTATTCATAAGATAAGACCTTTTATGAAACAACATGAGAAATTAGAAGCATATCCATCTAGTAACTTCAAATGTAAAATCCTCTGATAGAATAATAAAAAAATTTCTTTATAAAGTGTATAAGTTTCTTTTGGATTTACTAAATTTTGTGATATATAATTTTTAAATTAATCAAGTTTGGGATGCCTAAAGATTTGGGTATGATCTGACCATGCTTTGACAACATCTTCAGTCCTTCTGGGTGTGTTCAAAATAGTATAAAATATGTTATAAAAATAGTTCTTCTCAATCTACATTACATCTAACATGTGATGGATCATCAAATCATGCCAATATGGATAGTCTAAATAAACACTTCACTTTATCCAATTTAGATCTCTCCCAAATACACTTATTTTTTTATTTTTTTATTGTGGGTCCAAAAGTAATAGGAGGTAATGAAGATAAGATAGATTTTACCTAAATTTCTAAGATCATTGGTTGAGGTATATCTTTTTCAATTATATATTTTATAAAATTATTTCCATTACTTCATACTGAATGATTTGAAGGAATAAATATATAGTGATAGTTTAAAAAGAAGGTTTACTTTCATTGACAAGAATAAAGGTTTTTATATCACCCATGATGCACAGACATGATTTTGGACCATGTGTACTTCATCCAGATAATATACCATATATGGTAAAGCCACTGATTATTCACATTAATACAACTTTTAGTGTAAAATTATATTTTCAAACTACATAATATATAGCTACACCAACTCTATATAATAAAGTTAACTGATCAATTAATGGATTCAAATAAACATCGATATTCTAATTTGGATGTCCGGAAAAATAATTACATCTAATAGATATATGGTTACTTCATCAACATAAAACGATGTATGTTATACACAATTAAAAAAATAGGTAAACAATAATATTAAATCCCATTAGCATGAAATGGAAAGAAACTATTAACAAAAAAACTTAACCATATTTTACGAGTCTCCAAAGAAAAATAAGGATACACCTAATCAACATATTTCCACAAATCACCATTATAAGGTTGATTTATAAAGAAATTATAAAAACATTATATATATGAAATTTCATCATTATAATTGTGTTTTGAGACATAAATAGAAGTTTTAATTGAGGTGAAATCAGATATGAACTATAATATTTAACAATAAAAAAATTTAAGACTTCCTTTCCATATTTATTTATAACCTTATTTTCCAAATATTGGAAAATTAACTAACTAACCATATTCATCATAATATAATAAAAGATCAATTGAACATGCATGGATCTTCTGATAACTAATACCTAAATTATGGGATAAATTATCTCTTTTATTGAAATTTATTGGTAATGTATTTCTGCAAGGTAATAAAGATTTAAACAAAGTAAATATTTGACCAAAAAAATACTTTATAAATTAGAATCTAATTTAGTAGCCTTAAATTTTATAAAAGTTTCAATTTTTTTATTTGTATCCAGTATAAAAGGTTCTCTAAAAATATTTGAACAAATAATAAAGTTATGATGGATCTAATTTAGGATTTAAATTATCATTCAACATTTCTGTTTCCAAAGAAGATGAACAAAAAACCTCATGAACTGAATTTTAAAACTGTGATGGATATAAAACCAAAAAAAATTTCATTATATTCTTAATTAGGTTCTCCATATTGTTAGAAAAAAAATTGAAAATTAAAATGGAATTGATGAAACCTAAAATTATTAAAATTTTCAAATATCATGAGATCACAATTCTTACACTAACACTTAATTATTCCTTCTAAAATATACTCTAAATTTGAAAATGAAAATGATATAAATGTTCCAAAACTGTCAATATAGACATGATTTATGCTATAATTGTGTATATTTCAAGGATAATTTATCTAATCATAATAGTTTTCTAGAAAATAGTGTCTCTCTCTTGGGTCCCTAGTTTTTTAAAAAAAATAACAATTGTTTGATTCCTATATAAAATGTTAAAAAGGTAATAGATAATTTATCTTCATTAAATGAGTAGTTAAATATTTTTTCATAATATATTATCATATATTATTTTTTAATTATTGTTTTATTAGTTTTTAATAATTATTATAAAATTATAAATATTTTATAATTATTTATTTATTTTTTTATCTATATTTTTTTGTTTTTAGTAGTATTTCTAATATTTTATTAATTTTAATATATTTTAATAATTCATATGAATTTATAAAAGTAATAATATTATATTTAGTATTATTTTTATTAAATTTTATGTATTTTGGTTTTCCCTTAGTTTTAACTGTTATTTATTATTTTATATTAAATTTTTAATACTATAATTTTTTTATTACTTTACTATAAATAATTATTCTTTATAATACCCCATAGTGGTGCAAGGGTTATTTGGGGTCAGAGGGGTTGTGGTGTAATGCGGGTCCGAGTCCCCTAGCGGTTTTGTTATTTATGGTGTGTGTTATTGTAACAACTATTACCAACTTGAATTATTTATTATAGTTCTATAATAATGTTTTTTTCCTTATAAATATATATATATATTTTTATTAATTTTAAATAATATTTTTTGTCTAATAATATTTTTTATAATAAAAATAACAATTTTTATATTTTTATCGATATAAATTAATTTTTAATAATATTTAATAATATTAAAATTTATTAATTAAACTACCTCAATTATAATTAATAACTATATTTTTTATTTTTTAATTCACAAATAAATATCCTTATACTATCAATCTGTCCCATTATATTTTATTTTTTAAAAGAAATGTTAATAATTCATAACCATTAGTGATAATTCATTATTTATATATATTATTATTTATATTATTTTTTTATTATTTTCTTCAAGAGTATAAATAATATTTATTATTTTAGATTAATTGTTTTACTATTAAATTACATTTTAGAAATTTATTATAAATTATTATTTATTATAATCTTATATATTTTTTAATAATAATTTATATTTCATATAAATATTCAATCATTGATTTTTTATTTATTTAAATTAAATAAAAATAATTTATAGTAATATTACTGTTAATTAACTAAAATATTAATTTAAAAATTAATATTTATAACAATATTTAATTATACTGACATATTATTTTTTATATTAAAAATACTAATAAATTAAAATATTAAAAACAACTAATCAAATAAAAAAATAATAACATGACTTGCAAAGATAGTTAAAGTCTAATTAAAAATAAATAAATGTATTATATTATTAACTATAAAAAAAAAATTTATTAAAATACCTTTAAACTAATGATTTGATTGAAAATAGAAAATATTCAATTTATAACAACACTTGATTAGACAATTAAACTATAATTAAAAATATTAAATAAACGGAATTAATAACTATTAAAGAAATAAACTTTAAAAAATTCCCTTTAAACCGATTCTTTGTTTTCAAATAACATATATGCAATCGAGGAATCTATTTCATGAAAAAATATAGATATTTGGAAGGGTTTGGTGTCGGGGGAAGAGGATTTGGAGGGGGAAGAGGGGGGGGGGGGGTGTGCAAGACCCATTATATAGTTAATTTTTTAGTATGGATTCAGAGGTTGTAAAAAGTTCTATGCTAATGTTATTTGTGATGAATAATGGTGAAAGAATATATCGTTTCTGATAGAGTGACCATGCATCTCAAAAAGTGACTAACATAAATATTTTTCCCACTCATCCAAAAAGTATTTCCAATGAATATAGCCCAGTGAAAATAATCCACCTCCACACTATTAGCGACAGATTGAAGTTTCCATGACAAAATATATAAAATTTATTATGATATAATGAAGTGTTGATTGCAAAAAACTTGGTGAGAAGATTATTTTTGACAGATTGTCCCTCATATGACAATTAAGTCTTTTATTCTAAGGTTATTTGCGATGGTATGAAGATTTCCCCATGAATAATCTTCACACCACACCTATTTGTGACAATCTCCCCATTCCATCATAACTAACATGTTCACAAAAAGGTTTTTACAATAGAAAATATAATCCTTTATAATTAAATATTTCATTACAAGAAAATTTTCAAGGAACTATACATTCCATAAAAAATAAATATATCACACCATAGCCTTCACATTTATAGTAAAAATTTAAATAATAGATTTATTTTATATCACAAATGTTCATCGCTATAAATAATTTTTATGATAAACTAATTATTCTATTGTAAACATTGCTTTCAAACACCTATTTGCGATGGAATGATAGTCCAAAACAAATGTTCCTTCTCAAATGGATTAATTTTCTAAAATGGAAGTTTGTTTCATAATTTTCAAATATTTCACGAGAATATCCAATTCATCAAGTCTGTTCAGATTATTTATATTTCAATTATTTTCATGGTGTGGTCGAATAATTACCACTTAAACCACTAACACAAAACATCATGGTAAAATTCATTCTGTATATGACATTAATTTTTGTTCCTCAACATATCAGAGCATAACATTGATGGCCCTGATCCTTTGTTCCTGGTATAACCATTATAACTTGGTTTCTCCAATTATGACATGATGTATATATCACAGTGTAGATACCCCGAACCCTATATCCCAGAGTCGGTGTATACTTTACTATATTGGCATAAGATAAAAGAAATCACATCCAAAAGTACTGAATATTTTATTAGTCTTAGTAATATAGATACATACTTGATTTCAAATTATATTTTAAAACATAAAATACAGATTTTTTTTTTGTTTTTGAACACCATTATTCCCCTTATAATATCCTTGCATATTAATCCAAAAACACTTTCTAGTTTCCTCAAGAAAATAAAACCTAATAAAGAGTTAAAAAAAGATTCTCAATAAGGTTAAGTGTATAGTGGAAGCTATGAATAAACAATTCATAATAAATATGGAAATGTAAATAACTGAATCACATGACATTGAATCAATAACTTGAGCATAATATGGAAGGAATAAATAATGATCAAATATTCTATATAAATAATCACATTCTTAAAAAATTAACCTTGAATATTATATTTAATCAGATAATCACAGGGTATACTTATAACTGGATTCTTAATGATGAAATGCATAATTACATACATCTAAAACATACCATCAGGGCTTTATTCCAATACATCTAAACAGATGGGTAAGTCCTCGATAAAAAAAATCAAGTTTGGCTCATGAAACTTACTAATGCATTGATGAGTTATAACAGGTCCCACCCATCACTTACTAAGTCCGATGTATTCCTCACATATAATGGGTAAAAAATTATCAATATAAACATTCATATTGAAAATCTAATTTATGAAATGTTAATACTTACCCCCAATCAAATAAACATAATCATAATCCATCTAGAGTAAAATGGTGAATGATAATAAAATTGTACATCCCCAATCAAACTTATTATAAAATATCACTAGAAATAATTAGGACGATTTTAATACAACATATCCCTATTTGATCATTATTAAAATAAAATATTTTATTTCATTAATAAATAGAAATACCATACAAATATCCTTAAAAACATTTTTGAGAAAAATAAATTTTCATTTTAAAAATTACCCTAAAAAAGTTAAAAGAATATTTTGAAAATAATTATAATTGAAAAATTAAAAATTTGTAAATTAAATTTATAAAAATTAATTTATCATGATGGTGGAAAGTTCTGTTCATTCCATACATGTTAAAACAAATATTTCTTTAACATTTTTAGTAAAAGGAAAATGAGTATTGTTTTGAAAATGACATGTTGACTACTTTCAATTTGTTTTTAAAATTAAAAAACGCTAAAAATTAATTTAAATAATTTTTAAATGGTTTAAAAAATTTATAAGACATATTTAGAAAACATTGGTTTGGATGAAAACATATTTTTCGCTAAAGATACAAACAAAGTCATATTTTCTTAGAAAACATTTCTCAATCATTTTTCGTACCATAATGTTTAAAAATAGAACTATTAATTGAAAATTTTCAGGAATAAACATATTTAAAGAAAATATATTTATTTTAGGATATAAATAACAAATAATTCTCCCATGGGAGATGTAAACATAGACAATCTCAAATAATGACGAGATTATGAAATAAACCCTTACGACTTTGGTAACTTCTGAATCATAAATCCCATAAAATAAATGAAATAAAATGAAAAATAAAATGAAATTAATATAAATATATTAATTATATAACATATAAAAGTGGTAGTATATACACAAAAAAATTAAATAAGTGGTTAATATGATATATGTCACACAAAAGTAAAAATGAGATGAGAAACCCTTACCTTAGGTCTGATTTCATTTTTAAGTGTTTGTAACTCCTGTATAAAGGTTTTAATAATGTTATAAATTTATAATATAACCCTAATAATATTTATAATGTCATATATTATCGTCTTATAACATTTTACCACCCATATTTTAATAATATTTCATTATTTTCATTGTTTTGGGGGTTAATTTCCATGTTTTCTCATGCATGTCTTATCATGAAAGTTGCAGTTATTGTGTGTAAGATATGAATATATATATATATATATATATATCATATCAATAATTATAATAATGTTATAAATATCATATTTACTTTGAAAAATAATTTTTATAACCATTTATGAATGTTTTATATATGTAATGAATCACATCATTTTGTGTAGATAGTAGGCCATACTTATTCACGAGTGATGACATCATTCCCTTAATGAGTGAAATGGAAAGGAACTGGGTGATATATTAATTTTATTTAATCAATATAATCTCATATATTTCACATATAATCATTAATTTTATCTTTATTATATTACATGTAAATTGTAAGTGAAAAATGAATTACATCGCTTTATGAGGCGGTTATCTACTGTAGACATGAGCAACGTTATCGTATTTTAAACAGAATGGAAAATAAATTTTTTATGTGATTTAAAATTATATAATTATAAAAATATATTAAATATCATAAACATGTGGTAAATCTATCCTTGAAAGGCAATGATAGAAAATGAACTACATCGGTTCGTGAGGCGGTAGTCCGCCATACACATGATTGATGATTTTGTTTCTTATTTGAATGAATTGGAGATGGAAAAATATTATTACATAAACAAAATAACATATCATTATATGGGAGATAATTATTTTGTTATATTTTACATTTTAATACACAATTTAAGGTGAAAAAATAAGAAATAAAATTAAAGAGCTTTGTTAATATAATGACCTTCTCTAAGAGAAACCACCTTTGGATCTCCTCAAAAGGACCCTATAGATGGTATTTTTTAGGACCATAAGCTATATAACATGTATAATGATGTCAGGGAGTGATTTTTATAGGTTTTTTCTAGGAAATGGAATTGATATGTGAGAATAAGTGAGGATATTGAGTGACCTTTTATAAGCGGGGAAAGGGATCCCTCTTGGAAATCACTTGGAAGTTTCAAAAAACAATCCAAAATTATAATTTAATTCACATGAAAAATTATTCAAAATAACACTATATTATAAATTTGGAAGGATATGGTGTAAATATTTATAGTAAACAAAATTTTTACAAGTTGGTAGGTCATTTTAACCTTTATCGTATTAGTTTAACCTTTGATAAACCCATTTTTACCTTATCAACAGTAAATAATTTTTAATTTTTTCATTATTAATTCTGATAAAAAATTATGTTAAACTTATTATATAATAATAATTACTATTATTTAATATATTTAATCCATTTTACCTATTTTAATTCACATATGTTGAAAATTTTAATTTAAAATAAACCCCACAGATGTGACGAGTAAGTGGATTTTCAAAGAGAAATTGTTCAAAAGACAACAAAGTTCTTATATCAAAATTAAATATGAAAATTATTCTAGTGACATTAATTGAATTAATAGATATATAATTGAATTAATTTTACTTTAAAAAAAATTTAAATTATAATTAAACCTTATAAATAATTTAAATGAAAATATTATTTCAATTAACATTCAGTATTTTTCACTCTTCATCAAAAAATGATACATTTTATAAAAAAAACTTAACCGTAAGAAAATTTTTATATGATAATTTAGAAAACTATGTTTAATTTATAAAATAAATTTTATAAAAGTGATAAAAATTAATTTTATCATAAGTTTGCAAGAAGTGATGAAATCTTTTTCTTTGAAAAATAATTTTTTTTAGAAAACATTTATTTTACTTTCAAATGATTCTTATTTTATTTTTTATCAATATATATCCATTTAATTTATTTTATACATGTGTAAACCATATAATTTCATAATTTTGTTATTACTATTCATACTTACCAAATAAATTTCTAGGTTATGGTGGTCACATTTAAATAATAATATTTTAATTGAGTATCATGTTTCATTTAAACATGGTGTTGCATGCATCATAAGATATAAAATTGATTGAGTTTATTTAAAAATAAATATAACATAAAGTCTTAGGATATTATATTATATTAAAATATTGGTTTTATGTGTCATACTATAATGACCCACACTTTACATACATTCTTAATACTTCAAAATTGAAGCATACTTATTACAACATATAACAAAACCACGAAAGGACCGTATAGGTATAATGTCTTTAGAAACTGGGAAACATAAACAACTGGTTCATAAAGCGTCTACAATGTCTCCCATTTATTTCATCATATCTATTGTCCCTTTTGGCATATCTTACTTAATAACCTTCTTCCTGACCTGGGGAAAGAAAACATACAAAAGGGTGAGCTCAAATGCTCAGTAAGGGTAAACAAAAGAAATATCAATCACATCCTATACATAAGCACATAACTTTTTGAAATCTTAACCTGCAAAAGAGATCATAATTTCATAACATGGGATAAATCATGGCAACAAAATGTAATCACAATAATGATAACTTAAAAAATGAAACTTTGTGGCATACACATAATCAAAGAGAATCATATCTTATTAGTCAAGACTCATTGCCAAGACTATCTTAGTGGACAAAGTCCATTTCTGAACCGAGTCACCCTCGTTTCAGTCCTGTTTCACTGAACCGGTATAACCTACCGTTCCAGCCATGTCTATCTCATGAGATATAAAATCTTTACCCAATGCATTGGAGGGAGATATAGGTCCCACCCATCTCATAATGATACCATTCTTATGTGTGCCACAAAATCATAAATCATACATCATTGCATAACCCATGTAATAAAAATGGGAATATTAAAAATCATGATATCATAAAACAATTCATATAAGATAAAGGAATTCATAAAAATAATTCCATCACAACATAATAAAATCAATGTAATAATAGGGATAAAAACAGAACCCTATATTATCTTAGATGGAAAATAATTTTGATAAAACACTTGAACTCCATTCTTGAGGAGAATATCCTTTCTACTTCAAAAACACTTTTCCTTTCTTAACATGTCATACAATTCTAAACTAAAAGAAGTTGATTAAAAATAAACTTGAAAACTTGTAAGGAAAGCTTCTTGGAAATAATGTTTTAAAAATACATTCATTCTATATAAGTTAAAAAAAACATTCTTCTCGTACTTTTGTCGGAGAAGTCAAAAAGTACCTCGTATGAAAAATGACAAAAGATTCCTTTCATATCTTTTACCAAAAACTCACCGAAGGGTAAATTTGGATTTAAACAATTGTAGGTGGATGGAAATAACATTACATATTGAGAGAACATGGATGTGGATGATAAAATACACCCCAGTAAATACCAAAGTATAAACAATCTCGGATAAAATGAGATTGTGATATTTTCCCTTAACTTAGGTCCGTTTTGCTTTGTAAGTGTCCGAAGATCCTGTATAATGATTTAAATAATGTTATTGACTTATTCCAGAATCATACTTATTTTTATGATATCATATATGGTCATTTTCTTAGCTTCTTAGTAGTAATATTTCATATCTAATTGTTATTCGGGTGTTTATAACTCTTTGTTCTTATGCGTGTTTTGTCGAATAAATTCTTATTCTTATATTTAGGTTATAGATACCTCATTTCTAGAATGGTATTAGTGTAATATATATCATATTCATTTATTAAATTCATTTATATAATCATTATGAAATGAAGATCATGTAGAAAGAGTCGCATCACGTTGTGGAGACGGTATTCCGTACGTACGTACGAGTGATGATATCGTTCCTAGGATCGTGGAATTGTATTGGAGTGTATGTATACTATTTCAGAATTAGTATCACTTTATAATAGTCATATAAAGTCATTATTTACACCATTATACCCATCCAAGTAAGGTGTTGGTGGAAAATAGATTACACCACGGCGTGGAGATGGTATTCCGTACGTACGCACGCGCGGTGATTTCTTTTTCCGTAGGATGGATAGATGGTGAAATAGGGTTGTTTCATACTTATAATAACATATTAGTATATGAGTGATACTGATGTTATTACTTCATAATGAAAGAACTAAAGAAGAACAAGTGGAAGAAGAAATAAAGATGAAAGAATCGGTAACGGACATTACCTCTTCTTTGAAGTGCTTCTTTGAGACCTTCTTTTAGGGCACTAAAATTGGTCTTTAAAGAAGACCAGGAACTCTAGGATGTCTCTAGGAAAGTGGAGAGGAGGAATTGGCAGGGGTTGGACGAGATTGAAGGCTCAAAGTGGTGTGAGGAAGAGGGGGAGGAGGTGCCCTTTTATAAGGGAGGAGAGGGGCACCTTTGGGAAAACTAAAAATATTATTTTATTATAAAGTCATGTTTGGTTTTAAATCGCTCCAAATTGATATATTTCGAAGATAAGGTGGGGATGGGTCGAAATCCTCTCATACAATATAATTTAGACAAGTTTAGTTTCCTATTTTAACCTTATCATTTAGATTTAACATTAAATTAAATAAGTTTACTTTTACCGTGTCTTCTTGTGTTCTTATACTATAAGGTTAATAAACTTACTATAAGTAGCCAAACGAACCCCAAGTTGTTTATTATTAATATATATAACATTATATAATTCATTTGGCCGAACCTTAGATTTTTAGGAATAAAATAACAATTACTAATATAATATTTGTTTTAAAAACTATTTTATGTCAATTTTGACACTATTTAGTAATCGATTTTTTTGAAAATCATAACAGAATTATTAGTTCGAAAAAAGTTAATTAAATCAATACTAACATGTCATATTAACCTAGAAAATTATTGGAATTCATAAAAAGTCTCAAATTACATTTATTTTGGTGTTTATAACATTAATTATGTCAATATTTCATTAATAAGATAATTACTGCATCATCTTTGTGTCATAAATAAATTAAATTATTTAATGTCTAAAATTACAAATAAAATACCATTATATAGGAAATCTTTTTAGATTTATAATTAATATTTATAGTCTAATTTATCTTATTTATAACCTCATATTAAAAATTATTTAATTATTCAACTTTGATTTTAACTATTTTAACCCTTCTTTAAATAAATTAATAATAAATGTCATAATCTAATCCAAGTGGGCCTAAATGGTCATATTTTATTCCTAAGTTTGTTTTTGGTCGAATTACACTTATCCAATAGAATTAGGACATGTGTTAGGGTAATAATAATATCATCTTTACCCATAATTACCCTATTTACTTTTAACCGTGGTAAAAAAAAAGTAAAAAGTTACTATTCACCAAAAATTATTTTCATCTCATTGAACCACATTTTAGTCCTTGATATTAACTATGTCTCTCGGATTTTTGAAATTCCACTCACAGAAGCGGTAAAATTAAGTTTTATGAAAAATTCAGTTTTTTAACTACCACTTAGTGGTTTCACTATTCATCAAAAATTGAAAGTTTTCATAAAAATACCAAAATTTCGCCCTAGGCTAATTTCGATATTCCGAATCCAAAAATGAAGTCCATTTTGAAAAATAAAATTTATAAAATTTCAAAAAGTGGTTATTACTATTCATAACGGCTAGTTTTAATAATATTTTAATAGCATATCATTGTTTAGTGAAACTCGGTATTGGGTACGACGCAAGCTATCGAGGAAGGTCACGATTTCGTGTAAATCAAGACAAGAAAGTATTGTGTATAAAAAGATTCCTTTGATGATTTATATAACATAAAAGTCTCGGTTGTTACATTCTACCCCCCTTAAAATGAATTTCGCCCTCGAAATTCGTCACTTCGTAACAAACAGATGAGGATACCTCTCCCTCATCATATCCTCAAGCTCCCTTGTAGCTTCTTCTAATTGGTGGTTCCTCCATAAAACTTTCACCAATCGAGTGGTCTTGTTTCATAGGAATTTTTCGCTACGATCCAGAATCTCTATCGGTTGTTCTTCATAAGAAAGATCTTGCTCCAGCGGTACAACTTCTGAGCTGAGTACATGTGAAGGATCAGGTATGTACTTTCTCAGGAGAGATACATGGAACACATCGTGAACTTGAGAGAGATTCAGTGGAAGAGCCAATTGGTAATCTACCTTCCCAACACGATCCAGTATTTCGAAAGGACCGATATGTCTAGGGCTCAACTTCCCTGTCTTTCCAAATCTCATAACCCTCTTCCAGGGAGATATTCGTAAGAACACTTTATCACCCACTTCAAACTCTAGGTCTTTTCTTCGGTTGTCGTCATAACTTCTTTGTTGACTCTGAGATGCTCTTATGTGTTGTTGAATAGATCTGACCTTTTCGGCCATTTCATCAAAGAGATCAGGTCCTAATAGCTTTCTTTCCCCAACTTCATCCCAATAAGTTGGAGTTCTGCATTTCTTTCCATAGAGAGACTCATAAGGATCCATCTGAATACTGGAGTGAAAGATATTATTATAAGAAAATTCCACCAAAGGTAGGTGTTGATCCCAAACACCTTTGAAATCCATAGAGAAAGATCTCAACATATCTTCTAGGGTTTGAATTGTTCTCTCAGACTGACCGTCTGTCTGAGGATGATAAGCAGTGCTGAAACTCAACTCTGTATCCAGATTATGCTGAAGACTTCGCCAGAACTTCGAGGTAAATCTCGGATCCCAATCCGATATAATCGAAAGTGGTACTCCATGAAATCTTACCACTTCCTTTACATAAATCCTGGCAAGCTGATCCAGAGAGAAATCCTCTCTAATAGCAATGAAGTGTGCAGACTTTGTAAGATGATCAACTATGACCCAGATAGCATTATTGCCTTTGGATGTTTTAGGAAGTCCTGTGACAAAGTCCATAGTGATGTTTTCCCATTTCAATTCGGGTATGGGTAATGGTTGTAACATCCCCTTAGACTTCTGTCTCTCAGCTTTAACTTATTGACAAACCAAGCATCGAGAGACAAATTCAACAACATCTCTTTTCATGCCATCCCACCAGAAGTACTCTTTCAGGTCCCCATACATCTTCGTGCTTCCTGGATGAATAGAGAATGAAGAACTATGAGCCTCATCCATCAGCTCCTTCTTTAATTCAGGGATGGGAGGAACACAAACCCGATTCCTGAACTTTATTATCCCATCACAATCAAGGTTGAATTCAGGAACTTTTCTCACCTTCTTTTGTAACTCGACATCTTCTTTATATGCCTCTTTAATCTTCACATGTATAGATGGTTGAAAATTCATTTGAGAAAGATAAGATTTTTCCCCTTCCATTATAATTCCAAGATCCATCCTTTGTAAATCCATAAATATTGGATCTTTTGTGATCCTCATCATGGATAAACTAGCATGGTCTTGTCGACTTAATGCATCTTCCACCTTGTTTGCTTTCCCAGGGTGGTAATGGATTGAGCAGTCGTAATCCTTACTAAGCTCCAACCATCTTCTTTGATGCATATTCAGCTCCTTTTGTGTAAAAATATACTTTAAACTTTTATGATCAGTATAAATATCACACCTTTCACCATAAAGGTAATGCCTCCAAATCTTTATTGAAAAGATTACCGCTGCTAACTCCAAATCATGTGTTGGGTGATTTTGCTCATGGATTTTCAACTGTCGTGAGGCATAAGCTATCACCATATCATTTTCCATAAGAACACACCCCAATCCCTTCTTGGATGCATCACAATAGATCACAAACCTTTCTCCACTACAAGGAAGTGTGAGCACAGGTGCACTGGATAACCTTCTTTTCAACTCCTTGAAATTATCTTCACATTCTTCCATCCAGACAAACTTAACTCCTTTCCGAGTCAACTTGGTGAGGCGATTAGATAATCGTGAATTTTTTTTCACAAAAAGTCGATAATATCCATCCAAACCAAGAAAACTTCAGATCTCAGTTACTATTGTTGGTATCGACCATCTTTCGATAACCTCTGTTTTTGCTGGATCCACAGATATCCCCTCTTTTGAGATTATGTGACCCAAAAATGCAACTTTTTGAAGCCAAAATTCACACTTGGTAAATTTGGCATAAAGCTTATCCTTTCTCAGGGTCTTCAATATAATTCTCAAGTGATCTTCATGTTCTTCCTTCATCTTTGAATAGACAAGAATATTGTCTATAAAGACTACCACAAATTGATCAAGATAGTCTCTAAAGACTCTATTCATCAGATCCATGAAGATAGCAGGGGCATTAGTAAGACCAAATGGCATCACTATAAATTCATAGTGTCCATACCTTGTACGGAAAGCCGTCTTTGGTATATCCTCCCTTTTGACCCTTAATTGATGATACCCTGAACGAAGATCAATCTTGGAAAAGTATTGAGCTCCTCGTAGTTGGTCAAATAAGTCATCAATGCATGGGAGAGGATATTTGTTCTTGATAGTGATCTTGTTAAGTTCTCGATAATCAATGCAGAGTCTCATTGATCCATCTTTCTTCTTAACAAATAGAATAGGTGCTCCCCAAGGTGACGCACTAGGGCGTATGAATCCCTTATCAAGATTCTCTTGGAGTTGCTTCTTCAATTCCTGTAACTCAATTGGGGCCATTATATAAGGTGTCTTTGAAATAGGCAAAGCACCCGGTACGAGTTCTATTGAGAACTCAACTTCACGATTTGGTGGAAGTCCCGGTAATTCCTCCGGAAAGACATCATCAAACTCCCGTACAATGGGAATATTCTTAATAGTGAGTTTCTCACCAACCATTTGAGATAAATAACCTTCATTTAGTGGAATCAAGACCCATAATATGGAAGAAATTTCCACTGGAAGGTTATGTTCATCCTTGCATTGATAGACGATCATAGATTGATATGGAATATGAAATGTGACTTCCCTTCTTTGGCAATTGATATGAGCTCCATATAAAGAAATCCAATCCATGCCAAGAATAACATAAAATTCCACTATAGGAAGGATCACAAGATTTGCAGGAAGCACTTTCCCACAAACTTCGATTGGAGAAGAACTATAAACTTTTGATGCAACTGTTGTGCCATTAGGTGTTGTCACAGCTAACTCAACATCTAACTGTTGAGGTAATATGGTGATACCCTTAGAAAAGTCTTCAGAAATAAAAGAGTGGGTGGATCCAGAATCAAATAAAACATTTGCTACTTTAGAGTGGATGGTAAGTGTACCTTTCACCACATCGTTATCATACTCCACATCGCTGATAGAAATTGAATGTGACTTTCCTTTTTCTTTAGCCTTAAGAGTTTGTTGACGTCAACCATCATCATCAACCCTTGGATTAGGGCATTTATTGGCATAATGTCCCATATCCTTGCACTTGAAACATTGAAGGGTAGTAGGTTCATTCTGTGTATCCCTTCCATTGTTTGCATCATTAGACATCTTCTTCCCATCATCGTGGCATTCAAATGCCCGATAACCTTACTTTCCACATTTGAAACATTTACTTGTCCCTTTAAGACAACTCCCTCCATGTTTCTTTCCACACTTTGAGCATAAGGGAAAGCTCATCTTCTTTTCAGTGTGCTCTTTAGATTTTCCTTTGAATTCCATTTTCCTCTTCTTATCAAACCCATATGACTGATGGGTTACTCCAATCTTCATCTCGACTTTGAGAGCACATCGAACGATTTCCTTGTAGCTATTGAAGTCCCTTATGGCTAACGCCATTCGAAGACTTGGTTTTAATCCACTAAAGAATCAATCGATCTTACTCTCAGGTTGGATAATAATACCAGAAGCGTACCTTGCAAGTCTTGTAAAATTTGCTTCATAGGTGCCAACAGATTCATCATCCTTTTGCTTCAGTTCAAGAAACTCTTTCTCCATATTTGTTCGGAGAATGCGAGGGAAGTACTTATTGAAAAATAAGTTCTTGAACTTGTCCCATTCCATGGACTCAATTTCATCCCTTTGCCTCGTATTCTTAATAAGATTCCACCATTTATCAGCATCTCCTTCCAAACGATACACTGCTAGGATGACTTTATCATGTTCAGAACATTGAATAACTGAAAATATCTTTTCAGTAGTACTAATCCATTGTTCAACAACTAATGGATCAGTAGACCCGCTGAAAGAAGGTGGATGCTGCCTCATGAAGGTTTCAACAGAATGTTGCTCCTTCCTTTGCTCGTTTGGAAGTCCTGCATGATTCATAGCTTGAGAAAGTTGTGTGAGCATGGCTATAAGATTTTTCATTCCATCTCCCATAACGTTTGGTTGCTCAGGGGGACAATCATTGCATTGCCCGTCGCATTCCGCTTTAACACGGTTCCTCCGGGTTCCAGCCATTGACTAAAACCAAGAAGAATAGTGTGAGAAACACTAATTATAATAGGAAAACCACATAATCAAGAATAAAATTTCAAACTTAAGGTCTTATCCTAGGTTATTCATGTCCATTTCTAAAACACTAATATTGTGTTCTATGCTTAGACTTTTCCTTAGGGTTCTTACTAAGGCTTTCACATCCTAGTTTCCAAAGGTTGACTATACCCTTCCTCTGATACCAACTATAACGAACCATACTTTACATACATTGTTAATACTTCAAAATTGAAGCATACTTATTACAACATATAACAAAACCACGAAAGGACCGTATAGGTATAATGTCTTTAGAAACTGGGAAACATAAACAACTGGTTCATAAAGCGTCGACACTGTCTCCCATTTATTTCATCATATCTATAGTCCCTTTTGGCATATATTACTTAATAACCTCCTTCCTGACCTGGGGAAAGAAAATATACAAAAGGGTGAGCTCAAATGATCAGTAAGGGTAAAGAAAAGAAATATCAATCACATCCTATACATAAGCACACAACTTTTGGAAATCTTAACCTGCAAAAGAGATCATAATTTCATAACATGGGATAAATGATGACAACGAAATGTAATCACAAGAATCATAACTTAAAACATGAAACTTTGTGGCACACACATAATCATAGAGAATCATATCTTATTAGTCAAGACTCATTTCCAAGACTATCTTAGTGAAAAAAGTCCATTTCTGAACCGAGTCACCCTCGTTTCAGTCCTGTTTCACTGAACCGGTATAACCTACCGTTCCAGCAATGTCTATCTCATGAGATATAGAATATTTACCCAATACATTGGATGGAGATATATGTCCCACCCATCTCATAATGATACCATTCTTATGTGTCCCACAAAATCATAAATCATACATCATTGCATAACCCATGTAATAAAAATGGGAATATTAAACATCATGACATCATAAAACAATTCATATAAGATAAATGAATTCATAAAAATTATTCCATCACAACATAATCAAATCAATGTAATAATAGGGATAAAAACAGAACCCTATATTATCTTAGATGGAAAATAATTTTGATAAAACACTTGAACTCCATTCTTGAAAAGAATATACTTTCTACTTCAAAAACACTTTTCCTTTCTTAACATGTCATACAATTATAAACTAAAAGAAGTTTATTAAAAATAAACTTGAAAAATTGTAAGGGTAGCCTCTTGGAAATGATGTTTTAAAAATCCATTCATTCTGTATAAGTTAAAAAAAACATTCTTCTCGTACTTTTGTCGGAGAAGTCAAAAAGTACCTCGTACGAAAATTGACAAAAGATTCCTTTCATATCTTTTACCAAAAACTCACCGAAGGGTAAATTTGGATTTAAAAAATTATAGGTGGATGGAAATAACATTACATATTGAGAGAATATGGATGTGGATGATAAAATACACCCTAGTAAATACCAAAGTATAAACAATCTCGGATAAAATGAGATTGTGATATTTTCCCTTACCTTAGGTCCGTTTTGCTTCGTAAGTGTCCGAACCTTATGTATAATGATTTAAATAATGTTATTGACTTATTCCAGAATCATAATTATTTTTATGATATCATATATGGTCATTTTATTAGCTTCTTAGTAGTAATATTTCATTGCTACTTGTTATTCGGGTGTTATAACTTTTTGTTCTTATGCGTGTTTTGTCGAATAAATTCTTATTATTATATTTAGGTTATAGATACATCATTTATAGAATGGTATTAGTGTAATATATATCATATTAATTTATTAAATTCATTTATATAATCATTATGAAATGAAGATCATGTAGAACGAGTCGCATCACATCGTGGAGACGGTATTCCGTACGTACGCACGAGTGATGATATCGTTCCTATGATCATGGAATTGTATTGGAGTGTATGTATACTATTTCAGAATCAGTATCACTTTATAATAGTCATATAAAGTCATTATTTACACCATTATACCCATCCAAGTAAGGTGGTGGTGGAAAATAGATTACACCACGGCGTGGAGACGGTATTCCGTACGTACGCACGCGCGGTGATTTATTTTTCCGTAGGATGGATAGATGGTGAAATAGGGTTGTTTCATACTTATAATAACATATCTGTATATTAGTGATACTGATGTTATTACTTCATAATGAAAAAACTAAAGAAGAAGAAGTGGAAGAAGAAATAAAGATGAAAGAATCGGTAACGGACATTACCTCTTCTTTGAAGTGCTTCTTTGTGACCTTCTTTTAGGGCACTAAAATTGGTCTTTGAAGAAGAAAAGTACCTCTAGGATGTGTCTAGGTAAGTGGAGAGGAGGAATTGTCATGGGGTGGCCGAGCTTGAAGGCTCAAAGTGGTGTGAGGAAGAGGGGGAGGAGGTGCCCTTTTATAAGGGAGGAGAGGGGCACCTTTGGGAAAACTAAAAATATTATTTTATTATAAAGTCAAGTTCAGTTTTAAATAGCTCCAAATTGATATATTTCGAAGATAAGGTGGGGATGGGTCTAAATCCGGTCATACAATAGAATTTATACAAGTTTAGGTTCCTATTTTAACCTTATCATTTAGATTTAACATTAAATTAAATAAGTTTACTTTTACCGTGTCTTCTTGTGTTCTTATACTATAAGGTTAATAAACTTACTATAAGCAGCCAAACGAACCCCAAGTTGTTTATTATTAATATATATAACATTATATAAGTCATTTTGCCTAACCTTATATTTTTAGGAATAAAATAACAATTACTAATATAATATTTGTTTTAAAAACTATTTTATGTCAATTTTGACACTATTTAGTAATTGATTTTTGTGAAAATCATAACAGAATTATTAGTTCGAAACAAGTTAATTAAATCAATACTAACATGTAATATTAACCTAGAAAATTAGTGGAATTCATAAAAAGTCTCAAATTACATTTATTTTGGTGTTTATAACATTAATTATGTCAATATTTCATTAATAAGATAATTACTGCATCATCGTTGTGTCATAAATAAATTAAATTATTTAATGTCTATAAATTACAAATAAAATACCATTATGTAGGAAATCTTTTTAGATTTCTAATTAATATTTATAGTCGAATTTATCTTATGTATAACCTCATATTAAAAATTATTTACTTATTCAACTTTGATTTTAACTATTTTAACCCTTCTTTATATAAATTAATAATAAATGTCCTAATCTAATCCAAGTGGGACTAAATGGTCATATTTTATTCCTAAGATTGTTTTTGGTCGAATTAAACTTATCCAATAGAATTAGGACATGTGTTAGGGTAATAATAATATCATCTTTACCCTTAATTACCCTATTTACTTTTAACCGTGGTAAAAAAAGTAAAAAGTTACTATTCACCAAAAATTATTTTCATCTCATTGAACCACATTTTAGTCCTTGATATTAACCGTGTCTCTCGGATTTTCGAAATTCCACTCACAGAAGCAGTAAAATTAAGTTTTATGAAAAATTCAGTTTTTTAACTACCACTTAGTGGTTTCATTATTCATCAAAAATTGAAAGTTTTCAGAAAAATACCAAAATTTCACACTAAGATAATTTCGATATTCCGAATCCAAAAATGAAGTCCATTTTGAAAAATAAAATTTATAAAATTTCAAAAAGTGGTTATTACTATTCATAACGGCTAGTTTTAATAATATTTTAATAGCATATCGTTGTTTAGTGAAACTCGGTATTGCGTACGACACAAGCTATCGAGGAAGGTCGTGATTTCGTGTAAAGTAAGCCAAGCAAGTGTTGTGTAGAAAAAGATTCCTTTGATGATTTATATAACCTAAAAGTCTCGGGTGTTACACATACACTCTATTTATTATGATGTGTATATTTTATAATTCTCGAGGTGTTACATTCACCCCCTTAAATAAATTGGGTCCTCACAATTTAATCTTTATCTTGATTATAAAGGGTATGAAATTTGAAAATACCTTCTTTGAAAACCCACATCATAAATATGGTTTATAAAATATCTTCTTAATAAGATATAAATTGGAGTATAAAGGTTATATGTAATAACACATAACTAGGTTTCTAAGTAGGAGAACATTGGTGGAAAGTGAAGATACATAAATGGAAGAAAAATGAAAGTAATTTTAGAGAGTGTTAGAGGTATTTGATCACAAGAAATTTAAGGACTAATGGTATTACTTGTAATTACAAACTATAAATCCATGATGATTTAAAAGGCCATAGGTTCAACATAAATGAAGGTGTTAAGATAAAATTTTATTTAAAGATCGTTTTATTAGAGTTGACAAATTACTTTACCATCTTGGTTGAGAATATATGGAAATTTAATTACTTGATATATTTTTATTTTATAGGAAAAATTTCATATTTTGGTTGTAATGTGATCATTTCCCACTTCATTTCTTATAATAAGAAATTAATATCCAAGATGAAATTTTTATTCCCGAAGAATGAAAATTAACTTTTAATGGACTATAATATCCAAAAAAGAGTAACATGATATTTTTCATATATTTAATAAATCCAAAATTATTAGAAAAATTTATCCAATAACACCCAAAGTTGAACTTAACCCACTCCATAAAAAGTTAACCATAAATATCATCCAAAATATGTATGACCAAATATTTAACAAAGGTGACTAAATAAACATTATATTTCCCAAAAAATACAAATAACCTATTAATTCCACATTCTAAATATTTGAATACCTAGATCACCATAAAAACTTTATGAAAACATTCATGATTCCAAAAATAAAATCCTTAGTTATCAAATATATTCCACAAATCAATACTTGTAGTAAAATCTATCAAAGTTAATACAAACCATCAAATAAATAAAAAAATCATGGTCACCAATACTATCCCATAAACATCTCTTTATAATTATTATGTCAACATATGGAACACATTAATAGTTATCTTCCCTCAGTCATGGGTTTTTACAAGAATATCATATTTCTATTGAATCACTTTTCCTCATCATTGGTTCTATTAATCATATGCAATCAAATACTTAATGAAATATTACTATAGTATAATACTTATACATTTCATAATTATTATAACCAGAAAATAATTTATTAAAATACTCTTATAATATAATAATTGAATAAAAAACAAAGGCATATTAATCATTCCACTTCATCAGTAGTAAGAGCATGAGAATAACTATTATCCCTTATATTCTTTTGAGGTATATTCCCATGATGCCTAGGAAATTCATTTGGGTAATACCCCATATCCTTACATTTAAATCATTGAACATTGAATTTTTTTTCTCATCCTAGAAATTATGATAATGGTGTACATTTTCTCTACACTTGAATCAAAATCCTTTTACTTTTAAGCATGTACTAAGGTGTTTTTTTTGAAAAGTATCACATGTGTGAAAGTTCTTCTTTCCCTTATTACCCTTATAATTTTTTTCTCTTGAAACGTATTATTATATTACTTCCCTTAAAATCCATAATACATAGATAATTATTTGTATCTCTTGACAGAAAATGATACCGTGTCTTCATATGATGAAAATATTTGTGAGGCTAGTTTCCTTTTAAAGATTCACTTAATCTCACCAAAGAAAATATCATTATTACTCTTTGGATTACTTGAATTCATATAGTTACCATTACTTCTACTAGGTTCTTTTTATAAAGATGACATAAACAATATTAGATCATAACATTATGAAACATAATTTTTAATCCCAATAATAGTGAAACACTTAAGAATTCATCCACAGATAATATCATTATCATAAATATAATTTATTTGCAGATATAAATATTTTTAAATCCTTAATAATGGGTTTTAAATAAAATTTTAATTATTCTATGAAAATAACTTAGTAGTGTTAAACTAGATACATAGTATTGGCCATTTTTGTGAACCAGGTGATAATTGGGTCAAGCCCAATACACCCTTTTTTGGAGTTATTTCCACTACGTACATATATGCCATAACCATGTCCACTTTTAGAATCCATACATGGATGTATTACTTGGAAAAATACATAACAACTTCCTTAGAAAAACATTGGGATGTTCTTATATACATATCCCCAATATCTATCATAGGGTTATGTTCCATATTATAAGTTATCCTAAATCTTGTTCCAATGGTTTCTAAAAAACTTTCTATAATTCCAACTGTAGTGACCTCGACTCCTGTAACCCGGAGTCAGTGTCTAATTTATTACATTAACATAAGATTCAAGGAATCATATCCCCAAGGATTGAATAGTTTAGTACTCTTGGTAAAATAGATACATACTTGAATTCAAATTACATTTTAAAATATAAAATACACAAATTGATTTCTTTGAGTATTTCATTATTCCCCTTAGAGTATCCATGCACATCAATCACAAAACACTCCCTGGTATAATAAGAAAAATAAAAAATATGAATGGGGTGTTCTTAGATGCTCAGTAAGGGTAATCATAAAATAGAAGTTATTTGTAAATAAGGCCTAATAAATATAAAAATAAAAATAACTAAAACCCATCCCATTTAATCAATAACATGATCATAATATGGATGGAATAAATAATGCGATATAAATAATCACATGCTTGAAAACTTCACCCTAGATTGTAAAGACCCATAAAATTCAAGGAATTTTTTTTCTTAATTTTCTTGGGAATTTTACAAGAACGCAGTTTCTGACGGCACCTGATTCTGAGGCCCGGTGTGCCCAGAATATTTTTCCAAAGTTTAGCTCGGGTACGTTTAGTGAACGAACGAGCGGGTTTTCCTAACTTTTGAACCAGTGCTCGAAATCGAAATTCGAGGACACTGATGGAATCGAAGCACCGATAATTGATTAGAAATACCTTTTCTGGAGTTGCGTTTTCTTGGGTGTGGTTTTTAAATTTTGGGTTTAAGTAAAGGAATAAAATAAAAGTGGTGCAACCATTTTTTTTGTTTAACCTAAGCTAAGTGGATGAAGTGGGACCCATAATATCCTACCCACTAGGTAGGATAATTGTGAGGTGGGACCCACATGAGCCCCACCGTTTCTTTTCTTACTAAACCCCCTCCTCTAATAAGGTAACGCAACCGCACCCCCATTAATTGGAAGTCAACCCTTGCGTTTATCTGTTTATGAAACGCCTCTATTAATTGGGCAGTTTAAATGTTACAATTAATTGTTTGATTCGTTTTTGATTTTCAAAACACTTGGCCTGAGAAATAAAATAAGAAAAACTCTTATTTTATTAGAGGATGGTTGTGCGAGAGGGTTTGGGAGAAATCACTCAAGCCGTGACACACTCCTTCCTCAACGAAGAACGCGAAGAACGTGAAGAACGCCGACATCCGACGAATGTCGACAAGAACGCTGGATCCTCAGAGATCGACGATGCGACACCGACGAATCCTTTCT
Source organism: Viscum album (assembly GCA_963277665.1). Classification (NCBI taxonomy): domain Eukaryota; kingdom Viridiplantae; phylum Streptophyta; class Magnoliopsida; order Santalales; family Viscaceae; genus Viscum; species Viscum album. The sequence continues at coordinate 2,078,423,445 of OY728143.1, read as the reverse complement.
CCGTGATGCGATGATCCCCCTTCCGCGATGCCTTCTTTCGCGACGTGCAATTCTGCGACGAACCCTCACTCGAAGACGCTTGAGGTAGGGGTTTTGGTTCAATTAAATCTATGTGATTTATATCCTCGACATGTGTTTAAAATTTGTCGGAATCCATTTAAAAATCTAACGCGGTGGGTGCGGACCAACGAACAAGTCCAAACCCACCGTTTCTTCGTTCTTTGTGTACGGATCGGTGGACGACGACGGAGCAGGTCGCAAGGGCATTTTGAGGTCTTCGTAGCGAAGAGCCGGTCCCGGGAGGACCGCTGGCGAAGACGGCAGAAAAAACGGACCACCAGAGCGTGTCCGGTGGTCCACGGAAAACCCCGCCGGCACCGGCATGCGGAGGCGGGGGCCGGCACCAGCCGGCCGCCAGGAGGCGGCCGCGCCCGGTGCGCCGCCGAAAAGGGTCGTCGCGGCTGAAGCCACGGTGGTAGGCTGCTGATCCCGCGACCGCGTGGGACCGAGGAGGCGGGGACGCGGCACTAGGATGCGTTCGTTGGCAAGGAGCGGCCCACACGCGGGGGCCGCGGTTTTATTCAAGGGGGCGGCGCCCCCTTTGCGCGGCCGCTCGGTCAGCGCCGAGCCGACCCGCTCGGTCGGCGCCGAGCCGCTCTGCCGGCGCCGAGCCGCCCCGGGCCGGACCAGCCGCACCGGGCTGGGCCGGGCCGCACCCAACCAGGTTGGACCCGGACCCGGGTCGAGCTGAACCGGTTCGGGCCGACCCAGGGGGGTGGGGCCAAGTCAGACCGGGCCCAGACCCCCCATTTTCGGACTATTTCGGTCTGTTTCCCATAACTCGGGCTACGGACCTCCGATCGATGCACCATCAGTTGCGCAGAGATCCTTGGATCGAGAACGTCGTTTCAGAATATTATACTCAAGGTTTCAGAGTACTTTGGATTCGGCTGGGTTGGTTTGTACACGAAACCAACCGGGCCCTCGGAGCGAAAACACTTATAACTTGAGCTTTGGACGTCCGATTGATGTGTGGTCAACTTTGTTGGATTTCTCTTAGTGAGACGGTCTTTTTGGCTTACTCCACTCGAGGGTTGGATGCAGTTGGAGTATGGTCAGTTTGGTTTTGACTTAAAAACCAACCGGGCCCCTGGGATGAAAAAGCCAATAACTCTCAGGCCGGGCGTCCGATTGACGCGCCGTCTGAGACGTTGGGTTCCTGTTGAGGATACAGAACTTTTGGATACATCAACTATGGACTTCGTGTCAGTTGATGTATTAGCCCTTCGGCTCGTGGAGCGGACCCTCCCGAACGAGCTTGCTGTGTGTGGGAACCCTAGAGCTGGCTGCGACTGTGACGACGATGAAGACTATACGGGAATCCTCTGTGGATTCGACGATGACGACTACAGCACTCAGCAATCCTACGTGGATCAGTGCTACCAATCCTGTGTGGGGAAGATCCTGTGTGGGTCAGCGCTCAGCGGTCCTGTGTGGGCCATCGCCTACAGATCCTGTGTGGGTCCGATCCTGTGTGGGTCATTGCGGGGGTTAGTACCTATCGATCCTTTGTGGGTCATTACGGGGGTTAGTACCTATCGATCCTGTGTGGGTCCGACGACTTAGATGAATCAGTGGCTACATCTGATCATCTCTATCATCTTATGAAGAAGTATTCATGTGTGAGCTGAATCTTGAATTTCAATCATTATCTTCGATATGATTGACTTGCTTTCCTGTATGGATTGTGTTGTGCTATCCTGTGTGGACGTGATCGAACTCGGTCTCAGATGTCGGAGCCGAACTGGAATTGATGACTTAGGTATATGTATGGGCATATACATAAGTAGTGTCGGATGTTACTTCGTGATTGTATCTTTCCTTTGTAGATTATCCTTTGTGTATTCTGGGAGACCTTCGGGGGTCTCGGGGTCCCTACTGAGTAGCTTATACTCACCCCTACATGGGCTATGCCCGCACTACGTTGTGTTGGTTGAAGATGACGGACAACGCTGATCGTGTTGAGGCTTGTGGGGCGAGACGGTACCTGGAGGTGGACCACTAGGCAGGACGTACACAGAGCGGACAGATGGACCCGAGGAGCTGTGGAGGCTATCTGTACGCACCCTTCAGGTGGGACTACCAGTGGACAGCTCGACGTCGCGGCTTTACTTTTCAGTTGCTGTACTCCCTTTTTCAGTTGTACTTTACTTTTAGTTTGGGTTTATATTCTGGCCCACTTACTTTTCCGCACTTACTTTTGTACCCAGTTTTACTTAGTGTTTAATTCTGCTTGCTTACTATGTGCGTTTGTTTACTTTACAAAGGCAATGTCTTCCTTTTTTTTATCAAGAATTACGCCTTGGTGCTAGTCACCAGCCCCTGGCCTATGGAAGGCGGGCTTGGGGTAGTCACGACACGGGCCCCGAGGACGTGTCGTGACAAATTGGTATTGAAGGAGTTCGGTTCTACCACAGAACTCTGGACTCTGATCTTTCTTCTATGTGAAGCAATGGTGTTAATGGTATCGAGTGTGTTAATCAGTCTAGGGAGTCTAGTGTTGGTGAGGCGGCCGACGTATCCATACACCAGGACCCTGACTTCTGATTTCCGACTCAATGCACGAAAACATTGATTGCATGTGTGTTTCAAGTTTTCTTTGTGTTTACTTTGTGTCAACTCACTAGGTATACTGTTTGACTGTGGCACACCTATTTCTTTTCAGGATGGCCCCACGACGGCATTCATCTAGGGTTCCGAGTGTTGTGCGGGACGACAGCCCACCGAGCGACGAGGCCTCGATACAGGGCCCTTTGACAGCAGAGGCACCAGCGGTACCTCTACCCGCCGAGCCACCGATGCTACCAGCCCCAGCCGCTGACGGTGCACGTCACCTTATTGCACTGCACAAGTTTCAGCGTCAGCAACCACCCAGGTTCTGCGGGGAGATGGACCCTCAGGCAGACGAGGATTGGATGGAGGCAGTTGTATGAGTTTTCCGTTTGGTAGGGACACCAACAGACCTCATGGTGATCCTTGCAGCGAGTCTCCTGGACGCGACAGCAGGCAGATGGTGGAGCTTGATGCTCCAAGTGCACGACGAGGCATCACTCCTCTGGAAGGACTTTGAGATCCTCTTCCGCTTGGATTTCGTCCCAGCCACCCTCCGTGCGGTGTGCATCCAGGAGCTTCTACAGCTGCGGCAGGGCAACTTGTCGGTCGCCCAGTACTCGGCGATATTTACCGATCTCTCACGCTATTCGACGGACATGGTATGAGACCCATTCTTCAAGTCCCGGACCTTCGAGCAGGGACTGAGGCATGAGATCAGGGCATCGCTGATCTCTCTCATCTTTTCGACACAGGAAGGGGTATTGGAGCGAGCCCTTCTCATCGAGAGCTTCCTTGCTGAGCCTACATCAGCAGCGAAACCTACCGCAGGGCGGCTCGTAGAAGTGTCTTTTGCAGTATCCAGTCGTCAGATGACACATGGGTCCAGGCAAACCAGACCCTCAAGAAGATGACCTCAGGACACTGGCTCAGAGGTGCGGGGCACACAGCACAGAGCCAGTCTTTCGAGAGGTAGACAATGCTATGCATGCGGCGGGCAGGGCCACATGGCTCGTGACTGCCCGACCCACCATACCGAGGAACATCAGACGGTTGAGGGGCCACCCAGGTAGAGGTAGAGGGTCGCTCGGGGCGTCCCGCTGAGAGCAGGCGGACGAGGCAGAGGAGCTGGCCAAGCAGCAGGTGGTGGGCGACGCTTTGAGCCTCTACCACCCCCACCACCAGGAGGTCCACCCTGACCACAGGGAGCTGGCGGGCAGAGACATGCACAGCTCCAGGCATTGTAGGCCTACGACCACGGCGCGCTCGAGATGATTCGAGGTACTATATGTGTCTATTCCACCCTTTCTTCAGTTATTATAGACACATGAGTGAGTCATTCTTTCATTTCAACTTCCTTTGTTCGGAGCTCGGAGATTCCGACAGACCCGTTGGCTCGATCCTTACGGCTAGAGACTCCTACGGCAGTAGACTCGATGATTACGCACTGGTGCTAGTAGTGTGAGCTTACTCTAGGAGGTGAGAGTTTCAGCTGGGATCTTCTTGTAGCAGTTTCGAGGCCTTACGAGGTCATCTTGGGTATGGATTGGTTATCTACAGTCCATGCTCATATTGACTGTATTAGGCGCAAGGTGCGGTGTATACGCACCGACGGGAGAAAGTTCACCTTCACCGGCGAGAAGGGAGCCTTTTCAGTACAGAATGGACTCACGCAGAGGAGAGGACAGCCCATCACTCATCAGTTGGATAGCCTCATCCTAGGAGTAGTTGATGTGTGAAGTCTTGGTTTTCCTGCAGTGGTGGATCTGTATGCGGATGTTTTCCCCGATGACGTCCCAGGGCTACCTCCTCGCAGAGAGGTAGAATTATATATTGACCTGTACCCCGGGACAGCCCCGATATCCACTCCAGCATATCGGATGGCCCCCGCTGAGATTCAAGAGCTACGGGTATAGTTGGAGGACTTTCAAGGCATAAGATTCATCCGACCCAGTGTTTCACCCTGGGCTTCCCCAATATTGTTCACCAAGAAGGCAGATGAGAGCTTGAGACTGTGTATCGACTATCGTCGCCTAAACCAGGTGACTGTGAGGAACAAGTATCCGCTACCGAGGATTGATGACCTCTTCGATCAGCTCAAGGGAGCACGGTGGTTCTTAAAGACAGACCTCAGGTCTGGCTATCATCAGCTCAGAGTTCGGGACGAGGATGTGTAGAAGACGACATTCAGATGTCGGTATGGCCACTATGAGTTATTGGTTATGCCCTTCGGCGTGACCAATGCTCCAACAGTGTTCATGGGCCTCATGAACATGATCTTTCTGCCATACCTTGATCGATTTGTTGTGGTCTTCATCGACGACATTTTGATATACTCGACCACTGAGGAGGAGAATGCCTACCACTTGCGGGTTGTACTAGACACACTCCGAGAGCACCAGCTTTATGGTAAGCTCTAGAAGTGTCAGTTTTGGTTACGTGAGGTCCACTTCTTGGGACACGTCATCTATGAGGCGGGAGTTGCAGTGGATCCTATGAAGATCGAGGCAGTGCTATCTTGGGATCCACCCAGGAGCGTGACGGAGGTGCGGTGTTTCTTGGGTCTAGCTGGGTACTACCGGAGGTTCGTGCCAGACTTTTCCAGAGTTGCGGCACCACTCTCAGCTTTGATGAAGAAGGGAAAACCCTTCGTGTGGTCAGACAGATGTCAGCAGAGCTTCCAGGAGATGAGAAAGATATTGACTAGCGCGCCTATCTTGAGGTTTCCAGAGGAGGGATTAGGGTACGTAGTTTACTACGATGCACCAGGGACCAGACTTGAATGTGTCCTGATGTAGGAGCGGGCAGTGATCACCTACGGATCACATCAGTTGAGGCAGCATGAGCAGAACTATGTTACCCATGACCTGGAGTTAGCAGTAGTGGTCTTTGCTCTGAAGATGTGGAGACACTATCTGATGGGAGAGCACTTTACAGTCTATTCTGACCATCATAGTCTCAGGTACATCTTCTCACAGAAAGACCTGAACCTGAGATAGCGGCGATGACTTGAGTTCCTCCAGGACTATGAATTTGAGATAGTCTACACTCCTAGAAAGGGGAACGTAGTAGCAAATTCCCTCAGCAGGAGGACGGGAATTCAGTTACTTGGGGAGGCGACATAGCAGCTAGCCGCTTTGCAGATATCCTTCATGGATAAAGATGGAGCAGCCTTTCTTCATTCAATCACAGTCACTACTCCACTACTGCAGTGGGTCAGAGAGGCACAACGTGGGGACACTGACTGTGAGACGTGGCGTGCATAGATATCCCCAGGACAGGAACCTGATGGATTCTCCATGGGAGGGGAGCACGATGTCCTTTTCAGAGGACATAACATGGTACCAGCTGCTTTACAGGAGGAGGTGCTGAGAGAGTTTCACACTTCCCCTTTGGCGGTACATCCTAGAGTGGCGAAGATGTACCAGGATCTCAGACAACAGCACTGGTGGCCGGGTATGAAGAAGGTTGTGGCAGAGTTCTTTTCTCGATGCATCACCTGCTAGCAGGTGAAGGCAGAGCACCAGGTACCAGGAGGCTTGGTACGACCCTTAGAGTTCCCGGAGTGGAAGTGGAATGGGATATCTATGGACTTCGTGACTGGACTTCCACGCACTTCCAAAGGTCATGACTCTATTTGGGTGATTGTCGACCGACTCACCAAGTCGGCCCACTTCTTACCCATCAGAGAGAAGGGCTCAATGGAGAGCTTGGGACGTCTCTACATTCAAAAGATTGTACGGATTCATGGTGTTCCATCATCTATCATCTCCGATTGAGATGACCAATTTACTTCCTGGCTTTGGAAGGGGTTTCAGGAGGCATTCAGGACACAACTACGTCTGAGCACTGCCTTTCACCCTCAGACGGATGGTCAGATGGAGAGGACCACTCAGACTCTCGAGGACATGCTCCGTGCATGTGTCCTCGACTTTGGTCATATCTGGGAGGATCAACTACCCTTGGTGGAGTTCGCGTACAACAACAGATACCACTCTACCATCAAGATGGCACCATATGAGGCGTTGTACAACCGACGTTGTAGATCACCTCTGTGCTGGACAGACCCTGGGGAGTCAGCACTTGTGGGACCAGAGATGGTCCAGGCCATGATAGAGAAGGTCCAGGTCATCCAGGAGTAGATGAGGATAGCACAGAGCCGGCAGAAGTCTTATGCTGATAGGAGGCAGAGGCCACTGCAGTTCGAGGATGGCGACCACATCTTCTTGCGAGTCTCACCTCAACATGGATTACAGAGATTTGGCCGTGGTGGAAAGTTATCTCCGCACTTCATCGGACCATTCCAGGTCCTCAGCAGGATTGGTGAGGTGGTTTATCGCCTGGCTCTACCACCTCAGTTTCACCGGGTGCACGACGTCTTCCACATATCCCAGCTGAGGAGATACATGCACGACCCGACGCATATCATTGACTATGGGGAGATGGACATTGATGATGGGGCGATGTTTGCGGAGGTCTCGATAGAGATTGAGGATCGATAGGAGAATGTCATACATGGATGGTCGATTCCTCTATTGCGCATCAGATGAGAGCACGAGAACCTCTAGGAGAGCACTTGGGAGCGGGAGGCTCAGATGCGTGCTCAGTACCCACATTTGTTTCCCTAGTTTCTGATGTATCTTTATGGGGATGTAAAGCCCTGAGGTGGGAGTAATGTAAAGACCCGTAAAATTCAAGGAAATTTTTTTCTTAATTTTCTTGGGAATTTTACAAGAACGTAGTTTCTGACAGCACCTGATTCCGAGGCCCGGTGTGCCCGAAATCATTTTCCAAAGTTTAGCTTGGGTACATTCAGTGAACGAACGAGCGGATTTTCCTAACTTTTGAACCGGTGCTCGGAATCGAAATCTGAGGACACCGATGGAATCACAGCGCCGGTAATTGCTTAGAAACACCTTTTCCGGAGTTTCATTTTCTCGGGTGTGGTTTTAAATTTTGGGGTTAAGTAAAGGAATAAAATAAAAGTGGTGCAACTAATTTTATTTTTTATTTTTTTTGTTTAACCTGAGCTAGGTGGATGAAGTGGGACCCACAATATCCTACCCACTAAGTAGGATAATTGTGAGGTGGGACCCACACGAGCCCCACCATTTCTTTTCTTCCTAAAAACCATCCTTTAATAAGGTAATGCAACCGCACCCCCATTAATTGGAAGTCAACCCTTGCATTTATCTGTTTATGAAACGCCTCTATTAATTGGGCTGTTGAAACGTTGAAATTAATTCAATTAATTATTTGATTCGTTTTTGATTTTCAAAACGCTTGGCTTGAGAAATAAAATAAGGCAAACTCTTATTTTATTAGAGGTTGGTTGTGAGAGAGGGTTTGGGAGAAATCACTCAAGCCGTGAAGCACTCCTTCCTCAACGAAGAACGCGAAGAACGCGAAGAACGCCGACCTCCGACGAAGGTCGACAAGAACGCCAGATCCTCGGAGATTGCCGACGCAACGCTGACGAATCCTTTCTCCGCGACGAGACGATCCCCCTTCCGCGACGCTTTCTTCTGCGACGTGAAATTCCGCGATGAACCCTTTCTCGACGACACTTCAGGTAGGGGTTTTGGTTCAACTAAATCTATGTGATTTATATCCTCGTCATGTGTTTAAAATTTTTCGGAAGCTGTTTAAACCGCTAACTCAGTGGGTGCGGACCAACGAACAAGTACGAACCCACCGTTTATTCGTTCTTGGTGTGCGGATATGTGGGTGATGACGGAGAAGGCCACAAGGGAATTTTTAGGTCTTCGCAGTGAAGAGCCGGTCCCAGGAGGACCGCTGGAAAAGACGACAGGGAAAATAGACCACCAGAGCGCGTCCGGTGGTCCGCGGAAAACGCCACCGGTGCCGGCAGCGCCCCGCCGAGAAGGGCCGCCGCGGATGAAGCCACGGCGGCAGGCTGCTGATCCCGCGACCGCTCGGGACCGATGAGATGAGGACGCGGCGCTAGGCCGCGTTCGTTGGCAAGGAGCGGCCTCCACGCGGGGGCCGCAGTTTCATTCAAGGGGGCTACTCCCCCTTTGCACGGCCGCTCGGCCAGCACCGCGCCACCCTAGGCCGGACCGGCCGCACCGGGCCGGGCCGCCCAGGCCGGGTCGGGCCGGTCCGCGCCCAGCCGGGTCGGACCTGGACCCGGGCGGGTCGGACCGGGCCCAGACCCCCCATTTTCAAACTGTTTCGGTCTATTGCCCATAACTTGGGCTACGAACCTCTGATCGACGCACCGTCAGTTCCGTAGCGATCCTAGGATTGAGGCAGTCATTTCGGTATATTACATTCAAGGTTTTGGAGTACTTTGGGTTCTGCCGGGTTGGTTCGTACACGAAACTAACCGGGCCCTCGGAGCGGAAACACTTATAATTTGAGCTCCGGACGTCCGATTGACGTGCCGTCGACTTTGTTGGATTCCTATTAGTGAGACAGACCTTTTGGATTACTCTGCTCGAGGTTTGGACGCAGTTGGAGTATAGTCGGGTTGGTTTTGACTTAAAAACCAACCGGGCCCCTATGACGAAAAAGCCAATAACTCTCAGACCGGGCGTCCGATTGACGCGCTGTCTGAGACGTTGAGTTCTTGTTCACGATACAGAACTTTTGGATACATCAACTCCAGACTTCGTGTTAGTTGATGTATCAGCCCCTCGGCTCGTGGAGCGAACCCTCCCGAACGAGCTTGCTGTGTGCAGGAACCCTAGAGCTGGCTGCGACTGTGTCGCCGATAAAGACTATACGGGAATCCTCCGTGGATTCGATGGCGACGACTACAGCACTCAGCGATCCTACATGGATCAGTGCTACCGATCCTGTGTGGGTCAGATCCTGTGTGGTTCAGTGCTCAGCGGTCCTGTGTGGCCCAGCGCCTACAGATCCTATGTGAGTCCGATCCTGTGTGGGTAATTGCGGCGGTTAGTACCTATCGATCCTTTGTGGGTCATTGCGGGGGTTAGTACCTATCGATACTGTGTGGGTCCGACGGCTTAGATGAATCAGTGGCTACATATGATCATCTCTATCATCTTACGAAGAAGTATTCATGTGTGAGATGAATCTTGACTTCCAATCATTATCTTCGATATGATTGACTTGCTTTCCTGTGTGGATTGTGTTGTTCTATCCTGTGTGGACGTGATCAAACTCGGGCTCGGATGTCAGAGCCGAACTGGAATTGATGACTTAGGTATATCTATGGGAATATACCTAAGTAGTGTCAGATGTTACTTCGTGATTGTATCTTTCCTTTGTGGATTATCCTTTGTGGATTCTGGGAGACCTTTGGGGGTCTCGGGGTCCCTACTGAGTAGCTTATACTCGCCCCTGCACGGGCTATACCCGCACTACGTTGTGTTGGTTGCAGACGACGGACAACGCTGATCGTGTTGAGGCTTGTGGGATGAGATAGTACCTGGAGGTGGACCACTGGGCGGGACATACACAGAGAGGACGACTGGACCCGAGGAGCTGTGGAGGTTATCTGTACCCACCCTTCAGGTGGGATTACCTGTGGACAGATCGACGTTGTGGCTTTACTTTTCAGTTGTTGTACTCCATTTTTCAGTTGTACTTTACTTTCAGTTTGGGTTTGTATTCTGGCCCACTTACTTTTCCGCACTTACTTTTGTACCAAGTTTTACTTAGTGTTTTCTTCTTCTTGCTTACTCCGTGCGTTTGTTTACTTTACAAAGGCAATGACTTCCCTTTTTTTATCAGGAATTATGCCTTGGTGCTAGTCGCCAGCCCCTGGCCTATGGAAGGCGGGTTTGGGGTAGTCACGGCACGGGCCCCAAGGACGGGTCGTGACATGGATATCCAAACTAATTGAATAATCACATAGAATATAAATAACTAAATTCAAAATGATTTAATGAATAATTATAGAAATCTAAAACATACCATAGAATCCATGTACCAATACATCTAAATAAATGGGTAAGGCCTCATCCCAAACCAAATCTTGTTTCTCTTATGAGACCTATAGATGCATCGAGGGCCTATAGCAGGACCTTCCTATCCCATAATATGTACATCACATTATTTATATGAAAGGGGTGAAAGATAATCAAAATAAAAAAAATATATTGAAAAACTATCATATGAAATGTTAATACTTACTTCAATAAAATAAATATAATCATAAACCATCCAGAGTAATATGGTAAATGGTAATAACGTTGTACATCCTCACTAAAATTGACCATAAACCATATGTATAATGAATAAGGATGATTTCAATAAAAAATATCCCTAATGTAACATAGGTAAAAAAATGGATGATTTCATTAATGAATAGAAATACCATAAAAAAATCCTTAAAAAACATTTTTCAGAAAAATACCCTTCATAATTTTAAAATCACCTTTAAAAAAACTTCTTTTTTTGAAAATAAATTTCATTGAAAATAAACATTAAAACTTGTAAAATAATCATTGAAACATTTATTTATCATTATGGTGTAAAATTATATTCATTATATACATGATAAAACAAAGATTCCTCTTACATTTTCGATAAAAGACAATTTTGAATTTTTTTGAATACAACATGAATATTCTGTTAAAAACATTTTATAATAAGAAAAACTATGTAAAAAATTATTCATTGAATCATTTTTAAAGTGAAAAAAAATTTGAAAGAATTTTTCATAAAAAATGTGTTTTAATGAAATTTTGTTTCAACTAAAGATAGAAATAAAGTTGGATTTTCTTTAAATCATTTTCTCAATCATTTTACGTACCAAATAAAAGAAAAAATATTACTTGAAAAATTTCATGAATAAATTGAGGTAATAAAAATTGATTTATTTTAAGATATATTTATCAAATAAGTCTCCCAAAATTAGACCTAAACATAAACAATCCTGAATAATGATGATATTGTTAAACAAACCCTTAACGGTTTGGTAAGTTTTGAATCATAATTCCCATGAAAGGAATAACATGAAATGAATGTTTAAATACCATGAATAGAATTATATTAATGATATAACATATCAAAGGGGTAGTATATATAACACTAAATGTAAATAAATGGTGAAAATGGCATATGTCTCATGGAAATAAAAACGAGATGAGAAACCCTTACCTCGTGCCTAATTTCCATCATACATTTCCATAACTCTAATATAATGGTTTTAAGGATATAATTAATTTATACCAAAACCATACTAATATTTATAATATCATATGATCTATTTAAAACATTTTACCACCCATTTTTTATAATATTTCATTATTTTCATTGTTTTATGTGTTAATTGCCTTATTTTTCCATGCATGTTTTCCATGAAAGAATCAGTTGTTATGCATATGATATATATATATATCATATATATATATATCATATATATAATGATAATAATTTTATTAATTTAATGTTTAATCAATATATAAATTTTTATAACCATTTATGAGAGTTTTACATGGAAAAAGAATAGCATCGCTTCATAGAGATGACAAGCCATAGGTACGCACGAGTGATAATATCATTCCCTTAAAGAGTGAAAGGGTAAGGAAGTGAGTGATATATTAATTTTAAATAATAAATATCATCTCACATATATAATATATATTCATTAATTTTATCCCTATTACATTACATGTAAATAGGAAGTGAAAAATGAATCACATCGCTTTATGAGGTGGTAGTCTATTATAGACATGAGAAACATTACAATATTTAAAATGAAATTGAATATAAAAAGGTATATGTGACATTAAAATTATATAAATATAAAAATATCACAAATATACTATACATTTTTAAATATATCATTATATATATCCTTGAAAGGCGGTGATGGAAAATGCACAACATCGGTTAGTAATGTGATAGTCTTCCATACACACTATCGATGATTTTTTTCTCATTTGATATAAGTGAATATAGATAAATTTTATTACATAAACATAATAACATCTTATTACATGGATTATACTGGTTTATTATATTTTATGTGTTAATACATAATTTAAGGTGAAAAAATAATAAAGAAAATGAAAGATTTTTGTTAAGATAATTACCTTCTCTATGAGAATCCTACTTTAGATCTCCTCTTAAGGACCCCAGGGATGGTATTTTGGGAGGGAAAAAAGATCGATAATATGTATAATGATTTTGGGGAGATATTTCTTAGGGTTTGTTGGAAAAAAGTGCTTGAGGTGTGTGTATATGAAAGTGGAAGGAGTGCCCTTTGATAAGTGGTAAAAGAGAACCCTCTTGGAAATTACATGAAAATTTCCCAGAAGAATCCAAAATGATAAAGTAAATGACTTTAAAAAAAGATTAAAAATAAAAATATTTTCTATTTGGTAATGATAATTTATAAATAGGTCCATGAAATAATATTTTTAAAAAAATTTAGGCTATTTTAACCCTTATCATCTTAGTTTAAAAAGTGGTAAACCCATTTTTACCTTGATTGTTTTAATTACATTTTATTGTCTTTACTGTTAATTATGGTAAAAGATTAAGTTAACATAATTAGATAATATAAATTATTATTAATCTAAATTTGGAAATTTTTTTTCCAAATTCCATTCACATAAGTGTAAAAATTGAATTTTAAAATAATCTCATAGCCTTGACGAGAAAGCAGGCTTTCAAAGAGAAAATGTTCAAAAGTTTATAATGTTTTTATATGAAATTTAAATTTTAAAATCATTAAAATAAACTAAGTTAGATTAATAGATATATAATTTTACTAATTTTACTTTAAAACCAATTTAAAATATAATTTAAATTTATAAATAATTTAAATGAAAATTAATTTTTCAATTAAAGTTCAGTATTTCTAACTATTCATTGAAAAATGAAACATTTTTGAAAAATCCAAGAAATTACCCCTAACATAATTTTGATTTTATTATTTTGAAATTGAAGTTAATTTTATCAAATAAATTTTAAAAAAAATAAAAAATTAATTTTATCATAATTGCACGAGAAGCGATGAAATATGTTACTTTGAAAATTACTTTTTTTAGAAAACATTTCTTCTACTTTAAAATGATGATTATTTTATTTCTAATAAATTAATATCCATTTAATGTATTTTGTACATGTGTAAATAATATAATTTTAAAAATTAGTTATTACTATTCATACTCACCAACTTAACATCTAGGTTATGATGACCATGTTTAAATAAAAATATTTTAATAGAGTATTAAGTTTCATTTAAACTTGATGTTGCATTCATCACAAGATATCAAAGAGATTGAATTTGTTTTCAAAAAAATATACCATAATTTATTAAGATGTTATATTCTCATTTAATCTTTGTATTTTGTTTCATATATTCTATAAAACATGATGTTCCTATTTTAAAAAACTCATGGTGTTAATCATATCTTAATAAAATTCCTTTTATATTTGATATTAAAAAACTATTTAGATGTGAATATTTTAAATGAAGTGGGCAACACAAAATTTCCATAACAACTAAAATTAACCAAATAAACTTCATAGATTTTCAAACATTCCATGGTGTGTGCATTATCAATTCTATTTTATGAATGATAATAACCCTTATAAATTTCTATTAATTCATGGAAATGAATCTTATATATCAACCATGAGTTTATTAAATAACCCTTATGCGTGATACCAGGTGTCATAGTATTTTCCATATTTTATCACAATGAAGTTAATTTTATTTATAAGATTGATGACCCTTGTATATTGTAGTCCCTATCCAACAACTTTCTATATTTTCTCTTCTTTCAAAATTTACTCATATGATTAGAGGGTGTGTTATACCTTTTTAATATTCTCAAATCATGTGATAAAGTTACTTTTATTCATTTTTGTTTAAACTTTGTGTATATTGGTATACTACGTCCCTTTGTCAAATGTTTTTCCACTTTCAAATTCTATACTTTAGATATTCAGATTTTTAATTTCTATATTCAAAATTATGGATTCATACCACTTCTATAATTATCAAAATATATATCCATTCATCTCATATCAACATCAAATACCTTCACATGATTCATGTTCCTTTCAAATTAATTCCAATCGACAATAAATCCAATTAACATAATGTTGTTCTAACATTTTCTCACTAAATGTGGATCTTTAGTCACAGTGTTAAGGTCTTGGGTAGTTTGTTTAATTTTATAGTAGTGGAAATTATAGAGTGGTCATAACTACTATGAAATGATTCCCCAGGTAGATGATTTCAAAGTTCTACATTTTTCAATATTACTATGCCATGGTGCTCTTGTTACATCTTGTATTTTTTTTGGCATTGGTCCATGTTTTAAAGAGATTTATATACCATGTAATGACCCCATAGATTGGTATATGAAATCTAATGGATGTGTGGAATTAAGGTAGTTTGGGACATGATCTTTTTGTGGAGATATAGGTATATCATGGTGTAACATTTGGAGATGTGACCAATTTATCCCCATTATAACATTATTATGACCTACCATTCAATTATTTATTAAATTTATAATTTTTGTATAAATTTATAATTCCATTTAGATTCTTATATTTTCATTTATTTTAATTAAAAAAAATAGGTGACCAAAGGTCAATAGTTAGCAAACATTGAGTTCTATTTAATTTTTATTGTCCCTTGGATTCAGAAGATTGGCAAATTTTTTTATTTATGTTGATTTATCTTCTATTATTTTTAGATTCAATTCTTATAATTATGGTTTTGAGAGGCTAAAATAGTTTTATACATTATATTTTGTTAACATGGGGTCATAATTTTTATGAATTTTTTTGTGCTCTAGGTTTTTTAGGTTTTACTCATATAATCTCGGTCTTTTGGTCAACTTCCTCAATTTATTCTTGCACATAGATTTTTGAAGCTGCATTTAAGGTAGAGGATTTTAGGATTCTACCTTTATTTATGTTTAATTTTTAGTTTTTTTGGATTTTGTTTTTCATTAGTTGGATAGTGTGAATTAACCTATGAAATATTATAACCAGTCTAAAAAAATTAAGGGGGGTAAAATTGGTGGATCAGATGGACTTTATATTAATTCCTATTATTGGTATTGTTAATAAATATTGATTTATGTTCTACGTTTTGATATTGTTTTCTAAAATTGTTATGGTCAGATAAAAAATTATAAAATTTAAAACACTTAATGATGGTAATGATTTTTTTATTAGTAGGCTGAGATCTCACCCAGAAAAGAAAGACATCTTTATTAATGTAAAAAACCTTACACAAGTCTGAAGGTAGAAAGTTTACATTGATCCCTCCTAAAAATAGGAAGAAGATCACCAGGAACTCAATAATCCCAATGATAAGAAGACTCATTCACACCTTTGTTAGCAAGACCATCCGCCAACGAATTTTCCTCTCTATAAGCATGAGTGACAATATGCTCTTTTGAAAAAAGAAGGTCTAAACATCTGATCCAACGATTTGTAAGCTTCCATAAAAGGTGCAAAAAACCTGTCCGGATTGCAAGGACAACAGATGTAGAGTCACATTCAAGTCGGATCTTATTCCATCCACTCTGCTTCGCATGATCAATTACAATAATAACCCTAAACATTTGAGCTTTGAGAGAAGATACATTGCCACATGAACCATAAATGCGCCCAAGAACATCACCCTGATGGTCCCTGAAAACCGCACCGAAACCCAAAGGACCCAGATTACCTCTTTAAGTGCCATCTAAATTGATTTTAATCCATCCAAGAAATGGGGCCTCCCAAAAGAACACAAGAAACATAGGTTGAGGGGAAAAAATACCCTTGACCCCAACCTGATTGAAGATTGAGATATCAGGAAGAGAATTAAAAGAGAACTTACCCCGCGGGACTCTCACTTCACGTACATGGTAATGATTTATTTGTGTGAAAAATTGAATTAAGTTGATGTTTCTCATGATAGAGATGCTGTATTAAATGAAGGGATGTTTTAAAAGGGGAATTATTGAAGTGTTTTTTTGTTGAAATTGGGGTTTTTTCTACTAGTTTGGTTTGTTTAAACTAATAGTATTTGTGGGTTCTTAGTAGTGTGTTATAATGGATATAATTGAGGTGATAATGTGGTGAGGCTGTGGTAGTGAAAACTTTGAGGGGTGATTTTTCATTGTTTTGTTGGACGGATCCATGTGATTAGTGTGAAAATTGGTTAATGGGTGCTATGATTCTTATTTTGGGATTGTGTGGTGTATGTTGGTATTGCATTATATGGTGTCTGTTTTAGTGATTAGTTTATTGTTATTGGGAAGGATGAAAAATACCAAGATCAGTGATTATATTTCTCCAGATTATTTTTTCTTATGTGTGGTTTTGATTTTCTGGGACGATATCACTGTTGATTACTCTTTAATATTTATTACAAAAAAATGATGATTTTTTTAGAAGAATAATCCAACTAATAGATCCTATGTGCTCCCCACACCACATTTTTCTCTATCTTTTTAGGACGGTTAAAGGGAGATTGGGGATATTGTTTATGTAGTTTGTATGGGGCTCAATGTATTGTTTGGGGACTCTAGATAATTCCTTATATACTCTTTCCTTATGTTTGTATACATGAAATATTTTTGAATTTTGGGTCTTGGGAATTTATTTATGGAATCGAATTTATTTTATATTTTATTGGTGGTTTGTATTTATTTTTTTCTAGGATTTTATATGGGAATTTCCTCCCATATGTGGATTTTATACACTTAGTGTTAGTTACTAACCTGTGGTCTATTAAAGGTGGGATTTGGGGTAATCCTCACCTTAACTTCAGGAACATTATGGGTTCCAGTTGGGGTGGGTTGTGACAAAGTGGATTCAAAGATTTTGTTTTATAGTTAGGTTGAAATTTAGAGTTAGTCACAAGTGTGGGTTAAATGGGATTGGAAGGGAAGCACTGAAACTTATGCCTAACATGCGATGTAGACCAATGAGACTTGATAAGAAGTACATTTTGGGGGCCCTATATGATATGATTCTATGATTTTTAAAACCTAATGAATATATTTAGGTTAAAGTAAAACCACTACAGGGTATAGGTAGGTACATGAATCATGATTATTGGTCACATAAGCAACTATGATTTATATTCTACCAATTTTAAATAAATAAGTTGTTTCTATAATTTATACAACATCTTTTCAAATGAATTGATTTCCATTTACATTGATGAAATGTTTAAAATATTGATCTATATCCATAATATTTTTATGTATTCATAAATCATGTTTGAAGTGTTATTGTTGTATAGAATTCCTATTTTTTAATAGATTTTATAAAAAATATCCTTTAATAGAAACATGTTTTTATTATGAAATATTTTTTTTTAAAATCCATTATTATAATTATTATGATTTCCATACAAAATTTTTATGCCATTTTCTACCTTCCATAGATGATATATTATATGTATGTGTTATTAAATTATTGCAACACTATAATTTGTTCATTTTTTCCTATAATTCGTGGAAGATTCCAAGAATGTTTAGTAATAAACCAATAAATTTTGGGAACATTTTCTTGAATTATCACATTTCATCATTTAAATCATGATTTGAGTTTTGTAATAATGGAATATTAATGTGTCATGCATCTAGATATAAATAAAATTCCATGTATAGTTGTTTAAATATTATTAAACAAGATTAAGGGTTAGTTTTAATTATAATAATTTATCATGTGACCTGAAGATAAAATAAGGATTACTTAATATAGAAACATGTCTAAAAGATTATAATTTTTTTTCATGAATTTATATTGAACAATGTTACAATTCGTATCACATGTTACTTTGGTGAACATAAATTTGAATAATTGGGGAATATTTTCTCAATCATGATTGTGTGTTTGGTATGATACACCTAAAATATGAAAGTAAGAGTATGATACCCTTTAAGTAACATTGAACAATTCTTACTTGGTAATTAGATGATTAGATAATTTTTTTTATCTTTACCAACATTAAGCCTGAAAGTAAATCTTGTGCGATTTTCATTTTATAATCCAAAAAGATGGTTTTTCTAGTAATTAAGTTTTTAAAGGATTTCAATTTGAACATATCAAGTATAAAGCATTGTAATATAACATTTATAGTTTTCATTTTAAATTCACAATCATGAATAGGTTATTGAAGTCAAAAATATTATTATTACTCAGACATATAACTTAAATAAATTTGAGTGACGTTTATGATGTGATATTAAATGATATTTTACTTTGAGTTATGATGCATTTTTCTATGAAGTGATCATTTTTTTATAATTATTCATGTTTCTAATATTATGTGTTTTTTTGTGATTGAAATGTTGGAATGTAGTTTCCTAAAATTATATTCACTCAAAGTTGGTAATTAAAATGTTTTTTTGAGGAATATAAAATTTGACGATAATTATGTTTATGATAGCCAAACACATTTCTTGTGAAAATAATAATGAAAAGGTTATTGGTTATTGTGTTTTATTATTAGGTTTTCTATGGGTGGTTGTGTATCCTCTATTGTTATTTATAGGAAGTGGTTATAAATTTTTGTGGCGGGTTTCGGTGTTTTTTATAATACACAGTGGGAACTACTGATGGTTTCTTTGGTGGGAGTAGGAAGTTTTTATAATACTTATAGAAGTAGCGAGTTCCTGAATACGCATCTAGAATAAAAGATGAGTAGTTCTGTGTGTTATATTGGAGCAGTAATGTTGGTTGTGTGGGGAGGAAATGTTTTTTTGCCTATTATTATATGATTTAAGTGGAAATGGCTATTATATGTTGCTGCTTGTTTTCAGTGGCTGTCATGAGGTGGCTTGGGTGATGTAATAGATATGTTTTGATTTTTTTCTTATTGGGGAGTGATGATATGGATATGTGTAGTGTTGTGGAGAAAATATGACTAAAAAAAGTGGTATATGGATTAATGTATTTTCATGTGAAATGATATATTTCTCTATGATGTTGATGTGGTTTATGTGGTTCATGATTTATTTTTTACTGTTTGATCTAAATACATACCATAAAAACACTATCAAAACACTTGGCATTAAAAGGATAAAGAAATATCTTATGATATAGAATTACTAAAATTAT
Organism: Viscum album; assembly: GCA_963277665.1. NCBI lineage: Eukaryota > Viridiplantae > Streptophyta > Magnoliopsida > Santalales > Viscaceae > Viscum > Viscum album. The sequence continues at coordinate 2,078,403,801 of OY728143.1, read as the reverse complement.
AGCAACATAAAGTAAAAATGTCATTCAGCGGATCCTATAGCCTTAATGCTGAGTATTTGTTAGAAGAATTTATGGTTTCACTTTTATTAGTAGAGACTCAATATTTATTTTGAGTTTCAATTGTAGTTAAATTTTTTCATAAAGTGGATCAAAGATAGTGGGAGATGAGGCATGGAAACACCGAAGAGATTTTATGGGAGTATTTTCTTGAATTTTTCAAGAAATATTTATTTTATTAGTTATAGTTTCAAGATTGTATGTAATATATTTTGGTGATTTAGTAAGGGACTTATATTTTATGTAGCTTTGAGGAATGTTTTGTGGGATTTACTTGTTGGCTTCTAAGTTTCTTTCCTAATGAGTGATAACAGACATAAAATTTTAAGTCTACCTTTAGGTTAGAGATTCAATGTTATGTTACAGTTTTTTAATTTAAGTATTGGTAAGTAGTGAGAGATTAAGTATAGATCATGGGGATAAGTTTATCTTTAATGGATGACATCAAAATCCAACTCAGGATACCCCCTGAACCGAGGACCCATGCTAGCTTGTGAATGACCCAAGGGGAATCCCTGGTCCCCACATGCTTATAAAAATCATTATGGGAATCATGGAAAAATCATTGGGGATGATTTATCCTATAAAATAAATAAAAATCCTGATTTTCCACCAGGAAGCTCAGTATAGACAACTTATTTATATGAGTTCTATGTGTTGAAATATAATTAGAACAATACTAATATAATACAAAGACAGAATAACAAAAATACAAATCTCATGGATCATAAATAAAAATAAATAGAAACAAGATCCATATTTTTATTCCAAATTGGCCAATAGCACTATGATGTAAAATAAAAATCAAAAGACCCAACATCTTTACCATGTGACCACTAAGTCACTGTTCATCCATATATATGAATCACTTTATGAGTGATCAAAAAATTGAGTCTGAACCTTGAAAAAATATTTGGTTTAAAAATGCCGAGTGGAACAAGTTGGGTGAGAGCATAAAGGACTCATTAGTTACACACCACATATGCTACACATTTTATTTCCCAAAACAAACCATAAACCCTAGTTTAACAATATATATAGAAAATAGATTTTAGTCATTTTGATGAAAAAAATAGATTTCCCTAAAACTATTTTATTAAGATAAAAAATGATTAAAGGAAACATTTTAAAACTTTTATAAATCCATTCTTTTAAAAAATAAACTTTTGGAAATCCCATTTTTTAAATTAAAACTGCCAAATCAAACTGAATAAATTGAAGTTAACCAAAATGTAAGATGTTAATGCACCTGAAAACCATTTTCATAAAAGCATGAACATAAGACTAAAATGAAACCAAATACATAAATTTAATGAACCATAAATCATTGGAGCTTTGGAGAAACCAAAATTGATAAACCAAAAATAGTAAGTTATACATAATCATTATCACTTTCTAAATATCCCATGAGGTGACCCCAGATATACTTAGTTCAGAACCATTTGTATGGCTATCATTGAAGTCCCTAATACATAACCAACCTGGATACTCTCAACTATCCTAACTAGTTGAACACACCTTATAGATCTTTCTATGCCATGTGGGATCTAGTCTATCTAATCGTGACAAGATAAAAACATCTCTCAACCCTCACTAAGAAACCTATGATCCCATGATGATAATAGAATTGGTAGATGACGTAGCCAATGTGAATACAAAATCTTATTGAAAACTTTACATAATAAACATATGTTCTAAGACCACCTCTCAACATAATCCATGTAAAACGCTTCCATATAATAGACAAGGCCTCCATGAGGGTACTCACATTTTAATAGAATGTATTTAGAGATTCTAAGAAGGCCTTTGAATTTAAAATCAATGTTGAATTTATAAGAAATGATTCCCCATTTAAGATTTCTTTAAAAACACAATAGAAACACCTGTCCATTTCTTAAAGTGAAAAAATGGATTCGAAGCATGATTTATAAAACAAAAAATTCAAACCTCCTTCAAAAAAACATTTAAGAACCAAGAAACACTTTTAGAAGAAAAATTTATAATGATGGAATTACATGAAATGTACATTTATATACATGAATAAATAAATATTTACACATAAATTTACATAGAGATATGTATATATAACACTTATATGTATGGAAATCTATAAAAATTCCTAGGATTCAAAAGAATATACACAAAACAAGTGGCATGTTAAGGCATAAATATTTTCCAATTGATGGCATCAAATCCATAAAAGGGAAAAACCCAAACAAAACAAAATTCAATGTATGAAAGACATAAATAATATTAATAAGGTATAATGTTTAATTTAAACACAAAAAAATCCTTAAAAAAGGACTCTTAAGTATTTTGAGAAACACCTATCTTATATATATTTTTAACATATAGGCATAATTATTGAAAACCTAGGAAAATCACCTTTTTAATCTAACCTTAAACTTGAAAGGCTCCCAAAAATAAATTTATATGTTTAAAAATATGGGATGTCCAATCTATAAGAATTTATAAAATAATAAGTTTCAAACGGTATGTCCTAGAATGGAAATATATGGAAACACCTTCCTCAAATGTGTGTAGATACAAAAAAACCCTAAAATGTAGAAGGAAAAAGGTCCAATGATTCTACCACACATGAAACAATTAGGAAAAACCCAAATAATCTAATAATTATTTTTGGGTTCAACCAAAAAGGAACCAAGACATGGAATAATAAAAAAAAACAGGAAAAAGAAAAGAGGAAGAAAGAGGACTACTTAAAAAGGAACCACCAATAATTAAATGAAAAATCCTCAATAATTGAAGGGGGACAAAGGAAAACCAGCAATAAGATCCCTCCCATGCATCTCAAATGAATAGTGTATTAGAGTCCTAAGTTAGGGTTTTAGTTAGATAGGAAGGAAAGAAAATTCTATTTTTTTTAATGTTCGGGTCAAGTCACATGATTTACTAAATAATACGCCAACCATTTATCATCTAATAGAAAGATTAAACACCCCAATATGATTTTTCTTCATGGTTTTGAAACTATTTTAAACTATTAAAAACATGTCTGTTAAAATTACAGACACTCTCACATAGTTTTCACAGGATTTATCTAACCATGCACAAGCTGTACACTATCTCCCAGACAACCCAAGATCCCAAATGGTTTCCCCTAAGCCGCAAATGGTTTATACTCAACTATGCACTAAATATTTAGAACAAAACATGAAATAGTAAAATTAATTATAAACACCCCTTTAATAAAGGTAGTCACATGGGTTTTCCTAAACCACACAAACTAACCATACACATAGGTAAAAACCATCCAAAAAATACGAAATTTCAAAATTTCAATGGGAAGCTAACCAAAAAATTCAAAGACAAGATTAATGATTAAGAAAAACAAAAAGTAACAAAAAAATGGGATTTTGGTGTGATGAGGATCCCAATGGAGGCTCCACTTAATATGTTAATAAGGTTTAGATGAATTTATTTATTTTTGGGACTCTGGGTTCGTAGAAGAAGAGAGTGAGGTGATATTCTAGAGTTAGGAAATTACTTACTTCTATAGGTTTTATTAGATTGAGGTTTATAAATTCTAGAGATATAATATTTTTTTGGTGTAATTCTATGGGGAAATATTAGTATGAATTCATAGATTTATTGGCCTTTTATGTATATTTATCCGTGGGGATGTTTTAAGGTTGACCTTATCCTTTCACAAAAACCATAGTAGTGGGTTTTAAACACATTTTAGAGTATTTTTTGGTTATGAATTTAAAAGTTAATGAAATTATGTATTACATAAAAATTATTTTAGTTATATTTAAAATATTTTAAATTGTTTTAATGTTTTATTTAAAGGGGTATCAATTTTGAAATATTTTTATCGTGAATGGAGTAGATGATGTGGATTCCACTATGATTGGGGTGGTTGATTCTGTGTATTTTTTCCTTTTGGAATCTCTATTTGAGAGGTATATTTCATTATTGTGAGGTTTCCTATATTTTTTCACTCATATTAGGAATTTTATATTGTGGAACAACCCTTACTTTATAGGTTTTGATAGTGTGTTCATTCTGTTAGGGAGGTATATCCCCTTGACAAGTAGTTTTAATTTACTCCTTATTTGGGCCTAGTTTGGATTCTTGTGTGTTATTTTTATAGTGAAAAACCTTATATTTTTTTCTTTCTATTTTTTTTATTGAGGCATAGAGTCTTCCCTCCACTATAAAGCTTCATAGGTTAGGATTACATAGTTTTTTCATTTTAAAGATCCCTAAACCAAGATCCCTTGGTCACACCTTGGTTTTAGTTTGTGGAATATCCTAATGAATGTTATATTAGTGTTCCAAAACATGGTTAGTATTACTTTTACATAGATCCCTGGGTGGTTGATTTTATGGTTCATCTTTTTTGGGAGCTATTATACCTTGGTTAATAGGTTATGTTTTTGTTTTGGATCATTCCCCATTTAGAGTTTTAGGACCTTTAATTGCATGAAATGGTGATTATAATTTTTTTGTGGTATTCCATTAGTTTTATCATATAAGTGGTTGAATGATATTTAAATAGGTAGTAGATATAAGGGAAAAAAATTAAATTTCTATATATTTAGTGGACTAAAATCTATTGCGGTGCGGCCATACCCATTACACTGTGATTTTATGAGTTTCCGGAGCCAACATAAATTTATAATCCAATCAAATTTTTTCATAATTAATTTGCTTTATATTAAACCTTAAGTGATTAGAGGTGCCTATTTAGAGATTATTGAGGTCCCCTTGTCTTTTCTTAGACCTAATCTTTAGATTATTCTTTTTTAATTAATCTAAGTTGATTTCCTTCTTTCTTGTACTTGGTTCTCCCTAAGTTCCTTCATCCTAAAGGGTCTATATAGTAGTTTGGTTTTTTATTTTAAGGGGATAAATACTATTTTGGTTGATTTATGTTTCCCTCACATGGTTTAGGACTTGTGTACAAATTTATCTAAATATTTATTCTAAAAACATCAAATATTTGGTTGAGGTAAGGGATTTATAAACTCTTCTTGTATTATCTGAAATAAAATTCATGACTAGATTTATATGATGTTTTCCAAGTATTTTTTCACCATATTTGTCGCATGAATATTTATTGATTTTCATGTTTTCATCATATTGAAAGAAAAACTATGGTAACATTCATTTGGAATAATGAAAATAAATATAGATAATAAACTTTGTAAGATGAATTCAGAAGGGGCGGAGAGTCACATGTGCTTTATAGATTTTTATTCTATTATCATATAATGAAATATTATGGTTGAGATTTTATTATTTTTATTAATATATTTATTATAACTATAAACTCCATATGTCACGACTTGACCCAACGGGGCTCAAGCCGCGACTCCCCAAGCCCGCCTCCAATAGGCAAGGGGCTGGCGACCAGCGCCGAGTAGTCTATCACACACATGGGAGGCATTAGCCTAAGGTACCTGTACACACGCACCCACAAACACCTCCATGCAAAAGTGCAGAGATAAAGAAAACTAAAAAGCAAATGCATGCATACAATCTATCCCAAACCATAGTACAACATATGTACAAAGGGAAAAACAGGGCCCACCAAAAGAAAACTACAAAGCGCGTCCAACCTGCTCTGAAGAAGGGGAACGCTGTCACAAACACCCGTCAGAAAGCTCCATCGGCACCACACCGATAAACACCCCGGTTAGTCTCGCTCACTCATCTCCGCCTGCTCCGGGTCCTCCTAGGACTCCGTCGAAAGGCCTGTGGTCTGCACAAGACACAAACATGTGTGGGAAAAGCCCGTGCAGGGGTGAGTACAAACATACTCAGTAGGCACCCCAAAAACCCAAAACAAAATAGAGAAACTAAAAGGAAAATATCCGCTCATCCTAGCCAGAGGGAACCCAGACGAGAGAGAAACTCCATCTCATGACCATCCTCGGCTAAACACAACTAGTCAGCTCAGCTTAGTTGTATGCCCATACATACACCTTGAACAATCCAAATATAATCAGCTCACGCAACCAGCCATGTGAGGTACCGAACTCAACACCAGCAACTGCCCACAACTAGGAGAGTACACCACATGATCACTGTCATCCCCTATGACACTCGTCTGAGAGATACACTCCATCGGGTTTCTCACGAACCTCTCAGACGCTCACCCGAGAGATCACGCTCGTCGGTTGGCATCACTGAGGATAACTCACCGAAACAACATAACTACCAAACTCCTAGGATAGGGGATCCCCGCTAGGGTCCGCTAGGGGATACCAAAACCCACTCCGGTATACGTAGCTCACAGATAGGGGATTACTCCCAGGGTCCGCTGGGGGATACCATGACCCGATCTGGCATACGTAGTTCTCACAGATAGGGGATCACACCCAGGATCCGCTGGGGGGTACCACAACCCGATCTGGCGCTCGACAGAAGCACATCACTCAGATAGATGATCGTCACCCATATAAAGGTGGTCTCGATGATACCATAACCCTATCTGGTATAACTCGCGATGTAGGGGATCGAACCGATGATGCCGCAACCCTACCGAAACCACGCGCTAAGTAGGGGATCGTATAAAAGACGATACCACAACCATACCAAAACCACGCGCTAAGTAGGGGATCGTATAACCAATGATACCACAACCCCACTGGAACCACGTGCTGAGTAGGGGATCGCATAACCAACGATACCGCAACCCTACTATACACCTCATGCTGAGTAGGGGATCGTATACCCGACGATGCCATAACCCTACTGAGCACGGCCCACCGCATAGGGGATCATAATCCTGATGATGTCACAAACACTACGGGGTTAACCAGCTAGATAGGGGATCACCGCCCGTGAATAAGCGGTCACAGCGATACCAAGAACACGATCTAGGGAAAAGATGCTAGAGGATCCCGCTCCAGGACCACCGGAGGGATGCCACAACTCTAACAGTTTAAACATCCCATTGAGAGGATCACAAACCTATACGAAGGTTGTGATGCCACACGAACCCTCGTGGAAATGAACCAAGGGAGTACCCTCAACCACTGCTGGTCCAAAACGTCGCTAACCCAAGCGACTCACAACAATGCCACACTGCGCACATCCAAGGCCAATACCGAGGCCACCATCACGATCCACGTGAAAAAAAACAGGATAGCCTGTTTACTCGCCCGAAATGGAGCACCGGTGAAAAAGGCACTATTCACCGTATCTAACTCGGGTGGGGTCCACAAAACGACCCCGAAACCCATCGAGCGGATCATACCACAACGATCCCCTCAGAAAAACAAGCGGAATCGACTACTTGCTTGTCCAAAACGGACACCCGGTGAAAAGGTACTATTCACCGAAGCCAGCTCGGGCAGGGCCCACGCCACGATTCTGAATCTCACCGAATGGATCGCACCATTGCGATCCTCTCGGAAAAATACACAGGATCGACTAATCATCTGCCAAAATCGGACTCCTGGTGCAAAAGCTTCGTTTCTCCAAAAACGCCAAAACCCGGCCTCGTGGGGCCCACACCCTGTTCTCAGTCCCAACACCCGGAAACCATCTCAAAAAGTCCGTCGTACCATCAGGGTCTCAACGCCACTGACGACACGTCAATCAGACGCTCCGGGTAGAAGTTACAACGGCCCGAAGTCGTAAAATAATAAAATATTATTATTTTATTCGACATTTCAAGCCCCCGGGCCAAAATCCCGATTCACAAAATTCTCAAAGTGAGTTCAAAAGGTCCGTCTCGACGCAAGGAACACGTCGCTGCCAATGGCTCGCAAATCGGAGTTGCGGTTTGTGAGTTACAGAGGTTTAAAGAACTCCCGGAACAATATGGTCGGACCACCGCAGGGTTGCCGGAAACCACGGCGCCGCCGCCGGACTCCGCCCCGTCGGAGCTGGAAACCACAGCGCCACCGCGGAACTCGCATGATTTCACCATGGCCACCGCAGGTCTCGCCGGAAAACTGGGTTTTCGCCGGAAAACTTCCGGGGACCCCCGGGAGCACCCCGGTGCTCCAAAATCAGATCCGAAACATGTTTCAGAAACCTCGGGACCTGAAATATACAACCCTTATAACGATTTGAAGAAAAAAAAATAAAAAAGCTCCGGGATTTCAAAAGTCAAACCACCTACCTGTTGGCGAATTGACGAAGCTTCGGGTGTAGAACGACGCCTGCGACGCGCTAGAGCTCGATCCGCTGACGAACGACGCAGAAAACGGACAATTCTGGCTCGATCTGGCGAAGAAACGGAGGAGGTGGGGTGGGTTCGTTCGGCGCCGCATGTAGGAGGTGGGAGTGGCGAGATGAATTTTTTTTTATTTAATAAAACAACTCATTTCACTCCCCCACCAAGTCGCCTCCGTCCCGGCACCCGATGAAGACAAGGGTAAGGTCACCCCTTGAATAAACGTGCCATTCTGAACACAACGGAGGACTCAGATTTGCGATCCGACACTCTGTTCAGAAGTTATTCGAGCCAACGCTCGAACACTAACTTCTCCATTTAATTACAAAAAATGCCCCTGGTGGCGTTTCTCACCGTAGGCCCGTGCCAGTAGAGTTTACAGCTCGCCTAGGGTAAACGGAACATTCCGGACCCAACCGCGCCCTCAGAATCCCGTTCTGAGCTACCGTTTAGGAGATATCATACCCCCGCCACGTGCATAGTATAAAAATACTTAATATTTTTATAAAATGAATTCCAGGCACACCGGGCCTCGGAAATGCACACCGTCTTCGCGCCTAGATCTGGAATTATTCATAGAAATAATACAAAGTCTGACAGAACCAAAAACTCGAGTCGCTACATCCTCCCCCATTAGAACTTTTCATCCCCGAAAAGCCATAAGTACAAGGAAAGCGACTGGACTCTCAACTGGGTCTCACACACCAGCGAGTTCACCAACAAACACCCCTGCCCGAACACATAAGTCAGAGGGACTCATCCTCTACACCTCGATACTATCCGCTTTGGGCGACACTGACTCGCTCGCACAGTTTTAATCGCGTCACAAAAACGCGTCTCGGTGGGGGAAGGATCCCTCTTCCTCACACATTCGAAGCATGCTAAACAACACCCACACAAGGTCTTACCAACGCCCTGAACAAAACTCGAGCAAGCAACAAAAAGGAAACAGTACCGCTAAACAGTGTCTATCAAACTACTGCAGAAAGTAGAAAGGACACAACGCGTACCTTTATCCATCCGCGGAGCCTCTAGGTCAACAGACTCCAGGGCATGCAGCTATCCTTTCCCTCGGCCACCAGCTCCCTGAGCTTGGCGTGGACCACTTGGGGGTGGGGGTGGTTGCATCTGGTACCACCTACCACCGCCTCCTACTGCACCAGCTCCGCCGCCACGCCCGCCGCCCTGCAGACCTCCTTGCTCGAGATGCTACCTCTGCCAAGGCGGTCCATCGACCGACTCCCTCTCAATAGCACGTCGGGTCGGAAAATCTCTAGCAAGATGTCCCCAACTGTCGCAAGCGTAAAACCGCCTCTCCTGCGGCTGACCAAATCTGGTCTGCGAGCCCTGAGCCTCAGATCCTCCATCCTGGGGTCGCCTCCTGAAACGTCGGCCACGTCTAGACCCCTGAGTCTGTCATCGACTACCAGATGCCGATACGACTGACAAAGTCTTAGCTCTCACGTGCCCAACACTAACAGGGGGAATCTGCTCATCCATAAAACTCTCCACCACCAACGCTCGCTCCAGCACTCCAGCATAGGTGGGAAGGAACAAGGAAACCACACCGGCTTGAATGTACCTGCGTAATCCATTCTCGAAGGTCCGATCCCTAAAGAAAGGGTCCCGAACCATATCTAGGGAGTAGCACGACAGGTCTGTAAACCTCGCTGAGTACTCTAACACGGTCATGCTCTCCTGTCGAAGCTGCAGAAGCTCCTGGATCCGCACTGACCTCAGCGTCACCGGATAGAACTCCTCCCTGAAGAGCCGCTCAAACTCTGCCCACATGAGCGTCTCCTCGTCATGGGACTGCGTCCCCAAACTCCACCATCGCCCGATTGAACCATCCAGAAGGCTCGCCTCTAGGACCACCATCTGATCAGGAGGTGTCATCACGAGGCGGAAAACTCGGGTGACTGCCTCAAGCCAGTCATCAGCTGCCTGGGGGTCTGGATCACCCCGAAACATCAGAGGTCGCTGCCTCTAGAACTCGTGTAGTGTACTCAGCCTGCGCGCAACCTCATCCTGCATAGCCGGCACAACCAGCTGCTCGACAGGTGGCGGCTCAACTGGAAGACCACTTGGAGGTGCAACCTCAGAACCTGCGCCCTGCTCCACAGCCTCTACACGGGGCGGGTCGTCAACACAATCCTACTATGGAACCCTCGCTGGCTATCATCGTGGAGGCATCCTGAAATACATTCAAGACACACCACAGTCAGAGAGTATATCTGGAGAGTTGACTAAAGAAGGACAAGGAAAACCCAAAAACCCAGTCCTATATGATGCATGTACCGTTATGTCCCTGCGACCAGTGTACGAATGTCTCGAGTCAAAAGGTAGGTTATCAGAGTCCTGGTGTATGGATACGTCGGCCGCCGCACCAACACTGGATTCCCTAGCCTGAAAGCCAAACTCGAAACATCCTAACATTGCCACTATGCAACCCAAACCAAACTCACAGCTAGACCAGCTACGCTCTGAGATCCCAAAGGTGGAACCTCCTCTGATACCACTCTGTCACGACTCGACCCAACAGGGCTCGAGCCGCGACTCCCCAAGCCCTCCTCCAATAGGCCAGGGGCTGGCGACTAGCGCCGAGTAGGCTATCGCACACATGGGAGGCATTAGCCTAAGGTACCTGTACACACGCACCCACAAACACCTCCATGCAACAGTGCAGAGATAAAGAAAACTAAAATGTAAATGCATGCATACAATCTATCCGAAACCAGAGTACAACAGATGTACAAAGGGAAAAACAGGGACCACCAAAAGAAAACTACAAAGCACATCCAACCTGCTCTGAAGAAGGGGAACGCTGTCACAAACACCCACCGGAAAGCTCCCTCTACACCGCACCAGTAAACACCCCGGTTAGTCTCGCTCACTCAGCTCCACCTGCTCCTGGTCCTCCTAAGACTCCGTCAAAAGGCTTGTGGTCTGCACAAGACACTAACATGGGTGGGAAAAGCCCGTGCATGGGTGAGTATAAACATACTCAGTGGGCACCCCAAAAACCCAAAACAAAAGAGAGAAACTGAATGGCAACAGTCCGCTCATCCCAGCCAGAGGGAACCCAGACGAGAGAGAAACTCCATCTCATGACCATCCTCGGCTAAACACAACTAGTCAGCTCAGATCAGGTGTATTCCCATACATACACCTTGAACAATCCAGATATAATCAGCTCACGCAACAAGCCACGCGAGGTAACGACCTCAACACCAGCAACTGCCCACAACCAGGAGAGTACACCACACAATCACTGTCACCCCCTATGACACTCGTCCGAGAGATACACTCCATCGGGTTTCTCACGAACCTCTCAGACGCTCACCCGAGAGATCACGCTCGTCTGTTGGCATCACTAAGGATATCTCACCAAAACAACATAACTACCAAACTCCTCGGATAGGGGATCCCCGCTAGGGTCCACTAGGGGATACCAAAAACCACTCCGATATACATAGCTCACAGATAGGGGATCACTCCCAGGGTCCACTGGGGGATACCATAACCCGATCTAGCATACGTAGTTCTCACAGATAGGGGATCACACCCAGGATCCACTGGTGGATACCACAACCCGATCTGGCGCTCAACAGAAGCACATCACTAAGATAGAGGATCGTCGCCCATATAAAGGTGGTCTCGATGATACCAGAACCCTATCTTGTATAACTCGCGATGTAGGGGATCGAACCGATGATGCCACAACCCAACCAAAACCACGCGCTAAGTAGGGGATCGTATAACCAACGATACCGCAGCCCTACCTAAACCATGCGCAAAGTAGGGGATCGTATAACCAACGATACCACAACCCTACCGGAACTGCGTGCTGAGTTGGGGATCGCATAACCAATGATACCGCAACCCTATTACACACCTCATGCTGAGTAGGGGATCGTATACCCGACGATGCCACAACCCTACTGAGCACGGCCCACCACATAGGGGATCATAATTTTGATGATTCCACAAACCCTACGGGGTTAACCAGCTAGATAGGGGATCACTGCCCGTGAATAAGCGGTCATAACGATACCAAGAATCCGATCTAGGGAAAAGATGCTAGAGGATCTTTCTCCGGGCCCACCGGAGGGATGCCACAACTCTAACAGTTTAAACATCCCATCGAGAGGATCAAAAACCTATACGAAGGTTGTGATGCCACACGAACCCTCGTGGAAACAAACCAAGGGAGTACCCTCAACCACTGCTGGTCCAAAATGTCGCTAACCCGAGCGACTCGCAACAACGCCACACTGCACACATCCAAGGCTAATAACAAGGCCACCATAGCGATCCACGCAGAAAAACACTCAAGATAGCCTGTTTACTCGCCCGAAACGGAGCACCGGTGAAAAAGGCACTATTCACCGTAGCTAGGTCGGGCGGGGTCCACACAACGATCCCGAAACACATCGAGCGGATCATACCACGACGATCCCCTCGAAAAAACAAGCGGAATCGACTACTCGCTCGTCCGAAACGGACACCCGATGAAAAAGGTACTATTCACCAAAGCCTGCTCGGGCGGGGCCCATGCCTTCATTCTGAATCTCACTGAACGGATCACACCATTGCGATCCTCTCGTAAAAACACACAGGATCGACTAATCATCCGCCAAAATCGGACTCCTGGTGAAAAAGATGCTTTTCTCCGCAAACGCCAAAACCCAGCCTCATGGGGCCCGCACCCCATTCTCAGTCCCAACACCTGGAAACCATCTCAAAAAGTCTGTCATACCATCAGGGTCTCATCGCCACTAACGTCACGTCAATCGGACGCTCTGGGTAGAAGTTACAACGGCCCGATGTCGTAAAATAATAAAATATTATTATTTTATTTGACATTTCAACCCCCCGGGCCAAAATCCCGACTCACAAAATTCTCAAAGTGAGTTTAAAAGGTCCATCTCGATGCAAGGAACACGTCGCCGCAAACGGGTCACAAATCGGAGTTACAGTTTGCGAGTTACGGGGGTTTAAAGAACCCTCGGAACAATCTGGACGGACCACCGCAGGGTCGCCGAAAACCACCGCGCCGCCGCCGGACTCCGCCCTGCCGGAGCTGGAAACCACCGTACCGCCGCCGCGCCACCGCGGAACTCGCCGGATTTTTCCGTGGCCGCCGCGGGTCTCGCCGGAAAACCGTGTTTTCGCCGGAAAACTTCCGGGGACCCCCGGGAGCACCCCGGTGCTCCAAAATCAGATCCAAAACATGTTTCGGAAACCTCGGGACCCGAACTATACAACCCTTATAACGATTTGAAGAAAAAAAAATAAACAAGGTACGAGATTTCAAAACTCAAACCGCCTACCTGTTGGCGGATCGCCGAAGCTTTGGGTGCAGAACGACGCATGCGACGCGCTGGAGCTCGATCCGCTGACGAACGATGCAGAAAACAGACAATTCTGGCTCGATCTGGCGAAGAAACGGAGGAGGTGGGGTGGGTTCGTTCGGCGCCGCACGTAGGAGGTGGGAATGGAGAGATGAAATGATTTTCTTTTTTTTATTTAATAAAACAACTCATTTCACTCCCCCACCAAGCCGCCTCCGTCCCGGCACCCGATGCAGACAAAGGTAAGGTCACCCCTAGGGTAAACGTGCTGTTCTGAACGCAAAAGTGGACTCGGATTTGCGATCCGACACTCCATTCAGAATTTATTCGAGCCGACACTCGAACACTAACTTCTCCATTTAATTACGAAAACACCCCTGGTGGCGTTTCTCACCGCAGGCCCGCGGCAGCAAAGTTTACACCTCGCCTATGGTAAACAGCACATTCTGGACGCAACCGTGCCCTCAGAATCCCGTTCTGAGCTACCGTTTAGGAGATATCATACCTCCTCCACGTGCATAGTATAAAAATACTTAATATTTTTATAAAATGAATTTCGGGCAAACCGGGCCTCGGAATTGCACACCGTTTTCGCGCCTACCTCTGGAATTATTCGTAGAAATAATCCAAAGTCTGACAGGGCCAAAAACTCGAGTTTCTACACAATAATTGTATAATCTATTAAAGGTGATAATGAAAAGTGAATTATAGAAATTTGTAATTTGTGAAATATTATTATTATTAATTGTTATCTTTGATGCTATGATTATTGTTTTCTTACTTGTTGTGAATTACATGAAATTGGTTGGGATGAATGGGTATGTTGGGATAATGAGTGTTTAGGATAATGGGTGTTTATGTGTTGTATTTTTTTATACCTCTTATTTTATATTGATAATATGGTTTAAGTGTTAAATATAATAATGGGAATAAAGATGAAATGTGAAATTAATGGGTTAATGGGGCCATCTGAAAAAATGAGTGTATCTCTTAATAATGTAATGGTAGATGGATTGTGAAAAATAAAATAAAACAAATGGATGATATGGTAGGTGTGAAATGAATATTTTTTGGTGAAATGAGGTATGGTTTGTTTGATGAATATGATAAAGTGGCAAGGGGATGTTAATAAATTATTAATGATTAAAATGTGTGAATGCAGATTTAATAAATGTGATCAGTGATGAATGAATGGCATGAAATGGGAATAGAATTGATAAATAAGTTGTCATGGGAAAACGAGTGGCATAATTAACTTAATGAGAATGGTAAATAGTAAATGGAGTATTAGAATATGATGTGGAAAATGTGAAGTTATTAATTATTGGGTTTTCTTTTCTCACCGATTTGGTTATTCTATTGATGATGAAATTTTTTGGAAAGTGATGATTTAGTGCCTGATTTTTATGTTTTCATTTTGATATTTTGGATGTGGCTATAGTTACATGAGGTGGATAAGGAGGAAGGGAAATAGACACGTACATGCTTTGATGGATCGAGGTTAGTATGATTATATGGGCTATAATATCATAGACTTTTCTATATAGTGCACTAGAAGATATTACGAGGAATCAATGTGATGATATATGGTGGGGATATTGCATTATAAGAGGAGGGAAGGGGGTGGATTTACCATATGTTCATGATATCCTACCATTTTTTGGATGTGGATATGGTGATGATGTGGTTATGTTTTTAATGAGGGTGATGAGGATATACTACTATGTTACGATGTTTTACATAAAAGGGGGAGGGTATGAGGTTTATTCCCTTTATGTTTATGTTACCATTCCAATGTGTGGTTGGAAAGAATAATATATGGTGATGTGGTTGTGGATATGTGGTGGTAGGGTATTTGGTAGTGGAATGGTAGATATGGTTGGGATTCTATAGTATGGGGACACGTGCTATTGTGGATGGTTGTGGAATTGGTTAGGTTAATGATGTCTTGTTCATGTTACTTAATTATTTTATATCATGTTAGTTGGTGAGGGGTTGTCCTACTGGATTGCTAATGGTTTGAGTTTGAGCATTGCCTAAACTGACATGTGGGAGTGATGGTGATTTTTTAGGACCTTTATGTTTATTGATTTTTCGGATGGTTTTGGTGTTAATTATATTTCTATATTATTGGTTAGGGAATTGGTTAATTATTTTTCAAGGAATGCTTGTGGATATTGTGGGAAATATAATAAATTATGGGTGAGGATATAGATAGTGTATATTATTAACTATGTTTAGCATGATTATTTTTTCTTAGAAGTGGTTATGTTTAACTTGGATGATATGAGTCCTTTATTAATCCTTTATATTTATTGAAAATAGATGTTGACTTATTTACATGAATGATCCATGTGAGTACTCAAAAGTTCTCACAACTCTATATTTCTCTAAGTGTCTTTACGGACGGTTCATGGAAGATTGGGGATTCTATTCAAGTATCTTATATAGAGTTAGATTTATGGTTCTGGGTCTATAGATGTTATTTTTATCAATCCTTCCAAATGTTTGTATAAATAACATATATATTTAATTTTTATTATATGAATTTACTTTTGTAATGAAATTTATTTTATGGATAATTGGAGATTAGTATTAATTTTTATTCGAAGGATGTTATGATGGAAATGCATGCTATATGTTTGTTTTATAACATTAGTGCTAGTATCCAACCAAGGACTACTAGAGGTAGGATTATAGGGTTGATATCACCTTAACTATAGGACCAGGTGGTGTTCCTATAGGGTCAATTGTGAAATATTATTCTTGGATGTGATATTGGACGAGTTAGCATTAGTGAGGTTGGGTGATTTTTTGTGTGGTCTAAGTGATAGTTGGTTATTCTATTTATTGGATAAGGAATTAATACATATTTTGAAATTTTCTCAAGATTTATTATGAAGGATTATATTGAGTATACATATATTCTCACCCCAATATATATATTTTCAAATTTCTAGAGGGATTTAGAGACCGAGATAGAAATTATTAGCTTAAGGCTTAGACCGGTTGTTAGAGTCACTACCACATGAGTTCTATTTTTTATTTTAATTTTGGATACTTAATTCTATATGAAATTACATAAATTAATATATATTAGTTTTAATTTTAGATTATGGATTTGATTTTTTTGTTTTCTTTATATGTTTTTGGGATTATGTGGATAATGCCTCCCATTTAAGCTTGGTGTTAGTCACTAACCCATGACCTATTGGAGGTGAGTTTTAGGAGTAATCCTTGTCTTCACTAATTACTCGGGAGGGGTTCCTTAGGGGGGAGGGTCATGACACATACACTATGTGTGTATGTATATTTATATTTATTATGTAAACTTATAATATATATTTTGTTAAAATGTGCATGTGTGTGTTATTTAATTTTTATATTTGTGTGTTTCCATGAGTGTGAATATGAATTCATGCATGTGAATATATGTTTGTTAGTTATTATATACAATAATACAGTTTTTATCAAAAAAAATTTATGAAATATAAAAATCATTGTTCCAATTTGGGTGAATATGAATAGAAAATTTATGTATTATAATCATATGATGAAATAGTTTGTGGATGGAGTTAAAGTGTTCATAAAGTTGGAAAAACATCATGAAAATGACACTTCTAAAATTAAGTTCTTATGTTTACACTAATCAAGAAACATTTTTCCAAATGAGTTAGAAGAACACTTGATCTCTTAATGAATTGATTGGAGTTATACATACCGAACTAAACAAAGGGAATAACTAAATGTATCTAGTTAGTGGAATAAAAATACTGTTAATAGATCATCAAATAAAAATAAAATTATATATGATAAAATAATTTTTTTAATAAAATTATAATGGTAGTTAAATATTAACATCAAGATTCTATAAAGAATCTTGTGATGATATTTACTAATAAATATATATTATTTATTCAAATCCAAATATCCAAATATTTTTAATGAAATGTCATTTATTCCAAAAAAAGAGTGGAAATTAATTACATCAGAGAGATGGTTTCTACATCTTGGAATGCTCTAATGTTGGGGCACGATTTTGTTGTTCTTAAGAACATGCTCAAAATTTTGAAAGGTGATATTCTCACATAGAAGAAAAAGCATCCAAAAAATAACATAAACATTGATGGAATCCAAAAGAAATCAGTCTCATGAATTTTATGTTGTAGTATTAGTGGGATAATGATTCATTAAGATCTTTTACTCTAAAATGAATTCAACAAGGGGAGGAATTATTTAAGGAGGAAAATAAATCTTAAGAGAGATCTAGATATAAGTGGCTGAGTGTAGGAGAATAATATATGACTTACTTCCATGCATGAAATATAGATTATTTTTTTGGGAAACTTAATATAAAAATGGAGGATGGGTCTCACTCCAGTGATGTTTTTATTATAGTATTACTTATAGTGGATTATTTATTTAATTTTTTTCTGGTCTGATTCAGATGATGAGAGAGAGATATTTGGAGAGGAACATTATTAATTTAAGAAAACCTCAAGGATTGTTAATGATTATGATAACCCCATTATAAAATATATTTTTTAGGTGGATGAACTTCATAAAGATATTAAAAGCATCAATCCATATAATGATCTATGAATTAATGGATTCCAAGGGTCCTTATACTCCACTTTCTAGGAAATTATCAAGAAATAGTCTATTGAAGTGATTCAAGATCATTTCAGAAGAGTTACTATTCATAGGGTGATGAATACCAACATCATATTTCTTATTCAAATGGTGAATAAACCAAATGGATTTGGATAATTTATTTCTATATGAATGTGCAATGTTACATAAATGTGCTTTCCACCATTTTGAAAAAAGACTTTCTCGTCAACTAGTATGAAAAATATTACATGAACAGAATGGTTTTCTCAATGGTAGGATTATATAAGGAGTAATTGGTCTATCCTAGGAGTTTATATCAAATATCGTTATATGAGTGGGTTTCTCCAACATTATAGTGAAAATTTATATCGAAGAGGATTATAAGATAAAATTGAATGATGTTTAATTTTTAAAGTTCTAAGGTGGATTGGTTTCTCTGAGTGGGTCTATGAATTCATTTCCAATGTTTCTCCTCACCTTGGTTCATAGTTTTTCTCATGTTTAAGTGATTTATATTATTCAAATCATTGAAGTGAATTTAAAAAGGAGATCAAGTGGTTCTTAGAAATAATCTCAATAAAGGTATTTTTGATTGATTTATTCACATGTTTTGAGGTGGTATGGTTTCTTTAGAATCTATTATTTATTTCTCACTTATGATATGCATTTATTCTTTAATGGTAGTAGTAACTATTTTCAGAACATCAAGATTATCTTGAATGATTATATAAAAATGAGTTGAAAATCTTCTATTTCACACCTAAACTACTTTATCAATAGTCTACAAGAGATATATAAGACAAAAACAAATCAAAACCTACTATTCCCACCATACCAATTCAAACTAACTAAGTTATTTTAAATCATAATATGTTAGACAAACACAACATCAATCATAATATTCAATAACAATAATATTTCAAAAATTCCATATTTCTATAACTCACTCTTCATTACCACCTTTAATTAATTATCCAATTATGTATATTATAGGTATTTTCAATAAAATAATCAAATTAAAATGAGTGTTAAAAAATGTGATTTAAACATAATCAAATAACATGTAAGTCCATAAAGAAGACGTGACTCTCTTCCCATTCCAAAATCATCTTTCATGGTTTGTTATATTTTTTTTCCATATAATTCACCAATAATGAATTTTTGAAAATTTTCCTATCATTACCACTGAACATAAAAAATAAAAAATAAAAAATGAGTAAAATTTGATGAAAGGATCCCTAAAAAACATCATAGAAATATAGTAAATCATATTATTTTATATGATATAAGAAGATTTTAGAAATCACCTACCTCATGAAAAGCTTCAGTGTCCATTGTATTATCAAGAAGATAAAGAAGATGACCATAATTACCAAAACATGATTGAGAAACCTCAATCAACATAATCTATAATGATTAATTATCAAAATCAAATCCAAACCACCACATAAAACCTCTATGATGAATGAAAAAATATAGGACAGAGTTGAATATGAAAAGTAATCACCATGGATCATAAGAAATATATCTCTCAAAGTTGAGGACTAAGTCCATTTGGAGGGATCATAAAAGTATCCAAATAAGATTATCTAATCATATAGGTTTTGAGAAAAAAATTAATTATAAAGAAGTTGGATTGGTTTTAAAAATTTTAAGGGTTCTATAAACTTATAAAATCACAGGGCAATGGGTATGGCTACACTAAAACGGGGTATAGTCCCCTAAATATCCATAAATCATGCCGCATTTCCTTATATCTCTCCCCATTTTAAATCTCAGTGAAGTACCCGCATGACATAAGTAATGTAATATTATGAAATAATGATTATCACCACCCAGTGGAATCAAAACACATGAAATTATCAAAGATTCGTGATCCAAACCAATGATACTAGCTATGAACATTTTAATGACCCGCCAATTCCCATTGGATTGAGAGCTCAACTAGTCATTACAAGGCCTTAAGTGACATCCCCAAGATGCCAAAGGCTGTCAATAAATGCTAAAGGGTTTCAATGCAAGCGGGGGATGATTTACCCTTTGAGAAATAAACCAACCAAAACATCATTAACAACCACTATGTGAGGCATGTAAATGAAACAACCAAATCATGCATTGAAAAAGGGAATTACACTATTCCACAGACCAATACATAACCAACACAATACCAGAGTACCAAGAAGAAGAGTAAACAAAAGACCCAAAACAAGCCAATACACACTCCACGGCTCCACAACAAGCTGCATGCACCAAGCACCACCACATCTCCCAAGCATCACCACGAACCACTAGTAATGAGATGCCATACCATTACCTGTGTCTCAGAATATGACATCTGTAAGATCACCAATGTTCCAAAGCAGGGGTGAGTATAAAACTCAGTAGGTTCTCCCCAATGAATTCCCTACTCACACCACTAGGATAGAAGAGTTAGAAACAATTATATAAAACAGTTTATATAATTTTTTTTCCCAAAAACAGTTTATAACTAAATATAACAAGTTTCCCAAAACCATTTATAACCAAAAACATACAAGTGAAATTGAATCCAATTTTATAGAAAGTTATTTTTTTTCAGAAAAATTACTAAATAATCTTTAAAACCATTTCTCAGACATTCCCCCTTTTTAGCCCACCCAACCATTCCACAAACCCATGAAACCAACTATGCATTCTACCTAGAAGAGGGGGAATCCCTAACCCTTATCCATCCCAGAATTATGGGGGAGACTTCTTACCTTTTTCTGAAACCAAATGCAATATGAATGTTTGACAAGGGATATCTCTAACCCTTATCCATCCCAGAATGATGGGGGAGACCCCTAACCCTTATCTGTCCTGAATGCAATATGAATGATTGAATGGCGAGATACCTAACCCTTATCTATCCCAGAATGATGGGGGATACCCCTAACCCTTATCCGTCCCGAATGAAATATGAATGTTTGACGGGGAAGAGCCCTAACCCTTATCCATCCCATAATGATGGGGGAGACCCCTAACCCTTATCCGTCCCAAATGAAATATGAACACACACCACAAATTCCCAAAAATCATGCCAAAACAACCCTTTCAATAAAACACCTTTTATTGAAAACCATTTCCATCAAAACCAAGTGTGTTCAACCAATTCAAACAATTTCAATAAAAATGTAATTTTATTGAAAACCAAAGAATAAACCAATTTCATCAAAGCCATTTAAATAAAAAAATTATTTCAATAAAACAACCTTTTTATTGAAAACCGATCTTTCATCAAACCATTTACCATTTCAACAAGTCCATAATTTAAAATCAACATTTTAAATTCAAGAAGCCAAATCATTTTTCACAACACTTCACCAAGATTTCACAACTTCATCAAAACCATAAGTCATTAATAAAGAATATTTATTCTATTCTTTTCAAAATCAATTTCATTCAAATAAAGTAATTTGAAACTAAGCCAATAAATTATAACAAGAGGAGTCAAGAGAGAAGCCTCCTACCTCAAAGGTTTTGACGACCCCCAACAAAAGAAGAATGCACGAGAAAACCGGGTTGATTCTCCAAGAATACTCCTTAAAACTCTTCTACTAACACAACCAAGACCAAAAATCATCATATTTGGCATCCACACACTTAGATCTACACATAACGAGCATATATCTAAGAAACTGAGAGAACATGAGAAGTATATCCAAGTAGATCTAGGAAACCAAACAAAAAAAATCACATACCTCAAGAATTCGTCTTCGATTTATCAAGAGAAGCCTTCATATTGCCTCCAAAACGATGGGAGAACCCTCCTTGACCTTATAAGAACCATAATCCCAAGTTAGGGCCACTTAGAATCTTAAACGAGGCATTTAGAGGCAAAACACGTGAGATCCACAATTTAAGGATCTCATTTAAGTGACCGCACAGTTAGTTCGCACGGTTTGACAAACCGTGCACTAACCGTGCGTTAGCTACTGCCTCAACCACCCTTCTCGTACGGTTTGGCCACACGGTTGGACAAAATATGCATGGAATGTGCAGAAGCCACTGCCTCCAAGACCAACTATGCATGGTTGGGCCACATGGTTTAGACAAACCGTGCACCGCCCGTGCGGCTTCCCTTGTTGCCCCAGAACTCATTCCAAGTTCTCTCGACTCTCCCATTCATCACCCTTAACATAAAAACCTCTAAAAGCATCAAGAAAGGGTTTCATACCAGAAAAAGGGGGTACTAAATTCTCCCCACCATCTGTCTTTCCATCCTCAGAAAGTAGAAAACCTTTAACCAGCTGAAAGAGTTCCGGCCACTGCTCTTTCATTTCCTTTTCACATTCCCAAGTCTCTTCCTGAATCTGACCATGATGCCACGAAACCCGCACTAGACTGTTGCTTTTTCCATGAAAGACTTTCTATTGCCTATCCAAAATCCATACTGGGATATGTATCAATGAAGCATCCGACTCTAGTTCAATGTGACCCCATCTGATCACATGGTCAGGATCAGGCTGATACTTTTTCAACTGAGATACATAGAACACATTATGCACCAAACTAAACTATGGAGGTAATGCCAACTGATATTCCACCTCTTAAACCCATTCTAGTATCTCAAAAGGGCCAAAGTATCTTGGAGATAACTTTCCCTACTTCCCGCAATGATGATGTCCAATACTTGGAGAGATCCTCAAGAAGACATGATCACCCACAACGAATGACAACAGTCTTTGACAGTGATCTGCATAAGATTTCTGACGACTCTGAGCCATCTCCATTCTCTTTCTAGTCAACTGAATCTTCTTTGATGTTTCTTGGACAATGCTCGGCCCAACTAGTGATGTTTCACCAGTTTTCACCTAGCATAGTGGAGAACGGAAAGGACTCCCATACAATGCTTCAAACTGAGCCATGCGTATTGAGGCTTGATAGCTATTATTGTATGAGAGCTCCACTAAGGGTATATGATCTTCCCATAAGCCACCAAAATCCATTACAAAAACCTGCAACATGTATTCCAACGTTTGTATCGTCCACTTGAATTTCTTATCAGTCTGAGGATGATACGCCGTGCTCATAGTCAACTGAGACCCAAGGGCTTGCTGTAATGATTTCCAGAAACAAGATGTGAACCTCAGATCTCTATTTGAGACTATAGACATTGGTACACCATGCCTCTTTAATACTTATCAGATATATATTTTTGAAATATCTTCTACTGTAAGCGTTTCACGAATAGAGACGAAATGGGCTGAATTATTTATATGATCCACTATCACCCAAATGGAATCGTGTTTCTGGACTGTTCTTGGAAGACCTGTAACAAAATCCATTGCTATCTGATCCCATCTCAACATCGGGATAGGAAAAGACTGTAACATACCAGCTGGTCTCTGATGCTATACTTTAACCTGCTGACAAGTTAAGCACCACAAGACAAACTCGACCACCTTCCTTTTCATGCTACTCCACCAAAACTGTGCCTTCAATGCCTTATACATCTTCTGTGTACGTGGGTGTACAACCCATCTTTAATGGTGTTAAACATGAAGGAGTTGTTCCTAACAACCCATAGGTACAACCATCCGATCTCTGAAACACAAAAATGAACCCCAATCAAGTTTCCAGCCATCCATTGTCTCCCCACCATTGAGTTTTGAACTTAAAACCATACATCTGCATCAGATGTTTGTGCTTCTTTGATCATCCTTTCCAAATCAGGAACAGGTGTAGCTGAAAATAAAACTGAAACATCACCTCAGTCTTCATATTCCACATGCATGGCAGCTAAGACTGACATCAACTGCCATTCATCTGAAGCAAATCCATGAATACCGCTGATGCATTAGTTAGACCGAAAGGCATGACTACATATTCGTAGTTTCAATATCTATTTCTGAAAGTTGTATTTGGAATATCCTCCTTCCGAACTCGCAATTGGTGATATCCTGATTACAATTAAATCTTAGAGAACCACTGAGCTCCCTTTAATTGATCGAACAGATACTCAATTCATGAAAATAGATATCTATTCTTTATGGTATCTTGGTTAAGCTTACGATAATCAACACACAGTCGAAGAGTTCCATCTG
The DNA here is from genome assembly GCA_963277665.1 of Viscum album. NCBI lineage: Eukaryota > Viridiplantae > Streptophyta > Magnoliopsida > Santalales > Viscaceae > Viscum > Viscum album. Next base: position 2,078,379,553 of record OY728143.1, on the reverse strand, counting down.
TCTTATTCACAACAACACCGGTGATGCCAATGGAGAAGTATTTGGTTGAATGAAACCTTTGTTTTCCAGCTCCTCTAACTGCACTTTCAATTCCCGTAACTCTGTTGGTGCCATCCTATATGACAGAAGGTAAATAGGACTGGTCCCCGGAAGGAGATCAATCATAAACTCCACTTCCCTTAGAGGTGATAACCCTGAGAAGTTATTGGGAAAGAGATCTGAAAATTGATCCACCACAGCTGGAGAACTATTTTCCTCAATTTATTCCATTGATTCCAGAGTTAACGGTTCCAGTTGATAAGAGATCGTTCCCACCATTGGTGCCAACAAGCTCTTTGCACCTTTGTTTACCATTCTCTCTCCCATGAAGAGATGGTTGATTCCTTCCTTAGTCATGAAACTAACCATTCTCTTATAATAGTCTATGTAAGCCTTAAAAAATTTCAACCAATACATACCCAAGATTACGTCATAGACATCCATGTCCAACATCAAGATGTCCCATTTTAACTCATCTCCATCAATAGTTATAGCACATGATCTACACACAAAGTCTTGACGTTCTATTTCACCAAGAAGAGTTTTTAGTTTCAAAACAGAAGACATCATTTCCAGTTTCAAACATAGAAATTCAACAACATGAGAAGAAATGAAGGAATGTGACGAACCAGTATCAAACAACACTTGCACAAGATATAATTAAAAATAATCGTACCTCACACTGTAGATGGTCCAACCTGATCATTGAAAACCATCTGATCAGCTCCATAAAATTTCTTTGTTGTTGAAATTTTCTCATTGTTTATGGATTGCACTCGTTTCATTGAAGAATATGGTGTTTGTGACACTAGAGAAGTGTCCCTGACACCCGACCTTGGAGCAATGCAACAAAATCACTTAAGGTGTCCCATCCTGTTGCAATTGTGGCATGCTCTCGATTGTGCCTTACAATCCTGCTTGATGTGGCTCGTAGAGCCACACTGGAAACATCCAAGCTTGCTCTTGGGTCTCGAAGAAAGGTTAATTGCTCCTGTGGTCTGATTACGATGTGTTCTTCCTCCTTGAAAAAGGTGCCTGATTTCCTATTTCTTTTAGTGTTTGAGTTCTCTGCTTCTCTAATGAAGATAACAATACTTTCTCTACTTGGATTCTCAGTAGTGACATATATCGTAAACAAAGTATCCAGTTGTAGTCCAAACTCAACATTTTCAAAAGCCTGAGCGATGCTTTGGACCAACTATTGGTTCACCTGTGGTTCAGGTGAAACCACATTCCCACTACCCTCTTCCGACTGGTCTCTATGACACCTATCGAGTGCAATTTCCAAAACCAAAAACAAACTCTGTCAATCTCACTATCTAGAAACTTATGGCTTAACATTTAAAATTTTAACATATCATTTATCACAACATTTTTTTCAAAACAACCTTTTCCCATGTTCAACCATTTTTGAAAACATTCAACATGCTTTTTGAAAATCAACCCATTTTCAAAATACACCAAATACCCTTTTTTCAAAATCTTTCACTTGCAAACAATTTCTGCATTTTTCAAAAATTCACACCTTGCGCAAAATCCTTTCTCATTCCTCACAATGAGATATGCAATCCTAGTGGGATGTCATTCCTCTACAATGCATGTCATGCTCATCTCATTGGCTAAACCCATGATAATGAGATTTCCAAAATTCTTGAAGTGTATCCAAAACACTTATGTACCCAACACCCTGGAAACATGAAGTTAAGCATAAATGGGTTAGATACGTCCTTTTATGCTATACATTTCAAGTTCTAACAATCCTACTCTTATATAAGATTTTGACCCAAGGAATAGACAAGAATGAATTTCAACTCCAAGACCAAGAACATCGATGACCACTTGTTAGGCAAGGACCGAACAAGATGATACCATTTGTAATGAACCGCGAATTTCCATTGGCTTGAGAGCTCAACGAGTCATTACTAGGCCTTAAGCAACATCCCCAAGATGCCAAAGGCTAACAATAAATGCCGATGGTTTTCAATGCAAGTGGGGGACGATTTACCCTTTGAGAAATAAAACAACCAAAACATCATTAACAAACACTATATGATGCATGTAAATGAAACAACCAACTCATGAATTACCAAAAGAGAACTACATTGTTCCACAAACCAATACATAACCAACACAATATCAGAGTACCAAGAAGAAGACTAAACAAAAGACCCGAAACAAGACAAGACACACTCCACGACTCCACACCGAGCTCCATGCACCAAAAACCACCACATCTCCCAAGAATCACCACGAACCACTAGTAATGAGATGCCATACGTTTACTAATGTCTCAGAATATGAAATCTGCAAGAGCACCAAAGTTCCAAAGTAGGGGTGAGTATAAAAATCAGTAGGTTTTCCCCAATTAATTCCCTACTCACGACACTAGGATAGAAGAGTTAGTAACAATTATAAAAAACAGTTTATACAAAACAATTTCTAAAAAACAGTTTATGACTAAATATAACAAGTTTCCCAAAACCATTTATAACCAAAAACATATAATTGAAATTGAAACCAATTTTCCGGAAAGTTATTTTTTTCAGAAAAATAACTAAATAAGCTTTAAAACCATTTCTCAAACATTCCCCTTTTTTTTGGCACACCCAACCATTCCACAAACCCATGCAGCCAACTATGAATGCTACCTGGAAGAGGGGGAAGCCCTAACCCTTATCCATCCCAGAATGATGGGGGAGACTTCTTACCCTTATTTGACCCCAAATGTAATATCAATGTTAGATGGGGGAGAGCCCTAACGCTTATCCATCCCAGAATGATGGGGGAGACCCCTATCCCCTATCCGTCCCAAATGAAATATGAATGTTTGATGGGGGAGAGCCCTAACCCTTATCCATCCCAAAATGATGGGGGAGACCCCTAAACCTTATCCACCCCGAATGCAATATGAATGTTTGACGGGGGAGAGCCCTAACCCTTATCCATCCCAGAATGATGGGGGAGACCCCTAACCCTTATCCATCCCAAATGCAATATGAACAGACACCACACATTCCCAACAATCATGCCAAAACCACCCTTTAGATAAAACACATTTTTGAAAACCATTTCCATCAAAACCAAGTGTGTTCAACTAATTCAAACCATTTCAATAGAAATGTAATTTTATTGAAAACCAAAGAATAAACCAATTTCATCAAATCCATTTCAATACAAAAATTATTTCAATTAAACACCTTTTTTATTGAAAACCCATCTTTCATCAAACCATTTACCATTTCAACAAGTCCATAATTTAAAATCAACATTTTAAATTCAAGAAGCCAAATCACTTTGCACAACACTTCACCAAGATTTCATAACTTCATCAAAACCATAAGTCATCACTAAAGAAGATTTATTATATGCTTTTCAAAATCAATTAAATTCAAATAGCCTAATTTGAAACTAATACAATCAATTATAACAAGAGGATTCGAGAGAGAAGCCTCCTACCTCAAAGGTTTTGACGAACATCCAACAAACGAAGAACGCACGAGAAAACCGGGTTGAATCTATAAGAATACTCCTTAGATCTCTTCTCCTAACACAACCAAGACCAAAACCTGTCATATTTGGCATCCACACACTTAGATCTACCCATAACAGGCGTAGATCTAAGAAACCGAGAGAACAGGAGAAGTAGATCTAAGTAGATCTAAGAAACCAAACAAGAACAATCACATACCTCAAGAATACAGGTTCGATTCGTCAAGAGAAGCCTTCGGATCGCCTCCAGAACGATGGGAGAACCCTCCTTGACCTTAGGAGAACCAAAATCCCGAGTTAGGGCCACTTATAAGCTTAAACAAGGCATTTATAGTCAAAGCGCATGAGATACACAATTTAAGGATCTCATTTAAGTGCCCGCATGGTTAGTTCCGAAAATTTGAAAAACCGTGCGCTAACCGTGCATTAGCTACTGCCTCGACCACCCTTCTCGTACAGTTTGGCTGAACGGTTAGAAAAACCATGCACTGACCGTGAGGAAGCCACTGCCTCCAAGACCAACTTCACACGGTTTGGCCGCATGGTTTAGAAAAACCGTGCGCCGCCCGTGCAACTTTTCTTTTTGCCCCAGAACTCATTCCAAGTTCTCCCGACTCTCCCATTCGTCACCCTTAACATTAAAAACACTAAAATCATCAATAAAGGGTTATATACAAGAAACTGGGGGTACTACACACATGATAAAACAACACCTTAAAATGAAGAAACAAATAATCAACTACCCTGGGCTCAATTCCATAAAAATGAAAACCATAATAGAGATCCTTATATTTCCCTTCTTCCCAATTATCGCAGTCTAAAACCGTGATGCAGCCTAAGGAACAGAATGTATGAACCCCGAAAATTGAATAACTATAGCATCCAAACCTCCAAAAACACTGTGGTAAAGTGGGTACCTCATAATTTAAACAAACAAATTAAAGGAAAAAATTTAAGGTTTCAAACATTATGAAAAATAATCTCAAGAACTCCACACTAATTCCAAACCAAACGGTCTATATATATAAACCAAATTGACTATTCACTATGCACTGCATACCTCCACACAATGACATTCCCTCTTCTAGAAGAAATTTTTATTCTAATAACCAATCTATTCCTCCATGATCTTCCTAACACCCTAAACACCGAAAATATATGAAGTAACTTACCATAAACTTATGGCTCATTACATTATAAACCTTTCAAATGATTCTAAATTTCTAGAATAAAAATAAAACCCAGAAAACAATGAACCAAAACTTACTTATTTAAGAGAGATATTGTTAAACATAAATAATTAAATACTAACACCCCTAAATCAAGTGTTGATTTATATCAACAACTTCCTTTCAACAAGTAAAAATCCTAAGAAGCATCACAATAATTAAATACAAATATTACATAAAAATTCCAACATTAAGGAACACTGAGATAACATCAAACACTTTACTCACATCTGACCCCCTTTCAGCTACCCCATTCACATTAATCGTATTTTAAAACAATTAACCTTTAAAAAAATACTTAATCCATTTTAAACTATTTGATAGAAATATCTAATAATTTTTAAGTAATACATAATCACATTAAATTTAAAATTCAAATACAATACATAATTTTAGAGGAGCTGAAAATCCACTATAAGGGTTTTTGTGGAAGGAGACAGTATACCCCACGAAAAACCCAAAGATAACTCTCCATTGAAGACTAAAAAACCCAGGGAAATCATATTAAAATTTTCCCAAAAAAATACAACAAAAATTGATAATCGATTGAGATATAAAAAAACTCTATCTACTCATCCCCATGGATTTATGTTTTAGTCTATCTCTAGAAAATCATGTCACTCTTTTATTAAGTGAAACTAGATTTCCAAAACTTGACGAATTCATATCAACCATCCTAACTTCTTAGGAGGGGCCTTCACTAGGTTTCATCATCATATATAAACTTTTATCTATGATCACCATTCAATATATCACCGCTTACTACAACTTCAAATAAAATTCCATAACCAATCATTGAATCAACAACCTCAGGGAATGATCAAAATAATGAAGCATTTCTATCTCATTAGTTAATAAATGAAGAAATGAAACAATCAAATCTATAAAATAGTTCCTAAATCTATGCACAACCTCATACTCTTAACTAATATTCTAAATATCTTTCATAGATAACTAGTGGTTCATCTTTATTATTTTCATTAGATTTTATGAGAGTAATGCCTTTCACATGTGTATTTTATAAACTTAGTGCTATTCACCAATCTAAGGCCACTTATAGGTGTCCTTTAGGGGTTACTCTCACCTTAACTCAAATCCTAATAGGGGTTATAGTGGGGGTGCATCATTATATGTAATGTACCAGGTAATTAAAAAATATGACATTTTTATATTTATTAATATTTGCGAATTAAGTATTAATTTTAATTTAAAGGGGATGCTATGTATGATAGAGTAATCAACACACAACAATGATATTCTCTGAAGTCTTATCTTGCACACAATGTTGAGTCATACTGAAATAATAATAACATAATATTATTATTTTAAATGGTATTTAACACCTAGCCATTTTATTGGTGGGAATGAACAAAACTAACCATATTATGATTAAATTTTTTTATTAAATGTTTTTACATTTATCCAAATAAAATTTATAGTCTTAAAATAAGAATGAAATCGATTTTAATCATAAAATACTCTAATTTTCTTTAAAAAGTCAATTTACCACATTTTAATGGAAAACCCTATTTAAATCTAATTTTTTTCACTTTCATATGTTACATTTGACCAAATAAACTTCTTCTTTAGAAGAGGGACATCAAAATTTATGTTGGGTAATTTTTTGGTATTTTATCTGATAAAATTCATTTTTAATGAATAGTGAAAAATACTACATTTTAATTCAAAACTTCATATAATTTATTAATATAGTTATATTGTTCTTTTAATTGGTTTTAAAGTGTAATTTTATTATATTTTTACCATTTAATCCAATGTTGTTCATTGGAAGTAATTTTACTCTTAAATTGGATATAAACATATATCAATATTTTGATGTTTTTTATTTCTTAAAAACACGCTTTCTGATTTTGACAATGAAAATTAATTTTAAATTAATGAATGAAATTTATATTTTTTGAATTTTGTAAATTAGAAATAATTTTTTAATTTGTAATATCAAAATTATCTTTGGTGATTTTTTCATATTTTTTGGAAAACATTCAATTTTTGATGAATAGTGAAAAACACTACATAGTAGTTAAGAAACCGACATTTCATTTAAATGAAATTTTACCACTTCTGTGAATTGATTTTAAAAAATATAACATACATGGTTGTCATCAGTAAATAAAATGTGGTTCAATAGGATGAAAATATATTTTTTTGGTGAACAGTGACTTGATTTTTATTTACCGCGGTTAAAGGTAAATATGTTAATTCAAGGTAAAAATAATATTATAATAATATAAAATTACCTTAGCACTTTTACTACCCTTATTGAAGAAGTCATGGACGACCAAGAAAATATTTTGGTGGAACTTTTGTCCTTTTAAAGACACTTGGGTAAGATGATGTCATTAATAACATTTTATTTAAAGTAAAAATAAAAATATCATAAACATGATTCATTTTAAAAAATAAATTTTAAGTGGGTTTTTATAATTTATATATTTTACTATAAATAGTTATTAGAAAGCTAAAATGATTTCCTACATCATAGTATTTTATTTATAATTTTTAGACATCAAATAAATAAGCTTATTAATTACACAATGATGATGAAGTGTTTAACTTATTAATGAATGTTTTAAATAAATGAGATAATAAAAATTAAAATAAATTTATTTTGAAACATTTTATTCCATCCAAAAATTTTATGGATTATTATGACTTGTTATATTTATATTAATGAAGTTTTTTATAAATAATCATGTTTTTTTGGATTTTTAAAAAAATCCTGATTTGAATAGTATTTAATTTGACATAAATGAGTTATTAAAACAAATATTATTTTATTAAAAGATATAATAATCCTAAATATATAATATTTTGAAAAATGAATTAGATATGGTTGAAAGTTTAATTAATGAACCACTTGTGGTTATATTGGAATTTTATGGAAACTATATTAACCATATAGAGTGAATACACAAGAAGACATGGTAAGAGTAAAATTAGTTAAGTAAGGGTTAAAGCTAAATGATATGGTTAAATTTGAAACCAAAATTTGTCTAAAACATATTGGTTGAGAGGATTTCTAATAATAGTCATCTTATCGTCGAATTTAACGAGTTATGGACTTTTTGAAACTGAAAATCATTTTATAATAAAATAATACTTTCAAAGTTTCCTAAAGAGCCCCTCCTCCCCCTTATAAAAGGACACCACCCATAAAACATTACTCACACCTCTAAAGACCCTTTTATCATCCAAAATATTCCCAAATAATCTCCCAACATCCCTCTATTCCTCCTAGAAGGCTTACCCTAGGCATAAGTCAATTCAAGAGATCCCTTAGGCTCAAATCAAAAGAAGTTAACCGATTTAAAGGTAACATATTCTCTCAAGTTCTTTCCTTTTATTTTACTTATTCACTCCCCAGGATCATCTTATTATTTGGTTACATAACAAAAACAGAATCATAAATATGATTGGATTTTTATGAGAAGAATACGATCTACACTTTCACACACCACCGTCTAATGGGTATAGAATATATTGTTTCTGTGGACGGAGAACTACTACCTCCTGAAACGATGATTGTTCAATCATCTCCTACCACCATTATGGTGGACTTTATGATGGAACTGTAATTATACATGATATTTATTTTATCTCTATTCTTCTGTAATTTTATTTTATAACATACCTTTATTCATTTCATGTTGTATATATACGATAATTTCATTCGAGGAAGTGAGGACTACCGCCCCAGGAAAGTGATATGACTCGTTCATGCTATAAATGGAATGTATAATGGATAAAATTAATGAAATTATGTAACATATATGACATATATATTATACTAGAATTATAATATACCAATGTATCATTTTGTTTTCATTCCATTAAATATGAAAAATAATTGAAAGTAGCATTGATGCGTACGTACGACTTATCATCTCCATGAATGATGCATTTCATTTCTTATATACAAATGTTATAGACTATTCTAAACACATATATACTGGATATATATTATATATATGATATTTGAATCAGGAATATCATTATGAATATAATTTAATTTTTACCACATGGACAATTTGTAATTATAACATGTTCATTTCTTTACTCAAGTTCTGAAAATCGACAAAATGTCCGATATGAACTAAAATAATTAACTAATTGTTATAACAAGGTAATAAGTGATATAAAAGGAATAATGAACTTGAAAAATGTTCTAAACTAATTATAAATTGCTTTAAGTTTATTATTTAGGAATTAAATAATATACGAGTCCTTTCAGACATGAGGTAAGGGAATTTGTCTCAATCTTCATTCATCGAGGCATGTTTTGATAATATACAACTCCTTCTTTTATACATTGTATAATAAAACACTTGGACTTTAATTTTTATTCAAAGGGAATAATTTTTCTATGAAGTGTTTTACTAAATGACCAAAGGAATGTTTTTTAAAGTATGTAGTGATAATGACCTCTCCGCCACCGTAATCATTATTTGGCTTCCTCTATAAGACTTAATGTTTTTAAAATGAAAAAGAAACCCCTTATTACATTTTTGGGTGTTTTGGTATTGAAAATGATTTTTGAAATCGATTGAGTATTTCAATATCTTGAAATTATATCTTGTGATTGAAAATTAAATGTTATTACCAAAATGATGATATTTGCAACATTTTATGTTTTATGATTATGTAATAGTACTTGTACATTTGATGTGTGGTTACGTGATAAACCAAATGATGTGTGGTTTCGTGACAAACCAAGGATGGGTGGTTATGTTTCAACCTCTAATTCATTGGGTATAGAATTCGGTTATATAGATATTCCATTTAGTGATATGTGTGGAAGTCTACCTTATTGTTATTCCATTTAAGTATGTTTATGTCCCAAGTTACCTTTATATGTTATGTGTTCTCTCTATGAATTTTATGGTAATATTTTGGTTAAAAAAGGGTAAGTAGTGGGATTTTATTTATTAAAGAGTATTTACTATTTCATAAAGGTGAAATGTATTATTTATGAATATGTATTCATGGTTTACTTGTTGTTTTAAAAAACTAACAGTTTTACTTCGTTGTGTATCACTTACTGAGCTTTTTATGCTCATCCCAAGTTTTTGAAATGTTTTTAATAGGACTTAAAGTGGAATAGGGTCAAGGATGGGATCACGGAAAAGTAATGATGATTAAAACATGGAACTAAACATGTTTTTTTCTTTTAAGAGTTTTTATTTTATGAAAAAATGGATGCTGAGTAGAAGTGTCTACATGTAATATTCAAATTGTTATGTTTATGTTATTACCTAATTATCTGAAGCTCTAAACTTGAAAAGATCCTCAATGTGAATTATTAACTTAATTCAAGATTATGTAATGTTTAAGGCTGGGGCCTTATAGTAGGTATTAGATTTCGGTTTATATAACTTTAGAGGTTAGGTTATTTTTTAAGCATAAGTGACATAACCATAATGGTTAGCATATTCAAAGGATTCATAGTTTTTTTAGATAAATTTAATGAGTTTAAGATGACATGAATAAGTATATCTTAGTCTTTAACCTCCTCAAAAGATATTTTATGATGATTTTACTGATATAATCACACTAACCTTTTACTTTTAGGAAATGGATGGATCTAGTAGGCACCAAAGTAAAAATGGATGTGAAGAAAACTGTGACAGTTTTCTGAATAATAAACCAAATGAAATGGGAGATGCAAAGATAAATCTTGTGTTTATTCTCAACAAAACATTTGGAGTCATGATTTACCACCTGAAGCTTGGTTATTTTTATAAGGCATTGTATATGCGATAATCAAATCCCTATGTAAGTTTAGGTAATAATCATAACGATAAGTATATTAAAAAACCTATGTGTCAAGTATGTGGAAAGAAACACTTAGTAAAATGATTCAAAGGGATGGTAAGATGATATAAATGTGGTAATGAAGGTCATAAATCAAGAACATTCCTTGGAAAAAGTAAGCATCTAGTTGACTCCATGAAAGGGGAATAATTTATTTTTGAGGGATAAATTGAAAGTTATAAATGTGGTGTGCATGGTAATTATACAAATAGATTTCCTATGAAGAAGGTTTGGGAATGAGATCAACAAGATCATACAAATATATTTTTACCAATTCTTAATTCCATTCCAATTTATGATGAGGAAACTGAAAATCACCTATGAAAGGTATGGATTATTTTGTAGACAATGTTTTGAAATTATTGAATCTTAGGATATGATTCATGTTTTTTTATAGGAAATAATTATTAATGAATAATCTTGAAAATAATGGTTAATGGATCATTAAGAACTTTGAATGAGTAAGAAGTCTACATATAAGGGATTCAAGAGTTATGGTAGATTTTAGGATGATTAAATGCTTAAAATTATAAAGGCTATTTTGATGATGGGATTATTTGGATGACTTTTTTAAGTTTGTGTAACCCTGAATTTTGATATGTAAAAATTTTATTCAAGAAAGAATTATCTTTTATTTTGTGGAAATAATAAATAACCTTAGGGGTTCATGTGATCTTTTGTTTTGAGGTGATAAATGGTTATTACATTTTGGGATGGAAAATGAAAGGTATTAGATAACCTTTGAGGATAAAATTGGTTATGATTATTTTCGAGGAAAATTTCTTATTTTTGAGAATGTTATAAGAATGATATGGTTTTGGAAAAAGGACATCTCGCAGTATGGGTGACAGCTCGTCATGTCTGAAAAGGCCATGGGAATCAAACTCACAACCAAAGGGCTGTAAGGGAGCATCTACTACCACTTGCCTATGTGAAGTACCTGGTTAGTACGACTTATTATTTTTAGTTAAATTATTATAAGGATCAAGAATAATTTTATTTTGAGAATATATTTTTTATCAAATTCATATGCTTAGTATAAAAAAATTATTTGGTGATTACGTGATGAATGTTATTTTGGAAGACGCTATCTCTTTTGGGGAACACTATATGGCTAAGGAAAATAGAATACTATGGGTTTCATTTGAAGAATAAATGTGGAATTTTATTTTGGAAAGAATTTTTGTGGATATATGGATATTTGGGTTATTTATGGAAATGATTAACCTATCATAGAAAATATGTGATTACGTTAATTATACATCAGTATGAGACTTTAAGAGTAGAAGATGTTATTTAGAGATAAATGTTAAGATTTTTTTGAAAGACTATGTGATCATATCCTTCTTAATTTGGGGTTTCAATATTAGTTAGGATTACTTTGAAAAATGTTAAGGACAATTGTTTATTTATTGGTTTTGATGATCTTTGGGTATTGTTTATCGAACTTCAGAGATTAAGACCAGTATTAAGGATTATCCTTTTTAGGGATTATCTGATCTTGTACTAACCATTTTGGTTTTGGTCAAATGTTTAAACACATGGGAAATATATATGGTTCACATTTTTTGGATTATTTTATCCTCTATAAGTTGATTCTAGAACTTTAGATTTGACCAAGTCATCTTGAATAGTTATCTTTTAGAGAAAATACAAGTTTTTGGTAGAAATTTGATTAAAGAATGAAACAATGATATTCAAGTAAGTATATTTCCTTTTGTTCTTAGTCAATATCGTAAATAAATTCTCCATATTTATTAAAGGTAACATTAAAAAATTTTTCTTGTGTATTTAATTTTTATACCGAGGAATCAAAGACTCTTTAACCTATCACAATTTTGTGGTTTTATGGTGGTTAACTTTCTCCTAATCATGTTTTCTATCACTCTCCATTAGAACATGACACCTAGTTTCTATTCCATATCCATGTTTTCCTATATGGAGCCCATGTATGTGTTATCTTGGGTGACCTTTATAATTCTCTATTTTTCTTTTAAAGTGATAGTTTTATTGACTCTTTTTCCAATGAGGTACTTTTAAAGAAGTTTTTGATCCCAATTTTAAAATTGTAAGGACACAATTCCTAAAAGGGGGAAGGATGTAACATCCCATGTAATTAAAGAATATGACATTTTCATATTTATTAATATTTTTTAATTAAATATTAATTTTAATTTAAATGGTATTCTTTGTTCGATAGCGTACTCAACACACAACAATTGGTTTCTAAGAAGTCTTATGTTGCACATAATACTGAGTCATACTGAAAATAGTTGTAATATAATAATATTATTTTAAACGGTAGTTAATGTCCAGCCATTTTATTGGAAAGAATGAATATAACTAACCGTATTATGATTAAACATGTTTGTTAAATGTTTTTACATTTATCCTATAAATTTTAGAGGCTTTAAATAATAATGAATCTGATTTTAAGCATGAAATACACTAATTTTCTTTAAAAGGTCGATTTACAGCCTTTTGACGGAGAACCCTTTTTAAATATAGTTTTTTCACTTTTATATGTTCCATTTGACAAAATAAAATTATTCTTTAGAATAGGGACATCAAAATTTACTTTGGGTAAATTTTTGGTATTTTTTTGATAAAATTTATTTTTTAATGAATAGTGAAAAATACATCATTTTAATTCAAAACCGCCTTTTAATATAGTTTAATTATATAGTTAGATTGATATTTTCATTGGTTTTAAAGTTTAATTAGATTATATTTTTACCATTTAATCCAATTTTGGTCATTTTAAGTAATTTCACTCTTAAATTGGACATAAACACATGTCAATCTTTTGATGGTTTTTACATCTTAAAAACAGGCTTTCAGGTTTTAACAACAAAAATTAATTTTAAATTAATTAATGAAACTTATATTTTTTGAAATTTATAAAATAGACAAAAATTTTTAATTTGGAATATAAAAATTATCTTTAGCTGACTTTTTGGTATTTTTCTAAAAACCTTCAATTTTTGATGAATAGTGAAAAACACTACATAATAGTTAAAGAACCGAATTTTTCTTTTAAATTTAATTTTACCGATTTTGTGAATTTAATTTCAAAATTATAACATACATGGTTTATATATATAAGTAAAATGTGGTTCAATAGGATTAAAATAATTTTCAGTGAATAATAACTTTTGATTTTTATTTACCACGATTTAAGGTAAATGAGATAATTCAAGGTAAAAATAATATTATAATAATATAAAATTACCTCAACACTTGTACTAAACTTATTTAATGTGTCATGTTCAACCAAGAAAATCCTTGTGTGTAAACTTTGGCCATTGAAATCCCCTTGGGTAAGATAATGTCATCAATAACTTTTTCTTTAAAGTAAAAATAAAAATATCATAAACATGAATATTTTTAATAAAAAAAATTTAGGTGGGATTTTATAATTGATATTTTTGACTATAAATAGTAATTATAAATATAAATGTATTTACTACATCATGGTATATTATTTATAATTTTTAGTCAATAGATAAAAAATTTATTTATGACACAATGATGATGCAATGTTTACTTTATTAATGAATGTTTTAAATAAATGAGATTATAAAAATTAAAATAAATTTCTTTTGAAACTTTTTATTCCATAAAATAATTTTAGGGATGATTATGACTTTTTATATTTTGATTAATAATTTTTTTGAATTAATAAAGTTGTTTTGTATTTTTTAAAAAGTCATGATATGAATAGTATTTAAATTAACATTAATGAGTTTTTAAAACAAATATTAATTTATTAAATGATATAATAATCCTAAAAATCTAATATTCGTGCAAATGACTTAGATAAGGTTTAAAATTTCATTAATGAACCACTTTTGGTGTTATTGGAATTTTATGGTATCTATATTAACCATATAGAGTGAATACACAAGAAGACATGGTAAGAGTCAAACTAGTTAACTAAGGGTGAAAGATAAATAATAAGGTTACATTTAAAACCAAAACCTGTATAAAACCTATTGGTTGAGGGGAATTAGAATAATATTCATCTTATATTAGAATTTAATGAGTTATTGAACTTTCAAAATCCAAAATCCTTTTATAATAAAATAATACTTTCAAACTTTCCTAAAGAGACCCTCCTCCGCCTTATAAAAGGAAACCACCTCTAACCCATTAATGAAACCTATAAATCCCCTTTAATTGTTGAAACTCTACCCAAATAAGCTCCCAACATCCCTATATTCCTCCTATAAGCCTTCCCCAAGGAAGAAGTCAATTCAAGAAATCCCTTAGGCTCATATCAAAAGAAGTTACCTAATTTAATGGTAACGTTTTATCTCAAGTTCTTTGCATTTATTTTACTTCTTCACTACCTATGATATTATTATTATTTGTCAACATAAAAACACCAGTATACTAAATATACTAGTTTTTTTGTTATGAAAATTATTCAAACTACACTTACACATATCTCCGTCTAATGGGTATAGAACACATTGTTTATGTGGACGCTGAACTACTGCCTCACGAAACGATGATTGTTCAATATTCTCCTACCATATCTTATGGCGACCATTATGATTGAAATATAATTATATGGGATATTTATGATATTTATTTTATCTCTATTCTTCTGTAGTTTTCTTTTTTAACATACCATTATGATTTTCATGTTTTATATATACAATAATTTTATTTGAGGAAGTGTGGACTACCACCCCCTCAAAGCGATATGACTCGTTCATGCTATACACAGAATTTATAAAGTATGAAATTAATGAACTTATGTAACATATATAAAATAGATATTATAAATGAATTATAATATACATATTTATCATTTATTTTTCATTCAATTAAATATATAGAACCATTGAAAGTAGCTTTCATGCGTACGTATGGCTTACCGTCTCCATGAACGATGCATTTTATTTTTTATATCCTAATGTTATGGACTATTATAAATAAATAAATACTAGATATATATGATATATATAAGATCTAAATCATGAATATCATTCTGGAGTTAATGTAATTTTGTCCACATGGACAATTTGTAATTATAACCAGTTTATTTTTTACTCAAGTTCCGAACATCGACAAAATGTCCGATATGAAATCAAATAATTAACTAATTATTATAGCATGGTAATAAGTGATATAAAATAATTAATAAATTTGAAAAAGGTTCTGAAACAAGTATAAATTAACTTAAGTTTATTATTCAAGAAATTAAATAACGAACGACTCAAGTCGGACACGAGGTAAGGGACTTTGTCTCAATCTCCTTTCATTGAGGCATGTTCTGATAATATACAACTCCTTCTTTTATACAGTTTATAATAATCCCATTTGAATTTTATTTTCATTAAAAGAGAATATTTTTTTCTATTAATATTTTTACTAAATGACTAAAGGAATTTTCTAACATATGCGGTGGCAATGACCTCTCCGCCACTATAATCGTTATTTGGATTCCTCTACAAGCCTTAATGTTTTTAAAATAAAAAAGAAACCCCTTATTCAGTTTTTGGCTATTTTGGTATTGAAAATTGTTTTGGAAATGGATTGAGTATTTCAATATCTTGAAATGATATCTTGTGATTTCAAATTAAATGTTATTACTGAAATGATGATATTTAAAATATTTTATGTGTCATGATTATATAATGGTACTTGGAAATTTAACGAGTGGTTATGTGATAAACCAAATGACAGGTGGCTCTATGATAAAACAAGTACGGGTGGTTACGTTATAACCTTCAATGCATTGGGTATGTAATTAGGCCGTATGGATATTCCATTTAGTGATATGTGTGGTAGTTGACCGTATGGTTATTCTATTTAATTTTGTTTATGTGCCAAGTTACCTTTATATGTTATGTGTGATTTATATGAGTTTATGGTATTCTTTTGGTTACAAAAGTGCAGGCAATGAGCTTTTATTTAGTGAAGAGTATTTACTACTTCATAAAGGTGAAAATTATTACTTATGATAAAGTATTCTTTCTTTACATGTTGTTTTGAAAAACTAACAGTTTTCCTTCTTTATATATCACTTGTTGATCTTTTTATGCTCTTCCCAAGTTTTTGAAATGTTTTTTCATAGGACTTAACGTGGAAGAGGGTCAAAGATGCGATCAAGGAAAAGTCATGATGATTAAAACATGGAACTAAACATGTTTATTGTCTTTTAAGAGTTTTTATTTTATGAAAAAATTGATGATGAGTAGAAGTGTCTACAAGTAATATTCAAATTGTTATGTATATGTTATGAACTAATTATCTAAATCTCTAAACCTAAAAATATCCTTAATGTGAATTATTAACTTAATTCAATATTATGAAATGTTTATGGCTGGGGCCTTATATGATATATTATACTTGGATGTGATATTGGGAAAGTGATAATTTGTGAGGTTGGGTGATAGATGAACTTGAGTAGGTGAGAATTGGTTATACTATTTATTCAATAAGGTAGTAGTATGTTTTTTTTGAAATTCGCATGAGATCTATTGAGGAAGATCCTAATGAGTATACATATATGCTGATCCCTATATATAAATTTATTTTTCATTTTTCTATCACGGATTTAGATATTTATTTAGAAATTATTAGCTCGAGGATTGGAGCTATTATCATAGTCAATACTATAAGATATCTCTTTTTTAATTTAATTTTTCGATACATGATTATGTATGAAAATAGATGAATTATGGGATATTGGTTTTCATTTTATATTAATGTATTTATTGGTTTCTTTCATTATATATTTCTAGTATTATGTGGCTAGTTCCTCCCTTTTGATTGTTTTATACCCTTGGGCTAGTCACCATCCCATAGTCTAGTAGAGTCAACCTTTAAGAGTCACCCTCAAGTTCATTGCTAGCTTAGTGGGGGTTCCCTATATGGGAGGGTTATGACATATACACTATATATATGTGTGTGTGTATATATATATATGTATATGTATGTATATATATATATAAGTATTTTGAAAATGTGAAATACATATTATATTTATATGTTTTTTTATATTATTTAAACATTATATTTGTATGTATGAGTGTGTGTTCTCAAGCGTGCATGTATGTGTGTGCACATACATGAACATATTTGTATGTTTATTAATAATTATATAAAATAATTAATTTTATAAGTGTTTTTTATAATATGAATATTATTATGCCAATTAGGATGAAAATAAACAAAAAATGGTTAGATTATACTCATATGATGAAATAGTATGTGGATGAAGTTAAAGTGTTCATCAAGTATGCAACATATCATGAAAAACGATCCTTCTTAAATTTTGTGTTTGTTTTAGACCGTGGTTACTCAAGAATAATTATTCATGAAGAGTTAGAAGAATGATTAATCTTTTAAGAAATTTATTAAAGTAATAAATAATCAACTAAACCAAGATAATAACTAAATGTATGTAGTGAGTGGAAAAAAATACAATGTATGGATACCTTTATATTTATACATGTATATATGATGAAATTTATCATACTGGTAAAATGAAAATTGTAGTTGAATATAAAATTCAGGATTATATAAATAATCTAGTGAGGAGCTTGTCGAACCCCTCTCCATTGTTTATTTAGATCTAAATATCGAAGGATTTAAAAATACACTTCATTTATACCAATTTATTGGTGGAAATTAATGGATTTATGGATATGGTTCATGAATAATGAATTTATCAAATGTAGGTAAATCCATTTATAGTTATTTAGAAAAATCCCAAAATATTATAACGAGGCATTATAGATTGTATGAAAAACTAGCCGAATAACAAAATAAATATTGATAAACTCAAAGAAGAAATAAGTTAGCTGGATAATTGGTTGTAGAAATAGTGGGATGATGATTATTTATATTATTTTTATCTCAAACAAAGTCAAGTAGATGAGGAATTACTAAAATAGTAAAAGGAAGCTAGAGATAGATCTAGATTCAAGTGTTTGAGAGAAAAGTACTATAAAATGGATTAATTCTAGGAAAGCATTAGAGAGAATATTTTTTCTAGGAATATAAATATTTTAGTTGAGGATGGATCACAATCTAGTGATTTCTATATTACTGGACCGCTTGTGGTGGATTATTTATTTGAATTATGTTTCGTTTTGAGTCAGATGATGATTGGCGGTGGGTGGGTCTCTAGATAGGATACATATTATTTTAGTAACATCATAAGGACTAATAATTACTAGGAATGCTCCATGACAAAGTCTTCTATAAATTATGATTAAGATAATAAATCTATTAAAATTATGAATCTAGATGATGATTTGGTTGCTGATGGATACCCAAGATCCTTCTTTGATACTTCATGGGTTATTATGAAGAAAGATGTCATTAAAGAAATTCACAATCATTTATATGGAGGTTATATTCCTAGATTTATCATTACTTCCTTCCATATTCTTATTCTAAAGGAAAGTCAACCTAATGGATTTAACCAATTTGATCCCACAAGTGTATGTAACTTCTCATACAATGTGATTTACACCATTTTGAATAAAAGGCTTTCCCATCACCTAACCCACCAATCATCAGATAAATATCAAGGATTCCTCAAAGGTAATAATATACATAAATAAATTGGGTTAGACTAGAATATGATATCAATGATCAATATATTAGTTTTTGACTCTAAAATCATGATTAAAATTGATATAGAAAATGATTATGATAGAAAATAACAGAGTTTCATTCTTAAAGTCTGGAGGTGGCATAACTTCTTTGAGTGGGTCGGTTAACTCTTCTTCTATTGATTCTCCTTATCTTTATTTATAATTTCTCTCATGGGAAAGATATTTTGATTCTTAAAATTAGCATGGAGCATTTGGTAAGAAGATACTCATTCACCAAACCTATTTTTCTTTCTAAAATGGTTTTGAAAATATACCTCAATAATGGTATTTTTGATAGCTTGATACACGTTTTTAGAGGTCAGTATTGTTTCTCTAAGAACTACATTTAATTTTTTAGTGATGATATGAATTTAATCATGAATATTATTTGATATGATATCCAAAACTTCAAGAGGAATTTTAATTACTATAGAAAAAGAAGTGTCCTATACAATAATGTTATAAAAAACAGTGTTTATATCTCCATTAAGTGCATGACTAGACATTCCAATTGATGAGAGGAGACATATATTATAGACTTAATTTTACAATGGATTTCCTAGGTTATCCATTATAGACTATAAAAAATTTCATACATAAATTTTATTTAATATTCTATCGAATCATGGGTTGAATTATTAACTAGAAGATCCACTTTTTATTTTTTGGAGATATGATCACTCTGGGGAATAATATACTTTCCTCTATTATTATTCAAGTTCTCTCTACGTGAAAATCTCCTGTGACTATCTTATG
Source organism: Viscum album (assembly GCA_963277665.1). NCBI lineage: Eukaryota > Viridiplantae > Streptophyta > Magnoliopsida > Santalales > Viscaceae > Viscum > Viscum album. The sequence continues at coordinate 2,078,359,587 of OY728143.1, read as the reverse complement.
TAAGATTAAGATTACCCTTAATAGCTTATTATAAGACTCACATCAAAAGGCCGACCATCATTTAGCCAGCTGGGCTATACTTTCCAAACTTTTTGATGAAGGGGGTATTAAACTTATGGTAATTGATGAAAACATACTATTTTTACAAGTGAAGCTGGTTTGGGAGATGATATCAAGGAACTCTCTCTAGGATAAATTAATTATAACAAAATACAATAACTCTATAATCAATCATCCTAGAAACTCCATTTGATCTCATATGTGAAAAAATATTCAAGGTAACACCTAGTATTTTTTTTAAATCTAATCAGATTATTGGTAGAGGTAACATCACTTTCTCAAATGAAAATTTTATAGGATCACCTATATTTTTCCTAGGGTGCCTTGTCCCTAACATGGTATTAAATAAATACAGTGCCTTCCCATCATTCATGGAATTAGTTCTAAATTGTGAGTAGAAGACATTATATCACAACACTAAAAGAGTGGATGAATTTGATCATCATTCCTTCACTACACTTCCTCGAGAAATTTTAGATGATAAAATTTTGAAAATATACTCTATAATATATAGAACCTATATATTCAGGGAAATAACATATTGTGGAAATATATTTCCATAGAATACAAATTTCTCATACATGCCTTAGAAGATAGTCTATCCCCATAGATTTTGACATTCAAAGAGAATGTATTCAAATTACATACAAATTTGTGTCCAGTGAGATTCCAAATATTGAATATGTGTCATATTTGTTTAACAAAATTGAATAGGTGAGATGAATCTAGGAATCAGTTGGAGAATCTTGTGATTAAATGGTCATTTTTATTCTATTGACATATTTCTGTGAACCATTTTTTTGGTCCAGGTAGGAACCAATATCATTTCCAAGGGAGTGTTTATTGTATTTTTTGAAGGATTCCGGGCGATTTGGGAGTCCCAAAAAACTGTTCACCCTAAATTCCCAACCGTAACTCAACACACATAAAATTTATAATTTTTTATCCCATTTCCAATGTTGGTTAACTATGATAACAAGTTTTCATTCCTCACCTTTTTAAGGACAAATTTCATTTTATCCTCTATCTGAGGTAGTGGATTATAGTGGGAGGTCATTCTATTGGGCACGATGGAAGACAAAATGGTTGGGCCTCAACATGAATATGGATAGAACCTATGTTTATAGTATCATGCACATCATAGTATTGTCTGATACTATCATAAATTTTTCATCTTATTCTTTTTATTTTTCTTCATAGAGGGTAGATCCATTAAATTATAGAATAAAGAAATGCTTACTAGAATACACCATTCCAAAAAATTACTGACATATTTGTTGTTAAATTTGACTCTTATACGTGGGTAAATACTTTATTTGGAATCTCCATAAATAACTAGAGAATTTCATTTTATATCATAGAATGTAGAAATATTCTTTACAAGTTAGTTGAGATTGTGCACACCTGACAATAAGGAATCATCGGAGTAGATATTATTAGGTATAATATTGACCATGAAGTAGTTATGGTAATATTTTTGGGTATTTTATCTCTTAAATTGTATTTTATAACCATTTACTACAATGATTACATAAAAATCCATCACTACCATCATCTATGACTTTGTTTTTATTCATTTTTTCCTTTATTGATTAAAATATTTAATTGACAGTCAGTCTAAAAATTATTTAAAGGTTTTATAAATATATAATGTTTCCATTTTATAATGGTCAAACTAAATATGTATGACTATAAAAAGTACTAAAAATATATAATTTTGAGGTGTACAACAACCAATGTGATTCTAGTTTTATAGTACTACTTCATCTATTTATGGATATGTTACTAGATGATACTTTTCATTTATTTTACATATATAAATATAAATAAATTTTATATTTATTTTTTATGAGGTATAAATATATATATATATATATATTTTTAATGACTTATTATTATTTTAAAAGGAAAATTATTACCTAAAAAGTCCATAAGTCTAATGTGTATTGATATTAGAAAATAAAATCAAGTTCATCAAAAATTTTATTATAATTTCCAATCACTCTATATTTTAGATAATTATATTGATATTTAGAGACTTAAATTATTCCAATGTGAGATGAAGTTAAAAAAATTTAAGATGATAAAAATTGATACCTATTAGACACTACTCAGTAGAATAAAATTGATCAAGAGTATCCTACGTTTGTAAATTAGATACAAAATATTCTTTTTTTTTTCATTAGAAACTAATGGGTTATGATACTATTAGCATCCCATGCCACATTAGTGTCATTTGATGAAATTATCTTATACTATGGTTCCGTCTGTGTCCTACCGATTATATGAAATTCCAACGTCACACCAACACCGTTGTGTTTAAACTATGTGTAGATAGATGATTCCATTTATTATGGATTAATATATATATATATATGTAAATGATCATAATTTCCATGAAATTCATTAAAAATTATATATATAAATATTAAATTGATTGTAATTTTATATATCAACACCCTTTAATCGCATTGTTTTAAGAGTTATGATATAAAATATTCAATGTCATACCATTTATAGTGCACCATTACAATTAACTCCTGTGAGAATTGGGATTTTAGAAGCTTATGAAATAAGACTTAAACTACATGTTCTCATTAATGATGTTGGAATTCACATAATCAAATATAGTATTGAATTTTTTTATAGCATAACCATTTTATTTTATAAATCCACATGAAAATAAAATGTATTTCATTTCCAAATCATATTATATTCAATATCTCTTATGATGAATTAAAAATGTTTAAACTGCTATATATAATGAAAAAGGGGATATAAATTTTTTCAAGATATTCTAAGGGATTAATTTATAGATTAAAGAAGCTGACTCTATTCCCTATTTTAATGAACCAATTAATATGATACATTTGGTGACATTAGAAGTTATAGTAAGTACATTATTGTGACATAGCTTCTCTCAAACAAATTTAATCTAACAATAACTGGGCCTATATGCCACAAACCTTTGGTTAACATCCTTATAATCCATAGGCTACAGACTAGTGGTGAGGGAATAAGAGGTGACCATGAGAAGAATATACCATTATATATTAACCCACCACGCATTATATTGAGTAAAAAAACTAAAAATCATGTAATATAAAGAAAAAAACATAACATAGAATATTCATGGAAACAAATATATGTTTAATGTATTATGGGTCATATGAGAGTAAGATAGATTACCCATGTGATGATCGTATAAAAAAATGTCTAAAAAAGACAAAAGGTAGCACCAGACTTATATCAAGGGTCTACTTAGTCCATACCTATAAACACCACTAACATCCCATACACACCAACCAATTCCTATCTATTAATCTCTAGTGATAATCCCTTTTCTCTTTCAAATGTCATGAATCATGAAGTTTGTATACACTTGAATGGGCCTGTGCAGTGTGTGAGTTTGAAAATCAGTAGGACACCACTAGACCCACATGAGTACAAGTGTGTTTGAAATAAAATATTAAAAAATATATAATAACACATTTTCTCCATGCCATTATATAATAGCCATGATTAAGTTTCTTTAACAACTTTTTTCCATTGTTAGAATGAGATGATGTACCCATGGTCTTTCATACTGAAAGAACCCATTACCTCCCAACAAATACCACACTATATAAAGATTCCCAATAAAACATAGACATAAAATCTTACCCAAACCATTAAGGATTCCCCAAAGGCATAACCAAGTCCTATATCATAAGAACCACATTCCAAATATCGGCCCAAAAACCAAATTTATCCTAGGAACATAGATGATCCACTTACATTAAATGATATCAATCACCACCTCTATATGATGGGAAACCCTATATAGGTTCCCTCCAACATATTTATGATCCTTATAACCACCCAATTACACTCTTAAATAGATAAATTTTCTAGAAAATTAGTATTCAAAACCAAATCTTTGGCCCTATCTTTTTTGTACACGAACCCAACCACCCCAGCCCCATGGGGAGTGAAATCAACATCAACATATGGGCATAAAATCATGAACCAATATCACATCATACTTGATTATAATCATAACCCACATTGTATCAATGTATCCTACACTGCCCATGTCTGTACATAATCTAAATAACAAGTATCCAAACCCATTTCAAGCCTCATGAGTTTGAATTATTATTCAAGTCATTTTTCTAAAAACCACGAAAAAAACATCTCAGGGACATATCTCATTCCATATCTAAATGAAACCTCCATAGACAACCCTATGACACCCCAAAGGCACCTTAGCGACCATGATTAGGTCAGATTCTGGTATCTCAAATGACACTACCAATGCTCATAAATCAAACAATAAATAAAGACACACATAATAATGGAAATTATTAGGGACCACATAACTAGTACAAGAAAAATACTACACATTGAATACCATATATTAATTTAATGCGAGGAGGAAGAAATAAAGGAACATAGAAAAAATCATATAAATAGATATTTTACAAAAAAATCCATCAAATATTGATAAAAATAGAAATAAATGATAGAAGTTTTTGAGCCTTATGACCATAGACTCCTAGGGACTAACCACTCATCAAATAGACTACAAATGGGAGAGATCCCACCTTGGGTAAAATATGGATTAGAGGGAGGTAGGGCATCTCGATATCCATACTTTTTGGATAAAAAATGTGTGTGAGCCTCATTTAAATTAATAAATTAGTTGACTAATTTAATATTTTTAAAAGGACATGATACCCACTAGGTTCTTAATCATCATATATGGGGTACCTACCATAGGGAACTACCCAATTGATTCCTAGAGCCCCTAATCCTCTACTTAGTACAAAGGGTTCTTAGTACCAGCTAATCAAGTAATCGATATTATCTATATTTAAGGGAAAATATTCTAAACCAAGTCCTTATCACTGAAACCAACCCCTATCCTTCTCCAATACCTCTGAAAACTCAAATATTCCCAATAAGACATTGTTAGGAAAATTTTAAACCAAACTTACCACAACTAAATGTGAAATACATCACAATATCCACATCATATAATAACTCATCCCTAAGATATCTTTAACCAGGATAGTGACTAACCTAAAACGAAACTCAAGCATCTTAATTAGTACACCCATGAAATACCCAGATGATTCCAAACACAACTATCACTAACAATTAACCTAGCTAAACAACTCAATATACTAATTCTATCCATTATCACTCTCCACCATAGAAATTATGTACCTAGTTTCATAACAACTAACCTGTACGACATGAAGATGGAACTGTGTAATCCTTTTTCTTATAACAAGAAAGTTACCACTATAAAAACATTACCATATTGTAACAAATCAACTAAAAAATTTCAACTAGTATCTTGTAAATCCTGTTTAAAAATCTATATGTTGCACCATAACTATCTTGGAAATAAAAAATAAATATAGTTAATGTATACCTATAATCATCAGTGGATCTTCGACATTATTTGAGAATGTTGATTCAATCATATATAGTTAACCCAAATCCATACTTCCTTATTCATATTCTACAAATAGAGTCACGCTCAGGGATAACCACTACCCTCACTACTAGTTATTCTGACCACTATTACAACCTTAGAATATAGATGAATACTAGATACTACCTCATATAATTAATCATAGTAATACATTAGATTGTTGAGTTAGATCCTATACTTAACCCCCTTATATCTTTTTATATTATATATCAAAACCTCTTTAGGTGACCCATTTTTTTACAAGACGAATAGTTATTAAGAAGTAGATTATATTGGTATTAAACATTACTTTTATACCCACATCCTTGTGGTATCACCCCAAGAAAAAAGTCAGTGTAAAACTAATGAAATCTAGGAACTAATTAATATAATATATGACTGATGATACCACTTTTCCGAGTGTAAGAAATCATAGTATTGGTTTTCCATCAGTATCTTAAGAAAAAATAAATAAAAAACCCCCACCTCAATTTTTTTTAGGTCATACCCTCAAGTCTGCCACCTAAACCTGCACATCCCAGAAGTGTTTTTCATGTCCTCTAAGAATATATGATTCTAGATTTACACTATACATTGGTTCGATCTCAATCTAGTTAAAGATAGTATAAATACAATCAATTTAGTAATTATATACCAGGGTCAACCCTCTTCCTAAAATAGAAGACAATTCTAAGACTATAACTCCCTCATCATGTATTCTATCAATAGCTCAGCTCCCTGATCTTCATAATTAGTGTTCCAAATAAAATTTACTTGAATAAAATGGATATGATCATAAAAACTTTTTCCCTTATCATATAGATACTATATATAACTTTACTACCTATGAAAATCTACATTTTTCCCATGATATTTTCCACTCCAAGGGACCCATTCAATGAATTCCTTAGTTTCACCACATCACTGCCATCATGATACTCTCCAATAGAGTCTATAAAGGTCTAATATCATTAAAAACCAAATACCATTCTCATAAAATACATCAGATATATGAAAATTCATTATAATTACATCCCACTAGACTGTACACCTCCATACACACACCCATTAATCATCCATCTGACCATATATCCCAACCCACCTCTAAGGACCCGACCATAAACATTACCTATTCTAGCGTCTTTAGATAATAATTAACTTTGTTTCATTTCCAAATATATTTTGTGTTTATAGTTTTATATAGTAAGATCATAAAAATTATAAAAATATTTTTTACACTAAATAGTGGAAAATGCAACCCAATATTAATTTCTTCTGCAATATAAAACTATTAAAACAAAACAAGTTTTATTTTACTAAAAAATCTTCAAAATATTTATCATGACCTCATCATTTTCCCTAATCATCCTCAAGACCATGTGAAAAATATTTTAAAACATTTTATGCACATAAAAATATCATTATAGTATATATAAAAATAAATAATTAATCCCATTAGTCCATGAATACACTTAATTTTTTTCTTTTTTCAAAACCAAATTTGGGCACAAAATAAACATTTTGTTACCCAAGAAATCAAATTCTCTCCCCAAATATTTTTATGAAACATTTCATAATAAATATTAAAGTCTAAATAATACTCATAAAGGTTTATTTTCAATCATGAAAAAATCATGAAATTTTAAAAATTTCACCCTTAAGAAGTAGCATAAACTTCCCTGTAACCAATGAATTGGAGAGCTATATCGATATCACCCACCATCATGATATATATTGTGATCACCCATCATCATGAGCTATATGATTCTCACCCACCATACTAAGATATTATCAAAAAGCATAACATAATATTAATACATTAAATCTTTAATTTACACCATTATAATCATAAAAAGTTTCTTTTCACTCATAAAATAAACATTTATGAATATCAGAATATCCATTTTATTTAAAAAAATTTGTAAAAATACCTAGAAAAAAATTAAAGAGAGATTTTCTTTGAAGAAAAGATAATTTTTTTCTAAAGGAAACCAAACATAAAATAATTTTTATGGTGGTAGGAAAAGTCATTAATGTTTTATATGTCAAAATAGAACATTCCTTTTTTCCTTTTTTAAATAAAGGAAAATGCTCTATATAAAATAAGTAAAAATATTAATTTTGAAAGATGTTGAAAGAAATTAAAAGGATACATAAAATTTCATTTAAAATTAATTAATTTATATATAAATATATTAAAAAAATATTTTTAAGAATATGGACGTGGAAGAAAAATATTTAGAAAATAAATCTCAAACGAGGTTTTAAGTTAAAGTGTCCCTTACACTGATTATTCCTTTTATTTTATTTATTACCGTGTTTTGTACAATCACTTTATCAATTATGTTCGCATCAGATGTTTTGAAGATATTCAGATCATATGTCCAAAATCACTTTGGATAGTTGAATATGATCAAAGAAGTCATTATTCCATCATATATAGAATAATAATAATGATGTAATTAAAATTTTTATTCATTTATTATAATTTTTAAAAGAAATTATTAAACATGGTTATAAAAAAGAAATTACATTACAATTATGGAGATGGGAGACGTACGTACGCATGAGCAACATTTTCATTTTACAAAGCGCTGGAGGGAAAGAAGTTAAATATAAATTTGTCTTTAAATAATAATTATTATATCATAAATATAATATTATTTCTTTAAATAAACTTATATGCTGCATCCATGATATGTGGTCATAAAAAACAAATTTCACCACTTCGTGGAGGTGGTAATCCATACGTACACAGGAACAATGTTATAATTTTTCTATGTCTTCAAAGTTATGAAATAATTTGATATATTATATTTAAATAATTATAAATATTTAATTAATATCATAAAAATAAATTAAATCCATAATTATACCCATCTGTGAGATGTGGTTATGAAAAAGAATTACGTCGGTTCATGAGGTAGTAGTCTGTTGTACACATGAATAATAGTTTTGTTTCCCATTTGATGGAAGAGGGAGATGGATATAGGTTATTAAATTAATAAAACGAAATATAAGTATATGTAAAATACTTATTATTATTATTTTAGAATCTTGAAAGGGGATTTAAAAGATGTAGAAGAATAAATAAAAAAATGCTTAGTTAAAAAACGTACATCTTCTTCGAATAGCCTCATTAGGTTTATCCCAAAATCAATACTAAGTTTATTTTCTAATAAAATTGGGGAATCAAAGTCATGGTAAGTGATTTAAATAAGTTATTTTTGTAGGTTTTTATGAAAAAATTGTCCTAATGTGTGTATAAGAGAGGAGTGGGTGTGTACTTTTATATGTAGGGGATAAGAAAAAAATAATTATTTTTAAAAGAATAATATATATTAATGTCTTACTCAAGAAATATGGCTAAAAAATAGACCATTTTAGAATATTATATGACATATGTTTGAAATATGTACATAAAATAGAATTTAGAAAAGTTTTTAGGTCATTTTAACCCTTATCTCTTTAGTTTAACCCTTTGTAAACCTGTTTTTACATTATCTATGGTAATATATATTTTTTACTCTTTTTACTATAAATTATTAGAAAATATTAAGTTGAACTTATTAAATAATAATTATTATTATAAGTAAATTTTTTTAATCCATTTAAAATAAAATTCATATAAGGGGTATAATTTATTTTAAAATTAAACCCCAGAAACGCGATGAAAAGTTTTTTCAAAAAAATGTATTTTGAGGTATAAAAATGGATTTATAAAAATTAAATTATAAAATTAATTTAAAAGACCATAATCAGATTATTAATAATATAATTGAACTAATTTTTCTTTGAAACTATTATATAACAAAATTTAATGTTTTAAATTCTTGAAAATAAATGATAGTTTTCAATTAAAATCAGTAATTTTCACTATTCATTGAAAAATAATTTTTTAAAATATTATAAAAAATTAATACTAAGATAATTTTAAAATAAATATTTCAAAAATTATGTTATTTTCTTAAAATTAAAATTCTATAATTTTGAAATCATATTTTTAAATAAATCTATATAATGTGTGAAAACCCATTTTGGTTAGAAATTAAGAATCTTTCATTTTAAATAAAAAATTAACTATTGTTTATAATGAATATAAATATATAAAATAAAATTAATGAATTTTTATAAGGAATTAAAATGATTTATTATAACATTACTCAGGTTGTTACATTCTTCCCCCTATTGTGAAATTTCATTGTCACAATGTTATTCATTAAGTTAAAAAGTGGGGATATTTTTCATTCATATAATTATATTCATTCTATGTTTCTTCTTAAATCATATGGTATTTTAATAAATCCTTAACCTAGAAAATCACTTTATTCCACAATAATATATCTTTGGGGTCAAGAATATACACTATTTATTCCTCATAAGAAAGGATTTCTTTCAACTGAACTACTTCCAAGATTAAAACAAGTGATACTTCCAAAACATATATTCTTAACCAAAAAACAAGAAATGAATATTTTACCTAAGATAAACTTAGAGGAAATTCCATTCGATAATAAATAGATATAAATTTATCCAATATGTCATATGGTTTAGTGAACTGTAGGCTTAACATTCATTTTTACCAAAAATTAAAAAACTTTTCCATGGATATACTTTAAGAAAAAAATGATTTAATATCTCAAAATAATGATATTTCCCTTGGTTATATGCCTAAATTCTCTCCCTACTATCAGCTGTCCTCATATGTCTTTGAATCCTCTTAACCTTATCTACCATTTCTTCTACTAATTTTGGTCGTAATACCTTTCTTTCCTTGACATATTCCCTAAGATATTTAGTCTGACACTGCTCTCCATATAATACCTAAAAAGGTGCCATATATATACTAGAATGAAAATTTTTATTATAAGAAAACTTAACCAAAGTCATATGTTATTCCCAAATTCACTGACTATTCATTTAACAAGCTTGAATCATATCCTCCAAAGTCTGAATCATTTTCTCAGACTCTCTATCAAATTGAGGTTGAAAGGTTGTACTAAAATTTAATTTAGTACCCAATAACTTGTGAACAATTTTCAAAAAATTAGAGGTAAACCTGGGATATCTTTTAGATATGATAGAGAGAGGGCATCCATGAAATCTAATTATCTCTTTAATATAAATTTGATAAAGTTGATCCAAAGACATGTAATCTTTAATGGGAAGAAAATGACAAAATTTAGTTAATCAATAAACAATTACCCAAATTGCATTATTGACTCGAGATGTAATCAGTAATCCCACAATGATATCCGCGTATATTTTATACCACTTCCATTATATCAGTGGAAAAGGATGAGGAATCTGATTTAGTAATTTTCATTTGGATTTAACCTATTGGAAATTCAATCATTTCATAGTAAAATAAATAATATATTTCTTCATTCCATACCACCAGAAATGTGACTAGAGGTTTCCAAACATTTTTGAGATTTCATAATGATCATAAAAAAGAGAAATATGAGCCTTAATCAAAAGTTCTTTCTTTAAATAGGGGTCATAAGAATCACATATCCTTTTTCTAAATCTAAAAACATATTCTTTGTCAATAATAAACTATGGACACTTAACCTTCTTAATAGATTCTATATTTTATTTTAAAACACTAACTTTATTTTGATATTTATTTATCCTAACTGAAAAAGATGATTGCACAGATGCCTCAATAAAAATAGAAGAAGTTCCAAAATGCAAACTTTTTAAGACAACTTCCATCAAATCATTAACTAGAGGATCATTTTCTAGACATATCATGGTAAATTTAGCATTATATTTTAGACTCAAAGCATCTACTACGATATTTTATTTACCTAGATGATAATGAATTTTATAGTTGAAATAGTTTATCAATTTCATCTATCTCCATTATACAATGTTCAACTCTTTTAGAGTGAATACATACTTCATGATTTTATGATTAATATATATTTCACACTTTACTCTATATAAACTATGTCTTTAAAATTTTAAATCAAACACTATAACATCTAGTTCAAGGTCACACATAAGATAAATTTACTCAAGGGATTTTAATTTTTTTGAAGTATAAAAAATTACCCAATCATTCTACATTAAAACACAACCCAGTCCCTTTATTGAAGTATCACTATAGATAACAAAGTCATCATTTCTAGATGGAATGGATAAATCTAGAGAATTAAATAATCTCATTTTTAATTATAAGAAATATTTATCAGATTTATTTATCTAAATTAACCTACCTCCTTTTCATTTTAACTTAGTAGGATATATAACCATGCAATGTTTGGAAAAAACATTCCACAATAGTTTATAAATCCACGAAAAATGTGAATATCAATAAAATTTTTAGGTCTTTTCTTTTCCTTAATCACTGAATTTTTTATTTTCATATACATTTATGCTATATTTATTTATGATATATACATATAATGAAATATACTATAACCAAAAATCAAATTTAAAATATTTTCCATATAACTTATTTTATTTTTGTGTTTTCATTAAAATCGTTATATGTTTCTCATTATCCTTATATTTTTTTAATAAACTAAAATATCATCAATAAATATAACCACATTTTTTAATATTCTTGAAAAAATATATTCATAAGATCTATGAATATAGTTTGAGTATTATTAAACCCAAATATTATAACAAAAAACTCATAATCCTCAGTCCTATTGTAATATACTATCTAAGGGATGCCATCCCCCTTCACTTTTAGTAGATGGTGCCCAAACCCGAGATCAAACATCAAAAAATATTGAGATCCATAATGGCTATAAAACAAGTCATCAATATATGGAAATAAATACTTATTCTTAATAGTAATGTAATTCAATTCTATATAATCAATGAGAAACCTTATGGAACCATATTTATTTTTAATAAATAAAATAGGGGCACCCCATAGTTAAGTTCTTGAATGAATAAAATCATTATAAAGAAACTCTTATATCTTCATTTTTAATTCTAGAATGTTATAATTGATCCTTTTGATAAAGGGTTTTTTGAAATTTTTATAACATCCAACTCTAATTCACTTGTAAACTCAAATTATCGATCATGAATAATAATAGGTGATTTATTAGCAAAAACATCTTGATATTATTTTACTTTTGAGATGTCATTAATCTAAAAAGTTCCCTTATTTTCAAAAACAAGAGAAAGTTAAATTTCATTTCCATATCTTAATAGTTTATTACCTTCTTGATATGTTATTAAAGGTATAAATTTATTCTTATATACAAATAGAAACTAATTTGAGGAAATAATTTCTTTGGCTCTATAATCTATCATAGCATGATAAACTAAAATGAAATCCATACAATGAATAAAATAAAATTATCTATTATGAAGGATAATAAGTTTTGAATATAAAAATATTTCACATATATTAACATTAATATCTTTATAATTACTTATTTACTTAATAATACCCCCTGTTATTTTTTAAAAAAAGTTATGACTTCATTTCTTGAGGTGAAATTTTTATTTTACTAGAAAATTTCTCTAAAATGAAAGAATGTGTAGAACCCAAATAAATCAAGATATTATAATAATATGAAAAAAGTAATATATATATTACCACTTCATTCTATGTGTTAATATATTCCAAAGTAGTTACAAAAGATTCCTCCACAACCTTATACTTATAGGTTTTCCGCTTTCAATCATTAATGATCTTACTTGGACACAAATTCATGTAATAACCCATCTAATTACATTTAAAATACCTTAATTCCTATATATCAAAAATTTGTATTAACACCACCATTATCTTTTTCTTTTAAATCATGATTCATATTCCCAACTTACCACAAGGAAAGAAGTTCCCAAATTTGATAAGAAATTCCCCTGGGTTGTTTTCACCACACCTATCAGTAACTAAAAACCTAATTTTCTTTCCATAGTATTTCTTCGATGTATTTTTACTATTTTAAAACACATGTATATTTTTCTACCCTTATTTTAATGTAATACATGTTTATAATCAAACTCCATTCCTACTATCTTAGAATGACAAATTTCCCATAAATTTTAAATTCAAGAGAGCCCAAAGCTCTTTGGTATCTTGGATTTAATAATCGGAACTGATTAATTTTACTATCAAGATCATAAATAAAATTTTGTGCATACCTTGAAAATTATGTGAAGTTTTCTTCATATTTAGCCACTAAATTTATTCCTTTTTCATTAATTCTAATAATTTATTTTCCATGCTATGTTAAACAACCTTAAGAGTATTCTTAATTGGGAATAAATTATTAAATTTATCCCATTAAATGGAATAAATCTCTTATATTTATTTAGTATTACAAACCATTGAAAAAATTGATGTATTTCACCTTCAAAAATGTAAATAAAAATAGTTACATTGTGATGGTGTAAAAAAATATTGAATTATATCATACTTTCCATAACTTTAATCCATCCCTTATATATCACTAAATTAGAAGACCCCCTGTATATTGGAGGGAGATATCTTATAAAATGATCAAATATAAAATTATTCCTCTCTAGTAGATCTGGTTACTCTCTATTAATGAATACAAACACCATTTATAACCCTTTTCCACTGATACATCCTAGAAAAAAACTCCTCAGTTCCAATTCCAACTATTTCGAGTTTTTGATTTGGTAGGATATCTTCCTCTAGTGCCTTATTAATTTAGCTTCCCTATTTACTCTATAGAAAACCATTCCAAACATACTTAGTTTAGAGGAATAAAAATGATAATGTTCGAAGGATATATCGTGATGAACATAAATTATAATACTTTAGGGGTATTCCCTTACATTATCCTAACATATAAAATTATATAGACATTTTTTATGATACTAACTATAAGGACCCGACCTTAAAAATTACATAATCTTGTGTCTTTAGACTATAATTTACAATATTATATTCTAAAGAAACTTTTAATTTTAGTGTTTTAGATAATTATGTCATAACACATACATATTTAAATATTACATCATAAATTGGAAACTACCACTCAGTATGAAATTTTCCAAAATAGAAAACTTTTAAAATAAAAATGTTTTATTTTAATGATATATCTTCATAGTTTGAATCTTAACCTCATCCTTTTACACACTCATCCTTAAAAACCTATGATACAAATTTGTAAAAACTTATTGAGCTTATTTTTTTTTGTAAATTACATATAAAAAGAAATAAATAAACTTGTTTTTCCATAAATATGCCTAAAAATTTTCCCTTTTCAAAATAAAATTTGTGCTGAAAATAAAAAATTTCATACCCATGAAATCAAATTGTCTACCGAAATATTTTATAAAAGTTTTTATAAGAAATATTCAAGGAATAAGAAAAATCATAATTTTTTATTTTTAATTAGGAAAAACTCATGAATAGTTACACATTTCACCCTTAAGAAGAAACATAAACGTTCCTTTAAACTCTTTCTCAATAGCCTACCTTGTGAAATAATAATATTTCCTTCAAAACCCATAGAAAGAATAAATAAGTCTTGTAGGTAACTTTGGACATCATTTTTATTTAACTCATACAATCAATCTTATAAATGGAATAACCTACCTAGTGAATCCTAAAAATCTATTAGGAGAAACCTAACTATTTAACTAAATTACTTTACCCAATGCATTGTATATCTATATCAAGGTCACCCATTATAATGAGATATATTGGGCTAACCCATCATCTTTAGATATATCAGGCCCATCTGTAATCATAAAAAATTTCGAAGAACCTTAACACAATCATAAAATAGGAAGGAGTTAATTTCCATCATTACATTTACAAAAATATTATTTTCACCCATAAGAAAAACCTTCATGGATATAAAAATATCCATTAAATTTTAAATCCTTTCAAAATTACCCAAAGCAAAGGTAAAACAAGTATTTATTTTAAGAAAACACAAAACATTTAAAGGAATATAAGCATCAAATAACTATTATTGTGATGGTAAAATTGTCAACTATGTATATGTTAGAATAAAACATTCACTTCTTTCCATTTTTAAAGAATATCAAAATGTTTTGTATAAAATATGTAAAATGATTCCCTTTAAACATTGAATGAATGTAAAATGGTACATAAAAATTACTTTATAATTCATTTATTTCTAAATAAATACATTCATAAAATAATTTTATGAATCTAGATAAGGAAGAAAAATATTTGAAAAACCAATATTTGACAAAATTTAAAATGAGGTTTTATATTGAAGTTTTCCTTACCTTGAGTCTAAATCATCATGTTGCTTTTTTATACTGAATATAAAAATTATGTTAATATTTTTTTTTACTTTCTTAAGAACCATTTTCAAGATCATTATTCCTTTTATTTTATTTACTACCATGTTATATACAATTACATTATCAATTAAATTCACACAAGATGTTTTGATAATATTTATCTCATTGTTGCAAAATCTATTTAGTAAGTTGAATATGGTCAAATATGTCATTATTCCATCATATCAAGAATAAAAATCATGAAATATTATATTTTTTATACTTTAATTTTACTTTTAATACTATCCATAAAATATGGTTATGAAAAATTAATTATGTTACAGTAATGGAAACGGTAGGTCGTACATACGTATGAGTAACAGTTACATTTTTCAAAGAGATTGAGG
The DNA here is from genome assembly GCA_963277665.1 of Viscum album. Taxonomy (NCBI): domain Eukaryota; kingdom Viridiplantae; phylum Streptophyta; class Magnoliopsida; order Santalales; family Viscaceae; genus Viscum; species Viscum album. The sequence goes on along the minus strand of OY728143.1, from coordinate 2,078,343,444 downwards.
GAAAAATGTAATTATCATTTTACCTTTAAATAATTATTAATATATCATAATTATAATATTATTCATTTAAATACACTTATATGTAGTATGAATGTGATGTGGTCATGAGAAAATAATCACATCGCTTCGTGGAGTTAGTAATCCACATGTACGCACGAATAATGTTATTATTTTTCAAAGGTTGGAAATGTATAAAATGTGATAAAATAATATCTTTATGGAATGATAAATATTTAATAAAAATCATATTTCAAAATTATATCTATCATTATCATGATTTTTGAGATGCATTTATGTAAAACGAATTACATCTGTTTGTGAGGCAGTAGTTTTCTATACACCCGAGTAGTGGTTTTGTTTTCCATTTCATGGAAGATGGATACAAGTATATGTTATTACATTAACATAAATACATATAATTATACACTTTTGTTATTATTTCATCATGTTTGAATAATATTTTATATAGGTATAAAAATAAATAAAATGAAAATGATTGGTTAATAAGTATACCTATTCTTTAGACAATATCTTTTTGGTTTTACCTAGAGACATAAAGTTTTAGTTTTCTAATAAAAAAATGGAATCTAGGAAAAGTTAATAGATTTTAGTAGGCATTTTATTAACAAAAAATTTATGAAATTGTGGAGAATAGAGTAGAGGGGTTTTCTTTTTATAAGTGGGGGAGAGGATACAATTAGGATTTAAAAATAAAATAAAATATATTAATGTCTTACTCAAGAAAAATGTATAATAAATAATAAATTTACTAATATTATATGAGATAGGCAATAAATATAGACATAAAAAATCATTTAGACCGGTTTCAAGTCATTTTAATGATTATAACCTTAATTGAACCCCGTAGTAACCAATTTTTACCTTAAATGTGGTAACCAATTTTTTTTACTTTTTTTACTATTCATTATGATCAAAAAATATATTGAAATTATTACCTAATATTAATTTTTCTGAGTCAAACTCTAGAATCCATTTTATCAAATTCAATTCACTGGATTATAATAATTTATTTTAATATAAAACTCAAAGCGCGCAAAGAAAAATGGGTTATAAAAAAATGCCTTTTTAAGTCTAATTTTTGTTTTACAAAATTAAAGTATAAAAATCATTCCGAAGAAAAATTATTTAAAAAAATATATCTTTAAATAAAAATCATTATTTTTCACTATTCATTGAAAAATAAAACTTTTCATAAAATTATCAAAAATTCAACCTAAGATAATTTTGACATGTTAATTTAAAAAAAATGAAGTTCATTTTTTAAAATTAAAATTATATAATTTTGAAATTAATATTTTAAAGAAGGCCATATATTGCCTGAAAACCAATCAAGTTAGAAATAAATATTTTCTACTTTTTACTAAAAAATTACCTATTTTTTGAAAATGATTATAGACAGATAAAATATCATTAATGAATGTTAATAAGACATGAAAATGATTTATCTTAATATGAATTGTGTTTTAACACTACCCATCACAGGGCCATGGCTAGACACACACACACACACATGATCCATATAGCTAATGTCTCTGTAACTGTCATCCTAGATTTAGCTGAGTATAATTACACTAAGAATCTAAGAAGGAAAACACTGTATTATATTTTTTGACTCTTAAAATGATTTAATTCCTCCATTAAAACCAGATAATCAAACAAAAAAAATCACAAAAAATATATTTAATTTCTATGTGCCTAAAATTTTCATCTTTATATGAAACATGACCTCTATAATCCAAGATTCACAAAATAAATCAATAAAATAAACACATAATCCTATCCATGACTAATATCCCAATTGTAACCATGAAAACAAAAAATTGAAATCTTAATTTCATAGTGATTTTGTCTTTAGTATATACTTCTACTATCTAGAAACACAATACAATATCCATTTCATGCCTTCTAACATTCCTATGTCTCTAATATACCATTTCAATAATAGAAAAAATCCATTATTATATCACATTGTAGCGTCCCTTGACTGGATTCACTCGAATAGTGACCAATTTAGGCTTCCACAGACATTAGTTGAACCTACACATATATTAGTGGCTACTAACCAGTGAAGAGGGCTTAAGGTATGACCACGGGTAGACTATTCCCTCATTTATTAACTCCCAACATGGTGGAAACAATGCTAAAGAAATAAACACCATGTAATAATATGAAACAACAATAACATAAAACTTTCCCTAAAAAAATTATATGTACAAGGTATTATGAGTCATATAAGGGTAAGTTAGATATCCCAGGGGATAATCATATACAAAAATGTTTAAGAAAAAGAAAAAAGGTAACATTGAACTAACATCTAGGGTCTACCTAATAAGTCTCAAGAACCACCAATGACATACCCTATATACTAGTAAATATTTATATACTAAGTTCCAATTTAATTCCCTTCACCTATTCCCATATCATGAAACTTTATGTCTAAAAGTATCCAGAATAGAGTGTGTAGGGTGTGAGTAAAAAACTTATTAGGCCATTAAAAATTATTAAAATAGATAATAATCAAGCATATATTAGTGCATGTAAAATCACAATGTTTGGGAACTAATATAATAACATAATATGCTTCACACCTTGCCCAACCATCCATATGTGATCTCCTTTACCTACTTCAACCAGTTCAAAATTGGTAAGATGTACCGATGGTTTGTCATATTGAAAGCACCCATAGTCTTACAACCAAAACAAAAACACAAAGAGATAAACACTAACACACAAGCAGCGAAGATATCCTAGACCATTAGTGATGTCTTGAAGGCACATCAACATCCCATATCACAAGCACCATAATTAACTACCTTCTGTTTCTATGTTAAATCAACAGTCATATGAACACCAGACACAATGAGCACCCACTCCTATCAATTGATCTTAATAACAACCTTTATACCATATAAAACCTTACGATGAATCTCTAATTTATACCAATGATACAATCTATCAAAAAAATCCACTCAAATATAGAGTATCATTTTATAAAAATACTGGAAAACTTAACCTCTTAGGCTCTATACTATGCACATATGACCCCAATAACCTTATCCCCATAGTCAGCCACATAACCATCTTCCTAAGACCACAAATTGATGAACCATCATCAATCCATTGTTGGTGATCAACATCATCCACATTGAACCGACATATTCCATGCCATCCATATCTAATAATTAAGTCAATATTAGGTATCCAAACCCATTTCAACCCTCATGAGTATAACATCACATTAAAATTGTTAGTCAAATGGACATGATAGCTTATCCCACTAACATAGCTGCACCCATGGCCATATGAAACCACTATAGGCTACACCAGAATATCCCTTAGTTATATGATAGGTCATGATTATTTTCTCTTATAGTCACACACATGAACCTACCCAAAACTATAAATTATATGATATATAAACACACATATAATAATGTAAATAAATTAGGACAAATTTATTAGTAATATAAAATGTCTTCACATCAGATATTAAATCTTGATTTTACCCCAAGACTAATAAGTAGATGAACCATGATAAAATCTATAAAAAACAATTTGAGTTGAAGCTCATAAAAATGACAAAACTAGAAATAAACAATCAAGGATAACTATACTTACCAAAAAAACTCCAAGATACCAACCTATCATTATATATACTACAAATGGATGAGATACAACCTTGGGGAGAAGAGGGATCTAAAGGATGAAGAAGATCATTAGATCCTTACTTTATGGCTAAAAAATATGGAACAAACTTATTTAAATTAAAATCACGCATTTAATAAAATCAAAGGTAAAAAATTCCATGTACTCACTGGGTACCTGGTCACCATACACTTGGTACCCGATACCTCATCAGGTTCTCACCCTGAGGCCACCAGACATTCGATGGCCCCTCATCCTTTTCCCAGCACACCAATAACCTGGTACAAGCCTACCAGATAACTAGTGATTTCTATATTAAAGGAATGATATCCAAAACTAATGAATTATTCTAGAAACAAAATCCTAAGCCTCCACTGATTCCATTAAAACCTCAAATATGATTAATTTCACATAACAACAATTGGACCCAGTATTAAATAGGTCTTCGATCTATGTAATGGGTCCCCCTGTACCGAGTCTTAAAAAGGTATTTGCTTTAAATAATAAATTGAGTCTTTGGCCACAAACTTTAAAAAAATACAACATTTGGACCCCAATTGTCTCACCCAAATACATAGTATATTAAAGTAAAATGGTAATTATTGTAACCGCATACTATAATGTTAGATTTTATTTTTCAATAAGAGTTATATTGGGATTTATTTTAAGTATTTTATAATATGTGAAGTTGTGGAGTTGAGATAGATGAAGATATCCTCTAAAGGATCTGTTAATTGTTGGAACTATTCCTTATGCAAGAACTAGGTTAACACCATTAGTAAAGTTATAATAAGGATAGAAAAGTAAAATACATAATGGTTCTAGATCATGAATAATGTTTTGTTTTCAAATTTAAATCACTCCAGTAGTCACACAGTGGGAATGATGTCACACTGTGAAGAGTCATAGGTGGATATTAGTGATTTTTCCAATTTAAAAATTCCCATAATATGGGTTTTTGTTAGGCCATATTAGGAATGTAGATCAAGAATATCTATAATTCTAAAAAACTATTATATAAAGATAACACCATGATAAAATATATTATGCTATGATTTTTAGGTCATAAAAGTTAAGCTTAAAGCTGTTCAACAAAAAGAATCAAGATCTTTCCATGAATTACTCTATAATAATATAAGGAAAATAAATATTTAAGAAAGAAATAAATAGTCATGTTGCAATATAAGTTATCACACCATAATTTCTATAATATATATAATTTCAATATAATTGATTATTGGAATCCCTTAAAAAGGTTTAATTTTTTTAGAATGTTTATTAACTACCTATTTTAATATATATTGTGGATACTCACTTGGAAACAATTTGATGAATGATTTATAAATAGAAGAATTATTATATTGATTGAAATCAAAATTTTTAATTTTAATTTCAAAATTATTTTTATATACTGTAACTTGATGTATATAAAAAAGAAGAGATGATAAAGAGGGAATATAGGACATGATGAAGAAGGAATGAAGAGTGAACCAGTTTGGGAATTTATTTAAAATATAGTATAAATAAGCAAGGTGTGATTTTTTGGAATTCCATTGGATATTAGTCATGGAAATCGAGAGTTCTTTTTCCTATTAGTAATGATTATAATGTGAAGATCAGATCATTATAGAGAACACCCATTATTATTTGTTGTTTTATCTTTTTTTTGTCTTTGTGAGTTCAAACATTGTTTTGAAATAATATATTTTGTAAAACTCTTGGGAAGAAGTGAGTGGAATAGAGGAAATGATGAGGAGCTTGGATTAGTAGTGAAATTTTCTTAATTTGTTTTATTAAAAAAATCGTTTATTATTGACTATTTATCATATCAACAAATAATTTAGTTGGGCTCCTTGAATGTAGCCCAATGTGGCTGCGATAAGTAAATTATATGTTTCCATTATTCATTATATTTCTTTGTTTAGTTTCCCCTATGTGTCATCATCATGAGAAATTCAACTTGTCTTAAAAAATGCCAGGAAAATAACTAATTAAACATTAATTGATAAAGGAGTTCCCTTATTTGATGTCTGTAATTATATTGTATATAATAATTGAATTAAAACACATCAATGATCTCATTGGATTTATTTTACTCAGTATCTATTAATGGAATTCAAGTATGTGATTCTATTGAAATTTCAATGATATTATTAGAAAAAATAATAGCGAATGATGATGAAATGGTTTTGAAATTATTTTATGAAAAATCTATAATATGATATAATTTAAAGTGATGCATTTCAAGATATCCAAAATAATTTAAGAGAAAATTTGTAATTTTTATGAATATGACAAAAAAGTGATACGGGGTAAATTTGTAGGTTCTTCAAAACAAATTTGATGTTTTGAGGATGAGTTCTAACGAAAATTATGATAGTTTCTTAAGTTTCATTATTGAAGTGGTTTTAGATATTTTTAGAAATTATTCATGAGATGATATATGCTAATATAGTGAATAAGATCATATATATATAATCCCCATTTTCATTCTACATGTATTACCACTTAAAGAAGCAAATCTTCTAGAATTATTACATGATGATCAATACAAAAAATTGGTTACATACGAGATGAGAGTAGATCTATATAGTTCTTTTGAACATTTTTCATAAGAAATGGATTTAAAATATATAGATAAATAATAGATTTATATGAATAATGTTGTAGAATATGTTAGTGATGATTCATTATCTCTTATGGAAATGATATTTAAGAGGGGAAAATGGATATTTGAGGGTAATATACCTTTATCCCATTTTTATGTAGAAATATTGGGAACATCATTGTTATGTGTCCAAACAGATTTAATGGGGGAGAGTCATGGTTATTAATTCACATAAAAACAAGGAAGTAATTACTCTTCTTGAAGTTACATTAATTTAGGAAATGAAAGTAGAGAGAAGTTTGAGATAAAATTGACAGTTTGAAAATATGAAGAAGAAGATAAAGAAGATCAATTAGAAGGTGTTAAAGCTATGTTTATCTCAAACACATAATATCCCGTGCTAATTATAATAGAGAAATAAAAACTCGTAATAGATTTGGATAATCAACCAGAAAGATTTGTTAATTTTAAGGTAGAATTGGAAGGGTATATTGATTATCTTAGTCAACAAATAAAGAATAAAACAAATATTTAAGGATTTATAAAGTAATACTTAAGTTATATCAATGATTTTGAATTAGAAATTTATCTCAAAGAGAAATTTATCAAAGAATATAAAAATGATCAAGTAAAAATTGAAGAAGAAGTGATATACAGGTTAAACATCAGAGAGAATTATAAAATAATTTATTCAATTAGTAATTTCATCATGGAGAAATATAATAATATTTAAAAACATGAAGAGAAAATTTTATATTTTAGAATTATGCTTGAGTCTAAAAAATAATAGATGGATATAGAAGGAAACTATAATTTTGAATTCCTTTAGATAAATTATTAAACAAAAGGGAGAACAAGGAAAAATAATTTTTGAAGAAGTGTTTAGTAATCAAATAATAAATTTCATTTTAAAAAGTCATATTGGATGTGATGTTGAAATGTAAAAATAAAAAGAAAACAGACACGAACAGAAAAGGAAATCTATTGAATTGAGGAAATTATCAATCATTGAGAACTTACCATCAAATAAGGAGTTATAAAAAATAGGTTATATATGAAGAGATTGTTAAAATAATATATTTAATCTAATAAAGTGAAAATTATAGGGTTACATAGGTATGAAAATGCATTATTGTCATGAAATTTAAAATTACATGAGACCTAATTGGATGATAGTAATAGAGAATAAAAACATATCCTTTATATTAAAATTAAAACCCATTCTATGGATATTATTTCAATATATCTACATTTGGGGCTAATTCTATTTATTATAGGAAAATAAATAGATTTTTTTCATATGGAATACAAATAATAATTGATACAAGTAAATCAAATTCCCTTCCTTTGAGAAAAATATTTTAGGAATTAGAGGAAGAAAAATATGACTTTATTTCATATGACGAGGATAATTAGAGGAGATGAAAATATATCTCAACTCATTTTGGAGTTTCTTAGAATGGGAAGAAACTGAAGATAAAAGAGAAACCTTCTATTTCTGTGATTGATTTGAAAATTTTGAAGAACAGTTGTAAGTCAATTCTTTATAGTGGGTGTTGATACCACATTATGGGTAACATAAACCTTCTTAATAATGTGAAAGAAATGGTTGATTTAAAATTCATCTTGGAAATTATAGAGACCTAAATATCAAAAGAATTGGGAATTATATCTTTTCCAAAGATGAATGGGAGAATACTAAAGTTCTCTATGTTGATGGACTTTGATACATTTTTTTGGCTGTAAGTCAGTTATGTGACTTAATATTAGAAGTTAAATTAAACCTAAATGGACAAAATAACAATTTAATGGATGTAAAATATCTTATATAGTGATGTATAATGAATGATAACTTATATGTAGTGGATGATAAGGAGAGTATTTATCTCCTTACTATAGAAGAAGAGAATAGTTTGGGCCACCAAAATGCTTTTTCACGTTAGTTAACAGAGCATGGAGAATGTATCAATGATGAAATATTATATTAAAATTTTATCAATGAAGAGGAACAAAGAAAAGATTTGTGATTCAATCTTGAGGTGAAATATGGGGATAAATACTTACCATCCAAATAATATGTGAGTATTGAATTTTGTGATTCTTGTTTGCAGTGATGTATGTGTTCCAGTCAATTAGATTGAAACTTTTTGTAATGACTCTGATTTACTATGAATTATTTTTGGATAATGTTGGAATTATTTTCGAGACTAGGCACTACGATAGTGTGTGATTCCAAGGCCCGGTATGTCCAAAATAAATGTTTTAAATATATTAAATATATTAAATAGCACCAGTGTTTAATTTTACTAAAAACGGGGAATAAATTCTAAAAATATACCTAGATCATAAATCTAATGGAAACATTGATTTTAGAATTTGTGGTTTACCCTATGTGTGACATAACATTTTTCAGTATAGGCTTTTTTGTGGAAAAGTCATCACAGTCACGAAAATGAATAAAATAATTAAATAAATTATTTTATTTCAATTTCATTGATGCATTGATTAAAGTGTCTTTAAAAAAAAATTTATTGATAAATAATAGGGTTATCCATATAACCTTGAAGCTATTAGAGAGCCATTGGAGAGTTTTTGGGGAGCTGTTGGACAAAGCTTTGAAGAATTTCTCTCAGATGAATGGTGACCAGATCATTGACTCACGATCATTGTGCAACAAATTCAAAGGATCTCACTAACGATCATGGAAAACCCCGTTCTCTATTAGTGATCAATTAAAATCAAGGTAGGGGATTTTTTATTTGGATTTATTTCCCCATTGTATATTTCTATGAAAAAATCGATTCAATCGACTAATGGATTGATTCACAGATCATGCATATTTCTGGTTGGGATTTATTAAAAGGATTTTATCAAGAGAATTATTTTTGATTGTTGATTATTCGATTGTCTTTATAACAAAAACAAACTAAGATTTACATGATCATTGATAGAGGTTAGTGCATCTTGATTTTTCTCATACATTTCTCCCCTGATTCTTTGTTCATCATGAGCGTTCTTCATTTGGTACACACTTCTATATATCCCAATGAAATCAATCATTGTGTTCAATTTTACTAGCACAAAAATTCGTTATCATAGATCTAGGATTCAAAAAACAATATTGTGGTGTGATGATTGAGATGGAAGTAGATCAGGTGACACATATACCCAATTTTAATGTTCTTCGGCCCACAATGAAGAATGAAAAATGATCCCATTTTCTAAGTAGATCGGCAGCCCAAAAAATTTTAATCAGAAATGGGATGACTCAGAGAGGCTCAATCTTTGATTATACAGTGAAATAATTACTAGATAAAAGTCTCAAGGAATGTTCGGGACACAAGAAACCAAATATGTATTTCTAGAACAATCTTTACTACATGGTTTGTAACCTGGAGCTGGGGTTTCAAAGGAACGTATGTATCACACAACGTGTGACCCCTATCGCAAGGAATGTGGTACCTCCTCAGAGAATCAGTGTGTATCACAAAGGGTACATAGAAATGGGTTGGAGTACCAAGGTTGGAAGACACTATGCACTTCCTTTCATGGACACGACATGGACCAGATTATATGAGATATGACATGTATTGATAAATGGGATGAAGATGTGTAATGACACACATGTGGAGTACACAGTCATCTTACACACCATGTACTTATACATGGACATGAGTGTGAGACATGGGCCATTTTCATGGGTAGGACCCAGGGTCAAGGGACATAACGTTTAAACCTTCAACATGCTACTTAATTTCTTAAACATGGCTTGGATCCCTTGTCCTCCATACATTGGATAAGTTTCATTAGGGTGTGTTCTACTTATCCATTCCCTGATGGTTAGTATAGAATCATCTCCTACTCCTAGGAATAATATTCCTTCAGTAAGAATTCTTGGATAGAGTTTTTAGAATTCTTTCGTGAGGACTCGAGTGAGATCCTCTATTCATCTTCGTTCGCTAGGTGGAGTTTTTAGTATCATTGTGATCAACCCTACACTGGAACTGATCCTCAATTTAGCAGGATAATCCATATTGAGTTGTTGGTACCACCCCATAGACTTGGGAGTGATCCTCATCCGTGTATCGTATATCTTCATACCTTAAGCATGTACATATAAATTTCGAGACCCGATGATCACTACCTCTCAGACATACATCATTAGTGCTATCAAATTCAAGAGTGTTTTCTTCCAAATAAGTGATTTGTGGAATCTTCAACTAGAATCCTAGGATGGTATACTATATTTGAGACTTATCTTTAGACTATGTTTCTTTGTTGAGTATATCTAGATATTTTTATTATATATTTCCTAGACATATACGTGTGTAGAGATGACTTTTTTTTATCTTGTTGTATGTTTTGTGGTTTCGGGGTGTCCTACCAAGTAGTGTTATACCCACCTCTACTTGGGATTTTCCCGCATGTGTTTTTACTTATATAGATGATATAAATTTTGGCAAAGTTCTAGAAGGACTAGGAAAAGATGGTGCTTATTGAGACTGGACAAAATGATGTCTGTTCCTGCAAATTTTTAAAAGGACTCCCCAGGTTGGACTTGTGTTTCATAATTTTTGTGCTGGGCTTGTATTTGGACTTGTTTACTTTCCTTTAATTTATATCATACTAATTTGATTTTATTTATATGTATGAATTCATGTTTTTTAGTTTGGTTTACATTATAGTATTGTATAGGATTGGATATGTGTATGTACACACACTTAGGCTAAGGCATCCCATGTTTGTTATATGCATACTCGGTGCTAGTCGCCAACTCCTAGCCTATTGGAGGAAGTGTTTGGGAGTTGTGACATGAGACCCTCTAGTATGGGTCATGTAAAATTGGTATCAAAGGGATGTACTACTTTAGGATCAGGGTCTGTGAGATTATTTTGGGGAAACATCGTTTAGTGTTTTGTGTTTTGATTTCAGGCTATGAATTCCAATGTTGGTGTGATGACCAATGTATCCATTCACCAGGACTCTAATAACTTTATTTTCAATTCATTACATGATAAAAATGGGTTTTGGAACAAATAATAATGCTACATGCATCACATAGGAATGAGTTGTGGTTTCCACGTCCTTCTGGAGTCAGCTCTCTAGTTATACTCATTGATCATGTTTCATCTTGTTTACATTCAGGATTACTCCATAATGAATTAAAACTAGGATTCAACATTATGGTTATTAGGAAGATCCCCTTAGTGATGAGGCATTGATACAAGCACCATTTACCAAGATGTTACCTCTAGGTGCTTCACCATCCATAAGACCACCAATGGAGTATCACATGGTACCCACAATACCCGCAGATTAGGTGGGTAGGCCGAGCACACTTCATGAGTTTCAGTAGTAGTTACCCCTATGTTCCCTAGGTGATCTCAACCCATAGGTGGATGAGGACTATATTGAGGTAGTGACATAAGTTTTCTATCTATTTAGGACACTAGAAGATCAGATGGTGGTCATGGAAATGATCCTCCTTCATGGCTCAGCAGGGTGATGGTGGGGGTTAGTGACCCAATTTTTAATGAGGCGAATCTTTAATGGAAAGATTTTTGTCCAACTTTTAAGAGAGAATTTCTCACTACCTACACTAAGAGATGAACATATCCTGGAACTTCTGCATCTATAATAGGGAAACATGACAATATAAAAGTATTCATCTAGGTTTACCAACCTCTCCAGGTACTCAATAGAATTTGGTTTATGACTAGTTTTTCATGGATTGAACATTCGTGTGTGGTATGAATAGATACATATAGGGTAATGTTATTATTATATTCATTCTTACCTATGATAGGGTGTTATAGTGAGAATTGGTGTTAGAGAGTTTATTAGATGAGAATAAAACCACCAATGGTTTCTAGTAGTAGGAAAGAAAGATTAGTGACCTCGGTAGTAGGGATCCGACGTTAGTCTCTAGTACCTGGAAATTTGAGAAATTTTTGGAGGAGGTTCCTATATAGAGGGTCAATGGTTCATGGATAATAACTTGGATCCATTTTTACTAGGGATAGGCATTTCTACTAATGTGATAATGGAAGACATCTTGGATGATATTATCTAACCCACCATACAACATATAATGTCCCAGTTCTAGGTTCCACCCTGAGGTACCACATAACCTATTGGTCACATGGCCTCAAGCGCATTTCCCCAAACACTGGAGGCTCCTGACTAGCAATGAGGTCCATGGGTGTGAAAGTTGAAAAAATATTCCCTCATTGGAAAATTAATATAGTGAAAATATATAGATAACAATAGAAGAAGCAGTAATAACACACAATAAGTAAACCGCAGAAGACTAAAAGTAATACACATCTGGAGCACATATATAAATGATGCATGATACATATGTCTAGGAAATAAGAAAAACAAGTCACAATGCTGGAATACAGTACTAATCCAAAGTACAAAGAAAACAAATAATCACCAACAACATTGCAAGACTTAGCTTGGTCCCATGCTCTCCATCTCCACATCATTCAAGTACCAAAAGTATAAGGGCACTTTCCCTTATCTATATGTGCACTAATATAACCTGTTTGGTCCCAAAAGCATGACCCAAACAGGGTGTGAGATGAATCCCAATAGGAAATCACCCAAAGATCTGTTCCTAACATTCCGTGAATATATATGACAGGAAATAAGTAAAATGAATCAGTAAACAAGGAAGTACTCAAAAGTAAACAATCCTACAGTTTCTATTGCATTCATTTTCATGTATCGAGTAATTATCTAATAAAAAAAGTAACTCTATGGGTAGTACTCACAACCTGAACCCTCTGGTTAAACTAATCAAACACAAGCAACCCTCTTGGAAGTACTCACAGTCTAACCCCTCTAGTTCATCTTTAGCTAAGGCACTCTAAGGAATAACTCACTGTCAATTGCCCCTGTGGTCTTGGATAGATAACTATAGACACTCTGATGAAGCACTCAATGTACAATTCCCCCTGTGGTCTTGCAACATAAAACTACATACACTATGAGGGAGAAAAAAGTCCATCCCCCTTATGGTCTCTCAACGTAAACGTAAAAAAACACTCTGGGGAAGCCCTCAACATCCATTCCCTCTATGGTCTATTATACCAAGTTCCCACAGCCTTGTGTAAGTCAATCATTCAAAATGATATTCAAAATCATAAGTAAACCTTAAGAACTAATTGTCTAATATATTTCAGGAACTACTTGGCTAAACAACTACAAGAATATAACAATATCAGATAATATCACTCCATCCTAAACACACTAGGCATGGAAATAAAAGTATCCTAACAGAAAAAGATAGAAAATTGGTAAATATCAAAACAAAATTGGGAAACACATTCATAACATGAAAAAATAACCCTATCCACCATCAAACAATCTCTACTCAGGAACACAAGGTATAACACGAATTAATAGGGATAACATAACTAAACACACAATACCCCGTTATAACTTATTGGGCACTTTTGCAAATAAAATTCAAAGACTAACTACAGAAAGTTCCAAACTACCTACCTCAACATTTTATGATCAATATACTCTGGCGTTGGCCCTTGAATCGATATAGAACATGGTAGATCTGACAAAATATCAAAAACTCTCAATTAAAGATATCTTATGAAAGGATAGAAATAAAGATATGAGGATCTAGAAGAAGGAAGAACTCACCGATGTGATTCCATCACAATCGACAGAGTTTGATTCGGAGAACGGACGGAGAGTTGGGGCCTCAAAAAAGAATCACCAGATTTGGTTGCTCCTGGACGAGACAAGATGAGAAGAAAGGTGTTATTCCAAATAGACACGACCCCAGTCCTATTTAACAATTAAAAAAAAGTACATGATGTGTATAATAAAAGTACCCGGCATGTATATGCATTTAACAGGACCCGCTTTATGCAGTCTCCAAGTCACCCCACATGGCCATGTACTTAGCCGTTACATGGCATGTACACGGTCACCCACAGAAACTGGGTACACGGCCTGTACTCCAAAGTACACAGTGTGTACTCCTTAAATTTCCAGATTCTCTTATTTTTCTAAAAAACAACAGAATAGAAAAACCCATACCTGAAAAGAAGGTCCAGGTTCTTAAAAACTCCCCCCTATAAAGAAATTTTCCCTGAAATTCCTTAGCAAGGTAGTGTAGAAGAATAATCCTCGAACTGATTCAGCCACTATGATTGTACGTCGACCTCCCTCTCCCAAGTCTCATCTTGTACTCACCCGTACTAAAAAAGAACTCATACCAGAGGAACATACCATCCACAAAGATCACTTTAAATATGATAAACAATCCAGATAGGATGCTCCTCGAATGATGTGTCCACCTCCAGCTCAACCTCCTTGGGTTGGAAAACATGAGACGGGTCTGAGAAGTAACGTCGTAGCTAAGAAACGTGGAAGACGTCATGCATAGACTGATACCTCTGAGGTAACTATAACTGATAGGCAACTGAACCGACCCTCTCCAAAACCTTAAATGATCTAGCATATCTCGGAGAAATATTTCCCTATATCCTAATCATCATGTGTCCCAACCTAGGTTTGACACATATTAGAACCTGATCTCCGATCTCGAACTCTAGAGCCCATCTCCATAGATCAGTATAAGACGTCTGTCGTGATTGTGCAGTATCCATCCTCCTCCAAATCAACTCCACCTGCTCCGTGGTTTCCTAGACAAGACGAGGTCCCAGCATAGCTGCCTCTCCTACTTCCAGCCAACATAGTGCTGGTCGGCATGGCCTACTATACAAATCCTAATAAGGTTCCATATGAATAGTTTCTGGAAAGCTATTATTGTTGGAAAACTCCACAAGAGGTATGTGATTCTCTGAAGAACCTCCAAAATCTAGGACATATAATCGAATATTGTTCTCTAGAACCTGTATCATACGCTCAGACTGGTCATCTATCTAGAAATGGTAAGCTATACTGAAAAGTACCTTTTTACCCAACACCCTCTGTAGTCCATTCCTGACCCGATAAGTAAAACGAGTGTCTCTATATGAAATTATGGAGTGTGGAACCCCATTCAAATGTATAATATATCAGATTCACAAACTTCCCAGCTCAACAACACTGAAGGTCTCCTTAATTGGGAAGAAGTGAGAATCCTTTGGGAGTTTGTCAATGACAACCCAAACCACATCATCCCCTCAAGGCAATCTCAGTAAACCTATCAAGAAATCCATCATGACATCATTAAACTTCCACTCGAGAATGGGTAACTACTATAAAATCCTTACTGGTCGCTGGTGCTCCGCCTTCACCTACTGACAGATGGAACACCTCATGACAAACCTGGAAGCATCTCTCTTCATACCTAGCCACCAATACTGACGGTATATATATCATGATACATCTTGGTGATACCAGGATGAACAACCCAAACTGAGGAATGAATGTCCCACATCATCTCCCCATGTATGTCTGCTGACACCCATACATGACCATGAAAATGAAAGATCTCATCCTTTCCTATGGACACCCTGGAATAGGGTCCTCTCCTAACAAACTCCCCCATAGGACTAGGACTTCATAATATGATAGCTGACTCATTATCACTTGATCAAGAAGAGTAGAGGTAAGAACTATAGAAGAAAGAAACTTCTACCCCTCTCTGTCATGCACCTCCAAATGCATCTCAGAGAACAGAGCCATAAGATGCCACTCATTACTGGCCTTTTGAACTGCCTGTAACTGATTCCTCCTACTCAACTCATCAGCAAAAACATTACCTTTCCCCAACATGTGGGAAAGCTCAAAGTCAAAATACTAATGTTACTCAACCCACCTTCACTATTTCAAATTCAGATCACGCTGAGTAAAGATATACTTGATTCTTTTGTGTTTGGTGAAAACCACAAATTCTATCCCAACAGATAATGTCTCTAACAGTGTAAAGCATGAACAACTTCATCCAAATCAAGATCGTGCGTTGGGTAATTCCTCTCATGTGGACTCAACTACCAAGTCCTGTATGCAAAGACTCCTTCTCACTATATAAGAACTTCTCCTAGCTCGATAGATAATGCATCACGATAAACAATATAGCCCTTGCCCAGTTTTGGAAATACTAGTATCAAAGCTGAACTCAACCTCCCTTTCAGCTCTTGAAAAGATGACTCATAATAATCTGACCATAAGTAATTCACACAATTCATAGTCAGGCCCGTCAGTGGTACTGCTAATCTTGAAAAGTCCTGTATGAAATGTCTATAGTAACTAGCCATCCCTAAAAAATTTTGTACCTCAAAGACGTTCTTTGGATTCTCCTAGGAAACTACTGCTCTCAGATTCTCTAGGTCTACTGATACTCCTGTCTCTGTGATAACATGACCGAAGAAGTGAATTTGGTCCATCAAAAAGTAGAATTTTGAGATCTTAGCATATAACCGATGCTCTCTTAGTGTACTCAAAACAATATAAAGATGTGTGGCATGGTCAGGTCGAGTGTGAGAGCACACCGAGATATCATCCCCAGAGACTACCACAAAAGAATCCAAGTATGGATGGAACACTCGGTTAATCAATTCCATGAAAACATCAAGTGCATTCGTGATACCGAACAACATAAACAAATACTCTTATAAACCATACCTGCTCAGAAAGGCTGTAAGAGGCATATATGATGGTATAACATGCAAATTATGATAACAAAATCTCAATTCAATCATCAAGAACACCCGATATCTTTGAAGCTGATCAAAGTGATCATCAATCCTCGATAAGGGATATCAGTTCTTGACCATCAAATGGTTCAAATTCTGATAATCCACAAAAAATATAAGGGTACCATCTGCCTGCTTTGCAAATAGAATAGGAAAACCCCAAGGAGACCTGTTGGTTCAGATGAAACCTCTTACTTGAAATTCCTCCAACTGCTTCTTTAGCTCCTGTAAAGTATTCTATAAAGAAATATCTGCAACAATCCAGTACTGGAAGAATTTCTAACTGTGAAGTCCCATGGTCATCCAGATATAGACTAGTGATCTGGTCTATAACTCTTCCCAACCCATGATGCTCGGGTCCTGCTCTACTTGCATGAACATCCCATTCACCATTATATAAGAACAAACCACCCTATGGTGATTTGAAACTCACCATACGATGATAAAAGTCAACAACATCCTAGAAGGGAACTAACCAGTCCATTCTAAGAATGAAATCATAACCTGTCATCTCTAACACATAGAGGTCCCATAAGAAGTGACACCCACAAACCTCAAGATGGAACTCCTTTCACTGACGTACACTAGCCATTATTTTCCCTAACGAAGTGTCTAGTGTTAAGACATCAGTAGAAGAAAAGATACAGAGCCCAAGGCTCTCCACATTAGAAACATACATATAACTATGGGAAGCCCCTGTATCGAAATGTGCAGAATCAAAAAATGAGGCATCAAGGATCCTACCTTGAGTTGTAGAGGGTCCATGGTCTTGCACCTACTGGGACTGATCCAATACAAAAGTCTGGCCTATACAGCTGACCTATGACCCTACCTAACCAACCTAAGATGATCCACCCTATTATTACTGAATGCCTGCAGATTGGATACCACGGCTGCGACCTCCACCTTGACCTGAATGTCCAGAAGAATTCCAGTTCCCAGACTAATGAGAAACTAGTGGTGCTTCTCCTGAATGTGGAGTCATAGAAGAACTCCTGTCACCAACTATTGGTGATAAAAATTAAAACAAGCGCCAAAGATGATCCATTTTTCCGCAAGATCGGAACTCCAATAGGTCTCTCTGGAAATGTGACCTTGTATGTCCACCCATTCCAAACTTTTAGCACACCACCTAGCTACCAGAAGAAGTATCCTGCTTCCTCGGGTCTCCATGCATAGTCTCCCTGTGGTGCTTCCTATTGTTAGTAGGAGGGGTACCAACTCTAGATGTCGAGCCACCCTGGCTCAGAGCTCTAGAATTCCTCAGATTTTGATCCCTAATATGCACCTGCTTGACTATAGAGGTGATGGAAGTCAACATGAAGATGTGCACCTAATACCAGATGTCGTGCCTAAGACTATCCTAAATATTAATAGAAAAAAACTCATCACCTCTTCAAAAGTGTGTGAATCCCTATAGATTTGTGAAGTAAGAAGTGTACTCCATGAATTTGAGAGTACCCTACTCCAAAATCATGAAATATTAGGCTTGATCGGCCCTCAAAGTGTCCAGATAGAAGTAATTGTAGAAGGAACACTTGAATTCAACCCAATCCATAACCTTATAGCATCCTTCAAGTGAGATCACATTCCAATATCTCTTGGAGGAATCTCGAAGAATATACGTAGCGAGTTTTACCCTCCTCTCTGGAGGCGTCACCAGGTTCTCGAAGATATATAACATGGATTTCAACCACAACTCAGCAGCCTGAGGTCCTCGATCCCCTGAGAAAGTGGGAGGATGCTTCTGTTGAAAGGCCCACATAAACTCTTCCATAAACGGGGCAGGATGCGGTATTCCTAGGAAGGTATTCATGAACCTCAGAAGGGCCTCTTAGAACTATGCATCAGTACTAGTATCCGGGATAACGGCTGGTGCAAAGATGAGTACAACTGAAGGATATGCTGGTAGTCCCAGATCAACCAAGTCTAGTGTCTGATCACTGCCTTGTATCTGGCATACAACCAGAGGACATCTGGGTGGCATGACTCTCCAAGTTCAAGCTCACACCTCAGTTCAATATTATCAAGGACTGAAACTTAGAAGTAAAATAAGATCACATGAGAAAGAAAGTAATCAAGATTTTTAAAAGGTGGATACACAGTGTGTAAACTCCTACACGACGTTTTTCTTTAATCTTTTACATGGGAATGTACTTTTACCGACCCTGGTCATGTAACACCCCATACACACAACGTGTTCTCCCAAGACACGGCTTGTACACAATTTTTTCCCCTACGCGAGTTCTTTTACAAGACTAACACACATAATTTTCCTAGAACAAGACTACAAGGCATGTTCGTGCCAGACACAACGTGTACTAGAAGGATTTCACCAATCCATGTTGTTAGTCACACCACTAGATACATGGGTTACACTAAACAAATCATTCAAGTAGTAAACTACATATATATCCTAAGTTTCATCAATTAGTGTCGTTAGTCACATGGGTGGACACACAGTGCTTTCAACACAGCATGTACATCCAATACACGGTGTGTTCCTTCAAGGATTTCCCAACCCTGTGTCTCTGCCGACACAACCAGTGACACAGTTAGAGACTACATGGTGTGTACTTAAGAAAAACAGTTCCTTTTATAAAAGAAGGATACATGGTGTGTACTTAAGAAAAATAGTTCCTTCCTGAATAGAAGAATACATGACGTGTATTCAGCAATACACACCGTGTATTATGGGTTTTTCTAGATAGTAAGCCTTAGAAACTACTCCAGAACCCTGAGAAAACCCTAAAATGAACATTAAGGTGCCAAATTCCAATATATGAGGGCCCATACTCCCCACGAATCAAAGATTGGGATCTTATATATGTCATATAAAAGCATAAAAGTGCAATGATCTACCAAATTACGATCCACGAGGGCCCATAACACCCCAATAACCAAAGTTTGGCGTTCATTCAAATGAAACCTTACATAATTGAATACCCTATAAACTAGAAGATATTATGTTAAGGAATATATCAAAATAACATGTATATCTATCAAAATAGTAAGTCAAATAAGAAAATAATTCCTCTAATACCACTTTCTAACTTTCCGATTCTGGGTGCCACCTAGAGGTGCCCTGTAACCTGTTGGTCACATTGCCTCAAGTGCATTTCCCCCAATGCCAGAGGCTACCGACTAAAAGTGAGGGCGTTGGTTGTGATAATGGGGAAACTATTCCCTCATTGGTAGAGTAATACGGTAAAAATAAATTAATAACAATAGTGGAAGTAGTAATAACATGTTATATGCAGACAATGGAAGACTGAAAGTAATAAACAACAGGAGAACATACATAAATGATGCATGATACATATGTCCAAGAAAGTATCCAAAAAAGTCACAATTCTGGAATACAGTACTAAACCAAAGTACAAAGAAAAAAACCCTAATAGCATCTAAAGCCTCATCTTGGTCCCATGCTCTCCAGCTCCATAGTAGTTAAGAACCTAAATTAGAAGGGCTCTTTCCCTTATATATAACTGAAACAATATAATCTGTTTGGGCCCAAAAGCAAGGACCAAATAGAATGTGATACGAATCCCAGTAAGCAACCACCCAAAGAACTGTTTCTAACAATCATTGAATATATATGGCAGCCAATAAGCAAAATGAAGCAGTAAATAAGGAAGCACTCAAAAGTAAAATAATCCTACAGTTTTAATTTCATTCATTTTAATTTATCAAGTAAGAAGCTAATAACAAACAAGTAACTCTTTGGGTAGTACTCATAACCTAACACATTTGGTTCAACCAATCAAACACAAGTAACCCTCTGGGAAGTACTCACAGTCTAACCCCTCTGATTTGGTTTTAGCAAAGACTCTCTGAGGAAGAACTTACCGTCAATCCCCCCTGTGGTCTTTCATTGATAACTATAGACACTCTAAGTAATCACTAAACATCCAATTCCATCTACTGTATCACCAGGTAAAACTATAGACACTCTGAGGGAACACAAAGTCTACCCCCTATGGTATCATAATGTAAAAGTAAACAGACACTCTGGGGAAGCTGTCAAGGTCCATTCCCCCTATGGTCTACTACTCCAGGTTCCAACGACCCTGTGTAAGTCCATCTTTCACAATGATGTTAAACAGCCAAGAAAAACCTTAAGAACTACTTGGATAATATCTTTCAAGAACTAGTTGGATAAACACCTACAAGAATATAACAACATTAGATAATATCACTCCATTCTAACAACACTAGGCATGGAAAAAAAATATGCCTAACAGGAAAAGATAGAACAAATGGTCAATATCAAAACAAACATGGGAAACAAATCCATATCATGGAAAATAAACCTATATATAATCAAGAAACCTCTACTCAGGAACACAAGGCATAACAGACACTAATTGGGAAAAAATCCCTAAACACGCAATACCCCATTCTAGGGTATTGGGAACTTTTTCACATAAAATTCAAAGACTAACTATGAAAAGGAACAAAACACATACCTCAATGTTGTACGATCAATATACCACAACGTCAGCCCTTGAATCGACCTAGAACATGGTAGATCTACAAAAATGTAAAAACACTCAACTAATGATATCTCACAAAAGGAGAGAAATCAAGAGATGAGGCTCTAGAAGAAGGGATAAATCACCGATGCGATTCCAACGCAACTAACGGAGTTTGATTTAGAGAACGGATGACGAGTTGGGGGATCAGAGAAGAATCGATGGATTTAGTTTCTCCTGGACGAGACAAGCTAAAAAAGAAGGGTTTTATATCAAATAGACGTGACCCCAGTCCGATTTAACAATTAAAAAAAGTATATGGTGGGTATAATTAAAGTATACGACATGTATAAGCCTTTACCAGGCCCCAGTTCTGGTGATCTCTAGGTCACCCCACAAGGCCATGCACTCTACCGTTACACAGCTAGTACATGGTCACCCATAGAAACTGGGTACACGATGTGTACTCCAAGGTATAGGGTGTGTAATCCTTAAATTTACAGATTATGCTCTTTTTCTAAAAAAAACTAGAAAAGAAAAACCCATACCTGAAAGAAGGTCTGGTTTCTTAAACAAAAGATATAGAGACTATAGATGGGACACCTAGGAAGAGGCAGTGGTAGGAGCATTTAGGTTTGCAGGTCAGTAGATGTTGTATAGAAGATGGGAGGGGATCATGAGGTGGTTGAATCTATGACTTGTTATCACACCACCCCCAGGTGGTCCATGCTAGGCCTATTGATGTAAAGGAAAGGAGTAGGGATAGCTATAGGTGGTTGCATCTTATGAATCAAAGGCTTTGAGAATGATTCAAGATATGATCTTTCTGTTTTATACCTTAATGGAAGTACTGATAAACATAGGTTCTAGTTATTACTTTCTTTACACATACCTTTTACAAGACTTAGAGATTCTAATTAATCCCTTAACTCAACCATTTCTCTAGTAGATTAATATTGTAGAAGACTCAATGATAACACACTTTTGTAGAAAGTGTGACCAAAATTTTATAGGAGAGAGTTTCCATTAGGATCTATTTATAGAGGTAATGAGGCCTTATGATGTCTTCTTTAGTATGAACTAGTTATCCATTGTTCATTCCCAGATAGATTGTTTCGGGCGAATGATACGGTGTATCTGCAGTAACAGAATCAGGTTTTCTATTTTCAGTGAAATAGAAACCCATGAACCATAGGATGGACTAATGCATAGGAGGGTAGAGCTGATTACTCATTATTTGGTTTTAATACCACTTGTTGTAGTGGATTTTATGATTTCCTAGTTTCTCTTTTTAGTGGTGGAGTATGAGGATGTATTTCTCAAGGATGTTTCAGGTTTACCTTCCCATTAAGAGATATAATTATGCATTGATCTACACTATGGGATAGAACTAATATAAATACCCACACTTTTTCAAACATTAATATTACATAAAATTTGTAGAATACTTTAAACATCATACAAACTGATGTCTAATGACTGTAATTGGTCCAGTGCCTTTGGAAATAAGGATCCGTGAACACTAGTATATAAGTGATCTATATTATCTCCCAATAGGTTATTCTTGACTAGAAACATTCTTATACACATCAAACATAACAAATATCTTCATAACCTGGTGAAGGAAACACAAAAAGGGCTACTTAATAAGGGTAAATAAGGAAGAAATGTAAGCATAAATATGAGTATAGGGGTATGAAAACATGATCTGAAAAATAGAATATCATACCCTGCATATCAAATATCATAACCAAGAATCTTGGAATAAATATATGAATTTCATAAGATATGAATCATAATGAAATAAAGAACATAATCCATAAAATAATAACATATGAATAAATCATAGAATTGTGGAAGAGACATAAGAAGATATAATGGTTTCTATAATAGTCAACAAATTTCTGCCAAGGCCATCTTAGTGGACACATTCCTTTACTGAACTGGGTTTACACCCCATTCTATCCCTATATTACTAAATTGAGTTCACTATTAATCCCATCCCTATAATACTGAACTAAGTTCATTTCTCATTCCATCCCAATAACACTGAACCGAGTTCATTTCTCATTACAACCATGCCTATCTCACGAGATATAAGTATTTATCTAATGAATTTTAGGGAGATAGAAGTCACACCCATATCATAGTGAAATTATACATACATGTTCCACAAAATCATACAAGATAATATCGCAAACCATGAAATTAAAAGGGTATCATAAACATTTAACCATATCATAACCTATGGAAAAAGATATAGGTTTCATAATCATTTAATCATAAGCATAACCCATGAAAATAAGTGAGTTACAAAATCTTATAACCCGTGAAAGAAAAATGGTTGTTATAAGAATAATTCCATCAAAACGTAAACCATTCAAGAGATAATATGTATTGAATATTTGGATTATTACTTATAGAGGCATGGGTAACATCAACAAAAGTCATATTAGAAGGAAAATAACTTGGTAGGATATTTTGAAAACTTTTGTTGAGAAAAATATCTTTTCTTCTTTAAAAAATGTTCAATAAAAAATAAAACCTTTTGAAAACCATTTCCATTGAAAATACTTTGAAAACATAAAAATAACCCTTGAATTCATTTTGAAAACCTTTTTTCCTTTTAAAATTTTAAAATAATATTGAAAAACATTTGAGAATAATTTTCATTTAAAATTTATAAAAGTTTATATAAAACGTTTTGAAAATCATTTCTTTGAAAATAGTTTTCAAACTTATAAATGAGGCTTTAAATACTATTGAAAAATGTTATCCATCATAACTTATAAAAGAATATTGATTTTTTTTAAAAAAAATTTCCTTTAAAAATTATAAAAGAATATTTAAAACCTTTGGAAAACTATTTTGTATAATTTTTTTTCTAAAAAATGAACCTTTAAACATGAAAATAAATCTTTAAAGGACCGACGATGGATAAATCTATACATGTCATACGAGTTAAAAAAAATCTTTTTTCTTGGTAATAATGTTAGAAAAATTATAACGACCCATACTTTACATACATTGTTAATACTTCTAAATTGAAGCATACTTATTACAACATATAACAAAACCAAGAAAGGACCGTATAGGTATAGTGTCTTTAGAAACTGGGAAACATAAACAACTGGTTCATAAAGCGTCTACACTGTCTCCCATTTATTTCATCATATCTATAGTCCCTTTTTGGCATATATTACTTAATAACCTTCTTCCTGACCTGGGGAAAGAAAACATATAAAAGGGTGAGCTCAAATGCTCAGTAAGGGTAAACAAAAGAAATATCAATCACATCTTATACATAAGAACATAACTTTTGGAAATCTTAACCTGCAAAAGAGATCATAATTTCATAACATGGGATAAATCATGGAAGTGAAATGTAATCACAATAATCATTACTTAAAACATGAAACTTTTTGGCATACACACATAATCATAGAGAATCATTTCTTGTTAGTCAAGACTCATTGCCAAGACTATCTTAGTGGACAAAGTCCCTTTCTGAACCGAGTCACCCTCGTTTCAGTCCTGTTTCACTGAACCGGTATAACCTACCGTTCCATCCATGTCTATCTCATGAGATATAAAATCTTTACCCAATGCATTGGAGGGAGATATAGGTCCCACCCATCTCATAATGATACCATTCTTATGTGTGCCACAAAATCATAAATCATACATCATTGCATAACCCATGTAATAAAAATGGGAATCTTAAACATCATGACATCATAAAACAATTCATATAAGATAAAAGAATTCATAAAAATAATTCCATCACAACATAATCAAATCGATTTAATAAGAGGGATAAAAACAGAACCCTATATTATCTTAGATGGAAAATAATTTTGATAAAACACTTGAACTCCATTATTGAGGAGAATATCCTTTCTACTTCAAAAAAACTTTTCCGTTCTTAACATGTCATACAATTCTAAACTAAAAGAATTTGATTAAAAATAAAATTGAAAACTTGTAAGGGAAGCTTCTTGGAAATAATGTTTTAAAAATCCATTCATGCCGTATAAGTTAAAAGAAACATTCTTCTCGTACTTTTCTCAGAAAGTCAAAAAGTACCTCGTACGAAAAAACGACAAAATATTCCTTTCATATCCTTTACTAAAAACTCACAGAAGGGTAAAATTGGATTTAAACAATTGTAGGTGGATGGAAAGAAAATTACATATTGAAGAAACATGGATGTGGATGATAAAATACACCCTAGTAAATACCAAAGTATAAACAATCTCAGATAAAAATGAGATTGTGATATTTCCCTTACCTTAGGTCTGTTTTGCTTCGTAAGTGTCCGAACCTCCTGTATAATGATTTAAATAATGTTATTGACTTATTCCAGAATCATACTTATTTTTATGATATCATATATGGTCATTTTCTTAGCTTCTTAGTAGTAATATTTCATTGCTACTTGTTATTCGGGTGTTTATAACTTTTTGTTCTTATGCATGTTTTGTCGAATAAATTCTTATTCTTATATTTAGGTTATAGATACCTCATTTCTAGAATGGTATTAGTGTAATATATATCATATTCATTTATTAAATTCATTTATAAAATCATTATGAAATGAAGATCATGTAGAACGAGTCGCATCACATCGTGGAGACGGTATTCCGTACGTACGCACGAGTGATGATATCGTTCATATGATCGTGGAATTGTATTGGAGTGTATGTATACTATTTCAGAATGATTATCACTTTATAATAGTCATATAAAGTAATTATTTACACCATTATACCCGTCCAAGTAAGGTGGTGGTGGAAAATAGATTACACCACGGCGTGGAGACGGTCTTCCGTACGTACGCACGTGCGGTGATTTCTTTTTCCGTAGGATGGATAGATGGTGAAATAGGGTTGAATCATACTTATAATAACATATCAGTATATTATTGATACTGATGTTATTACTTCATAATGAAACAACTAAAGAAGAAGAAGTGGAAGAAGAAATAAAGATGAAAGAATCGGTAACAGACATTACCTCTTCTTTGAAGTGATTCTTTGAGACCTTATTTTAGGGCACTAAAATTGGTCTTTAAAGAAGACCAGTACCTATAGGATGTCTCTAGGGAAGTGGAAAGGAGGCATTGGCAAGGTTTGGCCGAGATTGAAGGCTCAAAGTGGTGTGAGGAAGAGGGGGAGGAGGGGCCCTTTTATAAGGGAGGAGAGGGGCACCTTTGGGAAAACTAAAAATATTATTTTTTTATAAAGTCAAGTTCGGTTTTAAATAGCTCCAAATTGATATATTTTGAAGCTATGGTGGGGATGGGTCGAATTAATCTCATCAAATAGAATTTAGACAAGTTTAGGTTCCTATTTCAACCTTATCATTTATATTTAACATTAAGTTAAATAAGTTTATTTTTACCGTGTCTTCTTGTGTTCTTATACTATAAGGTTAATAAACTTACTATAAGCTGCCAAACGAACCCCAAGTTGTTTATTATTATTATATATAACATTATCTAAGTCATTTGTCTGAACCTTAGATTTTTAGGAATAAAATAACAATTACTAATATAATATTTGTTTTAAAAACTATTTTATGTCAATTTTGACACTATTTAGTAATTGATTTTTGTGAAAATCACAACAGAATTATTAGTTCTAACCAAGTTAATTAAATCAATAATAACATGTCATATTAACCTAGAAAATTAGTGTAATTCATAAAAAGTCTCAAATTACATTTATTTTGGTGTTTATAACATTAATTATGTCAATATTTCATTAATAAGATAATTACTGCATCATCATTGTGTCATAAATAAATTAAATTATTTAATGTCTAAAAATTACAAATAAAATACCATTATGTTGGAAATCTTCTTAGATTTCTAATGAATATTTATAGTCTAATTTATCTTATGTATAAACCCATATTAAAAATTATTTACTTATTCAACTTTGATTTTAACTATTTTGACCCTTCTTTTAATAAATTAATAATAAATGTCCTAATATAATCCATGTGGGCATAAATGGTCATATTTTATTCCTAAGTTTGTTTTTGGTCGAATTAAACTAATCCAATAGAATTAGGACATGTGTTAGGGTAATCATAATATCATCTTTACCCTTAATTACCCTATTTACTTTTAACCGTGGTAAAAAAAATTAAAAAGTTACTATTCACCAAAAATTATTTTCATCTAATTGAACCACATTTTAGTACATGATATTAACCGTGTCTCTCGGATTTTCGAAATTCCACTCACAGAAGCGGTAAAATTAAGTATTATGAAAAATTCAGTTTTTTAACTACCACTTAGTGGTTTCACTATTCATCAAAAATTGAAAGTTTTCAGAAATATACCAAAATTTCACCCTAGGCTAATTTAGATATTCCGAATCCAAAAATGAAGTCCATTTTGAAAAATAAAATTTATAAAACTTCAAAAAGTGGTTATTACTATTCATAACGGCTAGTTTTAATAATTTTTTAATAGCATATCATTGTTTAGTGAAACTCGGTATTGCGTACGACGCAAGCAATCGAGGAAGGTCGCGATTTCGTGTAAAGCAAGCCAAGAAAGTGTTGTGTAGAAAAAGATTCCTTTGATGATTTATATAACATAAAAGTCTCGGGTGTTACATTCTACCCCCCTTAAAATGAATTTCGCCCTCGAAATTCGTCACTTTGTAACAAATAGATGAGGATACCTCTCTCTCATCATATCCTCAAGCTCACATGTAGCTTCTTCTAATTGGTGGTTCTTCCATAAAACTTTCACCAATCAAGTGGTCTTGTTTCATAGGAATTTTTCGCTACGATCCAGAATCTCTATCGGTTGTTCTTCATAAGAAAGATCTTTCTCCAGCGGTACAACTTATGAGCCGAGTACATGTGAAGGATCAGGTATGTACTTTCTCAGGAGAGATACATGGAACACATTGTGAACTTGAGAGAGATTCGGTGGAAGCTCCAATTGGTAAGCTACCTTCCCAACACGATCCAGTATTTCGAAAGGACCGATATATCTAGGGCTCAACTTCCCCTTCTTTCCAAATCTCATAACCCTCTTCCAAGGAGATATTTGTAAGAACACTTTATCACCCACTTCAAACTCTAGGTCTTTTTTTCGGTTGTCGACATAACTTTTCTGTTGAATCTGAGCTGCTCTTATGTGTTGTTGAATAGATCTGACCTTTTCTTCCATTTCATCAATGAGATGAGGTCCTAATAGCTTTCTTTCCCCAACTTCATCCCAACAAGTTGTAGTCCTGCATTTCATTCCATAGAGAGCTTCATAAGGAGTCATCTGAATACTGAAGTGAAAGCTATTATTATAAGAAAATTCCACCAAAGGTAGGTGTTGATCCCAACCACCTTTGAAATCCATAAAGCAAGATCTCAACATATCTTCTAGGGTTTGAATTGTTCTCTTAGACTGACCGTCTATCTGAGGATGATAAGCAGTGCTGAAACTCAACTTTGTATCCAGAGTATACTGAAGACTTCGCCAGAACTTCGAGGTAAATCTCGGATCCCGATCGGATATAATAGAAAGTGGTACTCCATGCAATCTTACCACTTCCTTTACATATATCCTGGCAAGCTGATCCAGAGAGAAATCCTCTCTAATATCAATGAAGTGTGCAGACTTTGTAAGACGATCAACTATGACCCAGATAGCATTATTGCCTTTGGATGTTTTAGGAAGTCCTGTGACAAAGTCTATAGTGATGTTTTCCCATTTCCATTCTGGTATGGGTAATGGTTGTAACATCCCCTTAGACTTCTGTCTCTCAGCTTTAACTTGTTGACAAACCAAGCATCGAGAGACAAATTCAGCAACTTCTCTTTTCAGGCCATCCCACCAGAAGTACTCTTTCAGGTCCCTATACATCTTCGTGCTTCCAGGATGAATAGAGAATGAAGAACTATGAGCCTCATCCAGCAGCTCCTTCTTTAATTCGGGGATGGGAGGAACACAAACCCGATTCCTGAACTTTATTATCGCATCACAATCAAGGTTGAATTCAGGAACATTTCTCACCTTCTTTTGTAACTCGACATCTTCTTTCTGTGCCTCTTTAATCTTCACATGTATAGATGGTTGAACATTCATTTGAGAAAGATAAGATTTTTCCCCTTCCATTATAATTCCAAGATCCATCCTTTGTAAATCCATAAATATTGGATCTTTTATGATCCTCATCATGGATAAACTAGCATGGTCTTGTCGACTTAATGCATCTACCACCTTGTTTTCTTTCCCAGGGTGGTAATGGATTGAGCAGTCGTAATCCTTAATCAGCTCCAACCATCTTCTTTGATGCATATTCAGCTCCTTTTGTGTGAAAATATACTTTAAACTTTTATGATCAGTATAAATATCACACCTTTCACCATAAAGGTAATTCTTCCAAATCTTTAATGCAAAGATTACCGCAGCTAACTCCAAATCATTTGTTGGGTAATTTTGCTCATGGATTTTCAACTGTCGTGAGACATAAGCTATCACCGTATCATTTTTCATAATAACACACCCCAATACCTTCTTGGATGCATCACTATAGATCACAAACCATTCTCCACTACAAGGAAGTGTGAGCACAGGTGAACTGGATAACCTTCTTTTCAACTCCTTGAAATTCTCTTCACATTCTTCCGTCCAGAAAAACTTAACTCCTTTCCGAGTCAACTTGGTGAGTGGATTAGATAATAGTGAAAAATCTTTCACAAAACGTCGATAATATCTAGCCAAACAAAGAAAACTTCGGATCTCAGTTACTATTGTTGGTCTCGACCATCTTTCGATAACCTCTGTTTTTGCTGGATCCATAGATATCCCCTCTTTTGAGATTATGTGACCCAAAAATGCAGCTTTTTGAAGCCAAAATTCACACTTGGTAAATTTATCATAAAGATTCTCCTTTCTCAGGGTCTTCAATATAATTCTCAAGTGATCTTCATGTTCTTCCTTGCTCTTTGAATAGACAAGAATATCATCTATAAAGACTACCACAAATTGATCAAGATAGTCTATAAAGACACTATTAATCAGATCCATGAAGATAGCAGGGGCATTAGTAAGACCAAATGGCATCACTATAAATTCAAAGTGTCCATACCTTGTACGGAAAGCCGTATTTGTTATATCCTCCCTTTTGACCCTTAATTGATGATACCCTGAATGAAGATCAATCTTGGAAAACTATTGAGCTCCTCGTAGTTGGTCAAATAAGTCATCAATGCGTGGGAGAGGATATTTGTTCTTGATAGGGATCTTGTTATGTTCTCGATAATCAATGCAGAGTCTCATTGATCCATCTTTCTTCTTAACAAATAGAACAGGTGCTACCCAAGGTGATGCACTAGGGCATATGAATCCCTTATCAAGATTCTCTTAGAGTTGCTTCTTCAATTCCTGCAACTCAATTGGGGCCATTCTATAAGGTGTCTTTGAAATAGGCAAAGCACCCGGTATGAGTTCTATTGAGAACTCAACTTCAAGATTTGGTGGATGTCCCGGTAATTCCTCCGAAAAGACATCATCAAACTCACGTACAATGGGCATATTCTTTATAGTGAGTTTCTCACCAACCATTTGAGATAAATAACCTTCATTTAGTGGAATCAAGACCCATAAGATGGAAGAAATTTCCACTGGAAGGTTATGTTCATCCCTGCATTGATAGACGATCATAGATTGATCTGGAATATGAAATGTGACTTCCCTTATTTGGGAATTGATATGATCTCCATATAAATAAAGCCAATCCATGCAAAGAATCACATCAAATTCCACTATAGGAAGGATCACAAGATTTGCAGGAAGCAATTTCCCAAAAACTTCGATCGGAGAAGAATTATAAACTTTTGATGCGACTGTTGTGCCATTAGGTGTTGTCACAGCTAACTCAACATCTAATTGTTGAGGTAATACGGTGATACCCTTAAAAAATTCTTCAGAAATAAAAGAGTGGGTGGATCCAGAATTAAATAAGACATTTGCTACTTTAGAGTGGATGGTAAGTGTACCTTTCACCACATCGTTATCGTACTCCACATCGCTGATAGAAATCGCATGTGACTTTCCTTTGTCTTTAGCCTTAAGAGTTTGTTGACGTCGAACATCATCATCGACCCTTGGATTAGGGAATTTATTGGCATAATGTCCCATTTCCTTGCACTTGAAAAATTGAAGTGTAGTAGGTTCATTATGTGTATCCCTTACTTTGTTTGCTTCATTAGACATCTTCTTCCCATCATCGCGGCATTCAAATGCCCGATGACCTTCCTTTCCACATTTGAAACATTTACTTGTCCCTTTAAGACAACTCCATCCACGTTTCTTTCCACACATTGAGCATAAGGGAAATCTCATCTTCTTTTCAGTGTGCTCTTTAGATTTTCCTTTGAATTCCATTTTCCTCTTCTTATCAAACCCATATAACTGATGGGTTACTCCAATCTCCATCTCAACATTGAGAGCACATCGAACGATTTCCTCGTAGCTATTGAAGTCCCTTATGGATAACACCCTTCGAAGACTTGGTTTTAAGCCACTAAAGAATCGATCGATCTTACTCTCAGGTTGGATAATAATACCAGAAGTGTACCTTGCAAGTCTTGTAAAATTTGCTTCATAGGTACCAACAGATTCATCATCCTTTTGCTTCAGTTCAAGAAACTTTTTCTCCATATTTGTTCGGGGAATACGAGGTAAGTACTTATTGAAAAATAAGTTCTTGAACTCGTCCCATTCCATGGACTCAATTTCATCCCTTTTCCTCGTATTCTTAAAAAGATTCCACCATTGATCAACATCTCCTTCCAAACGATACACTGCTAGGATGAATTTATCATGTTCAGAAAATTGAATAACTGAAAATATCTTTTCAGTAGTACTAATCCATTGTTCAGCAACTAATGGATCAGTAGAACTGCTGAAAGAAGGTAGACGCTACCTCATGAAGGATTCAACAGAATGTTGCTCCTTCCTTTGCTCGTTTGGAAGTCCTGAATGATTCATAGCTTGAGAAAGTTGTGTGAGCATGGCTACAAGATTTTTCATTCCAGCTCCCATAACATTTGGTTTCTCAGGGGGACAATCATTGCATTGCCCATCGCATTCCTCATTAACACGGTTCCTTAGGGTTCCGGCCATTGACTAAAACCAAGAAGAATAGTGTGAGCAACACTAATTATAATAGGAAAACCACATAATCAAGAATA
This sequence comes from Viscum album, assembly GCA_963277665.1. Classification (NCBI taxonomy): domain Eukaryota; kingdom Viridiplantae; phylum Streptophyta; class Magnoliopsida; order Santalales; family Viscaceae; genus Viscum; species Viscum album. The sequence continues at coordinate 2,078,310,802 of OY728143.1, read as the reverse complement.
AAATTTCACACTTAAGGTCTTATCCTAGGTTATTCATGGCCATTTCTAAAACACTAATATTGTGTTCTATGTTTAGACTTATCCTTAGGTTTCTTAATAAGGCTTTCACATCCTAGTTTCCAAAGGTTGACTTTACCTTTCCTCTGATACCAACTATAACGACCCATACTTTACATACATTGTTAATACTTCAAAATTGAACCATACTTATTACAACATATAACAAAACCATGAAAATACCGTATAGGTAGAGTGTCTTTAGAAACTGGGAAACATAAACAACTGGTTCATAAAGCGTCTACACTGTCTCCCATTTATTTCATCATATCTATAGTCCCTTTTTGGAATATCTTACTTAATAACATTCTTCCTGACCTAGGGAAAGAAAACATACAAAAGGGTGAGCTCAAATGCCCAGTAAGGGTAAACAAAAGAAATATCAATCACATCGTATACATAAGAACATAACTTTTGGAAATCTTAACCTGCAAAAGAGATCATAATTTCATAACATGGGATAAATCATGGTAGTGAAATGTAATCACAATAATCATAACTTAAAACATGAAACTTTGTGGCATACACACATAATCATAGAGAATCATATCTTGTTAGTCAAGACTCATTTCCAAGACTATCTTAGTGGACAAAGTCCCTTTCGGAACCGAGTCACCCTCGTTTCAGTCCGGTTTCACTGAACTGGTATAACCTACCATTCCAGCCATGTCTATCTCATGAGATATAAAATCTTTTCTGAATGCATTGGAGGGAGATATAGGACCCACCCATCTCATAATGATACCATTCTTATGCGTGCCACAAAATCATAAATCATACATCATTGCATAACCCATGTAATAAAAATGGGAATCTTAAACATCATAACATAATAAAACAATTAATATAAGATAAAGGAATTCATAAAAATAATTCCATCACAACATAATCAAATCAATGTAATAATAGGTATAAAAACACAACCCTATATTATCTTATATGGAAAATAATTTTGATAAAACACTTGAACTCCATTCTTGAGGAGAATATCCTTTCCACTTCAAAAACACTTTTCCTTTCTTAACATGTCATACAATTCTAAACTAAAAGAAGTTGATTAAAAATAAACTTGAAAACTTGTAAGGGAAGCTTATTGGAAATAATGTTTTAAAAATCCATTCATGCCGTATAAGTTAAAAGAAACATTCTTCTCGTACTCTTGTCGGAAAGTCAAAAAGTACCTCGTACGAAAAAAAGACAAAAGATTACTTTCATATATTTTACTAAAAACTCACCGAAGGGTAAAATTGGATTTAAAAAATTGTAGGTGGATGGAAAAAATTTATATATTGAAGAAACATGGATGTGGATGATAAAATACACCCCCAGTAAATACCAAAGTATAAACAATCTCGGATAAAAATGAGATTGTGATATTTCCCTTACCTTAGGTCGGTTTTGCTTCGTAAGTGTTTAAACCTCCTGTATAATGATTTAAATAATGTTATTGACTTATTCCAGAATCATACTTATTTTTATGATATCATATATGGTCATTTTATTAGCTTCGTAGTAGTAATATTTCATTGCTACTTGTTATTCGGGTGTTTATAACTTTTTGTTCTTATGCGTGTTTTGTCGAATAAATTCTTATTCTTATATTTAGGTTATAGATACCACATTTCCAGAATGGTATTAGTGTAATATATATCATATTCATTTATTAAATTCATTTTTATAATCATTATGAAATGAAGATCATGTAGAACGAGTCGCATCACATCGTGGAGACGGTATTCCGTACGTACGCACGAGTGATGATATCGTTCCTATGATCGTGGAATTGTATTGGAGTGTATGTATACTATTTCAGAATCCGTTTAACTTTATAATAGTCATATAAATTCATTATTTACACCATTATACCCATCCATGTAAGGTGGTGGTGGAAAATAGATTACACCACGGCGTGGAGACGGTATTCCGTACATACGCACGGGCAATGATTTGTTTTTCCGTAGGATGGATAGATGGTGAAATAGTGTTGTTTCATACTTATAATAACATATCAGTATATGAGTGATACTGATGTCATTACTTCATATTGAAACAACTAAATAAGAATAAGTGGAATAAGAAATAAAAATGAAAGAATCGGTAACAGACATTACCTCTTCTTTGAAGTGCTTCTTTGAGACCTTATTTTAGGGAACTAAAATTGGTCTTTAAAGAAGACCAGGACCTCTAGGATGTCTCTAGGGAAGTGGAGAGGAGGAATTGGCAGGGTTTGGCCGAGCTTGAAGGATCAAAGTGGTGTGAGGAAGAGGGGGAGGAGGTTCCCTTTTATAAGGGAGGAGAGGGGCACCTTTGGGAAAACTAAAAATATTATTTTATTATAAAGTCAATTTCGGTTTTAAATAACTCCAAATTGATATATTTCGAAGCTAAGGTGGGGACGGGTCGAGATCCTCTCATCCAATAGAATTTAGACAAGTTTAGGTTCCTATTTTAACCTTATCATTTAGATTTAACATTAAGTTAAATAAGTTTACATTTACCGTGTCTTCTTGTGTTCTTATACTATAAGGTTAATAAACTTACTATAAGCAGCCAACCGAACCCCAATTTGTTTATTATTAATATATATAACATTATCTAAGTCATTTGGCCGAACGTTATATTTTTTGGAATAAAATAACAATTACTAATATAATATTTGTTTTAGAAACTATTTTATGTCAATTTTGACACTATTTAGTAATTGATTTTTGTGAAAATTATAACAGAATTATTAGTTCGAACCAAATTAATTAAATCAATACTAACATGTCATATTAACCTAGAAAATTAGTGGAATTCATAAAAAGTCTCAAATTACATTTATTTTGGTGTTTATAACATTAATTATGTCAATATTTCATTAATAAGATAATTACTGCATCATCTTTGTGTCATAAATAAATTAAATTATTTAATGTCTAAAAATTACAAATAAAATACCATTATGTATGAAATTTTTTTATATTTCTAATGAATATTTATAGTCTAATTTATCTTATGTATAACCCCATATTAAAAATTATTTACTTATTCAACTTTGATTTTAACTATTTTAACCCTTATTTAAATAAATTAATAATAAATGTCCTAATCTAATCCAAGTGGGCCTAAATGGTCATAGTTTATTCCTAAGTTTGTTTTTGGTCGAATTAAACTTATCCAATAGAATTAGGACATGTGTTAAGGTAATAATAAAATCATCTTTACCCTTAATTACCCTATTTACTTTTAACCGTGGTAAAAAAAAGTAAAAAGTTACTATTCACCAAAAATTATTTTCATCTCATTGAACCACATTTTAGTCCTTGATATTAACCATGTCTCTCGGATTTTTTAAATTCCACTCAAAAAAGAGGTAAAATTAAGTTTTATGAAAAATTCAGTTTTTTAACTACCACTTAGTGGTTTCACTATTAATCAAAAATTGAAAGTTTTCAGAAAAATACCAAAATTTCACCCTAGGCTAATTTCGATATTACGAATCCAAAAATGAAGTTCATTTTGAAAAATAAAATTTATAAAATTTCAAAAAGTGGTTATTACTATTCATAACGGCTAGTTTTAATAATATTTTAATAGCATATCGTTGTTTAGTGAAACTCAGTATTGTGTACGATGCAAGCTATCGAGGAAGGTCGCGATTTCGTGTAAATCAAGTAAAGAAAGTGTTGTGTAGAAAAATATTCCTTTGATGATTTATATAACATAAAAGTCTCGTGTGTTACAACAATTCCTCATTCAGAAAGAAACAAGAATATTCCTTTGAAAAAATTTGAAAAATAAAAAGGGGTAAAAATGTATTTATTGATCATAATAGAATAGTAGAGTATTCTTAGAAACCCTTTTTAGAAAAAATGATTTTATAATAATGCAGATTTCTGACTGAAGACAGGATAAGGTTGGGCTTTGTTGAAAATGATTTATTAACTATCTTATATACCAAAGAGTGGGAGAAATGGTTCCAATATTTTAATAAATAACTAATAATTAGAACAGAATAAATTTCATGAATTTTCTTGAGATATGGATCATAATATTTCATCAAAGGAAGCATAGATACAAACAATCTTAAAAAGTGATGAGATTGTTTCAATAAACACATATAACTTGGTAACTTGGGATCATACTATCCATCTAAGAAAAGGAAATTATAGAAAGCTTAAAATATCATGAAAATATGGATATTCATTATATATAACGTAAAATGGAAGTTAATACACCTCAAAATTAATTTATATGCATAAAAAAACATGAGTCTCCAAGAAGGGAAATTGTGACAAAACTAATTTTCCAATTCGTTAAATTTTGAAACATAAACACCATGAAATAATGGTCATATAATGGATATGAAAATAACAATAAATTTTAATATAAGAATAGTTTATTACATACATGGAAAGTTATATACACTATAAAAAAGTAATGGGTGGTGAATAAACCATGTATCTCACTGAGATAAAAAAGTGAACTGAAACCCCCTTACCTTGTGTCTTGAATCTATTTATACTCATAAAAAACTTCTGCATAATAAATTTAAATTTATTATAAATCTACCACATAACCATATTTTTACATATAATATCATATATGGTTTGATTATTACTGTATATTACCTTATTATTAACAATTCTATGTTAAGGTTTCACTTTGAATAAAACACACTTTGTTCTTCGCATGAGTCTTAGTTTGTTATATCTTATGTCTTTATACATATATCATGACTACATAATGTAAAAAATGATATAAATATCATGTATATTCAGTATATTTTTATTATGTTAATCTATATAATAAATATGTATGAAATTTAATACACTTTTCATGGAGACGGTAAGTCATACGTATAAATGAACGTTGTTTCCTTTTTTATTTTTGTGTTGAAATAAAGAAAGAAAATGAAATATATGTATATATGTATATAATATCATTAAATTATAATTATAAAGTTATATATATCATATACGTTCACTAAACCAATCATTAATACATCCTATTTAGTGTGTGAACGAATCACTTTTCTTTGAGGGGGCGATAGTCCACACATTCTGAATTGAAATTATCATATTTACGCCAAATGAAAAGTAAAAATATATTTGTGGTAAAAGGAATATATAATATTAAATACATAATAAATATAATATATGAAAAATATAACTATTTTTTCAATCATAATGTCCACCATGAGAGGTGGTAAAGGAAAAATGAACAATCATCGTTTAGTGAGGTGGTAGTTCGCCTTTCCCGTCAACAGTATCACCGTTACCCATTAGATGGAGGTGTGTGTAAGTGTTGGTAAAAAAATTATCATAACAAAAGAATAGTATATTTAGGAAAATAGTGTTATAAAATCAAAAAATAATAATATTGTAGGGGGTGGAGAAGTAAAATAAAAGAAGGGATCTTAAGAGAGAGTGTCACCTCTTAATTGGGTAACTCCTTTTGGTTTGTGGACAAAGGCTTCCTTGAAATCCTTTCTTCCCAATGTTAGGATTAAATAAAGAAGTGATATTTTTGGTATACTATTTCGGGAGAGTTTTTATGATCCAATGTGTCGTGAGAGGTGTGAGGAAGGAGTAGTGTGCTTTCCTTTTTATAGTGGAGTGGGAGTGGAACTCTTGAAAATACCAAAAGGTATTCAATAATGGGAGGTATACTTTAACTAATATGATTCTAAAATATAAAAATAATGTATTAATTTGAATTTATGTTTGAAACAAATATACAAAACACAAAAATATGTTCATTTTAATATTTAGGTTCCTTAACTTATAAGATTCCCCAATTTTATTATTTTTCCTTTTATTAAAGCATCTAGTTTTCTAACCAAAGTAATTAAACCATTAAGAATAAAATAAAGTGAGATTTATTAGAAAATATAGATCCAGAGAATTATTAATAATATTATTAATTTATAAAATAAAAATCTCATGTGTTTTTGAAATTAATTTTAAAACAAGTGCATGTGAGGTGAAAAATACTCCTTAAACCCAGACCGTGCTAAAAAATGTTTATTTAATATATGGGTTAATATATTAATTATAAAAGATCAATTGGTCCATTAATTGACTATATTTAATGTTTCATAAAATTTAAAGGGTCACTTTAAATAATATATGTTTTTTATTAATTTTAAATCTTTTAATAAAATATCATTTGTTTTAAAATAACAATAATGTAATTTTTGACATTATTTAATTAATTTTAAATTAAAAATAACAATATATTATTATAATTCAAATAAATTAGGTTTATATATGTTTAAAATGATATATTAATATTCAAAAACAATTTAATTCAACAATTTAATTAATTCACTTCACATTTAAAATTTATAGTATCACCTATTTTAGTTAATTATTAACTAAATAATCACTACATTGGCATTTCATAAGCATTTTAAGTAACAAAATAATCTCTAAAAATTATTGACAAAATATTATAATAAAAATAACCCATTTATATTTCAAAAGGATATGTATAACATAAAATATGATGTTTTTTACATATTTGACTTTTTTATTAATTTTAAAGGATAGGAAAGTTCCCTTTTTTCTTTTTCCTCACTTAACCTTTTATATAGAGAATATCCATTTAATAATATCACAATAACCCATAAAATTTAAACCAACAAGAGATATGGTCAAATTATTATTAGAACATTTCCTTTTGAAAAGTGCCCAGGTCATTTTTGTCCTTATTTTTAATATTTAGTCATTAATTAAGCTTAACCTCACCTTAATCAGTATATTAATTTTAATCACATTTAGTAATATTTTTGGTAAAAAATTAATTTGATCTTATTAGAACAAAAATATTATATTGATTACAAATATTTATGTTGTTTTTTAAAAATTTAAATCACACAAGTGAGAAAATTAAGTTTAACACTAATCCTATAGACATGGAGAGAAAATGAGTTTTTATAGTAAAACACTCCAAAGTTCAATAAGTGTTTATATATAATTTTAAAATAAAAATGATTCCAAGGAAATATATTGGACTAACATATTTATAATTGATCTATTTTGACTTTATAAACTGATTTAAAAATGATGTTCCTCAGAAAAATCCAAAAAATTTTCCCAATGCTAATTTGGATATTTTAAACTCAAAAATGAAGGTGATTGTGAAAAATAAAATTTATAAAATTTTCAAAATTTAGTTTTAATATAATTATTACATTAAATGGTGGTAAAACTTAGTCTTGCGTGTAATGTAAGATAACCTCAATGTTATGTGTAGAGAAAGATAAAATTTATGTTGTCTACAGGGAAAAGTTAACATTATATTATGTATAATCCAAGATATACATAGTTATTTAATATAACATAAACTATTTTTAGTGTTGTCTGATAATAAAAATATCAAAAAGATTAAATTAATTTGAATGAAATATTTCACAATATCTTGGGGTATTATAACCTATATTCGTTTCCACATATTGGATGGCTCCTAAGGATCCTCACAATTTAAGTGTGTAGTTGGGATAATTTTAGATGAAGGGCTTTATTTTCCCCAGTGTTTCACCCTAGGCAGCCCCAATATTGTTTTCCAAGAAGGCAGATGACAACTTGAGGTTATGTGTGGACTACTAAAGCTTGAACAAGGTGGCCATGAAGAACAAGTATACACTTCCATGAATAGATGAACTCACTGATCACGAAGGCAGATGACAACTTGAGGTTATGCTATCACTGTCTATGATTATTGGATAAATATATATAGAAGATATAATTTAGATGTTGCTACGATAACTATAATTACGTGGTGATTCCCTTTGGAATGAAAAATTCTCTTGTAGTTTCCATGGGACTCATAAAACAGATATTTTGTCCTTTCCTAGACTGATTCATGGTAGTCTTCATTGAAAATATCTTTATGTACTTGGCGTATGAGGAGGAGCACATGAGACACTTGAGGATAGTTCTAGATGTACTCACATAGTGCCAACTTTACAGAAAACACTCTAAGTTCCAGTTTTGGATTTAGGTAGTAAACTTTTTGGGGACATTTTATCTCAGTAGATAGTGTGGAAGGGGACCTTACCAAGGGAAAGCTAGTGTTATCTTGGTATCCACCCAGGAGTTTAATGGAAGTTTGGAGATTCCTTTTGTTTATAGGATATTACTATATATTCGTACCTGATTTATAAAGAATATCAATACCCATGAAAGCTTTGATCCAAAAAGGGAAGCCTTTCATGTGGTTAGATAGGTTCCCGTAGGCTTTTTAGTTGTTGAGGCAGAGTTTGATGAGCGCTCCAATCTTGAGATTACTAGAGGAGGTTGTCAAGTACATAGTATTATGTGATGCATCAGGAACCATGATTGGTTGTGTTCTGATGCATATGCTGGCAGTGATTGACTATGGTTTATGTTAGATGAGACCACACATGGAGTAGTCTTCGAACTAAAGATGTGGGAACAATACCTGATGGGATATAGGTTTATCATATTCTATTAGAATGATCTTAACTTGAAATAGAGGAGGTGATGACTAATCTTCCTCAAGGATTATGACTTTGAAATTGTCTATACTTCTGGGAAGGGGTAAGTGGTAGCATATTCTCTCAATACAAGATCTTTTTTGAAGTTACTGAATGAGGTGTCAGACCAATCTTTCATATTTCAGTTATCCTTTATGTATGGAGATGGAGAAACATACCTCCGATAAATAGTTTTCACCCCTTCGCTTTTGTAGTGCGTTAGGGATGCACAGCTTGGGGATACTGACAGTGAGACCCTATATACTCATATATCCACTGGGCCTGATCCTGTTGGGTTTTCTAAATGTTGGGGGCATTTCATTACTTTCATAGGATGCACGATGGTACCATTTACATTCTTTTAGGATTTTATGAGGGAGTTTCATATGTATCATTTAGTGGTACATACAAGTGTGGAAAAAATGTTCCATTACATCTGATGTTAGTTTTGGTGGCTAGGGATGAATATGCGAGTTGCCGAGATTGTCTCTAGATGCCTTACTTGTCATAAAGTAATGGATAAATAAAAAATTTCAATAGGTTTAGCTCAACCCCCTGAGGTTCCAGAGTGGAAGTGGTCTGTTATATCCATATAATTTTTGATAGGATTACCACATATGTTATGGGACATGATTCCTTCTAGGTGATAATAAAATGACTCACCAAGTCATCCCACATACTAGATATTCGATAAAAATGTTTAGTAAGGGGTTTAGATGTTTATATGTAATGGAGATAGTCCAAAACCATGGAGTTCCATTGAAGATAATTTTTGACCATGATGATCGCATAACATAACAGTTGTAGAAGGGATTTCAATAGAAATTTTGTAATCAGTTATGCTTGAGCACAATGTTTCAGCCCCAAACTGAATGCCAAAATGAGCTTACCATTTAGGTTCTAATGGACATGCTATTAGCTTGCGTGTTAGACTATGATCATAGTTTCAAGGATCAACTACCACTGGTGGAGTTTTCTTAAAATAATAGCTTCCATTCCACCATCAGTATGGAACCATTTGAGGCATTATGTGGGTGACCCTGTAGTTTAGCAGTTTGAGAACACTCATGAGCCTAGAGTTGGTTAAAGAAACTACTAAGAAGGTGAAGATCATCCGGTAGGGGATGAGGACTGTACAGAGCCATTATAAGTCTTATCAAAACAAACCACATAGGTATTTTGGAGTTTGAGGAAGGAGACAATGTGTTCTTAAAAGTTTCACCTCGACCATTATTATGGATATTTGGATGAGGGAAAAGATATATTTGAGGTTAATTGGAACTTTCCAGATACTACATAGGGTTGGATAGGTGGTATACTAGTTAGCTCTACCTCTGAAGTTAGACAGGGTACACGATGTCTTCCATGTGTCACATCTGAGTAGGTACGTGTATGACCCATTGCAAGTTATCAAACAAGTTGATCTGGAAATCATAGATGGTTCTACCTTTGATGAGTAACTGGTTAAGATAAAGGATTGGTAGGATAGTATCCTTCATGGGAGAGATATTTCTTTATTGAATGCCCTGTGGTATCATGAGAATATTGAGGAGAGAAAATTGGAGTGGGAGGCTCATATTCATTCTTAGTACCCACATTTCAATGTGTAGCTCTTGTTTTTTTATTTTTGATGTTTTAAAAATCCAATATGGGGAGAATTGTATGACAATAATTGTTCATGTATTTTTTTGGATATTTTATGAATTATTTTCAAGACTAGGTACTGAGATGATGTGTGATTCCAAGGCCTAGTGTGACCAAAATAAATTTTTGAAATATATTAAATATATTAAATAGAACACACAATCCATTTTCTAAAAAAAGTGGAATAAATTATAAACGGAGGGCCAGATCAAAAATCCAAGTTCACCATTGAGTTTAAAATAATAGGCTTACCCTAGGCACAACATAACCTTTTTCATCACGGGTCATTTGTGGAAAAGTCACCATGGGTGTGAAAATGAATAAAATACTTAAATAAATTAATTTATTTTGATTTCATCGACGCAACGATTTACGTGTATTTAAATAGACAATTTTAGAGAAATCCCAAGGTTATCCTCATAACCCTGGATCCAATGGAGAGCCATTAGAGAAATTATTGGAGGATTTTTGTCTTACAAACAGCCCCCAGATCATGGATGAATGATCAATATCCAAAAGATTCAAAGGATCTCACTAACGATCATGGAACAACCCTATTCTTCATCAGTGATTGATCCAAATCAAGTAAGGGTGTTGTTTATTTAGATTTATTTCCCCATTATATATTTCTATAATGAACAGAAATCAATTGACTAATGGATTGATTCATTGATCATGCTTATTGTGGGATGGGTTTACTAAGGAGATTTTATAAGGATATTTCTTTGTTATTTTTTATTATTTAACTGTCATTCTAAAATAAATAAATAGAGATTGAAATGAACATCAATTGATGTCCGTTATTCTTTTTTTTCTTTTGTTTTCTCCCCCGATTGTCCATTAATTGAAAGCATTCTTCATTCGGACCATGGTTCAACATATCCTAATGAAATAAATCATTGTTCATCCTTTTACTAGTGAAATGATCTGATATCATAGATCTAGGATCATCATGACCTGATGGTGGTGTGATGATGGAGACTATTGTGGATTTGATGACATAGGTACCCAATTTTCATGCTCTTCAGTACACAATGAATAATGATTAATGATCCCATTTTCCAAGAGGATCGAAGGATAAAAACATGCCAATTAGAGATAAACTTACTCGATGTGGCTTGTGACATGATCACTGGATCTAAGGCTTAAGGAATAGTTGGGATACATGGAAGAAGATATGGATTTATAGGAAAATCCTTGCTATATATCATGTAACCTGGATCCACACGACATGAATGACCCTTTTTGGTGGCTAAGGTTTCAAAGGAACTTAATTATCACATGGAGTATGACTGATTTCACAAGGCATGTGGTCCCTACCTGGAAACTCATCGCATACCTTAGAGGGTACATAGACACAAGTTGGAGTACAAAAGTTGGAGCATTAAGTATAATCCCTTATATGAACATGACCTGGACCAGATTACTTATGATATTCCTTAACTGGTACACAATTACATGTATGTAGGATAAAGTCATGTACCAGAACATGGGTAGAGTACACGATAAACCTATATTCCATATATATCTATCCAAAAATAGGTAGGAGACCCGAGCCATTTACATGGGTTGGACCCAAGGTTAAGGGACATAATGTGTAACCCTTATACACACTGTGTACTTTCTTAAACATGGCTTGGATCCATTTTCCTTCATATCTTGGAATTTTTTAGGGTTTGTTCCCCTTTTCCATTCTATTTGGGTTATTATGGAATTGTCTCATAATCCTAGGACTACGATCTATTTATCAAGACTTATTGGATAGAGTTGTTGGAAACCTTCCATGAGGGGTAGATTGAGATCCTCTATAAATCTTCAAACCCTAGGTGGATTTCTTGGTTTTTTATGACCAAAACTACATGGGAATCGATCCTATACTTAGCAGATTAATCCATATTGATTTATTGGTGTCACCCCATGGACTTAGGAGTCATCATAATCTTTGAATCATACCTTTTTAGACCTTTAACATGTACTTATAAATGGAGAGACTTAATGAGAACTACCTCTTTAAAAAATTTCATTTGTGATATCAGAACCAGAAGTGTGTTCTCTTGGATGAGTTACTTGTGGAATATTTGAGTTGGAATCCAATGTTGGTATACTACAGTTGCGACTTACTATTAGACTGTGTTTCTGTATTGATTATAACTAGATATTCTTGTTATATGTACTTTAGACATGTACCTATATAGATCCGACTGTATTTACTTCGTTGCATGCTTTGTGGTTTTGAGGTTTCCTTATGAGTATTTTTATACTCACCCCTGCAAAGACTTTTCCTGCACGTGTCATGTCTTGTGTAGATGATTAACCTTTTGATAGAGTCATAGATAGACGAAGAATAGATGGTACTTAGTGGGACCAAACAGACCATGGTTTGTTCATGTAGCCTTTTGAGAGCAGTCCCCAATACTTACTTTCAGGTTAGACTTGTGTTCCCAACTATTTGTGGTGGGATTATATTTTGACCTATTTACTTTACTTCCCTTGGTACTCTAGTTGTGATATTTATATATATTTATTCATCATAGTTCAATTGTTTTTAAATTTCATCATTTTATAGGCTTTGACATGTGTATATGTGTACGGTTAAGGCCTACCATATCAGTGATATTCCTACTCATCACTAGTTTCAAACCCCTGGACAATTGGAGGAGGGCTTGGGGAGTCATGACACGAGCCCCTATTGGATGGGTCGTGACACTTATGGTGTGAAATTATTTATTTTATTTTTTAATAACTATTGAATGATATGTTTTGATATACTTATATAGTCTAAGAGAGAATTTTTTGACCACATTAAAACATTCATAATAATATTGGAAAGTAAAACTGAATGAACAATAAATATTCCTTGTTTTGGTAATGGAATTGAATACACATCCATTGAAATCGAAAATTAACTAGCGAATTATGGAATAAATAATTAAGTTTCAATGATAATAAATACTCAACAAAATGGAGTTTTGGAAAGAATTAATTTTATTTAAAATAACATAGATAATATTTTCTTGATTAAATGATTCATCTCATACCATTATTTGAAAAGAGTTGTGAAAGTGACTTTATATACATGGAATTGAGTGTTCCCATTCTAGGAGAAGTGAAGACACTATATGAAACATATAATATAAGGAAACAATCCTTGAAATATCATATAATATTCAAAATTAAATGATTCGTTTATAATAAAATGGGAAATTGGGGAAATTATGACATCACCATTGATGAAATATTTTTCTAGGCTACCGATTAAAGTGTAAAATGTATAAATTTTTTAATAAAAGGATTAAAAAAATAGTTTAAATAAATGATATTAATGTTGTAAAATATGAACCTTAAGATAATTTTGGAAATTTTCCCCTAAATGAATGAGTGAATAATAAGAAGAGGTAATTTTAGATTTAATAATCATTAAATCAATTAATTGATGATGATAAGGAAGTCTAATCATTATAAGAGCATGGGGATAAAGCGAGTCAACCCATGACTCAAAAAAGAATAATTAGTTTCCAAATAGATCCGAACAATATTATTATAGACTAATATTCTCCAACAAAGACTTGTAAAATGATAAGAATAGATCACATCAATATATTATCAGAGGTTGAACCATCATCATTCTAAGAAGAAAAAAAAGTCGAATCAAGGGTGAAATCAATTAATGATGAGTTGGATCATGTTGATAATAATAAAAAAAATGGGATATTGTTGATAGACATAGATATTACAATGGTATTGGTTCAAAATGGGACTTTAAATGTATAGTTGATGAACAAGTAAGAGTTATATAGAATATCATAAGACTATCATACAAATGGTATACTTAGATTTATGGGGTTTATGTCAAGTAAATATTTACACTAGTGATAAAAATAGAATAAATTAGACTTTTCTTGGTAGTATCTATTCAATTTATGATTATATTTTATCAAATGAATGTGAAGAAAATATTTTTTAATGGAATACAAAACTAATAAGTCTATATTGGAAAAAATAACATTTATAAATGGAGATGAGGATTCAATGGTTTTAAAATTAAAAATGGAATATTATAGATTAAAACAAGAACCCCATGAATGATATGGATTTAATTCAATATATATGTCAATGTTAGAGCTTAAGAGATGAGGGTTTAATCACAACCTCTATGTAAAAGTATCAAAATAAGGTAAGTTCATGGTGATGGTGTATGTGGATGATATTATCATTAGTGGAAACATATATAATTATATTGAAAGGTATTCAAATACAATGCATTAAGAATTTGAGATATCTATGATTAGAGATAAAACTTACTTTTTTGGATAAAAAATTAATAAAAATGAAGGTTATGCTTTCCTAAAAAAACTAAAATATGCAAGAGATCTATTATAGGCATTTAAAATGAAATGTTGCAACCAAGTTTCAACTCTGATATCTATCAGAATGAAACTTGGAAATAATGTAGATATAAATAGAGTAAACATATCTTTATATATAAGTATATTCAAAATTTTAACTTTTCTTATAGCAGTAAGTCATTATATATTCTATAATAAATTCTGGGAAAAATAATTTTAGAGTCTTAAAAAGTAATAACAAATATTTGTAGTAAAGAGGATAAAGAGGTATATTTTTGTAACATTAATCTGTGGTTTTGTTTTCAATTCTGGGGAAGATCTTGATTTGGTTGTGTTTTCATATTCGGACAAGTATGTAGTTTTTATGGATAGAAAATATACTAGAGGATGAGAGTTATTCATTGAGAGAAATTTAATTAGATGGGTAAGTAAAAAATAAGATAATGTATCCATAATCACATCAAAGGTATAATAAATTTTGATTATGAAAGATTGTACACATTTAATGTAGATGAGGAATTATTTTAAAGATCTAAAATAATTTATATTTCAATCGATGTTAATTCAATGTGACAATAAGAGTTTAAATTTATTAATAAATAATCCGATGTAGCACTATCACATAAATAAAATTGACATACATTACTACTTTATAAAGGATAGTGTGGTGTAAAAATTTTTAAAGTTTGGATTTTTTGTTACTCAAACTCAAGTTTTAGATATCTTTACTAAACCATTTTCTGAACTTATGTTCAATAAGCATCAATTTGTCTTTGTAATTCAACCAATTTCCTCAAACTAAGGTTGTTTTACAACCCCATGTTTTTGTTGAACATAATTCATTACATAGATGTTGGGTATAATAAATTAGGGGGATATATATCCCATCAGTAATTAGTATTATAAAAAATTAAGGTCAAAGAAAAATGGATAGTATTGTATATTTTGACATATTTTTGTTGTTTCTTACATTTATAATTAACTCACATAGTCTTAAAAAATTTATTAATGCTACTTTTCTTAGCTTTTTGTTTTCTAGAATTGTTGTAGTTTTTTGAATGCTCAAACTTGATTTCATCTAGAAAAGAATAAACACAATGAATTATATATTCAAAATGGTGGAATTAATATGGGGGTAGAGTAAAATTTAGTGGGATAACATATGGAATTAATAAACATGGAGGAACATGTAGGTTCTATGCGTAGTGAGATCATTCTTGGATAGTATGTACAACTAAGATTTATGTATTAATTTAAATGTCATCATTGTTGAACAAGATTAAAATTTCATATCTAATTAGAGACTTATATTACTTGAAAAATTAATATGAAGAAACTAGAAGACAAGGATCTCCACATGTACTTTATAATTAATTTATAAGGAAGTATAGAATTACATAAACTTTTAATTCTATCGTTATTAATGATCCAGTTATCTAGATTAGGGTTTAACATCATTTCACTATAGGATAAAAGTATAAAATACCTCTAGTGATGTTCCAAACATGCACCATAATCTATGAAAATCACTATTATATTATTGGGTGCTAGTATGGTTGATCCTAATGTCTTTCATTGTTCATGGTTTATCGCCATTGTATTTTTCTAGAAGGAGGAGAACTCTTAATGCTCTCTCAAAATGTTGAGATGTATGGAAGAGTGAGTGCACTCTAGATATATAGATCACTATCAAGGGACTAATAGAGTATATCTCCACCCATTGTGCACACCGAAAGAGATCCATTAAAATTGATATAATTAGATACTTATTATGAAAGGTTTAGGGTTGGAAAATCTCAAACAAGATAATCTCCAACCATATAATTGTTAGTTCACCCCATGTAACATAATAATAATAATTTTTTTAATAAATTGACATATGAAACAAATTAACAATATAAATTAAAATCATTTATACCATTTACAATCAAACCATTAAGCATGGTCCACTTTCTTTCATTGATCTTTATAGACCCTCAAATAATTATTATTTAATAAATAAATGCAACTTCATTATTTTATGATAAATATAATAATTTTTTTCCAAACTTGTAAATAAATATTTTTTATCATTTCACTCACTTATTCTTATTAATAATTTTTTATTAAGTTATGGAAATCAACAATAATAGAATAAATATTATTTATTCAAACTTATTAAATTCATTACTTGAATTTAACTGTGATTTTAGATACATTGTGTGTGTGACCCTATAGGCCTATTTCTCAGTGGAATATGACTTAACATTATAAAGTATGAGGTTAGTGTCTAATAAAATTCTAATGATCCCATATAGAAATATTTTAATGTTGAACTGATAGTCAACCTACTACAAATTCTTTCTAGGTAATATAATCCATTTATTATGATATGTCAAATTAAGAAGGTTGTATGCTGGTGTTATAACCCCAATTTTTGATTTCTCTTTATTTAAATTTAAAAAACTTAAGTCTCCCATTGAACATCATGGATATAGATTTATGTAGGTAGTTCCATTCCCATCAAAGGGTCTGATATATAAAATTCCATAAATGGATAGAATAGGAAAATACTTTATCACATTATCCATTAATAAAATGTCACCAACTACACACCCAACATATCCTACCTCATTGTGAGAAAATGTTTTCATAGTTTTCATAAATACATAAAAGTTCACGAGTCATGATATCCAATAATTATTATCTTAAATTTCAAGGATTAATACCAATGTATGCCTATAGAAACATCCAATGACACATGGGAATATTCATTTCCTATTAACGAGATAATTCTCATAACCTCCCATCAGATATTACCATGGGTGAACACAAAGGGATGGTGTCTCGATGTCTTATAAGACTCCATCATTTGAAAGCCTGTATTTTCTGTGTCCTATCAAATAATATAATTTGGACATAGAATATATATTCAAGAATGATGTTGTGGAACCTCTAGGTTCTCATAACTGTGGGGATCTACTATGTCCTTTTAGCGAGATATACATTCTTAGGATATTATCACATAAAAGGATCATAACAAGTAACAATAATGATATGATCATAAAATCCATTAATAATGAATTCAAGTAATCAAGTAATAATAAATTTAATTCTAGGGAACCAACACTAATAGACACCAACTTTCACTAGAGAAAACTGACAATAAATTTCAGTCCACTAGATCTCACATGATAATCATGCATCTTTTGAGATAAATCTTTAACCAAAGGGTATTCAAAATCTTACTCCATAGATTATCTTCTCACAAAAACACCACCTAATTGAAAAAATTCGTTCGATAAATGAATCTTTTGAAGTATGTTATTTTTTACTATGGTGAAACCACAACTCTTAGGATAGATCCACCACTAAAGTGCTATCAAAGTGAACTATGATAGGTTATTTAACTCTAGGATCCACATCATGACTATGGAATAAGTTTTGAATCCATAAATATTCCTTAGAAACATCATATTTTACAATATACTCAGACAACACTATAAAATTATTGATAACCAACTGCTTAGAACTCTTCCAACTCAATACTCTTATATTGAGAAAAAGGTTATATCCAGACCATGAATTAAGATCATTATAACATGTTTGATATATAGAATCTATATTACACCTAATGATTGGCTCTTTATCTCTTCCATACACCCATAACAAATCCTTATTTCAAATCATATACTTAATAATATTATTAATAGAAGTCAAATACTACTTAACAAGATATTATAGATATCTTCATACAATTATGAAATCATAGGAATCATAAAGCCTCACATATAACATGACATACATGATAGATCATATCATATAATCATATACTCATTATCTTGCTTTCTTATTGTGTCCAAGGTAGCATTTTCTTGTAATGATGTATAAAATGTGACATAGGAACCAATCCTCTCTTGAATTGTTCCATACTAAACCTCTTTCGTTTCTGGTCAATGTATGTACCTTGACTTAGTCTAAGAATCCTTTGGGATCTATCACACATTATCTTGATCTGCAGGATGTATGCTAATTCACCTTTTTTTCCTTCATGGAGAATTACTTTCTCAACCATGAATTGACCAATTATAAGGCTGATATATCATTTTCAATTAGTAATATTTCATCAATATATACTACTATGAAAACAACTTTACTCCTAATAAACCATTTTAAAACACATCATTCATATTCATTCTTAATGAAATAAAATTATTTTATTGACGCATAAAATGAAATTCTCAATGACTTAGATTCTTGATGTGATCAATATATGAATCTATATAACTTTTATACCTTTTAGGAATTTCTTGGAGTCAAAACCCATTCTAGTTGTGTCATACACATATCCCCTTGAAGGTCCACATAATGAAAATCAGTTTTGATATCCATTTTAAAAATCTCATCATCATATTATGATGATATGGAAAGAAAAATTATGATGGATTTATACTTAAAAATTGGTAAAAATGATTCATTATAGTCAATTCGAAGACATTCGCCAAACCATTTTCCAATATCAATGCTTTTTAGCTATTAAAATTACCTTCCACGTACATATTTCTCTTGAATACCCACTTATAGCCAAAAGGATTTACATCAACAGAAAGATCGATCAAAAGTCAAACATGGTTTTGATACATGGTATCCATGCCATAATTCATTACTTCTCACCACTATATGACTTTTGAGATATCCAATAGCTCCATATAGGATAGAGGATAATTATTTTCCATTAATAATGATTCAAAACAACAATTTACCAGAAAAACATAACACTATGGTTCTCTTACCTCTCTAACCCTCCTACACAATACATTTTTTAGGAATAATTTATTTCATGAAGACTTGTGGAATCAGTTCCTATACCAACTTGTGTGTATCATGTGTATAAAATTCATTGATGTCAATCATTCTCATACTAACCTCTTAGAAGATGTTATCCCACTAAAAAAATGACGATCTTGTGACAATTACTTCATTTTCCAAAGGGTTTTATAGGCAATATCCCCTTATTTTCTTAAGATAGACAATAAAAAAATACTTTGTGATTTATGGTTCTTGTTTTCTTCTTGAGCTATCCATAAAATACATATCTCAACCCCATTCATGAAATTTTGAAAAAATAATTCTATATTCTCCATAACTCGAAATGAATACCATTTTATGCTTTAGTTGGTACTCTGTTCAGTAAGTATGATACCCTCTACAATGAATATAAAAAAAGGATCATTTAAGGACTTCATATCTCACCATCAACCTTACTATGTCTAGTAGTTTATGGTTTCTCTATTAACCAACACTATTCCAATATGGTGTATAATGTGGAGTGAGTTGATGTAATGTCCCATAATCCTATTTAAATTAGATAATGTCTTGGTTAATATATTCACCACCTTGATCTGATTAAAATTTCTTTATCTTCTTACTAAGATGATTCTCAGCCTCATTATTGATGTCCTTGAACTTCTCAAAGAAGTGAGACTAATACCTCATCTAGTTTATAGAACCATACCTACTCAAGTTAGTGGTAAAAGTAATAAATTATGATAATTAAGATCTAGAATCTATATGTAATGGTCCACTAGAATTATTTTATACTAAATCTAGAAGCTCTACAGCCCTTTCACCACTAAAAAATGATGTTTTTGTCATATTACATTGTTAAAATGTTTGACACATTTTACGTGGATTAATTTTAAAAGATTCTAAGTAACCATATTGATAAATATTTTTCAAATTATTCTCATTTCCATGACCAAGATGGCGATTCCATAACTTGGTGTTAAATAAGTCATGAATATTTGTTTCCCTATCATTTCACAATATATTGTTTCCATAATTTTATACAAAAAGACCCCTATTCAACTATTTCATACCATAACATATGTCATCTATATCAAATTAGAATCCCTTATTTTCAAATCTAAAAAAAAATCCACCCATGTCTATATAACAAATTGAAATAATGTTCTTGGTAGCAATATAAACATGATAAGTTTTTTGTAAAACTAAAATAAATCATGTCACTATTGTGAGTTGGTTGTCTCTATTTGATAGAGAAACCAACCTCACTCTTTTGGTAGCCTATAGATGCACCTCATATCAGGAAATGTTTTTAAATCTATGTGGTTCTTGGGTTTGGATACAAATATGGGCATCATATGTAGTATCTGATACCCAATATATAAATATGGAAATATTATACTCAATAATACATGCACCTCAATATTCATCTTTATTAATTTGATGTGTACAATACCTCTTCTTGTGACCCTGATTACCAGGAACAGAACAACCTTTATCCTATTATTTACCTTAACTATAGTTCTTATTCTTCTTGGAAGGATAGTGATATAGATATTTCAACTTGGAATGAGTCTTTATACCATATTTTATTTTTCTTTAAATTTTTATTAACCATTTGGAAAATAGGTTTAACACACCCCATGTATTTATCTTCTTGTTTTGTAAGATTAATATGTTTAAAAATTATATTATCACTATTTTTCATATTATAAATCATAATAAAAATGGAGACATTTTGGATAGTGAGAATATAATGAGATCTGTGCACAAATCATCAGGGATCTTAAACCCTAAGTTTTCTAGGTGCTCAATGTAGAGAACAATATTGATTACATGAGACCTAGCTAACACAAAATCTATAACAATGAATGAGAACTATGTATTGGTGATCTCACATATCTCTAATCTTTCATTCTCTTGATAGAGATCATTATGGTGAGATTCAATGATATATGCATTCTTGTACTCATATTTCATTTGAATATTATTTAAAATATAGGATAACATGAAACATTAGGCATCCATTGATTCATCCGCATACCTGAAATAGTGATATACTTATTCCTCACTATCCTCTTTGGAACTGAACTTAGAAAGTGGGGTTTCCAAAATGTATAATTTTTATTCATAGTGCAGTAAAACATGAAAGAACCAATACCATTCCTGAAAATTGACACTGATGAGAAGGGTATACTTATATAATACGGTTCAAAATGTTGTTGTTGAAGTATTTTGATTTTCCATTTTGAAAAATTAAGAGCAGATAATCAGTTCTATTTTTGATTAAAAAAGAGATTAATAAATTTAAAATAATAAAATTCAATTAATATCCCTATATTTTGTGAAACAAAATGGCCCTCACTATCAATTTCATAATATCTTATTTCTTATACATACTAGTGTAAATGGTCCATATTCCCATTATCATAACCTATAATTAGGTCCAATGGGATATTAAAAGTGTTTTTGGTAGGTGTAACTTTCCAACACATTAACTTATAATTCCTTAATTTGTTGGTTGGACTCCATAATCCTAAAATCCTGTATAAATATTTCCCCAAACTTTTCCTCTTAGTTACACGAACTCCTTATTAGGTATTAAAACCTTGATGTGAACTAAGTTATGTCAAGGAAAAACTTGAAGTAAAAAATAACACGATAACTGAAATCACCTGTACTAGGGTTGGTCAAGAACTTTGAACTATGATCTCATTTCAAACATAAGTAGTGGAAAGATATGAAAAATTTATATTTCAATTAGATGGATATTTTTTATTTATGTTTAGAAACCAATTTTATCTTTTCCCATTACTTGTTAATATAATTTGTATTTTACTTAAGTGATTAACCATATCTGATGAAAACATTTACTCATTATGAATCTATATTTTATTCCATATTTCATGCTCGTTAATACATTTATCTAGTGATCAATTATTATTCACAAACATTAATAATAATCATGAAAATACAAAAATAAAATATAATTAGCTTGATCATTAGATTCTATAATGGTTATATTATCTATAAGATAATAAACTAACCCTCAAACCTAGATTAAACTACATGAACTTTGATGTGGTTCATGTTGTAGCATTCCACTTTTTGTCCTATGTATTATCTTGATTAGTTTCCCCTTCGCTCCTTGACTTCGACTGCCTCCTCTCAACTAGTAGATCCATAGTTACAAAGTTTTTTACTAACATTTAGGTGAGGGGATCCAATAGATTGGATAAAAGGGGTTTATATAAAAGAAAAAATGGGCACAGATGCCCTTACATACTAAGGGGATGGGATGAAACAAATGACATCATTTTTATTTAGCCAAAATAAATTAAATGAAACCAATCACATAAAAAGGGTTGGAATAATCTCATGATCATCCAAACAACATACAATGCGAATAAATATTAAAAATTGTTATAAATTACTTTGATTCATTCATTAATTACGACAATGTGCCCCATATTAATCCAATTAATTCAACTTATCTTAATTATATCTAAAAATAGTTAACTCTCCATCATATACAATTTTAAGAAAAATTAATTTCTTTTATAGTCATTGAATTACACAAGTGTACTATCAAAAATTTTAAAATTGAAATAATTTTGATATATAATTATCAATCTTATGACATGGACTTCAATTTTTCATGTAAATGACACACAAAATACATGTGATTATGTTTTATTAAACATTTAATTTTTCTCTATGAAAAATTGGGAACACTATCTAAAAAAGACTAAAAGGTGTGTAATATAGTTTGTGATGTGTTCAATCTTATACATGTGTCCATAGACCACACCTTGGGACTAGGCATGTTTCCTAATATAAATTCTTTTGAGGTAATGGCATGTAGTCCATGTCACATAACATGTGAGCTCGGTGCTGTATAGTATGTATGTCCTCATATCATGTATCTAATACATGAAACATTGGGACACCCAGTGTTCTCAACCATAAAATAAGGGGTACCACAAGACATGGAAAGTGGTTTCACGACATGTAGTTATTTTATCCATGTGAAATTCTATTAAAATATACTTATTGATCTACTTTTGTCAGATCTTATATCATATTTCATCGAATATTTTTGACTTTATAATGAGACATGGATATGAAAATAACACACACTATGTATGATAAAAGTACATGATGTGTCCTCTAGTTTTTTCATAGAAAATCATTTGGAACCTCTATATGGTTTGAATCAAATGATTTTTCATTTTTAATAAATAACTAATTACTTATTAAGTTAAAAATAATGAATAGATGAAGATAAAATGATGTTCAAATATTAAAATGAATCAATATATTTAAAATAAAATGTAAACCCATGAAAAAAATCAATGAATAATGAATAATTAAAAATTAAACATGTGACCACTCTGATACCACTTATAGGTACCAAATGTAGCTGAATCATCCTTTGAGGGTATTAGAAAATAAATTATTAGTTTTAATTTATGTGAAATTGTTGTTTCACATTATTAAGACATCAAGTCCAGTGAAAACAATTGATTACCTAACTAGATTAAAATTTCAGAACCCAAAGAGAAGGATATTCCCATGTAATTTATAATTAATTAATAATTATATATGGAATTACCTTAACTTGTAATTCTCTATTAATTGATTATTTGGTTAACTAGATATCATCATTCCATCTTTTTATTATAGGATAAAAGTGCAGAATCCATGTTGTAGTGATCCATACGCGCACCAAAATATCTGAACATATTTGTAGACATAACTTGTGCTATCATGACCAATCCTAATTGCTTGTGTTGTTCGTGGTTGATCACAATAGTATTATTCATGAAGGAGGAAAAAATCTTGATTCACTCTCTAATTCATGAGTGAGAAGGAAGAAATTTTTCATACGATATCTATAGATCTATATCTATTCCTTGAGAGAGTATTTTCTATCCACTACGCAAAATAAAAGATAGAATGTGAAAGTAATAAAATGAGATATATTTTATAAATGGCTTAGGGTTGTAAAATCACACACAAGAACCTATCCAACCTAATAATTCATAGTTGAACCCATGTATAGTAATAATAATAAAAATAATGTTAATATCTTAACATGAGAAACATATTAAGAATATAAATAAATATCATTTATACCAATTCTAATTGGACCATTAATCTTAGTCAGATTTCCTTAATTTACAGTTACCAATATTTGGATAATGGATTCTTATTAAATAAATGTTACTTTATTCCATCAAGGGACTGAAGGGATAAATCCTATCTCCCATTATTCTTGAATTCAATACTACTTGTGATTCAACCAATATATCCTATGGCACCATGATCATATTCCATCACGATCTTTGTTAATACCTCAAATTTCATGATTCATGATATCCATCGATGACAATATTGAAGTTTATGTACTGATACACACATCCGTATATAGGAATATCTAATGACACATGGAAATGTAAAATTCCTATCAAAATGTCTATTCTCATAACCTTATGTCTTGTTTATTATAACACGAGCCACAACTTAGTTGGTGATGACTCTTTAAGTGCATCCACAAGATCTAGGTTTGAATCAAGGCAGAGTCATATTTCCAGGTGACTCTAGCAGGCAATGTTTGGTACTGTAGCAGCTATAACTATTCACCTTCGAGCCTCCAGTTTGGGCCTGGAGTCCTTTAGGACGTTGGGATGCCCAAGGAATTCAGACTAGTTAAGGATTTTGAGCCACCTAAAGGCCTTTAGGACACCTAATTCCCTTTGGGCCACCTCATATAGATCATGAAGTATAGATGAAACTAGACAGACCAAAGGACCTTGCTCTAGATGAGGACTCAGAATAGGTGGTTTCATCTAAAAAAATCTCTCTAGATTTGGGAAAATGAGAGGGTTTGGAAATTTTAATTAGGATCGGGCTTGTTCACCTCTACACAACCATTGCTATCCCAAAAATTAATGTTAAGGTGGGAAGATGACTTCATAGTCTAGAAGCTGGGAGGGGAATTTTCAAGTAGTAATGTTTGGGATTAATTCTTATAAGACCTTTACCTCATGTAATCCAAGAAGAATACAGTCCTTTTAAGGGTTCCCCCTCATCCTTTGAGGGGTGGGGCATCAAAAATCAATAAAAATAAGGCCTTCAGGCCATTTAGTCATATGTATTAGGGATTACTCAGGGTGAACATCATAAAAATGTGTCTCAACGGCTTATAAGCCTCATAACCCTAATATCCTATATTTTATTTCTCCTATCAGATAATATCATCCATATATTGAACAAATATTTAATAACAATATTTAGAAACCTCTAGTTACTCATCCTACATAGAAACATCCATGACCTTTCAGTGAGATATATATTCTTAGGACATTATTAATTATAAGATTCATGTATAAGAACAACAATGATTTGATAAGAAACATCATTAATAATGAAAATATTTAATCCTGTTCTAAGAAAGTAGGTTTTAGGGTACCAACTCCAATAGAACTTATGAATTATTGATAATAAAATAAAAAGGGGGAGAATTTCTCAACCATAGGTTTTAATATTGTATTTTTAATGTCTGAGAGTCCATTAAGATCTATTTTAAATGTGTGAGTAAGTACAGTAAGAAACATTGGATTATCATTTGGTTAAATCAAATTAATCAAATTATATATTTTATATATCTAGGTCTTGAAAATGAAACAAATCAGATTTAAATGATATCTCTGTTTAATTTGTATTAAACTATATTCAATATTATATATTTATATATAATATTTCAATTTTTATATTTTATAATATTTATTAAAAATCTTGTTTTCTTTTGTAGTGTTGTTCTAATATATCAAATGATACATGGTCTGAGGTATCTGTTTCCTAGATCACTAGGACGAGTCAAAGTGACACATTTCTCTATTCTCGCCTCCCTATATGCAAGTGATTTTTGACTAGTACTGATGGAAGAATTTATAAAGATGGGATACTATGACCCTAATATTAGGTAATCATCAATAATATACATATTATGATTAGTGGTAATCAATAAATATAATAATTAAAAATGGTGGTAAACAACCCAGATAAATATATCACATGCGATAACTAAATGAGTGTTTGTTAGTCATATATTCAATCAAAAAGATCCTCAGAGGTGATGGATTAATATATGAAATATCGAAATGATAAAATAATAAATAGGTACAGAAAAAAATCCCAATATATCTTAACATTACCTGTATCTTTGATTAGATCCACCTACAATGTATCTTGACATAGGGTCCTTTCCCATCGCGTGACCCCTAACTAGAATTCTACACACATACCAATATTATTATGAAGGGTGTGAGTAATAAACCCATTTGGAAACCATTAACATGTACTCAGAAAAATTTATATATATATATATATATATATATATTAGTGGATGAAAAAATGGTAAATAAAAAAATTAAAACAGAAGGATAAATGAACCCATTTTGAGTTCTCATACATTTACCAGACCAACAAAATTCTAGGAAATACCTCATGCGATCGATACCGAATGAGATATATATTTATAAAAAGAATCCAACACTAGTAATTAGAAATTGATCAATGTAAGGCCTCAAAATATCCTGCCTATTTCATGATCAAATCCTTCACCTCAGGGTATGGTCCCATGGATAAGTTCAATATCTACTAATCATTTCAAATACATCCTGAGGTGGGAATCTCAATATACAACCTCTCACACAGGATGAACAATCCCTTTAGATGTGATGTAATATTGAGAGGTATCATGTATCCCCCATCGATAATGTGTCCCAAAGAAGAATCATAATAGATACTATCCTACGTAATCCAACTAATCCCTCAAGGGTAGGTCCCATGGTTACATCTTTAAGGACATATCATATAATAAGTATTAATGTCATCATGTACAATCCCCCAATCCCCTTGGATCACACGATATCTAACTAGAAATCCCCAAATATGATGTCTATTGAAATGGATATACGTACCTCCCTTTATTCCACCCACTACAACACTACATACATTTTAATAACTCTCACAAAAAACTTCCTATTGAATGTATTTCATCAACTATACTCAAAAACAAAGTTATGAGGTCAAATGAACCCCAAAAAATCTTATAAATATCACATAATCCTAATAAATCCAAGAAGACAGTCCTCCAAAACTCAATTAAATAATTTTAAATTTCAATATTATTTTTCCATTACAACCATATCTACCCTCTATAGGGTTTATCCTAGTAACCCAAACTCTGTAAACCACTTTGATACAAAAAAAATCTCAAGAAAACATTTCACCCTCATGAAAAAAACCATACAATCTCACAAAAATTCTATAAAAAGTTAAGGAATTAATAAATGTTTCTTGAGAGAACTCACACACCAATACATGCCACTAAATTTGAGCACAATCCACTAAATACATACAATTTTTCCAAATTAGGGATATGAAATGTGTAAAAAATAAACACTAATAGAAAGAGGAATCTATAGAATAGAAGACATCAGCCTTATGTAAATAGATCTAATATGAGGACCGACACTTCCAAATGAGAAAATAGGATTATGGAGAAGTAAAGGAACCTAAGACCTTAAATTTGTGTTCTGGTTAAATGGTGGTTTATATAGGATGAAAGAAGGGACAGAAAGGGCCAAAGGGTGAAATTATAGACTAATATCTAAAAAATAACTCATATGATCTTTGAGTACCCAATGAAACCTTATTGGGTACCTAGTTACCCTATTGGGGGATTGTTCAACCAATACCATACAATTTATGGGGATATATCCCGTACAAGGATACTACATAGTACACTAGGTACCTAGTAGTCTAGATATTGGTTCTCAGTGCCCTCCCACATTATATTTTAATTGGGGGGGGGGAGGGGGTACCAGACTTGGAAATAATACCAAGCCTAGGTAATCTATAAATATTCCCTAAATCAGAAAAGATAGATAATTTTTACTAAATAATGATACTCAAATTTATATCTAAAATTTTAGGGAGATTACAAATTCCACCTATAATGGATTTTATTCCTCAATAAGTATATCAAGTGATCCTCAATAAATAAATCTATCTATTAGGCTTATTTAAAAAAATCATACTCCAAGGTATCCTTCTGGACACACCCTTACTTCAAAAATACCCAGACAAGTGGAACTACATTATATTTTATCAGTTTATCAATTTAACCCATGATAGATCCCATACTTTCCTCAAAAGATTCATCCAACTCTAACACAACATCACCAGGTTGATCTCATACTTTCAATTCCATGATATATGAAACACTTCATGTATACCTATATAACCATGAGGATGACTCAAATAGTAATTCATTACACCAATCCACTCTACAATCTCATAAAACCTACAAAACACCGCATGACGTTTCCAAGTCTCATCAGACGTTTATTCCCTAACAAAGGCGATTCCAACAAAAATCCTTATCACTACTGGTGGAGTCCTTAGGTTGTTTAATTTGGTTGGAATACAAGTACTAATAACTTTGAGTGGTTACCAACTACTTCCTAGTCAATTGAAACTTTTATATTGTATTCTATACCATGATTTACCCGATCATAACTAACTCACTCAAATTATACTCATATAATGGTATGAGGAATTTTATACCATATAAAACCTAAAATGGATCCATCTAGATTAAAGCCTA
The DNA here is from genome assembly GCA_963277665.1 of Viscum album. NCBI lineage: Eukaryota > Viridiplantae > Streptophyta > Magnoliopsida > Santalales > Viscaceae > Viscum > Viscum album. The sequence goes on along the minus strand of OY728143.1, from coordinate 2,078,281,806 downwards.
AAAAATATTATAATTTAGAAAATTTACCAAGGCTATATGGTTATCCCATGATACTCCAAAATCAATCATGCATGAATTTAGAATATTACTATGTATCAATATCATCCTCTCATATTTCATGTCTTTCCATAGGCGATACACTATAGTCAACATCATCTAGAAGACCACATAATTTTGTAGTACCTTATATAATATAGAAATGAAACACATGTCCTAATTTTATATTATTATTGTATATTCCCTAATAAATATCACTATCTATCACACATAAAAAATTCCTAGATTATCTATTAAATTATTCTCTTAGATACTCAAGAAATATACAACCTTTATCATCCAGTTAATAACTATCCACAATTTATCACAACACATTGGGGTCCTAGGTAGTTAATGATGAATTATATGGTAAAATCATACCACCTACACAATAGGATAAGAAGTTATTGAAGTAACCCATCTAGTTACTAGTTATCCACCCATCTCCTTTGGTACATAAATCAATAATAAAGAAATACCAAAATATATTTCATTATACTAGGAGACAAAATTTGTGCCTGATATCATGGTATATATTAGTTAACCTTATATAGAATACCAAACATGGGGCATCAGAGTCTTTTATCAACTCATTTCCCATAGAAGTAGTGACCACCACTCTATCATTGACATAAAACAATCATCCTATATAAATCCCATATTAGGATTGGGTTATCTCATATGATCTGTTCCTAAATCATAAGTTAATATAAGTTAGGATATTAGATACCCTTTACTTGGTCCATGATAGAGGTTGTAATTTCCAAAGGGGAGAAGGTCACATCCTCTTTTAAAGATTACATATTAATTAAAAATTCAATGAGAAATCTTATCAACATACACTCTTCATTTGTAATAAAAAATCTCTTATCCCAAGTCTTTATACTACGATAATTTTTGATGATATCACTGTTACCTAGGTATTAAATCATCTAAAAATCGAATGTATATAGATACTCAACACAATGCATCTACCATTGGTTAAACTCCCCCAGATATAATATTTACTTCAAGATATTTTAGATCATATAGATAAAAAAACCACATCAAAGATATAATGATGCCAATATTTCAAAGAGTGAACCATAATAATTAACTCCAAATATTTGGTAGGGTAGTTCTGCTCATGGGATAGTAGATTACAAGACCTATAAGATGTTACCTAGTCTCCTTACATAATTAAATCTCCTAATGTAACCCTAGAGTATCACAATACATTCTATAACAATTACTTATATTTGGTAGAACAAAAATTGGGGTAGATATCAAACTCACTTCAATTTATTAGAAGCCTCTTCACATTGACCAGTACACCCAAATTTTAACCCCTTATTGGTCAGTTTTGCCATCAATGATTACAAGTGAGAGAAATCTTAAATTAATCTCTTTTAATAAATATCTAGTATAATAAAATTACTAAATTAAAATAAATGCTTATGTTTTCACTAAGATATCACAACCACAAATTTCTATTGGTTGACTAATATCCCAGAATATGATATATTTTGACCAATGAAGTGCACAAAATAAATCCTGAAGTGACACTTCAAGTACTTATAATTAATCCTATGTGATTGAAGTTTACTCAACTCATTTTATAGGTTCTTGAAAAGTAACTCTTAGTTACTTTAATATGCTAAAATATCATCAATGAAAACTGTGATGAAGAAGTCCAGATAGGGATAGAAAATTTGGTTCATGAGAGACATGAAAACTGCCAGAACATTCTTCAAACTGAATTTCATTTTAAGATATTCATACAAATCATACCTTATCTCAAATAATTTTTTGATAGATATTATTTTCCAACATATATTTAATGATATCCAGATTATAATTTAATCTTATAGAACCATCCAGATACCCTTAACTAGTCAAATAAGATATATATCCAAGGTATACCTATTCTTCACCACAACACGGTGTATATTTGGGTAAACTATAAAAAATATTAGGCTACCATTTTGGTTTTTTTGGGGAATAAAATAAGATCACCATAAGAGAGGAACTCAGGTGAATAAAACCCTCACTTAAAGGTTATTAAACTACACCTTACACACCCTGAAATCTGCTAGTTCAATTTAATAAGAAGGTATAAATATAGGCCAATTCTTAATATGAGATAAATCATAATCTCTATCTCATTTTTAGGATGAAAACCAAAGAAATCACCTAGAAAAACATCCTATAAATAGAACACAACCCCGGAAAAAACAGCAGATATCATCACCCGTTCTATTGTAATAACCATACCCACCACATGTGCTATGATAGATCCTATCTAGCCAAGGTCAGTTCCTAATCTACCTACCTACACATTTGATTCACCCATGAGAAAAATACTCTTCTCCCATTTGGGAAGTATATTATATTTAGATTATACTGAAATTAATGCGATCACAAAGGTGTTATATAACCCATTGAAAGTATATTGTTAAACCTCACAATATATTGGATATGGAAATTCTACAAATATGTATATCCTCCAACCTCTATAGAAATTTATGAGCACCTCCATATATGACCTAAAATCTTAAAAAGAGTCATATCAAGAGAAAAATACTTGAAAAAAACTCAAAAACATACACCAAAATAGACATAACCTAGGAAGATATAAATGAATAAGATTCTCAAAGATAAAAAAGTAACATAAATAGTTAAAGAAACTAAAAATAAAACTCCCATGATAGAAGGAACATTTAATCTATAATATAAAACATGGACCAAGGAATATAATCTGACTGCATCAGTTCCTTGAAAATAGATCCACAATCCATATCTCACATTAGGATCCCATGCTTATGGAATTTGTATCTATTACTACCTTTGAGACCCTTAAAAAATCCCTTGGCCATCCTCACAAATGAATTCATTCTATCTATTTTAGGTTCTCTTTACCAATATTGAGAAACCAATGGTTGTGTCTTTCTAATTCTTAATGATTCATCCTTGTATATAATAATTGGAGATTCCTCATCATTCTATATGAAAAACACTCTATTGACTAGATGATTGGAATTGTGGAAATTACCCATCAACACATAGTAAACACTATTAAAAAACTAGCCTTTAACATCACTTCTATTTGTCAGTTCTAGAAAACCCCCTGATAAATGGCATATTTATCAGTACTTATTTTTGTTGTACTGATAAAGAGAAGCTTTATCAGTGCTTTATTTTCAGCAGTGATAAAGGGTATCCTTTATCATCACTTTATTTTTAGCACTGATAAAGGGTACCCATTAATTTCACTGATAAATATTTATTTCATTAGTACTTTTTTGGAAATGATAAAGTTCCAAACAAATAAAATGATTGAATTAAATAAATAAAAAATAAAAATGAGTTTATTAAAAAAATATTGCAGATTTTATTAATTAAATAATTATTGATAAAAATGTATAAATTGATAATACATTATTAACTTTTAAACATTTTATTAATTAGATAATTATGATAATTAATGTTATTATATTGTATATATTAAATATATATATATATATATATATATATATATATTAATTTATATAAATATGATTTCTATATGATGAAATATTTATTCAATTTACATAAAATAGTCATTTATTTATTAAATAGTGGGTTGTAATTAAAAATTAGTATAAATTTAAAATATGCTATAATTGTGTAGTGGTTGACATATAATTTAATTCTATTTTATTTTTAAATTTAACATAAATCAAATGTGTGTTTTATTTATTTCACATACACGTAATTAATTCATTTTATATAAAATGCACACACACAAAACTTAACATTTTTTAGTAATGTTAAACATGACTTATTCTTAATTTATTCAATTCCACTCATTTTTAACATATACATATGCACTTAAAATTAAATATTTATTAATAATGTAAAAAATATATTTGTAAAAAATATTTATAAATAAATATATTTATAAATGTACATTTACAATATTTATAAATGTACATTTACAATATTTATAAAATTATATATTTATAATTATAAATAAATAAATAAATATTTTAAAAGTATCTTTATAATTATTTTAGGATCAAAATATAATTTAGATATTCAATTACCAGAGGGTGGGGGGGTGAATTGTAGGTTTAATTTTTTTTTCTTTTAACCTTAAGGAAATATATTTTTAACAAATATAAACAAGGAAAATTAACAAAAAATCTATGGTTCTTACATAAAGGGATAATTGGGAGGGCCCTGGTCCAATTATAAGAAAACTAAACATAAACAAGTTAAACTTAAAGAAACATAAGAAAGTTTATCGGAGAGAAATATCTTACCTTAAAGCATATAGAATCTTATTTATCTGAGTTAAATATATATAAGAAAGTATAATAAAGTTATACTTTATTTATTTTAAAAAATATAGCGAAAATAAATCTTTTAACAACAACAAGTGAACACGTAGGAAATATTTTAACCCAAAGAGAAGGGTATCCAACAACCTTGGATAAAGGTCCCTTGATTTACACTTTCAAGAAAGTGTATCTTACCCAAACCAGGGTAAGCCCATGATAAGAATATCCGAGTCTGTCTTACTATCCCCACAAGCCCTTAAAGTTTAAGGTTTTTAGCACCTCTATCTTCCCATCCAATTAATTCCTCTAACTTTAAGGTATTTATCACCTCTATCTTACTATCCCCAAAATTCCTCGATTTTATACAACAATAATTGGAATCACACTAAGCTGAAAAAGATGTTCACGGCAGAACAAGATGTTCAAAAATTGCACAAGGCATGAGTGTCTCTCTCTCTCTAAAAATCATTTCACCACCTCATAAAATGTAATAACTAGATTTATGTGTATGTATGTTGAGATTGTTCAAATGAGATTCTATTTATAGGAAAGTATTCCCATGGTGAGTTCCCTCCTCCAATGGTCATATTTTTCCTTAAATTTCAGAGAGACCTGTACACATGTCACTCAACCAATGGTTAGTAATAAACAAATTGTATGAAATAATTTTATTTAGGGGAAACATAGTAAGAATTATCATGAATTAGAAAAAATAATATGTAATGAAACTAATATCATGTTTAAGAAAATATGATCTGATAAAATTTATACAACATGTTAGGAAAGTAAATTGGATTAAAAAAATATGAGTAATCAGAATCTAGAAATTATAAAATTCAGAGTCTCAATATATAAACAATAGAATTCTAGAAAAATTGATATTTGGAGTTTTAATTCAAAGGAATTTGGAGTCTAAATTCTGAGAATATTGCGTTAGAATATTAGAGAATTTGGAGTTTGAATTTCAGAGAATTTAGAGTCTGAATTTCAGATAATTCAGAGTATGAATTTCAGAGAATTTTGAGTCTAAATTCCTGATAATCTGGAGTCTTAATTTCAGATAATTTGGAGTCTTAATTTCAGTTTTTTCAGAGTCTTAATTTCAGACAATTCATATCCTGAATTTAAGAGAATTTAGAGTCTTAAAATAGTAAGACTCTTTTTCTAATGAAGTGTAACATTCCTAGATTTTTAGATAAGGATCAAAATTTTTTTCTTAACAAAAAATGGTTAGACTTGGTTTAAGAAGACATTAAATAAGACACTGAAAACCAAGGTAAGGATAAAAATTTTCTTAGAGAAAGAAAATTGTCCTTATGAAAAAAATTCTTAGTGAAAGATAACCTTCCTTAAGAAAATGTGTTTGTGATTTTCAAAAAATAGAGGAATGGAAAAGTCATAAAGAAACCTTATTGACACAACAATTATAAATAAATAATTATATATATTTAAATAAATAATAAGATTATTATAAATTTACTTAAATAAGGATTATATTTAATATATTTATTAGATATATATATATATATGTATAATTATATCAATATATATAATGATATAAAAATTATTTGTAAAAAGTTTTTTATAATTATAAATAAATAATTATAAAAATATAATAAATATATTTAAAAAATTATATATTTACTATATCAATATTGATATATATTCATTAAGTATATATAAATATTTACAATTTTTTTATTTATACTTATAATTATAAATCCTTTATCCGTACTTAAGTAATAAGTGCTGATAAAAGCATCTTTATCAGTAATTTTTTTCACACAGATAAAGTTGAGGCTTTATCAGTGCTGATAAAATGAATATTTATCAGTTCTACAACTTTAGTGATAATAAAGATTCCTTTTATCATTACTTATTATTGAAGTGTTGGTAAAAGTACCATTGATCATCACTTATTTGTAAGCGCTGATAAAAGTGTCCAAATCTATTAAAAAACCATAACCATTTGTGAAAATATCGTGATATCAGAAGCTCTCTATGGATGCCACCCACTTCCAGCACTCCTCCATAGTGAATCAAAGCTCGAATCACACCACTTGACTACCTACATTTTGTCAAATATCATTTTTGATATCTGGTGTTATATTATAGTTAGGGTTTACGAAGAGGGTCTCAAATTTTCTTTAACATAGCGAGGTAGGCCTTCCAATTTTCATTGTGTATTTTTGGTTTCATTTTTGATTTATTCTTCGATGATGAAATTATTTGTACTCTAGTTATTGTATAGTTTTTTTATTTTATATTTTTAATTAAATTATTTTTTTATGATCCGTTGTTTGATTGAATACCGATGTATGAACCCTCTCAATATATGGAGTTATTGGTTATATCTGACACCGATCCTTGGATTTATTCATTGTTGTTTTGCTGCTATGTTTTATATCTTCTTAATAATTTTTTTTCAGTATATATATATATATATATAAATATTTATAAATTTTTATTCATATTCTTGTTTATTGATTACTGGTTTGAAGCACATTGGTGGCTCCCTAATGATTATATTTATGCTGATACATTTCATGGACACCTCAGATGACATGCAGCTTCATATGCTATTTTCAGGAACCAAGTTAGTGGAGTGATGTATGATCCTTTATTTTTTATACATGTCATAGGATCTAGTTCATATTAGAATTCACTATTTTCCTTAGTTTTCTTATGGAGTAGATTCAAAGGGACCGCCCTCAGTTAAGCACATGGGGTTTTATCACTTCAAGCCTTCACTTTTTGAATCATTATGGTGCCTTTAGTTCACGTTATTTTTTGGATATCATGTTTTTATCTATTCCTAATTTATTATTGAATATAAGATAGGTTTTATATGTGACATGGATGTACTTATATATATATATATATATTTCTTTATTAGTTTCAATTATTTTTTATCTAACATGTATACCTATATCAGGTAATGATGATTTTGGGTATGCATGTCCATTGATCCCAAGGGTCATGCTAGAATTCTGTTCGACCTCTTGTAAGAACTGTTTCTATTTGGGGGGGGGGAGCACCTCCCATTTATGATTTTTTACACCTAAAGTTTATACCATCCTTTATTCACTTTGAGGTGTATTAGAGTCCATACGATGATCTGACCTGGTGTTTTTTGGGTAATTCAGTCTAGGGTCATTACATTATCCATTTTTGGTTTACACCTATAATTTTTAGTGATAATATAATTTATAACTACCTTTATCTCCATCTCTTCATCATATTACTTGAGATGATTCGACATAGTATATCCCTCCTTGTACTTATCTTGTATCAGAGACACAACTAATAAAATGATTCCTTAAAAATATGATGCGTCGCCTATGTGAATTATATTGGAATCCTTCTCACCCTTACTCTCTCTACGTGGTTGATAATTAAGTATATGGGATTCCATAAAATCTAACTTATATTCTTGGTATAATATAATGCGTTAGTGTCTAAACTACTTATATCAGATTTTACTGGATATGAGTTTCCATTTCTCCAATTTAGATCGTAAGGAAGGTGATGTAGTCATGTAACATTCCATTATCTACAAAAATAAATAACATTTATTACATTTTAATGATTACTGATTTTGATGATATTAATTATTATATTATATATCCCACTGTTTTTCAAATCCCAAAATCTCTTATTGTTGGATTTGGAATATATAGGAATTTAGATATTCTAGTATAAATTATCTATATTTCCCTTCATCAAAGTATTAATCCACTCAAACAAATATTTATTCCCAAATGCACCAAAATTATAAAAACATAATGATAGTTCTTTCTCTTTTACCATAAGAATTATTACTTGATCCATGAAACCACTAATCTAGTTGATTGGATGAGAGTTTATTATTATTGTTTATCATATTTTATTTTCTTATTACTCCTTAATTTTATATATTATATTTTTATTTTTTAAGGGATTTAAGAAATATTTGATGTGGAGTAAGTTTTTTCCTAAATTCAATTACCAATTTTCATCAACATATAGAAATTATTTGAAACAATAAAATGTTGAATTTATCTTATTAGAATTGGCTACAATTTTAACTTTTGATGATGAATATATTATGTGTATTTATTTATATATTGTATAAAATCAACATTTTATGAACCCAATAGGAGAGATATAAACTGAAAATTGATGAACTCTAATTATTTGAAAAACCAATATGAATATGGAGTTGAAGAGTTCATCAAGTTTTCAAGAGAGAATGCAGAAGACCCTTCTGAAATCCTCTTTTCTTGTTCATGTTGTTGTTATTTAAGAAAAATTAGTCCAGAAGAGTTGGAGGAACATTTGATTTGTCAAACAATAGGCCAAATCTATATATATTGGACTAAACATGGGGAAAAAATGAATGTGGACATCATTTGGGATGATACTATGGTTTATGAATCATTTGATATGAATACCTTTGTAAAAGATGATGGAGAATTCATTGAATAAATGACAATATCAATTGAAGATGACCTTCATGATTGTTTAATGTTTTTTGAGGAGTTAAATAGCTATTCCAAGAAACCATTGTATACTGGTTGTGAAAAATACAAAAAATTCTCAGCTGTATTGAAGTTATATAATTTGAAAGCAGGTACGAAATGGAGTGACCCCCACTTTATAGAATTATATGGTCTTCTAAAAGATATGATACTAGAAGAAAATTAACTACCATGCCAAAAATATGAAACTAAATGAATGTTATGTTCAATGGGAATGATCTCTAAAAAATAAATTCTTGTCCAAATGATTCTATTTTGTTTATCAAGGACCATGAATCACTTATAAAATTTCCTAAGTGTAGATCACATTGATCCAAGGAAAACGAATCAAGTCATTTGATATATGTATGCTATATTCTTATAATTCCATGGCTTATAAGACTATAAGAATGTTAGGAAACCATGAGATAGTAAACATGGCATGAATATAAAAGAATTAAATATGATAACCAAATTCATCTAACATATTCTCCTCAGTGGAAGAAAATTGATTATGAGTATCCTAAATTTATAGATGAGATGAGAAACTTTCATCTAGAATTATTTATAGATAGAATAAATCCTTTTGGGTAATAGAGTAATACTCACAGTACATGGACCATCATGTTGGTAAATTATTACTAGCTAACATGGTTATGAATGAAGTGCAAATACATTATGTTTTCTCTTCTAATATCTAGACCAAAGAAACCCAGTAATGATATTGATGTCTATTTGGCTCCATTGATCAAAGATCTCAAATTGATGTGGGTTATGCTGTATGGAATGAAAAATGAATTCCCCACTTATGGAAATTTAGTAGGCTATAACACTAAAGGAATGTTGGAGTGTCCCATTTGTGAGAAATTCACATACTCAGTTCAAATAAAACATTCCTCAAAGACTGTGTTTTTAGAACATCACACATGTTTACCTTGATGACATAAGTACAGATTCTAGATGACATCAATCAATGGGAATATCAAACAAGGTATAACACTATCTTTAGTAATGAACGATCAACTGTACAAAAAATCAAAAAATATTGACACTATTTTCGGTAAACCATTTTAAGAAAACCTTACAAAATCTGGTTGGAAGAAGAGATCAATTTTATTTGAATTATCGTATTGGAAGTTTTTATATGAAAGATTTTTTTTTTGATTTCATGAAGGTAGAAAATAATATATTTTATAGTTTTATTAGCTTGTTATAAAATGTTCCTGAAAAAAATAAATATGGAATCAAGGATAGGTTAGACTTGATTTAAATAGGGATAAGGGAAGAGTTGGGACTAGGGAAAGGTAAATGGTGGTATTTTCTTCCTCCTGTAGCTTACACTCTATCCAGAGAGGAAAAATTTCAATTTTTAATTTTACTTACTATTGTAAAAGTTCCATAGAAATATTAATTAAATATCAATAATGTCGTGTCAATGACTAGTTTAAAGTTATAAGGACTGAAATCAAACAAATTTTATGTTTTCCTGAACGATTTAATGCTGGTTTCATTTTGTTTCATTCTACATCAAAATGTATGACAAAAGTTAACCAGACTCTACTTATTTTCCAAAGCCATATGCAGTAAAGTTATAGACCCAAAAATGTTTCCCATGATGAATAAAGATATTGAAGTCATATTATGTGAATTAGAGATGTTCTTCCCACCATAATTCTTTGATATAATGGTCCACATGATGGTTTAGTTGGTTAGAGAGTTTCAACTATGTGGTACTATCCATTATAGATAGATGTGCCCAATTAAGTGATATATGATGATTTTGAAAGGGTATGTCATGAATTGAAGTCAGCCAGAAGGTTATATTGAAGAATGATATATTTTTGAGGAAGCTATTGAATTCTATACCGTTTACCTATCATATGTTGAAATCATTAGTCTCTAAAAGCCTCGTCATAGTGAAGTCCTTAGAGAGAATGTATTTCCGAAAGAGTTTTTGTTATAGTTACCTTGACAGATCGAGAGAAAGCACCTCTTTACATATTAGATAATAGTTAAGGTGTTGATCTATACATTTAATACAACAACGAAATTCTTAGAGTTTTTTATCCATTAAGGGATAAAGGATGGATATCAAATAAACATAATCGACAGTTTATTGGATGGTTTAGAGAAAAAATATAATAAAATTTATCAAAAAATATGAATTTAATTTTCTAACAACTTCAATGGATAGCTAAAGGAATGAATGAAAATTTTATATCTTACACTGGTTTTGTAATCAATGGTTATACGTTCTATACAAAAGAACACGATGAATTCAGAACGATGCAAAAAAGTGGTGTTACTCTTGTGGAAGAAGTGATGCAGATATCTGGTTCCAATGATTGAAATCCAATTTATATATATATGTCATATTTTGGCGTTATCAAACAGTTATATGAGTTGGATTATACAACATTTCAAGTGATTATTTACCATTACAAATGGGTTAACAACATAAATGGAGGGAAAGATGATGAAATTGGATTTGTAAAGGTGAATTTCAGTATAGAAGGGGAAAAGATGAGACGTTTATAATGGAATTAGAAGTTGTGTAATCATTTTATGTCTCTGATCCAACAAACAATAATTGGTTGATTGTCTTGCTGGTAACTAAAACTAATGTTGGGTCAGATTAAATTCAATCAAGGATCACCATTTGATTGGGACATCACAATTATTTCATGCTAGTTCCAATTTATAAAATGTCTTGTACATTATAGGGGACCACAAAGAGGGGATTTGGATTCTTGATAGTGGAACCGAATCCTTGAAACATTTAATAAAAAATAGGGTTCAATGAGAAGGTAATTTTTTTTTTAATATATATGTTTTTCTTCATAATATTATATGTTCTCTACTACATTAATATAATCTAAATTAACGGTATGACTACTCAAGTAGACAATGTATTCTATAAATAATGATATTACCAATCCCATGGAAGAACAAAATATAATAAAGGAAATAATTTGGAAATACGTAAAGGTAAAGTTAAGATTGACTGTATCTATTTTACTGAAAAATTATATAATAGATCGTTGATTTAATTTTCATTATTCCCTATAGTGTTTATTTATTTTAGCTAATTTTTGTCCATCTATCATGCCTTTAAAATAAGAAAAATGACATCGTCTCTATGAAATCACATAGGTAATCTTGATTTTTATACAGTAAAATAATTATTTATAGAATTAATGTATTGTTTCATATTTATTTTTAATTTTCTTAATATTACTAACATAATAATTGTTTTATTATACATGTGGATTCTTTTGTTTGAGTTATGGTGCGTTATCCATATTTCATTCTTTTATAAACAAAAAAATTCTAAGACTTCCTCTCCCTCAAAACCTTTTCGTCCGTTTATTCGTGAATTTTTCATTTTATTTCAAGTTACCCCCACTTCATTTTTAAGAAGAGCAACAACACTGACTATGCTCAATTACATAGGTAATATTGTTGTTTTCAAAGTAAAATAATTTTCCATAGAATTAATTTATTTTCTAATATTTGTGATTAATTTATTAAATTTTAATATTAATCAAATAATATTTTTTTCTTATACAGGTGGATTCTTTTGTTCGAGCTAGGGTGCTTTGTCGTTTTTTAATGCATTTATTCACCAAAAGATCCACAAAATTGTTCTCCCTAAAAACCTTTTCACCCCTAAATTGGTCCATTTGTCTCAATATTTCAAGTTACCTCCATTTATTTTATAAGAAGATCAATTATGCCACCTCACCTCAATTACAGAGGTATTCTTGATGTTTCACATTAAAATAAATATCCAAAGAATTAATGTATTGTTTTGTATTTATTTTATATTTATTTATTTTAAGTATTATCAAAAATATAATTACTTTATTATATTGGTAGATTCATTTTTCGAGTTTGGGAGATCTATCCATCTTTCATGCCTTTCTACACCAAAACTTCCGCATACATTTTCTCCCTTAAAAACTTTCACCTTTATAGTGTTGAATTTTATCACTTTCCTTCAGGTTAGCTACACTGCTCAATCACTGAGGTAATATTGATATTTTCACAATAAAATCATTGTCTATATAATTAATTTAATATTTAATATTTATGTGTAATTTATTTATTTTTAGTATTACTCATAATAATTGTTTTCTTATGCAGGTGGATTTTTTTTGAAGTTTACGTGGTTTGTCTAAAGATTATCATGGAGTGTTAGTAGTTCAACATGGTAATTAAATAGAAATCATGGTAAATTTGTAGTTAGAATTTTTTGAGACTTTCTAATATGTAGGAATAAGATGCACCTTAATTTGACACATGATGTGACCGCTATGACTCCAAGTACTTCTTTCTATTTAAAGTTGTCATTAATTTTAGTAAAAACGAAAACTGACATACTCAAAATTGATCAAACATATTATTAATATTATGATACTTTAAGAAAATGATCCATATTTCATTTTTGATGTGTAATAATCCGTTTCACCTCATTCTGAATATGATGTGCCCGATATGGCTCAATGTGTCCGTTATTAGTTTAAAATTAACATTTGACTTTAAAAATTGTTACTCACTGAGACCTGAGAAGACATGTTGTATTTTTTTTGATAATTTATGGAATCGATTCTTAAATCATTTTTGATTTGTTGGAATTGGTATCAAATCAAATAGATACATAATGTGATCCATATGAGGTAAAGTGCATTTTTTATGTTTAATATGAAATTTTTGTAAAAAAGACAAGTGACGTATTCAAAACCAAGAAGAAACATTCAGATTGTTTTGATACTTTAGTAAAATGATCCATATGTCATTTGGGACGTGTAGGAATCATCCTAATATCATTTCAATTCACAGTGTGATCGATATGACTATAAGTGCATATTTATATAAAACTGACATCAATTTTAGTAAAAAAATAAACCGGTCTACTTAAAACTAAAAAAAATTCATATTGTTTTTATACTTTTGAAAAATGACCTATATGTGATTTGAGATGTGCATGATTCAGCCACACCTCAATCAGACTCACAATGTTACCAGTATGACTCCAAGTGTGTGTTTTTATCTAAAATTGATATCAATTTTAGTTAAAATTCCAACTGACCTACTCAAAACAAAGAAAATCCATTCAATTTTATTAAATAATTTAGTATAATGATCCATAAGCTATTTATTATGTTTATGAATCATCCACACCTCAATGTAATACACAATGTAATCATTATGAGTCAAAGTGCATGTTTCAATTTTAAAATGACATTTTAGTAAAAAAGACAAGTGACTTACTCAAAACCAATAAAACACATTCATATTAATTTGATACTTTAAGAAAATTACCTATAAGTGATTTGAGATGTGAATTAATTATCCACACCTCAATCCAATGAACAATGTGACCAGTATGACTCCAACTATATTTTTTTATTTAAAATTGACATCAATTTTAGTAAAATGTCTAACTGACCTACTAAAAACCAATAAAACACATTATTATTGTTTTAATACTTTAGGAAAATTACCCATAAGTTATTTTTTATGTGTAGAAATCATCCAAACCACAATCCATTATAAAATGTGATTTATATGAGTAAAATTTGTGTTTTAATTTTAAAATTACAATTACAAAATAAAACAAGAGATGTACTCAAAATAGAGAAAAAATATTCATATTATTTTTAAAATTTAGTACAATGATCCATAAGTTATTTGGGATTTGTAAGAATTATTTTAACCTCAATCCAACGAACGGTGTTACTGGTATTTCTTAAAGTGAATCATTTTTTTAAAATTGTCATCAATTTTAGTAAAAGGCCGACTGACCTACTAAAAACCAAGTAAGTGCATTCAAATTGTTCCAAACATTATAAAAATTATACAAAAGTCATTTTTCATTTGTAGGAATCAACCTTGCCTAAATGAGATACACAATTTGATAAGTATGATTTAAAGTGCATGTTTCAATTTTAAAACGACATTTTAGTAAAATAGAAAATTGACGTACTAAAAACTAAGAAAACGCATTTAGATTGTTTTCAAACATTAGTAAAATGATCCATATTTTATTTGGGACAAGTAATAATCAATGTCACCTCAATCCAACCTACGTTGTGACTGATATGACACAAAGAACATCTTTTTATTTAAAATTGTTATCAGTTTTAGTAAAATGGAAAACTATCCTAATCAACACCAACCCAAAACATTAAGATTGTCTTGATACATTATGAAATTGATCCATAAGTCATTTTTGATTTGTAGGAATCACCCTCACCTCAATACGATATATGATGTTCCTGGTATGATGCAACATTTTTGTTATCAGTTTAAAATGGACATTTTAGTTAAAAAGTGTCCCTCACTGAAAAATAATCAAATATGCTCAAATTTTCATGATAATTTAGGAAAATCATTCACAAGTAATTTATGATAAGTAGGAATCCATTTATTATCAAAATGATACATTATGTGACCACAATTCATCAAAAGTGTATGTTTCTATTTTAAAATGACATTTTAGTAAGAAAGACAACTAACATACTCAATGTTGAGAAAACACATTAAGTGTGTTTTGACAGTTTAGGTTAATGATCCAAAATTCATTTGAGATGTTTTGGAATTAGTCACACCTCAATCCAATGCATTATGTGACTGTTATGTATTCAAGTTTGTCTTTTTATTTAAAATTGACATCAATTTTATTAAAATTATCACTTTCTGTTTATTTATTTATTTATATTGTTGCTAACATAAGAATTTTTTTCTTATATAGTTTTGTTATTTTAGTTGAAAATGGGTGGTTTTTTCTAAAATTTCATGAGTTGGGTCAGGATTAAAAGATAAAGGAACATTAATGTTTTTGAATGTATGTAATAATTTGTATTTATGTAATTGTATAAACCAATTATTGAAATCGCTATAATATTGTGTTTTTTCTTATGTTTGTGTTATAAATTTAATTTCATTCAAATCCTGTATTGGTACTAATTTATGTTGATATTGGGTGTATTTCTGGTTCTATGTTGTGCTGTTACAACACATTGTAGTGGTGCTGTAGTGTACTGTTTCTAAACATTGAAGTATGGCCCTTTGTTTGTGCTAAATTAAAGTGCTGATAAATGGTTCTTTTATCATCAGTTTTATAATCACTGATAAAGATCCCATTTACTAGTTCTGTTTTAGAAGTGATAAATGACCCCTTTATCAGTGTGTTTTAGTGCTAATAAAATACTAGGGCTTTTAACCTCAATCATGTTGTCATTGATTTTCTATCACTGAAAAAAGCCATTTCTAGCTTTGTTAATTGACAATTTTGGAGTAGTGAAAACACGTAGGGGAATCTATTATCAACGGTATAAGTGACAGAACTATTTAATATACTAAATATCAATTTCAAAAAATATACAATTAATCATATCTCTACTTCCATCCATTGTATGATTCATAAAAAAACAACTAGAAATTACACAGCTTGGGCTACTGAAAACCATAAGATATCTTGCTTTACTGTCCCCCATTAGTCTATTTCTAATAGTGATATCCTTAAAAATGACATCATCATATAATATATATTTGATTATTCTATATTGGAAACTCACTTCCAGTTTAAGGCCAATTTTTAACCTATAGGCCTCATTACCCACCCTCAATAGAGTGAAAGGAATAATCTCTATAAAATAGGTGGTGAAGTCCATCGTGGGCATCATACATTGATGATGCTCTATAAATTTTTGAGCTTATCTAAATTCATGTTCATTGGGGAAACCTCCTCAAGAAATAGGTATTTTATGGAATCCAACATAAATCCCTCATTACTCAAGTCTGACACCATAACACCCAACCGTCTCTTAGCAAGTCCCTATTGTATATAGGATTCCAACTTCACCCACTAATTTTTAGGGGTTCCTACCTACTAAAATACTACCTATATTTCATCAATACATTCCTCATAATCTTGTTCACCTATCGTATCCTAGAAATCTAGAAGGTTCTACATCTGAAAGTACTTGGAGAATTCTACTATAGTAGGTCCTCTCTGATGCATAAATATTCCACCAAAAGGGATGGCATGAAAAACAAATGGCTATAGGAACTTCATTACATTAACCAAAATATAAATATTAATACTATGTTCATATTTAACTTCTTAAATATCTAAAGTATAAATGATAGTATTCTCAACATTGGGAACAAACTCGTATGATCCTTAGGGGAACCACATGAAATTTTTGGGGATGTAATTTTATAAAATTCAAATAATAAAAGTTAGACAATCCCTTACACATATTAGATCATAATAAAATTTAAGAATTTATTTGGAATATAAATAATTATAAACAATAGGATACATATCCGAAGGGTCTACACATTAGATACCAATCATTAACACCCACTATTAACCCAATTTATGAGACCATACCCTTGATACCTATATGTTAGTCAATATCATATATAATAAGAATCATAAAAAAGTAAATAAATAATTAATTAAAAGTCATCATTAATGCATTTATCATGAAACTGAATAGATTATTATTAGCATTTAATTAATTTAACCAATATTAATAACATGAAAACATGTTCATGACATGTAAAATTAAATTCCAAATCATTATTAATGAACTAAAACTCACCTTCCACCTTGAGAAAAAGTAACAACCCTTAAATAATCAAACCTCAAAATCACTTGAGAAAAACAAGAAAGAATAATGAAATAATGTATAAAAGTAATTACAATACCCTAGAAACTCAAAGTTACACTATACAGGTTTTTTCCAGACAATAACATAGCCTCCCACCTAAGTCCTGACTATCCTACCTCAAATATAATAATACTTAAAGAATATATTAAAATAAATGGGGACCTAATTCCATATTTTAATTCCTTATCTTAGATCACTTAGCCTAATATGAATCACTACATTTCCTTGTAAATTCATCCCCATATGAAAATGAATGTCCCTTAGGGGAAAGTACCTAATATATATTTTATGGTGTCTATTCCCTTGATATATGGTAACCATAAATTATATATATAGTGAATTTAGTATGAATGAATAAAGAAAATAACACTAAACAGTTATAAACAACCTTGAAAGTACATAACATATAATAATGAAATTGGAACATGTCAATCGTACATCTAATAAAAAGTATTCTCATATGAAATGAATCAATATATCATATAAAAAATAATACAATAATAAATAGAAACCATTAAAAAGGATCCCAATTAGTCATAGAATCACCTTTATCCCCTCCCAACTACGCATATGAATTCATCATTTTGAAGAGTTATTTCACTAACCAATCAAAAACAATTAAAATTTTCATGTGGATAGAATACTATAAAATCGCAAATTGGGTGAAATGAGAGGAAAATATTCCATACTATATAGTAAAGTAGAAAATTGTGTCCACCAAAAAAGAAATGTTAAGAATAATGTATATAAATAGATAGGAAACTGATGTGAAACCAAATAGAAATGGTTTTATTTTGGGAGAAAATACGACATCATAGAAAAATGTAATTAGGCCTTCGAAATCATAATTATAGGAATAAAATAAATGAAATAATTGAATAAATTCAAGATAGAACTAAAATGACTATTTTGGTGGAAGAAGTAAAAATAGAGATTCAGGTGTCTCTCATAAAATTTAAAAAATAATATTTTAGAAAACCATATGGAAATCCCAATATGTCTATTTAGGGTAAAAATGAAGTTTAAACTATTTTTCTAGATTAATTATAAATTAAAATAAAAATGGATAATGTATTAAAAATTACAACTGAAAAAGAAATAAATTTGTTCCATATGATTATATTTAATTTCATGAGCAGTTTTTTAAAATGATATACCAAAATTTAAATAGAAAATGCAACAAATGTGTACGAAATATGGTTTTATTCTCAAATAGAATACAACTATCCTACCAACTCTGGAATGAATGAAAAAATAGATGAAGGATAATATAAAGACATCTACATCTATAATTTCCATAATAGAAAAGGTGAAGAAAATAACCCTTATAAGATAAAATATGATGCAAAAAATAAATTCATGAGGTTAATTTAATCCTAGATTTTTAAAAATAAAATATTTTTTTATTATTGGTTTTATAAAATTTGGATTTATAAAGAAAAAAATTTATTAGATAAAATTCTAGTCTCAAAATATGTTCTATAACTAAGGATCTAAAGTAAAAATTATCTTATTCACATTAATTGTTTTTAGTTTTTACTTGGGAATATGATGATGATACGTGAAAATAAAAAATTGAATGCTTGTGAAGTAATAAAAAACATGAAAAATGATAAATCATTGAGAGGTTGAACTATTTTCCTAAAATGTACTTTAAATATATAAAGTAATCATAAAAGATACATGGATTTCACTATGAGTATAATATATCATAATAAACTGATATTTGAGTGTATCCTTTGAGATGGAAGAAATAAAAATATTATCTAGTATGAAAAAATCATTATAATATGAAAATTTTAAATAGATATAAATCTAGTGTATGATGGGCACTTATATCATCCTATTAAAATTAGATAAATAATGTTTATAAAATGTGAATGAATTCTAAAAAATATCTAATAAGATGGAAAAACTGTATAAAAATTTAATAGTCTTAATGTTTTTTTGAAAAACTGTATTGGTTATAAATTTATTATTGAATTGATTTAATGATAACATTATTAGAGATATGTGAGAGCAGTATCAAAATATGGATAGGTTGTGTACATCATTGATAAATGAGTTAATCATAATAGTTTTATAAAACCTGAATTTACAACACTATTATAGATTTGGACTATTTAAGACTCATATTATTTATAGTGTTATGATATCATTATCTGAATGATCAAATCAAGGTGTAATCAGTAAATGTATGATAAAGAAGAGAAAATTAAATTTTTATAAAACATGGACGAAACTATGAAATTATGATATTATTTTCTTACGTTATTATATTTAAATTTATAATAAATATTTGGGAGAGTAAAATTTAGATAATAAATAAAATTTATTTCAGCTTAAAATCCATATTTGGAGATTAAAGCGAATAAATGGTCGTTAAAGATGAGTATTGTTCTGGTTTTCAATATATCACAAAGTGATAATTTAAATATATGCTAATTTTTTTTTGGGAGGAAGATCTTAATAAATAAATATGGAATAATGAGTTTATTATCATATATTAATGATAAAAGGACGAGGATTATACAATTTTGAGTTCTATAATACAAAAATTATAGGAAGTAGTATTTTTATTCAAATGATTTGAGATATGGTCTTCATTTTCATTCAAATTGAGAATTATATAGTCAGACCACCATCTCCAATAACTAATTATTATATATCTAATTGGACATGAAAATTATCTTGATGATATATTGTCAAATTAGTAACAATTTTTTGTTGAACTTAGTGAATCCATACATAGATCATTTTGAATGAAGACTACTACATCTAGTTAATAATATCTTCTAGATTATATTTTTTAATATCATGAAAATCAATTGGATTATTTTTATAAGTTAAATGATCATTTTTTCGATTTATAGAAATTATAATACCCTAATATGATAATATCTATGTCATGGATTTTTTAAATATCTTCATAATTTCATATGAATTTTAAAATTTATTAGGAATTTTAAATTTTAGAGTAGAAATATTGACAAACTCACATGCCCATTAATATTTCATAATATTTTGATGTTTAATAAGACTTTTTTGGGATTTTATATAAGTATTAAATTGATAAAAATTACATCCTAATATCATTTAAATCTATAACATCCTGTAGGACATTGTATGTTTTAGCTTAAGAATGCTCACTTAATTTTTTTATAATGACTCATTTCCTATAATTTTTCCTACAATTGTAATATTTACATTATGGAAACCATAAAAAATTCTATGGATATCATAATATATTTAATGTTTTATAATTTATTAGTTTTTTGAGGATTCTTATAAAATAATTGAACTATATGGATTCTATAAGGCTTACTATATCATAAGAATATCATCTCTTATATGGAATTGAATAAGTCCAAAATCATACATGATACATAAGAAGAGAAAAATCTTATATATTGGTCACCACTGATAAATATTAAAAACATTTCACAATATGATACATAAGAAATTATTATTATTATATATTAACTATAGCTTATAAATATTCATTATTCATGAGATTAAATAAGATGATATTTTATCTATTAAATATATATATAAAAAATAAAATTGGGGAGTTTTTTTCTTGCTGAAATGAGGTTCATATTGAATATTGTTATGTGGAATTGTAATATCTTGAAAAAAAGATTTGTACACATCATAAAGATATTGATTCCTTTTATATATACAATGAAATTAAAATACAATGAATTTTTTGTAGATGTGATGATGAAAAGTTTTAGAGACTTTTAGAATATTAAAGGATGATATATTTTACTAGAATTGTGTGAAACATCACACTAGATATATCTACCATTTATATATGAATATTTACTATTGAAAATTTTCTATTGTTTATATATTTTAATTATAGTAAAAAATATGTTATTGTCGGAAAATTTAATAATATGACAATAATAAAAGGGAAAATTCTATAAATATAACACTAATGTTTTTGATAAAATCCCTATTTATTAAATAGAATGGATTCAAATAAATTTGGGATGAAGAACTCATATTTTTAGGTATAAAGATAAGTATTAACATGATATATTTATATCACAGAAGATGGGTAACAAGGACTAATGCAACTACTATATTTCTAGATCACTATATTAATACTCTTGAAGGATATATCGAATTAGGATTAGAGATCATAAGGTGTTTTATTTAAATAGAATAACAACCAATGTGTTTAATTGTTGATTATATGTTCTTTTACATAAGGCATGTTCACTGGTGAATGAGTTCTAATTAATACAAATAAATAAACATTCTATGCATACAAATGATCTTGTTCTATAATTTATTATTGGGGTTCCATGGATCACTGTGGGTTATTTTATAAACAACATCATCACTCTATTCAAGAGGCTAGTGAACTATTAAGGGTTATTTATTTCAAAAAATACCTAAGTAAGTACACTACCCTTCTCTTGGATATCACTTCTACAATATAGAAAATACATTTTATGGGATCAAAGGATGAAAATTAGACTCTAACCATTAAAATCATTCTCTTATATTAGTGATTACCCTAGGTCTCAAAACTCAACATGAATAGAGTATCCATCATTGGAATGATCCTTATAATAACATATGTTCTCTTATTATTAGTTAACATTATTTATTTCATGTGGAGGTGTTTTTTGAGGGTCCGTTCACTAATTATATCATATTAATTGAGTTTGAAATTGTAAAATTAATAGGGGTTTACTTAGAAATAATGAACAAATTTTTATAATAAGGGTGTATTAATTCATGTACCCACCCTCCTCTCTATGTCTCTACATTATATATTTGAGACTTTGGTATGATCTTCACAAAAAACTCTTTGGATAATAATTCCAATTTTTTTTATTATTTTTGATATCTAGTACTTTTAATCCTCTAGTAATATTAATAGTTATATTTCATATTAAATTATGAAAATATATTAATGTTAATTACACAATATTAGGTCTCCTAAATGAAATAAAGTATAATTCATTTTTATACAAAGTCATATTTGAAAAATATTATTCAAAATATTTAAGGAATAAAAATATGTGATATTGTGATATACCCCCTTAAAAAATTTCCCTATAAATCTTGATACTTAGTTGAAAAATATAAGGGTAATTTATCCTCATAATATCTTAGAATTTACATCTAACATCCTAAAATATATGATTTCTCTAGAGAAGATTGACATAGTGATTGGTCATTTTACATTTCAATTTATCTCTTTTATATATAGAGTCTTCTAGTTTTTCTTTATATAGTAGATAATGTTCCATTTATAAAACCCATGACATCAATATATGTGGTCGATAGTTTTTGTAATTACTCAAAAATGAAACTTGGAATAGTTTAAGAATATGAGGTTTTTTGTATGTTTAAATTGATATGTTATATACCACATGTATTAAAGGTTTCTAATGAGATTGATGTAACATGAGATCAACATTTCCTTCTTCTTAAATCCCATAATCCTCTTCCACGGGGACATTTAGATATATAACATATCTCCAACTCAAAAATAATAATTTGAAGCATAAATATTATAAAAATTATTATGTTTATTTTTTTCTTCAATAATATATCATTGATTGGATTTTATATTCTCTAAATTATTTTAAGAAATATCTTATCCCAGTAGTATCCCATTTCTGATTTCATCCAAACATATTCAAGTTCCACAGCTCATCAAATATAGATAATTATACTATTCTATTAAAATGATCTACATAAAATTATTGTTGTATGGTAACACTATGAAAAAAAATATATTAATCTCATTATCATATAATTCATTTTATGAGGATATGAACACATCATAAAATGATTGTATAGAACTTTTAGATTTACCAACAGTTTGAAAATGATACAAAGTAAGAAATCATTACTCTATAAACAATTAATTTTAATGACTTCAATAAAACATTAAGTTAATCCTTGAATCACGACAATAGATAATTCAATGTTGTAATTTATGCATACTAAACACCTATTTTTATTATATCATTGGATGTTTCTTGAAAAATAATTATTCTAGAGTAAAAAATAAAACATTATAACTTCATAAGGTAACAAATCACAACACAAATAGAATTATATGAATTATAAATATTAAGATGAACTATATTTAAATACATGTTTTTTTATATTATTTGGAAATAGTTATTAATTCACCGGGGAATTTAGTGTATAGAAATAATTTAACGGTATAATGTGAATATAGATGTGTATTCTTTAATATCCATCTTTATATTATTCCCCTATAAGTACGCCCTAAAATACCTGTGTGTCTCTGTGAACTTATGATGGATAGAAAATGTTCAATTATGTTCATTATCAAACAAATCCTTTTTTAAATATAGTATTTAGTAGAAATATACTTATTTACTAAATAATATAACTCCTTATATATCAATATGGTTCTCTAATGTACTTCTTGACAATATTTGTGTATCTATATCATCGTTCAACACTTCCTTGATACTCACATGGTGGATTCATGTGTATTTATTTGGTAAATAGGGGATTTATCCCCATTATTTTTGTGTTTTTATTATATCAGTTTAAAACCCATTAGTTTTGGGTCCATAACAGTCCAATTAGTGGATATATGACCAGGATTCATCCTTCCAAGAGAATTTACCACCTTTCTCATCATTCAAAGTTGGTAATGTATCGATCATTCATAATTCTTATTCAACTATTACCATATTCTTTCATAAATTTATTCTCCATCTATGTGAATATATATTTCATGTTGTCATTATCAAATAATAAATAACAATTATCACTATAGTTATAATTCATTCATATCATTAATCAAAATATTAACTTTTACAAATCTAAACCACTTGACAGTTAAAGTTTCACATTGAACATTAATTGAAGTTTGTCAAAATATACAACATTGTCATTTTATATAAATATTAACTTTGGTACCATATTTGATACATTCCCTAAATTCACATTCCCTTATCACTTTTGAGTTTTCTTGGTTAGTATAATACATAATTATGAGAAAATTATCATAAATCACTGATAGTATCCAGTAAATCATTGAATACTATATCTCATTTTGATTTTAGATTAAGTGGTTTATTCCTCAATCACATAAACATTTTATGTATCCACCAATATTCCCTCTATTGTCCTTACATAAACCATGAATGATACTTACTTAATCTATAATTCATACTTTCTAAATTTTGATGGTAACTTCTCCTTTATTAAGGTCTCCAACACAGTCCTCAAATTATCTTAATTTTCTATCTCTGTCAAGTAATATATGAGAATATCATATAAAAATAAAATAAAAAGTGTTAAGTGTTATCTATTAATATAGTATTACACATTTCCAAATAGCTTTTGGGGAAATGATATGTCTTAAATACATCACTATGAATTCAAATTTTCAATATCTTATATAGAGGGATTTCTTAGTTTTATCACCATTTTCACCAATAATTGATGACATATAAATCAATATCAAATCCTATTAAAGTGGTAATACCTACATAATATATAAAAAAAGTGATCCATACTAGATAATGGAAAATTATTTTTTAATGTGATCATGCTAGGTTTATGATAATCAGTGTAGTGACGCAATTATCTAACCATCATCTTAATAAAGAGTATATGTTCTCCCCATGGTGATATAGCTAGGAATATACAAAATCTAACAATATTAATTTATAGATTATTCTTGAATTAATCCAATTTAATAGGGATAATTATATATAAAATCTATGATATAATAATAAAGCTGGGTTTGAGTTCAATGTTAAAATAAACATCACCACTGGAGGTAAAGACTAGTAAAATATTCAGTAAATACATATAAATATATTATATAATTGATATTTCATAATTTATATGTTTCACCAAAACCCATTGGGCTCAATATCCTTAATAATTAAGTATCAAGACTCCTATATGGGAATTGATTTAAAAAGGTAGTTTGAAATTACCCTTTCACTACTAAAGGGTCATAGGTTGATTTGGGATAATAAATAATAATTCTGTATCTTAGTAATTAATATGATATCATTGGGGATAATGTTAATTGAATCCCAATATAACATAAAATTCAACCATTATAGGGATGGAAACATTTTCATGAATTACATTCCCATAATAACAAATTATAAAAGTGTTGTATAATTTATAATAAATCATCGAAACATTATATTTTTAACAAAAATCTCAATATCCAATTATAGAGATGAAGAGTTAATTATTTTATAAAGCTATTGAAATATTATGACGTGTTAAAAGAGAAAAGTAAATAATATATTTATAATTATCAAAGATATCATTATCCTACCATTCACTATATCATTTTCATGATTTAATTTAGTTGTTTTTGTTTTCGTTCGAAGTCATTTTCCCCATCATATTTAGTGGTTATTGACATTGATTTTCCATAATAACCTTTATATTGGTGCATTGGATTTCGTAATGTACATATTTTTTACAATTTAAATATTTAATTATTGGTGGTCAATTTGGTGAGACATTAATTGTTTCTATTATATTGGTCTAACCCTTCATTTATATTTTTCAGTCATGTACATTATGTGCATATTTCTATAATTGAATAATTTATCCATTCCATTGATGTATTATCCCTAATGCATATTATGACATGTTAGTTATATAATTTTTTTTTATTTTTTTCTTAATAGATGTTAACATTGAAATTCAATTGATTCTACAATTTCATGTTCTTATTCACAAAACCATGATAATAATGAGTGTATCCAATTATATTGTCCATCTTGAGAGAATAATAATGAATTTACTCAAAAAATAAAAATATTCTATATAGATAATTGTTCATTGACACATGAATTTATACCACTAAATAAATCTTAAATATTTATTCCATGGGTCAATTATAAAACTAGTTTTGTGCTTTGCATGTTTTTTGATTTTTTAATGGTATAGATGGATTTATCCATTCATTGTTTAAAAATATTGGAATTTTCTATTAATTTTAATATTATTTGACTAGGGTAAATATTTTATGATTTTTTTATCTTCCTACATTCAATGTAATTGATCCCCTCCTATTTATATGTTCTTTTAAGGAGAGTATACCATTGATAAACTTCACCTTATAAATTATAAACAACTAAAGAAAACATTTCATGCTTCAAGTAAAAATAATAGAAAATAACTAAATTCATAATGATCCATTTATTAGAAATTTATATATTGGAAGAGACACTAAATTGTGGTGGGAATTGTCACATGAATGACTCAATATAATTTAATTCCATATCATTTTAATCTAGGAGACCAATGATGAGTTCATAAATTATAGAATATCTTCCACCATTTTAGATTCCATTGTTAATATAATATGTTTATTTTCATTAGGTTTTATTATTTGTATCCATATTTCATATCTAAATAGATTTTAGAAATTTTTCTTATTCTTCGTGAAAATTAATCAATCCAAGCCACAACCACTCTCTCATAGCATTGTACCATAAATATGTGAATCTAAATTGTCAGTGATCAATGATAAAAAAGCTTGTACATTATACCACACCGAAGAATCTATAATTTGATGAAACTTCCTTATATATTTTTGATAAATGATGCCATAAGATCTATCTATACACCAAAATAAGATTCATGAGAAAGGAAAGAAGTAAAAAAACTATTCTAAATCAAACAAAGATCTATATGATATTTGGTCATACATTTCTTTATAGTAGTACCATTATCAACAATATCATAAGTTGTTGATTATCCAGATAAAGGATACTATGATTTGGCACTGTCTTAAGGAGCATGTACTTAGTGTGGGTAAACACCCAGTGGGGGTGGTAGATAGAATCATGTATATAGGAATGTCGACTCACCCAATTGGCTAGTAATTTGGGATATTATTGATTGGATTATAGATCATCCACATTTATATAAAATATATTTTTCATGATTTTGTTTAATGTGGGTCCCATGAATTGTATTTTATGCTACATCAGGTTTTATATACTATATTTATGTATAGAAGGCTGAATTTATGGATTTATATTCTTTAGTTCCATAGATATATGAATTGATACATTCTGAATTTAAAAATTTTATGACCATAAAAAATTATGTTGAAGTACATTTTTCCTGTTGGTTATTGATTGAATCTTATGTGAGGTAGTCCATCTCTGAACGATTCTTATATAGTATAGAGGGTAATTGGATTTATGTTTATATAGACTTTTTTTTTATTTTTTCATCATTTATTTTTATTGATATTTTAATGGTAGTGATTTTCTATTAATTACTTTCTATGCTTGAGTTATTGTTGGTTCATATGATCATGTGTCTTATATCCCTTGAGTCCATTATTTCACTCATGATGTGTGCTCAATTCATTGTTTGCAAGTATCTTAGAACAGTTCTATTGATTTGGATTAATATGAATGATTCATTCAATGGATAGATTAATTTATCTTATAAATTTATTTTTAGGGGTCTCTATCATAATGGGATTCTCACTCCCTAAAAAATGGGGTTGATGGTGTAAAAAGAATGAAACCCAATCTGGAATATGAGAGTAGGTTGAATTTTTCATTGATATTGAATATATATCTAATACACCAAGGAATATAAAATTCCCTCAACCAAAGTAAAAAAATAAATATAGATAGTTCTAGTAATCATCGAACATGTGATCTAGTAATCCAAAGAGGCCTTGTAATTAGAAATCATTTTCAATTCACTAGTTTATTTTTTTATAACCATAGAGTTACATATTCTAAAACATATCCTCATTATTAATTTTATAGAAGATATTTTTCAACTTATATGTAGTCACTACGGTTCCTTTTCGACCATGGGTTCTTCCTTTATGTTTTATTCATTTGTTTAGAAATAAAAATTGAAAATTGTTCGAGTGGTTATGATCATAAATGTTCCATTATTTTAGACCAAGGGAATTGAAATTACAATAATAGACATTTGTAGAATTATTTATTTGAGGATCATGATATCAAATCTAGAAATTGACTAATTCCATTGAAGATTATGATGTTTTGGAGTGTAGGAACATTTTTTTATCTAGCACCCATAAATTTAGAATATCTATCTCCCCTACTTCATAGTGTAAATTTTCAATATGGGAAAACCTTTGATGGCATAGATTCAAGATATCATAAGACCATTGTCTACACTATAGAAACTAAGGACCCACCATAAAGGGTATCTTTTTTAAAATAACCATTCCAAAACATAATATTTATATCATATACCATCTCCACTATTCATATTCAGCATACTCACAGCCATATAGATGTTTTTATTGGAATTTCATATAGATATCCAATTGTGGTACGTCATAAGTTAACACTTTATTTTGATTCCTCATCTCATTCCCCTAATATTTTCTCCACCCATCACACTCAAAAATATCTTGAACAATAATCCCTTATTTTAAAAGCATTTAACTATTACATACTATCCATACAATCCATGTTATTCCTCTTAATAACCCATTATTCATCCATTTCATACCATTTCAATCCATTCTTATGGGTGAATATAAAATGCATAGACACTCCCACTCACACTCTAAATATATCTATTTCATCCACATCTACATTCATCCACCTACCCAAATTCCTTTTCCACCTCTTGTATGCAACCCACTATTCCCCTACCTCTAAAAAAATCAATATTTAATGATAAACCATAACTAAAAGTCACACTGAAGGAAACAAATAAATGGAAAGCCCCTCTAAATTAAAAAATGTTCCGCACCATTATAATGACCCTATTCCTACCCATTTATTTACCACAACTACCAGTCATTAGATACCAACATCTAAAACTAAGTCCACTAACCCCATTTACCATGCCTTTTAGAAACCAATACGCATATATGATGGTGACAGGGACTATTCATGAATGGTTAAACTATAGAAAAACTAAAATTGAACATATAAGACTCTAAATTTGGTGGAAATATAGTAAATACAAATAGAGGAAAATGTCAAGTATCCTGTTGATTCCATTTATACTAAGTGTATCTATTATATTTGGGAGTGTTACTTTAGGGATAAAAATATGGAATTTTCAACCAATTTATACTTTGAATACAGGAAAACAATTTTTAGTTAGGTCCAAATGATTATAAAAAGAAACTAATTGAGTTTTTAGTCTACCATGTTATTTAAATGTATAAATATTTAGATACTGTCTATTATGATTCTTTGATGTTGGAGTGAAGTTGGGATCTAATCTGAAAGATATATTATCACATGGAAAATATACTTACAATTTAGAAATATATCTCCATAACCCATAGACCATAGATAATGTTTTTTCAGGATTACTATATATCTAGAAAAAAACTTAATGTTCAAATTTTGTATTACAAATATTGGCCCCACATGTACGTTTTATCTTGGATATTCACCATTTTCCATGATAAATAGTGGAAAAAATACTAGGAGACACTTATGGGATTGAATTTCAGTTTATACATGGATAATAATATTAATAATATCAATTATTCATTACCCCTCGTATATCATAGGAAAATATAGTTGATTGATCTAGCATTTTCAGCAATGATCGTGCTTATTATCATAAACTGGGTTCATTATTTATAGGAATACGAGCATTCCTTTGATTTTACTAAATAAATTGGGTACTATTTGTTACATGAATTCTCCCATCTATGAGATCTCTTAACGAACATGGTTTTAAACAATACAAATCTCGCATCACATATTATTCTATAAGAAGTGTTGAAATTATTTTTTCACTCCCCCTTACAGTATGTTATCACTAGTATTGTCTAAATATTTGATGGTATGGAGATTGCGTTTATTATTCCACAACTAAATCCTCACATATAATACCTAGTTCACAATCTAGTTAGGGCTACTAATATGTTATCCTCTATATTTTTGAAAACTCTTAGATTTGATAATCACTAAGACTCTTCAAATTCTACCCAGGGGGTTCCCAAGTATTTTACCTTGGAAATATAATATAGATTACACATTTTTGGGTCACTCCTCATCCATTCTAGTAGTTATCCATTGATATAGCTATTCAAAATAGTTATAGATAGATTCACAATAGAATATTTGTAATAGTTTTATGATCCACACCTTCTATCATACTCATTTTCATGTTTCCAACCCAAAAACCCCTTCCATATCAAGGATGCACCTCATCTATTAGATACTGAGACCATGATAGAGACCCCAGATTCAATGGTTAATTCTATAA
The DNA here is from genome assembly GCA_963277665.1 of Viscum album. Taxonomy (NCBI): domain Eukaryota; kingdom Viridiplantae; phylum Streptophyta; class Magnoliopsida; order Santalales; family Viscaceae; genus Viscum; species Viscum album. Next base: position 2,078,251,038 of record OY728143.1, on the reverse strand, counting down.
AAAATTTGGGAAACAATACATGGATATTCGGTTCTGTTTATATATCATCAACCACATTAGATCTAGCTTTTGGATCATAATATCATCCTCCAAGGGATCCCATGTAATACATGTAGTAGTCTTATATATCTCCCCCTCTTGATTCTATTTTTCCCATCCTCTGTATCCTGTAACTTTTTTTATCTATATTTATTTTTTCTCATATATATTATTATTCAGTTTTCTATTTATTAGTCATTCATTACAATTTTAAATGTAATATTTATGCCCTATACACATTTACAAATAGTTTTATATCATTATCCTACTAAATATTAAATTTATTTTAGTGCAACCAGGGGTGTCCACAATAGCATTCCCACATATTGTCCTCAAAAATTTTGAAGGATATTTATTTTAATTTATTATTTCTGATCATTACATTAAAATTTTTATTGTTTAATTTTCTTATCTTATATCCCCTTATTTGATATATTGAGAATAATGTATTTTTTAATTATGATCGAAGGAATCTTTGGATAATTTTGGATTTCTCCCACTAAGTGACTTAGGACACATTGTTAACTTGAAGAAAATGTATTTTTATTATGAAAAATTTAATTTATTTTAATCATAAATAATGTTGACATGAGTGTAAATGGAAATATTTCAATTTTCATTCCAATTTTTAAAGTCTCTAGAAATTATTTTTATTTTGTTTTCGATTCATGATATTAATTACTAGAAAAATTCATTTTAGAGATTAATTATTAATATCCATACAATGAGTGATCATATTTTATTTTATATTTATCACTTCTGATAAGGTTATAGATGAATTCCTTGTATGATTCATAATACACATTTATCGACATAAATTGTCGGAAAGTATTCTTTGATAAAATTTAGTTGAATCACCTAAAAGATACAAAATTACATGTTCACATAACATGGTTGAAGATTTTTTTATCGTGATTGTTTATGTTTGGGGAAAAATTATATGTTTATTTTATAATTTAAGAACACATAATACAAAAAATATATTGAAATGAAAAAATGCACTATAAACACATTATATTATTCTTTCCATTACTCATTTCATTTTCACTTATATTTATTTACTTGAATGTGGCGGATAGGTTGTCCTTGGTGGAATGGTTTTTACATAATTATGTAGCATATTTTAGGTTATTGTTAAGGGATATGGGGTACTTCATGGATTACCATTCATTATATTTCAGTGTATTACATATAAAAATTGAAAACATTGAAAACTCTATTGTGTCATGGTTGTGTTAAAAATCACTATTATTAAACATATGATCTTAATATAATTATTATAAATAGTGTAATTGGATGATAAAAAATGAGTTTGATAAGAAGTGTTTGATTTTTCCAATTCGAGACAAATGAAATAAAAAAGAAAAAAATAATAGGGAATTACATTACATTATATTTATTACATGGTTATCATTTCTTAGAGTTTGTGTGACTAGGGATTTAATTTTTAGTGGTTTTTTATTAATCTAGTACATTAAAATGAATTATATATTAGAGTTATCCTCATCTTTGAGATTTATTTATTTGTCACATATATTACCTAAAATAACTAGGACAATATTTCATTTGAACAGTAATATTAATTACCTATGATTACTTGTGATAGTTATCTTAAATGGGAGGAGACTAAGTATGGATTATAAGATTATGGTTAGGATAATATACTTGAGTTATGAGTATAAATGTTCAAAAATTTCACAATGAGTGAAGAGGAGAAAGGATTTATGGTGACTTTTTTCATTAACGGAATGAGTATTAATGACATTTTAAAATATGTTGGTAGAAATAGGGATATTTATTGAATTATAATTAGATATGAATTATTATTTAACACAATTTAGTGTAATGGGTAATCTATTATTGTAATATTATGTGATAATATAATTATAATGTGTATTATATTTTTAATTTTATATTTGATAGACTTTGAACGCATTTTGAAATTATTTTTATATTTTCTTATGGATAATGAATGATTCAAATATTTGGGAGTTTTATGAAAAAAATTATATACACCTTGGAAAATATATATTTTCTCATTTTTGAATAAAAAATTATATTTTAATGTTTTTCTATGAATTTCTGTCTATATAACATGTCTAAAGATAATTTTTAGTCATTTAGTAATTTTATTACCAAAGTGATTCAAACTGTGCTGTAGTGAGTGTCACACAACATAGTCCTTTGAAACATAGTATTTGAAAATAATGAGTTGAAGGAAACCATAAAATGAATGTAAGACCATATTATAGAATAACTATGTTGTAGAAATTTCATTAACACAGATTATAATGTTGTACAATGTTCTCCATAACCACAACACAAAACGATTCATGACTATGAAATAATGTGAAAAAAGTCTTAAATTGACCCATGAATTCTAATAGATATAGTTAAACACATTATGAAAGATTGGAAATAAAAAACCATGGTAGAAGGCGTGCATTGCTCAGGGGAAAAAACCATGGGTTGGAAGATTCCAAAGGTGTGTGAACAGAGTATAGGACAACCATGAGTGGAATAGAAAACATTATGTAGTGAATCATGTTGACATATAAGATAGGTCATGTGATACTCCATACCAATACTATTAGGATACATTGATCATAAACACATTTCTTAAATAATGAAAATGAAATTAACTAAATATACCCATTTTTAACCATTAATAATTATAATATAACTAATAATTTTTGAGTCACATACATTCGACGGAAATTTTATGGTTAATGTCTTAGAGACTAAATAAAAGCATTTAAATTAAAAATGATGTTCCTTTATCATCAAATGGAACTTTTTCCACTAAAAATGAAACAAATTAATACATAATATATCTTCAAAATCTCTTAAAAATTCTTTTCACAAGATATTATGTTTGAGAAATCATGTTAAATACATTTATTTATATTCTGGGCTAATGAGAGAATAATAAGTGGTGAGATTAAATTCATATTATGGGTAAAACTAAGAGATAAATGTTTAAGATCATAATTCATCATAATATTATCATAAATAATATGGAATGAATAATAAATAAAAATAACACCATAATCAATATAAGCAGGGATCATAACATATCTATGATTTATATATTAGTAAATACATTCATGAATAATAATAACGGGTTTCATTGAGATGAGATAGACAATACCTAATGAAAAATTCTATACTATGACTAAATACATAATAATACAAGACACCATAATCATACCATTTAGGCCATGTGGTTTTTTAAATATTTTATTTGGAAGGAATACACCAAAATACCAAAGATAGTTTATCTCATTTGACCTATTAATGTAGTTAGGGGATATATGATATTGATCCCCACCCATCACATCATTATGTCCAATGTATTCACCATACGAAAGATATTAATATCAATGAAATATATAAACAACATTTTATTTGAATCATAAATCATATGTGATGATATAGATATGTTGGAAACATCGATAATTTTCCTTATGTTAATAACAGGGAAAACATGACCGTAACCCTTATAGAGAAAGAAGCTTTAGGGATAAATAATAAATAAAAATAAATGGAAAATAAATAAACCTTTTTTATGAAAACATAAAGTATATGTATTTTAAAATTTTAATTAATAAATTGATATATGGAATCTTGGTGAACACACTTCAATCAAATGCAGGAAATATAGAGTTCACATACGGGAATGGAATTCGATGAAAAATAATGACTCGGATGGGGGATGATTTGGCTGAAGAATGGAGTGATTGTTTCAATGAATTTTATCCCCTGAAGAAAAGTATCATTTAGAGGGTTATCCATTAGTAATAAATATAATTCAAAAGGGAACCAAGTGGCGGATACAAATCCTATCTGAATGAATAAAATTTGAGATACAAAAACCCTTATAGTGAGGGTTATATAAAAAAATACGAGAGGGATTCTATAAAATAAAAACATACCGAATTGAATTTATTTCATTAAACATAATGGTAATAGTATAGTGAATACTCTATTTAAAATAAAATATGGTATGAAACATGAAACATGACTTATGGAATTCAAATTAGAGACAATAAGACTTATGTCTTTAGATAAATTTGAATTAATATACCTTTATATACATAATTTCAAATAAAAAATTAAAACTGTGAACAATAAGAGAATAATTATATAAAATATTATATTAAAAATAAATATAGAAAACAATATTTGAAATTCTATATTACACAATCATGTAACAAGGAATTGAAATTTTAGACAATGAACCCTAACAAGTAACATAATCATTGTGGTGGGAACCATTTGATAATGAATTTTTATGGAAGAAATATTGAATAATAAAAATTTCAAATGAAATATCATAAATACAGGCAAGGAAGGCTCGATGCTAGGCTATTACTGGATCCCCCCCAAATTTATTAGAAAAAAGACACGAAGACACTGCAGCCAAGGGAGGGGCGGGGTCAATCAACCCACACACAAAAACCCTTAACAAACACACACCCAAGGACCACAAAAAAAAAAGAAAAACCAAAAGAAGAAAAAACACACAAAGCATAAAAACATAAAAGTCACCAGCATCAGCTCCCATCACATCAGAAAAAAGCATCCATCAACACCAATACCAGCAATCACCCACTAACCATTCAGAAACCATCATCCATCATCATCAAAACCATCAGAATCAAATTCAGTAACCCAACCTCACAGAACATTCCATATCATAGAAACACACCAACCATCACCAAGCACCAGCAACTTTTATTATATCCCATCCATGTAACATCCATTACCCAAAAAATTAAGAACCAGAAGACATCACCACCTATATCTCATACATCAGCACCATAGCCAAACCCAAAAACTTAACTAGTAGCATGCACTCAATAGCTCCCACCCAACAACAGAGAAAAACAAAGGAAATAGTACATTTCCCAATTTACAGTAGCTCCACCCGCCCCCCAAGTTCCACATTCGGAAGCACCATCACAATTGATCCACTCCAGCACCAAATCATACAATTAAATCGCATCCAGAAATAAAATAAAACCATCATGTTGTACCTCATGACACATCCATGGGGAAGTAGCCAAAAAGTATCATCTTCAACAACACCCCAACCAAAGCCGCAAGAATGTACCTGAAGGGTGTCAGCACGATGATGCACAAATAACCCAATCCGTATTGCAAGACATTGCAAAGTAGATCTCCCAAAACAGTAACTGAGGCCGAAGAGGCCGCCGCAAGCTGCATAGCTCCATGAAGGGTCATGTTACCAAGGCTGCAACCCCATCACCGTGGATGCCGTGGAAGGAATACTCACCCCGCGAAGCTAAAGCAAGCCATCATCGCCACAATCAATGATAACTGCCATATATGAACTGCAATGCCCACTTCGCAAGAGATCCAACGACCTGAGCCGAGGCTAAACCAAATCACTCCAAGCAGCTTCTAGAATCATCGATGTCAATCCCCAATAACCACCTTCGCGAGACAAAGACGAACCTGAGACGCCATTCCAAGCCGAGAAGAGCATTGTTGCTCCTGGAGCCAGCTGAGGCCATCGCCGAGACCACCCAATGAGCCAGATTTGGAGATCCACACCACCGCTGAATATCCACACCTCGCCAGATCTCTCAAGCCATGTAGATCTAAACAAGGGGAGTCTGAATCTATCTTCATCAGCCTAGACCAGACCATCTAAATCCAAAATAACCCAGATCCCGACCACCATCGAAGACTAGCCCCAAAGCCCATCCTGATCCAAAAAAGACAGCATCACCGCAGAAAATCGTTACCGCTGAGAGCTGCCAAGAGCCACCACCACCAAGGAACAATACCACCAAAAATCACCGGTGAAAGCCACAACCACCATGGGAAAATCCCGATTTGCTGAGGATCCATGACTATGGGAACACCGCGACGGGAGATGACCACCGGGAGAGAAAGACACCATCTTCCCATAAATATTCAATACATTAACTAAATAAAAATATAACATGAGAGTTCAATAATATTGTTTAAAACTCTATGAAAGAATATTTAGATAGAAAAAAACCTTACATTTATTACAACTTATTCCAAATAAGTTCAAACCTCTTACATAAAAAAATAACTATCTTAATCAACCATTTCAGAACCATTTTCATATTTATAATCATTTTATCAAATTAAATTTTATTTATTTTATACGTATATAAAATAATATTATTATTTTATTCCATGTTGGTTGTGAGTAAACTTGATTATATTAAAGTATATTTATAATAATAGTGTTTTAATAGTTATTTTCACAAAATTAATAACTATCCAATCACAATATTTATTGGAATTTCTGATTTATAATTATTTATAATATGATAATTTTATTTTATGTAATTTTTTTTCATCATTAAATATGATATCTGTGAAAATAATGCTCCAGTGATTTGTTCATTAATGGGTGTTGTATATTAGCTAATGAGCCTAATATTAATTCTAACATTCATGAAAAAAATAACTTACTTATTTATTAAATTATATATTACCTAATATAAAATTTCTATTTTCATCCATGATATAAAGTTGTAGCACTGATCATCTAGGTTATTAAACTAACCCAAAAAGGAACATACCAAAATTAATAGATGATTATGAATTTATATAGTTATAATATTATTGTAATAGAAGAAAAAAATTATATAGTTTGTATTAGTGAAATATATCATAATTGGAACGATGTATATGACTATGATAACCTATATAAAGATATTACATAATACAAAAATACCCATTTTTTCTCTTAGAACTCACTTTTGGAAAATTGAATTTACCATTGGTTTTTATTGGTAATAATATTAAAATGTTTTCAATTTTTTCTATGAAAACCTTAAAAATCTCATAAAAATCATATTTATCCAGTAAACCATTTCTCATGAAACTCCATAAAAGGATCTTATGAAATTAAAAATATAGAAATCAATCATTAAATTGGACAAGTAGTTTTCACACATGCATGGTTGATGTTTTTGATTTTCATAGAACGTGATAAATGTATAATATATATTATCATTTACAAATATAAAATCTTTCCTAAATTCTATTATTATTTATCAATTTTACAATTATTTCTAGGCATATACAGTGGTTATGGAGTACAAATCATTATGCTTCATGAAGGTGGTAGTCCTCACTCATGTATGAATGTCATTTTTTTCCAAATGGGGAAAGTGGAAATTTGGTAAATATTTATTCCATTATAATAATAATATTTATCTTAAAAATATTTATTTTCTATTATTGGAAAGAAAAAAATAAAATTTTGAGGTTAGTATAGAAAATATTTTTTTGGAAAATTTGATAATCACAGTTAAAACTTATTGTTTATATTGTATGACTCATAGGAATGGGATGGATTAGGATAATCTGTTTTGAATAAATTTTAGGGGGGTGAATAATGATTCTAGGGAAATGAATATTGTTTTAATACCAATGAGAAACCCATGTTTTGAGTTGAATTGTAGTTGTGGTTAGAGGCACCTTTTATAAGTGGTGAGAATGACATGTTAGTAAATATTTCTACTTATATATAAAAGACAATGAGATGAGCATGTAAAAATGATCCATACAATGGATAATAATTGATTTAGGGATGATATATGTCCACTAATTCCATAAAAATTCATTTTCACCTCTTTTTTAAACATGTTTTTATACCCTTTAGTAAAAAACTTTTCACTTTTTTCTTTGTAATAAAAGAAAATTTTTAACATAGCGCATGTAACACATAAAACGTATTTTTAGAAAAAGTGTATATCTAATATTAAAATTACTATGTAGAATAAAATTATAAAATTAATTTTTTTAATGATAAAAATGGTCTATTATTAAAAAATAATAGTTATCTAGTTTTGATAGAATGAAAAAATAGAATTATAACCTAATCTAATAAAACAAAAATTCCAAAGACCATTTATTTCATTAGAAAATGACAATTAATATAAAAAATGTTAAAAATAGGATATATATATTCAAAATATTATATAAAAATGTATATTATTTCTGATTAAATAAACATTTTATCAATTAAATGGTTTAATAAATATTATGTGTTTCTTTTGTATGCATTAAGTCATAGAATTTACAATTTTTATAAAAACATTATGTTTCAATAGTCATATAAAAATCAACTATTTTAAAAAATTGGTAAATTAATATTAATGTGATATAAAATTAATGAATCTAAAATGAATATTTTTTCATAAAATTGGAACTCATATATTGGATAATATAAATTTTAAATAAAAAAATAAATATTTAAAGAAAAATATTTTTATATGAAAATTTGTTTTAAAAAAAATATTTATTATTAATAACATTATTTCTAATAAATTAATTATCAAATTTTTATTAGTATATTATTCATATCAATAATAAATTTTATACATAAATAATTTAGTTTCTTAAAAACACATAAAATATAATTTTTTAGAATTGAAAAATTTTAATGAATAAATAAGTCTTATTAATTATATATCTACAATAATTTAATTATTAAATTAATTTGAAATAATAATGATCATTTTTTATTTATGAATATATTAATTAATTTAGATAGATCTATAAATACCATATATTTATATGAATACATTTTAAATGTTATATATTATTACATGTTTTGTTGTTTTTCAATGTTTTTTTAAAAATATACTATCAAACATATTAGTTCATAAATGAATTTATAATTTAAAATCTCTAGTTCTTATATTTATCAACCACAAATAATGTTCCTACAAACAAATTAATTATTAATCACTAGTGTAAGTAGGTGAGGTAATTATAAACATACTTATCATTCAAGATATGATTTTTAATGTAACCTCTACTTAATTCTCTTAAGACAGATTATGTTTTGTATATTTATTACAAAAAAATTAATCATTAATATAATATTTTACTCATATTTTTATATATCATAATTATACATTCTAAAAAATATATAAATTTCCCAAAACCATATGAATTATTAAGGAATTAAACTAAATTTAAACCATATATTCATAAAAAAATTAAATATACAGTTAACCACAAAAGATTATTCAGAACTAGGTAATAAGTCCATGCACTATAAAATAACTAAAAAAATCTAAAAAATGTGATGTACTTCCCTAAAACTATCTTGAATAAATTATCAATCCCAAGGTTACCAATACTCTCTATATTTATTTTTCAATATCAACCCACCCATTAATATCTCAAAATAAAATGTATTATAAACATTGGAGTTATTCATCCCTCAATTACAGGCTCAACAGTAGTTATCCAAACAAATTATAACCTTTTCACTAAATAACCTTTAATGTTTATTGATACCAAATACTTCAAAAAATTTAAATAAAAACATCTAAAGAAAAATCCAAAGTAGTTTCACATTTTCTTCAGAAATTTTATAATAGACCATAATATCATAATTAAATATCACTCACAATTGAAAATAGATTAGAGAATGATTATTTAATTTTTATTATGATATTTACCTCTCTCTCTATTAGGTAAGACAAAGAATCATACCTTTTATTTCACAATAGACTTATTCTAAATTTATTAACCATTGTTGTATACATCCTAATTCAGTTATTAGAAGTTGTGGATTTAGATACGTACATTTTTCAGATTTATCCATGTGATACTATTTATATAGGTACCTAGGATTAGAATACATGGATATTACATCATTTTATATGAATATTCATTAAATTAAAAAAATACATGCCTGAGGACCGTAATAGTAGAGTTTCATTGGAAAATGGAAACAAAATCTTCTATCCTAGTAAAATATCTTCAAAATTTTCTATAATGATCTCCACCATTAATTCTTATACCAATAACCTTTCCTCATAACATGGGGAAAAGAAAAAATAATAAATGGGTGAGCTTAAATGCTCATTAAGGGTAAACAAGGGAGATATGCAAGCGTAATCATGAGCATAATGGTATGAGAACATTAAACTCAAAATATAAGATCATACCATATATATCAAAGATCATATACATGAATCATATAATAAATATTGGAACTTCATAAGACATAATTCAAAAAGAAATTAACATCATGATCCACGAAATCGAAGTGAAGGAATAAGACATAGGATCTATGACCAACACATAAGAATTGATATATTTATGTCAAGGAGACCAACCAACACCATTATAAAATGTTAGACTTGGGATATAACTCGTGTACCTATTGCAGGTTTCGGATAACAACCCATTTTCAATTTTACTTTAAGGATTGGGCTATAACTCATGCACCTTCTTGTTTTTGGTCATCGAATATGACCTCTTTACCCTCATTCTTTTAGCATTGGGATAAAACCAATGAAACTTCTTATTTTTGGGCAAGTAGTATAACTTATTCACCCTATTTATTTTAATATTGGTCTACAACACATTTACCCTTTTATTATTGGGATTCAGATACAACTTGTGTACACTCTTTATATTAGGCTTGCGATATAACCCATGTACCTTTTTTGTACTTGGGATTAATCCCATGTACCCTTTTATCTCATATATAACTTATCATTACCCAATGAATTATAGGGAGATATAGGTCCCACCAATATCATTATTAAATATTACATACATGTCCCACAAGATAATTAAAACAATCAACATATTGTGAACTATAAAATGATTCAGGTTTAATAAACACCATATCATAACCCATGAAATGTAATGGCTATCGTTAACATTTCATCACATTATAAAATATGAAAATAGAAAGGTTTACTAATCAATTCATCAATTCATAACCCATGAAAAGGAGTGGCTTTCAAAAGAATAAAATGCATAGATGTGAAAAGGGTGTTTTAAGGATGATTCCATCCAAACATAAACTACTCAAGAAAGAATTATGAGTGGAACATTTTGATCATTTCCTATAAGGGCATGAGTAACTTCAATAGAAGTAATCATAGATAAAAATTATCTTAGAAATATATTTTTAAAACATTTCTTGAGTTAATTATATTTTCTTCCTTGAAGAAGGCTCTTTAAAAAATAAAATATCTTAAAATAATATTTTCCCTAAAAACGTATAAAAAAAGCCTAAAAAAATTTTGAAAATTTTTTACTTGAATATACATTTTAAAAAAAATATTAAAAATTATCCTTTTAAAAAATGAAAAGGAAGCTTCAAAGCAATTACAATGGGTAAATTCCTACACGTCGAATGGGGTAAAAGAACATTCCTTTTAAATGACAGAAAGGTTACACAAAATTCATTGTTTGAAATGTAAGAATAATATTCCATTGAATGGATTAGTAAAAAGAGGTTAAAAATGTATTATAACAATTTCTGGAGAATGTCACAATATTCTTGGGACCCCTTATTTTAGAAAACATAGGTTTCTGACTAAAGAGAGGGTAAAATAAGGCTTTCATAAAAATACATTTTTCACTATCAAATTTACCAAAGAATAAAAATATTTTAATAATACATTAATATAGAATAAATAACAATAGGGGATTATAATTCATGAATTTCTTGAGAGATGGGTTGTAATATTTCATTAAAAGAATCATAAACAAAAACAATCTTGAAAATCGATGAGATTGTTTCAATAAACTCTTATCACATGGTAGCACATGATCAATCAATCTGGGTAAAAATAAAATAAAATAAAGATTATAATATCATGAAAAGGCATATATTAATTATATATCATGTACAATGGATATATACACACCTCAATAATAACTTAGGCATAGAACAAAACATGAGTATGAAAGATCAAAAATTGATACCAAACAATTTTATGGATTTGGTATCTTTTGAAACAAACATCCCATGAAATAAACGCCATAGAATTGAAATTTAAATACTCATAAATTTGAATACAATAATCATTGATTTAATCCATGTGTATTACACAGACCACCTAAAAATAATGTGTGGTGAATAAATCGGGTATCTCATGGAAATAAAAAGTGAGATGAAATCCACATACCTTGTGTCTTGACTCTCGTCATACACATTCAAAAATCCTTTATGATAAATATAAATTTATTATAAATATTTTAAATAACCATATTATTATATCTAATAACATATGTGGTTTTATTATGACTTTATATTACCTTTTTTATCAATTTCATGTTAAGGTTAAGCTTTGGGTAATATTTTCTGTGTTTTTCATTATTATTTTAATTTTCTATATCATTGGTTACTATACTTATAACATGATTTAATGAACATAAAAAATTATATAAAAATAATTTATATTAACTTTATTTGTATTATAATGATCTCTATCCTATAGAAGTATGAAATGGAATACACTATTCCTAGAGACTGTAAAATGTATGTATGCATGAACTCTATAATGGCCACTATGACGGGTGGTAATGGGAAAATGAATAATCATCATTTTGTGAGGTAGTATTTAATTGTATATAGAAACAATATTCTCATTACCCATTAGACCGTGGTGTGTGTAAGTTTATTTTGGAACCTTTATCATAAATAAATCATATTATATTGATGATATTTGTTTTATTAAGAAAAAATACAATAAAAAAAGTGGATTTATAGAGAAATAAAGTAAATAAAAGAAACCTAAGAGATGGAATTAACACTTAATTATGTAACTCCTTTTAGTTTGATCCATAAGGATAACATCAATTTACTTCTGAAAAAATGGAGGATTCAGGGAGTAATAGAGAAATTTTTTGATGTTTATTTAGTGGGTGTTGGCCTAAAATTATTTTTTTGGGATGTGTGAGGAAGAGGGAGTGGTGGTGTCCTTTTATTGTGAAGGAAAAGAACTCACTTGGAATTTTAAAAACAAGTTTGGTGTATACATGTTCCTACCTAAAAAATTAATAAAACCACAAAAACTAAATAATGGAAGTATTATGGACGAAATATGGGCATAAAATGGGGTTTGGACAAGTTGCCAAGTAATTTGGGCCCTTAATTATACAGTTTAGTCCTTAATTAAGCTTAATTTTTCCTTAACTGTTGTGAATAATTTTAATCATTTTTACTAACTATTTTGGTCGAAAATTATATTGGAATTAATAGGTTATAAATATTACAATGAATAAAATTGTGTATTTTAGATTTTTTAAAATAAATTCACAGAAGTGGAAAAATTATGACTAATGTTCATCCCGCCGATGAGACTAAATAACAGGGTGTTGAAGTTGGATGAAGTTCAACAGTCTGTTAAGTTTTTATATTGAAATTCAATGTGAAATTTTCTATAACGAAGTAAATTGTATTAATATATGTACTATTTATCTAATTTTCCTTTTAACAAATTTATAATACCATTTATCATTAAAAATTAATTAAATGAAATGGCAGTTTTTAACTTAAAATCAGAATTTTTCACAATTAAACAAAAAATGAAGTTTCTCATAAAAATACCAAAAATTAACCCTATGATAACTTGGACATTCAAAATTCAAAGTCAAAGTTTATTTTATAAAATTGAAATTCCGAATTTTTCTAAAATAATTTTATTATTTTTTCATAGAAGGACATTAAATGTGGGTCATTCGAGAAAATGGTATTTTTTTAACAAAAAATGACTTTACGAAAAATAATATCTTTAATTTTAAATATCTATTATTTATATAAAAAAATTAAACATATTTTAAATGTATTTATTACTTTTCCTATAACTAAGTATAATGGATAGGTTATAATTATCTCATTTAAATAATTATATATAAAACGATGTTTCGTAGAAACTCATTGTTGCATGCATCGTATGGAAATTTATGTTGTGTTAAATAATTCAAGTTGCTTCCATGTGAAAGGAATTTTTGAATTCGTGCATTTCAAGACATAAAGGAAAATTTAATTCATTAGGGTAAAATATCTTTGTGACCATAATAATATTTTCTTTTATATTAAATCGGTTTTCATATTCATTTATAATTATTTAGTAACCTTTAAATTCATATTATATTGTGTAAAGCATATATTTTAATAAATTAGATTATACTATTCATAACCTCTAATCTAACATCAATGTTTTATCTTATTATATTAAATAAATATATTTTAATACTATATTATTGTTCTGTAAACCTTGTCCTTGCACATTATGCAAGTCATTAAGGAAATTCATCATTTTTGATAACTTAAGCCAACCAAAACATTATGGGTAGATAAATATAATGTTTTTGTTGCTTCTAGTTCATGATTAACTTGGTGTTTCATATAACCCAAGATGAACATAATGTATTAATATAATCTCTCTTTAGTGCTCTATTAAATATCATAAAGGACAAATTAATTCAAAAAAAACTCAAAAAATATCTGGGTGTCATATTCTACCCCACATAAAATGAATTTCTCCCACAAAATTCTTATGGGTTATCAATTCATTAATACTTGAAAGTTTTATTCATAGAAACCAACATAATAAAAATGAATAATTATGCTTCCCTTAAAAATGTAATTTAGGAACTATAACAGTTAACCAAAGTAATATATATCTAGGTTTCCTCATAGGATAACATAGGTTGGGATTGAAGATTAGACATAGAGGAAAAATGTAAATATTTATTTGGAGTTATTATGGTCATCAATCACAAACAAGTAAATGATTAATAAAATGTTGAGGGCCTCAAATTCATAAATCCATGATGATTTACACGGCTATATTTTCAACTAAATTTAAGGTATTAGGACTACACAATTATTATCATTATCCTATGATTGAGTAATTATTATTATTGATCAATAATATATGGAAATATACTTAATTGATTTAATTACCTTTCTTCTTCTCAATACCAATATTTGGTTATGGCTTGATAGATGTCCACTTCATCTACTACCCTATGAAATGGAAGATATTTTTTTAGAAGTACTAACCGATCATGAGATCCATGATAAGTAAACCCATATATCTAAAGTTAAAACTGACAAAAATATGTTATAAAATATTCATACATTGTCATGTGGTGAGATAATAAATTAATATAAAGAATATTAATTGAAGACTGACTTAAACTTTCTATAAATGGTTAACCATAAAACCCTTATGAAAGGATAAAATTCAATTCTTTAGAAAGAAATTCATGAAATAAACTTAACATTGATCCCCCATATATCACAAATCTTTTCTTGGTTTTAAAATTCCAAACATGTGAATACCCTCATCAGGTTTTCTCTTAAAACTTGGAAATAACCTAACTACCATAAATACATTTATAAAACATGCATGATTCCTTATTCTAATGTTTACTATATTTATTATTTAAATCCAAGATGTTGAAAACATAATCCTTGATGACATAGAAAAATTTGTCAATAATCAGTTCCTGGGTAATCCATATCATCCAATTTACTTATTCATATCTAATATATATTTATCCAAACATAATTATCTTGATGTCAGACATTAATTAAGGGTTACTTTCTATTAATAAAAATATCACCTTTACATGAAATCACTTTTCCCTATCTTCATATCCATTAAACATGTAATTTTCAATCCTTAAGGAAAATATATATTGAAAATACTCATATAATTCAAAATTCATATAACATAATCTTTGAATTACAATATGTAAATACATTTTTCATCCAACTACATTTTTAAACCATCACTTAGTATTCATCAACTTATTCCATAATACCACTTTCCAATAATATGAATTATTAATCATCTATTAGGGTTCTTTAACATCAATATTATCATTATTCTTCTTATTAATGTAGAAAATATTGGACGAGCATCACATACCTTTCATAGGTCATTTTCGGTCTCTTTATCTTCTGAGATATAACAATTACCCGTACCACCTTATTGATTATCATTATGATATTTCCACTGAGGAAATCAATTTTCATAATTCACATAAATTCCATGTCATAAATGTTTAATTTTAACCCCACTTCTTCTAATTTTCATCATTTATTAAAACAAGAAAGAATAGTGTGAGAAGCATTTATCGTAATGTGATACCATTTAATCAGGAAACATTACTTATAGAATGACTAAATTATGGATATTAATAATTTAATATATGACACCTTAGGTTTATCCAATGTTATTTATAGTAATAATCTATTTAAATCCTTCAATATGGTTCATAAAGAGTTTCTTAATTCCAGAAGAATATCCTCCAAGAGTGTCAAACCAGTATTGCAGTAAGACCCGTTGTTGGGTTCCAGATTAACCTGATTCAGGCCTAAAACATCTTGTCATAGTTTTTACTCCTAGGTACATCTGTGCAAGAGTAACATCCACTTGTAGTATCCAAACAAGTATGATTTCTAGGACACCGCTTACTCTATATTTTACCAAAATTCCTAGAAATTGTTTCTAAACATTGACACATCGTTAGATTTATCAATAGAGACATCCGTAGAAATATCCTTAGAAATATACCTTGGGATATCACTAATGTTTTATGGTCATAGTTTCCAAATGTTGACTAAATATTTCTTTGGATACCAACTATTGTGATCCAGGATTATCATTCATGGATATAACAACATTTTAAAGAATATTCATAATATTGAAAAAATACATGACGGATGACCGTAATAGTATAGTGTATTTGAAAATATGGAAACAAAATCATAAATTCTAGTGAAATATCTTCAATATTTCCCATAAATATCCGCACCTTTAGTAATTCTACCTAAAACCATTCTTCATAACATGAGGAAAGGAATCATAAGAATTAGGTGAGCTCAAATTCACAGTAAAACTAATCAAGGGAGATATGTAAGAATAATCATGAACATAAGGGTATGAAAACATGATCATAAAAATAAAAGATCATGCCCTACATTTCAAAGATCATATACAAGAATAATTTCATTAATATTGTCAATTCATAAGACCTGAATCCTAATGAAATAAACATCATTATCCATGAAATCATAATAAAGGAATAAAAAATAGGATTTCTAGTATAAAAATAGGAATAGAAACTTTTATGTTAAGGATACATACCAAGTCCTTTATAACATGTTATATTTGGGATATGAACCATGTACCTACTGTGGGATTTATAAAACAACTGTTGTTCTATCTTACATTAAGGATTGGGATAAAACTCATGTACCTTCTTGTTTTCAAGATTGGGCTACAACTAGTGTACCCGATTTATTCTAGGCTTGGGATAGAACCCATATAAAGTTTTGTTTTTGGGTTGGAGATAAATCACATGTACCCTCTTTCTTTTAGTCTTGGGTTACAACCAATGTACCTTCTTGTTTTTGAAATAGGGCTACAACCAGTGTACCCTATTTCTTTTAGGATTGGGTATAACCCATATACCACATTTTTCATGGGATTATCCTAAAACCCTTATAACCTTTTAGATCATATATAACTTATCATTACCCAATTTATTATAAAGAGATATAGGTCCCACCCATGTCATAATTAAATACATCATACATATTTAACAAGATAATTAAATCATTCAACATATCGTGACCCATAAAAAGTTATAGGTTTTATAAACAGAAAATCTTAATCCATGAAATTTAATGGGTACCATTAAATTTTTATCACCTTATAACATTTTAAAAGATATAGGTTTCATAATAACTTTATGAATGCATAACCAGTGAAAATAATCTGGTTTCAACAGCATAGAATCTGTTGAAGTGAAACATGTGTCTTAAGCATCATTCTATCAAAACAAAAACCACTAAAGAAAGAATAATGAATAAAACCATTTGATCAATTATTATAAGGGAATGAGTAACATGAAAGGATGTTATCATATATGAAAGATAACTTTGAAGGATATTTTGAAACATTTTGTGTGGAAAGTATCCTTTATTCCTTGAAAATGGATATTTGAAACATAAAATATTTTGAAAAACCATTTTTAGTAAACATATATAAAATAATATTGAAACACTTTTTAAAACCATTTCCTTGTAAATATTATCGGAAAAAGGTTTCTAAAAAATGGCCTTTTAAAAAAATGAAAATGAAGCATCAAATCAATGATGGTGGGTAAATCCGTACATGTAGTACGAGGTAAAAGAACATTGTTTTTTGCATGGTAGAAAGGTCAGAAAAATGGATTGTTTGAAAAGAATGAATAAAATACCTTTGAAGAGATTGGTAAAATAAAAAAAGAGTAAAAATGGATTTTAATTATTTCAGTATAATGTTACAATATTCATGGAACCCCATTTGTTATAAAACATTGATTTCCAACCGAATAGAGGGTAATGTAGGGATTTCATAAATAACACTATCTTAACTATCATATGTACCAAGGAGTAAAAATATGGTACCAATACATGAATATAGAATAAATAACTATAGGGATGAAAATTAATGAATTTATTGAGAGATGGGTCATATTATTTCATCAAAATAATCATAAATATAAACAATCTTGAAAAACAATTAGATTGTTTCAATAAACACTTATCACTAGGTAACATGGGATCCTTCTCTCCATATTGTAAAAATAAATTACATGAAGTGTATAATATCATTAATAAATTTTTATTCATTATATATCATTTTAAACCGATTTATACACACCTCAAAATGAATTTAGGCACATAACAAAACATGAGTCTCAAAGCTGGAAAATTGATACAAAACTATTTTATTGATTTGGTGAATTTTGAAACATAAACCCCTTGAAATAATGGTCATATAATGGATATGAAAATACCCATAAATTTAACTATAATAACAATATATTACATCAATATACATTATGTACACCATATAAAATGAATGGGTGGTGAATAAATCCTGTATCTAATAGAAATAAAAATAGGGATGAAATCCCCTTACCTTGTTACTTGAATCTCGTCGTACTCATTCAAACCTTCCATATAAAAAATATAAATTTATTTTAAATCTTTTACAGAACAATATTTTTATATTTGATACCATATATTGATTTATAACCACTTCATATTACCCTATTGTTAGCAATTTAATATTTAGGTTGTGCTTCAGATAATATTTTTTTATTCCGTTCTTGTATAAATTTTTAATATATTTGGTCCTTATACATATATCATGATTTACCAAATTTAAACCATGAGATAAATATCATTTATATTTATTATATTTTTATTACAATAATCTATATCATATATATGTATGAAATGGAACACACTATTAATTGAGATAGTAATCATATGTACACTTGAATGAATTTTCCTTTTTTTTGTTGTCTTATTGAATGAAAGTATGTAAATGAATATATATATATATATATATATATATATATCAGTATTCTAGTAGAATTATTATATCATATATTTCATATAATTTCACTAAACACAACTTTAATATATTCTATATAGTGTCTGAACAAATCACACCTCTTTGAGGTGGAAGTAGTCCACACATCCTCAAACAAGATTACAGTATTAATAGAAAATGTAAATTAAAAATTGTATATGTTATGAAAATTGTATATAGAAGCTTAATGAAATAAAAAATATCATAAATAAATATATAAATTGTGGTTCCCTTATAATTTCCACCATTATAGGTGGTAAACAGAAAATGAACAATCATCATTTGTTGAGGAAATAGTTTTCCATACCCAAAAAAATTTCATTGTTACCCATTAGATGGAGGTGTGTGTAAGTGTAATTAGAAATATTATCATGACAACATCCTCGTATATTGAGGACACTACTATTGTTATACAAGTATGGAAAAAATAAAGTGGAGGGGATGGAGAAATAAAGTAAAATAATGAATCTTGAGAGAATGTGTTACCTATTAATCAGGTAACTTATTTTGGTTTGAGATAAAATACATCCTTGGATTTATTTATTCCGAAAGGAAGGTTTCAAGGAAGAAGATAGTTATGCTTGGACGTATATTTGGCAGGTCTTGAAGGATAGGATTTCACACTGCTAAAGCACTCTGAAATGTAGACCTATTTCAATAGGAAGTGGATTTTTCCATATAATCCTATAGAAACAATAGGACCATGATGAAGTTTGGAATTATGGGAACCTCAATATTAAACCAGGGATCTTACAGATCTCTTCTTGGGATGATAAATTTATCCCCTTCGACCAAAGGAACTCTTTTTCTTAGGTGTGGGAAAGAATCCATGGGCTCCCATGGGTTTATTGTCAACCCAGAAATCTGAATTAGTTGGCTTCTATAGTCATCACTCCATTGAAGATTGACCATTTCACTATTATTGGTGATGTTGGTCTTTATGAAAGAGTCCTAATTAAAATAAAAAACGATCAGACTTTAACTGAGAGGATCTCCTTGGCTGTGA
The DNA here is from genome assembly GCA_963277665.1 of Viscum album. Lineage (NCBI taxonomy): Eukaryota > Viridiplantae > Streptophyta > Magnoliopsida > Santalales > Viscaceae > Viscum > Viscum album. Next base: position 2,078,230,764 of record OY728143.1, on the reverse strand, counting down.
ATAATCATTAAATGGAGGTAACCATTGAATTTGAGAATCTCCACAATTTTTTTGAGAAATGATAAATGGTGGGACACATTTCAATAATTACCGAGTGCTATAAATTTTGGTTAAACCTGCAATTAGTTCCATATCATGGAAGTAAGTTTCAAAGGGAAATATGGAAAATTCAGTGGAAAAAGAAAAAAATACCCCCATGATACAATGAAATGGATTAAATTAAACGAGTTCACCACTACAAGCTCTTAATGGGATTCCATGGTGGAGGAAGAGGAACTGTAGCCTAATGTGGTGACATAAATCACCCCATCTACAATTATAAAGAATGTTACTTTTGTATAGGATCTCACTAATCAACTTCTGATCTTGTTATCAGATTTTTATTCCAATGATCTTAATATTTAAAATGCGGAATACTTACTAGACCTCATCTCCTTTGACATAAAGGTGGAGACTCAATGAAACTTTCCCATGAAACTCCAGCATGTTCCAGTTTTGGAGAATATACTGGGGGAACAAGTTTCTCACACTACAAATGACATTTTAGTGGATGTGCCTCCTTTCTATATTACTAAGAAAGAGGAGACTTCTCGTCATCAGGATAAAAAAAGTGATGATTTAAATGAATCAAAATCTGAAAGAAACTTCACAATGGTAGGGACTACTAGGAAATCAAATAGGATGGAAAAAGGAAGAACCACCCCCAAAATTAATTCATAATAAAGATAATTTTCTAGACCTACCATGGAATAGCTCAACCTATCATAGAATATTCCATCAGTCTCCTTACAGATAGGTACAAACATAATATAATTAGTATTTCTAATGAAAATACCAAAATTTCAAGTCATGTAACTCTTTTCAATAATAGATGGAACACTATGCTGAAAATCATTAGAATTGTGAACATCCATGGAATGATTTGGATTCAGTTCCACAATAGGATTAATGATCTGGCCATTGCATAAGAACATGATCAAATGGTAACTTGTAGCTATATTAATTTAGGTAAAAAAATATACTGCTCAATTGTTCATCCCTCTAATAACTACTTGGACAAGAGGGATTTATGGAGGCATATAACAGATATGTCCATTGTCATTATGGTCTATTGGGCTATAGTAGGAGATTTTAATTCAATTATTCAGATGGATGTGAAACTTGGTCTAGTTGTTAGCACCACCACAACTAGAGACTTCAAGGCTTTCACCATGGAGGCCGGACTCACTAAGATCAATTTTATTTAATCCAAATTCACGTGGTACATAGGGATCTTAAATGGTATGAGATCTAGCAGAATTGATAGGGCCCTTACAAATGACATGTTTCTTGAAAATTGGAGATTGATATCATGTGTCACTCTAGAAAAAGAAAACTCTGACCACTATCCCATCATGATTAGCTTCCTGGATCATGAAAAAAACATATTCTTTTAAGGTTCAATAATGCATGGACTTACCTTATGGAGTGTTCAACAATTTTACATGAATCTTGGGAATTTTAAGAATGAATTATTAATCCTATGTCCTAAACTTCCAAGCTTTAAGTGATCAAGGAAAATCTAGAAGTACATATAATATTGGAGTTTAGCACACTCGATGATGAAATTTATAACTTGGAGTTCTATCTCCATGATCTCAAAGAATATATTACCATGATCAAATTCTATGGAGGCACAACATAGGAATCCAAAATTTCTAATAAGCTTCAGAATCATATAAAACTCAAAGATAGCATTAAAAAATACATATTCAAAATTAGGTGGCTCACAAAGGGGGGGTTGAAGCATCAAGTTTTTGAATGCTCTATAAAGGGTCTGAAGGCCTAATAGGACCCTCTCTATGCTCAAAGAGGGAGACCAAATCCTAGAGGAATGAAAGGAGCTATCCACCCATATTTTCTCGACTTATATAAACCTATTAAATATCCCTACATGAAATGAGATACATAGGGATAACATCATCACCACTCTGATAACTAAGTAAGATAATTATTTTTCTCACTTCTATCTCTCTAGACATTGAAATTAAAGAAGAATCTTTTGGTCTTAAAAAATATAGTTCTCCTTGTCATGACCCGTTCTCGGGGCCCGTGCCGTGACTACCCCAAGCCCGCCTTCCATAGTCCAGGGGCTGGCGACTAGCACCAAAGCGTAAATCCCATTAAAAAGGGAAGGCATTGCCTTTGTAAAGTAAACAAACACCACAGAGTAAGCAAGCGGAAAAGTAAACACTAAGTAAAAACAGAGTACAACTGAAAGTGCGGAAAAGTAAATGGGCCAGTATACAAACCCAAACTGAAAGTAAAGTACAACTCGAAAGAGAAAACAACAACTGTAAAGTAAAAGCCGCTACTCCGAGCTGTCCACTGGAAATCCCACCTGAAGGGTGGGTACAGATAGCTCCACTGCTCCTCGAGTCCCGCCGTCCGCTCCGAACACGTCCCGCCCAGTGGTCCACCTCCAGGTACCGTCCTGCTCTGCAAGCCTCAACCAAGATCAACGCTATCCGTCGTCTGCAACCAACACAACGTAGTGCGGGCATAGCCCGTGCAGGGGTGAGTATAAGCTACTCAGTAGGGACCTCGAGAACCCTGAAGGTCTCCCAAAATCCAGAAAGGATAAACCACAAAGGTGAGATACAAACACGAAGTAACAACCGATACTTCTTAGGTATATGCCCATACATATACCTAAGTAATAAATCCCAATACGCTCCAACCTCTGAGCCCAAGTACAACTCAGTCCACACAGGAAAGTAAACGTATTCCACACAGGAAAGAAAAACGAAATCCACATAGGATAGCACAACACAATCCACACAGGAAAACAACAGGATTCAGCTCACACAGGAATACTTCTTCGAAAGACGATAAAGATGATCTCTGATCCATCTAAGTCATCGGACCCACGAAGGATCGATAGGTAACTAACCCCCGCAATGACCCACACAGGATCGGGCCCACATAGGACCTGTAGGCGCTGGTTCACACAGGACCACTGAGTGCAAAGACCCACACAGGATCGGGCCCACACAGGACCTGTAGCACTGATACACGTAGGATCGCTGAGTGCTGTAGTCGTCGTCGAATCCACACAGGATCTCTGTAATGTCGTCGTCGCAGTCACAGTAGCAGTAGCAGTAGCAGTAGCAGTAGCAGTCACAGTCGCAGCCAGCACTAGGGTTCCCGCACACAGCAAGCTCGTTCGGGAGGGTCCACTCCACGAGCCGAGAGGCTGATACATCAACTGTCACTAAGTCCAGAGTTGATGTATCCAAAAGTTCCGTATCGCCAACAGGAACTCAATGCAACAGACGGCGCGTCGATCGGACGCCCGGTCTGAGAGTTATTGGCTTTTTCGTCCTAGGGGCCCGGTTGGTTTTTAAGGCAAAACCAACCCGACCGTAGTCCACCTGCGTCCAAACCTCAGGAAGAGTATTCCAAAAGATCCATCTCACTAAGAGAAACACAACAAAGCCGACGACACGTCAATCGGACGTCCGTAGCTTAAGATATGAGTGTTTCCGCTCCGAAGGCCCTGTTGGTTTCGTGAACAAACCAACCCGTCCGAACTCAATGTATTCCGAAACTTTGAGTGCGATATACCTAATCGACCGTCTCGATCCAAGGATCGCATCGCCGCTGAAGGTTCATCAATCGGAGGTCTGTGGCTCAAGTTATGGCCAAAAGACCGAAGTCGTTTCGAAAACGGGGGGTCCGGGTCCGGGCCGTCCCGGCCCGGCCGACGGCGGCACGACCTGGGCGCCGCTCGGGTGCCACGTGCGGGGGGAAAGGCCCCCGCTTCTCTGCTGGTGGCGCCGCTGAAATCCGCGCCTTTGGAGAAACCGGCCCCCCTCGTGGGGGCCTGCTTTTAAAACAAAAACGGGGGGGGGGGGGGGGGGGGGCGCTGCCCCCCTTGGTGTAACCGCGCCCCCCGCATTATGGGAGGCCGGTTTTGGCCAGCCGGGGGAATTTATTCCCCCGGTCCTTCTCCCTTTCGGCCGGCCCAACATGGCTGGCCGGTTCTTCCTCAACCGGACCGGCAAGGCCGGTCCCCCCTTCCGGCTTCCGACACCGGCGTCCTGGCTAGCCGCCGGTCCTCTCGTCCCGCCGCGGCCCGGAACCGGCCGCGGCCTTCGTCGTTTGGCGCAGTGCGACGACACCGTTCCCCACCGCCGCGGCCCCGCTCCGGCTGCGGCGCCTTCAACTCTCTTCGACGCGGAGTGACGGCGTCGCGTCCTTGCATTATTTTACAACGCGGCGCGACGGCGCCACGCATTTCTTGTCGTATGATCCTGCGCGGTGCGACGACACCACGCCTCACCCGTCTCAATCCACAACAAATATCAATATGAAAAGGAGGAGGGTCGGCCGTGTTCGTACGGTCCGGCCCCCTCGCGTTAATTGCTAACAATTGGATAAATTTCACGAAGAAATATTCTCGGGTATAAATCATGAACAAAAGCAATAATTAAACCCCTACCTCGGTTTCAAGTACGATGTTCGTCAATGACCCGCGGAAGACAACGTCGCGGAGGTCGGGCGTCGCGGTAAACGTTCGTCAATTCCGTTGACGAATAGGTACGTCCGAAGAGGTACGTCGTTGGTGAATCTTCGTAAGCCGACAAAGGATGTTCGAGGAGGAAGCTGCATTCCCTTTCGTTGACACGGAAGGCGTCGTCGATCTTCGGAAACAACCGGCTACGAAGAAGAGAGGAGCGGCGTTCTTCGTCGGAGCTTGAGTGTTCTTCGTGTTCTTCGTCAATGTTTGAAGAATAAGAAGGAGCTCTCAAATCCTCTCAAGATGGCTAACCAAAATAAAATAAGCTAAGGCTTATTTTATTTACACAAATAGCAACTTGAATTTCAAAGGTTTGAAATTCAAAACAACCCACCTTAATTAATTAAACCAAGTTGTCAATCATTAATTGAAATGGGTTAAAGGGGAGGTTTTGAGAGAAGTTGAGGAGTTGGGGTTCATGTGGGCCCCACCACACTTAATCCTCCCAAGGGAGGATAAGTGGTTGTGGGTGCCACCCCTAACTCCCTTTGGGAGGTTTTAAAAAAAACAACATGTTAAAATAAAAAATTGTATTCTACAAATTTTATTTAACTTATTCTAAAACCCAAAAACTAACTCTCAACCCGAAATAAACGCAACCTCGGAAAAGGTCTCCTTAAGAGAATATCGGCGCTGTGAGTTCATCGGTGCGCTCGAAATTTGATTCCGGGCACCGGTTCAAAAGTTTGAAATTCTCGCTCGTTCGTTCACTGAACGTACCCGAGCCAAACTTCAGAAATTGATTCCGGGCACTCCGGGCCTCGGAATCAGGTGCTGTCAGAAACCGCGTTCTTGTAAAATTCCAAAGAATATTAAGAAAAAATTTCCCTTGAATTTTACGGGTCTTTACATTACTCCCACCTCAGGGCTTTACGTCCCCGTAAAGATACATAAAAAACTAGGGAAACAAATGAGGGTACTGAGCACGCATCTGAGCCTCCCGCTCCCAAGTGCTCTCCTGGAGGTTCCCGTGCTGCCATCTGATGCGCACAAGAGGAATCGATCGCCCACGAAGGACCCACTCTGGTCGATCCTCTATCTCCACCGGGACCTCTGTAAAAGTCGCCCCATCGTCAACGTCAAGCTCCCCATGGTCAATGATGTGCGTCGGGTCGTGCACGTATCTCCTCAGCTGAGATACGTGGAAGACGTCGTGCACCCGGTGCAACTGAGGTGGTAGTGACAGGCGATAAGCCACCTCGCCAATCCTGCTGAGGACCTAGAAGGGTCCGATGAAGCGCGGAGATAACTTGCCGCCTCGGCCAAATCTCCGTATACCACGTCGATGTGAGACCCGCAAGAAGACGTGGTCGCCATCCTCAAACTCTAGTGGCCTCCGCCTCCTGTCAGCGTATGACTTCTGCTGGCTCTGAGCTGTCCTCATCTGCTCCTGGATGACCTGGACCTTCTCTGTCGTAGAGTAAATTAGAATGTCGTCGATGAAGACCACGACAAACCGATCAAGGTATGGCTGAAAGATCCTGTTCATGAGGGCCATGTACACTGCTGGAGCATTGGTTACACCGAAAGGCATAACCAAGAACTCATAGTGGCCATACCGACATCTGAAGGCCGTCTTCTGCACATCCTCGTCTCTGACTCTGAGCTGATGATAGCCTGACCTGAGGTCTATCTTCTAGAACCACCGTGCTCCCTTGAGCTGATCAAAGAGGTCATCAATTCTCTGTAGCAGATACTTGTTGCTCACCGTCACCTGGTTCAGGCGACGATAGTCAACACAAAGTCGCAAGCTCTCGTCCGCCTTCTTGGCGAACAATATCGGGGAAGCCCAGGGTGAAACACTGGGTTGGATGAACCCCTTGCCCTGCAAGTCCTCCAACTGTACCCGTAGCTCTCGAAGCTCGGCGGGGGACATCCGATATGCTGGAGTGGATATCGGGGCTGTCCCGGGGTACAAGTCAATATAAAAGTCTACCTCTCTGCGAGGAGGTAGCCCTGGAACATCGTCGGGAAAAACGTCCGCAAACTGATCCACCACTGCAGGAAAACCAGGACTCCGCACGTCAACTGCTCCAAGGATGAGGCTAGCCAACTGATGAGTAATGGGCTGTCCTCTCTTCCGCAGAAGTCCATCCTGTGCTGCATAGGCTCCCTTCTCGCCGGTGAAGGTGAACCTGCTCCCGTCGGTGCGTACACATCGCACATTGCGCCTAAAATAGTCAATATGCGCATGGACCGTAGATAACCAATCCATGCCCAAGATGACATCGTAAGGCCTTGACACTGCTACAAGAAGATCCCAACCGAAGCTCTCGCCTCCTAGAGTAAGATCACACTGCCGGCACCAGTGCGTAATCGTCGAGTCTTCTCCCGTAGGAGTCTCTAGCCGTAAGGATCGAGCCAACAGCTCTGTCGGAATCTCCGAGCTCCGAACAAGGGTAGCGGCTACGAAAGAGTGACTCGCTCCTGTGTCTATAAGTACTGTAGCAAGGGTGGAATAGACACAGATAGTACCTCGAATCATCTCAGGTGTGCCGTGGTCGTAGGCCTCTACTGCCTGGAGCTGTGCCTATCTCTGCCCGCTAGCTCCCTGTGGTCGGGGTGGACCTCCTGGTGGTGGTGGTGGCAGAGCCTCAAAGCTTCTCCCACCACATGCTGCTCGGCCAGCTCCTCTGCCTCGTCCGCCTCCTCCCTGCGGACCGCCACGGTCGACCCTCTGCCTCTGCCTCGGTGGTCCCTCAACCATCTGTTGCTCCTCGGCACGGCGGGTCGGGCAGTCACGAGCCATGTGGCCCTGCCCCCCGCACGAGTAGCACTGCCTGCCTCTCGAAAGACTGGCTCCTCGCTGTGTGCCCCGCACTACTAAGCCAGTGTCCTGAGGTCATCTGCCTGAAGGTCTGGCCTGCCTGGACCCCTGAGTCATCCGTTGTAACACCCCGAGCTTCCATGATACACTTCTCATTCAATAATGCAATAGCTTGCATTGTACGCAACTTTGAGTTCTAAAACACCGCGACTAATCAAAGTAGCAGTTATGAATAGTAATAACCACTTTTTAAAATTATAGAAATTTTATATTTTAAAATGGACTTCATTTTTGTATTCGTAATATCGAAATTATCCAAAGTTGAATTTTTTGTAATTTTCTGAGAACTTCCAATTTTTTATGAATAGTGAAAATTACTTAAAAACAACTTTTTTAATCAAAATAATTTATAGTGATAAATTATACAATTTAGTGGTTTTAAAGTATAATTAGAATATATTTTTACCATTTTATCCAATGGTGGTCATTAGAATTAATTTAACATTGAAATTAGACATAAACAATTGCCAATCGTTTGATATAAATTGTTTCTTAAAAACACGCTATTTGTTGTGACAACGGGAATTAATTATAAAATTAATTAATGCAACTTATATGTTTGGAATTTTGTAAAATAGACATCATTTTTGAACTCGGAATATCAATTATAGCTTAGGGTGAAATTTTGGCATTGTTCTGAAAAACTTCAATTTTTGATGAATAGTGAAACCACTAAGTGGTAGTTAAATAACTGATTTTTCGTTTAAATGAAATATTACCACTTCTGTGATTTGATTTTCAAAAATCCGACATACATGGTTGTCATTAAGAAGTAAAATGTGGTTCAATGATATTAAAATAATTTTTTGGTGAATAGTAACTTTTAAGTTCTTAATCGCGATTAGAGGTAATTAGTGTAGTTTAAGGAAGAAATAATGTTTTAATAATATGAGATGAGCTTGAAACTTGTCCTACTCCTATTGTATGAGTAATTTCCTACCAAGACAACCCATGGGTCAACTTGGGGACCCCATGGAGCCACTTTAGTTAGAAAATGACATAAATACCTTTTATTTAATGTTAAAGTAAAAAATGACACAAACATAAAATGTTTTACTAAAACATTTTTACATTGGGTTATACAAGTCATATTTTTGACTATAAATATTCATTGGAAATCTAAAACGATTTCCAACATCATAGTATTTTATTTATAATTTTTAGACATTAAATAAATTAAATTATTTATGACATCATGATGATGCAGCGATGACCTCACTATTTAACGATTTAAATAAAATGAGAAGATAATGTAAAATCCAAGGCTTACACTTGTCCAAAGCCTATTGTATGGGTATATTTAGAACCCTTATCACCTTAGCCTCGAATTATATAAGTTTGGGACCTCTAAAATCCAAAACTCATTTTATAATAAAGTGACTTTTCTTTACTTTCCAAGAGTGCCCCTCCTCTCCACTTATAAAAGGCCCCCACCACTCCCACCTTATTCACACCATCAAGCCATTTTTCTCGGCCGACCTCTTCCCAAATACTCTCCCAACATCCCTACCTTACTCCTAGAAGCCTCAATTTGGGAATAATTCTTCCCAAGGAAGCCTTTGGCTCAAATCAAAAAGAGCTACCCTATTTTTAAGGTAATGTCTTCTCTAATGTTGTTTTGTTTCATTTTTCTTCTCCAAACCCTTAAACTCTTTTAATTACTTTCTTTTGTAACAACACCAGTATCTACAATATACTAGGATGTTTTTATGATAAGGATTTGGTTTACACTTACACACACATTCGTCTAATGGTTAAAGAACATACTATTTTTGTGGGTGGCAAAATACTGCCTCACGAAACGATGATTGTTCAAATTCTTTTAACACCTATAATGGTGGCCATTTTGATGACACTATTTTCATATATGATATATATATTATGTTTATGTTTTCCTTATTCTTCTGTATTTCTCATTTATGGAATACTTTATTATTTCCATTATGGGTAAACGCGATAATTTCATTTTAGGAAGTGCGGACTATCGCCCCCTCAAAGTGATGTGAATCGTTAATGCCATATGTGGGACATATAAAGGATGGAGTAAATGATATTATATATGATATTATACTGGAACTATATTATAACTTTATATCATTATGATTTCATTCCATTAAATATGAAATAGAAATGAAAGTAGCGTTCATGCATACGTACGACTTACCGTCTCCATGAACGGTACATTTCATTTCTTACCTCTAAATGTTACGTAATATTATAAATGAATGTATATACTGGATATATATGATATATATGACATCTAAATAATGAGTATAATTCTTGAGATAATGGATATTCTATCACATAAACAACTTGTAATTATAAGAAGTTTATTGTTGACTCAAGTACCAAAGATCGACAAAACGACCGTTATTAACTTAAATAATTACATAATGTTCATATCATTGTAATAAGTGATATAAAAAGGATAATGAAATTGAAAATGGTTCTTAATAAGGTATATATTAACTCTATTTTATTATTCAGGAGGTTAAATAACGGTTGAGTCAAGTCAGACACGAGGTAAGGGAACTTCTTAACCCAATTTCCATTCTTTGGGTTAATCTCCTAATTTCAAATTACGTCATGATATTATTATGTACTATCTTGTATTTGTACTTTCTTTATGTGTATCTATATAGAATACACATAATAGATCTATTTTATTTGTAAGGTAATTTCTTAACCCAATTTCCATTATTTGGGTTAATCTCATACTTTCAAATTATGTCGTGATATTATTATGTCCTATATTGTAATTGTACTTTATTTATGTGTACTTATAGTGAATACACATAATAGATCTTTTTTATTTTAAAAATGATCTTTGTATGGACTTTGTCTCAATCTCCTTTCATTGAGGCATATTTTGTTTTATACACAACATTCTTTTATACGGTGTATAAATCCCTTTGACTTTTACGTTTATTCAAAAGGATTTCTTTTATAATTATGTGATTTTTAAATGATTAAAAAAAAAGATATTTCTCTCTAATATATGAAAATCCAGTGCAAAAGTATACGTATTTAACGCAAGCTTAAAAATGATTTCAGAAAACCCGACTCTCGAGTGTGGTAGATAGGAAGGGATTGGGAGTGGACCCATCATGGCCTGTAATTAGTCGAGCAGTCTCAGAATTAGTTATTTTGTTTTCAGAAGCTTGCTTAATGTTTTCAGAAAAACACTGGAGTATATTTGAGAAATTTTAAACGTAGGTATCTTCTAAAAAAAAATTGCATCGGTAAGTCTCATGAGATAACTAGACGTGGAATTGGCTGAGGCCCTTTCCCAATTTGATTTATGGTTTTGGCCGAGGCCTTAATCATTTTAGAAATCTTGGCCGAGGCCTTGAAAAAATGTTTCAGAATGTTTGGCATTATACATTCCCTCATTATGAAAGTGGTTATTGATATTGCATGTGATTATTCGACCAGTAGAATATCCATGTGAGGAAGTGAATGACATTATCTCATTTTACTTTTGCCATATTATGTTGATGTTCAAGTTTAAAAGGCTTTTGTTTTAGTTATACATTGCCTTAAATTTTTATGTCTATTTATGAAAGCTTCCGCAATATTGTTATCCCTACTGAGCATCTGAGCTCACCCCTTTCAATGTTTTAATATTTTTCCAGGATGTGAAGAAGTATTTTATGAATGACCTGCAGGGGTAGTCAGAAAGGGATATGAGTGTGGACTATGAAGACCATGTTATTGTAGTTTGTTTACTTTTTGATGTAATGAAAGACTTATGAATGTATCTAGTGTTTCCAAGGCTACTAAACTGATCGGTCTTTCGAGACTTGATCTTTTGTGATCATGCCAATGTTACGAAGTAATGCACCGACTCTGGGTAGTGGGGTCGGGGCGTTACAGTTGGTATCAGAGGAAGTTTAGTACAAACCTTGGAAGCTAGATTTAGATAAACTCTGATTAGAGCACGTAGACCTAAGATGAACTTTGAGGATTAGTATAGAAGAACTTCCTAGAATTATGGTATTGTAGAGATTTTTTGAGTTTTCCAAGCAATACATCCCTGTATGGATACGAGCAGGTAGAGGCGGCTCTGGCACAGATGTACCTAGGGGTAAAACCTGAAAACACCGCTTTGAGCTAGACTCGAACGGGAACTGGTGTACGACAACGGGCCTTGCTGCACTCTTGGTTACGACACTCCCGGGGGATATGCTTAGGATAACTCTCATTTTCATTACAAATCATTATGAAGGATTTATGAGTATATACTTCCTCAAAGAAAACATTTTTATGATTATGGATTATATCCATAAATAGTTCAATTTATGTTAAGTGTTTTATATGTATGGGATTATGTATTTTGATTCATAAACTGATCTAGTTTATGCAATTGTTTAGAAATGGCGCCTAGTGGATGAAATGGAAACCGTATCAATGCACGCACTCCATGTAGGGATTTCCGTCCTACTCAAGATAATTATGGTGGAGCTAGTGATACAACTGGTGCTGATCAGCTTCTCACCGTACTAGGACAACTCACGCAGGTTATGAATAATAACCTTACTCGTATGGAGCACCCTGATCCGCAACGTGGAGGATCAATGCTAGACCGTTTCATGAGGAAACAACCACCAACCTTCAATCGGAGTACAAATCCTATAGTACCTGAGCAATGGATAAATTCATTAGGGAAAATATTCCATGCCTTGGGGAGTAGTGAAAGGGAGAAGGTTGTCATGGCAGTTTACCGCCTCACTGGAGATGCCGATCAGTGGTGGTCGCTGATTGAAAACACAAAGGAAGATGATGATGTATCGAATATGGAATGGAGGGAGTTCAAAGATCTGTTTTTAGAAAAATACTTTCCTCGCGACCATCGAGCGGATATGGAAAGGCAATTTCTGAGTTTGAGGCAGAAGGAGGATGAGAATGTCACAAAGTATGAGGCTAACTTTACAATGTTAGCAAGGTATGCTGGAGATTATATACGTAACCCAGGAAGTAAGATTGATCATTTCTTTGATGGGTTAAAACCATTTCTTCGTCAGGAATTAGTCTCACAATCCTTTTCATCGTACGAAGATATTGTCTCATGTGCTATCAAGACATAAAAGGAATTATCTAAGTCTTATGACAACAAAGTAAAGCAAGATAAGAAGAGAACGGTGGAACAAGAGACAGATAAAGGGAAAAAGGGAAAGAAGGATTTTCCATTATGTGATAATTGTGGGAAGAATCACCCTGGTACGTGCCTAAAAGGAATGGGAGTTTGTTATAAATGTGGAGAAAAGGGTCACCAAGATCGTGATTGCAAGGGAAAGAAAGAGGCTGTCAAAGTTGAATGCTACAATTGTAGGGAAATGGGACATTATGCAAATGAATGTCCTAAGAGTAAGGGAAACTTACCCCAGAAAAGGCCAAGGGATCAAGGACAATCTTATGCTGTTACTACAGTTGAAGCAAAATAATTAATGTATTGGTGCTTTTGGACTCAAGGATTATATTCTGGTTATAAGAATAATGTGATATATATATATGGATTGTACTGCAGTACTTTTTGATTTCATTAAGGTTCTAATATGATTAAGGTAATCATATTTTTATTATGTGACAATAAGAGAAACTTTTCTTTGTTTGGGGAATCTGATGTTATAATTGATTTTGGAATTAAGAGACCTTTTAGAGAAAGACTGGACAGAGGTATTTTGGATAACTGTAAAGGTTGGAGTGGATTAAGTTGATCTTTGGATAGTATTGTTTAAGGTTAAAAAATTTATGAAGATTATTTTTGGAATATTATGATACTATAGTTTTAGGAAAAGGACAACCTGCAGGGTGGGGCATAACCCGTCGCGTCGGACAAAGCTGCAGGAATCGAACCCACAATCATAGTGCGACATGCCTTTATTTCCTACCACTAGCCTACAGGAAGTCCCTGGTTATTACAAAATAATTTTACTAATCTAAATGGTATGTGTTAACATTTGGAACCTTATACAATTAGGATAAATAGAATATTTTTGAGTTCCGTTACCATTTGGAGTAAAAGTTGGGTTTGTGGTAAAAATTTATTAACGAATGAAATTATACATAACAAGTATGTATATTCCCTTACGTTCTTAGTAAATCTCCTAAATAAATTACTCAACATTATAAAAGTTAACTCAAAACAAAAATGTTGTCGGTTAACTTTTCCTACTGGGGAATCAATGATCGTTTAACCAATCACATGTTTGTGATTTTCTTGTAGTTAAACTTTCTCCTAATCCTGTTTTCTATAACTCTCCATCAGACCTTGATGGTTTGTTTCTCCTCCATATCCATATTTTCATAGAATCCTAGAATGGTCTATCTCGGGTGACCTTTGTACTTATCTTTCTTTCTTTTAATGTTATATATTTATTAACCTCATTTCCGATGTGGGTTTTCCACAAAGGTATTTTCTCTTTTCAACCTTTTGTTTTCAAAGAAAAATTTCAAATTGCGAGGACGCAATTTATTGAAGGAGGGGAGAATGTAACACCCCGAGCTTCCATGATACGCTTCTCATTCAATAATGCAATAGCTTGCATTGTACGCAACTTCGAGTTCTAAAACACCGCGACTAATCAAAGTAGCCGTTATGAATAGTAATAACCACTTTTTAAAATTATAGAAATTTTATATTTTAAAATGGACTTCATTTTTGTATTCGTAAGATTGAAATTATCCAAAGTTGAATTTTTTGTAATTTTCTGAGAACTTCCAATTTTTTATGAATAGTGAAAATTACATAAAAACAACTTTTTTAATCAAAATAATTTATAGTGATAAATTATACAATTTAGTGGTTTTAAAGTATAATTAGAATATATTTTTACCATTTTATCCAATGGTGGTCATTATAATTAATTTAACATTGAAATTGGACATAAACAATTGCCAATCTTTTGATATAAATTGTTTCTTAAAAACACACTATTTGTTGTGACAGCGGGAATTAATTATAAAATTAATTAATACAACTTATATGTTTGGAATTTTTTAAAATATACATCATTTTTGAACTCGGAATATCAATTATAGCTTAGTGTGAAATTTTGTCATTGTTCTGAAAAACTTCAATTTTTGATGAATAGTGAAACCACTAAGTGGTAGTTAAATAACTGTTTTTTCGTTTAAATGAAATATTACCACTTCTGTGATTTGATTTTCAAAAATACGACATTAATGGTTGTAATTAAGAAGTAAAATGTGGTTCAATGAGATTAAAATAATTTTTTGGTGAATAGTAACTTTTAAGTTCTTAATCGCGATTAGATGTAATTAGTGTAGTTTAAGGTAAAAATAATGTTTTAATAATATGAGATGAGCTTGACACTTGTCCTACTCCTATTGGATGAGTAATGGCCGACCAAGACAACCCATGGGTCAACTTTGGGACCCCATGGAGCCACTTTAGTTAGAAAATGACATAAATACCTTTTATTTAATGTTAAAGTAAAAAATGACACAAACATAAAATGTTTTACTAAAACATTTTTACATTGGGTTATACAAGTCATATTTTTGACTATAAATATTCATTGGAAAGATAAAACTATTTCCTACATCATAGAATTTGTTTTATAATTTTTAGACATTATATAAATTAAATTATTTATGACATCATGATGATGCAGCGATGACCTCATTATTTAACGATTTAAATAAAATGAGAAGATAATGTAAAATCCAAGGCTTACACTTGTCCAAATACAATTGGATGGGTATATTTCTAACCCTTATCACCTTAGCCTCGAATTATATAAGTGTGGGACTTCTAAAATCCGAAACTCATTTTATAATAAAGTGACTTTTTACTTTCCAAGAGTGCCCCTCCTCTCCACTTATAAAAGGCCCCCAACACTCCCACCTTATTCACACCTTCAAGCCATTTTTCTCGGCCAACCTCTGCCCAAATACTCTCCCAACATCCCTACCTTACTCCTAGAAGCCTCACTTTGGGCAGAATTCTTCCCAAGTAAGCCTTTGGCTCAAATCAAAAAGAGCTACCCTATTTTTAAGGTAATGTCTTCTCTAATGTTGTTTTGTTTCATTTTGCTTCTCCAACCCCTTAAACTCTTTTCATTCCTTTATTTTGTAACAACACAAGTATATACAATATACTAGGATGTTGTTATGATAAGGATTTGGTTTACACTTACAAACACATTCGTCTAATGGTTAAAGAACATACTGTTTTTGTGGGTGGCGAAATACTGCCTCACAAAACGATGATTGTTCAAATTCTTTTAACACCTGTAATGGTGGCCATTTTGATGACAATATTTTCATATATGATATATATATTATGTTTATGTTTTCCTTATGCTTCTGTATTTCTCATTTATGGCATACTTTATGATTTTCATTATGGGTAAACGCAATAATTTCATTTTAGGAAGTGCGGACTACCGCCCCCTCAAAGTGATGTGAATCGTTAATGCCATATGTGGGATGTATAAAGGATGGAGTAAATGATATTATATATGATATTATACTGGAACTATATTATACCTTTATATCATTATGATTTCATTCCATTAAATACGAAATAGAAATGAAAGTAGCGTTCATGCGTACGTACGGCTTACCGTCTCCATGAACGGTGCATTTCATTTCTTACCTCTAAATGTTACGTAATATTATAAATGAATGTATATACTGGATATATATGATATATATGAAATCTAAATCATGAATATAATTCTGGAGATAATGGATATTCTATCACATAAACAACTTGTAATTATAAGAAGTTTATTGTTGACTCAAGTACCAAAGATCGACAAAACGACCGTTATTAACTTAAATAATTACATAATGTTCATATCATTGTAATAAGTGATATAAAAAGGATAATGAAATTGAAAATGGTTCTTAATAAGGTATATATTAACTCTAGTTTATTATTCAGGAGGTTAAAGAACGGTTGAGTCAAGTCAGACACGAGGTAAGGGAACTTCTTGACCCAATTTCCATTCTTTGGGTTAATCTCCAACTTTCAAATTACGTCATGATATTATTATGTCCTATCTTGTATTTGTACTTTCTTTATGTGTACCTATATTGAATACACATAATAGATCTATTTTATTTGTAAGGGAATTTCTTAACCCAATTTCCATTATTTGGGTTAATCTCATACTTTCAAATTATGTCGTGATATTATTATGTCATATATTGTAATTGTACTTTATTTATGTGTACTTATAGTGAATACAGATAATAGATATTTTTTATTTTAAAAATGATCTTTGTATGGACTTCGTCTCAATCTCCTTTCATTGAGGCATATTTTTTTTATACACAACATTCTTTTATACGGTGTATAAATCCCTTTGACTTTTACGTTTATTCAAAAGGATTTCTTTTATAATTATGTGATTTTTAAATGATTTCAAAAAAAAGATATTTCTCTCTAATATATGAAAATCCAGTGCAAAAGTATACGTATTTAACGCAAGCTTAAAAATGATTTCAGAAAACCCAACTCTCGAGTGTGGTAGACAGGAAGGGATTGGGCGTGGACCCATCATGGCCTGTAATTAGTCGAGCAGTCTCAGAATTAGTTATTTTGTTTTCAAGAAGCTTTCATAATGTTTTCAGAAAAACACTGGAGTATATTTGAGCAATTTTAAACGTAGGTATCTTCTAAAAAAAATTGCATCGGTAGGTCTCATGAGACAACTAGACGTGGAATTGGCCGAGGCCCTTTCCCAATTTGATTTATGGTTTTGTCCGAGGCCTTAATCATTTTAGACATCTTGGCCGAGGCCTTGACAAAATGTTTCAGAATGTCTGGCATTATACATTCCCTCATTATGAAAGTGGTTATTGATATTGCATGTGATTATTCGACCAGTAGAATATCCATGTGAGGAAGTGAATGACATTATCTCATTTTACTTTTGCCATATTATGTTGATGTTCAAGTTTAAAAGGATTTTGTTTTAGTTATACATTGACTTAAATTTTTATGTCTATTTATGAAAGCTTTCGCAATATTGTTATCCCTACTGAGCATCTGAGGTCACCCCTTTTAATGTTTTAATATTTTTCCAGGATGTGAAGAAATATTTTATGAATGACCTGCAGGGGTAGTCAGAAAGGGATATGAGTGTGGACTATGAAGACCATGTTATTGTAGTTTGTTTAGTTTTTGATGTAATGAAAGACTTATGAATGTATCTAGTGTTTCCAAGGCTACTAAACTAATTGGTCTTTCGAGACTTGATCTTTTGTGATCATGCCAATGTTACGAAGTAATGCACCGACTCTGGGTAGCTGGGGTCGGGGCGTTACATCCGTCGACTGCCTTCTGCAGATGACTCTGCCACGTGCCGCCCTACGGTGGGTCTCGGCGCTGGTGTAGACTCAGCAAGGAAACTCTCGATCAAAAGGGCCCACTCCAGTACTCCTGTCTGAGTCGGTATGCTGAGGGAGATCAACGATGCCCTGATTTCGTGTCTCAAGCCCTGCTCGAAGGTCCGGGCCCGGAAGAATGGGTCCCGTACCATGTCGGTCGATTAGCGCGAGAGAACAGTAAATCTCACCGAGTACTGAGCAACCGTCATGCTGCCCTGCCGCAACTGAAGAAGCTCCTGGATACGCACCACACTAAGGGTGGCTGGGACGAACTCCGAGCGGAAGAGGCTCTCAAAGTCCGTCCAAAGTAGAGATGCCTCATCGTACACCTGGAGCATCAAGATCCACCATCGACCCGCTGCTGTGTGCAGTAGGCTCGCAGTGAGGATCACCATGAGGTCTGCAGGTGTCCTCACTAGCCTAAAAACTCGTACCACTGCCTCCAGCCAGTCCTCTGCTGCCTGGGGGTCCGTCTCCCCACGGAACCTAGGCGGTCTCTGGCGCTGGAACTCGTGAAGAGCTCCAAGGCGACGTGCGTCATCAGCGGTTGGTGCCGGAAGCATCGCTGGCTCGGCGGGTAGAGCTACCGCCGGTGCCACTGCTGACAGAGGGCCCTGCACCGAGCCCTCGTCGCTCGGTGGGCTGTCGTCACACTCGACTCTCGGAACCCTAGCTGGCTGCCGTCGTGGGGCCATCCTGAAAAGGAAACAGGTGCGCCACGATCAGAATAGTATACCTGGTGAGCTGATATAAAGTAATCACAATGAAAACTTTGAAACACCCACGCCATCAATGTTTTCGTGCATTAAGTCGGAAATCAGAAGTCAGGGTCCTGGTGTACGGATACGTCGGCCGCCGCACCAACACTGGACTCCCTGGACTGATAACCACACTCAATACGCTAAACATTATTTCCTCACATAGAAAAGATCAGTGTTCCCGGTAGAACCGAACTCCTCTGATACCAATTTGTCATGACCCGTTCTCGGGGCCCGTGCCGTGACTACCCCAAGCCCGCCTTCCATAGGCCAGGGGCTGGCGACTAGCACCAAGGGTTAAATCCTGGTAAAAAGGGAAGGCATTGCCTTTGTAAAGTAAACAAACACCACAGAGTAAGCAAGCGGAAAAGTAAACACTAAGTAAAAAACAGAGTACAACTGAAAGTGTGGAAAAGTAAATGAGCCAGTATACAAACCCAAACTGAAAGTAAAGTACAACTCGAAAGGGAAAAAAACAAATGTAAAGTAAAAGCCACTACTCCGAGCTGTCCACTGGAAATCCCACATGAAGGGTGGGTACAGATAGCTCCACTGCTCCTCGGGTCCAACCGTCCGCTCCGAACACGTCCCGCCCAGTGGTCCACCTCCAGGTACCGTCCTCTGCAAGCCTCAGCCAAGATCAACGCTGTCCGTCGTCTGCAACCAACACAATGTAGTGCGGGCATAGCCCGTGCAGGGGTGAGTATAAGCTACTCAGTAGGGACCCTGAGACCCCTGAAGGTCTCCCAAAATCCAAAAAGTATAAACCACAAAGGTGAGATACAAACACGAAGTAACAACCGATACTGCTTAGGTATATGCCCATACATATACCTAAGTCATCAATCCCAATACGCTCCAACCTTCGAGCCCAAGTACAACTCAGTCCACACAGTAAAGTAAACGTATTCCACACAGGAAAGAAAAACAAAATCCACACAGGATAGCACAACACAATCCACACAGGAAAAAAACAGGATTCAGCTCACACAGGAATACTTCATCGAAAGACGATAAAGATGATCTCTGATCCATCTAAGTCGTCGGACCCATGAAGGATCGATAGGTAACTAACCCCCGCAATGACCCACACAGGATCGGGCCCACATAGGACATGTAGGCGCTGGTTCACACAGGACCGCTGAGCGCAAAGACCCACACAGGATCAGACCCACACAGGATCGGGCCCACACAGGACCTGTAGCACTGATCCACGTAGGATTGCTGAGTGCTGTAGTCGTCGTTGAATCCACACAGGATCTCTGTACTGTCGTCGTCGCAGTCACAGTAGCAGTAGCAGTAGTAGTAGTAGTAGCAGACACAGTCGCAGCCAGCACTAAGGTTCCCGCACACAGCAAGCTCGTTCGGGAGGGTCCGCTCCACGAGCCGAGAGGCTGATACATCAACTGTCACTAAGTCCAGAGTTGATGTATCCAAATGTTCCGTATCTCCAACAGGAACTCAATGCAACAGACGGCGCGTCGATCGGACGCCCGGTCTGAGAGTTATTGGCTTTTTCGTCCCAGGGGCCCGGTTGGTTTTTAAGGCAAAACCAACCCGACCATACTCCACCTGCATCCAAACCTCGGGCAGAGTATGCTAAAAGATCCGTCTCACTATGAGAAACACAACAAAGCTGACGGCACGTCAATCGGACGTCCGTAGCTCAAGATATGAGCGTTTCCGCTCCGAAGGCCCGGTTGGTTTCGTGAACGAACCAACCTGGACGAACTCAAAGTATTCCGAAACTTTGAGTGCGATATACCGAATCGACCGTCTCGATCCAAGGATCGCATCGCCACCAACGTTTCGTCAATCGGAGGTCCGTGGCACAAGTTATGGACAAATGACCGAAGTCGTTTCGAAAACGGGGGGTCCGGGTCCGGGCCGACCCGACCTGGTTCCGACCCGTCCCGGCCGGCGGCGCGGCCCGGCCGGCGGCGGCGCAGCCTGGGCGCCGCTCGGGTGCCACGTGCGGGGGGCAAGGCCCCCGATTCTCTGCCGGCGGCGCGGCTGAAAGCCGCGCCATTGGAGAAATGCCCCCCCCCCTCGTGGGGGCCTGCTTTAAAAAAAAGGGGGGGGGGTGCTGCCCCCCCTTGGTGTAACCGCAGCCCCCCCCATTATGGGGGGCTGGTTTTGGCCAGACGGGGGAATTTATTCCTCCGGTCCTTCTCCCTTCCGGCCGACCCAACATGGCCGGCCGGTTCTTCCACAATGGGACCAGCAAGGCCGGTCCCCCCTTCCGACTTCCGACACCGGCGGCCCGGCTAGCCGCCGGTCCTCTCGTCCCGCCGCGGCCCGGAACCGGCCGCGACCTTCGTCGTTCGGCGTGGTGCGACGTCACCGTGCCCCACCGCCGCGGCCCCGCTCCGGCCGTGGCGCCTTCAACTCTCTTCGACGCGGCGCGACGGCGTCGCGTCCTTGCATTACTTTACAACGTGGGGCGACAGCGCCGTACATTTCTTGTCGTATGATCCTGCGCGGTGTGACGGCACCGCGCCTCACCCGTCTCAATCCACAACAAAAATCAATATGAAAAGGAGGAGGGTCGGCCGTGTTCGTACGGTCCGCCCCCCTCGCGTTAATTGCTAACAATTGGATAAATTTCACGAAGAAATATTCTCGGGTATAAATCATGAACAAAAGCAATAATTAAACCCCTACCTCGGTTTCAAGTACGATGTTCGTCAACGACCCGTGGAAGACAACGTCGCGGAGGTCGGGCATCGCTGTAAATGTCCGTCAATTCCATTGACGAAGAGGTACGTCCGAAGAGGTACGTCGTTGGTGAATCTTCGTAAGCCGACGAAGGAAGTCCGAGGAGGAAGAGGTGTTCCCTTTCGTTGACACGGAAGGCGTCGTCGATCTTCAGAAACAACCGGCTACGAAGAAGAGAGGAGCAGCGTTCTTCGTCGGAGCTTGAGTGTTCTTCGTCAATGTTTGAAGAAGAATAATGAGCTCTCAAATCCTCTCAAGATGGCTAACCAAAATAAAATAAGCTAAGGATTATTTTATTTACACAAATAACAACTTGAATTTCAAAGGTTTGAAATTCAAAACAACCCACCTTTATTAATTAAACCAAGTTGTCAAACATTAATTAAAATGGGTTAAAGGGGAGGTTTTGAGAGAAGTTGAGGAGTTGGGGTTCATGTGGGCCCCACCACACTTAATCCTCCCAAGGGAGGTTATGTGGTTGTGGGTACCACCCCTAACTCTCTTTGGGAGGTTTTAAAAAAAACAACAAGTTAAAATAAAAAATTGTATTCTACAAATTTTATTTAACTTATTCTAAAACCCAAAAACTAACTCTCAACCCGAAATAAACACAACCTCGGAAAAGGTCTCCTTAAGAGAATATCGGCGCTGCGAGATCATCAGTGCCCTCGAAATTTGATTCCAGTCACCGGTTCAAAAGTTAGAAATTCCCGCTCGTTCGTTCACTGAACGTACCCGAGCCAAACTTCGGAAATTGATTCCGGGTACTCCGGGCCTCGGAATCAGGTGCCGTCAGAAAACGCGTTCTTGTAAAATTCCAAAGAATATTAAGAAAAAATTTCCCTTGAATTTTACAGGTCTTTACACTCCTATACCGAATGGGTACACAAATCACTTATTTCAATCTTATTAGGATTCCTTCCAGAGTGATGTTTGTAATCTTATCAAGAAAATTTATATATTTAGTTCATTATATAAAGGATTAAATGCTCAGTTTATTGTCTTCATCTCATAATTTTTAAATTCAAGTGATATAGTACAATTTAGGTCTGTTTCCCTTTTTAATATAGTCCACAAAGTCATCAAAAAGATTATTAAAAATAGGCTTATTGTTGTGTCTTATAGGATTATCTCCCAGACCAATTTGGATTTGTTTAAGGAAGGAACATACAAGATTGTCTTATATCTAATTTTTAATGTGTTAATCATCTCTAAAAGTCTACCAGGAGAGGTAATGTTTCCCTCAATATTGACATCAAAAAGGCTAATGATACAATTGACTGAGGCATCATAGAAAACGGTATACATAGAATTGGCTTCAACATGAAGTTTATTCTTTGGATTAAATCACTATTTGAATTTTACAGTATATCAATTCACGTTAATGGGTCACCAAAAGGATACTTAAAATTCCCTAGAGAAATGAGATAGGTAGATCCTCTTTCAACTATTATATTTTCAATTTTAAAGGACTATCTAAGTAGAATTTTTCATCCCATGGGGGACAAGGGAGAGCAAGAAATATCAAGGCGATAAGAGATATTAATGACCTTTATATCAATATCATTAATTATAGAATTATCATATTTACTCAGAAGAACATGAATAATATTAGAAACATAAAAAATTCACTTTATAACTATGATCATTTCTCAGGACAAGAAATCAATTGGAGTAAGTGCATTATCTATTTTGTAAAGAATATTACATCTTCATGGATGAATTTTATCATTAATGACTTGGAATAAGGGAAGGTCCTCTCCCTTTCATTTTACATGGATTTTTCATGTTTTGGGGAAGAAAGCATTCCTCTCACTTTTCGTCTATTTTGAGAAAAATTAGAAAATCTATCCCCTCATGGAAGGAAAAATCAACTTCACTGGAAGGATGAATTTTCCTTGTCAAGAATGTGGTTGCTTCAAAACTGTTCTATTTTTTCTTGGTGTACTTATGGACTAACTCAATAGTAAAAATAGTAAAATATATGATTCAAATCATTGTATGGATTGGAAGCATTCTGGAGAGTTAAATCATCATAATTTCATGGAAAAATTGATGCATGCCTAATCTTTTAGGTGGTCTAACCACCAAGAATTTGGATTTCTTCAATCAGGAATTGCAAGAGCAATTCTTGTAGAGGATAATACTTAAGAAATCCCCCCTATATGTATTTTATCATATCCTAATTCCTCCCAAAAATCATTGTAGGTAATATAAGATACATTTCATCCTCTATTTGGAAAGGTTTATGATCTGTCTCTTATAAGATTTACTGGCACTCATATTGGCTGGCCAATTTGAATTCCTCCCTCAATTTCTGGAATGCCAACAAGATTGGATCCCCATTAATTGATTGGGTTAGTTCTTTGAATCAAGAAACTGATTAAATCATCTTGATTAAAGAAGTCTTAATATCCTGGACTTTCTCCCTAACAAAATTACTGAATCTATTACATCATATGAATTTACAGACCAACAAGATATGCTTATATTGAAAATAATTCAAATGGAAAGCTCAAATACGTAATTTTATACAATCAATTGATCCAAGGAGAATGTAAATTTATTGGTACATTTAATGAAATGGGTTTTCCCCCTTTCATATTCATCCTCCTCTAGAGACATTTCCTCAATTAAATCACAATGGATGATAATCTATAGAAAATTGGAGTCTCTTTATGCTAAAAAGTGTGATGTTTCTTAAACACAAAGAGGAAATTAATCACCTATTATTATGATACAAAACCATATTAGACTTCTAGAATAATGTATTTGAGATTTTTGGGCTGCAGCCAGCTCACTGCAGTATTTTTTAACTACTATTATCAACTTTTAACTCTCGAAATAGGTTGAAATTATGGTCAAGGTGGCTAGCACTGTACTCATTCACACTTTTTGTAAGGGAAAGAACATAGCTAAACACAAACAATAGCCATCGATGATTTCCTAGAATGTGATTATACACTTGTTATAGTTTAGCAAGCTAACTCGCTTCACTATGAAAATTATAACAACATGATGTGTGATATTATGGTCCAAAAACATCTAAATCTGATAGGTTACTTTTCCCAGACTCATTGAACACTCGATGTCTATTGGACTTTCTCATTTTCTATTTGGCTAATTTATAATACCGATGAGATCTTGAGGGGAAACCTGAGGCTATGGGGTTTTGGTATTATATTTGGGGACCACAATATGGATGTCGTGGAATTACTCTATGATTTTTGTCGTCATATCTCTCCCTTAAAAGCTGAAATTATTTTCTTTATCAGAGATATTGATTGGAAATTTCAATGAATTCATAATGACATCTGGTTGGAGTTAGATTTACCCACCATTTCTCAAGTAGTTAGAATGGGAAGGATACACCCCTCATGGAAGCTAACAATTAAATGGGAAAACTGTCATTACAAACTTTCTGCTCTGAATTACATCATAACTGACACCTACCAAGAATCTAATAACCATGCTGATGGTCTTGAAAATAAATGGGTAACTGAAGAGGGGGATGTCTTCTCTATAGCTATAACTTGTGACATGATCCCCTCTCTTATCAAGGGAAAGTATATTTTAGCTAAAAAGTATTATTTTCACTATTCATCCAAAAATCACGGTTCTTAGAAAATCTCAAAACATCACCATAGTTTAATATGAATTTTCTAAATTAACAAAATAATGTTTATTTTACCAAATTCAACAAATTCTAAATGTTCCTATAAATAATTTTATTTTATTCATAGATGTGTATTTAAAAAAGATCATTTGAGATAACAATATTTTTAAACATAAAAGGACATTACAAAAAATAGAATCTTTCATTATAAATATTTTTTATTTATATAAAACAATTAATAAATAAAATTTCAAAAGTAGTTATTATATTTTTATAAGTTTATTTAATGGATAGGTTATAATTATCTCATTTAAATAATTATATAAAAAAATATGTTTCATAAAAAATCAATGTTGCATGAACCGTATGAAATGTATGTGTTTTGTAACATATGCCATGTCAGTTCCATGTGAAATAAATGTCTGACTTAGTGCATTTCATGAAATAAATGAAAATTTAATTTATTAGGGTAAAATAGATTTGTGACCATAATAATATTTACTTATATATTCAATCAGATTTCATATTCATTTCTAATTAATTGGCAACATATGAATTCATAATATATTATTTAAATCATATTTTTTTTAAATTAGTTAATACAAGCTTAAACCGGTGTTATCTATAGATAGATCCAATGATTATGTTGTGTATAGTGCATTTTTAACTTCGAGATTCATATAACACTACCCAAACATAGTTCATTTATTATAAACTATCTTCAGTGTTGCATGAAATATCAAAAAGTATAAATTAATTCAAAAAAAAATATAATTCACAAAATCTCGGGGTGTTACAACTTATGTAATATTCTGAAATTAAAATTTTAATAATTTTATTTGAAATTTTAATATTAAAACATAAATCCAACAATTTACTACCTTATAAAATCTTTTTTTAGAAATTATATTTTTGGTTCAACTTATGACTCATATTCCTTAATCCACTATTATCCCTAGTCATTTTCCATTACATTTTCTGAAATTATTATCAAACATAATATTCAAACTATTTATAGTGGTTTTTAAATAGAATTTTATTAACCAATTTATATCATCTTGGAGTGTCAAACTATGTGTTTTTTGGCATCTTTCTCATGCAACAGGTGACGATAGGGTCAATACCCAATCATCCCTCTTAAGTATTATTTCCCCTTAGTATTTTTTTTCCAAATCACATCTCTATAAATTGTATCAAAATAGGGATGTCATATCTATGAGAACAAGACAATATATACATTGTAGAAATTTTGGGATGTTAACTTTTTCTTACAGTTAACCCATGGTATTGTCCAACATTTTCTAGTAACATTCTATTATATTAACCCCAAAATGTTAAGTATTATCTCAACTAATATAAATTATTATTTAAGCCATTGAAATAATGTTTCACCATAAATTAATAACCCTTAAATTTTCATCAATTAACATCCTAACATATAAACTTATTGAAATAATACTTTATTTCCAAATTTGACACCTAGGACATAGAATCCGTGGATCTGGTGCTCATAAACCCCTTTACTAAAAACTATATTTTAAATAAACCCAATCAACCTAATTTTAACCATAAATAAATATAATATCATCAAGAAATATTGAGTTATATACATTCAAAGGAACCTTAATATTTATTGTTTTAGAGAGTTATGAGAAACACTCAAATAAAAAATCCATTTCTATTCTCATCAAATTAATATTTTATGACTTTATATGAAACTATTTAATTTATATTATGTGTCCAAAATTTCCAATTAATTTTCTTCCCAATAAATTAAAATAGAAATATAATGTGTCATACATTTATTCACCACTAGAGGAAATAGAAAAATTATGAGGGGTGGGACCAAACACCCAATAAGGCTAAATATAAACAATAAAAATAAAAGCTCATAAGTTTTTATGATATTAAAATAAATAATATAGAAGAAATTTATTAGATAACATTTTTTATAAGAAAATTAATCTATGATTATAACATATCCTTATTTTAAAAATCAAGAAATAAATGCATTGATAACAATAACTAATTAATTAGGTATGAAGTTCATAATATCATAAAACTAATTACATTCCCTATCCCTAGACATCATGACCTTATACATCTTGATCACAACTTCAATGCCTCATGGTTAATTAATAAATTATTTTGGATGTCCATAAACTAAAATTACTCTGCCAACTTGACTCATGAGACCTATTTATACATCAATGGGATATATATTACTACAAACCAACAATTTATTCTTTAATTCCAATGTATTCACCATATGAGACATATAAATATCAATTCAATGAATAATGAACCCTTTTTAGTAATAAATAAACATATATTATTTGATAAAAAAATAAAAAATGTAAACAAATTCCCCATGTTAGTATAATTTGTTTCTTGACGATTACTCATCTGAAGAAAGAAGGTGTATGGGTGAATAATACATAATCTCATTAACTAGGTGATAAATAAAGATTTCTAAATGAACCAAAAGAAAATAGATTTTTTATATTTTTTGAATATTTTTATCTATGGAATTTATGATAAAACCCATCAATCAATCGAATGAAATATAAAGAGTTCATAGAGGAAAATAATTGGAAGAAAAATTAGGCATATAACACCGTGATATTTTTCAAGATAATGGAATTTGTGGATTTCAATGAGTTTAAAACCCACCATAAAATATTATGAGAATATTTATATGGTAATCCATTAAATATATATATAAATATAAATAATTTCTGAATATAATTAAAATCACAATGAATAAAAATTGTAATGAAAACAAACCCTTATGGTAATGGTAATATAAGAATAAAATGAACCTAAGAGGGATACCATGAAATTAAAATATAGCAAGTTGATAGTTATTCAATATTATTAAAGGAAATAGGAATCTGAATAAACTGTATAAAATATATGATGACGCATAATATACAATATGTCTCTTGGAATTGAAAATAGAGATAAATATAAATTATATATTTAGAATCATTCAAATCAAAATCCGCTATGTAACGTATCAACCTAGGATCAAAGAATATCAATTCCCCAAGCCAGAGTTCCATATGACCTCAGGTTCAACTCCCGAAACACTGAAGGATACAAACTAATAGAAAGGTTCTAATGATGAACATGAACATACTATACCCTCATTACTCAATTAAGAAAATATAGGATACAAGATAAATAATAACAAATTAATAATTGTCAAATATCAGGAATCATATAATCAAATCCCCTAATCTTGTAAATTACCACAACCATATAAATAAATATTCAATGTTATAGAAGTATCTTGTGTCAGAAAAAAACCCAAAAATATAACACAAAATAAATCCCCAAAATGGTTCTCGACATCATATATGGTACCATCATCCAAGCACCATCCCATATCCCAAATCAATTATCTAGTATTGGGCCTTTGAAATTGTCTTATCCTGTAACCATGTAATATACACGAGTCCCGTATAGTGTCCTAATCAAGCTCTGAGTAAAACTAAAAAGGCCACCACCAATAGTTTCTATATCAATATCCCTTCCATAACATGGTACGAGTAAGTATAAAGAAAGGATAGAAAAGAAATAAAAATAGGGTACATAATTCAATATTTGTTAATTAACCACAAATTGCCACAAATTCAGAATCATACCAAAACCAATAAGCCCTACTTTCTCTAATACCAATCTTATGGTCCGTATATAAAAGGTTCACAAAATACTATAAAAGGAGAATTAGTCCATGTATCCAAAACACAGTCTGGAAATTCCATGATGATTTTCGTTCCTATAATGTATACCATCATTACCAATATCATTACCATAGTGTGGAAATCCAGGACCAACACCCATTCCTTGATATGGACTCCAATGTACAACCCATTTAATATGGTGTAGACCACCCAGAACAACACCCACAACCAATTCATCAATAATCATTTTGAAGGCCTCACAATTAATCTTTTAAACACACAATAGAAAGGGTGCACATTTCCATTTGAAAAAATTCCTAGGATTATTTTCTCCTAACACCTGGACCTAACTTCATATCTATATCATTTAACTGTTTATTTGTTACCACAACCATGAAATATACTTCTAAATCATTTTATAAGAAGGGAATTCCCCCTATGACCATTTTTCTCTTTAATCCTTAGGTATATAAATTTCAATATTAATTTCAATGTTTAGATAAACAACCTATTATACCATATTTACATGATAAACACAATAAAAATTGGGATAATCTTATAAACCCATTGATTTCACCATTTAACAATTTACTTTCAATACCCAAGGGATTAGTGCACTCCACGGGTGGACCTTGGACTAGTTTAATCATCATAAGTGGATCCCATGGGATATATGAAAGGTTCAATAAAACATTTAGACACCAAATTTATCATTCCATTATTTTGTATCAATTATGATGCACAATGTATGAAATAGATAAACCACATAAACATGGATAAAAATGTCCGTGTGAATTAACATGTATACCAACTTCCTTAATATCATATAAATGAACTCCCCCAATCTCAACTCTTAATTCAAAGTAAAAAAATAGCCACACCAAAATAAGGATTTAATTAGAAAAAGTAGTGTTCAGGAGAATGGAATGAGATAAAAAATGATAACAAGTTCCTTCTAGAATATGGTAGAAATATGACTGTTAGAATCACCTAGAGCATATATTGAAAACCAATAGTTCATTAGTTGTCTTATTATCAAATTATAATCACCCATGGAGTGCTTGGGAGATCTCAGTTCAGACCGCTAGCTTCAGGAGGAGGAATAAAGAAGGAAATCAGGTAAGAACAGTTGAATCATGAAGAGGAAAATAGTAAAACCCAAATATTTTAATTGGAGTTTGGATTGGCCACACTATTAGACAAACCTTGAACAAAGAGTGCATCACCCTCTATCTAAGAGGGTATTTGGTCATGCGATTTGGATGGGCCACCTGCAAAGTTTGACAAGTCATGTTGTGGTTCTCAGCAAACCTCTATCCAAGGGGGGTGGGCTGTACTATCTCCTAGTCCAGAGATCATTGTTCATCCTAATAATGATCCAACTATGTTCCATGCAATCAATGTACACCTTTCTACTTGTTTTGTGTCCTAGACCCCCCAAGACAACTCTCGAGACCCACAAATTCTCGAGAATCATTTCATTAACTGAAAAATGGAGTTACACATAAATTGAAATTAAAAATACATAATATTAAGGTTAGGATCATAAAAAATTCCCCACATTATAATATCTCATATAGTAAATTAAATATCAATAATCACCAGAAATCCATTTTAAAATTATAGGGCTATCAGACCTGCATATCCACCACCATTTCCCATGTTTCCTCCTGACGAAGACTAAGATTCAGCAAGACTCGGACTAAATGAATGTGATTAAGCTAAATAATCTTCTTAATGGAATAGAAAATATGTATCATATGGTTCCAAAGTCTACATTATCATCATGATCCACATCATCAAGATCAATAAAAAAACACGGGTTTGGGTGATTCTACTAAAGAAGTTACACAATAAAAAAACTGTGCTTATCATTATGCCTATATGGAAGATACAGTTGATATGAAATGGTTTTGATCCTACCTAATTTATCAAAAAATCCCATATATGTAGGTAAAAACTTTCCCTATATCCAAATATGATAGTGAAGCTACCTAGGTAAAACCTGATGGAACACACAATCAACTACTACAAATTTAAGAGGCTGACAATGTCGATCTTCACATGACTTTCATCTACTATGTTCCATTTCCATACAATTTTGGGTCAACTGAATAAACATTGAAGTATCATTCAAAATATTTATTCCCAATATCTCTAACTCATCAACATCAATCCAATTTTTTTATCTACTTGGCCTAACATATAGATAACTGTATGGTGTCATTTGAATAGTTTCTTTATAACTGTTTTATAGCTAAACCTAATGAGCATTAAGTTTTTATCCCAATTTCCACAGAAATATATCATTCATTCCCTAGGTATGTCCTCAAGAACTTGCATTGTATATTCAATTATCCCATTTGTTCGTGGGTTAAAATTCATACTCAAAAGTACCTAAGAACCCAATGCCTATTTCTATCTAAGATAGAAGTGAAATATAAAACATAGATCATGATCTAAAATGATATTTTGATGAAATCCATGAAAATGAACTATATTCTAAACATACTAGTCACAAAATTGGTAAATGGTAAAATTATTTTGAATTGGAATATAATTTTCAACCTTAGACAATAATTAAACAATCACCCATATAGAATCACCCATCTGATGTGTCCTCAGAATTCCCACCACAAAATACATGGAAAGATAAACCCACATCCATTCTAGAGGGGGAAAAATGTAAAAGACATAAGGGTCAATTATTCTTATCCTTCACCTAATAAAATTTTTAGAGTATCATAATGAAAAAAGTGATCTCTTGTTTCATTCCTGAACTCAAATCCTATCTATGAAGATGGCATTACATCCTGGAGAAACTAGGGTGCCCTCACTCACTTGAGGCATGAAACTTATGTATCATCTCTTACAAAATAAAATTTGGCACAAAAACATCGCAATGAAATTAAATAATCTCATCCTCATCAATAATACAATCAAAATGTGTCTCGTCCCATATTATATCATTCCATGAATTTTTTTTTGAATCCTCATAATGTCACCACTTTACCTAGTACTTAAGCGATGGATTAATATAAAATGACATGACTAACATAAGATCATCCTCATCCTTAATACAAATATGCACCACAGTGAACAAATCCATCCTATTCCACTCAAAATAAGACTCTGAACTAGGATGAGTATGTGTCTTCTCACTCAAAGCATCAGAAACACTGTTTCCCTCACCTGAAAGCTCAAAATTGAAGGATTTCATATACTCTACCAACCATCACTACTAGATATTTAAATTAAGATGAGAAAATAGGTACTTATGAATTTTATGATCACTATAAATTATTATATTATCACCAAAAATATAATTCATCCGTCCTTTTAATGTATAAATCATTGTTTCCAACTCAACATCGAGATTAGGAATATACTATTCATGTGGACTCAAATTATATGATTAGTACACTGTAACTTGATTTCCCCACATCAAAATTTCTTCATGTCAAATACCATATGCATCATAAAATTGATTATAATATTTACCCCATTAAATTAATATTATAAATAGTTTTTGGTCAAAAGACACTTCATCTCTTGGGAGTAATTCTCTCATGATCCATACCATGAAACATTACAACATTCTTTTCCAGGATTAAGAGTGGTGCTTCCAGGTGGTAATAGTATTTTATGAACATAATAAACCAAGCTATTAAGCCCAAAAATCATCTTATATCAAAAAAATTCTTGGGTTACTTCCAAGATACCACTTCTTGAGCCTTTTCAGAGTCCATTGGCACACCTTTCTCTAAGATTTTGTGGCCTAATGAATATATCTTTTTGATCTATAATTGATTGTTAGATATATTTCAATATTGTTAATTCTCCCTCAATGTAATAAAGATGATGTTAAGATAATGGGAATTATCATCATGTATTTTCTAGTACACCAATGTTTCATTCATATAGATAAAAAAACTAATAATATAGGTACGGGTGAATGATTCAAATCATCGAAACCATAAATTCATTGGAAACAATTCGTCAACCCGAATGACATTATTTATAAGGACCCATCCTTAAATGTAACATAATCTTGAATTAAGTTAATAATTCACAACAAGGATATTTTGAAGTTTAGATCTTTATAGAATTTGGTCATAACATATACATAACAACTTGAATATTAATTTTAGACACTTATACATAATATCAATTTTTTCATAAAATAAAATCTCTTGAAAAAAAGAGTTATTTATTGTTAAATTTTTAGACATCATGACTTTTCCTTAATCCCATCCTTGTCCCTGTTCATCTTTAAGTCCTATGAAAAACATTTCAAAAACCTGGGATTTGCATAAAAAGATTAGTAAGGGTTATAAATAAGAAAAGAAAACATTTGTGCATCAATAAATACAAATCAATGAAATCATACTTTTCAATAATTAACTTAACACACAAAATAATAAGATTTATGAATAAAAATGGAAATCTTAAATCATGAAGGTAACTTGTGGCATCCATAACAAACTTACATTGTAGCTATCACAACTATATATGGAGTTACGTTTGGAATACTCATCACAATATATTCCCTAAATATCTTAGGAGAAATATTAACATTTACCTCCGTCACATTTGCTAATGAATTAGAGAGCTATCTAGGTCTCACCAGCCCTAGGTTTATCATGGAAGAACCTATATACATAAACAATTTGAAAGAACCAAAACATATTCATAACACATAAAAGAAGAAAAAAAAGATAACATTTCCACATTTCAATCACAGTATATCATTCATGATATTGAAATAATAAACGCTTTAACCATACCATTTTCAATACCAAAATATGTAAAAATAGTATATGGTATTTATATTCCTTTTTATAAACATTACATATTTTTAAGGAAGCTAAATACCAAAGAATACTCATGGCCGTGGAAAGGTCATTGTCACTGCGTACGTTAAGAAGAAACATTATTTTTTTCATTTAGTAAAAAACATCTTATAAAATGATTCCATCTGAATGAAATGTCAATTAAAAATGGTTTATACACTATATAAATAAAATTTGTGTATAAATCAAAATATGCCTCAAGGAAAAGAGATTGAGACAAATTTCGTTACCTCGTGTCCAACTTGAGCCATTTGTTATTTAATCTCATGAATAATAAACTAAAATTAATTTCAAGTTGAATTAGAACAATTTTCAGGTTTATTATTCCTTTTATATCACTTATTACCATGTTATAAATATTATATAATCATTTATGTTAATAATGGTCATTTTGTTGATATTTGGTATTTGAGTCAAAAATGAACTTATTATAATTACAAGTTGTTCATGTGGTCGAAATTCCATTATCTACATAATAAAATTCATGATTTAAATATCATATAAAAAAATATACGAAGTCTATATTTATTTAAAATATTCTATATAATTTGGATATATGAAAATGAAATGCTTCGTTCATGGAGACGGTAAGCCGTACGTACACATGAACACTAATTTCATTTTTTTCATGTTAAAGGAATGAAAACCAAATAATAAATAGGTATATTATAATTCAAGTATAATATCATATTTTATATATGTTACATAAATTAATTACACCATCTTTTATATGTTCCATTTATAGTATGATGAAGTCATATCATTTTGAGGGGGCGGTAGTCCGCACTTCCTCAAATGAAATTATCAAGTTTACCCATGATGGTAAAGATAATGGTATGCTATAAATGAAAAATAAAAAAGTTTAGATAAAATATAAGTATAATATATATTAGATATAAATACAATTTCATCTTAATTTCCACCATAATAGGTTGTAGAAGAATACTGAACAATCATCATTTCATGATGCAGTAGTTTGCTTTCCACAGAAACAGTATGTTATTTACCCATTAGATGGATGTGTGTATAAGTGTAGTTAAAATCCATATAATAAAAAAACCTAGTAAATTAAGGATACTTTTTTTGTTATAAAATAAGGAATAAAAAGAGTTTAGGGGGTTTTAGAAGTAAAAAAAGAAAAGAACTTAAGAGAAGATGTTACTTTTAAATCTGGTAACTCCCTTTTGTTTGAACCAAAATGATTTCTTTAAGTGCCTTTTTCATAAAGTAAGGCTTATAGGTGGAAGATATGGATGTAGGTATATTAATTAGGCAGAGTTTGGACATGAAAAGGGACTTCAGAGGTGTGAGTAATGGGTTAGAGGTGATGACTTTTTATAAGGTGGAGGAGTGCCTCTTTAGGAATGTTTGAAAATATTATTTTATTATAATCTCATTTTCTATTTCAAAAGGACCAAAACTCATTAAATTCATGTTTAAGATGACTCTTGTTCTATATAAAATAATAAAATATGAAATGGATAGGGTTCAGATAGTTTTTAAATTTTATAATCTCATTTATTTAAATCATTTATCAACAAGTTAATCAGTGCATCATCATTGTGTCATAAATACATTTATTTATTTGATGTCAAAAAATTATAAATAAAATAACATGATGTAGGAAATATTTTTATCATTAAAATTAATATTTATAGTTTAATAGATAATTTTTATGACCCCATGTAAAATTTTTTTTACTAAAAGATATTTTTTCAAGTCATTTTTGTCTTTACTTTAAATTAATTAATATAAAGTGTCATAATTACTCCTAAGTGGATCCATGGGGTACCAAAATTGATCTAAGGATGACCATGGCTAGACATGTATCAACAAATAACATTAGGAAACATGTTAGGGTAAGTTAATATTATTATAATTTTATTTTTACCCTTATTTACCAGATTTACCCTTTTACCAAGGTAAATAAAATATTTATTGAAGTAAATATTCATAATGTGTGAAAACAAAAGTTACCTATTTATACAATTTGGAACTCCTGATTCCAAATATTGAATCCATTTTTCAAAATTCAAAACACCTTAGTGGCATAAATTAATTTAAAATTTATTCTCGTTGTCAAAACACAAAGCGTGTTTTTAAGAAATAATAACTATCAAAATATTGACACTTGTTTATATCCATTTTGAAAGTGAAATTTCTTCCAATGAAAAAAATTGGATTAAATAGTAAAAACATAATCTAATTACACATTAAAACGAATTAAAAAGATAATCTATCCATATTAATTAATTATATTAAAATATAATTTTGAATTAAAATACAGTATTTTTCACTATTCATTAAAAAAACTGAACATCATCAGGAAAATACCAAAATTTATTCCAAAGTAAATTTTGATGTCCCGATTCTAGAGAAGAATATTATTTTTTTAAATAGAACACATATAGGTGAAAAAAACTAGATTTAAAAAGTTTTCTCCATCAAAAGGTGGTAAAACTTCCTTTTAAAGAATATTAGAGTATTTATGCTTAAAATTGGATTCTTTATTATTTTAAGCCTATAAATTTTATTAGATAAATGTAAAAACATTTAAAAAACATATATAATCATTCTGTAGTGATTTCTGTTCATTCCCTTCATTATAAAGTCTAGGCATTAACAACTATTTAAAATAATAATATTATATTATTATTTTTCTGTATAACTCAATGTTGTGTGAAACATAAGATTTCCAAGAAACCTGTTGTTGAATATCAGGTATACCATCAAACATATCATCCCCTTTAATCCCTTTAAAGTAAAATTAATATTCCCAAATTTTAACAAATATGAAAATGTATTATTCTTTATTTACCTAGGATATGACATCATTCCCCCTTTTGGAAATTGCGTCTTCACAATTTTTATTCACTTATCTAATAAGTGGGGGTATTTATCCCTCATAACATTTTCAGATTCCCACATTGCCTCTTCTACCATTTGGTTTTTCCACAAAACTTTTACCTAATGGATTAGCTTATTACATAACACTTTCTCTCTTCGGTCAAGAATCTGTATAGGTTGTTCCTCATAAGAAAGATTCTCTTCCAACTGAACTGCCTCTGGACTAAAAACCTGAGATGCATCCGGAATATACTTCCTCAACATTAAATCATGAAAATCATTGTGTACCAGGGATAAACATAGAGGTAACACCACTCTATAGGAAACTAATTAATATTTCTATAGAATTTCATAGGGTCCAATGAACCTCGAACTCAACATTCCTTTCTTAGAAAAACACATCACACTTTTACTTGGAGAAACTTTGAGAAAAGAAATTATCACTAACCTCGAAATAAAGATCCATCGTCCGGTTATCCGCATAACATTTCTGCATGCTCTATGCTGTTCTCATGATCTTCTGAATCAACTGAACTTTTTTTTTCCAACTCTTTTACCAATTCTGGTCCAATCAACTTCCTTTCACTTACTTCATTAAAAAAAACTGTAGTTCGACACCGGTTCCCATATAATGCCTTAATTGGATCCATCTGTATACTGGAATGAAAACTATTATTATAAAAAAATTAAACCAAAGATATATGTTGGATCCAAATTCCCTGATAATCCTTTGAGAAATCATGTAACATATCCTCTAAGGTCTGAATTGTTCATTCTAACTACCCATCTAATTGAGGATGAAAAGTCGTACTAAAATTTAATTCAATTCGCAATGAATTCTGAATTCCTTTCCAAAAGTTAGAAGTTAGCCTCAGATCAAGATCAGATTCAATGGAGAGGGGAACTATATGAATCCTTACTATCTCTTTAACACACAACCAAGAAATTTGATATAGAGATTGAGTATCTAGAATAGGAAGGAAATGAGTAGATTTATTCAATCGATCAACAATAACCCATATTTCATTATTACCTCAATATGTCTTTGGTAATCCCATAATGAAGTCCATGGATATATTTTCCCATTTTAACTCTAGAACCAGTAAATAATAAATCATCCTTTTCCATAACAATCACTTTTCATTAACCTGTTGATAGGTCGAATAATTTACAGTAAAGTCAGCAATATCTCTTTTTATTCCATACCAACAGTAATACTATTGAAGATCTTTGTACATCTTAGTACTATTTGGATGAATTGAAAACAGAGAACTATGAGCTTCACATAATGACTCATTACTCAACTATGAATCACAAAGCACACATAAACTATTCCCAAATCTCAAAATACAATCATTATCAATGTTAAATCCTTGAAGAATACCCTTATTAACCAATTCTACCTTTTTTTGAAACTCATTATCTTCCTTATGTGATTTCTTAATTATGTTCTGAAACCTAAAACAAAACAGAGGAATTTCCTACACCAACAACTACTATGCTGAAGTTCATAAAATCAAAAACTAAATGATCTCATTATAAACATTGTATGGTTAGTGAAACATTAATTTTTTGAATCAATGCATCAGCCACATTATTTTCCTTTCTTGGATGGTAATGAATTGTGAAATAATAATCCTTGATTAAATCCAACCATATCCTTTGTCTAATGTTTAAATAATTCTATGTTAATAAATACTTCAAACTTTTGTGGTCAGTATATATTTCACATTTTACTCCATACAGATGATGCCTCTATATTTTTAAAGAAACATTAACAGCAGCTAATTCGAAATCATGTGTAGGTTAATTTGACTCATGAGGTTTCAATTGACATGAATCATAAGCAATTAAATAATTATTCTACACAAGGACACAACCAAGTCCTTTCAACAAATCATTACTGTAGATAATAAACTCACCATTTATGGAAGGTAGTTCCAAAACAAGTGCACTCACCAATATTCTTTTCAATTCCTAAAAAAAATCCTAACATTATTTTTCCTAGATGAATTTAACACCTTTTCGAGTTAACTTTGTCTGTGGGATAGATAACCATGATATATTTTCAAGAAACCTCCTGTAATAACCGTCCAAACCAAGAAAACTATGGATCTCTGTTATATTTGTGGGTCTTGGCCATTATTCAACAAATTTTCTTTTAGAAGGATCATTAGTTATGTCGTTTTTTAAAACAATTTGACCATGGAATGAAATTTGCTGTAACCAAAACTCACACTTCCTGAATTTCCCATACAATATCTTTTTTAAGGTTTTCAAGACAACCCATAAATGAATTTAATGTTCCTCTTTACTTTTGGAATAAACCAAAATATCATCAATGAACAAAACTACAAACTTATCCAAGAACTCATGGAAAATTTTATTAATATGATCCATGAATACCAATGGTGCACTGGTTAACCCAAACGTAATAACCACAAAAAATGGTGACCATATCTACTATGAAACACAGTATTTGGAATGTTTTCTTCCTTTAATTTTAACTGATGGTACCCTGAACTCAAGTCAATCTTTGAAAAATACTGAGCACCCTGGAGATGATCAAACAAATCATCGATATAAGGAAAAGGATAATTGTTCTTAATAATGATTTTATTCAATGCTCTATAATCAATGAAATGTATCATTAGAGCATCTTTCTATTTAATGAAAAAGGCAGGAGAACCCCATGGTGATGTGATAGGTTGAATGAAACCTTTATCTAATAGCTCATGAAAATGCTTCTTTAACTCTAAAAGTTCAATTTGATCTATTCGATAAGGGGTTTTGAAATTGGATTATCATCAATAAGTAAGTCAATAGTAAATTCAACTTCATAATCATGTATAACACCATGCAACTCATATAAAAAAATTTCAAGGTACTCATTTACTTCTTGCACATCATTAATCCGAATAGTTCCTTTTTTTAAACAATATGTGCAAGGTACCATTAATTTCCATATTTTAATAGTTTCTTTTCTTTATGAAAAGTTTTCGAAAGTAAATGTTTGTTCTTGTACACACACTGATAATATTTCTGAAAATAAATCTCCTTAGCTCTATAGTCAATCTTAGCATGATAAACAGAAATCCAATCCATACCCAAAAGAACATAAAACTATACTATAGGAAAAAAAATTGGTTTATAGGTAGATTATTTCTGCACACAAGGACATGATGGTTATTATTATTTATTTTTGTCTGAATATTTCCTCCTATTGTTTTTACCATAAGTCCAGGATTCATATATTGAGGTGGAATTCCCAATTTACTAGAAAACTTCTTAGAAATGAAAGAATGTGTAGACCCTGAATCAAAAAACACATTTTCATAATCTAAAAAAACAACATGTGTACCTAATAATAATTAATTTGATGGCCCAACATCTACTGAAGTAGTTGAAAAGGATTTCACTACCCTTTTCTGCTTGTTTTCTGGCTGCTTTCCCTTAGTTAAGTTCTTCATTGGACACTCATTTGCATAATGACCCTTTTAATTGCACGTAGAAAATTTTACTGAATGTAAATAATATTTTTTCTTACCACTATCATGATATTTTTTAGTTCAATTATGATTCTAATGCCCATTTTACCACATCGGCAGCACTAACCAGAATTCCAAAGACATTCCCCAATAATCGTTTTACCAAAATTTTCAAAAACTATATACTAA
Source organism: Viscum album (assembly GCA_963277665.1). Lineage (NCBI taxonomy): Eukaryota > Viridiplantae > Streptophyta > Magnoliopsida > Santalales > Viscaceae > Viscum > Viscum album. The sequence goes on along the minus strand of OY728143.1, from coordinate 2,078,190,853 downwards.
AATTTCTTACCATCAGACTTTTTGAAGAGTTATTTCCTTTCATCTTCCATCTTGACATCTTAATCTATTGTTTTTCAAAGAACACATGATCATCGACAAACTCTATTTCCACCTTCTCCGTAAATCGATTTTTTTCATAACTTTTGAACTCATGATAATCTAAATACATTCAATAATTTTGATTTAATCCTGTGTAAAAATAGTTGATTTTACTATCAATATCTCGTAAGAAATTGGTATCATACCTTTCCAATCGAGTGAATTTTGATTCATAAGCAGCCACATAGTCATCCTCCTGCCTCAATTATTGGGATTTATTTCCATCCTAAGATGAACCACCTTTAGAAAATATTTCTCAAGAAATATACATTTGAATTCATCCCAATCAAGAGAATCAATATCCTCACTATCCATGATATTTTTCACCATTGACCACCATTGAAAAACTTCTCCTTAAAAATGGTAAACAATGAGCCTATCCTTTTGATTGTATGAACACCCCATGACATCAAAAATATTTTCTAGTGCTTTAATCCACCCTTCATCTAGCACAAGGTCAGATGATCCACTAAATGACGAGGGATGTTGCCTCATGAAATGATCCACTACTGAAATGTTCCTCTGTGGTTGATCTGGACGATCTCGGGCATGGATAACACCACAATTTATAGCCTGATTCAATTGTTCCATCACTACAACAAACTGTTTAGTTCCAATTTCGACCATCTTAGGTTGCGGATTTGGAAGGTTGTCTTCCTCCTGATGTCTTCCCATCATTTCTACCCAATTTACTCCATGGAAAACCATTTTTAACATAGAAATATCTTAGGAAATGCAACATGGTAATATGTAAATGCTATATCATTTTAATATCACCATAAACTAATTTATGGACATTAATTTAACTATATTCTACCTCCTAATGATTTTTAAACCAACCACTGATACCAACTATAAGGCCCTAGCCTTAAACATTACCTAATCTTGAATTAAGTAAATAATTTACATCAAGGATCTTTTCAATTTTATAGATTGAGAGAATTATGACAAAACATATACATAACAACTTGAATATTACATGTAGACCCTTCTAGACAGTATCCAATTTATTCATAAAATAAAAACTATTGAAAAAGAGTCATGTCTAGTTCCATTTTTAGACATCATGACTTTTCCTTGATCATATATTTGACCTTATTCATCTTTAAGTCCTGTGAAAAACATTTCAAAAACTTGGTATGAGCATAAAAAGATTAGTAAGGGTTATAAAACAATGAAATAAACCATTAGTCCATCAATAAATACAAATCAATGAAATCATAATTTTTAATATTTCACTAAACACACAAAATTATAAGATTTATGAATAAAAAATGGAAATCATAAATCATAAATCTAACTTGTGGCATCCATAAAAAACTTACATTTTTGTGATCACAACTGTATATGGAGTTACGTTAGGAGTACCAATCACAGAATATTCCCTAAATAAATTAGGAGAAACATTAAATTTTACCACCGTCATATTACCCAATGCATTGGAGAGCAATCTTAGCCTCATGTTCACTAGGTTTTTCATGGAACCACCCATATATATAAATAATCCCCATGAACCATTACATATTCATAACACATAAAACAAGAAAAAAGGAAAGATAACATTTCAACCTTCCAATCACAATATATCATCCATGATATTGAAATAATCAATGCTTTCTAAAAACCATTTTTAATACAAAAATACCTAAAACGATTATATGATATTTATTTTCCTTTTAAAAATCATTACGTCTTTTTAAGGAAGCGAAAGATCAAATAATACTCACGTCGGCAAGAAATGTTGTTGTCACCGCGTACATTAAAAAGATTTTTTTTTGTTTAGTAAAATTCTTCATATAAATATATTCCATTTGAATGAAACCAAAATTTAAAGGGGTTTATACACAATATAAAATAATTTTTTGTATAAATCCAAATATGCCTCAACAAAAGGAGATTGTGGTGAAGTCTCTTACCTCTTGTCCAACTTGACCCGTCCGTTATTTAATCTCTTGAATAATTAACTAATGTTAATTTCTACTTGATTCAGAACCTTTATCGAGTTTTTTATTCCTTTTATATCACTTATTACTTTGTTATAAACATTATATAACCATTTAAGTTTATAATGTTCATTTTTTCGGTATTTGGTATTAGAGTAAAAAATGAACTTCTTATAATTACAAGTTGTTCATGTGGTCAAAATTAAACTATCTCCAGAATGATATTCATGATTTAAATATCATATAAATCATATATATATATATTTTATATATTTTTTATAATAGTTCATATAATTTGGATATATGTAAATGAAATGCCCCATTCATGGATACAGTAAGCCTTTCGTACGCAAGAACGCTAATTTAATTTTTTTTTCATATTTAAAGGAATGAAAACCAAAGAATACATAGGTATATTATAATTCCAGTTTAATATAATATTCTATATATGTTACATAAGTTCATTAATAGGATCCTTTATAAATTCCATGTATGGTATGAATGAGTCAAATCACTTTGTGGGGGCAGTAGTCCGCAATTCCTTAATTGAAATTATCACATTTACCCATTATAGAAACCATAAAGGTATTATATAAATAAAAAATACTGAAGTATAGAGACAATATAAATATAATATATATCACATTTAAAAATAGTTACATCTTAGTGGACCCCAGAAAATGTGGTAGGATAATATTGAAAAATCATTGTTTCGTGAGGTAGTAGTTCGTCGTCCACAGAAATAGTATGTTCTTTACCTATTAGATGAAGGTGTGTGTGAGTGAAATTAGAATAATTCTCCTATAAACAACCTATTATATTGAGGATACTGGTTTTGTTATAAAATAAAGAAATAAAAAGAGTTTATGGGGTTGGATAAGTAAAATAAAAGAAAAGAACTTAAAAGAAGAAGTTACCTTTAAATCAGGTAACTCCCTTTGGTTTCAACCAAACAGATTTCTTGAAGTAAATTTTACCTGAGGTAATACTTCTTGGTTGAATATAAGGATGTAGGGAGCTTAATTGGGTAGAAGTTTTAAGAGCCAAGGGGCTTGAGAGGTGTGAGTAATGGGTTAGAGTTGATGGATTTTATAAGGTGGAGGAGGGTCTCTTTAAGAATGTTTGAAAATATTATTTTATTGTAAACTAATTTTCGTTTTCAAAAGGTCCAAGACTCCCTAAATTATAAGATAAGATGAATAATGTTCAAAATAAAATCATATAATAATAATTGGATAGGTTTTGGATAGTTTTTAATTTTTATAATTTCATTTATTTAAATCACTCATTAATAAGGTAATCACTGCATCATTATTATGTCATAAATAATATTATTTATTAGATGTATAAAAATTATGAACAAAATACCATGATTTAGGAAATATCTTAGATTTAAAATTAATATTTATAGTCGAAGATATAACTTATATAACCCCCTATAAAATTGATTTACTAAAAGATATTTGTTTAAGTCATTTTTGTCTTTAAATTAATTAATATAAAGTTTCATTATTACTTCTAAGTGGCTCCATGGGGTCCCAAAATCGACCCAAGGATGACCATGATTAGAAATATATCAAAAAATATGATTAAGACACATCTTAGGGTAATTTAATATTGTTATAATATTAGTTTTTTACCCTTATTTACCAGATTTACCATTTTACCATGGTAAATAAAATATTTACTAATGTAAATATTCATAATGTATAAAAATAAAAGATACCTATTAAAACAATTTAGAACTCTTGATTCCAAATGTAGAATTAATTTTTAGAAATTCAAAATACATAAGTGGCAGTAATTAATTTAAAATTAATTCCTGTTGTCAAAATAAAAAGCCCACGTTTAAGAAATAATAACTATCAAAATATTGACACCTGTTTACGTCCAATTTCAAAGTGAAATTACTTTCAATTACCAAAATATGATAAAATTGTAAAAAATAATCTAATTAAACTTTAAAACCAATAAAAATATAATTTAAACTTATAAATAAATTATATTAAAATAAAATTTTTAATTAAAATACAGTATTTTTCACTATTCATTAAAAAATGAACGTTATCAGAAAAATACCAAAATTTCATCCAAAGTAAATTTTGATGTCTCGGTTCTAAATAAGAACATTATTTTGTCAAATAAAACATATAAAAGTGACAAAAACTAGATTTAAAAATGGTTCGACATTAAAAGGCAGTAAAATGACCTTTTAAAGAATATTAGGGTATTTATGCTTAATATCTGATTCTTTCTTTTTTTAGCCTCTAAAATTTGTTGGATAAATGTAAAAACATTTAACAAACATGTATAATCATTTTTCTGGTAGTTCTGTTCATTCTCGCTATTACAATGGCTAAGCTTTAGCTACCATTTAGACTAATAATATTATATTATTATTTTTTAGTATAACTAGACGTTTTGTGCAACGTAAGATTTTAAAGAAACCCATTGTTGCGTATCCGATACATCATCAAACATAGTGTCCCCTTTAAAGTAAAATTAAAATTCAAAAATATTAATAAAAATGAAAATGTCTTATTCTTTATTTACATGGGATGTTACATTATTAAGAACTCATACAAACCATACATTAATATAAAATTTGTATGTTATATATGAGAAGGTATCACCCCATATGATTATAACTTAGACTCATAACTAACTTGAAAAACACACTATAACACTGCATATTTCCATATTGATAATAAATATGAGTAACATGATAATTTTTATTAACTTCCATCTAATTCAACTTCTTAAAATCAGGACAAAACGGTAATGGTCTATTAGTGTACTTTGAAAAAATATAGGAGAACCCCACAATGTTATAGTATGATGGATTAATCCTTTATCCTCCAACTCCTATACCTAATTCTTAAGATTCTATAGTCATTTTGGTTTCATTATATATGGTAAAATATGAAATGGAAAAGCCCCTATAATTACCTCAATCATAAACTCAATCTCTATCTCAAGTGGTAGTCCTAGAAACTTCTTAGGAAACATTTCACGAAACCAGTACACTACTTGATGAAAGGAACTATGCTCCACTAATCCATCCTAAAAATAATACATTCCACATGTATTGTGAGCCTGCACAATTTTAGATTAATTGATAATATATGTCCATTCTAGAAATTTCATTCTCTACAATGGATATAATTGTCACAATTGAGAGATGTGAAATTTACTCTCCTATGGTAGCAGACAATGTGAGATCGGGGAATAACAAACTAGTATATTCTTTTTATTACATCAAATACTTATATCATAAGTAGAAACAATCCTAAAAGAGATGGTATCCACCATACTTGAGGGAAAAAACCTTAAAACATTAGATTCCCTCTTTCTGCATTTGTTAAGAAATATTGATCAATGTTACAGAAGACATATATTCTTTTATTAGATCCAAACCATTTTCAAAACCAAAAGATATAATAACATAATACGCTCTTATATATAAAAAATAACTTTAATTTATGAAAAAAATAAGAATCATACCTTAAAAAATAGATGGTTCAACTTGGTTTCAAACAAGAGGAAGATGAATATCATAATACTTTCCTATTCCCCTACACACTGATCCTCTCTATGCCCCTTGAGATGCACTAAATTTATGATATGGATTTTCTTTTCTTTTGTACATATTCATATACCTCGACTAGTATGGAAAATGGAACACCAACATACATACTAATTTCGGGTAGAAGGACACCTTCTAGTGCTCTACATTATCATTGGTCCTCTATCACTAACCAGTAGTTAATGGTTTCAACAGAACCTAAGTATATTCCCCATACATCCATAAGATCAGAACTCCATTGGTGGTTAAAGACATTGACCATACAAGTAACTAGATCTAACACACATATAGTAGAGAACATGATTATTTCCCTATAAGACCGATCAAATTCTCATGCAAGTGTTTTCACCACTTCCATGGTGAAGCATTTCATAATAAAAATTACTAAATTATTAGTCAATACCAGATGATATACTAGTTGGAATTTAATTTCCACCAACAAAATATTCTTTCATGGTCCCCTCATAAATGAAACCCCAATCCACCACCTCATCAAAACTCATCAAAAAAATTATATTTTCATGATACTTAATCCTAGACCTAGGCCCATCATGAAAGTTACTTTCCATAGTTCCCTCATCCCCAACCAATTCTGGAAAAAATAAGCAAATCAGTGAAGTGACCAACACAATCCATAACTGAAATAAACATCTCTGTAAAAAACATAATTTCATCATATCTATCCTATCTCAAGGTTTCGTGGTAGAAATTCTCCAATAACATCCCATGGAATTCCTTCCAATTCATGCCCATTATATTTTTATTCTTTACCTTAATATATCACTAGTGATTCATTGGTCCCCACAATATATAAATTTTTCAAATGAACCTTTTCTTAGAAAGAGTATATATGTTATCCTGAATCATCTGGATATACTCAATCCAAAAATATGATTCCTTTAGACAACCCTCCCTAGTAAACATTATAAGGTGATAAAACAAAAACTCTATTATCAAAGAAAATATAATTGATGCATCCTTCTATTTGTATGTCACCATAAATTTCCTAAAATGTGTGAATTTATCATGGGACTTACATTTTAATCTCAAACCTAGAAACCACAGTGGAACTAGTCCCACTACCGGTTGTACATACCCAACAATTCCCTCATGTCACTCACTCAATAAATTTCATCACGGGAGAATCTATCTATAATCCAAAATATACATATTAGGATACATTATAGGAAATTTACACATATGCATACAAAATAGTGCCCACTCAAATTATTAAAAAACTCACTCCACATACCATAACCCAACTGGTGAAATATATACCCATACTTACTATCAACTATCACTATCTTAGGTCATGTATAACTCATGGTTAAACAACTTTGAATGATCTACCTCCCATTCGACACCATTCAACATATGTAAACATAATAAATAATTTCAAAATCCTTTTTTGGAACATTTTATGCATTTCAATTTATAACTTTTCATCTAAAAAAAATTAGAATTCTTTATTATGAAACATTTTATTAAACCATGTGAAAAGAATAAAAGAATTATCATTTCCCACAACCATCCATAAACTTGTTAACCATGACTACCAAATATTATGCAAGAGAAAAAATATTGAGTGCATAAAATGATGAGTATACATAAAAATATTGTACCATGATTATCCGTGTATAAAAACTCATTTGATAACATCACTTAAAAATTGTATCACAAAAGTTTAAATAACATATATCTATAAAATCAAACATCATGAACAACAATCCAACCCTAAGAACTTGGGTTTTCCCAGCACATGGGTTAGAAACCGAATTATTAATGCAACCAAATATAAAAGGACCTCTAACAACACTTTGTAATGTCTCCTCCTAGGTGTCACTAATACTGGTTCCCTGGGTTGGTAATCCACATTACCTCAGACAATCATCCTCAAATTATAGATGTTTTAACTAGAAATTAGGGCCAAATGAGGTATGTGGGGAGACTATAACCTCTTTACCAAAGTAATATGATATTAAAAAACAAGAAAAATAATGAATTTATTTTTCTCAACAATCAAGACTCTTATATTCAATTCACAAAAATGGGTAAATTCAGACAACTATACTGTAACACCCCATGTTTTTTATGTATTAATTTTCATTGAATAAAAATTTATTTGATGTATTTCATTTCACACTATAGCGTGTTATGATTTCTTTATACAGAACACCATGTTAATATCTCCCTACACACGATGCTTAGATTCTATTTCTGTACATGTAACACTATGTTTGGATTGTGTTATACATAATGTTGAGTCCATTCTATAGCTATAATTCCACACAAGACTGAGTTTAACCTAAGAACAATATACTATTAATATTATTATTAAAATATAATTTTAGTTATCATGCATACATTTGAATGGTAGTTAGGAATACGATTAACTAAATTATGAAAATATTTGTTACACATGTAAAAAAATGAATCATTTGGTTACTGATTAATTTGAAATGTTAGAATGACCTATTTTATAATAATGAAGTTCCTTTTTCGAAAAAAATATTTCCTATGGAAAGACATGTTTTTTCTCAATATATTAAACAAAAAAAAATTTATGAATCATTTAATGTTAATTTATATGTTATATGTTCGATTATATATTTCAAATTAATTATATGTGTTTTCTGGACAATATATTGGAATAAATCATATTTTATGACAATAAAGGTATATTTTCATAAAAAGAAGTTTTACCACCTTTTAATGGAGAACATATTTTAAATAAGTTTTTTAACACTTTTATGAACAATATTTGAAAAAATAAACTTTATTTTTTAAATTGTATTATAAAAATTCTCTTTCAGTAATTTTTTGGAATTTTTCAGAGAAGTTTCATTTTGTTATGAATACTCAAACACACTAACTGACCAAAAATTAATTTTTTTAATTATAAAAACAATTTTTAAGCGAAAAGTGAGAAACCAAATACAACCACAAGAAACTACCAAACAGACCCATCCTAGCATGTGTACTAACAACAAGACTTCACCGACACAAGACCTCTCAGCAAGAAGTCACGTGCAAAAGCACAGGAACAGAACGGATGGCGAAGCTATACCCTCTCAAGCACAATTCGAAGCGGCCTAAAATGATAAAGACTAAATTATATAATCCCCTTCTAGAGATGGACCATGTAGCAAGATGAAAACAAGAATAAACTTAACTAAAAATTTAAACAACATATGTCCCATGGTTTCTATATTTCGCACAACCGTTTTACTCACACGAACTGACCAAAACCACCAAATTAAACAGAGTCACTAACAAGAAACTTGATATTACCTGAGTCTGTTTCCCTATAAAGTTTCCATAATAATGATGATAACTTCAAGTCTACTTCTTCCAATATCCACTTCTTAAACACATACGCCAGCTGATCCCAAAACTAAATGTACTCCTCAACAATGATCATTCTTTGATTGAATCCCCCTACCAAAATTGATTCATATTTTTCAATCCAAGAATATTTATCATCATCAAGATACACCTCCAGAGACCACCACATCATTTTAGCAGCCTCCACCTCAGTATCATTGAGTAATAATACATGTTCTATCACTACTTCTTCAGAGCTTAAAAGAAGAATCATGGAATGAAAATCTTGTTCCCCTGGCCTCAGATGGCTCAGAGTCTCCATGGACATCCTCTTATCACTCATCTTCTTTGCTGAGAAAGTCTCTAGAGGAGGAGTTAGTGAGGAGTAATACTTCCTCCCCTTCTTCCTCCTGGAACCCCTATAACTCTTTGGGCTTAGGACCTCATTAGACGAGTGGTCATGTTCTATCCCTTTGGGAACTATCACGCTCACCCCATCTCCATTACATGGGATAGAAATATCAAAACTCAAATAATCCTCTGGAAGGCCCTCAAACCTGTTCCACAAGTGAAACGAACCTGATGCCCCTTCTTTCCCACCTCAGTTTGGAACAACCTCCACCATATCGAACCCCTACCTCCCCTTGCTCATATCCACACTGCCCACCCATGGCTTCTCAACCACTTAGAAAGAGAGATACACATTTCATCCATTCAATGTATGGTCCAAGATAGGTTTTCCCCCTTCCTATGAACCTCTGTAGGAACCTCCTCAAGCGGTAATTCTCCCACTTCTTCCTACGCACCATGGATGGAAGGACCCGCAAGATCCCCTTTCATCCCGCTGAACACATCCTCCACCGTCGGGTTAACTTGGTGTTCCCCCACACCAGTTACAAGGACACCCAAAATCACTGCAGTGCAGCCAAATGCATCAATAACAGGTCCCACCTCCTCTACTAGCCACAACGATGAAGTTCCCCTAACTCTAACCTCTTAACGCACTACAAACACACATGATCTCACTGCCTCACAAGCCATTGGAACCTAGTCGTTTCCATTTACCAACATCCGAGTCACGACCTGCTCATCCCAATGAAAATATACCATCAGTTGAGAGAAAAAGCCCCTACCCACCATCAATGTAGATCTCCTTCGGAAAAGACCCGAAGAGTACCCAAACCGCTTACACGTTGAAGAGAAGTCCATCCATATCTGATAGATTACTCGCTTCCTGCACCTATATTTCTCACCGATCATAATCAAAATATAATCAAAGGTAACCCTAGACACATCCATCACCATGCATATCATTAGGCAAACAGGGTGAAAAATCGATGTTGTTCTGCTATCCGACTGAAGATACCTACCAAGTATATTGGAGAGCATTCAGATAATTGAGGGGTTCAGAAATAGAAACGATAGGTTAGGGAAACTAACCCAAATCGTTGTGGATGGCGAGTCACAATTCATGTGAAAATTAAACCACAATCAGAACAATAAAAATGACATCCATTGCAGCACTAGGGCACCCTTGACCAGGTGCAGATGAGGTCCTCCTCTGATGCAAATCGTATCATGATATGATGATATTCAAGAAAACCCACTGTCGCTCACTCATGGAGATTCCAAGTGTCAAAGAAAAATCTATCAAAGGAATCAACTGATGGAATTTGATTCTTAAACCTTTCAACCAGGGTGTGTTTCAGAAGCATAGAGGATTCAGTGAACTTTAAAAGTTGAAAGCTGGAGATTTAGACAACCATCGATGAGCTCTGGATCCTTTGGGGATAACTCAACATTCGGGAATGGTGGAAGCCAGTCATGGTTTGAGAATGGGTGAAAAGGGTGTGCCTCATCCCTAAAGCAAACTGAAGATCCCAACCCCATAGGGGGGGGGGAGGAACCGGAACGGCCGTTGCAGTCATCCCCGAAGGAGATGAGCCTCACCAGGGTTCCCACCTCAATAGTGAAAAAAACTGATTTTAAATTTAAAACAACATTTTAGTGTCATTTATTTACATAGTTAAATTTTATTTTTAATTTATTTTAAAAAATATATAGATAAATTAAACATATATTAGAATTATATATTTAATTGGAATCCATTTCACAATGATATTGGAGATAAAAGAATTTCAAACATTTGAAGTCTTTGACAATAGAAACTCGTTGTTTCGTCCCATCTATGAGATAATTATAATTTAATTTCTACTAATTATGTGATTGGAATTTGAAAAAATATATTCCATATTTTTAATAAGTATATTTTTTATTTTATAGTATGTTAATATTCTTTTTAACCCTAAATATTAGTGAAATTAATTAAAACAACTTACTCTGATTAAGTTATAAATGAGTGTACTTAGTGGTAAAACATTAATATGAAGGGGTATATTGACCTAGAAACTAGTAAAAAAATTATGGAAATATTTTGACCCTATATTCCTATGGGTATAGAATTTAACCTTATTTATCCACATTATTTAAGTGAGACCTCTCAATAGTGTTTACCTTTTAATATTTACAAGATTGCCACTTCTCCTAAAAAAGGGAACTCACCCCCTCACATACGCACAATAATCAATCTCATTGTATCATCCAAAACCTGAAAAAAATAAGCTTCAAAATTTACATATATAATCCTATAATCCAGAATTTTTTCAAAAATAAAACCAATGATGTCCTTTAGTGAAAACCAAAGCATTTACCCGAATAAGAGGTAACATTACTCAACAAGAACATTTGTTTTATTTATCTATCCACCATATAAATTCTTATTATTGAATGAATATATAAAAAACCCAGTTTCCCAAATATACTAAGAATTATTTATATTAAGGTTTCAGCCTACAACAACACACACTTCCATCCATTGGGATATGCAATCACCACTGGTGTTTACGACGGACAACTACATCACAAACCGACGTCGTTTATTCTTCCATTACCTCCTATCATGGTTGTGAATAATTATAGGATTAATATTTTTATATGATATATATGTATTTATTATTTCTTTATGATTCTTTAGTTATTATATATTTGATACCATTATGATTTCAATTTTTTAGAAATGCAATAACTTCGTCTGTGGACGTGTGGACTACCGCATCTTCAAAGAAATTTTTTTCGATCACGTTTTACATAAAATTAATTAATGAATGTTTACATAAACATTTTATATATATATATATATTAAATAATAATTATATTGGGAGGATAATATATATATATATATCATTAACCTCTAGTTATTTAAATTACGATAAGAAAGTGGAAAATGCGTTCATGTGTACGTATGGCCAACCGTCTCCACAAACGGTGTATTTCATTTCATATTTCTATCATTTATAGACTATTATAAATAAATATATACATAACATGTATTATATTAATATATATATTTTTCATTCCGGAATTAATTAAATCTTTATCTAAGAGTATAATAAAGTATCAAGTCAAAACATCTATGAAAAAAATTATTATTACCCGAAACATAAATTTAACCGTGAATTGTTAATAAATGTGTAATATAAATTCATAATAAATTCATATATCATATGATATATAAAAATATGGTTCATTTTTATGTGTATAGTAAACATAAATTTTTTATACAGTAGGTTTTAATGTGTATGAAAGAGTCAATACTTAAGGTAATGGTTTTCTCGTCTCACTTTTATTTATAGGAGATATATTCTATATTCACCAGTAATTCTTGATGTGTGGTGTATGTATTTTCATATGACATTTTATAAAATGAATTGACCTTATTAAATTATGGTAAATTTTTCAATTGATGTCATTATTTGACAGATCTCATGATTGAAATGTTAATTAAGTAGTAAGGTGATTTATAGTCTCACTTTTATTTCAACGAGACTTATTCCATATTAACTACTCAATTATTTTATGTGGTGTACATAATTCCCAAAAATGTATTGTATGATTAGTATAATTAAATTTATGGTTTTTTAAAAATCCATTTTATGATCTATCTTTCTAGGCAATTACAGTTCAAATGTTACCAAATTGGTATAGTAATTTTGTTTTAATCTGCCTTCTTTGAGACACATATTATGTTATGAACCTATATTCATTAATGAGAAGTATATAATAACATTTGACATGTTGTATCATGAATATAATTCTTTTATTTATATTATAAGCTTCATTTAATGTTATTATTTCATGGGTATATTTATTCAAATTTACCATAGTGGTTAGAGTTAGTTACTAGAATCTCTTCATTAATCGACTTTGTATATGATCATGTATCAATTAATGAATATCAAAATCCATATTAGAATAAATATTATGAATTTTATTATATGTTATTTTCTCATGATATATCAATAAATAGTACTATTTTCACTCTTCGATACATAAGATAAATAATTTTTTTAAGAAAATTAGACTTTATCTCTCACTTTGGTCGGAAATATGTGTTTATTCATATTTTTTTAAAAATATAATAAAAATATTTTGAAATTATTTTTAGAATTATTTTATAAGAAATTGATTTTAAAAATTTACTATAACTCAAAATTGTTTTAAATAATTTTTAAATGATTCCTTTATAAGTTTCACAATGTTGTTTTCAACAGAAATGATTTGGATAAATTTTCATGTTTTTAAAAAGATATTTTCAAAGAATTATTATTTTATATAAGAAGTGATCCATGTGGTCATTAAAAGTCAATATCTATCTAAAATTACTTACAATGATATATTTTATACTTTACTATGGATATGATCCAATGTCACCCTTTTAATTCTTTCTTTTAAGGGTCTATGTTCATGATGAAAAGTTTATTATGAAATCGTATTCTCTTCCATGAGTTATATTATTATTAGACCCCCCTCTTTTCATGGGTAATGATATAATTAAATGATTATGAAACATATCTCTCTTCCATAGGTTATGATTTGAATATATGTTTATAATACCCATTTCATTTCATTGGATATTATATATTGATTACATATGATCTTGTGGAACACGTATGTATGATTTTAGTATGTGATGGGTGGGACATATATCTCCCACCAATTAATTGGGTGAAGATTTCTATCTCATGAGATTGATGTGGCTAGAATGAGGAGTGAAATTAGTTCAATAATACATGAATTAAAAGAATACTAAACTCGATTCCTTAATATAGGTATGGATTGAGGAGTGAAATGGTTCAGCAATATAGGGCTTGAACAAGTAGTGAACATGATTCTATAATATAGGGAAGAAATGGGAAGTGAACTTGATTTAGAAATATATATATTGATCGAGGAGTGAACTTAGTTCAATTATACAGATTCCAAATGGGAAGTGAAACATTTTGTCTAATACATGGTGGAATGTGAATATAATATAGCTAGGTAATGAATTTTTTTTCAGTAAGATGGTATTGGGAGTGAACCTGTACTGATAAGATGGTTTGGTGAGTAAACCCATTTCACTAAGATGGAATTGGAAGTAATAATTTACTACAAATGAAATCATATTATTTGTTTATGTGACTCCCAAAATGTCATGTCTTATTCCTATGTTAATATTTCTTAGCTTATGCTCTTGAATCCCATTCATATATTATGAAATACCAATCATTATTCCACGAATCATGTATATGATCTCTAATATGTGGGTTATGACCTTTTATTGTCATTCTCATGTACTAATACACTTATTTCATGTTATAATTATATATCTTACTTTTTTACCCTTAATGAGCATCTAATATCATCTTATCTTATATCTACTTTCCACGTGTTTTGAATAATGGGTTTATGTACAACTATTAATTTGGAATATATTGTTGGGAAACATTGAATATCATTCAACTTGTTAGTGTATTGTGTATCATTATTCTAAAGATACTAAAATTTTATGGTCCTCAGGCATGCTCTTTTATAATGTGTTGAATATTAATCTAGATTTATTTAATATCCATGTATGTTAAGCTATCGTATTTATACATATGAATAAAAATGACATGTCATTATAGTGTACTGTTTCTCACAAATCCCCAAAATAAGACTCATGGTAAATCCCCAATTTATGTACCAGTATCCTGTATTGTCCACTCATTCATGCACTATCCCAAATCCTGAATGAGCCATCTAACATTGGAAATTTTTCATTTTCAAAACATATAACCACAGAGTCTACTTAGGTACCCAACGGTGGCCTAAGAGGGATGTGAGACCAGTTCAGAAAGCCACCACCAATGGTGTCAATATATAAATCCTGTCCATAATAGTTTATAAAGAAGTAGCAATGAATTGTATACATGCAGTAAAGAAGATGGTTTCATAATTTAAAATATATCAATTAAAAAAATTTCCCCATATTCTAAATCATACCCCAAACCATAAATTATAATTCATGTGATGTCTATAATCTAATCAGTGTACCGAAGTTTCCCAAAATACTATACAAGAAACATCCGTCTAACTATACAATCCATGGAATTAAACACCATGAAGAACACCTATTCCTTGGTGAGGACCATCAAGAAAAACATCTTTTCCATGATGTGGAACTCCATGACCAACACCCGTCTTTCAATGTTCACCACAATAACTTACAATCTTACTATGGTGTATCCCACCATGTCCAACACCCATAACCATTTCATCAACAAAAATTTCAAATGTCCAATAGATATACCTTTTAATGCATAATAGAAACAATGGAATTTTTCATTTGACAATATTCACAGGGTTCACCTCTCTCAATACATGTTATGGACTCCATAAATTTCCCAGTTTACTATTTATTCATAACCACAACCATTAAACATACTTCAAATCCATTTTATAACATGGGAATGGGCCCTACCCCAATTTATCAATTTTAAAGTTAGTTATATCTCATACCATTATCATTACATATTAATCCAAACCACAATTTCTACCATTTTTACATTTTAAAACTATTAATATTGGTTTAATTTTATAAACCCTTTGATTTTACATTTAACAACTCGAATTAAATTCTTAAGGGAGTGGCACACCACATGGGATACCCAAGTTCTGGTCTACTCATTATAAACTGATCCCAGATGATCCATCACAGGTTAAAAACATAATTTAGACACCAAATTTCTCATTTCATATTGAATAATAAAATAATAAGCACAAAAATATATAATCATAGACCATGTAAACATGGATAAACAAAAATACTATGGGAAAATACTCAAAGACCAGTTACATATAGATTATAAATGTGTAAATTCTAGACCTAATCCCTTGATTTGAATGGAATCAACCACCGACACCAAAACCAATATTTACCAATCCAAGTTAGAATTTTGGAGCTTAGGATGGAGATAAATCCTCACTTCCTGGTTCTTCGAGAAAAATTTAGAGATAAGAGGGATAAAATTACCTAGAGATTCAATTCCCATAAAATGGGACTTCCTGTGACCGATGATGAGAGGAGAATCACCTTTCTAGTGATTTGGAGCACTAGGTTTAGACCCCTAGCTACTAGATGAGGAATGAGAAATAATATTAGGGTAATAAAATTTAACCCTCTAGGATAAAATGGTAATATACTGCAATCATAAGAAGATCATTTGTGGATGCATAGAATGCCAAACCCTGAATGAACCATTTAGTATCCTCTGTCTAAGAAGGTGCTTGCCTTTATGGGGTTTCTATGACATTGACATGTTTTTACAAACTATGTAGTGGTCATACACCTTCCTCTCTCCATGAAGTCCATGCCACATTCCCTCCTAGAACATGGGACACAGAAAAACTTAACAATGATCTAAACCTGACTCATGATCTAGATTTCCCATTTCCCCCATTTTTAATCTGTGAACCACTGAGAAACCTACCCATCCTCTCACAATGAATGAAATAATTTCGTTAATGAAAAAATAGAGTTAAAATAAAATTTAATAAAGAAGTACCTCATATAATGTTCAGGATCTTACATATTAAAGGATTGAATTTTAAATGTAACATTAAACACCATGAATAGTCAGATAATGATGACATAAATATCAATGTGTTTATATGAAATCCATAGAAAATAAAACATGTGGTATAAAATAATCATGTATCATGGAATTCAAATTTGTAAAAACGAACCCTTAATTGTAACATAACCCTTGATGTAAGAATCAATCGATAATGAGGATAAAAAAGAATTATTATATAACGATATAAATTTAGGAGTAAATTCTATAAAATATATTTATTAGGTATAATAAATAAATTTTATAACAATGTAGTTTGATTTGAATTCTTTTAACTCAATGAAATAAGATAATGTTAGAAAAAACCCCTTCATTAATTCATTCTTTGTTGTAATGCACTATAACTTCTTATATTAAAAATGTATATCATAATCACCATTTTTAGAAACATTTTTCAATATAAAATAATTTATAAACATAATTTATAATTATTATCTTCATTTATATTCTTAATTTTTTACCTATTTCTTATATAGAATGTGTATAATCATATTCATTTTGAACCAGTTTCATGACACCAGTGTTGTTTATAATTTTTCTACAAACATTTATCATGTAAAAATTAGAAAATTTATTTGAATTGATTTTTTAAATTATTTATATTGTTATAATCTCATTTTATGGGATTATTGTTTATGATCGTCAATGATGAAATTGGTGATGAATATGTTTTGGAGATTTTGGATGAAGGAATGTTAGTATATTAAATAACGACTTTAATATTAATTTTACCATTCCAAAAAATAAAATAAAATAAATATATAAATTTTAATACAACTTATTAAAATAAATTAAATTATAATAGGCATATATGATATTAATTTTTATAGTTTTTCATGTATCTAGTGATACAAACCAAAACAAGAATATATAATAATTAATCAACGATTCTAAGGAGCTTTAGCTTTAATATCATTGTATCAGAAAGATAATGACATGTTTAATTGTTTATTAGTTTGATATATGTAAATAATAATTATTATGAAGAATATGATAACCTATATATAGTTACTATACAGTACAATGAAATCAATTATTTCTCTTAGAATTTTATTTTGTGCAGCTGAATTTACCAATGTTTTTATTATTTCTTATATTTTCATTTGGTTTTCCAATTTCTATAAATGGAACCATTATAATTTCATTAAATTTATATATATCAATTATAAACATTATGATTACCATCTATGAATTTCAATGATCAAAATAAAATAAATCAATCATTTCACTTAGGCTATAGTATGAAAGTATGAACAGTTGAGGATTACATTTTCCATAGAATAGGAAAAATCTAAAATACATTTCACCCATTAATTATATTATATATTTTATAGATATCACACTTAATTATTATAACAAGAATTATAAGAAGTCATTTAATTTGGTTTATTAGAATTTAAAATTACGCTCCATAGAAGTTATAGTCCACACACATAAAAGAATATCGTTCATATTTTCCAAAAATGAAAAGGTAAAAGGTTAATAATATTTAATCCTTGAGAATATTAAAGTTAATAATATAGAAAAAAATAATTTATTTATATATTAATGAGTAAAAAGTTTTTGGAAATATAATATATATAAAAAATAAATAAGGGAAAATTATTACACATGTAGAGGACATGTGCTTTCCCATAGAGGATGCCTTTTCAAGGGAAGTTGTAAGAAAAAATATTGGTACCATAAGAACATGATTGTTAAAGTGGTTTATAGGTAAATTAATTTGTTTAGATTTTCATGGAAAATCTTAATTTTCGAATGGTATTTTTGGGGTGGTGATTGGCCCCTATTTTAAGTGGTGAGTGTTTTATTTTTGTAAAGGGATGTGTTAAGGTAAACATACCTAAACCATTCATCTTGACACATGTTTTATAAATATTTATTTGTCCATTTCTCTTAGAATGATCAATTTTATCATTTTTAGTTTTATTAACAAAACTTATTCATATATAGGTAATTTACATTTAGTGAATGAAAAATTCTCAATATTAAATTATTATGAACCACTAATTACATATAGTAAATCCACCACACTTAATAAATTTTCTATGAGTAATGAAAATAAATCTTAACATTAACTAATGTAATGTGTAAAAATAAATTTTTAAATCAATTTCATTTTTATGCTTAAATTTACATGTAGGATACAATAATAAATGAATTTGGTTTTCAGGATAACAATATTAAAAAAAATTAAAATTTATGTTTCGATTTATGAATGATAGAATATAAGTTTCTAAAATTTAATTTAATGGAAATACCAAAAACAATTTCTATTATTAGAAATTATTAGTAAAGATAAAAAATCATATTTTTTATAAATTAAAAATGGTAAATAAAAATGTATATTATTAATCCATAAATAACTAAAATTTTAATTAATATGCTTTATAAACATATTGTACATGATTATATAATGGTTAATTTATAAAAGTTAAAATTTTGGTAAAAAATTTATTTTCACCACACAACTAAAAAACAACCATTTTAGGAAAATAAAAAAATAATCTAATCTAATAATGACATGCCAAATATAAAAATGATTTATTTTTTAAAAAAATAAATATTCCAAATTTATTGATTTTTTATATTAAATAAAAACACTAAAATACAATGAGAACTATTTTCATAGAAAAATTACATTTTTTAATATTAATAATTATTAATATTATTTTCTATCAAATACAAATTAAATTAGAACTATCATATTATTCATATAATAGATATATTATTTCCATGATGTATTTAACTTCTTAAAAACAATAAATTTCATTTTATACAAATTTTATAATTTAACTCATAAAATTGGCTTATACATTTTTTATCTATAAAAATTTATCTTACAAATTACCTAGAATTTATACTAGGATTTATTTTTATTTGTACATGAGTTTCATTATATTATTTTACCAATTTTTCCATAATAATTATATGAGTATATCATAATATTTATAAATTTTTCTATGTTATTTTTAGTAAGGTGTTTTATGTACCGCACATTATCAAAAAAATTAGTTAATAAATAAATTTTTAATTTAAAATATCGGCATGTTTCTAGTAGAACATAAGAGTTTTTATCAATTTGATATTGGGGAATATTAACATATATTGCTATTATTTTAATATCTTATGGTTAACATGGTATGAATAAATTAGATTTAATGATATAGTATATTATGTTTCACGTTAAGGAAATATATATTTATAAATTTATGACATGGAGAGAATCAGTTCCATGAATACACACAGTAGCAAAATATTTATTGATGAACTACGGGAGTATGAAAATTTAGTAAAATTTCAGACTGATATGTGACCTATATTGACTTTTATGAGATCCATTACATGTTCAATGCAATCTAATAGGATATCAAGGGGGAAATTCCACAATACACCATTATTTTAGAGTATCTATAATCAATTCTATAAGAACCACATTATTTCAAAAACATGTTAGGGTTATAATTATATTTGTAGAAATTATGACTAAAGACCATAGATTCATTGTTTTGTGATCTTTGGGGATTTGAAATTTGGGTGATGATATATTATTCTATAATGGAGGAAGTGATGATTATGTGTGGTCATAGAGAGATTTTTTTTGTAATTTGGATTTTAATTTCTCTATATATTAATTATATGTATTATTCCATAGTGGTTTCTAGTATTTTAAAACCATGGGTTATAGATTTTAAATGGTGTCTTGATTTAGAAATACACGAATATAGGGGGAACCTATATAATAATGGAATTCAGGGAGTGGATTTTTATGGTGATTAGAGAACTACTTTTCAATACATTGATATTTTATTCCTTATTTATAGAATTGGATTGATACATTAATTCACGGGTAGTTTTATTCACCCCGTTTTATTTATATTTTCTTATTTTTATTATGAATGTTAATTTTCTATCCATTCAGTCCAATATTTTCATCATCATGAACAATAAATTTACCAATTCTTAGTATACTCTTAGGGGATGGTATATTGGGAGTATGAGGACATGTTTTTTATAGAAATGTTTTATTTAACATGGGATTTTCTTATAAGGTGTCTTTATCGTGTTTAACATCTTTCTCTCTTTTCCTCTAAACATTAAGGAGGGTAATGGTGACCGAAGGATGGACCCCAATGTGGTATAGCGGAGTGGGATAGTGATAGTTTTTCTTATCATACTTTTACCTTGATATTGTATCTAATTCACATATACTTATTAGATTAATTCAACCAGTGAAATAAAATATACTTTTGTAGTTATAATTCCCACTGATCATGTTAGTTAGTAAATGTGAATTCATTTATTTGGACAACCTTATTAATTAACTAAATGAAGTTTTAATTTTTTTTAAATATATCACATAAAACTGATCCACCATCCATTATTTCCCTTAGAAGTCTCATCATATCTTAGTCATCCTTTCTCAACAAAAAATGTTATAGTATTCCATTTTAAACATTTGACAATTCAACTTGTTTTCATTCATTTATTCAACCTAAATAACAATCAAGAATGGATAGAGAGGTTAGGATCCCACCTTCTCCCAATGGTTCGACCTCAGGACACGAAGTTCCTATATTATTCCTCTTTATTTTAATTATTATTCAATAATTCTACCAATTATAAACTCATACCATTGCCTTGGAAATTGATGACACTTCATAGCACATAAATCAATGTGTTTCATGGTATAACACATATTGTTGGAGGTTTTGGTTATCATATAAATGAAATTATTTCCTCTAACTCATTTTCTATTTAGCTAATCATGGGGGAAATATTTAAAATTTCAATCAAATATATTGTTCACTCTTTGGAATGACCATTGTACTAGTTTCTTTGGGGTTAGCTATATAAACATCATATGTTACATCCTAGTGTATATTTCACCAAGAACTATATTATATATGACTCCCATATGGAAATATATCATGTAATAGTATTTATAATAAATTGTGGAATAAAAAAACAAGATAATGTTAAACTATAACACTCATAAAGTGTTAAAAATTATTGATATTCATGATAATAACATAAGAGACTATAATAAAGATCATAATGGACAAGAAGTTAAACTTGTGTGTTTGATAAAATAATTAAGACATATGACCATAATATATATAAATCATACCCAGGGGAATAATAACTAAAGAAATCCTGAATCGTAAAAACAATATTTTTTCTTAATATAATAAATATGGAAAGGGAAATTAGAAAAAACATTATAAAATAAAATGATATCTTAAATTGATTCTCAAAACCAAGAATTTCGTCACATAGTAGTCGAATGTATCCTATAACCTAATAGACTATGATTAAATATCTTGTCTTATAACATATGATATTATGATATATATATATATATATATTGTAACACCCTAACCCCAGTTACGCAGAGTCGGTGAATTATTACATAACATTGGCATTATCACAAGGAAATCATGTCCCAAAAGGCCGATCAATTTAGTATTATTGAAAATAGGATTCACACATAAGTTCAACTTTACAACTTGAAAAGAAATAAAACACTAATTTATTTAATTAGAAACATCCAAGCCTCTTAGATTAAGCCTGAAAGTCACTCATAATTAACTTCTTCATATCCTGAGAAAATAAAACATAAGAAAGGGGTGAGATCAAATGCTCAGTAAGGGTAAGAAATATAGCGGAAGATAACATAAATTTTAAGCATGGTGAATAATTGAAAACACATGACTTTACCAGTAATAAACATGAATACTTTTATGGCAGGAATATGATCTTAGTAAATAATGTCATAATAAAACATAATAATGGGTATTCTACTAGTCGAATGACCACATGAACCATCAATATTATTTTCATAATGAGGGAATATATAATTCATGACATTCTAAAACATTTTCTCAAGGCCTCAACCAAGACGTCTAAAAATGGTTAAGGCCTTGAAGAAAACCATATATCAAATTGGGAAAGAGCTTGACCAATTCCACATCTAGTTGTCTCATGAGACCTACCGATGCCTCGGATAGATATATCGAGCTCCACCCATCACTTACTAAGTCCAATACATTCCTCATATAGAAAGCTTGAAATATAACATAAACATTCGTATTAAAACTAGCAAACAAAATGTCAATACTTTAACCATAAAACCTGAATGGTATAAAAATAACACATCCACATTCAACCATATCACAAAACCTTCAATACAATATGAAAGATTTGTATCATAATGAATCGACTTCAAAATTGTATAAAATCCATCAAAGGATGTTGACATAGATGAAATCAAAACTATTTGAGAGGGATATCTCTTATTTTTTTTTGAAGTCATTAAAATTTACATAATTATAAAGTAAAAATTTATTTTGAAAATGTACTTATAATATTTTAAGGGAGGATTTGGCGAGGTTATAATGGTGGAGAATAACCACACCCACCGTATAAGTTAAAAAAATATTGTTACCTTAATTTTGTCGAAAAGGTCGTAGAGTACCTTGTTTGGAAGATGACTGAAATATTCCCTTCAAAACACATAAGTTCAAATAAGGATATAAATGAATTTAACCCATTGTCTAGTAAATAGTAATTTTTTTTTAAAATAGGTTTTTAATAGACATTTATGTGGATGATAAAGAGGTCATAATAGATACTTACATAAAATCAACCTCATATAGTAAAGAGATTGTAGAATTAACCCTCACCTTGTACTTTTCCTTGGTTGAGGGTAGGTTAACCTTATGTATAATGGTGAAATAATTTTTATTAAATTATTCAAGAACTATATACATTAATATTATATCATATATGATCTTCTAATATTGATTTGTTTATAATATTTTAGTTTTATCGTCGTTTTGGGTGTTAACAGATTCATCTTCCTTTATATGCTTTATTAAAAAAGTAATGTTTTTATGGATAGAATGTATCTTATTCATATTAATAATTATATTAAGTATTTAACCATTATTTTTAATCATAACATTTAAATTATTCTTGAATGGATATGATGAGTAATGAATCTCATCATGTTCGTGGAGATGGTAATCTGTACGTACGCCCGAGCGACAATTTCATTATTTTGATATTAAAATAATACATAATTGGATGGTATATCATATATACTGAATAATTATCATTTTATATTTATTATTTACATAAATTATACTTCATTATTATACCCATACAAATAATAATGTATTGAATAACAACTACACCATGACGTGGAGACGGTAAGCCGTACGCACGCACGTATGATGACATGTCATTCAAAGGATGGATATAATAATGAATATGGTTGTAAAATATTTATAATAACATCATATTATATATAATATACTGGATTTATTATTTTATAATGGACAAAACAAAGAATGAGGAAGTGGAAGAAGAAAGGAACTTGAAAGAGGTGATGAAATATTTACATCTTCTTCGGGTTATTCTTTTTGATTTGATAAGAAGGGATCCTTAGGATGGATCTCTGACTAAAGGAAGGCCTCTAAAATTAAGGGAGGACAGTTGGAAGGATATTTGGGAAGGTTTTGTCTGATAAAAATGGCTTTGAAGGTGTGAATTTGAGTGAAGGGGAGGTGCCCTTTTATAAGAGGGGTGAGAGGCACCTTAGGAAAATATTGAAATATTTTTTTTATAATAAAATACCTTTTGGATTCTAATGGCTCCAAAATGAATTATTTAAAGGCTAATGTTGGTATGGGTCGATAAAAACTCAACCAATCGGTTTTATATAGGTTTGGGTCACAATATTAACCCTATTTTCTTGATCAAACTCTGAGATAAATAGGTTGACATTTTCCATGTCTCTTTGTATTTTTATATTATATGGTTAAAAAACTTACTATAAACATCCAAACGAACCCCAAGTGGTTCCTTAATGACATATATAATATTATTTAATCCCTTTGTCTGAACCTTATATTTTTATGAATATAATACCAATTAATAATATAATATTTGGTTAAAAACATTTTATGTAAAATTTGACACTATTTGGTATATTGTTTTTGCTAAATTCAAAACAGCATTATTAATACAATAAAAAATTCATTGAATGAACTATAACATGTCATATTAACCTGTAAAATTAGTGTAATTCATAAAAAGTCTCAAATTATATTTATTTGGATATTTATAATATCAATTATTTTAATATTTAATTAATAAGGTAATTACTGAATCATCATTGTGTCATAAATAAATAAAATTATATAATGTATAAAAAATATAAATAAAACACCATTATGTATGAAATAGTTTTATATTTCCAATGAATATTTATAGTTGAAACGATGACTTATATATCCCCATGTAAAAATTGATTTACTAAAATATATTTGTTTATGTCATTTTTGCCTCTAAGTTAATTAAAATAAAGTGTCATTATCATTAATAAGTAGCTCCATGGGGTTCCAAAATCTTCTCAAGGAAGACCATGGTTGGAAATTAATCATTCAATAGGGTTAGTACAATTGTTATGGTAATTTTGTATTATTATAATATATTTTTTTACCTTGAATTACCCTATTTAACTTTAACCACGGTAAATAAAAGTCAAAAGCTACTATTCACCAAAAATTATTTGCATATTATTGAACCAAATTTACTTAATCATATCAAACTTGTATCTAGGATTTTTTAAATTCAATTCACATTAGTGGAGAAATTATGTTTTATGAAAATTTGAAAATGCTTCTATGAGTTGGGTAAAAGATGGTAAAAAGTTCGATAAAATATTTATATATCTAAAATTATTATAAACTGAATCCAATAAATTAAATTGAAACTATATAGGTATTATATATCTATTTTGACCTACAATAAATATAAATAAAATAAATAATTATTTAAATAAAAAGTCTGTTTTAAACAATAACTCAGTGTTTTTCACTATTCATAAAAAAATTGAACGTTTTATGAAAAATACCAAAAATTCACCGTAAGATAATTTTGATATTCCAAATTAAAAAATGAATTCTATTTTACAAATTTTAAAAAACATAAGTTGCATTAATTATTTTAAATTAATTCCCATTGTCAAAACCAAAAAGCGTATTTTTAAGAAATAATAACTATCAAAAGATTGGCAAATATTTATATCCAATTTTAAAGTGAAATTACTTAAAATGGCCATATTTAGATTAAACGGTAAAAATATAATCGAATTATAATTCCAAACTATTAAAATTTATAAATCAACACTATAAATTATTTTGATTAAAAAAGTTTTTTTCAGTTAAAATATAGTATTTTTCACTATTCACACAAATATTAAAGTTATCAAAAAAACACTAAAAATTAATTGAAACTAAATTATTTTGTACCGATTCTAAAGAAGATGTTT
This sequence comes from Viscum album, assembly GCA_963277665.1. Taxonomy (NCBI): domain Eukaryota; kingdom Viridiplantae; phylum Streptophyta; class Magnoliopsida; order Santalales; family Viscaceae; genus Viscum; species Viscum album. The sequence continues at coordinate 2,078,164,567 of OY728143.1, read as the reverse complement.
ATTTTTTCAGATTGAATATATAAAAGATTAAAATATTGGTTTTAAAAATGGTTCACCATTAAAAGGCGGTGAAATTGCATTTTCTGAAAAATACTTATTTTATCTGAAAAAAATGAATTTATGCTTACATTATGTCTCAAAAACTCATAATATAGATTTTAAAACTATAAGGATTATATAAAGTTCAAAATAAATTTTATACAATTCATAACAACTTTTGAACGGCTAGTTCGGTAAGTCGTCGTGCGCTTGAACTCAGTGTTGCGTGTAGTGCAAGTTATTGAATTACTTTGAAGAAATAATGTAATACGAAATCTTGGGGTGTTACATATATTCATCAACTAATATATTAGATGTATATATAATTTGAGTATCACTAACTACGTAATGAACAACTATACATATGTGTTCTACTGAACATAAAAAAAATTCAAAAATACATCGTTGAATAAATAGAAAATGAGACTGAAATGAGTTTCCTTAAAATATTCATTTGATATGAAAATTATTAATCGTGAGAAAGAATATGGAACATTTTATTAGAATATATCCTGAGTAAAATCAATAAACATGTAATGTATTCAAATAGATTATTTTACATTATAATAAAATTATAAAAAATTGTTACAAAACAAGAAGAAATATTTCTTATATTTCAAAAAAATATAAATATTTCATAATTGTTTAAAAAAAAGAATGTTAATGTGAATAAAAACTAATTTTATGAATTTTTAAATCACTAATTATATATTTCTAAAGAAAATTATAATAAAATGATATATTAATGAATGTGAGCATGAAATATTACAGAAATGAGATAAAAATATTTCACTCCTACTTTTTTATTTAAATCATTTTTAAAAATAAATATTCCTTATATGGAGACCTGTAAATTTCATATATATATATATATAATATTCTAATATATGGATATTGAATATATTTTACAAATCCTCATCTAATGACTATAATGGTTTGTTGTCTTTAGAAACTATACACACAATATTCATATTTAATTAACGATCTTCAACTTCTTCGACAGTGATATTCTGGCATAGTAATATTCTTATACATACCCTACATAAAACCATTATTCCTAACCTATAGAAATGAATCATATGATAGGGTGATATCAAATTATCAGAAAGGGTAAACAATTTATATATAAATGGTCACAAATATATAATACGACCATAAATGTATTAGAACATGGGATTAAAATTTCAAAACCATACCCATCATATCATAGATCATAATCATGAATTATGGAATAATTTTTGGTAGTTCATAATGTATGAATCACATTTGAAGAAAATAACATGATCCATGGGACTATAAAATTAGCATAAGGCATATCTTTTAGTTTTACACATAAACATTGAAAATCATCTCCCTAGTCATGGATCATTGTGGATAAAATCATAGTTGATTGGGTAAAATTTTCATTTAATCATATAATTATTCAAGATTCAATTCCATAAATATCATAGTGGATATCTTCCATAACTAAATTGGGTTCACTCTTTATCTCTGTCCTTCTTATTTCAAGAGATATTTATCTTTACCCAATGTAATGGAGGGGTAAATTTTTTTGTTCCACCATAAAATATAACTAATATTGCGCCATAAGATCCTTAAAAATAAATCATATCAAACAGATGGAAAGTAAATGGGATTCAAAAATAGTTCTTCATTTCATAATAGCATAAATTATTGGGGAACTGGGTTTTTTATAAAGGATTCCTCATCACATAATTTACTTATGAGAAAGAAACATATTTTATTGAATCATCCTTCAATAATCATAAAAAAACATAAAAATAATGAAATCAGATAGTATAATTAGATCATATTTCCAATAATGTATATATTACATAAATATATGTAATCATAGATGAATAAGTTTCCTTAAATGATAACTGAAAATTTTCATGAGGAAAATACTATTTTCACTCTGAAACAACATAGTTAAAATATAAAAAAACTCACAAATAGAAAGGTACAAAATTTTATTTTAATCAAAAAATATAATAATGTAAAATATTATTCAAGTCATTTATTATTCATGATACTATTAATTTTTTTTCAAGCCATTTACATTAAAATAATGATTCCCTTTACATTTTCTGTAAAAAGACAAAAGCACATCATTTGGAAATATATTAGAATATTCCTTTCAAAATAATTAAAAATGAAATCATGGTTAAAAATAAATTTGAAAACCCATAGGATAATATTACAAACTTTCATGGAAATAGTTTTTCAAAACATCAATATTGACAAAAATTGATTTTTGATCAATGAGAGATATAAAATAAGTTTTCTTCAAAACATTCATTCATTATACTGAGTTGTTAAGTGGATTAAAATTAAATGAAAATTTATGGTATCTATATATAATAATATAATAATAATATTTACTAGATCATGGATATATAGGTAACACAAATATTTATAGGATGCATAATAAAAAACAATCTCCATAAACATTGAGATTGTAACAGAAATCTGTTTCTACAGGTTCTACTTTTTAGAAATCTCCTTTTCATCCTTGTCAATAAATTTAAATTTATATAATTATATAAAAGAATAATTTACCTTCAAATAATATCATATATGATACTCTTATGACATTACAACATCCATTTATTTATAATTATTTATTAAAGTCATCACATTTTATTATTAACTCTTTCATTTTTGCATATAACTGTTGTCTGGTAGTTCAAGTCCTAATACATTCATAATGGCTCCATCATCACCAAATTTTATATTGTGATATTAATATAATATAAATTCATTATATATATATATATAGTTTCTAATAAAATGATGGAATTTTAAAATGATTGACACAATTCCTGGGGATGGTAAGACATACACATGCATGAATGTTGTTTTAATTTTATAATGAAAAGATGTAAATAAAGTAAAATATAATTTTAAAATTAAGGAAAAATTATATTATAATTAATGAAATATATATTCATTAAATCTATCCAAATTAAAATCTATGTAAAATAGAAAATATAAGAAGTATAATCACTTCATGTTGGTTGTAGTCCACCTGTATGGAAAAAAGACATTATCATTCTCCAACAGATTGGAGGGTAAGAAGCCGAAAATGATATTATAATTAAAGAAGAATATTTATGTCCTAAATATCATATATAATCATTAAAACCATCATAATTACCATCATAGAATAATGGTTATGTATGATGAATTATATCTCTATGTGGAGGTAGTGATCTATATGTATGTATGAGTGATTCATCCACTTCCAATTTGATTGAAAAGATGTTGAATATTAGTGGTCACAAAATAATAATATAATTTTATAATAATTTAGATTTTTAATTTTTTATTTGATGATGAATAACACATAATTATAGGAGGTAGAAGAATAAATAAATTGAAATTTTTTTGGTAAGACGATCACCTTTTCTGTAGTAGGCCTCCTTTAAATCCATCATCATGAACCCATGGACTGGAATCCTAAAAATAAAAATTAACTATAATTCTTTGATAAGTAAATTTATAAGAGAATAAAGAATATTTTGGTCAGGAAATATAGATCAATTTGGTTTAAAAATAGAAATTGGGGGGGGGGGAGTTCTATTTTAAGTAGTGGAGAGGACACCCAAGGAATTTATTAAAAGATTAAATTTAGTAATGTTATTCCCAATCCAAAATCTTCCCAAATAAAATAGATTCAAATTTCGGAGAGGAAGATGTCTAAATATATATATTTATATCTTTTATGAATTAAAAAATTATAAATTATAAATGATTCCATTATCAATTAGTATAACCCGCATTTAATCCATATTATCTTTGGAAATTGTGACAAATTTGAATGTTTTTACATTTCACTATCACATAAAATGAAAGAGGAATAATTTTTAAAATTTAAAATTATTATTTCAAATATTTAATCTATTTTATAAAATCTAATTAATATCTTTTATATAATATAATTTAACATCATTTCATCAAAACGAGATGAAAAATGGTTTTCCTAAAACACTAATTTATTTAATTAGAAACATCCAAGCCTCCTAGATTAAGCCTGAAAGTCACTCATGATTAACTTCTTCATATCCTCAAAAAATAAAACATAAGAAAGGGGTGATATCAAATGCTCAGTAAGGGTATGAAATATAGCAGAAGATAACATAAATTTTAAGCATGGTGAATAATTGAAAACATATGACTTTACCAGTAATAAACATGAATACTTTTATGGCAGGAATATGAGCTTAGTAAATAATGTCATAATAAAACATAATAATGGGTATTCTACTAGTCGAATGACCACATGAACCATCAATATTATTTTCATAATGAGGGAATATATAATTCCTGACATTCTGAAACATTTTCTCAAGGCCTCAACCAAGATGTCTAAAAATGGTTAAGGCCTTGACCAAAACCATATATCAAATTGGGAAAGAGCTTGACCAATTCCACATCTAGTTGTCTCATGAGAACTACCGATGCATCAGAGAGATATAGCGAGCTCCACCCATCACTTACTAAGTCCAATACATTCCTCATATGGAAAGCTTGAAATATAACATAAACATTCGTATTAAAACTAGAAAACAAAATGTCAATACTTTAACCATAAACCCTGAATGGTATAAAAATAACACATCCACATTCAACCATATAACAAAACCTTCAATAGAATATGAAATATTTGTATCATAATGAATCGACTTCAAACTTGTATAAAATCCATTAAAGGATGTTGACATAGATGAAATCAAAACTATTTGAGATGGATATCTCTTATTTTTTTTGAAGTCATTAAAATTTACATAATTATAAAGAAAAAATTTATTTTGAAAATGTACTTAAAATATTTTAAGGGAGGATTTGGTGAGGTTATAATGGTGGATAATAACCACACCCACTGTATAAGTTAAAAAAAATATTGTTACCTTAATTTTGTCGAAAAGGTCGTAGAGTACCTTGTTTGGAAGATGACTGAAATATTCCCTTCAAAACACATAAGTTGAAATAAGGGTATAAATGAATTTAACCCATTGTCTAGAAAATAGTAAAAATGTTTTTAAATAGATTTTTAATAGACATTTATGTGGATGATAAAGAGTTCATAGTAGATACTTACGTAAAAACAACCTCGTATAGTAAAGAGATTGTAGAATTAACCCTTACCTTGTACTTTTCCTTGCTTGAGGGTAGGTTAAACTATTGTATAATGGTAAAATAATTGTTATTAAATTATTAAAGAACTATATACATTAATATTATATCATATATGATCTTATAATATTGATTTGTTTATAATATTTTAGTTTTATCGTCGTTTTGGGTGTTAACAGATTCATCTTCCTTTATATGCTTTATTAAAAAAGTAATGTTTTTACGGATAGAATGTATCTTATTCATATTAAGAATTATATTAAGTATTTAACCATTATTTTTAATAATAAAATTAAAATTATTCTTGAATGGATATGATGAGGAATGAATCTCATCATGTTCGTGGAGACGGTAATCTGTACGTACGCCCGAGCGACAATTTCATTATTTTGATATTAAAATAATACATAATTGGATGGTATATCATATATACAGAATATTTATCATTTTATATTTATTATTGACATAAATTATACTTCATTATTATACCCATCCAAATAATAATGTATTGAATAACAACTACACCATGACGTGGAGACGGTAAGCCGTACGCACGCACGTATGATGACATGTCATTCAAAGGATGGATATAATAATGAATATGGTTGTAAAATATTTATAATAACATCATATTATATATAATATACTGGATTTATTATTTTATAATGGACACAACAAAGAATGAGGAAGTGGAAGAAGAAAAGAACTTGAAAGAGGTGATGAAATATTTACATCTTCTTCGGGTTATTCTTTTTGATTTGATAAGAAGGGCTCCTTAGGATGGCTTTCTAACTAAAGGAAGGCCTCTAAAATTAAGGTAGGATAGTTGTAAGGATATTTGGGTAGGTTTTTACAGAGACAAATGGCTTTGAAGGTGTGAATTTGAGTGAAGGGGAGGTGCCCTTTTATAAGAGGGGTGAGAGGCACCTTAGGAAAAGATTGAAATATTATTTTATAATAAAATAAATTTTCTGATTATAATGGCTCTAAAATGAATTATTTAAAGGATAATGTTTGTATGGGTTGATAAAAACTCAACCAATCGGTTTTATATAGGATTGGGTCACAATATTAACCCTATTTTCTAGATCAAACTCTGAGATAAATAGGTTGACATTTGCCATGTCTCTTTGTATTTTTATATTATATGGTTAAAAAACTTACTATAAACATCCAAACGAACCCCAAGTGGTTAATTAATGACATATATAATATTATTTAATCCCTTTGTCTGAACCTTATATTTTTAGGAATATAATACCAATTAATAATATAATATTTGGTTTAAAAAAATTTATGTCAATTTTGACACATTTGGTATATTGTTTTTGCTAAATTCATAACAGCATTATTAATACAATAAAAAATTCATTTAATGAACAATAACATGTCATATTAACCAATAAAATTAGTGGAATTCATAGAAAGTCTCAAATTACATTTATTTGGATATTTATAATATCAATTATTTTAATATTTAATTAATAAGGTAATTACTGAATCATCATTGTGTCATAAATAAATAAAATTATATAATGTCTAAAAAATATAAATAAAACGCCATTATGTATGAAATAGTTTTATCTTTCCAATGAATATTTATAGTTGAAACGATGACTTATATATCCCCATGTAAAAATTGATTTACTAAAAGATATTTGTTTATGTCATTTTTGCCTTTAAGTTAATTAAAATAAAGTGTCATTATCATTCATAAGTAGCTCCATGGGGTTCCAAAATCATCTCAAGCATGACCATGGTTGAAAATTAATCATTCAATAGGGTTATTACATTTTTTAAGGTAATTTTGTATTGTTATAATATTTTTTTACCTTGAATTACCCTATTTACCTTTAACCACGGTAAATAAAAGTCAAAAGCTACTATTCACCAAAAATTATTTGCATCTTATTGAACCACATTTACTTAATCATATCAACCGTGTCTCTCGGATTTTTGAAATTCAATTCACATTAGTGGAGAAATTATGTTTTATGAAAATTTGCAAATGCTTCTATGAGTTGGGTAAAAGGTGGTAAAAAGTTCGATAAAATATTTATATATCTAAACTTATTACAAACTGAATCCAATAAATTAAATTGAAACTATATAGGTATTATGTATCTATTTTGACCTACAATAAATATAAATAAAATAAATAATTATTTAAATAAAAAGTCTGTTTTAAACAATAACTCAGTGTTTTTCACTATTCATAAAAAATTGAATGTTTTAAGAAAAAAACCAAAAATTCACCGTAAGATAATCTTGATATTCCAAATTAAAAAATGAATTCTATTTTACCAATTTTAAAAAATATAAGTTACATTAATTAATTTAAATTAATTCCCATTGTCAAAACCAAAAAGCGTATTTTTAAGAAATAATAACTATCAAAAGATTAGAAAATATTTATATCCAATTTCAAAGTGAAATTACTTAAAATGACCATATTTGGATTAAATGGTAAAAATATAATCAAATTATAATTCCAAACCATTAAAATTTATAAATAAACACTATAAATTATTTTGATTAAAAAATTTTTTTTCAGTTAAAATATAGTATTTTTCACTATTCACACAAATATTAAAGTTTTCAAAAAAACACTAAAAATTAATTGAAACTAAATTATTTTGTACCGATTCTAAAGAAGAAGTTTATTTTTTCAGATTGAATATATAAAAGTTTAAAATATTGGTTTCAAAAAGGGTTCACCATTAAAAGGCGGTGAAATTTCATTTTCTGAAAAATACTTATTTTATCTGAAAAAAATGAATTTCTTCTTACATTATGTCTCAGAAACTCATAATATGTATTTTAAAACTATAAGGATTATATAAAGTTCAAGATAAAGTTTATACAATTCATAACAACTTTTGAACGGCTAGTTCGGTAAGTCGTGGTGCGCTTGAACTCAGTGTTGCGTGTAGTGCAAGTTATTGAATTACTTTGATGAAATAATATAATACGAAATCTTGGGGTGTTACATATATACATCAACTAATATATTAGATGTATATATAATTCGAGTATCACTAACTACGTAACGAACAACTATACATATGTGTTCCACTGAACATAAAAAAAATTCAAAAATACATCGTTGAATAAATAGAAAATGAGACTGAAATGAGTTTCCTTAAAATATTCATTTGATATGAAAATTATTAATCGTGAGAAATAATATGGAACATTTTATTAGAATATGTACTGAGTAAAATCAATAAACATGTAAATATATTCAAATAGATTATTTTACATTATAAGAAAATTATAAAAAATTGTTACAAAACAAGAAGATATATTTCTTATATTTCAAAAAATTATAAATATTTCATAATTTAAAAAAAAAAGAATGTTAATGTGAATAGAAATTAATTTGATGAATTTTTAAATCACTAATTATATATTTCTAAAGGAAATTATAATAAAATGATATATTAATGAAAGTGAGCATGAAATATTACAGAAATGAGATAAAAATATTTCACTCCTACTTCTTTATTTAAATAATTTTTAAAAATAAATATTCCTTATATGGAGACCTGTAAATTTCATATATATATATATATATAATATTATAATATATGGATATTGAATATATTTTACAAATCCTCATCTAATGACTATAATGGTTTGTTGTCTTTTGAAACTATACACACAATATTCATATTTAATTAACGATCTTCAACTTCTTCGATAGTGATATTCTGGCATAGTGATATTCTTATACATACCCTACTTAAAACCATTCTTCCTAACCTATATAAATGAAACATATGATAGGGTGATATCAAATGCTCAGAAAGGGTAAACAAGTTATATATAAATGGTCACAAATATATAATATGAGCATAAAAGTATTAGAACATGGGATTAAAATTTCAAAACCATACCCATCATATCATAGATCATAATCATGAATTATGGAATAATTTTTGGTAGTTCATAATGTATGAATCACATTTTAAGAAAATAACATGATCTATGGGACTATAAAATTAGCATAAGGCATATCTTTAATTTTTACACATAAACATTGAGACTCATCTCCCTAGTCTTGGATCATTGTGGATAAAATCATAGTTGATTGGGCAAAATTTTCATTCAATCATATAATTATTCAAGATTAAATTCCATAAATATCATAGTGGATATCTTCCATAACTAAATTGGGTTAACTCTTTATCTATGTCCTTCTTATTTCAAGAGATATTTATCTTTAGCCAATGTAATGGAGGGGTAAAGTTTTTTGTTCGACCATAAAATATAACTAATATTGCGCCATAAGATCCTTAAAAATTAATCATATCAAACCAATGGAAAGTAAATGGGATTCAAAAATAGTTCTTCATTTCATAATAGCATAAATTATTGGGGAACTGGGTTTTTATAAAGGATTCCTCATAACATAATTTACTTATGAGAAAGAAACATATTTTATTGAATCATCCTTCAATAATCATCATCAAAAAACATCAAAATAATGAAATCAGATAGTATAATTGGATCATATTTCTAATAATGTATAAATTACATAAATATATGTAATCATAGATGAATAAGTTTCCTTAAATGATCACTGAAAATTTTCATGAGGAAAATACTATTTTCACTCTGAAACAACTTAGTTAAAATATAAAATAACTCACAAATAGAAAGGTACAAAATTTTATTTTAATCAAATAATATAATAATGTAAAATATTATTCAAGTCATTTATTATTCATAATACTATAAATTTTTTTTCAAGCCATTTACATTAAAATAATGATTCCCTGTACATTTTCTGTAAAAAGACAAAAGCACATCATTTGGAAATATATTAGAATATTCCTTTCAAAATAATTAAAAATGAAATCATGGTTAAAAATAAATTTGAAAACCCATAGGATAATATTAAAAACTTTCATGGAAATAGTTTTTCAAAACATCAATATTGACAAAAATGGATTTTTGATCAATGAGAGATATAAAATAAGTTTTCTTCAAAACATTCATTCATTATATTGAGTTGCTAAGTGGATTAAAATTAAATTAAAATTTTTGGTATCTATATATAATAATAGAATAATAATATTTACTAGATCATGGATATATAGGTAACACAAATATTTATAGGACGAATAATAAAAAACAATCTCCATAATCATTGAGATTGTAACAGAAATCTGTTTCTACAGGTTCTACTTTTTAGAAATCTCCTTTTCATCCTTGTCAATAAATTTAAATTTATATAATTATATAAAAGAATAATTTACCTTCAAATAATATCATATATGATACTCTTATGACATTACAACATCCATTTATTTATAATTATTTATTAAAGTCATCACATTTTATTATTAACTCTTTCATTTTTGCATATAACTGTTGTCTGGTAGTTCAAGTCCTAATACATTCATAATGGCTCCATCATCACCAAATTTTATATTGTGATATTAATATAATATAAATTAATTATATATATATAGTTTCTAATAAAATGATGGAATTTTAAAATGATTGACACAATTCCTGGGGATGGTAAGACATACACATGCATGAATGTTGTTTTAATTTTATAATGAAAAGATGTAAATAAAGTAAAATATAATTTTAAAATTAAGGAAAAATTATATTATAATTAATGAAATATATATTCATTAAATCTATCCAAAGTAAAATCTATGTAAAATAGAAAATATAAGAAGTCTAATCACTTCATGTTGGTTGTAGTCCACTTGTATGGAAAAAAGAGATTATCATTCTCCAACAGATTGGAGGGTAAGAAGCCGAAAATGATATTATAATTAAAGAAGAATATTTATGTCCTAAATATCATATATAATCATTAAAACAATCATAATTACCATCATAGAATAATGGTTATGTATTATGAATTACATCTCTATGTGGAGGTAGTGATCTGTATGTATGTATGAGTGATTCATCCACTTCCAATTTGATTGAAAAGATGTTGAATATTAGTGGTTACAAAATAATAATATAATTTTATAATAATTTAGATTTTTAATTTTTTATTTGATGATGAATAACCCATAATTATATGAGGTAGAAGAATAATTTAATTGAAATTTTTTTGGTAGGACGATCACCTCTTCTGTAGTAGGCCTCCTTTAAATCCATTATCATGAACCCATGGAATGGAATCCTAAAAATAAAAATTAACTATAATTATTTGATAAGTAAATTTATAAGAGAATAAAGAATATTTTGGTCAGGAAATATAGATCAATTTGTTGTAAAAATAGAAATTGGGGGGGGGGAGTTCTATTTTAAGTAGTGGAGAGGACACCCAAGGAATTTATTAGAAGATTAAATTTAGTAATGTTATTCGCAATCCAAAATCTTCCCAAATAAAATAGATTCAAATTTCAGAGAGGAAGATGTCTAAATATATATATTTATATCTATTATGAATTAAAAAATTATAAATTATAAATGATTACATTATCAATTATTTTATCCCGCATTTAATCCATATTATCTTTGGCAATTGTGAAAAATTTGAATGTTTTTACATTTCACTATCACATAAAATAAAAGAGGAATAATTTTTAAAATTTAAAATTATTATTTCAAATATTTAATCTATTTTATAAAATATAATTAATATTATTTATATAATATAATTTAACATCATTTCATCAAAACGAGATGAAAAATGGTTTTCCTAAAACACAAATTTATTTAATTAGAAACATCCAAGCCTCCTAGATTAAGCCTGAAAGTCAGTCATGATTAACTTCTTCATATCCTCAGAAAATAAAACATAATAAAGGGGTGAGATCAAATGCTCAGTAAGGGTAATAAATATAGCGGAATATAACATAAATTTTAAGCATGGTGAATAATTAAAAACACATGACTTTACCAGTAATAAACATGAATAATTTTATGGCAGGAATATAAGCTTAGTAAATAATGTCATAATAAAACATAATAATGGGTATTCTACTAGTCGAATGACCACATGAACCATCAATATTATTTTCATAATGAGGGAATATATAATTCCTGACATTCTGAAACATTTTCTCAAGGCCTCAACCAAGATGTCTAAAAATGATTAAGGCCTTGACCAAAACCATATATCAAATTGGGAAAGAGCTTGACCAATTCCACATCTAGTTGTCTCATGAGACCTACCGATTCATCGGAGAGATATAGCGAGCTCCACCCACCACTTACTAAGTCCAATACATTCCTCATATGGAAATATTGAAATATAACATAAACATTCGTATTAAAACTAGAACACAAAATGTCAATAATTTAACCATAAACCCTGAATGTTATAAAAATAACACATCCACATTCAACCATATCACAAAACCTTCAATACAATATGAAAGATTTGTATCATAATGAATCGACTTCAAACTTGTATAAAGTCCATCAAAGGATGTTGACATAGATGAAATCAAAACTATTTGAGAGGGATATCTCTTATTTTTTTTTGAAGTCATTAAAATTTCCATAATTATAAAGAAAACATTTATTTTGAAAATGTACTTATAATATTTTAAGGTAGGATTTGGAGAGGTTATAATGGTGGAGAATAACCACACCCACCGTATAAGTTAAAAAAATATTGGTACCTTAATTTTGTCGAAAAGGTCGTAGAGTACCTTGTTTGGAAGATGACTGAAATATTCCCTTCAAAACACATAAGTTCAAATAAGGGTATAAATGAATTTAACCCATTGTCTAGTAAATAGTAAAAATGTTTTGAAATAGATTTTTAATAGACATTTATGTGGATGATAAAGAGGTCATAGTAGATACTTACATAAAAACAACCTCGTATAGTAAAGAGATTGTAGAATTAACCCTTACCTTGTACTTTTCCTTGGTTGAGGGTAGGTTAAAATCTTGTATAATGGTTAAATAATTGTTATTAAATTATTAAAGAACTATATACATTAATATTATATCATATATGATATTCTAATATTGATTTGTTTATAATATTTTAGTTTTATCGTCGTTTTGGGTGTTAACAGATTCATCTTCCTTTATATGCTTTATTAAAAAAGTAATGTTTTTATGGATAGAATGTATCATATTCATATTAAGAATTATATTAAGTATTTAACCATTATTTTTAATCATAATATTAAAATTATTCTTGAATGGATATGAGGAGTAATGAATCTCATCATGTTCGTGGAGACGGTAATCTGTACGTACGCTCGAGCGACAATTTCATTATTTTGATATTAAAATAATACATAATTGGATGGTATATCATATATAAAGAATCATTATCATTTTATATTTATTATTGACATAAATTATACTTCATTATTATACCCATCCAAATAATAATGTATTGAATAACAACTACACCATGACGTGGAGACGGTAAGCCGTACGCACGCACGTATGATGACATGTCATTCAATGGATGGATATAATAATGAATATGGTTGTAAAATATTTATAATAACATCATATTATATATAATATACTGGATTTAATATTTTATAATGGACACAACAATGAATGAGGAAGTGGAAGAAGAAAGGAACTTGAAAGAGGTGATGAGATATTTACATCTTCTTCGGGTTATTCTTTTTGATTTGATAAGAAGGGCTCCTTAGGACGGCTTTATAACTAAAGGAAGGCCTCTAAAATTAAGGGAGGATAGTTGGAAGGATATTTGGGTAGGTTTTGTCCGAGAAAAATGGCTTTGACGGTGTGAATTTGAGTGAAGGGGGGGTTCTCTTTTATAAGAGGGGTGAGAGGCACCTTAGGAAAAGATTGAAATATTATTTTATATTAAAATATATTTTCGGATTATAATGGCTCCAAAATGAATTATTTAAAGGATAATGTTGGTATGGGTTGATAAAAACTCAACCAATCGGTTTTATATAGGTTTGGGTCACAATATTAACCCTATTTTCTAGATCAAACTCTGAGATAAATAGGTTGACATTTGCCATGTCTCTTTGTATTTTTATATTATATGGTTAAAAAACTTACTATAAACAACAAAACGAACCCCAAGTGGTTCATTAATGACATATATAATATTATTTAATCCCTTTGTCTGAACCTTATATTTTTATGAATATAATACCAATTAATAATATAATATTTGGTTTTAAAAAAAATTTATGTCAATTTTGACACATTTGGTATATTGTTTTTGCTAAATTCATAACAGCATTATTAATAAAATAAAAAATTCATTGAATGAACTATAACATGTCATATTAACCAATAAAACTAGTGTAATTCATAAAAAGTCTCAAATTACATTTATTTGGATATTTATAATATCAATTATTTTAATATTTAATTAATAAGGTAATTACTGAATCATCATTGTGTCATAAATAAATAAAATTATATAATGTCTAAAAAATATAAATAAAACACCATTATGTATGAAATATTTATATCTTTCCAATGAATATTTATAGTTGAAACGATGACTTATATATCCCCATGTAAAAATTGATTTACTAAAAGATATTTGTTTATGTCATTTTTGCCTTTAAGTTAATTAAAATAAAGTGTCATTATCATTCATAAGTAGCTCCATGGGGTTCCAAAATCATCTCAAGGATGACCATGGTTGGAAATTAATCTTTCAATAGGGTTAGTACAATTGTTAAGATAATTTTGTATTATTATAATATTTTTTTACCTTGAATTACCCTATTTACCTTTAACCACGGTAAATAAAAGTCAAAAGCTACTATTCACCAAAAATTATTTGCATCTTATTGAACCACATTTACTTAATCATATCAACAGTGTCTCTCTGATTTTTGAAATTCAATTCACATTAGTGGAGAAATTATGTTTTATGAAAATTTTCAAATGCTTCTATGAGTTGTGTAAAAGATGGTAAAAAGTTTGATAAAATATTTATATATCTAAAATTATTATAAAATGAATCCAATAAATTAAATTGAAACTATATAGGTATTATGTATCTATTTTGACCTACAATAAATATAAATAAAATAAATAATTATTTAAATAAAAAGTCATTTTTAAACAATAACTCAGTGTTTTTCACTATTCATAAAAAATTGAACGTTTTAAGAAAAATACCAAAAATTCACCGTAATATAATTTTGATATTCCAAATTAAAAAATGAATTCTATTTTACCAATTTAAAAAAATATAAGTTGCATTAATTAATTTAAATTAATTCCCATTGTCATAACCAAAAAGCGTATTTTTAAGAAATAATAACTATCAAAAGATTGGAAAATATTTATATCCAATTTCAAAGTGAAATCACTCAAAATGACCATATTTGGATTAAATGGTACAAATATAATAAAATTATAATTCCAAACCATTAAAATGTATATATCAACACTATAAATTATTTTGATTAAAAAAGTTTTTTTCAGTTAAAATATAGTATTTTTCACTATTCACACAAATATTAAAGTTATCAAAAAAACACTAAAAATTAATTGAAACTAAATTATTTTGTACCGATTCTAAAGAAGAAGTTTATTTTTTCAGATTGAATATATAAAAGTTTAAAATATTGGTTTTAAAAAGGGTTCACCATTAAAAGGCGGTGAAATTGCATTTTCTGAAAAATACTTATTTTATATGAAAAAAATGAATTTCTTCTTACATTATGTATCAGAAACTCATAATATGGATTTTAAAACTATAAGGATTATATAAAGTTCAAAATAAAGTTTATACAATTCATAACCACTTTTGAACGGCTAGTTCGGTAAGTCATGGTGCGCTTGAACTCAGTGTTGCGTGTAGTGCAAGTTATTGAATTACTTTGATGAAATAATGTAATACGAAATCTTGGGGTGTTACATATATACATCAAATAATATATTATATGTATATATAATTTGAGTATCACTAACTACGTAACGAACAGCTATACATATGTGTTCCACTGAACATAAAAAAAATTCAAAAATACATCGTTGAATAAATAGAAAATGAGACTGAAATGAGTTTCCTTAAAATATTCATTTGATATGAAAATTATTAATCGTGAGAAAGAATATGGAACATTTTATTAGAATATATCCTGATTAAAATCAATAAACATGTAAATATATTCAAATAGATTATTTTACATTATAATAAAAATATAAAAAATTGTTACAAAACAAGAAGATATATTTCTTATATTTCAAAAAAATATAAATATTTCATAAATGTTAAAAAAAAGAATGTTAATGTGAATAGAAACTAATTTGATAAATTTTAAATCACTAATTATATATTTCTAAAGGAAATTATAATAAAATGATATATTAATGAATGTGCGCATGAAATATTACAGAAATGAGATAAAAATATTTCACTCCTACTTTTTTATTTAAATCTTTTTTAAAAATAAATATTCCTTATATGGAGACCTATAAATTTCATATATATATATATATATAATATTATAATATATGGATATTGAATATATTTTACAAATCCTCATCTAATGAATATAATGGTTTGTTGTCTTTAGAAACTATACACACAATATTCATATTTAATTAACGATCTTCAACTTCTTCGACAGTGATATTCTGGTATAGTAATATTCTTATACATACCCTACTTAAAACCATTCTTCCTAACCTATAGAAATGAAACATATGATAGGGTGATCTCAAATGCTCAGAAAGGGTAAAAAAGTTATATATAAATGATCACAAATATATAATATGAGCATAAAAGTATTAGAACACGGGATTAAAATTTCAAAACCATACCCATCATATCATAGATCAGAATCATGAATTATGGAATAATTTTTGGTAGTTCATAATGTATGAATCACATTTGAAGAAAATAACATGATCCATGGGACTATAAAATTAGCATAAGACATATATTTTAGTTTTACACATAAACATTGAAAATCATCTCCCTAGTCTTGGATCATTGTGGATAAAATCATAGTTGATTGGGTAAAATTTTCATTCAATCATATAATTATTCAAGATTCAATTCCATAAATATCATAGTGGATATATTCCATAACTAAATTGGGTTCACTCTTTATCACTGTCCTTATTATTTCAAGATATATTTATCTTTACCCAATGTAATGGAGGGGTAAATTTTTTTGTTCCACCATAAAATATAACTAATATTGCGCTATAAGATCCTTAAAAATTAATCATATCAAACCAATGGAAAGTAAATGTGATTCAAAAATAGTTCTTCATTTTATAATAGCATAAATTATTGGGGAACTGGGTTTTTATAAAGGATTCCTCATAACATAATTTACTTATGAGAAAGAAACATATTTTATTGAATCATCCTTCAATAATCATCATCAAAAAACATCAAAATAATGAAATCAGATAGTATAATTGGATCATATTTCCAATAATGTATATATTACATAAATATATGTAATCATAGATGAATAAGTTTCCTTAAATGATCACTGAAAATATTCATGAGGAAAATACTATTTTCACTCTGAAACAACTTAGTTAAAATATAAAAAAACTCACAAATAGAAAGGTATAAAAGTTTATTTTAATCAAATAATATAATAATGTAAAATATTATTCAAGTCATTTATTATTCATGATACTATAAATTTTTTTTCAAGCCATTTACATTAAAATAATGATTCCCTTTACATATTCTGTAAAAAGACAAAAGCACATCATTTGGAAATATATTAGAATATTCCTTTCAAAATAATTAAAAATGAAATCATGGTTAAAAATAAATTTGAAAACCCATAGGATAATATTAAAAACATTCATGGAAATAGTTTTTTAAAACCTCAATATTGAAAAAAATTTATTTTTGATCAATGAGAGATATAAAATAAGTTTTCTTCAAAACATTCATTCAGTATATTGAGTTGTTAAGTGGATTAAAATTAAATGAAAATTGATGGTATCTATATATAATAATAGAATAATAATATTTACTAGATCAGGGATATATAGGTAACACAAATATTTATAGGATTCTTAATAAAAAAAAATCTCCATAAACATTGAGATTATAACAGAAATCTGTTTCTATAGGTTCTACTTTTTAGAAATCTCCTTTTCATCCTTGTCAATAAATTTAAATTTATATAATTATATAAAAGAATAATTTACCTTCAAATAATATCATATATGATACTCTTATGACATTACAACATCCATTTATTTATTATTATTTATTAAAGTCATCACATTTTATTATTAACTCTTTCATTTTTGCATATAACTATTATCTGGTAGTTCAAGTCCTAATACATTCATAATGGCTCCATCATCACCAAATTTTATATTGTGATATTAATATAATATAAATTCATTATATATACATAGTTTCCAATAAAAGGATGGAATTTTAAAATGATTAACACAATTCCTGGGGATGGTAAGACATACACATGCATGAATGTTGTTTTAATTTTATAATGAAAAGATGTAAATAAAGTAAAATATAATTTTAAAATTAAGGAAAAATTATATTATAATTAATGAAATATATATTCATTAAATCTATCCAAAGTAAAATCTATGTAAAATAGAAAATATAAGAAGTCTAATCACTTCATGTTGGTTGTAGTCCACTTGTATGGAAAAAAGACATCATCATTCTATAACAGATTGGAGGGTAAGAAGCCGAAAATGATATTATAATTAAAGAAGAATATTTATGTCCTAAATATCATATATAATCATTAAAACCATCATAATTACCATTATATAATAATGGTTATGTATGATGAATTATATCTCTATGTGGAGGTAGTGATCTGTATGTATGTATGAGTGATTCATCCACTTCCAATTTGATTGAAAAGATGTTGAATATTAGTAGTTACAAAATAATAATATAATTTTATAATAATTTATATTTTTAATTTTTTATTTGATGATGAATAAAACATAATTATAGGAGGTAGAAGAATAAATAAATTTAATTTTTTTTGGTAGGACCATCACCTCTTCTGTAGTAGGCCTCCTTTAAATCCATTATCATGAACCCATGGAATGGAATCCTAAAAATAAAAATTAACAATAATTCTTTGATAAGTAAATTTATAAGAGAATAAATAATATTTCGGTCAGGAAATATAGATCAATGTGGTGTAAAAATAGAAATTGGGGGGGGGGGAGTTCTATTTTAAGTAGTGGTGAGGGCCCCCAAGGAATTTATTAAAAGATTAAATTTAGTAATGTTATTCCCAATCCAAAATCTTCCCAAATAAAATAGATTCAAATTTCGAAGAGGAAGATGTCTAAGTATATATATTTATATCTATTATGAATTAAAAAATTATAAATTATAAATGATTCCATTATCAATTAGTTTAACCCGCATTTAATCCATATTAACTTTGGGAATTTTGACAAATTTGAATGTTTTTACATTTCACTATCACATAAAATGAAAGAGGAATAATTCTTAAAATTTAAAATTATTATTTCAAATATTTAATCTATTTTATAAAATCTAATTCATATAATTTATATAATATAATTTAACATCATTTCATCAAAACGAGATGAAAAATGGTTTTCCTAAAAACATTATTTCCTTATTACAAAATTTTTTATAAAAATATCCAATATAAAATTAGTTATAATGTAATTAATTTGATTATTAATAATATATATGTACTAAATTTAATAAAAAAAATGTTAAAACAAAATTAAATAGTGTAAATTATTTAAACAAAAAATACAGTTTCCAATGAAAATTATTATCATTCCTGATTCATCGAAAGAGAAATACTATCAGAAACATATTATAACAAAATTTTACAAGATTATGTTACAAATGAATATCAATTTTTTAAATAAATTTTATAAAATTATAACAAATTAATTATATTATTTTCCCATAATGTTAATAAAAACCATTTTTTGGAGAAAAATGTATTTATAAGGAATTTAACAACATTAGTAAAAATTTATTACTTTCATATCTATATATTTCCTTTATAAAAAAATAAAACATGTCCTCTCAAAAATTTGTTATTCTGATTCACTCCACAAACACAATATCTACGTTATAACGTTATAGTATATTATGGATAATATAAACATTGGTTTATGTGGACTATAAGCTATCAAGGAAGTAAAATTTATTTGAAAATAAATATAAAATAAAATGTAGGGGTGAAATATTTTATGCCCCAAAAAATTAATTTCACTGTTTAATTTATTTCACTCTAATATAGACAAATGAGGATATTTATATTTATTTACATCAGCAGGTTCACATATATAGTTTTTGAAATTAAAATTCCTCTTGGGAACTTTAACCAAGTGTAGCCTTGTTCTATAGTAATTTATATCTTTGATCCCAAATTTATACTGGTTCTTCATTATAGGAAACATAAACCTACATTGGTAAAAGATCTATGTTCGATTAATGATAATTTTGTGATTTTTACATCCATAAAAGAGATAAATGGAACACATTGTGAATTTGAGCTGGTTCGGTGGAAAAACCATTTGATAATCTCCCATCCCTAAATGACCCAGATTATACAATGGTAAAATATACATAGGGAAAAAATTTACCTACTTTCAAAATTTCATAACATTAATCCATGGTTAAATTCATAGAAATACCTTATATGATAATCAAATTACATATTTCATTAATGATTTTAAGGATAAATTTTATCTCAACTCTAAGATTACTTGACATGTTATTGAATGTATCTAACATTCTCAATAGTTTAATTGGAATGAATATAATATAGTACATCGACTCCATGAAATTAATCATAGAACATTGGAGTTCTTCAAATAATTCAATATTTGGATTTATAAAGAGTATTCAGAATGATCGAGTGAGAGATATTGGTGCAAGTAATCTTTACTAGAGGATAGTGTTGATCTTAAAGACCATTTAAATCCATATAATAACACTTTATTATTTTAATGGTTCCCTCTGACTGACAATCTATTTAAGGATATTTATAAATACAGAAACACAACTCTTAATCAAGAGAATTCTGAAGACTTTGAAACCAATATCAATGTAAAACTCATATCCTGATCAGATACAATAGACTATAGTAGTCAATGCATCCTTACAAAATAATTTATATATATTATAGAAAATAAAAAAGATAGAAATATTATTAGATAGAATTGAAGTGTGATGACTTCTTAAGGCGGTCTACATCAATAAAAATTCTATTTTTGAAATCTTAATTTTTTAGGAGTTTGATGAAAAATCCAAGGCGACGTTTTCCAATTTTCATTACGGTATAGTAAATGGTTAAATGATTCCCTTAGAATTTTATCTATCATCGTTAACTTGGAAACATACAAAGAACTAAGATACATATTCTGCAATATCTCACTTCGTATTATCCCATACAAAATCTTCTTTTATGTCTCTATACATCTTCATAATTATAGGATCAATAGGGAATTATGAACTATTGGCTTCATCCTACTGTGTATTCTTTAAATGGGTTATTGATGAGACATGTACTTAGTTCTTAATCAATATTATTCCATTACAAACATGGTTTGACTTTGGAACATTTTCCACATTCTTTTGATACTCAAAACTATACTTTTACACCTCTTTAATATTCACATGAATATATAATTGGACAATCATCTGAGAAAGATAATAGATTATCACTTCCATTAAGTTTCTAGGTTCTATAAATTTAAATACCATAAATGATGGATAATTTTTTATTATTATCATAAATAAACTAGTATTATCCTTTTAACTCAGAGCATCGTCCACCTTATTCTCTTCTATAGGGTGGTAATGTTTTATGAAATCATGATATTTAATAAAATCCAAAAACATTGTAATGAATATTATTTTCATCATGTATTGTTTTGGATTATTATGTGCACTGTTTTAGAGCTCTGTGAAAAAAAGTAGGTGATTCTGAGGCACGATTTGCCTGAAATTAATTTTTGAAATATATTTAATATATGATATGTACCCGTGGGATGTTTTTCTGAAAATATGGAATAACATATAAATGGGGTCTCATATTGAATGTGTGACCCTTCTGTGGTGTTCAGATCATGTGTTTTACGCTATGTGGAAAATATCCTTGGACTGTGTCGGATGTTCGGGTTGAGCACTGTCATGGGAGAATTAATAAAATAAATAAATTTATTTATTTTGGGTTTATTTAATTTACCAATTAAATAATAATTAATCAATTAGTGTATAGTTATGAATGATCTTTAGGGTTATCCACATAACCCTATAGCCATTTGAGAGAGTGTTGGAGGATCATTATTAGATGAAAAACCACTGGATTGTGGATGTTCGATCGATGTTCTATGAATTTCAAGGATCTTGCTCATGAAAATGATGCAGATTCATTCTTCATCAGAAATCAATAGCTCTTGAGATATGATCTTTTTTTTTTGGATTTATTCCCATATTATTTTACCTAAGATGAATTCAAATGAATAAACTAGAGAATTGATTCAGGTATTATGTGTATTTTTGGCATGGTTTAGATTTATCTAGGAATTTCAGATTTATTGGTGTGTATTTAATTATCTCATTGTTTATTTTTCTAATGGAAAAAAATAAATCCCAACATTTACATTGGATATATTTGGATCCTCATGTTTGTGGTTGTGAATTTAATCCCTATTTATTCATTCGTCATGGAAAAATATCAAGGCCCTTAGTTTGAAAAATACCTATAAATTAACTATTGTTCACCTATTTATTGGTCAAATTGTTGTATATAATAGATATGACCTTGGATTTAATATGAGATTAAGATACGATGATGAAACACTGATTCTTGAATATATTTTAGGGAATTTTCTATCAAACCTTCATTGTGTGATAAATAATGGCATGTGGGGATGATCTTAAAATAAATTTAAATGAATGGGGATTTTCAATCGATGATGGAAGAGTTGGTCAATTGTGTTCCTTGTTTTTTGAAGAGAGACATGGCTGTATCGATGGACAATGTAGTGGATGATTTCACATGATCCATATAAAATTTCATTGATAATATCCTAATACAAGGAGTTCATTGTTGATCTTAATGCTGTTTGGAACCCCCTTGGCGTAGCGCTAGTGTTTCCACTAGGATCTAATATCACATGTTGTGCATCTCTGATCACATCATGTGGGACTCAACCTATGGGATTGGCATGTACCCAGGATGGTACATCAGAATAGGTATAGGAATGGCTATTTTTACATAGACCTGGCTATCCAAACACAAATACATTCAGGAGTACATGGTCTTGTAAATGTCATGTACTTAGGAATAGACATGGGTACAAGTAATAGTTGTGATACATGAGAAAGACATGGGGCTGAAATGACATGCCATGTACTTCCAGTACAAACTGTGTACTCCTCCAAACATAGTTTAGTTCCCTCATCCACTTGATCATGGTAGATTTTCATTAGGGATAATTACCTTGAACCATTTCCTGAGGTTTAATATGAAATCATTTCCTACACATACAATAGTGATCCCTTTAATGGTTCTTTTTGGATAGATTTGTGGTAATCCTTCTCGATGGCCCAAAGTTAGATCTTCTAGCATAATCATTCCCTAGGTATATTTCTTTGTATCTTTGTGACCAACACTATGTGGGTGATGATCCTATTCATACGGGTTAAAACAACATTGATTTAAGGGTATACACCATGGACTTTGGTGTGATAATCATTTGTGTATTTCTATATTCATACTTATAGTGTACAGTTCATATGGAATGACCCGATGAGTAGTATATATTGGAACGAATTACATTAGTTCTATCTAACTCATGGAGTGTGTCATCCTGGATGAGTCATATGTGGAACATTCGATAAGGAATCCTAGGTTGGAATTATGTTTGTGGATTTACTATTAGACTATGATTCTTGTTTGAGTATACCTGGATATTCTTTTTATATATATTATAGGAATATACCTATGTTTAAATAATTTTTATTCATATTTTTATATGATTAGTTTTTTCAGGGTGTCATACTGGGTATTGTTATACTCACCCCAACATTGGCTTTTCCAACATGTTTCATGTCTTATTGATCAGATCGACCTGTTGATGGAGTCCTAGAGGGATCCAGATTAGGAAATGATTAGTGAGCCAGACTGACCAAGGTGAATTCTTTAAGACACATTTAAAGTATTCCCCTTCAATTATTTCATGTTGGACTTATCTTTAAACTCTTTATGGTGGAATTTTATTTTTTCCATTTTACATTTAGAAGTTTTTTTCATTATCTAGTAGTTGTAATTTGATGTATTCATTCATTTATTATCATTTTTTTAATATTTCATAATTTTATCATCAATGATATGTATACTTATGTAATGTTTTGTTAGGATAAGGACTCTCATGATAGTGATATCCCTACACTACACTGGTCATCATCCCCTATTCTATTGGAGGCAGGCTTGGGCTAGTAATGGTTCAGGTGCCATTGGGATGGGTCATGAATGATTGGTAATAGAGGATTTAGATATAAATTATGATTGATAACTTTGAAATTTTTTTGGGGAAATTTTTTTAAGCGTTTAGATTTTAGATTTCAGGCTAAAGACTCCATTGTTGGTGAAACGACCAATATATCCATACACCATGACACTAATAAACTATTTTTTTAATTATTATATATGAAAACTAGTTACAGGGGAAATATTTTTACATGTATTATATAGGAATGCATTGTGGTTTCCATTTCCATATTGATCCGTATCTCCTAAAATACTCATTAGTCACGGTAAATATTTTTAATTGTAGGATGCCTCCATTATGTATGACATATATAATTAAACCTCAAGATCATGAGGTTGATCTCCTTAGTGAAGAGGAATTGAATGAGTCATATTCCAAAGGTATTTAATCTACGTAGAGCAGAAGTTATACCAACACCTGCTTAGAAATGGATGGTACTCATAGTACTGATAGATTAGGTTTAAAGGAAGGGTATGATTCATGAGTTTTAGCAATAAGGAACCCTCATGTAATGAGTTTATCTCATCAAATAGTCAGTTGGGGATTTTCTTTAGATAGTAACATGATTTTTCCATCATGTAAGGACACTGGTAGATAATATGATTGACCTACCATGGATCCATCTACTTGGAACAATTAGATAATAGTGGGTTTTAGTGACCTCATCATATGATGGAGTGACTCTATCATGGTTAGAGTTATAGATCCTTTTCATAGAGGATTTAAATCTAGATTATTTGTGGTTTGTGTGCATCTAGGAGATTCTATTGCTTCATAATTTTAGTAAAATAGTGTACGTGTATTAATAAATGTTCACCAACATCTCTAGGTAGTCGATGTATATGGTACGACATCAGTTATTATGGGATCAGACCTCCAGGAAAGATCAATATGGATACATATGATTGGTTGATATATCTATAATAATTCCTACCTATGTTGGGGTTCTAGATAATTCTTTATTGGTGAATAGTTTTTTGAAAAAACAAGATATCGATACTTGTTACTAGTAGTGGGAACATGGGAGAAGAGACATCAGTACCCAAGATCCAGCGTCAGACTCAAGGAAATGGATTTCTGAGGTGTTTTAGGAGGATATCCTAGGAAAATGGTATAGTGTTCAAGGATTATTGGATGGGTCTAGTTATCCAATTGAAAGATGTTAATTATCTTTTTATTGTAGGGTACATCCTGCATGACATTGTCCAACAATTTTTACAACTGATAGAGATATAGTGAATTGACCATCTAAGAAGATGTAGTGGAAGGGGAAGAAAGGTTGGCATTGTAGAGGATGTGGTAGAGGACATGGGATAAAAACTAGAGGTGGAATATGTTTCAATTTTTACTGTCACCAAACCAGGTGGTCCACACCAGGACCGTGGGGTTATAGGAATGGGCTGAGGGTAGCAGCAGGTGGTCAAGGATTATGAACCATAGAATATAGTGATGATATAAGGTATGATATATGTATTTTATACCTTATTTATCATATTTATAGACATTATTTCTTTTAATTCTATAACAACCCTGCACTTTATTACACACATAAACATGATTTATTTCATAAATTTACACTAAAGAAAACTCTGGGGATCGAGAGGTCTAGTTTCTTGGGAAATTAGGAACATTACATAACAATGTAGAATATAAAACACAACTTATTTATTGAAAACTTCTTTTACATGACCACAAAATTCCTTCATTCATAGCATTTCATGTGATAACCTATGGACTTTTATAAAGAAAGGGTGAGCCATAAATCCTAGTAAGGGAGTAGAAAAGGCATAACCTGAATAATATTGTTCATATTTGCAAATAGGCATATAAATGGAGAACGAGAGAAACATGAATATAAAGGCATGATATATCATGATTAACATAACATGGGTATGTGGAAACAAAATTTAACATGATATTAGTAAGAGCCAATGCTCGTTAAAGATGGACCATGAGAAAACCGTTATTACACTTGAATTATAATGAGTAAACCCTCATTTCACTTGAATTAGTATGAGTAAAACCTCATTTCACATGAATTATCATGAGTAAACCCTAGTTTCACTTTATGTATGATGATACTAATCATTACCCAATTCCTTGGAGCGTTATCCGGGCACACCCTTCTTAATCATTTCATTTCTTGCATTTGTGTGCCACATAGATCATACAACATGGAGTCATGAAATATCCAAATTTACTCCATGAATAAGAGATGTAGAATACATAAATGTAATTAAATAATCAATATATACAAGTGCATAAATATTAATACGCTTGATAGAGAAATGCTTATGGTATTCACTTACACGATGATTTTGGCATATAAATTTTGGTGTAACTTGGGCAACATAATGACATCAAATAGAAATCATAAAATGGGTTGATGAAAGAAAAAGGGTTCTCTCATCATTTTTACAGAAAATTAATAGTAATGGGGCCACCTAACATAATGTACCTACATAAGTAGTGGATTTTATTTGGATAATATAAATAATTACTTGAATGTAAATGAGAAGAGGAAAATCCTTATAGAATTTCAGAATGGTAACGAGCGTACAAGGGAGGAATTAATGAGAGAGAAAGAGGTACCTCATCACTAGAACATAAGGAGGTCTTGAAATAATACCCCAACATTTTTAATTTAAAATAAAAGGGTATAACAACACAATGAAATTTGGAAAAAAATAATAAAGGAAGAAATCCCTTACATGGATTTGTGATCCCAAAGGCTTGAGAGAGGGTTTAGAGGAGATTATAAGAAGCTTGGGGCACCTTAAGAGGATTATATAGAGAGAAGGGTAGAATCTGGTCGAGCTCCAAAGGTTTTGAGTGAAGTGGAATGGGAGATTGAGTGAGTTAATAAATAAAATTAGAGGGGATTCTTTATTATTTATTTTTTTGACACAATATATTAAACCAATCAAAAATGACAAACCAAATCATGGTTTTTGCCCACGGTTTTTGCAAAAGGGGATTGAAAAAAATTATTTTTTTGGGGCCAATGGCCGGACTTATTAAAATATTAGGCTTTCTTATATGGAGGTGAGTGACACTATCAAGGAAATCATTTTAAAATGTTAAAATATTTTATATATCTTGGATATTCCACTAAGGCATCATAAAAATAATCAAAAAAAATCTAAATTTACATAATTTTAGAGGAAAAACATATAATGGCCAAAAAATCCATTTTATATTATTTTATTACATCACTATTAAGTCATTGTGATATCACAAAATACACATTATATTTAAACGGTATTTCAATTTTACACAAAAATTTGACTATATTAGAAAATTATGAAAAATTCTCCGTTAGATAATTTTGAATTCCTGAATAAAAAATGATATTCATTTTATCTAAATAGTTTTATAAATATGTGATTTCTATTTTTAATATAAAAATCAACATTTATTTAAAATTAAATTTTTTTTACAAAAACAATTTTATAACCTTCATAAAAATTAAAATTGCATTACTAAAACATTATATAATCATTTATATTTAATAAAAAGTAATTTAGTGAAAACATTTTATTAAAATATTATATAATTAAAAAATCCATAAATTCATCAAAATAGGTTTCGTAATTGAATTTAAACATTAACTATAAAAACAATATTATTCTTAACAAACATTTACAAAGTAACAATAATAAAATTAATTTATATTCTTTATACCAAAATAATGAACATAATAATAGTGACAGGGTCTTGTTACATAACCCCTTATAACACCCATATAAGACCTATGGGTAAGGTGTGCGATGGTGACATACTCTTAGGGTGGCTTAGATAATATTTCTTGGAAGGTAATCTCTATTAACTTCCACTTCTCCCATAGGCGATTCTATTCAAGCATAACATGTTAAATCTTAGCTTGGGATTGGTTAATAGAAAATCCCAATGACACTACCTTCTTTCTGAGCTCTGAAAAATGGGTTTCGTATGGAGAAATTCAACTGGATGAGTCCATCACTTCCTTTGTCTGAGTAAATTAGATTTGTTAATTACCTATATTTATACTAATCACATGATCACTATTCAATGGCTATATTATCAGTGGTAATAATTCCTAACGAATTACCATCGATTTCCTCTAGGCTAGGTTTTATGCCACCAAAGAAGTGGTCAACCTTGAATTCAGGGGTAATGACAAATCCATAGGCGTATTGTTCAAGCCCTGTGAAATTTTCATCATATGCTCCAATGGATTCATTGTCTTTTTTCTTGAGGTAAAGGAAACCCATATCCATATTAAGTCGGAGGGTGAAAGGAAAATAATTATCGATTTTTTTTCAGAAATCCTTCGATTCCAATGCCTCAATCTATTCCTTAGGCTTCATATTTTTGATCAATGACATGTATCGATCAGATTCACCCCCATATGATTAGAATCCATATGAACCTTCTGTTGGTTGGAATATTTAAGGATGGAGAAGATCTTTTCAGTGGAGTTGATCCTTTGTTCGGTGATTGAGAGATCATATGTTCCATTAAAATCAGGGGCATTTGTCTCATGAATCTATCTATTGCAGATGTTTCTTTATTGGAGGGGGGGGGGGGGTTGAACATTCCTCTTAAGCCATGAATATATTCAAAACAAGGGTTAACTGAGAGAGTATCGTGACAATGTTTACTATTTCCACTCCCATCAGATTGGTCCTTTTATTAGAGTAGTCGTCACATTGATCTTCGCATCGGTTGTTAGCCTGAGTCCTCCTATTACAAGACATTTTCTAGAATAAAAGGAATGTTAGGGGTAAAACATAAAGGGGAATCAAATTACAAAAAGGGATAACTAAAAAATTACATTAATTTCCTCAACTTATGAATTTATAGGCATCAATCTATGTTATCCATGATATACCTTCTAACTTATATTCTTAAGGTATTTTTTTCTCACTTAATAATGATTCATAATAAGCTTATGAATTTACCATAACATATCCCTTAGGGAGTGTCATAACCAAGAGTAAATAAAGGCCCATTATTTGCACCATTTTCCATTTGAGTTGAGAAAAAAGCGGTGTTTTTGGGTTTTACCCCTAGATACCTCTATGCTAGAGCCACCTCTACCAAATCATATCCAGATATGGATGTAGTTTCTTGATAAACCATTTAGTCAATACTCAAAAAAATTTTGGGATGAATTTATTATACAGTCTTATACCTAATTCATTCACTATGGTTTTCTAATACTATTACCAAAAATAATTGAACCTATACTATGATACAACTATAACAATCGTGATCTTTATTATGAATTTAAACATGATTTATTACATAAACATGCACTGAAGACAACTCTGAGGATCGAGAGGTCTAGTGTCTTGAGAAATTAAGAATATTACATAACAACTTATAACAAAAAACACAACAACTTTATTGAAAACTTATTTTACATGACCACAGCATTCTTTCGTACTTATCATTGAATGGGATATCCTGAGGGAATGCACAAGAAAAAGGTGAGCTATAGAGATCATTAAGGGTGTACAAAAGGAATAACATAAATAATATAGTACATGTTATTCAATAGGAATATCGATGGAGAACAATATAAACATGAACATAAAGGCATGATATATAATGATTAATATAACATTGAAATGTGGCAACAACATTTAACATGATATTAGCTTGAGCCAAGGCTCATTGCAAACGGAGCATGAGTAAACCCTCGTTTCACATGAATTATCTTTAGTAAACCCTCATTGAAATTGAATTAGCATGATTAGAAACTCATTTCACTTGAATTATCATGAGTAAACCCTAATTTCACTTGATGTATTATGATAATAATCTTTACCCAATGCATTATAGCGCTATCAGGGTGCACCTTTCTTAATCATTTCATTTCATACATATGTGTTCCACATAGATCATACAACATGTATTCATTAAAAATTATAATTTATTCCATGAATAAGATATATAGAATACATAAATGTAAGTCCTCAATCAACAATTACATGTAGATAACAATGAATACCCTCTATAGAGAAATGGGTATGGTATTCACTTACACGATGAATTTGGCATGGAAATGTTCATGTAACTTCAGCACCATAATGATGTCAAATGGAAATTTTAAAATGGGTTGATGAGAGAGAAATGGGTATCACTTAATTTTTACACGAAATAGAAAGTAATGGGGTCATGGAACATAATATTTCAACATATGTAATGGAATTTAGATGCATAATATAAAATAATTTCTTGAATGTAAATTAGAAGAGAGAAATTCCTTACAGAATTTCAATATGGAAATGAGTGTAATGGGAGGAATTAATAGGAGATAAAGAGTTCTATAATCATTCAAAAATAAGGATGGAAGTATGGAGGAGGTGAAAAATCATACCCCAACATTTGTAATTGAACATAAAATAGTATAACAACATTAATAAATTTGGACAAAAAACGAGAAAGGAAGAAATCCCTTACTTGGAAGTGTGATCCCAAAGGCATTGGAGAGTCTTGAGAAAGAGTTTTTCCCATGTTTTTTTCCGAAGGGGAGTGGAAAAAATTATTTTATAAGGACAATGGCCGAAAATATTAAAATATTAGGTTTGCGTATGTGGAGGTGAGTCACACTCTCAAAGAAATCATTTTAAAATGTTAAATATTATATAATTTTTGGAGGGTCAACTAAGGCATCATAAAATCAATAAAAAAATATAAAATGAAATTTTTTTAGAGGTAAAACATATACTGACCTAAAATAAATTTTATAGTATTTTATTACAAAAATATTGGGTCATTATGATGTTATAAATCTGACTATATTTAAACAGTATTTAATTTTTACCCAAAAATTCAACTATCACAAGAAATTTGGAAAAATTCACTGTTAGATAATTTCAATGTCTTGATTCCAAAAAATGATATTAATTTTATCTAAAAAATTTTATAAAAATTTTAATTTCCATTTATAAAATAAAAATTGACATTTAGCGAAAATTCATGGGTTTTGACAAATTTTTTTTTCAAACCTTAATAAAAATTACAATTGTATTACTAAAAATTATACGATCATTTATATTTAATGAAATGTAATTTTATAATAACAATTTATTATAATATTATTTAATTCAAAAATACATTAATTCATCAAAATAGTTTTCTTAATTTAATTTAAATATTAACCATAAATACTATATTGTGCTTAAAATCATTTAAAAAGTAACAATAATAAAATGAATGAATTTTATTTATTAAAAATTAATGCCCATAATAATAGTTCTTGGTTATAGTTACATAACCCCTTTTAACACCCACATAAGACCTAAGGGTACAGTGAGTGATGGTGGCAGAATCTTGAGGCGGCTCGGATAACATCGCTTTGGTGGTAATCTCTATTAACTTCCATTTCTCTCGTAGGAAATTCCGTTCAAGCATAACTTGTTGAAGCTTGGCTTGGGCTTGGTCAAGAGCTAACCTGATGATGCTACCTCATTTCTGAGCTCAGAAAAATGGGCTTCGTGTGGAGAAAATCTACTGGATGAGGCCATCACTTCATTTGTCTGAGAAAATTGGATTTTTTAAAGAACTATATTTATTTTAATCAGGTGATCACCATTAAATGGCTATATTAGCAACATTAACAATTCTTAATAGTATTTTAAAATTCAAAAACCATAAAATCATGGAAGTGAATATATTTTATATAATCATTTTATATAATAATACATTTAATTATATCATGAGGAACTTTCATTAATAAAATTTTGGGTCATTAAAAATTCATTTATTTCAACATATTTGGTTTGATACAAAGATATTTTCATTGATAACATTTCTCGACCCTTAAACTTTGAAACTCCTACTAGAGACGACTCAATGATCACACACTTGTGCCGATAGGGTGACCTAAATATTAGAGGTTAGAATTTCTATTGAGATATTTTTTATACAGGGTAATAGGAATTATTAAATCATCATAGGTATGGAATGGTTACCATATTTAATGCATAGACTAACTATTTTAGGTAAAGGACTCCTTGGATCCACCGGGATGGCACTATGTTTTCATTTAAGGGGGGAAAGGAAACCCATGAAGTGCATCATATAGCTTGGATATGAGGGTGCATCTGAATACTCAATAGTTTCATAGAATGAACCTTGGTTTAGTAGATGTTATGTTTTTTTACTTCCTATATTGGTGAAGGAGTATGATTTCATATTTCCTGAGGAAGTTCCATTCTTACGTCCCAATTGAGAGATATAAATCACCACTATTCTACACCTTTGGAAAACCTTGATATCCATGACAAAAATAAGATTTCTATTATATAGATTCTTGAGTTTAGGGTGTGGTTAGTGAAATATAAGTGGAATGGACTTGTTATACTCTATGTTTCACGCTGGGAATCAATAGTGTTGTTCTCCAAGAAGTTGGACTAGAGCTTATGGTTATGTGTGGGCTACTGTCTCCTAAAAAAGGTGGAGGTAAAAAATATGTATAAAATTCCTAGAATCAATGACCTATTTTATTACATGATAAGGGAAAAATGGTTTTCAAATATTTAAATCATATTAGGCTATCCCTAGTTTTGATTTTGGGTTGAGGATATATCAATGACAACATTAAAATTCTTCTTTAGTCACTATGAGTACATAGAGATTCCCTTTTTCATGACGAATTCCAAAGAAGTGTTCATCAAAATCATGAACTGGATATTTAATCCTTTATTAGACCATTTCAAGGAAGTATTAATTGATAATATCCTAGCATTCTCAGTGCTTGAGGAGGAACATTGTAGCAACAAAACCCTAGATCGACCGTTGCCGGTGACTACTATCAATTAAATTGGTATTATTATAAAGAGTGAAATATATAAGGACTAAGTGTTTAGTTTTCTTGGTAAAATAGACACATAAATGAGTCTTGTATTGAAAATTAGTACAATAATTATAACATAATTTTCTCCTTCTATCTAAATAAATTACATTGACAATAACATTATACCATATAGTGAATATATGAATATCATTAATAGTATTCTTCTTGGATTCCTGGTGAAAGAAACATAATAAGGGTGAGATAAAATGATAAGTAAGGAAAACAATAGTGGAATAAATAACGAATAAATGAGAATAGTTAATATGGGAAGGTAAAAAAGTGAACACATCAGCAATGTAATCAACAAACTAGATGTATGTGCATAAAAAATATGGATAGTTAATAACTGAAAACACTTGCCATCCAAATAACTAGATAAGGTAAAATAAATATGGAATGGTAATAAACAAGAACACATTCTATTTAAATAAATAAAAATTAAATGTATCCCTAGTTATGTTGATGAAAATTCACATGGATTAATAATAATTGAAACTAAATGAGGTAATTTCTTGATTATTGGATGTCATGTTTCCTAGGTAAATGATGCCTTTAATTTCAATACCATTCACAATTCATTTTTCAACATATAGGGTAAAAACGACTAAGGTGGCTATCCAAATATATCCTCCCATGAGATGGTTGATGTATCGAGGGGATATCTCTAACCTGGTCCCACTCATATTATTCTATTATAAAACATTCATCGTATATCGAATAATAAATTTAACAATGTTCTTTTTCAAATATCTATACAAAATAGAAGATTCAGATATATCAATATTTTCCCAAATAATTAAATAACATTCAAATTAAACACCATATGAAATATAGTCTATAGTTTAGGAAATGACCATATCCATGAAAAATGATATGGATACCTATTCAAAATTCAATGTTAATAATCATAGGAAATTGAATATTTCAATAAGCCTAAATGGGATCAATGATGTGAATGCTAATACTAAATTTTTCCAAATCAATAAACAACCATAAAGAGGGAGGTTTAGTATAGAGTCAATAAAAAATATCCAAATTTGAGTAAAATAAATGGCTATTTTCATTGATGAATTTAAATATTTTAAAAATATATTTTAAAGAAAAATTTGATGAAAATATCCTTTTGTTCTAAAAATCCTTTTGAAAACCCTTTTCCTTTAAAATAAAATTGATAAAATTTTCTTCAAAAATTAATCTTTTAAATATGAAATTGAATCGTCTATGGAATTATGGTGGGTAAATGTCTACATCCCAAACAAAGTAAAAATGAAATTCCTTTCTAAAAGTAAAAAGGTGAAAAATACCTTGTTCGGAAAGAGATAAAAAGATTATTTTGGAAACAATGGTAGAAAAAAGGGTAAATATTTCTTTAGAAAATAAGTTTTAGTTTTTTTTAAATATAATTAATAAAAAATTGTTTTTATAAGAAAATAGATTCTTTATCTAAAGATAGAATTGAATTTGGGTTTTCATAAAAACATTTTAAATACATTTTGAGTACCAAATAGGTGGAAAATGATACTAATACATGAAAAATTCCATGAATTACCAGCGGAGACTAAAATGAAGAGGTTTATTGAAATTGTTTAATATTAATTCCATTTAAGAATTATTAGTGTTATTGCTGAGGAAAATAATCCCCAAAAATTCTGAAGTGTCCCATTCCACTTTGAAACAACATAAATCATAAACCTCATAAAATAATTATATTAGAAAAAATTATTAAATACCATGGAGATAATAGAATCCATTATATAAAATATGAAATATAGAAGTAGATACACTATGTAAAATATGTAATCGGTGAACATGACATTTTATATCAAGAACGTGAAAAAGTGATACAAAAATCCATTACATTGTGTTTTATTTCAGGTGAATGTCATTTAACATCCTATATAATAAACATATGTTAATCATATACTATTTTATAACCTTTTTCATTTTTATAATTAATCTTATATCACTTACTATCATGTTGTGTAAAACTAATTAATCAATTATGTTTACGTGATTTGTTTTGATCAAATTTGGTTTATGTGTAAAAAACATCTTTGGTGGGTAAACTATGGTCAAAGGGGTCATTATATAATATCTGAAAAATAATAACCATTAAATAAATATCATATTTATACATCAAGAATAATTTTAAAACCAATCATTAATTATGTATATGAAAAATGAATCAATGTTACAATCATTGTGACGGTAGGCCATATATACACAAGAGTGACATTCTTATTTTTCAATGATCATTATGGAAAGAAGGTAAGTAACACCATATCATTATAAAATGATAATTATATCATAAATAACATATAATTAAATCATATAAACTTATATATAGTTTTATTTTGATAAAAAAATGTATCACATCATGTCGAGGAGGCGGTAGTCCTCACATCCATTAACGACGTTTTGACTTTTTTAGTGTGTGAAATGGTAACAATGAAAATGATATACATATATATAGTATATTTTAAAAAATGTACTTATGTAATGAATATAATATAGAGAGCTTCTATTTCACATATGTTTAATTGATACTATCCTCTATATATTCTATGTATAGTGTGAACGAATGATATCACTTTGAGGGGGGAGGTAATCTACACTTCCTCAAACGATGTTATAAATTTATAATAAAATGGAAGGTATTAATGGTATGTGTAAAAAAAAATTGTAGAATTATAAAAAATAAAAAATATCATATATATCATATATAAATAGAGTGTTTATAATAATATACAACCATGAATGTTGGTAAAGGAAAAATGAAAAATCATCATTTCATGAGCATTACTTCATTGTACACAGAAATAATATGTTTTTTTCCCATTAGATGGATGTTTGTGAAATTGTAGGTCAAAAACTTATCATAAAAACATCCTAGTATATTTAGTATAATATTGATCTTATGAAATAATGAAATAATGATATTTTAAGGATTGAAGAATGGAAATAAAATTAAAAAACTTGAGAGAATACCTTACCTATTAATCTGATAACTACATTTTGTTTGTACCAAATGGCTTAATTGTAAGGATTTCTACCCAAAGGTATGGTTGAAGGTATAGGGGATGTTTTTTGGGAACATATAGTAAGATCATGGACTAACATAAGTGGTGTGAGAGGTATGAATAATGTGGAGATGTTGTGGCCTTCTATAATGAAGGAGGAAGTCTGACTTAGTATTTTCAATGTATGTTAGGTGTACCCACATTTTTACATAAAATAGTAATAAAATCAATGAAACAAAACAATGGATATTTAATGGAATAAATATGGACATATAATGGTCTTTGGAAAATTGGATATGTAATTTTTTGCTTAAATTAATGGTTTAGTTCATTATAATGTTTAATTTTACCTTAATAATTATAATTAATTTTAATTACATTGAGTAATATATATATTTTCTAAAAAGTTATGATGGTATAATAAATTATAATTTTGTTTGATTCCAAATATGGAATCCATTTTTCCAAATTCCATGCATATAATTTTAAGAAATTTATTTAAATTTAATATCATAGGAGGAGTGATAATGCCGGTTCTTAAAAGAAAAATGTCAGAAAGATCACTATGTTTTTATAACCAATGTCAATGTGAAACTAATTTCAATGGAAGAAATTTTATAAGTTGATAATAATATAATATAATTATTCTTTAAAAGAAATGTAAAATATAATTTATCCTTATAATTAAATTAGATGAAAAATTAGTTATGAACTAAAATTTAGTTCTTTTAACTATTCATTAAAAATGAAATTTTTATGAAAAATACAAAAAATTCACCCTAAACCAATTATTATGTTTCTAATTCAAATATTATGTTTATTTTTACATATTAAATCAATTAAGGTTTCAAAATTCATATATAAAATGGTTTCTCCATTAAAAGACAATGAAATTACCTTTATAAAAATATAGGGTTTTATGTGTAAAATATTGTTTTTTCTTACCTTATGACTATAAATCCCAATGAAAGAATATTAAAAATATTTTATTTAATATATATATATATGACTGATTAATATCATCCACAAATTGTAATTAATTTAATCTATTAGCATAAAAAAATATCATAAAAATAGTTTTCTATAAAAATATTCACATTATATTCAACCGGTTCTTATATTATTTTATAATTTATTGGCATCAAATTAATTCCTTATAAATTTTTATAAACCATAATTTCCAGAAGTTATTTTTTAAAATTCATAACTACTAATTTAATATATATTTTATATCTCAGTATGTTTTAGTAATATAATATTGTTTGACAAAACTCAATCTTGTGTATAACGCAAGACATTGAGGAAGGAATCTATTGCGTGTAACGCATGATATCGAGGAAGGTTTATCTTGCATATAACTTATAATAACTCAGTGTTTTCATGCATTGAAATATATATAATATATTTTAAATTTTAAATATATTATAAGGTATCCAGAAATAATATTACCTTACCCACTTGGTTTCTCTTTTCTTACATGTTATCGAATAAACAGTTTGTACATTAAAATTTTGGGGCATAAAATTATACAAACATTATTTAAATTGATTCCTCACAGTTTAAACTTGATCATGGTGATAGAATTTTATTTTTATAATTCCTATGTCTGAAATCCCACATCATGAGTAATATTCATAAGTCATCCTTTATAAAAGATAGAAGGGAAATTATAATGTTAAAATAGACTACCATGTAACTAGTCCTCTAATTAGGAGAACATTATTTGAATGTAGAGATGTGCACTTAAAGTAAAATCATAAATATCTATAGGGAGTGAATGAGTTCATCAATCAAAAACAATTAAATGAACAATAGAATTTTGAGGACCTCAAATCCATAAATCTGTTATGATTTGTTAGACCATTGGTTCAATAGAAAATAATATATTAAAAAAACATTTTGTTTTCAAAATTAATTTGATTAATGTTGGGTAATATTATAACATGATAGGTTTCAATTTCATATGAACAATCCTATATTTTGGTTCTTCTTTAACAAAATTATAATTCATCACATTTATACCAGAAATTAATTACCAATAATGAATTGCATTATTCTTGAAGCACTAAAATAAAATTTTGATGGATCCTAAGGCCTATAAAAGAGTGATAAATAAAACTATATGTATTTAACTATATTAAAAAACTAATATGGTTAATATATTAATATATAATCATCAAATTTTATATTACTATTTCAATATTAAAATTTATTCCTCAAATTGATTAACTAAAAATAATAAAAAATTAACAAGGACATTGCATAGGTCCATGATTGGTATAAAACCATTTTCTTCCTTTTTTCATGGGTTTAAGACCCACGACCATGATAGATTTGATTTTTTTCACCTGAATTTTAGGATTTCCTTTTTCTAAACCAAAAATAATATAATTTCCAAGATAAATATGATGGACATTCTTGAAATTTTGTTAATCACTAAATAGATTTTTAACTACAGTTTTAAATACAACATTAATACAAAAAACACTTAATCAATTTATTTCCATAGAGGGTTATCCATGGTTAGGGTTTATCTATAATATCAATTGTAGGATTTATAAATCATGACACTATATCTTCAATCAAAAACACCTTTGGTTTACCCTAGGTTATTCAACGTCAAAATGATTCATAATTTTTTGTAAATAAATGGTGGATTATTCTAAAAATAAACCCCTGGAGTATCAAACTAGGTTTATAGTAAGGCCCATTATCGTGTACCAGGTTACCCAGAGTTATGATCAGAACACCTTTTTGGAGCTATTACTCCTCGGTACATCTATGCAAGAACAATGTCTACTTGTAGTATCCATAATGAAATTTATTTCTAGGAAGAATTACATGACCCCAAGTGTAACAAAATTATTGGATGTTCTTCGATACTTATCCTCAATTTCTATAATAGTTTTATGTTCTCTAACTTACTTTTTCCTAATTATTGTTCAAAAGGATGCTACTAAACTTTTATTGATACCAAATATAGATAACCGACCCCAGATAGGTCGAAGATAGTGTCTACTATCAATTACATTATCATGATTACCAGGAATAAAATCTAAAAGGATCGAGAGTTTAGTAGTGTTGGTAAACCAGATACATAAATGAGTCTTGTATTAAAAAAGTCTACACTAATTACAACATTGTTTTTTTCATTCTATATAAATAATTTCAAGTGTAACTTTATTTAATCTACTGAATCCCAACCTATCTTTCATAGTTTACTTCTTGGATTCCTGGGGAAATAAAGATAATAAAGGTGAGCATAAATAAATATTAATGGAAAAATATAGTGGAAAAAATAAATAATCTATTAGAGTAGTCAATATAAAAAGGTAAATAACTGAACACATCTTCCATGTAATCAATAATGTGAATGTAAGTGCATAAAAAATATAGCAAGGTAACAACTAGAAACACATGCCATCCAAATAACTAGATAAGAAAAAATTAAAGTTGAAAGGTAAGAAAAAGAAACAAATTCCATCTAAATAAATGAAAATGAAAAGTATGCATAGATGTATCGATTTAATATCACATGGATGAATCAAAACTGAAAATAAATGAGGGAAATTCTTGATTATCGAATACAAAATTTCCTAGGTACATGGTACCTTTACTGCCAATACAATTTACAAGAACCTTTACAAAATATATGGTAAAAAACAATCTAATGTGTCA
Organism: Viscum album; assembly: GCA_963277665.1. Lineage (NCBI taxonomy): Eukaryota > Viridiplantae > Streptophyta > Magnoliopsida > Santalales > Viscaceae > Viscum > Viscum album. The sequence goes on along the minus strand of OY728143.1, from coordinate 2,078,124,400 downwards.
ATAAAGATGAATTATCCCATGAGAATACTGATGCATTGAGGGGCTATCTATAAATAGTACCCAACTATGTCATACGATTCCAAAACATCCATCATATATCGAATAATCAATTTAACAATTTTCCTTATCAATTATCTATATGAAATAAAAGATACAGATTTATCAATATTTCTCCGAATAAATAAATAACATTCAATGAAAAAACTATATAAAAAATGGTTTATCATTTAGGAAATGATCATATCCATGAAATATGATATGGATACCTAGGGGAAAATCATAGTCAGATGATCATATGAATATTAATATTTCAAGGGGACTAAAAGGGATCAATGAAGTGAATGTGAATACTATCCTTGGAAAAATTAATAAAAAACCATCCATAGGGTGTATAAGTAAGGTATCCATACACTATTCCCCATGTGGGACAAAATAAAGGGTTTTGGCGTTGATTAATGGAAATATTAAAAAATATATTTGAAATATATTATTGAAGAAAATAACATTTTGTTTGGGAAACATTTCTGAAAAAAAATTCTTTTAAAATATATTTTAGGAAACTTTTATTTAAATATTAACCATTTAAACATGAAATTTAATCTTTGAAGGAATGATGGTAGGTAAATTCATACATGCCATACAACGTAAAAAATAAAATTCCTTTTACATCGTAAAAATAATAAAAACTACCTTGTCCATAAAGGGACAATAATATTCTTTTAAAAACATTGCTAAAATATAAAAAGGGTAAAAATTTCATTATCAAATTATTTAATTTTATTTAATACTATATAGTTTTAGAGGAAAATAGGTTCTTCGAATAAAGAGGCAAATGAAGTCAGGTTATCTTAAAAACATTTTTAAAACATTTTGAGTACCAACGAGTAGGAAAATGGTTATAAAAATTGAAAAAGGTCATGAATTACAAGAGGATATTAAAATTAAAGGGTTTACTGAACAATAGTAATGTAATTTCTTTGAATTGAAATACCATTCAAAGGTCATTAATGAAATAATTGAGGAAAATAGTCATTGAACATTCCATAGTGACCCATACATTGAATCATATTAAATAGTTAACCACATAATAGAATAATATTATATGAAAGTTTTAAATAACATGAAGAGAAATTAATTCCTGATATAATATAAAAAAAAATTCAGTAGATATTCTACACAATATATGAATTTGGCCAACATGATATTTATCTCACGGATGTAAAAAGTGACATGATAATCCATTACCTAGCATTACCTTTTGTGTGAAAATCTATTTACATCATATATAATAAAATTATGTTAATTACATAATTTTCTGAGAACATTTTTCATGTATATAATTAATTTTATTTTACTTTTTACCATGTTGTGAACAACTAGTTAAACAATTTTGTTTACGTTTGTTGTTTTGACCAAATTCTGTTTATGTGTCAAAAACAACATTGGTATGTAAACTATATCCAAATTGGAAGTTATATAATATCTATGGAATAATAATCATAATATAATAATCATATTTATACATAATTTATACTTTTAAAACCATTCATTGAATTTGGTTATGAAAAATGAATCAATGTTACAATTATAGAGACGGTAAACCGTACGTACACATGAGTAACGTTACTATTTTTCAATGTTCATTATGGAATGAAGATAAATAAAACCATATATTTAAATAATTTTATTTATATTATAAATACTATATTATTTAATCATATATACTTATAAATATAAATTTTGGGATGAAGAAAGAATCACATCATGTTGAGGAGGTAGTTATCCACACATCCATGAACGACATTATCACATTTTAATGGTGTGGAAGGATAATAATAATAATTACATATATATATATATATTATATTTGGAAAGTAAATTGTTTAATTAATATAAGATATAGTTTATTTATGTCACATGTTTTTAATTGAAACCACCCTTGCTGCATTCCATGTATAGTGTGAACGAACCACATCACTTTGAGGGGGCCGTAGTCGGCACTTCCTCAAACGATATTATCATATTAACATAAAATGGAATTTATAAATGGTATGTGTAATAAAATTATTAAAGAATTATAAATATATCATAAATATCATATATATCATATATAAACACATTCTCTATCATAAATTCCAACCGTGAATGTTGGTAATGGGAAAATGAACAACAATTGTTTGGTGGGATAGTATTTCACCCTACAAAAAAAACATGTTCATTAACCATTAGATGGATGTGTGTGTAATTATTGAGAGAAACCATAAAATAAAAAATACAAGAATATTTAGTATACTATTATTTATACAATAATTAAATACGAAGTGTTTTGGTTGTGGATATTGGGAATAAAATTAAAAATCGTGAGAGAAGACATCCCCTCTTAATCATGTAGCTACTTTTGGTTTTTATCAAAATGATTCCTTGGAAGGATTTCCTACTAATGGGAGGCGTAATGTTTTATGGGATTTATGTTGTTAATATATATGGGAAGAGCTTGTCTAAACTTATGAGGTTTGAGAGGGGTGAGGAATGGGGAGAGGTGGTGGCCTTTTATAGAGAAGGAAAATGACTCACTTGGTATTTTGAAATCAAGTTATGTGTACAAACCTTTTTTCCTCATAAAAGTCAAAGAAAAAACCAACCAAACTAATTAATTCACGTTTAATGGACAAATTATGGACATAAAATGTAAAGACCCGTAAAATTCAAGGGAAATGTTTTCTTAATTTTCTTTGGGATTTTACAAGAACGCGGTTTCTAACGGCACTTGATTCCAAGGCCTGGTGTGCCCGGAATTTCTATCCGAAGTTTATCTCGGGTACGTTCAGTGAACGAATGAGTGGGAATTTCTAACTTTTGAACCAGTGCTCAGAATCGAACTCTGAGGGCACCGATGGATTCGAAGCGCCGGTAATTGCTTAGGAATACCTTTTCCGGAGTTGCATTTAAATGGGAGGAGTTGTTAAAAATTGTAGAAGTTAAAAATAAAAATTGAGCTACAATTTTTATTTCTTCTAAGTGGTTAAAACCTTTGAGTGGAAGTTGGGGGAAACCACCCAACATCCCATGGGAGGTTATGAGGGTGGTGGGGCCCACACGAACCCCACCCCTTCATATTCCCTAACTCATTGAACTCACCATTAATTTTATAACTTATGTTAATTAAATAGGTGAGTTTAATTTGAATGTTTGAAATTCAAATACTTAAGTCATGTTAATAAAATAAGTGAAGTACTTATCTTATTTTGGTTGGAAATTTTTGCATTTAGAGGATTTGGAGAAAAAGCTAATGGAAATGAAGATCTTCTTCTTCTTCGACGAAGAATGCGAAGAACACGAAGAATGTGATGAACGCCGACCTCTGATGAAGGTCGGCAAGAACAACGGATCCTCGGTGATCGATGACGTGATGCCGATGAATCTTTTCTCCTTCCGCGATGCCTTCTTCCGTGATGGTTATTTCCATGACGAAACACCGTTCAAACTACGCTCAACGTAGGGGATTTTATTGTTGTTGATATTCATGATTTTCTTCCGTCGATGTTACTCGTTCAATTGGACCGCTTGCTATCGATTAACGGGAGGGGGCCAGACTGCACAAACACGAACGACCCTCCTCCCTTTTTTTCTTGTGTTGTTACGGTTCAAAGGAAAGTGACACGGTGCCGTCGCACCGTGCGGGAACGAGCGGCAAGGATGCACGGCACCGTTGCGGTGCACAATTGAAAATCAAACCAAGGGGCTGCGCCGTCGAGCCGCGCCGGAAAAACCCGAAGACACCACGGCCGGAGCGGGGCCACAGCGGAGGGGTGAGACGCCATCACGCCGTGATGGACGGGTCAAGGCCGCGGCTTAGGCCACGGAGGAGCATGGACCGGCGGACGGTTCCGGGTCGCCAGTGTCGGAGTAGGGGGACCGGCCAGCACCGGTCCCGTGGCGGCAACAGCAGGCTGGCCGGAGCGGGCCGGCCGGTCAGAGGAAGAGCCGGGGGTTACGACACCCGGCTGGCCGAACAAGAGAAGCCCCCACATGGGGCCACAGTTACAAACAAGTGGGTGGTAGCGCCCCCCCCCCCCCCCTGCATCTCAACGTCCGGCCGTTTCGGCCGAGCCTCCTGGCTAGCGCGTCGGGCTGCCGAGCCATGCCGCGCCAGCCGGGTCGGGACGTGCCCAAGCGGGCCGGACCCGGACCCGGGTCGGGTCGACCCGGTTCGGGCCGACCTAGGGGGTCTCGGGCAGGATCGGTCCGGGCCCGAAACCCCCACTTCCGGACCTCTTTCGGGCTCTTGCCATAACTTGTGGTATAGACCTCCAATCGGCGCATCATCAGCGGCGATGTGATACTTGAATCGAGACGGTCGTTTCAATATATTAAAATCAAGGTTTTGAAGTACTTTGGGTTTGGCCAGGTTGGTTTGAGCACGAAACCAACCGGGCCCTCGGAGCGGAAACACTTATAACTTGAGCTCCAGATGTCCGATTGACGTGCTGTCGACTTTGATGGATTCCTCTAAGTGAGAAAAACCTTTTGGCTTACTCCGTTCGAGGTTTGGACATATTTGGAGTACGGTCCAGTTGGTTTTGACTTAAAACCAACCGGGCCCCTGGGACGAAAAAGCCAATAACTCTCAGACCGGGCGTCCGATCGACGCGCCGTCTGTCGCGTTGAGTTCCTATTGACGATACGGAACTTTTGGATACATCAACTCCGGACTATGTGTCAGTTGATGTATCAAGCCCTTGGCTCATGGAGCGGATCCTCCCAAATGAGCTTGCTGTGTGCGGTTACCCTAGAGCTGGCTGCGACTGCGACGACAACGAAAACTGTACAGAAATTCTCCGTGGATTCGACGGCGATGACTACAACACTTAGTGATCCTACGTAGATCAGTGTTACCGATCCTGTGTGGGTCTGATCCTATGTGGGTCAGTGCTCATCGGTCATGTGTGGGCCAGCGCCTACAGATCCTGTGTCGATCCGATCCTGTGTGGGTCATTGCGGGGGTTAGTTACCTATCGATCCTTTGTTGGTCATTGTGGGGGTTAGTATCTATCGATCCTGTGTGTGTCTGACGGATTAGATGAATCAGTAACTACATATGATCATCTCTATCATCTTATGAAGAAGTATACCTTTGTGAGCTGAATCTTGACTTTCAATCCTTATCTTCGACATGATTGACTTGATATCCTGTGTGGATTACGTTATGCTTTCATGTCTGGATTAGGTTGTGATTTTCCTGTGTGGACTGGGTTGTACTTGAGCTCGGAAGTTGGAGCCGAACGAGAATTGATGACTTAGGTATATGTATGGGCATATACCTAAGTAGCATCAGATGTTATTTTGTGATTGTATCTTTCCTTTGTGGATTATCTATTGAGGATTCTGGGAGACCTTCGAGGGTCTCGGGGTCCCTACTGAGTAGCTTATACTCACCCCTGCACGGGCTATGCCCGCACTATATTATGTTGGTTGCAGACGACGAACATCGCTGATCGTGGTTGAGGCTTACGGAGCAGGTCGGTACCTGGAGGTGGACCACTATGCGGGACGTACTCGGAGCGGACGGTTGGACCCGAGGAGCTATGGAGGCTATCTGTACCCACCTTTTAGGTGGGACTTTCAGTGGACGGCTCGAGGCTGCGGCTTTACTTTTCAGTTGTTGTACTCCCTTTTTCAGTTGTACTTTACTTTCAATTTGGGTTTGTATTCTAGCCCACTTACTTTTCTGCACATACTGTTGTAATCAGTTTTTACTTAGTGTTTACTTCTGCCTTCTTGCTCTGTGGTGTTTGTTTACTTTATAAAGGCAATGCCTTCCCTTTTTACTGGGAATTACGCCTTGGTGCTAGTCACCATCCCCTGGCCTATGGAAGGCGGGCTTGGGGTAGTCACGACACGGGCCCCGAGGATGGGTCATGACTTAAAATGGGTGTGGGGAAAAGTGGTTAGGTCATTTGGGCCTTTACTTTAAAGGATAATCCATTATTAAGATTAAGTTTACCTTAATAATTATAATTAATTTTCATTACATTCACTAATCATTTTGATCAAGAAAAATTGGCATTATTAGAAATTAGAAATTTTTTTAATTCCAAATATGTAATAAATTATTTCAAATTAAAATCAAATAAATGTCATAAATTGATTTGAGTATAATGTCATAGGCAGGACCACAATGTGTGTTTTTAAAGAAAAAACCTTCAGACATTTTCTATGTTTTATTGTAAATTTCATATTTAAATTGATTAAAATTTCATAAATTGTATTAATTGATATAAATATTATATAATGAAAATTTAAAAAAATATATAACATAATTTTACCTTAGAATTAATTTAGATGAAAAAGTAGTTTTGAACTAAAATTCCGTATTTTTAACTATTCGTTATGAAATGAAATGTTTCAGAAAAATATAAAATGTTTACCCTAATGAAATTATTATTTTTCTTATTCAAAGATGAAGTTTATTTTTACATAGTTAATCAATTAAAGTGTAAAAATTCAGATATAAAATGGGTTCCCCATTAAAAGGCATTATAATTTCCTTTAAAAAAATATTGGGTTTTTATCTGTAAAATAGTTTTTTTATAATATTATACATATCAAAACTAAAGGATGAATATAAAAAAATATTTTGATTGAATTTAAAATATATATTAAATCTATATCACTGACTAATTGTAATTAATTTAATCTACTATCATAAAATATCTTTTTTAGCATAAAAATAGTTTTCTATAAAAGTAATCAATTTATATTCAATTGCTTCTTATATTAATTTATAATTAATTTCTAAACAATTAATTCACTATATATTTTAATAAAACCTAATTTTCATAATTTATTTATAATTATTAATAACTACTTACTTAATATCTATTTTTTACTTCATTAAATTTTAATAATATATTATTCTTCAATAAAACACAATCTTGTGTGTAACATAAGCCATCAAGGAAGGTCATTCTTGGATGTAACAAAAGCTATCGAGGAAGGCATATCTTTCATTTAACACAAGATAAATTAGTTTTGCATGAATAAAATTATATATAATCTATTTTTAATTCTAAATATATTATAAATTATATGGATATTATATTACCATACACACTTGGTGTCGTGTCTCTTAAACATTATCAAATACAAGGTTCTTAATTTAGATTTTTGGGGCATCACATTCTCAAAACCTTAATTAAATTGAGATATAGAAATTTAAACTTGATCTTGGTGATATATTTTTTGTACTTCATATGTTTGAAACATCTCATCATGATAAGGGTTGATAAGTCATCCACTATAAAAGAGATAATGGAAATTGAAAAGGTTACATGGACTACAATGAAACTAGGCATCTAAGTAAGAGAACATCAGTGGAAAGTTGAGATATGTACATGCAAGAAAAGAATAAATATTTATAGGTAGTGAATAATGTCATCAATAAAAAAATTGAATGATCAATAGAGAGATGAGGGCCTCAATTCCATAAATCGATGATTATTTATTTGACAACCAGTTCAACAAAAATTTATGTATTAAGACAACATTTTATTTCAAAATAATTTTCCTAATGTTGGGTAATATTATTTATTTATAAGTTTCAATTTCATATGATGAATCATAACTTTTAGTTATGCTTAATTCTAATTCTATATCAAGCCTTTACTCTATTAATGTATTGACAATGATGAATTGTTTTATACCCAATGCACTAAAAGAAACTTTTAAAGGACTGTAAGGCCTATAAATCAGTGAAAGTATTACTAGTTGCCTTTAAATATCATAAAAAACCAATAGGGTCAATATATTAATCTATAATATTCCAAAGTAAAACTACTTTATCATCCTTAAACATTATTCAAAAAATGGGTTAACTAAAAATAATGAAAAATTAACCAGGTCATTGCATTGGTCAGTGGTTGGTGTGAAATACTTATCTTCCTTCGGTCATTGATTCAAGACCAAAGACCTTGTTGAATTTTAGTATTTTTTAGATGTATTACATGTTTCCCTTATCTAAAACCAAATTAATATAATTTTGAAAATTACTATTATGTACCTCCTTGTCATTAGGTGAATCATTATATAGCTCTCTAACAAAGGTTTTAAATACAAAACTAATACATAAAAACATAAACCATTTATCTCAAAATAGGTCCTTCCTTGGTTCTATGGTTTATCCATAATATCAATTTTATTATTTATAAGTTATTACACCTATGCTTAGACCTAATACAATTTTTGTTTAACCTAGGTTATTCATTATCATAATCATTCATAACAGTTTCTAAATAAACAATGGAGTATCCTAAGAAAATACCCCTCGAGTGTCAAAACATGTGAGCAGTAAGACCCATTTCCATGTACCAAGATATCCCAAGTCAGGATCAAGGAACATTGTCGGAGTTATTACTCTTATGTATTTCTATTCCATAACCACATCAAATTCTAGTATTGAGATAAGGATATATTTTTAAGAAGATCCATTTAATTTCTACCTTAAAAAATTCTAGTATTTTCATCTAACTTATGATCAATTTCTATAATAGGATTATGTTCCTTAACCCATGTTTTCCTAAATTTAGTTTAAAGGGTTACTAATTAACTTATTTTGATACAAAATATAGCGACCAAACCCCATATCGGGTAGAGACAATGTCTTTTATCAATTACATTAGTATGATTACATGGAATCAAATATATAAGGAATAATTGTTTAATTGTATTTATAAACTAGATAAATAAATGAGACTTGTATTAAAAATTACTTCACTAATTACAACATAATTTTTTCTTATTTTTCAATAAATAACATAGAGGGTAACTTTATACCATCCACTGAATCCATGTATATCCTTCATAGTATTCTATTTAGATTTCTCGGGAAAGAAAATTAATAAGGGTGCGCTCAAATGCTCAGTAATGGAAAAATACATCGAAAGTAATAATAATAAATGAGAAAAGTCAATACGGAAATGTATGTAATTGAACACACATGACATGAAATCAGTAAACTGAATAGAAGAACAAAAAAATATTTCAAGGTTATAATTGGAAACACATGACATGCATATAACTATATAAGGAAAAATAAATATTGAAATTTAAGAAACTGAAACATATTCCATCTAAATAAATGAATATGAAATATACCCATATATATTTCGATGAAAAATATTTTGGATGAATAATAACTGAATCTATGTGAAGAAAAAACTGGATTATTGGATACCATGTTTCTTAGGAACATGTTGCCTTTACTGTCAAGGTCTTTCACAATATGATATTCAACATATAGGGTAAAAACCCATATACAGAGGCTAGCTAAATGAATAATCCTATGAGACTATTTATTCTTCTAAGGGATATATATAACTGGGGCCCACCCATTTCGTACCAGTCTATAACATTCGTCATATATCGAATATTCAATTAAATAACATGCCTTATCAAATATACGTATGAAATAAAAGATAAAGATTTATCATTAATTACACAATTTATTAAATAACTTTCAATGTAAACACTATATGAAAAATGGTATATAGTTTAGGCAATGATCATATCCATTTGAAATGATATAGATACCTAGGGGAAATTCAATGACAAAATATTATAACAAATTTAATATTTCTAGGGGACTAAAAGGTATCAAGGAAGTGAATGTTAATGCTATCCTTAGCCAAATCAATAAAAAACTATCGATAGGTAGGATAAGGATGGTATTGATAAAACATATCCTATGAGGTGTAAAATAAAGGGTTGTTTTCATTGATGAATGGATATATTATAAAAAGATGTTTTAAAAATATTATTGTAGAAAATATATTTTTGTATTAAAATACATTTTGAAGAACGTTTTCATTTAAAATCCATTTTAAGAAAATTTTGATAAAACATTAACCCTTTTAACATGAAAATAAATATTTTAATAAATGAAGGTCGGTAAATCAGTACATATCTTACAAGGTAAAAAGAACATTCCTTTTTTACGATAAAAAGGTTAGAAAAGTGACTTGTTTGGAAAGAAAAAATATGATTATTTTGAAAATTTTGATCAAAGGAAAAAAATGGTAAAAGTATCATTTCCAAATCAATTTAGAAACATTTTTAAAAACATTTTAATAAAACATAGTTTTTATAATAAAATTTGTTCTCTGACTAAAGACAGAAAGTAAGTCAAGTTTTCCTAAAAATAATTTATGACATATTGAGTACCAATGAGTGAGACAATGGTACTAAAACTGGGAAAAGGATAGTAAATTATTATAGGAGAGTAATATTAAATGGTTTATTGAAAAATTCTAATATAATTTCCTTGAATGGAAATACCATTAAAATATCATTGAAGTTTTCGTTGAGGAAAATAATATTTAAATATTCCAATGTTTCCCATACCACTTTGAATCATTTTAAGTTGTAAAACTCAGGAAGGGAAAATAATATATGAAATTAATAAATACTATTAAGATATATGAATTCATTATATAATATATAAAAATGGTCCCAAGATATAACACATAAAATATTTAAGTGATAAACATGATATTTATCACACGGATGTAAAAATTCAGATGAAAATCTCGTACCTTGTGTTTCCTTTTGGGTGAACTTCCATTAAAATCCTATATAACAAAATGCATTTACTTTTTTCAATTCATGATAAAAATTTTCAAGTTTATCATTAATTTTATTTCACATATTTATATGTTTTATCCAAAGACTCAAAAATTATGTTTACGTTAGTTGTTTTGACCAAATTCGATTTATGTGTCAAAAACAACTTTTCTAGGTAAACTATGGGTAAAGGGGTAATTAAATAAAATATAAAGAATAAAAATAATGATATAATTAACATATTTATACCATTATTAATATTTTAATCCAATCATTAATTATGGTTATGAAAAATTTTCATTATTACAATCATGGAGACATTAGTCCACGCATACGCATGAGTAACATTGTTATTTTTCAATGATCATCATGAATGGAAGGTAAGTAACAAAATATCTTTATATAAATATAATCATATCATATATAGAATATTATTTAATCATATATACTTATACATATAATTCTTGTGATTAAAAATAAACCACATCCTGTTGATGAGGTGGTAGTCCACCTATCCACGAACAACATTATCACTTTCGAAGTGTGCGAAAGGGTAAAAATGAAATTGATATATATATATATTTTATATTTTAAGAAATTTTATTATGTCATTTATACCATTTATAGTTTTTTATGTTAGTTATTTTTAATTTAACCCATCCTTTATACATTCCACATATAGTGTGAGAGAATCACATCGGTTTGATAGGGCTATAGTCCACACTTACTTAATAAATGTAATCGTATTAATGTAAAATGGAATGTATTAATGGTATGTCTAATAAAAATTTTAAATAAGTGTAAGTAAATAATAAATATAATAAATATCATATATAAATAGATTCTCATTCATAATGGAAAACCCTGAATGTTAGTAAAGGAAAAATGATCAATCATGATTTCGTTAGGTAGTAGTTCACCGTACACAAAAGTGATATATTAGTTAGCAATTAGATGGATGTGTGTGTAAGATTAGGTATAAAAATTAGAATAAAACATCCAAGTAAATTTATTATACAATTTATTAAACAATAAGGATATAAGGACAGTTAAGTTAGTGGAGAATGGAAATAAAATTGAAATGCATTAGAGAAGACGTTACCTCTTAATCGGGTAACTACTTCTAATTTGTACCAAAAGGCTTCCATGGAAGGAATTATTCTTAAATGTAGGCTTCATGGTATATGGTAGGGATGTTGGAAAGCTATTTTGGCAGTTATTGTGCTATCATAATTAAGTTGATATGTGTGAGGAATGAGGATATGTGGTTTCCTTTTATAGGGAAGGGAAAGGACACATGTGGTATTTTGAAAACAATCTAGGCGTGCCAATGTTTTTACATAAAATATTTCATAAAAAACCAACTAAAATATGTAATGGAAGCATTTTCACTGAATTATGGACATCTAATGGGTGTTGGAAATTATTTTAGGTCATTTTGGCCCTTAAATTAATGGTCAACTCCTTTATTAAGTTTAATTTTACATTAATAATTGTAAATAATTTTAATTACATTCACTAATAATTTTGGTCAAAAAAATTAGGTATTATTATAAATTATAAATTATTATGCTTCCAAATATAGAATAAATTTTTTTAAATTCCAACAATGGAAGTGGCAGAAATTGATATAAATTTAATCTCACATGCGGGACGATATGGAAGGGTTTTAAAGTAAAAAATGTCAAAAATATTTCTATGTTTGTATAACCAATTTGAATGTTAAATTGATATAAATGACTTAAATTTTATTTATTAGTTAAAATTTTATATAATTAATACCTAAAACCTCTATAAAACAAAATTTATACTAATAATTAATTTATATGCAAAATCATTTTTTAACAAAAATTTATTATATTTAACTATTCATTTAAAAATGAAATATTTTGGAAAAATAATAAAAATTCCCCATAACATAATTATTATGTTTATATTTCAAAAATTAATTTTATATGCACATATTAAATCAATTAATGTTTCAAAATTTATATATATGATGGGTTTTCGATTAAAAGGGTGTAAAATTGCCTTTATAAATATAAAGATTTTTTTTGTTAAAAATAGAGTTTGTTCTTATATTATGCCTATGAAACCTAATGGATGAATATAAAAAATAATTTATTGTATATATAGTATATACTTTACATTAATATCACTAAATAAATAAAATTAATTTAATCTATTAGTGTAAAATAACATTTTTTTATCATAAAAATTGTTTTCTGTAAAAATATTCACTTCAGATTGAATTTCTTATTAATTTCATTTAAAATTAATTGGTAACCAATTAATAAATTATATATTTGTATAAAACATAATTTTCATATGTTAGTTATTAATATTCATAAATACTAATTTAACAGCTAGTTTATATCTCATTGCGTTTTAATAAGATATTATTGTTCGATAAAAATTAATCTAGAGTGTTCTGCAATCCATCGATGAAGGTCGATCTTGCATGTTACACAAGATATCGAGGAAGGTTTCTCTTTTGTAAAACACAAGAGAGCTTGGTTTTTAATCCATTAAATTATATATAATCTATTTTAAATAGTAAATATATTATGAACTATCTTTATATTATATTTCCTTACACGTTTGATGTAATGCGTCATACACACTATCAAATAAAAGGTTTTTACATTAGATTTTTGGGGTGTTACAAGAATACAAGACACTTGATGATGGATTTTGATGTAGTATGAGATTAGTAGATTTATAAAAATCTATCAAAGTACCAGTTCAATATTAAGGAGGTCCACTTCTTGGGACATGTTATGTCAGCAGATGTAGTACTAGTGGAGCCAGTGAAGGTTGATGCAATGTTAGCTTGCGATCCACCCAAGTGTTTTTAGGATACTATCAAAAATTCATGCCTAAATTATCCATTATATCATCTCCCATGAAATATTTGACCTGAAATGGTTACCCTTTCACATAAACAGAGAGGTTTCGGTATTATTTCAATGAGTTGAGATAAATATTGACGAGTTCCTCATATTGAGATTTCAGTAGGCGGGTGTCATGTTTGTATTGTTTGATGATGCATTAGGAACTATATTTGGATGTGTTCTGATGTAGAGGTTTAAATTTATTGCCTATAGTTCAAGTCTTTTGAGAACACATGAGAGAAACAACGTGACCCATACTGTTGAGTTTACAGTGGTAGTCTGGATAGTAAATATATGGTAAAACTACCTAATAGGTGAGTGGTTTATCAATTATTCTGTCTAGAAGAGCCTTAATTATATCTTCTATTTAAAGGATCATAACATTATTGAGAGGTGATTTCTATATTTCTTTCAGTATAATGACTTCATGATTTTCAACACACCTAGGGAGGTGAATTTGGAAGAAGATACTCCTAGAATGATATCTTTTTTCCAGTTTCTGAGTGTGGCATTGACATGGATGAACTGATTGTAGCTATAATTTTTATAAGGGAATATAGAAGACTACCTCTATTAAATGGGTTTTACCCCTCCAATTTTATAGTGATTCTTGAAATAACATCTTTGGGATACTAACTGCAGGACCCAACATACTCATCCATTCACTAGAAATGATCCTGACGTGTTTTCGGAAAATAGATAACATGTTGTTATTCTCAAAGGACACATGATGATACTAGTCATTTTTTAGTAGGGTGTTCTGAGAGAGTTTCTTGGATCTCCTTTTGTGGCACATGTAGTTGTTTAAAAGATTTACTGGGACCATTTATTTGTGTTTTGGTGACCTGGGATGAAGAAGGCAGTTTCAAAGATTGTCTCATGCTGCCTTAATTTCTAGTAAGTGATGGTTGAGAACTAGGTTCTTGTGGGTTTGGATCAATCCCTTAAGGTGATAAAGTATAATTGGTATGTGATATCCATAGAATTTAGGATAATATTACCACATAAGTCCTAGGTACATGATTTTATCTTGTTTATCATAGATTGAATCACTATGCCATCCCACTTCCTAGCTACTCGGTAGTAGAGTTTGGTATAATTAATGTGATGCCTCTACATGAAAGAGATTGTCTGACTCTATGGAGTTACCTTAACGATGATTTATCATGAGGATTCTAGTTTCACATCTCAGTTTTGTATGTTATTAGAGGAGGCTTTTTTGACTCATGTACATTTGACCATATATTTTCACCAATAAAGATATGGCCATAATTAATGGACTATTTAGGTTTATGGGGTTGTGATGTGAGATTGAATGCACGATATTGGATGAATTTGGTAGGATGACCTACCTTTGGTAGAGTTTTCATATTAAAACTGCTGTTATTCCACTATCGGTATGGATCCATTTGACAACCTGTACATGTGAACCTATAGGTCACCACATTTATAGACTGACCCAGGAGAGTTGGCTCATTTGTTCCTAGAGCTTGTATGAGGCACAAAAAATGTATAGATCATCAAGCAGTGGATGAGGACTATAGAGAACTACGAGAAGTCCTATGTTGACATCAAACAAAGGCATCTAGAGTTCTAGGAGGGAGTCTTCGTGTTTCTATGGGCTTCAAATTAACAATTATTATAGGTATTTGGATGGAATGATAAGATATCTTGAAGATTCTTCGGCCCTCCCAGATTTTGGGATGATTTTGTGAGGTTTCATACCACATAGCTCTACTCCTATAGTTTTAATGGATACATGAAATCTTCCACATGTTGATGTTGAGGAGGTACATTCATGATATGTCATAAGTTATCAACTGGGGTGAGCTTGATATAAAAGATAGAGAAACCTTTACTTAATACATAGTGTATATTGATGATCTCTAAGAGAGGGTCCATTATGGGAAATCAATTCCATTGGTGCATGTCTAGTGGATGAAATGGAATATTCTGGAGAGAACCGTGGAGTGGGATACCAAGATTCATGCTTAGTACACTCACATTTTTTTACCTTTTGTTTTGGATTTCCATGATGTAAATACCCAAGGTGGGGGAGAATGTAACACTTTTTATTTTACATGTATTGTTTTGGAATATTATATGAATTATTTTCGGATTTAGGCATGGATATAATTTTATATTATGAGGTGCAGTGTTCATATAATAAAGTTTTTATAAATATTTGATATATTAAATGTCTGTGAATGTATTTATCATAAAATAATTAATATATATTCTAAACCCAGGGTGAAAACCTATTTTTAGACTCAAGGTTAAAATCCAAATGAATTTGAAATTTTACATTTAGAGGATGGGAAATTTTTTAAACCAGATGTCATAACCTAATTAAGTTAGTTAGTACTCTTAAATGTGTTCTATTTAAACATGTTTAATGGAACAAGGGGTTCCTCATGTGTATAATTTTGTTTTGGGTGAATTTGGTCCTGAAACGATAAGGTTTGGGTGATCTAATAGGGGCACACAATTTGTATGAAATGGTGAGGCATCTGGTAGAAAATGGTTTGACTAATTTCAAAGAAGCAGATGTTCCCCTCAGAGGATGGACATGATTTACCCAAACCGTATTCCCTTATTGTAAAGGTAGTGCCACTTAGGGAGTAACCTCAAAAAATCCACCACTTGGGTGGTGCACGATCAGGGTAAATTTGTGGCATAAACTGTGTGAGGTGATTTCTTAAAGAATGGGTATCCTACAGTTGTCACAAAATTTTTCCCAAAAATGTAGCCAAACTATATGACTTTTTAGGGTGAAATGAGCATATATCCATTAATGAAGGTTAAATTATTATATTATTTTAAATTTTTCTTCCTTCAGCGGCTCAACTGGTTCTTCTCTCCCTTGTAACTCCTCCTCTATCTACCAAAGTTATTCTATAACTCCCTCATTTGATACCCATTTCTAGAACCGTTAATAGAATTGGACTCCTTTAGGTATGACCAACCTCACTCTCACATCCAATCTCAAAATTCATTCAGATCCATTTCACTATATTGGTAGGAGCTCGTTTACCATATTTTCAGGGAAAAGGTATGTATCTTAGATTTCCTCCACACCTGATTGAATTAAACCTCAATATTAGATGATTTGGTCTTATTATGAATAATGTGTGTGTTCTCTGACTTATTCTCAATGTTTTAATCAATTTATATATATTTTCATTCTTCTTCACATCATCCTTTTATACGTGTTTTTTTAATTTTTTTCATTCATATTAAATTTATCATTTCACTTTATTATACATCTCTTGATCTTGATTTGGTAATTTATATGATGCAAACATCATTAATGGACACCCCTAGTGTGTTTCAAGTAAAAATTATCCTTTATATTAAAGGAATTTTATTCCTAGAACACCTTATAATCATTCATCCTGGATCAATAATAGTTTTTCACATGGTGTGTAATCATCTAAATGATAATGGCACCCTATAAATTTCATTTTCATCTATATTAATTTAATTTCCATGGTGGGTAGTTTTCCTAAAATGGTTCATTTATGTGAATTTTAAATGATCCTTGAATGAAATGTTTAATATTCTAAATTAATTGTTTAAAAATTTTTTTTGTGAATTTATATGAAAACCCCTCGATGGAGGTGTGATAGATTTTAAGCTAAAAAGTATTGATTAGTGATGTAAAACATGATTAACTTTGTGAATTGGTTTTCCAATATGGTTTTATTATTTTGTTATAGATTTCTTTGTGGTATGCTTAGAACATGTCTCTTAGAGATTTCCCTAAATGGGTTTCCCTTAACTGTCAAATAATTATTTCCTGGAATACCTAATTAGTTTAATTGTTGACATTTATATGAAATTTCCATTGAGACATGTTCATTGAATGGAACCCAATGAACCTCTTAGGTGATTGACCCCCTTATGCATATATTTTTCCCATGTAGGTAAATGACCTTTTTACCAATGACGCATTATATATAATGATTGATCCTTTTAAATTGAATTTCAATGTTTGATTAATTTAATAGGTTTGCATTGATTTTAATGGCATGCCTCATAATGAATTTAATTCGCTGAATGAATCAAATTGTTAAATTAAAACATAATATAAATGGTGTTAGGGACACACCATTGATTCCCTATTTAAGTATATGATTAACTATAATTGTAATAAATATAATACCCTTGATTATAATAGGTTATTTAAATGAAAATCATGAGAATTATTTCCTCAAGGATTTTATTATAAATATTGATGCCTTTATATAATGGCCTTATTAAATATAGTACATGAGAAGTATTTCTACATGGAAATTTATGATAAATTAATTATGCCTCATACATAGTCATTGGATTATGGTAATTTATTGATGATCATGGATGAAAATCAGTCTTCCTTATATCATTTGTTGTGTTCCTGATTTTTTACACTAATGATACTTGAAGGACATTGGATTGAGTTTCCACGTTTCCTTTTTAGAGAGTTAGCATGATGGCACCCTCACTATCCAGATTGTTGAGTTCATGATGTCTCAAAATCTACTGGTATATAGGGAATGTACCTATTACATGATCATTTAGTCCTATTAGACTAGTTATCGATGCTTGTGTTACACCCTAGTCCAATCCGACACTGGTATTGCATGTATATGGCCATTAGTCATCGATGCGCACTTATTTTATATAGGTGGATGTAGTATATAAATAAAATATATATAAAAATATAATTATTACTATATATATATATGGTTACTATTAAGACATTATGTCTAGTAATGAGTTTATGTAGGTAGGGTCAGCCAGGTGTCCGACTTGAACCTAAGCCGACCTGTGTTATTATTTCAGTACTACTTATTATTTCATATTACATACACAATGATTAATATATATTTCAAAAAATGTATTGGACCAGAAATTGTGATTATCGAACTAATGATATTTATTTCTCACACCCTTCTCAAGATGCCGTTGCACGGGGGTACCCAAGTAGATCTTATTGTTACCTCACCATAGACTATTTCTTAATCTGTCTTGCTTGTACTTGGGATTTAGGAGTAGATGACCAAGATAGTTCTGAATATACCCTTGGAGTTTGTAATTATGCAGTTAATCTATTATTAAATTGTATTTATATTTTAAATTATTACATCTTGTAACTGTAGTGTCATGTTTCATACATTTATTGATGTAAATTGAGAATTGACCCTTTTCTTCTAATATAATATTATTCTTCCACTGAATGTATTTCATTTATTTTATTCAAATATTGTCCACTATTTAAATTCAAATTTATAATTCTTATAAAATTATAATGAGGTTATTGTATCCCCACTATCTCCTATCCTCACGGCTAGTCAGTATCCTCTAGTGTATGGGGAGGCACGCTTGAGGCTATGTGATCAACAGGTCCAACTAGCATATTTGTGGTTAGTTTGGTTAGGACATTTCAAAGCGGTATCAAAGGTGTTTAATTTCATTTGTCTTACTATTTTAGGTTGTTATAATGATGAATATTAATGCCTCAATAGTTAGTAAATAGTCGTGTTTGGGACTGATCACCCCACCCATAGAGAAATGACATAGTGTCCAAGTTTGGGATGGATGATTGTGTACTTTTTTTATCATAGTTGAATACGATATCACATTTTGTGATTGGTTTAGTTTCCACTGCATATTGATTTATAAATATTATCGTAATTTACCTTAGCATGAAATTTCAAGGAAGATATATTCCATGCATCATTATTGGAACACATAAAATTCACATTCCATGTATACGAAATTCCATGTAGTTCCATTTGTAGGTTGTCCATTGATTCTGAATATGTTCCTTGATTGTTATTCCATGAATTTATTTTCATAGCATGAGAAATTATATAACATACATATATGAATATATTCCATCATTCTAATTTAATTTAAAATTACATTCAATTATAGAATGCTTAGGTTTTTATAGAATTTTTATCTATCTTTACTTATTATATTATCATGCTGATTTCTGTTTTGATGGAATTTGTTTCATGGGAAAAAATTAAATGGTTGTGACTGAAGGAGATCCAAATTCAAAAAATATATAGTGTATGGGGGATTTATCTATTGTAGTTCGAAACCAATTTTATTAAAGAATTAAATATGAGTAGGTTATATTTTAAATTGAAAATGTTTTCTATTAAATTACTGCTAGAATTTAGTCAATAATGTATAAGGTTGCTTTATAGATTGGGATGGTGGAAAATATGTAATAAAACACTATTTTATATGAACATTATATATTTTTTTAATGGTCATTAAGGTATAATTTGCATACTTTTTATCTAATATTTGTTGGTTATCTTATAAATGTACAGATGTAACCATATAGGTTAGTTGGGGCATGTTTCTTATAAGGTGACCCATTTGGGTGTTTGTAAATTCTATGATTAATCAAATGTTATTGAGTTGCCTTATATTAAACCTACACAAGTTTAATGTCACCCTCATATGTCTTCTTATCAATTAAAAATTAATATATATGATAAATTTCCTAATAAAGATGGAATATGAATAATTGGTTAATGTTTGAAAAGGGATTTTGATATAACTATCTTGCTCTACCCTTGGGAAATTTGTAAAGTCAAGTGTGAAGATATGTGTTCTATAATTGGTGTTTCGTGTTTTTCTTTTAATATTTTTAATTATTTAAGAATAAATTTGAAGTAATGTAATAGGACATAAAATGAAACCCTAGGTGGTGTCCCCTATTTAAACCCTCACGTCAGGGTTTTTTGAGTATCCACTTGTGTATCCATGGGATGGAAGTAAAACTGTTTATCGTAGACATTATTTTTCTTTTAGAAAGGGATTCATAATAGGATTTTGAGCCCATTTACTATATTTGAGTGTGACCTAGTGATGGGTTTAATGATTATTATTTCATAAGGGGAAATCATATGATAGTTATCACCCATATACACTTTTTTCCTTTCTATACAAATGAGTTTTGTGATTTTTTGATGTCCAAGTGTTTTTCCCTATTATGACTCTAGTTTTAAAATGAAAACCTTATTAGCAAGGGTGATAATTTTCTTCCTACCATTTTTATGGGTGTGAGTATCATCTAATGACCAGATTCAGTTGGTTAGGCATGCCTAGGTGATGGTCAGTCACTTTTAGGTCTTCTAACCCTATTTATATCTCCTAGGAAAATGTAGGATATCATCAATTTATTTTATAGTTGTATTCGATAGAATGAAATCAAACTAGTTCCTTTCCTACACCATTAGTTACTTTAATTCATAGGGCTGACAGCCTATGGATGGTATTTTGGATGTGTCTATTGAATGTGAAATCATTGGGAATTATGTGTTCATGTACGTGGTTCACATTTAGTGCTAAATAACGTAATGAACTATTTCAATTTGGGGGAAATCTTTGATCATTGTGCTATTGATAACGTCTCTGGGTCATCTCCATATTAGAGTGACCATCAAGTTAATAAAATAATGTTTTTCACAATGATTGGAATGTCATTCAATATATGCGAGTGTTTTGACATGTCGATTGGGTTGGTTCTAGACTTTATGCCAAATGTTTTGATGTTGTGACATAGTGATCCTGAATCAGATGGATTAAATAGATAATTTTAAGTTGTTTTTGATCTCGAGTGCTTGTGATTGGTTGGTCTCACCCTTATTTCGATATATAGGACAATCCTAAGGTTCAAAGTGTCCTGTTAGTTCTGATGAATATGTGTCCTTTAATGTAAAAGATATTCACCCTAATAGGTCCATTGAAAAATGGTTGGTTTTTCTTTAATTACATTAAGGATTGGAAGTTTAAAATTATGGCAGTTCTTATTCAAAAGAAATGTATTAATGTGTATGGATGTGCATGTCACCTTAGAGAAACACTTTTGGTTTTGGATGGACATCAGTGGATAAATATTGAATGATCTCGTGATTCAGTGGGTGAGGAAGGCATCATGGTACAATTAATGTTAGTGTTTCGGTATGTGACATTGATTTTCTTTCAATAATGACGACTAGTAGTGGTTCGACTATTCTTTTTCTATTTTCATGATCTCTTCTAAGTCTACTAATTTAAAAGAGACGAATATGTCCCATATGATAACGTCATCCTTGATACACTAAGAGAGCATCAATTATACACTATTATAATGTTTTAATACCATCGGGCTTGATATGTGAGCTCTATCCGTTTTCACATTGGATTCCTTTTTTTCCTCAAGGAATGGTTATCCTTGAGCAGACCTAGGTTTCAGGGTAAGAAAGAAATGAATTGACTCTTGGACACCAACTATTCTCCTTGACGTAACCTCTAGGTAGATACTGCTCTGGGCTTAGTTGGTTTTTTTTAGTGGATTATGGGGCCTTATTCCAACTTCCCACTTGTAATCATATAGTATGGATTAATTTGCATTGTTCCTTGGACTCAAGTCTAATGAATACGAGGTTATCCCAAACCACTTTTCATGCTTGAAGGTGGTTTACTGACGATTCTAGTTTGCTGGATTTGGGTTTCCACCTTATTCATGTTTAGGCAAGACTGTTAAATAATCAAGTGGAGGTTTGACCAAGGAACATCACCAGAAGTCAAGTATGAGATTCAGTGAATGTGCCTATTATGAGCACTAGATGTCATGGGAGAAGGAATTGTGGTTCTGTTTGAATTATGTTGGTCATATATGTTGTGAGTTTTGAGAATGGTCCACCGAAGGTGGATTGATTCATTATCAATCTTTTAAAGTGTGTATAGTAGGATAAAACTATTTCGACCACGTCTCCATGTTAAGGCTGGTTTGGTTTAATGTGTAGGTTTGGTCCATTTTTTAATGTGTGACTTACCAATTTTTTGAGCTTGACCGATATACGATCATTTCTCTCCATAAGGTCTCTTCTATGAACATATATGTAATTGGTTTATACCAGTTAAATAAACCATGACAGAAGTATTTTGAGGGATCTTAGAGTCGATCTTTACAAGCCAATTCCAATGTTGGTAAGTGTCGTGGCTATGAATCTTCCCTATTATATATTTAACCCAATGGTGGAGAGTACGTTCTAAGGATTTTTATTGAGACAATGATCTATTCATGTCTCTAGTTAAGTGGGACTAGATATGAAATGTCCCAATGTTTTAGTTGGAAAATGTGTGTTGGCTCGAGTTTTTATAGCTTAAGTTTCATGTGCTTAAATGAATTTTCAGAGGTTCATTGGGAGTTTGGAAATGAAATGTGACCGTTTGAATTTGACTTAATGAACATTATAGGTTGGGTAATGTTTTCATTTCCCCTAAGGCTTCTCAAGGATGATAATTTCTATGGTGGGGAGTTTCTAATGACTTGTGTTTATAGTCAAGGAAAAAATCCATTGGAATTTTAATTTTTTCATTTACTAGATAATGAAATTTTTTGGGACCCTAATTCGAAACATTGTTCCAGAGTTGAAACACTTCTATGTGTTGTTGTTTACATAAATATAGGTTAGAGATGTTCCATGGGTGTCTCTTCATGTTTTAGATGCATCTGGTCCCAAAAAGACATGGTTTGTGTGCTCTGAAAGGAGCACATGGTTATCCTAAAACCATGTGGCCTCAAGAAGAAAACAATGTTGTCTATTTTAGAGGACAAGATGTGCCCCATATTGATTTCAAATAGATTACAATAATTGTTCTCCTATATCCCGTGGGTAGTTCCACTTAGGTAGTACCCTGTCACTATTCATCACACTGTTGGTGCATAGTTAGGGTAATCATTCAGTGAAAACCATGTGGAGTGTTTTCTTATAGAATTGGTGGCACACAATTAGCACACAGATTTTCCAAACCATGCTGCCAACTATGGGACTATGTTTTTTAGGGTGAAATTACCATATTGTCCTTAATAAAGGTTAAATAATTTTTATTTCCTCTCATTTTTCCTATAATGGATCACCTTGTTCTTCTCTACCGTGGAACTCCTCCTCCATCAACCTAGGTCTAACTCTATCTCCCCCATTAGGTTCCCATTTCTTGATTCGTCATAAGTGTTGGACTTCTTAATGTAATACTATCCTCATTCTTGCCACATATCACTATTTTGGTTTGAATCTAATTATCTATTTTGGTGATAGTTCATTTACCATATTTTTAGGGAAATGATTTGTTTCATAGATTTACTCCATAATAGATCGAATCATACCCTGATATTGGATGAGTTAGTTATCTTAAGTATGATGTTGCTGGTCTAGGACTTATTCCAAATTTTTTTGTCTATTTATAAATATTTTTGTTGTTCCACACGCTTTACTTTACCACAGATTGTTTTTAAAGTGGTTCCTTCATATAAAATTGATCATGAAACCTTGTTATACATATTTTGATTCATGGTTGTTAATTTAGAGGATTTTAACCACATTTATGGAAACCCCTTGGGTGTGCCAATTCAAACATCCCCCTTTTATTAAATTAATTATTTTCTTAGAAAATAATTGTTTTTAAATGTAATTTCCCTTGATACATGATCATTAATGGATGAAAATGCACCTATTTGGTGATTAACCTACTTATGGTCGGATTTACCCAAATAGGTAAATTCCCTTTCTTCCAATGGAACCTTCTAAGAGATTATTTATCCTTATAAATTGAATTGTCATGTTTGGTTAATTAAATGGATTTTTATTGATTTAAGTGTTATGCCTCACTATGTATTTCATTCCTTCAATGAGTCAAATGGTTTAATTGAAATGTTTAATAAATGGGGAATGTCCACACCATTGACTTCATGTTTAATTATATGCTTAATTTTAATTTTAATAAATGGAATTCCTTTGTTTATAATGGGTTATTTAAATTTAATGCATGAGAGGTATTTCATCATGGATTGTATTCTAAATATAGTGATTCTTTTATATTATGGGAATATTAAATTGAAGGTACAAGAGGTAGTGCCTCATGCCCATTTATGATAAATTGATTATGACTTATAAGTAGCATATATAATATGGTAAGGGATTGCTAATAATGGCACAAAATCACACACCCTTATATCAATTATTGAGTTCATGTCTTCTAATACAAGTGATACTTGAAGGATGTTGGGACGAGGCACCACATTTCCTTTTTATGGAGTCGACACAATGTTACACTCACCATACCATTTGTTAATAACATGATGTCACACACTCTATTTCTTGGTAGGTTAGGTACCCCACAACATGATATTTTAGGCTCATTAGAATGGTTATAGATTCTTGAATTATGCCCCAATCAAGTACATCACTAATATTCCTTGTATATGGTAATTTGGTATCAACAAAAACTTATTTCATATAAGTGGATTCAATATATAACTAAACTATATATATATTTAATTATAAATACATATATATATATATATATATTTATGGTTACTATTTATACAATCTTTCTGGAAGTGGGAAAAAGTAGGTGGAGTAGGCTAGGTGTTCTATTAGAGCATAATCCAACCTATTTTATTATTTCAATTCTATTTATTCTCTTATATTACCTTCAAACTACTTAATTTGTGTTGTACAAAATGGATTGGGATAGAAACTATGGGTGTTGGACAACTGATATTTATATCTCACACCCTGCTTGGGCCGCCATTGGATGGGGTACTAGAGTATACCATGTCTTTTGAAGACCATGAACTATTACTTGATATTTCTGTCTTGTACATGAGAGTTTGTTGTAGAGGACCGAGATAGGTCTCATGATGATCATAGAGATAACCATTGTGTAGTTATTATATTATTATATTGTATTACCATTTTAAATTCTTAGTAATTTTATTTATATTATACTCTGTCATACATGCATTGATGTAAACTGGTATTGGCCACTTTTATTCAGATATAATATTATTTTTCTTCTATATCTCTTTAATTTATTATTGTTTCCACTTTTGTCTACTATTTAATATATGATTTTCCATTGTGCTACACTATTCAGTATGGTATGGTCTCCCCACTCTCATATACTTAAACCCTTGCTACTAGTCGGCAACCTCTAGTTTATAAGGATGAACACTTGTGGCCATGTGACCCACCTGTTCTGCTATCGTAGTAATGGTAAGTTGGGTTAGTACATTACAAATAGGCTCATATTCGATGTTCGAGGCATTAATTGAGTTTAGTGTTTAGGTTTTACCCTAGGGGTTTAAAAAAATAGAGAGAGTTGGTTATTATGATCGAGTTTTATCATGGTCGGATTAATAAAATAAATAAATTATATTTTATTTAATTTAATAGTAGAGTTACCTAACCATTAAACTATATTTATAATGTTATGATAGATCCTCATTTTTTGATAGAGAACACAAGATTATTTTAAGAGATCGATGGTGGATCATTATTATATGAACAACCACTGGATAATGGATCATCGATCGATGTGAATAAAAATTCAAGAATCCATCCCACTATAATGATACAAATTATTACTTTTCAGTTTTTGATCCATCTTGAGGTAGGATGTTGTTATTTTAGGATTTAACCCCATTTTATTGTTCCTACCATGAAAAGAAAAGAATAAGCTAACAAATTTATTTTTGTATTTTGCATATTTCAGGTAAGGTATAGATTTATCTGGGAATTGAGGACATGGGTATTATTTTATTATCCTTTATTCTTAAATATAAAGGATACTAATGAAGGACAACAAAAAAATTTGATGTAGTCAGTTACTCATGTTTGTGGTTGTTAATTTCATCCGGGTTTCTTTACTAATCATGGACAAGTCTCTTGGTCATCCATTCTAAAAATACTGATAAATCAATTACAGTGTACACATTTCATTGCACAAAGATTTGAAATCATGGATCCAGTAATGTATCCTTGTCATGATTGATCTATGATAAATTAAGATCGATTGAGGATGTATTTTATGTTTTTATTCTTTTTATCATTGATTCATGACAATCAACTACATGATAGGATGATCATTGAATGGATAGGAAGGGTTGGAGCTCAGTAATCAATAATAGAAATGCAAGATGGTTATGTTCCCGGTTTTATGATTAGAGGCAAGGATAAATCAATGATCAGGGAAGTGGATGAAGTTGTGTGAAACAGAAATAAGATTATCAAAATTCCACTTTACATTGTGTATTGTGTATCTACATGTCGTGTGAGACCCCCAGGTGCAATGCTAGGGCTTTTGTATGAAGTTAAATATCACACAAAATGTGACCCCTGTTACATGGATTGTGACCCTGCCTAGGGACAAAACATGAACCTGGGATGGTAAATGGGAGTGGTCATAGACATGGTTAGTGGTACACGAACATGGAAATGGTTAGGAGTAAAAAGTAAATGACATGTTTTCTACACAGGGATAGACACAAACACGAGCACGACATGTGATACATGGGCATGCTATAATGGTGATTGGACACACCATTTACTTCTAGTACATTCTATCCACTCCGTCAAACATCGATTAGAACCCTTTTCATCTGTATCTTGGAAATGTTATATAAGGGATACTTCCTATAATCCATTCCTTAATGGTTTTTAATAAATTTCATCGTACATATAGGATTGTGATCCCTTCAGTTGGAATTCTTGAATAGAGTTGTTGGGATACTATTTTGAGGCCCAAAATGAGTTACCTTATCATTATCTTTCATTATGTGGAGTCCCTGGTATCATCCTGACCAAATATACACGTGTTTCAATCAACTAATTAGCAAGTTATTCCATATTGAGTTTTTTGTATACCCCACGGTCCTGGGTGTGATCATTATCTATGTATCATTCTCTTCGTAAATCTAGTGCATACTTCTTTTTTCATGGAAAAATGAGAATTAAATCTCAAATAGATTCCATCAATTCTATCTAACTCATAGAGCATGTTCTCTGAGAAAATTTCTATATGGATACTTTGACCTTGTATCATAGGTTGGCATTATGGTTGTTACTTTTCATTGAGACTATGTGTCTTTATTGAGTATATGTGTCCATTATTATAATATTTAATATAGATATATACCTTTATTGAGATGACTGTAATTCATGTTTTAATATTCTTAGTTTTTCTAGTATACCAACTGGGTATACTTATACTCCTCCTTGAATGGGATTTTCCTTCATTAGACATGTCTTATACTGATGACCGACCTTTTGACAGTGTCCTAGGGGACCTTGGGTAGGTAGAGCTTTGTGATCCAAACTGGATGAGGTGTATTATAGAAGTTATTGGGATAGTATCCCCCTTCTATACTTGTAGTTTGCGCTGGTTTCTGTACTCTTTATAGTGGGATTATATTAAGAAATTTTTTCTTCTTGTACTTATTGTCATACTCTAGTATTGGGATTTATATGTTTGCATGCATGTTTTATCAATTGATTTACATTTCTTAATTACATGGGATTGGAGATAGGTGTACCTAAATAGGTAAATAAGGATAATAACTCCCATTTTAGTGATATTCATACTCGACACTGGTCTCCAACTACTTTCATATTCACGACAGTCTTGCGGTAGTCTTGGTTGGGGCCCTATTGGGTCGGGTCAAGAAACTTATTTCTGGAATGTATTCATATCTTTCATCATGAATACATACATTTAAATAATATGGTTAGTGTACATATCATACATTTATCGATAAATATTATTTCTTTATATACATAATGTAAATAATACCACATCTAATTCTAAAACAATAGTTGGGTAATTTCTCTCCTAAACCTTCAATTGTTGTTATGCATAAGATATAACCATATCACTAAAAATGAGGAAACTTCCCATCCCCCTTTTCAATGTGCCACTATGTACCTGAATCCATTCTCTACTATAGGGTAATGTAAGAATCTTTGAACTGAATATCCATTACTTTAGTTTATTGAAATTTTTATCCAATTCATCTTTCCAAATGGACTTGGCTTCCTTTTGCGATAACATGGTGGCTAGATTATAATGTAATGACAAAATAACCTTAAATAATCAATTACATTAAACCAAAATATGAAAGAAAATTACATCTTTCATAGTGGTTGTCCTGGGACATCATTCAATAATAGGTGTCTTTGATAGATCCATAGCTATACAAACAGTTGGAATAAATGTAGTTGGGGTTTGGCTTAGTGGTAAGCACCCCTTAATCGTAATGAAAAATGGGGGTTCAAAACCCATTGGGCGCAGAGTACTGTAGGAGCACTGTATCAATAAAAGACACTGTAGCGGCGGTAGGGTAATGTAGCAGTGGTGGGTACTGTGCGGGACTGTAGCAGCACAAGTACTATTGCATTACTATTAAAATAATGGGTTTTGGGCCAAAAAATTGGGCCTACAAGCCATTTAATGGGCTAAATGCACACCAGGCCTTCAAGATATGTAATGGGTCTCCCTCTACCTAGTTAAAAAGGTATTTTCTTTCCATTAATAATAAATGAGGCTTAGACCCAAACATTTAAAAAAACACTAACAAATAAATGACCCAAAAATGAAATATTTTAGAGCCAAAATTTTAACATTGTAAAATTTTCATATATTTAATCCTTCCATAGGGTGTTTTTTACAATAACAATTTTATCTCTATGCTCTTCCTTAATCTTAGAATATATAAGAATGTAGTCTATAAAGTCTATGAAAAACCAATGAATGTAATCTCTAAATACTCTACTTATTAAATCCTTGAAAATAATGGGAGAATTAGTAAGAAAAAATAAAATCACTATAAATTAAAACTTTTTATAACTAATATAGAAGAATTTCATGGGTATGTATTCACTCTTGAACCTTAATTGATAATATCTAGGTCAAATATCAATCTTGGAAAACTATTTTGATCTTCATGATTGATTTAATAAATCAAAATTATCAGGAATATGATACTCACTATTGATTATAATCTTGTTCAATTATAGATAATCAATGAATATTTTCATTGATACAACTATCTTATAATAAAAATAAATAGGTTCACTCTATGGTGATTCACTTGTCCAAATGAATCCCTTATCAGGATTCTCGTAGAGTTTATTCTTTATTTATTTCAACTTAATAGGGGTCATTTTATATTTTTTTTATTAAAATTGGTGTAGCACTACATATGAGTTATATTGAAAACTCAAATTCATTATTTAGAGGATGATAATAAAAATAATCCATAAGAACATCAAAAAAACCCATGTAAAATAGGCATATCATTAAATTTTAGTTTCTCGATAATCATCTGAGATAAATACCCCTTTTGAATCGGAATCAAGACCCATATAATAGATTTTTTTTCAATTGTAATTATATATTTGTCCTCAAACTAAACATAGGATAGTTCAAAATATCCAAATTCAGTTTTTTTAATGGAAATTATTGTGGGATTTATGAAAGAAAATTAAAATACATGCCTATGAGGACACCAAATTAAATTAGTGGGAAAATAATGAGATCTTTTAGGAGTCATAATTCCACATAAATCAATTTGAGATGAATCCCAGACATGATATTACATCATTGTACCATTATTAGTTTTTAGTAAAAATTCTATTTGTGAATGTTTAGGTTTAATTGGGATACCCTTAGAGAATACTTCTTAAATAAATGAGTGGGTATATATAGAGAAGAATAACACATTAGTAGTTCTAGAGTGGAAGATAATTATACCATTAACCACTTTATTGTCATAACACACTTTAGAAATAGTTATCCCATGTGATTTCACTTTTCCTAATGGATTAAGAGGTTGTTTTAATATATTATCAAAATTATCTATCAGATTAGTGAAATGGATAGAAAAATTCCCAAAATCCTAGTATTTGAAATAATGGAGTGTGGGAGGTTCATTTTCAATGAATTTTTTCCATAGTTGAATTCTTCTTCTTTCCATCATATAACCATTTGATTTCCCAATGAACTTCCCCTCCATACTTAAAGCGTTTTCTAGTAAATTTTTGAGAATTTACTCCATATTTTCTTTAACACTTCAATCATACAAGAAAGATTATGTTTTTCTCTAGGTGGATTAATTATTATAATTACCATTTAATATAATCTTACATTTATTATACACACTATGAGATTTATGGTTAAATCCAATCATTATTTACACCTTGATAGAAAATTTAGTTTTTTCTTCATAGCTACCAAAGTTCTATGTGGATAACACCCTTAGAATCTGTGGTTTTAATAAACTGAGAAATAAATTAATCTTATATTGTAGTTCAATGATAATAACATAATGGTAACCTGAAAGATTTATAAAATTTTTATCATATGTACTAATGGATTCACCATAATTCTATTTTTTCTCATGAAATTCACTCTACACTTTAATATAAATAATAATAGGAAATTACATATTAAAAAACAAGTTCTTAATGTTATAAAATTTTGGATTCAATTCATCTAATTTACTTCTGTTCTTGATAAGATTACACAATTGATATTCTTCCTCTTCCAAATGATATTCTAAAAAAATAAATTTTTTAGGATCTAAACCCTGAATATTGAAATATATCTTCTAAATAGTAATGAACCTTTTCTAATTAACTATTGGATTAATTAACTAAACATATTATATATGATTCTACCTCATTAAGGAATCAATATAATTTATTTCCTTCATTTTACCATTTTTTATCTTGGTATGATTTATATGTTGAGAATGTTTCATAATCATTCCAAATATATTTTTCATTATAGATCCCATAAAAATTGATTTCATAGGAAGGAAATCAATTCATTATATATAACATTCATCATTAACATGTTTTTTTGGGTTCCATCCAATGACTAAAACAATAAATTATACTTCATAAAATAATAATTATACCATGAAACCAAATAATTATGAAAAATCATTTATTAGATTTCTAAATAATGAAACTTTATTTTTAATATATAAAACCATAGGTTTTTCCTTAGATATCCATGGTCATTGTTGATTCAAGTACTTTATAATGGTTGGTAGATAAAATTTTAATTAAAATAAGAATACCCGCACAGAGCTACAAACCAGGTGCATAGTAAGGGAACACACACTGTACACCCGAATGATGGTCGAGATATAATTGACCAACTATTTTCAGAGCTATTGTCCATATATGAATATATGCCAAAACAATATACACTATTAGTACAATGATACAGATTCTTCCACAAAAAACCATACCCCATTATTTACCATAACATATGATTTTCTATTATACATAGTATTCTCCAATAATGATGCATACTTTTTTGTTGAAATTATACTTATAATAATTATTTCATAGAGCATAAATCACATTCATATCATAAAGACTCCAAAAAACATTATTTTCATACATAATGAAAGAAAAATTATTCATCAAATAAACAAAGAATAATCCAAAATATTATAATGGCACAATAAATAGAAAATAATATAATGATATTAAGAAAATTTTGAACTACTTGATCCAACAGAATTACCTCACACATGAACGAAGTTGTAGAAATAAAATATCATCTTAGTAGTACAACATTCATGTTTTGGAAAAATGTATACAAAAGAATGAGAGAAATATAATTTAATGATGAATACATGGAATAATAGGTGTCTATAAGATGTTGGAAACCTATATGACCATTATAAATCTGATTGTTGGAATACTAATTTGACTATTTGAATACTAACTGGTCCATTTGAATAGTAATCTGACTATTAGGTGTAGTAATATGAAAATTATAATAATAAATTCACTTATGTAAACGTAAAATAAACTTTGACTATCATATAAAATAAAATAATATATATTTAATAAATGTTCTTAGAAAATAAATGTTTTAAAAAATTATAAACTAAGTTTTTGTATTTTTATAAAACATAATTATTTTAATCACAATATTATACATAATATAATTATTTAAATTAAAATTTATTTAAATAAATTATATTTTTATATATAAAATATGATATATTTTAAAGAATAGAAAATATTATTAAACCATATCTAAATTTCCAAAGGGTCATTACATTATTTATAAAATTAAAACAAGTAATTGTCAAATTAATGATTATTTTATTTTAAAAAACTAAATTTTGTTTTATAGAAAATTATTTGAATGAACTTTATTCCTTTTTAATTCTATATGTCCAAAAATATTTATAGATATTTTTTCTGTTTTTCTAAAATGGTTGAATTTTTTAATAGTGAAATACGATAATTTATAGTATTTAACATTAAATGACAAATACATGAGTTTTTGAGTCATGGATTATGTAAAATACCATTATATTTAACTCACATGCCCCATGTAATATATATATTTTCAATAATAAATACTAATTATAGACTTGATCAAAAATAATAAACTAATGAATATAATAATAAAAAACACCCATATCCACCCCTTATAAATACTACCCATCACTATCCCATCTCCTCAAACAATATAAGACTTTAAGCTACAAAAATATCTTCCAAATACCTTCCTAAACACTCTTTCTATCTCCAAGTATTTTATTGTCTCACAAAAATAGAAATTCCAAGTTTCTTAAGGGGTCATTCAAAGAGGTGATATTCAAGAGGTAACATTCTAAAACTACATCTTTTAATTTATTTTCTAATTATAACTTTTCTAATACTAATTCATAAAACATAGATTAATAATTATACTATAATAGATATGTTTTAATTTTATATTTATCATATAACATATTCTATCCACCTCTTTTCTTCCCTCAACTTATTAAAATAATAACGAAACCATTGTGCATATTATGTTGGTTAACTGCCTTTAGGGAAGATGAGTTTTCATTTTACACTAATGAATTCATGGTAGGTTTAAATTTATATATACTTATTTAAAATGATAAAAATATGTATATTTTATGTAATTTTAAATTTTGGAATGTGTATATGTCCATTACATTAAATAAAACAAAACTAGTTTGAGATTGTCAGAAAAATGACCAAACTAAACTAAACATGTATCATTAAAAATTTATTAAATGTGTCATCTAAATGTAATAAAGAAGAATATATGTGTTTATTTAAAATTATTTATGTGAATTAATATAATTTTATTTATATTTTGGAGTAGTAATCCAATTTTATACAAATTTTTTAATTAGACAAAATTGAACAGACCATGAAACCATGAAACCAACGCTCCAAGAAAAGAATTGAAATTTATGACTTATAAAAATGTCCATAAAATGAACTTAATAAAATTATAATAATTTAAAATATATGTAAGAGGTTCTTAATTAATTAATTAATTAAGGAATATAATTTTACTCTCTAAGTCATTAAGTTCATGCTCGTAATGCATTCAGAGATAAGGTAGATAATCTCTCAGAACCTCCATATTTCATTTAGAAAATGATTTATCTTTATTTGTATCAATTTATGTCTTAATTATTGATATATAATTATACAATATTATTTAAATATTTTTAAAAAATATATATCAATTTCAATTCACCATCATTAGATGAGCTAAAACATATTTTAGAAGGTTCCATTAATTTCATTCGGAAAGTAGATTAATGGGAACTTCACTCTTTTCATTTACTCTTTTAAAGTACCACTATATGAAATATTTGAAAACATAAATTGTTTCTAAAACCACTCATTATTATATGAAGAATAATTTTATTTCACTTTTAGATTCTTAGAAATTATTATTCCCTTACCCAAATTGATGTCTCTGTACTCTTTCCTCAAAACCCTCTCTTAAGTAGAACATTTACAAAGACACTCGACCAATCTTCTTCATGTATTAAAATAAGTAAGAAGTAATTTATAATAATATATGATCATGTTTAATTAATTAACTCCCAATAAATTTGTAGTCCAATATTTCCAGAAAACAATTATGATAAGAATTTTAGTTATTCCTTTTGACATGATAATGAAACCTACTTCCTTCCCCAAGAAATATTTTTGTTTACGTATTATGATTGATTTATTTAAGTAGTACACATATTATTATATATTATATGAAGATTTCATCAATATAGTTCTCCAATGGGTTGGTTAATGTTTTAGTCTCACGAAATGATATGTATGGGATTATCAAGTAAACCTAATCCATTATGGGACTCTATCAACCATGTGATATCATCATGGAAGTTAGACCTAAATCATATTTGTGCCATGTTGTGTGATTCTTAAACATTCAAAATTCCCATGATATGATAATTCCATTTTATTTATGTTAGTCCTATATATGTTTATTAATGATCCATTCCTTTTACGTTATCTTGTTATGACTTTTGACTCATATATTATGCTTCATTCCAATTTTCATTCCCTTAATGGGATTTCTATCTCACCACATTATTTATGTATTCCATTGATTATCCTATGTAGTTCCACATATCAATGGGAGTTAGGATTTAAAATTTATATTACTAAAAATTTGTGTTATTCTAGCATCATTTTTTATAATTATGCACCTATTCTTCCAAACACACTAGGTTTTTTTGATCCTTTCTACTATTTAAGGAATATTTATGATTAAAATCATATACTAAGATGTCTAAAAGTCTATGGTTTTTATATATACTAATGTTTGTATTTTTAGTTACCTAATAATATTTTCCATATTTATCTAGAACTTCATTTGATACTAACTATACTGACCCATACAATGAATACATAGATATTAATTCATAATAGATGAATATTCAATATATTTTAAAAATACACATCTACAGACCATAAAGGTTTATTGTATTAGAATACTAGATACAAAATCTTCTTATATCATAATACATCTTCAATATATTCCATAAATATCATCCCATATATTACTATTCTTAAACATACCCAACATGAATCCTTAATTCATAACCTAGGGAAATGAATCATTATAAATGGTGGGATTAGATTCTCAGCAATGGAAAACATGGTAGATATCCATAAACACATAATAGTAAAAATACCATAAGGGCAAGAGAACATGATACAAAATTTTAACACAAAACCCATAATATCTAAAATCACATTCTTCAAATATTGAATAAATATTTCATGTTCATAATAAATGATTCATAAATTAATCAAATAAAATAACCCCTGAGAGCATATCATTGGAAAAAAATTTCTTTTTTTATACACATAATCATAGAAAAGGATTTGTTTGGTAACACCATAACCCCATAATCCAGGATTTGGTGCATTATTTTATTACATTAGCATGTTTACATAGAAAACAATTCCAATAGACCGATTAGTTTTGAATTATTTGAAATCCATATTACATTTGTACTACCTGTATTACATTTGGAAATATGAAATATAGACATGATACATTAAAATGAAAATAAACTACATCCTTGAATGCTTATTCAAATATTTATTCTTCATAATTGGGGGAAAGGAAACAAAATAAGCGTGATCTCAAATGCTCAGTAAGGGTAAGTATAGTGGACGAAATAATGAATCAAATGGAATAAATTAACATGGAAAGGTAAAAAATTAATAATATGTTCTATTCAAATAACTTGATAAGGAAATACTAATATGGAAAGGTAGGAAACTAAAAACACATGCCATTAGATCAATAAACTTAAAATGAAATGAATCCAAAGATATGTTGATGAAAAATATCATGGGTAAATAATTTTTGAATTATTTATAAATAAAATACTTAATTACTAGGCATCATGTTTCTTAGAAACATGATATTGTTAATATCCATAGATATTTTAAACTATTTTTCAAACTAATTCACCGCATAAGAATACCGATGCTTCGAGGGGTATACATTAGTCGGTCCCTAACCCATAGGGATTTATATAAACAGTCCCCAACCCATGTATTTAATGTAAAAATCAGGAACATTTACTAAATAAACAATGTGTTTTATCGAAATGAATCTGTATTTAATAGAAAAGATAGGTTTATCAATAATTTTTAGTTAATAAAATAATTTTCAAAGTTAACACCATATGTACAATGTTGTACTGTTTGTATATAATAAAATACAGAGTGTTAGATAATTGAGAATCAAGGTAAATTGAAATGTAAAATTATTACAATAAAGTTATTTTTTCATGAGAATGTTTACAAACAAAAAAAGGAACTGACTTTGCAAAGATAATCATCAAAAATATTCTGGAGAAGAATAATATTTAGGAATTCCGAAGTGTCATGTACCACATTGAAACATTGTAATAAAATTATATAGAATTTTATGTCATTAAATGATACATATAATATCATTAGAATAATTTAAATCATGATATAATATGAAAAAGGTAGTATATAAAAAAATAAAATTGAATTGGTACATAAAACCGAAAAAGTCTCAATGGAATGTAAATTGAGATGAAATTACCCTTCCTTAACCATATTTTTATGTGTTATTTATATTTATTTATAGTGGTTTAAAATATGTTAATAACTTATAAAATAAATAGAATCATGTAATTAATATCATATATTAACTTCATGTAATATTTTATTACATGTTTGTTAAAACCCTTTCAATATTTATACAATTTATTGTGTTAATTGCCTAGTTTTCTCAAGTATGTTTTCACTTGTGATTTGTAACTCAAGTTTATTATATCATGATTTAATCATATCCATAATTTTATCCATGGATTAATTATCATATATATTCCTTATATATGTTTTTATATTAGTCCATTATATTTGGATATTAGAAATGAATTGTACCATTCTTGGAGACAGTAGCTCCTATGTATGCATGAACACTACTTTCCTTTCTTTATTGTTTCAAATAATAAAAAACTCATAAATATTTATATTATAATTCTAGTATCATTAATTTGTAATATATGTTACATAGGATAATTAAAATCATCCTTTGTTACATTCCATGTAAGGCATGAATGAGTCATATCCCTTTGATGAGTGGTATTCCACACTTCCTCAAATACAATTATCCTGTTGACATAAGATTGACCGAATAAAGGTATGTTATAATTAAAAATTATTGAAGAATAGAGACATTATAAATATAATATATATCATATGTAAACAGAGT
Source organism: Viscum album (assembly GCA_963277665.1). Taxonomy (NCBI): domain Eukaryota; kingdom Viridiplantae; phylum Streptophyta; class Magnoliopsida; order Santalales; family Viscaceae; genus Viscum; species Viscum album. The sequence goes on along the minus strand of OY728143.1, from coordinate 2,078,086,979 downwards.
ATCCATCATAATGTCTCCCATGAGAGGTGTTATATGATAAATGAAATATCATCATTTCTTGTTGTAGAAGTTCTACGTACACAGAAATAGTATGTCCGTTACAAATTAGATTTAGGTGTGTGTAAGTGTAGATAGAATTAATAACATAAAATAATACAAGTGTAAATAGGATACTGGTGTTGTTATTTAATCATGGAACAAGAATAGTATATAGAGTGGATAATGGAAATTTAACTCGAGATAATGAGAGAAGATGTTACCTATTAATCAGGTAACTTCATTTAGTTTTTAATAAAAGACTTCCTTAAATGGATTTCTTCACAAGGGTAGGAAAATAGTATTATTGGAGGGGTATTTAGAAGATATTTTGTTAGATAATGTTCAATCAAAATTTTCTTGAGATGTGTGAGGATGTGGAAAGAGATGAGTCCTTTTTATAGTGGAGGAGGAGTGACACTCTTGTAATATTTTGATAATGGATTTCCATGCAAGTTTTTAATGTTGAAAGTGGATACAATAATAGAAGAATTTCTATAAAATAGATAATATGGTCTAAGTATTTCCACAAAATAACATTTTGACAAGTTTATAGGTCATTTTGGGCTTTAAGGTTTGGTTTAATAGATTATTAAGCTTCATTTAACCTTAATCGTTGTAATTAATATTAATCATTTTCACTAAACTTTTTTCTCAACAAAAAACATGGTATTATTAAAAATTATATAAAATTATCATTAAAAAAGGAATAAATTTTTACAAATGAGAAAAATATAATTTGAAGAAATTATTTTAATTTAATCTCTTTGATGTGATGACAATGTAGGTTTTATGGTAAAAACATCCAAAAAATTGTTATGATTTATAGTGAATTTCAATGTCAAATTGATTCGAAGGAGGTAAATTGGATTAAATGATAAGAATTTTATCTAATGAAACTTTAATAAATATAAAACATAATTTATCATTATAAATAAATTATATTAAAAATATTTTTTGAATTAAATATCAGTATTTTTCACTATTCATTAAAAAATGAAACTTCACAGAAAAATAAATAAAATTAAACCGGAAATAATTTTTATATTTCTATTCCATAGAGGATATATTTTTTTATTCTATAATCCATAAAATTTATAAATATATTATTTGAAATTTATTCTCTATTAAAAGGCGATAAAAATATCTTAACAAAATTTACAATTTTATGCATAATAATGTGTTTGTTTTTATCATAAAAGTATAAAATATATTGGATGGATATAAAAAATATTTAATTTATTATCTAATATATTAATCAGGTTAATATACCACACTAATTGTAATTAATTTAATTTATTAGCGTATAAAAGATGTTTATGAAAAATAAAATTTCCTTTATATTCAATCAGTTCCTATATTCATTTCTAATTCACTTGTAACCAATGGATTCATTATATATATATGAAAACAATATATTTTTATAAGTTAGTTAATACTACTTATATCCACTAATTTAATATCCAATTTAATTATTTTTATATTATAAAATAATAGTATTTTAATATTATATTTTTGTTTGTTAAAACTTAGTCTTTCATGTAATGTAAGCTTTCAAAGAAAGGCATTCTTGTGTGTAATGAAAGCTAACAAAGTGTTGAGTGAACTGAAATATTTAGAAAATATTTAATCCATTTAAATTTTAAACAAAATATAAATTCTTAGGATATTATATTCTCTATTTTTTTGGTGGTGGTGTGATAAATTCCATCAAATATAGTGTCTATTATTTATAATTTTAGGGTGTTACCTTATACCCATATAAATTAAATCATTTCATCATAATTTTAAAATAATCTCAGTAATATATGGATTGAAAAATAAATATTTTGAAACACCCACATTGTAAAAGGGTTAATATAACATATTCTTAATAAAATAGAAAGTAATGTAAAATGATCACGTAACCATGTTCTATAGTATGATGACATTGGTATTAAATGAAACCATGGACACAGAAGAAAAATATAACAATAATGTCCTGTTGGAGAGTGCTAGAGAACATGGTTAGGATAAAGATGAAAATTGGAATGCTCTAAAATTTTGATGATCGATCGGCCATTTGATTCATCGAAAACAATGATACAAGGAAAAAATGTTTGGTTTCAATATGATTTTTTATGGAGTTGAGTAATTATTTCACACTCTAAGAATATTAGTAAATATACTTAGTGAATTTCTATAATTACAATCTTATCCTTTTTCTGTGCCTGGAAAAATTCCTACATAATATCTTAAAACAATATTAATCATATTGGGATCAAATATATCATTCCCTAAACCCACATCCCAAATTCATCTTAAACCATTTCATAAATTCCAAACTTGTCTAAAATATTATGATTCAAAAAATTATAATGATGGTCACTGAATATACAAAATGAACTAATAATTATCCTTTAATAAACATGATGCAACTCTAAATTTTCACATTTTGAGCATGTCAATAACTACATCATGCATCCTCTTGAAATATGGTAATAACTGAAATTACCATAAAACCTTATTGGAAACAAAAATTATTACTTATTACATAAGTAATAAACATGTTTTTGGATATATTAACTGAATCCAATTTTTTTTTAACTATATTAGTGATGGAATATACAACGTTAAGACAAGTCAGTAATCAATTCCAATGTACTCTGCACTTGTCAAAATCAATCATTTCTTTACCATTATCACATCATCAGGAACATATTAAGTACTTTTATTTCATCAATCAAATGTATTCATGAAAGTTTAACTTTATACTAAATAACTTTTCTTTTTACCATATATCATATGATCTCAAATATTTATTGAAAAATTATTACATCACAATCATCATATATTTCATAAATAATACAATTAGAACATCATAAACAAAATACTTTAACAACATATTTCATAGATACAAATATTGAATTAAATTAAGATTTCAACATTAATTGTGTCAATAACAAATGATTTACCTTTTTTCATTAGCTACTTCGTAGGTATGTTCTCTTGTGACTTGTGGAATTCATTTCCATAGTGCCCCATGTCCTTGTAGTTGTAAAACTGAATAGTATTTGGATCCTTCTTCCCTTTTCATTATTTTTTCCGGTGACCATTTTCTTCGAACATATAACAAACTCCCAATCCTTTATTGAATTTATATTGGTGACTATTTCCACAATTATCAAATTATGGAAAATCCTTCATTCCCTTTATCTTCTTTGAGTTATTACCTTTTTCATCATGTTTAGAAGACATATTCTTCTCCTGGTTTATCTTCAAGCCATAAGACCTAGAATTTTTTTTCTCTATCCTGATAAAAAATAAAAATATTACATCATCTGCAGAAAAATTTGAAGAAAATTGTGTCCTTGTGAAATTTTGATTAAGTTCTTCAAAAAAATGATCAATATTACAATTAATGTTTTATAAGAAATATGTAGAATACCATGTCAACCTGTTAAAGGTTTCTTCTTACTCAACAACACATTATTCCTCCATTTTATTTTAACTAAGGAACTTCCTATTCATATCAATTTATTGATCACAAGGAAATTATTTATCATACAATGTCTTCTTAAAATTTCTCTATTCCATGTGTTAAATTTCTTATTGCTCCGATATATTTTTGATCAAAGTCCATCACTAGTCATCATCACCTTGGAAAAAATAGACCTCAAATGTAATATTTTTTTTTGCATAATTTTAAGGATGTAAATATATTCTTTATAGACCTAATCCATTTCAAAAAAAATTAGATTAATAGTCCCACTAAAAACAGGGGATTATACGACATAAAGTGATCCAATATAAAAGATTATATCCATGTAATATGTTTCTAAATTAGGGAAAGGTTATTTTTCATAACCTGAATAAGAAACCCTAATATATCCATTGCATTATCAATTCCAAGACCAGATTTATCTGTTTCCTCAGTAGGTAAATATCTACATTTCCCATGAGTATGGCTGCAATTATTCCTTCTATATTTCATTTCAAAACAATGTAATATAGAGTATTAGATCATAATTTTATGAACATTGTGAAAATCTAAATATGGTATAACACATAACATAAATTTTTGAATTGTGAATCATAGAATCCTAAAAATTGGTTATTTAGGGAAAATATTTATTTTTAAATCCTTTATAATGGTAGGTATAGAAAATGTTTACTATCCTAAGTGTATCCTATGGGAGTTTCAAACCAGGGGTGTAGTATGGCCCATTTTTATGTACCAGGTCACCATGAGTTAGGCCTGGAACACCTTGTAAGAGTTATTACTACTAAGTACATATGTTCGAAAACTAAATTTACTTATAGTATCTAGATAGGGATGTATTCCTAGTAATGCAAACATAATCACTACCTAACCAAAATTCTAAAATTTTCTTGCATACTTATCCTAAATTTCTATGTTAGGGTTGTGATTCCTAATCTATGTGTTCTAAATCTAGATTCTATGGTTGCTAATAAATTCATTTGATATAAACTCAAACACCCTGACTCCAGAAGCCTAGTGCCAGTGAATTATTTTTTAAAATTTGTAAGCTTACAAGGAATCAAATCCCAAAGGATATATTAGTTCAGAAGTCTTGGAATTACATATTACATACTTGATGCCTATAATACATAGGGAAATATGAAATGAAAACATGATACTTAATAATAAAATAAACTAAATACTAGAAATATTATTCAAATATTTCTTCTTCATAACCCAGGGAAAGAAAACATAATTTGGGTGAGATTAAATTTACACAAAGGTATGTAATCAATAATATATAATGAATCAATATGAATAAATTATCATAGAATAGTAAATAGCTGATAGCATGTGACATTTGAATAACTAGATATGGAAATTCTAAAATAGAGAGGTAAGAAACTAAAAACACATTCCATTAAATAAATAAACATAAAATGAAATGTATCCATAATATGTCAATGAAAAATCGCATGGATAAATAATGACTAATATCTCAATGATGTCAATGCTTAATTATTAGATGTGATTTTTCCCAATAAAATGATTCCATAATGGTCATGAAATAGTTTAAATGAATTGGCCAACTAATTCACCTTTTCATACTATCGATGCAACAAGGGACATTCATTAATTGGTCACCAACCATTAGGCCTTTAATAAACGGTCCCAAAACATGTATTTATTGTCCAAATAATTCCTCATTTGTTTAACAAATAATGTACTCTATCAAAATGTATCTATATTGAATAAAATATATGGATTTAAAAATAATTCCCAATTATTCAATTAACTATCAATGTAAACCAAAAATGTAAAATGATATATGGTTTTGGCAACAATAATATACATTGTGTGAGATTATATATATTAAATTTAATTTCCAATGAAAAATTATTAAAATATAGGTATTTTTAATGGAAAGTTAATAATCACAAAGTATGGCAGTTTTTATAGATAATCTTCAATAACATTCTTGATGAGAATAATATTTAAACATTCCAAAGTGTCCCATACCACATTGAATGATTTGAATCATAATCTCCCGAAAGGAATGACATTAAATGAAAAAAATAATATCATGATAATAATTTTTTTAATTATATAACGTGAAAATGTTAGTGTATACACAATATAAAAGTTAATTGGCACATAATAACAAATAAGTCTCATATAGTGTAAATTGAGAAAAAATTACCTTTATCATTCCTTATGTTGTGTGGACATTGTAATATTATATAGTGGTTTAAAATATTTTAATAACTTATATAATAACTATAATAATTATTATATTAGCATATATTAACTTCTTATAATATTTGTTTACATGGCTGTTAAGAGTCTATCATTTTTTAACTATTTCAGGTGTCAGTTGCCTAGTTTTCTTGAGTATGTTTTGACTACTGATTTTTCGCTAATATTAATTAGATTACTATTTCCACATATCTAGAATTTAAAACATGATTTAATTATCATATTAGTTAAATATATATTTATTTATAGCTGTCGATTATATTTGGATATTATAAATGAAGTGCACCGCCCATGGAGATGGTAGGTCGTACATACAGATGAACACTACTTACATTTATTTGTTCTATTAAAAGAATGAAAACTAAATGATTCATATTTATATTATAAGTATAGTATTATATATACTTTTATATTTCTCTTAGGTTTATTAAAACCATCCTTTATATGTTCAATGTATGGCATGAACGAGTCATATCTCTTTGAGGGGAGGTAGTTCACACTTCTTCGAATGAAATTATCATATTTAATAAAGATGGAAAGAATAAAGGTATATTCTAAATAAATATTTCATAATAATAAATAAATTATATATATCATATATATATATCATATATAAAAATATTTTTCATCATAATGGCCACCATGATAGGTGGTTAAGGAAAAATGAACAATCATCATTTTGTGAGGTAGTAGTTCACCGTACATAGAAATAATATGTTTGTTACAAGTTTTATGGAGGTGTGAGTGTGTTTAAGAAGCAGTAATAATATAAAGATATACTAGTACATTTAGTGTAATTTTTTCGGTATGTATGCATGGAATTAGAAAATTATAGGGAGTGGAGAATTGAAATGAAACTAGAGATCTTGGGAGATGATATTACATATTAATCGGGTAACCTATTTTTGTTTGTACCAAAAGGCTTCCTTAGATGCCTTTAACACCAAGGGAAGGATTATAGGATTATGGTAGGAAGTCATAGGAGAAATTTTGGATTATATTTGTCTATAAAATGTGGCTTTATATGTGCAAGGAAGCTGTTGGATAAGAGCCATTTTTATAGTGGACAAGGAGTGGCACTCTTGTAATCTTTTAGAAAAAGAATTTCATGCAAATTTTTCATCTTTAATGTTGATAAAATAGTGGTAATGTTTTTAGAAAGGAGATTATAGGGTATAAATATGTCTATCCAATAGATTTCATACTAGTTTAGATGTTGTTTTGGGTCTTATAGTTAAGGTTTAGTCCATCATTAAGATTAAATTAACATTAAATGTTGCAATTATTTTTAATCAATTTCTCTAATATTTTTTGTAGAAAAAAAGTTCGAATTATTATAAATTATAAATTATGATTATTAAAAATATTTAATTTTTTTCCCAATTCCAATCACATAATTGGTAGAAATTAATTTAAATTTTATCCATCAAACAGGACAATAATGCGAGGTTTTAAGGTAAAAATGTCAAAACGTTTACTTTATTTTTATAATTAATTTCAAAGAGAACATCCTTTTAATTTACTAAATTGGATTAATATATAAAAATATTAAATAACTAAAATATTAAACAAATATAAAATAAAATTTATCCTTCAAAATAAATGAGATGAAAAAGCAGTTTTTGAATTAATGTTTAGTATTATTTATTATTCAATCAAAAATTAAACATCACAAAAAAATACCAAAAATTGTTTCTAACCTAATTTTTAGGTTTATCATTCAAATATTATATTTATTTTGACATATATAATACATAAAAGTTCGAAAATATATTTTGAATATTGGTTCTCCGTTAAGAGGAATTAAAAATACCTTAAAAAAATATAGTTTTTTATGCATAAAATTGTGTGTGTTTTTTATTAATCCTATCAAATATATAAGATTAATATCAAAAACATTTGATTGAATAAATAATATATATATTAATGTTAATAAAAATTATTAATTTTAATTAATTTAATTTATTAGGGTATAATAACTTTGTGACAATAATAATATTTGCCTTTATATTCAATCGATTTCCATATTCATTTATAATTATCTTATAAAAAATGGATTCATTTTATATGTCCGTAAACCATATATTGTCATAATATAGTTAATAATATTTATAAATCCTAATCTAATAGAGAGGTCATGTCTTATTCTGTTAACTTATAATATTTTAATAATATGTTTTTGTTCGTTAAAACGTGGGTATGCTTATAATATAAGCTTTATAAGAAAGTCACTCTTTTTTGTAATAAATGAGAACTAGATTTTGAGTGAATTGAATTATGTGATATATATTTAATATATTTAAAATACTAAATAAACTATAAATTCTTGGGATATTTTATTCTGTCATGCGCTTGCTGATACATGTGATATATGCTATCAAAATTCAATGTTCTTACTTTATAATTTCATGGTGTTAATTTTATCCACACCTTAATTAAATTGTGCCCTTGAAATTTATACTTTATTTTAGAAACAGAGGGATTGAAAAAAAGACAATTGTTAAAGGACCCACATTATAAAAGGGTTGATATCAAATATTTATAATAAAAGATAAAAGAACATATAATGAACATGTTACTAAGTAGTGTAGTAGGACGACAATAGTGGGAAATGAAAAAATGGATAATGAGTAAAACTCTATAAATCATGTTCCAATAGAGAGTGTTGGAGAAAAATGTGATGAGAATGTTGATAATCAGAAAACCGTAAAATTTTTATGATCTAAGGGGAATTTTATTCATTGGAAACAAAGGTACTATGAAAATATTTTTGGTTTCAAGATTATTTTTCCTAGAGTTGAGTGATTCTTTCACTCTATAATAATATAGGTAAATATGATTAGTACATGTGTATAAGAATAATTTTATCCTATAGTCATTCCTTGAACTATTTATACATATCCTCTTAGTGACATATTCATCATATAATGATGTAATATATCAATCTATAAAACCACATCAAAAGTTTAACTAAAACCATTTCATAAATGGTTGAATTTTCCAAAATACTATGATACATCACATTAGAAATATGGTCATTGAAATTCTAAAATTTACTTATCAGTATCTTTTAAAAAACATAAAGTATAACTAAATGTTCCCTTTCTAAACTTCTGAATAAATTCATCATGTATATTTTAAAAACATGATAATAACTCAACTTACTATAAAAGCTTTTGAAAAAACAAATAATTCATTTTTACTTAAGTAATACATATGTTGTTGGATATATTCCTTAAACCCAAAAATGTTGTAAACTCAATAAATGATATAATAGAACACTTTTGAAGAAGTCATTAATAAATTAAAAGGAAGTCAGAACTTGTCCAAATAAATCATCACCTCACCGTTATCTCAACATCAAGAACATATTAATGATTTCATTTCCCTAAATCATTTGTTTTCAGAAAACATTAAAATTCTACTAGATAAATTTCATAGCACCATTCAGAATATGTTCTAAATTTTTTATTGAAAATGTATTGAATAATAATAATCATACATTTCATTAGTCATAAAAACGAGAACACTGTAAACAAAATTATTTTAAAATATATTACAAAGATCGAAATACCAATGTACATTAATCATTCCCCTTTGGTTGTATCAATAACATATTCTAGAACTTGATCCATTATCTTCTTCGTAGGTATATTCTCATGATGTTTGGCACATTAATTTTCCTAGTTCCCCATTTCCTAACATTTTAAACAATACATAATAGTGTTTTACTTCCTCCCTTTGCAATTTTTTTCTAGTAACTATTATCTCTAAATATATAACAAACTACCAATCCTTTACTGAATTTACCATGGTGATTTTTCCATAGTTATACCATTTTGGAAAATCATTCATTCCATTAATCTTCTTTTAGTTATACCATTTCCATGGTGTACAAAAGACATGTTCTTCTATTGAATTCCCTTAATCCCATAGAATATTGATATTTCATTCTCTATCATTATAGTACATAAAAATATTCCATCGTATAAAGAAATTTTTTTAGAAACATATTCCCTTGGAATATTTGGCACATATCCTTCAAATAAATGACCCATCTTACGTTTTATGTTGCATTTGAGATCCATAGAATGCATTTCTAACCTAGTAAAGGATTCTTCAAACTCCACAACACATTCTTCCTCCCTTTTCCTTAAACTAATGACCATCATATTCATCTTAAATTTTTGATAACATGGAAATTATTTATCCAATTATATCATCATTAAATTTCTTCATTCCATGAGAACAATTTCTTCTTTCTTTATTGTATTTTTTATCAGAGGCCACCACCAGTCTACACCACCTTTGAGAAAATAGACAAAAAATGTAATCTTTTCCTTTTTTCGCTACATTCCATGGAAGTAAATATATTTTCCAGATAATTAATCCATTTATCATCTAAAATTAGACTAGTAGTCCCAATAAATGATTGGGTATTCTTCCCCATATAGATATCAAATCTAAGAGATTATATCCTTGGAATAGTTTTCCCGATTTTATGATGTCATTTGTCATAACCTGACTAAGCTTCCCTAATATATCTATAATGTTCTCAGTTCTAACACCAACTGTATTTGTTTCCTCAGGAGGTAAATCTCTACATTTTCCATAAGTACTGATAACATTATTATTTTTAGGTTCCATTTCTGAACAATGAAAATAAATATATTTTATAATAATTTTTTTAAAATTGTATAACTCTAGATATGGTATATCACATTATATAAATTTGTTTATAATGAATCCTTTAATAATAAACACTGGTTACATTGGGGAAATATTTAATTTTAAATCCTTTATAATGGTAGGTATAGAAAATGGGAACCGTTCATAGCATATCCATAGGGATTTTCAATGTAGGTGAACATTAAGACCCATTTTCATGTATTAGGTTACCCCAAGTTAGGCTCATAACACCTTGTCAGAGTCATTACTTTTAGGTACATCAATTTCAGAACCACATCCACTTATTGTATCCAGACATGGATGTATTGTTATGAATACCCACATAATCACTAACTTAACAAAATTAGAAGTTTTTTTATACATTTCCTAAATTAAAATATAATTATTTTTATCCCTAATATAAAATTTATAAATCTAGTTGGAAGGTTATTGGAAAACTTCATTTGATACCAACTGTAACACCCTGACCCAAGAAGCCTGGTGTTAGTGAATTATTCTATTACATCGACATGTTTACAGGAAAAAAAATCATGAAGGGAAAATCATTTTAGCAGTATTTGGAAAGATATATTACATACATGATACTCATAATACATTGGAAATTATTAAATAAAATCATGATACATAAAAATAAAATATACCGCATCTTTGAAATATTATTCAAATAGTTCATTTTTATAACTGAGGGAAAATAAACAAAATAAAAGTGATCTAAAATTCATAGTAAGGGTATGTAAAGAATAATAAATAATGAATGAATAAGAATGAATTAACAAGAAAGGTAAATAACTGATATCACATGACATTCAAATAAATAGATAAGGAAATACCATTATGGAAAGGTAAGTAATTGAAAACACATGCCATTAAATAAATGAACTTATAATGAAGTGAATCCATTAATATGTCGACACAAAATCAGATGAATTAATAATTAATATATTATAAATAAATGAAATTCTTAATTACTAGAAGTCAGGTTTCCCAAGAAAATGATGGATTCACCATCAAGAAATAATTTAAACTATTTAGTAAATTAATTCATCTCATGCAACTACTGATGCATCGAGGGGATTTCATTAACTAGTCCCCAACCCATTGGGAATGAATTAAATGGTCCCCAACTCATATATTGTATTTATAATTCATTCTTCAAATAATAAATAAACAATTTTCCATATCAAAATGTATACATATTGAATAGAAGATTTAGATTTATCCACAATTACTAAGTAATGAAATATTTGTCAAAGTGATCAATGTATGTAAAATGATATATGGGTTAGGAGATAATAATCTCCATTATATGAGATTATAGATATTCAAGGCAATTTAAAATGAAAAATAATTATAATAAATTGTTTCTTTCATATGAAATTTTACAATCACATTAGGAAGTCAGTTTTCATATATAATCATTAAGAATATTCTTGAGGAGAATAATCTTTAAACACTCCAAAGTCTCCCATACCAATTATAAACTATTGAATCATAATATACTGAAATTTATGAAATTAAATGAAACATAGAATATCACAATAATAATTGGATCAATGATATAACATTAAAAATTTACTATATACACAATATAAAAGTGAATTTTCACATAATAACAACTAATTCTCAACAAAATGTAAATTGAGATGAAATTCTCCTAGCCTAACCATATATAGGGTTTTTGGTCTCTATAATCATATATAGTGGTTTAAAACTCGTTAATAACTTATAAAACAACTATTCACATGTTAATAGAATCATGTGTTAATTTCTTCCAATAATTTATTACTTTTTTTGTTAATTTTTTTTGTTATTTTAACTATTTTGGGTGTTAATTCCCTAGTTTTCCTAAGTAGATTTTGACTTGTGATTTTTTGTTACGATTAATTATATCATCATTTAATTATATAAATAATGTATAAAATAAATAAATTATCATATATATTCAAAATACATGTAATTATAGTAGTCCATAAAATTTGGAGAAAATAAATGTTGTTCATCGTTCATGGACATGGTAGGTCTTACGTATGCATGAACGCTACTTTCATTTCTTTATTATATTTGAAAAATGAAAAATAAGTGATACATATCTATATTATAATTCAATTGTCATATATTGGTTATATATTTAACATGGTATTAGTAAAACAATTATTTATACATTCCATGTTTAGAATGCATGAGTTATATCGCTTGTAGGGGCGGTAGTCCACACCCCCTCAAACGAAATTATCGTATTTACAAAGATTGAAAGCATAAAGGTATTGTAACACTCGGGAATTTTATGAGAAATATTTTGTTTTTATGTTATATAAATCATAAAATGAATCTTTCACTACACACAACACTATCTTGTCTTGATTTACACGCAACCACGACCTTCCTTGATAGCTTGTGTTGTACGCAATACCGAGTTTCACTAAACAACGATATGCTATTAAAATATTATTAAAACAAGAAATTATGAATAGTAAAACCCACCTTTTGAAATTTTATAAATTTTATATTTCAAAATGGACTTCATTTTTGGATTCGGAATATCGAAATTAGCCTAGGGTGAAATTTTGGTATTTCTATGAAAACTTTCAATTTTTTGATGAATAGTGAAAACACTGGGTTACTATTTAAAAACCGACTTTTTATTTAAATAATTCTTTATTTTATTTAAATTTATTTTAGGTCAAAATTGATACATAATACCTATATAAGTTCAATTCAATTCATTGGAGTATTTTATAATAATTTTAGATATATAAAAATTTTATTGAACTTTTCACCGTCTTTTACCCACCTCCTAGGAGAATTTTCAAAATTACAGAAAACTTAATTTTACCACTTCTGTGAGTGGTGTTTCGAAAATCCGAGAGACATAGTTAATATCAAGGACTAAAATGTGGTTCAATGAGATGAAAATAATTTTTGGTGAATAGTAACTTTTCCTTTTTTTACCATGGTTAAAAGTAAATAGGCTAATTAAGGGTAAAAATGATATTATTATTACTCTAACACATGTTCTAATTCTATTGGATAAGTGTAATTCGACCCAAAACAACCTTAGGAATAACATATGACCATTTATGCCCACTTGGATTAGATTAGGACATTTATTATTAATTTATTTAAAGAAGGGTTAAAATAGTTAAAATCAATGTTTAATAACTAAATTTTTTTTAATATAGAGTTATACATAAAACAAATTTGACTATAAATATTAATTAGGAAGATAAAAAGATTTATTACATAATGATATTTTATTTGAAAATTTTAGACATTAAATAATTTACTTTATTTATGACACAATGATGATGCAGTAATTATTTTATTAATGAAATATTGACACAATGGATGTTATAAATACCCAAATAAATGTAATTTGAGACTTTTTATGAATTAAAATAATTTTATAGGTTAATATGACATGTTAGTATTGATTTAATTAACTTTTTTTGAACTAATAATTTTGTTATGATTTTTAAAAAAATCAATTACCTAATAGTGTCAAAATTGACATAAAATAGATTTTAAAACAAATATTATATTATTAATTGTAATTTTATTTCTAAAAATCTAAGGTTCGGAAAAATGACTTAGATAAGGTTATATATATTAATAATAAACAACTTGGGGTTCTTTTGGCTTGTTAGAGTAAGTTTATTAACCTTATAGTGTAAGAGAACAAGAAGACACGATAAAAGTAAAATTATTTAACTTAAAGTTAAATCTAAATGATAAGGTTAAAATAGATACCTAAACTTGTCTAAAATCTATTTTATGAGAGTATTTCGACCCATACCCACCTTATCTTAGAAATAAATAAATTTTAAGCTATTAAATACCAGATATGGCTTTATAATAGAATAATATTTTTAGTTTTTCCAAAGGTGCCCCTCTCCTCCCTTATAAAAGGGGACCTCCTCCCTATATTCATCACACCACTATGAGCCTTCAATCTCGGAAAAACCCTGAATAATTCTCTTCTCCACTTCCCTTGAAACATCCTATAGGTCCTGGTATTCTTCAAAGACCAATTTTAGTTCCTTAAGAGGAGGTCTCAAAGAGGCGTTTGAAAGAAGAGGTAAGGTCCATTACCGATTCTTTCAACTTTATTTCTTCTTCCACTTATTCTTCTTTAGTTTTTTCATTATGAATTAATAAAATCAGTATCACTCATATACTGATATGTTATTTTAAGTATGAAAAAACCCTATTTCACCATCTATCCATCCTACGGAAAACGAAATCACCGCGCGTGCGTACGTACGGAATACCGTCTCCACGCCGTGGTGTAATCTATTTTCCACCACCACCTTACTTGGATGGGTATAATGGTGTAAATAATAACTATATATTATTATTGTAAAGTGATATTGATTCTTAAATAGTATACATACACTCCAATACAATTCCACGATCATGGGAACGATATCATCACTCGTGCGTACGTACAGAATACCGTCTCCATGATGTGATGCGACTCGTTCTACATGATCTTCATTGAATAATGATTATATAAATAAATTGAATGAATAAATATGATATATATAACACTAATAAGATTCTGTAATTGAAGTATCTATAACATAAAATTAATAATGTGAATTTATTCGACAAAACACGCATAAGAACAAAAAGTAATAAACACCCGAATAACAAGTAGCAATGAAATATTACTACTAATTAGAAAATAATATGAACATATATGATATCATAACAATTATTATGATTCTGGAATAAGTCAATGACATTATTTAAATCATTATATAGGAGGTTCAGACACTTATGAAGCAAATCAGACCTAAGGCAAGAGAAAATATCGCAATCTCATTTTTATCCGAGATTGATTATACTTCAGAATTTATTGGGGAATATTTACCATCCACATCCATGTTTCATAAATATGTAATATTTATATCCTTATATAATTTTTTAAATCCAATTTTACCCTTTTTTGAGTTTTTAGTAAAAGATATCAAAGGAATCTTTTGTAGTTTTTTGTATGAGGTACTTTTTGACTTTTCCAACATAAGTACGAGAAGAATGTTTTTTTAACTTATACGACATGAATGGATTTTTAAAACATTATTTACAAGAAGATTCCTTTACAAGTTTTCAAGTTTATTTTTAATCAACTTCTTTTAGTTTAAAATTGTATGACATGTTAAGAAAGGAATTTTTTTTTGAAGTAGAAAGGATATTTTCCTCAAGAATAGAGTTCAAGTGTTTTATCAAAATTATTTTCCAACTAAGATAGTATAGGGTTCTATTTATATCCCAATTTGTTTAAATCGATTTTATTATGTTATGATGAAATTATTTTTATGACGTCCTTTTATCTTATATGGATTATGTTATGATGGCATGATGTTTAAGATTCCCATTTTTATTACATGGGTTATGCTATGATGTATGGTTTATGATTTTTTGGAACACATAAGAATGGTATCATTATGAGATGGGTGGGACCTATATCTCCCTCCAATGCATTGGGTAAAGATTTATATCTCATGATATGGACATGGATGGAACGACAGGTTAATCCGGTTCAGTGAAACAGGACTGAAACGAGGAGTGAACTCGGTTCAGAAATGGACTTTGTCCGCTAAGATAGTCTTGGCTATGAGTCTGGAAAACTAAGAAATGATTATCTATGATTATGTGTGTATGAAACAATGTTTCATGTTTTAAGTTATGATTATTGGGATTACATTTCACTACTATAATTTATCCCATGTTATAAAATTAGGATCTCTTTTGCAGGTTAAGATTTCCAAAATGTTATGTTCTTATGAATATGATGTGATTGATATTTATTTTGTTTACCCTTACTAAGCATTTGAGATCACCCTTTTGTATGTTTTCTTTACCCAGGTTAGGAAGAAAGACATTAAGTAGGACATGCCAAAAGGGACTCTAAATATGATGAAATAAATGGGAGACAATGTAGATGCTTTATGAACAAGTTGTTTATATTTACCATTTTATAAAGACTCTATACCTATACGGTCCTTTCCTGGTTTTGTTAAATGTTGTAATAAGTGTGCTTAAATTCTGATGTAATGAAAATGTATGTAAAGTATGGGTCGTTATTGTTGGTATCAGAGGAAAGGTATAGTCAAACTTTGGAAACTAGGATGTGAAAGCCTTAGTAAGAACCCTAAGGATAAGTCTAAGCATAGAACACAATCTTAGTGTTTTAAAAATGACCATGAACAACCTATGATAAGATCTTAAGTGTGAAATTTTATTCTTGATTATGTGGTTTTCCTATTATAATTAGTGTTGATCACACTATTCTTCTTGGTTTTAGTCAATGGCTGGAACCCAAAGGAACCGTGTTAATGCGGAATGCGACGGGAAATGCAATGATTGTCCTCCTGAGCAACCAAACGTTATGGAAGCTAGAATGAAAAATCTTTTATCCATTCTCACACAACTTTCTCAAGCTATGAATCATGCAGGACTTACAAAAGAGAAAAGGAAGGAGCAACATTCTATTGAATTCTTCATGAGGCAGCGTCCACCCTCATTAAGCGGGTCTACTGATCCATTAGTGGCGGAAAAACGGATCAGTACAACTGAAAAGTTATTTTCAGTTCTTCAATATTCTAAACATGATAAAGTCATCTTAGCAGTTTATCGTTTGGAAGGTTAAGCTGATCAATGGTGGAATCTTATCAAGAATACAAGGCCAAGAGACAAAATTGAGTCCATGGAAAGGGATGAGTTCGGGAAATTATTTTTCAATAAGTACTTCCCTCGTATTCTTCGAACAAATATGGAGAAGGAGTTTCTTGAACTAAAGAAAAAGGATGATGAATCTGTTGGTACCTACGAAGAAAATTTTACAAGACATTCAAGGTATGCTTCTGGTATTATTATCCAACCTGAGAGTAAGATTGATCATTTCTTTAGTGGCTTAAAACCAAGTCTTTTAAGGGCATTATCCATAAGGGACTTCAATAGCTACGAGGAAATCGTTCGATGTGCTCTCAAAGTTAAGATGGAGATTGGAGTAACCCATCAGTCATATGGGTTTGATAAGAAGAGGAAAATGTAATTCAAAGGAAAATCTAAAGAGCACACTGAAAAGAAGATGAGTTTTACCTTATGCTCAAAGTGTGGAAATAAACATCGAGGGAGTTGTCTTAAAGGGACAAGTAAATTTTTCAAATGTGGAAAGGAAGGTCATCGGTCATTTGAATTCCACAATGATGGGAAGAAGATGTCTAGTGATGCAAACAATGAAAAAGCTACACATAGTGCACCTCCTACACTTCAATGTTACACATGCAAGGAAATGGGGAATTATGCCAATCAATTCCCTAATCCAAGGGTTTTTAATGATGATCGACATCAATAAACTCTTAATGCTAAAGACAAAAGAAAGTCCCATGAAATTTCTATCAGTGATGTGGAGTATGATAACGAAGTGGTGAAAGGTACACTTACCATCCACTCTAAAGTAGAAAATGTTTTATTTGATTCTGGATCCACCCACTCTTTTATTTATAAAGAATTTTCTAAGGGTATCTCCGTATTACCTCAACAATTAGATGTTGAGTTAGCTGTGACAACCCCTAATAGCACTACAGTCGCATCAAAAGTTTATAATTCTTCTCCGATTGAAGTATGTGGGAAAGTGCTTCCTGAAAATCTTGTGATCCTTCCTATAGTGGAATTTTTTGTTATTCATGGAATGGATTAGATTTCTTTATATGGAGCTCATATAAATTTCCAAATAAGGGAAGTCACATTTCATATTCCAGATCAATCTATGATTGTCTATCGATGCAAAGATGAACATAACCTTCTAGTGGAAATTTCTTCCATATTACGGGTCTTGATTCCACTAAATAAAGGTTATTTATCTCAAATGGTTAGTGACAAACTCACGATTAAGAATATTCCCATTGTACGGGAGTTTGACGATGTATTTCTGGAGGAATTACTAGGTCTTCCACCAAAACGTGAAGTTGAGTTTTCAATAGAACTCGTATCATGTGCTTTGCATATTTCAAAGACACCTTATAGAATGGACCCAATTGAGTTGCAGGAATTGAAGAAGCAACTTCAGGAGAATCTTGATAAGGGATTCATACACCCTAGTGCGTCACCTTGGGGAGCACCTGTTCTGTTTATTAAGAAGAAAGATGGATCAATGAGACTCTACATTGATTATCGAGAACTTAACAAGATCACTATCAAGAACAAATATCCTCTCCCACACATTGATGACTTATTTGACCAACTACGTGGAGCTCAATACTTTTCCAAGACTGATCTTCATTCAGGATATCATCAATTAAGGGTGAAAAGGCAGGATATACCAAAGACGGATTTCCGTACAAGGTATGGACACTATGAATTTATAGTGATACCATTTGGTCTTACTAATTCCCCTACTACCTTCATGGATCTGATGAATAGAGTCTTTAGAGACTATCATGATCAGTTTGTGGTAGTCTTTATAGATGATATTCTTGTATATTCAAAGAGCAAGGAAGAACATGAAGATCACATGAGAATTATATTGAAGACCCTGAGGAAGGAGAATATTTATGCCAAATTTACCAAGTGTGAATTTTGGCTTCAAAAAGTTGCATTTTTGGGTCACATAATCTCAAAAGAGGGGATATCTGTGGATCCAGCAAAAACAGAGGTTATCAAAATATGGTCGAGACCAACAATAGTAACTGAGATCTGATGTTTTTTGGTTTGGATGGATATTATCGACATTTTGTGAAATTTTTTTCATGATTATCTAATCCACTCACCAGGTTGACTCGGAAATGAATTAAGTTTGTTTGGACAGAGGAATGTGAAGAGAATTTCAAGGAGTTAAAAAGAAGGTTATCTAGTGCACCTGTGCTCACACTGCCTTATAGTGGAGAAAGGTTTGCGATCTCTAATGATGAATCCAAGAAGGGATTGGGGTGTGTTCTCATGAAAAACTATATGGTGATAGCTTATGCCTCACGACAGTTGAAAATCCATGAGCAAAATTTCCCAACTCATGATTTGGAGTTAGCTGCGGCAATCTTTACATTAAAGATTTTGATGCATTATCTTTATGGAGAAAGATTTGTAATTTATACTGATCATAAAAGTTTAAAGTATATTTTCACACAAAAGGAGATGAATATGCGAAAAAGAAGATGGTTGGATCTGATTAAGGATTACGACAGCTCAATTCATTACCACCCTGGGAAAGAAAACAAGGTGGCAGACACATTAAGTCGACAAGACCATGCCAATTTATCCATGATGAGGATCACAAAAGATCCAATATTTGTGGATTTACAAAGGATGGATCTTGGAATTATAATGGAAGGGGAAAAATCGTATCTTTCCCAAATGAATGTTCAACCATCTATACATGTGAAGATTAAAGAGGCACAGAAAGAATATATAGAGTTACAAAAGAAGGTGAGAAATGTTCCTGAATTCAACCTTGATTGTGATGGAATAATAATGTTCAGGAATCGGGTTTGTGTTCCTCCCATCCCCGAATGAAAGAAGTAGCTTCTAGATGAGGCTCATAGTTCTTCATTCTCTATTCATCCTGGAATCACGAAGATGTATAGGGACCTGAAAGAGTACTTCTGGTGGGATGGCGTGAAAAGAGATGTTGCAGAATATGTCTCTCGATGCTTGGTTTGTCAGCAAGTTAAAGCTGAGAGACAGAAGTCTAAGGGGATGTTACAACCATTACCCATACCCGAATGGAAATGGGAAAACATCAATATGGACTTTTTCACTGGACTTACTAAAACATCCAAAGGAAATAATGCTTTCTGGGTCATAGTTGATTTTCTTAAAAATTATGCACACTTCATTGCTATTAGAAAAGATTTCTCTCTAGATCAGCTTGTCAGGATATATGTAAAGGAATTGGTAATATTGAATGGGGTACCAATTTCTATTATATCTGATTGGGATCCGAGGTTTACCTCAAAGTTCTGGAGAAGTATTCAGCATACTCTGGATACAGAGTTGAGTTTCAGCACTGTTTATCATCCTCAGACAGATAGTCAGTCTGAGAGGACAATTCAAACTCTAGAAGATATGTTGAGAGCTTGATATATGGATTTCAAAGGTGGTTGGGATCAACACCTACCTTTGGTGTAATTTTCTTATAATAATAGCTTTCACTCCAGTATTCAGATGGCTCCTTATGAAGCTCTTTATGGAAAGAAATGCAGGACTCCAACTTGATGGGATGAAGTTGGGGAAAGAAAGCTATTAAGACCTGATCTTGCTGATGAGATGGCAGAGAAGATCCGATCTATTCAACAACACATAAGATAAGATCATGGTCGACAAAAAAGTTATGCCGATAACCGAAGAAAATACCTAGAGTTTGAAGTGTGTGATAAAGTGTTCTTACGAATATCTCCTTAGAAGAGAGTAATGAGATTTGGAAAGAAGGGAAAGCTGAGCCCTAGGTATATCAGTCCTTTCGAAATACAGGATCGTTTTGGGAAGGTAGCTTGTCGATTAAAGCTTCCACTGAATCTCTCTCAAGATCATGATGTGTTCCATGTATATCTCCTAAGAAAGTACATATCTGATCCTTCACATGTACTCAACTCAGAAGTTTTACCGCTGGAATAACATCTTTCTTACGAAGAATAGCTGATAGAGATTCTGGATCGTAGCGAAAAAGTCCTACAGAACAAGACCACTCGCTTGGTGAAAGTATTATGGAGGAAACACCAATTAGAAGAAGCTACATGGGAGCCTGACGATATGATGAGGGAGTGGTATCCTCATCTGTTTGTTACAAAGTGCCGAATTTCGAGGGGGAAATTCATTTTAAGGGGGGTAGAATGTAAAACCCGAGACTTTTATGAGAAATAATTTGTTTTATGTTATGTAAATCATGAAAGGAATCTTTCACTACACACAACACTAGCTTGTCTTTCTTTACACGCAACCGCGGCCTTCCTCGATAGCTTGCGTTGTACGCAATACCGAGTTTCACTAAACAACGATATACTATTAAAATATTATTAAAACCAGCTGTTATGAATAGTAATACCCACTTTTTGAAATTTTATAAATTTTACCTTTCAAAATTGACTTCATTTTTGGATTCGGAATATCGAAATTTTCCTAGGGTGAAATTTTGGTATATTTCTGAAAACATTCAATTTTTGATGAATAGTGAAAACACTAGGTTACTATTTAAAAACAAACGTTTTATTTAAATAATTATTTATTTTATTTAAATTTATTTTTGGTCAAAATTGATACATAATACCTATATAAGTTCAATTCAATTCATTGGAGTCATTTTATAATAATTTTAGATATATAATAATTTTATTAAACTTTTCACCGTCTTTTACCCACCTCCTAGAAGAATTTGAAAATTTACATAAAATATATTTTTACCGCTTCTGTGAGTGGAATTTAAAAAATCTGAGAGACATGGTTCATATCAAGGACTAAAATGTGGTTCAATGAGATGAAAATAATTTTTGATTAATAGTAACTTTTTACTTTTTTTTACCACAGTTAAAAGTAAATAGGGTAATTAAGGGTAAGAATGATATTATTATTACCCTAAAACATGTTTTAATTATATTCAATAAGTGTAATTCGACCAAAAACAACCTTAGGAATAAAATATAACCATTTAGGCCCACTTGGATTAGATTAGGACATTTATTATTAATTTATTTAAAGAAGGGTTAAAATAGTTAAAATCAAATTTAAATAACTAAATCATTTTTAATATAGAGTTATAATTAATATAAATTCAACTATAAGTATTCATTAGAAATATAAAACGATTTCCTAAATAATTATATTTTATTTGTAATTTTTAGACATTAAATAATTTAATTTATTTATGACACAATGATGATGCAGTAATTATCCTGTTAATGAAATATTGACATAATTGATGTTATAAATACCCAAATAAATGTAATTTGAAACTTTTTATGAATTAAAATAATTTTATAGGTTAATAGGACATGTTATTTTGGATTTAATTAACTTTTTTTGAACTAATAATTCTGTTATGATTTTCACAAAAATCAATTACCAAATAGTGTCAAAATTGACATAAAATAGTTTTTAAAACAAATATTATATTATTAATTGTTATTTTATTCCTAAAAATCTAAGGTTCGGCCAAATGACTTATATAAGGTTATATATATTAATAATAAACAAGTTGGGGTTCGTTTGGTTTGTTATAGTAAGTTTATTGACATTATAGTGTAAGAAAACAAGAAGACACGGTAAAATTAAAAATATTTAACTTAAAGTTAAATCTAAATGATAAGGTTAAAATAGATACCTAAACTTGTCTAAATTCTATTGGATGAGATTATTTAGACCCATCCCCACCGTATCTTCGAAATAAACCTATTTGGATATATTAAAAACCGAATATTTCTTTATAATAAAATAATATTTTTAGTTTTTCCAAAGGTGCCCCTCTCATCCCTTATAAAAGGGAAACTCCTCCCTCTCTTCCTCACACCACTTTGAGCCTTCAAGCTCGGCCAAACCCTGTGAAATTCTTCTCTCCACTTCCCTAGAAACATCCTAGAGGTCCTGGTGTTCTTAAATGACCAATTTTAGTGACCTAAGAGGAGGTCTCAAAGAGGCGCTTCAAAGAAGAGGTAATGTCCTTTACCGATTCTTTCAACTTTATTTCTTCTTCCACTTATTCTTATTTAATTGTTTCATTATGAAGTAATAACATCAGTATCACTCATATAATGATTCATTATTATAATTATGAAACAGCCCTATTTCACCTTCTATCCATCCTACGGAAAACGAAATCACAGCGCGTGCGTACGTACAGAATACCGTCTCCACGCCGTGGTGTAATCTATTTTCCACCACCACCTTACTTGGACGGGTATAATGGTGTAAATAATGACTTTATATGACTATTATAAAGTGATAATCATTCTGAAATAGTATACATACACTCCAATACAATTCCATGATCATATGAACGATATCATCACTCGTGCGTACGTACGGAATACCGTCTCCACGATGTGATGCGACTCGTTCTACATGATCTTAATTTCATAATGATTTTATAAATGAATTTAATAAATGAATATGATATATATTACACTAATACCATTCTAGAAATGAGGTATCTATAACCTAAATATAAGAATAAGAATTTATTCGACAAAACATGCATAAGAACAAAAAGTTATAAACACCCGAATAACAAGTATCAATGAAATATTACTACTAAGAAGCTAAGAAAATGACCATATATGATATCATAAAAATAAGTATGATTCTGTAATAAGTCAATAACATTATTTAAATCATTATACAGGAGGTTCGGACACTCACGAAGCAAAACGGACCTAAGGTAAGGGAAATATCACAATCTCATTTTTATCTGAGATTGTTTATACTTTGGTATTTACTGGGGTGTATTTTATCATCCACATCCATGTTTCTTCAATATGTAATTTTCTTTCCATCCACCTACAATTGTTTAAATCCAATTTTACCCTTCTGTGAGTTTTTAGTAAAGGATATGAAAGGAATATTTTGTCGTTTTTTCGTACGAGGTACTTTATGAATTTCCGACAAAAGTACGAGAAGAATGTTTCTTTTAACTTATACGGCATGAATGGATTTTTAAAACATTATTTCCAAGAAGATTCCCTTACAAGTTTTCAATTTTATTTTTAATCAAATTCTTTTAGTTTAGAATTGTATGACATGTTAAGAACGGAAAATTTTTTTTTAAGTAGAAAGGATATTCTCCTCAAGAATGGAGTTCAAGTGTTTTATCAAAATTATTTTCCATCTAAGATAATATAGGGTTCTGTTTTTATCCCTCTTATTAAATTGATTTGATTATGTTGTGATGGAATTATTTTTATGAATTCTTTTATCTTATATGAATTGTTTTATGATGTCATGATGTTTAAGATTCCCATTTTTATTACATGGGTTATGCAATGATGTATGATTTATGATTTTGTGGCACACATAAGAATGGTATCATTATGAGATGGGTGGGACCTATATCTCCCTCCAATGCATTGGGTAAAGATTTTATATCTCATGAGATAGACATGGATGGAACGGTAGGTTATACCGGTTCAGTGAAACAGGACTGAAACGAGGGTGACTCGGTTCAGAAAGGGACTTTGTCCACTAAGATAGTCTTGGCAATGAGTCTTGACTAACAAGAAATGATTCTCTATGATTATGTGTGTATGCCAAAAAGTTTCATGTTTTAAGTTATGATTATTGTGATTACATTTCACTTCCATGATTTATCCCATGTTATGAAATTATGATCTCTTTTGCAGGTTAAGATTTCCAAAAGTTATGTTCTTATGTATAAGATGTGATTGATATTTCTTTTGTTTACCCTTACTGAGCATTTGAGCTCACCCTTTTATATGTTTTCTTTCCCCAGGTCAGGAAGAAGGTTATTAAGTAATATATGCCAAAAAGGGACTATAGATATGATGAAATAAATGGGAGACAGTGTAGACGCTTTATGAACCAGTTGTTTATGTTTCCCAGTTTCTAAAGACACTATACCTATACGGTCCTTTCGTGGTTTTGTTATATGTTGTAATAAGTATGCTTCAATTTAGAAGTATTAAAAATGTATGTAAAGTATGGGTCGTTATAATTTTTCTAACATTATTACCAAGAAAAAAGATTCTTTTTACCTCGTATGACATGTATAGATTTATCCATCGTCGGTCCTTTAAAGATTTATTTTCATGTTTAAAGGTTCATTTTTTAGAAAAAAAAATTATACAAAATGGTTTTCCAAAGGTTTTAAATATTCTTTTATAATTTTTAAAGGAAATTTTTTTAAAAAAAAATCAATATTCTTTTATAAGTTATGATGGATAACATTTTTCAATAGTATTTAAAGCCTCATTTATAAGTTTGAAAACTATTTTCAATGAAATGATTTTCAAAACGTTTTATATAAACTTTTATAAATTTTAAATGAAAATTATTCTCAAATTTTTTTCAATATTATTTTAAAATTTTAAAAGGGAAAAAGGTTTTCAAAATGAATTCAAGGGTTATTTTTATGTTTTCAAAGAATTTTCAATGGAAATGGTTTTCAAAAGGTTTTATTTTATTATTGAACATTTTTTAAAGAAGAAAAGATATTTTTCTCAACAAAAGTTTTCAAAATATCCTACCAAGTTATTTTCCTTCTAATATTACTTTTGTTGATGTTACCCATGCCTCTATAAGTAATAATCCAAATATTCAATACATATTATCTCTTGAATGGTTTACGTTTTGATGGAATTATTCTTATAACAACCAATTTTCTTTCACGGGTTATAAGATTTTGTAACTCACTTATTTTCATGGGTTATGCTTATGATTAAATGATTATGAAACCTATATCTTTTTCCATAGGTTATGATATGGTTAAATGTTTATGATACCCTTTTAATTTCATGGTTTATGATATTATCTTGTATTATTTTGTGGAACATGTATGTATAATTTCACTATGATATGGTTGTGACTTCTATCTCCCTAAAATTCATTAGATAAATACTTATATCTCGTGAGATAGGCATGGTTGTAATGAGAAATGAACTCGGTTCAGTGTTATTGGGATGGAATGAGAAATGAACTTAGTTCAGTATTATAGGGATGGGATGAATAGTGAACTCAATTTAGTAATATAGGGATAGAATGGGGTGTAAACCCAGTTCAGTAAAGGAATGTGTCCACTAAGATGGCCTCGGCAGAAATTCGTTGACTATTATAGAAACCATTATATCTTCTTATGTCTCTTCCACAATTCTATGATTTATTCATATGTTATTATTTTATTGATTATGTTCTTTATTTCATTATGATTCATATCTTATGAAATTCATATATTTATTCCAAGATTCTTGGTTATGATATTTGATATGCAGGGTATGATATTCTATTTTTCAGATCATGTTTTCATACCCCTATACTCATATTTATGCTTACATTTCTTCCTTATTTACCCTTATGATTATTTTAAAGTGATATTGATTCTTAAATAGTATACATAAACTCCAATACAATTCCACGATCATGGGAACAATATCCTCGCTCATGCGTATGTATGGAATACCATCTCCACGATGTGATGCGACTCGTTCTACATGATCTTCATTGAATAATGATTATACAAATGAATTGAATGAATAAATATGATATATATTACAGTAATACCATTATTTAAATGAGTTATCCATAACCTAAAAATAATAATGAGAATTTATTCGACAAAACACGCATAAGAACAAAAAGTAATAAACACCCGAATAACAAGTAGCAATGAAATATTACTAATAAGAAGCTAAGAATATGACCATATATGATATTATAACAATGAGTATTATTCTGGAATAAGTCAATGACATTATTTAAATCATTATACAGGAGGTTTGGACAATTACGAAGCAAATCGGACATATGGTAAGGGAAAATCTCACAATCTCATTTTTATCCGAGACTGTTTATACTTCAGAATTTACTGGGGAATATTTATCATCCACAACCATGTTTCCTCAATATGTAATATTTATATCCTTATACAATTTTTTAAATCCAATTTTACCCTTCGGTGAGTTTTTAGTAAAATATATGAAAAGAATATTTGTCATTTTTCGTACGAGGCACTTTTTGACTTTTCCGACATAAGTATGAGAAGAATGTTTTTTTAACTTATACGGCATGAATGTATTTTTAAAACATTATTTACAAGAAGCTTCCTTTAAAAAATTTCATGTTTATTTTTGATCAACTTCTTTTAGTTGAAAATTGTATGACATGTTAAGAAAGGAAAAAAAATTTGAAGTAGAAAGGATATTTTCCTCAAGAATGGAGTTCAAGTGTTTTATCAAAATTATTTTCCATCTAAGATAGTATAGGGTTCTGTTTCTATCCCTATTTTTTTACATTTCTTTGATTATGTTATGATGGAATTATTTTTCTGAGGTCCTTTTATCTTATATGGATTATGTTATGATGGCATGATGTTTAAGACTCCCATTTTTAATACTTGGGTTATGCTATGATTTATGGTTTATGATATTGTGGAACACATAATAATGGTATCATTATGAGATGGGTGGGACCTATATCTCCCTCAAATGAATTGGGTAAAGATTTAAATCTCATGAGATAGACATGGATGGAATGACAGGTTAATCCGGTTTAGTGAAACAGGAATGAAACGAGGAGTGAACTCGGTTCAGAAATGGACTTTTTCTGCTAAGATAGTATTTTCTATGAGTCTTTACTACTAAGAAATGATTCTCTATGATTATGTGTGTATGAAACAGAGTTTCATGTTTTATGTTATGAATATTGGGATTACATTTTACTACTATGATTTATCCAATGTTATGAAATTATGATATCTTTTGCAGGTTAAGATTTCCAAAATGTTATGTTCTTATTAATATGATGTGATTGATATTTATTTTTTTTCCCTTACTGAGCATTTGAGCTCAACCTTTTGTATGTTTTCTTTCCCCAGGTCAGGAAGAAATTTATTAAGTAGGATATTCTAAAAGGGACTGTAGATATGATGAAATAAAAGGGAGACAATGTAGATCCTTTATGAACCTGTTATTTATGTTTCTCAATTTCTAAAGACTCTATACCTATATGGTCCTTTACTGGTTTTGTTATATGTTGTAATAAGTGTGCTTCAATTCTGAAGTAATAAAAATGAATGTAAAGTATGGGTAGTTATAGGTATGCTATAAATAAAACATACATTAGAATAATTAAATGAAAAATATCTTATATAAATTGATTTTCTATCATATTGTATTCCACAATATGTGGTAAAGGAAATATCAAAAATCATTTCTTCATGGGGAAGTAGTTCATTGTACAGAGAAACAATATGTTTGTTACCCATTAAATAGTGGTGTGTGTAAGTTTAGGTAGAATTAATAATATAAAAAAATTATAGTATATTTATGATACTGGTAGTTTAATGTAATCATTGAATAAGAAGATTATAGGGAGTTCATAATGGAAATTAAACTAGAGAGCTTGATATAGGACGTTCCCTCTTAATCAGGTAACTTCTTTGGGTTGGTATAAAAATGACTATTTGGATGGATTTATGCCCAAGGGGAGGCTTATAGGACGAGGGTAGGTTTTTTTAATAGCTATTGTTTCTAATCTTAGTCGAGAAAATGTGTATTGAGAGGTGTGAGTAAGTGAAAGGAGAGGAGGCATTTTTATAGTGGAGGACGAGTGACATGCTTGTAATATTTTGACAAACTAATTAGATGAACATTTTTCAAGAATTAAGGGGATCCAATAATGGTAAAATTTAGATC
The DNA here is from genome assembly GCA_963277665.1 of Viscum album. NCBI lineage: Eukaryota > Viridiplantae > Streptophyta > Magnoliopsida > Santalales > Viscaceae > Viscum > Viscum album. The sequence goes on along the minus strand of OY728143.1, from coordinate 2,078,058,185 downwards.
CATGATATAATATGGTCTAAATATGTCCATAAAATATATTTTGGACTAGTTTATCGGTTGTTTTGGTCCTTAAGGTTATGGTTTATCCCCTTATTAAGCATAATTGATCCTTAATCGTTATAATTAATTTTAATCACTTTCACTATTATTTTTGGTCCAAAAAACATGGAAATATTTGATATTATAAACTATGTTGATTAAATATATGCAATGCATTTTTTTTTCAAATTCCAATAACATAATTAGAAAAAATCAATTAAAATGTAATTTGACAGATGATACGGTAATGCAAGTGTTTTAGGTAAAAACGTCCTAATGTGTGCTATGTTTTAGTAGTCAATTTCAAAATTAAATTTATTATAATAAACTAAATTGGATTAATTGATAACATATGATATAATTAATAATTAAAACAATACTAAAACATAATTTATCCTTATAAATGAATTAGATACAAATCATTTTTGATGTAAATTTCAGTATTATTTACTATTCATTAAAAAAATTAAATTGCACCGAAAAATACTAGTAATTTACCCTAAAAAAAATTTATGTTTACCTTGAAAATTTTAATTTTATTTTGACATATAAAATCCTTTAATTTTAAATTTTTTTATTTAAAATAGGTTCTCTATTAAAAGGAGGTAAAAATAACTTAACAAAAATATATTTTTTATATATATAATTGGGTTGTTTTTATATTAAAACCATAAAATATATTGGATGAATATGAAAAATATTTGATTTAATATATAACATATATTTCATATTAATAAAATAACTAATTTTAATTAATTTAATTTATCATGGTATAACAAATTTGTGAGCATAATAACATTTTACTTAATACACAATTAGTCTCCATATTAACTTCTAATTAACTTGTAACCAATGAATTAATTTATATATGTGTAAAACATATATTTCTATAATTTATTTAATAATATTTATAACCTCTAATTTAATGGACCTGTTAAGTCTTATTATATTAAATAATCATTTTCTAAGAATATATTTTTATTCATTAAAACATGGTCTTCCATGTAATATAAGATTTTGAACAAATTCAATCTTGAGTGTATGGAAATCTGACTTGGTGTTGTGTGAATTGAAATATTTAGATTATATTTAATCAATTTAAAATAATAAATAAACTGTAAAATCTTTGTACATTATAGTCTCTCATGTTCTTGGGGATGTGTGTGATACATGCTATGAAATAAAATGTTTTTACTATATAATTTTAGTGTGTTACATGTTTAGTTTTGTATGGATGAAAATAATATAACATAGGATTATGTTCACTCCCCATACCACCATATCATATGTCAATATTTACTCCCATGACTATCTAAGTGGACATAGTCACTTACTCAGTTGGGTTCGATGCCCATAAAAATATTTATTATATCATGAGATATCTATCTTTTCTCAATGTATTGGAGGACAATATAATTTTAGGCCCACCAATAACATAATATAAATCAATCATAATTATTATAAGAGATAATGAAAAATAACTAATATCATAAAACATTAATATATAATAGTTTTGACAAAGATTTAATTATTTCATCATACTGTAACCCATTAAAAATCAATTGGATTCATAAATGATTCATCATTACATAATTAAACATGGGAAACAAATGGGTTTCATCAGTTGATCATTGAATAATAACAATATTAATAATACATCCAAATAATTAAATTTCATGATATAGTTGGTTCATATCCATATTAAATGATAAGTAACATCAATTAATGTTAACATGTAGGAAAAATAATTTAAATGATCACTAGAATAGTTCCTCTGGTAAATACACTTTTCAACTTGAAGTCAATAATTTTAAATAGATAAATTTCCAAGGTTTTAATGAAGAAAATAAATTTAGAATAAACCTTGAAAACATGTAATGGAATTTTTAATTAATAATCTTTTCATAACAATTTGAAATTTATTTTATTCTATGTAAGTTAAAAAAATATTTCCTTCCAAATTTTTGGTAGAAAGTAAAAGGTAATTCATACTGAAAATAAAAAAAATTCTTATAATTTTTTAGAATAAATTATGGGTAAAATAAATTTAATAAATACTATTATAATATTAAAATAATTTTTGACAACATTTTTAGAAAACATGGATATGGAAGGGAAATTATTTTCGACCCAGGAGATAAATAAAGTCAGTTTTCCTCAAACAAACTCTTTTGATGTCATGAGTTCATATAGAGAATAAAATTATAGCTAAACATGTAATATCTTCATATAATTTTGAAAACTACAATTCACGGTATTATTTATATATAGTTAATAATATTTATTAATTTTATACTCAATCATAAACATTCTCTATAAATAATGAGATTTTATCACAAATCCCCTACCTCGAGTTCAACATTCTTCAAAAGATTCCTAAACTCTTGTATAATAATTTTAAATTAATTAAATTTATATAATAAAATATCTACATTCTTATAATATCATATATTATCAATATATAACATTTCAACACCCATTTAGCAGTAATTATTTTTTTAAATTATTGTTCGTGGTGTTAACTCTTTTAATTTTCTTTATAATTTTAGTTTGGTGGTTCTTGTGCATGTACTATGATAATGGAAAATAATATAAATAATATTGATCATTATATTAATTTAATATATATTAAATAATTATATATTTATATTCATCCATAAAAGTTAGAGAGATAGAAATGCCTAACACCTTTCATGAAGATTGTAAGTCGTACGTGCGCATAAAAATCATTTTCATTTTCAAAAAAAAACAAGGAAAAATATAAATATTAGATTATAATTATAGATTCATTAATAATTATGAATAATATATTTAAAAATTAAATCATTCCTTGGTTCCATATAATAAAAACCTAAAATAAAAATATATCACATCACTTCAGGAAATTGGTAGTCCACACGTACAAATGAGAGACATTATCGTTTTCCAACAGATTGTACGGTAAGATGTTGGATATGGTATTATAATATTATAATAACACTTATTTCATGAATTCCATATATAATCTTTAAACCCGTATGAATAACAAGCCATGAAATATGTCGATGAAAAATGAATTATATCACTACATGGTAGTGGTAGTCCAAATATACGCATGAGTGATACATTCACTTTCCATTTGATGTAAAATAGGGTGAATAATAGTTTTCCCATAACAATAATAACATTTATGTACATATATGATAATTTGTTATGACAAATTACATATATTAGATGTGGTATAAGAATAAATAAATTGAAGGAAGTCGTGTTGGATGATTACCTCTTCTACGGTAGGCCTCATTGAGGTCCATTTTAAGGACCCTAAGAATGGTATTTTAATAATAAAAAAACTATTAATTCAAAAGTAGTGATTTTTAAAATCTAAGTTGGGAATTTTTAAAAATATGTTTTAAATTTTTTTAAATGAGAGAAATGATCACTATCCTTTTATATGTGGAGGAGATAACAAAAATTGAATTTCATAAAAAATAAAATATAATTATATCAAAATAAGTAAAAATAATATAAATGGATATATATTCTATGTTAGGATAGTTTGAGGTATAAAAATGTCCATAAATTAGTATTTATAATAGTTTAATTGTCAAAATTATCATTATTTTTTGGTTTAAACTATAGAAAAAACGTTTTAACCATAACCTCGGTGAATGTTTTTACAGTTAATTATGAAAAAAAAAGAATTTTTCCTCATTAAAAATGATTATACATTTGTATTAAAAATAGATAATCCATTTTATCAACTTCAATTTACTCAATTGGTAGAATTCAATTAAAAATTATACTCATAAAACATGAAAAAAACAAGTACCCTAGAAAATTTTTTCTTAAATATATAACTTTTTTATAACAAAATTTAAAAAATATTAATTTTAATTAAAATAATTTAATTAATCATAGTATAAATGAACTAATTTTTTTTAAACCCATTTAAAAAAATGGAACTTTCTAAAGGCTTTAAACTGGAATACAATTTTTAGAAATAATATAAATTTTTCATCATTCATTAAGAATTAATTTTTTTTACAAAAAGTAAAATAAAATCACCATAACAAAATATTGAAAAGATGATTAAAAAATGTTGTTACTTTTGTAAAAAATATTTCTAAAAAAATAGAAATTAAATATATTATTTTCTTATAAAAACTAATAATCCTTTTTTAACGAACATTAATTTTGAAAACATATATTTTATTTTATAAAATTTGGATTAATATTTATCAATATTTTTAACCTATCAATAAAAATTTGAAAATATTTTCCCAAAAAATATTATTCTTATTCACTCCTCTAACATAACAGTTCGATTATATTTGTATACTCTATATTGATTAATTTTAACATTGTGTTTCATTTATCACATATTATCAATGAAATTAATTTTATTTGAGAAGAAATATATCATAGAATATTATTGTGTTACACAATAATAAATTTGAATAGTAGTGATAAAGACATACATAAAAAATAAGGACATTGAAGAGATTGATTTTTAACCAAACAATAGTGTCCTGAATATTCCTCTTATAAACAACATTTCGTGTCAATTATAAATTTATGAGAGAGGAAATGGTAGTTATATTTGTAAAAAAAATTCATAATAGAAACAATAAATTTGAATTTATACAGAATGTATATAGAAATTCTATAATTGATATTTAGACATATAAAATCTAATTTTCTGTGCTAAATTCTAATAGAAACAATTATGATGTTGTTAATGTTAAATCAAAATACAATTAAAGATGTATCCTACTATAAATTTATAAATGACATGAGTTATATGTAATTTATCATAAAATATTTCCATAGGGATTATTTACAGTACACATAAAGGTAGTGGTGAAAATTGGACACATCTCAATGAATGGAAATTGAGACAAGAAAGCTTTTACTTCACCCCAAACTCCCACGAACATAGTTTTACCCTGATATAACAAATGTAACTATAAAAAGTAGATATTTAATAATCTAATTATTTTATAAAACATTTTTTACTATAAAATATTAATCAATTATACCATATATATATATATATAAACTTGTTATAGTAAATTTTCATCATTAGAAGCTTATTTTTTTGATTGTTTCAAACATGTTCTGGTATGGTGATCATGATTCTATGATATCAAGTTCATCATTCCCAAAAATTATATGGTTGGGATTCAAAGTGTTTTAATGATTTATATAGTACCATGATAACTTGATTAAATATTTTTGTATGGTTCAGAAGAATGAAATTCATAACTCATATGTTTAGTGTGATATTATAAATAGTAGTGAGATACAATATAATGATATTTCATTAATCATCTAACATTTTAGACCCATAATAATTGTATTAATTAATAATTAATTTCAAAATATTACTATTATTGTATGTTTTGATATGTATTAGTGATGAAAATAGTGAAGATATTATAGTGTTGTTCATGTAGGTTATTTACCTAAAGAATAAAAGAACTTATTATACTAATAAATATGAGTATAGATTTATATTAAAATATTATAAATTTTATGGTCGAATAATTATGTTAATTATAAATCATTATAAAAATTTAAAATATTTATAAAGAGTATAGATGGGAATATAGTTGAAAAAATAGGATAACTTTATACTTAATATGAATAATTCACTCATTTAAATAGGTACCCACATAATATAGGATTGTGGACCCATTCAATAGACCAAATTCTAAGAAGGATGGAAGAAGACATTAGTAAAGATAATTTGGGAATAAATTTTATAGGAAACTAATGTATGTAGATTGTTTTTAATGGGTCGAGTTTGGGTCCTTTTTTATATGATGCTTCATATTAATATTTGTAATTTCCCATTATATAAATGTTTACTATGTTAATTTTAAAATGGAAGGCTTCCAATTTGAGGAAATAATGTTATTCAGTTTTAATATATTTTAAAAAAAATTATAGTTTTTTCAAATCATATTTCATAGAAACTTCATCTTATAATATTTATGATTTACTGATGTCATTTACTATTCACTCGTGTAATTTATTTTTTCCACCAAAAATAAAATTGACCCTTTTAGAAAATTTAAATGAAAAAATTTCATATATGAAATTTATTTTATGAAAAAATATCTACGTATATAAAATTTACCTTGAGAAAAATATTGGATTTTTTTTAATATAAAAAATTTCTCCCGTAATGAATTCATAAAAATTATTTATTTACTATTTGTTATATAAAATATAACTTGTGAAAAAAATTTAATTTTTTTTAATATAAATAATTTCTCCCGTAATGAATTCAAAAAAATATTGGAATTTTTTTAATATTGGATTTTTTTCTATACATATATTAAATATCAATTATAATAATTTTCATATACCATTTTTTATATCTATTTTAAAACATTATATATATTTTATTTATCATAAAATTATCTTATCACTTGTTTTAACTCATATATGTATCCTTAGAAATTCATCTAAATTTCATTCATTCAACTCTTACATTTTTTCCCCAAATTTTATATCATATTCCTTATATTTTTTTGCATTCATTTCATAGTTTTAGTCAGTGGTATGATCTTCATGAAAAACTATATCGATGAGATTCTAGTATTTTTTACTTCATGTTTCTTTCCCCTTTAAAATATTCAAATATGATTCATAAATATTTCCAAAAATGTATTAAATTTCATTTTGGTGTAATGATATTTCATAATAAAATAAAGTCGTTTCATCACCATTCTATGTTGGTTATAAAATATGTCATGACCCAAACAACTAGGCCCCATCTGGAATGCCATAATCTATCCGTGACACCCCAATACCACCTCCAATAGTCTATGAGATGGGGAAAGGAATTGAGTAGGAATATCACACACATTGGATTCCTTAACCAAATGTTCATGTATAGACACAAACATATCTACAATGTGCTGACACTATAGTAAGAAATAAAATACAGCACATACCCAATACATTTATACATCAATATCCCATAATAAAATTATGAAGAAAATATTTTAAATCATAATGGGAGACAAACAAGCCAAAAAATTTGTATCAGATGTCCAAAATAATATAAGGAGGGTTCTATAGTAAAAATAATATGGTATAAACCACAATGTATCTAGCTCATCTATGCTTCATCTACTCTGAGTCCTCCTATGTCCTATTAAATTTACTTGTCATATTCATAAGACATAACATGTTCAATTAGAGCACATAAAGTGTTTCATATTATAATACCATGTAGGACACCCTGAAATTACCAAACATAAAGAATCACATGAGTAGTCAACTCATCAAAATGGAATGTTAATTAAAATATGTGACATAAAATAATAATAACACCTAGATATAGAAACAATAGACACTAAGTCTCAGAGTATGATTAGAATTGTAAATCATGCCTATTATTCCTTCTAAAGGATTCAAGGTAATTGTCTTAGGGGAGAACATAATATGTGTGTTTTATAATTCATATATAGATAATTTTAGAGGTCATTCACTTTGTTCCTCACCATGAATAATTATGACCTATATGTTAGAATGTATTGATACATAGATAGGAGATCATATCTGAGGCCCTGGGGGAAACTGTAAACACTATCTAGATTGACCCTTTAATTGGGGGATCATCACCGGGTAAGTTAGTCACACTCATTAAAAAAACACCACATATGGAATATTATTTGATAAGGTATCCCACCTTAGGCCTCATGGGGTATTATTAACACTTTATTTGAGAAAGATCCCATAATTAGGATTACATCATATTCTCCTGACACAGTGCCTCACTCTACCATCATGGGGAATGAAGTGATGAAACAAACCCTAAAGAACATTTTAGTTCTAAAGAGAACAAGGTCCACAAATAGTCATAAAAAACATACATGATGTGTATTTGGACTACACAATGTATATTTCCTACCCCAAGTATACATGTCTTCTTTAACCAATGCCTTTGTTATGTTGGGTCTTAACATTGTACTTTGGATGTTTCCATATATCATACCATGTTCGGGTACCCTGTTAATTCCTAAGTACCACATCATGAATCTATACTCTGGCTGTTCTCATGTACATGGTTGTATAAATTCTTCTATGTGTCAATGGAAAATGATGAGTCAAAATCCAGGGGGACACAATGATTTAAATAATCTCCATGGTGTGTTATATTTTATTTCATGCATAAATCCCATCTATTAAGAGGGGAAAACAAGGAATGTGTTATTGAAAAAATATTTCATGTAACTGAAAAATTTCTACAAATTCTTGAATGCTTAATGAATTTTCCAACATAGATGCATCAATGGATTATGTTGTTAATATCTACTTGAAATCATAGATCTGGGTTATCCAAACCTCATTGTCTCTATTGGATGGATTCCATCCATTCGATCCACTCCATAAATGAATCTTTCTACACCATTCCATAGCCTTCATGCCAATCCGCAAATAGGAAACACCAATTTGATCATGATCTACCTCAAATCTTCTACGGTCATCATTTCATCTCAATATCTGAATCAATCCTGAAGTAGATCCAATGGAATTGATTTGTTATGCCAAATAATGGTCAAAAAATGTTCGATTACTAGTTATTGGTCAAACAACTAGCCAATAGAATATCCGTCGTGAACGTGTGGAGAATAAGGAACGAAATACACAAAACAATCCAAGTGGAATGATTATAATCTTTTTTCATGACCAATTTGATTAATTTTCAATCAAAAAACTAATCAAAAAAAAGTTTAATAATATATATTCTTAATAATCTTGGAAGATAATTTTGTCAAATGTAAATCAATTATAGACCTATGAATATAACTATTATAATAACTATTTCTCATTTGAATAATACTAATAATAAATGGGATAAATTAAACAGAACAACATTCGACATCATATGTCGGTTGATGGTTAATGAATAGTGGTTCTACTCTATCATCATTGGAGAGATCAATGAAATCTATTTCTTAAGACACCCCATCTTTAATTGATCATGATCAACGATTTTTTGTCCTTCAACAAACTCCCCATTATGCTCTCTACTCAAATACCATTTCTTATATAGATAACCCTTTTATATTCCAATAACTAGATTTAAATTTGATTAGGTTTAGGAAATGGTGATGTAATAACAACAAAATTAATTAATTAAGTTATTTTTTATTTCCACTTCTGCACTCACCACTAATGAGACACCCAACCCTAATAAAATTCATGTTGTTAAAAGGGTAAATCCCATTATCTAGATTTAATGGAGGTCACAAAATTTCAATATATGACATGTTATCTAGGAGGCTAGTGTAGTAGTGTATCCTACTAAGATAGATGCTATTATAAATTGGAAGCCACCTGGAGTGTGACTGAGGTGTGAAGTTCCCTAGGGTTGGCTGGGTAGCACTCAAGATTTGTACCCAACTTTTCCATATTTGAGGCACCCTTGTCTGCGTTGAAAAAGAAGGGATGGGCCTTCATATGGATAGAGAGATTCCAGTATATTTTTCAAGAACGGAGACAGAGACTGACATGTACTCCCTTATTGAGGCTACCAGAAGAGGGCATTGGGTATGTAGTCTACTGCAACATATCAGGGACCAAACTTGGATGTGTCCTGATGCAGGAGCAAGAAGTTATCGCATATAGTTCATGACAGCTGAGACAACATGAGAAAAACTATGCCACCCATGACCTGGAGTTAACAACATTTGTCTTTTCCTTGAAAATGAGGCGACATTACTTTATGGGGAAACGTTTTACAGTCTACATTGATCCCAAGAGTCTCTCGTATCACTATTAGAAAAACAGGTATTTGCGACGGGGGCCCGTCGCTAAAGCCTCTTTTTGCGACGGTTATTTTCCCCGTCGCAAATAGTACTCCGTATATTTGTAAAAAACTTTTAAAATAGTATTTGTGACGGGACCCGTCGCAAAAGATATTTTTAAAAAAAAATAAAAAACTATTAAGAAATTATTTTAATGCATATAATAATACTAGTATTTGCGACGAGCATAGTATCCCGTCGCAAATACTATAAAAAAAATAAAAAAAATAAATTATTAAGAAATTATTTTAATTAATATAATTATAGAATTATAATTCACAAATAAAAATAATAATTTATTTTAATTAATATAATAATAATAGAATTATAATTCAAAAATAAAAAATAATAGAATATTAATAAATTATTTAATTAATATAATAATATTAGAATTATAATTCATAAATAAAAAAAATATTAATAAGTTATTTTAATTGATATAAAAATAATAGAATTATTTTACATTCAAATATTAAAATAATTCAAGTATTACAAAAAATATAATTAAATTATAATATTATAAAATTTTAATATATATATATAATTTAATATTATAAAATATAAATAATATTATTATTCATATTATTATTGTTATTTAAAAATATAATATTATTAATATTTTATAATGAGACAAAAACTAAGAATAGAAAAAAAAATATTTTGATTTCCCAAATTTTATAACATAAATACAAACTCTAATCTGAAGGAGGGGGGGGGGGGGAGGTGGGAGATCTGCAGATGGTGGTGGAGGAAACTCCATCCCTAAAGCATGAGTAAGTCGGCGCATGTACTCCATCTGCTCCTGATGCTGCTGCTGCCACCGACTCGTCTGCTCCTCGTACAACTGCTGCTGGCGTCGACGCTCCTCCTCATGCTACTGACGCATCTGCTCCTGCTCCTGTCGGAGACTCTCTATCTGTGCAGTCTGAGATCGGAACTGATCCTCATACTGTGTAGTAGAAGAAGATGCACGACTCGAGCTGGACACCAACATCGCAGCACTGCCATAATAATCTCCGGGAGTCAGTCGAGAGCCGATACCAACTACCCGACCCTTCTCGAAGGCATACTGGGTGGCCTGCATCCATGCCGCCTCATCAAACTGACAGGCAATGGTCTGATCTGATGACTCGGCCTGACTCTCAGGCCGGGCCTATGACGCTGTGGCCTCATATGACTCCTATAGTTGCAATTTAAAATTAAAATTGTGAATATATTATATGCCATTAATTTTTAAACTTGAAAACAAATAATACTGACCACGATGTGATGCTGATGATCACCTCTGAGCTCCCCAGTAGCAGGATCACTAATTATTACTAATTATTACTAATTACTACTAATTATTGGTAATTATTACTAATTATTGGTAATTATTCCTAATTATTGTTAATTATTACTAATTATTGGTAATTAATACTAATTATTACTAATTATTACTAATTATTGGTAATTATTATTAATTATTACTAATTATTGGTAATTATTAATAATTATTACTCATTATTGATAATTATTACTAATTATTGGTAATTATTATTAATTATTACTAATTATTAATAATTATTACTAATTATTTGTAATTATTACTAATTATTACGAATTATTACTAATTATTGGTAATTATTATTAATTATTACCAATTATTGGTAACTATTGGTAATTATTACTAATTATTGGTAATTATTACTAATTATTGGTAATTATTGGTAATTATTGGTAAGTATTGTTAATTATTACTAATTATTGGTAATTATTACTAATTATTACTAATTATTGGTAATTATTACTAATTATTACTAATTATTGGTAATTATTACTAATTATTACTAATTATTTGTAATTATTACTAATTATTGGTAATTAATACTAATTATTGGTAATTAATACTAATTATTTGTAATTATTACTAATTATTGATAATTATTACTAATTATTGTTAATTATTATTAATTAATACTAATTATTAATAATTATTACTAATTATTGGTAATTATTATTAATTATTACCAATTATTACTAATTATTGGTAATTATTATTAATTATTACCAAATATTGGTAATTATTGGTAATCATTGGTAATTAATACTAATTATTGGTAATTATTACTAATTATTGGTAATTATTACTATATATTGTTAATTATTACTAATTATTGGAAATTATTATTAATTATTACTAATTATTAATAATTATTACTAATTATTGGTAATTATTATTAATTGTTACCAGTTATTACTAATTATTGGTAATTATTATTAATTATTACCAATTATTGGTAATTATTGGTAATTATTACTAATCATTGGTAATTATTGGTAATTATTGGTAAGTATTGTTAATTATTACTAATTATTGGTAATTATTACTAATTATTACTAATTATTGGTAATTATTACTAATTATTGGTAATTATTACTAATTATTGGTAATTATTACTAATTATTGGTAATTAATACTAATTATTACTAATTATTGGTAATTATTACTAATTATTACTAATTATTACTAATTATTGGTAATTATTGGTATTTATTCCTAATTATTACTAATTATTACTAATTATTGGTAATTATTGGTAATTATTACTAATTATTACTAATTATTACTAATTATTCCTTATTATTCCTAATTATTCCTAATTATTCCTAATTATTCCTAATTATTACTAATTATTGGCAATTACTGGTAATTATTGGTAATTATTGGTAATTATTGGTAATTATTGGTAATTATTGGTAATTATTGGTAATTATTACTAATTAGTGGTAATTATTAGTAATTATTACTAATTATTACAAATTATTGTTAATTATTGGTAATTATTACAAATTATTGGTAAGTATTACTAATTATTGATAATTATTACTACTTATTGGTAATTATTACTAATTATTGGTAATTATTACTAATTATTCCTAATTATTGATAATTATTGGTAATTATTACTAATTATTCCTAATTATTGATAATTATTGGTAATTATTCCCAATTATTAGTAAATAAATGAATAATTACCAATAATTAGGAAAAATTACCAATAATTACGAATAATAACATTATTAGTATATTTTATTATTAATATTAAAATCATATAATTTTCTAATTTATATACAATTCTCCTTTAATCTGTGCATTTTCTATCTCCACATACAAATAATACATGTGAAGACAGCAAACACAGAGATGAAAAGAGAATTGTATATATATAAAAAATTATATTATTTTAATATTAATAATAAAATATACTAATAATGTAATAATGATATTATTCCTAATTATTGGTATTTATTATTAATTATTAATATTTATTCTTAATTATTAAAAATTATTACTAATTATTCCTAATTACCATTAACTATGAACAATACTAATAATTTAAATTTATTAAGTAACAAAACAATGTAAACATAATTAAATTACAACTAATTAAGAATAATTGAAACTAATAAAAAATTAAAAATAAATACTAAATTAAAATGAACATAAATACCTTGAAAATTGATCTGCTCTGATCGTTCTTCAAAACTATAATATCAACTCCGGAGAAAAAAATTAAACTGGAGAAAAACTGAACTTTAGAAATACAACTTTGAGAGAAGAAGAAGATGGAGTTTGAGAATGATTTGAAAAAAACGGATGGGGGTATTTATAGGTTAGATTATTTGCGACGGGTCCATTTGTGACCGGATTCCCGTCGCAAATAGTGTTATTTGCGACGGTACCCGTCGCAAATACCTTAGCCAACATTTATTACGGTCAACGGTTAAATAGTTATTTGCGACGGGTCCCGTCGCAAATAACCACCTGCCGACATACTATTTGCGACGGGGGAATATTCCCGTCGCAAATACCTTTTACCGCCGCCGGTTATTTGCGACGGGAATATTCCCCCGTCGCAAATAGTTTTCCCGCGATTTGGCGCGCAACGCGCGCCAGTTCTTTTGCGACGGGGAAAGAAATCCCGTCGCAAAAGCCTACTTATTTGCGACGGGTAAATACCCCCGTCGCAAATAAGTTTTTCATGGGGCTATTTGCGACGAGATTTATTCCCGTCGCAAATACCCATTTTCCCCGTAGTGTATATATTCTCATAGAAGGACCTGAACCTGAGATAGTGATGATTGCTATAGTTACTCTAGGACTATGATGTTGAGATAGTTTATACTCATGAGAAGGGGAACATAGTGGTAGACACACTCAGTAGGAGGTCAAGTCTACAACAACTGGGTGAGGCGACAGAGCAGCTAGCCGCATTACAGATATCTTTTGTTGATAGATATGGAGCAGCTTACCTCCAGTCTATGACTGTCACTCCCCCACATCTTCAGCAAGTGTGGGAGGCACAAGTTGGGGACATTGACTGCGAAGCACAACACACTCATAAATCCAGAGGACATGCACTTGGTGGATTTTATGATGGTGGGGATCATGCCATTTTCTTCAAAGGAAGAACCATGGTACCAATGCTTCTATGAGAGGAGGTGTTGAGGGATTTCCATAAATCCACTTAAGTGGTACATCCTGGAGTGTAGAAGATGTACGAGGAACTCTGACATCAGTACTGGTGGCCATGGATGAAGAAGGCAGTAGAAGAATTTGTTTCATGATGCCTCACTTTTTAGTAAGTTAAGGTCAAGCATCAAGTCCCAGTAGTCTTAGCGTAGCCACTAGAGGTACCAGAGTGGAATTGATATGGTATCTCCATGGACTTTGTGATAGGGCTACCATGGCCGTCTAGGGGACATGATTCCATTTGGTTGATCATTGACCATCTCAACAAGTCATCCCACTTTCTACCCATCTGAGAGAAGGGATCAGTAGAGTGCTTAAGACATCTTTAGATACATGAGAATTTACGACATCATGGGGTTCCATCAACGATTGTCTCTGACCATGACACACATTTTACATATTGGTTGTGGAAGGGATTACAAGTGGAATTCAAGACTAAGCTACATTTGCGCACTGCCTTTCATCCTCATATGGATGGTCAGATGGAGAGTACTATACAAACACAAGAGGACATGCTACGTGCTTGCGTCCTATATTTTGGCCGTAGTTGGTAGGATCACTTTCCCTTGGTGGAGTTTTCTTACAATAACTACTGTCACTCCACCATCAGTATGGATCATTTTGAGGCCTTGTATGGTAGACAGTGCAGATCACCTCTATGCTGGATAAACCCTGGGGAGTCAGCACTTATTGGATTTGAGTTGGTGAGGGATACTACTAAGAAGGTGAAGATTATCTAGGATTAGATGAAGACTACACAGACCAGATATAAGTCTTAGGCTAACAGTAGATGGAGACCTCGGGTGTTTTAGGAGGGGTACCATGTATTCTTGCGAGTCTCTCATCAACAGGGACTATGGTGTTTTGGCCAAGGCGGAAAACTCTCATAGAGAATTATCAGACCATTTATAATACATCAATGGATTGGGGAGGTGGAATACCGCTTGGAACTACCACCGCAGCTGGAGAGGAAGCATGATGTCTTCTACATATCCAAGTTGAGGAGACACATGCATGAACCATCTCACAACATTGACTATGGAGAGCTGGACTTTGAGGATGGGGAGGCCTTTACGGAGGTTCCAGTAGAGATTTAGGATCGATAGGAGTGGGTCCTTTGTGGAAGATTAATACCTCTAGTGTGAGCTCGCTGGTAGAATATGAACCTCCAAGGGAGCACATGGGATCGAGAGGCTCAGATTCATGCTCCCTACACCCATTTGTTTCTTTAGTCTGTGCTGTGGATTTTGGGGCTGATAAGCACTATGGTGGGGAGAATGTAAAAGCCTGGATTTTCCATGAATTTACTTTTAATTATATGGTATTATTATGAGTCTAGTAAAATTGACTGCGTGTGATTCTGAGGCTCGGTGTTCCCAGAATGAATTTATGAAATTTTGTTATGGTATGTTCAGAAAATGTGCGGGCGACTTTTTCTATATTTTAAACTAAATATTGGATTAAAAATATGAGGGCTATGTTGAGTCTTCTACACTGAGATTCTTTTAAGGGAGGATTTACATTGACCGCAGTAGGTCTGGAGAAAAATTTAGATTATGTACTTTTCAAAAGAATAATAAAATAAATTTGTTATTTTTATTTATCTCATTTATTTTCCTCCAACAGACAAGCGGCAGTGGAGGGACCAATGACATGTCTATAAATTAAATGGCTCAACTCCTCAAATCCATTTTAACAGCACCATTGAAATCAGTAAGCTTCTTACTAAATGAAATTTCATTAATTCCACGTGCATTAATCACCCTCCCCTCACCTATTTATATGGAGCTTCAGGAAGAGTATTAGAATTACTTCACTAAGAGATGATGTTAGGAAAAAGTGATGTGATTCCACCCACATGGATGACATGATCGGTTCTAGTGAGTGGTGAAGTGCAATACAGAATTGCGAACTGAAGGATGCTGATTGAGCGGAAACGTTGGCAGCTTATTGTGGGGATGAAAAACACCAAATCATACTCAATCTCAAGTTCTCTGTAATTATCTTGAGGTATAGATTTATCTTGTTTTCATTTAATGAGTTTATTGAATACTATTCTACCATCATGCTATCACGCTTATGTAGAGGGAGCGGGCGAAACATACAAGGCCCAAACCCTCATCTACTTGTTTTACCAATGTGTTCTTCGCAAGCTTTTGTTTGAATTAGATGGATTTCAGAAAGGAGAGACAAGTGGAGAAGTGGGTGTTTTGAGATGTCTGTTGGAACCTTCAGTTGGAAAGACGGGCCACCAGAGCTCATCCCGTGACAAGTGGAAGATCACCGGCACGACACTGGCATGACACCACTGGCAACCGACGCTGGTTGGTGATGGCGGCGACCGGCACCGTCTGGCCGCAGAGGTGACGAAATGACATCACGTGCTGCGGGAGGAGGAGGCCGCAAATTTACAGCCACTGCGGTTTAGAAGGGAAGCTGCCATAGGTCGGCCGCAGAGGCGGTGCGACATGACTTTGCACGCCATTGGAGGAGGCCACGGTTCGAAGCCACGGTGGTGGAGGGACCCACCCTATAGTGTGTATCGTGGAGACCGGGTGGCACAACATGGTGATTCCACTTCACAAACCGAACAGCCGCTCGGCCGTTCGAGAAAACCATGGGACTCCCCCTAGTGTCGGCTAGGGCTGACCTCACTCTAGCGGGCCATGCCTCCACTAGTCGGGTCGCACGAGCCCAGCGGGCTGTGCGTGCCTAGGGGGCAGTGCCTCCGCAGGCCGGGCCATGTGAGCTTAGCAGGCCTCACCTTAGCAATCCAAGCCATGTGAGTCTAGCGGGCCATACCCCTATGAGAGGGGCCACACCCCTACGAGTCGGGCCGGAACGCGGCCCAGCGGAATCAGCCCACCGTGGCCCACCCCAACTAAGTCGGTCCGACCGGGTCGGATTGGACTCAGACCCTTTCAGGCCTAGTTTTTCCAGAAGGACCAAAACATGAAATACGTGCATCCATTTGAGGAACCATCTGTGGCACTGTGATCATTGGAGCAAGAAGGTCCTAGTGATACTCTTACCTTCATTTAGTTACCTTCATGGGGTTCACTTTGGGGTAATCTTACCTTCATGGTCTTACGTTCGTGTTGTTACAATTGTGGTACTCTCACCTTCATGGTGTTGCCATTGTCGTGTTTCCTTTTTGGTTTTATTTTTTCATTGATCAATTTTGCAAATGTCTTAAAAGATGGAGCCTTATGTCTCCTTATGATTGAGATGAGTATATATTGATAGCTTAGGTATATGTATGGGAATATTCCTAATTAAATTTGTTGACTACTTCATGATTTTTGATTGAAGTCTTTCATTGTGGTTTTTCTTTTGTAGAAATCTAGGAGACATTCAGGGGCTCAGTGTCCCTACTGAGAATTGTTATACTCACCCATGCATAGGCTACACACGCACCGTGCTATGTATTCTGAAGACGACAGACAACATTGATTGAGGTTGAGGGAGACATGGCTGGACGACACTCAGAGGTAGACCATTTGATGTGACATTCCGTAATGTCTTCAGATCATGAGCTATAACTACACTTCAGGTAGGATACTCGGTGGATGATCTAGGAGTTGTTTTCTCTTTTCAGTTGTACTTGTACTTTTCTATTGGTCTTGTATTTCAAACCCTTTACTTTCAGTAAAATTTTTACTACAACAGTTTACTTCATTGTTACTTCTTGTTGTACTCTTGGATTTTGTGTTTTTACAGGTTTAATGGTAATGCCATCCCTTTATACGGATATGCCTTTCTGGTGCTAGTCGCTAGCTCCTGTCCTATGGAAGGCGGGCTTGGGGTAGTCACGACATGAGGCCCAGGGGATGGGTCATGACACATGATCTTTCATATTGAGAGTAAAAATGATCATTAGTTGGTTGTTATTGTTTACTCACTAATCATGTGACACTTTGATCTGAAGGATTGTTCACCTTCTTTATATGTTTCACCTTTAACATCAACAGCCTTGGTGAAGTTTCTTCTCATCTTTATTATATCACAATGTTTTTTAAGAAGCATTGATTATGTTTTAAACAACTCTTATTATTTTATTTCAAAATTACATTTCAAAACATCTATATTTGATTTGTATTTATCTACCTTCAACTTGTGTTAGTTACTTTCTTCAACTTGTGTAGATTCAATCTGATCTATATTGTCACTATTAGATGAAAATTATTGTTAACATTTTATTTTTTGTTCAAGCTCAATGTTATCAAAAGTTATACATGTGTATATTTCTTCAGCTTCTTTCTTTATTACTTGAGTTGGGTATTCTACTCATCTTCTTTCCAAGTTCCTTTTTGGGAATCTATTCCATTTCTATCATCTTATCATTCTCTTTATCACTGCTAAATGAATCCCCTCCATTTCTAACATGAGAAATAATTTTTTTAATGATATAAATTTTCATCAGATGAGGAATAATTCTTTTTTTCTTATACTTAGATAACATTTCTTCTTTTTGTCATATGAAAATCATTCATTATGTTTCTTCCAATTTTGTTTCTGAGGTTTCTCATCATCATCTTTAGACTCATATATTACAACATTCTTCCTAGGAAAATTTTGTTCAAAATTTCCTTTCCCTTCACAATTCATCATTTGATAGTTTTACTCTTCCATTTCCCCTTATTGTATTTCTTTGAAAAGAGGGAAACAATTGTGTTGAAATCTTCATCTTCTTCATCATTTTCTGAATCAATTGATTCTTCTTTAACTTATTCATCTTTGTTTTTACCATTTATGAAAGATTTTAAGGACATTTATTAATCAAAATTTACTTTCTTTATGAGAGAATTTTCTCTTCTCATATCATAAGTAACATGAATACTATATAGATAATATACAGATATATTTTCAGGATCTTTATCTTCTAAAGATGAAACATTGTCCTCAAAACTTATCAGGAAGAATTCTTAGGGTATTTTAAAAAATATTTGACACTTCCAATTTCTCATAAAACATCTTATGGGGATAACAATATAATTTACCATTATAAATAATTCACCAACATATTCTTGCTCATTCATTTTCAGATCTTCATTATTCATCCTGCAGAGATGCAACTTTTCCTTATTGAGTTGTATATTTCCATCATAATTGTTTTTCAACTTATCCCAAGTTCCTTTGGTGGTTCCAACTCCATTTACTCTATGAATCTAAAATATAATAAGTGATGAGAGTAAAACATTTTTCACTCTTCTATCATTCTCATGATTTTTCTTAACAATAACAGTAAGAGGAGTATTCTCAATATGAGGAGAAAATTATTATGTAATATCTTTTAAAACATCATACCCAAGAGACATATGATATGGAAGCATTATATCTTTCCAGATATGATGGTTCTTTCCACTAAAAATTGGAATCCCCTTATAGTTCACAGAATTGATGTCCTCCATTTTCATAGATCGATCTTCTGGAGGTAACCCCCTATGACACCAATTGATGTTCCCAAGTAGGATCGAGACCACTTGGGGTGAATCTATGGTTCCTTTTTTGTTGGTCATAGTAGATTACTGAATAAGGGATGAATTGAGTATCTACAAAAATTTATATTAATATTGGTTCTTTGAAAATTTCCCCAAATTAAAAATTGAATCAACGTCAGTTTGTAGTGATTTTATTAAAGTCATAAATTCTCAATTTAGTTTTGTGAA
Source organism: Viscum album (assembly GCA_963277665.1). NCBI lineage: Eukaryota > Viridiplantae > Streptophyta > Magnoliopsida > Santalales > Viscaceae > Viscum > Viscum album. The sequence goes on along the minus strand of OY728143.1, from coordinate 2,078,038,152 downwards.
AAAAATATAGAGAGTAAAATAAAAGGAAAATGCACAATGAATATAAACAAGACATTCATTATCAAGGTAAGACTTTGTCCTCTCCAATCAGTGATTACTTGAAACCATGAACCATAATTTAATAAACAGTTTGGTCTACACCCTAGATCGGGGTTCACAACATCATACAAGGATGTCTAGGTCACCCCTAACCTCTACCAAAATTATTCATGAAAAAAGGAAAAATGATCACACATAACCTCTTCCACTATTCTACATGGGATATAATGGATAAAAATGATAGATAGTTTGAGGATATCATGTATCCTCCAGTTATGTATAGGAGACCTTGTGTGTGGTAGAGACCGATACACACATTGATCAAAAATATAAACCAAAGAACACAATAGAGCTAAAGGTGTGGAATAAGGTTTCAAAATCTTTGTGTGTTACGTAGTGAAGCTCTGGACTCATTTAATGTAGTGGAAGTGATGTTTGAGTCCTCTTCTAGAAGTTTAGTTCAAAACCGAGTATTGTAGCTTCTATACTTTCGATTTGAGTTGTGAAACATTCTTCCACTTTTTGTTTGGATGTTTGGGTCAATGTAGTAGGATTTTCTCGTCTTATTGACTTACTAGTATGTTCTTACTTTGATTTCTTAGGATTTGGATAAATGGTCGAGATTTACAGAAGTTTTCAGTTCTTCTGTTCTTTTTAATTTTCATCACATCCCCCCTATCATAAAATATCATGTTTGAAATTATTTTATACATATAGGTCCATCAGATATGAAGATATCCCCACGTGCATATACATTGCACTTTCTATGGATTGAGTTTTTTTGATTATTTAGGGATTTTAATTCGTAATAATACAATATTGAATGGGGGTAAAAGGAAAAGAAATTATGTCATTTCACTTAAAATAGACAATATTACAAAGAGGTCCTTATAGGCATTAGTTTCACACAAATGATATTACACTATTAGCTTCATGTGATTGGTTTCATAAGATCTATTCCATGTGATCATTTTCACATGAACGGTTTCACATGAACAGTCTCACTTGATCGATTTTACCTAATCATCTTCACTAATTTTTTTCACCTAATCGGTTTGAGAGATCGATTTCACCATATAGGTTTCATAGATCACGGGAATTTTCCTATGGGAAAAGGTCGGATAGACTTTAGAGATTTATCATTCCATGTTCATGCCTGATGTATTTTATTCTCTCAAAGTTTTAGGGTTTAGTGAATATATCAACAAGTTGATGCTTAGTTCCAATAAACTCAAGTGTTATATAATTTTTATGGTAATGATCTCTCAAAAAGTGATGTCTTGCAACAATATTTTTGTTCTAGAATGAGAAATTGTATTTTATAGATTTTAAAAGAACTTTTATTGTCACAGTTTATAGGGATATGTCTGAATTGAAATCCATAGTCTAATAAAGTGTGTCTCATCCACAATATTTGTGCATAGAAACTACCAACATCAATGTACTATGCTTCAGCAGTTGGTTTTTAAACTGAATTTTTCTTTTTCACTACATCATGATATTAGAGACTTTCTAAAAATGAGAGATGTTCTAGAGGTACTATTTCATTCTAAAATACATCCACTAAAGTCAGAATTTGAATAACTAACCAAATCAAAAGGTTTTCCTCTAAGATAGAACAATCCTAACCTTGTTGTATACATGAGGTATTTGAGAACTCTTTTTATAGAATTTAAATGTGACTGTTTGGGATTTTATTGAAATCATGCACACATACACACACTATACATAATATCTCACCTACTACCAGTTAAGTACAAAAAACTCCCAATCATTCCTCTGTAAGCAGTTTGATCATCATATTATTCATTTTCATCATGATCTAACTGACATGTATAACTCATAGGTCTTTTACTACTCTAAATTCTTTCAAAAACGTATCTTTTTAAAATATGTTTACTATATTTACATTGAATTATAACAATAACTTCGATGTTTTGAAATATTTGAAATCCAAGAAAGTATTTTTGTAAACCCATCAAACTCATTTCAAATTCACTTTTCATCATATTTGAAAATTCATCACATAAAAAATGTTTCAAAGATCCCAAAATAATATGATATACATATAATTGAGCTATTAAAACATCTTTAGAGATTCATTTTATAAACAAAGTAGGATGTCCAACTCCTTTTTTATGATCTCCAGAAAATAATAAGGTTTCTTAGTCTTTTATATCATGATATTTTTCTTGAGAAAGATATTTATCTACCTCATGCTCAACAACATCTTCATTAACATATTTGTCTCCTCAATTTTTCATTCATCAATATTTTATTATAAGTTTCACATCTTACATATTATTTATGAGAAATCCATTAAAAAAAAGCATCATAAAATTTTATACTAGATCTAATTATTTCAGAATTCAGGATCTGATATACTCATAAGGTCACTCATAATTCTGGATATGATTTTGTTAGAATGTTGCTCAGAAATATGGATCCAAATTTCTCAGAATGTTGATCATATTTTCTCAGTGTCCTCGATCGAATATTTCTAAAAATTAGGTTCGTAATTTCTCAGAAATCAAGTTTCGAATTTTTCAGCAATCAAGTTCTAAATTGCTCAGAAAAAAGGTTCTAATTCTCTCAGAAATCATGTTCCAAATTTCTAAGAAATTGGATTCTAAACAAAAAAATGCTCAAGAAACAATTTCCATTTTCTATGAAACATGCTCAGAAAAGTGGTTTCAAATTTCTTTAGAAAGAATGTTCCAATTTATTTAGAAATCATGTTTTGATTTCTTTAGAAAACGGGTTATGATTTCTTAAAAAACATACTACGAAAATTGGATCTAGTTTTTAAATGATGGATCTGATTTTCACCCTTTTTAAACATAATCTCTCTCCAACAAACTAATATATTGACAATAAATACAACCAAAACATAACCGGGATCCAAAAGTATCACCCTAGGTAAATACCTTTAATTAAATATAGGGAATTATGATTTACGTACACCATATATAATAAATGATATATATTTTAATTAATAAATTAAATTGTCATTCTATGAATAGGTAACTGGGTGGAGAAATTTCAGATAGATGGAGAATATAAGGGTATCCATAAGAGAGATGTGCTAGATGAGAAATCATGTATATTTTTTTAATAATAGAAAAGGTAGTGACAGATTAGTCCTAAAAAAATTCATTTCCACCACACCACATGTAAATAATAATGTTCACATGAAGAAAAAAATAACATGGTAGTGGTGAAGGTACTTTAATTATTTAAGGGAATCAATAGGAAAAAATCATGTATTATGATTCTTAAATTGTTCTCAAATGATCCAAAGAATATCTCCTGAGAGATTCTAAACAAATTTGATAACTTATAAATACCCCTCAACACTATGTGAAGATTGAGATGACATGTAACCAACTATTTTGGGGGTGATTAACCCTCGGTTCATATGATCTATAGTTGCATCAACTTTTTTCTATCATGAATGATATGTGTTTTCTAGTAAATTATAAAATTTTTACAATATCATATTCCATTTTTTTCTTATATAAATGAAATTTGAATAATTATCATGACATTTTATGGTTGTATAATGATTGGGAATATTTATAGCTCACTAAAAATATAATAATGTCTTTATAAAATGAGTAAAAATAACATTTCTTATTTAAAATAAAATAAAATAGATTAATTTTTATATAATAAAGGTAGAGTAATTTTTTAGCATAGATTTTGTGTAGAAAAGTTTATAGAAGTTGTTAATGAGAGTTATATGCAGTATCTCACCACAAGGGAATCATTTTAGAGGCAAATGAATGTTAATGAACACATTGAAAAAAATGAAATGAAATTTCAAAGTATTTTTTATAGAAGAAGTACATGAGTAAAAGGGTATAGGATGGGGGTCCCTTAACATTATAGGTTAATTTTCAATTATTTGGATTAGATTCCTTGAATAATAATAACTCCATTGGTGGAAGAAAGTGATAGAATAAGAGAGGAACTAGGTTGTCAATGGATATTTAGTGAAGCTAAATGAGATAATAAGTGTCTATTTATAGAAAAAATGGTATTTTTTAAAATTATAATCATTGGTTTATTATTCTATGATATAAAATATTCAAATCCTTTAGAGTTATAGTGGATTTCTTAACACATCTAGATTTTCTATGTATTCCCCTAAAAAAACATAAAATTGTTATATTTCTTTCTCTAAAATAAACCATATGTCTAAATAAATCATTAAAAATTTCATCTTTTATAACCTAACCTTTATATTCACTGGTGAGAATATGTCTATACACAGTATGAAATTTATATATAAATTTTTTCTTTAATTCAAATGTATTGATAAATTACAATGAAGTAACCATTAAAATTTTAATAAAATATCTTAATGAATAAAAGACAAATTTTCTAATGAAATATATTTTTCATGGTGTTATAAAATTTTATATAAAATAATATATTGATAACTCTTTAAAAATAATTTTAATTAAATATATTAAAAATTTAAGCAACACCCCCAAATTTTAATGTGGGAACATTGGATTTCTAATGACCTGAACTATTATAAATAAAATTTCTCTTATAATTTAATTAAATATCTTATTAACTAATATGTTTTATAAAACATATACACATATTTAATTTAATTTTATTAGGTATATATTACTATTATGAATATTTTCCATTGATAATATAGATATTGAATAGTGACTTCAAGATTGATATAAATATCACATTTTAACAAATCCTATTGACCAAAAAAGTGATGTGATGACCACAAAAAGAAGGATCATACCCTGTGATTCCCATTTATCAAAGCTTCTAAGGGAGATAACATCACCGATAATTTCCCATGAGCAAGACCAAGATGAGATCAAATAACATAAGCAGGAGTAAAACCATTTATTTTATACATTCATGTTCATCTAGGTCATGATCCAAACCATGTATACCGAAACCCCCCAGGATTGTCTCACCATCATGAACCTTACTCATAGGTATTTTTCTACTGTATTAAAATTATATCTATCAATATTCAAGAAATTTGAGTATTTAAATTATTTTTCATATAAAAATGAATATATTTTCTTCCTATTTTTTTTACATTATGAATGATATTTATTTTGAAATAATATAACAAAAATAGTATTTTTGGGTAACATACTAATCAAATAAATTATTTTATAATGATTAATTCAGGGATAGTGGAATTAATAATATACTAATAAAATATTATTATTAATTAATTGTTATTTAATATAAATTATTATATTGTTTTTATGAAATTAAATGTAATTTTTATAAGATATCAAAAACTATTATTGTCAAAAAACACATAATTTATAAATAAATGAATATTATTATTTTAAATGAGAAAAATAAAATATTTATCAAATTATGTAAAAAAATGAAAATATTTTTTGGAACCAGAACATAAAAAATATCCAACAGTGATTTTTTAATTATTTTTTGAGACAATCAAATTTTCAAGTAAAAATATAATATAGTATAAATATACAATGTGTATTAGGACATCATAATGACCAAAAAGGGATGTAATAAATACTATAAAGGGCATATAAGAAAAAATATACGGTTTCCCATTAAAATATTATTTTTTTACATATATTTTATTTATTTTTTAAATCTTTTATGAATCTTCCCAAATCATTAATATATTTTAAGGCTTTAAAGTCATTTATTTAAGAGTATGACTCACTTCCGCATAATCAAGTGTATTATTTTATTTATTACTGAAATTATGCTTATAAAATAAATATAACCCCTCACATATTTCAAAATACCTAGTAAAAAACAATGGAATGTTATGCAGTTTTGGTTATATTATTATATGAAGTCTAACACCTATGTTTGGGAAATAAAAAATATACCAACACTCTTTTCCACTATAATCCCACCAAATCTATAAATTATATTCACTAAAAATCATTGTTGAACATCATTACTCTGCCCTATACTCTATGGAGACCTATGAAGGCACACAAAAGCTATCAAGAAGATCCTCCCAAACATTTGAATTCACACATTCTTGTAAGGGATTCTCACATTCTATTCTTTATTCATGCTTTATTATTATATTATGCATTCGATTTAGAATTCCTAATGTTGGTATATGTATTTCCATGAACCTATTATGTATTTTATTTAATAATGATGTGATACCCCTTTCACTCTCATCAATCGGTTTTATGAATTTTTACGAGTCGTCGTTATGTAACTTTAATTTCACTATTATTTTCCATGCCAAAATGATTATATAGTGAATAACATACCCAATACCTATCTAGGGTATTCACCTTTATAGAATGATTGATCATTGACATTAGAATAACATGTTTCTTTCAATCTTTTTGATCATGGAATAAAATATTATAATGAATGAATCCATGTTTTTTTATCTATGTTTTAAAATTATTCATGAGAATGAAATGAAACTGGTGGGTGAACCCAAAATTATATAGCACTCCAAAGAATTGGGTAATGTTGAGCCTCACGAGAAGTCATTATGGGACATTGAGTGGACCTGATTAATTTATATGAATTATTACATAATGAATTATTGGAATTTATCCTTAACCTATGTTTATGATGTAGTGTTTTATGTTTTTTCCACATTCCTCATGTCTCCTTTATGATTATCATGGTATATCATGCAGTTGACACTCCATTCCATCGAAGAGTCTAAAAAAAGGATGAAGGGAATCCATTAGATTGAAAACAGGGAATGCATAATGAAAAGTCAGATATTTTCAAAGGTATATTTTTTTGGCTACCTTAGTTTATCCAAAACACATTTGGTGTGCAACCTACTTGTGCACCCCTATATGTCGTGAAACCCACTTATGCACCCCCATGATAGAAACAAATGAATGTACTTTTTTTCTATGTCCAAAAGGTGGCGCCCTAGTCTATCCAAAATACCGTTGGCGTACAAGGTACTTGCGCGCCCCAATTTGGCATGTAAGTCACTTTCTCACCCAAATTATTTTCGTTGTAGGTCATTTATTTTCCTATAAATAGACTCTTGGGGGCCCCATTTTATGGATAAATTTCCATGAATCATAATTGCTGCTCTGGTCACCCTATAACATTTCCCCAATATTACAAAACATTCAAGGTAGTTCTTCAAGGCCTTGAGAAGTGGATTTAAGGGAGGATCATTGTACTTAATTCCTTTTAGTATTTGAAAACCATAACACTTGCACGCCTAAAGCACCAAACCTCCCCAAGATAGAAATACTAGTGTACCACCCATTCCTCTCATAATAACTTGAGTGCCTCACTTCTTGGATCACCTATGAAAACTCTTGAAGGATTGAGAAAGGTCTCGCCCATGTATTACCATACAAGTTGTTCGTCACCTAAGTGAACATCAGGTCACCCAATCCAACTTGCACCCCTATACATGCCCACCCATGCCTACTTGATCATCCATACTTTCACGCCCTTATCTACAAGGGATCCCTCCCTGATTCACTTACATTCTTCACTCTCCTCACTCTACAACCCATCATGCCTTCATCAAAGCCATTCATTGAAATAATTCTTCTTCATTGGATCCCTTGTATGAAAGGGATTATATTGAGACCTCTACAAAAACCTCTTCAATTATCAAACCATTTCGAAAGGCACATCAGTGTGTCAACTATGTGAGTTTATATTTCCACAGTCAGAGGTTTCTCAAATTTGTTTCACAAAATGTTTAAGATTCATGGAGTTTCTGTGGGTTTGTATATCCACTGTCACAAGGAACTTTCAACCAGAAATAGTGTTGGGAAGTTCCCGGTTGGGAGGAGGGTTGGGTCTTGGGCTCTCCCTTCTCCAAGAGATGACCCATAACCCCAGGTCTCTTGTAGGGATGTTACAATTCACAATTTCATTTCCATGGAAGCATACGATAAGTCACCCTCCCCTATCAGGATCAAATTTAGGGAAACCAGCTTGGCATAATCCCCCATATTTTTTTGTAGGAGGTGGCATCATTTTTCCTCATCTTTTATTTGGTGCCAAAGACCAAAGGGGGATGGGCACATGGACTCTTGTTAAACTTTCCCTCTCCAATTGTGCTTTGTCTCCATGGGAAACCATCCTGGTGTAAGCCCCTAACCTGTATCCCTTTCTCCTTACATTGGACTCTTGTCCAATGTAAATAGAACATAGAGAAGGCTTGTTGCATCACCCTCTTCTATGCTCTCATAAACCCTATTTAACGTGGACACCATAGGTTCGCCGTCTTCCAACAGCGGAGGAGGAAAAATTTTAATGTTTGAATTCATTTTTTGAATCAATGAAATCCTCTTATTTCTCACACCGATCATGAAACACATGGGCTTAGAGATTTTTCATGGTCACAACATTTGCACAATCGAATAAACTATGAGAACTCTTATTCTTGTTCAAACTAGTATATGTAGGAAGCCCTTTCAGGAATTGAGTGCACTGGAAATTATCTTCCAGAATCCAAACCTAATTCCTTTAATCTAGGAATCCTCCTCAGAAATACACCCCAAATTAAACCTCATATAAAAAAGGAATCCTGTTCAAGAAGTAAGCCCAAACTCATCTCTCTCAGAGGACCATACGCCCCTATGTGACTTATAAAACTACGTCGACTTTTATTTCCATCCATATGTGAAATGTAAAAATCCTCCTTGAGGTTTAAACCCAACACTTCAACTCGACCCTGTTCTCCTTGGGCCATATTCCCAACAGGGTCCAATTCTACATGGAAACCCATATTGTTTTCAAAGTTCATTTGGCCGCTTCAGCATAAGTCCGACACTATGTTTTGACCAAGAAACATTCGCTCAGAGGTCCTTATCACATAACCTTGAACGGTATGATGTGTCCTATTAAGAGACACCAAACTATGAGGGTTCTAATTCCTTTCACAAGGATAATTAGGTATCCCATTTTATGGGCACGGTCCTAAAATCTAATTAAACCTTTGTCTCCATAGATGAAAATAAATTCTAGAGTGCCCCACAAAGTAGAATAAAATCCAATATCATCACAATGATGATTAAAAGAATATCTAATTAGAATATTATAGGATACCATTGATGAAAAACATAGAATACATATGGATATTTATATTAATGAAGAACCTTGAATGCATACTGATGATTCTAAATTTTACACATGTTAATAAGTGATTTTAAATTCTAAGGGATAATTTTGATATAGATGGTGAATTAATAAGGATTCTTGAAAATATCTTAAATTTACAAAGAGAGTCCCGAAGTAGATAATAATTCCCCCAAAAAGGGTGTGATGAGTCCGACCTCCCATCCTCTCGACCAATACACGTTCTTAAGTATCGTAAAGTTCAAACTTAACGAACACCTGCCCTTGGAAAGCAGGTCCCATTTGTATATAGATCTATTGGATGTTTCTGATTCCATAAAAAATCCACTTAAAACCACCTAGAAACATTGATTCTTGAAACTAGAACCCATGTTTTAAAGAACTACGAAACAAAAATGGTGAACCCAGCGTGAATCCTTAACCAAGTTAATAATGTTAACCACCTATTAGGCCTCTATCAATTGATAAAGGAACTCCAAAAAAGGAATCAATCATGCATGTATCAATATAAAAAAAGATGTTTCTTTAAAGGAGTTTGTTGTTTTTTTCATTTATTTCTTCTCATAATTCCCTTCACTCTAAAATGGAATTCTCCAAGATGACATCTGTGAACTTCCCAACCATTGCTCAAGCTAGATATCCATCCAGGGGAAGGACGTCATCACCAACCCAGCATCTTCTACGTTGGGTCTGGAATGTGCTGGTAAAGGAATATCACCAACATGGTAAAATACCAAAATTGGAGGCTTCTCTACAGTCCCTCCAAGTCGATAAAAATCCTTGATCATCCGGCCAATGATGGGCCATGATCAAGAAACAAAGAGTTCCAACCACCGTATCCAACCGTTTTGGGTCCTTAACCCCAGAACTCAATAATTAATCCCTCATGTACAATAGGGTGGTGGATTAATATGTCACTCAAAGCCTTAATTAAATAATTCAAGAGTCCTTCCTGAGGACTCCGACCAGGAATCGCTGCTAGAATCATGCGATAGTGTACCCCTAACATGATGGGGGGTGTTTCATCTAGAGGTTTCTCCCAGGACTCTCATATCTGGGCTCACAAGACAAACCACCATGGACAACATACAGTCCACAGGGAGTAGGCTCTCTTCTCTTCCTCCTCTGGAAAAGTCCATCAATTTAACTTGATGTAAAACAAGGAGTGGGAACATACACCCATTCATCCTAATTTTTCTACTCAGCAAACTCTTCTGACAGCAACCATCCAATACCACCAGATATACCTGGTGGAATATTGTGAACATGCACATAAAACTACTTACATGTTATCATCCAGTCAGTAGGATCATCTTAATGCATTAAAAAAATCCCTCCAATCTAATGTGGTGGAAACTGGTAAACTTGAACATACACCTGTTTACAATCTCCAATTCTACCAGCAATCTCATGTACAAGTATTGATGGAAGTCCATCAACCGTACTGGATGAAAAAAATACAATAGGCACATACACCAACCACTTTTCATCAATCCTTCCAACAGTCTCGTTTGGTAGCGCCAGAAGAAGTAAGTCGAAAAGCTCTGATGACATATTTTGGGCAGACCCAACTCTCTGCCCCCATGCATTAGTACTGTCAATATCCATTGATAGGAAAAGGAGGACAAGATCTGGCACATAAACCTACTACTAATATATAATGGACGTATATTCTTGTTTCGGTCACTGATGTCACAAAACACATCTTATCAACGGTTAAAGGTAAGATGAATATCCCTTCCCATATTCTGGTAGAATGCCAGGATACTTTAATAGCAACTTTAATAGTATCAGGGGAAAAGACACATGAATCTATCTCCACACTTGAGATGACTCATCCACATGCCATCCTGGTGCAGACACACACATCTGTTCTAATCCTGGTGTGTAATGGGTCATACTCCCCCATATCATACAGATAAAAAGATCGAGAACATACACCCATTCCAATTGAAGGTAATCGGTCCGTTCGGGTAACCACTCTAAGGAAGGCACATAAAATTTCCATTGATAACCACTTTTCCAAGCATTTGGCCCAAACTAAGTATAAGAGAACCTCCAAGAATATGTCTCACCATGCACTATTGGAAAATCAAGATTCAGGCTATGATTTGTATCCTTTTAATGTTGGAGTTTATGAATCCCTCAGACATTAATCTGATTCATCTCAAGATCCTACCTTCTCATTACCAAATTATGGGAGTGGTAGTTGTAATTATGATGTTCTTCATCAGAAACAACATCATGAAGGCTTGATTTATGAAAATTTGGTCAATCTATAGTGCCTATCTCCGGAGGAGAGCCATGACAACCCTCAGTGTGTACCGAAGACCAAGGAGAAGGAATATTTATCCCTTTCTATAATCTATCATGGTGATCCTCCCCATGATGTAATTCACTGCGAATGTCCTATCTACGGAAGTATATTTCATTGTCAATACAATTCCATAATTGATAATATATCCACGAGAAATCCCTCATATCTCGAGGCACTGTCAAACACAAGGTCAGTCATGTTTGATGCCTTGTCATTTATGGGTGAAACACTTTCTCAACCGGAATAAATCATAAGGGAACAATCATTCTCTGAACCTCTCTTGGGTCATTTTTCATCTAATATAGAAAATCCATGTTTGCCAGACCAAGTGGAGAAACCTCTAGTGAATTTTGTTGGAGATGTGTCAAACATGAAGAAATATTTTTCTAAAGGAGAAATAAAAGTCATGTTCTGGCCTTTGGAAAATTCTCTATATAACATTCCAGAATTGATGATAGAAGACTACATTCATGAAATCCACCTCAACTTATAGAATACTCTTAACCATTTGAAAATAAATGTATTACAATATGATGAATATAATAATCACGTAAAGGTAATAGAAGGGTTTCAATGCAAAATTGACATGACATCTCTCTTAGTTTCCTAACATCCAAAGTTAGAAAAATAGCAGAGAACCCTTTAGCGTGCATGTCCTAATGCTATAAAGTGACTACGCCGGTTACTTTATGATTCCCCATCAAGTATTCATATCAGAGGTTGTGGTGAATATGGAGAAATACATTTCACTGCACTCCAAAATAATAAATGTCTAAAAAATTGGTCTCATGCAATGTTTTTTCCCATGGTCGGCCACAATCAATGGATTTGGTATGTAATTGGATGTACGATCAAGAATAGGCCTGAACCGGTTCTCATCAGAATCAGGCCCAAAGAAAAGAATTTTTTGAGTTAATTTTACATCAAGAATCTGAGAATATTGAGAAGGCGTTCCACATAGAGGATATCAGTAGTCAGAGAATGCAAAGGTCTGAAATAGCACAACAATCTTCCGAAATAGGGGATTTGAGTGGTTGTTGGATAATGCACCCACCTAATGTCCAAACCAAAATCTGAAAAATCATAAGAGCAGTTGCAAGAAAAATTTACATATTAGTTCAATAATAACCCCATCTTTCAAGGATGGGGGATCATTTAATTCACCCTTCAAGTTCATTCAACAAAGTTTAATGGTTTGGAGAAGAAGAACTGGAACAACCTCAGCCTGCAGGGTTGGGGGATTTTTCACATCTGTAATCCCCTCCTCGATGGAAGTCTATTTTCTCCCAATTAGAGTAGAAGTCATAAAGATAGCATACAACTCAACTATCTGAGGATTCCCTTCGGGTTACTATCCAACAAAGTTCATGTAATTAATAATATAGGAGAAAAAAGTCTCATGAAGGACAAAAAGGAAGAAGATATTGCGAAAATACTGACAGAATTCCATCGATGCATTAAGTGTCAGCAAATTTCATTAACACCTTTATAGAAGATCCTGCAGAAAATAAGTCAAGTTTATGGGAATTAGAAAATGTTGTTCTTTTCTATAATATAGTACACACCCAGGAAAATGAAGAAGGTGTTCACACCCGAAATCAGAGGCTTACCGAGAATCTAGGTTTGCCTTCAAATAACCAATTACCCCCTCTTCAAAAGTAATCTAACAAGGGGAAATGGGAAAAGTCAGTTGCATATCAATTTTCCACTAGAGAAGGTAAATATATTTCTCTTGATGAGAGATTTTCACAACAAGAAGAGGAAATGAATGAGTTGAAATGAATCAATACAGAGTTACTTCGAAACAGAATTTCCACTAGACGTACTCCCCAGACAGGTGCTCGACTTGAAAATCTTGTAGGAGCTCCTCATCAAAGAGGATTTGTAGTAAATACAGATGTGGATAATGAATTTACTCCATGGGTTACACAATAAAGACGAGACCATATACATCTTGATATGCTTGTTCTCGTGGGTTATCCAAGGCAGATGTCAACACCACCATTAATGGTTTTTCTAGTAGTTTCACTAGAATAAGATCAAATTGCTATACCTTCACAAGTTACAGCTCATCGGAATGTTCCCCAAATGCTTATGAACACAATTGAGACATTAACAACTCAATTGGAAGCGATGGAAGAATGACATGTAGTAGTTCATCTAGAAAAGAGAGATTACCCTGAATGGGTGGATGCAATTCCCCCTCCCCCCACAAAATTTTGTGAATACCACATTCCCAATATTTAATGGTTCGTGATATCTGGAACAACACTTAATACATTTAGTTTCTCTTTGTGATCACATTATGGTAACTTCTCAACAATAATAAGCAGTTAATCTTAGGTATTTTGTACAGCCATTACAGGGACCCGTTTTTGTCTGGTATAGAAGTTTACAATCTCGATCAATTACTATATGAGAATATCTCCATCATAAATTCCTTCTTCAATTTAGCATAATGCTATAAAAGATGACAGTTTTTTATATTACTAAGTGTAAAAAAATGGAAAATGAAATAGTTTCAGATTTCATTTCTCGATGGAAAGGATTAAAATATTCATTAAGTTCAGCACTCCCTCATGAAGAGTTTCTGCCAATTTGTTTGACAAGTCTGGGTGATGAATTACACACACCGTTGATCCCTGTGAAATACACTGGTTGGTTTTGAGAACTTACATCAATCGATCAATAGATATAAGACTCTATAATAAAATGTTAGGCTAAAACTCGTATAATTACATGAGCTCTACGGAGGAGGATATGAAAGGAAGAAGCTGCTACAATCACACTCAAATAAGAACTTGTACCTGATTCTACTTCAAGACCATAATCATACCGAAGGGCTCCGCTTCCTTAGAATCAATAGAAATGATCACCTCGTCAAGATGATCAAATAGATCAATGGCAGAAGCTATTTTAGGAATTAACAAATAATGTTTATTCTTTCAGGAATGAACAATTTACTGGTTACTTCATCTCTGCCTTAGAAAACAATTTGGTTCAGTTTCCAAGACCAAAGAAGAAAAATAAAGATAGATATTAAGATCTTACGAATTATTTCCCCTTTCACCAAATATTGGGACACCGTAATCTAGAGTGTTTTGTTTTCAAATACCTTCTACAAAATATCGTAGACTCTAGACAATTGAAACTGAAAAGTTTATCAGCTCAAGAAGCATGTGTTACTGCTACTAATCTAGGGAAAGATATCAAATGGAAAGAGGTCCAAAATAAAAATGTAAAGAAATATGATGATTGGATGATTAGGAAAATGATCAACCAGACTCATGCCATTTTATAAGAATAGTTAAAACAACCTATTGTGTCTTCTAACACTTTTTCCATAGTAAAACCACCTTCGTCAAATGGTTATTCCTCAATAAAGAGAATTGATTATAAGGACATATAGTAGTCATAATAAGATGAGCTCATGTCACGGACAAAGTCTTTCATGACATTGGTAGATTTTATGCCATCTGTTTCAAAAGTATGGGAACCACCCCGCCAAATGGCACAACCAGAATTAATCTGTCAATAATAATCTTCATGAGATAAAGAATTAATCTTTGGTTATGTTAATGTTTTCCATTTAATGAATTATAATGCCAATGTCGATTCTGATTATTATGAGAAAAAATTCATTATACCAAATTATGGGACAAGAGGAAGATTCTAATGTCAAGGATACAGGGAAAGAAATGGGAATTATAGAAACCACCATTTTAACTCTACCGCTGCTTGAACCATATGTGCACCAGAAACTTGTGGAAGAGCCCTTCTGTGAGTTCAACAGGAACAAAGAGTTTATTCTATGAAATATAGGCTTGGTTCTGACACAATTATTTTGTTAGACCGATTAGAAGTCACATCATCTAATTATCAGCAAATGAATAGACTTAGTTAGTCTAATTTAACAAATCCAGGAGTATTTCCAGCTTCTGCTCTGACATAAAGTACATCTACATTAGAAGAATAAACTTCCAAATCTCTTACAAAATTGCATCTCCATGATGAGAAATGTAGACCTTTAGACAAAAAAGTATGATGTATTGAAACAATTGGGCCTTGTACTAGCCATGTAATCAATTTTGGATTCCTTGAATTTGTCAAAAGTTCTTCGAGAAGCACTCAATGAGGATTTGTCAAGTCCTTGAGATTTTGAAAACAAAGTTGCTACTGCAGAGGTTTACCATATAGAGAATGATTCTACAGAATGTAAATAAGCCATATCTTTTATAGATGAAGATGAAAATGATGTGCTGCATGGGAATTTCAGACCCGTGTATTTCTATGGCATGGTAAATGACATAGACATATGATGAGCCTTCATTGACAATGGCTCTGGAGTTAACCTCATTACCGTTCATACACTTCATCGACTGGCCCTGACTGAATATGAATAATCTCCATTAACATTAATTTTTCAAGATTATGATATGAATGAACAAGAACCTTTGGGTGAGATTACACTTAGAACACAATTTGGATATCTTGTTTCTAATTCAGATTTCATGGTTGATCGTTAGGACACAACCTTCAATATTCTACTTGGAAGGCATTGGCTGCGTCAATATGCAGCCATACATTCGTCATACCCCCAATTCCTAAAGTACTGTATCAATGGTCAAATGAGGTCATTGTATGGTGACAACACTCCATTAAAAACTCGTAAATCTCAATACATTGAGGCAGTGTTTTATCACACAAAAGGAATTAAGTCCATGATAAAGGAATTAACCAGAGTTAATGCTCCAAATGGATCAGAAAAGATCCCATCATATCAATTCATACATCTGAGTACAGATTATATGTTACCCATTGTTGACGCTCCTTTCGTCACAAAATATAAAGATAGTAAAAGGGGATTATCTTAACTCAATGCGATTCATCCTTTGGAAAAATATCAAAAATTGACAAAGGAAGGAATAAGAAGAATGTTGAACAAGGGTCGCGCAAGTTCTAAAATGGTCATGCAAGTACACTTGCGCGACGCCTAATGGTTATGTAAGTGACTTGAAAGCCCTAAAGGATAACCTCCCGGGTCTTCTTCAGCCTATAAATAGACCCTGTGGGCCCCCCATTGAGGAGGAATTTTTCCAGAAACTCAGATTTATGCTCTCGGCACCCTAGTCTCTTCTCAAAGCTTCTAAAACACTTCTAAGGTAAATTCATACCTAGAACGGTAGATCTAAAGAGGGGTAGGAAGGCCCAAGTGTTGAAACTCATCAACATTTGCGCCCCTGAGTGGCCAGCCCTTAAGGGGAATGGCCACACTTGCGCGCTGCCTTACTCCTTCAATAGAACTTGCGCGCCCCTCTTTTGGAAGAACCTCAAGATGATTCTAAAGGCTTTAGCCAAGATTTGTTCAAGTATTACCCTGCTGGTTAACCATTGCGCAAGTACCCATGTGTCACGCAGGTATACCTGCGCGACCAAGACTTGCGCGCCCACGCAGTACCTGCGTGCCTACCAGGACTTGAGCGCCCCTGCCTTTTTGGGTGCCCTTCTTTTCCATTTCACCCCTCTTAAGCCATTCCACCTCTCCTATTCAAGATTCAATCTTCAAGACACTATTCAAAGCTATTTATGACATGATTTCTTGATTTGAGTTCCTTATCTGAAAGCAATTCTGTGGAATATCACTCAAAACCTAGTGATTTATACATCTTTATGTCACTAAAGATTGAGATTTCATTCATTCAACCTCATCCTTTAAGATGAGAGAACTCATTAACCTAGGCATCCTCCTCAGGAGTAAGTCCCAACCATAATTCTCTTAACCTGGTCCTCCTTTTCAGTAGTAAGCCCCAGTCCCCTAATTTTGGCATCCTCCTCAGGAGTAATCCCCAACCATAATTTCATTAACCTGGGCCTCCTTTTTAGGACTAAGCCCTAGTCTCAAATATGGACATCCTCTTCAAGAGTAAGCCCCAAGTCCCTTAATTTTTCAAGTCTCTTAAACTGGGCCTCCTTTTTAGGAGTAATCCCCAGTCTTAATTCCTCTTAACCAGTGCTAATTTACCATTGATCTGGGATTCCTTCTCAGGAGTAAAAACCCAATCTTAAGTCCTCTCTTAATTTGGGCCTCCTTTTCAAGAATAAGCCCCAAGTTAGAGTATTCAAATCTCCGTGAAGCACATATACCTTTATAGACCATGTTCCTGGATTTGTTCCATGAAGTAAATCCAAATCTTCATTTATCTGGGCAGTCATACATACATAAGTCCCACCTTATTTCTTATGATTGCATCTTTCATGGCACAATTTTCTTATATTTACTAATACCTCTTATTTCTCACACCGAGCATGAATCATGTGAGATTAGAGTGTAAAAGTAATTATGAAATCCTTCTTTGAGCCATAAATCATAAACATCATACTCCCTTACTCGAGCTACGTGGGTTCTGATTCCTTTTCTAAACAATGGATACGTAAGTAGCCCATCTGCGGGTTCGATCCCAACTCTAAAATAATCCATGTCCTTCTTAATGAAAATAAACTTCAAGTGCCCCACTGAGTGTCTTTAAAACCAGTATGTTCATAATAATGACCAAGAGACTTTTACGTATCAAAGGATACCATTGACTAAGAATATCTAACAATCACAGATGATTCTCTATCAATGAATAACCTCGAATACATATAAAAGATTCTCTAAATTTCCTACATATCGATAATTGATTTTCAGATCTAAAGTAAAGCTCATTTTATACTTGGTAATGTAATAAGGATTCACGAACATAAATTAAATCTACAAATAGAGTCCCGGAGTAGACAATAATTCCCCTCGGAAAGGTGTGATGAGTCTGACCTCCCATCCTCTTGACCAATGCAAATTCCTAAGCCTCATCAGTCCACAAACTAATGAGCACCTACCATTGGAAAGTTGGTCCAAATGGATGTGGAATCATTGGATATTTTCTGTTCTATGAACAAACCCTATAGAAACAGATTGGAATGTTTGAACCTTCAATCAAGGAGGTCATCCCCGAATTCCGAGGGAAACAAAAAATGGTGAACCCGATGTGAATCCTTAACCAAGTTAAAATGATGTTTTACCTATTTGTTAGGAACCTATTTAAAACTAAATGAGAGGGCCAACAAAAACAATCATTGACATATGTGCTCATCCAAAAGATGTAGTGGCTGAATTTATCTTGATTACGTTTGTTATATTAAATATTCACTCTTTTTCCAATATTTTCTGCATTCTAAGAAATGGATGCTTTCAAGTTCACACCTGTGAATATCGCTGTTGCGAATGCCACTACTGGTACTCCTCCTGGATCATCGTCCGCTCTACGGAAGATATCACCTACTCAGCGTCTTCAACGCTGGGTATCAAATGCACTGGTTAAGGAGTACCATCAACACGGTACCATCCCCGCTCTGGAGGCTGCCGGAAAAGACCTCCAAGTGAACAACTCACACCGGTCGTCCGGAAAACGATGACCAGTGATCAAGAAGCATGAGGTGATGACTACCGTCTCCAACCGTTTTGGGTCGTTATCCCCGGAACGCAATCACCATTCACTCCCATATTTATGGGAGGTGAATGAGGAGGTCCCTCAGGGCCTTAATTCAAAGAAGCGGGAGTCCTTCCTGAGGGATCCTATCAACAATCGCTGCCAGACTCGTGCGACAGTATGCCCTCAACATGATGAGGGTCCCAATTTCAGGCGTTCGGCTCAGGTTCCTCGAACCCGAGCAGGAAAGATGAACCACCAGAGGCGGAATCCGGAAAACAGTGAGCAGGTTCTCATTTCTTCAATCTCCAGAGAAGTCCACCAACCTAACTTGGTGGCAAGCAACGAGCGGTCACACACACCTGCCCGTTTTAATCCCGCTGTCCAGCAGACTCGTCTGGCAGTAGCACACCAATCCCATCAGGCAATTCTGGTGGAGTACTATAGGTAGGAACATACACCTGTTTATACATCATCAACTAGTCAGTAGGCTCGTCTGACTACATATGATGGAGCTCGTCAACCACGTTCGGCAAAGTGAAATCAGTAGGCACCTACACCTGCTAGTATTGATCAAGTCTACCATCAGTCTTTCTTGGTAGCATTCAGAGAAGTTTGTCAGAAAGCTCCGATGACAAACAGGAGGATGACTCAATTCTCTGCCCCCACACTTGAGTACTGTAAGGATTCACTAACAGGAAAAGGAGGACAGGAGCAGGCACATACACCTACTCCAAGCATGGAATGGACGTTTATCCCCATTCTGGCAGCTGAAATCACCAAGCATATATTATCAATGGTAAAAGAGAAGAAGCAAATTCTTACTCATATTCTAGATGCTTGCCAGGATATTATAACAACTTCAGTGGCATCTCATGGAAAGACACATAAATCTATCCCGACCAGGGGAGTGGCACATCAACAATTCACTCCAGAATAGACACACACATCTATTCCAGTCCAAGAGGGTTATGGGGCATACTCCCCTATATCATATGGACAACCAAGTCAGGCACATACACCTGATTTGAGTGGAGATCGTCAGCCTAACCTGGCCATCTTTCCTTCTTAGGCACATACACCTGCTCAGAGCAGCCACTTTCATCAACAAGTGGTTTCTAAGGAGAGTAAGAAGGAATCTAAGAAAAAGACCCGCCCAGCACAGTCAGGAGATCATGAGCCAATCTGTAACAAGGCCTTGCTCGATGCTGGAGTTCTCGAAGCCCTCAGACAGTTATCTGTTTGAATTCAAGATTATACTCCCTCATTTACCAATAGTGAGAACATTAATTCTGAATGTCTTCAACAGAAACTTCCTCATGAAGGCTTGCTTCATGAAAATTCGGTCGATCTCAAAGTTTCATCTTCAGATGAGAGCCACAGGAACCCTCTGTGTGGTCAGAAGAACAAGGAGCAAGAGATCTCATCTTTTGCTGTAACCCACCATGTGTTCCTCCCCATGATGATGAATTTCACTGCGAATGTCCTCTCTGCAGTAGTGATGCACATTTCCCGGAAAATGCTCCAGTGGACCATGTAGTCCCGAGAAAGCCCTCTTATCTTGAGGAACTTGCAAATGAAAAACCAGTCATGTCTGATGCTTCATCGCTAGCAGGTGAAATACTTTCTCAATCATAAGATATCCCAGGGTGTAGGTCATTCTCCAAACCACCCCTAAGTCATGCATCTTCTAGTTTGATCAGTTATTTTTCTACCAATCCTGTTGAATCCAATGAAGCAACAATGAAGCACCAGCTCTGGTCAAAACTGGTATAAGAATCTTCATAAAATGATAAAGAGGAAATGATGAACATGAGAAAACAACTGGCGAAAGGTGAAGTGCCAATTATGTTTTGTCTTATGGCTGACTCTCAGTATGACATTCCATAAATGTTGACGGAAGATGGAATTCATGATATTCGTCTCAACATATGGAAAAATCTTTGTCAGTTGAAAAAGAAAGTATTATCTTATGATGAATATGAAAATCATATTAAGATAATATAAGGGTTACAACATCAGATTGATTTGGCATCTCTATCAGTCTCTCAATTTCTGAAGGCTGAAAAGAAGGAGAGAGCCCTTCAATGTTCATGCCTTGGCGCACTAAGAATATTTTTTCAGTTAACTACCAATGCCCCATATGGTATTCATGTCAGAGGATGGTGTGTTCATGGAGCACTACATTTCATGGTGCTGTCCAGTCAGAAAAGCCCACCAAAAATGGTATCATGCAATGTTATTACCCATGGCCTGCCACAGTCAATGGGCTTTGTTTGTAATCAAAAGCTTGCCCAAGAACAGGCTTCAACTAGTTCCTCTCAAAATCAAGCATACAGAGAACAAGTTGGTGAATTACTCCTGCATCAAGCAAACAAGAATATTCAACATGCCTCTCATATAGATCAAGCACATCATCAAGTGACAGAAGTGTCAAAAATCATCCAACGGTCTTTTGAACTAGGTGATAAAAGTGGATACAGGTTAATGCATCCAGCTAATTTCTAAACTATGGTTCGCAAGATCAAGAGAGCTTTTAAGAAAGTCTCAGACATAGCATGTCAAGAGCCATCCCAACATTCCAGACTGGGGAATCTTTTGAACCAACCCTCAGAATCAAAAAATATGATTCAAGGAGTTTAGCGGGAACAACAGGAACATCCCCAGTCCACCAGACTGGGGAATTTTTCAAATCATGAATCCCCTCCTCAGAGAAAGTCGGGCTTTTCTCGATTGGGGAAGAAGCCTCAAGAGGAACGAAGAGCCAAATTATTAGGAGATTCCCTCCAAATTACGGTTCGTCAAGATGTTCCTGAGGGATCGAATCAACAAAAGGCAATGTCTCATCAAAGACATGGAAGAAGACAATATCATAGAAATGATGATAGAAGAGATGTGATGCGTTATGCATCAATCAATTTCATCAATGCTGTTGTTGCTGATCGACCAGATGAGGCTCACTTAGGGCACTCAGATGAAGAGGTTCCTGCTCAAGAAGATGTACACACCGACATAAATGAAGAAGTTGTGCGTACACAAAATCAAAGGGAAACTCAGAACCTAGATAATCCTTCATGTTACCCACTTCCCCCTCTCCGAAAAGGATCCAACAAAGGGAGGGGAAAAAATCAGGTTACATATCCTTCTTCTGGAGAAGGCCAATCGCTCTCACTAGAGAAAAGGTTTTCACAACAGGAGGAAGAAATGAAATAATTAAGAAGGTTGAATGCAGAACTACTTCAGAGTAATCTTCTTCTTAAGCATTATGGAGTCAGTTATCCAAAGGAATTTGTTGCAGCTACTGAGATGGATCAAGAATATCCTCCTCTATTAGTACACCCTCACAGGTCTAATCCTACGGGTCAAGTGCAACAACATTTGGTAGTGCTACCATTAGTTTCAGCACCAACCACCACGCCTGTCCAAGCTCCAGTCATTGCACCTACCCAAATCCATGTTCAACCGGATTTCTCTCAAAAGATAATAACTATCATTGAGTCATTAACAGCTTAGATAGAAACTATGGAAGGGAAACGTGCGCAGGTTCAACCAGAAAAGAATGTTTACCCTGAATGGGTAGATTCAATCTCTCCTTCATCCAGTTTTGGAAACCCTGTATTCCCTATTTTCAATGGATCTTGCGACCCTGGAAAGAATTTGAAGCATTATGTATGTTGTTGTGATCCTATGATGGGAACTCCGGAGCAGCAAGAAGCAGTAAAACTCAGATTCTTTGTACGGACCTTGCAAGGATCAGCCTTTGTCTGGTATACAAGCTTGCAATCCCGGTCAATTACTAGATGGGAAGATCTCCGTCAAAAATTCCTTCTTTAGTTCAGCTCAACTTTTCCAAAGACAACGGTTTTTGATCTTACAAACTGTAAGCAAAGGGAGAATGAAAGGGTCTTAGATTTCATTTCTCGCTGGAATGGATTAACATATTCCCTAAGATTATCACTCCATCAAGAAGAATTGTTTCCAATGTATATGGAAAATATGCATGACAGATTACGCACGCCATTAATACCTGTGAAATACACAGGAGGCTTTCAAGACCTTACTTCAATCGCTCAATAGATCGAAGACTCCCTTATACAATCTAAGGATAAATCTCGTATAATTCCATCAGCTTTAGGAAAGAGAATGGGTAAAGAAGAAACTACTACAATTATACTTAAAGAAGCACCTGTATCTGTTTCTACTTCAAAACCTTCATCTTATCGAAGGGCTCCACCTCCTGAGTTCCAACAACAAAGGTGGTTTTGTCCAGATGATCAAAAAGATCAAAGACAAAAACAATTTGAGGATTGGAAGAGCAAATCATACTCTTTCCGAAATGAACAAGTTCCTGGTTACTTAATTTCGGCTTTGGAAAATAATCTGGTTCAATTGCCAAGGCCCAAAAGGCCAAACAAGGAAGGATATGAAGACCATCCCAATTATTTCCCATTTCATCAAATATTGGGGCATCCCATCCAGGAGTGTTTTGTCTTCAAAGAACTCATGCAAAAGATGGTTGACTCGGGACTAATCAAACTGAAAGGTTCTTCCGCTCAGGTAGCATGTGTTACTGCTACAGTTCCAGAGGAGGAAGGTGAATGGAAAGAAGTCGAAAGTAAAAATGCACAGACGTATAATGAGTTGATGGTCATAAAGACAATCAACTGAAATCCTGCTATTTTGAGAACACAATTAAAGAAACCGATTGTGTATGCTACCATTAATGTTGTGGAAAAACCCTCTTCATCAGAGGGAAAGTCCTCAAAGAAAAGACATGATTCAAAGAAAGAAAAAGAATCAGAAGAAGATGAGTATGTGTAAAAGCCTAAGTTGTCTTTGACTCTGGAAGACTTCATGCCATCTACTTCAAAGCCACGGGCACAGCCCCACCAAACGGCACAGCCTAAACAGGCTAATTAGGCAGAGTCTTCATCAGACGAAGAGTTAATCTTCAGTTTTGTTAATATGATTCAATTAACAGATCCATATGCTAGTAGCAGTTTCGATTTCGATGAGCCTGAATTCCCTGTATCAAACATGGGAATCATAGGAATTTATAGAGGCTCAGGATACAGGAGAAAACGTTGATCTTTTAGAAGCCACTATTCCAATTCTACCCCTGCTAGAACTGTGTACGCAGCAGAAACTCGTGGTAGAGCCCTTCAGCGAGCTTAG
Organism: Viscum album; assembly: GCA_963277665.1. Taxonomy (NCBI): domain Eukaryota; kingdom Viridiplantae; phylum Streptophyta; class Magnoliopsida; order Santalales; family Viscaceae; genus Viscum; species Viscum album. The sequence goes on along the minus strand of OY728143.1, from coordinate 2,078,014,068 downwards.
AAAGAACAAGAAAGTTCTTTTACCAATAGAAAATTCAGTTCTGGAACAGTTATTTTGGAAGACCGGTTGAATGTTCCATCTTCTTCCTCTCGGCAAGTAAATGGATCTAATTGGTCTAATTTTCCAAAACCAAGAATATTTCCAACTCCTATCCCGATACAAGATGCATCAACTTCAAAAACATCTGATTCCAAGGTACCTGCTAAACCACATATTATTTTTGGGAAACGCAGACCTCTAGATCAAAAGTATGATATATTGAAACACTTGGCCCAAGTACCAGCCAAGTTATCAATTCTGGATGCTCTGAATCTGTCAAAAGATCTTCGAGAAGCACTCATCGAGGCATTGTCAAGTCCTCAGGAGTTTGAAACTGAAATTGCTACAGGTGAAGTCTATCACATAGAGAATAATCCTGCAGAATGCCATGCAATAATATCTTTTACTGATGAAGATGAATATGATGTTGTGCATGGACATATTAGACTGTTTTACTTATCTGGAAAGGTGAATGGCGTAGATGTCCGAAGAGATTTCATTGACAATGGTTCATGAGTCAAACTCATGCCCATTCATACACTTCGTCGATTGGGCCTCATAGAATCTGATTTATCTCGTTCTACCATGATGTTAAAAGGATATGATAAAAATGAACAAGAACCACTGGGCGAAGTTACACTCAGAACTTAGTTTGGAGATCTTGTATCCAATTCATATTTCATGGTTTTTGATCAAGACTCAGCCTTCAACATCTTGCTTGGAAGACCCTGGCTACATCAACATGCGGTTATCCCTTCATCCTACCATCAATTTCTCAAATATTGTTTTGATGGTCAAGTTGGGAGATTTTATGGTGATAAGGCCATGTTCAAGACATGTGAGTCTCAATACATTGAGGCGGAATTCTATCACATGAAGGGAAGGGAGAAATCCACAACAAATGAGATTACCAAAGTTAATGCTCCATATGGTTTGGAGAAGATTCCAGTAAATCCATTTACACATGTTAGTACAGATTATGTGTTGCCTATCAGTCAAATTGACAAGATAGACCCAAATCAAAATACTCTTATGGAAAGATCAATAATTTTTGTTATGACAATCGAGCCAGAAAACATGGGAGAAATTGGAAACCCACCAAGCAGTAATGAAAGCACAAATGGTGATGTATTCATTTCATCTACTGAAAACCAACAAGTCTATACTTTTCCAACCAGGACAGTAGAAGTTATAGAAACATCGGAGGTGAACAATGATGTCGATTCTCAATCCATCATCTCCTCTTTATTACCCAAAAAGACCCTTCATCATCAATCGGGTCGGAAATGGAAGCTTTTTCTTCAAGATATGCAAGTTTTGACATCTCTTCTGATCATGAAAATTCAACTTTATCATCTACTATGCCAGTAGAAAAGGAAGAAATAACACATGATGAAGAAGAAGAGGAAGATCTCAAAGGTGATCCTCCAGCATATGAAGAGGGTATCTCTACCATTGTGGATGAACTTAGAGAAATAAATCTGCGTACAAAAGAAGATCCACGCCCCACTTTAATCATTGTGGTCATGACTCTTGAAGAGCAAGCGATGTATATTTTTTTCTAAATAAAAATAGAGATATATTTGCTTGGAACTGTACAGAAATTCCCGGGATTGATCCTGATGTTGCTACTCATCATTTGGGTTTATCAGGAGAACATCGAGGATTTAAGCAAGCCGCGAGAAGAACACACCCAACTTATGCTTCCAAAATTGAGGCTGAAGTGGATAAGATTATCAAAGCTAAATTCATCATAGAAGTTCAATATCCAAAGTGGTTGGATAATATTGTCCCTGTAAAGAAGAAGAATGGACAAATTAGAGTTTGCATCGATTTCAGAGATCTTAATCGGCATTGTCCTAAGGATGATTTCCCAGTTTCGTTTACAGAACTTTTAATTGATGAAACAACTAGCTATGAAGCACTTTCCTTCATGGATGGATATTCCGGATATAATCAGATCCGAATGGCCCTAGAAGATGAGGAATCCATGGCCTTCAGAGCCCCTCAAGGTGTGTTTTGCTACCGGGTAATGCCCTTTGGCTTAAAGAATGCAGGTGAAACATATCAGCATTCTATGCATCGTATCTTCAAACCCTTCTTAGGGAAGTTTGTTGAATTCTATGTAGACAATTTGGTGGTTAAATCCAAAAAACATTCTAATCAATTGGCTGATTTGGAAGTCATATTCCGCAAGCTTACACAACATAATTTGAAGATGAACCCCTTAAAATGTGCTTTTGGGGTAACCTCAGGAAAATTTCTCGACTTTGTTATACGCCATCGTGGTATTGAAGTCGATCCTGAGAAGAAAAAGTAAATCCATGGTATGCCACATACTCAAAATTTGAATGAATTAATATGACTTCAAGGACACTTAGCCTATATTCGGCGTTTCATCGCCAATTTAGCAGGCAATAGTTTACCCTTCACAAAATTGATGAAGAAAGGAGTCACTTACCAATGGACTGAAGAATGTCAAGAAGCATTCGGTATTATCAAGAAATACCTCTTGATTCCACCAGTACTCATGCCACCTGTTGAAGGAAGACCACTTATCCTCTATGTAACACCTCTAGAGCGATCATTGGGTGCCTTTCTTACTCAAAAAAATGATGCTGGGAATGAAAACAGCCTCTACTATCTCATTCGAACTATGCTTGAAACAGAAACACGGTATTAAAGTATTGAGAAGTGTTTCCTGGCATTAATCTTTGCAGTTTAGAAGTTGAGACACTACCTGCAACATCACGAGGTCCAATTGGTATCTCGCAATAACCCGCTCAAATTCATCCTTAGTCGTCCGATGCTTACAGGACTCATGGAAATGTGGGCAGTTATTTTGCAGCAATTCGACATTCAGTTTGTGTCTCAAAAGGTGATAAAGGGCCAAGCTCTGGCTAATTTCCTGGCTGAACACCCTTCAGTGGAAGACACATCATCAGATATTAAACTCTCTAATGAGGAAGTCTTATCTATTCAAGAAAGTCCTCAGGCATGTGAAATGTATTTTGATGGTACTTCTAGAAGTCCAATAGGGAGGAAAATGGAAAATCCTAAATTCAACAAAGTTGGCTTAGGAATTGTTCTCATTTCTCCAGAAAAGGCAGTGTTACCTTATTCCTTCTTATTGTGGGAAGGTGGTACCAATAATGTAGCAGAATACCAAGCTCTCATCGTAGGCTTGGAATTAGAACTTCAAGCACAAGTGAATCACTTAAAGGTGAAAGGTGATTCCAACCTGGTAATCAAACAAGTAAATAGAGAATATGCCATCAGAAAAGAAGAAATAATCCCTTTATATGATTACGTTAGAGAGTTAATGGCAGAATTCCCTTTGGAACCGACATTTTCTTATGTCCCAAGATCACAAAATGCTCAAGCTGATGAACTGGCTAATATAACCACAACTCTGGAAGATCCAAATCGGGACGAGACACCCATCAATATTGCCCACCACCATTCAATTTCACCATATGTTTGAATCATAATAGAGGAAATTAATGAAATTAGTCCCATTCTGGAATCGTATGGTCATACTATAGGATGGATGTCACCTATCAGGGAATACCTTCAAAATGGAACACTTCCACCTGATAGAGTTGAGAAAGAACAAATCTGGCAACGTGTAGTCAATTTTACTCTTTATGATAGCCCAAACCACCTAGAGAAAATTCTATAAAAATGTAGTTTTGATGGAGTTATCTTCAGATTAATTGATGGTGAAGATACAATGGCTATCATGAAAGAAGTGCATGCAAGAGTCTGTGGTGGCCACCATTTTGGACATAGACTCTCGGATCAGATTCGAAGGCTTGGATACTTTTGGCCTTCAATGATACAAGATTGTGTTGATTTCACAAAGAAGTTTCATTCATTCCAAGTACATTCCAACTTCATTCATCAACCTCCAGAGTTGCTTCATACAGCTAAATACTCATGGCCATTTGCCACATGGGGAATTGATGTGGTGGGACCTTACCCTTCGGCTACGGCCAAGCAGTTTAAGTACATTCTTACTGCTACTGACTTCTTTTCCAAATGGGCAGAAGCAATACCTATGAAGGAAGTAAGTTCTAGATGCGTTGTTAGATTCATCAAGTCTAACATCATTACCAGATTTGGTTTCCCTTATACCATATTGACGAAAAATGGCACCAACTTCTGTTCATCCGAGGTGAAGATGTTGTATCAAGAATACAACATCAAATCCAACCATTCATCTCGGTATCATGCAGCGGACAACGGCCAGATAGAAGCCTTTAACAAGACTCTTTCAAATATACTACAAAATATGGTGGATAAAGATAAGAGGTCATGTCCTGATAAACCCTTTCATGCTTTATGGGCTTATCAGACTACCACCCGCACTGCAACTCGGTCAACTCCATATTCACTGGTATATGGAACGGAAGCCGTCTTGCCCATTGAAGTTCAATTTCCTTCACTCAGAGTAGCCATTTCTGATCAGTCATCTATAGATGAACAATCTCAATAGAGATTGAATGAATTGGAACGGTTAGATGAGAAAAGATTGTGCACTTTGCACCACTTGGAAGTCTATCAGAATCGAATAACACGAGCTTTTAACAAAAAAGTTCATCTTCGTTCATTCACTCAGGGAGAATTGGTATTAGTTCTCAGAACTCCAATGATACCAGGAAAGAAACCTCCCAAGCTTGATCCAAAATGGGAAGGACCTTACTCAATACATAGGGTCTACTCCAATGAAGCTTATTCATTAATCTCGATGGATGGAGAACTCATCACTACTCCAACCAATGCCAAATTATTGAAGAAGTATTTTGTATAAACACAAAATATATATCATCAATGGTCCATACATATGACCTTAAACTATTTGTACTTTTGTCCCACATGACGTCAAACTGTGAAAAAGTTCCCTAAATGGTCCAGTATGACCTTAAACTGCAACTGGGTCCTGTATGACCTTAAACTACATCAACTAGGTCCTGTAAGACCTTAAACTACATCAATGGTCCATTATGACCTTAAACTACATCATCAACGGTCCATGCATATGACCCTAAACTATTTTCAATCCCCTTACATCCAGGAAGACGTTAAACCGTGATGTCCTAACTACATGATGCTAAACTATATAAAAGTACCTTACGTCCGGAAAGACGTTAAACTACATATTCATCAAAGGCTCTGTATGACCTTAAAATACACCACCGTCCAGCATGACATTAAACTACACCATCCACGGTCCATGCATATGACCTTAAACTATTAACACTTTTGTCCAACATGATACTAAACTGTATCATCACTTTTTCATCCAACATGATGTTAAACTGTGAAAAAAGTCCCTAATGCGTCCTACATGATGTTAAATGGTGTACTCTTTTGTCCTCACATAATGACATTAAACTGCACAGTCCCCCTTTCGTCCAACATGATGTTAAACTATATTGTCCCCATATTCCTAACTACATGACGCTAAACTGTACAGAAAGACATTGATACATCCTAAATGACATTAAACTATACTTTCTCCCTGCTACATGACACTAAAATGTGCAACACCAATAGTCTTAACTTCAAGACTTTAAACTACATAGTCCCTTTATATGTCTTACATGACATTAAACTATACATCGTTAAGGTTGTTGTTTCCTCTTGTTTCTTACACCGAGTATGACTCACGTGAGCTTAGAGAAAACCTCAACCACAACACTATCTCTGGGATACTAACCATGTGTAAGTCCCAACAACATTATTTTTTAGGTCGTTGTCCCCAAGAACAACTTGATCATTAATTCATTCTTTAATTTAACTACATGAACATTGATCCTTGGCTTCTAGGCTGGGTAAGTAGGCAACCTCCCAAGGTTCAAGCCCAAAACCAATCTCTTCACATCGGTTCACCTCCATCTAATACGATGTTAATTCATGAAACCGCCCCAAGAATCAATATATTTACATTGGTTCACTTTCGTCCTTGTTATACGATGTTAAACTATACAAAATTTTTTCCTAGTATGACAATAAACTACAATATTCTTTGATACCCTCACCTGAGAGGGAACCATTATTTACATTGATTTTTTAATCATGTTTCATTTCAAATACTACGTGCATACATGGAAATTCCCAAAACTTTTATCTTGGGTTAAACCATCATTGTACTAAAGTCCCCTTTCACCCTTCACATGTACGAACCAAATTTGTACAAAGGGTATTTCTAGAACTACGTGGGATTGATTCCCATCTTTATGGGATACATAGGAACGTTTGAGTGTCCCTCGAATCCATCCCCAAGTCTTTGGGCCTAACCCCGAATTCCACATCAAGTCCCTCGGCTGAAAAGTCCCCATGAAAACACACACTGTGTGTTTCTTACAATGGTCCAAGCTCTATGACCCTAAACTAAGACCTGTAATACTTTTGTCCCGCACGAAGTTAAACTATAGTTTACGAACTACGTATGGCTTGATTCCCATCCTTATGGGATACGTAGTGAAGTCCAACTTTTCCATTCAGGACCCATCCAGAACATGATTATGGTTAGCATTGATCTGTGTATCTTTGTATACAATGGACAATACCCATCTTTATGTGTCGTAATCATAACCTTCAATATTTTCAGATCTTCATAACCCTTTTCTTGACTTCTAGTGACAAAAATGTCAAACTTCTGAGAGTTCTTTTTCCTGACTATGCAGTACGTGCCCTAAGGCGGCCTTGCATAAACAGTCTACATAACGGAACTGTTAGCCCAAAGATACTATTATTTGACTATGTAGCAAATGCCCATAGGTGGCCCTGTATAATTTAACCCCCTAACAGGTTTTTTAAATAGTGGTAACTTCATTCTTGGGAGGAAAGCCTCTTTTGTCCTTATTTGTCTTAATAAAAGTATTTAGGAATCCGCAAAAATAGCCATCCTTAACATATTTGTCCCATATCCTTTTTCATGATTTGAAAGTATTCAAGTCTATGGTTTATATTCTGATTCCCTACGTTTGGGTAAGACCTTCGTAGGAGTAATATCCATCCAGTTCTTCGATAATCTTGTTCGAAAATATCTTCTCCATATTCAAGTACCTCTTTCCATCCAGAAAACTCTATACTTTGGAAAATTTGAATCTCCATAAACTTTCACTAGATTTTACCAGTAGAAAGGTAAATTTTTGAGAGTTCTTTTTCCTGACTATGTAGCATGTTCCCTTAGGCGGCCTTGCATAAAAAGTCTACATAACAGACTTTTTAGCCAAAAGATGCTATTTATTTGACTATGCAGCCAATGCCCGTAGGTGACCCTGTATAATTCAACCTCCTAACAGGTTTGTTAAATAATAGTAACTTCATTCTTCAAAACTAATTCTTCTGATTCCTTTTAGCTCTTTTTCATATCATTCCTCAGATTAAAATATTCTTTTGTCATAGTTTACATATTTTCCCTCATACTTGAGTATGGTAATATGTTTTCAGATGAATTTTCAAGGAATTGAGTCAATTATAATTCATTCGGTCAAAGCTATTTCGACCTTAAACATTATCCTCTTTATGTTTGACATGCATGACTTTAAATTGCCAGATTTCCTTTTTATTATCGATTTCCTCAGATTCAAATCTGCATTTCTCTTGGATCCAACTCTAAGTGGGGACTTTTGTTGATGCTCCTTTCGTCACAAAATCTAAATATTGGAAAAGGGGATTATCTTAACTCAATGTGATTCAACCTTTAGACAAATATCAAAAATTGAAAAAGGAAGGAATAAGAAGAATGTTGCATAGGGGTCACACAAGTTCTACAATGGTCACGCAAGTAAACTTGCACGACGCCTAATGGTTGCGCAAGTGACTTGCGCGCCCTGAAGGATAACCGCCCGAGTCATCTTCAGCCTATAAATAGACCCTGTGGGCTCCCCATTGAGGAGGAATTTTTCCAGAAACTCAGATTTAAGCTCCCGGCACCCTAGTCTCTTTTCAAAGCTTCCGAAACACTTATATGGTAATTTCTTACCTATAACGGAAGATCTAAAGAGGGGGAGGAAGGCCTAAGTGTTGAAACTCATCAACACTTGCGTGCCTGAGTGGCCAGACCTTAAGGGAAATGGCCACACTTGGGATCCGCCTTACTCCATCAATAGAACTTGCGCGCCCCTCTTCGGGAAGAACCTCAAGATGATTCTAAAGGCTTTATCCAAGAGTCACTCAAGTATTATCCTTCTGATTAACCATCGCACAAGTACCCATGTGTCGCATAGGTATACCTGCATGACCAGGACTTGCGCGCCCACGCAGTACCTGCACGCCGACCAGGAATTGCGCGCCCCTATCTTTTTGGGTGCCCTTCTTTCCCATTTCACCCCTCTTAAGCCATTCCACCTCTCCTATTCAAGATTCAATCTTCAAGACAATATTCAAATCTATTTATGTCATGATTTCTTGATTTTACTTCCTTATCTGAAAGGAATTTTGTGGAATATCTCTCAAAACCTAGTGATTTACATATCTTTATGTCACTAAAGATTGAGATTTCATTCATTCAACCTCATCCTTTAAGATAAGAGAAATAATTAACCTGGGCATCCTCCTCAGAAGTAAGTCCCAACCATAATTCTCTTAACCTGGGCCTCCTTTTCAGGAGTAAGCCCCAGTCACGTAATTTGGGCATCCTCCTTAGGAGTAAGCCCCAACCATAATTTCATTAAACTAGGCCTCCTTTTCAAGACTAAGCCCCAGTCTCAAATATGGACATCCTCTTCAGGAGTAAGCCCCAAGTGCCTTAAATTTTCAAGTCTCTTATCCTGGGCCTCCTTTTCAAGAGTAAGCTCGAGTCATAATTCCTCTTAACCAGTCCTAATTTACGTTTGATATGGGATTCCCTCTCAGGAGTAAAAACCAAATCATAAGTCTTCTCCTAATTTGGGCCTCCTTTTCAGGAGTAAGCCCCAAGTTAGAGTATTCAAATCTCCGTGAAGAACATATTCCTTTATGGACCCTATTCCTGGATTTCTTCCCTGAAGTAAATCCAAATCTTCATTTATCTGGGCAGTCATATATACATAAGTCCCACCTTATTTCTTATGATTGCATATTTCAAGGCACAATTGTTTGATTTTTACCAATACCTCTTGTTTCTCACACCGAGAATGACTCACGTGAGCTTAGAGTGTAAAAGTAATTATGACATCCTTCTTTGAACCATCAATTATAATCATCATACTCCCTTACTCGAACTACATGGGTTTTGATTCCTTTTTAAACATAGGATCTGTAGGTAGCCCATATGAGGGTTCGATCCCAACTCTGAAATAATCCATGTCCTCTTGAATGACAATAAACTTCAAGTGCCCCACTGAGTGGATTTAAAATCAGTATGGTCACCATAATGACCAAGAGACTTTTACGTATCAAAGGATACAATTAACTAAGAATCTATAAAAAAAACAGATGATTATCTATCAATTAAGAACCTCGAATACATATAAAAGAATCTCTAAATTTTCTACATATCGATCATTGATTGTCAGATCTAAAGGAACACTCATTTTATACTTGGTAATGTAATAAGGATTCACGAACATAACTTAAATCTATAAAGAGAGTCCCAGAGTAGACAATAATTCCCCTAAAAAAGGTGTGATGAGTCCGACCTCCCATCCTCTCGACCAATGAAAATTCCTAAACCTCATCAGTCCACAAACTAATGAGCACCTACCTTTGGAAAGTAGGTCCAAATGGATGTGGAATCATTGGATGTTTCCGATTCTACGAAAAAACCCGTTAGAAACCGATTGGAATGTTTGAACCGTAAATCAAGGAGGTCATCCCCGAATTCCGAGGGAAACACCCATCAATCAAATTGAAAAGTTAAACCCAAATCCAAGAACCTGTCCATTAATTTCCATAATGTAAATTACAACAACTGAGCCAGATAACATGAAAGAAACTATTGATCCACCAAGCAATGATGAAAGCCTAAATGGAGATGTTTTAATTTCATCCAATGAACTACAAAAATCCTCTACTTCGTCAACCAGAGTAGAATAGATTTTAGAAATTATAGATAAAGACAAATCTGTTGATTCTTAATCCATCAATCCCTCTTTATTACCATAGGATGAATCTTCATCATCAGTAGGGTCATATATGGTGGACTCTTCTTCGGGATGTTCAAACACTGATTTCCCCTCTCACACGGGGATTTTTGCCATGTCATCTACAATGAAAATGGAAACAGAAGAGGTAATTCGTAATAAAGAAGAATAGGAAGATATCAGGGATGCTCCTTTAACATTTAAGGATGGTGTCTCTACCACTTTTGATGAGCTTAGAGAAATAAATCTGGGTATAGAAGAAGATCCATGCCCCACTGTAATTAGTGTGCCCATGACCACTGAAGATCCAGAGGTGTATACTTCATTTGTAAAGGATCATAGAGATATATTTAATTGGAATTATATATAAATTCTAGGTCTTAATCCTAATGTAGCCTCCCATCATTTGGTTTTTCCAGAGAACATCGTGGATTCAAGCAGGCAACAAGAAGAACACACCCATATCATGCCTCTAAAATTAAAGGTGAAGTTGATATTCTTATAATGGATAACTTTTTAGGGAATTTCAGTATCCCAAATGGATGGCCTATATTTCTCCAATTAAAAAGTAGAATAGGAAAATTAGATTCTGTACTGATTTCAGGGATCATAACCAGCATTGTCCTAAAGATGATTTTCCAGTTCTGATTACAAAGATTTTAATTGATGAAACAGTTGTCTATGAAGCTGTTTCCTTCATGGATGGCTACTATGGGTATAATGAAATCCATATGTACCTAGAGGATGAATAATATAAATACATTAGAGCCCTTCAAGGTGTGTTTTGATATTGGGTAATGCCCTTTGGCTTAAATAATGTAGGTGCAACATACCATCATTCCATGCACCATATCTTCAAAACCTTCTTAGGGAAATTTGTTGAATGTTATGTGGATGATTTAGAGGTCAAATCCAAACAACATTCTCATCACTTGGATTATTTGGAAAATATATTCCATAAACTTTGGCAACACAGTTTGAATATGAACCCCTTGAAATGTGCTTTTGATATAACTACAGGAAGGTTCCATGGATTCGTTGTACACCATCGTGGTATCAAAGTTGATCCTGAGATAACAAAATCAATCCTTATTATGTCACCTCCTAAAAATTCTATAGAATTAAGAGGACTCCAAGGACACTTGGCCTATATTTGGTTCTTTATCTCCAATTTTCCTGGAAAGTGTTTTACCTTTACCAGATTAATGAAAAAGGGAATCACCTACCAATAGACCAAAGACTGACAAGAAGAATTTGATACTCTAAATAAATATCTCTTGAGTCCACTAGTATTAATGACAACTGTTGATGTACGACCACTTATATTCTACATTACAGCTATAAAGTGATCACCAGGTGCCTTCCTCGCTCAAAATAATAATGCTGGGAATGAAAACATCCTTTACTATCTCAGTTGAACTTTGCTTGATGCAGAAACTTGATATTCAAGTATTGAATTGTGCTACCTAGACTTAATCTTTGCAGTTCAGAAATTGAGGCACTACCTAGAACATCATGAGGACTTATTGGTATCATGAAATAACTCACTCAAATTTAACCTCAGTCATCCTTTGCTCACATGATGTTGGTCACGATGGGAAGTGATTTTACAACAGTTTGTTATCTATTTTGTGCCTCCAATGGAAATAAAAAGGCTTATATCTGGACTATTTCCTTGTTGAGCAGCCATCTTCAGAAGATACATTGTTTAATAATGTACTTCATAATTAAGAGGTCTTATATATTCAAGATAATTCCCAAACATGGGAAATGTATTTTGATGGTGCTTCTTGAATTCCAAAAGGGAAAATAATGGAAAACCCTAAACTCAACAAATTTGGGTTAGGAATTGTCCTTTTTTCTCCAGAAAAGGCAGTATTTCCTAATTCCTTCTTATTATGAGAAAGTGGTACCAACAATGAGTTAGAATATCATGATCTCATCACGGGTTTGGAATTGGCCATTCCGGTGAGAATGGATCATTTAAATTTGAAAGGAGATTCAAAACTGGTAATCAAACAAATTAATGAGGAATATTATATCTAAAAATAAGAGTTAATCCCTTTGTGTGAATAATTTAGAGGGTTAATGGCGGAATTTCCCTCAGATCCGACATTTTCTTAAGTCCCGCGATCAAAAAATTCCCAAGAAGATGCATTGGCTAATGTAGCTATATCCTAGATAGATCCAAATTGAGATGATACAATCATTAGCATAGCCCATTTCCATGTGGTATCACATTTTTTTCAAACCAGAATGGAGGAAATTAATGAAATTTTCCCTATTTCAGAACCATATTGTCATACCATGGGATGAAGAACATCCATCATTGAATATCTTCAAAATGGGGTAATTCCACTAGATAGTTCTGAAAAAGATCAGATCCGACGATGAGAATCTAATTTCACTCTTTATGATAGTATAGATCACCAAAAGATCCTCTACAAGAAAGGCATTGATGGAATACTATCCAGATGTATTGACGGAGAAGAGAATATATCTATCATGAAAGAAGTAAATTCATGAGTTTGTGGTGCCCATCAGTCTGGGTATAGACTCTCTGACCAGATATGAAGGCTTGGATACTTTTGGCCTTCAATGACATATGATTATACAGATTTCTCTAAAAAATGTCATCCCTTCTAAGTGCATGACAATATCATTATTCAACCCCCAAAGATGATACATATAGCTAAATACTCTTGGCCATTTTCCATATGGGGAATTGATGTAGTGGGTCCTTATCATCATACCACGACTAAGCAGTTCATGTATATTTTCACTGCTACTAACGTCTTCTATAAATGGGATGAGTCAATACCACTAAAGAAGTCAGAGAAAAAAATATTGTTTGTTTTTTCAAAACTAATATAATCACCAGATTTGGTGTCCCTCATTCTATTTTGATGAACAATGGAACCAATTTTTGTTCTGCTAAGGTAAAGAATTTATATCAGGAACATAATATCAAATCCAACAATTCGTGTCGCTATTATACAGCTGCTAATGGAAAGATATAGGCCTTCAATAGGACCCTATAAAATATACTTCTAAAAATGGTGGAAAAATATAAGAAATCATAGTCCGATAAACTTGTGAATGCTTTATGGGATTTTTAGAAAACAACAGGTACTACTACCTAAGAAACTACTTATTCATTTTTATTTGGAACTGAAGTAGTTTTTCCAATTGAAATACAATTACCTTCACGAAGAAGTTGAAATCTGTGATCAGTTGCCTACAGATGAGAAGTCTCAAAAATGGTTCAATGGGTTAGAATGATTAGAATAGAAAATATTTCATACATTTCATCATCTAGAAGTCTATCAGAATAGAATATCATGTTCTTTTAACAAAAAATTTCACATCCATTTATTTCTTCTAGGATAATTGGTATTGGTCCTTAGGAATCCAATGATACTTGGAAAGAAACATCCAAAACATGAGCCAAAATGGTATGGACCTTATTCCATACATAAGGTATATTAAAGTAGAGCATATGACTTAATCTCAATGGATGGATAGCTTGATACAACTCCAACCAATGCGAGATTCTTGAAGAAATACTTTGTGTAGTTGTGAACATTCATCTTCACGTAAGACTTTAAACTTTATTGTACAATATCCAAACTGCAAGACTTTAAACTATATAGTACCATGTCCTTGGTGCATGACATAAAACTACACAGTCCCCATGTCCTAGTTTCAAGACATTAAACTGCATAACAACTATAGGCATCCATGCTGCATGACGGTAAAATGTGTAGCATCTTCGTCCTTGTCACAAGATGTTAAACTGCATCACATCATTTCTTCAACTAACATTTTCTATATGTTGATGTCAGAAGCATCCATAAGCAAACAACAATGACATCATTAATACTCTTTATTATTATATGATTCCCTCTCTTTCCTATGTTTGAGTCATATCTGCAAGAGACATTGTTTCGAGAAATATGTATGGCTTGATTCTCATTTTCCAATGAGATATGTAGAGACACCTAAACATCAAATTTTGGGCCAGCCACAATCACAAAATCTTCTTTTTTTATTTTCTCCTCCTGTATATGAATAAGATCAATAAATATTGTTTCCTTAATATATATGATTTGGTCATTATACCATATTATTTCTTAAGATTTACCATTCTTTCAGAATGTGTCAAAAGTTCCCATTCTTCATTTCAAACTTAATTGGAATGAAAATTATTATTTCAAGAACTATGTATGGATGGATTCTCATCATTCAATTAGATACCTAGAAACACCTAGATCTCTAATCTTAGTCCCCACCACAATAAAAAACCCATTATTTCTTGTATAAGAATAAAATCTACACAGAGAATGTTTTAAGAACTATGTATGACTTCATTCTTTCCCCAGTAAAAACATATAGTGACACTTTGTTTTTATCCCTTTACCTAGTTACAAAATGCCTTTTACTTTCATATTGGTTCATCTTTGTACATACAACATGACGTTAAACTGCATGGAAATAAAGCATCCCTATTCGTCACTTGAGTCACCTTTGAAATGTAAAAGAAACCCTTACTTCTCTTTATTTCTCACACCAAGCATAGCTCACATGGGCTTAGGAATTGGGTAAATAGATTCATTATATAAATAATGTGTCACAATTTTTTATGGTATTATTAATATCTTCATTGCATGAATTAAAACTACACAGTATAATTTCCTCATTGCATGACTTTAAACTGCACCTCATAATATTAATTCAGAGGAAACAAAGAAAGTATCTAGTTTACATATGAGTCAAACCTCTGTAAAGGACTTCAAACACATGGAAAATATTGTTTCAAATATTTACTATATGCATTGGATATAAACCCCTTCCATATTTCAGAATCTCAATCTTGAATATTTTCAGATCCTTATAATCTTTCTTATGGTCTCTGGGGACAGATTTTCTAGTACCTGATAGCTCTTTGTATTCACTATTCATCACATCCCCTTAGGTTTTCCTGCATAAGTTTTCTACATAACAGGCCTCTCTGTCCAAATATTACACAATTTGGCTATGCAACATATGCCCAAGTTGGCCCTGCATAATACATCCCCCAAAATGGGAATGTCCAATAATGGTAACATAGTTCTATGTTATAGTTTCTTTGTCCCCTAAAATCATTTATGAAAATATACATGAATCTGAATTTTAAAAAAATCATTAAAGTATTCTTTTCCAATTATCTTTAACACAATCTGAAAGACTTCAAGACCATGGTTTACACATTTCCCTCACCATGAGTTCAATACAATATGAAATAACCTTGAAATCAATTGGACACAAATTATATATTATTTCTATTTCTGGTCTTAGTTTTATGACCTAAAACTACAGACACCATACATCTTACATTGGGGTCAGACCTTCATAAAAGTTATATTCTTATGATTCTTTGGACATCTTGGGTGAAAATACTTTTTCCATCTTCAGATACCTTTTCTCCACAAATCAAACTCTGTGCTTCAAAAAATATGAATCTCCATAAACTTTATTCAGCTTTTAGCAATACAACGTTGAAGTTTTGAGCGTTCTTTTGTCTGATTATTTAGAACATTCCCTTAGGTGTCCTTGTATATGTTGCCTACATAACCAGCCTGTCAGTCAAAATATTCCACTATTTGTCTATGCAGCATATTCCCTAGTTCACCCGGATTAATACAGTCCCCATAATGAGTTTTTCGAATAATGGTAACTTCATTCTTGGAAAAGACATCCCTTAATTCTTTTAGCCATTTCCCATATCATTCCTTAGTTCCAAAAATTCCCAAATCATAGTTTACAATTTTCCTATCCATACCAGAATATGATAATATGTTTCAAAACAAATTATCATGAAATTGGTAGAGTTTTCTCATACCTTTGGTTAGAGATAAATAACTTAAATTAAATCCACCTAATGTCCTCACTACATGACTTTAAACAGCACAGTATGAATGTCCTCACTGCATGACATAAAAATGCATAATACCAATGTCCTCACTGCATGACTTAAAACTGCACAATACCAATGCTGTCACTGCATGACTTAAAACTACAGAGTACCAATGTTCTCACTGTGGGAATTAAAATTGCACAATACCAATGTCATCACTACACGACATAATACTACAAAATATGATATCAGAAATTCCCCTTTCGGATAAATTTTATCCCTTACTCTTACACCAAATCTTTATAAAGATGGTTTTACTATTCATGACATATGTTGGTTTAAAATATACCTTTCATTTTTAAAATTTCTTTCTTTGGAAAAACCAACCCCTGTGGTCTTGAGTCACCAAAATCATATTTTCCCCTATTTATAAATAGAAAAATGTTAAACTTTAAAGAGATATTTTGTTTGACTGTGTAACATGTTCCCTTAGGCGGCCTTACTTTTGTTTCCTATAAAATAAGCCTATCAGTCAAAAGATGCCACTATTTGGATATGTAGCATATGCCCTAGTTGGCTCTACATAACACAACCCCCATAAAGGCTTTGTCAAATAATGGTAACGTCATTCCTGGAAAAGACACCCCTTCTGTTGATACAAGTTTTAAATTTGGTGACCATAAAATCATGGATGAAGATTCCCCATTTGATATATTTAAAGAATTATAAAGGAATTCTTATTTTTAGTGTTTTTTTGGGATCAAATTTAATGTTTATAGTCAAATCTATTCAACCCTAAATATTAGCCCATTATATTTCAACATTCATGACTCTAAACTACCAGACAACAAAAGACTTAGTACTCACTAGATTGAGAACCTTCAAAAAGAACTCTGAAAAAAAGTTGAGCCCTAGCTCACTAAACATGCATTTTGTATGGTTTAGGTAATATTGAGAAATAAAAAGTCAAGAGATATAGAGATTGTGGGGTTTTCCATATAACCCTAAAAAAATAATACTATGCTTACTGGGCCCAATGGCCTAGTTATAACAAAATCAATTACCTAAAGTGGAAACATAAATGATTAAAGACAAAATAATTTTCATTTATAATTTTTTTTCATGGAGGAGAATCCAAAAATTGTGGTCACTGTCTCATAAATTACAAAAGGCTTTCTATGTAACTCCTAATTTTTTTGACCGCTTCTTGAGCTCCATCAATTTCTTGTTGGAGTTTGTCTATATGACCAGCCTCACTCTCTTTAGCATGATGAAGTGCTTCTCTAGAATCTACGATGGATTTGGAACCATACTTATAGAAATATTTTAATGAGATATGAAGCCGACCAAGATCCCTTATAATGATATCTATCTCTTATTGAAGGCGCAGTTGTTGAACAATATTATCTTTAATTGTCTACATTTGTCCATTCAACTATGTATTATGATTAGCCTCATCTTGGGATAGTGCTGCATGGAACTTTTCAATATTGATTGATAGTTTTGATTTTATCATGTCTTGTTGAAGCTTTTGGTATTGCACCCCCCCAGATAATTTCTTTCACCGTAGTATGAATTTCACAGTATTCAAAACCACAAAATCCTAGCATGATAAAAATAGATGAAATTCATGGAATTAATGAAGGTAGTTCCTCAAAGGACATATCAAATATTATCTTATAGATGTTTTTCTTTGCATTGTGATGAGCAAGACGAAGAGACTTCTGCAGTTCTAGGTCTGATTCAGAATCACTTTCATATGGAGGGATATATTCTGCGACTAATTCACTTAATGAAGTACCCTACTCTATTCCTTCTTAGACAATGGTTGCTTTACCTTCCAATGTTGTTTGGGATGATGTAGAGTCTTCACCTCCAGAATTAGCCATTTACGTTGATAACCCTATATAAGATATCAAGAATTATGGTTATATTCAAGAGAAAACAATAGTGAACGAATTAAAAATATCAGTATCTCTTACCAAAAATAATTTCATCATCTTGTGATGAATTCTCCCCAATTTTATTATTTTCATCAATTTTGTTATATTTATTTGGATGAGGAGTGTTATCTTTAGTATAATCAGGATTTTAAGAATGAATCATAGTAAAACCTACTATCTAAATATCCACTTGATCCAATGTCTCCGCAATGGTGGGTTCAACGTTAATATCAACAGATCTTTCAAGTAATGTTGCACCAACTGTTTCTTTAGATGGAACATTATATTTCAATCATCCATGGTTATTAAGTTAATCATCAGAATATTAATAGGACGTATAATGAGAACTCACATGAAATATATTTCATATAAGGAACTCCAAAATCTTCTAAATCATTGGATAATTTATCATGTTATAATAGTATTTCAAAAGAAATTCTAAGATTCATCATTTCACCCAATGATATCTCAGATCCCAGGTTCGTCTCACCCGTGGGATCACTTGGCATGTTTGCTTCACAACCTTCCTCCAGTAAATAGTGACCCTGAATAGCTTCATTAGAAATAATTGTGGGGTCAATGTCAGTTTTTTCTAGATGTTCTGGTGCATGTGATGAACATAAAAGTATCACAAAATGGATGTTAGCTATTTCAGATCTTGATTCTTTATGAAGTTTTATTGAATTTCCAAAATCTCCCTCTCCTCTGATAGTAGAAATCAGAGCAATGATGTGAATATATGTTGGTTCCTTTTGCTTCACTGCCTCTATAGGAACCACACGATTTTCGAGAATTTGTGTTTTCTCAGTAGAAAATTCTATGGATCCTTGAATCTTATCAATAGTTTCTTTCAGAGAAGAAATAGAAGAATACCTTGTAATCGTGAAAATGTTTAAACAAATATTCATGAATAAAGTCTAAAATTCATGATTATCAGGGAGACTTACCACTACGAAGAAAGCGTTGAACCCTTGTATTCATTCTTCGATGCTTTTTCTTTTTTTGTATTTTTGGGAGGTCTTGAATCATAATCTATAAAGAAAGGTATCATAGATTCTAGTACCCTCCATATTTCCTCCTCTATGGCATGTTGGCCTAGAGATATTTCTCCTGATTCACAGGGTGACCCAATAACTCTAAAAGTAGTGCCACCAAGGCTATACTGTGGTGAAGGAACTTCAGTTGTTTTTCTTTTACCAAACTATAAGTTAAGATGCTGATTCTCTTAAGTAATAATGTTTGGAATAAATTTCAAGTTGAAAAATGGGAAAGAATGTGATATAAAGGAAACATAAATCCTCCGATTCTACAAAAAAACACCACTCTTCATCTAATGATGTATTTATCTTTTCAGTGATACCATGACCTGTCATTTTTTTACCCACCTTATGGTTGAAATTGATTCATCAGTGGAATATATGAGCATTTATAACTCTCGATTGAAGGTCCTCACTCATTGGGATTATCCTTAAAAAGAATTTCAGAAGAAGTCTGCAATCCCCTTCAACTTGAACACATAGAACTTCGCACAGATCCATCCACATGGTTTCATCCTCACAATATAGATTCTTCCATGTTCGAGCAGCCTCCAGTCGCATATATTCTGAATGTATGTTTGAGGGTTATGAGGAGGATCCTACAACCTTGGACTTGTGTTTCTTCCCAGCACTCAAGGTCACAGATGTAGGATTAGAAAATAGAAATTTCCTCTCTTTAGAATGATGGAGACCAGATCAACTTGATACAAATTCAGTAGGGATTGGTGGAGTGGAGCTCTTAATTCTGACAGGAGGTTTATATCTGGAAAATGGTCTCTTTGGTGAACTTGGAACATCATCACCTCCACCCTCTAATTATTTCATGTCGTCCCTTGTTGATAAATAATTATCTTCCAACGAAGGGGATCCATCCTACAACTTATTATTTTTCCCCACTTGAGGGATTACATGATTTAATACCCATTCAGGGTAAGATGAAACCTAGTTTTCAGCATTCTAGATGATCAATCAGCTTACAACATCAGCAACGGGTAAATTAAATACTTCCCAAGTCTTCTTTGCAGATATCAACAAACATAGTTTTTGGAAAACCATTGGTGGTTTGCTCTAATCTAACATGTACAGAAGGGGATACAATATTCTATTGTTGAAATTTCAATTGATGTGAAAATCTATAAGATGAATAGGCCTAATATATGATTTCTCCATCAATTATGTTGGCCAACACGCTATCTATTTAATCTATCATATATGTCCTCAGTTCCAAACTAGATGTACCATCTTCAATGAATCTCCCTAAAGGTGGATTCCCATAAGGAATGAAATTGAATTCCTTATTCATTATCAATTTAGAATTGTTGTCATAATCAATGAAAGAAAAGGGTGAAATATAAGAAAAGTACTAAACAGACGACCGAAAAGAACTTCCAAAAACATGTACTCCACTTTTTACAACATAAGTTCTAAAATGAGAAGATATCCTGCCCCCCTACACTTGTAATGGTCCCACTATTCTAAATGGAGATTTTATTTTATATATATGCAGTAAACTCATATGAATCATGGCCACAAGAAGATTATCCATCCCCACTAGTCTTTTCTCTGCCTGCTTAGCTGCAATAATAGAGGTTCCCAGCCTCACACCTGCTTTGGAGTCTTGGACTAGTAATAAATACACACTGACCCACATGGCTATGAAACCTTCCATACGTGTTTTTCGAAGAATTGTTTGGTTGATATCTTATCCCCATTTATCAAATACAACATTCTCCATTGTTGACCAAAAGGTGACTGGAGTGCCTCTCTTCTCTTCCCCTGGACAGCTATTCGAACGAGTGTAAGTGGGACCCTTTTCCTTCTTCTTTATCAAAAATATTTCCATCAATTCCTCTGGATGAATTCCCCTCCTGGTAAGAGCTTTAGAGGTAATTGAATTCTTGAGTTGGTTAAATATTATTATCAACTCACAAACCAAGTATGGTGTCTTCTCCGAGTCATTCCATGTCACCTTGGGTGGAATAAACTCATCATACATGTCTCCAATGATTGGATCACCAAAAGTCTTATAAACATCCCAAATGATGATGCCTACCTCTACTTGTGTTAAATGGAAGGAATAGGTCACTAGACTCCACCAACATAATAATTCTGGCACAAAATCATCATTCATATACACGTAGAGTTTCCCAACCCAGAGAGCCTCATAAATCCTGACCACTCTCAAATAATCTGCAAATTCTGCACATATCTTTCGCACCTAGTATACCCACATCCATGTGGGTTTTACACCTCTTCCTAGGAGGAAGTCCCATCTTTTCTTCTAGCCCTTGGACTGATCTGTTTGTGAATCTTGAAATATGGATAAATGGACGTGTGGTCGCAACTCTGGTGTGTCTGCCTTCAAATCCGGAGCATATGGGCTATAATGGATAATATGAGCTTTCTCTACTTTCCTAGAATTATAGAATGATCCCCCAATATAAACATTGGCCAACGAGAAGTTGGTATAATCCTAAAACCAGAAATGTGGGATATAGTTTTTTGGATCTGGAATGTTAGAATTCTGAAAATGGCCATAGATATACAAAGGTAGATAGGTTCATTAAGGAATGTTGAAATGATACATCTTCAAATATTTTGCTACATCTTCAAGGGTGGTTTTGAAAATTTCATAATAATAATTACCAACGACATTCATCATGTCATCAATCCTCTTGCTGGAAAGCTCATCCGTAGTTCCAATTATTTTGGGAGCCATTGGACCTGCAAAAAAATGTTATGTTTATCTTTTAAAAGTAAAATAATTTTTTGGTGTTTTTCAAAAAAAATGGCAAAGTCATTAAGGAGAAAAAGTTTAAAAATTGGCACACAAGTATAAGTTGGTGCATAAGTATGGAACCACACTTATAGAAAGCCAATAGAAAATGTACAGAAGAAGCACAGTGAAATAGAAGAACCTGAATGAAATATGACTTGCTCATCGACAACTGAAATTTTAAAAGTTGTGAGAATTTTCATAGATGTAGAGCTGGTATATATAAGTGATGCATGAAACCTTGTGCACCATAAATCTTAAGTGTTGCAAACTTGCATGCCCAATTCCACTTGAGCACCAACACTTGTGTGCCCTAGTGCTCTTTTCTTTCTCTTCTCTCCCTCTCCTTCATTTTTTACCTCATTATAGGATCCTATTTTCATTTTTTCATCTAGTTCTATGGGGGGGGGGGGTTTTCTGACTCTATATTCTATCAAAGAGTCTAAAAATCATGACCAATGCAATCAATTAGAAAGAAAATAGGGAATGCATAAAGAAAAGTCTAATATTTTCAAAGGCATAAGTTTTTTTCCACCTTGGTTTAGCCAAAACACATTGGGCGCACAACCTACTTGCGCGCCACTATATGTCACACATCACACATATAGACCACCATGATGGAGATGAATGGCAGTATAATTTTGCATAAGTCTTAAAGGTATCAACCTAGTCTAGGAAAAAAAACTGTTGGCATGCAAGGTACTTGCGCGCCCAATTTAGCACGCCATTTACTTGTGCACCAAACTTATTTTCACCCAAGGTTATTTATTTGACAATAAATACACCCTTGGGGCCCCCATTTGAAGGAAAAATTTCCTTAAATCTTAATTTCTACTCTGGTCACCCTAGTACTTCTCCCCAGTCTTCCAAAACATTCATGGTAGTTCTTCAACACATTGAGCAGAGGATATAATGGTGGATCATTGCCCATAAGTCTTTTTAGTGATTGAAAACCATAACACTTGCACGCCTAAAGTGCCCAAAATACCCAAGTCAGAAATACTTGTGTTCCACTCATTCCTCTAACAAGAACATGAGTTCCCCACTTCATGGATCACAGATGAATACTCTTGAAGGCTTGAGCAAGGTCTTTCCCAAGTATTACCATACATGTCGTTTGTCACCTAAGTGAACATCAGGTCACCCAAGCCTACTTTCGAGCCCATACATGTGCGCCCTTACCTACTTGTGCATCCATTCTTTCACACCCTTCTCTACAAGGGCACACCTCCTTGATTAAATTACATTATTAACTCTCTTTAGTCTGTAACCCATCTTGCCTTCATCAAATCCATTCATGGAAATGCTTCTTCTTCATTGGATCCCTTGTATGAATGGGATTCTATTGAGACATCCAAAAAAACCTATGGACTTATAAAACCCTTGAGAAAGAAACATTAGAGCATCTGTTATTTGGGTTTATATTTCCACAGTTAGAGGTTTCCCACATTTGTTTCACAATGGGGTTAGGATTCATGGAGTGTATGTGGGTTTGTATATCCATATTCACATGGACTGTTCTCCAAGAAACACTGTTGGGAAGTTCCCAGTTTAGAGGAGGGTTGGGTTCTAGCCTCTCCCTTATCGAAGAGATGACCCAGATCATTAAGTCTCTAGTAGGTAGGTACAGTTCACACTTTCTTTTCCATGCAAGAATCAGAGAAGTATCCCTACCCTACTATGATCAATTTTAGGGAACCCAACATGGCGTAATCCCCTAGATCTTCTTTCAAGAGGTGGAATCATTACTCCTTCTCTCTTATTCTATGCCAAATACCAAAGGGGGGTGGGAATATGGACTCTTGTTACCCTTTTCCTCCCCCTTTTCTCTTTGTTTCCATTTGGCATCTGTCCTGGTGAAATCCCTTATCCCTCATCTCTTCTTCCTTACATTGGACCTTTTTCAATGTAAATATAATAAAGGAAAGTCTTGTCGCCTCGACTTCTTCCACAGTCACCTCAAACCTATTCACCTTGGACACCATGGATGCTCCATCTTCCCCCAGCAGAGGTGGAAAAAATTTAATTTGTGAATTTATTTGTTGAATATTTGAAATCATCTTGTTTCTCACACTAAGAATGAATCACATGGGAATTGAGATTTTTCATGGTCACAACATTTTCACAATTGAATGAACTACATGAACTCTGATTTTTGTTCCAACCAGGATATGCACAAATCCTTTTCCGGGTCTGAGCTCACTGAACATTCTATTCAGGAATCCAACCCTAATTCCTTTAATAGGGGCATCCACCTTAGGAATAATTTTAAAAAAAAACCCCAAATAAACGAGGAATAATTTTTAAGAAGTATGCCCAAACTCGTCTCTCTCAAAGGACCATACTCTCCTATGAGACTTATAGAACTATATGATATTTGATTTCCATACATATGAGAAACATAAGAAACATCTTTGAGGTTCCAACCCAACACTTCAAATCAACCCTGTTCCCCTTGGTCCATATTCTAAACAAGGCCTAATTCTACTTGGAAACCCACATTCCTTCAAAAGTTCATTGGGCGACTTCAATGTAAGTTCCACAGAATGTTTTGACCACGAACATTTCTCTTAGAATTCCTTATCACCTAATAATTAAAGGTATGATGTGTCCTATAAAGAGACAATAAACAACAAGGGTTCCAATTCATTTCACAAGGATATATAGGTATCCTTTTTTATGTATACTATCCCAAAATGAAATCAAACCTTCGTCAACCTAGATGAAAATAAATTCTAGAGTGCCCCACTGAGTGGATTAAAACCCATTATCATCAAAATGATGATTAAAGTAATCTCTAATCATCATATTAGAGGAAACCATTGATATAAAACCTCTAATAGATATAGATAATTCTATTAATGAAGAACCTTTAATACATACTGATGATTAAAAATTTTACACAATTTGATAAGTGATTGTAAATTCCAAGGGATACTTATGATATAGCTGGTGAATTAATAAGGATTTGTGAAAATATGTTAAATTTAAAAAAAGAGTCCTAAAGTAGAAAATAATTCCCCTAAAAAGGGTGTGATGAGTCCGACCTCCCATCCTCTTGACCAATTCATGTTCTTAAGTATCCTAAAGTTAAAACTTAATGAACATCTACATTTGGAAATAAGGTCACATTTGGATAAAGAACTATTGGATGTTTCTAGTTCCATAAATAAATCTAATGGAAACCACCTGGAAACAATGATTCTTAAAACTATAACACACATTTCAAGGGACTTCGAAACACATGCCTTATTATTCATGTTTATGATTTTCACTCCATTTATTCCCCATGTATTTTACCATTGTCTAACATGAATTACCATATCCCATGCCAGTTCAATAAATGGGAATTATAGATCACCCCTTTCTTATGTATATCCCTAGGTTATCCATTGCAACTTTAAAATCCACATAATTGAAGAGGCATGCTAAAAAATATTTCAATAATGTTTCTATATCCCATTTTCAAGAAGTTATGTTATATACCTAATTAAAATGACACCTAGATTCTTTATCTTCAAGTTCTTATTATGTATAATTTTATCTAATTAATCAATAATTAATTTCTAATAAGGATATGTGTTGTCCTAGTTGGTATCAGAGAAAGGTTTTTTATTTTAGGGATTGAGATTAAAAAACACAATAGAAAGCCTTTGGGATTTTAAAAATTATATGAAAAAATCCCTAAATTTTGGTAAGTATAGATTAAGTGTTTTATCATGAAAATACATCCCTATCTGAATATTATAAGTGAATGTGTCTCTCGCACATATGTAAAAATGTGTAAAACATGAAACCACTGCATTGATATAGACTCAACCTGTACCTGGTGTATGAAAATGGGCCTTAATGAACACATAGTTTGATACTCTCATTGTATTTTCATTGGTAAATTTATATACACATTATGATTCATTATTAAGTGAATAAAAAATACCCTCAAGATTAAATGCTTGTAAATATATCACGGTTAATAGATATTGAAGCATAGAAATTCATAAGTTAAGGAAATACAAAAAATTTACTAGTTATCTCTTTAATGTCATTTTATTCATGTATGTAAGTCTAATAGTTTAAAAATAATCATCCCCAAATTTCCTTTTATTCTATATAATGGCTTGAAATAGGAGGAATCGAGTTAAAAATAAATTTAATGGGAAATGTGATGAATTCTCCAGCCCAATTCCCAACCTATTGGGAGATAAAGTTGTGAACATTATGATGATACTCTATTAGCTGACTCAGGTAAAGAATAAAAACCTAGATCTGAAGGGGCACCAAAATTCCCTAAAGAACGACCGTGCTTCACTTGAGTCCATTATGCGACAATGACCATCGAATTTCAATGGATCATTTGAATCCTTTATCATGGATCAATGGACCAATTCCATTATGTAGATATTCTCCATCCTTCAATGTTATGAACAATAGAAGGTTCTATTGGATGTTTATCATATTGATGGAGAATACAATCTGTGGTGGGAGTTGATCATGAATTAGAAGCCTAAGAAAGATATTAAAGAGATGGGGTGGAAGGAATTTTTGGTATTTTTGATCAATATTTTCCTCACAGTCTCTAACATAAAATAGAAAGGGAGTTCTTTCACCTGAAGAAAAAAAAGAAGAAACATATATCAGGGAGTATAAGGAAAACATCACAAGGCTTTCATGATAAATCTCAAGATTTGTATTTACCACTGAATTCATGGTTGATAACATATTTGGTGGTATTAAACCTAGTCTATGAAAATATCCTGAAATACATGTCATTGATAGCTAAAATGAAATTTTATGATGTGCCATCAATTTTGAAATGTAGATTGGGGAATCTCAATGGAATCCTAAGGATAATATGTGGAATGCGAAGTTCAATTTTTGCGGTCTGACGGAGAAATATAGCCATTCCATGTAATTTCAACATCCCACTTGTCAAAGTTTTGGAAGAAGGACCCCATGATTTTCTGAAGGGGATGAGGAAATGATTTAGAAGTGTGGTGGAAGGGCACCTAGCCAGCGATTTCTGATAGGAGAAACCCACTAATGTGAGGGAGGAAAGGAATTATTCTAAAAACACTCAATGAATTTTTCATTGTTTCAACTGAAAGGTTGTTGGGAACTTTCCAAATCAATTCACTAAGGCAATGGATTTCAGAGACAACCTAAAACCTCTATGGTAGCTAGGGAGAGGTTTTTTCTGTTATAACTACTGAGGTGTATCCTGAAAATGAATTGGGGAAATATATTCTAGTTAATCATTCATGAATAAAGAAAATAAATGTTCATTCCAGTTTTATAAATTCCATCATATCAAGAATGTTTAGTATACCTATTTAGACAAAAAAAAGAAATCATGGATGTAGATCTATTAGTGAAAATAGAAAATGAGAAAATCATTTCAACCCAATTATATAACTCCAACCCTATAAGAAATTGTGGGTTGACCTTTCCAAAAAACCATTTTACATCCCATTTGGTGGAATTTCATGTTATTATGGGAATGGATTAACATTATCTATTTATATCACCTACAAATTTCTATGAGAATAAAAAAACAATCCCTATATAGCGAATCAACCCCCTATTTTGTACAAGTGAAAGTAGACGGATGGATCTTCTTTAGAACCAACATCACAAGAATAGATATTATTGTGCTATTAGAAATCCAATATAGCTCAAAAAATTTATTTTAAATAAATAGTCATCCCAAAACATGTTCATATTACGAGATAATACACTGACGTGTTTCTGAATGAATTTTCGGGTATTAATCATATATTAGATCTTGAATTTTCAATTGAGCTTATACATAGGGAATTAACATTATAAAAAAATCTCTATAAAATGGATGTTGTGGAATGTGTTGCTCTATAGAAAAGACTACAGGATAATATGGATAAAAGGTTCAAAATACCATGTTCTTCACAATGGGGTGAACCAGTCCTCTTTTTCATGAATTTGGATGGGTTAACGCGCCTTTGAATTAATTATTATGAGTTGAAGATGATCCAAATAAAGAAAAAGCATATTTTTCCATAGATTGAATAATTTTTTGATTATCTATATAGATAAAAATAGTACTCCAAGGTAGATAGGTGGTCAAGATATTACCATGTTCGGGTGAATATAGTGGATATCCCCAATACTTATTTTCGTACAAGTTACGAGCACTATGAGTTCATAGTAATGATGTTCAGACTCACTAACACTCCAAAAATCTTCATGGAAATGATGAATAGTGTTTAGGTGATTACCCCAAAAAAATATGTAGTCCTCATAGATGATCTTAAAATATTCTCCAAAACCAAGGCGAAGCATGAGGATCATTTGAAAACTATGATAAAGTTCTTATGAGTGGCGAAGTTATATTCCAAGTATAATAAATGTTGGTTTTTGTTTAATAAAATTTCCTTATTGGGGTATATCATCATGAAAAATGGCTAATCTATAGAACCTTAAAAAATAGAAGCAATTGAATTTTGGATGAGCCCAACATCTATGACCAATATCTGTAGTTTCCTTGAATTAGCTAGGTATTATCAATAATTTGTGAAAAATATATCATGATTGTAAAACCCTCTAATGAATATTAATTATAAGGGTGTCTGATTTTCTTGTAATAAAGAATGTGAAGAGTGCTTCCAAGAGCTAAAAATAAGTCTTATCACTACACCTGTGATCCCACTACCCACTAGTGGATAACTATTTGGGGTATTCAATGATGCATTGAATAAGTGATTAGGTTATGGGTTAATGCATAATAAAAAAATCATAGAATATGAATCATGTTAATTAAATGTTCACGAACATAACTACCTAATGAAGGATTTTGTGTTGCATGCAATAATCATCTATTTGAAAATTAGGCAGCATTATCTCATTGATGGAAAGTGTTAAATATGTACATATCACAAAATTCTTAAGTATATATTCTCACATAAAGACCTGAATATCCACAAACGAAGATAGGTAGAGATGATCAAAGACTGTTACTGCTCAGTACATTACCTTCCTGGGCAAGTGAGTAAATTTGAATGTTCTCTATGTTGAAAGGATCCATAAATTATATCATTTATAAAAATTGAGAGGGGAGAATGATTTTAGAGTTGGGATGTACATACATGAGAATCATAATATAGGGATCATCATCAATTCCTTAAAAAATGATTGATCATATGTACCTTCTAGAGAAAAATAAAAACCAGATAAATGATGTGGGAAATTAGAAGAATGTGGTAACTATATGAAATAATATGTCCTCAGAGTTCTATGTTAATAAATAAGGACTTTTGGGATTTTGTTCCATACAATGTGTACCATCAAATCCTGAGATCTGTTTCATGATGCACATAGGTCAACCTACTCCGTCCACCATAGAATCACAATGATGTATCGAGATCTAAACGAACACTATTGATGTGAAAATATGAATAAGGATATTGGAGAATATACATCAATATATCATGAATATAAGAATGTGAAAGAATAAATAAAAATATACAAGGGGATGATGCATCCATTAACCGAACCTACATGAAAATGGGAAAACATAACCATGAAAGTTTTCAAAAGTATTCTAAATACATCAAGAGGGAATAAATCTATATGCGTTTTGGTGGATTATCTTACAGTGGATGAGGATGTCAGTTGGATTTTAGAGGATTTATTTCTCAATAAATATTTCTGGGTATACATCAGGGAAGTGTTAAGGTTGCCCGGTGTACCATTATCTATTATATCAGATCTAGATCTCAGATTAACCTCAATGTTCGTGAAGAGTCTCCAAAATTATCTAAACACTTAGTTGACCTTTAGCATGGATTTTCACCCTCAAAATGATGTCCAATTTGTGCATACTATCCAATCACATGGAGATATGTAGAGAGCATTCTCAATTGACATCAAAGGAGGATGGGATTAACATATTCGTATGGTCGAGTTCATATACAATAAAAATTTCTAATCAATCATCCAAAAAGATTCTTTTTAATCCCATTATGGTAAGACGTATAGAAAAACTTTATTATTGGATGATGTTTGGGAAAAAAACTACTAAGTCCCAAAATATTCAATGAAATGGTGGAAACAGTTATTACCATTTAGAAGCACATCTAGGATACTTAGAGTCGACATAAGATTTATTCTAATAATCACCGATGAGACGTAACATTTGATGATGTAGAAATAGTATTCCATTTCATATATCTATGGAATACATTAACGGGGTTTGTGAATAAGGGAAATCTTATTATACAATACATCGATCCCTTTTATATCCTTGATTGATTCAAATAGGTGGTCTATCGAATTGCAATCCCACCTAACCTATCTCAAGTAAATAATTTATTCAATTTATCAATCTTATTAAAGTAAATAACATACCACTCACATGTACTCAATACAGAGTTTGTAACAATGGAAAATGATCTCTCATATAAATAGCAGTCGACAAAGATCCAAGATCATAAAGGCAATGTTCTATGAAATAAGAAAATATTGCAGGTCAAAGTGTTGCAGATTAAGATGAAGTGAAGTAGGAACTGGAGGAAGAGATGAAACAAAGTTACCCACATCTATTTTAGTTTGGGATATAAAATTTTATGTCGTGAAATTTATTAAAGGGGAATATTTTAATGAATAGAACATGTATAAATAAAATTTTGTATTGATTTAGTTAAATGTATTTTTTTAATGTGTTTATAAAAACCCGAAGAACATATTTGGTTTTATTATATCCTATATTATTTAAATTATCATTAACCATCATTACCTTTGGTAAAATAGTCGTTGAAAAATTATTACATGATTAGTATAAATATAAGGTTTTAACAAATCCAATAGACATAGATAAAGGAAGTGATGGCCTCAAGCAGTAGGACCGTACCCTTTGAATCCAATTTTTTAGAGCTTTCAAGGGAGATTACATCAATGAGATTTTCCACTGACCAAGAGTAATTTAAGATCATATAACTTAAGCATGATCAAAACTGTTTATGGG
Source organism: Viscum album (assembly GCA_963277665.1). Classification (NCBI taxonomy): domain Eukaryota; kingdom Viridiplantae; phylum Streptophyta; class Magnoliopsida; order Santalales; family Viscaceae; genus Viscum; species Viscum album. Next base: position 2,077,983,306 of record OY728143.1, on the reverse strand, counting down.
GATTTTTAAGCTCATCGAGATCACAACCAAATGAAAGTATGTTGATCCAGGACATGAAAGTCTCACCATCACGCACCTTACCTGTAACAGCCCGAGATTTTATGAAAAATATATTTTTTTATTTCACTAATGTCTTGTGTTGTACGCTACACCAAAAGGAGCTTGCAAAACACGCATCCTTGACTTGCCTTGCATTACACGCAATCGCAACCTTCCTCGATAGCGTGTGTGGTACGTAATACTGAGTTTTACGAAACAATGATATGCTATTAAAATATTATTAAAACTAGCCGTTATGAATAGTAATAACCACTTTTCAAATTTTAGAAATTTTAGCTCTCAAAATGGACTTCATTTTTGGATTCGGAATGTCGGATTTAGCCTAAGGTGAAATTTTGGTACTTTTCGGATAACTTTCATATTCTGATGAATAGTGAAAATTACTAAATTATAATTAAAAACAACTTTTTTAATCGAAATAATTAATAGTGATAGATTATTAATTTGAGTGGTTTTTAAAGTATATTTAGAATATATTTTTACAATTTAATACAATGTTGGTCATTGGATGTAATTTCACATTTAAACCAGACATAATCAAGTGTCAATCTTTTGATAGATATTGTTTCTTAAAAACACGCTATTTGTTTTAACAGCGGGATTTAATTATAAAATTAATTAATGAAAATTCTATGATATGAATTTGGTAAAATAGACTTCATTTTTGAATTCGGAATATGAAATATAGCTTAGGATGAAATTTTGGCATTGTTCTGAAAAACATCAATTTTTGATGAATAGTGAAACTACTAAGTGGTAGTTAAAAAAATTAATTTCTTCATAAAACTTAATTTTACCGCTTCTGTGAATGGAATTTCAAAACTCCGAGAGACACGGTTGATGTCAGTAAGTAAAATGTGGTTCAATGAGATGAAAATAATTTTTGGTGAATAGTAACTTTTTACTTTTTTTTACCACGGTTAATAGTAAATAGGGTAACTAAGCGTAAATATGATATTACTATTACCCTAAAACATGTCCTAATTCTATAGGATAAGTGTAATTCGACCAAAAACAACCTTATGAATATAATATGACCATTTAGGTCCACTTGGATTAGATTATGACATTTAATATTATATTATTTAATGAATAGTTAAAATAGTTAAAATCAAAGTCTAATAACTAAAACATTTTTAATATGGGGTTATAAATAAGATAAATTCGACTATAAAGATTCATTAGAAAGATAAAAAGATTTCCTACATAATGATATTTTATTTATAATTTTTAGACTTTAAATAAATTAATTTATTTATGACACAAAGATGATGCAGTAATTACCCTTTTAAGGAAATATTAACATAATTGATGTTATAAATGCTCAAATGAATCTAATTTGAGACTTTTTATGACTTAAACTAATTTTCTAGGTTACTATGATATATTAGTGTTGATTTAATCAACTTGGTTCCAACATATAATTCTGTTATGACTTTCACAAAAATCATATATCAAATAGTGTCAAAATTGACACAAAATAGTTTTTAAATCAAATATTATATTATTAATTGTTATTTTATTCCTAAAAATCTAAGGTTCGGCCAAATGACTTAGATAAGAATATATATATTAATAATAAACAATTTGGGGTTCGTTTGGCATTTTATAGTAAGTGTATTAACCATATAGTGAAAGAAAACAAAAAGACACGGTAAAAGTTAAATTATTTAACTTAGAGTTAAATCAAATTGATAAGGTTAAAATAATACCCTAAACTTGTCTAAATCCTATTGGTTGATAGGATTTCGACCCATCCCCACTTTAGCTTCGAAATTAGACCCTTTGGAACCATTATAAACCGATTTTGACTTTAATATAAAATAATATTTTGAGATATTCCTAAGGTGCCCCTCTCCTCCCTTATAAAAGGACACCTCCTCCCCCTCCTCCTCACACCAATTTGAGCACTCAAGCTCGGCCAACCCCTGCCAAAATCTCTTCTCCACTTCCCTAGCAACATCCTAGAGGTTCTGGTCTTCCTCAAAGACCAATTTTAGTTCTCTAAGAGGAGGTCTCCAAAAGGCGCTTCAAAGAAGAGGTAATTACCGTTACCAATTCTTTCATCTTTATTTCTTCTTCCACTTCTTCTTCTTAGGTTGTTTCATTATGAAGTAATAACATCAGTATCACTCATATACTGATATGTTATTATACGTATGAAACAACCCTATTTCACCATCTATCTATCCTACGGAAAAAGAAATCACCGCGCGTGCGTACGTACGGAATACCGTCTCCACGCCGTAGTGTAATCTATTTTCCACCACCACCTTACATGGATGGGTATAATGGTGTAAAGAATAACTATACATAGTTATTAAAACATCATATTGATTCTGATATATTGTATAATCCACTCCAATTCAATTCAATATTTATGGAAATGATATCATCGCTCGTGCGTACGTACGGACTACCGTCTCCACGACGCGATGAGATTCATTCTCCATGTTAACCATTTAAGAATGATTATAAAGTATATATAAGAAATAATAATGAAATATATGACATTATAAAGCTACTGTATTTATGTATATATATATGTATGTCATATAATTACTTCCATTCAAGACAATAGGGAAAGGAAAACAGCGTTCATGCGTACGTACGGACTACCATCTCCATGAACGGTGTTTTTCATTTCATTTATCTATCTATTATATATATATATATATACTGAATATATATGATATATAAATCATATTTTATATTCTGTAAGTAAGTAAATCATGATATAATTAATAATAATGTCAAGAACAACAAGTCAAAACACCTACGATAAAAGAAACGATTTTACCCAAAACGCTTCTTTAACATGGAATTTACAAAAGAACGGGTAATATAATGTCATAAGTGAACCATATATGATATCATAACAATGAATATGATTCTGTAATAAGTCAATGACATTATTTAAACCATTATACAGGAGCTTCGGACACGTACAAAGCAAATCGGACCTAAGGTAAGGGAAATATCACAATCTCATTTTTATCCGAGATTGTTTATTCGTAAGTATTTACTGGGGTGTATTTTATCATCCAAATCCATGTTTCATCAATATGTAATATTATTTCCATCCACCTACAATTGTTTAAATCCATTTTTACCCTTCGGTGAGTTTTTAGTAATATGTATGAAAGGAATCTTTTGTCGTTTTTCGTACGAGGTACTTTTTGACTTTTCCGACAAAAGTACGAAGAATGTTTTTTTTAACTTATACGGCATGAATGGATTTTTAAAACATTATTTCCAAGAAGCTTCCTTTACAAGTTTTCAAGTGTATTTTTAATCAACTTCTTTTATTTTAAAGTTTTATGACATGTTATGAAAGGAAAAAATGTTTTTGAAGTAGAAAGGATATTTTCCTCAAGAATGAAGTTCAAGTATTTTATCAAAATTATTTTCCATCTAAGATATTAAAAGGGTTCTGTTTTTATCCCTATTATTACATGGATTTGATTATGTTGTGATGGAAATATTTCTTATGAATTCCTTTATCTTATATGAATTGTTTTATGATGTCACGATGTTTAAGATTACCATTTTTATTACATGGGTTAGGCAATGATGTATGTTTTAAGATTTTGTGGCACACATAAGAATGGTATCATTATGAGATGTGTGGGAACTATATCTCCCTCCAATGCATTGGGTAAAGATTTTATATCTCATGAGATAGACATGGATGAAATGGTAGGTTATACCGGTTCAGTGAAATAGGACTGAAACGAGGGTTACTCGATTCAGAAAGGGACTTTGTCCACTAAGATAGTCTTGGCAATTAGTCTTGACTAACAAGAAATGATTCTCTATGATTATGTGTGTATGCCACAAAGTTTCATGTTTTAAGTTATGATTATTGGGATTACTTTTTCACTGCCATGATTTATCCCATGATTATGAAATTATGCTCTCTTTTGCAGGTTATGATTTCCAAAATGTTATGTTCTTATGAATATGATGAGATTGATATTTATTTTGTTTACCCTTACTGAGCATTTGAGCTCACCCTTTTATGTTTTCTTTTCCCCAGGATATAAAGAAAGGTTTTAGGTAAAAAAAAGGAAGATCTTTATGGGAGATTTTGAAGATCTTTCACCACGATTAGAAGATTATAGTCCGAGTTTCCAAAGACACTAAACTATTACGGTCCTTGTGTGTGTGTTTTTGTAATGTACTAAGTATTCCGCAAACGTAATGTAATGTCCATGTACGTCAAGATACGGGTCTCTACAGTTGGTATCAGAGGAAAGGTTTAGTGAACCTTTGGAAACTAGGATGCGAAAACGTTAGTGAGATCCCTAGAGATATTTCTAAGGTATGTCTAGGGATGTCCCTAAGGATAAGTATACGTATAGGATATAATCCTAGAACTACGATAACGATCTTATAATTTAACCTAAGATGTTAGATATTAAGGGTACTCCCCCTTTACTATGTTGTTTTCCCTAGCATGATTTTTGCCTCTCACACTATTATTTTTTGGGTTTTAGAAAATGGCTGGAAACAAGATGATTCACGATAATGGAGGATATGATGGACAATGGAATGATATTCTTCATAGTAAAATGGGATTTGGAAGTCCAAACATCATTATTATGCCGAATCAGCAATCTCATAATATGATCAATAAAGTAAAATTTGGTAAGTTTCCTGACTCGGCTAACAAGAGAAAGATGGAGTTTTATGATGATCATAGAGGAAAGAAAGTTCAATTTCCCCTATGTAAATCATGTGGGAAGAGGCATCAAGGAGAATGTTTCAAAGGAACTGGAAGATGCTTTGGGTGTGGAAAAGAAGGACACAAAGCAAGTAAGTGCAAAGGAAAAGGTTCAGTTAACACCATGGATGAGGATAATGGTATTGCTACGACATCAACAATGGTTAAATGTTTTAAATGTGGAATGTACGGGCATTATGCAAACCAATTCCCTAAGGGAAAGTCTCATGAAGATAACCAGTATGGTCGTATGGGAAGTATTTATGTTGATGATGATGAAGAGACTACAAATGATATGTGAGATGAAAGAATTATTGAAGCTCGGTCAATGGTTTAAGAAGGTAGTGGAATGATTACATGTTTATCAAGTGTAATGTTGTACTATAGAATAAAAAGACATCTAAGGATTGTTACACTGTTGTCTTTCCTTAATTTTTGAAAGTTTATGATGAATGGTATGAGTAACAATGAAAGGTTATTCAGATATTTTTTTTGGAAAGTGGATGATATGCGCATAATGAAGGGATAAAGAGAATCTAATATGTTTGATAGTATTCATGAGCTCATGATTGATATAAGGACTAAGTGATATCATGGTTTGAGTATATAGAATTTTGAGGATTTTGGTATGTGGAAAGTGTTAACTTTTAACTGCACTCATGTTTTCACTAAGGTATTCAAGAGAATACACGATTAAGGACTTTGAATGTTTGGAATGTGACCAACAAGACATATCTTATGATATGTGGGGATCAACGACAGTATTAAATCTCTGGTAATCGTTGTCACTATATTATGAGAGTGGACTGCAGTATTATGTATAATCCTAAAGATTAGACTGGATTATGTTGGACATAAGTTAGTATTGTTTAAGGATAGAAGATTTTCGATATTATTGATTGGATGTTATAGTAACGTAGTTTTAGAAAAAGGACAACCTGTAGGACGGACGACAGCCCATCGCTTCGGACAAGGCTGTAGGAATCGAACCCACAACCGAAGTGCGACTGGCCTTTATCGCCTACCACTGACCTACAGGAAGTCCCTGTTTAGTAGAAACTAGTGTTATTATATTAAGCAGTATGATATATGATGTATAAGCCCATTTTAGGAACCATATATGATTAATCCCACTATAGATCGACTTATGTATATAAATTTTGCTAACCTTTTGAGACAGATGGAATGACCCGTCATTCTATCACATGATCTGCTAACACTTCACGAATAACAAATTCAACTTCATTTATTTAAGAGATGAAGTGGAAATTGTTAAAGGCACGAACAACAGTGAGATTTTACCAAAATAAAGTAAGTATTTATTCTAATTCAAATTCTTTAACTTTAGGGAAATGATCTTGAAAACCAAAAATGTTGTCCTAGTTCTCTTATACCTGATGAATCAGATGGTACCTTAGATCGTCACAAATTTATGGATTTGTGATTTCTGGCTTTTCCATAGCCATGTTCTCTACCACTCTCCATCAGAACATGATGGTTAGATTTCTCTTCCATATCCATATTTTCACCTATGTGGAAACCCAGTGATTAGTTTATTTGGGTAATCGTTACATTTCATACTTTAGTTTTTAAAGCCATGTTTTGGTATTCCTTTTTACGATGTGGGTTTCTATTAAAGAAACTTTCGAATAGTAAACCATTTATAACCCCGACGAATTTCGAGGGCGAAATTCATTTTAAGGGGGGTAGAATGTAACAGCCCGAGATTTTATGAAAAATATTTTTTTTATTTCACTAATGTCTTGTGTTGTACGCTACACCAAAAAGAGCTTGCACAACATGCATCCTTGACTTGCCTTGCATTACACGCAATCGCAACCTTCCTCGATAGCGTATGTGGTACGTAATACTGAGTTTTACGAAACAATGATATGCTATTAAAATATTATTAAAACTAGCCGTTATGAATAGTAATAACCACTTTTCAAATTTTAGAAATTTTAGCTCTCAAAATGGACTTCATTTTTGGATTCGGAGTATCGAATTTATCCTAAGGTGAAATTTTGGTACTTTTCGGATAACTTTCATATTCTGATGAATAGTGAAAATTACTAAATTATAATTAAAAACAACTTTTTTAATCGAAATAATTAATAGTGATAAATTATTAATTTGAGTGGTTTTAAAGTATATTTAGAATATATTTTTACAATTTAATACAATGTTGGTCATTGGATGTAATTTCACATTTAAACCAGACATAATCAAGTGTCAATCTTTTGATAGATATTTTTTCTTAAAAACACGCTATTTGTTTTAACAGCGGGATTTAATTATAAAATTAATTAATGCAAATTCTATGATATTAATTTGGTAAAATAGACTTCATTTTTGAATTCGGAATATGAAATATAGCTTAGGATGAAATTTTGGCATTGTTCTGAAAAACATCAATTTTTGATGAATAGTGAAACTACTAAGTGGTAGTTAAAAAAATTAATTTCTTCATAAAAATTAATTTTACCGCTTCTGTGAATGGAATTTCAAAAATCCGAGAGACACGGTTGATGTCAGTAAGTAAAATGTGGTTCAATGAGATGAAAATAATTTTTGGTGAATATTAACTTTTTACTTTTTTTTTACCACGGTTAATAGTAAATAGGGTAACTAAGGGTAAATATGGTATTACTATTACCCTAACACATGTCCTAATTCTATTGGATAAGTGTAATTAGACCAAAAACAACCTTATTAATATAATATGACCATTTAGGTCCACTTGGATTAGATTATGACATTTAATATTATATTATTTAATGAATAGTTAAAATAGTTAAAATCAAAGTTTAATAACTAAAACATTTTTAATATGGGGTTATACATAAGATAAATTCGACTATAAATATTCATTAGAAAGCTAAAACGATTTCCTACATAATGATATTTTATTTATAATTTTTAGACTTTAAATAAATTAATTTATTTATGACACAACGATGATGCAGTAATTACCCTTTTAAGGAAATATTAACATAATTGATGTTATAAATGCTCAAATGAATCTAATTTGAGACTTTTTATGACTTAAACTAATTTTCTAGGTTACTATGCTATATTAGTGTTGATTTAATCAACTTGGTTCGAACATATAATTCTGTTATGACTTTCACAAAAATCATATATCAAATAGTGTCAAAATTGACACAAAATAGTTTTTAAATCAAATATTATATTATTAATTGTTATTTTATTCCTAAAAATATAAGGTTCGGCCAAATGACTTATATAAGGATATATATATTAATAATAAACAATTTGGGGTTCGTTTGGCATTTTATAGTAAGTGTATTAACCATATAGTGAAAGAAAACAAAAAGACACGGTAAAAGTTAAATTATTTAACTTAGAGTTAAATCAAATTGATAAGGTTAAAATAATACCCTAAACTTGTCTAAATCCTATTGGTTGATAGGATTTCGACCCATCCCCACTTTAGCTTCGAAATTAGACCCTTTGGAACCATTATAAACCGATTTTGACTTTAATATAAAATAATATTTTGAGATATTCCTAAGGTGCCCCTCTCCTCCCTTATAAAAGGACACCTCCTCCCCCTCCTCCTCACACCAATTTGAGCACTCAAGCTCGGCCAACCCCTGCCAAAATCTCTTCTCCACTTCCCTAGCAACATCCTAGAGGTTCTGGTCTTCCTCAAAGACCAATTTTAGTTCTCTAAGAGGAGGTCTCCAAAAGGCGCTTCAAAGAAGAGGTAATTACCGTTACCAATTCTTTCATCTTTATTTCTTCTTCCACTTCTTCTTCTTAGGTTGTTTCATTATGAAGTAATAACATCAGTATCACTCATATACTGATATGTTATTATACGTATGAAACAACCCTATTTCACCATCTATCTATCCTACGGAAAAAGAAATCACCGCGCGTGCGTACGTACGGAATACCGTCTCCACGCCGTAGTGTAATCTATTTTCCACCACCACCTTACATGGATGGGTATAATGGTGTAAAGAATAACTATACATAGTTATTAAAACATCATATTGATTCTGATATATTGTATAATCCACTCCAATTCAATTCAATATTTATGGAAATGATATCATCGCTCGTGCGTACGTACGGACTACCGTCTCCACGATGCGATGAGATTCATTATCCATGTTAACCATTTAAGAATGATTATAAAGTATATATAAGAAATAATAATGAAATATATGACATTATAAAGCTACTGTATTTATGTATATATATATGTATGTCATATAATTACTTCCATTCAAGACAATAGGGAAAGGAAAACAGCGTTCATGCGTACGTACGGACTACCATCTCCATGAACGGTGTTTTTCATTTCATTTATCTATCTATTATATATATATATATATACTGAATATATATGATATATAAATCATATTTTATATTCTGGAAGTAAGTAAATCATGATATAAGTAATAATAATGTCAAGAACAACAAGTCAAAACATCTACGATAAAAGAAACGATTTTACCCAAAACACTTCTTTAACATGGAATTTACAAAAGAACGGGTAATATAATGTCATAATTCAAGCATATATGATATCATAACAATGAATATGATTCTGTAATAAGTCAATGACATTATTTAAACCATTATACAGGAGCTTCAGACACGTACAAAGCAAATCGGACCTAAGGTAAGGGAAATATCACAATCTCATTTTTATCCGAGATTGTTTATTCGTAAGTATTTACTGGGGTGTATTTTATCATCCACATCCATGTTTCATCAATATGTAATATTATTTCCATCCACCTAAAATTGTTTAAATCCAATTTTACCTTTCGGTGAGTTTTTAGTAATATGTATGAAAGGAATCTTTTGTCGTTTTTCGTACGAGGTACTTTTTGACTTTTCCGACAAAAGTACGAAGAATGTTTTTTTAACTTATACGGCATGAATGGATTTTTAAAACATTATTTCCAAGAAGCTTCCTTTACAAGTTTTCAAGTTTATTTTTAATCAACTTCATTTATTTTAAAGTTGTATGACATGTTATGAAAGGAAAAAATGTTTTTGAAGTAGAAAGGATATTTTCCTCAAGAATGAAGTTCAAGTATTTTATCAAAATTATTTTCCATCTAAGATAATAAAAGGGTTCTGTTTTTATCCCTATTAATACATGGATTTGATTATGTTGTGATGGAAATATTTCTTATGAATTCCTTTATCTTATATGAATTGTTTTATGATGTCACGATGTTTAAGATTACCATTTTTATTACATGGGTTAGGCAATGATGTGTGTTTTAAGATTTTGTGGCACACATAAGAATGGTATCATTATGAGATGGGTGGGACCTATATCTCCCTCCAATGCATTGGGTAAAGATTTTATATCTCATGAGATAGACATGGCTGAAATGGTAGGTTATACCGGTTCAGTGAAATAGGACTGAAATGAGGGTTACTCGATTCAGAAAGGGACTTTGTCCACTAAGATAGTCTTGGCAATTAGTCTTGACTAACAAGAAATGATTCTCTATGATTATGTGGGTATGCCACAAAGTTTCATGTTTTAAGTTATGATTATTGGGATTACTTTTTCACTGCCATGATTTATCCCATGATTATGAAATTATGCTCTCTTTTGCAGGTTATGATTTCCAAAATGTTATGTTCTTATGAATATGATGAGATTGATATTTATTTTGTTTACCCTTACTGAGCATTTGAGCTCACCCTTTTATGTTTTCTTTTCCCCAGGATATAAAGAAAGGTTTTAGGTAAAAAAAAGGAAGATCTTTATGGGAGATTTTGAAGATCTTTCACCACGATTAGAAGATTATAGTCCGAGTTTCCAAAGACACTAAACTATTACGGTCCTTGTGTGTGTGTTTTTGTAATGTACTAAGTATTCCGCAAACGTAATGTAATGTCCATGTATGTCAGGCTTCGGGTCTCTACATTACCCTTATGAAGTTTTCATCTGTTTTAAAAGGATATGTATTAAGACCCTATAAATAGGATTAATTACATTATTTTTTTATATAATAATGAATATATTCTCATTCTATTATGGTTACTTTATCATTGATTTTTATTTTCACACTATAAAAAATTAATACTATATTCATGAAATATTCAACTTCAAATAAGGAATTTATTCTTAAGAATTACTATTATTTATAAATATATAATATTTTATTATTAGTAATAAATTATTTTAATTAAATATAAATGGTCATATAATTTTAATGAAGTCAATTGTAAATTTTTAAAATGGTTCAAAAACTGTTTTTGTCAAAAAATTATAGATTTATTAGTAAATGTATTTTATATTTTAAAAGTGAAAATTGATAAATTTATAAAATTATTTAGGTAAAAAAAATTAAATTTTTAATCAAAATGTCGAAATTAGGGAATGGATAAATTTTCATATTTTTTGGAAATAATAAAATTTTCAGGTAAAAATTAGATACCATATAATTATACTTTGTGTATTATGACATCCTAATAATCCAAAAGTTATCTAATAATACTATAAAATGTATCCAAGATCAAATATATGTTTTCTATTTAAAATAAAGATATTTTATGTTCATTTTATTATTTTTCTTATATTAATTATGAATCCTCTAAAAATATTAATATATTTTATGGTTTTAAGATCTTGTATTTAAGTTTATGACTCACCTCCACATAAGTAAGGGAATTATATTATTATTTTCAATGATTTTACTTATAAAATTTTGAAAACCATTCCCAGTTGGAAGAAACCATGGGACAAAACTATTGAATATTTTGCGGTTTTCATTATTTTATTATATAGAGTCCAAAACCTATGTTTGAGAAATAATAATGAAATCTCCAATAATTCTCTATATATTTCCACCAAAGATACCATTTATCTTTACTAAAAATGATTGATTCTTGTACTTAATATTCTATTTTCTCTCTAGAGACCTCCCAAGGTTCCCCCAAGCTCTCTAGAATCCCCTCCAAAGTATTTTGAGTCCCACACACATGTAAGGGATCCTCAAATTCTCTTCTCTATTCATGTTTCTTTATTATATTATGCCTTCTATTTCCAATTCATAATGTTTCTAAATGTATTTAATTGTACCTATTACTGACCACTTAATGTCCCAATAATGATATTCTAATTTATCTCACAGAAACCAATTTTATGTATTTATAGTTGACAACATTATGCTACTAAAATTTCACCACAACTTTCCTTGCCAAAACAATTATGCAGTGAATAACATACTCATTTCATATCAAGTGTGTTCAACTTTATATTCTTATAATTCTTTGACATGGGACATACATGTATACATTACATCATCTATGATCATTAAATTAAATGTGATGATAAATGATTCCATGATTTATGATCCATGTGACACATGTAATCATGAAAATGAAATGAATCTTCCTGGTGCACTCACAATTTTATAGTGCTCCAATGAATTTGGTAATGTTTAGTGTCCTGAGATGTCATTTTGGGACAATAACTGAACCTGATTCCGTTATGGGGATTTTTTTATCATGATGTATTGGTAGTTAAATTCGATCTATTTTTATAATGTAGTATTTTATGTTGTTTCCCCATTTCCTATAGAGTGATTATCATGATTTATCATGCATTATTATATATGTTTCTTTTATTCCCCATGGATATTCCAGTTGTCTAACATGTATTACTTTATACCTTTCATATTCCCTTTATAGAATTTATATCTCACCCATTTTTAATGTATTTCCCTAGGTTATTTTAATTATTTTTAAAATCCATGGGATTTTAGAAGCTTGTTATTATAGTTTTCAATAATGTTGTTGTAACCCATGTTCATGATGTTATGCAATATATCTAATTCCCAAAGATACTAGACTTATTGATCATCTACGTTGTATTATGTGAACTATTATGTAATAAATAAAGTATTAATGTGAAATTAAGAGATGAGTTTTTATACTTGGGATCCTCCAATACCTGCCTATATATGCTAAAAAATTTCCTCCCCTAATCATAGATGGATCACGTTGGCCAAAACGAAATTCATGTCTTACTTTTGGTATAATTCAAAAGGAGATACTAGAAAAAGTGGAAATCTTATTTAATGATCATTTTGATTCAGTTTTTATACACCCCATCAATTATTCTGATATATTTCTTATATATTAAAGTTTTTATTTTCAATATAATTTAATGTTTTTATATAAAGGGTAAATTACTATACTCAAACATTCTTCAATAAAATTGGATACACAATCATTGATCGTGTGTACAACGAACTACTACCTCACATACTGTTGTCGTTCATTATTCCATTACCTCCTTTAAAGGATAGAAATAAAGTTATATATATTTTTTTATATATACGTTATAGATGATATTTACAATCTATTTTTTATATGTAATTGTTATATAATATATACATTCATGATTTCTATTTTATTGGAATATAATAGCATCATTTGTGGAAGTGTAGACTACCACCTCCTCAATGTGATGTGATTCATTCACGCAATATAGGTAATGTATTAAGAATTTTTACATAAACATATATAAAATAGATGATAGAAATATTATATTGTAATGATAATCTACATATATAAATTATATCACTTACTTTTTAAATATGACAGAGATCTGGAAGTAGTGTTGATGCATACAAATAACCTACCATCTCCATTAATGAGGAATTTCATTTTTCTACATTTTTTTTGGATTACTATAAATACATATATAATTAATATATATAATATTGAAGTAATTTTTTATACAATAGAGATGATTAAATCGACACCTAAGTTATAGGAAAAAATTAATATGTCAAAATATAATCAAATAACTCGGAAAGTAAGGTCCGAAATAGTGAAAATAGTGAATGGTTAATCACAAATTGTAATAAGATATTATAATAAGATCAAATATGATATTATAGATTCAAATATGGTTATTATATAATTTAATTACATTCTTAATATAATTATACAATAGGTTAAATGACATTGATTCAAAAGGAAATGCAAAGAAAGGGATTTCGTCTCAATTTTCATTCCATTGAGGCCTACTTTTTATTGCCCACCTAATATATTTTTCATGGTGTATAAAATACACGTTAAAATATTATATGAGGAATAATTAATTAGTAATTGTAATTAGAGTATCAATTTTAATTATATCATTAGTGGGGATCTGAATCAAATGATACGAAGTGGTAAAAAATCTCAAAACCCAGATCATTTTTATTAGTTTATATTACTTCCTCATCGTCGTTAATATTCAATGATTATGTGTGTAATCACTTTTTTTACTTTCTATTACTATATATCCACATTTTTTTGGATTTACATTTGACACACATAATCTATTCATTGATTTATTCTCATTTGAATGTTATAATCATTTCATGGGATTACTTCATAATCTCATTTATTTAAGATTATTTAAATTTGAATAACAATTAAAGGGAATTATTTGATCATTTTTTAATAAACCCTTTCTTTTTATTCCCAAATTATTTTTAATTGTCTTTTTCAATTTATTGTACCAATTTTAGAATCATTTGTAATAAAAACATTAATTGTTTTAAGAATACAAGACTTTATTTATATCTTCAGTTGGAAAATATATGTACTGTCAAAAAAATGTTTTGTGAAAAAGTTTTCAAATTTTAACATTTTTATAAATAATTATTAAATAACTTTTGAGTCCTTTTTTCTTTATAAATTTTTTTAATGGAATATTATTTTCCCTTTCTAAAGAAGACATTTTTCAAACTTTTTTACCATGAAAAAGGAATGTTCATTTACCTTGTATGGCATGTATGAAATTCACCACTGTCATTTCTATGATATTTCATTTGAAATTTTGTAAATATTTTTTTAATGAATCTTGGATAAAAGTGATTTTAAAATAAAATGTATTTTAGTTTTTACAAATGAAAAGGATATTTTCCTTAAGCGTTTTTGAAAGATCTATTTAAGGTATTCTTGCTCATCAATGAGAAAAACCCTTTATCCTTACTCAAAACGGGATATTTTTCTATTGTTACCATACATATTATTATTTTTTGTTATATTATTCTTATTTTGACAAATGATATTTTTGAAATTAACTTCTATGAATTATTATTATAATCATTCTCTTCCCCTTGAATAAATCACTTTAATGTGATCACTGACCATTATATTTCTCCTAAATTTCTGTATAAATTATCATGGACATTATTTTTTCCTAAATAATATAAAATATATTTATATATGATGTTTATTTGGAATGTAATTTAAATTACTAGGAAAATATTAATAAATTTTCATATTTTACTTAATACCGATATTTTAGGATAAATCCTATTGTTTATTAATTAAATCGATTATATGATATTTGAGTAATTCTATTGACATGCAGAACATGGGTTGGTTTACTTTTAATGTGATCACCTTGATTCATCGGTAGCCACATGGGACAAATTAGTTGTGTAGCTTAAGATAAAGGGGCTTTACTAAATATTTTAAACCATCTCGAAGATATATCTTTATATTAAAGTTATCATGTTCCTGAGAAACATGATATCTAATAATTAGAAATTTTATTTATTGAGAATTAAGTAATTATTATTATCTATATGTTTTTTTGACACTCTCTACAGATGAATTTTTATTATAATTTTCTATATTTAATGGAATATGTGATCAATTATTTACATTTCCATATTATTTATGTCTTATCGATTTATTTTAAATGGAATGTGTGTTTAGTTATATAACATTATTTATTTTTAACACACTCCATGTCAGTTTATTGATTACATGGAATGTGTATTTAGTTTTTAACATTCCCATTTTGATTAATCCCATTCATTCATTATTTTTTTATATTGTACATAACCCTTACTCATCATTTGAGATCACAATTATTTTCTTTCTATTCCCTAGGAATCTAAGAACGGTACCATGAATTATATGAAAGGATATGATAAGTGGAAATAAAATTATCCTCCCATTTTCTTTTTAATTATTGTATTAACTTTTAATAAAGGACTCATGTATGTATTTGTTTTACGAACAATACTAAATTGATTTGTCCATTA
The DNA here is from genome assembly GCA_963277665.1 of Viscum album. NCBI lineage: Eukaryota > Viridiplantae > Streptophyta > Magnoliopsida > Santalales > Viscaceae > Viscum > Viscum album. The sequence goes on along the minus strand of OY728143.1, from coordinate 2,077,967,454 downwards.
GTTTAAATTTCAATGTAATCATGATAATATAATGGTAGTAGACATAAAATCTGATCTTACTAGGGTCAGGTCATTATAATTGGTATCAATTGAAGTTTAGTAGAAACCTTGGGAACTTTGTTTAAGAAATCATAGATTAGGTAATATAACCCTAAGATAGACTATGAGTATTATTATTGAAGAAAATATTTATTCATTAACTTATGAGTTTTTGATTCCATCACTGGATTATGAGATTATGATTGATCATAGGTTCTAAGTCATAAACACATCTTTTTTTTGGTTTAATGTGGTGATAAAAAACCTTGATTATGGTTATCTTGGATGAAATATATTTCAATACAACCCATTACGTTAGTACATGTTTTATTTGAAAATATGTTTCTGGAATTTTTCCTTTTAATTTTAAAGACTTACGTATGATGGTATTGATAAAATTTTGGTTTATTTATTATTATGATTGTTATACATAGTAAAAAAAGGTTGTATTGTAAATCCTAGTTAAAAATATTATTTAATGATTATTTTATTTTCAAGGATTTATATCAATTTTTTGGAAACATTATAGAAATTATACTAATGTAGTTAATAAAAAGGAAAAACTATAGCTCGATTGACAACACATCATGTACAGAATGGTCGTATTACATGAACCAAAAACTGAAAGATGATAATGGGTTTGCGCATACCAATATACTATGAGATGTCCTAGTTAATGTCTCATTTCATTAATTAAATAGTTTGGAAAAAAATACTAATGATGAACTAGTAATATCAATTTTGAGATTCTGATATTAATGTATTAATAATATTGGTTTTAAAAAATATTTAGATAAATACATAAATACTTTTATACCTTTCATACATCTTATGATATATTAAAAGTAATTATTAGTGCATTTGGAATTAAACAAATCAATCTTGGATATTAATTTCCTTGAGTAAGGGATGCATTAGATCTTGAATAAAGAACATAAAATAGTTGAAATTTTTATTATAAAATAGAAATGCATCAATTAGTTATGTTTCCATATATTATTAGTTAATAATAAAATTCCTCTAAATTAGGAAAAGGATCTTAAAAAATAATTTTATCCTAATACCTTCATTTTTGGTTGAAAAAATATTATTTTAAATCGTCAAAGTTTTATGGAATTGAGGACATAAAATTTCTATTGATAATTAACTTGTTTATGATCAATGAACTCAATCGCTCCCTATAATTCTCTAAATTTTTTTTCCAAGTCCATATCTTCACATTCCACTAATGGTCTTCTATAAAGAAACATAGTAATATGTTATTTCACATGACCATTGTAATTATAATTTTCTCTTATTAAGAAGATATTATATAAAACATTTTATGATGTGGGTTTTTTAACAAGGTAATATTTAAATATCAAACCCTATATTATCTTGATCATGTTTAAACTAGAAGGATATAGTTTAATTGTGGTGGGTGTAATTTAAAACCCCCAAATTATAATGTAAGAACACTATTTTCAATAGCCTTTATGACACAAAACACCAAGTGTATAAGGGAATAAAGAATCTTAATTATTTACAAAATATTCACTATTTTAAAATAAATAAAATTTATTTTATATATTTAAATGATATTTATACTAAGTTATCTTGTGTTACCTGTAACAAAGTCATTATTTGATAACATGCATTATAAATAAGACCAAATTTTACTTAATATTATTAATATTATTATTTAATATAACAAGATAGAAATCATATCATAAATTGGTGGTTATTAATAGTATTAACCATGTTATGAAATTATTTGGTTTACATGAATATAAATTGAATTCATTCGTAAACAATTTATTAGAAACCAAAATAAAAAATTTAATATAAATGAAATGTTTTTATAAAAAATTATTTTTATACACCCAGAGGAATTTATTATTAATAAATCAAATTAATTAATATTATTGAATAATATTAATGAAATATATATTTTATATATTCTATAAACTATTTTTCACATTTTTCTAATATAGTTTATATGCTTAACATAAGATGAAACCCAATTTTACTCATAAAAAAATTATATTTCTAAAGGAAATTTTTCCGCCTTTTAGTGGGACACCTATATTAAAAATAAATTTCTTATATAATACCCCAAATATCCATATAATATTTTTTGGGATTAAATGGGATTATTTCAAGGCCATGCTCCGAGATGAAATATGATTCCAAGGCTTGAAGTTGCCAAAATTTATTTTTGAACTATTTTAATGTGCATTTAAAGAATTGTGGGACCTAGTTTTTTTTATTTTAATCTGGTGCCCAGATAGAAAATATGAGGGCACTATTGAACTCAGAACATTGGTATTTGTTCAGAAAAAGACAAATATAGACCCGTGAGGGTCGACCCGAAAAGATAATTTTGTTGTTTTTTAAAGAAAAAATGAACATAAAATAAACATTATTAATTTATTTTATTTGAAAATTAGAAAATGTTACAGTAAAATGGAATTATAATTTACTGGAAATGGAATGTTGTCTCATAAATTAATTACTGTAACAACACTACAACACAACGATAATGGAAAGTTGCTTTCACCTCTTTATCGATCTACCTATGGTGTGCGTCATTGTTACATTGGGGAAACAACTATAAATCAATAGAGGAATTTCATTGAAGAACAAAAAAAAATGATGAATGATGATCACTAAAGACATCGATAACTCCACATCCTCTTTGATATATATCTTCCTCGATGACAGATCGAGGACCTTTGTAGACTGATCGCCTTCTACGATGAATTCTTCCTTCAAACCAAGTTTATCCATTTAGGGGGGTTTTTTTATGAGAAATCTTCATTTTCCCATTCATTATTTTAAATGAAGAATTCAGGTTAACTCACAAACAACTTAACCCATGGATTGATCATTTAGGTGGGATGGTTAAATATGGGGGACAAATGAGGATATTAAATATTATTGATTTACAATTGAATATGGTTTGTGTTTTTGCTAATGGGAATAAATACGAGCTGACCCAAATAAAGGTCAGTTTACATCATTTGAGAGTTTGTTTGTTCTTTGTGACTGAACCCCATAATATATGACGATTATACCTCAAGGAAGTAGAAGGTATTATAATGATCTGGGAATCTCAAGGGCACAAACAGTTCGATAATAGAACCACCTGAGTCGACCCAATGGTTTATGGAAGATACCATCAATGCCGGAAATCGACAACTCTGGCCCAATGGGGAGGCCATAGTTGGGAGGTTTCATGCCCAGGTGGCGCATTGAGGCGGAAGAGGCCGTGACCCATGCTGGTTGTAGTGGTGTAGTAGGGCGGGCCGTTTGGGTGCCATGTTGGAGGAGCGGACCTCTCAGCGGTATTTGACACCCATGGAACGCTGTCAACGTGGGATCGCATTTGGAGGACCCGACCAACACCAGGTCGGCTGTATGACACAAGAAGGCCCAAAATTGAAGCAGATCCAAAAGAAAGGGGCATAGCTCTGTCGATCCACATCGTCAGAATAGGGACATGGCGCCCACCACATCTCGAGTGGCTCAAATTTGTCCACCCAATAGGCATGTATGGAGCTACAGGCAAGACCTCACATCAGGCCAGGAAGGTGGCTTGAACCAGGTTGATCAACGATTGGGGCCAAAAGAAAGCTGGCCTGCTTTTGCAGGCCATGCCATGGGGGACTTGGATAATGGGTGGGAAGGGATGTGGGTTGAACCTACGTGATCGTTCAGGAAGGGCTGGATGTAACCTAGTCATTGGGTGACCCAGCAGGCTGGACCCATGACCAACCCATTTGAGTCCTACTAGGCTGATAGGTCTTGGCCCAGGGTCCATGTTGGACTGGGCCGGTGCAAACCCAACCAGGTTGGGTTGGGTCATCAAAAATAGGTCGGGTCATGCATGACCCGGCCTCCTCGTTGGTTAGTTAGGTCTGACTGGGTTGGACCAGGCTGAGACACAACCGAACCCTATTTACTAAAATGCCATTATGTTTCAGACCGTGCATCCAATTGATGCACCATTTGTAGAGTTCAGACACTTGAGACGAGTCAGTCCTTTTGGAACACACTATGTGAGACTTTTTAAAACTCACTATACAATTGATGGATTTAGGAGTAGATTCTCGCAGAAGAAAGCATGCCAAAGAGTGGGTCTTAGTGATCCAACTGGAAATGAGAGAAGTGGGTCTAGGTGATCCACATGGATGGGAGATAAGCGAGTATTAGTAATCCAAATGGAGAGATAAGGGAGGGTCTAAGTGATCCAGCTGGATCAGACATAAGTGGGTCTTTGTGATACATCTTGCCCAGAGACGAGGTGGTATTTGTGATCCAACTGTCTTAGTGAAGAGCTAGGCTATGTGAACTAGCTGGCCCAATTATGAGTGGGTATATGTGGTCAAACTGGCCACTAAGATGAGCGGGACTACGTGATCTTACTATACCTAGAGAGGTGTGGGTTTCAGTGATCCTAGTGGCCCAGGTTACGAGCCTTCCCAGATTATGAACCCCATAAAAGTATGAATGTTCTGCCTTTAGACTGATAATATTACTTCATATACTTTGAGTAATATATTTTGTGAAATTTCTTGCCTTGTGACCAAGATATTGGGTTTTGATTTGTGGTTATGCTTTATGCTCTTTTTTTAGTGGATTCAGGGTCCATAATACATATTTTTATACACACCCCTTCCTGGGCTTCGCCCACATGTGTTGTGTCTTGTGTAGATGACTGACACCTTAACAGAAGACTCGGTGGCCTAGGATTGGGCGGTTCCCTATCTGATCTGGAAGTTGGGGTATACTTCTATGGCTTATGGTATCTACTCTACACCTACCCATCAGGTGGGGTTTTCATCAAAAAAATTTCAGTGAACTTTTACATTATTTGTTTTGTTGTTGTATTTTGTTGGGTTTGTATTTCTGGACCATTTACCTTAAGTTTCTAATGTTTTCACTTGGTGGTTGTTTTAGTAGTACTATTTTATCCTTCTCTTTTTTTTTTGTGGGATGGGGTTGTGATTGAACATGTGTATAAGTACTTGGAAAATTCCCCCCACTTCCAGTCTGATGTCATTGGTGCTAGTTTCCAACACCTAGCCTATGATAGGTGGGCTTGGTGCAGTCACAACAACGGTCCTAAGGGATGGGTTGTGACATTAGGACATTAATAAATTTTATTTAAATAACCATTTTTGAAATAGGAATTCCATAATTATTAGTGTTAATTTTTTGTATTTTTTATTGAAAATATTAATTTTTGGTGAATAGTGAAAAATATTAAATTTTAATTTACAACGTATTTCTCATCTTATTATTTATAACATTAAACTATATTTTTATTGGTTTTAATGATTAATTATATAAATTATGAATATTTTGATATCATTTATTTCATTTTCATCCATTTTTAATTGATAATGGATATTAAAACATTTAATCTTCTATACATTTTCTACTTTAAAACCCCTCTTTCTTATCCCATATGAAAGATGCATTTGAAAATAATTTCATACTAATATATATTTTTAATTTGGAAAAATGAAATCAATATTAGAAATAATCATAATTTACAATGTATAATAATGTTAAATTGGTGTTTTTTTTAAATTTTTTTGAAATAAATTAATATTAATTGAAACTGTTAAGAGAAAAACTATCTTAACAAGTGTCTACGCTTAAATTTAGCAGCCAAAATGACCTATAAACATGCCAAAAATTATTTTATGATAATATTTAAACCATATCAAAAAATTTATGAAATTGTGTTCATTATTTCAGGACCATTATGTATGGGATACATCCCAATAGTTTTTACCTTTTTATATTTATAAGAATGGAATCCCTCCTTTAGTATAAAGGGGAACACACACAATAACTTATTCAAACCTCTAAATCAGTTCAGATATTAAAAAAAATAATAGCCCAAATCTGATGCGCTCTTAATTTTATCCTCAATTTTTATGAAATAAATCCATGAAATGCTTTAGGTAAAATTTAAAACGAGTAACCCGAAAAAGATGTTACATTATTCAACAGTCACAATTTTTTTCATTTATTTATCCACCCATTCAATCCATATTATATAACTAATATATATTAAAACCAGTACTATAAATATATTGGGAGGTTTTTATGTTAATCTTAAGACCTACACTCACACACACATCCTTCAAATGGGAAACATAATCATCATTCGTGTGTATGGCGGACTACCGCCTCACACACCAATGTTTTTAATTCTTCCATTACCACCTTTCATGATTGGAAATAATTAATTATTTATGGTATAAATATTTTTTATATTATATTTATAATTATTTTAATCTTTTTAAATTATTATATAAGATATACCCACATTCTTTCCATTTTATGGTAATACGAAGACATCGTTTGTGAACATGTGGACTACCACCTCCTCAAAGTGATATGATTTGTTCATGTTTTACATGGAATATATTGATATTGGTTTTAATAAAAATATGTTACTTATATGAAATTAATATGATAGTGTAAAGATAATATATATATATCACTTTCTTTTTTAATATGATAAATAAATGAAAGTAGTGTCCATGTGTACGAACGACCAACCATATCCATGAATGGTGCATTTGAATTCCTATCTCAAAATATTATGGATTTCTATTAATAAATACATAATTCATACATATGTATTTATATATATATATATAATATTTTACTCATATTTTATATTATTTATCTTATTAAATTATATTCTGAGTAAAAGGAACAAAAAAAAAGTCAAAACATATATGAATAACAAGGAGATTAACACACAAAATAGAGTAAATAATGAATTATTTTTAGGAAATTGGTAATAAGATATTATAAGATGATCATATATTATATTATAAATATAAATATGGTTTTTTATAATTTAATAAAATTATTAATACCGTTATACAGAAGGTTGAAGGAAGTTCACCACAATGGAAGCACAAGGTAAGGGATTTCGTCTCCATTTACATTTCATTGTTACTTAATTGATATTATGATATGAATTTATTTTATATGGTGTATATAATGAAATTTGACATTTATGAAAAATAATAATTCATTATTAATGGTATTTTAGGTTTCAATTTAAAATTTTTAATTTAAGGATATTTGAATTAATAGTAACCATGTGGCAATTAATTTCATAACCCGATTCCTTTTAATTGGGTAATATTACATCAGTGTTATCATTAATATTTTATGATTTTATGAAAAATAAATTTTTAATATATATATATATTTTAAAAATTAATATAAATTAATATATATTTAACACACATAACCTATTCATTGATTGATTCGCACAAAAACGTTGTGTTGTTCTCAAGGGTTTACTTCAAAATTTCTTTTTTTCATGATTGTTTTCATTTGAATTTAAATTAAAGTAAATCATTTGATAAATTCTTTATAATCCCTCTAATTTTATTCTACACTTGTTATTCATGATATTATTAATGTTATAGTTACATTTTCCACTCCTTGGTACTTAAAAGTTTTTAGAAGATGTTATTAATAAAACATGACTTCATTTCACTCTTTGGAAAGAATTCTTTTTATCTAATTTTTTAATAAAAATGTTTTCAAATTGTTTTTTAACATTATAAAAATTATCTACTAGTTGAATTTTAACCAAATTTTCCTTTTCTAAATTTTTATAATGTATTCTTCTTTTATCTTTCTGAAAAGGGAACTTTTATAACATTTTCACATGAAAAAGGTATATTATTTTACCTTGTACCACTTGTATAGAATTACCCTCCATCATTTATTTGATCCATACAATGAAAAATTTAGAAATATATTTTTACATAAAATGTTTTTAATAGTTATTTTTTTAAAAATGGTATTTTAAAAATTATTTTTAAAATGAAATAACTATTTTCATCTTGAATTTTCAAATGATATTTTTATGGTATTCCAATTCATCTGTGAAAACATCCATTTATCCTTACTGCAATTATGATATATTGTATTGATACCAAAATTATACTTCTTCTAGATGGAATAGGATTATATTGAACAAGGTTAGAATCAGAATTCACTTCCTTGAATCATTTTTATAGTCATTCACTTCCCCTTGAATTACTCACTTTTGAACGATCACTAATTATTAAATTTCCCCTATATATCTATATCATTTATCATGGGTTTGATTATTGTCTAAACCATATAATTTTTTTCCATCCAATGTTTACATTGCAATATATTTGAATTATTGAGAAAATATTGATAAATTTGATTATTTTACTAAATATGGATATTTTATGATAGGACTTGTTATTTATTAATTAAATAGTTTATATGATATATGGGAAAGGATTTGGAAATGCACTACCCGGGTTGGGGACTGATTAATGAATTCGCCACAATGAATTTGTATTCTCACAGGATTAATTAGTTGGGTATCCAATGATAATGGGGTTTCACCCAGTATGTTTTAAACTATCCAGAGGATAGATCATTATGTTAAAGGCATCATATTCATCAAAAACATGAAATAAACAATTAATCATCACATTTATTGAGAGTTAATTAATTATTATTATCCAAGATTAATTTTCTTGAAATTATATTTGGAGTCATTTTCATTCATAGTGTATTGATTTAATATCATTTGTGTCCAATTACATGCACTTCCATATTAATTATCAATTATATAGTAATATTAAATGGTATTTGTGTTCAGTTATTTACCTTTCAATATTTTTTATGTATTCCCTCAATGTTTATTGATGAAATGGTATGTTTGTTCAGTTATTTACCTACTCATATTCATTATTCTCATTGATTGATTATTGTTTACATTGTTCATAACCATTACTGAGTATTTTTCATCACCCTTATTGTTCTCTTTACCTAGTAATCCAAGAAGAGTACATAAAAAATATATGCAAGGATATACTAGGTGGGAATAAAGTTATCATCAAAGAAATTATGTTGTAATTAGTTTATTCATTTGTATTAAAATACTTAATTTATATAAAATTTTTATAAATATTTTTGAAAATATCATGAATTTATGAAACCATAATCATTAACTAATTATTATTTTCTTATATGAAAAATAAATTCTCTTTATCAAATAAAATTCTATAATTTATTAATTTATGTTTTCAATTAATCCATATAAAACATGGAGAAATTATTTATGTATAATAATTATTATTTGTTTTTATGAGAGTGATTATATTTATTATTCGTTATTATCGATTATTTTTTTCATAGTTTACAATTAATTACTTAATGTTAAAAACATTATATAATTTATAAATTTAATCTACAAATTAGGCATATGTTAACTTTGAAATATATAGTCGAGAAAAATGTTTTAGTGAAATTAACGATAGAAACAATGATAACACTGTTAAGTAATAGAACTCTTAGCATTTCTAAATGGTAAATTGTCAATACATTTTAACTATATTGTGATGGTAAGACACTATACATAATAAGTGTCAAATTATTGAATAAAATTAAAATATTTTTCATAATATTATTTAATTATAAAACCTGCTAAATAATATTTTAAAAGGATTTTTTTGTATACCATAATATATAAAATGAATATGATAAAAACCATTTAGAAATTAAATGATAAATAATATAATTTTGTTACATCATAATGTTTTACCTTAATTTAAAATCAGTATTCAACTATTCATTGCATTTTTTATATAAAATGACATTACATTCAATGGTTATTTGATTCAATTTTATGAAAACATGTATTGTAATTTGTGAAACATTAAATTTCAATGTCTTAATTACCATATATATATAAAAATGAAACTATTAATAAGGTTAATTTGGTTACAAAAAAGGATACTTTTAGAGAATTTTTAATATAGTAAAAGATATTTTATAAAATAATTTTAGTAAAAAAATTTATTATGCTTGAATTAATATTTTATAAAAAACATGGAATAGAAATAACTTATGTGATTCATATATGTATAAATTCATTAAACCATTACATTTATAATTTAGGAATGAAAATATATAAAAGAATTATTCATTGAAAATTCATTATTTTATATTATACTACCTAAAAAAATATTGTGATCACAATTTTACTCAATTATAATGACTTATTATACAAAAATGTTTGCATAAATGTCTTCTATATTGACGACACATTATGAATACATTTTAAATGTTAATATTATATAATAATACTAGTAATAATTATAAAATTAATCTATAGCTAAGGGTTATTTGTAAAAGAATATAAACAAAAATACTCACAAGTCAAATTCAAAAAAATAACCAAACTTTTCCCTGATACCAACAAATGGATACTATACCGATGATTTTTGATGTGGTTATAAACAAATAGACCTTTAATGAATAACATAGATTACATAACACTCACAATATAAAAATTTAATTGTCTTCAAGAACCAGGTACATATCTATATAAACTAATGGAATAATTACAATTTATTCAAAAATAATTTTCCACATATATAAGTCTCATATGCATATCACTTAATAAAAATTCATGGGGAAATGGGAAACCATAAGAAAATATTGAGCTTAAATTCTTAGTAAGGGGTTAAAAAATTACAATGAAACAATAATTCATAATAATAAAATTACAAGATCATGTGTGAAAAGGAATTGTTAAATGATTAAGATATAGGAAATGATAAAAAATCAAAAGAGAATATCAAAATATTAAACATCTAAAATGGGTTGATATGTCTGGAGAGTCAATAAAAATATCATGGAATAAATCCCAGACACATGGAAAATGAAATAATATTTCACTGGAAAATCCTAGTTATTAGGGTCATATTAATTTTAATAAAATATAAATCGAGATATCAAAATACTAAGTCCAAGAACACTACAAATATAAGAACGTGATGTTGAAAAATTCACACACTTGATTTTGTTTACTCTCCTGTCCGATATATATCATCTGATGAGATATAAAAAATTACTAAATTCATTGGAGTGCTATTGGGTATCACACTTCATATTCATAAACTGTAAATTAATATATGTTCTAGATAAGGAAAATATTCAAAAATCTATCAATATTCATAAAATAAATCCTTTTAATAGAAGTGTGTATATAATTAAAGTAATTCTCCACCTATGTAAATACCCTTCATTAATGATAATGAATTACGAGATGATTACAAAATATATAATAAATAGAATATATCTTTTTCTAAAATTTACACATTGAATCTATTAATATGTAACTAGGTGAGAACCATTCAAATAAAACAATAATATAAGGGTATCTAGAATGTAGTGGTGTTGGAATAAAAGTATTGTATAGATTTTTATAAGGAAATGAAAAGGTAGTTATGGATCATTCTTAAAGAGTTCATTTCCACCACATCATATTTTAATAATATTGTTTACATGTTGAAAAAAATTACAGGGAAGTGGTGTAAGGTACTTTAATGATATAAGGATATCCATAGAATAAAATCCTTCATAAAGATTATTAAAGAGTTCATTAATTATCAAAAGAATATCTCTTGAGACTGTCTATCTAGGTTTGAAGTCATAGACCCAATCATAAAAACTGATTGAAGATTGATTTGATACTCAAACATCCATATTTTGAGTGATTACCCGTTGGAACATATGTTCCAATACCATATTAATTTTTTATTGAGAAAGGGATTTGAATTATAGGAGATTAAAAACATTTTCCAAAATCATATTCTTATGACGTTTAATAGATAAATAAAATTTTGAAAATGATAATTTCCTATGATGGATGTATAATAGTAGGTAATGGTGATAACTTTTTTACAATATAACAATTTCAATATAAAAATTAGTAAAAATAACATTTCATATTAAAAAAAGGAAATAGATGTATTTTTTTATAAAATAAATTTAGTGATTTTTTTTAGCATAAATGGTGTATATAAATTTTTATGGAATTAGTTAATGTTAGTGATATATAGTATCTCATTACTATTGAATCATTTTGGAAGTATTGAAATGATAATGAACAGATTCAAAAAATGAAAATAAAATTAAAGGATTATTATAGAAGAAGTACTAGAATAAAGGGGAGAGGAAGAGGGTCCCTTATCTTGATATGTTGATTCTTAATGATTGGGAAAGGATCCCTTGAACCACATAAACTGTTTATGGTGAGATATAATGATAGAATATAAGAGGAACTATATGCTCAATGGATATTAAGTGAAGAAAAATGGGGTAATGGATTTCCAATCACATAAAAGGGGAATTTTTAATTTATAAATATTGGATTTTGAATCTATGTTATAAAATATTCAAATCCATTAGCCTTACATTGGATTTCGTAGCACACTTATATTTTATTTGTATTCCTCGGTAAAAAAATTCAATTATTATATTTTTTTCTTAAGAGAAACCATGAGACTAAATCATCCATGATATATTATGGCCTTTGTAACCAAAAAATAGGATTGTCTAGTGGGAATATGACAAAACACATTATCAAATTTATATATTTATGGTTTATTAAAATAAAATGAATTTATTATTTCTGAATAAGTAATCAATTTTTTTAATAAAATAATGTAATGAATAGAATATAAATTTTTCTAATTTGTATGAATTTTTATATAAAATAATAAGTTGAACACTCTTTAAAAATGGTTTTAATGAAATTTATTAAAATTGTACGTAACTTCTTAAAATTATATTTCAAGGACACTACATTTTAAACAACCTAAACAATTATAAATAAAATTTCACTTTTGATTTAACATATTTTTTTATTAATTAATATGGGTATATATAATACATTCACTTATTTGGTCTTATTTAATCAGTTTGAAAATAATGATAAGAAACTTTGTTGTTGATAATATATCTGTTGAATAGAGATCACACGACCAATATAACAATAGGGTTTTAAAACCCCCAATTGACACCGATAAAGTAATTCATGACCCCAAATGTAAGATCGTAAGTTATTAATCTCATATATAGGAGCTTCAAAGGGAGATATTATCACTAGGATTTTACCTTAACCAAAAGAATATTGATATCCAATAACTTCTTCTTGAAATAAATCTTTTACAGGAGAAGTTCGAGCTCATTATGATCACGAACCGAACCATGCATCCCGAACCACCACTTGGAAATTTTACCATCATACCACACACTGTTATGTTTTTTCTGGAGGATTAAAACGATATGTATCAAGATATTAGATATTTTATATTGTACATTATTATTTATAGTGTAATGAATATATTTTCATCAAATTGTTGTTAATTCATGAATGATTTATATTTAGATATAATATAACAAAAATAGTAATTTTTGGGTAATATCCAAGTTCAATGAATGATTTTATTTCTAGGAATTAATTAATTTTGGAAATATATAATATCTTAATAAAATATTATTATTAAATAATATTTATTAAATAAAAATAATCAATTAATTTTTATGAAGTACAATGTAATTTTTTAAGAGTTAAAAAATCATTATTATCTAAAAAATAGAATTTCTCAGTAAATGATGAATTTTTAAAAGTTAAAATTCAAATATTTATAATATTATATATATATAATTAATATTACTTTCAGAATCAGAATTTTGAAATTATCCAATGGTTAATTTGTCACATTTTTATGAGACAATCAAATTTTCAGGTAAAAATTAAATACTGTATTAATATACGATGTGTATTATGACAACATAATGACCAAAAAGTAATGTAATAAATCATATAAACAGTATAAAGGACCAAATATATATTTTACCTTTAAAATAATGTTATTATATATATATTTCATTTATTTTATAAATCCATTATGAATTTACACAGACTATTAATATATTTTAAAATTTTAAAATCATTTTCTAAGAGCATGACTCACTTCTACATAATAAAGGATATTATTTTATTAATTTCTTCCATTGTACTTATAGAATAATTAAAACATCTTCCATTTTTCTTAAACCATTATAAAAAACCATGGGAATGTATGTTTTTTGGTTATTTTATTTTATAGAGTCCAAAACCAAATCTTGAGAAATAATAAAGAAATCCACACTCCTTTCTTATATAATCCCACCAAATCTTCCATTTTTTATCACTAAAAATAATTATATCATTTCCATACTCATACTAACCTCTATATAGTCCTCACAAGGCTACCCCATGCTTTCTAAAGGATCCTCTAAAGCATCCGTGGTTACACACTAATGTGAGGAAACCTCACTATATCTTATTTATGCATGTTTCCTTACTATCATATGCCTTATATTCCAAATTCATAACATTAGGATATTTTATTACACGTCCCTATTATAGACAATATTATTTTAAAATTACAATAGACCCCTTCCTCTCTCCCTAATTTATTTTATTAATTTTTAAGTGGAACTATTATTCTTTTGAAATTTCTCGGTGATTTTCTATGCCAAAAATGTTGTGTAGTTAATACCAAACCCATTTTATATCAAGGGTGTTAACCTTTATTAAATATTACCTATATTACCTAGTACTTACATGAATTTATTACAAACTCCTTTATTGTGAAATTAAATATGATTTTTAATGAATCCATTTTGTATGATATATATTGCACACTCAACTGAGATAATGAAATGAACTTGATATTTGCGCCTGAAATTATATAGCGCTCAAATGAGTTGGGTAATGTTTAGTCTCTTGAGAAATCATGTTGGAACACAATGTAAACCTTATTCCTTTATGGTAATTTATCCATCATTATATCAGGGAAGTTATTCTTTTCCTATACTTATGTTGCATTGTTTTGAGTTGTTGGCACATTACCCATGAATCCCTTATAATTATCATGCTATATTGTACCTTATTATTCTTGTTTAAGATTTTAAAAACATTAATTACCAATTTACATTCATATTTTCTAACATGTAATACCTTATTCCATTTTTAGTTCCCTTAACGGGATTTATAGATCACCCTTTCTTATAACTGTCCCCAGTTTTTCCCATTCAGTTTTAAACTCAATTTAATTGTAGAAGAATGTTAATGATGTTTTAAATAATATTGTTGTGTCCAAAGTTCAGTATGTTATGACATGAACCTAATTCCCAAATAAACAAGTATTATCGATCTTCTATGGTATAATATATGTACTTTTATATAATAAATCAATAATTAATGTCAAATAAAGTGAAGGGTTTTCATTGTTGTTATCAAATAGAGATTGATTTATTTTTGGGATTATGATAATAAAAATATACTAAAATACTTATGGATCAGACTATGTATAATAAAACAATCCAAATTTTATTAATTATAGATTAATGGGTTTATCACAAAAATAAATCCTTGTTTAGATAGTACATGTCGATGTATATTTGGCACAAATGTATATTGGTGTAATATTGAAGAAACACTGTGGTGAGCTAGAATCTACCATGAATTGATAAATAAAAATGTGCATTTCCACACAATAGGTTTTACAATCCATGGAGATATTCCTCTATAAATTCATAAATTCATTCTGAATCATTTTAAGGGATTAAAAAATACCCATAAGAATAGAAGTCATGAATTATATCATGGATAACACATACTGAATCCTAGAAATTCATAAGTTATGGAAAATATGTGTAATTTATATTTTATCTATTTAATGTCATTGAATTCTATCAATGTGGGTACTTGTTTTAAAATACTCATAGATAAAATTTCTTTTATTCTAGGTAATTTTCAGAAATAAGTGAAATTTTAAAAATAATCAGTGTGACGGGCAAAGTGATAACTACCCCAATGATGTAACGTCACGGTTCTGGAAGCCACCGAGAGGCACCCCATACCCGGTTGGTCACATGGCCTCAAGAATATTTCCCCAAATGCTAGAGGGTGTAAAATAGTAGTGAGGGCCTTGGGTGTGATAGTGGGGAATCTATGCCCTCATTGGCATAGTACACAATGGAAGTAAACAACACATACAATAGTTGAAGAAGTAAATATCCAACAACAGTAAACAATTGAAGAATGAAAGAATAATCAACTGGAGCACACACACACACACACACACACACACACACACATATATATATATGAAATGATGCATAGTACATATGTCTAGAAATTATTCCAAACAAGTCACAATTTTGTAAATACAATCAGTGATAAACCAAGTACAATAAAAATAAAAATAATAGCTCCTCATCATCGCAAACCATAGCTTGGTCCATCTCTCTCCAGATCCATAACAATCAACTACCCGAAGTAGAAGGACGATTTCCATTATCTATACCTGCAATAATATAATCTGTTTGGGCCCAAAACCATAGCCCAAACAGGGTGTGAGACTAAATCCCAGTAGGGAACCACCCGAAGATCTGTGCCTAACAGTTAGTGAATATATGGCTGGTAAAAGTACAAAATTTAGTAAACAATAAAGTGATCAATAGTAAAAAATCCAAATTTCAATATTATGAAATAGTGAAACAACAAATAAATCTCAAACAGGTATCCCTTGGGGTAATACTTGCAGCCATCCCCTCTGGTCCTACCTAAGATGTACAGACAACCCTCTGGGTAGTACCCACAACCCAACCCCTCTGGTTATGTCATTCGAATTTAATGGGAGACTCGGAGGAAGTTCTCATAGTATATCCCCTCATAGTCAAAGGTAAAGAAAGACTCTCTGAGGAAGCTCACACAATCCATTCCCCGTATAGTCTAAGGTAGTCAAGGACTCTCGGAGGAAGCTCACATGTCAATTCCCCTTATATCCCAGAGGTTTAGGACTCTCTGAGGAAGCTCACCCAGTCAATTATCCATATATCCCAGGTTGTTCAATTCAAACAAAGAATCTACGAGGAAGCTCACGCAGTCAATCCCATTATAGTCTAAAAGTAATCAAGGAATCTTTGAGGAAGATCACTCGGTCAATTCCCCTTATAGTCCCAGGATGTTCCAGGCTCTCTGAGGATGCTCACTCAATCAATATCCCTTTATAACCTACTAAACCAGGTTCTCACATCTCGGTATAGGTCAACAAGAATAGCAATGTAATATGGCCAAATTAAACCTAAATAAATACTTGGATAAACAATCTACAGCATAAAAAAACATGTAAGAACATGAACTTTCCATCCTAAAACAACATGCATGGAAAACAGGCAAGGCAGCCAAAGGCTAAACATGACCAAATGGTTGTAAACAGAACAATGCATGAAAAAACACATCCAAATCATATCAATCAACCATATTTATATCCAAATATCCTCTAAATAGGCATATAAAAATGTTAGGCAACCAAAAAGTGTAAAATAGTAAACACCCAATACCCCATTCAAAGGTATTGCAGAAACTTGAACATAATAATCAAATAAATCAAACAGAAAAGAACAAACCACCTACCTTGGGGTTAGGATATCAATATACCTAAACCACGAGGCTTGAATCTCCTTGGAACGTTGAATATCTACAAAAACATCTAAAACGCTCAACCCATGATAACATGGAAAAGAGGAGGAATTGGAAAATGTTTATTTGGAAGAAAGAAGATATTACTGATGTGGTTCCAATGTAATCAACGATGGTCAACTCGGAGAACAGACAGTTGATTGGGGGCTCAAAGATGTTTCAGAACCTTACAGTTTCTCTTGGTTGAGCGAGACCTAGAAGAAGACACTTCTAGTGTTCAGATGTGACCCTGATGCATTTAATGAAAAAAAATACACATCATGTAATTTTGGAGTCTACGACGTGTACTTACTATTTCCATACTCCCATTAAGGTGGCCTTTATGTCACCCCACACGACCGTGTGTGTGTCCATGACACGACCAACACATTTCCTCCTGTGGAAATGAAGTACATGACTTGTACTTGAAATTTTTTCAAACACTCCAATTTTATCATAAACTCCATAAAAAGGGAAAACATACCTGAAAATGAAGTCTGGTTTCTTACAAACTTCCACACTTAAAGAAATTCATCCATGAATTTCTCTAGAACAACATAGAAGAAGAATCCTCAAACAGCTACGACCATTGTGATCATACATCAGCCTCCCTCTCCCAAGTCTCATCCTGCACTCGCCCGCGTTGCCACAACAGTCGTACCAGAGGAACTGACTGATGACAGATAAACCTCATACTTCGATAAAAAATTCGGATAGGATTCTCCTCAAACGATGCATCCACCTCGAGCTGAATCTCCTTGGGTTGAAAAACATGATATGAGTCTTAAAAGTAACTTTAGAGCTTTGAGACATGAAAAATATCATGCATAGCTCGGTAACTCTGAGGTAACTAAAACTGATAGGCAACCAACCCAACTCTATCTATCACCTCAAACGGCCTGACGCAACTCGGTGAAAGCATACCCTATCTCCTAATCCTCTTGCGTTCCAACCTCAGTGTGACATGCAGAAAAACCTGATCCCCGACCTTGAACTTCATATGTCGTTTCCGCTGATCAACATAAGACTTCTGTTGAGACTATGCAGTAGCCATCATCTTCTGAATCAACTCTATCTGCTCTAAGGTCTCATGAACAAGATGATGTCCCAGAAAAGCTACTTCTCCTTCCTCCAGCCAACATAAGGTGATCGGCATGGCCTACCGTACAAAGCATCATAAGGTTCCATCTGAATAGTTTCTTGAAAACTATTGTTGTAGGAAAACTCCACAAGATGAATATGCTTCTCCCATGAACCCCCAAAGTCGAGAATGCATGCTCAGAGCATTCCCTCATGCACCTGAATCGTACGCTCGGACTGGCCATCAATCTGGGGATGGTATGCTATACTCAAAAGTACCTATGTACCCAAGTCATTCTGAAGCCCCCTCCAGACCCGAGAAGTAAAACGTGCATCCCTATTTGAAACAATGGAGTTGTTAAACCCATGTAGACATACAATCTCTTGGATGTACAACTATCCCATCTGGTCAACACTGAAGGTATCCTTGATAGAAAAAAGTGAGAATCCTTCATGAGTCTGCCAATGACAATCAAAACTGTGTAATTCCCTCAAGGAGAACTCAGTAAACCGGTCACGATGTCCATTTCAACATCATTCCACTTCCACTCAGGAATGGGTAAATACTGTAATATCCCTACTAGTCACTGGTGCTCCACCTTCACTTTTTGATAGGTGGAACACCTCGTGATGAAATCGGCAATGTCCCTCTTCATACCTGGCCACCAATACTGATGGTGTAGATCACGATACATCTTGGTGACGCCATGATGAAATGCCTAATCTAGGGAATGAATGTCTCGCATCAACTCCTCCCCTATATATGTTGTCACCCATACGCATCCCTGGAAATGTAATATTTCACCCTCACCTATGGGCCACCTAGGAATATGGTCCTCTCCTAACACGCATTCCCATAGGACTAGGCCTTTAGAATTTGATAGCTGCCTCATTCATACTCGATCAAGAAGAGTAGAGGTAATAGCTATAGAAGAAAGAAACATCTACCCCTGACTATCTTGAACCTCCAAATGAATCTCAGAGAATAGAGCCATAAGCTTCCACTCACTATTGGCCTTATGAAGTGCCTGTGTCTAAGTCCTTCTACTCAATGCATTATCCACTGTGTTGCCTTTCCCAGGTGCATAGGCATGCTCGAAATCAAAGTATTGTAGGTACTCGACCCACCTGCGCTATCTCAAATTCAGATCACGCTGTGTGAAGATGAACTTGAGACTTTTGTGGTTTGTGAAAATCATAAAATGCACTCCCAGAAGATAGTTTCTCCAAAAACGTAATGCATGGACAACAGTTTCCAACTCCAGATCATGCGTCGGGTAATTCCCCTCATGTGGCCTCAACAGCCGAGACCCGTATGCAATGAATCCATCTCCCAGTATAAGTACAGCTCTTATCCCGATACCTATTGCATCACAGTAAATAGTATAGAACTTTGCTGGCTCTGGAAAGACTAGTATTGGTGCTGACATCAACCTCCCCTTCCGCTCCTGAAAGGCTGACTCACAAGAATCTGACCATAAGAACTTCGCACCCTTCTTAGTTAGACCTATCAACGGTGCTACTAAGCGTGAAATGTATTTAATGAAACTTCTATAGTATCCATCCAGCCTTAGAAAACTCCTCACCTCAAAGACGTCCTTCGGCTACACCTAGGAAACTATAGCTCTCAATTTATCTGGGTCTACAGATACTCCTGTCTCTGGGATAACATGACCCTATAAGTGAATCTGATCTATCCAAAAGTGGAATTTTGAGATCTTAGCATATAACTGATGCTCTCTCAGTGTACTCAAAAAAATTTCTAGAAGGGTAACATGGTCATGTCGAGTGTGAGAGTACACCAATATATCCTCCACAAAGAAAACCAAAACAGAATCCATGTATGGATGGAACAATCGGTTCATCAGTGCCATGAAAGCTGCAGGCGCGTTCATGAGACCAAATTGCATAACCATATACTTGTATAGACCATACCTGCTCCAGAAGGCTTTAAAAGGTATATCAGATGGTCTAATAGGAAACTGATGGTAACCAGACCTCAAGTCAATATTTGAGAACACTCGGGATCCTCAAATCTAATAAAATAGATCATCAATCCAAGTCAAGGGATATCGATTCTTGACTGTCAACTGGTTTATCTTCCGATAATCCACACAGAGCCTAAGGGTACCATCTTACTTCCTCACAAATAGGATAGGTGAACCCTATGGAGAAGTATTGGGTTAGATGAAAACCTTTTTTTGAAAATCCTCCAACATCTTCTTGAGTTCCTTCCACTCAGGTGTATTCATTCTATAAGGATGAATGGACACTAGTGCCACTCTAGGAACATTCTCAATTAAGAATTCTACCTCGTGCTCTGGAAGAAAACCTAAAACGTCCTCTGGAAGTACATCTTTGAAACGATCCATGATTAGAGAAAATTATAACTTTGAAGTCCCCTGGTCATCCAGATAATGACTAGCAATTTGGGATGTAACTCCTCCCAACCCATGATGCTCTGGACCTGCTCTTCTCACCTAGACATCCCACTCACCCCTATGAAGAAAGGATCCACCCTCTGGTGATATGAAACTCACCCTATGATGATAACAGTCGATGACTGCCTAGAATGGAACAAGACCCTCCATCCCGAGAATGATATCATAGTCTATTATCTCTTGGACATAGAGGTCCCATAAAAAGTTAAGTACACTAACCTATAGAGGGAACTCTATGAACTGACATAAACTAGCCGTTATAGTCCCCAACGGAGTGTCCATCCCCAAGATATCAGTAGAAGAAATGATACAGAGCCTAAGGCTCTCCACAACAGCAATAGATATTAAGGTATGAGAAGCCACTATATCAAAAAGAGCAAATGCTAAGACTGAGTCTACTAAGATCATATCTCGAACGGTAGAAGGTCCAGGATCCTACTCTTGCTGGGTCTACTCCACTGCAAAATTCTAACCTGTACCACAGCCCTGGGACCCTGCCTGACCACTCTGAGCTGATCCACCCTAATGTCACTAAAAACCTGGTGTTAGGATATGACTAAAATGACCTCCACTTAGTCCCGAACGGTCGGAAGAACTCCAGTTCCCAGACTAGTGAGAAACTGGTGATCCATCTCCTGAACGCGGGGTCATAGAAGAAACCCTGCCCCCAGCTGTTGGAGAGAAAAACAGACAGAAATGCGGGAGATGGCCCATCTTGCCTCAAGATCATCACCCCATTGGGTATCTTGGGAAATGTGGCCTAGTATGCCCGCTCCACTCAAATTGGTAGCATACTACCCGGCTTCTTCAAGATAAATCCCACCTACTCTGATCTCCTCGATCAGACTCTCTGCGGCACTTCCTGCTATCAGTGGGAGGAACACTAACTCTGGATGTTGAACCACCATGGCTCACTGCTTCAGAATCCCTCAGATTGCGCTCAATGATCAGCACCTAGTTGATGATGGAGGATATCGAAGTCAACATTAAGATGTTCACCTGTGATCAGATGTCATGCTTTAGACCATCCTCGAACATCCATGCAAGGAACTAATCATAACCTCTTGGAATAGGTGTGAAATGTTGCAGCTCAGTAAAGCAAGACGAGTACTCCATAACAGAAAGAGTGCCCTAATCGAGACTCAAAAATTCCTGGGCTGGATCGGCTCTCAAGGTCTCCAGGTAGAAGTAATCGTAAAAGATACACTGGAACTCCCCCAGGCCATATTCTGGTGGCATCCTACCAGAGAGATGACATCCCAACACCTCTTCACAGAGTATTGGTGCATTTAGGTTGTGAGCTTCACCCTCCTCTCTGGAGGTATCTCTAGATGCTTGAAGATCGTTAGTGTAGATTCGAGCCACAAATCCATAGACTATGGTCCTCCTTCCCTTGAGAAGTTGGGAGGATGTTGCTGCTGGAAAACCTGCGTCAAATCTTCCATCGATGGGGCATGAGGAGGTGCTCCTTGGAAGGTCTGCATCATCCTCTGAAAACCTTCCCAAAACTATGCATCAGTGCCTGCAAAAGGTATAACTACTAGTGCCAAGACTGGAACAACAGGAGGATCTACATGAAGTGCCAAATCATCCATATTAGGCATCTTATCACTGCCCTGAAACTGGCAGTGAACCAGAGGATGTCTAGGTGGCATGAATCTGTAAGGTCAAATGCAAACATAGATTCAAGATTATCAATGTCTGAAGGCTGAAAGGACCAGAAATGAAAAAAAATAAGAAAACCATTAATGTTCTACAAAACATGACAACACATCATGTAATTAACATTACACGACATTTATTCTAGTTTTTTCTGAATAGTAAGCCTCAAAAACTACTATGGGACCTAGAAAAACACTGAAACGAAGATTGTAAAAGCCAAATTCAGATCAATGAGGGCCCATACTCCCCGAGAATTGAAGTTTTCCATCCTATACAAGTTATAAATAAGTTAACAGTGCAACGATACACCAAATTCTAGTCCATGAGGGCCCATAACACCTCAAAAACCGATGTTTGACGTTAATTCAAGAAAACCTATACAAAAACAATAACTTCTCAAACAACAGTAATTTCTATCATGGAAAATATCTTAACATCATGCATATTGTACACATCATCTATCACCACAACATGTAATTGCTAATGCAACCTAAATGGCATGACATGAATTCCTGACATGTGATTTCTAGCAAGTTCCTATATGATTAATGAGATGTCATACCCTCATCTTATTAGGTTGCGAAAGAAATGAAACCTCAATAATATCAACAGTAATAGCACAAAACATGTGAGTCACCCATCAGTGAAAATCAGATCAACCATAACCTTGAAAAACCAGAATAAATTACAACAAATGAGGTAGATTGGCTTTTCCCTATACACGGTTCAGCTACTCCCAGGCACAACTTATTACCAAGTACCTATTCCATCCTATCCCTGGATATAGACTTCAAATAATAAGTCAAGAGAAAATAATTCCTCTGATACCACATTGTAACGTCCTGGTTCTGGAATCCACCCAGAGGAGCCCCGTACCCGGTTGGTCACATGGCCTTAAGCGCATTTTCCCGAATGTTAGAGTCTGCCGAGTAGTAGCGAGGGATTTGGGTGTGATAGAGGGGAAACTATTCCTTCAACGGCAGAGTACACAACGGATGTAAACAACACATAAAATAGAGAAAGCAGTAAAAACCCAACAACAGTAAACAATGGAAGAATGAAAAAATAAACAATTTGAGCACACACACAGACACACACACACACACACATATATATATTTATGATATTATGCATAATACATATGTCTTGGAAAGTATCCAAACAAGTTACAATGCAAGAAATACAATCAGTACTAAACCGGGTATGAAAAAAAGAAAAAAACAACTCCTCAGCATTACAAGCCATAGCTTGGTCCCTTGCTCTCTAGATCCACAATAATCAAGTACATGAAGTACAAGGTTGCTTTCAATTATCTATAACTACAACAATATAATCTGTTTGGTCCTAAAAGAAATACCCAAACAGGGTGTGAGACTAAATCCTAGTAGGAAACCACCTGATGATCTCTGCCTAACAGTCAGTGAATATATGGCAGGTTAAAGTACAGAATGTAGTAAACAGGAAAGTGCTCAGTAGTAAACAATCCATATTTCAATATCAAGCAGCAGTGAAACTACAGTTAAATATCAAACAGGTAACCCTTTGGGTAGTTCTCGCAACCATCCCCTCTGGTCCTATCTAAGAAGCATAGAAAACCCTCTGGGTAGTACACACAACCCAACCCCTTTGGTTCTGTCATAGAAATTTAATAAGACTATCGGAGGAAGCCCTCAAAGTGTATCCCCTCATAGTCAAGGGTAAAGAAATACTATTTGAGGAAGCACACACAGTCTATTATCCACATAGTCTAAGGTAGTCAAGGACTCTCTGAGGAAGCTCACATTTTAATTCCCCTTATAACACCGAGGTATAGAAATCTCTAAGGAAGCTCACTCGGTCAATTCCCTTTATAGCCCCAGGTGGTTCTAGGCTCTCTAAGGATGTTCACTCTGTCAATCTCCCCTTATAGCCTACTACACTGGGTTCTCACAACCCAGTGTAGGTCAATGAGCATAGCATTGTAGGTTTCGCACGGATTTCGGGGATGACCTCCTGGACGGGAGATTCAAACGTTCCGATCGGTTTCTAGCGGGTTTGTTCGTAGAACCGGAAACATCCAATGATTCCACATCCGTCTGGACCTACTTTCCAAAGGTAGGCACTCATTAGCTTGTGGACTAATGAGGCTTAGGAATTTGCATTGGTCGAGAGGATGGGACGTCGGACTCATCACACCTTTTTGAGGGGAATTATTGTCTACTCCGGGACTCTCTTTATAGATTTAAGTTATGTTCGTGAATCCTTATTACATTACCAAATATAAAATGAGCTTTCCTTTAGTTTTAACAATCAATGATTAAATATGCAAGAAATTTGGAGAATCTTTTATATGTATTCGAGGTTATTCATCAATAGAGAATCATCTATATCTGTTTAGAGATTCTTGGTCAATGGTATCCTTCAAAACATTTATATAAAAGTCTCTTGGTCATTATGATGACCAGGCTGGTTTTAAAGCCACTAAGTGGGGCACTTGAAGTTTATCGTCATTCAGAAGGACATGGATTATTTCAAAGTTGGGATCGAACCCATAAATGGGATACCTACGTATCCTTTGTTTTGGAAAAGGAATCAGAACCCACGTAGTTTGTGTAATGGAGTATGATGTTTATGATTGATGTCTCAAAGAAGAATTTCATAATTACTTTTACACTCTAAGCTCACGTGAGTCATGCTCGGTGTGAGAAACAAGAGGTATTGGTAAAAATTAGACAATTGTTACATGAAAGATGCAATCATAAGAAATTGTTTGGGGATTATGTATGTATGACTGCCCAAATAGATGAAGGTTTAGGATTTACTTTTAGAGAGAAAATCCAGGAACAGGGTCCATAAAGATATATGTGCTTTATGGAGATTTGAATACTCTAACTTGGGACTTATTCCTGAAAAAGGAAACCCAAATTAGGAGAGGATTGATAATTGGGTTTTACTCCTGAGAAGGAACCCCATATCAAACGTAATTTAGGACTGGTTAAGAGAAATTAAGGGACTTGGGGTTTACTCCTGAAGAGGATTCCCATAATTATGACTGGGACTTATTCCTGAAAAGGAGGCCCAAGTTAGGGGACTAGGGGCTTAATCATGAAAAGGAAGCCCAAGATTATGACTGAGTCGTATTCTTGAAAAGGAGACCCAGGTTAGGGATTAAGGTTTGGGGCTTACTCCTGAGGAGGATTCCCATAATTGAGATTGGGGCTTACTCCTAAGAAGGATGCCCATATTAAAGGATTATGATTAGGGCTTACTCCTGAGGAGGATGCCCAAGTGAAGGAATTAAGGTTTGGGGCTTACTCCTGAGGAGGATTCCCATAATTGAGATTGGGGCTTACTCCTAAGGAGGATGCCCAAGTTAAGGAATTAAGGTTTGGGGCTTACTCCTGAGGAGGATGTTCAGATTAAAGGACTTATAACTGGGGATTATTCCTGAAAAGGAGACCCAGGTTAAGGATGCTCTCATCTTAAAGGATGAGGTTGAATGAACGAACTCTCAATCTTTGGTGACATAAAGGTGTATAAATCACTAGGTTTTGAGAGATATTCCACCGAATTCCTTTCAGATAAGGAAGTCAAATCAAGAAATTATGCCATAAATGGCTTTGAAGAGTATCTTGAAGACTGAATCTTGAATAAGAAAGGTGAAATGGCTTAAGAGGGAAAAAATGGGCAAGATGGGCACCCAGAAAGGTAGGGGCGCGCATGTCTTGAAAGGCGCGCAAGTCTTACGTGGGCGCGCAAGTATTGGTCGCGCAAGTATACCTGCGCGACACATGGTGTACATGCGCGATTTTCAACCAGCATTGAAATACTTGAGTGACTCTTTATTAAACCCTTTAGAATCCTCTTGAGGTTCTTCCAGATAAGGGACGCTCAAATTCTATTGAAGGAATAAGGCGGCGCGCAAGTGTGACCAGTTCCCTTAAGGGATGGCCATTCAGGCGCACAAGTGTTGATGAGTTTCAACACTTAGGCCTTCCTCCCTCTCTTTAGATCTTCCGTTCTAGGTAAGAAATTACCTTATAAGTGTTCCGGAAGCTTTGAGAAGAGACTTGGGCGTCGGGAGCTTCAATCCGAGTTTCTGGAAAAAGATCCTCTCGAATGGGGGGCCCACAGGGACTATTTATAGGCAGGAGAAGACCCCGGGCGGTTACCGGGCGGTTACCACTTAGGTCGCACAAGTCACTTGCGTGACCAAGAGCGTCGCGCAAGTGTACTTGCGCGACAGTGATATAACTTGCGCGGTGCAGTTGCTGTTAATCATTTCTTCCTGCCTTTGTCGATTTTTGATGTTTTCTTCAAAGGATGAATCACTTTGAGCTCAGATATTCCCTTTTCCGATCTTTTGATTTTGTGACGATATGAGCGTCAAAAAAAGTCCCCCCCTCAGAGTTGGATCCGGAGAGAAATGAGGATTTGACTCTGAGGAAATCGAATCCATCCAAAGGAAAAGGGGGGCGTGCAAGTCTTCAGTGCATAGAGGGCTACGCGCAAGTTTGTGTCGTGCAGGCCTTAAGCGCTCTGGGTACGGCGCACAGATACGCCTTCTGGCCTATAAATACATGGCCTCACCTCCGTAGAAGCATCCGGATTTCCGAACTTCATACCTTCTCGAGGTCTCGTCGCGCAGGTTTTCTTAGCCACGCAAGGTGCTCTGTTTTTCAATGTTTTCCTTGATGTCGCGCTATTGTAAAGGTATTTGTACTTGCGCGTCAAAAACTAGCGCGGAACACGAATACTTGCGCGTCCTTGTTTAGACTTGCGTGACTTAATGCCTTAGTCATTTTTCAAATTTCTTTCACAAATTTAATGAAAAATAAACCTATTTAAGAGTTAGTTTATTCATATTTTGTGCAGATTCAGTGGTTCCCAAGGAAATTGGAATGGCTGATGAACTAGCTAGCAAGCGGATTGATGACATGATGAACATCATTGGCCATGATTACTATGATATCTGCAACAGCACTCTCCCAGATTTGGCTAAGTACTTGAAGAAATATCATCCAAATTTTCCACAGAGCATCCATCTGCCTCTGTGTGGTCATGGTCATCTATAAGGAGTCAATGTTCCAAATGAAAACAATTATACACCTGAGATGCAGCTGCACTGCTACTCCTCTATTTCGGTTATGTTGTGCATTAAGAACAACAACAATGGTGTGAACTTTCAAATTCTTCCTCCATGTCATTTCCCTGCAGATATGAAAATGGCAAACCCATGGGCTGAAATGTTTTCCACTACCGATTGGTGGAGAGAAGACAAACATGGTATCAGAGCAATATCTGAAAAGAGTACTCTCTCCAAATGGCTCTTTACTTCCAATGCTCCATTCTCAAATCCATGTATCCATCTTCCAAGTCTCTTGGATAGAAACAGAGTCACTATTTGATCAACACACAATTTTCTCAAACCGCACTCAAGAACATCCTTTTACAATTGTTCCAAGAAGAGCTGGTATCATTGGATCTCTTATTGTATCCAGTTGAATGAATGAATTCTAGGTGGTTGCTGATGAAGCTAGGGATGCCGTAAATCAAAGAAGTGTTATGTTGAAAGCCTCTTGTAATTCTTGAAAAAGAGAAGAGATTACAGTCTGTGGATGTCCTTCTAAATCTTGTGTATCAATGAAAAACACTTTCATCTTCAATCATTTGTACCTGCATTATTTTATTACCTGCTTCAAATTTACTTATACCAATGGGCCTAGTAAGCTTAGTTTTATTTTTACTAGGATTATTACAAATAATCCTACAAACTTTGAACCTTTTAATTTCTCAATATTTCCTAAATCATACAAAAATGTATATTTAGTGAGCTGGAACTTGACTTTTATTTAGAGTTCCTTTGTCTTTTGTGGGCAGTTTAAAGTCATGCATACCGGACATAAAGGGGCTAATGTTTAAGGTCGAAATAGCTTTGACCGAAATGTACTAAAATTGATTCAATTCCTTGACAATTTATCTAAAAACATATTACCATACTCGAGTATGAGGGAAAAAAATGTAAACTATGGCTTAAGAATATTTGAATCTGAGGAATGATATGAAAAAGAGCTAAAAGGCATTAGAAGAAGTAGTTTCCAAGAATGAAGTTACTATTATTTAAAAAAACCCGTTATGGGGTTGAAATATGCAGGGCCACCTAAGGGCATTGGCGGCATGGTTAAATAAATAGCATCTTTCGGCTGACAAGTCTGTTATGTGGACTGTTTATGCAAGGCCACCTATGGGCACGTGCTGCATAGTCAGGCGAAAAGAACACTCAAAAAGTTACTTTCCTAGTGCTAAATGCCAGTGAAAGTTTATGGAGATTCAAATTTTCTAAAGTATAGAGTTTGTTGTATGGAAAGAGGTACTTGAATATGGAGAAGATATTTCCAAACAAGAATATCGAAGAACTGGATGAATATCACTCCTACGAAGGTCTGACCCAAACGTAGGGAAGAAGAATAATCCGTAGACTTGAATACTTTCAGATCATGAAAAAGGATATGGGACAAATATGTTAAGGATGGATATTTTTTTGCGGATACCTATATACTGTCGTTTAAGACAAATAAGGACAAAAGAGGCATTCTTCCCAAAAATGAAGTTACTATCATTTAACAAACCCGTTAAGGGGTTGAAATATGCAGGGCCACCTAAGGGCATTGGCTACATGGTCAAATAAATAGCATCTTTTAGCTGACAAGTCTGTTATGTGGACTGTTTATGCAAGGCCACCTATGGGCACGTGCTGCATAGTCAGGCAAAATAATTCTCAGAAGTTTGACATTTTTGTGATTAGAAGTCATGAAAATGGTTATGAAGATCTGAAAATATTTAAGGTTAGGATTATAACACATAAAGATGGGTATTGTCCAATGTATATAGAGATACATAGGTCAACAAAAACCATAATCATGCTGTGGCTGGGTCCTGAATTGAAATTTGGACTTCAGTACGTATCTCATAAGAATGAGAATCAAGCCATACGTATTTCTTGAAATGAAGTTTAACGTCGTGCAGGACGAAAGTATGAGTGATCTTAGTTTAGGGTCATAGAATTCGGACCATAATAATGAATACACAGTGTGTGTTTTCATGAGGACTTTTCAGCCAAGGGACTGAAAGTGAAATTTGGGTTTAGGCCCAAAAGACTTGGGATTGGATTCGAGGGATACTCGAATGTTCCTACGTATCCCATAAGGATGGGAATCAAGCCCACGTAGTTCTAGAACTACCCTTTGTACAAATTTGGTTCGTACATGTGAAGGGTGAAAGGGGAATTTAGTGCAATGATGGTTTAACCTGAGATAAAAAATTTAGGCATTACCATGTATGCACATAGTCTTTTTGAAATGAAACATGATTGAAAAATCAATGTCAATAAGAGTTCTCTCTCAAGTGAGGAGATCAAAGAATATTGTATTTTATTGTCGTACCAGACAAAAGTGTTGTATAGTTTAACGTCATATAACAAGGACGAAAGTGAATCAATGTAAAGATATTGATTCCAGGGGCGGTTTCACAAATCAACATCATATGAGATGGTGGTGAACCGATGTGAAGAGATTGTTTTTTGGGCTTGAACCCTAGGAGGTTGCCTACATACCCATCCTGGAGGGAAAGGATCAAAGTCCGTGTAGTTCAATTAAAGAATGAATTAATGATCAAGTTGTTCTTGGGGACAACGATCTAATAAAAAATGTTGTTGGGACTTACACATGACTAGCGGCCCAAAGAGAGTGTTATGGTTGATGTTTTCTCTAAGCTCATGTGAGTCATACTCGGTGTGAGAAACAAGAGGTAACAACAACCTTAACGATGCATAGTTTAATGTCATGTAGGACATAAAAAAGGGACTATGCAGTTTAAAGTCTTGCAGTTAGGACTATTGGTGCTGCACAGTTTAGTGTCATGTAGCAGGGACAAAATAACAGTTTAATGTCATGTAGGACATATCATGGACTTTCTGTACAGTTTAGCATCATGTAGTTAGGACGATGGGGACAATACAGTTTAACGTCATATTGGACGAAAGGGGGATTGTGCAGTTTATTGTCATGCAGTAAGGACAAAAGAGTGTACCATTTTAACGTCATGTCGGACGAAAGTGCGAATAGTTAAAGTCATATGCATGGACCGTGAATGGTGCAGTTTAATGTCATACCGGACCTTTGAGATTATATAGTTTAACATCTTTCCGGACATAAGGGACTTTTATACAGTTTAGCGTCATGTAGTTAGGACGTCACAGTTTAACGTCTTGCTGTACGTATGGGATTTGCAAATAGTTTATGGTCATATACATGGACCAGGGATGATGCAGTTTAAGGTCATGCTGGACGGTTTAGGGAACTTTTTCACAGTTTAATGTCGTGTGGGACGAAGTTGCAGTTTAAATTCATACTGGACCATTGCTGTATAGTTTAACGTCATATAGCAAGGACGAACTGGTGCTGCACAGTTTAGTGTCATGTTGCAGGGACATCTTCTTTTCTACAATTTAATGTCATGTTGGACGAAAAAAAGGAAACGTTTTAATAGTTTAATGTCATGTAGGACAATTCAAGTAACTATTACAGTTTCACGTCATGTTAGACGATAGAACATTGCTGTACAGTTTAAAGTCTTGTAGCTAAGACTAAGGTGAACCAATATGAGGATATCAGTTCTGGGGACTTTTTACAGTTTATCGTCATGCTGGACGATGAAAGTGCCACACAGTTTAATGTCATGTTGCTAGGACACAATATAGTTTAATGTCATCTCAGAAAAAATATTGGAACTTCTGTACAGTTTAACGTCATGTAGATAGGTCATAATACAGTTTGGTGTCATGTAGGACATAATATGAACCAATGTGATTGTTTTGGATCTGGGAACAATATTTTTTGTTTATACAAAATACTTCTTCAGAAATCTGGCATTAGTTGGAGTCGTGATGTGTTCTCCATCCATTGAGATTAGAGAATACACTCCCTTGGAGTAGAACTTATGTATTGAATAAGGTCCTTCCCATTTTGGTTCAAGCTTGGGAGGCTTTTTTCCTGGTATCATTGGTGCTCTGAGAACCAATACCAATTCTCCCTGAATGAATGAACGAAGACGAAATTTTTTGTTAAAAGCTCGTGCTATTCGATTCTGATAGATTTCCAAGTGGTGCAAAGTGCACAATCATTTCTCATCTAACTGTTCCAATTCATTCAACCGCTTTTGGGATTGCTCATCTGTAGATAACTGATCACAAATGGCTATTCTGAGTGAGGGCAATTGAACTTCAATTAGCAAGACCGCTTCTGTTCCATATACCAATGAATATGGAGTTGACTGCGTTGCATTGCGAGTGGTAGTCCTATAATCCCATAAAGCATGAAAGAGTTTATCAGGCCATGACCTCTTATCTTTATCCACCATCTTTTGCAGTATATTTGAAAGAGTCTTGTTGAAGGCTTCTATCTGGCCATTAGCCGCCACATGATATCGAGATGAATGGTTGGACTTAATGTTGTATTCTTGATACAATTTCTTTACCTCATAAGAACAGAAGTTGGTGTCGTTGTCCATCAATATGGTATGAGGGACACCAAATCTAGTAATGATGTTAGACTTGATGAAGCTAACAATGCATTTAGAACTGACTTCTTTGAGAGGTACTACCTCTGCCCATTTGGAAAAGAAATCAGTAGCAGTAAAAATGTACTTAAACTGCTTGGCCGTAGCTGAAGGGTAAGGTCCCACCACATCCATTCCCCATGTGGAAAATGGCCATGAGTATTTAGCTGTATGAAGCAACTCTGGAGGATTATGAATGAAGTTGGCATATACTTGGCATGAATGACACTTCTTTGTGAAATTAACACAATCTTGTATCATTGAAGGCCAAAAGTATCCAAGCCTTCGAATTTGATCAGACAGTCTATGTCCAGACTGGTGGGCACCACAGACTCCTGCATGCACTTCTTTTATGACATCCTTTGTCTCTTCACCATCAATACATATGAAGAGAACTCCATCAAAACCACATTTGTAGAGAATTTTATAGAGGTGTTTTGGGCTATCATAAAGTGTAAAATTAACCACACGTCGCCAGATTTGTTCTTTCTCGGCTCTATCAAGTGGAAGTGTTCCATTTTGAAGGTATTCCCTGATAGGTGACATCCATCCTGTAGTATGACCATACGGTTCAGGAATGGGACTAATTTCATTAATTTCCTCTGTTCTGACTTGAACGTAAGGTGAAATTGCACGACGGTGGGCAATACAGATGGTTGTCTCGTCCCGATTTGGATCTGCTAAAGCTGTGGCTATATTAGCCAGTGCATCATCTTGAGCATTTTGTGATCTTGGGACATAAGAAAATGTAGGTTCTGAAGGGAATTCCGACATTAACTCTATGACGTAATCATAAAAAGGGATTAATTATTCTTTTCTGATGGCATAATCCCCATTGACTTGTTTGATTACCAGGTCTGAATCACCTTTCACCTTTAAGTGATTCACTTGTGCTTGAAGCGCTAACTCTAAGCCTGTAATGAGAGCTTGGTATTCAGCTTCATTATTGGTACCACCTTCCCACAACAAAAAGGAATAAGGTAACACTGCCTTATCTGGAGAAATGAGAACAATTCCTAAACCAACTTTGTTGAATTTAGGATTTTCCATTTTCTTCCCTGTTGGACTTCTAGAAGCACCATCAAAATACATTTCCCATGTTTGAGGACTCTCTTGAATAGAGAAAACTTCCTCATCAGGGAGTTCGATATCTGAATACGTGTCTTCCACTGAAGGATGTTCAGCCAGGAAATCAGCCAGAGCTTGGCCCTTAATTTCCTTTTGAGACACATACTGAATGTCGAACTGCTGTAGAATAACCGCCCACTTTGCCAGATGTCCTATAAGCATTGGACTACTAAGGATGAATTTGAGCAGATTATTACGAGATACAAATTGGACCTCGTGATGTTGCAGGTAGTGTATCAGTTTCTGAACTGCAATGATTAATGCTAGGCAGCACTTTTCAATACTTGAATACCGGGTTTCTGCTTCAAGCATAGTTCTACTGAGATAGTAGAGACTATTTTCATTCCCAGCATCATTCTTTTGAGCGAGAAAGGCACCCAATGATCGCTCTAAAGCTATCACATAGAGGATAAGCGGTCTACCCTCAACAGGTGGCATGAGTACTGGTGGACTCAAGAGGTATTTCTTGAGAACATCAAATGCTTCTTGACATTCTTTAGTCCACTGGTAAGTGACTCCTTTCTTCAATAATTTCGTAAAGGGTAAACTTTTTCCTGCCAAATTGGCGATGAAACGCTGAATATAGGCTAAGTGTCCTTGAAGTCCTCTTAATTTTTTCAAATTCTGAGGAGGTGACATACCAAGGATTGATTTGGTCTTCTCAGGATCAACTTCAATACCACGATGGCGTACAAAAAAGCCGAGGAATTTTCCTGAGGTTACCCCAAAAGCACATTTTAAGGGGTTCATCTTCACATTATGTTGTCAAAGCTTGTGGAATATGACTTCCAAATCATCCAAGTGATTAGAACTTTGTTTGGATTTAACCACCAAATCATCTACATAGCATTCAACAAACTTCCCTAAAAGAGGTTTGAAGATACGATGCATGGCGCGTTGATATGTTGCACCTACATTCTTTAAACCAAAGGGCATCACCCGGTAACAAAACACACCTTGAGGAGCTTTGAAGGTTGTATATTACTCATCTTCTGGGGCCATTCAGATCTGATTATATCCAGAATATCCATCCATGAAAGAAAGTACTTCATAGCCAGTCGTCGCATCAATTAAGAGTTCTGTAATCGGAACTGGGAAATCATCTTTAGGACAATACCGATTAAGATCTCTGAAATCGATGCAAACCCTAATTTGTCCGTTCTTCTTCTTTACAGGGACAATATTATCCAACCACTTGGGATATTGAACTTATCTGACGAATTTGGATTTGATCAGATTATCCACTTCAACTTCAATTTTGGAAGCATAGGTTGGGTGTGTTCTTCTCGCAGCTTGCTTAAAACCTCGATGTTGTTTTGGTAGACCCAAATGATGAGTAACAACATCAGGATCAAGCCCAGGAATTTCTATATAATTCCAAGAAAAAATATCTTTATTTTGCTTTAGAAAAGAAATATACATCTTTCTCTCTTCAAGGGTCATGGCCGTACTAATTAAAGTGGTGCGTGGATCTTTCTCTGTACCCAGATTTACTTCTCTGAGTTCATCCACAGTGGTAGAGATACCCTCTTCAAATGCTGGAGGAGCATCTCTAAGATCTTCCTCTTCCTCTTCATCGTATGTTATTTCTTCCCTTTCTACTTGCAAAGTAGATGATAAAACGAAATTCTCATGATCATAAGAGATGTCAAGATTTTCACATTTTGAAGAAGAAGCTTCCATTTCCGACCCTATTGATGATAAAGGGTCTTCTTTGGGAAATAAATAGGAGATGATGGATTTAGAATCGACATCATTATTCACCTCTAGGGTTGCAATAACTTCTTCTGGACTGATTAGCGAAGTATAGATTGTTGGACTTCAGCAGATGAAATGAAAATGTCACCACTTATGCTTTCATCACTGCTTGGTAGGTTACCAATTTCTCCCATGTTGTCTGGCTCGATCGCCGTAATTGACATTATGGATCTTTCCATAAGAGTATTTTGATTTGGGCATATTTTGTTAATTTTACTGATAGGTAACACATAATCTGTACTCACATGTGAAAATGGATTTATTGGAATTTTCTCCAAACCATGTGGAGCATTAACTTTGGTAATTTCCTTCATTGTAGATTTTTCTATTCCCTTCATGTGATAAAATTCCGCCTTAATGTATTGAGACTCACATGTCTTGAACGGGGCCTTATCACCATACAATGTTCCAACTTGACCATTGAAACATTATTTGAGACATTGATGGTATGATGATGGAATAGCTGCATGCTGATGTAGCCAGGGTCTTCCAAGAAAGATATTGAAAGCTGAGTCTTGATCAACAATCATGAAATCCGAATTGGATACAAGATCTCCAAACTGAGTTCTGAGTGTAACTTCTCCCAGTGGTTCTTGTTCATTTTTATCATATCCTTGTAACATCATGGTAGAAGGAGATAAATCAGATTCTGTGAGGCCCAATCGACGAAGTGTACGAATGGGCATGAGGTTGACTCCTGAACCATTGTCAATGAAAGCTCTTCGAACATCTACACCATTGACTTTTCCAGATAAGTACAAAGGTTTTATGTGCCCATGCACAACATCATCTTCATCTTTATCAGTAAAAGATATCACTACATGGCATTCTATAGGATTATTCTCTATGTGATAGATTTCAGCTGCAGCAATTTCAGCTTCAAACTCCTGAGGACTTGACAAAGCTTCGACGAGTGCTTCCCGAAGATCTTTTGACAGATTCAAAGCATCCAAAATTGATAACTTGGCTGGTACTTGGGCCAAGTGTTTCAATATATCATAGTTTTGATCTAGAGGTCTGTGTTTCCTAATAGGAATATGCAGTTTAGCAGGTACCTTGGAAGCCGATGCTTTGGAAGCTGATGCATCTTATATTGACGTTGGAAACATCCTTGGTTTTGGAAGATTAGACTGATTAGATCCATTTACTTGCTGAGATAAAGAAGATGGAACCTTTAATCGGTCTTTCAAAATAACTGTGCCAAAACTGAGTTAGCCATTGGCAGAAGAACTTTCTTGTTCTTTTTGAGCTCGCTGAAGGGCTCTACCACGAGTTTCTGCTGCATATACAGTGCTAGCAGGGGTAAAATTAGAGTAGTGGCTTCGGAAAGATCCACATCTTCCCCTGTATCCTGAACCTCTAGAACTTTCTCGGATTCCCTTATTTGATACAGGGAATTCAGGCTCATCAAGACTGGAATATGGATCTGTTAATTGAATCATATTAACAGAACCAAAGATTAACTCTTCGTCTGATAAAGACTCTGCCTGGTTAGCCTGTTTAGGCTGTGCCTTTTGGTGGGACGGTTCCCGTGGCTTTGAAGTAGATGGCATGAAATCTGCCAGAGTCAAAGACAATTTAGGCTTTGATACATACTCATCTTCTCCTGATTCCTCTTTCTTCTTTGAATTGCGCTGCCCTTTTGAGGATTTGTCTTTTGATGGAGGCTTTACTGCAGCTTTTGTAGGAGACACAATTGGCTTCTTTAATTGTGTTCGCAAAATGGAATGGGTCCGATTGATTGTCTTTCTGACCATCCAATCATCATATTTTTTCGCAGTTTTGCTTTTGACTTCCCGCCACTCACCCCCTTCCTCTGGATCTGTAGCGGTAATACACGCTACATGAGCTGAAGAACCCTTCAATTTGACTTGTCCCAAGTCGACCATCTTTTGAAGGAGGTCTTTAAAGACAAAACACTCCTGGATGGGATGTCCCAACATTTGATGAAAGGGACAATAATTGGGACAGTCTTCATCTCCTTCCTTTACTGGCCTCTTGGGCACTGGTAATTGAACCAAATTATTTTCCAGAGCTGAAATGAAGTAACCAGGAACTGGCTCACTTCGGAAAGAGTATGTTTTACTCTTCAAATCCTCAAATTGATTTCCTCGTTGATCTCTTTGATCATTTGGACGAAACAACCTTTGTTGTTGGCGTTCAGGAGGTGGAGCCCTTCGAGAAGATGAAGGTTTGGAAGTAGAAATAGGTACAGGTGCTTGTTTAAGCATAACTGTAGCAGTTTCTGCTTTACCCATTCTCCTTCCTGGAGCTGATGGAATTATACGAGATTTAACCTTAGCCTGTATAAGGGAATCTTCAATCTGTTGAGCGATTGAAGTAAGGTCTCGAAACCCTCCTGTGTATTTCACAAGGATCAATGGCGTGCGTAATTCGTCACGCAAATTTTCCACACAGATTGGCAACAATTCCTCCAAAGGGAGTGCTAAACTCAGGGAATACGTTAATCCCTTCCAATGACCAATGAAATCAGAGACTCTTTCATTCTACCTTTGCTTGCAGTTTGTAAGATCGAAAACTGTCGTTTTCGGAAAAGTTGAGCTAAACTGAAGAAAGAATTTTTGACGAAGATCCTCCCATCCGATGAATGACCGAGATTGCAAGCTTGTATACCAGACAAAAGCTGGTCCTTGCAAGGTTCGCACGAAGCATCTGAGTTTCACTGCTTCTTGCTGCTCTGGAGTTCCCATCATAGGATCACAACAAGACACGTAATGCATCAAATGATGTTCAGGGTCGCCTGATCCATTGAAAGTAGGGAAAATAGGGTTTCCAAAACTGGATGGAGGAGAAATTGAATCTACCCATTCAGGGTAAACTTTCTTTTCAGGTTGAACTTGCGCCCGTTTCCCTTCCATAGTTTCTAACCGAGCTGTTAATGACTCAATAGTAGTTATTAACTTTTGAGAAACATCAGGTTGAACTTGGTTTTGGGTAGGTGCAATGAATGGAGCTTGGACAGACGTGGTGGTTGGTGCTGCAACTGATGGTAGTGCTGCTAACCGTTGTTGCGTTTAACCCGTAGGATTAGACCTCTGAGGGTGTACTGATAAAGGAGGATATTCCTGATCCATCTCAGTAGATACAACAAATTCCTTCGGCTGTCGGACTTCAGCATTCTTAAGAAGAAGACTACTCTGAAGTAGTTCTGCATTCAACCTTCTTAAATCTTTCATTTCTTCCTCCTGTTGTGGAAACCTTTTCTCTAATGAGAGCGATTGACCTCTTCAGAGGAAGGATGAGAAGTAACTTGATTCTTTCCTTTCCCCTTATTGGATCCTTTTCGGGGAGGGGGAAGTGGGTTACTTGAAGGAATAACCAGATTTTGGGTAAGCCTTTGATTACGTGTGCGCACCCCTTCTTCATTTAGGTCTGTGTGCGCAACTTCTTGAGCAGGAACCTCTTCGTCTGATCCCTCTGATTGAGCCTCATCTGGTGAATCAGCAGCAGCGGGATTGATGACATTAATAGATGCATATTGCATGGAATCCTTTCTATCAGCATTTCCGTGATATTTTCTTCTTCCATGTCCATAATGAGACATGGAATTACGTTGACTTGATCCCTCAGGAACTTCTTAGAGAACTGTCACTTGGAGAGAATCTCCTGATAGCTTGTCTCTTCGTTCCTCTTGAGGATTATTCCCTAATCGAGAGAATACTGACTTTCTATGAGGGAGGGATTGAGGATTTGAAAAAGTCCCCAGTTCGGTGGACTGGGGATGTTCCTGCTGCTTCCGCTCAACTCCTCGAATCCCATTTGTTGACTCTGAGGGCTGGGTTACAGAAGTCCCCAGTCTGACAAGCTGGGGTGTCTCTTGACATGCTATGTCTGAGATCTTCTTAAAATCTCTCTTTATCTTGAGAATCATAGTTCGGAAATTAGCTGGATGCGTTAATCTGTATCCACTTTTATCACCTTGTTCAACAGACCATTGGATGATTTCCGAAACTTCTGTCATTTGATGACGTGTTTTCTCCAGACGAGAGGCTTGTGCAATATTCTCGCCTGCTTGATGTAGGAGAAATTCAACAACTTGTTCTCTACATACTTGATTTTGAGAGAAACTAGTTGAAGCCTGTTCTTGAGCAAGCTTTTGATTATGAACAAAGCCCATTGACTGTGGCCAGCCATGGGCAATAACATTGCATGAGACCATTTTCGGCGGGCTTTGGTGGCTGGAAAGCACTGTGAAATGTAGGGCTCCGTGAACACCCCATCCTCTGATATGAACATCAGATGGAGAATTGGCAATTAACTGATGCAATTTTCATAGTGCGCCAAGGCATGAACGTTGAAGGGTTCTCTGTTGCTTTTCAGCCTTCAGATACCGAGAGACTGATAGAGATTCCAAATCAATCTGGCGTTGTAACCCTTCTATTATCTTAATATGATTTTCATAATCACAGTATGATAATACTTTCTTCTTCAATTGACAAGGAGTCTTCCATATGTTGAGACGAATATCATGGATTCCATCATCCGTCAACATCTTTGGAATGTCGTACTGGGAGTCAGCCAAAGGCCAAAACATGACTGGTACTTCACCTTTTGCCAGTTTTTTCCTTATGTTCATCATTTCCTCTTTATCATTAAATGAAGATTCTTCTACCTGTTTTGACCAGAGTTGGTGTTTCCTTGTTGCTTCATCCGATTCAAAAAGATTGGTAGAGAGATCATTAATCAAACTAGAAGATGCATGACTTAGGGGTGGTTCGGAGAATGACCTACACCCTGGGCTATCTTCTGATTGAGAAAATATTTTACTTGTTAGCGATAAAGCATCAGACATGACCGGTTTCGCATTTTCAAGTGCCTCATGATAAGAGGGCTTTCTCGGCACTACATTATCCACTGGAGTATTTTCCAGGCAATGTGAATCACTACTGCAGAGAGGACTTTTGCAGCGAAGTTCATCATCATGGGGAGGACCACCATAATGGGTTACAACAAAAGATGAAATCTCTTGCTCCTTGGTCTTCTACCCACACAGAGGGTTCCTGTGGCTCTCATCTGAAGAAGAAACTTAAAGATTGACCGAACTTTCATGAAGCAAGCCTTCATGAGGAAGTGTCTGTTGAAGACCTTCAAAATTTATTTTCTCGTTATTGGGAACTGAGGGAGTAGAATCTTGAATTCCGACAGATAAATGTCTGAAGGCTTCAAGAACTCCAGCATCGAGCAAGGCGTTGTTGTAGATTGGCCTTTGATCGCCTGACTGTGCTGGGCGGATCTTTTTCTTAGATGCCTTCTTACTCACATTAGAATCCACTTGTTGACGAAAGTGGTTACTCTGAGTAGGTGTATGTTCCTGATCAGGAAAGATGGTCAGGTTAGGCTGATGATCTCCACTCAAATCAGGTGTATGTGCCTGACTTGGTTGTCCGTATGATATGGGGGAGTATTCCCCATAACCCTCTTGGACTGGAACAGATGTGTGTGTCTATTCCGTAGTGAATTGTTGATGTGTCACTCCACTGCTAGGGATAGATTTATGTGTCTGTCCCTGAGAAGATGCTGAAGATGTTATGATATCCTGGCAAGCATCCAGAATATGAGCAGGAATTTTCTTCTGCTCTTTCACCATTGACAAAACATGTTTGGTGACTTCAGCTGCCGGAACGGGGATATACGTCCATTTTGGGCTTGGAGTAGGTGTATGTGCCTGCTCCTATCCTCCTTTTCATGTCAGTGAATCCTGACAGTACTCAAGTGTGGAGGCAGAGAGTTGTGTCTGCCTCCTGTTTGTCGTCGGGGCTTTTCGACTGACTTCTCCGTGCGCTACCAAGCGAGACTCGTGGTAGGATTGATTAGTATTAGCAGGTGTATGTGCCTGCTGATTACACTTCGTCAAACGCGGTTGAAGAGATCCATCATATGTAGTCAGACGAGCCTGCTGACTAACTGGGGATGTATAAGCAGGTGCATGTTCCTGCCTATGGTACTCCACCGGAATTGCCTGGCGGGATTGGCGTGATGCTGCCAGACGAGTGTGCTGGACAGCGGAATTAAAACGGACAGGTGATTGTGCCTGCTCGTTATTTTCCACCATTTTAGGTTGGTGGACTTCTCCGGAGATGGCAGGGATGACAACATTCCCATTGTTAACCGGATTCCGTCTCTGGCGGTTCATCTTGCCTGCTCGGGTTCGAGGAACCTGAGCTGAATGCCTGGAGTCGGTACCCTCATCATGATGAGGGTGCACTACCGCACGAGTCTGGTGGCGATTGTTGATGGGAGCCCTCGAGAAGGACTCCTGTATTTTTGAATTAAGGCCCTGCGGGACCTACTCATTCACTTCCTCAGAGTAAGGGAGTGAATGGAAATTGCATTCCGGGGATAACGACCCGAAACGGTTGGAGATGGTAGTCAGCACCGCCTGCTTCTTGATCGCTGGCCGCCGTTGTCCGGACGACCAGGTAGAGTTGTTAACTTGGAGGGCGTGACGAGCGGCCTCCAGAGTTGGGATAGTACCATTGCGACGGTACTCCTTAACCAGTACATTAGAAACCCAGCGTTGAAGATGCTGAGTTGGTGATGTCATCCTCAGAGCGGACGACGTTCCAGCAAGAGTAGCAGCATTGGTTTTCACAGCAGCAGACCTCACAGTAGAGGTGTTCACAACAACAGTATTCACAGGGGTGAATTTAAGAAAAGCCATTTTTAGAAGATCTTGAGAAAAGAGTGCCTGTTCCATATAACAGACATAATCAAGATGAATCTGGCCACTCCATCTTTTGGATGAGAACATGTCAATGATTGATTTGTTGGCCCAAGGGGCCTAACAAATAAGAAGAACATCACTTTAACTTGGATAAGGAATCACGTCGGGTTCACCATTTTTTGTTTCGCATAGATTTCGGGGATGACCTCCTGGACGGGAGATTCAAACGTTCTGATTGGTTTCTAGCGGGTTTGTTCGTAGAACCGGAAACATCCAATGATTCCACATCCGTTTGGACCTACTTTCCAAAGGTAGGCGCTCATTAGCTTGTGGACTAATGAGGCTTAGGAATTTTCATTGGTTGAGAGGATGGGAGGTCGGACTCATCACACCTTTTTGAGGGGAATTATTTTCTACTCCGGGACTCTCTTTATAGATTTAAGTTATGTTCGTGAATCCTTATTACATTACCAAATATAAAATGATCTTTCCTTTAGTTTGAACAATCAATTATTAAATATGCATGAAATTTAGAGAATCATTTATATGTATTCGAGGTTCTTCATCAATAGAGAATCATCTATATCTGTTTAGAGATTCTTGGTCAATGGTATCCTTCAAAACATTTATATAAAAGTCTCTTGGTCATTATGATGGCCAGGCTGGTTTTAAAGCCACTCAGTGGGGCACTTTAAGTTTATCGTCATTCAGAAGGACAGGGATTATTTCAAAGTTGGGATCGAACCCATAAATGGGCTACCTACATATCCTTTGTTTTGGAAAAGGAATCATAACCCACGTAGTTCGAGTAATGGAGTATGATGTTAATGATTGATGACTCAAAGAAGAATGTCATAATTACTTTTACACTCTAAGCTCATGTGAGTCATGCTCGGTGTGAGAAACAAGAGGTATTGGTAAAAATTAGACAATTGTGTCATGAAAGATGCAATCATAAGAAATTGTTTGGGGCTTATGTATGTATGACTGCCCAAATAGATGAAGGTTTAGGATTTAATTTTAGAGAGAAAATCTAGGAACAGGGTCCATAATGGTATATGTGCTTTATGGAGATTTGAATACTCTAACTTGGGACATATTCCTGAAAATGAAAACCCAAATTAGGAGAGGATTGATAATTGGGTTTTACTCCTGAGAAGGAACCCCATATGAAACGTAATTTAGGACTGGTTAAGAGAAATTAAGGGACTTGGGGTTTACTCCTAAAGAGGATGCCCATAATTATGACTGGGACTTATTCCTGAAAAGGAGGCCCAAGTTAGGGGACTTGGGGCTTACTCCTGAAATGGAAGCCCAAGATTATGACTGAGTCTTATTCCTGAAAAGGAGACCCAGGTTAGGAATTAAGGTTTGGGGCTTACTCC
The DNA here is from genome assembly GCA_963277665.1 of Viscum album. Classification (NCBI taxonomy): domain Eukaryota; kingdom Viridiplantae; phylum Streptophyta; class Magnoliopsida; order Santalales; family Viscaceae; genus Viscum; species Viscum album. The sequence continues at coordinate 2,077,924,299 of OY728143.1, read as the reverse complement.
TGAGGAGGATTCCCATAATTGTGATTGGGGCTTACTCCTAAGGAGGATTCCCAAGTTAAGGAATTAAGGTTTGGGGCTTACTCCTGAGGAGGATGCCCTGATTAAAGCACTTATAACTGGGGATTATTCCTGAAAAGGATACCCAGGTTAAGGATTCTCTCATCTTAAAGGATGAGGTTGAATGAACGAACTCTCAATCTTTGGTGACATAAAGATGTATAAATCACTAGGTTTTGAGAGATATTCCACCGAATTCCTTTCAGATAAGGAAGTCAAATCAAGAAATTATTCCATAAATGGCTTTGAAGAGTATCTTGAAGACTGAATCTTGAATAAGAAAGGTGAAATGGCTTAAGAGGGAAAAAATGGGCAAGATGGGCACCCAGAAAGGTAGGGGCCCGCAAGTCTTGAAAGGCGCACAAGTCTTGCGTGGGCGCGCAAGTATTGGTCGCGCAAGTATACCTGCGCGACACATGGTGTACTTGCGCGATTTTCAACAAGCATTGAAATACTTGAGCGACTCTTTATTAAACCCTTTAGAATCCTCTTGAGGTTCTTCCAGATAATGGACGCGCAAATTCTATTGAAGGAATAAGGCGGCGCGCAAGTGTGACCAGTTCCCTTATGGGCTGGCCATTTAGGAGCGCAAGTGTTGATGAGTTTCAACACTTAGGCATTCCTCCCTCTTTTTAGATCTTCCGTTCTAGGTACGAAATTACATTAAAAGTGTTCCGGAAGCTTTGAGAAGAGACTTGGGCGTCGGGAGCTTCAATCCGAGTTTCTGGAAAAAGATCCTCTAGAATGGGGGGACCACAGGGTCTATTTATAGGCAGGAGAAGACCCCGGGCGGTTACCGGGCGGTTACCACTTAGGTCGCGCAAGTCACTTGAGCGACCAAGAGTGTCGCACAAGTGTACTTGCGCGACAGTGATATAACTTGCGCGGTGCAGTTGCTGTTGATCCTTTCTTCCTGCCTTTGTCGATTTTTGATGTTTTCTTCAAAGGATGAATCACTTTGAGCTTAGATATTCCCTTTTCCGATCTTTAGATTCTGTGACGATAGGAGCGTCAACAGTGTAATATGGCCAAAGTAAACCTACAAAACTACTTGGATAAACAGTTGATGCAGCTGATATGTGTATATATTATTATACACTCTATTTTCAAATAAGAACTATTTTTCCAAAATACCCTACTGCTTGGTGTAAAAATACATTATTTTGGTGATCTTGTTCATATTTAGAAGATTTATTGCCAAATTAAAAAAAGGGAGGAGAACTAAGAAAAAAATTCCAACTACACGACGTCTACATATATACACACCGTGTACTTTCAAGCCCAGACACGGGTTGAACAGGAAATGTACATGTCCAAGTAACTAGAATCCGGGAAACACCATGTTCCATTTTTACACGCTGTGTATATCGTTCTAGAAGTAGTTGGTGGCCGAGAAGAGTCTACATGCCCATGTGGCCGGCTGAAGGAGACACACCATGTGATATTTCTACATGCCATGTATAAATTTATAAAAGTGGTTGGTGGACAAAATTTGAGACAACATGCCATGTATAGAAGTGGTACATGCCATGTATATTTACCTACAAGGCAGTGTTGTGTTCATGTCAATGATGGCGGGTTAGGCCTCCTACCAACAAAGAAAATATAGGCAAAAACGCATTGAAAAAATTACACAGCGTGTACTTTTTCCACATGTCGTGTAATTATTTTTTCTATAAAAGGTGGCCTTGGCCTCCATACTAAGGAGGTGGTGTAGAGAGAAATTATAGAGGAAAGGTTGAAGGCCTGAAGGATTGAAGATCTTGTGTCATACTACCACCATTCTTCCATCTACCGAAGAATTATTCATTTTTCAAAGTTCCACGCATGATTTCATCTTGTATCAATAGTTTTGTGTTTATCATTTTCAATATATGTAACTAAAAACGCAATGTGTTGGGGTTGTGGAAGTTGATGAGTTGTAATTTGAATTAAGTTTCTCTAAATGTGTTTGTATTAATAATCTCTTCTTATTCTTCTTAAATCACTTCATATTATCACTGTAAATTCTGTACCGGACAAAGGGTAGAATATCCCGGGATTCAAAATAAGAATAACGACAAATAACTTCATGAGCATTGGAAGTATCCGTCAGCTCAAAATGGACTAATCCAAATAAATACCTGTTAAACAGTAACTACCAGACCAAGGAGTTAGATTTTTTAATCTCTAAACATAATGTTTAACGGATGAAGGAAACATGTTTACAAATTAAACCCCGAGAGTTGAGTTATCATGAATAACATAACCTCATAAGTAATTTTACTTAACAATCAACTTATCAGAAATCCATAAACCCAATGTATTTTTATCATTATTTGAATCAAAAATAAGATTTTCTAGTATTCACTTTCATTTCAGAAATTAATTTTTTTAAATAATCTTAACAACCAATTTTTCGTTTTGTACCCAATAAAACAATAGAAGTCGACTTTAAATTCAGAAAACCTCACTTAAAAGAAAAATAAAAACTAATTTAAGAAAGATAAAATAACCTATTAGTTACCGGTGGATCGACCCCTTACTGGTGTTATACTTGTTAGGGTATATATAATTTGGGACATCGAAAACATAACTTCGGTGAAACAACTCACCAAATTTTGGCTCCGTTTCTGGGGAATCTTAGAGTTAATTTTATTCTTGTTTTAATTAAATTTGTATTAAATTTAATTGAAAATAAAAATTAGAAATTCCCAAAAATCTATTTTCTAATCAAATTTCCTTTTGTCTTTTTTTTCCTCATTTATGCTAGGTGTTTCGTTTTGTTTTTTGCAGGTCTTTATGTGTATGAGTGGCCACCTCATGCGTTTTAAGAACACGGAGTCATCATGGTTTTTCCCAACTGACCCGGAGATTGAACAGACGTTTTTGAGGCGCCAACGAGCACCCATGGATGAACCCAACCAAACCAATCCACTGGCATAGAACGAGGAAGGAAAACCAGCTGTTTTCCAAGGGGATGAATATCAGTTAGGACCAGATGACAACCAAAACATGAAAGTTCCACATGCTCCAGGATATGGCCCACAATAGCTCCAACAATTCTAACCAGATCAGATTCCATATTTCAACCAAGGTCAGGGTCCATACTACGCCCCTCATGACCAAAAATTCCTACCAGTTCCACTTCCTCAGTAGCCACCTCCACGCCATACTTTCATAGAGTATGGTTTTCCATCAATCTATAGAACTAATACGGGTGTTGTCCGACCACTAGTACAAGACAAAAATTTAGAGGTTAAGCCTGCTATCATGCAACTAATCTAGAACACTATTCAATTCGGCAGCCTGCCCATAGAGGATCCTAGTGCTCATCTTTGCAATTTTTTGGAGGCCTGCAACATGTTCCGTTACCACAGAGTGTCCACATACGCCATCTATCTTCGCCTTTTCCCATTCTCTCTAAAGGATCAGGAAAAATATTGTATTAAAGGATTGACACAATGATCCATCCACATCCGGGAGGAGTTAGCCCAGACATTCCTATCCAAATACTTCCCACCTTCAAAGATGGTGACACTGAGGAACGAGATCCACAACTTCCAGAAGCATGACTCTGAATCATTGTAAGAATCTTGAAAGCACTTCAAGGAGATGCTGTGCAAGTTCCCACACCACGATCTTCCACATTAGATGTAAGTCCAAACCTTCTACGGAAGGTTGAAAACTAATACCAAGTCTGTGGTGGATGCTGTTGCTGGAGGTATGGTGATGAGGAAGTCCCCTCAAGAACTATTCGAACTACTAGAAGATATGTATCCCAACATATTCTGGTGTCATTCTAAATGGGATACATAAAAACAAGTTATGTAGAACATAGATGCAACTACCATGGTAGCTGCCCAGTTGGGCACTATTTACAAGAAGATTGACGTGCTCAATCTGAAGGGCATGACCCAAGTACATGAAGCGAACCATCCGGCATGCAGTGAATGTGGTGATAAAAACATAATGGTAGAATGCAAAGGTTCAACTGGAGGACCATGGACACGTGAGGTAAGTTATATTGCACAAAACAGATGGCCCAACCTGTACCAGCAGTACCAAAACCCGACATGGCGTAAACCACAAAACACAGGTTGGGTCCAAAAACAGCGAAATCCACCACCCAAGCTCCCACCAGGCTACAATCGACCTCCCTATCATAATAAGTACCAAAGGCAGAAATAGCCCCAACATGGATCTTATTAGCGGCAAGGGTATCAGAACCCTCACCCACACCAGCCACGATAGCCGCCACCTCCACCATCTCAATAACCTCATCAACTGGGGAACTCCTCAAGCTTAGAGGATCTTATGAAGAAATTCATATCTATAGATGAGACAAGGTTCCAAAATCAGGAGGCATTTATTTGAGGCCTGGAGAACCATATTGGCCAATTGGAAAACCAACTCTCAGGAAGGAAACCTTGTACTCTATAGTGCAACACAAAGAATAACCCGAGGGAGGAAGCCCATGTTATCATACTCAGTACTGGAAAAGAGATACAATAGAACCAAGAATTGTAGCAAGGTGCATTCACACCCCCTGAAGAAGGTACCATTACTGACCTTTCTTCATCCAAAATCCAACAGAAGGAGGATTTGTAGATTAAAGGGAAGGAGATTTCAAACCTTTTGTACCAACCCTAACCTTCCTAGAGAGATTGAAATAGTGAAAGATGGAACACCTGTTAATGAAATTCAGGGAGGTGTTTATGAAGTTGTACAAAAATATCCCATTTTCAGAGGCACTGATGCAGATGCCTACTGATGCCAAATTCATGAAAGACATACTCTCTAGTAGAAGAAAGATAGAGGATCTGTGCACCATTGCTCTATCCAAGGAGTGTTATGTAGTCATCCAACACTCAATTCCTCCCAAACTCTTGGATCCAAGTAGTTTCACTATTCACTATGCAATTGGACGATATGAGTTTGAGATGTCTCTATGTGACTTAGGGGCCAACGTGAACCTCATGACCCTTGGAGTTTTCAAGTAGCTCAGGATCTATGATTTAAAGCCTACCCGAGTAGCGCTTCAACTTGTTGATCGATCCATCAAACATCTGAAGGGGATAATAGAGGACATGCTCGTAAATATGGGTCAGATGATCCATCCAACTGATTTCATCATCCTCGACAGAAGGCTGACTAGGAGGCATGTCTCATACTTGGAATACCTTTCCTAGCCACTGTAAAGGTACTAATTGTCGTGCACCCATGAGAGCTGATTTTCTGAGTAGAAGATGAGAGAGTCTACTAAAATGTCTTCAAGGCTGCTAAACATGCATCATTTTATTAGAATGAAGACTGTTATTCTATAACCACCATGGATGATCGTTTGAGAGAAAAAGGGAATGATCTGGTAGGTTCTTTTTAGATACCTTTATTTTTCCAAACATTCCAGATGAAGAAGCGCCAGAGGACTTGAGACTACTAGAAGGCCAGGGCTGCCACTATTAGCAACGTACAATTATTCCTAATAGTCTAGAACTGGAAAAGGTGCAACCACTTGTACCTTTCATTTTTAAGGAACCTGAGCTCGAACTGAAACCTCTTCCATCTTCTCTAAAGTATGGCTATTTTCGAGCCAATCAAAGTTTTCCTGTCATGCATAACAATTTACTATCACAAAAGTAGAAATATTTACTTCTACAGGTTTTGAAACCACGAACACACATTATTGGCTGGACAGTCGCTGATTTAAAGGGTATCGACCCTACTATTTGCACCCACAAGGTGCTACTTGAAGAAGGTGCCAACCAATCGTGACAACCATAGCGGTTACTGAATCCCCCCATGAAGGAAGTTGTAAAAAAATATGTGATTACATTTTTGGATGTTGGCATCATCTATCCCATCTCGGATAGTCCGTGGGTGAGTCCTCTCTAATTGGTACCCAAAAGGGGGGTATCACTGAATTTAAAATGAAAAGAATGAGGTCATCCCTATGCACACTGTCACGGGATGGCGAGTCTATGTGGATTACTGAAAGCTAAATGACCCCACAAGGAAGGATCATTTCCCCTATCCAATCATGGATAAAATTCTAGAGAGAATATCAGGGCACAACTTCTATTTCTTCCTCGATGGTTATTCAGGTTATAACTAGATTTCTATTACTCTAGAGGATCATGAGAAGAGAACATTCACTTTCCCCTACGGTACAAATTCTTATCGGAGGTTGTCTTTTGGAATGAGAAATTCCCCCGCTACCTTCCAGCACTACATGTCGGCTATCCTCCAAGACATGGTGGAAAAAATCCTAGAGGTATTTATGGATGATATTTCAGTTTATGGGAAATCACTCGCCACTTGTTTACGACACCTGGATCTAGTTTTGGAACTTTGTGAGAACACTAACCTAGTTTTGAAATGGGAAAAGTGTCATTTCATGGTGCAAATACGCATCTTCCTTGGGCAGATAATCTCATTAAAGGGGATAGAGGTGGACCGATCAAAGATAGAAGTCATTTCACGACCACAAATTATGACTTCTATCAAAGGCATCCGCAGTTTCCTAGGGAATGCTGTTTTTTACAGGTGGTTTTTCCATAACTTCTCCATAATGGAATAGCCACTCACTAATATTATAACCAAGGATGACATATTTGAGTTCTATGAGACATGCGCTAGAGCTTTTGAGCATCTGAAGCAGCGCCTGGTGGAAGCTCCGGTGATGATTTCTCCCAACTGGGAGGAAAAATTTGAGGAGATGAGAAATGCCAGTGAATATGAAGTGGGACCGGTCTTGGAATAGCAGAATGATTAGATTTTACGACCTATATATTATTCTAGTAGGATGCTCAATGAGGCTCAGAGGAACTACACCACCATAGATAAGGAGATTCTTGGAGTAGTTTTTGCATTTGATAGGTTCTGTTCCTACTTCGTGTTGTCTAAAGTTATTGTTTATTATGACCATGCACCACTAAAGTACCTACTGAACAAGAAATATGTGAAGCCTAGATTGATCTTCTGAGTATTCCTCTTATAATAATTTGATCTGGAGATCCGAGATAAGAATGTGAGTGATGAAGTTGTTTCTGACCATCTCTCCCGCCTAGAGCTGCCTCATTTGGAGGAGGATGATTGGGAGATCAGAGAGTATTTCCCTGATGAGAATCTCTTTTCATTTAATGAAACACCTAGACCATCATACGCTGATATTGCTAATTTTCTAGTTATAGGTGTCGTGCACCCTGACCTCTCCTTCCAGAAAAGGAAGAGATTTTTCTCTGATGTGAAAAGGTACATCTGGGAGGATCCTATGCTATTCTGATCCTATGCAGATTGAGTGATTCACCATTGCATCATGGAGAATGAAGTTCATTGTGTCCTAGAGTTCTGTCACACCTCACAAGTTGTAGGACATCATGGACGTGACCATATAATATCGAAGATCCTGTATTCTGGGTTTTTCTGGCCCACCATGCATAAGGATGCTCATGCCTTTGTTTCTTGTTGAAATCGGTGCCAGAGGACCAATAATGTGGGATGTAGAGCTGAAATACCCCAGCACCCAATCCTGTAGGTCGAGATTTTTGACGTTATGGGGCATAGATTTCATGGGTCCTTTTCCCACATGTTTTTAGAATATTTACATCCTGGTCTGCGTCGACTATGCCTCTAAATGGGTGGAAGCCACTGTTACAGCACACGACACAACCAAGGTATTCATTAGCTTTGTAAAGAAATTTTTTTTTACAGGTTTGGAGTTCCACGAGTACTGATCAGTGATAGAGGGACCCACTTTGACAACACACTGATGAGTGGAATACTGTTGGAGTTATGGAGTAAAACAACATATGTGAACACCATATTATCCCCAGTCCATTGGACCGGTGGAGCTTGCCAACCGTGAGATCAAGTAGATCTTGGAGAAAATAGTGATCACTTCTAGGAAAGGCTGGTCCAATAAGTTCGATGATGCCTTGTGGGCATTTCAGACTGCTTTCAAAACACCATTGGGAATGTCCCCATTGCACCTCATCTTTGGCCAACCATGCCATCTGCCATTGGAATTGGAACATAAAGCCTAATGGGCCGTCAAGTCCCTGAATTTTGATCTGAAGACAGCTGAAGAGAAGCAAAAGTTACAACTTTCAGAACTTGATGATATCATATTTGAGGCATATGAAAATGCCAAGCTTTCAAGGAGAAGATGAGAGCTATTCAAAACCGGATGATTTCACGAAAATCATTCCAACCCGGTGATCAGGTAATTCACTTTAACTGTCATCTCCGCTAATTTCCAGGATTGTTAAAGTCACGATGGTCAGGACCATTCCACGTCATATGCATATTCCATCATGGAGCGGTGGAGGTTTCTGGAGATTATGGTCAACCATTCAAAGTGAACGGAAAATAGTTGAAAGCTTAACATCACATAGACGACATGTTGGGAACATTTTCCACCATACAACTTAGGTAAGAAAAGGTATGTAGGTCGATTCAACGACCTAAAACAAAGGCGCTTCTTAGGAGTCAACCCAGAGAATACATGCTATGTCCCCTTTATATACACGACATGTATATCTCCATTTTAATTTTTCTAACTATTATAAATATATTGTTTAACTAATAAATAAAAAGGGATGATGTCAGTGCCGATGGTAAGGTCACTAGAGTTTATCCGAGCCGTCACCAGTTCGAATCCTCCCATCCTACCTTCGGTACAGGATTCCACCATTTTCTTTTCATATTTTCTTACACGGTGTGTGTAGTAAAATTCATATATATATATATATATATATTCTTATAAGAAAACCCTTGATGGGGATGGGTCAGTTGTCCAAGATCGAAACCCGGCTCCAAAAGACCCAGGCTCAAATCCGGACAACCACCCCATTTCCATTATTTACCGTTTTAAGAAAACCACATGATGCATCTTTCGATATACGTCTTGTGTTCCATGTTTTTTTCTTCACTAAATTAAAAATCTTTCCATATAAAGTAAGTCATGCGAATGAAGTTGGAAGATTGGCAAAGTCTCTCCCCCGGATCCAAAAGACCCAGGTTCAAACACGAAAAATCTCCTTGCTTCATCCTCTTATTGTATAATTAAAGTCCTCACTCTGTGCATGTATTTCCACTAATCTTTATAGGCTGTATAGATTAAATGCATATAAATGACAAATATGGGTAGTAGTACAACCTTCGCTCCACTGGTTGACGACTTTTGTTCGGAACGACTGATCGACAGTTCGAACCTCGACCCAAGCACAAGACCAGAGGTTGTACTTCACTTCTTCCAATTTTTAAACACACTCCATGTATTTACCACTACATTACATGTATATTTTTATTTATAAATTTTGTATATAGATATATATCCATTTTATTATTTTTAATTTTTATTATTAATTATTATATAGTTTACTGTAATAATTATATATATATATAATCTATAAAAAAATTCATGATACACGGCGTGTACTATTGATGTACATGCCGTGTACCTCAACTATTTAAGCTGCGGCCACCTGACTTCACACCGTGTCGCGCGGCGCTTCCCCTCTTCCTGTTTCTTCTCCCGTAAGACACCCAACCTATCTACTTCTAGATCCGTCGATTTGGTTTGTTTCCAGTTCTCATTTCTCTTGAATTGAGATCATCAGTCAAGGTACGCCCTTCTGCACTCTCTATTTAAAGTTATTAGAAGTGTTTTGGGTGTTTTGGGATCTACCGACCATTCAGCTTTTGTGATACACAACCACGAAATGATGAACACATGCCATGTACTTCTGTACATGACCACACACAGAATGCATCACCATTTGAATATACACGGTGTGTATGTTTGGTACAAACCATGTACCAGCCCTGATCATGCCCGAGTTTCATTTCATATGGCCTCACACACCATTTTAATGTACACGGAGTGTGTGTTGGGTGCATGTCGTGTATGTCATTTATTTTGGCCCCTCTATGTGTAGCAATTAACACAACCTCACATTCCATGTTCATATACATGGCGTGTGTGTTAGGTAAACACTGTGTATACCATTTCTTTCAGCCGGCCCGTGTCTAGCCCTCCACACAGAAATGTTCCTCTACTCATATACACGCCGTGTCGGAACTGTACACGACATGTCCTTTATGATTAGATCTGTTAACAAACCTAGCTGTGTCTTTACTCATACACAACTATGTAAAATTCTCATTAACACGACATGTATACTTCGTACAGCCCGTGTACCCTTCCTTGGTCTATATTCTACTCCCTCAGCGTGTTTATCCAGAGAACAAAAGATGGTTTACAGGTTTTACTATAAGCCATGTACTCTGGATTTACACACCATATACTTTTTTTCTGTTTTCTAAAATTTTCTTGGTTTTCTTTTCTTTTATTTTTCTTTTGTTTGGTTCTTCTTTCTCTTTCAGGTTATGGAAGGTGAAGATCCTTCCCGTGGGAAGTGGCCAACTTCCGCCACTGTAGGCGAGAGGCCCATTTATCGTCGGATTTGACTCCGACCTATGACGCAGCCTAACCCAGTCACTCCGGTATACATGCTCCCTCAGTTGGCCATCCTTCCACCACCCACTGGCTCAACGGAGGCTAGTTCTAATAGTGCTCTGAATCATCCACCCCATACTAAGATTTTAAGCACCAATGTTTCTTCTCCATCGCTTACCACACTGCCTGTGACCCCTTCGGTAGCTGCTGGCCCCACATCGACCGATTCATCCAGTGGGCCTCCGTCTACTTCAGTGGATCCACCCCCAGAGTCAGCTCCAGCTATAGCCCCTCCACTTGGTCCGGGACCTGTAGGCATTCCCTACCCCAGCATAGTGTTACCGGTCACCGATCTGGCATATGAAAAGATTCAGTGCTTCTATCGCCATCCGATTCTGTTGAGTAACCGCTAACTCGACAGCAGCGTGCCTCAGCAGCTAGGAATCGTGGGAGAGTTATAGGATATCCTTGGACACACTCCACTGCTCACTATTTTCCAGGTCAGCAATCCTATATTCCGTGATTTATTTTTGGAGTTCGCTACCTCGTTCGAGTTTGACGAAGCTTAGTACCGGGAGACACCTAGTGATGCGATACCCATGGTTTGGTTCTGGATGGGTGGCCGATTATTTTCCCCCACCATGACTGAGTTTGGCTGAGGGTGCAATTTCTACCCTCAACCCATCACCCCACCTCCTGTTTCTACCTTGACCAGGTCTGAGCGCTTGGAGCTCATGGCTATGTGGAGGGAGATTACTGGGCTTGACCACCGCTACACCCCTACCTCACAGAAGAGTACCCTCATCACCAACCCCATCCTTCGTTTCACCCACTGGTGATTTAGAAGCATTTCGTTTCCCCCGCCATGAGGATATTGGGGTTGTGACCTGTCGTGACATGGATCTCCTTACCTGTGTCATCCAGCAGGACTACCCGGACCTCCCTTACCTAGCCGCCTCATACTTCAATTTTAGATTTACCGGCTATTATGGAAACCTGAACGACATGTTTTACTCCACACACCTTGCCCATAGCCTTAGGGTCTTTGAGCCTTTTCTACCACATGACTTGTTAGGTTCACCCCTGCGGATGGACTATATCATGCTTATTTGCATGGGATTGGTCCGGAATTAGGGGTGCCTACATCCTTGCCCAGGATCCAGCCCGCCCACCTGCTAACCCTCCTGAAACACCCACCGATTCACCACCTCCTCCTTCCCCACCCCACCAGCTTCCCCACACCACCCCCTTCTAGTAACCATACCACTTCTATCCTTCCTTCTTCTGTACCACCACCAGCCCCACATACCCTTGCACCCTTGGTCGATCTCGCCATTTTCCTCCACCTTGCCGAGTTGGAGCAGCAATTGGTTCATCTCAACAGCCTCCAGGACTGGTTGGAGCAGATGTTGGGGCTTATTCTTCAGCATCTTGGTATTCCCCTACCCTCGCTACCTACCTCTACCGTGGTTCCTGGCCCTTCTGTTGCTGCTCCACCACCTTATACTGAACTGTCCACAGATTCTGTTCTCCTCTACACTATGGGACCACCTACTCCTTCTATTGATGTCGCGACAACTACCAGTCCAGGGGGGATTTCAATCTTCCATTACCGAGTCCATCACCTGTAGCTCGTACTTATACAGCTTCCCTTCCCAATGCAGATTCTGAGCCTCCAGTTTCCATGGCTCCGGATCTATCTCTACCGATTGGTTCTATACTGGATGATTCCTCTTCAAAGGTGAATCCTTGATTGGTTTTTGGGCCACATGCTTTTCATTGTATAAATATGTTAATGTCATCTTGTGCCTATGTTTGTTTTGACTACTTGTAGTATTCTCTTTGTTTCCCCCTCAAAGGTCCTCTGGCATGTTTTGGGATCCCCTATTTCATCGAATTTAATTTTCCTACACCTAGACATGAGGGGATTATATTATTTCCATTGAAAACTTTTCTTTCTCTGTTTACTTCTTTCTTTACTTCCCCTCGGTTTGGTCCACTATTGTGTCCCCACATTTCCTTCCTCCTCTTTTTGGGCACTTGGTGGACCATGTGTGGTTTTATGTATAGGGGGAATCTCTTGACCTCTCTGGTCTTTTCCCTTTTCATATTCTAGGAGAAATCATTATTAGAAGATATATTTTAATATGTGAATACAAATTTTGTTAATCATATTTTTAAATATTAAGCTGAAAGTCAGAAATTTTAAAAAAATTGTATGTTAATTTTGGTTCATAAGTTTTTTAAAATGATTGTGGATATAATTTAAATTGCAACTTGTAATCCTTGGATAATTACATCGATTAGACTAATCAATTATTTGAATGTCATGACCTGATTGTCTCTTTATTTGTTTTTCCTACTCTTGAGAGGTATTCTAAACCCTTTGTCATATTTATTCTAATAACCTCTTTCTGGAGATATCCTTAGAATATACATAACTATCAAAATTTTCATGTTTTCTTCTCAAAACATGAGGAATTTTTGAATTACAATAAAATGATTGAGGCATTGGATTGTTTAAACCTCTTTATCTTGAGGCCTACCCTACATTTTTTCATCGTAAAGCCTTTAAAGATGATGAGTAGCCTTTATAGGAAGCCATAATACAAGTCTATTTTCCTTCCTACCCTAATTATTTTATGATTTTTCATGATTATTTATTTGAGCTTAAAAGAAGGTATTGTCGACTCATGGAACAATTTCTTGAATTTTTAATAAATTAAGAATGGGGGAGAGCCTCTTTATCATCTGGGTCAAAAAGGGTTCCAAACCTCTATTTTTGGACATTATGAGAGGTGCCCTTTGTTTAAAAAAATGTTTCAAACAAAGGGACCTTATAATCACTTGTTGGTTTGTGAACCCTTCTGACTCAACTAAGGTAATGGTGGTGATGAGATTCTATGATAAATATCGTGGAAGACATTTTTACAATGAGCTTAATTTTTGAATATCATGCACTATTATTTAATGAATTTAGCCTCCTATTTCAGGACTGAGGGTTATTTTCACATCTTTACCTACCAACCTCTAGCCACATAAACATCAGATATTTATTTGAAAAGCCCTCATGAAGTTTTTAAATCAAATTTTCTAAAGTGGAGAACTAAATCTCGTGAAAACCTATGGATAGAGTGTATATATATTTGAATGAGCATAACTTTGGTCAAAATTATCTTGAGTGTTGAGTATATTATTTGTAAGTTAAATCATCAAGTGTCTTGAATATATTTGAAAGGATGAAACATATGTTAAAATTGGATGAATGTTGTTAATTGAATTATATACGAGGCATGATTAAAATATCTCCTAGTTTGAAATTGTTTTGTATTCTTTTGGAAAATTTTTCCTGTAAGTTTTTATTTAAAATTATAATTAGCTAAATTGCTTCCTTTTTAAATATAGACTCTTTTAATTCGATGTTGATATTTTCTCGAGGACAAGAAAATGACTATGTATGGGGGAGTTTAATGCACCCGATTTGTGTATACATCATCATATACTCTATTTACAAATAAGAACAAGTTTATCAGAAATTACCTACTACTTATAGGAAAAATACTTTGATTTTGGTGATCTTTTTAATTTTCATAAGATTTATGGCCAAATGCACCAAACGGAGGAGAACCGAGAAAAATTTTCCAACTACACAACATATAATTATATACCCTTTGTGTACTTTCAAGCCCAGACATGGGTTGACCAGGACCAGTACATGTCCAAGTAAGAAAAATCCAGGACACGCCATGTTCCATTTTTACTCGCCCCGTACATCGTTCTATAAATAGTTGGTGGCCGAGAAGAGTCTACATTACCATGTGGCTGGATGAAGGAGACATGTCGTTTCCCATTTCTATATGCTGTTTATGAATTTCTAGAAGCGGTTGGTTTCCGAATATTGAGACTACACACTATGTATAGAAATGCTACACGTCGGGTACATTCACCTACCAGGTGGTGCCATGTTCCAAGTCAATGATGGTGTTTTAGGATGCCTACCACTGGAAAAAATAGAGGCAAAAACGCGTTGACAAAAGTTCACAGTGTGTACTTTTTCCACCTGTGGTGTACTTATTTTTTCTATAAAATGAGGCCTTGGCCTCCAGACTAAGGGGTGGTGTGGAGATAAATTATTGTCAAAAGGTTGAAGCCCTGAAATATTGATGCTCTGTCATCATACTACCACCGTTCATCCATCTACTAATGAATCATTCCTTTTTCAAAGTTCCAAGCATGATTTCATCAAGTATCAATAGATTTGTGTTTATCATATTCAATATGTTTAACTGAACACCCAGTGTGTTGGGGTTGTGGAAGCTGACGAGTTGTAATTTAAATTAAGTTGATTTGAATGTGTTTGTTTTAATAATATCTTCTTATTCTTCTTAAATCACTTCATATAATCACTAATAATTCTGTACCGGACCTAGGGAGGAATATTTCGGGATTCAAAAGAAGAATAAATATGAATAACTCCATGACCATTTTATGTATCTGTTGGCTCAAAATGGACTAATCCAAATAAATACCTGTTAAACACTAACTACCAGACCAAGGATTTAGTTTCTTTAAGATCTAAATATAATGATTACCAGAACAAGGAAACATTATTAAAAATTAAACCCGGAGTGTTGTGTTATCATGAACAACACAACCTCATAAAAATTTTGATTTAATA
Source organism: Viscum album (assembly GCA_963277665.1). Classification (NCBI taxonomy): domain Eukaryota; kingdom Viridiplantae; phylum Streptophyta; class Magnoliopsida; order Santalales; family Viscaceae; genus Viscum; species Viscum album. The sequence continues at coordinate 2,077,909,123 of OY728143.1, read as the reverse complement.
ATCAAATTATCACCAATCCATAACCCTAACACATTTCTAACTTTATTTTCAGAAAAAATCATATTTTCAGTTATTAAATTTTATTCCAGAAATTAATTTGTTAAAAGAATATTAAAAACCAATTGTTCTTTTTGTACCCAAACAACCAATAGAAATAAACTCTAAATTCAGCAAACCTCACTAAAAACAAAAATAAAAAGTATGTTAAGAAAGATAAAATAAGCTCTTAGTTACCTATGGATCGACCCCTTATAGGTGCTATATTGTTTAGGGTAAATATAATTTGGGACACTGAAAACATACCTTAGGTGAAATGACTCGGAAATAGTAAAAAACATAACAAACATTTCAGAACACAAACCTTCCATCCTACAACAACAGGCATGGAAAACAGGCAAGGAAGCCAAATGCTAACTAGGACCAAATGGTCGTAAATAGAACAATTCCTGAAAAAACACATCCAAAGCATAGATATAAAACCAATTTATATACAAATATCTTCTACACATGCATACAAGCATGGTGGGAAACCAACAAGTGTAAAACAGTAAACACGCAATACCCCGTTCAAGGGTATTGGTGAAATTTGCACATAATACTCAAAGACTTCAAACGAAAAGGAAAAAACCACCTACCTAGGGTTTAGAAGATCAATATACTAGAACCACAAGGCTTTAATCTCCTTGGAATGTCGAAGATCTAAAAAAACTTCTAAAACTTTCAACCCATGATAACTTAGAAAAGAGGAGGAATTGGGAAACAATGATCTGGAAGAAGGAATAGCATTCCGCTGCAGTTCCAATGCAACTAACAACGTTCGATTCAAAGAATAGATATAGGATCGAGGGGTTAGAAAAGTTTTGGAGCCATACGGTTTCTCTCGGTTGAACGAGACCTAGAAGAATACACTTCTGGTGACAAGATGTGACCCCAGTCCATTTAATGAAAAAAATCAAAATACTTGCCGTGTACTTTTGGAGTACAAGACCTATACTTACTGTTTCCGTACTCCACTTTAGACAGCATCTAAATCACCCAACACAACTGTGTGTGTGGCCGTGACATGCCCTTCATATTTCCTCCTGCAGCAATGAACTATACGGCGTGTACTCATAAAGTACACAGGGTGTACTTGAAAAATTTCCAAAAACTCATCTTTCCTCAAAAACTCCAGAAAAAGGAAAAACATACCTGAAAAGAAGGTTCAGGTTCTTACTAATGAGATTACCAACCCAATCTGAGATAAATCATGAACATTGTGATGATAATCTCGCAGCAGACTCAGGTACTAAATAGAAATGCAGATCTGGAGGAGTGCCCAAATCCCCCTAAGAAATAACACACTGCAATTGATTCATTTATGAAAAAATGCCTCCAATTTTAAATAGATAATCTGATACCATAATCAGTGAATAATGTATCAACTCCATTAAGATGATCTTCTAAACCCTTTTATTTTCTAATCAATATAAGGTTCTACCAACTTCCATTCATATGGATAGATAATATGATCTGTGGTGGACATTGATAACAAATAAAAAGGATGAGGTGTATATTGATGCGATGGGGTGGAATGAATTAGGAATTTTTTTTGATAAATATTTTACTCTAAATATCTAAAAGAAATTGGAAAGGTAATTCCTTCCATTCAATTAAAAAAGATGAAAAATAATTTGAGGATTATGAGGAAAATATTACAACACATTCACGATATGAATCCAGATAATCCATTACCCAATATTGAAAGGATGAATGAATATTTTTTGTGATAAAACATAATATATTAAAATCTTAACTGAACCGTGACTTCAAATTTAATGAGGAATTTTTTTTATGTGCCATTAAAATTGAAACGGGTATTGAATAATCTCAGGGGTAACGTGATATAAGATGTGGAAAGTGGAGTTTAATTTTGATGGTCTGATGGAGAAATATCATTTCCACCAGAAATTTCAACATCACACTTATCAAAGTTGTAGAAAGAAGCACCCCATAAATTTTTTAAGGGTGATGAGGAAGTGATTTAGGTGAGGGGAAAAAGAATAACGATCTGGTGATTTCTGATAGGAGAAACCAACCAATGAGATGCAGTAAATAAATGCTCATAAAAACCATCAATGCATTGTTTATTAATTCAAATACATGGAAATATGGAACATTGAAAAAAAATTCACTATGAAAATGGATTTTAAAGACAATTAACAACCTCCAAGATTGAAAATATGAGATTTTACCATCGCAAATGGTGAGGTGGATCCCGAAAATGATGTGGTGATATGTATGCTTATAATTAATTCATGAATTGAAATCTTACTTTTTGATTCTCGTTTTATGAATTCATATATATAATGAAATTTTGAATAATGATCCATACACTATCACAAAGAATGGAATTATTATAACGAACCATACTTTACATACATTGTTATTACTGCAGAATTGAAGCACACTTATTACAACAAATAACAAAACCAGGAAAGGACCATAGAGGTATAGAGTCTTTAGAAACTAAGAAACATAAACAACTGGTTCATAAAGCATCTACATTGTCTCCCATTTATTTCATCATATCTAGAGTCCCTTTTGGCATATCCTACTTAATAACCTTCTTCCTGACCTGGGGAAAGAAAACATACAAAAGGGTGAGCTCAAATGATTAGTAAGGGTAAACAAGAGAAATATCAATCACATCATATTCATAAGAACATAACATTTTAGAAATCTTAACCCATAAAAGAGATCATAATTTCATAACATGGGATAAATCATAGTAATGAAATGTAATCCCAATAATCATAACATAAAACATGAAACTTTGTGGAATACACACATAATCATAGATAATCATTTCTTAGCAGTCAAGACTCATAGCCAAGACTATCTTAGCGGACAAAGTCCATTTGTGAACCGAGTTCACTCCTCGTTTCAGTCCTGTTTCACTGAACCGGATTAACCTGCCATTCCAGCCGTGTCAATCTCATGAGATATAAATCTTTAACCAACGAATTGGAGGGATATATAAGTCCCACCCATCTCATAATGATACCATTCTTATGTGTGACACCAAATCATAAACCATACATCATAACATAACCCATGTAACAAAAATGGGAATCTTAAACATCATGCCATCATAACATAATCCATATAAGATAAAAGGACATCATAAAAATAATTCCATCATAACATAATCAAATCAATGTAAAAAAGGGGGATAGAAACAGAACCCTATACTATCTTAGATAGATAATAATTTCGATAAAACACTTGAACTCTATTCTTGATGAAAATATCTTTTCTACTTCAAAAACATTTTTCCTTTCTTAACATGTCATAAAATTTTAAACTAAAAGAAGTTGATTAATAATAAACTTGAAAACTAGTAAAGTAAGCTTCATGGAAATAATTTTTTAAAAACCAATTCATTCCGTATATGTTAAAAAAACATTCTTCTCGTACTTATGTTAGAAAAGTCAAAAAGTAACTCATACAAAAAATGACAAAAGATTCCTTTGATATATTTTAATAAAAACTCACTGAAGGGTAAAATTGGATATAAAAAATTGTAAAAGGGTATAAATATTACATAGTGAGGAAACATGTATGTGGATTATAAATATTCCCCAGTAAATTCTGAAGTATAAACAATCTCAGATAAAAATGAGATTGCGAGATTTTCCATTACCTTAGGTCTTATTTGCTTAGTAAGTGTCTAAACCTCATGTATAATGATTTAAATAATGTCATTGACTTATTACATAATCATAATCATTGTTATGATATCATATATGGTCATATTATTATCTTCTTATCAGATATATTTCATTGCTACTTGTTATTCAGGTGTTTATTACTTTTTGTTATTATGCTTGTTTTGTCGAAGAAATTTTCATTCTTATTTTTAGGTTATAGATACCTAATTTAAATAATGGTATTAGTGTAATATATATCATATTTATTCATTAAATTCAATTATATAATCAATATTCAATGAAGATCATGTAGAATGAGTCTCTTCACATCGTGGAGACGATATTCCGTACGTACGCACAAGCGATGATATCGTTCCCATGACTGTGGAATTGTATTGGAGTGTATGTATAATATTTCAGAATCAATATCACTTTACAATAATAATATATAGTTATTCTTTACACCATTATACACATCCAAGTAGGGTGGTGGTGGAAAATAGATTACACCACGGCGTGGAGACGATATTCCGTACGTACGCATGCGCGGTGATTTCATTTTCTGAAGGATGGATAGATGGTGAAATAGGTTTGTTTAATACGTATAATAACATATCAGTATATGAGTGATACTGATGTTATTACTTCAAAATTAAACAAATAAATAAAAATAAGTGGAAGAAGAAATAAAGTTGAAAGTATCGGTAACAGACATTACCTCTTCTTTAAAGCGCCTCTTTGAGACCTCCTCTTTGGGCACTAAAATTGGTCTTTGAAGAATACAAGGACCTCTAGTATGTCTCTAGGGAAGTGGAAAAGAGAATTTGTCTGGGGTTTGACGAGCATGAAGGCTCAATGTGGTGTGAGGAAGAGAGGGAGGAGGTGCCCTTTTATTAGTGAGGAGAGGGGCACCTTTGGAAAAACTAAAAATATTATTTTATTATAAAGCCATATTCGGTTTTTAATAGCTCCAAATTGATTTATTTAGAAGATAAGGTGGGGATGGGTCGAAATACTCTCATCCAATAGAATTTAGACAAGTTTAGGTATCTATTTTAACCTTATCATTTAGATTTAAATTTATGTTAAATAATTTTACTTTTACCGTGACTTCTTGTTTTCTTACACTATAAGGTTAATAAACATACTATAACAATCATAAAGAACCCTAAGTTTTTTATTATTAATATATAAAACCTTATCTAAATCATTTTTTCAAACCTTATATTTTTAGGAATAAAATAACAATTAATAATATAATATTTGTTTTAAAAACTATTTTATGTCAATTTTGACACTAATCATTAATTGATTTTTTTGAAAATCATAAAAGAATGATTATTTAGAAAAATGTTAATTAAATAAATACTAATATGTCATATTAACCTATAAAATTATTGTAATTTATAAAAAGTATCAAATTACATTTATTTGTGTATTTATACCATCAATTATGTCAATATTTCATTAATAAGATAATTACTGCATCATCATTGTGTCATGAATAAATTAAATTATTTAATGTCTAAAAATTACAAATAAACTATCATTATGTAGGAAATCCTTTTATATTTATAATTTATATTTAGAGTCTAATTTATCTTATGTATAACTCTATATTAAAAAGGATTCAGTTATTAAACATTGATTTTAACTATTTTAACCCTTCTTTAAAGAAATTAAGAATAAATGTCCTAATCTAATCCAAGTGGGCCTAAATGGTCATATTTTATTCCTAAGGATGTTTCTGGTCGAATTACACTTATACAATAGAATTGGGACATGTGTTAGGGTAATAATAATATCATTTTTACCCTTAATTAACCTATTTCATTTTAGTCGTGGTAAAAAAGTAAAAAGTTACTATTCACAAAATATTATTTTCATCTCATTGAACAAAATTTTAATCCTTGATATTAACCGTGTCTCACGGATTTTCAAAATTCCACTCACAGAAGCGGAAAAATTAAGTTTTATGTGAATTTCCAAATTCTTCTTGGAGGTGGGTAAAAGATGGTGAAAAGTTCAATAACCTTTTTATATATCTAAAATTATTATAAAATGACTCCATTGAATTGAATTGAACTTATATAGGTATTATGTATCAACTTTGAACTAAAATAAATTTAAATAAAATAAATAATTATTTAAATAAAAAGTCGGTTTTTAAATAGTAACCTAGTGTTTTCACTATTCATAAAAAATTGAAAGTTTTCAGAAAAATACCAAAATTTCACCCTAGGATAATTTCGATATTCCGAATCCAAAAATGAAGTCCATTTTTAAAGATAAAATTTATAAAATTTCAAAAAGTGGGTATTACTATTCATAACAGCTAGTTTTAATAATATTTTAATTGCATATCGTTGTTTAGTGAAACTTGGTATTGCGTACAACGCAAACTATCGAGGAAGGCCGCAGTTGCGTGTAAATAAATCCAAGCTTGTGTTGTGTGTAGTGAAATATTCCTTTGATGATTTTTATAAGATAAAAACAAAATATTTCTCATAAAAGTCTCGGGTGATACATTCTACCCCCCTTAAAATGAATTTTTTTCCCTCGAAATTTGTCACTTTGTAACAAGCAGATGAGGATAACCCTCCCTCATCATATCCTCATGCTCCCATGTAGCTTATTATAATTGGTGGTTCCTCCATAAAACCTTCACCAAGCGAGTGGTCTTGTTTCATAGGACTTTTTCGCTACGATCCAGAATCTCTATCTGATGTTCTTCATAAGAAAGATCTTGTTCTAGCGGTACAACTTCTGAGATGAGTACATGTGAAGGACCAGGTATCTACTTTCTCAGGATAGATACATGGAACGAAACGTGAACTAGAGAGAGATTCTGGTGAAGCACCAATCGGTAAGCTACCTTCCCAACACGATCTAGTATTTCAAAAGGACCGATATACCTAGGGCTCAACCTTCCCTTCTTTTCTAATCTCATTACTCTCTTCCAAGGAGATATTCATAAGAACAATTTATCACACACTTCAAACTCTTGGTCTTTTCTTCGGTTATCGGCATAAATTTTTTGTCAACTCTGAGCTGCTCTTATGTGTTGTTGAATAGATCAGATCTTTTCTTCCATCTCATCAACAAGATCAGGTCCTAATAGATTTTTTCCCCAATTTCATCCTAGCAAGTTGGAGTCCTGCATTTGTTTCCATAGAGTGCTTCATAAAGAGCCATCTGAATACTGGAGTGAAAGTTATTATTATAAAAAAATTCCACCAAATGTTGGTGTTGATCCCAACCACCTTTGAAATCCATAGAGCAAGTTCTCAAAATATCTTCAAGAGTTTGAATTGTCCTATCAGACTGACCGTCTGTCTGAGGATGATAAGCAGTGCTGAAACTCAACTCTGTATCCAGATTATGCTGAAGACTTTGCCATAACTTTAAGGTAAACCTCGGATCCCGATCAGATATAATAGAAAGTGGTACTCCATGCAATCTTACCACTTCCTTTACATATATCATGGAAAGCTGATTCAGAAGGAAATATTCTCTAATAGCAATGAAGTGTGCAGACGTTATAAGACGATCAACTACGACCTAGATAGAATTATTGCCTTTGGATGTTTTAGGAAGTCCGGTGACAAAGTCCATAGTGATGTTTTCCCATTTCAATTCAGGTATGGATAACGGTTGTAACATCCCCTTAGAATTCTGTCTCACGGATTTACATTCCTAACAAACCAACCATCAAGAGACATATTTAGCAACCTCTCTTTTCATTCCATCCCACAAGAAGTACTCTTTTAGGTCCCTATACATCTTCGTGCTTCTAGGATGAATAGAAAATGAAGAACTATGAGCCTCATACCGCAACTACTTCTTTACTTCTGGGATGGGAGGAACACAAACCCGATTCCTAAACCTTATTATTCCATCATAATCAAGGTTGAATTAAGGAACATTTATCACCTTCTTTTGTAACTCTACATATTCTTTCTGTGCCTCTTTAATCATTACATGTATAGATGGTTGAACATTCATTTGAGAAAGATATGATTTTCCCCTTCCATTATAATTCCAAGATCCATCCTTTGTAAATCCAAAAATATTGGATCTTTTGTGATCCTCATCATGGATAAACTAGCATGGTCTTGACGACTTAATGCATCTGCCACCTTGTTTACTTTTCTAGGGTGGTAATGAATTGAGCAGTCGTAAACCTTAATCAGCTCCAACCATCTTCATTGGCTCATATTCATCTCCTTTTGTGTGAAAATATATTTTAAACTTTTTTGATCAGTATAAATTTCACACCTTTCTCCATAAAGATAATGCCTCCCAATATTTAATGAAAAGATTACCACACCTAACTCCAAATCATGAGTTGGGTAATTTTTCTCATGGATTTTCAACTGTCGTGAGGAATAAGCTATAACCATATCGTTTTGCATGAGAACACACCCCAATCCCTTCATGGATGCATCATTGTAGATCACAAACCATTATCCACTACAAGGTAGTGTGAGCACAGGTGCACTGGATAACCTTCTTTTCAACTCCTTGAAATTCTCTTCACATTCCTCTGTCCAAACAAACTTAACTCCTTTCCGAGTCAACCTGGTGAGTGGAATAGATAATCATGAAAAATCTTTTACAAAACATCGATAATATCCAGCCAAACCATGAAAACATCAGATCTTAGTTATTGTTGTTGGTCTCGACCATCTTTCGATAACCTCTGTTTTTGCTGGATCCACAAATATCCCCTCGTTTGAGATTATGTGACCCAAAAATGCAACTTTATGAATCCAAAATTCACACATGGTAAATTTGGCTTAAAGCTTCTGCTTCTTCAGGGTCTTCAATATAATTATCAAGTGATCTTCATGTTCTTCCTTGCCCTTTGAATATAAAAGAATATCATCTATAAAGACTACCAAAAACTGATCAAGATAGTCTCTAAAGACTTTATTCATCAGATCCATGAACATAGCAGGGGCTTTAGTAAGACCAAATGGCATCACTATAAATTCATAGTGTCTATACCTTGTACAGAAAGCCGTCTTTGTTATATCGTCCCCTTTGACCCTTAATTGATGGTACTCTGAATGATGATCAATCTTGGAAAAGTATTGAGCTCCATGTAGTTGGTCAAATAAGTCATCAATGCGTGGGAGAGGATATTTTTTCTTGATAGTGATATTTTTAAGTTATCGATAATCAATGCAGAGTCTCATTGATCCATATTTTATTCTTAACAAACAGAACATGTGCTCCCCAAGGTGATGCACTAGGGCGTATGAATCCCTTGTCAAGATTCTCCTGGAGTTTCTTCTTCAATTTTTGCAACTCAATTGGGGATATTCTATAAGGTGTCTTTGAAATAGGTAAAGCACCCGGTACGAGTTCTATTGAAAACTCAACTTCACGATTTGGTGGAAGACCCAGTAATTCCTCCGGAAAGACATCATCAAACTCCCGTATAATGGGCATATTCTTAATCGTGAGTTTCTCACCAACCATTTGAGATAAATTACCTTCATTTAGTGGAATCAAGACCCATAAGATGGCATAAATTTCCACTGGAAGGTTATGTTCATCCTTGCATTGATAGACGATCATAGATTGATCTGGAATATGAAATGTGAATTCCCTTCCTTGGAAATTGATATGAGCTCCATATAAAGAAAGCCAATCCATGCCAAGAATCACATGAAATTACACTATAGGAAGGATCACAAGATTTTCAGTAAGCACATTCCCACAAACTTCAATTAGAGAAGAATTATAAACTTTTGATGCGACTGTTGTTCCATTAGGGGTTGTCACAGCTAAATAAACATCTAATTGTTGAGGTAATACAATGATACCATTAGAAAATTCTATAGAAATAAAAGAGTTTGTGGATCCAGAATCAAATAAAACATTTTATACTTTAGAGTGTATGGTAAGTGTACCTTTCACCACTTCGTTATCATACTCCACATCGCTGATAGAAATTGCATGTAACTTTCCATTGTCTTTAGACTTAAGAGTTTTTTGACGTCGATCATCATCAATAACCCTTGGATTATGGAATTTATTGGCATAATGCCCCATTTCCTTTCACTTGAAACATTGAAGTGTAGGAGGTGCACTCTGTGTAGCCTTTTATTTTTTTCGCATCACTAGACATATTCTTCCCATCATTGCGACATTCAAATGCCTGATGACCTTCCTTTCCACATTTGAAACATTTACTTGTCCCTTTAAGACAACTCCCTCCATGTTTTCTTCCACACTTTGAGCATAAGGGAAAACTCATCATCTTTTCAGTGTGCTCTTTAGATTTTCCTTTGAATTTCATTTTCCTCTTCTTATCAAACCTATATGACTGATGGGTTACTCCAATCTCCATAATAACTTTGAGAGCACGTCAAAAAACTTCCTCGTAGCTATTGAAGTCCCTTATGGATAACTCCCTTCGAAGGATCGGTTTTAAGACACTGAAGAATTGATCGATCTTACTCTCAGGTTGGATAATAATACCAGAAGCATACCTTGCAAATCTTGTAAAATGTTCTTCACAGGTACCAACAAATTCATCATCCTTTTGCTTTAGTTAAAGTAACTCCTTCTCTATATTTGTTCGAAGAATACGAGGGAAGTATGTATTGAAAAATAAGTTCTTGAACTCGTCCCATTCCATGGACTCAATTTCATCTCTTGGATTCTTATTCTTGATAAGATTCCACCATTGATAAGCTTCACCTTCCAAACGATAAACTGCTAAGATGACTTTATCATGTTCAGAACATTGAAGAACTGAAAATATCTTTTCAGTGGTACTGATCAATTGTTCAGCCACTAATGGATCAGTAGACCCGCTGAATGAGGGTGGATGCTGCCTCATGAAGGATTCAACAGAATGTTGCTCCTTCCTTTACTCGTTTGGATGTTATGCATGATTCATAGCTTGAGAAAGTTGTGTGAGCATGGCTACAAGATTTTTCATTCCATATCCCATAATGTTTGGTTTCTCAGGAGGATAATCATTGCATTGCCCATTACATTCCACATTAACACGGTTTTTTCAGGTACCAGCCATTGACTAAAACCAAGAAGAATAGTGTGAGAAACACTAATTATAATAGGAAAACCACATAATCAAGAATAATATTTCACACTTAAGGTATTTTCATAGGTTGTTCATGGCCATTTTTAAAACACTAAGGTTGTGTTCTATGCTTAGACTTATCCTTAGTGTTCTTACTAAGGCTTTCACATCCTAGTTTCCAAAGGTTGACTATACCTTTCCTCTGGTACCAACTATAACGACCCATAATTTACATAAATTGTTATTACTTCAGAATTGAAGAACACATATTACAACATATAACAGAACCAGGAAAGGACTGTATAGGTATAGAGTCTTTAGAAACTGGGAAACATAAACAAATGGTTCATAAATCATTTACATTGTCTCCCATTTATTTATCATATCTAGAGTCCCTTTTGGAATATCCTACTTAATAACCTTATTCCTGACCTGGGGAAAGAAAACATACAAAAGGGTGAGCTGAAATGCTCAGTAAGGGTAAAAAAAATAAATATCAATCACATCATATTCATAAGAACATAACATTTTGGAAATCATAACCTGTGAAAGAGAACATAATTTCATAACATGGGATAAATAATAGTAGTGAAATGTAATCCTAATAATAATAACTTAAAACATGAAAATTTGTGGCATACACACATAATCATATAGAATCATTTCTCATTAGTCATGACTCATAGCCAAGACTATCTTAGTGGAAAAAGTCCATTTTTGAACCGAGTTCTCTCCTTGTTTCAGCCCTGTTTCACTGAACCAGATTAACCTGCCATTCCAGCCATGTCTATCTAATGAGATATAAATCTTTACCCAATGCATTGGAGGGAGATATAGGTCCCACCAGTCTCAGAATGATACCATTCTTATGTGTTCCACAAAATCACAAACCATACATCATAGCATAACCCATGTAATAAAAATGGGAATCTTAAACATCATGCCATCATAACATAATCCATATAAGATAAAAGGACAGCATAAAAATAATTCCATCATAACATAATCAAATTAATGTAAAAAATAGGGATAGAAACAGAACCATATACTATCTTAGATGGAAAATAATTTTGATAAAACACTTGAACTCCATTCTTGAGGAAAATATCCTTTCTACTTCAAAAACATTTTTCCTTTCTTAACATGTCATGCAATTTTAAACTAAAAGAATTTGAGTAAATATAAAATTGACAAATTGTAAAGGAATCTTATTGGAAATAATTTTTAAAAAATCCATTCATGCCGTATATGTAAATAAAAACATTCTTCACGTACTTATGTCGAAAAAGTCAAAAAGTACCTCATATGAAAAATGACAAAAGATTCCTTTCATATCTTTTACTAGAAACTCACCGAAGGAAAAAATTGGATTTAAAAAATTGTAGAAGGATATAAATATTACATATTGTGGAAACATGGATGTGGATGATAAATATTCCCCAATAAATTCTGAATTATAAACAATCTCAGATAAAAATGAGATTGCAAGATTTTCCCTTACCTTAGGTCTGATTTGCTTTGTAAGTGTCCGAACCTCCTGTATAATGATTTAAATAATGTCATTGACTTATTCTAGAATCATACTCACTGTTATGATATCATATATGGTCATATTCATAGCTTCTTATTAGTAATATTTCATTGCTACTTGTTATTCGGGTGTTTATTACTTTTTGTTCTTCTGCGTGTTTTGTCAAATAAATTCTCATTATTATTTTTAGGTTATAGATAACTCATTTATAGAATGGTATTAGTGTAATATATATCATATTTATTCATTAAATTCATTTATATAATCATTATGCAATAAAGATCATGTAGAACGAGTCACATCACATCGTGGAGACGGTATTCCGTACGTACGAACGAGCGATGATATCGTTTCCATGACAGTGGAATTGTATTGGAGTGTATGTATAATATTTTAGAATCAATATAAATTGACAATAATAATATATAGTTATTCTTTACACCATTATACACATCCAAGTAAGGTGGTGGTGGAAAATAGATTACACCACGGCGTGGAGACGGTATTCCGTATGTACGCATGCACGGTGATTTCGTTATCCGTAGGATGGATAGATGGTGAAATAGGGTTGTTTAATACTTATAATAACATATCCGTATATGATTGATACTGCTGTTATTACTTCATAATGAAACAAATAAATAAAAATAAGTGGAAGAAGGAATAAAGTTGAAAGTATCGGTAACGGACATTACCTCTTCTTTAAAGTGCCTCTTTGAGACCTCCTCTTAGGGCACTAAAATTGGTCTTTGAATAATACCAGGACCTCTAGGAAATTTATAGGGAAGTGGAGAAGATAATTTTTCAGGGGTTTTCCGAGCTTGAAGTCTCAAAGTGGTGTGAGGAAGAGAGGGAGGAGGTGCCCTTTTATAAGGGAGGAGATGGGCACCTTTGGAAAAACTAAAAATATTATTTTATTATAAAGCCATATTCGTTTTTTCATAGATCAAAATTGATTTATTTCGAAGATAATGTGGGGATGGGTCGAAATAATCTCATCCAATATAATTTAGACATGTTTAGGTATCTATTTTAACCTTATCATTTAGATTTAACTTTAAGGAAAATAATTTTACTTTTACCGTGTCTTCTTCTTTTCTTAGACTATAAGGTTAATAAACTTACTATAACAAGCCAAAAGAACACAAAGTTGTTTATTATTAAAATATACAACCTTAGATAAGTCATTTGGACGAACCATAGATTTTTAGGAATAAAATAAAAATTAATAATATAATTTTTGTTTTAAAAACTATTTTATGTCAATTTTGACACTATTTGGTAATTGATTTTTGTGAAAATCATAACAGAATTATTAGTTCAAAAAACATTAATTAAATAAATACTAACATGTCCTAGTAACCTATAAAATTATTTTAATTCCTAAAAAGTATCAAATTACATTTATTTGGGTATTTATAACCTCAATTATGTCAGTAATTCATTAATAAGATAATTACAGCATCATCTTTGTGTCATACATAAATTAAATTATTTAATTTCTAAAAATTAAAAATAAAATATAATTATGTAGGAAATATTTTTAGATTTCTAATGAATATTTATAGTTGAATTTATATTTTGTATAACTCTATAATGAAAATTATTAATTATTAAACTTTGATATTAACTATTTTAACCCTTATTTAAATAAATTAATAATAAATGTCATAATCTTATCCAAGTGGGACTAAATTGTCATATTTTATTCCTAAGGATGTTTTTGGTCGCATTAAACTTATCCAATATAATTGGGACATGTGTTAGTGTAATAATAATATCATTTTTACCCTTAATTACCCTATTTACTTTTAACCGTGGTAAAAAAAGTAAAAAGTTACTATTCACAAAAAATTAATTTCATATCATTGAACCACATTTTAGTACTTGATATTAACTTTGTCTCTCGGGTTTTCGAAATTCCACTCATAGAAGTAGTAAAATTAAGTTTTATGTGAATTTCCAAATTCTCCTTGGAGGTGGGTAAAAGACGGTGAAAACTTCAATAAAATTTTTATATATCTAAAATTATTATAAAATGACTCCAATTAATTGAATTGAACTTATATTGGTGTTATGTATCAATTTTGACCTAAAATAAATTCAAATAAAATAAATATTTATTTAAATAAAAAGTCGGTTTTTAATTAGTAACCCAGTGTTTTCAGTAGTCATCAAAAATTGAAAGTTTTCAGAAAAATACCAAAATTTCACCCTAGGCTAATTTCGATATTCCGAATCCAAAAATGAAGTCCATTTTGAACGATAAAATTTATAAAATTTCAAAAATTGGGTATTATTATTCATAACAGCTAGTTTTAATAATATTTTAATAGCATATCGTTGTTTAGTGAAACTCGGTTTTGTCGAATAAATTCTCATTCGTACAAGGTACATGAAGGATGAGTTCATTGTAATTCCATTCCGACAGACTAATGCTCCAAAATTATTCATGGACATGATGATTATATTTGTTATATATTACCTCAAAAAATATATTATAGTCCTTATAGATGGTATTCTAATATACCTGAAAATCAAAGAGGATTATGTAGAATATCTGAGAACTATTCTAATGACCTTATAAAAGGAGAAGAATCCTTCCAAGTAAAAAAATTTCTGTTCTTCTTGAAAGATGTCTCATTCCTGGGGTGTATCATAAAAAAATGAGATATACGTGGAACCTTTTAAAAGAGAAGCAATTAAACAATGGCTAAGATCATCATATAAGACAGAAATATGTAGTTTCCTTGGATTATCTAGGTATTGTCGTCGAATTGTGAGAAATTTCCCAATATTTTCAAAACCTCTAACCAAGATAACTCAGGACTCAAGTTTTATTGGAATGATGAATGTGAAGAGATATTTAAGGAGATGAAAAAGAGACTTATCAATGCACCTATGCTTACACTATATACAGGTGTATAACTCTTCCTAGTATTCAATGAAGTATCAAAGAAGGGATTGGGATTTGTGTTAGTGAAAAATGAAAAAGTGATAGACCCTTCTTTGAGTAAGTTAAAATCTCAAGGATAGAACTACCCAACACATGATCTAGATTTGGCTTTAGTGATATCCTCTTTGAAATTATGAGAGTATTATCTCTTTGTGGAGAAGTGTAAAACATATATGGGTCACAACGTCCTAAAACATATATTTACACATAAATAGATGAATTGGAACCAAATATTTTTGTTAGATATGGTTAAGGACTATGATTTCTCAATCCTCTATCATCCAGGGAAACCAAATAAAGTGGAATATGCATTATGTTAAAAGGTTCCACAAATGAAATCACTACTAAGAATATGGAAGGATACAATCTTCTTTTATTTGAAAATGATGGACATGGGAATCATAATGGAATGAATATAATCAATCCTTTAACAAATGATTGCTCAACCATCCCTTCTATCGAGGTTAACTGACGCTTGAATGGATGATGTTCGAATTCAGAAGAATGTGGAATCCATATGAAAAGGAAATTCCCCAGATTTAAATGTTAATGATGAATTTGTTTTGATATTTGTGTGGAGTTTCTAGGTACCATAAAATACCGAGTTAAAGAATTATTTATTGAATGATACATATAGATCAGCCATCTCCATCCATCAAGGAAGCACAATGATGCATCATAATATTTGAGAACATTATTGGTGGGACAATACGAATTAAGAGATCATTGAATATAAATCATGATTTCTTGTATGTCATAAATTGAAAGCATAAGGGAATAAATCCATGGAGATGATGAAACCATTACCCTTACCTACATGGAAATTGGAAAACATCAATGTGTACTTTTTCAATCGTATTACAAATAAATGAAGTGGGAATAATGCTACATGGGTTGTGGTGGTTTATATTACAAAGACTACAGACTGCATTATGATTTTATAGGATTTATCATTTGACCAAAATACAAGGATAAAAATTAGAGAAGTGGAGAGGCAATATGAAACACCACTATCGATTATATCCGATCGAGAACCATGACATAACACTATGTTCTGGAATAGTCTCCTAAACACTCTAATTATAGAGTTGAATTTTAGAATGGATTATCACTTGAAAACCGATGTCTAATCTATGAGTATTGTCTACACTTGATAGTACATGATGAGATCATGCTCATTTTATTTCAATGGAGGATGGGATCATCATCTTCCTTTTTCATGATCTCATACAACAATAGTTTCCACTTACACATCCAAATGGCTCTTGATGAATACCTTTATATGGAAAGGTGGATAATAATTCTATTATGGGATTATGTAGGGGAACAAAAACTGTTAGGTCCTAAAATGGTTGATAAATTGGTAGAATATGTCAAGGCCATTCACCAACACCTTAAAGCTGCTCACAGTTGACAAAAGAACTACGACGAAAATCAATTGCAGGACCTAGAGTTTGATGTTAGAGACATGGTATTTATTTCCATATCTACATGGAAGAAATTCATGAAATTTCGAAAGAAGGGAAACCATATTTGAAGACACATTGGTATTTTTTGAATGCTTGATTTCATTAGATAGGTGGATTATAGACAACCACTTCCATCTATCCTATCTCAAGTAAACGATGTATTCCATGTATCCCTCTTGAGGAATTACATACAAGAACCCTCATATGTACTCATTTCAAAGGTGGTTCCATTGGATAATGATAATTCCAATGAATAAAAATTATGGAAAACGTTAGATCATAGAGACAAATCTCTATGAAATAAGACAATGCACCTTGTCATATTCCAATTGAGAAACCACATGTTTGAAGAAGCGATGTGGGAACCATTAGAGGCGATGAAATAAAGGTAACCTCATCAGTTTGTGTGTGGTCAATGAGAATTTTGAGGGTGAAATTTATTAAGGGAGAATATTATAAGTACCCAAACAATTATAAATATAATTTTTCTTGTGATTTAATTAAATTTATTATTAATTAATATTATTATAAAAAACACATGAACTTATTTGACTTTATTTCATTATATTTAAAAGACTGTGAAGCATCATTAATTTTAATTATACAGATTTCGAGTAGTGATCACATGATTAATTTACATATATGGTATTGAAATATTAAATTGACATAGACAAAGTAAATTATGTCCTCAACTTGTAGGATTTTACCCTATGAAGCCCATTTATCAGAGCATTAAAGGGAGAAAACATCACTCCATGTTTCCAAGACCAAGCCAAAGATGAGATCCAATAACTTAAGTATGAGAAAAATTATTTTTATGATAATTTCAAGCACATCAAGATCATTTCCCAAATCATATATATCCATCAACCCATTAAACTCTCACAGTCTAACACCTTACTCTTAGGACATTTTCCATTTTATGAAATGGATGTCTATGAAAAACTTAGAAATTTGAGTATGTAAATTTTTTTGTATATAATAATTAGTATATTTTAATCATTTTATTTTTACAATATGATTATTTTTATTTATATAATAATACAAAAATAATATTTTCAGGTAATAATAAAATTCATGTAATGAATTTATTTTGATGAATTAATGGACTTTTGAAATAAATAATACGCTAATAAAATATTATTAATAAATAGTTTTTATTAAATATAATTTATAATTAAAGAGACAATATTTCAGACTTATTCATGTCTAATTTAGTTATTTAAACCCCACTAATTTATCATTTTACTGGAATTTCATTGATTTTGGATTTTAGGGATCTGTTGACCTTGAAATTCAAAATTGTAAAATTTTGGAATTTTATCTTCATTTAATGGGTTTCGTATTTCTGGAATATTTTTTTTAATATTGATAAAATTGACTGGTTCTTTTTACAGTATTTATATGTTTAATGGTATAAATTTTTACCAATGGGGTTAGGTCTTTATTTGGAATTCTAGATGTTCAAAAAACAACTATTTGTAGAGAGCTGTTCTTGCCGGCAGAATCGACCCACCCAATTAAATGGGAGTGTAACTCATGAAAATGATATCCAAAATAATTTATTTTAACTTGAGATGAGATATGACTCAATGGGTCATGTCCATGATAGTTTTCAATGTATAATTAACTACATAGTTCCATCTTTGAGCAAGTCAAAAAAGTATAAGATGAAGGGTTCCCTAGAGTAGCAAAATTCATATTTAGAAATAAATTCATAAACTTTTCAAAATGTTCGAAATTCATGTATAAAATCACGGATAAAAAGGGGTATTAATTTTGATAATATGTTTAGAAGATTCTAAAGGAATATTTTTCTAGGATAGTGGATGGAAATGAGAAAACATCAGGGAAACAGATTCGGAATAATAGAATTTCCCTCCCTCCTCCCCTTTGTATTTTCATATCCTTATCATTACAATGGTGGTTGACTAGAGAGTGAAAAAGTGAGTTTGAGATAGACATCATGATTAATACTATATGAATTCATTATAAAATTTACAATATGTGGGTTTCTCTAGAAATTCAATGCTATGCCCGAAGTGGTTGTGGACGATGAAAACAGACGTATAATCTCTTTCGAGATTTATTCCTATTGTCTAATACCTTTTTAATCATCACAAGAACACATATTTTTTAATGAATTTTGTTTTTTATTTATTTAATATATTATCATCATGTATGGTTTTTCAATATATGAATTATATTCATTTATTTCTCTCTTTATATTTATTCGCCGATGTCTTGTCATTGAGCATAGTGATTTCAATTTAGATCGATTTCTAAGAGGTCTTCATGTAATTGAATCACTTCTATTGGAAGGAAAATAATAATATTAAGGTATAGATTTTATATCTATGAAAATTTTAGTGTTTAATTGGGGTTCCTTGGTTTGGCATTGAGAAATTCAATTTCGAAATATCTTTTTAGACAAGGACGAGGGGAGTGTCCGAGTGGTTGAAACATGTCCACAACTGCTATTTTAGTAATTATTTCAAACCCCTTTTTTAAATCAATTTTATGCCTTTATGTGAAATTTTATTTCACTTTGTTTCATATTTATATTCTTTTATATAAATTTTAATCAATTCCCCAAGTTTCTATATTAATAAAATAAAACAAAAGGGATTGCTTTGTAACTGAAATTGCAAACCCCTTAAGGGGAAATCTGGGGTTTACTATATTTAATTCCACTTAGAAATAATTTTCTTGTTTTAGGTATTAAAAAAACCATCACATTAACATAAACCATTTATAGATAGGTTTCTTGTGTGGATTTTGGAAAAATTGTTGTTGCATGACCTAGAATTTTAACCATAACTTGTTACCATTGGATTCTGAAATTGACTGAACATTTCACAATAGGGTTAGATCTATTTGAAATACACCTTTCCAACATTGCAAATACTGTTGTGGAACCCATAGAAGAAACTTGGTTGAACATTAAATATCAATGGATGACAAAAAAACATCAAAGAATAATATTCATATTATGATGAAAATCAAAATAATCCCATGGAATATCCAGATTCATCTATTTTTTTTGAAACTAAATAATTATTCATCAAAAGACATTGAAAATTTAATGGATTTTCTAGTGAATATCTATATAAAAACCTTCAGTAATTTATTTATCATTTTGTAGACATGATATATCAAATATTTGATCAATACAAATGAAATTGTGCTCATTTTCTTTTTCTTTAGAAGGTGTTTCCAATGAATTAGTTTTCTATTCACATTCAATATTGATTATATATAAGAATGAATTAAAGAAACTTTTCCATCAAAATAATTTACCTACTTATATAACTACTTCCATTCAAAAGGAGATTTGTGGAATTAAGAAAACTCACTATGAAACTTTCATTAGTACCGGGAAAAATTGAAAAGACTCTATTTCAGTTTACCCCACCATCAAACCAGTGACCAAAAAATAATTAAATATTTCTATGAAGGACTGTGTATCACTGATAGAAGCTTGACTTATTTGGAAATGATAGGGGATTTATTTGATAAAACACCGGCTGGTGCTAGGACATTAATTACAAACATGTGAAAAAATTATCACCATATTTTCATAAGACTAGTTCATTATATAAAATTTATCCATGAATTCCCCAAAAGTAGTTCTAAAAACAACATGAATATATGTCAGCATTATGATCTTACCACTATATTTTAATCAATTATGTTGTTACGAAACCCATTAAACCACTACATCCTAATGGAAAATTCCAAATGCATGTTAATTATATAATCTCTTCTTCTAATGATCATTTTTTGAAAAATTCCCATAAATGCAATACAATTTTGAGAACTACAATGCTGTTTTTCTTAGAAAACCCTATAAATCAACAGAAAAATTACCATTTCAAACTAACCTAAATTTCTATCAAGGCTAGAACAACTACTCTAATTATTGATTTCGACATCCTGAACAAGCCATAATCGTATTCCAAGAAAAATCAAGTAATTTTCAATGAATATATTCTAATGAGTAGGCCAATTTTCATTATGGAAGAAAAATTTAGTCTACACATCCCACCAAATGGTCAGATAATATCCTTAATGAATCAATGAAGAAACGACAAGAATCAATGACACAACACCAATAATTGTAAATATTATAGAATAACATGATGAATACCTTGATTAATCAAATAGGTCCACTTTCATCACATATTAGTTTCATGAAAAATTGAATTGTTGGTAGATTTAAGTAACAACATCATATGAATCTGAGAGATAATGGGAATGTAAATGTGATGTAAATTGAGATTAGTATTGTTATATGATTTAATACTGCCCAAAATGAGACATTAAATCCTCATACTAAAACTGTTAATGAGAATAAAACCACTAGTGGAAATACAGGAAGATATGAATTTTATTTGAAAGGAAACACAATGTGAAGAGAAGATTTTTTTTGAAATAACATTGATGTATAGTAAGGGGAAGTCTGGTCCTTTTGTTTTTCAATGAAGTCCTCGTAATAGCCCAAGAAAGTCAAACCACCACTTACTTGTCATATTAGTGAACCCTTAGTGTATTTTATTGAAGAAAAAAAGTTGGAAAATGATGTATTTGAAACATTTATGAAGTTTCAAGTAAAAATAATTTTATATGATGTTTGGAAACAAATTCCATAGCAAGTTAATTTTATGAATGAAATGTGTACTCCAAAGTGGGAATTCGAAGGAGTTGATGAGGTCAACTTAGGGAGGAATGCTTCATCTATAACTCAACATGAATTTTATTTGAAATTTAAATAACTAGGATATTTTACCATTCCCTTCACCAATTTCAAATGTTAATACAAGGTTGAAATTATTAATTTATGATCCTCTAACTATGTAATGAAATATTCTGTTTACTCATCTCTTCAGGTTGGATAAATGAAACCCTATGTAATTATAATTAAATAATCCCAATGATATACTACAATGCTTGTTGAATTTATAGGGAATTTTCTCATTTTTAATGGATTTATATGAATTTGATGTGGAAGATTATTGGTTTAATACCTATGAAGCACCCATTCTAGTGGGACCATTTTTAAAAAATGAAAAAGAAATAATCAATTTTCACAAAAGATATCTTTCACTAGAGTTTGGAAGGTAATTTGTTCATTTTAATATTTTAATTCCATGAAACACCTATTTGAGTATCATTCACCCCCAATGTAAACATGATTAATTGGTTTTCCTCAAAGATGTTCCCTGATTTTTCCCCTGATGAAAACCATATACAATGTTACAGGATGGAAATTTGTTTCTTACTGAATATGGTCAACAAGAGAGTGAAAAAGAAGTATATAATGAGACTTGGAATATATAGAATACATTAAAAGAGTCACTATATATTTGAGTTTATTATTATTACTTTTTGTACATCCTTGAACTTTCTTATGGTCTCCTTAGAGAATTATCCAATTTTTAACATGAAACAAATCAAGATTACCTGGAACGTAAAACTCATAATGACTTTACATTAAAATTTGGATTATCACTAAAATATAATGCTTGTGAGAAGTGACATTTTATAAATGAAAATAACCCACCTATTTAATAATTAATACCACTTATTGAGAACAAAAAACATTACTTCTTATGGGGGAATGAAAAACTACCAGTCATCATTTCAAAAGATTTTTTTGAGAGACTTGGAGGAAAAATGGTTAGGGGACCTCAAAACCCACATGAAAGCCACATGATTGACTCTATCTAATTTAACTAGAATTATCCCATTAATATTTATGCATTTAATTTTGTTTGAGTAAAATTTTAAACCATTGAGTTTAAGGATATTGAACCCAACACTTTTAGAGGTCATCAATAAGGAATTAACCACCAAGATGGATGCTAGAATTGTTTCCCATTTCTATCATTCAATAGTAAATTAATATCTTTGCTTTCCCAAAACAAGTTATCCTTACAATCTAAAAAATTAAATTTGTGCACCTTTACTATTAATGATTCCATATAAATAGAAAATGGGCATTGATTATAGGATGCTCAATTTTTTTCAAGGAAATACCACATCCCATTCATATTCCTTGATCATGTACTTGAATGCCATATTGGAAAAACACACTATTCTTTTCAGGATGGATTCTAAAATTATTTAAAAATTCACATTACACTAGAGGTTGAAGAGAAAAATAAATTCACATGTCACATTGGAACCATTTCATATTGGAGGATTCCCTTCAGTTTTTATAATTCTCCTAGAACATTTCAAAGGTGTATAATGATCGTTTTATATGAATTTATAAAAACATGTATAGAAGTTTTAATAGATGACTTAACTATTTATGGATCATTGTTTGAATGTTTTTAACAAATTTGGGATCATCATCTTGAACCATTAATTTATATGAATCTAGAAGTCAATTATAAAAAATTCTATTTCATGGTGGGTATGAGAATTTTTCTTGGTCATGTTTTTTGGAATGATTGAATTCAAGATGATAAATACCAATTTGATCTCATATATTCATTTCCATAACCAAAAAGAGTGTGATATGTGATATCTAACACTGTTCATTCATGTCCTTATATGTGATTCATAATGGATTTTCGTATATTTTCACTCCCATTTTCTACATTGGTTAAAAAATATTCCCTCAATTTTCTATGATGATAATGGTAAACATGCCTTTTCTGTGAGGAAACAAAAAATGATAACCCCTCCCATTATTCAACCTCAAAAATGGGACTTTTCTATTGAAATCATGACTGATGCTTATGAATTTTCTCTTGGGGATGTTTTGATTCACTTGTTGGAAAATATATTATTTGGTTTCAAATATATTTAGAACTGTAGACCATGATCTATAAAACTACAAAAAAACCAAGAAGGAACTTCTTGTTTTTGTCCATTCATTAGACAAATTATGATGATATTTTTTGGGCATGAAAGTTAATATCCTCACAAATCATTCTGAAATAATACTTTAAATGAAGAAACATGATAATAAATGGAGACTATTGAGATGGATCTTTCTATTATTGGAGTTTGATGTTGAAATAATGTATATGAAAGGATGTAAGAAACTGGTTTTTAGTATTTTATATACGATAACATCTATTTTGAATGAGAAAACTCAAATATATCCACCAATTAAATTATCCTATCTAGATGAGGATTTTTATTCTTGTTTGGTTGGAAGATCATAGTTTGATTATGTTGTGAATTATTTTTCTACTAATGAAGCACCACTACTTTTCAAAGAAATAAATTTCTATATTTTTGAATGATTAAATGAATTACAATGGGGATGATTTTTATATAGGTCATGATGGTAGTGATCAAATGATTAAGATATGCATTTCAAATTATGAATTTAAATCTATCCTACAATTTTTTTCACACTTTGATCTATTAATTCAACATTGGTAATAATTGAAATGAATTACAAGTTCTTCATTCTAGTTTGTATTGGCACACCATTTTTAGATTTGATTTTTAAATTTATAGTACCTGCAAAAATTGTGAATTCCAAGGAAACATTATTGAAAGTAATGCGATTCCAAAACAACCACTTTTGTATTTTATTTTATTTGATATATTTGGTGTGGATTTCACTTTTTTTTTTCACAATTATATTGGATATCTCTAAATCATGATTTTAGTTGATTATGTATCCATGTGGGTAGAGGACATTCCCACAAGAGGCCATGATGAAAAAACTATGACCAAGTTTTTTAAAGGAAACATGTCTTCCTAATTTAGATTTCCAATGTTTCTAATGAAAAATAATGGTACAAACTTTTTAATAGGTAAATGGAATATATTTTTAGTAATTATAGGATTCAGCATATGGCATCTACACCCTATCTTCCTCAAAAAATGGAATAGATTAGTTGTAGAATAGAGAAATCTAACATATTCATGAAAAAAGTAAGAACAAAAATATGATGGATTGGAATTTTAGACTAGATGATTCACTCTTAGCATATAATACTGAATTCATGACCCCATTTGGATTGTCACAATTTAAATTAGTCTATTGAAATGCTTTTCACATACTGGTTTAATTAAAGAAAAAAATTATTCTAGGATTTTAATATATATAACATGAATATATTTTCAACTAGAAATGAAACAAAATTTTGTTTACTAGAGTTAAATGACATCATAATTATTGAATATAAAATCTATAGGTTTAAAAAATAAAGAAAAATAATAATTTTATGATTAGACGATTCTCATAGAAACTTCATGGAAAGAGATAAAGTGTTGTTGTTTGATTCTATTCTGATGTTTTTCCCAGGTAAAATTTGCTCCCAATTGTTTGGGAATTTTATTATTACTAATGTTTTTCATTTTGTTGAAATATAGATAAAATTAAAATAAAAAATTACACAATTAACAACTAAGGGAAACATGTTTATGCTATTTAGAGAGAATGTTCATGATCTTATAGGGGAGAAGATCCATATTTATGATGATGAATTCAACAGAATCCATATGGTGTATTTCTTTCTCACTTGTTTTTTATTTTATCTTTAGATTATTGAATTTAAATCTAACAAAATTTTTTTCATAATTATTATTTTGAAAAAAAACTTGTGTGGGGCATAAACATGCGGTTTATATAAGGGTATTCACTCACTCCTTTCAATTTGTTTTCAGTTTTGTAGCCCATTTCATTACTTTTCATCCTTTTATATTTTTTATATTTTATTTAAAATATTGTGTTAATAAACTATGAGATTAAATTATGATCAGTATATTGTTTTAAACCCATGTCTATGAGTGAAACAATTGATCCCTTGAAACTAAACATAAATGAATGCTAAAAGCATTACTGTTTCATGTTCTTTTTTTTTGAAATTTTAAGAGAATGGCCCTTATTTTTGAATATCATTCCATATCTAACATTCATATTTTTCAAATTTATTTCTTATGAGGCTTAGAAACCAATTTTAATGCCTTTATCACATTCAAATCATTTAATGGGAGATATAATTTATTATTTTTTGAACCAAAACATGATTTGTTTTTTTAAAAACATGAGAGTTGAGGTACTTGTGATTGAAACAATTGAAGAAATTATTTTTATTTTGAATCCCATTATTCTAGTGAACCAAAATTTATTTTCCATTACCGGTATATTTTAACTTTTTGGGGCCCATATTAGGCATGTACACCCTGTTAGGTTATCTACTTGACCTACTAATTTTTTATTTCCAACATTCTCTAGAAGTAAAAACGCATTATCTACTTATACTTAAGTATAAGGGGGAGATTAATGGTGGTGTAAAACATAAATTTATGTTATTTTTGGTGTATATTCAAACATTTAATATATTTTTTTGTTGATGTAATTTTTTTGATGATATTTGTGCCCATCTGCAAAACTGAAATGAAATAGAGTTGTGCCTCTCTGAAGCTGTCAATGGAAAAACGTTGTGCCCTATATGGAGAATTCCAAAATAAATCAGAGATAAGAAAATTGTATTTTTAACTACTAAAACATTAATATAATGGGATGTAATAGATATTCTCAGTGATTCTTATATATTATTTTTTTCATAAGAGAGTTAGGAGGAGACCATACTTGATTGAAAATTAGAATCATGCATTTGTTTTTTAAAAAGTGAAAAACACATTATTCAGCTTCATATTATTTCAAATTTGAAACCCAACAACCTAAATACCATTAAAAAATTGAAAATTATTCATGATATTGAAATTTTCTTTGCTCTTATCAGTTTTATTCCCATAATCACATCAAGAGTATGGTTATTATTGTAAGAGTATGGATGAGAAAAGTATTGTTGAAACACCATATTTGTGTGATGAGAGAATATTAATGTGTTGTAATTGTGTAGTGTGAATATGAATATAATGTAATTTTAAATTGATTGAATGAGATTAATTGAGAAAATAAAATATTTTTTATCTGGGGTGATATCTTTTGATTCGGGGTGATTAATTTGCGACCCTCATTGATTTTTGTTTTGAATTTTCATTGATTTATTTTGACTCCTCTATTATCTGGGAGCCCAAGTGATAATTTTGGGTGAATTTATAGATATAATATTTTCACTATTTTTTAAATTTATAATTCAATGATGTAAACCCAAAATATGCCACATTTTTAGAAAAATTGCATTGTTTTTGGATTTTTGGTGTGTTTTGAGCTTGAAATTGAAAATCACCCAATTCTAGTATTTTAGATACATTCAATCACTATTGTATTTTGCGAATATATTTTAAAATATTTATATAAATAGGATGATTTTTTCCTATGCTTATTATTTTAATGGAGTAAATTGTTTTAAACTGGGACATGTCTTTATTTGGCCTTCTAGAGGGGAAAATCAAACATTGAAGAATGGTGTTCTAGCCAACATAATGGAACTCAACCCATTAAATGAGTTATAAATCCTACTAAAAGTTCCCAAAATAATATTTTACAACTTTATAAGAGATAATTATAAATATAAAATATTAATTAGGAGTTTTAAAAAAACATTCCTTCCGTAGGTCTACCTTGGAGTGAGCCAAACAAGTGGAAGAGGAAGTGTTCCCTCGAGAAGAAAAAGATATATTCAGTAATTAATTCACGACTTTTCAACACTTGTAAAATAAATTTTAAAAAATTATGATAGATAGTGAAATAAATTAATAAAAAATATTTAGAAAAATCCAAAGGCTGATTCTGCTAAGAAGGTGGATAGAAACCAGCAATGTATAGGGAAATAGAATACGGAGAGCATAACATCCCTCCCTCCCCCACTTTGCATATCTATCTCCACGTTATTCCAAGTTGTGTTGTCTTGAGAGATAAAATGAGCGTTTGAGATAGAGATATTGATGAATATTATGTGAATTATTTCTAGAATATAGAAGATATGGGATGAAAATGTTACGTATGGCTAAGCACCAATTCAATATGGATGGTGAAAATCGACGAACACTCTCTCCTGAGTTACTTTATTATTGTTTAATCTCTTTATGAACATTTCTAGAACTTATAATAATGAATGAATAAAGATATTTTATACCCTGAATATATTTTCATCAATTTTTTATATGATTGTTTAATGTATGAAGTAAATTAATTAACTTCACTATTAAATTTCATCAGTGAGGTTTTTCCATTGAACATAGTTATTTAAATTAGGATCGATTACTTGGAATCCTTAATGTAATTTAATCATATCTATATGATGGAAAATAATCATCTTGAGGTACTTATATGATATATATTATAATTTTAGTGCTCACTTTGGGGTCCTTGGGTGAGTATTTATAAATTAAATCAGGAATGATTTTTTTTTCAAATAACAAAGAGGGGAGTGTTCGAGAGGTTGAAGCTTGTCCCGAAATATTGTTTTGATTCAGATTTAATTAATTTTAATTTTTTTGTAAATTTTATCTCTTGATATTCAATTTTATTTTAGTTTATTCTATATTTATATTCTATTCCATGACTTTTTATCAAATACCAAAATTTCTTTTCCTGTAAAAATACAAAAGTGACTGATTTTCAACTGAAATTGCATCGACCTAGAGAGAAAATCCATATACTACTATATCGAATTTTTCTTGTGTATAATTTTCATGATTGAGTTTTTAATTAAGAAAATACTCACATTATATCATATAATTATTATGAATTCAAATGAAATTTTGATAAGGGTTCAAATAGTATTATTTCCATAAACACAACATTTCCCAATAAATGATGATTATTAATGTAAAAGTGAAAATTAACATATTTTTAAAATGAAATAGATAAATGAAAGAGTGTTGTTGTGGGCGCCCTCAAATGATTAGTGTGATTTTGGGGTACTTAGGTGCAGAAGAGTGGCTAACCAAGGTCGTCTCTAAAAGGAGGAAGTGAATTAAATCAATTTTTAAAGGTATTCTAGAAATAAATTAAAAGAGAATAAAAACACTACATGAAAGGATGGGGGTGGTTGTTTATAGTTTATGAATCTAGAAGAAGTTTTCTGGAAGAAGATTGTATTTTTTTGTTTTTAGTTTTTAAATGAAGTTTGATTAAAATGACACAACAAGAATATGTTTTTTAGAAAATATTTTAAAAGGAGTAATCGATCTAACTCTACCTCTTAATTCAATTATTAATCATTATCATTTAAATCAATATCCACTTAATTATTATCCCCTAATTTTTTATCCCTCGAACCCTACGAGAGTTAACTTAACCACAAAGATGAAATTACTTAAACCCTAGGCTAGCGTCGGAACACGCATTCGCATCACCCTGCATTGATTGTTGTTATAAGGTTAGATTATGGTAAGTGGTTAATTAGAGCACATATACATTCTGTAAATGAGGATGAATTCTGTTTAGGGATTATATTTTAACTCTAAAAATTTATCCCATATGGTTATGTATTACCGATTAAGATCGCGCTCTCACAATTTACACAATTCCCGACCTCACGTGTTTTGTGTTAATTGTTCAATTGCATGATTAGTTTCTTACAATTTTAAAACACAATTCATGTATCATATTAATTGAATTACAGAAGCTCAATGATTCACAATAATTAAATGAAGAAGGATAGAGGTCGATCGATTACTAAAAAGAACAACTCTTCTATAGGCGGTGTAGTCATCGTGGAGACGTTTTGCATAAGAAAAGGATTGAAAGGGTAGAAACTAATCTTGTCTCCAATCTTGATTCCAACCCAATTAAGAAGACTAATATAAGAAGAAAAGGGAATAACACAGAAGATTATTTGAAGAAAAATTCAACAAAAAAACATGAAATAAAAGAAATACAAAGAATAGGTGGGAAACAAGAGCCTTTTTGGAAGAGAGGTTTGCACAAAGGCTTACTTCTTCCAAGAGTTATGAGGGGCTCCCAAGAGACAAAATTTCAGGAAAACCTTCCAAAATCCTCGACCAGCCCTTCCAAAGAGATAAAACCCCCTTTAAATAGAGTTTTTGAGGGGTAGGGTTACATAACTTTTTAAGTGTGAAATGAAAAACTCGGCCAAAGATTTTATTCCAAGTTGCACCGACTAGTTGACCTAAAAAACGCATGAATTGACCGGACTTCCAGAAGGATGCTTTGTGAAAAATCATGTCCCCGATCTTTCCTCAACATCTGGCCTCAATCCAAGCCCAGATGAAGAAGATATGGCCCAAATACAGAACCCAGGTCCATTCTGCTGAGTCCAGCCCACCATTGGATTAATGTCCCATTTACTCCATCCAAATGCACTCTTTAGCTCTAGTGTCCTGAATAAAAGTTGTAGAACATTAAGTTAGGAACACTGTTACGAAATTTAAAATTCAAATAATTAATATAAAATTTTTATCTTTGAAATACTACAGTGCACTATAAAGGGTAAAACAGGAATTTTCACCAAATTTTCAAATGAATGATCAAATCCCAAATATTTTATAAATAAAAATATTTAACACAATGTGAGGAAATTATATCACTTATTATCAATAAAACATTAAACTAAATAGTCTTTTATCAACTCCCCCACACTTACCCTTTTGCACTCCTGGGAAAAACCTCATGTCAAGTAAACATCAATATCAAATCAAAACCAATTTTAAAACACATATCATTGGGATCCATCAATTCCGCACCAAGAATCAAAAGATATCATGCCTCATAAAAAACCTTATTTCAAGTTCTCTATTGATATCATTCAATATATTTCCACTTCATTTATCATCCCATGCACAAAACACTTACCTCGCTTGAATTTTCTCTCATCACTCAAATATCAATTTTTTTTGCATTGCCTTTCTCATCCAAACTCATAAAACGGTCACCATAGGCTTGATAGATTCCTACATCACCACCCTATGTGATTCAAGGACATATGTTTATCATGAGGACTTTTTAGGGTTGTTCTGTGGCTTTCGGTTGGTAAGATTAAATGTGAAAAATTCTGAGGTTGAATGAGGAGGGATTGAATCTTTTTGAAGAAAAATTGCGTTAATCTAATTTTCTCTTAAATATGGTCTTCTCATCAATCACCATAGTATCAATTCAGCTCCATGATCATGAAAAGTCATGAAATGTTTACACCATTCATCATTTTAGCATAAAAAATTTCAATCTTCTCAAACATGATTTTCTTGAAATCTCCAGATGGACACAACGTTCCACCTCAATTAGAAGCTCCAGAAAAGGCACAGCTTCACTTGTCATGAATGCTCCAGAAAAGGCACAGATTTCAATATAATGATTTTCTTCAGCAGCAAACACATCTCTTAAGAATTTAATTTTCCACCCAAATTATCACAGAATGTGGTAGCACAACATAGCTTCCCCCACACTTAAGCTCAACTAGATTATACAATTTCACTTCAAGAGTTAGTTGGATAGGGAAAATTTTCTTGTAATGTGGATAACCTAACAGGCTGTGCATGGCTTCTAAGGGCTACACAGATTAAATTTTCAAGGTAGGACATTATAAAAAATGATTATTTGAAATATGGGATTTAATACTTAACAAATTCCTCAATCATTTAAACATAAGTACCTCAAACCCTTAAGTTTTGACAGGAATAAATCAAATTCTGGTTAAATCAAGCATGGTTTGGTTCTATCAAGAAGTGAGGTGAATGTAAAGAATATGAAAATAATGGTTCAGAAGCCTCACAGGAAAGTGGTTTCAAATATAAAGACAGTGAGATGTGGCATGGGATTAAAAATTCAGTTTACGTTTCATGAAATTACTAAATATTTGAACTTGAAAAAAAGTCATTTTAGCATTCATTTAAGCTCAGTTTATTGGGGAAAATTGTTTCACTCATTGATATGCATTTCAAAATTGTGATGAGAATCATTTCAGCTCAAAAATTTCAAAAACACAAATAAAATTGAAAAATAAACACACAAAATTTGAAAAAAACACAAATTTTTTTGATTTTTTTAAACAGGAAAACAATTGAAATTACTAAACTAAAAGGTTCCCTCCCCCACACTTAAAATATTGTATTGTCCTCAATGTGAACCCATGGTATGATATATGCACATGAAATGAAGAATTTTTAAATAGGACAAATTATATAAATGTGAAAGGGTTAGGAACAGCCAGATGTGCTCAAGTGATGATGGGGTTATGAAGTGTGATGAAATCCACTGCATCAGTAGGAAGTCCCTCAATGTATCTCTTCAAACGTTTCCCATTGACTGTAAAGCTCCTTATAGTGTCCTCTAATGTGATCTCCACTACACCATAAGGAAAAACATTAGATACAATATAAGGACCTAACCATCTGGAACGTAACTAACCAGGCATCAGCTTCAGTCGTGAACTGTAGAGAAGGAGTTTCTATCCAACATAAAACTCCCTTTGTTGGATCATTTTTATCATGAGTTGCTTTTGATATTTCCTTCTAGAGCCTTGAGTTCTCATATGAAGACAATCTAATCTCCTCAAGATCTTGAATTTGCAGCTTCCTTTGGATTCCATCTTGGGCCAAATCCATGTTGCAATTCTTTATAGCCCAATAAGCCTGATGCTCAACTTCCATAGGGAGATGACACGCTTTCCCAAAAACAATCTGAAATGGGGATATTCCAATGGGTGTCTTGTATGCTGTCCTATAATCCCACAATGCATCATCCAAGTGCTTTCTCCAATCCTTCCTATTTGGCTGCACAGTTTTCTCCAATATTTGTTTCAACTCACGATTTGAAACCTCAGCCTGGCCATTTGTTTGGGGGTGCTATGGTGTTGATGTTTTGTGTTTCACCCCATACTTTCGAAGGAGGGAAGAAAACTTAGTATTGCAAAAGTGTGTCCCCTTTGTCACTGATGCTGGACTTTGGTACTCCAAACCTGCAAAAAATCTATGCTTTGACAAAGTCCACAACAACATGATAATCGTCAGTCCTTGGGGCCTTGGCCTCCACCCATTTACTCACATAATCAACAACCAAAATATACAAATATCCAAATGAACTAGGAAAAGGACCCATAAAATCAATGCCCGATACATTAAAAATCTCACATAATAGTATGGGTTATTGGGGCATCTCATGTCTCCTAGAAATATTCCCAGTGTGTTGGCAACGAGAGCATGACTTACAAAACACATGGGCATCATGGAACAAGCTAGGCCAATATAATCCAGAGTCCAAAACCTTCCTAGCTGTCCATTGGGGTCCAAAGTGTCCACCACATTTAAGTGTATGACAGAATTGCAGAACATACTAAAAATAATTATCAGGAATACACCCCCTAATAACGTGGTCACTACACATGCTCCAGAGGTAAGGATCATCCCACACATAAAACCTAGACTCAATTTTTAGTTTTTGGACTTAATGTTTCTTCAAATTCACTGGGATTTCAGAGGAAACAATGTAATTAACTAAATCATCGTACCAAGGATGCGTACCTAAGATGGTATATAAATTCTCATCGGGGAAAGTGTCCTGAAGTGGTACTTGGTCCAAGGTGTCATCCTCTAGTGTGTGATAAGCCTACTCATGTGGTCTGCCACCAAATTCTCTGATCCCTTCTTGTCATTTATCTCAATATTAAACTCTTGATGAAGGATCATTCGACGGATATGTCGTGGATTTGCATCTGGATTCTTTAGGAGGTACCTCAAAGCTGCATTGTCAGAAAAAACAACTACTTTAGAGCCTAATAAATATGAATGAAATTTATCTAAAGAAAATATGACACAAGAAACTCAATTTTGGTGGTTGTGTAATTTTATTGGGCTGAATCCAGTGTCCGCGATGCATAAGCGATCACATGTGAACGTCCCTCCACCCTCTGAGATAAGATAGCTCTAACCGCGAAGTTGGAGGCGTCACACATAAGCTCAAAAAGAATCTCCCACCATGGGGGCTGTATGATTGGTGGAGTGGTCAGACACTTCTTTAGCTCATCAAATGATACCCTTCACGGATCATCAAAATTCATGTTAATATCTTTTTGAAGCAATCGAGATAAGGGTAGAGCGATCTTACTAAAATCTCCGATAAAGCGTCAATAAAATCCAGCATGTACAAGGAATGATCGAACATCACACACACATGTAGGATATGGTAGGGATGAAATAATTTCTACCATAGATTTATCAACTACAATGCCATGTTGTGAGACTATATGACCTAATACAATTCCCTTTTCGACCATTAAATTAAATTTTTCAAAATTTAAGACCAGATTCTTCTCAACACAATGATTCAACACCTTTGCCAAACTAATTAGACATTTATCAAATGAAGACCCATAAACTGTAAAATCATCCATAAATACCTCCATGAAGGTCTCAATGAAATCTGAGAAAATACTCATCATGCATCTCTGGAAGGTACCTGGGGCATTACAAAGTCCAAATGGCATCCTTCGGTAAGCAAAGGTACCGAATGGGCAGGTGAATGCCATCTTCTCATGGTGCTCTACTGCAATGGGAACCTGAAAATAGCCAGAAAATCCATCCAAGAAACAATAGTGTGTCTTCCCAGCTAGTCTCTCAAGCATATGACAAATAAATGGGAGTGGGAAATGGTCCTTACGAGTGGATTGATTTAGTTTCCTATAATCAATACACACATGCCAACTATTTTCACCCTCATTGGAACCAACTCATCTTTCTTATTTTTAACAACAGTAACACCACTTTTCTTTGGCACAACGTGAATAGGACTTACCCACTGAGAATCTGAAATGGGATAGATTATACCTGCCTCGAGCAATTTTTCAACCTCTTTTTTAACAACATCCAAGAGGGTGGGATTGAGTCTCCTTTGTGGCTGTCTCATCGGTTTAGCCCCATCCTCCAAGAGAATACTATGCATGAAAATGGAGGGGCTAATACCTGATTTGTCAGCCAAGGTCCACTCATTCGCCCTGATGTTCTCCCTCAAAGTATTCAAAAGCTCTTATTTATGTTCAAAAGGGAGATTTATAGCAATTATAACAGGTAATCTCTCACCACTCAACATGTATGAGTATTTCAGATTTGGTGGTAATGGCTTGAGTTCTAATGAAGGAGGGTGTAGTATGGATGGAGACATCGAAGGAACTGAAATATGTGCACAAATAGCATCAGTATCATAATAGACATCATAAATATCAGAGAATAAAGAATCAAGTCCATCAGCATAATCAACAGCCATGTCATAATCAGAGTGAATATGATCAAAATCAGAATATGAATCTAAATCAAATCCAAGAGAGGATTGTGTATCAGCAACATGTGTGGAAGTTCTCTTAGACATCAAACTCGAACCAATACTCATAATCTCCCTAATCATAGGATAATCAAAATCCATGGAGTTTTTACTTGGTGGTTCAAAATGGAGATAACAAAAGCAGAATGGTCCTCAGAGGGGTACTTCATGGAGTCTATAACATTAAAAATCACAAAGTCATCTCCAAACTCCATGGAAAGTGTACCCTCATGGATATTTATGATAGTTTTTTCATTTTTGAGGAATGGCCTACCTAAGATTATGGGAGCATGAGAACTTACCTGATCATCCTCCATGTTAAGAACATATAACTCTGCTGGAAAGATCATGTCTCTTACCCGGACAAGTACATCCTCAAGGACTCCCGCTGAAAATGCCGTAGCTCTATTTTCCAACTGCACCACTACTCTTGTTGGCTTCAACTCACCAACCTACAAGGAAGAGAATATAGAGTGAGGCATCACATTTATGGAATCACCTAAATCAAAAAGTGCATCAGAGAAGTGTAACTTCCATATGATACATGGAATGGGGAATGTCCCTATATCCTTGCACTTTTTCGGCATTGCTAGAGTTGGTGTAATGAGTTCTGCCACATTCCTTCCAAGATTGATCCTCTCATTTCCCTTGAGCCCTATTCGATTGGTGCAGAGTTCTTTTAAGAATTTGGAATACCTTGGAATTTTCTTAATGGCATCAAGTAGAGAAATGTTGATCTCCACACGCTTGAATGTTTCCAAAACCTCTTTTTGCACTGCTTCTTTAGCCATCTTATTGGTTTGAACAACCCTAATTGTAAAAGGAAGGGGTTTAGGAGGAACATCGTCAAAATATTTCTTACGTTTATCATTCTCCTTTGATTACTCATCTGTTGGTATGGAATGTGTCTTCTTTGGAGTTGAGGTGAATCCCGATGGAATGGTAGGTACAGATGTATCGTTCATTTTCTTTCCACTTCTCAATGTGATGGCACTAACATTCCCCTTTGTATTTGGAGTGGGTTGGGAAGGAAGATTTCCAGAATTCTTACTTACTTGTTCATGGAGGGAAGTGGAAATCTGGCTAATTTGAGTCTTCAACTCCCTCAACTCCGAACCTTGACTCTTCTGTTCATTCTGTTGATTAAGAACAATTTTCATCAAAATATCATCAGTGTTAGAGTCTACCTTGTATTGGATATTCCCTTGTTGTTGGCTTGTTGATGCTTGAGATTCAAATCTCCTTTGGGGGTGTTGGAAGCCCTGCTGGTAAGGTGGAGGCTGCTGGAAGTTTTGTTGAAAAGGGGGCCTTTGTTGTTTTCCAGAGCCATACCTCATGACTGATTGATCGTTACACCCTTGGTTGAATGTTGGTGCAAAGGAATAAAACATATTTTGGGGATATGGTTGCTGTTGTTGTTGTTGCTGAAATGGTGTCCCTGGGAATACTACTGCGCAATCCTCTGTCTCTTGTAGTTGTGGGAAACAGCCAGTTGGGTGGCTTGTCTCAGTGAAAATGCCACAAGGCCTTGAAGGAGGGGGTTGGGATGTCTTTTGAGCCAATGCAATCTGCCTCACCATAGTGGTCAATTCTTCCAACTTTGTATCAATCAAATGACTTTCAAGAGAGGAATGACTTACCTGATGTACACCCCTAACATGTGGTTTACCTCTATCACCAGATTGTTGGGAGTTTTGGGCCATTTTGTCGATCAATGCTCCTGCAGCTACTGGGGTCTAGTCCACCAATGCTCCTCCAGCCGCGGAATCCACCATGCTTCTCTCCATAGGTGTGAGTCCTTCATAGAAGTGTTGGATAAGGAGTTTCTCACTAATTTGGTGATGCAGACATCTTGCACACAACATCTTGAATTGCTCTTAGTACTCATACATTGACTCCCCTTGGGCTTGTTTGATCCTCTATATCTCATTTTGAATGGATGTGGTCCTTGATGCTGGAAAAAATCTTTGCCAGAAAAGATGTTTCAAATCATTCCAACATGTTACATCATCAGGTTGTAAATAGTACATCCAATCCTTTGCAGTTCCATCAAATGAAAATGATAATGCTCTTTATTTGATTTGATCTTCAGAAACATTTCTAGGTTTTAGATTTGAGAAAACCACATTAAATTATTTCAAATTTTTATCGGGATCCTCACCAGAGATGTAGAGACCCGAAGCTTGACGTACATGGACTTTACATTACTTTTTCGGAATACTTAGTTCATTACAAAAACACACACACAAGGACCGTAATAGTTTAGTGTCTTTGGAAACTCGGACTATAATATTCTAATCGTGGTAAAAGATCTTCAACATCTCCCATAAAGATCTTCCTTTTTTTTACCTAAAACCTTTCTTTATATCCTGGGGAAAAGAAAACATAAAAGGGTGAGCTCAAATGCTCAGTAAGGGTAAACAAAAGAAATATCAATCACATCATATTCATAAGAACATAACATTTTGGAAATCATAACCTGCAAAAGAGAGCATAATTTCATAACATGGGATAAATCATGGCAGTGAAATGTAATCACAATAATCATAACATAAAACATGGAACTTTTTGGCATACACACATAATCATAGAGAATCATTTATTGTTAGTCATGACTCATTGCCAAGACTATCTTAGTGGACAAAGTCCCTTTCTGAATCGAGTAACCCTCGTTTCAGTCCTGTTTCACTGAACTGGTATAACCTACCATTCCAGCCATGTCTATCTCATGAGATATAAAATCTTTACCCAATGCATTGGAGGGAGATATAGGTCCCACCCATCTCATAATGATACCATTCTTATGTGTGCCACAAAATCATAAATCATACATCATTTCATAACCCATGTAATAAAATTGGGATTCTTAAACAACATGACATCATAAAACCATTCATATAAGATAAAGCAATTCATAAACATAATTCCATCACAACATAGTCAAATCAATGTAATAATATGGATAGAAACAGAACGCTTTATTATCTTAGATGGGAAATAATTTTGACAAAACACTTGAAATGAATTCTTGAGGAAAATGTCCTTTCTTCTTCAAAATCAATTTCTTTTCACAAAACATCATGCAATTTTAAAAGAAAGAGATTTTATTAAAAATATTCATGAAATCTTTTGGAGGAATATTCATGAAAATAAGGCTTTATAAAACCGTAAAAATCCATTCATGTCGTTTAAGTTAAAAAAACATTCTTCGTACTTTTGTCGAAAAAGTCAAAAAGTACCTCGTACGAAAAATGAAAAAAATATTCCTTTAAAATCCTTTACTAAAAACTCATCGAAGGGTAAAATTGGATTTAAACAATTTTAGGTGGATGTAAATAAAATTACATATTGAGGAAACATGTATGTGGATAATAAAATACACCCCAGTAAATTTCAAAGTATAAACAATCTCGGATAAAAACGAGATTGTGATATTTCCCTTACCTTAGGTCCAATTTGCTTTGTACATTTCTGAATCTCCTGTATAATGGTTTAAATAATGTTATTGACTTATTCCAGAATCATACATATTGATATGATATCATATATGGTCATATTCTTAGCTTCTTGATAGTAATATTTCATTGTTACTTGTTACTCGGGTCTTTATTGCCTTTTGTTCTTATGCGTGTTTTGCCGAATACATTCTTATTTTTCTTTTAAGGTTATAGATACCTTATATCCAGAATGGTATTAGTGTAACATATATCATATTTATTCATTCAATTTATATAATTACTATGTAATGATGATCATGTAGAACAAGTCGCATCACATCGTGGAGACGGTATTCCGTACGTACGCACGAGTGATGATATCGTTCCAATGATCGTGGAACTGTATTGGAGTATATATATATTATTTCAGTATCAATATTAATTTATAATAATCATAAATAGTTACTCATTACACCATTATACCCATCCTTTTAAAGTGATGGTGGAAAATAGATTACACCACGGCGTGGAGACGGTATTCCGTACGTACGCACGCGCGGTGATTTCATTTTTCCGTAGGGTGGATAGAAGGTGAATTAGGGTTGTTTCATATTTATAATAACATATCAGTATGTAAGTAATACTGATGTTATTACTTTATCATGAAACAACTAAAGAAGAAGAAGTTGAAGAAGAAAGAAATTGAAAAGATCGGTAATGGATATTACCTCTTCTTTGGAACGCTTCATTGAATCCTTCACATAGGGAACTAAGATTGGTCTTTGAAGAAGACCAGGACCTCTAGGACTATTATAGGGAAGTGGAGAAGGGATTTTCGCAGGGGTTGGCCGAGCTTGAGTGCTCAATTTGGTGTGAGGAGGAGGGGGATGAGGTTCCCTTTTATAAGCGAGGAGAGGGGCACCTTAGGAATTCTTAAAAATATTAATTTATAATAAATCTAACCCCACATAAAAACCTCCAAAAATGACTCATATTCGAAGATTAGATGAGATAGGGTTGTAATCTCATCAACCAAGCAAATTTAGACATGTTTGGATCTTATTTTAAACCTTATCATTTTGATTTATCCTTATTTAATCTATTTAAGTTTATTTGTGGTAATAAAATTATAAATTTTAAATTATAACAAATAATAACTTATTTGTTGTGAATTTTCCATAATTGTTTACTTTATAACATTATAGACCATATAAATATAAATTTATAATTTTTAAATATTTTTGTGATTTTTAAACAATTTTATAATATGTTATTTTTGTAAAATAACAATAGTGTCAATTTTGACACTATTCATTTATTTGAATTTAAATAAAATATATACAGAAGATATGTTCGAACTAAAAGCTTTAATATATTAATAAAAGGTCATATGTATCTATAAAATTAGTGTATCACATTAAATAGTTCATATAATATTTATTTTATTTATTTTTAAAACTATTTATTTGGTTTATCTCTTAATAAAATAATTACTACATCATTTTTGTATAATTATTTAATATACTTATTTGTTGTATAAAAATTTAAAATAAAATTCTATGATGAAGATAAATATATTACCTTTCACAATAATACTTTTACTCGAATTTATCATCTTAAAATCACAATATTTAAATTGTTATATTTATTAAATTATGAAGGTGACAACTTTGGCATCATTTAAAATAAAATAATATAAGTGTCATAATCGCTTTTATAAGGCTCCAAATGGTCAAATATTCGACCATTGGATGATTATGGTTTACATTTACATGTCCAATAAGTTTTGGTTAGGTATTTGTGCATTTTATGGTCACTATTAGTTTAAAAAAACATTATTCTTGATTTTTCACTAGATAAACAATTTCAGTATCACTATTGTGTCATAATTAATGATAATTATTTAATCCCTAAAAATTATAAATAAATTTATATGATGTAGATAATTTCATTAGATTTCTGTAGACTATTCATGTTCGAAGTTTCATGAAGTTTATCACTAAATTAAAATTAATATACTTATAAAATTTAAGAGAGTGACATGTTGTCACTTTCTTTGGTTTTAATAATAATTAAGTTATTTTCATGGACAAATGTTCATTAAATGATTCTAATCTGACCCTTAGGTGCTATGGGTCGGCCTTTAGTCATCCAATAGGATTTTGACATTTGTTAGGGTAATTTTAAAATATTATATTTACCCTTAATTACCCGATTTACCTTTAACTATGGTAAATAAAATTTACCGTAGTTACTATTCATAATTCCCAAAAATAAAAAGTAGCTTATTAACATAATTTGGACCCACTGATTCCAAATATGGAATCCATTTTTTAAAATTTCATACACAGAAGTTGCAGAAATTAAATTAAAATTAATCCCGTTGTCGAATAAAAACGGGTTTTTGTTTAAAACATTGCAAAAGATTGAATTGATTTAACCTACGAATTCAAGGTAAAATCAATGCTAATGACATAAATTATATTAAAAGGTAAAAATATATTCTATTTATACTTTAAAACCATTCAATATTATAATTTAACCACATAAGATATTACGATGAAAAAAGTTGTTTTTAATTAAAATATAGCGTGTTTTTACTATTCATTAAAATGTGAAAGTTACCAGAATAATATGAAAATTTTATCCAAAGTAAATTTTTATTTCTTGATTCCAAAGAAGAATTTTATTTTCTCAAATTGAACTTATAAACATGTCAAAAAATAGATTTAAAGTGGGTGTGCCATCAAAAGGCGGCAAAACTGCATTTTTTTGAAAAATACTTATTTTACCCGAAAAATTTATTTTGTTCTTATACCATGTTCTAGAAATGTGTAAGATGAATAATAATGTTATAAAATAAAAAATTTAGTTAATACTATTCATAACGGCTAGTTCATGACAATATTATAATAATATAACATTGTTTATTAAAACCCGGTATTGTGTACAACACACGCTATCGAGGAAGGTCGCGATTGCGTGTAATGCAAGCCAAGTCAGGGTTGCGTGTTGTGAAAGAATCCTTCATTGTTTCATATAACAGAATCCAACCATATTTCATTTATACATTTAATATATATATATATATATACTCAATGTTGCGTAGAATAACTATTATCAAAATTGTGTGTAACACGGTCCAAGAATAATGTTGCGTATACTGCAAGCTAATACGGTGTTGCGTATAGCGCAAGGTAATCTTGGTGTAGAATACAACATAAGAAGTTAATGAAATTAAAATAATATTTTTCATAAAATCTCAGGGTGTTACATTCTACCCCCCTTAAAATGATTTTCGCCCTCGAAATTCGTCGGGGTTATAAATGGTTTACTATTTGAAAGTTTCTTTGATAGAAACCCACATCGTAAAAAGGAATACCCAAACTTATCTTTAAAAAACAAAAGTATGAAACGTAACAGTTACCCAAATAAACTAATCACTGGGTTTCCACATAGGTGAAAATATGTATATGGAAGAGAAATCTAACCATCATGTTCTGATGGAGAGTGGTAGAGAACATGTCTATGGAAAAGCTAGCAATCACAAAGCCATAAATTTGTGATGATCTAGGGTATCATCTGATTCATCGGATATAAGGGCACTGGGACAACATTTTTGGTTTTCAAGATCATTTCCCTAAAGTTGAAAATTTGAATTACAATAAATACTTACTTTATTTTGGTACAATCTCACTGTTGTTCGTGCCTTGAACAATTTCCACTTCATCTCTTAAATAAATGAAGTTGAATTTGTTATTGGTGAAGTGTTGGCAGATCATGTGATAGAATGACGGGTCATTCCATCTGTCTCAAACAAAAGGTTAGCAAAAATTATATACATAAGTCTATCTATAGTGAGATTAATCATATATGGTTCCTAAAATGAACTTATACTTCACATATCATACTGCTTAATATAATAAAACTAGTTTTCTACTAAACAGGGACTTCCTGTAGGTCAGTGGTAGGCGATAAAGGCCAGTCGCACTTCGGTTGTGGGTTCGATTCCCACAGCCTTGTCCGAAGCGATGGGCTATCGCCCGTCCTGCAGGTTGTCCTTTTTCTAAAACTACATTACTATAACATCACATAAATAATATCAAAAAAAGTTCTATACTTAAACAATACTAACTTATGGTTAACATAATCCATTACAATCTTTAGGCTTATCTAAAATACTTCGGTCCAAGCTCATAGTATAAAGAAAATTATTACTTGAAATGTCGCCAACCAAGCATGTGAATACCATCATTTATCCCCCATATATCTTGTTGGTCACATTCCAATCATGTGAATACTTTAATGATGAATTCTCTTGAAAAATATGAATACCCATTAAACCTTAGTGAAAACATGAATGCTGTCAATAGTTAACTCTTTCCACATACCAAAATCCAAAAATTCAATATACTCAAACCATGATATAACCTTCTCCTTATATCAGTCATGAGCTCATGAATAATATCAAACATTTTATTTTCTCCTTATCCCTTCATTATGCGCATATCATCTACATTCCAAAAATATCTGAATATCCTTTCATGGATACTGGTAACATTAATCAGACAACAATGTAACAATCCTTACATGTCTCTTTATTCCATAGTGCCATGAGATTACTTATACAACATTACACATGATAAACATGTAATCATTCCACTACATTCTTAAACCATTGACCGAGCTTCAACAATTCTTTCATCTCACATATCATTTGTAGTCTCTTCATCATCATCCACATAAATACTTCCCATACGACCATACTGATTATCTTCATGAGACTTTCCCTTAGGGCATTGGTTTGCATAATGCCCGTACATTCCACATTTAAAACATTTAACCATTGTTGATGTCGTAGCAATACCATTATCCTCATCCATGTTGTTAACTGAACCTTTTCCTTTGCATTTACTTGCTTTGTGTCCTTCTTTTCCACACCCAAAGCATCTTCCAGTTCCTTTGAAACATTCTCCTTGATGCCTCTTCCCACACGATTTACATAGGGGAAATTGAACTTTCTTTCCTCTATGATCATCATGAAACTCCATCTTTCTATTATTAGTCGAGTCAGGAAACTTACCAAATTTTACTTTATTGATCATATTATGAGATTGCTGATTCAGCATAATAATGATGTTTGGACTTCCAAATCCCATTTCATTATGAAGAATATCATTCCATTGTCCATCATATCCTCCATTATCGTGAATCATCTTGTTTCCAGCCATTTTCTAAAACCCAAAAGAATAGTGTGAGAGGCAAAAATCATAATAAAGGGGGAGTAACTTCAATATCTAACATCTTAGGTTTAATTCTATGATCGTTAGCGTAATTCTAGTACTATAACCTATACGCATACTTAACCTTAGAGACATCCCTAGACATACCTTAGAAATATCTCTAGGGATCTCACTAAAGTTCTCGCATCCTAGTTTCCAAAGGTTGACTAAACCTTTCCTCTGATACCAACTGTAGAGACCCGAAGCTTGACGTACATGGACTTTACATTACTTTTGCGGAATACTTAGTTCATTACAAAAACACACACACAAGGACCGTAATAGTTTAGTGTCTTTGGAAACTCGGACTATAATCTTCTAATCGTGGTGAAAGATCTTCAACATCTCCCATAAAGATCTTCCTTTTTTTTACCTAAAACCTTTCTTTATATCCTGGGGAAAAGAAAACATAAAAGGGTGAGCTCAAATGCTCAGTAAGGGTAAACAAAAGAAATATCAATCACATCATATTCATAAGAACATAACATTTTGGAAATCATAACCTGCAAAAGAGAGCCTAATTTCATAACATGGGATAAATCATGGCAGTGAAATGTAATCACAATAATCATAACATAAAACATGGAACTTTGTGGCATACACACATAATCATAGAGAATCATTTATTGTTAGTCATGACTCATTGCCAAGACTATCTTAGTGGACAAAGTCCCTTTCTGAATCGAGTAACCCTCGTTTCAGTCCTGTTTCACTGAACTGGTATAACCTACCATTCCAGCCATGTCTATCTCATGAGATATAAAATCTTTACCCAATGCATTGGAGGGAGATATAGGTCCCACCCATCTCATAATG
Source organism: Viscum album (assembly GCA_963277665.1). NCBI lineage: Eukaryota > Viridiplantae > Streptophyta > Magnoliopsida > Santalales > Viscaceae > Viscum > Viscum album. The sequence goes on along the minus strand of OY728143.1, from coordinate 2,077,864,720 downwards.
ATACCATTCTTATGTGTGCCACAAAATCATAAATCATACATCATTTCATAACCCATGTAATAAAAATGGAATTCTTAAACAACATGACATCATAAAACCATTCATATAAGATAAAGGAATTCATAAACATAATTCCATCACAACATAGTCAAATCAATGTAATAATATGGATAGAAACAGAACCCTTTATTATCTTAGATGGAAAATAATTTTGACAAAACACTTGAAATTAATTCTTGAGGAAAATATCCTTTCTTCTTCAAAATCAATTTCTTTTCACAAAACATCATGCAATTTTAAAAGAAAGAGATTTTATTAAAAATATTCATGAAATCTTTTGGAGGAATCTTCATGAAAATAAGGCTTTATAAAACCGTAAAAATCCATTCGTGTCGTTTAAGTTAAAAAAACATTCTTCGTACTTTTGTCGGAAAAGTCAAAAAGTACCTCGTACGAAAAATGAAAAAAATATTCCTTTCATATCCTTTACTAAAAACTCATCGAAGGGTAAAATTGGATTTAAACAATTTTAGGTGGATGTAAATAATATTACATATTGAGGAAACATGTATGTGGATAATAAAATACACCCCAGTAAATTTCAAAGTATAAACAATCTCGGATAAAAACGAGATTGTGATATTTCCCTTACCTTAGGTCCAATTTGCTTTATACGTGTCCGAAGCTCCTGTATAATGGTTTAAATAATGTTATTGACTTATTCCAGAATCATACATATTGATATGATATCATATATGGTCATATTCTTAGCTTCTTGATAGGAATATTTCATTGTTACTTGTTACTCGGGTCTTTATTGCCTTTTGTTCTTATGCGTGTTTTGCAGAATACAATCTTATTCTTCTTTTAAGGTTATAGATACCTTATATCCAGAATGGTATTAGTGTAACATATATCATATTTATTCATTCAATTTATATAATTACTATGTAATGATGATCATGTAGAACAAGTCGCATCACATCGTGGAGACGGTATTCCGTACGTACGCACGAGTGATGATATCGTTCCTATGATCGTGGAACTGTATTGTAGTATATATATATTATTTCAGTATCAATATTACTTTATAATAATTATAAATAGTTACTCATTACACCATTATACCCATCCTTTTAAAGTGATGGTGGAAAATAGATTACACCACGGCGTGGAGACGGTATTCCGTACGTACGCACGCGCGGTGATTTCATTTTTCTGTAGGTTGGATAGAAGGTGAATTAGGGTTGTTTCATATTTATAATAACATATCAGTATGTAAGTAATACTGATGTTATTACTTTATCATGAAACAACTAAAGAAGAAGAAGTTGAAGAAGAAAGAAATTGAAAAGATCGGTAATGGATATTACCTCTTCTTTGGAACGCTTCTTTGAATCCTTCACTTAGGGAACTAAGATTGGTCTTTGAAGAAGACCAGGACCTCTAGGACTATTCTAGGGAAGTGGAGAAGGGATTTTTTCAGGGGTTGGCGGAGCTTGAGTTCTCAATTTGGTGTGAGGAGGAGGGGGAGGAGGTGCCCTTTTATAAGGGAGGAGAGGGGCACGTTAGGAATTCTTAAAAATATTAATTTATAATAAATCTAACCCCACATAAAAACCTCCAAAAATGACTCATATTAGAAGATTAGACGAGATAGGGTTGTAATCTCATCAACCAATCAAATTTAGACATGTTTAGATCTTATTTTAAACCTTATCATTTTGATTTATCCTTATTTAATCTATTTAAGTTTATTTGTGGTAATAAAATTATAAATTTTAAATTATAACAAATAATTACTTATTTGTTGTGAATTTTCCATAATTGTTCACTTTATAACATTATAGACCATATAAATATAAATTTATAATTTTTAAATATTTTTGTGATTTTTAAACAATTTTATAATATGTTATTTTTGTAAAATAACAATAGTGTCAATTTTAACACTATTCATTTATTTGAATTTAAATAAAATATATACAGAATATATGTTCGAACTAAAAGCTTTAATATATTAATAAAAGGTCATATGTATCTATAAAATTAGTGTATCACATTAAATAGTTCATATAATATTTATTTTATTTATTTTTAAAACCATTTATTTGGTTTATCTCTTAATAAAATAATTACTACATCATTTTTGTATAATTATTTAATATACTTATTTGTTGTATAAAAATTTAAAATAAAATTCTATGATGAAGATAAATATATTACCTTTCACAATAATACTTTTACTCGAATTTATCATCTTAAAATCACAATATTTAAATTGTTATATTTATTAAATTATGAAGGTGACAACTTTGGCATCATTTAAAATAAAATAATATAAGTGTCATAATCGCTTTTATAAGGCTCCAAATGGTCAAATATTCGACCGTTGGATGGTTATGGTTTACATTTACATGTCCAATAAGTTTTGGTTAGGTATTTGTGCATTTTATGGTCACTATTAGTTTAAAACAAACATTATTCTTGATTTTTCACTAGATAAACAATTTCAGTATCACTATTGTGTCATAATTAATGATAATTATTTAATCCCTAAAAATTATAAATAAATTTATATGATGTAGATAATTTCATTAGCTTTCTGTAGACTATTCATGTTCGAAGTTTCATGATGTTTATCACTAAATTAAAATTAATATACTTATAAAATTTAAGAGAGTGACATGTTGTCACTTTCTTTGGTTTTAATAATAATTAAGTTATTTTCATGGAAAAATGTTCATTAAATGATTCTAATATGACCCTTAGGTGATATGGGTCGACTTTTAGTCATCCAATAGGATTTTTACATTTGTTAGGGTAATTTTAAAATATTATATTTACCCTTAATTACCCGATTTACCTTTAACTATGGTAAATAAAATTTACCGTAGTTACTATTCATAATTCCCAAAAATAAAAAGTAGCTTATTAACATAATTTGGACCCACTGATTCCAAATATGGAATCCATTTTTTAAAATTCCATACACAGAAGTTGCAGAAATTAAATTAAAATTAATCCCATTGTCGAATAAAAACGGGTTTTTGTTGAAAACATTGCAAAAGATTGAATTGATTTAACCGACGAATTCAAGGTAAAATCAATGCTAATGACATACATTATATTAAATAGTAAAAATATATTCTATTTATACTTTAAAACCATTCAATATTATAATTTAACCACATAAGATATTACGATGAAAAAAGTTGTTTTTAATTAAAATATAGCGTGTTTTTACTATTCATTAAAATGTGAAAGTTACCAGAATAATATGAAAAATTTATCCAAAGTAAATTTTTATTTCTTGATTCCAAAGAAGAATTTTATTTTGTCAAATTGAACTTATAAACATGTCAAAAAATAGATTTAAAGTGGGTGTGCCATCAAAAGACGGCAAAACTGCATTTTTTTGAAAAATACTTATTTTACCCGAAAAATTTATTTTGTTCTTATACCATGTTCTAGAAATGTGTAAGATGAATAATATTGTTATAAAATTCAAAATTTAGTTAATACTATCCATAACGGCTAGTTCATGACAATATTATAATAATATAACATTGTTTATTAAAACCCGGTATTGTGTACAACACACGCTATCGAGGAAGGTCGCGATTGCGTGTAATGCAAGCCAAGTCAGGGTTGCGTGTTGTGAAAGAATCCTTCATTGTTTCGTATAACAGAATCCAACCATATTTAATTTATACATTTAATATATATATATATATACTCAATGTTGCGTAGAATAACTATTATCAAAATTGTGTGTAACACGGTCCAAGAATAGTGTTGCGTATACTGCAAGCTAATACGGTGTTGCGTATAGCGCAAGGTAATCTTGGTGTAGAATACAACATAAGACGTTAATGAAATTAAAATAATATTTTTCATAAAATCTCGGGGTGTTACAAGAGAGGCCATGAAACATTGGAATTAAGTGAATTAACCCATATTTTCGTTCAAAGTCTAATTTGAGATTTTGGTATGCAATACAATTTGGTTGATAGTGAATATCAGGTGCAGCCAATTCTCGAATGGTTCTATTTAGCTCATTTCCATTATTTCCAACCATTGGTTCCTCTTTTATGTTTGATTTTGAATTTCTTACAATTTTAATGTTTCCAGAAGAGAGGAATTCACCAACTGGTTGAATATTGAAACTTCCCGTAGTCTGAGAATGTCTAATTCGAGCCCTAAGGCTACGTTCAATCTCAGGGTAATGATATAAGAGATCTTCGAGATTATTTCATGTCATAAATAAAATAATAATGAAAATAAAGGGAGTGGACCATAGTAAAAAAATGAGAAGTTGAGTTGATGGTCCAAAAAGAAAAGAAGAGGATGAAAAAAATGAAAACTTGAGAAAGGGTAAAGATGAAAGAGAGAGGTGAAGAAAATAATAAAATGGAAAAAAAATAAATGCCTCTAAATGGTTGAGTAAATTACTTTCCTCCCCGGAAACGACACCAATTTGAAAGAGCGCTGTCGTGGGTGCCCTCATATGATTAGTCTGATTTTGGGGTACTTAGGTGCAGTAGAGTGGCTGACCAAGGTCGTCTCTCAAAGGAGGAAGTGAATTAAAAAAAATAGAGCTAATCTAGAAATAAAATAAAAGAGAATAAAAACACTACTTGAAAGGATGGGGTGGTTGTTTGTAGTTTATGAATCTAGAAGATGTTTGCTGGAAGAAGATTGTATTTTTTTTTTAGTTTTGAAATGAAGTTTGATTAAAATGACCCAACAAAAAGATGTTTTTTAGAAAATATTTTAAAAGGAATAATCGATCTAACTCTACCTCTTCATTAAATTATTAATCATTATCATTTTAATCAATATCCACTTAATTATGATCCCCTAATTTGTTATCCCTTGAACACTACGGGAGTTAACTTAACCACAAAGATGAAATTACTTAAACCCTAGGCTAGCGTCGGAACACACAATCGCAGCACCCTGCTTTGATTGTTGTTCTAAGGTTAGCTTATGGTCAGTGGTTAATTAGAGCACATATCCATTCTGGAAACGAAGATGAATTGTTTTTAGGGATTATATTTCAACTCTACAAATTTATCCCTTATGGTTTTGTATTACCGATTAAGATCGTTCTCTCACAATTTACACAATTCCCGACCTCGCGTGTTTTGTGTTAATTGGTCAATTTCTTGCTTAGTTTCTTACAATTTAAAAACACAATTCATGGATCATATTAATTGAATTAGAATATTTCAATTATTCACAATAATTAAAAGAAGATGGATAGAGGTCGATCGATTACTAAAAAGAACTACTCTTCCATAGGCGGTGTAGTCATCGTGGAGACGTTTTGCATAAGCAATGGATTGAAAGGGTAGAACCCAATATTGTCTCCACTCATGATTCCAACCCAATTAAGAAGCTTATGATTAGATGAAAAGAGAAGAACACATATGATTATTTGAATAAAAATTCAAGAAACAAACATGAAATAAAAGAAATACAAAGAATAGGTGGGAGAGGAGAGCCTTTTTGGGAGAGAGGTTTGCAAAAAGGCTTACTTCTTCCAAGAGTTGTGAGGGGCTCCAAAGAGACACCCTTTCGTCCACACCTTCCCAAAGCCTCTACCAGCCCTCCCAAAGAGTTAAAACCCCATTTAAATAGAGTATTTGAGGGGTAGTGTTACATAACTTTTTAAGTGTGAAATGAAAAACTCGGCCAAATACTTTATTTCAAGTTTCACCGCCTATTTGACCTCCAAACGCGTGAGTTAACTGGCCTTCCAGAAGGATTATTTGTGCCAAATACTATCCCCGAGCTTTCCTCAAATTTTGGCTTCAATCCAAGCCCGGATGAAGGCGATATGTCCCAAATACAGATCCCATGTCCATTCTGCCGTGTCCAGCCCACCATTGGATTAATGGCCCATTTACTCCATCCAAATGCACTCTTTAGCTGTAATGTCCTGACTAAAAGTTGTAGAAAATTAAGTAACGAACACTGTTACAAAATTTCAAATTCAAATAATAAAAATAAAAATATTTATCTTCGAAATACTACAATGCACTATAAAGGGTAAAACTGGAATTTTCTCCAAATTTTCAAATGAATGATCAAATCCCAAATATTTTATAAATAAACATATTTAACACAATTTGAGGAAATTATATCTTTTATTATTAATAAAATATTCAAAAAAATAGTGTTTTATCAATAAATTAATATTATTTTTGTAATAAAAACATAAAAATTATCCAATGGTTATTTTTCATAATTTCCTAAGATAACAACATTTTTGGGTAATGAATAAATACCGTATAAATATACAATTTGTAAAATTACATCATAATGACGTAGAAGATATGTAATAATTACTATAAAAGGAATCCACAACAAAATTTATATTTTCAATTTACAATAATCAAATTTCAAGTTTACTTTATTAAATTTTTAAATCATTTATGGATCCTCCAAAACCATTAATATATTTTATGGTTATAATATCATTTCATTAAGAGTAAAATTCACCTCCACATAATCAAGGGTATTATATTATTATGACTTTATATTTTACCTAAAACTAATTAAATCAAATACCATATGGATTAAACTTTTGGAAATAATATTATTAAGGTTTGGGGTTTTGGTTATTTTATTATGTAGCCTCTGAAACCAGATTATGTGAAATAATAAAGAAATCCAACCACTTTTTGTATATAATCCCAAACAAGGTCTCATCTCACTTTATTAAAAACAATTTTGAGAACATAATTACTCTTACCACCCATTATATAGTCCTCCCAATATTTTAACAAACTCTCATGAATCTCTTCCCGAGAATTTGGAGTCACACACTCAATTTAGGGATCCTAACCTTCTCTTATTTCTTCTAGTTTCTTTATTATATTATTCATTGTATTCCCAATTCCTGATGTTTTTATATGTCATTAAATGTATTTATAAGATGAAATTTATTTAAATTATTATTTTCCCATATTTCTATAATTAATCCATTTTAATAATATTTATGTGACACCATAATGGTATCAAAATTTCACCAGGAATTTCTATGGAAAAACAACTGTGTAGTGAATATCGTACCCATTATATATCAAGTGTATTCCCATTTATATGCTAATAATTATTTTATATTGGTATTAAATATATATATTACACACTACTTTACTATTTAATAAAATATAATGAATATTTTTCCATGTTTTATGATTTATGGGGCACACTAAAGAATGAAAATGAAAGGAATGTGGCATCTGTGGCCATAATTATATACCGCTCCAATGCATTGGGTAATTTTTAGTTTCATGAGACATTATTTTGGGACATGGAGTAAAAATAATTTATTTATGGTAAATTTTTATCATTAATTTAGGTATTTATCCTTGAAATACATTTTTGATGTAGTGTTTTAATTTGATGAAATATTTTCCTTGTTTTCTTTATGATTATATTGCAATATCATTCCTTATTATTAATTGTTATGATTCTCAATCCTTTTATTTCTGTTTATATTTCAATTGAATAAAATTTAATACCTTATTATATTTTTATTATCTTACGAGGAGTTATAGCAATATTATTTCCCATGTATGTCCCCAGGTTATCTCAGATATGGTTACATGCCATGGAATTTTAGAGGCATGTTATTTAAGTTTTGAATAATGTTATTGTATCCCATGATCAAGATGTTATGATATGTAACTAAATATCAAAGACAATATAAATACTGGTCTTATAGGTTTTATTGTGTGTTCTTTTATGAAATAGATCAAGAATTAATGTGAAATAAAGAGGAGGGTTCTCATAGTATTCAATAGCGTGTATGAGACAGAACAACAACAATAGATGGGATTATTACAACCAGATACATTAAAATATATTTTCTATTTTTAAACAAGTTGAATAAATTTTATATCTTATAATAATTATGATACCCTACTTATCTTCTGTTACACATGACAAAGAGTTTCATCGACATATTGCATTATAGGCAAGAACAAATTTTACTGAATACAATTAATATTATAATTTAACATAACAAGATATAACCTAAACATTAAATTGGAAATTATGAATAGGATTAAATAAAAAATTAAAATATATGGTATATATGAATATGAAATTAATTTATGGGTAATCAATTTATTCAAATGGAAAATAGAAACGAGTTGAATTTAAAAGAAACGTTTTTATAAAAAAACTATTTTTATTCCCCCAATGGTGTTTTCTATTAATAAATTTATGTAATTACTATTAGTGAATGATATAAATAAAATAAATATTTTAAATATTAAATACAATATTTCTTACATTCATTCAAAAGAATTAATAGACATAAGATAAGAACAAACCCAATCTTATGCATAAATACCAATATTTTGAAAGGCAATATTGTAGCCTTTTAATGAAAACTTGTTTCGAAAACAAAATTTTCCACTTTTATAAATTATATTTTTAAAATAACCCATATATTTGATTTTTTAATGTAAAAATTAACTTTGGGTGATTTTTTTTATTTATTTGAGATGTTTTATTTTTTGAGGAATAGGGAAAAATATTGAATGTTAATTGAAAACCGAATTTTCATCTAAAATAATTATAGTGATAAATTATATTTAATTTTTTTAATCACAATTATATCATGTTTATATATTTTGATAAATTTTAGTTCATTTAAATAATATTCACATTGAAATTGGAAATAAAAACATTTCAAATGTTTGATCATTTTCACTTTAAAAACCTGTATTGTAGTACCATCTATTGGATTAATTTAGATTTATTTATTTCACTTATAAGATCAGAATAGAAAAACATGGATTAAATATTTTGAATCCTTATAATTTATATTTTATAATATGTTAATCTAAATTTTTTACCAAAAATATCAGTGAAGGAAATTTAATTTAATTACATATATTAAGAGAAACACTAACTTAGCATAGAACTAAACCTTAATATTAAAGGCCAAAATAGCCTAGATACCATTAATATATAAATTTTATGACCCTATTTTGTTCTTATTGTCAATTGTTTTTGAATTTTTTTAATTATTTAATGAATATTATTAAAGGAAGACCTCACAATAATGTTTACCTTTTTATATTTATAAGAATGGTACTCATCATCCACTACAAAATGAAACTTACCTCTTACACTTATTCACTACTCTGAAGCACTATGGTTCATTAATAACCTATATAAATAATCTCACAAAATCTATCAAATTATCCTAGAAATATAAATTTTGGAAAAAAGAAAACCAATTATGTCTTTTGGAATGAACTAATAAGAGTTATGAAAATATGAGGTAACTGTTTTCCACAATCAATTTTTTCATTTATTTTATCCAAAACATTAATTATTTATATTTCTTGATTATATAATAAAATTATTGTATTAAATATAATAATTTTATTTTATTTTAGAGGTATGATCTACACTGACAAACAATTCCACCAAATGGCATACACATTCAACGTTCCTGTGTATGATAAACTACCGCCTCACAAACATATGTAATTCGTTATTACATTAACACCTTTCATGGTAGGGAATAATTAAGTTTTGATAGTTTTTATATTATATATATATGATATTTATATTTTATTTATACTTTTTTAATATATATATATATATATATATCACACCTACATTCATTCATTTTATACGATAACATCGTTTGTGGACGTGTGGACTACCACTTCCTCATGGCAATGTGATTCGTTCACACATTACATGGATTGTATTCAAGATGGTTTTTATAAAAATTTGTGAGGTAAATAAATTATTATTATACTATATTCATAATATAAAAAACATAGATATATATACATCTTACTTTTTAAATATGAAAAAGAAATGTAATCATAGTTTACACGTACGTACAACATGCCGTCTCCACGAATTGTGCATTTAATGAATTTTCTCGAACTTTTATGTATTTTTATAAATTAATATATAATGAATATATATGTTTTTTAAATAATTTTTCTAATATTTTATATGATTAAATAATTATTAAGATATGAACAAAAAAATAACTAGTTAAAAGATACTAAAAAACCCGACAATTTACACCTAAAATGATGAAAACAATAAATAATTATTAAAATGGGTAACAAGATATTATGCTAATATAATATTTGATATTATTAATATGATTATTATTATGGTAGAAGCTAGTGACATGATAAAAACTCATATACATGTGATTAATTGACATCACCCAAAAGCAAACATATGGTAATAGATTTCATCTCAATTTACATTTGATTGAGTCTTAATTGTTATATGAACCAAATTTAATTTATATAGTGTATATACTATATTTACAAATTTAATATAATTTATTATTAATTATTAATAGTTATTTATTTTTCAATTTTAAATATTTTATTTAATGGGATATTAATTAAAAATTACCTGGTGGTAAGGAATTAAATAACTTGATTCCTTTTCTTTAGATTATATTACATCATTATTGGCAATAATATTGTATGATTATATGTGTAATAACTTTTTAATATCAATTATATTATTTAAAATTATTTTATTTTTATTTATATTTGATACCCATAATCTGTTAATTGATTTATTATCACTTCAACATTATGGTATTTTGTACAGTTTACTTCACAGTCTAATTTTATTCGAGATTTTTTATATTTGAATCTCTATAACAGAAATTGTTTGATCATTTTTTTAATAAAATACTTAATATTATTATACCATGGATATTTATCATATTTCATAAATTATATTTTCATTTTTCCATGATCCGTTAATTATTTTTTGAAATATATTTTTACGAAATCCAAATAGAATTTCTCTCTTCGATCAGAAATCTATTTTCTCACAAAACCACTTCTTATGAAAATGTATTAAATTTTTTTAACCTTTCAAATGTTATGTATTAGAGTAATTTTTACACCTTTTTTTCTTTTACAATTTTCAAATGAATATTCTTGTCTCTTTTCAAAAAAATCATTTTGTAATATTTTTATTGGACAAAAATAATGTTTTTTTACCTTTTATGACATGTACATACTTACCTAACATCATTAATGAAATGATTGATTTGAAATTTTTAAATGATATTTTTTAATTATAGTTATTTTAGATTTCATGTTAAAATAAAAGGGACTTTTAAAATCATTCCCAAAATGGAAAAGGATTTTTATGTAAGAATGTTTTACAGATATCTTTATGGTATTTGTATTCATAGACAACAAAAATAATTTATCCATACTCAACTTAGAATATTTAGTATCGAAACCATAATTATTCTTTCTCTGGATGGATTATTATTTTTGTACACATAATGAAATTTATATTCTCTAACTCGATTATTTTTAAATCCATTTCTTATATTTGATCCCCTAAGATCATAAGGAATTAAAATACCTCTAAATATCCTTGTCATTTGTCCTGGATATGATTATTTTCTAAATCATATTCAAATTTTTACATGGGGATTTTACAATGAAAGATAGATGAATTACTGGAGTATTATTAATAAATCTATATATTTTACTCAATTTGAGTATTTGATCATATGACATGATTTTTTTAAATAAATCAATTATTCAATATTTGAGGAATGTTTTGGAAATGCATTATAGGGGTTGCAGACTAGTTAATGGAAGCCCATCGTTGCATCAGTGGTCCCATGGTATAAATATTTTCACTTATACAATCTAATTGGTTTTCACCTATTATGATTTAAACCATATAATGGAAAGATAATGACGGTAAATATATCATGTTATGGGATAACATGCAGTATAATAATCAATCATTGACTTTATTAATAAATCAAATAATATTATTTTCTTTGATATTATTCCGTGAAATTATCTATGGTTGCGTTTCCATTATCATTTTATTATTTTAATGTAATGTTTTTAATGTAATTTAATGTTCCATATTTTTTATTCAACCCCTATTAGTTTATTTATTATATGGTATGTGTGATCAAATATTTACATTTATATATTTATTATTATCATTGATTCGTTTTTATTTGTAATGTACTTAACCATTAGAGATCATTTGATCTCACCCTAATTTTGTTAAATTTTCCTAGGAATACAATATGTGTAATAAGGAAGATATGAAAGGATATGATACATTGTTATAATTTTATCCTTGTAAAAATTTATTTTGTAATTAGTGTACTAATTGGTAACGCCAGACACACATATTTTTCTAGTTTGCCAAGTCTACCAAACTGATTGGTCCTTGTAATTAATCCAATGTAACGGTGGTAGACACCAGCTCTAGGCTTATTGGGGTTGGGTTTCAATAGTTAGATTTAAATGATGTTTAGTATAAACCTTCTGAAATATATTTATGAAAACATAGATTATGGAACATATACCTAACACAAACATTAAGGATTAGCATATAAGTACATATTTATTAATTTACATAAGAGCTATGGATAATGTCACTAGGTTATGAGATTAAAGTTTATTATAGGTTCTCTGTGTGATAAATTTCTTTTTAGGTTATATTTTATGGTTTCCTACCATGATTATAGATATATCAGATGAAATTTAAGGACATACAGTCTATTAGTTTTGTATAGGTTTCATTGGAAATGATATTTGAGTAATAATTCCATTATATTTTATAGACATATCGTTAAATTTATTTATAAAATTTAGTGTTGATATATAATTATCATTATTTTAATTTGTAGAAAATATTTATAATAAAAACCATAGTAAATGTTTATTTAATGACTAATTTCATTTGAACGATGCAAAAAATTATTTTTGGAAATATTATAAAAATTATATTAATTTGGATTAGATAAATAAAAACTGGAATGCTGGGTGAGAAACCATCATATTCACAATGTTTACAGGAATTTTACCCCTAATATAAGGATGATAAGGGTTTCATGATAACTAATGATTTACGTGATGTACTAGTTAATGTCCCATTTCATTTGCTAAGAAACTTGAAAAATAAATATTAATGATGAACCAATAGTTTTAATTTGTGGTTTTGGAATTAATGTATTAAACACATTGGTTTTGGAAACAATGTAGATTGACATAGTCATTTTTTATCCATTTATGTATCACATGATCAATAAAAAGTTAATTTGAGTACTTTAGAAATAAAAAAATTCATTCTTGTCTGCTAATTTTAAAGAGTAAAGTATGGATTTCAATTTGATCAAACAACAATAGAAAGATGAAATATTTTTTGTGAAATAGTAATATATCACGTAGGTTTGTTTGCAAATATTATTAAAAAAGAAAATAATCACTCAAAATTATGAAAATGATCTTAAGAAAATGTTATCCTAATGCATTAATTTTTGTTGAACCGATGGTCTTTTAAATCATCATATACTTAGGGATTTGATCCATCAAATTTCTATTCATCCTTCACTTGTTTTTGATCAATGTACATAACAACTCACTATAATTATTTAAAATTTTCCTCCATGTTCATATTTTCACATTCCATTAATTTAATCCTACACAGAATCCTTGTAATATGTTATTCTATATGACCTTTATACTTCACATTATCTCTAATTATGTATATATTATATAAACTATTTTATGATGTTTGGGATTTCAATAAGGTAATTTTCAAATATCAAACCCAATATTTCCAATAAAATGTTTAAATTTATAGGTAAAAAATTAATTATGGTGGGGAGAATTTAATAACCCGAAATTCTAATGTAAGAACATTATATTCAATAGCTTGTATGACATGAAACACATAATGTATAAAAGAATGTGAGAAAACAATAAATTAAATATATTATATATTTTAAAATAAATTCAATATATATTATATCTTGTAATGAATTTTTTATAGAGTTAACTTTCATTACATGAAACAAAGGCTTTATTCGATAGACTACATTACACTCCAGACCAAATTTAACCCAATATTATTATTATTATTATTATTATTATTATTATTATTATTTAGTATAAAAATATATAACTGAGATATTAAATTATTGTTTATGAATATTATTAAATAAAATATGAAAATATAATTTTTACACTAATAAAAAACTAATTCATTGGTAGTTAATTTACAATAAATGGAAATAAAAACACATTGAATATTAAGGGGTTTTTTAATAAAAATCTAATTTTATGATCCCATAGGCCTTTTATCTTAAAAAATAATTTTCATAATATTAATGAATTATATTTATGAAATATATATTTTATATAATCCATCATGTATTTTTTAAATTCATCTAATTGATTTTATATTCATATGATAAGAATAATCCCAATTATGCATATAAAAACCTATAATTATCTAAAGCTAATTTTTACACCTTTTAGTGTTGAAATTGTTTTAAAACAAAAATTTTCCACTTCAATAAACTTTATCTCTAAAAATTAACATCATTTTGGAATGTAAATTGTTAAAATTATGTTAGGTTTAAATTTGGTATTATTTAAGATGTTTCATCTTTTTATAAATATTGAAAAATACTTAATTTTAACTGAAAATTGATATTTTGTATAAATTATTATAAATGATGAATTAAATATAAAATTGGTTTTAAAATCAAATTATACCAATATTAATCTTATTCAAATAATTTAGGTCATTTGAATCAATTTCATATTCATAATGGATATAAAAACGATTCAATATTTTGAACATTTTCACTTTAAAACTCGCTTTGTATTCCTGTCAGTGGGATTAATATTAAATAATTTTCATCGACATATGTGATTGGAATTTGGAAAATTGGTTAAAATATTTTAATGAGAATAATTTATAATTTCTAATAATATAAAAATAGTTTATTAAGAACAATATTATTGAACGAAATTAAAATTAATTCCATTATTTAAGAGAAAAACTAACATAACAAGGGACACAAATTTAATCATAAATACCAAAATGACTTTACATTTAGAAAAATTTATATCATGTCCATATTTAGGTCATATAATACCTTTTTTATAATATTCTTCATTATTGGAGGCACATTATGTAACAAATACTTCCCAATAGTGTTTACCATTTTTTGTTTACAAGAATGCCTCTCGTCCTCCAATATAAAAGGGAACTCACAACTCTGAGTTATTCACACATATCAAACGATTTAGATCATAAAAAATCCAAAATAATATACCAAATTACAAACCCTAATAATATAATCCTCACTTTGGGATGAAAGAAAGCCATGTTTTACGTTTTTTATAAACCAAATGTAATTACCCGAATAAGAGGCAACATTCTTAAATGATCACTTTTGTTTCAGTTACTCCTAATGTAGTTAAAATAATATTATATAATTATAATATAATTAAATCAGTATATTAAATATATTTTTATGTTTTTATATCAAGGTTACTTCTAACAATCATACAAACTTACATCTGATGGGATACACAATCATTGTTCGTGTGGACGTTGAACCACCACCTGAAAAACTAATTCTCTTCGTTATTCCATAACCACAAGTAATGGTTGGTAATAATGATATATTTATATTTTATATTTTATTTATATGATATTGATAATTAATTTATTATTATGGAATTTCTATATAACACATATCCTCATTCTTTCCACTCTACAACATTGTTTACGGATGTTTGGACAACCGCCTCCTCAAAATGAGGTGAGTCATTCACACATTACATGGAATACATCAAGGATGGTTTTAGTTATAATAAATGGTGTATATAATGTAAATATGACACTGAAATGATATTATACATTAATATGTATCACTTTATTTTAAAATAAGACAATAAAATTGAAGTAGTGTTTATGCGTATGTATAACCTAACGTCTCCATGAACAGTGCATTTCATTACCTATCTATAAATTATATGGATTGTTAAAAAATAATATAATGAATATATATGAAATTAATATACGTCATTAACTAATAGTGTTTCTGAGATCATTATTGACATGATAATAACAAAAACAACAATTCAAAACATACTTGAGAAACAAGACAATCAACACCCTAAATGATGAAAATAATAAATGAATTATAACAAATGAGTAATAAAATATAATAATAATATCATATATTATATTATAATTAAGAGCATGGTTATATTAAAATTTAGTTATATGATTATAAAAAATATATAGGAGGTTAATTTAAGTGCACCCATAATGAAGCGCACGGTAAGGAATTTATTCTTAATTTACATTTTTCTGAGACTTAATTGGTATTACACAACTAATTTCATTAATATGATCTATATAATTACCTTTTAAATTTAATATAACAGCTAAAAAATTATTAACAGTAAATTATTTTTCAATTTTAACAATTTAATATAATGTTGTTTTAAAGAATAGTTACCATGTGGTAATTAATTTCATAACCATTTTCCATTTCACGGTGTTATACAACTCCTTTATTTCTGTAAATATTATAAGATTGTGTTTGTAATAACAATTTAATATATATTATTGTATTTAAACATTTATACGAGTATTTATAGTTGACAAACATAATAAATTCATTTATTTTTTCACACATCAACTTTATAGTCTTTGAAAGGGTTTACCTCACAATTTCCTTTTACATAGGATTGTTATCATTTGAATTCCCATTAATGGGAATTTTTTAATCATTTTTTAACAAAACCTACAATTTTATTCTAATCATTTTATTGACAGTATTTTTAAAGGTATAGTTATTTTTTATTTTTTATTTTCCATAAATGTTTTAGAAAATGTTTTTAATAATACCCAACATCATTTCCCTCATTGGTAGGATATCTATTTTTTCTCAAATGTTTTTTTATGATTGTTTTTCCAAATTTTTAATCCTCTTATATGATTTATTTATTTTATTTGTACCCCCTTTCAATTTCAATTTTTTTTCAAATGAATATTATTTTATCTTTCGAAATAAGGAACCTTTTTAAGATTTTTTACCCCTCCAAAGGAATGTTTTTTACTTTGTATGACATAACATAATTACCCTCCATCATTTCTGTAATGACAGCTTTGAAAATATAAAAATATTTTTTTAATGAAAATGTTTTTAAATGATATTTTAAAATTACATGGATTTTTAAAATGTTTTTCCAAATGAAAAATGCTATTTTTTCTATGAATTTTGTTAATAAGTTATTATGATATTTCTATTCCTCAATGAAAAAAATATTTTATCACTAACCAACTTATGATCTTTTTTATTGATACCATCTCCATTTTTCTTGTATATGGTTTGTGATATATATGTAAAAAATAGTACTTAAATTCACCTCTTTGATTATTTTTTAGTCCCCTTGAAATATAGAATCCCATATGATCATTAAAATTTAATTTCCCTAAATATCCATATCATTTATCAGGGATCTTAATTTTCTCTAAACCATATAATGTTTCTTACATATTGTATTTAATTTGAAATTCATTTTAATTATTAGGGAAATACTGATAAATTTTGATGCTTTAATAAATCAGGATATTTGAAGTCAAGGAAATTATTTTGTTAATTAAATCTATTATTTGATAGATAAGTAATTATTTGAAAATTTACTAAATGGGTTTGGGATAGGTTAATGAAAGCCCCTCGATGCATCAACGATCTTGTGGGATGAATTAGTTGTACAATATAATATAATAAGTTTTAAACTTGTATATTTAAACCACATATAGTATAGATATTTATGGTAAAGGTATCATATTCATGGGAAACATGACATCTAATAATTAATAATTTATTTTATTGAAAATTTAGTTATTATTATTATCCGTGGGATTTTTTCTAAACACTATCTATAGATGAATTTGCATTCCCGTTATATTTATTAAATCGCATGTTTGTTCAATTATTTAAATTTTAAAAATTTTACTTACTCTCTATAAATTTATTGATTACATGGAATGTGTGTTCAGATATTTACCTTTCAATATGGATTATTCTCATTGATTCATTATTTTTTTCCATAGAGCATAATAGTTACTAGAAATTTGATCTAACCGTTATTTTCTTTCCTTTACCCCAGGAATCAAAGTTGTTTACTAAGAAATATATTAAGGTATATTATAATTGGTATTAAACATATACTAAAAACTATTTTTTTAATTTTTGTATCCATTTTTAATAAAAGACTCATGTATGTATTTAGTTTACTAAGACTATTAAACTATTCGATCATTCATGTTGCATTTACTTGTAATCATGGTGATGTAATGGTAGTAGACACCCATCCTAGGGTTATTGGGGTTGGATATTTACAATATATGAGAAATAATTCATAAAATAGTTTTATTAATTTTTAGTAATGCAGATAAAATAATTTGAATGTAAAAATTTTGATTTTTCAAAAAAATGATTTTATTTTCCGAATGTGTTTTTTACTTAAAAACTGAAAAAATAATTTGAAATTAATATTCATAATGAAAAATTCATAATAAATATTTAATAAAATGTTTTAAAATTCATATGGTAGTTTTTAGTAAGAAAATAATGAATGTAAACTCATTTTTATAGTAAAAAATGCATTTTTTCTGAAAAATGTGTTCTCTTTTTTTCATATTATTTTTAAAATTAAAATAAATCAATAATAAAAATAGATTTTGATAAAATTGATTTAATATTTTTAATATGAATTTCCAAATTTGGTAGTGAGGCTGCTTTCATTTTTGTTTATAATGAATAGTAAAAATAGAAAAACTTTATTATCTTGGTTGGGGTTAAAATAGGTTAACTGGGTGATTAAAATAAGACATATTGGTATAAATTGTATCATAATTTTTTTAAATATAAATTTTTAAATATATTTTTATAATATTATATTTAATCTTTTTTTTTCAACATTCACATGAAATCGACATAGAAAAATTTAAAATTTTATGTAATTCCACGTGTGTCCCTCCCATCACATATAAAAGGGAACCTCTTTTTCTCCATATTTTGAACAACATTGATCCCTCTAGATCATACAATAATTTCCCAAACACCATCCATTATTCCATCCGTTAGATATTGATCTTATGATATTACCCTAATACTATCCAAAAAAGGGTTAATTTGTAATACAAAGGAGATCACTCAATAAAGAAGTAAAAGTCTTACCCGACCCATTCAATATTTATTTCATATTATAATTCTAGAAAATATATTGTATCCATAAAATATTAATGATTATGGTATCATAGTAATATTTATATATTATTATGATGATTGAAAACCCATTATCAATCATCTTGTCTTCAAATAGAGTGTGAATGTTTTTCTCATGTGTACATTTGGTCCAACACCTCCATATAGTGATGTGATTAATTTTCTATCACAAAATTTAATTGTCGGATAATATAATAGATTTAATGTTTATATATGATATTTATGAAATATTTATTCTTCTATAACAATATCATGTTATCTACCTTATCACCTTCTCATTAATTGGAATACAATAACATCACTTGGGTATACATGTGGACTACCACTTATACAAAGCACCGTGATTAGTTTTTTAAATATAGTTATATTAATGATTATAGAGGTTTATATAATTACTAAATATTATATTTTTTCTATGTTAATGACTATAGATTATGGAACCATAATA
The DNA here is from genome assembly GCA_963277665.1 of Viscum album. NCBI lineage: Eukaryota > Viridiplantae > Streptophyta > Magnoliopsida > Santalales > Viscaceae > Viscum > Viscum album. Next base: position 2,077,845,149 of record OY728143.1, on the reverse strand, counting down.
AATGGAAGTTAATAATAACTCTTGAACTATAACATGTGTGAAAATTTAAGCATTTAACACATGAAATGATAAATGATAATGAATTACTGTTACTGAATAAGAGATAAGATATTGTAAGTACACTATTTATTGAATTTTAAGTATTTATACGGTTGTATAATTAAATTATAATAATGTTTAATCTATTAATTCTAAGGTTTAAATCAGTTATGATGCAAGTCAGACTAGAGGAAATGGTTTCTCATCTCACTTTTGATTCAGGGAGATATATCCCGCATTCACCAATTTTGAAAGGGTTTTATGTTCCAATATCACATTTTTCTAGGAGTATTTTTCCATAAAACTAAAATTTTGAAATTATGTGATATATAGATTAATTTCTTTATATTCTTATCATGTAGTTATTTATATAAATTATTATTTTTACTTTTATTTTCCTCTCTACATACTTAAATGTAATAAGGGAAATTTTATAGAAAACCAATATTATTTTTCTATTTCATCATGAATCTTTTTCCTCTATGTACATATTTTCATTAAAAAAAAGAATTTTTTAATATTCTACTATTTCCCATTAAATTAGTTTTTACGCTTATTTATTTTTCTATAAAAAGTATTAATTTTAATGTCATTATCATTTTCTCAATGTGATACTTTTTACCAAAGGGTTAACATTATCATTGTTTTAAAATATACCAAACAAAAAAATATTTCCACAATTATGATGACTCTTTTATTTTAATATTACATTACTTGTTTTCATGGTTCATTTCAATGAATTATTTTTCATAATTATATGTATTATATTAGATTTAATTTATTTTATTTAAAAACTGAAAGGGTATTTTCCTTGAAAAATATTTCTATGATACTATAAAAGTATTTTTGTCTATATGAACATATAATGTTACTTCATATAATTTACTAGAAACATTTTTCATTTTACCAAATACATTTTTTCCCTATATGGTTATTAAATATGACTACGAAATATTTAGGAAAAATGTTTCCTTTTCCTTCATTAGAGATATGAGAATATGATAACTATTCTAATGATACAGAAACATACATTTGAATGGATTTTGTTAATATGATGGGTGGGTACTTCAATTCCATCCAATTCATTGAGTAATATATTATTATTATGAGCTTAATGGGTATAATAGAGAATATCTGAATAAAAACATCTATATAAGTAAGGTTATCATAATTCTGAAATAGAGTGCATGAGAGGTCATCTCGATCCCATAGAGGGTACATGGGTGGTTAACCTATGACCAACATCTAATAAATGTCATTTATGATAGAATTGACCAATGATTTCTAGGATTATGATTATAAGACACTTTTTATGGAAATATATATGTCATGTTCTTATAACTATGATACAATCTCATAAACCCTGATATCTGATTCTTTATTAATTAATATATTATGAAAAATGAATCCTTATTCCATAAATTTGATATATTAATTTTTTGTTAGGATTTTAAAATATAAGTTCCATATTCACATAATTATATACTAATTTGTTTCTTATAAATTACATTTGACTGATATATCTCATGTTTACCATTTCACAAAATTCTGAGTTCACAATTTGTTATGTTTTATTTCCCCATGATATGAAGCATTTTCTTAAGTAGGGTATTACTAAGAAGTGTTTTATATGAGGAATGAATATGTGATATTTTAAAGTAATTTCATAAAATATGATTTTTATATATCTAGTATCTATATTGACTAAACCATTACTGTTTAAGGGAATTTATTTTTATGACATGTTTTTACGAATTATTTAATATGATATATTATTTGTATAATAAATGTTTGGGTCACCTCATTTGGTTCAGAGAGAGGATTAGTTAGTTCTATATATTTAGATAAGTATTATTTCATGAGAGCTCTTAGGATACACCTATGTATATGATATCATTCTATGTTATGGTAGATAAAGGTGTTCATCCTTCCTATAAAATAAATCCATATGAAAATATTGGAAGGTGTATATTTAAATGGAATAGATCTACCTAATGGTAAGAATTCCAAAAGGGAAATATTTGGTATTAACTTGTTCATCAATGGATCAAGATGAGTGGGCCTAATAATACACACTTAGATGGTTACTCCTGTGGGATATGACTTGATTAATTCACTTTTTATTAACCATTAGGAAGTATTTGAGTTCATAATGACCTTGGATGACATATGTTAAACCTAAATTATCATATAATGAAAAGGATCTATCCAGATTTCGACGTCATATTAGTTTTTTTTTTGTTATTATAAGATTTCTAACTATGACTATTGTTTCTGAAGTAATGATTTTTGGATTTATTCAAAGTCTGGAACTAAGAGAAATCATGTTAACACTAAATGTGATATGAAATGAAATGATTGTCTTCTTATGAAACCTAATGGTATGGGATATAGAATTAAAATTAAAATTATTATTTTTATGAAACATTCTCATGATATGAATCATGCTTATCAAGGAAAAAGAAAAAGAGGGAATAATGTACTATTGATTCCTTCTTCGGAAAACATCATCATTATTTTTTAGGGTTTCAAAATACAGTAATTTATGATAAATATATTAGTAAAAATATGAATGAATTTTCCATTCTCCAGTACTCAAGGATGTAAAATATTATTTTCATTGTTTTTCATTTGGAATATGAAGAATATAAATTATATAATCCTACCAATACAATTTGGTAATAATAAGAAATTTATTCTATATATGGGGATGGTTTTAAGAGGATATTATTCAATAATTACATTACACACATTATTCATATGATAATAGAGAAGAAATTACTTGATCTAAAATAGAAGAATGATGAATTCATAATACCTATGTGTTAAAATGTTCATGATATATGGGGAACACTTATGGTTTTATTATTAAACATTAATATAAGATTAATCAATTAATTAGGGTATTAAAACTTTGTATTCAAAAGGAATTAGTCCAAAGAGATATTAGAAGATACATGGGGATCATTTTATATTCACTCATTGTAGGAATAGTGATCAGATTCACTCATTAATCATATAAATTAGATAAAAAATGAATGATGGAATTAAAATGAAATTATAATAAAATAAACCATGGAGGGAATAATATTATCTTTTAGTTATGCCAGAAGTGTAGAAAAACATTGTAAAAATTTTCATAAGTGGACTATTAAATATTGATGTAATGAAAAGAAGTTAGCTAATTATTGGAATAGAGACAAGGGTTCCCAGAATGAAGCACCCATATTCCACCATTTTAAATAAATGTATAATGTAAAAAAGGTTATCTAGTGCTCGAATATAAGGGTTAATGATGATAATCAATTTCAGAAACCTCTTTCCCCTTTGATAAATCGAGATATAATGAGTTAAAAATTATCGATGTGGGTTATGATAATGATATGGTGAATGGTACACATACCCTAAACTATATAAATAAACATATATTATTTGATTATAGTTTTAAGAACTATTTAATAAATGATTAATCTTCAATGGGTATCACATTAAAAATATAATGATTAAATGAGTATTTTTATATATAATATACTTATAGTATGACAATCACTTCACAAATCTATGGTTCTTCTCAGATTGATGTTTTTTGGAATGCGGTTCCTTTAAATCATGTTATTATCTATCTGATTGAATTTTATATGATTTTTGGCATGGATTTTCAAACATTATATATTGCGTATATGAATTTTCATGAAATAAATTTAAAATTTCATATTCAAGATGAACTTGTGACTAGTTCTAAATATATAGAATAATATAAACATCCAATGGAAATTATTTACATTTTATGGGTATTGATTAATTTTTATGATGGGTACTTATCTCAATTGGTTGGGGAGAAATTCAACATCAATGATATTTCAATTATATAACAGTTTATTGATGTATTTATTGGATAGTTTAGATGTCTTCCTTCAAATTATAATGTTGATGTTTCAATAGAACTCCTACCGGTTGATACATTTATTTAAAATATTTCTTATATAATGAAGGTAATTGATTTTCCTGAATTTAAGAAGAAAAACTAATTTAACATTGATAAGGGTTCATTTATACATGTATATCACTATGGGATTCACATGTTATTCATATTATGTAGAAATATACATCAATGGGACTCTGTATTAATAATCAGAAACATAACAGGGTCAAAACGAAGAATAAGAATCCTTTACCAAAAATTGATGATTTTTGTGATCAACAATGATAACACTAATACCTTTCTATGAATGAACTTTGTTCTATATAATTTTTGTTGATTGTAAAAGACCAAATCATACCTAAGACAACTATCCATATGAGGTCTGGACACTAGGATTTTATAGTGATTCCATTTGAACAGAAAAAATCCTTCAATAACCTCATGAATTTAAAGAATATATAATTTAGATACTAACTTGATTAAAATTTTAATGAATTTATTGAAATTATTCTTATATACATTAAGATAATGAAATAGAATTAATATCACATGATAATTGTATTCAAGGCCTAGAGGATTGAGAAAATATATTCCAAATTTAGAATATTTGAGTTTTGGATACATTAAGAATCATTTTTGGAACAAGTTAACAAAATGGAGTGTATATAAGTGGAATGTTCTAAGATGGAAGTAATTCCAAAATGTTTGAGTCTAACCATTATTCGTGAGATCTATATCATTCTTGGAATGGTTTCATATTATCAATCCATTGTGAATAATTTATCAAGGCTGTCTAATCCACTAAACCAGATAACATAGAAGGGAGCCATCTTCTTTTGAACTGGGGAATGATTAGAAAATTTAATGGGTTAAAAGGGAATTGTGGTTAGTGCACCTATAATCACAGAACCCTATATTGGACAAGTGATTCAAATTTACAATGACTCATCAATGAATGAGATATGATACATTATTTTTCATAATGGCATTGTGATTGATGTGTATATTTTTTTTTGAAATTTTTAAAATTAAAAATTAATATTTTTTAATTGATTAATCCAAATTACTTCATTATTTTATAATTTTATTGTAATTTAATTTTTTAATTCACAATTTTGAAAAACAATACTTATATATTCATATTTGTAGGATTATTATAAATATAATTTTTCTTATATAGGATGAAATTTTTTATTTAAACATGGACAATGAGAATTTATCATGGAAATGTGAAGAGGGAAAAGATCAAGCTTGTTCCGGAATGAGTTAGCACACAAGAAAGAAAAAATCATACATAGGGTTGGATAATTACCACTATACCCATACTGGTCAATACTTGTTTCGAAAGAGGTGTGTGTTAGTGTATTAGGAACCCGTATTTATAGAAGGATTATTATATATGGATGAAAAATATTTATTGATGTAGTGCTACAATAAAGAGTATATATTTTATGTGGGATGAAATTTTTTATTCAATATATATATCTTTTGAAAGAGACATCATCCCACTTGAGTATATGCGGTCCCCACTCAGATTTGAAAGTCTTTTACCATCAACCTGTGATGATCTTTGTACCTCCAATGGAAGTGACCATAAATTCAATTTCAAATGTTGGGAATGATGGTTCTTAATATGTTAAACCACAAATTAGATTGACAATCCCTTTTTAACCATATTAGATGTCAAAGGAGAATATATGTTACTTGAATGATGATTATGAATCCTCTAAATGGATAAATACTGACACAGAATTGGCGACACCATAGAGTGAAAAATAGTTATTTCATCAGGAGAGATATAGGATTTTTAAAAAATAGGTGGCACTTTATTTAGGTATCCCAATGGTGCGTTACAAGATATTGAAGCTAAAATGTCTTTTTAAAATCGGATATTGGTCATGTTTAGTATTGAGGTCGAGAAATAATGGCATAAAACATTCTGCAACATTATAGTGATGATGCTCATGGTTGACATGAGCTATCCCATGAGGAAACAACCATCACAATGGGATGTATGACATATTAAATGTCATAGTATAGGTTCCACATTTAAGTATAAATGAGTACCATGGGATAATCTATTCTCATGGGGGGTGGGGGGGGGATTCCCCTGATCAGTGGGGATGTAAAAATAATAAATTTCCAAGACAACAATATGGAACAGTGAATCCACTATATAAAGGGAAAAGATGGATAAAATATTCCTTATGATTCATCATGTCGATGGATAGGTCGAAAAATTAAATGGGTGAAAAAGGTTATAAAGTAAAAAATTGAATAAAAAAAATCATGAGATAAGTGATCCTTCATCATGGTAAGTATATATAATTATCATAGATAAATGTTCAAGGATTCTTCCATTCTATTCATGGGGTTTTTATCATTTTAAAAATTATTTTTCCCTAATATTAAATGAAACATTTTCATGAAGATGTGGCAAATTAAAATATAATAATTTTTGAATATTTAAAATATTATATGGTTGAGATAAAATGTAGAATTTATTTAGTGTAAGACTATATGCCATGTGTAATTTGGATTATATATTACACCCCAAGATTTCATAATAAGTTATCTCTTTAAAGTAATTCAATATCTTGCGCCACATGCAACACCACGACTTACAAAAACTAGAGATTTAAAAATAATTTATGAATAATTCATACTAAATTTTTAATTTTATAAACATTATAAAATTTTAACATCCAGATTATGTATTTTTAGAAATAATATAATAATAAATCCAATTTTTCTAAAAAAAGAAGTGTTTTTCAAAAAAATGCAATTTTACCACCTTTTAAAAGTGAATCATTTTTAAAATAAAATATTTGACAATATTATATATTAGATTTGGAAAAATAAAAATATTCATTAGAATAGGGACATAAAAAATTTAGTTTGGATATATTTTTTTGGTCTTTCTGATAACTTTCCTATTTTGATGAATAGTAAAATATACTAAATTTTGAATAAAAACATCATTTTCAATCAAAATAATTTATATTGTTGAATTATAATTTTTAAAGGTTTGGAAGTATAGTTAGATTATATTTTCATCATTGTATCCAATTTTTATCATTGGATGTAATTTTACATTTAAATTGGACATAAACACATATCACTATTTTGATAGTTTTTATTTCTCAAAAACCGGTGTTCTGGTTTTGAAAACGACAATTAATTTTAAATTAATTAATGAAACAAATATAATTTTAATTTGTTAAAATAGATATAAATTTTTAATTCATAATATCAAAATTATCTTATGATGGATTTTTGGTAGTTTTTTGAAAACATTCAATTTTTGATGAATAGTGAAAAGTACTACATAGTAAATAAAAATCAACATTTTCATTTAAATAAATATTTAATAAAAATTTACCTGAAAATAGATTCATTGAACATATATTAGTACAATTTATTTCATTAGAGAAATTTTATAAAAATATAAGTTATATTAATGTTTATTGAACCATTTTAACTTCATTTTACCCACCTTCTAGGCATATTTACCAATATTTTCAGCACATTTGTAAACATGGATAACATGTATTTTTATTGTTTCTTGAAATTAAATTTCCAAAATTTGAGAGACATGGTTTTTCATCAGTATGTAAAATGTGGTTCAATAATATGAACATAATTTTTTTTGAATAGTAACTTTTGAATTTTATTTACCACGGTTAAAAGAAAATAAGGTAATCAAAGGTAAAAATAATATTAAAATTAAACTAAAACCTATAATAACCCTATTGGATGATACATTATCGACCATGGTAGTCCTTGGGTCTATTTGGGTAACCCAAGAAGCCACTTGGGAGTTATAATGACATTTTATATTAATTAATTTAAAGTAAATACAAAAATAACATAAGCATGTATGTTTTAATAAAAAAAAATTATATGGGGTTATATAAATGATCACTTCAAATATAAGTAGTCATTAGAAATATAAAATACTTCCAAACTCATGATATTTTATTTATAATTTTTGGACATAAAATAAATATATTTATTTGTGACACAATAATGATATAGTGTTCCCTTATTAATGACAGAATCAAATAAATGATATTATAAATATTAAAATATATATTATTTGAATGTTTTGATGTTATAAAATAATTTTATAAGTTAATATGTCATGTTATGATTTGTTGAATGTATTTTATTTCGATTTAATCCACTTTTTATGACTTTCAGAAAAACCAAATACTAAATAGTGTCAAAATTAGAATAAATCAATTTTTAAAACAAATACTAAATTATTAAATGATATAATTTTAATAAAAATATAAGGTTTATCCATACGACTAATATAATGATATTTATTTCCTTAATGAACCACTTAAGGTTCTCTAGGTATTTTATAGTAATTTTATTAACCATGTATTATAATAATACATGAAGACATGGTAAAACATAAACTTTTGAACCTAAGGGTTAGATCTAAAATACAAGGTTAATATGTTCATTTAAGTTGTATAAAACCATTTTATTTGAGATTATTTGGACCCATCCTTACTATATCCTCGAAATAAATCCATTTCTAGGTGTTATAAATCTAATGTAACTGTAGAATAAATTAATATTTCAAAATTTTCCTAATGGTCCCCTCACCTCTCTTATAAAAGGGTACTTCCCCTTCTCATAAATTTTAACCTCCAACGCCATTTGGCTCAGCCAAACCCGAATCAAATATCTTCCTAACTACCCTAAATACATCATAGTGGCCTTAAATTTATCATAAATCTATCATAAAGATCCCTTTTGTTCAAATTAAAAGGGAGGACCTGAAGAAGAGGTAATTATTCCATCACCTCTTTCAAAGTCCGTTCTTGTTCTACTTATTATTTCGTTGTTGTTTACATAATAAAATAATAAATACACTTCCTTCTATATTCTTATATGTTATTATAAATATGGTACCACCGTATTCACTATTCAATCCATTTTATGAATGACAATGTCACCATACGTGCAGACATACGGCTTACTGACTCCACGTCATGCTGTAGTTTGTTATTCAGCACTACATTATTTGGATGGGTATAATAACAAGTATAATTAATTTAAATAATTAATATAACATGGTAATTATTCTGTAAATGTAATATTATAAACAATTTTACACGGTTTCACCATCAATAGAATGATATTTTTTCTCATGCATACACACGAGTTATCGCCTCCACGACACGATGAGATTCATCTTCAACGATCACCCATCAATTTTTTTTAAAAATGAATATATATTTTTAATTATAAGGTATATGAAAAAGTATGTCTACTGGAATAATATATAATTATTTAGATAAATATATGTTGTTTAATTACTTCCATACTATACGACAAGAAAACGGAAAAAACGTTCATGGGTATGCATGGTCTACCATCTCCATGAACGGTGTTTCCATCTCATATATCCAGAAATTATAAATATTTATATTATGAATATATATTATATATAAATCATGTTTTATATTCTGAAAGTATGTAAATAATGATCTACGTGATACGGTGAATAATAAAAAGTTAAAACTCATATGAAAATATTGGTATTATTACCCGAAATGTTACTTAAGCATTGAAATTATTATTACATGGGTAGTATAATATAATAAATGAATAATATATGATATAATAAATATTATAATGGTTCTTGTGTAATATAATAACATACTATAGTCATTATACAGGAGGTTAAACCTACACTTGACTAAAAGAAAGTACAAGGTAAGGGTGAATTGCTTAATCTCATTATTATCCGAGATTCTTTATGTGTAATTATTTACCGAGACTTATTTATCAATGATATATATGTTTCATAAATAAGTTTTCAAAAGGATTATTTTTAATGTACTCTTTAACTAAAACATATTTTTAAATGTTTTAAATATTTATTATTCTAAACCATTCTAATTAATGAACATGTTTTCAAAATGGGTTTAAGGATTTATTTAAATGGAAATGAATGTTTTAAAATTTTAATTCATTTTAAAATATTAAAAGTGGTATGAGACACTTTGATTAAAAAATATATTTTAAATTTCATCAGTTATAAATTGGTTTACACTTAAATGATTTCGTGAAAAAGGGATATTTCTATCAAAGAAATTTACTGATCATTTTTGACTATGTCAACATCCATTACTTTATGTTATTCTTGATTGAGGTTGATTTATTGTAATACAATCTTCCATATTGTATAGAATGAATTATGAAATGTTTGACTGTGGATGTGCTATTTTTATACATTCATGGTTTATGGTTTAAGTATTGACATTTTGAATGATAGTTTTATTATGAATGTTTATGTTATGTATTAATATTTTCATATGAGGTATGCATTGGAATTAGTAAGTGATGGGTGGAGCCTGCTATATCTCTTTGATGCATCGGTAGGTCTCATTCGACAAACTATTGTCTTTACATAAGGCGTTGACAAAATCTGATTTGTAGTCTTGGCACGAGTCCTTGACATTATGGTTATGATGTCCGACATTATGCATTCCCTCATTATGAAATTAGTTATTACATGTGATTATTCCACTAGTAGAATAACTGTGTGCATGTATATATGGTAATGTTTGATTTATTTTTTCTATATTATGTTCATGTTTATTTTTAAAATTCTATTTTTTAGTACACATCTTGCCTTAAAATTTTATAGTTTCCGCAAAATTGTTTACCCTTATTGAGTATCAGAGCTCACCCCTTTCTTAAGTTTTTTTCCCAGGTTTCCAATAAGTGTATTATGATTGATATGCAGGGTTATGCTATGGGAATAATGGAATTATCAAAGGATTATTTTTGGTGTGTTATATGTACTATTTTGTAATATAACATTCATGTATGTAATCTATTTTCTAGGACCGCTAAGTTGATCTGTCCTTTAGGAATTGATCCCTTGTAATCATGAAAATGTATTAAAATAATGCAATGGCTCCGGGTAACTGGGGTTGGGGAGTGGAATTTGGTATCACAAGTAGTTTAGTACAATCCATGGAAACTAGATTTAGACAAACTCAGATTAGAGATCATTACCCTAAGATTAAAATTTAGTATTAGTATAGAAGAACTTCCTAGAATTTTGGTAATGTAAATATGTTGTGTATTTTCCAAACAATACATCCATGTCGAGATATGAGTTGGTAGAGGGGGATCTTCCACATATGTAACTAAGAGTGAAAACTCCAACAAGGAGTTTCAGGATTGACCTGAGGTATCCTGGTACAAGACAACAGGCCTTGCTACACTCTTGGTTACAACACTCCTAGGGGATATACTTAAGATAATTCAAATTTTATTTACAAACCATCATGAAGGATTTATGAGTAAATATGTAAACAATGATACCATATTTATTATTATGGGACTAGATGTGTAAAAATATTCAATTAATGTTGAGATTTTTTTAGTTTTTGGATTATACATTATGAAATGATCTATCCTAGTGAATTTCATCATTTAGAAATAGCGCACAATAGAAGGAATGGGGTCATCAACAATATGAATTATCCAAAGAATAATAAGGATTATATAATTCATGGTCTTAAGCCAAAATTCATAAGGGAAATATTTTACCACAAATTATCATCTTATGAAGAAATAATATCATGTGTTAATAAGAGAAGTAATGAATTATCTGAGTCATATAGACATTAAGGGAAGCCAGAGAAGAAGAGGATGGTAGAGAGAAAGACGAACAAAGGGAAGAAGGGAAAGACAGAATTTATCATATTTTATAACAGTAGAAATAATGACATTGGGAAGTGCTTGAAAGGAATGGGAGTTTGTTATAAGTATATAGAAAATATACACCATGATCGGGATTGAAATGGTAAGAAAAAGTTTTCAATGGTTCGATTCATCATCTTCAAGTAGTTGGGACACAACGTGAATCAATGTCCCAATCATTAGGGTATACCCCAGATGATTCTATTAGATAATAATAAAGTTAGGATATTACCACAGTTGAAGAAGAATGATTATTGTTTTTATGCTATCATTAATGAACTGCATCGTTTGAAAATTGTATTAATTTTGTACACATTTTAAGAATTATAAAGTATATAAGGATTTTACTGAAGTATGTTTTCATCACGGATTTGAGATTTTATGGTACCAATTAAAGTTAAAAAATTTTATGTTAAAAATTTTGGAAAATATATGGTTGGTAAAAATATAACCCTTAATATGCTTCTGAAACATAGATAATGATTTTGGAATAAGATATGATTGATTTGGAAAAACTATATTGGATATTCTTGAGTAACTCAAAACTAATTAATTGTTTGTTTGATCCATCATAGCTGGAGTTTAGAAAATTTATGGATATAAAGAGTATATCTAGTATTATATAAGGAATAAATGAGTATGAAAGTAATTAACAAATTTTTATGGTAATTAAGGGTGTTACTATGTTTTAAGAGAATACAAGATGAAGTTATTCAAATGTTATTGCATGAAAAATATATCTTCAATAAATTTACACTCCAAAACAATTTTGGAATTTGAGTTTACACAAAAGTATTTTATATAAGTATAAAGGTTGGAATGAATTAAGTTGGAAATTGGATAATATTTTTTATGTTTAATTTTTTTAGATTATATTTGGATTTATATAAAAAGAACAACATAGTGGTTGGGCAACAACCTGTCACGTGCGGCAAGGCCGCACGACTTGAACCCGCAACCGAAGTGTGAGAAAGGTGTATCACCTACCAATAGTCTACATGATGTCCTGGTTTGTGTAATTTAGTTTTTTATATGGATATAAATTTGAATTATATATTCATTTTTTTGAAACCCTTTACATTTAGGATAATTAAAATATTTTTGAGTTCTATTGGAGTGAAAGATGAGTTTGTGGTAGAAATTAGTTGAAGGATGGAACTCTACTTCTCCAATATTCATTTTTTCTTTTATTATAAAAAGAAATTATTTCTTAATATTTAGGTAAGGGATATCAAAACCCAAAATGTGTTATCCTAATTTTTTATTTTTTGTTGAACTGATTATATTTTAAATCATCATAGATTTATGCCCTTGAGGCCCTCAATATTACATTTTTTGTTCACTTTAATGTTATTTATGACCTTAGTCACTCCCTATAAATATTCAAATTTTCCTCCAATTATGTGTCTCTAATTTTCACCAATGTTCTCTTATTAGAGATCATAATTTGTTGGTGACTTTTTCATTTCCATTTCCATCTTCTTAAGACTGATTTTTTTAACCCTATTTCCGATGTGGGTTTTCCACCAAGGTATTTTATATTTTAATCCTTTTTTGGAAGAATAATTTTCAATTATGATGATGCAAATTATTAAATGTGGGGAAAATGTAACCCCACAAGATTTCCTAATATTTTATCTCAATAATGTAATTAAATAGCTTGTGGCACACGCAAGATCGGGTCGAGCGCATAAGAACATACCAAACTAGACTTTTTAAAAAGCGGTTACGAATAATATTAACTGAGTTATTTATTTTATATACTCCATATGATTTTAACATCCATATTATCTATTTTTTAGACATAATATAAGAACAAATCCAATTTTTAAGATAAAAGAAGTGTTTTTTAGAAAATATTGTTTTATCGCCTTTTAATGGAGAACTCTTTTAATCCAATATTGGAAACTTTTATATATTCAATTTAACAAATTAAACATCTTATTTAGAATAGGGAAATAAAAATTTAGTTTGGATAAATGTTTTTTGTTTTTCAGAAAACTTTTATATTTTTATGAATAGTGTAAAATGCAATATTTTAGTCGAAAACAACATTTTTAATCAAAATAATTTATATTGATAAATTATACAGATGAATGTTTTAGAAGTATAATTATATAAAAATTTTTATCATTTAATCCAATGTTTGTCATTTTTAATTTATTTTACATTGAAATTGGACATAAAGACATATCAATCTTTTTATAGTTTTTACTTCCCAAGAAACCTGCTTACTTTTTGTGACAAAGGGAATTAAATTTAAATTAATCAATGAAAATTCTATGTTTTGAATTTGAAAAAATATACATCATTTTTGAATTCATAAAATAAAATTATATTAAGATGAATCATTGATATTTTTTCTGAATACATTCAATTTTTTATGAAGAGTGAAAACACTGCATAGTACAGAAAAAATGACTTTTTCATTTAAATAATTATTTTTAAAAAAATTTATCATAAAATAACTACATAATAAATATATGAGTACAATGTATGTAATTGGAGTAATTTCATAATACGATTAGATATATAAAATTTTATTGAACCATTTAAACATCTTTTTTACCCACATTCTAGGGACAATTACCCACATTCTAAGCACATTTGAAAATTTGGATAAATCATAATTTTACCAATTATTTGAATTTAATTTAATAAATCTTAGAGATAATGTTGACATCAGTAAGTAAATGTTTTTTCAATAGGATGGTGAATGGTAACTTTTGAATTTTATTTACCCAGGTTAAAAGTAAATAACGTTATCCAAGGTAAAAATAATATTAAAATTAGCATAACACTTTTCCTAACCATATAGGAAGATTAATTATAGACCTTGGGAATCCTTGGGTCTATTTTGAGACGCCATGGATCCACTTTGGAGCGATAATGACATTTTATATGAATTAATTTAAAGAAAATAAAAAAATAACATAAGCGTGTATCTTTTAGTAAAACAATTTTTATGGGTTTATATCATTGATCTCTTAGACTATAAATATTAATTAGAAATATAAATATATTTCCTATATCATTATATTTTAATTATAATTTTTTGACATAAAATAAAAATATTTATTTATAACAAAATAATGATGTAGTATTTTCCTTATTAATGAAAGAATCAAATAAATGATTTTAAAAATATTAAAATAAATATAATTTCATAGTTTTGATGCCATTAACGAAATTTATATGTTATTATGACTTGTTATGATTTATTTAATTTAATTTTTTTGAACTAATCAACTTTCAATGACATTCAGATAAACCAAATACTAAATAGTGTCAAAACCGACAAAAAGAGTTTTTAAAAAAAATATTATATTTCAAAATGATATAATACTACTAAAATATAGGGTTCAGAAAAATGAATTATATAATGATATATATTTCCTTAATTAACTACTTGATGTTATCTTGGAATTTTATAGTATGTTTGTAAACCATGTGATATAATAATACAAGAACACAAGCTAAAAGTTAAACTATTTTACTAACGGGCAGATCTAAAAGAAAAGTTTAATATGTTCACATAAAATTTTCAAAAACGTATTGGTTGAGATTATTTTGACACATCACCATATTATCTTAGAAATATATCCATTATGATCAATTTTAAATCTAATTTAATTTATAAATAAATTAATATTTCTAGATTTTTCAAAAGTTGCCCTCCCCTCTCTTATAAAAGGGTTATTTTCTTTCTCTTAAATTAACATCTCCAAAATCCATTTATCTCAGCCAAAACCTGATAAACAATCTTCCCAAATACCCTAATTGCAACCTATAGGCCTTAATATTATCATAAATCCATCTTATAGTGCCCTTTTGATCAAATCCAAAGTAAGACCCCGAAGAAGAGGTAATTATTTAATCACATTTTTCAAAGTTCTTTTCTTCTTCTAATTTCTATTTATTGGTTGTTACCATAATAAAATAATAAATCTACGAAATTATAAATTTTTAGATATTATTATAAATATTTCACAACTATATTAATTATTCTATCCATCCAATGAATGGAAAATTCGTCATACATGCATTCGTATGACTTAGCGTCTCCACGTCATGGTGTAGTTTGTTATTGAAGACAACATTATTTGGATGGGTATAACAATGAGTATATTTAATATAAATAATAAATATAACATGGTAATGACATTTGTAAATGTAACATAACAACCCATGAAACACCATTTCACCACCAATAGAAAGAAACTTTTGCTCTTACGTACGTACTACTTACCATCTCCACGACACGATGAGATTAATCTTCAACAACCACCCATCATGAATTTATTTAAAAATAAATAGATTGTATAATTATGAGGTATATGAAATAATATATGATCTGGAATAATATATATTTATTTTGATAAATATATGTTTTTTACTAACTTCCATACTATACAATAAGAAAATGGAAACAACGTTCATGGGTACGTACGAACTACCATCTCCATGAATGGGTTTTTCCATTTCATACATCTATCTATTATAAATATTTATATTCTGAATATATATTGTAAATAAATCACATTTTATATTCTGGAAGTATGTAAATCATGATCTAATTGATATGATCAAGAATAACATATTAAAGAACATATGATAAAGAAAGCGATTATTACCTGAAAAGTAACTTTAACATTGAAATTAATAATAATTCTGTAGTATAATGTAATAAATGAATCATATATGAGATCATAAATATTAATATGGTTCTTGTGTAATTTAATAACATACTATGGTCATTTTTTATGAGGTTAAACATACCCTCGACTAAAGGAAGGTTCAAGGTAAGGGTTCATTCTTTAATGTCATTATCATCTAAGATTGTTTATGTGTATGTATTTACTGGGACATATTTATCATACATATCCATGTTTCATAAACAAGTTTTCCAAAAAATTATTTTTAAGGGACTCTTTAACTAAGTCATCATTTTAAATGTTTTAAATATTTATTCTTCAAAACCATTCTCATTAATGTCCATGTTTTAAAAATAGGTTTAACGATTTATTTATATGGACATAAATGTTTTAAAATGTTAATTCCATAAAAAATATTTAAAGTGGTATGAGACACTTTGATTCAAAAAAATATTTTAAATTTATTCAATTATAAATTATGTACCTCTTCAATTATTTCATAAAAAATTTATATTTCACCCTAAGAGTTTTACTGATCATTTTCATTAATGTCAACATCCTTTACTCATTATTATTCTTGTCTAAGGATGATTTATTTTAATATAATCTGCTATATTGTATTGAATGAGTTATGATATGTTTTACTATGGATGTTATATTTTTATACCATTCACAGTTTATTTTTAATTTTTTGACATTCCATATGCATGTTTTAATATTAATGTTTATGTTATGTTTCAACATTTTCATTTGAGAAATGCATTGGACTTAGTAAGTGACGGGTGGAGCCCGCTATAGCTCCTCGACGCATCGGTAGGTCTCATGAGACAAAATAGTGTCCTGGAACAAGGCCATGAGAAAATATTATTTTTAGTCTTGGAATGAGGCCTTTACTATGTCGTTATGATGTCATCATTATGCATTCCATTATTATGAAAGTACTTATTACATGTGATTATTCGACTAGTATAATATCCATGTCCATGTTTATATAGAAATGTTTGATTTATTTTTTCTATATTATGTTCATGTTTATGTTAAAAAGTGTATTATTTTTATTTCATATCATTAATTAAAATTTTATAGCCTCCAATAAATTATTTACCCTTACTGAGCATCTCAACTCACCCTTTCCTTGTGTTTTATTTTCCAAGGAATCTAGGAAGTGTATAATGATTGATATGCTGGGCTATGCTAAGTGAATAATGGGGTTCTCAAAGTATTATTTATACTATGTTGTACGTTAGAAAGTGTAATGTTAAATTCATGTATGTAATATAATTTCCAAGACTACTAAACCGATCCATCCTTCAGGACATGAACCCTTGTAATCATGCTAATGTATTAAAATATTGAACCGGCTCTGGGTAACTAGGGTTGGGACATTACATAATAAATATTCATAGATGAATTTATATAATGATTAAAACATGTGATAAAATTCAAGGGTATGAGATATCTTGGAGATGACTCTCTATAAAAATGAGAAGAAATTTTCTATGTAAGGGAATGTCAACAAATTTTAGTTTAAGATAACTTATATTTAGGATCAAAGTGTTCCTACCTTGGAATTCTACATGTTTCTTCTTTTTATATTAATTTTTTTATTTTAGTTTGTAATCTACTCCCCCATTAAATATCTCATCATTAATGTATCAGTAGAACATTTGGTTGAATAGGTATGGGAATGAAGACTTGTTATGATGCTTGGGACTAGGAATGTTTATTGATAATAATATTCCCTCTATTGTTGATTGATTTCAATTATTTGATAGATATTTATTTTTGAATCAGATTTCATTTAAATTAATTATTCCACATTATCAATTTCCATACTCATAGATTCAACACATATATATAATTAATTTTAGAACATATCTATTTAATGATATGGGGATATATATTTAAGTGTTTTTAAATTCATAAGATTTGAGGAAGTAGTAGTGGTTATACAAAGTTTAATTTGGAATTACAATACAAATTGGGTATTTAATAGGTGAATTGAGGGTGAATAACTTTTTCATTCATACATTGGATGGAGAGTATAATAATGAAAAGAATTATTTTTGTCTTGTATCACCTTTGTTATCCCAATTTAGAAAAATACGTAGAGAGTGGGGGTGGGGATGGGGTGTGAATCATGGTATGTTGGATTAAAACTACTACCCCTTTAGATAATGTTTCATTTCTATGGAAACACTACCTTCGCATAGAAATTTACGCACATAAATGAAAAAATTCACAAGACACAATAATTTTATTTGGTTCACCCTCACTAGGCTATACCTAGGGAGAATCAAATGAAATTATTTAAATTTACCATTTCCACTAAGGATCACTAGAAAAATACAAGGTTTGGATAGGTCACGTCAATTCTTAGGCACATTGCATTCACAATGTTGAGGGTCTCCTCACAAATTTCCCTGTGGACACTCCCTAACTCTCTTTTGATGGATCACTACCAGTGGAAAGGGTTTCCATCTTCTTCTTCCATTGCAGACTACTTTAGAAAGGATCGACATACAGTTTATGGACATGTATATCTCTTCATTATCAGTAATAAATGTATCCACTACTGAATTTAGATTATTTATTGATATTCTTATTGGTCTGATCCTTCACTTATGTGAAAAAACAAGGATGCTATAATTCCAATTTTCAAAAAATTGGAACTCACTTCCCTTTATTGTAGAAAAACAATATCTTTCACTTTAGAAATATCATCTAGAGATTCCATGTCTTCCTATAAATCCCATTAATTTAGCAGTGAATGAACTCATTATAGGTGTATCTTTGAATAACGAAGATCCCATGTCCTCTAATTCTTCTTCTAAAATCATATATGAATATGATATTTCTTATAGGTAAATGTAGGTGTCTGTCTCCATGTGAATGATTTTACTATTATTCCCTTCTATGAGACCCTATCACGTAACTTCTTGCATGAGATCTTGGAATATACTATTGAATGATATTTTGGCAGGAGATACTTATGTGAGTCCCTTTTCACTCTTTTCATAAGATCCTGGAGTCCCTAGTGTGAGAACACATTTAGGTTTCCTTGGTGAAAGAACAATTTCACGCCTTCCTGGAGTCCCTATTGAGAGAGAAAATTGGAAGATTATGTGAGATCTTGGTGTGATTCCTCTTTCATGATTTTTAGAAAACCCTTTTCTAACCGTGAATAACACTTAAATGATTTAAATCATATATAATACTTTAAGAGATCTCACCACAAACCTCTTTTGTGAGATCTCTCTATGATCCTCTTTCTGATATGTTACATCAGATCAACATTTTATGAAAATATTAATCAATTTTTATGGATGGGGTTAGGTTAATTGATAGGATTAATGTCAGTATCTTTACTCCACAATTCACGAAAAAACATTCATTCCACCACCAAAACAATCTCACATTGCATGTACATATCTCAAGATCAAATGTCAATATTTTGATGGTTTGTGATGTTGTCTTACAGTTGTTTGTAGGAACCATTGCGAGTTCCAAGGAAAAATATATAGTACTATTCAAGATCCCATCATACTCAGTTTACATGCACATCACTAAATATCTTATGACCATGAGATACCTCTTTCATTTCACTACTATTCATTATCAGCATCCACTTTCACTATTCCCAAAAAAATTACTTTCAAAAGTACCAACATTCACACGTTAGTGAGATAAAAATTTCCACTCCACATGAGATCATAAATTAAAACTCTATGAGATTAGTTCCACATTCACACTCTACGATATCAGTTCAGAATTTACACTCCATGGGAACAGTTCAGTGGTTGGTCTCCCTGAGTTTAGTTTATTTATTGGGATGTTTGACATTATTTCAGCATTCATGCTCTATAAGGTCAGTTCATCATTCGCACACCCCAAGATTCAATAGTTTTTCTTTGTGTGAGACCATACATGCATTATTCTCACAAGATCAAACATCCATTATAAATCTTCATGCCTTCTTTGACATACAACCTTTTTCATCAACCTAAAACCTTGAAAATAAACACAATCAACCTAAAAGTACTATGATGTGGTATTTTTTCCATAAAATAATTATATTTTTTTTAGTTTAAAACACTTTACATTTTGATACCACATTAAAACTTATTATAACCTCTATAAAATTTAACTACATTCTATTTTATTAGTGATCAATGGATTACTCAACACACACTCTATGCCCACATGATCATTACCCAACATTAGAAATAAGAGAATCATGAAACTTTTATCAATGAAACACTTAATTCGGAAAACATTCAACTTATTTCTTCATAAAACCCATATATCATTATATATAACTTTTTATAGACCATATTTAGAATCATCAGATTTCAAAATCCCCATAATTCATTGCTCCCTCTATCAACTTATCCCCCTATATTAATAAATACATTTTACGCCATTTTAGATACAATTTATCTCTTATTTTCAGCTAACTCTAAATTTACTCTATTGTAGTCTTCAATTGGGTAAAGAACATAGATCATACCTTATGGAGTGGTTGACCCTCATCCACACTTTGTTAAATATGGAGAGTTGAATAAACTACAAGAGCATGTTAACAACATTCAAATACTTCTTTTAGTTATACCTTTATTATAATTTAAAAAACCTATAGTTCATTAAGAATATACTCCAAATCCATAAGCCTTTGATATAATGATACATTATATCAATGTGATTCATCTTAGTGTGGACTGAATTATTGATCATATTTTAAGAACTTCAATTAGCACAACGTATTATGATTGGATACTGTACTTCAACCACTTTTCTTTGAGTTGTTTTTTCATACAATATATGTTCGTACAAGATAGATTATTCCCAATATATCCATTTTCTATGGTTCTCAAAGAAAATAAATATTATTACTTTATTATACAAGAAATTAAAAATCATCCATGATAAAATGAATCACATGATGTTGATTTTCTCTTATCTGATTATCTATGTCAGTTGACATATGTGTCGCCAAATAACAATTGTTGATGTTTTCTATTATATAAATAACCCCAATCCACTATTCCCCTGATATACATAATTATTCTTTTCACTATAATAAACGTGGTTTCAATGGAGTTTCGCTGATATCAAGCTTCCTGGAATGTATAGAAACTAATATTAGGTCTTGTCACATTCAAGTTAAAATAATACTAATTATTTTTTTTGAATTATAAAACAATAACTTCATTGCATTCCTTATCCCATGGATGTTTCATCTGGGTAGCTACCAAAGTCTTCATATCCTTGGATTTATCTTTTTCAATCCTTTTCAAAATCTCCATATAATATTTAAATTGTGAAATAAATGAGTTTTTTTACTTGTGTCACCTATAAACCAAGGGAAAACAACAGTTCACAAATTATTGACATTGAATAAATTACATTTACATAAATTACAGAGGCTAATTGTAGTAGGTTTTGTCTGATCCACCCAATATTATGTCATCAATATATACAAGCTTTGTATTCCTTTGGTTACATTCATTGTTGACATATTGATTGTAATCAACTCCACCATGATGAAAACAGAGTTTCTTCTCGAACTGATCTAGTGTTGAAAAAAATGTTTTCTTGTCCTTATTTCAACCCATTTGGAAACTTATTCCACAAACAATATTATCTCATACTTATGAATGAGGAAACCATATTCATACTCATTATAAACCTCTTTGTCCAGAACACCAATAAGAAATGATGAAATGAAATTAGTATATAAAACATTGGCCATTATATTCATTTATATAGGAAAGAATAATGTAAATTTATCTATCCTTACAACATGTGAAAATGATTAATCAACATCTATACTCTCTATCCTGGAGCACCCATTTTCACACTAGTCAGGCTTTGTTTCATATCACATTATCATTTTCAAATTTTCATATCGTGAAAGGACCATTTATTCCAAATGAAATTATATTCTATTGGTATTGAAATATTTTACCATATGGTATTCTTATCAATTTGTTTAGTCTCATCATTCATAGCGTAAACCCAGTTATCATGTCAATATTCTTCCTTAAAAAATTTGGGATGTACCTATGTAAAAATGATGCTTAATGTAAGTTCATCATCCTCCTTGTCTTCACAAGCACTATATAATAAATGATTATGTTTTATCAATAAATTTTGCCTCTTCTATTAAATCATTGTGAACATATATGTTTATGATCATCCTTTTCATTTTATTATTCTTTTTTTGACTCAATCTCTAAAATTAGAACATCCCTTGAACTTATTATCTCTTCATCACTATCCTCATGTGACTGATCTAATATTTTATAAATATTACACTCATTCTCCATTAAATTCACATCTTACCTTCCATGTACCTCCCATACCCACTTAATAAATAATTCATATGATTTTCCTCTCTTTGAGTAGCAATGTTATATCTCCTAATCTCTATGGGATTGAAACATCACATGTTTCTCCATATTGATAATGAAACACTTACATTCAAAGTCTTGAATGTAATTCAATTTTGGATTCTATACATACTAAAACTCATATAGATTCCTTCATTCCATTGGGAATAATAATTCTCTATTTTTTGAAAATAATGATGTCATCACTACTTTATTCCAAAACATCTATAGAATGTATGTCTCAAGGTGCATTGTTCTAGCCATGTTTGTGATAATTTTATTTCTTATCTCAACTACTCTATTCGGTTGTGGTTTCCATACTAATTATACTTGGCGCCTTATCCCATTTTTCTCAAGATAATCCCCAACTTGGATATTTGTGAACTCTGTTCTATTATCCATTCAGAACATTATGATTTTTTGACCAGGCATATTTCCAACATCCCTTTGATAAGTTGTTATGAAATATAACATCAGATATTTGTCAGTGACAACTAAAACACATGCCATTATTCGAACATAATTATTAAAGAGAACATGATATCTCAAACCATCAATAAATCTTGATGAAATAGGTCCACACGCATCGATATTCATGAACTCAATAACCCTTATTAACCATTTCTCTTTGTCCTTATTAGTCATCAAAAGTTTCATCCCTTTTTTACAAGAAGTAAATTTATGGGAAAAAATACCATGATAATCGAGGGAGGTAACGAGAAATGTCAAATATCAATAGATATTCGACGGATGTTTGGATCAAGGGAGAAAGATGTTTATTAAATAATTATTTTATTCTCCCTTGGACGAAAATTACATATCTTCTTATCCAATCATGATATAGATATTCCCATTCATATGATTTCCTTGTAAAACAACTACAACATTTTTTCCATAATGAAACATAATTTATTTTTGAAGAATACGGTATGTATTGAATCATATAATTGACTAATAATTAATATGTTTTTACAAATACATTCAAAAACCAAGACATCTGCACATCTCATATAATCCCCCCAAACTTTTCTTTTCTATTGAAAATATTTTTCAGGCATTCATCATTACCAAATCACATAACAAATCCATGAAAAATATGATTCCTGACACTAGTTATTTATTTCCATTCATATGGGAGTTGCATCAACTATCAATTATCCATTTTCCAGTGTGACTTGATGATTTGAATGAACTTTCTATAACTAATACATATTCATCTATCTTATTTTTTTTCCATGTTTTTTTATTCATACCCAATACAGATTGATAATATTGATCCTCCTAAGAGTATGAAAGGACAATGTCATCTTATAGAGATATAAATTGAATTTTCAATTTCATCACATTTGATGATACCTTTATCTTCTTCTTATAGACACATTCAGTATTCTTAAATACATTCCTCTACATTATTAATCAACAATATCATTTAATGTTTCTAAAACCTTCACACCTAAAACACTGACCATAAAATAATATCTTTGAACATTTAACTCTGAATGGATGAATTATTTTGTATCATTCCCTTAGAAATCTCTTGTCTATGGAATAAAAGTTTTGTGAGCGTCTTATATTTCCATAACAACAACAGAAAATTCAGGGTGAATATCCTATGTTCCACTACCGCATTACTAGTTTTCCCTTCGGTTCTCTAGATATTATATTCTAATTCATACCCAAATCAATCCTCAATCACGGAACGAGTTCTTGTTTTTAGAACTGAACCATTAAAACATTATTCTTTAGATAATGCACTATTTAAGGTATAATGTTCATATCTATCATTTTCTTCTCTTGAAAATTCATTTTCTATTTCACTAGTTATTTGAATTCTAATTTTCCATTTTTTTGCCAAATTTGTGACCTACTTTGTAGGAATAATTTTTTTCTCATGATGTATCACTTTATTTAATTGGTTCAAAATCTCCTCCTTAAGGGTTTTATTAATTTCTTTATGATATTTATATATATTATTCAAACAACCGATCACCCTTTTTTCTCTAAAACTTTGATCATATACTTTGTGATTATCTATGAATTCTATAGCCAAAAATACATAAGAATTTTTAAATTTATCTATTATCATATACTTGTCTTCTTCCTGCTACTATATTATTATTTTTTAATCAGGAACCACTATGTCAGATTTCCATGTTTTAACTCTCTAAATATCTTCTCTTAAAGTGAGGCTTCTAATTAAATCCAAAAGTCATATCTTACTTCAAAATGTCACTCATCATTATATATTTATTCCCTTATTTGGGTTCTTCTGAAAAATATTACTATACCATCTAATTCATGACCATTGTTTTCCTCTAAATCTTCTACCTCAGATTCTAATGAACTGTCATCTTCTATTGAAATCATATTCTTCTTTTGGATGAAATGTTTCATAAAATCTTTATTAACAATAAAAATGGTCGAAGACTTATTCCTTGTAATTTTTAAATCATCCTCATCATCATAATGACAAAGCATATGGAATTTCAATACAATATATCCAACCTTTCCACATCGAAACATGAAAGTGGGAGTTTAACAATAAATTTTTTTATCTTATTCATAAATTTGATGGATGAAATGGAATTCCTTCATCTATCTCTTCTTCTTTCTACCCATATATAATTGTGAGATTCTCCATCGTATTGAAATCCACTTATTTAGAATTCCCATTTTTGATAGACTCATTATCAACATTTCCCATCTCTTATGCAATAAGAGTACTTTGTAAGCTATCCAATGTCATCTATTTTTTATCATTATCTTTAAATATAGAAAATTTTAGATAGATTTGTGGTAGAAGTATTCTGAATATGTGCTTGAAAATATTTAAATCTTCAATAATATCTCCAATAACATGCATTTATTAAAAAATAACATTCACGAAGTCAAAGAATGCATCAAAAAATACATTAAGTTATATTTCGAGATCCTAATACATATTGAATATAACTTACAACTCTGATACTCTAACTTTTTTAATTACATAATAAATATTTAGAAACTTTTTACAGAAATCATATTATGAATTACATGACACCACCTTATTATACATAACATTATATATATATCCCCCAAAATCGTGGATTTGTTTTCATCAACATCCAACACTAATTGATCTAATTTTGAAAAATCACCACTATCGATACTGACCAGAATCCCATTCATAGTTTCCATAAATACATCCATTTCTAATGATTGGAAGTAATTCTACATCAGATTCATCCATAATTGATAATAGTTTCCATCTACCATCGAAATTCCTTTTCGATTGACAACATCTATTTCTTCTACAAAGATAGAACCATTGAATTTAATATTTTATCTGTAATACAAATTGTTATCCCAATAAGGTAAAATGACCTGAGGGGGGGGGGGGAGATTGGGTATGGTATATTAAAACAACAACCCCTTTGGATTTTGTTTCACAGTTAAACGAAAAACATTATTTTCCCACATTCCCATAGCAATGTTTGAAAAAAAAAGTTACCCTGAACAAGACAAATCAAATCTACATGGTTCACCCTCCCTAGAATACATCTGAGGAGCATAAAATGATAATGTGTTGATGCAAAAAAATCCTCTAAGTATCCCCAACAAAATACCTGGTTTGGGATACATCACTTCTACTCCAAATATCACTTCCTTCACAATTTTTAGTAACATTTAGTTCCCATAATTATTATTAATTAATGCATCATTAACTACATGTAGATTCTATGTTGATGTTCTTTCATGGAAGCTTTTTAATTTGTGTGAAAACACATGGATAAAACATTTCCAATTTCTAGAAAACTAGACCATTTATCCCATTACTATAGAAAGTGAAATTAACTTGACTTTAGAAAGATATTAATTAAATTCCAAGTTTTCATTTAATTACCTAGAATATAGCAGTGAGTAAAATCCTTTTTCACGAATTGTCCAATGGTGCACATCCCCTATCTTCATATTCTTCTTCTTCTCAAATTGGATATAAAAATCATTCTTATCATAGGGTAATTTAGGAATTTATATCCAAGATAATGAATTCATTGTTATGTCTGTACACGAGACCATGGTGTGAAACTACTTGTATGAGATCCTAGAGCATACCCTAGGATGATATCCTTCATTGAGTCCCTTGTGTGAGATACATGTGCAAGTCCTTTTGCGTTCTTTTCACAAGATCCTGGTGTGAGACCGATTTCACACATTAGACAATTCCCTGGTGCGATACTACTTTTTCACTTTTTTTGAGGACTAGGTGTGAGACTACATTCATGTATTTCATGAAATCTTAGTGTGAGTCTGCATTCACATGTTTTGAAAGGCCCTATTCAGATTAGGCACAACACTTACATGATGTCGATCACCAATAATCCTTAATGAGATCTCACTTTAAACCTATTTCATGATATATCTACACAAACATCCTTCATGGTAATTACTTCAGATCAAAATTATAAGACAATATTATTCAATATTTTAGGAAGGGTTAAGGGGTATTCATAGGTTTAAAGCAACCACCTTTACACCATAATTAATGGAAAAATATCTATTCCACAAGTAGAGAGGTCTCACTCTACGAGTCCCCAATGTGAGATAAAAAAAGTCATGCTTTGTTTATTGATATTATATTCTAGTTCTTTGTATGACCAATGATGAGTTCGAAATTCAACTACGTGGTTTTGTGGGAGATCTTAACATGGGATCCAAAGACAATCATGAGAACTATGGGAGATCCCATCACAAGATCCTTTTACAATAATAATATTTCATTATATGATTCAAAATATCTAGAAAAACAATGATATAACTAATCCATTTCCATATTTATATTTACATTCACATGTCTTAATGAGTCTTAATAGTCATGCTTTGGAAAGTCCCAATATTGACACTTCCGTAAGTCTGAAGATTTTCAATTTCATGAGATGAAACAATTCACTCTTTCGCAAGATCATACATTTTCACTACGCAAAATATGTTCAATATTGACGTTCTGTGAGATTAGTTCAACATTCACACTCTTTGAGATATGTTCAACATTCATTTGTTGTGAAATAAGTTCATCATTCATGTTTCTCAAGAATAGATATGCATTAGCACACCATAATATCAGTCCCGCAATCATGCTCTGTTAGATATAATAGTTTTCCTTTGCATGAGATAAAAAATTAATGCTTTTCATAAGATCAAATATCAATACTAACACATCTTGCCTTCTTTGATATCCATCCTCAATCAACGACATCAATCATTTTCAGCAAACACAATGAACACAAAAGTGCCATCATGAGAGGTTTTTGCCTAATGACCATCATCATTCAATCATATTTAAAGACGAAATGTGATTGTGGATCATCTAATTTATCAATTTTATATGAAAAAAGATCTATTTTATAATTCGATGATAATATCATAATTGGTATACCAAGACTAACATGGTCACTTATATCTTAACCATATTTTAAAGTATTTGTTTCATTTAGTTCTTGGCCTTAAAAATCAAAACAACATCATTGATTTTATCAGTAATGACAACTATATTTAGATCATTTTTGTATAGATATAACTGAGGATGCTACTATAATATTTCATAGTTAAATAATAACTATTTCCATACCGCATGAATGGTGTGTGAAAAAACGTTTTCCCCACCATCAGAGAGGTTATGAAAATAAAACGTTATAAATTTCAGGATTAAAAAATATAATGAATATTTATATCCTTTTGAACTATAAATTAAAAAAAATATACTAAATATAATTATGTACAATAATTTAGATACTAATTCTAAAAAAACATACAGACTCATGTGATTCATCAAATATTCATTATGATCCTTTAATCATGGATATTAATCTAAATCATACTTTAAGGGACTTGTTTTCCCCTCAATTTAATACCAAATAAAATCATCATGAAATTCTAGAGGCACAAAATGATTTTTAATTGATAATTATTATTATACTAGTACTACCGAAATTTCATGGTCTTATAGCTGAAGATCCCTACATAAACATTCCATAATTCACTTATGTCTATTCGTGTTTCAAACCACAAGGAGAAGCTAAATATCAGATTATTTGGTGGGATTTACCTTTTCACGTGATGAATAATACAAATATTTATTATAGAATCAAAATATATGTGATATTCCTGATAAGAATAAACATAAAAATTACTATGAAAATAGTTTTCTTACCCTACAGAAGCACAATGGTAATGAAATATCATTATTCCATTCGATAAGCTTCCAAAGATACTATCTACAAGTATTGAGAGAGATTTATGAATCTATATTCTAGTTTTTTTCATCAAGTGTCCAAATAAAATCTTTTTTTATTTCTATCAATGATATCTAGATAACCATTATAATCTATTAAGTGCATCCTGAGTAGTATTTTTTATTGAAAATTCAATAGTTCTTTTGTGGATATTTAATGGGAAGATTACTAAAAATTATTGATAAATTAGAAAAATTGCAATTAATATAAAGGAAATTAATTAAGTAAAAATCAAGAATTCATCTAATTTTCTTGAATCAATACATAAATAGACAAAAAGATTATTGAGATACATATCAATATTTCATTTGGCTAGACAATAAACACCACATAAGTTATATAGTTTATGATATCCCCACGGTAATTTCAATTATCTATTTGCTAATGTAAGATGGATAAGAGGTTAGGAACATATTTGAAAATGAGGAAATTCAAAAAAAAAATCCAAGGAAATCACACTCATAATACCAACAACGATTTTAAACTCAACAAAATCAACATAGAATCCTTTACAAAAACCAATACCCATCATTTCCCGAATACAAAAAATAATTCTATGCCCCACCACCATTTTAAAATCCCGAAAAATCTCCCTATAACCAAGATTATTATAAACTACACCATTTT
Source organism: Viscum album (assembly GCA_963277665.1). Classification (NCBI taxonomy): domain Eukaryota; kingdom Viridiplantae; phylum Streptophyta; class Magnoliopsida; order Santalales; family Viscaceae; genus Viscum; species Viscum album. Next base: position 2,077,815,502 of record OY728143.1, on the reverse strand, counting down.
CTACAAATTTCATATGATTATCCCTCGACCAGTGCACCTTCAACTGAACATTTTCTACTTCAATCAAAGGGTGATGACCTGTAAGTTAAAATAGGCAAGCTAAAAACCCAATTCAATATCCTTTTTAATCTTATATAAATAAATATATGAAAAAAATCATCCTAAATTGTACTAAATTTAATGAGAATATATTAATTATAACAACTAAAAGTTTCAAGGATATTCAATCTCATGAACATAAGAAAGCTCAACCCGGACATGAAAAAAGCTAGGCATGAAAATGTAAATATATTATTGAATTACAATACGTCAATCTCAGAAGATAAGAAGAAAAGGATGAGGATAAAGATGTAAATAAAGGAACAATAATAAAGAATAAATACACTTTTTTAATGTCGAAAAAACGGAAAATTTACCTTCTTATATAATTCCCCTATGGAAATAATATTTTTAGGGAAGCTGAATAAGAACAAATCTAATGTGAAATTTTGGAAAAATTCTAAAAAATATTTAATCAAAATCCGTATTTTCGAATACATCAACAAAATTATAAAATATTCTTCCATTATCAAGTAACATGACGCAAAAATGTTCCTTTTTGTGAATGAAATAATAATCTAAAAGAGTTATGTGTATTTTAATATCACATAACCATTAACAAAAAATGAAATGGTCTATGGGCTTTTCCTATTAATTGAACCATCAGTTCATTAAATTATATAGAATATTTAAGTTATATAGCATCATCAATAAATTTAATTCCTCACCATGTGTTTTTATCTTTTTAAAATTAGAATTAAAACACATAAGAGTGGTGGAAAAATTATATATAAGGTCCACCATTTTTCCGATAGAGTGTTTAGAATATTTTCTAGTTGTTATTAAAGGGCTAATATTTTCAAATTACTTTGATGTTATTACCATGGAGGAATAAAATGTACCATGCTAGTCACCAATTATTTTGTGAAGAATATTCTTGAAGATTTCCCATAAAAATTTGAATGAAGGGACATTTACAATGGAGCATGGATAGAGAACTATGAACTACAATATTCTTGACTCTATGAGGAGCTCTTCATGTAACCGGTATATATTTATAGTCTTACATGATAAATGTAATGAAACTATTGAATATCAGGGTTCATTATTTGAATTCATAACCTTAAGAATGTAATTTTCTATTTAAAATGACAATGAACAAGTGGTTCTTCAAAAATCATGAAGATTGATTTTTAATTTATAATAATTTTTAAATTTTGGTAAATCTAATGAATATGATTATTTTCTAATTGATTTAGAACCTGATATACTTTTGTGTATTTAAAAAAATAGTCTTTCTTTGTTGGCAACCTAAAATTAATTTCACATATTCGAAAACACCAAAAATATTAATATAACATCTCCTTAGTGTGGTAAAATATGTATACATTATAGAAAGATAGAAATTTCATATGATCATTACTAATAATTTTTGTCTAATCTTGTAAATAATATTGATGTAATCATAAAAAGGAGTTTATCGAGCCATAGGGTGAACCTTAGTTGATATCCTTGGAATAAATCATTAAAATTTTTCAAAAAGAATTTTACGAGAGGGAGATTTTAGATCCATTAAACAAATTCTAAGTAGAAGAAATCCCATAATTATAGTTGTAGTGTAGAAGGAAATATATAATTTGTTAACAGTATGCATCATTTATGTCACTTCCCACGCACAATGGGTCAACCCCAAATATGTGGTTTTGATTAATTCTCGCTTAAAATAGTGATGAATATGCACAATGAATTGATTCCAATGAGTGTATAAAATAAATTTAGAGTGTTTATTAATTATATAAGGATGAATCAAGTTATTTAAAAACAAAAAACCCCCCTCTAATTTATTGAAAAAATTATAGAATGGATATAAGGAAGAATACATTATTGTTTCTTCGATGGATTTTTAGGATATTTTAACATACCCATTTATCCAGATGACAAAGATATAACATCATTCACATGTAAAATTTAGACTATTTCCTAAATCTGTAATAATTTTGTGTAGTCCAAATCATCAATTAATGAAAAATTTTCAACGTAATTATCTTTTTACGTAACATTGAAGACTTATTTAAGATATTCATAGATAAATTAAGTTTTTGTAATAAATATTTAGGTCACTATTTAGGAAAATTGTTTAATATTTTAAATACATCGATTGAAAAAAATATTTATTTTCTGAATTATAAAAATAATTAATTCATAGTTGGGGAACAGTTAGTCATTGGACACATCATTTCACAAAAATTCATTATAACAGAAAAAACATAAGTAGATTAGAGAAATTTTATTCCCTATACAACTGGTTTGAAACATATTATATGTTTTTTTATTGAATCTAGGATTCTATAGATGATTGATTAAGGATATTAGTAATATATATCACCCCAATTCCATTTTAAATTTAAAAAATAATATTTGGATTTTATTTCTCAATATAGAGAATATTTTAACGATCTTATGTGAAGATTTATCACCCAAACATTAATGAAACCACTAATTTAGCAAAATGTATTTGAGATACATTTTGTTGCTTCATATCATGCTGTAGGAGATGATCTCCCTCTCACTCTAAAATAATTCAATCATGATAAAATTTCATTTATTATACATCAAGAATATAATATGTTACCCTGATCAACTACCCCACCACTAAAAAGGAGTTCATTTTAGTTTTTTTAATTAAATAAATTTAGTTCTTAATTTTGGGAACTATGGTTAATTTTTTTTACAATGATGCTCTGAGGTAATTAATGAAGATGGAAAATAAAAAAACATTACAATTAGATATATTCTACTTCTTTATGCGTCAAAAAAATAAATTAATGATATGAATAATGATAAAAAAAGACATGTTTGTTCGCTTAATATGACCACCCCCAGTGCCAAAGTATAAATTATAGATATGTAGCCAATGAATGATCATATTCTGGGAGAAAAAAGTAATTAATTAAAAGGTATTTATATTGGTTGTAAAATATAATTATTTATTTGGTGACACCTTATCTACAATCTCTTCATAGATCCAATAAAATAAACAAACATAAATTTTAAAACAGTTGTTTTATCTGAGAGATCCATTACTTTAGAATATTTGAATTTATTAATTTATAAGAAGGTGATTTTCTTGTAAATAAAATAAAATTTAATTTTTAATTAAACCACAAATTATCTTGTAGTGGCCACTTTTAAATCAATGAGATATGTAAAATTTTGTTAATGCAATATTTACTTTTCCACAATATTCAAGGATGGACATGAATATTGTATGAATTGTGAAAAATATAAATTTTATGGTATCATTTCTAAATGAGAAGAGATTCTTAATAACACCATTATCTTTTCTGAAATTTTTTATATTTAGGGAATTGAATTTATTTTATCCTTAACCATTTAATTTGGGAATTATTATATAATTTTTATATTTTATTATGCCAAAAAAACTTTGGAAGAAAAACAACCAAAATTGTTGATACAGATGTTTGCTGTGAATTTTTCAGGTTTAAAATTATTTTTTTGGATTGGTGTGACAAAGGGAATGATTAGAAACCATTGGAATATCATTATCAAAATGACAATGGAGTCTAAATTGAGGATCTATGGAGTGAATAAAAATACATAGGCACCATACCATTCTAACACAAAAGTCAAAGATATAGTTTTAGAATGGTAAATGAATGACATGTTGGAAAAATGATTAGACATGACCAGAGGGATATAATCCCATTTTTGGATTAAAAATTATTAGTTTAAATGAAATCCAATAAAACTTCCATAAGAGTGATCCCCTATCGATAAATTTATGAACCAAATAATCACCTAATGGTATATTAGGATCACCAAAAAAATAAGGTTGTAAAATATATAAATATGCACTTGTATAGTTCTATTAAAGAGTGGAAATTAAAATTTTAAGGGATGAAATAAATTTTATGATATTTTTTTAAAAATCTGTGATTTTATAAAGAAATAACTTTTATCGCTCTTGGTAAGCTGATCTGCCAAAAATATAAACCATTATAGAGACTATGTGTTTTTTATGAATCAATACTAAAGCTAATTAATGGTAAACATTATTTCAAGAGATAATTTCTATTTCTATTCACACATTTCAATACATTTGGGGATATAAATATTATTAATGAAGGATAATGTTACCCATTTTGGTTAATTGTAACAAATAGGAAAATTACACTGGAAATATATCTCAAGAATTAGTGGAGGATCCCACACTTCACCATAATATTAGCTGATCGGTTCTCTTTATTTTATATCGCCCAAAATATATTAAAAAACAAAATCAAAGATGTAAAATTAGTTGTGACCTTTAAATATAAATATCATTCATTCACACATATTTTTTCTAATTTTTTGATCTATAGAGAATATGATATTAATCATAAATCTCATGATTACATGTTTTTGATTCATAATATAAATAAATTTAATAAATGATGTCGAAAATTTAATTATTAAACATTAGAATATAATGTTTTTTTTGAGGAATCATGATTTGAGGTAATATTTTGATTCACGTAGCTGAGATTTCTCTATTATTTTGCTACCTTGAATTTTAAAAATTCATATGAACATAATTTTAAAGTTATTTTATTCTATGTGGGATTGTACAAACGTTTATGTTTCATTATTGAAATGATTCTATACCTAATTATTTACATTTCCACCTTGAGCATAATTTTTGGGAGAACTTGAGGCACAACGCCTATTACAACCTGTAATGGAACATGCCAATAATACAACTATACAACATCACATTTAATTAGAGTGAGGTATTTTTATTTATTTACACCAAATAAATTATACCAAACTTTACATAAATCCATTTTTATCCCATATTAACCATGAATGACTATATAATGAATGATCTACATTGTAGTTCAATATTTCCATTTATAACCCTAATATATGTATTTTTAATGATATTTTAAGACTAAAGTGTTGGGTTGAGGGATTTAAATGTTGAATGGATGCATCAAATTCAATGAAATAGGTGTAGGGTGTTCTAATATGTGTATCAGGAAATCATCATTCTTATTCATTGTTTCTTATTCCTGTACCTCTTGAAACAATTAAATAAAGAAAAAAGGAAAAAAAAGAAAACAATGAATGGGTTGTGAGTTGAGAGAATCATAAATAAAAACTATTATACTAATGATTATATCATATGATGTTATTTGTTTGATGTAACATTCATTCTATTAAATTTTTTTGAAAATTAAAATAATCATAAAATTATGTTGAAAAAGGAAAAAATCTAAAAAAATAGAAGGGAAAAAATATAATGAGGGTGGATGACCTTAATTTTATTCATTGAATCAAAAAATTTAATTTGAATCTTGTGGACATTGTATTAGATAATTTGTGAATTATTAATTTCATTTATCTTTTAATTTTTAATACCACACATTATGATTTAGAGGAAAAACTCCTCATTGTACCTTAATGTTTTAAACATCATTACCCACCAACTGAATCCTTAGATCCCTCATATCCATAATTCAAGTCCTCATGATTATTTTTTATTTTTTTCTATATGGTTAAGAATTTAATTACTCTATAGAAATATGGGAATCCACATTTACTCATGGTTTGAAGATAAATATACTATATTTTTACCATGTATCAATTTTCAAAGTGTCGTCATGCCACTAGACTATGAATGATTCCATAGTCATGAACCTATATCACTTTCAGCCATTTTAATTAGGTTAGATGACACTATATATGATTATAAAATTCATGACTAACACATGGAATGTTCGTCTAGAGTACTTTCATTACAAAACCTATTAGAATCCACCATGAAACCACACTTGAGAATAGATGAGCCTCTACGATTCAATAGTGATGATGATTAATCCTCTACCTGGATCACTATTGAAATAGACATGAATAAACCATAGAGTGGTAAATAAATGTTCCATGTGCAGAGATATAATATAAAATTCCTTACTAAATTCCAAGGGTCGTGCCTCGATGGTGCGCAGGAGGAGGTTGAAGCTAAAATGGATTCAGAAATGGGATTTTGGAAATGGTCGTTATAGTTTCCCTGATGAAATGAATTTTAAATTCCACTACACTATATTTATTCAAACTAAGGTTGATAGGGGATCTAAAATGAATACATTACCATCAAAATGGGATGATTTTTGAATGGAATGTTTTGGCCCAGGTGGAACCATACTTGATTAATGATTAACATTGAATCTACTATGCTCATTGTGATAAATCCCATTGATCCTATGGGAGGTGAAAACATTAAACATGAAGGAATACATCAAGGAATGGATTAGTTTCATTTTATAGGAAAAGGATGAACCTAAAACACCATATTCATCAACACTGTAATGAACATATATGAGAATTACATACATCCATAATGTGATGAATTAAAAATGACATGAAAAAATCCCTTTATAAATGAGTCTATACCATAATCAGTAGATATAATAAAAACAGAAAAATGGTCAAGGCTTATTTGAAGCCATAAAAATGATTAAAAATAATTTAATGAAATTTAATTAATTTATTAAAAATTATATTACATGAATATTTAAATAATTTTAATTGTTGAAGCCCTGATGATTTAAAAATAGTTTATTAATAAGATTCAAATAAGGAGATATAAGGTGTAATCGTATCTCCCATGGGTAATTCAACTTATAATTATCCAGATATAAAGTTAGAAAATTATTTTAAAAAAATATAATATATAGAGGGGGTATGATTAATATTGGTCCTGTTTATATATAAATATGAGGGGAAACTACAGTACATGGGGAACCAAATAGATCACAAGTGTACATGACATGATAGGAAGATTAAGGTGATACTACCCAAGGAATCTCTTCCATTATTCTAGTCCCTTTTATAATATAAATATGAAATCTAATCAGCTAATCACTAATATATCTTTAATATAGGGGTATAAATATTATGCGATCGGGTAGGGGAATGTGTATATCATGATATTCTTGAGTCTAGAATTTATTAAAAACATTGTTCTCGATCTTGTTGATTGATTCAAATATTTAGTTGTAGATTTAATCTTGAATATGATGGAATTAAAATTATTTCATTTATATTATTTATTTCCATGTTTTAGGGTCCTTCATTTCTCTCTACATGGTTTTATAACATATCAAATGATTAAACTATAGATAAATAGTGATGTTTTACGTTATTCTTAAGAAATAATGATGTAATAATGGTTATACATGTTTTAATTAAAAATAAAAATACCCAATTGGGTATTAACAAAGTAAATTAATAGTTATTTTCTTGTTATTTATTCATTTGATGGTGTGTTCAATGAAAAAGATAATTTTTGAGGCTAGTCTCACCATTATTATTCAATTAACGGTGAATAGGGAAAGCAACATTGGAACCACTCATTTAAAAATTTAGAAGGAAATATATGAATTTTAGATCGTAGTGATAACATTACATTTGTGAATAAAAACCTAACCTAACAACTTTTCTATTAATTATATTTAATGGAAATTATTTCACTTATTTCATAGTCTTATATGTCAACACACCATTATTTATTTTCTCTATAATGATAACTAGATTTTGAGAAATATTTTCTATATACATACTATCTCCCCTTTAGTAGTATATTCTCTAAGAAATTTATTATCTATTCCCACACCCCATAATAATTGTGCATCAGTGATAGCTAATGCCTATATGAAAAAAATATTTCATGAGAAAACTATCACGACCCTTAGAATTTGAGTTAACTACAAATTTTTTTATTAATGATATAGTGTAATTATCATTACCTGATAACTTGTGACTTATTTAATAATTATAAATGTTTAAAATATTTATTCTCTGAGAAATATTTTACTATTCATCATCGAATTTAGTTGGATATGATTAAATAATATGACTACACAATATATCCCCCCTTGGGAATGGTGAAATGTGTTCCTAAAGATTTTATTTAATTGGGTCATGGTATCTTACTGATGTTGACTATCATGAAGAAAACAATATTTATTTATTTGAAGAGGATGGGTCATGAAATATTGATGGATGTAGAGAAATCCTATCATTCTCAAATGAGTGTATAACCATCCATTAATTTAATTAATAAAGACATGAAAAATTAACATGTAGAGATGAAAAAAAGATATATGTGTTACCATGTTCTAACCTCATTTTTATGCAATGACAAGGTTCATGAATCGTGTATGTTTCTATTTAATACCTTAATAATTGAAATAACTTTTATAATAAGATCATAGTTCATACCTAATTATTCATTCTATTAGTTTGATGATATTTGGATATTTATATTAGAATGTACATTTGGATAACATGAAGACAAATACTATAGATTGCGTAACTTAGTTCTTTTTATTCCAACAAGGTAAGGCTGATAGGGAAAGTTCAAATAGGATTTTACAAGATTACCCACACTTTTATGGAAATGGAAAAACCTCACCATGGATCATAGGACTCCCTAGGATATATATAAGGAATAATTTTATATGGGATTCTCTTGATCTGATTAAAAATTCAAAAAAATCACTACAATCATATATTTTTCCCAATTTATTAGATATCTCCGATACACATTAATGATATTGTAAGGTTAAATTTGATTCCACATTTTATTACATCTTATAGAGATTTGATGATTATCTTTATGTTCTAGAGAATTATCTAGAAATAACTTCATAGATAGTTGTATTTAAGTAATACCAAGAATCAGCAAAAAAGTGGTTAGTTTGAGAGAACCATCGAATACCTAGAGAATATGCTATGATCTAATTCTATAGTGGTTAAAGGGTTTGGGATCAATAAAATATTCTTATCAAATTTTATTTTAATAATACCTTTCACTTGGGAATTATGATGGATAAATATCAAGAAATATATAGTCATAGGTGAATATTTCCATCATATTGCGATGAAGTTAGAGAATAGACAGCTATTAAGTCATGATCTAGTTGAGTGAATGAAAGATAATTTAAGACCAACTCAGTAGAACATAGAGGAATATTAGATTCTATATAAGAGTGATGATAATTTTTTGGTGAGATATTGAATTAAATGTTGGTGAGAAGTTATGAATTCAAATTAATCCATGAAAGGGGGCTGTGAGACTAAAAAAAGAACAACTGATCTAAATGTATGATATCGTATTTATATTTAATGATAGAGTATATATAGTAGATTTCCTCTTGATTCTTCCACAAAACCACACTCATGTTCATGATGTGTTCAATGTAAATATTATAGGGAAGTGTATACCTTACCCATCATATGTATTGAACTCATTGTTTACTAAAAATGATCTTGATATTTATATTTTGGAAGAATTAGCTATGTTTTTAAATTTTAGAGATAAATTTCTATGAGACAAAACCACTCACTTTGTAAATGTTTTAGGGCTAAATGATAAATCTTTGGATGATGTTCTGTAACCCAAGGATATGTTGAGGTAGAAGTACCCTTAGTTTTTTCCACTATAGTGATTAAATTTCGAAGGTCAAATTCTTTTTAAGGGACATATAATATTAGACCACAATATTTTATATGAATTATGATAAATTAATTTTAAGTATTCATCAACATTCATTACATAAAACCCAAAATATAAATGAAAAATGTTATGTTATATAAATTCTATCATATATAATAGATTCATTGGTATACATATGATTAAATAAATTAATATATATTTATATATTTATAAATAAATATTATTGATTATGTCCTAAGAAAAAATAATCAAATTTATTAAAGTAAAATCTCATGATTTAGAGTAATATATTTATAATGGAAAATAGATTTCATAGTTTTTTAAACTATTATATATCGAAAATATATTTATTAATAATTGAAAAATAGATTTAATTAAATTTATTGAAAAATACTAATAATAATTGATAAATTAGTTATCTAATTGGTAAAAATGAAGATAAATTCATTTAAAAGTAATTATTTAAGAAAACAATTTTTATTTGTGTGATGTGTTTTCAACATAATAAATAAAATAATTCACTAGAGATTAATGTTCTTATTTAAATATGTAGGTTATTCATTTAATAAAATATTATAACATTAACCTATAGTTTCTATAAAGAATTTAATTAATGTGAACATAGTTTTATGCATAAAATGCATTTTTTTAAATAGTAATCATTGTACTTTTGTGCAAATATTAAAATTAATTTCATCCAATTTTGGAAATTCAATTCTAAAAAATGGGTTCCATAAATAGAATTATGGTTTATGTTTTTTTATTTGTGTCTAGTTTTATTTGGATTCATAATTAATAGAAAAATAATAAAAATTTGTTTCTATGGTTCTATTTAAAACAATTTTAAAAGGGTTTAAAATAAAAGAGATGGGTAGAAATTCCACATATAGTAGTATATATATATATTTTATTGGTATTTATATCATATATTATATTATATCCAAATTCTTTGAAATTTTATTCCACATTCACATGAGAGTGACTTTATATAGATTAAATATTATAAGTAATTTCATGTATGTCTTTCCCATCACATATAAAAGAAACCTTTCCTCTTATATTATTTAAAAATATTAATTCATATATCTAGTAGAAGTCCAAAAAAATTCCTTCACACATTTCATATCTTGTATCATGAGCTTTATAACATACCCTATGACAATCATAAAATGTCGTAATGGGTAAGTCAAAGTAGGTATCTCCAAGAAGAGGTAATCTGCCTACACCACTCTTTTAATGATCATTTATTCTTAAATTTCATATAAATATTTTAATATCCATCCAAAAATAACTTATCTTGTATCAAAAATATAAAAATATATTTTATAAATTGGTGGAAAACATTTTCCACACTCTTTCTGTATAATATGAAACGATAGTGTCACTCTTGCGTATATATAGTCCACCACTTCCTCATAGTGATCAGATTAATTTTTCCACGTTGTATTACATGATTTTTCATTATTATATCTTTTAGTTTATATTCTTTACTTAGCATAAAATTATAGTTTTGGTATTAAAATATCTTATCTACCTCCTGACCTTCCAATCAATTAGAAAATGATAACGTTGCTCATGCGTACATGTGGACCACCACCACCACAAATCGATGTGAATAATATTTCATAACCATATTATATAAATTATTATAAAATATTATATAATGATTATATTTATAATGTATAAATAATTATGATTATATATATGACCGAACCATGATCTTGTTTAAATTAATATAACCGATGATTGAAAAAATACATTAAAATAAAATAATTTAGCACCCAAAATGACGATGATAATGAATGATTTTTAATGAATTGGTGATATTGTATTGTAATTACAACACACATGGTATTGTTAATATGAATATAGTTATGATATATAATATAATATAATAGAATTTGTTATAATGGAAGTTAAAATTACTTAAGAAACAAGTTAGACCCGAGGTAAGGGTTTCTCATCTAACTTTTTTTGTGTTAGAAATTTCCATATTCAACAATATTTTCCATAAGGTTTTTTATATAAATCATATTTGATATTTTGTTTCTATAATTTTTTCTTATTCATGATATTTCATTTTTTATATCATCTTATTCCTTTCAGGGGGTAATCATTCAATGTTTCAAATGCAGTATGACTTATGTGTAATAATCAATATTTTTAACAAGAATCTTTTTGATTAAATCTCCAATGATGAAATTATATGAAATATCACTCAAGAATATTATTATTATTCTTTTCCTTAGGTTATTTATATAAACCGAATGTTTTATTTTCTTTTTACTCAATCCAGAAACTCAGTAGTTCAAAAGAACATTTTATGTAATATTAATGTTGTTTTCCTATTTGACAATGAACTTTTTCTATGTCCATATTTTATTAAATAAGAATTAAACAATTTTTTATTATTATTATATAATTATATGGTAAATTAATTTTTAACCAAACTAATATTTATATACATGGGTTTACAAATAATATGCTTTTTATTTTCAATATAATGTACTTTTTTATAAAATATGTTTATGAAATATTTTTTTAACATATACAATATGATTGAATTTTACCACCATCATGAATAAACTTTTTTATGATGTGTAATTTATAATTTTCCATGTTTATTATCAAATAAATTCTTTTTTATGAATTTTAAAATTTTTAAAATTTATTTATTTAATTTCAAAATGGAAAGGGTATTTTACTAGTGAAGATTTATAGTGATATTTTAAACATATTTTCATCTATAAGAATATCCTTTCATGTAAATTATGCTTTAATGGGGAAATTATTAGTTTTTAACATATTTATTCTTTCTTGACATGGTTTTTGAATATAATGAATAAATATTTAGAGAACCAATTTTCTTTTCCATTGGTTAATACATGACATAATCACTTAATGGAAGTAATAAAAGAAATGGTTGTTTAGAAATCATGAAATTAATGAACATGTTCTATAAGTCCCCAGCCTTAAACCTTACTTAATATTGAATTAAATGAATAATTCACATTGAGGATCTTTTCAGGTTTAGAGTTTTAGAGAATTAGAACATAACTATTACATCTTAAAAGATTACAAAGTAGACACTTCTACTAAGTCTCCATAAAATAAAAACTCTTAAAAAGAAAGATGTCTAGATTCCATGTTTTAGATAGCATGAAATTCCCTTGATCCAATCCTTGACCTTATTCCACTTTAAGTCCTGTGAAAAACATTTCAAAAAACTTGGGGTGAGCATAAAAAGCTCAGTAAGGGATACAAAAAGAATGAAAACTGTTAGTTTTTCAAACATCAAGTAAACCATGTATACTATATCAAAGTAATACCTTCACCTTCATTAAGTAGTAAAAAAAATCTTCACTGAATAAAGTATCATTACTTACCTTTTTGTAACCAAAGGATTACCATAAAACCCATATAAATAACACATAGAATATATAAAGGTTACTTGGGACATAAACATACTTAAGTGGAATAACCATACGGTTGACTTCCACACATATCACTTAATGGAATAGCCATATGGCCAATTTCCATACATACTTAATGGAATAGCCATACGGCCGACTTCCATACCCAATGCATTGGAGGTTATAACGTAACCACCCGTCCTGGTATTCACGGCACCACCCGTCATATGGTTTATAACGTAACCACCCGTTAAAATGTCCAAGTACCAGTATAAAATCATAAAACATAAAACCAATATAATGGAAAGATAACATTTCCACATTTCAATCACAATTTATCATAAATATATTGACATAATAGAATCCATTATCAAAACCATTTTCAATACCAAAATACATAAAAGAGTATATGGTATTTATTTTATTTTAAAAACATTACGGCTTGTTGAGGAAGCCAAAGACCAAAATAATACTCGCGGCGGCGAAAAAGGTCGTCGTCACCGCATACGTTAAAAAAAACATTCCTTTTTGTCGTTTAGTAAAATGCTTCGTAGAAAAAGATTCCTCTTGTATAAAAGTAAAAGTCAAAGGAGTTTATACACCATATAAAAGAAAGTTGTGTATAAAACGAAATATGCCTCAATGAAAGGATATTGAGACGAAGTCCCTTACCTTGGGTCCGACTTGACTCGATCGTTCTTTAACGTCCTGAATAATAAACTTGAGTTAATTTATACTTGATTAAGAACCTTTTTAAAGTTCATTATTATTTTTATATCACTTATTTCCATGTTATAAACATTATGTAACCATTTAAGTTAATAATGTTTGTTTTGTCAATATTTGGTTCTTAAGTCGAAAGTTGACTTCTTACAATTACATGTTGTTCGTGTGGTCAAAAGTTCTTTATATCCAGAATGAAATTCCTGATTTGGATATCATATATATCATGTCTTTATAATATTACATAATCATTTAGAGGTAAGAAATGAAATGCACCGTTCATGGAGACGGTATGCCGTATGTACGCATGAACGCTACTTTCATTTCTTTGTCATATTAGTGGAATTAAAACTAAATGAGAGTTATGTATATTTTAATTCCAGAATTATATTCATCATTTAGATATATCATTAATTATATATATACATTATATACATGTAATTTTAATAGTACATTACATTTGGGGATAAGAAATGAAATGCACCGTTCATGGAGACGGTAAGTCGTACGTACGCATGAACGCTACTTTCATTTCTATATCATATTTTAATGGAAAGAAATAATAATGATATAGATTTATATTCTAATTCCAGTATAACATAATATATAATAACTTTAAATCCATCCTTTACACGTCCCACATATGGAATTAACGAATCACATCACTTTTAGGGGGCGGTAGTCCGCACTTCCTTAAATGAAGATATCGTGTTTACCCATAATGGAAACCATAAAGGTATGCCAAAAATGAAAAATACAGAAGCTTAAAGAAAAAATAAACATATTATATATCATATATAAAAATAGTGACATCATAATGGCCACCCTTGAAGGTGTTAAGTGAGTATTGAACAATTATCTTTTCGGGAGGCAGAATTTCGCCATCCACGGAAACCGTATGTTCTTTAACCATTTGATGTAGTTGTGTGAGAGTGTAGCTCAAATAAATATTACAAAAACATCCTAGTATATTTTAGATACTGTTGTTGTTACAAAAGAAGTAAATAAAAAGAGTTTGGAGGGTTGGAGAAGCAAAATAAAACAAATGAACAAGAGAGAATGAATTACCTTTAAAAGTGTAACTACTTTTGATTTGAGCCTAAAGGATTAATTTGAAAGGATTATGCCCAAAGGGAATCCTCTAGGATGAGGAGAGGGATGTGGAGAGAGTAATTGGGCAGGGGTTGGCCGAGCCAAAGGCTTGAGGAGTGTGTGAAATGAGGTAGAGGTGGGGGGCTTTTATAAGAGGAGAGGAGGGGCACTTTTGGAAAGTAAAGAAATATTACTTTATTTGAAAATGTGTTTCGGTTTCAAAAGGTCCCACATTGAAATAATTCGTGGATAAGGTGATAAGGATTCTAAATCCACTCATCCAATAAGTTTTGGACATGTGTAGTTCATAGATTTTACATTATCATTCTATTTTATTTAAATCGTCAAATAATGATGTCATCGCTGCATCATTATTATGTCATAAATAATTTAATTTATTTAATGTCTAAAAATAATAAATAAAATACTATGATGTAGGAAATCTTTTTATCTTTCCAATGACTATTTATAATCAAAATTTGGACTTTTATAACCCCACTTAAAAATTGTTTTCGTAAAACATATTATGTTTGTGTCATTTTCACTTTAACATTAAATAAAAAGTAATTTATGTCATTTCCCAAAAAAGTGGATCCATGGGGTCCCCAAGTTGACCCATGGAATGTAATGGTCGGCCATGACACAACCAATGAGGTTGGGACATGTGTCTAGGTTATTTCATTTTATTAAAGTATTATTTATACCTTAAACTACCCTAATTACCACTAATCGTGATTAAGAACTTAATAAGTTACTATTCACCAAAAAATTATTATAATATCATTGAACCACATTTTACTTCTTAATTACAACCATGTATGTAAGATTTTCAAAATTCAATACACATTAGTGGTAAACTTTCATTTAACTGAAAAATCAGTTTGCTTGATTATCACTTAGTGGTTTCACTATTCATCAAAAATTGATGTTTTTCAGAAAATTACCAAAAATTCACCATAAGATATATTTGATATTCCGAATTCAAAAATGAAGTCCATTTTACAAAATTAAAAACATATAAGTCAAATTAATTAATTTAATAATTAATTCCCGCTATCATGACAAATAGCGTGTTTTTGCAAAACAATAAGTATCAAAAGATTGACAGCAGTTTAAGTCCAATTTCAAAGTGAAATTGATTCCAATGACCACCATTGGATTAACTGGTAAAAATATTTTCTAATTTCACTTTAAAACCAATTAAAATAATAATCTAATAATATAAATAAATTAGATTAAAAAGAGGGTTTGAATTAAAATACAACATTTTACACTATTCATAAAAAAATGAACGTTATCAGAAAGGTACCAAAAATTTACACAAAGTAAATTTTGATGTCCCGATTCTAAAGAAGAGTTATATTTGGTCCAAAATAAAGTATAAGAGTGATAAAAACTATATTTAATGACGGTTCTCCGTCAAAAGGTGATAAGTGAACCTTTAGTGAAAATTAGAGTATATATGCCCTAAAATTGAACTCTTTCCGTATTTTAAGCCTTTATCTTTTATTGGGTAAATTTATAAACATTTAAAAACATATCTAATCATATTTTAGTTATTTCTATCCATTCCCGCCAGTACAATGGCTACTTGTTAACTAACATTAAAAATAATATTATTTTATTACTAGTGTGCTACGTAAGTTTCAAAGAAACGAATCATTGCGTATCGGGTACGCTATCGAACATAGCAACCCCTTTAAAATAAAATTAATATTTAATTCGTAAATATTAATAAATATGAAAATTCTTTATTCTTTATTTACCTGGGATGTTACATCCTTCCCCCCTTTTGGGAATTGCGTCCTCGCAATTTTATTCACTTATCAAAATAAGTGGGGGTAATTATCCCTCATAGCATTTTCAGATTCCCACGTTGCCTCTTAAATCACATGGGTTTTCCACAAAACCTTTACCTGATGAATAACCTTATTCCGTAACACTTGCTCCCTGTGGTCAAGAATCTGGACCGGTTGTTTCTCATAAGATAGGTTCTCTTCCAGCTAAACTACCTCTGGACTCAAAAAATGAGATGGATATGGCATATACTTTCTCAACATCGAAATGTGAAAAACATTTTGTACCTGAGATAAACTCGGAGGTAAAGCCACTCGGTATGCAACTGACACAACTCTTTCCAGAATTTCGTATGGTCCAATGAACCTTGGACTCAACTTTCCTTTCTTACCAAATATCATCACACTTTTCCAAGGAGAAACCTTGAGAAAATCATGATCACCTACCTCAAAAGATAGATCCTTCCTCCGGTTATCCGCATAACTCTTCTGCCTGCTCTGAGCTGTTCTCATGTGTTTCTGAATCAGCTGAACTTTTTCTACCATCTCTTCTACCAATTCTGGTCCCATCAACTTCCATTCACCCACTTCATCCCAGAAAGCTGGAGTTCAACACCGCTTCCCATATAATGCCTGAAATGGTGCCATCTGTATACTGGAATGAAAACTGTTATTATATGAAAACTCAACCAAAGAAAGATGTTGGTCCCAACTTCCCTGATAATCCATAGAACAAGCTCGTAGCATATCCTCCAATGTCTGAATTGTTCGTTCTGACTGTCCATCTGATTGAGGATGAAAAGCTGTACTAAAATTTAATTCAGTACCCAACGAATTCTGAAGGCCTTTCCAAAAGTTAGAAGTAAACCTGGGATCACTATCCGATACAATGGAGAGAGGAACTCCATGTACCCTGACTATCTCTTTAAGATACAAACGGGAAAGTTGATCTAGAGAGAAAGTATCTCGTATAGAAAGGAAATGAGCATATTTGGTCAAGCGATCAACAATAACCCATATTTCATTATTACCTCGAGATGTCCTCGGTAATCCCACAACAAAGTCCATGGATATGTTTTCCAATTTCCACTCTGGCACTGGTAAAGGCTGAAGCATCCCTGCCGCTCTTCTTTAACCTGTTGACATGTCAAACACTTCACAGTAAAATCAGCAATGTCTCTTTTCATTCCATCCCACCAGTCATACTCCCGCAGATCTCTATACATCTTAGTACTGCCCGGATGAACTGAAAACAGGGAACTATGATCCTCACATAACAACTCATTCTTCAATTGTGAATCACAAGTCACACATAACCTCTTCCCAAACCTCAAAACACAAACAAAAACTTATACAAGAACTCATGGAAAATTTTATTCATAAGGTCCATGAATACAGCAGGTGCATTGGTTAACCCAAAAGGCATAACTACAAATTCATAATGGCCATATCTAGTACAGAACGCAGTCTTCAGAACGTCTGCTTCTTTTACTTTCAACTGATGGTACCCCGACCTCAAGTCAATCTTCGAAAAATACTGAGCTCCCTAGAGCTGATACCACTTCATTCGATGGCCCAACATCTGCTGAAGTTGTTGCAAAGGATTTCACCACCCCTTTCTGCTTGTAGTCTGGCTGCATTCCCCCAGTTGAGTTCTTCGTTGGACACTCGTTTTCATAATGACCCATTTCATTACACTTAAAACATCTTACCATTGGCTTTTCATTTCCTGGTTGATCATCTTCCTTACAGTTACGAGCAATATGACCAGACTTACCACACCGAAAGCAATTACCAGACTTGGATAAACATTCTCTAGGATGCATTTTACCACACTTCTCACAGGATGGATATTTGGTTTTCTTACCTCCTTGCTTCTTTGATGAATTCTTCCCATTTTCCTGCCAACTAGACCACTTATTCTGTTGTTTGTCATAGAACACCTGATCATCGGAAAACTCCATTTCCACCTTCTCCGCACATCGAACAAGTTTTTCATAACTTTTGAACTCACGAGAAGCTAAATCCCTTCGATACTTTGGCTTTAACCCTGAGTAAAAAGGGTTTATTTTACTATCAAGATCTCGTATGAAGTTTGGAGCATACCTTGCCAATCGAGTGAACTTTTCTTCATAAGTAGCCACTGAATCATCCTCCTGCCTCAATTCTAGGAACTTTTTTTCCATCCTAAGACGAACCACCTTAGGAAAATATTTCTCAAGAAAAAATACCTTTGAATTCTTCCCAGTGAAGATCCTCAATATCATCACTATCCCTTATATTTTTCACCATCGACCACCACTGATCAGCTTCACCTTCAAAACGGTAAATAGCAAGACTAACCTTTTGATGTTATGAACACCCCATGACATCAAAAATCTTCTCCAGTGCATTAATCCACCCTTCAGTTTGCACAGGGTCAGATGATCCTCTGAATGATGGGGGATGTTGCCTCATGAAATTTTCCACCACTGACATGTTCCTCTGCGGTTGATCTGGCTGATCTCGTGCATGTATACCACCACCATTTATAGCCTGAGTCAACTGTTCCATCACTGCAACAAACTGTTCAGTTCCGATTCCGACCATCTCGGGTTGCTGATTTGGAAGGTTATCTTCCTCCTGATGTCGTCCCAACATAGCTGCTTTGTTTCCTCTGCGGAAAACCATTCTGAACACAGAAATATCTTAGGCGAAGCAACATGGTAATCCGTAAATGCTATATCACTTCAATCATATTATAATTTAACACTTTTCTAACTCCTAAAGTTGTCTAAACCGACCTCTGATACCAACTATAAGGCCCCAGCCTTAAACCTTACTTAATATTGAATTAAATGAATAATTCTCATTGAGGATCTTTTCACGTTTAGAGTTTTAGAGAATTAGAACATAACTATTACATCTTAAAAGATTACAAAGTAAACACTTATACTAAGTCTCCATAAAATAAAAACTCTTAAAAAGAAAGATGTCCAGATTCCATGTTTTAGATAGCATGAAATTCCCTTGATCCAATCCTTGACCTTATTCCACTTTAAGTCCTGTGAAAAACATTTCGAAAAACTTGGGGTGAGCATAAAAAGCTCAGTAAGGGATACAAAAAGAATGAAAACTGTTAGTTTTTCAAACATCAAGTAAACCATGTATACTATATCAAAGTAATACCTTCACCTTCCTGAAGTAGTAAAAAAAATCTTCACTGAATAAAGTATCATTACTTACCTTTTTGTAACCAAAGGATTACCATAAAACCCATATAAAGATCACATAGAATATATAAAGGTAATTTGGGACATAAACATACTTAAGTGGAATAACCATACGGTTGACATCCACACATATCACTTAATAGAATAGCCATACGGCCAATTTCCATACATACTTAATGGAATAGCCATATGGCCGACTTCCATACCCAATGCAATGGAGGTTATAACGTAACCACCCGTCCTGGTATTCAAGGCACCACCCGTCATATGGTTTATAACGTAACCACCCGTTAAAATGTCCAAGTACCAGTATAAATTCATAAAACATAAAACCAATATAATGGAAAGATAACATTTCCACATTTCAATCACAATATATCATAAATATATTGACATAATAGAATCCTTTATCAAAACCATTTTCAATACCAAAATACATAAAAGAGTATATGGTATTTATTTTATTTTAAAAACATTACGGCTTGTTGAGGAAGCCAAAGACCAAAATAATACTCGCGGCGGCGAAAATGGTCGTCGTCACCGCGTACGTTAAAAAAAACATTCCTTTTTGTCGTTTAGTAAAACGCTTCGTAGAAAAATATTCCTTTTGTATAAAAGTAAAATTCAAAGGAGTTTATACACCATATAAATGAAAGTTGTGTATAAAACGAAATATGCCTCAATGAAAGGAGATTGAGACGAAGTCCCTTACCTTGGGTCCGACTTGACTCGATCGTTCTTTAACGTCCTGAATAATAAACTTGAGTTAATTTATACTTGATTAAGAACCTTTTTAAAGTTCATTATTCTTTTTATATCACTTATTGCCATGTTATAAACATTATGTAACCATTTATGTTAATAATGTTTGTTTTGTCAATATTTGGTTCTTAAGTCGAAAGTTGACTTCTTACAATTACATGTTGTTCGTGTGGTCAAATGTTCTTTATATCCAGAATGAAATTCCTGATTTGGATATCATATATATCATGTATTTATAATATTACATAATCATTTATAGGTAATAAATGAAATGCACCGTTCATGGAGACGGTAAGCCGTACGTACGCATGAACGCTACTTTTATTTCTTTGTCATATTAGTGGAATTAAAACTAAATGAGAGGTATGTATATTTTAATTCCATAATTATATTCATCATTTAGATATATCATTAATTATATATATACATTATATACATGTAATTTTAATAGTACATTACATTTGGGGATAAGAAATGAAATGCACCGTTCATGGAGACGGTAAGCCGTACGTACGCATGAACGCTACTTTCATTTCTATCTCATATTTTAATGGAAAGAAATAATAATCATATAGATGTATATTATAATTCCAGTATAACATCATATATAATAACTTTAAATCCATCCTTTACACGTCCCACATATGGCATTAACGAATCACATCACTTTTAGGGGGCGGTAGTCCGCACTTCCTTAAATGAAGATATCGTGTTTACCCATAATAGAAACCATAAAGGTATGCCAAAAATGAAAAACACAGAAGCTTAAAGAAAACATAAACATATTATATATCATATATAAAAATAGTGACATCATAATGGCCACCCTTGAAGGTGTTAAATGAGTATTGAACAATCATCGTTTTGGGAGGCAGAATTTCACCATCCACGGAAACCGTATGTTCTTTAACCATTTGATGTAGTTGTGTGAGAGTGTAGCTCAAATTAATATTATAAAAACATCCTAGTATATTGGAGATACTGGTGTTGTTACAAAAGAAGTAAATAAAAAGAGTTTAGAGGGTTGGAGAAGCAAAATAAAACAAATGAACAAGAGAGAATGAATTACCTTTAAAAGTGTAACTACTTTTGATTTGAGCCTAAAGACTTCCTTTGAAAGGATTCTGCCCAAAGGGAATCCTCTAGGATGAGGAGAGGGATTTGGAGAGAGTAATTGGGAAGGGGTTGGCTGAGCCAAAGGCTTGAGGAGTGTGTGAAATGAGGTAGAGGTGGGGGACTTTTATAAGAGGAGAGGAGGGGAACTTTTGGAAAGTAAAGAAATATTACTTTATTTGAAAATGTGTTTCGGTTTAAAAAGGTCCCACATTTATATAATTCGTGGATAAGGTGATAAGTCTTCGAAATACACTCATCCAATAAGTTTTGGACATGTTTAGTTCATAGATTTTACATTATCATTCTATTTTATTTAAATCGTCAAATAAAGATGTCATCGTTGCATCATTATTATATCATAAATAATTTAATTTATTTAATGTCTAAAAATCATAAAACAAATACTATGATGTAGGAAATCTTTTTAGCTTTCCAATGACTATTTATAATCAAACTTTGGACTTGTATAACCCCACTTAAAAATTGTTTTTGTAAAACATATTATGTTTGTGTCATTTTCACTTTAACATTAAATAAAAAGTAATTTATGTCATTTCCCAACAAAAGTGGATCCATGGGGTCCCCAAGTTGACCCATGGAATTTCATGGTAGGCCATGACACAACCAATGTGGTTGGGACATGTGTCTAGGTCATTTCATTTTATTAAAGTATTATTTATACCTTAAACTACCCTAATTACCACTAATCGTGATTAAGAACTTAATAAGTTACTATTCACCAAAAAATTATTATAATCTCATTGAACCACGTTTTACTTCTTAATGACAACCATGTATGTCGGATTTTCAAAATTCAATACACATTAGTGGTAAACTTTCATTTAACTGAAAAATCAGTTTGCTTGATTATCACTTAGTGGTTTCACTATTCATCAAAAATTGAAGTTTTTCAGAAAATTACCAAAAATTCACCCTAAGCTATATTTGATATTCCGAATTCAAAAATGAAGTCCATTTTACAAAATTCAAAACATATAAGTCAAATTAATTAATTTAATAATTAATTCCCGCTGTCATGACAAATAGCGTGTTTTTGCGAAACAATATGTATCAAAAGATTGACACCAGTTTAAGTCCAATTTCAAAGTGAAATTGATTCCAATGACCACCATTGGATTAACTGGTAAAAATATTTTCTAATTTCACTTTAAAACCAATTAAAATAATAATCTAATCATATAAATAAATTAGATTAAAAAGAGGTTTTGAATTAAAATACAACATTTTACACTATTCATAAAAAAATGAACGTTATCAGAAAGGTACCAAAAATTTACACAAAGTAAATTTTGATGTCCCGATTCTAAAGAAGAGTTATATTTGGTCCAAAATAAAGTATAAGAGTGATCAAAACTATATTTAATGACGGTTCTCCTTCAAAAGGTGATAAGTGAACCTTTAGTGAAAATTAGAGTATATATGCCCTAAAATAGAACTCTTTCCGTATTTTAAGCCTTTATCTTTTATTGGGTAAATGTATAAACATTTAAAAACATATCTAATCATATTTTAGTTATTTCTATCCATTCCCGCCAGTACAACGGCTACATGTTAACTAACTTTAAAAATAATATTATTTTATTACTAGTGTGCTATGTAAGTTTCAAAGAAATGCATCGTTGCGTATCGGGTACGCTATCGAACATAGAAACCCCTTTAAAATAAAATTAATATTTAATTCTTAAATATTAATAAATATGAAAATTATTTATTCTTTATTTACCTGGGATGTTACATCCTTCCCCCTTTTGGGAATTGTGTCCTCGCAATTTTATTCACTTATCAAAATAAGTGGGGGTAATTATCCCTCATAGCATTTTCAGATTCCCACGTTGCCTCTTAAATCACATGGGTTTTCCACAAAACCTTTACCTGATGAATCACCTTATTCCGTAACACTTGCTCCCTGTGGTCAAGAATCTGGACCGGTAGTTCCTCATAAGATAGGTTCTCTTCCAGCTAAACTACCTCTGGACTCAAAACATGAGATGGATCTGGCATATACTTTCTCAACATTGAAATGTGAAAAACATTGTGTACCTGAGATAAACTCGGAGGTAAAGCCACTCGGTATGCAACTGATCCAACTCTTTCCAGAATTTCGTATGGTCCAATGAACCTTGGACTCAACTTTCCTTTCTTACCAAATCTCATCACACTTTTCCAAGGAGAAACCTTGAGAAAATCATGATCACCTACCTAAAAAGATAGATCCTTCCTCCGGTTATCCGCATAACTCTTCTGCCTGCTCTGAGCTGTTCTCATGTGTTTCTGAATCAGCTGAACTTTTTCTGCCATCTCTTCTACCAATTCTGGTCCCATCAACTTCCTTTCACCCACTTCATCCCAGAAAGCTGGAGTTCGACACCGCTTCCCATATAATGCCTGAAATGGTGCCATCTGTATACTGGAATGAAAACTGTTATTATATGAAAACTCAACCAAAGAAAGATGTTGGTCCCAACTTCCCTGATAATCCATAGAACAAGATCGTAGCATATCCTCCAATGTCTGAATTGTTTGTTCTGACTGTCCATCTGATTGAGGATGAAAAGCTATACTAAAATTTAATTCAGTACCCAATGACTTCTGAAGGCCTTTCCAAAAGTTAGAAGTAAACTTGGGATCACTATCCGATACAATGGAGAGAGGAACTCCATGTAACCTGACTATCTCTTTAAGATACAAACGGGAAACTTGATCTAGAGAGAAAGTATCTCGTATAGAAAGGAAATGAGCAGATTTGGTCAAGCGATCAACAATAACCCAGATTTCATTATTACCTTGAGATGTCCTCGGTAATCCCACAACAAAGTCCATGGATATGTTTTCCAATTTCCACTCTGGCACTGGTAAAGGCTGAAGCATCCCTGCCACTCTTCTTTAACCTGTTGACATGTCAAACACTTCACAGTAAAATCAGCAATGTCTCTTTTCATTCCATCCCACCAGTAATACTCCCGCAGATCTCTATACATCTTAGTACTGCCAGGATGAACTGAAAACAGGGAACTATGAGCCTCACATAACAACTCATTCTTCAATTGTGAATCACAAGGCACACATAACCTCTTCCCAAACCTCAAAACACAAACAAAAACTTATCCAAGAACTCATGGAAAATTTTATTCATAAGGTCCATGAATACAGCAGGTGCATTGGTTAACCCAAAAGGCATAACTACAAATTCATAATGGCCATATCTAGTACGGAACGTAGTCTTCGGAACGTCTGCTTCTTTTACTTTCAACTGATGGTAACCCGACCTCAAGTCAATCTTCGAAAAATACTGAGCTCCCTGGAGCTGATACCACTTCATTCGATGGCCCAACATCTGCTGAAGTTGTTTCAAAGGATTTCACCACCCCTTTCTGCTTGTAGTCTGGCTGCATTCCCCCAGTTGAGTTATTCGTTGGACACTCGTTTGCATAATGACCCATTTCATTACACTTAAAACATCTTACCATTGGCTTTTCATTTCCTGCTTGATCATCTTCCTTACAGTTACGAGTAATATGACCAGACTTACCACACCGAAAGCACTTACCAGACATGGATAAACATTCTCTAGGATGAATTTTACCACACTTCTCATAGGATGGATATTTGGTTTTCTTACCTCCTTGCTTCTTTAATGAATTCTTCCCCTTTTCCTGCCAACTAGACCTCTTATTCTGTTGTTTGTCATAGAACACCTGATCATCGGAAAACTCCATTTCCACCTTCTCCGCACATCGAACAAGTTTTTCATAACTTTTGAACTCACGAGAAGCTAAAGCCCTTCAATACTTTGGCTTTAACCCTGAGTAAAAACGGTTTATTTTACTATCAAGATCTCGTATGAAGTTTGGAGCATACCTTGCCAATCGAGTGAACTTTTCTTCATAAGTAGACACTGAATCATCCTCCTGCCTCAATTCTAGGAACTTTTTTTCCATCCTAAGACGAACCACCTTAGGAAAATATTTCTCAAGAAACATACCTTTGAATTCTTCCCAGTGAAGATCCTCAATATCATCACTATCCCTTATATTTTTCACCATCGACCACCACTGATCAGCTTCACCTTCAAAACGGTAAACAGAAAGACTAACCTTTTGATGTTCTGAACACCCCATGCCATCAAAAATCTTCTCCAGTGCTTTAATCCACCCTTCAGATTTCATAGGGTCAGATGATCCTCTGAATGATGTGGGATGTTGCCTCATGAAATGTTCCACCACTGACATGTTCCTCTGCGGTTGATCTGGCTGATCTCGTGCATGTATACCACCACCATTTATAGCCTGATTCAACTGTGCCATCACTGCAACAAACTGTTCAGTTCCGATTCCGACCATCTCAGGTTGCTGATTTGGAAGGTTATCTTCCTCCTGATGTCGTCCCAACATAGCTGCTTTGTTTCCTCTGCGGAAAACCATTCTGAACACAGAAATATCTTAGGCGAAGCAACATGGTAATCCGTAAATGCTATATCATTTCAATCATATTATAATTTAACACTTTTCTAACTCCTAAA
Source organism: Viscum album (assembly GCA_963277665.1). NCBI lineage: Eukaryota > Viridiplantae > Streptophyta > Magnoliopsida > Santalales > Viscaceae > Viscum > Viscum album. The sequence goes on along the minus strand of OY728143.1, from coordinate 2,077,789,289 downwards.
GTTGTCTAAACCGACCTCTGATACCAACTATAAGGCCCCAGCCTTAAACCTTACTTAATATTGAATTAAATGAATAATTCACATTGAGGATCTTTTCAAGTTTAGAGTTTTAGAGAATTAGAACATAACTATTACATCTTAAAAGATTACAAAGTAGACACTTCTACTAAGTCTCCATAAAATAAAAACTCTTAAAAAGAAAGATGTCTAGATTCCATGTTTTAGATAGCATGAAATTCCCTTGATCCAATCCTTGACCTTATTCCACTTTAAGTCCTGTGAAAATCATTTCGAAAAACTTGGGGTGAGCATAAAAAGCTCAGTAAGGGATACAAAAAGAATGAAAACTGTTAATTTTTCAAACATCAAGTAAACCATGTATACTATATCAAAGTAATACCTTCACCATCATGAAGTAGTAAAAAAAATCTTCACTGAATAAAGTATCATTACTTACCTTTTTGTAACCAAAAGATTACCATAAAACCCATATAAAGAAAAAATAGAATATATAAAGGTAACTTGGGACATAAACATACTTAAGTGGAATAACCATACGGTTGACTTCCACACATATCACTTAATGGAATATCCATACGGCCAATTTCCATACATACTTAATGGAATAGCCATATGGCCGACTTCCATACCCAATGCATTGGAGGTTATAACGTAACCACCCGTCCTGGTATTCACGGCACCACCCGTCATATGGTTTATAACGTAACCACCCGTTAAAATGTCCTAGTACCAGTATAAAATCACAAAACATAAAACCAATATAATGGAAAGATAACATTTCCACATTTCAATCACAATATATCATAAATATATTGACATAATAGAATCCTTTATCAAAACCATTTTCAATACCAAAATACATAAAAGAGTATATGGTATTTATTTTATTTTAAAAACATTACGGCTTGTTGAGGAAGCCAAAGACCAAAATAATACTCGCGGCGGCGAAAAAGGTCGTCGTCACCGCGTACGTTAAAAAAACATTCCTTTTTGTCGTTTAGTAAAACGCTTCGTAGAAAAAGATTCCTTTTGTATAAAAGTAAAAGTCAAAGGAGTTTATACACCATATAAAAGAAAGTTGTGTATAAAACAAAATATGCCTCAATGAAAGGAGATTGAGACGAAGTCCCTTACCTTGGGTCCGACTTGACTCGATCGTTCTTTAACGTCCTGAATAATAAACTTGAGTTAATTTATACTTTATTAAGAACCTTTTTAAAGTTCATTATTCTTTTTATATCACTTATTTCCATGTTATAAACATTATGTAACCATTTATGTTAATAATGTTGGTTTTGTCAATACTTGGTTCTTAAGTCGAAAGTTGACTTATTACAATTACATGTTGTTCGTGTGCTCAAAATATCTTTATATCCAGAATGAAATTCCTGATTTGGATATCATATATATCATGTATTTATAATATTACATAATCATTTAGAGGTAAGAAATGAAATGCACCGTTCATGGAGACGGTAAGCCGTACGTACGCATGAACGCTACTTTCATTTCTTTGTCATATTAGTGGAATTAAAACTAAATGAGAGGTATATATATTTTAATTCCAGAATTATATTCATCATTTAGATATATCATTAATTATATATATACATTATATACATGTAATTTTAATAGTAAATTACATTTGGGGATAAGAAATGAAATGCACCGTTCATGGAGACGGTAAGCCGTACGTACGCATGAACGCTACTTTCATTTCTATCTCCTATTTTAATGGAAAGAAATAATAATGATATAGATGTATATTATAATTCCAGTATAACATCATATATAATAACTTTAAATCCATCCTTTACACGTCCCACATATGGCATTAACGAATCACATCACTTTTAGGGGGCGGTAGTCCGCACTTCCTTAAATGAAGATATCATGTTTACCCATAATGGAAACCATAAAGGTATGCCAAAAATGAAAAATATAGAAGCTTAAAGAAAACATAAACATATTATATATCATATATAAAAATAGTTACATCATAATGGCCACCCTTGAAGGTCTTAAATGAGTATTGAACAATCATCGTTTCGGGAGGCAGAATTTCGCCATCCACGGAAACCGTATGTTCTTTAACCATTTGATGTAGTTTTGTGAGAGTGTAGCTCAAATAAATATTATAACAACATCCTAGTATATTGGAGACACTAGTGTTTTTACAAAAGAAGTAAATAAAAAGAGTTTAGAGGGTTGGAGAAGCAAAATAAAACAAATGAACAAGAGAGAATGAATTACCTTTAAAAGTATAACTACTTTTGATTTGAGACTAAAGGCTTACATTGAAAGGATTATTCCCAAAGGGAATCCTCTAGGATGAGGAGAGGGATGTGGATAGAGTAATTGGGCAGGGTTCGGCCGAGCCAGAGGCTTGAGGAGTGTGTGAAATGAGGTAGAGGTGGGGGCCTTTTATAGGAGGAGAGGAGGGGCACTTTTGGAAAGTAAAGAAATATTACTTTATTTGAAAATGTGTTTCGGTTTCAAAAGGTCCCAAATTGACATAATTCATGGATAAGGTGATAAGGCTTCGAAATCCACTCATCCAATAAGTTTTTGACATGTGTAGTTCATAGATTTTACATTATCATTCGATTTTATTTAAATCGTCAAATAATGATGTCATCGCTGCATCATTATTATGTCATAAATAATTTAATTTATTTAATGTCTAAAAATCATAAAAAAAATACTATGATGTAGGAAATATTTTTAGATTTACAATGACTATTTATAATCAAAATTTGGACTTGTATAACCCCACTTAAAAATTGTTTTCGTAAAACATATTATGTTTGTGTCATTTTCACTTTAACATTAAATAAAAAGTAATTTATGTCATTTCCCAACAAAAGTGGATCCATGGGGTCCCCAAGTTGACCCATGGCATGTCATGGTCGGCCATGACACAACCAATGAGGTTGGGACATGTGTCTAGGTCATTTCATTTTATTAAAGTATTATTTATACCTTAAACTACCCTAATTACCACTAATCGTGATTAAGAACTTAATAAGTTACTATTCACCAAAAAATTATTATAATCTCATTGAACCACATTTTACTTCATAATTACAACCATGTATGTCGGATTTTCCAAATTCAATACACATTAGTGGAAACTTTCATTTAACTGAAAAATCAGTTTGCTTGATTATCACTTAGTGGTTTCACTATTCATCAAAAATTGAAGTTTTTCAGAAAATTACCAAAAATTCACCCTAAGCTATATTTGATATTCCGAATTCAAAAATGAAGTCCATTTTACAAAATTCAAAACATATAAGTCAAATTAATTAATTTAATAATTAATTCCCGCTGTCATGACAGATAGCGTGTTTTTGCGAAACAATAAGTATCAAAAGATTGACACCAGTTTAAGTCCAATTTCAAAGTGAAATTGATTCCAATGACCACCATTGGATTAACTGGTAAAAATATTTTCTAATTTCACTTTAAAACCAATTAAAATAATAATCTAATCATATAAATAAATTAGATTAAAAAGAGGTTTTGAATTAAAATACAACATTTTACACTATTCATAAAAAAAATGAACGTTATCAGAAAGGTACCAAAAGTTTACACAAAGTAAATTTTGATGTCCCGATTCTAAAGAAGTGTTATATTTGGTCCAAAATAAAGTATAAGAGTGATCAAAACTATATTTAATGACGGTTCTCCGTCAAAAGGTGATAAGTGAACCTTTAGTGAAAATTAGTGTATATATGCCCTAAAATTGAACTCTTTCCGTATTTTAAACCTTTATCTTTTATTGGGTAAATGTATAAACATTTAAAAACATATCTAATCATATTTTAGTTATTTCTATCCATTCCCGCCAGTACAACGGCTACTTGTTAACTAACATTAAAAATAATATTATTTTATTACTAGTGTGCTACGTAAGTTTCAAAGAAACGCATCGTTGCGTATCGGGTACGCTATCGAACATAGCAACCCCTTTAAAATAAAATTAATATTTAATTCGTAAATATTAATAAATATGAAAATTCTTTATTCTTTATTTACCTGGGATGTTACATGTTCTTTCCTCCCACAACTAAATCATTATATGAATGATGAAATTTTTTTATTACTATATTTTTGATTGAGTTTTTTGTGATCGATATTAGGTTTAAGACACATGTTATGGCTGAAAACTTATAAAGAGAGGGAAACACTTTCCTATATCAAGATTCATTATATTTTGAAACATTATAAAATCATATGGGAAAGTCAATAATTCTCATAAATGAAAATATCATGGTTTTATGGATGAGTTAATCAGATTTGTATTCTTGTGTTAGATATTTGAATCTTTATATGAGTGATTTTGTTAATTGGGGAAATTCCATTTGAGATTTTTCATGTGTATACTCCAAATAAATGACATTTTCATGTAAAATAGGGAAACTTTTATTGCTTGAAAATGTGTATTTTTCCGCTCTGAAGTATTGATGTGATTGATTTCAAGTGAGTAAAGTATCTTTAAAAATTAAATATTATTTTTTAACATATTATTTAGAGGGAGTTGATGATTTTTTAGATAATATATATTTTTTTCAATACATTATTATGATAGAATTCCAGTATACTATGTTCATTTTATTCAAAATAAGTTATTGATGATATATTTTAGCATAATAAATTAGGATAAATAATGTGTATATTTTTATTTGATGGAATTTCTAATTAAATTTATTGAACTGTTGGGTACAATATTGTTTTTCCCAATATGGATTTTTTATTCCCATTTCATTCAATGTGATGTGATAGTCTCAGACAATATTTCCTTCTTTAACATTTTTTAATCGATGTGTATTTCTTGTTTTATTTACTATGAAAATCTATGTGTGATTGTTCTATTTGATAGGTATCATCCTATAAGTTGTGTATAGTTTCGATGGTTGTGTTCTTTATGTTGTGAGTTCCTTGAGATGTACCTAACATGGTGGTTTTTCAGATCCATTACTATTTCTTTCCTAGATATTTTTTAATTCCCAAGGATGAGAATTTTTTTAATAGTATTTGATATAAGGGTATAGATTTTTTCCATGATCATTCCTTTATCGTTCTTGGGGGTTATAGGAGATTGGTGGTGTTTTTATATTATTTTAGGAGGTTTTTTTCTTATATAAATAAGTTTATATTATTTAATTTTAATTTTAATTATTTATTTTGACTATGGTAAACATGTTATGGATTTTAATATAAATATTTCATTCAATGAAGAATTAATATTACTTGTCAATTTCATTTTTTACTAATGAATTGAGAATATAAGGAATTTATTAATTATAATTTGAACTATTTATTTTTAAAAATTGATTCTAGTTTATAAAAATAAATGAAATTTCAAATATAAAAAATATTGTGAAATATATATATATATATATATTCATGTGGGTTTCGTGTATATATAAATATATGTATGTTTTAAAAATTTATGAATTTTTTATCATCAGTTTTTTATATATATCGACATATGTTTATGGTTATATATAATTTTTTTAAATATATACATATTATAAATATATATATATATATATATATATATATATATCATGTTTGATTTGGAATAGAAAACTTGTATAATTAAATATATGTATATATATATATTTAAACCGAATTGAACAAAACAATGATTAATGTTTAGTAAAATGTATATAAAAATAATGTTCAATTTTTTGTTTTTTATATATAATTCCTTTTGTGATTTAAATGTGTGGTGATTTAATTTAAGAGTGAAAAGTTGAAAATTAAATGTGATTATTTTGAATAATGGGTGATTAGGAATTTTAAATTTAATGGGATAAAACCGTACGAATGAATATCATGGAGATATAATCATTAAAACAAAAATATTATGGGAATTTTAAAAATTGTGAATCCCATGATATAAAATAAAGGGATAAATGGAGATTGGAGTGAGATGATTAAAAAGGGAAATAAAAAGAAAATTTGGAACAATAAAAGGTAGAGTGTGGGGTTGTTTTAGAAGAAATAAAAAATAGGATATGTGATATAAGAACAGAGTGAAAACTGATAATTAAAAAAATAAATAAAAATAAAAATAATATAGATATGTGAAGGTGGATGTTCTTATATAAGGGGAGGTTTTAGGGCATGGAAGTTATGGGAAAATATGTTTGGAGGATGGAGAATGTCATGGCACATGAAAAAAATGCTAATGAAAAAGGGAAAAAAGAAAGAGATACACACAAAAATAATACACTATAGAAGATATATAAAAGATAAAATAGATATGAAAAATGGGGTAATGAGATTATGAATTAGAATGGGTGATAAAAATTTCATGAGCTGTAAGAATCAGATACAAAAATTCCCAAATTCCTAAAATTCTCTCTATCATATCTCCCTCGATATTAATCTGATGGATGCACCATTAGCCCCTTTGCATTCATCTTTATGAGTATGATGTAATTGTCTATTTTTTCATAGGCATTGAATTATAATTTTTAGTTTTAATTAAATTAATTTTTTATGTTAAATTTTTAAATGTGAATAGTTATATGAATATAGCTTCTTTTTATACATTATATTAATTATTTATCATATTTATTTGGTCTTAGATCTAAGTAATGGATCCATCATTTCTCACCCAGTGTTTCATGTGGGATGGTTGATATTCTCTATCTTGACTTGGTGATGTAGTATATTCGACCAAATAAATATAAATAACCAGTTTAATTGAAATTATCTGGGAGATTTACTTAAATAAAAATGTTTTTACAAATTTTATCATTATTTTTATATTTACATTATATGTGTTTGATTCATTAAAAGAAATCAAGGCCATTGGGAACCATTTTTGTGATAGTTTTTTTATGTTTCATGGAACGTTAATTGGTATCATTTTTTGTATTCACTTGGTAAATCACCTATATTTGGGTAACAAAATGGTGGGAAATGGATTTATGGTTTGGGTGAGAATGACCTTAAATAAATAAGAGTAATGTTAGAATTATAATTTTATATAAATACGAAAAAATATGTTTTTGTGATGTGTGGTGGAGTGTTTGTGGAATAGGGAAAAAGTGATGTCATCATGTGGGGGTTAATTCCTATAAGGGGTTATCATTTTATGAACCAATGATGTGTAAACTATATGTGAGGTGGTGATTTGTGGTTTTGATATGAGGAATATAACATGGAAATTATATTTATTATGATATATGTTTTGAGTTTTATTGGAATTAAATGATAATTTTAAATTGTAATTCCATGTGTTGGAATGGATAATTAATTCACTAAATGTCAATGAAATTTGTGTTAAATGTTGTTGTTTATAAATGGTAAATAGAAGGGTTAAAATAATGTTTTTATTGGGTTGGTTTATCTAATCGGTTGAAATGGTTAATAAAATATTTTTTTGAAGTGAAATTTATATATTATTTTGGATGATTATTAATATAAAATATTTTGGATATTTGATTCAAATTGGTTTGATAATGGTAATTCTAGAATTTGGATTGATATAGAAAATAAAAATGAAAAAACTGAAATGTGGATTATAACATATTGTTTGGTTTTGTGGATATAGAGGTGATTATGAATGTGAGTAACTTTTTTAGTTGGTTGGTACATTTATTTTTAACCGCCAGTTTAGCTGGTGTGTTTATATTATCTATATTTTTATTCCTTGTGATTTCCTCACACACAAACTTGCATTGAGCTCTATGTGCGGACACCCCTATATAAATGTTTGGGGTTTGTTTCCAAAAATTTTAGTGGGGGAAGATGGATGTAATGATAAACCATATTTTCCTATATATATTTTATATGATGTTGATATGTATAGGTTGTGATATACAGATGTTGAAGGTTCTCTGTTGTGATTTTTGTTTGATGTGGTGATGATATGACTTATGGTTGGGCTAATCCATTATAGGAGGAGGGTATGAGTTTGATGTCATTCGTGTTCAAAATACCAAAATAATCTATTAATGATTAGATATTGGATGTGATATCATGGAATAAGTGTCTATGGATGAGATGAGAAGTGATTTGATAACTCATGTGTCTGTGGGTGAGATGAGATGTAATGTGATAATGTTGTGGGATACTATTGTTCTATTATGATGCAGAATATATAGAACCACCATGACTTAAAATGGTTGGTTTTTAGAGTGTAAAATTAAAGGTAATTTAGTGCAGGAAAACCATTAATTTATATTATTTATAATATTTTATTAACAGTTGATGTGTAATTTGGTGAGACCTCCATGGTGAGGATCAGTTTAGTTATTTGACCTATTTAGGTGCTGTTTGTTATGCTATTTTTTCACTGTCTCGTTAATATACTCTTTTCACATGTGCATGAGAGACTTTTTTAATATCAGTGAGTATACTTTATTCTCAAACCATGTATAAATTGCTTGATTGGTTTTTAGGAGGCTTTCATAGACCAAACAGAGAATTACTAAATCAGACCTTTAGTGGGAGGGGGTCATCAAATAAGTATTAATGAATTCATTTTTATTGAGTAAGAAATTTATATATATTTATATATATATATTATATTTCATATAATTTTATTCATAAAATCCAACTCAATTTATAGTGTATACTTATATTATTAAAATATTAATATTTCATTGTTCATTTATGCTAGTTATTGCGTGTCATATAGTCTGTCAATCATATTGATCTTTTAAAATATGAAGATATTAAATTATAGTACATTTTAAAAAACATCACTTTTATAATTTCAAATATATAATAGCAATCAATTTTTTAACTTTTGAAAATAACTTTTTTCAAAATCCACATCAATAAAATAGACAACAAAATACCCGCATAAATTTATGGAAGGGAAAATATAAAGGACAACTAGAATAACTCATAACTATGTTTCAAAATAGTATAAAAATAGTCGTATTAATAAAATATATACATGGAAGAAAATATTAAGATCAAAATTATTGAAAGTTACTGAGAATGAATTCATAAAAATGTTGTTGACTACAATATCATAATATAATACAGGATAAAAAAGAAAATCAATTCATTATAAATAAATGTACCAAGATAATATTTTTATTCAACGAATAATTTTCTTATATTTTCGGAATTACATAACCATATAGACTAATAAAATAAGGAATTATAATTATTTTAAAATTATAATTTCATCATCTAATCAATTTTCACAATATTATTATCTTTCCCTAAAAATTAGTAGTAATCAAGAAATTTTTTTCATGTTTGAAGAACTAAAATCAAAATTTAACTAATCAAATAATCCAAAAATGGATTAAAATAGATTCATCTTATCATTAAAAATTAATTAAGAATAAACATTTTAGAACATTATAAGATAATTCAAAAAATTAATAATCCACAATTAGTAAAAATAATTTATTAATTTCAAAAAATCAACAATAACACTAAATGTTAAATATATTCCTTTCCATAATTAAATAAACCTTTATCCAAAAAACATTAATAACATCAATATAAAATAATGTTTCAAAACCAATGTTTACCTCTTAATTTTCTCCTAAAATCATTAAAACATTAATAGTATTATTATGAAATATTCGTTCATGTTAAATTACATGATATACCCAAATGTTTTTTTTATAATATTACTCAATAAATTTTGATGAAAAATATCATTAATAACCTTAAAATTGCATCACATTAAACCTATAATAGGGTATCAATTCCTTGTCAAATAAGATTTACCCCAAACACATGATGATATTATCATGAACTGATCTACAAGGGTCTACCTGGATGAAGATGATCTGACTATGACTCCCATGAGCTCACCTCCAATATGGCAGGGGATGATGACTTTCACGATGTTGGATTATCATACATAAAAATATCTAATACCATTATATGATGAAATGTAAATAACAATACATACCAATAATTTATGAATAACATCTATCCCACATCACAGCAAGATAAAATTATTGAAAATAATTAAGGTAAAAATATAATCCCACCAAAACCTATAAAGGATTCAAACATAAAAGTAATAAAGGTATAATTTAAAATGTTAGTTTTAGAAAGAACCACTGTCTACATAACCCAAATAAAATATCTATCTATTCCTAGTCAACCAAGTGCCATGTCAAAAGGTCTATTTTATGCACAAGATATGACATGTCCAGGTAAATCCCTTGTAGGGGTGAGTATATCGATACCCTATAGAACACCCTAACATCACTATGCCTAAAAAATCAATACTATTCCTTTCACAACTATACCATTAAGTTAATCTTGATATGATACCAAACAATAAACATGAATAATAATGACATAAAAATAAAAAAGAGTCTGAGTCACAAAGTTTTCAACCAATACCAGTCATAGTTTCGATCAAGGCTTCAAGGGTGATGATCAGTTAAGATAATCTGCAACACGAGATATTATATCATTGTTCACAATTATCTATGTGGTCATACTCATGGGGTATACCATAAAAGAATAATTTATGTATGTTAAAGATGCATCTAAGATAAAAACTCAATCAGACTAATAAATAACTGGAAATATTAGATATTAATACAATGAAAGGGTGAAATTCATAGAGATCACTAGGAGGGACACCTATCCCTTATGGATTTATCATACTAGATCTGTGGTCAAGGCCCATGAATGTGTTGGTCACACGAATTCCATCAACTACTCTTTGGGAGAACAAAATAAATGGGGATATTTCTTTGACTTTTAGAGAAATTTCTACTCTAATCCACTGAGGAATATGATATCTAATTCTTAGGACAAGAAGTAATACTAAACTTGGTGGATGTAAACAAAGACTAACTAACATAAGAAAAGGGAACACACTTACTATATAAAATCCTAATAAAGCTATAGAGGGTTCACGATCTTAAGATAAAAATGAGATGCCATACTGAACCATGATATGGGTGGACCAAGGTAGCACACTCAACTGATTCTTGTCCACGATAGACAGAGAAGGTCATAGTGAAGTTGAAAATTGGATTAATGGGACTTCAAAACATCAGGGAAGTAGTAAAAATCATGTCCCATGTGGTATAAAACATGTCCCACTAATCCTGGTACAACCCATATCTGATTCTCAAAATTAATTTAATTTTACAGAATACAAGGAATGCTTGTAAGGGTATACAACATGTAGATCATGAGAAGGAACTGGGTGCTTCACCTACCCATTACCATGTCTGTTCCCATGTACACCTTTCCATACATATGTAATTGGTCATGCTAGCGTACCAAGCCATGTGAAAGTAAACAACTCATCCCATGCAATCTAGAAATCTCATATACATGGTCATGTTAGTTATTGTATATCCGATGAGATATAAGAGAAACCTCTAGTTAAGGGGAACATTACATGTTAATCATTTAACATGATGTGTGATATTTTATTCTATGTGGAAACTCAAGTGATGTAGCTAGGGCCCAAACAACATGTATCATCAGATTAGATGCTGTGAATATTTGAAATTTAGAAAATCCCACCTTTGTTCATGAAGTATTTTGATTCTATTATCAAAATAACTAAGCACACCCAAAAATATTGTAGTCAGGTTTTAATCGACATTGTTGCCTCTAGTGGCCATATTATGGCTTCTGATTTTCCCTAAATCACAACAAAAAACCACACCATTTTTGTACACTCTAAAATCATAGAAGAACATGCACTATTAGATACATGTTCATAATCCCTACTATTATAGTGAAAAATCATTACGAAAATGAACCTTGATATATCCTATCAATATTTTGTGCCAGGAAATGGGTGTGTACCAATTGATTATCTGATATATGTCAAACCACCAACCAAAAAAAATTTCGGCGATTAATTAACTATGAATGTGAGATGAAATGAAAAAAATAAAGACATTAGGAATAGAATACATTCAATGTCCATGTTAGATTTGTTTATTTTCCATTAGAATAAAGAATGAAGAGAAACAAATTAATACAATAAACGAAACCATGAAATTCCAAGCATAACAATCCTGTATCTGCAATACTATCCATCCTCAAATTTGTTTTTTAGAGGACATGATTCACACTCCTCAGGGGATAAATAAAGGAGATAAAATACACATTAAAATTTTAAATCTTGAGTTTTTAGGGATCATTGATGATGAATGGTACCACATTTGTATTATTGGTGTGATCATATAACTTTAATAGAACCATGATCCTTGACCCCATTCCATAATCATTCTCTATGAAATTTATTATCTAAAAGTACTCTAGATCTTTTAGGTTATGAAGCTAACCATAATTTATCCACATAAAAATATATTTATATTGAAAAATATGTCTCTATAAAAATTTAGAAAAATAAAAAAATTATTTAACTTCTCTAATTATTTATTCTTGTGATTTTTTTTCAGTAACTCCTAAGCCTCAAAATGTTTTCGTCTACACATAGTAACACCTTCATTATGGAGTTACTGACTGTCTTGGATTTTTGATTTGATAATCTATATTGAAGATATTTCTCAATTTCAAAAACACTATATAGGTGTAACATTAATATATTTAATATTTCCTAAATATCAACTCCAGGTTCACTAGTATTCGTATTCGAACTCTTTCTCAGTTATTAGATCGAGAAATATTTCTTGAAATATTCCAAATTATGTATTTTAAAAAACCATGATATTACATTATCCCCAAAATAAATCCTTTTAAACTAAAAAATTTTAAAAACCACTTAGAAGAAATGGTGATATGCTCTCAATAAAGACTCCCTCTCTCATGAGTTCCCTTGATGGTTTTTTTTCACTGTCAAAAAATAAACACCAAAGGTAACCCATCCCACATAGGGTCTTCCCATAAAAGTACTCAATGGAATCAGATCATACAAAATAGAAAATCCACCCTCACTAACTAGCTTACCAATGTCAATATCATAAAATGACTCATGAACCTACCTCTTTAATCGTGACATGTGGATAACACCATGAAAACAAAACCACTATGGTCATGAGGTTAAGTGGTACACCACCTCGCTAAACCAACATGGCTGAAGTAAAAATTGAGGTGCCTATGGACCCTATAGATAACCGATAACCTTGAATATAAATAAACTTAAAGTATATTCTAAAGGCTGTCATTGTAGGTCTATAAAGGACTCCGTAAATTTTTGAGTGGTCCTCATCTTCCCATAGATAAACTACACCCTTTACAACCAATGCTAGAGAACAAACTAATACCCACAAACTATCACTCACTGACTTATAAACTTATAATAGATACTTACGAGGTTCCCTATACATTTCCACTAAATGGTTATATATTGGTGGTGTCGTGAAATTGTTAGGGGTCATATATTCACTGATGGTAGATGATCATCCTCGCTGTGGATGAAAAAAACATGCGAACCTAAAGCATGTTCACTAGAACCAATAAAATTCACTTTAACTAGCCATTTGAATAGTATAAGTCACTGTGCTCAACTACAACTAAGTCCCCAAAGGAATTATTCATCCTCTCTATAACTGTGTCATGAAGCAAGACTCATGGTCTACAATAATAATCAATATAGTTCCAAGAATCAAAACTACCCATTATATGAAAATACATACCCAAACTCTCCCCCATGCTCGATTTTTCAACAGCTATTCATAGGTGGGAAACTTAAGAGTTAAACTGAAATACTAGTCATAAATCCCTTGGTTTCTCAAATGATTACAAGGGATCTAGATACGTGCTCACCTCTAGAAGATACACTATTAAGGGGAAAACCCTCCTTAGAACCTTTTCTCATTACACAAATGGTCCCATTATCCCTCATATAATAAGGTTGATATGATCCACACCATTTGAAAATCCAATAATAAAATATACAATGGATATCTAGTCCTGAAATATATCACTATGGATATTCCAAAATAGTGCCTCCTAGAACTATTTGATGATTTGGAGGGGTAACAACAATCTAAAGGAGGTTAACCAAACAATCCTGATGAGCCTCAATTAATCCAAATTAGACACCAAGCATATATTAATTTATCCAAATAACAATTCAATGAACAAATCCATGAAGGATTAAGGATCTTTCACACATGTCATAGAACACAGTAGTGGTGTTCGACATGATAAAGGTTATAAGAATTAATTAAAAAAACTAATGTTTCAACAGGAAGCCACTTTTAGTATATCATCCTCCAAATCTATACATGGTCATATATAACATCAAGGTCAAAAAATGATAACAAATTCATTCCAAATATCTAGTCGAGGAAATAAATAATTCTCTTGGTTAGATACCATTCCCCATGTCACCTGGTTAAAGTGACCTCAAACCACACCCAACCTCAAGCACTCATTAAACTCTTAGTAGAATAATACTTGGATACCATGGTTAACACATTAGGTATTACAATGGACCTTTTATATAACCCTTTGTATATTTATAATCCAAATAATCCTTTATATCACAAATCCTAATGAGTGACAGTCTATATACTAGAACAAATATCGAGGTAGGTCCATCGGTGTAAGACTGTTATTGAAAAAACTCCCAATGGGGAGGTTATCCTGAAATGTCATTCAGAAAGATGCACTCATACTCACCCACCATCCAAAGAATCTAAATTTTCAACGAATTCACCTACTCCAAGGGTAATAATAGAAAAATGATAAGGAAGAATCTTTAACCTCATAAAAATTAGTTCATGCTTCCCTTCTTGAGCATCACAATTGATTAATGTTGGAAACACCCATGCTAACAAAATGATAGAATTTTTATAGTCACTGGTTTCTATATATTGATAATGGATGGTGTACAGATAGGCCATACTGATTAAAATATCATAGGGTCTCACAAACACAACAGAGGGATTCCACAAGAGTCCTTATCTCCTCCCAAGGCCAGGTCACAATATCAGAAGCTGTGTATGATCACTTATCCTTTCAATAAAATCCTCTAACATAGGGTGGATGAAATATTTTCCACATGAAATTACAACCTTCAAACACAAGTTATTATTTGTGATGAATGACTAATGAATTTGTGTGAAAACCATAGTTGGGGAAGTGAATGAACACATCATACATGAATCCATACTTGAAGCCTCTGTGAGTTTCCATTTACAATAATAATAATTTTACTCACATGTATATTCAAATCAACTATTTTTTAAATATATAAAAATAGTAAAACATAAATATTTCAAATAACCATGTCTATGGAATGCCTCAAACACACTTCAAAACTATCTTCTTTGGGTGGTAGTTACATTCCCACATTATTTTGGATCTCATCTCAAGGACATGTCTTGGTGGGGGATGCATCCCAATTTATTTAAAACCCAATGTTTTTCAAGAATTAACAACATATGTATCTACTATTTGTCCACATATCCTTAAAAATACTTGAATAAATTTGGAAAATAATTTTCATATAACACTATGTAACTGTAATAAAAAAATTATAACGAATAATGGTTGTACCATGAAACACAGTCATAGACTTTGGGTAAAAACCCTCTAGTAAATGTATCTATATAAGATCCTAACTACCAGTTTCTTGAGACCAGGTTTATCTAATGGGTTATAGGGGTGTTAGAAGTAATTTAAAACAATAGTCACCTCATTATGCTTCACTATCCCCTCTATCAAGTATGGAAACATGCGAACCTCCATCTTCCAGCCACTACCTCTGCCTAGGTGGTTCATCGACTACCTCTTGGGATATAACATGTCATAAATCAAATTATCTAGTGATATTTTCTCCTACATCAACTGAATAAAATTTTCAAAGTCTCAAAGAACTGATTAGTCCCATAGGTCTCTGATGAAACAACAGATTTCATGACCCACATCGCATGCCTGCTATTAGTAGGTCCTTGTATTCCTAGATCCCAGCTGACCATATCCTTAGATGCTGATGATACATGCTCGAACTCTATTAACCATATTCTAGTTCCAAAATACCCATCCATTGATCATTATAGCATGATTCATCTACCAGAATCAATGGAGGTGGGTCAATGAACTGATTGATGAGAGAAAGCACCACCTACTGACCATATGGAAGAAAGACTGCCTCATGGCCAAGCCCCTTTAGGGAGGCCTCATCACTCATTTTTCCATACACTTGATTATTATTTTGAAACTATTAAATATTTAATTAGATAAAATCATGTAATGAAACAATGGATATGATATTCAATGAGTATATCTTCGAGCTAACTCCAGATAGACATGGAAACCACAACCCATTCCTATATGAATCTTTTATGACAAAGTTTCCCTAAAACTAGTGACTACATTTAACTAGTTAACAAGATTATATCATAGACATTGTTAATTTATATATCATATGCCACACCCATAATGGTGTCCCTAACCTAAGAGCCAAACTTGAATTACTAGACACAATTTCTATAAATCCTAAAATAATATCATCGCTAGAAAATACTACTAACTACAATCCTAGGATAGAACACCCCATATAATACTACTCTATCAGGACCCTACCCACTATGTCCTACCCAAACAATGATGATCTGAGTGTGGATATCCCAATACAACCTCCAATAGACCCAGTGATGATGACAAGTGCCAGGAGGGCATATCACAAATATAATATGCATTAACATGTAGTACAGGTATACATGCACACATATCAAATCCCATAAAATGATGAAATATAAAGAATAAATGATACTAATAATGCATGCATAATATATATCCCACACTAGAGTAATAAGAAGTAACTAGATAACAATAAAGTCAAAATACAATACCACTAAAAACATTTAAGAAGTACAACCTGATAGTAAGAGTGGACTACAATTAAATGTGACTCCTAGAACAAACCACAATATTTCTATCCCAAATATACGATCCATCTTTTCCTAGTTCATCATAAACTCTATAAAATGGTTAGTAATATATACAAGACATGACATATGAATGTAGATTCCATACAATAGTTAGTAACAATACTATGTAAGACACCCAAAAATAACTATTCATAATCTATTAAGTGTAGTCTAGTCTTCATGATATCAGTATTTAAATCTAGATTTGATAGATAAAAATAAACAATAATAACACATATATACTTCTATAAATACCAAGAGTGACAATGGTCTCACCCACTACCATCCATAGTTCCACATAAGGTTTTAGAGGTAATCAACCTTTGGGATAATCCACTACATGAGAAATATTATAACTGATGACACTAATTCGAGAGGACATGCTAATTAGGCCCATCCATGAACAATAAAAAAGAAAACTAAGAGGATTAATTTGAGACACACACTTTGTAATACTAATACCTCATTAGAACAATAAGATATCAATAATCCAATAGGGTTTAACACTTAGGTATTAATGGGTGGTCACATGAACCTACTAGATTTAACCTTTTATATAGGGGATTGATTCCCATGTAATTATTGCTAACTTCAATTACATCAATACTACCAATGGTTCATGAAGAAAATTATGATTGGCCATGTACATTAGAATTTATGGATTCTCTAATATACTATGTGGGATAATGGCCAATATTAACTATGATATTTCATACAAAACCCATTTAAATGTAGACTAATACTAACTCACTGAATAAAAAAGGAAACTATCACATTGTGTACATATATGAGGAAGCTATATAGGGGCCCCGATTCAATTATGGGGATGTTAAGGAACATTGGAAACTCATGGGAAAGGAATAGGGGAACATTTTCAATAGATAATAGTCCATGAAACTAACAGAATCTCCCAACATAGATTAACTAATGAAAAAGGGGACTCCAACACATCCATAACGGAGAACATGTCATGTCCCATGGGGACACTTCTTGTCTCAGTAAACCATGAACAGAACATGTCCCATTCTCACATGGAAATTATTTTTAACACCAAATTTCCAAAAGGGTTCCTCACATGCATATGATGATATAGAACTAGGTGTTCCACCTTCTAATTATTATTTCCATGCCAATGTACACCAAGATGTTTCCATGTACTAGGTAGTGCCTGTATACCCCTCCTTGTCTGAGTACACCACTCAACCTGTGTAATATTCCCATGTCATGTACCTGACCATTTATGTTACTATGTATCATCTAAGACACACTTTGATCCTCTAGGAATGGGTAACACAACATGTGAAACATGTCACATGTTATGTGATACTATTATTCTCCATGGAAAACCTAGTGTTGCAGCTAAGACCCATTTGGATTGTATCATCTGATCTTATGCCACGCATATCATCAATTTATTAAATCATGAAGTTCTTCACATAGTCCTCAATTTACATAACTGTTACTTCCAAAAAATTCCATGATGCTTAGAAATGGGGGTTATGTATGTTTTCCATGTCCATTGACCATATTCATGATTTTGATTCACAAAAAATCCCTACAAAAATCATGACCATTTATGTATTCCCTAAACCATGTACTAACATATCAGATTCAATATTGATTTTTCTCCACCGTTAATTTATACCAATATCATTTATAACATAATCCATGATCTATGATATCAATTCATTATGCCATGTAAAGTGTTTGAAAC
Source organism: Viscum album (assembly GCA_963277665.1). NCBI lineage: Eukaryota > Viridiplantae > Streptophyta > Magnoliopsida > Santalales > Viscaceae > Viscum > Viscum album. The sequence continues at coordinate 2,077,770,719 of OY728143.1, read as the reverse complement.
AATTTATTACTTGGTATTTGTCGAACCGATTGAAAGAAAAAACACTACAGATGAATGAACAAAGAACATGGGAATCATTTAAAATTATTTTATGTGGAAAATAACATAGAAAAAGTTCATGTTATACTTGATTATTTTCAATTATAAATGCGAATGAAGAGATTAAAATTAATTCCACAAATGAAATCCCAAAATTCCTAACAGACTAATCTCATGCCCATAATATAAATGATCGGTGAATAGATCTATTAGCGGATTATATTTATGATCAGCATGGGATAAATCAAGGTGATATAACACAAATAAATAATTTCATACCTTGAGTATGGATAAATTGCAGATAAAAAATTGCCTTTCCTTGCCACAATTGGTGATATCTGAGAACTCCAATAGCACAACGATCCATGATATTGATACATTTTCCTTTTCAAAGATTTATATCATCTAATAGTTCTCTCTATATATATTTTTTATGCATATTTTCCTGATATACCATAATAAACATATAGTTATAGAGGAATATTGGTCACTATATCATTTTAATAAGATAAATAAATCGGTCCAAGTTTTTATTATTTGTGCCAATAATTAATTTTTTAGAAACATTTGAGTCCAAAAAATATTATGTCATCATGGGATAAATCATGTGTTATGAACTCAAAATAGGTCCCATATTTTTTATCCTTGAATTTTTTTGGGGGTAATTTTATATTTTAATAAAATTTGTACATGGGATATTAATATGTTAGATATTTTATTTCAAATATTAATATATGGCTCACTAGGCTTGAATTATAATTTCATATCATCACACTGATACATAAATATTCTATGAAATATTCAAAACTATTGGAAGGATAAAATTAATATATTACATATATAGAAAATTTTAAATTATCCTTACATGAAATTATCATAATGTTGAAATTTATCTAATAATTTACCCTTATGCGAACCGCGAAAACCAAAAATCCACACTCCCTAATCCATTTCTAAAAATATTATGTTTACATTTCTATCTTTTATAAAGTTAAATATTACCCTATTTCGAAAATCCAAAACATACACCATCAAATAGAAATATTTGGTAACTTATAAACCAAAATATTTTTTAGATTTAAATATTTAGATAATTTAGAAAATGAATTATATAATAATAATCTTGTATTTAAGTGATAATATTACCCACTATTATTGTCGGTTTATATTCCATATTAAGTCTTTAAAATATCCCATAAAATATTCCAAACATTGAACCATTCTATAAAAAATAATTTAAAACCATTCTTCACAACTTGGGAAAAAGGATACATAAGAATGGTTAAATAAGTTGCTTATTAAGGTTGAACATCATCATTAATAATTAATGGTCATAAATGAGCATATGGTGTGAATAATTTTATGATTACTTAATAAATGTTGATGAGAATAACATTAAATAAATCAATCCCATAAAATTATTGATCAGTAATCTTATGATATGGAATATAGTTTTATCAATGGGAAGAGTCATTGAAATAGATAATCATGATACATATGATCTAAATCATGATCAAAAGAAATATTAAAAACCCAGAACAAGAAAATATAAATCATTCTTTGATACATAAATCTTAATATTCATAAACAATGTTAAATGATAGTTAAAAAACTTGTAACTTGTTAAATACATAGGATATACCATCCTGTTTAACTTCCTACATCTTACCTATGAAGAATATATAATTAACTAAATTCATTAGAGATATATATAGATGTTTTGTGGTCATATAATATATATTGGTCACACAAATAATCGAAGTTGTATCATATTCATATGTATTTATATGTAATGTTGATGTACCATATCATGAATAAATCATTTTTTTCTAGAATGTTTTTATTATTAAACCCTTGAAATGAACAATAATAACTATATAACTTGTTTAACCTTTAAAATGAAATACATTACATGAAAATATAATTAAAAAATTCATTATATGACATTAAGTTAAAAAGTATGGATGGTATCATATATTCATAATCACTGTAAAGTAGAGGAATAATTATAGGATGTTGAAAAAGATAACAATACCTTTAAAATAACATTTATATCATTTATTTGTAGACAAGAGAAAATAAAAAATTCTATTGGTAATATTACATAAAAGTTACAAATTATTTGGAATAATATTTTATATTAATATAAACATTGAAACATATAACGTATTTTTATAAACTAACAGCTATGATGGAGATATAATCCTTTCATGTCTTATATATTGGATATAATCATTATTTTAAAAATTTTATAAATGGTGTAAAAAGTGACCCATGCAGAAACTGTTGAAAAATTTCATTTCAAAAACATAGAAAAGAAAAACAATTATAAATTAAAATATATATCTAAAATCATATATGTTTAGAAAATATCACTCTTGAAATCATATAAAGAACTTGAATGAAGAGTTTTTTAATACTTTTTAAAACATTTTAAAATATGTTTTCAAATGAATACAATTTATATTATTCAAAAAAAGAAACGATTTGGAAGGAAAGAACTTAAGAAGTAAAATAAAATACCTTTAAAAAAACCATGATGTATTTTGTAATGACTCTGTATACACACCATATAAGTTCATATTGGTGCATAAATTAAAACATTTCTCATATAATGAAGTTTGAGTGCATAAAATCCCTGTAATTTGGATAATGATTGGATAAAATTGTAATTGAATGATGGAAAATTAAATTATTATATAAACCAAATGATTTAAATAAAATAATATGTCATAACAATTATTGGGAAAATAAGTACATCATATAACATAATTCATGGTTTATAACATGAATTGTGTATCATGGAAATTAAATTAAGACCCCGAAATCCATTTCATTTTTATAATAAATTTAATCAATATCTCATGAATGAGATGATTTTAAAGGAAAAATGAATATTATAATCAATGATTAATTCATGATAAAATATATCATTTTTAGTACACACACCATAAAAAATATAATTAGGTGTATAAAATTAATATTTTTCCAAAACAAAGCTAATTTTAGATTACTAAACCTTATAATGATCATATCAACGAATTGATAAATATTAAATATCATGATTATGTGTAAAGAAACTAAAATAAACAAATATTTGAAATAAAATAAAAATAAGGAAAATAAAATTTTACTCATAATCATGAAACACAAAAATCTATGAACAATTGATATAACCCAAAGAAAGGAAATTGATTTAAATGACTTATACACCATGGAATGATTCATTTAAAATCCCCTCGGATGAAACAATTTAAATTTCAACATTAAATATCACAAATTAAGAAGGACAGTTATATAATAAAAAAGAGTCGTTATATACACCATATAAATGAAATTTGGCACATAATAAAAAAAATTCCTTAATGAAGGAAAATCAAGATTAAGTAATGTACATACAGTCCAAAAATTCTATCATGCCTATTTACTAATGAATAATAAATTATTTAATTTATTTAATTTATTTATAAAATTTACTAGGTTTAGTAACATATACATAAAAGATTTATTTCACTTAAGTAAATGATGTATTTATTTACTTAATCAGTTCATTCTACATTAGGTTTTTTGGGGAAGTTTAGTTCATAATTTTAAAATATATTTGGTGTCTTGAGCAAGGTTAAATGAGGAATTGATCCATCATGTCTATAAAAATATTAATCAGGACATAATTTTAATTTTCATAAAATAATTATTCTTTTGAAACTATCCATTAAATATAGTAATGAAAAAATAATTATGTTGCAATCAAGGAGATGGTATATCATATGCACGCATAAGGACATTTACATTTTTAAATAAACAAGTTGGAACCAATTATTCCTTTTTATCATTTAGTATTTATTATTATATCAATTATATAATATTATATCTTTAAATACATTATATATACCATCCATGTGATTTGGTGGTGAAAAATGAATCACATCGCATTGTGAAGTTGGTAATCCAGACAAATGCATGAATGATATTATAAACACACAATTGATGGAAACACAAGAAATTAGATGATATATATCATATTTTATGAATTATAATTATTTCCTGACATATCATATTTATATATTAAATCCATCATTATTACTATCCATGACACATGATGATGCAGAATGAGTAACGTATGTTAATGATGTAGTACTGTACCACACAAATGAACAATGCCCATATTTCCCATTTTATGACTAGGGAGATAAATATAAGATATTAAATTAGAATAAAAAATTATAAATATGTATAATATAATTTATTTGTTATTTCATCATAGATGAAGATGATTTTAAGGGGATAAAAGAATAAATAGAATAATAATATCTGGTTAGAATATATACATCTTCTTATGACAACCTCAATTGTATTATACCTTAATCCCTATGTGGTTGGTATTATTCATAGAATAAAAACTCTAGATAATAATAAGGGTTGATATGAAGGGAATTTTATAGGTGTTGTATGAATTAAAAGTTTCTTAATGTGTGAAGAATATATTAGAGTATTTTCCTTATTATAAAATTATGGAGGGGATCTGTTGAAATTATTCGATGTATTAAATTAATATAAAACAAATACCCTTTAAAATGGATCCAAATTGATATTTTTTTGAATATAATATGATTAATATTTAAAATTCTATTAAATGTGGACATGATTTGGGTATTTTTTCACCATTATATATTTATTTTGACCCCCACAATGCCTTTTGACACGTATCAAAATACCAAGTTTTTCTATAGTAAGGGAGTCAATAATGAATCCTCCATTAGAAATTATGTTCCCTAGAAAATGTACATATTGTATCAATAAACCAAATTTTGAATGTTTTCCAAATATTGTATCTTCCCGTAATATTCCAAACACTATTGAATAGTGTTTCACATGATCAACCTTACACATAGAATACAACATAATATCTTCAAAAAATGGCACAATAATGAATTCAAGATGCCTCAAAATTATTAGATTGACTAAATTCATAAGCACTCTAGGTTCATTTGTTTGACCAAAGGGAATATATTTATTTAGTGTAAACTTAATGGACCCAGAAGGCTTTCTTTTGATATCCCTCCTTTGGAACATTATATTGGTGATGCATGGATCATAAATCTATCATAGAGAACCACTAGCCTCCCCTAAATTTATCTATCATATCATTAATTTTTTGAATAGTCTATTGTTTCTTTATAATAATTTTGTTGAGATTATGTTAATTAATATAAAGTCAAAGACTTCAACATTCTTTCTTGACAAAAATAATGTGTGCTTCCCATGGAGAAACACATTGTTATAATAACAATTTACTTTCCAAATATTGAAACTATAAATTGAATTCCAAAAATTTCATGAGTTCAATATTATATGAGCGAAGAGAATATGACTGGTTTCTTTTAGAATATAAATATTAAATTCAGATTCATTTTGGGGAAGAAACCTTGAGAACTTGTTAGAAGAGGCATCATGGAATTGGTCAATGATGACTAAAAAATATTTGTGTGTGATCAAATCAATAGATGAACATGTAAGTACTATTATTTGATAAGAGATAGTATTGATCACTAGTATAAAGGGTCCTACGATTCTTTCATTGACATCCCATTCTCCTGAAATTATTTCTTTAAATAAGGATTGTGTAAGGGAACAATTCAATAAAATAGTATGTCACAGTATAAAATAAAAATATTGATCCTCTATGATCATCTTATGCACACCATATAGATACATAATAAATCTATATTAATCCTTACATGAATAGATCTCATTGATTGATGATTCATGGGGTTCCAAGGATCACCTTGTATTTCTCGATTATGAGGGTGGGGATTGTTTTGCTGTGATGTTCCAGTTGAAGCATTTTATTTTCGATACAATTGAGAAACATTCATATCTAATGAATTATTAGTATAAAAAAAATAATGTTTGTGATGTCGCATCTGATAAAAATCATGACATGGTCTATGTGATTTCATAAAATACTTCATGAATTGGTCAATTGAAGGACACTAGTAACATCATGACTTACAATTGGGTCATAGTAGAATGCAAACTAATCACATGGTATGATTTTATGGTACTCCAACACCTTTGAAATATGTTCATATCAGCCGGTTGTTCATATATGTAGATCTACAAACTATTATTATAGAGACAAACAAACTTATTCCGAAAATATTTCCAGATATATCCTTTTTTACCATAGTCATAATATTTGAACCCTTCTTATAATCAGTAATATAGAGGAAAAAAATATTTGGGGGAATATCTGGATGAAAACCCAGTTAAATTATGCATTCCAAGAATGAAACATCAGCTTTCACATCTGAAAAAAAAACAAATTTTATAAACATATACGTGTACTCCTTCACTGAAATATTTTCTTTTTTATAAAGATCTACTTAGATTTATATTTTTTATCTTGATCGTGTGATGAAATAATTTTTGTTAAAAAATTCATTGAGCTCCTCCCATGTAATTCCTTGGATAATTCCTCATGGATATCTAAATATAATCCTTGGTGTTCAAGATTTTCAAGAAAAAATGTTTCTAACCTGACAAATATATTTTTCGACGTACCAATGAAAACAAAATTCATTCTATTTAGCCAAATGTCCTCTTTTTTGATCTCAGAATCCCCCAAACAAATTAGTAGATTTAACTTTCTAAACTTTAAGAAATTATCCTCCAATAATGGATCTTTATTCTTATTTCCTCTGTCAATGAATGGAAATTTCTCTATGATGATCTGGACATGTTTTTGTTTCTCCTATTATTATTGTCCAACCACATTTTCCACAACCTATTCTTTGTTATTTATATTTCATATACCATGTTCAATTTTCAACATTAAGAACAAAAAACACTTTATTCATCTATATATAATAACTTAAGTCTTAATTAATTGAAATCAATGGAAAGAAACAATCATCATTACCAATATTATAGAAATTAAAAATTGAGGACCATTATAAAATGATATTTTAATATTATAAAATATATTATAAAAAACTAATTAATTATGTGAAGTCTCAATACTAACCCATGACATGATACACTCTTAATTCGAACCCTTTATAATGAGTTGAAAAGAAACCAGGAAATGTATTAGGACACATTTTACCCAAACCACCATTGTAAATCGAATTTTAAAATGAGAAGGATACCAATAACTTTTTTCTATATATTCCACGTTTTGATATTCCTACATGTTTTCTATGGTCACATGATGATAGATAGACCAAACTTGATAGATTTAATTTGTATCATCCCACCTAAACAGATTATTGTGAGAAGATATGAATCACTACTAACCCTAGGTGAATCTCCATGACATGAAAGGCGGCTAATAAATGCCAAGGGATTAAGAGAATACAGGTGGATGATTTTAACTATTAAAATAAATAAAAATGAGAATAAAATGTATAATTAACCTAGAAAATCTATAATATACATGAGTATATACAATACAACTCAAAGGTAAAACCGAAAAGGAAAAAAATATCATACTGACATAAAAAACAGAGAAAAAAACTAGTAAAAAATAGAATATTACCAAACACAAAGACACTAAATTGGAATTATCCACAAAACCCCTGAACATGATTCTAGATCCAACTCCACATGCTACACCCAATGTATTAAGATGCATCATAGTAAGAGAAATATACCATTCCCTTTACCGTGTCTTGGGAACTGAGATATGAAAATGATCCAAAGTTTGCATACGAGGGGTAAGTATATCCATATATAGTTAATCCTAGAGTATTACCAACACAACTTAGTATGACCAGGACAGGTTAACACACCTTTTTATAATATTTTTTAAAATAGGTATATAGTTTTTTAAAATCCATTAATTAAATACATATAATCGAAACCATAAAAAAGAATAATTAACATTCTTTAATACATAAGAAAAACATTCCCATATTCCCACACACTCAGAAAACTACACACACACACACACACACAATATTAGTGTCTCACATTAGTGGGGGTTAATCATGACTATGCTCCATCACCCTTTATAAAATTGGTACTTCACAACCTTACCCCATTCTGATAAAAACAGACATTCAATATTTTTCAAAAATAAATAGAAATTAAATCTATATAAAATTAATATTCCATTGAAAACAATACAATAAAATGTTTTATAAAAAAACACCATAATTTTTAAACAAAAATTTTCAAATTATAACCAAGGGGTTCTCTAAAATCTATATGATTTCCCATATTAACAAAATGATAAAACAAAATAGTTTTTATAAATAAATTAAACAATTTTTCAATAGTAAAAACATGAAAATAATTTATGTAAAACTAATAATTCAAGAAATAGAATGACTGGAGAATATATAGAGTACGCCTATATCATAAGAAGATAATTGAAATGATAAATGAAAATATTATATATCTGAGATCCCAACAACTTACATTCAATATATCCAAAAATTTCTCATTAAGATTCACATTATAGAATATAGTTCTATATAAAATAGATTATGTCCATGGATATAAGAGAGTGAAATTTTATCAATAGAAAATATGAAATATTAATGGATTACAATTGATTATATATATATAATGCACATTGATATTCTAGAAGACACGTATTCATCAAGAGGAACTACTATGAGATCCTAAAGAGAAAGGGGAGTTTCAGTCCCTAGAAAAGTATAAGAAAATTATGGGTCTCATGGCCCTAATCTAAATTAAAATATAATTATCATAACATTAAGTGCATGATGCATTGTTAGAATGAATGGTTTATAAATACAAATTCCAACCATGCACATGCTACTACACATCACATAGGTAACCTAATGGTTAGGCCACATGTTCTGATAACCTATTTTCTAACTGTTCACATGGTACTGTATGAAGTACATCACCTCCCACCATTGGCTCACATGGTTAGGAAAACCATATTCCAACCATGTTATTCCTCACTGCATACACTAGAAACATTTCTTGAAGTCACCCACACAGTTTTGAAAGAACATGAACCAATCATGAACCTACCCTTTGACGTCTAACATCACCTTGTATATTTTTTGGGAGATTAATTATGGTTTATGATAACTATGGACAACCCATGTAATTATATAAACAATTATAAAATGTTTAAAAACCCTCCAAAAACACCTAAAACGAACACCATGAATTCTATAATATCAAAAAAAATTATAATGTAAATTTAATTGAAAATGAGGGTGTTAAAAATCGTAATGTTACCCGAGGCCCTCTCATCATTATTCATAGATTCTTTCTTGGAATTATTTTAATATAAATTATCATATTAATTCTTATCCATTCCCAAGGATGTTTCTTCATTATTCAGCAACATATTTGGTTTGATGTTTTTAATTAAATTTCACAAACATAGATAATATAATTCATTAATTGTATGACTACTACCATTGAAAATAAACATAGATAGTATCAAGTTATTTTAATATTATGCCTAATAACAACACCATTATAGCTCTAATAGATTCCAATAAAAATTTATTTTATCTTATTTTCAGAAATATATTAATAATCTATATATTGAAGTGTATGATGTATTTGAACATTATTCACCATTATTTGGGATTATTTTGGGGGGAGAAATTCCATACATACATTACCAACCAAATACACAGTCCTAGTATTTTCATCACTTTTTTCACCTAATTTTGTATAAATTTTTTTAATGATTTATTATTTATAAGAACATATATCTCATATATTATTGAGTTTATAAAATATGGTGCCTTTTTATTGAAGCATGAGAAAGATATTAAAGTGTTTCCATGATCTTCTTAACACATTTTAGTGATTTTTGATCTATAAAATTTTTTATCATTCAATTTTTTTGATAATTACTTCAACTCCATCTCCTTATTGAGAAAAAACATTGAAAATTTTATTTTTATGCAGAAAATTATCTTGCATAGGTTTCATCATGTTGAGATTACTCTACTAAACATCAATTTCTATTATAGTTTCTTCACCATAAATTTCAATCCTTCCAACTTCATCAACAATAAATTTAATCGTTTCTTATAAAAATGTTTCATATTCTTTAACCTTATTAAATTTAAAATCAATATGGGAATTCCATAAATCATTGTTGTTTTTCAAATTCTCTTCAAATGCGTTGATCTTATCTTCCAGATCAATGTTGTTATATTTATTCTCTTAAACCTTTCCGATAAATTTAATTGGGGATGTAGAGTATCTAACTTCACACACTATATTATTTTGTTATATTATTCCAAATTTATTATAGATATTTATATCATATTGATATTATCTCTAAAATTTTTAATCCATATTATATAACTAACCCGCAAGATGGGTGATTTCATCTTAAATTATTTAATAATATTAAAATTCCATTAAAATTACTTAGGAAAAAGATATAATAAACTTTTTTAAAGCATAAAATGATATCTATTTCGAAAATATAGTTATATTTTTATTACCACAACTACAAGATTACTATTGGGGACAGTTTGGGAATGCAATTCCATACACCTCATAATTAATTTTCATATTTTATCCTTCTAGGGTAGAAATTATATCCATTTTATTTGTAGTAATCCAACCAAAATATTCATCATGTCTATATCCTGACCATCCTTCCTTATTTCCAAAGTATAAAATAATTAATTTCCTTATTCTTCTCTCAAGAGTTAAAATTGATTCCACTATATCATTAGTTTATTTATTCTCTTTATCATTTCCTTAGAAGAGATTTTATTTTAATCCTAGATAAATAATATTCATAAAAAATTCATTTAATTGTACATATAGGAAGTGTAAAAATCCTCAAAACTCAAACACTTCATTGTAGAGAATCATGTTGAGGAAAAATGGTTTCTCATACCAATTGATTGCACCACTAACAGTATACTCAATACTGAGAGGGGAGTGTATGGATAATCAGTGTTGTTATATAATTTTTTTTATATTTTATAAATTTATCCCTTTTACCATTTTACTTGTGAAGACACTGACTCCCTCGTTCTCTTACTTCTAATGCATTATACTGAACAAAAAAATGAAAAAGATATTTACAAGGATCAATATTAAATATGAATGGACTGTAATTTGTGTAATATAGATACATTAAATGACCACATATACCATTGTAAACAATCAATGAAAATCAAATCAGTTTAGTAAATCATTGAAACCTATGTCATGATATAGTCTACCAGATAGTGCATTAATTCTTCATTTCACATGGGTTACTCTTGCACCTTTTGATGTCTATCAGTGTGAGGCCTAAGTCTTATCCTTCGCCTCATACATGTACAACAACTTGAAATAATAAATTTTTAGATTTTATACACAATTCTTCATAAACTCTTCATGATAGTATGTCTGATTGTTTCTCCTTATTTATTTTATTTTTATGTTTTCCTAACTAAAAAAAACTCATTCTTCATGTGAACATCATGTCTTTATCATACAATTATTCTACATATTATTCCTATAAAATATAACACACAACACTCCTCTTTTCTCCACATTTAATCATCATTTTCTTCATATGAAAATATATATGAAAAATAGTCTATTCTCTTATTATATCTTTCTCATTTTCTTTTCTTCTTCTTCCTAGATTTTTCAAAAAGATTGTGTGTAAGGATTATTATTATATTGCTGGGCTTAATTCCTATTAACACTATAATATTATCTCTTAAATCATATTTTCATCCTTCACTATCATATTCTATCAATATTATTCATTGACATGGATGATATATATATAAAAATGAGACAAGAAGTATTATATACCTTTATTTAATTCTCTCTCATTGATATTTACAATACCAACTGAATAAATGATTTGTATTACTATGTTTTATGGTAACTATAATCCTACAATATATTTGGTAACAACATTCTTCCAGATCAATAATAATCACCATTTCTATATTTTACATGTCTTTGATATAATAATACATTCCCTAGATACTCAGTACAATACTTAGTTATTCATTATTATTTTATTTCAATGATATATATTAATATCACAGACACATTACTCTATAAAATCTAGAAGTTTAAATTATAAATGTGTATTCATATAAAATATACATTCGTTATAGTTGTTTCTACATTACTTCTTAACACGCAATGCATGATTTCGTATTTTCCTCTCCACTAAACAACCTACATCTGGACTCATTCATTTGTAGTTATTTTTCCTGCCAATTTATATATTTCATCACTTTCATCAAACATCCTATATCACAATGATAATTTCCTTGAGATATATTCTTATTTAATTCTTAATTATCTAAAATCTTCATCTGGATTTAATTTGACTTTTTTCTTATTTCTATTCAATTATATGAAATATATTCAATTTAATTAATTACACTATAAGTTATCCATATTAATTTTTTATTAAATTTCATGAATAATTAAATAAGAACACTATATTTTAACATTCATTTAATTTATAAATACCTTCACCTACTAGATCACTCAATTTTCAAATAAAAAATCATGGATCATGATAATATGCATCATGATTTTAATACCACAAATATTTAGTCAAAAATTCATCATCTACAAAAATAACTATACTATATTAATTAAATCTTGAATTGATAAAATATTAAAACTAGTACAAATGTGAAATTTCGTTATTTGAATTTCTATTTTCACACAAGGGTTTGATTTCTTAGCATAAGGCTACATCCCAATATTATATGATTGTCACCCAAAAAACATCATAAATCATGAATCAAAAAATATAGTTGCATTCATCTACATTGATTTTCTTACATATATAAGAACTCTCATAGGATACCCATAACATATTTAAATTCACATTTACATAAGTTTTAGCTACATGAATAATTCCCATACATATAAATTCCCATACGTACATCTATATGAATTTTAATTACACTCCCAACCTGTAAAAAGAATTACATATTACATACACATGGGAATGGTTTATTTTTAAAACCATACCCACTAATCTAATCATGAATATTCAACATTGATTCCAGAACCAATTCATCGATACATGATATTAGTTGTCCTTATAATATTTTATATAATCACCATACAATAGTTAACATTCACTAATGTCACATGGTGATGAAACCCATAAAACAAAAGGTTTCATACCCAATGTATCCTCATGTATATTAAAAAATCACATATGTACCATGATTTAAAAACAAGAAAACACACTATGATTAAAATATTGTGATTAAATGATTTTCTCTCATTTTTGAGTGATTCTAATGGGAAAATAATGAAACAATAGAAACCCTATCAAACCACTAATAATAATATAATTGTTCAATGAAAAACCAATGCACCATAATTCGATATACAAAATCTTGTTAAATTTAATAACACTTCTGTGTTGGTTCCATAGCTCAGGATAACCTAATCATAGACCCAAAACAATAACCTCATAGAAATATCCTATAACATATATCTAGGGTTAACAATAACATAAAAAAATGTTATACTCAAATTTATTTCACTAAAGACCATACTATTGGGTAAAGATATTTACTTATAATATTCATCATCTAATAGAATGTACACATCAGTAGGGGAAATCAGTACATTCATAGGGATTTGGATAGTTTTAATTTTCTCTTATTAGAAAAAACCATGTTCTATTATCTTGAGAATATTTGATAATATAATACAACTCAATTGATTACACCACTATAGTATCTCCCAAATAATGGAATAGTTTGGTGCCTCACACATTAATCGAAGTTGAGGAATGTACCACTCTCCTACAAAGAATCAACCAATTTGAGGATAGATATTGAATATTATACTATCTAATCTATAAATGAAATTACATACAAAGGGTATTGACCAATACATCATCATTGTCCCACTATGGGTTCATTATTCACTTTTACCTCAAACAAAATAAGGCTCGATGTAACTCCATATTAGGTAAGGATGAAATTATAATCACTATTTACCATTGTGAATTTCTAAAATGGTAGGCTCGGTCCATGAATCCCAATAAAAAAAATATGGGAATTATTTATTTAAAAATATTGACTAGATACATTCACTGTCTGAAGACATACTTTTATAGTGACTCAAGAATTCATGATGACGTGTATGTCAACCCCTATTGAGGAGAAACCATGTGTAATCTTCTAAGAATTTTTTTTGAGAAATATGATCACTGAGTCCCATGTATTAAAATAATGAAAAAGAGTAAGAAATGTAAAAAATTATGAATTCTACATTTATCCCGAAGTAAAAGAGAAACCATATCAGCAGGCAATGTGGTCAAATGGTGATATTCTTCCACCTTTACCCATTTATTTGCAAGCCCATCAGCAATATAGATGACCTCTTGGAAATAATTGGTTATGAAGTAGTTCAAAGAGGACATATTTTCAATATATTTTATGATTTTAGCAGCCTACCTCCATGATAGATGCCTCTGTCCCATTCTTACAGCCTGAACTAGGGTAGTGAAGTCAAATTCCAAGTAGTCATTATTCTAATTTCTTTGCATAGTGATGTCAACCACCATTATAATCCCCATCATTTTCCACTATAGTTATATAACAATTCCACAATTTCTATATAAACATTCAATAATGTCCCCATTTCTGTCCTTGATGACAGATCAAAAACCCGAGGGGCTCATATTGCACCTCGAAGCTCCGTCTGTGTTGCACTTGATCCATCATACAAATGGTGATGCCCGGAAAATTACCATGGGGTGTCGTGGGGCCAAGATGTTTCCAGCAATGCTCAGATGCCTAAGGAATACCTAATCATCGAACATATTTCTGCAGGTTTATGGGTGTAGGCTACTGGTTGTGCGCAATATAGTGAGAATCGACTCCAATGCACAATAGACATTGAACATGGACCTGCTATGCACCCCCACATTCATGCTGCTCCAAATACAATGAAGTGTCTTAGCACAATCCACTTAAAAACACTTTTATTTTCTTATAATGAGTGAATTTGAATATCACTTTGAGAATGACATGGAGATAGGCAGTGTAGGGGATATGTAATCCAAAAATCTACTACACTTCCATCCAAAGAGAAGATGCTTCTTTGCAACTCATGAATAAATGATCCAAATCTTCTCCGTGTTGCATAAAAAATACACATCAAGAACATAGAAAAAAACCAACCCTTTGAAGGTTGGAATCGACTAGAATCTTGTTGAGAGTTATCCTCCACAAGAGAGTGAATAGTGATGGTTCCATCCATTTTTTCAAATACCCGATCCACTTCTTCTTACAATTAAAAAGTTGTTTTTACATGTTTTGTGAATCAAGACAACCATTTCCATCTCCCTACTAGACCAGAGTATCCTCTTAAATTTCAAATTCATAACCATTGATCATCTGTTCAACATCTTCCAGAACCATTTCCATGTTTTCATGTTGCTCTCTAATTGTATTGATAAGATCGATGTGAGTATCATCCATGTTAATATAGTTGATGAGTGGCTCACTAGACCAATTGCCATTCTAGAAATGTAGAGAAGAATCCTTATTCACAATTCATCTTGAGTGATTTATAATTTTCGATATTTTTTTTAATTCTAGTCCAAATATAGGACCCCATATTGTTGTATTTTCAATCAATAAGTCATTCCATGAACTGATTTCGTATGAAGTCAAGGGTATCCAACTTGTCGTTAATGAGTTTCCAGAAAAACCTGTCTTGTAGGGACTGATTGAAGGCCTCCATCCTCTTGATGCCAAGATCTCCCATATTGTTGGGATAAAAAATTCCTTCTAAGGTGAAGTAATTACCTTTATTTACATAATATTTCCACTCTAGATGAATATTTTCAGCATCAAGTTAAGATTTTTAATTATAAAAATCAGCCATGGATAAACCATGAATGTGTAGACAATCTTTGAGATAAAAACATACATAACAAGGTAGATACATTCGACTAATGTGAGGGTCTTTCCTATTTAGGATGTGATGGTTTTCCTCATTTTATCTCAACAATTTGAAAAATGTGACTATTGGGTTTTGCACCAGAACATTGGAACACCCAGGTGGACAAAGGGAAAAGCACCCTCCTTTATGCCCAATTCTTAGGTGAGTCAAGCCTTCCCCAAGTCTGAAACGATCTTGCTAAAGAATATGAAATATTTTCTCTATCTAATAACATGACCAGACACATTCTTGTAGTGTTGTAGTGACTTTTTTATATAATTGGTGTTTCTTCTACCCCTATGTAAAAATGAAAATATAATCAGAAAAGAATAAGCAAGAGGGAGCACGTTTACCTTGAACTACCTTGATTTTAGATAATTCAATATGGTTCACCATATCAATTAAACTTTTATTGAGGTAATACTCCACTATAGAAAAAAAAACTACTGAGAGGGGATCCCCCTAACACACCCCCATAGAGCAAGTAATGTATCTTTCTAGGGACCCATTTATAAGAATAGATATCTAGTCTAACTCAAAAAAGATCATGATCTAATGGATGAATTTTCTAGTAAATCCAAATTTGGTCAAAACACATCCAATGAAACCCCATTCCATTATGTTAAAGGATTTGGTAATGCGCAATTTGAGCACTATGATTCCCTCTCTTGTTGCTTTTCTCAAAATCTTTACACACTTCGAGACATTGAGTAAGGAGTCTTGAATGTTCCAACCTTTCACAAATCGAAATTGATTCCAAGATATGATATTTTTCGTGACATGAGAATGTATTCTTGCCAGAATTTTAGTAATAACCTTGTAAATGGTATTCAATAGGGTAAATGGCCTAAACAGACTTATCTCACTTTCATTCTCATCATTCGGTTTTAGAGAGATAAAATGGGAATTAAAACCATGAGGAAAAATTCCATACTAAAAAAAATTCTTGACAAGTTGGAAAACATCATATTGTTTGATTTCAAAATAGGCCAGAAAGAATAGATTAGTAACCCCATATGGCCCTAAAGAACATTCCTTCTGGAGGCCTAACATAGCATCTTTGATATCAAAATCCATTGGTATTGAGGTAAGGTAGTTGTTCCCTTCCCCTAATACAAGATTTGGAATAATGTATTCCTTATCTGTTCCTCCATTGGGGGCCATTGAAAATACTCCTATAATAAGAGACTATATGCACTGAGAGTTCCTGTCTATCATAAAAAATATCATCCCTTTACATTAGCTAATCCAAGGGTCTGTTAGCCCTGTGCACCCTCTATAAAACATGAAAAAATTCTATGTTTCAATCTCCCTCTGAAAGCCAATTGATTTTAAGGATAACTTTTAAGATGTTATCTTGGAGAGTGAGAATATTTCTTAGCTTGGATGAAATTTTATCTTCCAGTTTATGGTCCATAAAAAAGTAACCATTAGTAAGTGACTCTTGTAATTCATGTAAAAGTAATTATAGTCCATCAATTTCAGCATCTAGTGTGCTGAAATTTTCTTTTACACTATTTCCTCACCTTCATTTTCAAGATCTTGAATTTAGAGAGACATACCAAAGGGTGAAGACCACACTCTCTCGATCCCCAAGTGTCATACAGAATCACTGAGCACTATAGCACGGAAGCCCAGGAATTATAAAATTTTAATGGTATTGTCTTATTCCTAACTATATTCGATAAACTTACATTAATAGGGTGATGATATGAATTATTCTTGGCCATGGTGAAGAAGGAAATAGACCACCATCGTGTAAATGAGGCATCATTTACAAAATCCCTATCAATTCTACTTTCTCTCATTCCATTAAGGTGTCTTATACACCAAGTTAATTTGTCTCCAATGAGATTTAATTATGTAAAACTGGGCTTCTCATGGAAGTCATGAAAATAAACCACCGATGTAGTGCCAGCCACTGGACTAATCTTTGCCTCCACGTAAAAATGTAGTCAAAGTTTCCTATAAAAATCCATGGATCCAGAATTGAATATGTCAGGTTCTAGATTTGGTTCCATAATGATCTCCTTTAAATGTATTGATTATAACCATAGACAACCTATTAGTACATACATTGACTAGCTTCCATGAAATTACAGGTGAGAATATTCTCATTCTCATCAAAAATGGTTAGATTAACCACACCTTTATTCATTAAGAGCCGGACCATGTCTTGAGTGCCCGTAGAATGGATACATATTAGGAGTGGGAAGCATTATTTGTTTAAAAAATTCCCCAACATAAGAGATTATGTATTAGGCCCAGAAAAGCCTATGATTTCAGGCTTGTATTTTCCAACAATCAGCTAAACGGAACCCATTGTGTCAGGGTTGGCCCACCCCTGGAATTTCCAAAATAGGGTCATCATTGATGTTGTGAATTAGGGGTCACTCCCCCCTTTCATTTGGTATCCAAGTGTTGCAATTACCAATAAGATACTGTAGAAGAGGTAGGACCCCTAGGTTTATACAATTATATTATATCCAAGGTATGATTATGTGTAATGACCATGTCAGTCCTTTCCTTAGAATTCTGGGAAGCATTATGAGGGACTTGTATCTCCAATGGATCTAGTTCTTGCATATCAGATTCCTTGGAGAGTCCAATGACTCCGTCCCATAAATTAGTTTGTAGTAGAGAGGAGTTTCTAGGATCTTGTGTGTTTACACTATGGAGCTCAAAATAGGGATTACCCGGATCAATTTCCATGTCCCATACTCCAAATTTATTAGGATAGTTCAAATCTGGTTTGTTCAACTCCAACATAGCTTGTAAATCCCAAGAAATGGGATCAATGATGTAGTCATCTTCCACCAAATAGAGGTAAACTTACAAGATTTCTGTAGTGTAAGCCTCTTTCTCCTCTTGAAATTCTTTTCTCATACTATCCTTTCTCTCTAGAATCTTGAGTTGTTGATTCCCTTCATCGGCTATGTCAACCTATGAGGATGTATTTCCTGATGGACCCTTGCTCGTAGAAGCTTCATGATTCTTCCCCTTTCCACTTTTGTCATTTCCCTTTCCTCGAGAGACCACTATCTAGGTCATGGAAGCTGGAGCTGGCTTTACCATTTTTTGCAGAACACTACAATTTTTGACCACATGGCAAACCATTTTACAGTGATCACCGAATTTGATAAGATTTTCAAATTCATACGAAACATCCAATTTATGATCATCTGTAGCAATAAAAATCCATCCATGAGGTGAAACTTCCATGCCAATCTCTATGAGTACTCGTGAATAAAAGAAAAGATCTCCATTAATGGATTGATGATCAAACGTCCAAGGTGTTCCCAACCTAGAGGCAATGTCACTGAGATTATAGGGATGCGATTACACCCACAAAAGCCCATGGATTTGTATCCATAACATCGCCAAGGAATTCCATTACTTGAAAGGGTTGATGTTAGTATCCCAGTCCGATATCAGGAAAAATATTACCATAGGTTGAAGTTTCTAAATATTTAGTCTGTATCTAGATCATCCTTTCTTTATAAAATAAACTTAAAGTTACACTTTTCCAATTAGGAAAATTATCCATCTTGAGAAACCCCAATATTGCGAAATATTGTTTTTCAGATCCGTGATGGCCTAGGATTTTGTGCCTCTCTCATAAGAGGTGTAGCCTAACATAGAAAATTAACAAAGATCCAGCCACTACTTAGGAACCATCGGATCCGGCATCCCTGATATTTAGTTCTTATAAACATACTCAAGGGTTTTAATAAAAACTGAATGTAGATATTTTCTCATCTTACAAACTATGAATCTATTTATGTTGATTTGAAAATGGGAACCATATTTAATTTTACACTAAAAGAACCACCATAATAATGTAGTTTACACAATATCACGGTTATCATTGGGATACACCAAGGCTTGGAGAATGTCATCAGACCATATATCATTGTCTAATTTCCCATATTCAAACATGATATAAAATTCATATTAAAGTCAATTTATTTGTAGGTTGGTCTGTTTTGAGAATTGAGATATGGAAATAGAGTTGTATAGTTCATATAACCCTAATATGTTTTTTTGGATGTGGTTTGAACTTCGATAGAGAGATGAGGTATTCATGAGGGGACTTGACAATTGGTGGATGGTCATGATATTAGGAATTGTTATCATCATCCATTTCATATTTCTACTCTAGTGGGCATTATTTGAGTATTCAAGATATAATGGGTATGCCCTTATTCTATGAGGAATCCATGACATGAGAATATCTTTATTTTGTGAAATAGATTTATGGATGATTCATTATTTTAAAAAGTGTGATGGACCCTGATTATCTTGGTATGGACATTTGTGTGTGGGGAGGCTTCCACATATACCTCTGCCACAATTAGTCTATAATGATCCATTATTTTAGCAATTACATTTACATTATCAAAAATAGAGTGAGTATATTGTCATACATGAATCATTAAAATAAAATGAAAAATTACATTTCCTTAATATAATATTAAATATTACTATTATATATAGTTATTTAATTGGAAGATATCACAAAAAGTAACAACTATATAAAACATTATAAAAGGACATAATAAAACATTAGATAATTTTTTCATATAAAATATATGTTTATTTTTTTTCTTTTATTAATTGTATATGTTTCTTCTTTTTTAAATTAAACTGAAAAAATGGATTTAATAGTTTTTTTAGTATGTCCAAATTATCTATAAAGGAAGAATTTAATTTTTTGGATAAGTGTTAACTTACCATGGGTAAATATTAGTTACCCTGTTAAAATAGTAACTTTTCATAGAATAATACTTTTCTAAATATTTTTTATTTGTCTAAATTAAATTGATATATAAAGAATTAAAAATATAATATGACATTTAAACACATAAAATGATTAACTAATGTTCATATTATTTGGAATTAATGGTTAATAAAAATTTAAAGAGTTTATGATTAAAATTATATTTTTTAATAATAAAAAATTCCAACACATTATATATTCTAAATTAAAATTAAATATTATGAAACATATACTGTGAATTATGTTAAATTGGGACAAAATGTATATTTATAATATTGAAAATGGGTAATAATGTAACACCCTATGACTTTAAAATATTTTAATATTTGAATAACTGTTTTTATATTTATTTATATAAAACCTCATGTTAAGCATACATTACATACTACATTAAGTCCATATGCATTACATTTAAGACCATGTTTTATCACCTTTTAGTGGCACACCAATCTTAAAATTAATTTTTTACAGTTCTATAATTTTGATTTGTCAAAAACTTTCATATCTAAATTTATAATATTAAAATATTATAATATGATCTTTTTAATTTTTTGAGAAGTTTCATTTTTTGGTGGATAATGAAAAATATTGAATTTTTGTTTAAAATTGTCTTTTTGTTTAAATATTTATTAATGATAAATTTCATTTATTTTTTTAGTTTCACAATAGACAAAATTTATATTTTTGGTCATTAGAACAATTTTTTTAATTTAATTTAAATATATAGGCTTAATGATCATTTAAGCATTTTCACTTTGAAAACCAGTTTCTCACCACGACTGCAGGATCTTCATTAAGCTTAATTTTTCCACATCTGTGATTTAAATTTGGAAAAATATCCATAAATGGTTGTCTTGATTAAAATATTTGTAGTATAATAAGGTAAACATATTTTTTTACCAAAACAATTTGCAAATGTAATTAAAATTACTTATAGAGATTAATGTAAAATTAAGAATAACAAGGGACTATAGCATAAACATAAGGGATAAAATGAACCAACCATATGTAAAAATGTCATTGGATGTGAATAGTTTGACTATATACTCTATTGGATATAGTAATTTTTGTTATTGGGTCACAATTTCATGAAAATAAACTATATAATATGGTGTGTAAGGAAAAATAAAAAAACATTCCATAACATTATAATTTATAAAGAATTTGAGTTTGGATGAAGATACCAAGTTTCTCTAATAAAAATTATTTTGAGTTTAAAATCAATTTTTAACAAGATGATTTAACTATATTTATTATAGACGATATAATTACATTAATGATAAATCATGGATTGTTTAGTTAATAAATAAATAAGAAAAATGAAGCTAAAAACATTAAAAATAATGAAAATATAATTAATTATTAGGTCCAATTTTTTGTAGGTAATTACATTATGCTAAAAATATTTTCCAAAAAATATTTAAATTAAAATAATTGAACTTATATTTTGAAAATAAAATTGAATAAATATTGTTAAAATTAAAATTATTGTTATTTTAAAATAAATTCTATTTTATTATTAGATTTAAAATTAATATTAATCTTATCTTATTCTATGTGAATTTTGAATTTAAAATAATTTTTAATATTGTACATTAATATACCAAATAATATTATACAATTAACATATTGATCTATATATAGTAAAAGTATTGTTATCATAGTATGAGTTAATGTAGTGATTTTGCAAGTTAAATACACTTATTTTAAAATTAATTTCCATCATAGATGGAATTTATATATAGTTAACTGGGTATAATATTTATAATTCATTGGTTATATATATATTTTAATATATATAACATGAACATATTATTAATGGATAAATTACATTGTTTTGAAAACTAGTCACTTTAATATAAATGAAAATGATAAAATTCGGGAAACATTGATTTTAAGGAAAAAAAACTTCAAAATTCAATTATTTGTGTTTGTAGAAGATTGTTTTGACAATAAATCCCATTTAATCCATTATTTTTTCACCTTTTGGGGGCATTTTATGTTTGATACACCTCCCAATACTGTATGCATTTTGGTATTTAAAAAAATACCCCTCCCCCTCCATTATAAAAACGTATTCACTATTTCACATAATCACAACTCTCAAGACACATTTCCTTCTCCAAAAGCTGCCCAAATATTCTCCCAAAATAACTACTATCTAAACAGAATCATTACCTTGGGAATAAACCAAGTCAAGTAAGCCCTTTGGTATAAAAAATGAGTTTCTGGAAATGTGGTAACACTATTCAATTAACATTCATGTTTTAATTATTTTTCCACCATGTAATTTTGTAATATTAATTAATTATTTAATAAAAATAGTATTCTAAATATACTTAATTTTTTTTATGTTACAGTTTATACCTACACCTACACACACTTCCAAAAAATGATTAATGAGCATACCATTCTTGTACGATCACTACATTCTCCTGAAACAATGTCATTCATTTTTTCATTACAACCACTCATTAATCATTATTATGATAGACACGTAGTTTATATATGAGATGAATGATATAAATTATGTATTTATTGATTTGAATTTAATATAATTCATACCATTTTCTTTCAATTTTTTTGAATATGATAACATCAATTGTGGATTGGTGGACTACCACCTCCTCAAAGTAAAGTGATATTTTACAAATTACATAGATTGTATTAAAGATAATTATCATTAAAAAATCAGACATAAAGGAAATATATATGATATTCCTGGCATAATTAGCATCCTATAAATATAATATATCATTTTTCTTATTACCCTTTTCAAATAATAAAATATGATAATGTCATTCATGGATGTTTGGACTACCTCCTCCTCGACACAATGAGATTCGTTTTACATCACATGAATTATATATATAACTATAAAAAATAAAATAAAATGATATTTATAATATAATTATAATTCATAAAATATATATTATTACTTACATTCTTTTCATAACAATCATGCAATAATGGGAACGTCACTCATGAGTACATATGGCCTACATTATCAACGATTGTAATGCTGGTTCATTTACCAAAATTGTTATTCTTTATCTATATATAAAATTACACCATTAACCATAGTTGAACTTCCAAATTCATTTTTGTTACATAAAATGAATATGGTCAAAACACATGAATTAATCTTAATTGTTTAAGTAGTTGCATAAAACATTGTAATAACTGAAATAAAATGTATAATAAATAAAAAAAAGGTTCTAAATCATGAAAATAATAAACATAAGTTTTGTTCACAATGATAAAGACACTTGTGACATGTCAGACTCAATGTAAGGTAATTTCATTTCAATTTCTTCTTATTTGAGAAAAATTTAAATTGATATGATAATTCTTTTGTGTGTTGTAACAACTACCGCTTTTGGTATATTATATCATCAATTTTTTTATAATAATGGTATTTAATTTGGTGAAATTGTTTTTGGGGTTTCTGATTCATATGTTAAATAGTTTTAATAGACTTTAATCTTACCTTTTACATCTGTGAAACGAATTTAATATTTAACAAATACATATTTTTTTAGTTCTATCTACTTCAAATTTTGGTATATTGTATCGTTAGATATTTTATCATCATGTTATTTAAAATTTTCATTTAATAACTATTTTTTTGGGTTTTTGATTCAAATGTTTCCATGTTTGTAAGGGATTCTTATATCACTTTTCGTTCCATGAGGCATATTCCATTTTTACCACTTATTTTATTTAAATGGTGTTTATACCACCCTTTTACATAACATATCTTGAATTTATCTGTTCACATAACATTATATGTTTCATTAAATTTCAATTCATCATGGGGATTATGATTGAAATTTTTAACCTTATATGTGACACATTGGAATGTTGAAATAGTATTTTACTCTATAATGTTTTTAATGACTATTTTTGCAATATCACTTCATTTTGTTATTGTTAACATTACCAAAAAAAATAATTTAGTTGGGAAGATTTTTATTTTAAATTAATTTTATCTTAAATACACATACTCAAAATAAATGGATATTATTATTTCATAATATGTATTCCTTTTTTACATATGTTGGTCTCTTGATAGTATTTCATTGTTTTCATGAGGTCTGGACAGTATTAGTGTCTTTTAATTAAGCCTTGATTGTTTTAAATTCATGCTATGAAGCCTCAAAATTATGATTTAGATATCCATTATTTTTCATTTTATAATTATGTATTCTGTTTTTATTATTCCCAGAGACTATTGGATTATTTGAAATATCCATGGTTAAGTTTCTTTATCAAATTATTGACTAAAAAGAATATATTTCAATTATATACCATTCTATATTGATTATCCCTTATCTAAATTTTTAAACTTAATTTTTTTACTATTTCTCCTACCATTAAATATTGATTACTCTTTATGATTCATGACTACTTATGATGTGTTTACCCTTACTTGGAATTTTCTCTATCACTTATTTTATCCTCTATAGATGTTATTGTTATGAATTTATTGATTTAGTTTCAAGGATTCATATATTTTACTTTTGTTACAAAATATTTTATATCCCTAATTTAAAATGGTTTTCATGTATGTAAATTAGTTTTTTTAAACCTACTAAATTGAGCAGTCATTCGAGATATGATTCATTGTAATCCTTCAAATATACTAAATTAAAGAACCTGCTCTGGGATTCTGGGGTTTGTGAACTAAAATCAGAATCCATGTATGTTTAGTATAATAATTGAAAACTACATTATGAAAATATAGATTTTTCAACATATACATATAAATGAGTTTGGGGAAAATTATTGAAGAAAATCCAAATGAAACCATGTTTATGACTATGAGATTAGATACACATTTTTTTAATTTATGTTTAGTATTTTTCTAGGTTGGGTATTATATGTTATGCTTCATAAGGATATAATATAACCTATTGTATTTTTTAGTTTTCAAATGGAACATACCAGAAAGAATTTAAGCCCCACCAATGCACACGATCCAATGATTCCGAATAATCATTTTATTAGTGGTATTATATTGAGATTTCAAAGGGATCTAGTCTCCAAAATATATTAATCTTTTGGAGACAAAATATATTTTCTAATGATACAGATGAAGGATTCTATATGTATTATGGATTTAGAGGGAATCAAGATAAAAATAGGTTAAAAGAGTAAAATGTGGATAAAAATAAAAAGGGAATGAATTATTTTCCCACATGTTATACTTGTGGATGGAAAAACCTTGTTAAATGATTAAAATGGAAATGATTTTAATTCAATAATAGAGAAAATGGAAACTGTGATCAGGATTATATGGGAATGAAATAATTTTCAATAATGTTCATTACTTCAACTATAAGGATATGAGGCACTATGAAAATTCAAGAACCAAACTCCTAGATAATATAACCTAGAAAAAGTTAAGTGATCATAGTAAAGCTTTTGTTATTGATACAATCTATGTGGAATGATTAATGTTATTGAATTTGGATTAAAGAACTATTTTATTTCAGTATTTTTTCAATATTTCAATAGTAAAAAGTGTTATGAATATTAGAGATATTTTTCTAAAATACTATATAATTAAAGTATAAAGATCACAATTGTAATGTTATTGATGACCAAGAAAAAATATACATAGACAAGTTAATCTTCTTGGAAATAACATTGATGAGGGGTGTATATCCTTTAATATGTTCCTAATGTTGAGATACTGATGATTGTTATGGATAATGTAAATAATATCATTCTTACTACATGGGAAATGATTTTATTGGTTTGGATCATAATACTTGGAATGGTAATAATCTTGACCAATTATAAAATGGTTTTGGTTGGAATTGGGACATTGTTTTAGATATTTATATCTTACATAACCATATTGTGTAACATGTTCTGAGATATAAAATAAGAGTAGTTTGTGTCCCTACCATAGATAATATTGCATTGATGAATTATAAACATATAAGGTAAGTATATCTTCTTATATTATTATATAACATGAATAATTAAAAAAATATAGGAAAAGGTTCTTGAATCAATTGTGATTTCCTTTTATCATTGTTTCTGATGGTATCAATGAACTTTTTTATAAATATTGTTTAAGTAATTGCATTCATCTAAAAATAAGAGAACATGTTTTCTATCACTCTACATTAGAACATGATAACTTTACATTTCTTCCACATAGATTTTCACTCTAATGTTATCTTATTAGAAATACTTGTTTAGTGGCATACTTCACATTTTTATTTCCCTCTTATTAAGATGATTTTTTATTAAACCTATTTAAGGTGTGGGTTATTTCGAACGATAGTATTTTCAAGTATCAAACTATAGGTTACTGAGATCATGTTTACATTGTAATGATGCAATTTAATTAAGTTGGGGAGAATATTACACACCAATTCATTAAATCATTATTAATTTAAATTTTATTTCATTATATTTCATTATACACAACACCATGTTATGATAATGCTACAAAAAACACTTAGTATACTTGTGTGACATGCAAGACTAGGTTTCACTGACTTTTTTTCTTGCGCACCTATTTGAAAATAAAATTTTCAATATTCTATAATTTTAATTTTTCATTATAAACATCAATTTTGAATGTAGTGCAGAAAAAGTATCTTGGTATTATTTTTGGTATTTTACTGGGATGTCTCATTTTTTGATGAATATTATAGAATACTAAATTTTAGTGGGAAGCATCCATAATAGTTAATATAATTATTTATGTTAAATTTTAATTTAAATTTGTTTGATGTCTCAATAAATAAATTATATTTCCACCAATCCAATTGAGTTTATTAGAATTATTTATTTATTTATTATAAATATTAGGAATTAATGGAATGTTTATCATTTCACATTAAAAACAATATTTCTCAGCACATCCATATGATTTTCAATAAAATTAAAATTTCTTCATTTGAGGATTGAATTTGAAAAAATTAACATATATAGTTGTAATGAGTATAATATTTATAGTCTAATAATGTTACTATAGTTTTTGAAAGAAATATATTAGAAAATGTTATTAAAACCAATTACAACGATTAAGTTGAAATTATGAATAATAAATAACTAAACCATAAACATAGGGAAAAAATGTGATTGAAACATTTAAAAATAAATTGGATTCCAATAGTACTACAATATCCTCTATTATATTATAATTATTTTATTTGTGAGGACAAATGTTCATAAAATTAACTCATATAAAAATATAAGTTATGAAAAAAGATAAGAAAGGAACATTCGTTATCGTTAACGTTTATAAATATTAAGAGTATAGAAGATGGTACATATTATCACTTATATTTTTTTAAAGTAATTTTTTATCATGATAATTTAAATATAATATTTAGAGATAATATAATTACATGAAATTCAAAATTAATGCTAACACATGGATTATTTTGTTAATTAATAAATAATGCAATCCATGCTAAAAACATTAAAATTAATGTAAATTTAATGAATTATTATGTACCATTATATTTTTAGGTGCATATATCATTTTACACTAATGTGAATTTAAAATATTTTTATGAAATTATTTTTTTATTTTAAATTAAAGCTAAATAATTAATGTAAAAAAAGACATTAATGATATTTTATTATAAAAGATATTGAATTTAATGAATAAAAATTTATATAAATCATATCTTCAACCATGTAAATTTAATGTTCTAATAAATATCCCATATTTTCCATTAATGGACCAATTTAACTTTTATAATTAAAATGTAGAACTTTAGATAGTAGAAACACTGTCTATACGGTTCGGGTTAAAGTGATGTTTTTTATTGTTAAATGTGCTTATTTCGAAATGAATATCCAACAAACAGGATATTTATATCTTATAAATTACATAACAAAAATAATTTTTTTTGGGTCTAGATTTATATTAAATATAAATTTAATATATTATTAATTGATAAATTATATAGGATAGAAAACAAGTTATATTTATAAAAACCAAAATGATAAAATTGGGGAATTTATATATTAAGGGGAAAACGTTACTAAATGAACATATGATTGTGTGGAGATGGTTTTCATAGAACATAATTCTATTTCAATCTATGATTTTTTTTATTTTTATGGCACATTAGGTATGGTATACCTCTCAATAGTGTATCACTTTTGTTATTTACAAGATTGACACTCCCCCTCCTTTATAAAAAGAAATTCATTATTCCCCTTACTCAGAAATTTAATACTATAGTGGATAATTCAATATATAACCAAATAGTCTCCCAACATCTGTACCCTAAAAATAGAATCATCACCTTGGTCATTAATAAAACCAAGGATTACCATTGGTGAAAAATCAAAAAGAGTTTCCCAAAAAAAAGGAAACATTCTTAAATGTGTATTTATGTTAAATTTGTTTCTCAACCCCTTAATATCTTATTATACCACACTAATAAAATAAAATAAGTATCCTCAATGTAATTAAATTTTGTTATGTTATGTATTTTAGCATCAACAATACACAATTCTATCAAATGCGTAACCAATATACCATTTTTTCACAACGAACTACCACCTGATGTAATGATGTCATTTTTTTCCTTTACCACATCTCATGGTTGAGAATTATTATAGAAAAAAGTTTATATATTTTATATATGATATTTATTATTAATTTATTATTCTATAATTGATATGAAATATGTACTCTTATGCTATCCATTTTTTAAATATGACAAGTTCCTTATTATACGTGTGGGATACCACCTCTTCAATACGATGTGATACATTAACACATTCCATGGAATGTATTAAATATTGTTTTAATTAAACATACATGAAATAAATATCATCTTTATATATCTGGTATTTATTCAATAATTAAATTTATATTATTATAATATACCATTTTTCTTTATAACCCATCTCACACAATAAAAAGTTATAACATCGTTCACGGGCATGTGCACTACCACCTCCTCAATGCAATGTGATTTTTTACATAACATGAATTATATATAAATCTATATATGATTAACTAAGATGGTTTTTGTTATATAATTTTCATAAGAGAAATACATAATGATGTATACCTTCTTTCCATAAAAATCACTGTAAATGGTAACGTTACTTGTCACACACTGATTTTCATTTATATGGTTTTTTTGAATATTCTTTTGGGTCTTGGTTTTCCCTTGATTTCTTAGCGCTCTGGGTTTAAAAATGGTATCTTGGGTGTTCTTGATCTATGTTATTAGTCTTGGACATCTTGGATGGTATTTTGAATAGTATTTTTTAGGTAAAAGGTATAATAATGCGGTGGATTTTAATTGAATTTGAGACACTTTTAGTGACACCATTGGTGGGTTATGTTTATTGGGGTTGTTTCTTCATGATTTTAGCCAAATGGTGAGCCCATTTACAGAGTTGAAAGAATAATTTGTTTCTTTTTTAACTACTTCAATTTTCTACATTTATCACCTGTTACACTTCCTACTTGGCCACACTAAACTATTCAAACCCCCATATCCATTTGGACCACAGAAGAACACGTAATCATTGTGGATATGGGAGACTTATTCAGGAATTATGCTAACCTGTGTGCCCATTTCTAAATTTTAGGAAATAAATTATATCTTTTATATATCATTCATTTTTTAAAATTTTTTGGTCATTCAACCTCTCACTGGTTCCCACAAACCCTAATCATACCCCATGTTCTATTCTCCATCTATGGAGATCATATTAATCATGGATTAGGGAGAATATTTTATTGTTTCTGAAATCGTCCAAATTAGAAAATGGAATTTTTTTCTTTAATGAATCAATCTCTTTTTACTCTCCCCCCCATATATCTTCCTACTCAAACTCCTAAGAATTATTCTAACTTCCCATTAATTCTTGGATTCTTGTAAATTTAACAATTGTTGTATTTGGGGATATATCTTCAATGTTTCTCAACTAAGTGAATTCATCTCTTGTTCCTTCCATTTACTTACATTTTCTCCCCTCCCTCATGAACATCCAAAAATCAAAAAAATGGGGTTTCATACCTAGGGTCCGATTTCAAATTCTTGGTCCAATATTGTGGTTTTAGGTTTTTTTTTTCACTCTCGTGTGGTGTGGAGGTGGTGTAGTTGAAGTTTCACACAAATATTTGGGGGTTTTCACATCATTGGAAGGTGATTCCTTGTGTAACCATTTTTTTATGAGATATATTTCTTTATTGATTTATTTATAATGTTCTTAATATGTTGTGGGTAGAGATAAAACAATTTTTGGGAGCATTTATTAATCATTGAGTTTTAAGGAATAATTGTTTCATTAAAATGTGTCTTTTTTATGTTTATATTCTTCGGTATCGATTCTAGTTGTTTCATGGTTCATGAAATTTTTTATGAAATACTATTAGGGATTATAAATATGATTTAGTGTGATATTGGCATGCATTTGGTTTTTTAAATAGGCGTTTCAAATGCATTTTATGTGAATGACCTGGTTATACTACTTGGAAATTTTATAGGAATATTTTAAATGGTTCGTTTGTTTATATAAGAGGTGCAGTCATGATGAAAATTTATTTCAGAAGGAGTATGTTTTGAAGCGTTCTATTTTGTTATAAAGAAATGTTTGTTATGTGTATCATCTTGTATATTTTTTGTAAAATTATATAGAGGATTAATTTAATTGTGAAAGTGATATTTAATGTGTTCCAGGAATTTTGGTGTGAGTATGAATTTAAAATGAATTTGAATGGAAAAGAGGACTATGTTACATCAATGTGCGATGGCTGGTGTGTTTTATCTTGAAATTTAATTTTTATTCACACAATGTATTTTTTAATATGTGGATATTTATTGAGAACAAAGGGGGAAACCCAGGTATCTTGGTTGGAGGATGTGTACTTGTATGCTATTAATCAGAGTTGTTTCATCCTAGTTTCACGTAGCAAGTTTGATGATGATAACACTAACTAAACTATTCTTATAATATCAGATATCACTAGGTTATTGGTATATTCCTTACTAGTGGATCGTTCACGAGTACATATATTTGATATGGCTACATTCCACTGAGATACGAGGTACCTTGGGCCCACAACTGGCTAGTGCCTTGGGTTGTTCCCGTGACTGGTGCCAATTGATTATTTTTTAATCACAATCAGAATATGGTATGATTGGATGGAAAATTAAGTAGAATGTAAAATTTCATTAAAAGTGTTTGTTCCATATATTTTATCATTTATAATATATTTTCATTTGTAGTTGCATCCTTTTAAAAATTACTAAGAGCATTTATTATTTAAGAAAACATTAAATATTTTGGACATAAAATGTTTATAATGTAGAATCTCATTTGGTGGAATCCTACTGGGCTTATGATCACTCCCAAAATACACCATTGGGTTCATGTAGTTTATAAATTGTTTTTTGTTGGTTTGGGAAATTATTTTAGAATAATTGGTTCATGTTTTTAGCTTCCATTCCTAGTGTAATGTTCTGGATAAGGCTAGGGGAAGATGTACCCTTGTTGTGTGGTGGTACTTGAGTTTATTTTCTACTAATTTTGGAGTTTTTCCCCTCTTTTTACTAGTCTAAAACCATGAATTTCAGCTATGAATTATATTATAGGCATGTTTGAATTAATTTTTTAGATTTAGTTTATTTTGTTTGGTTGTTTAATGCTTCTAAATTCAGGTAAATCATTTAGAAACACGTATATAACATAACTATGATTTTTTCAAGACAAATGGGATAAGGAATTCCCTAAGGTACATTCGACAGACCGGGTCCAATGTTGTTTGTGATGGAGACCAGATTCGCTTCATTAAAAAATGGTTTCAAAGGGAGGTTCTTTCTTTTGGGTCTTGTTCTTTTGGGAAAAAGTATAGGTAGACCAGATCTATGATTTTCATAATTCAATGTTCTAGTTACGATTAAGGTTCTTGGCTAGAATACATTGTGTTAGGACATTAGTTACTAGGGAATGATGGGTTTCATCTGAGTTTTTTAGTTATTGCGATTGTTCATTATTTGGGAAATGAAATGGGAGTTAGTTTAGTAGTCTCAGTGAGGACAAATGGCCTGGAAATCCTTATAGAGCTAAGAATATTGTCAAAAATAATCTTCTTAATGGTGGTGTGATTTGTTTATGGACAATAACCATATGTTTGAGTCACCCATCAACACTAGTTTTCCCTCAATTCATTTGGAATCTGTATGGGTTTTTTAAAATCATTCTGGAATGCACTTTTTCGAAAACTGTTGGAAATATATATTAAAATAGAAATGGTTTTGGGAAAATAATTTTGTGTTTGTTATAAATGTATTTTAATAATTTAAACATGTTTTTTTATTGAAATTAATTATTAGGAAGGTGTATGTTATGTTAATGTGGCGTTTTAAAATCTATTTTATATGGAATTTTAAAGTGGGATTGGTGTGATTTTCAAAGGGATTAAAAATGGATTTTTAGAATATATTTAATCGAGGTTTTGAAAATATGGATTTACATTAAATTGTATTTGGGTAATATGATATTGGATTTTTATAATTAGAACATATAGATTCACAAAATTGATTTCTTAGGAAACAATAATGACTTTAAAGTGGGTTTTGAAATTTTTTTGGGTGGATTGACATGTTTTGGTTTTGAACAGTGTAAATAAAATTGTTTTGATCTTTGGTGTTCTCATGGAACTAGTGCAAAAACCATTTAACACAATGATGTTTTTCATGTCGGTTCTATATAACCGATGTGAAAAGCTAGAAAAATTGGTTTATCATATTGGTTATAAAATAACATACATGATAAATCAACGAGAATTGAGTTTTTATGTCAGTTATAAAATAATCAATGTAAAAATAATTAGATTTGATATATCACATCAGTTATTTTAAAACTGATGTGAAAGATAAAATCATGGTGGTTTATCAAGTCGGTTATTCTATAACCGATGTGATAAAATTCCATTTATCCCATCCAATATTAAATAACAGATATTATAAACATAAAAAATAGTTTATCATGCTGGTTATTAAATAACCGACATGATGAAGCTTTTAAATGATTTATCACACCCCATATTCTATCATTATGTTTTCTTTGATCAGGTGACGTGTGACTCATCTCTATCACATCGAAAAACTTGAAATTGTTATTTGATGGTGTACCTTACAACCTTATTTTTTCAACATCATTCATCATCTTTATTATCACAAGATTTATTAGGTAGACTCACAACAGTCAAGTAATCTTCAGATGCCTTGATTTTTTTTAATTTTTTTGTGATGCCCAAAACTTATGTTTTGAGATGTTATTTTTCTATAATTGTTCTTGATATCATGGTAAGATTCATACTATTCTTTTATACAATGATAAATTCTTTTTAAGTAAAATAAACCATAGGATAGATATCATTTATTTTCGACAACTTTTGTTGCTACCATGTGTGTTCTATCAATTGTGTGTGTGTGTACTTTCAAGTGTGTGTGTGGCGGGGGGTGTCCAGGGGGGTACGGGAGCCATCCATGGGGTGGGGGGGGGGGTATCCAATTGGGTGGTGGTGTCCAGGGGGTGTCGAAGGTGGTGGGTGTCTAGGGGTGAGGGGGGATTTCCAAGGGGGAAGGTGGTGTCTAGGGGGTGGGGGGATGTCCAGGGGGTGAGGGGCCTGTCTAAGGGGGTAGTGGAGTCCACAGTGATGGGGGTGTCCACGGGGTGGGGGCAGTCTAAGGGATTGGGGGGTGTCCATGGGGGTGGAGGTGTCCAGGGGGTGGGGGGATGTCCATGGTGGGGGTGTCTGCAGGTGGTGGGGGTGTATAGGGGGTGTCCAACTATGTGGTGGTGGAGTCCGGGTGGGGGGGTGTTAGGGGGCTGTCTAAAAGGGTTGGAAAGGTGTCCTGGGGGGCAGGGGGTTGTCCAAAGGGGTAGGGGTGTCCATGGTGTCGGGGTGGTGTCTAGGGGGTGAGGGGGTATGGGTGTCCATGGGGGTGAGGGTGTTCAGTGGGGGGGTGGGGGGGTTGTCTATGGGGTTGGGGGGCATTCCATGGTGGTGGGGGTGTCCATGTGGGTGGGGGTGTCTAGGGGGTGGGGGGATGTCCAGGGGGTGGGTGTGTCTAGGGGTGGTGGTGTCCTAGTCGGTGGGGGTGCCCAGGGGGGTTCTAGGGGGTGAGAGGGTTGCCCAAGGGGGTATGGGTGTCTAGGGTGTGGGGGTGTCTAGGGGGTGGGAACTCTCCAGGGGGTAGAGTGTGTCATTGGGGGGGGGGGGGGGGGGCTATCCAGGGGGGTTGGGGGGATGTCCATGGGGGTGGGGGTGTCTAGGGTGTGAGGGGTGTCCATGTGTGGTGTGGGGCGGGGTATCCAAGGGGGTTTGGGGTCGGACATCCACCTCACCACCTGGACACAACCCCCTAGACACCCCATACTCCCTTGGACAACCCCCACACCCCGTGTACAGCACCCCACTCCCATTCGACACACTTTAGAAACCCCCACCCCCTTGAACAACCCCCACCCCCTAGACACCTCCACCCCCTGGATATCCCCCCCCGGACAACCCACCCTCCATGGACACCCAACAACCATGGACAACCCTTCACACCTTGGATAGCACCCCCACGCCCTAGACACCCCCACCCCCATAGACACCCCCACCCCCTGGACAGTCCCCACCCCCTAGACATCTACACTCCCATGGAAAACCCCCCAAAACCCTAGATATCCTCCCCCACCCTAGACACCTCCACCCCCTGGACACCCCGTACCCCCATGGACATCCCCATCACCCCCTAGACAGCCCCCTCCCCCTGGACACCACCTCCACCCCCTGGACACCCCCACCCCCTTGGATATCCACCACCCCTATGTACTCCCCCACCCCCATGGACACCCCCACCAACATGGATATCCCCCCACTCTTTTGGACAACCCCCACCCATGTAGCAATAGATTATTTACTAGATAGTGTATTCCAATGGTTCTTGGACTGTTT
This sequence comes from Viscum album, assembly GCA_963277665.1. Taxonomy (NCBI): domain Eukaryota; kingdom Viridiplantae; phylum Streptophyta; class Magnoliopsida; order Santalales; family Viscaceae; genus Viscum; species Viscum album. Next base: position 2,077,735,023 of record OY728143.1, on the reverse strand, counting down.
GTGTACATATTTCCCAACGGTTTCCAAGAAATTATTGGAATAGATTATATGTTAGACAACATGTATACCAGTAGTTCTTGAACCCTTAATATATATATATATATATATATATATATATATATCTCAATGGTTTCATTAAAACCATTGGCATATAATAACTTCAGGCAGTCTATAGAAATGGTTCTTGTAGAACCATGGTTATTGGGATATTGCAATGACCATCATGCCAACGGTGTGTGAAACTATTGGGATATTATTCCCAATGGTTTCAGGGGCTATCCCAATGGTTTCAAATTATTGGGATAGGTGTAATTTTCAGTAGTGTATGTATACATATTTTAATATTTATACATCATATTTCTTGTTTACGGAAGTGTGAGTTCGGTATCCAGTTGCTCCAGGATGTATTTTTTGTGTACCTAAAGAAGAAAGGATCCAATATGAATTTATACTGTAATATCATGATCCATATGAGATAGATTTAATCCTAATATTATTTTCAAATAAATATAAAAATTTTATATCTAACTATATTTTCTTTTTAAAAACATTTTCATGAAATACATTTTGAAATATTCATATATTTGTTTTATATTTCAAAATTGTCTTACTTTCAAATAATGATATTTTCCAAATAAATATAAAATTTTATTATCTTAACAAGATATATAATTGTGATATTTGTTATAGGAAATAATGAGTCGAATTTTGATTATGGCATAGAAAATGAGTAATGAATATGAGGAAGGTGTTGATGCCTTTTTGGAATTTGCAAAATGAAATGTCCCAAGCAACAACATTTATTTTCATCCATGCAAAACAATTTAATAAGAAGAAGTTCAAATGTATAGAGGTCAAAGATAATATGATTCTTTCTTGGTATTAATTTGAGTTTTATCTCTCGGATTTGGCATGGTGAAACTAGATATAATGTCAGATCTACTGATGATGATGATTAACAAGATGGTAACTCCGATGGAATTGAAGAAATGATTGATGGTATTGGAGTAGAAAAAATTGAGATAGAACTGAAATTTGTGCATCTTTATGGTGATGATAAGAAACCAATGTATCCTGGTTGTATACATTTTATGATTTTGTTGGTAGTGTTATGATTGATTAACCTAACGACAAAACATGGATGGAGTGACATAAGTTTTACAGACCTACTACAACTGTAGAAAGACATTCTTAAAAAATACAATGATAATCCAAATTCACATTATAATGCCAAGAAAATATTATGACTCATGGGATTGGAATATAAGAAAATACATGTCTATTTGAATAAATTTATGATATATGTAAATGATCATGAATTTCTATCAGAGTTTCTTAAATGTGGGACATCATAGTATAAGTTAAAAGAAAAATCACATGATGATGTAGAGATTATATAGATCCCTACCAAGTTGTTTTGTTATCTTCCTATAATTCACCATTTGAAACGTTTATTTTCTAATTCACATGATGAAGAAAGGATAAGATGGCATGATGATGAGCATATATGTGATGGAAAAAAATGTCATCCAACAGATTGTCTACAATGGAAGAAAATTGACTAGCATTATCATATATTTGGAAATAAAATTAGAAATATCATACTTGGGCTGTGCATAGATGGAATGAATCCATACCTAACCCTCAGTAGAACACATAGTTCATGTCCTATTCTATTGGTAATTTACAACCTCCCTCCTAAAGATTGTATGAAGTGCAAATATTTCACATTGAGTATAATGACCTCTTGTCCGAAGCAACCCAGAAATGATATTGATGTTTTCGTGTAACCATTGATTGATGATTTGAACTTTTTATAGAATGATGGTATTAGGGTGTATGATTTTAAAAAAATGGAATATTTTCAACTGCATGCAGTGCTTATGTTCACTATAAATGGCATCCCAACATATGGAAATATATCTGGATACAATGTTAAGGGTTATAAAGCATGTCCATTTTTTGAACAATAGACTTCATATTGTCAATTTCTCCCTAGGAGGCAAATAGTATACATGTGTCATAGAATGTTTTTGCCTATGAATAACTCTTATAGAAGACCAAAAAATAATTCAATGTCTCGCAATATTTTGATATTTATCTAAAAAAATTATCCTTTAATGTGTATTTTGATAGGGTGAAAAACAATGATGTGAAATTGGGAAAGGAACATAATTCTGGTAAAGATAGACATATGTGGAAGAAAAGGTCAATATTGTTTTAGCAACAATATTGGAGATATCATGAACTGAAACTTAATATTGATGTCATTAATGTGGAGAAGAATATCTATGATAGTTTTATTGGAACATTGTATGATATTAAAGGAAAGACTAAAGATGGGTTGAATGAAAGATTAGACTCACTATCAATGGGAATACTTTTGGAGTTAGCTCCCACTCATAATGTAAGACAAACATTTCTTCCCACGGCCTATCATACATTATCCAAGAGGGATAAAATTAACAATTTTTTGTGTCTTCAGGATATCAAAGATCCTCAATGTTATTCATCAAATGTAAAAGAACTTTTCTCTTTGAAGGTTTTGAAGTTGATAGGTATGAAATCCCGTGATTTTCAAACCATAATCCAATAAAATCTACTAGTTTCATCGTGTTGAATATTTCTCATCCGTGTTAGAAAGACTATAATGAAGTTGTGTTATTTTTCAAATTAAATTTCTTCTAAGGTGATTGATGTGAATACTTTGAAAATTTTGGGAAAAGATGAAATTTCTATACGATATCAATTGGAAATGTATTTTCCTCCATCTTTTTTGGATATAATGGTGCAATTAATGGTTCATCTTCTTCAAGAAATAATGCTTTTTAGACCTGTATATCTTCATTGGATGTATCCATTTAAAAGGTATATGAAAAATATTGAAGGGGTATGTTAAGAATCCATATCAACTAGAAGCCTAAATTATTGAAAAGTAAAATATTGAGGAGGTTGTAGTGTTTTGTATCAGCGACTAGGGTTTTAAGGAGACATATGTTTTCCTCCATCTCAATATGAATGAGCTAATAACAAGGGAATGTGGATTCATATCTTGAAAGTCAAATTGTTGTTAGCTGAACAAATGAAGAATGTATAATTATACACCTTGAATAACATAGTTGATTCTCAACCGTATATCACATTTCACATTAATAAGTTGAAACAATGTCATCCAAATAAAATTTATATGTCGATTTTAAATTAACACAACAATTTTTTTTTACATTGTTTTAGAAGACCTTGCTTGGTATATTAGATGTATTACTAACATTAAGATTTTTAGTGGGTGGTCCAAGTTTAAATGTGATAACATGGTCTTAGTATGACATTAATAGATGTACATTTCATACATAATATTAGGATAAAAGATGTGCAATTCCGAATAGTGGTGTATTGGTGTTTGCAGAAGCATTTCATTTTTCAAGTTCTAAAAAGAAAAACCCAATTTCTGAATCATGTTCATGTTATAGAGACATTGAAAAAAGGGAGGTAGATTACATTAAATTTAATGTTCCTATTTTTTACTGCAAATTGTTTATCAGTAAAAATAGTGTCAGACATGATGAATTTGGAATGAGAGTTGTTAATCTGAATAGATTGGAAGATACATCATATTCTTTTATAACGAGAACACATTCAAAATTGATTTTTTATGTAGTTGACCAATCATATAGGCAATGGTCTATTGTTTTACAAGATAAAAAATAATATGTTTCTGAGGATCAACTTGATGAAGCTGCTGATTTATTTGAAATCCCTACTTTCGTGGAATGATTAGTAGAAAATAATGATGAACATGTTGAAGACATGGTTTGTTCCATAAGGAATGAACATGATGAAAGAATTTTGGAAAACAATACATTTGCACATTCCAAATATTAAGGGTAACATATGTTTATTTCTGGATTACATTTATTATTTTCATAAAATGTTAGATATTATAATTTTTTTCATTACTTAAATGCATATTAAAACAAATAAGTAGAAATTTTGGTTTATTTTAATTTCGTTTAGTTTAGTTTATCATTTTTACCATTACGTAATTTATATAACTATTGATTTTTTTGAATGAAAATTATATTACCAAATTTACCATGTTTACCATGTTTACCATGTTTACCATGTTTACCATAGTTTACTATAGTTTACCATTAGGTAACATATATGGTTTTTGATTTTGTTGAATGAAACTTACACTATCATGTTCACTATGTTTACCAATATTACCATTGTCTAACACGATTACTATATTTAACATGTTTACTATTATTCAACTTAGTTTAGTTTTCAATTTTGTTTACATTAGTATTATAATATTTGAATTTGTATATTTTTTAACTAATATTTTTTTCAGTTGAAGGATAATGACAAATCAATTAATGATCAATCACATGATTCTAGAGATGAGCATCATGATCATACCTCTGGGTAGGAACATTCACATGCGATTCTTGATGTTCCCAAATCTTTCTTATGTGCTCCCATAATGAAAAAGAAGAGTTTAAGAGTTGGTAAATGTGGAGGCACATGTTTTCCAAAATTATAACATGCCTATATCTAAGACAAGATGATACTCATTGAGTTTGGTGAGAATTATATTCAAAGAGGTCAACATGAAAATGATTTTAAGAGTTTTGTATCAACTCAGGATAAAAAGAAAAGTAAGAATTTTGTTTAATGATTGGAGAAGTGTAGGAAAAGAGGTAATATCACATTTTTGGTAGAAGATTTTGGTAATATTATTTTATATTGTTGGACTAATCATTAAATGATTATTGTATAATATGTTTGACATCTTCTTTATTGGATGAAATTTGATATTTTTTAAACTAGAGCATTCATGAGGAAATGATTACTAATGGCGGCTAGGAGATGGAGGGATTTCAAATCAACCCTGATATCTGATTTCATTTTTGGTCATAAGAATCATGAAAATCCATGTCATATATATATTTTCATATATGAAGACACATGGAGAAATTTTGATGAAAGTAGAAGAAAAGAATTATTTTTTTGTAAAAGAAATGTATACATTTATAATATTTCTTATATAAATGATCTTATTAATGTTTTATTAATGATTTATTAATCATAATTTTTAGAAAACAAGGAAATATCATCAGGAGATCCAATCTAAAATTGTATACCCTCATAGTTTATCTCAAGGAGGGTATACATTATTGGAAGAACAAATGATGGCAGAAAAATTTAAAAAAATGAGAGCTGAGTTTTCAAGCTCTGGGGAGTTTTCCCCTCAATCCCCTCTATATGGAAATGAAAAATAGAAGATATTTCAGATGGTAAAAAATGGGAAATATATTTTTTAATAACATAGAATCTTAGCGAAGATGATTGTAAGATATTTATTTTATTTAATAAAGATAATCATGTGCTTTATATAATTTGAATCATTATAGAAATGTTAATTAATTAATACAAGATTCTCTAGAGGATCAAAGATCACAAGGGGTATTTTCAGCTTCTGGAAGTCAAGATATTTTATCTCTAGCATTGGGAAAGCAAGAAAACCCTTGCCGTGTATGAGGATATTCGACGAGTTTATCATTTAGAAATGTGTTTCCACGTTCTTCAACTTCTTCAATTGAGGGGTTTTTATCAAAAAAATCCTTGCAGGGTGATATTAATCATACTAATGTGATGATGAAGGAAAATATTAGTGCGTCAGTACAATATATGTTTGCAGACATGAAAAAACAATTTCTGACTGCATTTCTGATTAATTGTTGTTGTGTGCGCTCTCCAAAATATTTATAACTAAGTGTAGCACAGGGGCTAACCTATGCCGTTTTCTGGAGGAGATTTTGTGGTCAATGAAACACAACTTTTAATTCACTTTTTTATATTTTTATTATTTATAATACAAAAAAATGGAGTTATGGTTGTAAAAATGAGAATACAAGATAAGGTAATGTAAACATGCAATGCATAATGCAGACAAAATGATTTTAGACAGAGAGAAGATATTTCTGATAGAATCACCCAGATTGAACCTTCATTGTCTCATTATCAGTTTCATATTTAATTCATAAACACAGTCCATATTATGTGTTAATATACTCTTTTATATGTGGTTGTGAATAAACAGTGCCCTCAACGATCACTGAGAGACCACACATCCACCTCCTCGATCGAGGGAAAATATTATAAAAGAGAAAGTGGAGCCTTAGGTGGCAAGATGAGACACAAAGGAGCCTTACCCACTAAGATCTACCTTGACCTAACTTCAGTAAAATAAGAAACACTGAACTTTAATATTCATTGACTTGGGTTCAACACTGTACTGATCCCCCAGAAAGTTCCACGGGTAATCTACTCATGATCATAAGTAGAAGAGATCACGATGGAGAAGAATGGGGTGGAAAAACAAAAGATAAAAAAATGAGAATGATATGAAGAAGATAAAAATATATTAAAAATGAATAATAATATTAAAATCTATGGAAACTAAAAACTAGTGAAAAATGGCCACACATAAGTTTTATGCTTTGAGAAGGGGTGAGGATACATATTTATAGGGAGATGAGGTGAAAGAATTATCACCAAAATCGCCCTCCAAATGATTCCACATGGATGTCCCAATAGATGGCCAAATTCGTAACTAGTTTCTTCATAAAAGATGTTCCATAATTTCTTCTATATTCACCCTCAAAATATGATATTTATTCGCCCTCATAAGTAGGTGTTATGGCCAATTTAATCCAAGATATTTAATCTGTCCATTTGACTAGGCAAATTCAATTTCTTCAACTTCCCTAGACATTATGACCCTCCAAAACAACTATTCACATTTTGGAACCTTAATAACTGTTGTTAAACACTATCTCGCGTCTCACCACATAATATGGTTCATTTTGGATGCATTTTCATGATGTTAGGAATTTATTACCTAATAGAACCTTTTCTTCCTGGTGAGATGTTTCATCTTCCACATGTTATGAGCATTCTAGTAATTCTTTAATGAGGGTCTTTTGACAAGTAATTCATCATGGATGCACCTTATTTAATCCTATTTCCTTTATATCTAGAATAAATTCCTTTGGAGTTGTGTGCGCCGAGTTATGCATCTGTTACGTTGGTGGAACCCATTTTTTCCACCTAGAAAAATCTTCAACTTCAATGATTTGTTACGGCCTCTAGGTGATCGATTTATCCCATGTTCCACATGACAAATATGAATGCAATTGAATAAGTATTGTAACAAAATTTTAATCACAAGATTAGGACATATATTTTATTAAAAATTTCTAAAATACCCCTGTGATAACAATATGTTAAAATTGCAGAATTTAGGCCATTTTTGAATTTGAGCTCAATATAACACTAAAACCTAAAAATGTCACAATTACCCACACAATAACACTATGGTGGGATTATAAAAAATTATTTACAGTATAAAATATATGAAAATTTAAGCTTCATCACTCCCCCACACATAAACATTGCACTCATGGGCAATCATTATACATCCAAATCAAATTTGACACAACAATCAAAAATGAGAAAACTTCACTGATTTTATCAAAAATAAAAGTCCATATTATATCATATATGAAAAACAAGACTATATAATTTTCACTTAAATCTTAAATATTTTTTCTACATCATAAATAAATTCTTGGACCAATCACAACCTACCAAACATTGAATTTTATGTCACACTTCACTCAAGATAAATTGAATCTAGAGTCATACTCATACTTCAAAATCGCATGTATCATCATAGGTTTGTGAAAATTCTCATTTATCTATAGTGTGGAACATGAAAATGAATTTAATCATGATGGATTTAATTAAACGTTCAAATGATTTTGTGGATTAGGGTTGGTGGGAAAATGATTGAAAACGTTTCAGGCAAGAAAGATGAGGTTGGACTTTTTATTACAATGCATCAATAAATCAAGGGAAACACTAGGAATTCCTCTCTAAATCCCACTTTAAAATGTTAAAAACAACACCAACCCCTTTTATGACATGTTAAATTTTCCATGCAGTGATTATAATGAATTATATCATCTATGATCTCCCTTTTTTTCAATGCTCCAGAAAGGCACAACTTTATTTATTTATTTTTCTTTTTCATGGAGTATGAGCTAGAAATTGAATACAATGAATGAATGAAAATTCCTACCCTTGATTTTTGAGAGGTACATGAGTCATAAATGAATGTACAATGATGAATTCAAGCTCATCTCCATTTTTTTTTTCATTTTTTAGGGAGAAATTGATGAAACAAATCAAGAACAATGAAAAGGAGACACATGCCCAATTCTCTTATTATCCACTGCCCAAAGTATTGAAACACACCTCGCACCACCCATAAATGATACAAATCCCAATGAACACACACGAAAGGCCCTTCCCCAGACACTCAAAATTGATATAACCATGAAAAAATACTAAAACTCAGGGTAGGTAAGGAAAAACTGTCTTGCAATGTGGCTTAAACCTATAAGGAAATTAATGGCATCTAAGGGCTTACAAAGGATAAATGTAAAGGTGGGTATGAAGATAAAATGTGGCCAAAGAATGAGATGCCTCAATAATGTCAAATACATTACATGAAATCTAAAGCATCAAAAGAGAAAAATCAAAAATTCTTATTCTCACACAAAATTCAAGTTTCCCACATGAAAATGTGGGTATTAGAAAGCATACATAAAAGTGGTTTAGAATAACTCATTGGATAGGAAAAATATTTTAAGTCAGTGTTTCATAACATTTATTTCAAAAATAATTCCAAATCGTAAAAATGATTGACAATACTATTCAAGAAAACTTTTCTTACATCAAAAATCATTTAAAATTAATTATTTCAAAAATCATTTCAACTCTTTAAAAATAAATTGATGTGTGTAAAGTGATAAGAATATTCATTAAAGATCAAAAATCATTAAAAAATGATAAAAAATGAAAATAGAACAAGAAGAAATAAACAGGTTGAAACTCTCCACAGTTAAATTTTATTACCCCTCATTTCAACTTAACAAAATATAAATATAAAGGTCGAAAAGCCAAGGGAAGGAAATATAAAACCTGGCATTATTTTTGAAGTGGATTCCTAGTGTTAAGATCTTAGCTACTCTTAATAGACCTAGAAAAAATGATATAAAAAAGTGTAAGATAAATAAATAAATAAAGAGAAAGAGAAAGAGAAAAGAGGATAGAACATGTTTTAGACCCCCATGTGGGTGATAGGATTTGATGGCCCCAAGTCAGGCAGTTGCAGTGGATTATCCACAATCAGATGGTGGGTGTGGTTTCCTTGAGATGAACCAGGACATGTGACTTTTCATGATGTCCATGAGTAGACATTGAAGGTAAGGAAACCCAGAGATGATAAGAATGTTCCCAACCCCAAAAAATAAAAAAGATAGATATTAAGGTCCAGAGTGGGAGGGAATAGAAGATAAGGGTGCTCCCTGTTATCTTCTTTGGTGTCCTCCTCTATATGGTATGCCAATTTTTGTTGAGGTGGCAGTCGCAACACCGTCTTCTCTAACTCTTCTTCATTAATCACCACCATTTGGGTAGTCTCATTTATAACATCCACGGTCTGATCCATTTTTCATGTATCATAAATTTCAATAAAGAGATGTCCGAAAACAATTTAGCTTGAAAACAACTAAAATGTGAAGAATTAATAAATAAATCTTCCCTTTCATGTAATTCAATGTGGTAATTGATATTTTCTGTCAAGACAATTAGGAACTCCATATCTTTAGGTGAATATTCTTCATCATCTTCCAAATCAAGATAGAGGTCAAAAGGTTCTGATTGTTCAATATCAAGGATGGGAAAATCAAAATAATGTTATTCCACGATTCTTCCAAAAAATGTTGATCTCCCATAAGTGAATCAGTTGGAATGGGTAAATCAGGGACCTCCACGAGCAATGGTTGAGTACGTGATGATATGATTAAATCTTTTACTAGCTCCTTCTCACCCACCTCAGGTTCTTTGACATAAAAAATTATTGGTGAAATCTCTTCCACCACTTGATCAGGTTCAGGTTCCGGTTATTGTTTCTCTTGACATGTATGTATATATTCATCAATAAACTCTATTTGAATCTCAAATTTTTTTTTCACTATTTCACTAATCCTTTGAAACATAGCTTCAATATTGTTGTAATCATTTTCTGGCACTTGAGATTTATCAGTCCATGCATAAAAATTTGAGTTGACAAACATCATGAACAAACAGATTTTTTTAGTTTTTGAAATTTAAATTTTTTTGGTGTTTCTTTAAATGAAATGAAGAAAAATAATTTACAATATGTGAATATAAATTGTGAGTTAGGTCCACTTGGATGCCCGGAAACAACACCAGTTTGATGAAGCATTGTCGTACACGCTCTCAAAAATATTAATAACTAAGTGTATCATAGGGGCTAACCTAGGTCGTTCTATTGAGGAGCTTTTGTGGTCAATCAATCACTACATAAAAATCACTTTTTTTTTATATTTTTACTATTTATAAGACTAAAATAAATGAAATTTTGGTTTTAAAAAAGATAATACAAGATAAGGTAATGTAAACATGCAATGAAAAATGCAGAAAAAATGATGTTAGATAGAAAGAAGATATTCCTCATGAATCACCCAAATTAAACCTTCATCGTCTCATTATCAGTTTCATATTTAATTAAAAAACACACTCCATAATATGTGTTAATATCCTCTTTTATATGTGTTTGTGAATATAATGTGCTCTCAACGATCACTGAGAGACCGCATATCCACCTCTTCTATCGAGGGAAAATATTGTAAAAGTCAGAGATAATACTCGTGTGGCAAGTGGAGACACAAAGGCACCATACCCACTAATACCCCCTTGAACTAACTCTAATAAAATAATAAATAGTGAAATTTAATATGCATTTACTTGGGTTCAACACTGGATTGATCCCCCGGGAAGTTCCATGGGTTAGCTACGCATGATAACAAGTTAAAGAGTTCATGGTGGAGAAGAATGGGTTGGAAAAACAAAAGTTAAAAAAATGAAAATGATATGAAGAAGAGAAAAATATATTAAAAATGTATATTACTATTAAAATGGATATAAACTAAAAAACAATGAAAAATGGCCACAAATAAGTGCCAATGCTTTGAGAAGGGGTGAGGATACATATTTATAGGGAGATGAGGTGAAAGAATTCTCTCCAAAATCATCCTCCAAATGATTCCGCATGGATGCCCCAATAAATGGTAGAGTTTGTAAGTTTTTTCTTCATAAAATATTTTCTATAATGTCCTCTCCATCAAAAATCCAAATATGATATTTATTGTCCCTTGGATTTAGGAGATATCATTGATTTAATCCGAGACATTTAATCTGTCCATTTCACTAGGCAAATTCAATTGCTTCAAATTCCCTGCCCATTATCACCCAACAAATTGATGGTTCATGCATTGGAACCTTAATATAAGTTGTTTCCCACTTGATTTCGCATCTCTCAACAAAATATAGTTCATTTTGGATAAATATTCACGATTTTATGAATTTATTACCCAATAGAACTGTTTCTAGCTGGTGAGATGTTTCGTCTTCCACATGTTTTGAGCATTCCAATAAAGCCTTAATGAAGGTATTTTGACTGTAAATTCATCATGGATAGGACTTATTGAATCATAGTTTCTTTCAAGGTGGAATCAATGCATTTTTAGGTATGTGCGCCATGTTATGCATCTGTTACGTTGGTGGGGCCCATTCTGTCCGCCCAGAAAAATATTCAACTTCATTAATTTTTTACGGCCCTAGGTGATCTATTCAGCCCATGGTTCAGATGATAAAAATTAATTCAACTAAATATGGAATCTAACAAAATTTCAATCACAAGACTTGGACATATATTTTATGATAAATGTCAAAAACATCCATGTGATAACAATCTGTTAAAATTGTTGAATTTAGTCCATTTTTGCATTTGAGATCAAAATATTACAAAAGGCTAAAAATGTGACAATTACCCAGACAATAACACTATGGTGGTATTATAAACAATTATTTACAGTAAAAAATATATGAAAATTTTAGTTTCATCACCCCCACACTTAAACATTGCACTCTTGAGAAATCATCTTACATCCAAATCAAATTCCACACAACAATCAAAAATGAGAAAATATCAATGATATTATCCAAAATAGAAGTCAATATCGTATCATATATGAAAAACATGCCTCACTCCTTTTAATTTCAATCATTAAAATTAGTTCAACATCCTAAATCAATCCATGTCCCAATCACAACATACCTCACATTGAATTTTATGTCGCTCTTCACTCAAGGGAAATTGAATCTAGAGTTAAACTCATACTTGAAAATCACATGTATCACCATAGGTTTGTAAAAATTCTTCTTTCTCCACAGCATGAAACATGAAAATGAATTTAATCATGAGTGCATCAATTAACTGTTCAAATGATTCATGTGGCTTAGGGTTTTTGGGAATATTATTGAAAAAGTTTCAGGCTAGAAAGAAGAGGTTGGAATTTTAAGTATAGTGCTTGATTAAATCAAGGGAAAACCCCAGAAATTCCTCTCTTAGTCCCACATGAAAATGTGAAAAACAACACCACTCCATTTTATGACATGGTATATTATCTAGGAAGTGATTATAATTAATGATATCATCTATGTTCACCCCTTTTTTTCTATGATCCAGAAAGGCACAACTTTATTTATTTTTTTATTTTTTATGGAGGATGAGCTGAAAATTGAATACAATAAATGAATGAAAATTCGTGACCTTGATTTTTGAGAGGGACATGAATCATAGATTAATGTAAAATGAGTAATTCAAGCGTATCTTCATTTTTTTTATTTTTTAATGGAGAAATTATTGAAATAAATAAAGCACAATGAAAAGGCGAGACATGCCCAATTATCTTAGTATCCACTACCCAAAGTATTTAAACATACTTCGCACCACCCATAAATTATACAGATCCAAACAAATGCACATTAAAGGACCTTCCTCCACACTCAAACTTGAAATAACCATGAAAAAAATACTAAAATTGCGGGTTGGTATAGAAAATGTGGCTAGTAATGTGGCTCAAACCTATAAGGAAATTTTTGGAATCTAAGGGCTTTTGAATGATAAATTTAAAGGTGGGTCTCCAGATATAATGTGGTTATCCAAAGAGATACCTCAATCATTTCAAATACATTCCATGAAATCCAAATTTTCGAAAGAGAAAAATCACAAATTCTGGTTCTCACACAAAATTCATGTTTCCCTCAAAAAAGTGTGGGTATTAAGAAGAATATGTAAAAGTGGTTTAGAATACCTCACAGGATTGGAAAAAGATTTTGACTTATTGTTTCATAGGCATTGATTTTGAAAATCATTCAAACTCATAAAAATGATTGAAAATATAATTCAAGAAGACTATTTTCACATCAACAATCATTTAAAATTAATTATTTCCAAAATCATTTCAACTCATTCAAAATTATTTGATCTGTGAAAAGTTATATGAATATTCATTAAAGATAAAAAAATCCTTAAGAAATGATAAACAAAAATGAAAAGAACACAAGAAGAAATAAATAGGTTGACACTCCCCCACACTTAAATTTTACTACCCCTCATTTCAACTCAAAAAATATATATATAAAGGTAGAAAAGACAAGGGAAGGAAATATACAACCTGACATTATTTTTCATGTGGATTCCTTATGTTAAGCTCTTATCCACTTCCAATAGACATAGAAAATATGAAATAAGAAAAAGTGTCAGATAAATAAATAAATAAAAATAAATAGAAAGAGAAAAGAGGATAGAACATGGTTTAGACCCCCCATGCGGGTTCTAAGATTTCATGTCCCCAATTCAGGAAGTTGTAGTGGATTATCCCCAAGCAGATGGTGGGAGTGGTTTCTTTGAGATGAACCGCCACATGTAAATTTTACTGATGTCCATGAGTAAACACTGAAAGTAAAGAAACCCAACGATGATAAGAATGTTCCCAACCCTGAAGAAATAATAAAGGGAGATATTAATGTCCAGATTGGGAGGAAATAGAAGATAAGGGTGATCCTTATTAACTTCTGTGGTGTCCTCCTCTATATGGTATGCCAATTTTTGTTGAGGAGTTAGTCACACCACCGTATTTCCCAGCTCTTCTTATTCAATCATCACTACTTGGGTAGTATCATTTTTAACATCCACGGTTTTCCCCATATTTCCAGTGTCATAAATGTAAAAGAAATATAAGTCAGAAATCAATTTATCTTGAAAAATATGAAAACGTGAAGAATTAATAAAGAAATATTCCCTTTTCGAGTAATTCAGCTTGGTAATTGATCCTTTCTGGAATAAACCATTGGAAACTCAATATCATTAGGTGAATATTCTTCATCATCTTCCAAATCAAGAGAGAGGTTAAAAGCTTCTTATTGTTTAATATCAAGGATGGGAAAATCATGTTTCGGGTTATCTTTGACATAGTTATTCTTGGATTCTTCAAAAAAATATTGATCTCCCATAAGTGCTTCTGTTGTTATGTGTACATCAGGGACCACCTCGAGGAATGGATGAGTATGGGATGATATGATTAAATCCTTTAGTATCTAATTATCACCCTCCTTAGGTTCTTTGACATAAAAAATGATCGGTGAAATCCCTTCCACCACTTGCTCCAGTTCAGGTTTTTTTTTCTTGTTTCTCTTGACATGCATGTACGTATTCAGCAATAAAATATATTTGAATCTCCAATTTTTTCACGAATTCACTAATCCTTTGAAACTTAGATTTAATATCATTGTAATATTCTTCTAGCACCTGAGATTCATGAGTCTATGCCAAAAACATTGAGTTGAAATAAATCATGAACAAACCGATTTTTTTAGTTTTTGAAATATATAATTTTTTTGATATTTTTTAAATGAAAGGAAGATAAATAATTTAAAATATGTGAATAAAAATAGTGGGTGAATACAACTTGTCTCCCTAGAAACGGATCCAAATTGATTAAGCATTGTCGTGCGTGCGCTAAATAATATTTATAACTAAGTGTAGCACAGGGGAGAACCTAGGTCGTTCTCTTGAGGAGATTTTGTGGTCAATCAATCACTACTTTTAATTCAATTTATTTATATTTTTATTATTTTGAAGACAAAACTAAATGAAATTTTGATTTTGAAAATGAGAATTCATGATAAATTAATGTAAACATGAAATTCATAATGGAGACAAAATGATGTTGGACATAAAAGATATATTCCTGATAGAAGCACCTAGATTGAACCCTCATCGTCTCATTATCAGTTTCATATTTAATTAATAAACACAATCCATCATATGTGTGAATATCCTATTTTATATGTGGTTGTGAATATACAGTGCTCTCAACGATCGCCGAGAGACCGCAGATCCACCTCCCCGATCAAGGGTAAATATTAAAAAAAAGAAAGTTAAGCCTCGGGTGGCAAGTGGAGACACAAAGGTTCCTTACCCACTATGATCCCCCTTCACCTAACACTAATAAAATATGAAACAATGATCTTTAATATGAAATTACTTGGGTTTAACACATTATTTATCTCCCGAGATGTTCCATAGTTTAGCTACTCATGATCACAAGTAGAAGAGATCATAGTGGAGAGGAATGGGGTAGAAAAACAAAAGATAAAAAATGAGAATGATATAAAGAGGAGAAAAATATAGTAAAAATTCATAATACTATTAAAATGGGTGGAAACTACAAAACAATTAAAAATTTACACACATAAATGCCAATTCTTTGAGAAGGGGTAATGATATATATTTATAGGGAGATGAGGTGAAATAATTCTCACCAAATCATCCTCAAAATGATTCCACGTGGATTTCCCAATAAATGGCCGAATTTTGAACTAGTTTATTCATAAAAGATGTTCCATAATGTCTTCTTATTTCACCATCAAAATATGAGATTTTTGTGCCCCCATAAGTAGGCGTTATGGCTGATTTAATCCGAGACATTCAATTTGTCCATTTGACTAGGCAAATTAAATTGCTTCAACTTCCCTTTCCACTATGACCCTCCAAAATGTCAGGTCAGGCATTAAAACCTTCCAAAAGTTTGTTCCCAATTTGATTTAGCGTCCCTCAAAAAATTATGGTTCATTTTGAATGAATTTTCACAACTTTATGAACTTATTACCCAATAGAACTATTTCTGCCTCGTGAGACGTTTCGTCTTCCACATGTTTTGAACATCCCAATAACACCTTAATGAAGGTATATTGACCGGATATTTATCATGGATGCACCTTATTAAATCATATTTCCTTTCCATCTGAACTCAATAAATTTGTAGGTGTGTGCGCTGAGTTATTCATCTGTTACATCGGTGGTTCCCATTCTGTCCGCCCAGAAAAAGCATCAACTTCATTGATTTTTTACAGCCTCGAGGTGATCGATTCATCCCATGGTCCAGAAAAATTTAGGCTATTTTTGCATTTGAGCTCAAAATAATACTAAAACCTAAAAATATGACAATTACCTCTACAATAACACTATGCTGGAATTATAAAAAATTATTAACAGTATAAAATATATGAAAATATGATCTTCATCACTCCCTCACACTTAAATATTGAACTTCTGGGCAATAATCATACATCCAAATCAAATACCACACAACAATAAAAAAACTAGAAAATATCATTGATCTTATCCAAAATAGAATTATATCATGTATCATATATGAAAAACAATATTCTATCATTTTCATTTCAATAATTAAATTTTTTTCAACCGCATAAATCAATCTATGGCCCAATCAAAACCTACATCACTTTGAATTTTATGTTAGTATTCACCCAAGAGAAATTGAATCTTGAGTTATACTCATACTTGAAAATCACATGTATCACCATAGGTTTGTGAAAATTCCTATTTCTCCATAGCATGAAACATGAAAATGAATTTAATAATGAGGGATTTAATAGATGGTTCAAACGATTTTTTGTATTAGGTTTAGTGGGGAAATGATTGAAAATGATTCATGCTAGAAAGAGGAGGTTGGAATTTTTAGTACAATGCATGATTAAATCAAGGGAAAACATAGGAAATTACTCTCTCAATCCCACTTAAAAATGTAAAAAACACCACCACCCCATTTTATGATAAGGTAAATGAGCCAATAAGTGATGATAATGAATGATATCACATATGATCTCCCCCTTATTTCAAAGATCTAGAAAGGCACAACATTATTTTTTTTTATTTTTCATGGAAGATGAGCTGAAAATTTAATACAATGACTGAATGACAATTCATGACCTTGATTTTTCAATGGAAAATGGGTCATAAATAAATGAAAAATAAGTAATTCAAGCTCATCTCCATTTTTTCATTTTTTTTAAATTTGATATTGATGAGACAAATAATGCACAATGAAAAAAAGACACATGCCCAATTCTCTTATTATCCACTACCCAATGTATTAAAACACACCTCATAACACTCATAAATGATACACATCCCAATGAATGCACACAAAAGGCCCTTCCCCCATAATAAACTTTGAAATAACCATGAAAAAATACTAAAAGTTATGGTAGGTAAGGAAAAAGTGGCTCACAGTGTGGCTTAAACCTATAATGAAATTAATGGAATCTAAGGGCTTACGAAGGATAAATGTAAAGGTGAGTCTCATGATAAAATGTGTCCTACCAAATAGATTCTTAAATCATTTCAAATTCATTCCATGAAATCTAAATCCTCGAAAGAGAAAAATCACAAATTTTGGTTCTCACACATAATTCATGTTTACCTCAATAAAGTGTGGGTATTAAGAGGAATATGTAAAAGTGGTTTAGAATACCTCATAGGATTGGAAAAATATTTTGAGTCAGTGTTTCATAGGTACGTATTTCAAAAATCAGTCAAACTCATAAAAATGATTGACAATCTAATTCAAGAAAACTGTTTTTACATCAACAATCATTTAAAAATAATTATTTCAAAAAATCATTTCAACTCTTACAAAATTAATTTATGTGTGAAAAGTGATAAGAATATTCATTAATGATAAAAAATCCTTAAAAATTGATAAAAAAATGAAATTGACACAATAAGAACTAAACAGATTGACACTCCCCCACATTTAAATTTTACTACCCCTCATTTCAACTCAACAAAATATAAATATAAAGGTAGAAAATCCAAGGGAAGGAAATATACAACCTGACATTATTTTTGAAGTGGATGCCTTGAGTTAATCTCTTAGCTACTTATAATAGACCTAGAAAACATGAAATAAAAGATAGTGTAAAATAAATAAATAAATAAAAATAAAGAGAAATAGAAAAGTGGGTAGACCATGGTATAGACCCCTATGTGGGTGCTAGGATTTCATGGCCCCTAGTCAGTAAGGTGCAGTGGATTATCCCCAATAAGATGGTGGGTATGGTTTCTTTGAGATGAACCACCACATGTGACTATTCCCGATGTCCTTGAGTAAAAACTAAAAGTAAAGAAACCCAAAGAATATAAGAACATTCCCAACCATGACGAAATAATAAAGAGAGATATTAAGGTCTAGAGTGGGAGGGAATAAAATACATGGGTTCTCCCTATTAACTTTTGTGTTCTCCTCCTCTATATGGAATGACAATTTTTGTTGAGGAGGAAGTCGCCCCACCATCTTCTCCAACTCTTCTTCTTCAATCACCACCACTTGGTTTGTCTAATTTTTAACATCCACGGTCTTCTCCATTTGTCCTGTATCATATATTTCAAAGAAAGAGAATTCAGAAAACAATTTAGCAAGAAAATGACTAAAACATGAAGAATTAATAAAGAAATATTCCCTTTCAAGTAATTTAGCTTGGTAATATATCTTTTCTGGCACGACCATTGGAAACTCCATCTCATTTGGTGCATATTCTTCATCATATTCTAAATCAACAGAGAGGTCAAAAGGTTACAATTTTTTAATATCAAGGATGTGAAAATCAAGTTTCAGGTTATCTTCCATAATGTTATTTCAGGATTCTTCCAAAAAATGTTGATCTCCCATAAGTGCATATGTCAGAACGTGTACATTAGGGACCTCCTTGAGAAATAGTTGAGTACCGGATGATATGATTATATCCATTAGTAGCTCCTTCTCACCCACTTCAGGTTCTTTAACATAAAAATTGATCGGTGAAATATTTTACACCACTTTTTCATGTTTAGGTTCTGAATCTTATTTCTCATGACATGCATGTACACATTCTGCAATCAACACTATTTTACTAACCATTGCTTCCATGACTACACTAATCATTTGAAACGTAGCTTCAATATCATCGTAATATTCTTCTGACACATAATATTCATCAGTCCATGCATAAAAATTTGAAATAACATATATCATGAACAAATATATTTATTTAGTTATTGAAATTTATAATTTTTTGTGTTTTTTTAAATGAAAGGCAGAAAAATAATTTACAATATGTGCACAATAATAGTGAGTGAATACCACTTGGTTCCTTAGCAACAACGCCAGTTCGATGAAGAGTTGTCTTGGGCGCTCTCTAAAATATTTATAACTAAGTGTAGCATAGGGGATAACCTAGGACATTCTCTGGATGAGCTTTTGTGGTCAATCAATCACTACTTATAATTCACCTTTTTTATATTTTTGATATTTAGAAGAAAAAACTAAATGAAATTTTGGTTTTAAAAATGAGAATACTAGATAATGTATTGTAAAAATCAATGCATAATGCATACAAAATGATGTTAGACAGAAGGAGATATTCTCGATAGAATCACCTAGATTGAACATTCATCATCTCATTATCAGTTTCATATTTAATTAATAAAAAAATCCACAGTATGTCTGAATATACTCTTTTATATTTGGTTTTGAATATATAGTGCTCTCAAGGATCTCCGAGAGACCGCACATCCAGCTCCTTGATCGAGGGAAAATATTATAAAAGAGAAATTTAAGCCTCAACTGGGAAGTGGAGACACAAAGGTACCTTACCCACTAAGATCCCCCTTGAACTAACTATAATAAAATGTGAAACAATTATCTTTAATATGCAATGGCTTGTGTTCAACAATGGATTGATCCCGATGGAAGTTCAACTGGTTAGCTAGTCATGATCAAAAGTAGAAGAGATCACGGTGTTGAAGAAAGTGGTGAAAAAACAAAAGATAAAAAAAATGAGAATGATATGAAGTGTAGAAAAATATATTAAAAATTCATAATACTATTACAATGTATGGAAACTAAGAAAAATGAAAAATGGCCACACATAAGTTCCAATTCTTTGAGAAGGGGTGAGGATACATATTTTTAGGGAGATGAGGTGGAAGAATTCTCTCCAAAACCATCCTCCAAATGATTCAATGTGGATGTCCCAATTATTAGCCGATTTTGTATCTTGTTTCTTCATAAAGGATGTTACATAATGTCCTATCCATTCAACCTCCGAATATGAGATTTATTGGCCCCCGGATGAAGGCTTTATGGCCGATTTAATCGGAGACATTTAATCTGTCCATTTGACTAAGAAAATTCAATTGCTTCAAATTCCCTAGCCATTACGACCATCTGAAAAGTCAGTTAACGCATTTAAACCTTAATAAAAGTTGTTCCACACTTGATTTCTCATCTTTCCAAAAAATATGGTTTATTTTTTATGACTTTGTACATTGTTATGAATTTATTACCCAATAGAACCGTTTCTACCTAGTGAGACATTTCGTCTTCAACATGCTTTAAGCATCTAAATAATTCTTTAATGAGGGTATTTTGACTTGGAATTCATCATGGGCGCGTCTTAATGAGTCATACTTCTTTTTAATCTAGAAAAAATGTATTTAGAGGTGTGTACACAGAGTTATGCATCTGTTATGTCGGTGGGGACCATTCTTTCCGCCAAGAAAACTTTTCAACTTAATTGTTTTTATGGCCTCTAGGTTATCGATTCTGCCCATGATCCAGAAGAAAAAAATGAAGGTAATTAAATAAGGATTCTAAAAAAAATTAATCACAATATTTGGACATATATTTTAGGATAAATGTTAAATATACCCCTGTTATAACAATCTGTTAAAATTGCAGAATTTAGGCCATTTTTTAATTTGAGGTAAAAAAAAATTACTAAAACCTAAAAATGTGACAATTACCCATACATTAACACAATGATGGTATTATAAAAAAATTATTTACTGTATAAAATATATGAAAATTGGAGCTTCAACAAGCTCCCACTCCTCTACCTCCCCTTGCCAACCCCATTATTTATCCTACACCTCATCCAGTAGCTCTCACTCCCTCACCTCAGCCAGTGGAACCCATTTTTTATTATAATCCTCCAACATAGCTTCCTAATTAATGTGAGTTATATTTTGATGATCCTAACCATCATATAGTTACGTATGGATTTGTATATTGTATATAAGGTACAATTCAACATCAAAAGTTAAAGGTAGAGAATCATATGGTCACTGTACAAGATATTATAGACAATTTACCATGGGTACCATTACCTACAGATTAGGTGATGACAGTTGGACATAGTATCAGCCACTTTTTAGTTTGTCCATCCAAAATTATGCGACTCATTACCATTTAGGTATGTATGTTATATCATTTATTTTATTTTTTATTAAAGTTGTTTTAATATTTGAATACTAATATATTTTTCTATTTTTTTTATACGAATAATTCAATGGTAATGAAATAATTTATTGATGAAAACAAAGACAAACAGATATGAATTCAATTATGGATTCTAGTAGTCTTGAATGATTTTCATGATATTCAAAGTTTTTGGTGGATCCTTATGAGTTTCCAATGGAAGCGCATGTTTGTGGACGTGCAATAAATGTGGGGATTGTGAAAAATGATATCATGGAGCTTGTTATTGGAGATATGTTGGGAATCAATGTCGTGAAACTTTTTTCCATGTAATTATTAACCCCTTTCAATTAAATTATATTTACTAAAAATATATAATTACATCTGTTTCAAATAAGGTATATTTATAAATTATTTGAGAAGAATGATAAAAAATATGTATATGGATTCATGGACACACATATGATTTCCCTGAAATTGCATGCATTGGAACAGGAATAAATACCACTTTATTTTACTGAATGATTTGAATAGAATATAATTAAATAGTGTTGGATGATTCCTTTTTGTTTGAGGTAAGAAAAACATATGTAGAAAATTTTTCATTATCTTTTAACAAAGAAAACCAATAACCTTAAATTTTTTTATATTAGTGATCTGTGGATGTTATGTATTTTTTCTCGAATGGAGAGAAGACTATATTGGAAATGTTCTGTCCATGGTGATGTACACAGAAAATTTATGAATATGTTTGAAATGTAAGATTCAATTTCTTACTAGTTGTTTATATTATAATGAATTTTACATTTATCCCATTAATATTATTTCATAATAGGGGTTGGGCCTACTTTCGAAAAAACAAAGAGAAAAAAGTGGCAACATCATATATGTAAATGTAAAGGTAAATATCCATTAATAGTCTCTACTTTTTGATATATTACATAAAATTGATATTTTGAACCGACACTCATTTAAAAATTATTTTCATGAACAACAAGGCATCATAAAATGCGGTATTATATGTTAAGATTTATATATGAGATGATTACAACTGGAACAATAATTATCTTTGACAAGGTTATATTAAATTATAAAGATTTCCATAATATTTAATTTAATTTATTCAACATAAAGGATAATTGCTTTCCATTTAATTTTTATCTATTTTACAACTCCCAACCCTATAGTTCTCATGTGGTAAAAAAATAAAAGTGGAATGGTAAAATTGTTTTATAGGTTTGATTGGATTTTACTTTGTTTGTAATGTAAAATGTAATTTTGAGTATTTTAATTATAATTGAGTATCTGGTAGTTTTTTTTATTATATTCATGTTTTTTATTGACATTGTATTCTTTGAATGTTATGTATGTAAATGATTAATTTTTCTCATGTTCTTCTTGTTTTTTTCTAGTTCTGATGTTTTTTTAGATTTTATTATAATATAGTTTTAGTAAACTTTTTTTTGGTTTTTTCTAGTTTTAGGTCTACCATGGTAGAGCATCATAATGGTATTACGGTTTTTTTAAAAAAATTAATTTTTAGTCGGTTATTTTAAAATCGATGTAATAAATGTTTGGGAATATTTTATTACGTCGTTTATTATATAACTGACGTCGTATATACTTTTTTAAGTCGGTTATTTAAGAACCAGCGTGAAAACCCCTTCATAAGATCAATTTATAATGTTAGTTATATAATTACTAATGTGAAAAATTATATACCACATTAGTTATTAAATAACTGATGTGTTAAATCGAGAATCTGAAGGGTTTTCATGCCAGGTATTTTGTAAAAGACGTGAAAATCTATTCATATTTATTCTTTTTATATTTATTTTAAAATAAAAAACATAAAAACAATATTTATAATGTCTCCTTTAATAACATCAGCTAAAAACCGATGTAAAAATTAAAAAATAACCATCATTAAAAACATTTTATTCACTAATGTGGGTGAAAACATGCATGGGTTATGTTTAGGGAAAATTGGTTGAGTGGCTAGTTTGGAACGAGGTGGGTGCTCATGGTGGCACAAAACGTGCATGTGTGAGGCCCATGAGATTCCATTGATGAATGTGCTAACCTCTAACCCCATTTAATTTAAATAAAATTATTTTTTATAGAAATTTTTTTTTTATATCTAGTGTTTGGGGTGTGGGGTCTTTTGTGTTTTTTCTAAGGTTGTGGTGGTGTGTATTGAGTTTGAGAACCCCCATTTTTGAACAATATTTTTAGTTTTTGGTATGTCGGCAAGTAGCGTTGATGTGTTGATTGGTGTTATTTTGCGAGGAATTTTTTGAGAATCACTTGTGGTTTTTCCCCTCATCTGTTTGGTATTGGGGTGTGGTATGTTTTGAAAAAAGGACCAACACAGTTGATTCCATGGTTTGTCTTGATGGCGAGGGTATACCCCAAAAGTTTTAATTGATGATTGAAGTGCGGCCACAAGAGATTTTATATTGGAATATACTTTATTGATCTATAGAAGGAACATAATCTTGATCTATGGATATTGACAATAACCATGTCAATTTTTTGGGTTAACTGAATCCTCCTATAGTAGGAGAGTGGTTGTGGGGGGTTGAAAGACACCATAGTTCCCAAAGTTGCCTAAATTGTCATAGGTGATGTTTGAAACTGTTGTGTCTATTGGTTCTATCTGGAAGTGTTAAATGGGATTTCATGTTAGGAAGGTTAAATCAGTTTGTGGTTGTCAGTGTAGAATGTTTTATTAAAGGGCCCTTGTGTATTTATTCAGTCTCGTTAATGAAAGAGTTCATGTTATCTAGTCGTGTGTAAAATCCGGTCGTTTGAGGATGTAATCGTGACTTGTGGTAATATCATTTTACCTGGTACTCTGTTCAAGGTTCCACTCTTGATAATGTCTATATCACATGGAAGAGTCATTTTTGGTGGTATCTTGTTGCATTGTGTTTTCTTTTAAGGAAAAATGGTGGATGTTGAAGAACCATTTGAGAGATTCTTCTTAAATGAAAGAGTATTTTTATTATTTGAATTTTAAATTCCTTACTATAAACGAAGATGTATTCCATGTTCTTAGTTATGTTGTTTCTTTTTTGGGGTGAAATAGATGATTCATGTGCATCTTCCATTTCCATGTTTCTTTAAAGGTGAGTTTTTATAGCTAATGTATTTTATTGGGTGTCAGGATCATTAGCTCCCGACTGCGGCGTAGTAGATTCTTCAAACATATGGTATCATACCATAGGCATTGGGGTGATTCTTTTCAAGTATTCAGGAAATAAACAGGGGTCTAAGTTATCTTGGTTAAAAGTTAGTATCCATTGTGGTAGGTGGATATGGTTTTTGGTTTTGATTTGGTGGTATCATTTCAAGTGGCCACAGGTGGTGGAATGGGACATGGGGAACCTATCCCACAAATACTTAATTAACATTAGTGGCGAATTCCCTCCTTTTTTACAAGGAGGTGTAGTGGTTTTGTTTTCTCAAATATTGTTCTTGAACCCTAGTGGGTGCAATTATCAGTATGGTTTTTCATGTAAAAATATCATTGTAGTCAATTTTCAATTAGAGTTTTTGTTGGAATCATCCAAGGATGGTAATGTTCAATGGATTGATGCGCCACTTAGTGTCTCTTTTTTATTCTAGTTTCATTGATCGCGCCCCTTGTGGTGTGGATTGGGTCTTATGGGGTATTTTTGATGTCGGCCCATGCAAGATAGTTAAGACGGTTGGTTCTTATGGTGTGGATACCCACCATGGGTCTCATGTAAGTTCTCTTGGAATAATTCTAATGTTAGTCTATCCATTATGGGAGGGAGTCCATTTGGGCCACCCCCTATGGCTGCCTCAGTTTTTTTCTCTATGAATTATGTTTTCTATTATGGTGGGGAGTCTCTCTGGGTCTCCCGATATAAGTGAATCAGTTATGTCCTTGATGTTGTCTTGGTGGTGGGTAGTCTCGTTCAATGTTATATAATGACCAATTTTTTCCTTTAGAAAACTTTGGGGTTTTAGTGAAAAAAATTGGTTTGTCGAAGTATGGTTGTGGTAACACTGACTATTTCTGGATAATAGTTTACATTTTTGTTGCAGAGAGTATCCCTTATTCTTTATGATCAACTGGTGGTGTTTTGGTTTAATAAGGGTAGGAAAAACATGGAAAGTGAGTCCATATTGTTCTATTAGTTTGGTATTGGTTTGAATATGTTATTGATATGGATTTATTGAGGGTAGAGAGATTTAGTGTGGGGTGAATTTTCACACCCAAATTTTCAATTTCATGCTTTTTTTATAATTTTATATTAGTTCATTGTATTCTCTTGGTTTCTGCATTTTCCGGGATTAAATTTTGTGTCTTGGGTTTTTATTATCTAACTAATTATCCTTGTATGTCATCGATGGTATTTGGACATGCCTTTTTTAAAGAGAAGGTATATGTATGAGGTGTCTTAGAATCAAATTTGTGATACTCTTATTGGAGCATTTTTTGGGGCATGATTATTGTGGCAGTTTCTTTAACATTTTAGCTGAACTGTGAGCCCAGTCCCAAATTCGAAAAAAATCATTTATAAATAATTAATTTTTCAACATTTTTCCATCGTTATACTTCTCACACGGAATCCCCTAACCTATTTAAACAACTATATCCATTCACACCCCATATGAGGTAATAATCATGGTGGATTATGGTGCTTTATTCAGACATTGGGAAAACAAGTGGGCCCATTTACATATTTAAGGAAATAATTTATTACATTTATATATCAACCATTATTTTAACATGTTTTGGTCATTCCACCTCTCACATGAGCCCATGAACTCTATACACACCACTATGTTTCATATTCCCACTTGAGAGCACATCATCATCGTTGATTAGGGCTAATTGCCACAAGGTTTCTCAAATCATACAGATTTGAAAATAGAATTTGTTTCTTTCTTAAATAATAATTTTTTTTACCCATTTTACACAATTTTAAACCCCACTTGAACTACCACTCCTAATTTTGACCCCCCATTCAATTTTGGATGCTTCTAGATTTAGCTATTAATGTGTTTTGAGATACTTATTCAAAGTTTATCGTGTATGTGAATTCTTCTCTTGTTCCTTGCAATTCATTATGGTTTCTCCGATACATGAATTTAGAAATATCTAAAAACTAGGGTTTCTTACCTAGGGTTTTATTTTTATTTTACTCATCAAATATTTTGGACTTGTGATCATTTTCACTCCCTTGTGGTGTGATGGTGGTGTGGCGGATATTTCACACAAATATTTAGTTGATTTTAAATAATTGGTAGGTGATTCCATGTGTACGAATTTATGGATGAGTTATATTGCTGAATTTATTTATTTATAATGTAACTATTATGTTTTTTTGTGGTGAGAAAACCATTTTTGTTAGCATTGGTTATGCATTTTATTTTAATGTTTCAATTTTTTTTAAATATGTGTTTTCCATGGTAACTTTTAAGGTATCTATTGGGGTTGTTTTATGGTTCATGAAATCTTTTTATTAAATGGTTCTAGGGATGGAAAATATGGTTTGGTGTGATATTGGTATGTATATGGTTTTTAAAAGAGTGTTTTTAGATGTATTTCATATGCAAGTCCTAGTTACACTTATTGGAATTGTTTTAGGAATATTATGAATCCTTCATTGGTTTATGTATGTGGTGAAATCATGATTGAAAACTATTATGGTAGGAGTGTGATTTATAAATGGTCCCTTTTTATAGAAAAAAAATTTTATGTGATGTGTACCATCTTGGAAATATTTTTTAAAATTTATTAAAAGATTCATTGAATTATGAAAGTGATATGAAACATGTTGTGGGTTGTTTGGGTGTGTGTTTGATGTTACAATAAAGTTGAATGAAAAAGGGGATTATGTGACATGTGTGGGGGAATTTTGTTGTTTTTGTGATTTGTAAATAGAAATTTCATTTGAAAATGATATTTTGTAAGATATGGGACATGATCGACCGCAACGGGGGAAACCCGAGTATCTAGATGGGTGGACGTGTACTTGTATGCTATTGACCTGGAGTGGTTTGGTCCATGTATCATATAAACTGTTTGATGATGAAAACACTAACTAATCTATTATGATGATTTTGGGGACCACTAGGTAATAGGTATGATCCATAATATTGGGTCGTTCATGAGAATAGATATTTGATAAGTTATCCTTCCACCGAGATACGAGGTTCCTAGTGCCCACAACAAACTAGTGCCTAGTGGTGACCCTGTGACTAGTTCTCATTTATTATTTTTTAATCACCATTTTCATATGTTGTGTTATAATGGAAAATTTAGTTTCGTGTACATTATCATTTTATGTATCTTTTCTATAAATATTGTCATTTAAATACAGTTTTCATTTGTAGTAGCATCCTTTGATAAATTATTACTAGCATTTCTTCTGGGATTCTTCTCACACCCTACTTACACCATTGGTTTTATGTATTCTCGGTTATGTTTTTCATATGTTTGGGAAAATCATTTAGTATAGGTGTTTCGTGTTGTTAACTTCAATTCTAGGGGCAGTGTTGTGGAGATAGATTGGGGATGATGTACCATTGTTTTGTGGTGGTACATGAGTTGTTTTTATACTAATTTATATTTTTGGTTATCTTTTGTTTTTTATAAAACCATATATTTCAATTTTAAATTTTATCAAAGGATAGTTTGTATTTAATTTTCAGATTAATTTTATTTATTATTTTTGGTTTTTTAATGCTTCTAAATTCGGGTAAATCATTCCCAAACACTCATTTATCATACTCATGAACTTGAGATAGCCCATGGGGTTTGGGAACACCCATTAGAAGTTTTCATTTACCAGGTCTGATGATGGTTTTGATCGAGACCATATTTGGTTCATGAAGTTACTCATGTGTACGTATGACCTCGCATCTCTGTAATTTTTACATTGGTTCATTTTCCATAACCAACATTATTGATTTGTTTTAAAATTATAATTTATTTATAAATATTATAACTATTACATTATTATTATTTGGAATATGTTAATATAATGACCCCTTTGACCATAGTTCACCTACCAAGGACAGTTTTGGCACATAAATCAAATAATGTCAAAACAATCAACATAAAATTTATTGTTAATGTAATTATATGAAACTTTATAATAAGTGAAATAGAAGTAATAATAAACATGGAAAACTGAATAAAAACAATAATAATTAACTTATGTTAAATATTTAAGAAGATAAATACACATGTGACAAGTCATACTTAAGGTAATGGATTTTCATATTACTTTCTACATCTTTATGATAAATTACATATTCATAACATAGTTATTCTTGCTTGTGTACCTAATTCCCCCTTTTGTATATTATATCATGAATTATTTTATCTTCATGGTATTTAAATTTTTCATTAGGCGACTATTATTTTTTAGTTTTCTTATTCACATATAACAATACATAGAAAGAATTTTTGCCTCACTTTTTACATTTGTGAGATAAAATTCATATTCACCACTTTTTTATTTCGTGTCATGTATAGTATTTACATTTTAGTATATTATATAATGCTTTATTTTATATTAATTTTATTCAATTTTTTCAATTCATGGATAATTTTATTTGGGTTTTTGATACAAATCCTACAACAATTTCAAGGGATTCTTGTCTCACTTTTCCTTCGATGAGGCATACCCCATTTTCACCAATTATTTATTTTATGTGGTTTATATAATTCTCTTTTACATGTTATATCATGAATATAATTTTTCAATTGATATTATAAGTTTAATTTAATGTCATTCCTTCATGGAAATTATGATTCAAATGTTCAAAGTGGTATGAGAGACTTTAGAATGTTTAATGATTAATTTACTGATAAATGTATTTAATTATTTTATTTATAATATATATTTATTTTTCAACTATTAACATTCTCTTGAAACAATCACCACCTTATGATAATTTTTATTTTTCATTCTTTTTATTCTAATTATCCATATTCTTATGTAATAGATATTATTATTTCATAATCCATATTCATTTATCTCAATTGGTGTTCACATTGAAGGTTATTTTAGAAATATGTGGAATATTGTTAAATCCATATATTCTCTTCAACATTGATATTTTTATTGATTAATTAAACCTATTATGCGTTATGTGAGGAATGTATTGGATTTTTTATGTCATGGTAGGGGCATGTTATAGCGCCTCGATGTATCAATAG
The DNA here is from genome assembly GCA_963277665.1 of Viscum album. Lineage (NCBI taxonomy): Eukaryota > Viridiplantae > Streptophyta > Magnoliopsida > Santalales > Viscaceae > Viscum > Viscum album. The sequence continues at coordinate 2,077,705,206 of OY728143.1, read as the reverse complement.
GTTTCATGAGACAAACTTGATATATATTTTTCTGTGGCCATACACAATTATTATATTCTTGGAAAGAGTCCTTGACAATATTATACTCATGTAATATAATTCCAAGTGATTATTAGATTAGATTTAATTTCCATGGTTATGTTTGACCCATATTGATAAAATGGAATGTGTTTTGGTTATATACCATTCCATATTGATTATTCCTTATCTAGTTTTATAAATGGATGGTGTTATAATTTTCATTTTCCTTGCCAAATTGATTATTATTATCAATTCATTAATATTACTACTATAAATATCTTCACTGAGAATTTTATCTCACAATTATTCTGTTTCATTTCACCAGTTTATGTTGAAGAAAATATTTAATGAGTTTCAATGATGTTTATGTTTTAATTTTTTATGAAATATTTTATATCCCCTCTGTAAATTGGGTTTCATGTATGTCATATGGTTTTACAAAACTAAAAAACTGATTGGTCCTTTTGGATTTGATTCCTTATAATCATGTAAATATAATAAAGTAAGGAACAAACTCTGGGATTCTAAACTCAGGGTTCTAAAAATATGTGTAATAATGAATTTTAAGTAATAAAATAATTATGATGATTAATTTTATAATGAATATTAATAAGGTTAAAATTTTATATGTAATGTATCTCAAATATGTCACAATTAAAGGGTCAGAAAAACATCTAGAAATCCATTTTAGGTATTAAATTATACCCAAATGTCTCACCTAATTTTTCCCTACCCAATTCACATAACTCATAAAGGCCACATTAGACCCAATGTGATTCCATTATTAACCATTTCTTAAATATATTTTCCATGAATTTCTTATCCTTTTCACTTATAAAGGGAGATAAATCAGGACCATTCTATCATCCATATTAGTGTATATGTTCTTAATCAGGAATTTCCCTTAATTCTCTCTCTATAAATCAATCCCAAGTACGCTCCAAGAATATAAGGAGTCCTCTATTTATATATGAAATTACTATTAAAAGTAAGGGGTCTCCCTCTAATATTGGTTTCAAGTACTTATTTTGTAATAATATTATAGAGTTTCAATTAATTATTATTTCTTATGATCATAATTAGTCACTTTATATCCAAATTATTCAATATTTAGGGGATAATACCCTTCTATCTCAATAAACCAATTATAAAAAACATTTTGAATATATGTTATTATAGTGAAGTCACACATTGATTATCTCCATCCTATTTTCAATTCAATAATATCCTTTGTTATAAGAATTTATATTTCTATTACATATGCTTACACATGGTCATAATCAATAAATTAATATCCAAATATTATCTAATTAATGATATAATATGTTTATAAAACATTAAACCCATTTCACAATCCTTTTTTTGTAAAGAGATCATGTTACTAAAATCATTCATTTATTTGGATATTCATTAAGAGAATACCAAACTCTATTATTATTCAATGTTATCTATAAATGGGATTATATAAATAATTTTAGACATGAAAAATGTTATGAAATTGATGACTATAATAGTCATGTTTCTTACAATGGAGGCTAATGTGTGATAAATTAGTCAATAAATTTATGTAAGAGGTTTATATAATCTATTTCAGATTCATTGGGTCACATCGATTCTTATATAATTATAATATTATATATTTATTTGATAATAAAATTACCGTATATTATATGGTTTTTCATTTTCATCATTATGGAAATTATTACCTTCATAAATATCTACTTATTTGATAATTGTTTTACATATTAAGAGTCTAATATTGATAAGAATAATTTCCTTTGTTAGAAATGAATATTTCTGGCCGTTTCCATAGATTCCTTCTATTAATGTTCTCCTCCATTTTTTTGAAATATTATATGGATTTATTATTTATTATGAGAATTAATTAACATGTTTTCAAATGTAATATTTGTTAATTTTTTTTAAAACAACTGTCTTTAAACCAAATAATTTTGTAATATTTATTTAATGGGTTTTACAACTTTTTAAAAGATAATGTTTTATCTTCCAGTCCACAACAATTCTGTATTTTCAGTATCTATTATTTTTTACTCCTTATAATGATGTCTTCAAATATATTAACATTACCATATATAAATATACATTTGAATTTAATTTTTAATTCATCTTTTATTATAATGTTTAAAATGTTCTGTGAAGTCTTTTTTATTCGCATTTCCAACCTAAATTACATTTTCCAAAGTAATATTTTGATTATACAATATATTTTATTATAACATGATACCCTTAGGAAGATTGTATTATTTCCATCATATGATATTTTATTAGTATATTGTGTTTTTTTGGGATATTTTATAAAACCCATTCATTTCCCCATAAGTTTATTAAGATACATTTATGATTGTTATTAAGTGTGGAACATATGTATAGATGATGAGGGGTTGGGACATATATCGCCGTCTAATGAATTATTCTATTTTTATATATCATTACATTGTTTTGGATGTATATAATTTGTCTCGTTGAGATAGGTGTTGGAATAATGGGTTTGGTCCGACTTTCAAGAAAGGACATAATTAGTTTGTTCACATCGGTGTGGGAATAATAGTTTTACATGATAAGGTTTTCCAATGATTAGTTTTGTACCACAATTATAAATTATTTGTAATGTTACTGCATGTTTTCAAGATTTATTCCAATTTAATAAAATTCCATATTTTTATGGTTTCACATTACTTATAAAGTATTCCTCCACTGTATATTACGCTCACCTATTATATGATTTTATATATGTGTTTTTAGACTTGTAATATCTTTTATTATTACATAATGATATATTATGATATTATACTAGATTATTTTTTATATAATTATCATCAAAGTCTTTTTGATATTTTTTATGATATGTAATCCTTCATTATGATCTAATTTATGTCTATGATCAGAAACATTATGATATGTTTTCCCATTAAGATTATCTAAGTTATCCCTATTATTATTCATACATTTTCCTGGTTGTGAAGATAATTATAAAATATAATACAACTAGAAAGGATCTATAGTATCACCATTATGGAGAAATATTATCATATTTTGTAAAATAAGATATATATTGGAAATATTTAATATGAAAAACCATTATATCTGTGGTGTATGTCACTATTTATGAGATTTATTATTTAAATCATGATATTATTGTAAGATTTGTTCTCTAATTATTATTTTAAACCCTTTTCCGGATTGTTGTGATGGGTAAGTTATTTTCATATAATACTTATGATAAATATTATAAAAAATAGTGTGACAAATCTAAGTGATGTGTCTACGTATAACATTAAATATTAATGTTATTTGGTAAAGTAGAGATGTTATGGTTTTCTAAAAAATTATATAACTTTGTAGATATAAAAATTCGTTGAATGACCAAGAATAATTATACCTATTGAAAATAATATGGAATCGGGCTTGGTGGATATTAAATTAAAAATGGATTGGTTCATGACAACGAAGCAAACTGTGAACCTTGTTTGGCACATCAATGGGATATTATTTCGATAATCAAATTATCATTAAAGTAAATTAAGATGGATTTGAAAACATATTACTAGTTCAATTATAATTCCCACAATATCTTTCATATATTGAATCCTAGAGATTTATGGGGTAACAATTAAAATATTTTAAAAAATAATCCTTAAAAGATTATAGTTTTATTTTATATACATTAATTATTTTAATTATTATCATTGCAAGTTTTCCATTACTCAAAGTAACTATGAGATTCTGAAATAACTAATTTAACAATGTGTGTGATCGCATAAGCATTAATTAATTAGTTAATTATAGATATATGATGATAAGAATTCGGAGGTGTGAGTAGTATTGGGATAGTTGACCTTATGAGAGGTTAATCTCTTTAAATAATTTTATACAACCCTTTGTAGAGTTTCATGTAATATTATAAATGTATTGGATCTCTCTATATAACAAACATATGAACTATAAATATAATAAAATATCATTTCATATACCAAATAATCCAATTGACATGTACCAATATAGGGATAATTCCAAACTATATGTGGAAGAAAATTATAAAATATAGGTTATGATACCCAATACTGAGGGAATATTGGATTAAATTATTGAGGAATTTGTCATCATTTATGTCATTAATATTGTATTGTAATACATTGATGTATTAACTACTAAATTTTCTGGTCTTTCCCTAGAGTGTGAGGTTGATTTTTCAATCTAAATAATTCCAAGATCTATTCATATATTAAATAATCTACACAGAATGGATCCTACTAAATTTTATGATATAAATAACTAATCAAACACTATATGTACATGGGTTTTCTATTCACTAATGCTATATCAGGCTGTACACATTTCCTCTTTATATAAAATATGAATGGATCGATGCAAATTTTCATTGATTAATATGTGTTCTGAAATACCATAATCAAGAATAGGTATCATTTACCCCATATCAATTATCTATTTATCAATTCATGGATTTTTGATACTTATGAAAGATAGATCTTTTGACTATATAGCACAATTTATCTGTTAAAGTGGAGGATATTTCAAAGATATACTTTTGTATGCTTGGTGGACACTATGAATTTATAGTGATACCATTTTTAATTAAAAACTCATGGTATTATCATGTATCTAATGAATATACTCTTTACATAGTACATTGATAAATTTTATGTTTTATTGATAAATTATATTCTCATATATTCAATGATCACAGAATATCATAGAGATTCATTTTAAATTGTGTTTAATACATTGAGAAAGGATAAATTGTATGCCAAATTTATCAAATGAAAACTTGGGCTATAAAATGTATAAGTCATAGGTTATGTAATCAAAATAAATGTCATATCATAAGATCACTCAATTCTTGTTGTTATCAAGAAACTACTTATACTAATCATTGTAACCATTATCTATAGTTTTCATAGGATATTAGGATATTATTTATCCTTTGGGAGATATTTATCATGACTATAAAATCCAAAAATAAATGTTAACAGCAAGATGAAAGGATCCATTTGATAGAAAAATGTGAAGAATGTTTTATAATAATGAAGAAGTGGATAATCAATTCTCTTATACATACATTTCACTATAGTGGGAACGTTTTTGTAATATACAATTGTTCTTAAATAAATCAAATTAGGTTGTATCCTCATGCATTATGACAAGGTAATTGATATTGATTCACAAAAATTTAGGACTCCAATGAAAACATACATTGTGTATGATTTATATTTAGAATTAGAGATATTTTCTTGGATTATTTCATGAAATTATATTTATGGAGAACTGTAAGATATATACTCTTATCACAAGAAATTGAAATATATGTTAACATAAAATTAATGGACTATGTTCCATAATAGATGGCTGAAACTGAGAATATATTATGACTTCTCAATACATTACAACATAAGGAAGGAAAGTAAGGTGTATATTGTCTTATTAACAAGGAATATGATACTTTATCCATGATGATGATTGAAAAAGTCCCTGAAATCAATTATTTGTAGATTACAAATCATGATTTTATAATGCTATGAGATAAATTCAATCATTCTAAACTGAAATGTCAACCATCTAATCCCATATATATTATTTAAGATAAGTATTAATATATATATATTTTAAAAAAGTTGGTTAATATTTTCTAGTGTAAAATGTTTCTTATTAAATGGATTGGGTTGTATCCTCATCTAGGATGACATGGTTATTTATTTTGATTCAAACCCATTATGGGATACAAAAAACATTCATTGGATGCATGATTTAAATATATAATTAGTGATCCTTTCAATGAAAATTTTATGAAATTATCTACATGGATATATTATTGACATATTTTATGATCACAAGGGCCTAAAATAAATATTTATATAAAATAAATTGAATATTTTCCATATGAGATAGTTGAAATAGCTAAATATATATTTCCATGTGACTGGTTGACACTATGATATTTTAATGATTCCATTTGGAATTATGAAAACAAATACTATATTCATGGATCTAACGAATATGGTCTTTATATACTACCTCAATTAAATTTTATTATCTCTTTAGATGGTGATTGTATATATTCATTTGGACAAATAAGTGAGTATAAATTATTTACAAATTCTGTAAAATACATTGACAAATGATAATTTTTTTCCCAAATTTCAAAATGGAATTTCTAGATAAATAAATCATCATTCCTAGTTTTTGTAATCAAAAGAAAGGACATATAAGAAGATCCATCAAAGCATGATGTAATCATGATATGAAATAGACTGGCCACTGTAACTATGATCTATAGTTTTCTTGGGTAAGTTTGATATTATTGATTCTTCGTGATAAATTCTCCATGACTCCAATATCCAAAAACCATGTAATAATGAAAGGCAGAAATGTTACACTAGAAAAATGAATAAGAACAATGTTTCATGGTACTGAAGATGTGGTCTACCACTAATCATGAAATTACATTACCATATTGTTGGAAAGGGTTTTTATAAAAAAAATTCATAAAAAATGGATTGCATTGTATAATCCTAGGGGTTGATAAAGTAATTGATTTTGATTTATACTAATTAGGTCCTCCTATGAAAACATACTCGATGCATGATTTTGGGCTATCATTAGGGAAATTTTCATTGATGTTTTGATCAAATTATATCTACAGATAAATGTAAGATACTTCTGACCACATGATCTTGAAATATATATAAAAATAAAATTAATTGAATGCATTCCAAAGGATATGGTTGAAATCAATAAAATATAATAACTATTTCAGAATACATGACCACCCAAGGTAGTAAAATAAGGTGGGATATTATATGAACAAGAAGTAATATTTTACTCTATCAATGATGATGATGGAAAAATACCTTACACACATGGATTTGTAGAGAATGAAACCTGAATTCATAATGGGATGAGATAAATTCAATTATTCATAACTGATATATCAAACTTCTAATGACATATAGATTATAGAATACATAAATGAATAAATATATATCTTTAGAATAAGGGGGTGGATATTTTGGTGTTTAACATCAATAACCAAGGATTTATATATTGTTGAACCCAAATTTGTGGCCCATAAACACTGAAATTAAAGAAGGAATTGTTGAATGGTTCTCATTGATTTTCCATATCTATTCTACCAAGAATCATAATGTCATATTTAGATATGAAACAAAACATCAATTGGGAGTGTATGAGGAGAGTGATTTCAGAATATGTACCATGTTTCTTAGAATTCTTGAGAGTTAAGGGGGATAAAAAAATTTAAGTGGCATATTGAAACCATGATACATACTGATTTGGAAGTGGGAAAACATGAATATGATCATCTTCATTGGACTCCCCATAATTTTAAAAGGGAAAAATTCTATTTGGATTAATCTTAATCACCTTATTAAATTTTTATATTTTATTTATATGATAGAATATTTCCTCATTGAACAATAATCAAAGATATATGCACTAGAAGTACTAAGGTACAATGGAGTACCATTATCCATTATATTTGATCAAGATCTTATTCTTACATTGAGGTTCTTGAAATTTCATCAGCAATCATCTGAGATAGAGTGGAGCATTAGATATCCATATCTTCCTCTGACCGATGTTCTGTTTTAGAAAATAATTTTAACACTATAGGATATGAATATTGTTGGTCGGAGTGGATACTCAAGAGGGGGGGGTTGAATTGAGTTCCAATTAAAATTTGTGTTTTAAAATCCTTTACCAAATTCCACCAATTTAAAATACTAATTGAATTGTAGTGAATTTGAATTAAAGAAAACAATCAATTAGATTTTGAAGGGATTGATTAATTCCCAGTTAATATAATCAAAAGATCAGATTAACTTTTGAAACTAACCTAATGATTTACAAATAATGCTAACACTTACTAATTCAATTATCAGAGTATCTTTGAAAATAGTTTAAGTTTTAAAGCACTTAGCAGCGGAAAAAAAGGTTTTAGATAAAACTAAATAAAGCACAGCAGATATGACCAAGTGGTTCAGTCTCAAGATGAGACTTAGTCCTCTCAACAATTTATATAAATTGGATCCACACCCTGGATCGGGGTTCACAATAGTTTACAACTATCCAGGTCAATGATCTCTACATTAGTTTTATGTGGGAAACAAAACAACAGCAAATCCAGCTGTCTAGGTCACACATGACCTCTACCTCTATCCACAGTGGGAAATAAAAGATGTGAAGAGTTGGGTGAGGATTTACAGATCCTCCAGTTAAAGTACAAGAGACAGTGTGTGTGTTAAATACAGCAGATGACACACACTTCTCTAAATATAAATAATAAATCACTAAGAAATATATAGATTTTAGAATGGCTCTAGTGATTGCAGTGTAGCTCTGGACTCCTTCGGATTTGATCAGAAATGGTTCTGTGTCCTCTTCTGGTTTCTGTCTAAAAAATAGAGTGTCATTTGATTGACATCAAGGTTCAGAGATAGTGAAAAAGTAGTTGTTGAAGCTCTTCAAAATCCTCGTGAAAGTGTATGAGCTTCTTTGTCTTATTGATCATGAATTTATATCTCTCTGAGCTCTTCTTGTATGTTCTTCTTCGTGTTTTATTCTATATTGTGTATATTCCCCGTGTATTCTTCATGTGTGTATAGAACGTCGTATCTCTGTTCTCTTGTGCAGCAACAGGGACTTTTATAGCATGAGCTCCAGAAAAGGAAAATGATTTATTTTTTCAGGTACGAGGTACGTTTACCTGACATCCAATAACACATATTAAATAAATGTCAGTGCATTAAAATATACCTGATATGACTATTGGTTAGATTAAATAATGATAAAGAAATTTAGACCGCGTCAGATTCTCTGGAACGGTAGCTTGGGATATCGGTTGCCTTGAGTAATGGTAGGATTTGTATCCGTAGACTCTTGTGTAATGGTAGCCTTTCTATCGGTAAACTTCATGTCTATCGGTAGACTTAATGTACCAGTGACCTTTCGTGTAACGGTAGACTTCCTTTGGTAACTTGTCTATATCGTAGGCTTGTTTTTATCAGTAGGCTTGATGTACCGGCATGCTTGCATAACGGTAGACTTATTGTACCAGTGACTTCTCTGTATCTGTGACATTCACATATCGGTAGGATTTTCATAATGGTGACCTTCACGTATCAGTAGCCTTTTCATATCGATAACCTTCACGTATCGGTAGGCTTGATGTAACGATGACCACTTGTCTGTTTAAGCATTCTATTGGCAGAATGGGTCCAGTTAGAATATATATCCATTTAGTAACCGAATTCTCTAAAGATAATATAAATATTGTAATATATGAATATGTGCGTGGTGTACATAAATAATGAAATAAGCAACTAATAATTAATTAATATAGGATCTTGATCATAATTGAGATTTACAAAAATATACTTGAGCATAATTAAAATATGATTGAGCATAGTTAAAATATGATTGAGCATAGTTGGGATTATCAAAATATAAGTTCAACTAATTCTCCTAGAGGGCTAAACAATCTCCCCCATTTTGATAATCACAACTTATCATAACTTATGCCAAAGTATTAAGAAAATTAAGATACTGTTAGAGGAATCATTTACAAAAAAAAATGCATTACTGGAAAACGTAGTTCACATTTTTCTCTCCCTTTCAATTTCACTTCTAGGTCTCATTTTCCCCCATTTTTCATTATTCTCCCCCTTTGTGATTAACAAAAAGAATGGTAGAATTAGAGAAAGATCATAACATAAAAACAGTAAAGTGGAGAATGTAAGAATAAATATCCATTAAAGTACAAAAAGGTACAAACTGAAAAATCCAGTATTACAACAATAAATACAAGTGAATCCCATCAAAAACATCAAGAATAATGCAAAAATCTTCTTGAACAGAAGTCTTTCCCTTAGGATCAAAATAGGATGTAGGTTCAGTTTGAGTAGAGGGCTTAGGAATAGCTGAAAGAACAACCGGAGGGTCAGCCACTGAAACTATTCCAGATCTGAAATCTATGCTCTTCTGTTTGATCATAGGAGTTATGCTTCGATTAGCCTGAACTGGATTCATCTGAGGTGTAGTCCTAGAGGCAGAGGTAGGAAGGGCAGTAGGTACAATCACAGGTCTGGCATCCAAATGAAAGGCTGGTAGCAAAAAGTTCCTGAAATCCATAATAATACTACCTCCTCTCTCCATTGCTGACAAAAAATGATCTCAATTTTCAATGAATTTATCCAAGGCAGGAGTAAGCTCCCTGAGATTACTAACCTGTTCTCTAAAATCCTGAGTCACTGGAGGCAACTTCATATTTTCTAGAAAGAGCTTGAAATGGTTGGTCATTTGATGCTTCATATAGACCTCAAAATAATCATCCACCTTATTTTCAATTTCCTCTTGAGAAGCAGTAGATGCCCGTAGATGATCACGAACAAAACTACTAACTTCCCTAGTGGTAGAAAGGATCTGAGTATCCCAGGAGCCAGTAGTACTGGCCTTAGCCAACTCTTCCTGAATAACAGTTCGGATCTGGTCAAGGTTCACAGTGGAGTTGGATGAGGGAAGGGGTTCAGTTGAGAAAGCTACTGTTTCCTTGAAATATTGTGTCAGATTACTTACCACCTTCTGAACAAGTTCATCTTGACTGTTCAAATGTTCTTTGAATGATTTCTTAAAAGCCTCAAAACATCCACAAACTATTTTATGACCTCTCTGATATATCTAATATCAGTATGCACTTGGGTTTGAGAGCTGTTCATGGTAGTCAATGGAGAAATCGGTTTTCATAGAGCCACCACAGCTCCTGTCCAACTCTCAATTTGAGTATGGAATACTTTAACTTCATCCACCATGCCTTTCACTGGACTAAAAATAGCACATCCCAGATATAGCTCTAGGGATTTATCCACACTTCTCATTTCATCAACCAGGATTTTCTTCAAATCTTCCACTGATTCTATCAGTTTTTCTTTCATTTCATCCTTTAAGGACTAAAGTTCCTCCTTGGTTGCCAAATTTTCAGCCATAGCAGGCAGTATAACTGATTCTCTTTGGGGCTGATCTTCCTCATCTGAGTCTTTGTAATTAAGTACAAGAACAATGTATCTTGTATCTGATGTCCAACCTTCAATGTAATACAACACTGATACTGAACCAAGATGATCCCCCTCACTTAGAACATTCTCTAGAGGAATCTACTCCAACTGTTCTGCTCGAGGTAATTCTACAACATCTTCTACAACTGCAACAGATTCAATAGCCATGTGCTCTAGGTCATTAATGACTCTCTCATCAACAGATGCATCTTCTACTTCCTGATCAGGCATTGTTCTGACTGTACTATCTATCAAAAGGCTCAAACTGAGCTCTTATTCTTTATTTTCCTCATTATCTGCTTCACCAGCAGCCTCCTTTTCTTCATTAATAACACGATCGGATTCGGTTGCCTCATCCTCTTCAGAGGTGTCCTTAACAACATACTGACATGCTTATTCTTCTTCTGTAGTCTCTGTTTCATTGTACTTCAAAATAATTTCTCTCCTTGGTAGTTCTTTTGGAGGGTTAGCTGCTCCATAGGAAATATTTTGGGGCAAAGGACTAGGAGGTAAATCAGGGTCTAATCCTTCCTCAACTGATGTCTCTTCCTCCTTAGCTTCATCATCACTATAGACCGGTTCTGGCTCATCTAGTCCAAGACCAAGATCCCTCACATCCCTTGGTCTAGAAGGATGATCCATATGAGTGTACTAGTCATAGATTTTTCCATCATCATTAATCCATGATTTCTTCCTAGGGTTCCACCTAACTTTCATAAAATTACAGACAGTCTTGGTGAGACAAAAGTTATCCTTAACTACAACAGTTTCATCTTGAGGTCCAGCTACCTCCTTTGCTTTAAACATAATAGAAATCAACTTAGAAAAGAAAATATCATTGGACTTAGACTTCGGTCTAGTCATTTCTTCAATCTGAATCATATGAAATCGACACAAGTTCACCTTTACTCCATGATTTAACAGATACAACAAATAAATATCCTGAAATCTGAGGGTAGAAAAATCTCTTTTCCTTGGACTAATCACATGCTGAATGAACATGAAAAGCAGTTTTTCCTCCCCTTCCATCTCTGCAGCAATGACCCTTCTAGGAGTTCCATTTCCTATTAACTCTGACAAGGCATCCTCATAATATAAAAATTCACTGGCAGTAGGTATGGATTTGGAATAAAATCCATAATCACCTTCATGAGTAACTTTAAGGTTCTCATCCCATTAAACTGATGAAAAAAAAACGTTTGACTATTCACAAAGGAAATCATCCTATTTTCCTCCTCTGATGTCTCAAAACAGAAAAACTCATAAAACTCATTTACCAGTGCTAGATAATACGGTCCATTATTGTTCATGAAGCATTTGAGCCATCCTTGTTCTTGTAAAACCTTCAGAATCATGGACTTGATTTTGAGCAACCATTACTCACATAATTCCTTTTCCACTACAATTTATCACTTCGATAAATGTGGATTCACGGGATTCCTTCGAACAACATATCTACTGCTTCCACTGGCACCAACATTCATTACTTTCTGCTTCTTAGCTTGTGGCACATCATTCCCTTCATCCACTGAGGGTCGCTTCGCATGGGCCATTTCAGATTCCGAGGCTCAGGGTTTTGCAAGCTTGAGAGGTTTAGGTAGGAGGGATTCAAACAGATGGTTTCGCGGTGATTGAGTGATGTCTAGAGTCAGGTTTAATATCATTTAGGATTCACATGTAAAATAAATATTATATTAACAAGATATTTAATGTCTCGGCCTTAATAAAATAATTTAAAAATAGCGCGAGAGATGTACAGGTGAGGTGTCCTAACGGTGAGGTCTATCCTAATGGTGAGGTTTATCCTAACGTCGAGGTTCATCCTAACAGTGAGGTTTATCCTAACGGTGAGGTTTATCCAAACGGTGAGGTTCACCCTAACGGTGAGGTTCATCCTAATGGTTTAAGAGTAAGTTATCATTGCTAATTCTTGTCTAATGAAACATCATCTTTCTGAATTTAATGGCTTAGTGAAAATATCAGCTAATTGGAGTTCAGTGCCAATAAATTCAAGAGTTATATCACCTCTTTGATAATGATCTCTTAGAAAGTGGAGTCTAACATCAATGTGTTTGGTTCTAGAGTGAGACATAGGGTTATTTGAGATTTTGATCGCACTAGTGTTATCACAGTTAATTGAAACTTGTTTAAACTCAAATCCATAGTCCAATAAAGTGTGTTTCATCCATAAAATCTGTGCACAACAACTACCAGCAGCTATATACTCTGCTTCAGTAGTAGATAATGCAACTGAATTTTGTTTCTTACTACACCATGATAATAGGTACTTTCCAAGTAAATGACATGTTCTGGATGTTCTCTTTCTATCTAACTTGCATCCAGCAAATTTAGCATCTGAATAACATATTAATTCAAATGATTGTTCTTTTGGGTAAAACAGTCCCAAATTGGTAGTGTATTTATGATATTTGAAAATCCTTTTAACCGCAAGTAAGTGTGACTCTTTAGTGTTAGCTTGAAATCTAGCACACATACATACACTAAACCTAATATCAGGTCGACTATCAGTAAGATAAAGTAAATTCCTAATCATACCTCTATAATTAGTTTGATCTACTGGTTTCCTAGTTTCATCAATATCTAATTTACAGGTGGTACTCATATGTGTATCACTTCCCTTAATACTATCCAAACCAAAACGTTTTAATAAATCCTTAGTATATTTACTCTGATTCAAAATAATAACATCTTTAGTTTGAAAGATTTGAAATCCACGAAAATACTTAAGCTCTCCCATTATGCTCATTTCAAACTCATTTTGCATAACCGTTGAAAAATCAGTACATAAAGAATTTTTAGAAGATCCAAAAATAATATCATCAACATAGATTTGTACTGTTAAAACATCTTTTGAAATTCTTTTTATAAAAATATTTGATCAACAATTCCTTTTCTAAATCCTTTTGAAAAAAAAATATTTGTATGTCTTTCATAACAAGCTCTTGGAGCTTATTTTAAACCATATAAAGCTTTAGAAAGTTTAAAAACAAGATTTTGAAAGTGAGTGTTTGAAAAACCAGGTGGTTGTTCAACCAAAACATCTTCAACAATAAAACCATTTAGAAAAGCACTTTTCACATCCATTTGATATAAATTGAAATTCAGATGTGATGCAAAGGAAAGTAAGATCCTAATTGCCTATATTCTAGCTACAAGTGAAAAGGTTCCCTCATAGTCAATTACTTCTTCTTGATTGTAACCTTGTACAACTAGTCTAGCTTTGTTTCTAATGATGTTTCCAGATTCATCAACTTTGTTTCTAAACACCCACTTTGTGCCTATGATTAAAGTGTCCTTAGGTCTTTCTACTAATTTCCAGACTTTATTTCATTCAAATTTATTTAGTTATTCTTGCATAGCTATTACCCAAAATTCATCATTGATAGCATCATTGATAATTTTAGGTTGTAACTGTGAAAGAAAAGCTTGATGTTCAACCTGATTTCGTAGAGAAGCTCTAGTATGTGTTCCTCTATCCAGATTACCTATAAAAATATCTAAGGGACGGTTCTTCAGAATCCTAGTTGGTCTTAAAAAGGTAGGGCTAGAGATTTCAGGTTCCTCAACAGGTTGTGAGTCAACAGAAGTAGGTTCTGGAAAATTTCCAGAACTGGATGTTTTAATTATAGGTCCACTATCTTTATCATTAAGGTCCAAAACAGAGAGATCATCTTCAAGATTTTCAAGAGAGGTCTTAGGTTCATGGGGATCAGTTTCATCAAATTTGATGTGAACAGATTCCTGCACACATTTGGTTCTCTTATTGAAAACTCTATAGGCTTTACTAGAAATAGAGTAACCTAGTAAAATTCCTTCATTAATCGTGGATGCAAACTTGTCAAGATTATCTTTGGTATTAAGAATAAAGACTTTGCAAACAAAAAACTTGAAGTAGTTAACCTTAGGTTTCTTGTGGTTCCACAACTCATAAGGGGTCTTCTTAAGAACATTTTTGATCAAGACTCTATTGATAATATAACAAGCTGTATTGACAGATTCAGCCCAAAAATAAACAGGTACGTCATACTCACTGAGCATGGTTCTGGAAATTTCCTAAAGGGTTCTATTCCTCCTTTCTACTACACCATTCTGTTGAGGTGTCCTAGGGGCAGAGTAATTGTG
Source organism: Viscum album (assembly GCA_963277665.1). Classification (NCBI taxonomy): domain Eukaryota; kingdom Viridiplantae; phylum Streptophyta; class Magnoliopsida; order Santalales; family Viscaceae; genus Viscum; species Viscum album. Next base: position 2,077,689,937 of record OY728143.1, on the reverse strand, counting down.
ACTATAGCCATTGTGTGAGCAGTAGGATTCAGACTCATGATTTTCAAACTCACGACCATGATCACTTCTCAAGGTTTTAATCTTAAGTCTACTATGGTTCTCTACAGACTTGGAAAATTTAACAAAGTAAGAACAAGCTTCACTTTTGTGAGCTAGAAAATATACCCAAGTATACCTAGAATAGTCATCTACTAGAACATAGACATAGTGCTTCCCATTTAAACTAGAAACTCTGGAAGGTCCAAACAAATCCATGTGAACCAAATCGAGAGGTTGAGAGGGTGACACTTATTTCTTTGATTTGAAAGAAACTTTATGTTTCTTTCCCTTTTGACAGGGATTACAAACATTATCTGTTGGGAATTCATGTTTTGGTAGGTCTCTAACTAAGTTCTTCATGGTAAGTTTTCTAAGTGAATGTACATTTTAGTGTCCTAATCTTCTGTGCCAAAACCAAGACTCTTTACGAAAAGCATTTAAAAAAGTAATATTTTTCATAGCTAAAGAATTTAAATCAACAGCATAGACATTTTCATTTCGCAAGGCAAAAAATACCAAAGAATTTTTAGAATTAAAAACATTGCAAGAATCATTTTCAAATTTAACAATAAAACCATCATCACATAATTGAGAAATACTTAGTAGATTATATTTAAGTCCATCAAAAAATAGAACATTAGAAATTAATACTAAGTTAGTGTTACCAATCTGGCCAAAGCTGATGATTTTCCCTTTAGAATTATCACCAAAAGTGACAAAACCTCTATCAACTCTGACTAAGATTTTAAAACATGAGAAGTCTCCTGACATATGTCTTGAACATCCACTGTCCAAGTACCAAGTCTTTCTACAGGAGCTCTTTAAGCAGGTTCCCTAAAAAACATATCAAGATAGGAAATGATTTTGGTACCCATATTTTCTTGGGTCCAGACAGGTTAGCCAATATAACTTTAGGTACCCAAATTTGTCTTATGGGTCTCATTAAATCTGCAGAATCAGTAGATTTAGATAGATAAACCTTATTATATCTGTAACTATGAATATAACTAGTTGAAGAATATGGACATCCAGAACTATAACTATCTACATTCTGTCCAGATTTAAGAATAAATCGAGTTTTGGTAATTTTTCTTTGTCCAGGTTGGTATCCTATGCCAGTAGTAGATCTAGGTGCAATCTTCAAACCTAGCATTTGAGTAAGAGTATATTTTCCATTTGTGAACTTCTCTAAATACTTACTAAGTTGCTCATTCGACAATTTCAGTTCTGTGTTTTCTTTAAGAAACTGAGCATTCTTTTCCATTTATGTTTCAAGATCAGATTTATGTTTAATAGTTAAAGCATACTATTTCTTTAAACCATTGTATTTTTCTTTCAGATTGTTACAGGTTTCATCCCACATATCATAGTATTAAAATAGTTCAGATTTTGACATATTTTCAGAATCAAAATCTTCTCCAGAATAATAAAAATTTAATGTAGGAGTTTTAGATGTTACCTCAGAAGTGTTTTTCATAAAACACATGTTTGACTTATTTCTGTTTTCAGTCTCAGAAGCTTCAGATTCACTGGATCTATTCTCAGAAGCACTCCAAGTAGATTTCATGGCTTTCTTATACATATTTTCCTTATACTCATACCTCTTATTTTATTTCAACTTTGGACAGTCTGATTTTATATGTCCTTTTCTTTTACATTCATAGTAGAAAACTTCATCATATTTCTCAGATTTCTTCCAGTCCTTTTTTCTAGTGTCCCTTGTTGTCATACTTACCTTTGTAATTTGATTTTCTGAAAAACTTCTTTTTCCTATAAAACTTCTTAAATCTTCTGGCTATGTGAGCCATTTCTGCATCACTGTCAGATGAAATTTCACTTTCTTCACAGCTTGAGCTATCACTTACAGCTTGAAGTTTCTCCTTATCCTTGTTCTTTTATGTAGAAGTCTTGATGGCAACTGACTTCCTTTTTGGTTCATCTTATTCTTCTTTGTTTACCTTAAGCTCTTATTCATACATCATCAACTTACCAAGAAGTTACTTAACTGGAAGTTCACCAATATCACAAGATTATATAATTGAAACAGAAGTGCCCATCCATCTTTCAGGTAGGCATCTCAAAATTCTCATGATCTGCTCCTTTGATGGAATATCCTTTCCCAGTGAGATCATTGTGTTGACAATTTCGTTAAACCTGATATACATATCAGAAATGGGTTCATCAGGCTTAATCTTAAAATTATCATATTTAATAGTATATGTGTTCAATCTCATTTCCTTAACATTAGTTGTTGCTTCATGAGAAACACTTAAGGTATCCCAAATTTCATGTGCAGTCTTACAAGCATATATTCTATTAAATTCCTCATCTCCTAAAGCACAATACAGAGCATTCATAGCTTTTCAATTATTATTATAGGCTGTCTTAGTAGCTTCATTCCAAGTTGATCTAACAGTAGTAGGAATTTTATATTCTGATTCTATGGCAGTCCAAATATCAAAACCCATGATTTCTAAATTAATTTTCATATTAATATTCCATTGATCACAATTGTTTACATTGAAAAATGGTGTTATATTAGTAGCAACACCTTCAAGTCTGTTATCCATGATAGCTAGGTTAAAGTAGAAATTTTAAAGAGATAAAAATTTAGCAATAATAGAAATTTTAAGAACATTAAAATACAACTAAAATCACAGTTGAAAAACAGAGTACTTCATAAAATATTTTAAAATCCTATGATACCAAATGTTGGTCGGAGTGGATACTCAAGAGGGGGGGTGAGTTGAGTTCCAATTAAAATTTCTATTTTAAAATACATTACCAAATTCCCCCAATTTAAAATACTAATTGAATTGTAATGAATTTGAATTAATGAAAACATTCAATTAGATTCTCAAGGGATTGATTAATTCCCTGTTAATATAATCAAAATATCATATTAGCTTTTGATACTAACCTAATGATTTACAAATAATGCAAACACTTGATAATTGAATTATCATAGTAGCTTTGAAAACAGTTTAAGTTTTAAAGCACTTAACAACGGAATAAAAGTTTTTAGATAAAACTAAATAAAGCACAACAGATATGACCAAGAGGTCCAGTTTCAAGCCGAGACATAGTCCTCTCAAAATTTATATAAATTGGATCCACACCCTGGATTGGGGTTCATAACAATTTACAACTGTCCAGGTTAATGACCTCTACCATAGTTCTATATGGGAAACAAAACAACAACAAATCCAACTGTCCAGGTCACACACGACCTCTACCACTACCCACAGTGGGAAATAAAAGATGTAAAGAGTTGGGGGATGATTTACAGATCCTACAGTAAAATTACAGGAGACAGTGTGTGTGTGTAAAATACAGTAGATGACACACACTACTATAAATGTAAATAATAAATCACTGAGCAAGATATAGAGTTTAGAATGGATCAAGTGATTGAAGTGTAGCTATGGACTCCTTCGGATTTGATCAGAAATGGTTCTGAGTCCTCTTCTAGTTTTGGTCTGAAAAACAGAGTGTTGTTTGCTTGACATCAAGGTTGAGAGACAGTGAAAAAGTAGTCAATGAAGCTCTTCAAAATCCTCGTGAAAGTGTATGAGCTTCTGTGTCTTATTGATCATGTATGTATATCTCTCTGATCTCTTCTTGTATGTTATTCTTCATGTTTTCTTCTATCTTGTGTATATTCCCCGTGTATTCTGCATGTGTGTATAGAATGTCGTATCTCTGTTCTCTTGTGCAGCAACATGGAATTTTATAGCACGGCCTCCGGCCAAAGAAAATGATTTCTTTTTGCAGGTACGAGGTACTGTTCCTTGACATCCAACAACACACATTAAATAAATTTCAGTGCATTAAAATATACCAGATATGACCATTGGTTAGATTAAATAAAGATAAATAAATTTAGATAGCGTCAGATTCTCTGGAACAGTAGCTTTGGATATCGGTAGCCTTGAGTAATGGTAGGCTTTGTATCGGTAGACTCATGTGTAATGGTAGCCTTTCTATCGGTAGACTTCATGTATGTTGGTAGACTTAATGTACTGGTGACCTTTCGTGTAACGGTAGACTTCCTTCGGTAAATTGTCTGTATCAGTAAGCTTGTCTATATCGGTAGGCTTTATGTACCGGCAGGCTTGGATAACGGTAGTCTTGTTGTACCAGTGACTTGTCTGTATCGGTGACTTTCACATATTGGTAGGGTTTGTATAACGGTGACCTTCACGTATCGGTAGCATTTTAATATCGGTAACCTTCACGTATCGGTAGGCTTGATGGAACGGTGACCACTTGTCTGTTTAAGCATTCCATTGGCAGAATGGGTGAAGTTATAATATATATCCATTTATTAATCGAATTCTCTGAAGATAATATAAATATTGTAATATATTAATATGTGCATGGTGTACATAAATAATGAAATAATTAACTAATCATTAATTAATATAGGAACTTGAACATAATTGAGATTATCAAAAATATACTTGAGAATAATTAAAATATGATTGAGCATAGATAAAATATGATTGAGCATAGTTGGAATTATCAAAATATAAGTTCAGCTAATTCTCCTAGAGGGCTCAACAAATATATATTATTTGATGGATTTACAAGTATGTTTGGATAAACACATAACCATAATAGAGTTCTCATATGATAATAAATTGCATTATTTTATTTTGATGTTACTATATGGGGCTCTGATTAGGTAGTGAAATTGGACTCAAACTTATTGGGATGAATTTGGAGAGAGGAACCTGATATGTTCTGACCTTCTCCTTAAAATTATAGATATCATACATTTAATTAAAAAATATTGGAAAGAGGCATGATGTCAACAGAAGAATTATGAAGATGATCATTGACTAGGTCTAGTGTTTTATGTCTGTGAAAATGTGTTCCTTTGGATTTGTACGAGGATGAATGTATTGAGATTTTAGATGAATGTCATGGTTAAGACAAGATATATTAGTCCCTTCAAAGCTCTTGATTTCCTCTCAGTCATATACTACTTCTTATAACTCCATACACACCACAAAAAAAGAACATTATGTATTCCAAATATATCTTTAGAGAATTTATATAAAGTCCCTTAATAAGTTCTATGCTTAGAATCAATGAAACCTGATCATTATATATCATTAAGAAAACTAGTGGAAGTTATAGATCAATGGGACAATGTGTTGTGGAACAATAACACTCATATGTTCAATTTTCTATGGAAGAATCATAAATTTCATGGCATTACATAGGAAGTTGAGAATTTCATGATAGACAATTACCGTCATTTTTTAATTCCTTTTGGAAAATTTTCATGGAATGAATTTTTTTTATGTTGGAAATAATATAATGATAACGGATTTTATAAATTACAATTCTATAATAATATAACAAGTGAGTGATTTATAATGCATGTATCACTGAACTAAAATATTTTTTTTATCATAATAAAATTATTAAATATTACTATCATATTATAACTATTAATGTGATGGGTATCCCTAAATGTAAAAAAATTGTAAAAAAATTAATATTATATATAAAAAATCAAAGGTCGTGTTATATAAAAATAATATATGACTCTTAATATTTTTATGAAAACTTATATTTAAATTATATTTTACAAATTTTAGAAATTGGACAAGAAAAAATAGTTTTCAAATATATAATCAGTATTTCCATGTTATATACAAATTTCAATTATACTTTTATGTATAAATATTATGTTTCTTTTGGTAAATATTAGTGACCCTATAAAACAGTTATTTCTCAATGAATATAACATTTCTAAAAATAATTTATCTTTCTAAATGAAACAAATATATTTTATTATAAGAATCTATTATTATGTTTAGAAATATATTTAATTAATTAAAAAAATATAATTGGTTACCAATTCTTTCATAATACTAAAAAAACCTAATGACTAAAATAAAACATTCTAGGAAATTTTTTTTTTCTAAAAATCATATGATCATTTTTAAAAGTTAATTTTATCATATTAATAAATTTAACTATGTTAAATGGATATCACATTTTGATTCATTAAATAAAATTTTTTAAACATGTTTAATGTAATAATTTTATTAATTAAATAATTTCAATGATTAAAGTTTTAGTCAAAAATAATAAGGGTAAAAATTGGTTAGTAATGTATGTAAAATTTTTAATAATTAAAATGTCATATAATAATTTTAGAAGTATTGTTTGGTGTTAAATCCCATACCAAATTTCTCAACAACCATATCTCACCCTAATTATCCAAAATAACCAAACCCAACTAACACCCCATGTGATTCCATTATTACAACTAACTTAAGTAGCTTTTTCAGTGTAAAATTAACTCTTTTTAGATATATAAATAGCACAGTCCCTTCCATTATCCCATTTATATCAACCCCAATGTACTTGATCTATAATTGAACATTATTTTAAATCTATAAATCTATTATAAGTGTTTACTATGGTTCTAATAATTCCTTTGATACATTAAGAAGCTGAATAGAAATTGAAGATTTCTTTTCCTCCTCCTTTTTATTAGTATACATTTTTTTGTCATTTGATATTTGAGATTCAAGTGATTTCCATATATAATTTATATAATTAATACATTACTATCCAAATAATTCTCTATTTATTAGAGGCTACACATATCTATCATTAATCCAATATATATAACTTTTAATATAGTAGATATATAGTATAAACAACTTCTTAATTCACTCCCAGATTTTTTCAATTTATGAACCACCTTTGTAAAATACATTATGTTTCATAGTGATTATTCATATATATGTCCATAATTAATCCTTTACCATGAAAATGATTTATTATTAATGATATTATCCATTTATCAATCATTAAACAAATTTTATAATCAATTTTCATGTAAGCATCTTACTTCAAAATCCATTCCTTGATTTTTTATTGTCATTATTAGTACTGAAATAAAATATCATTCAATGGTATACATATAAATGAATTATATAAAAGGATAGGGATATAAAAATGATAATAAAACTATTTACTTGTATAGTTTTTAATAAATGAGGCTTGAGTGAGATGAACTATATGAGAATTCAATTTAAGAATTCCGTTGAATCAATTTACAATTCATTAGGTCACAACATTTAACAAATGAATATATTTTTTAAGATAATATAGATCCTTAAATTTAAATTTTTTCATTATTATTTAATTTTTTATTACTTATCATATTCAATAACTACTAATTTTATACCCATGTTTTGAATTAAATGTATAATTTGTTTATGAATACCTACTATTAGTACTAATGAATATTTCATAACTACCATATTTTTAATCATATAAGTGTTCATGCGATTTTTTTTGGAAATATAGTATTGAATATTTTATGTGATTCCCATAATTATCACACCTATTTTATAAAAGAATATTCTTTTATTGATTTTTATTCTGTGGGTTTTCACATAAATATATTACAAAATATTTATAAAATGGTTCTACGTTCTTAAAGAATAAAAAGGCATACCATTCACTCAATAATTTTTTTGATAACATATATGTATTTAAAGTATCTTTTATTTGGATGAATTTATAACATTATAATAAAATTTCTTCTCGATCCCTTATAAATTTTTTTCATGCAATTTTCAATTATACATATTTAACTAATTTTAAACGGTCTTTTTAAAACATTTTCAGTTCTATTTTTCTACTAATGAATTTATTTCAGGAAGAGACTCATTGATATTATTTTATATTTTATTATGAAAATAATACATTCTAAAAAATGTGATTAATGATATTTTATGGTCTTCTATTATAATTTTTATTAAAACCAATATTCATCCATGGGTTCATTAAAATATGTTTGTGATTTATTTTAATTGGCAGACATATTATTGGATGATGATTTTTGGAATTCAATATCTGTATATAATTCATTAGTTTATATTTATATATATTGAGATAAAAATAAGTGAAAATAATGATCATGTTCAAACAGGCTTGTGAAAATTGGGTTTCCCACATTTTTAGGCATAACCATAATGAGTTTTTTCACATTGGTATGGACATAATGCATGTGGGAATAATGGTTATCCTATTATTATTGTTATCAAAACTATGAAATTAGGATATTGAAGAAAATTTATTTCCTTCTTATTTTTTAGATATCATAGTATTTTATATTGTTACAATATTTTATGTAAACCAAAAAAATATGCTCATCACTTATCAGGAACCCCCTTGCTCTATTCCAACCAGAACATTTAGCAGCTCACCACTTGCTTGTGTGAAGCAACCTGACCGAGTCCATAATCTCATGAATGAATATCATCATCTCACACAAGTGAACACAACTTTATCCTTTCCATCCAAATTAATCCTATATGAACTCTCAATGGAAACATCCCCACTCAATGATTTCACAGATAACCATTAAAGAATAATGGAATACACCTTATAGTTCTGTGCAATTAGAATTAGAACACTCTAGTAGGTAATCATATTTATCTCTTTAAAAATATAAATATATTGGGGTGATAGATTCTATGAGACCATTATTTTCCTATGAATGAAAAAAATTATATTTCTATTTAGTTATTTTAGACATTCTCTTTGAGTGGCTCCTTGAATTTATCATGCAGGTGAATTAAATCATCAATAGAAGTGTCATAAAATATCCAATATTCTATTCCATTAGAAATCATGTTACACCATTTCAAATAAACCAAATTATTCATCATTATCCACAATATTACTATGATATATGTAATTAATTATTTATAACTGCTAATTTCGATAAAATTAGTAAATAGTAAAAGTGATCTCTTATTGAACACAAAAATAAATTGAGTGATTCATGTTCATAAATATTTTACCAATAGATATTAGTTTTTAATTATTTAAAAATTACCTAATTAATACCAATAAATTAATAAATCTGACTAATATACCATATAAATTCAATTTATATTACACTTTTGAAATGATTCAAGAAAATAAAGTATTCATATATTTATTTTATGTTTATTGTAAACACCAAAAACTTTTTATATAATCAAATTTCTTTTAAATATAAGTATATAATTTCATTATATATAATAGTTAATCCTCCAGGAATGTATTATATTTTGGATCTATTAATAGTTTCCAAGAATGAAACTGGATTAATTAGAGGTATATCAAATTTAAAATGACATTCATATTTTTTTGTATGATTTTAACAATTATAATATTTTTTTCTTATTTTCCTGTTGGAATCTCATTGATTAATGAAACTAAAATGGGTTTTCATCATAAAAAATTATTTTCATAAATGATTACTATATTTTTGTAGAATCCTAAATAAATAAAAATAAACAAAATTTCCATTTCTAACTTTTTCACCATGAGATTTAATAAATTCCGTATAATGTTGTTATCTATTCTAATGGATTATCAAATATTATACACTAATTGGAATTAACCATATACAAATAAAATATATTATTAAAATATTATATAATCTAAATAATTGATATATTTTTTTTATTTTGAAATAATCAATTAAATAATCATTTAATTATTAATCTACAATTCTTTAATGTTAAATGATGTATAATAAAATATTCCTCACATTATGTTCACAAACATCAAATTTTATAATCCCTTTAAGAAAAAATATAACCGAAATAGAAAAAATATTGTCAATTTAATTTATAATCCATAATTAATTTTTTTCTATAATGATACGTTAATTTTTAAATTACTTATTCAATTATCTTGTAACCATGCCTTACGAATATGTTCATAGAAGTCAGATGGATGATAAATGAATCCTCCTATGGTAATTTGAACATATCACATATGATTATACCTATGAATATCATATCTTCCTAATGAATATTTATAAACATTAGACATATCTTGTTTATTATTTACATTCATTTTAAAGAAGGATGTTGGAATTCATATAGATTTAATTACAAATTTTTTAATAGTTACCCTTTAAGGTAGTTGACCGGAATTTATATTAAATTTGTTTTAATAATTTCTAAATATAAATAGTTATCTCTTTTACATACATACATTAGTATAATTAGATAAAATTATTGTTTTTATCATGATTTTAAATATTTTATTATTTTTCATGATGAAATTTATAATAATCTTTTGGGTGTTTTTCAAAGTAAAGAAAAGTTTTTTAAAATTATGTGATGTAAAAGTAAATAATCATTCAAAATTAATGGTTTTAAAATGATAGTCTTATTAATAATAATATTTTAATTGTATATTCTAATAAATTGTTTGTAAAATAAGAATACCTTGGAAATATATAATTTTGAGAATGATCTAGGATACTTTGTTTTTAAATGAAACATATTATAATGTTGAATTATTTTTAAAAAATAATAATGATATCAAATATTGAATGAAATAGAGATTAATAATTATTCCTTGCTATTAGAATAAATAAATAATTATTTATTTTACATTGAAATTACACTTTTTTTTAAATGTCAATACTTAATAATCTGCCTATTATATTCTTCATTGTGATTTTAGCTACGTCATTAAATTTATATATAGTAGTTATAAAAAATTGATGTGTATGAAGGAATATTAATCGAATAAGTATAATATATTTATTTTTATTTTTATAATTTAGATCAATATTTAAAATAATTTAACAATAATTTGATGGTCAAGAAATAATTTTTTTTTGAATGGTGAATATAATATGGCTCAATGTATAATGATTATTATAAATATATAATCTTTCTAAAAAATTAGAATAATTATTTAAGTTATAATTTTAATAGACATACTGATTTAATTTATTTTAAATGTTTTCATAAATTCAAATATTTTCGAAATATTTCTCAAATAATTTTCATCTAATTAGATTATGAAGAAAAAAATCCTCTAAAACAAAGAAAATGATTTTCAAACATATATATTGTATGATACTGATGATCGATATTTCCTTGATCTAAATATTATATCTATATTTCTCTTGAATTGATGTTTCATTCATGTATAGATATATTAATTTCCATAGTTATTATGATGAGAAATAACTGTAGAAGTATTGATGAAAAACTTCATTTTTATTTCAATGCACAATGTTGCGTCTGTTGGTAAAGCTATGATGTGTCTAGAAAGAACTAATATATTTGTAGTTAAATTAAGATTATCTAATTAAATGAACTACTAGATCGGTCAGGTCACACCATCATCAAATGGATGATCATTTCAGAATGGATATTGAATAATCATTTAATACTTTTACCCAATAGCACCCCTTATTTTATAGGTTATAATATATGTGATATTAGTTTTTACTAGCCTCTATTACTAATGCTATTTAATGTTAGAAATGTTATTAATGGCTAATCAACATAGTTTGTGTAACAAACAATCTATTTTTAAACAATTGTTTCTAACCTTTTGTAATCTTCAGCATAATAAAACATTATTTATATCATTCTGGTTAACTTTGAAGATTCACTCGCACCAATTTTTTTTAAAGAGACATGTGTTATAGAATTGAGTTCCTCTATGTAATCCATTAATGATTTAATGATATGATATGGTGCAAGCACAGTGGTATTGGACTAAAAATATTGAAATTAATATATTTTTATGATTAAAAATATATTATATATTAGTTCTAAAATTTAGATTAATAATAAGATAAAATATTAATGATTCTTCTCATGTATGAATTATTTTGTTGTGAGGAAATTTTTAAATTGATTTTGATGGAAAATTTTCATAGCATGATACATAATACACAGAAGGGATTTGAATTAAATATTGTGATAATTAGAAATAATAAATAAGATATTTTTAATAATTGATTCAAATTAATATATATTATTAAATTAATTTTAATATTAAATGTGGTTTTTGTGAAGAACATTTTTATTAATATAAAATATAATTTATTAATTATTATCATGCATCTCCCAGGATGATGATGAATAATTAATAATTTCATTAATCAAATAATCTGTTGATATCAATTAATATATGCAACATGGTGAATTAAATTTATTTACTAAATTAAAAAATTGATGGAAGTAAAATAAAATAATATTGATTAATTTTTCCAAAAAAAAATTAAATAAGAGTAAGTACTATTAAGATATGATGATGATTGAACATATGAAGTTAATGTGGACTATAAATGTGAATCCTAAATGGAAGAACTCCAATGATCACAATATTGATAAGGTACTATTTCTATTATGATGAATTTCATATTTATTAGTGACTTGAATAATTAAATTGAATTATTTTATTTATATAACTAAAAAAATGAATGGTGACATGAACCATTTCTAATAAGATTAGTGTTTTTTAATGATAATGATTTGGATAAAACGTAACAATCATGTGGAAATGTGGTAATGATTCATTTAAAATTGTATTATGATGTTGATATTCATATTATCTCAAAGGGGATATGGTGAACTAAATAATATAATAAATGAAAATTTTCATTCCTTTTATTTTGATATAATATACAAACTGTATAGAATATTAAGTTTTATTTATAAATTTACATGGATATTCCACATCACTAATAAACTAATTACTAATTAATATATGTTTTCAATGTTTAACTAAGAACCTCACTTGGATTATGTGACATAAATTAGTGGATGGAAAATATTGTGGGAGAAAACACATAAAATAATTAAAAATAATGATTTTCATAAAATAAAATGAAGAGGAAAGACAAGTTTTAGTGGGTGAAGTATTATTATAATGGTTTATACCTATTATTATTTATTAATAATTATATCCCACATTTTATATCTAATTATATAATTTTGAATCTATTATTTTATAATAATTAAGTCTTTCTATGTTTTTTATAGAAAATCTGTTTCTAAATCCATAAATATTGTATGTACAAAATTTATCATTTTTTCATATTTAGTTTTTTATGATAATAAATATTACTATGAATAATTCATAAATATATAATATGTTTTATACTTTGTGAAATTATATTATATGTTACTTTTCTATAAGTAATATATTAGTAGAAATTATATTATAATTTGGATTTATGAATTCTTTTAGATATTTCATTATTGTGATATATAAAATTTTCAATAAACATATTGATATTTTAATGAGGATATTTGTTTTAATTGACAGGATTAGAATTGAATCTTCTTTATAATGTTATATTTATTTTAAAATCACCAGTGTATTCATAATAATATTAGAACATCATAATAATACATTTGATTTTAAAATGATAATAAATTGAAAAGTTTATGGGGTTTGAGAAATATATTCAGTATGTATAAGTTTTTATTCTTTTGTATTACTTGAAGGAATAATAATACAAGAACAGTTGAATTCCACTATAAAAAGTAAACATAATAGTTTTAACAAGAGTGTTGGAAGAATCAAAAGAAGAAAATTTAAAATATTATCAATGACAAACTGACTATATGTTCTTCCCTACATCAAGAAAAAGTGGAAATAGTTGACAATTATTTTATCAAACATGGACAAGATTTGTTTTTATAGTTGTGTAGTGCATGTTAAAGATATAAGTAATGATTGTTCAATTTCTAGAGGTTACTATTTTGATTCAGTTATTGATGTTGACTTAGTAGTATATGAAGGTGGAGATTTGATTTATGATGACCAAAAATATTAAATGTTTATAAGTATTTGTGATGAAATATTAGTCGGTTTTGTGTTTTTTTGTTGTATATTGAAATCAATATTTGTTTGGACCACTATTTTATATGATTAGTATTATTTGTAAAATTATAAAGTTACTATAAAATATTGATATAGGCATGTTTAATGATTTAATATATTTTTTAATAGAATTGAATGTATATAAATTATATGGCGGCTTTCAGATAATAAATTCCACACTATATGTATGATAATATAAATCCCTACGCCATCCTTTGGTAGAAACTAGCCTACTTCCATGATCACTAATTGCCATGGTAATATTCTTGACATAGTGGTGTCATCATCCACACTTTTGTAAAACCTAGAAAAAATTAATAGACATTGTTTTTTAGTTTATAGAAATGGTCTGAAACTATCAATGATGGTGATTTCTCAGTATGTATGTACCATATTTCCATAATTTTTATCATGTAATTCTATATTTTCAGGATTAATTTCAATTCCATGAGATTCCATGATTTACCCATTTTACATTATTTTCAGTCTATTGCTCACATTTATATCACACTCGAGTGTTAATAAATATAACTAAAGAAAATATAAATACACAATATTTTATTATTGATAAATGATTCAATATAATGTAATTTTCATATATTATTGTCATGTTACATATAATAACCACACATTATTTATATAATTATGGTTCTTGTAAAAATAATTATATAATTTATTTATTTTTAATATTGATTCCTCCATGAATGGTTTAAATTTAAACATTATTAATATTTTGGGATGTATGCAACTTAATAATTACACTTATATCTAATTTAAACTGAGTTATATGTGTTTTATAGTGTTTTAAAACATATATTAATATTTCCTCTCTTTGATTTTAAATTTATTTGATAAACAAACGTAAAAAAATTCATCGTTAGAACACATATTTCATGGATCATTATTGTATTGCTGTTTATTCTTGAATAAATGGAAACAAATCATATTTATATTTATAAATCTTTCACTAAGAGCCTTAATAATTTTTTCATAATGTTTTTAAAATTATAATATTTTATTCAATATTATATATTTGTTTGAGTTAATTTTATTCAAATAAGTCATCTTTTGAAAAGATTATAGATTCAAAATAATTTATATATTTTTCCATCAAAATAATTAATAAAATAAATAATTAATTGTAAATCAATGATTATTTAAGGTTTAATAATGAAGAATAAAATATAATTCCCATTATCATCCTTTAACTTAAATGTCATTTTCCCTTTTGGAACATATATCTATTAAAACAAAAAAATCTCAATTTTATTCATATTTCGTTGTTAGTTTTTTTTCTAATGATGCCTAAATTTTCAGATTACCTGTTCCATTATCAGTTAATAATGCCTTATGAATTTGTTAATAGAATTCATTGGGAGGATAAAGGCCACTTCATTAGTGAATTTGAACATACCACTAATATGATTATACCTAAGAGTATAAAATTATTCTAGTGAATATTAAAGAACCATAAACATATCTTGTTTATTACTAATATTTATTATCAATGAGAATGTTGACATTTCTATAAAGTTAATTACAAATTGTAATAGTTCCACTTTTATGGAAGTTGAAAGAACTGATCATTTATTTTTATTTTATGATTTTAATGATATTTATATTGATATAATTTCAATCAATACATTATTATAATTGATTAATCATTTTATTTTAATCATGAATTTTGGTATTTAATTATATTTCTAGTTGATATTTATAATAAAATTATGGGAATTTTTTAATGTAAAGGAAATGGATTTTCAATTATGTGACATAAACGGAAAGTTTCATTCAAAATTTATTATTTTAAAATTATTTACATATTAAAAATAATTATGTCATTTTATATTCTAAGAGATGGTTCGTAATATAATATGTCCTTGAAAACTTGTTTTTATATAAATATCTATGACACATGGTTTTGAAATGAAACATATTTAATGTTGAGATATTTTTTCCAATTAATAATGGTTTTTTATATTTAATAAAATAAAGATTAATAATTATACTGTGCAATTGTGTTCAATAAAAAATTCATTATGGTTCATTGAAAATATAATTGTTTTATATAATATTTCTTTACTTAACAATACTGCTCTTATATTCATCATTTTATTTTAGTTATCACATAAAATGTATATATATTATTTATATAAAAATGCTGATTATGATTAAAGTTTAATGAAATTAATATAATATATAAATTGTGTTTATTAAGATATATATCAATATTTACAATATATGGGACATTAGTTAGTACTCTACACTATTATTAAGTCCTTCTAATGTTGGAATAAGTATTAAATAGTTATCGATATTTTTTTTTGTGTAATAGAGAATATTTTTTTTATTAAAACAGACATGGGAACCTTTTGACCGCTTGAGCCTAATAGAAAAATATCTATATCATTTTTGTTAATTTTGAATTTTTAGAAGTTGCATTTTTTTTAAAATACATGTGTTATAGCATTGGGTTCCTCCATGTAATCCATTTTTGATATAAGTTTTTAATGTAGTGGAACCAATGTTGGGTTTTATGAAAATCTTAAATTTAAGGATTTATTATAATTATACATATATTAGTCATTAGTTCATAAAATTATATTACTAATTTTTTACATTATTAATTATTCCCTTCATGTATAAATCATTTAGTTTAAAAGAAATATTTTATTTTGTTTGATGGTAAAAGTTTCATATCATGTAACATAATACGCTAATGGGATATGTATTCTATATAGTGACAAGTACAAATAATAAATTGTATTTTTTTAATAATTTATTGAAATAAATAAATATATCATTCCATTAATTGTAATATTTAATGAAGATATTTCATGGACCTATGATATCAACATTAAAGAATATTTATTATTGAATATTATGTGTCTCCGTTGGTGATGAGGATTAATTAATAATTTATTGAATAGATTAATTTGATGATATAAATAATTAAATATCACATTGTGACTTAAATTAATTGATTAGTTTAGTAAACTAGATAGGAGTACAATGATATTTTATTAATTTATATTTTTCTCACAAAGTTAATAAAGAGCACGAACTAAGAAAAAATGATGATGATTGTACTTATGAAGTTAATTAGAACTAAAGATATGAATCTTATAATGAATAACTCTAATGATCGTGATGCTGATAATGTATTATTTGTGTGATTATGCAATACCACTTTATGAGTGATATAAATAAATAAATTGAATTCTTTTATTTATATAATATAAATAATGAATATGGAATTGAACCATTTCAAATGTGATTGGGGTTTTAGGAGATAATGATATGGATAAAATATGATAATCACATGAAAATATTGTAATTATTCATTTAACCATGTTCGTTGATGTGTATATTCATATTACCTCAGTGGAGGTACAGTGACTAAATATTCTAATAAATAAAACACCTCATTCTTTTTATTTTTATATGATCATAAAATAATAGAGAATATTAGGAATGATTTATTTTTTACCATGGAAATACCATATCACTAATAAATTTATTAATGATCACAAAATTATATCATAGTTTACCAAATAACCACACTTGGAATATATGAAAAATATTAGTTTTATTGATAATATTGATATAGAAATAATAATAATAATAATAATAATGTTATGAATAAATAAAAACATTTGTCAAAGGATTTTTTTATGGGCGATTTATTTTTATATTGGTCTATACCTATTATTATTTATTAATAATTATATCCCTCATTTCTTGTTATATAATTGGGATACTATTATGATATAAATATTAAGGCATTTTATGTTTCTTATATTTAAAATGTAGTTTTTAAATTACTACACTATTTATGTTTCAAGTTTTGCTATATGTTTTATATTTAGTATCATATCATAATAACTATTACTATGACTAACACATACACATATAATAAATTATCTAATTTTCTAAATTCTATTAGAGTTGAGTGTCTTAGAAGTAATATATTAGGAAAAAACTATTCTATTATCTTGTTTTGGTAATGTAATTGGATATTTTATTATTATACTCTATGAAATTTATAATAATATTTTATTTATTTTTATGAGGAAATGGTTTTTAATTCTATTTCATAGAAGGGATGTTTTTTCAAAAGTTATTTTGGTTTGAATATGACCATCCTATTCCTAAAAATATCGGAAAATCATAATCTTAAATTATATTTTAAAAAGAGAATATCATAATTATTTTAATTATTTTGAAAAATAATTGGGATATATATGACTTGGGATTCTTCTACAGTAATTGAAGGAATGTCACATGAAGAAATATTGAATTCCACTATTGAGAAAGAAACCCAATATGTTCTACATGAGTTTTGGAAGAAACAAAAGAATAAAAATGGGAAGTTGCTAAAAGATATATCGGCTATATGTTCTTCCCTCCCTTCATAGAAATTTGTTGTAGATGGAAATTTTTTTGTTGAGAATTCACATGATTTTGGATTATAATTGTGTGTCACCTAGTAATGATATATTTAATGATGATTCTATTTCTAGAGGTTACTATGCTGATGCTAGTATTGATGATGATGTAGTAGTCTACGAAGGTGGAAATGAGAATTATGATGACAAAAACTAATGAATGTTTATATGTATATATAGTGACATATTAGTAGGTTCTATGTTCGTTGGTTGTATATAATATTCAATGATTGTTATGATTTATATTTTATATGTTTAGTATTATTTGTAAAAACAATTATCCATTGTAATAAATATCTATAGTCTAGTTTAACGATTTAAATTATTTTAGTAATATTTATACAAGAATATAATTTATATGGTGGTTGATAGATAATAAACCCCACAATTTTTGACAAACAATATAATTCTATATTGCAGCCTATTAAAGAAACAATCCTACATAAATGATAACTAATTCACATGGAGATATATTTTACACAATGGAGTCCTCAGCAAAAATTATGTAAACCAAAGAAAAATTTAGTGGCCACTATTTTTTCTATTACAAACAATATTTTAAACTATAAAAGTAGGTGTTTTATATTGTTTTATATGCCACTTTTCCATGTTATTAATCGTGTTATGCTATTTTTTAGAGACACATTTAAATTCTATGAGATTTCATGATCATGTCCTTTTATACTATTTTTAAAATATTCCACACATTTATGACACAATCACTTTTTATATGATTTTGGTATGTTTTTTCAGTCATGTAATTTTTTTTATTCTTCCATAATGATGTATTTATAATCTTATTTTATAGTTAAATAATTTTTTATTATCATATATGTTTCATTTATAATTTAATGAGATATTTATATCTTCTACATTTTCTGATTCATTCCTTTGACCTGTCACATAATGATATTTTTTCATACAGAGTCCCTGATCTCACCCATTTCTTATGATTCCATTTCCATGTTATTAAGATGGTTATCTCATGAAAGATTTCTAGAAAGGGTGCAGTAGATAATTATTATTGAGACATGTTTTCATGTATTGTTAAATAAGATGTTAATTTCCATTATATTAATGACACTAAACATTGTGGTCATTGGGGTGTGTGGATTTTTGTGAGATGAATGTTTGAAATCATGATATTATTATATATTAATGTTATGTTTTTCATGGGACACTCTATCCCCCATTTATCTGAGGAGTATTGAATTTTTTTTCACATTAATAAATATGAAAAAATTTATCCCCTTAATTGTGTTAATTTTCCAATTATTCATCACTAATTTGAGGGGATTCTGATTTGTGGTTTGTCACTGATTCCACTATAGCCTGGTGATCCATGTAAGTGCAATAGTTATTTTTCATGAATACCATAGAAGAAATATAGAGATGGTATATAAACACCACCAAGATCCTTTTTTGTTGAGGTATGTTATGACATGATTTTTAGGTTTTCCTCATAAATTAATTTGAATCAGCTAACAATTTAGTACCGAATTAAGGTGATTTTTAAAATGATGATGGTGGTGGTGTCTGATAGACCATCATCATGGGTTTGGTTGATGTTTTAGTGTGATGAGAGCACCGAAGGAGACTATAATCAATATATCTATTTTATAAATCGATTAATTTATTACACTATGTTGCATTAAATTTATTTGTGATGTTTGACACACGGTTGGTTGTCAAGATTCTGTATAATACTTTTTGGACATCTATGAGCATAGAATATAGATTATAGGATAATCATAAAATATAAATTTATTTTAATTGAGGTAATTGTTACCTTGTATGTACCCCCTGTGTATTATGAATTTTATTTTTATGCATGTGATATGTAACATATCATCAACGAGGTTGATCAATATGTTAATTGTATAAATGTTTTATTTAAACTCAATACCCTTGAATGAGTTGATCAATGTTATAATGTATACAATAGAACCATATTCATTATCAATTTTTTTCTAATCTATTCATGGATGGTAAATTGATGATATGTGTGTTCATTATGGCACATGGACCATTATGGGTTGAAATTAAATGAAAATAAATGAATGAGACATTACACTCATAAGGATAGTTTCCACATAGTGACATCCACATAGAGGTGAGTGATGAATTGAGATGGGTGGCCTAAGGATCCCCTATGTGAGACTCTTGAGTGGTCATAAAGAAATTATTTTAGTTGAGATAATTATTGGGTGATTGTTCGTATAACACTGTTATGTTACTAAATGTGTGGGTAGACTACAGGAAGATAGATGGATATGTTGGGTTTTCATTCCAACCAAGTTTTTCTTGGGAAGTGATTGGAAGTAATATTATTAACATTTTGATACAATACTAGGAGGCTAGTGGTGCCTTTATAAGACATTAATGATTTAATGGGATGATATTCCATTAAAATTATGGGGTTTGACCCAAGAGATGTATTTGTGATAAGGTTACCCATGAATAGTGTTCTTGATTGAATGTAACCCATTTTCTCTTGATGGGTGCCCTAATTAAATGATGACCCTAGCAGGAGGGCAAGTATGGTAAATTCATAAAGAGGATTGTTAGTGTTATCATAAAGCATGAATTGATGATTTTGTCCTATTATGGTTGCAAAAATGGAGGGTCATTCATTAGTGTGGATGAAATCATATTATATAATAGGTTCAGGAAGATATCTAACTCATTGATTTTATATGAATAATGTAATTTGGGTGGGAAACATTACTTACTATGATGTGTTTCGGAAAAATTGAATCCACAAAATATTCCCCTCGGATTTGGCTACTTTCCCTAATTCAGACACAAGGTTTCAGATTCCTTGGATTAAGTCTTGGATCCACATGGTGGGATGTAAAATGAATCTAGATATCACAATTTATGTTTCCATGCATTAGATCTAAGAGTACCTTGATTTGGGATTCATAGGATTTGATCCTCAAAGTCAAGATAATGTATCATTACATAGGCTTCCATGTATTATATTTGAGAGTACGTTAACTTGGGATTCTATAGACTAGAGTTAGATGTATGCTGATTTAGACAACTATTGATTTGATTATCTTAGTAATGTTGATATTACACACTATGTGATTCATTTATTTGGAGATAGGATTTCAGGATTTGGGAAACCAATTACAAGGTCTAGGGATTTGAGAGGATACAGTTTTTCTAGGGTTAGATATGGTCCCCTAATAGGTTTGGGTCCCCGAAAACTATTTCATGGGGATGTATGTGGTATTTGGTTGGTACGATAATTTATGGAACTGATAGACACTCATATAATAGTCGAGGCAGGTTTGGGCCAATCGCATGTGTTACACTAGACGTAAGGATAAATAATGATTAATTATTTATACATACATGGTATAGGTATTATTGTTTTTAATTGAATATCACATATATACATTGAATTTGTTTGTTTTATAGGGGACCACATTAGATATTCACAAAAAAAATTTATACACACAGTGCTTGGGGGACCATTGAAAATTGGTACAATGGAAGAATATAATAATTATAAGTATGGTTGAGTTGAGTCATATTATTGGAAAAATAATATAGATATATTTGAAAAGAATGAATATTGGGAAGAGGTGAGGCAAAGGGATATATGAGAGACACTTAACAAATTTTCTTCCTATATTATTATGGTATATGTGGTTGGTCTAGTGGGTGAAAAGTGAGATTGTATGATTATATCCATCCATATATTTTGATATTTATGTTTTTTTGATGACTCTTGGTTTATTTTATGATTACATTAAAATTTTATATTATATTATAGAATCCATAATTAATCCCAATATACCCTCACGTCAAGTGAAAATACACTACTCTATGGGGAGGCATACCAAAGGGCACATGGAGACTCACCTAGTTCGGTAATTTTTCAGTGGCCAAGAATAAGGGGAAGGTAATTATTAAGTGGTATAATGGAATTTATGTTACTCATGTCACTTGTTTTATCAGATATTTGTTTTCATTTCAATTTAGGAAGATGGAAGACTAGTGACAAATGAATGAGGTAGAGCATGTGATATATTTCATGTAATTGCGTCCTGAAATCCCTTCCAAATAAGAATGGTGTTTTTGGTTTCTAGGGTTATATTTATTTTATTTTCACCTACCATGATGAATATGTGTTTTAATATTAATTATTTCCCAGTTATTTTATTTTGAACTTTTATCCAATAGAAAGAGTCTAGTGGAAATTCATCATACTAGGAACATATGGTTCTTATGACAAAAATATTCTGGCTTATGATTGATATCACCAATGAGAAAGGTTCTACTATATAAAATTTCAGAAAAAAACAATGTTAAATTATCCAAAATAAATTTGGTTGAAATTCATCCTAGATAAAGAATAATATATATTAATTTTGATGAAAGTTTAGGTTAAACTTGGTTGAGATACTGGATGATACTTATTTCTATGAAGTCACGTGGTGTAAGGTATGTATAGTGACCCTAGAAGGTCGATAGAAGAATATGATTGAATAGTGAAGAACTCATAGTGTGGGGATAAGATATTGTCTTCAAAAGTATATATATTCTATAATTTATAGTTCTAATGAAAACCAAGATACTATTTTCCTATATAGATTCTCATTGTAATTAAACCTAACAAGTGAAACTGATTGTGCGATACCCAATACAAATCTTGTTAGTGTGATTTCATTATATGTGTATACATATCAAGATGTGAATGTGATTACTGATGGGGTGACTCCCATAGGCAGAGTTTTATTGTGTATTATTATGATATTATGAATTACTGATTGGGCAGTTCCTTATGAAAACTCTTGATGAGAATAAGGTCCATATTAGGTGGGGATTTGGCATGTCATGCCTAAGATATATATATGAAACTAAAGAGTCAGTGTTTTTTCATTTGATTATATGCATGTAATTTGAGACATGAATAGAGATATGTTGTTTGTGAACAGTGTTTTATATGATATATAACTTATAGGTTTAGTGGGAGAGCATAGTAATAGATATATACTTTCGAATGTCCATGAACTGAGAATTATAGTTGATAAAGGGTAAATATTCCCCTTCAATGATGAGATTGTATATGTGAGGCTATCCCACGTAAGGGGATAGACATAACTTATTTTTGACACAGAGACGGTGAGCGTGAGTAAATGGTTTGGGTATCAGATTGATGGATGGAATGTGCTACCAAAAAAGGATTTAGTTATGATGATTCCTTATATATTTTAAAAATCTTAGGGATAGGTAGGGTACTTTACTTTGGTTTACTGTATAAGATGTGATAAAATATTTGATATATGAATGATCACACAAATGCTTTCACAAGGAATTCACCTTGAGATATATTGATTATAATTACATGGTTTAGTTCAAAGGACGGATTGATTGAGTGCCTAAGCCTGTTGATTTGGATTCATTTCTATGTGGCATATCAGTAGGAAATGGAATGAATCTAGTTACTTTTATATGATGTTATTTGGTAGGTAATCATAGAATATACATTGGCATCGTTAATATTAGCAATTTTTAAGAGGATAACCAAGAGTTAAAATAACCAAATATGACTGATGTTCTTGTGAGCATGGATGGTGGTTTATTTTAACAGGGATAAGGATTATAGTAATGAACTAAAGGGATCATGAGTTGGGTGGGGCTACTTGGTGGTATGGGAGAGTACACTAGTTTTTTTATTAGATTTAGGTAGTATTAATTAGATACATGCAACACTATTGAATTCTTTAATTGTTAGTGGTCACATGTGGGATGAGGATCGATGGATTTGATGAGGCCATACATGAATAGATCCATATTAATATAACATGAATAAAAAATTTATTTATTTTGTTAGAGGTTACATTAATAATGAACTGGGTATATTGGAATAATCAATATATTATTTAATATTGTAACTTATATACAAGGGTGAATTGACAGTGCCTTAGGCGGAGTGTTACATGTCTGATATTGAAACATATCAGTGTTGGATTAACGGAGTTGGATAAAGGAATTAATATGGTGAAATGTTAACCATTATCCCTTTGATGGTGTGATCATATGTGAAGATAAATATTTTTTTTTTGAGGATGAATTTATCAAAGTCATGGGAATAAGAAAATTTTATTATTTTGGGATGGTTCTCGTTTATGAGAGGGAATTACATGTGTAGTCATTATACAGACTAATGGATGGAGTGTAGACCATTGATGTGAATTCTCTGGTTGGTAGTGTCATGGTAATGATAGGAATATTCTTCGGATGTTTGGTATGGAACATGATGTCAATGAGATGGGGGATCTGACTATATATAGTCCCATAGAAAATACCATATTTTAGGTTTTGATGACGTATTGGATAATGTCAGTCTATTAATATGAGGCTCAAAATGGTCATGTTGTGAACTTAGAAAAATTAGTGGGATTACCCTGATTCGTTACATGGATTTTTGGGGTAATTTGAAACATGAAAAGGTTTAGGGGTGACCTATGATAAGTGATAAGATTCTGGGGGTTAATCATGAGGTGAAATGTATTGATGCTTTTGAGTGAGATTGGATGGAACACAATGCATACTAAATCAGGAAATTCATTTTTGGTATAATGGGTGTATTATATTGTTTGGATAAAATATTCAAGGAAATTACACAATATTAAATCCCAAATTCATGGGTTGTGGTGACTTGTCTGATCAAGTTTAGAATTGCGAATGAATTTATATAATTGGTTTTGACAGGTGTTTTGAATAATATTTATATGATATGAGGTGGAAATCATCATAGAAATTCCTTTTCTGAACTATTAATGTGTTTTAGAAGGAAATTATTATAGTGGGATGGACCATTGACCAGAAATTTGTAATGTTAAGTTGAGTCATATGATGTGGACCATAAAAATCATAAGGTTGAATTTTTTGATGGAGGAATATATTTTTTATTGGGATGTATAGGGGAAATTAAGTTAGATATTTGTGTTTTTGTGATGTAAATGAGTGATGGTTCAGTATTTGATGAAAATTGGTCACGTGTTTGGAGTTGCGTAGTGGTATCTAATTGAGAATTCTAATTTAGTACAAGTTTATTTACTTGGAATTAAAAACCAACCTGGTTTGAGAGTATTGTCTGAATGTTTGTCGATAGATCTTAGGGATGTGATGTTCTATCATGAGGAGATTGAAATATACATTATCTAGATTGGTTATGAAATTCATGAAATGTTTGAATATTAGTTTTAGTTGGTGATTTTTTTTAGAATTAGGGCCCAAAATTAGATTCTAAGAGCTTTTATTCCACTTTGGAATTATTTTTAATGTTTTTTGAGCAATAATAAATAGATTACGTGTTTGGGATAATATAATAGAAGGTAAAGGTGGTCCAGATTTTATAATTTTTCAAGTAGAATCCCATCGTAGTATAAACCCATTTATCACACCATGATTTTATGGGATAGAGGAGAGATGCCCATTTTCATATATATATTCGTATGATAGAAAAATATTTAAACCATTAAACTTGTTTGAGAGTATTTATTAATGTTAAAAATGGGATTTCCCCCTCTATTACATTGCTTGTATATGATAGAATGGGGTGGATTTGGCTAGAACATCCACAATTCTTCCACTCCCTTGAACTTAGTTGTTTTTTGTGTCAATTTCACAGCATTGAAGGAATGATAATTCCATCTCTTATATATTTTTGTGTTACCTATTCATTAATGATGATTTTGGGTAACTTGGATTCATGGGTTGGTGCCAATTACACAAGATCATGGAGAACTAGTTGATTTTGATGAGGGGTTTTTCCACATCTTGCATTACATGAATCCTTAAATGGTATTTTTATACTATTGAATGTCATTTTGGTTTATAAATTTTTAATTTATTTTTATAGGTATTTCTCATATAATAATTTGAATAGTTCAACAATTTTGTACGTTATGTTTTTTATTTTTTACTAGGATGATTTTAGTGGCGTGATTCAGAGCTTCCATGGGGGATTGGTTGTATTTTTGGTGCTACCATATTACTTTATGGTAATTTAGTAATTATTACTATTTTTTTAAATTTTTTATCGAATTATAATATTTTTTTTATTTTTGGTGGTGTTGGGTGTGATATTGGAGCTCAGGTGCTTTCATCTTGGTAGATGTACTTTACATGATTAGGAAATATTTTTTAGTCTATATATGAAAGTAATTGGCTTATAATTATGGTAGGTGGTCCCTAAAACATAGAATGTAGGTGTTATAAATTTTATTTATAATCATTATATATGTGTAGTCATGGCATTCAATGAGTTACAAAATTTTTATTATTTAAATTGTTAAATTTAATATTAATTCTCTTCCATGAGTTGAGAAAATGGTTAAGGTCCATGATAAACCCTCATGAACCGGCTTGGTTTCCTTAACATTTAGTGACCGCAGAATTGATGATACATGTATACCCTATTACACATGGACTATAATGGCTGCAAATTAAATTAATGTGGGTGAAACATATATAGTGTGCATAGTTATATGTGACCATGCTGGCCTCTACGTAGAGTTTAGTGGTTAATTGAGATGGAAAAACTTGGGATAATCCATGCATGGAACAGCCCAATATTCCATGATACGTTTTCCTTTGAATAATGCAATAGCTTTAATTGTACACAACTTCGAGATTCTATACACTGCAACCAATCAAACTAGCCTTTATGAATAGTTATAAACACTTTTTGAAATTTTATAAATTATATCTTTCAAAATTGACTTCATTTTTGGATTCTGAATATCAAAATTAGCTTAGGGTGAATTTTTGGAACTTTTCTGACAACATTCATATTTTGATGAATAGTGAAAATAACTAAATTTTAATTAAAAACAAATTTTTAAATAAAAATAATTAATAGTGAAAAAATATGCATATGAATGGTTTGGAAGTATAATTAGATAATATTTTTGGAATTTAATTAAAATTTGGTCATTGGTTGTAATTTCACATTTAAACTGGACATAAGCAAGTGTCAATATTTTGATACTTATTATTTCTTAAAAACACGTTTTTTTGTTTTGACAATGGAAATTAATTTTAAATTAATTTCATCCAATTTTGTGTTTTGAATTTATAGAAATGGATTCCATATTTGGAATCAAGAGGTCAAATTTGTGTAAATAGGTAATATTTATTTTTAGACATTTTGAATAATTATTTCTGTAAATATTTTATATACCACGGTTAAAGGGGTAAATCTAGTAAATAAGGATAAAAAATAATATTATAATAATATTAAATTACCCTAACACATTTTCTAACCATATTTTCTGATACATTTCTATCCATGGGAATGCTTGTGTCAATTTTGGAACCCCATGGAGCCACTTGGAAGTGATAATGACATTATATATTAAATAATTTAAAGTAGAGACAAAATTAAAAAAAGAAAATATCTTTTAGTAAAACCGTTTTTATGAGGTAATATAATTTATATATTAAAATATAAGTAATCATTAGAAATATAAAACGATTTTCTACATATTTGTATTTTATTTATAATTTTTAGACATTAAATAATTAAATTTATATATGACACAACGATGATGAAATAATTACCGTATTAATGAAAGAATAAAATAAGTTGTATTATAAATACTAAAATAAATATAATTTCAACGTTTTTATGACATAAAAAAAATTATAGGTGAATATGACATATTAAGGTTGATTTAATGAATTAATTTTGATGTAATAATGATGTTTGGGCTCTAACATAAATAAATTTTTAAATAATGTCAAAATTGACATAATTGAGTTTTTAAAACAAATACTATATTATTGGTTGATATAATATTTATAAAAATATATGGTTCTTACAAATGGCATATATAGTATTATATGCTTCATTAAAGAACCTATAATGGTTTTCTTAGAAGCATATTGTTTGTTTATTAACCATATAATAAAAAAATACAAAGAGACATCGTAAATGTCAAACTATGTAACTAAGAGTTAAATATAAAAGATAAGGTTAATATTGTGATCCAAACCTGTCTAAAACATATTGGTTGAGTGGTTTTCGACCCATCCCCACCATAACCTTTCTATAATCCATTTTTTATCCATTATAAACTGAAAATGTTTTTATTATAAAATAATATTTCTAGCTTTTTCTAAGATGCCCCTCACCCCTCTTATAAAAGAGCACTCCCACGCCTCTCTAATTCAAACCTTCAAATACATTTAGATCTGCCAAACTCTACCAAAATACCCTCTCAACTATCATACTTTCATCCTAGAGGCCTTCCTTTAGTCATAAGACCAACTTAAGGAGTCCTTTTGATCAAATCAAAAGTAAGAACTCGAAGAAGAGGTAAATATCACCACCTCTTTCAAGTTCCTTTCTTCTTCCACTTCCTTTTCTTTGTTGTTTCCATTATAAAATAATAACTCTAGTATCCTCTATATAGTGTGATGTTGTTATAAATATGGTACAACCAAATTCATTTTTATATCCATACTTTTAATGACATGTCATCATATGTGCGCACGTATGGAATACCGTCTCCATGTCGTGGTGTAATTGTTATTCAATACATTATTATTTGGATGGTTATAATAATGATGTGTAATTAATGTAAATAATAAATATAACATGATAATGATTCTTTATATATGATATAAAATCGAATTATATATTATTTAAATAATAAAGGAATGATATTGTCCCTCGTGCTTACGTACGGATTATCGTCTCCACGAACGCGATGAGATTCATTCCCCATCGTATCCATTTAAGACTAATTTTCATTAGATGATTTAAAATAATGATTAAAACATGATATAATTCTGGATATGAATAAGATACATCCCATCCATAACAGAAATTACTCACATAATAATGAATATAATGAAAAATTAATTCATTAACACCCGAAACAACGAGAATACAAAGATATTATTAACAAAGCAATGTTAAAAGATCATATATGATATCATATTAATGTATATGATTCCTGTATAATTTAATAAAAAATATTTCACCATTATACAGGAGGTTAAACTCCCCTTGACCATGAAAAAGTTCAATGTAAGGGTTTATTTCACAATCTCTTCATTATCCGAAGTTGTTTATATTTAATTATCTACTGGGACCTCTTTATCATCCACATCCATGTTTCTTAAAAATGTATTTCAAAAGAGTGTTACTATTTTATAGACTATGGGTTAAAGTCATTTATACCCTTGTTTTTTATATGATGTTTATAAATGAATCTTTCCGTCATTTTCCTAACAAGGTCCTCTTTATCCTTTTTGAGAAAAGTAAGTCAAGAATGACTTTTTTAACATATACAGTGGGTGCGGCTATTTTCCTCGATTTTAAAATAATTGAAGCATCCCTTAAAGGATTATAAGAATATTTTTAATGTAAATGTTTTATTTTATAATTATGTTACTTTTAAATTATTTCAAAAAAGAGATGTTTCTCTCAAATAGTTCCGATTTCATCTAAATCAACATCCATTGATGGATTTTAAGCTTATTTGATGTTGATTTATTATTATAACAAACATCCATATTGTATTGAAGGTTTTGTGATATGTTTGACTATGGATGTGTTATTTTTATACCATTCATGGTTTATGGATAATGAATTCACATTTCATATGATAGTTTTAATATGAATGTTTATGTTAAGTTCAAACCTATTCACACGAGGAATGCATTGGACTTATTAAGTGATGGGTAGAGCCCAGTATAGATCTTTGATGCATTGGTAGGTCTCATGGGAAAAAATAGTGTCTTGGCACAAGGCCTTGACAAAATATTATTTTTAGTCTTGGAACAAGGCTTTGACTATGTGGTTATGATAGTCTGTCATTATGCATTCCATCATTATGAAAGTAGTTATTAATATTGCATGTGATTATTAGACTAGTAGAATAGTAAATGGTATTATTTCAATTGAGTTTTTCCATATTATGCTGATTTATAAGATTAACAGGATTTTGTTTTAGTTATACATTTCCTTAAATGTTTATGCTTATTTATGAAAGTTTTCGCTATATTATTATCCTTACTGAGCATCTGAGCGCACCCCTTTCTCTGTTTTATTTTTCCTAGGATGGATGATGTATTTTATTACTGACTTGCATGGATAGTCGGAGGGGATATGAGTGTGGTATACGGAGACTATGTTTTTATAGTTTTCTATTTTATCATGTAATGTAAGAATTATGAATGTATCTAGTGTTTCCAAGGCTACTAAACTAATCAGTCTTTCGAGACTTGATCTTTTGTGATCATTCCCATGTTATGTAATAATTCACCGACTCTGGGTAACTAGGGTCGGGGAGTTGCTATTGGTATCAGAGGAAATTTTGTACAAACCTTGGTAGCTAGATTTAGATAAACTCTAATTAGATCACATAGCCCTAAGATATTCTTTGAGGATTAGTAAAGAAGAACTTTCCAGAATTTTGGTATTGTAGAGATTTTGTTAGTTTTCTAAGAAATACATCTATGTCTGGATACGAGCAAGTAGAGGCGGCTCTGGAACAGATGTACCTACGGGTAAAACATGAAAACACCGCTTTAAGCTAGACTCGAAAGGGAACTAGTGCATTAGAACAGGCCTTGATGCACTCTTGGTTGCGAAACTCCCGGGTGATATGCTTATGATAATTCCCATTTTCTTTACAAACCATTATGAAGGGTTTATGAGTATATAATTCCTCAATGAAAACATTTTTTTTATAATTATGGATTATATCTATAAATAGTTCAACTTATGTAAAGTGTGTTATTAGTTTAGAATTATGTATTTCGATTCATAAACTAATATAGTTTTTTCCATTGTTTAGAAATGGAACCTAGTGGAAGGAATGTAAACTGTATCAATGCATACACTCCATGTATTTATTTACCTCCTTCTCAAGATAATTACAGTGGAGCTGGTGATACAACTGGTGCTGATCAGCTTATCAGTATACTGTGACAATACACACAGGTTATGAATAATAACCTTACTCATATGGAGAACCCTGATCCACATTGTGGAGGATCAATGTTATACCGCTTCATGAGGAAACAACCACCATCATTCAATGGGAGTAAAAATAAATTATTGGATGAGAAATGGATAAATTCCTTAGAGAAAATATTCCATTCCTTGGGGAGTAGTTAAAGGGAAAAGCTTGTCATGGAAGTTTACCGCCTCACTAGAGATTCTAATCAATGGTGGCCATTGATTGAAAATAAAAAGGAAGATGATGAAGTATAAAATATGGAATAGAGTTAGTTTAAAGAGATTTTCATAGAAAAATACTTTCCTCATGACCATTGAAAAGATATAGAAAGGCAATTTCAGAGTCTGAGGAAAAAGGATGATGAGAATGTTGCAAAGTATGAGGCTAACTTTACATGGTTAGCGAGGCATGCAGCAGATTATATACATAACCCAAGGAGTAAGATTGATCATTTCTTTTATGGTTTAAATTTTTTTATTCATCGAGCATTAGTCTCACAATACTTGTCGTCGTACGAAGATATTGTCTCATGTGCTATCAATACATAAAAAGTGTTCTCTAAGTCTTATGATTTTAAAGAAAAGAAAGAAAAGAAGAGATCTGATGAACACTCTGGAAATGGAAATTAGGAGAAGAAGGGAAGAGTTGAATATCCATCCTACAGTAACTGTGTTAAAAACACCCTGATACAAGCTTTAAGGTAATGGGTGTATGTTTCAATTGTGGTGAAAAAGTCCACCATGATCGTGATTTAACATACCTCAGAAAAGGCCAAGGGATCAAGGCCAAGGTTATGCTATCACTACTCCTGAGGTAGAAGCTCGGATAGACGTGGTGGTAGGAAATTTAATGGTTTCCTCAAGTTTAGAAAATGCTTTATTTGAATCTGTATCATCTCAATGTTTTATATCTTCCCAATTTTATAAGAAAATAATATATTTCCAATTTGATTTGACAAGGGAGTTTTCAATTAAAACTCTTAATGGGAAGTATCATCGCAACAATGTTTTTTGAATCAGTCCCCATTAGAGCATATAAATGTTCTTTATGTACTGATATCATCGTCATAACCATGATTGAGTTTGATATAATCCTTGGTATGGATTGGACTTCAGACCATGATGAGAAGATTTATTGTAAGAGGAAGGAGGTTACAGTTTTTGATAATGATGATAAAGAACACCATATATTTAGAGCATAATCGTCTCCACCAAATTCATATCTAGATCCACCCCCAGTACCTCAACTTAATTAAATTATTGGGGAGGAAGATAATGAAATAACTGTGGCTGAGTGAAAGAATGTTAAAATAGAGGATTCACCTATTGTTCAAGAGTTTGTTGATATATTTCCAAAGGATTTACCTGGAAATCCTTTAGAATGAGAAATTGAGTTTTCCATTGATTTAATTACTGGATCAAGGCCCTTATCAAAGACCCTTTATAGAATGGCCACAATGGAATTAGTGGAACTAAAGAAACAACTAGAGGAATTGAGTAATAATATATTTATTCTCCCTAGTGTTTTTCCTTGGGGAGCCCCTGTTCTTTTTGTAAAGAAGAAAGATGCATCTATGAGGCTGTACATTTATTACAGGGAGATCAATGTTGTAATATTAATGAACAAGTATCCCCTACCTCGCATTGATTATTTATTAGACCAACTTCATGGAGGTTAATACTTTTCAAATATTGATCTTCGATCTGGATATCATCAGTTGTGTGTGAAGAAGGAAGATATTCCAAATATAGCATTTTGAACCAGGTAATAGAATTACCAGTTTACAGTAATGCCTTTTGGATTGACTAATTCACCCTCAATCTTCAAGGATATAATTAATAGGGTTTTCCATGAACATTTTTATGAATTTTTAGTGGTATTTATTGATGATATCTTGATATACACCAAAAGCTACGAATATCATGAAAATCACTTGCGCATTATTCTAAAGACTCTTAGAAGACAAGAATTATATGGGTAGTTTAGCAAGTGTGAATTCTGGATTTAGGAGAATTCTTTTCTTTCCCATATTATATCTAAATATGGAATCACTATTGATCTTTCAATGACAATAGAAATCCATGAATGGCCAACACCGATGAGTACAACTAAGGTACGATGTTTTATTGGTTTTACAGGTTATTATCGACGTTTTGTCCAGAATTATTCCCGATTGTCTAGCCCATTGACAAAGCTCACACGAAAAGGGCTTAAATTTGTTTGGACAAAATAGTGTGAAGAATGTTTTGAAGAAATGAAGAGAGGATTAGTCAATTCTCTTATATTGGCTCTACCATCGGGGAATGATGGGATTGTTATTTATAATGATGCTTTAATGAAAGGACTTGGTTGTGTCCATATGTAGAATATAGGGTTATTTCCATTGCATCATGAAAGCTAAAAATTCATGAGAAAAACTATCCTACTCATGATCTTGAGTTAGTAGCTGTAATAGTTTCTTTGAAGATATTGAGACATTATATCTATGGTGAAAAATGATAGATTTATACTGATCACAAGAGATTGATGTATATTTTCTCACAAAAAGAACACAACATGATGCATAGGTGAAGGCATGAACTACTAAATGATTATGATTGCATGATAAACTACCTCTCGAGGAAGGAAAATAAGGTGGTAGATTCTTTGAGTATAAAGGATCATGGAGTTTTGAACAATATGGGAGTTGAAAAGGATCTTATATACATGGATCTAGTAAATATGGATATGGGAATAACCATGGAAGGTGAAACATCAATACTTTTTCAAATGGTTTCCAAACCATCTTTACTTGAAATGATAAAGAGTTCTCAGACAGATGATGAAGAATTTAAAAAGAAGATTAAATCTATGAATGATAGGAGATTGAGTGGCTTTGTGTATCAAGATGGAATTTTGAAATGTGGGAATAGACTTTATGTTCACTATATACCTGATCTAAAAAGGGAACTGTTGGATGATGCTCATAGTTCCAATTTCTCTATACACCTTGGGAGCACCAAAATTTATAGAGATTTGATGGAAAATTTTTGGTGGGACAACATAAAGAGGGAGATTTCTGATTCTTTGTCATGATGTATGGTTTGTCAACAAGTGAAAGATGGAAGGCAACAGCCTGGAGGAGTCATGAAACCTCTTCCTATACATGAGTGGAAAAGTGATAATATTATGATGGACTTTGTTATGGGGCAACCAAAGACTCCAAGAAGGAACGATACAATGTAGGTCATTGTTGATCGTCTTACCATGTCAGCAAATTTTCTTATTATAAGAGAAGATATACCACATGAACATCTAGCAAGACTATATAATAATGATGTTGTGAGACTTCATGGAGTTCCCCTATCGATTTTTTTATTGTGGTCCCCGTCTTACTTCAAGATTCTAGAAAAGTATTCAGAAAGCCTGGGATACTTATGTTTATTTGATCACTACCTACCAACCCCAAACTGATGGACAATCAGAACAGACTATTCAGTCCTGAGAAGACATGTTGTTATCTTGTTCACTTGACTTTCAGGGTATGTGGGATCAATATTTACATCTGGTAGAATTTTCCTATAACAATATATTCCATTCAAGTATTCAGATGGCACCATATGAAGAATTATATGGAAAGTGATTTTACACACCAACCTATTGGGATGATGTTGGTGAAAGAAAACATGTAGGCCCAAAAATGGTGGAGGAAATGATGGAAAAGGTGATGGTAATCCAAAACCACATCAAAGTAGCTCAAAGTAGGCAGAATAGCTATATCGATAACTGAATGAAGGATTTGGAATTTCATGTAGGAGATTAGGTTTTCTTGAAGGTATATCCATGGAAGGGAGTTATCCATTTTGGTAATAAAGGTAAATTGAGCCCCATGTACATCGTACCTTTTGAAATTATAGAACGAATTGGGGTTGTAGCTTACCATTTGGAAATACCTCCAAGTCATTCCAAAGTTCACGATGTGTTCCACATATCACTGTTGAGAAAATACATGCCTGACCCAATGCATGTACTCACCTATGAGGAATTAGAACTAGAAACTGATCTGGATTATTACAAAGATCATGTCATGATTTTTGATACAAGATAACAAGTTCTGAGAAACCGGATGACTCGTCTAGTGAACGTTCTATGGAGAAACCATAAGATGGAAGAGGCAACGTGGGAACCCGAGCAACATATGAGGAAGAACCACCCAAGTCATTTCATGCAGTAATATTCTAGAAATTTTGAGGATGAAATTATCTAAAGTAGGGTATAATATATAACCTAAAGCTTCAATGGTACATTTCCCTTTCAATAATGCAATAGCTTGCATTGTATGCAACTTCGAGATTCAAACACACCAATACCAATCAAACTAGTCGTTATGAATACTCATACCCACTTTTTAAAATTTTATAAATTTTATCTGTCAAAATGGACTTTATTTTTGGATTTGGAATATCGAAATTATCTTAGGGTGAATTTTTGGTACTTTTCTGATAACTTTCATATTTTGAAGAATAGTAAAAATTACTAAATTTTAATTAATTTTTTTTAATAAAAATAATTAATAGTGATAAATTAGGAATCTGAATGGTTTAGATGTATAATTAGATAATATTTTTACCATTTAATCCAATGTTGTAAATTATACATAATTTCACATTTAAACTGGACATAAGTAAGTGTCAATCTTTTGGTAGTTATTATTTCTTAAAAACATGCTTTTTGTTTTGACAATGGGAATCAATTTTAAATTAATATCTGGAACTTATAGGTTTTGAATTAAGGAAAATGGATTCCATATTTGGTATCAGGAGGTCCAAATTGTGTTAATAAGTAACTTTTATTTTTATTCACTTGGAATAATTACTTCGGTAAATATTTTATTTACCATGGTTAAAGGGGTAAATACAGTAAATAAGGTTAAAAATTAATATTATAATAACATGAAATTACCCTAACACATGTCCTAACCCTATTTGATTAAACATGACTGACCATGGGAATCCTTGTGTCAATTTTGGGACCCCATGGAGCCACTTGGAAGGGATAATGACATTATATATTAAATAATTTAAAGTAGAGACAACAATAACAAAAGAAAGTATCTTTTAGTAAAAAAAATTATATGAGGTTATATAATTGTTCTATTAGACTATAAAAATTCAATATAAATATAAAATTATTTCATATATAATGGTATTTTATTAATAATTTATAGACATTAAATAATGAAATTTATTTATGACACAAGGATGATGCAGTAATTACCTTATTAATGAAAGAATCAAATATATTGTATTATAAATACTGAAATAAATATAATTTCAATGTTTTTATGACATCCGAAACTTTTATAGGTGCATATGAAATATTAAAGTTGATTTAATGATTTTTTTGATGTAATAATGTTGTTATTACTCTAACAAAAATAAATTATTAAATAATGTCAAAATTGAAATAATTGAGTTTTTAAAATTAATACTATATTATTGGTTGATATAATATTTCTAAAAATATATGGTTCAGCCAAAGGGACTATATAGTATTTTATGTGTCATTAATGAGAATATTGGGGTTTTCATGGAACTATATAGTATGTTTATTAACCATATAATATAAAAATACAAAGAGACATGGTAAATGTCAAACTATGTAACTAAGAGTTAAATCTAAAAGATAAGGTTAATATAGTGACCCAAACCTCTGTAAAACCTATTGGTTGAGTGGTTTTAGACCCATAACTACCTTATAATTTAAATGACCCATTTTGTAGCCATTATAAACTAAAAATGATTTTATTATAAAATAATATTTCTTTCTTTTCTAAAGGTGCCCGCACCCCTCTTATAAAAGAGCACTCCCCCTTCTATATAATTCACATTTTAAAAGACATTTGAATCGGCCAACCTCTTCCAAAATACCCTCTCAACTATCATCCCATCATCTTAGAGGCCTTCCTTTAGTCATAATTCCAACCTATGGAGTCCATTTGATCAAATCAAAAGGAAGAACCCGCTGAAGAGGTAAATATATCACCACCTCTTTCAAGTTCCATTCTTCTTCCACTTCATTTTCTGTGTTGTTTCCATTATAAAATAATAAATATAGTTTCATCTATATTCTGTGATGTTATTATAAATATTTTACAATAAAATTCATTTTTTATCCATCCTTTGAATGACATGTCACCATAAGTGTGTATGTACGACTTACCGTCTCCACGTCATGGTGTAATTGTTATTCAATACATTATTATTTGAATGGGTATGATAATGATGTTTAATTGTTGTAAATAATATATATAACAGGATAATGATTATGTATATATGATATACCATCCAATTATATATTATTTTAATAACAATAGAATGATATTGTCGCTCGTGCGTATGTACGGATTACCATCTCCACGAACATGATGAGATTCATTCCACATCCTATCCATTTAAGAGTAATTTTCATTAGATGATTAAAAACAAAGTTTAGAGAGTTCATATAATTCTGGATATTTATAAGATACATCCCATCCCTAAAAAATATTACTAACATGACAAAGAATATAAAGAAAAATGAATCCGTTTACACCCAAAACAACGATAATACAAAGATATTATTAACAAAAGCAATGTTAAAAGATCATATATGATATCATATTAATGTATATGATTATTTTATAATTTAATAAAAAAAATTCACCATTATACAAGATTTTAACCTGACCTCCACCAAATAAAAGTATACGGTAAGGGTTTATTTCACAATCTCTTCATTATCCGAGGTTGTGTATACGTAATTATATACTGGGACCTCTTTATCATCCACATCCCAGATTCTTAAAAATGTATTCCAAATCATTCTTAATATTTTATATACAATGAGTTAAAATAATTTGTACTCTTGTTTTAATTTTTATAATATGTTTATAAAGAAATCTTTCCATCATTTTCCAAATAAGGTCTTGTTTATCATTATCAACAAAATTAAGGTAAAAAGGTCTTTTTTAACATATACGCCGGGTGAGGCTATTTTCTACCATTATAAAATATTAGAATCATATCTTATAAGATTATAAAAATATTTTGAAAGTAATTTTTTTATTTTATAATTATGTGACTTTTAAATTTATCAAAAAAGAGATATTTCTCTCAAATAGTTCTGATATCATCTATATCGACATCCTTTAATGGATTTTCGGCTTATTTGAAGTTGATTTATTATGATACAAAACGTCCATATTATATTGAAGGTTTTGTGATATATTTGATTGTGGATGTGTTATTTTTATACCATTCATGGTTTATGGATAAAGTATTGATATTTCGTATGTTAGTTTTAATACAAATTTTTATGTTAGGGTTAAACCTATTAATATGAGGAATGCATTGGACTTAGTAATTGATGGGTGGAGCCTGCTATAGCTGCTCGATGCATCAGTAGGTCTCATGAGGCAAGCTAGTGTCTTGGAAAAAGGCCTTGACAGAATCTTATTTGTAGTATTGTCACAAGGCCTTGACTATGTGGTTATGATAATCTGGCATTATGCATTCATTCATTATGAAAGTGGTTATTGATATTGCATTTGATTATTTGATTATTAGAATACCCATGTGAATATGTGAATGGAATTATTTCATTTTACATTTTCCATATTATTATGAAGTTCATGATTAAAAGGATTTTGTTTTAATTACACATTTCCTTAAAAGTTTATGCTTATTTATGAAAGTTTTGGCTATATTTTTATCCTTACTGAGCATATGGGCCCACCCCTTTCTATGTTTTATTTTTCCTAGATGTGGAAAAGTATTTTATGACTGAACTGCTGGGATAGTATTAGGGGATATGTGTTTGGACTATGGATACTATGTTGTTGTAGTTTTACATTTTATCATGTAATGTAATACTTATGTATGTATCTAGTGTTTCCAAGGCTACTAAACTAATCGGCCTTTCGAGACATGATCTTTTGTGATCATGCCAATGTTATGTAATAATACACTTACTATGGGTAACTGGGGTCAAGCGTTATAATTAAATACCCTTGTTATGTCATGAATATTCATAGTTAATATAGAAAACCATGTTGTGGGTGTTCCTCCTCAATTTTATGGGACTACATTGGTGGGAGACCCTTATATGATGAGTGGATAAGTTAGGTGTTCAGACTGACCTAGTGTAACTTGGGAAGGCAGTGGCCTTGTGGCTATTTCCCATTCGAGAATTGAATATGAGTATAGTGACACCTTTATAACACCTTAAAGATACCCATATATTATATTTCCTCCCAAAAAATATAATAGAGTGTAAATTAGTATTCTTGGTATGTTGACCCATGAGGGTTTTCATTGTTGTAATTTGATATTTGGGACTATAGTCGATTCTCTAGTGATCTTTTAAACTAGTGATATGGTGAGTGCCAAAAATTGGGTAATGATTTTTATAGTTGTCAAAATCTTAAAAAAAATTATGGACATGATCCGATTTTTACTATGAAAATAGTGTTTCATGTGGTACAAAGGTTTCTGTTAGTTACAATGATGAGTTTTTGGTAGAGGGAAAACCTGTCAGATTATATTGATAGTGTGATTTAGGTTAAACACACTACCCACTATGATATATTTGATATATATGGAATGCTTGGGGAATGCAGTTTGGATCTAAATGTAGATTAAATTTAAAATATATGG
Organism: Viscum album; assembly: GCA_963277665.1. NCBI lineage: Eukaryota > Viridiplantae > Streptophyta > Magnoliopsida > Santalales > Viscaceae > Viscum > Viscum album. The sequence goes on along the minus strand of OY728143.1, from coordinate 2,077,650,091 downwards.
GTTATGATGTATCACACTAGGAACCTTCATCCATATAGTATGATATACAGTCCGCCGAGATATCATGATTTAGACTACCATGAATTACATGAAAGAGTACCATGATTTACTGTACCTTATATTTGATCCTCAGAGTTGAGGTGGTGTATATAATTTTTGGATTCTATGGATTGGATCCCAATGTAAAAAAATTTAGTTTTTCATGGATTAGAGCATGTAATACTACGATTTGTGATACATTGGATATGATCAATAATGTTGATTGGATATACCATGTTTTGGGATCTCATGGATTTTGTGAAGAGGCACCATGATTTGGGTCACCATAGATTTGTACCACAGAGTAATGTGTAGAAATTGGTTCTGGGAATAGATGCAGATCCCCCAGTAATTTTGAGTTTCCTTGGAAGGGTTTTTGGTTTGGATGACGATATTTTGTTGACCACACGAGGATTTATAATTGGTTTTTATTTACACTTATTAATTTTATAATTATTTATTTTTTTTAAAAATGTCATGTTTATACTAAATGTACTGATTATTTATGGACCCATGGTAGTGGTTCCCTAATAGGCTATAGTCACACCCTGTATAGATATTCATGAACATGGGTACTTAATAAGACTTCACTAATCACAGGTACATGTTGGTTAGAGGCCATAAATTGGAATATATAGATGGATTTCAAAGATGATATTGAAAATTGGGATGAAATGTGGATTTGGGATATTGTAGATCCTATTATAATTGTATTTTCCCCTATATTCTAATAGTATATATGACCGACCCAGTGCTTGTATTATTAGTCTATATGACCGTATGCTTACAAATAATATGTTGTATATGTTATAGATAATTGTTGGTTTATTTTAATTTTATTATAGTGTATGAATTGGGGGGGGGTCTATTCTCATTATGTTGTCACAATTGACTACTTCTTCAATTTTAAAAACAAAATCTTATGAGGTTTAATTCCTAAGATCATATGAAGACTACCTTAGTTATGGAACCGATCGGTGCCTACTACTTATGGGAAAGACATTACACATTCCCTGGGAATTATCTATTTTTTAATTAACATATTTTATTCCTTATTCCCTCTATATAATTTATATAATAATATATTTTTATCATATGATTATGATTTCGATGATTTTCAACATTGGATATTATCATTTTATAATTAAATTATCATTATAAGGGATTATAAAAATTGTTCTGGGAGTCAAAATGTTGGGATTATTTTGTGAAGAAACCCAAAAGTATGGATGAACAGTTATTATGCAGTCTATTCCCTCATATAGTTTATTAAAAAAGTTTTATTCTTATATTGGTGTGGGATTGTTTCTTTTTTTATCCTGATAATATGAATCTCAATGGAAAAACATGTATGATCACACATTTCTCTCATGTATTTTAAATAATGGTTGTAGAATATTGGTATTAAGAGAGTTCAAATATAGGAATTATAAGAGCTAGACCATTCATGGAAAACTCTATAGTAAGGCTTTGGTTTCATCTACTTATTTTCGATATTTTTCAATTTATCTTCAGTAGAATTGAAAAAATAATTTAAAAAGGCAAAATGTACAATTTTCTATGACTTCTTTTATATTAAATCAAATATTTTATATTTAATATAGGTTTAATAAGGTTTTATAGTTATTAGAACTCTATATTTAGATGTTATACTTTCATAAAAATATTTAAAGTGGTATCAATACTGTTTTATCATTTTTTGGGTTGATCATTTTAAAAATTATTATTCTGGAAAACTATTTTTTTGGAACCATGATATAGTTCCTTTAAAACTAGTATTTCGGTTCTTATTTATTTCCCTAGAGTTGAGTAATGAAAAATTCACTTGTGGTTCATAAAAAAACTACACTATACCTTATATCATAAATAATGTTGGTTTTATTTTAAGAAAATTGTGAATATAAAGCATCATAGGACGATGCTATACATCATGGTTGAACTAAATCTATTTTGAGATGGCCTTTAATATGAGAAATAACTAGGGGTTATGCACAAAAATTGGTTTGGGTTTTTATATCCTTATCAAAAAATATTTATCCCCATGATGGATGAACAAAAATGACAACTGAATTATTCATGGTATCCTAGTGAACGATTTTTCTCTATAGGGAAAACCATTCCATGCTAAGAATTATTGTGGATAAAATTTTAGTGGATTTTTTTAAAAATATTAATAACCTTTGTCGATGTAGGATTAGAGGGAATATTTAAAATGTGAGTGTGGATCTAAACCTTATTAAAAATATTTAATCTAGGTGTGTCTTTGATTTACATTTCTGAATAATATATAAATTCTATATAATTTAAATAAGGTATAATAATATATTATTTTTAATTATTTATTACTTATTCCTCAATGTAATTAAAAAATCATATTAAGGGATTATTTGTAAAAGATAATTTGAATTATTCCAAAATGAGCTTTTGATAATGATTTTATCAATGGTATAAAGAGAATTCAATATTTTATATTTAATTTATGTAAATTTATTATATAAAATATTAAAATATTATTATTTTATAATGCCCATTTTTATAAAATAGTACATTTTTAGTATATAATGATTTCATGATAATTCCGTAAAATGATAATATAAAATTTTCATACTCGATAGAAGTAACTTATTCATGTTTATACCTGTGTTTACATGTATAGATGATTTTATAAGATTTGAATCCAGTAAATGAAAAATTATTCATTTACCTTATTTATGGGATGAATTTGGATATGTATGAATAGAGTTTGAGTATTATTTAGTTTTTAACATTGGGATTGATTTTTTAAAAAGTTACATGTCAACATGGCTCGATCATTCTAATATACGGGAAGGTATATGATTATAAGATAAATAATTGTAATTATTCACACATTAAACAATAAACATGAGATATTATTCTAAGATTAGTTCTCAACTAAAAAATACTAAGTATTGCATTATTTCTAAAGTGCATACCTTTAATGGATTTGATCGTCAAATTAGGTATTTCTTGTCGAAACTATGTTCTCTAAAATTTTCATTTTAATGAAAAGCATATACTTTTTGAAAAAAATGGGATTAGGTTCCTATTATTATAATTTTATTTTGTGTAATACATAGCTAGGAGAACATTATAGGATTTTTTTTAATGAAGGAATGGAGTGATGTTTATCTATATGATAGATTTGGAATAGAGTATTCAACTCAACTGTTAAAGAATCAGATATGATTTGATCTGGATGCTTCCATACCTTAATAACAATTTAATAGTTGATCCTCTAACTAATAACAAATGGTAGTGAAATTTGGATCCTAACCCACTAATTTATATGATGGATTTTAAAAGGGGTTATCAATTTTTTTTGGGAAAACGATAATAAAATTAATTATTAAATGATTTATAAATCTGATAATCATTTAATAAAATATTTGGTTACAAATTTAATTAGAGTCCTAATAAACTAACTTATCCTTGAGATTAATAATATTAATGTAATAATCTAAATGGATGAAAAATATTTGACTATTTGAAAAGTTTTTTACTAAAAATTTAGAATCATATATATATATATATATGAAAGAAATAATTACCTAAGTAACTAGCTATTGATGTTGTTTAATAATGGAATATATATTATAATGTATAAAAGGATTCAATTATTTTTTAAATCCTTTGTATAAATAATAAATGATCGAAGGTGTGTTTTTTTTCAACTCATTAAATCTATATAAATGGGTATGTTAATGGCTGGATGATCCTAAAAAACCACTATGGTTTTTATATGGATGTCACAATTAATTATTTAATGATCATTGGAAATGTTTTTAGAATATGAATGATCTTATGAAACAATTACCATATTTTTTCAAAGTATGATTATAAATGAGCAAGAAATTTGATTTCAATGATAATGTGATGTGTTGATAGTACTAAAAAGTAAATGTTTACACTAGGGAAAATATTTTTCAATAGTTGTTCTTAGTCATTGGAACTAGAAGGTAGTGTCAGGAATGAAGGTTACCTTTTCATTAATATGTAATTGTTTTCCATACTGGAAGGGTGTTATTAAAATCACTATAAATTATTTTTCAGATTTAATTGTTGTATAATCAATTATATAATACTAATATTTTATTTGATATATTATGTATGTTTTATATGTTCTTTAATACAAAAGAGTTCCAAATAAATGAATAAATGATTGAGAATATAGTATCAGTTTTAATTATAATGCATAAGGTTACTAAAAAGTGGGTTGGATTGAAATTAATACTTAAAATAAAATATATTTTCTAATAACTGATTTTTATTTTTATTTTATTCATCATTTATGATAAATAATGGTTTTAATTAAATTAAATCTTTATGGCCAACAATTGGGGATAGTTTAAATAGACATGGTTTATGATTCATGTAGTTCTATAACATGTTTAACATAAATATGGAGGGAAAAAAAATTTAATGCATGACAAAAGGGTTAATCAAATATATTCATTATAATATGAGGGAAATAATTCCCACTACCCAAAAATATAATATTTTAGAGAATAATGTCTTCTATAGGGAAAATTTTTCAAAACACATAAAATAAAATAGGTGATATATATGTATCAGCTTATTCATTAAATATTCCCATTGATGGAAACAAATTTTGTTTCCTCACATAAAGGTACTTTGTATCTTATCATGGTGTTATAAATACAATCGTTTTTATAAGAGGCCAGTGGGAGTATATTTTTAAAATAGATAAGTTAAAAAACAAAAAATAAGAAATTATTCCTCCAAATATTAATAGAGAATGTCAAAAATTATATTAAATGATTATAGGGTATGATGAATAATTGAAATATAATGAGATACATATATCCTGATAAAATATTTATTGAATTTTTTAAATAATTATACTGATGATAAACATAGAATGAGTTATACATATAATTTGGAAGTTTTTAGAATCATAACATTTGATGTTGTGATGTAAAGGGGTTTGAATACCTGTTTGAGTTGTTAGGTATCAGGGATATGACACCCATTCTTATTCAATATTCAATATATATTTCATCATAGATGTTACTCAATAATTAATTTTATTTATATGGGTTTATAAGGTTGTAACAATGTGATATGATAGGAATTATATAATGATTTAATGAGGTTTACAATACTAAGAAACTGTATTAATTATATGAGAGATCTCATAAAATATCATATGTAATATAGATTGACATGTAGTAATGTGTGGTTTTTAAATATAATTGGAATATCGTAAGAATATTATATTTATATTGTTGTAAAAAAATCATTACCTTATCATTCTTACCCATTATATATATATATATATATCTGGAAGTGGAATGATAATAGACATTTAAAATCATTACTTTCAGTTATCGACAACCAATGAACACCCTTGTTTATTATTTTCTGTAATAAAATTTTACTATTAATATTATTACGATATATTTGTAAATATATAAAATATGCTAATGATGGTTAATAATGCTTTAGTGAATTCTATAACCCCTATATATATACCACATGGATTGTTATATGAAATACCTTCAGTATATTAGGGGCTAATTTTTTTTAATATTGAATCACATTACATGAAGATAGTGACATACCTATAATACAAATAATTATACCTCGATACCTTTTTTCATAACAATCAGGGCTTATCAAATCAAGGTTGATGGATATGTTGTTGGTTATTTTATAAGATAGAGATTAACCAATGTTGGATCTTCCCTCTCATATGATATGTATGACACATTTTTTATTGATTAATACTGATAGAGAAGTTTATGGTTATAACAAGATAGTTCATATTATGTACTTATCTATTTGGTAGAGGGTAAGGTGATGGGCTCATCTAATAATATGAATGATATATAATGTATTCATCAACCTATTTAGTCTATAATCATAGAATCAATAAATTATCAGTAATTATACTGGATAAAAATAATAAATATACAATATTTACTTATTGTCACCAAAAAAATAATATATTAATATGAATTTTGTTAAATGAAACTATTGGTGGAAACAATTATATAAATACCGGTGTCTGATGGAGATCCGACCAAATCCCTTTCTAGCTTGATTTTCCTTATCTATTTTCTATATGATATATATTTTTTGTATTTTATAATTATAAAATTATTATTTCTTGAATGAAAAATGGAACATGAGGATACACGATATGGTTATTTGAAATAATAGCATGTCTATTTAACTTTTTGAGAAACCACACAAGTGTTTTATAAGATATTTACAAGATGTTAATGATACAATTTCAGAAGTTGTTACATTTTCTATAATATGTGGTGAAATTCACAATAGAATTTCCAAAATCTATTTTAGAATATATCTACATGTATTTATTGATATAGTTTTACATGTTATTGAATATTCTATAACATAATGTGAAATTACCATATTTTTGAATAGATTTAGTTCATGTGGATGATTATTGGTATTATAATATAAAGGATCATCTGTGAAATTTGTTTTTAGACCATATCTTGTTAATCCAAGGGATTTATCATGATTTTTCTAATATCATTACCCCTAATCTCCACCCTCACTCCCCTACAAGAATATATAACATAAAATTAAAATAAAATATATAAATTATGGAATATCCCTTCAACTCACCTTTGGACTACACAAAATGGTTTATATCTTCATTATCATTATTTATGATAATATGAGTATATAAAAATGTTGATGAATCAAAAATTTATTCATTTAAATGAGAAGATAAAAAAACATTTCTGTAAGAATCTTTAATAATTTCAATTCACCTAACATAAAAATAAAAATTACCAAATAAAAAGGAAAAAATACATGAGTCAAGAACAAGAGAATGAGAATAGAGAGTTCCCCATTCCTCTATCCCCTTGATTAATAATCGCATAAATTATTCTAAATAGGATATATAAAATGATTGCGCCCATATTATACACTCACCCCATGATCAAGATATGTATGCCTTTGAAAAGAATCAAATATTAATTATTTCACACCATCATTGTGTAGTGGAAGGACAATACCATTTCTATTTTATGGGTTTAATTGAATGAAGTTTCACATGTGTGAATTGGGATTGTTAGTTGTATTTATGCATAATCATATGGGTTTTGGAATTGGGGAGTGAATATTTTGGATCTTATTTGGAGGGTTCAATCTCATTATTTCTAGATCTGGCTACACACTCTTGGTCAATGTGGAAATTTAACAACCACCATTAAATAATTGATTCCATGAGGTTATGATGGAACATCAGTAATTCTATGATTTGGGATTTTATCAAGGAATATAATTGTCGATAATCCATGATACTCCAATTTTCCATGGTTGGAGCAGGAGAGGTGATTGAGCTCGAGTTTGGTCATTCATATGTGATTTCTCAAGTATGATTCCATAATGGGGTTTGAGTTAAGTAAATGATAAAATATCATCTATTAAATCCATGAGTGTATTGTGATGATATAACATGCACTTCCTAGCAGAATAGATACAGGTCTAGGAAGAAGGGTGAATCATTGAACTGAAAATCGATATGGAATGTATTAGGAAATAGATATACTAGTTTTATGGCTATAGAGTATAAGTTTTATAATTTATGTGGAAATTTACATGAGGATCCATACTAAGGATATTCACATTTGAAGTCAATGGTATTTTCTTGGTGTTTTATATAGATGGGTAGCAGCCGAAAGGTGGAGTGTTGGGCCTATATGTGCTCATATGTGCTATTGAAAAATATAGGGAACCATTATTATCACTATAATTATAACAATCTATTCATTTAAATTTTTCTTCAAAATAAACCATAATTATAAATAGGAAAAATTTAAAAATATAAATCAAAATAAATATGGGAGGTAATATATGAATTATACATGTTTTTTTTGAAAATTGATGTTCTATCAGCCACTACACATGAATATTTCACTCCTGGTAAATTCACCACTAATGGGTTTTCGAAACAAGATTCTCAATACAGAAAAGGCATAATTTTATATTTTCTATATATTGAGTAGATTTATTTATTTCAAAAGTAAATTCATATAATAACACAAGTAAATTCCAATAATTATTTCTTTTGAATAACAAAATCGTATTCATGTTTAGTATCTTGTCATTTAATAATTGTTTTTCCAAAACAATTATTATTGGATATCAACGAAAATTAAAATAGTAAAATTTCAGTTTTTTTAGTATTATAAAGTGATTAATTATTAATAATTCATAATTTAATAAATATTAATAGTTATTAATTCACTAATAGACACTGAAACTAGTTTATAACTCCAAATATCATGTTTTATCAAGGAAGAATATGTAAAACATTTCATTAAAACCTCCCTCTATAATGAAATCAATTGAAATTTTATGTAATTCAATGAAAAGTTGGAAAAATTTCATCAATAAATTTAAAGAAAAATTCTGCTTTTAGTCTAATATGATAAAATTTTATTTAAAACATGCATTAATAGTTTTTATCCCAAGAAGCAATTGAACAAAATAATTTTAACAAAATGTCTGGAAATAATCCTTATCATTTAGAATAAATAAATATATTTATTTAAAATCATGTACAATATCTCACATAATGTAATTAAATGGAATAAAATAATTCATAATTCATATAATTAATCATCTCAAACAAGTATAAAATATTAGTAATCACTATAAATAAATTGTTTCATCTAAAATTAAGCTAAAATGATATTCATGAAAACTATTCTAAATGATTTTCAAATAGAAAGTTTTTACCTAGATTGTATATTTTCACTATAGAGATCAGAAGTATATAAAAACATATAAATATTTATAATGTTTTCCAAGACACCCAATTCAAATAGATCTATGAAGAAAAATAAGTCATGGTTAACTTATATTTTCTTGGAATATAATCCATAAAATGAATTAAAGTTTTGAGGGAAGACTAAAACAATCCATCATAATATATACAATTAATAATTAAATATTTTAGTCTACAAAGGACATGTGTTCAATCTCAAAATTTAATTTAATATAATGTATCAAAATGTTATATTCTATAGAGGATAATCTGTAATTTAGTTTTAATTATTTCAATGAAAAACGAAAGAAAATATCAATTAATTCATGACATAATATTATTTAAAGAAACATATATACTATGAAATGAATTTTTTTAGTTTATACTTCAAAGGAAAAAATGTTCTAATAGAATCATCCTGAATAAGGAAATATAGTGAATTAATTTGAAAATACATACTCATAATAATCTCAAACTACCATGTAATGTATAGGGGATCATTTTTTGTTATTTCTGTACAAAATTTAATGATTCACTAAAAATTTCCTTAATTCCAAATGCTTGAAATTTCCATATCCACAAGATATTTAACCTTCAAAATCCATTTATACCTATTTCTTAACAAAACTCACTATGAAAATAATGTCTCTATTCACTCAAGAGAATGTTTATATGGGTAATTATACTCATATATAAAAAATGAATATTTACCATATAATTTTGAAAAATCTAATCTCAAAACATAATGTAACATGGAATATAATCAATCATTGGATTTTTAACAGGTTTTTAAGTTGAATGATTTGGGTGTGTAAGAATTTAAAATATAAACTAGACGGAGAAAGGAATGAATCTTTTAACATAATGAATTATTCATCAAGTTAAGAAATTAATATACTCTTCACTCATTATATTTATGAAATTTTTCATTCTAACAAACCGCTTTGATTCTTATTCAGGCAATGACTTGTAAAAATGTATCCTATGAATCCCTTCATTATTATTCTCATTTCTTTCTAAATGTAAATAGTTTTCAGTTTAGTTTTTTAAGATAATGTGTTTCTAGTATTTTTCCATGAATGTTGTTTAATTTTCCATTAATTATTAGGTTCATGAATTCTAAAATAATGATGGATAATTTTCCAATCTTAATTTTAAATTTTTTATAAATTTTTTTATTCATTGTTATTTTAGGAGAATTGGATGTTTAAAAATAGAATGTAATAGATGAAAGTGACTCATTCCTATTTACTAATTTCTAATGCTTCAAAAGGATTTCATGCACCTCTCATATTCCCCTCAATATTAAACACTTCCAAATGGAAAAAAACAGAAACACCCTTTACACAATAATTTTAACAAAAGTAATCAATATTTTTTTGAACGATTATAAGTATGGGATAATTATTTTTTTAGTGAGGATTGAACCTAGAAGACCATTCATGGTTCTATAAGTTGTTATCATGGGTTAATTTTAATAGTCTCTCCCAATTATATATACAGACCAATGTAATTTAATGTCTCAAAAATATTCAAATTATCCCATGACTTATAAATATTTTAAAGAAAATTTGAATAATTTCTAATCCATAAAAAACCCTAAAATTATATCATGATGTGAGAGTGTTGTAAATATAATTCTAAAGACTTTAAATGTCCTCACATGATTGTAATATTAGTAATCTCTAGTCACTTATAAATTTGATTTTCACTTTGATGTCACAGATATCAAAACTTATTGAAAATCATTGTCGATTAGAATAAAATAAAAATACAAAATCATTTAATATATTTAGATTCTAAAATAGAATTTTCATCTAGGTAATCTATCTAGAGTCTAATAATTTTTAGTGTTACAAAATATAAAAAATAAAAGCATTAAAAATAAACACATAAACTGAAAAATTTATACAACATCAAAAAAAATTTACTATTTAATTATAGTTTCGAAAAATATCAAAAACATACAAAAAAAATATAAAAAATTTGGAATCTCATAATTATGACATCCACAACATAATATTTCATACAAATAGTGAATTAACATTATTAATCATTCAATTAATTTTAAATATAAATACATATGAAATAATAAATTAGTGAAATTGTGAGAAATAAACCAGATCTTTCCATTTACAATGAGGATAGTGCTATGAAGAAGTGATTCATACATCATTAGTAATCAAGGAGGTGTTAAATTATTTATGAACCTATAATCTATATAGAAAAAAAATATAAAGTCCATTATTAAAAATTACACTACATAAATGAAAATAGAATAAATGTGGAGAAAAAATAACACTATGTTTTTGTAAAACAATAAAGATGTATTGTATTTTACATTATACATAGAAAAACAAAATTAAGATTATCCATAATTATGTTATAAATGAATTCTTTTTAAATTTAACCACAATATTAATCTCTTTGAAAAACTCTTCTCGTCCTCCTCCTTTAGGATAACTAAAAACATCTTCCTCCTAAGGACCTTTTTTTTATGATCAATTTTTTTACCCCTTTAATTTATTTTTTATTTCATACAAGTTGAAATTATAGAGATCTCATTTATGTTCTCTACTAATTCAACCATATTCCTAATATAATCTACAATTTAAATTCCTCTTGAACCTTTAAATATGGGGTTGAATCAACATACATGTAATTTAAATTCAATTTTTATTAAGTATTATCTAAATAATTGAATTCATGTTTGGTTTATCTCCATTTTAATGTTAGATAGAATCATGATTTCAGACAAGAAAGAATCATGGATGTCTCATTTACATGGGGTGAGAAGAATCAATTCATGAATTTTTTTCATTAAAAAATATAATATATACAATCATATTCTCATATACCTCCATAACCCATAAAATCTATGATTGTTATACATTTACATCATTTAAGGATTCTATATTAAAATATTATTCTAATAATTGTAAAAGTGTAATTCAAAAGAAATCAAGGACCTCTTATAAGAGTAAATATCTTTTTATTTTTATATTAAGAGTTACTTTGTAACCAAGTTAGCTAGATGTTTAGGTAACTAGTCTATCATCATTTCCTAAAAATAATATTCATCCAATTGTTTTACCTATAATTCATACAAAAGAATAATATATTGGTCTGAATATGGAAAATCAATACACAGAAGATAATTAGATAGTTCAATTTTACCAAGAGTAAAATGAAGGGAGTCTAAATCAATGTTATCACCATCAAATTTATCATTGAGTAGTCCATTTTATAATTGGAATTACAACACAACTTACATTATTCTACCTCACATGATGTATTCAGGTTTCAACATAACCACAGCCACACCACCCTACATACCAAAGTTTCTTAACTACTACTGAGGGAAAAATGAATATAGTGGGGAGACTATAATATAATGAATAGATTATCAATATATATAAAAAATAAGTTAAAAAATGGTAAAATAATCCAAGAACATGATAGATAGATTATAAAAATTGAAATAATAAAAAAATAACTTTATTTCACAAGGATTTAAAATATATGATACCACGTAAAAATATTTACAATTAAACAAGTAAAGCAATCCCCATAATAAAGACTCCAGAAATCACTTAACTGAACCCCATACATGGTCCCATCTCATAGCACCAATAGTTTCTAGTAATGAAATAAATCATTTAAATTTTCCCTTCTCATTATCCATAACTATATATAAGAATTAATTATGGGTACCAAACTGTGGCTCGAACAGAGTTTGATTAAAACTCTTTAGGCTAACACCCATGTGGTAGAAACAATATAGTATTAGAATATAGTTTATGAATCAATATAACAACCAGGGACATAATTATAAAACTAATGTAAAACCTAAAAGTGAATTTTTGAATCTTGACTTCCATGTTGACTCTAAGGGTTAGCCAAACCTACTTTAGGACAATAATAGATATTTATCTCCATTAGGGGATCCTCCAACCAAGATTTTATAACCCATACTATCATTGGATCCTCCAAAAAAGGATGAATCCCCCTTGTCATGTGTTAGTTTTCCAAAAAACTCACCCTCTATTATCATTATAATTATCTTTATAAATTCCAATTCAAAATCCAATTATGTGTTCCCAAGAGACATACCCCATGCCATTTGTTATGTATCCATGATTATAGTGCTCTATGTGGGTTACATTCCTAGAGCCACTTATGTGTTCCCATGGAATATTACTCATAATAATGATAATGTATTGATTTCATTCTAGACTATATGCATCTTTACATAACGGATCCCCTTACATGTTTCCAGGGAGTGTTATTTTTTCCATGGTAAATCCAATTATATCTCAACAATGAAACAAAATCCAATGATTTTACACTCATAAAACATGAAATTTGTTTTATAGAAGCCTTATTGTTTAATTTTAGCAAATTAGAATATTTCAAAACATATATCCATTTATTTATGGCTTCCGACTTTAATAAATAATTACAATGAATTCATTACGTGTATCAAACAATCCTAATTACCTTTTTCATGTCATTATAACCATATTTTTTATCTTATTATGTGAAACCCAATTGTATACCAATGAACCATTATTAGACCTACCAATTCATTATCAATCAAATCACAATTATTTAAATTTCAATAAAATTGAAAATGTTGAGCTATTTCTCAATCAAATTCAATATTTTTCATAGGGATATAGTTATAATGAAACCATGTAATTTCCATGTTTCAAAGGTTGGCACACCTCCCGGGTGGCTACAAGTCATAGTCTAACTACCATCAAAACTAGTAAGACTAATGGTAAATATAGTTAGATGGAATTGGAAAATTAATATTTATAGAGTTTATATGAATGGTGTGATAGTGATACTTCATAGGTTTCACATACTATAAAATGAAACAGTCTTTGGGGATTTTTTTGAACATCATCCATAAGAAACAAACAAGTTAGAAATTGAGATCGAGCATTAGATCCAAGTGAAAAACAATTGTCTAATATATAAAACAATTCACCCACATCATCGCAGAATTGATAATATGATCTAAGAAGAAATGTAAAGAGATTTCACAAAATAAAAAATTCACATCCCAATTTATTTCATCAAGTCAATGAATAGATTGAAAAACCTAATAGAGGAACTATAGAAGCCTTGAGGGAAATATTGGGCCATAAAAATCATCAAACTAGAGTTAGGGTTTATTTAGAGGTTATTTGGTGATTAATAGTGATTTTGGGGTATAAAAAACATTTTATACCATTAATTATGTTACCCATCATGAGACCATCATGTAGCCAGTGCACACCATTGGCTACATGGTAGTGTCCTCCCATGCCCCTGCTCGGCTGGGAGCCCCGATGGCTAGCTACTGGGTTTCTGAAAGGTGGATGGTGAGTAACTTGTTGGATAAACAATCTACATATATCCCACTATGAGTCCAGTGGGTCTAATTAGAGAGCTAGTGGGACTCCAACAACACTAAAATGTAACTGGATAGTCCATTAGCTTGCTGGTGGATTACATTGGCGAGTCTATGTTCCTCAAGTCTCTCCAAAACTACATTCTACCACTAGCCTCCATCCTAGTCATCATCCAATGTCCCAAAGAACCTCCAAAACCATTTCTCACATCATATTATATTCCCTCTTACCATGTTATAAATATTTAAAAAACTCTAGTATCATTAAACAAAAACAAAAAGAGGGATCAGGTCTAACAATGGGTTCCTGAAATTCCTCCAACTACCTTATAGGTGAATGAAAATTCCATCTATGTGAATCATAAAATGGAACCATCTAGATTAATTCCTTGATATTGTCCGAAACAAACACAATAATTTCGAAAATAGAGGCACACAACATATCCTCTAAAATTTGAATCATCCATTCAGATTATCAATCATTCTGAGGATGGTAAGGTATAAATAGAGGAACTACTGATCTCAGCACCTTCTAAAGTCCCATCTATAATCATGATATAATGTAGGAATATAAATTAGAAATCAAAATCCTAAAAAAACATGAATATGAACTCTCTAACATATGTATAATTTTCCCTAATCATCGATGGGAAGGTCTTCATAATAGGAAACAAGTGAGTGACTGTCATTAGTATATCCGTAATGAAACATATTATTTAATTTTTTTGATGTATCAGAGGTAACATTTGTAAAAAATACCATTTTGAAATTATTAGACTTTCACAATGGAATGACGAAAGGTTTTAGTACCCCTATAGGTATCTGATGTTTTTATTTTACATGCTAATAGTTTAAAAATCACACCATAAATCCCAATACCTCCTTCAAATTTCATGAACACTAGTACCATATACACATATAATTATAAATTAGTTAGAAATAAGATATGGCAACATTTTAGATGAAATGAATTACTTTATCATATCCTCATAATTTTTTTTAGGAATATAGATTTGACCAAATAAAAGAACAAAATCACCACTAATAAGAGACTATCCAGATTGTGGATCCCAACCATATAATCTAACACTCAAACCTAATTCATCCAGGTCCAATAGATTTCCTATATCGATTAGTTTTAGGAGCATGGGATCAATATATTTTTATGTTAAAAAATTTTATCCATGGGACTCTTGAACATTTAAATAAATGTCTACAAATAGAGGCACAAACCACCACATTTATAATGACTCCCACACCACCTCTATCTACATCTTCAAACTCAATGAATCAATAAGGTTTTTCCCCTTTCATGGATTGCATGACAACTAAAATTGGAATGAATGTAAATTATTTAAATACCTCATATAATGAAGGATGAGTTTATACTATGAAAGGATATACTTGGGGATATAGGGACACATATAATCCAAAAGGTATCACCCACCAGATTGTTCTTCCAATATCTCAGGGAATGTTCCCCCATAGATAACAATAGATCATGAGTAAGATAATATCCCTTATAGGGAAAAAATATTTCATGCCATAAGAAACAACCAGATCCTCCTCAATCATAAATTCATGGAATTTGAATTTTAATGATTAAAAACAATTCAAGTAATACATACCCTACCCAGGAAAGGGGAATATTAGTGATGGTTCCACAAGATATTTATCTCTTTTAATTCCTCCTCAGATGAATTTGACCAAAAAAACCACCACATTATTTCCCAACCGTCAAATATGAGACATATGGCATAGAATGTCGGAATAGGTTGTTAGAACTATAAATAATTATATATATAAGTTGTTATTTGGACATTAAACAATCTTTCACCACTAAAACCTTATTTGGATCCATTGAAACTCCAACCACTGGGAGAGTGTGAAATTTTAAGTGCACATCACCAATCCAAAAGTGAAATTTAGATAGCATGGTATATATTTCATTATCTATCCATGTAATAAAGAACATTTCAATTTTATTAGAAGGATCAAATCTATTCTAGTATTAAAACATGATACCATCAAAATAGGAAGCCAAAAACTGATATAGAAACATATGGAAGATATGTTTCATCCAGACCATTATTATGGATGGTGAATTAATCTAACCAAAAAGAATCCCCATGAACTCATACAAGACAAACTATCTTCCAAATGCAGTCCTAAGAATGTAATATGGAATCACTACCAAATTATGGTAACCCTAACTCTTGATATTCTTGGGGGAAATTTAGGCACCTCTTATCAGATTTAATAGTCCCTCAATACACATAAGGGTATTCCAATTATTGATAACTATCTGGATAATTCTATGTTAATTCCCACATATTCCCCTTAGATAAGTTCATTGAAATATGATTCCCTTAGCATCGAAAGCTTCCATATCTAACTTTAACCCACAACTATCTAATGGTTCTATCACATACAACATGATTGAAATTTTTTTGGCCCAGGAAACTATCTTGAAAGTGAAATTTGTACCGCCCCTTAGGTAGTAATATATAGAACTCCTCATGAAAGAAAACATGAACATGATCCACTATTAGCGTAAAACTACATGGTTTCATCCCACCATCATCTAGATAAAAGATCACTATATGGTTCAAGAGGAAATATGTCATACAATGCTTTAGTCCAACACGACAAGCCTGATGATCCTATTATCGCTAGTTGGTATACCTATACCTTCCAAAGAGTTAAAAGTATATATACTATAATAAAAGTCGATATAAACATAGTACATAGCTATGTAGACTAAAATTGAATTCAAAAATTCCAAAAATAATATCCCAAAATAAACAATAGCCTATAATTTAATGAAAAAAATCTTTATATCATCTCATACACTCAGATCACACACCTAACATTGTGTCGATTGTGAAAACACCTTTAGATCACTCCACAAACAACCCCATATAATTGGGATATATAGTAGATATGAAGAATGTAATGATACTAAACAAAATTAAACACAAGAAAGGGATAATGGAATAAGAAATGTACCCTTTTAAATTTAAGTTCATCCATCCAGGCTTATAGAACTATTCATTATAGGGTGAATTTGACTAACCTATCTACCATTTTCCTTAGTGTGAATCACTAATGATTTTCCCTCTAGTAGGTACTATCACCCTGCTGTTGGGGTAGAACATACCCATACCCCAATCTGAGAGTCTGGTGGAACTCCAACTACCAATATAAAGAAGGGTTTCTATGTTGTTGTTAGAGTATGGATCCTATCATAATCCTCTCCCATTGGTACACTACTGAAGGATTAGGCATAACCTATACAGATGGCCTATCCTATAGAAATTGACACACTCCAATACTGGGTATGGATAATGTGGGCATTTTTGGAATGCATAACATCACTAATAACACTCCACTAGGAAACATTCCTATAATAGAACACCTAATACCAATCTCCGCAACTTTCTAATACCATAGTAGTAACTACTATAGTGGTGTGTCATGCTATGTGAGGATGCAACCCCCGATTTTCTTACTGAGGTTCTCTACCCCCCCACATGGGTGCTTTTTTAGTTTTCATTCCATGATGAGAACCCAGTTCATCATGTTAGAGAAATTTCTTAGAATAAATATGGTCACATGTGATTTGATATCATAAATAAACCCATCATTGATTTGATTGACACTAAATATATCATATTCTATCAAAGTAATATCTATGTGATGTTATTACATGTAACATATATTGTAATCCTTCACTAGAATACTTCCATGCATCCATTGTATAAAAGCCCATGACCTCTCACCCCAAAACTTTTCTAGATATAAATGGCTCAATAACATCACCCCAAATTCATACCATGTCAAATCCTCTTTCTATCTGGGTAGTTCAATTATGTACCACATGTGTTTTTTGGTACATAAATAAAAAAATAGAAAGATCCACCGTCATACCTGTGAGTGTATCTGGGTTCTTGAAAACCATTTAGAGTGAATCTATATAGAACATAGCTTTTATGGGCCACCCCCAAACTGAACATGGGAATATTATATAGATATAACTCTTTGGTGTGATATAAAATTAATGGAACTTTGGGGATGACCTCCATATCCAATGATAGAATGACCTTATGAAAAAATCCATGATTTTGATCATCCATTTGATTCCCTATAGTCACAATAAGTTCCATCTCAACTGCATGAGGGTGAAATTTTTACCACTCTCATAGTGATGAACCCAAATATTAATCGATGAAATTATCACTTCACATTAAACAAACTCTTTAGATAATATTATAAAAAACGATGAAATTGAAATGGGAACGATAATAATAGAGAACCATCGATATAAAGTTACTCGATAATTTGGATTAATAAGTGACTTGGCATTTCAAAATAGTTACATTTATTCATTTTTAGTATATACATAAAGATATTCTGTTCCTAATTCTGATATATAGATGAGTCACATAAAATAAATATATCCCTAACATGAACAATCCATTTAAACATATTATAATATATTCCATTATTAATACATTCATACTAACGTTATAAAATCTATACCTAATGTTAAATCTAATAACATAGTGACATCAAAAAACATTTGATTCTCCCAAGGTAAATAACACCACAAGTATATCATCAAAAAATCACGAACAACAGTCATATCCATATGTGCATAGGTTTTCCACCACACATGGGACAACTAATCCCATGCAAAAAATCACAAATACATCTGAGTATTCTATCAATTTTTGAATAGTCTAAAATCAATAATAATATTGGGGACCGAATACCCCATTATAAATTCAAAAACCTGATTCTCACTCATGTGACCATGTAAGGTGGTTATGTGGACCCATGTTCTCTTCCTAGTCAACAAGTGAATGTCATCTAGTAGTGAGGATATAAGGATTATTGTGGATAGAAAATACCCTGGGAAAAGATTTTATATATCATCATAAATATTATAAAAAATAATAAAATCAACCCAAAAAATGAAATATAGAAATTAATAATCTAAATAATAATAATAATTCTTCTCATGTCACTATAAATTGAAAAGAAAATTACATTCTGAAAGTCAAAAAAATAAACAATAACGAAAAACATTACAATAAAAAGCTAAAAACCACAGTCTCGAACACAATTCCCAGTCATGTATTATATCTTGAGTCAAATCCATAAAGAAATCAATCATGTATAAGGACCCTTTCCCTTCTACACACCCACATCATTGAATTCATCCTCCATAACAAACGGATGCTCGTACAGAATGTGAGTAACAATCAGTCAGCCATCATCTATAATGTCTAAAAAATATAATATGAATCGATAGTATATGAAACATTACAATAAAAACGAAATTATATCATAAATTAATATAAACCATGAAATTATCCTGTTGACCCTCAATCTGTGGACTGACATCCAGGGTCATCCAAATGTTCTTTGACATGATGTAAAACGTGTCTATTAATTGTTGGATCCTCTTTCCGTGGAGGAATAACCCAAATAATTACTGAATTCTCATTCCCACGATAAGTTTCCCATGTCATGTCTCATGTAACCATGTCTCACATCCATGAGTATCAATACTAATCCCAATGAGAATTCCCATGGTATATCTACTAATGTGTTCCCATGCCTCATAACCTTTTTCAAAGGACAACAATACATAAAGACTAGCCTCTTTGTAAATTACTATTCCTGATCCACAAACATGATCCAATAGAAAATTACTCATTTCAAGGGTGTATTATCAATGTTTTATTAGAATATATCATAATACACATGAAAAATTCAATTATTTTTTCCCATGAAGAATTTTATAAGCTTGGTAAAATTCACTTATTTGATAACAATGTGACAAAATATTGTGAATTTCAATTCAACAAACATTGAAATCCTGTCGCAGAATCTATTTTCACTAATTTACCAAAATTACCAATATTTGCACCATAATATTTCATTAAAACATGTTATATGTTTTCATAAACAACAGAATAATTCCATTAAATCTATCAAATAATCCAAACTATGATTTTTCATGTAATTATATACGTATTCCATCATTATATTAGCCCAAATACAATTACATTTCAATTATCAAATTTGAATCCCTATGGTTATACATCAAGATACTCACCATAATTCCCACATCAATACAATTCAGAATATTAATCCAATTCATAAACAATTCCAAATATCTCATATGTGTTTAGGTTAAACAAAACCATATTCTATGAAGGGACAAAAGAAAACGCACCTCTGTGTTGGATGAAATTCATGGTCTCATTATCAATTGAACCAATAGGATCCAAAGGAGGTTTAGGCATAACTAATAATGGAATTATTATTTAGAGAGGTTATTATCATGGTGAACTAGTGTGATACCACATGTTACACATTCTAGAAAATGAAAACGACCTTAGGGAGTTATTTTAGACAACCCTCTTTAAGAAACAATGTAGTTGTAAACCTAGACCAGACTCAAAATAAATTATATACAGAATGATATGATTTTGAAAAAGTAGAAAAACTTCTGAATAATGGAAATAGATAACTGAAGTAGGAAAAAATTAGATTTCACCAATGATAAAAATATAATTACAAATGTTAGGTAACCGAGTTGAAGAATAGATTGATGAAAACAATTGGGGTGTTAGAGAATCCTTAAGATAGATAAAGAATTGTAAAAAATTGTAAAACCTAGATTATGGTTGAATTAGAGATCAAAAGGTGATTAAAAGGGGGTTTAAGTAGAAAAATGAATTCCATTCCCTCATTGACACGTTCAATAATGACACCACTAGGTTGAATGTGGGAACCACTGGCTAGCTGGTGGTGTCCTCCAATGTCATTCTATGGCTGAAAACCCCAACAGGTGTCTATGAACTCCAATAGGTGGTTGGGGTTCTCTTATAGGAGTCACTGTTTCCATAATTCTGATCGATTATCTATTGGTACTCCAGTAGTTTTACCAAGATTCTTGATGTCCCTCTATCTTCCTGATGGAAAAAACCATCATGATTGTATCTATTAAGACTCTATAGAATATCATTATAGCTCTAGACTCCTATATACATATATTGTTGATTCATTAACACCTCTAGAGAACTGTTTCAAAATAATTTCAAATAAAATTTAGACAAGTTTTAACTTTGTAATCTAAACCTAATGAGGATTAACTAAAAAAATATTGTGGGATGTACTTGTAAAATGAGGGGGTCTTAAAAAAATGTGGTTGTAAATTATCTTATGGGTGATTTCAATGTATTTTCATCAACTTCCTCAAAATATACCACAACCTTTGTCATATCAGCTTTCTCTAGAGTATAAATGTCATTTGAAAGGCATTGCTTGGTTATACAACATTACTCTATTTTTACTTCCTCCATAAATTTTTTTTCCAGAATTCACCAAAATATTAATATCCTCCCTCAAAGACCATAGTGAAAAAATGGGGTTGGGCTTGAATCACATCCAGTAGTTCAAAGGGGATGTAACATTGATAATTTTTTAATTTTTTCTAAAATATATTTCTTTACTCTATCAATAAGAGAGAATTTTGTTTTTTATCTATTCTTTTCTCTATGAAATGTTATCATTGAGATTTGTTGATTTAATATAGACCATCCTTAATTTATTAAATTTTTATTTCTTCTCTGATTCTAATATTATTTTAATGTTTTATACCGGAAGTGTGTACTCTTTAGTAGATTTATTGATTACTCCCTTGATAAAATGGCTGTAAAATGCATGTTATAGTAATTTATCCTCCCAATAGAATTAACTAGTTTAAAATCCTTCATTTAACACATGTAAATTGAATTATAAAATAAAAAACTCATTCTAAATTCATTAAACATTTATTGAAAATTTTCTGATGAATCAATTTATTATGGAGTCATATTTTTAAAATAACACAGTATTCTAGAGAAATTCTCAAATAATATAATAATATTTAACCAAATTATTATGTAATTGATGAGATTATAATAGTTATCAATATAACACACTAAAATTTTTACCACTTTGATCATATGGACATTTCATATTTCATTTTAAAAATATCATATCTTGAACACATATTAGGGTTTACCAATGTCATTTTATAAGGATTGCATGGGTTGGTTATTCACTATTATAAATCAATTTTATTATTTTATTGATTTTAAAATTTATAATGGTTGCAGGAAATGGTTACTGGGGGTTTTATGTTTAATAAATATTTATGAAATTTTAACTGATAGAAAAAACATAGAAGGAAATACCAACAATTATAATGGATCCTTGGGGTAATTCTAATATATTCCATCACAATTCTATGGATTTTATAATCACATTATACTTTTAAAATAATTAATATCATTTATCTATATAAATCCATACTTTTATAATTTATGAGAATAAAACTATACTAGGGAATCCATGAGTATAAAAGTAACGCACTTACTGTCTTTTGAGAGTGAGAAAGAACAATCACTAGGAAATATAGTGAACCCACTCAACCAACTAGGTAATTTCAGAATACAATTAGACCTTTCAATTTTCCCTCCTCTACTAGTATAATAAGTGAATAAAAAATTTGGATGCATTGGAGTTAAAAAAATGGAGTTATGAAATATATATAGAAAAATAGATTCACCACCCACCCCTCTATAACCATACTACCTCATAGAAATAGGTTAAAATTGAAATAAAATTAAAATATAAAGAATATTTCTACCAAATTCCATTCAAAAACCCAAAATGGGTTTTCCATGTAATATATTGATGTATGATACCATTAGTATAGATGGGGAGTATGAAATACAAAGGATATATTGTATATTAGAATATAATTACACATTAGAAGAATACGTGAGAAGAACTACACATTACATAAGAAGTAGAAATTGGAAATTAAAAAAATTAGAAGAGGAAAAATTCTATGAGTCAAGAATGTTTTAAAAATATTATAATATAAAGTTCCAAAATAGCCTCATATAATTTTATAACATAATACCACCCCTCCCAACAATATAATTTAGAAAATAATCATACTTGTTTGAGAGACCCATACAAGTGATCGTGCTTCATATTCCATTGAGAAGAATCGAATTTAAAGGATTTTAATTCATTAAAGTGTAGTGTAAGATATATACATGGTATTCTCAGGAGATTGAATTGAATAATTTTGTTTATATTTAAATTGGGTAGGATTGGTGGATTTGGTTATTATTAGATTTTTTTTGGAAATGTAATGTTGATATTCAAGACTAGACAAAGAAATTAATCTTTTCATTTTGGTTTAAAATAATAGAAATCTTTTTCAAAGAAGAAATTAATGAATCCCATTGAATGTATGAAATCAAGGACATGATGTCAGTTCTTTATAAATTTGTGGAGATGTGGATGAATCGTGTTTAAAACATGAAAAAACATATTCATATTCTATTTTCTATATCTATATACATACATGTGATTGGTCACATGTTTGGTATTTTAATAGATATTTATCTCGAATTATGTTATGATGTGGGTGAAATGTACTATATGGTATACAATGTATCCTTAAACACATAGGATCAAGTTAGATGATTGAACTTATGAAGCCTTTCTAATTAGATTCAGTTGTAGGAAGAAGGTAGAATCATTGATCATGGAATTGTTTGATCATGTGTAGGGTGCTCAGTCTTTAGGTGTTATGGATAATGATTTGATGAATCATGATTCATGTAGATCTTCTCATAATTATTTACACCTATGAAATTTATATTTTATGTGGATGGTAACTAGTTGTGTGTTTAATCTGGATGGGTAAGAGTGACAACGTAAACATATTTTTGAACACTTATTTTGAGATCTACTATAAAAAAATGCAAATAACCACTTTAAGAACTAAAATTATAATATTATATCAAATTTAAAAAATACTAAGCACTCCATAATTTTAAACACCTAACAAAAAAACTTTTTACATAAAATAATATTTGAAAATATTAATTTAATTAAACATTATGATTATTTAAAATTGATGTCTGATCACTATCATACATGGTTGTTCATCATATGATGATTATTAGAATGTTTCAAGGAGTTAAAACATTTAGTTAAATTTATAAAGAATGTTGCAGTACTGCAGCAGCGGAGTTACTGTAGCAGTGGTGGCACTATAGCAGCAACAATACTATTGCAGGCATTGTAGCGGTGGTAGAACTATAGTAGGAACTAAGCAACTAAGGTACAGTAGCAGTACTATTCACTAATGGGCCCTTTTTTCCAATAAAAGGTTATCAAGCCTTGTATTCAAGCCAGTTGGCCTTGGGCCTTCGTGATATGTAATGGGTCTTCCTCTATCCTAAAAAAGGGTTCTATTCTTTTATAAATAAAATTAGGATTCGACACCAAACATTAAAAAAGGAGGGTCCTTGGATAGATTTATAAACTATATTGAAACATAAATAGGAGTGGTATCATTCCTTCAGGTCATGACACTATAAAAATAGTTGGATAAATTGGTTATTAGTTTTCTCTTTTCTACTACCTATTATCTAAATGTTATAGATTGACATATCATAATAGGGATCATTCCCAAGCTATGAATGACTCATATGATATTTGTATATCTATAGAGGATGAAACCTTTGGGAAATTTTTTAGTGATAAAGATCCAATTCATGTGATATGACTCAGTATACTAGATGAATATGTTGAAGGGAACATCATTGCATTTATTATTTTCTATTTTTTTAAAACATACCGATAAATTTTCGGTTTAATATGATTTTGGTGTCTCTCTTACCCTAAATTTTGCTATTAAAACCCCTTTGTAATCCTTCCAAACCTAACAGTATCAATGGTGATACCACAAACCCCATATATACTATGAAATAATCCAACGGTCTAACTCTTTTTCAGAAAAATATATACTCACTTGGTTAAAATGTGTGAGTGACATATGACCAGTATTATTGGAAATTCTCTATCTAGTAAATTCATTATTAGGGGATTTATTGAAATATTTAAATCATTACATAATATTCTAGAATGGATAACTCACACAAGTTGTGACTAATTTGAGGGTCCGTGATGAGAGGGAACAAAACACCCCACACAATATACTTGGTGATACCAAACCATAGTATTTCACTACACACATCAGTACACATCATTGTCTATGAATTCCTCAACACTGAAATAAAATACCTAAATATAATGATAGTTGGATTGGATTGAATCATCATCCTTCTCAACCAGATCCCATGATAAATGTTCCTATAATGAACCAACACAAAATAGGTCATTATTCCTTCATCATCAAAACCTGTTACGTTAGTGATACTTATAATTTGGAGGTATATCCATTACACCATGTTAGAATTACTTAATAATTTTTTATAACCATCCCAAAACTATGTTTTATCACTACATAAAATATTTTAATTACACATGATTGATCGAGGACACCAGTATGTGTGGGGATGTGTAAGATTGATACCCCAAATGTTATCATTTCTTCAAAATATCCACATAAACTACCATGACCCAAAAAATATAGTATTAATAAGATCTAGGGAGTACATTATAAAATATATTATCCAATTTAAAAACTATGACGTTTTCACGCTTTCCTATGAATGGTCAAGAATATTTTTATCTAAAACAATTCTCAATGCATATAGTACCATGAGTGGTGCCTTAAACACAAACTAGGATAGAGAAGTTTTATAATGAGTTAGAGAAAAATAATATCCATAGATTACCCACCATGTTGTGTGCGGAACATAATGTAAAAATATATGTATATTTCGCTGGTTGAAGAACTATATGGAATACATGTGTCTATGATGATAAAAAATAATCTTATTTTATTGGGTCTGTCTCCACTCAAATCCTATTAGGACTCTTATATAAAATCACATGCAACACAGTAATCCTATGTGTAATACAACCAACGGGAAAGACCGTTTACACTAAAAAAAAGTTATGTAATAATAATTAGTGCTAAATAATATTCCTCTAGTAATAGGGAAAGGCTATCTTTTAGTCGGCTATCTAAAAAAATACCTATTTATTTGAATAATTATTAACAACAGGATCAATAATTTTTATAATAATACCATGAACCTTCCTTAAATCAATAAAATTATATATGTCGATGGAATACATTGTTTGATATGTTAAACCCAAAATGATAATATTATATCTAAGTGATATGAAATTGGAAAAAAATAATGATAAAAATGAACACACTATATTGCATGTACCATTCTTATTTTACCATATACTTAGGGCCTCAGAGTTTAATCATTATCCTAATATTCTCAAGGTCTCGATGAATTTATTCATTAGTCTTCATATCAATAATAATTTCAATAGTATATTAACCAAACCAAATACCCTTTAATAACATTCAATAAATTTCTAAACCAATCCTTGTGGATAAAATATAAAATAATTTTTTTTGCTGATACACATTCATACAACTCCAACACTACCCAGCCCATAGTTTCCCTTCCTTGGATGATGGATTATTGAGTGTGCCACCCCATGCCATCCTCTAATAAGAAAAGTGTTCGAGAAATACTCCCATAAGCCATAAAAACCTTTTAGAATATAACCTATACCAATATTAAATAGATAAACATATTACATATGAAAAAATAACCTCTAACAACATCAATATATAAATATATATATATATATATATTAACTGCTGAATTATAGGTAATACATGCATCAGACATCACATTATAAGTTCACCACCACATAAGAAAACACTATAATATCTAGAAATTTGATAATGTATCAATAATGATGAAAATTGGATAAGGGAAGTCTCTCTAGTACTATAAGGAATCTATGATAGATCTCGAACATTAATGGTTCCTGAATCTATCTCAAACCACATTGTTCCATACTATGTATTCTATAAATTGGATGTTATAACTATTGTTCCACAAATATTATCTTTGATATAAACATCATGTACACAAACAAAACACATGTGGGAGTGCATACCATAAAAAATTTGGGATAAAAATACTCATTAAGACTCCATAGAGATAGATATATATATATGGTCAAAACAACAAGTATGGTTATACTTTAGAATAATAGAGTAAAGAGAATGAAAAAAATAATCTTGATATTCTTTATTACAGGAAGTCTTTTCGATATAGAGAATTACCTACCAACAAATATCATATCCATAATGAAATATATAACATGAAAACTAGGGATTCTAAAAATACCAATGGATCTGTATGATTGAAAATTTATATCATAATTTTAATTCATGTATCAGGGAAAAGTAATAATGATTAATGAGACATTAATTTCAATACAAATAGGCTACTTTCCCATGCTTAATTACATATATAGATTATAATGGGGCATAAATTTCTTAATGAGGTGTGTGTCTATACCTAAAGATTATGTAACCCTATCCTAAATAGTTAAGTCGTAACAAATATGAATATAAAATTATAAAAAAAACATTTATTGTAATAGTTTTTAGTTTACTAGTTATTGACCAATGCCTTTGAAATCTACAAAGACACATGATACCCCCACATTACTTAGAAACTCTATAGTATGGCACCTATGCCTTTAAAAATTCATTTATTGGTTAAGGGAGTAATTAAACCTAATGGTGGACTCATGGATCATTGATCTATCCCTCTAAAATGAGTGATTACCAAGATCAATGGATAAAGGAATCATTCTTCTTAAGGGGGGGTGTTTCAGACACAACATTTGATTTAGGGGACCTGTACCCTATTAGTGATAATGGATTACAAACCCCATTCCTAATCTAAATAACCCTCACCACAACTATGGGGCGGGGGTAGTCACAGCAATGTAGAATAAATGGTACATGACCCTCTTCATATGGAAGACACTCACTGAGTGAACTTCCTCAGGTTCACTCTAATCAACATTATTAAACCAAATAATTCCTTGGAAAATATAAAATAGTCAAAACACTCAAGATTATAATTATTAACCTTTGATTTCTATGATTATTATTCAATTTATATATACATGTAAAGTACTTCATAGAGTAATTTACATAACTAACTCATCAACCTATGATATAATAAATTGTGAAATGGTAAATTTTCCCCAATATACTTTAGGTTCTATATTTGGAAAAACATGAAGGGAATGGATTGAAGCTATGTATACATAATCACCATCCTAATATGGTACTTCATCCTATATTTAATGTCCAGGAGAGGTTCATAGAATGGACTAACGATGAGAATCTTTTTTGTGTTCTCCTTATACATATCAAATTGATTCATCCAAATATTAATGATTTGTTCCCTATAAATACATTCTATGTGTGAATAAGAGTAAGATGAATTTTCATTTACTAGATACCAATTAGTTTTTATAAGGATGATACATAAAATGTTTTATGGACTACACAACATGTGTATCTATGTGGAATGTTGGGTCTATACGCCAATACAGATCGAGTCAAGACACCGAGGTTTTTATACTGTAATTTACATAGGTACAAACCATGTGATATTTTACCTACCCTGAAACCCTAGTCCTTATAGATAAATAAATAAGAATTTTGTGGCCGTAAAAAACACATAATGTGATCATATATTCAATCTATAGATATAACATTCATTGGAAAAATATTACATTGTTTTTTACCTCCAATTCATTCTGAATAATTTTTATGATCTTGTCAACCATTATTTATCCCCTTGGTAGAGATAATTATCTATAAAATTCCAACAATCCAAATATTGAATGAAAATAAACTATATGTTACTTTCAACATCATAAATTTTTTATTAAACATTACTTACATCCAGATCTCCCACAACAATAAAACCTACATGACTTATTTCAATCTTTATTATATCCATAATTCTTTCTTAACAACTAATACGTCCAAATCAATTCATCATAAACATAAATATAGATAATCAATCATATTCATCCAATCTCATAAAATTTTTATCCATGAAGATAGTTATAAGTTCTTTTTTGTATGTAGAAGGGTCAGATTGATCATTACAAACAAAACTAATGAGCCTATAGGTAATATTAGCAAGTTTTATTTTTCTCATATCAATGGATCATCCACAATTTTCCTTATGGAAACACTATAACAAATGAAATTAATTGATAGTGTATTGACAAATTTTTTTATAACTATGACATAGTATCTATATATGTTATTTATAATTAATTTAAAAAATAATAAAATTATTACCTCTGAATTGAGATCATTCCTTATTGGTGTTTGGGTCATTAGAACATTAATGGTGTATCTTCATTACACCATGATGAACCAATGGGAGTAAATAATGTAGTGATACACATGTGAACCTATAGTCTTCGAAAATTGGAAATGAAGGTCCTAGATATAACATAGAAGATTCATCATATTTAGTTGTTCAAAAATATTACTTTACAATCCTTTGGGCTTGAAGGAATCTACCTTATTAGTTTTTGTCTTGATTGAAAGAGATGTGGAGGAAAAAATGTGTGAACGTTATATAGGGCAATTAAAATCTTTGGAATGTTATATCTATATTATTATAGACCCATGTTTAGGGTTTAATAATTAAAAAAATGAATAATTCCCATAATAATGAAGAAATATAATAAATAACCACATTCCACTTAGAATAATATCAATTTTATTTAATTTTCTAGTGTATGAAAACCTGAACGATGATAAATAATATCATAAAAAATAAAAATAAATATTTTTCAGCAGAAATATTGTAGTTCATATGTCCTCTTCAAAAATTATTGAATTGATTAATTAAAATTTAAATCAATTATATTCATTTAGTAAATAAAAATATATATATTCAGAGTTTGGTGAATAAATATTAATTTAATATTCATTCAAAAAAAATAGTTATTTAATTTAAAAATAATTATCTTGTGAGAAAATAGATAATTAAATGCTATATATTTCTACATTATATAAGTACATTTTGAGTATATATATACATATTTATATTTATGATCGATTAATAATTCAAAAATAAATATTAATTATTGGTTTGTGGAATAATATTTCTATCAATTGTTGAATAAGTAATATATAACAGTGATCATGAGATAAACTATGATTTTGTCCTTGTATTCCACTTTATCAGTGTTATTATGATAAATGATATAATTTTCAAGATTATTATTTAGAATATGGTCAAATCACCGAGAGAGGAACAAGATATGACATAAATACGACATCCACATATGAAAACTTATTTTGTAATTTAATACAATTTTCAATACATCTCATTATCTTGGTTGTACACCAATTCCATCAACCTACAATATTGATAAATATTTATTATACTATCTGAAATAAACACATATATACACTATAACCTTATAATTTAATGATATTTT
This sequence comes from Viscum album, assembly GCA_963277665.1. NCBI lineage: Eukaryota > Viridiplantae > Streptophyta > Magnoliopsida > Santalales > Viscaceae > Viscum > Viscum album. The sequence goes on along the minus strand of OY728143.1, from coordinate 2,077,619,489 downwards.
TATATTTAAATTGATGGGCTTATATATCCACCACCATAAAGGTTTAATTGGGGGAATTTTCCTCAATATAATTATTAATACATACCATTTTTATGAACCCAACATTCCAAAATTCACTGTGAACATTTTTATTTTTCATTTTATGTCAATATATTTAATTTTGGGAGTCATGAAATGTGTTAATAATGTTAATAAGTTCTACGGTTGATTACCAATGTCCACATATAGGAATATACAAAGACATTAAAAACATGAAAATTTTTAATGGAACATCTATTCACATAATATCCCATATAATTTATTTGTGAGTGAAAACATGATGTATTTAAATTTATACACTAATAACTACTTTCACTTAATAATAAATATAATATATTTACCATCACTAAATATTAGTTGAAAATAGAAACAAATATTTTATAATAACATCATTGAATTTCATGGGCTTCATGAAATTGGGAAAATCTTATAATAATTTTCAATGTGAAAAACACTATAAGTTTATATTAATTTAAAGTCTCACTGAACAGAGAACAATATGTAATATTAAATTTAATTAATATTCGCTGATTTTAATATAATTAAAATTTAATGTATAATAAATTGGATATAAAACACAAACTATTACATGCTCCCACATGAGAAAGAGAAAACTAATCACAATATTTAGTCAACCACCACCCACATTATGGTTATATTTAATCTATGTTGAAGACATGGTAAAATATCACACCATGTTGTCATCTCGGGAAACACTACTCACTATATGGTAACCTCCATGAAAAAAATACTTGAAGATATAATATTTATGAAATATATTCTTCTTATAATGATATGACTATGGACCCTTTGCAAGATCCAACAATATTATATTATCACCATTGAGAGTGATATATTTTAACTACTAGGAACCACATACGAACATGTAAATAAATTTGTATTCAATGGAAATATTTTACATTTTCATAAACCATAATATAACTATACTCAATTGAAAAATCATTGTCCACAACATGCATTAAACCCTTTCACATCATAACACATCCATTAAGAATTAATATTTATCTGGACTATGATTTCAAATCATCTTGATATATTTAGAAGCAAGAATCTATATATATATATTATCTGTTAACTAGATTTTTATATCCGCCATAAACCAAGAACATATCCTTAAATGCCTCATATGCTTAATGATACTATGGATTTCTGTCCAATGGTGGTCATCTGATTTTTCAGGATATTTTTACCACACATAAAGGATATTAAACATCCAACATAGTATATATAATTGCATATAAGTCTATCCCAATCATCAATTGACAAGGAATCCTTCCCATTATTTATTTATCATCATGTGGAATGGAAACATTATATAGGAATTAAAAATGACATATAATAATTGATAAATATTCCCATCTTTTATTTTTCTTTTCTATATATTTTATTTTTATATAAATATTTATACTATGTCATCTTCCAAGTAGCCTTTTGGTTCAATCATGAAGGATATTTATCCCAAGAATATAATCTTCTTTCATCTGTCTGTTAAGAAGATGAATTTTTTTGAATAGTTCTTTATAGACATCAACACAATTATATTATTTATCATAAGTTGTATATAATGTTCATGAACTATTAGGAAAACAACCACACTCCCAATAAAAAACATTTAGGATAAAGGTTCATATTCATTCATTACAATAAAATTCTATTCAGGATTTATGAAACAAAATATTACTCATAGTAGATCATTTATATAATCTTTAAATGTGTATCTGCAACATGATTACCTTTTTGAATCCTTTGCAGTTAAAATAACTTATGGTTGTGTCAAATAGATAGATTTATAAATATTCCTATTAATAGTGGTTGCTTTTAAATACATAATCCAAAAATCATAATCATGGAATGAACAGATTGAAATTATAATTTAGACATATTTTTAAATGAAAAATGGGGAATGGGTTATTTTGTAGTATATTTCTTTCATCTATTATAACCATTTCTCAAATAATAGTTCCTTAGAGGAAAAAAATTGTACTTTCATGGATGGTTTCATATTAAGAGACTATTTATAAGAAATAGTATTTAAATCCACTAGAGGTTCTATAAAAATCTATACTTGGTATGGTACATGGAATCCACTTTAGAATTCATGGGTTTTTTCTATTTAGTATCCTCAATGCTATATACTACTTTTTTTGTACGTAATCAGAACCTTATTACCAACTAATGACATGTGACCATCCTCAATGACTAAAAAATTGTACTTCATGGTTCGTTTACCTATATTATACTCATATGTTGTACATGCTTCTACAAATATTCTTATTCTATCTGGATTTATTGAATATATTATTATATTATATTTTATGCATCTTGATCTTGAACATCATCAAAGTCTAGTCTCTCTAAAAATCGATTCACAATCTTAAAATTATTAACAAAATAAACAAATATTATTTTTATAACAATGTATATATGAATATAATTTTCCGCATTAGTAATCTCCTAGTATATAATTTATGTTGTTTATAGTTAATACCCCGAAAACTATATTGAAAGAATTGTGTGACTCATTATCAATTGTTTTGGGACAAATTGTGTATGGTTTCACCTTAAATATATAGTAATATATTGTGGTGTATAATTATTTATTAATTGAGATAAAATCTTAAACTATCATAAATAAAATACAAATCCATGATAAAGATATTAATTTCTATTTTCTCTGATGATTTTATTAATTTTCATTCAAAATTGGTTCTAAATTGTTAATTTTATTCCTTTAATCTATAATAGGAATCTAAAATATTTATTAATAATTATAAATATCCATATATTCTAATAGAATCAATAAATGTTATGAATAATTAGTACCGACACTTTTCGTTAATTATAAATGTTCAACATAGATTAGTATGAATAATAAAAATAACTCTCTTGCCCATTCATGGCTTTTACAAAAACATGATTTAGTCATTTTACCATTAAAATATGTGTTACATATATCAATACATTTTATTTAAAATAAATAAAAATATCCATCATTTTTTATCTTTCCAAATGATTTTAATTTAAATTTCTTAGCTAATAATATAATAGTTTTGTGTTGTAAAAGTCAGGTGAATTATTTTTTTTATCTATTTCTATTACATGGTTTATATAATCCAAAACATAAATATTTTTATTTAAACATTTCTTACCATAAAAAATCTATTCTTTGTAAAATAAGAAACACTTAGTTTGTGATTTGAAAATAAATCCATGTGTATCATGCATCGATAAAAAAAATAATGTTTTGTCTAATAGGGACACAAAATAACTCTCTTTAAAAACCAAGATATTTCTAGTAATTATTAAAAGGTGGTATTATCTAATATCTAAAATAGTAGGTCCATATTTATAGGATTTTTTCATATCCACATAACCATGGGAAATATCCTAGAATCTATATGCTTTATTTATTTAAATATATATGGGAGAAAAAAAATTCATATATATAATTGAAAATGTATAGAAATAGATTTATTTTAAACCATAGATAATGAACTTAATACTTCCAATTAATTAAATAATGTAGTTTAGATTTTATTGTAGTAATAGTTCTTCCCTATGGTGGAAAAATTAAAATATTTCCCCCTTTAATCCCCCTTGATCCACTTCTTCTTGGAAGGGTTTTTTGAAGAATATTTAGAACTAGATTTAGCATTGAATCATTTAAAAAAATCATTCTAATTGTTTCCCAAAAGAACATAAGTCTTTTATCTCTTCATATCCTTATAAAATTGGAGACATATAGTGTGAAGATCTCTGTGAATCTTCTCCATGATTTTAAATTTTAATGTTTTTAAAAAACATTAGAAACTCATAGGGAGTGATGATGGAATGAGATTACTGAAAAATTAATCTGGTATATTAAAACCCATACGTTTTAAGAACTAAATAAATACAACATGTTTTTAATATGATAGGATTAACTATCTCACCTTATCAAATCTCTCACAGGAAGAGAAAATTGGAGAAATCATATTTTTTAGGTAGGGGTCCACAATGATAAATGTGAGGATGAAACTAGAGTTTGTTACAGACATCTATATTCTCATGAAACATAAAAAGCTCTCTAGAAAATAATATAACCACAAAAAAATATGCATCAATAAAATATTAATTTTGATTAATTTACATAAAAACACTTTATAACTCACCGTCAAAATAAGAGGATTTTAGTTTTAGGATATTAATATATAAGACTGCCTTACTTGGTACAACATAACTAATAAGAATATAAACCATTATTGAGTGAAAATACTTGTTATGAGATGATATTATTATATAATTTATCATAGGGATATGTTTTTAATGAACATATCATTATTATATAATAATATAAATCCCATTATTTTGGATTTACATGATAAAAAATTATGTGAGACATAATAATTTTTTCATTAATTATCCCACTAATTTATCGAGTCTCATTAAACCTAAAAATAGAACTCATAATTTAAATTCCAATGGAAATTATAGAGAAAATGATCATTATTTAACATATTATAATATTGGCAGATGCAATGATTATTATAGCAAATGTATTTGGGTAGGAAGTCATGGAAATGGAAACTGGTATCTCCTTGATTCCTTTACTGGACTCCCTAACCCTAGAATCATGACTTTTATTTCCTCAAAACATTCCTAAATATTTTTATTATAAAAATCATGTCCGTAAAACTCTATAAAATATAGGTTATTCAACCCTCTTTTAGAATTAAGACATCTAGGTAAGAAAGAGTGCCCATACTCGAGGATGAACTGAAACTTTAACTATTTGTCCATATTACTTCAGATGCTAGATAACCTAGTATGATTGATTAATTAATTTAATGATCTTCTTTACTAAGTGAATGATTTATTATTTAATACGTTATATGTATTTTAAATTGTCACGACCCCCTCCCCACAAAGTGTACCCCTCCTGGGACGACAATGTGAGAAGGGAGATAATGACCCCCGAGTCCCGCCTCCAGTAGGCCCCGGGTTGGCGACTAGCACCGAGGGTATAATACACACACAAATGGGAGGCATTACCCTCTAAGAGAACACATGCAGAAGAGAGAGTTAGAATAGACTCCAACCAACTCCAACTCATAACTGAAATATAAAAGAAACCCAAGTACATATATGAAATGTCATGAAAAAGTACTACAACTGAAAGGGAAAACTAAAAGTACCCAAAATAAAGAAAAACGGCAATGACCACAAGCCCGAACAGCTCCTCCTCCAACCGCAAGCTAGTAGTAACCAGCTTGATCTCCAACCTGCTCCAAGTGACCTGAAAAACAGTTTATATGTACATAGGGTGAGTATAACAGTATACTCAGTAGGATCCTACTTAAGCCTATCATGAAAAAGTAAAGAAAGCATGCTAAAGCCCAGTGAACAACAAGTGAAACTAAATCGTTACCTAAACATGTATACTAAGTTCCCAACCTCACCATGGCTACTCTCACCAAGTAACGCATACATGAATATAGCATATATCATAGAATATCAAGGGTAACCCACTATTACTTCCCCATTGGTTTTCCGCTTTTCCCCAATGACATATGTCCTGTGAATCTCTCTCCAAAGGCTTGCCCGCAGACACCTGGGCTAAGCTCCACAATCTGCACCTCATGCACCACATAGGCTTGCCCGTAGACACCTGGAAGAAGCACCACACCGGCCTCACAACCAAAGGTAACCAGGTACTTCCTGGGAGCCACCACAGCTCACATAACGTGTATCATACGTCGGGTATAATACCTCAAGCCATTACAGCCCATACTCCGAGTAAGGATCCTCAAGACATCATAGACAATACACATTACACCTATAGTAGCCCATAGGATACTATATCCAAAATATATGTGTGTAAAATAACCACAATCCATTACAGCCCTCTACACACATATATGGGTAAAACTAACCACTGTGCCTACCAGCACAAAGATCTACCAAGAGAAGAGACCGAGGCGAAAGGGGGTAGTCAGCCATTCAACCTCCCATCAGAATGTTGGGGAAAACACCCCCCAGGGCTCAGAATCCCAGGGGTGTCAGTTTCCCTTACCGACAGGGTGGAGTAGCGTATAGAAACACAAAAAGTACAGAATATATATAACTCACAACCACACTATGGGAATTACCTAGTCATAGGAACAACTGCAGCTAACGTCTCTCAGACTCCAGGCTGCTACTTCTAAGACTAGGTATCCTATAAGCACACAACCATTTGAAGAGCTTTATTAGATTACTCCATTCTCATTCTATCAATTCCATTGTATGTTAATTAATTCTTTAAACATTAATTAACCATGAAAAATTGACCACATTAAACTAAATTGGCATCACATTCAAAAACTGCTCCTTTTTAGGATTCACATCACTAATAAATTCCTGTTTCTCCATCCCCATGGATTATCACCATTTAAACAAACTTTCATTATGGAATTACCTTCCCCATATTCCCTGGCATTCTAGAAAAGCATCCTTTGCTACTAAACACAAAGGGCTCAACACGGTGAGTAGATATACTACCCATCGAGTCTTTGCTGCCTATAGCAAGAGCATAGACCAATCCTCCATCGAGAGGCTAAACACGGAAAGCACGTGGCATACCCCACGTGTCTTCACCTCCTTCGAAAAGAGGGTAAGCAAAACCAGCTGCCTTGAGCAGTGGGGAAAAGTAAATCAGATAAACAATCAAACCACCAACATCAAACCATCACATTCATCTCATACCATCATCCTTGGTGTCCTCCTCGACACCCACATGCATAAACCGATGCATCTCGCCACACTAGGCGTCATCCGCTGCCACAACCACAAGTCCACATGCCTCCACATATCACAACAGCCATCCAGGATCACATCAAATCACAAGCAGTAGGAAATCAAAGATCACAAAATGGGCTCTTGGCCCTTTTACAAAGTATTCAGCCTTCATACATGATGAGCACTCAGAGTTCCAAACCACAAGGCATTCAGCCTTACAAGAAAGAGGGTAACTCAGAACCCTTTTGAAATTATCAAACTAATAGTTCTTTAATCCATCTTGAATTAACAGATTCATTAACATGCCTCTTTATCTTTATCCAATTATTTAACAAATAATTCCGGCTTTACGTTCTTTATCAATTCCCATCATGAACGAGCAACAAATTAATGAAAATAAAAGATATCACTCTATCTAGGAAAACACGAGGCAAACCGTTATCACGGTACAAAGTAACAACATGCGATCAACCAATTCTTTTAATCCGGGTCAAGTATTTAATTAGGTCAATTTCATTGTGATCCAAAGGAATAAATCATGCTAATTCTATGATTGCACATACACAATTAGAGAAGCCATGAATCCCCTACCTCGAAGAGTTCTTGACGTCCTTTATCCACACAATGGGTCACAGTCCTCTTCTCCTCACGACAGCTGCATCCACCGGAGGATGCCACGGTACAATAGTACCAACCAACCCCAAGAAAACTCATTAGAACAATGGAGATTACATGCTAATATGGAAGGAAGAACAAGAGAGGGTGATCCCCGAAGGAACGATGATAAAACATACCTTATATGGAAGAACGCTCGACACAACTTGGTTGCATCAACAGAGCGGAACTGATCTGAGTAACGTTTGATTGTGAAACTCCTACGAGAATGATTGCAAGGTTCTAGCGTCTCGTAGATGAGAACCAGGAGGAAGAACAACAAAGAATGATATCTCGTTCCCTTTAAAAAAATAAATTAGAGAGGCGACGGTTTAAGATCCGATTTATTCTCCATTAAAAACGGATTGCATTAACCCACGCGGTTTGACCAAGTAAAAACATCCCGGCCTTAGGAATAATTAATATAGGATTTATGGCCTTTGAATCGGCCTTAAAGTCCTTAAAATAAGGTTTTAAAAGTATTTTACATCAAAGAAGACGTCAAATTTACGAAGCTGGAAACACTATTCACATACTCAAAATTTGGCAAAGTATGGAATCGGTAGCTCTTAGGATTCTCGAAACACTGTTCATTCGAGAAATTTGGCAAAGTATGGAATCAGTAGCTCTTAGGATTCTGGAAACACTGTACAAGTCTACTGATTAAAGTCCACCGATAGAACCTCACCGATAGAAACACTGTTCACTGAAAGAAACACTGTTCACTGAACCTCACCAATAGAAGTCCACCGATAGAACCTCACCGATAGAAGTCCACCGATATAACCTCACCGATAGAAACACTGTTCACTGAAATAGAAATTTGGCAAAGTGTTAGCCGAGATATTGCTGGACTGCGACTACCAGTATACCGAGCTATCAGTACGCCGTGGCTACCGGTAAACCCAGCTACCGATAGGATGCGGCTACCGGTAGTCCGAGCTACCGGTAAGCAGCAGCTACCGGTAGACCGAGCTACCGGTAATTAGCAGCTACCGGTAGACCGAGCTACCGGTAATCAGTAGCCACCGGTAGAATGAGCTACTGGTAATCAGCAGCCACCGGTAGACCGAGCTACCGGTAATCAGCAGCTACCTGTAGACCGAGCTACCGGTAGGCTGCAGCTACCGGTAGACCGAGCTACCGGTAATCAGCAGCTACCGTTAGACCGAGCTACCGATAATCAGCAGCTACCGGTAGACCGAGCTACCGGTAGGCAGCAGCTGGGGGATAAGTCACCTTGACCTCCCGGAACACCTCTAACACCACATTTTTACAAAGTAATGGACCAGGGAGGTCCGAGCCATTACATTAGATACCTCTCAAAACATTCTCGTCCTCGAGAATTAAAAACCAACCTAGAAGAAAAGAGGGGTCCAAACAACCACCCCATAAGATACCTCTCAGGGGAAAACCACCATGAGTTGTTCAAAAGCTGGAACAAAACTACGACATCCGAGAGTATGGAAACAAAAAATCCATAACCAAACAATTCAAACATAACATCACATCAAAGGTACATAAATAAAACATGAAAGGTCTAACCATAAAGGAAACGTCATTACATGGAAAGAGTTAAACATTAAACAACTCTGGGTACTGAGCACGTATCTGTGACTCACGCTCCCAGGTACTCTCCTCCATTCCACCGTGTCTCCACAAGACACGAACTAAGGGGATAGAACGCCCACGCAACACCTTCTCCTTGTGGTCTTGGATCTCCAAAGGTCGCTCCTCGAAGGTTGCGTCATCGTCAATATCGATCTCTCCCCAATCGATAACATGAGATTCATCATGAAGATAACGACGGAGCTGTGATACATGGAAAACATCATGTATCTGACTCATCTGAGGGGGAAGTGCTACTCGATATGCCACAGCTCCAACACGAGATAACACCTCGAAAGGCCCAACAAACCGGGGAGAAATCTTACTTCCACGACCAAACCTTCGTTGCCCACGACGGGGAGTCACCTTTAGAAACACATGATCCCCAACATTAAACTCTAACGGTCTCCTTATTTGATCAGTATATGATTTATGACGATCCTGTTCTTTCTTCATCCTCTCACGAATCACCTGAACCATCTCTGTTTTATTCTGCACTAGTTCTGGTCCGAGAATTGCCGACTCTCCGACCCCAGTCCAGCACAACGGAGAACGGAATGGCCGGCCATACAGGGCTTCAAACGGCGCCATACCGATGGTAGAGTGAAAACTATTATTGTAAGCGAACTCTACCAAGGGTAAGTGCTTCACCCATGAACCTCCAAAATCAAGAACACAAGAGCGCAAAATGTCTTCAAGAGTCTGGATGGTTCGCTCTGTCTGACCATCTGTTTGAGGATGAAAAGCAGTGCTAAGGCATAATTGAGAACCAAAATCATGCTGGAGACCTCTCCACACCCTGGAGGTAAAATGAGGATCTCGATCAGAAATGATCGTCTTAGGAACTCCGTGAAGCCTCACCACCTCCTCCAGATACTGCCTCGACAAAACATCCACTGAGCTCGACTCCTTGATCGCTATGAAGTGGGATGATTTTGTTAAACGATCCACTACCACCCATATAGCATCATTTCCTCCCGGATCTCGAGGTAAACCTATAACAAAGTACATTGAGATGTCCTCCCACTTCCACTGAGGAATCTCTAAGTGATGAAGAAGACCACCAGGAACACGGTGTTCGGCCTTCACCTTCTGGCAGACTAAAAATCGAGACACACATTCTGCAACTGTACGCTTCATCCCAGGCCACCAAAACTGACTCCTAAAGGATCGGTACATCTTCGTCACACCAGGATGTACCGGCAAGGGTGAACTATGGAACTCTCGGAGAACCGTCTCATGCATCGCCAAGGGAACAAAAAGCCTGCCATGATACAACACTCGGTGTTGTTCATCCTCTGACCAACCATCAGGGGCCTCACCACATACAACTCTGTCTCTCCAAACTTCCACCTCTAGGTCACCCAACTGAGACTCTTACACCTTCTGCATCAGGGATGACTACACCGTCATCTGGAAAAGACAACCTCTACCCCCAACTTCTCCCATATCAAGATGCAAAGATGATAGCTCTTCCATCACTCTCCAAGAATCACCAGATTCATGCACAAAATCATTACGCATCTTTCGGCTTAGTGCGTCAGCTACAACATTCCCTTTTCTAGGTGTATACGATATTTCAAAGTCGTATTCCTACAAGAACTCCATCCACCGACGCTGCCTCAAGTTCAAGTCACATTGGGAGAAAACATACCTAAAACTCTTATGATCGGTGAAAACCACAATGTGCACACCAATGAGGTAATGTCTCCACAACTTTAGAGCAAACACCACGGCTGCCAACTCAAGATCATGGGTGGCATAGTTGCATTCATGGGGACTCAACTGCCGAGACCCATAAGAAACAACTGACCTCTACTGCATGAGAACACAGCCTAGCCCCAGATGTGAAGCATCACAGAAAACATCAAACTGGACTCCCTCCGCTGGAAGACAATGGACGGGAGCACTTACCATCTTCTACTTTAGATACTCGAAAGCTGTCTGACACTGATCAGTCCATATGAACGCTTGATCCTTCCTGGTCAAAGCTGTCAGAGGTGTCGCAACTTGGGAGAAATTAGCTAAAAACTTCCTATAATAGCCTGCGAGACCAAGGAAACTTCGCACCTCTGACACGGTCTTGGGGGCTGGCCAAGACACCATTGCTTCTATCTTCGAAGGATCCACAGCTACTCCCTGTTGGGACACAACATGTCCCAAGAAACGAACTTCTCGAGCCCAGAACTCACACTTGGAAAACTTCCCAAACAACTGATGTTGGAGAAGAACTCCCAAAACAGATCGTAGATGCTTTGCATGCTCCTCTTCAGATGTGGAGTACACAAGGATGTCGTCGATGAAAACCACAACAAACATGTCCAGGAATTCACGGAACACAGCATTCATCATCCCCATGAAAACAGCTGGAGCATTCGTCACGCCGAATGGCATTACAACAAACTCATAATGCCCATGACGACAGCGGAAAGCAGTCTTCGGGATATCCTCATCCTTTACACGCATCTGATGATATCCTGACCGCAAGTCTATCTTTGAGAACCAACTTGCACCATTCAGTTGATCGAATAGGTCATCAATCCACAGGAGAGGATAGCGGTTCTTTATTGTCACTTTGTTTAACCGGCGATAATCGACGCACAACCGCAAACTGCCATCAGCCATTTTCACAAACAAAACTGGTGCACCCCACTGTGACACACTTGGCCGAACAAAACCAAACTGCAACAGACCGTCGAGCTGAATACGTAGCTCTCGTAACTCATAAGGGGATATCCTATACGGGGACATAGAGATAGGAGACGCTCCTGGCTGTAGCTCGATCCCAAACTCGATCTCTCGTCGAGGGGGTAAGGATACAACCTCTTCTGGAAAGACGTCAGGGTACTCCTATACGACCCTAGGAAACGCCAATGTTGAACCTCTGAAGAACTCAGCGTCATCCCAGCCATCATGGATGATAAGGATGGAACTCGTCTATGACTCATCTGAGTATCTCTCTCACCAAAAAACACCACTTTCTCTCCATCTTCATCAAAGAAAACAACCTTCTTCCTATAACAATCCACAATAGCCTGCACCAAATACAACCAATCCATGAAAATTGTGACATCATATGGTTGTATTCGCAAACATAGGAAATCTCCCCAAGAGAGGTGTTTCCCCAACAGTAGCTCACAGCCTCTGCATACTTCAAACAAGTCATCTCGACCTCCAACTAGCGTAGTCAATGCCAAGGGCACGGGAAGCCTCTCTACCTCAAGTCCCAAAACATGGACAAGGGTAGGTGATATGAAGGAGTGTGTTGCTCCTGAATAAAACAAGGCATACACCAAGGTAGAAAACAAGCAAAGGGTACCTCGAACGACATCTGGCTTGCCTGGGGCTGGTAACGCTAGAGCATGAAGCTGACCACGACCTCCTCCACGGCCTCTCTGACCCTGATGAAGACCACCACCACGGCCGCGATCTGCTCTCTGAGGACGGGGAGCGTCATGGGGCTGTCCTCTGCCTGCTCCATCTACCCTTTGGTGATCTAAAACTGGTGCAACCTGCTGCTGCTGACTCGGCTGGAACTGCCTCAACGGAGGAACCTGGAGTGGAGCGCCCGGTGCGCGATGAATGCTCTGAAAAGTCGGGCACTCCCGCTGCTGATGACCACGACCACCACAAGAAAAACTAGCACCTGATCCCTTGGCATAGGTCTGAGAGTTTCTGCCTCCGGAGAAACGATATGGGAAGGGCTGGGACCTACCCCCAGGTGAATGAAAATTCTTCTGTCCTAAAAACCGGGAACCCCGGACCACAGCTCTGCTTCATGAGGAATCATGACGATTCCCCTCTCATGACGATCCAGTCCTAGCCAAAGTCCTCTCAACAACCTCTGCCCTCGCCAGCACCTCAAGATATGTCTTCATCATAAATGGGGTGACCTGGCGCTGGATCTCTGGATGCAAAGCCTCCTCGAAATGCCTCGCCCTGGCCTCATCATCTGGTAACAGGTCTGAAGCATATCGTAGAAGGTTCCTGAAATGGATTCCAAACTCTCGAACACTGGAGCTCCCCTGCCGAAGGGTGAGAAGCTCCTGGCGACTGGACACCTTCGTAGTCAATGAAAGAAACTCAACTCTAAACCTATATCGAAACTCCTCCCACGAGATCGCTGACTCCTCACGGTCACCGAGGAACAAGAACCACCACTGCCTCGCTGCTCCACGCAGCATCATCACAACCAAGGACACCCAGTGTTCCTTCCGAGCATGAATCGAACTGAAGCCTATCTCGATCTCCTCCAACCAGTCTTCTGTGACTGCATCTGAAACAGAGCCCTCGTACTTCTGTAGACTCTGGCGTTGAAACTCTCGAAGTGTCTTCCTCCAAGTGTCATCGTCGTCAACCTCTACTCGGCAGCGATCTGCTGGAACAGCCTGATGGGCATCTTCTGCGCAAACCTGACGAGGACGTCGACCTGGAGCCATACCTGCAAAATAACAACTGTTAGAGCTTTTAATCCTGGAATATGGAAGACTCAACATTAATTAATTAATTGTTTTGTTTTATTTATTTTAGGATACCTATCCCAAGGTCTACCCATTCAAACACAATCGCAAAGAATAATGATGCATGATCCTTTCCTAGGTCTCTACCCTGCAACCAGTATCACTTTACTTAGTAGCCATCGTAAGCTTAAAGGTCCGTGAAACAGATCATAGGGGGCCCTAAACGCCTATGTCTCTTCCGGTCTCCAGTGTTTACCCCACTTTCTAAACATGAATGACACTGTTGCCCTACCATCCCATGCATCCTCACCTGTTCCTGACTCCAAACTCCATCCTATCCCTCAACCAGACCTCTGATACCACTCTTTCACGACCCCCTCCCCACAAAGTGTACCCCTCCTGGGCCGACAATGTGAGAAGGGAGATAATGACCCCCGAGTCCCGCCTCCAGTAGGCCCCGGGTTGGCGACTAGCACCGAGGGTATAATACACACACAAATGGGAGGTATTTCCCTCTAAGAGAACACATGTAGATGATAGAGATAGAATAGACGCCAACCAACTCCAAATCATAACTAAAATATAAAAGAAACCCATGTACATATGTGAAATGTCATGCAAAAGTACTACAACTGAAAGGGAAAACTAAAAGTACCCAAAAGAAAGTAAAACGGCAGTGACCACAAGCCCAAACAGCTCCTCCTCCAACCGCAAGCTAGTAGTAACCAGCTTGATCTCCAACCTACTCCAAGTGACCTGAAAAATAGTTTATATGTACATAGGGTGAGTATAACATTATACTCAGTAGGATCCTCCTCAAGCCTCTCATGCAAAAGTAAAGAAAGCATGCTAAAGCCCAGTGAACAACAAGTGAAACTAACTCGTTACCTAAACAAGTATACTAAGTTCCCAACCTCACCATGGCTACTCTCACCAAGTAACACATACAAGAATATAGCATATAGCATAGAATATCAAGGGTACCCCGCTACTACTTCCCCACTGGTTTGCCTCTTTTCCCCAACGACATACGTCCTGTGCATCTCTCTCCAAAGGCTTCCCGCAGACACCTGGGCTAAGCTCCACAATCTGCACCTCGTGCACCACATAGGCTTGCCCAAAGACACCTGGGTAAAGCACCACACCATCCTCACAACCAAAGGTAACCAGGTAGTTCCTGGGAGCCACCACAGCTCGCATAACGTGTATCATACGTCGGGTATAATACCTCAAGCCATTACATCCCATACTCCAAGTAAGGATCCTCAAGCCATCATAGCCTATACACATTACACCTATAGTATCCCATAGGATACTATATCCAGAATATATGTTTGTGAAATAACCACAATCCATTACATCCCTCTACACACATATATGGGTAAAACTAACCACTGTGCCTACCGTCACAAAGATCTACCAAGAGAAGAGAGCAGGGCCAAAGGGGGTAGTCATCCATTCAACCTCCCATCAGAATGTTGGGGAAAACACCCCCCCAGGGCTCAGAATCCTAGGGGTGTCAGTTTCCCTTACCGACAGGGTGGAGTAGCGTATAGAAACACAAAAAGTACAGAATATATATAACTCACAACCACACTATGGGCATTACCTAGTCATAGGCACAACTGCAGCTAACGTCTCTCAGACTCCAGGCTGCTACTTCTAAGACTAGGTATCATATAAGCACACAACCATTTGAAGAGATTTATTACATTACTCCATTCTCATTCTATCAATTCCACTGTACGTTAATAAATTCTTTAAACATTAATTAACCATGAACAATTTACCACATTAAACTAAATTGGCATCACATTCAAAAACAGCTCTTTTTTAGGATTCACATCACTATTAAATTCCAGTTTCTCCATCCCCATGGATTATCACCATTTAAACAAACTTTCATTATGGAATTACCTTCCCCATATTCCCAGGCATTCTAGAAAGGCAACCTATGATACTAAACACGAAGGGCTCAACACGGTGAGTAGATATACTACCCATCGAGTCTTTTCTGCCTATAGCAAGAGCATAGACCCATCTTCCATCGAGAGGCTAAACACGGAAAGCACGTGGCATACCCCGCGTGTCTTCTCCTCCTTCGAAAAGAGGGTAAGAAAAACCAGCTTCCTTGAGCAGTGGGGAAAAATAAAGCAGATAAACAATCAAACCACCGACATCAAACCATCACATTCATCTCATTCCATCATCCTTGGTGTCCTCCCCGACACCCACATGCATAAACCGATGCATCTCGCCACACTAGGCGTCATCCGCTGCCACAACCACAAGTCCCCATGCCTCCACATATCACAACAGCCATCCAGGCTCAAATCAAATCACAAGCAGCAGGAAATCAAAGATCACAAAATGGGCTCTCGGCCCTTTTACAAGGCAATCAGCCTTCATACACGATGAGCACTCAGAGCTCCAAACCACAAGGCATTCAGCCTTACAAGCAACTGGGTAACTCAGAACCCTTTTGAAATTATCGAACTAATAGTTCTTTAATCCATCTTGAATTAACAGATTCATTAACATGCCTATTTATCTTTAGCCAATTATTTAACAAATAATTCCGGCTTTACGTTCTTTATTAATTCCCATCATGAACGAGCAAAAAATTAAAGAAAATCATAGATATCACTCTATCTAGGAAAACAGGAGGCAAACCGTTATCACGGTACAAAGTAACAACATGCGATCAACCAATTCTTTTAATCCGGTTCAAGTATTTAATTAGGTCAATTTCATTGTGATCCAAAGGAATAAATCATGCTAATTCTACGATTTCACATACACAATTAGAGAAGCCATGAATCCCCTACCTCGAAGAGTTCTTGCCGTCCTTTATCCACACAATGGGTCACAGTCCTCTTCTCCTCACGACAGCTGCATCCACCGAAGGATTCCACGGTACGACAGTACCAACCAACCCCAAGAAAACCCATTAGAACCATGGAGATTACATGCTAATATGGAAGGAAGAACAAGAGAGCGTGATCCCCGAAGGAAAGATGATAAAACATACCTTATATGGAAGAACAATCGACACAACTTGGTTGCATCAACAGAGCGGAACTGATCTGAGTAACGTTTGATTGTGAAACTCCTACGAGATTGATTGCAAGGTTCTAGCGTCTCATAGATGAGAACCAGGAGGAAGAATAACGAAGAATGATATCTTGTTCCCTTTAAAAAAATAAATTAGAGAGGCGACGGTTTAAGATACGATTTATTCTCCATTAAAAAAGGATCGCATTAACCCACGCGGTTGACCATGTAAAAACATCCCGGCCTTAGGAATAATTAATATAGGATTTATGGCCTTTGAATAGGCCATAAAGTCCTTAAAATAAGGTTTTAAAAGTATTTTACATCAAAGAAAACATCAAATTTACGAAGCTGGAAACACTATTCACATACTCAAAATTTGGCAAAGTATGGAATCAGTAGCTCTTAGGATTCTAGAAACACTGTTCATTCGTGAAATTTGGCAAAGTATGGAATCAGTAGCTCTTAGAATTCTGGAAACACTGTACAAGTCTACCGATAGAAGTCCACCGATAGAACCTCACTGATAGAAACACTGTTCACTGAACCTCACCGATAGAAACACTGTTCACTGAACCTCACCGATAGAAGTCCACCGATAGAACCTCCCCGATAGAAGTCCACCGATAGAACCTCACCGATAGAAACACTGTTCACTGAACTAGAAATTTGGCAAAGTGTTAGTCGAGCTACTGCTGGACTGCGGCTACCAGTATACCGAGCTATCAGTACGCCGTGGCTACCGGTAAACCCAGCTACCAGTAGGATGTGGCTACCGGTAGACCGAGCTACCAGTAAGCAGCAGCTACCGGTAGACCGAGCTACCGGTAATCAGCAGCTACCGGTAGACCGAGCTACCGGTAATCAGCAGCTACCGGTAGACCGAGCTACCGGTAATCAGCAGCCACTGGTAGACTGAGCTACCGGTAATCAGCAGCTACCGGTAGACCGAGCTACCAGTAGGTAGCAGCTACCGGTAGACCGAGCTACCGGTAATCAACAGCTACCGGTAGACCGAGCTACCGGTAATCAGCAGCTACCGCTAGACCGAGCTACTGGTAGGCAGCAGCTGGGGGATAAGTCACCTTGACCTCCCGGAACACCTCCAACACCACATTTTCACAAAGTAATGGACCATGGAGGTCCGGTCCATTTAATAAATATTATTTTTATTTTAGTAATGTGATATTCCATGTTATGATTAAATATTTATTCACAATCCTTTTATTTAGATTTTATATTTTATTAATCTAGGTATTTTTTTGATCACAGTATTTCATCAATTAAATGAATCATGAATCCTAAACCAATAAATTACAAAAAACTGTTAGATGGTCTGGGATACAGTTTTTTCTTTCCACCTATATGCTGTGTATATTATTTTTTTGGTTTCAGCATTGGTCTACCCCAAACCAAATACATGTTCCATTATGCTCCATAATAATATTTCATTAAAGGTATACACTAGTGAGCGAAAATAGAATAGGGTTTATATAAAAGGAACCATTGTAACATAGTCCTTTACATAATAAATAATGGTGGATTACTCATAGCCCGTCAATTTAACATAATAATATTATTAAAAAATTATATTAAAAAAACTATACACAAACCCATGTTGTTCTATGCTCAGGATAATTCTTATTTTTAAAGAATCCAAATTATAAATTAAATTTTAGGATTCATTTTGATTAATTATTTTACTAAGGCAAATTGCACTAGAATTAATCTAAATAATATTTTGATAAATAAAATAAATCAAGATTACATAATCTTTAACCAATGATTATTTGTTATATGCAACTATATGAATTTAAATATAAAATAAATTACTATTATTTAAA
Organism: Viscum album; assembly: GCA_963277665.1. Classification (NCBI taxonomy): domain Eukaryota; kingdom Viridiplantae; phylum Streptophyta; class Magnoliopsida; order Santalales; family Viscaceae; genus Viscum; species Viscum album. The sequence goes on along the minus strand of OY728143.1, from coordinate 2,077,601,053 downwards.
ATTATTAGAAGAAATATATATCTTCTATTTTTAAGCATTCTGATGAGTGCGTGTTCGAACTACCCAACTTGTGTAGAGATCATGTATAATTATCTCATGAGGAATATATTATTCAAAATTTATCATATAATTATATATACTATATGAATCAATTAATGGATAAAAAATCAAATGTTATTTAGAGTATTTGGTACTTGATTTAATACATATGTAGTAGATTATGTATTATCAATATACATGGTATGTACTTTAAAATTCTACAGAGGAATTTTAAAAAAATAAATATTGTATAAAAATTTTCAACTGGATTGCTTGAGTCAATAAATGAAACATTAAAAATATAATTATTTTTTAATTTTGTATTTATTTAATTATTAATTTTATGATAAAAGGTTGGGAAAATGATTTGTACATCAAAATACACACCATTTTTCTGACTTGATGTATATTTGTGATACATTTCTAGGGACATGGTTTATATATATATAAGTACATTTCTAAGGTAACTGATGTGTGCTGTTAGTACTTGTTTTGTAAACTCTCGGTAACATGGATTTCAATCCATTCATGTCATGTGAAAATACATGATTCATATTTGACCATATATGGACTACATGGTATGTAATTTATATATACAAGTGTAGTTCTATATGAAGTGTGATTGTATATTCCGGGAAATAGGTAGAGTGTATTTAATAAATACATGAGTCTTTTATTTCACAACAACCAATAAAGAATTCGATTCATCTTGGTGAAGCTTAATGGGAGACATTTTGTGTACCTTCATGATATAGGAATTCAAATCGAGTGTTGTCTAACAAGAACGGCTATCACCTTTGGATAGATTCTCAAATATTAATCATTAATTATTAATCATACTTGAGTAAAATGATTGTAAAACTAATTGGATAATAATATATATTTAAAATTATATTATAATAATGATTATTAATAAATGAAAACAAACATTTAAATATATAATCCATCAAAAAACAATAAATAAATTTAAATTGAATGTGATCTCTCTAATACCACATTGTGTTTTCAAACATAACACATTTCATATTGTGCATAAAGATAACTCATATTTTGTGGATTCAATTCCACCTATACAGTGAACATGACAGTTAATTCCTAGAAATATATTTTTTTATGAATATTGTTAAATTATTCTTCTAAAAGTGTGAGAGATTACATTCTCTCATTAATTTATAATAAATTTGAAGCATAAAAAATAAGGATTAGCTCGGTATTGGGATAATTCTTCCTTAATTGTTTACCATAAACACCCAAGTGGTACATCAATATTCTGTTGTAATAAACCATTATAGACTCTCTATTGTAGGGATTCAAATGTGCTCTATTGATTTCTAAATGAAACAGATGAAATTTTAGGTGCTTGCATGACTGATTGATTATCATGAATCCTTATTTTGATTAATTTACACTTATAAAATCTTGTATGAATATCCCTTATTATTCTTTTTCTTCAATGTAATACATGAGGGGGATAAAATAGAGAGGAAATTTGTGCACAATTCATAACCTCATTTTGAATATACATAGTAAAATATTAATATATCAAGGGCCATCGATTAACATTTATATAATTCCATAAAGTTCCTAAATAATATGTTAAATAAAAAAAATAACCCCATTCCATTTAAAAAAATATTATTAGTTAATCTAATATTTCGTGAAAAATAATGCAATGTTAAATATTATCTTACAATTTCTCTATAAAATTTTTATACAACCTAAAATATGGATTTTATGATCTCGTAAAAATTTAATAAATTCATGAATCCATATATAATGAATAATTAATCGATTAACATATAAATATTATATTAATAGGTTATTGATAAAATATTAATTTAATACTAATTTAAGTAAAATAGTTATTTTTTTTAAAAAAAATCCTCCTTGCAAATTAAAAAAGATAAATAAATCTTATATGTCTCTTTAATTAAACAATTACCTTGAAAATAAATATTTATTTAATACGTTGGATATATAGATAAATGTATAATAATTATTACTTATTGGATTGGAGAAAATATTTACTCTATTTTTCAAATAAATATTATATAACAAAAATCAATATGAACTCTTGGTGATTGAGTCTTTGGTCCACTTCCTTTTTAGTATTTGGAAGGCTTGAATAAATTATAAAATTAATATCCATAAATTTATCAATGAATCCATAGATGAAGAAGATATATTGTAACAATAGAAACCATATATGGATGCTTTTAGTGAAATATAATCTATCTGTTATGATATCACATCAAGTATGTTTCACCCCAATTTCATTAACCAATATTCATAATACGTCTTTATTTGACATTCTGAAATGAACTCGTTTGAAAACTAGGACCACTGAACTTAAGGTAATTGTTTTATTTCAAAAAAATATTCATGTTATCCTCATCCATAATGACGGATATAGAAAATATTTCAAAGAATTATTCATTAATAAAATATCATTCTTGATTCACCAATCATACCCAACTTCATCATGAATATTTATCATCAATATCTAGTGAAATTATTTTATGTTTGTGATTAGTTATATCAATTAATAATAGTATTAATGTGTATGGACCATTAAAATGTTCAAATTCATGAATATATAGTGATCTACAAATATCATGGAATTTATATCTACAAGAATTATCTCCTAATATGGCATCTTGGTGATTACCATATGTGCACATTATGAGATGAAGTCTTATCCCCATAAGGTTATTTACACCAGTCTGTCGACATATGATGTGTCCCATCATTTAATGTTATCTTCTTATAGAAAAATATTTAACATTATATTCATTGATTATTAAGGATGTAATTATAGTGTGAAATATCTTTTCCATTTTCAATGCGACATATAATTATAAATTTTTTATATTAATGTGAAGTATAAAAATAAACGATATTTCATTAAATTTTTCAAATATTGAATTATTTTAACATACATAACATATAATGTATATAATTTTTATTCTATAAAAACAAATCCAAAAGGGAAATGAGGATATTATTATGTTTTGGTATTTATTATAACCATATGAGAAATATTTGTTTGTAGATAATCATCCATTGATTAGGAATGTTGAATGAAATCATAGATTTTGAAAATACATGGAAGAATTTATTCCAAGGACTATTAATTAAACGAATAAAATATAGAATACTTTGAAGGATTATGAATAATAATTAATTAATTGGTGAATTAAAATAACAATTCATACCTAATGATATTAAATGTTTATACTTCTCAACCGATCCATCAACGATGAGATGAAATTTATTTATTATTTCTAAATGATCCTACTTCTTTTCCAAGGTTGAAAACACTAATTTTTTAAGAGTATAATTTCTTCCATCCCCTCATATATCAATATGTGGTTCACATCAATGGAATGAGAGAAGGACACTATATACAATAGAGATGTAGTATATAAAAATCACATTCTATATAAAAATTGGGATTTCAATTGAAGAACCAAAATTTCATTGTACAGAACTCATCACTATATAATTTAAATTAGGCTTCTCCTTAGCAAGACACCACATATAAAACATAAAAATGTGTCAAAATTCCCAAATCGGTGTTTTTAGGATATATCTATATTTTCACTTAGGGTATAAGATGATAGCTCCTCACGTCACATTTCCATACCCCATATTCTTCATGGACATGAAGTTATCATAGTTATTTTATCCTTGATCATAATTCTAATTGTTTAATAGATCTACCCCACTGGAGATATTGTCTCATGAAGTGACATGTTCATATGGGTTTCAGCCAAATTGAGTTAATAAGACAGCCCTGATCAACGATGTTTGACACCTTCAGGTGATGACATGGATATCCATATAATAGTTTTAATATGATAGACTTAAGAAGGATATATCACTCGACTGTGATAACGTACGAGAATGTTATGTGGCTGTCTCAATGCCATACAATCATTTGGTCAAATTATCTACGATTCACCACTAATTCTCTATCATTCCACTATTGTCCAACATCTATTACCTCATATGGAAAACCATACAGAGTTAATGTATCTATTTACCCCCGATGATGGTCATCCCATTTGTTAATTTCATTTCTTACTAATAGGGAAGGATTCTATCATGATAATAATATGTCAATATGTGTTGCGGATATATGAAGTGATGTTGATTTTGTACAATAATTAATAGAAAAGGATAAAATTCAAGTAGATTAGAGAAAATCAATATTAATATGAAGGGATAAAACCCTAAATATGTGATATTTGTTGTACATGAAAATTAGGTTAATGACATGTTCAATTGATTATGTCAATAGATACAAAAAAATTAATATTTTTGAAGAAACACATCTAGTTTTAATATTTACAAGAAAATCATAAATAATCATGGAAATGTTATTTGGAGGAAGACCATCCAATGGATTTAGTTTTTCATAACCTAAATAATGAAACTAAAAAAACTATATTCATAGATTTTGATTGTTGTAGTAGGACTTTGAATGATTTAAAGTGGATTTGTAAGTATTAGAGGAAGTTTGGTGTTTCATTAATGAACTGTGAAAAATGGATATTTATTGATCCCTAAGATTCATTTTTTATTTATCTGGATAGTACTTTATAAATTAATTACAAATTTATAATAGTCATTTCAATTTTAATATTAGATAGTCAGTAATGGAATAGAGTTGTCTCTATGTATTTAAGGGTCATTCCCTGATAGAGAATACTAAAATTTGTAATGAATAGTGGTTTCATAAGGATTCTTATGATATTTATATGGATTCGTGACCATATTTTTTGTATGATCCTGGAAACCATTGGGATCATTTATCTTTACCATAATGTGTCAAATATAAAATCTATATCACAGGAAAATACAATATGGAATATTTATAATTCCCCAAGGGAGATTGATAATCTCAGAAGGATCATTCTACATTTATATGGATCCTGAAGTCTTCATAAGGATGCATCCATACACTATAGGGATGAATAAAAACTTCTCTGTGATTATCAAAAATGTGTGAATATCATTTATATGGCCAAAATATTAAATTTTAGTGAAATTATGGAAATACATTTCATACATCTAGAGAAAGTCATGGTTATTTTCATAGTACGGTTTTTTGAAGTGTCTAGGATGTTGAAAATTTAGAGAGATGTGGTACACTGTAGAATAATTGTGAATATCATAAATATGTTAATAATTATAGAGTATATAATATTTATATGGGAATAAATTAAATTTTTACTGAAGAACCAATCTTTGTAGATTTAAATGTCATAAAATATCAAAAATAATTGTTATTAAAGATGGAATATTTATGATAACGATGTGAAAAGGGTGTTCTAATTTGTAACTCATACTCGAATAGACATGTAGGTAAATAAAAATAAAAATATTTTCTGGTTTTCTTGATATTTAAATTAAAAAACCGTGATGTTTTTGGATATTTGAATGAATAATTCACTAGATTTTAAATAAGTATTTTTTATAATTCTAATTGGTAAAGTCATTCAATTTTAATAAAGTAGATCTCCTTCTATTTTAGATTTACGGATTTCCCATAAATCTAATATTGATTAAAATATTAGTGTTATATTTTTGTGAAAAAAAATAGATGCCTATGGGGAAGAAAATATTAGAGTGAAATGTATGTGACCATTAATCATGGTTATTATTTCCTAAAAAACTATATATTCTTATAATGTAAGGTTATACAATTTTGACAATGACCGAAGAACAATTTTTCATGACAATGAAGAATAAGATGGAGGAGGGGAGGATGGGGATCATGTCCAAGGTGTATCCATATCAATTATAGGGAACATTAAAATAACCACATGATATTTCATGAAATTATACATTAAAGGAGTTTTTTTGGCGTTCATGGACAATAATGAAGAATATATTTTATAATATTGGAAGAAATAGTGGAAGGATGATGATTGTGTTATTTAGTATAAATATACGATAGTGGTATTCTATAGCACACAATGTGCGGTCTTGCAATCATGGTGTGAGACTATTCATTTGTGTGATTCACAAATGGGTCTCGGTATGTTTTTTACATTATAACTACTATAATTTATAGTATTGGATCCATGAAGGGGGAAACTAACCAATCAATAAATAAGAAAGATCTTAGATTCATGATGAATCTTCTAAATAATGATTTTACTAATTTTAATTTCACTAATAAATGATGATAAAAGGGACATAACATAAAATGAGAGGAATGATATTTAAATCAACCACATCGTTTTGTTTAAATTGAATAAAATCATAAAAAGAAATGGATTTTATACTAAAAAATCCCACTATCATGGATATTTTTTGGTATTGGAACAAAAACAGGCATCAAATATATTATAGGATTCCTCGTAAAAATCCAACATCAACTGACTATTTCAAGATAGATAAAATAGAAAATAATTAAGGAATCCATATTATTAGAAATAAGATATTTTTATAAAAAACTATAAAAATATTTTATACGAATTATGAAAATAAGTTATGGAAGAATTTAATTAAAAAATAGGGGACACATTACATTATAAAAAGTAAAAGGTTCAATATATTAGATAATTTGACAATATAATCATTCATTTAGTGAAACATTTTAGAAAATAAATTGACTAATATAATGTTTTATGTCACGACCCATCCTCGGGGCCCGTGTCGAGACTACACCAAGCCCGCTTTGCATAGGCCAGGGGATGGCGACTAGCACCAAAGGCGTAATTCTTGTTAAAAGGGAAGGCATTGCCTTTATATAAGTAAACAAACACAACAGAGTACACAAAATGGGGTAAACACAAAGTAAACTGAGCAAAAAAGTAAGTGATGGAATGTAAATGGGCCAGTATACAATCCCAACTGAAAGAACAGTAAAATTGAGAAAGAATGTTCAACAGCTGAAAAGTAAAGTAGCAACCACCGAGTCATCCTTCGGGAATCCCACCTGAAGTGTGGGTACAGATAGTCTCCTTGGTACCTCGGATCCGTCTGTCTGCTCCGTGTACGTCCTGCCAGGTGGTCCACCTCCAGATATCATCCATCTCCACAAGCCTTGACCATGATCAGTGTTGTCCATCGTCGCAACCAACACAACATAGTGCAGGAAATGCACGTGCGGGGGTGAGTATAACGATACTCAATAGGGACCTCGAGACCCCCGAAGGACTCCCAGAATCCAAAAAGGGTAAACAAAAAATGAAAGATACAAACACGAATTATCAACAAACTCTACTTAGGTATATGCCCATACATATAACTATGTCATCAAGCTTAGTACAACTCCAACTTCCGAGCTCAAGCACAACCAGCCCACACAGGAAAGAAGTCAATCATACCAATGGTGATGATTGAAAATCAAGACTCATCTCACACATGTATACTACTCATGAAGAGGGGTGGAGATGATTAGATATATCCTCTGAATCATCTCCTCTACCGAACCCACGTAGGATCCAAGTACAGAAGTCGTCACTGCCGAACCCACGTAGGATCCAAGTACAGTAACCATCACTACGGAACCCACATAGGATCCAAGTACATGCATCATCGTTGCCATACCCACAGAGGATCCAAGTGCAGTCATTATCACTAACGAACCCACGTAGGATCCAAGTACAGTCGTCATCGTCATCGTAGTCGCAGCCTCCTCTAGGGTTCCCGCACAGAGCACGCTCGATTCTAGGAGGGTCCGCTCCACGAGCCTAGAGGGTCGATACATCAACTGTCACAATGTCTAGAGTTGATGTATCCCAATGATCTTTCTCCTCAATAGGAACTCAACTTGACAGATGACACATCAATCGGACGCCCGATCTGAGAGATAATGGATTTTTCCATTCCAGGGTCTTGGTTAGAAATACCCTTGTTTCAAACCCGCCCGATATCCATAGTTGTCCAAAACTCACTTAGAGTATCGCAAATGAACCGTCTCACCGAAAGGGTCCTAGTTCCATAGATGGCGTGTTGATCGGACCTGCAGTCTTTAAGTTACTCACGTTTAAGTGAATAACGGTCCCGACCCGTTTAGCCATGTAGGACGATGGGCTAGGTTATCCCGGTTTGACGGGCCTGACCTAGCTGGGCTGTCAGGCCCGTCTGAAGGAAAACACAACTCAGCCCGAAGGGGCTCGTCTTGGCCTTAAGGGGCGCAACCCATCCCGAAGCGGCGCGGGTGGGCCCGAACTGGCGCGGCCCAGCCCGGCGGGGCGCGGCCCGGCGCGGCCTGGCGCGGCACTGCTCAGCCTGGCCCGGCGCGGCCCAGCTGGCTTGGCCCGTAGGCCGAGTGGTCCGGGGGGGCCCAACCCCCCAGTTGTCCTTGCCGGCGGCGCGAAGCGGCACCGCCCTTCTAATAACAGGCGGGCCTTTTGGCGCACATGGACCACACAGGCGGGCTTCCGGTCTTCCATCACAGCGCCCTCTTGGGGCCGCGGTCCAGGTCCGCCCAACCAGACGACGGGTCAGCCGGTTCCTCAGTGCAGTTTTCCTCCGCCCCGCTGGCTGACGGGATGACCAGTTCTTCTGCCGAAGTGGCCCGTGTAGCGGGCCGCAGTTCCTCCCGCAAAACCGGCGCGACGACATAGATTTCTTTTTCCACGTTTCCAGCACGGCGTGACGTCACCGTTCATTCCCCATCTCTGGTTTCAAATTCCAAAAAGAACAAGAAACAAATGAGGGTCATCGGGCCATGCTTGTTCGGCCCGCGCCCTTCACGTTAGGCAGTAACAATAGGCCGAAGATGGAAAAGGTTTCACGAAGCACAAGAAACATTTTTTATTCAAATAAAAATTAGAACAAACACCCTACCTCGAAAAAGGTTCGCGGTTGACAAGCATCGGGGATGAGGGTGTTGTTTCCACCATTGTCGGTGAGCACCCGTGGAGGTGACATCTCCACTGTTGTCATGGAGAGAAGAATAGAAGACATGTCGTCGCTAGCGAGTTCCCTCATCGGTGTCTCCTCCCTTTCCATGGAGGAAGAAGAGGATGAAGAACTGTTGTCACCGATTTGATGTTCTTCGTCGGAGAGTTGGCGTTCTTCAACAAAGGTGAAATCCACCTCTTCTTCACAAGCGTTCTCTCCCAAAAATTTCCCCCACACAACAAGACCAAACCCATTAAAATAGGGCCAAACCTTATTTTTATTTAACATTCCATGAATTTCAAAAATAAAAATCCATTTCACTTAATTAATCAAATCAATAGTTTTTTAATTAATTAAGTGATTGGGTGGAATGTTTTTTATAAAGTGAGAGAGGGAGAGGAAGAGTCATCATTAATTTAAGGGTGTTATCAAGTTTAAAGGGGATGTTTATGAGAGTTATAATAGAGTTATGGGAATGTGAAAGGTTAGGGATTGTGTGGGCCTCACATCAAAAATATCCTTACATGGGTATTTACAAGCTTGTGGGTCCCATCCCAACTCCCCCTTGTAGGATATAACCACTTTAGATATAAAAATAAAATTGTCCCAAAATTTTATTCACCTCTCAAATAATCCAGAAATTTTAACTTCTACTCTCGTGAAAACGCAACCGCAGTAAAGGTCCCCTTAAGAAATTACCAGTGTTGGGAATTCATCGGTGCCCTCAGATTTCAATTCCGAGCACTGGTTCAAAAGATAGAAAACCTGCTCATTCGTTTACTGAACGTACCCATGCTAAATTTCAGAAATTGATTCCGGGCACACCGGGCCTCAGAATCAAGTACCATCAGAAGCAAAAGAATCGTAAAATTCCAAAGTATTTATGAAAAGAGAATTCATGAAATTTTCATGTCTTTACATTAATACTATCTTAGGGATTTACATCCCCATAAAGCTACATCATAAACTAGGGAAAAAAATAAGGGTACTGTACACATATCTGAGACTCCCGCTCCCATGTGCTCTCCTGGAGGTTCACGTGCTGCCAAAGAATTCACACAAGAGGAATCAACTGTCCACATAGGACCCGCTCCAGTCGATCCTTGATCACCACCAAAACTTCCGCAAATGTTGCCCCATCATCGATGTCCAGCTCCCCATGATCAATGATATGAGTCGGGTTGTGCACATATCTCCTCAGCTGAGATACATGGAAGACGCCATGCACCCGCTGCAACTGAGGTGGAAGGGACAAGAAGTAAGACACCTCGCCTACCCTGCTGAGGACCTGGAATGGTCCGATGAAGAGCGGATATAACATGTCGCCCCAACCAAATATTTTTAATCCATGTCGATGTGAGAACCGTAAGAAAACGTGGTCACCATCCTCAAACTCCAGTGGTCTCTATCTCCTATCAGCACAGGACTTCTGTCTTCTCTGTACAGTCCTCATCTGCTCCTGGATGATCTGCATCTTCTCTATCGTAGCCTGAACCATCAATAGTCTTACGAGTGCTGACTCCCCAGGGTCAGTCCAGCATAGGGGTGATCTGCAAGGTCAGCCATACAATACTTCGTATGGTGCCATCCCAATGGTGGAGTGGTAGCTGTTGTTGTACGCAATCTCCACTAAGGGTATGTGATCTTCCCAGTTGCGACCAAAGTCAAGGACACATGCACGGAGCATATGCTCGAGTGTCCGAATGGTCCTCTCAGTCTGGCCATCCGTCTGAGGGTGAAAGGAAGTTCTCCAGCGTAGCTGTGTCCTAAATGCCTCATGTAACCCCTTCCAATGCCAGGAAGTAATGGGAGCATCTCGATCGGAGAAGATTGATGATGGCACACCATGAAGTTGTACGATATCTTGAACGTAGTGGCATCCCAAGATCTCCACTGAGACCTTCTCTCTGATAGATAGGAAGTGGGCCGACATGGTGAGTCAGTCGGCGATCACCCAGATGGAGTCGTGCCTTATAGAAGTACGTGGAAACCCTGTCACTAAATCCTTGGATATCTCATCCCACTTCTAGTTTGGGACCTCTAAGGGCTGCACCAAGCCTACCGGTACTAGGTGCTCTGCCTTCACCTGCTGGCAGGTGGGGCATTGTGGAATGAACTCTGCCACAACCTTCTTCATTCTCAGCCACCAGTTCTGTCGTCTGATATCCTGCTACATCTTCGCTACTACTGGATGTACTACCAGACGGGAAGTGTGAAACTCACTCAACACTTCCTCTGGTAATGCAACCGGTACTATGGTACGTCCCCTAAAAATGATGACTTGATCTCCTCCTACAAAAAATCCATCAGGTGACTGTCCTGGGGATATCATTGCACGTGCCGTCTCACAGTCAACATCCACACACTGTGCCTCTCTGACCCACTGAAGTAGTGGAGGAGTGACTGTGAGTGACTGTAGAAATGCTGCTCTATCTCTATCCATGAAGGATATCTACAACGCGGCTAGCTTCTCCATCTCCTATCCAAGAAGTTGAATGCCGGATCTCCTACTGAGAGCATCAGCTACTATGTTCCCCTTCCCAGGAGTATAGACTACCTCAAAGTCAGAGTCCTGGAGGAACTCGAGAAATCGCCGATGTCTTAGGTTCAGGTCCTTCTGCGAAAAGATGTACCTGAGACACTGGTGGTCTGAGTAGACTGTAATGGTCTTGACCATCAGATAGTGCCACCAAATCTTCTCGGTAAAGACCATTGCTGCTAAATCTAGGTCATTGGTATCATAGTTCTACTCATGCTACCTCAACTGTCATGAACCATAGGCGATCACTACCCGCTCCTACATCAGGACACACCTGATTCCGGTCCCTGTTGCATCATAGTAAACTACGTACCCTACACCCTACTCTGGTAGCCTCAAGATGGGTGCACTGGTCAATATCTATCACAGCTCTTGGAGGCTCTGCTGACATCTATGTGACCAAACGAAGAGTTTCACCTTCTTCGTCAAAGCTAAAAGTGGTGCTTCAACTCTATAGAAGTCTGGCACAAATATCCAATAGTACCCAGCCAGACCTAGGAAACTCTCCACCTCAGTCATGCTCCTGTGTGGCTCCCAAGCAAGTACCGCCTAGATCTTCACTGGGTCCACTGGAACACCAGCCTCCGAGATGACATGCCTCAAGAAGTGGACCTCTCGAATCCAGAACTGACACTTCAGGAGCTTACCATAAATACGGTGCTCTCGAAGTGTCTCCAGTACATCCCGTAAGAGGTAGGTGTGCTTCTCCTTAGTAGTTGAGTAAATCAGTATGTCGTCGATGAAGACTATGAAAAACCGATCGAGGTAAGGCTGTAAGATCTTGTTCATGAGACTCATGAACACTGATGGAGCATTGGTTATGATTAAAGTCATAAACAAGAACTCATAGTGCACATACCAACACCTGAAGGCCATCTTTTGCACATCCTCGTCTCGAACACTGAGCTGATGATAGCCTGACCTGAGGTCTATCTTCGAGAACCATTGTGCTCCCTTGAGCTGATAAATGAGGTCGTCAAACCTTGGAAGTGGATACTTGTTCTTTTCGGTCACCTGATTCAAGCGATGGTAGTCAATGCATATTCGTAAGCTCCCATTCGCCTTCTTGGCGAATAAAATCAGAGAAGCCTCGGGTGAAACACCGGGTCGGATGAATCCCTTTCCCTGCAAATCCTCCAACAGTACCTGCAGCTCACGAATCTTGGCGAGAGACATCCGATATGCTGGAGTAGATATCAGGGTTGTCCCGAGGTACAAGGAAATGTAGAATCTACCTCTCTACGAGGAGGTAGCCCAGGTACGTTGTCAGGAAAAACGTCCACATACTGATCCACCACAACAGGAAAACTTGGACTCCACACATCAACTGCTCCTTGGATGAGACTAGCCAACTAATCGGTGATCAGCAGCCCTCTCCTCTTCGTAAGTCCATCCTGCACTGCAAAGGCTCCCTTCTCACCGGTGAAGGTGAACCTGCTCCCATCTGTGCTGACACACCACACTTTGCGCCTAATACAGTCGATCTGGGCATGGAATGTAGATAACCATTCCATACCCAAGATGACATCGTAAGGACTCGATGCCGGTACAAGAAGATACCAACTGAATATCTTGCCTCCTATAGTAAGCTCACACTGCTGACACCCATGTTTAGTCATCGATTCTTCTCCCGTAGGAGTCTCTAGCAGTAAGGATCGAGCCAACGACTCTGTCGGAATCTCCGAGCTCCAAACAATGGCAGTGGAAATAAAATAATGACTCGCTTCTGTGTCTATAAGAACTACAAAAGGGTTGAGTAGACACAGATAGTACCTCGAATCATCTCAGGTGCGCTGTGGTCATAGGCCTCGACTGCCTAGAGCTGAGCCTGCCCCTGTCTGCCAGCTCCATGTGGTCGGGGTGGCCCTCCGGGTGGTGGTTGTAGAGTCTCAGAGTGTCATCCACCACCTGCTGCTCGACCAGCTCCTCTTCCCCATCCTCCTGCTCCCTGAGGACCGCCACGGTCGAACCTCTGCCTCTTCCTGGGAGGTCCCTCTACTGTCTGCTGCTCCTCTACATGGCGAGTTGGAAAGACACCAGCCATGTGGCCCTACCTGCCTCATGCATAACACTGCCTACCTCTCGTATGACTGGCTCTACTGAATGTGCCCCGCATATCCGAACCAGAAACCTCGGCTCGCCCACTTGATGGACTGGTCTGCTTGGACCTCTATGACATCTGTCTACTGTCGGCTGCAGAAGACTCCTCTACGTGTCTCCCTACGGTAGGCCTTGCTGCTGGAGTCGGCTCAGCAAGGAAGCTCTCCAAAAGAAGCGATCTCTCTAGTACTCATGCCTGTTTCAGAATGCTGAGGGAGACCATCTAATCCCTGATATCATACTTCAGTCCCTGCTCGAAGGTCCGAGCCCATAAAAATGGGTCTTGTACCATGTCTGTGCTGTAGCGCAAGTGGTCGGTAAATCTCGCTGAGTACTGGGCTACTGTCATGCTTCCTTGCCGAAGCTGTAGTAACTCCTGGATATGTACCACATGGAGGGTGGCCGGAACAAACTCTGAGCAGAAGAGGCTCTCAAAGTCCGTTCAAAGTAGTGATGCCTCGTCGTGCACCTGGAGCATTAGGCTCCACCATCTACCTGCTGATGCATGCAAGAGACTCGCCGCAAGGATCACCACAAGGTTAGTTGGTGTCCCTACTAATCTAAAGACTCTGATGATAACCTCCAGCCAATCGGTGGCTGCCTGAGGATCCATCTCTCCACGTAACCTGGGCGGCCTCTATTGCTGAAACTCGTGCAATGCACTCAAGCGGCGTGCACTCTCCACTTCTAGGGCTGGTGGTATCGGTGGCCTAGAGGGTAGTGTTACTGGTGGTGCCTCCGCAGTAATGGGGCATACATCAAGGCCTTGATGCAAGGTGGGATGCCATCTCACACGTACCTCGGAACCCTAGCTTGCTACCTTTGTGGGGCCATCTTAAAAAGTTACAGGTGGGCTACTATCAAACAGTATACCTGGTGAGTTGACATAAAGTAATCACAATGAAAACTTTTTAAACACACATGAAATCAATGTTTTCAATCACTAAGTCAGAAATTAGAAGTCAGGGTCCTGGTGTATGGATACGCCAACCACCGCACCAAAACTAGACTCCCTGGAGAGATAAACACATTCAATACCCTTAAAAATATTTATCCACAAAGAAGAAATTATCAGAGTGCTATGTTCTGCGGTAGAACCGACTCCTCTGATACCAATTTTTCATGAACCGTCCTCGGGGCCCGTGCCATGACTACCCCAAGCCCGCCTTCCATAGGCCTGGGGTTGGAGACTAGAACCAAAGGAGTAAATCCTGTTAAAAGTGAAGGGATTGATTTATATAAGTAAACAAACACAACAGAGTACGAAAGTTGGATTAAACACAAAGTAAACTGAGTACAAAAGTAAGTGTTGGAAAGTAAATGGGCCAGTATACAAACCCAACTGAAAGTACAGTACACCTGAGAAAGAAAGTACAATAGAGGAAAAGTAAAGCAGAAACCACCGAGCCATCTTCCGGGAATCCAACATGAAGGGTGGATACAAATAGTCTCGTCGGTACCTTAGGTCCGTCCGTCCGCTCCGTGTACATCCCGCCAGGTGGTCCACCTCTGGATACCGTCCAGCTCCACATGCCTCGGCCACGATCAGTGATGTCCGTCGTATACAACAAACAACACCTAGTGCAGACAATGCCCATGCAGGGGTGAGTATAACGATACTCAATAGGGACCCTGAGACCCCCGAAGGTCTCCCAGAATCCAAAAAGGTTAAACCACAAAGGAAATATACAAACACGAAGTATCAACCAACTCTACTTAGGTATATTCCCATACATATACCTAAGTCATCAATCTCAGTATGGCTCCAACTTCCGAGCTCAAGCACAACTAGTACACACAAGAAATAAGTCAATCATACCAATGATATTGATTTAAAATCAAGACTCAGATCACACAGGTATACTACTCACAAAGAGGGGTGGAGATGATTAGATGTAGCCTCTGAATCATATCCTCTACCGAACCCACGTAGGATCTAAGTACAGTAGTCCTCACTTCCGAACACACATAGGATCTAAGTACAGTAACCATCACTGCTGAACCCACGTAGGATCCAAGTAAAGTCGTCATCGATGCCGAACCCAGGGAGGATCCAAGTACAGTCTTCCTCGCTGACGAACCCACGTTGGATCCAAGTACAGTCGTCATCGTCGTCGCAGTCGCAGCCAGTTCTATGGTTCTCGCACACAGCACGCTCGATTCCGGGAGCGTCCACTCCACGAGCCAAGAGGGTGGATACATCAACTATCACAAAGTCCAGAGTTGATGTATACCAAAGTTCCATCTCATCTATAGGAACTCAATGCGACGGACGACGCGTCAATCGGACGCCCGGTCTGAGAGATAAAGGTTTTTTCGTTCCAGGGGCCCGGTTAGAAATACAATAATTTCTAACCCAGATGATATCCATATTCATCCAAATCTCACTTAGAGTATCTCAAAAGAACCATCTCGTCAATAGGGTCCTAGTGCCGCAGACGGCGCGTCGATCAGACGCGCGGTCATTAAGTTATTCACGTTTAAGTGAATAACGAGCCCGACCCGTTTAGCCCAGTGGGATGACGGGTCGGGCTAACCCGGTTTGATGGGTCTGACCCAGCAAGAGTGTTGGACTGGTCCGAAGGAAAACAAATCTCAGCCCGAAGGGGCATGACCTGGCCTGAAGGGGCGTAACCCGGCCCGAAGTTGTGCGGCCCGACCCGAAGTGGCGCAGCCCGGCCCGTCGAAGCATGATCCGATCAGTCGAGGCACGGCCCGGCCTAGCCTAGCGCAGCCCGGCGCGGCCCTGTGGGGTGCACGTCCCGGCTGTCTTGGCCCATAGGCTGAGCGGTCCGGGGGGGGCATGGCCCACTGGCTGCCCGCACCGGCAGCGCGAAGGGACGCTACCCTTCCCCGAACCGGCCGGCTAGGTTGGCCGGCCTACTGGCGCATGTGGCCCGAACGGGTGGGCCTTCGGTCTTCCAGCACGGAGCCCTCCTGGTGCCGCGGTTCAGCTCCGCCCGGCCGGCCGATGGGCCACTCGGTTCCTCAGCGCGACGCCCTCCTTGCACCGCTGTTTGCCTCTGCCCGGCCGGCCGATGTGCCGGCCGGTTCTTCTGCCGAAGCGTCCTGTGTAGCGGGCCGCAGTTCCTCCCGCACAACTATCACGATGGCGCCGCTTTCCTTTTCCATATTTCTGGCACACCACGATAGCACCGTTCTTTCCCCACCTCCAGTTTCGAATTCCAAAAAGACAAAGAAATGAAGGAGGGTCATTGGGCCGTGTTTGTTTAGCCCACGCCCTCCGCATTAGGCGGTAACAATAGGCCGAAGATGAACAGGGTTTCACGAAGCAAAACAAACAATTTTTATTCAAATTTTTTTTTAACAGACACCCTACCTCGAATAAGGTTCACGGTTGACAAGCGTCATGGATGACGGTACCGTTTCCGTCATCGTCGGTGAGCACCCTAGGAGGTGACGTCTCCTCTTTTGTCACAGAGAGAAGAATAGAAGACGCGTCGTCGCTAGCGAGTTCCCGCGTCGGTGTCTCCTCCCTTGCCGCAGAGGGAGAAGAGAATGAAGAACCATGGTCACCAAGTTGATGTTCTTCGTCGGAGAGTTGGCATTCTTCAACAAAGGAGAAATCCACCTCTTCTTCACAATTGTTCTCTCCCAACAATTTCCCCCACACAACAATCCCAAAACCATTAAAATAAGGCCACCCCTTATTTTAATTTAACTTTCCTTTCATTTCAAAATTCAAAATCCATTTCACTTAATTAAATAAATAAAAAGTTGTTTAATTAATTAAGTGAGAGGTTGGAAAGTTTTAATGAAGTGAGAGAGGGAGAGGAAGTGTCCTCATTAGTTTAGGGGAGTTAAAAAGTTTAAAGGGGATGTTTTTGAGAGTTATAAGAGATTTATGGGAATGTGAAAGGTTGGGGCTCGTGTAGGCCCCACCTTACAAATATCCTTACATGGGTAGTTAGAAGCTTATGGGTCCCATCCAACTCCCCCCCGTATGATATAACCACTTTAGATATAAAAATAAATTTTTCCAACAATTTTATTCACTTCTCATTTAATCCAAAAATTTTATCTTCTCCTCTCATGCAAACACAACCGCAATAAAGGTCCCCTTAAAAAATTACCGGCATTTCGAGTTCATCGGTGCCCTCAGATTTCAATTCCGAGCCTCAGTTCAAAATATTGAAAAACCCTCTCGTTCATTTACTGAACGTACCCGAGCTAAACTTTGGAAATTGATTCCGGGCACAACGAGCCTCAGAAACAAGTTCTGTCAGAAGCCACTGACTCGTAAAATTCCAAAGTACTTAAGAAAAAAATTTCCATTCAAATTTCCGGGTCTTTACATTTTAGTTAAAAACTTGTATTATTGTGTCATGGACCACATGAATATATAGTGTCATGGATCACATGAATATGGTTCCTAGAGATATTTTCAATCATATATTTTTTGTTTCTCTAGAAAAATGAATCTTGAAATACACAAATTGACATATATTCAAAACCTATTTGAATGGACTTAGTTTCATAATATAAAATTCTCAATTCCCTCATCAATGAAAATAGAAACATGAAGTAATATCAATTGAACAATATTGAAAAATATTAATTGGGTAGAGAATAATTGATAGTCAATATTGATGATAAATTCAAATTAATGTTCTATGTTTTAAAATAATCCTATAAGGATAGTCGTTTTATAAAGGATACAAAATTGGAAGGAAATGCTAAATGGATTTAAGACCTTTATAATTATCTACAAGAAAGTAAAAATTTATATGGGGTTATAATTATGATATTGAATAATGATTGGTTTTAATGTTTAGAATTCATTAAGGATAAAAGGAACTCCCTTAATATACATTTCCATAAACTGGAGGGGAAATTGAAGAATGCAGAATTAGCACAAACTAGAAGTTCCCAAACCATTTAAGTTAAAGAATCTACTACATAGAATTTTATTAATTTTCATGCATCCACAAATAATCATTTTAGTGGAAGTTAGTCCTATAAAACAATAATTCATCAAAATTAAATAAACCCAATGGAAATGTATACCCATAAAATCATTTTTTATTGATTGTACAAATGATATTTTGAATTCTAGTATAGGTTTATTTCATTTTTTTATTAAATTTAGTAATAGAAAAAACCATGAAAATTCATTAGCATATCAAGGATGAATTTTAATAAAACATAGAAATTTATATCCCAATTATGTGTAAAATTTATTAATTTTTATCCTAAAAATGACAAGTAAATAATTCCTTGTAGACCACATGTACATGAAATTGATTTAGTATAGATTTACATTGTCAATTATCATTGATATAATGGAATATGGAAATAAATTGATTTAAAATTCAGAATTTATAATTAATATTGATGGAATGGATTAATGGGACATAAAATTGAATAAAGAGGTGAATCCATTATTGAAAAGAATATATCAGAGAAAATAAGAAAACAATCCACTATTAATAGAGTTGGTTTCACTTGTATAAAAAACATCATTAATGTTGGAGGTTTAACATCAGTTATTTATAAAACCAATGTTCAAAACAGTAATGTTTTGTTTTTAACATCCCTATTAATAAATGACACTAAAAATTTAATTTCATTTTTTATTATATTATAATTTATGCGGAAAACTTAAATTTTATTGTTTTTTAGATAATTGATGATAAAACTCATTTTTATTGTTTTTAATGTATAACCAATGTGAATTTTTCAATTTTCATTGTCACTATAGTGGAATTCAATTTTTTATAGTGTTCCATATTAATTTTTAATTCCCCCATAAAAAATATGATGTAATTTTTATTTTTTTTCATTTTCATCTATATTTTGTCATGATCCACAGGTATTCTTTTCAAAATAATTTCATTCGTTCATTATTGTTCCACTGATTCATCAATTTTAATATTTACCCTCATTCCACTAATTCTTTATTTAGTGACCACAACAAGGTATATATAATCATTTTTCAATAAAAAAATCTATATTTAATTATTTTTACCAAATTATTCACAAATAAATTATTACATTTTTCATATAATGTATAATCCTTCTCCGGATCATGTAAAAACAACAAATCATTCGTTGAAATCTAAAATTCCCTTCATGTCTTAATTTGGATATGTTTTGTGATATTCCCTCTAAATAAATTTTTTCTTTCAATACTATAAAAGTCGTAAAAATTAAACCACATATTTTTTAATACAATATTTCATCTTGTATCTGTTATTTCTTTTCCGTTTAACAATGTTGTATTATCTTATGATTGACTAAACAACATTAATGTTTATTAATGATCTATTGTTTTCTACACCAGTTATATAATATCTTACATAAGAAAAGTAAATTAAATATCATTTACATAATAAATGACCTAAATATATTTGAAATAATAAATATAAAATCGAATATAATATAATATATTATAAAAATTCACATCACCTATAATAACATCACCTTTAACTCCGATGTAAAAAAATAGAACAAATAGACTTTAAAACAATTATAATTAATTTTTAGTATATTTTTTAATAATATGAATGTTTTCATAGTGATGATATTTTATAGTCAAAACTAGCTCAAAAACTCCAACAATACTATAAATAAATGACCCACGTAGAAAATAAAATAAGTGAACGAATACATAGTGTCAACCATGAGGAAATAGAAATTGAAGAGTGTTGAATTAATTACTCCCATTAAGTTAATAAAAAAATAAAAAGGATATATCAATAAGTGGTAATTCATTCTACTATGATGGGGAGGCTATATCATAGACCATTTAAAACTATAAATTAATATTATTTTCAAAAAATCATGATACGTCACAAAATTATGTCAATATGAGCTAAGAATAGTAGGATTGATTTTTTAAATGGAATTCCCAAAGTACAAGTGGATAAATTTTTAATAAATAGAAAAAAGATTCAAATTGATTGAGTATATGGTGAAAGTGATCACAACATCCTCCAAAACATTACATGAAAATTGTACCCAGAATGTGAGAGTTGTTTCAAAATAAAATGAAATAGTAATGAAATTAATATTCTCTAATAGAAATATTACAGAAAGGTGTATCTTACAATGAAAGGGAAAAATGTAAAATTAATTACATGACTTTCCAGATATTATTGAACTAGAAAAGTAAATTTGGGTCATGTATGAAGAGTTATCATTAAATTCAAGCAATAAATAATAAATCATCTAGCTTGTAATATATATTTCATATCTAATTATTCTACTAAGGAATCAATGGATAACTACTAATATTACATTAATTTTTTTTCTATGTATGGAATTAAATGTAATAAATAATTTTGAGGTTATGGAAGACTACATTCTATAAACCATAATGAATGATACCCATTATAGAATTATCTAGAAACTATGATGAAGAATGATGGAAGGAATTTTAACACATTATGTGTCTCAATGTTTATGGGTTGGTCTATTTTATTCTTGCATAGTGTGGTGAGGCCTTTTAGTGGGTGGAATGAAATAAAATTTAATTTACTAGGCCTTTTGATTGGAACACACTTAGTGCACGTGGTTAAGTGTAAACAATTATGCATATAAAGTGTGAAATGTCTTTTTTATATAGTTGTTTTCATAGTTTAAAAACAGTTTTTCAAATAATGGGGGAATTCTTGATGGTCTTGTGTTGATTGAGGTTGTTTTGGAATGATGTTCGTGGATTTTCCAAATAGTGTGACATGTCCAAGTGTTTAAATTTTTTTGTTTTTTTAAAATAAATCTTTTTAATTTTAGGTTGTTTACCCCTATTCATCCCCTACACAATGAATAACACATTGAGAGATCCTGGAGTACATCCACATCCTCTAACATGGAGTATACCACTCAAATGATGACTTCCATGATATTTGAGGTTGGTTTTTCATATCCTTCCATCTTTCTACTTACACTCTCCTTTATCTCCATATTTTACTCCATTTTGATCTATAGATTTCAGGTGGATCAATTTCTAGGTGTTAAGTTCATATAATCATAGGTATTTTGGTTTCTTGGTGTTTTATACACTATTAAATGTCTTGTGGTTGCGGTATTTATTAATTTCAATGAGTTTAAAGGCGCTTTGTCATGGATAACAACTTTTTGAGGTATGTGGTACTTCGAAAATGATTAATTTTTTAATTCCAAACATTCTTTTTTTCTAAATTTCTTTTTAATGAATGTATTATTATATGTCACTACATTGGGGTATTTAGAAACTATCTCATAGTAGTTTAATCTTATTTTAGTGGTATTTCTATATTTATTCTATGTTAAGTTGAAGGTTTGAATAACCTAAATTTTTTTGTAATTCAATAAGGATATTTGAAGTGGGTTTCATGATGTGCAAAGGGTATTGACCCATTATCGATTTTAAATGATTGAAAAAAAATGATTTAAATGGAATATTTATTTAAAATTAGTGGTTATCCTAAAAATGAATTAGAAATTTTTTCTTCAATGGATTGAAAATGATGATTTTAAATGTGTGTGTGTTTACCCCTTGTGAATTTCTATGCTGGCTCGTTTTGATTGTATTGTTGTGAAATTGTTGGAACTGGGGCTATGTTTTGGTTTTCTAGGAGGAATTACCTTGTTGATGGGTAACAATCATACATTTTGAAATGAATGGGTGATAACCAATATATATGTCATTAATGTTGTTTTACATAAGGTGAGATGGAAATGAACGACCCTGGACATGATTTGAAATTTTAAAGAAGTAATTCCACGTATAGTGGTGACTTTGTAATATTTTAAATTCTTTGGTGCCCAATTTTTTCCAAATGGTGTTTTTAATTTATTACATGAATGTGGAAATAAATTTACATTCTGAATCACATTTTAGTTTTAAAGGAAAAACGTTTACTTTTGTTTAAATATGGTATGCATATGGACCCGCATGATCTCTTATGATTGTTTAATCTTTGTCTTCAAATCTTATCACTATATGATACATGTTTTTTCCCTTCATTGGAAATTTTATTATTTTCTTCCATATTGATATTTGAATATGGGTCTCTTAATCATTGGGAGTTATGGATGAATATAGCTTTTGTTATTCATTTTGTGATTGAATCATTTTATTTTCACCATGCCTCACTTCTATAATTGGGAATAAGAAATAAAGTACTAAGTGGAAATTATATCTTGTTTCTATAGTTGGTTCACATGCTACATGTTTCGCACCATTCGTGTTAGGGACCAGGATTAGGTGGAGTTTTTATTCACTATTATTACTGTGTGGGATACCAGGATAGTGGAATGGGCATCATCATAAGTGAGTAGCTCATTGTCAGTTTCTATAAACTTATTAAATTGTATCATTAACATTTTAGGTATCATATGTAGATCCAATGACATGTTATATTAGTTGTCAGTGATTTACGGGAGTTTGTTCTATTTCATGATTGTATCACTTACCTTTCATTAATTATTGTAAACCTATCTAGTATATGAGGAATTTTTATATGATTTGATATATTTCTGTGGCTCCAACATGATATGCATAAACCACGTGTGTTGGGGTTTTCTTTTTATTATTATTTTTATTAAAAATTTTGACATTTTGTTCAATTTTTTTAAAGGATCTTGTGTTATTTATTTAATGGGGAATTCAGAAAATAAATTGGTTTTAAATAAGGCTTCATCTAATAAAATGTTTCAAAGAAAACATATTTATTTTGATATATTAATAGTGTGTTATTTTTAGAAAGAATAGTTTTTTTGTCTGGGTGTATACGATGGATTATTCGTATTGATTTTATTTCAAAACATTTATGTTTATTTTTAGAAAATAATAGAATATTTATTGAATCTAGTTTTTTGGAATTTTTTTGTTTTCATTACATGATATATTTTTTGTAATGAGCAATTTTCATATTAAATATTAAAATGGAATTTTTAAATGACTTTAGGGAATATATTTAATAGTTTTAATGGGTTTTAGGGAACAAATAATGTTTTTAGCTCAATCCTATAAAATATTAGTGTCTAGTTTCTTCGTTGGATCCATATTGTTCATCATGAATAATGTAGGGTGACTTGGGAGGTTGTCAGAGACTAGAGGGTGCATGGAGTTGATTATTTTATGGGATAATTTTGGTTGTTATTTAGTTGTTTTACATATAATTATCTTTTTGACTTCTTTTTTCCTTTATTAATTTCTTTGATTGTGGATATTGATCATGTTTTTAAAAATGGACTGGATTATGGTAGATAGTTGAAACCTATTTGGCATACAGCTTATTTATTTTGTCTTATGTATTTATTTATTATAATTTTGTATATTTGATTTTAGAAAAACCATTCCCAATAATATTTTTGTGATTCCTAAGAACATTTCAAAAACCCTTAGTGATTGAAAATACCAATATCTATTTATTGAAAATTGGTTATTGATCTATGTTTTGGATAATCTTGAGATGGTTCATTACAATATGGTAACATATCATTGGGTTTTCATATTATTAGGTTAATTTTTTTTGTATTTGTGGTTATTTTGAGACATAATTTTATAATGGGGAATAAGTTTGTTGGAGGTTGAGAGGTAATAGTGGGAATAGTCTAATAACTAATTCTCATTCCGAGCATTAATAATTCAGGGGAATCTGGATTTTTCATTGTTATTTCATGTTTCCTTTTAGATATTTTTATTTTCATTAGATGTGATTTATGTTATTTAGGTCCCCATTTATATTTGAGTGATATTGTGGATCACCCTTTGGATTTGGCGTGTATGGGATTCCAAGTTGCATAGTTTGTTGAAAATGTCTGAGAATCCATTTGGTTATTATGCAGTTAAGTTTTACTCATTTTAAAGGTTTTTATAAAAGTTGACATGAATTCACCCAAACCATTATGTTCAAAGAAATCGTAACACCATTTAAATATGTTTATCTAACATAAACACCTCTTGTATTCTAGATATCAATGAAGGTGGATTTCACTTGATGGAGGTGGAATGATAAGTGTTCTGTTTCGCTTTCCATATGTAATTCATGAATTCCTTTGTTGTTAATTTTTTTGTGATTGTGAGTTCCATGTTTTTAAAACCATTTTAGGAAAATAAAACGGTTTTATTGAAATTATTAATTATAGTATTTTTTGATAGATAAATTTTGTGAGTAAATTTCCATGGGGTTTTGAAGTATTTTATAAAGATGTGGTATCACTTGTGTTATTTATAAAAATAGAAATTTTTTAAAAAGAAAAATTGTTATGGAAAAAACATTGGATGTTCTTAAATTTTGTTAAAGGTTTTAAAATTAATTTTAGAATCAATTTTTTCATTGTGAAATGGGATTTGGAATGAAATGTTTTGGTGTTTCATGATTGAAAAATTTTTGTGTTCCATGATGGTTTTTTTATTTAATTAATGTTTTGGATTAGATATCTAATGTATATTATGGTGGAGGATTATTTAAAAATTATTTTTCTATGGGATGTTGTGTGTTATTTTGAGTTATTATGCTTGAAGATTGATTCCAAACATAGGGTTAAATGAATTGGTTCATGTTTTATTAATGTAACTTGACATAGTTCATTCAATTATTATTAT
The DNA here is from genome assembly GCA_963277665.1 of Viscum album. Classification (NCBI taxonomy): domain Eukaryota; kingdom Viridiplantae; phylum Streptophyta; class Magnoliopsida; order Santalales; family Viscaceae; genus Viscum; species Viscum album. Next base: position 2,077,575,950 of record OY728143.1, on the reverse strand, counting down.
TTAAACCGAAGAGGGTCAAAAAGGTGTCTCTAGTACTAGTCAATTCCCAGAATCTTGGTGTAGTGGTCTACAAAGAACCGTCATCATGCTGTGAAGAAAAGTGGTTATTGGAAGAGATTCGGTGATCCACAATTCTCTGGAAACACCCAATGCTTCTCCAGAGTGATTTTTATAGAGCTTATTGTTTGGTTTTATCCATGTTGATAGGAGATAAGTATACTTACACTATTATACGATAGTTTTATTGATGATTTAGAGTGTTTTTTATCTGGTGGTTCTCTCCTCAGATTTTGAAAGATGACATGTATTTAGGTCTCATCTATTTTTCCTTATTTCTGAATCAGTGTAATATTAATATTTTTTGTGAGATTGTTTTCTATAAATGTTTTTGAGGATGATTTTTTAAAACACTAGATGGGTTGATTTGGGACCTCCCATTATTGGATGTAACCTTGGGTTATTGGCATATCATCTATTTTGGTTGAATTTTTTGGATATACTACTATTATTGGGATATTTATTATAAATTTATTCCATTTAGGATGTTATAATTGATTGTATGAATACTGGTTTGGGAAATGTTCTGTTTCTTTATGGAAGGATTTCTATTATCCCCCCTTGTTTGTATTGTATTTGTTCTATGAGTGTTGTTTCATTGATTATCATTGTTTGGTGATTCCATAATAATTATTGTAGGTAATGCCCATTCATTTGTTTGATTGTAGTGGTGAACATTTTATAGAATCAAGGGAGGTGTTTTGTAGAATGATTGTGTAACTATGGTGTGAGAAACAACTATTGAGTGTAGTGTATGAATTAGGGTTTTGAAGTGCATTTTGGGGATTCACCATTTGGGGGGGCTCAATTTCTTGACCCTAAGTTACCCATGCATATCATAACCTATGTTGAGTTGTATTATACATTTTTTGAGGATATTTCTGGGGTTTCTAACATTTATAAGGTTATGATGAGTTTGTGGTTGAGAGTATGATCTTCTAATGGTTTATAACTTTCGCGAAGATACATTCAAATAGTTTTTATTGTCTTCCATATTTTTAGATAATGTATAAATGTTTGGGAGACATTTTTACAGTAATTTTAAATTGTTCAAGGACCATGTAATATATCTCATGATTCATAGGATCTTTTTTACGATTCTTGTTGGGGTTGTTATTATTTATTATTGGGATTATATGATTGATCAGTAGGCATTTTTGATATTCTCAGTTTTTTCTCTTAGAGGTTTTTTAGTACTGTATAGTTCTTGTGGGGTAGGAAATCATCAGACCATCTTTTTTCATTATTTTCTCATTCTTTTTGAACTTCCTAGAGGATGGATGTGGCGTAGAGTGGATTTTTTGACAACCCATATTTCATAGTTCTGTTGTTTTTGTGTACATTAGTCTTTCCTAGAGTGGAATGGATTTTTATTTGGCGGTGGACCAAAAATATATTTTGAATACCTTTTTGGTTTTAATGAAGTTAGAAAGATTGGTTAGGAGTAACCGTGTAGTGATCATGTTGGTGGATTTGTTATTTTGAATAAATTTGTATTCATAGATTCCACATGGTTTCTCATGTATTGTGGGGTACCAATGAAGGTCATGCAGGAATTGGGATGATACTTGAATGAGGTGAAACATTTTTCCAAACCATTAGGCCTTGAAAAGATAATAGTGTCTATGGATTATTTTCCAATAAAGAGTCTAGTGCATGGTCGGTGCACTATTCGGAAAACCAATGACAAATTTTATGACCAATCTATGTTTTATTTATTTTTTGTTTTTTTTTTCAAAAATACCAATTTCAATTTGAAGGGGTTTAACCCTCTATTCATCCCCTTCATGTTGTCCGACCATCTTTGTAGCTCTTAGTGAAGGTCCCCCCCATTCAAATTGGATTATTTCCTATCCATTGATGACTTCCAAGATATTCTCGTTGATTTATTCTTCTCTTTATATCCTTATGAATCTATCCATTATCTCATTGATTATAATTCCCTACGGAACCCGAGTTATTATATATCATTAATTGATGGTATTTGGTGGATCAAGTCTTAGTGACTTTGGTGTTTAGGGTATGTATGAACTATTTATTTTCCCATGGGTGTGGGCTCCATTAACTGAGGTAGGTTTTGAGGGAATTAGACTTCATTGTTGTTTCTCTACGATTTGTTTTACAATGGATTTATTTTATTTTGGAATTTTACATATTATTGTTCATTCAATATTGTATTTGAAGGAATGTATTATTTTTTGCTCTAGGTTTTTTTTTGTAAAAAATATTTCGGATAGTTTTATGCTTGGAATTGTTTGGTTTCAATGTAAATTCCTTATTTTCATGATTGAAAGTGTAGGTTTCAATATGTTATCCTTGGGTGGAACTCCTTATGGAATATTGATATGTTTTTCTATAATTTTAAACGTCTTTTGACCTTGTTATGGTTGTAACTAATTGAAAACAATGGGTTTAAATGGGATTTGTTTTTTGGATTGAGGTGTTATCCTCCAAATGGTTTGAAAAATGGTTCTGTTGTGGATTTCAAATAGTGATTTGAAATGTGTGTGTGGTTTACCCCTGGTGAAATTATGTCTTTTTTAATTTTGAATGTATTGTTTTTAAAATTGTTGGACCTTGGTCCATGATTTTGTTTTCAAAGGGGAATACCCTTTTATAAACGTAGCATTTGATAGATTTTAAAGAAATGGGATATTTTTTTGAACCACATAAAATGATTTATGTGTTGTTTTATATAAGGTGTGATAGAATTAATTTTCCTCACCCATGTTTTTTAATTTTCAAATAATATATCCCTTTTATGAGGGTTACATCGAAATATTTTATCTTCTTCGTTGAATCTATATTTTTTAAAAGGGTGTTTTGGAATGTATTTTATAAATATGGAATGTTCATGTAATTACAAGATGTTTTTAGTGTAAATGGATTATTTGGATTTATTTAACATAAATGGTATATGCGGATGGTACCCCATGATTAACCCATTATTATTGGATACTTGTGTGGTTTTCTTATTAGTATGTGATTTTTTTCTCCCATTGTGTGGGATTGTTCTTTTTTATGTGATGGTGTAACGTGAATGTGAGGATTTCCATCATTAAGTTTTAGGTATGAGGGTATCATTGGTCACGACTTATGTGTTATTCTTAACATGGTGAACGATTCATAAATACAGTCATTATTAATGGGAACTGGGTACTGGGTGAATGATATAGGTTGTTCCAATAGATGATTCACATGACACTAGTCTCCCACCAACAGTTCTAATAAGAATGGATAGTTTGGGGTTGTTCATCATTTTCATAATTCTATGGGATACCATTATGATGGAATTGACACTAACTCTATCTGTAGATCGATCTAAGTGGTTATACCCTTATACGATTAGATCTATGGCATGTTAGGGATTCTATGTATATGATAAGTCAAATTTTATTGTTAATTATTGATTGAGGGGAGTTTTATCTGGTGCTTTGTTGTATCATTTACCTTAAATTCATTATTGTGAAACTATTTTATTTATGTTGAAATTTTATTGGCATTAAGAAATATGGTTGAGGAAATATTGATATTATTCAACCATGTATGTTTGGTTTTTTCATTTGAAAATATTTTTATAATGATTTTTTGAAAACCTATTTTGAATATTTAACGACTTTTGGGTGATTTCATTAAAGTGTATTTCATGATGGACTTCGAATTAAATGAGTCTCAAACAAGGTAATTGTTTTAAAGAATCCATTTTTATTTAGATAAAAACTATGTTTGTTGTTTTATGAAATGTTAATGTTGTGTGTGTTTGGATAGTTTGGCTCATTGTATTTATTTTCAAAATGTGTTGTTCAGTTTCCAAAAACAAGGTGAAAATATTTCAAAATTTGTATGTTGAATTGTTTAATATTAAATATGTTTTTATTTATAAAAAATATTCATTTATATATTAATTATAAAAATAATCTTTAAACATTTTCCTTGTAAACATATTAGATAGTTTGGGTGGTTTGTGGTTACCTAATTGTATTTTATGTTAACACTAGTAAAATTACATGTACAAGGTTCTCAGTTGAATATTTCATGTTCACCGTGGCCATTATGGGGTGAGAATGGTAGTTTTGAGAAACTATTTATTTAAAGGATTATTTTTTGGGCGATCTGGTGTTTTTTTTGTTTTTAGAAGCATTCCTTTCTGTTAGATTTGATCCTATTCTATTTTGGCTATATTTATATAATTGTTTATGGATTTTGATCATTAATATGAGAATTAGTTGGATCATGGTAGTTTTTTGGAGACCTTCTTTTAATGATGATTATTTATTATGGATCCTACATTTATTTAGTATTATTTTCTATATATTGTTTGGGAAAACCATTCAGAAAAGAGTTCTTGTGATTCTTAGGTTCTTGTCGCTATCCCATGGGGATTAAGAACACCCATCTGGCCTTGTGGAAAATCAAGTTGGGTTTCATGTTTAGTTTCATCCCCATACTGTTCATTTCTGAAACCAATCTATTGGAATATTACATGAGGATAATATATCAAATATATTACCAATTTTGAGTATATTCAATCTAGAGAGTTTCAAAAAAGGGTGGAAATAAGATATCATAATCACACTTTCAATTTTTTATTATTTACAATAAAATTTTAATTTAATGGGGAGTGAAGGTGGATGTAAAACACATGACAAGTTTTGGGTAAACTTATCATTTAATTGAACATGTGTATGTATTTTTTGATTAGAGTAGAGGATACATTTTTAAAAAATTAATTGTTGTGTAGTTCTTTAAGTCATTAATTTGTGTTGTTATCACATATATTATTATTTTTGGGAAAAAATGTTTTTACAGGATATCAACTATATTTATATATATTAATTTACCCAATGTAGACATAGATTTTTCTAACTAAATTTCAATTTATATGGAATATTTTGTACAATAATTCTCTCAAAAAATGCAGATTCTTATAGTTCTATATAAAATTTTATAGGTTATTGATACTATAAAATGACCTCCCCCATAGAGAAATTTCCATTTAGTATCAATAAGTAGGTGAATAAAGGATAAAAAGTACTTATCAAAAAAATATTTTGATGAATTTGAAATTGAATAAAATGGATGAGATTGGTGATCCCATGTGTAGATTTCATTTTTTACCAACCAATGGCCTAATTTGATATAAAAAGATGTTAATAAGTGTTATAAATATGTGAATATATGAGAAATTTATGCCATCATAAATGTAAAATGATGAAATACTACATTCATAGAGATAATGAATATTCAAATTCTCGGAAATGATCCTAGTCATGGGATGATAGTTTGATCAAGTAATTATTTTAAATACATGTCATACTGAATAAAAAAATATCTACAATAAGTTATTAATGGTTTTAAATAAATTATAATAGTGAGAATATTTATGAAATAATCTTAAATATGAAAGGATTGATACATCCTAAGAACAATATCTAAAATATTTTAGAGATCGAAACATAAATAATAAAATGAATTCTGTATTTTTATTAGGTTTGGAATACATTTTTGAGTTATTGAGAGGGTCACAAAATGAGTTGAAGTGATTCTATATGTATTTAATAAATTCTTGAATTTAAGTGTTGTAGTGAGGAAAATGAATATGAAATGAGCCAAACAATTTAATTTATAATGATCATGTTAGTCATCATAAGGATTATATGATATTATTTAATATTCATTGATCTCATTTTAAAAGAAAATTAAAAAAATATCAGAGTATTATCTATGTCGATAAGATTCAGTCTCTAATTTGAGATAAAAAATTTATTAAAATATTGTGGCAACCTAAGGTTGTATAAACTATTCACAATGATTATTTTATACATCATAAGGATGTTATAAAATTCATTAAGGATTATTAATCATTGCTATAAGGATTTAAATTAAAATTTGGAAGAATAATTAAAAATCCATAAAGATGATTCATAACTAAATAAGGATGATATTATTTTTGTAAAGAGTGTTTCATACATTATATGGTTCATGTATTATTTTCTAGATTACACAATACTTAATAAAAAATAATAACTAATTATTAAGTATAATTTTGAATTTTAAGAGTTTTTACTATTTCTATAAGTTTCATTGAAAATCATATTTTACAAAATATTGAATAATCCCTAAAAACATAGGTTTACTTTATAACTCCAAAATTTTAGGATAATTTATACATAATGAACTTCATAAGGATATGGTAATTTTGAAAATAAATGGAGATTATCTAACTAAACTAGGGAATTTAAGACTAGAATATTTTGGTAAATTGAGATAAATATAGTTTTTGGTGAAGTGATGATCTTTATGTATTTCAATATCACAATTAATCTAAGTGAATTATAATGTATGATAATATATTTTGAAGAATTAATCCATAAAGGAGTTCCGCATTGAAATTAATGATACAATGTACACATGAATGAGTACAAAAAATAAATAATTAGGTGTTTCATGTACATTTAATAGAGGAAACTACCATGAGTATTTTGGAGATTTGAATTATGAATTGAACATAATTTGAAATGATAATATTTTTTGAATTGAAAATGGAAAAATAAATGATTTTAAATAAAACATATGTCCTTTCATGCAATAGTTAATGAGATTGAATAATTAAAATATTGTGAAAAGTATTTATTTTATTTTCAATATATATAAAATAAATGTTAGGAGAAGATTAATTTCTTAGAGAAAATAAGAGAGACACTGCTTTGTGAATATTTTATTTTATATATAATATAAAATAGTTAAAAAATCTAGAGTACTAGATATTGAACATGAATGAAAAAAATTATATAATCAAATTAGAAGAACGAGGAGGATGAGTATCAATAAGATACAACTATATCATATATGTAAATGTACTATGATATTCTAGAATAGTCTGAGAAGCAGTAGCAAGGCTGATGTTCTTCCATATCTAAAAGTATTTTTTTATGATATACTTGATTGTTTTTGAAACATATTAGTAAAGGAATACACAATGTAGTTGGAACCTATCATATGGGAAAATATATATTTGAATATCACAGCTATGTTTAGAATAAATATCCTCTAGAAGGATTCTATTGTATGTGATGTGATGTATTATAAAAATGTTGGGAGGTTATTAATCATGTGTGATTCATCAAATGGTGGAAGGTAAATCCTACCCTTTGTAATAAACTATGTTTATAGTATAAAATCCATGATTCGGGCATTTAATAAATTATATAATGGATTATTCACTCACATTATCGATGGTCCTTGAAAATTTTTATGTTATTAGATTAGTATCATATTCATTCATATGATATTGAGATAGAAAAATATGAATGATAGGTTCAAGTTAATTATTGTTCATATTGGTTATCTTAAATAGAAAGAAGTCAATAAAGGAAAAGGATAACTTATTCACCCAACCACCTCTTAGTGATATAATTACAACTATAAACATCAATGGTTTCATAGAATTTTTAATCTTTACAAGGATTATAGAAATGGGTTTTCCATAAAGGAATAAACATATTAATTAATTAATTTCATAGATAGGATTTAATTGAAAAAGTTACCTTTTTAATTACATTTCAATTTATAGGTCATTATTCAATGTTTTTGAACATTCTAGATTATGTTTTCAAGTCCGAAATAGTTATATTTTATTAGTAATATATTCCATTATTTTTTTAATATTTTTAATATTTTTATTTGAATTTATATGAAATCATATCATTATAACTTTTAATGGTCCATAATTTATAATTCCATTAATATTATGTCAATAAAAAAATAAAAATTAAGATTCGAAAATATATCTCCTATCATTTCAATTTTAATTTTGGGACATTAAATCTTTATTATAATTTTAAATTAATTTTATTTTTCTTTAAATTTTTCTATATTTTATTTTTTGAATTGATACAATTCCTAATTAATTTTTCATTCACCATTCAATATTTATAGAGTATAAATTTCATACAATAATACTAATCATGGTGGAGAAACAATATAATAGGAAGTCAAGGATTTAATTTCAGATATAATGGAATATTAGATATCAGAACCATTCATTTTTTTACGAATTACTGATTAACATAGGATATTGTTTATTATGAAGTGGTCAACTATATCTTGAGATATTTTTAGATATCCTGTTGAAGAAGAGGTTATCTATAATTTTAATATATATAGGTCAACTAGGCCTTTTTGACAAATTGTATATTATGTATTTAAAATTCACATTAACTCATAAAATTAAAAAAAATTAAAATTAGTATTAAAATCCACAATAAAAATAGGTTTCACACTAAATGATAAATTATATTCATTAATATGAAACTTTGTTAAGTATTAAATTGATCTATTACAATTTTTATTAATAAATATCTACTTTCATTTTTATAATTAATATATTAATGAAATATTCAATTAGAAGAACCAATTTAATAAATATATATATAATACACATAAATAAGAATAGTATAGAGATAAGGACCACAAGATTATCTATTCTCAATTCAAGGATGAAATATTATTTCCATAGTAACCATTATTACTATAGAAATAGAAAATTTCTCAGTATTTTAATTGTGATTATTTATGTTGTTAAAAGTAATAATTTTATAATAATGACATTATTAAATTTTAAAAATTAAAACTATATATGAATTCTATGTATTTGATTAATAATTTTCAAGATAAAAATGATATATGAAATTCTAAATACTATTTTAAAATTCAAACCATGAAATGAAAACAAATAGTTAAGAAACTATTGATATCCTCCACCTTTCTATCAACAAATATCATTTTAAAAAATAAAAAAAATCTTATATTTAAACTATAAGCTAGTTGTAAAATTCACCATGAAATTTAATTTAATAAATGTGTACTCCAAAACACTATATTCTAATGGGGACAAAATACATCAAGAAAAACACAAAAAAAATGGGACATCATAAATACTATTCAATTTGGATAAATTTCATTCTCTTATGATACACGAGAAATGATTCTTAATGTTTCCAATATTAGCATATGTAATTAACCAATTCTTAATAAAATAATCACAAATATTGATACGCTGAAAAAATATACTATCAAATAAGTGTATCAATAATGTTCAATTTAATACAAATACATTATATGATACATAACATCTCATATGTAACCCTTTAAAACCATAGATCATGATTTAAATGTTTAAGAATTAAAATTTTATTTAGTTATGTATCCAGTAACCGCATTTAGCTATCAACACCTATTTTGAACCACGATCATATTACTTCATTATCAAACATATCAAATAATACAAAATACAAATTATTTTACATTCTATAGGGAAATGTTCATAAAAACATTAAAATGGGTAAATCCATCAATGAACCGTATGTTACCAATATATCATCTGAAACACATAAATAGTAAATAGAAAAATATTGAATAAAATAAATAAACTTTAAAATAAATAAATAATAAGTTTATTGAAGACATACATTAGTAGTATATAGAATATAAATTAATAAATGTTTAGGAAATTCTACATACATACATATAGAGTTTATTATCCTTTTATAATTCACTACAAGAACATAAAATCATGGTCCCATTTTATTGTAAAGTCATCATGATTCATAAACCAATAATATCTAATCATATCAGATTTTATCAAAAAAACATTTACTAATATATAAGATCCTAACATAAATGTCCATATGAAAGGGCGTAGCCTCACTATACCAACCATAGGATCTGTCACCAATGTTAAACTATATAGAACAACATTACATTGTAAAAAATTTGACTAATTGATTAAATGTAAAACTCTATGAAATTGATTATTGGATAACATTATATCAATTTTAATTTAATTATCTATATAAAACCATCATTATCTCGTTTAGTTCCTACTTCAATGAAATGTTATTTGAACTGATATTAGTGATATCTTATACACTAATAGCGAAATAATTAAATATAACATGATAGAAATAGTGATAGATTGTTACAATTTAGTTATATTTAAAAAATAAACGGTGAATTTTAACTTAGTTCTATATGAAGGTGATTTATAAAATAATACTATAAAATCAGTAGTGATATTACATCTCTACTTTTTTTACCACACTATACGGAAATATTTCATTAATGGATTATAATTAATGTTAGTGGAAAAATTCTACCCAAATGTTTTCAAAATTTATAAATCCATAATTAAAATTAAATATACATCATATTAAACAAAGTATTCAATAAATATCATAAATATTGCAATAATATGACATTATTTCTTGGTACTTATCAATTTAAAATCTTATTATTTGGGATCCATTGGTCCATCCCATTACATTCATCTTAAATTTATATTCATATAGATCTGACACATGATGGTCATGAGGTGAGAAAAAAACAATTTAATCCCCCTAAGGGTGTAGTATGAATAGTAACTAGATTGTCATTCTCCAAGGATGAATGTTTTAATCTTGGTGTCAATTTAAAAATAAAAAGTTTGAATGATTTAATAAAGTAAGATGTTTTCTTAAGAAGGGATGTGAATTTTATATGATAGAGAAGATATTGGATTTAGGTTGGGTTTTTCCTTTTGTGATTTCATCCTTGTGTTTAAGAATATATGAATCCTTTGGTTTTAGAAAAAGTAATTAAACTGACTGAATAACAATTGTTTATTATTTTCACCTTTGATTTAATTATTTATTGATGTGTAGAAATATTAATGGACTAATATTAACTACTTAATAAATACCGAATATTTCATTTTTTTCCCTACATAATTAAATTAGTCTCTTTTAATTTCACCATGTGATTTAGCAATCACCAAATCAATCGCTTATTTGTTTTTCTTCATAGATTTACCAAATGGTGTAAAAATGAATAGATCACTCAAGGGTAGAAAAATATTTAAACTAAGTCAATTTAATATTTAAGAATAAATAAAAATAAAATCATATTTAATTTAAATTTAATGATAAATTAAATTGAAAACAATTCATTTAACAGAAATTAATTCATTTTAATAAAACATCAGAAACTGAAACATCACAAAATGGGGTCCCCCTTCCCTTCACCTAATCACAAAGGATCCTACCCCTCCATGAATGGTTGGGTAATCGAATTCAAATAAAAAATAAACACGGAGAAAGGAATTATAAATTTTAAAAAAGGTGGAGGAATTTCTCCTCCTCTTAGATGCATTATACTGGATGGAATGGGATGTGAAGGAATGAATTGATATATTGGAACTCCTTTACTTTTATAGGAATATTTGGTCCTCCACAAGTTGTCACGTGTTTGAACCATTAATTCTCTAAATAATGTGATGTCCCCTTCATAAATTTTTTTATAAATGTCATGGAAATTCACACCCCAATGTTCATCTCATTTGGAAAACATATGTCTGAGTGATGTTTTTTATGGATGGTTTTTTTCTAGATGAAAGATCAAGGAAGATTCCTCCAAAAGGGTAACATCCAATGGAGGCCTTATTTACTTAAAAATTGCCACAAATTATTTTTAAAGGAGTTCTAATTTTTCCTTATTATATCCTAGGTGTAATGACCTTAATTGAATGTTTATAGGCCGAGATGTGGTTTAGTTTTGGTGGTGGAGTCCATGCTGTATACCCAGTGAAATTTAAAACATCACAGATTTTAAGGCCTATAGATGCATGACGTAGTTCCTAGTCCTAAAGTCAATTTTGGGGGAAATAAAATCTGGATTATACCAAAAAAGAATCACGAATTTTGGAATTATATTTTTTATCAAATAACACAAATTTCCTTGTGGTAAGAATTTGTAAAAAATGGAATTATGAACTTTTCTCAATTTTTCTCATAATAATTATTAAATTTAAATTAACCATTATTTTTATAAAACCTAGAAATAAATGGGGTTTATCGTTGAAAAATATTAAAAAATATTCATTATATGACTAAAAATATTCACATAAATTTTCTCAATCAAATACCCCCACAATTAAACCTTGCTTCTCCCCAAGCATAAAATCTCAACATGGAAATCAGAGGACACCAATGTTACCAATACTAAAATTTCAATGCAATAAAATCTGGAAAACATTCAATTTAAAATAAAACATTCTAAAATCTACATGAAATATCAACTTCATTTCCCATTTATCGAAGAAGAAAATAATCCAACTATTTTACTTTTCCCTTTTGAAAAATTGAAGAAACTTCTCCTTTAATTTATTCAAGGTCCTTGATTCATTATTATTAAACAATCCAAGTCATTATTTACCACACTTTTGATTATTTCCTCTTATCACCCATGATAAAATTCAGTTAGACTTATGCTCATATCATGAGAACATGCTCATTATCAATAGTCTCGTAAATGAACTACTTTCCCCACTTTGTAATGAAAAAAGACACATAAAATCATGAGGACATGACATAAAGGTTCAAATGAATCTGATGATTATGGTTTGTAGGATTTCATGCATTACAAAATAATGCAAAAGGAGGAGGTTTAACTCTTATGTATAATTCATGATATCAAAAAGTAAAATTTTATTCTCCCCTTCAATTTAGAAACACCCACATCCCAAAAACCCTTAGTAAGGTCATGATCATATCATTCATAATTAATGATTTGTGTACCCTCTTGATTTTTTTCTTTTATAACTTTTTCCCTTTTTTGAATGTTATTATTAGATAAAACAGTACTTCCATCACCTGAACATATACAATTAGAAGATCATCGGTCTAGAAAATGGTGATTTTTTGTTCTCCCAAATCATAACCCATTTTTATCCTTTTTTGGACCTTTTTGTCATTTTTGTCATTTTTTTAACTCAACAGGGGGAAAAAATTTAGTATAATTTATGATTCCAAAACCTTTTTCAATTCCCAAAATAATACCCCCACACTTCTTCCATACAATGTTTATCATCCCAAACACCATGATTTCCATTACACCCATACTTCAACATTAATATATCATTAAAATACTAAGAGTAGGGTTGGAATGGATAAAAATTGATTAATACATGGATAATCCCTAAAATGTTCATTCATTGTCTCTATGGGCTAAAATAAGGATTGATTTAATGGTTTACTATTAAGGATAATTGTATTTTTAAAGGAAGCCTCAACCATTTGAAATGTGTTTTTTCACAGTGATATATTTGAAAAGTTTCAACAAACGTTTTGGTAAGATACATGTCCCAAGATCACTAAGGAAATATTCTAAAGATAAACTGGAAGCACATGGTCTAGAAATCCTCTCAAGAATGAGGAATATGATTTTTGACAATCAATCAAGACATGATAAACAATAATAAATCAATTAACATGAATTTCATAAATTCAAATCATGAATGATGGTTAATGAAATTTGATAAAATGAATCAATTTATTCAATCAAATCATGGGTAAACATTTCAATATCTATGCTTCATATTTAAAAATTCAATTCTCCATTTCAAATATTTAATCATATAAACATAAAAATATAATATATGGCATCACAAAATTCCTATGAAACTCTTGTCTCATAGATAATTCGAGTAGGGAATAAATTCAAGTGTGGTAATTCAATTTCAACATGAATGTTCAAAGCATGATTTTGAAAAAAAAAAGAAGGGAGTTTAAATGATAATCATAAAAAGTGATCTCCCTTTTGAGATAAATCTTATTGTCATATTCCTCTTCTTCATGAGCCTGACTTGTGGTTTCCTTCCACAATAAATCTTGAAAAATATAAAACCCCTCATACCAGTGTAAGAATCATTACATTATAGCTCAAATGGGTTATGTATGAGGTAACTATGCCCTAAATCCTAAGAAAACTGTGGTGCTCAGGTTGCCTCAATGTCATTGTCTTGACATTACCTCATGAGAAGAAATTAGAATATGGGTTGTAGAAGATTGACCTCCTCTATCGGTTTATGAGTTAAACTTCTAAAGAACATCTTAATCAATTTTACATTAATAATAAATGTGTTTTTTTTCACTTTTTCTTCACCTGAACGGATCCAATACGATATAAATTAGTAAAAAAAATGGAAATTCCTACATAGAACAAATATTACATGTAATCAGCTTTAATATAAAATTGTACAGTAGAATTTGGTCTGCAGGTTGAAAAATATTTGGTTGGATTTGTTTAGTTCCACCATGGTTATTCTGTTGTAAATCCATGAATTTCTAAAATATTGTCTTATGGGTTTTTATAGCTATTGTAACTGTAGTTTTTTCTCTATCCCAAAATTATCCAAATCCATGGTTTGATCTCCTAAATACAAAAAAAAATCATGAAGCATACTTAAATCTTCAATGGTATCATTATAATCATCATGGGAGATTGCGAAGAGGGGGTAGTTGTTTGAAATGATTCTTTTTGAGTCAATGACACTAAATTTTACCTTGCTATATCCAAGATCCATGGTTAGGGTTCCTTCATGTACGTTGATGACTATCATTTCTATTTTTATGAATGGTATTCCCAAAATTATTGGTGAATGTATTGGTGCATTTTCCACCTTCATCGTGAGTACGTAAGATTCTTCTAAAAAATGAGTTCTCTAACTCTTAGAAGCACATCTTCTATAACACAAGTTGGATAAATAGGGGATTCATTTGTGAGTTGGATAACCACTGTTGTGGGCTTCATCTAACCCATTTTCAATGAAGAGAAGATAGAATTATACATAACATTTATGGATACACCAAGGTCATGTAATGTATTAAAAAAAGATAAATAAACCATTGTGTAGGGAATAGATATAGTCCCTAGATCATGAATTGTTTTTGGGTAAAGGGGAGGTGTAGACCGCTAAGACACACTTTTCAGAATCGATTTTTTCATCCTTATCATGATACTTTTTTCGGTGCATATTTCCTTTGATCAGGTGGTAAATGCTCCTTGCCGCATCAAGCCACGATTGCACTAACATTCTCCTTTGGATTTGGGTAGTTTGGGACTGGGGTTGACCTTGATTTCTATTCATATGATCCATAAGGCTATCAAAATTGTTGTACAAATTTTTCACTATCTTTTGTAGCCCTTGAATCTATGTTTCTTGGTGGCACTTTCCAGAACATGTTGGTGGTTGTTGAAAATCCCTTCATTGGAAAGGTGGTTGTCGAAATGTTTATTTTGGATGGAAGGGCAGCTTATATGGTGTCTGGTTCTGAAAATTTCTTTGAAATGGTGGATTGGACTGGTTCTGTTGTCCTCCATATCCTTATTGGTTTGACCTTCTCTACATTTTTTATTTTTTGGGATTTTTTTTTGCTGGAATGTAGCCGCACTACCTTCTATATCTTGTATCTCATCACATTGATCATTGTAATGATGTGGTGATGAACATAACCCCATACCTGAGGTGGAGGTTGTTGCTCATTCAACTGCATGATGTCCATTTGTCTCACAAGGATTGTTATTTTTTGAATTTTAATTGGTGGAAGAGGTGATTATTCATAAGTTCTTACCTCGTGTATCCCTATTATACTAGTTATTTTTGTCCCAAATTTTTCTGAATTCAGGTTGATCTTCTCAATTAGTCTTCGAGCTTCTATGAGTAATTTTTCAATAAATCCTCCTCCAAAGGATGCATCCAAAAGGTTCCTATCATTGTCTAGTAGTCATTGGTAAAACAAATATCAGGCAGTGGTGCTCATCTATTTCTTGGTGTGGTCAGCTTACACTAAGCTTGTTGAATCATTCATAATACTTGAAAATAGTCTCATCGGTATTTTGTCGAATGATGTATATCTCATTCCTGGTTGTTGTGCTCTAGGAGGCTGGGAAGAACTATTTAATGAAACTTTGTGAGAGATCATCCCATTCTTGGATTTATTCGGGTTTTAAGGTATAAAAACACTCCTTAGATTCACCCTCAATTGGAAAAGGGAATGTTTTCCACTTCACATCCACCTCTACTACTCCTCTTGGTTTGAAGCATGAACACACATGTCTGAATTCATTAATATACCTATTGGAATCCTCACCAGTAAGGCCGTGAACATTATGTAACACCTGAATCATGTTTAATCTTAACTCAAAATCCTTTGTTTTTTCAATCATGTTTAACTGATTCAGCTGGTTAGCAAATTGTGGGGCACACAGGTCCGTCAAGGTTTGTCATGGGTTATGGGCCATTTTTTCCGGTTCTGATTGGACACTTGAGTCTTATATACTTATTTCATTAAAATTGGTTTCAATATAGATATTCCTAATCCTAGAAAACAATGTTATTTTAATATTAATGTCAAAATCAAATAGTTCCTCATTAGAGGTCCTGGTCATGGAAATATACACCTGCTCCCCAGTAACGACACTAGTTTTGAAGCATTCTTGTCATGAGGTGTGTAACAACCCATCATATCCCCCTGAGGGTGTTGTATGATTGGTAAACAGAATGTCGTTCTCCAAGGAGAAGTGTTTTAATATTGGTGTCACTTTAAAAATAAAATGTTTGAATGATTTAAGAAAACAAGAGGATTTCATAAGAGGGGTTTGAATTTAATATGAGAGAGAATTGATTGAATTCAGGTTGGGTTTTCCCATTTGTGATGTCATCATATTTTTTAATAAAATTTTAATCTTTTGGTTTTTGAAAATATAATGAAATGAATTTAATTACAATTTTTTCTTCGTTTCACCTTTGATTTAATTATTTATCAAAGTGGATAAATATGAATGGACTAATATTAATTACTCAAGAAATACCAAATATGGTATTTATTTATCATAAATAATTAAATTAATTTATCTTTATTTCTCCATGTGATTTAGCAATCACCAAATCACTCCATTAGTTGTTTTTCTTCATAGATTAACCAATCAGTGTAAAATGAATAGATCAAAAAGGGGCGAAATCAAGTTTTAATCAATCAAATTTAACATTTATGAATAAATCAAAGTAAAATCATATTTTATTTAAATTCAAAAAAATAATCGACAACCATTCATTTAAAAGAAAATAATCCCTTTTGAAACAAAAACGTCACAAAATGGGGTCCCCCTTCCCTTAACCCAATCAAAGAGGATTTTAACCCTCCATGAATGATTGGGTCATAGAATTCCAATAAAACATAAACATATAGAATGGACTTATAAATGAATAATAAGGAGTTAGAATATCTCATCCACTTGAATTCTTTCCCTGGGATGAAATGGGATGTGAAGGAATTAATTGAGAGTTAGGTGCTACTATCCTTTTATAGGAAGATTATGTCCTCCAAACGTTTTCTTGTTTTAAACCCATTAAGTGCTTGATTCATTCATATATCCCACATAAATTATTTTTAGAAATGTATTGGCCGTTCACCCTCCAAATTACAGCTCATTTGGCCACAAGATCTACGAGTTAGGATTTTTTTATTGGAGGTTTTTAATTTTTGAACAACGGTTCATGGAAGATTCCTCCAAAAGTGTAATATCTAGTGCTTGCATTAATGACTTCAGAACTCCTGGAAATTATTTTTAGAGGTGCTCCAATATGTCCTAGTTTTATCCCAGGTGGAGTAAGTTTTAGTGAATATATGTATACCGAGATGTACTTCTGTTACTATGGTGGGGTCTACAATGTCCCCCAGAAATACCATAAATCTTATTAATTCTTTTATGTCCCCTACATGCCCGAATCTATTCCTAGTCTAGAATAAAATGTTGGTGGAAATAAAAACAGAATTCTAAAAAAATAATAATATTGAATTTTGGAATTATATTTATTACGAAATGAAAAATACCCTTGTGGTAAAAATCTATCAAAAATCCAAAATTATGCACTTTTCTCAATTTTGATCATAATCATTCTAAAATTCAAATAAACCATTAATTTAGTAAAAAATTGATATACATGGGTTTTATCATTGAAAAACATTCATATTTCCTCATTATTTGATATAAAATATGAATATAAATTTTCACTATCAAGAACATATCAACATTTACAATATTAGCAAAAGATAAAATGTTTCACCTCTTCATTAGACCTACTATAGTTACACATACCCTGAATATCTATGAATTGATAACTATTTAAAAAATTTATAAAGCTAAATAAAATTAAATACCATTGAATTTTTACATTCATTACTTATCCGCAAATTAACAATTACGTTAACAACTCGTCATTATTATACTATGAATGGTACTTACATAGAGGTCACATATATAATAATTTTATAACTAAATCAAACTATTGTAAAACATTTTTAGTTATTTTTTTCTTATTGGGACACCTCAGACCCGGACTCTTAGATCTGGTACTAAAAATTTATTTTTTATGTACATTTATAGAAACATACCGAAGATACCCAAAGATAACTAACCATAACTATTGTATAAAAATATATTTATCCTCTTGTATTAAATGAAACTTTTTGGTTTAATATTTTAGAGACCTTGAAAATACCACTAACTAGGAAAAATATATCACTCCCATCTATTTTGAATCATTCCCACAAATCAATGTATTCATTATTTGATAATACCTCTCCAAAATCTCCCACAAAATTCATTACACATGATACCCATATTGACTTATTTTACTTCAGACTATTCTTTATAACAATGATGAATATTAAAAATAATAATTTTATTCTCAAAATTTCAATAAGTTGTATAATATAATTAAATATTTCAAATAATAAAACAGGAATTATTAATATTGAAGGAATAAAATATAATAAAATAATTCCATATATATGATAAAATGAAAATATAATATATCCATGTATAATATAGATATGTTAATAATAAGGTAGATAATAATAATTTATTTCATTGTGATGAATAACATAATTATAGGCATGTTAATCTTACCGTGAATAACCTTTTCATAGACAGCATATTAAAATAGGCAAGGAACACACGAAATTACCCAAGATAGATTATCACTTAAGTTCAATTCATGCACTAATATGGTATATAATTTTTTTACCAAGAATCTGATAATTAATTCTAATAGATTCCCCGTATGGTAGAAATTCACAACAAAAATACATAACCAACATAAAAAATTGATCAATTAACAACCATATTGAACTAACCAGTAAAAATAATTTTCAATAATTTCTATGTCAATAAATGAAATAATTTTATTCGGAAAATACCATCTAGATTGTAAGGTAATAACACATAATAGAATATTTGATATAAAATTAAGTCAATAATGGAAATAATTTATAATATTCATATGAGATTTAATTACATGGATAGGAATGAAAAATAGAATGTTAAGAGAGATATGAATAGTGATAAAGAACATTACCCTTATGAATCTGGTGGGGCACGAACTATAAATTCATTAGATCATATAGTGGGTAGCATGTGAAACATAAATCTAAATGTGATATATCCCATATATTATTAGGGAAATTTTTTGAAAACTAATAAAAATTGTTTTTTAAAAACATTTCATAACATAATCATAATGATATGAACATTTGAACCCCTTACAAAAAGATAATTTTTGATCTATTAAAAAGAATTCATATTAAAACATTATTTACAAATAAATCTCAATAGTATAGCCTTATTAAGGAATAATGGCTATGTAAACATTTGTAGAGTATAAGAAAAATGATACGAATGTGAAAGTAAGATCATTTTTAATATTTTACATTTCATTTAATGATACCCTCATACTATAAATGATTATAAAACATTCTTTTGAAATTCGGTTAAGAGATATAATATTTTAAAATGAGATAATACATATTTGGATTTAAAAATTAAAAAATAAATCATTTTCAAGAAAAATAATATTCCAAATTAAAATAAATTGATTATCAGAGAGGATGAATATTATTCATAACCACTAAATTTTATTAATTATGAAATTAATTAATTAAACATTTATTTTGAAATTAAAAATTTTAATTTACATAAAGATAAATTTAAACTCTTATAAGAAATAATGAAATAGAATCAATATAATAATCTTATAGAAAATTGGTTGAACAAAAAAAATATAACTCAATTATGGGGAGTTGGGTTAACAAAATAATTATGAATATCATAATATTTTATAAAGACATACATCAAAAAGATATTCATGAGAAAGAATTTTAAAAACATAAAAAATGAAGTGAAAATAAGATCTTTTTAAAACTAAATGAAAATATAAATAAGTCATTGAATAATAGTGTTATAGAAGATAAATTATAACTTAAATTAGATCAATTAATTTATGAAAATACTCTAAAATATTGGTATCTTTTGAATCTGAAAACTTTTAAAGATAAATATTGAAATGTAACATCAATCACATATGAATATAAATATATTAATGTTAATATATATAAAAAACATGTATATATTATATAAAAATGAATATATATGTATAATATATAATATGTCTCAAAGAAGATAATTTGAGATAAAAAACATTACATTTGTTTACCACTTCAATGATAGTGCATTAATAATCATAATATTAAACATAACCATGTTAATCACTTGTTTCAAAAACATAATAAAATCTATTACCATTATAATGTCCCATTAAAATAAGTTATTCTACGTTTATAATTAAATTAGTAATTATAGTATTAAATTTAAGAAACATTGGTTATTTCATAACAATATTGAAATGTCTTTTTTTCAGATGCTTTCATTTGTTCCAGCATGTGTCTTAACAAAAACGTATTCAATGTCTTCTTATTTCAATAAATTCATACTTTTCAAAGGTATTTGTCATTCATCACATTCCTCAGTGATGTATACTCTTTTATTATAATTGGATGATTGGATTTCGGTACCTTCTTCCATGGATTCCTCCTTAGAGATCATTGAATATTCCAGTTATTCCTTATATATTTGTGTCATATGTGTGGAACTCATTCCATGTGAAATCTATTTGTGGAAACTGGTTAATTACACTAATTATTTCTTCCATGGAAGAAATATTTTGTTAGGAGAGGTGATATGTGGGGCATGAAATGGCATGTCTAGATGTTCAGTGAATTGGTCCCTTGGGAATCTTCCCCATGGGAGAGAATCATATATGATGATTCCTAAGTTAAATCCCTAGAGAAAACCATATATATAACAAAATAATTAATTCTATGGGAATAAGTCTTCAAATTATTTTTACATCAGGAATTTGAGGTTTTTTATGACGTTGGTGTTTTGGGACATGTCAAAAGTTGTATGTCTCATGGATATGGATAAGGATGTAAAATTAATATGGACCAAGGAATGAGTTTAACTTCATATTTATATGGGATTGATGGATAAGAGACACGTAGTGGATGCGGACTAATATTTTTGGGTTAGAACACTGGGTGGTGTCAAATCAGGGAGGTGTGTCCCTAAGATGGAAGTTTCCACAACAGAATAGTGTAAAAATGGATCAAAAAACCCTATAGAGGTAAATCTTGGAGTTGTGTCTATATGAGGAATGAATTCAAAGATCGATTGTTTACATATGGATATGAGCCTTCCATAGTGTCATATCCAGGATGTGTATCCATAAGAGGGAATATATCACTCATGAAAAGAATACAAATAGATCAGAACACCCAATGGAGGAAGTCTAGTAGGTGTGTCCCTAACATGGAATATGTCACATATGGAAAATTTACCAATAGATCCAAATTTCTTATGGAGATGGATCCGGGAGGTGTGCCCCTAAGAGAGAGGATGTCACACTTGGATAGTTAGCCAATTGATCAGAATTATCTTAATCGGATTATCTTGGTGGTGTGTACCTATGTGAGATGATGGATCACCTATATTGTTTATCAGTGGATTATAACACCCCATGGAGGAAGATCCATGTGTTGTGTACCTAGGAGGGTAGTTGATTTATTAAGATAGTTTACAATTAGATATGAATTCTCTTTATAGGTTGATCTAATAGGTGTGTCCATGATGGGTAACACTATGATTTTACCAATAACAGGATTGATACTCATGGATGGTTTTTATATACCCTATTTAGAGGAGAGTGGTAAAAACCATATAGATTGATGTCACAATTTACCTTCAAATAACATGATATATCCATGTACATTAATTTCATGTTGTAAGTATTATCATTTAATGAAAGTAGCATAAATTAGTGATAGTGTGTGGATTATACGTAGAAGATTCCCTTCACATGAGGATTGATGTTGGTTGGAATGGTACAAGGATGACGTATTTAGCTGCTCAAAGTGGTAAGTTGTGAGGCCTTGGTTGAGAGAGGGTGGAATTCCATGATTGAAACAAATGTGGAATGTTTGGTTCACTATATAGGATATGGCTATATTTTTACATCATGATCATATGGCAAAGTTTTTTTAGTTTAATGTCATACATTTTGGATACAAAAGTAGGAAATTTTATATTTGGTAGCTCAGGCATGGTGGAATCACTTCTTACCCCTAGTCCTTAAGTTACATCAACACATTCTCCTTTGAGTGACATAGGCATTGGAACATCTATGGATGAGATTTCAATCAAGAGGTACATGATAGAGTACTTTTGGTCATAATAAAGATGGGTTAAAGTACCCATGATCAGAAGAAATGTGTATGGTAACTGGTGCTCTAGTAAAATAGGGGATGTAAAGTATGGGTCTAAGAAATTGTTGTGTGATGCTAGGTTGGATGCAGACTGGTGTTGCGAAAGAAAGGGGATCTAACACCATGGAAACCAATAGGACACAAAGGATTGGTTAGATGAATGTTGGGAGGTTGTGATATGGATAAGGTATGCACATAAGTAGTTCCATTGGGTTTAGAAGACTAACCATAGGGTTAGTCATCGAAGGATCACTATTCCACAAGCCATGTAAGCATTAATCCTATAGTGGGTATTTCAAGAAGGATTCTCTACCTTTAGAACTCTATATTGCATGATTTCTTGGAAGAGTCGGGTTTTCACGCATGAGATATGAATTTCATGTTCTCAAAAGCCTCCCCAGGGGAGGGGTGAGTTTCTATTTATAGTCAAAATCATCATTCATGGGTTCATAACTCCTTTGGCATGGAACTGGTCTAGAACGAGGTTCATTTTGCTGTTATTTTATGGTATCCACGTAAATACTGGGGATTGATGTTACCTTTTTAATGAAAATGTATGGTAGTGTGATGTGGTTGCAAGCAGGGATACCTAGTGTTACACCAGAACTATAACTTACACACACATACCTTGGATATTTTTTCCACCCATGGAACATTGACGAAATAGTACGTCACCATTGGCATGAAAATATGTTGTGCATGGACCGTTAACTTTGGTTACGCATAGAGAAACTTTTGTGAACCTTGTTCATTAACCCATAATGTACCTTCATGATTGGATGTGTTTTTTACCCAAAAATAGCCATTTGAGACTAATTATTTGATTTTGGTGCAAAAACATCCAACAGGAACCTGAGGTGACAAGGGACCAGAAGGTTGGGTTTTGATGGAAATGAAAAAAAGAGGTGCTGTAACACCCCAAGGTTTTATGAGAATTCTTTTAATTTCTTTTTTTTTCTTGTGTTGTATGCTATACCACGATTTTCATGAGCTATATGCAACACTGTATTAGCTTTTAGTATACTCAAACACTATTCTTTGCTTGTGTTGCACGCAATAGCGACCTTCCTCACCAACTTGTGTTGTATGCTATACCGAGTTTCACTAAATAACAACATATTGTTATAAAATTATTTTTAACTAGCCGTTATGAACATTATTAACCACATTTTTAATTTTATATCATTATAATTCATCTTATACATATTCTAGAACATGTTATGAGAACAAAATAATTTTTTCGGGTAAAATAAGTATTTTTCAAAAAATGAAGTTTTGCCATCTTTTGATGGCACAACCACTATAAATCTAGTTTTTAACATGTTTAGGAGTTCAATTGGACAAAATAAACTTATCATTTCAATAAGTATATAATAATTTACTTTGGATTATTTTTTAATGTTTTTCTGTAAACTATAAGATTTTGATGAATAATAAAAATAAGCTAAAATTTAATTAAAAACAACTTTTTACATCAAGATATTTTATATGGTTAAATTATAATATTGAATGGTTTTAAATTATAAATAGAATATATTTTTACCATTTAATATTATTTATGTCAGAATCATTAATTTTACATTGAATTCAAAGGTAAAAAAATTTCAATCATTTGCAATGTTTTAACTTTTAGAACTTGTTTCCTCAACAACGGGATTAATTTTAAATTAAATACTGCAACTTTTGTGTTTTGAATTTGGAAAAATGGATTCCATATTTGGAATCAGTATTTATGAATTATTTTAATAGGATAAGTTTTATTTTTAGACATTATGAATAGTAACTACGAAAAATTTTATTTACTACAGTTAATCGTAAATCAAGTGATTAAGGGTAAAAATAATATTATAAAGTTACCCTAAAACCTGCATTAATATAATTGGATGATTATATTTTATCCTAAAATATACTTGGTTCGAAATGGTATCCTTTTGAACCCACGTGGATGTGATTAAGACCTTTAATTTATTATATTTAATGAATGTGAAATATGTCTTACTCAAACATTAATAATTTCTGTATTTTTAATATAAGGTTACATAGAATATAAATTCAATTTTAAATACTCATTTGAAAGATAAAATGTTTTTCTTCATCATGGTAATTTATTTGAGATTTTTCAGAAATATATAATTATCTTATTATCTTATACACTATTGATGCAAAAATTATTAATTTAGTGAAAAATCAATAATATAGTTTTTATTAAAATATTAATACCCATCAAAAGAACCAGAAACTTGACCAAAACTTATTGGTCGAGTATATATATACTCTAAGCATACAATGGTCTACTTTTAGACCATTTTGAGACATATAAAACAGATTATGACATTTGTATTTTTTTATTCTAAATGATGTCAAAGTTGTCAGCTTCATACTTTAATAAAGATAAAATTTTAAAAGTTGGTTGTTTTTTAAGATAAATTCAACTAAAAGTATTATTATGAAATCTATTAGATTTATCTTAATAATATTTGTTTATTTTTTATTTTTATGTAACAAATCAGTATATTTAAAAATCGTATAGAAATCTTGTAGTGATTATTTTATTAAGAGAAATATCAAATAAATGGTTTTAAAAATCATAAAATAAATATTATATGAACTAATTAGTTTTCTCCACAAATTTTATAGATTAATATGACATGTTAATAATCTATTAAATATTTATATTCGTACATTTATTCAGTGCGCATTTTATTTAAATTCAAATAATTTAATAGTGTCAAAATTGACACTATTGATATTTTATAAAAATAACATATTATTAAATTATTTAATAATCCAAAAAATATTTAAAAATTTTAAATTTAAATTTATATGGTCTATAGTGTAATAAATTATCCAATTATATACAATTCACAACACATGACAAAATATTTATAGCAATTTAAATTTACGAAATTATTTCCACATATACGATTAAGTAGATTAGATAAGGATAAATAAATTTGATAAGGTTTAAAATAATTTCCCAAAATGTCAAAATTTTATTGGATGATGATCTTAAAACACTATATCATCTCATCTTTGAATTTGAGTCATTTTGGGAGTTTTTATTTGGTTTTTGAGTTTATTATAAATTAATATTTTTGAGATTTCCAATAGTGCCCCTCTCATCTCTTATAAAAGGGAACCACCTCCATCTTATCTTCACTCCATTTTAAGCATTAAAGCTCAGACAAAACCTGAAAATTCCTCTTCTATACCTTTATAGTTATATTATAGATGTTCTGGTCTTCTCAAAGGGCCAACTCTAGTCCCCTAAGAGGATGTTTAAAAGGTGCACATCGAGGAAGAGGTCATCTCTTCTACCGATTTATTCAAGTTTTTTCTTCTTTTACTTCATTTTCATTATTTGTTTCATCATTAATAAATAACATCAGTATAAATAATATAATGATATGTTATTATAAATATGAAACAATCCTATTTCACCTTATATCTATCCTACAAAAAATGAAATCACCACGTGTGCGTACATACGGCCTACCGTCTCCGTGCCATGGTGTAATCTGTTTTTCATAACCAAACTACATGGATCGATATAATAATGGAAGAAATTAATATATATTATTATTATAATATCATACTAATTATGAGATATTATAACATCCACTCCAATTCCTTTCAATATTTTTGGGAATGAAATCATCGCTCGTGCGTATGTACGGATTACCGTCTCCATGATGTGATGAGATTCATTCTCCATGTTCACAAATCCAGAATGATTAAAAAGTATATATAATAAATATTCATGAAATATATGAATAATAATGATACTGAATTTATTTATATGTTATTTACTTCCTTCCATTCAATTTAATAATGAACCGAAAATAGCGTTCATGAGTACGTATGGCCTACTGTCTCCATGAACGACGTATTTAATTCCATTTAACGATATATTATATATATATTATAAATATATATTATATATAAATCATGTTTTAAATTCTTTATGTAATTAATCATGATCTATGTAATCATATGAATAATTAAAAGTCAAAACATATACGATAAATGAAACGATTTTTCCCAAAATGTGTCTTCAACATGGAATTCACAAATGAAAGCGTAATATAAATTTGTATTTGAATCATATATGATATAATAAATATAATTATGGTTCTGTTAAAGGTTAATATTATTTTTAAACCCACTATACAAGAGTCTTAGACACATATGGAAGACATTAGACATAACATAAAGGATAATTATTTCAAACTCGTTATTATATGATATTATTTATTTGTAAGTATTTACTTGGGTTATATTTTGCATCCATGTCCATGTTTTAGAAAAACAAATTCATAAAGGTTTTACTATTATTCCATGTATTTTTAATGTTTTGTTCACCTCAGTTTGAATTTTACTATGTGGTATGGAATGAATCACTATATTGTTTACCGTACAAGGTAATTTTTAAATTTTCCAGTAAATATATGAGGAGAATGTTTTTTTTAATTTATATGGTGTGAAATTTTTATTACGGTTTCATAATGCCTTATTTCCATTAAGATTACTATATAAGATTTCATGATTATTTTCAAAAAAATCCTTTTATTTTAATATTTTATGGAATTTTGTGAAAGTAAATTATTTTCAAGAATAAAGGATATTTTCCTCAGGGATTCATTTCAAGTGTTTTGTCAAAACTATTTTCCATCTAAGATAAAATTATGTAGTATGCTTATGTTTTAAGTATAATGTGTCTATTATTTACATGTTTTGATCTTTCTTATTATGAAATGATATCGATTTGTTTTATATGGATTATGTTATGATTGGATGATGTTCATGAAACCCATTTTAGTCTTTAGGTTAAGATGAATGATTTATGTTTTCTTGTGTCACACATAAGAATGATTTCATTAGGAGATGGGTGTGACCTATATCTCCCTCTAAAGCATTGGATAATAATTTATATCTCATGAAATAGACATGTCTGGAATGACAAGTAAATTTGGTTCAGTAATACAGGGATGGAACGACTGGTAAACCCAGTTCAGGAATGGACTTTGTCTACTATGATGGTCTTGGAAGCAATGCCTTAGCTACTATAGAAATCATATCATGTGCATAATGGTTTTCCAGAATTACATGTTTTATTCCCAAGAAATTTTATCATGATTAATGTTCCTTTATGATCTATTCCTTATATACTACCAAGACTTTTTTCATTACTCTTGATTCTGATGTTTTATGTTCATGTTTTTACATTCAAATGTTTATGGGTTGTTTTATATTTTCAATGTTTTCCCTTACTGAGTATTTGATCTCACCCTCTGTATGTTTTCTTTTCCCCATGTTATATGGAAAAGTTTTAGTTAAGAAAACAAAAGTGGAAGATCTTTATAGGAGATGTTGAAATCTTTCATCGTGATAAGAAGATTATGTTTTGAGTTTCCAAAGACAATAAACTAATACGGTCATTGGGCGTCTGATTGTGTCATGTATTAATTTTTACGCAAAATTAATTTAAAGTCTATGTACGTAATGATTTGGGTCTCTATAGTTGTTATTAGAGAGAAGGTTTAGTTATCCTTTGTATGCTATGATGTGAAAACCTTAGTGAGATCCCTAGAGATATTTCTAAGGAATGTCTAGGGATGTCAATAAGGTTATGTATATGTATTGGTTATAATCCTAGAATTATGGTAATGATTATAAAATTAAACCTAAGATTTTATATATTGAAGGTAATCCCCCTTTATTATGTTGTTTTCCTAGCATGATTTTTCCTCTCATGCTATTTTTTTGGGTTTTAGACAATGGATGGAAAGCAAAGGAACCGTGTTGATCAATTTAAGGGAAAATGAAATTATTGTCTTCATGAACAAACTAATGTTATGGTAGATGGAGTGAAAAATATTATAGCTATATCAACACAATCTATGAATCCTTCTGTACTTCCAAATGGTAATTGAAAGGGACAATATTCTATTGAGTCCTTTATGAGGAAACATCTACCTTCTTTCAGTGGATCTTCGGAACCACTTGTTGCTGAACAATGGACCATTACCATTAAAAATATCTTTTCCATACTTCTCTATTCGGAATATGAAAAACTAATTCTGGCTATTTGACATTTATAAGTTGAAGCATTCTAGTGGTGGACTCTAATTATGAATACAGGGCCCCAAGATGAAATTGTTTCCACGGAATGGGACGAGTTCAATATTTTGTTCCTCAATAAGTACATCCCTTGTATTCTTAGAAAAAAGATGGAAAATGAGTTCATTGATCTTAAGAAAAAGGATGATAAATCTGTTGGTATATACGAGGCGAATTTTACAAGCCTTGAAAGGTATGAATCTAGCTTTATCATCAATCCTGAAAATAAAGTTGATCAATTCTTTAATGGGTTAAAACCAAGAATTCGAAGGGAATTAGCTATAAGAGGCTTTAGTAGCTATGAAGAAATTTTGTGTTGTGTTATAAAGGTATTACTAGAATATGGTGTTACATATCCATCTCATGTTTTTTATAGGAAATGAAATACGGAGTTTAAAGAAAAATCTCAAAAAATGGTGAAAAGAAGGCGAATGTTTCGTTGTGCTTAATGTGTGGGAAAAAGCATGGTGGATATTGTCGTAAAGGGACTAGAAAACATTTTAAGTGTGGAAAATTAGTTCATCAAGCAGTATACTGTCGAAATAATGGGAAAAAGGTAGCTAATGATGTGAATAGATAAAAGACTACAGAGAACGCACCACCAACACTTCAATGCTACAAGTTCAAGGAAATAGGGAATTATGCTTACCAGTGTCCTAATCCGAGGGTTAATGATGATCGATATCAACAACATCTTAAGGTAAAAGACCAAGGGAAGCCACATGAATTCACTATTTGTGATTTTATTTATGACCACTAAGTAGTGGAATGAATAAGTGTATATGTAATGGGATTCGAAAATAGTGTTGCGGAATCTCATTTAAATTATTATGGAATATAAAAATATCTATGTATTGGTTTCCAAAAATTGTATGGTACTGGTAACCATGAAAAGTGATTGAAATATTTTTAGATAGAACATGATATTAACATAATTAAGGGATAAGGAGAAAATAACATGTTTCATAGTATTAAGGAGCTCACGACTGATATAAAGACAAAGTGACATCTTGGTTTGAGTATATGGAAATATTGGGATTTTGGTATGTGGAAATAATTAACTTTTGACATTATTAATGTTTTAACTAAGGTCATATGTTAATTCATATTTTAAGGGAATACATGTTTAAGGTATTCACATGTTTGGAATATGACCCACATGTTATATCTTATCATATATGGGGGTAAATGATTGTAATCACATGTTTGGTAAATGACCTCTCTAGTAATATTTTTCTTTATACTATGAGTTTGGACATAAGTATTTTGGATAACACTAAATATTGTAATGGATTAAGTTAGACAAAAAATATTATTTTTTAAGGCTAGAAACTTTTAATATTATTTCTGAAATGTTATAATAGTATAGTTTTAGAAAAAGTACAACCCGTAGGATGGGCGGAAACCCGTCACGTCAGACAAGGATGCGGGAATCAAACCCAAAACCGAAGTAAGACACGCCATTATCACCTTCCACTGGCCCACAGGAAGTCATTGTTAGTAGAAATTAGTTTTATCTATATATATACTAATACTATAATTCTATCTACGATGAGTAACTCTAATACTCTTCCACGTATTGTTTTCAATACGTGCCATACCTCCAAGCCTCCATATCCCACCTGCTCTCCTTTTCTCTACCATTATCTCCATCCCGCTCCCACTCCGAATCACTCTCCCCACCACCATTTCCCTCTCCACAATTTCCTTTTTCCACTACTTATCCCATCTACAGTCCTCACCGTCCACCCGCCTCACCCTCTTCCCCCGATCACGATTTCCCTCCCCCCTTATTCCTTCCTCGCTATCACATCCTTTACATCCTCCACCTCATCCGAAACCCACTCCAGTTTCACCTCCTCTCTAGGATTTCCGAAGATCATAAATATACCTTCTCATACTCGTATCAGTCCCTCCACATCAGCCATATTTCTTTCATGATTACTCTGTCACTGTCCTAGGGTATCCTCTGAAAATCAATTCCACTCCCAAACTCCAATAGTCCCTTAACTCCAAATGCTTCTACTCCTACATCTAACCCCACTCTAAATTTCAATTTTCTAGATCTAGTTTTCCCTCTACCACAGTAGGCTCCCTCTACCTCATAAAATACCATCATCCCCTCCAGTTTCACAACCTCCACCTTCCCCTACTCTTCCACTGCATGTTCGATGTCTGGATCCTACGGCTCCAATGCCAACAACTCATCTGTCACTGACTTTTCTACCTCCACTGATTCTAAAGCGGTGAACATGAATCAAAATTGATTTCAATATTCAACGAAGATGTTGTTGTCTCGCATCGGTAACTAATTCGCGATCATTGATATTTTCATCAAATTTTATCTTCATGATAGGCTTCAGTTCGGAAATCATCATCAATACTGAAATGAAGGCCACCAGATTCCATCTTGGTCAACTCCACCTTTGTCATCATAAAAGGTAACTTCATGGATTCACAAATTTGGATGTAGAAGAAATCAAATCATTCACATAAATATGGCTTATTCTATCATCATATTTCATGAATATATTACTCTACTGGTTTTAATATCGATTTCCTTTTAAATAGAGAACCCCATGATCCATTTTCTTACTTCTCTCAAAAGATACAGCTGGCCTCCGCCTCTCTTCATTATAGTATTATATTTAAATTCATAGTTTATTTATTTCTTATTTCATTACAGTACAATTTTCCTTCCATTTAAGAAATTTCAATAACATTTTCATTTGGTAAGAATGTATTTATTCAACTATTCATTTTTTTCAGGGGTTCATACATTTATCCACCACATTAAAATGAGTTGTTGTTTTGTATTCCAAGATTATATTGTTAATTGGAAGGTATATTTATTTTTCTCTCATGCAGATTGTATGTGATATTTATTATTAATTATAATAGAGGTATTACTAAAGGGTTTTATAGGGGAGCTACTATGTTATGTCATTCAATGACCGCTTTATTTCTACAATTAAAAAATCATCATGTTACATGGTTTGTATATTTCACTGTATTTCTTAACATAGAGAATTACATTCATTAAAATAAAATATAATCTTCTTGTTATAGAATAAATAGTGATTGTTTTTGTTTACGCATACCTACATACATTCATGTTTACCTATATATTATTCCACCACTTCAAAAAGAGTTGTATTTTAGGTGTGCCAATCTTACATTATTAATTGGACAATATATTTTTTTATCTATCATGTAGATTGTATGTACTGTTTATTATTGATTTTTATAGAGGTGTTACATTACATGAATTGTGTAATATTTTTTCATAGTTACTAATTATATTATATATTGTATACTTGATATTTTTTTTGGTTCCAAGGGTTTTTACAAAAAATGAATACTACCTTCCATTATTATATTATCTTAATTCACTGATTCTCCTCATTTTCTTTATTTAAGGTGATGGGAGATAATATGAACAGAGA
Organism: Viscum album; assembly: GCA_963277665.1. Taxonomy (NCBI): domain Eukaryota; kingdom Viridiplantae; phylum Streptophyta; class Magnoliopsida; order Santalales; family Viscaceae; genus Viscum; species Viscum album. The sequence continues at coordinate 2,077,543,852 of OY728143.1, read as the reverse complement.
TCAATAAGAGACTTATGGGCTACGTAGGGGAGCTACTAAGGTGTTCCCTTCGATGAACAATTGATTTCTATCACTGAAAAATCATCAGTTTATGCAGTTTGTATGTTTCATGATATTTGTAAAATAAGATAATTACATTCTTAAAAAAACTAAATATGATTTTTGTGTTTGAAGCAATATTGATTTGTTTTGGTTTCACACAGTTACATATAGTCGAGTTCACCCAACTGTTATTCTAATTCGATACACACAGTTTTTTTGCATAGTTTTTTATTTTGGAATATGTATTTCATATCCACTGCACACATTCAAGTTTACCCATGTTTTATTTCAATAGTTATTATGTACATGAAAAATACAAATATTATTCAGTGTCTATGTTCAGATACAAGAATAACTTTTTAGAACATGTATTAATCATCTCAATGCTTCCAAACCAGCCACCTATCTTCATGGTATTTATAGATAGATGAAATTGGGAACATATTTATGTATTCTACAAAACAGTATAGTGCTTAGCTCTTGACCATTCATAATAATACAAATAATTTAACCGGGCACCAACCTTTAGTTTCATTGGTCCTTCAATTCTTAATACATGTACTCATGCTTCCCGGAATTTAATCTCCATTCATTTAAATGGAATCCCATTAGCATCCATTCTGCATTTAATGTTTTGTAATCAAAATTCTTTTGAATCAAATTTAAAAAGTAAATAGTGAATGTTGGTGGAAGGTTCCCACCAAGGAATGATATTCAAATCATAGTAGTAGAAAATATAATTCATTTTAGAATATACTTTTACTTTTCATCTTTCATTGATGCGTTCACAATACCTTTTACATTTTAACTTGTTTAAAGGGATTCCTTTTTTCAACGTTGTTCTAAATTCCCTTTCAGGGACCCTATGTTTCACTATTAAACAAATGTTAATGAAATGGTTGATGTTTCACATTTATAGGTATGTTTTTTAGAATTTTAACATGAAACATAGTTTGATTAGTTTTCTAATAATATATTCTTTTAATTTATAGTAGTATACTGATATATTTATATTATTGTATTATGATTTTGGTATAGCGACATTTTTCAGTATAATATAATGCAAGTCATTTGATTTGTGAACTATCCATAATTGATTTAGGTATTAGTGAATGTAATAAAAAATATTTATTAATATAATAAACACTATTTTCATTTTTGAATTATACATATTTAGTCATTTTCTAAATGAAAAAAAATCAGATTTTTTATTTTCAAATATTTTGAATGATGTTTTGTAGATTTGTGATACCAAAATACAATACGGTCATTCAGTTATAACTTACTTATTTTAGGTGATGAGAGATAATATGAACATATCTCAAAAAGTGACTAAAGGGATGCGTAGGGTAGCTACTAAGTTGTACCATTCGACGACCACTTGATTTCTGTCACTGAAAAATTATCATGTTCTGTGGTTTATATGTTTCACACTACTTTTCAAATAATATAATTACTTCATTTATAATACGAAATAATATTCTTGTGTTACATGAAATAGTTTTTATTTTAGGTCTCACACATTTACATACATTTGAGATTACCCTAATTTTATTCTATTGTTTTTTCACACAATTATTTTTCTTTTTTTCACAGTTTTTGAGTTTGGAATATGTATTTCATATCCACTACACACATTCAAGTTTACAATGGTTTTATTTCAATTGTTATTATGTACATGAATAATAAAAATATTAAGCATTTTATATGATCAGTTACCAGAATAACATTTTAGAACATGTGTTAACCATCTCAATGCTTCCAAACCAACCACCTATATTCATGTTATTTGCAGATCGATGAAATTTGGAACATATTTACATATTATACATAAAAATATAGCGCTCAACTCTTAACCATGTATAAAATAATTCAATCAAATAATTCAACTGTGCACCAACATTTAGTCTCACTGATCCTCCAATTATCACTACATTACTCAGGCTTCTATGAATTTATTCTCCAATAAATTACATAGAATCCCTTTAATACCCATACTACATTTTATGTTTTGTACTAAATTTTTTTTTCAAATAAAAAAAGTAAAATATCAATGTTGATGGCAGGTTCCCACCATGGAATGATATTCAAATAAAAGTAGTATAAAATTATAATTAATTTTAGAATATAATCCTACTATTCACCTTTAATTGATGTGTTTATCATACCTTTTACACTTTACCATGTTCAAATGGATGCAATTTTTGTAGGTTGTTCTAACATACCGTTCAGGGACCCTATGTTTCATTATTAAATAAATTTTAATGAAATAGTTGATGGTTCACATTACCAGGTATTTTATTGAGATGTTTAACATGAAAAATTGTTTGATTATTTGTCTAAAAATATATAATTTAACTCATAGTAGTATATTGATATATTTCTATTATTGTATCATGATTGTGTTATAGCAACATTGTGAACTATAAAATAATGCAACTCATGTGATTTTTGCCTTATACATTATTGATTATGGTATTAGTGAATGTAATAAACACCATTGATTAATTGAATAAACATCATTTTCATTTGTCAGTTATACAGATTTTTTCATTTTCTAAATGACAAAAAACTAAAAAAATTTATTTTCAAATATATTGAATGATGTTTTGCAGCTTTGTGATACCAGATTATAATACTATAAATATGTTATAACATCCTTATTTAAATTTATATATTTATTAATGTTGTGATTTTTTATGATTATGTGTTACCTTCCCATGTTAGCACATCACCGGAACCCACTAAATCTACCTCCAAACCCGAAAGAAACTCAATGTATGCCCCCCAGATCGGTAACATGTTTTTATATATTATGCTAATCGGATTCTACTAATATGATTGTTTGTTTATATATTGTTTTATGTTTGTATGGTAATATACCCATGCATTGATATTTGGACTATGGTTTTATGTTTGTATCAGTAAAAACTCAGAAAGGACCTCTCTCCATATATCCTATGGATCCATGTCAAACCTCTGGGCGACTCCAATAACCTATTTTTCATGAAATTGTATTAGAGGTATGATATACCTCTTCTTCAAACTTATCCATGTCTACTTCTTTTCATGGGTATATCATATCTTCCACGGACATCTCTGTACATAATATGCATCTGTGGTGTGCTTCGGTTGTCTTCAACACATGTTTTTCAGTAGTGTAAACTATTTTCCTCATTCATTTTCTATTAAATCAGTGAATCCTTTTAGTGGTAGTTGTATGTCATCCTAGAATCATTTCCATCATCCATTGAATCCACTATAGACGTGTTTCTAGTTAGTGTGTTATGTTCACTTAATTTTCATGGATGTAATGATATGTTCTGTTCACTATTAAGATGTTGCATTCACTGAAATTTGAATTCACTAAATTCTTGTTTCTAATCACATTTAGAATACAGTATTCACTGTTAGTTAGTTAATTATTAATATGTTGTGTTTTTACTATTATGTTATGTAGTGGACATAATGTGTAGTTGATGTCGTGTCGTAGGTTAAGATGTTAACGTCATGTGAGTTAGTGCTATGGGAAATTAGATTAAAGTTTTCATATAAGGATTCATACATTTTTAATAGATTTAATGTAAATTCACATTTAACAGTAAAAGATTTAATGAATTTATAGGATGAGTACGTCACCATCATATTATAATATTTTGGTTCAATTACATTCAAATACAATATCAAAAAATCCTTCCACTCTTTAGTCAACAGTAGGTGATATTTCAATATCAAGTTTCATAACTTATTTTCCTATAGTTTTTTAGTATGAATTAGATGTAAACTGAAAGTATTAACTTTTTAAACTCTCTATAATAGGTTCATAAATATTATGATTATCATATATATGGAAGAAGAGTTGGGAAGGGGTGAGAAATCCTTACTGAGGAAGTTGAAGTCGCATCCCCTTCCAATCAAAGCTGAAAAGGAAAGATAGCAATCTGTGCTAGAGGAAAAAATCAATAACCTCCTGGAACAAGTAGAGGAACATTGAGAAGACGGAAAAGTGGATGCAGCATAGACACTCATGAGAAATGTGTTTGAACTTAATTTTGGGAAAACATTGCTGATTAAATAGCCTTATAATGACAAAGGTTTGATGCTAAATCTAGATAAAATTATGGCTCTTTGTGAGATATTTGGATCTTTTCTTGTGGGAAATTATGCTACTGAGAGAACTCAATCTCACATCAGAGGCAAGCAAAAAATTGGTTAGGGAATGATAAGGTATTTAATTATGGGATAATACTTTTATGATTTTTATGGAATTAACATTATACTTCTACAAAAACAATGCTTCTAAATAATTCCCCTTTTAGACATATATATGAACATGCATGTTTTAGTTAATGATTGCTATATTAATGAATATATATATTCTATTTAGTAGGAAACTGTTGATGCTGCTATTTTCTCTTCTTAATGAAATTCCACCAACCTATATTGATACAAGGATGTCATCTGGTATACTAATACTTCTAGGTGATGAATTTCTTTACATCCTTTATGAAAAGGAAATTATCAACATAGTTGGATCCATTCTTGCTATCATGTCACTATAAATGATAAAGAATACATGTTATATAAAAAAATCAGTAATTTAGTTATAGTTGCTGTAACGATCCAGCTATCTGGGTCCAACAAAATAGGAATATTATATATTGATGTTATTGTTATTATAAGTGATATCTGGGAATCTTATCTGAGGAAAAATATTTTGGGTATGAAGATTTGTGGTAAAGTTGTTGTTCGATTGAATCAAAACATTATACTTTACAGGCCAGAACAAGTCACAATCATACGTTTGCTCTATTTTTTAGTCCATTACTCTATGCATGTGGCAGTTGTTTTGAGCATATATGATTATACATTTTTATGTACCATTTGGCCTGTGATTTCAAAGGCATATTGATGAATGTGAGCAAAAATGATCTTACATTTTCATGTATGAATGGATCAACTTATTATATTGTATTTTAGTTAACAAATTCTTTTTCATGTATAACTGGATCAATTTACTGTATTTTAAAAATATTTTTTGTTTTCTCATCAGTTGTATCTACCTTTTGATGAAGATCCATTCAAGATTCCTTGGGTAAGTTTCTTTTAAGGTATGGATTTTGTGATTTTTTTTGTTCAGTTTTTATAGTTTTGGGTTGATAAGGAGTTGAAATTGATACATCCCATTCGTTAACCACTATGTAAATGAAATAGGTTAAAATCATTATTATGGCATGTGTTTATATTAGAGATTTAGGTCAACCAATTTTGATTATTTCACCTAATTATATTTGGGTTTTTATGTATCATGTTGATGAATTTATTGGCAGTCCTTTCAAATCACTTACACAAGTACGATTGAATCTATTTAAGTAATATAAATTTGTGCATCTCTGGTGTTTTATAGAGTGATTTAATCTACCTTTTTCCAATCCTATTGATATTTTTATATCTTGACATTGTCATTATATTGATCTCAGCTGATGGATTTATGATTGATGTAATTAATCAATGGGGTGGAAATATACTTTTTAGTAGTGAGACAAATGGGAGGGACTGAATTTGTTTTTGTAGGAACAACATAACTTTTTGAGGTCCTGTTTCAGAGAAAATAGGAGGGAAACAAATGCTAGGCCTTAATTGCAATACTATGGAGATGCTGACGATACTCTAAAGTTTAGAACAACAGTTTCCTCCAAGCCCTCTCGCTCCATCTAAAAGTGATTACTTTTAGTGCTTCTGGAAGACTATAATATATAGTCCTTATCCCATCTGACATTGAAACTTTATGTAAATAAATTATTTCATATTTACATCTTATTTTCAAATTGTTTGACTCAAATAGTTTGTATAATGTAGGAATGAATTTTGTAAAATCCTACATTAACACTATGAAATGCAGTTCATTGGTCGTTACCACTGTTTGGATATTTTTTCAGTTTCATGAATACATTTTTGGTAATGAATTTGTATATATGAGAGACCGACTCTTTAAAATTAATTACATCATATATAATACATCACTCTTCATATTAATTAAATTATGCATAATAATTCACTCCTCATTGGGATAAATTTATGAATAATACTTCACTTTAGAGTTTTCAATATGTAGGTGTTTCAATATTTGTTAATTTAAATATTTTTATAGTATAAACCAATAATTTTTATGAACAAATATAATGATATGTGAATTTATACAGAGAGTCGTGTTTATTTATATTATATGATAAAATGTTTTATGTATACAATCACTTTTTCACATTAATTTGTGTTAACATGTTTATATACACGATGTATTTTATAGTCATTCATGTTTATATATTCTTTGAAATTAAATTAAAATTTCATACAATACATCTAAAAATATGACCATTTCTTTCTTAATATTATGTATTAAAATTTCATACAATACATCAATTTGTATTTATCTATTTTTTTATTCAATTTCATGTTATGTGTTATGTAATGTTTGTTAACTCTTTATTTTCATCTATTTATTTTATTCAATTGAATAATCTATTACATCTTTTTCTCTGATATCTACTTCCCTTTTTCTATATTTTTCTATATACATGATGAATAGTTTAAATCATCAATTATTTTTTCGTGAACATCCCACTCATTCAATTTTATTCCCATTTATCATTTTTATTATTACAACCACCGTATTATCTTTTATTTCTCTTTAACATTTAATATCTGTTCCTGCATTATAGTTACTGTGATTGAAATTGAAAATAATTTGAAATATTCTTCCTCAAAATTTAAAAATTCATATACTTTTATTATATATTTTTTCTTTGTCAAATATTTGAATGGTGTCTTCAGATTCTATGCACTCTTATTCCATTATCTTAAGATGCGGCTTTCTAATTAAATTTTTTTCAACATTTCCATTTCTTCTCAACATTTATATATATTAACCCCTTATTAAAAAAACCATTAATCAAATAAGACGTACAATATCATGGTCGAGAACTAGTTTTATTAAGTGGTATGATATATGAAGTATAATTCCATTTTGGAGCCATTTACAATTAATATCACCATATATGGACTTATGAATATTTAATAACTTTTTCAAACCATTTGTTTGAGACAGATGGAATGACCCATAATTCTATCACATGATCTGATAACACTTCATGAATGAAACATTCAACACCATTTATTTAATATATGAAGTGGAAAATGGTCAAGGAACAACCAACGGTAAGATTGTACTAAAATCATGTTAGTATTTCTTCTAATTAAACATTTTCAAATTTAAGGAAACGATCTTGAAAACCAAAAATGTTGTCCATGTACCCTCATATCTGATGAATTATATGGTACCATAGATAATAAAAAATTTATGGATTTTTGATTTTTGGCCTTTTCATATCCATGTTCTCTACCACTCTCCATCAGAACATGATGTATAGATTTCTCTTCCATATCCATGTTTTCACCTATGTTGTCCTATATGGAAACCCAATGATGAGTTAATTTTTGTAACCGTTACATTTATTACTTTACATTTTATAATTATGTTTTAGTATTCCTTTTTTTGATGTGGGTTTCTTTGAAGGAAACTTTCAATTAATAAATGATTTATTCCCCCCCTCCCCCCCCCTGACGAATTTCGAGGGCGAAATTCATTTTAAGGGGGGTAGAATGTAACACCCCAACGTTTTATGAGAAATATTCTTTTTAATTTCATTTATGTTTTTTGTTTTACACTACACCAAGATTAGATTGTACTATACACAACACCGTATCATCTTTTAGTATACACAAACACTATTCTTGGTTTGTGTTTCACGCAAAAGCGATATTCCTCAATAAGTTGTGTTGTACGCAATACCGAGTTTCTCTAATAAAAGATACATTTTTATAAAATTATTATGAACTATCCGATATTAATAATATTAACAACATTTTTAATTTTATAACATTATCATTCATTTTACACATATTCTAGAACATGGTATGGGATCAAAATAATTTTTTCGAGTAAAAAAAGTATTTTTAAAAAAATGCAGTTTTGCCGACTTTTGATGGTACAGCTACTATAAATCTAGTTTTTGAAATGTTTAAGAGTTCAATTTTAGAAAATAAACATATTCATTTCAATAAGTTTTAAAAAAAATAACATTGGATAATTTTTTAATATTTCTCTATAAACATTCATGTTTTGATAAATAGTAAAAATACGCTAAAATTTATTTAAACACAACTTTTTTCATCAATATAATTTATATAGAAATATTATAATATTGAATGATTTTAATGTATAAATAGAATATATTTCTACCATTTAATATTATTTATTCCATTATAATTAATTTTACATTGAATTCATAGGTGAAAAAATTCCAATCTTTTAAAACATTTTAACTTTTAGAACCTGTTTTCTGAACATCGGGATTAATTTTAAATTAAATACTGAAACTTCTGTGTTTTAAATTTCCAATAAAGGATTCCATATATGGAATCCATAGTTCCAAATTATGTTAATAGGATACTTTTTATTTTTAGACATTATGAATAGTAACTGCGGTAAATTTTATTTACCACAGTTAAAGGTCAATCAGGTAAATAAGGGTAGAAATATTATTATAAAATTATAATACCACTTGTATTAACAGAATTTCATTATTATATTTTTTCCTAAAATATTCATTGGTCGGAATGATATCCTTTGGAACCCACTTGGATGTGATTATGACTTATAAATTTTTTTATTTAAAGAAAGTGAAATATTTCTCACTCAAACTTTAATAATTAAAGTATTTTTAATATATGGTTATACAAAATATAAATTCAATTACAAATTCTCATTTGAAATATAAAATTTTTTTCTTCATCATGGGAATTTATTTGTGATTTTTAAGAAATATATAATTACCTTATTAGCTTATACATTAATGATGTAGAAATTATTTATTTAGTGAAAAATCAATAATATAGTTATTATTAAAATAATAATTCCCATAATAGGGACCCGAAACATGACCAAACATTATTGGTCAAGTATATATATACCATAATAGTACAAGGGTCTAGTTGTAGACCATTTTAAGCCTTATAAAAAAGATTAAAACATTTATATTATATTATTTTAAATGATGTCGAAGTTGTCACCTTCATAGTTTAATAAAGTTAATATTTTAAAAGTATGATTTTTTAGAAGATAAATTTGAATAAAAGTATAATTATGGAATCTATTAGATTTATCTTAGTCATTGTATTATATTTTTAATTTTAATGCAACAAATATTTATATTAATTAATCATACAAAAATTTTGTTGTAATTATTTTATTAAGATAAATATCAAATAAATGGTTTTAAAAATATCAAAATAAATATTATATTAACTAATTAGTGTGCTACACAAATTTTCCAGATGAAAATGACATGTTATAAATCTATTAAATACTTTTTTAGAACATATCTTGTTTTTATATTTTATTTAAATTCAAATTAATGAATTGTGTCAAAATTTACAGTATTGATATTTTATAAAAATAACATATTGTTAAATTGTTTAAAAATCACAAAAAATATTTAAAAATTATAAATTTTACTTTATATTGTCTAAAATGTCATAAATTATCCAATTATGGGAAATTAACAACACATAAGTAAGTACTTATAATAATTTAATATTTAGAAAATTATTACCACAAATTAGATTAAGTAGATTAAATAAGGATAAATCATATTAATAAGGTTTCAATTATTTTCCCATCCTGTATAAATTTTTTTTATGATGATACTAAAACCCTATATCATCTTATATTATAATTTGAGTCATTTTGAAAGTTTTTATGTGGGTTTTGAGTTTATTATAGATTAATATTTTTATGGTTTCAAAAAGTGCCCCTGTACTCTTTTATAAAAGGGCACCTCCTCCATCTTCTCTTAAATCAATTTTAGTCCTTCAAGCTTGGAAAACCCATGAATTTGCATCTTATCAGACTCTTTAGTTATATTATATAGGTTATGGTCTTCTAAAAAGGTCATCTCCAGTGCGGTAAGAGGATGTTTAAAAGAGGCATGTCGAGGAAGAGGTAATATCATCTACCGATTATTTCAAGTTTATTTCTTCTTCTACTTCTTATTCTTCATTTGTTTCATCACAAAGTAATAATATCAGTATAACCAATATATTTATATTTTATTATAAATATGAAACAACCCTATTTCACCTAATATCCACCCTACAAAAAATGAAATCACCGTGCGTGCGTACGTACGGCCTACCGTCTACATGCCGTGGTGTAATATGTTTTTCATAACCAAAAAACATAGATGATTATAATAATGGTTGAAATAAATATATATGATTATTATATTATCAGACTGATTCTAAGATATTATATCATCAACTCCAATTCCATTCAATAATTATGGGAATGATATCATCGCTCGTGCATACGTACGGATTACCATCTCCACGACGTGATGGGATTCATTATCCATGTTAACCAATAAAGAATGATTATAAAGTATATATAATAAATAATCATGGAATATATGACATAATAATGAAACTATATTTGTTTATATGTTATTTACTTACTTTCATACAATTTAAAAACGAACTGAAAACAACACTCATGCGTACGTATGACCTATAGTCTCCATGAACAGTGTATTTCATTACATTTATCGATCTATTATATATATATATATATTTTCTAAATATATATTATATATAAATCATTTTTTACATTCTGTAATTATGTAATCATGATCTATGTAATCATATGAATAATTACAAGTCAAAACACGTATGATAAATGAAACGATTTTACCCAAAACAATGCATTAACATGGAATTGACAAATGAACGAGTAATATAAAGTCATAAGTGAATCATATATGAAATGACAAATATTTTTATGGTTCTATTATAAGTTAATAATATGTTTATTCCCACTATACAGAAGTCTCTGGCACATATGGAAGAAATTGGACATAAGGTAAGGGATAATTAATCCAATCTCATTCTTATCTGAGATTGTTTACTCGTAAGTATTTACTCGGGTTAAATTTAAAATCCATGTCAATGAATTATAAAAAATGTTTTAATAACGTTTTTATTATTATTACATGTATGTTTAAATTCATGTTCACGTCATTTTGACTTTTACAATGTGGTATGGAACAAATCTTTCTTTTGTTTACCATACGAGGTACTTTTTAACTTTTATTGAAAATTTACGAGGATAATGTTTTTCTAAATTATTAGGAATGAACAGATTTTTTACAGTTTCAGAACACATTATTTCCATGAAGATTACTTTACAAGATTTCATGATTGTTTTCAACAAAATAATTTTCTTTAAAAATTTCCAGGCATTTTTTGAAATGAAAATGATTTTGAAGTAGAAATGTTATTTTCCTCAAGAATTCATTTCAAGTGTTTTATCAAAACTATTTTCCATCTAAGATGAAATGATTTAGTATTTTTATGTTTCAAGAATAATGTCTCTATTATTTACAAGGTTTTATTTTTCTTATGATGAAATTATTTCCATTTGTTTTATATGGATTATTTCATGATGGGATGATGTTCATGAAACCCATTTTATTAGTTGGGTTATGATAAATGATTTATGTTAATTTTGTGGCACACAAAAGAATGATTTCATTATGATATGGGTGGAATATATATTTCCATCTAATGCATTGGGTAATGATTTATATCTCATGAGATTGACATGGCTAGAAAGGAAAGTAAATCTTGTTCAGTAATAAAGGGCTGGAATGGTAGGTAAACCCGGTTCAGTAATGGACTTTGTCCACTATGATGGTCTTGACAACAATTCCATCACTACTATGGAAATCATATCACATGCTTCATGGTCTTCCACAATTACATGTTTTATTCCCATTCTATTTTATCATGATTAATGTTCCTTTATGATATATGCCTTATTTACTGCCATGATTTATGTCTTTACTCTTGATTTTGATTTTTTGTGTTCATGTTTTTGCGTTCAAATGTTTATGGTTTGTTATATGTTCTCTATGTTTTCCCTTACTGAGAATTTGAGCTCACCCTCTTTATGTTTTATTTTCCCCAGGATAAAAATAAAGGTTTTAGGTAAGAAAACAAAAGAGGAAGATCTTTATGGGAGATGTTGAATATCTTTCACCATGGTTCAAAGTTTACGTTTCGAGTTTCCAAAGACACTAAACTAATACTGTCATTAGGCATCTATTTGTGTCATGTATTATGTTTTCCACAAAAAAAATGTAATTTGTACGTACATAAATCTTTGGGTCACTACAGGTGTACATTCCCCTCAGTGTATGAAAATTTTGTGTTTGTTCATGCAATAGATATATATTCTCATGAAACCCATTGGCCCATACTATTAAATAAGACTGGTTTGCCATATTGGATACCTTGAATTATTGCATGATATGTCTTTTCTCTCATAAAAAAAAATTCTTCCATTTTCATGATAACCGATGATTTTGTCACTCCTTTCATGTTACTCTCCATCACATAGTTTACTCCCACGACAGATGGTACATGTTTCATGCATGTCTATAATGTTCTGTACCAATGCATCTTCCTCCGCAAGGAATGTTTTTTGACAACTTCCCTTCACCTTTCTAGAGATAATCCAAAATGGTTCATCATTTGAACCACCGTGAGATCATAATTTTAACTAAAAATCCATCCCAGAGATCCATAACGATGGTAATACAAAGGATCCCTCAAGATAATAAGTATTTTTAAGAAAAAAATCACTCTTGGTAATGATGACTGATATGTGGAAGATCTTGACATTTGGAAACCACCATCCACTATAGAATTAGGGAATGAAAGATGATGTGAATATCCAAATAATCATTGTTGACACACCATAATCTTGGATCTTTTATGAGGGTGAAATAATCCATTAGAACATCACCACTCAAGGATACCCAACTAGGTAGTACAAGACCATGAGTATATATATATTGAGTTAAAGGTTGTGTAATATTATCAGGGAGGGAGTAGATTCCCATGAATTCCAATATCACAATGTCAATGTCTACCAATGCAGCATGTGGGAGAATATAAGGTCCAAAAATGTTGACTGGGATCTACAATCTCAAGAAAAATTCACTAGTGAATGGGCTAGGGAATACAAGATATTATATAGCGTCATTGAGTATGGGGTTAAGCTATGCTAGATCAGACTATACAAGGTAGTGTAGATGTCATAGTTCCAGACATACTATCAACAGGATCTGGTGCTCCAGCACCTCAATCGATGGTCCCTGGATTCCAATACAATCCACCTTCACCATAGGGAGTTGAGAATCTAATTTACATATGAAAATAGTATTATTGGTGTCCCACTAGTTGGGTTTGAATACGTTGTGTTTCATCCATCATATATAACATGGATCAACCAATATCTTAACCCTCTGGCAGCACATCATCTTATCGATGTGTTGAAGTTAATAATGGACTATACTCTCTTCTTTTACAAGGTTAACATGTTCAATAATTAGTTTTTCATGTTCTAGTAGATGTATCTTCCCATTTGTATGACCGAGTGGGGAATGAAATGTCTATTAGGTCAAAAAAGGTGGATTCATGGATCCAATTGGTTGATCAAAAATGAGGGGAAAGTATGATTAGTGGGGTTATAGCCTAGTGGAATGCTGGGAGGCACTTGTTTAGGACACTTATTTTATCACTACATTACATTGCGGCTGATTTCTTCGGGTAAGGGACACCTACATGGGCATGCACATGGGGACAATAGTAATGGTAGTTATCATGGTGGCATGGAACTGGGGTGAACATGGGAGTGCCAATGCAGACTCAGATTTAATGATATTTGGGAAATGTGGAAAATGGAGACATGAAAATGAGGATCTTAATCTAATTAGAATTTTTTACTAGGTTTATGATCAGAAATATTATTGTTTAAGAGTTCCCAAATTTTGTAATCCCTCAGAACATCTCCTAGTTTCCCTCTATGCTTAGGATCCACGGGATCCATCTACTGATGCTTTCTGAGACCGGGTTGATTATTATGATTTGGAATTATGTGGGATTCAACATCCATCAATTTTCTAGGACAATAGGCATGATGGTGGATAACACGTAGGGTACATTGGATTTGATGAAGTACTTACATGGATTTTACAGTGTAGTTCTTGTGGCTAGGATTGGTGGCCACATCTACTTCAAACCATATATGCCGCACTAGTTTACAAGGAACTTTAGGTATCCCCAGAAGCTGATGAAGATAGTGTACCAAGGGGTTCATTAGGAAACTTTTCTCTATATCATTTTTCAGATATGGTGGATGCTAACGGGAAAAGTCTTATGGGAAACATTCATGATTCCACCGACTAACATCAATGATAGTATGTCGATATATTATTCATAAAGATGGGTGGAAGCATACCTGTACATGATATTAAGGAAGTGAATTAGGATGATCCATCCTTAATGTTAGGTTCTATGGAACTAAGGAATCTAGAGGAATTCTCTTTGATGAGTAGGAATGAATTTTGGCACAGCTCATACTAGAGATTAGGTGGGGACCACATAATGCTCTCTTGAACCCCAACCTCCTAATGAAGAGGAGTCCAACCAGTGATGTTGGGTAAATATTAGGGGATCCCAAGAAATTTTTAGTAAATCTAGGGTCCCTCTCATGAAAATTCTGTTATATCTTCTACAAAAAGAGACTAATTCTATCTACCCCATGTTTTGTATTTCATGAAAGAAGTTGTGAGCATCTATGTCAATAAGGGATCTATGGATGAAGCTTTCTGGGATGCTATCAAGATTCAAGTGTTTAGAACAACTCAGAGTATGTCCATGGTTGTCTTCCATGTGTATAATGCATAACTGAGATCCATGGATGCATTCACATGCCAATGAGGGGAACCCAATATTCCTTCCATACCAATGTGGGCGTTGGTTGGTGGTGAGACTATGAGGGAGGAAACACAACATGTTGATGACTCATCTATGGGGTATTCTCTATATGAATAAGCATATGTTAAAAGATGTATGAAGCATATTTTGGACCATCTTCCTTTTGGGGGATTCCCTAAGAGAGTGGTGAAATTGTTGCATTTGAGGATGAATTTGTCATAATTATAGAGGTAAGATTAATTAAATAATTGAATACCCCATTCCTTCTATGTTTTTATTCTGAATCTCAACTAATGTTTATATCATATAGAAGAAACATAGAAATGGGAAAGAGTACCCTATAAGAGGGTGTGAATACACACAACTATGTGCTAGAGAGAATGCTATGGGGCTTGTTCCAAAAGTTGAAGTAACATTTGTAAAAGTCAACGAAGATATATTGACGAACTCAGAACCTTTTTTCCTTCCTACAATTTTTGGAGGACCCTAACCTAATATTCCAATGAAGAAACCCACTATTAGGGATTCTACAAGCCTGGGGAATATAATCATTAAAATACCAATTCCCAAAATTATGGTAGAATTTTAATCTACCTAGCCCTTTTAGACCCTTAATAGAGATTTTGTGTCAATGTTGTTTCCCTTATATAAGTCCACATGTATCTAATGATCAAGAAATGTTATGAGGTCAGGAAAACAGCTGCTGAGGTATTGTCTTGAGTCAACAGGTCTCGAATGGGGATCATGATACTGATTCTCAGGGATTTAATCTATACATAGTTATCCTATGTATTTATTTCACCCTCAAGTAATATAATCTTCTCTCTTCTAATTAAATATACAAACATTATCTTATTTCATGAAGTTCCTACACAATTGTGTGCCTAGAAATTGGTTATGGTGGGAGCATCTGGGGTCCCTTCCATGATGGTTGTGCCAACCCTTGAAGACCTGATTTTTCATGTCAATTCTGTCTTAGAATTGGTGAACAATATAATATGATAACAGTTTATTCCGCTATAAATGAGAAGAATGAGCCTTGAAGATATAGTTCTTATGTGTAAGGGTCAGGTGAGGATTTCTAGCATCCTAATATAGTGCCTGACTAGACTAATAGGATCCTAAATGTGGTCCCTGCAGCTGTCATTCTTAAGGATTTCCCCATGTAACAGCCTGCACCCCCAAAGGAGCTATAAGACGACATATATAAAGTGTCTTAATAGAATCTCCTAATCCTATGTATTGTGTGAATTAGAAAGAAATTATACATCACCATGAGTCGTTGAAATCACATAGTGATCTAGATGGGGTCCCAATACCACGGGATATGCAATCGGTTACCATATGGGTGGAGTCTCATGCTACGCATGCTCTGATCCATTAAATCATTAATTGAGTGGTTGCGGGAGGGAATACAGTGTTTCTAAATTTATGAAATTATAAGAATGTTCTGAGAATATTCACGAAATCATCCATGAAATTATCATTTAGAGGAGCTGAAATATGAGGGTGATTCTTTAATCAATGTTCAAGCGTAGGTTATCAACAAATAGAAGGCACTGTTGGAGGATGGAAAGGCTCAAATCAAGTAAGAGATATCCTGGATGTCTATGATCCATGTAGAATTGTAAATGGCATACATAATGTGTGGAGATATTAAACCCATGGATTATGAAGGGTAAGAAGATCTTCGATGGTAGTAATAGGCCATTAAAGCCACGTGACAATGGTTAGTGGAACCAGAGCATCAAATCAATAGGTTGGAGCCAAAGAGAATATTTTGGCCAAAACATAAAGAGTCTCGATTATATGGTTTGAAAGTGTCTATTGATGGGAATTCTTTTTTAAACCTCCTATATTAATATAAATATTTAATTTCTCTTCATTATCTTACATCGATAATATTTCATAGAAATTAAACATTCAATTGCTATGATCATGTGAGTAAATCTCAATGTGAAAAACTAGGGAAGAACATGTTATTGGACATTAATATTATAGTGGTATTCAACAATAAACTGTTCAATGGTATGGCACTTTTGACTAACCACCAATAGTAGTCATGTTAACCGAGGTTTCATCTAGAGAACCAGGTAGTTAGAGTGGGAAAATTCCTATTTGGATGTGGTCCAGTGCACAGATAGGATAATTCCATGGGTTTTAATTATACGTAATGAAAATGGAATTCAGAGCTGGAATCACGATGCCCAAAATTTAGAACACAATTGGAGTGTCATCACGATACTTGATAATTACTAACTAGGTTCAAAACACCAAATAGATATTTTAAATCGTGGAATTAGGAAAAAATGAGAGTCATCTGATGAACATGATTGAAGAAATGGTACCTATCATATAATTACATGCAATTCCTTTTGGGACATTATTCTAGGATTGTTGTAGAGAGAGTGACTCCAGATAACATGGCATTAGGTGGTCCCATTAGATGTATAAAAGGATGGGGATCCAAATTAGGGACACAATATTCATGTAAATTTGGTGATAGAATACTAAAATGGTTTTCAAACCTTCTATAATTACTCCATGATGAATTAGTACATTTTGGGGGTGTGTTTGTTTAAGAAAAAGCCCAACTCATCTTCAAGGGGGTCATTATCTCCAATTATAGATGATAGTTGTTGAATATGAATGACCCTGTAGATGAATAAAACTAAAGTAATGTACATCTTGATAATAGTACAAATATGATTTATAGAATTATGTCATGAAATGAGGATGTTAAAATTTTAATTTCCCTTAACATGTTAAGGATATTGGTGAAATAATGCAGCATCAAACTACGAGGATGTTGGATACACATATTACTGTTTTATAACCGATATGTGCCATGCGTAGGGTTGATGCAGTGACCTTCTCACTATATCATCCTCGTGTTAGGTCAAGAGGGAATCTTATGTATATTTTATAGGTTAAGGTTAGAATTAAACATTATGTTAAAGGAAGTGTGAATCAGTGTTAGTGGGATGAATTGGGGGTATTCCATATGGAATATTAAATAATCAAATTGTATGTACACAATTTATGGTGGTAGTGATTGTGCCATGGGGTTTGTGTCTCAATGGACTATATTGGTCATCATTAAAATGTTATGGAATATGTATTAAGGGGCCATGGAGGACAACTAATGATGAAAAAAATTACATAAGACAAACCACCCACAATTGTTTGTCATAATGTTTGGACCATGGATTTTAGTTTATGGTCATAGGACTGGACCAGTTGACTCAGGCTCTACAAATTGATTAAGGTCATAAATGTTGGACCATAGATTTCTCTAAGGAGTTTGGAATGGCATGAATGGGTATTAACCAGACATGAATAGATTTTTTGAATGATAGTGTTCCATTTAAAATGTAAGGGTGATGTTGAAAACTATTTAATGTTATACCCATTAGACCATGTATTTTAGTTTAATTCCATAAAGCATTCTCCCTAAAATAGGGTATGGAAAAATAAATATGATGAGTCGGCTATGATAATTGGCCCATGATAAATATTTCGAGAGTCATTTCATATCCCATGATGATGTTAATCAAGACTCACATATTTTTAAAATATGACTAACACTAGTAGGGTGATACCCTCATAATTGAAAGTATTTAATATTCTAGTAATTGGATATATGGAATAATGGATTTATATAGGGAAAGACTATAGTTTAACATTATGTTCCACGAATTTTAGTTTTATTTTATCCCATATTTTTAATATTGGGATTCTTGGTTTGATATAGGGTAAAATCAACTCCTAATAAGAGGAATCCCAGACTTTTACAGGGTATGACTGTAGTTTAACAGTATGAAATGTGGATGTTGGTGATTTTGTACATATAGTTGATATTTATTTCCATCATCAAATAAAGAGATGAGAGAAACCAAAACCATTTACGGGTTAAGGCAATTTAATCAAACTTATACCTAGAGGGAGGCTTGTGGGTCATTTTTTGGTGAATGCACCAGAGATAATTGATCGTTCAGTGGTGAGTCTGCACCTATGTCTAAATACATAAAGTCTATGAATAAAAATATGTTCCATAAGTTTGGTAATAGATCCACATTTCTCTTTAGAGGTTATGAACACAGTTTAATGTCGTACTATCAATACCAGGGAAAAAAATTTAGAGTCTCATCCATTATAATATAGACAATAAATTTAATTTCATGAGGTTTTCACTATAGAAGTGTCTGTATCAATGGTACATTTGTTGCACAGAATAGGTAAAAATAATCATGAATGAAGAAAATGAATATCATGTGCTGAAAATGTATCATGGAAAACAAAAAATTTCTTAAGGTAATAATTTTTAGATAGTAACTGGGGCCAAAGAGGCAAAGGGTTGATGTATTTACAGTTGGTCATGGAATTGAGATATCTAGGCATCACCATATATCCCATGAATATGATAATTATTCCCCATGTATTTATAGAAACATAACATGGTTGAAGACTGACAGTAATAGTCCTATCCTATCTAGTGATGGAATTTGAGGCATTAAATGGTTATCATTGGGAATCACTTGTCCCTGGCATGGGGTAAGGATTATCTATTTTTCATATTTTCCCCATTTTTATATAGGGTAAGTAACATACCTTATTTAAACTTTATGTGGAATCATTGTTTCAGATAGGGTAAGGCATTAGTTAAACTACATTCATTGGGTACACTAGGTTTTTTAGTTAAAATTAATACATTATGGACTATTTGGGATAGAAGTAGATAATGTTAATAATTCGGGGAAATTTTTAAAACAACTTATTATCTTATTTCATATTCCAAGGGATCTTAGTTTATGGTTAATTCATTTGGACCATGGAGAGGTCCGTATCAAAGGGATATTTGTATCGTGTAATATTAAAACAGATGATGTGAATGAGGGCCTAGGAGGGCCTGTGCCACACCACATATTCTTGTGATAACTTTTATATAGTTTAGATTCATGATTATTCGACATGATCTCCATGTTTATATTCATAATGTCTGGACACACAAGGATATTAGTTGAAGGTCATAGATTCCAAACTAATAGGGATCATAGTTTAAGGTCAGATAGTTCACAACAATGGGGTGAGTGTTCTAACAAAAATGGATGTGTGGAACAACATGAACAAACCAACAAGAATGGGGATCCATGAGTCCTACAACACACAACAAATTCCCAGGGTATACTCACACGTATTGTGAAGTCATGATGCTAGCAATTCAACTCCATGTATGTAGTCATAGAGTTTTCGCAATGGTGATATATTATATGAAATACTTCTTGAGGATCATGGAATAGATTGGATTTGAAATACTCTCCCCATCCATGGGGATCAAGGATGATTCTTCATTTGAATAGATCTTAAGAATGATATATAGTACTTCCAATTAGGATCACAATTTTATATCATTTTTCATGGATCATTGGTGTTCTAAGATCCAATACTACGACACATTGTAGAAAAGGGAAGATGTGATACTTCTTTTTTTACACTACCAATGCCTTATCCTGGTGCCCCTATTTACATTTTATTTTATAGAGCCTATTATCATCAATGGATTCTAGATCCTATAGATAGACTTCAGGAATTTTTTTTGTTTTCTTCTAGTCATATACAACTGTTCATAGTGACTAAATATGAACCTCGATGGGTATGACAACCTATATTATTTACACATAGTAGTATGGATTAACATATGTTGATTTATGGGTTGTTATCAGATATGATCGTAGGGAGATTGGGGGATTTTCTAGTATTATTTCATTTTTATGGCCCACCATATTATACATAATGTTATATAGGGCCCTGTTAAGAACCTTAATCTATTTATTTCCCTGTTCATGGTAGTGAGAGGTAAGGTGTGGCTGGATATTGTACATATGGTATAATAAATTTATCTCAATATATTGTAAATTGCTTCAATTTTTAATTATAATGGCATGATAAACCTGCAAACAATGTATGATGTGGGAGATCATGAACTCAGTCTTGGATCATGCATTTACTTCCTTTATGGAAATCGTTTCTGCATGCATATAGAGGAAATCTATAACAACTATGATGAGCTTGAACTAGTGAGATGCTGTTGGTTTGTAAAGACCCACAATTTATAGTCTCCACTGTATCGACCCAATGATTTTAATGGAAATTAGATTCTTAGAAATGTGCCATAAAATCACATAATAATGAAATACTAAGTAATAAGTGACCTTTAAACACAATTTTTCACTTCTATGTTTGGAATTTCAAAAATCTAGCATACACGGTTGTAATTAGTAAGTTATCTAGAGTCTGATTAGGAAAACATATTATTTGGTGAATAGTAATCGACCCTAATGAATAGTAACATAACCTAATGATTAGTTATATACTCTAATGAATAGTAACCTCTCCTTTGGTGGTACAAAAATAATATTCAAGTTGGAAGGAAGCTATACCTATATTCTAGAATGAGTTAATGAGTGTTTTAAAACTGGTTGTTGATAATAAATTATGATTTTAATTAAATATTAAAATAATTATATTTAAAAATTTATTTCTAAAAAGTGGAATTCATTTTTGGATTCTACATTTCGAAAATTGGTCAGGGTGAAATTTTGGGTTTTTTCTGAAATACTTGAAATTTTGATGAATAGTAAAATAAGGTAATTTACCGTATATATACATTATAAGCTAAATAGACTATTCATAACATCATTGATGATGTCACCAACCTTGTTTAGAATTAAAATGACTCATTTACTATTCTTGGTCATAGAATACTTACTATTCAGTGTCTTGGGAAGAAATAAAAAATTAAGGATTATAATATCATTAAATCCCTCCTCTCATCCACTGTAAAAACCCCCCTTCACTCCCCCTTCCCTTCACTCCACTCACGACTTGTTCCTTGCCATTATTATGCCCAAATATCTCTCCAAGCCCCCCCCCCCACGTACAAAAGCCCCCAGACTCCTCAAAATACCAAACCTTCTCCCCTTTAGAGGTTCTCAAAAGAAAAAGTCTCAAGAGGTAAATTCCTCTTCCCAATTTCTTCTTTTCTTTTATGTTATTTTCTTTTTTAGTTCTTTCCTCTCCTCCCTTCACCATAATAGTATGATAAATCCAGTAACATTCTTTTACTGTAATTTCTTCATGCTAGTGGTATATTTTATTATCTTATCTCCTTTCACCACCCTTTTATTTGAAGGAAATGAAAGCACCATTTGAGATGTGCTAATTTAGCACATTCAAGGAAAATGGTTTATCAATTTTATTATTATCTATAATTCTGGTCATGAAACCATTTGTGTTATGGTTGAAACAGATTATTATATTGGTAATATATCCTATTTTTGGTTCTGAAATCCTTTGGTACAGATGGAATTAAGTTACAAATCAAATCACATTCTTTGTAATCAAATCCACCGATTAAAAAAACTATAATCACTATGGTTATATATATAATAATTCGACATCTCTCTAAGGAACCTAATTAAAATTAAAACCATGAAATCTCCTAGATATTAAATAATTAATATAACTTCAATTCTGGAAAACGAATTTCATCGTGCATATAATCCAAACATGAATATAAGTGAATCGATCTTTTAAAGCCAAGAATACAAATGAGCCCGAACAATGAAATTAAACCTTGTAACTAATGAAAAAGTCTCTGAATGAACTAAAAAGGTTTATAATAAATAAATTTAATATATAAGAGGTTTTATAATTATTAATTAATAAGCATAATTTTTTTATTCAGGTCGTTAATAACAAGTGGAGAACACCAACATATTTAAGGTAAGGGATCCTCCCCTTTTTAATCATTATCAACAATGTTCTCTATGCTATGCCTTTTCGTGTAATACCAAGTGATGGAGTACGTTTAGAAACCTTCCCCATACTTCCCTAAAGCTTTATAAGTGATGAGAAACCTTTTATCTCTCTCATTAAGCCCACTTAGTTACATCCGATACTATGCCAATAAACCACGATGTATTTTACCCGAACTTCTTTTATTCCTTCGGGTTGCTCTATCTTTCTTTTTACCAAAATTTTGTTCTATTTCATTTTATGTAGAAATTAATCATTCATTTTATATTCTCCAATATAGTGTTCCAAGATCCATCTCTCATTCCATTTTGGGGATATACATGTTTTTAAGTGAACCTATCTTCGATACTTCCAAATAAGCACACTCATTTTAAAAGATCTTCCTAAACATTTACCCAATTTCAAGTTCACTCTATCTTCTGTTTTAAGACACCATTATATTTGAAAATTATGTATTTTTATTATGAAAACTTTCTTTATTCAATTCTGGTTTTATATTAAATAATTCATTCTTTACATTCTTAAAATCTCTCTAGTATTTTCCTTAAAACCACACAAAAATGTTTTAATGGTAATGTTTCTAAAATACATTTCCCATATGTTGTAACTTATTTTTGACTCAACTTACCATGTTATATGCCTATTTTAACCTATTAATGTCCATGTATTTTCTAATTATTTCCTTACATGGACACTTTCATGGTACGACCATTGGTTATGATTTATGTCATGATTGTGGTACCCAATTATTTCCATGGGTACCCTCATGTTTGTGTATGGTTGATAATGTATGATTGTATATGTGGTAAGAATATTTACGTGGAATGAATATTCATGAAAATTTTGAGATGGGTGTGCCCAGAGAGTTCTCCAATGCATTGGGTAAGGATAATTCTCATGAGATGCGATGTGAAATGGGATTTGTGGTTAGCCTTGACCCGTACTAAAATGGGTAAATGGATTGGCGGTTAGCCTTGAACCGTACTAGAGATATGATTTATGATTCTACCACATTTATATGATTCCATGTTTATATGATCCCATGCTTATATTAAATTACTTTATAAGTTTCATGCTTTAGATATCATTATGTCATTCCTCCTAACTCATGTGCTTCAGATGTATCATTATGCTCATTCCGTTACGGGGATTTT
Source organism: Viscum album (assembly GCA_963277665.1). Taxonomy (NCBI): domain Eukaryota; kingdom Viridiplantae; phylum Streptophyta; class Magnoliopsida; order Santalales; family Viscaceae; genus Viscum; species Viscum album. The sequence goes on along the minus strand of OY728143.1, from coordinate 2,077,519,940 downwards.
TAGGTCATCCCTTTGTTCATGTGTTCCACAGGGTACCCTATGCAGTTGTAAGGGCTCAAAGGAAGTTATAAGCTCTTTATAGAGATTAAATAAAGTTGTTTTTTCTCCATGTTTTATGTTATATGTACCAAGACATCAAAGACTCTAGACTAAACAATCTTCGACTTGTACTCTGATGATTAATTATGCTTAAAATCGTGAAATGTTTTATGTAAAAGGCTTGGGTCGCTATAGTTGGTATTAGAGGATGGTCTAGTTATTTTTGGTGATTAGGAATAGAGCACCTTTGTGAGAACCTTATGGATGATACTAAGTATAAGAAAATAGTCATAAATTTTGATGAGTTTAGAGTAAGTGGTTTATCGAGAAAATACTTCCCTGTCTGGATACGTGCAGGTCGATCCGGCTCAGGCACATATGTATCTAGGGGTAAAACATGAAAACACAACTTTGAGATAGAATCGAATAGGAACTGGTGCACGATAACGGGCCTTTCTTCACTCTTGGTTACGACGCTCCCGGGGGATATGCTTCTGTAAATTCATGAGCTTAGTATAAACTATTAATAAGGGAAAAAAAGAATCCCATAAGAATATATGTTACGAAATAGATCAAGGATAACCTAGACATAAGACTAAGGAATCACAAGTCAGGATACACTTCTTCTTTCTATGTTCATACTTTTATGTTCAAATATTCTTTTTATTCTCAATATGTAAGTATTCAAGACCTCTAATTATACGTCCTTTTTCTCAGTTAATGGAGGGGAATAAAAGAACATGTTTCAACAACCAATGTGATATAAAATGTGATGATTACCCTAATTACATGTCTAATGTGATGGAAGCGGGTGCTTGAAACTTCATGGAAGTACTTGCTCAGCTGGCTCAAGTAATGAATAATAATTTGATTCGGGTGGAACGTCCCCCTCCTCCAAGGAAAGATCACGTTTCCTTAGAATCCTTCATGCGACAAAGGCCTCCCATGTTTAGCGGGTATTCTGATCCCCTCCTCATAGAACAATGGATTAACTCCATTGAAAAGTTTTTCTCTATCATCCATTGCTCGGAAGAAGATAAAGTTGTACTCGGAGTATATCGTTTTGATGGGGAATCTGATCAGGGGTGGAAACTGATCATGAATACAGAGTCCCTCGAGGAAATTGATTCCACAGAATGGGAGGAATTAAAGAGGATCTTTTTCAACATATATTTTCCTCGAACCCGCCATCTCAAGATGGAAAGAGAGTTCCTTGGAATCAAGAAGAAGGAAGATGAGTCTATCGGGGCATATGAAGCGATATTTACAAGGCATTCAAGGTACGCCTCTGGCTTTTTCATGAACCCCAAAAGAAAGGTGGATCTATTATTTAGTGGACTAATGCCGAGTCTACGAAAATTGTTGGCGAGTTGAGACATTGATAGCTCTGACGATATTGTATGTTGTTCCCTCAAGGATGAATTGGATATTGGATAATCTCAGTGGTCTCATGGGCCTAGTAACAAGAAGCATAAAATGAATCCCAACATGGGTGGTTCATTAAACAAATCCCATGATGGAAATAACCCTCACATTACCCTTTGAAAATATTATTGGATGAAGCATCTTGGTGACTATTTCAAGGGAACTATGAATTACTTCAAATGTGGAAAGTTTGGTCTTCTGGCCAAGAACTGCTGAAGGGATTTGAAAAATCCCACTAATGTTGAAGAAGAAAGGAAGGTTCAGTTCAACACCTAGCCTGTAGTAGAGTGTTATAACTGCAAGGAGCATGGGAATAATGTGAAAATTTTCCCTATGCCAAGGGTTGTCTGAGAAAATTAGTAACAAGCTCCAAGGCAACAAGGAAGGGCTTTTGCTATCACTACTACTGAGGTGGAGCTGATAAACGATGGGGTGACAGGTACACTAGTTATTCATTCAATAATAGTGAACAAGCTACTTGATTCTGGTTCTACACATTAATTCATATCTTTTAAGATTAGCAGAACTATACAAACACCACCTCAAAATTTGGAGGAAAACATATCTGTGAGAAAAATGAATGGGGAAATCATTGCGTCCATGGTTTATAACTCCTCCCCAGATAACATTTGTGGAATGACCCTCCCAGAAAATCTTTTCATACTTCCATTGGTGATGTTTGATGCTATCTTAAGCATGGATTGGCTGTCTTTATACAAATCCAATATCAACTACTGGAAAAGGGAGACCACTCTTCACATCCTGAATCATCCACCAATTATTTTCAAGTGCAAGGAGGAAGATGAATCTCTTTTCGAAGAATCATCTCAAGTGTGGATATTCCTGCCTTATGAGCATGAATATCTAGCTCAAATGACTGAGAAGAAAAGAGAATCATTCTTGAAGACATGCACATCATGAGCGATTACACATATGTATTCCCCGAAGTTTCTTGGTCTTCCTCCTGAGGGAGAGGTTGAGTTCTCAATTGAACTAATCCCTGGATCTCTGTAAATCTCAAAGAAACCTTACAGAATGGCCACTGTAGGGCTAGATGAGTTGAAGAAGTAGTTACAGGAGAATATGGAGAAGGGTTTTATACACCCAAGTGCTTCACCATGGGGTGCTCCAGTCCTCTTTGTCATGATGAATGATGGATTGATGCGCCTCTGCATTAATTATCGTGATCTCAAAAAGATCACTATAATGAAAACGTATCCCCTTCCACAGATAGATGAATTGTTCGATCTTCTTCGTGGGGCCAGTTATTTCCCTAAGGTGGACCTTCAGTCATGATATCACCAACTAAATGTGAGGATGGAAGATATTGCCAAGAATAACTTTCGAACGAGGTATGGACACTATGAGTCCATAGTGATTCCCTTCAGACTCACTAATGCTCCAACAATTTTCATGGATTTAATGAATAGAGTCTTTAAATATTACCTCGAAAAATTTGTAGTGTTATTTATTGATGATATTCTAATATACTACATCAACAATGAGGAACATGAGGAGTATTTGGAAACTGTGTTAAAGACTTTGTGAAGGGAGAAGTAGTATGCAAAGTACAGTAAATGTGAGTTCTAGAGGGAGGAATTATCATTATTGGGGCATGTTATCACGAGGAAAGGGATATATGTTGGCCCTTCCAAGACGAAGGCAATTGAAGAGTGGCCGAGGCCAACATCTGTAACGGAGATCCGTAGCTTTTTAGGTCTAGCTGGGTATTATCAATGATTCATGAATAACACTTCATGATTGTCAAACTCAATGACCATGCTGACACGGAAGGGAGTAAAGTTCATCTATACACAGGAATGTGAAGAATGTTTGAAAGAGTTGAAAAAAGGGTTTATCACTATGCCGATACTCACACTCCCTTCATGTGAAGAACTTTTTGTGCTATATCGTGATGATTTTAAGAAAGTCTTAGGCTGTGTGCTAATGAAAAATGATAAAGTGATATCCTATGCCTCATGGAAGAAACAAATCCATGAGCAAAACTATCCCACGCATGATCTGGAGTTGGCAGCTGTGATCTTTGCATTGACAATCTGGAGGCATTATCTCTATGGGGAAAATGTGAGATATATAATGACCACAAGAGCCTAAAATATATATTCACAGAGAAAAAGATTAATATGTTCCAGAAAATATTGATAGTGCTCATCAATGATTATGAAAACTCAATCCACTGCCATCCCGGTAAGGCAATCCAGGTGGAAGATTCTCTAAGTAGAAAGGATCATGAATCTTTATCAATTATGAGAATTGAAAAGGATAATATCTTCAATGATTTGAAAAGGATAGACATGGGAATAATTAAGGGAGGAACATCATCAATCTTTTCTCAAATTATTGCTCAACCATCCCTCATGGAGAAAATAAAGGATGCTCAATGAAAGGATGTGGAAATTCAGAAAATGGTGGAAGATGTTAAAAATGGGAAATCCTCCAATTTAAAAATTGATGAGAAGGAGTTGTAAGATTTTGGAAACGATTATGTGTACCATCTGATCTAGAGATAAAGAAGGAGAAAATTGAATGATGTCCATAGAATGACCGTCTCTATCCACCTAGAGAGCACAAAGATGTATCAAGATCTATAAGAAAACTTTTGGTTGGATAATATGAAAAGGGAGATTTCCAAATATACATCAAGGTGCCTCGCATGACAGCATGTGAAGGCTGAGAGACAAAATTCTAAGGGGATGAAGAAACCACTACCCATACAAACATAGAACTGGGAAAAAATTACCCTGGACTTTGTCGCGGGACATACAAATACATCTAGGGAAAACAATTCTATATGGGTCATTTTGGACCGCCTTATGAAGATAGATCACTTTATCATGGTTCGAGAGGACTTCTCGCTGAATCAACATGCATGGATTTACATCAAAGAAGTCCTAAGGCTGTATAGAGTACCACTATCTTTTGTATCTGATCTTGATCCTAGATTCACCTCGATGTTCTGGAAAAGTCTCGAGTATGCTCTGAGAAATGAACTGAACTTCAGTACGACCTATCATCCACAAACTGATGCCCAATCTGAGAAAACTATTAAAACATTGTAAGATATGTTGAGATCATGTTCTATGGAATTTAAAGGAGGATGGGAACAACATCATCCATTGGTTGAATTCTCCTACAACAATAGTTTCCACTTGAGCATCTGAATTGCACTATATGAAGTCCTTTATTGAAAAAGGATCAGAACACTGGCATGTTGGGATGAAGTCGGTGAGCGTAAGCAACTATGACCTGAAATGGTATATGAAATGGTAGAGAAGGTGAAAACCATTCATCACCATATCAAGGAAGCCCAAAGTGAACAAAAGAGTTATGCATATAACCGTCGATGTGACCTTGAGTTCAAAGTCAGAAACATGGTATTTCTACGCATATCTTCGTGGAAGAAGGTCATGATGTTTGGGAAGAAAGGGAAGTGAAGTCCCAGGTACATCGACCCCTTCGATATCCTTGATTGAGTTGTCTCTGTGGCCTATCAACCGACCCTTCCACCTACCATGTTGAATGTACATGATGTCTTTCATGCATCCCTCTTAAAGAAGTAAATACCATACCCTTCACATGTACTCTCTTCAGAGGTGGTATAGTTAGTGGATGATCTCTCATATGAGAAGTAGATAGTGAAGATCATGAATAGTAGAGAAAAAGTTCTACGCAACAAAACTACTCATCTGGTCAAGGTACTATGGAGAAACCATAAGTACGAAGAGGAATCTTGGGAATTGGAGGAAGCAATGAAGGAAAAGTACCCACATCTATTTTTGTCTTAGAATATAAAATAAAATTTCGAGGGAAAAAATTCTTAAGGGGGGAAGAATGTAATGACCCAATATTTTTTTTGGAAATTACATTCTTATAAATATTCCATAAAATCACATAATAATGAACTAATAAGTGATAAGTGACCTTTAAACATATGTTTGTCACTTTTATGTTTGGAATTTTGAAAATCCGGCATACACGGTTGTAATCAATACGTTATCTGGAGTCTGATAAGGAAAACATAATTTTTGGTGAATATTAACCTACCCTAATGAATAGTAACATACAATTATGAATAGAGATATAACATAATGAATAGTAAACTCAACTTTGGTGGTATAAAAATAATATTCAAGTTGGAGGTACGATATACCTATATTTTAGAATGAGTTAATGAGTGTTTTAAAACTTGTGTTTAATAATAAATTATGATTTTAATTAAATATGAAAATAATCCTACTTAGAAGATTATTTTTGAAACATGGACTTTATTTTTGGATTCTACATGTCGAAAATTGGTTAGGGTGAAATTTTGTGTCTTTTCTGAAATACTTGAAATTTTGATGAATAGTAAAATACGGTAATTTACCATATATATACATTATAAGCTAAATAGGATATTCCTAGCGTCATGGATGATGTCACCACCCATGTTACTAATTCACATAACCCATTTACTGTTATTGTTCATGGAATACTTACTATTATTTTCCTTGATAATAATGAATAAATTAAGAATTATAATATCATGAAATCCCTCCTCTCTTCCACTATAAAAAACCCCCCTTCACTCCCCCTTCACATCACTCCACTCAAGACTTGTGCCTTGAAATTATTCTGCCCAAATAATTCTCCAAGGTCCTCCCCCACGTCCAAAAGCTCATAGCCTCCTCCAAATACCAAAACATTTCCCCTTAAGAGGTTCTCAAAGGAGGAAGTCTCAAGAGGTAAATTCTTATTCCCAATTTATTCTTTTCTTTTATGTTCTTTTTTTAATTTCATTCCTCACCTCCCTTCACCATAATAGTATGACAAATCCTATAACATAAATTTACTGGAATGTCTTCATGCTAGTGGTATATTTCATTATCTTCTCTCCTTTCTCCACCCTTTTATTAGAATGAAAGGAAAGCACCGTTTGAGATGTGCTAATTTAGCAAATTAACGGACAACAATTTATCAATTTCTATAAATATCTTAAATTCTGGTCATGAAACCATTTTTGTTATGGTTGAACCAGATTATTATATAGGTAATATATCTTATTTTTGGTACTGTAATCCTTTGGTACAAATGGAATTAAGATATAAAGCAAAACACATTCTTTGTAATCAAATCCACAGACTAACAAAAACGGTTATCACTATGGTTATTTATATATAAAATAAGCCGAATTCACTGTAAGTAACCTAATTGAAATTAAAACCATTTAATATTTTGGATATTAACTAAAGAATATAACTTTAATTCTTTACAACCACTTTCATCTTGCATATAATCCAAACATGAATATAAGTGAACAGATCTTTTAAATCTAAGTAAAAAAATGAACCCGAACAATGAAATTGAACCTTGTAACTAAGAAAATATGATTTTAATGTACTAAAAAGGGTTATAATAAAAAAATTGAATATAGAAGTTATTATATAAGTATTAATTAATAAGCCAATTTTTTTTATTCAGGTCGTTAATAACCTGTGGAGATCACCAACGAATTTATGGTAAGGGATCCTCTCCTTTTTACTCCTAATCAAGATTGTTCTCTATGCTATGCTTTTTTGTGAAATACCATGTGATGGGGGAAATTTATAAACCATCCCCATACTGAACTAATGTTTTATAAGTGATGAGAACCCCCTTATCTCTCTAATCAACTCCTCTTAGTTACACCCGATACAACGTCAAATAACTATGACGGATTCTACCCGAACATCCTTTATTCCTTCGAGTTGCTCTGTCTTTCTTTTTACAAAAATTTTGTTGTGTTTTAATTTATTTAGAACATAAAAATTCAGTTTATATGATCCAAAATCATGTTCCAAGATCCATCTCTCATTCTCTTTCAGGGATATACATGCTTTTAAGTGAATCTTTCTTTGATACTTCCCAACAAGCAAAATCATTTTAAAGGAACATCCCGAATTTTTACCCAATTTCAAGTGAACTCTATCTTCTGTTTTAAGACACCATTATCTTTGAAAATTCTGTATTTTTATTATGAAAACCTTCTTCGTTCAGTTCTGGTTTTATATGTAAAAATTTCTTCTTTACTATTTTAAAAGCACTATTGTATTTTCCTTAAAACCACACAAAAATGTTTTAATTCTAATGTTTCAAAAATACATTTCTCATATGTTGTCACTTATGTTTGACAAAAAATAACATGTAATATTCCTATTTTATCCTATTAACGTCCATGTATTTTCTAATTCTTTCCTTACATGGACACTTTCATGATATTCCCTTTGGTTATGATTTATTTCATGATTGTGGTACCGAATTCATTCCATGGGTACCCTTATGTGTGTTTCTGGATGATTATGTATGATTGTATATGTGGTAAGAATATTTATGTTTCAATAATATTCATTAAAATTTTGATATGGATGCGCCCAGATAGCAATCCAATGCATTGAGTATGGATAAGTCTCATGGGATGCGATGTGAAATGGGACTGGGGGTTAGCCTTGACCCGTACTGAAATGGGAAATGAGATTGGTTGTTAGCCTTGACCTGTACTAAAGATATGATTTATGATTCTACCACATTTATATGATTCTATGTTTATATGATCCCAGGATAATATTAAATGATTTTATAAGTTTCATGCTTTGGATATCATTATGTCATGCCTCATAACTCATGTGCTTGAGATGTATCCTTATGTTCATTCACATTTTGGGATTTTTAGCTCATCCCTATGTTCATGTGTTCTCCAGGGTAACCTATGTAGATGTAAGGTCTCAAAGGAAGTTAGAGGCTCTTTATTGAGATTAAAAAAAGTTTTTCCCCATGTTTTATGTTATATGTACATAGTCTTCCAAGACACAAAACATAACGATCCTTGGCTTGTACTCTGATGATTAATTATGATTAAAATCATGAAATGTTTGATGTAAAAAACTCATGTCACTATAGCCACACTATAACTGGCTATGACTACATGGTGGTGTAGAGGAGAAGCAATGGAAAATGCAAAAAAATGGTATGGACTAAACACATACGAAACCTCTTGGAAAACATTATGCAATAGTAGACCACTGTTACCCATAAGTATGCCAACCTAATAATATGGTGTGAGCGATTCAAACCTTCTTTATTGTCATAATAGGACCGTAAATGAAAATCAAACTTATCATAGTTAATCTCTTATCCTTGGATACAATATAAGAGGATACCATCAAATTGAAATTTTTAGAGAATTAACTCGTGTTTTGGCCAACTATCGATGGTGAACTACATTGCGTACTGGTTGATTCACTCTTCATCAAATCAATATAGTTATAGAATGATTCGATAGAGATAATGAATTAAAGTATTTTTCCAATCAGGTATTTCATCTATTGTAGATGAACCTGAGGGTCCCGACAAAGAATCATTGATATCCAAATGTGTAACATACTAACTATAATAATCGAATGAAATGATGAGATTTATGACCCTCTAATGAGACACATAAATGGAAGTTCATCTGTGCCAGTCTCTCATAGAGAGGTGGCTAGGATTTCCATGGAATCATCTAGACCATTTTTTATTTGAGGGACACTTGTAAATTCGAGATTATCGGGGAAATAGGCCATCAACTAAAAAGTGAACTCCATCAATGGTATGATCTCTAGATATCTAATAATTTATTCACTATTAATCTACTAGATGACTAAATTAGAGTCTCAATCCACATTAATATGGGTTACACTAATCGTGAGATCTATCTTGAGATGAGTAATGAGAGAATTATACTCTACCTTGTTGTTTTTGAATCATTATATCTGTAATAATGAATATGGAAGGACAACATATGTTGTGGAGATGAAGACGATTTTAATGCCTACTCTTTTGATCTTGGGATCATTGAGCATTCAACTAGTTATCTTTTATAGAAACCATCAAAATGCATCTTACGAAAAGTAATCGGTAGACCATCTGAGGTGATGCCCACATCTGGGAAATCATCATCCAAGGGGAGTTATTAAAGGACAAAATGTGTTTCCATGATGTCTTTGAATGCCTAATCCTTGATAGAAATCTGTAGAATGAACCTAATGATGAACAGCTGAAAGATTATTATGCAATGTTCCATCCTTCCTATAAACATGAAAGGATTTAAGATATATGTCAGTAGGTCCACAAGGGAAACCAACTATATCTATTTATTCTATATATAATTATTAATCTTGTACATTTCAAAAAAATTCATGGTTGGTCATCTAAATAGAGGTTTATTTGGTCTCTATGTTATGGAGCATGAGACTTACATAATATAAACTATTTTATCTTCCCTCATTGTTATTCTAGGCTAGAATGGCACCGAGGGTCTATGATAGGTCATTCATGTAGAGGAATAGCGGGTTTTATTAAATATGATGCATTAGATCAAGATGTTGTATTAGGTACTGCATGATTTCTTCGAAGCTGGTATTGAACTCCTCATCAACTAGTAGATAGTGCCTTTCATCCTAGTCTGTGAAAAGGGATTAAAAGTTTATTCTATATTCCTAATGAATCTATTTATACATGATAAATGGAATTCTAGACACCACATATCTCAATGGTTTATCAGGGTATGAATCTAAATGATAGATTTTATCTTTTATGTGTCATTTTCAATGACTCTATTTCTGATGATAAGACTATGAAAGTAACTATAGGTGACCCTAAACATGAAAATCATGGGGTTCATCTACATGTGTTAGGATAGAATCAAGATGAAAACAATCTCAGGATCTCTGAGATAGTCTTATCACTAATGGGATTTTAACACCAGTTCATCCGCATACAGTTCGACAAATTTCCTAGGAATCATTTCAAGGTTGTGGTCCATGTCCCCTCATGTGTGTGGCTCATGCATTATTCAGACTGATGAGAATTACAAAATAGAAAAATGTATCTTTAATCACTTATAAGGTGGTAAAATGGAAATCCTAGGGACTATTATGAACTATTTCTACTCAGAATATACATCTATGAATGAGAGAGATCATAACCCATCAATAGAATCAATAAAAAACTCTTTCACTAGAAGTGTAAAATTATTCTTTGGAAAATAGTGTTTTAGAACCTAGGAGTTGAAACAAAAATTGATCTATATGTTCTTATTCTACACTAAGATGATTCTGGCTATCCATTTGGGTTAATGGACTTCCATGATAATGTTTTCTAGGTATGAGTATCAACATCAGCCTTGACCATGGAACTGTAAGAGGAATTCATTTTTCTAAGAGGCTTCTGGAATCCTTGATTACTCCTTGGTATAACAAAATGGAGGAATTTGACCTAAGTCTTGAGACCTAAAATTACTCCAAATATCATGGGAAAAAAGTTTAATCCTCTTCGTGAAATCCACATACATTTATTATTTCTCTAGACACATAGATGCATTGATCAGTGTTTTCCTTGGACCTTATTTAAACTATGTTCACCTAATCATCATATAGACGGTGGTGGATATTCTAACATAGAAGGAAGGAAGAGAATCTCCAAAATCAACATCATTTTCTGAGGTCATATTATCAATAGTATGACATGGTGTATCTAGGAAAAATGATTTATGGTGAGCCATGGTTCCTTCTTGGACAAACATAGAATCATCGTAGAGGGGTTTATACTATATTGAAATGTTGTAAATATAGTTTTTCGTTCAAATTCCATTAGTAATTAGAATATGGGTACTATTCAAGATGTTAAAGCATTGGTGGGGAGTCAGATTCCATTAATGGAAACCTACCTTGTAGAAAGGGTAGAAATGTTGTGAAATGGTGGCCATAGGGAGATCCTCTCTATACTTCATAGAGATATGAGATTCTGGTATCATCCAGGCCTTTCTTATGTATTAGTACTAGGTAATCTATAAATTTTCCTTTCTTTTTGATATTTCATAATCCTTATTCTTGTAAAAAATTAATTAACTTTTAAGATCCAACGTTGAAGCCGCTAACTCATGAATTGGGAGAATGAAAGCATTATCTAAGTCTATCCACAGACTATTAGTGGTGGTTGTGTGCTCATCCTCATTGGTATATACAAAAATCCATTCCCTCTTGAAATAATTGGCATCCAAATAGTCGTATTCACACGAGTCTCAGTGGAATGTATCACTTTGATGTACCCATACTCATCAATTGGGGCTGTATTTGAGTCACTAATGATATAAGGAGTGGAGTGGCACATAAAAATGAAACCCGGGCCTACCAAGAAGAGTGTTTTAGGTTGTATCATATGAAACTTACATGAATTCCGATATTTCTATCATGTCCCTGAATTGGGTATTCAACTGAATCCAACCACATTGTTTTTCTCAGTCATATCATAACCCAAAAATTTAATGAATGAGGGAGTTAAATATTCAACAGTATTTTCAAGCATGTGTACCATTTGTGCAGGGATGAGGAAATTTCATAAACCTATTTCAACCAAGAATTAATGGATTTACACACCATTTAATTGGAATTTATAGTAATGTGGGCATATATTATCTTATATGTGGGAACCCTCATCTTGTTAGTAGAATGAGATGATGACTTGGAATTTCTTTTTATTTGTATCATCTTCATAGTATGTCTTTATGGAATAGACATCCACATCAAACAATAGGGGGTTCTTCAAAAATTTAATGAGGGATTTACAAAATTACAAAATCAAATGGATGAACTCATAAATTTATTGATTTGAAGGTATAAAATAATAGCGATTCAATCCATTATAGTTTCAATCCAAAAGATTGTGTTTTAATGAAGGGGGGATCCTTATAAATATGAAGAACCGATGCTATTTGATGTAATACTAATCTCGTTATAGAATTGACCAAATACTATTGCTGACTAACTAACCCACTATGAAGCACTATAGCTGACCATCACTTGGATATGTGTAGGTTACGGCTGGATGATGTCAATCATAGTGTTGTTACGAATGACCTTCATTGTCATTTAACACGACCAACTTTTACAGATCAATTTGGTATGTTAACGTTATATGCCATGATGATGAATCTGATAGAAGAGTCCAGTAAAACTATTCTTTCTAAGACCTTTGAAAACCATACTGCATAGTCTTAGTAGAATGTGTGGCTCAGTTTTAAGTGATGACCCGATCACCCTAGTAGAAAACATTTCCTCAAACCTTATTTCTATGGCACCGGCCTGAGGAAAAATTGGGGGGGTGTTTCTATGATTTTCCTCCATATAGGAAACTATAAAATGGAATACTATCTAAAAATAATTAACAGTGACACACTCTCCCTCTCATCATTATATGTTTCTTCTAGTGTTGTGTATACATTGCGGGAGATTTGAAACAAAGTGGGAATGAAATCACCAATACTACAAGATGGATTTGGAACCGGTAAGGGACTAAGTTCTCCATTATGATTTTGGTGCTTACTATTATTAGACATTGCTGGATATTTTTTAGATGTAAAAGAGATGAAAAATTATGTGTGGAGGACATAGGATGATCGGTCCTACCTATGTAGGTGAGATTGAATCCATAGGCACAAGTGAATGATCTTAAATCCTAAAATTCAACATACATTTGTGTTCCATGACTAGATTCCTACTTCATTTTAATGTAAAATTCATTTCCACTATAGGGATAGTCAAATATATGTGTTACCTATGTCAAGATGTCACTTAACTTGGTCAAACTATGATATACTTGTTCCTATAGATGATACATGAATACATTGATTTATTAATACTATGTCTTCGAATCTTAGGTATGGGCATTGGTTTGGGTGGTTAGTGTATCTAGGTTCTTGGGGAATCCCACACAGTAGTGGATTCAAAACCCCCTTTCAAGGGAATTGGTGAAATAGTAATGGACCATTACATCCTTGAATATAAAATTCTTGTTCCTTCAATCTGGAAAGGGAACAATGTGGGACATTAAATGAAAAGGTGATGGAGCCCAAAATTCTGGTCAAGGTATCTAATCTTGGGGAGTTGATTCATTTTAGTTATGTGTTCATCGAGGTGGATCCTATTAATGAGGATCACAATGATGCTCTTTAAAAAAAGGAAAAAAAACTCTAGAATCTTTAGGTACTCTACCTGTACAATGGTGGCAGTAGCTACATTAGAAGGCTTTCTCGCAGGAGATAGAAGAGGAAACATGCACAATTGTTTGTCCAGGTGCACAATTTCATCAAAGAATTGTCCCTTTTTTAAAAATAGATGTATCCAACCTAGAAAATTATAGTTTATGAGTTTATGAAAAATATTCGTATTGAAATTCCCACATACATAGTTATTATCTCCCCTTGTATCAGAAGAATGTCGAGTGAGTAATTAAGGCCTATCCACCAGGGAACAATGAATTCCTAATCAATTTCCAGAATTTTTTTTCACATGAATATTTCATCAATACTTCTCTTGAACATAGTAGAGCTTATATGTTTTGGTAATTGATGATAAGGTCTTCCCAACTAGTAATAGCCCCTGTAGGTAGCTTGTTTTACCAGATTAATGTAGGACATACCAATGTCTGAATGGATCCCCGAGGCATAGTGGTCTCCAGATTCATTGGTGTTCACAATATATGTCAACACCAAGATATAAAGTGGTAAATATGATGATGTGGGTCACTCATCCTTTTTAATGGGGAAATTCTAGGGTTCCCAATTATTTGTGCTACTCACATGTCATCCACCCTTTCCGGGTATAGCTTTTCATCTTGTAGGATTCTGAGATGCCTTGTCTCTGGGGTCTCAAGGAGAGTGATGAAAGTGGCTATAAAATCATCTTGTAGAGGGTCTCTATCATGATGATAAATTTTGACTGTTATTTTATTAAAAGATAATTAAATTGGTAATTAGTATCAATAGATTATGGAGAGGCAAGACCAAAATCTGAATGAGGGTAATTATGTTGCTCGGGTGGGTTTAGTGACTTAAACCATGACAGGCTCCCATATACCTCAACCCCTACTCTATCCCGATTCATGTGTTTAACAAGACTGAATAGGGAAATCTTATCGAAGGAGGACTTAATATCCTGAGAGAGAATAAATAGTGTCTGGTTAGGTGGTTCCATAGTCTAGGTGTCGATGAGCAATGATATCATTAATGGGACTTTTCTCATATTCAACATACTAGAGAAAGAAGTCGACCATGTGCACTACCTCTTGTTTTGGAAAAGACATTGATGGATAAGAGGGACTAAAATTCTATTTACCATTATCGTGAGGTCAATGGTGAAGAAGTTTCTTAAAGGTGGGATCCCAAAGTCTGCATTCATACCTTTTCTAGTTATTGAGGGAACATGTATGAGGGTCAACCTAGTACATTCCTATCTCTTGAGGTGGATCTTCCCTATCAAGCCATACATTAATGCCAATGTACCTCTAATCATCTATATGGTTGCATATTACCATGTGTACCATAACTATACCCATAAGGGATATATCCTCATTGTAAGGTAGGTCTGGCTAGCATTAGGTAGTGTTGAAGTGGAGAGAAGCATACTAGCGCCAGCCACTAATCTACACATGGATATATGATAATTAGATAATCTGACGAAGCAATGTGAACATCTTGATAGATGCCTATTGAAGATTATTATCCTATTAAATTAAGTGGATAACCGTTCTAATGGATGTGTACTAATCTCATCCCTTATTCAATATTGGCTGATGACGTAAAAGTTCTCTTGGGTTCATGTATTGTCCAACATAAGATCACAAAGGCGTTGAAACATCTGCTATCTAGTATGGAGGAAAAACATGGGTTTTCCCTTATTATGGGAATCCCAGATGGTGATATTGGGAGTTAATTTTGGCCAGACCATAAAATAAAGTTGATCAGTTTCTATAGTCTCCAATATGATCTCTTTCTCATAAGAGGTGCCTTATTCTTGGTCTTCCCAAACTCTGAACGAACTAGTGATGAGATATGTGGTGACATCAATATAGATTGGTTAGATATCTAGATAGTAGATAGAGGATACAATTCATGAGTAATCTGATAAAATCATAAAAAGTAGTCTCTTGGGGGGTGTAAAAACTACATAATCACATCACTATCGAACGAGGTATTTACTATAGCCTCTTGTTTTTGGGAAGCGATGGTCATTTATGGCTCGATATGGTGTTTATCATCTGAAGGAGACATCCCAAACCATAACAGATCTTTGAAAAAGTTAATTTTTTTACTTATCATCTTTATTTCTATAATTTTCCCTTATAATTTAACATTTTGAGGTATATTTATTCTTTTCGACTTTTGATAAGTTTTCATCCCAAAATTGAAAATTTTCAAATTCATGAATATTAATTTTTTAAAATAAATTATATATTTCAAGCATAACATTTCCCATACTTATCCAAATTAAGTAATTATTTTTTCATGCATTCTATGTTCATGGGATACATCATTTTATCCTAGTATATGTTTTTATTCCACATTCTAGAGGCCTAATAAAGAATTCATAATAGAAAACTCTTTTGGACAATCGGATGGATCCCGCCTCATTAAAGGGGAAATAAATTGGTCTAAAGGCATCCAATTGAGATAATTATACCATGTGAGGAAATGTAACTGGAATTTTCATATGAATGATAAATATTATGTATAAATTAAATAATTCATTATTTTTATGAATGAGTCAAAGAGATGGATGATGATGAGTCACACCATGAAAAATTTAATATTCAGTAACTAATTTTATATTAGTTACACCACATGTCCAAATAATCTAAAATTTACAGGGGTGAAAGAAGATATAAATGAAAAGAAAAATTCAAAATAAACTATAAAAATATTCAGATGATAAGGTGGATAAAATCTAGAAAACATGAAACATATAGAAAATTGATAGAACATTTTCCATCCCTCTAATTCTATATATTTTCATTTCAATATTATATAAAAGTTTGGTTGGATTGCGGGAGTGGGAAATTATCTAGAATATATTCTAAAAAGGAGGACTATTCCATATTGATATCAATCCATGAATTTATAAACATAATGTTTTTTTTTGGAAATGATGATTTGAAGGAATTTCAATTTTGAGTTTGTTCATTCAAAAAGAAACTCATTTCTTCGCAACTATAAAAGAATTTGATTTCCTAAATGAAGGAGGTTCCTTTCCTTGTATATTTCAAATTATTATACACTGTTATTTATTTTTAATATTAATTTGAATTTAAAAAATATATTATAGATGTTTAAACATATTTGGTTGAGGTCTCCCAATAGATCTCAATATGTTCAATTAGTTTTGATTACTCTGAGGTGTTTCAAAAATTAGATCACATTTTTAAGTGGATAAAAAACAATGTTTGATATCTCGATATATTTCAAAAAACATTTCTGTAAATATTGAGGCATTTAGGAATATATTGGATAAATTGACATTATGAAATACTTTGATAATGATAAAGGTAGTTTCCTAGGATAAGGTTTTTCTAGCACTACATTCTTTTGTTTTTTTTTTCAGTATAAGTTTATTTGGATTAATAATCTCTAATAAATATTCGTGATCTTCTTCTAATTTTGATTAATTTATCTTAATTTAAATCATTTCAACCCACCATATATATTTATTACTTGTAAAAAAAATTGATAAAGTGATAATTTCACTGCTTACTCTACAACCTCCTTAGATGACAACCCTATTTTCACCATTATGCTGCATTTTTATGGGGGAAAATATTTGCTGGAGTAATGTGACTGAAATCCTAAACATCAATTTGGTACCATTTTGAAGAATATTTCTTATGTTTTTTTGATATTTTTTTTAATTTATTGTTTTAGGAACTAATTTGTTGTCTTAAAAAACAAGTAACTAAAAAATGGATTATGAAAATATCTAGTTTTATTCCTATCCTAATTATGAAAAATACGAGTAGCATAGTCAATAGGAAATTTCAAAAGTTCAACTCGAAAAAATGTAGTGCATATGAGATTACCTTATGTGATTCAAGATGTAATCCAGAAAATGGAAATTCATTCCATTGCATTAAAATAATTGGATGAATTAAAATTTGAAAAAGATACGCAAGAAATGGAAAATCATGTCCCAATAACATATAATATTGAGTATCATTTTATATATGGGGTGAAAAATATTTTAAAAAATCATTTTTAAAATTGTATGAAATAAATTATCACTGACTTTCCAATTGATGTGTCTTTTGGAAATAAAATACATTTGAAAAATTGTTGGGAAATCTCTGTAGAAAATGAAATTTTATATGAATAACCAATTTTTTAAATTGAAAATTTCTATCCATTATATATATATATATGGTAGAAAGTTAATAGAACATTATTCATTCACTTTTGAATAACATGTTTAGGAACCCATTTTTCTATACACTTTCAATACAACTTTTTCGACTCCCATGTATAAATAGAACATAATAACCCACAAGGAGATGTCTTAAATTTTTGATCCATTATAGCTTTATTAATTTTATAGGAAATTGTTTACCAATTATCCTAGTGCATAATTAGTTCCCACTACTTTTGAGTGTTCTAATTTTTCATTTAAATAAAATTCTAAGGATTAAAATTAATAAGGAATGGTGTTTCATTTTGAGTACACTCGAAGATATGAGGATAATATACTAAGATGATTTTTAGTGAAGAAAAAATTATTTATGATGAAATTGAATATAAACCACTTCATGGGGATATATTTCATCAAATAGTGGTGGGTTTTTTTGAATTTAATATATTTGGAATCTTCTTCTTCATTTTGTTTCCTCTCCTTCTACATTAGCATATTAAAAATTTCATTTAGAAGAAGACATATATATATGGATTTGGTAGATTCTATAAGATGTTTTATCTGAATAAGAGAGGGGAAATTTCATTTTTATTGTTAATGAGGATAAAATTTCACGCACCTTCAGAATGACGATAATCTTCTTAAACATCCTAACTAGGGGTTGTGAACTCCTATCACCAACATGGAGATTAAATCAAAGGATTTTTTCCCATATCATTTTTTAATATTTTATTCCATTATTTCAATTAAATATTATTTATTTTCATTTGATTTTAAGTATGGTTCCATACTGTAGCATCTAGGATACAATCTCAAAGATCCTACTTCTTAATAAAAAAATAGGTTTTTTTCTTTCATCTCCACTTGTTTTTTTTCATGTATTATGTTCATGATTTGTACTTCACAACTATAATTTATATGTATAATAACTACTTTTCCCAAAATAAGTGTAGAGGAGAAATATAATGGGTAGATTATGATTTTTTATCCATTCCTTTATATTTTTTGGTTTTTTATTTTCTTATAATTTTGGTGTCTTTCTTTCATTATTCCTTTTTAAATATTTTTGTATTAAAAAATTTTCTTAAATGTTGATCATATTCATTTTTGAAACCCATAAAAATGAGTAATCCAATTGATCCCTAGAAACTTAACATAAATGAAATTTTAAATTGTATGTTTTTCAAGTTCATGATTTTGGAAATTCTAGGAAAGGACCTATGATTTTTGAATCTCATGTTACATCTCACTGTCAATTTTTTTAAAATTCCATTATCGTGAGGCTTCTAAACCATTCATGAAATATATTATACATTCACCAATTTAATTTAGTGAACCCTCCCATGATTTCTTTAACAATAATGTGATTTATTTTCGTCATAACATGACGGTTGAGGTAATTGTTATTTAAATTATTGAAGAAATTATTGGGATATTGAAGCCCCTTTTTCGTACAATCCTTTCTGTTTTTTTCCTTTAATGTATATTTGATGATTGTGGTCCCTTATAATCCATTTATATCAAAATATTTTATCCAAATTATGAGAAAATATATCCTTTCCAACCTGTTATGGAATTATAAATACGTCATCTAATTGAACATAAGCCTGAGTGGAAGATAAATTGTGACGGGATAATTAATTTTGTGATGCATTAGGTGGAGATTAAAACATTCAATAGATTTTTTATTGAATAAAATATTTTAGTGAATGTTTGGAAATTTTTTAAATTTAACGAGATTAATGTTGTGTTCCGATATAGAGTTTCCAAAAGAACAAAGTGGTGCCTATATAGAGCTTTCCAAAAAGAAAAGAAGAAAAATTTCCTATTGTTTTCATGTTGAAATATATATAGAGTTGGATAAAAAAGATATTATTAAATATTATCATATCTTGTTTTATTATAAGGATAGTGAGTAGGAAACTACACTTGAGAAATAATTATAATCAAGAATTTTTTTCATCAAAAAACGAAAACCCATCAGTATTCTGCCTCTGAAATTTAAACATTTGAATCTCACCAACATCAACACATAGAAAATCCCTAAAAAGTCCTTTTAATTATAAATATTTATTATACAATATCGAGAGTAGATGTTGGAAATTTATCAAGATTTTGGTGATCCTTTCATGATTTTCTATAAGAAAAGCATTGTTGGAAATACATTTTTTTATATTAAGAGAACATTTATGCAAGGTAAGTGTGTTGTATGAATTATAGGAGAAAACATCGGTATATTTATTAATAGAACTAACTTTATAACCATAAATATTTTTTTATGAGGCATTATATCATTTTTCCTGTTTATAAATTGCTAAACCTAATTGATTTGTGTCTTTAATTTTTCATGGATTGACTTTAATGATCACTTGTCCAGGTTTCTATGTTCTATGTGTTAGGAAATTGATAGAGGTAAAATTTTTATTATTTATTGTTTGTATTTAAAATATATTATCACTTACAATTTACCATTTTAAGCCTAAATTATTATATTTTATTCTAGATATTTTTAAAGATTAAAATCTATAATTTCAAAATTCTTGAATTTCAATTTTTTCAATCACTTCTTTTTAACGAGGCTAATGGTTTATGTACATATTCAAATTGAGTAATTATTTTCTTTATAAATTTTTATAATCATTGAAAAAATCATTGTAAACCAAGAGATGTGTTAATTCCACATTATAGAAGAACAAATAATTCATTTATTGTGTAAATAATTTGGCCGATGGGATATGCCACAACTAAATAAATGGACCATAACTCATGATACAAGCCTCTAAATGATATTTCTTTACCTGCGGAAGAAATATCACTAAAATTCATATATTTATGTTAAATATAAAGGTTAAATTAAATAATTAATGTACTCTATGAATGATTCATAGAAATGAAATATGAAGAGTCCCTCCGAGTAGAAAATATTCCTTCAATAATTAATTCATATATTATTAATGAAAAATCCAAATAATATTACATTATGATGGTCGAAATCAGATATAATTTTGATAAACTATCTTGAATAAACTAGATGGATACTCAAATAAGATGGTGGAGAAAATTGAGCTAATATCAGACATACAAATGTAAAAAACATTTTCAAACACTCTTCTTCTATATATGGAATTTCCCAATCAGGATCTAAGTATCCATGAGAGGGGGAGGGGTGAATCAGTGATATCTTTTTATTTTCATTTTTCATTTTCTTTGAAATAACCTTTGCCTCCTGTTAAATAGTTTCTTCTATGTTAAACACACACAACCACAAGAACACAAGATTTACATGGTTCACTACTCAACAAGAGTAGCTATGTCCTTGGTATGGTACAAAAATAATCCACCAACACACAATCCACTAGAATTTTTTTTTGTGATATAGAATACAATGAGTAGGATATTCCCTTAAACTCGTGTAGAACATTGAAAACAATCTGCAAGTGTGTGTGCACCCTCTTAGCACAAATAAGGAATTTCACTATTTCAGTGCTTATTTTCAATTGAACAGGTGTATTCTTTGAAGTACAAATAATCAATTTCTTACCTAGAAGCTGGTAAGAACTATCCTACGCACAAATGAATACGTGGGAAGTCCCCAAATCATTCAGAAACAATTTTTGGTGTATTGTGTGAAACTTTTACTCCACGTGCGTAAGATTCTAAATTTTTTCCAAAACACCTCTTGTACCCCAGTTCATTCTTCCTCGCAACTCTCTTCTTGCGCACAATTTTTCTTTCTTGCACGCAACTCTATTTCATCACACACTCTCCATTTCATAATATTTTTACACACCTTAGATCTTGGGATTTCTCTATGTGTCGAGTAAATTTAGTTTGAGGGTTCACCATTTATTTACAGACCTTATTGACCACTGCGTCAAAAAACCCCGATGTGTCGCGCAAGATCCTTACGTGTCGTGCAGAACCCCATCCGACGTCTCCTTGTGCATGCAAGTCACAAATCATGAATAACCCATTTCATGTCTCATAGGGAACATAATTCTCAATCTCACGAGGCTCATCTTTTGTGCACATCTTTGAATCATTCACGCACTTCATGCCCTTACCATTTTTTAATGTTTGGACCTTAAAACATGCCTCTCGTACAAAACCCCATTTTACGTCACCTTTGGTGTGTAATTATTTTTCATGACAAAATATTATTTCACACACATATTGAATCATTAACGCACTTCATTACTTTTCCATTTTTCAATATCGGGACCTCGAATCATGCCTTGTGAACAAGATTCCAAACTACCTTATATCTTTGCAGGAAAAAACAAATCTAGCTTGCAAAACCCCAATCTTTCGCGCAAGCCACTCCTTTTCCAGATTTTGATGTTCGTATCATGGAACTTCAGTTGTGTAAAACGTATCTATCCCTCTTCAAACATGCACAAAACAACCTTTTCCAAACCAGATTTCTTCATCTCCCACTTTTCAGGCCCGAACAAATCGGCAAACACTGGAAAACTACACCACATTATAACGGTCTTTTGTGTCTCCCCCAGATAATACATTCATTTTTTAAGATCTCTTATCACTATATCTCATAAAAATTCTTCATATTTCGTCATGAAATCCTCTATCGTGATATGTATCCTTTGATTGAACAGCTTTAGCATCGTTATATTTTTAATGGGATGTTCTGAAAATTCACTATCTTCCAGCAACATCATTCATTCAAATCAAAAATTCATATGACTGGCATTTCCTTCATTCATAAGGTATTCATCACAAGTTTTCCAAACATATGATATTTTTGGAATACAAATAATCAAAGAATCATTTGATTTAATGTTCTTTACAAAGTGAATTGATTCATCTTAATTGATAACAAATGACAAAACTCTGTAACAGAAAACACTTCTTACTTCCTTCTCCATCCAACTTGGTCCCAACAATCTCTTTGTTTAGATTTTTTTGAAAAAAACTATTAATAAATCAATGAACATTTTAACCACATGAAATGAATCACTTATCAATATTTCTAAGCCTACGTGATCTAGTTCAGTGTAGGGAACAAGAATTATTGACAACCAAAAGCATGCTGTCTAAAACCAGTGTCTATGAAATTCCATTATCATATCTCCTCTACTGGCCTTCTTCACAACATATTCTAATCATCTACCTCATAATTCATCATTTCTTTAGATTTTTTATAATACACAGAAAAAATTTCATTCAACCACTCCAACAAACCGTTTGAATAGGTCACACATATATATGTTGGATTCACAGTATACCCACAACTCATCCTTTATGCATGCTTTTATAAGGATAGATTTATGAAATAGTTCTACCCGTGAAAACACTATCCAAAGGTATGATGAGAGTAGAGACCGAAAAATGTAGCTCAATCTTGATGAGAAGGAGGTTGGACACCCCTGTTCAACCTCAATTTTTCAAATGGTTCCTTCGGTATTGGTTTTGTGAATATATTTGCAAATTCTTCAAATATAGGAACATACTCCAGCCTCAATTCATTCTTTTCCACCTTATATTTGATGTTTTGGTACTTTATATCAATGTTTTTCAAATGAGAATGTGGTACCGTATTTATTGTAAGATTGATCGCACTCTGATTATCACAACCCAAGAGCAAGGGTAACATTACTACAACTAGTTGATCTTCCAACTGAGTTTTCATCCACATTAGATGAGATACAACTTCAGTAGCAGATAAATTCTCAACCTTAGCTATGCGAATAGTTACTGAATTCTGTTTCTAGATATGAAGACTAACAGAACTTTTACCCAAAATGAAATCTTCACCAGATGTGGATCTTCAATCATCAATATTTCCTTCCCAATCAGCATCTGAATACCCAAATAGATCAATATTTCATGTTCCATCATACGTGATTCCAAAATTTACGATGACTTTGATATATCTAAGAATTATTTTTCTAGAAATAAAATATGACTCTTTAAGAACACTCTAAAATCCTTCACATAAAGTGATAGTATGGATGATGACAGGTCTTATGGTAGTCAAATTCAATAGACTTCTAATCATCTTTTGAAACCCATTCTGACCAACATCCTTATCTTCCCCATATTAATACAACTTGGTTCCCACTGAAATTTTTGTGTACACTGATTTCAAATTTTCTATGAAAAACTTCTTCAGAAGTTTCTTAGCATAATTTTCATGAGAGAGAAAAAAGTGATTGTTCTTCTGTGAAATTTGTATCCCAAGAATGTATTTCATTTCTCCTAGTATATACATCACAAATAAATTCTACATCGCTTCAATAAATCCTTCACATGATCTTTAATCATTACCAATAAATATAATTTCATCGACATAAACAATAACGATCAATGAAAATGACTGACACTCCTTGATGTTTAGATTTCGGTCAACTCTACCTTTCTTAAAATTAATCTTTCTTAAGAAAATATATAATTTAGAATACCATTCTCTTGATGCTTGTTTTAGTCCATAAAATTCCTTCTTCATCCTGCACACATAACATTCATCTTTTCTAATAACAAATCCATAAGTTTTATCAATGTAAACATCTTTTTCAAGGTCACTATGCAAGAATGCGGATTTCAAATCCATTTGAATTATTTTTTTACTTCGTTGTGAAACAATAGTGAGGAAGGTTCTGATTGTTTCTAATAATTCCACCAGAGAAAAGGTTTCATCAAAACCAATGCCTTCAATTTTTGAATACCCTATCCAAACCATTCTTGATTTTTTTGTTATTACTTTACCATATTCATTCAGCTTGTTCCAGAAAACCCACTATGTACCAATAATGTTCTTGTTTTCTGGCTTAGGTACAAGTACCCAAGAATCATTATTCTCAATCTGATCATTCTCTTCATTCGTAGAATGAACCCATTATGGATTCTCAAATGCTTCATTTACATTATTTGGTTCATCGTTCGAATAAATAGATGTATGTGTTATAGCATTCATTGTTCTTATTGTTTGATCCCTCTAATGTTGATCTCCAATAATGTTCTAAGCCTCAACATGTTTCCTAATACAAGGATGAGTTGTTCGAACATCATCCTTGTCACTCAATATCGATGTGTCAGATTCCTCTTCTTGAGTACGATTAACATAGTATGCAGCATTATCAGAATCATTAAGAAAATATTCTCTATCCTACTCAACTTCCATTTCAACATATGACTGCTTTTCTTTATCAACATTTTCAATGAACATTAAATTTTAATAATAATAAATTCTTCTGGTTTCATTGTTGAGACATCTATATCCTCTTCCTTCTAGAGAATATCCAAGAAAAAATCCATCATCTCCTCTTCGTTCCAACTTTACATGGTTTCCACCTTTCTTCTTTATAATGCATGGAATCCAAAAAATTCTTAAGTGTTTCAGACTTGAATTTTTTCCATAGAACATTATATATCGATCCATATCTATGTTTGGAATATAAAAATAGTGGTTTTGATCATACACAACATTGATCATGGCTTGCCTCCAATAATAATGAGAAAGTCTATGTTCACATAACATAGTTCTCCCCATTTCCACCAGACATAGATTCATTCTTTCTACAACCCGATTTTGTTGAGATGTGTATGGTGAATTGAACTCAGGATAAATTCCATGTTTCTTGAGGTAACATTCAAATTTTTCACTCTTATATTCTCCTCCATTATCAGTTATCAACTTCATTACTGAATAATCACATTCTTTTTATGCGTTTCTCTTAAATCTATTAAACATTTTCAGAGAATCTGACTTATGTATCATGTATATTACCCAAGTAATACGAGTGAGGTCATAAAAGAATGTAATAAAGCACTTATCTCTATTTGTTTATTTCTTTCTCATTAGTTCACATATATTAGAATGTATATGTTTCACAGGTAGTTTTGAACGAATGTCTACCCTGTTATGCATAGAGTTCATAATTTTACCTTCTTCATAAATAGTGCAACACTAATATATTCTTCATGATAAATCATGAATATCTCGGACACTGTCTCACGTTGATAACATGCACATGTTTCTCTGACACATATGTCCCAACACTTGTTTCTATAACTGGTTTTTATCCACCGTTCCCATCTAACAAGAATTATGTTCTTCACCAACTTGGAACAAGTTTAATTTTGTACATTGGACTCTTATAACTACCTTTCCATAATTTTCACTTTTCACAACTAACCCATATTTTTTTGAAGATAACCTTATTTCCCTCATCACAGGGTTGTGAAACACTTATCATATTATGTTTGAACCCATCAACATATAATATTTTCCAAGATTTAATTTTCTCATTCTTGATGATGGATGATCCCACACATTAAATCCTCAGAGATTCATCATTTCCATATGTAATTGTTCCTTCTTTGAAGTCTTTCACATTCTTCATAAAATTTTAGTCTCATGTCATATTTGAAGAAAATGCATTATCAAGAATCCATGGATGTTCTCCTTTTGTAGAGTTCAAGGAATTTTTAACAAAAAGATCTTTGAGTTCTTCCTTTTACTTCTTTACCTCCATCTTGTGAGATTTGTTAAGAACCTTTTGTTTTTCTCGCAACAAAACAAGACATCCCTTAGAAATATGTCTAGGTTTTTCACATCTTTTACAAATAGTTTCCAATTTTTGGAACCTATTTTCAATTTTCACACTTTACTTCTCATATTTATTTAGAACATTCTTCTCGTACATCCCTTTTTGAGATGACCAACTCCCCCTTCAACCGTGTCTTCCATAACTTGTTGTATAGTTGGTTGTTATTGACTAAACCAACATATGTTTGCAATCTGTCTGAATCCAACACAACACTACAGTAACCATGGAATGAATATTTCTCTATGAAACTTTAATACTGACGGGACTTGTGAACATTATTCTCAACAACCTTGTTAATAGAACTCTTCTAACCATTAACCTTCATGTTTTCAATCATAACATTCTTCTTCAGCTCATATTTTTGATTAGACGTATCAGAACCCGAAGTACCAGAAGTCTTTTTGGACTCAGTAATTTTATATACTTCTTTTTTTCAGCATTGATAACATTGGCCACATATATAGCCTTTATTACTTTTTTCTTATTAGAACCACTTCTATATTTCCTGTCACCCTTTTAAGATAACTTTTTTGGATCTATATTAGGTTCATTTATACTAGAACTTTCACCATATTTAAAGATATACTGTTTGAAACTGATATTTATTTATTTATATTTAGAATGTTTATATTGGAAAAGTTCCAACTCTTCTTCTTTTAACTTCATATTTACTTCAATATAATCATTACGTTTTTTTCCTTCTCAAGAGAATTCTTTAGATCGTCAATCTCCTTTTACATCTTGAATTTATCATTATGGAAATCTTCTTGATTCTTTAATGTTGAATTTTAATTTATTAACTTCTTTTTTTCCTTCTCAAGCTTTCTGATCTTCCTCAAACATTATTTCAACTCTTCTTTCAGATGATATTCAATTTGAGATTATTTTTTTAGAATTTTTTATCCCATAATCTTCAGTATTTACAGATGCAATAAAGGTATTCTCTCTTGTTTTTTCAGAAAATAATTTCTCAGATTCATCTTTGATATCTTCTTCATCTTCATCATTAGATAAAAATGTTCTCCTCTTTTATTTGAAATTTTATTTATCCTTCCACTATGAAAAAATATTTATCTTTTTCAGCTTGTTTCTTCCACGGCCATCTTGGATTTCTGTCATCATCATCACTGTCTTCTTCTTTATTGTTTGGAGGATAGTTATCCCTAATGTGACCAATGGCTCCACACTCAAAACATTTCAAGGGATGTTAAACCTCATAATTCCATTCACTTCTTTTTACATTCTTTGAAAACTAGGATAAAACATCATCAAAATTTTTACTTACCTAATCTTTATAATTGGATTCACCAACATCATCTTCAATTAAAGTCTTATTTGACTTCTCTCTCTTTACAGCCTTGAATGAGATTTGTCAATCATCTTTTGTTTTTCTCTTGATAGTCTTCTCCCATATCATTTCAAAAGTAATGAGAGTGATATGAAAATCATCCAGAGATATTGTTTCAGGGTCTCTATCATCTAATCAAGACACTTTAGCATCTAAATTGTTAGTTATAATTTTAATGATCATTTAAAAAACTGTAGAATCCTCAAATTTTTCACCAAGACATATAATTGTATTTATAATATCATTTATCCTGGTAATGAAGTCCCCAACAGATTTAGATTCTACCATTTTCAAGTCTTCATACATCAGCCTCTAGATTTGTAGTTTTTCCTTATTCACTTTTGTATTTCCTTCATAGAAGTTCTGCAGTTTTTCCCAGATTCCATTGGCTGTAGAAACACCTTTCACTCGTAAAAATTCACGCTTAGAAAGAAGTAATATTAACACATTTTATCTCCTCCATAATTCTAAAGATTCTTCTTATAGATAGGAGTAAAAGTATCCTTTTCATCAATAACAGGAAATCCATCTGTTGTAGTATCAAGAAATTCATATCCATGATACATAATATAAGGAATCATTCTATCATTCCAGATATAATAATTTTTAACATCAAATATCAAAGTCCTATTACAATTCACACAATTCATAATCTCCATCACCACTTCTCTTCAAAACATAAGCAAATAACAAATGAAGGGAACCTCCCTCTGATACCAATTGATGTTCCCAATCAGGATCTAAGTATCACTAAAAGGGGAAGGGGGAATCTATGATATCTTTTTATTTTATATGTTTCCTTATTTTTGAAACATCCTTCACCTCCTATTAAATATTTTTTTCTATAATGAACACACACAACCATATAAACACAAGATTTACAACGTTCACTACTAAAATGTGTAGCAATATCCTTGTTATGGTACAGAAATAATCCAACACCACACAATCCACTATAAAACAATCCTTTGTTGTGGAATACAATGAGTATGATATACCATTACACTCAGGTAGAACTTGGAAAAAAATCTGCAAGTATGTATGCAACCTCTTAGAGAAAATAGGTAATTATAGTATTTCAGTGCTTCTTTTTAATTGAACAGGTGTATTCTTTAAGTACAAATCTTCACATTACTTCCCAATAGTCGATAAGAACTATCATACACCCAACATAATGCTAGAAAGGTATCCAAATATTTCACGCACCCTTTTATGTGTCTTGTGTGAAAAATTTATGTCACATTTGCAAGATTCAATATTTGTTGGGAAACACCTCTTGCGTGGATCTTCTCTCTTGCGCACAACTCTCTTCTTGAACACAACTCTATTTATTTCATGAACACAACTCTATTTTTTCATGCACACTCGTTTGGTTATTATTTTTCCAAACCTAAAATCATAGTATTTCATTATTTGTAAAGCACATTTAGTCTGATGGGTCACCTCTTATTTATAGACCTCATTGACCCCTGTGCGCAGAAACCCTGATGTGTCGCACAAGATCATAACTTGTCGTGCAATACTCTATCTAAAGTCGCATTGTGTGCGTAAGTCACACGTCATGAAAAATACCATTTGAAATCACCTTGGGCTCATAAGTCTCATTCACTCCAGCCTCATATTTCGTTAACTTCTTTGAATTTTTTTGTGCACTTCAAGCCTTTACCATTTTTTGAAGTTTGGACCTCAAAACATGCCTCACGCGCAAAACCCCATTTTACATCACCTTTGGTGCGTAATTCTATTTCAAACCATCCTATTCATTCGCGGTCTTATTGAATCATTCAAGCACTTCCATCCATTTCCATTTTTCAATTTTTGGATCCTGAATCATGCCTTTTGTGCAAGATTCCAACCTACCTTCAATCTTGTATGCAAAAACCAATCTTGCGCACAAAACCCCATTCTATCGTCCAAGACTCTCCATTGCTAGATTTTGATGTTAATATCATTGAAAAACACTTGCACGCAATATAAAAAGCCATATTCAATAATTCACACAACATCCTTTTCCAAAACATGTTTCTTCGTCACCCATTTTTCAGGTCAATAAAATTTGAAATCACTGGAAAACGTCACAACATTAAAACGATATTTTGTGCCACCATCAGATCGTCCATTACTTTGTCATGTTCTATATTCACTATATCACATAACCATTATTCAATTCTCAACATTAAATCTACTATCGTGATATGTATCATTTGATCGAACATCTTTAGCATCATCAGATTTTCAATGCGAAGTACTAAAACATCACTATCTTCCAACAACATCATTCTTTCCAATCAAAACATCATATGAATGGCATCACCTTTACTCTAACATTCTTCATAAGGATTTCACCATTTGTTCTCCAAATGTATGATATTTCTGAAATAAAAATCTGAAAATCGTCATCTGATTTAATGTCCTTTACAATGTGAATTGATTTATCTTCATTGAAAACAAAAGAAAAAACTCTATAATAGAAAAATCTTGTTACGTTCTTCTCCAACCCAATTTCTCCCAACACATATCATTATCTCATCCTCATTTACAATGATGGTTTTATTCATGGAGTGTGATATACTAGAGAATATATTCTATAAGAGAGAATTATTTAACAACTTTATCATTCTATTATTGTATAAAATCAATGAATTGGTGGGATGTGAATATCCAACGGAATTTCCCATTTGAGTTTGTGGATTCCACTATAAATTCATTTTTGTTAAATTTTATATGAATTTGATTTCTCTAATGATGTAGGAATAATTATTAATGGATATAAATATAATATAATTTCTTATATTGGTTATCATCTTATTAATTGTAAAATAAATTTACTGTTGTTAAAAAATCTTTCGGTGATGTCTTCCCATTGAGCATAAATTTTTTAAATAGTTTTGATTGCCCAGAGGTCATTTGGTAATCAAGTAACATTCATAAGTAGATAAAAACTAATATATGGGGCTTGAATTTGTTTTCTAGTCAATATATATATATATATATTATTTTAATTCTGTAGAAATTCGATAATTTTATGAGTAGAAATATTTTCGCATTAATAAAGGGGGCGTTTGAGGATCATGTTTGTACACCGCTTTCTTTTTTAGATTATTTATTTTAGTCTAGAGTAATTATATTTAATATAAATGACTTGTAATTATAGTATTAATATGATTTTTTCATATTTATATTAATTTAAATAATTTCAAATCCCAATCTCTAATTAAAAAATTTAACAAATATCAAATTTAAAAAGTGAAAATTTGATAGCTCAGTCTGCAACCTCTTGGTGACAGAACCCCATGCCAACCACCACAATACATTTTAATTGGGAAATTATGGATTAGTATAATGTGAATGAAAAACCCAATGTCACTCTCCTATGTCTTATGTTGATGTGGATGTGAGGGAGACTAAAAGTGATAGTGAAGGGTTCACCGTGAGACCCAGCACGGGGGCCAGAACTCATCCACTTGTATGTACATACGGATGGATCTTGTGTTCCTATGGATTTCATCTACCAAGATAGAAAAAATATGATATCTAGAACATTCCAAAAAGTTAAATAGCTATGTGGAAACTCCATCACTAAGTCATATGTATCCTCAGAATAATATAGGCCAATAAGGTCAATGGCGACTTTGAGTTTCATAGTATTTTTCCATTAGCATCGGGTGTTCGAGCATCTAAAATTGTAATGTTATTTAGGGTTAAATACATTTTCATAATGGAGCGGTCTTATATTATAGTGATTAATAACATAGGGAAGACCTCAGAGTGCGATGATAGTTACACAGGTATGGCCTTCATGCTATGAATATGGAGTACGGGTAATGCTTCCATAATAGTTTTTTAAAGAGCAAAGATGAACCCATCTTGGGATGGCTATGGTGAATGAAGGACCATTGCACTAAGTCTCAATATTATCAGAAAAACTGTAATGGATGTTGGTGGTGTGGACAATTGAAAGGGTTAACATGGCCTACCTATGAGGGGACAAGGGCCTCAGAACTAATCGGGCAAAGTGGGATTGTTGTTCTCCTAATACAAGTACCGGGATAAATCCACCAGTGGTGGCAGGGGACACTAGAGGCATAAAATATATCACTCTTTAATTAGTCCCTAGAGTCCTCACCCAATGATGGAATCAGGTGGTTTGGATCATGTCTGGTGGAGCATTGATAATTCCCCCCTAATCTTCTACTTGGGGGAATAGTTAATGCTGGCATTGACATAGCCTAGTGGGATGACACCATGGTGGATTCCAAGTAGTAGTTATAGCCATTTTGACTCAGGAATTCCCCATCTATTAGAGCATTGGAGTAATTCATTAAATCTATATGAGGAGAGACTCTTAAATTAGTTATTAATTTGAATGTGGGTGGATTCCCCTAGCATGACCCTCAAGTGAAGAAGTATCAGTGAGGCAATGCTGTATCTAGGTTTTGGTGGTCTATATCCATTGGGGGAATGATGACATCCTATTCAAAATGGTTCATGAGAGTGCATATACCCCTTTTTTGGATGATCGTAGGAGGAATGATGAGGCATCAATTTCCTAGAGATGAAGTCAAGTTAGATTACATTTTGTGTGGGTCCTATAAGACATGTGGATTATACCATCAGTATATGTACTAGGAAATAAATCCATGATTCCCAACTTCATAGAATTTTCAAAATATAAAGAGGTCTCCACAATGATAATCTCATAGAGAGAGGATTCCCAATTTCCTACTACAACAAATTTATGTTGAGCACTATAGAGGGAATAAATTTTTAATAGTGGGTACTAGTTCTAAATGTTTAAAACTAATAATATTCTAATCTTCTGGTTCCCATGACATTACTAAACCCCATGTTGTGAAGGAATGTTTCACATTAGATTCACATTTCTATTTCTAATGATTTCAATGGGGCCCTCCTAAACATTGAAATTAATGAACACAATTGATTAATTTTTACTCACATTAAAACATTCCAAAGGATATTGAATTTCATCACATTTATTAGAAATGTATGATTCATGAGAAAAACTTGATGATGGTATGTTAGTTTTTCCTTCAATAGATTATTCGTTGGAGCTCGTTGCCTAGTCTGTGTCTCCCTCATTGACTTGATTCAGATTTGTGGAACACATTACCATTTCCATATATTTGTGGAAGATGGTTGATTATAATACTTATTACTAGTAGGTAAGAAACCATTGATTATGCATTTATCGAGGTTTTTTCATCAATAGGTATGGCTGGATATTGGGTGCATTTGTTACCTATGAATCTTCCTCATGGGACGGAATCCCATATGAGGCATCCTAGGAATGGAACCCAAGGAATCCCATGTTGATAAATAGGGATATATTTAATCTGGTTATAGTATTACAAGGCTTTTTTACCTCAATAATACATCCTTTTCATTAGTTACGTGTTTTGGGTTAGTTCACTAGTTCTACATCCTTTGAATATGAATTAGGATTTTTATGTGAGATGGATCGGAGAATGAGTTTAACATCATGTGGAGATAAAAAATATAGATCATAACACCCAATGGAGGTGGAAAATGAGTTGTGGATTATTACATCCTATATTGTTATATCTTGGAGGTGTGTCCTAAAGATGGATGATGTCACACCAAGATAGTTTACCAATGGATCTGAATTCCATATAGAAGTGGATCTTGGAGGTTTTTTCCAAGGGGGATGATCTGAGAAATAGATTGTTTAAAAAAATCACAACACCCCACAGTTTAGGATCTAGTATGTGTGTACCTTGGACGGAATATGTCACACATAGATAGTTTTCCAATGGATTAGAATGACTGATGAAGGCGAATCAGGGAGGTTACTCCCTCAGAGGGAATATTTAACGCCTTGAAAACATATAAATGGAACAAAATTCCTTATGGATTTGGATCCATGATGTATTTCTATATGAGGGAAGATTCCAGACAAAGATATTTTTCTAATAGAACAAAATGACCCATGGATTCAAATCCATTAGGTGTGTCCCAAGGAGTGTAAATTTCGAACCTGGATTGTTTACCATTTGATCTGAATTCCATGTAGAGGAAGATCTAGGAGGTGTGTCTATAAGATTGAAAATTTCACACCTTGATAGTTTCCCAATGGATTTTAACTCTCCATGTAGGAAGATCTAGGAGGTGTGTCCCTTGGAGGGAAAACCATGAGTTTACTATTATCTAGATTTATCCTCTTGGATGCATCCAGAATTTCTAGTTTCTAATATAGGGATTAAATAATAAATAAATAATTTTTATAGATTAAAGTCATGTGATAGGATTGATCCATGCGGTATAATGTCTTTGGGTATGGATTCTCTTGCAGGAAAAGGACAGACAACAAGGAATTGTGTTGGGATTAAATATATATTATTACATTCATAAGAGGATATCTCTTGGATGAATGATATTGGTACTACACATTGAGATTCTCTAAGTCGAAGGATTTGTGGATCTAGGTGAGAGTGGGTAGAATCCAATGTTTTTTGTACATATGGAATTAAATTATCCTCGCATAGGGTAATGATATAGTTTTATTTCATGTACTAAGGTTGTTTCCATGTAGTTTATAATTATATATCTTAGTCAAGGAACATGGATGTTTTATGTCACACTTCTCAGACCTAGGGGACTCATTTATTACCCATATATAAAACATGGCCACCGATCATCCACATTTTATAGGGGAAAGGAGTTAGAACTACCATGGAAGAGTGGTCAATCACATCGTTTAAATGGGAGTCCATATGATTAGATGAATTAGGGTTTAGAGTTCCAATGCTCAAAAAAATATGTATGGGTAAGAGGTGCACAAGAGGCTTGGGGAATGTTATATATGGGACTAAGAAATTGTTTCACACAACTTGGATGGGATGGGAGAAAGAGTTTTTGGAGAAGTGGAATAAAAAAATGGGGAAATAATGGAGAAAGGAGGAATGGTTGCATGCACAATTGGGGAGGTGCATAGGATCAGTCTTGTAAAGCCCCGTAAATTTCAAGGAAATTTTTTTTCTTAAATTATTTGGGATTTTACGAGATCTCAGTTTCTAACAGGACCTGATTCTGAGGTCCAGTGTGCCCGGAATAATTTTACGATGTTTAGCTCGGGAACCTTCAGTGAATGAACGAGCGGGTTTTTTTCAATCTTTTGAACTGGTGTTTGGAATTGAAATCTGAGGGCACCGATGAAATTGCATTGGCGGTAAATGCTTAAGATGGCCTTTACCAAAGGTACGTTTTCTCAGGAGGAGTTGTTAAAATTTGGGGATTAACAAATAATTGAATAACATTTGTCGTACAAATTTTATTCCTAACATAAGTGTTTTTTTCCTAGGAGTGGGAGTTGGGGAGGGACCCACTAGATACTAACTACCAATGAGAGGTTAAAGGTGGGGTGGGCCCACATGAGCCAAACCCTTCACATTCCCCTAACCCCTTAAACTTCCCATTAAGCCCTCCCTTGTATTTCATTGTGACTTCTCCTCTTCCACTTTAAAAATGCCACCACATACTAATTTAATTAATTGAACCTCTTTAATTAATTGAATTATGTGTTGGAATTTTGAAAGTTTGAAATGCTTGGAAAAATAATAAAATAAGGGTAGGCCTTATTTTATTTGGTTGTCTTGTTGTGTGAGGATTTTGGGAGAGAACTCTAATTCCCTTGAAGAACATCATCATTATGCGAAGAACATCTCCACTTCAATGAAGATCGCTAATTCTCTGACAAAGAATTTCGACTCGGAAGTTTTGGTTTTCTCCATCCTTTTCCTCCTTCATGACAAGGGAGGAGACGCCGACGACGACGGAAATGACGCCAACGTCCATGGTGCTTGACAACCGCAAACTTCCTTCGAGGTAGGGGTGTGTTTGGATTTGGGTAATGATATGTTTTCTTTCCATGTTGTTGTTCCTATTAAACCTCTTGTTATCGGACTAATTCGGAAGGGACCGGACCAAAATAACATGGTCTGATTCCTCCGCCGTTCTTGTGAAATTATGGAATTCATCGGCCATTCTTGTGCGGTGAATCAAGCTATGTTTTCGGAACCAATCGGAGGCCCTAAAACATCGTAAATGGCCTCATAGCATCAGGTAAACCTAGTAGAGGAAGTTTCATACAAAACGGATCATCAGAACGAAGATCGGACACCTCGAGAGGCGTGCTGGCTAGAGGCGTCGTTTTCTGGAAAATTCCAGAATACCCGGCGTGTATTCTAGGGGCACACGCTATGTAGTAAAAGCATATTTTGGCTTCCATTTCAGACGTTAGAAAAGAAACACATGGAGTGTGATTCTAGATACTCGACGTGTACTCTCCACACTGTTTTTATAAGGAGGCTTCAATGGTCATGGCATGTATTCAGGGAAAATACATGGACAGTGACAAAAATACATAGCCAAGAAACACGGTGTGTATTCACTTCATAGAAAGGTAGGAGAAGCTTCGCAGGGCTCGGAGATTAATTTAGGAGATACATGGACATGGGCAGAACCATGAGGCCAAGAGGCACGACATGTACTACCTTCGCCATGGTAGAAGTGGCTTCGTGATGACTCGGCGTGTATTCCGGGAATACACGGACACGGGGTGGAGTACACGGGCATGTACTCCACCTCACGGCCAGCCATGGCCAGGGCACATGGAACCGACCCTAGAGGCTTGGACACGGCATGTAAACATACCACACGCAATGTAATTACTTAATTACATGACCAGCTCTACGACACATGCCATATCACATGGGAAAAACCCGGTGTCTGATGACATGGTGTGTATCGCTTACCTACACTCCGTGTACTTTAGAAAAATGGCTTGGTCATCTTGTTCTCCATGACTTGGGCATGTTTTTCTTGGTTTTTCCCCTATGACGTGGGACAGAACTATGAGATACATAAAATCTGGTCTTCGTGATAGTTGATGTATCGATCATTGACGCAAGGAGCAGACCCTACGGCAATCGAATGTGCTGTGTGTGGAAACCCTAGAGCTAGCTGCGACTGCGATGACGATGAAGACTGTACTAGGATCCTACATGGGTTTGTAAGTGAGGATGACTATACTTAGATCCTTCATGGGCTCGACAACGATGACGACTGTACATGGATCTTACATGGGTTCGACAGCGATGGTTACTGTACTTGGATCCTACGTGGGTTCGACAGTGACGACTTCTATACTTGGATCCTACATGGGTTTGGAAGAGGAGATGATTCATAGGCTACTTCTAATCATCTCCACCCCTATTCATGATTAGTATACCTGTGTGAGATGAGTCTTGACTTTAAATCATTTTCTTCGATATGATTGAGTTGCTTTCTTGTGTGGATTGGGTTGTGCTTTCCTCTGTGGATTGGGTTGTACTTTCCTGTGTGGACTGGGATAAACTTGAGCTCGGAAGTTGGAGCCGAACTGGAATTGATGACTTAGGTATATGTATGGGAATATACCAAAGTAAAGTTGGTTGATACTTCATGTTTTTATCCTTCCTTTGTGGTTTATCATTTTGGGATTCTGGGAGACATTTCGGGGGTTACGGGGTCCCTACTGAGTATCGTATACTAAACCCTTCACCGGATATGCCCGCACTACGTTGTGTTAGTTGCAGACGATGGACAGCGCTGATCTTGGTTGAGACCTGAGGAGCGGGATGGTATACGGAGGTGGAGTATCAGGTTGGACGTACACAGTGAGGACGGACGGATTCAAGGAGCAGAGGGGACCATCTGTACTCACCCTTCATGTGGGAGTTCCGGAGGATGACTTGGTGGTCGATGCTTTACTTTACACCTGTTGTACTTACTTTTCTCAGTTGTACTATACTTTCAGTTGGGTTTGTATACTAGCCCATTTACTTTCCAGCACTTCCTTTGTTTTCAGTTTACTTAGTGTTTACTTCAGCTTGTGTACTCTGGGGTGTTTGTTTTCTTATATAAAGGAAATACCTTCCCTTTTATCGGGATTTACGCCTTTGGTGCTAGTCTCCACCCCCTGGCCTATGGAGGTCGGGCTTGGGGTAGTCAGGGCACGGGCCCCAAGGACGGGTCGTGAAAAATTGGTATCAAAGGAGTTGGTTCTACCGCAGAACTCATGACTCTGATAATTTCTTCTGTGTGAAGCAATAGTGTTTAGTGTGTTGAGTGTGGTTATCAGTCTAGGGATTCCTGTGTTGGTGCGGCGGTCGATGTATCCATACACAAGGACCATGACTTTTGATTTCCAACCCAATGCACGAAAACATTGATTGAATGTGTGTTTCAAAAGTTTTCTTTGTGATTTCTTTGTTTCAGCTCACCATGTATACTGTATTAAGTGTGGCGCACCTGTTTCTTTTTAGGATGGACCCACGATGACAACCAGCTAGGGTTACGAGCTTTGTGCGAGACAAAAACCCACCTAGTGATGAGGCCTCAGTGTAGGGCCCCATTACAGCGGAGGCACTGGCGGAACCTCTACTAGCCGAGCCACTGATGCCACCAGCCCCAGCAGCTGAGAGTGCACGTCGCCTACGTGCACTGCACGAGTTTTAGCATTAGAGACTGCCCAGGATCTGTGGGGATACAGACCCTCAGGTAGCCAAGGATTGGATGGAGGTTGTTGTTCGAGTCTTCAGATTAGTAGGGACATGACCTGACCTCATGGTGATCCTTGCGACGAGTCTCTTGCATGCGGTAGCAGGTAGATGGTGAAGCCTGATTCTCCAGGTGAACGATGAGGAATCTCTCCTCTGGTCGGACTTCGATAGCCTTTTCCGCTCGGAGTATGTTCCAGCCACCATCTGTGTGGTGTGCATCTAGGAGTTACTACAGTTGCGGCAGGGCATCATGACAGTAGTTCAGTACTCGGAGAGGTTTACCGATCTCTCACGCTACTCCACGGACATGGTACGAGACCCATTCTTCAGGGCATGGACCTTCGAGCAGGGACTGAGGCATGAGATTAGGGCATCGATGATCTCCCTCAACATTCCGACACACGCAAGAGTAATGGAGTGAGCCCTTCTTATGGAGATATTTCTTGACGAGCCTTCACCAGCAGCGAGACCTACCGCAGGGTGGCACGTAGCAGAGTCTTCTGCAGCCGGCAGTAGACAGATGTCGGAGAGGTCCAAGTGGACCAGACCATCTGGTGGACAACCTCAGGATACTGGATTGGAGGTGCAGAACAATCGCAGCAGAGCCAGTCATTTGAGAGGTAGGCAGTGCTATGCATGCGGCGGTCATGGACACATGGCTCGTGACTGCCCGACCCGCCATGTAGGGGACCAGCAGATAGTTGAGGGACCACCCAGGTAGAGGTAGAGGATCAACCATGGCGGTCTATAGGGAGATGGTGGACGAGGCAGAGGAGCTGGCCAAACAGTGGGTGGTGGGCGACACTTTGAAGCTCTACCCCCACCACCACCACCACCACAAGGAGGTCCACCCTGACCACATGGAGCTGGCTGATAGAGGCAGGCTCAGCTTTAGGCAGTGGAGGCCTATGACCACGGTGCACCTGAGATGACTCGAGGTACTATCTGTGTCTACTCCACCCTTGCTGCATTTCTTATAGACACAAGAGCGAGTCATTCTTCCATTGCTGCTGCCCTTGTTCGGAGCTCAGAGATTACGATAGATCCATTGGCTCGATCCTTATGGGTAGAGACTCCTACGGGAGCAGACTCGATGATTACGCACTGGTGCCAGCAGTGTGAGATTACTCTAGGAGGAGAGAGCTTCGGCTGAGATCTTCTTGTAGCGGCATCAAGGCCTTACGAAGTCATCTTGGGCATGGATTGGTTATCTACAGTCCATGCTCAGATCAACTTTATTAGGCGTAGGGTGCGGTGTGTCCGCACCGATGGGAGCAGGTTCACCTTAACTGGCTAGAAGGTAGTCTTTATAGTGTAGGATGGACTCATGCAGAGGAGAGGATAGCTGATCACTCATCAGTTGGCTAGGATTATACTGGGAGCAGTTGATGTGATGAGTCTGAGTTTTCCTGTTGTGGTGGATCAGTTTGTGAACGTTTTTCCTGACGACGTTCCAGGACTACCTCCTCACATAGTGGTGGACTTCTATATTGACATGTACCCAGGGATAGCCCCGATATCTACTCCATAATATCGAATGGCTCCCACTATGCTTCGAGAGCTATGGGTATAGCTGGAGGACTAGCAGGGAAACAGATTCATCTGACCCAGTGTTTCACCCTAGGCATCCCCGATTTTGTTCGCCCATAAGGCGGACGAGAGCTTGCGACTGTGTGTCGATTACTATTTCTTGAATCAGGTGACTATAAAGAAAATGTATCCACATCCAAGGATTGACGACCTCTTCAATCAGTTCAGGGGATCACGATGGTTCTTGAAGCTAGACCTCAGGTCAGGCTATCATTAGCTTAGAGTTCGAGATGAGGATGTGAAGAAGATGACCTTCAGGTGTCGGTATGGCCATTATATGTTCTTGGTTATGACTTTCGGCATAACCAATGATACAAAACTATTCATGAGTCCCATGAACAGGATCTTCTAGCCTTACCTCAATCATTTTGTTGTAGTCTTAATCGAAGACATATTGATTTACTAGACTACTTAGGAGGAGCACGCCTAC
Source organism: Viscum album (assembly GCA_963277665.1). Taxonomy (NCBI): domain Eukaryota; kingdom Viridiplantae; phylum Streptophyta; class Magnoliopsida; order Santalales; family Viscaceae; genus Viscum; species Viscum album. The sequence continues at coordinate 2,077,479,714 of OY728143.1, read as the reverse complement.
CACTTGCTAATTGTACCAGAGACACTCCGAGAGCACCAGGTTTATGGTATTCTCTCATAGTGTCTATTCTGGATTTGATAGGTCCACTTCTTGGGACACTTCATCTCTTAGGTGGGAGTTGCGTTGGATCCTGCGAAGATCGAGGTAGTGCTAGATTGGGAGCCACCCAGGATCATGGCGGAGGTGCGGTGTTTCGTAGGTATGGTTGTGTACTATCAGAGATTTGTGCTATACTTCTCCAGAGATGAAGCACCACATTCGGCTTTGAAGAAGAAGGGGAAACCCTTCGTATGGTCATATAGATGTCTGTAGAGCTTCCAGGAGCTAAGGCAGAGATTGACCAATGCACCCATCTTGAGGCTACCAGAGGAGGGAGTAGGGTACGTAGTTTACTACGATGCATCAGGGACTGAAATCAAGTGTGTCCTGATGTAGGAGTGGGTCGTTATCGCCTATGGATCATGACAGTTGAGACAACATGAGCATAACTACACTACCCATGACCTGGAGTTAGCAGCAGTGGTCTTCGCCTTGATGATGTGGAGGCACTATCTGATGGGTGAGTTATTTACAGTCTACTATGACCACCAGAGTCTCAGGTACATATTCTCATAGAAGGAACTGAACCAGATACAACAATGACGGCTCGAGTTCCACCAACACTATGACTTTTAGATAGACTATACTCCTGGGAAGGGGAAAGTAGTAGGTGATGCTCCCAGCAGGAGGACGGGCATTCAGCTACTTGGAGAGGCGATACAGCAGTTAGCCTCTTTATAGATATCCTTTGTTAATAGATATGTAGAAGCCTTTCTACAATCGCTCACAGTCACTCCTCCAATACTTCAGTGGGTTAGAGAGGCACAGTGTGGGGATGTGGAATATGAGACGCGACATGCACAAATATCCTCAAGACTGGCACCTGATAGATTTTTTGTTGGAGGAGAGCACATCATCCTTTTCAGAGGACGTACCATGGTACCAGTTGCACTACAGGAGGAGGTGGTGAGAGAGTTTCACACTACCCCATTGGCAGTACATCCAGGAGTAGCGAAGATGTACCAGGGTCTCAGACGACAACACTGGTGGATGGGTATAAAGAAGGATGTGGCAGAGTTCATTTCACAATGTCTCACCTACCAGTAGGTGAAGGTGGAGCACCAGGTACCCGTAGGCTCGGTATAGCTCTTAGAGGTCCCAAAGTGGAAGTGGGATGAGATATCTATGGATTTCGTGACGGGACTTCCACATACTTCTAGAGGACATGACTCCCTCTGGGTGATCGTCAACCGACTCAACAAGTCTGCCCACTTTCTACCTATCAGAGACCAGGGCTCAGTGGAGAGCTTGGGATGCCTCTACATTCAGGAGATCATATGGCTTAATGGTGTACCATCGGCTATCGTCTCCGATCAAGATTCTCTCTTTACATCCTGACGTTGGAAGGGGTTTCATGAGGCATTTGGGACGCAGCTATGCCTGAGCACCACCTTTCACCCTCAGACAGATGGTCAGATGGAGAGGACCATTCAGAATCTCATGTAAATTCTCTGTGCATGTGTCCTCATCTTTGGTCAATACTGGGAGGATCACCTACCTTTGGTGGAGTTGGCATACAAAAACAACTACCACACCACCTTCGGGATGGCACCATATGAGGAATTGTACGGACGACCTTAAAGATTACCTCTGTGTTGCACAGACCCTGGGGAGTCAGCCCTTGTAGAACCAGAGTTGGTCCAGGACATGACAGAGAAGGTACAGATCATCCAGGAGCAGATGGGGACTGCTCAGAGCCGACAGAAGTCCTATGCTGATAGGAGGCGGAGACCACTAGAGTTAGAGGATGGCGTCCACTTTTTTTCTTTTGGGTCTCAAATTGACGTGGATTACGGAGATTTGGCCGGGGCGGCAAGTTATCTCAACTCTTCATTGAACTATTCCATGTTCTCAGTAGGATATGCGACGTGGCTTATCTCCTAGCTCTTCTACCTCAGTTGCACCGAGTGCACGACGTCTTCCACGTATCTCAGTTGAGCAGATACGTGCATGACCCGACACATATCATTGATCACGGGGAGCTCAAATTGACGATGAGGAGACTTTTGTGGAGGTCCCAGTGGAGGTCGAGGGTTGTAAGGAGCGGTTCTTCCGTGGATGGTTGATTCCACTAGTGTGCATCAGGTGGCAGCATGAGAACCTCCAAGAGAGCACATGGGAGAGGGAGGCTCAGATGTGTGCTCAGTACCCTCATGTGTTCCCCTATTTTGTGATGTATCTTAATGGGGACACAAATCCATGAGGTGGGAGTAATTTAAAGACCCATAAATTACATGGAAATTTGTTATCTTATATTCTTTGAGATTTTACAAGTACGCAGTTTCTGACGGCACCTGATTCCGAGGCCCGGTGTGCCTGGAATCATTTTCCAATGTTTAGCTCGGGTATGTTCAGTGAACGAACGAGCTGGTTTTTTATATCTTTTGAACTGGTGTTTGGAATCGAAATCGGAGGGCACTGATGAAACCTCAGCAGTGGTAAATGATTAAAAGTACCTTTACCAAAGGTGCATTTTCTTGGGAGGATTTGTTAAAATTTTGGGATTAATAAAGAATTGAATAAAATTTGTGGTACTAATTTTCTTGCTAACTTATGTGTTTTTATCCTAGGAGTGGGAGTTGGGGTGGGACCCACTGGATACTAACTATCCATGAGAGGATAAAAGTGGGGTGGGGCCTACACGAGCCCAACCCTTCATATTACCCCTAACCCCTTAAATTCCCCATTAAACCCTCCCTTGTATTTAATTGTGACTTATCCTCTTCCACTTTAATAATGCCAACAGACATTAATTTTATTAATTGATCCTTTTTAATTAATTAAATCATGTGTTTGAATTTTTAAAGTTTGAAATTCTTGGAAAAATAATAAAATAAGGGGAGGCCTTATTTTATTTGGTAGGCTTGTTGTTTGAGGATTTTGGGAGAGAACTCTATGTCCTTTGAAGAACATCATCATTTCGCGAAGAACGTATCCACTTCAACGAAGACCGCTAATTCTCCAACAAAGAATGTTGACTTGAGAGTTTCAGTTTTCTCCATCCTCTTCTTCCGTCGTGACAAGGGAGGAGACACCGATGATAACGGAAACGACACCAACATCTGCGGCGCTTGAAAACCACAAACTTCCTTCGAGGTAGGGGTGTGTTTGGATTTTGGTAATGATTGGTTTTCCTTCCATGTTGTTGTTCCTCTTAAACCTCTTGTTACCGGAATAATGTGGAAGGCACCAGACCAAAATAACAGGGTCTGATTCCTCCTCCGTTCTTGTGAAATTGTGGAATTCATCATCCGTTCTTGACCGGTGAATCAAGCTATGTTTTTGGAGCAAATTGGAGGCCCGAAAACATCGTAAATGGACTCAGAGCAGCGGGGTGACCAAGAAGATGACGTTTCGTAGAAAAAGGATCATCAGAACTAAGAACGGACACCTCGGGAGGCGTGCTATACCGAGGTGTCGTTTTCTGGAAAATTCAAGAATACACGGCTTTTCCTCCAGGAGCACACGCCGTGTAGTACAAGAATATTGTGGCATCCATTTCGGACATTTGAAAAGTAACACATGGCGTGTGATTCTAGATACTCGGCGTGTACTCTCCACACTGTCTGTCTGAGGAGGCTTTGATGGACGTAGAGTGTATTCAGGGAAAATAGACGAAAACAGACAGAAATACACGGCCAAGAAACACAGTGTGTATTCACTTCATAGAAAGAAAGTTGCGGCATCACAAGGCTCGGTGTGTAATCAAGGAGATACACGGACATGGGTAGAACCACGCAGCCAAGAGGCACGGCGTGTACTACCTTAACCATTGTAGAAGAAGCTTCGTGATGACTCGACGTGAATTCCTGGAATACATGGACACAGGGTGGAGTACACGGGCATGTACTCCACCACACGGCTAGGCATGGCCAGCGCACATGGAACCTACCCTAGAGGCTTGGACATGACATGTAACCATACCACATGTTGTGTACTTACATAATTACACAACCATCTATCTGACACAAGCCATATCACACGGGAAGAACCTGGTGTCTGATGACACGTCGTGTATCGCTTACCTATACGCAATGTACTTTAGGAAAATGGCTTGGTCGTCTTATTCTCTGTGACTTGGGAACGTTTTTCTTTATTTTCCCCTATGACATGGGATGTAACTATGGGATACAACAACTCTGGTCTTCGTGATAGTTGATGTATTGATCTTTGACTCGAGGAGGGGACACTCCGGTAATCGAATGTGTTGTGTGCGAAAACCCTAGAGATGGTTGTGACTACGACGACGATGACGACTTTACTAGGACCCTACGTGGGTTTGGCAGCGAGGAAGACTATGCTTGGATCATCCTTGGTTTTGGTAGCGAGGACGACTGTACATGGATCCTATGTGTGTTCGGCAGCGATGGTTACTGTTCTTGGATCCTACATGGGTTCGGCAGCGACCACTTCTGTACTTGTATCCTACGTGGGTTCGGTAGAGGAGATGATTCAGAGGCTACATCTAATCATATCCACCCTTCTTCATGATTAGTATACATGTATGAGATGAGTCTTGACTTTCAATCATTATATTCGATATGATTGACTTGCTTTCCTGTGTAAATTGGGTTTTGCTTTCCTGTGTGGATTGGGTTGTACTTTTCTCTTTGTACTAGGTTGAAATTGGGCTCGGAAGTTGGAGACGAACTAGAATTGATGACTTAGGTATATGTAAGGGAATATACCTAGGTAGATTTGGTTGATACTTTGCGTTTCTATCCTTCCTTTGTGGTTTATTCTTGGTGGATTCTGGGAGACACTCGGGGGGTCTCAGGGTCCCTCCTGAGTATCATATACTCACCCCTACACAGGCCATTCCCGCACTACGTTGTGTTGGTTGCAGACGACGGACATCGCTGATCGTGGTTGAGGCATGAGGAGTGGGACAATATACGGAGGTGTACTATGAGGTGGGACGTACATAGTGCGGACGGATTTATTAGAGGAGCAAAGGTGACAATTTGTACTCACCCTTCAGGTGGGAGTTCCGGAGGACGTCTTGGTGGTTGATACTGTACTTTCCAGCTATTGTAATTTCTTTTCTCAGTTGTACTGTAATTTCAGTTGGGTTTGTATACTGGCCCATTTACATTCCATCACTTACTTTTATACTCAGTTTACATAGTGTTTACTTCAGCTTGTGTACTCTGTGGTGTTTGTTTTCTTATATAAAGGAAATGCCTTCCCATTTATAGGGATTTACGCTTTTGGTGCTAGTTGCCAACCCCTGGCCTATAAAAGGCGGGCTTGGGGTAGTCACGACACGGGCCCTGAGGATGGGCCATTACAAGGGTCATGTATAGGAAGGTTCATTACTCACAACCAACTAGAATTAATTCTAGTTTTGATAGGATCATTCTACAGTAAGAAAAATAATGTTGGATACAAAAGGTGGTTTTCAATAAAATATTATCTACCTTGAGGACTCCATATTTCATTCATTCAATGACGAGTCAGGTTTCCATAAATGAGAGGATCATTTCATCTTCCAGAGAGCCTCCCCGAGGGAGGCATGAGTTTCTATTTATAGGTGAAATCCTCATCCGTGGGAGTGAAATACCTTAGTTGTGGAACTCATCTAACAAGTGGTACATTCCTTTTTATTTGGAGGGAAATCAAAAACTGTTCAACCCTTTATATCACCATTGGAACACAGAGGGATGGATATGTGATGAGGATCTATTCAAAGGTTCTTAGTTTCATGCAGCAAAGATATCATTTATTCATAGATCATGGTTTTTCTATTAGAGTTTTGAACATCCACGGAACTATATGCTGCCTCTCGTATGGATTTCAATTATGTGTAGAACTCAAAAATTTCATGCACACACACAAAAATTCTCCCACCCGGTTCATCATCCCTATAAAAGGCCTTCCGGGTGGGGTCTATTTTTGGATAACCCAAAACATTCCACTTGTGGCCTTAGAATAGAATTTGGCCCCAAAATCTATTATCAATCCTCACACATTGATACGAATTTAATAAATTCCAAATTAATTTTTCTACAAGAATGGTTTTTTATAAATTATTTATAAATTTTATATTTCATCCCATTAGATTTTTTTATGAATTTTCTTGTTGAAATTTGTGCCAAACATGTTTCGTATATTACAGAAAAATGAAAGGTAATATATTAATAATGTACTTGAAATTAATTGAATTCATAATTTATACTTCTATAATCTTAATAATGTCATAAATATAATTTTTATTCATAAAAAATTATTAAAACCATCCATGTATGCAAATTATGTAAAGTGAAATATTTTATTCATTGAAATGGCAATATGAACATAACAATTCCACAATTTAATTTTCGAATGGATGAGGGGAAGATAGATAACAATTTTTCAAAAATATTATGTAATTTTTATGTAATTTTTATGTTCATGTAATTTTATCAATACATTTATAGTTGTTCAGGTGGGGTGTCTTAGAAAAAGAGGATTTTAGGTTAGATATGGTATAATACTCAGGTCTAGAGCTTGAACCCTCTCATGAAACACCTCTTATAAATGAAGAAACTAAGGAGAATTCTTCTATCCAATGTGTAGTAAACATCATCAAGGTTTATAGGTTAAGTACCCTGGGGAGTGTTTTAAGGGAAAAATATTACAATGTTGGTTCTAAATGTGGGTGGAAGTGATCTCATACTATAGGGGAAAAATCTGGTATTTTTATTTGAAACCAATGTTAGGTGATTGGTAATGTTGGAATCATATAAGAATTTTGCAAGTTTTGTGAGAAAATAAAAAAGATATGTATTGTGTTGAATATAAAACCTAATAATTGATATATATATATATAAGGTATTATAATCATATTAATTTGTCAAAATTAGGGTCGTATTAGTTTACCCATTTTTCCTTCATTATATGTGATTAAATATTTGTAACATTAATTTTATTTTTTTATTAAAAATTTAAAATGGATTTTCATAAATAAAATAGAATTTGTGAATAAAAATAATTTCTATATTAAATCTAATTCGACGTCTAAATAATAAAAAATTGATTTTAAATTTCATCAAATGATATATTATGGGAAATGTTTTATACAAAAATAATTTTTTGAAAATTAGTTATTTTGATTCTTATTTCGTATTAATTTTTAATTAAATTAATTTTAATATATTATTCGTAAAAATATTATATTATATCAAAAGTAAATAATATACCATAAAAAGGGGATTCTTAACAACAAAAAATATTTTTTAAAAAAATAAGATAAATTATTAAACATTATCAAATCCTTTGTAGTTAAAATAAAATTTAAATTTTATTTAATATAATAATTGGTAAATTTATAAAAATAATCCTTATATAGTATATAATATTTTGAAAATTATATATATATATATATATATATGACCATACAATCTACATATTTTAAACCTAAATATTTTCATTTAACACCTATATATGATATAAAAAGAAGTTCTAATTAAGTGTTGTGAATTAACTAGTATGGATCTCAGTGTGTTTTTTATGAGAGTGATTTCCTTTCACCCAATATTAGTCAGAAAAAATGTTGGAAATTTTCTTGGGGTTCTGTTGCAACATTGAAATTGGTAAACTTGTTTTGATTTTACTTTATTTTATTAAAACATTATATAATAAATTCCAAGATGAAGGATTATTAATTTTTAAAGTATTCAGAGACAAGATACAAACATGTTTTTCATATTTCATGTGGAAAATAATAAAAAATATTATCAAAAAAATATTTTTTTCAATAAATACTATTCTAACATTCATTAATTGTAATATGGGGACCTTAAAATGTAATAAAGGGTAAGCTCATATGAAGAGCCAATGAAAGATTACTAAATACGATATCGTGAGTATATATGGTAAAAATATATTGTAGATTATGTATTTAATAGATATTATATTTTATTAATAAATTTTAAAAAAAATAAATCCTCAAAAAATAATAGAACCATAAGGACAATGATAATTGAAATTTTTATAAAGAAAATTCACAATGCAAGTAATTAATGATATTACCATTATGGCCTCAGACAAGACATCATGAATAGTAATGTAAAGTATTTCTCCATGACCATCACATTAAATAGGTTGGTAAAAACCAATTACATAACTAATGTGGCCACTCGTTTCTTAACATTATTCTTATTGATGCATTGAGGGGAAATCCATAATCGATCCCCACCCATCCCACACAATTATCCAAAGATTTATTGATATGTTTTATAAAAAATGTAGTATGTATTTAGTATGACTTATCAATCAATAAATATTCACATTGAATTAGGAATATAAAAAACCATTTTCCCAAGTAAATGAATTAACATTCATAGAAATATTCTATCCACTATATTTATTTGTGGAAATTGTGTTCAATTAACAGAATATTGAAATAATAAATATTTCAATGATACAAAAAATATGATTATAACATTTAAAAAAAATATTTATTGATATGTATGACAAATAATGTATTATCGATGAATTATAAAAGGATGAAAGAAGGATTTTATTTCATTAAAAGTGAGTGTTTGACATAATGGGACGTCTCATGATAATTATAGAGGAAAAAACAACCAAAACTAAAAAAACATTAATATTTTTTTCCTTAGGTCATTGGTAAAATTATTCTAATAATGATGTTAAAATAAATGACTATAATTTTTTCAAAAATTTAGAAAATAATATTTTACTTATTTTAATATTAAAGATAAATTTTTTTATAATAATATAATTATATTTTCATTGAAAAAACATATAAAATAGTGGATGAATATTAATATATAATAATGTTAATAGAGATAGGAAAATATAATCATGCTAAAAATATTAAAAAGAATATTCCATTACACTATTGTAAAAACTAAAAAATTACATATTCAGAAATGTATTAATAATTATTTTTAACCATTTGTAAAGAATTTATATTGTAGTATAAAAATAAAATAAAAATTATATAAAAGTAGATAATAATTTCAATTAATCATTTGAAATATATTGATATACAAGATAAATATTACTAGCTAAAAATAGAAAATACAGTTACTTTTTTAAAAATATTATTATTTTGGTCATTGGGTACTATAAAAATAAAATGTAGGAAAGAAATTATCCAAACCCATAAAGTAATAATATGAGACAAAAATAGATGTGTTTTGTTTAGAGAAAGACTATACAATTCATCTAAAACAAATTTAAACTTTAACAATCATGAATAGGAATGAAATTGTAAAATTAACCATAGAATCATTATTAAAATTTTTATCAAAAGATCATTTAAGGTGATAAATTAAAATTTAAATATAAAAAATTATAATTTTAAGTAAATGTTTGAAAAAAGAAAACTATATGGTTTTTTATACACTTTAAAAATGAAAACATGTAGTGAATAGAAAATATCTCACGATGAATGGAAATTCTTATGTGAAATCCTTATAGTTTTCAATATATATGAATAATAAAAGCATAAAATACATAACCATGTAATTATTTATAAAATCAACAATGTTTTATTTAAAAAAAATTCAAAAAATATTCTTATGCAGTAAAAACCTAATAAAATGGAATTATGTGGTGAATATAGGCTATATATCACAAAAAAAGGTGAGATGAGAAAACATTACCATAGATTCCTGTATTGGAGGATTCATTATATCCTCCTTAATAGTGTATGTTAATTTATTAAAAAAGTTATTCAGAACCATTTTCAAATAAATTTCATCTATTTGGGCAATTTTTATATCTTATGACATCCTTTCATTGCATTGTTTCTCCTCTATTAACCACTACTGGTTGTTCAATAAATTTATCAAAAATTACTATGATATTTTTAAAAGAGATAAAGCTCTTATTAAGGGGTTATATAATATATTGAATTATAATAGTTGAACTAATAATAATTTTAATCCTTATATGACATTTTGGAATAATCCATGTGTGGTAGTATTAGAAAAATGAACAATGTTATTTGTGGAGGTGGTAGTCTAAGAATACAAAATAATGAATTATAATTTAACTAGTGAATATATATAAATGAAAATAGAAAATAATTATTCCTTACATAATCATATTTATATCATTTATAACTTCAATATTCCGTAAATATTTCCTTATGAATATCCATGTAAATTAGAAATGGAAAACAAATAACATCGGTAAATAAAGGTAGTTTTCCACATGCACGCATGATCTACAATATCATTTTTTATATTGTGATGATGAAATCAGGATATGGTCAGCTGTAATTGGGTGGGGGAGTAAGAGAATCAGTGTTGTGGGATTTTTAAACCAATATATTGATTTTACACATTTTATTTTATATAATACTTTTGATTATAAAATTAGTGTCTTATTTTAATTATCATATACATGTATATTAAAACTAGTAATTGATAAAAATCTCAATTTTTATAAAATTATGTACTCTATAAAAGAACATAGAACTTTTTTAGGGTGATAACTAGTACACAAAATTTATTTTATAATGAGATACTCATTTATAATGGTTGGCACAGAAAAATATTTTTTCCAAGTGTGGTTCCAAATCATTAATTGGGGAAACAATCCTAGTTTTCTTAATAATTAAATTCCTAGTGTAACTAAATTGAGATTTTGGTTTTTAATAAAATATATATAAAAATTATTCGATATATTTATTCTTAATCAGAACAGCAAGATTGTTTTCCAATAGATCTGACTTCTTCTGAAATTTACATTGTAGAATTTTTCTTCTCCATATTGGAATCATAAAGACAATAAATAAAGTAATTAATCTTCTTAACTTGTATACATGTATATGGAGGCATCTTAGTTTCTCTTCAAAAATTCAATAGGAAAACTAATTTTATTTCTTTATATAAATACTTATTCTTCTCCAATTATTACTACTTATTTTTTCCACTTTTTCTTGGACATGTCCCTATATATGGTACCCATTCATATTTTTCATCCATCAAATACCTAGTCGTCCATATCATTTTCACTTGATAGTGTTCTATTATAATTTTTATATCTAACAATAGAGTAATTGAGATCTTTTTGTCATTCATTACCTTATACACCATCTATTGTCTTACTACTATGTCTGGTACTTATCTTTTATGTACCAACTTCATAATATGACACCTGTATACAAAATGAAAAAATCTCAACAATCATGGCTGAAAACATACTATGATAAGAACATTTTAAACAAAAAGTAACAAAAATTATATATCTCTCAACAAATAAATATCCCCATCAATGTTCATTTACCTCAAACATACACCCTTTTATGTATGAAATGTTTTATCAAAACTCGTGTAGGAGTGCGGGTATCATAATCAATTTACATGAAAAATATTTGAATTTATCTTTCAATTATTTGTTTTTTTACCAAATTAAATCCCTTTCATAAATAGATTAAATAATATTTAAATGAACATTCCTTAAATATCAGTATTAATGATCCTATATGACTTCCATAAATATAAAATAGAATCATGTTCCTTCATTCAATGATCGCTGAAGTGTTGAATGTTTAACTTATCTTCATAAAAATATTTTACCTTATAAAAAAGTTACATATATGAATAAACCATTCATTCAATGATGTTTTTTAGAATCTCCTCTTTTAGGATACATATATACGATATCATTTTAAAGAATCAACCAGCTAATTATTTCAAAATGTTAATCATTTTTTATTATTTGTATAAATCTTAAGCCTACATATGATATTATTTATATGATAAATTCTTGACATTATTCTCTAATTCCTTTTGATAATGAATTCTTATATTTAATTACAGCTTTACAGGTCTAATGAACATTATAGCTCTCTTCATTTTTAAATTTCATGTCACTATTAATTCATTATTATTGCCCAAAATTTTCCATCACCAAAAAAATCCATCCGATTATTCATCATTGTATTCAATTATATGAATATAATTTTTCAAATAAAATGATGCATACACCACATTCTGATATATATTTTTTAGTCCCCTTTCATGTTATTAGGAAACATCTATTTTATAAATTCATTTAGAATTTATTTTTGATTTATTGTCATGAAAAATTATTTCTAATGATTATTTGTTTGTAACTTCAACGACAACTTATCTATTAAATTATATTCTCTATTTTTCTATATGGTATGATGTTTTTAATAAAAATCATCTGACAATTCAAAAACCTCAATCAAACAACTTTTGTTTATAAAATCTATTCATTAGAATAAGAAATATTCTTATCGTTGATGAATCTATAAAAAGTCATCCAACAGTCACTATATAAAATATATTCATTTAAAAACATCTATGTTTCTTTTTTTGATGCATATTTGAGATTTCATCCATCTGGAATTGGAACAACATTTCTTTGTATGTTTTTCTTAAAGAAATTCCTCTTAATATATACTCAATTTAAAGAAAAATTTTTCTAATTAGATTGATATCTAAACAGAGTCTAGTTTTGATATGAGGAATCATCTTTTTTACAATCATAGCTCCAGAAAGTAACACCATCATTTCACTGAAACATATTTAAAAAAATCATTAATTCCTCACATAAAAATTGTGTATTTTACTTTAATGAATAGAAAATCTTCACCTAACTTATCATCATATCATAGAGGATTTATTTATATTATATTTATAATGATTCACAAAAAAATTATTTTCATGATTAATAAATGAGGAATATATCAATAATCATTGATTGATATAGTTTTTTAGAACTTTTAGTCTTATATATGTGTATAACATTACAAAATACCATTCCCCATATTCCATAAAGAATATGTCCACATAAATTTGTCTAATAACATCAGTTTGTGGGGATATACTAGACCATACTCAATTCATTGGATTTAATTTGTATGTTTAATCTGTTAGACATAATATGGTCTACTAGACTGTTTAATCACTATTATGAAAAATTCCTGTATGAAATATAATAAATTTTTTAACAAATGATAATCTAAAATAAATAATAGAACATGTTGTATACATTAATATTATCTCTCAAATTTTCATATTTGATTCAATTGTTTTTAAAAAATATGGTTCTCTTTTGTAATGAATATTTTCAAATTCATCCAATGTTATGAAAATAACCATTTATCATCAATATAGATGACATCACTTGGGACCAAATATTTTTCCTTAAATAAACATGGGTTAAAGTTTCATATCATATTAATCGAATCATTCATTCTACATATTATTTATTAACAATCTTGGATACTTCATCCAAACATCTATGAGACCATTTTGTTACTTTCTCTTTAGCATATTGTAATCAATGAAATCCATATAATCCTTTGAAAGTCATTGAAAAATATTGAATAAAATTAATAAAAATCAAAATGGGATATACTATATCCCGATTTTTATCTATTGAGAATACCATAGATAAAAAATTGATATGAATATGTCATTATGTTAGTCTTAATTTCCATTTCGACCCTTTATATTCTATTATTCATTTCACTTTCCCCCTCTTATTGAATAGAAATAAAAGTACTTTGGAAAGGAGTATCCATTCATTTGTAAAAAAATGTTCAATCAATCCATTCTCTTCTTGTCTATATAATCCATGACCATTATAATAAAAAGGTATATTTTATTTAGTAAAAAATTTTATCATTTACCAATTGATCATAACACCTCATGAATTGAGGATACACATTCATATCTTCAAGGGTTTTACACATATATTTCCTGTTGAAGATACCAGTTGTGATGTAAAATGTTAATATAATCAACCAACCTAAATCACATTCCCCCATGTCATCAATCTAGTGAAATACATTCATAATAAATAGTATAATCACCCATTATATAAATTAATTCTTCCACCTTTCTCAAACCATTGACTAATTCAGTTTATATGAATTTGTGTTATGTTAATTATTTTTAGTAAAAAATGATGAGGGAATAAGAAAAGGTACATTTTTTAATTGAAACTCATTTAGGTACATTTTAAAATAAATAAATATTCATTAAATAATGAGTCTAAAAGCTTATTCAAAATAATAATCAAATCTCCCCCTCAAAAATACATTTCTTACAATATTCAAAATGATGAATCCCATAAAAAAATATGATTCGAGATTTAAATATTAAAAATACTCCATAATTAATATTATTTATGTGGTTTTCAACTATAAAAATTTATAAATATTTATCACATATGATCTTATACAATATATTTATTTGGAATAAAAAATTTATGATCATGACAAGTTGGTATATATTTCAATTATCTTTTTTTGTTTTTATAACAAAACATTTAAACATCAAAATGGTTGATCTTATCATTATATTTTTTTGTAGATAATTACAAATCATTATAAAACTAGAAATAATTATGGAATTCCATCCAACGTTGACAACTGCTCTACTATATCTGGTCCCTTGTATTATACTATACCATCAATTAAATGTTTAGATAGTTCAAATACAAGAAAATAGATTATGGGAATATGGTATCTTTTCACTTCTTCTCAATGTGAACAATAAGTGTGAGATTTATTTCTTAATGAATTTGATCTATTTTTTACTTTATTCATGCATTAATATCTAAAAAATAATTCTGATTAGGGAATTATATATCGATTCACTTAACATTAAAAATTTTAGGGATAATTTATTCCAAATGACCATTACAGACAATGAATTCCTGAATATATTAAGAATTGATTATTAATCTAGTATAGTAGTTTGCAAAAATATTACATTATGTTAATATTTATTTTATATATAATAAAAAATCTTCATCATAACAATTATATATTATTAAAAACCACTCAATTGATTTGGATTCTTCATGTGGCATTATTTATTTATTTTTTCATTGATTTTGTTTTGGGATTCATCCACCTTTATTACAAAGTTCAAATATTTCGTATGATTAAATAATATATATTTGGGGTTATTAGATGACTTATTAATGTCTCATCATAGTTTTTATATCTACCTTTATTCATATTAGTTCTTTTAGATATTAAATTCTTATTCATCTTCATGAATCTATAATCTATGGACCATTCAATTTTCTTATTTCAAAATTTCAAAAGTGATTTATATTTTGAAACATTCTTTTCATTAAAGAATATCATGGGTACCCTTCTACTACTTCCCCACTGGTTTTTCTCTTTTCCCCAAAGTCTCACTTCCTGAGCATCTCTCTCCATAAAGGTTTGCCCGCATACACCTGGGTGAAGCACCACAACCCTCACCTCATGTAACACAAAGGCTTTCCCACAGAAAAATGGACGAAGCACCAAACCATCGTCAAAACGAAAAGTAACCATGTAGTTTCTGGGAGCCACCACAACTCGTATAATGTTTATCATACGTCGGGTATTATACCTCAAGACATTACAGCCCATACAACGATTTAGGATCCTCAAGCCATCACAACCTATAGAAGTTACACCTATAGTAGTCCGTAACATACTATATCCATAATATGTGAGTGTGAATAACCACAATCCATTACAGCCCTCTACACACATATATGGTAAAAACTAACCGATGTGCCTAATGGCACAAGTATCTACCAAGAGAAGAGAGCGGGGCCAAAGGGGGTAGTCATCCAATCATCCTCCCATCGGAATTTTGGGGAAAACACCCCCCATGGCTCAGAATCCCTGGGGTGTCATTTTCCTTTACTGACATGGTGGAGTAGCAAATAGAAACACAAAAGGTACAAAAAATATATTATAACTCACAACCACACTATGGCAATAACCTAGTCTTAGACACAACTGAAGCTAACGTCTCTCAGACTCCGGGGCGCCACTACTCAGACTAGGTATCCTATAAGCACACAAACATTTAAGGAACTTTATTATATTACTTCATTACCTTTTTATCAATTCCACTGTATGTTAATTAATTCATTAAACATTAAATAACCATGAACAAATCCACAATATGTTTCATTAGAATCACACCCAAATTCCATTTTCCATTAAATATTATAGCCTCATCATTATGTTCAGCGAACACCAACCCCATGGGTTAACACCATTTAATAAAACATTTATTACAGAAACACTTTCCCATATTCCCAGTAATTCTAGAAAGTCATTTTATGCTACTACCACAAGGGGCTCAACACGGTGAGTAGATGTATTAACCGTTGAGTCTTTGCCTCCTATAGTAAGAGCGTAGACCCATCCTCCCTAGAGAAGCTAAACACGGAAATCACGCGGCATACCCCAAGCGTCTTCGCCTCTTTCGGAATAAGGGTACGAAAGACCAGCTACATTGAGAAGTGGGGAAACGTAAGGCAGACTATCAACCAAAAGAAAGAACAAGCATCCAAAAATCACATCCAACCCATTCCATCATCCAGAGTGTCTTCCCCGACACCCACATGCATAAACAGATGCATCTCGCCACTCTAGGCATCATCCGCTTCCACAACCGAAAGGCCTCTATGCCCCCACATATCACAACACCATCTATGATCAGATCACATCACAAGAAGTAGGAAAGAAAACATCACATCAATTGGGCTCTTGGACCTTTAACAATCAAGAGGGTAACTCAAAACCCTTTAAGGAATTATCAAACAACTAATTCTTTAATCCATCTTGAATTACCATATTTATAATCTGTTGGTTCCAACATCGGGAAACCTCACCAGTAATCTATCACAAATGATTTTACATGCTTACTATGTCAATTTGATTAATATCAAATTAGAACAAGAACCAGATTCATTAACATGCCTCTTTATCTTTATCCAAAAAAATATCATTTAGTCCCGATTTGCGTTCTTTACCAATTTCCATCAAGGACAATGGCTAAACAAATCAAGAATAGATATGACACCATCTAGAAAAAACAAGAAGCAACAATAGGAGATTGATACAAATTTTTTATCTGGTTCAAAATATTTTTTATGTCAATTCCATTGTCATCCAGTGGGATTAAACATGCTAATAATACAATTACATGTAAAAATAAGAGAAGAATCAAATCCCCTACCTCAATGGTTTTTTAGGAAAACCACAACGGTCGAAGACCGGTCATGAAACTCAGGTCAATTCTCCAAAACCCCGCCTTAGGTCTCTCCACCTAGAAAGATCAAAACCAAAGCTCATCATATTTGACATCCACACACTTAGAACCACCCATATCAGGGATAGATCTAAGAAACTGAGAGAAGAGGATCTGAAGATCTAAGTAGATCTAAGAAACTAAACAAGAATGATCACATAACTCAAGAAACTGGCTTCGATTCACCAAGATAATCCTTCAGATCTCCTCCAAAACGCTTGGGAGAGGTTCTCCTACCTTCAGGGAAGGGTAATCTCGAGTTATGGAATCTTAGGGGCTTAAACGAGCATGTTAAAGGAAAAATGGATGAGATCCACAATTTTAGGATCTATATTTAAGTTCCCACATGGTTTGCTCGCACGGTTAGACAGACTATGCGCTAACCGTGCGGTCGCTACTGCCTCATCGAACACTCCTTGAATGGTTATGTCGCACAGTTAGATAAACCATGTTCTAACAATGCGTTAGCCACTACCTCCAACACCATCCTCGCACAGTTTGGCAGCACGGTTTAGAAAAACCGTGAACCTCCCGTGCGAAAGATATATCCCTTCAGTTTCCCTTAAAAGTCCACCCAAATGCACCTAAAGTCACCATAACCTCCGAGAGAACCTCCAACACTGCATTTTCACAATGTAATGGACTAGAGAGGTCCAAGACATTACATCATATACATCTCAAAACATTCTCATCATCAAGAATCCAAAACCATCCTAAAGTGAAAATGAAACATGGTCTCAACAACCACCCCTTGAGATACCTCTCAAAAGATAGCTATCCACAAAAGCAACAAAGGGAGCCATCTCATAAACATGAAGGTTTCATAACCACATCAGCTACAATGAGACATGAAAAGAGTTAAAAATCAATAATCTCTCGGTACTGAGCACGTATCTGTGACTCAAGTTCCAAGGTAATCTCCTCCAAGCCACTATGTCGCCACACGACACAAACTAAAGGATTAGAACACCCTTCAAACGCCTTCTCCATGTGGTCCTGGAACTCTATTGGTTTCTCCTCAAAGGTTTCTTCACCATCAACATTGATCTATCCCCAATAGATGATGTGAGAGTTGTCATGAAGATAATTACAGATCTTTGATACATGGAAAACATCATGTATCTGACTCATTTGAGGGGGAAGTGATACTCGATATGCCACAACTCTAACATGATATAACACCTCGAATGACCCAACAAACAGTAGAGAAATCCTACATCCATGTCCAAACCTTCACTACCCATGATGGGGAGTAAACTTTAGAAACACATGATCCCCATCATTATACTCTATGGGTCTCCTTCTTGGATCAGCATATTCTTTCTAACGATCCTGCGCTATCATCATTCTGTCACGAATCACCTGAACCATCTTTGTTGTATTATGCAATAGTTCTGGTCTGAGAATTGCTGAATCTCCGACCCCAGTCCAGCACAACGGAGAACGGAAAGCCGACCATACAAGGATTCAAACGATGCCATACTTATGGGGGAGTGAAAACTAGTATTTTAAGTGAACTCCACTAAGGGTAACTTTCTCATCCATTAACCTCCAAAATCATGAGCACAAGAGCGTAACATATCTTCAAGAGTCTGGATGGTTCACTCTGCCTGACCATTTGATTGATGGTGAAAAGTAGTGATAAGGCATAGTTGAGAACCAAAAGAATGTTGGAGACCTCTCAATACCCTGGAGGTAAAATGAGGATCTCGATCAGAAATGATCATCCTAGAGACTCCATGAAGTCTCACCACCTCCACAAGATACTGCCTTGACAAAACATCCACTGAGCATGACTCCTTGATTGCTATAAAGTGGGTTCATTTTGTTAAACGATCTACAACCACCCAAATAGAATCATGTCCTCCTGAAGCATGAGGTAAACCAGCAACAAAGTCCATTGATTTGTCCTACCACTTCCACTAATGAATCTATAATGGCTGAAAAATACCACCCGGAACACGGTGTTTGGCCTTCACCTTCTGGAAGACTAAAAATCGAGACACAAACTCCGCAACCGCACGCTTCAGCCCAGGCCACCAAAACCGACTCCTCAAGGATCGGTACATCTTTTTAACGCTAGGATGTACTGCTAAAGGTGAACTATGTAACTCTTTGAGAACTGTATTGCACATCATCAAAGGAATAGAAATCCTCCTGTGACGCAACACTCTATGTGTTTCATCCTCAGACCAAACCTGAGGGGCCTCACCACAAACAACTCAAACCCTCTATACTTCCACCTCTAGATCCCCCAACCGGGACTATTCTACCATCTACATCAGGGATGACTGTACCGTCCTCTAAAAAATACATATTGTACCCCCCAACTTCTCCAATATCAAGATGTAATGTAGACAGTTCTTTCATTACTCTCCAAGAATAACTGGATTCACGCACAACATCACTACGTGACTTTCAGATCAGCGCATCAGCTACAACATTCCCTTTTCCAGGTATATATGATATTTCCATGTCGTATTCCTATAAGAACTCCATCCACCGACGCTGTCGTATGTTCAAGTCATGCTGAGAGAAAACATACCTCAAACTCTTATGATCAGTGAAAACCAACAAGTTCTCACCAGTAAGGTAATTTCCCCACAACTTCAGAGAAAACACCACGACTGCCAACTCAAGATCAACGGTGGCATAATTGCATTCATGGAGACGTAACTACCGATACCCATAAGAAACAACTGACCTCTTCTGCACAAGAACACAGCCTAACCCCAAATGTGAAGCATCGCAGAAAACATCAAACCGGACTCCCTCAGCTGGAAGAAAAAGGACTGAAGCACTTACGAACTTCTCTTTTAGATACTCAAAAGCTGCCTGACACTGATCGGTCCATATGAATGCCTGATCACTCTTGGTCAATGATGTTAGAAGAGTTGAAACTCATGATAAATTGGCTACGAACCTCTTTTAGTAGCTTGGGAGACCAAGGAAACATCGTACCCCTGAAACTGTCTTCGGGCTGCCCAAGACACAACTGCTTCTATCTTCGATGGATCCACAGCTACTCCCTGTTGGGACGCAACATGCCCCAAGAAATGGACTTCTCGAGTCCAAAACCCACACTTTGACAACTTCCCGTATAGCTGATGTTGGCGAAGAACTTCCAAAATGGATCATAGATGCTCTGCATGCTCCTCTACAGATGCGGAGTACACAAGGATGCCGTCAATAAAGACTACCATGAATTTTTCTGAGAACTCACGGAACACAACATTCATCAATCCCATGAACACAGATGGATCATTCCTCATGCCAAATGGCATTACAATGAACTCATAATTCCCATGACAAAAACAAAAAGTAGTCTTCGGAATATCCTCATCCTTCACACCCATCTGATGATATCTTGACCACAAATCGATCTTTGAGAACCAAATTTCAACCTTTAGTTGATTAAAAAATTCATCTATCTATGGAAGAGGATAGCAATTCTTTATTGTCACTGTGTTTAAGAGATGATAATCGATACACAACCGCAAACTGCCATCGACCTTCTTCATGAACAAAACCGGTGCACCAATTGGTAACACACTTGGCAGAACAAAACCTCATTGTAACAGACCATCAATTTATATACGTATCTCTCGTAACTCAGAAGGGGACATCCTATATGGAGACATATAAATAGGAGACGCTCCTGGATTTATATTGATCCCGAACTCAATCTCTCATTGAGGGGTAAGGTTACAACCTCTTCTGGAAAGACATCAGGGTACTCCTCTACGGGCCAAGGAAACACCAACATCTGAACCTCTAATGAAATGAGAATCATATCCGTCATCATTGATGATATAGATGGGATGCACCTATGACCCATCTGAGGATCTCGCTCACCAAAAAACACCACTTGTTCTCCATCCGCACCAAAGAAAACAACCATCATCCTGAAGCAATACACGATAGCCTACACTGAATACAACCAATCCAGGCCATGGATGACATCATACAGTTGTATTCGTAACCATAGGAAATCTCCCCAAAATCTATGTTTCCCCAAAACTAGCACACAGTCTCTACATACTTCAAACAAGTCACCTTGAACTACAACTGGCCTAGTCAACACCAAGGGCACTGGAATCCTATCTACCTCAAGTCCCAAAGCATGAACAAGGGTAGGTGATATAAAGGAGTGTGTCAATCCTAAATCAAACAAGGAATACTCCGAGGTAGAAAACAACAAAACGGTACCTCGAACGACATCTGGATCGTCTGGTGATGGCAACGCTAGAGCCTGAAGCTGACCACGACTTCCTCTACGACCTCTCTGAACCTGATTGCGACCACCACCACGGTCTTGATCTGCTCTCTGAGAAAGGGGAGCGTCATGGGGCTGTCCTCTGCCTGCCTCATCTACCCTCTGCTAATCTAAATCTAGTGAAACTGGCTTCTACGGCCTCGGCTGAAACTGCCTCAACAGAGAAACCTGGAGTGTAGCGCCCAGTGCATGATGAACACTCTGAGAGGTCAGGCACCCCCACTATTGATGGCCATGACCACCAAAAGAAAAACAAGCACCTAATCCTTTGGCATAATTCTGGGAGTTGCTGCCTCTGGAGAAAAGAGATGTGAAGGGATGGGACCTACCCCCGGCTGAACGGAAACTCTTCTTCCCTTTAAATCGTGAACCCCAGACCACATATTTTCTTCACGAGGGATCATGAATATCCCCCTCTCGTGATTATATGGTCCTGACCAAAGTCCTCTAGACAACCTCTTCCCTTGTCAGAACTTCAATGTATATTGGAGTCTGCTTTCCCTTCTTCACAAATCTCATAAATCACTTTCATAGTGATATGCATTGGAATACCATGTCTTCAACCTATAATTCTATGTATCATCGATTATTTTCAACATAGCTATTTTGTCGACGGTGAAGAACTGTAATGTTATTCTATTGGGACTTAACCATATCCACAAATTCTTTAACCATTTATGGTCATAGATGGGGTTTCTCCCTACCTTCATTCCAAATTTTTGTTATTCTTCACACCTTCTATAAAGGGATTCATAAGGAGCCATTAAAATTATTTAGTCGAAACTATTGTTGTAAGAGAACTCAACTAGAGGAATATGTTAATCACACACTCCATTGAAATATATTGAGAAAGAACTCAAAATTTCCTCAAGTGTTTGGATAGTCCGTTTAAATTGGACATCAGTTTGAGGATGATAAGCTATAACAAATTTCAGATCAATATTTAGTGCATGTTTTCGACTCTTCAAGAACATATTGGTGAAACATGGATCTCGATCAGATACAATATATAGTTTTACACCATGCTAGCATACCACTTTTGTGATATATCTTTATTATAGTCGATCTAATGACAAATCCTACTAAATTTTAATAAAGTGTGTAGTATTTGTATGAAAATCCACAAAAGACCAAATATTATTGTTTCCTTTGGATGTCTTCAGATGTCCGATGACAAAGTACACGGTGTTTTTATATTTCTATGTTGGTATGTGTAATAGTTTCATTATTACATTAGACTTATTCCTCTTATCATTCAATTGATGACATACCATACACTTTTATATATACTCAGTGATCTCCTTCTTCATGTAATCCCACCACTAATGCTCTTAGTGATCTTGATACATCTTTGTGTTTACTAGGTTAATAATGAAATTTGAACTGTGTGCATCATTGAAAAGTTCATTCTTTAATTACAGATTTTATGGAACACATGGTCTTGACCCAAATATCACTATTCCTTATTCGTTAACATTGATTTATGAGGATTTCAAATTTCTGATATTTTTAGCTATCTCTTGAATTCCAACATCATTATTTTGTGTATCCATTAACCATTTCAAAAGAGACGGTTGAGAAAATATTTGTGAATGGATTGATGATGTTCCCTTTTTTATGATTCCAATGTACATATTCAAAAAATCTAATAAGATTGGATCCTTTTCATTTCTAATCAATGATATAATCAATGAGATCTTTCTACTTTTATAATCCACAACCTTGTTCCCTTTACCAGGGTGGTAATGGATTGAGTAGTCCTAGTATTTGATGAGATCTAACCATTATCATTGGTTCATATTCAACTCTTTCTTTGTTAATATATACATGAGGCTTTTGTGATCTATATATTTTTCAAAATTCACCCCAATGGGGTATTGTTAAAAGAATTTCAAAGGAAATATTACATCATCCAACACCAGATCATGTGTTGGATAGTTATACTCATTTGCTTTCAATTTCCTTTAAGCACATGCAATGAATTTTACATATTCCATCGACAAAAAATCCATGACCCTCATTGAAGCATCATTGAATACCATAAAATGTTATCCACTTGTAGGTAGTCTGATCAAATGCATAGTGATAAGACTTCTTTTCAACTCTATGAAACTCTCTTTGAATCCATCATTACAAACAAACATGAATCCATTTTGAGTTATATTAGTAAGAGGGTTTAAAAATCATGGGAAATTTCTCACAATTTGCTGATAATATCTCAGTAAAAGAAGGAAGATACAGATATCCATCATAGATGTTGGCCTCCGCCATCCCTCAATTTTATTTATTTTGGAGGGATCCACAGATATCCCATTGATTGTTATTATATGACCCATGAATCAGACTTAATTTAATCAGAACTCACACTTGTTGTACTTTTCATAGATATTATCCTTTAGCATGGTATCTTGTGTGGTTTTTAGATGTTCTTCTTGATCCTCAATGGTTTTATAGTATATTAGAATATATTATATAAATACTACAGAAATATTTATGAGGTAATATCTAAAAAATATATTTATCGAGTCTACAATGATTTATGAATCAATAGTGAGTCTGAAAATCATTACTTTGATTTCAAAGTGCCCGTACATGGTATGAAAAGAATTATTGGGGATATCCCCATTTTTCAAAGTTTCATTGTATTATGCCAACTATAGATCTTCCAAGGAAAAGTATTGTGCTCCATGTAGCTGATCGAAGAAGACATTAATTCATGGAAAAAAGATACTTGTTCCCTGTCGTCCGTTTGTTGAGCTTATGATAATCAAGGAAAAGGCACATTTTCCCATCCATGTGCATGACAAAAAAGACTGGTCCCCCCATGGTGAGGCACTTGAGAAAGTAAACAATTTACCTAGATTCTATTATAGTTGTTTCTTTGGATCCTCAATCACCACAACAACCATTCCATGTGGATTCTTGGAAATTTGAAAATCCAAGAGTATATAATCAAATGAGAATACAAAATAAATTCTATGAGGAAGGAAAGGAAATTCCTCGGGAAACTCTCCAAAAACATGTCTCACAATAATCATGTCTTCAGTGATGGTTAATTCCATAGAATCAATCATTTGAGAAAGATACACATGCTTATAGGGAAGTAATATTATTTATTGAGATGATGGTGCTAATGAAAATTCATCATACTCATTGTACTTGTATTTAATCAGGGGTCGATTCACTATATTGAGTGTGATTTTCCTCCATTTAAATGTATATTGGATTTATAATGGGAAGGAAAATCCATCCTAATAATTGCATCAAATTCTAACAAAGAGAGTATGAGAATGTACTCAAGGATGTTCAATAAACAAATTGTGAGAGGGGAGATGTTATATTCATGGGATTGAATAATTTCCCCATTTTTCATTCTAACCGAAATCTCAGATTTCATGAATTTAGGTGATTTATTGATTGTTATACTAATCATTTTTGATAGAAAAGAATGTATATAACTAGAATCAAAAAGTACGCTCGGAATTATAGAATGAATAACTAGAATACCATTCACCACATTGTTGCCAGGATATTCTTTGGCGGTAATGATGGAAAAATATCACCCTTTATTATTTGGAGGTTTTTGGTTTCCTTCGGAAACCATTGGCATAAGGAACTAGTTTGCAAAGTTCCACGGTTATTTCTAGTTGTAATAGTGAACAATGCATTGAGGGTCGAATAGGTCATTCCTCCACTTTTTCATAGTAATGGGTTTTTATAATTTGAAATTAATATCCAGGTTCCCTTCTATTCCACGACTAATGAATTTCCTCATCCCATTCATGCAATTCATGAGGTGCTTCTTTCGGCACCTTTGGAAAATGAGGTGTTGTAATTTCATTCCACCATTTGATATAACCATCAGAATACCAAAATTAAAGTCCAATTTCTACAACGTATCTCTGTGATACCCCAATGATTCACCGATATCTATTTTGATTTTGATGGAACATAGGAGAATTATCATATTCCAATGTAATCCAGAGATCAATAGGTGTTTCCATATGCTAGGTTTTAGACCACTAAAGAAGCGGTCGACCATGAATTTGATGTTAATGAAAAAGATGAAGGCATCTCATTCCATCCTTATAATGTTTTTATCACACACTTCTATGGATTCATCGTCTATTTTTCAGGATGGTATGAAAGTAACTTCTCATCTTATGTCAGAGGGTGTGAGGAAAATATTTATCAAAAAACATTTTTAAAAAAACCATCCATTCCAACACCTCGATCACTTCCCGAGGATTCATATTTTCGATCAATTTCCTCCATTGACCAACTTTAACCTCCATACGATAAGTATCTATAAGAACCTCCTCTTGTTCAGAACATTGAAGGATAGAGAAGATATTATAAATGATGTTGATCCATTTTTCAGTGATTGATGGATAATATGATCCATTGAATGTAGGAGGCATTTTTATCATGAATCTCTCAATTGTGAATTTTTCTATATTGGGGTGGGAATCATCTTGAACCATTTTTTTTCAAAACACAAGTTAACTAGGAGATTATCATGACAATGTTTATGGCTCCTTCCCCCATAATACTGGGCTTCTCATTAGAACAGTCATCACATTGATCATCACATCAGTTGTTAGAATGAGTCCTCCTATTACCATCCATTGGCCAGAATGAATGGAAAATTATAGAAAAGTATTTTAAAAGATTAAACACATAAAGGGGAATCTAATGATAAGAAGAGACAACATATAGAATAAATTTATTTCCTTTTCTTATGAATTTCGTAGTTTTGATCTATGTTATCCATGATCTACCTCCTAACATATATCATTTTGGATTTTTTATCCCATGATAATTATTAATACTAATATTATGAATTTAACAAATCTTATCTTCTGGGAGAGTTGAATCAAGAGTGCATTACAGTATGTTATTGTTCCCTATATTCCATTCAATTATAGCTCAAAGTAGTGTTTTCTAGTTTTACCCCTAGATACATCTGTACTAGAGCCACTTCTACTTGTTCCTATCCAAATAAGTATTTATTTTCTTGATAAAATAAAGAATCTGTACTCACTGAAATATAGGGATTTTTTTATTAAAATTTGTTTTATCCCTTTGTATTTTACTAGGTGTTTCTAATAATAATCCCAAAAAATAAATAAACCTATCCTCCGATGCAACGATAACAACCCTACTATTTATTACACACAAAAACTTGATTTATTACATAACTTTTCACTTATTACAACCCAGATGATCGAGATTTCAAGTGAATATGGGGATTAGGAACATTACATGTCAAAAGAAGACATAAAATACAATATCTTTCTTGAAAAATCCTTTATCATGACCCCAAAATACTTTCGTACTTAGTATGGCCTAGGATAACTTGAGGACACACATAAGAAATTGGAGAGATATAAAGCCTAGTAAGGAAGTAAAAAACGAATAACATTTAGAATACAATAAAAGTTAGGTAATAGGTATATCAATGGAAAAATATGAAAATGAACATAAGTGAATTATATAGCATGACTATTATAACATGGAAATTTGGTTCCAACATACAACATGATATTAGCATTATCTGAGGCTCCTTGCAAAAATATTAGCATGGGTAAACCCTCATTTCACTTGAATTATCATGATTGAATGATAATTTAACAAGAATTATCATGATTATAACCTCATTTCACTTGGATAATTAGTTTACTAAACTTTACCCAATGCATTGGAGCACTATCTGGCTGCACCCTTCATAATCCTTTCGATATTATGCTTATGTGTGCCACATTGATCATATAACATGGATTCATTAAACTTAACGATTTGATCCACAGTAAAGGAATTTAAAATAAAAAACTGAATGTATATAATCCTTAAGTGTATGTGCATAGAGGCAAAAACCCTTGATAGAGAAATGGTAATGTTATTCACAACATGATGATTTTGGGATGGGAAATCATTGTGCCATTTCGGCAGCAGACTGACATGAAACAAATTCAAAAAAATATTTGAAAAGAGGGAAAAGGGTTATCTAATAATTTATACATGAAATTTATATTAATGGAGTCATATAAATACATGTCCCAACACATTAAAATTATAAATAAAAGTTGTAACATAATAACGAAACATATAGTAAGATGAGAAATGGAATAACTCTTACAGAATTTCACACGGTAATGAGTGTACAAGTGAAAGATTCATGAGAGATAAAGTGGTATAAACTTATAAAAACATAATAAAGAAAATATAGGGTAGGGGAGAAAACATACCCCATCATTTTTAATTGAAAATAAAGGGGGTAATAAATTGAAAAATGGATAAAAATGGGAAAGGAAGGAAAGTGAGAATCCCTTACTTCAGTGTGTGCCTTGAAAAGTTTGAATAGAGGATTCTTCAGAGCTTGGGTTGCATTGGAAAGATTAAAAAGAGTGGAGGACATATTAGGTATGTTCACTATAGATTTTCAGTGATGATAAGTGGGAGGATGGGTGGGTTTATATATGATATGTGAGGGGAATTATTTAATATTTCACAAACATAGGTTTTTGAATCTATATAAATAAATAATCCAAGCCTTAACCCTTCCCATGGTTTGTGCCAATGGTTTGTTCCAATATGGAGTGGAAGAAATAATTTTATAAGGTCAATGGTTAATGATTATAAAATATTGTCTTGGCTTATGTAGAAGTGAGTAACATTATAATGAAAATGAATCTATAATCTTAAATCATATTATACATTTTGGAGGATTCAATATAGCTTTATAAAATAATTAAAAAATTATAAAATAATATTATTTTAATGGGAAATAATATTTTGTGCTGATAATAACCATTATATTATTTATTTCCTCATATGAGGGTATTATGATGTCATAAAACACATATTTTATTTATACGGTATTAAATATTTACCCAAAACTTTGGCTGTCATAGAAAATTATGAATATTTAACAGTTGGATAACATAGACATACTGATTCCTAAAATAATATTACTTTTACCTAAATAATTTTATAAATATTTCAATTTTGACTTTTAAAATTAAAACCATCATTTATTGAAAATTCACCGGCTTTGACAAATATATTCTTCAAACCTTAATATATATTAAATTTGACATTATAAAAATTTTATACTCATTTATTATTCATAAAATTAAATTGATGATAATATTTTATTAAAATAAATATTATTTCAAAAATATCATAAACCCCTCAATAAAATCTTTAACAATACACTTAATCTTTTATCCTATAAAAAAACTATTGTCAAACTGATTACCTAGTCACATTCAGATAACGAATTGATATAATAATCATTTATAACAATTGTTTTTATAATATTATTAAACAAACTATTATTTTAAAATATATATTTCTCAAAAGTACAATTTTTACCCATATTATAAATTTATCAAATTAATCTTTTTCTTAAGATTGATTTTCCCAATAAAGGAACTGATGGAATAAGAAATTTATTTATAAAGAGGGATTACAAAATAAGTAACTAGTACCCTATTACATAACCTCTTGTAACTCCCGCAAAAGTACATTGGGTAAGGTGTACGATGGTGACAGATTCTTGAGGAAACTCAGATAACATCGCCAAGGTGGTAATATCTATTAACTTGAACATATCCCATATGTGATTCCATTCAAGCTAAAATTGATGAATCTCATCTTGGGCTTTTTCAAGAGTGAAGCCGAGTGACACTACCTCATTTCGAAGCTCTAAAAAACGATATTTTTATGACCCATGTCTACTGAATACGGTCATCCTCTCCTTTTTCTTTGTTGAAAATATTATTTTTTTAAAACCTTATATTTATATCAGTCACTTGATCACATTTCAATGACTATATAATCAATAGTAATGATACTTTACGGTCATTTAGACCTAATAAAAAATAATAAAAAGAGTGAATGTGTTTTATATATCGATAATCTATTAAAATAAATGAAATTTTATTCCTAAAATATTTGGTCGTTACATAGATAGATCATCATAGAAACTTTTTCTCACTTTTTCTTCTTCGAGATAGTTTTTAAAAGAACATTCAGAAACATTATTTCTACTTAAGGCAGGATTGTTTTCCTTATAATTATTAGTAATTGCAATGAAATTTTTCTTACACTCCATGATAGATGTTTCTTGATTTTTATCAATGAATATATAAACTAATCATTTTTTCCATTTGTTTTATGTGGAAATATTTTTTAGATTTCCCATAACCATATTTTTCATACACAATATATTGTTTTTAGAAATATAACTTTTATCATTTAAAATTGAATCTTTAATAAAAATTTCATTCTTCAATGAATGAATAGGAAACTAAAACATTCAAAATAGAATAACATCAATATAAAGAATCTAAAAGTGGGGAAACATATCTCTGATATTAATTAAGACTACCAATTTAGGATACACATATCATTGAGGGGATGGGGTTAATAATAATTGGTTAATTTTTAAACCAATCAATAGTTTTAATCCTATTTACTTGTTATTCATATTAGGATCTTTATTATATTGATTTATTTTCATTTATGTAAGTATGTGTATTAAATAAATTTACGGTTTACATTATATTCGAACAATATTTCATACCCATTTATAGTATCTAGTACATTATGTGTATGGGGGTACCAATATCAATATTTTAAACTACAATTACATAACATTTTACAATGATCTCTATAAGAAATAATTCTTTTCCAAAGTATATTTTGCGATAATTTCGAAGGTGGAAGGAAAAATATCGTATTTCCTGGGACTGGAAAAGACATATTCCAACTATAAATCCATATAATTTTATTACAATTCTTTTTTATATAGTCTTATACATCATACTATTTTATATATCACTAAACATTTATCAATTTGGTGTTTATATTTTGGGTATTATAGTGATCCATTATTCTTTTTCCACTTCTCATACATGTATTATAACATGAATGAAATTATTATTCATCGTTTATAATAATGGTGGTTCATATAACCTTATTTTTTTCATAGAAAAAATTTGAACATTAATTTTCTAACACATATAATAGTCTTAGTCCCATACACTTCTTATTCATTGTTTTTCACTTACTTCTTATACATGTTCCTCTGAGATCTTATTCATCTAGTGCATGTTTATCTAGTTCATTTATCCAGTATATGTTCATTCGATTACTGGTTTTGATATTATTTTTTCTATAAATTCTACATCTAATATTGTTCATCCATAATTTCACTATCTATTACTAGTTAATTTGTTCTATTCATTTTTATAGGGTAGTTTTTACTCCATCTTGTTTCATAATTTTCTATTCAATAATTCTCTATTTAAAACATTCTTCTTCATCCAATTCATTAACACAAATTGTATATACTCTCTAAATTCAAATCCATATAATTATTATAATAATAAACAATTTAACAAAAACATAATAGGAATAGTAACCTATCAATATAGAAACAACTCAAGAAATGTTTTTTAAATAACAACTTCTCACAATGTACATACTGTTTCATAGATACTCCATGGAGGAGTTTGAACTTCAAATTCAAATTCCCCACTAAAAATTTTACTATCCTTGTAAAATATTCATTCCTTCGTCTGAATTTAAAAATCAATATCTATAGAGGTTAAAAATATTCAAAGGTGCGTTTATTAAGTCTTGTTCTCAATAATATCTTAAAATAAACATAAATATTGAAATCTATAATAATATTTACTTCCATTATTACTAGACTATTGCATGTTCAGGTCAATATTGTTATAATTATAAACATTATTAAAACATTTTTATGATATTAAAAAACTTCATTTGGTATATATTTAAAGAAAAAACTCTAAATATAATATTCAATCTGATAACAATTGCATGATTCCTACATCAGATACTTTCAAAATGTTCATTTGTTTTGATATGTGTAGTGAAGTCATACTCAATCATCTAATATACTATTTTTTATGCATTATCAGATCCCTTTTATTAATATTCTATATAAATTAATCATGGGTGTTTGACTGAATTTTTCTATTTGAGTAATTTGTGAATATCTTTATGAATTTTTATATTTGATAAACTCAATAGATCTCTCCATTTGGATCCTTCAACTTCCAATTTTTTTTTTGAAAATACAACATTCTATACTTCATAGGACTACTCTGTATAGAAATTCATCATTGGATTTCTTTGTCTCAAAATATTTCATATATTAAAATGATCCTCTACTGTCTACTTGATGGCTTTATTTGAGATCCCCTATCAAATCATTCTATATAATATGATCACTGACATCATAAAAAAACTTGTGTTTGAGGAATTCAATCAAAACCATCTTTCCAATGTATCTTCATCCAAAATGTATGCATCCTCTTATCTATTTAATTATATTAAAATATTTCCTATATCCAATGAATTTTTTCAGTATCCAATTTTTTTAATCATAAATTTCTTTTAAATAACATTCTTTAGGACCTTCTTTTATTAAAATTACAAACACCCTTATTTATGATGAACTCAAAAAAATTCATATGATAGTATCTATCTAAAAGAACATTTTTCCAATGAATTAATTTTTTCATAATTAACGATTTCATCAGGATTTAATCCATTCATAATATAAACACCATACATTTTTTATTCATTGAGACATTCTTTTTATAGTAGATTCTTCCGAAAAAATCATTCTCCCATCATACCAACCAGCTAAACATTGACTATTATCACTGTTATGAATCTTTTTCCTAAGATAATTATATCTAACATCTCAAAAAAATATCTTTCTCTAAAAAAATTATATTGAATCATTAATTTATTTATCTAAACATAATTTTTAACACTTTTAAAACAATGAATAAGTTCTTGGTTTTTCTCCACTTCATAGAGGATTTTTCTACTAATAATTATCATTAATCACAACTATAAGGATTTATGATGTTTAATCATTATAAAATAAATTACTAATTATATTATTATATAGTTTTTTATAATTGTTAGTTTGATATAACGAATGAAAATTCCGGATAAACTCTTCCAAATGGTTCTATTCAAACATATTTTTCTGCTAGACTCCATCTGATGACATCAGTATGTTGGCTTATATTCAATCATGATCGGACCATTTAACTAATCCTATTTGACCGAGATTATTTGAATTTATATGATCAAACATTATCTTCTTTATGTATTTGGAATAATCAATATATAATTTTTATTAATGTTGTTAACAAACATGATTCATAGAATATCATATCTCATGCTTCAGAAATTAAGTTCATCTCACCAATGGTTAATCTAAATTATAATAATCTATATTTTTTTCCATAATTTAATGAATATATTTAAATAATAAAAAGTAAGTTACATAATTATTTATCTTCTTTCTAGTTAACATGAATTGTGAACCACATTTTTTCTTTTATAAGCATAGATTCAAACATATTATCTTAATAATTAAATAATCAAAGTTATATATTAATCAATAAATATCCTTAATACATTACCAAAACTTATAAGAATCTTTTTAATTAATATCTCATATATATATTTACATAAATTAAAGCTATATACTGATTTTAAAATCATTTAGGTCCATAAAAACAAATACGATAAATACAAAACGGGTTCTTCACAACATATTGGAGGGAAATATGATAAATGATAAATTATTTTTTCTCTCATAATTATTTCATAAATAACATATATATACATGATTTCTATCATTATAACTATAAAATTGATCCTTTGAAAAAAATTGATACACATCTCTTCATATTGATGTTAGTTTGTATACACTCCCGAGCGACGTTTCCATTTTCAATAAGATATAATGGAAATATAAAAAGGATACACCATTACCATAAAAGCATATCTATATATTGAATATGATGATTTTATTATTTTCAAATGGTTATTTATTATTTGGAGGATATTTAAGATGAACGGAACATATAAAATCCTTCAATGAACATTTACTTCTTATTTTAGTAACATTCTTCGTCTTACAGCTTAAATCTTCTTGAAGTTGTATTTTTGTGGGACTATAACCACTTGGTAATGGTTAAGGATTGTTGGATGGAATTTTTACAAGGATTATTTGATATGTTTTTTTCAATAATTAGGAATAAGGGATGACATGATATTTTATTTTATTTCTGAGGTAGGAAGAAAAAATTTAAATATTTTGGACATTAAAATATGATAAATTAACTCTCATTGGAATGTATATACCAATGAGATAAATTTATAATATGGGATGTGTTAGAGTATAAATATTTCAACGAATATGATTTATACAAGTTTTTAAATTATTTTGACAATATCTATTTTGTTTAACACCTTATATGATTCTTTTTAACCCTTACTACATGGATTTGTATTTTCCATACTTAATAGTCCTTAAGAACAAAAATTATGTCAATTTAATAAATATTATTAATTACGATTATTCCTAAAATGTAATCAATTTTAGAATATTCAATTTCTATAATTATATGAAATTAATTTTCAAATAATTGTACAAAACAGAATGAAAACACATTTTTAAAAACATGCAGGCTTCAACCATATAAATAATTTCGTAAATAAATCATGTATAATATATATTTGAATTTAATTATTTTGAGAATGTTCAATAAAATGAGACTTATTTTAATTTAAAATAGAAATATATATGTGACCATGGGAAAACACCATTAAAAGAGTAGAGATAATAATATTATTAATTTAATAAAATCCTTTCAAATATTAAAAATTGTTAAACATATATTTATATGATTAGAATTAAATTTTTATGTAAATTATAGTCTATATTGAGAAAATTTCCATTAAAACAATGATATTTTATAAAATTATTTTCAAATAAATTGAATTTCTTCATTAGCATCGGTTATATGTAACCTAGAGATTTAACAAACCATGATATACTATTAATATTATTATTTAAACATTCCAATTATAATATAAAATTTAAACAAGGTTTTATTAATATAAATAAAAATATTTAAAATATTTTTTGGAGTGGTTTTAAACAATCAAAAATAATTTATAAAATAGTATGTAATTTTTAGTAAAATATTTATAAGTTTCAAAAATTATTTTTTCGGAAAAATGATTTAATTACTTTTTGTTAAAAAATTATAAAATATATTTTTGAAACCTTTATAAACTTTATATGAAAAAATAAATATTATTTTAGAAATCTACATGTAAAAATAATCTTTCTGTGAATTTTTGATAATTTAATAAGAAGATTTATTTTATTGATGAATAATATAAAATATTGATTCTACTTAAAAACTACCATTTATATAATGAATTTAAAATTAAAATTTATTATAATGTGATCAAAATAGTAATACTAGTTAAAATATATATTTAATAATATAATATATTTAATGAGAATAATTATATTATTTGAGTTTGATGATGAAACATTCTATACTTACAAAAAGATTCACTTTAGAAAACAACTTTTTTATGGTGTATTTTAGTGTAATTTTAAATTTAATAATGGATTTATTGATAATTTAATTTGGTAAAACAGATTTAATTTTAGGAATAATAATAACAAATTTTATCTAATCAATTTTAATTTTTAATGATAATAAATAGTAAAAATCAATAAAAAAATCAATTACCTATATTAAGGATAAAATATGGTTTTCTGTAAAAGTGACACTTATGTATGAATTATTATTCTTCACCTGTAATGACCCAGATTTTTTCCATGTAATTTTTTTAAATATATGGGAATATTACGAGTTTGTGAAAATTGACAACACATAATTCTGAGGACCTATGTGCCCGGAATGAATTTCTAAACTTTTTTTCATGTACGTTCAGTAAACATACAAGAGGAATTTTGTAACTTTTGAGCCGATACTCAGAATTGAAATCTGAGGATATCGTTGAACTCGCAGCACCAATATTCTCTTAAGGAGACCTTCACCTCGACCGCAGTATGTTGAGGGTAGAAGTTAGTTTTTCAGATTATTTGTCTGAGAATTTGAAAAATAATAAAATTAAATATTTTATTTTATTTTATTTTTAAACCCTCCCATTTGAATCATTATATTGGGGACCACACATGGGTGGTCGGGAATTTAATGATGGGCATTAAATGCTCAGTTACACAAAATGGGTAACCACATTCCTCTTTAATTAAAAGGATTCACTAATTCTGAATTATTGAATGAACTAGTTAATTAAGAGTTATTTTTTATTAAATCTTTTAATCTCACCATTGATGTGCCAACATTAATTCTTATCTTATTAATTTGGCACCACACCTCTCATAGGGAAAAGTATTGGCAAAGAGGAGCCTTTGGAGAAACATCCTCTAAACAAAGAACCTCTCCAATGAAGAATGTTCTTCAGATAAAGAATGAGGAACCGACTTTGGAGCCAGTTGTGGGAGCGAGGGATGTCGGCATCTTCATCATCTTCATCTCCATCATTGCGCTGTCTCCAACGAGTAAACAAGGAAGGGAAAATTTTATATTAATTTATTCTTCACGATGAATCATTATTTCACACTTTTAACCAACTACTACCGACATAACAAGGGGGTGTGGGTCAAATTAACACAACTTGATTCCTATGAAAATTTATTATTGACATGTTCTTCATGGGCTGCGATGACGGCAGTGTCACAACCACGCTACCGAAAAAGACTGCGAACCGTCGAGCACATCGGTGAGAAGATAGTGGCCAGCACGCCAACTGGTCGCGAGAAGGTGGAGCGGCGCGTGTCTGCACCGCCTATTGCGCATGAGGCTAGGGATCGTCGGCCGCGACAAAACATGGTGGTAGCCGTCTATGGGGAAGATCAGCAATGGGAATATGCACCATTAGAACTAGAGTACGTGGCCCCTTGGCTGTGGCGCAGACCGAAGGGTGGTCGACACCCAGCGGGCCACTGGTGGACCAGCGGCGTGCCGCTGGGAAGAGAACCGACTAGGAAATCGGACGACCTCATCACATCGAGTAGGACCGCTCGGACAGCCCTGCATCCCAACAGGGTGACTGAACGACCATCAGGCCATTCAGAATACCAGGGGGGTCCTCCCCCCGGGTTGCAGCTAGGGCAGACCCCGCCACGATGGCCACCCGACACCACATGCCACCTAGCGGGCCGTGCCCAGCGGGCTGGGACGGTCCTCCGGCGCCCCAGAACAACCAGGTCAGGTCGAGCCAAACTCGGTCGGGGTGGCCCATGCCAGATCGGGCCGAGTCAGACTGACCGGGTCGGACAGGACCAGGGCTCATCTGGCCCTAAATACACTTTTTTGTCCATAACATGATAACCGGGCATCCGTTTGATGAAATTTCTATGGAACTAGAATCCATGTATCAAGACGGTACTTTTGGTATACTCCACTTCATTTTTGGATAATTTTGTTGTACATAGAGGTTGGATCGAACCATGAATCCCATTGGGCCCTCAGAGCGGAAATTCTAATAAAATACAGACCATGTGTCTAATTGACATACCCTCTACTGCATTGGGTCATTTATGATGTGACAGAACA
This sequence comes from Viscum album, assembly GCA_963277665.1. Classification (NCBI taxonomy): domain Eukaryota; kingdom Viridiplantae; phylum Streptophyta; class Magnoliopsida; order Santalales; family Viscaceae; genus Viscum; species Viscum album. The sequence goes on along the minus strand of OY728143.1, from coordinate 2,077,442,776 downwards.
TTGGGATACTTCTTCATGGAACTTCATGGCGGTTTAGGTTTGACCAATGGATTGGGGAGAGGTTCTCCCAAACGTGCTATTAGTGGGAATCCAGTGGCTGGTAGTGAGGCGGAGTTTGGAGACAGATCATATAGAGGTTAGTACCGAGCGATCTTGTGTGGGTCAACACCAATCCTATGTGGGTCAGCTCTCAGTGATCCATTGTGGTTCTGCATATTATGATCATGTGTTGGTCAAATCTTATGGGGGTCTGCGCTCAATGATCCTATGTGGGTTAGTGCCTTATGATCCTGTGTTTTTCAAATCCTGTGTGTGTCATTACGGGGGTTAGTACCTATCAATCCTGTGTGGTTCAGACATTGTATAATCAACAAAAATACCTCTTGATATAATAAGATGATCTAGCTTTGTGACTGATCATTTGTATTTCTATACTTCACTAATACCTATGTGAGATGAGTATTCTACCTTTTTGGTGTAAACTGTGTGGTACTTATACCTTCGTGGTGTTACATGTGAGGTAATTATACATTTGTGGGGTTGCCTGTGAGGTAATTCAACCTTACTGGTGTTACCTATGTGGTAACTCTACCTTCGTGGTGAACCATTGCATATCTGATAAATTAGGAATATGTATGGGCACATACCTAAGTAGTGTGGACTACTATTGCTTCTTTCTTTGTGGTTTTTTTGTGAAACTGTAGTATAACTATAATGATCTTGGGGTCCCTACGGAGTATCGTTATACTCACCCCTATATGTGCTACGCCCACACTTTGGTGTGTCTTTTGCAGATGAAGGACATCGTGGATCGAGGTCGAGGGTACAAGACTGGAGGTTGATTGTAGGTGGAAATTTGAGGAGATGATCCTCAGGGATGACCATTCATGAGCTTTTCATACCCCTCGGGTAGGGTCCTTGGCGGGTGTTCACAGGAGCAGTTCATTTTCATTTTTACTTATACTTTCCAGTCAGTCTTGTATTCTGGTCCCGTTACATACTGTACACACCATGTTTAATTTATATATTACCTTGTGCTTATATCTTCTTGTGTTCTTGGTTTGGGTGAGTTTACATGTATAGAGGAAATGTCTTCCTAGTTTTAGGTATATGTCTTTCTGGTGCTAGTAACTAGCCCCTGGCCTATGGATGATAGGATTGGGGTAGTCACGGCACAATCCCTTGGGGGCAGGTCATAAAAAATTGGTATTATAGGATTCAGTTCTACCGAAAACTAAGACTGAGATCTTTTCTGTGTGGAGAAATAGTCTTAAGTGTTTTGAGTGTATTTTTCAGTTCGTGGAGTCCAGTGTTGGTACGACGACAGATGTATCCATACACCACGACCCTGAATTCTATTTTCAGATTAGGTGGACAAAAACATGGATTGCGTGTGTTTTCGGAAATGAATTTTCTTGGATACATTAAGTTAGCTCACCATGAATAAATTAATGATTGTGGAACACCTGTTTATTTTCAAGATGCCTTCATGCAGATAGCTAGCCAGGGTTCAAGGTAGAGTATGTGATGAAAACCCACCGAGGGACAAGGCATCAGTGCAGGGCCCCCTTACGATAATTGTACTATCAGGTGTTGTAATAGTAGTACCACTACCCATTGGGAATTTGACGCCACCACCCTTAGCAGAAGAGGGTGCTCACCACATTAGTGTCTTGCATGAGTTCTATCTCCATATTCCACAGTGGTTTCTCGGCAATATGGATCCACTTGTGGAAAAGGACTGGCTAGAGGCCATGGTTATAGTTTTTATATTGGTAGGGACACCAACTAATCTCATGGTGATCCATGCTGCCGGTCTTCTTAAGGAAAAAATGAGTAGATGGTGGAACTTGATTCTCAAGTTTCATGATGAGAAGAATCTCATTTGGGAAGACTTCGAGAGTCTTTTCAGGTAATATTTCATTCCAGTGACCCTACGCTCAGAGCATATTTAAGAGATATTACATCTAGTGTAGGGTAGCTTGACTGTGTATCAGTATTTAGCAAGGTTCACCGACCCCTCATGCTAATCCACTGACATGGTTTGGGACCCTTTCGTTAGGGCCCGGACCTTCAAGTTGGGGCTCATATGGAATATTATAGCTTCGATGGTTTCACTCAATATCCCTACGTAGGTGGGGATGTTAGAGTGAGCACTCTTAGTGGAGAGCTTCCTTGTTGATTAGTCACCGGTAGCGAGACTCACCACGGGGACAAGTTGCAGAGTCGTCAGATGTTGGAAATAGACAAATGATGAGGAGGTCCAGAAGGATGAGACCTACTAGTGGATGACCACAAGATACAGGGTTAGAGGTGTGGGGTCTAGAGACAGAGTAGGACATGCGAGGGGAATGTAGTGTTAATCGTACAGCGGGCATGGTCACATGGATCTCAACTGTTGGACCTTCCGAATATATAACCCGTATAAGGTCGATGGACCACCTGGGTAGAGTCAAATATTTTATTAGGTTGGTCCGGAAGTAGGAGGTGGGAATGGAAGAGGATAACGTCGTGGAACAAGCGGTGGGAGGCGATTCGAGGTTCTACCACCACTACCTTCAGAAGGTCCACCCTGACCACATAGAGCTGGTGGACAGGGACAAGATCATCTCCAGGTTGCTGAGGCCTATGACCATGGTGCTCCAGAGATGATACAAGGAATGATATATGTCTACTCCACCCTAGCTATAGTACTTATAGACACATGTTCTAGTCACCCATTTATTTCCACAAACCTTGTTCGAAGCTCGGAGATTCTGCTGGAGTTGTTGGATTGATACTTAAGGCTAGAGACTCATATGAGAGAAGATTCGATGATTATGCAAAGGTTTCGGAAGTGTGAGATTACTCTAGGAGGCGTGAGCTTTGGCTGGGATCTACTAGTAGTGGCATCAAGGCTGTACAAAGTTATCTTTTGTGTGGACTGGATATCCACTTTCCATGCTTAGATTGACTATATTAGGTGCATAGTGTAGTGTGTCCGCACAAATGGGACAATGTTTTCATTCACCCATGAGAAGGGAACCTTTTTAGTGAAGGATGGATTAATCCAGAAGAGGGTGAATCCAATCACATATCAGTTGGATTGACTTACCCTCAGAGCGGTTGATGTTGAGAGTTTGAGAAATCCTATAGTGGTGGACCAGTACGTGATGTTTTCACTGAGTATATTCTAGGTCTACCTCCTTGTAGGGAGGTGGGATTTTACATCAACTTGTACACTGCGAAAACACCAATATTTACACAATAATATCTGATGGCTCCGATAGAACTAAGAGAGCTGTGAGTACATGTGGAAGACTTGTAGAGAAAAGGGGTTATTAGGCCCATTATTTCTCCATCGACAGCTACAATTTTTTTCACCAAGAAGGTGGATGGGGGTTTGAGACTCTGTGTGGATGATCAGCACCTGAACTAGGTGACCTTGAAGAACAAGTACCTAGTCCCTAGGATTTATGATCTCTATGATTAGATAAAGGGTGCACGGTGGATTTTGAAGATAGACCTTAGATCAGGCTATCACCAGCTCAGGGTACAAGATGAGGATGTGCAGAAGATGGACTTTTGATGTCGGTATGGCCGCTATGATTTATTGGTTATGCCCTCTGGCGTGACCAAATCCCCAACAGTGTTCATGGGACTCATGAATATATTCTTATAGTAATACCTCAATCTTTTTGTAGTAGACTTCATCGATGGCATTCTGATATACTCAGCGATGAAGGAGAAGGATTCCTATCATCTGCAGATTGTTCTGGACACACTCTGAGATCACCCGTTTATGGTAATCTCTTGAAGTTCCTATTATGGATCCGAGAGGTTCACTTCTTGAAGTTCCTATCTGTGATCATGCAACACCTTTTGTGGAGGCCCATGAACAAAAACCCAGTTTACGAATGACTTGGTCAATCCGCAACTCGCGGGGTGCATTTAATACACCTCATTAGTGAACCAAGTCAGTGCTTTGCAGCTGTATAGGGATCCGCCTCTATTCCGCGAATGACAGTACACGCGGTGTGGGCCGGTCGGCACGCTTCACGGTTTGGGCGGTTGATGTCGGTGGACCGGCCTGGTGCTCATCCTGCTTCGCGCCTGCAAAGGGGTTTCCGCCTCCATTTTGCAAACGATGCTAGTCCGCGGAGGGGGGTGGCTCTTTGAACCGGCTATGTACCATCAACATCAGACCGGTATGTGAACCGATGGGTCATTTTCCAATCTTGAGTATTGAACACATCTTTGTCCAATTCCTTGAGGGAAATTAGGTATGATCATTTCTCATGTAAAGGGGGACACCCATTCTCCATTGAGGATTTTCAGGACCCTACACACACCTACGGAAGAAATGACATTTTGTACTCTTCCACGGTCTCCAAATTCTGATCAAAGATACTTCTCATGATTTATTCCAACATTGAAGATAAATCGTCCTCTCTTGATAAAATATATTTAATATTATAATATAACCTCTCTAATGATATCTAGGCCCCAAAATCTCACCCTGACATAGAACTGGGCTTAATATATATTTTTAGGATTATTTCAAAGTCTTACATATTAAAACCCAGGCCCCTACATCTACTCATTTTGTATATTTATTTACTCATTAGTGCCCAATCATCATTTTATTCTACTTATTTTTAATGAGGATATATTACTTCTATATTTCATTCATTATCATGATGGATGTAGATACCATATAACTATATGATAAAATAGGTTGGGATAGAAGATTACATAAGGATATTGAGAAAGGTCCATTTAAGAAATAGTCTATCATACTACTAAATTTTTGGTATATAGTTGATAATATGATTTTCTATTCTTTTAAATTATTCCATATAGTCAGAAAAAATTTAACATCCCTTTGTTCAAATTTTTTCATAATTTCATTTCAATATTAACTTATTCATCTCAAGAATAGTATTTATCAATGACATTTACCTAAGTGATTCTATATTATATTCCTTATATCTCTCCCTCAAATATAGTATTTTTTAATCAACAATCAATATTGATCCATATTTATTTTTAAACGATATACTACCAAAATAAAAAATTTATTTTCATTATGTCCAAAATCTGTACATATCGTTCATGGGATGTGATCCATTTATTAATTTCCATTATATTTATGGTTACATAAATTTATTGTTTTTAATTTATCACAATGTAACCCAAAATAGGTGTATAATGTTGTGGAACAATAGTGTTCTCTATATGGTGATGGTAGTTTTTATTAATCAATGTTACATTCCCAAAATGTTTTTTAATATACACATCTAATACACCCACTATATTATCTTTCTCATAAGGTAAATTCATAAATTAACTGTAGGTGTTGATATGATTTCACTCTTTATAACAATCCATAATTGCTAAACAATTTCACACTCATAATTATCTTATAATATCAATTTTATTAATTCTTGGAATGAATATATTGAAATTTCATTGAATATTATTTGGGTTAATCATAATGATTATCCTAGAAATATTATTCCTATATATAGTTCCCATGGATCTTACTAAACAACACTGGATACCAACATCGACAACTTAAAACTCACTACCCTTACATATCTATTACATTATTTTAATGGAATAATCTATAAAGAATCACCACACAGAGGATCGATATTTTTGTCATTATTTTATTTCTTGATATAGACATGTTTTTTATATTACATTAAAAAATGAATCCTCGAATTAAATTAAAAATTAATTCCATGAAGAACATTCAGATATTAATTCCTTATATAATGGAGAATAGAAAACATAACAAACTGTGATGTGAAATGCTTACTAAGGTAAATCTTAAATTCGTATTTATCATAAATACAAAAGGTATAAAAAAAATATGTAGACTAAATACTCAATACATATTCTACTCAACAAATAAAATAATCTTGAAAATATTTATATGGAAAGAAAAACAATCATATGGATAATACTAACTAAAATATTAATGGATCAAATGAATAATTTTAGAAATTTACGATCTTATTAAAAATGAATAAGTAATTAAATTATGATTCATAATGATAAGGACTTATATAAGAACATTTCATTGTATAGGTATTTATAAACTAATTACACAAGTGATACATCCACTATTTGTTTTCCATGAGAACTGTTGATGCATTAAGGGGATATATATAACCCAAATGAAATAATTACATATATGTCCACATTATCCCATATATATTGATTATAAAATGTAATAATTATTGGATATTCCTAATTATAATATCCCATGCATTTTTTACACATATTAGTGCGTGATTTTTATGAAATTCTACCTTTAGAATACAAACCAAGGATTGAAAAGTATAGTGTATTTGGGAGACTACATACATAATTAAGAAACACAAGACTAGAATAAAATATCTCTTTAATAAATTTCCACAACTACCCCATAACATCAATTAGTATCCCTCATCTATATAGGATAGCTTGGGAAATACATAGAAAAAATGTATACTAAAAGTCCCAGTAAGTGAATAAACATGGGAATAAAGCATATAACATGAGTTAGAATGCCTAACATGAAAAAAATAATGATATGGTTTGGGAATAAAAATAAGGAAGCATGAACTATAGAACTTGGAAAATGATTTTGATGAAAATATTGAAATGTGGTAGTGATTAATAACCTGACAAAAACATGAGTTTATTTTTACAACCAAAACTATATTAAAGGGTGGACAATGTCCTATGAAGGAATTAGGTTTACAGTATCCCATAATGATGACTCATTAGACTAAAATGTTACCCAATTAATTGTATTTGGATATTATCTCACCCATTAAAATCTGATAATTCATTTTAGTGCCATATAAAGAATCAAAAATAAATCATAATCATATGGGATACTCGTAGAATGAAATAATTATGTTAATAATTTAAAGAAGCATAAATAAAGTGAATATAAAAATCGAGTCCATGACTTAATTGATTAATTAAATATTTTAATGTCCTTTGATAAATAAAAAATAAATAAATGATCTCCAATAGTCTTGAATTCATGAAAATGAATAAAAGAAATGTTCAACTTATGAGTAGTTTTAAGGAAAAGAAAAATTGTATTTAAAGGGGAAAAAATAAGTGCTCTCAAAAAACTAGAAATGAAATAATTTATTTTAGAACAATACTTGTATCATAAAATAGATTATGGATTGTAAATGATAATTGGAACGAAATAAAGAAGTTCCCCTTAATCGATTTCGCTTATCAGGGAGAATTGAGAACAAACCCTTATGTATAATGAGATTCCCGATAAAACTAATATTATTCATGAAAAATAAATATATATACCATATATATATAGAAAATAAGATAACTATAGAAGAAAAATGAAGGGCTAAATTGGGAAAAATATAGATAAAACATCACCCATAGGTAATCTGGAGGTTCAGATTAATCTATTACCTTACATATGAAAGTTCCCTATAATTTTACTTACTATCCTTGATAATAAAATTGGATTAATAAATTACATAATTCCAAACAAATAAAACATGTATTTTTTTATTATAATTTTAATGATTTCATTTATCATATTTTTTATTAGTTATGTATATCAATTTTTCTATTTTGGGAGTGTTTGTAATGTTGTATCATGATCAGTTCATTTGTGTATAAATGTGTATTATCATATAAAAGTGAATAAAACTCCATCATTAAAATTAAAATTAATTAATTAACTTATAGAACAATAAATTTTCCAATATATAATTTTGGATTCAATGATGAGGATGATTAATTTGATAAATTGTTAATGATAAACAATGAGTTTATTCTTGATTTTTGTTTTGAACACCACGAACTAGTTTCAATTAATTTACTATTATGAATAAATTATATATCCCTAAAATAAAATAAAATAAAATATATTTATTAGAATATATTTAACTCAAATAATAGTTTTATGAAAATCCATATATGAAATAATTATTAAAAATAAATAAACAATATTCCTAGTGGTGATTAATGGGAATAAGATGGACAATAGTTAGTTCTTCTGAATAAGTGGAGGTAAAAAAGGGTTGGATATAAGATATTCCACTTAAAGCTAAAATTAAGGTATTTAAATTATTCTCCAGATATTATTCCATGATTTATGAAATTCATGTGGAGAATATATAATATGAAAAGAAATTATGGGAGGTGTTTTGTGAAAAGTTACCTCTTCAATATCACCTCTTTGAAGGATCCCTTAATGTCATTGAAATTGATATCTATGTGTGACTATTAGCACATGGATTTTGGGTGAGTGGGGTTTATAATGTTTGAAATATATTTTAGGACCTTTGAGGTTTGCAGTTCGAAATGGGCTGGTGAGTAGTGGTAATTATACTTGAGGAGAGGTGGGTTTAATTGATTGAAGTGATTATAATTTTAAAATTAATGCCAACCACAATGAGGTGAAACCAATTTAATTAATTATATAATTTATTAATAATTGAAGGACTGGATAGGGTCTATAATTACCTTAAAACACCATTAAATATTGTAATATTTTGTTTTGTATATATTATACCTTTTGACTTTAACAATTTTAACTATTTTACCTATACAGCGGTAAAACAAAATTTTACCAAGAAAAAGTTTTTAAACCCAAAAATTGATATTGAAACTAAAATCCAATTTTAATCTTCTACTTATGATTATGGAATATATATATAATAAAACTATATTCATATGATGATAACAAATATAATTAAAATTAATCCCACAAATGTAATGATAAAGTGGATTTTAATGTGAAATGTTAAAACATTCCAAAAGTTTTATATCCATTTTCTATTTTTATTGTATTTGAATGACCTATATTTTATTTATTGATTTATTATTGATCTAATTTCACTTTAAATCCAAAAAATATATAAGTTAACTATGTACATAATTTTGAAAAACATTAGTATTTATTTAAAACATTATATTTCTGAATATTCATAAAAAAATTAATCTTCTCTTAAACATAAAAAACCAACGTATTAAAATAATGAAATTCAGATTTCATAAATATGTTTTTTCAATATTTTATTTTAATGTGTGGAAAATTACCATTCAAATCAATGACACGAAAAAGGGAGAAAATTGACACATAGAAAAATGTAACTTTTTATGCTTATAATTGATTTTTTTAATTCAAATTCTATTGAACTTATTGGATAAATTTGAAAAAATTGGTTGAATATATAACATTATAATTTTATAATTATATTTTAAAAATAGTGATTAATTTATTATACTAATATGAAATGAAATTAAGAGATTTTTTTAAAAAAACACATCCTTTATTATTAATTGGTCATTATTTTCATTTATAATTTATTATTAACCAATGAATTCATTTTAAAATAATATAAAAAGTAGATTTTAATAATTTATTTCATATCATTAATTATTTATATTATTAAAACTAGGTGATAACTATCACAATAAAATAGTCATATTAAAAAATTAGTTTCAGTTTAGTGTTTTCTGAAACGTAAGCTATCAATGAAAATTAATTTATTTTAGAAGAGACGCACCATAAATTCTAGGGGTGTTACATTGTGCCCCCTGAAATTATAATTCAGCCTAATAATTGGTTACATCATTTTAAATTGATGAGTATTATTATTCATCATCATAATCTCATGTTCATGTGTAGCTTCCTCAAATTGGTGGTTTCACTACAAAACATAAAATTAATGAGTGGTATTGTTTAGTTGGTCTTTATCTCTATGATATAGAATTTATATCAGTTGTTCCTTGTATGAAAGATCATTTTCTAGTAGTATGACCTATGATTTTTGTACATGTGATGTATTAGGTGTGTATTTCCTTAGTTGAGATACATAGAACACACCATGAATTTGAGATAAATTTGGTGTAAGATCTAGTCGGTAAGCAATCATCCGGATATGATCAATAATATCAGATAAATGGATTCCTCATAAATTTTAATTTTCACATAAAAATCCAATATAGTTGATTAAAAATTTTCTTTATGGGAATAAATCATCAGAAAAGGGGTTCATAGAACTTCCTCTTAATAAGATATGAAGTAAAAGGTAACGATTTCTAGATAACTATGATTTTGTTTAGCAGAACATTCGTGGAATGTGAGAAAATGGAAATAGAAGAGAATTATAAATATATATTTTCAATGGAGAATGTTAGTGAACATATCCATTAGATGGATAATGACCATGTAACCATAGAAAATATTCACCTGGATAGTTTAATTATATCATAAAAATGATTATAAAAGGATATAATTTTAGTTAAATAAAATTAGAAGATATAATTACTTGATTACGTCTCATAAGTACACTACAACCCTTTTATTATTCCTTGTGAAATTTATGATTGACTTATTACTCTAAGGGATTGTAATGCCTACATAACTATAAGACCATAAGATCAATAATGTGTTGACAATTCATTCATTATATCTCTAGTTATCATAAAAATAAATTATGTGTGGTTATCCAATATACATAAATCATTATATTGTAATCTGATATATTAATTTATAAAACCTCCACCAATTTTGAATGAAAAAAAATTCATAAATTGTTACCCATATTAATTTTCTGATATATTAAAATCCTAATCTTTTGAATGATGATCATCAAATTTTCAAAATCAACTTATGATCAATCCCCCAAACAACATTATATAGCCTTTACCAAACATTCAAAGAACATTATAATGCCTTCTTTTGAAACATGGTAAAAACTTGAATTACTATAAAGATTTAGTCAAAACAAGAATTCATTGAAAAATTAACAACTTTCCTATAGCATTAATCAAAAAAATCGATAAAATCCATCTATAAACCACCTTGAAATCGTGTTTCTATTTAGATTCAAGTGCATCATAATCAAGGATATATATATGTCATTATTATCCAAACATCATGATCAGATAAATGGTTATATTTCAATGAATCCTATATTCCAAAAAATATCACCTTACCATAAATTATTCTTTCCATCAATACCACTTAATATATATTTTTGAATAAATAATAAAATTATTTTGAAAAATAATTAAATATTTAATAATCGTTGAATTCCAAAAAATAATAATTTATTAATCCCACTCCCTTCCAAAACAATTAAATATGATGAATTATCTTTTTCTATAACACTTATTTCCCTATAGCTATCATTTATACTCTTAAAATAAACATTACACATAGCACCACAGTGATTTTATTCAAAATCATTACCCCAATTACATTGATTTTCTTTATGATCCTACTTTAAAAAATAAAGCATTCATCTATTGAAAATACATTAGGAATTCAAATATTCACATCCATGTCATTAACTAAATTCTTCACTGTCAGGCTGCAGATCCATCATAGTGACAAAAGATTATTTTTCTTACTGCATTAGAGGTTGTTGTCACATATTTTCTTCACAAAACCAGGTCATAGGGAAAAGGATCATATAGTTCAATGGTTTCATGCAGTTAATGAACTTGACAACAAGAATATTGTTCATTTTATCATTCTTTTACACTTCCTCATTATTGGGTTTCTTCATTTCACGTTTTTATTGATTTTCTTAGGGTCCCTATTTAACATACATGAATCACCTATTTGTTCCCTTTAATCATTTTCCAAAATTCTTCTTCCCACTCTATTATGAAGAGGGATGATATGTTTTCCTTCCTTTAATATATGTTTCTATTTTCCTTTCATCGATCTTTCATTTATTATCATTATTCCCATGAGACCACTTAGAGTAATAGATCTCCATGTAATATTTTTAAAAAAACTAACAATATGTGTATTTAAATAAAATCCGTGAATTTTTATGTCTTCCATTAGACACTGTTTCAAACCACTACTGAATCATTCACCTATTATTTCAGCGATGATGAAATAAATAGAAGAATATAGTGAATGCTATGTGATGATTTCTTCATATCCTCTGATAGACTCATATTTCTTTTTCTTTTGGATAATTAACTCATGTTAAATGATAAGACATCGTGTTCGAGAAAAATAATTGTTGAAAAATATTTTCATGAATGCATATTGATCCGTGGTATCAATTTACACTTTGGTCTTCATGTTCTTTATCTCTATCCACCACTTATCAGCCTCCCCTTTAAAATAACATAATTCTAGTCTGAGTTCCACCTCAAATGATCAATGTTGAACCTAAACTAGTTTCTAAATATAGTTAATACATTATTATGAAATGAGGGGATAATAATATCCACTAATGATAGAAGTCCATTTTCACATAAAAAAGTCAAATGAAACTTTCTTTTCCATAGGAGGAGGTTGATCCACATGATTGAAGTTATTATTAACCACTTAATTCTATTTACCAAAAATCATTTTATTTATTACACACCAAAACATGATTTATTATATAATATTGAACATAATAAAACCAATATTAGGAAGTTTTCTAGTGTATTTTGGGATTAGAATCATTACATGACATCTGAAGACATAAAATACAACATCTTTATTGAAAACTCATTTTACATGACCACAACATTTATTCATACATAACATTACCTGGGATAACCTGAGGAAATACATAAGAAAAGGATGATCGATAAACCACAATAATGGAGTTCAAAATGAATAACATGTATAATACAATACATGTTATGCAATATGTATATCAATAAAGAAAAATAGGAACATGAACATAAAGGAATTTTATATATTGATTATCACACCATAGAAATTTGGAAACAACATAAAACATTTTTTTATTGTGATACACGGATAATTGAACATGTGTTACCATGAGTAAACCCTCATTAAAGAAGAATTATCATGAGTAAACCCTCATTTAAAATAGCGTATCGTGATACAAAACATTACCCAATGCATTAGAGAGTTATTAGGGAACACCCTTCATAATCTTTTCATTTTCATGTATAAGTATGCCACATGGATAATATTACATTGAATCATCGAAAATCATAAGTTATTTTAGGATTAATGAATGTGTAACATATATATTTAATTACCATACAATATTGATATGTGAATAAAGGTGAATAACCTAGATAGAGAAATGGGCATGGTATGCCCTACATGATGACTTTGGCTTGGAAAATCATGGTGCTATTTCGGTATCATAACCTCATCAAATAAAAATTCATAAGTTGGGTTTATGAAAGAGGAAGGGGTGTATAATCATTTATAAATTAAATAGATAGCAAGGGGGTCATGGAACAGAACATAACAACATATGAAATTGAATTTAGACGCACAATATGTGAGAAACACATGAATGAAAATAAGAAGAGAGAAATTCGTTACAGAATTTTGGCATGGTAAATGGTATACACATATTGAATTAATAAGAGATAAAGTGGTATATCATCATTCAAACATAAAGAGGAATGTATAGAAAGTGATAAATCTAACCAAAATTTTTTTAATTGAAAATAAAAGGGTTTTATAAGACGATGAAATGTGTGTAAAAATGAGATAGAATGTAATGTGAGGATCTCTTACATGAGTGTGTGACATTAAAAGTAGGATGATGGACCAATTTAAGGATTCAGACACAATTAGTGTATTTAGATAGATGTGGTCAGATTTGGTACATGTTAAAATGATTTTTAGTGAAGGTAAGTGCGTGCTTTGGTGGGTTTATATGGGAAATGATAGGATAATATTTTAATATTTTAGAAATGTTGGTTTTGGAATTGATATAATTAAATAGTCAAAACCACAAAGAATAACATTTTTTTTGCCATGAGTTTTTCCAAAGTTGAGTGGAAAAAATTATTTTATATGGCCAATGTCCGATCATATTAAAATATTAACCTTTTTATGTTTATTGAGTCACATTATTAAATTAATTAATTTAAAATCTTAATGTATATTATAAATTTTTGAGGATTTACTAAGGCATTATAAAATACGTAAAAAATTAAAAATAACATTTTTGAAGGGGAAACTATTTATTGGACTGAGAACACCCATTATAGTATTTCTTACATCATTTTGGGGTTATTATGATGTATTATAACACATATTTTATTTATACTGTATTTAATTTTTACACAAAAATTCTGATGTCTGAGAAAATTAAGAATAATTCATTGTTGGATAATTTTTAAATTTGGACTCTGAAAATAATATTCATTTTTCAAAATATTGTTATATATATTTGAATTTTCACTTTTTAAATGAAAACTGAACTTTATTAAAATTTCATGGGTTTTAATAAAAACAGTTTTCAACCCATAATAAAAACTATATTTGAATTCTTGAAAATTAAATAATAATTTATTATTCGTAAAATTCATTTGGTAATAATCGTTTAATAAAATATTAATTATTTAAAAAAAATCATTTATCCCTCAAAATAAATTATTTAAAAATACACTTTTTGTTTTATTATATAAAAATGTACCTCTTATCAAACTGATTACCTAATCATTTATAGATAAGAAATTGATATAATAATCATTTTTAATATTTTATGTATAATATTACTAAAAAAACCATTAGTTTAATATATATATTATCAAAACAACCATTTTTACATGAAGAATCAATTTATCAAATACATCAATTTTTAAGAGTGACTATTCTCATAAAGGAATTGATAGAATAAGACATTTATTTATAAAAATATATTCCATTGTAAGTAACTAATACCTTATTACATAATCCCTTATTTCACTTATATAAGACCATAGGGTATGGTGTTTGATGGTGACAGACTCTTGGGGCGGCTTAGATAACATCACACGGGTGGTAATATCAATTAATATGAACATCTATCATATGTGATTCTATTCATGCTTAATGTTTTTAATCTCATCTTGGGATTGGTCAAGTGTGAATCCGAGGGACTCTACCTCCATTATGAGCTCTGAATAATGTGCTTTGTACGACCTGAGTCTAACGGATGATGCTATCCCATCTTTTCTCTATGTCGAAATGATATTTTTTTTAAAACCGTATATTTATATCAGTCATTTGATCACTCTTAAGTGACTATATTATCAATTATAATGATACCTAATAGTCATTTAAACCCAAAAGAATAAAATATTAGTGAATGTGTTTTCTATATCTATAAGTCCTTCAAATAAAATAAATTTTATTAATAAATGATTGGATGTTACAACATTACCCCATTAGAAATTTCAAAATGAGAATTTTCATTTTCCCACACCGAAACAAATGAGGGAAACTCTTCATCATCACTTCATCAAATTCCCAAATTCCTTTTAAAACATGGGGTTTCCCAACATCACATTGGCAATACTGATTGTATTATTTTGTAGATCTTTTTTCCCAATGATCTAATATCTTAATTGGATTCTCTTTATTGGAGAGGTCATTCTTCACTAGAAGAGCCTCTAGATTTAGTACATGTGATAGGTTAGGTATGTAATTTCTCAACAGTGATACATGGAATACATCATGTACTTGAGACAGGTTCAGTGGGAGTTCTAGTTGAAAGTCCACTGCTCCATTGCGATCAAGGTTCTCAAAAGGGCCTATATACCTGGGACTAGGCATTCACTTATTCCCAAATCTCTTAACTATCTTCCATTGTGATATATGAAGAAACACCATGTCTGTGACATAAAATTCTTGGTATTGTTGATGATTCACATCATAGCTCTTTTGTCGACTTTGAGAAGCTCTAATGTACAGATGGATGGTTTTAACCTTCTCTACTATTTCTTTGATCATTTCATGAAATTTAATTCTTTACTCCCCAAAATCTTCCCAACAAGCCAGTGTTCTGCAACTCTTCCCATAAAGGGCGTCATAATGATCCATTTAAATGCTAGAGTAGAAATTATAGTTGTAAGAGAAATCAAACAGAGGAATATGTTGATCCCATCTTCTTTTGAATTCCATTGAGCATGTTCTCAACATGTTCTCAATTGTTTGGATAGTACTATTATATTTTCCATATATTTCTGGATAACAAACCATATTGATGTTCATCTTAGTATTTTGAGCTTGTTGGAGACTCTTCCAAAACATAGAGGTGAATCATGGATCCCAATCAGGTACAATCAATAGAGGAACACCATGAATCATTACCACTTATCTACTATACATTTTTTCTAGTTGATCAAATGATAAATCATCCCAAATTTAAAAGATGTGTGAAGTCATTGTATTTCGATCCACAACAACCCAAATAGAATTGTTTCTTTTTGATGTCTTCATATGTCTGGTGATAATGTTCATGGTTATGTTTTACCATTTCCATGTTAGTATGGGTAATGGTTTCATCATACCATTATAATTTTTCCTCTCAAACTTCACATACTAACATTCCATTAACTTTGATGTATACAGAACGACCACCTTTTTCATGTTATACCACCAATAATTCTCTCAGAGATATTGATACATCTTCATGTTACCTGGGTGATTGGGTAAATTCAAACAATGCAAATCATCCAAAAGATCGTTCTTTAACTCCAAATTTTATGGAACACATATTCTTGACCAAAATCTACCCATTCATTATTTATTAACATAAAAAATATATAATTTCTATTTTATGATAGTTTCAACTTTGTTCTGAGTTCTCATATCATCCTTTTAGGCATCCATTTACCTTTCTAAAAGGGACGATTGAGTAATCATTTGTGAAAGGAATGAATATGTTCCCTTATTTATGATTCCCTTGTTCATCTTCATCTTGTCTAGGAGGATCAGATCATTTTCAATTATCATAAATGATAGAATCGTTAGGTCCTTTATTCTTAGAGAATCATCCACATTGTTCTATTTCCTATGGTGGTAATAATTGAACATTTATTGTATTCTAACAGCTCTAACCATATTCGTTGGTGCATATTATACTCTTTCAGTGTCAATATATACTTGAGTCTTTTATGATCCATATAAATTTCACACCTCTACCCAAAGAGAAAAGGTATCTAAATTTTCAAGTCTACATAACTATAGAAAACTCTAGATCAGGTGTTGGATAGTCCTTCTCATTAACTTTCAATTTCTTTAAAGCATAGGAAATGACATTATCATTTTTCATCAACACCAAACCTGTGACCTTCTCTTTTTCATCACTAAATACCATAATATGATCTCTACATGTGGGTAGTGTGAGAACGAGCATAGTTATAGGCCTCTTTTCCAACTACATGACGCTCTCTTTCTATTCACCATTCTAAAAAAACATGACTCTCTTCCATGTTATCTTGGTAAGATGAATTGAAAATCAGGATAAATATCCCTCAAAATTGGTGATATTATCCAGAAATCCCATGAAGGCTATGGATATCCATCATAGATGTTGGCCTCATCCATCCCTCAATTGAATTTTCCTTAGATGGATCCTCCGATATCCCATTTATTGTGATGTTATGAACCATGAATTATACATAATTTAACTAGAACTCATAAATTTTTAACTTTTCATAGAGCTTCTCATTTTGGATGGTCTCTAGTACAGTTCTTAGATAATAATCATACACCTCCTTTGATTTTTAGTATATTAAAATATAATCTATAAATAATTACCAAAATTTGTCAATTTAATCTCTAAAGACTCTATTCATCATGTCCGTGATGATTTCTAGAGCATTAGTAAGTCTGAAAGGCATTACTATGAATTCAAAGTCCGTATACATTGTACGAAAAGAATTCATCATGATATCATACTTATCCACCCTTACATGGTAATATCTTGACCACAGATCCACCTTGGAGAAGTATTTTTATCCACATAACTAATCAAAAAAGTAATATATTTTTTGAAAAGGATACTTGTTCTTTTTGTGATTTTTTTGAGATCGTGATAATCAATGTAAAGGAGAATTTCCAAATCCTTTTTCTTGATGAAGAGGACCAGTGCACCCCATGGTTATACACTTGGGCATATAAACCCTTTATCTATATTCTAATTTATTTCATTCTTCACCGCCTCAAGATCCAAAACATCCATTATATATGGAGTCTTGGATATTAGAAAGGCCCCATGTATAAGATCAATCGATAATTCAACATTTATTCTGGGAGGAAGACCAAGAAATTCTTCGTGAATCACTTCATCAAATTCCACAACAATAGTCATGTCATCGAGGATGGTTCGTTCCTTATATTGAATCATTTGTGAATGATAAACATGCTCTTAGGGAAGTAACATCCATTCATGAGAAGATAGTGCTAAAAATGATTTATCCTTTTTCTTGCAGTAGTATAGAATCGATGGTTGATTAAACACATGGATATAATTTCCTTATCATGGATATTCATGATGGATTTATAATGGTAAATCCAATCCATGCCAATAATTACATAAAATTTCCATATAGGGAGGATGACTAGGTTCGGTGGGAAGTCCAATCAAAAAATTGTTATAGGGGATGAGTTATATTCATGGGGTGAAAAAAATTCCCCTTTTCCAATTATCAAGGACATCTCTATATAAATGATTTGTGGTGGTGTTGGGATTATTCTTCTAATCATTAAATATATAAAAGAATGTACTAAACCAAAATAAAAAACATTTTTTCTATTCTTGAATCATTAACTAGCGTACTTTTCACTATTTCATTGTTGGGATTCACATTAGTGGTAGTGATGTAAAATATCTCCTTTTGTGCATTGGAGGTTGTTGGTTGCCTCCAAAAACACTTCTTAAAGGGAACAAGTTAGAAAATATACCTAGTTCATTGTATTTTTGGTAATGAAAAATGCATTGTGGGTCAAAAAGAGAATTACTCTCCTCTGTCATAATAGCGTGTTTTTCATGTTAGCAACTACTGGTCAGGTTCCCTTATCTTTCACACCGAAATAATTTCCACTTCCCCTTTAGGAAATTTCTGTGGAACTTCTTTCCGCCCCTTTGGAAAGTGGAGTTCTATAATTTCATAGAACCCTTGGATTTTTCCATTGGACAGCCAAAATTGATTTCCACTTTCCACTTCTTATCCCCATGATACCCCGGAGTTTCAACGATCTCCATTTTGACATTGACGTCACATCAGACAATTAAGTCATAGCTATCGATGGCATAGATTGATAGGGATTTCTTTAGGCTAGGTTTCATGCCACCAAAGAAGCATTCAACCATTCATTTGAGGGTAACATCAAATATGGAGGCATATCATTCATACCATGTGAAGTTTTCTTCATACACTCTAATGGATTCATCCTCTTTTTGAATGAGGGAAATGAAGTCCCTTTCCATCTTATGTCACAGGGTTTGGAGAAAATATTTATCAAAAAACATTTTTTGGAAATCCTTCCATTATAATACATTTATTTGTTGTTCATGGTTTGTATTTTTTATCAAATTCCACCATTGATCAGCTTCTACCTCTATAAAATAAGTAGCCATAAAAACCTTCTCTTGTTCAAAACATTAAAGGGTAGAGAAGATCTTCTGGATAAATTTGATCCATTGTTCGACGATTTAGGGATATAATGATCCATTAAAATATGAGGCCTTTGTATCATCAATCTCTCGATTTTGACTTGTCCATTCTTGGGGGGGCGGTGGAAATTCTTATTTACACATGTTTGTATTCAAAACATTATTTAACTGACAGAGTCTCATGATAATGTTTTTGATTCTTTCTCCCTTTGGATTTGGCATCCCTTTAGAGCAGTCATCACATTAACCTTCACATCATTATTTATCCACAGTACATATATTACCATCCATTGGCTGGAATAAAATGAAAACTATGGGCATTTATTTTAAAAAATTATATACATAAATGGGAATCCAAACACAAAAAGGGACAACTTATAGATTCAATTTATTTCCTTAACATATGTATTTCAATGTTTCGATCTAAGTTGCCCATGATCTATTTCCGAATGTGTATTCTTATGGGATTTTTATCCCTTAATAATGTTTCATTCTATGATTATGATTTTATAAAATAATATCCCTTGAGAGTATCGAAACTAGAGTATAACAAGGCCTATTTTCATGCACTAGTTCTCGTTCAATTCTAGCTGAAAGCTGTGTTTTCATGTTTTACCCCGATATACATATATGCCAGAGCCCCCTCAACTTGTTAGTATCCAAAAAGGGATGTTTTTTATTGATAAAACACATAATATATACTCACCAAAATATAGTGATGTTTTTCATATACTTATTATATGAACTAAATCTTTTACTAGGTTTTATAATCATAGTCCAAAAAATAACATAACCTATCTTTTGATACCTAATATGACAACCATACACTTTATTAAACACTTTACCATGATTTATTACATAATCATGCACCTAATACAACCCATAACATTGATATGTATTGTTTCTTTGTGGAATAAAAGCATTATATGACAACATAATATATAAAATAGAACATAATTATTGAAAACTCCTTTTACATGACCACAACATTCCTTCATACATATTTTGTGTGGGATAACCAGAGGACATAAAGAAGAAAATAGTGAGATATAAAGCCCCGTAAGGGAGTAAATAAGAAAAAATATGATGAATAAAATACATGTTAGGAAATAGGCATGTCAATGGGGAATAATTAAAACTTGAACATAAAGGCATGATAAATCATGATGACCATAACATGGAAATGTAGAAGAAACATACACCATAATATTATCATGAACCAAGGTTAACTACACAATGGTTAACATGATTAGAAACTCAAATAAAATGAATTAGAATGAGTAAAACCTCACTGAACATGGTGTATAGTGATACTAAACATTACCCAATCCATTAGAGTGCTATCAGGGTGCACCCTTCATAATCATTTCATTTTTATGTATAAGTGAGCCACATGGATCATATAACATTAAATCATTCAACATAATAAGTTATTAAATGATTAAGGAATGAGTAATACAAAAATATAATTATAATTAAACATGCATATGTGAATAAATTTGAATAACCATGATAGATATTTGGGTATGGTATTCACTACAAGATGATTTTGGCTTGGAAAATCACAGTGCAATTTCAGCAACATATTGTTGTCTTAATGAAATTCATAAGATGGTATGATGAGAGATAAATGGGTATATTGTTATTTATACATTAAATATATAGCAATGGGATCAAGGAACCTAATATACCAAAAATATGAAATGGAATTTAGATGCATAATATGTTAGAAACACATGAATGTTAATAAGAAGAGAGAAATTCGTTCCAGAATTTTGACAATGTAACGGGTGTACATGCAAAGCATTAATGAGGGATAATGTGGTATTTCATCATTCAAACATAATGGGGGATATATTATAAAGTTGATAAATCAAACCCAAACATTATTAATTGAAAATAAAATTGTATAACAACATGATGAAACCGATGTAAAATGAGAAAGGAAGGAATGTGAGGATCCCTTACTTGAGTGTGTTACATAAATTTCATGAATATGGGATTTCCGAGATCATGGGGAACCATGGACTGATTATATATAGTGTAGGTTAGAATAGAGACTTGATACACGGATTTTGAGTTATTATAAGTGGGTGCTTGGGTGGGTTTATATGGGAAATTGGAGGAGAATTCTTTAATATTTCAAAAACATATTTTTTGGAATCTATATAATTAAATATTCAAAACCACTAACCTTAACCTAGTTTATTTGAAATGGTATTTTTAAAATTAGAGTGGAAAAAATTATTTGATATGTCCAATTACCGAACATATTAAATTGTTAGCCTTGCCAATGTGTAGGTGAGTTACATTAGTAATGAAATGAATTTAAAATCATAAAGTATATTATACATTTGGGAGGATTCACTAAGGCATAACAAATTAAGTAAAAAAAATCCAAAATCACATTATTTTAATGGGAAATAATATATTGGGCCAATAATACGAATTATATCATTTATTACATCATTTTGGTTTCATTATGATGTCATGAAACACATATTTTATTTATATAGTATTTAATTTTTACCAAAAAATCTGACTGTTTAAGAAAATTATGAAAAATTCACCATTGGATAATTTCATAATATTTTTTTAAAAAAATATTCATTTTATCTAAATAATTATATAAATATGTGCATTTTCAATAATAAAATGAAATCTATTGTTTTTTTTTGAAAATTCATGGGTTTTGAAAAAAAAAACAGTTTTCAAACCTTAATAAAAATTACATTTTTCTTCATAAAAATTATATAGACATTAATTATTTATAAAATTAAATTGATAATAATATATTATTAAAATATTAATTATTTCAAATAATTCATTAATAACACAAAATAAATTCTTAAAAAATGAAATTCCTGTTTTATAGTGTAGAAAATGTAACTCCTTTAAAATTGATTACATAATAATTATTAGATAAGAAACTGATATAATCATCAATTATAAGAATTTTTTAAGAATATTATTAATAAAACCCTGAGTTTCATATATATATATATATATATATCTCAAAATTAGTATTTTTACTCGGAGAATCAATTTATCAAATTCATCATATTTTTAAGGAAAGACTATTCTAATAATGAAATATATGGAAAAATAATTTTATTTATAAACAAGTATTACACAATAAGTAACTAATAAATTATTAAAAACCCACTTATAAAAACTGCATATGACTTTATGCTAAGGTGTTCAATATTGATTTACTCTTGGGGCAGCTCAAATAACATTTCCTGGGTGGTAATATCTATTAACATGAACTTCTATTGTAGGTGACTTCATTCAAGATTTACACGTTGAAGCTTCAATTGGGTTTATTAAAGGGTTTAGCCCCGTGATGCAACCGTCATACTGAGCTCTTACAAATGAGCATTGTACGACTTCAGTCCACTGGATGAGGCCATCCTCTCCTTTCCCTATGTCGAAATGATTGTTTTTTTAAAACCCTTATATTTATATTAGTAGTGTGATCACTGTTCAATGACTATATTATAAATGGTAATAATAAATAATGGTAATTTAATCCCAATAAAAAAGGGGTAATTTTTTTTCTATATCTATAATTCATTCAAAGAATGTTAATTTTGTTCATAAAATATCGGGTCATTACAATTGAGCTTGTACATTCTTGATGTTTTAAGATCATATTCTAATTAGGTTTGGCATGCCATTGAGGATTCCATCACATTGACTATCATATGATCTGTTTTCATGAGTTATCCTACTTCCAACAATTATCAAAAAACAAAAAAAATTAGTGGGCTTGAATAATTCTCTAATAATCAAATAATAAATAAATATTCGAACAATGATGGATAAAATTATAAATCAAATGTATATCATACCATGAGATTATCTATGATCCAATATAGGAAATCCAAGATGATATAAAAATAAATAGGGTTCACACTAATGTTTTTCTAGTCCTAATCCCCAAAAATTACTATACCATGCCCTTATGCCAATTATAATAGCCCAAAAAATTTTACAATTATTATTACATGATTTTTAACCATTGGTGACCTCTCAATACAAAACAATTATCAAATATTATGGTGTATTCTGGAGGCTTGGAACATAATTAGAAAACATGGGACTGGAAAAAATTATCTATATATTTCACTTCCATAATGAGATCTTATCTACTTTTTTTCTCATACATATTCATATGATAACCTGGGGAATACCTAGAACAAAGGAATGTGCTAAAAATTCTAGTAAGGGAATAAAAATGTGAATAAAGAATAGTAAAAAGTTATAATGAATAACATGATAACATAAATGCATGGCTCCAAAATAAATATAAGGAATCATGATATATAGATCTTATAATATTATTATCATTGAGAAATAGAAAATTTGTAGTGACATATATCAGGAAACAAACATGAGTCAATGCTATTTTCCAGGACTTTATAATATAGTGGATCATGTCCCATAAAGGATTTTTTTTAATCCCTATCCAATCATAGAGTATCATGAGAAAAATAAATTATCTAATACATTGAAGAATAATATGGGTGAACCCATTACAACATGCTCATGCATATTAGTTCCACATAAGGAACCAAACATATGGAATAATCATAAGGGTTACCAATGGAATGTAATGGGTAAGGTAATATTTTCACAGAGCATTGCAAAATATAATTCTCAATGGAATACCTTAATTAACGGGTCTATTAAATATTCATTATTAAAAAGGATAATAATAGGTAAAAGATAATGATTTTTAACTTACAAGAAAACATGAAATGTTTTGTATAAAATGTGAATCTTAAGAGAAGTATTAGGGAAAAGAAAAATATTCTCTAAAGAATAATAAATAATAAGTGAGTTCATAAAAAAATAATGATATAAAATATATTTTCACGATAAATAGAATGATTTTTTTTATAAATTATCCTATTATATTTTATTGAGTGCACATTAAAATGGGAACAAAATAGATAAGTTCACATTAATCGAGGTTTTTTATTGGGGTTTTTAGAAAGAACCCATATAAATAATGTCATTAACCATCAAAGAAACACGAATTGAGTTTTATAAATATGTGGTATTCATATATAAGTAAAATTGTACAATTACATGAGATAATTTTTTGAAATATTTAGGAAATGAGTGAGAAATAATAACTCAAAATTAATATAGAGGTTTGGAGAGATCCATTACCATACAAAAAGAACATCTATACAGTAAAATTACAGTTTGGTATAACCAAATTAAATTCATTAATCACATAATTAAAAACAAATTCCATATGTGTTTTATTTATTTAGATTTTATTTATTTTATTTATTACCACATTGATGAGTTATAATGTTGATTTTTTTCAATACGAAAATGTTTTTTAATTATTTCACAACCATTTCATATGTGTATAATTTTTGACTATCATGTAAAATGGTAATACTATAGTAGAATAAAAATTAAACTATATTAAAGAATTTCCAAGAGTATAAATTGTCCAATATTTTTTGTAACATTATTATGATTCATTAGTTTAATTGTTATTGATAAACGTTTGGTTTATTTATGTGGGTTTCCCAAACATCACGAGCCTTTTTCATTTTATTTAAATGTATTAGTATGAATTATTTAAAAAACATGAAATAAAATATAATATATGGATGAAAATGTTATTTAAATAGAATAAATGTTTTATGATTATCCATGGAGGAAGTAATGAAAAAATTAACTAAATTATTCCTAGATGTGATTAATCAGCATAGAATAGATTCTAGTTCATTTCGTTGAATAAGATGTGATAATAAAAAGGTATGGATATAATATATTCCCAAAATAATATAAAATTTAGTTATTTAAAACATTTTTGAATTATTACTCATTAATGGATGAAATAATTGAAGATAAATTGGTTGAATAAAAGAAATTAAGAGAGGGGTTTTTTTTAAAATTTACCTCATGAATATCACCACTTCGATGGATCCCTTAATGTCCTTAGAAATGGGATATGGGTGACACCCAAATAAATTAGATGTGGGATATTTAGGATGATAGGTTTTGGTAGATATTTAAAGATATTCAAGGCCTTTGGGATGAAATAGGGTGGTGAGGGATGATATTTATATGCGAGGAGAGGTGGGTTAAAGTGATTAAAATAATGATTATTTTATAATTAAACCCATCCAAATTTATGGTGAATTAATTTCAATGAATTATATTATTAATAAAATTTTTATTTTATTTTAATGCAAGATACAAATATCAATAAATTATAGGTTTTCTAATATTTTACCATTTAACATTTACCCTTATCACTACTTTACCTGTACTACATTAAAAATGTTTTCTTAACACTATATATTTTTTATACATAAAAATGAAATTAACATGACAATGAAATTAAGAATTTATTTTTCCAAATATGGAATCTATTTTATCATATTCAATTGACATAATTTTAAAAATTATATTTAAAATTAATCTTGTAGACACAATCAGAAATCATCTTTTTAAACAAAAAAGTTTAGAAGTTATGAAATATTTTATATACAAATTCAATTTGAAATTTAATCTGAATAAATGTATTGGATTGATTTATTTTTAATTGAAGAAATTATAGATTAAAAAAATTAAAATAAATTTAACTATATAATTAAATTATAGAAATTTTTTATTAAAACTAAGTACTTTGAAACTCATCAAAAAAAATTAATCTCATCTAAAAAATAACAAAAATCCAACCAATGATTATTTTGATAAACTCATTAAAAAAAGTAAAATTATTTTTTATTATTAATTAAATAAATTTTTGAAAATGAATATTTGAAATAGGTGGTGTGTCATTAAATGGTAGAAAAATATCTTTTAGACTAATTATCTTTTTATTCTAATAATTGGATTTATTTTTATCTTAAGCCATTAAATTATATTTTATGAATTAAAATTTTCTTTATTAAATGTATAAATATTAAATTTCATTAATATCATTCACTAATAATGATTATCTAAATTTATTAATATGAAATTTTATTGTGAGCATAAAAAATAAATTTTCGTAAAATCACATCCCTTATATATAATTGCTTATTATTTTCATTTAAAATTAATTGGTAACCAATGAATATATTTTATAATAATGTGAAGAGAATATATTAATAATATTATTATTCTAATTAATTATCCATAATAAAATGATTAGGTGATAACTATTATAATTAAATAATAAATTTTAATTAGTTTTTTCAATTCATCATTCTGTGTAGTGTAAGATATCCAAGAAATTGAATTTAATTAAGGAGAGACATACCATAACCTATAGTAGTTCCATACATATCAATCAATATATATATGATTTGAATTAAAAATTAAAAACATTGATATTTTCCTAGTAAATCATTTCAAATTATTCGTAAGGTTTTGTTAAGTAATATAATATGTAGACATTTTGTTTTGTAAAGATAATTATGAAATGATAAAAATATTTATGATATAAAATAATATCGATATAATTTATAAATAATAATGAAATGTGATATATAATATGATCAATGAAATGCGAATGTTCTAAGATTAAGTTATAATCCATAAATATGTAAAGGATGATAATGGACCATTAATTAATAAGAATTTAAGGTTTTAAATAAAGGACTCTCATATGAGAATTAGATAAGAAAACGGAATTGAATAATTAAAAATGTGATTTGTTATAAATTAAGTATCATTGTTCTATAAATGATGTTACGAATCACTTTCAAAATTCTATTCAAAATTAAAAAAATAATTAATGATTATTTTAATATAACAAATAATATTATTAATAGTAATGAAGAATCATTTAGAATGAAAAAAGGAACAGTGTATATGGGAATATGAATAAAGAATAATGGTAATGAATGTTTGAAAATTAATTCATTATGTATGTGTTAAAATCTATTTCTTTCACACTTTTTAAATATTCCACGATGACTTGTTTTTAAAAAAATTGAAAGAATTATTTTCAAAATTTCTAAATAAACACATAGTTAGAAGAAAAATACATCTACTAATAATATAAATTTATACAATCTTCTATTAAACAATTTGAAGTAAATTTATATGGGAGAAAAATATTCTCTTCCTAAAATATAAAGAAAGCTCAGTTTTTCAAAAATATATAAATTCACATTATGTGCACTAAAAACATTAAGAATTGAAATGAATAATGGGATGTCACTAAAATATATAATTTATAATAAAATAAATTAGTTCTAATTAGAGAAAAATAACATATTCTTCTCGAAAAAATTTAAAAATTACGAATCAAGAATTAGTGTGATACAATAAATCACACAATTATTTCAATAATATTTTTCTATAAAATTATCATTCAAGGAGATAACTAGGAAAATAATTTTAAAACTATTTATTGTTGGTAAATTAATTATAGAATAAATCCTTATATAAATACATAAACCACATAAAATAAAACATGTGGTAATCATGGCATAAGTCTTAATGAAAGTATATTGATATGTGAAACCATTATAGTTTTTGAAATTTCTAAATATAAATATCATAAAACTAATAAAGATATATTGATATGTAAATCCTTATATGTTACATTAAAATAAACATTATTGGTTTTCATATGTATTTTATACTGCCACAAAATAGAAAAATTTTGTGATTATTACATATATCTCATAAAAATAAAAGCGATGTGTGAAACCCTTTACATGATTCCTTCTTAATATTTCTTGATATATAATCCTAAATAATATTTAGATTTTTATTATATAATTTATTAATAATCATTTTTTCTATATTTATATTTTATGGTCATTTTATAATCTTATGACATCCATTAATTGCATAGTTCTTGCTTATGAAAACAAATTTTGCTCACTACTGGAAAAATACCTTATACCAACGGTTTGAAACTGTTGGTATAGGCCTCCAAACCGTTTGTATAGCCTATATACCAACGGTTTGGAGAACCGTGGGGAAGTAAGTCGTTGGGATTGGTTTATACCAACGGTTTTCCAAAACCGTCAGTATAGACCTATCCCGAAGGTTTTGAAATCCATTGGTATAAGTAATATTAAATCTTTCCCAACGGTTCCATAAAACCATTGGTATATGTATTAAAAAAACACTCTGTGGGATTTGATCCCAGGACCTCTAGTTTATCATTCGACGACCTAACCACTAACATAACATGACTTTTATTAATATAATTTCATCAATATGTATAAATATTTTCATCATTATTTTAAATTTTTATTTATATAATGTTCTCGGTAAGAATATTGGATAAAAAATCAAAGGACCTATACCAACAGTTGTCAAAACAGTTGGTATAGACCTATAACAACAGTTTTGAAGACCGTTGGTATAGGGGTCATCTTTTTTCTTTTGTTTCTAGCCTAGACGTTGGTTGATGGGCCGCTTTTCCCAATGATGTGGCCAAACCATTGGGAAAAGTGTTAACCTTTCCCAACGGTTTGGCCAAACCGTTGGGAAAGCCATACCCTTTCCCAATGGTTTTGGAAAACCGTTGGGAAAAGTGAGCTCAAAGTGGGCTTTCACAATGGTTTGGCCAAATCGTTGGGAAATGTGACCTATACCAACGGGTTTTACAAACCGTTAGAATAGAAGCATTGGGAAAGGTGATATTTCTAGTAGTGGCTTGTTATTAAATTTATCAAAAAATAATTCGGTATTATAAGTGAGGAAATTTTTTTTGTGAAATTTCACTATCATATGTTTAATTTCAATAATTTCAGTATTATAATTTTTTTATTATATATATAATTAGAATCATTCATGAAAGTTGCTAATGGAATAATTGTATACGTTGATCATTGAGGTTGTATTCCACCCTACACCTTATGAAAATTTAATTTTTAATATTTCATGAATGGAAATATAATATTTAATGATTAATAATTCTATAGTTACATATATATATCATTGATATCATATAAATTCACTAAATATACATATTGATTAGCTATGAATATAGAAAAAGAAAAAACATCTTGGTTGACATTGTAGAGGTGGTTGTCTACAAGTATATACATGCGATGTGATCATATTAAAATTGGTGGTAGAGAAAGGAGGATATTTAGGTAGAGTTAATTTTGGAATGTTAGGGGGGGTAAATTTCCATTTTAAAAATTTTCATAATTTTTAAATGTTTATTCATAACTACATTATATTTATTAAATAATGAGTTAGTTTGCATATGTCTTATAAAAAATGATAATTTCAATATTAATTATGTATGTACTCAGAATAAAAATATATTTATTGAATTTAATCATATAAATGTATCATTTTTTATGCATGAAAAAGGAATATAATCAATGTAGAAGGTAAAAGAAAATGAAAATACATTCTTATAATGGAGTTTGGTAATCATTCATGTAATACCCCAGGTAAATAAAGAATATGACATTTTTATATTTATCCATATTTGTGAATAAAATATTAATATTACTTTAAAGGTGATTCTATGCTCAATGGCGTACCCAATACGCAACAACGAGTTTCTTGGGAATCTTACATTGCACTCTAATAAAAAAATAATATTATTTTAAATTGTAGTTAATGCCTAGCCGTTGTAATGGCGGGAATTAATAGAACTACCTACAAAATGATTATATATGTTTGTCAAATATTTTTACTCTTTACAATAAATGATAGAGGATTAAAAATGCGAATGAATCCAATTTTAAGCGTAGACAGTCTAATATTCATTAAAAGGTTGACTAACCGCCTTTTGATGGCGAACCTCTTTTAAATCCACTTTTTGAAAATTTTATGTGTTATATTTGACAAAATAAAATTCTTCTTTATAATCGGGACATCAAAATTTACTTTGTGTAACGTTTTGTTATTTTTCCGAAAAAGTTCAATTTTTAATGAATAGTGAAAAATGTTGTATTTTAATTCAAAACCTATTTTTAATATAATTTATTTATAAGATTATATTATCTTTTTATTTGGTTTTAAAGTTTAAATAGAATATATTTTTACCATTTAATCCAATTGAGGTCATTGTAATTAATATCACTTTAAGATTGGACATAAATGAGTGTCAATCTTTTGAAAGATATTGTTTAATAAAAACACGCTATTTGTTTTAACAGCGGGATTTAATTATAAAATTAATTAATGCAACTTCTATGTTATGAATTTGGTAAAATAGACATCATTTTTTAATTTGGAATATCAAATATAGCTTAGGGTGATTTTTTGGTATTTTTCTGAAAAACATCAATTTTTGATGAATAGTGAAACCACAAAGTGGTGGTTACAAAATTTGATTTTTCATTTAAATGGGACTTTACCACATCTGTGATTTGAATTTCAAAAATCAAATTTAAATGATTTTAATTGTTAAGTAAAATGTGGTTCAATGGGATGAAAATATGTTTTGATGAAAGGTAACTTTTAAGTTTTATTAATCGCGATTAAAGGTAATTAGTGTGATTTAAGGTAAAAATGATATTATAATAAAATGAAAATATCTTGACACTTGTCCTAACACTATTGGTTGAGTTATGGCCGACCAATACAACCCATGGGTTTATTTTTGGTACCCCATGGAGCCACTTGGGTTTGATAATGACATTTATGCCTTTTATTTAAAGTTAAAATAAAAATATCACAAACATGATTTGTTTTAATAAAACAATTATTACATGTGGTTATACAAGTAAGAAATTTGACTATAAATTTTAATTGGAAATCTAAAAATATTTCCTACATCATAGTATATTTTTTATAATTTTTAGACATTAAATAAATTAAATTATTTATGTCATCATGATGATGTAGCGATGGCCTCATTATTTAACGATTTAAATAAAATAGAAGAATAATGCAAAATATAGGACCTACACATGTCAAAAACCTTTTGGATGGGTGTATTTCGAACCCTTATCACCTTACCCTCGAAAAAAATCAATGTGGGACCATTAAAATCTGAAAACCATTTGAAAATAAAGTAACATTTTATACTTTACCAAGAGTGCCCCACCTCTCCTCTTATAAAAGGACCCCACCTCTACCACCTTACCCACACCTCTCAATCTTTTGGTTCGGCCAAGTTCTGATCATTTTGTCTCTCCACATCCCTCTACTCATCCTAGAAGCCTTAACGTAGGCAGGAAGCTCTTAATGAAACCCTTTTGGTTCAAACCAAAGGGAGTTACCCAATTTTAAGGTAACGTCTTCACTTGTGCTCTTTTGTTTTATTTTGCTTCTCCAACCCCTAAACTATGTTTATTAATTTCTTTTGTAACAACTATAGTACCTTAAATATACTAGGATGTTGTTATAATAAGTATTCAAGATACACTTACACACACATTCATCTAATGGTTAATGAACATACAGTTTATGTGGATGGCGAATTGCTGCCTCACGAAACGATGATTGTTCAACACTCATATAACACCTTCAAAAGTGGCCATTAAGATGTCACTATGTTTATATATGATATATAATATTTTTATGTTTTACTTAAGCTTCTGTATTTTTCATTTGTGTCATACCTTTATGGCTTCCATTATGGGTATACGCGATATCTTCATTTTAGGAAGTGCGGACTACCGCCCCCTCAAAGTGATTTGATTCGTTAATGCCATATGTGGGTTGTATAAAGGATGGATTTAAAGTTATTATATATGAAGTTATAATGTAATTATAATATACCTTTATATCATTATTTTTTTCTTTCCACTAACGTATGAGATAGAAATGAAAGTAGCGTTCATGCGTACGTACGGCTTACCGTCTCCATGAACGGTGCATTTCATTTCTTATCCTCAATTGTAATGTACTATTATAAGTACATATAATGGATATATATTATGTATGATACATATGAAGGATGAATATAATTCTGTAATTAAAAATATACACATCTCTCATTTAGTTTTAATTCCAGTAATATGACATAGAAAAGAAAGTAGTGTTCATGCGTAAGTACGGCTTACCGTCTCCATGAACGGTGAATTTCATTTCTTACCTCTAAATGATTATGTAATATTATAAATACATGTATATGATGGATATATATTATATATATGATATCCAAATCAGGAATGTCATTATGGAAATAAATAACCTTTGACCACATGAACAACATGTAATTGTAAGAAGTCCACTTTTGACTTAAGAACCAAATATCGACAGAATAAAAAAATTTAACTTAAATGATTACATAATGTTTATAACATGTCAATAATTGATATAAAAGGAATAATGAACTTGAAAAAGGTTCTTAAGCAATTATATGTTAACTCATGTTTATTATTCAGGACTTTAAAGAACGATCGAGTCAAGTCGGACCCGAGGTAAGGGATCCTACTCCTCTCTTTCTTTTTAAGTACACTCTTTTATGTCATTCCTTTTAAAGCTAATATTTCTTGTTATTGGGATGTTATTTTATATTACTCTTAATGTAATTTTTATGTTAATATTATGAGATACACTATTCTCTCTCATCAATCCATTTTGGATGTTTTGAGAGGTGCCGTTAGGATGCCGAATTTTCGTAAGAGATCTTACCTCTCTCTTTCATTTTAAGTACTCTCTTTTATGTTACTCCTTTTAAGTTCCTCTTTGTTATGATGGGGGATGTTGTTTTATATTCCTCTTGATGTACATTTTATTGTAATATGATGAGAGACCCTATTTGATCTCATCGATCCATTTTTGGATGTGTTAAGTGGCACCGTTAGGCTGCCGAGTTTTCGTAAGGGATTTTTTCATCTCACTTTTATTCCCGTGAGATTTATGCTTCATTTGCCACAATTTCCTTTGAGTGGTGTATGTAATGTCCATTATATTAATCATTTTGTAATATACTTTCATTTATGGTTATTTACATCAATGTTGTATTGTCCTTCTTTCACGGGGTGTTTGTTTCGAAAGATACCCATGTCGGTAAGGGAACCTTTCACCCTCATCTTTTTAAAAGACTTATTTTGTTATGTCTTTTAATTCACATACTATTATGTTGGGATATGTTATTATATATCCTTATTGATTTAAATTTTATGTCCATGTGATGAGATACCCTTTTTATCTCTCATCAAGTCATTTTCTGAATTTTGTAGTGACGCCGTTAAGTTGTCAAATTTTTTCAAGGGAACTTCTTAACCCAAATTTGATTCTTTGGGATAAACTTGTGCACCTTGAATATGTTGTTCTATGAATATGTGTGAATAACCTCTGATTGTTTTACACTTAATATCCACTTATATTTCGTGTATTCATTTGTCACATATAATTATGTAATTGATTTATCCTTAATCCAAGGATACCGTCTTTGTAAGGGACTTCGTCTCAATCACCTTTCATTGAGGAATTTTTCATTTTATACACAAATTTCTTTTATATGGTGTATAAACCCCTTTGACTATTACTTTTATATAAAAGGAATCTTTTTCTATGAAGCGTTTTACTAAACGAAAAAAAGGAATGTTTCTTTTAACGTGTGCGGTGACAACGAACTTTTCCGCCGCCGCGAGTATTATTTGATCTTTGGCATCCTCAACAAGCCATAATGTTTTTAAAATAAAATAAATACCATATAATCTTTTATGTATTTTGGTATTGAAAATGGTTTTGATAAAGGATTCTATTATTTCAATATATTTAAATGATATACTGTGATTGAAATGTGGAAATGTTATCATTCCTTTATATTGGTTTTATGTGTTATAATTTTATACTGGTACTTGGACATTTTACCGGTGGTTACGTGATAAACCATATGACGGGTGGTGCCTTGAATACCAGGATGGGTGGTTACGTTATAACCTCCAATGCATTGGGTATGGAAGTCGGCCGTATGGCTATTCCATTAAGTATGTATGAAAGTTGGCCGAATGGCTATTCCATTAAGTGATACATGTGGAAGTCGACCTTACGGTTATTCCACTTAAGTATGTTTATCCCCCAAGTCACCTTTATATTTTATGTGATATTTATATGGGTTTTATGGTAATATTTTGGTTACATAATGGTAAGTAATGAACTTTTATTCAGTGAAGAGTTTTTACTACTTCGAAAAGGTGAAAAGTATTACTTGATAATGTATACATGGTTTACCTGTTGTTTTGAAAAACTAACAGTTTTCATTCTTTGTGTATCCCTTACTGATCTTTTTATTCTCATCCCAAGTTTTTGAAATGTTTTTCACAGGACTTAACGTGGAATAGGGTCAAGGATGGGATCAAGGTAAAGTCATGCAACCTAAAACATGGAAGTGGACATGTTTATTTTTAAGAGTTTTTATTTTATGGAAACATAGTAAAAGTTTCTACTTTGTAATCTTTTGAGATGTAATAGTTATGTCCTAATTATCTAAAACTCTAAACCTGAAAATATCCTCAATGTGAATTATTCATTTCATTTAATATTAAGTAAGGTTTAAGTCCAGGGCCTTATAGTTGGTATCATAGGTCAGTTTAGACAACTTTAGGGATTATGAGTTTTTGTTAGACACAAGATTAGACCCTATATCTATTATTTTAGTTATGTCCTTATTTTATAACTTTTTTTCTGGTCAAGTAAAGTCGGTTACGAATGGAAGGAGAAGGATCCCAAACGACATTCCTATCTTTTCCTGATGACATGCTTTCAATAATTATTGCAAAGTCATGTTCGGATGATTGTGAAACTTTTTCAAGCATACAACTCACTTGCAAGCAGTTGTTTGAGATATCAAACACCTACAATACACCTCGTTATCATCATGGATCATGGGTTTTTTTAGACAAATACTATTTTCACAATATTCTCATATTTTCAAGAAAGGTAAATATTATTAGGGTATTTTTCAAATATTTTACCTTATCACAAGAATTTGAAGCATATTATGATTTTAAAGATGGTGCTGAGGAAGGAGACCCTTGCGCAACCTATTTGTATTTGATTTTAAAATATATTCTCTCATCACATACTTATGGTATTTTAAAAGGACCAATAATAGAAATTTTCTACTCAAATTCTGTCCGACTATTTTATAGAAATCATGTTTTATCAGATGTTTTGGAATTATATGTCGTACATGATTATTTTCCAAAACTATTTTTCTATGAACACCCATATGACCCATGTTGTACAAGGTGTATTTGGATGGAGGAAGAAAATGATTTTTAAGGATCTCTAAATCCTTGTTTTAATGCATGGGACTTCTACATACGTGAGCAAAATGACGATGAAACCGAGTGGATTTCATGATCAAGGTATGATGGTATTCATTTTGGGAATAATTTTATTTTATCTTATGGTGGAGAAATAAGAATTCAAGAATTAATATGTTGAGACCGTAACGAATTTGGATGAAAATGAGAGGTATAAGGAAAATATTAAGGTTAAAACATGTTATGGTTATTTTGGAGTTTTATAAATAGGACAACACGCAGACCGTGTGACAACCCGTCACGTCCGACAAAGCTGCGGGAATCGAACCCACAACTAAAGTGCGACTGGTATTTATCGCCTACCAATGGACTACGTGAAGTCCTTGGTTAGTTTGAATGATTATTTTTAGTTAGATGATTTTATGAATTAAGAGTAAGTTTATTTTGGGTTATCTATGGAAATTTATTAACCTATCATGGAGGATATGTGATTAGGTTAATTAATTTTCAATACGAGACTTTAGGAGTAACTGATGTTTTTTGGAGATAAATGTTACGACTTAACTTTAAAGACTATGTGACTAAATCCTTCAAATATTTTGGATTCAATCATAGTTTGGTTTACATTGAAGAATTTTATGGACAAATTGTTTATCGAATGGTCCTCGTTGAACTTTGGGTTTTGTTGGGAAAATTTTGGACATTAAGAATAGATTTTCTTTTTATAAAGGGTTATCCTTTTCTGGATATCTGATCTTGTGCTGGCCTTTTTGGTTTTGGTTTTGGTTAGAGTCTAAAGACATGGTAAGTATATAGTTCGATTTTGTGGATTAGGTGATTCTCTAGAAATTGATTATAGTACTCTTAATGAAAACAAGTCTTCCTAAATACTCGTCTTTTGGAGAAAATATGAGTTTGATTAAGGAATCTAGTAAAAGTTGGAAGTCTATGTGACAAGTAAGTATGTTTCATTATGATTTATTTAGGCTCAATAATAAATTCTTTAATGAAAAGAAACTTAAAGAAAATATTTTCTCTTAACTTTTCCTACTGGGGAATCGAATACCATTTAACCCATCACAAGTTTGTGATTTTCTTATGGTTAACTTTCTCCTAGACATGTTTACTATCACTCTCCATCAGAACATGACCCTATGTTTTTTCCTCCATGTCCATGTTTTCCTACATGGAATCCTAGTATGGGTTAACTCGGGTGACCTCCGTACTTATCATTCTTTATTTTAAAGTGATTGTTTTATCGACTCTTGTTCCAATGTGGGACTTTCAAGGATATTTCCAAGCCCAATTTTAAAATTGCGAGGACACAATTCCCAAAAGGGGCGAAGGATGTAACACCCCAGGTAAATAAAAAATATGGCATTTTAATATTTATCCATATTTGTGAATAGAATATTAATATTACTTTAAAGGGGATGCTATGCTCGATGGCGTACCCAATACGCAAGAACGAGTTTTTTTGGGAATCTTACGTTGTACTCTAATAATAAAATAATATTATTTTAAATGGTAGTTAACGCATAGCCGTTGTAATGGAGGGAATGAACATAACTACCCAAAAAATGATTATATATGTTTGTCAAATATTTTTACTCTTTAAAATAAATGATAGAGGATCAAAAATGAGAATGAATCCAATTTTAAGCGTAGATAGTCTAATATTCTTTAAAAGGTCGATTAACCGCCTTTTGATGGAGAACCTCTTTTAAATCCACATTTTGAAAATTTTATGTGTTATATTTGACAAAATAAAATTCTTATTTATAATCGGGACATCAAAATTTACTTTGTGTAAATTTTTGGTATTTTTCCGAAAAAGTTCAATTTTTAATGAATAGTGAAAAATGTTGTATTTTAATTCAAAACCTCTTTTTAATCTAATTTATTTATATGATTAGATTATCTTTTTATTTGGTTTTAAAATGTGAATAGAATATATTTTTACTATTTAATCCAATTGTGGTCATTGTAATTAATATCACTTTAATATTGGACATAAACGAGTGTCAATATTTTGAAAGATATTGTTTCATAAAAACACGCTATTTTTTTTAACAGCGGGATTTAATTATAAAATTAATTAATGAAACTTCTATGTTATGAATTTGGTAAAATAGAAATCATTTTTTAATTTGGAATATCAAATATAGCTTAGGGTGAATTATTGGTATTTTTCTGAATAACTTCAATTTTTGATGAATAGTGAAACCACAAAGTGGTGGTTAAAAAATTTGATTTTTCGTTTAAATGGGAATTTACCACTTATGTGATTTGAATTTAAAAAATCAAATTTAAATGATTTTAATTGTTAAGTAAAATTTGGTTCAATGGGATGAAAATAATTTTTGATGAAAAGCAACTTTTAAGTTTTATTAATCACGATTAAAGGTAATTAGTGTGATTTAAGGTAAAAATGATATTATAATAAAATGAAAATATCTTGACACTTGTTCTAACCCTATTGGTTGAGTTATGACCGACCAATACAACCCATGGGTCGATTTTTGGTACCCCATGGAGCCACTTGGGTTTGATAATGACATTTATGCCTTTTATTTAAAGTTAAAATAAAAATGTCACAAACATGATTTGTTTTACTAAAAAAAAATTTACATGTGGTTATACATGTCTGAATTTTGACAATAAATAGTAATTAGAAAGATAAAAATATTTCCTACATCATAGTATTTGTTTTATAATTTTTAGACATTAAATAAATTAAATTATTTTTGACATCATGATGATGCACTGATGACCTCATTACTTAACGATTTAAATAAAATGGCAAGATAATGCAAAATCTAGGACCTACACATGTCAAAAACATATTGGAATGGTGGATTTCGAACCCTTATCACCT
Organism: Viscum album; assembly: GCA_963277665.1. Taxonomy (NCBI): domain Eukaryota; kingdom Viridiplantae; phylum Streptophyta; class Magnoliopsida; order Santalales; family Viscaceae; genus Viscum; species Viscum album. Next base: position 2,077,404,407 of record OY728143.1, on the reverse strand, counting down.
TATCCTAGAAACAAATCAATGCAGGACCATTAAAATCCTAAAACCATTTGAAAATAAAGAAACATTTTATACTTTACCAAGAGTGCCCCTCCTCTCCTCTTATAAAAGGCCCCCGCCTCTACCACCTTAGCCACACCTCTCAAGCATTTGGTTCGGCCCGGATCTAATCATTTTTTCTCTCCACATCCCTCTACTAATCCTAGAATCCTTAACTTAGGCAGGAATATCTTAATGAAACCCTTTTGGTTCAAACCAATGGGAGTTACACAATTTTAAGGTAACATCTTCACTTGTGATCTTTTGTTTTATTTTGCTTCTCCAACCCCCTGAAATCTTTTTATTTGTTTATTTTGTAACAAATCCAGTATCTTCAATAAACTAGGATGTTGTTATAATAATTATTCGAGCTACACTTACACACACCTTCATATAATGGTTAAAGAACATATAGTTTCTGTGGATGGCGAATTTCTGCCTCACGAAACGATGATTGTTCAACACTCATATAAAACTTTCAAAGGTGTCCATTAAGATGACAATATGTTTATATATGATATATAATATTTTTATTATTTAATTAAGCTTGTGTATTTTTCATTTGTGACATACCTTTATGGCTTCCATTATGGGTATACGCGATATCTTCATTTTAGGAATTGCGGACTACCGCCCCCTCAAAGTGATTTGATTCGTTAATGCCATATGTGGGATGTATAAAGGATGTATTTAAAGTTATTATATATTATTTTATACTGTTATTATAATATACCTTTATATCATTATTGTTTTCTTTCCATTAAATTATCAGATAGAAATGAAAGTAGCGTTCATGCGTATGTACGGCTTACCGTCTCCATGAACGGTGCGTTTCATTTCTTATCCTCAAATGTAATGCACTATTATAAGTACATATAATGGATATATATGATGTATGATACATCTGAAGGATGAATATAATTCTGGAATTAGAAATATACACATCTCTCATTTAGTTTTAATTCCATTAATATGACATAGAAATGAAAGTAGCGTTCATTCGTACGTACGGCTTACCGTCTCCATGAACGGTGCATTTCATTTCTTACCTCTAAATGATTATGTAATATTATAAATACATGTATATTCTGGATATATATTATATATATGATATCCAAATCAGGAATTTCATTCTGGATATAAAGAACCTTTGACCACACGAACAACATGTAATTGTAAGAAGTCCACTTTTGACTTAAGAACCAAATATCGACAAAACAAACACTATTAACTTAAATGATTACATAATGTTTATAACATGTCAATAATTGATATAAAAGGAATAATAAACTTTAAAAGGGTTCTTAAGCAAGTATAAAATAACTCAAGTTTATTATTCAAGACGTTAAAGAACGATCGAGTCAAGTGGGATCCGAGGTTAGGGATCCTACTCCTCTCTTTCTTTTTAAGTACACTCTTTTATGTCATTCCTTTTAAAGCTCATATTTCTTGTTATTGGGATGTTCTTTTATATTAATCATACTGTAATTTTTATGTTCATATTATTAGAGACCATATTCTCTCTCATCAATCAATTTTGGATGTTTTGAGTGGCGCCGTTAGGCTGCCGAATTTTCGTAAGAGATCTAACCTCTCTCTTTCACTTTAAGTACTCTCCTTTATGTTAATCCTTTAAGCTCCTCTTTGTTATGATGGGGGATGTTATTTTATATTCCTCTTGCTTTACATTTTATTGTAATATGATGAGAGACCCTATTTTATCTCATCAATCCATTTTTGGATGATTTAAGTGGCGCTGTTAAGCTGCTGTGTTTTCGTAAGGGATTTTTTCATCTCACTTTTATTCCCGTGAGATTTATGCTACATTTGCAACAATTTCCTTTGAGTGGTGTATGTACTACCCATTATTTTACTCATTTTGTAATATAATTTCATTTATGAGTATTTAAATCAATGTTTTATTGTCCTTCTTTCATGGGGTGTATGTTTCGAAAGATACCCATGTCGATAAGGGAACCTTTCACCCTCCTCTTTTTAAAAGACTTATTTTGTTATGTATTTTAATTCACAGACTATTATGTTGGGATATGATCTTCTATATCCTTATTGATTTAAATTTTATTTCCATGTGATGATATACCCTTTTTATCTCTCATCAAGTCATTTTCTGAATTTTGTAGTGACGCCGTTAGGCTGTCAAATTTTTGCAAGGGAACTTCTTAACCCAAATTTGATTCTATGGGAGAAACTTGTACTCCTTGAATATTTCGTTCTATGAATATGTTTGAATTACCTCTGATTGTTTTACACTTAATATCCACTTATATTTCATGCATTCATTTGTCACACATAATTATGTAATTGATTTATCCTTATTCCAAGGATACTGTCTTTGTAAGGGACTTCGTCTCAATCACCTTTCATTGAGGCATTTTTCGTTTTATACACAAATTTCTTTTATACGGTGTATAAAACCCTTTTACTTTTACTTTTATACAAAAGGAATCTTTTTCTATGAAGCGTTTTACTAAATGACAAAAAGGATTGTTTCTTTTAACGTACGCGGTGACAACAACCTTTTCCGCTGCCGCTAGTATTATTTGATCTTTGGCTTCCTCAAAAAGCCATAATGTTTTTAAAATAAAATAAATATCATATACTCTTTTATGTATTTTGGTATTGAAAATGGTTTTGATAAAGGATTCTATTATGTCAATATATTTAAATGATATACTGTGATTGAAATGTGGAAATGTTATAATTCCTTTATATTGGTTTTATGTGTTATAATTTTATAATGGTACTTGGAAATTTTACGGGTGGTTACGTGATAAACCATAAGGAAGGTGGTGCCGTGAATACCAGGATGGGTGGTTACATTATAACCTCCAATGCATTGGGTATGGAAGTTGTCCGTATGGCTATTCCATTAAGTATATATGGAAGTTGGCCGAATGGCTATTCCATTAAGTGATATGTGTGGAAGTCGACTTTATGGTTATTCCACTTAAGTATGTTTATGTCCCAAGTTACCTTTATATGTTATGTGATCATTATATGGGTTTTATGGTAATATTTTGGTTACAGAAGGGTAAGTAATGAACTTTTATTCAGTGAAGAGTTTTTACTACTTCAAAAAGGTGAAAAGTATTACTTGATAAAGTATACATGGTTTATTTGTTGTTTTAAAAAACTAATAGTTTTCATTCTTTGTGTATCCCTTACTGTGATTTTTATGCTCATCCCATGTTGGGATGGCTATTGTTCTCTGATGCTCCCTTTCACTCCCTTTCTTCTTCAACTCTGGTACCTGATTTTAATCAATTGAAACTCTAGAGCAAATCACTTCTCCACTTCTTATCCTTAGATTCCACTACCCCATGGATTGTATCTCCCTAAAACCTGAAACACATGAATCATCAGTTAATAGCATTTATATATAGGGAGGGGGGGTTGCTGTTTCTCAAATCCTCAAAACGAGGATAGTGGTTGATCCTGACGGGTCAACCCTTTGATTTTTTCTTGGCGAGCATATCACTCCTTTCTTGCTTCCTCCAGTTGACTAGACAACTTCAAATGTTATGGCCATATGACAAGGCATTCATTTCCTACATTCTGATCCTTTTTCTGATATGTAGATTCTACGGGCTTGGCCTTGCTCACCATTTGGGGTTCAAACCCACTAGTGCACATTTCCTTCTTTGATTTTCCACCAAAATTCCATTTTCCTTGATTATTTCATTGAGTAGGAATCACATTTCTTTCTCTCTTCCCTTGCTTCTTCCACCATTGCAAGGATCTTTCACCTTCCTCCACTTTTCTCTGTGAAACACGACATGCAAATTTTTCAATACGTTCTTTGTTCATATTTCTTTTATCAGATGTATGAGTCACCACACTATTTTGCATTGGTGGTGGGTCCTCCACTGAACGTGCATTCTTCTTACTCTCAGCTATAGCGTTTCCTCCCTTTTTCTTCCAGATTTGATCATGTTCTTTCTTAGGGGGCAGTTGTGAGTGTGATAGATGAGGTGACTGATACACCTTTCGTTCAGCTCTATATGATTCCCCTGAGGCAATAAGCCTATTCTCAAACTTACCACATTGTCACCCAGTGTAGAATATCTCATTATGCATCACTGGGGATGAGAATCTCCTTTCAAGTCCCTTTCCATTTCTTGCTTTCTTCTTGCTGCAATGTCTTGCCAAAGTCCCATAATTAGAACATATAAAACATTTTCTATTAAAGGAATACCTCATTTCATCACTTCTCTACTGAGATGTTGATGCAACTTGTTTTCTTCTTCTGGCATCGATCTCCTGAGATTCCTAACACATACTCATGGTGTGTCCCATCCTTACACAGTAATAGCATCTGATAAATGTTCTCCTCTGAGAAAATCTTCTCTTTGATTTATCATGATGCATCATCTTATTCTCAGATTTAGTAATGTCTCTATTTTCACAGCCTGAAATGTATTCCAGAGCCTCTGAACAGAAGCTTGATGTGTGGCCACGAATCCCACAGAAATAGCACATGTCATCACTACTTTATGTATCTGTCCTTTTAGGCATATCTCCAGCACCTATAGGATTTCATTCCCATTTGGAACTGTTCACAGCTCTCTTTCTATCTTGAACGGGAGGGGATTCATCAAATCTGATACCAGCATTTCCGAAACTTTATGGTATTTGAGCTAGGAAAATATTCTGTTGTTTCTCATCAGAAATAGCAAACCTATTCTTCATTTTATCATCACTTGTCGAAGGATGATCAAATAGAAAGTGTAAGGCATCCTTCATTATTGGCATTCCTTTAGCATTGGATTTTTCCACATCCATCTTTACTAATTCTAGCTCCTCTTAAAAAATTTTAATCTTCGTCTCCTTTGATTCAAGTTTGACATACAATTCTTTCTTGAGAAGCTTCCTGCTACTCACCTCATCTTCTAGTTCCTGTGTGAGCCTTTTCACAATTGCACATTTCTTCACTACTTTCAATTTTTCCTCAGAAACAGATTTAGAGACAGATTCATTCTCTTGTTGTAGGCATCGATTCTTCTGAACTTCTTTAGACAACTGTGCTGCTAGATCATCATTTCTATCTTTTAGATTTTGTACTTCATTCGACTTTTGATTCTCTTCATAATCATCAACCTTTTGTTTTCCTTTCATTTTTTTCATTTTTTGTAGTTCATTTGCATGAGAATCATTCTTCTCTGTTAGGTCAGTAACTATGTCAATAAGCATTTGATTTAAGTCTCTTAGCTTGTTGACCTCAATCTCCAATACTTTGATCCTGATATCGTTGGATTTAACTTCTTCGGTGTTTCCAACGTCAATTGGAATATCAGGTTCTTCGATGAACTTGACATGATCTTTCACTTTTCTATTCAAGCCATCGATCTCTCTTTTCTGTTCTATAATCTTAATCTTATACTCACAAACTTATTCTGAGTTCTGTGGTGATGATAACTTGAGTTTCTCAATTTTATCCATCAACTCAGACTTCTCTTCTTCCAGCTGCTGCATATAGACTTTGGCATCATGAACCACTTAGTTAAGTTTCTTGGTTTTGGCTCTCCAAACAACTATCTCTTCAAGAGCAGCCTCTAACTCAGCTTTCATATCTATTCTTCCTTCAATTATTTCTTCTTCATCATCAATTGTTTCAATATCACTTTTAAGTTCATGTACTTCACTCATTCCTGCATCATGCTTGAGTGAATCAATCTTTTCCCTGTCAGATTCATCCAGAGCTTCCTTCAACAAACTGTTTGATTATTTTAATTGAATCACACATTTTCCATACACACTTCCACACTGAGAAATACCACCTAACTTCTGCTTCTTCTTGGATGTTTTTCCATTTTCCATGGCTCACCGAGATAAGAGCAGACTGATTCTTTAAACACACAGATCGACTACACAAAGTCAGAGGAAACAAATCTGATAAAAGCAACCTTCCCTCTGATACCAATTATTAGGACCAATAGGGGCCTATATACCCTAAGAGGGGGGGGGGGTGAATCAGGGTATGGATATTCTTTTTCAAAGTTCTTCCTACCCCACTGGATCTTGACCTCTTTTTTACAAGGGTCACATTGTTTGCACTTGTGTGTATGTTATGATCACTTACATTCTCCGTTATCGGGTTGTGATGCTTTAAATGCAATGCAGGAAAATTAGCAGGTAGACACATAGATTTTTACTTGGTTCACCGCAAAGGGCTACGTCCAAGGAGCATACACCGACAAGTTTCTGGTCGTACCAATTCAACTAGACTTCACTAGTTATAGATTACAATTTTCGGGCTAGAACACTTCTATGCCCAGGCTCACTGCCTATACAAGGTTTAGGGTTAGCTCAGTGCTTTCCCAAGGGTCACTCCCTGTTTCTCTCTCTCTGGATCACTGCCGGTGGAGAGGATCACCTTTTTCCTCTTCCTAAGCTCAGTGCTCTTGGAAGGGATTTACTCACAGTTTATAGACCCGTAGGTCTCTTAATTTCCATTAAGGAATTCATCTTTCTATTTATATAGATTCTCTATTGAAGTTCAACTTTCACCCGTAGATGAACACCCCTTTGCCACTATCCACTGGGCAAACCACTTTGGAAATACCTTCGCAAAGCACCCTACTTCGCTAGATTTCCAATTTAACGAAGCTCAAACAAGCCTTCGCGAAGATCCTGCCTTTTCGCGAAGCTCTCTCGCGAAGCACTCTCGCGAAGAACTCTCGCGATGCTCAGGCCGCCGCAAAGCAACGACCCTCGTGAAGCTTAGTCCGTCGCGGAGCTCCTGCCTCTCCGCAAAGCTAACTGAGCCAACGCGGGGCACACACCTTTCACGGAGCTAGAATAGCCACCGCGAAGCTCCCCTTTCGCGAAGCACACTGCCTTCGCGAACCATCTCCACGAACCGAGAGAAATGGATTTTCTCTGAAAATTCTCTCTACTTATCTCGAGGGGGTCGGCCTCTATTTATAGGCAATTACACTGACCCTCGTCCCTTCCGCGCGAAGTCAACGCCATGTCATCTCAAATCACGAAGCTCAAAAGATTCCACCGGAATTCTGTCCAAATCACGAAGCACCACGGCAATTTTCCGTTCGTGAAGCTTGACGTAGTCACGAAGAATCACCGTCAACATACCTTTGCGACTTCACCGCGAATCTCCCTCGCGAAGCCCAACATTCCTTCGCGCCTTCGCCACGAAGCTCCCTCACAAAGCCCTTCACCACCGCGATGCGCTTCATCCTCTGCCGTTCGCGAAGCTTGACATAATAGCGAAGCATCGCCGCCTCCATTCTTCTGGTCTTCACGATTTCCAAACCATGCATCCTATCTTCACGAAATTCATGCCTTTTCCATATTAAATTATGAACTTCATGGAAATCCATTTTTCGCGATGCTCACCAAACTCCAAATTTTGGACCCCAAAAATTTGGCAAACACTGGGAAACAGCGCCACCTTGTATTTCTCTTTTGTACCACCTCTAGATCGTCCTTTCATTTGTCATCGTTCTTTGTCAACATGGAATGTCAAAAAATTCTCGATAACTCGACAATTATCCATGGACACCTGCTTTTTCAACAAACACAATCAACCCAAAAATACTTCAATGTTACCTTGAGGGATTTTTCCCAACAATCTCCCCCTTTGGGTTTGTTGAAAACTCTTCACATCTTTGCTGAGAAAGATTTTCTGCACTTTGATACCTCACTGAGTCTTCTTCCATTCGCTACCACCATTTTGCTCTTGTGATTCTGATAGAGTTCAAGGATTCAATTAATACGTACTCTAAGCCCACATGAGCAATGCTCGGCGTGAGAACCAAGAGTAGTATGAAAATTTCATCAATGAATCACTTCATGTCAGACCCCAATTGTCGATTACAACCTGATACCAATTCTAAAATTGATACCAATTGTTGAACCACACTGATACCAATTGATGATAGCTGGACACCTTTTCACACCATTCCAACACCACGGTTCTGCTTTTATCACGATCCTCAGCTGTCGTGATTTCTATGCTTTGATCGATCACTTCTAGCATCGTCAGATTTGAAATACTCTCCCCCTTTCTCATTGCTCTCCCTTTCTGGCTGCTCCACCTGTCAGCTTCTCCCCGTATCAATTATGTTTTATCAACTCTCCGCACTGTCTCCCCCTTGAACAATCACTATTTTCTCCCCCGTTAACAAACACTTTTCTCCCCCTTTGTCAATGAACCCAAAGGTCACTCCTTTGCAGTCTGTAACGGAGTAGAGAACACATTAGCACAGTAGGGAAAACACATCATACCTCGAGGAGAGGGGGGTGTGTCCCACATCCACACTATTTCAAGTGCGGGGAATTGACTGAACTCCCAGATCCAGTCGTTGCCTTTCAAATGCTTCCTTGGGTAAGGCCTTTGTTAGAATGTCTGTAACCTGCAGCTCTGTAGGCACATACTCCAACTTCACGATTCCCTGCTCAACCTTCTCCTTGATAAAATGATACTTAATCTCAATGTTCTTTGTCCTTGAATGATGGATGAGATTTTTGCTAAGATTTATAGCTCTTGAGTTGTCACACTATATTCTGATTGGAGACTTCACTTCAACTCCCATATCTTCAAGCTGCTGCTTCATCCACAATAACTGTGTGCAGGCTTGAGTGGCCACAATATACTCAGCTTCTACGGTGCACAATGAAATGAAATCTTTCTTCTTGCTTAGCCAAGAAATACACAATCCACCAAGATAGAATGCACCACCTGACGTTGATTTTATATCATCTGATGAACCGGCCCAGTCTTCAAAATTTATCCTCATCCTCATGAATGAGAAAACCATTTGGCTGCTCAATGTACACCTCTTCTTCCAGAAAACCGTTTAGAAATGTAGTCTTGACATCCATCTAGAACACTTTGAACTTACTTTTCACTTCAATGGCTAGGAATAATCTGATTGTCTCCTACCTTGCAATCAGTGCAAATGTCTCATCACCATCTATTCCCTCTATTTGGGAGTCTCCTTTTCACATCAGCCATGCTTTGTTCTGAATCACTGTGCTATATTCATTCATCTTGTCTTAATAGACCCATTTAGTCATTATGACATTTTTATCTTCTAGCCTCGAAACAATATCCCACGTCTGATTCTTCTCAATTTTGATCTAGCTCTTCATTCATGGCTTGAACGCAGTTTTCGTCATTAGTTGCATCAGCAAAGCTTTTCAGCTCATCCTGATATATAAAAGATGCTTGCTGTAGTGATTTCATTTTCCTTGTCTGAAATGAATCTGACTGATCACCAATGATATTCTGTCTATCAATTTCAGATCAGCTCTTTGGATTCCTTGTAGACACATACTTGACACTTTCTAGTTCATCATCAGTGTCTTCTTCTAAATCAGTATCAGTCACTTCTGCTCTCCCAGCGTCTCTTTCATCCACAACACGTTCGTCATGAAATTTTTCACTGACTCATTCTTCTGTGGATTCATTTCTTTCATCTACTTTTCTCATATTTTTGTTGACACACTGTTGATTTTCTCTCGCATCTTCTTAGTATCCTGAAAGTAGTCAGCTGATACCACATTTTTAAAACAAAATAGATAATCATGAAAAACTATGTGTTGCTGCTTTTCCACCAATCATTCTTCATGAGCATAAACATTCATCCATCATATCATATTGAGAGCATGCATCTGATTAGGATATAGAATGCTCTCCCTGTGTTATGCAACTCTTCCAATTGTTAGGCCCAACAGTTTAGACCCATAACTAGTCTTTTCCTCCTGCATCATTTGATCTCATCTTCCACTCAGAGTTGAGACATTAAAAAAATCTCTAAGCCTACTGAGTTGAAACTCGGTGTAGGAAACAAGAGATAAAGTTAATAACACAATCACATTCTATTGTTCTCTGATGCTCCCTTTCGCTCCCTTTCTTCTTCAACTTGTGTACCTGATTTGAATCAATTGAAACTCTAGAGCAAATCACTTCTCCACTTCGCATCCTTAGATGCCACTACCCCATGGATCGTATCTCACTAAAACCCGAAACACATGAATCATCAGTTAAAAGCATTTATATATATAGGGAGAGGGGGGTTGTTGTTTCTAAAATCCTCAAAACGAGGATAGTGGTTGATCATGACGGGTCAACCCTTTGATTTTTTCTTGGAGAGCATCTCACTCCTTTCTTTCTACATCCAGCTGCCTAGACAACCTCAACTATTCTGGCCATATGACTAGGCATTCATTGCCTACATTCTAAGCCTTTTTCTGATATGTAGATTCTACAGGCTTGGCCTTGCTCACCATTTGGGGTTTAAACCCACTACTACACATTTCCTTCTCTGATTTTCCACCAAAATTCCATTTTCCTCGATTATTTCTTTGAGTAGGAATCTCTTTTCTTTCCCTCTTCCCTTGCTTCTTCCACCATTGCAAGAATCTTGCACCTTCCTCCACTTTTCTCTGTGAAACACGACATGCATATTTTTCAATACGATCATTGTTCATATTTCTTTTATCAGATGTATGAGTCACCACCCAATTTTGCATTGGTGGTCGGTCCTCCACTGAACGTCCATTCTTCTTACTCTCAGCTGTAGCGTTTCCTCCCTTTTTCTTCCATATTTGATCATGTTCTTTCTTAGGTGGCGGTTGTGAGTGTGGTAGATGAGGTGACTGATACACATTTCGTTCAGCTCTATATGATTCCCCTGAGGCTCTAAGCCTATTCTTAAACTTACCACATTGTCTCCCAGTGTAGAATTTCTCATTATGCATCACTGGGGATGAGAATCTCCTTTCGAGTCCCTTTCCATTTCTTTCATTCTTCTTGCTCCAATGTCTTGCCAAATGCCCATAATTAGAACATATAAAACATTTTCTATTAAAGGAATACCTCATTTCATCACTTCTCTGCTGATATGTTGATGAAACTTGTTTTCTTCTTCTGGCATCGATCTCCTGAGCTTCATAACACATACTCATGGTGTGTCTCATCCTTCCACAGTAATAGCATCTGATAAATGTTCTCCTCTGAGAAACTCTTCTCTTTGATTTATCATGATGCTTCTCTTTATTCTTAGATTTAGTAATGTCTCTATTTTCACAGCCTGAAATGTATTCCAGAGCCTCTGAACAGAAGCATGATGTGTGGCCATGAATCCCACAGAAATAGCGCGTGTCATCAATACTTTTTGTATCTGTCCTTTTAGGCATATCTCCAGCACCTATAGGATTTCTTTCCCATCTGGAACAGTTCACAGCTCTCTTTCTATCTTTCATTGGAGGGGATTCATCAAATCCGATACAAGATTTTCTGAAACTTGCTGGTCTTTGAGTTGAGAAAATATTCTGTTGTTTCTCTTCAGAAATAGCATACCTATTCTTCATTTTATCATTACTTGTCGAAGGATGATCAAATAGAAAGTGTAATACATCCTTCATTTTTGGCATTCCTTTAGCATTGGATTTCTCCACATCCTTATTTACTGATTCTAGCTCCTCTTCCAACTTTTTAATCTTCATCTCCCTTGATTCAAGTTAGGCATACAGTTTTTTCTTGAGAAGATTCCCGCTACTAACTTCATCTTATTGTTCCTATGTGAGCCTTTTCACCATTGCACTTTTCATCACTACTTTCAATTTTTCCTCAGAAACATATTTAGAGACAGATTCATTCTCTTGTTGTAGGCATCGATTCTTCTGAACTTCTTCAGACAACTGTGCTGCTAGATCATTATTTCTAGCTTTTAGATTCTGTACTTCATCTGACTTTTGATTCTCTTCATAATCATCAGCCTTTTCTTTTCCTTTCATTTTAGTCATCTTTTATAGTTCATTGGAATGAGAATAATTCTTCTCTGTTAGGTCAGTAACTATGTCAATAATCCTTTGATTTAAGCCTCTTAGCTTGTTGACCTCAATCTCCAATACTTTGATCCTGATATCTTTGGATTTGACTTCTTCGGTGTTTCCAACGTCAATTGGAATATCAGGTTCTTCGATGCACTTGACATGATCTTTCACTTTTCTATTCAAGCCATCGATCTCCCTTTTCTGTTCTTCAATCTTAATCTTATACTCACAAACTAATTCTGAGTTCTCTTGTGCTGATAACTTGAGTTTCTAAATTTTATCCATCAACTCAGACTTCTCTTCTTCTTGATTTTACATATAGACTTTGGCATCACGAACCACTTTGTTAGATTTATTGGGTTTGGCTCTCTAAACATCTATCTCTTCAATAGAAGCCTCTAACTCGGCTTTCATATATATTCTTCCTTCAATTCTTTCTTCTTCATCATCACTTGTTTCAATATCACTTTGAAGTTCATGTACTTCACTCATTCCTGCATCATGCTTGAGTGAATCAATCTTTTCCCTGTCAGATTCATCCAGACCTTCATTCAGTAAACTGTTTGATTCTTTTAATTGAATCACACATTTTCCATACACACATCCACACTAAGGAATACCACCTGACTTCTGCTTCTTCTTGGATGTTTTTCCCTTTTCCATGGCTCATCGAGATAAGAGCAGACTGATTCTTTAAACACAGAGATCGACTACACAAAGTCAGAGCAAACAAATCTGATAAAAGCAAACTTCCCTCTGATACCAATTGTTAGGACCAATAGAGACCTATATACCCTGAGAGGGGGGGGGGGTGAATCAGGATATGGATATTCTTTTTCAAAGTTTTTCCTGCCCCACTGGATCGTGATCTCTTTGTTACAAGGGTCACATTGTTTGCAATTGTATGTATGTTATGATCACTTACTTTCTCTGTTATCTGATGGTGATGCTTTAAATGCAATGCAGGAAAATTAGCAGGAAGACACAGAGATTTTTACTTGGTTCACCGCAAAGGGCTACGTCCAAGGAGCATACGCCGACAAGTTGTCGGTCATACCAATTCCACTAGACTTCACTAGTTATGGATTACAATGTTCGTGCTAGATCACTTCTATGCCCAGGCTCACTGCCTATACAAGGTTTAGGGTTAGCTCAATGATTTTCCAAGGGTCACTCCCTGTTTCCCTCTCTGGCTCACTACCGGTGGAGAGGATCAACTTTTTCCTCTTCCTAAGCTCACTGCTCTTGGAAGGGATTTACTCACAGTTTATAGACCTGTAGGTCTCTTCATTTCCATTAAAGAATGCATCTTTCTCTTTATATAGATGCTCTGTTGAAGTTCAACTTTCACCCGTAGATGAACACCCCTTTGCCACTATCCACTGGGAAAACCACTTTGCAAACACCTTCGAAAAGCACCCTACTTCTCTAGGTTCCCAATTTCGCGAAGCTCAAACAAGCCTTCGCGAAGCTCCTTCCTTTTCGCGAAGCTCTCTCGCGAAGAACTCTCGCGAAGCACTCTCACGATGCTCAAGCTGCCACAAAGCAACGACCCTCGTGAAGCTTAGTCCTTCGCGGAGCTCCTGCCTCTCCATGAAGCTAACTGAGCCAACGCGGGGCACACACCTTTCGCGGAGCTAGAATAGCCGTCGCGAAGCTCCCCTTTCGCGAAGCACACTGCCTTCGCGAACCACCTCTGCGAACCGAGAGCAATGGATTTTCTCTGAAAATTCTCTCTACTTCTATCGAGGGGGTCAGCCTATATTTATAGGAAATTCCACCGACCCTCGTCCCTTCTGCGCGAAGTCAACGCCATGTCATCTCAAATCGCGAAGCTCCAAATATTCCACCGGAATTCTGTCCAAATCGCGAAGCACCACGGCAATTTTTAATTCGCGAAGCTTGACGTAGTCGCGAAGAATCACCATCAACATACCTTCGCGACTTCGCCGCGAAGCTCCCTCGCGAAGCCCAACATTCCTTCACGCCTTCTCCGTGAAGCTCCCTCGCAAAGCCCTTCACCGCTGCAATGCGCTTCAGCCTCTGCCGTTCGCGAAGCTTGACGTAATCGTGAAACATCACCGCCTCCATTCTTCTGGTCTTCACGATTTCAAAACCATGCATCCTATCTTCGAGAAATTCATTCCTTTGCCATATTAAATTATGATCATCATGGAAATATACTTTTTGCGATGCTCACCAAACTCCAAATTTTGGACCCCAAAAATTTGGCAAACATTGGGAAATAGCGCCACATTGTACTGCTCTTTTGTACCGCCTCTAGATCGTCCTTTCTTTTGTCATCATTCTTTGTCAACATGGAATGTCAACAACTTCTCGAGAACTTGAAAATTATCCATGGAAACCTGCTTTGTCAACAAACACAATCAACCCAATAATACTTCAATGTTACCTTGAGGGATTTTTGCCCAACAAATTATCTATAGCACTATAATTTTTATATCAAATACTTTGACTAATTATTTGTAATCCCTAGAAGCATCCAAGGGAATAAATTTTCTTGCATCAATATTACATGTAATATTATAGAATAATTTTTAGTCATAGATCTCTATCAATAGAAAATATAATTATTTGGTTCGACAAAAATGGACTACTGACCATTTATTTTAATTGCACAAAAAGCCTGGTGCACCACGTCGACTGGGCAGTAGGATGCTTAGAAGTCATTCTATATTCCCAAATTCCACTAGCTAGCTAGTGGGTATGACCAAATTCATAGGGGTGTGCTGGTAGAAAATATATTATTCCTAGATTATATTAGTTTTCAGCTGGTCTAGTACCAAGATGTTGGTGGGTCTGTTATAGGAAATAATCAACCATCCACTAAACAGAGTACATATAATGATTCCAACATCCTTAGTATTTTGAAAAATACCTTATATACATAATTAAATTTCGTATTAATGATCCTCTAACTTCCATTCATGATATCAATAGATGAATTTTTTATCCATGATACATCAAAAATAATGTAAGAACAATTATGTAATGTTTTTATTGATATAAACAAGATCTTAAAAATTCTTCTGTGAGTCAATCAATCTCATGACGTGGATATTAAATTATATTATTTAAAACACTTAATAAATTTTTTCATAACCATATTTGAGTGTTTGCGATCAGTATAACCCCATTGGATATTGAGGTACACCTATCTCCAAACATTTTATGATCACAAACACAAAATATAATCTGATATATTGGGTAAATCTTGAGTTAAATATATAATATATATTATATAAATATTTCATAAAAGTCCTTTAATATTTTCAAAACTAAATTGAACTAAAATGAAATTAATTTTTTAATGATTTTATTCAAAAAGTGATGCATAATTTATATCTTTTAAAACAAAATAAAAAATATCAAAATGAACAAAATCTATCACTTATAAAACTCATATATAAATACTCATTGAGAATCTCACACATTATTCTAGAATGAAATTTCCTTATAAATTTCAATAAATTTCCCCTCTCACCCCAGGTGGCTATTAAAAATAGAAAAAGGAGATGAAAATATGATTTTAAATCTAAATATAGGATTATATTTTAGGAGATTAATTAAATATAATATTTTACTACAATAATTAAAGTGAAATATTAGTAGAAACTATCAAGAGATATTTTAGAAGTTATTTTAAAAATATAAATTCATAATTGAGTTTCAAAATTAATTTCACGATAAAATAATATTGTTTTTTAAAAATACTCATGAAAAAAAAATTTATAATGAAATTTGGGAAACAACAATCTGCTTCATTACTACCCCTTAATAGGGTTTTTTCGTTGATAGAGAGGGGGGAGGTTTAAAATAATTTTTAATATTAAAACAAATATGATATTTAGAATAGAAAAATAAAAAAATAAAAAAGATAAGGAATATATATATATATATATAATAAGAACATGAAATATAATGGATATTGGTAAAAAAGAGACAATAAAATATAATAAGATAAAACATCGTCAACAGGATATCTGAAATTTGGAATACACTTTTTCAAAAACACACATTCCCAAAAATTATGGGTTATCCTATATTTAATGATTCCATTATTAATAAATCATTTAAATGTTATTTTGGAAGTGAACAATTACTTTAAACGAATCTTAACATTTTCATTTTATCAAAGAAAACAAAAGAAAATAAATTATTAGATTGAGAACTATGTATGATATATAATATTTCAGTATAAGTGATAAATACAATTTTATTTAACTAATTTGAGCAGTGATCAAATATGTTTTGAAAAAAATCCATTAAAATAATTATATATAAAAAAACACAGTAAGTGTAATAACAGTTTTAAACAATACAGTGAAAATGTAAAAAAAATACCCAATTGACATATAAGGATCCAAGGAAATAAAACATAATATAAAATTATTCAATAAAAATTGTTAATCTCATGATATTATGTATAAATTGAGAAAGATAAATATATAAACCACCTAATTTATCAATAGATTACTCTATATATTAATAGTCAAATATAAAGTGTGACAAGTATACAATTACTAACTCCCCATTAATGAAATTAAATATATTATCTTCTACATGTTCAGTGAAAAGATACACTAGAATAAATTCATTCATAATAAATTATAATAATATATCACCCTTTTGTAAGTGATCAGTTATGAAATGATTCTGAAATTCAATGTGTTATGTCCATGCATTTTGGATTAGATTTTCATACATTTTTATAGTACTAGATTCATCACATTTAATGGGGATATTGTCATAACTAATCCCAAAGTCCTATAGTTGGTGTTTAATCCATAATATTTGGGTGCAAAATCTCTAAGTGAGTATTCATTGTACATTAGATTTATAAAGAGAAACATAGTATTGTTTCTTACTACACAAAGTGTTGTGTGATTATTTATATATGTGGAAGGAACAAATTTAAATTTCCTATTTAGACTCAATCCAACAATACAATTATTATTAAAATAAAATAATTAAGTGAAATGTATTTTGGAATACATGGGAACAACTTTTTCATTTTTTTTCTATTTAATGAAAACAAACTGTGTAGTATAGGATACGAGTCCATTTGTTTTTAATTAAAATTATAATATTGGAAAAAATTTAATATGATGTCAGGATGTTTTTTAAGATAATGTATAACAATTATAATAATTATTTTAATCTAGTTGTTGAACAATATATCAGTATCTTCTAATGTTTTCAAACTAGTTGAAATAATCGGTGTATTAACATACTTATCTTTACCAATATAAGATGTTTTAAAATTCAATTAGTGTATTTTAAATTGTTTAGTAAAATATAATTAATCCTTAAAGAAATATTAAAACAATGATTTTTTTTGAGTTTAACCATAAAACACATATGAAATCAAATTTTAATTATTCATAAAACTCAAAACAATTAGATTTATTGGTCATTCCATGAAATCAAAACATCAACATAATTGTTTAATAAAATAAATATTAAAATATGTATTTTAGAAAAACAATTGAACTCCCTGTTCTTATTTTAAAACCACTAAAATAATAAAATTATTTAAAAATTTATATTAAGCATGAGTGGTTTTATTAAATCTGTAAATATCATTACCCAATTTTAAAACATGATTTGGAATGTTAAAATATTAAAAATCCTATGGTTACTTATCAAAAATAATTTTATCATAAATCCAATTGAAATTATTATTTTAAAATACATTTGAAATGGCATGGAATTAATATGAGAAGAGAATGCTAATATAATCTTAATGGATTCTAACTGAGAAATGAGTGAAGAGTTTTCACCATATACTATACTTTATTTTTGTTTATAAAATTTCAAAACATGATGATATTTATTTTTATTTATATTTCCATGTTTATCCAAATTTTAATAAATAAGCATCCATTACTTATTGGGTTATGATGAGTATGTCATTCTATGAGATTCAATGAATCTTTAAAGATAAATTATTTTTATACTATTTCATGTAAATAAAAAACAATTCATTTAATAGGATCATCATTAATACTTTGGGGTTGTATATGTTAGACATAAGGTAGATGTTCAGCTTCATTTTTGATATATTATCTTTTATGATTTTATTTGTTAATTAACGATTGAACATTTCAATTGGATGGTCGTTATATTTTTCAATGGTATTGGGATTGAACATGAAGGATATTATATTGAAATATAAAATTATTTATATTGGAAAGGTAAATTTTAATTAATAATATCATTATCTACCAAAGAATTTTAGGGAAGATAATTTTTCATGTTTTTATCACATACAAATTCAATTTATTTTTCTAATGTTTTGTTTACTTATTTTGATGATTTGGTATATTTTGATTTAGTTGGATTACCCAATAAAGATACATTAATTTGGAAATGAATAATATTTTCCATTATTATATTTCTTATTTAGAATATATCATTTAAATTTAAAATAATTAAATAACACAAATATGATTTTTAATTTTTAAAATACCATAAGGGATATTTTTACAAAGGTTTTATATGAATTTCATTATTAATGAATAATTTTGTATCGAGGGACACATCTAATAAGTATTTTGTTATATTGTTTTACATTAGAATAGGTCATGTAATTTCATAGAGAATTCATTTTGATCTATCAATTACCTAATTTTAATATTTGTGTTGAGATGTATAAAATGAATTATTACACACGCTGAAGACAAAAAATCATCAAATGAATATTTATAAAATTTTCCACCATGATGGAATCAAAAATAAATATTTTTATATGATTTTGAATTTACAAATTTTTTAGAAAACATGATAATATATTAACTAGATTCAATTTTTTTAGATATGTTGCATGAATGACTAAAATTTTTAATGTCATCATAAATAAAAAAATTATATGGTAACATATGAGGCTTTGAATTTCATAATTTCAATGAATATAAAATATGAATTAACTAATAATAATTTTATTAAGAAATAAATTATATAGTTACAGGAGAATATTTTTTCCCTTATACATTCTAATTCATCCAAAACCTTATTATATATGAAATGTAGTTTTTGGTAATCTCGTAATACTGGATAATAATTGAGTTTCATAAGTCGGTGTGCTCTTTAGGTACATAGAAGATAATTTAAAATCACACCTCACTATCTATTTCACTAAATAATTTAACATTTTGGATAGTGAAATATTTAAATTTAATTGGGTGATCATTTATAAAATTGAGAAGAGTTAAATAAATTATTTTTCTTTGAGTTTTGAAAAGAAGTAAAAACATTTTTTAAATACATAATAATGTTTATATAAAAAATAAAATATCATTTGTTAAATTTTTACTCAATCCTATGAAAAATAAAATAAATATAATTAGATCTGAGTTAGGGAAATTTATTCTACCTTGACCAATTATCTTACCCTTAGAGTAATCACTAATGGTGAAATGCTATCAAACTTGTTTACCAGTTTGATTGGATTTGGATAGGTATCAATTTAATTATATTTAGAAAACATTTTCATGGTATCATAGTGGTTTATGTGATTTTCTTTTAAGATACATTTCCTGTAAATTCATACCACTAAAGGTTTTTGTTCACAATGAATCCTCGGACCATTTTTATTATCCAATAATTCTTTAGGTTTTTATATTGGTATGATATTTGAATATATATTTGAAATACTTTATGAAAGATGAATTTATTTTTGTCTCTATATAATTCAATATTATAAGTACATTAATAAATTATAATTATAATTAATTTTAAAATAATTTCAAAAATTATATTAGAAGTAACATTCGATGAATGTAATTTTTGATGGATTTTTTGTGGTGTTTCCTTTTTTTTTAGAATCCATGATAAATTAGTTATATCCAATATCATTCCAAGACTAATATTTTCCTTATTTTATATTCAACTTGTGTGAATTTGGAGGGGTAAATTTTAGTTCATTGATTTTTTATTCATGAAAACAAAAATCTAGTTGATTTTTAATTTTTGTATGTAATTTATCATTGATTAGGAATATTAAATTCTAATATCATATAATTTGTTCTTTTTCATTAATAAGATAACTCTAATTAATGAAAAAATCATTATATTTATTATAACCTTCATTTTATAATGATTCAGTTCATGGAAACATTTTTCTAGTTGATCATGAAGCTATTGAACATCACTGCAATTAATGTTACTTGAGGAGAAACGGTAATACCATGAATAAGAGGGGGGAGAAGAAAAATATGAGGAGTAAATATAAAGAGATGTTATAACCATGATATAGTCATCAATATGTTACCTATGGAACTTATCACTTGAGTCCTTCTATGGGATTTTGGAAGTTAAGTCCATAGATAAAACACTTACAATATGTTTTTTTGTCTCTGATATCCTTCTCATATTTTTTTAATTTACATTATTTATGTATATAGGGTACTACATCTTGATTTGAACCTTTTTATTTCATGTAAATTATAGTTTTAACTTTTCATTTACCTTATTACTTCTTTTTGATGCATTCTTCTTCTCAAATAATTTGTACATGTCCATGGTGTGTTGAAAAATATTGTGATCAAAACAGATGGGTTAGTCATTATAGGTATCATTGAAGAAGAATGTTTTCTTTTTATCATTAGATTCCTAATAATCTAGTCACATAATTTTTATTTCATAGACCATATATGATTATATAGGTTCATTCGACATTTTCATCATTTCGTTCACTCTTTGAATTCTTATGACCTTAGGCTCCTAATTAATGGTAAGACCCAAGGTGTCTTTTTTTTACAATATTTTATCTATACAAACAACACCATAAAACTAAGTATCATTTTATATATCCATAGAACATGTTATTATGGTTTTAATGTATTATTATATATACAATAATAATAAAAAATCATTCCTATAAATTTCTAATGTATACTCATTTAGATTTTAGGATCCTTTAGGAGTTAAATATATAAATTTCAAAAACATAATAATTTGTTTTATTTAATATATATTATTGAAATAATCTCGCTAATGAGAACAATGTAGGGTTTTTGTTGATTTTATATTTATCTCAAAGGATTTAATATCATTTTGTGTATACTTATCTTATATTTATTTATTAGCTATATATACACACATAACCATGCTCCAAATATTAAAAAATTTGATAATATTAAAAGATGACAAGGTATTTCCCATTTGGAATAATCTATTCTATCAAATATTGGATAATTTTAATAAAAGATATATGAAATATTTGTTTAATGTACACTAAAAACTAGTTATTATTAAAAACATTTTTGGTGCGTGATACGAATTTTAAGATGAGATAATGATGTAAATTGGGTTTGGGGTGAATTTCAATTTTAAATTTATTCAAAAATTCATTATGATATTGAAAACTAATTTATATTTATATAATAAAGTGAAAAGTTTTAAACATATTATAAAAAAATTTAAAACTAAATATTTTTTATGTGAATATTCATAATGGTAATTAACGTAAAGACGTATTACAATTTAACTATCGAGTATTATGGGGAGAAGAAAATAAAAAAATCGATATATATAAAATACTAGAAGAAGAAAACATATTTTGATAAAGTATTTTAACAATATCTCAATATGAGAACCTCTAAATCATCCCCTATAGTATATGAGTGTTATTATTTTTCCCCTTAATATTTATGAACACCACGAAACCCTTCCATAATTTGTACAGTTTTTAGAACCCTCATGAACTCTATTTGTAGTCATGGAACCAGTGCATAATATTTTTGGTAGTGAGAACTTATTATAGGTAAAAATGAGAAAGTTGATGTTTTCTTTCATGAAAACACAAAAAACTTGTCCCCCAAAATACAAATTAATTGTAATAATCTTATCCTAAATCAAGAGTCGTGTGGAAAATTTAATTTTAAGATAAAAAATTATATTTTTACCTATAATATCTAAAACAATTAAAAATTTCATAAACCATCAAACACAATAGTTAAATGTCTCCAAATTAAATGCATTTTTTAAAATATTGTACCCCTAAAATTATCCTACAATAACTACAGAAGGGTAAATAAAAAAACACTCTCATTCCAAAGTCACTAATATAATTATATCCCAATACAATAATAATTTGGATAACTCTAATGAATTATATATATTTGTCTCCCATCTATAATTTATTATATCATGTGTTTTCTTAAATTATTCTATGCCTCTAATGAACATGTACTATGAGTATAATAATCCTATTATCATTTTTTACCTATAATATTTTCTTATTTACATACACAACTCAATTACACTATGTTATCTATCCACAAAGATCAAAACAATAATTAGATATGGATTATGACAATATATATTTAAATGGGGATCATAAAAAATGTCAATAATGTATTACAACCATGTATACAGAACCATACAATAATATAAATCTCAAACTAACATCACATTTTTGATAGGGTAAATAAATATTTGTTAAAATGAGATTACATTTACAAATATTCACTATCCATGAAAAATAAAAACTCATATGAATACATGATCATATAATGTAAACCAAATTGTCCCCTCCTTATATCTCCTATGATTTATACATAATTTAAACAGTACTCCAATAATAAAATGTTACATTAACATGTTTTTGAATATATAGTCTCCTCTCCAAACAGACTATAGTTTCCTCACAAATATTAACCCAAAAAAATATGATAACATAATATCCCATTAAATTAATATAATTTAAAATTTATAATGAAATATTAGGTGGGGTTTTACTTAGTTTTAAGAACCCCTTAGTTCTACAAGAAAAATAGGTGTTCAAAACCCATTGGGCATATGTATTGTTGCAGTAATGTAGTGCACTATAGTAGTGGCGGCACTATAGCAACAACGGGCATTGTAGCAGTGGCAGGTCACTATAACGGTGATAGAGTACTATAAGAGCAACATGTACTATGCAGAACTCAAGCATCCCGGGTACTATAGTAGTAATATTCATAGAATGGGCCTTGGAACAAAAAATGGGCCTATGGGCCATGTAATGGGTTAAATGCCCACTAGGATTTCGGGCGATGTAATGGGTCTCCCTCTACCTAGATAAAGAATTATTTTCTTTGATTTAATAATAAATGAGGCTTCAGTCCCAACCATTAAAAAAACCAAAATAAAATTACATGATCATTACTATTTTGATAATTTTTAGATTTTTTTAATGTGGTATAAAATGATATTTATTAATTTTCAGATAATGTTATAGGTTGAATGATTGAGGGATGATTTCCCAAACAAATTACATGACCCATATATGATAAATATTCACATCCAATATATGTTTTTTATTTAGGTTATGGTTATGTTAAGCATGCGTGAAAATTACATCATGAAATAGTTCAAATACTGTATCTTATCATTGGATGCTGCACTATTATCCTATATTTTCTCCCAAATCATGTTTTATTCTAAAATTGTAATTATTTATTTTTATATAATTTTATATAAATATTTATTTACTTTTTGAAGTCTATTATATATAAAAATCCACCACTGGATTCTATCCCTATATATTTGTCTCTTATTCCATTCCCCCATGGAAATTTAATAACAGTAAGAACCCTATATGATAAGAAACCATGTGAACACAAAAATTTATTATTTTAAAAAATATTTAGGCATGATATTAAAATATTAAAAAGGGTTTTACAGTAATAGAAGTGTATCTCAACCTGTATATCCATATCCACCAATAGTGCGTAATATTCAGGGATCTAGAGGGACTACATCATGATCATCTACACAATTTATCCCTATAGAAAGGAACCTAAAACATGATTTTCTTCCAAAAAAGCATGTGATAAAATCAGTATTAGGTGACTAGTTGCATGATGAAACTAAATATAATATGTCATAACATCCCATGGAACATTCTGGGTTCAATTCTTCATGTATTCAACAAATATATAAAATATTACATAATTCGGAGTGAATAACATTCAAAATATGCAATATGCATGATGGCGTGAATAATTTCCCATTTAGTGGCCTCATATGAAATTACAATACTTTTATAATTGTGTAATAATCTAATAAAAATCCAAGAGGGTTGTG
Source organism: Viscum album (assembly GCA_963277665.1). Taxonomy (NCBI): domain Eukaryota; kingdom Viridiplantae; phylum Streptophyta; class Magnoliopsida; order Santalales; family Viscaceae; genus Viscum; species Viscum album. Next base: position 2,077,380,455 of record OY728143.1, on the reverse strand, counting down.
AAAGATGCATGTAAAACATGATGATCTTAGCATACTAGTGGTTGCACCATCACTTTCATCCATGAAGGGGTTAGGGGAATCCATAAAATGGATTTCCAAAAAAGTAGTCTAGTATACATACCACACACAAACAATAATTCATATATATAATGGTTATAAATGTGGTTTTCACCCCACATATTTTTAATTTGAATAAAAAAACATCCATATGCATTGCTTGGATATCCCCCCTGGATAGTGGGCCTTGGTTTTATAATCATATTCATTCATAGAACTCTATATGAAAATTATTTTTGAGGAAGTCATTATATGGAACGTATTTTGAACCTATTCTTTGTAGAAATCATCATTGATGGATGATATCATGATATATATAGCTGTATATCTTTATCAATTCTGGTACTAAACTATTTATGTATGTAATCCTAAAGATTTAAAGAAATGTTGAATATCATAAAGAATTTTTTATTTCTCCATAACCTTCTGGGATAGGTTGCAGAACAATAGGATCTATAGACAGATTTCATATAGATGGTTGTGGGGAGGAATATGAAAATTCCATATTTTCCAATGGAGAACAATCACTTTTAGTCGAATGAGATATTCATTTAATTTGAGCATCCAAGATGTTATATTGGAAGTGCCATCACATTTTAGTCTGAAATACTATATAGAATTAAACAAACATTTATATTGTGATTCTATATTATATTTACCCTATCCAATTTAGAATTCCTCTATATCTAAATGAACAACTTGGGGGGATCTCATAAAGGTTTTTTTTGTGGAGAATAAAATATACAATGGAAATTTAATTAAATTTTATGGATTAACATACCACATCCTCGAAGTGGGTAAATACATATTTTAATAAAGATGTTTTTTTAGAGGATTGGAAAGGAAAGAAGATATGATAAACATAAATGTTGTCTGATAGAGTAAGATAATTGTGTCAGCCTCGATCTATTTAAATTCTAAAACTTTAACAACATCATAGATACATATCCTCATAAAATATTCAATAATAAAAAATATAATATTTGGTAGACGATCTCCTTTCCTAAAAACTCTAGAACATTTGAAGAAACATATGGTAGATTTATTAATGAAGATGGAAATCATTATAGAGTATATGACTGTGTATATTAAAAAAAAATATCACTAGAGAAAACATAAATCCTTTAAAATTAATTAATATATCCTCATTTTATTGTGAAAAAATTCTTAGAGATGGAAATTTTAAGAGAAGTGTTCACATCAATCACCTTCCATATCAAAAATTCGAATCTTCAAGAAGATGTAAAAAATATTTCTTGGATTCTTCTTCAAGTAAAAAATAAGAATTGGTTTGGTGTTATGATATAACTTATAATTCCACAAATACTATTCAAAAATAAATTAATAATTATTTTAGGAAATTATTTTCAATAGAACCACACATCAATTCACAGATGTCAATAAATTTCTCCTTATTATGTATATGATAAATGAATTTGATACAACCTTAATATGGCATAAAGGTAAGATTTAAAAAGAATAAAATTTAATTTTGACATATTAAAGGTAATTTCTCAGTAGAACATGATTAATGTTTTTGGTGAAACCATCAGGACTAGATTCACATTCATTATTGATGTACAAAAGTTATTCTCTAACTGCCTCTTCAAATGGAGGTAGGTTAGAATTCAATTTTGGTGATCCACAATTCGAGGGTAAATATTATCAATCCTAATGCATATTCTCATAAAATTATCATAAAAACTAAAAAATTGAAATAAACCCACCAGAACATTAGAAATATCAATTTTATAAGTGAAAATAAACAATTAATATATATGTAACTCTATCTCCAAATTGGATTCACATTGTTTAAAATGTGAAAAAATTAGAGTTTTTATCTCTATAATATAACCATATTATATTGAGTATGTTTATGTACAAACTTTCTTTACTTTATAATAGATCATCAATTGTGGAGTGATATTGAATTTCTTTAATAGAGGAAGTTCTTTGATTATTGTTCTGGTTTTGATAGCATAAAAGGTGTTATTAATTTTTTTTAATATAATGGTCATGAATGGACATGTGTTTTCTACTCTAGTCACATATTAGGACATATGTATGCTTTTTTATTCCTATTAATAGTTTATAGGGAGACTTATAGGGGATCCATCTTCATGGAATCTTGGATAGCTAACATATATCAATGAATCACAATACATACATTATTGAATTTTAAGGGATGAGGTATGAATGCAAAAAACAGGAAGAAATATAAAACATTAATTTATTATTTTCAAATAGGTACATGGGACGAAGGATTCTAGAGAAGCCAATAGTATTACTTCTATAATAAACATTGAAAAATAACTTATCTATATTATTGTTCTTTCATCCATTCCTAGTGCATCTACTCCATGTGAAATCAGCTCCTTTAATTTTCCCCTTATAAAGTTTTTAATTATCAATACAAGAGGATAACTCTTGGTAATATGTCATATTATATAGTTATTTCCACTTTTTTAATATAGCCTAAAAATTGGATTGATGTCCCCCATAAAAATATAATTGTGATTCATTTTATCATATGTCATTTAATTATCCTTTTATAGTTCTCTTCTCCTAATGTAATAGTTGGATGGAAATATAAATTATTTGGAGTGGATGGTCAAGTGAATGTAAAATGAAATATAAATTCTATGAGATTCATTATTTTAGTCATAGTGCTGGATACTGTCATTATTGAGAATCTTGAAGTGATTCATGGTAGTGTCTTATTTATTTTGGGGGAAAGAATTTATTATAGGGAAGCCCATCTAAAGTAAATATAATTTTCATATAGCTCTTTTTGTTCTCTAATTCAAATTAATATGTGGTTTTAAGTCACCAGATAATTCCTCTATTTTGTGATAATTGGTGAATTCCAAATCCCTTGATTGTTCTAGAGGACAAAATTCAATTTTTAAGAGACCTAAAACGTGTTATAGACCCTCTTTGTTTTTTAATTTTTATAGGGGTTTTTTTCATTTACCGTTAATTTATTATTTCAATATTTGGGGCTTTTATCCTCCAATAAAAATAACTTTCTTCCAATTGGTTTCATCACAACCTTGTTATCTTCAATAGTTTATAATTCCTCAAAATCATAAACGAAAAAACTAAAATCAAGTGGAGTGACATTGTTTTTGTATTTATATAGAGACTAAAGCATTTTACATATAATTATACATGATTTTAAGTATAATTATTCATCAGAGTACATGCCATGGATCACAAAGTCCACTGTATTTGAAGAATAGGTACATAAAACGGAAAACAAGGAACTGTAAAAAAACATTTCTTTATTTAATATTAAAAATGATCTCATGACATCAATTGTGCTAAAAAATCTTTATATGTAAAATTATAGATTACATGATCAATGAGATTAGTTAATAGCCCAGTAATGGAATAACCGTATGGACAATGAATTAGCACATGGGATAAGAGACATAACATAATGATATAAAAAGTATTTTAACCAACATAATAATAAATTTAAAAATGTAATCATATATACATTGAGTCATAGTAGTGTGGAAGAAATATATAACATGAATTTAGAATGATTCAAGGCTAACTGCTAATACTGTTTCACATGTTTTCACAAGTAAAGGCTAACAACAAAGACTGTCGCACATGGTAGCAGATGTCAAGGCTAACCACTAGGACGGTCGCACATAACATTTTATGGGAATCAACAATACCAAATACATTGGAGAACTATCTAGGTGCACCCATATCATCATTTCATGAATATTATTGCCAAATAAATAATCATACCGAATCAATCTTATATAAACAAATGGGTATTTGTGGAAAGAAATGGGTATCAAAATCATGTCATAAACCATAATAAGAGGGCATATCATACAAGTTCCCAAGAATGAATGGAATTAAATAATACATTAAAATTCATAAGGTAAAAACTAATATATCATGACAAGTGATCCAATCCTAAGATACAACTAGTAATATAGTGTATATAAGAAACATTATAATTAAAACATTTTAGTGTAGTTTTATGGAAAATAATAAAGAGAATTTAAAATATAATTGGGAATACTAATTTATATAAAATCAGAAGTTAACTGAGATAGATTATACGAAAACATTACTGATTTTATAAATATAATGGTTGAATAAAAAACGAAGTTATATTGCACAAGAAATTAGGTAGGAATCTGAGAATTTCCCTTAAAATATGATTGCTTATCAGGAATAATTGAGGATGGAATCAATTAAAAACATGTATATCCCGAAAGAGAGGGATGAAAGGGACTTTAGAAATTAATATTTTACATGTACAAAACATTTATAATATAAAAAAAATATATAATATAACTTAATTTGGGTAGAAACAATGATAAGGCAACATGAATGAATTAAGGAGGTTTGGGTAGATTTCTTTAATGATTCTTAGCATAATATCAGATGTATCTAAGAGGGATTAATGAGAGAGAAATAGATCTTATCATCACATATATATCATTATGAAAGTTTTATATAGGTGAAATATAAAACCATATTGTTAGTTATTAGACAAAAATGGGCATAACATAGAGGAAATTCTTGGATAAATGTGAAATAGAGGGGATCCATTACAATAAGTCCGATGTTGATCTTCACTTGATCTTAATAGCCTGAATAATAAAATATTTTTCATTATTTAATAATTTCATAACCTATTTTACATTTAAAATATTTATTATAACCATTTGATGTTCATTCATTACATTTTTGATGGGTTAGGTGGTTTAATTTTATTACTCGGGTCCATTTGTTTTCATTGTTTTTTACGATCGGTTAACATATTTTCTTGAATGGAGAATCATCTGAAATGGAGATGGTTTTCTAGAATTAGAGTTATATTTAATTATTAAGCATTCATACTGTTAAATAGTTATAAATTTAATTTGGTTACCTAAAGTGAAGTTGAAGCATTTTATAAAACATTGTTGATAACATTTTGGGTTTATTGGTGGATTTTAACCACAATGAACACTTTTTGTTTTATAAATCAAAACCATGTGTAAGAAAAATTCCAGAAAAATATATGAGACATAATATATATTTTATTGTCTGGATCAACCATAAAAATGGCGTCATGAGAAGAATTGAAGATGGTAACATAAATTGAAAACCTAACGTCCTTGATTGTGGTGAATTAACACATCTTAGATGGTGTCTTTAGTACTAAAACAAAAGATGGATAAACGAGAGACTATAAAACATATCTCATTATCATAGAAATTACAATGTATAAAGTTATAACATTTTTCAAAAAAATTCGATGATGATAGGTATGTATTGAAAAGTAAACAAAGGAACATGAAAATAAAGTGATCTAAATGAAAATATGAATTTAACTCTTGATTTAATCGTCCTTCAGAACCACTTAAGGTGAGAGGATTTGGTATTTTGAGGAGACCAAATCCTGAAAGAATATTTGGAGGATATTGGGGTGAGATTTGAGAAGAATTTATTTAAGGCACAATTCTTGAGATGAGTGAAGAGAAATAGACCATCTGGGTGCTTTTTATAGTAGATGGGAGGAGGGTGTTCTTAATATTTTACTCGTTAGATTATTATTTTTCGATAAGAACAGTAATAATAATGATTCTCATGAAAATAAATATTAATATTTGAATGTGAGTTAAATATTTGGGTTGTTATATCACAAAAGATTTCAGTAATAGTGGATTTAAATTATAATGTATATATATGGTAAATTAATGTATTTTACTATTCACAGAAAATTAATGTATTTGAGAAAAAACCAAAAAATCCACCCTAACCATTTTTTGACATGTAGGAATCCAAAAATTAAATACATTTTTTAAATATAATTTTTTAAATATGGTTAATTTAATTTTTATTAAAAAATTATTTACTTGAAAAATATTTTTTTTAAATTATAACTTATTTTATAATGATTTAAAAATTTTAATATGGTGTTATAAAATTATCTTAAAACTAGTAGAAATAAAATTAATAATTTATGAAAACCTTTTGTGAAAATAGATTTTATTTTAAATTACTTAATTAATTATAATTATTTACTTAATACTCACAAAATAACCTTACATTATCTATGATCAAAATATCTCTAAATAAATGCCTAAACATTATTTATACATTCTATGGTGAGGTTAATATTATTTTTTCCAATTTACTATTCATAAGTTTCATATTACTATTAATAAGGGTTGGTTCCTATTCATAATGGTAGGTTACTATTCAGGAAAAATTGTGTTTGTTCCATCAGACCTCAAAAAACATCCTAAACACAACTGTTTATGTTATGTTTTCTAAATTCAATGCATAAGACAGAAAAATTTATTTTTAATGGTCACATAGTACTTATGAAATCTTTATGTTGTTATTTCACATGATTATATGACATATTTATAATATGGTTATTTACATTAATAAAACATTAGGTTGTTACAATTGAATCATATGGGGGTTTTCAATAAGGGTCCTTCCTTTGGTATCTTTAGGTGTTTGTACATAAATAATAGGATCTGTAACATTATCATGAGGCTTCAAACCCCAAAATGGTGTTTTTATTATTTTTAACATGTTTATAGGGATAAAATAAGCTTATATGTTTTCCAATGAATTCTTCACAAGGGCCACATCTAGTATTAGGGGATGAGAAAATATATCAGGTCTATTTAGATTAACCTCAATGAGATCTATTCTAAGGCTTGATGTAACCACATTAGCCATACTGGACAACACATTATCTAATACCTTATTCTATTTTAATTAAAAGAAGAATTCATTTAGGAATGGGATTTCTAGATATTAGATGTGGAGTGCATTGATATACTTCTCTATTTCAACAATTCAAATCATTACTAAAATGTTACCATAAAATTCCATATCCAAGAAACTAGTGGCTAATGTGGATTATGTAAAAGTTTATGGCACATGGATTTTGTAATATCATTGGGGTTATGATTCATTCATATTACACTAGATTAGGAATTGTTAAGAGGAAAACCCATGCAGGGCAAGCTATTGAAAAAAGTTACTTCCATTTTTAATTTCTATAAGAGGCTTCATAATGTTCCTTTTATTTTAATATGATAATAAAATTATCATATTAATGTCAGTGGATATATGACTAAATAAGAATAAATTTATACTAAATTTTGGATTTAATTCATATTGTACTTCAATGTTTAATATAACATCTCTAGTTTTTAAACAATCCGTTAAAACCATGGTGTTTTCCTAATCAACAACATCCAAAACCATAGAATAATGACCAAAAAATATTATATAAAACATTTCGACTATTCTAATAGGATATCCTATCAAGGTTTCTATTTCCTATTGGATTCATAGATTCCAGTATAGCCAATGGAGCCTGTAAATGAGAGTCCAAAGGTATGAGAGGGTGTTTATAACCTTACAAGGGTTGGTTTTTTATTCCCTTTCCAATATTCAATGGAATATATGATTCAATGAGATATATATGAATCTCTATTATATCCTTTTATCATCATAGGTCTATAATTTGTGATAACAACCTATCTCTATGGTTGTTATCTTTACTTCCATTAAACCTTATAACTCCAACATTATCCTATCGAAATAATTGCACTTCTACAGATACATCTGTTTTCTATGTATAAACCTCTATATAATTTATTGTATTTCAATAATAATTCATTTATTTATAATAGAATAGTTATTTATACATAGGTAATACAACCCATTCTGATGAATCTTCCTTGGGAATGAATATAAAAATTAGAGAGGGGATGATTTGCATCCAATTTTATTAACATTATTAAAAAATTATTTCGACTATTCATATTTGAATAAAGATGATCCTCCATGTTTTTGAATGATGAAAAAATAGCAAATTCATATTTTTAAAGGTGATTTTCCTATATATAGAATAGATCTTCTCCAATGGTATTTATGAAATTCGAATTATCTTCACACCATCTTCAATTTCTCAAGAATACTTATTCCCATTTAATTCTATATTTGTTTAACTTCCACACCCTAATATGCTCAAAGATTTATATAGTTTCATCATGCATGACATTCCCTTTTGATTTTCATATTTTATGGTATTTTTTTTCTATTTTAAATTTCATCTCCCAATATTTTGTTTAAATAAATCATGTTTAAAATGGATTAATTGATTTATGATTGGTTACTCTATATAAATCAATTTGATTATGAAATGATACATGAATTATTTTTTGATGTTTTGTTTTATTATTTATAAACACTATTTTATATGTTTTATTTTATATGATCATTATATATTCTCATCAAAAAAATATATAATTATTTCTATTTATCAATATCAAAGAAAAAATTATATAATCATAACCATTTCAAGATTGTGTTTGATTAAATTCAATTACAAAATTTTAATTTAAATGAGAAAACCGTTTCCATGGAATTAGCTTAGTGAATTATAAAGATAATTAATTATATTTTTATATTGTTTTCACACCTAACAAAGGTAATTTATAACACGTGATATTTTATATGAATTTTGTTTATTGAATTGTAATTTAATAATCTATTTTATAAACAATATAGTTTATATATATTATATTTATGTTTATTTATGATCATATTGAATTTTTATAATGTTGATATATTTTTTCCTTTGAGGTTTTCCAAATCTAATATCCTTTTCTCAAATAAAGTAGACGTTTTCCTTCATTTCCCCATGATGATATGGAATTTTATTATTGTTAACACTTAGATGGATTACAATAGGAATTATGGAATGGAATGATTTTGGTTTCAATGTGAGTGAATGTCATGTTGAAGGGGTTTCAGAGGAAATTTAAAATCTCTTTCTAATATTATATATTACTTACATGATATTATATTATATATTATTGGTTTCTCACAACTAGATAAAATATCACGGGAATACATGGATAGATATGATGGAACAAAGTTTATGAGAACTACAAAAATTGAGATTGTGTAATAGATAATATTTACCTTAATGCATGAAAAGTATAGTGCATGTGGTTCATCCACTCATAAGGATTGAATATAGTGAAATAAATTCATATATATTTAATATATTTGAATAATTATGCGACTCATTATATTAATTTTTTCAAAATATATTTTTAGGACCTAGGGTGTTGTCACATGTTGTGGATTTTTATTTGATATATAATTTTATTAATATTGATGTAGTTTTATAGTATACAATTACTACTCATGCAATGGTGTGACTATATTTTTTAAATTTCATAATGAACTAAAATGGTTTCATGTTTATTTTATTATTCATTAATTAATTTATAATGTTATTTACTTCCATTGAATCTATATTATTGATTATAATTCTTGTTCATGATGGTTTCCTTTTACCATGAGACATGTCATGTATTCCATTATGATTCTATAATAACTAAAAAAATTCAATGTATTTTTGAAAGTGATTAGTTTCCATGATGATTTGTATAATGTGTTAATAATTAATTTCAATATAAAAACCGAGATTTTATTTTTGTGCTGAGAGTATCATTATATTGAAAATCATTATGTATTCATAGTAAGTATAGTTATTCTAGAAAAAAATATTTTTTTGGATCACCTGAAGAGTGAAAAACATTATGTATACAACTGACTCAGTGTGTTTGGTAATTTTAGTCCCTTTCTATCTAGTTCATTTTAAGTACATCTCTATTAATTTAGTAATTAATTTAATAAAATAAAAAAGACACAATTTGTTTGTTATTGAGGATTTCATCCTTTTGGATAAATAATTTCATTTTGATATGTGATTACTATCCCATTCCCTCGGTCTCTAACCTATTTTCAAAATAAACACAATTCAGTGAGTGATCATGAACTCATATAAATCCATTAACTAATGTAATACCTTCATTAACTGATATAAAAAACCAATACTTCTAAATAATGATATAAAAATATTGTCTTATTGTCCACATGGACTATACAAGATGATTTACTTCTTTTACATTACAAAAAACTATTCTATGGATATTTTAAACATTTGTTTTCATCTTTTCTATATATGTGTATATGTTCTCTTTCATCATACTCTTAATCTTTACACTTGGTTTCTTATTTTAATTTTTAATGATGGAATATTTTCAGAATATATTTTTAATATAAATAAAAGAATACCTCCCTTTATTTTTAATGGAATAGATGGGATATTTCTATATTATAAAATTATAGCTTCACAACAGTAAAATCCCCAGCTAAATTCACCTGAAGAATAATTTCATTTCTATCATGTGTTTTTTTTAATTATTATGATCCATTTCATCATTATAATATTCTACAAAACCATGATTTTTTTCACGTGTTTAATCATTTTAGGCATGGTGACATGAGGCCTCTTACATGGAACATATCTCAAAATTATATACTCCACCATCGATTGGTTCATCATTAATCTATAAATTAATAAGGATAATTTGTTTGATCATGATGATTTATCCATGAACATCATATCACTTACATCATGAAAATCTCCTACACATGAAATTAATTTCATAAACATGAATTTTTCACTCATTTGGTTCCTCAAAATTCAGTAATTATTAAATCCTTATGATCACTAACAAAGAATTATGATAGAACATAATGAATTATAGAGATTACTTATGATAATAAATAATTATGACAAATATTTAAATATTTATGATCATTCATTTATTAGATTTTCTTACCTCATCTCAACAACTTATGATTATAGAAATCATTACACTAAAGTAATAAGTTCTGGTATAATGACTAGAAATCCCATAAAAATTACACATACCTCATATATTTGGAACTGGAAGTTCCTCAGTACATCCTAAGGACATATGAACACTTAAAAAATACCAACCAAACAACACTGTTGTATAACTCATAAAATCAACAAATATGGTATTAACATTCCTAAAATGAATGAAGATATAACGTTATGATCAAATAGAAGAATCCTTTATGTATCGACCAACATCTTCTTATTATGGAAAGTTTTCATCTTCAAAAATATATGATATAAAATAATCCAACGTCACTATTACATTTTAATAAATTAATAGTAGTTTAAAAACACCAAATATAATATATAATGAAAATAATATTACACCATCCTGAAAAATGACTCAAAAATATCCCCCATTAGATTTTTTTTCAATACATAAATATTACATGCCTTCATGAATATAAAACCATTGAGAATAACTAATATGGATCAATTTATACTTATTTTTAGTAATGAATCAATTATCAATAATCTACACATCTACATAAGAGAGCTCATTGTAGGGAAAAAAATTGTTTTTTGATCACTTTTCAATGATATCCATAAAAAAATTCAGATATAACATGGTGAGATATCTATAAAAACTAATAAAATAAACATTGTAATAGATTTAATAAACTCTTTTATACCTATCATAAAAATTAATTCAATAAATTCATAACTAGGGGAAACAACATTCTTCCCTTATAAAAAAATATCACCTCATGAAAATGAAATAAAAAAATGCAGAATGAAACAAAAAAACAAACCATAACTATAGGGGTGGAGTACACTCCATTTAGATTCCTAGTATTCTCTAACTATACAATTATGGGAGTTTATTTTATAATTTCATCAATATATTACTTGGAGGGAAAACATTTCAGCATCATAATGCCCGATTTGACCTTCTCATTCATAGAGTTATACATTATCTCAATGTTCTTTCATCTAGAGTACTACAATGGTTATTTGGATATGTTTATGGAAAATTGAATATCATAGCCTATAATCTAAGGATATGATTCATCAACAGTCATATATTATATTCATGTCCTTATCCATATCAGTTTTGTAGATGATTTGGATTGAAAAACTTTTAAAAAATCTGTAGACCATATTTTTTATAATTCTTCTTCTCTGAATTATAAGGACCACAACTTATTCCAATGAAATAATTTCCTTAAAATGGGGATTTACAATAATTAACTACTTCATAACTTTTAGAATTAGTAAATCCTCTTTTATCTAGCTCAAATATCTTCTTATATATTAGACAATAATTGTAATTCATTGAACTGTATCTCAAAATACATTTTCCTACAAAAAAAGTTTTCTATTTCGATTGGATTGATATAAATAAAAAATTGGGATAAAATATTAAATTAAAACTCTTTATACTATCAAGTAAATAATTAATCCAATAAAACTTCAACCCTTCTTCTCATTAATAGTTTTCACTACACAATTATTTCTTATTTTCAGACAATATGAATTAGTATATAAACTCCTTTAGCTTCTTGTATGTCAAAAATTTTCAATATCATCATTGTATATTTTTATAATGAAACAAAAATATTACCTTAAACCTAGAAAATATGAAACCTTAGGAAGAAAATAAATTCTCCCCAGTTTTTCATTTCAATCCTTTCATTTAGGTTCGTTATGAACTCATTTTATAAAAATTCATTATTATGGGAAAATATTTTATCACAAGCATGCACAATCATAAAGTGTGATATGGTGTTGAATGTTTTAATATATATATATATATGATATTTTCCACCTACCATTTTCAAAACATTATTAATTTAAGTTAATCATCATGAATAAAAAAATATTTCTATTGGATCATTCATCAAACCTATTTGTGAATTATTAAAAAAACATACTCTGATGCCTTCTAAATCATGTATAAATCTTTTAGTATATTATGTATAAACATATTCTTTGTCAAAAAAATTCTAAAAAGTTTATTTAATGTAAATTTGAAATATTTTATTGCTTCTATGTGTTTTTATGGAAATTAATATTAATACACACTCAACTATAGAATTTTGAGAATAGATTTTAGTAAATTTCATTCCTTTTATTTATGAGAATCTCTCCCATACCTTTCCAAATATAATCCTCGAAATTTGACCATTTTTTCATAGTTTCATAATAATGATCAATTTTTCTATGATAAAAAACATTTTAATGGGTTCGGTTCCAACATCAAATGTCCCATTATGTTTTATCTTTTCTCGTTCCAATTGTTTTTTCTAGACTCACACCTTGTAATAATGTGATTAGATTTTGTATAAAAAATTTCCAGAAATGTAGTGTTAGATAGGTTTATATATTTTATCTCAGTTTTTAATCCTTGATTTAGGTCACCAAATATTTTATCAATATCAACATACAATTTGGTTCTTGAATCTTAAAATTTATTGAAATTTTCATCCCTTTTATTTCTAGAAACAACTTTTTCAACTTTTCATTCTCTTCATAATAAATGGATATATATTAATCAATTCAATCTACATAACGATATATAATTTCAATTGAATCAGCCATAGATCAGAATATGTCATTATCATCCTCAATATCATATTGGATTGTTTTTTCTAATCATCCATCATCCTAAAAAACAGAAACAACTTCACTCTCAATAATTATTTCTAAATTCTTATTGTATCATATGTGTGAACAAATATTAGGTGTATATAATAGAAAAAATCTATCATTATAATTTCAATTAATATTTATTTTACTTACATAATTTTCTTGATTGTAAATAGACTCTTGTATGAGATTAATGATTTATATTTTTCATTATTTACCACATCCATAAGGACTCATGTTATATGATACTTTAAAATACATCTATTTATAATTATTTCAACAATTAGGATGATTGTATCTAGTAAAATCTAGATATTTCATGTTTTGTCAACATTTTTATTTTAGTTTCTACTCAACAAACATTATTTCATTCAACCACCATGATTTTATAGGGTGTCTACAAATACATGAAGTCAACTCCAATGAAATATTTATCAATATATTTAGTAAATAGTATGTTGGCATTTTTAGTTCCATTTTATAATCTCAATATCTTTAATAAAAATAATTTTCCCTTTTATGAAATAATAATTAAACTATTTTACCAACACAATGAGAATTATTTCATTTATATAAAAATTATTGGATAAATATTATTGATTTTAATAAATAGTATAATAAAATAAATATATCTATGGATGATTTTTTTCCTAAGGAAACACACATCGAAATGGATTAGCTCTAGAGTTTCTAATTTTAAAATTTCACATGTTTTTAAATTTTTTTAACCAAATATTTTTTTATGATTTAGAATCTATCGTATTATGTACTTTTACAGTATAAATATTTCTCCAAACTTCTTCCTTACTAAGTTTCATCATAAATTTTTCTTCTTGACATCCATTTATTATATGACATAAATCAATTATCTCTTATAAACATAGAATGTTATAAGAACATGACTCTATAACATGAAATTGGTTTCCATAAAATTTCTAACCCTTTGGATAATGAAACTATCTTTCTAAATTTGAACCATTTCTCTTGAGAAGAAGAACATTTCTTGCATTATATTGATGTGATATACTCAACATATTTTATATTTTCATGTCTACCAAAAAAACTTTTTTAGTTGATTTATTTTATACGAATATTTATTGTTCAAATGAATTTTTCTTTGAGAGACGTATAATTTAAAAATAAAAAACCCCATTATCATATTTTATAATATTTTTTAGGTTTATCAGATCACATGTAATGTAAAATGAGTTACACCTATCAATTATCTATGTTTTTTGATTTTGTAATAGTGGAAAACCACTTCAACCAATTTTTTTAATTTCCCAATATGGATTCAATTATTATTTTTTACAGAATACGTTATCTATGAATGAATCAATGAAAAATAGACATATTACGTGTTTCCTTCTTTAACACACGTTCCACAAACTAATAGCAGGAATTAAAATTTATTTTTTACATCATCCTAATTTTAAAATTGAATGTGTATTTACAACATTCACACCAATGATAGATATATACCCCTTTATTTTAACTCACATCATAATCAAAGAGGATATATATTTTACCAAAAATTTTACACCCCATGTAAAAGTATTCCACACCACCAATTTAAACCTTAATAGCATCTATTATTATAAATAATTTGTTATATAGTTGAAAACATCTTTTATCTATTTTATTCCTAGAAAGTGTAAGTCTTAGAGGATCCTTTTTTAATGTTTTACCTTTGGTATTTTTCATATATTATTTTCCTTTTTTATGAATGGTATTCCTTATATATTTGGGAATATTTGAGTGTTTATTTAGAATATCTACTTGTTCCATATTAGAATATCTCACATATTTATCTAATTGAAAAACACTCCTTTTTTTAAAATATATTAAAGGAATTCAGATTTATATCATGAATTATTATTATAGTTCCCACTCACAATTGCATCCATTGAGAATTCTAGTGATTCATAAATATTCTTGTTTAGATTTAATTTTATTTTCACCACATGGTTTCATGTTATATACATGTTTTAATAAGTTTTTTAAAATTTATGTTACATTTTTTAGTTATTTATTAAATTATATTTCTCTTTTTTAAAAATATAATGAATTAACTTCATAGTTTTTTTTGATGAAATTTAATTATTAATCAAGTATAAAAATGTTTATTATCTAATTTTTTTTCAACAATGATTTTTTTCTTTAATTAATCCAATTTATTTTCTCACATATTTAACATAATATTCATAGTATTTTACGTAGGATTAGCTAATTCTTCTAAAGAAAAGTCAACATTTAATTGAGATTCATCTTCTAATGGAATTTCAAATTCTTCCTCTTATGTCATGAGTACTATATGGGAGATATATCTATGAACATATTCATCACCATTATCTTAACTGTTAGTCACACGTTGTTCAATAAGTAGAAAGGTCATTGTTAAGGAATAATGTGAAATACTATTCAATTATTTCACTAGGCATGTGAGAGTTATGAAGTTGTGATTTTCAAAAAACAAATTCGTAGTTATTATTCACTATTACAAGTTTCATTGGTCATTTTGTAGAGAAACTTCAAACCATTCCAAAATTAAAACATTTATAATGTTTTTTTATTTTGTATTTTAATATTACACTGATTTTGAATTTTTAACAAGGTATACTAAATTATAACATATTATTCCATATCACAACCTTTATTCAATTATTTCCACTTATATAATATTATAATTAGATTTAGGGATTGAATTGAAAATTTTATTTCATTAATTTCATTATTATTATTTATATTACTTGTTATTAATTAATATATTATAAGAGTATCATTGATGTAATCTATGGTGAATTAATCAAACTCGTTGTCAATAATAACAGAGATCATTGTATCAAATATATTTGGATGAATCCTCATTGGTTATTTGACCCTGATTGAGTCACATAGTTGTTCACCAAAACAGATAATTGTGATGTTGTCGTGATTTACTCTGGAAAAGATCCCATTATATTCTCATCCCTTAAATTCTAATACATTAAATGTCTTTTGTATTGATTTATTGATTTTGTACCATCACCTTTTTATTTTACCCATATTTTTTTTGAGGCATCCTCTAAATAGAAATGACACTTTTTCATCCATTGATTTTGTCATATTTTGTTAGGTAACGATGGAAACTGATCATTAATTTTCATCCTGTAATTTTTAATATCATATTATTTGTTGTGGATAAAACTGAGTCTTTATTGGGTACATTGGATCCATATTTCATGTTTTTATGAACATGGATCCCTAGTGATAGGATTTAAGGAAATATAATTTATTTTTTTGACTAAAACCGCTTTCCATGAAACATTTAAATTTCTTTTTCTATTAACTTACTTGGATTAATACTTACTATTTTCTTTTGTATGATTACGGAGATTAACCATCACTATAATAAATATTTTTTGATAATATAAATAGGAAACCAAAGTGTGTGGGGGGATAAATATGTATTGAAATTTGATGTACCTTCACTATAATGAGTTTCAACCCATCTGCCTCATGTAATTATATAATGGATAAATAAAAAATCTATAATGACTTCGTTATTAAGGTTTTCCTCATTGATAGTATCTAAAACCTCCAAGACATGTTATTATATAACAAATAACACAATTCCATTCTAATTAAAAAAGAATCATGAATTAGTATGAAAAAAAACTTGTGAGAATTAAAGAACTATCTAGTTACAATAACACACCAATCAGAACAAAAATGTATTGATGAACGATGTACAATGACTATATGACACTATATATGTACACCATATGATGATATGATACCTCTTTGTTGCAAAAAAATATTCTACAATAGTTCTCAGTGTTTATCTATTTCATTATATATTGTACTATATTAGTTATCATCTATATAACTCTTACTAATTTATCAACTTTTTAAATTTATATCCTTTGATATTTCATTACTATTGTTAAAATATTTTTTTATGTAAAACTACTTTGATTTTTAATGTATTGAATCCAATCATTCAACCTCATAATCATCAATTGTAACTATATTCCACTTATAATATTAATTTAGACACAGACTCTTCTAATTTCCCCCACGTTTTATTTTAGTAATGATAATCATTCTCTTTATTTAATTATTCTAGAAAACTATGTTTTTCTAATTTTAGATATTAACATTTAGAGATGATGACAATCTTAATGTGGAATGTAACATAATTATGTAGTAAATAACTCATATCGTTATCATTTATTCGTCCCTTATTTATTCTACCTTGATCACTACATGAATCATGATTATGAGATTGATCATATTGATTTATCTGATAATATAATCTTACATTCCTCATATGATTTAATATCCTTGTAAAATTTATTACAAAATCAGAAAATTTTATTTATTAGTTGACTAAAAAATCTATTGACTCTTAAATCCCATGAATTGGAGATAATATTTTATGATCGAATATAATGACATACAATTAATAAATATAATGATGAATCTATTAGATTAATAGGATAATAATTATGATAATTTATTTTTCATCTTTCGTACTTTATCTCAAATCCTTATGATCACAAAAAAGTTTATCTTGAATCTTTAGGATTCTGCTAAAAGACATATGATCTTTCACTAGAAATAAAAACTTTACATATTTCAAATAATAACTTCCGAATTTCATATTAGGGACTTACAAACACATTAATACTCTCCCTAAATAAATCACATAAACACCCTAAACATCATCCAACAAGATATTCACATTTTTATAATAACATTAGTTAAAATATGGTGATCAAATAGATTGAACATTCACATCTAAGACAGATTCTCCACTTGAAGGAAA
The DNA here is from genome assembly GCA_963277665.1 of Viscum album. Taxonomy (NCBI): domain Eukaryota; kingdom Viridiplantae; phylum Streptophyta; class Magnoliopsida; order Santalales; family Viscaceae; genus Viscum; species Viscum album. The sequence continues at coordinate 2,077,362,222 of OY728143.1, read as the reverse complement.
CCTTTTGAATTAATCAATCTACTATATAAAATACTTCTACTTCACTAGTAAATGTTTTTAAAATGATATGTGTATCAGAAAATTTCACTCATAATATTTATTGAAAATGAATAAACAACTTCTTCAAGATGTAATCAACCGATCCCCATTTGGTAAAAAATTGGAATATTCTTATCAACGTGATGAAATTATATTTAAATCCAAAAACATTTTATTAGTTTCATAATTTAGAGAAATGTTACATTTATTTTAAATTGGGGGAATTTGGTAAAGGATTTTAAAATAGAAATTTTAATTGTAACTCAATTCACCCCCCCCCCCTCTTGAGTATCCACTCCGATCAACATTTTGTATCAGAGGGGTTTAAAATATTTTCTAAATTACTCTGTTTTTTAACTGTGATTTTAGTTGTATTTTAATGTTATTAAAATTTCTGTTATTGCTAAATTTTTTTCTCTTTAGAATTTCTACTTTAACCTAGTTGTCATGGATAACAGACTTGAAGCTTTTGCTACTAATAGACCACCATTTTTCAATGGAAAAAACTATGATCAGTGGAAGATTAAGATGAAAATTCATTTAGAAAGCATGGGTTTTGATATTTGGATTGCCATAGAATGAGAATATAAAATTCCTACTACTGATAGATCTACATTGAATGAAGCTAATAGGACAACCTATAATAATAATTGCAAATCTATGAATTCTCTGTATTTTTCTTTTGGAGATGAGGAATTTAGTAGAATATATTCTTCTAAGACTGCACATGAAATTTGGGATACCTTAAGTGTTTCTCATGAAGGAACAACTAACGTTAAGGAAATGAGATTGAACACCTATACTATTAAATATGATAATTTTAAGATGACGACTGATGAACCCATTTCTGATATGTATCTCAGGTTTAACGAAATTGTCAACATAATGATCTCACTTGGAAAGGATGTTCCATCGAAGGAGTAGATCATGAGAATTTTGAGATGCCTACCTGAAAGATGGAGGGGCACTTCTGTTTCCATTAGATAATCTTATGATATTTGTGAACTTTCTGTTAAAGAACTTAATGGTAAGTTGATGACGTATGAAGAAGAGCTTAAGGTAAAAAAAGAAGAAGAAGTTGAACCAAAAAGGAAGTCAGTTGCCTTCATGACTTCTACTTCAAAGAACATGGATAAGGAGAAACTTCAAGCTGTATGTAATAGCTCAAGCTGTGAATAAAGTAAAAGTGCATCTGACAGTGATGCAGAAATTGATCACATAGCCAGAATATTTAAGAAGTTTTATAGGAAAAAGAAGTTTTTCAGAAAATCAAATTAAAAAGGTATGTATGACAACAAGGGACACCGGAAAAAGGACTGGAAGAAATCTGAAAAACCTGATAAAGTTTTCTGCTATAAATGAAAAAGAAAAGGACATATAAAAGTAGATTTTCCAAATCTGAAATACAAGATGACGTATGAATATAAGGACAATAAGTATAAGAAAGCCATGAAAGCCACTTGGAGTGATTCTGAGGATAGCTCCAGTGAATGTGAAGCTGCTGAGACTTAAAACAGAAATAAGTCAAACATGTGTTTTATGACAAACACTTCTGAGGTAACATCTGAAACTCCTGTTTTAAATACATATTATTCTGGAAATGATACTGATTCGGATAATATGTCAAAATATGAACTGTTTGAATACTGTGATATTTTGGAAGAAACTTGTAATGATCTGAAAGAAAAATACAGAGGTTTAAAGAAATAGTATGCTTCAACTGTTAAACATAAATATGATCTTGACATAGAAATGGAAAAGAATGCTCAGTTGCTTAAAGAAAACACTGAACTGAAATTGACAAATGAGCAACTTAGGATGGATTTAGAGAAGTTCACAAATGGAAAAGATACTCTTACTCATATGCTAGGTAATCATATTGCACCTAGATATACTACTGGCATAGGATACCAACCTGGAGAAAGAAAAATTACCAAAAATTGATTTATTCCTAAATCTGGACAGAATGTAGATAGTTATAGTTATGTATGTACATATACTTCAACTAGTTATATTCATAGTTACAGATCTAATAAGTTTTATCTATCTAAATCTATTGATTCTGCAAATTTAATGAGACCCAGAAGACAAATTTGGGTACCTAAAGTTTTGTTGGATAACCTGTCTGGACCCAAGAAAATTTGGGTACCAAAATCTTTTCCTATTGAAATCTGTTTTGTAGGGAACCTGCTTAAAGAGATCCTATATAAGGACTTGGTACTTGGACAGCGGATGTTCAAGACATATGTCAGGAGACTTCTCATGTTATAAATGCGTAGTCATAATTGATGGAGGTTTTGTCACTTTTGATGATAATTCTAAAGGGAAAATCATCAGTTTAGGATAGATTGGTAACACTGACTCAGTATTAATTTCTAAAGTTATATTTTTTGATGGACTTAAATATAATCTACTAAGTATTTCTCAATTATGTGATGATGGTTTTAATGTCAAGTTTGAAAATGATTCATGCAATGTTTTTAATTCTAAAAATGATTTAGTATTTTCTACCTTGTGAAATGAAAATGTCTATGTTGTTGATTTAAATTTTTTAGCTATGAAAAATATTACTTGTTTAAATGCTTTTCATAAACAGTCTTGAATTTGGAATAGAATATTAGGACACTGCAATGTACATTCACTTAGAAAACTTACTAGGAAGAACTTAGATAGAGACCTACCAAAACTTGAATTCCCAGAAGATAAAGTTTTTAATCCCTGTCAAAAGGGAAAGCAACAAAAACTATAATTCAAATGAAAGAAAGAAGTGTCAACTTCTCAACCTCTCGAGTTGGTTCACATGGATTTTTTTGGACCTTCGAGAGTTTCTAGTTTAAATGGGAAACATTATGTCTCTGTTCTAGTAGATGACTATTCTCGGTATACTTGGGTATATTTTCTAACTCACAAAATTGAAGCTTGTTCTTACTTTGTTAAATATTCCATGTCTATAGAGAACCATAGTGGACTTAAGATTAAAACCTTGAGAAGTGATCATGGTCGTGAGTTTGAAAATTATGAGTTTGAATCCTACTGCTCACACAATGGATATAGTCACAATTTCACTTCCCCTAGGACACCTCAATATAATGGTTTAGTAGAAAGGAGGAGTAGAACCCTTCATAAATTTCCAGAACCATGCTCAATGAGTATGAACTACCTTTTTATTTTTGGTCTAAGCTATCAATACAGCTTGTTATATTATTAGTAGAGTCTTGAACAAAACTGTTCTTAAGAAGACCCCTTATGAGTTGTGGAACAACAGGAAACCTAAGATTAACTACTTCAGAGTTTTTGGTTGCACAGTCTTTATTCTTAATACTAAATATATTCTTGACAAGTTTTCATCCAAGAGTGATGAAGGAATTTTCCAAGGTTACTCTATTTATAGTAAATACTATAGAGTTTTCAATAAGATAACCAAATGTGTGGAAAAATATGTTCACATAAAATTTGATGAAACTTATCCACATGAACCTAAGACCTATCTTGATAATCTTGAAGATGATCTCTCTGTTTTGAACCTTAATGATAAATACAGTGGACCTATAATTAAAACATCACGTTCTGGAAATTTTCCAGAACCTGCTTCTATTGACTCACAACCTGTTGATGAACCTAAAATCTCTAGCACTACCTTTTTAAGACCAACTAGGATTCTAAAGAACCATCCCTTAGATGCAGTTGTAGGTAATCTAGATAGAGGAACATAGACTAGAGCTTCTCTAAGAAATCAGGTTGAACATAATGATTTTCTTTCACAGTTAGAACCTAAAAATATCAATGATTCTATCAAAGATGAATTTTGTTTAATAGCTATTCAAGAAGATCTAAATAAATTTGAAAGAAAGAAAGTCTGGGAATTAGTAGAAAGACCTAAGGACACTTTCACAATAGGCACAAAGTGGGTGTTTAGAAACAAAGTTGATGAATCTGGAAGCATCATTAGAAACAAAGATAGACTAGTTGCACAAGGTTACAATCAAGAAGAATGAATTGACTATGAGTAAACCTTCACACATGTAGCTATATTAGAGGCAATTAGGATCTTACATTCCTTTGCATCACATCTGAATTTCATGTTATATCAAATGGATGTGAAAAGTGCTTTTCTAAATGGTTTTGTTGTTGAAGATGTTTTTGTAGAACAACCACATGGTTTTTCAAATCCTCACTTTCAAAATCATGTTTTTAAACTTTCTAAAGCTTTATATGGTTTAAAACAAGATCCAAGAGCTTGGTATGAAAGACTTACAAATTCTCTTATTTCAAAAGGATTTACAAAAGGAATTTCTAATCCCACTCTTTTTATAAAAAGAATTTCAAAATATTTTTTAATAGTACAAATCTATGTTGATGATATTATTTTTGGATCATCTAAAAATTCTTTATGTACTGATTTTTTGAAAGTTATGCAAAATGATTTTGAAATGAGCTTAATGGGAGAGATTAAGTATTTTCATGGATTTCAAATCATTCAAACTAATGATGGTATTATTTTGAGTCAGAGTAAATATACTAAGGATTTATTAAAACATTTTGGTTTGGATAGTATTAAGGGAAGTGATACACCTATGAGCACCACCTATAAATTAGATATTGATGAAACTGGTAAACCAGTAGATCAAACTAATTATAGAGGTTTGATTGGGAGTTTACTTTATCTTACTGCTAGTCAACCTGATATGATGTTTGGTGTATGTATGTGTGCTAGATTTCAAGATAAACCTAAATAGTCACACTTACTTTCTATTAAAAGGATTTTCAAATATCATAAATATACTGTTAATTTGGGATTGTTTTACCCAAAAGAACAATCAATTGATTTAATAAGTTATTCAGATGCTGCCTTTGATGGATGCAAGTTAGATAGAAAGAGAAAATCTGGAACATGTCATTTACTTGGAAATTCCCTAGTATCATGGTGTAGAAACAAATATAATTCAGTTGCATTATCTACTGCTGAAGTAGAGTATATAGCTACTGGAAGTTGTTGTGCACAAATTCTGTGGATGAAACACACATTATTGGACTATGGATTTGAGTTTAAACGTGTTTCAATTAACTGTGATAACACTAGTGCGATCAACATCTCAAAGAACCTTGTGTCTCACTATAGAACCAAACACATTGATGTTATACACCACTTTCTAAGAGATCATTATCAAAGAGGTGATATAACTATTGAATTTATAGGCACTGAACTCCAATTAGCTGCTATTTTCACTAAGCCATTAAATTCAGAAAGATTATGTTTCATTAGACATGAATTAGGAGTGATAACTTACTCTTAAACCATTAGGATAAACCTCACCGTTAGGATAAACCTCACCATTAGGATAAACATCACTGTTAGGATGAACCTCACCTTTAGGATAAACCTCACTGTTAGGATGAACCTCACCCTTAGGATAAACCTCACCGTCAGACCTCACCATTTATAGACACCTCATCGGTACATCTCACGCCCCATTTTAAATTATTCGTATGAAGGCTGAGACTTTGAATTTATTTTTAATATAAGATGTTTTTTATATGAATCCTAAATGATATTAATCCTGACACTAGACATCACTCAATCACCGCAAACCCGTCTGTTTGAATCCCTCCTACCTAAACCTCCCAAGCATGCAAAACCCTAAGCCTCAGAATCTGAAATGGCCCATGTGAAGTGACCCTCAGTGCATGAAGGGAGTGATTCTCCGAAAGCTAAGAAGTAGAATGTAATGAATGCTGTTGTCAGTAGAAGCAGTAGAGATGATGTTCGAAGGAATACCGTGAATCCAAATTTATCGAAGCGATAAATTGTAGTCGAAAAGGAATTATGTGAGGAATGGCTGCTCGAAAGAAAGTCATTGATTCTGAAGGTTTTACAAGAACAAGGATGGCTCGAATGGTTCATGAACAATAATGGACCGTATTATCCAACACTGGTAAAAGCGTTTTATGACTTTGTCAATTTTGAGACATCAGAGGAGGAAAATAGGATGATTTCTTTTGTGAATAGTCAAATGTTTTCATTTTCATCAGTCGAATGGGCTGAGAACCTTAAAGTTACTCATGAAGGTGATTATGGATTTTATTCAAAATCCATACCTAATGCCAGTGACTTTTTCAATTATGAGGATGCCTTGTTAGATTTGACAGGAAATGGAAATCCTAGAAGGGTCATTGCTGCAGAGATGGAAGGGGAGGACAAACTGCTTTTCAAGTACATTCAACATGTGATTAGTACAAGTAGAGTAGATTTTTCTACCCTCGGATTTCATGATATTTATTTGTTGTATCTGTTAAAGCATGGAGTAAAGGTGAATTTATGCAGACTGCTAATGATTCAGATTGAGGAGATGACTAGACCGAAGTCTAAGTCCAATGCACTTTTCTTTTCTAAATTGATTTCTATTATGTTGAAGGCAAAGGAGGTAGCTGGACCTCAAGATGAAACTGTTGTAGTTATGGATAAATTTTGCCTCACCAAGACTGTCTGTAAGTTTATGAAAGTCAGCTTGAACCCTTGGAAGAAATCATGGGTTAATGATGATGAAAAAATCTATGACAAGTACACTCCTGTTGATCATATCTATAGACCAAAGGATGTGAGGGACCCTGCTCTTGGACCAGATGAGCCAGAACTGGTCTACAGTGATAATGAAACTGAAGATGAAGAGGAAGAGACATCAGTTGAGGTAGGAGGAGACACTAATTTACCTCCTAGTCCTATGCCCCAAAACATTTCCTATGGAGCAGCTATCCCTCCAAAAGGACTACCAAGGAGAGAAAATATTTTGAAGGACAATGACACCGAGGCTACAGAAGAAGAAGAAGCATATCAGTTTGTTTTTAAGGAAACCTATGAATAGGATGAGGCATCCGAATCTGATCATGTTATTAATGAAGAAAATGAGGCTTCTAGTGAAGCAGGTGATGAGGAAAATGAATAATAAGAGCTCATTTTGAGACCTCTGATAGACAATACAGTCAAGAGAGTGCCGGATCAGGAAGTAGAAGTAGCATCTGTTGATGAAAGAGTCCTTGAGCCATCAGAGCAAATGGCTATTGAATCTGCTGCAGTTGTAGAGGAAATTATAGAATTACCTCGAGCATAACAGTTGGAGGAGATTCCTTAGGTGAATTCTCTAAGTGAGGGGGAGCATCTTGGTTCGGTATCACTATTGTATGACATTGAAGGTTGGACATCATATCCATGATACATGGTTCTTGGACTTAATTATGAAGACTCTGATGAGGAAGACAATCCCCAAAGAGAATTAGTAATCCTGCCTGCTGTGGATGAAAATTTGGAAACCAAGGAGGACCTTGAGTCCTTAAAGGCTGAAATTAATGAAACACTGAGAGAATAAGTGGTAGATTTGAAGCAAATCCTGGTTGATGAAATGAGATGTGTGGAGCAATCCTTGGAGCTATCATTAGGATGTGCTGTTTCTAGTCCAGTGAAAGCCATGATGGATGATGTTAAAGTATGACATACTCAATTTGAGAGCTGGACAGGAGCTGTGGTGGCTCTAAGACAATAGATTTCTTCATTGACTTCCATGAAAAACTCTAAAACCCAAGTGCATACTGATATCAGATATATCGAAGAGGTAGTCAAACAGTTTGTGGAAGTTATTGAGGCTTTTAATAAATCATTCAAAGAAAATTTCAACAGTCAAGATGAACTTGTTCATAAGGTGGTTAGTAATCTGACACAATCTTTCAAGTAGACAATAACTTTCTCAGTTAAACCCCTTCCCTCATCTAGCTCCACTGTGATCCTTGACCAGATTAGAACATTTATTCAGGAAGAGTTGGCTAAGGCCAGTACTAGTGGCTCCTCGGATACTTTGATCCCTGCTACCACTAGGGAAATTGGTAGTTTTGTTTTTGATCACCTACGGGAAGCTAATGATTCTCAAGAGGCAATTAAAAATATGGTGGATGCTTATTTTGAGACGTTCTATACCAAGCATCAAATGACCAACCATTTCAAGCTCTTTCTGGAAAATATGAAGTAGCCTCCAGTGACTCAGGCTTTCAGATAACTAGTTAGTAAGCTTAGGGAGCTTACTCCTGCCTTGGATAAATTCATTGAAAATTGAGATGATTTTTTGTTCGAAATGGATAGAGGAGGTAGTATTATTACAGATTTCTGGAACCTATTGCTACCTTTCTTGCATGTGGATGCCAGACCTGTGATTATACCTACTGCACTTCCTACCTCTTCCTATGGGAGTACTCCTCAGTTGACTCCAGTTCAGGCTATTCGAATCTTGACACCTATGATCTCACAGAAGTGTACAAATTTCAGATCTGGAACAGTTTCAGTGGCTAACCCTCCTGTTGTTCTTTAAACTATTCCTAAGCCATCTACTCAATCTGAACATGCATCCTCTTCTGACCCTAAGGGAAAGACTCCTGTTCAAGAGGATGATTGAGTGATTCTAGATGTTTTTGATTGGATTCACTTGTATTTATACTGGAGTTTTTCAGTTTGTACCTTTTGAACATTAATGGACATTTACTCTTACATCTCCACTTTACTATGTTTATGTTTCCTTGCATTCTGATCTTTCACTAATTCCACCCTTCTTTTTTTAAATCAAAAAGGGGGAGAAAACTGAAAAATGGGGGAGAAAATGAGAACTGGAATAGAAATTTAATGGGGGAGAAAAATTTGAACTATGTTTTACAGTAATGCATTTTTTTACTATTAGTAAATTTTTCCTATTTCCTCTAATTTTTCCTCTTTCCTCTGACACTATCTTAATTTTATTAATACTTTGGCATAAGTTGTGATAATTTTTGATTATCAAAAAGGGGGAGATTTTTGAGCATTCTAGGTGAATTAGTTGAACATATATTTTGATAATACCAACTATGCTCAATCATATTTTAACTATGCTCAATCACAGTTTAACTATGCTCAATCATATTTTAGTTATGCTCAATTATATTTCTGATAATCTCAATTATGTTCAAGATCATATATTAATTAATGATTAATTACTTATTTCATTATTTATGTACACCATGAACATATTAATATATTACAATATTTATATTATCTTCAGCGAATTCGGTTACTAAATGGATATATATTCTAAAATGACCCATTCTGCCAATAGAATGCTCAAACAGACATGTGGTCACCGTGACATCAAGCCTACCGATACGTGAAGGTCACCATTACATCAAGCCTACCGATACGTAAAGGTCACCGTTACGAAAAGGATACTGATAACAAAAGGCTACCGATATGTGAAGGTCACCTTTATGGAAAGCCTACCGATATGTGAAAGTCACCGATACAGACAAGTCACTAGTACAACATGTCTACCATTATGCAAGCCTACCGGTACATCAAGCCTACCGATACAGACAAGCCTACCGATACAGACAAGTTATCGAAGGAAGTCTACTGTTACACGAAAGGTCAACAGTTCATTAGGTCTACCGACAGACATAAATTCTACTGATAGAAATGATACCGTTACACAAGAGTCTACCGATACAAAGCCTACCGTTACTCAAGGCTAATGATATCCAAAGATACCATTCCAGAGAATCTGACACTGTCTAAATTTCATTATCATTATTTAATATAATCGACGGTCATATCAGGTATATTTTAATGCACTGACATTTATTTAATGTGTGTTTTTGGATGTTAGGGAACCATACCTCATACCTGCAAAAAAAGGAATCTTTTTTTTTGCCAGAGCTCGTGCTATAAAAGTCCATGTTGCTGCACAAGAGAAGATATATACGACGTTCTATACACACATGCATAATACACGAGGAATACACACAAGATAGAAGAAAACACGAAGAAGAACATACAAGAATAGCTCAGAGAGATATACATACATGGTCAATAAGACACAGAAGCTCATACACATTCATGAGGATTTTGAAGAGCTTCATCGACTACATTTTCACTGTCTCTAAACATGGATGTCAAGAAAACGACACTCTGTTTTTCATACAGAAACCAGAAGATGACTCAGAACCATTTCTGATCAAATCTGAAGGAGTCCAGAGCTACACTACAATCACTAGAGCCATTCTAAACTCTATATATTGCTCAGTGATTTATTATTTAGATTACGATAAGTGTGTATCATCTATTTTAATTTTTACACACACTGTCTCCTGAACCATAACTGGAGGATCTATAAATCCTCATTCAAACTCCTTACATTTTCTATTTTCCCACTGTGGATAGTGGTAGAGGTCGTGTGTGGCCTGGACAGCTAGATTTGATGTTGTTTTGTTTCCCATGTAGAATTGTGGTAGAGGTCATTGACCTGGACAGTTGTAAACTGTTGTGAACCCCGATCCAAGGTGTGGATCAAATTTATATAAATTGTTGAGAGGAATAAGTCTTGGATTGAGACTGAACCTCTTGGTTATATCTGCTATGCTTTATTTAGTTTTATCTAAAACCTTTTTATTCCGCTACTAACTGCTTTAAAACTTAAACTGTTTTCAAAGCTACTTTGATAATTGAATTAGAAAGTGTTTGCATTAACTGTAAATCACTAGGTTAGTTTCAAAAGCTAATCTGATCTTCTAATTAGATTAACTGGGAATTAATCAATCCCTTGAGAACCTGATTGAATGTTTGCTTTAATTTAAATTCACTACAATTCAATTAGTATTTTAAATTGGTTGAATTTGGTAAAGGATTTTAAAATAGAAATTTTAATTGGAACCCAATTCACCACCCCTCTTGAGTATCCACTCCGACCAACATTGGTTAAATAAATATAAGGATGTATAGGGCTATAATTTTAGTGGGAGTTAATTAATTTAATTTCCTAAATAAATATATTAAAACATGTTACTCACTCTTCATTATGATTTTGTTGTTGATTACGGAAATTTTCATAGTTATCATTATGTGGTCTTTTATAGGTATTGCCTATAATAAAAATATATATGTATATATAATGCTGAAAATTATTCTCGAATAAATACAATATTAGAACAAGTATTATAATTTTCGAAAAATAATTTTTAAAATTTATGATTCATTGATATTTCATAAAGGTTGTGAATCACACATTAATTTTAATAAAGAGTCTCTCAAAATATAAGATAATTGAAAATATTTTTAGTATATTTATGCATTTCAAATGAAGATAGGGTTTTTTGTATTGCAATATGATGTTTCTTATCTACAAATACCTAGTGTATTATATCTATAATTGAGAAAATATTATTATAAACTCGACAAAAATTATTATTTTTATTTATATACTATTTGGCCAAGATATTATTGTCATTTTGCAGAGGCCTTAATTTTTTTCTTATTATCCTTTGAAATATTTATAGAAATATTTTAATGGATGATCACTGTGATATTTTGAATCTTTGAGAATCATAGCAGATTAGAAAAAAATTAAAATAATACACATTTTTTTATTATTGTATTAATAAATTAGTGATTAATTTATTATATGTCATTAAGAGTTTATGTATTCAAATTATGACAACCCTATAGAGTCATAATTAGTGTGTTTTTAGTAGGAGGGTCTTTATTTGAGTTTGATCCATCGTAATAATAGATTGTCCTTTCCTCGTTTGTTCTTAGTTAAAATATTAAAAACATGGCCGTTCTCAATTTAATCCTCTTTTGGATAAAAAATTTGATATTTCTCATTAAATACTAATTAGTGGAAGATTATAGTTTAAGAAAAAGGGACCACTGGTGATTTGTTTCTTCAACGGATCAATATGTAAGACTTGTTTCATCGAGATCTTATCCAAATACAAAACCAAAAATGAGATTGGGCATTGTTATATAAATTCTATTTCATATTTATTCATGTCATTTCAACACTATATAAATTTATTTCATTCTTTTTTTTTAAAGTTCCACCCCGTAGATTTTAGGATACTTTTATCCCATGAATATTATTTTTTATTTATATGAAATGGATGTATGTTAGATATATGGTGAGTTTGAATACATGATACAAACATGGTACCCATCCTCTCACCATTTTCTCACACCTATTAGTGATGCATGAATCTAATGATAATGATTAGTGGAAACACATGAGTTGCCTTATACCGGGATGGTGTAATACCCTCTCCCTCTTCAATTTTCTCTTTCAATTTTGTACAATAACGGTTTTGAAAGGAATGAGTGAGGAGGATCCATTGTATTTAGCGATGATGGGATTTGTGGTAAAATGTTGATGTGAATTCAGAGTGTTGTATTGTAGGGTGGGAGATATTGATTATAAGTATTATGTGAGTTGTATCAGTAATTTGTGGTGTGCGAGGCCATATCATCTCAGGTTACTATGATGTGAGGATGTGAAACCAAGGGAATATAATGTTATAACCACAATAATATGATCAACTTGGTATTGGATGATTTCAAAACATATGGGAATTTGGGGAAAACCTGTAAACCAATAACTACGATCATGACTACCCATGGATATATGTGGCAATTAACTATAAGAATATTATTTCCCTTGGATTTAAGTAAAGATATAGTCATGGAAAATATTTTCCCTGAATATTGATTATCAAAATTCAACTTGAGTGAATAATTTCCCACGTGAAAGCAATAAGAAATCCCATATTTCCATTGTGAAGACTGACCATGGATATAAGATAATTTATAGCCACAGTTATGTTTAAATATAATTATAATAATAAGAAAATATTTTTATAAATTTATTTAGACACAAAAACACTCACTCACACAAACACACACACACATAGATATATATATATATATATTACAGATATATATATATATATAATTATCTTGTTATTTGAGTGGTAAAATAGGATGAGGAATAAATGGGAAATACATGTTTTAATTTCACTATTATAATTTATTATCCTATTGCCATGTATATTTCCCATTTGACTATTCCATTTTCACCTATAATAATGGTCTTTGAGAAATAGAAAATTTCATAACAACCATGTTCAACAAGACCTTGACTATAACCTAAAACCATCATCAATTAAGCAATAGATAGGGTCATAGATGGTGGATATATACCAATTTTCCACTAGGTCTTCTTCACCACATGGTTATAAGGGAATTTAAGGATGATGGGCCTCTAAAAAGTAAACCTAGAACCACCAAACCGCAATGATTATGAATGTAATACATACTAACTAGGTGGCCCAACCATGTGATTCAGGTGGGGTGCTTGGTGGATTAGATCATTCCATCTGAAACCTGATGGTGATGTGAATCAAAACATGAATTAATATATATATATATATATATATACACATTCCCTAAATCACATTATGGAGCATGTATTTTGTAGGAATTTTTATCCACTACCATAGTATTCCACATGGTGTGCTCTATATCTACAATCTAACCCATTCTTCAATTACATAGAATTTTTCATGGGTTTTACATTGTGTGTCGATTTGGGGTAAAAAAGTTCCATTATTTAGTGTTAATCTTTTTTATCGTAATTGTGTGCTATTTTTAGAAAATATTGGCCATTTTTTGTTATGGTCACATAAATTTAGTTTTTATATTTGTATATTTGATGTTTAGAATTGGGATTTATGAGTGAAGGATTCCCCAAGGTTATGTACTCATATTGGTACATGTTGATGATAGGGAAAATTTCCTCTATCAGGTTATAGAATTTGATAAACCCACATTTAAATAAGTTAAAATTACACTATTGGTATGGTGTAGTAATGACACAACCCAACACTATAAAATTCATTTCCATCTATTTTTTCAATTAGGGTTGTAACACCACTGATCAACATTTTATAAATCTATGGTGCATGTGTCACATACATATTGAGTTAGGTAATACACTATTTAACATTATTCATCAACAAGGGTAGGAAGGTCTATCATAGTTCGGAACTCCCCAATATAATCTTTACCTTGGTATGCCCTTATTCCTCCACTGTAATTTACAAGTTATCAAGTTTATGTATTTTCTATGTAGTTGGTATTATGGTTTCTCTTATTCTAAAATCATTTTATATAAAGGTTGTGAAGTATGGGACATTATCTTTTTTGTTATTTATCATTAAAGAATATCTAGGTTTTATTTTTTCATGATTTTATTCTTTTAGTGTGTTGACATTTATAAATAATATATTAGCTAATGTGGTACTCTATTATTTCTTTTTGGTTTTTAGTGATTCGATTAAGTATTTATATTCACACTTCTTCATGGGAATTTTTTATTCTCCATTAATTTCTTATTAAGATGACATATAGTATCATAGAGACTATGGTTGACATGATTTTATCACATCAAGATCTTAATAGTTCCTAGAGATGACAAAAGTATATTTTTTGTGTTTGGTTATGTTTCATTTTAGAGATCTCTTCACCTCAGTTACTCTGGGATGGTTCACCTTTGAGATTTTTATATTTCTATTTTCCCCCTTTACAACTTATGAAATTGTTATTAATTTTTTAGATAAAAACATAATGAACCAATTAAATTATATAACCCATTATATTATTCATCTATTTCCCCATAATGTTCACTCACCGTAGATATTAGTGGTTATATATTGGTACATTAGAGAAATTATATATATTTTGTGAGATATTTTCACTTGATCCTAGCCAATATACCCTATACTAGTGGAGGTGGTATTGGGGAGATATAATTATTTAATTGAAATCCATGTTGGGCCCTAGTGTGATAGGCTTTGGAACATTAATTTTTACGAACAATAGTTTTTATATATACATGAATGATCCCAAAAGCCTTATCCTGGTTAGAGAGGACTCAACAAGTGCATCTAGGAGACCTGATATCAAATCCCGATGGAGTCAAAATTTAGGTTATTGTATCTATACTGTATGAGGTACTTTTGGTACTGTAGAATCTGGAACTATTCACCTATGTGGACATTTTTTCCACCATTTTGGTCCTCGTGTCCTTCAAGGCGTTCACACCACCCATGTCCATTGGGATAGTAAGGCTTTTGGGCCACTTCAAGCCCTTTAAGACACCTCAAGGCCTTCGGGCCACGTGAATCTGTGCTTGATGGACCATGAAGGCACTACAAGGAGAAGAATCCTGATGAGGATACAGAGTATGAGCATTCACTATAGCAGAAGCTACCAAATTAGAATGAATGATAGGGTGTATACCTTTCTATCCTTACTGTACTAGGCTTGCATGGAAGCCTAGTTGATGTTTCATGAATAGTTGGAGAGATGAAATCATGATGAAGATGTTAGGGATGGGAAATTCCATTTAGTTATAGTTTGAAGGAATTCATCTATGTCCTTCCGGAAATGTAATGTCATGAGGGACTTCATGCCATGTAAGGGTTCCTCTTTAACCCTTAATAGTGTAATTGTAAAAAATAAATAAAAATAAGGCCTTCAGGCCATTTAGGTAATATTAATGAATGATTTTTTTAAGAAATTGGAGTCCGGTGATTGGGTTGTATATTTAAAATAATAATACTCTAGTCTATTAAATTTAGAATAAAAATAAAAATACTAATTTTAATATGAAAAACTTTTTGAATTATCACCTTTCATATATAAATGATAAAATCATCCAAAAAATTTATAAACACTTATTGTTTTATATAATTCCTTGTGAAATTGTTGAAACAAGTAGATTATTTTAATTACAAAAAAGGTCCTTGAACCACTTAATAGAAATGTTGAGAGGGAGAATACACCATTTAATATAATTCATGATGATAATGAAGGGCTAATGAGTACACATGAATTTGGTGGTTATATGTATTTATAAAACATTCATGATGAATTTAGTTAGTATAACCACTATAATCCATTTTACTAACTTTGTATAAAAATCATTTTGATTCAAATTTAAAACAATATATGAATCCCGCCAAAAATCAAAATAATGAACGATAAAAAATATAGAACCAAAATAACAAATCAAAAAGAAAATTATAATATATCACCAAGATGTTTTCATTATAAAAAATATTAATAATTAACAAATAAAGATAGATAACATCACAAAAGACCCAATATTTTTAGAAAAACCACAACTTTAAAAAAATTAATAGTTTTTCAACAATCCCTATTGTTTTTAAAATAGTTTATGAATCCACCTGAAAGCTCATATACATATAAGAGAAAGAAATTATATTTGAATAAATAGAAACCCTCCGGATTGAAAGGATAAAAAATGGAATGGGAACATTGATCCAATGATAATGCACCAATCAAAAAATAAAATCACCTGTACAAAATATTAAAACCAGAAAAAAAATGTCAAAATTAGCTAAAAACACAAATGATAATTCAAACCATTTAAATAGTCTTATTCTCCTTGGTCAAAAAAAATGAAACAATTGAGATAAAATAGATATATTAATGACATCTAATCCATTATGGAATTTCACATCCAGTTTCTTGGCAAACATGAATGGTTGGAAGCATATTTTTTCATCTACAATAGAAGTTAATAACATTCAGAAAATGAAAAATTAACCAATAAAAGATATTTTGGAACAAAATTATACAAACCAAAAAAATAAATCTTCTTATAAAACAAACAGTGTGGCTTATATTATATTCCATGGGGATTATAATACCATGCATGAAGTTATACTATATGTTGATTATATTTTCCATATATTCTAGTCCTATGACAAAATAACAACATTTAGGTGTTACCTAATTTAACATTAATAATTATTTTGTCCCTTATGGGGCTATAACCACTATCTTAGGTCCCACACCATATTATTGGTATTTTTAATTACCTTCATCATCATCCCCTATAACCATTTAAAACATTAAGAAATACCTAATATTTTTATGAAATTTAAAAGTATCTCAATTTAATCAATATGGTTGTGTCCTTTTCATAATAGACAAGTATGATACATTTCAAAATTATTTCATGTTCAAAAGTGATTTTCATTATTAACAATGATAATTTAATGTTTCAAAATTTAATTTCCGTGGTGATTAAGTAAGATAATAATTCACCAACCTTTTTTGAGATTATGGATTTGTATAAAAACTAACTCCTTTTTGAACAAAAAAATTGAATGGTATTACATAGAAGAGGAATAATACCCTGTTTGAAATGTTTTATTCAAGGTTCATTTAGTGTGACCCTCATATATCATTCTCTGGATATACTATTAATACCAATACATTCCCACTTTACCTTGTACAATATGATGCTATCATAAAGTTTCCATATGATATATTTATTGGGTGACATCCCGATTTTACTATTATGATGAAAAGGGGTTATGAAACATGTATATTTGATTTTTTAATATTATAAAACAAAAATTTATTTTCATAAATTCTTTTTTATCACAATTAAGCATTGGGATATTACTTCTATATTCTATTTCAGAATAATTTTTTTAGCTTTCAATGACAAGAGTACTAGATTAGGAAAATAATAATTAAGGATTTAATTGGAGGAATGTTGTTCTTGGGGATATCCATAATCAATAGATAGGATTCCTTTCTGATATAGAAATTGAATTTAATTTTCAAAGAATATTATAATGAGATATTAAAAAGGTTACCCTAGAATATCAATGGTTTGGAAGGATTTAAATTGATAACTATTTATATAAAATTCTATATTACATGAAAATTGAGTAGTTGTTATATATTATGTACCAACATCTTTTTCAAAATAGTTTTATGGTTTTGATTCTGAAAAATGGTTAAATTATTTTAAATATAATAATAACAATATGAAACCATTGTGTGATTTAAAAATGATGGTTTCACCTAATTGAGTGCAACATATTGGGTGAAAGTTTGTTTTCCATAAGATAACCATCTTGGATGGTAATGCGCCAACATATATAGTGCTTCTAGTGGTAAAGGGTTATAAAAACGTTATTGTGTGGAGTATAAAAAGACCACTTCACCTATGGTGATGATAGTGTACTATCATATATTTATATCCAAAACAACAAGTTGTAATTATTTCAAAAATCAAATCGATATCCAAACTACATTTCATAATGAAAATTAGATGTGAATAATTTATTAATACAAACAATAGTTTTTAAACATCCAAATTAGATTTATAAAATTTAAATTTCATAATGGATCATTTATGGATTGAATATGGCTTCCCAGTATTATAACATTTAGCGTTATATTCCAACCAAGGATTTTGGTTTCATCTTGATAGCATATTAATCATTTTTATAAAAGGTGTTTAGTGGGATTTATGATAATTATTTGGTTTTATATATAGATTACATGAAACATATTATAAATTTTATATCAACGATACATTCTATAATTGAATCGTTGTGGAAATTCATCTTGATTAAATATGTCACGAACCGTCTACCTCAAGGCGAGGTAAGGGGTAGCAAAGTGACATGCCCTTGTATCTTCTGGATGATGTAGAGATAATGAACCTTATGTCCCGCATTCAATGGGACCCAGAGTGGTGACTTGCACCAAGGGTATCGAAACTCATAAAAAATGGAAGGAAATGCCCTTTCTATAACAAATTTTTTCAGGATATAAGATAATAAAATCCAAAAAAACACCAAAAATCTATATGATGGACACCAAAATTCATCTCATTCATGATTTAAATTTAATCTATAAAAAAATTATAGTGAAAGTACTAAAAAATTACAACAAAGAAATTGAGTAATAAAATACCTAGAAACTATCCTGATGCTCGATCTATTAATTCTTATATGGTCATCAAAGTCCTCCTAGAAACTAGAAAATAGTTTTACAGGTGTAGGGTGCGTATATAACTATACCCAGTAGGAAAACTAAAGAAACTCATGTACATGTGGGGGAATCATACTAATTACCCTTTGAAAAAGTAGTTGAACCCCAAAGCACCTAATAAGGATTACTAACTGTAACATCCAAATTAAGTAATGAATAATAGATATTTTTATCTATGTTTATTAGTTAATTAGATAGTGTTTTATAGGCTTAAAATGAAAATAAATCTAATCTTAAGCATGGAATACACTAATATTTTTAAAAGAATTTTTTATTTCCTTTTGATGGAAAACCATTTTTTAAATATATATTTTGAAACTTTTATAAGCTATGTTTGTCAAAATAAACTTATTATTTATGATTGGGACATCAAAATTTACTTTGTGTGAATTTTTGGTATTTTTCCGATAAAGTTCATTTTTTATTGAATAGTGAAAAATGTTGTATTTTAATTCAATACCACTTTTTAATCTAATTTATTTATATGATTAGATTATATTTTTAATTGGTTTTGAAGTGAAATTAGAATATATTTTTACCATTTAGTCCAATGGTGGTCATTGGAATCAATTTCACTTTGAAATTGGACTTAAACTCGTGTCAATCTTTTGATACTTTTTGTTTCATAAAAACACGCTATTTGTCATGACAGCGGGAATTAATTATTAAATTAATTAATGTAATTTATATGATTTGAATTTTGTAAAATAGAAATCATTTTTTAATTCAGGATGTCAAATATAGCTTAGGGTGAAGTTTTGGTATTTTTCTGAAAAACATCAATTTTTGAAGAATAGTGAAACCACTAAGTGGTAGTTAAAGAAACTGACTTTTCGTTTAAATGAAAATTTTCCACTTATGTGATTTGATTTTCAAAAATCAGACATACATGGTTTTCATTAAGAAGTAAAATGTGGTTCAATGAGATTAAAATAATTTTTTGGTGAATAGTAACTTATTATGTTTTTAATCGCGATTAGAGGTAATTAGTGAAATTAAAGGCAAAAATGATATTATAATAAAATGAAAATACCAAGACACATGTCCTACCCTTATTGGATGTGTCATGTACGACCGAGAAAATACATGGGTCAACTTGAGGACCCCATGGAGCCACTTTGGTTGGGAAATGACATAAATAACTTTTTATTTAATGTAAAAGTAAAAATGATACAAACATGAGTTATTTTACTAAAACAATTTTTACATGGGGTTATACAAGTCATATTTTTGATTATAAAGAGTAATTTGAATGCTAATGTGATTTCCTAAATCATAGTATTTTGTTTTATAATTTTTAGACATTAAATAAAGTAAATTATTTATGACATCTTGATGATGCAGCGATTACCTCATTAATAAAGGATTTAAATAAAATGAAAAGATAATGTAAAATCTATGACCTACACATGTCCAAAACCTATTTTATGGGTATATTTAAAACCCTTATCACCTTAGCCTAGAATTATATCAATGTGGGACCTTTTTAATCCGAAACTCATTTTAAAATAAAGTAACATTTCTTTACTTTCCAAGAGTGCCTATCCTCTCCTCTTATAAATGGACCCCACCTCTACCTCCTTACCCATACTTCCAAAGCCTTTGGATAAGACAAACCCTGAAAATTTTGTCTCTCCACTTCCCTCTCATACTCCTTGAAGCCTCACTTTGGGCAGAAGTCTTCCCATGGAAGCCATTGAGCTCAAACCAAAGGGAGTTACCCGATTTTAAGGTAATGTCTTCACTTGAGTCCTTTTGTTTTGTTTTACTTCTCCAACCCCCTAATCTCTTTTTATTCATTTATTTTGTAACAACTACAATATATTCAATATACTAGGATGTTTTTATTATAAGGATTATAGATACAATTACAGACACCTACATCTAATGGTTAAAGAATATACTGTTTCCGTGGATGATGAATTTCTGCCTCCCGAAACGATGATTGTTCAACATTCTTTTAACACCTTAAAAGGTGGCCATTAAGATGACAATATATTTATATATGATATATAATATGTTTATGTTTTCCTTAATCTTCTTTATTTTTCATTTTGGGCATACCGTTATGGTTTCCATTATGGGTAAACGCGATATCATCATTTAAGGAAGTGAGGACTACCGCCCCCTCAAAGTGATTTGATTCGTTAATACCATATGTGGGACATATAAAGGATGGAGTTATGATATTATATATGATATTAAACTGGAATTATAATATACCTTTATATCATTATGATTCCATTTCATAAAATACGAAATAGAAATGGAAGCAGCGTTCATGCGTACATACGGCGTATCGTCTCCATGAACGGTGCATTTCATTTATTACCTCTAAATGTTATGTAATATTATAAATGCATGCATGTACTAGATATATATGATATATATGATATCTACATCATGAATACCATTCTTGATATAATGGATACATGAACACCTTGTAATTATAAAGGGTTTATTTTTTACTCAAGTACCAATGATCGTTAAAACGACCGTTATTAACTTAAATAATTACTTTTACGTTTATCCAAAATGAATCTTTTTTATACAAAGAGTTTTAAAAAACCACAAAAGGGAATGTTTTTGTCGTACGTATGCGGCGACAATGACTTCTCAGCCTCAGTGACTACTATTTGAGTTTCGGCTTCCACCTCAAGTCATACCTTTTTTTTAAAGAAAAATAAATACCATGTTTTACTTTTCTTTTATTTTGGTATTGAAAATGGTTTTCATAATGTTTTTATATCAATGTTTTGTATTGATATCATGTGACTGAATGGTGGAAATGTTATGTTTCCTTTATGCATGTTTTATGTGATACGATTATGTTGTGGTTCTTGGGAATCATTATGAAGACGGGTGGTTCTGTGATAAACTAAGGGCGGGTGATCCCGATATAGCTCTCCAATGAATTGGGTAACACGAACAAGTGAAATGTTAAGGATTATTCGAAGAGATTTAGGGAATATACTGTGATGGGTATTCCAAACGTAACCAAGAGGGTTACTCCCTACATAAGAATTTTATGAATGCATCAAGTTACCTTTATGTCTTATGATTTCTATGATTTATTCATGACTTTATGAGGTATGTTAAAGTGCTTATGTTTTTTATGGGTAAAGTATGATTTCATTCTTATGTATATATGTACTCATGTTTCCTTTCCATATTTTTTTATCCCTTACTGAGCTTTTTATTCTCATCCCAAGTTTTTGAAATGTTATTCACAGGTCAAAGGAAAGGTACATGATATGATGATAGTGTCAAAGAAGTTTCAAGAAATAACCCATGTTTATTTTAAATATGTTCTGTTGATGGGAAAAAATGAATACTATATTCATGTATCCACTTTGTTTAAATGTGGAATGTAATGCAAGTTTTATTATCTAATTATCTAAACTCTAAACCCGAAAAGATCCCCAATGTGTAATCTTGTAATAACTCATGATTAAGTAAGGTTTAAGGTTGGGGCCTTATAGTTGGTATCAGAGGTCGGTTTAGACAACTTTAGAAGTTAGAATTCTATTAAATGATTATCCAAAAATATATTTTATGGTCAAATTGAAGTGATATAGCATTTGAATATTACCATTTTTTTCGCCTAAGATATTTCTGTGTTAAGAATGGTTTTTCGTAGAGGAAACAGAACAGCTTTTCTAAGAAGGCATACTGAGGGAAATGACCTTCCAAATCAGCATACCGAGATGGTCAGAATCAGAATTGAGCAGTTTATATCAGCGATGGCTGAGTTGACTCAGGTGATAAATCATGGTTTTTTTATTGATGATATTTTGGTGTTTTCTAAATGTAAAGAGGAGCATGAAAGACATTTAAGGGTTATTTTTCAAACCTTAAAAGAAATTAAATTGTATGGGAAATTCAGAAAGTGTGAGTTTTGGTTGCAACAAATTTACTTCGTTGGTCACATTATTTCTAAAGATGGGATAACCATTGATCCTGCAAAAACAAGGGTTGCTGAAGAATGGCCAAGACACACAAATGTAACAGATATTCGTAGTTTCCTTGGTTTGGCAGGCTATTACCGAAGGTATGTTGGAAATTTTTCATGGTTATCTAGTCCAATGACTAAGATAACTCGGAAGGGTGTTAAGTTTATCTCGACAAAAGAATGTGATGATTGTTTTCTGGAGTTTAAAAGAAGATTAGTGAATGCACCTTTTTTGGCCCTTCCTTCCAGGAATGGTGAGTTTGTTATATACAGTGATGCTTCATTGAAAGGACTTGGTTACGTCCTAATGCAGAATGATCAGGTAATTGATTATGCGTCACGACAGTTGAAAACTCATGAGGTAAATTACCCTACACATGATTTGGAATTAGCTGCTATTGTTTTCTCTTTAAAAATTTGAAGAAATCATATTTATGGAGTAAAGTGTGAAATATATACTGATCACAAAATTTTAAAGTATATATTAACTCAGAAAGAGTTAAACATGTGATAGATGAGATGGCTGGAATTAATCAAGGATTATGATTGTACAATTCATTACCATCCGAGAAAAGCAAATAAAGTGGCTGATTCTTTGAGTCGAAAAAATAATGCTTAATTAACAATGTTGCCTTTGGAACGTGATCCTTTGGTTTTTGATTTGATGAACTTTGGCATAGAATTTGTTGGTGCAGGATGTTCTTATGTTTTGTTTCAGGTATCAGTGAGATCATCTCTATCAGACAGAATCAAGCTAGCATAGAAGCAAGACAGTGTGTTGCCGAAAAAGGTAGAGCTAGTTCAGAAGGGTAAGTTTCCTTAATTCAACATTGATAGTGATTGTGTTTTGATATTTTGGAAGAGATTTTGTGTGCCTTGTGATTCACAGTTTAAGAGAGAGTTGTTATGTGATGCTCATAGTTCTCCATTTTCAGTTCATCCTTCCAGTACTAAGATGTACAGAGATCTGCGGGAGTATTACTGGTGGGATGGAATGAAAAGAGATACTTCTGATTTTACTGTGAAGTGTTTGACATGTCAACAGGTTAAAGCAGAGTGGTAGTTACCGAATGGGATGCTTCAGCCTTTACCAGTTCCAGAGTGGAAATGGGAGAATATATCCATGGACTTTGTTGTGGGATTACCGAAGACATCTCGAGGTAATAATGCAATCTGGGTTATTGTTGATCTCTTGACTAAATCTGCTCATTTCCTCGCTATACGAGACACTTTTTCCCTAGATCAACTTTCCCATTTGTATCTTAAAGAGATTGTCAGGTTACATGGAGTTCCCCTCTCCATTGTATCTGACCGTGATCCCAGGTTCACTTCTAACATTTGGAAAGGCCTTTAGAAGTCGTTGGGTACTGAATTAAATTTCAGTATAGTTTTTCATCCTCAATCAGATGGGAAGTCAGAAAGAACAATTCAGACAATGGAGGATATCCTACGTTCTTGCTCTATGGATTATCAGGGAAGTTGGGACCAACATCTTTCTTTGGTTGAATTTTCATATAATAATAGTTTTCATTCCAGTATACAGATGGCACCATTTGAGGCGTTATATGGGAAGCAGTGTCAAACTCCAACTTTTTGGGATGAAGTGGGTGAAAGAATGCTGATGGGACCAGAATTGGTAGAAGAGTTTGCAGAAAAAGTTCAGCTGATACAGAAACACATGAGAACTGCTCAGAGCAGGCAGAAGAGTTATGCGGACAACCGGAGGAAGGATCAATCATTTGAGGCAGGTGATCATGTTTTTATCAAAGTCTCACCATGGAAAAGTGTGATGTAATTTGGTAAGAAAGGAAAGCTGAGTCCAAGGTTCATTGGACCATATGAAATTCTGGAGAGAGTTGGATCAGTTTCATACTGGGTGGCTTTACCTCCGAGTTTATCTCCGGTACACAATGTTTTTCATGTCTCGATGCTAAGAAAGTACATGCTAGATCCATATCATGTTTTGAGTCCAGAGGTAGCTCAGCTGGAAGAGAACCTCTCTTATGAGGAACAACCGGTCCAGATTCTTGACAACAGGTAGCAAGTGTTACGGAATAATGTTATTAATCAGGTAAAGGTTTGTGGAAAAACCACATGATGGAAGAGGCAACATGGGAATCTAAAAATGCAATGAGGGATTAGTACCCCCATTTATTCGATAAGTAAATAAATTTCGGGGATGCAATTTTCTAAAGGGAAGAAGGATGTAACATCCCAAGTAAGTAATGAATAATAAATATTTTTATCTATTTCTATTCGTTAATTAGATAGTGTTTTAGAGGCTTAAAATGAAAATAAATCCAATCTTAAGCATGGAATACAATAATATTTTTAAAAGATTATTTTATTGCCTTTTTATGGAAAACCATTTTTTAAATCTATATTTTGAAAATTTTATAAGATATGTTTGTCAAAATAAACTTATTCTTTATGATTGAGACATCAAAATTTACTTTGTGTGAATTTTTGGTATTTTTCTGATAAAGTTCATTTTTTAATGAATAGTGAAAAATGTTGTATATTAATTCAAAACCCCTTTTTAATATAATTTATTTATATGATTAGATTATCTTTTGAATTGGTTTTGAAGTGAAATTAAAATATATTTTTACCATTTAATCCAATGGTTGTCATTGGAATCAATTTCACTTTGAAATTGGACATAAACTGGTGTCAATCTTCTGATACTTTTTGTTTCATAAAAACACGCTATTTGTCATGACAGTGGGAATTAATTATTAAATTAATTAATGTTACTTATATGATTTGAATTTTGTAAAATATACATATTTTTTAAATTCAGAGTATCAAATATATCTTAGGTTGAAGTTTTTGTATTTTTCTGAAAAACTTCAATTTTTGATGAATAGTGAAACCACTAAGTGGTAGTTAAAGAAACTGATTTTTCGTTTAAATGAAACTTTGCCACTTCTGTGATTTGATTTTCAAAAATCCGACATACATGGTTGTCATTTAGAAGTAAAATGTGGTTCAGTGAGATTAAAATAATTTTTTGTTGAATAGTAACTTATTAAGTTTTTAATCGCGATTAGAGGTAATTAGTGAAATTTAAGGAAAAAATGATATTATAATAAAATGAAAATACCTAGAAACATGTTATACCCTTATTGGATGTGTCATGGCCGACCAAGAAAATCCATGGGTCAACTTGGGGACCCCATGGAGCCACTTTGTTTGGGAAATGACATAAATAGCTTTTTATTTAATGTAAAAGTAAAAATGACACAAACATGAGTTATTTTAATAAAAAAAAATTTTACATGGGGTTATACAAGTCAGATTTTTGATTATAAATAGTCATTGGAAAGCTAAAAATATTTCCTACTTGATAGTATTTTTTTTATAATTTTTAGACATTAAATATATTAAATTATTTATGATATCATGATGATGCAGCGATTACCTCATTAATAAGGGATTTAAAAAAAATGAAAAGAAAATGTAAATCTATGACCTAGACATGTCCAATATAACGACCCACACTTTACATACATTGTTAATAATTCAAAATTGAAGCACACTTATTACAACATATGACAAAACCACAAAGGACCGTATAGGTATAGTGTCTTCAGAAACTGGGAAACATAAACAACTTGTTCATAAATCTTCTACAGTGTCTCCCATTTATCATATCTAGGGTCCCTTTTAGCATATTCTACTTAATATCCATCTTCCTGGCCTGGGGAAAAGAAAACATAAAAGGGTGAGCTCAAATGCTCAGCAAGGGCAAATAAAGGAAATAAAAATCATATCATATCTTTATGAAAATCAAAACCTGCAAAAGAGATCATAATATCTTAACATGGAATAAATCATAGAAGTGAAAATGAGATCCCCATAATCATAACATAAAACTTAAAACTTTTTGGCATGCACACATAATCATGGAAAATCATTTCTTGTTAGTCATGACTCATTGCCAAGACTATCTTAGTGGACAAAGTCCCTTTCTGAACCGAGTTCGCTCCCCGTTTCAGTCCTGTATCACTGAACCGAAATAACCTTCCGTTCCAGCCATGTCTATCTCATGAGATATAAAATCATTACCCAATGAATTGGAGGGAGATATAGGTCCCACCCATCTTATAATGAATCCTTTCTTATGTGTGCCACATAATCATAAAACATACATCATCGCATAACACATGTAACGAAAATGGGATTCTTGAAACATCATGACATCATAAATCAATTCATATAAGATAAAGGAATTCATAAACATAATTCCATCACAACATAGTCAAATCAATGTAAAAAATATGGATAGAAACAGAACCCTTTATTATCTTAGATGGAAAATAATTTTTATAAAACACTTGAATTGAATTCTTGAGGAAAATATCCTTTCTTCTTCAAAATCAATTTCTTTTCACAAAACATCATGCAATTTTAAAAGAAAGAGATTTTATTGAAAACAGTCATGAAATCTTTTAGAGGAAGCTTCATGAAAATAAGGCTTTATAAAACAGTATAAATCCGTTCGTGCCGTATAAGTTAAAAAAGACATTCTTCGTACTTTTGTCGGAAAAGTCAAAAAGTACCTCGTATGAAAAACGACAAAAGATTCCTTTCATATCTTTTACTAAAAACTCACCGAAGGGTAAAATTGGATTTAAAAAATTGTAGGTGGATGGAAATAATATTACATATTAAGTAAACATGGATGTGGATGATAAAATACACCCCAGTAAATACTTACGAATAAACAATCTCGGATAAAAATGAGATTGTGATATTTCCCTTACCTTAGGTCCGACTTGCTTTGTAAGTGTCCGAACCTCCTGTATAATGATTTAAATCATGTTATTGACTTATTACAGAATCATATTCATTGTTATGATATCATATATGGTTCACTTATGACATTATATAACCCGTTCTTTTGTAAATTCCATGTTAAAGAAGCGTTTTGGGTAAAATCGTTTCATTTATCGTAGGTGTTTTGACTTGTTGTTCTTGACATCATTATTACTTATATCATGATTTATTCACTTCAAGAATATAAAATATGATTTATATATCATATATATTCAGTATATATATATATATAATAGGTAGATAAATAAAATGAAAAACACCGTTCATGGAGACGGTAGTCCGTACGTACGCATGAACGCTGTTTTCCTTTCCTTATTGTCTTGAAATGGAAGTAAGTAGATGACATACATATGTATATATATACATAAATCCAGTAGCTTTATAATGTCATATATTTCATTATTATTTCTTATATATAATTTATAATCATTCTTAAATGGTTAACATGGAGAATGAATCTCATCGCGTCGTGGAGACGGTATTCCGTACGTACGCACGTGCGGTGATTTCTTTTTCCGTAGGATGGATAGATGGTGAAATAGGGTTGTTTCATGCTTATAATAACATATCAGTATATGAGTGATACTGATGTTATTACTTTATAATGAAACAACCTAAGAAGAAGAAGTGGAAGAAGAAATAAAGATGAAAGAATTGGTAACGGTAATTACCTCTTCTTTGAAGTGCCTCTTTGAGGCCTCCTATTAGGGCACTAGAATTGGTCTTTGAGGAAGACCAGAACCTCTAGGATGTTGTTAGGGAAGTGGAGAAGAGATTTTGGCAGGGGTTGGCCGAGCTTGAGTGCTCAATTTGGTGTGAGGAGGAGGGGGAGGAGGTGTCCTTTTATAGGGGAGGAGAGGGGCACCTTAGGAATATCTCAAAATATTATTTTATATTAAAGTCAAAATCGGTTTATAATGGTTCCAAAGGGTCTTATTTCGAAGCTAAAGTGGGGATGGGTCGAAATCCTATCAACCAATAGAATTTAGAAAAGTTTAGGATATTATTTTAACCTTATCAATTAGATTTAACTCTAAGTTAAATAATTTAACTTTTACCATGTCTTTTTGTTTTCTTTCACTATATGGTTATAACATGCCAAAAAAACCCCAAATTGATTATTATTAATATATATATCCTTATCTAAGTCATTTGGCCGAACCTTAGATTTTTAGGAATAAAATAACAATTAATAATATAATATTTGATTTAAAAACTATTTTTTGTCAATTTTGACACTATTTGATATATGATTTTTGTGAAAGTCATAACAGAATAAAATGTTCAAAACAAGTTGAATAAATCAACATTAATATATCATAGTAACCTAGAAAATTAGTGTAATTCAAAAAAATTTTCAAATTACATTTATTTTGGTGTTTATAACATCAATTATGTCAATATTTCATTAATAAGATAATTACTGCATCATCGTTGTGTCATAAATAAATTAAATTATATGATGTCTAAAAATTACAAATAAAATACCATCATGTAGGAAATCTTTTTATATTTCTAATGAATATTTACAATCGAATTTATCTTATGTATAACCCCATATTAAAAATGATTTACTTATTAAATTTTGATTTTAACTATTTTAACCTTTCTTTAAATAAATTAATAATAAATGTCCCAATCTAATCCAAGTGGGCCTAAATGGTCATATTTTATTCCTAAGTTTGTTTTTGGTCGAATTACACTTGTCCAATAGAATTAGGACATGTGTTAGGGTAATAGTAATATCATATTTACCCTTAGTTACCCTATTTACTATTAACCGCGGTAAAAATAGTAAAAAGTTACTATTCACCAAAAAATTATTTTTATCTCATTGAACCACATTTTAATTACTGACATCAACCGTGTCTGTCGGATTTTTGAAATTCCATTCACAGAAGCGGTAAAATTAAGTTTTATGCAAAATTCAGTTTTTAACCTACCACTTAGTGGTTTCACTATTCATCAAAAATTGAAAGTTTTCAGAAAAATACCAAAATTTAACCCTAGGCTAATTTCGATATTCTTAGTCCAAAAAAGAAGTCCATTTTGAAAAATAAAATTTATAAATTTTCAAAAAGTGGTTATTACTATTCATAATGGCTAGTTTTAATAGCATATTGTTGTTTAGTGAAACTCGGTATTGCGTACGACGCAAGCTATCGAGGAAGGTCGCGATTGCGTGTAAAGCAAGCCAAGCAAGTGTTGTGTAGAAAAAGATTCCTTTGATGATTTATATAACATAAAAGTCTCGGGTGTTACATTCTACCCCCCTTAAAAAGAATTTCTCCCTCGAAATTCGTCACTTTGTAACAAACAAATGAGGATACTTCTCCCTCATCATATCCTCAAGCTCCCATGTAGCTTCTTCAAGTTGGTGGTTCCTCCATAAAACTTTCACCAAGCGAGTGGTCTTGTTTCGTAGGACTTTTTCGCTACGATCCAGAATCTCTATCGGCTGTTCTTCATAAGAAAGATCTTGCTCCAGCGGTACAACTTCTGAGCTGAGTACATGTGAAGGATCTGGTATGTACTTTCTCAGGAGAGATACGTGGAACACATCGTGAACTTGAGAGAGATTCGGTGGAAGTGCCAATCGGTAAGCTACCTTCCCAACACGATCCAGTATTTCAAAAGGACCGATATATCTAGGGCTCAACTTCCCCTTCTTTCCAAATCTCATAACCCTCTTCCAGGGAGATATTCGTAAGAACACTTTATCGCCCACTTCAAACTCTAGGTCTTTTCATCGGTTGTCGGCATAACTTTTCTGTCAACTCTGAGCTTCTATTATGTTTTGTTGAATAGATCTAACCTTTTCTGCCATTTCATCAACGAGATCAGGTCCTAATAGCTTTCTTTCCCCAACTTCATCCCAGCAAGTTGGAGTCCTGCATTTCTTTCCATAGAGAGCTTCATAAGGACCCATTTGAATACTGGAGTGAAAGCTATTATTATAAGAAAATTCCACCAAAGGTAGGTGTTGATCCCAACCTCCTTTGAAATCCATAGAGCAATCTCTCAACATATCTTCTAGGGTTTGAATTGTTCTCTCAGACTGACCGTCTGTCTGGGGATGATAAGCAGTGCTGAAACTCAACTCTGTATCCAGAGTATGCTGAAGACTTCGCCAGAACTTCGAGGTAAATCTCGGATCTCGATCAGATATAATAGAAAGTGGTACTCCATGCAATCTTACCACTTCCTTTATATATATCCTGGAAAGCTGATCTAGAGAGAAATCCTCTCTAATAGCAATGAAGTGTGCAGACTTTGTAAGACGATCAACTATGACCCAGATAGCATTATTGCCTTTTGATGTTTTAGGAAGTCCTGTGACAAAGTCCATAGTGATGTTTTCCCATTTCCATTCGGGTATGGGTAATGGTTGTAACATCCCCTTAGACTTCTGTCTCTCAGCTTTAACTTGTTGACAAACCAAGCATCGAGAGACATATTCAGCAACATCTCTTTTCATGCCATCGCACCAGAAGTACTCTTTCAGGTCCCTATACATCTTCGTGCTTCCAGGATGAATAGAGAATGAAGAACTATGAGCCTCATCCAGCAGCTCTTTCTTTAATTCGGGGATGGGAGGAACGCAAACCCGATTCCTGAACTTTATTATCCCATCACAATCAAGGTTGAATTCAGGAACATTTCTCACCTTCTTTTGTAACTCGACATCTTCTTTCTGTGCCTCTTTAATCTTCACATGTATAGATGGTTGAACATTCATTTGAGAAAGATAAGATTTTTCCCCTTCCATTATAATTCCAAGATCCATCCTTTGTAAATCCATAAATATTGGATCTTTTGTGATCCTCATCATGGATAAACTAGCATGGTCTTGTCGACTTAATGCATCTGCCACCTTGTTTGCTTTCCCAGGGTGGTAATGGATTGAGCAGTCATAATCCTTAATCAGCTCCAACCATCTTCTTTGGCGCATATTCAGCTCCTTTTGTGTGAAAATATACTTTAAACTTTTATGATCAGTATAAATATCACACCTTTCACCATAAAGGTAATGCCTCCAAATCTTTAATGCAAAGATTACCGCAGCCAACTCCAAATCATGTGTTGGGTAATTTTGCTCATGGATTTTCAACTGTCGTGAGGCATAAGCTATCACCATATCATTTTGCATAAGAACACACCCCAATCCCTTCTTGGATGCATCACTGTAGATCACAAACCTTTCTCCACTACAAGGCAGTGTGAGCACAGGTGCACTGGATAACCTTCTTTTCAACTCCTTGAAATTTTCTTCACATTCCTCTGTCCAGACAAACTTAACTCTTTTCCGAGTCAACTTGGTGAGTGGATTAGATAATCGTGAAAAATCTTTTACAAAACGTCGATAATATCCAGCCAAACCAAGAAAACTTCGGATCTCAGTTACTGTTGTTGGTCTTGACCATCTTTCGATAACCTCTGTTTTTGCTGGATCCACAGATATCCCCTCTTTTGAGATTATGTGACCCAAAAATGCAACTTTTTGAAGCCAAAATTCACACTTGGTAAATTTGGCATAAAGCTTCTCCTTTCTCAGGGTCTTAAATATAATTCTCAAGTGATCTTCATGCTCTTCCTTGCTCTTTGAATAGACAAGAATATCGTCTATAAAGACTACCACAAATTGATCAAGATAGTCTCTAAAGACTCTATTCATTAGATCCATGAAGATAGCAGGGGCATTAGTAAGACCAAATGGCATCACTATAAATTCATAGTGTCCATACCTTGTACGGAAATCCGTCTTTGGTATATCCTCCCTTTTGACCCTTAATTGATGATACCCTGAACGAAGATCAATCTTGGAAAGGTATTGAGCTCCGCGTAGTTGGTCAAATAAGTCATCAATGCGTGGGAGAGGATATTTGTTCTTGATAGTGATCTTGTTAAGTTCTCGATAATCAATGCAGAGTCTCATTGATCCATCTTTCTTCTTAACAAATAGAACAGGTGCTCCCCAAGGTGACGCACTAGGGCGTATGAATCCCTTATCAAGATTCTCTTGGAGTTGCTTCTTCAATTCCTGCAACTCAATTGGGGCCATTCTATAAGGTGTCTTTGAAATAGGCAAAGCACCCGGTACGAGTTCTATTGAAAACTCAACTTTACGATTTGGTGGAAGACCCGGCAATTCCTCCGGAAAGACATCATCAAACTCCCGTACAATGGGAATATTCTTAATCGTGAGTTTCTCACCAACCATTTGAGATAAATAACCTTCATTTAGTGGAATCAATACCCATAAGATGGAAGAAATTTCCACTGGAAGGTTATGTTCATCCTTGCATTGGTATACGATCGTAGATTGATCTGGAATATGAAATGTGACTTCCCTTCTTTGGCAATTGATATGAGCTCCATGTAGAGAAATCCAATCCATGCTAAGAATCACATCAAATTCCACTAAAGGAAGGATCACAAGATTTGCAGGAAGCACTTTCCCACAAACTTCAATCGGAGAAGAATTATAAACTTTTGATGTGATTGATGTGCCATTAGGTGTTGTCACAGCTAACTCAACATCTAATTGTTGAGGTAATACGGTGATTCCCTTAGAAAATTTTTCAGAAATAAAAGAGTGGGTGGATCCAGAATCAAATAAAACATTTGCTACTTTAGAGTGGATGGTAAGTGTACCTTCACCACATCGTTATCGTACTCCACATCGCTGATAGAAATTGCATGTGACTTTCCTTTGTCTTTAGCCTTAAGAATTTGTTGACGTCAACCATCATCATCAACCCTTGGATTTGGGCATTGATTGGAATAATGCCCCATCTCCTTGCACTTGAAACATTGAAGTGTAGTAGGTTCATTCTGTGTATCCCTTCCTTTGTTTGCGTCATTAGACATCTTCTTCCCATTATCACGGCATTCAAATGCCCGATGACCTTCTTTTCCACATTTAAAACATTTACTTGTCCCTTTAAGACAACTCCCTCCATGTTTCTTTCCACACTTTGAGCATAAGGAAAAGCTCATCTTCTTTTCCGTGTGCTCTTTAGATTTTTCTTTGAATTCCATATTCCTCTTCTTATCAAACCCATGTGACTGATGGGTTACTCCAATCTCCATCTCGACTTTGAGAGCACATCGAACGATTTCCTCATAGCTATTGAAGTCCCTTATGGCTAACGCCCTTCGAAGACTTGGTTTTAAGCCACTAAAGAATCGATCGATCTTACTCTCAGGTTGGATAATAATACCAGAAGCGTACCTTGCAAGTCTGGTAAAATTTGCTTCATAGGTACCAACAGATTCATCATCCCTTTGCTTCAGTTCAAGGAACTCTTTCTCCATCTTTGTTCGGAGAATACGAGGGAAGTACTTATTGAAAAATCAGTTCTTGAACTCGTCCCATTCCATAGACTCAATTTCATCCCTTTTCCTCGTATTCTTAACAAGATTCCACCATTGATCCGCATCTCCTTACAAACGATACACTGCTAGGATGACTTTATCATGCTCAGAACATTGAAGAACTGAAAATATCTTTTCAGTAGTACTAATCCATTGTTCAGCAACTAATGGATCAGTAGACCCGCTGAAAGATGGTGGACGCTGCCTCATGAAGGATTCAACAGAATGTTGCTCCCTCCTTTGTTCGTTTGGAAATCCTGCATGATTCATAGCTTGAGAAAGTTGTGTGAGCATGGCTACAAGATTTTTCATTCCACCTCCCATATAGTTTGGTTGCTCAGGGGGACAATCATTTCATTGCCCATCGCATTCCGCATTAACACGGTTCCTTCGGGTTCCAGCCATTGACTAAAACCAAGAAGAATAGTGTGAGCAACACTAATTATAATAGGAAACCACATAATTCAAGAAATTTTTTTTTCATGATTATGGTCTTATCCTAGGTTATTCATGGCCATTTCTAAGATTGTGTTCTATGCTTAGACTTATCCTTAGGGTTCTTACTAAGGCTTTCACATCCTAGTTTCCAAAGGTTGACTATACCTTTCCTCTGATACCAACTATAACGACCCACACTTTACATACATTGTTAATACTTCAAAATTGAAGCACACTTATTACAACATATGACAAAACCACAAAGGACCGTATAGGTATAGTGTCTTTAGAAACTGGGAAACATAAACAACTGGTTCATAAATCTTCTACAGTGTCTCCCATTTATCATATCTAGGGTCCCTTTTAGCATATTCAACTTAATATCCATCTTCCTGACCTGGGGAAAAGAAAACATAAAAGGGTGAGCTCAAATGCTCAGCAAGGGCAAATAAAGGAAATAAAAATCATATCATATCTTTATGAAAATCAAAATCTGCAAAAGAGATCATAATATCTTAACATGGAATAAATCATAGAAGTGAAAATGAGATCCCCATAATCATAACATAAAACTTGAAACTTTGTGGCATGCACACATAATCATGTAAAATCATTTCTTGTTAGTCAGGACTCATTGCCAAGACTATCTTAGTGGACAAAGTCCCTTTCTGAACCGAGTTCGCTCCCCGTTTCAGTCCTGTATCACTGAACCGAAATAACCTTCCGTTCCAGCCATGTCTATCTCATGAGATATAAAATCATTACCCAATGCATTGGAGAGAGATATAGGTCCCACCCATCTTATAATGAATCCTTTCTTATGTGTGCCACATAATCATAAAACACACATCATCGCATAACACATGTAACAAAAATGGGATTCTTGAAACATCATGACATCATAAATCAATTCATATAAGATAAAGGAATTCATAAACATAATTCCATCACAACATAGTCAAATCAATGTAAAAAATATGGATAGAAACAGAACCCTTTATTATCTTAGATGGAAAATAATTTTTATAAAACACTTGAATTGAATTCTTGAGGAAAATATCCTTTCTTCTTCAAAATCAATTTCTTTTCACAAAACATCATGAAATTTTAAAAGAAAGAGATTTTATTGAAAATAGTCATGAAATATTTTAGAGGAAGCTTCATGAAAATAAGGCTTTATAATATAGTAGAAATCCGTTCGTTCCGTATAAGTTAAAAAAAACATTCTTCGTACTTTTGTCGGAAAAGTCAAAAAGTACCTCGTATGAAAAACGACAAAAGATTCCTTTCATATCTTTTACTAAAAACTCACCGAAGGGTAAAATTGGATTTAAACAATTGTAGGTGGATGGAAATAATATTACATATTAAGTAAACATGGATGTGGATGATAAAATACACCCCAGTAAATACTTACGAATAAACAATCTCGGATAAAAATGAGATTGTGATATTTCCCTTACCTTAGGTCCGACTTGCTTTGTAAGTGTCCGAACCTCCTGTATAATGATTTAAATCATGTTATTGACTTATTACAGAATCATATTCATTGTTATGATATCATATATGGTTCACTTATGACATTATATAACCCGTTCTTTTGTAAATTCCATGTTAAAGAAGCGTTTTGGGTAAAATCGTTTCATTTATCGTAGGTGTTTTGACTTGTTGTTCTTGACATCATTATTACTTATATCATGATTTACTCACTTCCAGAATATAAAATATGATTTATATATCATATATATTCAGTATATATATATATATAATAGGTAGATAAATAAAATGAAAAACACCGTTCATGGAGACGGTAGTCCGTACGTACGCATGAACGCTGTTTTCCTTTCCTTATTGTCTTGAAATGGAAGTAAGTAGATGACATACATATGTATATATATACATAAATCCAGTAGCTTTATAATGTCATATATTTCATTATTATTTCTTATATATACTTTATAATCATTCTTAAATGGTTAACATGGAGACTGAATCTCATCGCGTCGTGGAGACGGTATTCCGTACGTACGCACGCGCGGTGATTTCTTTTTCCGTAGGATGGATAGATGGTGAAATAGGGTTGTTTCATACTTATAATAACATATCAGTATATGAGTGATACTGATGTTATTACTTTATAATGAAACAACCTAAGAAGAAGAAGTGGAAGAAGAAATAAAGATGAAAGAATTGGTAACGGTAATTACCTCTTCTTTGAAGTGCCTCTTTGAGACCTCCTCTTAGGGCACTAGAATTGGTTTTTGAGGAAGCCCAGAACCTCTAGGATGTTTTTAGGGAAGTGGAGAAGAGATTTTGGCAGGGGTTGGCCGAGCTTGAGTGCTCAAATTGGTGTGAGGAGGAGGGGGAGGAGGTGTCCTTTTATAGGGGAGGAGAGGGGCACCTTAGGAATATCTCAAAATATTATTTTATATTAAAGTCAAAATCGGTTTATAATGGTTCCAAAGGGTCTTATTTCGAAGCTAAAGTGGGGATGGGTCGAAATACTATCAACCAATAGAATTTAGACAAGTTTAGGATATTAATTTAACCTTATCAATTAGATTTAACTCTAAGTTAAATAATTTAACTTTTACCATGTCTTTTTGTTTTCTTTCACTATATGGTTATAACATGCCAGAAAAACCCCAAATTGTTTATTATTAATATATATATCCTTATCTAAGTCATTTGGCCGAACCTTATATTTTTAGGAATAAAATAACAATTAATAATATAATATTTGATTTAAAAACTATTTTTTGTCAATTTTGACACTATTTGATATATGATTTTTGTGAAAGTCATAACAGAATTAAATGTTCGAACCAAGTTGATTAAATCAACATTAATATATCATAGTAACCTAGAAAATTAGTGTAATTCATAAAAATTTTCAAATTACATTTATTTTGGTGTTTATAACATCAATTATGTCAATATTTCATTAATAAGATAATTACTGCATCATCGTTGTGTCATAAATAAATTAAATTATTTGATGTCTAAAAATTACAAATAAAATACCATCATGTAGGAAATCGTTTTAGCTTTCTAATGAATATTTACAATCGAATTTATCTTATGTATAAACCCATATTGAAAATGATTTACTTTTTAATTTTGATTTTAACTATTTTAACCTTTCTTTAAATAAATTAATAATAAATGTCCTAATCTAATCCAAGTGGGCCTAAATGGTCATATTTTATTCCTAAGTTTGTTTTTGGTCGAATTACACTTGTCCAATAGAATTAGGACATGTGTTAGGGTAATAGTAATATCATATTTACCCTTAGTTACCCTATTTACTATTAACCGCGGTAAAAATAGTAAAAATTTACTATTCACCAAAAAATTATTTTTATCTCA
Organism: Viscum album; assembly: GCA_963277665.1. Taxonomy (NCBI): domain Eukaryota; kingdom Viridiplantae; phylum Streptophyta; class Magnoliopsida; order Santalales; family Viscaceae; genus Viscum; species Viscum album. The sequence goes on along the minus strand of OY728143.1, from coordinate 2,077,324,486 downwards.
TTGAACCACATTTTACTTACTGACATCAACCGTGTCTGTCGGATTTTTGAAATTCCATTCACAGAAGCGGTAAAATTAAGTTTTATGCAAAATTCAGTTTTTAACCTACCACTTAGTGGTTTCACTATTCATCAAAAATTGAAAGTTTTCAGAAAAATACCAAAATTTCACCCTAGGCTAATTTCGATATTCTGAGTCCAAAAATGAAGTCCATTTTGAAAAATAAAATTTATAAATTTTCAAAAAGTGGTTATTACTATTCATAACGGCTAGTTTTAATAGCATATTGTTGTTTAGTGAAACTCGGTATTGCGTACGACGCAAGCTATCGAGGAAGGTCGCGATTGCGTGTAAAGCAAGCCAAGCAAGTGTTGTGTAGAAAAAGATTCCTTTGATGATTTATATAACATAAAAGTCTCGGGTGTTACATCCAAAACCTATTGGATGGGTATATTTCGAACCCTTATCACCTTATCCTTGAATTATATAAATGTGGGACCTTTTGAATCTGACACTCATTTTAAAATAATGTAACATTTCTTTACATTCAAGAGTGCCTCTCCTCTCCTCTTATAAAAGGCCCCCACCTCTACCTCCTTATCCACACTTCCAAAGCCTTTGGCTCGGCCAAATTCTGCCCATTTTGTCTCTCCACTTCCCTCTCTTACTCCTTGAAACCTCACTTTGGGAAGAAGTCTTCCCAAGGAATCCTTTGAGCTCAAACCAAAGGGAGTTACCCGATTTTAAGGTAATGTTTTCACTTGAGTCCTTTTGTTTTATTTTACTTCTCCAATCCCCTAAACTAATTTTATTTATTTATTTTGTAACAAATCCAGTATATTCAATATTCTAGGATGTTGTTATAAGAAGGATTCGAGATACACTTACACACACCTACATATAATGGTTTAATAACATACTGTTTCCGTGGATGGTGAATTTCTGCCTCCCAAAACGATGATTGTTCAACATTCTATTAACACCTTAAAAGGTGGCCATTAAGATTACAATATATTTAGATATGATATATAATATTTTTATGTTTTCCTTAATCTTCTTTATTTTTCATTTTGTGCATACCTTTATGGTTTCCATTATTGGTAAATGCGATATCTTCATTTAAGAAAGTGCGGACTACTGCCCCCTCAAAGTGATTTGACTCGTTAATACCATATGTGGGACGTATAAAGGATGGAGTTATGATATTATATATGATATTAAACTAGAATTATAATATAAATTTATATCATTATGATTCCATTTCATAAAATATAAAATAGAAATGGAAGCAGCGTTCATGCGTACATACGGCTTACTGTCTCCATGAACGGTGCATTTCATTTCTTACCTCTAAATGTTATGTAATATTATAAATTCATACATGTACTGGATATATTTGATATATATGATATCTACATCATGAATACCATTCTGGATATAATGGATACATGAACAACTTTTAATTATAAAGGGTTTATTTTTGACTCAAGTACTAATGATCGTTAAAACGACCGTTATTAACCTAAATAATTACATAGTGTTCATGACATTGCAATAAATGATATAAAAGTAATAACGAACTTGGAAAATTTTCCTAAAAATGTCAAATTAACTCAATTTTATTATTCAGGAGATTAAAGAACGACCGAGTCAAGTCGGACCCGAGGTATGGGACTTCGTCTCAATCTCCTTTCATTGAGGCATATTTTATTTTATACACAACCTTCTTTTATAAGGTGTATAAACCACTTTGACTTTTTTGTTTATCCAAAAGGAATCTTTTTTATACGAAGCGTTTTACAAAACGACAAAAGGGAATGTTTTTGTCGTACATATGCGGCGACAACGACTTCTCCGCCGCCGTGACTATTATTTGAGTTTCAGCTTCCTCTATAAGCCATACCTTTTTTCAAAGAAAAATAAATACCATGTTTTACTTTTCTTTTATTTTGGTATTGAAAATGGTTTTCATAATGTTTTTATATCAATGCGTTGTATTGATATCTTGTGACTGAATGGTGGAAATGTTATGTTTCCTTTATGCATGTTTTATTTGATACGATTATGTTGTGGTTCTTGGGCATTATTATGAAGACCGATGGTTCTGTGATAAAATAATGGCGGGTGAGCCCGATATAGCTCTCCAATGAATTGGGTAACGTGAAGGAGTGAAATATTAAAGTTTCTCCGAAGAGATTTAGGGAATATTATGTGATGGGTATTCCAAACATAACCAATAGGGTTACTCCCTATGTAAGAATGTTATGAATGCCTCAAGTTACCATTATGTCTTATGATTTCTATGATTTATTCATGATTTTATGGGGTATGTTAAAGTGATTATGTTTTATTGGTAAAGTATGATTTCATTCTTATGTATATATGTACCCATGTTTCCTTTCCATATTTTTATATCCCTTACTGAGCTTTTTATGCCCATCCAATGTTTTTGAAATGTTTTTCACAGGTCAAGGGAAAGGTAAATGATATGATGATAGTGTCGAAGAAGTGTCAAGAAAGAACCCATGTTTTATTTTAAATATGTTCCGTTGATGGGAAAAATGAATATTATCTTTATGTAACCACTTTGTTTAAATGTGGAATGTAATGCAAGTTTTATGATCTAATTCTCTAAAACTCTAAACCCGAAAAGATCCTCAATGTGTAATCTTGTAATAACTCAAGATTAAGTAAGGTTTAAGGCTGGGGCCTTATACTAACCATCCCAGCCTCACCATGAAAAACTCACCAAATAACAATTGTCAAGTAAAGTTTTAGTTTATGAACATCGACATTTGGGATCCTCATAGCACTTTCCCACTTGTTAACTATTATTATTAATGAATAAAATCGTGATGCTTCCACTCTTCCAAAACATAGTCTCACTAACACAACTATCATGGACACACTTAGGCCACAACCACACCAAAAATCTTTCCCGTAGACACCTCGGCCACAACAACCATGCCTCTTGTCTGAAAATAGCTGAGCCTTATACCGAAGACACTTGGGAAAACAAACCTAACCCATAAAAACCTAGTCCTCTCATCATAAAAAACCATCATGAAAGATATTAGACAATGGTAACACTCATGCTATTACATCTTTCCCAGGTATTCTGATTAGCATGAACCCGAAAGATGATGTGAGGAAGAAAGTCAACAACCAGACATCCATCCTCCCATCATGCTATTTGGAAAGACACCCTCCCCAAGATGTGGTGTTTTTCTACACATGGTTCTTTACAAGGTTCAGTGTATATATAAATCAAAAGGAAATGTATTGTGTAAATATAAGTTAATAACACTCATCCCATCATACTGGTCCGAAAAATGATCAACTAGCCCAAACAAAACCACATTTTCTATTACCCTCATATGCCCAACCACACAACATCCACTACTAAAGCATACGCTAGACCCCAATTTCATCTAACCACTTTCTTGTTATTAATTAAAGGGCTCAGTTTAGTTTATTATAGCACTTCCTGGGGAAACTACCAAGTTTATGCACATCCATTTTTACAACCATTCATATAAAAAATAGAGAAAAACTGACCTATAGATCCACATCACACCTCTATTTTCCATAGAAAACACATTAATCAATAACCAGCTGTCATTCTTCGATTTTATACAACACAATCAATCCCTTTCAACAAAACCTACAACCCCACTATCCCAAAAAGCCACAGATGCATTCCCAAAGCATAATAATCATAGATATACATTATAGTTCCATTGCACAACGTCCCTCTATAGCCACAAGAAAAGAAAAAACAGTCCCACTTCTTAAATGTTTATCCATTGCATGATCAATCAATCTCTTTGAATAATATTTGGTCACACCTCATATACCACCCTATATATAAATCCCACAACAACCACCATTAAATCATAACCCCAATACACACACATACCACACCATTATCATAGAACATAATCCTATTTCCATTCATGTCCCCACAACCTAAAAAACGCTATAACCCCATAAAATACACAGAACACAACCACGCCATCATGCCACGCGTTTTCTGATTTAGCTAATAGGGGTTCATTGATTCCACTTTAAATAAATGAGGTTATCATAGGACCGGTTTGATCAAGGTGAATCAATTTATTTTAACCTTGTATTGATGATTAAGAATATTTCACAGTACGACCAATTATCAGACATCATAATAAAAAATAGAACGCCACCATTTCTCTTTTAAATACCACAAAAATCCATTATTTTCTTAAGTTATACAACCACAACAATACATAATGACACAAATATAATAAAATAAAATAGCCCTTGAAACATCAAACCACTCCCAGCCAATTATTTTATTGAACCCTACTATATTTTTATCATATTAATTTCTTATTTAATTAAAAGTTTAATAAAATTATTCACCTGTTCTTCACAAGGAATCATTTTTACATCCACCCATCATGATTCATAATTAAACAGGGTTAGAATAAATCACTACATGAAACTGAAGGTGACCAAAGATCCTCTTTACATGAAAAACATGGAACACATGAGCATCAATAATCCCTATGAAAACAGAACAAGAGAGGAATCTAGCACATTTTCATGAACTTTTAAGATAGTAATCCTCTAGTATTAGCAAAAGGGAACGAAAACACATTGGGAAAGAAAGATCATGGCTTTGAAGATCTTTATCCTTTATTAAAGGAAGAATGTTCTCAAAATCCCTTAAATTGTGGGATCATATTCATGATTACATAGTTTGAGTATCTCAAAGCCACAAGAGAATTTGTATATAAATATATTCTTAATAACCTTTGAAAACCTCTAAAAACATAACAAATAATTAATCATAGTCTATGTAAAATAAGATGTAAGAGTGATGAAACTAGAAAAACTGGGAAAAACTGAAAATACTATAAATGGTTCACTGATTGGTGAGTCACCAACACTAACCCACCAATAGGAGAGATATCAAAGTGACCTACAGATGATGATATACTTATGCTGAGGTACCCACACAATGGCTCACCCACTAAATGACTAACTGACACCCTTACACCCTAATGCCTTTACATTGATGCCCTTATAGCAACACCCTGACTCGTCGTCACTGATGCCCCTAACTCAACGATGCTGACACCTCTAACACATTGTTGCTGATGCCCCAGAATCACTGAAGCACTAACATCCTAACACAGTTACATACCGATGCTGGTAGTTCAAAACTTGATTTTTTGCAAACTCTCAGAACGATTCACAAAAAACCCATAGAACACCATAAAAACTGGATTTTCACAAAGAATGGCCCATGGAAACTTGAGTTATTACATTAGATACATATCATACCATTATCATACCATATAATTTAAAACCAAACCTAAAATAATAGGTCTGAAAAACCACCCATTATGATACCTCTCATGAACAAACCACTCTCAGGTTAATCAGAAGATGGAGAGAGAACCCGAACATCCAAGAACACATCCTTGAAATCATTATCTTAAACATTTGTAAAACACTACGACCCCACTACCCAAAAAAACCAGGCAACCACCATGTTCACACCATCAAGACACATGTATTAGGGATATAGTCATCCCATTCCCATAGATAGGACATTTAACACACATTCATAGAACATGGAAACAATATATCTTTTAGAAAGCAATGTCAAGAATTACAACCTAGGAAAGGAACAATAAAAAACACAATAGAAAACTCAGAATAGATCCAGGTTCTAGGCATGCATATATGCCTCCCGCCCCCAAGTACCCTACTTGAGGCCACCATGCCTCCATAACACATGATTCAAAGGAATGGCCCATACAAAAAGAACATTCTCCTCACGATCCTCGATTATTACCAATCTCTCCACAAACATCTTTTAATCCTCGATATTCAAATCCCCCTAGTCAATGATGTGGGATTCATCGTGTAGATATTGATGGATCTAAGAGAAATTAAAGACGTCATTGATCCTCTCCAACTGTGCTGGTAATGCCAGCTGATATGCCACCATTCCCACTCAACCCAACACCAGAAAATGTTCTATGAATCTTAGAGAAATCGGGGTCCCTCTTCAAACCCTCTACATCCTTTGCTATGGTGAATCCTACAATAAATCAAGGCCCAAAAATTGGAACTAAAATAGAATCCTCCTATGATCGACATATGAATTTTTTCAGTGTTGTGTAGCCTTCACCTTATCGAGGACAAGATTCGCCTTCTCAATAATACACTGCAACACGTTTGGTCCAAGACCAAAATATTTCTCCAACCATTTTCCAACATAATGAGGGAATGTCATTTATTCCCTTATTGAGATTTTAATAGAGCCATCCAAATAGAATAGTGACATATATTTTTGTATGGAAATTCAACCAAGGGAAAATATCGCACCCAAGACCCACTAAAGTCCAGAACACTTGCCCATAACATATCCTATAATATATGGATGTTCCTTTCTGTCATCCCATTTGTATGAGGGTGGAATTCAGTATTGAGACATAACTAGGTTCCAAAGGCATGATGAAACCCCCTCCAGAAATGTGGAGTAAAAATTGTATCCTAACCCAAGACAAAGGATCATGGAACTCCATGCAGATGCACCACCTCATCGCCATACCATTGTGTTATGGCATCCATTGTCCTCGACTCCTTGATTTCCAAGAAGTGATCCAACTTCATCAAATGGTCCACTATTACCTAAATGGAATCAAATCATCCATGATTCAAGGGTAATCTTGTGAAAAATATCCATAGATATTTCATCCCAATTCCACTTGAGGACATCTAATGGATGATATAGATGACTAAGAACATGGTTCTCAACTTTCATCTGCTGACACACATGCACCATGCCAAAAACTCCAACACTACTTGCTTCACCCCGGGAAATGAAAACTATACCCTCATGCCTCAGTACATATAAGAGACACCTAAATGCACCACCGGGGGTGGGCTATGGAACTAATGGAGAACTCGCTCACAAATCGCCACTGGGATAAATAGCATCCCACAGAACATCATCTAATTTTTTCTATCCTCTGACCATCACACTAGAGAATCACCTCAGACTGTGTGATCATGCATCTATTCAGTCTTTGATTGGCCCCGCTCAGACTCCTCCACATTTCGCATTAATAAATAATCCACTGTCATATCAAATAGATAGCCTCTACTATCATCCACTCTCATATCCATATGAATATCGGCCAACTCCTCCAATTCCTTGCTTGAATCTGTGGATTCCCAGACATCCTCCTTCTACGAATTCTGTATTATGAAATAAAAAACCATGTTCCTATTTCTTGAGGTTTAAGATATATTGAAATTTTATACTTGGAGGAACTCAAACATTCTTCGATGTCGCATGATTATGTTTTGATCGGAGAAGATATACCTTATGCAATTTTGATCCTTGAAGACCAAAAAGTTCTCCCTGATGTAGTAATGTCACAAAAAATTCATCATTAACACGACCGCTGCATGCTATTGATCAAGGGTGGAATAGTTAAGTTTGTGTAGAAAAAACTTCCTTGATCCATAACAGATCACTCTCCACTAATTCATCACCACACATCCCAACCCTTGATATGAAGTGTCACAGAAAACCTCGATCACAACCCTTCCTCTAGAAACCAAATAACTTGGGCACTGAATAGCCTCCCCTTTAGGTAGCTGAAAGATTTTGGTCACTTCTCACTCTACACGTATGCCTATTCTTTTCTGGTCAAATCCATCAACATAGCTGCTACTCAAAATTAGTCAGGTTTGAAACTTTGGTAGTATCCTTCTAGACCTACGATGTTGTGAACCTGTTACACGTTCATAGGTTCTTCCCATGAAAAATTTGGCTTGACCATTGATGTTTCCAATTATATCCCTTGTTGACACACCATGTGTCCAATGAATTTAACATATCGCATCCATTACATGCACATGGAGAACATCCCATAGATCTGGTGTTGTTACAGGACCTCCAAGACGGTCCTCGCTTGGTTGTAATGTTTCACCATTCACCTTGATTAAATCAATATTTTCTTGATGAACACAAAGATGAGCTGGTCAGGAAAGTGCAAAAGACAATCTTAATGAGCACCACGAACACGACTCCTGAATTATTAATGTCGAAGGTAATTACTATGAACTCAATGTTTACATAATGACATATGAAAGTAGTTTTTGGGAAGTCACCCACTTCACCATCAACTGGTGATATCCATACCGAAGATCGATCAAAGAGAAACTACATGTCCCTTTAACTGGTTGAAATTTTTTTTTTCCTTGGAAGGGGGTAATGGTTTCTGAATTGAACCTGATTTTGTCTCTGATAGTCTATACAAAGCCTAAGACCACCATACACCTTCTTTGAGAAAATAATAAGAGCACCCCATGATGACACACTTGGCCAGATAAAACCCTTCTTTATCACATCATCAACCGGAATCCACAACTCTCTCAATAGAGAAAGATCTATCTGTTAGGTATCCATTGAAATCAGATGGGCATTGAGTTTCAAGTATATTCAAAAATTGACATCACAATGAGTGGGCAAAGTCTAAACCTCCTATGGGAAGACATCCATGATATACCTAACATCTGCTTGAACCTACACCATATCTCTGTCTAATGATCCCACTGACATCTCAGTCATCAATGAGTGAAGAGAATCAATACATGAATTTACCACCTGATTACGCCGCTCACAAACAAAAAATACACATTGGCCATCCACACATGAAAACCCAACTTTTCATTACAAGAAGTTCAAAAAATCATGCATGTAAAACACCTTATTGATTATTAGGATAACATCATACAAATACATCTATAGAATATGAATATCCCCACTAGACTGTTGCGGTCCCAATATCAATCTTCATCCCCAACAAAAACCAAACAAACTGGACTGACCTCCAACTAGAATACTCAACACTAGGGTCAAGGGAATCATTTCAATATCAACTCACAGATCATGGGATAAAGATGGTGGAACAATGCAGTGAGAGTATCCTAAACTTGAAAATTTTCAATAAAGAGTTCTAAATAATCTATTCATACATGAAACATCCACCGGCCTCGCTGGAAGTACTAGCTCAGCGATGTGAAACTGCCCACACACAACTCCACTACCTTTCGGCTATCGACCACCTACCCGACGTCGACCATGCCAAGGTACATGAGGATAAACATATGGTATTACTCCTCGAGCACAATATGCCCTCTCTGGAGTAGGATCTTGATGCCCATACAACTAGAAATCCCTTCGTGACATCTACTGTAGATGGGGTTTTGGGTGGACCTACCCACCCCCAAAATACTAAAACCAAATTGAGAACTGGTTTCGAAGATATTAAAGTACTCCATAGAAAATTAAACTCTTTCATAGGCCCATGGAGAATGGGTGAGGACCGTGATATCTGAACTAGAACTGATGAGGCCTATTCTCCGCTGGCCCAATCCTGGAAGGCCCTAACACCGGAGACCGGCAGATAACTGCCTTGCACTTCAATGAACAATGTAGGATCTCCTCCCATGTCACCCACCATGTAAATGCATCCTATCCACTAATATTTCCTTATTCTAAACTTCTAGGAATTTCGGTAGATTAAATGAAGAGATGGTATACTGAAGAGATGGTCAGAGTGCCTCCTCCAAGCATCGCACCAGGGACTCCTTGTAACAACCCAAACCATTATTAAGGAAAATTCATATTTATCTATTTAAATGTATTATTAGGTAAAATTGATATATTAAATATGAAATTCCATTCTTTTATGTTTTTAGATTTCAATATACTCTTACTAATTTTTACTGTTGCTAATATAGACATTGGATAGTGATTACATGATTAGTATAAATATATGGAATTAAAAATCCAATTTACTCAGACAAAGGAAGTGATAAACTCATATACTAGAACTACTCCATATGATGCCCATTTTTCAGATCTCAGAATGGAGGTGGTGCCATTAGGCTTCACTCATGACCATGCGCATGTTTAGCCTCAACACGTTACTCTCGAACGGAACCTCCTTAAGGAAAAATGAAAGTTGAAAGATATTACCAAACAAGATATGTTATCCAAGCCACCCCAAGAGTCTATCACCATCTCACACCTTACCCTTTTGTCATATTTTGTTGTTATAAGGTATTATGTAATAATACCCTAGCACAATGATTATGTGAATTATTTTTTTATATACTAAATAATATACATTAATTTTATTATTGTTATTTTTTATATAGTTTTCAAATCACAAATATTATTTTTAGTTAATATATAATTAAGAAATCTATTTTGATGAATTAATGGATTTTTTAATTAAATATTATTTTAAAAAATATTATTACTAAATTACTTATTATTTAATATAAATTATCATATAATTTTTATGTATAAAATTGTAATTTTTATTAAGGTTTGAAAGCCGTTTTCCCTAAACGAATGGATTTTAATAAATGTATGTTTTTATTTTAAAATTAAAAATTGACATATTTAGAAAATTATTTAGATAAAATGAATAATATTTTTGGAATTGGGACATCGACATTATCCAATTGTGAATTTTTTATAATTTTATGAGAGTCAATTTTTTGGATAAAAATTAAATACCTTTTAAATATATAATGTGTTTTATGACCTCATAACGACATAATAATGATCAAATAGAATAATAAAAAATGGTTGTTCCGGAAATATATGTTTTAACATTAAAATAATGTGATTTTATGTTTATTTTATTTATTTTACATTACTTTAGTGGACCCTCCAATACTTTTAAAACATTAATTTGTTAAATTGATTATATTGAGAGTGTGAATCACCTTCACATATTCAAGCCTAATGTTTTATGAATACTAGGCGTTGGCCATATAAAATTATCGTTTATAATCCCCTTTTTTAAAATACATGGGAAAAATTTTGGTTGGTTTGTGGTCTTGATTAGTTTAATGTGTCGTGTCAAACACCAAAATAATAAAAAATTCACTCTCTTTTCCTATATAAACCCATCCAAGACCCCACCTCCTATTCACTCAAAGCCGTTGGATCTCGACCAAACTCTTCAATACACTATATATAATCCTTCCATGGCTCCCAATGATCCCAATAATCCTCTCTCAAGCCTATCCCAAGCCCTTGGGATCACACTTCGAAGTAAGGGATTTCTTCCTTTCTCATTTCTGTCTATCATTATTTATGTTGTTATTCCCTGTTAATTCAAATAAAATATTTTGGGGTATAATTAATCACCTCCCCCATACATACCTCCTTATGTTTGAATTATGAGAGACCCCTTTATCTCTCATTAATTCCTCCCATGAACATCGATTACCATGCCGAAATTCCATAAGGGATTTCTCTCACATCATTTACATTCAAGCAATTATTTTGTTTTATGAATCTAAATTCCATTACATGTGTTGATACATATATATATATAACCCCATTACTTTCCATTTCATATAAATTTTATGAGACACCATTTTCTCACACATTAACCAATTTTATGAACTCTTATTTCATGTCATTATGCTGCTGAAAATTGCACCGTGAATTTCCAAGCAAGTGTCATCGTGTAGTGAATACCATGCCCATATCTCTACCATGGGTATTCAAATTTATTAACATTTACTTATTGATTATATTGTTTCATATCTAGATTACATATTCCTTTGTTTTCTAATAAATAATTATGTTTTATGATTCTATGTTATTTGATCCATGTGGCACACTTATGCATGAAATGAAATTATTAAGAAGGGTGTTCCCCGATAGCGCTCCAATGCATTGGGTAAAGATTAGCATCACGATACCTCAATTGAAATGAGGGTTTAATCACGATAAATCATTTTCAATGAGGGTTTAATCATTACCCTTGAGAAATGATCCTTGTCTCATGATAAAATCATGTAAAATGGTATTTCCACATTTCCAGGGTTTGATCATACATTTATGTTCATGTCTCCCTTATGCTCCATTGATATGAATATTTCCTAACATGTATTTCATAATTCATGTAATGCATTTTTACTCCCTTATCTAGATTTATATCTCACCCTTTTATTATGAATTTCCACATGTTATCCAATGCATGGCTAAGTAAGATGGAATGATGTGGTCAGGTAAAAGAAGTTTTCAATAAGATGTTTTGTTTTATGATTTAAGTTGTTATGTAATGTTCTTAATCCACCATGACACTAGACCTCTCAATCATATATGTTGTATAATGTGAGGTTTATTTCTAATAACTTATTTCAATGTGTAAAAGAAAGATATGGGTTGTTATAGTTGGTATCAGAGGATAGGTTTAGTAATTTTGGGGATTAGGATTAGAAAACCCAAGTGAAAGCTTTAGAGATAAGAATAAGAATAATAAAACAATCCCTAAATTTTTGTGAGAATTTATTAAGTGGGTTTTCATATAAATACCTCCATTATTGAAACGAGTAGGTAGAGGTGGCCTTGGCGCAAACGAATCCTAGGGGTAATACCCGAAAACACCTCTTTGAGATAGAATGAAATAGGAACTAGTGAAAAACAACGAGCCTTGCTGCACTCTTGCATAAAACACTCTCGGGGGATATACCTTGATAAATTCATAACCGTAGAATAAAACATTATTAAGGAAATAAAAAAATCCCCCTAGGAATATATGTTAGGAAGTAGATCCTGGATAACATATATTGAATCCTATAAATTTAAAAGTTAAGGAAATAAAAGTAATTTATAGGTCATCTTTTTTTGTATTTTTATTACACATTAAATATTACCCCTAAAATTCATTTTATTCTGTCCCATTTCATGTAATAGGAGGTCACAAGTTAACAACTAATGCAATGATCAATGTGATGATTGTTCTAATGAGATTCCCAATCTGATGGGAGCGGTAATCATGGACATTGTCACGATACTGTCTCAATTAACGCATGTTTTGAATAGAAACATGGGTCATGAGAAAATTCACCCCCCCCCCCTCTCCCCCCAATAAAGAACAAATTTCCATTGAGAGAATCATGGGACAAAGGCCTCATAAATTTAATGAATTATCTAATCCCTCAATCACCAAACAATGGTTCAACCCCATTGATAAGATCTTATCCATGCATCCATGTTCTATATAAGAGAAGTAACTTCTAGATGCTTAAAATATGGAGGGTGAAGCTGATCAATGGTGGACATTAATCCAAAATATGATGTATGAGGAGGAGGTCTAGGCATTTTAACGGAAGGATTTCTAGAAAAAAAATTTCGATAAATATTTTCCATGGACCCTCCGACTGAAGATGGAAAGGGACATCCTTCACCTAATGCTAAAAAAGATGATGAACCAATTGATGTGTATGGGGAAAACAACACAAGGCTTGCACGATATGTCTCCATCTTTGTCATTACACGTTAATTCAAGGTTGAATGCCTATTTGGTGGGATAAAATCTAGCCTACATGAAATCCCTTGTGATTAGTGAATTCGAGATATATGAAGAAATTTTATAATATTCCCTCAAAGTCGAAATGAAGATCAGAGAATATTAGGGTTATCATGTGGATATGAATGGTATGGTGGAAATAAATTCGGAAATTCCAGTGGATAAATCCAAATTTTCTATGAAAATCGTTCACACCACATTCCCAACATGAAGAAAGAAGCTCCCTATAAATTTCCCGAAGGGGAAGAGGAAATGCATTAGGTGTGGAAGACAAGGTCACCAGGACATTAACAATCGACAAGAAAAACTCACATATGCGACAGAGTAAAAAGACACTCTGCTCGATGCCCAACACATTCTTCATTACTTCAAATGAAATGAACTGTGGAACTTTGGAAACCAGTGCCCCAATCTATGTCTTTTTGGAGGGAACCAACAACCTCCTAGGAATCAATGGAAAGATTTTTCCATCACTACAACCTAATTGAACCCCAAAAACTATGTGGTGACAGGTACGATAGTTATTCATTCAAGAATAGTGAACATAATATTTGATTCTTATTATACGTATTATTTTATATCCTGAAAGTTATTAGAACAATCCCAACACCACCACATGTTATTGAAGTAAATATATCGGTGAGAAGCAAAAAATGGGGAAATAATTGCGTCCAATGAATATAACTCATCCCCTATAATACATTGTAGATTTAACATCTCAACGAACCTCATCATACTCCCTTTGGTAGATTTTGATGTAATTCTTGAAATGGATTGTCTTTCCTTTTATAGATCCAATACAAATTTCTGTTAGAGGGAAATCACTCTCTATATGAAAAATCGACCGCCGATTCGGTAGAAGCTCAAGGTGGAGGATGAATATTTATTAACACCATCATATCAATCATTGATATTACTACCCTATAATAAAGAATATCCAGCTCAGATGATTGGGTCTATAGAAGAAACCATCATTGAGGAAATGCCTATTTTGATGGAATTCATTGAAGCGTTTCTACAGGAATTTCGTTGTGTTCCTCCTGGAAGAGATGCTGAATTCGCAATTATTCTTATACCTGGGGAATTTTTAATATCCATGACTCGATATAGAATGGCAATTTTCGATTGTGAGGAGTTGAGGAAACAATTAACTGATACTCTAGATAAATGGTTTATACGGACGAGAACTTCACCATGGGGTGAAATAGTTCTCTTCGTCATGAAGAAGTATGGTTCAATGCACCTTTACCTTGATTGCCGTGAGCTAAAAAAATCATGATAAAGAAAAGGTATCATCTTCCATGAATAGATGAATTGTTCGATCAGCTACATGGAGCACAATACTTCTGCAAGGTTGATTTTTGGTTGGGATACTACCATGTAAGGGTGATGAAGTATTATATCCCCAAGATTGATTTTCGTAAAATATACAAGCACTATGAATTCAATGTAATGCCTCTAGGACTCACTAATCCTCCAGAAATCTTTAAGGACATGATCAATAGAGTCTTTAGATAATACCTCATCAAATTTGTGGTAGTATTTATAGACAATATTTTAATATACTCAAAAACCAAGGAATATCATGAGGAGAATCTATGACCTGTACTGGAGGCCTTGCGAAAGGGGAAGATCTATGAATAGTAAAAAAGTGTGATTTCTAGTTTAATTTCTCATCATTAGGTCATACAATCACAAGTAGTCGGATATCTGTGGATATATCCGAGATAGCATGAATTGACGGATGGCTGAGGGAAACATCAGTGACAGATATCTGTAGATTCTTGGGGTTAGCTGGATATTATCACCAATTTGTGATTAATTTATCATGATTGTCTTACCCTCTTACCAAGATAAATCAGAAGGGAATAAAGTTTTCATGGAGAGATGAATTCGAATGGATCATCATGGTGTTGAAAAGGAGGCTTATCACAATGATCATGCTCACACTACCCACATGTGTAGTACTTTTTGTGGTATTCAGTGATGCTTTGAAGAAGGGCTTGGGTCTTATTTTGATGAAAAATGAAAATTTCATTACCAATGCTTCAGTAAAATTGAAATTTCAAGAAGAAAACTATCCAATACATGATCTGGAGCTTGATGTAGTGATCTTATCATTGAAAATTTTGTATCATTACCTCATTTGGGGGAAGTGTGAAATATATATGGACCACAATTGCCTCATGTATAAATTCATATAGAAAGAGTTGAACATGTTCCAATGAAGATGGTTAGAGATAATCAAGGACTATGACATCTTAATCCATTACAACCCTGGGAAAGTGAATAAGGTGGAGAATGATATATGTAGAAAGGAACCAGTAAATATATCAGTGATGGGAATTGAAAAGGATACAATCTTCATAGATTTTATGCAGATGGACATGAGAATCATAAAAAAAGGGAACAACATCAATCTGTTAAGAAATTATTTCTCAACCACCACTTTTAGAAAGGTTAAATGATGCTCAAAATAATGATGTGGTAATTCAGAAGAAATTGGAAAATATCAAACAAGGGAAATCGTTATCGTTCAATGTTAATGAAAAAAGAATTGTGATATTTTGGACAAGAATATGTGTTCCATCAAATACCGAGTTAAAGAAAGAACTTTTGGATGATGCATAGAGTTAAAATTTCTCCATTCACCCATGAAACACAAAGATGTATCAAGATATTTTAGAAAATATCGATTGTACAACATGATGAAGGATATCACTCAGTATACATCAAAGTGCCAGTGTGTCAGCAGGTGAACGCTAAGCAGAAGAATTCCAAGGGGATGATACAACCATTACCCATACCAACTTTAAAATGGGAGAACATCACTGTGAACATGGTCACAAGACTTATAAGGACATCCAAAGGAAACAATGATACTTGGGTTGTTTCCGATCGGCTTAAAAATATTGAACTAGTCATTACAATTCAGGAGGATTTCTCATTGGATCAACTAGCACAGATATACATCAGAGATGTGGGAAGGTTCCATGGAGTACCATTGTCGATTGTATCCAATCGAGATCCATTATTCACCTCTAGGTTTTGGAAGAGTATTCACCACACTCAAAATACTGAGCTGAACTTTAGTATGTCTTATCATCCTCAAACTGATGTCCAATTTGAGTGTACTATCCAAACACGTGAGGACATGTTAACTACATTCTCAATGGACATAAATGGAGGATAAGAACAACATCTTCCTCTACTTGAGTTCTCTTACAATAACATTTTCCAGTCAAGCATCCAAATGGATCCCTATAAATCCCTTTATGGGAAGAGGTGAAGAACACTAGCATGTTAGGGTAATGTTAGGGAGAAAAAAACACTAGGTCACGAAATGATCAAAGAAATGGTGGAGAAGGTTAAGACCATCCACCGACACTTTAAAGTTTCTCAAAGTTGACAAATGTGCTATGTTGATAATCATCAACATGACCTAGAGTTTTATGTCGGAGACATGGTATTCCTCCCTATATCACTGCGGAAGAGAGTTATGAGATTTTGAAAGAAGGGAAATCATTGTCCTAGGTACATCAGACCTTTTGAGATCCTTGATCACATTAGAGCTGTGACCTATCAACTGGCACACCCATCATACCAATCTCAAGTACATTATGTATTCCCAATATCATTCATGAGGAAGTACATACCTAGAGAATCACATGTACTCAATCCAGAGTCGGTACCATTGGATAATGACCTCTTGTATGAAGAGAAACCGGTGAATATCCTAGATCATAAGGAAAAAGTTCTAAAAAATAACACAATTACCCTCACCAATGCATAGTGGAGAAACCTAAATTTTAAAGAAGCAATGTGGGAATTAGAGGATGTAATCAAGAAGAGTTACCCGCATCTATTTTAGTATGGTAAAAAGAAATTTTTAGTGAGAAATGTTTTATGTGTAGATGATTTTAATGAACCAATCATTGATTAATGAAAATTAGTCTTCATCTAATTAATATCCTTATTAAGTAAAATGGTTATATAAAGTATTCAATTCCTTGGTTTTATGTTTTTGGATTTCAAAATACCATTATGAGTTGTCACCATTGCTTATGCATCTGTTGAACAGGGATCACCTGATTTGTGTAAATATAGGGCTTAAAAAATCAAATTTATTTAGACAAAGGAAGTGATGGCCTCATCAAGTATAATTTCTCCATACGAAGCCCATTTTTCAGAGCTCGAAAAGGAGGGGGAATCATTGAGAATCTATCTTGACTAATCCCAGTCGTAGATTCAATATGTTAGGCTTGAATAGAACTGCCTACAGGAGAAGTGGAAGTTGATAGAGATTACTACTCGGGAAATGTTATCTTGGCCACCACAAGAGTATGTCACCATCAGTCACCTTACTCTTAGGTTATATACAAGTGTTATAAGGGGTTATGTAACAAGAACCTAGCTCTATGACTATGTGAAATATTTGTTTTTAGAATTAATAATATACATTCATTTTATTATTGTTACTTCGTAAATAGTTATTAAACATCCAATAGTATTTTTAGTTAATATTTAATTAAGAAATATATTTTGATGAAAAAATGTATTTTTTTTAATTAAACAATATTTTATTAAAACATTATTTGTTATTTAATTTTTATTATATATAAATTATCATGTAATTTTAATGAATAAAATTATAATATTTATTATGGTTTGAACGTTATTTTTGTAAAAACCCATGAATATTCAATAAATGCTAATTTTATTATAATAGTAAGAATTCACATATTCATAAAATGGTTTAGATATAATGTATATTATTTTTTGAATCTAGATGTCGAAATTTTCCAATGGTGAATTTTTCATAATTTAATGAGGAAGTCAAATTTTTGGGTAAAAATTAAATACCATTTAAATATAAAATGTGTTTTTTGACATCATAATGACCTAATAGTAATGTAATAAAATAATATAAAAGGGATGTACAGAAAATATATGTTTTACTATTAAAAAATTTTGATTTTAGGTTTATTTGATTTATTTTTCAAAGCATTTGTGGGCCCTCTAGGACTTATAATACATTTTATCATTTTTAATTGATTTCCTTTAGAGTGTGACTCACCACCACGCAAAAAATCCTAATATTTTAATAAGGATGATCACTGGACTTATAAAATAATTTTTTCTAATCCCCATTTAAGAAAACCATGTGAAAAAACTATGGTTTTGTTTTTGGTTTTGATTAGTTTAATGTGTAGTGTCCAAAAACTAAATAATAAATAATTCCCTCTATTTACAAATATAAACCCACACAAGATCCCAATTCCTCTTTAATCAATGCCTTTGGATCATGACCAACCTCTTAATTAATCTCTATAGAATCCTCCAAAGGTTCCCAAAACTCCCAAGAATCCTCTATCAATCCTCTACCAGGCCTTTGGGATCACACTTCCATGTAAGTGATTTATTCCTTTCTCATTTTGTCCAACATTATTTTTGTTGTTATTCCCTTTTAATTTAAATTAAAAATGTTGGGGTATGATTTAAAACCTCCCCCATACTTCCATCCTTATTTTTTACTTAATATATACCCTTTAACCCTCATTAATTTCTCTCATGTACACCTCTTACCATGCCAAATTTCTGTAAGGGATTTACCTCTCCTCATTTAAATTGAAGTAATTCTTTTGTTTTTTTGAAAATAAATTCCATAAAAGGTTTTGGTTCATGTATCTACATGACCCGCTACCTACCTATTTCATGTGAATATGATATGGAACCCCTTTCCCTCTCCCCAATCATTTTTATGAATTATTATGTCATGTCATTATGCTGCTGAAACTGCACATCAATTTTCAATGTCAAAGTCATTGTGTATTGAATACCATGCCCGTTTCCCTATCAAGGGTATTCACCATTATGAACATTTACCTATTTATTATAGATTTTCATGTATTAATTCCAAATTCCTTTACCATTTAATAAATTATATTTTTAAATTATTCCATGTTATATGATCCATGTGGCAAACTTCTGCATGAAATGATATGATTAACAAGGGTGCACCATAATAGCCCTCCAATGCATTGGTAATGATTAGTATCATGATACATCAAGTGAAATGAAGTTTTTATGATTCTAATTCAAGTTCATTGAGGGTTTACTCATGATACATATTCATCTAGCCATGGCTCATGATAAAATCACGTTAAATGTTGTTTCCATATTTCCATGCTTTGATCATGCCTTTATGTTCATGTTTTTCTTAAGCTCTATTGATATGACTATTAACTAACATATATTTTATACTTCGTATTATGAATTTTTACACCATCAATGGGATTTATAGCTCACCATTTTATTTGTAATTTCCTCAGGTTATCTCATGCAAGGATAAGTATGATGGAATGATGTGGTCATGTAAAAGAAGTTTTCAATAAGATGGTGCATTTTATGTTTTAAGTTGTTATTTAATTTTCATAAGCCACAAAGACAATATAACTCTAGATATTCTATGTTATATCAAGTGGAGGTTTAATGTAATAAATTATTTCTATCTGTGAAATAAATAGTTTAGTTCTTATACTCCATATATGGAAAGAGATCTGGTGCAATGCATAAGAGATCCTTGAACATGGTCCCAAATTCCTTTACCGACATACTCCCTTGATGGAGGTCGAATATATCTCACCACTTCTCGTCCATAATCAAATTGGAATGAAACTCTATGTACAAATCCTTCTCAATGTTGGAAAATAAGACACTGGTCTCATTCTTCTCCTAAATGTAAAGAATCCATAACAGATTCTCTCCTCTTCACATCTGGCTCAATACAAGAGGAACTACGCACTCTATCAGAGAATGGATCATCTTAATGGTGATTGTTATCTCCTCAGTAGATCCCAATGGATATTTGTCTGAAATGCTTACTTCATATTTCCCCATGGGTTTCTTATAGAAAGAATGAAGGATATTTTTCCAGAAGTCATCTTCCTTCTCTCGATCAGCCCTCCGCTGATCAACTGGGTTAGACTTCTAGGCCTCAACTGCTCACACCACTTGTGGGCTATGTCCAGGTTCCATTGTTGAAAATGGGAAAACAAGGAACTCCGAATCCTAGGTAGTATAGAAATTTTATTTTAAAATTTATGTCAAATATTTATTTAAATTAAATTACCAAAACTTCCAAGATGCACAAGAACACAAGTCAGTATGATGTGTGTACCATTCATAGGATCTCTACCCTACAATCTGTGTAATCCCATATCCTAGTCGGTCTACCCTGGAATATTTCATGAACCCTAATTTCCAAAAACGGTTTTCCTATCATTCCATACAGTCCTTATTGTTCCTAACACCAAATTCCATCATATTCAACCATGCCTCTTATACTATTTTTTCATGAAATTCCTTCATAACGATATGGGAAGGGGAAAAAATTTCAACATTATTCCATAGTATGGTTGAGGGAGAGATAATGTCACCTGACTCCCACCTTCAGTAGGTCCAAGAGTGAAAACTAGAACCAATGGAATGGAATCTATCACAAAATTGAAGGCATTATCCTTTTTAACAAAAACATGATCAGGATATAAGATGGTAAAATCCCTAAACAACTATAAATATTTATATAAAAGAAACCAAAATATATCATGTGATTGATTTTAATGTAAAATGCTACAAAAGTACAACCATGGTAGTAAAACATGTAACAACATGAAGATACTAAGAAAAAACATAGTAACTATCTTAATGATTAATATAGTTAAGTATATTATAGTATTAAAGGTCCTCTTGTAATAATGATAATAGTTTTACAGATGTAGGGTGAGTATACAAGTATACCTGGTAAGAAAACTAAATCCACCAATGCACATGTGGGGAAAACACACTAATTCCCCTGTGAGAAAACAAAATCACCCCAAAGAAACTACCAAAGAGTTCTAACGAGCCTAGACTCACCAAGACACACTCACTAAATAATGCAAGTCAAGTCATGTAATATTAAAAGAACATTTCCATTTGGGTACCTCGCACCAATTTCCCACTAGTTAACTGTTATTCCAAATGGCTATCATCTTTATGCTACCACTATTCTAAAACATAGTCCCACTAAAACTATCATATTTCACACACCTGGGCCTCAGACATGCCACACATCTCAGTCACAAGCACCTAGTCCACAACAACTATGCCCCTCACCTGAAAACACTTGGGCCTCATCCCAAAGACAGTTGGGATAAAAAATTTGGCCCATAGATGCCTAGGCGTTTCATCCTCAACAAACCTACCAGAAGGATATTGGATTATGGTAAGACTGATCATATTACATCCTTCATAGATATGCTCATGTGGTAATAACCAATGAGAGAGTGTGAGGAATAATGTCAGTATCCATCTGTCCATCCTCCCACTCTGATGTTTGGAAAGACACCGTCCCCCATGAAATGGGTGTGTTCAGAAAATTGTTCTCAACAAGGGTGGGGTTCATATAGAAATACCAAGGATATATAGTTTAATAATATAAGTAAAAAACACTCATCCCAACATATAAGTCCCCAAAAAAACAACCAACCAACAAAGAACCACATTTTCTGCTACACCTATATGAACAACCAGACAATGTATACTGCTAAAGTATACAACCAATCCCTTTTCATTCATCCAAATTCTATTTATTAATTATGGGGTTCACATTAGTTTATTCTAGTACTATATGGGTTAACTACCAAGGTAAATAATTTTCCTTAAATCAAAAATGCATAGATACAACATAGAACAACCAACCTACTATTCCACTCCACACCCTCTTTCTCCCTAGACACCTGTCAACCACTTCCAACATTTATTCATTGATGTTAAACCACATAATAATTCCCTATAATCAAAATCTAAAACCCTGCTTTCCTAAAAACCCCCACATACTGTACCACTATATTAAAATCCCATAACCACATTGTGGTCCCACTACCCAATGTTTCTACATAGCCACAATAATAGAAAATGTTGTCCCACTGCCTACAAGTTTATCCATTCCACAATCAATCAGTCTCTCGGACTGAGATTCTATCACACCCCTTATTGAACCCTATATGAAAAAAACAACATAAAACAAAGTTAAACCACAGTCCCTCTACACACAGATACCACACCCTTCTCATGGAACAAAATCCTCTGTCGACCCCTACCCCCACAACATACAGAAGGCCAGAACCCCAGAAAACTCATAGCACATGGCCTCACCCTTAATCCAAGGGTATTCAAATCTATCCATAAGGGGTTATGTGTTTCCACTTTAAATAATAGGATTGATCATAGAATAATTTTGATCGTGGGGAATCCATTTAATTTAACGGATTACAGGTTATTAATAAAATTTGATATTATGACTAATTATAAAACATCATAACCTAGAAAAATAGAGAACCACCAATGTACAAGGATTTTCCAATAATATAAATGATTTTCATTACATATACAACCACAAAAAACCATAAAGTAACAAGGATAACAATATAAAATAGGCGATCGAATATCAAACCACACCTGGCCCATTATTTCATTGACCCCTGTTATATTTTGATCATATTACTTTATTACATTATTTGTTATTTTAATATAATTATTATCCAATTATTCATATGTAATAATTTCCACACACACCTCACATGACTAAAATTTAAATAGAGGTTGCAGAAATCCCTACATGAAACAATAGGTGACCAAAGATCTTCATTAGACTATGTAAAAGGGATCACCTAAGTAGCAAGAAACTCCATGAAAAATATGAAGATATGGCTCTATAATTGGTGCAAGACTCATCTATAGAGGATGGTTGTAGGTGCACCAAGAGAGAATAGAAACACACAAGGAAAGAAGTATCATGACATTGAAGTTCCAAATACTATATTTATGGATGAACGGTATCAAAATAAATTAATTGTGGGATCATTTTCATGAATATGTGGTTTTATTATCTCTAATACCTTGAATTGTTAGGATATTAATGGTTTATGAAATATAAATTGAAACTCTCTAAAAAATACAAAAACATGGCTTTAAACTCTGTTTATGTCAAATATGGTGTAGGAGGGATGAATCTGGAAATACTAGGAAAAAATAAAAAAAACTAGAAATGAGTCATCAATGAGTGATTCACGGATGCTGATCCACTGACAGGTGAGCTACCGATGTAGAACCACTGACACTGGGCTACTGAAATAATGACACACTGAAACCAGAAATCACCGACGCCCTAACTCACCAATGTCTTGACATTGAATTCCCCACATCGACACCTTGGTACCGACACCATTAATCATCGACAATGATGCCCTTGACTTACTGATGCCGACAACCCTGGCACACTGATGATTACACCATTGACCCACCAATTATGACGCCCCTGACTCACCAATTAACTGAAATGCTCACATAGTGACATTCCGACACCGGTAGTTAAAATTTTTCTTTTTAGAAAACTCTTAGAATGATTCACAGATGCCCCCCATAACACCATGGACACTGAATTTTCTTAAAGGAATGGTTCAGGGAAATCTAGGTCCTCAAAAAATAATTTCATGAAGTAACCAATATAATATGTACCAAGATATATGTATTGAACCAGCACCACTAGGAACCCCTCATAGTCCAATAATGAAGATGAAGTACTCTTGATTCCCACTTTGGATAGGTCATGAATTAATGATAGGATTAGAGGGAACATACTATTAAAATTATACAAGTTTCCATAATCAATCCTATTAACATTTGAAGAAACACCAAAAAACAATAAATAAAATATAAAATATATCCAATATCTCAAAATTCATGAACGGTTTATTAAAAAAATTATTCTCTCAAATGATGTACCAAAAAGAGGTCGTATACAATCAAATTTAACCACAAATCCAATCTCCAAGCTAGTTATGTCTATATTGACATCTAAAATCACCATAGAACACTAAAAAATATATTTTTATATGGAGTTGATCATACACATATACTCATTTGGATCCTCTACAAGAACACCTGTGAAAAGTTTGAAGAGTTAGACAAATTTCTATGTGAATAAATACCATATTCAGTAAGAACCATTCAAGTATACTATATACAAGTCTCACGGATGATAGATCACCCACCATTTCCTCGAAATATAGTAGAATAATGTTGAAAAAATTAATATTTAAATGGATAAATATAACAACATCCCCACTAGTTTTTTTCTCTCAATCCCCAGTATCAATTGTTATATTGCTCCAAATCCCTTATCTATCTACGCCAAAAAAACCCATATCCCATCTCTCAATCAAGCCACATATCACAACCACATCATTATAATCCCATTTCATAAACCATATATGATATAAAAAATAAACATAATATTAATTCCACAAATATTGATAATATTAATGTGTCACACTAATGAAGAAAACCACCCTAATTACCTCTGAACATGCTCTTCCCCCACCATGTATCCTAATCAAACACCCATAAATAAATCTTCAAACATAGAACTGTTAAAACTCATCTTTTTTAAGATGGTTGAAAAGATTATGAATATGGCATTAAATATGTCAAATTAGTACGGTGTCCTATGTGAAATCAATGTATTGGCCGAACCTAAGATGTGCACAAGCACCTTCATATGAAAGGCCCATTAAACTCCCTTACACGCCACAAAAGGATTTGGATACCCCTATGTAGGGTAACTATGCCAAGAACCATTCCAAACACCAATATGGAAAAAATAATTAAACCAGAATCCCCTATTTTTATATAATGAGTACAATAGGGCTCCTCATTTACAGAATTGAAAAATCCGAAGATGTCATAAGCTCTGGCCACACATACCCTTTGTCTAGATGTCCAACAATTTTATATGAAGATATTCAGAACATGTGAGAATATAGAATATAGGTGGATAAGTGATATAAATTTTCTATAGGGGTGCCAAAGATAAGACACAAGCATGAGGGCCCCTTCTCCACTAGTGGGAATCCACTGTTCGAGGCCCCTTTCTTTGATAAGGAACCTACATAAGACCCAACTAGGGACACTAGAGGAGACCTGTATTTCCTAAGCTAAAGCCTCGCTAAAGTGTTGTTAACAGGGTGATACATTTCTCAAAGAATTTCCATCTTGAAGAGCCCCTCTAGTTCCTCCCAAAACCCATAAGAGGCACCTATTACTTATAAACTATTAACTCTATAAATCCATCTTTGACTCCACTCCCGTGGAACCAATAACATGACTCCTTAAAATTTTTTCGATTATATTAAATGGAACCTAATCAAAGCTTGCTCCATGGCCACTAGACTTTAAATAACATAATAAATGGACCAAGAACGTGTCTCCCATTTGGATTTACATTCCTTCAATCAGAATATTACCACAATTGTCCTACAAAATGGTTAGGGTCCTCGAAGTGTGTGTTTTTTTCCATTCCATTAGTCCTGAGGATCCCATACCCATGTATAGTGTCAGGGAGTTTCATATATTGAGCACTTGGTCTGGGATCATGTCCTCCCCTTTTCTTATATATGATCTAGAACCTCTATTTCTCACCGGTGTGGGGTGAGGGTTATACATTATTTTCCATTCAAAATAGAATAATATCATAAATCATACTTCATAAAAATTTAAAATCATTAAACATGGAGTAATCCCATATCCTTTATTTCAATAGGTTTCATTCTTTCTCCTCCTTTCTACCTTGGGTACTGGGTTGGAGAGGGGATGGTAACCATAGTCCTCTCCTCTCACTCTCTCTCTCTCTCATACCCTCAACCAATTCCACTATCTAAGGAGGATAAGTTATTGTTTTTTATATTTGACCCCCTCTTGTCCATCACATTCATTCATGATCGATCATCACTCATGAAGACAAAGAGTTTATCCACAATCAAGCAATACACATGGCCAGATGCATGTTTCATTATAGAACACTCATTCCAATCTTCAATTCAAAATACATTTGAGTTCCTCCCAAGGAATGACACATCAAGGACATGTATCAACACTTTGGGGAATGTGGATTTTATGGATTCCCTAATCATATATTTTCTCTTATTTCTCATACTAAGAATTAATCATGTGGGATTAGAGGTTGATGGTGGCCATGACATCCACATGATCATAAATCCATCAGAATCCTCCTCATGAGTAATCCATAGTCATACTAATTCTCAAGACTCATTCCAAATAAATCCAAAACCAATTAAGGTAATCCTCCTCATGAGTAACCCCAATGAAAAAAATATGTCCATCCTTCTCATGAGTATTCCCCAAATAAAAAAAATTCATCGGATTCCACCATAGGAATAGGCCCTAATAATAACCCCCATTTACCAAGGAATTCATTTAGTGTAAGGAATGAATTATTAAACTACAGGAAGTATAATTATATATATAATCAGGATATATAGGATTACTACACAGGCCCGAGGTGAATCGGTCATCCTCCTTCGGTGTATTCCCCAAACAAACCACCAATTCTCCATGAGTTGCGCTACTTCTCATGGACCCAAATTCCATCATTCAGGAATCCTTTTTAGGATAATGTGAAAACATAATAATCTCAAAGGTCCCCACTCACCTACGAGGTCAAAAAAATATGTGGGATTTGATTATAGTCCATATGGGACATGTAGGAAGCCTCTCTCTGGTCCAAACCCAACTCCCTGAATCATCCCTATTATATCTAGGCCATATTCTCAATAGAGTCTAATTCAACCTGGAAATTAATATCCCGTCCTAGATTACTTGGGAATAATTTAAATACATACCACAGAAACATTGATTATCCACCTTCTTCCTATATTTCATTTAAACACGATTCAAATTTGGTTGGTTGTTCCATTATCACATGACCATAAATGTTGATGTTCTCTCTTATGTGGCACCAAAATATGTGGGTTTTTTTTCCTTTCATGAGGATACAAAGTAAGACCATTTTATGGTCCTAACACTGATTCCATAACAACCCCATCTTCAATGATGGTGATACACTCAAGAGTTCCCCATTGTGTGGATAGAAAACCATCATTAGCATAATAATGAAAAAATTGTATCTAATCAGAATATAAGAGGATACCATCAATGGATAACCTCAGATAAATAATGATATCTCCATCAATGAATATCCTTATATAAATATTGATAATTCTAAATTACAAACAAGTTAATTATTGAGTTTTAATTCAATGGAGATCCATGTCATACATAACAATTAATAAATCCTACATCATCATATCTGATATCTATAAGAGTGTCCTAGATTACACAATAATTTCCCCCTATAATAATGGGATGAGACAAACCTCCCATCCAATAGAACAATGTAATTTCATATGTATTTTTAGAAAATCCATCCAGTTATGTCCTACCATTGGAATGTAGATCCACGAGTTATCACTGACATAAAATCAATTAGAGTTTCTAGTTCTATGATCAAAAACTATAAGAAACCATTTTAAGATAGAAAACAACATTTTATTGTAAGAAAAATAATGGTGAAACTAACATGAATCCTTAAACAAAATGACAATATCACCACCCTGTTAGGTTCAATTATCTATCAAAATGATTTAGGGAAAATAAGACAATAATTCTTGTAGTTTTTCATTTAAATAATTGGACGCTTAGATATTATTTTCTTGTTTGTTTTTTTTTCATATTTTCAAGAACATTATCTTGGAAATCCCATTGATCCAATGGAATCCTTCCATATCTCATCAATGAATTCCATGACTGTTGCGAACATCATGGTATTCATAAAAAAAGACTTCATCATCAAAAAATCTCCCCATTCCCCATCACTTGACTGGTCAAAGATGATCGGTGGTCTAGATGTAGATGGTGACAACCGTTGTCTTCAACTGTTTCAGGTGTGTATCCCCAGAACAGAACAACCAGTCCCTACCATATCTTAGGATGGTGTATAAAAATACTATATAAGGCCTCATCTAGATGAAATAGGGGTCCTTAAAAATGGCTGATGATAAAAGTTATCTTTTCCAATGCCATGTGGTAGTGAACAATCAAAATTCTGAGGGTGTCATCCTTGACTGACTTGCCTAGGTCATCCAAAGATGAACATGAAAGACGTCCCGCCATGGGTAGTAGATAGTTAATGAAAATAATGGACAGAAACCTCATGACTCTAGATATACCCACCAATCTAATCGGGGTGGGAAACTCGGATCCAAAACATTCACCCACATAATGTAATTTTACTGGCCAACTTATTCATCTAGAGGCATCCAATGATTTACATTACTTAAATTTGGAATCAAATCAAGTTAAAGAACATAGAAATACTGATAATAATCAAGGATTCCATTAAAATTGTTAGGAAGAACTCAAAAAAACACAAAAAAAAAATGGAGGAAAAATGTTATCAGGAAGATAAACCCACCCACCATAGTTTAGCCATCTAGGAGGCACATCTATCAGAATCAACAGGATCCTTCCATTTCAATTAGGATGTACAAGAACAGAAGGAATATAAAACTAACTGAATATAACAATACTTATAGTAGAACCTAAATAATCTCACCATCCAAGTGTTGTGTGAAACTACATGAATTCACTAATCCCTTACTACATTCATCAATCATAGTAGACATTTTTTCTAAAAGCACCCAAAAAATTCAGTCAGAAACTACCTACAACAAGAAGTGGGTATACCCAACTATCTATCCTAACAAATAAGTACTATCAGTATTGAGTACACCTACTCCAGATAAATAGTTTGAATAAATCCCCACTCAAGTCACTTTTTCCAACAGTCATATTTTGGTAATGGTGAAATAATATATGAAAATCACTTCCCACATCCTAAAAACATAACCAAAAATCATAATGTTGATGACAATAGTGCCTGAGAGATGACACAAATCTTCTTCCCTACAAGTGTTGAAGATTATCTTCTTGTTACCCCAGAGAATACACACACTATTACCCTCATCCTAGAGTGTAATTTAAAAATTTATCCCATACTATATGGAGAATCGGATCCGGAATATACACCCAATCCAACTAGAGGTAATTGGAATATCCAAATATCTCCTCCAAGGCTAGCACAAACACCTTCCCAGGAAACCACATCCCTCATAATGTAGACCCATCACTCGCAAAAAGGAAAGCAAGAAGATTCCACACAAATGAAAAGAGGGAAATAAGTAGTCGATCTATGATCCCACTTTGCATAATGTTAGAGTTCATAAATCCATTAGATGCTAATCTATGGTAGATCCAAATCCAAATCTCCTATTAAAAAATAAGGGGGTGCTAGCATTAATTATGATGGACATCTTGGGGTAATTCACCATAATGTATTCCTTCATGAAAACGATCTAATAGATCTATAGAGCTCTTCTTCTGAAGAGATTTAGATTATATATCCATGTGTCTAGAAGATCTAAGAACCATAGTGTCATCCTAATGTTGTATTACATTATGGTGGTACTTCCCATGATGGTGTTAACATATAAAGATTCATTCACAATATTATTTAACATCATCAATAAAGTTACCCCCTTGGAAATTTATTTAATATAATGCACACTTACCCGGAGGAACATGATAAAAAAGGCCATTCATGTGTGATTCCATTCAATGAATGGTGAAATTATTTTACAATTGGAAGATATCCCATGGAGATGATCATTCTTCGAACCTCCCTTTGGCAATATGGATTGAAAAATTGAACAGTAAATCCCTATCAATATCATGAAATATGAAAAAAAACATTCAAGTGTCCAAAATAATTATACTAGGTATAGAAACCTCTAGAGAATAATGAAGAAGAAAATCAAAACATGAGGAGAAAATTGGTTAAATATGACATACCAATCATATTATGGCATTTGGCCACCCCTCTATATATAATTACAATGGTGTTTTTAGAATATTTTGTACAAAACATATACTTTAATATATGGGAAAATAATCATCACTTGAAAGAAACAGTATTACCTTACAATGAGGATCAAAGCCCCATCAAGTTAATAGAAGGGTATAAAAGACTAATTGACATGTCAACACTCCTAGATTCAGGACTTCCAAAGATCAAGAAACATCAAGGGGCCCTTAAAAATACATGCCTCAACAAATTAATGAGAATGTGTAAGATGGTTTTTGACACCCCCCATAAATGTTCATATCGGAGGGAGGATATCACATGGAGTGTTACAATTCATCTCTCTCCAAAAAATTTAATGAATTCTTATGTTAGTAGAATGAATTGATATATATTCAGACTATATAAAAGAAATGGAAACAATTTATTGAAAAAACTTCATAAAAAAGAGGCATCCATATACTCTCACCAATTTCACACCAAAAGTTAGTAATCTATTGAGAGGATATTGTTTAAGGCAAATGAAAATATAGATAATGCCACCATTTTAGGGGAAACTGTTATTAGATAACAAAAATATTAGAAATTGTGCATCATTCATTGAAATAGGTTGATTTATGTGTGTTCAAAATGATGACCTCATTCCTGGATCGAACAAAACTCCATTAAATTAGAAGGGAAATAACATCAGTAGAATCAATGGTAGTTCATGAGAAATACCATTCTATAAGGCAAGGGGATTATGTAACCCAGCCCTTAAGGCCTTCCAACCAGGCCCAAATATTTACAAAATAAGGATGGGAATCACCCTAGGCCTCAGGGCTGGGGGATTTCTAACCACAATACATCATCCTCAAAGAAAATAAATTCTCAACCAATGAGGATAGAAACTAAAAAATGGATCCTCTGAGTTCATTACATTTTCTGATCGGATACCCTCCTAAGTAACACACAAGATTGGACAATCAATAGATTCTCTTCAGATTAATGTTATTGAAATAGATCCTTGAGAATTAGAAAAGGAGAGGACAAGGCTTCATGGATTCTATAGAAAGGTACAAAACAAATATAGAAATATAATTCATTTAATGCATCACACATTATAGAATTTCATTAATACCACCCTTGACTTGTCTTCAAAAAGTAAGGAAAATTTGGAGGAGTCATAGGAAGATTTTCTAGTTCATAATGGTTTCCATACTAAAAAAATTAAAGGAGGTGTGCATACACAGAACCATCGACTTTCCCTGAATCATTGAATTCCCTCTAGTAATCCACCATTACCAAACAAATGGATTCTAAAAATTAAAAGGGAAAGGGTCATATTTTACATCACCTTTGTTGATGATTGGTTATGCCCCTTTCAGTTGAGGAAAGATTGCCCTGAAAAGAATAATAGATAATGGAATTGAATAGATTCAATGTAGATCTACTCTGAGGCAGTGTTCCTATCATATATAATTTGTAGGAAGATCCTAAAATGAAGCTCCAAATCAGAATACCTCAGTAAATTGGAGTTTTTGTAGCAACCAAAGTGGATATTGGGAACCTAGTCAATGTGGGGTAAAACCCAATAATATAAATGTATCATGAAAAATAAGATCATGAGTTTCCTCCATTTGGTGTACAATGAGAATTGGCCCAAGAACATCCTTATAGGCATTCCCTTAGTGGCTACCCACGACAAATATAATCAATACTGCTGCCAATGGCCCTACTAGCCACAACACTCATTCAGGATCCATCAATCATAGCCATTAAGGCCCCATACACTACAACCATTCATGACCTAGTTCATCCATAAATTCCTTGAATTCATATGAATAATATATAGTCATTAACAACTCAATTGGAATCGATGGAGGTATGAGGTGTGAAGATATAGTATGAAATGATGTCTCACCATGAATGTGTAGATCTGAGTCTAACCAAATAATTATTGGGAATCCCATATTTCTTGTTTTTAATGTTTCAAGAGACCCAAATCAGTACCAGATGCATTAAATACATCCCAATGATCCCATGATGGGAACCCCTTAAAAGCGTTAGGTGGTGAAACTCATATTCTTCATGGAAGCCCAATATGAAATTGCATATGTGAGGTACAAAAGTTTGTCGGCTCCATTAATCATAGGGTTTGAAGACATCCGTTATAAATTTCTCTTCAACACCCCCTCAACATATCATAATACAATAGTCATTAAACTATCAATGAATAAGCAATGTGATAATCAAATTGGGTTTTATTTCATTGCTCTATGGAAAGGAATGACATACTCCTTAAACATACCACTCACTCTAGATGAGTTGTTTCCCATTAGTATAGAAAATATTCGTGGTGAGTTTTGTAAAATTCTTATCCTTATGAAATAAAGTTGAGGGTTTCATGACCTATCCAAAATTTCATGAAGGGAAGAAGACTCGATCACGAAGACAAAATCTGAAGCATGTGTATTAAAATCAACACAAGGAAGTACATTAAGTAATGTATAGGCCACTAATTAAACTCTTATGAAAGACCATGTACCCACTCCCTCTTCAAATCCTATAGAATGTCGTGCAGATCTACTGATTAAGCATAAGAAACAATTCCCACCTTGTTAGGATGATCAATGAATGTAGAGGAAAAAACACTTTAATGGGATGAAAAACAATTTCTATTCTTTTCAAAATAGCCATGTCCCATGATACATCAAGTCAACATTTGAAAAATATATATTGATGTTTATAAATACCAGTAATCCCAAAAAAATGGTGAATACGTTCTCCCCATTTATTTCCCCTAACATAATGTACCAAGGAATCATATTAAGGATTTTTTTTTGAAAAGACCTATGGAAACAGATTGTGGACTCTACCAATGGGGAAAAAATATCAACCATAGGTTGCTTATATTTCAATCAGTAATTTAGAGGAGGAAAATGATTCCTATTAAGGTAATAGAAATATTGGAAAAAAATTCTGTGAATTGATGGTCAAATAATGGTCAACTAAACTCTTGTTATTCTCTAAATAATTCACAAACATCCAAATCTTCCCATGGATGCTTCCGCTACAATACAACCAACATCATCAACATATCATTCATTGGAATCCCAGTACTCAAAAAAGTGATAAATCCATATGGGTAATAAAAAAATATAGAAGATGATCTCATGTCAAGTACATGGTTATCCTTGGCCTTAAATACATCATTCATATAGTCCTAGATGAATGGGCACCACCCTCCAAATGGAAAAAGGGTCTACCACCAAATAAATTTATCGTCAAATGAGGAGTTGATTTTTTTATTCCATTAATATAATTGAATTAAATAATCCGTTTTCAAATGATTAGAAGGATTATGAACTTGAGTCCCTTAAACATTTTTGGGAAATAGGGAAGGAGGTTTTCTTAATCGAGGATATAGGGGAAGACACAAACGTGATAGGAGTCACTACTCTAACCGCACCCTTTCTCGAACTATATATTTGGATGAAACCTAAGAGAGATCTACCCTATTGGCCCATTAGGATTAATAATGTTCTCCCACACATTATATGGTCTAACATGACAAGATCATCCTCGAAGATTGGCTATAGGATACACAACCACCTAATCCAACTTAGAGCATAGGCATACCTGTTGACCTAATCCACAAGGGATGGAAGCACTTTCATCTCTTATTTTAAGGGATGACCCATCTACATCAGGAACATCGTAATCCTATAGAAATTATGAAGTAACGTCCACATGATGTAAAAAATAGACCTATGTATCACAATTATGATGTTTTAAAGTGGTTATCCTAAGATAAAACCATGTTATCTATCCAAGATTCCATGAGTCTATCAAAATATCATTGAGAGAATGTATCGAGGACTTTTGGTGCCCTCATGAATATTATGTGTTGGTTTCTATAGATGACTGATAAAACAGTATTTTGTTGAATATTTTATTGATAATAAATGATATAAATTACCCACATTGTGCTAAATATGTTTATTTATAAAATAATTGGGATATGATCATTCATTTGAAAATTTGGTGAAAATTCCAGTTTTACCCTTTATAGTGCACTGTAGTATTTTGATAATATATATTTTTATATTTATCATTGTAATTTGATATTTTGTAACAGTGTCCCTAACGTAATGTTCTACAACTTTAATTCAGGACAATAGAGCTTAAAAGGTAATTTGGATGAAGTAAATGGGACATTAATCCAATGGTGGGCTGGACTCGGCAGAATGGACATGGGTTCCGTATTTGGGACATAGCTTATTCATACAGTATTGGATTAAGCCCATATGTTGAGAGGAGCTCGGGGATTCATTTTCCCACAAATCATTCTTATGGAAGAAGAGCTGGTTCACACGTTTTGGAGGTCAAATGGGCGGTTCAAGTTGTATTAAAATATTTGGCCGAGATTTCCCATTCACATTTGAAACCTCTTTAAACCTAGCCTCCCCTCCACTCTATAAAATGGATTTTTTATCATTTGGAGGGGTTGGGACTTGAATTAGGAGATTTGAGGCAGAGGAGAATTTGTTTCACTCAAATTCTCCAACCATTGTAAGAGGGGTGGATCTTGAAGCAAGGATCCCCTCATCGAAGCCTCCTTCTCTTCTTCATTTTGTAATGTTTTCATTTGTGTAATAAAATTCATTGTTCTTCTTTTATTTCTTCTCTTTTATTCTGTCTTGTTTAAATTTCTTATTCTCTTAATCTTCCTCTTTGGGCTGGAATTCTTGAGTAGAAGCATTATTGGGTTATACCCATTATAAACCTTTGCACATGCAAAACGCTTCTACGATGATTATGCCACCCATGGAAGAGTAGTCTTTTAGTAATCGATCTATTTTCTACCCTCTTCATTTAATTATTTTGAATCAATGAGAAAATTTAATTCATATAATATGATCCATGAATTGTGTTTTTAAATTACAAGAAACTAAGAAAGAAATTGAACAATTAACACAAAAACACGCCAGGTCGGGATTGTGTGTAAATTGTGAGAGCGGAATCTTAATCGGTAATAAAAGACCACATGGGATAAATTTGTAGAGTTAAAATATAATCCCTGAACACAATTCATCCTCATTTCCAGAATGTATATTTTCTCTAATTAACCACAGAATATAAGATATCCTTAGAACAACAATCAAAGCAGGGTGTTGCGATTGCGTGTTCCGAAGCTAGCCTATGGTTTAAGTAATTTCATCTTTGTGGTTAAGTTAACTCTCGTAGGGTACGAGGGATAAAAAATTAGGGGATCATAATTAAGTGGATATTTATTTAAATGATAATGAGTAATAATTGAATGAAGAGGTAGAGTTATATCTATTACGCCTTTTAAAATAGATTTCTAAAAAAACATCTTCTTGTTGTGTCATTCTAATCGAAATTAATTTCAAAACTAAAAACAAAACAATATACAATCTTCTTCCAGCAAACTTCTTCTAGATTCATAAACTATAAAAACCCCAATCCTTTAAAGTAGTGTTTTTATTTTATTCTCTTTTATTTTATTTTTATAATACCTTTAATAAGTTGTTAAATTCACTTCCTCCTTTGAGAGACAACCTTGGTCAGCCACTCTGCTGCACCTATGTACCCAAAAATCACATTAATCATTTGAGGGCGCCCACGACAGCGCTCTATCAAATTGGCGCCGTTTATGGGGAGGCAAGTTATTATTTCATCCAATTAGAGGTATTTATTTTATTTTACATTTTATTCTCTTCCTCTCTTCTTTCTTCCTTCTTTACCCAATCTGATTTTTCTTCTTCTTCTTTTATTTTCTTCTACTTTTTTTGGACCATCAACTCAAACTTCTCAGTTTTATTTTACTATGGTCCACTTTCATTCTTTTCATTTTTATTTGATCTATGGCACGAACTAATCCCGAAGGTCTCTCAGATCTTGACCCTGAGATTAAACGTAGCCTTAGGGCACGAATCAGATATTCTCAATCCACGGGATGTTTCAATATTCAACCAGTTGGTGAATTCCTCTCTTCTAGAAACATTGAAATTGGAAGAAATTCAAATTCAAACATAAAAGAATAACCAATGGCTGAAAATAATGCAAATGAACTTAATAGAACCATTCTAGAATTGGCTGCACCTGATATTAACTATCAACCAAATTGTATTGCATACCAAAATCTCGAATCGGACTTTGAACTAAAATATGGGTTAATTCACTTACTTCCAAAGTTTCATGGCCTCTCTAGTGAGGATCCCAATAAACATTTGAAATAATTTAATGTGGTGTGATCAACCCTTAAACTACGAAATATTTCTGAAGATCAAATCAAATTAAGATCATTCCCATTCTCACTTGATGGAGCTGCAAAAGACTGGATGTGTTATTTACAACCTGAAGATGTAACTTGTTGGAACAATTTGAAACGTCTTTTCTTGCAGAGATTTTTTCCAGCATCAAGGACCACTTCCATTCGAAAGGAGATATCGGGGATCAAGAAAGCACAAGGGGAGTCAATGTATGAGTACTGGAAGCGATTCAAGAAGTTCTGTGCAAGCTGCCCGCATCACCAAATCAGTGAGAAACTCCTCATTCAGTACTTCTATGAAGGACTCACACCCATGGAGAGTAGCATGGTGGATGCTGCGGCTGGAGGAGCATTGGTGGACAAGACACCAGTAGCTTCACGTGCGTTGATCGACAAGATGTCCCAAAACTCCCACCAATTTGGTGATAGAGGTACACCACATGTCAGGGGAGTACATCAGGTAAGTCCTTCCTCTCTTGAAAGTCATTTTATTGATACCAAGTAGGAAGAATTGACCACTATGGTGAGGCAGATTGCTTTGGCACAAAAGACATCTCTACCCCCTCTTTCAAGGCCTTGTGGTATTTGCACTGAGATAATCCAACCAACTGATTGTTGCCCACAACTCCATGAAACAGAAGATTGTGCAGCAGTGTTCCCTGGGAGACCATATCAGCAGCAACAACAACAACCATATCCCCAAAAGAAGTTTGATCCAGCATACAACCAAGGGTGGAACGATTAGTCGGACATGAGGTATGGCTCTGGACAACAACAAAGGCCCCCTTTTCAACCAAACTTCCAGCAGCCTCCGTCTTACCAGAAGGGTTTCCAACAACCCCAAAGGAGATTTGAAGCTCAAACATCAACAAGACAGCAACAAGGGAATCCCCCACCCGAGGTAGATTCTAACACTGATGACCTTTTGAAGCAAATTGTTCTTAATCAATAGAATGAGCTAAAGTGTCAAGGTTCAGAGCTGAGGGAGTTGAAGACTCAAATGAGCCAGATTTCCACTGCCCTCCATGAACTTGTATGTAAGAATTCCCGAAATCTACCATCCCAACCCACTGCAAATCCAAAGGGGAATGTTAGTTCCATCACATTGAGAAGTGGGAAGAAAATGAACGATACATCTGTACCTACCATTCCACCGGGATTCACCTCAACTCCAGTGAAGCCACATTCCATACCAACTGATGAGAAATCCAAGGAGAAAGATAAAGGTAAGAAAAAGATTGATGATGTTCCTCCTAAACCCCTTCCTTTTCCAAATAGGGTTGTTCAAACAAAGAATATGGCTGAAGAAGCAATGAAAAAGGATGTTTTGGACACATTCAAGCGTGGGGAGATCAACATTCCTCTACTTGAAGCCATTAAGAAAATTCCAAGGTATGCCAAATTCTTAAAAGAACTCTGCACCAATCGAAGAGGGCTCAAGGGAAATGAGTGGATCAACCTTGGAAGGAATGTCTCGGAACTCATCACACCAACTCTAGAAATTCCAACAAAGAGCAAGGATCCCGGGACATTCACTATCCCATGTACCATAGGGGAGTTGCACTTATCTGATGATCTTTGTGATTTAGGAGCTTCAATAAATGTGATGCCTCAATCTGTATTCTCTTCCTTGCAGGTTGGTGAGATGAATCCAACAAGAGTAGTGGTGAAATTGGCGAATAGAGCTACGCCATATCCAGCGGGAGTCCTTGAGGATGTACTTGTCCGGGTAAGAGACATGATCTTTCCAGCAGACTTCTATGTGCTTAACATGGAGGATGATCAGGTAAGTTCTCATGACCCCATTATCTTAGGTAGGCCCTTCCTCATAACTCCAAAAACTATCATAAATGTCATTGAGGGTACACTTTCCATGGAACTTGGAGATGAAGTTGTGATATTTAATGTTATGGATTCCATGAAGTACCCCTCAGAGGACCATTCTGCTTTTGTTATCACCCATTTTGAACCACCAAATAAAAACTCCATAGAATATGGTTTTCCTATGCTTAGTGAGATTATGAGTATTGGTTCAAGTTTGATGTCTAAGAGAACTTCCAAACATGTTGCTGATACACAATCCTTTCTTGGATTTGATTTTGATGTGGATTCATATTCTGATTTTAATCATGTTCACTCTGATTATGACATGGATGTTGAGTATGCTGATGGATTTGATGCTTTATTCTCTGATTGTGATGATTTTTATTCTGATACTGATGTTCAATGTGCAGATATGTCTGTTGCATCAATTTCTCCATCCATACATCACCCCCTACATTGGAACTCAAGCCATTTCCCCCAAATCTTAAATATTCATACTTGATGAGTGGTGATAGATTACCTGTTATCATTTCTAACAATCTCTCTTTTGAACATGAAGTAATTTTTTTGAATCTATTAAGAGATAACATTAGGGAAATTGGTTGGACATTGGCAGAAATATCAGGTATTAGCCCCTCCATTTGCATGCATATGATTCTCTTGGAGGATGGGGCTAAACCGGTGAGGCAACCACAAATGAGACTCAATCCAACACTTTTGGTGGTTGTTAAAAAAGAAGTTGAAAAATTGCTCGAGGCAGGTATAATCTATCCTATTTCAGATTCTCAGTGGGTAAGTCCAATTCAGGTTGTGCCTAAGAAAACTGGTTTCACTATTTTAAAAAATGAAAATGATGAGTTAGTTCATGTGAGAGTTCAAAATACTTGGCGAGTGTGTATTGATTATAGGAAACTGAATCAATACACTCGTAAGGACCATTTCCCACTTCCATTCATTGACCAGAGGCTTGAGAGACTTGCATGTAGGACGCATTATTGCTTCTTGGATGGGTTCTCTGGCTATTTTCAGGTTCCCATTGCAGTAGAGGACCAGGAGAAGACGACATTCACCTGCCAATTCGGTACCTTTGCTTATAGAAGGATGCCATTTAGACTTTCCAATGCCCCAGGTACCTTCTAGAGATTCATGGTGAGTATTTTCTCATATTTCATTGAGACCTACATGAAGGTATTTATGGATGATTTTACAGTTTATGTATCCTCATTTGATGATTGTCTCTTTAGTTTGAGTGATGTGTTACATCGTTGTATTGAGAAGAATCTGGTCTTAAATTTTGAAAAATGTCATTTCATGGTCGAAAAGGGAATTGTCTTAGGTCATATAGTCTCACAACATGGCATTGAAGTTGATAAATCTAAGGTAGACATTATTTCATCCCTTCCATATCAAACATGTGTGTGTGATGTTCGATCATTCCTTGGACATGATGGATTTTATCGACGCTTCATCAGAGATTTTAGTAAGATCGCTCTACCCTTATCTCGATTGCTTCAAAAAGATATTGACTTCAATTTTTATGATTCATGCAGGGTATCATTTGTTGAGCTAAAGATGTGTCTGACCACTCCACCGATCATACAGCCCCCGCGGTGGGACCTTCCATTTGAGATTATGTGTGACGCCTCCAACTTCGCGGTTGGAGCAGTCTTATTTCAGAGGGTGGAAGGACGTTCACATGTGATTGCCTATGCATCAAGGACATTGGATTCATCCCAATCAAACTACAAACCACAGAAAAGGAGTTTATTGCTGTCATATTTTCTTTAGATAAATTCCGTTCATATTTATTGGGCTCTAAAGTAGTTGTTTTTTCTGACCATGCAGCTTTGAGGTACCTCTTGAAGAAGCCAGATGAAAATCCACGACTTATCTGTTGGATGCTCCTTCTTCACGAGTTTGACCTTGAGATAAAGGACAAGAAGGGGTCATAGAATTTGGTGGCGGACCACATGAGTAGGCTTACTCACACACTAGAGGATGACACCTTCGACCAGGTACCACTTCGGGACACTTTTCCTGATGAGCATCTTTATTCCATCTCAGGTACGCATCCTTGGTATGCTGATTTAGTGAACTGCATTGTTTCCTCTGAAATCCCTGCAAATTTAAAGAAATATCAAGTCTAAAAATTAAAAAGTGAGTCTAGGTATTATGTGTGGGATGATCCTTACCTCTGTCGCATGTGTAGTGACCAAGTCATTAGGCGGTGTGTTCCCGATCATGAGTTTGAGTCTATTTTTCATTTATGCCATACACTTGCTTGTAGTGGACACTTTGGACCCCAAAGGACAGCTAGGAAGGTTTTGGACTCTGGATTATATTGGACTAGATTGTTCAATGATGCCCATGTGTTTTTTAAGTCTTCTCTCGTTGCCAACACACTGGGAATATTTCTAGGAGACATGAGATTCCCCAACAACCCATACTATTCTGTGAGATTTTTGATGTATGGGGAATTGATTTTATGGGTCGTTTTCCTAGTTCATTTGGATTTTTTTTATATTTTGGTTGATGTTGATTATGTGAGTAAATGGGTGGAGGACAAGGCCACCAGGACTGACGATTCTCATGTTTTTGTGGACTTTGTCAAAGAACATATTTTTTGCAGTTTTGGAGTACCAAAGGCCATCATCAGTGACCAAGGGACACACTTTTGCAATAGAAATTTTTCATCCCTCCTTCGGAAGTATGGGGTGACACAAAAAACATCAACACCATACCACTCCCAAACAAATGGTCAGGCTGAGGTTTCAAATCATGAGTTGAAACAAATATTGGAGAAAATAGTGCAGCCAAATAGGAAGGATTGGCGAAAGCACTTGGATGATGCATTGTGGGCTTATAGGACAGCATACAAGACACCCATTGGTATGTCCCCATTTAGGATTGTTTTTGGGAAAGCATGTCATCTCCCAGTGGAAGTCGAGCATCGGGCATATTGGGTTATAAAAAAATGCAACATGGATTTTGCCCAAGCTGGAATTCAAAGAATGTTGCAAATTCAAGATCTTGAGGAGATTCGACTGTCATCATATGAGAACTAAAGGCTCTACAAGGAATGATCAAAAGCAGCTCATAAAAAATGATCCATGAAAGGGAGTTTCATGTTGGAGAGAAAGTCCTTCTCTACAGTTCACGACTGAAGCTGATGCCTGGTTAGTTACATTCCAGATGGTTAGGTCCTTATATTGTATATAATGTTTTTCCTTATGGTGAAGTGGAGATCACACAAGAGGACACTGAAAGGAGATTTACAGTCAATGGGAAACGATTGAAGAGATACATTGAGGGACTTCCTACTGATGCAGTGGATTTTATCACACTGCATGACCCCATCATCACTTGAGCACATCAGGATGTTCCTAACCCTTTCACTTTTATATTATTTGTCCAATTTAAAAATTCTGCATTTCATGTGCATATATCATTTCATGGGTTCACATTGAGGACAATTCAATATTTGAAGTGTGGGGGAGGGAACCTTTTAGTTTAGTAATTTAAATTGTTTTCCTATTTAAAAAAAACCAAAAACTTTTTTTGTGTGTTTTTCAAATTTTGTGTGTTTATTTTTCAATTTTCATTATGTTTTTGAAATTTTTGAGCTGAAATGATTCTCATCACAATTTTGAAATGCATATAAATGAGTGAAACGATTTATCCCTTGAAACTAAGCTTAAATGAATGGTGAAATGACTTTGTTTCAAGTTCAAATATTTAGTAATTTCATGAAAAGTACACTGAATTTTGAATCCCATGCCACATATCACTGTCTTTATATTTGAAATCACTTTCCTTTAAGGCTTTTGAACCATTATTTTCATATTCTTTACATTCAACTCACTTCTTGAGAGAACCGAACCATGCTTGATTTAACCAGAATTTGATCTATTCCTGTCAAAACTTGAGGGTTTGAGGTACATATGTTTAAATGATTGAGGAATTTGTTTGGTATTAAAGACCCTATTTCAAAGAATACTTTTTTATAATGTCCTACCTCGAATATTTAATCCTTGTATCCCTTATAAGCCATGCACAAACTATTAGGTTAGCCACATTACAAGCCAATTTTCCTTATCCATCCAACTCTTGAAGTGAAATTGCATAATCTATTTGAGCTTAAGTGTGGGGGAAGCTGTCTTGTGTTGTGCCACCACATTCTGTGATACTTTGGGTGGAAAATCAAATTCTGAAGAGGTGTGTTTTCTACTGAAGTAATCCATTATATTGAAAGTTTTTCCTTTTCTGGAGCTTTCATGACAAGTGGAGCTGTGCCTTTTTTTGTGCTTCTAATTGAGGTGGAAAGTTGTGCCCATCTGGAGCTTTCAAGAAAATACTGTTTGAGAAGATTGAAATTTTTGATGCTCAAACGATGAATGGTGTAAAACTTTCATGACTTTTCATGATGATGGAGCTATATTTATACTATGTGGATTGAGGAGAAGACCATATTTATGTGAAAATTAGATTAGTGCAATTTTTCTTCAATAAGAGTCAAGCCCTCCTCATTCAGCCTCAAAATTTTTCACATCTTAATCCTACCAACCGAAAGCCACAGAAAAACCCTAAAAAGTACTCATGATAAACATATTTCCTTGACTCACGTCGGGTGGCGATGTAGAAATTTATCAAGCCTATGGTGACCCGTGTATGAGTTTGGATGAGAAAGACATTGAAAAAAAAATTGATATTTGAGTGATGAGAGAAAATTCAAGCGAGGTAAGTGTTTTGTGAATGGGAGGATAAATGAAGTGGAAATATATTTAATGATATAAATTGAGAACTTGAAATAAGGTTTTTTATGAGGCATGATATCTTTTGATTCTTGGTGTGAAATTGATTGATCTCAAGGAGATGTGTTTTAAAATTGATTTTGATTTGATATTGATGTTTACTTAATATGAGATTTTGCTCAAGAGTGCAAACGGGTAAGTTTGGGGGAGTTGATAAAACACTATTTTGTTGAATATTTTATTGATAATAAATGATATAATTTCCCCACATTGTGCTAAATATGTTTAGTTACAAAATATTTGGGATTGATCACTCATTTGAAAATTTGGTGAAAATTCCAGTTTTACCCTTTATAGTGAACTATAGTATTTCGAAGATAAATATTTTTATATTTATCATTGTAATTTTAAATTATGTAACAGTGTTACTAACTTAATTTTCTACAACTTTCATTCAGGACACTAGAGATAAAAAGTGAATTTTGATGGAGTAAATGGGACATTAATCAAATGGTGGGCTGGACTCGGTAGAATGGACATGGGTTCTGTATTTGGGCCATATCTTCTTATCCGGTCTTGGAATAAGTCCATATTTTTAGAGGTGCTCGGGGATTCATTTTCCAACAAATCATCCTTATAGAAGGAGATCTGGTTCACGCGTATTGGAGGTCAAATGGGCGGTTCAAGTTGTATTAAAATATTTGGCCATGATTTCCCATTCACACTTGAAAACTCTTTAAACCTAGCCTCCCCTCCACTCTATAAATTAGAGTTTTTCTCATTTGGAGGGGTTGGGACGTGCATTAGGATATTGGAGGAAGATGAGAATTTGTTTCTCCCAAATTCTCCAACCATTGTAAGAGGGTTAGCTCATGAAGCAAGGATCCCCTCATCGAATCCTCCTTCTCTTCTTCATTTTGTAATGTTTTCATTTGTGTAATAAACTACTTTGTTCTCCTTTTATTTGTTCTCTTTTATTCTATTTTGTTTAAAGTTATTCTTCTCTTAATCTTCCTCTTTGGGCTGGAATTCTTGAGTAGAAGCGTTATTGGGTTATACCCATTATAAACATTTCACATGCAAAACGCTTCTAC
Organism: Viscum album; assembly: GCA_963277665.1. Taxonomy (NCBI): domain Eukaryota; kingdom Viridiplantae; phylum Streptophyta; class Magnoliopsida; order Santalales; family Viscaceae; genus Viscum; species Viscum album. The sequence continues at coordinate 2,077,280,309 of OY728143.1, read as the reverse complement.
GATGATTACGCCACCCATGGAAGAGTAGTCTTTTAGTAATCGATGTGTCTTCTACCATATTCATTTAATTATTTTGAATCAATGAGCTACTGTAATTTAAACAATATGATCCATGAATTGTGTTTTTAAATTATAAGAATATAAGAAATCAATTGAACAATTAACACAAAAACACGTGAGCTGGAGATTTTGTGTAAATTGTGAGAGCGTAATCTTAATCTGTAATAAAAGACCACATGGGATAAATTTGTAGAGTTCAAATATAATCCCTAAACACAATTCATCCTCATTTCCAGAATGGATATGTTCTCTAATTAACCACTAAACATAAGCTATCCTTAGAACAACAATCAAAGCAGGGTGCTGCGATTGCGTGTTCCGAAGCTAGCCTATGGTTTAAGTAATTTCATCTTTGTGGTTAAGTTAACTCTCATAGGGTTCGAGGGATACAAAATTAGGGGATCATAATTAAGTGGATATTGATTTAAATGATATTTATTAATAATTGAATGAAGAGTTTGAGTAAGATTTATTAGTCCTTTTAAAATAGATTTCTAAAAAAACATCTTCTTGTTGTGTCATTCTAATTGAAATTCAGTTCAAAACTAAAAACAAAAAAATATACAATCTTCTTCCAGAAAAAATCTTCTAGATTCATAAAATATAAAAAACCCAATCCTTTAAAGTAGTTTTTTTATTTTATTCTCTTTTATTTTATTTTTAGAATACCTTTAATAAGTTGTTAAATTCACTTCCTCCTTTGAGAGGCGACCTTGGTCAGCCACTCTGCTGCACCTAATTACCCCAAAATCACATTAATCATTTGAGGGTGCCCATGACAGCGCTCTAGCAATGATGTGTATCATATGGATAATGATATCCTAGAATTCCATAATTTGATATCATTTGTAGACTTAGACAATGCTTCTATCATACAATTACACATCAAGACCTGGTATATATCCAGCAACATAAATAACATTGATATCTGATGTCCCTTCATTGAAAATGAATCATGGGTCAAAATAAATCAAATATGGACACCTCTCTGACTTGGATTCAATGAATCTAACTTTTCCCCATATTCCCCGATATTAAATAATTTTGAAAATACTAATAAAAACACACTTAGTGTAATGAATCTCATTACTTAGTTTGGAGATGTTGTATGTAATTATGTATTTATGGTAGTTAAGTAGGATACATCATTCAATTAACTATTGGGAAGACCATTTATATGTTAGCATGTGTCCATACCCTCATCATTCCACCAAATCATCAAATATTCTATGAAGCGAAAAATATTTTCATTTCATGATGAAAAATCCTCATCGAAATCTTGAGAGTCATAGTATATAGATGTCAGGTTATACCATATAAAGGATAACAATCCATGATAGATGATGTCATTCAGATCAATTCCCCCAATTGTCTAGAGATGATCTTGATTAATCTTATCAGATATCTCAGTGCATAGTACATGCTCCACATTAATCAAATTGAAGAGGTTGGTTAATATCCAATCAGGAATATAGTAACATATGTGTTTCAATTACGACACATGGGATATATGGCGCTGAAGATGTTTCCAAATCTCTATGTAATAGTAAAGTTCTAGATGAAAATTTCTTCATTCTAGCTCCTTTTATCCATAAATCATGGATACGTAAGATGGTCTAAGAAAATTTTTAATGAAAATAGGAGAAAATGAAGAGGCACAATTTTTGTTATTGATTTCTCCTTCTGAACCCCAAATGGAATTATACTGGTAGGAGAGGCCAAAATTGTTCCTTTATCTTTTGGATGTCTAAATATTGATTCACATAATCCCTCTGTGGAAATTAATTCATCACCTACTCCCCAAGAATATTTGAAAGAGGAAAATCATGAGGAAGAGAAATAAGTTTATGTTGTTAGGGATTCCCCTAAAATTTATGATGAGGTTGTCTCCACCACTATGGAAAAGATCAAAGAGGTATATATGGTTAAAGAAGAACAACTGAACCCCAATTTAATTAGTGAATCCATGAATTAATAAGAATAGGATGTGTATAAATCATTCCTAAAGTAACAACATGACATGATTTCCTATAATTACAAAGTGATTACAGTCCATGGCCTCGAGGTGGACACCCACCAATTGGTTTTCCAAAATATCATTGGTGAAAAAACCAAGTATCCATAAGAACGCACCTGACTCTAACCACAAAAATTGAGGTTGAATTATAAAAAATCATCAACATTGAATTCATATGAGAGGTACAATATCCAAAATTTGTTGAAAAAATATTTCCTAAATATTATAATAGAGGTAAAATAACGTATACATAGAATTTAGTGATACCAAATGAAATAATATGAATGAAGACTTCCCTATTTTGATAATAGAACTCATAGTTGTTGCAATAGTTGGTTGTAATACCCTCTCCTCTATGGATGGATATCCAATGTCCATGAAAATTAGGATTCCCTAGAAGAATAAAAATCCACATCCTTCAGTGCACCCAAGGATTATTCTTCGATTATTTAATACCATATGTCTTGAAGGATGTTGATGTTGCGTACTAATGTTCTTTGAACCACATAATTAAAAATCATCCTAGTAATGTTGGTACAATTCTATATTGACGATATATTGGTCATGTCCCAATAATGTTTAGACCACCCAGTTGAACTCAAAATAATCTTCAACATGCTACGACAACATAGTCTAAAGATAAACCCCTTGAAATATGCTTTTGGGGTGACCTTGGAGATGTATCTCAACATTGATGAATGTTGTCAAGGTATTGAAGATGACCCTAATAAATAAATCAATCCTTAGCATGTCACCTCTTTGAAACCTCAATGTGTTGATAGGGATTCATGTAAACATTAACTACATCTACTCTTTCTTATCCAACCACACAAGAAAGTGCTTTCCCTTCCACAGATTGAAAAAAACGGGTTCAATTATCAATTGACCGATGATTTCCCGGAGGAATTTTAAACCCTTAGGGAATAAATCCTGAGTCCACTAGTATTAATTACACATATTGGGGGAAATATTATCATCATATATGTGAAAACTCAAGACAAATCACTTGGGGGATTTGATGCACAATATAACAATTCTGGGAATGAAAAAACATTTATTATCTCAGTGGAACCATGATTGATGTTGAGACTCATTATTTAGATATCCTGAAGAGATTCCTAGCATTAACCTTCACAATTAAAAAATTTGGGCACCACCTTCAAAACCACATGGTCTTATTTGTATCTCAAAATAACCCACTCAAATTCATACTAACCTATCCAATATTTAAAGGACACCTATCACTAGGACCAGTTATTCTGAAACAATTTGGTTAACAATTTATGCCTATTAAAGAAATTAACTGACATGCCTTGGACGATTTTTGTACATAAAACCCATCTGCAGAAGCGACAGCATTAAATAATGAATTTCTAGATCAATATATATTATATTATTATGGTTCCCGAAAGTGTGGAAAAGTAATTTTGATGGAGTATCTATGATCACAATGATGAGAGGGATAGAAGAACCTACGCCCAACAAGGTTTAGTTTCGAATCATTCTTATCTATCCGATAAATGAACTTTTATGTTACTTCTTCCTACTATTAGAGATTTGTTCCAGAAACGATTTAGAATATTTGGATTTCATTGAATTACTAACATTGGAAATCCAAATATTGATGGACCACCTAGAGAGAAGAGGTGATTCAGAGTTGGTATTCATGTAGATTAACATGGATTACAGCATCAGTAAATAAGATCGAGTCCCCCTACATTACTATGATTGAGAGTTAATGATGTAGTTCAACTAACCAACACTGACTCAAGTATCGTGACCATAGAATTACCATTCAAATTCATTGGCTAATGTATCTATCACTATGTAATATCCAAACTAGGATGAAACAATCATCATCATTTCCCATAAAAAATAGTCCAACCTTTTCTTCAAATATGATAGGAAGAGATTAAGTAATTCATCCCTATCTGTAAATAATATGTTCATTGGGTGGATGAATTTATTCCTTAACTACCTTCAAAATGAATTACTCTAACTAGATAGGGCTATGAAAGAAAAAATCTGATGGAGATAAAACCTTTTCACCCTTTTTGATAGCACAAATCATTAGAATGTTTTTTTGTTAACAAGGCTTCAATGGAGACATTATCAGAAGTATTGATAGAGAAGTGAATGTGGATGTTATAGAATAAGTACATGCCAAATCCTATGGAACCTAACAATCTGGGATCAATAATTCCCAAAAATATGAATGCTTTGGTACTACTGGACAACTACTACACTAGAATTCACTGAATTCATAAGGAAATTTCATTCCCTATTTATGCATGTAAAAATTATCCATCAACCCGAAAATTTATACATAAATCTCGGTAATCCATGACATTTTTTATATTTGGAATTGACGTTGTGGGGCCATACCCTCCATATATGACCAAGAAGATCAAATATATCATGACTCCTACTAATTTATTCTTCAAATGGTAATATGGGATACCTCTCAACAAATTGGGAGAAAATGTAATTGGTAGTTTCATGAAAACTAAAATAATTACTAGATTTTGTTTCCCTAATACAATACTGATGGAAAATGAAATAGATTTTGGTTCTACTGAGATGGATAATCTATACTGAGGGTACAATACAAAATTCTACCATTCATCGTGCTATCAGGAATTAGCTAATGGATAGATAGAGGACTTCAATAAGAACTTTTTCTTAAAAAAACTATAAGATGGTTCATAAAGATTATAATTTATACCCTAACAAGTTATTACATGCCTTATGAATTACTAGAGAATAATCAATTCAGTCACAAAGGTGACCCCTTTTTCATTGGTCTGTATAATATAAGCACTACTAACCAATGATGTATAGTTTCCATTGAACCCATTTACCATCTACAAGCAGGCATTAATGAATGATAAATCCAAGAAATGATTTGAGGAGTTGGATATACTGGATAAAAAATATTTCACACCTTGAATCACTTCGAATTTTATCAAAGTTAAATGGCGTGATCCTTTAATAAGATGACCAGACTCTATTCATTTATCCAATGATAATTGTTACCTTTCAATGGAACTCTAATTATTCAAAAAAAGAGTCATCCAAAAATGATCCAATGTGGGAGGGTCTCTATTACATATATAAATTTATCTATTAAAGATATTATTATTTAATCTTTCAAGAAGGGGAAATTATTACAAATCCACCAAATGAATGGTTTACAATGATGAATTCTGTGTAATGACGTGACGATCTTCATAACCACATGACATTAAAATTCATATCACCATATATTTCCCATCATCTAGAAATTAATAAATGTTTTGGTATTTATCACATGACCTAAAAAGGCATAGGATCTCACCCCAGCTGCAAGACATTAAACTACCCAACATCATTTTCCTCATTTCATGATGATAGACCACACAATATATGGTCTTAGTCTTTGGACCCAAAAAACTGTGGGACACCATTCTTCATCGCTCAGTGACATTAAGAATCATGGTTATTGTCTCTCCCATTTCATGTTAGGAACCCCTAATGTACACTAATTTTTGGCACTCCTTTAGTTCCCTAAAAAACCTCCATCTTTAGTATAAGTAATAATCACTCCCCTTTAACCCCTCAGTGGTTCAACATGACCACTTGGCCATACAAGAGAAAGAAAAATTAGTAAGAACCAATGCATAAACCCCAATCACATCATTTACACTCCAAAATATAATTTTGGACCATTTATACATATAAGACCATAATTTTAACATCCTTACCACATGAAAATAAATTTCACATCCAACATATTTATCACATGTTGGTAAAAATAATGTTATATTCAAGAACTAGTGGTGGATGTATTCTTACACTAATTGGATATGTAGTGACACCTAGATCTCCAATCTAGAGTCCAATAGAAAAAAAACATTTCTTATTTCCCTGTGTATGAATTATATTGGTACATGGATAATTTTGAAGAACTATAAGTGTATTGATTCTCATTTCGAAAAATATTTAGTGAAACCCAATTCATATTCCATAGTCTATCTAAAATACCTTTTTCTCATCCGGTGACCCGCGTCCTTACAACAGGATTTTAAACTACACTGTCATCACCCTTTCTATTTGATGTTATGATGAAATATTCTCCAATAACTATATGTGGATTGATTATCATTCGAATAAGAAATGTATTGATGCATGAATCTTTAATCTCATGTCGAGGAATTCCCCCAAACAAAAATTCACCTTTTCCATGTGTTGGTACTAGATCATGACATGGAACAATTATAGAGCATATGGATTGATTCTTATTATGATGAGATGAATTTTGATGCATAGTCCTAATGTCCATACCTAAACCATAATTCTATAAAATTAGTTATTCACATTTTCCTTATTTCAAATCCCTAGGAATGTGTTAAAAATATAAAGAACTACATGTGGATTGATTCTTATTCCAATGATATATGTAGTGACTCAAGGATATCCAATATTATGTCCCACCAAAGATAAATAGAATCTCATTTACCGTAAGTACAAGTTAGACCTAAACGTGGAACCTTACATGAACTAGGCATGACTTGATTATCAGTCCCATGAGATACGTAATGATGCCCATATTTACATCCTAGGGACCAGTTGTAACATTTCCATTCATTTAGGATTGTTCGTCATTATCCTTAACATAAAATGTGAAACTATGTGAAACCTCAAAAAATATAGATGTCTTGATTATCTCCCTATTGAGATACACATCTAATCCTAGATTGTACCTCATATCCAATCTACCATACAAAAAAAATTCCTACCCTTCACTCTATTTCATATATTTTGTGGAAGGAACATTTTCCACTACTATTTTCACATAGAGCATTATTCACAAGGGTTATGGAGTTTTATTAAAAGTATTTCCTATGTAATTAAAGGGTATCAATTAACATTGTGTTTACAATGTTTTTGATACAAGACTATAAAAGGCACCCCAGAGGCGCTCATTAGATGACAATTAAGTGAAAAATTTCATACTGAACTTCATGTGGATGGATTATCATTCTGATGAAATATATAGTAACATCAAAATATTTAATCCTAGGCCCATATACCATAATATGTAAAATTCACCAACTCTCCCACATATGATTTAGATCTATATTAGAGGTACCAATACATGGTTCTCAATATGTTCCTGACCCCATTTTAACAGAAAAATAATTTCCTCCACACGTGAATCCAACCAAGGTTGGAATCATTATTTAAGAACTATATGTGGATATATTTTTACTTCAACAATATATGTATTGATTCTCACATCCTATACATTTTCTCATCTAACATATTCTATTCCCCTTCAGGTCGACACACCAACGTCCTTAACAGACGATGTTAAATTTCATGGGTAATTTCCTAGCCATATGATGTTAAACTGCACTCAATGAATTATGTATTCCTTGATTCTCATTATAATAAGATAGACAGTGAAACATAAGAATTATGTCCTTGTCCCAAAAATAAGGTATATAATAATTACCCCTCTGGTTCATACAAACATAGATCTATGTAGTAAATTTTAATATGGTTCCCCTCATCAAGGGTCCCACCAAGGACATATAGGTGTACCCATTCTACATATGAGTCGAATAAATGAAGGGTTCATGAAACTCATCTCCAATATTAGTTCAGTCACATCCATTGTGCTCAAACCAATCCCTTACACACCTCATACTCTCAATAATGTACACTTTTAGATATTCATAATATTTTTTAGATTAGGGTGATAGAAGGTATGATATATGAGGACTCCTTTTCATAAATATGATGTAACATACCAAAGTTTTATTTTATTAAGTAATCCAAAAAATTGGCTAGTAGTAAAAAAAATCACTATTGGACCATGCTGTAATACTCCCTAGTGAGAATTGCATAAACCATACAACATAACTGGTATCTCGACTAGTGGTAACTTTTCACATAGAAGAGGCCTCTTCCATCATCATAAGATTTGTTGAAATTTTTATGGGAAACATGTTTTGAATCCATCTACATTCATTCCTCACATATTTTTTCCTATAATATTTATCTTGATCTGAATATACTCTATGTCTATGGCCTAAAACATCCACCTTAATGTCAAAAGTATGTTGAGATGACCCTGGATCAATAAGAGATAAATCACCTATCATGTTTATAATATTATGGTCCTTGTTGTATAAACTAAAAAAATTCCCTGTATTCTTTATTCCAAATAAGAACTATACAATAAACTAATTATTCTTATTCACATAAAATTTTTTCTAAAAATACCCCTTTCATATTAAAGTATGTTCCTATAAAAAAATCTTTTCTCAGGGAAATCTGAATATCAAAACCCAAACACTACCCTTAAGTGATATAAATTATAAATTACCAAGAACTTCATTACCTGGATACACTATAACATTCCCCAAATGTATTTTGATCAAACATTCAAAAAAAAGATTTTAGCCAAAGGATTCCAATGTGGACTATTCTATAAAACACCCTAGTGGGATTTTAATAATTCATCCCTTAAAATGATTTTATCAATCATCAATAACACCATCCTTTAAAGAGACATCCTCTAACACTATATTACATTTTCCACTCACCACACATCAGATCTAGGGATCCCTAAATTACAACATAAAGTTTCTCCTCCCCCATGTAGAGATTGTATCACTTTTTTGAACAGTGTAACAAGAATGGGAAATTCATTAACCTTTCAATCGAAGATAATGTCCTCAAATTTTATAACCATTATGTTCCTGATATAATACATTAAACTAAAAACAATAATGTTTTTTTTGAATTAATTTAAAGCTTCATAACATAGCATCATAGTCACAACATGTTAAAATGTACAAAAATGTCATCACAATAAGTCATTAAGCTATATGGTCAATATATTGGTCACCTGATGTTAGACTAAATGATAATTTAACCTCTTTTAGAAAGGGCCTTCCCCCTGATATCAATGATCTATGAAAATGTACCCTTTTTCACACTATTCGATTTCATGTAGGTTTGGTTTCTTATTCATAAACAATTTGAATAATGTTGTTCCAAATATTCTCAGACACCTTCCTTTGAAAAAAACATCCATATTATTCTTGATAAATGAAAATCATAATGTTCATAAATTAGTGATTAAATACCATAATTACTATGAAATAATTTTCCTATCCTTTTTTAACACCTTGGATGGTATTGCACCAGCTGCTCACAAACTATAGGCATTTTCATCTGGAGAATGCCACTATTGAATATGATATAACATGACCCAATAATATTTTCATAATAAACTCCCAAAAAATATGTTTATACTCCAATGGTAACTTCTTCCTTCAGATATATATCCTTTATCCCAAAATGATGTTTTTTAGTTTTGGGAACCACAAAATCGTAGCACAATTTCCCCATTAAGATATCTGAAGAACGTCACAACATTTTTAGCCCATAAATCTTATTTTCTTCAATTATTTGAAAATTTATGGTCAATATTGTATGTATAAAAACACCAACCTCCCTAGTCCACCATTTCGTGACTTTAAAATGACCACAAAATGAGACATGATACTCACTCGATAGATAACTCACACTGGGAACACTTTACAAAAGTCGATTTTCAGCTCACTAAATCTAAACTTTGTAAGATTTATAGAAACAATTTACTATTAAAAATATAAAATTTGAAGAAATTTTAAGGATGAAAACCTATAACATGAGGTCTTATAAAATTCCTTGTAACAATCATATTTTTTTAGAAAAAATTAGGGCAGTAGCCAAAATGAAAAAAATATTGGGTTTTCTATACGACCTTAGTAATATCCAAAAAATTTCCCTCTAGTCCCCATGGACTATGAATAAGTTTTGTCATCTCCACATCCATATCAATGTGAATAAAATTATATTATGAAAATATATATTTCTATAAAAATTAGTTTTAATGTTATGATATTGGTTGGAGAAATAAAACATAGATGAAGAAAAATTTATAAGGAAAAAATCATTTTCATTTTAATTATAATGTTTAAAGGAATATACACATTATAGAGCCTCTATAAAAAAATGTATAGTCTATCCTCAAAAAATTGTTTGTAAGTAGAACTAGACCTTATGAAATTTTTTGTATTTTACCAAAGATCAATGTTTTATGCAGCCACGACCTCCCCAACATTATAGATTCTCCCTTATTGAGTATTACTGATATATCTTCTTTATTTCAATATCCAGTTATGGATTGATGGACTGGGACCACTTATTCACTTGATTGATTTAACTATTATTCAGGGTGTATTATATGGAGAAGCTTCTCATAAAGGGGATATTGGTACTCCTACATCATCATTGAGTAGATAGCCTCAGCTTGGATTATGACAGACATATGTTCCTTAAAGTGGACTTCTAGTTGGGCCACAGCATATCACGATCCTTTAACCATTAAAATTTTTCAGATGATCATTATCACAACATCATGGATCTCAGTGTAATTTTTTTCCAAATCTTCATTTGGAGATCTTTAATGTGAGTCGGTGACGTAGCCATGTCATTTCATCAAGAGGTGGATTTCTAATTTTCTTACATATGTCCCACCAGACCAAAAAGTGTGGTGTTTAGAACTAATTCTATGTATCTCTTTTAGAATCAATGGAGGGAGAGACATAATAAAAAATAAGGGCACTCAAAAATCATCCATGTTCTTCTCCCTTGAAAACAGCGTCAGCTCCGCCTATTGATATTGTTGGGGCTGGAAAGGAAGAAATCATATTAGAAATGGTCACTGAAGCTGATGACAATGGATAAAAACTAACACATATCATAGTCAATAATATATTAAAAGATGAAAAATGTATTGAAGTATCCAAAATAGTTTTTACCACTCACATGTTTTCCAATGGACCATTGTGATTGACACCTACCTAGTACCCTCATCATCATTTTCTACAGAGAGAAAATCACACACCTAAAATTAGTGGAAAAAGGAAAGAGGCCATCAGTATTTATAAATTCCATTGGACTACATAGATAACCTATGAACCTATTCAGGGGAATAAACCTTCTATATAAACACTATCTTTTCATACATATATATTACATAACTTTTGTGGAATACATAAAACATTATACAAACATATTCTCAAATACTATATTAGTCTTGTGCCTTTGGAAACATGGAAACATAAAAACTGGTACATAAATGAGCTATGTTCTCTCCCAATAGGTTCTGGTTGACTATAATCCTTATTAGATGTATCACATAAAAAATATATCTTCATAACCTGGGGAAGGAATCAAAAAAATGGGTGAGCTAGATGATCGGTAAGGGTAAATGAGGTGTTCATGTTAGCATAATAATGAGAATATGGGTATGAGAACATGATAATGATAATAAAAGATTATACAATGCATATAAAAGATCATAAAAAATTATGGAAGAAATCATGGAATTTCATAGGTCATGAAATTGAAATATGGAATTTTGATAGAAACATAAACATATATAATTATTTTCTTATTAGTCAAGGAATTTATACCAAGTCCACCTTAGTGGTAAAAGTCCGTTACTAAATAGGGTTCACACCCCATTCTAGACTTATATTACAGAAATTAGGTCACTCCTTATTATAGCCCTATAATAAGAAAATTGAGTGCATTTCCTTTTTTATTTGTATAATACTACACTAATATCATTTCCTATTCCAACCCTATAACAATAAACTGAGTTCATTTCTCATTCCATCCATATCTATCTCATTAGATAAATTTTTTTTCCCAATGCATTCGTGGGAGATATATGTCCCACCCATCCTATAATTAAATCATACATACATGTTACAAAGAATCATAAACAATCATATCATAACCCATACAATTAAAAGTGTATCATAACCCTATAAATATATCATTACCAAGGAAAAAATATTTATGTTTCATAATAATTTCATAAAAAATATAACTCATGAATGAGAGATGGATTCTATTAAGTTATAAAACATGACAGAGAATAGGGTTTCATATAGACCAAGAAATTAAGAATAACCCATTCATATGAAGAATATGACTAGAACCATAAATTTAATTCCATAAGGGAATGAGTAACATCAAAGGATGTCATCGTATATAGAAAATAATTTTAAAATATATGTCAAAAACATTTCAAATGTGAAGTTTCATTTCTTCTTTGGAAAAGGATTCTTTAATATTTAAAATCAATAGAAATTCATTTTTTTATAATATACCTTAAAAACATATAAATAAGACTTAAAATCATTTTGAGAGACATTTTCCTTTTCAAAACATATAATATAAGTTTTAAAATTTCATAAAAACTTTTTTATTTTAAAATAAATTGAAAACTCATATAAAGAGACATAAAATGACTTGAAATCCATTTCACATGAAAGAAAATAAATTATTACAAAAAATGATTTTCAAAACATTTTATATTAAATACATTTAAAACAAATAAATAATGCAGGAAATCATTTTGAAAAAACAAATTATTTGATAAATTATTAAATAATATTGAAAAAAGTTTAAAATAACATTCCTTGAAAATTAAATTAAAAAAACTAAATGAATAATTCAACAAAATGATGGTTGGAAAATCGATAAATGTTGTATGAGGTAAAAAGAACATTCATTTTACTTGGTAGAAAGGATAAAAAAATCCTTCCTCAAAAAGAGACAAGAATATTCCATTGAAGAGATTGATAAAAGGAATAAAGGGTAAATATTTATTATAATAATTATAGGAGAATGGTACAATATTCATGGATACCATTTTTATAAAACATGGGTTTGAAGGAACATATATTTTTTTCCCAATATATGTGAATGTCTTGATTTCTTAAAATCAACTTCTTAGATATGTTTTATACCAGAGAGTCAGAAAATGGTAATGATCATGAATATATCATGAATTACAAGAGAATAAAAAAGTCAATAATTCTCTTGATATATTGATCATAATATTTCATCCTGGAAGCAAAAATATAAAAAATCCATAAAAGTTATGAGATTGTCTCAAAAAACTATTTCCACTTTGTAACTATGAATGTAGGGACCCAACCCTAGTTTGCTGGAGTCGGTGCCTTATTTTGTTTCATTGGCATGTAAACTAGGAATATGCATCCTGAAGGACAAGGTAATTTAGTATATTTTCGATACAAGATACTTAAATAAGTTCAACATTTCATACTGAAAGCAAAACGACACTAATTTATTCCATTAGGAACATCCATTCCTTCTAGATTATGCTTGCAAGTAATTGATAATTAACTTCTTCATATCATGTAAAAATGAAACATAAGAAAGGGGTGAGCTCAAAATATATGTAAGAGTAATCAATACAATGGAAGATAACATAAACATTAGACATGGTGAATAATTGAAAACAAATGCCTTTAAAAATAAACCTGAACATAATATGGAAATAATATCAGTTGTGTAATAAATTTAAATAATATAACATAATCAAGGTTATTCTACATGAAAAATAACCACATGAAAATTCAATTACTAGATTCATAATGAGATATTTGAATATTTTGGACCATTTGTAACATTATTTCAATGCCTTATCCAAGACATCTAAAATTTAATATGTCCTCATCCAAAACCATATTTCAAATTGGGAAAGGCCTCGACCAATTCAACGTATATTTGTCTCATGAGACCTACTGATGCATCAAGGGGTTATAACAGGCCCCACTCATCATATTATAATTTCAATTCATTCCACATATGATCATGGATATACATAAAAAATATATACATTTATATTGAAACTATTGTATGAAATATAAGTGACATTCCCCAATCAATAAACATAAAACACTATCAATTCCAAGTAATATATTGAATGGTTTTTGGATAGATTATCCACAATAAAATTAGTCATAATCCATTCAGTACAATATTGTAGATGAAATCATAAATTATTAAACCAAATAATACATAATAATCAAAAAAAGTGTTCAATCAGACGATAATACCCTTATAAAATCATTAAGCAATTCTTGAGATAAATACTCCTTTATATTGAAAAGAATAGTTCATTTAGAAAAATATTTGTATAAAAATATAAGTGATGTAAGATATTATATACATAATAATATTATTTATTTTATAAATATAATGGTTTTTAAATAAATATATTATAGTGTTCCCTTGAAAATAGGTGTGAATCTGTGAAATTCCCTTGAATCGGGCTTGTATTTTGGAAACAATTTTTAATGTTCCTTTTAAAATGTGTAACTATCCATAAAATATTGAATTTTTCAGGTTTATAAACACATATATAACACTAAAGTATAATTTATTAGGAGTACATAATAATGCATAAAAATTTAATTGATTCAGTTATACAATAAAAGTAATCTGAAAGAAAATGGAAGTTCGGGTGAAAAACCCTTACCTTAAGTCTGAATTTGTTCCACTCTTGAACTGAAGCTCATAGAATATGAAATTATACTTATTAAAAACATATTTAAGAACCTATTAGACATTTATATATTTAATCATAATTATTTTTATTTCATTCATGCCCTTAGTGAAAAGTTATTATATTGAATTTCGTTGTTCTGGAGTGTTTGTTTTATTTATTTTCATAATCAGTTCACTTGTTCCTAAGTAATGGAGTTCAGGTAGAATGCATTTAAATATCCAAAATTGAAATTACAAATTATTTATGAACATATATAAGTGTTATTGTTCATTTATATCATTTCATTAAGAGGATAAATCATTAGATTAAATATTTAAGACATTCACTTAGATTATTTTAGAGGTATTTTGATTATAATGAACTAGTTTGGTCATAAGATTTAATAATATGTATGTATACCAGTTCTTGGATTTTAATTAGGATAGAATTCATATATAGTAGTCTGTTTCAATCATAAAAATGGTTTCATGTCTAGTAATGATGGATAAATTGAAGAACAAAACTTCGTCACCCACAAAGGTTATAAGTTGGAACCTCTTGGACATCGATTTCGTTTATAAAATAAAAGAGAGAGAGAGAGTAAGGATGTCGATGATATTTATTCTATTAAAAAGATATAATTCCATTATTTAGAATATAATAGATCTATCATGGTCAGTTTGACATAGGAGACGATTATAGGATAATAAAAGAAGATAAATTGAAATGAATCTAAACAAAAAGGAAGGGTGGTTTACCTCTTGAAATAACCTCCTTGAGAACGTCCTTATGTGAATGGATTTTGTTATTTTTGAAAGACCAAGATATTGATAGACATGATGAGTGACTAGAGAAGGGTATTTGTGCAAAAATATGAGGAGCTTCAAGGCTTAAATAAGTGATGTGAAGAGGGAGTGAGGAGGGGGTATAGTGGAGGATAGGAGGGGTTTCATAATTTTTTATCAATACTCTATAAATTTTCCTCAAGACAAGAAATAGTGATGATTCCATGACCAGTAGTAGTAATAAATGCCAGTGTGTTTGAACCATGTGGTCTTATATCACTAATGATTTCATTAATATTGTATTTAAATGATAATTTTTATATACAGTATTTTACTGTATTTCACTATTCATAAAAAATTTGATTATTTTAGAATAATACAAAATATTCACCCTAACTGTTTTTGACTTTTATAATTATAAAATGAATTCCATTTTTCAATATATAATTTTCTATATATGATTAATGTAATATTTAATTAAACTCATAATTTATTTTAAAAATGACAATCTTAATAAATTTATTTACTTATTACACAGCATAGGTATATCACATATTCCCTTGAATATTATTTATATATCATCATAGGTAAGGTTACTATTCACTAGGTTATATCTCTATTCATAAGTGTATGGTACTGTTTATAAGGGTATGTTACTATTCACAAATAATTTTGTTTTTCTTATCGGACTCCGAATAAATTACTGATCACAACTGAGTATGTCTGATTTCACATCACAGGAGTGACAAACATTTTTTTAAGGATCACATACAACATTATAGTTCACAATATTGTGATTTCATGTGATTAATAATTATTTATAAGAATTTAATATTCATTGATAAATATTGGGTCATCTCATTAAACCCTCCTTAAAAAAATTTCTTCCTTGAACTTCACAAAATGTTACCTAAAAATATTTAGGTATGTCTTTAACATAAGATCTTCTAGGACCCAGGTTGCCTCTTTCATCTTATAGTTCCTCCAAATAAATTTTACCAGACGATTGGTTTGATTTCTATATAGGTGTTCTCTGGTATCAAGAATCTTGATAAGCTCTTCACAATAAGACAGATCAGGCTCACGTTCTATTTCTTCACAGGTGAGTACATATCCTAGGTCTGGAATGTATTTACATAATATTGACACTTGTAACACATTGTGAACATTGGAGAGACATAGCATCAATTGGAAACGGTAAGCTACAACTCCAATTCAGTCCATAATTTCAAAAGGTCTGATGTAGTTGGGGATTAATTTTCCCTTTTTACAGAATCATAAAACACTCTTCCACAGATATGCCTATAAGAAAACATGATCTTCTCCTTGAAATTCCCAATCCTTCCTTCAATTATTAGAATATCACTTTATCCTACGTTGAGCTATTTCGATATGGGTTTGGATAATCTTCACATTTTCTGTTGTTTCCTCAACATGTTCTGGGCCTATAACCTTTCTTTAGCAATATCATCCCATCTAGTGGGTGTATGACATCTCTTTCTATAAAACGCTTTTTATGGTTCCATATTAATACCTGAATGGAAGATATTGTTGTAGAAAAATTCTGTTAGAGTTATATATTGATCCCATATACCATGAAAGTCAGGTGAACTAGACCTGAACATGTCTTCCAATGTTTGAATAGTCCATTGTGATTGGCCATCAGTTTTTTGGTGGTAGGAAATTCTCAAAGGAAGACTATTACCTCGGGCCCTCTGGATATATTTCCAGAATTGTGATGTAAAATGGGGATCACGATCATAAACAATTGAAATGGGTGCCCTGTGATGTCTTACAGCATCATTAATATATAGTCTTGCTAAATGCTCAAGTGGTAAATCTTCTCTTATAGCAAGAAAAGGTGATTATTTTGTAAAACCATCAACAATGACCCATATCGCATCATTATTTCTTGGAGTCTTTTATAGACCCATGAAATAGTTCATTGTAATTAAATCCCATTTCCTCATTGAAATAGGCATGGGATACATGAATTTTCTAGGATGTTGTCTTCCAGCATTCACATGTTGACACAGAAAACACCTCACACATAATAAGAAATCTCCCACTTCATGTTTTCCCACAAAAAATTATCCTTTAGATCTCTATACATCATTGTGATACCAGGGTGTATAGAGACATTAGATCGGTGAACATCATCCAATAGTTTTCTCTTTAGATCAAGAATAGTGGGATCACAAATCCTCTCCCTAAATATTAAAATGTCACCTTTATATATGAATTCAATCAACCTATAATCATTTACCACTTTAATTTATTTTGATAACACATATCATCATCCGAAAATCTTTTTATCCTTTCTAGTAAAGAATTTTTGGAAACCATTTGAAAAAGTAGTTATGTGAAATCTTCTTTTATAATTCCAATATCCATCTTTACTAAGTCAATGATCAAAGGATCCCTTTCAACTATCAAATTGTTCAGAATTCCTTGGTCCTTTCAACTCAAAGCATTTGCCACATTATTTTCCTTCCCCAGGTGGTAGTTTATTGTAAAATCATTATCTTGGAGTAGTTCAATCCATATCCTTTATCACATGTTGAGTTATTATTATGAGAATATATATTTCAAAATATTGTGATATATATATATATATCATAATATTCACCATAGAGGTAGTGTTTCCAAATATTCAGAGAAGAGATTACCACTTTTAAATCACGATCTTGAGTTGGATTGTTTTGTTAAATTATTTTTAGCTACCTAGATGCATAGGAAATCACTCTATCATTCTGCATAAGGACACAACCAAGTCCTTTCTTTGAGACATCGCTAAATATCACAAATCCATCATTCTTCAAAAGGACACAACCAAGTCCTTTCTTTGGATCATTCCATAATATTCACTTCAATTCATCAATACATTCTTCAAATTAAATTTTCTATATGAACTTAACCCCTTTTTGTGTAAACTTGGTCCTTTGGTTGGATAAATGGGTGATGTTTTGAATGAAATCCGGATAATAACCTGCAAAACCAATAAAACTACATACCTCAGTTATGTTTGTTGGAGTAAGAAATTTTTTCACAGCCTTTTCCTTCAGGGGATCTACAGATATTCGATCCTTAGAGACAATGTGGCCCTAAATGATAATTGATTGAGTACAAAAATCAAAATTTATAAACATCCCATATATTTTATTTCTTATATGACTCTTTAGAATTTTGTACATGTGATTTTAATGATCATAATATCTTTTATATTATACCAAGATATCATTAATAAACACCCCCACAATTTCATCTTGATATTCCATAAAAAATATTTTCATTAGATCCATGAAAACAGATGGTGCCTAAGTAAGTCTAAAAGGAATTATTGTAAACTTTTAATTCCCGTACCTAGTTCGGAATGAATTTTTTGGAATTTCTTCCTTCCTCACAAGCAACTGTTGATATCCAGATTGAAGATCAATTTTCTAAAAATATTGGGCTCCATGATGATGATCTAATAAAGCATATATGAAAATAAGGTGGTATTTTTTCATTATAATTATATCATTTATCTCCCTATGTTCAAGTCACAACCACATAGACTCGTCTTTCTTACTAAGAAAGAGGACATGGTCTCCCCTTGAAAAAACACTAAGGGGAATAAATCCTTTATCACTCAATTCCTCTTGTTATTTATTTAGTTCCACTAACATCAGAGTGGACATTATATAAGTTGTATTTTATTTGGGACTTGTACCATGAATTCAGTTCAAGGAAAACCCAATTTCACATTCATGAGGATGTCCAGGTAAATAATCTAGGAAGAAGTCATCATATTCTTGTGCAACCGGTAGATATTCTATTTGAACATTATTTTCATCACCCATAGTTTTGGCATTCCCATCCACCCCTATAATGGAATTCAGTAGAGCTATTGTGGTGGATCTAGATGAGAATATGATGGTGAGGGTTTTTCTCTAATGATAAGGGATTATACACCCACTATTGGAAAATAGGTCCATACACATGGTTTTGAAAAAAACTTTGGGTATAGGGATAGTATGTGAACCTTTACCCATGGTTGTTCCAGAAACAGTGGGTATATTTTTCTTCTAAGACCTATACCCACGGTTTTGGAGAGAACCATGGGTATAGGGTATTTTCTGAAAACCCAGACCAACGGTTTAAGAAAACCATAGGTATTGCAGTTTTTTTGAATACCTATACCCACGGTTCTCCATAATTGTGGGTATAGATTTCCTACGTTATGGTGGGGAATGAAAATTAGGTGGGACACGAAAAAAATTTAGAGGGGAGACATTTTTCATGATTTAGATTAACATATTTATATACATATAAATATAAACCTTCAAAAGTTCATTAGCCCTGTTGGTAAACACTTCTCTACAGGTGTTGTGGGTCGCCGGTTCAAATCCCCCTGGCCGTGTTTTTGGAATTTAAATACCCCACGTGGATCATATTAATATATATACCCAGATGTAAGTATATATAACATATATAAATCCCAGCTCGGTTGGTCCATTGGATGGGCGCGACCGCGAGGCTCAACGTGAGGTGCGGGTTCAAAACCCCCTGGGCGTTTTTTTGAATTTAAATACCCCATATTAATATATATATGTAGATATATGTATATATAAAAAATAAAAATCACAGCTTGGTTGGTCCGTTGGTGGGGCGCAACCGCCAGTTTCAGAGCAGGGTGTGGGCTTGAAACTCCCTGGTAGAATTTTTTGAATTTAAATACCCCATATTAATATATATACGTAGATATAAGTATATATTACAAAGAAAAATCAAAACATTGTTGGTCCATTGGTGGGGCACAACTGTGAATTTCACCGTGAGGTGGGGGTTTGTAGCCCTCCGGGCGTTTTTTTTAGAATTTAAATACCCCACGGTTTGAAAAATATGGTGTATGTTTCGTACCACGTTGGAATAGCGGTGTGCCACCTTTGACTCCTATATACCCACGGTTCTCTAAACAGTGGTTATAGGCTGTGACCCCTTTACCTACGCCATTCTATCCCACGGTTCCCAAAACCGTGGGTATAGGCTATACCCATGGTTTTGGGGGCTATACCCATAGTTTTGAACTGTGGGTATAGGTTGTTTTTCCAGCAGTGACAATTGGAAAAAAAAATTAACCCCCCTATTCTTTAAATATATATTCACTTCATAATTTGATAACCTATTCAAACCTAGAATTATATCAAATTAAATCATTGGTATGATAATAAGTATAGAAAATAAATCTCTTTTACGTTTCATGAGGATGGGCTAATCGGCATGCCATTGAGGCAATGATACATCAACTAGGATTTTTGACTGATAAATCCTTTATTATATCAAATTAGACATGTCTAATTTTCTTGGAAAACTTTGAAGATATAAATGAATGAGATGATCCAGAATCAAATAATGTGTTGGATTAGTTTGATGAAATGATTAATATACCATCCACCACTTTATTAGGTACATTAATATCAACAGTTGTGATTGCATAAGCTTGTCACTACTCAGTTGTATTTTTCTGTTTCATGTTTTCTTGGTGATTTGGAAAATTATTAGAATTGTGTCTCATATCCCTGAAATTATAGCATTTAACAATATTAGCTTCCTTATTTCACTTAAAATCACCATTAATATGTTCTTTCTATCCACATTTATAGCATACTCTTTTTCCCTTGAAGCAAACATGATGATGTTTTCTTCCCCATTTATCACAGGGTGGAAATTCAACTCTTCAATTCTTATCTGTTTCCTTATTTCCATTTCCAGTGTTTTTAGAAGCTGCCTTATTCCCTTGATTTATATTAAAGTCATAAGATGTAGATAATTCCTTTTCCATATTGATAACACATGAAATTATACCTTTATATAATATGAATTTTTGGGAGTCCAGTTCGCATCAGAGGAATGGCCTTAGGCCATAAAATAATCGATCAAGTTTTCTCTTTCTATTTCGTAAGTAGTCCACAACATCTCTTTCTATCATTGTGAAGTTAGCTTCATACTTTTCTATATTCTCATCTTCCTTTTTCCATAATTTCGATTACTTACTTTCCATATCTTATCACTGTTAACAAGGAATTTATTTCTCTAGTAGTATTTCACTAAAATCCCTCCATTTAATCTCTTCAATATCTTCTTAATATTTTATGGTTTGGATTAATGACCACAACTGATCAGAATATCTTAATAGACGATTAATTTCCATTAAGACCATCACTTTTTTATTACATCCCAAATAAATAAATATATTCTCTAGGGAATTTATCTGCTACTCAACTACAAATGGGTTTGTATTTTAATTGAATGAGGGGTTGTTATTGTTGCATAAAGAGATCTAACAAGGCTCCTCCATGTGGTGGATTCATCTGCTCTATATGGGTAAGGTTATTATTAATATCACGATTATGTTATCGTTGTACAGTTATATGATGTTCTACACCAGTCACAGCACCAGATCCAACATCATTATCTTTCATCGTAGGGAAATACATACAATGGATATGTGTGTTACTACAGGTTCAATTTCATCCACAAGGTGTCATTTCTAGATAATGGAATACGCTAGATTTGGGTATGAATCATAATCTTAACATAGTAAAATACTCAGATTTAATTGAAATCCTACACAACGCTAACCCCATAATCACAAAAAATGATTCTTTGTGGAAAAATTTACATTTCAATCCTTCATAATAACATAGAATGAAGATGTGAATTATCCTAAGAATTTACCCTGTGAGTTTCAATACCAAGAGTGCAATGTGGCCCATTTTTGTGTACCAGGATACCCTGAGTCAAGCCCAAAACTCCTTTTCGGGGCTTTCACTACTAGGTACATCGATGCCAGATCCACCTCTACCTATTTGTATCCAGAAATTGATTTATTTTCTAGAAGGATCCACATAATCTATCCCTAACCAAAATACTAGGATGGTCTTCTACTCTTCTCCTAAAAGACTATATTAGGGATTTATTTCTTAATCTACATTTTCTAAATCTAGTTTCTATGCGTTCTACTAAATTTCCTATCATTCCAACTGTAAGGACCCAACCCCAGTTTCCTAGAGCCGGTGCCTTGTTTAATTTCATTGACATATAAACAAGGAATATGAAACCCTAAAGACCATTTAGTTCAGTATTTATAAAAAAAATATACAAAAATATGTTCAACCTTACATATTTAAAGGAAAACAAAACTAATTTATTCCATTAGAAACATCAATGTCTCCTTGATTATGCTTACAAGTCATTCATAATGTACTTATTAATATCCTGGGAAAATGATTAATAAGAAATTGATAATCTAAACCCCTCAGTAAGAGTATGAAATATATATGAAGATAACATAAACATTAGACATTTTGAATAATTAAAAACACATTACTTTAAAAATAAACCTAAACATAATATGGCTGGAATACGAGCTAAGCAAAAATTTCTATAATATAACATCATCAAGGGTATTCTAAAACTCGAATTACCACATGAACTTTCAAGTAAAAGCTTCATAATGAGGGAAGTTCATATTCCTGTCATTCTGAAACAATTTTTCAAGGCCTCATCCAAGACTTCTATACACGATTAACTCCTAGGCCAAAACTATATATCGAATTGTGAAAGGCCTTGGCCAATTCCACTTCTATTTGTCTCATGAGACCTACTAATGCATCGATGGGATATAGAAGGCCTCACCCATCCCATAATAATTCCATTTCATTCCTCATATGAGTGGGGATAAACATAAACAACATATACATTCATATTGAAACAATCATATGAAATGTAACTAACTTTCCCCAATCATTAAACATAAAACACTAACCATTTCGAGTAATATGGTGAATGTTTTTAAGATAGATCATCCAAAATAAAATGTTTCATAATACATTAAATAAAATATGGTATATTACATCATAAATTATTAAAACCAATAATACAAAAGAATCAACAAGAGTTTTGAATCGGACGAAAATACCCTTATAAATCATTAATAAATTCTTAAGATTAATACTCTTTTATTTTGAAAAAAGATTTCATTTGAAAAAATCATGGTATAAAACCAAAATTTAAGTAAGATAGTATTTTCATAAAAGAATGTGTTATTTTTTAAAGATAAATGTTTCCAAAAAAATACATTATAGAGTTCCCTTGAGTATATGTATGAAATTGAGAAATTCCCTTGAATCGGGCTTGTATTTTTGAAACAATTTTGAAAGTTCATTTAAAAACTGTAACTATCCATAAAATAAGGAAGGGTTCCATTTGATAAACATATATAGAACAATCACACAGAATTTATGAAGAGTACATAATTATAAAAAATAATTCCACTAAGTTAATTTTAAAATCAAATAACTCAAATGAAAATGGATGTTCGTTTGAAAAACCCTTACTGTAAGTCAGAATCAATTCAAATCCGGAACAGAATCTCTTAGAATATGAAATTAGACATATTAATAACTTATTTAAAACCCATTTTGAAAATTATTTAGTTTATCATAATTCTTTTTAGTTCATTTATACCATTTGTGTTAAGTTATTATATTGAATTTCATTTTTTCGGAGTGTTTCTTTTCTTTATTTTCAAAATCAGTTCACTTGTTCTTAAGTAATGGAATTCATGTGGAATGTTTGTAAATTTACATAATTGAAATTAAATATTATTTATGATAATACAGAATTGTTAGAGATAATTTCTATCATTTTATTACATTGAATGAGGATGAATCATTAGATTAAATGTTTATGACATTCACGTAGATTATATTAGCGGTATTATGATTATTAAGATGTAGTTCTGTCATACGATTTAATAATATGTATTTATAATGGTAACAAAATATTAATTAAGTTATAATACATATATTATTGTCTAGTTCAACCATAAAATGGTTTCATGACTAGTAATGAAGGATAAATTGAAGAACGAAACTTTTTCATCCAAAAAGGTTATAAATTGGAACCTCGAGGATGTTGATTTCGTTTATAAAATAAATGATAGAGAGATTAATGATTCTGAAGATGTTTCTTCCATTAATAGGATATAATTCCAGTGTATAGATGATGATAGTTCTATCATGTTCATTTGGACAGATGATGTGAGGACAATATAAAAACATAAGATAAATTGAAATGAAACTAAACGAAAAAGAAGCGTGTTTTGTCTCTTCAAAAATACTCATTGAGAACTTCATTAAGGGAAGGTATTTTGATTTTTTGGAAATAAAAAGAGCTTCCTAGACCTGTAATGTGACTATAGAAGGGTATTTGGGCATACCACTGGGGAGATTCATGGCTTAGATGATTGAATAGAAGAGGGACTTAGTGGGGGGGGGGGTTACAGTGGAGGAGAGGAGGGTTTTCATAATTTTTTTATCATTACTCTATTAATTTCCCTTACGAAAATAAATAATGATATTTCCATGACCAAGAATAGTAAAAAATGCATTTGAGTTTGATCCAAGTGGAATTACATCACTTAGGATGACATAAATAGTGTATATAACTAATAATTTGTATATACTGTATTTTATCTTATTTCGCTATTTAGAAATTTTTTTGACTATTTTCGAAAAATACCTAAAATTCACCTGCACAATTTTTCAACATTGAGAATCAATAAATGATTTAAAATTTTCCAAAATTATTTTCTAAATATGATTGATTTATTATTTAATTAAAATCATAATTTATTCTAAAAAAAATTTTAAAAACATTTATTTTCTTATTCCATAGCATTGGTAAATCATACATCCACTTGAATATTATTTATATATTTTCATAAGTGACATTAATATTAATTATGGTATATCACTATTCATTAGGGTATATTACTATTCATATGTGTAGGTAACTGTTCACAAAAAATTACAATTATCTTATTTCACTCTAAATAATTTACTGATCTCAACCGTTTATCTCAGATTTTCAAAATTCAAATCAAATAAGTGAAAATCATAAGTTTAAGGGACAAATTTCACTTATTAGTTCATTATGTTGTGATTTTATGGGATCCTGACACATTTATAAGAATGTAATTTCAATTGAAAATAATTGGGTTGTTATAGTGAACCATACTCCCCATGTAATAAAATTAAATTACATGAAGCATAAATTATCAGGAAATCAATGAGGTTAGTTATATAACTTTTCAAACATTGTATATACTCTTTATCATAAAATTTAATTTCATAACATGACATGTGTCTCAAATAATGAAAATTTAGATGAAATTACATTACTAATTTGGTGTCTTTTAAAACTAAAATCCTATCAAATAAATATCATATAATGGATATGTAAATACCGATAAATTTATGATTAATAATCATAAAATACATTAATTTTTATTTTATACACCATTATTGTGAAGATGGTGTAAAATAGAGAATGTATCCCATGAATATAAAAATAGATAGAAAAATTTCATTACCCTATGTCTTGAGTCACTTCATAATCATAAAATACTCATTTTTAATAAATAAATATTTATTATAAAAATATCACATAACCATATTAATACTTCTAATACCATATATGGTTTTATTATGGAATTATATAACACTCTTGTTAATATTTATATGTTAATTGATTACTTAGTGTAATATCTTCTTTATTTTTTACATGACTCATAATTGGTTATATCATTGGTCCTTATAATTATATCATGATTTCCAGAATGTAAAATTTGATTTAAATATATTCTATATTTTTTATATTTTTATTATAATAATCCATATCATATTGAAGTAAGAAATGAAATAAATCATTCCTGTATAAATTAGGTCGTATCTGTGCATGTACTTTATTTCTGTTTACGTGACATGTTGAACGAATGAAATTAAAATAAATATATGAATATATATTAATAAATAAATCAGTTTTATAGTTGCTTTATGATATCATATATATTCACTAAACCCATCTTTAATACATAACATGTAGTGTATGAATGAGTCACAACCCTTTTAGTGAGAGTTAGTCCACACTTCCTAAAATTGATTATCATATTTACAAAAAATGGAAAGTATAAAGATATGTGTTTTAAAATATTAATTAATTTTAAATACTCAAGAAATATTGTATATAAATTTATATAAACATATTTTTCATCATAATTCCCACAATGAGAGGTAGTAAAGGAATAATCAACAATCATCATTATGTGAGATGGTAGTTCACCCAAAAAATATACAGTATGTTTGTTACCCATTTGATGGAGCTGTGTGTAAGTGTAAGTAGAAAAAATAGCATCAAAATATCCTGGTATATTGAGGATAGAAGTTTTTATATATAATAAATAAATAAAGGTAGTTGAAGGGGGATAAAATGAAAATAAATGAAATGGGCTTGAGAGAAGACATTAACACTTAATCGAGGAACAAATTTTTTTTCTGCCAAAAGAGTTCATTGGATATTTTTATGCCAATATGGATGATTCAAGAAGTTAAGGTGTGATTTTGGTATGTGTTCTAGGCAATTATTTGGTCGAACCAAAGGGTCTTGAGAATTTTGAAGAAGAAGGAGATATGGTGGCATTTTATAGGGAAGGGACTTGTCACAAAGGTAATTTTTAAAACAATTTCACTGTACCCATATTCTTACCTAACATAATTTATAAAAAAACTTCATACTGGAAGGTCTATGGTGGAATAATGGCTATAAATTGGGTTTTTACAAGCCTATAGGTTGTTTTAGGTCTTAAATTTAAGGTTTAAGACTTTTTAACCTAATTTTTTTCATAATCATTGTAATAAATTTTAATCACTTTCCACAATAATATTTACCAAAAATATATGAGCATTTTATACATTAAAAATTACAATTTTTCCAAATATGGAACCTATTTTTCAAAATTCAAATCATATAGGTGGTAGAAATTAATTTAAAATTAATCCTACTGATGGGGAGATACTGTGGGTTGTAAAAGAAAAAATGATAAAATAATTCTATTTTATTTATATATAATTTAAATGTTAATTGGGTTAAATTAAAATAAATTTTATTAACTAATAAAAAATCCTATATTGAAACTTTTAAAAAAAATTAAATATAATTCAACCTTATAAATAAATCAGTTGTAGGTGTAGTTTGGAATTGAAATACAGTATTTTTTTAGATTCATTGAAAAATTAAACCTTACAGAAAAAAATAACCTAAGACAATTTTTATATTTCTATTTTAAATATATAATATATTTTTACTTATATAATCTCAAAAAGTGGAAAAAATCAATGTAAAATTGGTTTTACATTAAAGGGAGTAAACAATACCATTATAAAAAGTATAGGTTTTTATGAATGAAATTGGATTTGTTGTTATCTTTTATCTATCAAATCTATTGTATAAATAAAAAAATTACATTAATGAATATATAACATATATTTTACATTAATATCACTCAATAATTGTAATTAATTTAATTAATTAGGGTAAAATAGGTTTGTGAACATGAAAATAATTATAATTTCAATTATATTCAATCAGATTAATTTTTCTTTATAATATATTTGTTAGTTATTAATTAATATTATATTTATTAGACAATTCATTTTTGAAAATTAGTTTATACTATTAATATATTTCAATTAAATTTCTAGGTTATTTCTTATAATATATTATAATAATACATTATCATTTTGTAAGACTCGCCATTTCGTGTTACAGAAGCCATCGAGAAAAGTTATTATTGAGTGTAATGTAAAATAACCTCATTATCCATTATATGGAAAGCTAATTATTATGTTACATGTATTGAAATATTAACATTGTTTTTCATATAACACAATCCATACATATTTCATTAATATGAAACGAAATATTTGTTGTGAAGCAGAAAATGAAAAATATCATAAAGAATAAATAAATTTGAAAAAAATATTTCAAAAATTCTCAAAGTGTTACATTCTTCCACCCAAAATATTAATTACTCCGTCATAATTTAAATGGGTTGTCAATGGTTAGAAAAATTAATTTTTCATTCATAGAATCCCACACTGTAAATATGAATACTACTACTTTTTTTAGGAAGGGAACGATGGAACCATAAATGTTACCCAAGGTAACATATGACTAGGTTTCCGCATGGGATAACAGAGGTGGAAAGTTGAAACATGGTAATCAATGATAAAGGTTACCACCATTATTTCTTCCGGACTTTTAATTACATAACATTTCATTACATTATAAAAATTGGATCTTTAATGTTTAGTGTCTTGGAAATCAGGAAAATAAAACATGCATCTAATCCACTTGTAAGGCTTCATAATAGGTTCCTCTTAAGTTTAATTATTTCATCCATAACCAGGGGACATGCATCAAAGGAAAGGGAGAGCAGAAGTCCCAGTTAGGGAATACAAGAAGCACAATCTACTTGTTATATCAATAAGTACTTGTTAAAATACATAAAGACATTACTAATGGAAAAAATAGGAATATCATAATAAAAAGGACAGTAATGATAACAATAATATGTGGAAATAGAATTTATTTTATACATTAATGAACATATCACCATGTTCCATCACCAAGGTGTTATAGAAATTACCAAGGTTATTCACCAAGGAATAGTATAACTTGTTATCTCTAGAGATTAATTTCTTTACCCAATACATTGGAGTGCTATAACGGAGAACCCTAAATATGTCCTTGTAAGGAATCATCCCCAGATTCCCAAAGTTGGTGTCTTATTTGATTACACTTTAATATAAATAAATTATATGTCTCTCTAAAAACCAAGTAACTGATTATATTATTTGGAAAGAAGATTCATAAATAATTCCAACTTTACAACATGAATTGAAAAAACAACACTAATTTATTCCATTAGGAACATCCATGACTCCTAGATTGTGCTTGAAAGTAATTCATAATTTACTTTTTCATATCTTGGGAAGATAAAAAATATGAAATGGTTTAGGCCAAAAGCTCAGTATGGGTACGAAATAGAACAGAAGATAGTATAAACATAAGACATGGTGAATAATTGGAAACACATACCATCAAAAATAATAAACCTGAACATACTATGGAAGAAATATAAGATGAATAAATAATTCGATAAATAAAAAATAATCATGGGTATTCTACTAGTCGAATAACCACATGAAATTTTAATTACTACCTTCTGAATGATAAATGTTCATATGCCATAAACACCTAATCATACTGTCAAGGCCTCGTGCGAAGACCATAAATAATCATTTTGTCTAGGCATTGTGAGAAGAATATAGTTTGTCTCATGAGACCTACCAATGCATCGAGGGGATATATTGGTCCCCACCCATAACATAATAAGTATAATTAATTCCTCATATGAGCAGGGAGAAAGATAAATAAAATATACATTCACATTGAAACTATCATTGAAATGTAACTAACATTCCCTAATCATTAAATATAAAACACTAACCATTTTGAGTAATATGGTAAATGGTTTTAAGATATATAACACACAATAAAGTCAGTCATAAAACATTAAATAAAATATGGTATAGTAAATCATATAGTATTAACCTCAAATAATAAATAAGAATCAACAATAGTGTTGAATCATATGAACATCCTCTTATAAAATTATTTTTCATTTCTTGAGATAAATACATTTTTATTTTGAAAAGAATGGTTCCTTTGAAAAAAACATTCTATAAAACCAGAAGTTAACTATAATAGTATTTTCATAAGAAAATGAGTGATTTTATAAGGAAAATGTTTTCCAAAAATATATTATATAGGTCTCTTGGAAATAGGTATGAATTTTACAAATTCCCTTGAACCATGCTTGTATTTTGGAAACAATTTTCAATGATCCTTTTAAAACATGATACAAACCACAAAATAAGGATGTTTTATAGTTGTTAAACATATATAGAACACCCACATAGGTTTTTGGAGTATTACAGAATAATATAAAATAATTTCATAGAGGATAATAGATAATAAAAGTAACCCGATTGAAAATAGAGGTTTGGGTGAGAAAACCCTCACCTTTAGTCTGAATCTGTTACCATCATGAACATAAGGGCCTAGAATATGAAAATATACTCATAAAAAACATAATAATGAACTTATTAGAAAATTATTTAGTTTATAAATATTTTACTTTAGTTAATTTATATCTTTATTGATAAGTTATAATATCAAATTATGTCGTTCTAGAGTGTTTGTTTTCATGATTTCATAATCAGTTCTCTTATATTTAAGTAAATGAGTTCATGTGGAATGATTGTAAATCTCCATAATTGAAATTAAATATTATTTATCAACATACCTAATTTTTAATGGTCATTTATATAATTTTGTTACATGGAATGAGGATGAATCATTAGATGGAAACCACTTCGATTATTTGACGATATTTGAATTATTAAGAACTAGTTTTTCATATAAATTAATAGAAGTTACATACAGTGGTTCCTGAATATTAATTAGGTTATAATGCATATATTATAGTCTATTTTAACCATAAAAAAGGATTCATTACCAGTAATGAAGGAGAAATTGAAAAATGAAAATTCGTCAACCACGAAGGATATAAATTGGAACCTTATGGATGTTCATTTCATTTATAAAAATAAAAGGGTGGGAGTAAGAAAATTGATAATGGATATAAGGACCCAAAATTTTATTAATGAAAATTCTTCTTGATCTTATTAAATTTCTTTTTATAGTTATATAAAATTTTGACTTCATTGGTTTTATGTTTTTTGGATTTTAAAATACTATTAATAATTATTGCCATTGCTATTATAGACATTGAACAATGATCACCAGATTAGTATAAATATAGGGCTTTATGAAATCCAATTTACACCGAAAAAGGAAGTGATGGTCTCATCCAGACGAATTTCCCCATAGGAATCCCATTTATCGGAGCTTGTAAAAGAGGTGGCATTATTGGGCTTCTCTCATGACCAATCCCAAGCCGAGATTGAACACGTTAATCTTGAGCAGAATAGACTACGAGAGAAGTAGAGGTTAACAGGGATTTCCACCCAAGTGATATTATCTGATCCACGCCAATAGTCTGTCACCATCGCACGCCATACCTTTTAGTCTTAAGCCAGTTTAATAAGGGGTTATGTTACAAGACCCTAGAACTATGACTATGTACATGATTTTTTGAATAAAGAATTTTAATTAATTTTATTATTATTAATTTTTAAACAGTTTTTAAAGCACAAATAATATTTTAAGTTAATATTCAACTAAGAAATATAATTTGAAGAATTGATGGATTTTTTAATTAATTAATATTTTAATAAATTATTATTATTAAATTTAATTTTATTAAATATAAATGATCATATAATTTTATGAATCCAATTGTAATTTTTATTATGTATTGAAAACTAATTTTGTCAAAACACATGAATTTTAAGTAAATGTCAGTTTTTTATATTAAATGTAAAAATTCACATAATTATAAAATTATTTAGAAAAAAATGAATATTATATTTGGAATCTGGATGTCAAAAATATCCAATGGTGAATCTTTCCAAATTTTCTGAGACAGTCAAATTTTTGGATAAAAATTAAATACAATTTAAATATATAATGTGTTTTATGACATCATAATGACCCAATAGTGAAGTAATAAAATAATATAAACATTATTTTAGGCCAATATATGTTTTATAATTAAAATAATGTGATTTTATATTTGTTTGATTTATTTTATAGAGCATTGGTGGACCCTCTAAGACATATAAAACACTGTGTCTTTTTAAATTGTTTTCCTTGATAGTGTGGCTCATCTCCATATAAGCAACCCTATTATTTTACGAAGTTAGGACATTGGTCATATAAAATATTTTTTTCCACTCCCCTATGGAACAATCTATTGGAAAGAACCATGGGATGGTTTGTGGAATTGATTAGTTTAATATGAGGTGTCTCAAACCTAAATAATAAAAAATTCCTTCTTCGTTCCTATATAAACCCACCCACGCTCCAACTTCCTCTTAACTCAATGACTTTGGAGTTCAACCAAACCCAGCCCTATTTTCTCTAGAATCCTCCATGGTGCCCCATGTTCTCAGGAATCCTCTCTCAAGCCTCTCCCAAGCCTTTGGGATCACACTTCCAAGTAATGGATTTTATCCATTCTCATTTTCACCTAATTTTATTTAAGTTGTTATGCCCTTTTTTCAATTAAAATTTTTTTCTATGATTTAGAAGCTCCATCATACATTCCACTTTATGTTTGGATGATGGTAGTCCCCTTCCTCTCTCATTAAATCCTCCCATGTACACCTGTTACCATGCCAAAATTCCATAAGATATTTCTCTCTCCTCTTTTACATCCAAGTAATTATTTTGTATTATGCATCTAATTTCAAATACATTTTATGGGACATGTTTCTATATAAAACCCTTTATATCCATTTCAATTAAATATTATGAGACCCCTTTTTCTCACTCATCAAGCATTTTCATTAATCATTACGTCACGCCGTTATAATGCCGAAATTGCACTTTATTTTTTCAAATCAAGATCATTGTGTAGTGAATATCGTACCCATGTATCTATCAAGGGTTTTCACGTTTATGAACATATACATATTGAATGGTAATTTAATGTATTTATTCCACATTACTTAATTTTGGAATAACATATGATGTCGATTGATTCCATGTTATATGATCCAGGTTGCACACTTACGCATAAAATGAAATGTTTTAGGGGGGTGTGCTATAATAGTGATCAATGCATTGGGTAATGTATAGTATCATGATACATCATGTGAAATGGTTGTAGAATCATGCTAATTCAATTGAAATTGGGGTTTACTCATTCTTCATGTGCAGAGAGTGTTTACTCATGCTCCATGAGCAATGATCCTTGGCTCATGCTAATTCCATGTTAAGTGTTGTTTCCACAATTCCATGTTATGATTATCATGCTTTATCATGCCTTTATGTTCATTTTTCTATTGTCCTCCATTAATATGAATATTGTCGAACATGTATTGTATTACTCATGTTATTACATGTTTATTCCCTTATAGGGCTTTATAGATCACCCTTTTCTTATGTATGTCCTTAGGTTATCTCATGCAATGCGATGTACGAGGGAATGTAGTGGTCATGTAAAGGAAGTTTTATATAAAGATGATGTGTGTTTTATGTTCAAAAATGATTTGTAATGTTCCTATAACACAAATAAACTTTACCTCTCAATCTTCTATGTGGTATCAAGTGAATATTTCATATAATAAATCATTTTTAAGTGGGTAATAAAAAGTAGGGTTGTTATAGTTTGTATTAGAGTATCGGTTTACATATTCTTTGGATTATGATTAAAAAAACCTAGTGAAAACATATATACACGACTAAGTATAATAAAAACAAACCTCTGTATTGGTGAGTATTGTGTAAGTGGTTTATCAAGAAAATACATCCTTGTCTGGATACGAGTAGGTAGAGGTGGATCTAGCACATATGTATTCTAGGGGTAAAACTAGAAAACCCCGCTTTGAGCAAGACACGAACAAGAACTGGTGCACGAAAAATGGCCTTGATACACTCTTGGTTATGACACTCCCAGGGGATATTCTTTGGTAAATTCATAAGCTTATTATTAACCCTTATTAAGGGAATTTAAAAAAATTCCCCTAAGAATATATGTTAGAAAGTTGATCATGGATTTCATAGATGTAATCCCATGGACTCATAAGATAATGAAATAAATGTTATTTATAAGTCATCAATTTTGTCCTTGGAGTACCCATTATGTGTTACCCCTAACATTACATTTATTCCAGATAATGGATGATAATAGGAGGACTCAGGCTAACAATCGATGTGAAGATAAATGTGATGACTGTGCAAATAAGATTCCCAATCCGATGGGAGAAGGAATCATGAACATTGTCACTCTTCTCTCTCAGTTAACTCAATCTTTAAATAGAAACATGGGTTAAGAGGAACGTTCAATATAATGACCCAAACACTACATACATTGTTATTACCTCAAAATTGAATCATAATTATTAAAAAATATAACAATGCCATGAAAGGATCGTATATGTATAGTGTCTTTAGAAACTGGGAAACATAAACAACTTGTTCTAAAATCATCTACGTTGTCTCCCATTTATTTCATCATATGAAGAGTCCCTTTTGGTATATTCTACTTAATACCCTTCATTCAGACCTGGGGAAAAGATAACATACAAAAGGGTGAGCTCAAATGTTCAGTAAGGGTAATCAAAATAAATATCAATCATATCATAATAATATAACATTTTGAATATCTAAACCTGCAGAAGATATCATAATATCATAACATGGGATAAATCATAGTGGTGAAATGTAATCCCAAATAATCATATCTTAAAACATGAAACTTTTTATCATACACACATAATCATAGAAAATCATTTCATATTATTCAAGGCTCATTTCCAAGACCATCATAAAGGACAAAATCCATTACTGAACCGAGTTCACTCCTCATTCCAGTCATGTATCACTGAACCAGTTTAACTTTCTGTTCCATCAATGTCTATATCATGAGATATAAATCTTTACCCAATTCATTGGAGGGAGATATAGGTCCCACCTATATCATAATGATACCATTCTTATGTGTTCCACAAGATCATAAATCATATATTATAGCATAACCCATGTAATAAAAATGGGATTCTTATACATCATGCCATCATAACAAAATCCATATAAGATAATAGGACATCATAAAATTAATTCCATCATAACATAATAAAAACAATGTAAAAATAGGGATAGAAACAGAACCCTATATCATCATAGATGGAAAATAATTTTGATAAAACACTTGAACTCCGTTCTTGAAGAAAATATCCTTTCTACTTCAATTTTGTTTCCATTCTTAAAATTTCATATAATGTTAAACTAAAAGAATTTGATTAAAAATAAACTTGGAAACTTTTAATGGAAGATCTATGGAAATAATGTTCTAAATGTCCATTTATGCCGTATAAGTTAAAAAACATGTTTCTCGTACATTGGCCGGAAAAGTCAAAAAGTCCCTCGTACTAAAAACGACAAAAGATTCCTTTAATATCATTTACTAAAACTAAAATAAGGGTAAGATTGGGTTTAAATAATTTTAGGAGGATAGAAATAATATTACATATTGAGAAAACATGGATGTGGATGATAAATATTCCCTAGTAATTTCTGAAGTATAAACAATCTTGGAAATAAATGAGATTGCGAGATTTTCCCTTACCTTAGGTCTGATATGATTTGTATGTGTCCAAACCTCTTGTATAATGATTTAAATAATTTCGTTGACATATTACAGAATCATACTCATTTTTATGATATTATATATGTTCATATTCTTAGCTTCTTATTAGTAATATTTTATTGCTACTTGTTATTCATGTGTTTATTGCTTTATGTTCTTATGTGTGTTTTGTCGAATAAATTATTGTTCTTCTTTTTAGGTTATAGACACCTCATTTCCAGAATGGTATTATTGTAATATATATCATATATATTCATTCAATTCATTTATATAATCATTATCCAATGAAGATCATGTTGAACGAGTCGCATCACATCGTGGAGACGGTAGGCCGTACGTACGCATGAGCGATGATATCATTATTATCATCGTGGAATTGTATTGAAATATATGTATAGTATTTAATAATCAATATCAATTTACAATAATCATATATAGTTATTCTTTACACCATTATACCCATCCATGTAAGTTGGTGGTGGAAAACAGATTACACCACGGCGTGGAGACGGCATTCCGTACGTATGCCCGCGCAGTGATTTCGTGTTCCGTAGGATGGATGGAAGGTAAAATAGGGTTGGTACATATTTATACTAACATATTAGTATATGATTGATATTGGTGTTATTACTTCATAATGAAACAACTAAATAATAATAAGTAGAAGAAGAAATAAATTTGAAATAATTGGTAACGGGTATTACTTCTTCTTCGATACGCCTATTTAAAACCTCCTCTTAGGGAACTAAGATTGATCTTTGAAGTAAAACAGGACCTCTAGGATGTTTCTAAGGATTTGGAGAAGATACATTGTCAGGGGTTGGCCGATATTGAACGCTCAAAGTGGTGTGAGGAGGAGATAGAG
Organism: Viscum album; assembly: GCA_963277665.1. Taxonomy (NCBI): domain Eukaryota; kingdom Viridiplantae; phylum Streptophyta; class Magnoliopsida; order Santalales; family Viscaceae; genus Viscum; species Viscum album. The sequence continues at coordinate 2,077,243,943 of OY728143.1, read as the reverse complement.
GAGGTTCCCTTTTATAAGGGAGGAGAGGGGCACCTTTAGAATGTTTGAAAATATTATTTTATTATAAACTTATCTTCGGTTTCAAAAGGTAAAAAAATCATTAAAGATGAAGATAAGATGACTAATGGTTGAAATAAAATCATCCAATCAGAATTGGACATGTTTTGGAAAATAGTTTAATCACTATAATATTATTTATTTAAATCATTTATTAACGAGGTAAACACTGCATCTTTATTGTGTCATTAATAATTTAATTTATTTGATGTCTAAAAATTATAAAAAAAATATAATCATGTAGGAAATCCTTTTATCTTTCTAATTAATATTTATAGATGAAAATATAATTTATATAACCACTTATAAAAATTAATTACTAAAATATTTTTGTTAATGTCAATTTTGTCTTTACATTAAATTAATTAATCCAAATTGTCATTATCACTACCAAATGGCTCAATCGGGTCAAAAAATAGACCCAAGGATGCCCATGGTTGGCCACAACTCATCCAATAATGTTACGACAAGTGTCAAGGTAATTTTGAATTATTATAATATTCTTTTAACCTTGAATTACCCTATTTACCTTTAACATCAGTAAATAAAAATTACCGTAGATACTATTCAAAATATCAAAAAAAATAAAAGTAACCATTTAACATAATTTTTACCCACTGATTCCAAATATGTAATCCATTTTTCAAAATTCAAAACATATTAGTTACAGTAGTTAATTTAAAATTATTCCCATTGTTAAGCAAACGGGTTTTTAATGTTAAAACATTTCCAAAGATTAAAATGTTTTTACATATAAATTCAATGTAAAATTAAAGATAATGACAAACATTATATTAAATGGTAAAAATATCTTATATTTATACTTCAAAACCGTTCAATATTATAATTTTACCATATAAATTATTGCGATGAAAAATGTTGTTTTTAATTAAAATATAGCATGTTTTTACTATTCATCAAAATATGAAAGTTACCAGAATAATATGAAAATTTTATCCAGAGTAAATTTTTATTTCCTGATTCAAAAGAAGAATTTTATTTTGTCAAATTGAAATAATAAAATTTCAAAAACTATATTTAAAAAGGGTTGAGCCATCAAAAGGTTGTAAAACTGCATTTTTTAAAAATACTTCTTTTGTCCAAAAAACTGATTTTGATTTCATACCTCATTCTAGAAAATTTTTATGATTAATTATAATGTTATAAAATTCAAATATTCATAACGGATAGTTTATAATATTATAATAATATATCGTTGTTTAGTGAAACTCGGTATTGCGTACTACACACGCTATCGAGGAAGGTCATGATTACATGTAACACAAGTCAAGCTAGTGTTGTGTGCAGTGAAAGATTCCTTTGCGTATAAAATAGAAACAAATATTTCTCATAAAATCTCCGGGTGTTACATTCTACCCCCCTTAAAAAGAATTTCTCCCTTGAAATTCATCACTTCATAACAAACAAATGAGGATACCTCTCTCTCATCTTATCGTCATGTTCCCATGTAGCTTCTTCTAATTGGTGGTTCCTCCATAAAACTTTAACCAAGAGAGTGGTATTGTTTCGTAGAACTTTTTAGCTAAAATCCAAAATATCTATCGGGTGTTCTTCATAAGAATGATCTTTCTCCAGCGGTATAACTTCTGAGCTTAGTACATGTTAAGGATCAGGTATGAACTTTTTTAGGAGAGATACATGGAACACATCATGAACTTGAGATAGATTTGGTGGAAGTTCCAATCAGTAAGCTACCTTCCCAACACGATCCAGTATTTCGAAAGGACCAATATACCTGGGGCTCAGCTTTCCCTTCTTCCCAAATCTCATTACTCTCTTCCAGGGAGATATTCGTAAGAACACTTTGTCACCCACTTCAAACTCTTGTTCTTTTCATCGGTTGTCGGCATAACATTTTTGTCGACTCTGAGCTGCTCTTATGTGTTGTTAAATAGTTCGGACTCTTTCTGATATCTCATCAATAAGATCAGATCCTAATATCTTTCCTTCCCCAACTTCATCCCACCAAGTTGGAGTTCTGCATTTCTTTCCATAGAGAGTTTCATAAGGAGTCATCTGAATACTTGAGTGAAAGCTATTATTATAGGAAATTTCTACCAAAGGTAGTTGTTGATCCCAACCACCATTGAAATCTATAGAGTAAGCTCTTAACATGTCTTCTAGAGTTTGAATTGTCCTCTTAGACTAACCGTCTTTTTGAGGATAATAAGGAGTGCGGAAACTCAACTCTGTATCTAGAGTATGCTGAAGACATCACAAGAACTTCGAGGTAAACCTTGGATACCGATTAGATATAATGGAAAGTGGTACTCCATGAAATCATACCACTTCCTTTAAATATATTCTGGAAAGATGATATAGAGAGAAATCTTACCTAATAGAAATAAAGTGTGCCGACTTCGTAATATGATCAACTATAACCCAAATAGCATTATTTCCTTTGGATCTTTTAGGAAGTCCAGTGAAAAAGTACATAGTGATGTTTTCCCATTTCCATTCTCGTATGGGTAATGGTTTTAACATCCCTTTAGACTTTTGTCTCTCTTCTTTAACTTGCTGACAAACCAAGAATCGAGAGACATATTCAGAAACATATCTTTTCATTCCATCCCACTAGAAGTACTCTTTCAGATCCCTATACATCTTCGTGATTCCAGGATGAATAGAGAATGAAGAACTATGAGCCTCATCCAGTAGCTCCGTCTTTAAATCTGGGATGGGAGGAACACAAACCCAATTCATGTACCTTAATATTCCATCACAATCAAGGTTAAATTTAGGAACATTTCTCACCTTCTTTTGTAACTCAACATCTTTTTTTGTGCCTCTTTAATATTCACATGTATTGATGGTTGAACATTCATTTGAGAAAGATAAGAATTTTCCCCTTCTATTATAATTCCAGGATCCATCCTTTGAAAATACCTAAATATTGGATCTTTTTGTATCCTAATCATGGATAAGCTACATGTTCTTGTCGACATAATGTGTCTGACACCTTGTTTGCTTTCCCAGGGTGATAATGAATTGAGTAGTTGTAATCCTTAATAAGCTCCAGCCATTTTCTTTGGCGCATATTCAGCTCATTTTGTGTGAAAATATATTTAAAACTTTTATGATCAGTATAAATAGCACACCTTTCACCATAATGATAATGCCTCCAAATCATTAATACAAAGATTGCCATAGCTAACTCCAAATCATGAGTTGGGTAATTTTTCTCATTTATTTTCAACTGTCGTGAGGCATAAGCTATCACCATATCATTTTTCATGAGAACACACCACAATCCCTTCTCGGATTCATCACTGTAGATCACAATCTTTTCTCCACTACAAGGTTGTGTGAGCACATGTGCACTGGATAACCTTCTTTTAAACTCCTTGAAATTCTCTTCATAATCCTCCGTCCACACGAACATAACTCCTTTTCGAGTAAATATAGTGAGTGGATTAGATAATCGTGAAAAATATTTCACAAAACGTAGATAATATCCATCCAAACCAAGAAAAAATAGGATCTCAGTTATTGTTGTTGGTCTTAACCATATTTCGATAACCTCTATTTTTGATGGATCCACAGATATCCCCTCTGTCGAGATTATGTGACCCAAAAATGAAACTTTTTGAAGCCAAAAGTCACACTTGGTAAATTTGGAATAAATATACTCCTTTACTAGGTTATTCAATACAATTATCAAGTGATCTTTATGTTCTTCCTTTCTCTTTTAATAGAAAAGAATATCGTCTATAAAGACAACCACAAACTGATAAAGATAGTCTCTAAAGACTCTATTCATTAGATCCATTAAGATAGTAGGGGCATTAGTAAGGCCGAATGGAATCCCTATAAATTCATAGTGTCCATACCTTGTACGGAACACCGTCTTTGGTATATCGTACCTTTTGACCCTTAATTGATGATACCCTGAATGAAGATCAATCTTGGAATAGTATTGAGCTCTGTGTAGTTGATCAAATAAGTCATCAATGTGTGGGAGAGGATATTTGTTCTTGATAGTGATCTTGTTAAGTTCTCGATAATCAATGAAGAGTCCCATCGATCCATATTTATTTTTAACAAATAGAACAGGTGCTCCCCAAGGTGAAGAACTATGGTGTATAAATCCCTTATCAGGATTCTATTGGAGTTGCTTCTTCAATTCCTGCAGCTCAATTGGGGCCATTTTATAAGGTGTCTATGAAATAGGCATAGAACCTAGTATGATTTCTATTGAAAACTCAACTTCTCGATTTGGTGTAAGACGTGGAAATTCCTCTGGGAAGACATCATCAAACACTTTTACAATGGGAATATTCTTAATCGTGATATTCTCTTCAACCATTTGAGATAAATAACCTTCATTTATTGGAATCAACACCCATTATATGGAATAAATTTTCACTGGAAGGTTATATTCATCCTTGCATCGATAGGTGATCATAGATTGATCAGGAATATGAAATGTGAATTTTCTTATTTGGAAATCGATATGAGCTCCGTATAATGAAATCCAATCCATGCCAAGAATCACATCAAATTCCACTATAGGAAGGATCACAAGATTTTTAGGAAGCACTTTCCCACGAACATCAATCAGAGAAGAATTGTAAACTTTTGATGCGATCATTGTGCCATTTGGAGTTGTCACAGCTAACTCAAAATCTAATTGTTGAGGTAATATAGCGATACCCTTAGAAAATTCTTCAAAAATAAATAAGTGGGTGGATCCAGAACCAAATAAAACATTTCCTACTTTAGAGTGGATGGTAAGTGTACCTTTCACCACTTCGTTATCATACTCCACATCACCGATAGTAATTTCATGTGACTTTCCATTCACTTTGTCCTTGAGAGTTTGTTTACATCGATCATCATCAACAACCCTTGGATTAGGGAATTGATTAGCATAATGACCCATTTCCTTACAGTTGAAACATTGATGTGTTGGAGGTGAATTATGTGTATCCCTTTCTTTGTTCGCATCATTAGACAACTTCTTCCCATTATTTCGACATTCAATTTCCCGATGACCTTCTTTTCCACACTTAAAACATTTCCCTGTCCCTTTAAAACAATTCCCTCCATGTTTCATTCCACAACTTGATCATAATGTAAAACTCATCTTCTTTTTAGTGTGGTCTTTATATTTCCCTTTGAATTCCATTTTCCTATTCTTATCAAACCCTTATGAATGATGGGTTACTCGAATCTCCATCTCAACCTTGAGAGAACATCGAACAATTTCCTCATAGCTATTGATGTCCCTTATGGCTAATGCCCTTCAAAGACTTGGTTTTAAGTCACTAAATAATCGATCGATCTTACTCCCAGGTTGGATAGTAATCCCAGAAGCATACCTTGAAAGCCTTGTAAAATTTTCTTCGTAGATACCAATATATTCATAATCATTTTTCTTTAGTTCAAGAAACTCCTTCTCCATCTTCGTTCGAAGAATACGAGGGAAGTAATTATTGAAAAATGAGTTCTTAAACGCATCCCATTCCATGGACCCAATTTCATCCATTTTCCTCGTATTCTTAATAAGATTCCACCACTGATCTTCTTCACCATCCAAAATATATACTGCTAAGATGAATTTATCATGTTCAAAAAATTGTAGAACTGAAAATATCGTTTTAGTAGTACTAATCCATTGTTCATCCACAAATGGATCAGAAGACTCACTGAATGAAGGTAGAAGCTGCCTCATGAAGGATTCAACAGAATGTTTCTCCTTCCATTGCTCGTTTGGAAGTTCTGCATGGTTCATAACGTTAGAAATTTGTTTGAGTATGGCTACAGGATTTTTCATTCCAGCTCCCATAACGTTTGGTTTCTCAGGTGGACAATCATTGCATTTCCCGTCCCATTCCGCATTAACACGTTTACTTCGAGTTCCAGCCATTGACTTAAACCAAGAAGAATAGTGTGAGCAACACTAATTATAATAGGAAAACCACATAATCAAGAATAAAATTTCACCCTTATGGTCTTATCATAGGATGTTCGTGGCCATTTCTAAAACACTAATATTGTGTTCTATGCTTAGACATATCCTTAGGGTTCTAACTAGGGATTTCACATCCTAGTTTCCAAAGGTTGACTATACCTTTCCTCTAATACCAACTATAACGACCCAAACTCTACATAAATTAGTATTACTTCAAAATTGAAGCATAATTATTACAACATATAACCAAACCATGAAACAAACGTATAGGTACAGTGTCTTTATAAACTAGGAAACATAAACAACTGGTTCATAAATTATCTACGTTGTCTCTCATTTATTTCATCATATCTAGAGTCCCTTTGGGCATATTCTACATAATACCCTTCATTCGGACCTGGGGAAATGAAAACATAAAAAAGGGTGAGCTCAAATGCTCAGAAAGGGTAAACAAAAGAAATATCAATAATATCATAATAATATAACATTTTGAATATCTAAACCTGCAAAAGTGATCATAATATCATAACATGGGATAAATCATAGTGGTGAAATGTCATCCCAAATAATCATAACATAAAACATGAACCATTGTGGAATACACACATAATCATTGAAAATCATTTCATATTAGTCAAGGCTCATTTCCAAGACCATCATAGAGGACAAAGTCCATTACTGAACCGAGTTCACTCATCTTTCAAGTCCTGTATCACTGAACCAGTTTAACTTGCCATTCCAGCCATGTCTATCTCATGAGATATAAATCTTTACCCAATTAATCGGAGGGAGAGATAGGTCCCACACATCTCATAATGATACCATTCTTATGTGTGCCACAAGATCATAAATCATACATTATAGCATAACCCATGTAATAAAAATGGGATTCTTAAACATCATTCCACCATAAAATAATCCATATAAGATAAAAAGACTTCATAAAACTAATTCCATCATAAAAAAATAAAATAAATGTAAAAATATGGATATAAACAGAGACCTATATTATCATAGATGGAAAAAAGGTTTGATAAAACACTTGAACTCCGTTCTTGAGGAAAATATGCTTTCTACTTCAAAAACATTTTCCATTCTTAAAATGTCATATAATTTTAAACTAAAAGAAATAGATTAAAAATAAACTTGAAAACTTTTAAAGGAAGCTTCATGGAAATAATGTTCTAAAAGTCCATCCAGGACGTATAAGTTAAAAAATACATTATTCTCGTACATTGGCTAGAAAAGTCAAAAAGTACCTCGTACTAAAAACGACAAAAGATTACTTTAATATCTTTTACTAAAAACTCACTAAAGGTTTAGATTAGATTTAAAAAATTGTATGAGAATATAGATAATATTACATATTGGGGAAACATGTATGTGGATGATAAATATTCCCCAGTAAATTCTGAAGTATAATCAATCTCGGATAAAAATGAGATTGCGTGATTTTCCCTTACCTTAAGTCTGATATGCTTTGTATGTGTCCAAACCTCCTTTATAATGATTTAAATAATGTCATTGACTTATTCCTAAATGATAATAATTGTTTTGATATCATATATGGTCATATTCTTAGCTTCTTATTAGTAATATTTCATTTCTACTTGTTATTCGGGTATTTATTGCCTTATGTTCTTATGTGTGTTTTGTCGAATAAATTGTTATTATTATTTTTAGGTTATAGATAAATCATTTACAGAGTGGTATTAGTGTAATATATATCATATTTATTCATTAAATTCATTTATATAATCATTAACCAATTAAGATCATGTAGAATGAGTTACATCACATAGTGGAGACGGTAGGCCGTACGTACGCACGAGCGATGATATCGTTCCCATGATCATGGAATTGAATTGAAGTGTATGTATAATATTTCATAATCTATATCAATTTACAATAATCATATATTGTTATTCTTTAAACCATTATACCCATCCATGTAAGGTGGTGGTGGAAAACAGATTACACCACGGCGTGGAGACGATATTCCGTACGTACGCACGCGCGATGATTTCATTTTCCGTAGGATGGATAGAAGGTGAAATATGGTTGTTTCATATTTATAATAACATTTCATTATATGAGTGATACTGATTTCATTACATCATAATGAAAAAACTAATGAAGAAGAAGTATAAGAAGAAATAAATTTGAATGAATTGGTAACAGATATTACCTCTTCTTCGATATGCCTCTTTGAAACCTCCTCTTAGGGCACTAAGATTATTCTTTGATGTAGACCAGGACCTCTAGTATGTTTCTAGGGATGTGTGTAAGATAAATGATCAGGTTTTGGCCGATCATGAAGGCTCAACGTGGAGTGAGGAGGAGAGGGAGGAGGTTCCCGTTTATAAGGGAGGAGAGGGGCACCTTTGGAAAGTGTGAAAATATTATTTTATTATAAACTATTATTCGGTTTTAAAAGGTCCAAAAATCATTAAAGATTAATATAGGATGACTCATGGTCGAAATAAAATAATAAAATAAGAATTGAAAATGTTTTTGAAAATATTTTAATCATTATAACCTTATTTATTTAAATCATTTATTAATGAGATAAATACTGCATCATTATGGTGTCATTAATAATTTAATTTATTTTATGTCTAAAAATTACAAAACAAATATCATCATGTAGGAAATTCTTTTATCTTTTCAATGAATATTTATAGTCTAAAATATAATTTATATAACCCCTTATTGAAATTAATCACTAAAAGATTTTTCTTAATGTCAATTTTGTCTTCACATTAAATTAATTAATCAAAATTGTCATTATCACAACCATGTGGCTCAATGGGGTCCCAAAATCGACCCAAGGATGCCCATGGTCGGACACTACCAATCCAATAAGGTTAGGACAAGTGTCAAGGTAATTTAGAATTTTTATAATATTCTTTTAACCTTAAATTACCATATTTACCTTTAACCGCAGTAAATAAAAATTACCGTAGTAACTATTCATAATATCAAAAACAATAAAATTTAATTTTTAACATAATTTTGACCCAATGATTTAAAATATGGAATCCATTTTTCAAAATTCAAAACACAGAAGTTGTAGTAATTAATTTAATATTAATCCCGTTGTTAAGCAAACGGGTTTTAAAAGTTAAAACATTGCCAAAGTTTGAAATGTTTTTACCTATGAATTCAGTGTAAAATTAATGATAATTACATAAATTATATTAAATGGTAAAAATATATTCTATTTATACTTTGAAAACATTAAATTTTATAATATAACCAAATAAATTATTGTGATGTAAAAAGTTTTTTTTAATTAAAACATAGCGTGTTTTTACTATTCATCAAAATATGAAACATACCAGAATAATATGAAAAAGTTATCCAAAGTAAATTTTTATTTCCTAATTCCAAAGAAGAATTTTATTTTGTCATATTGAACTTATAACAATGTCAAAAACTAGATTTAAAATTGGTGCGCCATCAAAAGGCGGTAAAACTGCATTTTTTTAAAGATACTTCTTTTATCCGAAAAACTGATTTTGTTTCCATACCTCATTCTAGAAAATGTGTAAGATAAATTATAATGTAATAAAATTAAAAATTCAGTTAATACTATTCATAATGGCTAGTCTATTATATTATAATAATATATCATTGTTTAGTGAAACTCGGTTTTGCGTACTACACACACTATCAAGGAAGGTCGTGATTGCGTATAACGCAAGCCAAGCTAGTGTTTTGTGCAGTGAAAGATTCCTTTGCGTAAAACATAAAAACAAATATTTTTCATTAAATATTCGGTTGTTACATTCAACCCCCCACCCTATAAATAACATGTCGCTATCGAGAGCTTCATTAGACAAAGGCCTCCAAATTTTAATAGATCGTATGATCCCTCAACAGCTGAATAATGGATCTACTACATTGAAATGATATTATCCATACTTCAATGTTCCGAATAAGATAAGGTTCTTCTATATGCTTATTGTATGGAAGGAGAATCCGATCAATGGTGAACATTGATAAAAAAATACGAATCCTGAGTAAGAGATTGAGGCATTGGAATGGAAGGATTTTCGGAAGATGATTTTCCATGAATATTTTCCATGCACCATCCGACTTAAGATGGAAATGGAATTACTTTACCTGAAGAAAAAGGATGATGTATCTATTAGAGAGTACATGAAAAACATCACAAGTCTTGCACGATATACCTCCAGCTTTGTCGTTACCCCCGAATGCAAGGTTGACCACATATTTGGTGGGATAAAACCTAGCCTACGAAAGGTGATGACGATCTGTGACTTTGAAAGATAGGAAATAATTTTCTTATGTGCCCTAAAGGTCAAAATTGATGTCAATGAATCTCAAGGGTATCATGGGGATAAGAAGCGTAAGGTGGAATTCAATAATGGCAGTCCGATGGACAAATCCAACGGTGCTAAGAAGATCCAACACCCCACTCGCCAATGGTGAGGAATGAATCACCCTGTAAATTGCCTGAAGGGGATGAGGAAGTTCTATAGGTGTGGAAGAGACGATAACTAAGCTATTAACTACTGACAAGAAATCCCAACTACTTCAATAGAGTATAGGAACACTCCATTTGAACCTCAACGTGTTGTTCATTGCTACAACTACAAAAAACTATGGCATCTTACAAATAATATCCCTAAGAAAGTAATTTCTGAGGCAACCAACAACCTCCAAGGCACCAAGGGATATATTTTTCCATCACTACCGCTAATGTGAACCCTGACAACGATGTAATGACAGGTACGCTAGTTATACATTCATGAATAGAAAATGTGCGTTTTGATTCAGGTTCCATGCATTCTTTCATATCCCAAAATTTTAGTGGAACAATCCCATCACCACCACAATTCATGGAAGTAAAGGGGTCGATGATGCAATTATTGGCATGGATTGTATTTACTTATATTGACCCGACATAAATTTCTATGAGAGGATAATTACTCTCCTTGTTGATAATCGAACCTCGATTCTATACAAGTTCAATGAGGAAGAAGAATCTTTTTTAGCTTCACCATCTCAAGCGTGGATATTACTGATCTATGAGCATGAATATCTGGCTCATATGATTGAGTCTGAGGAGGAAACCATCCATGAAGACATGAATATTGTGAGGGAATTTGGTAAATTGTTTCATGAGGAAATTCCTGGTCTTCCTCGTAGAAGGGATGTTGAATTATAAATTGATCTTATACCTGGGGAATTTCCAATATCAAAGAATCCATATATAATGGCTATTGTAGAGCTTTAGGAGCTGATAAAACAACTAAAGGAGAATCTAGATAATGTTTTTATGCACCCAAGTGCTTCACCATGGGGTGTACCAGTATTCTTCATCAGGAAGAAGGATGAGTAAATGCTTATTTGCATCGATTATTGCAAGCTTAACAAAATCACGAAAAAGAACAAGTATCCTCTCCCATGAATTGATGAATTGTTAGATCAGCTGCATGGAGCACAATACTTCTCCAATGAGGATTTGCGATCAGGATATTAATTTAAGGGTGAAGAAGGAACATATCCCCAAGACTGATTTTTTTACAAGATACGGGCACTATGAATATATAGTAATGCCTTCCAGACTCACTAATTATCCAGCAATATTCATGGAAATTATGAATAGAGTCTTTTGGGATTACCTCAAAACATTTGTGGTAGTATTTATAGTTGATATTCTGATATTATTCAAAACCAAGTAGGATCATGAGGAGAATCTAAGATATGTACTATAGACCTTGCGAAAGGAGAATATTGATGAAATGTAAAACTGGTCTATGTTCTAGTTAAAGGATGTCACATTCTTGGGCCATAGGATCACAAGAAATGGGATATATGTGGATCCTTCCAAAACAGTTGCAATTGATGGAAGGCTGAGGCCAACTTCGGTAACAGATATTCGTAGATTCTTGGGGTTAGCTGGATAGTATTGTCGATTTGTGAGAAAGTTCTCATGATTGTATAACCCTCTTACCAATCTAACTCAGAAGGGAGTAAAGTTTGATTCGAGTGGTGAATGTGAAGAATGTTTCATGGAGTTAAAAAGGAGGATGATCACTGCGCCTTTTCTCACTTTACCCACAAGTGTATAATATTTGATGGTATTTAGTGATGCTTAGAAGAAGGTCTTGGGATGTGTGTTGATGTAATATGATAAATTCATTAGCTTTGCATTAAGGAAATTAAATGTTCATGAGAAGAATTCTCCAACACATGATTTGGAGTTGGCTGGGGTGATCTTCCATTTAAAAATTTGGTGGAATTATCACATTTCGGAGTTGTGTGAAATATATACAGACCACAAAATCCACTAGTATATATTCACATAAAAGGATTTGGACATGCACCGGTGAAGATGGTTAGAGCTGGTCAAAGAATATGACTTCTCAATCCATTAACACCCTGGGAAAGCGAACAAGGTGGCAGATGCTCTAAGTAGAAAGGACCCAAAAATTCTATCACTGATGATAATTGAAAAGTATCCAATCATTTTAGATTTGTTGAAGATGGACATGAGAATCATAAATAAGGGAATAACATTAATCTTATCAAAAATGATTGCTCAATCATCTCTTTTAGATAGGATAAAGGTTTCTCCAAAAGATGAGGTAAGAATTCAGAAGAGAGTGGAAGCTATTAAAAATGGGAAATCCTCGGAGTTCAATGTTAATAAAGAATGAATTGTGAGATTTGGAAAAACACTATGTGTTCTATCAAGTCCAGAGCTGAAGAAGGAAATTTTGGATAATGCAAATAGTTCAAATTTCACTATTCAACCAGGAAACACAAAGATGTATCGAGATATCCTAGAGCATTATTGGTGGGATAATATGAAGAATGAGATCAATGATTTTACATCAAAGTTCCTGGTGTGTCTGTAAGTGAAGGCCGAGAGGAAGAAGTCTAAGGGGATGATGCAACCATTTCCCATAATTGCATAGAAATGGTAGAAAATCATCATGGAAATTTTCACCAGACTTCCGAAGACATCCAAAGGAAAAAATTCATTCTGGGTTGTTGTGGATCATCTTAAAAATTCTGCACACTTCATTTCAATTCGTGAGGACTTCTAATTGGATCAAATGGAATAGATATATATTAGTGAAGTGGTAAGGCTGCCTGGAGAACCACTATTTATTGTAAATGATTGAGATCCAAGATTCACCTCAATATTTTGGATGAGTATTCTACATGCTCTGGATACTAAACTAAACATTAGTACAGACTGTAATCCTCAAACTGATGGACAATCTGTGTAAACTATTCACGCACTGGAGGATATGTAAATATCATGTTCTATGGACTTTATAGGATGGTGGGACCAACATCTTCCAATGGTTGAATTCTCCTACAATAACAGTTCCACTAAAGCATCCGAATTGATCTTTATCATGCCCTGTATAGGAAGAGGTGAAGAACACCGACATGTTGGGATGAAGTCGGTGAGCATATGCAGCTAGGACCAGAAATGGTCGAAGAAATGGTGGAGAAGGTGAAAACCATTCAGTAGAATATCAATGCATCCAATAGTTGACATAAGACTTATGCAGATAACCATCGATGAGACCTCGAGTTTAAAGATGGAGACATGGTATTTCAGTGCATATCTTTATTGAATAAGGTCAGAAGGTTTGGAAAGAAATGGATGTTAAGTCCAAGGTACATTGGTCCCTTCGAGATCTTTAATCATGTTGGGATTGTGAAATATTGACTTGTACTTAGAACTAAAATGGCCAAATTACATGATGTATTTCATGTATCCCTCTTAAGGAATTACATACCAGAACCTTCACATTTACTCTCTTCAGAGGTAGTACAACATGAGGATGATACTTATTACGAGTAGCAACTAGTGAAGATCATGGATCACAGAGAAAAGTTTCTACGAAATAAAAAAAATGCCCCCCTTAAGGTTTTTTACCAAAACCAAAAGTATGAAGAAGTGACATTGGAATCAGAGGAAGTGATGAACCAAAGTCACCCACATCTGTTTTAGTGCTGGAAAAAGAAATTTCGAGGTCGATATTTCTTAAGGTGGGAAGATTGCAATGACCAAAAATTTCATTAATGAAAATTTCTCATGATCTAATTAAATTTATTATTAAGGTTATATAAATTGTAAACATAATTGGTTTTATGTTTTATGATTTTAAAATTATGTTAAGAATTGTGACCATTACTAATATATCCATTGAATAGTGATCACCTTATTAGTATAAATATATGGATTTAACTAATCCAATTTTCTCAGAAAAAGGAAGTGATGAACTCATAAAATATTCTTTCCCTATATGAAGACCATATGTTTGAGCTTGGAAAAGAGGTGGTGTCATTGGTCTTCACACTTGACCAGGCCCATGTCGAGCTTGAACACGTTGAACTTGATCGGAACTATCTATGAGAGAACTGGAGGCTAATAGAGATTACCACCTGATAGATGTTATCTGATCCACCCGAAGAGTGGGTCACCATCGCACACCTTACCCATCAGTCATATAAAGGTGTTATAAGGGGTTATGAAACAATTTCCTATAATTATGACTATGTACATTATTTTTTATAAATAATGTGCATTCATTTTATTATCATTACTTCGTAAATAGTTTTTAAAGCACAAATAGTATTTTTAATTAATATTCAACTAAGAAATCTATTTTGATTAATTATTTGATTTTTGAAATCAATAATATTTTAATTAAATATTATAACTAAATTAATTTTTATTAACTATAAATTATCATATGATTTTATGAATGTTAATGTAATTTTTAATAAGGTTTGAAAAATGTTTTTGGAAAAACACATAAATTTTTGGAAAATGTTGGTTTTTATTTTAAAAGTAAAAAATTCACATATTTATAAATTTTCATAGATAAAATGAATATTATTTTTGAAAAAATGGTGTATAAATATTCCAATGGTGTCTTTTTCATATTTTTCTTAGACAGTCTAATGTTTGGTTAAAAATTAAAAACAGTTTAAATATATAATGTGTTTTATGACATCATAATGACCCAATAGTGAGGTAATAAAATACAATAAAAATTATTTTCATAAAATCTATGTTTCAGCATTAAAAATTGTGATTTTATATTTGTTTGATTTATTTTACAAAGCTTTTATGGACCCTCCAAGGAAAATAAAATTTTAAGTCTTTTTAAATTGTTTTCTTTGAGTGTGTAAATCACCTGCACATAAGAAAACCTATTATTATACGAAGCCCGTCTATTGGCATTATAAAAAATTGTTTTCCACTCCGATTTGGAAAAAAACCATGGGGAAAACCTTGGGTTGGTTTGTGGTATTGATTAGTTTAATGTGAGGTGTCCCAAAACTAAATAAAACCAATTCCCTCTCCTTTCCTATATAATCCCACCCGAGCTCCCACTTTCTCTTCACTCAAAGACTTTGGAGTTTGACCAACCGTTGAACTCCCTTCTCTTTAATCCTATAAAGGGTCAACAAGCTCCCAAAAATTCTCTCTCAAGCCTCTCCCATGCCATTGGGATCACACATCCATGTAAGGGATTCTTTCCTTTCATATTTTTGTCTAATTTTCTTTAAGTTGTCATGCCCTTTTGTTTTCAATTACAAATATTGGGGAATGATTTTTCACCTCCCATACTGTCGTATATATGTTTGGATTATGGGAGACCCTTTCTACCTCATTTAAGCCTCCCATGTACACCCATTACCATGCCAAAATTCCGTAAGAGATTTATCTCTCCTCTCTTACATCCATGTAATTATTTTTAATTATTCATCTAAATTCAATTACGTTTGTTTCGACATGTATATATATGAACCCCTTACTATCCATTTCATGTAAATATAATGAGACCACATTTTCCCTCTCATCAACCATTTTCATGAATCCTTATGTCACGCCACTATGCTGCTGAATTTGCACCGCATTTTTCAAATCCACGATCATTGTGTACTGAATACCATACCCAAGTCTCTATCAAGGGTATTAATATTTATGCACATTTAAATTTTTAATGGTACTTTCAATTATTTATTCCAAATTACTTAATAATGTACTAACTTATGATGTAGATTGATTCCATGTTATATGATCCATGTGGGACACTTATGCATGAAATGATATGTTTAAGAAGTGTACTCCATAATAGGGTTCTAATGCATTGGGTAATGTATAGTATCATGATACGTCATGTGAAATGGGTGTTTACTCATGATAATTCAAGTTCAATGAGGGTTTACTCATGCTTCAGGTGCAATTAGGGTTTACTCATGCTCCACGTGCAATGAGGCTTGGCTCTTGCTAATTCCATGTTAAGTATTGTTTCCACATTCCATTGTAATGATTCTCATGCTTTATAATTCCATTATTTTCATTTTTATCTTGTACTCCATTGATATTCCTATTGTCTAGCATGTATTTTATTCATGATGTTATTCCATGTTTATTCCCTTACTATGCTTTATAGCTCACCATTTTCTTATGCATGTCCTCAGGTTATCCCATGCAATGTTATGTACGATGGAATGTAGTGGTCATGTAAAAGATGTTTTCAATAATGATGTTGTGTGATTTATGTTCTAAACTATTATGTAATGTTCCTAATCCCCAAATACACTAGACCTCTCGATCTTCTATGTTGTATCAAGTGAATATTTTATCTAATAAATCATTTTTATTTGTGTAACAAAAAGGTGGGTTGTTATAATGGTTCTTCCATTAACATGATATACATCCAGTATATATGTGATAAAAGAGTAATAATGGTCACTTTAAAAAAGTAGGTGAGTACAGTATAAAAAAAGTATATAAATTGAAAGGAAACTAAATGAAAAAAATGGTGCTTTACCTCTTGAAATGACCTCCTTGAGAACCTCCATAAGGGAAGGTGTTTTGGCCTTTTTGAAAGACCAGGAGATCTTGGATGTGGGGAGTGACTAGGGAAGGGTAATTGGGTAGAGAATTGAAAAGATTTAAGGATTATACAAGTTTAGAGAAGAGGGTGTGAGAGGGGTTTTATAGTAGAGGAGAGTAGTAAATTTTTGAGTATTTTATTCATTATTTTATTATTTCCAGTAAGACAACCAATATTGTGGTTTCTTGTGACCCCTAAGAGTAATAAGTTCATGTTAGTTAGAACCATGTTTCCTTACAACAGTTATGATTTCATCAATAGTGTAATTAACTAATAATTTGAATATAACATATTTAACCATATTTCACTATTCATAAAAATTTCTAGAATTTCAGAAAAATCCCAAAACATCACCCCTTCCATTTTTTAATGCGTAGAATTAAAAATTGAAATCCATTTTTAAAAAATTATTTTATAAATATTAGTTATTTATTTTTAAAAAAAAATCATAGTTATTTCAAAAAATAACAATCATACAGGTATAATTAGTTTTATATCACATTGAAAAATTAATTAATATCTCGTTTTCTTATTACCGTATGAAGATAACTAATATCAGTAGTTACTATTCATAAGTGTCATATTACTATTCATATGACTATTCATAAGGGTATGATTGTTTTTAGGAAAAATCATTTTTGTTCTATGAGACTCCAAATAACTTATTGATCACAACTCTAGAAGGCCATTTTTTGAAATTCAATACAGAGCATAGGAAATGTTTTGTTAAATGGCTAGATTATAAAATGAATTTATTTTCAAAACCATGGGGTGTTAGTTTCTCTCCTCCCTACCAAAACTTCATCCTGGAAATTCAAAAACATTTACCTAAAACGATTTGGGTATGTCTTCAACATACGGTCCTCAGGCTCCCATGTTACATCCTCCATGTTATTGTTCCTCCAAAGAACCTTTACAAGATGATTCTTTCAATTTCTCAACACTTTTCTTATGGCATCATGAATCTTGAAAGGATATTCAGAATAAGACAGATCATGCTCCTGATCTATTTCTTTATAGGTGAGTACATGTGTTGGTTCTGGAATTTATTTCCTTATCATTGACACGTGTAACACAATTTGAACATTGGAGATACTTAGCGTAATTACCAAATGGTAAGATACTACTCCAATTCAGTCAAGAATTTCAAAAGTTATGATGTACCTGGGACTTAATTTTCCCTTCTTACTAAATAATATAATACACTTCCATTGATATAACTTTAATAAAACATGTTCCCCATCTTGAAATTCCAAATCCATCCTTCGGTTATCAACATTACTCTTTTTCCTACCTTGAGCTATTTTGATATGGGTTTGGATAATAATCACCCTTTCCATTGTTTCCTAAACATGTTCTAGCCCTATGATCTTTCTTTCACAAACATTATCCCATCATATTTGGTTATGAAATCTAATTCCATATAACACTTCATATGGTTCCATATGAATACTTGAATGGAAGCTATTGTTATAGGAAAATTTCAAGAGAGGTTAACATTGATCTCACATACCTTCAATGTCAAGTGAACAAGATCAAAACATTTCATCCATAGTGTGAATAGTCAGTTCCAATTTTCTATCAGATTTTGTATGATAGGTAGCACTCAAACAATGATCAGTATGTAGTTCTTTCTGAAGGATTTTTCAGAATGGTGATTTATAACAGAGATCGCGATCATAAACAATTGATATGGGTACACCATGAATTCTTTCAACATCATTAATATATAGTCTTGATAAACGTTCAATTGGTAAATAATATATTATAGAAAGAAACTGTTATGATTTTGTAATACGGTCAATAATGAAACATATTACATCATTCATTCATGGATTGTTTGTTAGACCCATTAAAAATATCATTGTAATATCATCCCACTTCCACATATGAAAAGGAAGGGGTTGCATTACTCCTCCAGGATGTTGTATTCCATCCTTCACCTATTGAAACACCAAATATCTCGACACATAATTAGTAATCTCATTCTTCTTGTTTTCCTAAAAAAAACTCCATTATATCTCTAAACATATTGGTTTTTCTAGGGTTTATATAGAAATTAGAGCTATGTGGATCATCCAATAGTACCCTCATTAGCTCAAGAATAGTAGGAACATAAATTCTCTTTTAGAATTTCAAAATTCCGCCTTCATATACAAATTCAATCAACTTCCCAACATTTAAAGCATTGAATTTCTTTTGAAACTCCTCATAATCAGCCTAACACCTTTTTATCCTATATATTAAAGAAGGTTTGTAATCCAATTGAAAGTGTTGTAATGTGTTACCTTCCTTGATAACTCTTATATTTATATTTACAAGATCATTGAACAAAGGATCCCTTTCAACTCTCATAATGTTCAGAATTATGTGGTCCTTTTTACTCAAAGCGTCCTCCACCTTATTTTCCTTCCCCGATTGGTAGTGTATTATGGAATCATAATCCGTGATTAGCTCAATCCATCTATTTTGTCAAGTGTTGAGTTATTTCTGGGAGAAGATATATTTCAGACTCTTGTGATATGTATATATCTCTCATTTTTCTCTATAGAGGTAATGTATCCAAATATTCAGAGAAAAGATTACCACTTCTAACTCATGATCATGAGTTGGATATTTTTGTTCAAGAAATTATATGCTTTATAGATTCATCGTAAATCAATATACCATTCTGTATAAGGATATAACCCAGTCCTTTCTTTGATGCATTGCTCAAGATAAAAAATCCACCATTCCATGATTGTAGAGTCAATATTGGAGCACTCACTAAGATTCTTTTCCATTCAATAAAACATTCTTCCCATTCCATTTTTTATATGAACGTATCCCATTTTTGAGTAAACATGGTCATTGGGTTTGCTAAAAGGGGGATGTTCTAAATGAAACCCCGATAATAACATGCTAAAACAATAAATCTACATAACATAGTTATGTTTTTTGGAGTAGGGAATTCTTGAACAGCCTTTGTCTTCATTAGATCTAATGAAATTTGAACCTTAGAAAAAATGTGTCCCAGAAAGGAATCTGATTGAGGACAAAAATCAAACATTCTAATCATCCCATGTAATTTATTTCTTCTAAGAGTCATTAAAATCATCCCCAAATGATTTTTATGATCTTCATTTCTTTTAGATTACACCAAGATATCATTAATTATCACCACATAAAGTTCATAAAGATATTACTTCAAAACTATATTCATTAGATCCATGAATACATATGGTTTATTAGTTTGTCTAAAAGTTATTACTGTATACTCATAATGCTTATACCTGGTTCGAAATGTTTTTTTTGGAATGTCTTCATTTCTCAAAAGTAACTGATGATTTCTAGATAGAAGATAAATCTTCAAAAAATATTTGTATTTGTTATGTTTATCAAATAAATCATCAATGTGGGGTAGGGGATGCTTGTTTTTTATGGTTATAGAATTGATCTATCGGTATTCAATGCAAAACCATATTCACCCGTCTTTCTTCTTAACAAAAAGAACAGGGGATCCCCATGGAGAAACATAAGGGTGCGTAAATCCTATATCACTCAATTTTTCCTGTTATCTATTTAGTTCTACTAACTCAACATTGGACATTCTAGAAGGGGTCTTTGACATGGGCCTTGAACCAGGAATCGAGTCAGTGGAAAAATCAATTTTTTTCTCTAGAGGATATCCAGGTAAATCATATAGAATGATGTCCATATATTTTGTCAAAAAATTTACATATTCTATTTTAGCATTTTTTTTCCTCACCAATAGTTATTTCATTCTTTTCATCCCAAATAATTTAATTTATTGGAGCTACTACGGAAGGATCTAGATGAGAATCATATGGTGAGAGTTTGGCTCTAAAGATAAAGGATTCTACACCATTTTTTATAATTGTATCTTCCTTCATCTTGAAATATTTCATCGCATCATCATATGATAGAAAATTTATAATGAGAATTACATTAAATTCAATCATTGTTATGATGATAATTTTATCTAATAAAGCACGTTTATGTGACATGGGGGCGACTGATTGACATTCCTTTGTTGCAATGATACATCCACTATGATTATTGACTAATAACTCCTTTATTAAATCAAATAGGTCATGCATAATTTTTTTGGAATACTAGGATTATATAAATGAATGTGATGATCCATAACAAATTAAGGTATTGGCTATTTTGGATGAAATGATTAATGTACCTTCCACCACATCATTAGGTACTTTAGTATCAGTAGTTGTGTTAGGTTAAGCTTGTCATTGTTGTACTGGCCTTTTCTTTTGCATGATTCCTTGAGCTTTGGACAATCATTAGTATAGTGTCCCATATCAATCAAATTATAGTATTTAACAATAATTTATTCTTTATTCCTATTAAAATGATAAAAAATATGGACTTTATTTCTACATTTGTCGCATAGTCCTTTTCTTTTTATGCTGTTACCCAGGTGTTTCTTTCCTCAATTGTCACAGCATAGTAATTCATCTCCTCCCTCTTTCATTTTTCCTAATATCTGTTCCTAGAGATTTCATCATCCCACTTCTTCTCTTTCTTTCCATTAGATCTATAAAACTTAGAAAATTATTTTTCCATCTTTATAGCACATGAAACTATATCTTCAAATGATGTGAAACTCTAAGAGACCAGAGCCCACTGGAATAGAGTCTTTATTCCACCAAATAATCGATCAATCATGCTCATCAGATTTCATATATAGTCCACAATATTCCTTTTTAGCCTACTGAAGTTAGCTTCATACATTTCCACATTATCATTTTTCCTTTTCTTCAAATTCATAAACGTCCTTTAAATATATGCTCATTGTTCACAAGGAAAGTATTTCTCTAGTAATATTTTCGTAAAGTCCCTCTATTCAATCTCTTATATATCTTCTTCCTCTTTTCTATTTTGGATTAATGACCACCACTGATCTACATATCCCGAAAGACGATAATCTATAGTGATGACCTTCTATCTTTCATTACATCCCAAAGCGAGAAATAGCTTCTCCAATGAACTTATCCACTTTTCAGCAACAAATGGGTTTGTAGTCCCATTGAATGACGAAGGTTGTTGTCGAATAAAGTGATCTATCAAATATCCTCGATTTGGAGGATCCATATTCTCTATACGGGTACTGTTATTATTCATAACATGAGTAAGTTGTTTCAATATATCAATAAGTTGTTCAACACTAGTCACATCACCAAATCCAACATCATTATCTTGCATCATAGGGAAATCCCTACAGGGGACATGCATGTTCATGTGGTTTCCATTCCTCCCATTACGTGCTATTACAAAATAATAGAATACACGACATTTGTGTATGAATCATAATGTATAGTAATAACTTAACAAAATATATAACATAAATTGATATCCTACACATGGATAATCCCCAAATCAGAAAAATTTGTTTTTTGAGGAAAAAATTACATTTAAATCCTTCAGAGTGGCTTGTAAGGAAAATGTGAATTATCATCAGCATATCCCTTAGGAGTTTCAATACTAAGAGTGTAGAAATAACCATTTTCATGTACTAGGATACCCTAGGTCGAGCCAGAAACTCCTTATAAGAGCATTAAATCCTATGTAAAATTGTGTCAGATCCACCTCTATCTATTTGTATCTAGAAAAGGATGTATTTTCTAGAAATATCAACACAATCTAATCCTTTCCAAAATACCAAGTCATTCTGGAATACTTATACTTAGAGAATATCTTAGGGATTTTCCTCTAATATATGTATTCTTAATCTAGTTTCCAGGTCTTCTACTAAATTTTCTCTAATTCAAACTATAAGGACCCAACCCCAATTTCTCGGAGTCGGTGCCTTATTTGATTACATTGGAATATAATGAAGGAATATGTATCCCAAAGGACTAATTTGTATAGTAGTTTTTTTAAACAAGATACATAATTATGTTCAATATTACATCATGAAAGGAAAACAACACTAATTTATTCAATTATAAAAACTCATTCCTCCTTGATTATGCGAGAAACTCATTCATAATTTACTTTTTCATATCCTAGTAAAATGAAACACAAGAAGGGGGTGAGCTCAAACCCTCATTAATAATAATCAATACATCGGAAGAGAGCATAAACCTATGAAATGGTGAAATTTTTTAAATCCATTCCATTAAAAATAATAAAATTGAACACATTATGGAATGAATATGAGCTGAGTAATTAATGTCATAAATAAAACATAATCATGGGTATTAAACTAGTCGTATAACCCCATGATAATTTAATTACTAGATTTTTAATGAGGGATCTACATATTTCAGGCATCATAACCATATCGTCAATTCATCGTTCCAAGACGATAAATAATAATTTGGTCAATGCCTTGTGCCATGAATTTAGTTTGTCTCATGAGACCTACTGATGCATCATGGGGCTATATTAGGCCCCACCTATAACATAATAAGTCTAATTCATTCCTCATATGAGCAGGGATAATCATAAATAACATATACATTCATATTGAAACTGTCTTATGAAATTTAACTAACATTCCCAAACAATTAGACCTAAAACACTAACCATTACGAGTAATATGGTGAATGGTTTTAGGATAGATCATCCCCAATAAAATATTTCATAATACAAAGACTATCTTATGCATTTTTCCATAATCTATGTTTTCTAAATCTAGTTTCAAGGATTTCTACTAAATTATCATTGATACCACCTATAAGGACCCATACCGAGTTGTCGGAACCTAATGCCTTATTTGATTAAATTGACATATAAATAAGTAAAATGTATTCTGAAGGACCAAGTAGTTTATTAGTTTTTTGGAGACAAGATATAAAAATAAGTTTATCTTTACATCATGAAAGGAAAAACAACACTAATTTATTTCATTATAAAAATCCATGCCTCTTAGATTATTCATGATAGTCATTCATAATATACTTCAACATATCCTAGGAAAATGTAACATAAGAAATGGGTGAGCTCAAAAGCTCAGTATGTGTAATCAATACAGTGGAATATATCAAAAACATAAAACAAAGTGATTTATTGAAAACACATGCCTTTGAAAATAATAAACATGAACCCATTATGGTAGGAATATATCCTGGGTAAATAATTCCTTAAATAAAACACAATCATGGGTATTCTACAAGTAAAATAACAACATTAACTTTTAATTACTAGCTACAGAATGAGAGAAGTGAAAATTTTGGGAATCATAACCACACCATCAAGGCCTCGTGCCATGACTATAAATTATCATTTTGCAAGGCCTTGTTCCAAGACCGTAGTTTGTCTCTTGAGACCTACTAATGCATCAGGGGGCTATAACGTGCCCCACCCATCACATAATTATTACAATTCATTCCTCATATGAGTGATTATAAATATAAATAACAGATAAATTTATATTGAAACTATTATATGAAATGTAACTAACTTTCCCCAATCATTAAACATAAAACACTAACCATTCTGAGTAATATGGTGAATGGTTTTAGAATAGATCATCCAAAATAAAGCCATTCATAAAACATTCAATCAAATATGGTGGATGAAATCATAAATGACTAAACCCAAATAATAAATAAGAATCAACAAGAGTGTTTAATCAGATGAAAATACACTTATAAGATCATTAATCAATTCTTGAGATAAATACTATTTAATTTTGAAAAAAAGAGTTCTTTAGGAAAAATAATTGTATAAAAATAGAAGTGATGTAAGATTTTATTTTAATAAAAAAATGATTAATTTTATGAAGAAAATGGTTTCCATAAACATATTAAAGAGTGCCCTTGAAAATATGTAAGAATATGAGAAATTCCTTTGAATCAGGCTTGTATTTTGGAAACAATTTTAAAAGTTCCTTTTAAAACATGTAACAATACACAAAATAATGAAGGTTTATGGATGGTAAAAATATATAGAACACTAAAAATGATTTTATTAGGATTACACAGATATATAAAATAATTTCATTGAGGTTATTAGACAATAAAATTTACCCGAATGAAAATGGTGGTTTCTGTGAGAAAACCCTTACCTTAAGTCTTAATGTGTTCACCTCTTGAACATAAGGTCCGGGAATATGAAATTATACTGATTGAAAAATAAATTAAGAACCTATTTTACTAGTATTTATTTTATTATAATTATATTTATCTCATTTATGTCCTTTTTTCTATGTTACAACATCGAATTTTGTCTTTCGAGAGTGTTCTTTTTCTTGAGTTTCATAATAAGTTTTCTTGTTTTTATGTAATGGAGTTCATATGAAATGGTTTTAAACTTCATTAATTGAAATTAAATATTATTTTTGAACATAAAATACTTTTAATGTCTATTTCTATAATTTGGATACATGGAGTGTGGATGAATCATTAAGAAGAAAACCACTTCGATTATTTGGTGGTATTTGGATTAATAAGAACTTGTTAGTCATATAGATTAAAAATAGTTACATAAACTTGTTCCTGAATGTTATTAGGTTAAAAAAAATAAATTATAGTCGGGTTAAACCATAAAAATGATTTCATGAACAGTAATGATGGATAAATTTATGAATTTCACTTCTTTATCCACGAAGGTTATAAATTGGGACCACATGGACGTTGATTTCGTTTATAAAAATAAAATGGAGGGAGTAAGAATATTGATGATGATTATTCCATTAACATGATAAAATTCATGTATATATATTATACTGGAGTTATCATGTTAATTTGGATAGAGGATGCAAGGATAGGATAACTAATGATGATAAATTAAAATGAATCTAAATAAAAAAAGGGTTCTTTTACTTTTTAAATAACCTCTTTGAGACCCCCCTTATAAGAAGGGGTTTTTGTCTTTTGAAAATACTAGGACCTTCTTGGAAGTGAAGATTTTCTAGTTAAGGGTAATTAGGATGAGTTTTAAAGGGCTTAAAGGCTTATAGGAGTGAAGAAAAGAGGAATTTAGGAAGGTATTTATATTGGAGGCGATGGGTAAATTTTGAATATTGTATTTATTATTTTATTATTTCCATCAAGATAACCAATAGTGTTGTTTCATGTGATCCCTAGGATTAATAAGTTCAATTGATTTTGAAACAAGTGGCATTACATTAAATATGTTGTCATAAATAGTTTATTTAACTGAGAATTTGAATATACGGTATTTTACCATATTTCATTATTAATCAAAAATTCCAGAATTTCAGAAAAATCCCAAAAATTCACCTAAAACATTTTCTGATGCTTAGAATTCGAAATTGAACTACATTTTTCAAAAAAAAATTTCTAAAAATAATTTATTTAACTTTTTTAAAAAATCATAGTTAATTCGATAAATAACATTTTTAAAGGTATAATTATTTTTTTATCACATTCAAAAATTAATTAAGATATCATTATATTATTAACATAAAAATATTAAAATTATATAATTATTTTCTATTAATATGGTTCATATTACTATTCATATGAATATTCATCAGTATTTCTTACTATTCACCAAAAATAATGTTTGTTCTTTCAGACTTCAAATGACTTACTGATCACAACTCCAGATGACCATTTTTCGAAATTCAAAACATTGTTGAGGATATGTTTTGTTTAATGTATATCTTATATAATGAATTTATTTTCAAAAACTTGGAGTGTTAAATTCCTTTTTTTAATGTGTGTAACACCCAAATATTTCATAGAACGGTATTTCTTCAAAGTAATTCAATAACATTTAATACATGCAACACCAAGTTCAACCGCACCACGACTTACCAAACTTGTCGTTCAAAAGCGGTTAAGAATAATATTAACTGAATTTTTAACTTTATATAATATATATAATTATATAATCCATATTATGAGATTCTTATACATAATGTAAGAAATAATTCATTTTTTTCAGATAAAATTAGTATTTTAAAAAAAAATGAACTTTTACCGCCTTTTAAGGACAAACCCTTGTTAAATATGATATTTGAAACTTTTATATATTCAATTTGACAAAATAAACATATTCTTTATAATTGGGACATATGGATTTAGTATCAATAACTTTTTGTTGTTTTTCTGATAACTTTCATATTTGCGTGAATAGTTAAAAATACTATATTTTAACTGATAACATATTTTTTAATCAAAATAATTTATTATGTTAAATTATATATTTTAATGTATTGGTAGTATACATAGATTATATTTTCACTGTTTACCCGAATTCTGGTAATTTTTTATAATTTCACTTTGAAATTAGAAATAAACAACTGTCAATCTTTAGATAGTTATCATTTCTTAAAAATACCCCTTTTGGTTTTGGCAACGGGAATAAATTTCAAATTAAAAAATTCAACTTCTATGTTTTTAATTTGGTAAAATATAAATAATTTTTTAATTCGTAATTTCAATATTATCTTACGGAGAATTTTTGGTATTTTCTTGAAAACATTCAATTTTTGATGAATAGTGAAAAACATTGAGTTATAATTTAAAACCGACTTTTTATTTAAATAATTATTTATTTTATTTAAATTTATTTTATGTCAAAATAGATCCATAGTACCAATATAAGTTAAATTTAATACATTGAATTCATTTTATAATTCGTTCAGATATATAAATTTTTTATTGAACTTTTTACCTTCTTTTACCCACCTCATAAGAGCATTTGAAAATTTGCATAAATCATAATTTTACTAATTCTGTGAATTGAATTTCAAAAATATGAGAGACACGGTTGACATCAGTAAGTAAAATTTGGTTCGATAAGATAAAATTAATTTTTTTTGAATAGTGACTTTTGACTTTTATTTACCACAGTTAAAAGTAAATAGGGTAATCGAAGGTAAAAATGATATTTTTATTATCATAACACATGTCCTAATTCTATTGGTTAAATGTAATTTGACCAAATACAACCTTAGGAATAATATATGATCCTCTAGGTCCCCTTGGATTAGATTATGAGATTTATTATTATTTAATTTAAAGACGAGTTAAAGGTGTTAAATTAAAGTTTTCGTAACTAAAACTTTTTCAATATAGGGTTATACAAAAGATAAATTGGACTATAAATATTAATTAGAAATATAAAAGGATTTTATATATAATAGTATTTTATTTCTAATTTTTTGAAATTAAATAATTAATTTTACTTATTCCATAATGATGATGCAGTAATTACCTTGTTAATAAAAGATTAAAATAATTGATATTATAAATACCCATGTAAATGTAATTTGAGACTTCTGATGAATTAAAATAATTTTATTGGTTAATATGACATTTTATGTAAGCTTAAATTAATTTTTTGTCAAGTAATCATGCTACTATGATTTTAACAGAATACAAATACCAAAAAGTGTAAAATTGACAAAAAATAGTTTTTTTTAAAATATTATATTATTAATTGATATAATTGTATTAAAAATATAAGGATTTTCCAGAAGACTTATATAATAACATATGTGACATTTATGAACCAATTTTTTTATTTTAATTTTATAGTAAGTGTATTAACCATATAATGTAAAAATACAAAGAGACATGGTAAATGTCAAACGATTTAACTAAGAGTTAAATCTAGACAATAAGGTTAATATGGTAATGTTAACCTGTCTAAAACCTTTTGGTTGAGAGGATTTCGATCCATCCCCACCTTATCCTCTAAATAAATCATTTTTGAGCAATTAGAAACCTAAAATTATTTTATTGTAAAATAATATTTCAAGAAATTCCTAAAATGACCCTCACCTTTCTTATAAAAGGGAACTTCTCCTTATCTTACTTTCACACCTCCAATTCCTTTTGTATTGGCCAGAGACTATCAAAATATCCTCCAAAATTTAATCCCTTCATCCTAGAGGCCTTCCTTTGATCAAAAATCCAATGTAGGGAGCCCTTTTGATCAAATAAAAAGAAGAACCCAAAAAAGAGGTAAATATTTCATCACAACTTTCAAGTTCTTTTCTTTTTTCACTTTATATTTAATTTTTGTTTCTGTTATTAAATAATAATTCCAGTGTCTTATATTTACAATAATTTTACTATAAAAATGGTACAACCAGATTCATTATTCTACCCGTCCTATAAATTACAAAGTCACCACACGTGCGTACGTACAGATTATCGTCTCAATGTCATGGTGTAGTTTATTATTCAAACCCTTCATTTTATGGATGGGTTTAATAATTAGTATAACTGATGTAAATAATAAACATAAAATTTTAATTATTCTATATATATGATATAAAATCTAATTTAATATGATTTCTCCATCAATATAATGATATTGTCGCTCCTACGTACGTACGGATTACTGTCTCCACGAAGCGATGAGATTTATTTCCATGTTCACCATTAAACGATGATTATAAAATATATATCAATAATAAGTTTGTAATATATAGATTACTAATTCTAATGGATATATATATTTACTTTAATATATCTTATTCACTTAGTTATGTTCAATACGATATGAAAACAGAAACATCGTTTATGCGTACGTATGGACTACCGTCTCCATAAACAGTGTTTTCCATTTAATATATATGTCTATTATACATATTGATATTCTGAATATATATGATATATAAATCATGTTTTATATTCTGGATGTATTTACGTCATGATCTATGTGATACGATCAAGAGTATTATGTTAAAACATGTACGATAATGAACGATATTGTTACCCGAAATGTTAATTTATCATGGAAAGTATCATTAAATGGGTAGTATAAAGTCATAAATGAATCATGTATGATATCATAAATATTAATATTGTTCTGGTATAATTTAATAACATACTACATTCTTCATACAAGAGGTTAAACGTACCATCGACTAAAGGAAAGTGCAAGGTAAGGGTTAATTTCACAATCTCTTTATTATCCGAGGTTGTTTTTACGTAAGTATCTTTTGGTACCTCTTTATCATCCATATCAATGATTAATAAAAATGTATTTCAATTTTTTTTAATATTTAATAGATAATGGGTTAAAGTCATTTATACCCTTTTTTTACATTATATGTTTTTGAAAGGAATCTTGCCCTCATTTTACAAACAAGGTACTTTTTGTCCTTTTCTAAAAAATTAATTTAAGAATGTTTTTTAAACTTATATGATGGGTGTGACTATATTCCGCCATTATAAAATCATAGAAGCTTCCCTTACAATATTATAAGAATATTTTCAAAATAAATTTTTTCTTTTATAATTATATTACTTTTAAATGATTTCAAAATAGAAGGGGATATTTCTCGAAAAATTATTTGATTTCATCTATGTCAACATTCTTTGATAGATTGTAAGATTATTTGAAGTTGATTTATTATGATATTAAACATCCATGTTGTATTGAATGTTTTGTGATATGTATGACTTTGGGTGTTCTATTTTTATTCTATTCATTGTTTATGGATAAATTAGCGACATTTCGTATGCTAGTTTTAATACAAATGTTTATGTTATGTTTAAACATTTTCATATTAGGAATGAATTGGACATAGTAAGTGACTGGTGGATCCCGCTATTGCTCATCGATGCATCAGTAGGTCTAATGAAACAAACTAGTGTCTTGGCGTAAGGCCTTAACAAAATCTTATTTTTAGCATTGGCATAAGGCCTTGACTGGTGGTTATGATGTCTGGCATTATGCATTACATCATTATGAAAGTGGCTATTGATATGGAATGTGATTATTTGAATAGTAGAATAACAATCCAAATAAGTAAATGGAATTACTTTAATGTATCTTTTCTATATTATTCTGATTTTTATGTGTAAATGGTTTTTGTTTTATTATTGAACATTGCCTTAAATATTTATGCTTATTTATGAATGTTTTTGCTATATTGTTATCATTACTGAGCATATGATCTCACCCCTTATATGTTCTAATTTTTTCAGGATTCCAAGAAGTTTATTATTATTGATAAGAAGGGTTAACCTATGGGATTAATGGCATTCTAAAAGGGTTATATTTGTTGTGTATTATTTTATAATGTGTAATGTAAAGTTCATGTATGTAATCTATTTTCCAAGACTGCTAATTTGATCGGTCAATCGGGACATAATTCCTTGTAATAATGACAATGTATTAAAATAATGCACATAATCTGGGTAACTGGGGTTGGGGCATTACAGTTTTTATTTGAGGAAGTTTTGAAATAACATTTGAAATTAGATTTAGACAAACTTTGATTAGATAACATTACTCTAAGATAGACTTTGAGGATAAGTATAGAAGTACTTCCTAGAATTTTGCTAATATAGCTATATTGTGTGTTTTCCATGAAAATAAATCCCTATCTTGATACGAGTAGGTAGAGGTAGATCTGTAACATATGTTCCTAGGGGTAAAACCCGAAAACACCACTTTGATCTGGACTCGAAAGGTAACTGGTGCACGACAAGGGGACTTACTGCACTCTTGGTTACGACACTCCCAGGGGATATGCTTAGGATAATTCTCATTTTCATTTCAAATAATTATGAAGGATTTATGAGTATATACCTCCTCAATGAAAATATTTTTTATGATTACGGATCATATCCATAAAGAGGTCAATTTACGTTAGGTATTTTACAAGTTCAGAATTATTCAATGCGATTCATAAACATACCTAGTGTTTGCCATTTTATAGAAATGGCTCCCAGTAGAAGGAATGATAACTCCAGCAGTATGTATGATCCAAATAGTAAGAAGGTTCATATCATTAATGGTATTAATCCAACATTTATAAGGGAAATAGTCTCCCATTTATTCTAAAAAAATGAAGAAATAGTGTCACGTGTTAAAAATATAAGTAATGAATTCTTAGAGTCCTATGGATTTGAAGGGAAGCAAGATAAGGAATGTATGAAAGAGAGAAAGATTGATAAAGGGAAGAGGGGAAATAAGGATTTTATCATATTTGATAAATGTGGAAAGAATCACCTTGGAAAATATTTCCAGGGAATGGAAATCTGTTATAAGTGTGGAGAAAAAGGACACCAACTACTTAATTTCAAGGGTAAGAAAAAGGTTTCAAATGTAAAATGCATCATCTTCAAGGCATTGGGACACTATGAGAATCAATGTACCAGTTATTAGAGTATACAAAAAGATGATGGTATTGGATAATAATCATGTTATGATACAACCTTAGATGAAGAGGAATGACTAGTTTCCTAATGTTTTTATTATATAATTATTTAATTTGAGTGTTGTATCATCAATATTCAGGTTATAAGAATTATAAAGATAAATAAGGATTGAACGACAAAAGTTTTTTATTGAGGATTTGAGATTATATGGTTCTATGAAAAGTCAAATAATAGTAAGCTAAACTTTTTGGAAAATACATGGTTGGAGGAAAGGTAATGCTTAATATGGTCCTGATAATGAGGTAGTGATTTTGGAATAAGAGATGGTTCATTTTGATAAATTATATTTGATATTCTTGACTTCCTTGGAACTGATTATTTTTTGTTAATTCATCATTGTTGGAATATTCCAAACTATTCTATATAAGGAATTTATCTAGTATTATATAAAATAAAAGGGAGTATGAATGTATTAAATAAGGATTTATGGTAATTCAGGGTGTTAGTATGTTTTAAAATAATACATGATGAAGGTATTCACATGTTATTATGTGGCAAAAAGGATCTTCATTGTGTTTAAATTTCTTATAAATATTGGACTGGGAGTTTGGATAGAAGTATTTTGGATAAGTCTAATGGTTGTAATGGATTATGTTTGAAATTGGATACTACTGTTAAGGTTATTTTTGGATTGTTATAAAAAGGACAACACACAGACCATGTGACAATCCGTCATGTCGGACAATGATGTGGGAATCGAACCCACAACCATAGTGCGATTGGGATTTATCTCCTACCACTGGAATACGTGAAGTCCCTGTATTTTATAAACTAGTATTTAAGGGTTTAATAGGTGAATTATAAATTCATAATTTTTGAAACCCTATACTATTAGGATAAATAGAATATTTTTTTAAAATCTTTTGGAGTGAAAGATGAGTATGTGGTAGGAATTATTTAAAGGATTAAACTCTACTTGTCATGTATATATATATATATATATATATATATATATTTTCTCTTATTCTATGGATTAATTAATTCATAAACTTTAGTGAAGAGATCATAAAACCAGAAATGTGGTATCCTAATACTTTATGTTTTGTTGAACAGATTCTATTTTAAATCATCATAGATTGATGTATTTGAGGCCCTCAATTTCTGATGTGGGTTTTCCCACAATGGTATTATCTATTTTCAACCATTTATTTTTTATTAACAATTTAAAATGGTAAGGATGTAATTAATTGAAGGAGGGAATTATGTAACACCCCAAGATTTCCTAGTACGTTATTTCTTAAAAGTAATTCAATAACTTTCACTACACGAAACACCGAGTTCAAGCGCACAACATCTTACCAAACATTCCATTCAAAAGCGGTTATGAATAATATCAAATGAATTTTGAAATTTATATAATCCTTATAATTTTAGAATCCATATTATGAGTTTATTAGACATAATGTAAGAACTAATTCATTTTTCCAGATAAAAGAATTATTTTTCAAAAAAATGTACTTTTACAGCATTTTAATGATGAACTCTAATTAAATCCAATATTTGAAACTGTTATATATTCAACAAGAAAAAATAAACTTATAATTTAGAATCAGGACATAATAATTTATTTTTAATATAGTTTTGGCGTTTTTCTGATAACTTTCATATTTGGGTGAATAATGAAAAATTCTATATTTTAACTGAAAACAATTTTCTTAATCAAAATAATTTATAGTGTTAAATTATAAATTTTAATGGTTTGGATGTATAAATAGATTATATTTTTTCCATTGAATCCAATTATGGTCATTGTAAGTAATTTCACATTGAAATTAGACATAAACAATTGTAAATCTTTTGATAATTATTATTTCTTAAAAATACTCCTTTTGTTTTTGACAACGACAATTAATTTTAAATTAATAAATGAAAATTATATGTTTTTAATTTTGTAAAATAGATTTAATTTTTGAATATTGAATATCAAAATTATCTTACGGTGAATTTTTGTTATTTTTATGAAAACTTTTCATTTTTGATGAATAGTGAAAACACTAAGTTATTGTTTAAAACTGACTTTTTATAGAAATAATTATTTATTTTTTTTAAATTTAATTTATGTCATAATAGATACAAAATACCTATATAAGATCAATTTAATTCATTTGAGTCATTTTATAATAAGTTTAGATATATAAAAACTTTATTGAACTTTTTACCGTCTTTTACCGACCTCCTGGGAGCATTTGCAAATTTCCATTAAAAAATATTTTACCACTTCGTTGAATTGAATTTAAAAACTCATAAAGAACTTGTTGATATCATTAATTAAAATATGGTTCAATAAGATAAAAATAATTTTTGGTAAATAGGAACTTTTGACTTTTATTTACCACGTTTAAAAGTAAATAGGGTAATTAAAGGTAAAAATGATATTATTATTACCTATAAAAATGTCTTAATTCTATTGGATATGTTTAGTTGGACCCCAAAAAACCTTAGGAATAAAATACGATCATTTATGTCAACTTGGATTAGATTAGGACTTTTATTATGATTTAATTTAAATAAGAGTTAAAAGTATTAAATTCAATTTTCATAAGTACAACATTTTAAATATTGGGTTATACATAAGATAAATTGGACTATAAATATTCATTAGAAATATAAATTTATTTCCTAAATTATTGAATTTTACTTATAATTTTTAGACAATAATTATTTGAATTTATTTATGCCACAATAATGATGGAGAAATTACCTTATTAATAAAAGATTAAAATAATTGATATTATAAATACCCAAATAAATGTAATTTATGACTTTTGATAAATTAAAATAATATTATAGATTAATATAACATGTTAGGGTTGATTAAATAAATTTATTTCTATGTAATAATGCTGTTATGATTTTAACAAAAAAACAAATACCAAATAGTGTCAAAATTGACAAAAAATAGTTCTAAAACAAGTATTATATTATTAATTGATATAATATTCATAAAAATATAATGTTTGGTCAAAAGACATATATAATAATATATATGGCATTAATAACCAATTGGAATTCAATTGTCATTTTATTATATGTTTATTAACCATATAATATAAAAATACAAAGAGACATGGTAAATGTCAAACGATTTAACTAGGAGTTAAATCTAAATGTTAAGGTTAATACGGTGACCTAAACCTGTTTAAAACCTATTTTTTTGAGAGTTTTTAGACCCATCCCCACCTTATCATATAAAGAAGTCATTTTTTATCCATTATAAACAGAAAACTATTTTATTATAAAATAATATTTCAAGATTTTTCTAAAGTGACCATCACCTCTCTTATAAAAGGGAACTTCCCCTTCTCTTAATTTCAAACCTCCAAAGACTTTTGGCTCGGCCATACTCTAACCAAATATCCTCCCAACATTTCTCCCTTCATCATAGAGGCCATACGTTGGTCAGAAAGACAACCTATAAATCTTTTTTGATCAAATCAAATGGAAGAACCCTAAGAAAAGGTAAATATTTCATCACCTCCTTCAAGTTATTTTCTTCTTCCACTTCTTCTTTCCTTGTTGTTTCCATTCCAAAATTATAACTCCTATATCATCCATATACAGTAATGTTATTTGTAAAATGGTACACCCATATTAATTATTCAATCCATCCTATAAATGATAATGTCACCATACATGCGTACGTACGGATTACCGTCTCCACGTCGTGGTGCAGTTTCTTATTCAAACATTTCATTATTGAGATGGGTATAATAATTAGTATAATTGATGTAAATATAAACCAAACATGTTACTCATTATTTTTATACGATATAACATCGAATTAAATACAATTTATTCCTCAAAATTATGATATTTTCACTCATGCGTACGTACGGATTACCGGCTCCACGACGCGATGAGATTCATTTACATGTTCACCATTCAAAGATGATAATAAAATATATATCATTAATAATTATTTAATATATGAAATAAAAATGCTACTGAATTTATATATATATATGTACTTACATATATCTTATTCACTTAGTTTCATCCAATACGATATGAAAACGTTAATAGTGTTTATGCGTACGTACGGACAACCATCTACATAAATGGTGTTTTCCCTCTCATATATATGTATATTATACATATTTAAATTCTAAATATATATGATATATAAATCATGTTTTATATTCTGTAAGTATTTAAATCATGATATAATTAATACAATCAAGAGTAAAAAGTTAAAACATGAACGATAAAGAAAGCGATTATTACCCGAAATGTAAATTTAAAATGGAAATTATTATTAAATGGCCCATATAATGTCATAAATGAATCATGTATGATATCAAAAATATTAATATGGTTCTATTATAATTAAATAACAAACTATTATCGTCATATATGAGGCTAAACATACCGTTTACTAAAGGAAAGTGTAAGGTAAGAGTTAATTTCACAATCTCTTTATTATCCGAGGTTGTTTTTACGTAAGTATCTGTTGGGACTGCTTTATCATCCACATCCATGTTTCTAAAAAATGTTTTTCAAAACATTTTTACTCTTTAATATACAATGGGTTAAAGTCATTTATAACCTTATTTTACCTTATATGTTTTGGAAAGGAATCTTTCATCATTTTCCAAACAAGGTACTTTTTGGGCTTTTCGACAAAATTAATGTAAGAATATTTTTTAACTTATACGACCCGTGCAGCTCTTTTCCACCATTATAACATCATAGAAGATACCCTTAAAATATTATAAAAATACATTCCAAATAAATATTTTCTTTTATAATTATAATAATTTTAAATAAATTCTAAATATAAAGAGATGTTTCTCAATAAATGATTTGATTTCATCTATGTCAAAATCCTTTGATAGATGTTAATCCAATTTGAAGTTGATTTATTATGATAAAAACATCCATATCATATTTAAGGTTTTATGATATCTTTGAATGTGGATGTGATATTTTTATATCATTCATGGTTTATGGATAAAGTATTGACATTCCGTATGCAAGTTTTAATACGAATGTTTATGTTATGTTTAAACCTTTTCATATGAGGAATGTATTGGACTTAATAATTGATGAGTGGAGCCCTCTATAGATCTTTTATGCATCTGTAGGTATCATGAGACAATATTCTATATTAGAACAAGGCCTTGACAAAATCTTATTTGTAGTCTCGACACAAGGTCGTGACTATGTGGTTATGAAGTCTGGCATTATGCCTTCCATCATTATGAAAGTGGCTATTGATATTGCATGTGATTATTCGACTAGTAGAATATCAATGTGAATAAGTAAATGGAATTATTTTAATGAATATCTTCCATATTATTACGAATATTTTGCTTAAAAGATTTTTTAGTCTTGTACATTGCAAAAATTGTTTATGCTTATTTGTGAAAGATTCAGCTATATTGTTATCCTAACTGACCATCTAAGCTCACCCCTTTCTATGTTTTAATTTTCTCAGTATAACAAGAAGTTTATTATGATTGATAAGTAGTGTTAATATAGGGTATTAATGGAATTATCAAATGATCATTTATGTTTTTTATTATTTTATAATGTGTAATGTACTGTTAATGTATGCAATATATTATCTGACACTACTAAACTGATCGGTCTTTCAAGACTTGATTCTTTGTAATCATGCCAATGTATTAAAATAATACACATAGTCTTGGTAAATTGGGTCGAGGAATTACAATGTGAGCCATGAAGATCATAATAAAAAAATTCACAAATAATGAAAATTGACTAATAGAAATGGGATTCATATCAAAATTGTAACTTTTTAAAAAGTTCTTAACAACATGATCATTATGTGATTTATATCCCACAGAAAGTGAATGAGGGTATAATTTATTAATTATAGAAAAAATATAGAAGTTTTATGACTTGATGAATAACCATATAAATTAAATAGGTTTTTGTATTCACATAAATAAAATAAGATAATTTCTTGAGAAAACAGGGAGATTCTGAGACGAATTTCTACAACATAATAGCTATGAAAAATGGTTTTAGAAAACATTAAAAAGACTGGGTACAGAGTTATCCCATCCATAGATGAATAATAATATAGTATAGGGAATAATATAATGGAAATAATAACATGTTATAGATAATTTAAAGTCATTCTACATACAAGAGAACTTGAATGAAAAAAAAGAGATGTTGCAAATTCCCTTACGAAAATTTTGCGACCTAACGTAGTTGCCAAAATAAATACGAAAATTAGTTGAAGGGAGATAAATAGTCTCTTATCATTTGAACATTAAATGGAAAGAAATAAGGTTAAAAAATAACATACACCGGGTTAATAAAATGGAAATTAAAAGACATAACATAAAATAAGTCTTGACTAAAAGAGGAGTGTGAGAGGATCCCATACATTGATGTGTAACATCAAAAACTCGAATGTTGTGACCTTGGGGGTGTGAGGGAACATCTAAAGAACTCATTGGGAGGTAAAATTTCAATATCATAATTGAGGAGAAATTTATAATGAATGTAATAAAGGAATGGGTCGCTATTTATATCAAAAGTGAGGGAATATTTAATTACATCACATTACCACTTAAGACGACTAAATCATATTTATAACTCCTTAGGTGATGTTACTATTCCAATGGTAAAATTATCATTCAAAAGTGCAAAATTAATATTCCAAGGTTAAAGTTAATATTCAAAGAAAAATTATTTTTATGCCTTTGAAAAAAAATCACCCAAATTATAATCTTGTATGTTAGTTTTTTTAAAATCATTTAACAGAAAAAGTTTTTTAATAATAAAATATTATTTACTATTCATAAAAAACACTATTCATCTTTTACTATTCATAAAAATAGAATTCATAAAATAATATCCATCAAATTGAAACTTCATGAAAATATCTAAAAAATCATCCAAGGATAATTTTGAAATTTAAAATTCAAAAATGATGTTTATTTTACCATAATCCCTATGTATAAAAAATCTCTAAAAAGTACATTTTTTAATTCGAAAATAAATTTATAAAATTTGTATTAATTAAACATATTCTTTATTAAGAGAATAAAATCCTGAAATATAAAGGGTGAAATAAAAATTATATTTATATAAATGGGTCATAAAAAATAACTAAGGGATCATTCCATAACCCCTTGAAACGCCCACATTAGTCCTAAGCCGAAGGTTTGAAACATTGATAAAATATTCTGGTTGCTAGAAAACATTGTCAGAGAGGTTATTTCGATCAATTTTAACTTCATCTGTTAGTTAATCCATTCATACTTAACATGTTGAATTTCGGCTTGAGATTTGTCCAGAGAAAATCCCAGTGACAATACCTCCTTTCAAAGCTCCAAAATATTTTCTTTGTACGGCCTGAGTCAATGGAATGTGGCCATCGATTCTTATTTATTCATTTTTTATCCAATATTATTTCTATTTTACACAACCATAATAATGTAAAAAACTATTATTGTTTCAATCATTCATATTGACCAATGGTCATTTCATGGTCAAATACTAAAGGTCTCATTTCAATTATACTCACTTCATTAATAAAAGGATATGGTTTTGTTTTTTAAGAAATATATAATACATATTTTCATGAAATAAAATTATTCAAAATATCATGTCATTACATTCTTCCCCCATAAGAAATTTCATCCCTAAAATTTCAACATGTACCCTCAAAATTGAAAAGGTTTGGGTACTTGTACCTCATAGACTCTTATAGTTCCTATGTGGATTCTACATATTTGTGGTTCCTCCAGAACACTTTAACATGGTTACTAGTCTTGTGGATTATAACATTGTCTCTACGATCCATGATCTCCACTGACATTTCCTCATAAGAGAGGTAGGGCTCCAGTTGTACCACCTCTAGATTTAGTACATGTGAAGGATTTGGTATGTACTTAAAAATTGGGATACATAGAAGACATAGAGATCTTTTTCTAGATTTGGAGGAAGTGAAAGCTGATAAGAGACTCCTCTGACAGGACCAAGGATTTAATAGGGACCAATGTAACTAGGGCTAAGATTTCCTTTCTTACCAAAACTCATGACTCTCTTACAAGGTGAAATTATATGAATTAAATTGTCATCAACGTCAAACACAAAGTCCCTTTAACGGATATCGACATAACTATTTTTATGACTTTGAGCATCCTTAATTTTTTGTTGGATTACATGAACCTTTTTTGTCAGATCTATTTCAAGTTCATGCCCAATAATAATTCTTTCACTAGATTCATCCCAACATGCTGGAGTTCTACATCACTTCCAATATATAACTTGATAGGGTGCCATTTTAATGCGCGATTGGAAGCCATTATTGTAAGAGAACTCAACTAATGGGAAATTTTTATTCCATCCACCTTTAAAATTCTATTTAGCATGTTCTTAGAAAGTCCTCTAATGTTTTAGTGGTCCATTGTTATTGGAAATAAATTTGGGGATGATATGATGTACATAAATTCAATTCAGTACACAATGCATGTTTATGAACTCTCTAGAATTTTGAAGTGAACCTTGGATCATGACCATATATTATTGAAAGTGGGACTTCATGCTACCTTACCACTTCTTTCACATAAATCCTGGCACGTTTATCAAGAGAGATATTTTCCCTAATAGACATAAAATGGGTAGACTTGGGGATATGGTCCACTATAACCTTTATCACATTTTTTCATTTGGATGTTCTCAAGAGACTAGTGGAAATGTCCAAATAGATATTGTCCAACTTCCATGTTGGAATGGGTAGTGGTTATAATACCCTTTTAAGAAGTTGTCACTCTTCCTTCTTTTAATGTCACACTAGGAACATTGTAGTGTAGTCGACAATCTCCCCTTTCATATTATCCCACCAATAATGATCACGAAGGTCCCTATACATGTTCATGCTTCAATGAAGTATATAGAATGTATAAGTACAAGCATCATCCATAATCTCCTTCATTATTTCCAGAATATATGGAACACATATTCTTGTACTAAATTTCAGTACACCATCATGAAAAATATTGTTCTTTGGATAATTACCAATCATTAAAACCTTGAACTTATACTGTTACACATGATATTTTTATTATATTTCATGATAATATATATTAATTATGGCTATGAAACCATTTGGGATAGGGTAGATGGTTTACCTTACCTTACGATTCTTATGATTAGTTTTACTAGATTATTGACCATATGATCTCTTTGAATCCTCATCATTTCTAGGACAACATGATCATTCCAAATTAATGCATTATTAAATTAGTATTCCCTTATAGGGTGATAATTAATTCAACAATCATTGTCTTTAATGAAGTTTTAACAATATCCTATGTCTCATGTTCAATTCCTTTTGTGTGAAAATATAGTTCAAACATTAATGGTCTATGTATATATCACACTTCTCCCTATATAGATAGTGCCTCTATATCATCTGAGAAAAAAAACAAAAAAATCTCTAAATCATGCATAGGATAGTTCTTCTCATGATTCATTAGTTGTTGAGATGCGTAAACAATCACATTGTCACCCCAAGTCCTTTCAGTGATGCGTCACAAAAAAAAATCCTTCTCCGTTTGAGGGTAGGGTTTGCACAGATGTAGTAACCAATCTATTCTTCTTCTCTTGTTAACATTCCTCACAATCCATTGTTCAAATGAACATGTCCCTTTTTTTAGTTAACTTGGTTATGAATTAGAAAGTCATTAAAAGTTTTCTACAACCCTCCTATAAAATCCTGATAATCCTATGAAACTACAAATTTCTATTATTGATGTGGGATGAGGCCACTAACCTATAAAATTTGTCTTTGAAAGATCAATTTTGATTCCATCACTGGTTATAATGTTCCCCAAGAATGAAACTTATTGTAACAAAAATTTTAATTTTTTGAACAATCCAAAAAAGCCTCTCCTCCCATAGAGTTATTGAAATAACCTTTAGATGATCCTAATTCCCCTCATGAATTTTGGAATATATCAGAATATCATCAATAAAAAAACTACCAAAAAGTTATCAATATACTTCTTAAAGACAAATATTCATAAAATCTAGAAAAATATCAGCAGCATTAGTCAATCCAAACGGCATAACAATATACTCATAATGGCCATATCTAGATCGCAAGGCAGTTTTTTCAATATCTTCTTTCTTCACCCTCAATTGATGACAACCATATTGAAGATCAATCTTCTAGAATAGTTGATCCCCAATAAGTTGGTCAAATAAGTCATAAATTCTAAGAATAGGGTAATTTTTTCATCACAGTGATCTGGTTTAGTTCTCTATAATCAATGCATTGCTTCATTGATCCATCCTTCTTCTTAAAAAAAGAGAACATGTGCATTCCAATGAGAAACACTTGGTCCGATATATCCCTTCTCCAAATGATCTTGTAGTTGTTTATGTAATTACTCTAGCTCTATATTTTCCATCAAATACAGAGTTATTGATATCGGATGAGAACCGGGTACGAGATCAATAGAGAACACTACTTCTCATTTCGGTGGAGGTTCAAGTAACACCTTCGGAA
Organism: Viscum album; assembly: GCA_963277665.1. Lineage (NCBI taxonomy): Eukaryota > Viridiplantae > Streptophyta > Magnoliopsida > Santalales > Viscaceae > Viscum > Viscum album. The sequence goes on along the minus strand of OY728143.1, from coordinate 2,077,201,418 downwards.
ATACGTTAATGTATTTCTAGACGATGAGGACATTTTATCTCAATATAATATTAATTATTTATTTTTATTCACTTATAAACCCCTTAAAGAAAGATATTGGATGTTCTTCTAGACAAATATTATGTTGATATATCTCTTCTTGGAAGATAACTCTAGGTTTCTCATTCAAGAATACTGAGATTTCCTTGCTTCTATAGGTAATGTTATCATTATGCATTGAGTGTGAGTCAATTTATTGTATAATGTCTAGTTCCATCATGGGGATGAGTACTAGATATGAGATAACATTTTTCTCATTAAAGTAAATACCGGATTTTTAAAAATTGTTGTTTCCCAGACAATCCCACCAGGAGTCTTGACTGATAACTCTACTTTTAGCAATTTAGGGGTTGATTCTAAATTCATTTAAAACATTGATGAATTAAAGAAATACATAGAACCCAAATCATTCAAAGTAGTTTCTAGTTTTTATAGAACTATAAGAGTACCTACCACCACATAATTTAGAGATCCAACAACATCTATCGTTATAGAGATATCATAACCCTGCTCCCTTTGCCATTGTTGAGGTTGATGGTGATTCCCCTAATGCCCTCAAGTTTTGAATGTCATTGGAAAAGTGCCCAAATAGTCCACAATTGTAACATTTATCATTAGGTAGGGACTGAAATATCATTCCATTTTCATTAGTATTTGGATTTTGTTGTTTCATTTCACTATGTAATATCAAAAAGATATGGCCATCTCTTCCACACTTGTAGAAAATCTTGCTTCTGAGAAGGTGGTTTTTGAATGCTTATTTCCGACACTTATTACACATGGGAATTTCAATTTCTTTACTTTTTCTCATTGATCAAATATCATATATAATAATGGTTGCATTGATAGATTGTTTTCATTGGATTTGTGAGACCAAAAAATCTCACCGAACTCTAGTTCAACTTTCAGAGAACTCTGCATGATCTCCACATATATATCATAGTATTAGTTGGCTATATTATTCTACAGATGTGGTCTGAGTCTACCAAAGAATATAAAAACAATACCATTTGTATCCATAAAAATCCTTCAGGTGTAACAATAAAGTCTTGTGATTTTTGTCTTGTAGCTTTCAATAGATTCATTCTCTTTCTGCTTCATCATGAGAAACACCTTCTCTATTTTTTATCTCATAGAAAATGGGGAAAAATTATTAAAGAAGTTCCCTATGAACTATTCTAAATCCATAGCTTCAACCTAAAATATTGTACTCATCATTATAATTAGTTTCCACCATTGATAAGCTTCTCCATCTATGTAGAAAACAACCAATGAGACCTTCTATTATTCTGAACAGTATTACACATACATTTTTTTATAGAGATGATCCACTAATCAATAATCAATGGATCGGTAGATTCACAGATTGTTGGTGGTCTTTGACACATAAATAACTCAAAAAAAGTTATTCCCTTATTTTTTAAATCATTATCTCAACAGGATTCATGTTATTTACATTAACATGAGTTATTTGGTTCATCATTCTTCAGAAAGTATTCACTGCGGCTTCCATAGGACTGTCGTCAATGCATGGTCTATTGCGTTCACCATTTGTATGGTTCCTCCTACTACACAATATTTTATAAAATAAAATAAAAACATTGTTAGAAGATTTTTTAATTTACCAATCATTTAACTATAATGGTTTTATATCTATTAAAAATTCATTATTAAAAATATCATTACGTAAAAATTATTACATTTCTTTATAAATCCTTTATAATGATTCATAAAAAGCTAGTAGTTAACAAAACAAATCCTCTGGGAGTGTCAAACCAAGAGTTCAACAAGGCCCATTGTCATGGACCATTTCTCATTCATGTCTACATCAAATTTTTTTTTTGGTTTTAACCCTAAATACATATGTTCTCATGTCAAATCCACTTGTTCTTATCCCGATAGGGGTTTATTTGTTCAGAAACCACTTACTTAATATTTCACCAAAATACGAGTACGTTTTACTCTATTTAAACTTCTCTATAGGTTTATTTCTAATGCATTCGTTTCCTAATATCCATAAATAACTTAACCTCCCTTTGATATAAACTATGGAATCCATGTTTTATTATTATATAACATTTAATTACATTATACAAAATAGGATATTAAATTTTTATAGTCTTGGAAATCAGAAAAAAGATACAAAAAAATGTAGATAATTATTATAATCCACTTTAAAGGTTTAATCATAGGTTAATCCTTATTTCAATTATTTCCTCTCATATCCTGGGAATATACATCAAATTAAATGGGGGGAGAGAAGGGACAGTAAGGGAAATAAAGGGAAAAAACTTACTTGTGATAACAATAAGAACATGATAAAATACAAAAAGACCTGAGCAACGAAAAAAAGTAGAATATAATAATAAAAATTACATGAATCATAACATGAATATGTTTCTACAAAATTTATTTTAAACATTAATTAGAATATCACCAAGGTCCATCCCCAAGGTGGAATAAAAATTATAAATTTGATTCACTATGTTATCATAAAACATTTTATCTCTAGAGATTAATATATTTACCCAATGCATTGGAAGGAGATTAGAACACACCCTTAATATGTATTTATATTAATGTGAGCCACATATATCATAATAAAAAATTATTAAATAACCAAAAAAATATAAAAGAAATGGTTTTCATATCAAAATTGGGATGTTTTAAAAAACTGCTTAAAAACATGAGGGTAGTGTCATTTATAACCCAGAAAAATGGAATGAGGGTTTGATATAATTTAATTATAAAATAAAATATATAATTTTATGTCTTGATGAATAACCCTAAAATTTAAAAGGGATAAGGTATTGAAATAAATAAAATATAAGAATTTCTTGAGAAAAACAATGAATGAATTTGAGAGGAAATTTCTAAAGTACAATGGTTATACAACATGGTTTTTCAAAAAAAAATTAAAAGAGATGGGAAATATGTATCCAATACATATATGACTCATACTAATGTAGAGGGATAGAATATAATTTAAATTAAAAAATTTTATGCAATCATTAAAGGAATAACACATATAAGATAACAAGAATGGAAAAAGAGAAGATGTAAATTCCCTTATTAATATTCTGCAACATAGAGATGTCGCAAAAACAATCCGAAAATTAAATTATAAGAGCTCAAAGGGTATCTAATAATTTGGAAATAAAATTTACAACATTAAGGATATTTAATAACACATGACATCATAATAAAATGAAAATTAAAAGTAGTAACATAAAATAATTATTAACTAAAAGAGTTGGGTGAAAGGTTCCTTGACCCTGAACAGTAACTTTAAAAACTCCAAGGTTGGGATGTTGGGGACATGAGGGAACCTTGGAAGGAATATTTGGGAGTTAAAAATATGGGAGCATAATTGAGTAGTAATTTTGAATGAATGGAATGAAGTAATGAATTGGTATTTATAGAAAAAGTGAGTGTATGTTTTATTCATTTCAATGGGACACAAAATTTTTGGTATTTACAAACTATGGGATTTCCCCTGGAATTTTCCCATGTTATTGGCCACATGATAAAAATTAAAACAAATTTTACTCCTCAAGAGTTGACTATATTTTCTACATCATTACTCCATCATTAATTATGTCATTAAACATACCAATAACACCAAACTGTATTTTTTCCATTCATTGAAAATTCAAATATTTCAAAAAAAAATTGATAAATTTCATCCTAAATATTTTTGATGTATAGAATCCAAAATTTAACTCTAATTTATAAAAATTATATTCATTTTAAATTAATTAAAATAAATAAAACACTAATACTTGACTCAGAATTTCTAAAACATTTATTTACTTATATTAGGATATAATTGTATCAAATTACCACATAAGATGACTAAAACAAATTTATACCTCCATAGGTGATGTTACTATTCCATTGGTAAAATTACAATTAATAACGGTGAATGTACTATTACAATGGGTAAAGTTACTATTCACTAATAAATTATTTTGATCCTATTATACCACATTTTTCACCCTGATTACAACCATATATGTCAAATTATTGAAAATAATTTCATATAAAAAGTTACTTAATAATAAAATATTATTCACTATTCAAAAAAACACTATTCATCAAACACTATTAATCAACAAACACTATTCACCAAACACAATTCATAAAATACAAGTCATCAAATTGAAACTTCTTAGAAAAAATATAAAATTTTTTCTTAAGTTAATTTTGAAAATTTAATTTCAAAAATGAAGTTTACTTTAACATAATAATTCTCTATGTTTGAAAAATATCTGAAAAGTTCAATTTTTTACTTCTAAAATCAATTTATCAATTTTTTCTTAATTAAAAACTTACTTTATTAATGGAAGGTTTTCCTGAAGCAGCAATGTGGTAATTACTATTTTATTTATACCAAGGGATTACACAATGTATCGAAGTCCTCATTATATAACCCGTTATAACGCACTCATAGGAAATCAAAGTAAGGGGTGAAATGGTGATAAAATCAGGGGATGTCTCAGACAACATTTTCCAGAGTAGATATTTCTATCAAATTTTACTTCAATAATTTTAAATTTAGTTCAAGCTTAATGTGTTCAATTTTGTCTTGGTTTGGTCCAGAGTGAAGACTAGAAATGCTACCTCTTTCCTAAGATCCAATATATGGGCTTCGTATATCCCGATTATACTGGATGATGCCATCAAATATTCATTCTTCATTAATAATCCAATATTATTTCTATTATAAAAAAAATTATAATGTTAAAAATTATTATTGTTTCCAATAGTCATATTAACCAATAGTCATTTAACGGTCAAAATCCAAATGTATCATTTCAATTATTCTCACTTCTTTAATAAGAGTATATAGTTTGGTTGTGTAATAATTATATAACATGTATTTTTATGAAAAAAAATATTATTCAAAATTTCATGCCCTTAGAACCATTTATTGACGGAGAGTGTCAACGAACAAGGTTAAGAGAATGTTAACAAATAAAAACCTCCAAATAATCAATGAACAAAGGGACCATCTAATTCATCGAAAACAATGGTACTGGGATAATTTTTTTTTAAATAATTTTTCTTATAGTTAATCAATTTTCATTAAAATGAATACTTTCAAGACTTTAGGACAACACCACCCTTTTTTGTACCTTGATCCACATCACCTATTTCTCCAAAAATGATTTTTAAATTTTTTTTCATGAAGCACTAACATATCCTTATATCAATGATATTCCACCCCATCTATCAGTAGTTATCGTCAGGACTACTTTTTGCAATTGGTTATCTAATGTGATTAAATCATTACATCCTTAGACAAATACTTTATTCTAAAAAACATTATACAATATCTAACATAGTACTTCATTAAATGTTTATCCATTAAACCGATCAGAATATTCAAAACACAATACTTTATAAAGAAGTCACAAAATTAGCTTAACATTGATCTCCCATATAAAAAAATAGATCTTGGTTGTATCATTACAATCCTGTGAATTCCCTTATCCTATATTCAAATAGAAAAGGGTAATAACCAAAATCTCCATAAATACATCATTAAAACATCAATTATTCTTTATTCCAAAGTTCACGGGATATATTAATTATATCCAAGAAGATGAAAACATCTTTCATGATGAAATAGAATTAATTTTTAACAAATAAATTATAATATCTAGGGTATTTTGTTCTACCTAATTTAGTTTTTTAAAATCAATCATATCTTTTTCTATGCAAAACAAATGTTTCTCAACACCTTGATCACATTCGGGGTTACTTTATCTTAATAAAACAATAACTTATCTATGTCTTCCACACCATTAAAAATATCATTTTCTATCCTAAATTATATTTTATGTTGAAAATTATTATTTATTTCACTATTCATATAACAAAATCATTGAATTCCAAAACATATGTAATTCATTCATCAAACTCTATTCATAAACCATTACTCAGGATTCATAAACATACTCATTAGTAACTCTTTCATCGAATATGGAAAATATATCATGTATTGAGGATACTCTACCATAGTACACTCATTATTATTATGATTAATTTATACAATTCTACATGAAGATCACATACCTTTCACATGTTGTTTGTGGTTAATTTATCTTCTGAAGTATAACAAATACTCATAACACCTTCCTGATTCCCTTAATGATATTACCACTTGGAAAATATATTGGCATAATTCACATAACTTACAAAAATGAAACATTAAAATTTTACCATCTTCCTTATAGTTCCCGCTATTGAATAAAAATAAAAATCAATGCTTTAGAAATATTTTTTTATTGGGATAAAATATTATCAATATAAATTTCTCATAGGGTGTATAAATAATGTCTACTACTTCTTCAATATATGAAAAATATTTTATCCAGGGTTATTCATAGTCATCCTCTCTTTAAATCCCTTATGATGGTTTATAAAGTCCGTTGTGAATTTCTAAATCATATCCCCTAAGAGTGTCAAACCAGGTGTGCAGAAAGGCCCATTGTCATGTACCAAATTACCCCAACTCAGGCTCAAGATATCTTATCAGTGTGTCACTCCTAGGTATATATGTAATAGTTTCACATACACTTATAATATCTAGATAGTTATGTATTACTAAAAAACCAGTCACTCTACTATTTATGATATTCCTGGACATTTTTCTATACTTTTCCTTATCCGTAGAATTATCCCTAGAAATTTACTTAGGGGTCCCACTATGGTTTTCTCACCATATATTCCAAAGAATTACTAAAATTATTCTCTAATACCAACTATAGTTACCCCTCTTTCATTCATATACATTAAATATAATTTGTGTAATATATAAAACATTATAAAAATAGATGCACATAGGGTTCATTATTCTAATGACTTTGGAATCATTGAAACATAAAAAGTAGTACATAAATTAGCTACATTATCTGCCACTATGTTTTTCATTATTATATTCATTCGTAGAGATATCACCCATAATATATATATTCAAAAAATGGTGAATGAAACATATAAAGGGGTGAGCTTATGTTCTCAGTAATGGTAAACAAGGGATACATGTATACATAATCAGGAAAATAAGTATATGAGAACATGATCATGAAGATATATAATCATATCCCGCATATAAAAGATCATATATATGAATCATGGTATACATATCATTATTTTATATGAAATAAATCATAAGGAAATAAATAACATAATCAGTAAAGAAATAATGTAACACCCATGATTTTGAAAATAAATTTAATATTGATTGCATAAAACAATATATATCTACAAGAACCAATTTATTATAACATATTCAGTAAACATAATGTTTCCACATTTGATATTTTAATATCAAAGTACTATCACTCACGATTGTGTTCAGTAAGATATTTGTAGTGTAATAAGACTAACAAAATTTTTGGTGAATAGTAACATACCCATGTCAGTAGTAACATACCCTTGTAAATAGTAAATTACACACATAAATAGTAATGAATAGTATATTGAAAATAAATAGAAACATCACTGATGAATTTATAAATAAAATTTATACATCTTATAAGTGGAACCCCATCATATTATAGGTATTGGTAATTTTATCTCATAAATATGTTAATTACAATTTTATGTTTAATTTAATATTATAAAATGAAAATTTAGTTTCATAAAATGTAATCATACATTTTTACATTATTGTATTCTATTTACAATTAAATTTTATGGGGCCTTCATTAAATTCATAAGGTGTTATAAAATGGGTTATAGTTTTGATGTTTTTTTGGAAAAAATTATGAATTTATTTAATAATTAATTTTAAAATATATTGAAATTTATTTTCAAAAAATGGATTTTATTTTTGAATTCTACACTTAATGAAAATGTATAGGGTTAATTTTTTGGATTTTTATGAAATACCTGAATTTTTGATGAATAATAAAATATGGTAATTTAATGTATATTTACAATATCGGTTAAATTCAGTAATCCTAGAATCAAGTAATATGAAATAACAATTGGTTTGAAATTACATGCAATTATTACTATTATGGGTATAAATAATCAATATTATTGGGTTTCATGAGGGAAATAATAAAATAGTGAATAAGATATTAAAAAATTACTCCTCTCTTCAACTATAAAACCCCGATCACTCCCCTTCTTTTCAAACCTATCAGGCCTTGTGACTTGTCTAAATTCTTCCCAAATACCATCCCATTCTCCTTCTACACTTCTATCAGACCTTTCTCTCATAAAAAGATGAAAACCTCTCTCTTAAAGAGGCTCTCAAGGATGATTACTTTAAGAGGTAACCACCGATTTTCATTTCATTTATATCTTGTTCTCTTTTATGTTTTATGTAATTAATGATTCCATTCCATATAATTATTTCCATTTAATTCCTTCAATATACTATATTATATGTCCTTTATGAATGGGTGACCCATTTACCCTATATTTTCAATATTTTCTAAAATAATGTTGCATAGCATTTATGGTGCAGAATGTTTGTCTAAATGTATCTATTTTTTTCTAAAACACTTTTCATATAATTATTTTTTATTTTCAATTGTATTATGTTTTGATTTTTCATTACATATACCCCATAAATTCTATAAAATGTAATAATAATGAGATACCTCTTTTCTCTCATCAACCTATTTTACGAATTTTTATGTGACACTATTAGGATGTGGAATTTTGGTAAGGGATTCCTCGTCATTTATTTTATTTTGAGTTCCTTTTTTTACATTTTTTCTTTCCCCAAATCATTTAATCCAACTATTATGATAAATCCAGTACTATACGTATATTCTAATATAGTTTTTATATTGTAATAATTTATTATTATCTTTCCATTCCCATTATTTTATTATATAAATGAAAACTCCATCTAAGATGTGTCAAATTATCACATCCAAGGATGATGGTATTTCAATTTTTATTACCATATTAACTTTTGGAGAAGAAACCATTTTTGTGGTTGAAGAATACTACATTATATGTATTATAACTTATGTAAGGATCGGTAATCTTTTTGTAGACATGATATTATATTATAAATTAAAATGATTTTAATGATAAAAAACCACTAATTAACAAAAAGATTTACCATGAATGATTTATATAGTGATGCATCTTCCCTCCCAATAAAAAAGTGATTTTTATTAATAAGTAATATTATAGATGATAAGAATGAAAAAAAAAATTTGTACAACCATTCAGATATATCTTTTTTATCTTTACATGTATATAAGTAAACATGTTATGAATACCCTGAAAGAAAAAACTCCAAGATAAAAACATTTAACCTCTTAAACCCATAAAGAAGTCCATAAATGAACTTAATAAAGAAATAATAAATAAATTTAGTAAATTATAGGTTCTAAAAATATTAATTAATTAATATAATTTCGTTATCAATGAAACATAGATCAAGTGAAGAACATCATCATATTTAATGTAATGGGTTTCTTCTTCTCACTTCCATTTTGGTGAGATATTCTGCATTCACTATCATTACTTGTGTATGGTTTATGCATACTGACCATTAATGTTTCATATCATGAATCTATTTATATTAATTATATTAAATTTATCATTTTATGAATATTAATTTTGGGGCATACAATTCAATTTCTTATAATGTAGAATGTTTTTTATACCTGAACGTCCATTTTCATTTGGGTTGCTTTTTTCTCTACTCACCTGAGTGAAAATAGTATTTATTATTATTTAATTCATAGATATTATGTTGTAATGTTCTATATATGTTTACCAATAATAATCATTATTTATTTTATGGGTAGTTAAATGTTTTAAAAGAATCCATAAAAAATTGTTCTGAAATAGAAGCCTGATTCAAGGGAAAAAGTCAAATTATTACCCATTTTCATTTTCACTATAGAATCTATTTTAAGAAACCACTATATTTATAAAAATAACCTTGTTTCCTTAAAAATTATATTTTTTCATTTCTTGTTTTAAGAAATAAAACTTGCCTTTCAACTTTAAAATTATCTTAAATATTTTCCTTAAAATGCACTACAATTTTTTATATTAAAATATGCTTAAGAACACTTTTTTCATGATTTCACTTCAGGGATACATTTTTTATTACTCAAATATAATTTAAATGTCCTTAACTATTATTTTATTGTATATATATGTTCAAAATTTTATTTCATGTAAAAAAAAATTACAACAGAACTATTCTTTCAAAAGTAAAAAGGATTTTTCTCGTCTCACAAGAACTTTTGTGAAGTAAAATCATTGTTCACCACTTTTTACATGCATGTGTGGTATGTACTAGCCTTTGATTTATCATATAAAAAGTCTCCTTATTATCATGATATTCTAATTGATTATTTTTTGAATGTCTCAAGGTTTTTTGAGACACATTGTTATTTTTAAGTATTATTTCCCCATGAATTTCTCAATGGTCTCATTTAAAAGTAACTTTATTAATGTCAACATACATTGATGGATCTTGTATTTACTAGAGTATAATCTATTATTATATAATCTAAAATATGTTTTTGAATAGTTTATGATGAGTTTGATTATGGATGTACTATCTTGATACCACTCACCATATTATTCTTAATGGTTAGTGTTTGTGTTAAATGATTGGGGAAAGTTATTTATAGTCCATATATTAGCTTAAATAAAACATTATATGTTGATTATGATCACTATTTCACATGAGGAACACATTTAACTTAATATGTGATGGTTGGAGCATGATATATCCCCTCGATGTATTAGTATGTATCATATGACATGTAGATGCTGAATTGGATCAGCCTTTTCCCATTTTAAGATATGGTATTGGTTGAGGCCTTAATAATTTTTAGATGTCTTGGTTAAGTCCTTGATGATTTGTTTTATAATTTCTGGGATGTGCATTTCCCTTATTATTAAGCTGGAAATTTATAGTTCATGTGGTAATTCGACTAGTAGAATAAAAATGATTATGTATTGTCATTGAAATAATTACACAGCTCATATTCTTTCCATAAAGTGTTCAATATTATTTTTAAAGGAATGTATATTTAGTTATTCACCATGACTAATGGTTATGTTTATGTTAACTTCTGTTGTATTTATTTCTCTTTTTGAGGATATGAGATCACCCTATTCTTATGTTTCTTTTTCTCAAGTCACAGATAAGTTTATTATGAATGACCTACATGGATAAACATAAATTATTGAATGTTCCTAAAAAACATATATGTTTTATTTCTTTTCAAGTTGTATTGTTGAACCTATGTATGTTTCTACTTTTATAAAATTACGAAACTACTCAATCCTTCTGGATATGATTCCTTGTAATCATGCCATTATATTAAAATAATGCACCGTTTCCGAGCTACTAGGGTCATGGAATTAAAGTTGGAATCCAAGTATATTAATTAGAAAACATGGGAACTAGATTTAGAAAATATAGATTATGAAAAAACCCTAATACACTCTTGAGGATAAGCATACAAGAAAATCATGGTATTTTTGTAGGGAATAGACTATGTGTATCCTTCTACAAAATAAATCCCTCTCTAGATACTAAAAGTGGACGTGCTTCTAGAATATATGTACATAGGAGGGAAAACTTAGACATGGAGTTTCGGTCTTGACTCGAGGAATCCTGGAAGTCGAAAATGAGCCTTACTATGCACCTATTTGGAGACTCCCGGGGGATATACTAAGGGGGATTCACATTTTCTTAATAAGAAATTATTAATGATTTATTCCTCCAAAGACCAATGTATATGGTACTAGTATTTATGAATAATAAATTTTTGACATGTGTTATAACATGTTTTGAGTCATAGAGGGTTCATAAGATTATAAGATAATATATAATATTGAAATGATTAGAAAAATCACCTAGAAAAAGGAATGAAAACATCACCAATGCACGTGATGTGAAGAGTAAGAAGGATAATATCTCTAATGTCTTTTAACTGTATTTTCAAAGGAATATTGTCTCCCAAGTATCCTCATCATCTAAATAAAAATTATCATGTGTTAACAATGTATGTAAATATTTCTCTGAGTCATATGGATCTAAAGCAATGCAAAAGAAGTAGAGGTTGGAATAGAAAAACTTGGATAATCGTAAGAAGGGAATGATGTATTTTCCCACATCTGATAATTTTAAAAGGAAATACCTTGGTATATGCTAGAGAGGAAAATGAGTTTGCTTCATGTGTGATGAAAAAGGAATCTATTCTCAGAATTTCTATGTACGGAATGAATTTTTCTAAACTCAATGCTTCATATGTAAGGATATAGTGCACCACACAAATGAATTTTCTAACCATCATGAAAATATAGCTCTGAAAATGAAAAGGGATCATGGTCAATCATATGATGTTACTACTATTGAAGTAGAATAAATAATGTATTTTTGTTTCTAGATTCAGGAACTACGTTGTGATATTATTTTTATAAGAATTATTAGATATGTGTGGATTATAATATAGTACTATTTCATTATGGATTTAGGTTCGTATGAATAATGGTACAAAAAAAGTGATTAATCATAACTTTATTCATTTTAAAATAAAATTGATTGAGTTAAATCCAACACATAATATAAATCTAATTTTGAAATAATGATGAATAAATGATTGATTTAGATAAGTACTGATTACCTTATAACTAATCATTGACTTGTCGAGAAGTGGTATATACTATCATCGATGGAGTTTACAACACATTTTTATTTAAGTTATATATCCATTAACATGTATCTTACATAGATAATAAAAAAAGTATTCATGTTCCTAATATAGTTTTTATGTTTATTTAAGACATGATGAAGGTATTCACATTTTTGGAATGTGAGAATTTAGAGCTACTTCAGGTTGTTTAATAGTTAATGATAATTTCCTCCTATAAAATTAAAGACATTCAATTGAAAGTGTTGAATATTTATATTTTAAAATGTTAATTCATTTGTTAAATGGTTTGAGTTTATCATTGTATGAGTATTTAGATACTAATGTCACTACACAATGAAAATTTTCATAAGAGATTGAGTATATATAATTTAAGGAAAAAACAATGGATAATATTTTGTTTATGAAATAGAAATCTATATTTATACTATTATGGTGTGGAAAAAATTCATCAAATCCAGGAAAATTGTATTCAATAAAAAAACTCTCATATTATCATATATTGTTTTTCACGATATCAATGTAATTTTTCATAACTTTAGTTTATGTTTTATTAATGATTTTTATTTGATCTTGTTCTCTATCATTTTCCATTAGAACACAATGGTTTGATTATTCGTCCCCAACCATGGTATCCAAATGGAATGTGTAGTTTTTTCGTAACTGATACATTCCCCTTTAGCACTTATAAAGAAGATATTTTAACCATATTTTTGATATTGGTTTCCCACAATGGAATTTTAAACTATAAACAATTAACTTTTAAAATTCATTTTTAAGATTCCGAGAATGAATGTTTTGTAAGGAGGGGATAATGTAACACCAAATGATTTTGAAAAAAAATTTAATATTAAATGAATAAAATAATAAGTCTTTACAAGAACCACTTTTTAATAACCTATACAGTAAACAAAATTTATCCACCTTTGTGATTTGAATTTTCAAAAAGTAACATACACTATATCCTTTAGTAATATATTAAGAGTCTAATAAGACAAACATAATTTTTGGTCAATAGCAACATACCATTATAAATAGTAATGAATGTAAATTGGGGGAGAAAATAGAAACTTCTCCCATGAATGTATAAATAAAATTTATACATTGTATTAGTGAAAAACCCATCATATTTTATGTATTAGTATTTTTATATGTCATTAATATTTTATTTATAATTTTTTGATTAATTTAATAATTTAAAATGGAAATATATTTCCCTAAAATTTAAATCCTAAATTGTTACTTTATTTTCTTATGGTTATAAGATATTCTTACAGGACCGTCTTTAATTACCCAAGGTGTTAAAAATGAGTTATAGTTTTAAATTTTTTTGAAATAAATTGTTTATATATTTAAAAATTAATTAAAAAAAATATATATATAATTATTTTCAAAAAATAGATTTCATTTTATAATTCTAAATTTTGAAAAAAGGGATATGGTGAATATTTGGGATTTTTCTGAAATTCTAGAATTTTTTTATGAATAGTAAAATATGTTAATTTACTGTATTTTTACCTTATCAGATAATTCAGTATTCCAATAATCATGGATGATGTAAGAAAAGTTGGTTCGAACTAAATTACACTTGTTACTATTAAGGTTCACACGAATGAAAACAATTGGTTGTCTTGGGGGAAATAATAAAATAATGAATAAGATATTCCTAAATTTCACTTCTCCTCCACTATAACCCCCCCTCATGCCCCTTCTATTAACCCCTCTCAAGCCTTGTGCATTGAATAAATTCTACCAAAATATCCTACCAAGCCCGTCCCTCAGGTACAACTATCATTGGTCTCATAAAACGCCAAAACCTCTTCCCTAAAGAGGTTCTCAAGGAAGATTACTTCAAGAGGTAAGCACCAATTTTCAGCTTTTTTATTTCCAGTTCTCTTTTATGTGGTATGTCTTTCCAGGTTCCATAACATGTTATTATTTTCATTTTACATTATCCCTATACTATATTACGTGTCTTTTATGAATTTCGACCCATATACCCTATATTTTTAATGGTTTCTAAAACCATCTTGCATAGATGTTATGCTATAGAATTTTCTTCTTAAAATATATATCTTTTTTCGAGAACTCTTTTTTATTTTATTCTCTTTTATTATCAACTATATTGTTTTTTAGTATGTCATTAGAAATACCCATTACAATAAATATTATTTAAAAATAATGACATACCACTTTTCTCTCATCAAAACATTTTAAGAATTTTTAAGTGACGACGTTTTGCTGCTGAATTTTTGTTAGGAATTCCTCAAATTTTCATTTATTTTAAGTTCCTTTATTTTAATTTTTTTCCTCACCACATTTCATTGAAATTTTTTGGTAAATCTAGTACCTTAAATGGACTAGAATATTGTGGTTATAATGGAATAATTCATCATCATCTATTCTTTCCCCTTTTTTATAATAGAAATGAAAACACCATCTGATATGTGTTAAATTATCACATTCAAGGACGATAGGTTTTCAATTTCTATTACCATATTCAATTATGTACATAAAAACATTTTTATGATTTAATAAGGCTATAATATGTGTATTATAACTTATGTATGGTTATGAAATATTTTAGTACACATGATATTATTTTATAAATTGAAATGAATTCGTTATGATAAAAAACCGCCAATTAACCCAAATGACATTCATTATGGTTTTTTATAATGATTCATCTTCACTCCAAAATACCAAATAAATTTTATAACCATGTTATCTTCTATATTTTAAGGAATAAAATACAAATTCTATTATGGATAATCCTTCTTATATTACATGTTTATCTTTATATGTATATAAGTAAATTGGTCATGAATACCCACATAGAAAACACTCCAAAACAATAAAATTGTACCTCTTATACCCATAAATATGGTCGTAAATTAAAATAATATGGATATATTAAATAAATTACATATAGGTGAAGTTTTATAAATATTAATTAATAAACATAATTTGGTTATCCCGGACACTACAATCAAGTGAAACACACCATCAGACATAAGGTAAGGGGTTTCTTCATCTCACTTCCATTTTTGTGAGATATTATGTATTCAAAAGTATTACACATTTATGGTTTATGAATAATTCTATATTGATGTTTCATATCATGAATATATTAATTTTCATGATATTAAATGTATCCTTCGATGATTATTAGTTTGGGGGCATACAATTCAATTTATTTCATTGTTTAAGTATTTTCTACCTGAATCTCCATTTTAATTTGGGTTTTTCTTATTATTTACTCACCTCAATGAAATTATTATTTATTTTTATATACAAATTAGAAGTTACCTGAGAATGTTATATAAAATTTTACCCATCAGAATTAATTTTTATTTTATGTGTAGCTAGATGTTTAAAAATAATCATTCAAAAATTCTTCTGAAATGAAAGCTTGATTGAAGGAACATCTTGAATTCATACCCATTTTTAACTAAACTATAAAATTTATTTTATGAAAAAATTATTTTTATAATACCAATAATTTTATCATGAAAAATCATGTTGGATGATTTTTGGTTTTATGAAGTCAAACATTCCTGTGAACTTTACATTTCTCTTTAATATTTTACTTAAAATGCTCTAAGTTGTATTATTTTTAATCATAACTAAGAACTATGTTTACATGATTTCACATAACTGGGACATAATTTATGAGTCCAATATAATTTCAATGTCCTTACCTTTTATTTTATGTGTTATACATGTTTAAAATAATTTATAATGTAAAATTAAAATCATTTTCCAAAATAACAATTACTTCAAAAGAAAAAAGATTTTTTCTCATCTAACATTAACATTCATGAAGTATATGCATTGTTTAGAACTAATTTCATTAATGTGGTGTTTTTAATGACCTTCAGTTTATCTTATCAAGATCATACTTATTCCTATATTGTTCTAAGGTATTATCATCTGATTGTTTGAAGGTGGTATGGGACACTTTGAAATGATTAAGGATTATTTCTGCAACAATTAGTCAATGGTATCTTTTAAAAGTATCTTTATTAATGCCAACAAATGTTGAAGAATCTTGTATTTCCTTGAGTATTATCTCTTATTATATCATATAAAATATGTTATTATTGGTTTCTATTTAGTTTTATTATTTATGTGCTATCATGATACCATTCATAATATTATTCTGAATGGTTAGTGTTTATGTTCAATGATTGGGGAAAGTTATTTACATTCCCTATGTAAGTTTCAATATGAATGTATATATTCATTATGTTCACCCATTTAATTTGACTAATGAATTAGAAATATTATGTGATTGGTGGGTCCCTTTATATCCCTTCTATGAATTGGAAAGTCGCATGAGAAAAATATACGTGGACTTGGATGTGGAATTTCCCATTTTGAGTTATGGTTTTGGCTAAGGACTTAATCATTTATTAAGGCTTTGGACGAGGCCTTTATAGTATGTGTCAGAATTTATGGAATATGAATATCCCTCTTTATAAAGCATGAAATTTATATTTCATGTGGTTATTCGATTAGTATAATACTCATTGTTGTTTTTATGTAGTTAATTGCATAAATTATATTCCTGTCATAATGTGATCAAGATTATTTTTAAATACATGTGTTTTTAGTCATTCACTATGCCAAATCATTTTGTTTATGATATCTTCTATTGTATTTCATACCCTTAATGAACATCTGAACTCACCCCTTTCTTATGGTTCTTTTTATAAATTCATAAAGAAGTTTATAATGAATGAATTGTATGGATAAAAATATATATGTGGATGTTTAAAATAAAAAATATGTATTGTATTTCATTTCAAGTTGTAATGTTGAACCAATGTATATATCTGGTTTTCCAAAAATACTAAACTACTCATTCATGTGGTATTTTATTCCTTGTAATCATGCTAATGTATTAAAATATTTCAATGGCTCCGGGCTTCTCAGGATTGGCCTTATAAATAATATAGGAATAAAACATGGAATTGTGGTAAAAAAAGAAGCATATATATTGATTTGTGTAGTAGTCATTGTACTATAACCAATGTTATTTTTTGAAAAAAGAACATTACTGAACTAGGTTCATATCTCGTTCCATGCCTATATTACTGAACTATGTTGCCTCTTCATTGAAACCATTTAACACTGAACGAATTTCCTTCCCCATTTACGTCATTTAATACGTAACAGAGTTCATTTTCCCCACTAACCCTTTTAAATTTATCTGAGTTCATTTCTCAATCAATCTAAATCTATTTCATTAGATATAAATCGTTAATTAATATATTGGAAGGAGATATAGGTCCCACCAATCTCATAATGAATTAAAATATACATGTTTCAAAAAATCAAAAACAGTAAAATAATAACCCATGAAATGAAATGTGTGTAATAAACATGTAAACATATCATAAACTATGGAAAAATATATGTGATTCATAATCATTTTATCTAAATCATAACTCGTAAAAGAGAAATAGATTTTATACATATATAAATTGTGAAAGAGAAAAGAGTTTCATAAATAACATAACATTAAGAATAACCCATTCATAGAATGATTATGGGTGGAACCATTATATCATTTTCTAGAAGGGAATGAGTTAAATCAAAGGATGTCATATTATATAGAAACATATATTGAACAATCTTAAAAAAATCCCAAGTAAAATATAATTTCTTGTTTTAAAAACTATTTTTAATACATTAAACCATTTTAAAATCATTTTTCTATAAAATAAATTAAATACTTATAAAGAAGACTAGAAATAATTTTGAAGACCTTTTTCCTTGGAAACATATAAAATAAGCTTCATAATTTTTTAAAATTAATTTTCTTTGAATGTTAATCTGTTAAAAGCATAAGTTAGAACCTGGTATTCAAAAGAAATTTTGACCCGCCACACCAAGCACGTAAGGTAATGCCCTGAAACATTATTATATATTTACTATTTAAAATAGATTGTATATATAATTCAATGTACGCAACATCGAGTTGGATTAAATTACACTTAAGAGTGAAATTACTCAAATTATTTCATTACATGAATGAATGAGATTCCTTAATAGCTTGTGATACACGCAAGAGTGACCTTCCTCAATTGTTATCACTACACACAAGAACGAGTTTCATCAAATAAAAAGGTACTATTAAACTATTAAAATTAGGTATAATATGATATAACCAATATATTATAATAGAGTTTGTGAATAATATTAACTATCTTATGAAATTAATTGTTTTATATAAATATAAAATTAATTCATGGGTTCATGGGTTTATATTTAATAATAACTTATAATAAGAACCAATTTCATATAAAAAGTTTTTTTTATTTTTATGCTTCCAGTAGAATTTGATCTTAATAAAAAAAATTAATTAAAATTACCGAATTATTTTATTGAAATAGATATGTTATATAATCTGTTAAATAATTTGGATATTCATCCATTTCATTTTATATGCCATAGATAACAACAAACCAAATTTAACACAAAAAACTCTATGATATTATAATATCAATTTTAACGTCTTTCAATAGGAATCGATTTTAAATTGTAATTTTTTATGTTTATTTAATATAATATGTCTCAATAATATTATTATTTGAATTAATAACATATGAATTATTTTAGGGTGTTTTTTTATATTTTTCCCAGACAGTTCATGTTTATTGAACATTTAAAAATACTGAATTTTAGCTCAAAAATAATTTTTAATCTAATTGATTTTTAATTTTATGTTATGTTTTTGATGGGTTTTAAATTTTAATCGGATAATATTTTTATAAATTAATAAAATGGAGGTTATTGGTAACAATTTAACATTTAATGTCATTATAAAAACATTTTAAACATTTGTAGGTTTTTACTTTAAAAACATGTATTATCATCCCATAAGTGGGAATAAATTTTATTTATTTTGTTTAAATTCTGTTATTTGAATTTGGAAAAATTGATTCACTATTTTTAATAAGAATAATTTATATTGTTTAATAATAAATCAATTTCTTGATAAACTGATTAATTAATGTGATTAAAATTAATTTCAATTATTAATGTTAAATGAAACATAATAATAGACTAAACCATTAACATAATAAGCCAACTGACCTGGACACCAATACAACACTCATTGGATTTCAATAATTAGTAAATTAAAATTAAATTCTTAATTTGGTTTTGTTTTTTTCACTTAATTAAGTAAATTATATTTTAACACCTATCATGTTCCTGAAAATTACATGTGAATCATTTTTCATCCATATTAAAGGCCACCACCACTCCCAAATCTTAACACGCCTAAAACAACATAATTTCTACCAAGATCAGCCAAAATATTTTATAAAAAAATAAACCACTAGACCAAATATATTCTCTTTTTCATAAATAAATCCAGGTATTCTTTTGGTTCAAACCAAAATTAGAATACTAATTAATAGGTAATGTCTTCTCTCATGATTTTCACATTCATTTCAATTCTCCACCCATAAATTCCCTTTTTTTGTACAAAAAAATCAATATCCTAAAAATAATTGGAAATTTTTGTTCTATTTGTTTCAAGTAAACTTTAAAACACATATATTTAATGGTCAATGAACATACTGAATTTGGATGTATCAAATTATTACCTCATGAAATTATGATTATTCACATTTTCTTTACCTCCAATCATGGTTGATATTATGATATTAAATACGTTTATATATGTTATATATGATATTTATTATGTATTTATCCTTATTTATAAAATCTAGAATACGTAAATTTTATACATTAAATTTTATTTTAGAACGATAACATCGATTGTGGAAGTGTGGACTATCGCCCGCTCAAAGCGATGTGATTCATTCACATGATAAATGTATTTAATAAATTATTGTTTATAATTAAGAATAAGTGACATGAAAAAACATTAATAATATATTCATGACATAATTATATCTTATAAAATATAAAACATTTATATATAAATATATCATCTCCTTTATTACCCTTTTTTACACTTTAAAAGAGATAACATAATCTGTGGACGTGTGGAAGGCCACCTCCTCGACATGATTTTATTACTTTTACATGACATATTTGTATAAATAAGTATATATAATATAATAATATTGTATTTATTTTACAATGATAATTTGGAATTATTTTAGATACTTACCTTCTTTCCATAATTATCGTTTAAAATCAGGAATGTCACTCATGCGTACGTATGGCCTACTATCTCCATGATTGTAAAATTGGATCATTTTCATAACCATGTGTATTGATTGATTTTAAAAGTAAAATAGATGTATAAAAATGATAATAATGAAATGGTTATTATTATGGAGATGTTATATAATGACCCCTTTGACCATAGTTGATCAATATTAGTTTTTTTGACACATAAACCTAATTTGGTCAAAAAAACACCCGATTTAAACATAATGATTCAAGTAGTTGTACGCAACATGGTTAAATGATAAAGAAAAGTAATTATCAAAATTAAATATTTTATGAATACAGTTTAAAATCAACATATGTTTATTTTACAGGATGTTACATAACATTCACACCAATGGAAACAGAAGGTATGTATATTCATCTCAATAATCACATCCGTGTGAAAAATGTCATATTCACCACATAATTATTTTGTGTGGTGTACCTACTATCCATTTTGAAATATTTTATCATGAAGTAATTTTTCTTCATGTTATTCTGACGTTTCATTTGATGATTATCACTTTTGATTATTTCTATTAAAATTTAGGGGATTTTCATCTCAATTTACATTCCATTGAGGCTTAATTCTGGTTTTTCATATAGTTTTTTATATGGCCTATGTACCCTCGTTTACATGATATATCATGAATCTCATTACTTCCATGATATTATGAATTCATTTAATTTCAATCCATCATGAGGATATGATTTAGGATGTTTCAAATTGGTTAGGGACACCATGTAATGAATATATATTATTAACCTCAACAATAAAATTAAAAATTTGTCAATAATATTTCCATTTGAAGAAATTATATAACTATTAATCAATGAAAACTTTCATTATTATCTTGTTATTAATGACGATTTTCATGTTATAGAACCAATATACAATTCTTCGTCAGTACAAATGATCATGAAAATATTTTCAGAAAACCAGACATGTTTTCCCACTTTAGTCGTCGAACATGTTTTCATCTAAAAACCATTCATTGTAAAATTTCATTCAGAATGTTTTTTTAAAATTAATTGGTAATTTTATCATTCTTCTAAAACCATTCATTATTATTATTTTTGTTTTATATATGGTGTATGTAGTCCCATTTATGTGATATATCACAAATCTATTTATGATCATGATATTATGACATTGATTAAATTTTTATACCATCATTAGGTTATGATTTATGATGTTTCAAAGTAGTTTGGGACACCATGTAATGTTTAAAGATAATTAAACTCAACAATAAAATTAATGATCTATCAATGTAATTTCCATTCATGAAAATTATGTAACCATAATTAAATTATCCCTTTCATTATTCTCTAGTTATTAATGAAAATTTCCATGTATTAGTACCAATATACAATTCTTTGATAAAAAAATGTTCAGGAAAATATTTTCAGAAAACTAGTCATTATTTCCTTATTTAGTGAGAGAACATTTTTTCTTCTAAAACAAATTAATTATGAAAATATTTTCCAAATGTTTTTAAAATAATTTGGGAATGATTTTTTTACCATTTTTTCCTTTTACTAATGTTTTAAATGAAATATTCATGTATCTTTCAAAATGAGGAATTTTTTAAAAAAAAAACATATAAAAAAATATTCTATTTTTACTCATATGACACATACATATTCATCTATCATCATTTCATTGAATCCCCTTTTTCATGATTAGAAGGATTATTTTTAAAGAAATTTTTTTTCACATTTTATTCAAAAGAAATTGTTATTTTCTTCAGGAGTGTTTTTAAAACATAATATTTTATTTCATCAACAACAATTACCCTTTATTTTACTCCACATGGGATTATGGTTTTCATTCCATTTTTATTATTAATCTATATTGTTTTTAATGATTTGTAAAAGGTTTATAATAACTTAAACTTTATTGTTTCATTATTGAAGTCCACTTTAAATATTCAACCTGATATGATCATTGAGAATTGAATTTCTCTTAATTATCTATAACATTTATCATGAATATTACTATTTCCTAAACCTTATACCATTGTACATAAATTGCTTATTTTAACAGTTATATGATTAATTAGGAATTTTTTTATATAAAATTATTCCTCATTCAATATAGTAATTTGATAGGGCCTCTTAGTTATTTTGATTATTCAATATGAGAAATGCTTTGTACTGGCAGTGATTGGTGGATATTAGACTTTATATAGATCCTCGATGCATCGATAGATTCTCATGATAAGATTAATTTCAAAAATTTGTTTCTACCCTTATATTTAATCCATATTTTGAAAACACTTTAGAGTAATAGGTCCACATATTCCTTATAACTGATGTATGTTATGAAATCATTTCAATAATAGTAGTTTCCGTTATTATTCATCAATGATATTTTGTATCAATAAATCTATGGATACATTTTATTCCAATTCAATAAATATTGGAAACTATTTAATTTTTATACCTTTACATATTTTATTTTTCTTAATCTAGTTATTTGAATGGAAAGTATTTATGGTAATTTATTTTTCCATATAAAATATTCTCATTCATCCAGTATTGCATATGTTATATTTTTTCCTTACTGAGAAATTGAGCTCACCCCTATTATGTTTCATTCTCTTGGAATCTAAGATGCGTATTATGAAATATATAAAGGAATATACTAGAGGGATTTTAGTTATCTCAATTGTTGTTTATTATTTTAGAATAAAAAATACGTTGTAATTAGTGTATCCTTTTGTAATAAAATTCTCAATTATGTATCTGGTTTTCCAAGGCAACTAAACTGATCAGTCCTTCGGGGCTTGATTCCTTATAATCATGGAAATATAATTTATACCAAACACCAGATGTAGGCTATCTCATGTTGGGTCACTATATTTAAAACTCATTGAATACATCTAAAGAAATATAAATATGTTTTTAATACCTTTTATCATGAAAAAATGTGAAATTAGCTCGATTTTTTTTTGAAAACCACATCCCTGAAAATACATTGAATAATTATAAATAAGGATTCAATAAATTTTGATAACAATTTTAAATTAGAGTTTATAAAAGAATCTTGATAAAAAATTAAAAAATTACATGAAAATTACTTTTATAATCATGTAATGGAAGCTTCACTTAAATGATGATTGGTAAATCTGTATATGTCATTCGAGGTAAAATAATATTATTTTTCATGATAAAAAGGTTTGAAAAAAATCCTTATTTAGAAAAAGAAAATAAGATTCCATTGAAGATATTGGATAAAGATAAAAAGGGTAAAAAATTTAATAATGATTATATGGTAATCGTATAATAATCATTGAACCCCTTTCTTACAACATTTTTTTAAATGAACATTGAATTCTGACCAAAGAGAGTGTAATGTCAGACTTTCTTAATAACACATTAATATCTACCTTAGGTGAAATAGAGTAGAAAAATGGTACCAATACATGAATATAACATTTATGACTAGTGGGGAAGAAAATTAATGAATATTTATTAGAGATTAATCATAATATTTAATCAAGGATGCATAAAATATTTTTCTAAAAGCTATGTGACTGTTTCAATAAACTCTTTACACTTGGTAACATTGAACCATAATACCCATGTAATAATATAAAATAAAATTAATATAAACATATTATTAAAATAATGATATTAATTATATAATAATTCCAAAACTTTATATTCACCTTATATAAAAACATATGTTCATAACATTGCATGTGTCTAAAATAAAGAAAAATTGAGATGAAATTACATTACCGATTTGTTGAATTATGAAACAAAAATACTATGAAAGAAATATCATATAATTGTTATGGAAATACCCATTATTTTAATAATAAACTTCATATAATACATTCATGTGCATAATATACTACACACAACAGAAAAAATTGTTGAACATGGCATGTATCTCTAGAATAAAAAAATGAAATGAAATTACCACTCCTTCTATCTTGACACTATTCTTAATCATAAAAAACTTCTATGTAATATAAATAAATAAATTATAAATCTATAATAATAACATATTATTACTTCTAATATCATATATGGTTTGATTGTTGATTTATATTACCATATTGTTAACAATTCATTAACATGGTTTTACTTCGGGTAATATCCATTATGTTTTTTTCAATGTGTCATAATTTTTTATATCTTTGGCCCTTATACTTATGTCATGATTTCCAAAATTTAAACAATGAATCAAAAATAATATATATTCATTATTTTTTTATTATCATGATCTATATAACATTGAATATTGAAATTGAAAACACCATTCATGGAGACAGTAGGTCGTACGTATGCATTAACACTATTTTCATATAATTACCATTTTGAAAGAAAGAATGTAAAATAAATATATGTATAAATATGTATACATATAAAATTATTAATTTATCTTTATGATATCATATATACAATAAATATCCACTAAAAATATCCTTAATAAGTTCTATGTAATGGGAGAATGAATCACATTTCCCTAAGTGGGTGGTTGTCCACACATCCACTAATGAAATTATCGTATTAACACAAAATGGAATGCATAAATATATGTTTTGTTAAAATGACAAAATAAGATTAAATAAATAATAAATATAATATATGAAATAAATAAATAGACTACCGATCATAATTTCCCCATTGATAGGTAGTAATGGAAAAACAATTTTTCATTTAGTGAGACGGTTGTCATATTACATATAAATAATATGTTTAATACACAATAGATGGAGGTGTGTGTATGTGTAGTTCAATCCCTTTATATAAAAACATATTATATTCCGGAAAATGGTTTTTTTATAAAATAATGTAATAATGATAGTGGATGGGGTGGAGATTGAAATGAAAATAAAGGGGCTTCAGAGAAGACGTGACCTCTTAATCAGGTAACTCCTGTTTGTTTGTGCCAAAAAGATTCCATCAATTTTTTATGGGAAAAGAGAGGATTAAATTCAGAATGGTGGGATTTTCAGAAGTTTATTATGTAGATCATGGTAGAAAATATGTGTTTAAAGAGGTGTTTCGAAGAGAGAGAGGTGGTGGCCTTTTATTGGAAAGGGAAAGGTCAAACTTGACATGTTTTAAAACCTGTTAGGTGTACCCAAGTATTTACCTTATAAATTTCTATGAAAACCAAAAGAAAACTCAATAATATAAAGTTTCTTGATTATTAATTTCCATAAAATGGGTTTTGGACTAGTTTGTAGGTTGTTTTGGGTTTTAAATTTATGGTTTCTCTAATTTTACCGAAAATTTTATGTTAATCATTGTAATTAAGATTAATAACTTTCACTAATATTTTTGTTAAAAAACCTTTTTAACATATTATAAATTAGTATTTATTCTTATTTTAAATATGAAATCATTTATTATAAATTCTAATAGCATATGTGGGGGAAACTAATTTCAAATTAATCTCGCTGAGGGGACGACACTATGGATTTTGTAAAGTAAAAATGATCAATAGATTGTTAGGTTTTTATATCCAAATTCATTGTGAAATTGGTTTTAATGACATAAATTTGAATTATTGGTAAAAATATTATCTAAAAAAATTTTAAACAAATTGTAAATATAAATTAACTTTATAAATAAATTATGGAAGAGTAGTTTGGAATTAAAATCAAGTATTTATAACTATTCATTAAAAATTGAACTATACAGAAAAAATATAAAAAAAGTATCATATCCGAATTTTTATGTTTATAATAAAAAATTATGTTTATTATTACATATTATATTTATAAAAAGTCCAAAAATTTGATTTAAATGTTCTATCCTATAAATGAATGTAAAACTAAATTTAAAAATTACAGGTTTTTATGCAGAAAATTAGGTTTCGTACTATCTTATGGCTATTGAATCTACTAGATGAAATACAAGAATATTTTATTGAATATATAAGATATATAGTAAATTAATATAACTAACTAACTGAAATTAATTAAATTTAGTATGGTAAAATAGCTTTGTGACCATAAAAAATATAATATTTTCCATTATATTCAATCAGTTTTCATATTTATTTATAATGAATAGGTAACCTATAAATTCATATTACATTTGGGTAATTATTTTATATTAATATATAAATTAGTACTATTCATAAATACTAATTTAATTGAATGTTTATATCTTATTATATCAACAAATAATATTTTATCATTCGGTAAAACTCGACATTGCGTGTCACACAAGCCATCGAGGAAAGTATTTATTGTGTATAAAATAATACTACCTAAGTGTTTCGTATATGGAAAGATAATAATTTTGTTATGTGAATTTCATGATTAACTTGGTTTTGATTATAAAACAAGACAAACATAGTTATTTAATTTAAAATAAAATATTTTTAGTGTTGCTAGAAATAAAAAATAACCAAAAATTAAAATTAATTTGAAAAAATCATTGCAAAAAATTTCAGGGTGCTAGAACTACCTGGAAATCATATGTCACATCCTAGTGCCAATAACCTATGTGATTTTCCAAAACACCAATCATAAACATTTCAATGTTCTAACTCATGACTATGCTCTCATCTTTCAATCTGATCCAATTATATGTGGGGATTTTTCCTGATATAATGTATAGTCAAGTGGGATTAAAAGATTATTAAGAGAAAATAAATAATGATTAATAGATAAAGAATCTCAATGGGATTCAAAAAATATTCTCAACCTATGTTATGAAAAAAAACACCTACGCATTAGAAGTGTCACACATCCCCCATGTGTGCCTCTAAAGGTGTAGAAATCCCCTATACCTAGTACCTACATCGATAACATGTTCTATTGACTAGTACATACAACTTAATTCAACCATGGTCCATTAGTTTATTATAAATTATACAAACGGGTTCTTAATTTACAAAACTATAAAATCAGATAAAGCCCGTTGATCTGGATAAGATTCTAAATATTTTTTAGATAGACATCCAAAAAAATTTAAAGGTTATAATTTTTGGGGATAAGTGAGATAAAAGTACCTCCAATGTCCGAAACACAAGACAACTCCATGAAGACCAATTCTTCTCTAGTGAGACACCACATCCTCAATGTCCCATTCCTTAATAATAGATATTCATGATACCGAGATAGGGTCACCATAGGAAACCCATGTTTCATTGGATGAAGTCTCAATAAATGTTTTTCCCAGATATTCAATTCTTAATATATTTCCATCTTTCTCAGGTATAAATTCTTTTTGTGAAGCTCCTCGAGTTCGTCCCCAAACCAGCATGATAATCCTCTTCCCACTAATACAGGACATTCAAGATCCCTTATTTGAGTCCCCTTCCAAACAACCAATGTTAGGAATCCTTTCCTATTTATCCCTTGTCTAAATGAAAAAATATTTTCAGCCTTCACCAAGGCCTCTAGAAACTCAATACCATAAAAAATTGAATGCCAATGTTTCTCCCATTTTAATCTTCATTCCTATGAACATAAAATTCTTAATCATGTCCTAAAAAATGGTTATGGTCTTATGGGTGGATTTGGGTTTTAATTATTCAGTTATGATGAACCAAAACCCTTTGGATGGTGTTAAGGAGTTCTCAGTCTTGAGCACTATAGCTAGGACCATGATTGCCCATTATCATAACTATGACCCAGAGCCTCTAATTCGCATTGGGGTTGAGGGAAAGAAAATATTATCAATATAAATTGGAATTATAACCTCATATATTGATACATAACCAATTTGAGATAAACTCTTTTGGATTAATCTCCTAGACAATTTTGAAGGATGCTTCTCTCTTGATAACCCTCACCAACTTGGTTACTGGCCTAGAGAGGGGATGAGAATCAGAGTCTTGTCCTTTCACTCACATACCCTCAGCCTCTTCCTCAAGGGGAAAATGTAAAATTTATAGTTTCTAAAATCATTTAATCTTTATTATAAAAAAAATTATGAAGGACTCGTCAAGTTTCATACAGACTCAATGGCTAGCAACAATCACAACATCCACATGGTCAGATTCCTGTTTTGGTGGAGAACCATCTTTCATATCCTTCTCTTGCCTTCCTACATATTTCCTCCCTATTTGTGACAATTCAAGGCCATGTATTCAACCTTAGGGAAATTAATATTTTGTGGTTTTGTGGATAATTTATTTCCTCTTGTTTCTGAAACCGAACATAACATGTGTGTGCATAGATGTTGATGGTGGTAATGACATATACATGATACCAAATCCATGGGAATCCTCCCAAAGAGTAACCCACAAAAATTATAATCCCTTATCCTCATCTCATGTTTACAAACAAAAACATTTTGGGCATCCGTCTCATGAATAATCCACAATCCAACCAATTAAGGGAATCCCCTATAGGGGTAAGACCCAAATCAAACCACTAATAGACATCCTCCTCAAAAGTAAGATCCAAGAATATCCCCCAGTCACCAAGGAATCCTTAGTGTGTATGCCCAAAATTATTGAACTATAGGGAATATGATTCCTGCTAGAATGAGGATACATATGATTCTTATATAAAGAAAGAGATCAAATAGACATTCTCTTTAGGTGTAATCCCCAAACAAGAATCCAAATATCCATGACTCAACCTTATTCTCAAGGCCCCAAATTCATTCATCTATGAATCATTTGAAGGAGTAAGGCACAACATAATCATCTCAGAGTGAAAAACACACCTATGAAACTAATAGAACTAAGTGGGATTTGATTCTAATCTAAATGGATATGTGGGTAGCCTCCATGTTGTCGAAAACCAACACCTTAAATCAACACTATTCAATCTAGTTCATCTACCAATATGATCTAATTAATCCACGAAATTCAAGTCCATTCCATGTTCTAGGGTTTCTTTGGCGTATGTCCCACACCACATAAGCACTAGGAACCTTCTTCTGAGGTATCTTTTCCAAATGAAATTAAGTTTTATGGTTAGGCCCTTATCACAAACCTTAATTTTTTTATTCCTATTTATATTGAACCTAACAAAGTTTGTTCTGATTCCTCTCATTAAGATACATTGGTTTCCCATTTTATGGGTCTAATAATGACACCGAAGAAACTCTAGAATCCACATAAGATGATAAACTCTATAGTTCCCCACTGTGTCACTTGAAAACTAGAATCTTATTAATAACAATTGAAGAATATATAATGTACATATAATAGGACACCGTCATTGATGATCCATACATATTTAATGACATATCTATCGATGAAGAACCTCAAAAACATACAAATGTTACAAAATTCAACACATGATAATAATTAATTTTCAATTCAATTTGGATCAATGTCATACTAGGGAATTAATAAACAATTCATGAATATACCATACATCTAAAAGAGAGTATTACCATAAGAAATAATTCCCCCAAAATAATTTTGTAAGACAAAACACTCATTCCTATTGACCAATATTATTTCTCATTTATCATTTTCCAAACATACAATCTATAATCATCCATTGGAATGTAGTTCCTTGAGTTATGATACATTCAGAATCATTGGTTGTTTACTTTTTTCAAGAAAAAACAATAGGAAACCATTCAGTAATAAAAAAACCACATTTTTATTTGAATATAAAAACCAAAATCCATTATACAACATATATTAATATCTACCATGATATAAGATTTTTATACCAAACATAGTAGATTCATTTGAATATAGGGTTTAATCATCTATTTATCCCCTTCCCATCATAGGTTTTTAGTGAAAGAACCCAGGACCCAAAAAGTTTTGGCATCATAAATATTAACATAATATTGTGACGTACATATTAAGTTACACTATATTGAATTAGGACACAAATAAAAACTAATAAAAAATATTTTTTTTGAAACCAATAAATCACTACCATATAGTATAATATCTACCAAACACCCACCTCACATTTTACACAGAAATTCCACAAATGTGATACAAATATTTCATTTTTTATAAAATCATATAATTTTTTTAGATTTTATATTTACCACCATTATTCAATTAATTATTCCATGATATCCCATATTTAATGAATAATTATTCCTTACCCATAAAAGAAATTCAATACAACAACTACCCTTTCATTTCAAGGACAAATTATATTGTGTAAACACTATAAAACATTACATAAATAAAAATACATCAAGAATACCTGCTGAGAAAAAAATATTATGCTTAGGATTACGTCCCCTAAACCATACATGGTATCTCATGGGATAAAAAACAATTCCCAATTAAATATAGTGTCATATAATTATTGGACCACCTAACACATTCATATCATGTATATGTATTTATACCTCAAATAGATAAGATAAAATAAGAAATCATTACATCATATTTAATCCATAATTTTGGATTCTAGGATTCCTAAACAGATAATCCAAATCAAATAATGATATGTATATCTATTTGAATAACCTTTAGTGGAAGTATAGATCAGTACTCACTATGAAACTGTTTCGCATGGAAATTCATACGATAATATCAGCTGTATAACATTCTTACAATAGAATTCATAGAAGGTTTTGATGAGACAAAAATATAGTCAATAATTACATTCAAATAATAAGGATAGTAAAATGGATGTGTAAAAACATATTCCAAAATTATATATTGGAAATTTATGCTAATAATTAATGGAAATATATTAAATTTGAAAGATGATAGAACAACTTACCTTATGTGGCCATTTCTAAGAGCATGATAGGATATTCATAAAATTTTAATAGTGACTTTGTGGGTATTTAGAGAGGAATAGAGATGGTAAAATTACTCTAAATGGGGTTTTTATGAGTATTTTCCATTTTTTTGTTATTTATAGAATCTTTGATGGTAATTATATATAAATTTTTAATGATTGATTTTGGAATCTATAAGAAAATATAGTAAAACAAATCAGTCCATAGGTTCTACCAAATAATCATTTTATGAGATTTTTATAGATAATAACTGAAGTCAATAAAAAATACCATTGGTGATTAATACGAGAGTCATATTTATGGTGAATTAATTTTAAATCCATAAAATATAATATATGTTTTATAAAACTCATTAAAGGATTATAATATTAATAAATTGTTAAAAAAATATTATTTCAAGTTGAATAGAATAATTTGATCATGGAAAATCTTTATATTATTTATTATATCAATTTTGGGAAGTTATTATGTAAAAATAGAAATCATATACGTATATTGTATTTTATTTTTACCCAAAATATCTTCTATCCACGTAAATTATGAAAAAAATAATTGAAGATAAATTTTGATGCGATAATTTTAAGAATAATATTTACTTCAGAAAAATATTTACCTATATAAAATAAGTTAAACAATTATATAAAAAATATTTATTTTTTCATAACTACAAGTTTTTACAATGATTATAGTTTTATGAACCTTATAGAGAATATATTGGATTTCATTGAATTTTACATTCAATTTTATAAAATACATATTATTTAATAATAATGTTTTATTACAATTAAATTTATTTCATAAAATCATAAAATCATCCAAAAAGATGTTTTTTAATTGAACACACACACACACAAATCTATATCCAAAATTTTCAATTTTTATTTCTTCATATCGAAATTTAATTTCATTGAAAACTAAAAAATCATTTAAAAAGAGATAATAAAATTAAATAAGTATGATTATAGTTTAATATAAATGAAAATATGAAAATTATTACTACTATAGTATATATAAATAACCTCTTATTAGACCACCATATTCTATATGGGTAAGGTCTATGATGGTGACACGTACTTGTGTTATTCAGTAGAAGATGGTTTGGTCTTAAATATTGATAAAAATGAACGTATCCCATAAATATTTTTTTTCTATTAATTTTTTAAATCTCATATTTGGATTGGTAAAGGAAAAATCCAGGTGATTTCATCTCCCTTGGATTGTCTGATTAATATTCATTATATAGTATGATCATACTATTTGATTCTGTTACTTCTTCCATCGATGAAAATTGGAATTTTTCATAAATCAGAATATTCTAATACTAATGGACAATGTATGATTACTATTATATCAATAAATATGTTTCCTAGTGATATTTTAAATCAGAGAAGACATATTGATCAAAAACTGAAAGTTTTTCAAATATTCTTTGTAGCTATATTATTTAATAAGGAATTTTAAAATAAGATGTCAAATTTATTAATGTTTGTGTCATTACAAATTTCCAACCACAAAAAATTTCACTGTAAAAATTTCATTTCATATACTACAAAAAATGGTTGTACTTATTCTTCATCTACACATTTGGTTCCTAAGATACTTTCTCAAACATGTGGGTCTTCCATAAAGTTTTGACTATGGGAGTTTTATTTTATCACATTACCATCTATATATGATCTATTATCGTCACTGGATACTCCTAAAATAAAATATTGTTCTCGAAGGTTACTACCTCTAGATTTAGTACCAATTAGGGGACTTGTATATACATCATTAAGAGGAATATATAGAAAAATTCATTTAGTCAAGATATGTTATGTGGGAATGATACTAAAGGAGCTATTGTTCTAATTACATCAATGATCACAAAGTTCCCAGTGTATCGAGGAATAATCTACCCCTTCTCCAAAAACCTCATTAATTATTTCAATAGTGATATATGAATGAAAACATTAACTCTAAACAGAAACTCTAAATCAAATCAATGATTTTATTCATAAAATTTCTTTTAACATTGTTAGTATTTCATAGAACGTTGAATAGTTATAAATATCTCTATAATCATATGGTTATGATCTTGACCCATAATCATTAACCCTCCATACTCAACCTAGTATTTTAGATTATGAATCCTCTACCCTTAGTGGGCCTTATAAAGTTCTATTTTATCACCATTATGGACAGTGTTGTTATATGATTTGTCTACAAATAAATTTTGTTGATCCCATCATTCATGGAAACCAATCGAACATGATCTCAATATATTTTATAGAGTTTTATTGGTGATGTTAGACTGACTATCCTTTTAAGGGTGATAAGTAGTACAATACTCAGATCTATATCCCAATCCTACCAAGGAATTATCCAAAACCTTGAGGTTAACCTCATTTCTCGGTCACATTTGACTCGGAGTGGAAATCCTTGTACACTTATAACTCTTATTATGTATATCGAGGATAGCTAGGAAGGGGATAAATCTTCATTTATAGAAATAAATCACTCTAACATGAAAATGTGATCCCCTAACACAGATATAGAATTACATCATTTAGATTCCATGGGGAGTCCAATAACAGAATACATCATCATGTTTTCCCATTCCCACACTTTAAATGGAAATGGATGCATCATACCCATTGACATCTGTTTCTCAAACTTCACATGTTTCCATAACAAGAATCGAGATAAAATTTAGAAATCTATATGATCTTGTTATCCCACTTGATGTTAAACTAAAAAAACCAATACATTAAAGTTCTTCAATGATGAATACAAAAGGAAGACCTATACACATTAAATATAATTTCATTATTCACCTTTTGTTTTGATGGGAAACATATTTAGGTTCCAAAAAATACAACTTCATCATCAGAAGAGATTATCTCCATAAAATTCAGTACATTTTTTCAATAAAACATAAACATCCATTTTTCCTCTTGGTCCACTAAAGATGTCATAATTGAGTATTGATTTTTGAAATTTAATTTGAAAATCCTTTTATTAATCAATTTTACATCATTTTCATGTCCAATATGATAATATCCATTTCAATAAAAATCGTATGTTGTGTTGTAGATTACATTCCACTAAGGGAATCTAAAATTATGGAAACCTTCCTAGAATAGAAATGGGTTGACCAATCATAATCCTATATAATATTTGACCATCTATATTGGTGCCTATTGATCAACTTATATGAGGTTAAATATATTTGTGGTTTCTATTATCTATATATATAGAAACATCTCCCTATAGAGGTAATGATTCCAAAAAATTATTGTAAATATTATTATATCCAATTCTAGATCATGAGTCGGGTAATTATTCTCATGTATTATTAATTATCGAGAGGAATATACGATAATGATTTCATCTTACTAGAGTACACAACCAAATACCATTTTGGACTCATAATTCCATATCAGTAATCATTCACCATTGGTGGTTAATGCAAGAAAATGTCTTATGAAAATACTCCATGGTATCCATTTAAAACTCTACACTAATTCATCAATGTATACAATTTTCACTCCCTTATGGGTTAGGTTCGTTATTGTGCTGAAAAATCTAGAGTCTTTTTCTGGAAAATCAATGTTATTAGTAAGCTAATCAATGAAAAATATTATTTCCCATCACATATGTTAGTTTATTCCATTATTTAATTTCCCTTATTTTATTAGGATCCAAATACATCCCATTTTTGGTGGAATACTTCCCCTCTAATGTTACTTTCTCTATTAAAAATTCACATTCATTATATTATACATTAATATTTTCCTTTTGTAATTTCTTTAGTATAAAAATGAAATTTTCATCTTATTCATCCTTAATTTTGGTGTAGATATGAATGATTTTATTATGACTAAAAATATGATCATGATAATCCATAAGGAATATATTAATTATTTTCATGATGATTGTGGGAGAATTTGTGAGTCAAAATGTTATATTTATGGTCTCATAGTTCCCATAAATTTTTGAAATCCAAATATGGGGATATCCCCGTTCTTCATCAATAATTGATAATATCCTTACTAAAGATCCACCATTGAAAAGTAATTGGATCCACATAGCTAATCAGAAAATCCTCAATCCATTGAATATGATACTTTTTACATATCATGATCTTGTGTATCTCGAAATAATCAATGCATAGGTGCATTGATTAATTATTATTTTTGATGAAAAATAACATTTCACCCCATACCTAAGAACAATTCTTGTATAAAAACATTTTCTGAATTCTCCTATATTTTGTTTATAATATCTCAAATTCTAATAGAGTAAAATATATAGGTAGTTTTGATATTTGAAAATATCCAATGATATGTTTTATTGAGAAATCAACCTCGTTTATTTGAGGAAGAACAATAAATTATATCAGAAAAACATAAACGAATTCCCTCAGAATAATCATGCCATCATGGATCATCATTTCCACCCTATAAATCATTTTATGTAGATACTCTTTATCATATATCTATAACATCCAACATTGATATAATTATTTCATAGTATATTTATCCTTCCACTAATACTTTTATAGAATAAAAGGGTAATTTATGATAAGGTGGTTGATTTCCTTCTCTAGAATATTTATATTGGATATATACAAGGACATCCATTATTTGTAATAAATAGCATAAAATTTCACTAAATGTAGTCTCAGAAGGCTTACAAGGAAGTATGACACCTCAAATTTCATAGGCTATTTATTATATTCATAATATGTAATAATTGAACCATTTATATTCATCTAAGATAACTCAACATTCATAATGTGATGTGGTATTTTAATATTTATACTAACCATTCATAATATGAAATTAAATATGTAGAAATAAAATGAAATATTACATTCAATGTCATTTAAAAATTTACTTCTAGTTAGAATAACATTTTTAGGATCCAACTTAGTATTTATGAAGGAATAATCTTTCCCATTCCCTCCAGGCCTTTACTGTAGCAATTTTCAGCTATCATCATCAACACATTAATTAGTGAATGGTTATAAATAGTGTCTATATTCTATGAAATTAAAAAATTGGATGAATAGAATTTCTTTTATAGGACAATTACTTTCATCCTTCACATTAATAGGTTTCTCCACTAAACATTTTCTAGATGTGTTCCCTTCTATCCTTCATTAAATAAATTTTCCTAACACCCTTCCTGAAATTTACTAGATTATACATCATTCAATTTTAATAATTTGTATTTTTGAATTGCATACCCCAATTATATTTTTCTATTTTAGTTATATAATTAAACTACATTCCCACATCCAAAGTCAAGACACATGAGACCCTCAAGATTCTCTTATCTCGATTTAACTTCAATGGAACATCATAAAATTACCACATAGATGTCAAAGTCATGAATCAAAAAATCATTTCTTTGATCATCCTTTCCCCCACCAATTATGTAGGAAATAATAATTTTTGGATCAATAACATTGAATGAGGTGTACTGTTAAATACTTTTGATGTTTTTTTCATTTGTTATTATGGATTCATATACTTTTTTCATTTTCCAATAAAAAAACTCAACATTTTAGATTTCAAAGTGTGAAGAAAATATTTATAGAAATGTATTTTCTAAATTTCATTCCACTCTATCTCTTGAAACACCTCATTTTATTTCATTTTTTATTATCATCCACCATTGATCAACCTGAACCTCCATATGATAAATATCCATAACAACCAGTTCCATCTTAGATGATTGAAGGATGGAGAACATATCATAAATGAAGTAGTTACATATTCCATGATTAATGGATTATAATAACAATTTAATCTCCAATATATTTTTTTATATTAAGTGATTATGTAAAACCATCACTTTCATCATAGGGAGTTGTAACGCCCCCACACCAGTTACCCAGAGTTTGTGCATTATTATATAATATTGGTATGATAAAAGGAATCATGTCCCAAAGAGGAAACATGGTAACTAGAGGAAATTATGATGAAGAACCTCCAGAAGTCATACAACATCATTAATATATAGTCCTCCAAGATATTCAAGTGGTAAATGTTCTTTTATAGAAAACAAATGTGATAACGTGGTATGATGATGAAAAATGACACATATTGCATCATTCCTTCTAAGAATCATTAGTATCCCCTTGAAGATGTCCATCATTATATCATCCCATTTCAACTCAGGTATGGGAAGAGGTTTCATGACTCTTATTGGATGTTTTCATTGATCTTTCAGTTATTTAAAAATTATATATCATAACACATAATCAGAAATCCTTCTCTACATGTTGTCCCACAAAAAATGTTCCTTAAAATATCTATAAATCTTTGTGATACCAGGGTGTATAGAGAAATTGGTTCTATGAGAATCATCTAATAATTCCCTTTTTACATCAGGTATATTGGGAACAAAAATTATCTTCCCATATTTCTAAATTACGTCTTCATATACAAAGTCACTCAATCTCCCATCTCTTACAGATTTAATCTTATTTTGAGGCTCCTCATCATCAGTCTGAGAAATATCTATCGTTTGTTGTAAAAATGGTTTGGAAACCATCTGACAAAGTGATGATGTTTCTCCTTAAATGTTTATTCCCATATCAATATTTACTAGAACCATTAAAATAGAATCCCTTTCAACTCTCATCTTGTTCACGACACCATGATCCTTTATGCTAAAAGAATCTTCCACCTTATTTTCCTTCCATGGGTGGTAGTGTATAGTGCATTCATAATCCTTGAGTTTATAAAACCATCATCTCTTCGTAATGTGGAGTTAATTCTATGAGAAAATATACTTCAAACTCTTTTGATCACTATATATCTCACATTTTTTACCATAGAGACAATGTATCCATATTTTCAGAGCAATGATTACTGCTCCTAACTCAAGATCATCAGTGGGATAGTTTTTCTCATGAATATATAGCTATCATGATGCATTTTCAATAACCCTATAATTCTACATAAGGACAAAACAATGTCTTTTCATTGATTCATCACTATAAATAATAAACCGATCATTCCCCAATGGTAGAGTCAAGATAAAATCATTGAATAAAATTCTGTTCAGTTCATCAAAAAAAATTTACCCTCTTTTGTCCAAAAAAATTTAACCCATTTATGTGTGATCTTGATTAAAGGGTTATCCAATCTGGAAAAACTCTGGATGAAACATCGATAATAACCTAATAAACCAGAAAAACTGCATACCTCATTTATACTCATCGGTGTTGGCCACATTTGGATTTCTCTTCTCTTAGAAGGATCAATAGATATTCCATCATTGGAGACAATATGTCAAGGAAAATAAATTTTATGAAGCCAGAATTCACACTCGGTAAACATAAAAAATAATTCATTTATTCAGAGGGTTTTAAGAATAGTTTGTAAGAAATATTCATGATCTTCATAGATTTTTTGGATATACAAAGCTATCATCAATAAATACAACTACAAAGTCATCATGATATTCCTTTAAAACTCTATTCATTAGATCCCTGAAAACCGATGGTACATTAGTCCGTCCAAAAGGAATTATACTAAACCCATAATGCTTGTACCTGGTTCAAAATTTTCTTTTTGAAATGTCTTCCTTCATTACACACAACATATGATATACATATTGAAGGTTAATCATTGAAAAATATTGATCTCCATGAAGTTAGTCGAACAAATAATCATTGCGAGCTAGAGGATACTTGTTCATTATTATTATAGAATTGATCTACCTGTAGTCGATGAAAAATCTCATAGATCCATATTTCTTTTTAACAAAATGAATAAGGGTTCTCCATGGATAAACAGTAGTGAAAATAAATCATTTATTACTAAACTACTCTACTTATATCTTTAGTACCACTATTTCCAAAATGGCCATTATACAAGGGGTCTTTGATTTGGGCTCTGATCCTGGAATTAAATCAATGGAAAAATTAATTTCTCGTTCTGGAGTTTTTCAAGGTAAATCCTCTGTAAGCACATAAACATATTCTTAAACAATAGACACATCCTCTATTTGAACATTATTTTCCTCACCAATAGTAATTTCATTATCATCCTCCCCAATAATTTAATTTAGTTGATCTACTGGGGGTGGATCTTGATAAGAATCTGGTGGTGACATTTATTCTCTAAAGATAAGGTACTCTTTATCATCATCACAAATTGTAACCTCTCTCTTCTTAAAATAAATTTTCACATCATGGTCTGAAAGCTAATCAATAGAGAGGATTCTATCAAATTAGATCATGGGTATGACGTTGAGATCAGCATATATAGAACATTTATATGCCCTAATGGGAACTCATTAACAAAAAAATGTTGCAATGATACATCCCTTTGGTGTTTTTACTGACAAATACCATGTTAAATAAAATTTAAAGTGTCTAATTTTCTTAGAAAACTATGTTGATATGAAACAATGTGATGATCCAGAATCAAATAAAGCATTGTCAAAATTTGAGGAATCCATTAAATTACCTGCCACCACATCTTTCAGAGATTCAACCTCAACAGTAGTGATCGCATAAGCTTGGCCATACTCCATTTTCCTCACAGGATATTTGTTTCCTTGGTGGTTAAGATTTTCATTTTCATAATGCCCCATTTATCTAAAATTGTAGCATTGAAGATTGACAGCCTCTTTCTTTCCCTTGCAATCACAAGCTGGATGCCCTTTTTTACGTCACTTCTAATGAACTCCCATTCCCTTCAGGGAAGTACCAGGGTGTTTTATCCCACATTGACCATATTATGGATATTCAACTTTTCCATTCTTCTCTTTATTTCCATTTACAAAGTGTTCTATAGTTCTCTTCTTCTCATTCTTTTCTTTCAAGTGGTATGACTTAGATAATGCGTTCTCTCTCTTCCTATAACATTAGACTATATATTATTTTGATGGAAAGGATTTTGAGACTGATTCTCAATGGATAAATGGTTTTAACACATTAAATAACAAATAAATCTTACTCTTTGGGATATGTATATAATCAGAATCATGCCTTTCTAAAAATTTAATGTTATCCTCATATATTGCGACATACTCATTCTTCTTTATCATTAGACTTAAAAATTTCCATTCCATATCCCCTCGATGCTCACAAGGAAAGTATTTTTCTAAGAAGATATCCTTAAATGACATCAAATCAAAATTTGATACTTCTTCATCCTCCTTTGTGTTTTTAATTAATGACCACCCTTGATCTGCATCTCCAATGAGGCGATAAAAACCCATAAAAACATTTTCCATTTCATTACTCTCCAAAGTATACACGATTTTCTCTAAGGAACTTCTCCATTACTAAGATACAAGTCGATTTTTAGTCCCATTGAATGTGGGAATTTGTTTCCACATGAAGTGGTCTAGAATTGATGCTCTAAATTGTGGATCAGGGTGTTCCATACAAGAAAAGTTATTTCTCATAACCCGAGTGAGTTATCCCAGTTTGGTGATATGCTGATCATCCCCAGT
Source organism: Viscum album (assembly GCA_963277665.1). NCBI lineage: Eukaryota > Viridiplantae > Streptophyta > Magnoliopsida > Santalales > Viscaceae > Viscum > Viscum album. The sequence goes on along the minus strand of OY728143.1, from coordinate 2,077,160,382 downwards.
TGCATCACCAGATCTAGTATAATTATCTTGAGTAGGAGAGAAATCCTGACATGGATTATGTGCATTGATGCGGTTTACATACCATCCACTAGGTGCCTTTTTTTAACAAAAAATATAATATATTTTTTTACAAATAACAATAAATAATTCCAATAGTGTAAAACAGTTAACATAAACTGAACAGTTTATGGATATTACCCATAACAATAAAAATGTCTTCTTTGAGGAGGTATATACTAATAAATCATTTATAATGGTTTGTAAATAAAAATTGAATTATCTTAATCATATCCCCTAGGAGTGTCGTAAACAAGAGTGCACCAGGGCCTGGTGTCGTGTACCAGGATACCATGGGTCATGCCCGAAACTCTTTTTTTTGTGTTTTCAGACATAAGTACATATGTGCCAGAGATTCCTCTACCTGATTTTAACTAGAAAATGTTTTATTTCTTGGAAAAATCACAAAATCTCTACAATACCAAAATTCTAGAATGTTCTTCAATACCAATCCTAAAAGTCTATCTTAGGGTAATGATCGGTAATCATATTTTTTTTCTAAATCTAGTTTCCAGGGTTTGTACTAATATTCATCTGATTCCAACTATAAAATCCCTACCCCAGTTACCCAGAGTGAGTTATTTATTATATAAAATTGGCATGATATAGGGAATCATGTCTCGAAAGACCGATCGGGTTAGAAGCCTTGGAAGTACTAGATACATACGAATGTTTTAAATTAAATCATCCAAAAATGGAAAATAACATCATTATGTCCCCTTCTAACACACTCTTATCCCCTATTTTGTTACTATAGGTTAATCATAAAATACTTCTTCGCATCCTATAAAAAATAAAACATAATAAAGGGGTGAGCTCAAATTTTTAGTAAGGATAACAATATAGCAGAAACATTCATAAATAAGCATAAACATGTAAGGTAATGTATAAGACAAAAACATAAGCATTTTAAACATAAACATAATCATAATATGGAAAATATAAATCAAATAATTTCATTTACTTATTCACATGGAAATTCTAGTAGTCTAGTAATCCTATGAAATGTCAATATCCAATTTCATAATGATGGAATGCATAATGCCAAACTTCATAACCACATATTCAAGGCCACATGCCAAGACTAAAAATATGATTTTGTTAAGGAATTATTCCAGGAAAGTAGTTTGTATCATGAAACATACTGATGCATCGAGGAGCTATAGCGGGCTCTAACTATCACCTTAATATCCATGGCATTCCTCATATGAAAAGGTTTAAACATAACATAAACATTCGTATAAAAACTAGCATAAGAAATGTCAATACATTATCAATAAACCATGAATGGTATAAAAATAACACATCCAAAATAAAACACATTGCAAAACCTTAAATACAATATGTAAGATTTGGATCACAATAAATCAACTTCAAATAAGTTTATATTCCGTCAAATGATGTTGACATAGATGAAATGAAAATTATTTGAATGAAATACCTCTTTCTATTTTCAAACCATTTAAATGTCACATAATTAAAAATCAAAACATTTATTTTGGAAGTATTCTTATTAACATGTAAGGTATGCTTCAAAGATTCTATAATGGTAGAAAATAGCTACACCCATAGTAAAAGTTAAAAAACATTCTTTACTTAATTTTGTCGAAAAGGTCGTAAATGACATTTTAATGGAAAAAGAATGAAAGATTACTTAATAAACATCTTATAAAAATTAAAAAAAGGTAATAGATGAAATTAACCCAATTTATAGAAAATATTAAATATGTTTTGAAATACATTTTTAAGAAACACAGATGTGGATTATAAAGAGGTCCTAGAGGATACTCGTGTATAAACAACCATAGATAATGAAGAGATTGTAGAATTTACACATACATAGAACATTTCCTTGGTCATGGGTACGTTAACTTCCAGTATAGTAGTTAATAAATTGTTGTTAAATTATTCAATAACTATATATATAAATATGATATCATATATGTTCTTCTAAAATTGCTTTGGTAATAATATATTAGTAGTATCATTGTTTCGGGTGTTAACTTATTCATATTGATTTATATGTTTTGTTATATATTTCATATTTTTTATAGATAAAATTTATTTGATTCATATCCATAAGGATATTAAGTTCATAAAAATTATTTTTAATCATAAAAAGAAAATTATTTTTGAATGGTTACGATGGGGAATGAATTTCATCGCGTTCCTGGAGACTGTAATTCGTACGTACGCACGAGCGACAATATCATTCCATTGATGGTGAAATAGTATTTAATTGGATGGTATATAGTATATAAATAATTCTAATCATGTTATATTTATTATTTAAATTAGTTATAATAATTATTATACACATCCAAATCACGAAGTGTTTGAATGACAATCTACACCCCGGTGTGGAGACAGTAAGCCGTACATATTCCCAAATGGTGACTTGTCATTCATAAGATGGATAGAATAATGAATATGGTTGTACCATATTTATAATAAAATTAAATTATTTATAAGGTATTGGAGGTATTATTTTTGTAATCAATCAATGAAGAAAGAGGATGTGGAAGTTGAAAAGAACTTTGAAAGAGGTGGTGATATTGTTACCTATTCATAGGGTGTTTCTTTTTAAGTTGATCAAAAGGGCTCCTTAGGTTGGTTTTTTTATCACAATAAGGTCTCTAGGATGATGTTAGAGTACGTGGGAGGATATTTGAGTAGGGGTTCAGTGATCCAAATAGCTTTCGAGTTGTGATTTTGAGAGAAGAGAAGTAGTTTTTTATAAGAGAGGGGGGGCCACTTTGGTAGAATCTTGAAATATTATTGTATTAAAAAACATTACTTGGATTATAAGGACTGAAAAATGATTTATTAAGAGAATAAGGTGGATATGGGTCTAATAAAACTCAACCAATATGTTTTAGACAGGTTTAGGTCACCATATTAACCTTATCTTTTTTATTTAACTCGTAGTCAAATAGTTTAACTTTTACTATGAATTCTGGTATTATTAAAATATATGGTCAATAAACATACAAAAAAATACAAATTAACAACATGTGGTTAATTATTAATATATATAACCTTATATAAGTCCATTTTCCTCACCATAGATCTTTTGGATTGTTAAAAGAATTAATCATATAGTATTTTTTTTAAAACCCATTTATGTCAATTTTGGCACTATTTGGTATTTTGTTATATTGAAAGTCATAACAATACTATCACCAAAAAAAATATTATTTAATAAAACATAACATGTTATATTAACCTAGAAAGTTAGTTTAATTCATCATAAGCCTCAATATAAATTTCTTTGGATATTTATAATATCATTTATTTGAATCATTCAGGAATAAGGTTATTACTGCCTCATCATTGCGTCAGAAATAAATTTAATAATTTAATAAATAAAAATTATAAATAAAATAACATTACTCTTTTTATCATTATAATGAAAATTTATAGTTTAATTTATCTTATGAATAACCCTATATTAAAAACTGATTTGTTATTAAAATTTGAATTTAACACTTTTAACTCTTCTTTAAATAAAATAATAATAAATGTTATAATTTAAACCAAGTATACCTAAAGGATAATATTTTATTCCTAGGTTTGGTTTTGGTCGAAATAAACTTATCTAATAGAATTATTACATGTGTCATGGTAATTAGAATATCATTTTTACCTTTAATTACCCTATTTACTTTTAACTATTGTAAATAGAAGTCAAAAGATACTATTACCCAAAAATTATTTTCATCTTATTGAAAATTATTTTACTTAATGATGTCAAAAATGTATCTTGAATGTATGAAATTCAATTAACCAAATCTTTAAAATTACATTTTATACAAATTTTCAAATGCACCTAGAATGTGTGTAAAACGGTAAAAACTTCAATAAAATTTTATATATGTAATAATATTAGAAAATTAATCCATTGAATTACATTTAACATAAATAAGTATTATTTATATATTTTTAAAAAATATAAATTCAAAATAAATAACTAATTATTTAAATAAGAAGTCAGTTCTAAACAATATCATAGTGTTTTTTAATATTCATCAAAAATTAAAATTTTTTCAGAAAAATACAAAAAATTCACCCTAAGATAATTTTGATATTATGAATTCAAAAATGAAGGCCATTTTTAAAAATAAAATTTATAAACTTTCAAAAAGTGGGTATTATTATTACTAATGGCTAGTTTGATTACTCATGGTGTTTTAAAACTGAAACTTGCGTACAATGCAGGATATTGTATTATTCAACGTGAAACGTAATGTAGAAGCAAGGGGTGTTATAGTTATGTGTGTTCATCTTAAATCATGTTTCCATTCAAAAAACTTGTTAATTGGGAAACAATTGCTATGATGTTCTAGATTCCTAATCCCATCAGGCTGGGAATCTCATTTAGATAGTCATGAACACACCTTTCACATTGGTTATTGACAGTTTACCTCATATTTTCTTTATATTTACTAAAATAAATTAAAAGATAGGGGTGATAATTTTCAAAATATAAAACAAACAAATGGGAAAAATTTTACAAGTAATGGATAAATAAAAAATGGAAAATATTCCTTAACCTATGAATTTATAGGCTTCAATATAAGATGACCATTGTGAATTTCCTAAAAACAATTATGGATATTTTTTTACCCTTAATAAGTGTTTAGAAGGTGCTTTGGAATTTACTAAATCATATCCAATAATAATGTCAGATTTAGTGTACCCCAATGTATATTTTTTGTTCTCTAGGTGATGATCAAGTTACTTCTCAATAATGTCTTTGCAAGTTTATTACTCCTAGGTGAGACAATTCTAGATCTAAATTAACTTTTATTATGAATTCAAGGACTTTATTTGTTTGAAATGAATTACCATACACATCAAAATAATTATAGAAAATCTTTTATAATTTTAGCCCTATCCTTATGTATTTATGTGTTTTTTCTAAACTTATTTCCAAAAAATAAATAAAAATTTCCTTTTATAAAATAATTTATAAACAATGTTTTTAATAGATTATAATTAATTAATTATTGTATAATTATACATATAATTATTTTCCAGATGATTTTGAGGTAACGAGTCTTTGGGAAATAATATACAAAACATAGTAGCATGAAACATTGGTATAACAACATTATTTAAAAACTCAATATCAAGCAATTTTATTCCATTAATATTCATGAGATAACCGAGGGACAAACCAAAAATGGGGTGAGCTATAAATCCATGTAAGGGAATAATCAACACATAAATCTACAAATACATGTAAGTCAAGAGTCATATCAATGTAACATAAAAGGAAAAATTATCATATACTAGAACATTATAGAATGATATGATATGATAAAATCAAGTAAACATTTAAATGTGGAATAAAATTTAATCATGGAATAATAAAAATAAGTTAAGGATAACCATTGTGACATAAATCCGTAGTTTTCTCAAGATGACCACTTTTCACTATAAATGGTATCTGAAGAGATAAAAACATTACCCAAAGCATTTGAGGGATATTTAATTCTAGTCCAACATATGACACTCATATCAAGTATAAGAATATTTGTTCTACATTGATCATAAAACATAATAACATATATAATCACTTTAAATTCCCTTATTTTGGAGAATTAGTTAAGTATATAAAATTACATAATTAATTAATGGTATGTGAATATCATTAAGGGGAAATGTGGATGGGTATTCACAACACAAATGGTTTTTATGGAAATCAGAAGATAATTTCTCCAATATAATAGGTTTTTTATAATAAATCATAAAATGGAATAATGAGAGATAATACTGATCTTTTATTAAATGTACATTATAATGAATTTAAAAAATTATTTTTGAATGAAAATTCCAACAAAAAATTGGAAATAAAAGGTGATAACAAATTTAATGTCATTAAATTAAGAGGGAGAGGAGAGAAACCCTTACCCGGAGAGGGTACTTCTACAAACATGGGAAGGAGAATTATACTAACATGATAATAAATTGGGAGTAATTTTTTGATGGATTGAAATATTAGCTTATTGAACAATGATTTTTTTATGAAGATTGGTTTTAGGCTGGTTTAATATTTATAGAAAACATGGGGGAACTATTTATTAATTTTTAATATAGTTTTTGTTACAAACTAACATTTCATAATGGTATGGATTGTATATTTATTATTAATTCCTTAGTCTTCCCCATGTAAAAATACCTAGTGGATTTAAGGTGTTCTTGAAGGTGTATGAGGCTTAATTAGGTCTAGAGTCAAGGAATTTAGAAAAAGAGTCTAGGCGACATGGTTAGTATAAATAGTGCTACCCAACCCACCTAAATTCCCTTAGTAGTGTAGGGGAATTTCAGTGGGGTACATGAGGTGCATGGTATTTTAAATTGTTTGAGTCGAGACTCATCCCCAGGGAATGTTTCATATGTTTTGGTTATTGTATTTCCACATATATGGTGCACAATTAGAAAAACCGTGAACATAGCCTGTGTTGGTCCATAACTATGAAAATCCCGACACATGGTTAGTGCATAGTCTGTCCAACCATTCTACCATACCATTCACCACAATTTTGATGGTGCTCTTTTATTTTTCCCCTAATTAAATATAAATCCCATAACACTCTTTTCTATTTTCATTTTTACGAAAGTGTGAGATTTTCATCTTTCATTCGATATATCACATGACATAAACGAGGGATTATGATAACTCTACCACCTCAACTATGAGAAAACATTTTTCAAATGAATTATGTATAACTTCTTTCCATTTTCTATATCAGCATTCCAGGACATCATTGTATATAGATCAGTCTATATGCTTTTAACATAATTATAGTTGCATGTTAATACATCTTTGGTATATTATTATATTTGACACAGATGTTACCACAATTATTTTATGCTTTTACTAATGTATATTTCATTATATTATCCGATGTGCCACTCAAATATGTGGTTATAGTCTCCCTGATGTACCAACTTACACCCTCGTTGATATTTAGTAGCCTTTGGCATATAGGGAGGCAAGCTTGATGACATGTGCCCCACTGGTTCAGCGCCTTCATTAATTGGATCATGGGTCGAGGCATTAGAAAGTGGTATCACATGCTTTATTTTCCTTTATTTTCTTATTTGGGTGTTATACAATACACTACGAGGTAACCGAATTTTGCAGTGAGGCTACCTCAGGGAGAAGATATCCCATTTACTAGAGAAGCACATATTACTTGGTATTTTTTATTCTCAATATTGGATTATTCTTGTTATAGTTGTTACAATTTCATCATACGGTGACACACTAGATTTTTGATGTTATTAGTGTCAAAGAAATTGATATGGATATTGTTTTCCTTAGAATTTCAGCGCACGAAATTTTCATATCATGCATCATTATTATCTTGTTAGGATTGATTTTTGTGAGTTATTCCATGTCAGGTCTACATTCTATGTGAATTTTATTGGTGCATATAGTTAGTTACTTGACTCTTATATTTTTTAATATGAAAAAATTTCATGCAGGTATAATAATTTTACTATTTAATGTTCCTACATAAATCAAAATTGAGTTCTAAAATATAAATTTCTGATGAAATCCTAATTAGCTAATTAGACCAAATTGTGTGTTCTTTTACAACTGGTTCTTGATAATTATATGTAAATTATATTTAGAATATTAAAAAATATGATGAAATTAAATCATTAAAAGAAAATAGTTACTGCTAAATTATATTCCAATTATAAATTTATGTATGTTTTAATCTATACATTTCAATTGACAAACCATATTGTGATGACCCAGACCCCCCTTGGTCCCTTCCTTTGCCAAAATCGGGATCCTTAAGGGGTGCCGATCGGTGAGACCGATCGGTGTGACTGGTCGGCGGAACCGGCCGACGTCACCCGACCTTGCCAAGTTGTTCCAGTAACACTCCTTTTTCGTAAATAGGGTTTTAAACCATATTCTGCCTCGTTTAAAAGAAAACAAAATGTCTTAAAGACCCGAAACGCGCACAAAAGTTTTAATTAGATACTGAATCGACTCATCAGTCGGTTTAAACCACCCAACACCTTTAATGATGAGTCAAGACGCGTGGTCAACCCACGACTTCCACGTCTTACGCGGTTTTGGGTTTTCACCTCAACCGTCCCCGGCTCTTATAAATTAAGGGTTAGGCAGTGGTCCCCCCCCCCCTTCCTCGATCGTGGCTCTTCTGGTGCATCGGGACCGCCGCGTCGTTATCCGTAGAGTTCCGCGCCCCCGGCCTAAATGTCGATCATCTATCAACAGGTAGGGAATTTCTCTCGTCTCTCACCTTTGTGTATCATGCGGGGTGGGCGTTATTTTTGTTCCTATGGAATTGGTTGAACTGAACCTTAATGAAGATAATAAACGAAGTTCTAAAGAAAGAAGGGGAAGGGGTTGTGATCGTTGTTATGCTTTATCTTGTGATCATCCTTTTTAGTTGTGCTGGTTCATGTTTTCTGAAAATTGAGGCCGTTGGTGGACGTTGTATGTGCACTGATGAATCCCCTCGTGATGTTTTAAATGGGTTGCTGAAATTGTGAACTCCTGCTGTGAAATTGGTTAATCACGTATGATCGGCTGAATAAGTTGAAAGCACCAGGATCAACCCTTCTGTGATAACTCCTAGAACACACGGAATTTGAAATCATGGAGTGTGTTAAGTCTTTTAAATCTGAAAATCCCTGACTTGTGTTGATAGTGGTAGTTGGTTGTTTTCCTTTCGGGCCGATTGCTGGAAATGTGGGAGGGGATGGGATCCCCTGTTATTTTATACTCTCGGTGGTTGTGTGAATTTGGGGATGGGATTCCCTATTGGTATGGTTTCGGTGGTTGTGAGTTTTTATCACAAATTGGGGAGAGATCCTCTGTTGGTAGTTTCCCGGTGTGAGTGTTTTGGTTGATCCATGATTTTGACACTTTCTTTGGTTTTGCTTATGGTAGTTGCCCAGTAGTGCTTAAAATCAATTGAACATTTTAACCGAACGTGAAACAAGAATGGGACAAATGTTTTTTGTGGGCAAGGGTCGTGAACTGTGACCCGGACGCAGTGGTGTTGTGTTCTGTAGGTTGGCTAGGAAAACCTAAGTTTTGGGTGAGTGTTTGTTACATATATCTATACTTGTAGCTTTGTGTTTCTTATTCACGCCCCACCCAAGTTGAGCACTCAGTTCCGAACACCCCCATTTATGGGGGAAGGGTGTTTTCCCCAACACTATCCTTAGTGGCTGGTTATTAACTCCTTTTCTGTTCCCTTTCCCGGATAGCCCAAGTACCTTCGGGCAGGCTGTGATGGCCTGGAGTCCATTATTGGCCCAAGAACCATCGGGCGGGGTGTTGTGGTGGTTGGCCAGGTGTGTGCGGCAGGTGGTTTCCCAAGTGTCTTCTGGATGAGGCCCAGGTGTCTTCGGGCGTGGCGGTGGTTGTTCTGGCCTAGGTGTTTGCAGGCATGGTTACATGTGACAGTTGTGGCCCAGGTGTGTGCGGGTGGGATTCAGCAGTGGGACTGCGTGCGGTTGAGGCCCAGGTGTGTGCGGGCAGGATTTCGGCAGTGGGACTGCGTGTGGTTGTGGCCCAGGTGTGTGCGGGCGGTTGTGGCAGTGGGACTGCGGTGAGAATGGCGGGATTGGTCCGACGCGTAGGATGTCCCAATAACAAGTGGGAAAGTGGCGCAGGGTACCCAAACATCGATGTGCTCTTATTATATACATTACTCGACTTGCGTTATTTGGGGAGTGAGCCTTGGTGAGGCCTGGGATGGGTAGTTTGCCTTGTTAGGTGTTTGGTTTACTCTTTTTTTCTCATGGGACATCAGTACGTTCCCCTACTTGTGCACGAGAGTCTTGGTTCTCCCTACTGAGTGTACTTGTATACTCACCCTACGTTTACTTTCAGGTTTCCATGAGGGCTACCACGGCTATGAGGGACCCTACTAGCCGGACAGTTAGAGTCGTTGCTTTTGTCGTACCTTTGTTTTCTTTTGGTATTGTACTTTGAGACTCTTTTTGTACTCGCACCTTGTTGTAAACTGTTTAAACATGCATGGGGGCTTTTTTTGGGTTTAGTTATTTTCACCTGTTTCTTTCCCTTTTTGGGTGGTTGACTTGTCCTATTTCTCGATCCTAAATAATAAAAAGGGTAATGCCTTCCATTTGTGAGAATTTTCTACACCCTTGGTGCTAGTCGCCACTCCGGGACCTATTGAAGGCGGGTTTCGGGGGTCATTATCTCTCCTTCAACTTAAAGAAGGAAGGGTCTGGCAATCTGCTGACTCTTCCCTCCTTTTGGTGAAGGTGGGTCGTGAAAGAAATGGTGTCAGAGGGAGGTTATGTTGAGAGATAGGACGGAGTCTGGAGTTAGGCACAGTGAGGATTGCATGGGATGGTAAGGCAACGGTGTTGGGTGACCTTGGAGCGTGAATTAGGCCAGGGAAGACCGGCTAGGACAAAAATTTTAGGGCCCCCCGTGATCCGATGCAGGGACTCTGGACCTACCGAACGACCAAGTGAGGCCACACTGATTGCAGGGTAGAGACCCTAGGAAAGGTACATGCATCATAATGACTTGTGTTCTTGTGTTTCTTGGATGTCTTGGGAATTAAGAATAAATTAAATCTTAATAAGTTTTAAGAATGATATTTTGCACTACTTGGGCTTAGGCATTCCTTGTTTACCTTGCAGCTATGGCACCTGGAAGGCGACCACGTGTGGTATAGGCGATCGAGGCCCCTGAGACTACTTTGGCCAATCGGCAGAGAGCTGATCGAGAGGAAGAGGTCGACGAGTGGCAGAAGACTCTTCGAGCCTTCCAGCGACAGGCCCTCGAGAAGTATGAGGGCAGCACCTCCGATATGAAGACGGAAGGCTGGCTAGAGGAGCTAGTTATAACCTTCGGCCTGATTCGGGCCCCGACCGAGTACTGGGTTCCTCTGGCTGTTAGCCAGATGCGAGGAGCGGCACGTCAGTGGTGGATGCTTCACCTGGGGAATAGGAAAGAGTCTGAGGTTGCTTGGGCGGATTTCGAGAAGGAGTTCTGGGCGGAGTTCCTCTCCTCGACAATAAAGGCAGAGAAGAGGTATGAGCTACTCTCCCTCCAGCAGGGGAGCATGTCCGTGAGGGAACTTGGAATCAAGTTCAAGGACCTCCTACGTTTTGCTCCGGACCTCTTTCCCGATGAGGAGTCTCGGGAAAGACGTTTGGAGGAGGCGCTCCGACCCTCCCTCCAGTATGCTGTTACCCCCTTTACCCTTCCGACATACTTAGAGGTCCAGAAGAAGGCCGAAGTGGTGGAAAGGATGCATGTTCTGGGCGGAGTGTCACGAGAAGGGATCCAGCTGGGACCATCGAAGGGGAAGGCCGTCAGCACCAGGCCTCCAGCATCGGGACCCTCCAGGTTCCGACCCACAGGGAGTAGACCACAACAGTTTCAGTTTCGATCCATTGGCCTACGTTCTTTCCCTTCAGGCTCGGGACCACGGTGCTTCATCTGCGGGAGCCCTGGACATCTCCGGAGTCAGTTCCCTGATCGGGTGCAGTACAGCAGTGGCAGTCATCCCCATCATCCGTCGCAGCAGCAGTTTCCAGCCGGACCCTTCCGGTAGTAGTAGCAGGGACAGAAAGCTCCCGCTCCTCCACAGGCAGACATAGGAGGAGGAGGCCGACCTCAGGGCGCTCCCCAGGGACCTCTACCAGGGCGTGGTCGGGGAGGTGGCTGACAGCTGAGGGGAAGGGGAGCTGGGCGTGGATAGTTACATGCCGCAGAGGCAACCGTTCCAACAGGGCCAGAGGTTGTTCGAGGTACGATCAATGTGTTTAGCACTCTTGCTTATGCTTTGTTCGATACCGGAGCTTCGCACTCCTTTGTTTCACCAATTCTAGCCCGTGCCTTGGGTCTAGATGCCGAGAGGCTTCCAGTGCCCCTGGTGTTGAGAACACCGGTTGGAGGTCAGACCGACTTGTTGTTCGTTTGTCGGGGATGTAGACTGATGCTAGGGCCACATCAGTCGGTTAGGGATCTCCTTCTGCTACAGATTCAGCCGTACGATGTCATCCTAGGCATCGACTGGCTATTTTCTGTGTGCGTCATCATCGACTGTTTCCAAAGAAGGGTAGTGTTCTCCGGTTTGGACGACCAGCGTGTTACCTTCACCGCCGAGCGGAGCTGTCCGAAGGGAAACAGGAGGGAGGAACCTCTCCTCTCCTTTTTGAACGAACTGACGGTAGAGTCAGTAGATGCGGAAATGGTGGAAGTGCCAGAGGTCGTCCGTGAGTTTATGGACGTCTTTCTTGAGGAGGTGACGACTCTACCCCCTCGACGTGATATCGAGTTCGGGATAGACCTGCAGCCCTGCTCTCGACCAATCTTGATGGCTCCTTACAGGATGGCACCTTCGGAGCTATGGGAGTTGCAGATACAGATTGACGACCTGATGAAGAGGGGTTATGTTCGTCCAAGTGCGTCACCATGGGGTGCCCCGGTCTTGTTTGCAAAGAAGGAAGATGGAGGTCTTAGGCTGTGCATCGACTACAGGAGGTTGAATCAGGTGACGATCAAGAATCGCTACCCTCTCCCAAGGATAGATGATCTTTTTGACCAGCTGAAAGAGGAAGGATGGTTCTCGAAGATCGACCTGCGGTCCGGATACCACCAGCTGAGGGTGAAGGATAGCGACGTCCCGAAGACGGCGTTCAGGTGCAGGTATGGGCACTTCGAGTTCGTGGTCATGCCCTTTGGTGTTACAAACGCCCCGACCGTGTTCATGGGGCTTATGAACTCCATCTTTCGGGAGTACCTGGATCGGTTTGTGGTTGTATTCATCGACGATATCCCGATCTATTCAAGGTCAGAAAAGGACCATGCAGAGCACCTGAGGACAGTTTTGGAAGTCCTCCGATAGCACCAGCTCTACGGGAAGTTGTCAAAGTGCAAGTTCTGGGCACGAGAAGTTCACTTCCTCGGGCACGTAGTGTCTGATCAGGGGGTAGCAGTCGACCCATCAAAGGTTGAGGCAATTGTTTCTTGGGCAGCACCCAAGAATGTGGCGGAAGTCCGGAGTTTCCTCGGACTGGCAGGTTACTACCGGAGATTCGTACCCAACTTCTCCAGAGTAGCAGCCCCTTTGACGTCTTTGACCAAGAAGGACCAGGTTTTCGTGTGGAGCGAGCAATGCGAGTCGTCCTTCAGCTACATAAAAGAAAAGCTGGTTAGTTCCCCAGTGTTGAGATTACCAGAAGAAGGGATGGCCTATGAGGTATTTTGTGATGCTTTAGGACAGGGCCTGGGATGCGTGTTGACGCAGCAACAAGGGGTGATCTCTTACGGGTCCAGGCAGCTACGCCCCAATGAGCGTAACTACGCCACCCATGACCTGGAGCTTGCAGCGGTCGTTTTTGCGCTAAAGTTATGGTGGCACTACCTCATCGGGGAATGCTTTATGGTCTTCACAGATCACAAAAGCTTAAAGTATATCTTCTCCCAGCGGGACTTGAACTTGCGACAACGGAGATGGGTGGAGTTCCTCCAGGACTACGACTTTTAAATCTCTTATACTGAGGGCAAGGGAAATGTGGTGGCCGATGCCTTGAGCAGGAGGACGCAGAAGGATGCGGTCCGAGAATCGGCAAATGCCTGGAAGGCAATGGAGGAGTTGGCTGCCTTACACCTGGATACGAAGAAGGATAGTGGAAGAGGCTGCCTATATCAGATGATAGTGCAGTCATCCCTGTTTCGACTAGTGGAGGAGTCTCAGTGGGGAGACCCCGAGTGCGAAGTGATGCGTGATCGGGTTGACCAGGGCGATGCTCCAAGAGAATGGACAGAGGACGGTCAGCACCGGATTCTTTTCCAGAAAAGGTTGTTTTTTCCAAGAGTAATGCGTGGCATGGTTCTCAGTGAGATCCACAACTCACCCCTAGCGGTGCACGCAAGAGTTACCAAGATGTACCAGGGGCTAAAAAGGCAGTTCTGGTGGCCCGGAGTTAAGCGAGCGGTGGCAGAATTTGTGGCTAAATGCTTAGTATGTCAGCAAGTGAAGGCTGAACACCGGGTTCCAGGCGGCCTACTGCAGCCTTTAGCTGTTCCTGAGTGGAAGTGGGATGACATCTCAATGGATTTCGTCATGGGACTACCCAAGGCCCAAGGAGGGTGCGACGCCATCTAGGTGGTGGTGGACAGGTTGACGAAATCGGCTCACTTTCTGGCGATCAGGGAGTCAAGTACTGTGGATGCTTCGGCACGAAAGTACGTGAATGAGGTGGTGCGGTTGCATGGAGTTCCGAGGTCTATAGTCTCGGATAGGGATGCACTGTTTAACTCGCGAATCTGGAGAGGATTGCAGCATGCGTTTGGCACCCAGTTACGTCTTAGCACTGCTTTCCATCCCCAGACAGATGGACAAACGGAGCGAACCATCCAGACCTTGGAGGATATGCTACGGGCATGTGTTCTAGACTCAGGAGAGTCATGGGTGCGATACTTGCCTCTAGTAGAATTTTCCTACAATAATAGCTACCACTCTACCATCGGTATGGCCCCGTTTGAGGCCTTATATGGGAGGCCATGCCGTTCACCTGTGTGTTGGACCGAAGTAGGAGAGGAAGGCATCCTTGGCCCGGAGGTGGTGCAGAACACGACATAGAAAATTCAGCTCATACGGGAAAGGATGAAGGCGGCCCAGGACCGGCAGAAGTCGTATGCTGATACCAGGAGAAGGCCCTTGGAGTTTGAGGTTGGAGACCACGTGTTCTTGAAGGTCTCCCCGTGGCGTGGGAAACGGAGGTTCGACAAGGGGGGTAAGCTTTCCCCCAGATTCGTCGGACCCTTCGAAGTGTTACGGCGGGTCGGCGAAGTGGATTATCAGCTAGCGTTACCTCTGCCGCTGCTAAGGATACATGATGTTTTTCATGTATCCCAGCTCCGTCGTTATCTACACGATGATTCACACGTCCTTGATTGGGGTGAACTGAACATCGAGGACGATGTAACCTTTGCGGAAAAACCAGTGATGATCGAGGATCGCAAGGAAAATGTGCTTCGTGGGCGAGCCATTCCCTTGGTTCGTGTGTTGTGGAGACATGGCGGACTCGAAGAGAGTACGTGGGAGAGGGAATCACAGATGCGTGCCCAATACACCGAGTTGTTTTGAGCTTTGTTCCTTTTGTACCTGTTGTGGTAGAACGTTTGACTTTTGGCGATGAAATGTATTGGTTTATTTCCTCTATTGTGTGTGAAAAGCCCCAGCTAAAGGGAAGAGGGAACCCGACCCCTAATCAAGACGCATTAAGGTGGATGCGATTGAACCCGTGCGGGCGAGTCAGTGCTGCCCAAAGCGGATAATATCTTGACATGGGGGAGGGAAACTCCTCAAACCCACATGACCGGGCGGTTTGGCATGGTATGTTACTTAGTTCTTGTCAGGGGAGTGTTTTTAGTTAGCAGAGGTTCACTCCTAAGAGGTATCTTTCGAAGATGGTTGTTCGGACCCTCTATTTCCTTCTGGTTTGTTGTGATTCTCGGGGACGAGAATCGTTTAAGAGGTATCTGATGTGATGACCCAGACCCCCCTTGGTCCCTTCCTTTGACAAAATTCGGATCCTTAAGGGGTGCCGATCGGTGAGACCGATCGGTGAGACCGATCGGTGTGACTGATCGGTGGAACCGGCGGACGTCACCCGACCTTGCCAAGGTGTTCCAGTAACGCTCCTTTTTCGCAAATAGGGTTTTAAACCCTATTCTGCCTCGTTTAAAAGAAAAGAAAATGTCTTAAAGACCCGAAACGCGCAAAAAAGTTTTAATTAGATACTGAATCGACTCATGAGTCGGTTTAAACCACCCAGCACCTTTAATAATGATTCAAGCCGCGTGGTCAACCCACGACTTCCACGTCTTACGCGGTTTCGCGTTTTCACCTCAACCGTCCCCGGCTCTTATAAATTAAGGGTTAGGCCGTGGTTCCCCCCCTCCTTCCTCAATTGTGGCTCTTCTGGTGAATCGGGACCGCCGCGTCGTTATCCGTAGAGTTCCGCGCCCCCGGCCTAAACGTCGATCATCTATCAACAGGTAGGGAATTTCTCTCGTCTCTCACCTTTGTGTATCATGCGGGGTGGGCGTTATTTTTGTTCCTATGGAATTGGTTGAACCGAACCTTAATGAAGATAATAAACGATGTTCTAAAGAAAGAAGGGGAAGGGGTTGTGATCGTTGTTATGCTTTATCATGTGATCATCCTTTTTAGTTGTGATGGTTCATGTTTTCTGAAAATTGAGGCCGTTGGTGGTCGTTGTATGTGCACTGATGAATCCCCTCGTGATGTTTTAAATGGGTTACTGAAATTGTGAACTCCTGCTGTGAAATTGGTTAATCACGTATGCCCGGCTGAATAAGTTGAAAGCACCAGGATCAACCCTTCTGTGATAACTCCTAGAACACACGGAATTTGAAATCATGGAGTGTGTTAAGTCGTTTAAATCTGAAAATCCCTGACTTGTGTTGATAGTGGTAGTTGGTTGTTTTCCTTTCGGGCCGATTGCTGGAAATGTGGGAGGGGATGGGATCCCCTGTTCTTTTATACTCTCGGTGGTTGTGTGAATTTGGGGATGGGATTCCCTGTTGGTATGGTTTCAGTGGTTGTGAGTTTTTATCACAAATTGGGGAGAGTTCCTCTGTTGGTAGTTGCCCGTTGTGAGTGTTTTGGTTGATCCATGCTTTTGACGCTTTCTTTGGTTATGCTTATGGTAGTTTCCCAGTAGTCCTTAAAATCAATTTAACATTTTAACCGAACGTGAAACAAGAATGGGACAAGTGGTTTTTGTGGGAAAGGGTCGTGAACTGTGACCCGGACGTAGTGGTGTTGTGTTCTGTAGGTTGGCTAGGAAAACCTAAGTTTTGGGTGAGTGTTTGTTACATATATCTATACTTGTAGCTTTGTGTTTCTTATTCGCGACCCACCCAAGTTGAGCACTCAGTGCTGAACACCCCCATTTATGGGGGAAGGGTGTTTTTCCCAACACTATCCTTAGTGGATGGTTATTAGCTCCTTTTCTGCTCCATTTCCCGGATAGCCCAAGTACCTTCGGGCAGGCTGTGATGGCCTGGAGTCCATTATTGGCCCAAGAACCATCGGGCGGGGTGTTTTGGTGGTTGGCCAGGTGTGTGTGGCAGGTGGTTTCCCAAGTGTCTTCGGGATGAGGCCCAGGTGTCTTCGGGCGTGGCGGTGGTTGTTCTGGCCTAGGTGTTTGCAGGCATGGTTACATGTGACAGTTGTGGCCCAGGTGTGTGCGGGCGGGATTCAGTAGTGGGACTGCGTGCGGTTGAGGCCCAGGTGTGTGCGGGCGGGATTTCGGTAGTGGGACTGCGTGTGGTTGTGGCCCAGGTGTGTGCGGGCGGGTGTGGCAGTGGGACTGCGGTGAGAATGGCAGGATTGGTCCGACGCGTAGGATGTCTCAATAACCAGTGGGAAAGTGGCGCGGGGTACCCAAACATCGATGTGCTCTTATTATATATATTACTCGACTTGCGTTATTTGGGGAGTGATCCTTGGTGAGGCCTGGGATGGGTAGTTTTCCTTGTTAGGTGTTTGGTTTACTCTTTTTTTCTCATGGGACTTTAGTATGTTCCCCTACTTGTGCACGAGAGTCTTGGTTCTCCCTACTGAGTGTACTTGTATACTCACCCTACGTTTACTTTCAGGTTTCCAGGAGGGCTACCAGGGCTGTGCGGGACCCTACTAGCCGGACAGTTGGAGTGGTTGCTGTGGTCGTACCTTTGTTTTCTTTTGGTATTGTACTTTGAGACTCTTTTTGTACTCGCACCTTGTTGTAAACTGTTTAAACATGCATGGGGTCTTTGTTTGGGTTTATTTATTTGCACCTGTTTCTTTCCCTTTTTGAGTGGGTGACTTGTCCTATTTCCCGATCCTAAATAATAAAAAGGGAAATGCCTTCCATTTGTGAGAATTTTCTACACCCTTGGTGCTAGTCGCCACTCCGGGACCTATTGAAGGAGGGTTTCGGGGGTCATTCTCTCTCCTTCAACTTAAAGAAGGAAGGGCCTGGCAATCTGCTGACTCTTCCCACCTTTTGGTGAAGGCGGGTCGTGACACATATATTGGAACCCCATCATGTATAATGAGACCTAGACTTGAAACTGACCTTATTAGTGAGTATCTAGGAGTGTCTCTTGTGTTATTATGACCTATTACGGGTTTCCTTCTCACCTATACTAGGATTTTGGAGAATGGATATAGGTGGGACCATTTATATGAGATGTTTTTTCACCGATCCATTTATCTATCTATAATTAATTTAGTTATAAAATTATCTTCTTAATTAATTCATTTGGCATTGTTCAATGATGCCACCACGTCATACTTGATTCATTTTCTTGAATGGGGGTGATGACCTTTCAATAGGGCTGGTGGATCTAGAGATATTAGTTAATCCTCCAATAGTTCCACCTATTACACTGCCTTCTATTCCTCCTATGACCACTAATTCTTAGTTTTTAGAGGGTATTTCATATGATGCATGCCACACAAGGTGTTTCTCAACCTGAATTTGGAAGAGCAGAATTAGGATTTATAGTAGTAGCATCCTCCCACATTTTATGTGAATGGTGCACCTTATGCTGTAAAGTCATATCTAGAGGCCCTGATTACAATGCTTTTGAATCTAGATATGCCTCTACAGAAGATTTTCAAACATTCTACATATATATTATGCATCTTTAGTATGAAATGGTGGGATTTCATTGCCCAGGAAAATTATCATTGAGATATGTTCGGGATATAAATATAGATGATATTTTCCAATTACATAATCCCTCACAATCTGAGTACTAACCATTCCATATGACTTTTAATCCTCTGTTAGGGATCCATATCTATGATGTAGTGTTATTCATTATCCATTATGTTGTAATGACACACATTAAACTTATATGGTGACTATATAATGATTGGAGGTTGATTCGATTATGAGAAGGTATACAACAACTAATCACGAGTCAATTTCTATTTTAGAAAACTATTTCTAAGATAGTCAATTAGGTACTCATCACTCAGAAGAATCTGAGGGAAGCATAGTGTGGGATCCGGGGAAGATTAGAAGAAATTCCAAAAATTTGTTCTTCAAGTGTGAAAAATCAATTTTTTGAGGTTTCTTATAGGGGATATGTAGTCACATATATCTAATGAATATCTTTCTTATATGTAAGTAGTGTGGTATGTTGGGGAAGTTAAACCCTAATGTACGAGGGATCTAGTGGAATGCAGAGGTTACAATAGGAAGGGGCATATCCAACACATATGTAAGAAATTTCCATCAGTTCCTAGTGAACTTGGAACTACACCAACCACACATTCCAAACATGGCTAGAAATATCTCCCAAATAAGCAATATGGAATACCAACAACCCTATAGAAAAAGGTGGTGGCCCAGTATGAGGTCATCAGACTCAGGACTTACATCAACAGTAGTGAAAGCTTAATCATGGAAGTCATTCTATGAAATAGTGTCATATTATAGGCTAGTTAACTGGAGTGTATCCAATTATAAGGGATAGGGTGCCAGAAAGTCAATTGTTCTATGTTCTATACTAGTAACGTCAAATTTAGAGACTTATATATTTAAAATAGTTTTTCTACACTATATTATATTTGAATCAATTATTCAGAGTTTGGGACTTCAGATAGAGTATTAGTATGGTCTCATGACACTTGATACTCTATTGGGTATATGATTAGAGAGAATTATCTATTTTATTGATTTTCCCCTGGAGATATGAAGATATCTATTCATATAGAATCTTTTTATTCTCAACATGACATGGTTTAATTTAATCATTAGGATGAAATGTTTAGTTCCCTATTGTGCCAATGTTGAGTGTTATAATTAGTGGGTGACATTTACATCACCACAATGAAGTAGAAATATCCTTATGTGAGAATGGGATTTATGTTCATCTGACGATGGAATTGAGTATCATGGTTCTAGATAGAGTGATATTTTCAGAATTTTAGTCTTTTCATGGATGAACACGGAATCTAACCTACATTTTTTCCTCATGTACTAGATATCCTCAAGGACATTTATCCTGCCTACTTTTCTTGGATACATCCAGAGATAGAGGTAATTTTTTTATTTTGACAATGGTAGGAGTGGAACCAGTGCCAATTTCTCTCTATAGTATGGAACCTAGATATATTTTGCAGATCATGAAATAGTTGTATGACCTAAAGGATAATGTTTTTTACACACAAGAACTACACTGTCGTATTCGGTAGTATATTTCTCTAAGATGGAAAATATTAACCTTAGGATTTGTATTGATTACTGATATTTAAATCAATTTATAGATAATAAAATAGTATCTACTACCCTTAATAGATTATATTTTTAATATATTCAAGGAAAAAGGGTGTTTCCAATGATTTATTTTTGGTTGGTCTATAATAAGCTATGTTTCAGGTCATAAAACATACATTTCATTGCATTTTAGTGCTACTATAATCTTTATGAGGACATGTTAATGTTATTTGATCACACAAACAGACTTTCTATTTTCATGGAACAGTGGAATTAGGTTTTCCACTCATATCGGTATTCATTTTTGGTAGTAATTGTGGACGATAACATATTGTATTCTCTTTCTTGACATGAACATACATAATATATAGATATTTTGATGAATACATGGAGGGAGAACCAGATTTATTATAATCCCATTAAATGGCACATCTGGATCAACCATGTCCAATTCATGGGTAATATCATCTAGAATTTCAGATTATCAATAAACCAAAATAATGTGAGAGCTCTACCTTCCTGGGAGAATCCCAATAATATCTCTAACACATGATGTATCATAATGATATCCAGGTATTATATATGCTTCATCAATGATTTCTCACACCTAGTAGTGAATCTATATACATTGATTATAGAGGGTGTTAAATTAATATGGCCAAATTCCTATGAAGAGGACATTCAAGGGTTAAATAAATGATCTACATCAGCATGGATCCAAAATCTTCTAGAGCTTGTAAATTCTACACTATATACATTAAAACATTAGTTTTCTGGATGGGAGAAGCTTTGATGCAGGATGAGCATGTGGTTTCACATGAGTCTCATCATTTGGGGACTCATGAGAAAAATTACCTAAAACATTAAAGATATATATATATATATATATTCAATCTTTACAGTATTAGAAGAACTATTTATTTGTGGAGAATCTTATTGTTTTCAAGTATCAGAAAATCCTCAAGTACAACTTTACACGTCTTTATCTGAATAATATGATGTGTATATGATATTAATACATATAGTATATTGATATTTAGGACTCATACTATCTTTTAATAAAAAATGTTTTAGTTTACACTTTGATCTAGAAGACTCATACACATTCTGTCCGGGAGGCCCGTGGAGAGTGGTAGCACATGATTCGTTTTCTGTGATGCATGTTGAGGTTTATGAGGATTAGGGTGATACTATTCTATCAGCTTTAGTGTGGTCCAAATATTTTCATGAATAGGTGAGAATGAGGAATCCTTAAAACCCTATGGGGTTATTCCTAAAGGAATGTATCTTAGATAGGAAATTTTCTTCTGGTGGTGTAGTGGATGTGAATATGACTCTGAACTTTATTGGGCATGTATGGTTCACAATATATAGTAGAGAAGTGTTGAAATGGGAATTTCTTACCTCATCTTGTGTAGTTCATCTAGTTTAAACAATTATTTATCAATATATATGTCACCAGAAATAATTTCCTGCAATAAAACCTGACACATATAGTTTTATCACTTCGGGTACCACTTGTCAGCTAGTGATGGTGGACCTTCGTAGACCGAAAAGACTTTTACAATAGTTGTCCATTCTCAATTAGAAATGGGATGATGTTTCTATGGACTATTGGATTAGTTTTCCAATATCACATCAAAGAATTGATATAGTTCAGGTATTTTTTACCATTTTATAGTGTTGGAACATTTATTACATATTTGAGAGATCCTCTTAGTAGGTGGGATATGGATATTATACATTAAAGAGGATTCACTAATTTATTCAGTTGATAATTATATTATTTCATACGTGGTTGATTTCATAATATTTTGATTCTCAAATGGGTTTTAGAACTCCTTGATTACATAGGTGCTTCTAGGCATAACCTATCACCCTTAAAATGATGGATAGAGAGATCACACGATTCATGTGTTAGAGGACATGTTCCATGCATGTGTCCTTGATTTTTGGAGTTTAGGGTAGAAACACAAACCCCTGATTTAATCACATACAATATCATCTTTGAGGATATTATTCATATGCATCCTTTTGAAGAATTATATTGCAGGCCTTGTCAAGAACACATATGAGTGATTGAGGTATGAGAGAATGTTATCCTATGAAACATTTCACCCATGAGACTTATGTGTAGGATCAGATGTTCTGGAAGCACATGATGAAAACCCAATCTAGATAGTAGTCATATGCCTACCTACATCGGTGAACTCTTGAGTTTGATGATTCAGACTAGGTTTTCTTGAGTGTTTAACCTAGGTTGGGGAATTATCTAATTCAATGTTAGTTTAATAATTTTCTTCGATTCATTGGATGATTCATGGTTTTTATGTGGTTCAAACTAGTGGATTGCTGGATAGAACTTCCTTAGAGATAATGATCAACACATGATGTCTTTGTAGTATATCATTTCTACAAAAATTATCTAGACCATTTACATGTTTTCTGAACTAAAGTGTCTATGTTAGATGTGGATGCTTCCTTTATGGAGAATCCAGTGTGTATTGTGGATCAGTGTGGGAAGACACTTTGAGATGTGTCATTTCCTTTATTATGTTCTATATAGAATCAAAACCGAGTACATCATGATACCTTTGAGTGTGAAGCGAATATTTGAGATTTGTGGGTAGATTTTTCTCACATGACCCTCTTTACCCTCAAAAGGCCTGCTAAAGAATGATAATCATTAATGATGGGAGATTGCAAGGACATAGATTTTTAGGAATTTATTATTTATATTTAATTCAAAAAAATTTCTATTTTTATCTTAACTAATGGTCCCAAAATGTTATGTATTATGTATATGTATTATTTAGAGACCAAATTTTTATAATTTGGAGAAACAGAATCGGTGACAAGGTTAGTAGAAATAATGACACCTAGATGACATGATTTCTCCCACCGTTCCATGTATTTCGGGGGGAGGGGGAACACATTTTTATATAAATGTGCTAACTGAGGATCATTCCCACTTGATAATTGCGAGGTGTTAAGAAGAGTTTTTTCACATAGATTACACATTGATAGCCAAACAAAGAACCTAGTCTATAAGTGTTCCTTACAATGGTAGATCCATATGTACGATCAGAACATGATTTGGCCAACTGTGGATTCAATATCTGTGAACCTATCATGGGAGTTTTTCTTTGAATTTCCCACTAATTAAAATTAAAACGCCACCCCCTCTTTTCCCTTCATATTTTCCATTCGGTGTGAGCTCTTTCGTCCTCTCATGATCTCTCCCATGGAATACCTTTGGTATTTTGATAACTCCACCATTCAAAATATAAATAGAAGACTTTTGGAAGCTTTGGATAGTTATAGAAAATATAATTACTCATGTGGCTTCATTCCATAGTTTATCTTCCCATATATTAGAATAGTTTGGTATGAATTCATTCACCCTAGTTTAAAGGCATTGTTATCTCCATTATTTTTTATCTTTTCTACTTGAAACCTAAATCTAATATTGGACATGGATTCATCTATATACCTATGGTAGGTTATTTATTATGTCTCTATAAATTTCGTGGTTTTCATAGATCTGTTATTGTGCGACACACATTCTATTGCTTTGTGTTCCCTTAAAAGTGTTCTCTCCAACTAAATAAATATATGCATTTTTTATGATATTATAGACCCTTACTAATTGAGTAATGGGTTTTTACCTCATTTATTTCCACCACTTAGAGTGTGATCAATTAATTTCCATCTCTTTTGTAATTTTCCAATTATCCAAACATCCTTGAATTGTTCATTTTGACTTGTAAATGGAATTTCCATGTGTAGGTAATGTTATAGTTGAACAAATCACTTTATAAGTTATTGAATTTTCATTTAATTCAATTTACATACCATGTTAAATCAAATGGATTAACATAAATGAATTTAAATGGGTTTAAGACCAAAAATCCTATGTTATCACATTGAACTTCAGTTATGTAAAATGTGAACATTTGGATAATTGTTTTATGTGGATGTAAATACATTATAGGTGATCTATAAATATTATTATTATTATTATTATTATTATTATTATTATTTCATGGATATTGGTGGGTGAATGGTGGATAAGGGACTTCTTGATAATGAAATTTCACTCTCCTGTACAAAATGTTTTTAGAATGACATCTCACAACATTATACATTTATTTAGGTGATGGGAATGAGGTTTGATGTTTTTAGGTATCATGTGATTGGAATGATGACTCACCCCACCTCTTATAAATGATAGGAATAATGTATTTATTTTATTCTAAGATTTGGTGCATGTACCATTACGAGTGCATATTGATCATTGGATATGTTTAGGATTCTTGAGATATAAATGGGTCTATCTAGAATCGATTATCCTTGTATATTCCTACTTATGTCCCCATGTACTAAGTGAATATGAATATATATAATATATAAAAATATACATGTTTCTACTAATGTATATATATACATACATAAATTTATATATATAGGGTACTTGGATAAGATATTAACCTTCCTATGATAATATAGGTAGAACCATCATGGCATCCTATAGGACCAAATCAGATTGGTATTTATTATTGGGTACTATTTTTTATTCATTTTACCTACAAAATGCCTTTCTATGTACACTAGATGGAATATTTATATACACCTTTGGTGGAGGAATATTGATTTTATTTCACACCCCACTTCAAATGACATTTGTACCTATGTAGAAAACATGTTTTTTATGTATAGATATGAGAAATCACCCTCTGTTGATGTTTTTTTGTTTTACTTATATATTGGATAATTGGTTAAGATGATTGAAAATATGCTCATGATGATAATGTGGAAGTATTTATGAACATCATTAATTTTGTTTAACATATTGTATATGCCTATACCATGAATCCCATGTTTCATATTATTATTTATACTCATTCCAAAATATAGTTTTATATGACTCGACCTATGGGATTTTTATTTTATTATATTTTGTTTTATTTTTATACTGCCATATTTAAATATATTTGACTCCTCTACTCTATCAGTTATGTTATGATTTATTTATTTTTTTATTTATCTTATTCTCTATTACACATATATTTTTGGGTATAATATCCCTATTATACGGAATTACACCCTAAAATCCTGTTAGAAGCCTCTTTTGTGTGGGGTGTTGTGATTGATTCCATGTGACACACAAACTTGGGGCCCTTGTTAACTAGATCTTGGGTCGAGATGTTATAGTTTTGATCTATATTTTAATAAATATTCAAATCTATATTAATTCAGTGGTATTTATCAAGGATTATACCAAGGTGAGTGTAATTCAATATTACATAAGGATAAGAATCAAAGACCTTTGAATAATACAATGTTTTATATGGATGTGAGTACTGATCATAGAAAATTCACTTTAAAGCCATAAAATATAATATAGGTATTTTTCTATTTCATAGAAGATTATAAAATTTATGAAATAACATAATATTAAATTATTTTATAGGGGAAAATAGAATTTTTCATAGATTCCTCTTATAGTGTTAATTATGTCACCATTAGAATATTATTATTTGATAACTCAAATCATATATTTATAATTTAATTACTTATTTCCAAAAAAATGAATTGTCTCATTAAATTATCAACAAATATCTATTTAATAACATTTACATGATGATTTAAATAATAATCATTATTCTATGAAATAAATTCTTGAAATATTTAAATTTAATTTTTAAATTGAAAATCCCCATTTATTTTATAAATAATGTTTTTAAATCGGTAAAATAGTTTTAATATTTTAATGATTATATTGATCATCATCAAATTATATTATAATTTGTATTCAAATAATTATTATTTAATAAGAATAATTTATAAAAAAATTAGTTTAGAAATTCATAAATTTTTAAAATAAAGTATTATAGTTATATATATATCCCACAAATTCTATTTTTATTTATTCATATAACATTATGATTTTTTTAAAATTAATTTTTCATTTATAATGTAATAATAAAAGGGAATAAATTTAATAATAATTTCATTTCAAATAATATTTAAAAATCCATTCTGTTATAATTTATATGCATAACCCCTTAATACATTAGTATGCTCCCTAAGGGAATGGTATATTGTGTTAGCACTTTCTTGGTGTGGTTACATTAACATGGTTATGGTTATAATATCATCAATCCTTATTATCTCTATTATATGTTTCCATTCATGATCTATTTTTTTAATATTGGAATTTTCTAGGTCATGTGACAATTCCAGTGATTTGATTTCCACTAGAAGCTCAGATAAATGGGCATTTTATGGGATGATACTATTGTTCATGGACATCAATTCATCCATCTTAGTGCGTAGTTCTAAAAAAATACTCAATATATTTCAATGTATTATATGGAAAAAACTAGGCCTGTATAATTTTCCCCTTCATGGATTTTTTATCCATGAACTAAAAAACTAAAAAATTATGGGGATATTATGGCTACAACTAGCTCACCTACTCACAAGATCTCTTGTTCATGGTCCCTCGATGTGATGAAATGCAATCAGAGGGAATTGTATGCCCGTAGAGGATCCTCTCATGTCGATCATCGAACACTATCTAGTACTCCTTAATGTTGAATTGATAATCAATTATCATCTTGAACTAGTCAAGTAATTTCATAGGATCATGTATGTATATCCACATATGTGACACATGAAATATGTGATGCACTCACTATAACTATGGGGGTTGTGTTAGGTGATAGGAAACCTCCCCAACTATCCATTAGACCTTGAATGGCCCATAGAACCTCCTGAATAGATTTCATACCAAAAAAATTTCTTAAATACTCATCATAGGGAATGAATTATATAAACATGGGCTCCATAATCTAATTAAAAGAGCCTATGACATATTTATTCATAATATTTTGGTTATCTATCAGTTTCTATTATACGATAATGGATAACCGGAACCTTCTCTAACATCACTTGCACTATCTTTCTCCCACAAGAGATGACATTCCAATCTTAGTCCCACACAAGGGTGACTACAGGTGTCTCCCATACAAGCCCTCAAAAGGTTACATGAATATCATTATATTATAATTATGACTATGATAAAACTATAACAAAGGAAAATAATCTTCTTAGCACTGAAAAATTCCCAAAACACATGATCTCATCATATCCATAAACACCTGGATATTGCACTTGGTTTTCCCATATGTCTTGCTGTGAAACACTATACTCATCTACAACTTTTTCTCGATTGGTTCCTGATTTCATCTCCAAAACCATGATATAAATAGTGCATCTCATTTATAGACAATTATTGAGGGTAATCTCTGGAGCTATATGATCCCCCACACACATAAGTGTATCTTATTATATATAAATTTCTACTCCCACATGGAAAACAAGTGTGATGAATTCACAAGTTTTTCAACTATCACCCAAATGGAATTATGTCTTCTATCAATTCATGGAATCATTATCAAAATTTCTTGGGAATAGTTAACTAATTTCTAATCCTGTATCTTAAGAGGCTATGTTAAATAAGTCAAAACATAGTTCCCAACCTTCACTTGCAGATATGTGAGACATTGAGATACAAATTTTACAATACTCAGACTCAAGCCAATCCACAAAAACTACCATAGAAGGTCCTTGTATGTATTCCCTACACCAGGATTTACACCCAATGGATATGAGTAACACACCCTCATTACTTCCAATCTATCATGTCTTGAACCACCATCCATCCTTGTAAAATGATGATGTAGTCCCCAACTCCATAATTTTTTTTGGTCCATCTTATAGATATATTTGGCCAAATGGGCCCTCATATTTTATGTATCCAAACTGAGACGCCATCCAAATATGTTGATGTAGAGGATTCAGTGCCACTGGAAAAAAATAAGTTGAACCCCTCTCCTCCACTAGTGTCATCTGTATGGAATCTAAGTACTCAAGTTACTCCTCCACCAAACCATAAAGATATTTTAAACTACAATAATTAGAGAACATGCTACCCTTATTAAAATTATAGATTACCTATAAGTCATATAACTATAGAAACACCAAATTGGGTCACAATCATAGGTTCAGATATTGATGTGTGATGATATACTCGATAAAACAATGGTTTGAGTAAACAAAAATTTATTATTCTAGAAGATAGGGCCTCCACATATTTAAAATGAATATTACAACTTCTAACACAAGGTCCTTGGTCATATAGTTCTACTCTTGGTTTCAAAACTACCTCAACCCAAATGTGATCACTTCCTACAACTCTATCAATACTCATCTAATCCCATATCTTGAGGAAATATAATACACTACATAATCCATACCCTCTTTTAGTAGTACCATAATAGGAGAAATAGCTAGAATGGTCTTGAACTCCACCAAGGCTCTCTGACACTAGTCATTCCTAGAAAATGACTTTTCATTCATTGTAAAGGACGTTATAGGGGTAGAAATCCTAGATAATATATCCATAAACATCACATCATACCCTTATAATACAAGAAAACTACCTACAACTAATAGTCTCTTAGACGGATTTTATGGAAATACCATGTAAATCATCCCAATGTCAATATCTAATCCATATATATAAATATAATTCCCTTAGAAGTGAACAATATGGATCCATAACTAGAACTTTGAGAGCTTATAATAAATATGGTTCTTCGAAGTTTGTCTATGACCATCATCATGTGATTTTCATGATTATACGCTAACACTGAGTAAATGGGTATTTAATCCATGTATAAAACCAAAAATAGGTCCATGTATAGAGGGATGGTACGATTCACGAAATTTATAAAAATTAAGGGGAAATTCTTCACAACCAAAATAATCATCTAAAAATCATATTGTTTATATTAGCATCAGAATTTCATCACCATAATATCATAATGGTGAACCCCCAACTTTTGATAGTTGGACCTCATATTAATTTTCAAGAACCATATCATGGATCAAAAATAATAAAATAAGTTTTCAATACATAAAAGTGGTACTTTTTATTTTCATGTCATAGTTAATGCGGTGATAATCAACAAAATGATGCTATATCTCATATATAATTTTCCCATAATAAATAGAGACACCAAGGGAATCATTGTATCTTATAAATCCCATATCTATAAGGTCATAAAACTAAAACCACATCTCTTTATATATTTTTTACCATCTAATTGGATACACAAGATATCGATACAGTCTCGAAGATCAAGTCAGTGAAGAAGTCCATATCCAAGCTCATAGGTCATCCCATAAATCCTCAGGGAAAACATCCAAAAATTCCTCCACTACCAATTAAAAATGGATTTTTTTAATATTACAATAAGATAAGGAATAAAATCACCAAATCATATCGGATGGGTTGTAGAGTCCTTCAATCAAGGCCCAGTTTTTATACCTTGTTATATCTCTCTACAATAAAGGATAATCTCATCACATCTATACCAAGTCATCATATGTTATATGATGATAGTCAATCTTGGTTAAATCTATCTAAAACCAATCAATAACCATGATTAAATCATAATGTTTCATCATAAACACCATGTGTTTCCATCTAAAATTGCATCTAGCAAGAAATAATTCAAATTTTAGTCATATAAGTGACATCGAATAATCACTCGTTATATGAACCTATAGTTTTATCTACTGTTCTAAGGTTTCCATATGAATCTAAAACAGTCACACTATGAATACAGAGATAATGAATTAACTCACACCCATGTCTAAAAATACAGAGAAACATGTTTAATAAACTCAAATCTACCACAAATCATCTCATGTGCATCTTAGTTAAATACCACTTTTGGAAAACATTTCCCACTACCCCGACCTCTAGATCCCCGATCCTTATGTGAGACACCATTTAGTAAAGGATTCTGTAGTATCTTGTAAAATAAACCTCACAAAACATCTCCAACCTAGAATAGAAATCCACCCCCCCTTCCTTCATATCCTCTATGAGATCCTCCATGGCCATGTTTGGGGCACCCTGATCATGAAGCATCCTCTATAAAAGAGTTCAATGCTCCATATTCTTTTCCAACTCGGTGTGATGTGTTGGGAAATCGAGGACCATGTGGACATGTCCATCTTAATCATAACAAGTACCCACTCCAGAATGACTCGCTCCATTGTACAATCTATAATATAAAATCACATGCATCTGAGTCCATGAATGTATCCACTTCAATAATATCAATGTAGGATGAATCCTACATATTATAGGAATCATATCCAATTTCTATAGACTACCACATGAAACTATTCATCTTCCCTCTTCTAGGAAGCTATCAGTAAATAAATCCTACTCTCTCACCCCGTCATAGGTTGGTAGACATATGGATACCATAATGGATTGAATGTGTATGTGGAGACAAGATAGATATTCCACTACCTGAGGAATAATTATCAATATAGTACTATTTATGGTTATAGAATTTTACAACATACTCTGCTGTTTTCATGCTATCATTCTATATCTCAATAAGCTACTAGATCCAAAGAAAGTACATTCATTATGGGTAATTTTTCTCACTAAATTGCTAATGGGATTTAGACACTGAGATAATCATCTTGTCATGGGTCTACATAACCATACTCCACAGGAAACTAGAATTTTCATGGAAAATGATGCCTTCTTGTGCAACCATATGATCTATCAAGGAACCGACCACACTAAATACTCATAACACCAACTAAATCAAATCATCCACTATATGGAGATCTATCATACCACATATGATTAGAATTATATATCACAAGAAACCATGAGTACATAGTGGTGATGTGTATCCTTATCCGATAATGTCAGTAATAACCTTTTTTCTAAAGGAGGGAGTATCACTACCATCCCACATGGGGGATGTACTTCATGAGAAATACTCAGAACTGAGGCCTTATAAATGTTTGTGGCATCGTCATAATCCTATATTGTAAAAAAATTTATATATCATTAATGAAGCATCATATAATTAGTCAATATGAACCATGGTATAATGAGAATACATATATGTGTATTTGACACAAGGAGGAAATTTAACTGAATCAATTCTATATGATAGATGTATGACTATTCGCTGAAACCAATGCTTCAGGATACAAAGTCTAAAGGATGGTATTCATAGTCTTGGAGTATTGATATCTTGGTCACCACAAAAAAATGATTTCCATGGAATAAGAATTGCACATGAGACTCATTGACACCGTTTCCCTCTGTTCTCACCTAATCCTCACAAGGGATAAAATGAAAACATCGTATTTAGCTTGAAACATGTCAGAAACCACTCTATGATAACCATAAACACAAATTTTCACATGGACTATGGATGTCCATAATGTCACAACCCCAAGCCTACATCCAATAGGTCAGGCACTGAGACATGCATCAAGAATATATAACAATATTTGTAGGAAATTTTATATGTAATATATATGGTTTTACCCAACCCTATAAAAGAGATGTTGGAGAGGAACATAAAGAAAATATTATAGAATATATAGACAACCCATTATAGAATCAAAATAGATGTATTAAAATAGAATAAAATAGAATAAAATATTGTATATAAAAATTATAATGGATAAATGAGATTCCCACCCAGAAATGATGTCCAAAACTTACCATAACATGAAATAACTAATATCTATGGAGATCTACTCTTGATCTTCATGATCGACAAACATACATTTTCAATGTATCTAGATATCACTATTCTCTACCATAATCTCTACTAATATATATATCATCTACATATGACATGTAACATACATGGAAATCCCATCCAAGGGAGAGTATAATAATACCCAATTTGAAACCACTAAATTAATATGAAAAAATAAATATAAATAAATTATCATCTCATCCCAAAGAAGTAGAAAAAAACCCCATATAATACACATAATTAAACACACAGACACATATATAATCAGATGGTATCCAAAATGAGAGAGAAAGGGGATATTCCTATCATAGGTCATCCAAAGTAGATGTGTATGCCTCCATCTCAAAAATTCCATCGCTGATTCCTAACATAAAACTCAAACACATCATAACATGTTTGAAGGGGACCATACCATAAAATTGTGCTTCATAACTAAAGGAGAACACATGCCTGGTTGAGGTTGAAGACCTCACAAAATCTAAATGGAAAGGTAGTAATAATATAAATATAGATAACCCTCACTATATTATATAATTTTTAGTACAAATTCCAACTATATAAAGAAATGGGTAACCCGTTCCAAGGTGTTAATATAGGGTTATGACATTGATATCTTCACAATATCTTGAGTAACCCAAAACCTGGTGTGATAGGGGGTACTTACACCAAAATAAATCTAATATCATGGATAATCCAGACCTCATGTAATAGGGGAAAACATACCCCAACATCTGTTTAATATATTGGGAAAGTTATGCCCTAGTGTAACATGTGAATATTGTCCCAAAAATCAACATGATGTTCTTTTGTGATCAATATAATTTTGAAGACTTGCCCAAGAAAACTTCACACACAAGACATCTCACATTAAATATTAAAATATATTAATATGGACACCATCACATTATTATTGGAAAACTAAACCAGGATAGGCTGTTAGCAGGACAAAATTCTAGCTAAAATGAACATGTCATGTATTGGTTTTGCATAGTGTGTGTCCCCACATAGATTCTTGATCATATTCTCCTTAGACCTGGATTGGGAATCCATGTCTTTGTACATGACATTTCCTCTGCGATACATGTCATGTATGAACACATAGGGTCTTGGTTGTGCATCTCAACATGTGCCCATGTATTCCTACTAATTCTTGGGTACTCTGGTACACAATGATTCCGTCCACATGAGGCCATGTGCATGTGTGGATAACACACGTATTGGCCACTGGGGTAGATACACATGTCTTGTATGCCAAATAACTATGGATGATGTATTTATTTTTAACTAAAACACTAGAAATGTTTTTTGTGGACTACATGGGATGTGATCATCTAGACTACATGATGTGCATTTGAGCATTTAATAGAAAATATTTTTGGTTTCCAGATCTACACTAATCACTACAAATCATGCAGGTAGACTGTTAAAACCCATATTGTTCCTCATTTGGATATTGTTTTCAATGCTTTGATGTCTAGAAAACAGAATATAATAATCCACTTCAAGTATGCATCATCTGTTATCACCCATAGATCGTTGTAAAACCACCCATTTCCTATTTATATTAATTATCTACAATATTGTAACTAAAAAACCATGATATATCGACAAATAAATAATTCTGTCATCATGCACACATGCACCATGAATTTGGGTTTCTGACCATGTTCTCACATGTCCAAGAAACGTCGATCCATGATCACATTTTGTCAATGATGAGGAATGTAAAGAGAAAAACGACAAAAGAAAAATAATAAGGTAGAAACCATTATTGTCCACGGATTCTATGATAAGAGTATCCTAAACATGGATAATCATAGTTAATTAATATTATATAAATAATAAATTGAATAAAAAATTTAATTTGTTAAATGGCTCATGCAATGTATGAGAAAACACAGATCAAGAATAGAGGTTACAAATCCATTCATAAACATATTCTAAAAGGGTAGAATCCCAAAATTAATTTGGCCAAAATCTAAAAACAATATATCATTATTTAAGAAACCAATATCTATAATAGGAGAATACCCAATGAATCTGCTACCTCTTGATCTACCATGATCTTATCAACACTAGTCATCTGATACAAAATTGACAATGAGGAATGCTATGATCCTCCAATCGGATCTTGGAATGGTTATGCATTTAATAATTGGAAAACATTATTAAGAAGGTAGTTCTAAAATATTTCAATTTGTTCTTTTAATTATTGAAATACATAATTTATCTATTTATTTTAATTAAAAGTATCTACCAATGGCTACCTCACCCAGATGTCCAAAGTTGTCAAACCTTTGTTCACACCTCTGGTAAAACCGATTTTTCAAAAGTAAACATGGTTACATATTTATGATCAGAGGCCACATTCAGGATTTATTTTATTTTATTTTAAAAAATATATACATGTTATAATAACGTATTTAACATTTTTATAATACTATTAAAATCCAAATTAGGTCTCAACATTTCATGCTGTGTCAGTGCCTCAATCAAAAAATATTTCGTATTCTATTTCAATATTTTAGAAGAAAAAATAGTGTATCTCAATTAATGGTCACTATACAAAAAATTAATATTATCAAGGGTAAATATTATTAATTGTATTTTAAATATGATAGAATAAATGGGTTAAATTACCAAAATAGTGGATGTGTTTTAAAAAACTACATTACCTAATAAGACATGCAAAATTTTTTGTTTGTGAATTTATGGGTCATTATTTATCTATTTAATAGGTCTTAAACCTCCAAGATATGATAAGTACATCTCTGTGAATATTACCATTATTCATTACCTCGTCATTAGAATGATCATTCAGATTTATATTTATGTGTATCATGAATTATTCTTCGATAAGTAGTCTCGAAACAATGATGATTACTAGTAGTAGTATGAGACTATTCTATTTTATAATTTTTTCTATGATATTAGGATATCATATGCTCTATTTTCATATTCTTCTTTAATAAACAGAAACTCTTAGATTCATATTCTTTTCCTTTTTCAATACACATCAGTTATAAATTGTTATTTTATATTGGGTTATCAATTAATTTTTATATTATTCTTTATATTTATACATTCCATTTTATTCATAAATATTTCATGTATATTTTTTCCATATTTGAATTAAATAAATTCATTGATTTCTAATGGAATATGTTCTCCTATTCAATTATGAAAAATTATGAATCCTAATTGTCATTAAAAACCACCTTAAGACTCATGATATTTATCTATATTTTTTTAAATAGTAATGCATCATATTCCTCTACAATATATCCATACATTTTATTTATTTTCATATTTTCTGTGTGTGAATGTAAACCTGTGTGACACAAAAATTAGAGGTCTAGAACACTTATTAGCTTATTTAATGATCCACAAGACTAATGAATTTTTTTAATCCATTTATAATCTTTTAAATGAATCTTTTGATTTAGATTTCTATATATCATAATTATATCATAATTTTATATATTTTTATTTTAAAATGTTTCAACTTGTCCTAGTTTTATATAGTTATTTGAAAAATATAAAGATAGGTAAGAACTCAAAAATGTATACTGGGAAACTTTTACTATATTAATAGGGTGAATTTAACACAATTATTTTTATAGGATTGATTAAACACACTATTTTTCATGCACCCTTGAATGGACTTATGAACATTATGCAATTTAAACTCTACAAAGATTGAATATAACAATTCACCATTCTGAACTCTACGGTGTTCCTCATTTTAGTTTTTATAAATTTATATTCTTTATCTATTTAGGTTTTACCCTATTATGTCATCTGATAACTACGAATATAGAAATATTCAATTTTAATAGAGTATTTTACATTTCTACATTTTCACATATAAGTACATGAATTTTTTTTTATAAAAACATTTTATTCATCCCTCATCACAACAAGGATCACAATTATTCAAATAAATGGTAATAGTAAGTGAATGAAGAGAAAACTATTATGCATCATAAAAAATTATTCATTCCCTAGAATATAAAATTATATAGACTCTATAAATTATCTTCTATGAGATTTATTTTATAATTGATCAATAAAATCCATTAAAAAACATGTATTTATATTTTAAATAAATTTGAAACAGCTTCAATAAAAAAAATGTGGATCTTTAATCACATGCACACATATACCTTTACCCAAAAATGAATCATACAGTCCCTCATTATCTACAAAAAAACCCTTAAACCTATCTATAAATGACTCCTACATAGGTTCATGTTGGCTCATGCATATGATCCACATATGAGTCCATTGATAATTATTTTCCCCTATTAATATATTATATTACTCTTCAAAAACCTACAGAACCTATTCAACTCCATCAAAGGCCTTATAAATTAATAAAATCAACCTAAAACATATCCAAATATATCCTTCATAAATTTATGGTATTTTTGACTCAATAAAACCATTTTATGGTCTCCTATAACACAAGGTTTCATATTTCCATCATAAAATAAATTCTGGAATTTCAACAGTAGATGGACTCCATTAAAATCCTTCCCAACTATTGTACAAAACATAATCTTTTGAAAAAACTATCATTTACTTAATAATAAGCTAATGTAATCATAACATATAATGGATATCCTATTGAATATATCTATCTAATTTATTCATGAAAGAAAAATACACTTATCCATTCTATTATACAATAAATACATGGAAAATAAATGTAATAACAATAATAATTAATCACTATTTCTTAATCCTAATTAGATGATATCGTATCAAAAATGAATAAAAGTTTTGACCTAATTTATTTAATATCTATCTCTATATTTTAAATATCCTTAAATACTATTTATTCGTTATGTGTGTGTGTGTTAATGCTATAATATCCCCCTATATTTGATCAAATAAACCTGATATATTTCATAAGTTATTCTTCATTTTTACTACATCATTGATGAATTTAATTAACATATTATCCATCCTTCATTACAAATTAAAGTAGGGTCCACTTGTTGAGAGATGAATTTATTCTCATGATTTCAGATAACTTTTTTTAGTTTTTCATGCATATGTATACAAGGAAAAATAGGGTCTAGGAAATAGTATAAATTTATCCAAGGTGTTAAAATCTATCCAGAAACAAGCATTCATGTTAAAACACACACATGTTTTAAATTTATGGGAAGTTTGAATAGATTTATCATAAAATCAATTATCATACAGTCATATCAATAAATATATCATCAAAATTCATGTGGATTATTGATAAGTTTTTCATTCCTTATATCTTTTCATAAATTTATGTCCCCCATTATAACAATATTTGAAAAAATAAAAAAATTGATTCAATCTGTGATCAGAATTCCAAAATTTATTATTTGGTGAATCTAATCATATATTCATTATTTAATCAATCAAAAAACTAGTATTAAGATTATATTAATCTATTACCCCTAAGTGATGAAATGATTTAAAAATTTACATTGCTACTAGGACACTTCATGAAGGGAAACATCATTTGTTTCCCAACAGTGATATCCGTAACAAGAACCCCATTAATTTCACGTACATCAATTCAATACATTTTAATATAATTAAGAAAATGTTACTGAAATATAGATGGTTTATCCTTCAGTTTCAAAATGACATAAACATGGATGATACTTTTTTTGTAATATGAGACACACTTATTTGATGATAAAAATGTATTGATATTTTCCCTGCTAGTTTTCCCTATAAATCTTTATGAATATTCATTTTTATCATTATGGTAATATTTTTTAGATTACTTTTTTTGTGTAATATAATTTTTAGATTTTAAAATATTGAACTATCATCTATAGATGTTTTTTCCATTTCAATAACCCACTAAATATTTTCCTACATAATTAGAAGAAGATCCATATAGTTGTCAGAAGTGTGATCATCATCACTTCACTTTCCATTGAAGACTTTTTCCACTCTGGGGAACTCATCCATAGAATACCACTATAAAATAGTTTACTTGTTATTAATTTGAATCAACTTTTCTTCAATCAGTACGTTTATAATCCTTTCATATTGGTTATTGAATCTTAATGAGTCCGGAAAAATAGTTAGACCTTATTTCATGAAATTCTTATATATATTGGAGATTTTGTAGACCTTTCACAAATTTTATATCACCATTCATATGAAACTCATTTATCTCATCGTCAAGGTAGTTGTTAATTTATTCAATAATATTTTTCTCTCCAATATTGATTTCAATTTTACATTTAACATTATGTTTTTAATTTATTTCTCTACCGAATGTTTACAATGATCCATGGTGTGCATTTATACCAAAAAATATAAATGTATTTTATTATTTTTCATGATATAATCTAAAAGTTTCATGTTTGGATTCATAGAAATGTATTTTTCAATGATTTAATTTTTGTAGAAACATTTATTTAACAAATTTTATCCCATGGATTATTGATTTCATTTTTTTTACTTTTTCTTCTTTTTCAATTATTTTCTTCTTTTCCCAAATACCTATGAATGATTACTGGTGGGTCAATTATTGAACTCCTTATGTTATTTTTCACATAGGTATTAATAATCATATAATTTTCAACGATCTAAAATTTATTCTTGTTAGAAAAAATTATATTTCTAGGTATTTTTCATTTGAATGACATTTTCCCCTCACATTAGCTCAACACCTCATTCTATAGACCTGTTATAGGATCAACATATTAATATATTTTGCCAACATAAAATTTCATTGTTTCCATGTATCCACCTGTATTAGTAGTTTTTATTGAAAAAACATTTTCATAGATGTAATCAATCCAAATAAATTTTCATTCAATATTATTCTCAAAACACTAATCATTTTGGTTTTTCTTGTGGATATTTTTCATTGTATATACCATAATCCACCTTTCATGTGTTGGTTGATTTAATGGATTATTTATCCATGAAAAATTATAAATTTTATATCTGAAACCTATATAAGAATACATCATTTCATTAGATTGAATATTTTTATCTTGAGATATGGATACATTCTTCCAATAGAATGCTAAAGGTTTTTAGTGACTGATTTCAAGAACATCAATCCACTATAGTAATCAATTAAAGGGTATATATAATCTATAATTTTATGTGGGGAATAAATATAATTTTAAATATTTTTGGATTCTCCAACATGATATAGTTATTGATCCCTCATTTTTACACCATTATAATGAGGCTTCATGTTGAGGGAGTAATTATCATCATAAATAGATTAAAAGGTTTTTGAAACTGATTGACCATATTGAATTAATGTCGATACATTACTTTTAATAAATAAAATAGGTATCATTCTATTTTAATTTCAAGGTATAAACTGATAAATTGAAACCATTATCATCAATGAAATTATCATACAATTTTGGTATTATGTTGAACACTTCATCAAGATATATATTTCTTATAAATTTCTACCAACCAATTTATTTTAATTTTCCTCAATAAAATAAAATACTTTCATTGAAAATTAATATTGATATTTCAATTTCATCAATAGGATTTGTGTGATAAATACAAATTTCAAATTTATTATTTAGTGTTTAATCAATTACCTAAACTTTTTCTTCCATCAATGAATTGTCATCAGTAATAACTTTTAATAAACAAAGTATAAATATGATGGCTTCAATAGAGAATTAATTTATGTTCCATTTTGATTAAGATAATATTTATTCAATAGTTATTATATAACCATCCTTCATAAATTCTAAAAAATTGATCTATTCTCCTCAAGAAGGGATATTTAAAAATATTTTCTTGATTAACTATTACTAATATGAACATCATAATATATTGGTCCAACCATTAATTTACTTTGAATCTTATTTTCCCTTATTTTATTTTATTTTATTTATTTTCATCATGGGTTTTTATGAAACATACTACATAACATCACAAGAAAGAATATACATTTACTAAAATTGAAAAAATCTAAAAAATTATAGAAATATAAACTTAAAATAGCATGTTACAACAACTAGTAAATATATATATAATTAGAAGAAGGCTTGGTCAGATCTGATTGAAATATACATTTATAGTGGTCTGGTTGAGAGGTAGAGTGGTGAAACAATAAACCAATGTTTATTATTTCTTTAATTTTTATTATTTCTTCACTATAGTTAGTGAAAATATATCCTTGTTATCATATATATATCCATAAGTGTTCACTAAAATATCAAATTGATATACATTGTTAAACTAAAATGCAAAGAAAAGAAAATTTTTATTAGGATTGACTAATTACCCAAAAACCAAAAGTCTTCCATGATAAATACATATCATGAAATTTATTTTATTGTATTTCAAATTTGTATAGATTATTATTTATAATTATGTGTCACTCTATGGTTATTCTTGTACCATACAAATTATTTGGGTATCCCTCATCCAAATCCTTATGAATTTATCATACAGTCCATATAGTATCACGTAGCTTTGTCCTCCTGGCTGGATAGTTTATTTTTTTATTGTTACAAGTTTTACTTCAAGGGTTATACCCGGATCTAGTGAAAATTTATTCAAAAAATATTTTAATATAAAAAATATTCCATGGTTGATTCATTATTCTTCACCATACCATCAGAATAATCTGTATGCTCATTCATGTGTATCACACTCTCTTTTTTCCATCAATATTATTAAAGAAATGTTTATAAACAATTTTATTATGGTATATTATCTTCTAAATTTCCTATTATGATTTATATTTATTCTAGGGTCACTCTAATTCTACTTGTTCAACACGTAGTATATGAATTTTTTTCAACTTCACCATTATTGATATGTAATAGTTCGTACTTTTTCTAATATATTTGTGTTACACAAAATTATATATATTCTTATCCTCTTATGAAATTTTCATAATATATATATATATATATATTTCATTAATATTATTTACACATTTAATTTTAAAAACTTTTTTAATTTTAATTTTAGGATATCTAACATTCCATTCTATTTAAATTCATGCCATTTTTCAATTGAAATACAATATATAAATCATTCTATTTTTACTATTTATCAGATATTTGATCATCAAGTCTTCTTCTCCATATTATTCTTCACTTTTTATTTATTTTTAAATCTTCCTTATTTTTATAAAAATATGCATGAAAGAACAAATCATCATGTAGAACTCTCCCATCATTGGACCATGAACCATTTGAATATTCACGATTTTAAATCCTTTAAAAAAAATACTCGAAGCATAGTCAATTCTAAATCATACATATTATAAATTTATCATAATATTCGATTTTTTAAATTTTATAATTTTTCATATTGGTCTATTTTTCATGGGGCTATTTTATATATGTGACGTTTTATTAAAACCATATAATATATTATTGGCACGTTTTACTATATTTCAATATTTGGTTAAATATTCAGTTTGAAAAGAGTTTATTGACCCATATGGTTTTGATTTACTTTATGATGTCTTTATAAAATCATTATGATCTAAACACTATAAATAATGAATAATTCAATTAATAGAGCCCAACTCTTCAATGTTCCCCATAAATTTATTCACAAAAAATGCAATAATTATTTTTCTCTAACTAATTATATATTGAAATGATTAAACACAATGGAGGTATTACGAATCAATAATTTTCAACATCTCCATATATTACGAAAAAAAAATTAGGATCACATTTCCCTTAATTCCACATCTCAGAAATAATCAAAATTATTTTAATTAATTCCAATATAAATTTCATTAAGTGTAAATCCTAATCATTCTATGAATGATTCATTCATTAGAAAATAGTATTTTGGATTCTCCTAAAATAATCCCTTATGTGACAGATTTTAAATGAACTCATATGAAGTATTCAAATTAAAAATATAAAAATATAATATCATTGGTATATGGAATTGATGGATTTTTCATAGTCATAAAATATATCATACACAACCGCCATTACAAAAAAAATGAATCCCATGTTCGAAATTCATTTTCTAATTAAAATAAAACTGATATATATAAATGATTCATATGTAGAATCTAGATGTATCATATATATTATATTAATATGACTCCATTGTGAAATTTGATCTCTAGAATGTATATTATTGACTTCCTAAAATACTTATAGTTCCCCATTGTTTCTTTTTGAATCCTTATGAGTCACTATACGACAACTATAACCCATATAACAATTTTTTTCATAATCAATTTATAGAAAATGAGACTTACAGCAGCCTTAGGATGGTCTTCCACAACATTGAATAGAGTCATTAAAATAATATTTATTATTCTTTATATAAACTTTCTAGTTTCCTTAGAAACATTATCTTTATATTGGATATTTTTTCCTCCATATCCCATGTATTTGACATCAATATCATAGAAAACATTCTTCACATATAATTGACCACTATAAGAATATTTTCATATATTGGATTCAAGATAGAAACATCAAATTATCCACTATCCGTGGACATAAATACATTTAATACATATCAAACAACTCATATACGTAATTAATATTTATACTACATAATTGAAAATTTGATTATTGTAAATCCATGAATATTTATTTTAAATTATTTATATGCTCAATTGATTTCTTGACTTGAAACCCTAAGCATTAAAAAATGTGATATTTAAAGGAATGAATATAAACAACCACATTATTAAATATATCTAATGTTTTTTATAAAATAAATACTTTTATAATAATTAACAACAAATCGGTTCTAAAATTTTAGTAAATTCATTTTATGTTTCAAAAGTATATTTTCTATATTAATTAGTTTTATTGATTTTTGTTATTGATAATTATTATTAATTTCCACAATTTTTAGTAATATATTTGATGGAATGAAAATAAAATTTTATGTAATCATTTCAAAATTAGCATATGTTTAATTGTTTGGATTTATTCAATGAATATTTATTCATCACTGAATAGTAAAAGTAGCCATATTATTTCATTTAATTGTGTAATTTAAAAGGCTTTTATTGTTTTGAATTTTATGTTAATTCTAATTATATCAAAATTAGAAAAAAATATATTTAATTTTAAAAAATATAAATTATAGTGGAATTTTTTATATGTTCATTTTTGGGATTATAACATATTTTTTATAAACATTTTTTTAAATTTGTTTAACATTAATTAAATTATATAAGACACTATATATTATTTAGGTTAATGAAAATGAAATATATATATATATAACAATAAACTATAATACTCATGTAATAGTTAATTTGATGAATGTAATGGATTTAAATCTAGTTTTATTCATAAATATTATTCTTCAAAAATTGGGTTTCATTGAATTTTCACAATATTTTAACATTTAATTCTTCCCCTTATTGAAGCAGAATATAATTGTAATTAATAAGTCATTATAAATATATATGATCATTTATAAAAGTATATAT
This sequence comes from Viscum album, assembly GCA_963277665.1. Lineage (NCBI taxonomy): Eukaryota > Viridiplantae > Streptophyta > Magnoliopsida > Santalales > Viscaceae > Viscum > Viscum album. The sequence continues at coordinate 2,077,116,921 of OY728143.1, read as the reverse complement.
AGTTCTATAATATTTTAATTATAACATTATTAATATTATTATTATTATTATTTAGATTATGGAACCACGATGATTTTTCATGTACTATAATTGCTGATAAAATCATATATGAAAAATGAAATAGTTTACACCAAAAAATGACGATCCCAATAAATATTTATCAAAAAATGAGAGATGAAATTTTATATTTTTAAAATATAAGATATTATAGTTTTTAATATGGTTCTATTAAATAATCTTAATAAATTTATATTTAGGATACCTAGGGTTATAGCACATATGAAGCAATCCAGACTTGCTGTAAGGGTTTTTCATTGTAATAGAACTTCTTACTAGTATTATTAATGCTTATATTTATGATGATACTGTTATATTATCTATCTATCCCAAATTTTCTTTATTTCACTCTAATATATTTATTTTTATAGATTATATTTTTTAAATTGATTTGACATTATTTATGTAACCATGATACTAAAGTAATGTTTTAATGGAAATCTATCATTATTTATCTATATATTCGATAATAATTTTATCCAATATCCATATTTTATTTTTAATATTTCTAACATTATTACTATACCATTATGATTATATAAATTAATTATTTTTGTGATTGAATTTAATTTATTATATTTTAATGGATTATTATCATCAATTTCTATAATGATGTACCTTTTACTTGTTAATATAAATTTGAAATGAGTTTTTGTTTTGAGATACACACCATGAATGAATTTACAACACTGATGAATGATGTTTTTATTGAATCGTACATTATATTATTCATTATTTTTTTTAAATCTTTTCCATAATTATTTTGAAATTTTATAATATTAAAATTGATATTTGAAAATGAGATGGTTATTCTCCTAAAAATATTTCAAATTATATTTTGAAGGTATTTTCACATATGATAACATATGTTGATGTTTATTGTGTTTTAAATTGATTATGATATAATGTAACCATATTTATTTCATTAATTTATTGTTTTGTGATTATGATTATTAGATATTGATGAAACAAATTTTCAATTAAATGGGTTAAGAATTAATGGGATGATTTATATTTAGATGACCTTATGGAATATATATTAATGGATTATGTTTATGTGATGGTTGGGACTTGTATTTCTCACCAATTAATTGGGTATAGATTAACTTTTTGTGAGATTTAAGTTAATATAAAAGGTTATACCAACACCAAAATAGGTTATACGGGATGTTTTTCCCTACCTAATTGAAGGTACACAATATTTTTTCCCAATATGTAGTAGGTGCCTGGGAGGTAAATGCAAGACTAAAAAGTGATGAAAGACTTTGTGGGTTACATTGACATAGGATTATACTGTTATCATTACTTTACACATTATGCCACTATTTTATTTCAGGATTATACAACAATGTTATAATCTCATAGATTATGCGAGCTGATTCCTTCGATAATCAATTCCTATAAAATTATATGATTTAGTATATAGTGACCCACATTTTTCAAACATTTTATTAAATGATTATTAAGCATAGTTACCATCAAAATACAAACCAATGGTCAAAATTTTATGCTATATTTGGGAGAATAATTACATAATTAGAATCCAGGAGACATGAATAGAACAAATCTTACTAAATGTTGGATTGAACATGGATATAAATTTGGATATGAATAATGTTAATGACCGAATGTAATGTGGTTTTATCAGTTGGGTGCTCAAATGTTTGAGTCTCTCCACTTGGTCTAACAATTATTATGTTTAGATACATTGGCTCTTCCAGGATGGAATTTTATTTAATTGGAAAACATATGGTTTTTTCAAAACATCTAATGGGCTTAGAAATGGGGACCACATATCCGCAACCAACTTTATCCTTATGAAGGATCCTCTAAAAAAATTTATTAATAAGAAAAAATCCATTGTAGACCAGCTACCTTACTCAAGGAAAATGAATCATCCTTCGATATCTCATCTAATGTTCATTTTTGACACACTTGTTTTTCTTAATGAAAGAGGGATATCTGTTGGTGTTTTATCCTACATCCGGGATGAATATTTCTTCATGAGTGGGATTTTGATCAAAAATCTAGGAGTCATATAATAATTCCAAAAAACATTGTGATAGATAGGCTTCATCCATATGCATATGTTTTGATATGAGGAGGGGATTATTTTAAATGTTTATAATGGATCCTCTATCATTTCATTATGAACCCGAATTAGGGACATTGATGTTATTCAAAATTTTATTGAGAGTCATTGGATGAAAAAGAATAATCAATTAATATTATTTAATGGTTGGATAACGTTAAAAAAATGTTTTACTTTCCATCCCCAACTATGAATTCTCATCCTGAACGGTGTTGAAGGGTGTTATAAATGATATTGAAAAAGTTCTGGAAAACATTATTTGGGAAGTGAGAAATGAGGGAAATCATAATTGGACCTCATGGAATATACTAATAATACGTTTTCAGGAGATAGGAATAAATTTATAAGGTCTGAAAGATATTATTTCCTACATGCATGCAAGGTAGGCGTGGGATGTTGGGGAGGAACGTAGTCTTTAGAGGAAAATTTATGTCTTGTAAAGAAAACATGTTTTCTAATAATACTAGAATACATGGCTCACTGTTATGGTCTATAATCCATGACATGATAAAAAATATCAGGCCCTAATATCAATTAATTATAGGAAAAAGTGATCCCTCTTTCTATAAATAAAACATCCCAGGATCGACCATCAGCTTCCTAGGATGTCCTGTCACTAAGATATATTTTATAAAGTCTAGTATGTATCCAAGATTCGTCAATTCCATACTGGATAATGAACATCATGAGTGTTTTGATCTCAATGAATTTAATTTAGACCCTGATAAATGTGTATTCACAACATCTTGTTCTAGGAAATTTTTTAAAATGGAATTTCATTGGATTTTCATTCTTCAAGGATAGTAGGATGCATGGAATAACCTCATGAGGTGCGATAGAATTCCAACTAATTTAAACATCTTTTTATGGAGGATAACAAATCACGTTGTTCCCACATATGACAAAGAGAGGAATATGGTTATTATCTATGTCTCTACAATCCATTTTTGTAGGGAGCATAAGGAGGATAGTTGGAATCACATATTATTTTATGGTGAGTGAAGATTATCAAGTGATTTCACTGGTATCTTATCCTCAAAACAAAATGGTTTATCTTTTATTGAAAAATTGTTCATGGTTCAATTTTACAAAACCCGAAAAAAGTGGGGTGATTGGTGATTTTAAATGCGGGGTTCTAGTTTATCTATCGAGCCATAAATAAGGACATATTTGAAGCTATTTATTACACATGGAGGTTTTTTTATAATGATAAATAAATGACTATTAATGGATTACATTATCAGTGAAAAAAATTGGACTAATACTCCATAATTGATAACTATGCAGCTGAATACAGATGGTGTGATGCAATCATGTACAATGTTGATAGATAAATGTGTATTTTAGGTCCCACCTTTTATGGGTTTCAAAAATAACATTGAACACTTTTGAATTTCACGTTTCATGTGTAGCAGTGGAGTGGTTAGGGACTACATAAAAAGTGTCCTATTAGTTTTTTCTACCAACTAAGGGAGGGGATGATCAATCCCAAAAGTAGAAAAGGATATGTACTCTAGACTCAGCCTGTGGGATCAGAAGGAGACTACTCTTAATCTAATAGAATGATATTCTATGATAATCCATTATTTCATGTATCGAAAAATCACCCATCCTTAAACAATAACCTATATCATAAGAAGGGTTCATAAAATCCTCCAAATAAAAATACATACAGGTGGTGTACATGTATCATGATGGTAATAAGTAACCTAATTATACTTCAATCATGGTGGTTGAATATTAGGGTACTAATATTAAATTTTTCCCGAAAAACCATCATATAGAACAAGAGGGAGTGAATCTGATTCGGGGAGACCGTCTTAGTCATCACGTCATTAGAACTACCTTAGTTGTATATTTGGGCTTTTCCATGACCTATTTTTTGTTATTGGTGTTCTCTATTTTTAATAAAAATTTAATAAATGATATTGATTAGGCCCTAACGTCCTTTGAGCTCCTACACATTAATATGATAACATTTGGATTAAAAAGACAAAATAGATGGTCCAAGAAGTCCAGCAATGGAATAAACTTGATAATAATCCATAGAAAAAGATTTAGATTGCATACCGTTATAAAATAATGAAATTGATCATGAATATACATTTGGAACCATGAAATATAATACATGGAATCCACTTATCATGGAAATATTTAGAATTTTAAGTGACATTTAACATGATAGAAATATAATTCAAGGATAACTGTGAAAACTATATAACATAGTGAAAAAGGTCCCATTAAAGAGTTAGGTTTACTCCATATCCCTAAATGTTGCCTAATGAGACTAAACAATTACCCAATGAATTGGATAACATTCTTTTCACACCAATTACAACATGCTCATCTATATATGGGTCACTTAAATAATCAATCATAAGGAAAAATCTTAAGGGTTACCCATATAATGAAATGGGTTTTATAATATTGTTGTGAAGCCTAAAAGAAAGAATATAATAATGGAATCACAAAAATAAGGTGCTAAATAAATATTGGACATTAATAAGGTAAATAATAGATAAAATATAGTAATCTCGAACAGACTTGGAAACATGAAAATGTGTGGTAAGGAATGTACCACTAAAGTACAGTTTTTGGGATAAGAAAAAGATTCATTAAGTGGAAAAAGTAATAAGTAATTTCATAAAATAATAAATGAACTAATATAGCTCTTCATGATAAAATTATTTATTTTAGAAATATATTTTTAGCATAAAATATTTTATGGAGTGTACTTGAGAATTGAAGGAAATATAGTAGTTTTCTTTAATTGGGAATGCTTTGTAGGGAGAAATGAGTAGGAAACCGTTTAAATATTGTACTTACCCATAAATAAAAGGAGAATAGTGAAAAATAAATATTTTTGGTATATAAAATATAACATTGTAGAAATATATAATATAAATAAAGGTATAAATTGAGGTAAAGATAATAAAAAAGAACCAAAAGGTAATATAATGTTTCGTAGAAATACCATACCACTTTGTATTCAGCTGAATTGTTTAAACATTAAATTAATTATTATAAAAGAAAACATTTAATAACATGAATATACTGATATTGATATATATTTTATCAAAGGAAACTATATATATCATTTAAATGAAATTAGTGAAAAAATAATACATATATCTCACAGAAGTAAAAGTGAGATGAGAAACACCTTACCTCATACTTCCCTTTATGATATTGTTCTTCATCCTATTGTATAATAATTTTAATATTGTTAGTTACTCATTAATTAACTATATTTATATTTATAATACCTAATGTGATTATTTTATATCTTTTTATTTTTTATTTATTAATAATTTTTCATTTTTTAGTGGTTTATGGTGCGTTTGTCCATGTTGTAATGATCAGTTCATTTGTGTAAAAATTTATATATTATTCTAAAATGGGATTAGATACAATGAATTGGATTAGAATAGTATTAATGATATTTCATAAGTATTAATAGTCCTATTTATTATTTTTATTTTTTACATTAGGATGATTCATTAGATAAAACATCAATGTTAATTGATTAATTTATTTTTGCGGGTTTTCTCGAACAAAAAAAACTATTTTCATATTATTTAGTATTATGATTATATATTAGTCAAAGAAAAATATATAAGATATAATATAATTATTTAAATATTATTTTATTATACTAATAGTTATATGAGCCGCTATGATAGTGTTAATGGAAAATTAAAAAAAAACATTTTTCACAAATTCGAATAACTGGCATAACATGTTGAATATATTATTTTCTTTAATAAGAATAAATTGGAAATTTAATTAATAAGAAATATTCAATTTACAAAATATAACTATAGTATATTAAATTATTCTATAGTAACCATTCATTTATGGATGTTGGATTTGAGGATAAAGTAGAAAAAGAAACTAAATTATGAGATGTGTTTTGAGAAAATTAATTCCTCAATGTCACCTGCTTAAGAGACCATTAGAGGACATTGGATTTGGTCTTTTGGGTGATACCTGAATAAATTGTATGTGGGGAAAGTGATGAAGATATGTTTTTTCATAGGCATAAATAGATTCAAATATTTTAGGCTAAATAGGGGTGGTGAGGGGTCAATGTATCATAAATAGATTCAATTGGTTTTCATTATTTTCTAAATATTTGAAAACCAATTGATTCATTTCAATAATATTTGTAAAAAATATTTTCATAAATTAATTAATCTTATTAATTCCTGAATTTTTAAAAGGGATGTGGTCAATGTATCATAACGTATCGAAAATGTAGATTTATTTATGCAGGGGTATACCGTAAAATATAGTGGTTTCACATTATAGCCCCATTAATATTAATTTTTCTATGAAACATTATATATTTGATATGAAAAGATGAAAACTATACATCATGACATCCTTATGTTCACATATAACATCCCTAATGTTTTAGTTTTTCTACAATATTTTAACATGGAATGTGGGCTTTTTTCGTAAAAATTTATCTCTATGATCCTGAATCTCTACCGAATAATCATAATAAGAATTGTCTTATTCTAGTTGTATTAAAATAGATTAAATTAAAAGTGTTTGTTTGTTAATTTACTTACTCATGTGACATAAATTGAATAAAAAATTAAATTTAGAGAGATTCATTACAATCGTAAATCAATAAGCTATCATTCCTATACGATCATGAATTTCAAGAAATTTTTACCTAAAAATTTGGATATGATCTTATTAAATTAGAGGCTGATAAATGAAAATTTTTGTTATGGTGAAGTCTCATTTTTAAAAGGTTATTAAAACAACCCCTTTATAAGTGCTAAATGGAAATGCGAAAGCCATTACAAAATTAGGCTTTTGAATATGATAATATTAGTGACAAGTAAAATTCATGACATAACAGTGAAACAAAACTATCTAGTTATGATGGAGAGTTATATAAAACATTGTCATCAGAATTTACCATATAAAATCTATATATATGTCATTAGTTAATGAGTATATTGACATCCTATAAATAAAATAAAACAAATAACATTTTTTATTCAAGATATTTTCCATATAATTGATTAATTAAATAACATACCTATCTAAGCACATGAGTAAATATACTTAAATGAAAATTATATTTTCATTAATTAATAAATTTCCACCAAAATCTCGCCTATTTTTCAAAATTATGAGTATTATGTTTTTTATGCCTGAAGAACTATAATCATATTCATATGAAAAGTAAATCTCAAAATGAAAAAACGGTTATTCCTTTATTCATTATGAATTAAACAAAATCAAAAGGCTAGGTAAAATACATATTCCACTAAAATTAATAATGAATTATATGATTAAAAACTTTTTCAATTTCTAAAATTCATTATTTATATCTCAAGTTGAACATAGAACATTTGATAAATAAATATCATTAAAATTACTAACAAATATTCTTGAAGATGATTTAAACCTAATAATTGTAAGGATTTGATCACATAGTCTTCCAATATAATTTTTTACATTTATAAGACAATTAAAACAATCACTCTTAATTTCTTATGCCAAATATGTAATTTCCTAAATCATAGAATCTATGTGATATGATAAATATATCCATAAATAACCAGACTCTCCATAAAGAAACAGTAATGTTAATTTAATATATATTTTTAAATTCATTGAAATAAAGTTTCTTGGAAATATGTTCTGAACAACAATAATTAACATATATCAAAATCATTAAAATTATAGATTTAATTTAAATTAATTAAATTATTCATAATAAAATATATATTATTTACATATAATGAAAACCCCAAAATAAAAAAGAAATTTTAATTTACATTATTTCAAGATAAGAAAGGACATTAACTAAAAAAATTATTTTTTACAATTCAATGAAAAATCAATCACTTCAAAAAAATATAAAAATTGTAATTTAAGTTAACATTGAAATAATAATTTTTAGAATTATATTCATTTTCTAAAAAATAGTTTCAATAATGAGTATAAATTAATTATAATTTCTATTCCCTTAATATATAAAAATATTTTTTTAATTAAAATAAATTTTTTGAAGTGAAAAATAACTTCACTAAAAATTACTTATTATTTCCTAAGAATAAGTAAATAAATTAATATTATGTATAAAAATTATTGATATATTTAATATATTATTTACTCATATTCTTCCCATCCAATTAAATAACAACATTATGATGATAACATTTAAATATTATTTTTTGTATAATAAATCTCAATTTGATTTATGATTGAAATAGTATATTAAGAAATCTATTAAGAATAAAAAAAATTTATTTTTTCACAATCACTATATGAATAAAGAAATGTAAAAGGTTGTTTTTATAAACCAAATAAGATAAAAATAATTTTCATGAAGATCATGGATGAATGAATATTCAACTTCCAACATGCCGACAATTTGCAAAGAATTGCTATATAGAACATCTCAAAAAAATAATAAAATATTGTATGTGTAGAAAAAGGGATTAAAGAGTTAAATTACCAAGGAATAATGAAAATTTGTCTTAAACCAATGGATGGTAATAATGGTTTTTGTAATGTAACATATATGGTTGAATATTTTAAATATTTAATTGAATGTAATTATGAAATTCAATTTTTTAATTGGAATCCTTGAGAATTTAATAAATAAAGTTATAAAAGATACAATTTTACTATTTATGATAAAGTGACAATGAATGACATATGAGATGTATAAAATAATTCACCATTAATTAATATATTAAAAGTAAGAAACTTTATTAAATTAAGATTTAAGATTCTTATGAAATGATAGATTTTTCATATTGTATCAAGTAATAATAAAGGAATAGATTTAGAAATAATGCATAATGTTTTATGAAGAAATTATAATAATTACTTTTTTATATGTTTGGTTCAATGTGTTAGGATATTTATTTATGATATTAATGAATATACTAGACATTTTGGGGATTAGGAATCCTATAATGAATTTTCTATAATATTTTTAAACATATGATTTTAAAAAATATGAAAAATAAATTGATAACATAAAAAGGTGATTTATTGGTAACATAAAATTGATTAGAAACACATGATTGAAGGATAGATAAATCTTCATATATACATTATGTTGATAGTTTTGTTGGTATATATAGATAAATCATATTGATAATGAAAATTAGATAGTTTATGACCCTGAAATACATTATTGATTTGATAAAAGGTTATTTATGTTATCTTCAACGAATTTTAGGCCGTTATGGAATTGACTAGTATATTATATAGTCTTCGAATTTATTTGACATCAATATATATAGTTATTTTTTTAATAATTTATGATTTAATTGTCATTTTTTGTTTATTTAGTCTATTAACATATTTTAGTTGAATATATTTTCATGATATAAACCTTGTTTTTGAGTGAAATTAAAAGACTATTATTTATTTATGGTAGTTAATTTTAGTTGATCTGATAAATTTTTTTTCTTTTATCTAACCTTATTTTTCGTTTTGAAATATTGTTTTAAATACTGAGTATCATTCAAATATAAAAATTTGTCCAAAGAATTAAGTATTTCTACGGAGTTATTATTTAAATCATTGAGATTAATCTATAAAAAGTAGACTTATTTTATTAATAAACCTATCAAGCACTATTAATTGTTTTATCACTGAATATAAAAACAAGTAACATCATTTCATCATTTTCTAGATCTCATATCCCATTTGGCATTTATTTAAGTGTGTTAGAGGTGAAAAATGAAAATTATTCATTATTCATTTGAATATAGGATTAAACGATGTGAAAAATAATTGAGGAAAACAACCAAATGATCAAATTTCATTTATATATTTGAAACAAATTTTAGTATACTGCCACTTGGTCTATGGTAAACAAATTCCTCAACTCAAGTAATGTGATCATGAAAATTAAATGTTTTCTCATTACCATCATTTATGATGAAATGATATTTTTTCACCTTTCACTAATTTATTGTTTTTTGGTCCACAAAATTATATTGACTATGTTCTATATGAATCTATATTATATTGTGTAAAATATTTTTATCATCCATGTACATATATTTACTAAATTCTAATATTTATGACCCGATTATCTGATATTTTAGGAAACCATTATCATTCGCATGTCCTCATTTTAATAGATGTTTTATTACCCCTTTATATTATGTGGTATTTCAATTTTTTTTTAATATTTATCCTTTGATTATTGAGATGAAATTTTTGAGGATCTATTTTATTTTTGGTTGGATAATGTGATACTATTCCATTTAAATGATCCCCATTGTTTTATGAACAAACTGGTATGAACAGAAATCGGAAGTCCATCATTTTCAACCTATGATGGATATGTCATAGTTTAATGATTCAACACCGAGTTCACCATTTGTTTCCTTTTCACAAAATGTATAGATGAATTCTCTTGATGGTAGATTGTGGGGGGTAAAATTTCTTTAACGATAACTAATTTTAGGCTCAGAATTTGTTAATATTCCATTAAAAATCCAACCGTTCTGAGATCCTTAATTGACTATGGAACTTCATTCCAAAGGTAGCCGATCAATTGTGGGTTTATACCCTATTACACATTGGAAGACACATTGGTTTAGAGGATGGTACATTGTTCTCATCACACCCTTTCGATGGAAATAATATCATACTCCATTAATATTTTATAGATTTATGATATGTCTATGAATCCCATCTTAATCCCAATTCAAGAATGGTTTCCCATAAAAATGATCAAGTTTGGATTCCTAAAATGTGTATGGGGGTATATATATTAATGAGTGCATATTCATTCTTGTGAAATTCTTCTTCTGTTTCCAATTAATGGGTGTATTCTTACATTTTGAACCCATATAACCATGAACAATATAATTTTTATCCATGGAGGGAGGTGATTAATGTCCCGATGATGATATTTAAACATTATGACGCATATAATGTATCTTTTTTATAAAAATATTCAAAACTGATGTATTTTTGTTGGATCATTATTTTTTTATGTTATACAGAAATGAAATATTTTAGTGGTTAACTAGGCACTGGGTTTTATCTCAATACTCTATGAGGAATCCTATGTATCCTTCTTTCAGAAGTTATAAGAGTCATTATATCTCGATTTTTCCCTTGGTAAATATCCTGAGGTGGATTCCCTTGTATGGGAGAAGTCAAATAGTCCCACTAATCAGGGCTTGCACACTTGGTTTTTCATGGATAATAAAGATTCATGATTATACTGATGTGATCATTTAAAAACCATAAGCCCAGGTGATCCATGATTTTTTTGGGAAACAGATGTTAGAATATAGTAAGTCACACTACAGATGGATGTAGGACATATACTATTGGGAATCCTTTTGATTTTTTATATGGATCTCAATCCATAATAAGGAATCCTACGCATCCTAGTCATATAATTTATAAGTGTTACCATAGTTTCATTTTCATATCAATTTGATAGTGGAAAATGTTGAATGATAAGACCATGGGAAATAGAAGATTTAAAATGTTGGGATTGTAAGAAACATGTAGTGACTTATACTGAAGAGGATTCCTATTTTATCATGATCCATATAGTGGAATACTAAAAATTGTGGTTATAATAGGAATTATGTTTCAATTATTTTTGTTTCATTCTGAGGCAAATAATGGATGAGGATAAATGATAATCCCATTGGAATATTTGGGACCTAATGGTTCGAATTTCAGAGATATGAAGAAACATAAACAGCATTGGATACCTATTTGTTATCAGGTCACTGGGAGGCATATAACATTTCAATGTTATATAAGGAATATACAATCTAATAGATCAAAGGTCTATTCCGTTCTTTGGTGCATGGTAAATAATGGTAAGAATTTGGTAATTATTTTGTCTTAATGGTTGTAATTTCAGATACACATAGGGAATTACACCAATGTGGATGTCTATATGATCTCATGTCTTAATGAGGATTCCTATGTATCCTAGATGTTGAAAGAAATTAGTTATAATTGTATAGTTGGTGGTATTCCAATGATTCTCCACCATGGTGTCTTAACATGTCCCAGGGTTCCTGCTTGATATGTCTTGATTGTCTACCTTTCATATACATGGTGTTTTCCTGATATATATCCATTTTAATCCTAACATATCCCAGTTTAATATATGCCATAAAAAATCTAATCCCATCATATGGTTGAAATTTCCAAGAGACTTCGCTTGATATTGATGAAAAATCTAAAATTCAATGTCTGATCAAGGATGACATGTCTGGAAGGTTTCATAAGACTTATGTGATGTTCACGTAGGGCATCACAATACACGAATAACACATCTTGTAGGTTATAGCATGATTTGAATATAATTCCAAGAGGAATTTCAAAGGCTTTTGGGATATGTTTGGAGGGTGTGACATGATAAAGGTTGCCGTGCCTTGGTGACATCATAAGACATGGCCACCATGTCTGAAGGGTGTCACCAGACCTGGCTAACATGCCCATAAGACATCACATGATCAATGTAGACATGTCTGGAGGGTTCTACATGATCATGGATGTCTTGCTTTCATGAAATTATGAGACATAGATGAAATTTAATTTTTCCACCACATAACATGGGAAACATGTATGAAGGTCATCACAAGATTTTGCGGTAAACCCTATTTAACATCATAAGATTGAGGTGGAATACCTAGAGGGAATTTTTCTACATTCTTGGAATGACCAAGGAACATCACATGATCAAAGAGACATGTTGAGTTAGTGTCACATAAAATGTGTGACATGTTCCATTGTTGTCGCAGTGTACGTGTATGTCATGAGAGTTACAAGAATACTATAAAATCCATCTTCACATAAATATCATGTATTTTTCAGTATACATGCCTTTTGTTTGACCAATGCACATTATGTAAATTTCATGTTACATGTATTACAAGTGGAACCTACATTGAATTATATATATGGAATTATAAAAGACCATCACATGATCTATAGTGTGATCATGTAATGATCCTATGCATATAGCATGATCTGAGAGGTCATTCAATCGTTTTTTGGAATAATACCTATGTGATTAAGTGGCTCTCTTATCTGAGATGTCCTCTTCTATGCTCCCATGTTTGACTGATCGTGGATTTATTATTTTATGGCGGGGGAGGGATTTATATGCATTATTATCCTTGTTATATACTACTATTATTGGATAATATCTCAAGAATTTTGGGAGTTTATGGTTGAGGGATTATTATATCAAGTGCTTTTCATGATCTTATCATCGTTCTTACATGGTGTTGGGTGACATTTAGGTAATGTAAGAATGTTCGACCATCATTATGTTTATTGGATCCCATCTGATCAAATTGATTTTTCAATCCATTTGGTCATGTCATGGAGATTCCAAAATGTCAACACCACATGTCTAGGGGTCATTGCATGATTGGGAAGCCAATGGAGAGGATTTTGAGTGATCAAAGACTACTTTTATAGAGCCATTATTGATACTAAGATGTCTTATCCATGGATCCTTCATGTTATTAGGCCAAAGTGTCTAAGGGCCTTTGTGAGGTCAAACTGGCTTTTCCAGGGGAATTTCATGATCAATGGTGATCACTCAGGGAATATGAAGAATTTCATGTGAAGGAAAACATATCTTCACTCTGCAATAACCTTCCTCAAATTCACATTCTATATCCTTTTTTATTCTTCAAGGATTTTAGATCTCACTAATCCATGTAAGTGTTGTCAAATAAAATCAATATACTTATCGGTGATGTATTTCTTACCCAATAATGGGTCCTTCGGGTATGCACAAGCATTTTGATTTAAAAACCATGTAAATTTCTATGAAGTTGGTGTGGTATCCCATAATCAAATTGACGTGTTTGAATACCTTCCCATTATCAAGGGGATATTTTAATACATGAGTTTGTGATAAGGTAGACATATCTCTAGGGGAATCTCAATGTCATACGAATCATATGTGGTAATCACATGAATATATATGACCGCCTAAGATATCAATATTTTGTTGGAACCGGGCATGCACCAGAAGCCCCAAACTGATGGGTTTTTAAAATTTTACCACTGACGATCGATGCAAACTGGTCGACGTCGGTGAAGAGCAGCCCGATTAAATCTGAGGATCTCACGTGAAGTGTTTTAAGCACAAAATTGAACCGTAAAATACCTAGTTTAAATCCGAAGGCGTGCACGACGTCTTCTCGTCCTTGGTGATCGCTGCTTGAATAATCCGAAGTCGAATTCCTCTATATCTTCCACACGCGCTTCAAGGAATCGGCGGGAGCGCCGTTCGTCGTAATCCGGGTGCTAGAGTGGATATGCGACGATGCCTTCGACGCTCCAACGACCACTGCATTGATTCGCTAGCGATGCCCGAGAGAGAGCTTCATCCGAGCTCCTTGGATCCAGAGCATCTCTCTCTAGAATGTGGGAGGGAGTAGAGGATAGATAAGATCCATGAATAGTATTTGGCAAATTCCCCTCCTCTTCTATTTATAGTGCTCAATTAAAATACCCAGTATCGCCTCACCGGCCCCGAATACTTAACGCACTATTAGCGACACTTTATGACTACTAAAATGAGCCATAAATATTATTATCATTTACTTGTAATATATTAAAATATATTACATGATAATAATTAAGTCATCAACCCAACTCGTCGCTCCCATAAGTATTAATTGAACCTTGAATAATTTAATATTCGTCAATTAATATATTTTCATGTGTTTACTTAAAACTCGTAAATAAATTTAATAAATAAATTCAATACTCATTATTCTAAACATGAATAATATGAATTTATTTATTTCTTTGGTGATTGTTTCACTTTGGACAATTCTCGGACCCTTGTGAGGGGGCCCACTATGTCCAATTCTCCTATTCAACCTAATAGGGAAGATTCATCAATAAGCTATTGTGTGTGACCCTCTAGGCACTTATTTCTATAGCCGTGAATAGAAATCACAGACCAAGAGCGGGATCTAGCAACCAATCCTGGCCCCTGAAGAAATAAGGATTTTCACAGCCGCACCAACCAACCTACGAACACGCACTATGTAATATAATCTATTTGTCTATAATATCTCATAAAGTAGGACGCACTCACGTGTCATCGCCCTTTTCTTGCTTTATGGTTCATTGATGTAACTAGATGAATTTACCCTCTACTTCCATGGACATGGTCTTATAAAGTTACTACCATCCATATCAATATGGCCTGAGATATATTACTTCCATAACCCGGAAGCGACAAATCCTTTCTTGACCATTCAACCAATGGCATGCCACCAATGACGCACCCGACACAAACTACCTCGTCACGACTTCATTGCCATGGTTTTTGTCTTGCATCAAAGTACGTGATCAAATGACATACATTGGTAATGATCTCAAGTCAGGAGACCATTACACATGATCGTAGATAGGAACATCCAATGACACCTGAAACATGCGGTGTTCCTATTGGCGGGTCAGTCCTCATGATCTCACTACTAGAGATCACCAAGTGCGAACTTCATGAGATGAAGTCTCAATTCTTATGAGCCCCCAGCACCTGATGGTCAGACATCTACTATGTCCAATTAGTAAGTTGTATCTAGACCATAGAACCTATATTTAAGATTAATGTCATAGTATTTAGAGGTCCTCACTATAGTCTGGGAACTGCTATAACCTTTTGATACGACAATTAATCTTTGGACATTACCATTTCAATAGTGGATGCAGAAAAGTCTACACTATAATTCTAAGATGACATCATGCACAGTTAACTCTATACACGATATGGTAACCAAAAGCACATAATAGTTGGGTCTAGGGAACCCACTATTTCAACCTATTTTATATATTTTCATCCTTTATTTTATGAGGGATTTGGAATATTGTTAAGAACCTACAGATTGAAAAGTCTAATGGTGTGGAGGATCATCCTTAGAATCCCTCGCTTGATCAAAAACTCTCATTCGGATGCCTTCACATGAACATGTATGATATTCAATAGTGCACCGTATGATTTAAATATGATCATTCTCTATGCAAGACGAATTTTCATCACCTTCTAATGGTCATACAATAACATATACTTTTTAAGGGTACCCAAATAGTGTGATTATATCTTATACTATTCCTTTTTCATTAAGAAAATAATGCCCACACATTTTTAATTTCATCCTTTATTTATTAGTTAATTATCATTTGTTGGGTGTAAACTTATTAATTCCCTCTATAGAGACCTCTCTAGGGACATTAACACCTTTTTGGTCAATGTAAATTCCACCATATTCATTAAGGATAACAATAATATGTTTCATGGGTGTTTTTTAAGGGATCCTTGGTATTCTATGGAGTTCATTATAAATAAGAGAGTATAGGTGATCACTTTTAATTGGATACATCAAATCTCTAGATATCTTATGATCA
The DNA here is from genome assembly GCA_963277665.1 of Viscum album. NCBI lineage: Eukaryota > Viridiplantae > Streptophyta > Magnoliopsida > Santalales > Viscaceae > Viscum > Viscum album. Next base: position 2,077,100,351 of record OY728143.1, on the reverse strand, counting down.
CTTCCATCGTGTGTCCAGTTCACAAGAAATTATTGCAATATCATGTTTGTAACACACAATTGAAAGGAATTCATGTAATGGGCTATTTACGTGGCCTGTTTGGAAAGTCTACTTTATGATAACTATTCATGAGATCTACATTTTTTGAAAACATGATTGAACCAAACATTAATAAAATCATGGAAATTTCATTGAATTAATATTTAGCAGTATGGATACTAATCTTCCGGGTTGGTTGAATGATCTTTGGATGATTATGCATATCGTGTGACCAATCATGGGCTTGTTATCACCATTCTGATAACTACTAAAGTGGTCGAGAAATGTCATGTAGGTCAAGAATTATAACTGATCTGCTTGGTTTATTTGGTTCATGGGTCCTATAAAAGGTCTTGATGTGCATTAATCTCATTATGGTTCTGGTGATTTTCTTCATGCTTTTGGGGTCATGTATCTATTTATCTTGGGTTTCTCACTCATTTAAAATATATTTCATGATTTTATGTAGATGTTTTCTATATCTCATCATAGTTTCTGTATGTATTCCAAGAATAAGGCTACTATAACTGTGGATCATTGGAACAATATTTTTTTAGGATGATATTTGAGGATTTGTTATTGAGTGGTCATAGATCATTCTGATGAATCACATAGGAGGGAAACACATGGAATATCTTCTTACAGACTTCATACCCATCTATGTGTTTGGTATTACCAATAACGATCCCATCCATTCACTATTTTCATGAACAATACCTCACTAATAAATTTTAAAAACCCATAATATGTATCTTGCTAAAAAACATCTTGTGGCCCATTATGTGGATGAGGGGAAACAGATAGGTTCGTATATACAGATGGTCATACCCATAAGATTTTACATTAACAATTGAAAACCTAATTTACATATTAATATATACCATATGATAATTAGTATGTCTTCCACCAGATAGAAAATCGAGTGTTTTCCGAATTGGTACCTTCAATAAGTCGTAGTTTCAGAATGGATTGTAGTTGGAACTTATGGATATAGTAAATTGATTATGAATTTTCTATGGGGATGAAGTAGGCTAGGAAGATTGAGGTTGTATGGATCTCGTAAACCATCTCATATTGTAGCAAAAGATTGATGTCGTAATTTTTCAGTTGCTGGACTATGGACAGAAACACATTCCAGCTAACTCATGACAAGGTGTGTATTAGTCATTAGGACATCAAGGGGATCTATTGTGAACTAATATTGGGAGGGATGTATAATGGATTTCCCCACCATCAATGTGGGATCATCTAGTGAAGACACATCCAATTTATTGAGAGTCGATTAGGCTAGCTGAGAAGGCCCTTGATAAGGACCTACATCATTTAAAAAATATAATATTTAATAAATGGGTGAGGAAATCGAATGAAAAATATGTTATGAGTCTGAATCCAAGAATTCAATTTACATCCGTACTAAGAACTCCTTCAATGTGAAGGTCACTTATTATGCCACTGTTGAAGAAAATAAAACATAATAACATGGGGTTGGATGTTAACTCCGATTTTTACCAAACCATTTAGATGTCTTATTTAGTTTATATATAACTGAGTGAATATTTACTCTCGATAATTAAAATGAGTGGAGTTTTGGTATCCAATTTCATTATGCTAATATATATTGAAATATGGTAGCATAGTGAGTTATCAATATATGTTTTTAAAAAAAATTATATCTACTAATTCCCCATATTTATAGGTGAGGAGACCCTACCATAGACATAGGAAAATTTAAGGTTTTTTGGGGTCATATGGGGTCCCATATAAGAGGATATGAGTAACCAATAATCCAGAACATCTTGAGAATTAATTTCAAACAAGTTATATAAATCATCCACTAGGTAAGGCCCATCACTCAACATGAGTGGTGTTTTAGGACCTTCATGATCCATTATAACATATTCTCCTAAAAAACTATGGGGTAGTGACCATTGGTAGTATGGTTGATAACGGTGGGGGGAACCTGGAGGTCTCAGCCAATATAATGTCTCTTCATGAGGGTGTCCTTTCTTCCCAAATTTATGAGATTATTTTCTTTTAAGGGCACATGCCTTTTTAGTTTATCCATCAGTTCTAGTGTCATTAGAGGAGATTTACTTCCTTAATTTAATAATTATTTGAGTATAAATTGATAGAAGTTCATGATTTTTATCCAATGTTAACCAGGGGAGAGACTCAGGATATCGTATACCTACCTCCCCATGAGGGAGAGATTGGTTTGTCCCAAAATAGTGATGAAATTTTGGTCCACTCATATTTCATTGGGAAGTTATCCACATTGGTACACAATGATACACAATTTCTACACACTATCATGTCCAGTCATGTTCCTAGAAAATATTTTTATTTTAGAAGACCAAAAACCACATAAGAACCTCAGCAGGATGTGATACATTAACCATTAAACATATTTATAGAAGAGCAATCAAATATAATATATGAAGTGGGTGTGGTGCTAGTGAGGGAAACCATGTCAACAGTATTATTTATAGTATCATTTTAGTATTGGGTGACTTATAGAACAATAAAGTAAAATGCTAATCAATGTGGAATATTATGCAAGGTAGAATTAATAGTAATATGGTTTTCTCGTATTACTTCCCCCACATCGGTTAATTTCCAATATTGGCCTATGGAGGCAATGGAATTCCTATGGTACCTTGACACAATGTTAGAAATCTTGAAGGGATGGGTCTGATTTCAACCATTAGTACAACAAATAGTGGTTCGGAATATTAGTGGATTCCCTAGATGAAAATGTATATACCATTATTGAGGTCGTACTATGGTGAATCATTCTTATATGTACAATGGATTAGAGTGATGTTGAAACTATACTTATTTCAATTTTTGTTAACATTATAGGAATACAGATATGAATATACTCTCTCACTATCGGCAGTATATTCTTCTTGGGGTAAGCCTACTAGTGATGAATTTAATGGCTTCCAAGTGACCGATGATGTGGGTTCCGTGTGTCCAATGTATCTAATGAGGGTGGATATTATTTTCCATGCAGATATGCGCTCATCATCAATACCTTTTTTAGGAGGGGGGGATTTTGTAACACCCTCAGTTTCAATTTCTTTTTGAGATCTTTCCTCAAAGGGGAAAATAGAAGAATTCTAAATTGTCATATCCTTCTCCCTCAAAATCATCAAGTAAGATGTGTAGTTCACTCTTTTCATTTATTGGACAATTCCAATATGAAACCATATTTTTTTTAAAAAAATCAGATCTCCAATTATCATGCATTTAGAATCATGAATTTACCTTGAGTGATGTGGGTGATCATTATTTATTTTAATTGAAAACATTAATCTAGGGATCAACCCATATAGATGAAGAGATAAATGTTCTTCCATCCCAGTTAATCAAAAAACAAAGTTCACATGTTCTATAACTCCTTCAAATTGATTTGTCATAGGGGAACACACTTTTGGAATATATTCATACATGTGGCTATTCTACTGTTGTGTTATATTTTTTAGAGGAACAATAAAGAGATAATGATTATTTATTTAGGGACTGTACATAGAGTTCACTTTATTTCAAGTCACCTAACATTTCTTATTTTTTTCATCAAGCATGCCTCAAAGTTTGCAAGAAATTAAAAAATTCATAGAAATCACTAGTGGTTCTGCTATGATTCTCATCATAAAATGGTGTTGACTCTTCGCCAGAGTATGGGGTCAAGGTATAAGACGTTTCTAGAGATGAAATTGGGAAAGTAATTTTTCTAACATTGAAAATATATATCATTCACCTGGTTATATAATTTATTTTATCCATTGATTGATAAACCCATGTGCCTCTTATTATTGTTCCTTCACCATAGAGTTAATAGGTTTATGTCCATAATTCCTTGGAAATTCATATGAATCAGTGAATCAATTTAGAATCTTTATCGATACATACTTTGTTTAAAACCATCATAAAGACGTCCTTATATGGATACATAGTTCCTTAATATGATTTTATTCAAAGGATTTTCTTCGGATTAGATTTTTATTCTTCATCACTTTGTTGGTTGATGTGTTAGAATGTCTGGAGGGTTATTTGGACATTTATTTTTTAGTCCCATTTAGAAGGACTAAAGGATGAGTTGGTACATCTTTTTTTTTGTACTTCCCACCATTGGTTATGAGGGGTTTGATTATACCACCATTAATTCATGGGTTAATGTGGTGATCTATTAAAGGGAGAAAAATAGGGCCCTTGAATTCAAGGGGTACCAGTTGAGGCATTATCATCCATAATCGAATGTTGGTACCTGTCTTAAAATAAAGCTTTCTAGTGTTTGGTGGTGGTAGAGACTCAATGGGATTTGGTTAGTGAAGGTATTGTTGACATTTACAATCTATAGTATGAAATTAGTCATATATTAGATGATCTATCCTAGTTTCGGCAGGCAATTTAGATATCAAAGAAACTTATATTATAGAAATAGGGATATTTGACATCAGTGACAAGCCTATGATTCTTATTTTTACTAGGGAATAATAGTTTCTGTGGATTAAGAATACATGAAAAAAACTATTTATGAATTTTCCAATCCATTACATCATCATATCATTATTATTCAGAGCTCAGGGGCTCCTCAAAATGTATACAGGGATGGGAATATAATATCAACACATTTATTCACTCATGTATTCATGGGAGATACTCTATTATGTATAAATTCATCCTTGGGAATTTTATCAATGAATATATCTTCTTGAACATTAGATTTCATTGCATATATTTATTTCAATCAGGATTTGAATGATATTTTACTTCACTGATATTGTTTGAATCATAATAAATACCTTAACCTTTTCTAATATCATGTAAACCTAGACACCAGGATCTAAAAGATTATATAGTTACAATTTTTTCTTTAAAAATTCCTAGTATTTCAATCCGATATGAGATTCCTTATTTTTATTGATGCACGATTTGTATTGATATCACCTGATTAAGTGAAAAATATGAAAACAAATACTATAGATAGATTGGCCTACTTTTTTGCAGAATGTAGTGTATTTTATGAGAATATCATTATTTTTTAGTAATTATATATTGTGGGACCCACATTCATTATAATTTTTTATTCACATTTTAAAAAAATTTATAAAATTTAAATAGGGGAAGGTTTAGCTAGTATAGTCTCAAAAGTTTATCAGTAAACCCTCTTAATGATATTTTTCCTGACTATTGTTGAGCCTATTTTCAAAATTGAAAGCAAGAACAATAGTGTGAGTCTGTTTAGAACCTTATAGCTCAGATCTTCTATTGCAATATATTTATGTTCTTTTATGTCACACATATTATTTTTGAAACATACCATTTTATAAATATCATTCTCCATGCGCTTTAACATCACGTGATATGGATACATTCCAATCACCAAAATATCATGTTGTGTGAAAAGTTTCTGTGTAGTTTAACATCAGTCAGAATGGACGTAAAATGTTTTGCAGTTTAATTTTTTGCTTTAAGTACATGATTGAGGAATATAGAATATTGAATATATACTAAAGATGAACTGAAACAACAAAAGATTATGTGGCCCACCATGGTGTTTTGAGGGATCATGTGGATTTCACTTTTTTTCCTTCAAAGAGGATATCCTATTGTTTGTGGGTCAAATAACATATTCATTATTATCATAGTCCAATTATGGGTTCCCCTTCTCTTTTCCATGTGATATGATTTTTATGGGGATAATATCATATGACTATAAACAATTAGGGAATATGAGTCCCCCATGATAAATGGGATAATTGTTTCATAATTCACATCCCATAAGCATGAATCAATATATATGGAATTGGGAAGAAAAAACCAAGATGAACCAAAAAACATTGAGGTTATCAATTCTTTTGGTGATTCTAGTGATCAAAAGTATTTGATTTCATTTCCTACATGGAGGATATTCCTCTAGATGTTGGGTAAAATTACATATCCATTGATATCATGGAAAAACAAATGTTTCTCAATTATTTTACATGAAATGTGTAAAGACTCATGAATATGAATGATGACGTTTAATGTAGAATTGATGCTATTGGGGGTCACCGTTGCGTTGTTTATCAATTTCCTGGGAAACTCAAGTCATATACCATGTAATTTTGAGTCATGATTTTTATGCCATCAAAAGGATTAGGAATTGAGTGTGGAATTCTTACGTTGAGAATGTGTATAAAACATGGTGTCATAACATTTATGTTATCAAATATTCTTGAACACTTTGATTACATTGACTGTAAATCTTGGGCCAATGTTCCAAGTTCATGAGTACTAATATGGTACAATAATACCTGGGATGACCCAAGACACAATAAGGTGTTTAGTTCTACAATGGTGACATCATGGGTCCCATGGATTAGAAGTACCTTGGTAAAAGTATTGAAAACTATTATTTAATAAACCTAAATTCATATAAAGGATCCATAGAAAAACATGCATAGTCAAATATAAGGGCCATTGAATTTGGATTTTCTTTTACAAGGACTATGGAAGGTTTTGTGTGATTTGAGGTGCAAAAATCATGATGTGACATTTTTGGAAAATGTAAATTTCAATAAGGATTCGATCACCCTAAAATTTATACCATTACCTAGTGAATAAATTATTGGGTGAGGGTATTTGAAAAATTATTACACAAAACCATTCATGGACTTGGCATTCCAGAAAGCATGGATCAAATTTTTTTAAGTCCGCAAGTGGGACATATATGATTTATTCCATTATTATTTTCCCTCTATCATTGTCCTAAAATTTGGAGATGATTAGTTTAGTGAGTATATATTTAACATTTTCTCATGAAACCCTTTGTGGGTTTTCCAAATGACATGATTTTTTTCTACTTTTAACATATTTTTGGGTGTTACAATCCAGTCCTTCATAAGATAAAGTTAAAGGTCTCACAACATTGAGCAAAGTGTAAGAATTTTATGGCCCTGATACATATTAACCTAGTAATATGGGACTTTCAGGAAACATCCAAAATAGAATACCCATGGTAAAGGGTACTCTAACATATTTCTGAAAAGGTGGTGAAAATATTATAAATCATTTCTCAAGATTTTTGGGTCATGAGAAGCGATATTAGATAATCATTTCAGAATTACTCTAAACACTCAAGGATTCTGTGTTCTTCTATAGTGACATTCAAGATCACATTTATCATATAGAAATTTTTTTATATTGTTCCATATTTGGATAAAGATCATTAGATCATATAAAGAAAAAAAAAGAAAAAATGCATGATCATAAAAAGTGTCCCTTGAATCTGGGTGACCTTTTCCAGAGGCCAAGAATTGTTGGTGGAAACATGATTCACTCGATAATCAATATATGATTTATTGGATGAGATTCATATAAAATCATGAGAGAAACTTACTCTTTGTTTGATCTGTGTGAGGCTCTTATGATCATTTTCTTGAGGAATGGTGATCAGTGATGGCCTTCATCTTCTTGAGTTTTTTAGTGGGGATGTATTTTTCATGTAGTTTTAATGTCTTATGACCATGTTGTTTTATATTCAATTTGACATCAGTTAGCGAGGATGTGAAAATATTCATACACCTGTCTAGCTGATACAAATGGATGGGACATTTTATATGCAGTGGATGGACCCAAGACTTGATATTTGGTTGTCACTATGTATTCTTTTGATGAAATGAATCATGCCACATGTAGTTATTAAATGGGAAATTATTTATGATGGTCTAACCCATAAACAGAGGGAGTAATTTTTCATGTTCATTATTATAGTTTGACCTAGGGTTTGATATCATGAATCCCAACATATCCAATGATGATGGGAATCATGCCACATCTTGTTCTTGAGAAACCATGCAGTTTAATGTCATGCATCACAGATGTAGGTTCCACTGTGTAAGTAAGGAATATAATACATAGACCTATGACCTAAGATAATGGTATCACTACATATCATGCAATCCAAGGAATCAAACAACAAATATTTGTTTAGAGCAGATATAATGGGAGATAGACAACAATTATAGTAGTCCTCTTAAGTGAAGTCTATAAAAATTCATAGTTCAATGTCATGTACTTGATAACAACCATGGTATTTAATTTATATCATCATTGAATTGAGGATTGTATTTTAAGGTGTATCATCAAGTAACATGCTAACCCTTTCATGATTTAACATGTCTCGATCATGCAGGGAAACCATGAACAAAATCTCTTAGGCAACACGATCTCTTCTCAGTGTGATACAAAAATTGATGAAAAAGGTTATCCCCCCACACAAATATAGTTCGAGGAAAAAACATGGTAAATTTTTTATGAAATGGTTGTTTAGACAAGATATTGGATCTAGGGAATTCTAAATACCACATCGTGAAGAAAATCTTGATATAAGTAGCTAAAGGAAACACATGACGTTTACATTCATCCGTCAAGAACATCAACCATGCTTTTTAACATCATGAAATAATGAAGAGGGTGAATTGATATAAAAAATATGTTTTCATGGAATGACCCAATGATAGAGATCTGGGTGTCACTAAATATCTTATAATGGTCAGAATCAAGAAACATGTTTTTCTTGGATGGGATATTCATTTCTAATATTCACAGATCATGCTCTCATGTGGTGTATTTAAAGTGATACAATGTATCCAATGTAGATTAATTTCAAGTAATGAGGAAATTTTCCAAATATATTAATTTCATATGTTCAAGTTGTTTCAAATTTTTTAGTTTAATGATTTACTACCAAGACCCATGTTGTAGTGAAATTTAATGACTTGTTTCTAGGAAGTTGTCTGTGTAGTTTAACATCACATTGTCCAGATTACATCTATAAAATTAACATCATGTTTTTTGGATGACACCCATTTAGTTTAACATTATTTTTTTCAAGATTATTATTATTGTTAATTGTAGAAAGGAAATGAATTTATTATGAAAACATGCTTTGGTGGGGGCATGATGCATTCCTCATCAATAGTGTCTAACGAGTAAGCACCATTTTGATAAATGTTAGGTATGATGTATGCACATTCCCATTTGGGTTCCAAAATTGGAGTCTTATGTATTTGTATCATTAGGGTCCTAACAGTCAATAATAGTTCTAAATCAAGTAATGAATGGAGTAATTCCATATTAATGAATTCTTCTGTGATTTGATTCTCATAGACGTTGGTGATGTTTGTTGTATGCAACCTTTTCTCCAAAATCTGACTAATTCATTCCACTATTTATGTCACACCTCATTACATTAGATTTTCATGAATAAGTTTATTTGGAATGATGGAAACTATACTTCTATAGGAAATACTACCTCGGTTCCATACACCAATGGATATGGAGTTTCATTTATAGTACTACGTGTGGTGGTATGGGAGGCCCACAATGCATTGGAGGTTCTTTTCCTATCAATAATTATTCTACTTATTCACCATGATATGAAATATATTTAATTGAGGATTATTGAAACCCTCTATTTGTCCATTCCCCAACACAAGATAGTGAGATGAACAGTTGGATTCAATGTTGTACACATGGTTCAATTTTGTCCACTATGTAGAAAAAATAATGGTTTCACTATCCTTGTATATCATGTGAGGGACTATGAATATGGTGATGTTATTGAACTTCTGAAAGCTGGTTATATTATTCATTCTAACTTCCTTGTGGGATATTTCCAGAGTCCATTTAAAAAATCATGTTTGTAGTAGTAACGATGTACATAAACTACAAAAATTGGTTGGAGGATATAGTCCCAAATCATCAATTCCACTAATGGTAAATTACTAAGAATATTAATAAGTATGTTAAAATTATTTTTTATTGAAGATGTTTTCATTTATCTAGAAGGAATGGCATTTTTTGTGGAATTGTACATAGTCATGTATCATGGTATTCTAGAAATAACCCAGCCTCCTGATTTGGTGGGAGATCCTCATCTCATACTAATCTGTGGAACATGAGCTTATATAGACATCTTCCATTATAGAGGGAACATCTCTTTCTACTATTAATTTGCTGAGGATTCCATCAAACCATCTTTTTATAGGAACTTATTCTCATTTGGACCATCAAAATGGGTATTTTTCATGGATAAGTGCCCAATTAGTTCACATATAATTCGGTCTTCTGGGAGGATACCATTTTGGAGAAAATAAATTATGGTCTCTATCTATCCTGGGGTGGATATCATAACATCATGCATTGGGGATGTTCTGATCTATTAGATTTCATCCATGTTATAGATGATGACTAATGAGACTAATATTATGTGTTTCATGTGAAAGAATACATTGTCATAATCATGGATAACTATAAGTATGGATGTATTATAAATCGTTTCATTATGAGTATTCAATTACCAAATAACATGGTGAATAGTCTTTTAGAATTTTAATTCTTTAATTAGCCTCTTTACAAAACTAGTGAGGGGTAAAATTCATACTCTTTGGGTGAATATTCACAGTTTACATTATTTATCACTAGATATTAATCATCTCAGATATTTAGGTGGCATATTTGATGATTTGGATCCAGTTCCAACCTAGTGATGTGGGCTTGGTATTCGGCCTCACTGTTCATGTAGCCTTCAGATTGTGAGAACGAGCAGGGAAAACTACATTGTCTATTGAAACTAATTAAATATATAGAACAACCTGATTTATTTTCATATTTTATAATATCTTTCCAATATAAATTTAGGTGGCCCCATCATAATAAGTCCCCAAATTTCATTTATTTTCATTGGTATAGAAAACCACATCATCTGGATGCTCAGTATCCACATGTATACATTTTGGATTAGTGTGTTCAATGTGGAAAGCGTCTATGGTATACCCTTTTTACAACTTCTATGAAAAAAAATTAATTTTATACTATTGTATAATGACATACCGTCAAGAAAAATTTACATCCCACAATGGGAGGTCAAGGATTTACATGAGATGTTCAATATGGGGCCACAAAAAGAATTTGTGGTGCTACATATAATTCCACATCTTTTCACTATGATGATGAGTGGGTAGTAGTTCTTCTCAACATATGAATATTGATTCCTGGTTCCTTGAATCATTCGTTTGTGGTAGTAGAAATTTCTATTATTCTCTATATAACATTTCATTTTATGGAGTGTACTAAGAAATTCTTCCAAGTTGGCCAAATGAAATACGAGTGGCCTTCCTTCCACTAGAAGAATCATGACTTATAAGTTAAGAAGGTACATTATAAGACCCTCAATGGCATCTTGGGAATCCGCAACTCATCAATAAAGAATTCCCTTCTTCAATATCATTGTGAGGATTAGATATTTTATGGTCTAGATGGCTATTAAAATATGAATGTATGTGAGGTACCCATTCACCCTCATCTCGTTGAGATTATGGGGTGGTTTCATTACTATGACACAACTGATCTTTTCTAGGTCAACGTCTATTCTACTTGGGCATACTAAAAAGACACGTAACTTCTCTGATGATACCTCAAATTAATAATTTAGATGATTCTTCTTTAGACTATTCATCCATAACTTTTTGAAGACTGGAGGAATATTCATGAAGTATTCTTTTTGATGTCAGTATTTTAGCACCTGATCATTGAAAAAACTTTCTATTATTTATATAATGTATGTATTAAATACCTGATGCATTAGGAATTGATATGTTGTGCTGGTGCATTTTAATCCAAAGTGTATTACCTGATATAAAAATGAAACCTGGGGGTCCGTGAAGGGAGTGTATTTCTCATCCTCATGGGACATATATAGTTGATTATACCTTGAGTACCCATCCATGAGGAAAGGGCATGGAAGTGCTCAAATTCTTTAATAAAGTGTTCTATAATCTAAAATGGGTAGTATTATTTTTTTAATTAGTTATAATGTTCTCCTAAGTTAATTAATAGACTTATTTGTCCATTCTTATTCATGATTGGGATGATTTTGGGGTTCTATCATGGGTCTTGTACCTCTTGAAATAATGTATCATTGGTTAATTTTCCAACTTTTACCACAACATTGATAACATGGAAGGGCTGTATCTTCCTAACAACCTTGTTAAAACCTCTATATTCATTTGGTATGTGTATATAGGGGGTACCCATATCAGGGTTTAGTATGGGGAATTCTACATAATTACATGATAGCACGAATGGATGTTCCCATAATAATGTGATGTATGCCACCAACTATTTGAGAGGATTTGGAAATACTCAATGTAGGTGGAGGCTCATATTTCTCATAGATCTTTTTTCTAGGGAACATAAATGGTGTTGGAGATGACTTCCTCAATGTAGGAGGGGCATTAATGAGGTCATCCTCTTCTCTTTCCACCACAGAGTTCATAGAAAAATTTTCAGGTCTGGTCATAAATTAGAGGGAATTTGTACTACTTTTAGGATGTAAGGGGACATGGGAAGAGACATTGTAATCCATTTCTTCTATAGTCATTATAGTGAGATTCCAAATATGATTGTTTCTTTTATACTATATCAAGGGATATAAGGATAATAGACATCATGGAATACATTTAATGTCTCAATTAGATTAATGGTAAACTTATAATCATATTTTAGCATACTCCATGTATTTTTTTATGTTGACCCTAAGAAATTTGGGGCAGCATATGACATATTTACATATTATATTGGTTGTTTTCATTCCCTTATCTTGAAACACAGTTCAGTAATTATCGCTTCACAATCCTCAAAAATAGCATTATCATAATGTTAAACATCAACTTTCCCATCAATAGGGTCTTTCAAACATTGATGTAATGTTGAATGTTCCACCAAATGGATATGAAGAAATGGTATTTTGTGTAGGAAATTCTATGAAATTACATTTTGGATAACCATAAACTCGAAATTAGTTGGGAGATCCCGAATTTGAGCATTGAGCTCGACCTTTCATAGAGGTCTTTTCTTTCTCTTATCATACCGTTGAATGGTTATCGTTGAGAGAGAAAAATCACATTTTCTATATCCAATGTGACAACTGGTCTATATTAGGATGGGATTGATCTCTGAACAATGTCCAATTTGTTCTCATTGTATGTCAAAATTATCGAGTCAACCTAAATGATATAGTGATCAAGTGAGTCATTGGATGAACTCCACCTGTTCCATATTTATAAACGATTTGGAAAAAAGGAATAAAATGGAATAGTTTCCAAATCAAAAACCTCAATTATGGTTTATTGTTTTTATAACTAATTTGGGCCTTGAATGACTTCGATGAGTGCCTCTAAAAGTGAAAAAATAACAAAATAACCATGTTCAAATTGATCCTTCATTGGAGTAATATTGACTGTTCTATGTGATAGGTGGTGTATTAACACCCATTTCCAGTTTTTATTGGAATTATTCCACTAGTTCCATGGAAACTAAATAATTGGGGTATCTATGTTTTATATTTTCTTCTATTTTTGGGTGAATTCCTCTTATATTTGTGATTATAAATCGCATTCCTCTCATGGTATATTGTATGTATTATGTACCTCTTCATTTGTGTCATGGTTCACATTATCTTTTATGTTAATTGTCACAACATTAATAGTTGTATATCATCCCATAGTATTTTTCCCATTACAGCCACTGTGATTTGATGATTTTTCACTACAGGCCATAGGGTTTTTTTCCGTGCCTTTTCCATGTCGTACCATATCAGATTACACCCCCTATAGAATTACATTGAATTCTTTATACATTCCTCATATATTAGAATTTTAATAGTTACAATGAGTTAGTTTACATTCATAATTTATGAATGGTCTATGAATTGAAATGGATTGTATTTTGGTGTGATGGATGGATTGGATACCGACAACTGATATTATCATTCCAATCTAGAGAAGCATGATTCCAACTATAGCAATTATTATGAAAAACAATCCCTCTACCTTGTGGGATATGGACTATTCAGAGATGCTAATAACATTTGGGATCAATTAATTATTTATCTGATTATTCAATTCTAGTAATTGGTGAATCATGGGATGGTAATTGAGATAAAATTACCCAAAAAATTGGGGGATGTGGTGAGTTAGGACATTATTGGCACTTATTGATCATGTTGTCGAATATCTGATGACTCTTGTAAAGGATTTGATGAATCATGGGACATTAATTATGTTATAGAATCCCCCATCCCAATAGAATAGGGGATGATATGGAACCTTAATTGATTTATCCAGGACCCAATCTAGATAAGATAGACTGGGTCATGGTGATTGAGAAATAAATTCTTCCATTATTTTTTATTTGTGTTAGCATAGAGTTACTACTAATATATCCTATAACTTCTTTGGGACTGATGATTTGAGGTGCGATGGTGGTGGTAGATATTACCAAGGCCTAGTTTTTTGGGTCCACACTAGGATGGATGATATGTATGTTATTATTGCGATATTATTGATTAGGAACCCCTATGGTCATTTATGATCTTGGTGAAATGGAATCCCATGATGGAATTCATTTATTAAAAGAAGTTGTTGGATTGAAAATTACATTAGTTTCCATGAATGAAATCAATAACCATTTCTCTTAGGGTACCCATTTAATGATATTTTGGCTCCCCTCTCCACCAATTAGTATCTTCTCTCCATTAACAATGAAGGGACATTCCATTTTCATTAACAAATGGCTAATGTATTACATGGACTCCTAATCCCACCAGATGACATGATGTTAAATGATTCCCTATATATAAAGTTATGATGTTCACAGGTTTTTGTGATGTAGAATGCTCAATAAATTCCTCATAATTAGATATATACTAATCATGTGGATATGAAAATTTATTGTAAAAGGTTTGTAATGTAATGGGAGAAACATGTTTGTACATTTTAACTGTGATTTTCCAGTTTTTGGTCCAGATCAAAGGACATAGAAGCCACATCTTTCTAAAAATAGTTTATCATGATATTATGATGGCGGCCCTCATATCCTAGATAATGGAGGTTTATATACATTAATATCTGATGAGTTTCCCACATATTTTTTGTTGGTAATGTATGAAAACATTTTATAGCTCAGCTGGGGTCCTATAGCCAGAAGTCGCAAGGATCCAGAATACGGTGTGGAGGTTTTTTGCTAACTCTCTTCATATGTCAAAATTGATATCCTCTTCATCAGACTTTCTCACCTTCAATTGGTCTGAGAAAAGACATTTCTTGTTGGGGTTTCCTATTGACCAGGGTGAGGTGTTGTAGGTAGCTGATCTGGAGCTATATATAGTGGAACCAGAAGTTTCAATATTTTCATTATACAATGGAATCAATGTTTTGGGAACCACTTTATATGAAGGTGTATGATAAATGAGATGATTTACTTATACGAGGGAGATATCACCATGGGGAGGATGACCATGCGGATTTTGGAAGATGAGTCATGGGGATCCATATCCACATGACCATGATGATATATATATCGATTTAATGGTCACCTTTTTCTTTGGTTAAATATTTATTGGACAATTTGGGTGAATCAAATATATCATGAACATCCTCATAGACATTATAATTGACGAGTTTTTGAATATGGAAATCATTCTATGTTGTGGTTGGAATATAATTTCAAGCATTTTTTTATTGTGAAAGGATATGATCATGATTTATGACTACTTATTGAATATATTTATTAATGAATTGTAATACAAGATTATGATCCTATCATTGAGAACCTTATGGGAAATTTTGATAACTTTCGTCATTTTGGGAATGAATATGATCCTTCAAATGGGTGGTTTCATGAATTTTCTGGTCAACCATTTTAGAATAGGATACATGATCTTGGTTCAAATATTCACATCTTAGCATAATATTCCAATAGACCTTTGAGAATAAAGAAGGGGTATGATCACCCATTTGTATGGCCACATAATGATGTTAGTGTTGTCGGTTATTGGAAGAAATAGGTATGTGTGCCTTGATTTTATGAGATGCTAGAGTATTCATTGAATCTTAACTAAGAAGAATTTAATCTTGTCCCAAGGCATGTTCTGCTCTTAGCTTGTGGGTTTCCTTCATAATGGGGTTATGAGCTTGATCCTAAGTCATTAAAAATTGTAATTGGTCTTATTTGATAAGAAGTTACTCAAGTATTAAGGCATTTTCCCTCACTTGGTGATACCTAATTGATATGAGAATATGATCCCAACCCTATGCATCATATGTTACATTAATATATTGATAATCCTCCTAGATAGGAGAATTCATGTGTGATTTCATCAATGAAACCACCTGTTCTTGTGGACCATAGGGTTGTGCAACCATGACGATAGGTATAAGATTGTGTGTGTGTCCTTGTAGGTGTACTAGGTCAGGAATATGGAGTCAATTTATTTTCACTATTTCGATAATATAATGTAATTTAAGAATATTTTTCATAGGAATTTAAGTCATCACATTGTTTTCTGAAAAATTTAATTTCAGATAAATTCAATTGAAATAGGAACATTGTCTCGCCTGTATCCTCATTCAATCAGAATATGTTATTGGGATTATTTCTTGGAGATACGAATTTGAACCTCCTTTGTACATGATCATAGAATATTCCTACAGATATACTCTGAGTGAGATGGGATATGTTCATCATTACCAGATACCATCCGAATATCCTGGCGGACATGATCAGTTGAAGTGGTGATATGATCCCACTCCCAATTGTCTAATTAGTTCTTCACATACTACGTCATCCTTATTGATTTTTCCTGGGAATCATAAGTGGAAATGTTTTATTTGGTTCCCTTATAATACAACTGAGAGGCACCGTTAGGTTGGAACTTTTGATATATTTTGACAAGAACCCTCTTTATATTCTCTCAAACCATATGGGAGAATCAATTTACTCCTTTCCCCACCTTCACCATATTATAAAGGTTTTGATTGTCGCACGTTGTGGATAAGATTCTGATGCAATTGTAAGTGGTAATAAGAACCAATGGATTGGATACATATGTATTTTGATGAATAGGCAATATTTTCTTTTTCATTCGATATTCTATGTGGGAATCATCCTGGGTCAATATCATACAATGTCTATGGTATTCCTAGATCATTGAATTATCCACCTGATGTCGAATGTGTTATGATAGTTAGGTCATTCTATATCCCATATGAAATGTGTTCATATCTAATTTCGTTGAACATTTTTTAAATGAATACATGATATTGGTTAATGGTGTTGTTTGTGAGATCAGTAAATGCAGTGATGAAGAAAACATGGAAGGACGTCACCGATTCGTGCAACATCATAGACATGATATGTGCTCAATTTGATATGCATGGGTAAAAAATTTCCCTTTCTTATTCTTGGATGACCATTATTTTATAGTGTTTTTCAGATTGAGTATGGAATAATTTCATGAGAAAACTGACTTCATAGAATTAAAATATCATTTTCTTTTGTTTCAAATATTCTCATAATGTACACCATTTTTTTGTGTTGGTTATTCAAAAAAAATTTAGACATATGGTAAAACAATTATTTTTTTATTTTAGGGATTCACATAAGGTTCAAATTTTTTGTTTCATTAGAATGATCTCCCATATTTTAGGAATGGCATTGTATGATGAGAAATAATAAATCCGTAATTTTTAACCTTTGAAAGTGTTGGTGTAGTTTTTTGATCCTATATCGGGATATCCATTTTTTGTTTTTTCATAAAACTTATAAATATAATAGCATAATTCTTGATTCATTAGTGTTCAATGACATTCACAATCAATCACATCAGGTTCAAAATTTCTTAATATTCTATGGAATCCTTTAGTGGATCCAGCATCCTTAATTGTGTACAGACATACATTCCAATGGGAAGTGGTCAATTGGGGTTTATGACCCAACAATATTTAAAAACTCACATTGTTTGAGAATATGAGAGGTCAGGATAATCCCACCCTTTTTGGGGGTGGGTATTCTTTCATACTAAAGGAACATTATATATATTGTTGATTAATTTATGAATCTCCTCATTATCCTGATACAAGATGAGTTACCCAGACAACATGGTCAATTATTGAATACTTCAATGTATAAAGGGGGTCTCGTAATGAGTTCATCTTCATGAATCTGAGATTATTCATGTGTTTCCCATTAATGGGTAGATGATTATAGTTTGAATCTATATAAGAATGCACTCTAGAATTTACTGACATATAGGGATTTTTTTAATAACTCGAGTATGAGATTTAACCTTTATTATACATCATATATATCTTTTTTACAATTGGAATCAAACCCCCAAATTGTTTTTTTCGAACCTAGTTGTTTAATTAAATCTAAAAATGATATATCTGATCCAGAACTTAGGCACTAGAATTTATATCTAACCTTAGGGAGGAATCTGAAAAATCCTAGTAATGTATGATTTGGTGTTGTCATAGTGCTATCTTGAATATGAGACATGACCCAAGGTGGGTACACTTTTGTAGGGGAAGTTGAACTATTCCACTAATGGAGGATTACCCATTGAGGGTACCCATGCTTGTGGGGATTCATGTTTCCATTTATATGATCATTGCAAATCCCAAATCCCATGTGAGCCATGCCCAATGTGAGAAACCAAGGTTAACAAGTAATAAGTATCATTATATATTGGTGAGGGATATATGCATTGGGGATTCCCTATGAATGATTGATATATATATATTGGACTGTACTAAAGTGTCATATTCATATATATATATATCCTATTTATTTCAGGAATCTGAGTCATCATAGTTTAGTTTCCTTATTAATATTATAGTGAATGAGGAACTATGGTAATCTCTGGGGAAATATTGGGTCGTATTGGTTGTTAAAATTGATACCTAGATGGAATTAAACTAAATGGGATGAAGATTTTGGGTTTTGCCCATAGGGATCCATCTTATATATCCTAGTTATTATAGGAATCATATCTTGCATAGTTTAGTTTCATTCTCATTACACTGGTGGATGAGGAATAATGAAAATCTTATGAGAAATATTTGATCATGATGGTAGGAATGTTAAAGACATGGATGAACATACACTAAAGTGGTTTCATATTTTATCTCTGGTCTTAGGGAGGCATCCTACATATCATATTTATAGCTGGTATTATATTTCTTATATTTAAATTTCCTTCTCAGTCCACTGCTATATAAGTAAGAATGATAATACAATTGAAATTATTGGTCGTGATGGTTGGAATGTTAGACAGGTGGTGGGACTTACACTGAAGTTAAAGCATTTTTCTGATATGTCCATATGGATGAATCTATTATATCCTAGTAACTGAATGAATCAGAGTTCCCATAGATAAATTTGTGGTATTATTAGGAGTATCCACCCTGAAGGGTTATCATGTCCTATGGTGTTTTCTCAACATGTCGTAATTGTCTTCATACCATATTCTGAGTGTCCATCTAAAAATTATTTATTGTATTACTAAAAAATCACGGTTTTCTAGAATACTAGTCTAAAGGAAATCACATGATCCAGGTTACTTGTTTTTGGTACATCCCATAATCTATATGGAATGTATTAGAGGCACTATATGACCAAATATAACTTGATTAGAATCTGTCTCAATAATTTAACGATGTTCCTGGAGGTCTTATAAATACCTTAATGTGACATCTGGGAGGCTATCTCCTAAAATGATTGGAACTCATGGAGAAATTTCTTAGGCCTTCAGTAAATGTCAATAGAGTGTTATATGATCAAATATGACTTCTAACAATAACATCTCAAGACATTTCCAACTTATTTGTATTATACTGGAAGTCATGGATGGTATTTTCTGGAGTACCTTGCATGATCAAGCCTGCCATGTTTGTTATGTGACTCATAATCATTTATTGCCTATCTTGGTGACATTGTGAGACCAAGCTATCATTTCTTATTATGACCACATAACCCACATGACATGTATAGAAATAATCACAATAATTCTTTTTAAAATTCTCTAAGGACATCACAAGTCTTGGGTGGCTTGTAAAGAGATAAACATTCCTATTAATTGTCTTGTCCAAGGGGTACCTCATGATCCAACATGAATTTTTTGGGCGTGTATCCTAACATGAGGGACATGTGTTGGACTTGTTTACTAATCTGGGAGGATCCTAAGAAGAACAAAAATATTAGAGAACACATATTCTCATATGTATCTCATATTTTTTAGTTCTTTTATTATTGAATATGTGACTCGTGTTTTCTCATTGTTAACTCCTTTTAGGTGTCACTAGAACTGGACGACATGTGGGCCATCCTTCTCATTTTCCAGCAAGCACACCATATGTATGTGTTATCTAAATTATGATCATGTGTTGGTCCTATGAATTTTATTCGATCCCATAGGTTATTACCTATATTTTATGTAGTGTAAGAGCTTTACATACACATGAAAGACCCTCTAATATGTCTACTCATGCGTTCCTAGGTGTGAACGATCTTGGTTGGATTTTTTGTTTGAGGGTGAGGTATTTATTGGTATCATCACCCCAGTTTTTTTTAAGTTTGGGGCCAAATCCTCATTTTTCTGATGTGGCATGATATTTATTGATAGAGAGAATGTTCTTCCATTCCCATTTTTATAAGACCCAATCTAATTAAATGAATTTTTCCTGACAATGGTTTCATGTCAAGTTGCTTGCATAATTACAAGAAAACATATGGAGAGGATTTTGTATGAAATTAAACTACATGTGTGGAACAATTCATGACACCAAGGATTATTTCCCATGGAACCTTTTTGAGATTAGGAGAACATTTTTAAGGAACATTATAAGATATTGTTGAATTTTTAGGGGGGGCTTTCATGATCAATAGTGATTACATATGGAATATACAACAATTCACATAATGATCACTGTATTATATCTCTGCAATAAGGTTCCAAAAGTTCAATTTTTTTATAACTTATTCTATTAGGATAGGAGATATCAGGTTTCCATGTCGTTTTTGTCGATTAAAATCACTATTCTTTTCGGTGATGAATTGAATGATCGTAAATGAGTGTTCACACTACTTGAGAATGTTACAAAAAAGACTACGAAGAGAGCTCCAAAATTTTCAGATCCAAAATCAAGGCTCGAAGAGAGAAAAAGAAAATAAAAAATTCTCCCAAAGAGATTCCCAATTGACTAGATTAATAGGCCTATGCGGCGGAGCTACGCGCCTGACCTACGCGACTGACCTACATGGAAGAGCTCCACGCCAGAAGATGTTAGTGCACCTACACGGAGTACCTTCACAGTGGAGCTCTGTGAATGACCAATGCGAGGAACTTTTCTTTTTCAGGCCTCATTTCTACCAATAAATCGAGCCCTTGGGATCCCCATTTTACAACTGAATATTTAAAAAATACTCTAGGAAGCTCCAATTGTGTAACTCTTTCTCTTAGATCCCTCAAATAGTCCCAGGTAACTCTTTAAAATACATGAGAAGAGATAATTAAATGGAATAATCATGTTTTGAAATTATTTTTTCATGTTTACATCGATTTGGTTCTCCTATGTAAAACATATTCTCCAGTAATCATTCATACCTACGCGGCATACCTGTGTGCCATACAGGTGTGATAAACGTACGTGGTACATTAACATGAGGTACCTACGCAATGTACTTGCGTGAAGGACTTACGTGACCAACTCAAGTACCCATTTTTAAATCCATTCATGGATGGATATATACTTCCTTGGTTCCCTTATCTAAAAGGGACTATGTTGAGACCTCCACCCAAACCTCTTGACTTATCAAACCTTTGAAAAATTCACACCAGCATGTCTCCAATTTGGGTTTGAATTTCTACAGTTAGAGGTTTCCCTCATTTTTTTACAATGGTGTTAGGATTCATAATGTGTATGTGAGATTGTAAATCCACAGTCACATGGACCTTTCTCCCAGAAATAGAGTTGGGACATTCCCGGTTCGGAGGAGGGTTGGGTCTTGGCCTCTCTTTTCTCAAAGAGGCAACCCAAAACCTCAGGTCTCTAGTAGGGAAGGTACACATCACATTTTATTTTCCACACAATCATAGGAGAAGTCTCCCTCCCATAGTAGGATCAATTTTAGGTCTACAATCTTTGTATAATCCCCTAACCTTCACCCCTTCGTCCTTCCATTGAACCCTTGTCCAATGTGAAGAGAATAGAGGGAAGACTCATTGCCTTTCCCTCTTCCACGGTCACCTCAACCTCGTTCACCTTGGACACCGTAGGTGTGCCATCATCAATCAACGGAGGAGGAAAAATTTGGAAGTGTTAATGCCTTTTTTTTAATTTTTTGACATTCTCTTGTTTCTTATACCGAGCATAACTCACGTGGGATTACTGTTTTTTCACGAGCACAACATTTTCACAGATTATTGAACTACGAGAACTATAATTCCTATTCAAACCAGGATACGTTGGAAGCTCTTTTAGGGCCCGATCTCCTCGGTTATCCTCCTAAGTAATCCAACCATAACAACCCCAATGTGGGAATCCTTATTATGAAATAATCCCTAAATTAAATCCTCAAAATCATCAAGGCATACTTTTCAGTATGTAAGCCCAATCTCATCTCTCTTAGAGAACCATACTCTCATATGATATTTATCATACTATGTGGGATTTGATTCCCATTAATATGGGATACTTAGGAAGATTTTTTAAGGATCAAAACCAGCTTTTCAAATCAACCATGTTCTACTTGTGCCATATTATTAATAGGGTATGATTCTACTTGGAATCCTATATACTTTCCAAAGTTCATTGGGATGGTTCAACATAAGTCCCACAATATGTTCCAACTAATCACCTTTCCCTTATAGGTCCTTATCACATGACCTTAAAATGTATGATGTGTCTCATTCAGTGGCAATGATCTACGAGGGTTCGGATACCTTTTACAAGGATACGTAGGTAGCATGTCTTATAGGAACAATCCCAAAATCAAACCAAACCTTAATCTCCCTGGATGATAATAAAATCCTCGAGTACCCCAACGAGTGTATTAAAAACCAGTATTGTCACAAAAATGATTAAAAGAATCTATAATCTTTATATTAGTGGATACCATGGATGGAACTCCTCTAATACATTCAAATATTTTAATTAATAAAGAACCTTGAATGCATACTGATGATTATAATTTTACACATGTTAATAAGTGATATTAAATTATAAGGGATGCATATGATATACTTGGTAAATTAATTAGGATTCATAATAATCTCTTATATTTAAAAAGCGAGTACTAGAGTAGACAATAATTCCTCTAAAAAATGGTGTGATGAGTCCGACCACCCATCCTCTAGACCAATGCACATTTTTTAGTATCGTAAAGTTCAAATACAACGAATGCCTACCTTTCAAAAGAAGATCTCCTTCGGATAAAGAATAGTTTGTAGTGTCATGTTCCATAAATAAATCAAATGGAAACAACCTCTAAATATTCATTCTTAAAACTATAATACATGTTTCAATGAACTACGAAACAATAATGGTGAACCCGATGTGAATCGTTATCCAAGTTAATAATGTTACCCAAAATTTAGGCCCCTATGAATTGATAATGGAAGGACATACAAAAGAATTAATCACACATGTATCCATCTAAAATTATTTTGTTTTAACAGATCTTATTATTGTATTCATATTTTTTATTGAAATCCCTTCAATCCAAAGAATTTCTTCTTCAAAAACAACATCTGTGAACATCCCAACTGCTTCTCCAACTGGATCTCCATCTACGGGAAAAACGCATCACCAAACTAGTGTCTTCAATGATGGTTATCTAATGTTTTGGTAAAGGAATATCACCAGCACTTTACAATTACCACTTTTGAGGCTTCTCTATAGGCCCTCCAGGTCAACAACAATCCTTGATCATTTGGCCAATGATGATCATTGATCAAGAAGATAATGCTTCCAACCATCGTCTACAACAATTTCAGGTCTTTATCCCCAGAACGCAACAGTCAACCCCTCTCATACTAGAAGTAGGTGGATCAAGATATCACTCAAGGACTCAATTAAAAAATGCAGGAGTCCTTCATGAGGACTCCAACTAGACACCGCCACCAGAATCACATGGCTGTGCACCCCCAACATGATGGGGGTGTTACCGCTAGATATTTGGCCCAAGTCTCTCAGACCCAGGAATGCAAGAAAACCCACTAGGGACAATGTACGATTAATAGGGAGAAGTTCCTCACCTCTCCCTCCTCCAGAGAAGTCCACAAATTTAACTTTATGGAAAACAATGATTGGAAAAATACCCTCGTCCATCCTAATTTTACTTCTCAGAAAACTCGTATGACAGGAACCCACCAATCCCACCAGATAAACCCGGTGGAGTACCGTGAACAAGAACATACACATGATTACAAGTTATTAGCCAGTTAGCAGGCTCGTTTAACTACATTTAATGAAGATCTCCAATATAATGTTGTGGAAACTGGTAAACATGAACGTACACCTATTTACAATCACCAATTATGTCAGAAGTATCTTCTGCTAGTATTGAATGAATTCTGTCAACCATACTTGGAAAAAAATATCCAGATGTCACATACACATTATAATTTTCATCATGCCTACGAACGGTCTTGTTTGGTATCAACCAGAGAAGTCAGTCAGAAATCTCCAATAACAAAATTGGAGTAGACCCAACTCTCTGCCCCCATGCATAATTACTGGAAATACTCATTGAATGAAAAATGAGGACAGTTATGGAAACATACACCTACTACCAATATGAAATGGACATATATTCTTGTTCTGGATACTGAAGTCATAAAACACATCTTATAAATGGTGAAAGGGTATACGCATATCCCTGCCCGTATTCTGGATGCATTACAAGATATTTTAACAACTACGTCCTTAATATCACGGGACTAGACACATAAATCTATCCCCACACATGTTATGACACATCAGCATTCCATCCCATAGTAGATACCTACCTCATTTCTACTCCAGGAGGGTCATGGGGAATACTCCCCCATATCGTATGGACAAGAAGATCGATAACATAAACCCTTTCCAATTAGAGGTAATCGGTCTATTATGATAACTAATCCATGTCATGCACATATACCAACCCATGATAACCCATTTTACCAGCATGTAGCCCCAAAAAAATATAATAGGTTGTCCAAGAAGAATTCTAGCCATGCATTGTTGGAAAATCATGGCCTAAGTCGTGATGCAGCTCCTGATAATGCTGTATTTATTGAAGCCCTCAAACATTTACCTATTGCTGCTCAAGATCCTATCCTATCATTACCGAATTATGGGAGTGGTATTTTTATTTCTGATGTTCCTCATCGGACACTTCTTCATGAAGGATTTCATTATTAAAATTAGGTCATTTCAGAGTGCCTATCTCTAAATGAGAGCCATGGAAATGCTCTGTGGGGCCAAAAGGCCAAGGAGCTAGAAGATTTATTCCTTGTTGTAATCCATTGTGGTGATCCTCCCCATGATGACATTCACTACGAGTTTCCTCTCCCCAGTAGTATTTCACATTGTCAAGACTATTCTATAATTTAAAATATATCAATGATAAATCCCCCTATCTTGAGGTGATTGAAAACACAAGGCCAGTCATGTTTGATGCCTTGTCATTGACAGGTGAAGCACTTTCTCAAGAAGAAGACGTCTTATGGGAATAGTCATCCTCCGAACCGACTTTAAGACATTTATCTTCTAATATAGAGAATCCACTCTGGTAAGATCATGTGGATAAACCTCTTGTGAAAGATAATGATGATGTTTTAAACATGAAGAAACAATTTTCTAATGGATAAATCCCTGTCATGTTCTACCCTTTGGAAAATTCTCAGTATAACATTCTAGAATTGACAGAAAAAGATTTCATTCATGACATTTTTCTCAACTTATGGAATACTCATCTTAATTTGAAAACCAAAGTCCTACCATATCATGAATATCAAAATCATTTAAAGGTAATAGAACGGTTTCAGTGCCAACATGACTTGGAATCTCTCTCAGTTTATCAACATCCAATGGATAAAAATAGTAGAGATCCCTTTAGTGAACATGTATCAATGCTCTAAAGAGGCCACACCAGTTAATTTCTGATTCCACATCTAATGTCTATTTCAGAGGATGAGGTTCATATTTAGCATTTCATTTCACTAGACTCCAAAATCAGAAAATTCCACCAAAAGTGATTTCATGCATTGTTATTTCCCAAGATCGGCCACAATAATTATGTTTTGTATGTAATCAAATGTATGCTTAGGAACATGCCTCAACAAGTTCTAATCAGAATCAGGCACAACGAAAAGCCATTTTTGAGCTCAATTTTTATTAAGCATATGATAATATTGAAAATGCATCCCGTTTAAGGGATTTTATGCGTCAGAGGATGAAAATATCAGAAATAGCACACCAATCTTCAAAAGGAGGTTATTTAAGTGATTTTTGGATGATGCACCCAGCTAATGTCCGAACCAAAATTTGCAAAATCAGAAGAGCAGTTTCACAAATTTCACCCATAGTAGTTCAAGAATCACCCTAGCATGCCAGGATTGGGATCATTTATTTAAAACATTACATTCATTATGTATTTTTCAATTATTTTAATAATAAGTACATGATTAGCCCCAGCCTGTAGGGATGACGACTTTTCACATTTTCAATTCCCTCCTCAACGGAAGTATGTTTTCACCCGATTAGGGATAAAGCCACAAGGAAAGAATAAAAATGAACTATCCAATGATTCCCTTCAAATTACTGTCTGCAAAATTGTTCCAGGGAATGTCTCATATTAAAGAATAGAGTCGCTTGAATGAAATAAAGGGAGACAATCTAGAATAAACACTGACCAAATTTCATTAATGCATTACACGTCAGGGAATGTCATTAACACCATTCTAGAAGATACTATAGAAAATAAGTCCAGTTCAGAGGAATCAAAATATGAAGTTCTTTTCCATAATATGGTACACAACAAGGAAAATGAAGAAGGTGTGTGTACCCGAAATCAAGGGATTTCCCATAATGTAGGTATGCTTTCAAATAACCAATTCCCCCTCTCTAAAATGCATCTTACCATGGGAAAGGAATAAAGTAATATTGAATCTCAATTTTTTTCTATAGAAGGTCAATATCTTTCACATTATGATAGATAAGCATAATAAGAGGAAGAAATGATGGAGTTTAAAAAACTCAATATAGAGTTACTTCAAAACAGAATTTCTGCTAGAGGTACTCCACAGGAATGTCATCAAGTTTCAAATCTTGTTGGAGCTCCTCAGCAAAGGGTATTAGTTGTAACTACATATGAAGATAATGAATTCTTTCTATTGGGTACACAATCAAGAGATGACCATATACATCCTGATACACAAGTTCCCATGGGTTATCCAAGGCAGATGTCAGCACCACCATTAGTGGTATTTCCTGTTGTTCCACCAGATCAAATTGTAGTTGCTATACCTACACAAAATCCTTCTCATCCAGATAATCACCAAATTCTTATGAACGCAATTGAGGGATTAAAAACTCTATTGGAATATATGGAGGAATGAAATGCACTAGTTCAACCGGAAAAGATATCTTACACTGAATGTGTGGATTCAATTCCTCCCCCACAAAATTTTGGGAATACCACATTCCCAGATTTTAATGGTTTGAGAGATCTGGAACCACACATAACAATTTTCGTTTCTTGTTGTGATCCTATGATGGGAACATCTCAAAATTAGAAGAAGTTACGCTTAGGGGTTTTGTGCAGTCATTACAACGATCATCTTTTCTCTAGTATACAATTTTGCAATCTCGATCAATTACATGATGGAAAGATCTCCGTCTAAAATTAATTCATCAATTTTTCTTAACGCTACCAAAGAAATAATTTTTGGATCTTAACAATTGTGATAAAATGAAGAAAGAATGAGTTTCATATTTCATTACACGATGGAATGGATTAACATAATCCTTACGTTTATCACTCCCTCATGAAGAGTTCATGCCAATCTGTGTGGAAAATCTTCATGATGAATTATGCACACCGTTGACCACTATAAAATAAAAAAAAGAGGGTTTTGAGACCTTACTTCAATCACTTAGAAGATAGAAGACTCTATTATAGAAACTAATGCTAAAACTGGTGTAATTCCATTAGCTCCGGAAGGGAGGATAGGAAATGAAAAAGATGCTACAGTAACACAACTTCAGGCACCTGTACCTTCTTATAATTAAAAAACATCATCACGACGAAGGGATCCGCTTCTTGAGCATCAACAGCAATGACCACCCTGTCAAGATGATCAATGAGATCAAAGGTGGTAACAGTATGACGAATAAAAGAATAAAGTTTACTCTTTCAAGAATGAACATGTTCCTGGTTACTTCATCTCATCCATAGAAAATAATTGGGTTCAGTTATCGAGGCCAAAGAAACCAAATAAATATGGATATGATTAATGTCTGAATTATTGTTACCTTCATCAAATGTTGGGACACCCCATTCAAAAGTTCTTCGTTTTCAAAGATCTTTTTTAAGAGATTTTAGACTCTGGACTAGTGAAGTTGAAATGTTCATCAGGTCAAGTGGTTTTTGTTACTGCTACCAATACAATGAAATAGGGAGAATGGAAAGAGGTTAAAAGTAAAAAATGTAAAAAAAATATGTTGATTGGATGATCAGGAAAATGACCAACTGGACACATGCTTTTTAATGAACACAGTTGAAATAAACAATTGTGTCTTCTGCCACTACTGCCATCGCAAAACCATCTTCATCAAATGGAAATTCCTCAATGAAAAAAAGTGATCATAAGGACAAAGAGCAGTCAGAAGAAGATGAGCTCATATCAGGACCAATGTTGTCCTTTACCATTGAAGATTGTATTCCATCTCGTTAAAAATCATGGGCACCACCCCGCCAAACAGTACAAACAGAATTAACTTGTCAAGAAGAATCATTGTCAGAGGAATAATTGGTCTTTGGTTTATTAATGTTATCCATTTAACATATCATTATTCCCAAGGTGATTCTGATTGTAGTGATCCAGAATTTTGTTTACCTAATTAGAGAACAAGAGGAAGGGGCCAAGGTCAAGGATATAGGGAAAGATGTGGGAATTCCAGAAACCATCATTTTAATTATACCCCTGCTCAAACCATACATGTGGAAGAAACTTGTGGAAGATCCCTTCAGTGGGCTCAATAGGAACAAGGAATTTTCTCCATGAAAGACAAGTTCAGTTATTACACAATTATTTTTTAAGACCAATTAAAATCAACACAATCTTCTTCTTAGAAAATGAATGGACCTAGTCAGTCTAATTATCCAAGTCCAATAGTATTTTCAGCTTCTACTTCGACACAGAGTTCATCTACATCAGAAGCAGCAACATCCAAAGAACCTAAAAAAGCACATCTCCATGCTGGGAAACGCATAACTTTAGACCAAAAGTATGATTCATTTAAACAATTGGACCATGTATCGGCTACGATGTCAATTTTTGATGTTTCAAATTTTTAAACAGATCTTCAAGAAGTAATCGTTGGGTCTTTGTTAATTCATCATGAATTTTAAACTGATGTTGCTGCTGATGAGGTTTACCATATAGAGAATTATCCTGAAGAATGTCATACAGTCATATATTTTACTGATGAAGATAAATATGATTTTGTGCATGTTAATATTATACATTTGTATTTGTATGGAGTGGTTAATGACATAGATATCCAACGATCCTTCATAGATAATGGATCTGGGGTCAACCTCATTCTCATTCCTATAATTCATTGATGGGGATTGAATGCATCTGATTTGTCTCATTCTACTCTAATGTTGCAAGGATATAAAAAGAATGAACAAGAACCATGTGGCTAGATAACACTCAACCGTTGAGAGATTCCTACCGCTTGCTTTTCAATGGTTTTAGCAAGAAACCCACTAGCCTTTTTAACGGGTGAAGGCTAGCTCACCGAAACACAAGCCTTTTAAAAGGAAAGGCTTGAAGAAACCTCTTCACACCTTAATGGTGGTGTGAAACCCAAAAGAAAGGGGGATGAGAAAAGGGTTTGGGGTTTGTAGGCACAAACCCAAATTTAAGCTCAAAATAAATAAAACAATGAAAAACCGTATTTGAGGAAGTCTTGGGCGCCTTTGATTGATTGGAGATGTTGAAGGCCGCTTCCAAGCTTCTTTGAAGGAGCTCCTTGGATGTGGAATTGGATGGAGCACTTGGGGTTCCCTTGGAGGAATGCACCGGAGGTTGGCCAAATGATGAGAATTGTGTACGTTGGCTTCACAAGTGTTCCGGTTAGTGTCCGGGGCTTCCTTGGCCTTTA
The DNA here is from genome assembly GCA_963277665.1 of Viscum album. NCBI lineage: Eukaryota > Viridiplantae > Streptophyta > Magnoliopsida > Santalales > Viscaceae > Viscum > Viscum album. Next base: position 2,077,070,040 of record OY728143.1, on the reverse strand, counting down.
TTTATAGGCATGGAACCCTTGGGGAGGCTTCGGAGCCGTTGGAGAAGTCCTCGGAGCCGTTGGAGGCCAAAAGAGGGTTGACTGGTCAAAGCCAACGGCTAGTTTGACTGGGCTACCGGCTGGCCGGTGCAGGGCCACCGGCTGGCCGGTGCCTTGGCAGAGGAGGAGAATTCTGGTCCAGGCTCCACCGGCTGACCGGTGCCAGAGCCACCGGCTGGCCGGTGGGCAGACAGTAGCTGGCACTGTTTGGAGAAGGTGCCACTGGCTGGCCGGTGCTGAGGCCACCGGTTGGCCGGTGGGGAGGCAGTAGCTTCCCTTTGAGTGCAGGTGCCACTGGCTGGCCGCTGGTGTGCCACCGGCTGGCCGGTGGACTGAATTTCAGTCCACTTTGCCTTCTTTCTTTCTTGGCCCAATTCCTTGGCCACCTGATTTGATTCCTATCAATCAAAAACACTTGAAAGAGGATTAGATAAATATGAGGGTGATTGTGATCATGAAAATAAAACCTTGAGGGGTACGAGAGGTACAACAATCTCCCCCTATTTTGATGATCACAATCACCAAAACAATTAAAGTAAAAACAGGAATTAAGGACATGCTTTTAAAGAATAAATTGAAAATAAATCAAAGCATGATCAAAAGGATTCTCCCCCAATCAATCAAGAAATTTCTCCCCCTTTGTGATTATCAAAAATAGCATGGGGCATAAAACTTGATTGAGGGAAAAAGAGATTTGAAAAACAAGATTTGAGATTTGAAAATCAATTGAGATTTTTGAAATTGAAATGAAAATTTGAATAACAGTTTGAATTGAAAGTTTTGAAGAAAATTGACTTTTGAAAATTGAAAATTTGAAACCAAATGTTGGAATTGAAGGTTTGAATAAAAAGTTTTGAATAAAACAATAACAAACCTAACTCCGCCTAAATAAAGCAATAAATCACCGGGGAGAGGGATTTTGAAAAGAAACAATTTTAGGCCCGGAGAGACTTGCTAGAAGGGATTTTTCAATCCATACTTGTCTCATGGCGGGTCTTCTCTTCATCGGAATAGAAAATACTTTTGGGTTGACCATACCGGGCGTTTTTACAATTACATTCATAAATAAGGTGCCCGGGTTTTTTACAATAGTTGAAAAATTTAAAACAAGAGCTCCCCCTTACAAAAACAGTGGGTGCATGGGAGGAGGAAGCTTGGTTGGTATAGCCAAGTCCATTGGTGGTTCGGGAAACGCGTTGGGAACCAAGTATATTGTTCAAATTTTGTTCCCCTTGGGTGAACTTAGCTAGGGTCTCCCTTAGGTCTTTGATGGTTGATTCCATAGAATCAACATTTGGGAAATTTTGGATTTTTAGGGAGAGTTCCTCCTTCTCTTTGAGAAGTTGTTCTTTTTCGGAGGAATTTTTTTTTGTAATTCTTTTTTAAAGCAACAAATTTTGAAGAGAGTTCATGAAAACCATTTTCAAGTTGGTCTCTAGCATGTGAGAGTTCTTCATAAGATAAATGATTAAAAGAATTTGAATTTGAAGAACATGAGGAAGAGGAATCGTAAGATGTTACCTCATGAAATGCCATTAGGCATTTGTTACCTTGGTCGCTCGAGGAGAAGGAGGAGAAGGCGGAGCTATCACTCCAAGATGCCTTTGAAGCCTTCTTCTTTCCCTTCTTTTTCTTGGCCCTTTTCTTGTGAAGTGGGCAAGCGGGTACGGAATTTTCGACGAGTTCTTGCTCTTGAGCGGGTTCTTGCTTTGGAGCCTTGATAGTACCTTCATAGGTTAGTTCTAACAATTTCCAAATATCATGAGAAGATGTGCAAGAAGAAATACAATTAAATACATTTCGGTCAAGCCCACAATGTAGAGCATTCATGGCTTTGCCATCAAGCTCGAAATTCTTAAAATCTATGGTGGTCCACTTAGACTCATCGGAAGAAGTGAGGGTAAAACCATGCATAAAAATTCTAAAAAATGGATAACCAATGCTTTTAAGAAAAGTTGACATGCGGGTTTTCCAAAAAGTATAATCGGCTCCATCAAAGAATGGAGCACGATCCAATGAGTAGCCCTCGGGGGCGAAAGAGGTAGATGCCATTACAATGGATCTTTGAATTTGAAACCTTTTAAGGTATTACTCAAATTACCCCTCTGATACCAATTGTTGGGCGGAAGAAAACAAGGGAAGTGATGGCAAGAGGGGGGTGAATTGCCTTTTTAAAAAAGATTAACAAATTAAAAATCAAAGTAAAGAATGCAGCGGAAATAAAGAGGCAATCACACAAGAAATTGATAACGGAGTTCGGCCAAAACCCGGCCTACGTGTCCGCTCCCAACTCAACCGTTGAGAGATTCCTACCGCTTTCTTTTCAATGGTTTTAGCAAGAAACCCACTAGCCTTTTTAACGGGTGAAGGCTAGCTCACCGAAACACAAGCCTTTTAAAAGGAAAGGCTTGAAGAAACCTCTTCACACCTTAATGGTGGTGTGAAACCCAAAAGAAAGGGGGATGAGAAAAGGGTTTGGGGTTTGTAGGCACAAACCCAAATTTAAGCTCAAAATAAATAAAACAATGAAAACCCGTATTTGAGGAAGTCTTGGGCGCCTTTGATTGATTGGAGATGTTGAAGGCCGCTTCCAAGCTTCTTTGAAGGAGCTCCTTGGATGTGGAATTGGATGGAGCACTTGGGGTTCCCTTGGAGGAATGCACCGGAGGTTGGCCAAATGATGAGAATTGTGTACGTTGGCTTCACAAGTGTTCCGGTTAGTGTCCGGAGCTTCCTTGGCCTTTATTTATAGGCATGGAACCCTTGGGGAGGCTTCGGAGCCGTTGGAGAAGTCCTCGGAGCCGTTGGAGGCCAAAAGAGGGTTGACTGGTCAAAGCCAACGGCTAGTTTGACTGGGCTACCGGCTGGCCGGTGTAGGGCCACCGGCTGGCCGGTGCCTTGGCAGAGGAGGAGAATTCTGGTCCAGGCGCCACCGGCTGACCGGTGCCAGAGCCACCGGCCGGCCGGTGGGCAGACAGTAGCTGGCACTGTTTGGAGAAGGTGCCACCGGCTGGCCGGTGCTGAGGCCACCGGTTGGCCGGTGGGGAGGCAGTAGCTTCCCTTTGAGTGCAGGTGCCACCGGCTGGCCGCTGGTGTGCCACCGGCTGGCCGGTGGACTGAATTTCAGTCCACTTTGCCTTCTTTCTTTCTTGGCCCAATTCCTTGGCCACCTGATTTGATTCCTATCAATCAAAAACACTTGAAAGAGGATTAGATAAATATGAGGGTGATTGTGATCATGAAAATAAAACTTTGAGGGGTACGAGAGGTACAACATGATTCATTTAAACAATTGGACCATGTATCGGCTAAGATGTCAATTTTTGATGTTTCAAATTTTTAAACAGATCTTCGAGAAGTAATCGTTGAGTCTTTGTTAATTCATCATGAATTTTAAACTGATGTTGCTGCTGATGAGGTTTACCATATAGAGAATTATCCTGAAGAATGTCATACAGTCATATATTTTACTGATGAAGATAAATATGATTTTGTGCATGTTAATATTATACATTTGTATTTGTATGGAGTGGTTAATGACATAGATATCCAACGAGCCTTCATAGATAATGGATCTGGGGTCAACCTCATTCTCGTTCCTATAATTCATTGATGGGGATTGAATGCATCTGATTTGTCTCATTCTACTCTAATGTTGCAAGGATATAAAAAGAATGAACAAGAACCATGGGGCTAGATAACACTCAGAACTCAGTTTGGAGATCTGGTTTCTAATTCATATTTTATGGTTGTTCGTTAAGACACAAAATTAAATATTCTGCTTAGAAGGCCTTGGCTGCATCAACATACAACCATACCTTCATCATACCACCAATGTCGGAAATACTATTTCAATGGTCAAATTGTAACATTTTATTGTGACAATGATCCATTCAAAACATGTGAATATCAATACATTGAGGTAGAGTTTTATCACAGAAAATTATTGAAGCCCATGACAAAGGAGATATCCAGAGTTAATTCTCAAAATGGACTAGAAAAGATCCTGTAAAATCTATTCATACATATGAGTAAAGATTTTATGTTACCCATAAATCAAATTTAATGGGTAAAACCAAATATAAATACTTTTCAAGTAACTTAAATAATGTCAATTTCGGAAACAGATACTGATAACATAGGAGAAATTATTGACACACCAAACAATGACGAAAGCCTGAATGGAGATGTTTTCATCTCATTTGCTTAACTACAAAAAGCCTCTACATTTTCAAATAGAATAAAATATGTAGTGGTAATGATATAGGAATACAAATATATTCATTTTAAATCCACCAATCCCTCTTATTTTCCACAGGAAGACTGTTCTTCATCAGTAGGGTCAGATATGGTGGCCTTTTCTTCGGGATGTTCAAATACTAATTTCTCCCCTAACAATGGAATTTTTTCCTCATAATATAAAATGCATGTGGAAATAGAAGAGGTAATACATAATGAAGAAGAAGAGAAAGATCTTGAGGATGATCTTAGAGCATTTGAAGAAGGTGTCTATACCACCGTATATGAAATCAGAGAAATAAATCTGGCTAAAATAGAAGATCCACACCCCACTATAATTAGTGTGGTGGTGACATCTGAAGAACAAGAGGTGTATAATTACTTTCTAAAGAAACATTGAGACTTATTTTCATGGAATTGTATATATATTCAAGGTCTTAATCATGATATAGCCACCCATCACATGGGATTTCCAGAAGAACATCATGGATTTATGTAGGCGGCAAGGAGAACCGAACTACCTTATTCCTCTAAAATTGAAGCTAAAGTTGATAATATTATAAAAGATATCTTTGTAAGGGAAATTCAGTATCCCAAATCACTGGCCAATGTTTTCCCAATGAAAAACAAGAATAGGAAAAATAGGGTCTGCATTTATTTCATAGATCATAATCAGCATTGTCCTAAAGATGATTTTCCAGTCCCGATTACAAAACTTATAATTGATGAAACAGCTGGCTATGACGATTTTTCCATCATGGATGGATATTTTGGGTTTAAAAAACATGTATGGACCTAGAGGATGAATAATCTACATCTGTTATATCTCATGAAGTTTTGTTTTGCAATCAGGTAATACCCTTTGGCATAATGAATTCAGGCGCAAAATATCAATGTACCATGCATCATATATTCAAACTATTCTAAGGGAAATTCTTTGAATGGATTGTGGATGATTTGTTGGTCAAATATAAAAAATTGTCCAATCACTTGGCGAATTTGGAGACTATATTCAATATTCTTCGACAACACAGTTTGAAGATGAATCGCTAGAAATTTTCTTTTGGGGTAACCTCAGGAAAATTCCTTAGCTTCATTGTATGAAATCGTGGTATCTAATTTGATCGTGAGAAAACAAAATCAATCCTTGTTATGTCACCTCCTTGAAATTCAAAGGAATTAAGAGGACCTAAAGGACACTAGGACAATATTCAGGGCTTTATCTCCAATTTGGCAGGCAAGGGTTTACCCTTCACCAGATTAATGAAAAAGGGATTCACATACCAATGGACTGAATATTTCCAAGAATTATTTAATACCATCAAGTAATATCACTTTAGTCTACCAATATTAATGCCACCTATTGATAGAAGACCACTTATGCTCTATGTGACAGCTTTAGAGAGATCATTAGGTGCCTTCCTCAACCAAAAGAATGATGCTGGGAATGAAAACAACCTTTAATATCTCAGTCACACTTTTCTTGATGAGGAAACACAATACTCAAATATTTAAAAGTTTTGTCTGGAATTATTCATTACATTTCAGAAATTGAGGCACTACTTGCAACATCATGATGTCCAATTGTTATCTTGTAATAACCCACTCAAATTTATCGTCATTATTCTTATGCATATAGGGCATGTAGAATGGTGTGCGGTTATTTTGCAACAGTTTGATATTTAGTTTGTTCCTCATTAAGCAATAAAAGGCCTAGATTTGGCCGATTTCCCTTCCAAGAATTCATCTGCGAAAGATATATCTTTTAATACTGAAATTCCTAATGAAAATGTCTTCTCAATTTATGAAAATTACCAAACATGGGAAATTTATTTTGATGGTTCATCTAGAAGTCCAACAGGGAAGACTCTACAAAACACTAAACTCAATAAGGTTAGATTAGGAATTGTCCTTATTTCCCCAGAAAAGGAATTATTACCTTCTTTTTTCCTATTATCAGAATGTGGTACCAACAATGAAACAGAATATCAAGCTATCATCACAGGTTTGGACTTGTCCCTTCTGGTGAAAATGAATCATTTAAATTTTAAAGGTGGTTTAGAATTGGTAATCAAACAAATCAATGGGGAATATTCTGTAAGAAAAGAAGAGTTAATCCCTTTGTGTGATTATGTCAGATAGTAAATGGATGAATTTCCGTCCGAGTCGACATTGTCATATGTACCGCGATAAAAAAATTCCCAAGATAATGCACTGGCTAATGCTGCTATATCCTTGGAAGATCCAAATCAGGATAAGATAAATATCAGCATAACCCATCGTCGTGTGGTCTCTTCTTTTGTTAAAAATAGAAGGGAATAAATTAATGAAATTTACCCTATTTATGAACAATATGGTCATACCATGGGATGGAGAACATCCATCATGGGATATCTTTACAATGGGTAAATTCCACCAGATAGGGATGAGAAAGAACAAATCTGGTGACAAGCGGCCAATTTTATGCTTTATGTTAGTCCAAACCACCAAAAGATCATTTACACATGAGGCCTTTATGGAATTATCCTTAGATGTATTTATGGAGAAGAGATAGTAGCTTTCATGAAATAATTACATTCAAAAGAATGTAGTGAACACCAATCTGGGCACAGACTCTTTGATCAGATCTGAAGTCTTGGATACTTTTGGCCATCAATGTTGCATGATTGTACACATTTCACTAAAATATCTCATACCAAACAGGTACATGTTAATTTCATTCATCCACCCAAGAGTTTCTACATACATCCAAATAATCATGTCCGTTTTCCACATGGAGAATGAATGTAGTTGGACCATATCCTCCAACCAATGCTAATAAGTTCATGTATATTCTCATTGCTACTGACGTTTTCTCTAAATGGGATGAGGTAATACCTCCCAAGGAAGTCAGAGCCAAAAGCATTATTAGTTTTGTAAAAACTAATATCATCACCAGATTTGGTGTCCATCATACAATTTTGAAATACAATGGCACCAATTTTTGTTCTAATGAAGTAGAAATGTTATATGAGGAACATAATATCAAATCCAACCCCTCATCTCACAATCATGCAGCGGCCAATGTATAGATAGAGGTCGTTAATAAAACCCTATCAAATATCCTCTATAAGATGGTCGATAAAGATAAGAAATCATGTCCGAATAAACTTTTGAATTCTTTGTGGAATTATCGGACAACTACTTGTACTGCTACCCAAGCAACTCCTTATTCATTAGTTTATGGAACCAAAGCAGTTTTTCCAATTGAAATACAATTGCCTTCACTTAGAGATGCAATCTATGATAAGTTGTCTGCATATGAAGGATCTCAAAAATAGTTTGATTAGAAATGATGGTTAGACAAGAGAACATTGAATACTTTGCATCATTTAGAAGTCTATCAGATTAGAATAGCGGGAAATTTTAATAGGAAAGTTCACATTAATTCAGTACTTCAAGGAAAATTGGCCGATGTTACTGAGAATGAAACCACCAAAACAAGAGCCAAATTGGGAAGGACCTTATTCCATACATAAGGTCTATTCAAATGGAGCCTATGAAATAATCTCAATGTATGTAGATCTTATCACAACTCAAACCAATGTGTGATTTTTGTATAATTAATTTGAGTATTTTTGTACAAGTTTTCCTTACTACAAGACATGGAACTGCATAGTACATCATCCTCACTACAAGACATTAAACTGTACAGTACATCATCCTCGCTGCAAGACATTAAATTTCAGAGTACATCATCCTCACAGAAATACATAAAACTACCCAATAAATCATCCTCGCAATAAGAATTTAAAATGCATAGTACATTTTCCTCACTACAATACAATAAACTGCACAGTACGTCGTCCTCGCTGCAAGACATTAAACTGCACAGTACATCATCCTCACCACAAGGAATTAAAAGGAATAGTACATCATCTTTGTTAAAAGGATTTAAACTAAAAAATACATCATACTCACTAAAAGTCTATAAATTCATAGTATATTATCCTCGCTGAAAGACTTTAAACTTCCCAATACATCATCCTCGCTGCAAGAATTTAAACTGCACAGTACATCATCCTTAATGAAAAACATTAAACTGCACAGTACACCATCCTCACTAGAAGATGTTAAACTGCGGAGTACATCACCCTCACTGTAAGACTTTAAACTGCAATATTCATTTCCTCACTGCATGAAATTAAACTACATAGTACAACCTCCTTACTACAAAACATTAAATTGATAAGTATAATATCCTTTCCACAAGACAAAAAACAACACAACCTATATATCCTAGTGTCATGATATTAAACTGAATAACAACCATAAGCATCCATGTTGCATAACGTTATAGTGTGTAACATCTTGTTCCTTATCCCATGACATTAAACTACATGAAATCATTTGTACAACTAACATTTACCCTATAAGATATTACAAGTTTCCATAAGAAAACGTCATTGACGTCATCACTACTTCTTAGTAGTACATGAGTCCCTATCTTTCCTATGGTGGAGTCTGATCTGCAAAGAGACCATGTTTCAAGAACAATATGTGGCCTGATTCTCATTTTAAATGAGATTTATAGAGACACCTAAATAAAAAATTTTGGGCTCAACCACAATAAAAAATCTTCTTATTATCTTTTCTCCTCCTATATATGAATCATATCTATACATATTGTCTCCTTAAGATATATGATTTGGACCTTATACCATTTTATGACTTAAAGATGCATTGTTCTCTCAGAACGTGTTAAAATCCCCCAATTTTCTTGTGAATCTCCCTTAGTGTGAGGAATGATTGTATACAGAACAATGTATGGCTTGATTTACATCTATTTTTAGATACACAGAGATGCCAAGATCTCCAATATTGGGCCCAACCAGGATAAAAAACCCCATTATTTCTTGTATTAGAATCAAATCTGTAGAGGAAGTGTTTTCTGAATTATTTATGACTTGATCCTTTCCCTAGCAAGACATATAGTGACACATGCCTATTATTCATCAACCTAGTTACAATATGTCTTTACCTTTCACATCAGTCCACCTTTATCCTTACCACACGACATTAAACTTCATGGAAATATAACACCCCATTCTTCATTTATGTCACCATTGTATTATAAAATAGACCCTTACTACTCCTTGTTTCTCACACCGAGCATAGCTCAAGTGATCTTAGGAATTTGGTAAAAGAATTATTTATGTATGCAAGGTGTTTCAATTACTACTATGGGAGAAAATTTCTTAACTGCATGACATAAAACTGCACAGTGCAATGTCTATATTGTATGACTTTAGACTACATGTCTTAATATTCATTCAGAGGAAACAATGAATGTCTCCATTTTGCATATGATTCAGATCTTTGTAAAGGACATCATACTCATGATCAATATTGTTTTAAATATTTCTCAAATGCATTGGGAATAACTTCCATCCATATTTCACACTCTTAATCTTGTATATTTCTAAATCCAATAAATCTTTCTTATGGTTATTTGGTGAAAAAGTTTCTAATACATGAGAGCTCCTCTGCCTGACTATGTAGCATGTTCCCTTAGGCGGCCTTGCATAAGTTTCCTACATAATTGGCCTATCAGTAAAAAGATGGAACTATTTGGATATTCATCATATTCCCTAGTTGGCTCTACATAATACAAACCCCATGATGGGTTTTACAAAATATGGTAACATAGTTCTTTATTATAGTATCTTTTTCCACTTTAATCATTGCTGACCATATACAATAATCTATATTTTAAAACAGTCACTATTGTATACGTGTCCAATTATCTTTTTCACAATCTGAATGTATTCAAGACCATGGTATAAACATTTCCCTCACTATGTTTTAGATGCACTATGAAATAACCTTGAAATCACTTGGACAGTTTTTATATATTGTTTCGATTTCTAGTTCTAATTGTATAACAAAAAACTACAGAATACATACCTCTTATGTATGGGTCAGATATCCAAAAAATTCTTATTCCTAGAATTATTTAGACACTATTGGTAGTAAATACCCCTTCCATATTTAGGTACCATTCTCCATAAATCAAACTCTATGCTTTGGAAAATATGAATCTTCATAATCATTATTTTTATTTTAGCTATAGAACATTAAATTTATAAGTTCTCTTTTGTTTGACTATGCACTGCGTGCCCATAGGTGGCCTTGAAAAATATGCCTACATAACAGTTCTGTCAGTCAAAAGATTACACTATTTAGATATGTAGCATGTTCCCCAGTTAGCCCTGCATAATACCGCCCCCATAACGGGTTTTTCAAATAATGGTAACTTCGTTCTGGGAAAAGACATACACTAATGATTTAAGCCCGTTTCCTCTTTCATTACCCAGTTTTAGAAATACCCAAATCACAATTTACAATTTCCAATTTCATTCATGAATATGATAGTATGTTTCGAAATGATTTATCAAAATAATTGGGAGATTTTTCTCATACCTCTGTTCAGAGATAAGGAACCTAAATTAAAGCCACCCAATGTCCCCACTACATGTCATAAAACTGCACAGTACAATGTACTCATTGCGTGACATAATACTGCACAGTATGATATCATAAATTCCTTTTTTTTATAAATTTTAACCATTTTTCATTCACCAAATATTTATAGAAATGGTTTTCCTCTTCATGACTTATGTTGGTCTAAAATATGCCTTTTTCATTATTAAAAATACATTCCAGGGAAAACCCACCCACTATGGTCATGAGTCACTAAAATCTTATATTCCCCTTTCGATCAATAGTAAAGTGTTAAAATTCAAAGAGATCCTTTTTCTAACTATACAACATGTTCCCTTATGATGTCTTGCATATGTTTCCTACATAATAGGACTAACAATCATAAGTTTCCACTCTTTGGAAATGTATCAAATACCCTAGTTGACCCTACATAACAAAGCCCACATAACGGTTTTTTCAAATAATGGTAATTTTTTCTCGAAAAAGTGTCCCCTTATGATGATACATCTTTAAAATTTGGTGACCATAAAAATAAGGGCCCAATATTCCCCTTCAAAATATTTAAATAATATTAAAAAAATTCTTAGCCACAGAGTTTTGATTGGGATCAACCATCAAAATTTACAGTCAAAGCTATTCGTCTTAAATACTAGCCCTTCATAGTCCAACATGCATGACCCTAAAAAACTAAACAAAAAAAGACTTGGTACCCATTATATTGATAACCCATGAAGGGAAATCAGAACAAAAGTCAAGTCCTATCTCACTAAACATACATTTTGTGTATGATTTAGGAAATAATGAGAAAATAAAAAAAGTGGTCGAAAGAAAAAAAAATTGTGGGGTTATCCATATAATTGAAGTAATAATCAAATTATTCTCATTAGGTCCCATGATATTATTTTAAAATTTTGAGCACATCATTATTGTTATTATAATAATGATTGTTTAACATAAAGGAATCATTATCATCATTTACATTTCATGTTGCAATCATGAAAAACATGAACTAAGATTTATATTACTGAAAAAAATTTATTCATTCATATGAAAATAGAGATCCATCCACCAAATGGAGCTTCTATATCATGTTATAGAATAAACTCTCAACATGAATTTTCATTTTTTGAACCGCTTTGTAAGCCTTATCATCTGCTTGATGATGTTGAGACTGTTCAACAACTCCAACCTCCTCTGCCAGATGAAGTTCTTCCTTAGTAATTGAAATGGAAGTTATCCCCTCTAATTGGTTTTCTCTTAATGTATGATTTAACTGACTCTTCTTGTTATGAGAATAATCCAGCTGTTGTTGATGATATAACAACTCGTTTATTGTTTATTTGATTTGTGGGATAATTTCTTGTGATTTCATTTTATAATTTTTCTCTCCCTGAACTACTGCCACTTGAAATCCCTCAATATTGATGAGAAATTTTGTCCCTTCAAAATCTTTTCACAGCTTTTGATTATGCTCCCATCAGAGAATAGTCTCTTTCATGGCATTATATACTGGCCGATAATAAAATCCACCAAATCACAATAAGAAGAATAATGTTGGGACTTAAGAAAAATGGGAAAAACATTAATCTAATGGATTTTCATCAATTATGCTCTAGATATTCCACCATGTGTTCTTCCGTGACATGACATGAGAATATTGAAACTCTATGTCTGAATCTGAGTCACTACAATGAGGTAAAATGTACTTTGGAAACAGGTCTCTTAAATAGATTCCCTTTCTACTTCTCTTTGGATAGTAGAAGCTTCACCTTCTGATCTAGGAGCTGATAAACCTAAATGATAAATCATGGTCATTATTATTATCAAATGGAGGAAAAAAATATTGTTCAAACAGCTTATTATATTTAACCAATAATAAGTTAGTTACTTTATTGGATTCATTCCCCATATTCTCAGCTTTAGGGTTTTGAGCTGACATTTCCTGAGAATGGTAATTTCCTTGAATATGATCAATTATTAAATTTTAAGTCATTGGAACATATCTTGATGAAGTATCCTCTGTAGGTATTTCTCTAGACCCAGTGAAAGGATATAATGGAACTCCCAGTTCTTAAAGATCCATTGCCACATTGTTTTGCAGATAAAGCTGCATAAAGTGAACTTTGAGGTAAAGAATAAATTTTGGGAACAAATTATGTATTGAAAATGAACTAATAGGAATATATTTCCTTGAAATTCCTCATGAAACTCCCCAAACACCTTTATGGAACTTTCAATTTCAATATTTGGATTATGGGTGGCCATCATTTCAGTGTATACATCCAGAAATGGTACGGAATCCTCACCATTTAAGGTAACCAACCCATGTTGTCTAATGCCCAAATTAGCTCCACTAACATTTTGTTCCATTGGATATTCCATTTCTATGACAGCATAAGGTCATTCCATGTTTTGGTTAACATCAATATTTGTATTAGATTTCCCTAGATATTCATTCTTTTCTTCTAGAGTAATAGGAATATCAGTGCTGATTATTTCAAGATCCATTGAAAAAATAAAATCATTAATGTATTTAATCTTACCATGGCATTACTCTCCCTCAGAATATCCAGGACAATTTATAGCTTCATCTTTTGACGTTTTATCGAATAAAATTATAGATTTGTCTACATGAACCCGGGTTTCCCCTAGAGTTTCTTTTTCTTCTTTTGAAGAATCAGCTCTTAAACCCTTGAGAGAGGAGAGAGAAATATATCCTACAAGAGGATAAAATGGGGTAACCTGAGTATATTGATTATTTATATTCCCTATGTACAGTATAAATTCTTACACCTTCAGTGAACAATTTGAATCCATCTCATTTCTCTCTTGCATTTTTGTTCAGAAGCTTGGGGAGAGTTTGAAACACTCATTTTTGCTGGGGAAACTTGAGGTAATGGTTGAGGACTATCGGTCGCTGTTACCCCAGTCATGATTATTGGTCCTGGAGAATGTTCTGGTGACCTGGGAGGATCTTTTTTTGTGTCAATAGGAGAGCATTCATGACCATTCTTAGGTGATTCGAGAATTTGTCCATAGCTTCCTTCTCTACATTCATGATGCACAAATTCATTTTAATCATGATTAATGATAATAAATGGTAAATAAAAGTTGAGAAAAAAGAAAATGGTAAATGAGTTCTCCTTATTAACATCAATACCCCATTCCTTCTCCGAGTCGATTATTACCCCTTTGATGACTCTTATGTCCAGCATATGAGATACTCATTTAGAGGCTGGGATTTTTTCATCAGTTGCATATATAAAAGCTTCATGTTCCGTAATATACTTCTGTACTTCAGCCAAGTTATTGTCCAGATTTCAATTAAATGGTTCCTTGATACCACCAATATCTTGTATTCGAATACCATGCTTGAAAAATTCCCATGCATCCCTATGATCACGAGTTACACCCTCCTAATGATGAATGGATGAAGGTTGTACATAGTGAAATCTTGGTGTGGTTGACTGTGGAGGAGATTAAACACCATCTGATTGGAGAACATCTTCAGGATGCCTTTCTTCAGAAAGTTCAATAGATAGAATATGAATCTATGTTTGATGGTAATGACTATATCACATGGGAGTTGGAGGTATTGCTTCTCCATCCATGGTCATCCTCGTATAACTCATGTGAACATGTTTTGAGGGATCTGAATCCTCTGAAACTTATGTATCATCTCCGGCCTTGGACTTCATACCATGATTTCTACGCACAAGATTTGTTGTATTTTCCACTTGATATATTCCTTTCGTCAAATCCACATGAGGATATGAAGAGGCCAAATCTTTGGAATACCCATATTCCAATTCAATCGATTCATCTAGTGTAGGTAGTGTAATTGTCAGTTTGGATACCTCTAATGAAATTAGGATCCATAATTATCGTGGTACCATTGGGTGTTTCTCTTGTGAGACATATGTTGGTGGAAAAGTGTCTTATTTTTTAAGGAATCTGAACTGATGAGAAAATGTATAAGGGACATAAGACTAATAGATAATTTTACCATCAATCCTATTTGATAATACACCATCCAAGAATGCCATCATATAAGATCTCAACTCATAATTATTTTCTTTACCATCATAAATAAATCCTCCAACTAGCGGGTTACCAAAAATAAAAGAAGTTGAATTCTCCTGAGACATTCAATGCCATTATCACAACATCAAGTGTAAATCTTAGAGGTTGAATACCAAAAACATTCTGTAAAAATGGGGTGAATCGACTATTAAGAACTCTAACTGAATTCATAACTGAGTATGAAGACAAATGTGCTTCAATCCATCCCCACAACTCTTGGAATAAACCTGTATTTCTAAATAGAGCCTTCCATTTATATAAATGCAAAAGAAGATGTTAAATTTTTTCCAATATAGGGGTTTCTAACCCAATATAATTCCATTCTACCAATTTAGCTACCATGATAAAAGTCGTTGACCTTACACCACCCCTGATTCATGGAATGAAAGCAAATAAATTCTTAACCACATAGTAAGGAAGGTAGTTAAGCATACTTTTTCATCTATATTGGGTTTCACATTATATCCCAAGTGCTTATTGTAACCCAATTCCTGCGTAGGCCAATATGTTCCTGAACTACCCCAGTTATCTACAGAAGGATAAACATTAGGATGTCTACAAGTTGGACCATTCACTGTCGTTGGTTCTGAGAAGGCTTCCATCCACACTTTTTCATGGATACCTTTCTTCTATTTTGGTAAATTCTTCGCAATATTAAATAAATCATGGGCCATTGGTGGTGTTCTCATAGAATCACCCCATTTCTTAGCAGGCATAATGAATTCATCATACATTTCCCCAATAATAGGAATCTTTATTATTTGATATATATCTTAGAGACTAATATCAACATCACCGTGCATCAAATGAAAGGAATTCGTTTGTGGAGTCAAATAGATTAGTAATTCATGAATGAAATAATTTTTTATAAAAATAAGTCTTCCCAATCCAGATAGAATCATAGATATGAATGTCTGATAACACATTCATAAATTCTACACACGTCTGACGTATAAAAAATTCCCACATCCACTCAAGTATGATACCTCCTCCAGAAAAAAGACCATAGTCTTTCTTCCAATCATTAGATTGGTTTTTAGAGAAGCCCGAAAACTGGAGTCATAGTAATGTGGTCTTTTAACTACAACATGATCCTTAACATCAAGGGTACAACCACTATGATGAAAAATACAACTAATAGGGAATGTTCCTTGTACTGAAACCCCCTTGCACTAATCTTCATCAAGTTATTGTTGGTGTATTTAAGAAACCAATTCTTTGGAATGTAATTCTTAACAGATTGAACATGTGTGTCTTGCAAAATCCCATTCCCTTATAAGGGAATGTATGGAATTTGTATAAAATCACGCTGATATGGAATTAAACCCTTCCACAACCCCGGGAGAGTACTTTTAATAACGTCAAAATAGTCTGGTCTGACGATCTTCATCATTTCATTTCAGCGAGCCTTAGCTTCTTCAGTATGGTTCAACAAATGAGTGATTATTTCCTACAAAGGAATTACTAAACATCCAGGTCATAATTTTAAAGAGGAAATCAAAATTTTTGTAAAGGACACTATTCACGTAGGTCCTTTGATGAGGTCCTTCACGTAGTTCCTTCAACAAGGCCTATCACAAAGGTCATTCGCCAAGGATCCTAGCGCAAATCCTTCAATTGGGTACTTAGGAGTATCTCTATCAAATAAATCATTTTACCATGAAGCAATTTCAAGGAAATTACACAGGAGTGCAATGCAATGAAGCTGGGTGAACTATCTATGAAATGTGAGCTGCAAAATTTTGGAGAAATCAGAGGTGAAAAATAAACATCAAGGTAGAGACCTATTTATAGGAAACTAAAGACCTTCATGTAACAAATGCGCTCAATTACTTCACGTCATACCTCAGTGAAACACCTGTGCGGAAAACCCGCGCTGTTCAGTAATCCATCCATATTCTTTTTACCAAACATTAACCTTAGGACTTGACCCTATTTGGATGTTTCAGATATAATCCAGAGGGGGTGGGATTTTATGGACACTACTTGAGAAAGTAACAAAAAATACTATGAAGAGAACTCTAGATATTTCAGATCCCAAATTAAGGTTTGTAGAGTGAAAACGAAAATAAAAATACACCCAAATAGATTCGTGATTGACTAGATTCACAGTCCTACGTGGTGGAGATGCGCAGCTGACCTATGTGGATGACCTACGGGGCAGAGCTCTACGCCAGAATATGTTTGTGCACCTATGAAGATTACCTATTCGGAGGATCTTCCTAATGTAACTATGTGGGAAATTTTTCTTCATCCATGCCTCATCTGTTCTTATAAATAGATCCTTTGGCTCCCCATTTTACAATATAAAAATTAAAAGATACTCTCTGAAGCACCCATTGAATAGTTATTTCTCTTATATACCACAAATTTTCCATGGTAGCTCTCTAAACTACGAGATAAGAGATAATTGAATGTCATAAGCATATTTTGAAATTCATTTTTAATGTTTTACATAGGTTTGGTTCTCTTATGTAAAAAATATTCTTCAGTCATCATTCATGCCTGCGTGGCATACCAACGCACCATACCTGCACAGTATACCTATGCAGTAAATCGATGTGTGGTACCTACGTGGCATTCTTTCATGAGGGACCTACACGACCAACTCAAGTACCCTTTTATAAATCCAGTCATGACATGGTATCTCCTTCCTTGTTTCCATTACATGAAAGGGACTATGTTTAGACCTCCTCCAAAACCACTTGACTTATCAAACCTCTAGAAAAGTCACATCAGCTTGTATCCTATTTGAGATTGTATTTCCACAGTCAAATTTTTCCTATAATTGCTTTACAATGGGGTTAGGATTCATAAAATGTCTGTGAGTTTGTATATCCATGGACACATGGACATTTCTCCCATAAATAGTGTTGGGAAGATCCATGTTTGGAGGAGGGTTTGGTCTTGGCATCTTCTTTCTCAAAGAGGTGACCTGGAACCTCAGGTCTCTAGTAGGTAAGGTACACTTCACCCTTGCTTTCCCACACAAGCATTGAAAAAGTCTCCCTCTGTTACCAGGTTCAATTTTAGGGAAACTATCTTGGTATAAACCCCCTACTTTTACCCCTTCCTCCTACCATTGAACCCTTGTCCAATGTGAAGTGAATAGAGGGAATGCTATTCACATCACCCCTTTCCACGGTCACCTCAACCTCATTCACCTTGGATATCGTAGGTGCACCATCTTCCACAAACAAAGGAGGAAAAAATTGTAATTGTAAATGATTTTTTTTGATATTTTGGACATTATTTTATTTCTCATACCAAGAATGACTCACATGGGATTATAGATTTTTCATAATCACAACATTTGAACAACCGAAGGAACTACGAGAATGCTGATTTCTGTTCAAACATGGTTATGTAGGATGCTCTTTCCGGGCCCAAGCTCACCGAATATCCACCTTAGGAATCCAAACCTAATTCCCCCAATTTGGTCATCCTCCTCAATAAAAAAGCCTGATATTAAATACCCAAATAATTAAGGCATCCTTTTTAGGATGTAATCCCAAAATCATCTCTCTTAGAAGACCATACACTCATATGATATTTATTGAATTATGTGGGATTTGATTCCCATTAATATGGGATACGTAGGAAGCCTCCTGGAGGTTCAAACCCAACACAACAAATAATCCCTGTTCTCCTTGGGCCATATTACCAATAGGGTCTAATCCTACATGGAAACTTATGTCCATTGAAATTTTCCTTGGGCTGCTTCATCATAAGTCCCACAATAAGTTTCAACTAAGCACCTTCTATATAGATGTCCTTATCACATGACCATAAACGGTATGATGTGTCTGATTTAGTAGAACTGAAATACGAGGGTTATGATTCCTTTCAAAAGGATACATAAGTAGCCTATTTTTTTGGAACAATCCCAAAATCAATCCAAAACATCATCTCCCAGGATGAAAATAAAATTCTAGAGTTCCACACTGAGTGGATTAAAAACCAGTATCATCACGAAAATGATTAATAGAATCTATAATCATTATATTAGAGGATACCATTGATGGAAAACCTCTAATACACATAGATATTTCCATTAATAGAGATCCTTGAATGCATACTGATGATTCTAAGTTTTAAACATGGTAATAAGTGATTGTAAAATCCAACTGATACTGATGATGTACTTGGTGAATTAATAAGGATTCGTGAAAATATCTTAAATTTAAAAAGAGTGTCTTATAGTAGATAATAATTCCCCCAAAAAAGGGTGTGATGAGTCTGAACTCCCATCCTCTTTACCAATGAATGTTCTTATGTATCGTCAAGATCAAACATAACGAACACCTAACTTTATAAAGAAAGTCCCCATTGGATAAAGAACTGTGGGATGTTTCCTTTTCAATAAATATATCCAATGGATACCGCTTGTAAATAGTGATTCTTAAAACTAAAACACATGTTTCAAATAACTATGAAACAATGAGTCTTATGGAGATGTGTTAGAATTGTAATAGATGAAACCTCTTATTGAAAATGTTGTTGGAGTGGCCGCGCAAAATCAAATGGAAATGTTTGGAGAAATTCATAAGATGAAGGGAACATATCAATATTTTCTTCCATGAAAATGAACACATTCTTCATCGGGATTCAAAATGTATTTCAATTAATATGAGTTGAGCACATGAATAAATATGGATTCATATGATCTCCATCATTTAAATATCTTAAACACTTATTTTATTAAGGTTTTGGATAATTTTTAGGATCCAACTAATTGAAATTTTTCATGAAAGAGTAGATCTTTCTTGCATGTCCTCACTACATCACCAATTATTTTTTGGACAAATTCACATGAATAGGTAATATTGTCAAAGGGGTTATACATGTTCTCAAGTGGATCATGTGTTGTGTATGACCCATTCATATGACCATTTAATCATCATGTGATCATGTGTCTATTTTAATGTTACACAATACATGTGAATTAGTCACCTTCTATTCTTTTTATCATAGAAAATAATACCCCCAAATTGGGTACTTATTTTACAATATATTTTTGAATGTTCATTTGGTTGGAGATAAAAACACCAAGAACATTTTATTTAACACAACACTATGTTTGATAGCTTGATTGACATAGAACGTTTAGCTTAAAATGAATTATGATAAATTATAAAGTATTTCATAATGGGAGGATTTAATCAGGATATCCACATTTTGAAAAATATTTATGATGTTTTATAAATTTAATATTTATTAATTCATTCATTGTAAAAATGTACTCAATTTTCTATTAAGTTATTTTATGATTCGTAATTATTTTTTTAAAAAATGGGATTTCCAAACATTTTACTCATGATAATTATATTTATCTTACATTATTTTTAGAAATTATTTTATGTTAATTTTTATAATTTCTATTTTATAATTTCAATATTAACACATGGTTATTTTTTAATTTTTTTTAAAAAAATTATATTTCATTGAATAGTGAAAAATCCTATTTTTATAAAATTTTCCTTTGTTTTCACTAAATAATTTCATTTAAAATCCCTATAATGTTTTTAATTTTATATTAATGTAATAGAAGTATCCAAAAATAGATATATTCTAAATAGCTAATGATGAATAAAAAATATACTTGATTTTGTAATAAGATCAATTTGGAGCTTAAAAAACATTTCTATAAAAACAATTTTAACATATGAATTGATTTTTATCTCAATTAAATTAAACCAACACATAAGGATTTTTTATTTTAATGAGATTTATAGATTATATATTTAACTTAATATTTTAATACAAAAATAATATTTCTTAATATTCATTGAATGGATGAATGTTCATTTTTACCCTTAAGAATTCATTTTTGTAAAATAGAATTTAATTATGTTTTATGAACATATTTAAAATTAAAATTATACCACATATAGAAATAGAATCTAGTGTATTGGATTAAATATATTTGATCATTAAAATTTATATAATTTCATATTTTAAATAATTTTTTTTCATGATGTATAGTAAAAACCATAATTTTTTATTACCAGAATTAATGATAAAACATGTTTACTAAGGGGTGGGGGAAAAATTTATTTTAGTGGTACTACAACCTAATCATATATAATTACTATTTTGGATATATTTAAACTATATAATATCTTACCATTTTTTCATTTTCATTTCGATCCACTTTCTCATGAATGTAACCTTATATTATTGGCATCTTTTATGTAACTTCCTGTATGTCCCTACCATCACTTATAAAACATAACATCTTATCCTATATTATTTACTAATTTTCTCCATATATCTATACCAATACCAACTAAAAATTAATACTAAATTACTTTTTTTCATCCTAGATCATTAGGTCAGCTCCTAAGTCTATCCTTTCAACGATTAATGCATATGAAAAAATTGGAATCTCAATGAAGTTGGATAAATCTTATCTGGGTTCTTTAAATTTTCATTGATCTTAAATATACTACAAGATAGTGTTTACATCATAAAATTAAACATATATTATGATAATATAATGATATTTGATAATAATTATTCAACAACCATTCCCCAGCGACTTTAAAAAATATGGAAAATGGAATTATCACTTGTGCATACGTATGGACTACCAATGCACATAGAGATATGATTCTTTTTCCATAAACACATTTTATGGGTGGTTATTATGAGGTATTTTTTGTTTATAAATATATATTATATTTTTGATACAATAATTATCCTAAAATGGTGAAATATAATTCTTAGTTTCTTATTCCAACCATTGAAAAGTGTAAAATATTACTTATGCCTATATATTGGGGACCATCTCAATGATGTGATGAAATTATTTTTTCATATCCACTTTATTTGATGGTTTATAATTGTTTATATAATCATTAAATATTATTATTAAGAAATGATTAATAATTTTTCTATTATGTAACCATGATCAACGATGAGGGACCACAATAATGAACTAAATGACACATGAAAAATTAAATAGTTTACACATAAAAATGATGATTTGAATAACTAATTACTAATAAATGTGTACTAAAATGTTATAATTGAAATATATATAATATTATATATATGAATAAAATTATTTAATATAAATTTCAAAAAAATTAGTATTCATTATAGGTGGTTTGATCACATATGAAGAAAGATAGACTTGATATAGAATTTTACAAATCAATCTCAATTTTTCCAAGACTACTTATGCATAAAATTATGAAGATGAAATTGGTTGATTATATCTCTCTCATGTCATTTGTACTTTCTTATTGTTTGTTAATTTAAAGAGATTACTTGTAAAGTTTGGTTTTCCTCTCATTATGTTCACAAGATAACAAAAGGTGTTTCAATGGAAAACAAACTTTATTTATATATATGATCAGAAATATTTTACATCCACATACATATTTTGTTTAAATTTGTTTCAATTTTTTTTCAAATGTTTATTCCTTGGTGAAAAAATCACTAAAATATATGATGATGAAAAACATGGATACAATGTATGAAAGAGGGAAATTTATTAAAATCATATTCATACAATGGGATGATATTTTCTACTAGGTTCTCTATCAACATAATTTCATTGATATATTATGTATTAACAAGACCATTTCTTCCCTATTCGCCTTGCGATATGAATGGTTGATTATATGATAGATATATACCAGTTGTTTGTAGAATACCATCCATCATGTTCGGAGAGGCTACTCCATATTAACCAACCCATGTCAAAGTGCTTACACGATGGTAGTTGAGTCATATTCAATCCATATTTTATTCCATACTTTCATATTGACGATACCAACAAGAATAATTATGATATACACATCTACTTATAATGAGGAAGGAAGACCACATGTACTGTATCATCATCCAAGAATATGGACATTGTGACTTATGTACATTATTCCATAGCCTGCAGGTCCTAGGATTCCTTTTGACTGAACATAAACATTTATTTCGAACAATCTAAGGAGAGGGGTATCCAGATGACTTCCAAAAAACCATTCAGATGACCGAATTTTCCTTTAATTTCAACATGATGAAGAATTATAAGAACTATGGTAGAATTATAGAGGGAACCTATTTACAAAATTCCATATTCCTTGATAACAATAAAGATCTTCACCTGAGATGCATGAATATTGAAAATATTATTTTTGGGACTGAGAAAATTTATTCCCCCCATTTGGCATGAATATGTTTGGAAGAAATAGTTATTAAAGGATATAAAATTTAAATAGTGGTGTCCATAGCTGTTCATCGTTGACGTTATATAAAAATAGTGTCTAAGACTATCAATATGATATTATAAATTTCAAATATATATTTCCATATTTCATAAGAAGTATTAAAAGACAATAACAGGTGGTGAAAATATTCTATGTGATGATGACACATTTGAAATTTAGTATAATGATGGATACAAAATAATTAAAGATAGAAATCAGTGGGAACTCTAATGTGGGATATTATCTAGACCATTGTGAAAATGGAGGGTCTAACCAATTGTCTGTTTAATCTCATTTACAAATAAAATCATGGTTTTTATTAATGAAATTATGATTATAGTAATGTTTAGAGTTTAAAACATCATTATAAGCTGATTCCCCAACCATAAAATCATCAATATTGATAAAAGGGTAGTCGTTAATCATGGTATTGATCTTATTAGGTAAATAAAAATTTAGATAGTGCATGAAACTTTTTATGAAGATATAAATATATGTAAATAAATGAGTAGATCATGTCATAGGTATAAGAGTGAAACCATTCTAGTTATACATCCAAAATTTCATGGAAGTTTCATTATTAACAATCTATCTAGAATGAGTCATAATTTTATAAAACTATTTCTTAGTGGAACACCAGATATAAGAGTCAATATATAAAAATATTCATTTTCTCATATTGTAATAAAATCCTCCTAGAAGTAAATGAAAGGCAACGAATTTAGTTTATATAAGGTTCCACATGTGTTTATCGTGAGTAGATTTTTTAAAGAGGAAAATGTTCACAATAATTAGGCCACCATTATCGAGGGGTTTACAATAATTATTCCAAGGAATATTGTCGTGTTTCACTTTAAGATTGTTGCCACTCCATAGAATGTTTTTTAGTATACTTCTAATCTATGTAATTAATTATATTGGACATTTATGAACCATCATTGAGTAATCCATTTTAGATATAATTGTATATTTGTAATGAAAAAAATGTCCTAAAAACATTAATGATATTCTTTTCAAAGTAGAGAGTATATTGTTAATCAGTTTGACTATATTAGAGATATAAGTTATTTTATTATTTCCCCTAAAAGATATGACCTACATGGAACATGAAGTTGAAGGATCCTAATTTTATACCAAGTTAATTTATAATACAATCAATTTAATATATAGGATATATTTTTTCTAGTGAAAATTGATGATTTATTCCATTTTATTGATTAATAATACACATATTTATTGTGATGGAAAAAATATTTGTAATTTTAAATATTTTTTCCCATTAAATGAATAAAATAATATCATCCACATACAAAATATGAGATTCATTAGACATGTTTCTATAGGAAATTCTGGGATTAATATTACCTTCAATAATAATATTGGTTATAATTATACTAAGGTGTTCCTCCTAAATAACAATTATTATGGTAGTGAGAGTGTCTCCCTATCAGAATCCTTTAGGGAAATAGAAATAGAAATTTGTAGCACCATTAATAAAAGAATAAATGTGAGCTTAAGAAAATATTGTTTAAATTATTTTTATCAAAAATGATAATAAATCCAAATATGTTGAGGACCTTGAAATGAATGCTCTAGTCTATAGTGTCAAAATAATTTATAATATCATAATTATTGGAAATGATTTCCCCTCTATTAGTACTATTTCACATGTTTTTACTTTCATTGGAAATCTAGATGAAATCATGGATGTTTCTTCCATTAATGAATCCAAATTGGTTCTAATATAACATTTTCCTTACAATGGTAGGAAGACTATTAGCTAAAAGTTTAGAAAAGTTTTTATAAACAATGTTAAAGAGAACCACGGGTTTGATGAGATGAATTTCCTAAGCAATATACACTTTGAAAATAAGGGAGAGGAATTTATTATTAATACCATAAAGAGGGATTACATTAAAATAAGGATATATCCATATTAGAACCATCATATTGAACAATATCCCAATAGTGTTGAAAAAAAGTAGAAGTGAAACCATCAGTACCAACGGAACTAACATTTTTTTCTGTAAATACCACAACTTTAATCTCTTTCTCTATAGGAATAGTTACCAGGGGAGTGTTTTCATAGTCACCCATTATTCTTGGAATGATTTCATGATTTATATCTCTGTTAGTATGAGGTCCATTAAGGTTGTTGTTAAAGTAGGAGAAAACATGATTGGCCAAACCTTCTTCATTATCAGTGATGTTATCCCCATATTTAAAGAAGGTAAGGGATCTAAAGTATTTCCTAGATATATTTAGGAAATTTTAGTGTTTATAACTTCTATAACCATCATTTTGGTAGTTAGTTTTGAACATATCATTTTGATGATTATCTTTTAAGGAGAGAGGAGAGTTTTTCTTTTTAAAAATTTCAATTTATTTTCATTCAATCATTTGCAATGATGGTGTTCATAGAGTAAACCAAAATTTGTTTTAGTGTGTTTTCTTAGGTATTAAATTCATTATCAGTTTCATTATTTCATTTTTTAAACCAAGATCTATCCTTTTCTTTAGAAGTTATATTTTTATTATATCGGATAATGTATAATTTTTAAAATTCATAGAGTTCTAGGTGTCCTTGAAAAAACATTCATAATAAACAATATTGGCCAATAATTTATTAAATATAAGGGGAATGATAAATTTTGAAACAATAATATTAAGAAAAACTAAAATATGGTGATTGTCCAAATTTAGTCTAGGTAGGGCGAGGTTATAAATAGTATACCAGTTATCAAGGGATTATCTATTTGTGAAATATCTATCATGTTAACTAGCCATAACCATATTATTATGTCTCCTAAACCATGTATATTTAAATCATACTCTATTTATCTAAATTATATTTTTTTATACATGTATATAATTCCTTAGAATAAATGATGGAGTGATAAGTATCCATATTTTCACTGGGTACAAGAATAGTATTGATGCCTCTTGAGATGATCCAAGGTGCTTGGATATTTTTTCTAAATATGAAAATATGTTCCCTTGAGATCTCCTATCATGGGACCTATTATTATCATAAATAAATGTGTGGATGATATGTGAGATTTTCAAATTTGTTTAACATGTGAAATATTTAGTTTCAATATTATAAACATGAACATTTCTTATGGAAGAGTGAATGCATATCCAAAGAGAATCCACTGAAATATTATTGTAATTATCACCAAAAAATAAGTAATTTAATTTATATAATCTTGTAAAAATAGAAGATAAATTATTTTAAGACTCATAAATAGATAGAAATATTTATTTATGCTTGAATAAAAATATATATAATGTTGTGGCTGTGTTTTTGTTTTTCATACCTTGTGAATTTCAATTAAGGATATTCATTTAAACATGTGTTTGGGGATTTTAACAACTTTATTATAATTAGTAGAGTCCTTCCCCTTTGGGGAATACTGGTGGGCCTTGATAGACATACCTTTGATCTTTGGTTAGTCCCGGTCCTTCTTGACTAGGGAATATTTAGGAGAAATAATATTATCAAGTTTACATATCTTTGCCTATGTCTGAGTATTTGGTTATTCATTAATGACTTTAATTGGTGACTTATTATATTTTATGAATATCAAAAATACTATAATCAACATCCCTGTAAGTAGGTTTTTTTCTTTATTCTCTTTCAGAATTTTGTTGCAAAAATCATTATGAATATGGTTAGGTCATGGAGACCTCATATTTCCTTTATGGGGACTTTTTCCCTCAACCATTAATTGTTTATATGTTCATTCTAGATGTTTCACTTACATATACAGACATGGTTTCTTCTTATTGATATTTTATGGTGTATCCAAGATCTATGCTTCTAAAAAATTTATTTTTTTATATTGTGGTAATGTTTAGTGTGATAAATGACCACAACTTCCATTAGTATTTTAAACTCCTGAATTCTTGTAATACTCATTGATTCCACATCCCTGTCATTTTTTCCAACCGTAGAATCTATGGGGACTTTAGCAGGTCCCTGATGTGTGCTTTTTTTTCTAAGAGATGGGTCATCTTTTCTTTTCATCATAGTTATAGCATGTGAAGCATCAGATCTATTTCTGTAATTATTGCTATAATTATTGTGGATCTCTATTGGCGGGGAATGACCTAGAGGTCTTCTTTACATGTCTACACCAGTAATATATCAATCAGTGCGAAAACCTTCAGGTTTTGAGTTCACATTTACCCCGGTATAAACAGGGATAATAGTGGATCCATAATCATCCCTAGAGTTAGAGTCATTGACTTCAAATATTCTTTTAGTGGAGGATTTTTTAGTGTCATCCCCAGTCCAAGAGATCATTTCGGTTACCTAAGAAGAGGCATTAATATCAATTTTTTTTGAAGATTATCCAATAATGAATCAATGATTATCATTCATGTTATTTTATTTAAACTCTTCAGAGGGCTTGGACTCTTCAATTTATGATTCTTGGTGAGGCATTTTAAAAGTTCTCGTGATAAGGGTATAAATTTCTTAAGCAATACATTTGTAATCATTTTCAATCTCTTCATTTTTCAACCAAGTCATCACATTATTGTCTATAGGGATCCATTGAAGTGGATGGATCAAAAATATTTTTAAACCATATTTCATTTCATATCATGGGGGGATAAAGCTTCTACAAAACATACACTTTATCCTTCTAATACCTCTTATTTTTAGTACCTTCCTTATCAGTGGGTTGATTGAATTTTTTCACCATTATAAAATTCATGATGGAGTGTCAAATAATCATGAAATATTCACAAAAGGGTGGATTATACTCATATTCTACCTTGAACTCAGTTCAGTAATTATTATAACTAAACTGATGAGATTAGGTAGTATTAATTAAAAATTTGGTTCTACCTTAACTATTTTATATAGACCAAAATCCATACTTATTGTACATTGTTCAATATTTTATTGGATTTCAATGTAAGAGGTTATATCTTTCCAACATTATTTTTTCCAAAAAAAAATTATGTCCTTGATGTCTAACCCAAATTTGAGCAATATAGTTTCTATTGATCAATGGTTTGAAATCAAAATCCCAATCTGATAATAAAAGTATACCAGGTTTTTGTTTAATGCTGTTCATTTTCCATACCCAATCAATGTATTATTGGGAGTTCCAAATAAAATACCATTTCTAATTCAAACTAATTTTCATTTAGTTATTCCCCAATGTGGGTGATTCTATGCATGATTTTAGGAACCCGCCATGGTTTCTCCCATTTTAGATATGAAATTCAGCCAAGTATAGACAACATAGAGATTTGTTATCTTTGATGAAGATCTTTTGGATCAACATCGATCACAAAGCCTCTACCATAATACTTTTAAAATAGTAGATTCATTGATGAGTAATATTTTAGTATGTTGAAACCCTTAAGATATTTAATAACATATATCCCATTGGATTTTTCATGCGAATCTTGAGTGGAGACATCATCAGGAAGAGATTTTACCTCCTCTACATTAGGTGTGGTTTATTAGAAGGATCTCTCCCACTAATGAAAAAAATGGCCAAGAAGATCTAGATATATCAATATAGAATTCATTCATCACCGATTTGTTTTTATAAACAGGGTTCGGAATGTGACTATCCACAAGGTCTCTCGAGGAGCCACAATCACTCCACCCATGAGACCACATTGGATCCCCTATTTTCAAAATGTTTACTTACAATTTTGAATTGTCATAATATAGTCAACACATTCATTTTTTTAATTTTTTTAAAAATTATTAAAATGAACCTTCTCATCATTTTATGAATGTGGTAGTTTTTAAATTCATGAAAAAAATTGAATGAAATAAATATTTTATCGTATACGATATAAACAATTTCTCAGACATTGATGAATTATCATTACTTTTGTTATTTCATCAAATGTTTACCTTTTCATTTTCAGGTAAAATATTTAACTAATTTTTTTTAAATTTATTAGATTTCAAGTAACATATTTTCAAACAAAAATTATATTTCCCTCAATAAATTTTATGATGTTATTTTGAAAGTAATTTCATCAATAACATCATCTTAGGATGTCTTTTAATCATTAGACAAAATATGATCCAATGTTACCATCATTATTTTTCCCCTAATATTTCTTGATTATGGGGATGATATATATATAAATCAGGTTTTATTTTCCATGGGGTATACTATGATGTAATGATAATTATTTTCATTCCCCTATGGAAGGCATACGAATAAATTAGAATTATGTGATGGGTCATTTCATTATATCCCTAAAATTTATTGGGTAAATATTAATGTTTATTGATCTCCCACGGTATATCATAAATTTTACTAGTATCAAAATATGGTACAAAAAAGGTTATCAAAATCCCAAAAGTTGATATACGATAAGTTGTCTGTTGAATCTAGACATCAGTATCCTAGAGATGATATATAATTTCTTATAATGGAATAAGATACATGGGATATCCTCTTGAATGACAGGTCAATTTATTAGTCTTGATGATCCAAATACATAAATGATTCTCATTTTACATAGTAAAAATAAAAAACATAACATATGATACATTATGAAATACTTGATATTATTCATAATACCCCTCTTTATATCATGGGGAAGGAAAAAGAAATAAATGTTGGGCTTAGATACTATGTAAATGTTTTTAAGAGGAATATATCACTGGAAAATATGTAATAATTATATAGGAAAGATAAAAACAGAAAATCCATTCCATTTAATGAATCAAATGAGAGTAAAATGAATTAATGGTTAATATAAATGTAGTAATCTGATGGATAATTTTAAAAAAATATAAATGAATGAAATTGTTAATATTGGACTTCATGATCTCATATATCATTGTCTCATTACTATCAACTCCATTATCCATCAATATATAACAAATGGGTATATATAAACCAAAAATCAATATAATGATGATATCATACTTTTTGTTTCATGAGACATATCATTTATTTGAAGGGATTTATATAACTTGTCCCCACCCATCACTACAAGTCAAATGTATCTCTCATATATATAATTATAAATAGTATTCATAAGAAATATTCCTTAAAAAATAAATGTTTTGATTATTGGACACATAATATCATGATTTCTGTAGTTAATCAGATAGATTTCATTATAAAAAACTATAATTAGATATTATTTATTGTTTAGGAAATAATTATATCAGTGATACACAAAGATGTGAAATAAAATCAATAATTATCCTAAGAAATTAAATATTTTGAGATAATGTTAATGAACAAAAAATTAATAAGTCATGTTTATTTGTTAATAATTCACTAAAAATATAGGTTTTGAGATAAATTATTTATTATGTGGAAATTTTGAAAATGGAAGTGAAATACATAAATAATTACTAATTAAGTATAATTATTTTTAAAACCATTTATAACTTCTATAGTAATTAGAAAAAATTAGTTTTATAATATTGGTGGGAAATCCATTCACAGTATATTTGATAAAAATAAAAATTCATTTTGAAATTTTATAAATGATTTTAAAATGAACTAGTTGAAAATCATTACAATGATTAGTTTCAAACCTTTTAAAAATTCATGGATAACATAAAATTAAATTTATAAATAATTTGAGTGAGTATTTTTTATTTTTTAAAAAAAATTTAAAAAACATGGGTATAAAAGGAATGTATACTTGATCAAAAAGAGAAATATAATTAGAATTTCTTTGAACATTTAACCACCAAATTTACGATATTAAGAGAGAAAAATGTAAAAAAATATGGTAAATCCTTAAATAAATATAACGTAAAAAATAGTGGTATTTTTATGGATATATTATAATATTTCTTCATTAAAAATAAGTGAAATCACAAATGATTGAGATGGTAAGAAAACGTTTTACAAAGATGTTTAATTTTAAATTGTCACCCCATGAAATGGTAATCATGAATAGTAATATAATTATAAAAAAATAAATAAATATAAATGTTAAATAAATAATATGTACATTATCTACTATACAAAAATGAAAATCAATTCATAATTACAAATATCTCTCAAAGTAGAAGAAATCGATATGAAATTCCCTACCTACTATTCAATTTTTATCATAATTAAATTTTCCCCCATGTATAAAATTTTTGGTATATTTTAAATATAAACTATAAATATATTTATAATCATAATAATATATTTGATTCATTAATATATCCTTATATATTTTTATAAGTAATTATTTTTTAGAATCATTTTTTCCGAGTGCTAGTTATTTCATTTTTTGTGTTTTTGTTCCGTAGTTTCAATCCTTGAATCTTTATGATGATTTAGAAATCCACATAATTTTATTTAAGATATAAAAGTTATATATATTTATTATAGTCATATATATAATAATCAATGAATACTGGACAAAAAATGAATCACAACGCTTTGTGGAGATGGTATTCTATACATATGAAAAAGCGATGTTATAATTTTTTAGCTAGTGAGAGGGTAATGGTATATATATTATATTATAATTGCATTACTATAAATATATATTATGTATAATAAATATTAATTTTCTACATATTTATAATCATAAACAAATGGTGATGAAAATAGAATTACACAACTACTTGAATAAGGTAACACATATGTACACACATGTGTTGTTTTTGCATTAAAAATGATGGAAAGGATGTGGAAAATGGATATCACAAAACAAAAATAACATATAAGTATATTTATTATCAAATATTAATTATTATATAGTGTATACCATAGAATTAGTGGAGGTATAATAAGTGATAATGTAGGCAGTACATAAATAAGAGTTATACCTCTTCATTGAGAATTCTCTGTTGGCATACAGCTTATACCCTAAATGGATGGAATTTTTGAAATAAGTAAATATATAGTATTTGTGGAAAACATATAGGAAGGTATTATGGTATGTATTGGCTGAGATATATGTTTTCAAATATGCGAGGTAGAAAATATAATATGTTCTTATTTATATGTAACTGGACATGTACATTGAAAATACTAAAAGTATTAAATTAATATAAAGTAATTATAATATTATATAGGATTAAAATTAAATATTTTTATTATTTGATTAATATGAGTTTTAATCATCATAGAAAATATAATTTTTAACTATCTATGTGATTTTTAAGCACTTATATATTACTTTCAAACAATTTTTAACACTTTTTAAATTACTTCATTATCAAAGTTATTTACTCATTATGGATCAAAAACGTCATCATAAAAGGAAAAGTGAACAATATATGAATTTTGGATTACATGTTCATCCTTATACAATTTAATATTCCAATGAAATAATTTTTATGAATTTTAAAGTAATTTGATGATGTTCTGTTTATTATAAAATATCATTAATGCCTTTTTTGATCTATTCATTTTATATTTTTTATCTTTAAAAATGTAATGGAATTTGAATATAAATATTTAAAAAATCAAAATTATATTATAATTTTCTAAAATATTCATAAAATTTAATAATTAACCAAAATTGTTTTAAATTTAATATTTTTAAAATATTTTGTTTTATTTTTTCATTAATTGGATAAATATGATGCCAATGTTCTTAAACATATAATGTAATTATAATGTAAATATAAATGAAAAATAAATTATCATAATAAAAAAAAATTTACTCAGTAAAATAAATATTTATTTCCAATGATATCCTCTTTTTATCCGTATGAAAAAATATTAGGGATATTGATTCAAGATAGTGACATTTTTTATCTATTCTATTATTAAAATAATATAATTTTCAATATCAAACAGAATAGAATCAAGTGGAAATATATTCAATTCATCGGTGATAATAGTACAGAACCACCCCTAAAATATGATAATGGTAGACATAATAGACATTTTAATGCCTTATCCTGAACTGTTATGCATGTTTTACCTATTTTAAGCTTGTAAGTGTGACAAATTTTTACCAATGTTAATATTCATAATGACAAAAAAGGGGAACTATTTAAAAAATATGATTCTTCTAAATAAAAATGTAGAATATATTTTTTCTTATTAAATTCATATAAATTGTGGAATTTAATTTATAATCAAACCGATAAAGTAAGAAAAATTGAATTTTATAAGAAACAAATTTATTCTCAACTGTGAAAATATTTATACAGAAATTTAGAATAATATTTCTTAAACATTACATCATTTAATTTTTCATTATATAAATTAACAATTATTTCATTAAAAAAATATAACATTCTTAATTATTGAAAATAAAATATAGTATTCAATGAAAATCATTATTTTTCTCAAATCATCCAAAATTCTATATATTCATTGAATTATAAAAAATCCATTATCTAAAAAATTTGATATAAAAAAATTAAAATGTAATATCATTTTTATAAAATAATATTTCTAAATTGGCCTAAATTAAATATAATAACTTCTCACATAAAATAATAAAAGCCATTTTTCATGAATTTATTTACAAAGCATATAATGACATTAATAAAATTGTGTACTTATTTATTATTAATTAATGGAAAAATATTTATTATATGATAACCTAATTCATAATTATAATACTGTTTTTTTCATATTCATACTACAAATTTTAGATTAATGGTAATAAATTAATAATCTGTTATATTATATTTGGACTCTAGGTTACGTGCATCCTAGACTATCAAAAAAAATTATTTGTAGAGAAATATATCATAGAATATTATGGTGTTACATTACACCCTATTATATGAATATATCCATTGAAATTATATATTAATGATACCAAACTATCAGGGGAGATACAAGGATCACATTATGGACTAGAGAGAGATTCAGCAGAAGACCAAACATTTCAGAAACAATAGTGATAACATCCTGAATTTTGAAGGGATGAATATATCTATATGTCATCATATCCTTCATTCCAATCATTAAAATCTTCATCAAATAAGATACATATCAGAATACTATTCCACCAAATTCTAACTCTATATCATATAGATGATTATTAGAATAACTTCTTTTTCTTCTTTTAGTGTTTGCGATATACTATAAATAGATCCAACAATATATTCCATTTCCAAACCATTGTCAGCTAAAAATAAAATTATTTCACTAACATCAACCCAGAAAATTGGTGTTCTTCCCTTTCCTCCATATAGGGAGGCATAATGTGCCTAATAATTCATTAGGGAAATCTATTATTATAGGAAAATTACACCAATGGAATCTGTTGATACCAACTACATTTGAATGCCATTGAGGAATATCTCAAAATAACATGAAGTGTTTCAATAGATATCTGAGATAAATGTTATGTATAATTACTATTATTATGAATAAAAATAAACTTGATATATTTACCTTGTTGAAGGCTTATCAACAACTTTGGGGTATGTCTTATATTTCTATTAGTTCGGATTGAGAGTTTTACTCGATGAAATATGAAAATATTTTAAATGAATAATTGTTCAATCTGTTAAAGAGATAAATTATATATAATTGAAATAAAATGTACCAAATTTATAGATGATTTGATATAACCTAAATGAAAATGTCCCAATTATATTTTTGGGGGGTTTAATGGAGAAATCAAGGGTAATATTTTCACATTTACAGTTTTTTATAGGTAATGGTTGTAAAATACCCTAATACATCTGTATCACATACATAACATTATATCACACTATTAATCAATATACATACATTGAAATAATCCTTTCGTGTAATCTAAACTAAAAAACACCTTTTTTGTCTCTATACATCTTCATGATTTTGGGATGAATCCTGAATGATGAATTGGGAGCTTCATCCAAAAACGTCATCTTCAAATCTGGTATTAGTGTAACAAATACTCATTTCTATAAACAAATCATTATAGGATTTACATTGATGAAATTATAACCATACCTAACCATCTCCTATAATATCATAAATTACATTAATGCGTTCTTATAAATCACTATTATATTGCGATGGATTTTGAATGATGAACTATAAGCATCATCAAAAACAACATCTTCAAATCTGTTATTGATTGATCACATACTCGGTTCCTCAAATGAATCATTGTAAAATGACCATGGTATTTATTATATATATTCACCTTCCTCAATATTTCATTATCCCTCATCTAAAAACAAATATTATTATTTTAATTTCAATAACCCTCATATAAAAATTATCAGGGTCTGTCATACTGAGAGCATCATCCAACTTATTGACCAAACCAAGTTGTAATTTTATTCCATAGAAAATATATATGACCTACTCAAACCATATTATCTAGAACATATTCAACTCATTAATTGTAAATATATTCATCATGATTATATGATTAGTATATATATGTCACATTCCACCATATAGATAGTCCCTCCATACCTTCTATAAATAAATTATTAGTACCAAATCCAAATCATGATTCATGTAATTCTTATAAGTAATTTTCAATTGATTTGAGGCATAAGATGTCACTGTATTATTCTTCTGTGTGAATAATACCAATACCTTAATTGATCAAACATATTATATCACAAACCATCTATAATTTATTTATTCTTTTTCAATGTGAACTAACAAAAAATTTATTCAGTTCATTGAAATTATCCTCTGATTCATTAGTAAAAAGGAACTAAACCCTCTTCCATGAAAACATAGTGGATTTATTATATAGTCATGAGAAATATCTCACAATGCATTGGTAGTATCTAAATAACCATTTAAAACGTTGTATCTTTGTTTTTTAGTATATTCCATTACCATTTTACATCCATATTTAATGGATCCACATATATACCCTCAAATTATTTTACACAACTTAAGAATGAGATTATTTGTATCTAAACTTCACACATGGTAAATTTTGAATAAAAAATATATATCATTAGGTTCATTAGTAAAATCATAAAAAAATTTAGGCTTCAACTTTCTCTTTAAATATATATGAATGTCATATATAAATAATATTAATAAAATATCATGGAAATATCTATAGACTATATTAATTAAATCAATGAAAATAGAAGGAAAATTGGAAATGCATTATGGAATTAAAATAAATTCAGAAAGATCATCCCTCATTTGAATGGTCATATTAGGAATATCCTCCTTTATAAACATGATCTTATTATATGTATATTGAAGATAAATCTTGTAAAATTATGAATCTCTTTAATATTTATTAAACATAACATACATATAAGGTAGTGGATACTTTTTTTTCATAGTGATATTTTTATATTTTGTATATTTAATGGAAAGACACAATGATCCAAAGTTCTTCTCAATAAAAAAATTGGTTCACTCCCTGGTGAAGTATTTTTCCAAATGCATCCCCTATCTAGATTATTCGGGAGTTTCTTTTCACAATTCCTACAACTATTTTGGGGCCATTATATATATAATTTTTAAAATATGAGTATCACTAGGTATGTGTTCTATTGAAATCTCATCATCAGTATTTGTGGAAAAACTAGGAATTTTTTATGAAATAAATCACCATATTTGTAAATAATTAAATCATTTTATATGATGTGTTTCTCAAAACAATATAAGATAAATATTCCACATTATTTTCCAGTAAAACTCATATGATTGGCGTAATTTTAATATGTATTTCAACTCCATACTCATGTTATTATACTTTAATACATTGTTCTGAAATATTGAATGTAACTTCCTAAATCCATGAATTCGTTTTTAGGTGACATAATTTGTAGTTTAATTACCAATATATTAGTAGTAACATTAAAATATGCACATTTATTTATTACGAAGACATCCGAAATAGGTTAATGAAATAATGGAATAATGGGTTAATCTATATAGGTATGGTTATTCGTCAAAACCTTAGTCAGCTACCCTAATATAGCCATGGTCTACATATTTCCAATAGAAGCTATTTTAGATCGTTCAATATAGAAATAACTATATTGATTAAGTGTATGTAACTGAATTAAAAAAATACACAATATTGATTTTTAATTTATGATTTTATTCTCATACATTTTAGGATCTTTAATGTTTATAGTTTTATAGAATTTTTCCATCTCACATTCCAAAATTAATATCACATCACCATGCGGAAACCACTACAAAATATATTTATTTCATGAAAAAAATAATTATAATATAGTGTCTTAGATTTACAAAATATCTTCAAAATTTTCATATTTTCCTTATCCTTGTCCATACTCATCCTTGAAACCTAATGAAAAACGAATAAAAACAAGGGATGAGCATAAAAATATCATTAAGGGGAACATAAAAAAAAGGAAAGAGACACGTTTATACATTAATGATCATATATTGTCTCTTTTCTCGACCTCAATATTTTTATTAAAATAAAAAATATCCTACTTAAGATATAAATATCTCTTACCATGTATTTTCAATATACAATTCATTGAAAATCATAAAATAAAAGTCAAAACAAAAATAATATTCATTAATATCAAGAAATAGACATTAAATTTAATTATAAATTTTAATTATTTCACCTTAAAAAAGTACCATATAGTTTTTTTAAATTATATCATTACTACATTTTAAAATCATAGTATTAAAAATAAAACAACACATTGAAATTATAAATAAATCAATTGGGTAACTTGATCCATCATTTTAATATTACTCATTCAATATTGCTTACATTTTGAATAACCATTAATGTTTAAAATGCAATAACCATAAATATTTAAAATGTACTAACATTCATGAAAACAAATGGTATAATCTTTACTCTTACATATTAAACAACCTTCGTGGTATCTAATATAAAATCCTTCATTGTAAATTCAAATAATCTCTTAGGAGAAATCTAATTAGTTAAATTCATCCCATTACAAAATGCATTGAAGAGATAAAATAGTCTCACCCATTATAATTTATAATGGAACCACCCATCATGATTATAAATTAAAATGAATAGTAAACAAAACCACAATACTTGAAAAATTGCATCGAAAATACATTTTTCACAACCATAAGAAATACGTTTGGTTATTAATATATCCTTTTCATGTAATAAAGATTTCTAAAAACTAATATTTATAAAATTAATGGATGTAGGGTTATTATTTGAATAATGAATGATTTATTATTAATGAAACCAAAAATCAAATAATGGTTGTGGTGGGGTTAAACCAGTTAATTCCATGTACATTAAAACCAATCATTCCTTTTATATTTTTGTCGAAGCGTTTAATATAAAAATCATACAATGATTCCATAAGAAAATAATCAAAGGGAAGTAAAAAAATATACATTAATTTAAATTGTTATTATTTTATGTTCATATAAAATACATTCAAAAAATAATTTTAGGAATATTTACATTGATGAAAAATATTTATAAAATAAATCAATAAAACAAGTAAAACAATTTTTTTTAAAAAATGGTTCCCCAAAAAAATATGATTCATAATGAATATTCCTTATATTCCTAAATATTAATATTATTCTAAATATTTACAATATTATTATCCATTTTAATTTTTATTATTCTATTTACCATGTTATATTTAATTACTTAATCAATTAATCTCTTATGGGAAGTATTGATGATATTTAGCTCATTTGTCTTAAATGACATTGATAAGATTAGTATGGTTGAAGAGTTAATTATTTCATTATCTCATGAATAAAAGTAATTAAAAAAATTATAATTTTTATATTTCAAATATACATAAAAAATGGTGAATTAAAATAAAGGGAAATGAATTTCGTTCGAATGATAGAGATGGTATGTCATACATACACATAAATAGTTCTTCTATTTTTAAACAACCATGATGTAAATATCATAAGTCTTATTTTAACTATACATAATAATCATTACATAATATTTTAATTATTAGATCATTGAAAAATCACATATATATTATCAATTTTATGTGTTGATAAAAAAATTAATCCCCTCAGTTCGTGGAGGCTGTAGTCTACATAAACACATGAACAATGTGATACTCTATGTTACACATAGTAGAAGTTTTTATTTACCATTTTATGGAACATTGAGACCATTACAGTTTACTTTAATAACATAATAACATATTATTGTATTAGAGATACTGATTTACCATTTGATGGAACATTGAGCCCTCCATTTATTTTTAAAACTTTGATTGGAAATTCTATGTCAGATATGACTCAAATAGTCAATCTTATTGGATAAATTGAATGCGTAGACATATTAGGGACTAAATTACATGATGAATAGCTTATAGATCTCATACTTTCAACACTTCCTAAGTAATTCTACAATTTTATTGATAATTTCAATGTGTACATTAATTTGACGATTTTTTTCAAACAAGATACATTGATTATACAAGTGGATAAGGACATTGGTAATGATTAACCAATCTAACTTATGGTTTAAAAGAAAAGGAAGAATAAGTAAAACTGTCCAAGAATCTTAAAATGCCTAATCCTCCATAGCACGATCCTTCCCATAAGAGGATGATCTAGAGGCAGGGAAAGGAAATGTGGGAAAAATGTGTTTCATATCATAGATTTAGATATTGGAAGACGAACAATACCATGAATAATGGGGAAGAAAAATTTGTTATCATTATAGAGTGTAATATTTCATTATATACACATTGGTTATTATATAGATCTTTTGGTGCTCACATCTCCACATAAATATAATATCCAATTAGATTCTGAATTACTTCTAGAGGAGAGGCATGTCTGTGAGATGCCAATGGTGTGAGGCTATCTTTTCTGTCCATTAGTGAATACCATATTTAATTTTCAGTGGGAGTTATTTTGGTTTATTTATTTTATTATGTACCTATAGTTACCAATAACATAATTTTTGTAGCATTACATGATTTATATGGTATAATTTTCGTGTTTGTAAATAAATGTTGTTTCTTTTACAAAGACAACATATGTTATAGTGTAGAACATCTAAACAATTGTCTTTAAGACAAAATTATTAATACCATATATTGGAAAATAATAATTAATCATGTTCAGTTTACTCATATAAAACCAATGTATGGAATCTTAATTTGGGACATATAAATGAGAAGTGTTCAAAAAATCCCTATAAAGATGGTTATTTAGACTCTTTTGAGATAAAACCGACTAAATTATGAAATACGTGATTACAATGAACAAATTGCAAACCACCAATTCTATGATGTGGTGAATAGTCCATGGATATTCTAGGATTGGTAAACACTAATGTATGTGAACCATTTTGAGTAGAATCAGAAGGTGCATATTCGTACTAAATATTATTTACTCATCACTTCAGTATAAATTACTATGTCTACTTGATGAGGTATAAGTTTGAGCCATATGAGAAATTCAAGGAACTCTTGAATGAAGTAGAGAATCAATTTGGTATGAAGATAATGATTCCTAGATAAGAATGTGGTGTTGAATATATTATCCAAGTGTTTATTTACTTCTTACAGATGATTGGGATTCTATATGAACTCACTCCTCTTTATAAACCATAGTGGAATGCTGTCAGTTAATGTAGGTACTATACATTATTAAACATGGTACTATTCCTAATGAATCATATAGATCGTCCATTATACATTTGGGAATATGAATCATAAACAATGACATAAAAATTAATCCAAGTACTAAATAATGTGGAGAATGGAATTACTGTCCATATTTAGAGTTGAATGAAACTATTTTTGCACATACATGTGCATGGGGTTGTTAAACAATTATTAAGGACCTAGTAGGAAAAAAACAAGAACATCAGGGCACACCCTGTATCTTCATATAATATCCCAAGGGAAAAAATGAGAAAATATCTATAAAATCTATCAAAAAATATGACTACCACTAGAAAAGATGTCTTTATTGAGAGGGATTACATCCTCAGTAAAGATAGTGGGATAACAATTGACTTCAATGATGTTGATAAAGGTTTCAAACAACATCTTGGAGTTGACTATGATGATACCTTTCCAGAAAATTCCATGTTTAAATCCACTATAATTCTACATTCTATAGTATCATACCATGACAATTAGATGTTAATGATGGATGTTAAAATTGCATTACTTCTTGAGAACCTTTAGAAAGATGTCAATACAAAATAACCAGAAGGATTTGTGACGCAAACTAATTCCAAAATTATTTTCATGTTTTAGAGTTCTATTTTTGGGATTTAAAAAGTATCAATGTCATTAAGAAATTGATTCTACAAAGCTATAATTGAATTTGGTTTCACTAAGATCATATCTAAGTCCTGTTTTTACTAGAGGTTTACTGAAAATACCATTGTTATCCTAATAGTACAGGATGATGACATAATTTGTTGGAAATAACATTACATTATTAATGTCTATTAAGGAATGGTAAAAAATTTTTTTCCCATGATGCAATTATGTGAAGTTGACTATATTCTAGGGATCAAGATCATTCAGGATAGATCCAAGAGGAATATTGGACTATGTCAATGTACGTATGTTGACCAGATACAACAAGGATTTATTATGGAATAATCTAGGAAAGAATTGGTTCAAGTGTATGATGTTTTACATCTTTCTATAAAAAAGTGTCCTCAGATACAATATGGGAAATAATTAAATTGTAACATTCTGAATGTTTTAGTTAACTTATCAATAATGTGTGTAATTTTATGTACAAGACATGATGTCTCCTTTTCATTGAAAATGGTAGGAAGGTATCATGAA
This sequence comes from Viscum album, assembly GCA_963277665.1. Lineage (NCBI taxonomy): Eukaryota > Viridiplantae > Streptophyta > Magnoliopsida > Santalales > Viscaceae > Viscum > Viscum album. The sequence goes on along the minus strand of OY728143.1, from coordinate 2,077,028,343 downwards.
GATCCAGGAGAACAACATTGGTATACTGTTAAAGATATCATTATTTACCTAAAAATAACAATGTATATTTTTCGAGAGTATGTTGGAGATATGGAGTTGGTCATCAAGGATTATACTAATGTTAGTTTTCAAACAGACCATAATGATGTGAAGTAATATTTATGATAAGTATTCTATCTCAATGGAGGGGTTGTGAGCTAGAAGAGTTCAATGCATCTAATTACTTTTGATTCTATAGTCTAATATAAGTATGTGGAGGCTTCTTATTCATCCAAGTAAGCCATTTAGATGAATAACATTTTCTAGGAGCTTTATGTGGTACTAAGTAATAAAAACCCTATCAAATTATATTATGACAATACTAATATGGTGGATTTTAAAAAAGATTAAAGGCCCCACCAATAGAAAAAACATATAATTTGAATGTATAACCTTTTGGGGATTTTTTATCAAAGGGGTGAATTTATAGTAATAAGAGAACCCACAAAAGAGAACATGGTTGAGCCCTTGACAAAAGGCCAATATCACCAGAAGCATGAGTATCTTGTGTAACCAAGTTGGATGATGGTTTTTTCAATTGGATCTAGTGCAAGTGGGATTATGTTTGAGATGGTTCCATAGAAAAAACATTTTTTATCTTAATGATTTCATATATTCATATTTTTTGAATATTTATAATCTACTTATCACATCATGGTTGTTCTTCTTTGTAACATATTATGTGATAATGTCCTAAGAGTAACAGTCATGCATACAGTTTATTGCAAATCCATTCCATATAATGAACCTATAAGTTCAATGCCAATACTCATAAATAAATATTCTATGGCCATATGGAATCATTTGAAGGTCACAATGAATACATGAGATCATCGGTGGAGACTCATATAACTTTAAGGAACCTTCTCATTATATATACCGTTAGTAATCTAAATTATAAGATATAATGAGAACATTATCCCCGGGTATAAAATCTATATTTATATGTGTAATTGGATGTTACGATCTTCATATGTTATTATTGATCATTAGAATTTGTGATTATTATTAATGAGATTTATGTGTCTCTTATATTGATTTATTAATGGAAACTGTGACAAAATTTATTCACGGCGAGGTAGGATATGTTGGGTACATCACAAACTATATTTTGTTAATATATAATATTATATGTTACTTTTCCCTTATATTCTTTAACAGATGTTGATATCTCATGCTCATAAATGAAAAATCTATATCCTAAATAAATTGATTTAAATTGAGATTTATAGAGATTTCATTATCTAGTAGTCAAAGAAAGAGACATTGAACACTTGGGTTGAATGCACTAGCATGAAACCCTCTTAATTATAGATATCATGATAAATTTATTATATTACACAGTTTGTGTCTTCAAGTGGTATTATGTAATTTTGGAATTAAATTATTCCACTATGTGTTCCTGGTCATGTTTTTAGATTTTATCCATGGAATTAATGATGCTTCACCTAATTCCACTAAGAACGATTCCTAGAGGATCACACACTAAGTGTTTCCAGAATCTCATTTAAATAAGAATAATACTATTCATTATTGAATAATTTGAAAAAATATTATCAGTGATTGTGGTTTAATAATTATTCATTTTTTATTTATCTCATATATTCCATTACCATTTATTCAAGGTAATATAATGTGTGAAGAATTATTTTAAAAATATTGATTTTCTATTTTGTAAATTTAAAATTTATTTATTTATTAGGGAATAAAGAAGTGGTATTTATTTTGTTAATAAGTAGTCATTATTCAATGCCTGAAAAATAATTTGAAGGAATGGTATACTGAGTAAATAGTATGGTGAGAAATAATAGATAATAAATACTATATTATTAAATTATATTTAATTTCAATCATAGGATTAGTGCATGTTAGGAAATTATAATAAAATTACTATTATTATTTGATACGGGGCTCTATGTTGGATAAATAAATATTTATGGGAACTTTTTCAATTATTTTATTTTAATCCTTGCATTGTACAAACCCAATTATATTATTTTTTAAAAGATTTAATACATTTTCTTGGATTAGATAATGTACTTAAATAATAATACAAAGCCCTATAGATCACCCTTTTCCAATTATACTCCCAACAATAGAGAGTGATTTTCCTCAACCTCCCATTATGATGTTAAAAGAGATCAATGAGAATCCATTGGATGCAGTTCTTGTGGTGATAAAATACAGATGATGAAATTGATAGGATCTGTCATTCGACCCCCAAAACATTACTACGACGACATTCATAGATTCATGGAACACATTCTGATCACTTCTATAGGGAATATTATCATTATTCATTCAATTCAATGATGGTAAAAGATATATCTATTTTCAAATCAATCATGGAAGAAATAATTCCAATAAAGAAATTATTCAATTAATTAAATTGATCATAAATTATATGTGATGATATTATCTCTGGTTCATGAATTATATCCCTTATCTGCATTCTTTAAAATTTTATACCTTTGATGTTTATTATCCAATTTTCACTATAAAATTAAAATTATAATCCATTAATATTTTAAATGGAATTACAATGGTCGATTAAAGACTTTATTAACAAACGGTTTATAACAAACGATATGTTCTAAATTTTTAACAAAAACTATAATTTTATTATGATTATATAACGAATTTATAATCCTTAGATTTTAATCCATGTAATTTTTCATCCATTTGAAATATTTTTATGTGTATTATAAAATAATATTTAATGTATTTTAAAAATTAAATCAATTATCTTTAATAAAAATTATTATTTTATTAAATGATTTAAAAACTAAATAACATATATTAATCCAAATAGCTGTTACATATTTTATAATATCATATATTGTATATTTATTTGATATATTTCATTTAATTTTAAATTTAATTTACCATAAATCGTAATGAAATCATTAATATCGTCATAATTGACAAGAGGTAAAAATGGATAAAATAAAGATAAAAGGGTTAAAAATTGACCAAAAACATTTACACATTTTATTGGATGGTAAAATATTGATTAATACTCATCATAATATCTATCTTTATAAATTTGGAACTATTTGACCATAAAAAAGAATTATATTATTTAAATAATTTAACAAATTCTAGGAATTCCCCTTCGCCTACCTAATCAAATTGAAGCAACTATCCCATTATATCCAGACATATTTAATCATCGGGTTCTACACATAAATAAAATAGTTCAATCATTAAATACAATCCAACATTCTATTTTTCTTAATTTTGGAATAATTGTTTCCTTATAGGTCTTATCTTGTAATGAAATTTTTTTTGTCCCAAAAAGATGTGTTGTTGTTAACTGAATTTTTATTTTTATTGATTCTTATACATTATTAAAATATTATCAAACCATTATAATGTAATAATTATGGTTTATTTTATAAACATAAATTTTTTCTTCAATGGGATAAATAATATTGATTTTCTCTTCTATTAATTGGGAACTAAAATCATCATTCTTGTTTACGGAGGTCTTGCACATCGTGAACCAGTATGATTTGTTTCTAGTCACCGCCAGTCATATATGGTTATAATTGTGAATTTAATAAATAATTTTTTTCATTAAATAATTATAATTATTTAATTATATTATATATTGTATTTTTTTACAACTCCATCTATTTGAAAAAGATAATGTATTTCGTACATATGTGTTGATTACATCATCCCTGAAGTGATGTGATTCATATTTTATAATATTATCAAATTGATAGTATATATTAAATTAGTTAAAATATTAATTCGATATATGTCATTTAATAATAATTTTTGGAATACAAAATAATATTTTATTTCTGTCCAATATTTTTCAAAAAAGTGGAAACATTTTTCATGAATACACATGACATACCATCTTTGTGATTGTAATGTAATTGTTTTTTCATTACAAAATTTAATTTTTAGTTTAAAATGTATAAATAATATATTTAACTTATAATTATTTCATAATTATTACAATATATATGATTGAATAATAACCCTTTTGAGTACAATCAACACACCGAAACCATTTTTGAAATTATGAACTGAGCATCCTCATAACACCCAACGTAGACATTACTGATTATGAAATTAAATATTTCATTTAAATATAAGAAATAAATGATTTATGTATTTGTGATTAGTCTTGTAAATGTTTATTAATAAATCATATAATTTATGTAACATTATTATAAATTTGATAAATGGAATAGATGGAATGTTTAAACTCAAGGAAAGGGATTTCATGTAAATCCCCCTTTTTTGAGGCGTGTTTTAAATTTTATATATCTAATTTATTTTATATGTTGTGGATGTTTGTTTCCTCTAGAATTTGGGATGACCTCATTTATTTAAGGTTCAATCATTCCAATTGGTTTCTAATGGGTTTGTTCATAGAACCGGAAACATCCAATGATTCCATATCCATTTGGACCTACTTCCCAAAGGTGGGTGTTCATTAGTTGTGAACTGATGAGGGTTAGGAATTTGAATTGGCCGAGAGGATGGGAGGTCGGACTCATCACACCTTTTGAGGGGAATTATTGTCTACTCCGGGACTCTCTTTGTAGATTTATGTTATGTTCGTGAATCCTTATTACATTACCAAGTATAAAATGATATTTCTTTTAGATCAGACAATCAATGATTGATATGTAGGAAATTTAGAGAATCTTTTATATGTATTCAAGGTTCTTCATTGATATAGAATCATCAATATTTGTTAGAGATTCTTAGTCAATGGTATTCATTGATGCATAAAAGTATCTTGGTCATTATGATGACCATACTGGTTTTCAAGCCACTCAGTGCATAATTTGAAGTTTATTGTCATTCAGAAGGAAATGAATTATTTCAGGGTTGGGATCATACCCGTAGATGGGATACCTACATATCCTTTGTCTTAGAAAAGTAATCACAACCCACGTAGTTTGAGAAAGAGAGTATGATGTTTATGAAAAATTGATGGCTTAAAGAAAGATGTCATAATTACTTTTATGCTCAAAGCTCATGAGAGTCATGCTCGGTGTGAGAAACAAGAGGTATTGGTAAAATCAGACAATTGTGCCACGAAAGATGCAATCATGAGAAATGATGGTGGTCTAATGTTTGTATGACTGCCCAGAATAAATGAAGATTACGATTTACTTCAGAGAATAAATCTAGGAACAGGGTCCATAAAGGTATATGTGCTTTATGGAAATTTAGATACTCTAATCTTGGGGATTTCTCCTAAGGAATATTCACAAGTAAAGAGGGGGCTTATTATTGGGTTTTACACCTGAGAATGAAGCCCATATCAAAAGGAAATTAAGACTGGTTAAGAGAGATTAAGGCTAGGGCTTACTCTTGAGAAGAAGGCCCTGGTTAAAGGGATTTGAAAATTAAAGGGACATAGGGATTACTCCTGAGGAGGATGCCCATATTTGGGATCATTAAGACTGGGGCTTACTCCTAAGGAGGATGCCCATATTAGGGGACATGGGGCTTACTCATGAAAAGGATTCCCATATTAATGAGGACATGGGGATTACTCTAGAAAAGGAGGCCCAGGTTAAGGGAAATTATGACTGGGGCTTACTCTTTTGTAGGTGACCCATGTTAAAGATTCTCTCATCTTTAAAGGATGAGGTTAAATGAATGAACTCTCTAACCTTAGTGATTTAATGTTGAGTAAATCACTAGGTTTTGAGAGATATTCCACTGAATTCGTTTTAGATAAGAATGTTAATCAAGAAAACATGCCGTAAATGGCTTTGAAGAGTGTCTCAAAGACTGAATCTTGAATAAGAGAGGTGTAATAGCACGAGAGAGGTGAAATGGGATGGAAGGGCACCCAAAAAGATAGGGGCGCACAAGTCATGGAAGGCACGCATGTACTACATGGGGGCGCAAGTCCGGGCTGTGCAGGTATACCTGTGTGGCACATGGGAACTTGAGAGATTATTAACCAGTAGGGTAACACATGGAAGATCCTTGACCAAATCCTTTAGAATTAGCCTGAGGTAATTCCAAAAGAGGGGCGTGCAAGTTTCAATGAGTAGGTAAAGAGGTGAACAAGTATGTTCATTTCCCTTAATGGTAAAACACTTTAGTCGCGCAAGTGTTTGTGAATTCTAAAATATAGACCTTACTCCTCTTGTTTAGATCTACCATTCTAGGTAAAGAATTACCTTAGAAGTGTTTGGAAGACTTGAACAAGAGACTTGGGCATTCAGAGCTCTGTATCTGAATTCTGGAAAAAATCCTCCCCAAATGGGGGGCCCACCGGGGGTATTTATAGGCTGGAAAAGACCCTGGGTGGTTATCACTTAGGGCGCGCAAGTCACTTGCGTGACCATTAGGTGGCGCGCAAGTGTACCTGCGCGACAGTAAGGGAACTTGTGTTACACAAGTGTATTTGACTCCTTATTCATGCCTTTGTCGATTTTTTATTTTTTCTTCCAAGGACGAATCAATTTTTTCTAAGTCATTTCCATTTCCATTCTTTTAGACAATGTGACGAATATGAGCATCAACAAAAGTCCCCCCTCAGAGTCGGATCCAAAAGAATAAGGATGTGACTCTGAGGAAAAGAAGAAAATAACAGGGAAAGAGGCACGCAAGTGTTCAGCGCGCAACACTCATCGCGTAGGTGTGAGTCGCGCTGGGCTGGAGCATGCTAGATTTTCGTCACGCAGGTGGGCATCCTGGCCTATAAATATGTGACCATTTGTCATACATAGCACAGACTTCCAGATTTTCGAGCTCTCGCCGCGTAGGTCACCTTTGCCACGCCATTTGCTCTTTTTTCCGCTATTCTTCACTTTCACGCTTCTCTCAAGGTATCTGGACTTGCGTGGTGATACCTGCGCGCCAAATACTTATGTGGCACATTAACACTTGCGCGCCATGTTTAGACTTGCGCGCCTTAATGCGTTAGCCATTTTTTCCGAATTCCCTCACAAATTTTATGAAAAACAAACCCATTTAAGAGTTAATTTATTCAATTTTTTTTGCAGATTCTATGGCTCCTAAGAGAATCGAAAAGGCTGATGAACATGCAAGAAAGCGACTTGATGAGATGATGAGAGTCATTGGCCATGATTACTATGATATCTGCGACAACACTCTGCCATATTTGGCTAAGTATTTGAAGAAATATCATCTTAATTTCCCACAGGGCATCTATCTTCCTCTACATGGTCATGGTCATCTTCAAGGAGTCAATCTTCCATGTGAAAAGAATTATATGCCTGAAATGCAGCTGCACTGCTAATCCTCTATTTTGGTTATGCTCTGCAATAAGAGAAAGAACATTGGTGTGAACTTTCAAATTTTTCTTCCATGCAATTTCCTTGCAGATATGAAAATGGGAACCCCATGGGCTGAAATGTTTTCCTCTGCCAGTTTGTAGAGAGAAGATTATCATGGCATTGGAACAATATCTGAAAAGAGTACTCTCTCTAAATGTCTCTTTACTTCCAATGATCCATTCTCAAATCCATGTATCCATCTTCCAATTCTCTTGGACAGAAACAAATTCATTGTTTGATCAGCAAATTTTTTTCTCAAACCGCACTCAAGAACATCCTTTTAAAATTGTTCCAAGAAGAGCCGGTATCACTGTAACTCTTATTGTATCAATTTGAATGAATGAATTCCAGGTGGATGCTGATGAATCTCGGGATGTTGTTCATCAAGTGAAGAATTATATTGACATCCTCTTGTAATTTCATAGAAAAGAGAAGAGACTCTAATATGTTAATGTCCTTCTAATTCATGTGCGTCAAATTGAAAGAATGCTTTCATCTTTAATCACTTGTGCACGTATTTTCTTGCTACCTCCTTTAAATTTTACCTAAGACAATGGGCCTAGTGAGCATAGTTTGATTTTTACTATGATTAATATAAATAACCCTACAATATTTGAATATTCTAATTTCAGAATATTAGCTAAATCATACAAAATGAATATTTAGTGAGCTGGAACCTGACTTTTATTCAGATTTCCTTTGTCTTTTATTGGCAGTTTAATGTCATGCATGTCAGACATAAAAAGGATAATTTTTAAGGTCGAAATAGCTATGACCAAATGAATTAGAATTGAATTAATTCCTTGATAATTCATATGAAAACATATTACCATACACAAGTATGAGGGAAAATATGTAAACTGTGACTTTAGAATATTTTAATATGAGGAATGATATGAAAAGTAGCTAAAAGGAATTAGAAGATGTAGTTCCCAAGAATGAAGTTACCATTATTTAACAAACCCGTTAGGGGGTTGAATTATGCAGGGCCACCTAAGGGCATTGGATTCATAGTAAAATAAATAGCATTTTTTGGATGATAGTTCCATTGTGTAGAATACTTATGCAAGGTCGCCTAAGGGCACGTGCTACATATTCTGGCAAAAGAACTCTCAGAAATTTACTTTCATAGTGCTAAAAAGCCAGTGAATGTTTATGGAGATTCAAATTTTCCAATGTATAGAGTTTTCTGTATGAAAAAAGGTACTTGAATATTGAGAAGATATTTCCATACAAGATTATCGAAGAACGAGATGAATATCACTTCTATGAAGGTATGACCCGAATGTAGGGAAGGAGAATATAAACCATAGACTTGAATACATTAAGATCATGAAAAAGGATATGGGACAAATATGTTAAGGATGGCTATTTTTGCGGATCCCTACATATTATCATTAAGTCAAATAATGGAAAAATAGGTTTTCCTCCCAAGAATTAAGTTATCACTATTTAACAAACCTGTTAGGGGGTTGAATTTTGTAGGGCCACCTAAGGTCATTGGCTATATAGTCAAATAATAACATCTTTAGGCTGACAGGTCCGTTATGTAGATTGCTTATGCAAGGCTGCCTAAGGGAACATACTGCATGGTCAGGCAAAAGAACTCTCAGAATTTCAAGCCTTTTGTGATTCGAAGTTAAGATAAGGGTTATGAAGATCTGAAAATATTTATGGTTTGGATTATGACACATAAAGATGGGTATTTTCCAATGTATGTAGAAATACACAGATCAATGCTAACTATAATCATTTTGTGGTTGGGTCCTGAATTGAAATGTTGGACTTCACTACGTATCCCATAAGGATGGGAATGAATCCATACGTAGTTATTTAACTACAGTTTAACTTCGTGCGGGACAAAAGTCTAGGAGACCTTAGTTTAGGGTCATTAAGCTCGGACCATTATAAGAAATACACAGTGTGTGTTTTCATGGGGATTTTTTTTAGCCAAGGGACTAAAAGTGGAATGTGGGGTTAGGCGTAGAAGTCTTGGGGCTGGATTCAAGGGACACTCGAAAATTCTTATGTATCCCATAAGGATGGGAATCAAGCCCAAATAGTTCAATAAATACCCTCTGTACAAATTTGGTTTGTACATGTGAAAGGTGAAAGGGGAATTTAGTGCAATGATGATTTAACCCAAGATAAAAGGTTCGGGCATTGCCATGTATACACGTAGTCTTTGAAATGAAACATGATTGAAAATCAATGTAAATAATGACTCCCTCCCAGCTGAGGGTATCAAAGAATGTTATAGTTTATTGTCATATTGGAAAAAAAAAGTGACATATAGTTGAACGTCGTAGAGGAAGGACGAAAGTGAACAAATTTAAAGATATTGATTCTTGTGGTATTTTCATGAATCAACATCATAAGAGATGGATGTGAACCGATTTGAATAGATTGGTTTTGGGCTTGAACCTCGGGAGGTTTCCTACGTACCTAGCCTAGAAGGCAAGGATCAAAGTCCATGTAGTTCAATTAAAGAATTAATTAGTGATCAAGTTGTTCTTGGGGACAACGAACTAAAAAATAGTACTGGGAGTTACACATGGTTAGTAGCCCAGAAAGAGTGTTATAGATTAAGTTTTCTCTAAGCTCAAATGATTCAAACTCGGTGCGAGAAACCAGAGGTAGCAACAACCCTAACGATGCACAGTTTAATGTCATGTAGGACATATGAAGGGACTATGCAGTTTTAAAGTCTTTCAGTTAGGACTATTGGTGCTACACTGTTTAATGTCATGTAGCGGGGACAAAGTACAGTTTAATGTCATGTATGATGTATTAAAGGACTTTCTGTATAGTTTAGCATCATGTAGATAGGACGACGTGGACAATACAATTTAATGTCATGTTGGAAAAAAAGAGAGGATTGTGCAGTTTAATTTCATGCAGTAAAGACAAAAGAAAACACATTTTAACGTCATGTTGGATATATTAGGGACTTTTTCACAGTTTAACATCATGTTGTAAGAAAGTGAGAATAGTTTAAGGTCATATGCGTGGACCCTGGATGGTGTAGTTTAACGTCATGCTAGATGTAAGGGATGTCTGTACAGTTTATCATCATGTAGTTAGGACGTCACAGTTTAACGTCATGTGGGATGAAAGAAATTAAAATAGTTTAAAGTCATATGCATGGACCGTGGATGATGCAGTTTAACGTCTTGCTGGATGTAAGGGACTTGAAAATAGTTTAGGGTCGTATGAATATACCGTTTCTTTATAGTTTAATGTCATATAGAAAGGATGATGAATGGGACACAGTTTAAAGTCATGTTGGATGACATATGATATATTTTGTGTTTATACAAATTACTTATTCAGAAATTTGTCATTGGTTGGAGTAGTGATGAGTTCTCCATCCATTGAGATTAATGAATATGCTTAATTAGAGTAGACCTTTTGTATTGAATAAGGTCCTTCCCATTTTGGTTCAAGCTTGGGAGGTTTTTTCCCTGGTATCAGTGGAGTTCTGAGAACTAATACCAATTCACCCTGAAAAAATGAACGAAGAAGAACTTTTTTTTGAAAGCTCGTGCTATTCGATTTTGATAGACTTCTATGTGGTGAAAAGTGCACAATATTTTCTCATCAAACCTTTCCAATTCATTCAATCTCTTTTGATATTGTTCATCTGTAGATGACTGATCACAAATAGATACTATGAGCGAGGGTAATTGAACCTCAATTGGAATGAATTCTTCTGTTCCATATACAAATGAGTATGGAGTTGACCGCGTTGCAGTACAGGTGGTGGTCCGATAAGCCCATAAAATATGAAAGAGTTTATCAGGCCATGACTACTTATCTTTATCCACCATCTTTTGCAGTATATTTGAAAGAGTCTTGTTGAAGTATTATATCTTTCCATTGTCCACTGCATGATACCGCGATGAATGATAGGATTTGATGTTGTATTCTTGATACAACTTCTTCACCTCGGATGAACAGAAGTTGGTGCCATTATTCGTCAATATCGTATGAGGGACACCAAATCTGGTAATAATGTTAGTCTTGATGAAGCTAATAATGCATTTAGAACTGACTTACTAAGAGAGGTATTGCCTCTTCCCATTTGAAAAAGAAATCAGTAGGAGTAAGAATATACTTAAACCGCTTGGTCGTAGTTGAAGGGTATGGTCCCACCACATCCATTCCCCATGTGGAAAATAGACACAAGTATTTAGCTGTATGAAGCAACTATGGAAGTTGATGAATGAAGTTGGAATGTACTTGGCATGAATTACACTTCTTTTTGAAATCAACACAATCTTGTATCATTGAAGGACAAAAGTATCCAAGCCTTCAAATCTGATCAGACAGTCTATGTCCAGACTGGTGGGCACCAAAGACTCTTAAATGCACTTCTTTCATGACAACAGTTGTCTATTCACCATCAATGCATCTAAAGAGAACTCCATCAAAACCACATTTGTAGAGAATTTTCTCTAGGTGATCTGGGCTATCATAAAGAGGAAAATTGACCACACGTCGCTGGATTTGTTTTTTCCTGGATCTATCAGGTGGATGTGTTCCATTTTAAAGGTATTCCCTAATAGGTGTCATCCATGTTGTAGTATGACCATAGGATTCAAAAATGGGACTAATTTCATTACTTTTCTCTATTCTGGTTCGAACATAAGGTGAAATTGCATGATGATGGACAATACTGATGGTTGTCTTGTCCCGATTTGGATCTGCCAGAGCTGTGGCTATATTAGCCAGTGCATCATCTTGAGCATTTTTTGATCGCGGGAGATAAGAAAATGTCGGTTCCGTAGGGAATTCCGCCATTAACTCTCTGACATAATCATATAAAGGTATTAGTTCTTCTTTTCTGATGTCATAATCCGCATTGACTTGTTTGATTACCATATCTAAATCGCCATTCACATTTAAGTGATTCACTTGTACTTGAAGTGCCAACTCCAAGCCTGCAATGAGAGCTTGGTATTCTACTTCATTATTGGTACCACCTTCCCACAATAAGAAGGAATAAGGTTACACTACCTTTTCTGGAAAAATGATCACAATTCCTAAGACAACTTTGTTGAATTTAGGATTTTCCATTTCCTACCTGTTGGACCTCTGGAAGCACCATCAAAATACATTTCCCATGCCTGTGGACTTTCTTCAATAGAGAAGACTTTTTAATCGGGGAGTTTAATATCTAAAGATGTGTCTTCCACTAAAGGGTGTTCATCCAAGAAATCAGCCAGATCTTGGCCCTTTATTTTCTTTTGAGACACATACTGAATGTCGAATTGATGCAAAATAACTACCCACCTTGCCAGACATCCTATAAGAATTGGACAACTAAGGATGAATTTGAGCGGGTTATTGCGAGATACCAACTGGACCTCGTGATGTTTCAGGTAGTGTCTCAACTTCTGAACTGCAAAGATTAATGTCAGGAAGCACTTATCAATACTTGAATACCGGGTTTCTACTTCAAGAATAGTCCGACTGAGGTAGTAGAGGTTGTTTTCATTCCCAACATCATTCTTTCTGAGCAAGAAAGGCACCTAATGATCGCTCTAAAGCTATCACGTAGAGGATAAGTGGTCTTCCTTCAACAGGTGTCATGATTACCAGTGGAATCAAGAGGTATTTCTTGAGAATATTTAATGATTCTTCATATTCTTCAGTCCATTGGTAAGTGACTCCCTTCTTCAACAATTTGGTGAATGTTAAACTTTTTCCTGCCAAAATGGCATTGAAACGCAGAATATAGGCTAAGTGTCCTCGAAGCCCTCTTAATTCATTCAAATTTCGAGGAGATGACATACCAAGGATTGACTTTGTCTTCTCAAGATCAACTTCAATACCACGATGGCGTACAACAAAGCCGATAAATTATCCTCAGGTTACCCCAAAATCACATTTTAAGGGGTTCATCTTCAAATTATGTTGTCGAAGTTTGAAGAATGTGACTTCTAAATCAGCCAAGTGATTAGAACATTGTTAGGATTTGACCACCAAATAATCCACATAGAATTCAACAAACTTCCATAAAATGGTTTCAAAGATGTGATGCATGGCACGCTGATATGTTGCGCCTGCATTCTTTAACACAAAGGGCATTACCTGGTAGCAAAACACACCCTGGGGGGATCTGAAGGTTTTGGATTCCTCATCTTCTAGGGCCATTCAGATTTGATTATATCCGGAATATCCATCCATGAAGGAAAGTGCTTCATAGCCAGCTGTTGCATCAAGGAAAAGTTCTGTAATCGGAACTGGGAAATCATCCTTAAGACAATGCCGATTAAGATCTCTGAAATTAATGAAAACTCTAATTTGTCCATTATTCTTCTTCACAGGGACAATTTTATCCAATAACTTGGGATATTGAACTTATCTAATGAATTTAACTTTGATAAGCTTATCCACTTCAGCTTCAATTTTGGAATCATAAGTTGGGTGTGTTTTTCTCACGGCTATCTTAAATCCTCGATGTTCTTCTGGTAAAACCAAATGATGAGTAGCAACATCATGATCAAGCACGATCATCTCTGTATAGTACCAAAAAAATATGTCTCGATTTTTCTTTAAATAGGAAATATACATCTCTTATTCTTCAAGAGTCATGGCCACACTGATTAATGTGGGGAGAGTATCTTTTTTTGTACCCAGATTTATTTCTCTGAGTTCATCCACGGTGGTAGAGATACCCTTTTTAAATGATGGAGGAGCATCTCTGATATCTTCCTCTTCTTCTTCAACATGTATTATTTCTTCCATTTATACTTGCATAGTAGATGATAAAGCCGAATATCCATGATCAGAAGAGATGTTAAAATTTGAACATCTTAAAGAAGAAGCTTCCATTTCTGACCCGATTTATGATGAAGTGTATTCCTTGGGAAATAAATAGGAGATGATGGATTTAGAATCGACACCATTGTTCATCTCTGATATTGCTATAAATTATTTTTTCCTGATTGGAGAAGTATAGACTTGTTGGATTTCAGTAGATGAAATGAAGACGTCACCATTTGGACTTTCATCAATGCTTGGTGGTCACCGATTTCTCCCTTGTTGTCTGGCTTTATTTCTGTAATTGACATTATGGATCATTCCATAAGAGTATTTGGATTTGGGTCAATCTTGTCAATTTTACTGATAGGCAACACATAATATGTACTCACATGTGAAAATGGATTTACTGGAATCTTCTCCAAACCATATGGAGCATTAACTTTGGTAATCTCCTTTGTTGTGGATTTCTCCCTTCCCTTCATGTGATAGAATTTTGACTCAATGTATTGAGATTCACATGTCTTGAATGGGGACTTATCACCATACAATGTCCCAACATGACCATCGAAACAACATTTGAGACATTGATGGTGTGGTGAAGGGATAGTCGCATGTTGATGTAGCCAGGGTCTTCCAAGAAAGATGTTGAAGTCTATGTCTTGATCAACAACCATAAAATCTGAATTAGATACAAGATATACAAACTAAGTTTTGAGTGTAAATTCTCCCAATGGTTCTTGTTCATTTTTATCATATCCTTGTAAAATCATGGTAGAAGTACATAAATTAGATTCTGTGAGGCCCAATCAATAAAGTGTATAAATGTTCATGAGGTTGACTCCTAAACCATTATCAATGAAATCTCTTCGGACGTCTAGGCCATTGACCTTTCCAGATAAGTACAAAGGGCTAATATGTCCATAGATGACATCATCTTCATCTTCATCAGTAAAACATATTACTACATGGAATTCTGCAGGATTAATCTCTATGTGATAGCCTTCAACTGCAGAAATTTCAGTTTCAAACTCCTAAGGGCTTGACAAAGCCTCAATGAGTGCTTCCCAAAGATCCTTTGATAAATTCAAGGAAACCAGTATTGATAACATGGATGGTACTTGTGAAAGGTGTTTTAATATATCGTACTTTTGATCCAAAGGTCTGTGTTTCCCAACAGGAAAATGTGGTTTGGCAGGTGTCTTGGAAGTTGATGCTTTTGAAGTTGATGCATATTGTATCGGGATAGCAGTTGGAAATCTTCTTGGCTTTGGAAGATTAGAATGATTAGATCCATTTACGTGCTGAGAGGAAGAATATGGAACCTTCAACTGGTCTTCTAGAATAACTATTCCAGGACTTAATTTTCTATTGGTGGAAGAACTTTTTTGTTCTTGTTGAGCTCGCTGAAGGGATCTTCCATGAGTTTCTGTTGCATACACAGTTCTAGCAGGGGTAGAATTGGAATAGTGGATTCCGAAAGATGCACGTCTTCCCCTGTATCCTGAGCCTCTAGAACTTCCTATGATTCCTCTATTTGATATAGGGAATTAGGGCTCATCAAAATCGAAACTGTAGCTGGCATATGGATCTGTTAATTGAATCATATTAACAGAACCAAAAATAAACTCTTTATCCGATGAAGACTCTGACCGATTAGCCTATTTAGGCTGTGCCCTTTGGTGGGACGGTGCCCGTGGCTTCGAATTAGATGGCATGAAATCTTCCAGAGTCAAAGAGAGCTTAGGCTTTGACACATACTCATCTTCTTTTGATTGTTCCTCTTTCTTTGAATTGTGCCGTTTATTTTAGGATTTTCCCTCTGATTAAGAGAGTTTTGCTGCAGAATTCATGGCAGAAGGCACAATTGGTTTCTTCAATTGTGTTCGAAAAATATCATGAGTTCGGTTAATCATCTTTCTGACCATCCAATCATCATATTTTTGTTATTTTTTTCTTTTGACTTCTTGCCACTCGCCGTCCTCCTCTGGAAATGTAGCAGTAACACATGCTACGTGGGCTGAAGAGCCTTTTAGATTGACTTGTCATGAGTCGACCATCGTTAGCAGGAGGTCCTTGAAAACAAAACACTCTTGAATGGAATTCCCCAACATCTAGTAAAACGGGAAATAGTTGGGACGGTTTTTATCTCCTTCATTGTTTGGCCTCTTGGGCATTGGAAATTGAACAAAATTATTTTTTAGAGACTAAATGCAATAACCAAGAACATGTTCATTTTGGAAAGAGTAAAATTTGGTTTTCAAATCCTCAAATTGTTTTCATCATTGATCTCTTTGATTGTCTTGAAAAAACGGCCTCTATTGTTGGCACTCAGGAGGTAGAGCCCTTCGATAAGATGTAGGTTTTGAAGTAGAAGCAGGTACATGTGCTTGTTTAAGCATAACTGTAGTAGTTTCTGATTTACCCATTCTCCTTCCTGGACATGATGGAATTACACGTGATTTAGCATTAGTATGTATAATAGAATCTTCAATCTGTTGAGCGATTGAATTAAGGACTCAAAACCCTCCTGTGTATTTCACAGGGATCAACGGTGTGCGTAATTCTTCATGCAGATTTTCCACAGAGATTGGAAACAGTTTCCCTTGAGGGAGTGCTAAGATTAGGGAATATGTTAATCTCTTCCAGCGAGAAATGAAATCAGAGACTCTTTCATTATCCCTTTGCTTACAGTTTGTACGATTTAAAACTATTGTCTTTGAAAAAATTGATCTTAATTGAAGAAGAAATTGTTGACGGAGATCTTCCCATTCGGTAATTGACTGGGATTTCATGCTTGTGTACCCGACAAAGGCTAGTCCTTGCAAGGTTCGCATGAAGGATTTGAGATTCACTACTTATTGATGCTATAGAGTTCCCATCATAGGATCACAACAAGACACAAAATTCATCAAATGTTGTTCAGGATCGCCTGATCCATTGAAAATGGGGAATACAGGGTTCCCAAAACTTGATGGGGGAGGGATTGCATCTACCCATTCAGGGTAAGCTCTCTTTTCTGGTTGAACCTAAGCATGATTTCCCTCCATAGCTTCTAACAAAGTTGTTAATGACTCAATAGTAGTTATTAACTTTTGAGAAATATCCAGTTGAGATTGGACCTAAATAGGTGCACTGACTGAAGCATGGACAGGTATGGAAGCTGGTACTACCACTGATGGAAGCACTGCCAGTTGTTGTTGCACTTGACCCGTAGGATTAGACCTATGAGGGTGTACTGATAAAAGAGGATATTCTTGATCCATCTCAGTAGCCACAACAAATTCACTTAACTGGCTGGCTCCAGCACATTTAGGAGGAAGACTACCCAAACGTAGTTCTGCATTCATCCTCCTCAATTCCTTCATTTCTTCCTCCTGTTGTGCAAACCGTTGCTCTAGTGAGAGCGATTTTCCTTATCCATAGGAAGGATATGTAACCAGATTCTTTCCCTTCCCATTTTTTGATCCCTTTCGGAGAGGGGGAAGTGGATTATTTGAAGGGTTACCTATGTTCTAAGGAATCCTTTGATTTTGTGTACGCACACCCTATTCATTTGTGTCTATGCGTACAACTTCTTGAGTAGGAACCTATTCATCTGAGTCCCCTGAGTGAGCATCATCTGATGGATCAGCAACAACGACACTGATGACATTGATTGATGCATAATGCATTGCATTCCTCCTATCGGCATTCCTACGCTATTGTCTTCTTCCATGTCTTTGATGATATATTTTCTTTTGTTGATTTTATCCCTCATGAACTTCTTGGTAAACTGTAATTTGGAGAGAATCTCATAATAATTTGGCTCTTCGATCCTCTTGTGGCTTCTTCCCCAATCGAGAGAAGACCGATTTTCTTTGAGGAGGGGATTTATGATTTGAAACAGTCCCCAGTCTGGTGGACTGGGGATGTTCCTACTATCTTTGATGAACTCCTCGAATCTTATTTGTTGATTCTGAGGGTTGAGTTAAAAGAGTCCCCAGTCTGGAAAGCTGGGGTGGCTCTTGGAATGCTATGTCTGGGAATTTCTTAAAAGCTCTCTTGATCTTGCAGACCTTAGTCCAAAAATTAGCTGGATGCATCAATCAACATCCACTTTTATCACCCGGCTCTAAAGACCATTGGATTATTTCTGACACTTCTATCACTTTATGATGTTCTTGCTCCATATGAGAGGCATGTTCAATATTCTTGTTTTCTTAATGAAAGAGTAATTCAACAACTTGTTCTCTGTATTTTTGATTTTGAGAAGAACTAGTTGAGGCATGTTCCTGGGCAAGATTTTGATTACAAACAAAACCCATTGACTGTGGTCGGCCACGGGCAATAAAATTGCATGAAACCATTTTCGACAGCCTTTGCTGACAGGAGAGCACAGTTAAATGTAGTGCTCCATGAACACCCCATCCTCTTACATGAATACCATATGGGGCATTGGCAATAAACTGGCCCAATCTTCTTAGTGCGCTAAGGCATGAACGCTGAAGGGCTCTCTGCTACTTTTCAGCTTTCGGATATCGAGAGACTGATAGAGATGGAAAATCAATCTGACGTTGTAACCCTTCTATTATCTAAACATGATTTTCATATTAATCATAAGATAACACTTTATTATTAAATTTACACAGAGTTTTCTATATGTTGAGACGAATATCATGAATCCCATCTTCCGTCAACATCTCTGGAATTTCATACTGAGAGTCAGCCAAAGGCCAAAACATGACTGGCACATCACCTTTCACTAGTTGTTTTCTCATATTCAGTACATCCTCTTTAACATTCAATGATGATTCTTCTACATGATTTGACCAGAGGTAGTGCTTCCTTGTTGCTTCATCGGATTCAACAGGATTGTTAGAGAATTCACTGATCAAACTAGAAGATGAATGACCCGGGGGTAGTTCGGATAATGACCTACACCCTGGGCTATCTTCTGATTGAGAAATTATTTCACCTGTTTGAGATGAAGCATCATACATGACTTCTTTCGCATTTGAAAGTTCCTTAAGATAAGAGGGATTTCTCGGCACTACATTTTCCACTGGAGCAATTTTCGGGCAATGTGCATCACTACTGCGGAGAGGAATTTTGCAGCGAAATTCGTCATCATGGGGAGGACCACCATGGTGGTTTACAGCAAAAGATGAGATCTCTTGCACCTTGGTCTTCTGGCCACACAGAGGGTTATTGTAGCTCTCATTTGAAGATGAATCATTAAGATCGACCTAACTATCCTGAAGCAAGCCTTAATGAAGATGTATCTGTTGAAGACCATCAGAATTCATATTTACACTATTGGGAAATGAGGGAGTAAAATCTTGGATTCCAAAAGATAGATGTATGAGGGCTTAAAGAACTCCAGCATCGAGCAAGGCATTGTTACTGATTGGCTCTTGATTTCTTGACTGTGTTGGGAAGGTCTTCTTCGTAAACGCCTTCTTAATCACCTTGGAAACCACTTGTGGATAAAAGTGGCTACTCTGAGCAGGTGTATGTGCCTGATTAGGGGAGATGGCAATGTTAAGCTGACAATATATACTCAAATTAGGTGTATGTTCCTAACTTGGTTGTCCGTATGATATGGGGGAGTACGCCCCACAACCCTCTTGGATTGTAATAGAGGTGTGTATCTTCTTCGGAGTGATATGTTGATGAGTCACTCCACTGGTAGGGATAGATTTATGTGTCTTTCCCTGAGATATTGCCGAAGTAGTTATAATATCATGGAAAGCATCCATGATATGAGAAGGTATTTTCTTCGGCTCTT
Organism: Viscum album; assembly: GCA_963277665.1. Taxonomy (NCBI): domain Eukaryota; kingdom Viridiplantae; phylum Streptophyta; class Magnoliopsida; order Santalales; family Viscaceae; genus Viscum; species Viscum album. Next base: position 2,077,008,474 of record OY728143.1, on the reverse strand, counting down.
TCACCATTGACAGAATGTGCTTGGTGACTTTAGCTACCAGAATACGGATATACATCCATTCCATACTTGGAGAAGGTGTATGTTCCTGCTCCTGTCCTCCTTTTCTTGTCAGTGAATCTTGACAGTACTCAAGTGTCGGGGCAGAGAGTTGATTTTGTCTCTTTTTTGTCACCGGAGCTTTCTGACTGACTTCTCTGAGTGCTACCAAGTGAGACTGTTGGTAGTATTGATCAATACTAGCAGGTTTATATGCCTACTGATTGAACTTCTCCGAACGTGGTTGATGTGCTCAATCATATGTAGTCAGATGAGCCTGCAGACTTGGTGATGATGTAAAAACATGTTTATGTTCCTTCCTATAGTACTCCACCAAAATTTCCTAGAGGGATTGGCGTGATGCTGTCAGATGAGTCTGTTGGACAGTGGAATTAAAACCGATGGGTGTGTGTGACCGCTCGTTGCTTGCAACCATGTTAGGTTGGTGTACTTCTCTGGAGATGGAAGAGATAAGAACCCGCTCACTGCTAACCAGATTTCTCCTCTGGTGATTCTTCTTTCCTGCCCGGGTTCGAGGAACCTGAGCCAAACACCTGGAGTTGGTACCCTCATCATTTGAGGGCGCAATTTCGCACGAGTCTGGTGGCGATTGTTGAACAGAGCCCTCAAAATGGACTCTTGTCTCCTTGAATTAAGGCCCTGAGGGACCTGCTCATTCACCTCCCCAGAATATGGGAGTGAATGGTGATTGCATGCTAGGGATAATGACCCGAAACGGTTGGAGATGGTGGTTAGCACCGCCTCCTTCTTGATCATTGGTCGTCGCTAACCAGATACCCAGGGTGAATTGTTCACTTGGAGGGCTCGTCGACCAGCCTACAGAGTTGGAATAGTACAATTTTGACGATACTCCTTAACCAGCACATTTGATACCCAGCGTTGAAGATGATGAGTAGGTGATGTCATCCTCATAGTGGACGATGATCCAGCAGGAGTAGTAGTACTGGCATTCGCAACAGCGGTATTCACAGGTGTGAACTTGAGAGCAGCCATTTCTTAGAATGTAGAAAATCTTGGAAAAGAGTTCCTATTTGATATAACAGACGTAATCAAGATAAATTCAGCCACTACATCTTTTGGATGATCACATATTCCAATTATTGTTTTCGTTGGACCAATCATTGAGTTTTAAATAGGGGCCTAACAAATAAGTAAAACATCATTTTAAATTGGTTAAGGATTCACGTCGTGTTCACAATTTTCTGTTTCCTCTGGAATTTGGGATGAACTCGTTGATTTGAGGAACAAACATTCCAATCGGTTTATAACGGGTTTGTTTATAGAACCAGAAACATCTAATGATTCCGTATTCATTTGGACATAGTTTTCAAAGGTAGGCTCTAATTAGTTCTGAACCGATGAGGCTTAGGAATTTTCATTGGTCGAGAAGATGGTAGTTCGAACTCATCACACCTTTTTGATGGGAATTATTTTCTACTCCGGGACTCTCTTTGTAGATTTAATTTATGTTCGTGACTCCTTATTACATTACCAAGTATAAAATGAGATTTCCTTTTGATCTGAAAATCAATGATCGATATATTGGAAATTTAGAGAATCTTTTATATGTATTCGAGGTTCTTCATTGATAGAGAATCATCTGTATTTGTTAGAGATTCTTATTCAATGGTATCCTTTGATACGTAAAAGTACTTTGGTCATTATGTTGACCATACTGGTTTTAAAGCCACTCAGTGGGGCACATGATGTTTACTGTCATTCATAAGGACATGTATTATTTCAGAGTTAGGATTGTACTGACATATAGGCTACCTATGTATCCTTTGTTTTAGAAAAAGAATCAGAACCCATGTAGTTCGAGAAAGGGAGTATGATGTTTATGCACAATTGATGGATCAAAGAAAGATTTCATAATTAATTTTACACACTAAGCTCACGTGAGTCATTCTCGGTTTGAGAAACAAGAGGTATTGGTAAAATCAGACAATTGTTCCATGAAAGATTCAATCATGGGAAATGATGTGGGTCTTATGTATGTATGACTGCCCAGAATAAATGAAGATTAAAATTTACTTCATAGATGAAATGTAAGAACAGGGTTCATAAAGGTATATATGCTTCATGGAGATTTAGATACTCAAATATTGGGGCTTACTCTTAAGTAAGATTCCCAAGTTATGAGGGGACTTATGATTGGGTTTTACTTTTGAGAAGGAATCCGAGATCAAAAGGAAATTAAGACTAGTTAAGAGAGATTAAGGTTGGGGCTTACTCCTGAGAAGAAGGACCAGGTTAAAGGTATTTGAAAATTAAAGGGACTTGGGGATTACTCTTGAGGAGGATGCCCATATTTGGGAACTTTATGAATGGTGATTACTCTTAAAGACGATGCCCATATTAGGGGACTTGGGGATTACTCCGGAAAAGGATGCCCATATTAATGAGGACCTGGGGCTTACTATTGAAAAGGAGGCTCAGGTTAAAGGAAATTATGACCGGGGCTTACTCCTGAGAAGGATGCCCAAGTTAAAGATTCTATCATCTTTAAAGGATGAGGTTGAATGAATGAACTCTCTAACATTAGCAATGTAAAGATGTGTAAATCACTAGGTTTTGAGAGATTTTCCAGGGAATTCCTTTTAGATAAGAATGTCAATCAAGAAAACATGCCATAAATGGATTTGAACTGTGTCTTGAAGAATGAATCTTGAATAGGAGAGGTGGAATTGCATGAGAGAGGTGAAATTGGCAAGAAGGGCACCCAATAAGATAAGGGCGCGCAAGTCCTGGCAGGCGCGCTAGTACTGCGTGGGCGCGCAAGTCCTGGGCGCGCAGGTATACCTACGCGGGACATGGGTAATTGCGCGATTGTTAACCAGTAGGGTAACACTTGGGTGATCCTTGAACAAATCCTTTATAATTATCCTATGGTACGTCCAGAAGAGGGGCGCACAAGTTTCAATGAGTAGGTAAGGAGGCACGAAAGTATATTCATTTCCCTTAAGGGTAAACCACTTTAGGCGCGCAGGTGTTAGTTAATTCTAACACTTAGACCTTACTCCTCTTTTCTAGACCTTCCATTCTAGGTAAAGAATTACCTTAGAAGTGTTCGGAAGACTTGAAGAATAGACTTGGGCGTTCAGAGCTCTGTATCTAAATTCTGGATAAAATCCTCCCGAAATGGGGGGCCCACCGGGGGTATTTATAGGCTGGAGAAGACCCCAAGCGGTTATCACTTAGGGCGTGCAAGTCACTTGCGCGAAAATTAGGCGGCGCATAAGTGTACTTGCGTGACATTAAGGGAACTTGCGCGACCCAAGTGTATTTGAATCCTTGTTCATGCCTTTGTCAATTTTTGATGTTTTCTTCCAAGGATGAATCAATTTGTGCTAAGTCATTTCGATTTCCATTCTTTTAGACAATGTGACGAAAAGGAGAGTTAAGAATGTTTCATTGTTTTAATTTTATATAAGTAATAATTCATAATTCATTATATTATTATTTATAAATAAAATTATTTTATCTAAGGGGTTTTGATTGGGAATTTTACAATGTGATAAGAGGTTTATGAACACAATTTCTTTTTGTGGGTCATACTTCTTATTTGTTAAAATTTTTATTCCATGATTGTTAATGAATTAAAATATAAATTATTTTTTTTATATAATCAAAATATTTTTATTTTTAATTAAATATTTAAACATAATAACTTCAAGGATGTATTATCACTTCAAAAGTAATGATCAATGAAAATATTTTATTGACATGATCTCATTTTCATGGGACATATTTCACGTCCTACATCCTGATTTCATTATATGGTTTTATTAATTCATCATGAATGGGTTTTTTAATATTAGTTAATTGAATTAATAGGATTTATATGTCCCTGTTATACTATTTAATCAAATTTTTTATTCAAATATTACCAAATAAATTAACAATCAGGCTGGAATATCTATTCTTTTATTGAAATTACTTATGTTGACGGATCCTTTGAAAAAAACAGATACACTTATTTTCATGAACCCAATATTTTTTATTCTCTTATTGTTATTTATATAGAGTAAATGTTTTCATTCCATTTTACTGTCTTTAATAACTCAAGAGATGGAAATTATTTTTTTAAGGAATCAGGCCTTTATATCTCCCCTCCGATAAAATTACTTTTCCCTTATAGTCCATCTTTTACGAATTATTTTCAATAACATTTTTATTTACACAAAAATGAGAGATCATGATTATTTTATTATATCATTTAATTTATATTAAAATTAATAAAAATGGATATTTCTAAATGTTTTTGAAATTATATCTTTTTTTATCATTTTATAAAAGTAAGAATAGAATGTTTTCCACTAACATACATGAAAACAATGTATTATCATACCATCAGGATAATTAATTACATTAAATGTTTTAATATTCTTTTCATGGTAACTTATAATCAAAATATTTTTCTAAATATGTTTCACATTTTTATAAAATATTACTCAATGGTTCTATTATTTCCCCATATTTTCAGACAAATGTTTTACATGTCATTTTAATTGAATTTCCCTATATATGATCATTATATAAAAATTCATATATTTCACATGGTATAAGATATTATAATAACATCAATTTTATTTATCATTAAGAATTATGGTGGGATTTAATGTAAATTTTCATGAAACCCATACATTTTCAATGTGTTAACCAAACTATAAAGGAATGATGGTTTTTTTAAAGGGTGTAATGTAGAAATTTAAAAGCTTATATTTTTTAGGTTCCTTGATAGTAAATTAAAATTATTGCAGATTATAGGGTGATCCAGATATATATATATATATAGGATTGGAAGATCTTGATACAAAATATAAGAGTGGGTGACCTTAATACAACTTACACAAGTTGGTAGACCCAATAAATCTTATATGAGAATATGATCCTGGAATAGGTTATACCAATGTGTGATCCTTATATACCACTCAAATGAATTTTTTATTAATCATTATCATTGATATTAATATGGATGACATTATATGAGGAGGTTTCAACAATTTATTTGACGGGGATCTAGTTATTTCTTACATGGTTTCAAAAGATATTTTTCAAACATAAAATCACAATTTCATTATTTGTAATATGGGTTATTTGTGTTTACTTTGATAATGATTGATATTAAATGGATCGTGATTATTAATTAGTATGACTATTTTTTGAATAGATATGTGAAAGGATACACATTGAAATATTTTGGTCTTTTTGTGAATTGATTCAATGATATAATAGGATAATCAACCTGAAATAATGGGATCGGATATAGAAGGGTTAGTCCTTGATAGAGGTTCCAATGTGACTCCATGTTTATAGATTCTTCTGTACATTGGAGAGATTTTATGCCCTTTAGGTATGATGGAACTATTTTCACTGAGTGAGCTGCCACGCTCATCCTTGGTGGCATGGTCCTCTCAATGACATGGGGACAATGCCTCCTCCCATCCCTATATCAATTATATTCTAATTCAACCACCCCTTTTGGAAAATATTCCCCCTTCCCCATTCAAAAATATATTAGGATGGTCACTACCAAGGTTGGGTATATGGGTTTCCAAAGCTAATCATGTAACATCCCATGTAAATAATTAGAAATATATTTTTATATTTATTAAAATTTGATAATTGAATATTAATTTTATGTTAAAGGGGATTCTATGTTCGATGGCGTACCTGATACACAATTACATGTTTCATTAAAATCTAACGTTGCACAAAATTTAGAGTTATACTAAAAAATGATAATATAATATTATTATTTTAAATGGTAGTTAATGCATAGCTGTGGTATTAGAGGAACTAAATATAACTAACAACAATATGATTATACATGTTGGTTAAATGTCTTTAACTTTATCCAATAAAATTTAGAGGTTTATATCGTGAATGAATCCAATTTTAAGCAGAAATAATCTAATTCTATTTAAAAGGTCGATTTACCACCTTTTAATGTAGAAAACATTTTAAATTGAATTTTTTAATTTTATATATTATATTTGACAAAATAAAATTCTCTTTTAGTAGTGGGTCATAAAACATTACTTTGGGAATAATGTCAGTATTTTTCTAATAAAGATCATTTTTTAATTAATAGTGAAAAATACTACATTTTAATTCATGAATACCTTTTAATATGATATATATATATATATATTGATCATTTTATTAGTTTTAAACTGTAATTGGTCTATATTTTTATTATTTAATTCAATAGTGTTCGTTGGAAGTAATTTCACGTTGAAATTGGACATAAACATGGGTCAATCTTTTGAGAGTTATTATTTCATAAAAACACGCTTTCCCATTATGACAGGGAGAATTAATTTTGAATTTAATTAATGAAACTTATATGCTTCAATTTTTTTTAAAATAGACATCATTTCTGGATTTGGAATATCAAATTTAACTTAGGTTGCATTTTTTCTAATTTTCTGAAAACCTACAATGTTTTATGAATAGTGAAAAATAATGCATAGTAGTTAAAAACTGACTATTTAATTAAAATAAGATTTTACCACATCTGTGAATTGCATTATAAAAATCCCACATTCATGGTTGTCATCAGTATGAAAATTTTGCTTTAATTGGATGATTATAATTTTTGGGGAATTGTAACTTTTGAATTTTATTTACCGTAGTTAAATTTAAATAAGGTAATTCAAGGTAAAAATAATATTATAATAATATAAAATTACCTTAACACTTGTCAAAACCTTATTGTATGGTTCAGCTCCATCCAGTAAAATTTTTAGGTAAAACATTAGGCCTTTGAAAGCCACTTGGGACTGATAATTACTTTAATAACTTTTAATTTAGTGTAAAAAATAAAAATATCATAAAAATGTGTACTTTTGATAAATCAATTTTAATGTTGGGTGATATAATTTATCTATATGGAAATAAATAATCATTATAAATATAACAAAATATTTCCTACATCATGGTACTTTATTTATAATTTTTATTCCTAAATAAATAAATTTATTTATGACACAATGATGATGTAATGATTACGTCATTAATGAATGTTTTAAATAAATCAGATTAAAAAAAGGGTAAAATAAATTTATTTTCAAACTTTTTATGTCATCCAAGTATTTTAGGGATAAGTATTACTTTTAATATTTGAATTATTTTAGGTTTTTCGAAATAATCTAGTTATTAACGATTTTTTAAAAGTCAAGATATGAATAGTATTAAAATCGACACAAAAGAGTTTTTAAATCAATCTATATTTTATTAAATGATATAATAATCTTAAAAATATTTGATTCAGCAAAATGACATATATAAGGTTTATAATGTCATAAATGAACCAATTTTTGTTTTATTGTCATTTTATTTTAACTATATTAACCATATAATATGAATATATAAGAGAACATGTTAAAAGTTAAATGAGTTAACAAAGGGTTAAATAAAAAAGATAGTGATTAACAATTATCCAAAATCTATCCAATTTTTATTAGATGATTTTTATTCGACTTATATAAACCTAATCATTGAATTATATATGTTATTGGACATTTTTAAATTGAAAATCATATTATAATAAAATAATATTTTCAAACATTCCTAGAGAGCCCCTCCTCCCCTTAGAAAAGCCCATCACCTCCTACCCATTACACACACCTCTAAAGTCCCATGGCTTGTCCAAACACAATCTAAATAATCTCTCAGGATCCCTCTCTTTAACCTATTAGCCTTAACTTTGGCAGAGGGCCCTTTAATAATTCCTTTTTGTTCAAACCAAAAGGAGTTACCCAATTTGAAGGTAATGTCTTCCCTCAAGTTCTCTTATTTTATATTACTTATTCACTCTATATGTTCATTTTATTCCTTTTTCACATAACAAGACTAGTATCCTCAATATAATAGGTTGTTTTTATGGGATGGATTCGAACTAAACTTATAAAAACCTCCATCTAATGGGTATAGAACATAATGTTTCTGTGGACGACGAACTACTGCGTCACGAAACAATGATTGTTCAATCTCCTCCTAACAATTCTTCTAGTAGAAATTATGATGGAACTATAAATATATATGATATTTTAGATATTTAATTAAACTATATGATTTTTAAATCTCTTTTATCACATACCATTATTATTTTCATGTTGTATATATACGATAATTTCATTTGAGGGAGTGCAGACTATCGCCCCCTCAAAGTGATATGACTCGTCCATACCATACATGGACCATATAAAGGATGATGTTAATAAAAATACGTAACATATATAATATATGATATAATACGATAATAATAATATACCTATTTATCATTTGGATTTAATTCCTTTTAAAATGAAACAATGATATGGAAGTAGCGTTGATGCATACATACGGTTTACCATCTCCATGAACAGTGCATTTCATTTTCATATATCCAAATTATATATACTATTATAAATACATATCTAATAGATATATATTATATATATGTTATATAAATCATGAATATAATTCTTGAGATAATGTAATTTTGACCACTTGGACAATGTATAGTTATAAAAAGATCATTCTTGACTCAAGTTCCAAACATCAACAAAATGATTGATATTAACTCAAATAATTAACCAATTTCTATAGAAAGTTAATAAGTGATATAAAAGGAATAATAAACGTTAAAATGGTTCCTACGAAAGTATAAATTATCCTATTTTTGTTTTTTTTAAATTAATGAACGAACAAGTCAAGTCGGACATGAGGTAAGGGACTTCGTCTCAATCTATGTTCATTGAGGAATGTTTTTATAATATACACATCCTTATTTTATACGGTATATAATAAACCCCTTTGATATTTAAAATCATTCATAGGGAATATTTATCCTACAAAGATTTTTAATAAACTACAAACAGAATGTTTTTAATGTTTGCATTGACAATGTCCAATCTGACACTGTAATCGTTATTTGGATTCCCCTATAAGCCTTAATACTTTTAAAATATAAATAGATACCTTATTATATTTTTGGGTGTTTTGGTATTGAAAATGGTTTTTAAATAGGTATATATTTTTTCAATATCTAAAAATGATTTATTGTGAATGAAAATAATTTTTTTTAATGAAATGCAATATATAATGTGTTATGATTTTATAATGGTATATGGACATTTGACGGGTGATTACTTGATAATCCAAATGATGGGTGGTGTCATGATAAATTAGTATGGGTGGTTACGTTATAACCTATACTCCATTGGGTATGGAATTCAGTCGTATAGTTATTCCATTTAGTGATATGTTTGGAAGTCGGCCGTATGGTTATTCCATTTAAGTATGTTTATGTCCCATGTTACCATTATATGTTATGTGTTATTTCTATAGGTTTTATGGTAATAATGTGATAACAATAGGGTAAGTAATTGGATTTTATTATGTGAAGAGTATTCACTACTTCATAAAGGATATCGACACTACTTATGATAAATTATTCATGGTGTACTTATTGTTTTGAAGAATTAACAGTTTTCCTACGTTTTGCATCCCTAACTAATCTTTTTATGCTCATACCATGTTTTTTTGAATTTTTTTTCAAATGACTTAATGATGAATAGGGACAAGGATGGGATCAAGGAAAATTCATGCTATCTAAATTAGGGAACTGGACATGACACCTTTTTCAAGAGTTTTTATTTTATGGAAAAAATGGACACTGTGTAGATTTTTTTATACATAATATTTAAACTTGTTATGTATATGTTATGAAATAATTATATAAATCTATAAACCTGAAAATATCCTCAATGTTAATTGTTATCTTTTTTTATATTATGATATGTTTAAGGTTAGGGACTTATAGTTGGTATTAGAGGTCAGTTTATAGAAATTTAGGAGTTACTGTATGGTTAGATTAATATCAACAGATTAATTTTTGGTATGATTGAAATGATATAGAATTTTAAGATTACCATGTAGCTTCTCCTGATATATTTCTATGTTCATAATGGTTTTCCGTAGTGGAAAAAGGGTAGTGATTTTGGGAAGGAATACATATGAGAATAACCTTCTTAATCGGCATCTCGAGATAGTTTGAATCGGAACTGGACAATTATTTTTAGTAATGGAACAGCTGAATCAGGCTATAAATGTTGGTGGTATCCATGCCTGAGATCAGCCAGATCAATAAAAAAGTAACATGTCAGTACTAGAGCATTTTATTAGGAAACACCCCCATCATTCATAGGATCATCTAACCATGTTCAGGCGGAAAGGTGGTTCAATGTAATGGAAAAGTTTTTCAATGTCATGAGTTATATGGAAAATCAAAAGGTTTGTCTTTTTGTTTACCATTATGAAGGTGAAGCCAATCAGTGTGGGTCAATGGTGAAAAATATCCACGATAGTAAAGATATTGATGCTCTTGGTTATAATTATTTCAAAGGAATTTTTCCTGAGAAATATTTTCTTAAGTTGTTTCGATATAGGATAGAAATAAATTATTAGAATTGAGGTAAGAGGATGAATACGTGGATGGTTACGAATAAAATTTCACTCGAATGGAAAGGTATGCACCTAATTTCATCTGAGATCATGATAGTAAAATGAATAGATTTTACTCAAGATTAAAGACAAAGTATCAAAGGGATTTAGCCTCTCTAGAATTAAGAGGCTATGAGAAACATTTTAGATGTTCCAAGAAGGTACAGATGGAGTTTTCTAATGATCTGGTGTTTCAAGAGACAAAACAAAATAAGTGGTCCAGTTAGCAGGGAAATGGAACAAAATCATCAATGAAGCCTGGTGTTAAGAAAATTAAATACTCATCTTGTGATAAGTGTGGTAAAAATCATCCTAGAGAATGTTTATCAATGTCTCGAAAGTGCTTCTCATGTTGTAAGTCGGGTCATATTTCTCATAACTATAGATAATATTATCATGGAACAATGAAAAGTCAATGATAAGATATTTTATGTGCAATGACATGGGTCATTATGAAAATTATTGTCCAACTAAGAACTCAATTGAGATAAAGAAGCCTGAATACATGTAGAAAAGGGTGGTGAAATCCTTTGCAACAACTTCAGTAGATGTTGGGACATAAAATGATGTAGTATTAGGTATATTGTTTCTTTATTTATATTATGCCAAAGTTTTGTTTTATTCAGGTTCTACACAATAGTTATTTTCTCGGAAATTATAAAGTAAATTGGGAATTCCATCTCAAGATATGAAACCCGAACTTATGGAAAAAACACCAAAAGGAAATGTTGAGACAAAAATGAATTATAAGAACCTTTTTTTCCTTGTGTGAAGAATAAATATACCTAAAAACCATATTATTATTCCTTGAGTAGAGTTGGACATTATTTTGGGCAAGGATTGGTTTTCCATTTATCATGCTAAGATTGACTACAGAGTAAAAGTGGATTATATTAAGAAATAATTTCATTTTTTTACCTGAATAAAACTTTACTTTTGATAGAATATTTTGAAGATGAGAAACTAGTTAATGATGGAAAGTATTGTAAACATTCACTTATATTAGAAATCCAAGGAACTATTCAGATTAATGATGTGCAAGTAGTAAATGAGTACTCTAATGTTATTCCTAATGAGTTTCCTGGTATAATACCTTATTGGGAAGATGGAATTACTATTGAATTATTTCCCGATGCTAAGACAATTTCTATCCCCCCCCTATTTAATGGCTCAAATTAATATATTTGTATTAAAGAAGAAATTATATGAGTGATTAGATAAAGGTTTCATTCGACCTAGCACAACACCATGGGGTTATCTTATGTTGTTTGTTATATAGAAAATGGTTCGATGAGACTTTTAATTGATTATATATCACTGAATAATACCAGTATTAAGAGGAATTAAAATTTTCCTTATATCAATGATTTATCTGATCAGATCCAGGGAGCTCAGTATTTTTTTAAGATTGAATTGAGGTCGGGGTACCATCAGTTGATAGTAAAGGAAGAAATTTTTTGAATACCTTGTTTCATAAAAGATATGGAAATTATGGATTTTTAGTCATGCCTATTGGGTTAAACAACGTACTAGCTATATTCATGGATCTTAAGAATAAAATTTTCCACGAGTTCTTCAATACATTTGTGGTTTTTCTTATTGAGGGTATTTTGGTGTATTCATAAAGTAAATTGGAACAAAAAATTCATTTAAGGGTTTTACTTCCAATCTTAAAAGAAAATTTATTTTATGGGAAATTTAGAAAATATGAGTTTTGGTTAAATAGTATCTCATTCCTTGGTCACATTGTTTCAAAAAACTGTATAATTATTGATCCTGCTAAAATAAAAGTTTTTGAAGAATGGAAAAGTCCTACCAATATCACAATGATTCGTAGTTTTCATGGTTTAGATTGTTATTACTAGAGGTTTTTTTTTAACATTTTTCATTATTTTCTATCTCAATTATTATGTTAACTCAAAATGGTTTTATGTTTATTTGGAAAAAAGAATGCGATGATTGTTTTCAAGAATTGAAGAGAAGATTTTTAAATGCTCCAATTTTGGCACTACCTTCCTGAGATAGTGATATGTTTATCTACAATGACGCTTCATTGAAGGTACATGGTTGGGTCCTGATGTAGACTTATCTTTTAGTTTCTTATGCTTCACGTTATTTGAACCCTCGTGAGTTTAATTACCCTACACATGATTTGAAATTATCTTCCATTGTTTTTTCTTTAAAAACTCGAAGGTATCAAAGGAATGGGGTAAAATATGAAATATAAACAGACTAATCAAATATTAATTATAAATTTACTCAGAATAAATTAAATAAGAGACATAGCATATGGTTATAATTAATCAAGTCTTACGATTTCCCGATCTATTACCATCTGTGAAAGGCAAATATAGTGGTTAACACTTTAGTTGAAATAGTAATGCAACCTTAACCATGATAAATTTGGAATGAGATCCTTTGGTTTTTGATTTGATTAATTTTTGATTGGATGTTGGAGGTGTACAAAATTCATCTATTTTGTTTAAGGATTTAGTACAATCGTCACTATCAGATAGAATAAAGAAAGTGCAGAAAGATAACGGTGAGTTGTAGAAAAAGGATGAATTGGTTCAGAAGGGTACGTTACATGAGTTTAATATTGATAGAGACTGTGTTTTGATGTTTTTTAAAGAGATTATGTTTTCATTTTGATTCACAATTGAAGAAGGAGTTGTTATGCATAACTCATAGTTCTCTTTTCTCAGTTCATCTATGATGTACTAAGATGTACATGGATCATTAGGAGTATTAATAGTGGGATAAAATGAAAAGGGATATTGCTGAAAATAATGTGAAGTGTTTGAATTTACAACACATTAAAGATGACTTATAGTGACCAAAACGAATGATTCAAGAATTTAATAGTACCAGAGTGGAAATAGGAAAATATATTCATGGACTTCATTGTGGGAATACAAAAGACACCTCGAGGTAACAATGAAATTTGGGTTATTGTTGATCGATTGACTAAAACTGATCATTTTAATCCTATTTGAGATACGTTGCCTCTAGATAAACATTCTCAATTGAATATTAAAGAGATAGTCAGGTTATATGGAGTTCCTCTCTCCATTGTATCTGATATTTATCAAAGGATTACATAAATTATTTGGAAAGGCCTTTAGAAGTTGTTGGGTACTGAATTAAATTTTAGTATATATTTTCATCCATTATATGATGGGATGTCAGATAGAACAATTCAGACGTCGGTTGATATGCTACATGGTTCTTCAATGGATTACCAGGGAGGTCAGGATCAATGTCTTTCCATGTTTAAATTTTATTATAAAAACAATTTTCATTCTAGTATACAAGTGGCTACGTTTGAGGCATTATATTGAGAGCGATGTCAAACACTATCTTTTTGTGATGATGTATATGAAGGAAAGAATATGGAACCATAATTGGTCGAATAGATGGCATAGAAAGTTCATTTGATTCATAAAAACATGATAATAACTCAGAGTAGGAAGAAAATTTATGCGACTAACCGGAGGAAGGATCTTTCTTTTGATGTAGGTTATCATGTCTTTCTCAGAGTTTCTCCATGGAAAAGTGTGATCTATTTTGGCAGGATGGGAATGTTGAGTCTGAGGTTCATTGGACCCTATGAAATCCTTGATAATGTTGTATCATTTTCCTATAGAGTTTCCTTACCTCCATGTTTATCCTCGGTACCCAATATTTTTCATGATTCCATGTTGAGAGAGTATATACCGAATTGATCTCATGTTTTGAGTCCAGAGAAATTTTATATAGAAAATAACCTTTCTTATGTGGAAAAACCAGTCCAGAATCTTGCCCATAGAGAAAATGTATTGCAGAATAAGTTAAATAATTAGGTAATGGTTTTGTGGAAAACTCATATGGTTGAAAAGGCAATGTGGGAATCAGAAAATGAAAAAAGGGATAAATACCCCCATTTATTTGATAAGTGAATAAAATTGCGAGGATGCAATTTCCAAAATGGGGAAAAGATATAACATCCCATGTTAATAAAGAGTATAATATTTTCATATTTATTAAAATTTTTGATTTAAAAATTAATTTTACAGTAATGGGGTAACTATGTTCGATGGTGTACCTGATACAAAATAATGAGTTTTTTTGAAATCTTATGTGTCACACAATGTTGAGTTATATTGAAAAATAATAATTTAATATTATTATTTTAAATGGTATTTAATGTAATTTTGTTTTATTGGCTTGAATAAATATAACTAACTATGATATGATTATACATGTTTGTTAGATGACTTTACATATATCAAATAAATGATAGAGTCCTAAATTGTGAATGAATCCAATTTTAAGCATAAATATTATTATTTTAAAAGGTAGTTAACGTAAATTTCTATTTGAAAATATAAACTTCTCTCTTATAAGTGGGAGAACAATATTTTATTTGGGAAATTTTTTGGTATTTTTCGGATAAATTTCATTTTTTAATGAATATTGAAAAACACTTCAACTTAATTTTAAAGAACACTTTAATATAAATTATTTATATAGATAGATAGATCTTATTATTGGATGAAAAGTTTAATTGGATTATTATTTTACCATTTAATTCAATTTTGGTCATTTGAAGTAATTTTACTTTGAAATTGGACATAAACAAATGTCAAACATTTGATGATTATCATTTCTTAAAAACACGATTTCTGGTTTTGACAACGAGAATTAATTTAAATTTATTATTTATAATTATATTTTTTAAATTTGAAAAATAGACATAATTTTTGTATTTGGAATATCAAATTTAGCGTAGGGGGATTTTTGGGTATTTTTCTGAAAACCATCAATTTTTTTATGAATAGTGAAAAATACTGCTTATTAGTTAAAAACTAAACTTTTCATTTATATGAAATTTTACCGCTCCAATAAATTGAATTTAAAAAATAATACATGCATGGTTGTCATCAAAAAGTAAAATTTCGTTCAATGGGATGAAAATAATATTTGGTGAATAGTAACTTATGATTTTTATTTACCACAGTTGAAGGTAAAAAGGGTTATTCAAGGTATTATAATATCATAAAATTACCTTAACACATGTCCTAAACTTATTGGATGAGTCATTTAAAACCAATAAAATCTTTGGGTGTAAATATTTTCCTATTAAAGCCACTTGGGTAAGATAATTACATTAATAACATTTTATTTAGAGTAAAAATTAAAATATCATAAACATGTATTGTTTTGGTAAAACAATTTTAATGTGGGGTTATATAATATCTATATATGACTATAAATATTCATTAGAAAGATAAAATTCTTAGCTAAACCATGGTATATTATTTATAGTTTTTAGAACTGAAATATATAAATTTATTTATGACAAAATGAGGATGTAATAATAACCTCATTAATCAATGTTATAAATAAAAGATATTATATATGTTATAATAAATTTATTTTGAAACCTTTTTTTTATACGCGGATTTTAGAAATAATTATGACTTGATATATTTAACATATTTTAGGGTTATTGAACAAATCATGTTTTTATAGATTTTTAAAATTTTCCATATGAATAGTATTTTCATTGACGTAAAAGTGTTTTTAAAAGAAAAAATATTTTATTAAATGATATAATAATCCTAAAAATATAAGATTTGGCCAAACTAATTATATTATGTTTATAATGTCAATAATGAACCACCTGTGTTTCGATTGTGATTTTATGGATTCTATATTAATCATATAGTATAAATATATAGGATAACATGGTAAAAGTTAAATGAGTTAACAAAGGGTTAAATAAAAAAGATAATAATTAAAAATTTTACAAAACCTATCCAATTATTATTGGATAATTTTATTTCGACTTATATTCACCTTATCATTGAATTAAATAATTATTTCACCTTTTGAAACTGACAATTAGTTTATAATTAAATTATATTTTCATGCATTCCTAAAGAGCCCCTCCTCCCCCTTATAAAAGGCCATCACCATTATCCCATTACTCACACCATTCAATACCCTTAGCTCATCCAACCTCTTCTCAAATGATCTCCCAATAACCCTATCTTTTACCTATAATCCTAAACATATGCATAATACACATCAATAAATCCTTTTGGTTCAAACCAAAGGGTGTTACCCGATTTAAAGGTAACGTCTTCCCTCAATTTCTCTTCATTTATTTTACTTCTTCACTAAAAATGATATTTTAATTATTTTTTACATAAAAACACTATTATCCTGAATATAAAAGTTTTTTTATCATAATTATTTAAATTACACTTACACACACCTCCATCTAATGGGTATAGAACATAGTGTTTCATTAGACAGTGAACTACTACCTTATGAAATGATGATTGCTCAATATTCTCCTACCACCAAATCTGGTTGACATTATGATAGAACTGTAATTATATATGATATTTATGATATTTATTTTATCACTATCCTTATTTTTTTAATACATACCTTTATTCATATCATGTTGTATATATACGAACATTTCATTTGAGGAAGTGAAGACTACCGCCCCCTCAATGTGATTTGACTCGTCCGTACCATACATGGAACATATAAATGATGGTGTTAAAGAAAATACATAATGTATTTAAAATATTATATTATATTGTAATAATAATATACCAATGTATCTTTAGTTTATAATAACTTTTAAAATAATAAAAATGAAATCGATGTAGAATTCATGCGTACGTATGGCTTACCGACTCCATGAATGGTTCTTTTCATTTTTATATATCCAAATTATATGTACTATTCTAAATAAAAATATATTAGATATATATGATATAAAAATCATTAGTATAATTTTTTAGATAATGGAATTTTTTCAACAATGACAATTAATATTTATAACAAGTTTATTTTTTAGACATTTTCCGAACATTGACAAAATGTTCAATATGAACTCAAATAATTAATTAATTGTTAAAGAAAGGTAATAAGTGATATAAAAGGAATAATAAACTTGAAATAGGTTCTTAAGTGATTATAAATTATCTTATGTTTATGGTTAAGAAGATTAATGAATGAATGGGTCATGTAGGACACGAGGTAAATGACTTCGTCTGAATCTCCTTTCAATGAGGGATTTTTTGATAATATACACCTCTTTATTTTATAAGATATATAATAAACCACTTTTACATTTAATTTTATTCAAATAGAATATTTTTTCTACAAATAGTTTTACTAAACGACAAAAGGAATTTTTTTAACGTTTTCTTGTATGTTGAACTCTCCGCTGTTGTAATTGTTATTTGGCTTCCTATATATGACATAATATTTTTAAAGGAAAATAAATCCCTTATTCCCGTTTTGAGTGTTTTGGTATTGAAAATTGCATTTGAAATATATTGATTTTTTTAATTTCTTGAAATTATTTCACCTGATTGAAAAGGACATTTTATTAGTGAAATGCAATATTTTAGGTGTTATGATTTTATAATTGTACATGGAAATTTGATGGGTGGTTATGTGATAAACAAAATGACGAGTGGTGTCATGAGAAACCTAATGGGTGGTTATGTTATAACCTCCAATGCATTGTGTATGGATGTCGGCCATATGGCTATTCCATTAAGTGATATATGTGGATGTCTACCACAATGTTTTTCCATTTATGTATGTTTATGTCCCAAGTTAACATTATATATTATGTGTTCTTTCTATGGGGTTTATGGTAATATTTTGGATAAAAAATTGTAATCAATGATATTTTATTTAGTGAAGAGTATTCACTGCATCATGAAGTTGATATATACTTCTTATGATAATGTATTCATGGTTTAATTTTAGTTTTGAAAAACTAATAGTTTTCTACTTTGTGTATCCCTTATTGAGTTTTTATGCTCATCCCAAGTGTTTTTGAAATATTTTTCACAGGATGTAAAGATGAATATGTTCCTGTATATGATCATGGAAATTTCATGCTATCTGAAATAAAGAACTAGACATGACACTTTTCTCAGGAGTTTTTATTTTATGAATAAAATGGATACTAATTAGATGTGTATACATATAATATTTCAAAATGTTATGTATATGTTTTGACCTAATTTTGAAAAGTTATAAACTTGAAAAGATCCAAAATGTGTATTGTTAGCTTAATTCATGATTATGTAATGTTTAAGGTTGGGGCCTTATAAATCATCCAACATATAACTTTATCATAAGCATTGGCTAAACTTTAGTGGACATTGGTGGATCGTTTTGGCCTAAATCTTCTCCCACTTCTATCATTCATGATATTAGTTTATTTCATGGACTTGAATGGCCCAACTCAAAGATCAATATTTATTTACAAGTCACATTTCACCATCCTATATTCCAAGGATGATTTACTCACCACATGGTATTTCTTACCTCACTTTGTTGAGAACTAGAATTTATTTTTATTCATGTTATTTTGTGGATTCCACTCAGAGGAGGATTCTCCCATGGAGTTAGTGTGGCTCATCGTAGTGGTTGATCCCATCCCCTTTCAAAACCCCTTCAATCCTCTAAGTGATATGCAAGGAGGTGGGTTACTTTTTTGTGTATATGTTTATACAACCCTGTTGATGGATGCTTACATGTCAATAATTTTCATTGAGGTGGATTTGTCTGGATCCCTCCACGACTACCTTTTTACTAGTGCTGGTTCTACCTTTGATTTCTGAAAAAATTGTATACATCAACCCCAATAAGATTATGTAATAGGTTCCATATCTAAGGGAAGTCTTCCATTGTGTGTAGGAAATATAGTAATCATTACTCCTCTGTAGCCAAACATCCAGTGAGGCCAGTGGAAACATCCTTCCTAGTAAATAATTTTCCTATAATTGGTGCTTTTGCGGATGAAGAGGGGCCATAGTCTAGCCATATTAACAATTTTCTAGAATCTAACCAGGATATTGTTGTGCCTATAATCCCTTCCCCCCCAACATTATGGTTCCCCCTCCCCCTCCTAGAACCATACTCTCTTTACATTTTCTCCCCCATCCTATGTTACCCAATCCTAATTCCCCCTCCCCATGAAAATCCATTATTCCATACATTCTATGTACCCATTCTCCCCTACCCCTTTCCTTTCGCCCTCTCTTCCATGATTGAGATAGTTTTCTGTCCATGTGATATGAGATTATTTGTTCCAATATCCCAAAGTCTTCCTCCTCTTTAGGATCATCTAATCTTCCCATTTCCCCAATTCCCCCTAGAATTACACTAGTGATTTAGTGAAGGAAAATTCTATCTCCTCACCTATATCGTCTTCTTTCCATGACATCTATTCTGATCCCAAAATTATAGTTTCTAAGCACTTAGCCTCTTCCTCTCCCCTTCCTCCATTATTTATGGTGTGGGAAAGGTATCATAAAATATTGGTTTCCCCCTAAAAAATCAAGAATGATAATATGCCCAATTCATAAGGGGCCGAGGAAAGTTATCAATGTTTTTATATCATGAATGATTATTTTGAATGACTGGGGTCTCAGTGCCCGAGTTAAGTCACACATTATTGATAATGGGGGTTCTAGAAATGTTGTTTCTATTGGGGTGGTTTTTTAACTGATGTTTGGATAAATCATGATTAGAGAGACTGTGACAAGATCCGGTTTCCATTGTTTCATTCATGGCGGGCCAGATAATAGCCAAATATGATTTTTTTGAAGACTCTCATTTTAGTGGTGAAATTATCTGCTACTGAACATCATTTATCAGTTAAGGTTGAAGTTGGTGGTCATTCATGTGTCTACGAATTTTTATACAAAATATTCAATGCTTGTATTTGGGAGAAACTTTGGCATGATCTCGTCTTCATCAACCCTAGAGTAACCCCCTGAGATGTAGTGATGACATTAACTCTATTTATCGATCTTTTTGAGAAGAACGAGGGTATCTCCCTCACATGAAATGAAAAATTCCCATTATCATCATTTTTATACCAATATGTTCTATATGATTTAGAATTTGTGGTAGACATGTTTACGTTTGGCAGTAACTAAAGTGGAATATAAATAACTTGTTTCATGTAGGATAGTTGAATAGGGACTTTCCATGCCATTTCATAATTCCCTTGCATAGAATTCATTCACTCGACTTGTTCTTTGTCTAGTCACTCCCTGTTTTTGATACTCCATATTTTTATAACTTCAATTGAGTATCATTTCTTATTCGATATTAGTGGCATTTATCAACATGTTTTTCCCATTACTTTCCCACCTTCCTAGGATTCACCATGACATGGAAGATATTTTCTTGGCCTACATAATAAACTGAAATGCTTGAATGGAGATCTTAAAAATGGTCAATATCATTGCCCCTTATTCGGCCTTCCCTTGATGAAATCAATAGTGAAATTGATAATGCATATCATAGACATGGCGAGTCCTAAGATGCAAAGGATTTCATCTCCTTTGGTATCAAAAATAAACATTAAAATTGGACGATAGGTGTGAAAGAGAGGTTTCATCATGAATTCTCTCAGTGAACCTAGTTGATGGAAGTGAACTACAACATAACCTTGTTCCATGAATTATTGAAAGATAGGCATCATTGATGAGATCCCAACATATATCTTGAGGATAAATTCTTCACTTGTGACATGGATATAAATGGAGATATTATTGGTTCTCATTTTAATTATTTTCTTTGTGCCCTAATCGGCATTGGAAAACTATGTACCTAAAATATCAAGATCGTATTCTCTACTCTATTATGTGGGTTGTTTCTAAAAAGACAAATTTAATTATTGGGGGAGAACCAGAAGAGATTTAGTAGTGGTATTCTATCTCCCATATGGACCAAAAAAGATCCCATGGGCATGATGAATTATCTGGTCATTGTTTGTCAGCACATGGAATGTGATTAACGTTGACCTTGTTTGTGATATCCATCAATTGTTTGGTGAGATAGGATAACTCAATATGATTGTGAAACTAAATTAATTCTCATTACATATGAAACATCCCCATCCACCATTACTCATTATCATCCCATCATCACATGAAACATTATTTTAAAATTGTTTTCCAACACCATCAATAGATGGATCTCATTATTCCATTACAGTTTGGTTCTTTTGGATCATTAGGTTTTTATTAATGGAAGGTATACACAAGGGGAAATGGGGTATACTCAATATATGATTTGTCAAATAAAAAAGAAGTGATGGGTGACTAATTTCTTAGTCACCGTTGAAATGGAAAAGTCCTATGATAGGACAGAACGTTCATTTATTATCTAATCTATGAGATGTATTGGCTCTGAATAATGGGTTGTTAACATATTTTTTGTTTGTTACATCTCTCTAAAGTTTAAGGCGTAATTCATGGGAATGAAATGGGAATTATTGAATCCTGTCAAAGGGATCATACAACATGAACCTGTTTCTCTTATAATTTTGGTTCTGTCTCACGATGTCTTAAGTAAGTTAGTTATAGCCTCTTTACAATGTCATTTTATTCTCCCTTACCACTGCATGTTCGAGGCCCCTATCATGTAATATCATTTCCATAAAAACTACCTTATTTTCATTATATGTGTGTGAATAGAATACATTTGAGGTTTCTACAACATCGTGTAAGATTATAAATATTTCATTGGGAAAATGGTTAATAAGAAGAACATTGGGTTCTACTTACTAACATCTTTCCCAGAGAGGTGAAATGCCAATATTAATTTGGGATTGGGAATTTTCATCAATATTTCTCCCATGAATTACCAAGATATTTTAATTTACCCTGAAAGGATACATATTGGGAACATTGAAGGTATGGTTTTTATATTCACCAATCAAACCATCAATTGGAAGAATAGTTTATTACAGTTTGGTGGTGGAATTACTCTTATTAAATGCATGTTATCCTTTATTCCCATGAATATCCATTCTAAACTCAGGGATTCCAAATACAACACCATAAATATCTAGATAATAATTAATGGATTTATATGGTATTCCCAAGGAGAGGGAAAATTTTGGTGGCCCTTATGGAGTAATATTTTAAAAATAGTTGAAATTGGGGGTATTGGAGATCGGGATGCAGAGAAATATATTAATATTCATTAGGGAATTATTTGATTGGATTTTATTTAGGGTCCTTCCCTATGGGGTCTCTTAATCATATGGGAGTAATGTTTTATCTCTTAGTAGAATTAAATGTCCCCTTCCCAACTATGGAAGACATTATGTGTCCACATTTATATCCTTAGTGATAAATTGGAATGGATTATGGGTTGGGGTGAGGTCTGTATTTTGGTAATTCTATTGGGGGGGGGGGCATGGATTTTCTAGTGTTCCACGACTCAAAATATGTTATATGGATGATATTCTTCATCCCCCGTTTATTTAGGTGGTCTTTAACTCCACTCAGCAAGTGTATTTGGATTGCATTAGGCATAAATAGTCCCCAGACCAATGTGTTTTCTCGGGAGCTATAATTAGGGAATTGTCGACCAAAGGATACATTTTGGGTCATAATTTTCAGATCGATGGTGACCCTTGGGGGAAATGATTTTGTAGAAATGATGTACCATATAATAATTTTTGTGTGTGGAGAATATGGTACCATTCACTTCCTGTAGATCTGGATGTTAAGGGTAAAAGACATCATTTAGACTCAAATTTTGTGTGATGATCTTCTCAGATAAAGGAACATATGTTTCACTTTATCATTCAAATTATATGAGAGAAATGTAACTATTATATACTTGGAAAGTTGATGAAACCATCCCATATTGTGGATTCCCTTAATTCCTTTCTCTATAATTGGTTATATAGTTTTATTGGAATTAAGTACAAGGGAAAATATCTTGTGATGCTGCTGAAAGTTTGGTGTTGGTCTTTACCATGGGTTTGAAGTTAGGTAATGAATTTCTCTTGGATCTCCATTATGAAAATGGTAGTGATATCTAGAAAAAATATACTAGATTTGGCAGGGCTAATGAAGCAGGGGGGATGCTCCAAAAATAAGGTACTACTAGCATGGTAGTCCTCACTCAGGCATGCCCAGGTCGAGCCTAATGTGTCAGTGGTTCCAATGTTCCCCTCCCACCAGTAGTATCATTCTCAATACTAATGTTTCATGGGTTTGTGGCCTCAGGCACTATGAAAGCATGGTTTTAGAACCCAATATGTTGGTGATTTTTTTGATTTTGTACCTTCTTTGGACATAGAAATTCTATAAGGGTGGTGGCTAAGGACATACTCAATGGCCTATATTTATGTAGGTCAATTAAAATAGTCATGTCTATTATGGAATTTGACATTAATATCATCTCATGTTTCATATCTGGATCCCATATCCCACCATGCCTCATCGTCTATCTGATTCACAGAAGCAGCGATTTCTTATCTGAAAATATGGAGGTCTTTCACACTTACTGTGAAGATATTTATGTGGAAAATTTCACGGCTCATCTAGCTACCCATGATTTTCCCCTCTGGGATTTTTTATCCTTAGGTCCACTTACTTTTTTTTGGGTGGCACATTTTGTTGAGGATTCCCTTGGTTTTTTTTCATTAGATGTTGATTATTTTGTACTATCTTATTTCCTTCCTATTTATTAGTAAAACATATTATATATTTTTCATGTGTATCAATTCTATTATTTTATTCTCTTTCAATCATAATATATCATCATTTTTTATTCTCATATTTTGATTAGAGATGAAATTCAATTATAATTTCTAATGTTTACACTTACTAAGAATTTTAGCTCACCTTTCTTAGGTTCACATCTCCCTGAGTTAAAAACACTGATGATTAATGATCTTTTATATAAAATATTCATGTGTGAAGAATTTAATGGGAAATGTGGAAGAAATAATATGGAATATGAAAAGCTAGGTATCATGGGAAAATTACAAAATTTATTTCATGGGTATTGTTTTTGAATGAGTTTTCCATAATTTTATAATACACAAAACATAATGGGTCCTTAGGTATATAAGTGATCTAATATTTCCTTATGATATTATTTATTTTATGGGGGGTTAAAATTGTCTATCATATTTCTATTTAAAATAAAGAATTGTTAATATTTTATTATAGTACTCAATGTTGGTATACGGGTTCAGGGATGTCACAGTTGGTATTAGAGGAATGTTTTAGTTAAATTTAGAGATATTGATATTTTTATTTTATGTTCAATTATGTATTCTGAAGACCATCATGGGTTAATAATTTTATCATTTACTGTATGTTTAAAGAATAATATAACTCTATTGTCTCTTAAATGATGGTGTTCTAAGGGGAGTAATGATACTATATGAGACTCTTTTTTATGTTGTGAGGATCGTGTACCTTCAGTTTAAGGGGAAATATTATTTCATAAGAATATTATTAAATTTTTTGGAATGTAAGATATATGGTCAAAGAAAAACATTTAGGATAAAATATTAATAAACTTTTACTATTATCAAGGCATGTATCAATATAAGTTCATTTTTCTATGGGATGATATTTGTTATACATTTGATGTTATTATTTATTTATGGTGATTAATGTATTATTTCATCTTATTAAGGTTTATTCATTTTGGTTATTATGTTATAGTATAACAACCATTTTATTATTAGATAATATCTAAAGACATAAGGATTGTCTTTTTATCCTTTTTAGGATTATGTGGTCCATTAGAATTTGATTTTATTTCTTCAGTTATGAAAACATCATCTTGGATACTAATTATTTGTGGAAAATATAATACTGTAGTAGATATTTATTCAAGGATTAAATTATTTATTTCATGTATTTATAATTTCATATATTATTAGTATATGTGATAATTTAATTTATCATCTATAATAAAATGATCTTGAAATGAATGGTTTCCTATAACCATAATTTCTGAGGAGAGAATGGTTTTTTCACACCTCTTTTTTATGGTTATTTGTTCAATAAATTTATCATGATCATTAAATTTTATGTGATAAATTATATCCTTCTCACCATATCAATTTTTTTACTTTAATGTTTTCCAACATTTAAATATTTTCACTTTACGCTAAAGTTCTCGTATTTGGAAACCTAGAATTGTTTTGTTTCAGATGACTTGCATTCAAATTCTTGGGATCAGTTATATACTTCACCCTAAAGAATTTTTTAGCTGTTAATTTTTAATCCATTTCTATATTTTCAGTTCCCCATAATGTTATCATATTTACAATCCATGTTTTATTATGCTTTATTACCTTTATATTTCATATTCCACCTTTTCCGAAGAGAACTTTATTAACCATTTTCACAATGTTGGTTTTTTATAAAGTATTCTTCATATGTCAAACCATTAATTATTGATATAATATTAAAATTTTGAATAAGATATTTACTAAATGTGGGGAGGGTGAATTTAATATCCTGATATTTTAAAAGGGAACTATATTCAGTAACGTATAAAAGATGCTACATGGATCTTATAGGAACCATTACATGTTAAGATTTAAATTTATTTGTAATAACCATTCTATTAAATTGGAAGGAACGAATATGATAAAACGAATAATAATATATATATAATTTTCCATCTCAATAAAATTTTTATAATTAACACATACGAAAAAATCACTCGATTTTTTATAAATTCATTTTATGCTTCAAAAATACAATTTCTTCAAAAATGGATTTTTTAATTTTAATGAGAAAATAATATCTATATCTTTTTGAAATTATATAAATTTTATAAGATAAAAATATTATCACTTTTGAATTCATCATTTGAAAAATATCATTGGATGGATTTTCTATAATTTTATGAAATGTTTTTATTATCAGTGAATAATGAAAAATTATTTTTTTATTGGAAATTGTATTTCCATTTTAATTAGTTATGAAGTAAAAATATATTTTTGGATTAGTTTTAAAAAATTATTTGTTCCATTTCATTAATTAATAGTAAAATTAAAATATTTTTATTCATTTTTATACATGAAATAGGTATAAATGATTTTTATCATGAAAATGATTTTTTCAAAAAAAAAGTATTTTCCCTAGATTTTTGTGGAATTAATTATGAATTTAATTCTACAAGTATTATGAAATTAATTTAGAAAGTGGACTATTGGAAAGATAATTTTTTTATAATCTTACCACTTTACATATTTCATCCCAATTTAACATAAAAAGTAAAATTATAACTCCTCAATATTAAAAAATCAATTACCACATTTTAGGTTAAAATTGGTAATCCAAAGTGTTAAACCCAGTGATACGGTGTAAACTGATATTTATACCGAAAAAAAATATATTTTATGATTATATATTGACAATATAATATTTATATTTCAATCCATATAATATTGAAGCCATTTTACTATAGTTAGGCATGTATTGATTTATAATCTTCAATGTATTTCCAAAAATGGAATTAATAATATTTTATAATAAACTATATTTAAATAGATGGAAAACAATTTCACGAAAACATAATATGTATTAATGTTTATGGGATATGACGTATAATTTCAATAATGGACCATTTATGTGTCAATTATCTTTTTATTGTCTATATATTTACCCATATGATGTACAAAACATTGATATCACTATATTTTTCAAAAGGGATCAGGGGTGTGGTTGAAAGAAAGGGAAAAGGATGAAATCATTACCTTAATATATAAAAATTTAATTTTATGACATTATATAGGATAATAACTACCCTATCTTAAAATTATATATATTATGATCCACATATACATTAATATTAATTTATATTTATTTAATAATTTAAGACATTCTATGAATTCAACTTGGCCGGTCGTTTACCTGAAATATTGTTTTCAGCCAAATTAAATTCCATAACTTATACTAGTATGGTGAGAAAGTATGGGGACGGTCCACTGGGAAACAAAATTGGCATTTTATGTTTCTTTAATTGAAGTCACTTGGTGAAGATGCTGAATTTAAACACGTTTGGTTGGTTCATTGGTACTAGTCTCAAAAGGTAACTTGTTACTATAGATTTTCTAATTAACTAATGATTAAAAATGAAAATTAAGATTACTTAAAACCAAATATTATTGAATAATAATGCAAATTTGTCCGGGCTGGGCATTCTTATGGGACATTAAAACCATATTAACTATTATTTTGTATTGTTTATAATATCCAACATTTCTGGGCTTCATATGTGTCAGAACTCCCTTAGTACGGTGAGTTCCGATCAAGTCGGTAGAAATCAATTCCTTCATCTAGAAATTGCTTTCTAATGACTCTTAGTGTAGTAACCACCCCCTAGAAATGACAAGGATATACAATGGTCATGGATATTCTTGTGGTAATTCTCCCAAACATCCCTGGAAAACCCATTCTCTGTCCGATATGGATGTTTCCAATGATATAAAATATATAAGTGTTGGGAGAATTAGGTGATAGATCATGAACAAATACAAGAATAGAGAAAATGGATCTAGCGAACCCACATATTTCCTAGCCCCATCATAAGGGGGGGATTTAGCTACTCATGATTGAATGAGTTAGAAACATACTAAAATGAATCTGATAATTCATTATAACAGAACTGAAAGAAAAATTAGAAGTACAATTATACAAGAACAAAAAAAGTTCCCTAGAAAAAAATATCTTCCGCACCCTCTAGGGTCCCTCCATCATTCTCTCCGTATTCTCCCTTGGTCCACATAACTCCTTAGGGCCTCCTAGGTCAAAAAGGGACTTTCCCAGTTTTTACAAAAGCAAGTATCAATGAAAATCCTGGGTCAAGGACTTGTTGGAAAGTGGTAAAGCAAAAAGAAGAAAGCTGCAGTTGTATGAATGGTTTAGGAGCATGGTTTGGTAAACCGTGTGCCAACTATGCAAGACTTACTATCTAAAATCCATCATTTTCACTGTTTGGGTGCATGGTTCGATAAAACATGCCCCAACCATGTGAGATATTCGGTCTTGAATCATTGAACAATCCGATTTTCTTCTATATAACCCACACAGTTTGGTAAATTATGTGACAATCATGTCGGCCTATCTGTCATTGGAATCTCCTCCCATACGGGTTGCACACAATTTGGATAAACCGTTAGGCTACCATTTAGGTCATCTATCCCTTTTAAATTCCTCAATTTTCCATCCTTCATGTCATGTGGTTGATCAGAATGACTCCCTTCCAGCATAATCAGGGGGAAAGGGTCCTTATGCCTCAAATTCCATTCTAAATCTCCAAACTTAAAAGATTCCAAGATTTATCCATTGGTGATAGAAAAACAAATCATGATACATTATCATTGTAAAAATCATGTAAATTCCATCCAAAAAACATTTTTATAGATATTAGACCAAGTGGAAATGCCTTATGCACAGTAGTGCATCAAACTCCCCAACACTTGATTGGTTGTTTTTCCTCAAAAAAAAAAGTACAGACAGTAATAACCAAGGGTCACCAATGAGAAAGGTAGAAATATCACAGATTATACCATTTATGTGAATATGAATTTTGAACTAACAACCGTTAAAAGTTACATCATTCATACTTCATGGATTCCCATGGCTATGAAGTTAGCCAAAAAAGTAGATGTAATCCAAAACATTTAACCATTCATTCATAAATAAATTTTTCTTAAAAGTGAGTTTTCCATTCTTCATTCAAAGTGAGTGCCTACCTCCATTTTTGTCCTGTTATACACTCAGATTAGCTAAGCCTAGGTTTCGTTGTCTCCAATTGGTGGGCTATCACTTTTATAGGTCACACACCCTCACTGACTTTCATTTTTTGGAACACGGTGAAAGGTCATCAAAATTATTGGGCATGCTTTTGCATATCTCAAAATATATTATATTTCATTATAGTGGTGTGATATACTAGAATCAAATTTTTTCCAATATTCTCTTGTCAATACATGATTAAAATGTTTTATCAAGTAAAAGTTCATAAAATTAAGACCGCATAATAGCCAGTAGTGCGGCAACAACAATTCCCAAAACTTGACCTCTTCTTATGCACAATTCGACTTCCATATTAAGGTGTTTCTCATTTATAATTACTTCATAAAAAATCAAATTTAAGCAGACTATTTCTCTAAATTATCAGAAAAATGCTCCCTTTCAAGTATTACAATGTTTATTCACATCACAAACTAGGTTCAACAATCCGACATATGAGCTAGTTTCAGAGATAGTTGCCAAAATGAAGTTTTAGCTAATTGGTATAAACACATGACATCTATAACATCACTTTAGACAAACCTAAAAAAATATTCTACCCTGAGTACATGGTCAATCAATGAATCAAAATGGGGTTCCAATTGAAGGTTCCCTCCCCCACACATAAAACCGAACACGGTTCCCCGTGAATGTAACAATGTAGAGAAGGGTGGAAATAGAAGCATGAAAATGGAGGGAATATAAAAATGGAAAAAGTTATATGTGAAAATCTCCCCTAAATCATGGTACATGTAAAAATAAGGTGGTGTGCGAGAGCTCTATGAATGAAAAAATGGCTGGCGTGGAATAGATGAAACATGTGGTGGAAAAAAGAACCATATAAGTGAATTAGGAAAAAGAAGTACTAGTAGTAGGAAAAGAAAAGAACAATAGACAACGAAACTAATGCATGAAATAACATAACACTATATACGACAATATACGACAGCTAAAATGCACAAAAAAAGAACAATGTAAGATAACATGCAACAACATCCGGTCAGGGAGAATAGGGATTGAAAAATATATCATGTGCAGTAGCATCCTAGGTCGGATCAGCGGTAGGTGGAGGCAGGTCCACGAGATCAGTAGGAGAAGAGGTAGTAGAAGGCCCGCCCGTCAAAGCGCCGAAACCCAACATATAGTAAGATTGAGGTTTGTGGGGAACAACTTCATATAAGGTGGGAGGTTCAAGATCGTCCAAGTTAAGGCCCTCTACCTC
Source organism: Viscum album (assembly GCA_963277665.1). Taxonomy (NCBI): domain Eukaryota; kingdom Viridiplantae; phylum Streptophyta; class Magnoliopsida; order Santalales; family Viscaceae; genus Viscum; species Viscum album. Next base: position 2,076,978,084 of record OY728143.1, on the reverse strand, counting down.
CATCCTCGTCCGCTCATGCTACCAGTGGAACATCGAGTATTGGTCCTGTTACCATTTCTAAAAGAGAATGGGTAAGCATAAGGGGTTCCCAGTATGGGCGGGGAAGAAAGGATAGGGAGTGTAAGATGGTGGTGGCCCAGACGTTTGATAGGTAGCAGTTGGAAAATCATAAGGCTCCTGGGATGTGGGGTGGTGGGAAGTCGCATGCTCAGTAGGGTGCTCCTCTACAGTCGGGCTCTCATGTAGTGGTGCATTTAGGTCGGCCCTGGGAACTACTCGCATGTGGAGTCACACACAGTTGGGATTCATCATTCTTATCCAGATAAGCAGAGTAATATCAAAATCGGGTGTGACTTTTAGTTCCACGAACTCCACTGCATGATACTGAAGGTGCAACCGATCTACCCAAAGTGTGATGAAGGGGCCACCAAAAACATCACCCTTTGGCTTGGCGAACATCTGACGAAAATACTGAGCAAAAACATAGGCCAGATTGATGTCATTACCCATCAACATAGATTCCAAAATCAATAGGTCTCATGTGCTCACTATGCCATGGCTATCCGACCGGGCCAGAAAACAAGTAGTAATGATTCGATGGAGGACTTGTGGATAAGGTTTATGAATCTGGAGGCCTTGATAGTCTGCGGTATGTAATGGTCTCTTGTGGAAACATTGGACCAGAATACCCGGGCTAAGGTGGGATCCCATTCTTATGCGGATAGAAAATATGTGTCACTATGGATGCACTCTCTGTCATATAAGCTAATGAGGATGTCAAAATAACTCAATTAAAGGTTGTTCCGCATGCCTAGGAGACGGAAAGTGATGTTATTAGGAGCCTAAATGGTAAATCCCTGGTCAGTTTTAGTGTAGCGCTCTTGAAAATAGAAGGTGGACTCAAATTCCAATACCATCTCTTTATAAATGGGATGGTGAACTGCCAAAGTTTGAGTGAGATTTTCTCGGAAAATATACATCGGGAGATCCTCCACGATGCCTAGGGATTCAAGATGTTTCAAAAAAACTAAGGGTGAGGACTGACCTCACGGTTTGACAGTGTACGTTATCTCATAGTTTCCTCCATTTTAGTAAACTTGACCTGAGGGCCATGGGAGGAGCTTGAGCCGGAGGCCCGGGCTCTTTTCGAAGTTGACATAGAGGTTAGGGTTGGGTTTTTTGGTTTTGGGAACCTGCAGTATAAATAAAAACTAAAACGTACATACTATCATGACAAGTAGATATAGTAATATAAAATTTCTAATATAAAAAGTGTACAAATGTTACGGAAAATCCCATTTTGGAAATTTGTGTTTTCAAAACACATGTTCAGTGAAAATAATTGTGTCACGAGTGTGTGATGAAAAATCAGCAGAAAAAGAAAAGAAAAGAGGGATAATGAATGGCCAAGAACAAATAATAATAAATGAAATGAAAATGGGAGTGGGAGAGTTTTCATTGACAAACCTTGGGAAAAAATAGAGAGAAAGGAAAGAAAACCAAGAGAAAAGGGAAAAAGAATAAAGAATGAAGAAAGAAAGAATAACTTGGTGGGAGTTCCGGCAGGGGACGTTGGCTGGAGGATAGGAGGAAGTGGAGAGGAGGAAGAGGGGATCCTCATGGGATGGAGTATGAGGAGGAGGGGCACCGCACGGATGGATGTGTGTGTGGGGGGGGGGGGGAATCCGGTTTTTTATAAAAAAATTGGGTTTTCAGTGGTCGCACGATTTGGTCAAATTGTGCACCGGCCATGCGGTTGGTTCTTTGTGAAGAAATGTATGAAAAATTACGCCTTTTAAAATGACAACACACCCTTTTCATTAAAATATGTGTTCTCCTTTTGACGATAAAAAAAATTTGGGATTTTTCATTCAATGTTTAACACTTGAATTTAATTAAATTCCATATGATACCTGGACATGGAGTGAGGATCGTACACTATATCACACAAGAATAGAAAAGCACACTAGCATGAAGTCTTAAGAACACTCAAACAAACAATGTATTTGAATAAAAAAAATTCAAAATGATGGTTTACCTTTCGGGCAGTGCTATGTTTTATGTCTTGAGCATGACTTACCCGGGCCTTGAGCTATCCCAATTTCATGGTGGAAAATGTTCCCACCATGTCTTCTATAATATAGCATGGTTTCATGCACTGCCCATTAACTTTAAACATTTGTCCATCTGTGCTAGTCACTTCCACTACTCCATGGGGGAAAATAGTAGTCACCGTCAAGGGTCCCGAAAATCGAGACTTTAACTATCCTGGAAAAAACATTAGATGAGAGTTAAAAAGTAAGACTTTATCGCCTATCAAGAAGGATTTTTGAGAGATCATGTGGTCATGGACGTCCTTCAACTTCTCCTTATACAATTTTGCAATCTCGTTGGCCTCTCGCCTAATCTCGTCAAACTCTGTTAATTGGAATTTTCTCTTTTCTTCTACAGCCTTGAGATAATAGTTATGGGACTTGACAGCCCAATAAGATTTATGCTATATCTTTACCGGTAAGTGGAAGGGTCATCCATTGAATAATTGAAAAGTCAGACAACACAAGGGTGTCTTGAAAGCTGTCGGGTTGGCCCATAAAGCATCATCCAATTTCTTAGACCAATCCATTCTTTATGCGCCTAACATTTTCTCCAGTATTTGTTTTAGCTCACGGTTTGACACCTCTACCTAAGCACTAGATTTTGGGTGGTAGTGTGTCCCTTGGTTGTACTTGAATCCATACATTAAGAGCACATTTATCATAAGTGTGTTGTCAAAATGAGTGTCGTGGTCTCTCATCAACAACCATGGGGTACCAAACCGACTTAAAATATTTTTATTGAGAAAACTGATGATGACCTAAGCCGTATTATGAGTTGTTTCCACTTCCTCTACCCACTTGGAAGAATAGTCAACACATAGCAGAATTTACATGTTCCCAAAGGATGGGTGAAACAGACCCATAAAGTTGATTCCCCACACATCAAAACTTTCAACTTCTAGTATCGGGTGTTGCGGCATATCGACACAACGACTGACATTTCCCGTACACTAGCATCGATCACATCAAGATACGAAATGGTGTGTGTCCTAATGCATGGTCAGCCAGATGAATCCTAATTTTAAAACCATGGGAACTGTTTGATATGGCCCATGATTTCCTCCTACTAGAGAAGAGTGATGGAATTCAAAAATACTTTGATTATCTTCCTTCAGGACGCAACAGCGGATTATCCCATCGCCACATGAGCGGAAAAGCAGGGGGTATTCCCAAAAATACCACCTTACCTCTGACAAAAACTACTTCCTCTGTTGAAATGAGAAGTCCAGGTGAACAACTCATGTTGCTATGTACATTTAATGATCGGTGAACCATGGTGGAGGTGGAAATCCAATCGAAAATAGATGCTCGTCGGGAAAGTCTTCCTTGATCTCAGGGTCTTATTATCTCTCTATGTATGTAGCTCCTTCTGGGAGAGATGATCAACCACCACATTCTCACTTCCCTTTTCGTCATTATTTTCCAAGTCAAACTCATGCAGAAAGATCACCCAACAGATGATTCATGATTTGATGTCCTTCTTATTCAACAAATACTTTATTGCGAAATGGTCCGTGTAGGCCACAACATTGGAAAGCACCATGTAAGAGCAGAATCTGTCAAATGTAAAAAACCAAAGGTAGAATTTCCTTCTCCGTGGCGGTATAATTTTACGGCTCTTCATTTAATGCTCGGTTGGCATAATAGATTGGTCTGAAAATATGATCCAACCTCTCTCTAAGGACTACCACCACAACAAAATCAATCGCGTCTCACATATGTTCAATCTTCTCCTCCCAATTTGGAGTGGTCATGATGGGTGTGGTGACCAATATTTCCTTCAAAATTATGAAGGCTTCAATGCAATTATCATCAAACTCAAAAAATTAATCTTTGGAGAGTAGATTGGTAAAAGGATGAGGAATCTTGGAAAAGTCCTGGAAAAATATTCGAAAAAAATCTGCATGCCCAGAAAAGCTCTGAATCACTCAGATAAATGTGGGAATGGACCATTGTGAGATAAGTTCAATTTTAGCTGGATCCACCTGAATTCCTTGCATCAAGATTTGATGACCTAGCACAATTCCATGTTGTACCATAAAATGGCATTTCTTCTAATTAAAAAAAAATTTGTGTTCTCACATCACTCAAGCACTAGCTTCAAATTCGTCAAAAAAGTGATAAATGACTTTCTGTATACCGAGAAGTCGTCCATGAAGACCTTTAGAATCTCCTCCACCATATCATAAAAGATAGATAGCACGCACCTATGAATGTTGGCTGGAGCGTTGCACATTCCGAATGACATGTGGAGGTAGGTGAATGTTCCATATAGACCAGTAATGGTTCTCTTTTCCTGATCCTCCAGAGTGAAAGAAATATAGTTAAATCCAGAATAACCATTTATGAAACAATATAATTCATGCCCCACCAATATTCCATGCATTTTATCCATGAATTAGAGAGTGAAATGATATTTTCTTACGACATCATTTAACATCCGGTAATTGACAGTAACCCGCCATCCTGTGAATGTTCGGGTCGGGATGAGCTCGTTCTTTTCATTGGTCATTACCTTGATGCCTCCCTTCTTCGGCACCACCTGGAGAGGAATCACCCATGGGCTATCAGATATGGGGTATATAATACCAGCATAAAGTAATTTGATCACCTCTTTCTTGACCACTTCTTTCATGGGGGGGGGGGGGTTCAGTCACCATTGTGGTTAACAAGATGCTTTTTCCCCTTCCTCCATCAGTACCTTGTGAGTGAATATAGTGGGGATTATAAACTTAAGGTCAACAACTCTCCATCCAATGTCCTGTTTTCACCTTTAGAGGACTTGAAAAAGAGCCAATTCTTTATCTTTGGAGAGTGATGCATATCGGATAATTGGAAATGTATGTTCCACTCCCATGTAACCATACATCAGTGTGGAAGTGGGAGGTGTCAACTCGAGATGGGGAGCCTTGAGAATGGACAGTACGATAGGCTCAACATCGGCTCGCTCTAACATATCTGGAACAATTTTCTTTTTCCAATAATGGCCGCCTTTTCCATCAATAATTCTTACTTCATCCCAATTTTCATGAAGGTGGTCATCATCCAGAATGAATTTTTTGCTGAAATAATAATATTTCATATCACCTTCATTTAGGATGAAGCACTCAACCATTGTTGTCAAAGCACAACAATCCTATTTCTCTATCAGAGAAACTTGTTTCACCACTTTCAATACATTGTAGGAAACCTTCTCATCACCAACACGAAATATCAACTCTCCTTGGTGCACATCAATTAAAACAATTCTAGTAGCAATAAAGGGTCTTACAAGAATTAGGGATGCCTGTTGGCCTTCTTCCAAATCGAGGATAATAAAATCTTCTAGAAGAATAAATTTCCACAATTTATCCAATATGTCTCTCAAATTCCCCCTGGGGTATTTAATAGAACGATTGGCTAATTGGAGTGTCACTCAGGTTGTCTTGAGATCGTTCAACCCTATCTTCTTGAATACCTCGTAGGGAATTACATTAACAATCACCCCCAAATCACAAAGTGCTTTACCAAACTCACAAGGTCTGATTGTACAAGGGATAGAAAAGCTACCCGGATCTTGAAGTATATAAGGGAGAGTATGTTAGACAACCACCAAACATTCCTTGGTTAGTGTAATGGTTCCCAAGTCATCCATTTTTCTTTTGTTTGATATAATTTCTTACATGAATGTCATTTAGGTGGTCATTTGACGTAATTCCTCAGCAATGGGATGTTGATATGAATTTTCTGAAAGATCTCCATGAATTTGGAAAATTGCTGGCCCAGCTTCCTTAGTTTCATCCTTACTGGAAATGGAATTGGAGGCTCATATTCTTTGATCACTTTTTTACCCTTATGTTGTGGTATTTCTGGTTCTTTATCATTCAAGATAAGTCGTGCTTGAATTAAATTATTTATGATATTATAATTAATCAATTATTTATCTTAAATTCCTTTCTGAGTTTCCTTGAGTTTCTTCTCATCCATATCCCTTGTATAGGTATTTGTTCTTTTGGAGGAAACATGGTAAAATTTCTGGAAAGTACACGGTGTGTAGTTTATATTTACACGGCGTTCATTTCTTTTCACCTTTTATCCAAAGTACACAGCGAGGGCTTTGGCGTGTTCTCTGTACTTTGTAAATTTTGTAGTACATAGAGTGTAGAAAAATCATAAACATCGTGTACTTTCTTGTTACGTGGTAACTGGCCAGGCGATCCCATGTACATGGTACACAGATTCTCCTTTGTACACAGTTTCATTGGTGGCGGATCGGACTACACGGCATGTTTCTCCAACATACACGTCATGTATTCCAGTTCCGACATTCCATTTAATTCTAGTCATCATGGGGTGTTAAATACGTATGTGTAATCAATTCACATGGCTTGGTTTGGCGGAACAATACCTGTTCGTTGAACCTAAGTACGTGGCGTGTGGTTTTCATTACACGCTATATATTCTCGTGTCATATAGATAGAAATAGAGGCTCCTATGGATGATATCCTCCTTTTTATTTTAATGGAAATTAAAATTAAAAGGCTGTTTCTGTGATATGAATCGAGAAACTAAGGAGGAAGAACAGATCTCATTTATTCATATTTATAGAATGATTTATTTCAAATTGAATCAAATATAAATGTGTAAATTATCAATGAAAATTAAAAAACTATAATCAAAATTGTAACCTCACTCTGATACCATTTGAAGGTTCCAGGTGCAGTGGAATAGCGTGGGTGGATGTTCCCACTTGGTGTCTTGTCATTAACAATGATCAATCCGGGATCAATACGACGATAAACGCCAGTTTCCACGGATCAAATCACATAAATGGAAAAAGAAAAGGAATGTTCTGGAACCTCAATGTGGGATCATTACAGGTTTATTATAAATAATTTAATCAATTTAAAAGAAATACCTTTTGGGAGTTATTTCTTTGTTGATTTTCTTGATCACGTTCTGATGTGATTCATCGTTATGTCACAGAAGCCAAATGTAGACTTCCTCTAGCGGTGATCCACACATGTACCTCTTATATCAGGACATCACCAAAAGAGTCTCCAGGTTCTAGAGTGGAGAAACCATTGCTTGCGTTTTCTGCCTTAGATCTGCTTTATCTGATAGATGACGATATCTCTCGGTCTTGAGAGAGTTCTGGGAGGAAGAGGGTTTTTCGGCCTTGAAATAATTATCCAGGGTTATTGTGCACAATGATTCTCTTGTGTAAGGAAAAGAGTTGGGGTTTTGAGGATATTTATAATCAGGTTTGAGGTTGTATAGTTATGACCATAAATAAATGTGTTACACGTTTTATTTATTTCATTATCTCACTTTTGAAAACCCCATGTCGAGTCATTAATTATTTGACATGTGCCCACAATGATTATAATAAATATCATTTAATAAAAAGATATTTCCCCAAAATACTAACTAGAAAAACTACACCATGTGTATTAATAAATACACGATGTGTAATTTTTTTTCATTGAAAACTACATGGCGTGAAAATTCAATGTACACGGCGGGTGTATCTTGTTTTCATTTATTCATTTCCTTTCCAAAATGAAATCTCCATGGCGTATACATTTAATAATACTCAGCATGTACTTGTTTTCAAAATAAAACTACACGGTGTGTTATCATTTATACACAGCGTATACTTGTTTTATTTTATTTTTCCTCCAACATTAAAATTATTTAGGCTTCTTGAATAATTATTAAACCACGTACGGGAATAATCATTATTCTACTTGAGCTAATTGAATACACTTAGTGTTTGACCCTCTAGGCCTCTTTCTCTTTGGCATTAGGTGGGCTTGCCTAAAGACCCATATTACTGTCTAACGGTGGATCAAGGCACCGAAGGGAAATAAGTTGATGCCGCATTGACGTATCACCTCATATTAAAGCTTACTGGGTAATATAATCTCTTTGTCTCAATATCTCATCAAGCATGTTTCATTGCAGTGTCATAAACCTATATGCATGATTTGTAATTATTTGACTACCTGAAATAAACTCGTCATTTACACCATGGCCATGGAATTTAATGCCATAGTTCTATTTCATTAAAAGGGCCTAGATATCAAATTCACTAAATGGAAGGAAAAAATCATTCCCCTACTTCTCCATTGACAACATGTCACTCGGGATGCACCCAACATACCCTACTTCCCACCAACTGTCTGCGTGACAATTTTTTCAGTAAATCTAAGTGTGAGAGTCATAAGATGAGTTAATGATAATCTTCCAGTCTAAGTACCTAACACACGCTCATAGATAGCAATGTCCGATGACACCAAGAAATGTGGAATTACTACTGACAGGTCTGTTTTCATAATCTCCCATCTTGGAGATTACCAAGTGGGAACTCCATGAGAGAGAGTCTCGTCTTCTTACGAGTACTCTCACATGACGGTCTGTATACTATGTGAACTATCATAGTATGTCATCCAAATGTAGAACATTATTTAAGAATATTGTTATAGCATTTCAAGGTTATCATCATACTGGGGATCTGCCATGACCTTTTTAATGCAACAAATATTACAGGACATTCCTATATTACAGTCATGCAGAACAATGAAAAATATATAACAAGAGTACATTCATGTAATCAAAGTAAAACAGTTGGTTCTGAGGACACCAAACCTTAAATCATATGTGTCAAAACTCCCTTGGTCCGATGAGTTCCAATCAAGTCGTTAGAAATTAATTCCTTGGTCTGGCAGTTGCATTATACTGGCACTTAGTGTAGGAACCACCCTTTAAAAATGACAAGGATATCCAATGGTCATGGATATTGTTGTTTTAATTCTCCCAAAGATCCCAGGAAACTCCATTCATGGTCCGATATGGATGTTTCCTATCATAAACCAGGCTGGGTCTTCATCCGACCGAACGCCCGTCCAAGCCAGTGACATGATCCGAAGGGCGTTCCCGATCCCCACAGGCTGGCACAAGTGCCCAGGTATCAAAAATAAAACTTAGGAACAATTTACCCGAATAAATAAATATAAAACAAAAAAGGTGAATAAATCGAAACTAATAACAGACAACCAAATAGACCCTTATACCAAGTTCAGATTTAATCTTTACAACTTGAACTAAAACCCAAAAGTGACTACATCAAAGGATAACCAAAACTCCAACGAAAACATCTGTTCGACAAGAGGAGTCACATCCCCAAGCCACCACCACCAAACCAACAGGAGGATGCCACTGACAACCATAATCACCAACGCTATGCTCGATGCCTCAACCTGGAATGGAACATAAAAAGAATCTACATACACCCAAAGGTGTATGTAGGGTCTGAGCTAAAATACTTGAAGGATGCCTCCGAGAAAAGGTTCCATGCATAATTAATAAATGACAAAATCATTTGCAGTTTTAATTAAATAAAATAACTAAAACATGAACAATTTAGAGAAAATAGGTTTAGAGGAAGCAATTTTTTTAAAAAAGAACAACATAAATTAAAACACACACACACACACACTTACTTTTAAAATAACCAAAATGTCACACTAATGGGCGTAAAGTATCCAATGAGCACTAATATGGGAGAGGCCACATAGGTGTTAGATAGATTGGGCCCCTAGATCTTTGGGTCTCGGTAAAGCGTGGCTTAGAAGGCCAAGACCCTCAGAAAATGTGGCTTAGAAGGCCATGACCCTAAGAAACTGTGGCATAGAAGACCACGACCCTCAGAAAATAATATGTTTTGTTTGTGGTGCAATCGTTAGTCCTGCTAGTCAACAGGGTCGAGTAACCTCCGTAACAGTAGCCCACTAGTCTTGTCTACCCTCCTCGCTACCAGGGCTTCCCATTTGTGCTCAAGTAGTTCATATTTCATGTCACATGTCATAATAATATACTCAAACAAGACAAGACACTACACACACCAAAACCACTATTTTCACACACAAAAATCCATTTGAAAAAACACAACGATTTACAGACAGAAGTAGCATTTGAAATAATACGCCCACTAAAAGATTTTCCAAAAACCTGTCACACCATTGACAAAATCTAATAATCATTTTATAAAAAGGTTATAAAAAATAGAAAAAGGGTTCCACATAGTGTTACACACACAAAAGTGCCTATTTATAAGTCCAAAATGCATTCCAACACCGCACACACTCAAATGCAATTTTAAAACGTGACATGAACCACTCAACCAGTCTGACGGAAAACCTTACACCACATGTCTGACACCTTTTCACAAACTACAGAGTTTATCAAGACAAAATATAAAATTTTATGAAACAATTCTAAAGAAGTAACTTGGCATCACCCTTTAAACCACACAGAACTATCTTTTATGACCAAATTCACTAGACACCATGTCAAAAACATACTTCACACCAATTTCACAAATTAAACAGGAAACCGTCTGATCTAAAAATTGGTAACTACCAAATATGGGTCTTCAGAAGAAAAATCATAGATAAAATAAAAAAGCCACCAAACCATTCAAATGAAAATCATTTTTCTGAAGAGAGCATCTTTTCACTACACACAAGAATAAAAAAATATGCCAAATTAACCAAACTTTCAAATTAAATAACCAAACAATAATTAATCATGGAACCACCTACCTGGAATGTAGGAAACCTCATGGGCTTGGCGCGAAACTCCCACTGCATTCCAAATGCACCATGAACAACACAATTAAACCCTAAAAACAAACAATTGGACAAATTACACCACAAATAAACCAAATTCCAAAATTCAACCAAAATGAATATGAATCAAGACCCGAAAATAAAAGAAGTAAACCATAGATTGTCGGAGGGGAGGCTTACCAAGAGGGGCAGACGCTGAAGGGAGAAGGTGTGTCAAACCGTTGGGGGTTGCTGGAGGAGAACTGCACCAGAGGTGGATTTTCCAGTAGTGGGGACAGGGTTGGCCAGCATATCACACAAGTGAAATTCAATCACAGGCTTGGAAGAGTGAGGCCGCGGGGAGGCGCTGACAGGGCAGAGAGAGAGACGGTCAGGAAGAGTTTTTCAGGAGGAGGAGTTTCACACAGAGGGGAACCCGAGCCAGGTGAGGTGCAGAGGAAAAAGGGAAGGGAAGAAAGGGACGGCAGGACACGACAGTCTGGAGAGGGAGAGAAGGGTGCCAGAGCACTACTATCCATAGAATGAGAGGGGGCGACCGACCTAGGGCAAGGAAGATGGGTGTAGCAAGACAGAATGAATATAGGGGTAGGAAGAAGAGGGAAAAAAGAAATAAAAGTACAGATAAAATAAAACCTAAAATAAAACTCTAAACTAATTTAGAATATTATTATTGATAATAATTATAGTAATATTAGTGTTAAAAAACATGATGTAAAATAAAATCAAAACTATAACTTTAAAATAATTATGACCTCATTAAAATCATAAAAAAAATTAATAATAATAGTAATGAAAAAAGTGACATGATAAAAATCTTATAGCCTTTTTAATAATTTAATATTATCTAACCAATTAAAATATTAACTCAAATAATAACTTAAAGAAGAAAAAATCCCCAATAATAATAATAATAATAATAATAATACAACTCTTAAATTAGTTAATCGTTTTTTATTTTTTATTTTTCACTTAATGTATTATTAAACATATTAATTAATTGATTACCCGTGCACTGGGTAGGTCGCACGAACATCTGATGAAGCCATGCATCTTCTCCCATTCCTTTCCCATGCGCCAGACACTACCAATCCAGAACACACATTTATCACCAAAACCCAAAATCTCAAGTCGGGTCTGGGAACGTGCACAGTCATGTGCAAGGTCGTGCAACAAAATAATAAAAAATTTAATAATAAAACGTCATCCAATTACAATTGGGTGCTACACACGGCCGCGCGTATGGGCGCACACCCGTATAAGATCCCAAATACCTTTTGAATTAGAAATGATTCAAACCGCAACTCAAAGAATGACCCAAAGTAATTAAATTAAGATATAGTGTCTGTTGGGGTGTGACAATTCTCCCCACCATGACACATTATACCCCCAAGAAGTCCCAAAAGACTACGTCAACCAAGGGTGACATGTGAGACCATGAAGTCACCTAAAACAAAACCTCAATCACCCGATGATCGGGCATTCAAAACACCCATGACCTGAAACTTCCATGAACTCAAAGCCTGAATCACTACGAAAAATAACCAACAGCAAGGAACTCACTTCCAAACACAACTACAACATGGAACACCCTGACCCCCCATCTTAGTGATCATGGTGGCCGATCGAGATCTACAAGAACAAACTTCTAGCAACCCACTATCTGAGCTAACCAATTAGCATGGTCGAGGTCGGGTGGAGTAGAAGAAATGCATTACTCCGCCAAACATAATTTGAAAATAGAGTCTTACACAAGAACATATTATGGTGGTCCCCCCACTATATTAGGGTTCTCATCAAACATTGTATCTAAAATCCAAAACAACTCACAACTCATAAAATATATAACACTTTCTTGAACCTCAATGTTCCATATGTTTGACCAACACAAGAGGGGACATCGGTGAGACCCGCATAGGGTCTCCCCACCATTTTGAAATTTCATAACACCACGAAACCCAGGCGGGAATTCCCAATTTAATTTAAGAAATACAGACTGAACCCTTTATCGCAAACCTACCACACGGGCTGACCTACACTGATTATTCCTATAGTGGACAAGACTCTTCCACATGGGATGGATTTGATAGCAGAAACCCCTAACCGGGAGGAAAACCAGACAGGAACACAACAATACCACAATACAGGAGCATCTCGGACCACAAGAATGTTCACGGAGCACACCCACTAGCTTTACAAGGATACGGAAATTACGAAACTCTTTAAGGCCCATTAGGAACACAAATAAAATCAGACCATGACAACTGGACAAGGTATCCACGCCCCCCCACCCATAATAAGAATGACATCTTCAGAGAGGGTAACACAATAAGGTAATTTAATCTTTCTCTTTCCCGTCACTGTGAACTTAAGTCAGATCAAACTCATCCCACATCCTACTAGTTTTGACTGCGCGCAAGTATCACCCCGAAACCAACGGCTGGGGCCCTGATGTCTGAAGCTTCTAAAAACTCATAGTAATAAGCTGACCACCTATGACTGGAACTCCCTCTGCTGAAAAAGCAGCCTGAATACTACTCCTCATCCCTCAAGTGAACACTCCATCAACATACCAACTAATAATTGTAGTCAATGACTTAGGGTGTCCGACTGACCACAATAGAGGTAGGAGATTGAGCAGTCTGTCAAATGCGCTACACAAACTAACATAATGAGCACTCCAAGAACAATTCCTTTTAGTTCAAAATCCTCATTGGATGAATAGAATTCAATTACCACAGTATAAATGGAACCAAAAACTATTACGAGCTTTAAACTGATCGTTCCACACAACCTTTGGGGAACAAGAAACTAGTTCATCAGAAAGGTCAACATAACTCCTTCACCCTCTGTTGACTGGTCAAGAACCTAAGAGATCCACCAATTTCCTTTGCCTTCACTTAGGTACAACTGTAGAATGAGATGTCATGAGGGTTTCTCATGACGTCGCTATTTTCAATGAAAACGAAACTATCACCGTTTGCTGGTTTAGTCTTGCTCCTCCAAACATACTCAAGCTAACTTATGCATACAGAAAATCTAGTGTTCTTCCAAAACCAGAGACACTTCCAACTTTCCCAAAGAACTCAACAACATCCAACTGACATTGACGTCTATGAACAATCGACACCACCGATTAAAACCCAACTCTACCACTCCACTGAGAGTCTGGGTCGGGCCAAGAACTGAGAGTGACCTACTGGAACCCATGGAACGTTTCTAGGGGGCATATCCCAAACAAGAAACATGAAACAACCTTCCGAAAATCAAAACACATCACAAAATAGACATCAAAATTATAGAAACAAATACAATAAATCCAATTTAAAACATCAATTCATTTTCAAAGAAAAACACTCACTTGAAATACCAAGCCCTGCAAAGCAACCCCAAAAGATCTTTTGAAAATCCAACATTAATCTAAACACAATGTCATTTTTTCCCATTTCCAAAACCATTTGTGCACAAAAACCCATTTAAGAAAAAAGTACACATTCTAGGAAACAAGAAGCAGCATTAGAAATCAATCAATCACCACTGATATTCCATGGTGTATCGTAGGTATGCATTTTCGTTCCACTCAGGCACCCATCCACACTATTCACCAACTATACATTATTCAAGTCCACACGAACTTGTGAGAACCCATATGAATACCACAGGAAGGAAACAAGACTACTCCTCTTTCAAAACAAAACATTCTAAATATCCAAAAATACCCTTTTTTCAAAACCATTTCAAAAATTCAAGGCAAATATCAGGAATGCTTACCATTTATAAAACAACCCATTTCAATTTCAGATAACCCAAGACATCATTTTAGAAATTCAAATTCGACAAATCAATGACAAATTCAAAAAACAAGGTCCATGAGAAAATCACCCCAAATATCATGTCAACAACACACCAAAATAAAATAAGAGCAGCGCCAAAGTGTTCTTCCATATTTAAAGGAAAACAATTTCACGCCAATCCCAAAATTGATGCAAAACATCATAAACATTAAAGAACCTAGGCGGAGGACTAGTGGTCGTGTCTACCCTGGCTACATGGTTCACCAGACCATGCCCTAGGCAAGCACCAACCACTAAGAGTGTCAAAATGTACTCTCAGGCATCACAAGGGTCGCTACTCTATGTGAGACCATGTCCAGTACAGGTTTAAAACTATTGTCATCCCCCATCCACAAATACCAAAGACAAAACATAAATCTCGGAATACCCCTAGTTACTTGAGGATCAGAACGAGTAAGAGTTTGCAATACTCTTCTCACAACTACCCCTCTAGTACTGATAGTCCTATCTCCGATCTACCTGACACCCTAAATAACAAGAAAAAATCCTTCCTCTGATACCACTTTTTCACGAAACAGGTTGGGTCGTCATCCGACCCGACGCCCAACCCAGTTCGCGACATGACCCGAAGGGCGTTCCCAATCCCCATGGGCTGGAACAAGTGCCCGGGTATCAAAAATAAAACATGGGAAGGATATACCTGAATAAATAAATATAAAACAAATAACAAGGTGAATAAATTGAAACTAAAAATAGAAGACCAAACAAACCCTTAAACCAATTTCAGATTTAATGTTTACAACATTAACTAAAACCCAAAATAAACTACATCAAAGGAAAACCAAAACTCCAACACAAACCTCCATGCGACATGAGGAGTCACATCCCCAGGCCACCACCACCAAAACAACATGAGGATGCCAGTGACAACCTGAATCACCAACGCTATTCTCAATGCCACAACCTGGAAAGAAAAAGAAGCAGAATCTACAGACACCCAAAGGTGTATGTAGGGTGTGAGCTAAAATCCCAGTAAGATTGCACTAAGAAAAGGATCCATGAACAATTATTAAATGAAAAAAAACATTCAAAAATTTAATTAAAGAAAAGAACTAAAATATTGAATATTTTTAGAGAAAACAGGATTAAAGAAAGAAGTTTTAAAAAAAAGAACAACATAAATTAAAACACACACACACACACAATTAATTTTAAAATAACCAAAGTGTCACACCGATGACCGTAAAGTATCCAATGATCCGTAATATTGGAGAGGCCGTGTGGATGTTAGCTAGCTTGAGCCCCTAGATCTTCGTGTCTCGGAAAAATGTGTCTTAGAACGCCAGAAACCATCAAAAACATGGCTTTGAAGGCCACAACCCTCGTAAAATATGTCTTAAGAGGCCTCGACCCTCAGAAATGAATGTGTTTAGTTAGTGTTGCAATCGTCAGTCCAGCTAGTCAAACCGGGTCGAGTCACCTCTGGAACACTATCCCCTTAGTCAAGTATGCCCTCCTAGATACATGGGCTTCCCATTTGTGCTCAAGTAGTTCAGAGTTCATGTCACATGACATAACAATATACTCAAACTAGGAAAGAGCCTACACACACCAAAACAACAATTTGGACACACAAAAATCCATTTGAAACAACACAACCATTTACACACACAAAGGTCTTTTGATATAATACGCCCACTAAAATTTTTTCCAAACTCGTCTCACACCATTTCCATAATCTAATAAACCATATAAAAGAATTTTATATAATAATAGAAGAAGGGTGTCAAATGGTGTTACACACACAAACGTGCCAATTTATAAGTCCAAAACACATTCTAACACCGCACACACTCAAATAATATTTTAAAATGTGACATGCACCACTCAACCAGTCTGACGAAAAACCTTACACCACATGTATGACTACTTTTCTCAAACTACACAATTTATCATAACAAAATATAAAATTTTATGGTACAGTTATAAATAAGTAACTGGGTGTCACCCTTTAACCCACACCGAACTGTCCTTTACGACCAAATTCACTCAACTCCATGTCATAAACATACTTTGCACCAACTTCATAGATTAAACAGGTAATCTTGTGATCCAAAAATTGGTAACTACCAAAAATAGGTTTTCAGCAGAAACCGCACATATAAAATAAACAAGCCACCAAACCATTCAAATGTAAATCAATTTTCAGAAGAGAGTAACATCGCACTACACACAATAATAAAATAATATTCCAAATTAACCAAACATGAAAAATCAAATAATCAAACATAAATTAAGTGTCGATCCACCTACCTGGAATGTAGGAAACCTCATGACCTTGGCACTACCCCCCCCCCTCGCATGTCAAACACACCACAAAAAAACAATTAAACCCTAAAAACAAACAATTAGACCAATTACACTGCAAACAAACCAAATGCCAAAAAACAACCCAAATGATTATGAATCACTAACAAACAATAAAACTAGTAAAACCATATATTTCTGGACGGGAGGCTTACCCAGAGGGGCGGATTCCGAAGGGAGAAGGTGTGGAAAAACTTTGGGGGTCACCGGAGGAGAACTGCGCTAGAAGTGGCTTTGCTGGTAGGGGGGACAGGGTTGGCCAGTGGATCACACAAGGGAAATTCAGGTGTTGGCTTAGAGGAGTGAGGCCACGGGGCGGCGCTGACAGGGCAGAGAGAGAGCCAGTCGGGAAGAGTTTTTCGGAAGGATGAGATTCGCGCAGATGGGAACCCAAGCTGGGTGAAGTGAGGAGGAAAAATGGAAGGGAAGAAAGGGGCGGCGCGATGCGACAGTCTGGAGAGGGAGAGGAGGGCGGCACAGCACAACTGTTCGTTGAAGGGGAGGGGGTGGTCGACCTAGGGGAAGGGGGAGGGGTGTAGCGTGATAGAAGGAATATAGGGGGAGGAAGATGAAGGAAAAAATTAAAAAAAAATAGGGATAAATTAAAAACTAGAAAACTCTAAAGTAATTTAGAATATTATTATTGATAATAATAATAGTAATATTAGCATTAAAAAAACATGATGTAATATAAAATCATAACAATAAATTAAAAATAATTGCTACCTCATAAAAATCTTCACAAAATTAATAATAATAGTAACGAATAAAGTGACATGCTAAAAATTTAATAAATTTTATAATAATTTAATATTATCTAACCAATTAAAATATTAACTGAAACAATAATAAAAAGAAGAAAAAATACCCAATAATAATAATAATAATACAACTCTCAAATTAGTAAATAATTTTTTTTTATTGGGAACTTCAAGTATTTTTCATCATATTAATTAATTGATTACCCGCGCACCGGGTAGGTCTCATGAAAAACTGATGAGTCCTTGCAGCTTCTCCCGTTCCTTACCCACGCACCAGACACTAACAAACTAGAACACTCATTTATCACCAAAACACAAAAACTCAAGTCGGGTCTAGCAACATGCACGGTTGTGTGAAAGGTCGCACACCCAAATAATAACACATTTAATAATAAAACATCGTCCAATTACTATTGGGTGCCACACACGGTCGTGCGTACGTGCACACACCCATATAAGATCCCAAAATCCCTTTTAAATTAGAAATTATTCAAACCAAATCTCAAAGAAAGTCCCAAAATAATTAAATTAAGATAAACCGTCGGTCGAGGTGTGACATTTCCATTGAAATAAAATATAGATTTGTTGGGAGAATTAGGTGAGATATCATGAAAAAATAAAAGAATATAGAAAATGGTTCTAGAGAACCCACATTTCCCCCAACACCAACATAAGGGGGGTTTTGGTACTCATTATTGAAAGAGTAAGAAACTTACTAAAATGAATTATATAATTCATTACAACAGAACTGAATGAAAAATCAGAAGTACAATCATATAAGAACATAACATGTTCCCCAGATAAAATATATATTCTCCACACTCCAGTTTCCCACCATCCTTCTCTTCGAATTCTCCCTCGGTCCCCTTTACACCTCAGGGTCTCCCAGGTTAAAAATGGACTTTCCCAATTGTCCAAAAGCATGCATCAATGAAAATCCCTGGTCAAGGAGTTGTTGGAAAGTGGTAAAGAAAAAAGAAGAAAGTTGCAGTGGTATGCATGGTTTGGGCACACGGTTTGGTAAATCTTGCACCAACCATGCAAGATCTACTGTCTTAAATCCTCTAGCTGCACTGTTTGGGCGCACGTTTTGATAAACTATGTGCCAACCATGCGGGAGCTTATGTCTTGAATCTTTGAACTGAACTGTTTTCTTCTGGATGGCCCACACGGTTTTGTAAACCGTGTGACAACAGTGCGGGCCTTTGTGTTAGTGGAATCTCCTCCCACATGTTTTTCACATGGTTTGGATAAACTGTGCGGCTACCATGTGGGTCATCTATGCCTTTTAAATTCCTCAATTTTTCATCCTTCATGTCAAGTGGTTGATCTGAATGACTCCCTTCCAGCATAATTTGAGGAAAAGCGTCCTTACGCCTCGAATTCCCTTCTTAATCTCCACACATCAAAGAATCCATGCTTTATCCTTTAGTGACCTAAAAACCTTTCAAGATACATTATATTTGTGAAAATCATGTAAAAATAATCCACAAACCCATTTTATAGATATTAGACCAAGTGGAAATTCCTTATGCACAGCAGTACATCACACCCCCATCACTTATAAAAAGGCACTTACTATCCTTACATATCCAAAATTAACGTACCCATTGGTTCACCCAATACTGAACCAATTCACTTACTAACATTCCTCCCCATGTAATTGAGTTCTAATGTTTTGTAACAATACTATTCATAGAGGGCATGATGTGTAAGTTAAAAGAGGTTGGCCCAAGAAGAGGTGAAATTTTTATCATATTTTTTAGTATTATTTTTTTCTACCTCTATCATGTCTTATTCAAACATGATGAAATAATAAAACAAGTATCATACCTATACTAATATTTTATTATGAAAATTTTGAAACATATACCTATATCCTCTTTAATCAGATGGGAAATAAAAGAAACAACCTCGTATATGATAGAATACCTCATTGTGAACTAAGGTAATTCATTTTTCATCACCTACATTGATGGATGGTAATAATGATGGATATAATATATTAATATGATATTAATGAAATAATTAACACTATATAAAGATAATATTTTATTTATTTATTATATCCCATCTATTAAAAAATGATATAATTGTTTATTTGTACTTTTGGATTAACAAATCCATGAAGGGATGTAATTTGTTTATCATCACCATAGTACATGGTATGTATGATTATTTTTTTAAATAGAAGATAATATATATTAATAATATATAAATATGAAATAGTACATTATTTATCTTAATCATGTTCATAAAAATATGTAAATGTTACTCAAGCCTACGTACGACATATCATGTCCATTCATGTAACACAATTCATATTTCATTATTAATTTTAATGGTTTGTATTAAAATAATAATTATTTTACACATATGAAAATTATTTCATGATTAATATTCATGATATTATTAAATAATGAACTATTTGATAACATTCAAGAGATAAATGATGTTTCGAATTTATGAATTGGACATCCTCAAAACACCCGAGGCATAGTTAGATGATTAAGTAATTAAATGTTTCATTAAAATTAATGAAATAAATGATTAATGTATAACTGATTAAATGTATAAAACGTTATTAAGGAAGAAAATAATTGATATAATTTTATTATGTAGTTGTTAAAGAACAATCATGGTGGATGTGGGCTCGAGGTTAAGGATTTGGTCTCAATTTCCATTAATAGAGTCATGTTTCAAAAGTTACAAATTTTATTTCATTTATTTGGTTATTATGTTAACCCTTTTAAATGATATATCATAAATAATATATAATTAATGTTATTTTAATTTAACAATAAAATTATTATATCTAAGTGGTTTTGATTGGAATGTTACCAATGAAATAAAATGTTTCTTGGATCATTTTTCATTTATTGTTTTATACTTCTACATAAGATACATTGTTATGAAATTTTTATGGTTGAATTTATATCCAATTTTTTTAAGTATATACACTTGTTTTATGTGGAATTAAATATGTGAACAGAATCGGTTCACAGATAAATAATCACTACAAAATGTATGATCATAATAATGGATTTCTTTTTCCCAATATCATTTTCTTGATATATATATCATGTCATGCTCCAGTATTTCCTTGTATGGTGTACATAAATACAAATGAATGGGTTTTTAAATTTTACAATATAAAATAATTGGGTCATTTAAGCCTATTTTGTACTCTTGAGTTTATTATTTTCTATTGAATGTATCCATTGTAGTAAATGCATTGTGTAGTAATATCGATTCTTTTCTAGATTATTTTTGTTTGAGGTTCGTTTGGGGAATTAATATGTAATTTTTATCTTCAACCAAATTACATTATTATCTAATATTTATTTATTAATATCACATATTTTTATTAAAATTTTTTCTCTTCAACAACACAGTAATCTGAATGATGGTTTTATGTAAAATTGATTTCATTTCCTTATATTATCGAAAATCCTTTTTCATATATATCACAAGTTTCTACTAATATTCTCCTGAATATTATAATTTACACATAAGTAGTTTTTTATATTCAATTTCTTATTTCATTGATTTTATTTACATTTTAATAAAAAGTACACATTATAATACATTAGTGAATTAGTTATTTTGAATTTTTTTTAAAATATGAAGTATATGTTTTCTTTTAATAGATACAGAATTAATATGTTTTACAGCTATCATGACTATATTTTTATATAATGTAACCTATTTATATTTTATTGGTTATATTCTACAAGATTATTTTTCCAATTACTTTTTAAAATTGTTATAATATTTCACTCAAAAAAATTATTATTATTCGTTTTTTTAAATGTTATAAACATTTTTTCATCATATTTTCATCTTTGCAATAATCCATTAATCATTCCTCTACATAATTGGAATTATTATCTTATTATAACATCCATATTATATATATTGATAATTTATGATGTTTTTTATAACTAACTGTAATGAAACCCATTTATATTCAATGGGGAAATGAAATAATAATAGAATGTTAGTTTTCTAAAAGGTTTTTTATTGAAACCTTCATGCATCTAAATTTTTTATTCATGGATATTAATTTAAATTTAATGATGAGGAGTGGGTGAGTCTGATACAACATATATGAGTGTTTTATCACGATATAGGTTCAATAATTAAGTGAGTTAGATACATCATATATGGCTAGGTGAGCCCAATACATATAATATGAGTGGTTGAGTTTGAAATAAAATATATGAATTAGTGATACTAATATATCTCACTAATTTATTAGATAATATTTCTTTTCATTAATGAAAACAATTAGGGATTTTATTTGGTAGGATTCTAATTTTTAATTAATTGGGAAAAAAATAGATCAGTTAAGAAGAAAATATTCAAAGATACCAACAAGATTTCTTTATGATTTCAATAATGTTTTAATGTTTCTACTTATCAAGATTTAAATAATGTGGATCATGATTATTGATTCTAATGAATCTTACCTTTTTTATAGATTTATTCCATGTTAAATATTTAATGATAAAGATTGTTATGAGTACGAGTTATTTTATGTTATGATCGTGAACTTTGATTTTTTTCATTGGACACATGTATTCATCTTATTCTTACCAATGATATTTTATTGTAATTTCTTATTTTGAACCATACATGAATTTTTTTCTTATACTTCATATATTTATGTATCCCCAGGTTATGGAGAATGATGTTAAATGAGTTGTTCCTATAATTTTTTCATGTGTGAATAATTTTATGGGATATTTTGAAAATTAATATCAAATATGAAAAGCTAGAAATAATAGTGAAATTAGTCACAGAATTCCAAGGGTATTTTTTTGTAATAATTATTTCTAACTTTCTCAAAACTCTATACCGAAAGGGTCATTAGCTATAAAAGAGATCTAATATTTTTTTGAGGTTGTAGGTTATTGGATGCTTGGAATTTGGTAATAATTATCTATATTAAAATATGAAATGCAAAGATTATGTTTTTTACCAGATCCAGGAATGTGTGTTTAGTGATATTATAATATATATATTTATAAAAATAATGTGATGTTATAATAATATTTAAAAAATATAAACAATTAATATGTAATATTTATTTCATTTATTATAATCATTTGATTTCATATATTATCCTAAACCTTAAATGTAGAGGTATTGTTTTAGGGTTCTTATATTAGTACTATAACATGATCATTTTTCATTGTAGTAGTGGTGGGTACTGTAACATGTACTATATCGGTAGATTTACAGTAGAATCCAATGTATTGGAGAAGTAAAATTCACTTAATGGACCTTATAGGTCAAATAGGGTTCATCTAACCACAAATTATGCCTTTATAAGCACATGGGCCTTCAGCCTATGTAGTGGGTCTCCCTCTATCCATTAAAAAATATGTATTTCTTTTATTTTATATAATGTGGATTCAGCCTCATGTATAAAAAAATATATACATAGAAAAAAAATTCATGAATGGTTGATATAAAAAGGTAATTTTTATATTCTCATTGATTGTATAAATATAAATACAAAATAAAAATTCATATATAAAAATAATTTATTTTTATTCGTATACAATATATAATAGTCAATTTTGGCATCACCAGTATATGGAATGATTAAGTAAATGTCAAAAAATTTACACTCTCCCCATACAAAACTATAATTTCTTAAGATATAAAAAATATAATTATCATTAATTGATATTTAAATAGAATATAAATTAAAAAATTATTGAGGAAAAAATAATTTAAATATAATAGAAAATTTCTTAATAAGATTATATAATAAGTAATAACAACCAAAATAAATGGGGAAAAATACAATTATCAAAATATGAAACTAATTTTTACGGTTACAGATAATATTCTTAAATTTTTTATAATACCACACCATAAAAAATTATAGAAATATATGTAAGAATAAAACAAAGAGTCTGTATGTCCAATACTATGTTAAAATTAAAGTAACATTAGAAAAATATTATAATGATATATAAAAAATAGGTATCACTTTTAAGTTAAAAAAACAATCTAAATAATAGTAGTAAAAATATAAACAAGAATACTATAAAATTATGAAACATTAATCATAGTATTGTCAATGGAGATATAAATAGTTTAAACATTAAACCTCCAAATATATACATAAGAAAAGTATTCATCAACTATTAACGAAATCAAACAATATTAATAATTATAAATTATCATCCTTAAATAGAGAATCCTATCCATGAATTGATAAAATAATGAATTCATTAATGTAAAATCCAATTAGATAAAAATAAAAAAAACCATGTACCAATTCAATAATGTGAACAAAAATATGATATATATTAAGGTACTACCAAAATATACCCAAAACATTTTACACATTCTAGTAAACTAGATAGAAAATATTAAATACATGTTTATTACTCATCGTAAATAAATCTTAAGAAAACATGTCAAATGATAGAACTAAAAATGTTATGCAAGTAATCCAGAAGAAAATACATCAACTAGTGAATTATAATTTTTAAGGTTCTAATATATGAATCATTGTGAAATTTTTAATCCAAACTGAGGGAAATAATTGAACAATTGAACTTTTTTGCGAAGTATTATAACAACCTTTATTACACATAAATATTTCACAAAAATAAAACACCTAATAACAATGTATGAAACATTTAAGGAAACCAAATGTCAAATAATAAACCAAGATTACACTATAATCACATTTTTTTAGATCAATATGATTAATGTATATTTTTCAATCAATCCAAACTGACACATTCTTTGTAAAAAAAATTAATTTCTTTTATAATTTTATACATCCCATAATTCATCTTTTAATTCCCATATTGAACAAATTCATGACCATTGAAATAATTTAAAATTTTACGTGAAGTAGTGTTAGAATAATTGTTTTAAATATATTCATTTTTTACTTCAATATTTTTATATTCGTTCATATCCTCAAATATGTTATCATAACATTGAATTTCAATTTTTTATCTCCCCCAAAACGTGAAGTGACAGATTAAAACAATTCTGTTTATTAATTGATTTTCTAACTATATTTTATTATCCATTAAATATTTGAATCAACCACAATTATCTCGATTATAACATTATTGTGATGCTTCGTTATTTTCATATAATCATCATCAATGGTGAATATGTTGTTATATAATTTATCAACATTCTATTCCTTTAATTTATAATATAATTAATAAATCTAAAATCTATGTTATTATAACAATATTATATATATGATTTGGATAATGATGATGTTAAATCAAATTATTTATACATGAAATAAAAATTACAAAATGTTTTTCGATTTACATGAATAACATGAATACTCAAAACAATTGAATTTGTTCCTTGGCAATTTTTCCCATTCCATTATTTTTAAAGAAATTCATTCCAAAAGTTTTATGGTTTTTTATTTAATGTATATTTGATCCCATTATTCAATATAGTTTGTTTAATCTCATATGATTCTTTTTCTTGTGTCATTTTAATTATAAAATCTTTTTTGTTTCACTGTTAAAAACAATGATCTCATAATATGTTTACAGACTATAAATAATAGTTAGATTAAAAAAATATATAATAAAAAAATAAAACAAATCATCTAAAGAAAATAAATTCCTAAGGGTTCTCCCTCATAAAAAAGAATAATATATAGACGTATATGTAAAAACACATGATGGTGGGTGAATTACCTATCGTAAAAAATAAGATCAATTTGATCATTATTTTGAAAATTGGTGGATAAAAATAATAAACATTATATACATATTAATTATGAACCATTGAGTGAAAAGAGTGTAAGAATAATAGTAAAACTCTAGGGAGTGATATATGGGTTTTAGAATATTTAATCACAATTAGTTTACAACGACACATTATATCACACCACTCCCTAAAATGTTTGGTAAACACTAAAAGGACATCACTTTAGAAAAAAAGTTAATACTTATTAATATATTACCTATTCAAATATAGAGTAATAAAACCAAACCCCTTACATTTATGTACACATTTCCATAATCAAGATTAAAACCTTTTAATATATATGAAGAAACAATCATTATTATTACTATAACATGTCTAACCCATCAACATTATTTTTTAGGATAAAATAACCAACAAATACCTTTGACGCGCCTGAAAGGAATCATGAATTCCTTCAAGTGTGATTCAAATTTGACATTTATAATATCCAAAACTATACTATCTACAAATGTGTAGTTTATTATAATTATGGGGTCAAACCCACATAGATTGGGGAATGAATCAATGAAAACTCTCGACAAAATGATAGGTCATCCAATTTTATGTTTTATTTAATTAAACTAATGAAAAAAATTGAAAAACAAATGAATTAAAATATAAAAGGAATATTATAGGAGAAACAGTTTCTAGGGGTGGTTTTGTTCAATTATATTATCCTTACATAAAAAATAACCATATTAAATAGTTGTCCAACAGAACTGTTTCATTGATAGATGATAGTTTAATTAAATATCAAACTACCCTAGAATCATACTTTCTCATGGATAGATGAATCAATATAACTAAAGTGAATTTAAATTAGGTTATTATATGCAGAAGAGTAATTCAATTAAATCATCATGAATAAATTAAATCAGACATGTTGGGTTTCATTCATTATTAAAATCATTTTTTAATGAATCAATGACGATTAAAACAGTGATGTAAGAACAACATGATACTCTCACATAATATTATCATTATGAGAAAAGATAAATCACATTATGATGGTACACACCCCCTTTTAATTATCCCACTCTCCCCTATGGTTTTATCCAACAATCATTGGGTGATCTCCATTGATGATTAAACCCAAATCCATAAGGGAGTGATTGATAACAAATGAAAGATAGAAGATTAAAGAAAACACAATGATTAGAATTAAAATATAATAAATTCCATGATTACATAAATGAATGGATAGAAAACAACAAAAAAACCCTATCTTTGGTGGAATCCTACAAAATCTCATGGTGGTCACAATTGCTCCCTTGGGTCCATAGTGTGTTAATAGGGTTTCCAGAGGACTCTTCATATCGGAAAATTCTGCATCTTTGGTTGTAGTGTCGATTTTCTTTTTTGCGTGTCACCATCATAATGTTATTTACCTAAGGTAAAAATTGGGTAATTAAGATTAGATTTCTCCTCTACTTTTTTGAACCTATAGCAACTTCGTATAATAGATTGACTTCTATCACATTGTGTACCTGAGATACACGTAATGTACTTTCTAATCACATCATGATCCTTCATCATGAATTTTTTAGAATGTAGCTTTTATACCCATGAAGTCATGACCTTTACTAATATTAGATGATGTATACTCAGTGTTTTTCCAGTTTATTATTCACCATCATATTTTAAATTCTAATGACGGACCCTGATAGAAGATTGCTGATCAAAGTGTCATTTTTTTTCTTCATATTCCATGTTTTCCTTACAATTTATCTAAATTCTGTTCCATAACAACAATTTGAAATACATTAGTATCATGCAAAAATCATATATTTTATCAATTGATATTTAATGAATTCACACATAAAACCCCGTAGAAAATGTATACAAAATAGAGATAACAAATCCCCAAACTAAAATCATTTCTCTTCCTTGAGCTAAACCTCATCAACATATCACCAAAGGGGCCATACATTAATAAGAAAATTTTCAAATTATGATGCTCACAAAAAATGTTATAACTGAATATTTTAAAAGCACAATCTCCTACACAATAATGAATCCATAAATCATTCTTCATTAATAAATTTCAATTCAAGACATTCCTACCCTTCTATACATAGTTTTCATCTTTTTATCAATACCCATGTTGTTTATGATTTACCTCACAATTTCATTTATCTACTCATCTCTCAAGGTATCAATTTAATGGAGTGATTCTCATACATCAAGTACATTCTTGAAAACATAGACATTCATTTAATCTTCATTCACCACCATGTAAAGACAAATATCACAATCAATCATGAGGTCATTAAAATATGGATCATATGACTCTGTGGCTAAGGGAAGGTAGGTGAAATGTTTAAAATCAAGTAAATCTCACAGAGTAGGCTGAACACTAACATCAAATTCCTAATATTCAAAATAAAACCTCAATTAAAAGTTTCCTCACTAAAATATAATGTCATATCACATACCAAAAAAATCATACAGTGATGTATAACAGACAATGTAATCATAATGAAAGATATTATTATCTTGTTGCTATATTTTTTTTTTCTATTTTAGTTGTTTTTTTCGTAATTCATGATTGTAATACAACTAATATGTACAACCTAACCATATATAGTAAAAATCATCGGTCTGGAAAATGGTGATATTTTATTCTCCCAATTCACAACCCTTTTTTCATCATTTTTTCTTCATTTATATAAATATAAGTGGGATATACAGTAGAATATAATGAATATAAATATGAAGCTTCCCCATAATACTATGATAACACCATTCCATCTCCCCTAAAGTTTCACATTCTAGATCCACCAGAAACAACCACTCCCCCACACTCATTTAATTGAATGTCAGGAAACATTCAAGAGTTGGGTAAGAAAGGAAATAATGGCTTGTAACATGGATTAATCCTAAAAATATAATTATAGGATTATAAAAGATTAAAATAGGATCATTGTGTTGGTAGGACTTATGATAATATGGCTCAGTAGTAAAATTCCTCAATCATTTCAATGTTTAATTTGTACAGTTATTTCTTCGACAAGACAACAATGGATGTTTTAGTCGGTTTACATGCCCCAAATTTTTCTCTAGAAATATGCTCAAAAAATTATGAAATATTTTGTTTATAATCCTTTTGGGAATTGGAATAGAATATGTTTCATTGAGGTCATGACATGAAAATAAAAAATAAGTTTTCCCAATTCATGATTCAAGGATTCAACATCATGAAAACAAATTATATCTGAATTCAGTTTAAATGAATCCCAAACTAAAGTAAGCAATTGGATTTCCAAATTTCCATTGATATCTTTTCATTTATGATTATAATATTTCATGTTTTCCAACATGTCAAAATATTTCTTCTTGTTCATGATATCTCTTATATCAGTGAGTAAAAGAAAAAAAATTCCAAATTGTTTGTGGGAGAATATAATTCAATTCAATTGAAGATACAATTCAATTAATAGTTTAATATTTGGGCTATAAAAAACTAGTGATGTAATGATATTACAAAGTAGAAATAGTACTCCCCTTCCATGGATGTTCTTGAATTATTCTTCAAGGATCTATCCGTCCAGGTTAATGAAATGTATTTTCATTAAACGATGTGTAATGTTCTAATTTCTAGCTCATTAGTTGCATTTTTCTCCTTCATCCAATGGAATTGAAATATAAAAGGACACAGTGAATGTATAGGGCAATGAAAATAAAAAATAAATGTTTCAAATTGAAAAAGGGGACTTCCTTTGAGAGATCAATTTAAACAATTAATATAAAATAAATATATAGCCTAGAATGAAAATTTTAACATCTAGGTCACCTCATGGTAGCTGAATATTTTTATATTTTTTAAAATCAAACTTTTACCCTTTTTAGCTGATTGTAACATGGTAAAAATCTAAAAGTCTTGGATTTACCCACTTTTGGCATGACTAGGTATATTGGGTTTTCTGTCTCTTCCTCCTCCATTGGTTCATCATGGATAGTGGTAGTTGGTAATTTGAGGTAAAATGTAATGAAAATAATAAGAAATTAGTAACTAGAAAAATTTTATTGTTCACCAACCCCACCACTACTTCATCTTTTTCTTCATATGGTTCAAATTTCAGAATGGATTTTTCTGTTAGAGCCACTGGTTTCTCATCTTCATAATGAATGTCTAGGTGGGAGTCCAATTCTTCTTCGTTCTCAAAAATTATACGGAGTTCATCAGATGTTTCTACATTATCCTCTTCATTGAATTTTTTTCTGTCATAAATTCATTATCTTTTACCTCATTGGAAACCTGGTCATTATTCCTTACAAATTATTCCTCCTCTAATTCTATAGATGTTATTACATTGACATCATCTTCCTCTTCTCAAAGTTGAAAAAGTTCATCCCTTTTTTTCTTTTTGATCTAATTGAATGTATATAAGTATTTCCTTAGGTTATAAATTTTTTTCTAAATCTAAAGGATCATCCCATTTAAATATTTCATCATCCTCCAAGAATTCCTTCTTGATAGACTCATCTTTATTTTGTCCATTTTTTTCTTCAACTATTTGAACATATTCAATTTGATTACCATCGTAATCATATTTATAATAATTAATTTATATATTATAATTTAACAGTATATTATTTACAATGGAATTTAAATTTTAAATAACTTGATTCATGTGATTTAGTAATTCTCCCTAACCATTGAGTTCGACTTCATGATAATCCATCCACTTATCCATCATTGGAATGAAATTTGTGAGTAATACAGCTAGTATATCAACTAATTCATTTTGTAGAGATGGTTTATGGAATGGTCTTCATGAATGTACTTCTTTTGAGGTTCATTTTTGTTAACAGCTTTAACATCCACCACCACATGACATACTTAATCTACAAAACAACATGTATCTATATTAGAAAATATTGGTTGGAGAAAATTCAATTTTGAAATCGTTTGGGAATGGTGAGTAGTTATTTCTCCCACTTTGTTGAGTTCATGCTTCTTATTTTCCATCCTCTTGTCCATCACTTCAACACCCTGGGCGAGTAATCTGGATAGTTTTAATCAGGATGTATCTATTTTTTTTGTTTAATGTATGAGTTATAATCATTATGATTCTTGGCCCGATAATTTCCTTTATATCATTCATAGTCAGGAGATCCTCCATCATGGTGATAATAAATTTCATTCCACTATTGTGGTTGTAATTAATCATACTCATTAGGACATGACTCATCCCAACCGTTGTCTTGCTTTATCCACCCTTATGAATTCATTTCTTCCCAAACTGTTGGATACTCTAGATATTCATTGTCTTCTAATGGTATTGCAACATAAAAATATTTCATTTGAAAACTCATATTGCATAGAATGAAACACTTCCATAGGAGTAATATATGATATAAAAATTGGATACAATATTATTTAATAAAACTAAACTCAGTAAAAAAAGTGGGATAAGAATAGTAATTGACATAATCAATCAGTCACAAATCATCGGCAATGCTCTGCTTCTCTTTAGAAAAAACTCCAAAATTTGACATGCCCAAATGGAATATTTAATTTCTCATATCATGAGTCAATTTTGAATTTTATAATTTCACAATCATTACTATCTAAAAAGTTATATTATAGTGGAAGTACAGGGTCGAACCCATAGAGAGTGGGGAACACAACAATGAAAACTCTTTACTAAATATTAGGTTATCCAATTTTATGTCATATTTAATTAAACTAATGACACTAATTGAAATAAATGATTTAAAATAAAAAAATTAGAAGATCGGTGAATTAGTTTCTAGGGGTTTTTTTCAAAATTAATTTATCGTTACTTGAAAAATAATCATATTAAATAGTTTTGCAACCAAACAGTTTCGTTGATAGATGAATTGTACATTCCCTATCAAAATATCCTATAATCGAAATTCATCATGGTCAGATGAATAATATAACTGAAGTGCACTTTGTTCAAACTTCAATATATAGAAGATTATCTCAATTCAATAATCATGAACAAATGATCCCAAACATGTTATGGTTCATTCATTATTGAAATCACTTGTTCTGTGAATCAATGATGAAAAACAAGCAAGTATATACAACATGATACTGTTGAATAATCTTAACTTTATGAGAAATGATATATAAATCTATGATAATATGAACCACATTTGAAAGATCCGTCTCTCCACTGTCAGCTTTTTCCAACCATCCTCGGGTGATTGCTAATGGCGATTAAAACAAAATCTATAGATGATGAATTGATATATAAATGAAGAGACTAAAATAATGAAAACCAAATGATTGGAATTAAAATATAAATTAATAAATGATTACATCAACGAAATTTAGGAAAAACAAAAATAAAACCTATCTACGATGGAATCCTACAGAAGGTCCCGATGGTTATTCTTTCTCCCTGATGTCCTGAGTGTGTTGAAAGGGCGTTTGGAAGCCTCTTTTTATTAGAAAAATCTACAGCGTAGCTTGCAATCTTGATTTTAATTTTCACGTGTCTCCATCATCACGATGCATACCTAAGGTACATGTTTTGTAATTTAGATCCAAATTCTCATTCACTACATTGAATCTGTAGAAACATTGTATGATGGTTTGATGTTGCTCACGTAATGTACCTGAAGTACACGTCAAATAATTACAATTCACAATATGTTCCTTCATCACATCAAGTCTAGAAATAATATTTCATCTCCACGAAGTCATGATATTTATATATATTACATGATGTGTAGTAAATGTTTGTTTGTAGTTTTCAGCTTCTTCTTCTTGGAAATTCTCCTTTCACACTGCGATTAAAGCTCGCGGCTCGTAGGGTAGTCTATTTCTTCAATTTTCACGTTTTCGATACAATTTATACGAATTTCAATCATTAATAAATAACTGAAAAACATTAATATCATGTATAGATAATTTATTAAATAATTTGATATTCTATTAATTCACACATTAAAAGACATCAAAACATTATTAAAAATAGATATATCAATATTTTAATTGATGTTTAGCTAATGTGTGAGTTGCACAATAAAATGTTACGCTACAAAAAAATATCTAAATTAATGAAAAATATAACTAAATTATAGAATAAAATAATTAAATTAACCACGTGATATAGATGTTTTTTTGTTGAAAAAGTTTTATTTTATCCTACATATAAATAGTAATTTTATGATCGGATAATCCAAAATAGCATTGTTTATATTGTGTTTCATATCGAACATTTTTTTCTTCAGTGTTTACATAATGAGTTGTATGTAATCTCAGTCACTACTTTAATTATTTTACCTTGATATAATTGCTTTATTAATGGTTATAATCTTCATGATCGTATTCTTAAGGATCAATTATTTCATTTTGTTACCATAAAACATAATAACTATTTTTTAGAATAATCAAAATAACAACTGAAATCATAATAATGATCATCATTAAAATTCCATGAATAATCCTAATAATAACGTGATATAATGTATTCAGAATTCCAATAATTAAATTTTTTAATATCATAGACAAATTATATTTCATTACACATGACTTATGACCCTATAGTAAGTAGGGATAAATAAATATTTTTCAGTATTTTATAACATTCAATTAATATTAATTTTTTTAAAAATTTTATAAAATAAACTTCTTAATGTGTTAAGTTAATCAATACTATTGTACTTAAAATATGAAATTATATAACATAACATGATATTTGAATCCTAGATATATGAACTTAAAAACTATTAATATATAATAGTTTTTCATTTTTCTAACTAACATCAAATATATATTCCTCCAAAATATTCAATATGAATTAATTTATAAATCAGAACTTATAATCTACACAAAAGTCTCAATTTTCAAAACATAAGAATAAATCATGTATACATAAAGGTAATATACATTTCAAAAATTATATAATATCCAACACATGTAATTCATTACTTATCTCTCATAGAATATACAAAATTAAATGTTCAACATAGATTAATTTTTAAAAGTAATTTCCTATTATTAATATTTTATATATAAGAGTCAATTAATGCATACCTAGAATACATAAGGGTGATGTTCTTAAGGAATTTTTTTATTATTATCTAATTATTTGAGGTGGTGAATTTGTAAGAAAATAATTATCTAATCATCATACTAAAAATGGAATTTTATCACAACGCTCTTTTCATGAAAAACCATATTAGAGTTGTATGTTTAATTGGATGAATAATAACAGGTTATAAATGGTTTAATCAATAACGATATAGTTTGGCCTTCCAAAATCATTATTAGTATGTACTCTCAATACTACTACAATCACACTTGACTATGTTCTATATGAATAATTCATGAATATACCATATAATATATTTATTGGGAGGCAATTAATTGTTCCTTTTATAAGGACTTGTGGTTTTGGAGCATGTATATTACGTATCATTTATGATAAATGTGACTCTATGTTTACTAAAATCATATTTATTGGTAATATTAATGAAACAAAGGTATGTTATTTTTTTTTCCCATTAATTTTTTTTCATAGTTAACATTGTTGTGAAATTTTTTACTGACACAAGCGATTCCAGATCAAGGTGGACTAAAGTGGTGAAACCTATGAGCTTCACCTCTTAAAATGCCCATATAACCATGGGGGAGGATGCAATATTAAGAATGTGAGTTTAAATAGTAGTCTTATTTACCCTAAATGAAAACATTCCTCAATGTTATTCCCCTCCTGCATGTGTTATGTAAAGTATTCTAGTTGTGGATTAGATCCCTCCACCTGTGAATGTGAAAGGTAATGGAAAAAAGGAATAGTCAACTTGTAGTGGGTGATGGATAGCATTGGATTTAGTCTCTAAAACATAAATTTCAATATAATTATCTATATAATGAACTATCCCATTTCAAATAGATCACTACTTCATGATTAGTGATCGATTATTCCTATAGGAAGCACTGATGGTGGGTATCATAGACAATATGGAGTCACATAAAACTCCAATAACCCACATAAAACCAAATATACAAGCCATATAGATAGTAAGAATGATTTTATTAGATTTAGGAGCTAAAAAAATATGGTTATCCTAGGGAATTTTATATTTCTTATATGGTTATGAGTCATGATCACATGCGATTCTTTTCATATATGGTGTTCTCTCCCACCGCTTTATGAAATATTTCTAATCATTGAATAGAAAAATGATCCTTATCACTAGGATAAAACATGAAAAAATTACGACTTTATGAGAATCCTTGTTCACCACATCCTAAATGAACGACCAACTAGAATCCATAACAAATACTTTCCCAATCATTTATGTGATGTTTTTTTACACCATTTAACTATAAATAGGGAATATCCCCACTGTGGATGTTAGGGGATGCAAGCCTTATGAAATAACCAAATGTATGACACCCAATTTTCCTCTAATATCATTGTGGGTTTCTAATTCCACATTGGAATTATTGTAAAAAATAGTTTATAATATAACATGGTACTATTTCATATTATTTCCTCGTCCTTGGGAAAATAATGATTAAAAATAGACCGTATTACACAAAATTACATTGGTGAATTTTAATTAAAATATAGAATTAGACCCCATGCATCATATAGATTTTCCACATACACAACCTTATGATACCAATTTAGTGACAATGTACCATATGTGGTTCACATGAAAACTTTTAATTCCCAATCCTCATTCATTTTTATAATGTGTAAGAAATCTCATTGGTCTTATTTTATAACTGCATTGTTAAATGAAGGATAATTGTTTTCTTATCTAAAAAATATTGCGGGTATTTTTAGCCAAGAAAAAAAATTTATCACCTACCCCATTGTGGTTCAATAAATCAACCTCCACATGTTCGATGATTTATGGAGAGTTTTCTAGTGGAACCAAGAGGTTTCGCTGGATAGAGTTTAAAAAATATGAGTGTTTCCCCTGCATTTTTCTGAATTCTTTAAAAGCATGTTCATTATGATCTTTCTCCATATTTTCAAACCTTTTATAACTTCCTAAATTATTATTACTCATAGTATGTTCAATATTCATGAAACAACACTCATGATAATGCCTACTTCTTCCTTATCATTTTCCAACCTCAACCACGAATCCCATTGGAATATGCCACCAGAGAAGGAATCCTAGATGGAATAATTCTTATGTTTTTAAATATCTCTAATAAAATCTTGTGGAACCATAAAAATTGAGATCACATGAATTTTTATGGAGGATAGAACATAATTAACTAGGCTGATCCAGCCAAAAAAATAAAGAAATATGTTTTTACTTTATTAAGAAGGTTGTAGATTTTATTAACCACCCCCACGAAGTGATGAATTTATATTCTACAATGAGAGATCAGATATACAATATAATATATGGGAAAGAATATTTTATTAATACTCAATTAGTATTCAACCATCATTTTATATCTCCCTGAATGGGTAGTGGAAAATTAAACATTACTCTTAAATTAGAACAAGATTTGAACACTATATTGGTGTTACTCCCAATTGACCATATTGATTCCCCAAAGAGATCTCTTTCATCCATTAAAAAAAGAAGAATCTGTATGATTATAAAATATAATATGAGATACACCATTTATTTAAGTCCTAATTCAAAATGAAATAATTTTCCCAATATGGATAATTTGACCCAAGTATCTAAAAAGAGAATATTGGGCCAAAATGAAAAGTCATGGTGATAAAAAATAACCCAACATTAGTATGATACCAAATTCATAATAATAAACATATTTTCCATAAAAAAATTGAATGGTATGTGTAACTATAAAATATAAAAAATAATTCATTAACCCTTACATACAATTACATGTAGTTCATCATCATGAGGATGATGTTCCCTTTTAACTGTTTATAAGAATTTTCCATTCAATCATTTATGTAACTACTAGAACATTTAGTTTTCAGGTAAAAATTTATAATTATTTCATGATAAATACCTATGGAAAAAAATAAATAACCCATTTATAAGACCATGATGACCCTCTATGACATAGTTATACAAGATAAGTGGTTTTTTCTATTGAAAATATTACCCAATAGTTATAATGATTGATTCACATACTAATGTTTCTAATATGGCTCAAATAAATTTATATTTATCCTTTAGAATTTCTACCATGTATTGTCACTTTCCACTCTATGGATACATACTCTATGACAAAAATACCTATATATACTCAAATATCTATTTCTACATTGTGTCCCACTATGATATGTTGAAAAAAGCTGTGAAGCCTTCCAGTCACGGTAAAATTTTTAGATTTTGGGATTTTATGGCCTCCCATATATCCCTTTTCAATGGGTATTTTTAATGTATAGAGTTTTTGGGCTCAGTCACAACATGATAGATATTATCAAATAAGCATACATGTTCACTCGAGTACCCTCTCTACATGCATGGGTTAACATCTACAAGGAATGATTTGAAAAAATTGTTTTACATAACTCATAACCCATAAGTATACTTGGTGTAGGAGACAACCAATATATACATATTTGGAATATAATTACACCACTTCTCCATGATAAAAGCTAGGATGTACACTTTATTGTTATCCCCGTCATTAAGACACATAATCCGAGACTAAATTAGAGACTACTTCTATTTCTCTAGTAGCATCTATAAATAATGGATTTTCATGTGCAGGATGTATTCAAAAAGGTAATCAACCCATCCATCATAAATATGAGACTCATGATATTAAATTTCCATTTTATGAGAATAAAGAATATGGATGTTGGAAGGACATATATTATTACATATTTAAATAAAATATCATAGATTATATATATTATTGTGAATACTTACCCATGACTTTCTTTTCAAGGGTTTATCCTAATATTACCAAATAATGAAAAGAAAAATAGGTTATGAGGGACATTGATTATAGAATAAGAGATTTCCACAAATTAATCTACTCAGCAGCTGATCTATAGGAAGCATGGAGTGATCATAGAATGCCCAAACAAGATTATAATAAATTTTATTTAGGTATGTGGAAATATATTTTAGTCTTGAAAATAATCTATCAAGGAGACACCACAACATTCTACCCCCTTATGGTTGTTGAACTAGGGTTTTATAACATATAAACCACTACACCCATTATGCATTTGTGAGAAATGATGTTAGAAAAATCTTATCAATCCTCCATTTAATACACCCCTCCCAGGTTTAACTTCATTAATATATTGTAGATTTGATTTATCTTCCCAATAAACCAATCCTAGTTCCCCAAGAGGAATGAATTTATATAGATCCCAAACACATAAATTTCTAGCACCTAATGATAAGAAACAAGAAAAATATATAAAAATTTCCATAATAGTGTTATGTTATTATATGGATAAGGAATAGTTCATTAGTATTTTGGTTTTATAGAAATTCCATATGTGATTATAAATATGATCTCCTTGCATGAAATCCAGGAAAACAATAATTTTAGGAAACATTGAGATTCTTGAAGTATCTTGTATAAGTTCTTGTAATATAATAAGAGACATGTTTTTTAATGGGACACACTAGTGAGAAATACAGTTTTTACATAATCCCATATTCTATGGGAACTCCAAATTATGATAGAAATCATTGAAAGAGTGAATTCAATGAAATAGATCCTTCCATCGAAGGATTTGTTGGCTGGTGATAAAATTCGACTAAATTTGTTTTAGGTGGAGATCTTCCATAGATAGAAATAGGTGGAGAAGATCATGTACATATGTTTGTAGAAAGTGGTAATAAATATATTGAGAGAGTTCAAGGGGAATAAAAAATCAAAAAATATATATTGATAAATATGATGGATTGTTGAAGTACCTAGGGTTCAATCCTATGGACGTTCTAGAGGTAGCGTTTATGGAATCACAGTTTTTCTGCAATAGATATCTGATCCAACGACTGGAGAATAAAATAATAGAGAGTAATCCATGGAGACTAATAAGCTGATCTCGTTACTTAATGTAAAAAAAACTAGGTCTTCGCTCCACCCTTTATAGATCAAGGTCATAGATTGATTGGATGGATAAATCCCTATGGAAGTGGAGAATATCATAGCATGAAGAGGTGGATGGTATGACCTATAATGGAATTAAATAATATCCATATTAATCTTAGATGACATGTAATGTGCATAAATAATTATCACCAACGACACTAGACACACATCAATGTCTTCTATTGGGTCAGAAACCGTGAACCCAACACAAGACCTCCAACATTATGTTATCAAAAATTCATATAGATGGTATTTTAAGAATAAAAAATATAGAGTGCTATATAAAATACATTTCTTCCAGTATACTAATTTTCAAATTCAAAGAAGGATACATAATAGAAAGGGTTGGTAAAAACCATCACCATTAGTATTTGAGTAACTAATGAGCCCATAAGATGCATAGAATGATTATCAATGCAGAAAAGAACCTTAGAGTGTCATCGATCCCTCAAATGAATTTGATGTTGAGTAATGGGAGAGCTAGTCCAAGAAAGAATAAATAGACTATCGATGGGGAGAATCCAATCCAATGTGGACATCCATTTACCACCTAGAGAGGATGAATAGAAATTTTTTAAGAACATAAGAGCTCTAAAATGAGGAATTCACCTCTCATCCATGGAAGAAAATACCACAAAAAAGGAGTTCATACGAAGAAAAAATACTCCTAGAAGAGAATCCAATATAAATTTACTATTGATGATCTGATATTATAGGGGAGTTGGATACTTCAAGATAAAATAAACATATGTTATCAACCAATGGAAGTTGATATCCATTTCAAAATACACACATGAAAATTCAATTATCAAAGGACCCCCGACTGAGAATGGTTGTGACACTTTCATCAATATTTAAATATTCATCTACAGGGGAATCACCCAATAAGATGAGGATGTGAGGATGAAATCCTTTATCATGGTTTTAGATTTCACATACATATTGGATATTGCGGGGGAAAACCTGACTTGGTAAATAAAATATCACTCTAACAAGTATAAAAAGTTCATTAGATTAAAGTTCTGTTCGTTACAAAAATATTAGAATGATAAAATTAAATTCATGTTAAAATGGAACATGAATTTTATATATTTATGGTTTAGGATACTAAAACATATGTAATTCTGATTGAAAATGATAATAATTTTATATTTATTGATGATGAATAAACTACTTACCACAATGCTGTTGAATTTTTTGATTTTAATAAACTCTAAATATCAAGGATGTCTAAGATAAACTCTATGTGCTTAAATCATGTATAGAATATTATAGTTGCATGTAAATCGGTGAGACCAATAAAGAAAAAATTTGGCTTTCAATATTAAAGACAAAAATGAATGACTGTTCTTATACATATAAAGTGTTTTTTTTGTGGAAATTGGTTATAAAAAATCACGGTATAGATTATAAAAATTGATTTTCACTTATGGTGATGATATATCCAACTTGGATATTTTTTACTATCATAAATTTTATTACAGTGATATATATCAAAAGGATACCAAAAAATCGTTCCTTAGTCATAATTTGTTCAGTGACTTTTATATGATATAATATGAATGTATTTTTATTCCAAAGGAGTGTTCACAAATTTCTATGTAGTAACTATTCATTTATGGATTGAAATAGGATTCTTGAGAGTTAGACCACTTGTATATAAGGTATAGGAAAAGAGTTTTGTTTCATAATGAATGAATGTAATTTGTTTATATACAGTATGGTTAGTGGGTTTCATGTTACAAATACTTTATTTTATATGGATTTGATTCTATTTATTTTAGGTCTTTCTATAACATTAAAATATTTATGTGAATTAGTGAGGAAATAGATATTTATTAATTAAATTTGTAAAATTTCCTATATATTTGGTACAAATAAATATTTTAGGACCCACCTCCAGAAAGAACCCAATATAGGCCAATGGCTAGGATGTGATTTCCCTTGATGCACACATCTAATATCCCATGAGATAGTGGATAGTATCAAGAGTTTAAAATAAAAAAATGAAATGAATTTCTGTAATAATTCAAAATAATTGTTAACGTAAATCCATAAAAATATTACATAATATAGAATATATCTCATATCACATAATTATTACTATCGTATAAAAAATATCATCCTAGATGAAATTCGATATGAAAGTCATGTGGCAGAAACGGTTACCACAACTCCAACATCCATTCTAGTAATATCTAGATCAATCAAATATAAAACCATTAAACCCTAATAAATATATTTTTTTATCAGTTTGAGAATACATACATACATTGTCGGATACTCCTAACGACATCTTAGGAAGATATTATAGAATTATACTATTTATTTCATTAAGAAATCATAGAGTCCACAATCACCTATTAGGTCAGTAATCAACCAACCACATCAATGCCCAGTAATATACTATGGAATAAAATATAATATTAAAAAAATGATAAATTATATCTAAAAGGTTCATAATAAAAAATTATCCCCTATTGTTTCATTATCAATCCCCAACAAAAATCATCATAGTTCTCCCAATCCCTTTTACATCCATGTTACAATAGACCATATATGATATATTAGTTATTCAACATTTCAAAACCACATCATCATCACTAAAATATGTCTTCTACCAAATTCCGTATCTAAAAAACATATCATAAACATACCACATATATCCTTTATATAAATCCCATTTTAACATGAAGGACACCATCATCATGCCCTCCTCCTACTATGTACTATCACCGTCATTTATGGTCATCCCCATACCATAACCATGTCCACCAACATATCACATAAATAACCACATTACATTATATTGTATATTATTTTTAATTACATGATCCATTAAGGATTGTACCTCACCTACACGGGAGAGTGGGAGAGAGGGTGCAATTATCCATCCATTCATTTCAAAACATTTATATTTTGGAAAAGCATCTTGAACACAAAACATTTGTGAAAAAATATTCTTACCTAACTCACTTGAAATGAATATGAAACCAAAATAAAATAAAGTATGATATAGACATAGACATAAAAATATAATGTTTTCACACCAAAACATTCTTACTATATGAAATCTTCAATTTCAAATACTATTGTCACTTTCCACAAAATAAAGTAGCAATTAATCTTCAAAAATATAATTTTAATAACATTATTTAACCATGTCCTTTTTTTACAATTACGACCCATATCACATTTTTAATTGTATCTAATACCATTTACTGTCTAAAAATTATCATCCACAATTAATACATCCATTACACATTTTATTAATATGTTATAAATTCTTTTACATCTATAGTTCATTAAATTTAAAATTAAACCCATTTATATTTTTTTATTACTCTCAACATTACACTACCACTGTGAAATAATTATACCACCCCCATGACACAAAAAAAACCATTAAAATAGTCTAAAAATATCTCCTCATTCCAAACCACCATATATACTACACAATAACCCCTACAAATATCGTAACCACATAACTAGACATATCATCCTCCTTCTACCCATGTAAAACCTGGCACAAAATACACTTAATAATTCCATCCATTAAACCAATACCACCCAAAACAACCCACAACCACCACTACTCTAATTTAAATAATTTTTTTTATCCATGATTTAAAATTAAAATTATATTCATGAAGAACCTCTAGACATTGATTCTAATGCATGATTTTACATTAAATCTATCTTCCTTTATGAAGAATTATTAACTTAGTTAAAAATTATATATGAACATTTTATAACATTCTTCACATGCTTAACCATTTATGAATTTTGGTTCAATAAATAATGAAATTTTAATTACTTCTTGGGAAATGAGTAATAAATATGCAGTAAAGTAAATTAATGCACCAAAAATACATTATTAAAAAAATATCGATTTTACTTCATATGAGATTATATCAATAAATTTATGCAACTATAAAAAATTTTATTTTATAAGAATGATATAATTTGATAAATAAAAATAATAAAATTATTTTATTATAAATTATTAGGGTTTCTATGTTAATAAAAATTTTAATTTAATATTGAAAAATATCATTTTTTTATAAAATATGACTTTTATTTTAAAAAAAAATCAATTATTCATTGTCAATTATATAAAAGTAATATATGTATCATTTAATTAGATATAATCTAGTTAAATTCATTTTAAGCATAATTATAGAAATTTTTTGAATAAGTTAAATTTTGGGTGTAGTAATACATTTTTCTTAAAAGTGTTATTCATTGAATTATAAAAAATGTATATTAACATAGATTTATTAACATTAAATTAATTAAATTATGATAAATGGATTTTTTTTAGCAATCATGAGGTGAAATTTTGGGAAACATGGGAATTATTTTATTTTCATTATAAAGAGTTACCATTGTAGATATATCTCACCTCAATAAAGATGAATCGTGTAATTAAAAATAAAATTAATATGATAAGGACCATAAATGACGATAAAAAAAATTAACATATTTGGTAAGTGGGGTTCTACCATCATTATTAATGACTAATATTTATAGATATCTTGTGCCATTTTTCGTTCAAAAACTATTATATATTATTTTATGTAAATATATATTAAAAATATCAATCCCTTGATTTTGATAGGTATAAATTTTTTTCTAGGGATGAAAACTCCTTTCTATTACAATTGGTTATTTTAAATAAATTTTTTTATTATTATCATAGTAATTTTTTAAATAAAAATAATAATCAATTAATTACATTAAATTCTTATAAGAAGATGATATATTTATTGAGAAATGTTTAAAAATCAAGTACATGTTTTTTAAAACAACATAAGTAATATTTTTTCAATTATATAAATTATTATAAAAATTTAGATGATAATAATAACATATTATAAATATGAGAAAATATTATATTTTAATTAAATAGTTTTCATTACTTTATGAAAGTCTATTAATACCAATGGTTCCTAAAATGAAACTTATTTTATTTTTTGTTATGTATATTTTATTAAATTATTTAAAAAATATAAACAATTTAATAGGAAATTTAGGTCTATAACTATTATAAAATTGATTTCTTCTTTTATTTATGGTCCAATTTTTACCATATAATAAAAATTATAACCCATTAAAATTTAAAATATTCATTACCATGGTCAAGTATAAAATTGGATAACCAATGGGTTAAACCAATAGATGTGGTTTAAAATGTAATTTGAACCTTTATAAAATTGATTTTTTGAATATATAAGGATCATATCCACTTTATCCATGATATGATATCATGATAGAACTATTTGGAATGAGTTGTACAAATAATATATTATAATTCTTAATGTAATTCTAGAAATGGATGTAATGATTTTTTATAGGAAAAAATATTTTATTCAATGATTTAAAATTATTATAAATCATATCATTGGACACATGAATGATATATGTTTTTATTATCTATCATGATATATTTATCGGTAAAATTTCCATCTATATTAACTTTCTAGACCCATAGATGTTAAAAAAACATTGATATCATAGTAATTGTAAAAAGGGTTTACATGGGATAAAACAAATATATGAGGGTGATAACATGTTCTAAACATGCCAAAAATTTATTTTTGTGATATTATTTAGAGTTATACTCAAATTATATTGTATTTATTTCTAATTTTAATTTTATTAATTTGTAAATCAATTTATATTAATTGAACACATCATGAAATTCCAAGATTTATTTTTCCCTTAATATTAATGGGAACCTCGTCTTTACTTATCTTCACACTACAATAACCATTTGGTTTAGAAAATGTTTTCCAAAATACCATCAAAATATTCCCCCCTAGACATTATATATGAGTTATGTTTTATATAATACCAAAAATGGTGGACTATAGGTTTAACCAATATATTTTTTATAAAAAGTGGTAGAAATTTAAACTAAATGTATTAGTTTTATATATTCATATACCTAGTTAAAAAAATATTCATCCATCATGAAATAATAAAATGAACTATTTAATAAATATTTAAATTTTATTATGATAATTAAATAACATATATCCATCTCTTATTATATCAAATAGGGAACAAAAACATCATGTGTGCGTACATCTGGACTACCTCTTCCATAAAATGACTTTCTTTGTTTTCCATCACTGCCTATCATGGATGGTTATAATGATGTATTTAATATGTAAATATGATATTGATCACATAATTATAATTTCTTCAATATTAATTGACTTATATATTCATGAAATTATATATATTTTAAAACAATAATGGTGTCCATGCATACATGTTAATTACAACTTCTACAGAACAATTAAGTTCCTTTTTTATCACTTCCTCATATGTATAGTATATATAAGTGAATTTAATGAAATAAATTTTTATTTATTAAATAATTATAACCAAAGTATTAAAATTACACTTTCCCTTATTACTCCATTATTATAAACAATACTAATGCAAATGTATGGTCTACCATCTCAATGGATGTAACATAGATCATTTCCCAATACCATCCTTCACAGAATGTTTTAAAAGTATAGTTTATAGTT
The DNA here is from genome assembly GCA_963277665.1 of Viscum album. Classification (NCBI taxonomy): domain Eukaryota; kingdom Viridiplantae; phylum Streptophyta; class Magnoliopsida; order Santalales; family Viscaceae; genus Viscum; species Viscum album. The sequence goes on along the minus strand of OY728143.1, from coordinate 2,076,933,151 downwards.
AAAAATTTTACATTTGAATTATAATTATTATGAATTTTATTTTATAATGGTCACATTCACCATATTTAACCTACTAAATTCATGTTTCACATATGAGCATAATATCATTGAAATATACAATGTGAACTTATTTGATTATGTAATTTTAGTTAAATGTCATTTAATAAAACAAATGGAGTAATAAAATGAATATATGTTCATATAGAAGAAAATAATTGAAAGAAATTATTAGTTAATGAATATAAATAATTAATTTAGTAAGTCGGACTCAAAGTTATGGGAATTTTACCATTGAAACCTTATTTTAATATTATTAAAATATTTATTTTGTAAATATTTTTATTAAATATTCATCTTCATTAAATTATATTGTTCATTAATTTCCATGGGAAATAAATTAATTTTAAATGAAAATTTAAATTCTTATTTATTAAATAAAAAAGTTCTCAGAATCATTGTTAATATTTATTTTATTTGAACTATTTTTAATTTATTTACAAAAATATGTTTATATAGTTTATCATATTCAAAATCAATACCGTTTCCCACTACCATAACTATTTTTTTATATTTTCATTCCACTAGAATATTTCATGTTTTCTTAAATGAAAACCCAAATTTTTATTTTATCCTTGGTATTTTTGTTTTAAAATTTGTTTAAAAAATTTTTATTTCAATATCTTAATTTGTTTTTTATATTGGTTTAAAATATTTCTCATTTGTTTTACAATAAAAAAGTTTAATCATGTTGTGTATTATTCATGATATTGTAATTGAGTATTATTAATGATGATTGGTGAACCCTCTGTTGTGTGTGTGACATGTGAGGATGATACCACATTTGTGAAGAGGGATCCCAGTATAGTCTATATGACATGTATTCCATATTAACTCTTTGTAATAAATTGGGTAATTTTCCTGGAATGAAAATATGAGAATAATGGTTTTAATCAGGGTGGTTTCTCATATATATTTAAATAGGCTCCACTAATTTATATCATGAGTTTGACACATGTTTTGAATATAATTCTCTAAGTTTCATATCCACTACATTTATAAAAGGGTTTCAATTTTCATTATATGACTATAAATGTATATCTTTGAGCAAACTGAATTTCTCTCATGTAGATATTAGTTATTCTGATCAAAAAAATATTTTACAACGGTTAAATATGTTATGGGATTTCATTTTTTTCACTAGGATAAAGTAATTCATATATTTATATTACATGCTATGATTTTTGGGAATATTCAACTTTTTCAAATATTTTTTTATTAGTTTTATGGATGACTATGAATAATGAATTATTGGCATTAAAATTTATTTATAATTTTCATAAAAATAAAATGTTATAGATTTTTATTTTTTTATATTTTCATAAAATTTCATATTGAGTTGAGGGTTCTTATTTGTATCATATGGGTTTTCTATATAATAGTTATGAACTAATTATATGGAAATAAATTCCAATATTTATTATATATATGAATTAATTTATATTATTTTATAATGATTCATTTATTGGATGTTTATGGTTGAGTCATTACTTTTGGTGCCAAAGGAATGGTTTAGATAAAATTAAAGATTATGGTATTTTTATATATAGTTAACTTATTAGTTATGGATACCATCAAGGGTTCTTAATTTTAATGTTGATCACATTAGTAAAAACTTTTTTTATGTTATTGTATTTTATTATGATTAATTTTATATTGGGAGTTATTTTTTTTAAGATGAGTTATATATAACCCTTAGTTTTGATGTGAATGATTAGTTAATAAGAATAATATTACAATTTTTAGGATGTATATTTAATGTTATGAGATAACTGTGAGGTTAAAAAATGATTAATTTAGATGTTATTAATGTCATTTTATTGATTCCAATCGTACTTTTGGTATCATATGTTGCATCAAATAAATAACTATGAGAATGAAAATTAATTTTGTGGTTAACTGATATATGTTGTTTTGAAAAAATTTCATTATAATTTTGAGGAACATTATATTATTATGAAAATGAAATAGGAAGTTTTATTTGGAAAAAATTATTGATTATATTTTCGATTCATGAATGTTTATAATGTTACTTTATAGAGATTCAAGTTATTTATTGAAATTATTAGAATATTGTTGATATTATATAATTACTAACTATACATTTATTGGTTTATTTATTTTTTGATGATTATTTATACTTAGAGATAAACGTTATATTAGTCCCAGACGAATAAATTATCAAACTCTCATTCTTTTTGTGTTTTAATCTTAGTTAGTAATATTTATCATAATATTATGGTCAGTTAAACTATGGGTGTTATTGTTAAAGTAATTAAGAATAATATTTTATTTCATCATATTATGATTTTTTTAATTTTTGGAAATTATTTGACCTTGTTATAAAAATTCTTTTTGGATAAGGTATAAATACAATATAAATAGTTTTTTCCACTTGTGTAAATTTTGAAGGCTGTATATGTTTATTTTACTACTTATTGAAAGCAAAAATAATCAATAATAATCATTATTTGGAGAGAAATATTGTATTTTTGAGAAAATTTAATATGATAAGATATTATACTTACCAGGTAAGTATATTTACATATGTTCTTATTCAAGAAAGAAAATTAATTCCTAAACTCTATAAAAAGGGTCCCTAAAATGGGTATCATATTACCTTCATATATAATGAATCATTTTCCTTTATAACATCTCTTTTAACAACAACATTTTGGTGATTAACATTATCATGATCATTCACAATCTTATGATCAATGGTATTTTCCACTATCCATCATTATTTGAACAAAAAAATTCATTCATATATATATTTTCGCTGCCCTATAAAGTTTGTTTCCTTGAAAAAATGGTTCTATGTTGCAATGGATGAATTTTTTTTCCCTTTACCGATTGTCAAGATGATGTTTTAATAAACCATTCTAGGATTTGAGTTTTTTAAAAAAATATTCAAATTTAAAACCCTTAATTACTAATATCAATTTCATATAAGTAGGACTAAATTTTTTAATGGTTAAGAGAGTTTCCAATATTGATAATTAAAATGAACTCTAGTTCTGATAGCTTATAAATAACACAACTCCATTAATAAACAAATAATGAAATGTTATTATTTAAATATTATAAAAATAAAAAATCCATTAATTTGGAATTTATGAATATAATTAACTAAATTAAATATATATATATATATAGGGAATACACAATATAATTTTATTGATTGATTCATTGAAAACATATACTCAATATTTAGTTAGTCATTTTAGGCTTCAAAAATAATATTTTTACAAAAAGGACTTTTATATACTTTTTTGAGTGAAATTTATAATTATTTTCAAGAAATTTTATATTTTTTTAATTATATAATGGAAATATTTATTGAATTAATCATATATAAATTATTATAGAGTAGTTTTTAAGGATTGTTTTGAAAGGATTATTTTTCAATGTATAGTGTGAAGTACATGTTTTTATACAAATGTAATTTTATATAAAAATCTAACATTATTACATGAATTTTATCTTATATTAACAAAAGTCATATTTAATTACATAAAAATTATTAATTAATATTTATTTATCATTCTACATTATTTTTAAAGATTTTTATGTTTCTACTTTGAAATTTAGTTTATTAAAAACTGTTTTTTGTTTTATTGTGTGAATTTATATTAAAATTTATTTTCTGAAAATCCTACAAATTGAATTTTATAAAATGGATTCCATATATTGAATAATATGTTCAAAATTTTGGAATTATTTATCTTTTATTTTTGTTTATTATGAATACATATTATAGTAAATATATGTCACCTTTGTATTAGTAAGTCTGGCAATTAATGTTAAAAAAATTGATTATGACTAAAAGTTGAACTAATAGTTTTTCTCAATATATTTAATGTATTTTTTTTGAATATTATTCATCTATGATTTTAATTTATAATAATTGGGAGCTATTCTTTCTTTGAAACTGGATAATATTTTTTTTTAAATATATATTAAAAAATATGTCTCTCTTGCTTTTAATATCTTAATGTTTTTGTAAAAAATATGAAAACAACATCTATTCACTTATAAATTGTTATTGAAAAGATAAATTATTTTATATCATGTAAATTGATTTTATAATTTTAATGATGGGTTTAAATGCATACGCATTGCAGATAAAGGTCACGTTCAAGTAGTTGAATGAATTAATAAATGATTTTATGAAATATAAATCTAATAAACAATCCCATGACCACAAAAGATCAATATAAAATACTTTATATCTGTAAAATGTTTATATTTATATTATTTAATTTATATTTTCTATTCAATGTTATATTATGAAAAAAAAATTCAGCTGACATTTATAATATTTTATGCCAATTATTTTATATTAATTTCATTAATAATTATATAAATTTTTAAATTGAAAAAACTAGGATGTAATATGATATAAAATTTCATCACATACACAATTTTGGGCCACTGTTCACCTTATACATTAAATTTTGACACTAAAATATTGAAAAATTTGTTACCATAGTTAATGTTAAAATTAGTTGTCCAAGGGGTTAATCTAAAATATGATGTTTAAAATGATATATAAAACAATAACAAATGTATTGAGTTTGTATAATAAGACAATTTACTCTTTATCATTGAATTAATTTCATTTTGGAACAATTTAATATGATTTTGACATCAAAAAAATTATAATATTTCATGCATTTTAATAAGAAGAAATTAATTATATTTTATAAAAAAAATATTTTCTAAAATCATTCAAAATTACTAAAAATATTATCTTTTTCCAACATAGTTATAAGTGGGTTATAATGACTACCATATTCCATTTATGTGTCACTTTTATTTTTATAGAAGCATTCTTGAACATTAAATTTCTAAAAAAATTATACCATTATAGATTTCAAAAGTGTCGAAGAGGGTTAAACTAAAAAGATACAGGAGGAAAAATCCGCTAAAATTGGAAAACAAATTATTTTAAGAGAGTAATATAACTCATAGAAATTATATATTATAATTATTTTTAATTTGGAGATATTTGGATATCAAAATTATTATCTATTTATTTAATATGTTAAAAAATTCCATGAATGTACATCCCACCACATATAAAAGCGATCACCCTCTCCACTTTTATTCAAACTTCATGAACCATTTACATTAGACACACAATTAACAAATAAATCACATCCTCTCTACCCACATTATTTTATAATTATTTTTTCAATGATGAAAACCTTAAAGGAATTATGATGTAATAAAAATGAGGTTGTCTAAGAAGATGTAAAACATTGAACCAAATTCATTAGTTTATTACTTCATCTAAATAATTTTAATATACATAATCCTTGAGGGAGAAATAAAATTTTCATACTTGATATAATATTATTTCATATGTTGATTAAATAGCCTATATACATCTCTTTTTCCATCAAATGGTAAATTAAAATATCATTCATTTGTATATGTGGACTACCACCTCTAAAAAGATAAGTGTTTCATATTCTATAATTGAAACTAATTGTATTTTATACATAATATTTTGTATTGATAAAAAATAATTTATTTTATTACCATTACCATTATTTAAAATGGTAACTTCATTAGTCTTTAACTGTGGACAACAACATCCATGAATCAATATTATTTTTTTCATCTCTGAGACACATTTCTAGTACATATAATTTTGTTTCTGAAAATAAGAAGGTATTTCTACCTAACTATCTATCCATAATGATTGAATAATACTTACCTTAATTCTGTCCGGTTTGCTTAAAAATGGAAACATTAGTCATGTAGATATATACCTATCTATCTATATGTTTGAAGAATAGTTAATGTATATAAAATTATATCATGGTTGTTATGAACATAAAATTACTATATAAAAATGATGTAATATTCATGATTATTATCCAATGACTTATTAACAAATTTCCACATTGGCCATGGTAATCCAATCAAATCCTTGGGTATATATGACTTGAATGTCATCAAAATATCATGTGTGAACTAAATTGATTATGTAATTGTGTATAACATGTTATTTAATGAATCAAATGGATTAATTAAATTTAAAATAGTTATTAAATACATTAATAATTAAAAAATGATTTTATTTAGGAAGATAACGAACAGATGTGATAGGTCACATTCATGTTATGGAACACTTTTCCTTAAAAATAATTTTTAATATGTTTTAAAAATTTATCTTTTAAATAATCTTCATCAATTAAATATTATGTTCAAACATTATTAATGTTTTTCAATAGAGAAAAATATTTATAAAGAATTTTTTTATTTCAAATTCCATTCAATGGTTTTTAGAATGAATCATTTCTCATATTTTATAATTAATGTTTTGAATTTCATAAGAATAGAGAAAAAATTTCTACTTTAACATACATGGTATCAATAACATTTCCAACTACTGTAAATTTTGTTTTATATTCATATTCCTCTATAAAATTTCATTTTTTCTTCAATTTATCAACTAATTCCCTTTATTTAGGGTATTTTAGTTTTGATAATGGGTTTATAAAAGGACTACATATTTTGAAATCTAAAAGTGTTTTCAATACATTTTATGGTGTTTTTTAGTAGTTTATGATAAATAAGTTCATGAAAATGTTATTTATTCATAATATCGTAATTTGGAATTATATATGATAATGAGTGAGCCCGATATATCTTATCTGATGAATGATATTGATATTTAATATTTTATTGATGATACCAGTATATATTATATGATGGGTGATTCCAATTATAGACCTCTATTATTTTTTTGGTAATGTCCCTTATTGTAAATATAAATAAAGAGGGAGTCAAATAGGGTGTTTACTCTTATGGATTTTTGGGTTCTCATTATTCGAAACATGGTAACATGGGTTATGAAATTAATTCTATTTGAAGAATATTGACTATGTTTCCATAACATTTTTGTTTTCTAATTCATTGGGTATCATGGGATTATATTAAGAAAAATATTTTTTTTCATGTAGATATTGATGATTCATCTCAAATAATACTATGAAATAATGTATCAGTTTTATCTGTTCTCATATTTTCACTAGGCTATAGAATTCATACATTTATGAACTTTTGGGTTTTTTGTGCTTATACAACAATATATAATGTTTTTTCATATGTTATGAGGGTAAATAATATCAATTAATAATTCATATTGAAATCCATTAATATTTTCCCAAAAATAGATCTAGATTTATTTTAAAATATTTATATTATGGGAAAATGTATACTAAATAGATGTCTCTACTTTGGTACTTATGATTTTTTTACATAGTGGTATTACTCTATTATTTAAAAATATAATCAGAAACATATCCTGAAAATTAATGAAATTGAATTATATATAAATGATTTTATTTACATTTTTTAGGGTTGGGATTTTACAATAAGAGTCTATCAATATACAGAAATATTTCTGGGTTTTACTTAATTAATTTTTTCCCAATATTCTGCTATGAATTTTTTTCCAAATAAAGATATATAGATCTAATTTTTTTTTACAATCCATTAATATGATATGAAATTAAAAATTAATAACAATAATAATACGGGATGATTTTAAAAGGTTCTACATCAATATTGAAAACAATATCCTTGTAGTATTCATCTTTATTTGATTGCCATATTTTATTATCACTATAAATTAAAGTGATTAAACTTTTATAGTAATTGGAAGAAATTTTTTTTGGTGGTATAATCCAAGTACCCAATTCATTCATTATCAAATTCATTATGACCTCCTCTGAAAGTTTTTACAATGTCACAACATAGCCATTCTAAGTAATGTATGATGTTGTTTATAAATCTATCAGAAGTTTGTCGAGGGTTCATCCCTGATCTGGTGAATAAGTTTTCATCCTATAAGATATGATCAAAATATATCATGGAAAATTATTATTAATCTACACCTTATGAGTAGAATAATACTAAAATATGTATATACATTCTTATAATGATCTTATCTTCTATAAAGAGTGCATAAAAATGAAGATCTGTAGTAGTTGTGACAGTCTCTTATTTTTTGACCTTTTTCAATGTTATAACTATATGAAAATATTATTTTCCAACTTTTTCAACAAATTGATCCCTCAGGGTGTTTCACCGCAACCTTTTTAAATTTTCTTCTATTTTATATTTTCTTTCTTTATTCTGTTCTCTATATATTTTATATATTTATCTCCTCATCTGCCCAATCATTTTTATTTGTACAAAAATAATGAATATTGTTTCTATTTTTTAATATATAAAATCAATTATTTTTATTGGAAATAATTCTCACATTGAAATATAAATAAATAATAGTAAATCCCTCATTCAAATATATAATCCTCTTCTCCACCATATAGTCTCTTCTGATTTATTTAAAAATATTTCATGTGTTCTTGAAAACATGATTGACATATAATCTCATGATGTATATATCTATTAAACATGTTCTACAATCCACATTAATATTCATTATATTTAATTAAAAATATATACTTTGATGAATAACCTAATTTAAATATCAATTTAACATATTTATAATAATTGTATATTAATTTCATAATATTTCAACCATTACTAGTATTTATAGAGTTACATGATCATCGGGATATCTAATTTGAACCATTAAATGTCTCTTAGGATGATTTCTCTAGTTATATATGGTTAATTAACATTATAGCCATCGTAGGATTGATTGAACAATAGAATTTCCATTTATCCTATGAAAATTTCATGTAGAAGATGTGATCTAAACTCTATGATTTCTAAACCTTCTGATTAATAGTTCTCTACCATATGAAGTTTTTCTTTTTATTTCTCTCATAACATGAATCATCTATAATCTTTTTTGTACCACATTATTTCATTTTAACTCTATGAATATAAAAATCCTTATAGCGTGGAGGTTTTGTTACGTTGTATCTTTCCCACTTGATAAAATAAAAATTATTTTTTTGGGTACACATTTACTTGATACTGTATCATAACATGAAATAAAATTATTCAAATTAATTTTGATATTAAACCTAATATTGGAAAATTTTTAGCATCATATTATTTATACATTATATAGGATATTGAATTTTTGTACTCTATAACTTATCATATAAGGGATTGATTTCCCGATTACTCATAAAAACTCATTAAGTGAAATGTATTCATATCTAAAATCACTCATACATAGCCTAAATTACACATCATTATTTTTTAAATAACATGTACAAAAATTCCATTACTGATAAATGAATCGTATGAACCCTCTTCATTTTCCAAAATCCTATAAATATTGTTTTTAAATGACTAGTACAATTTGTTTTGGTGACTCATTCAAATGATCTATGAATGATACCTTTATGAATTGGTATGATCCTGGTAATATATTATATATTTTCTCATATACTTTCAGAATATATCCAATTACATTAAATCCCTTCCCAATCACTTCAAATTTATTGAAAATAATATAACAATAATATCATCCATAATTTAGGTATATTTTCATTTCCAAAAACAATTGTATAGCCTTATATAACATTATGTAGCATATTTCTATCATAAATTTTATTCATAAATATAAAAGCTACTTGGAATCCATCAAACATCCTAAAAATTTTGTAGATAGTGTATTTTATATCTGAACATGTCTTTAACATAATATACAGGTTAAAACATCATGACATAAAAGTGAATTCTGCTTTAATATATGAAACCTAATTATTCACAACAACACAATCGACATCCCGATGAAATTTTCCCATAAATTGTTTTATTATATATTTAATAAATCTTATATATATTTACTTATTCTCAATCATGAATATAGTTATTATTATTTAAATAAAATTAAAATATTAGCCTGGGTCAATAATCTCCCCCTTTGGTGGATTTTTTCAGAAACCCAAAATACTATATTGTGAATTTGTGTTCATTCTAACCCTATTAGATATCTAACCTATCAACACTAAATAGAAAAAAATATAACTGGAGGTAATCCTCATGATCGAATTTTCTTATATGAATTCAATAAACTCATGGTCCATAATTTATTTATAAATCTTGCTGGATCTTCTTGTTGATAGAATTATAGATTCTTATGTATTTTCAAAAATTATTAGTTAATTAGAAAACTATATATTTATGTGGGAAACCTTTATGGAGAAAAAAAGTTAAATTTATCTATATTTTTCAATTATTTCTATAAGAGAACATTCATGATAAATTACACTAAATTTCTCTAAAAATGTTGTTTAAATATATCTACAATGATATAAAACATACTGCACTCATATTGATAAATATTTCAAAAAAATTTAATTCCAATGATTGATATAACTCCACCTTTAACATATAATTTCATCATCATATTGTCTAACTTTTTAATCATATTTGAAAAAATAGAAATAATGAATGATTGTTTGATTATCATACATCAATTTCTAGAATTAAAAAGATATAATAAAATTTCATATTTCAGTAATTAACACACCTCTTGGAAAACAATCTTAACATATGGTCCCACTATAGGGATTGACACATTTACACATCATCGTGATTGTTTGAACACTCAATGATTTGAAAAGTCTTTTTTCAGCTATAAAAAACTCATGAAATACCCCCATATTTTCTTCTATTTTTATCCATAATTGTTTAAACATGGAAAACATTAAGGGTGTAAATAGAATTTAGTGAACAGTTTATTATTGATAGAATTTAGTATGATCCTTTTATCAAAACCCAGAAACACTTTTCATTGATGTTTTTATCCTTCAAGAATCCTTCCATATTCTTGCATATGATTGCAGAATCATTTTCCATTTTTTGTAGTATGGTATTTTTGTTTCTTTTCTGGTTATTCTTATTTGGAGAATATTATTTACATTTTTTTAATAAGGAAATTTCATTGATATATGATTTTGAATTTGAGTTAGTCCATTGTGAAATTTACTCCTTGGATAGAAGATGTTTTATAAAATTGTAAACAGTATGAAAAAATTCATTACAAGTTCAACATAACCCTTTTATAGCTCTTGGGTAATCATATATAGAAAACTATTCATGTAATATAACTTATTTTTTATGTGGAATATCTTATTTTGTATCTATTGTGTTAGTGTTCCATGTCAATTTTATTAGAAATGTTTAATTGGTTTTGAAAAATGATTTGGCACTATTTATTGAAATACTTAGATCTTTTAGATATTTCATATTTTTTCCATACATTTCATTTAACATTCATATAAAACACTTATGAATCTTCTTTTTTGAATTAATTAACTAATCTAATAATTTTTTTCTATGCTATATTGATAATCATTACATACATAGCTTATAAAATTTATCATTGATATCTATATCCTATTTAAAATGATCTATGGTGTTGAAATTTTTTAGAAAATAGAAAAATCATTTGTTAATTTATGTGATATCCACTAAAAATATCATTTTTAAATAATCATTAACGTTTTTTTTCAATTTTATGATTTTTCCAGACACCATTGTTTACATGATTTTCTTCAAATTGATGTAAATTTATATTAGTTTTCTATTTTTCTATTTACAATTATTGTCCTACTATCTCAATAACATATAAATTATTACTAATGGGTGTGTATGGGTACAATTAATCATATTGGATATTTATGTAATAGTAATCAAAGGTATTTTAAAAAAAGAAAATATGTTTATGGTGAAAAAAATTTGATTCTCAAACAAATTTTATTTTGACCAACATGTTTTATCTTAACTTCAAATCTTCTCACCTTTAAGGAAAACTATATTTTTCTTCTATATGTTGACATATTAATCCAAAAATAAAATTTTTTATTGTCAAATTATCAGAAGCACCAACTCTGGACAATAAACTTCCTTATATTTTTTGTAGATGTAATTTATCTATATTGTATTTCTTTTATCATATGAATGGAAATACGAATATTTTCTTCTATTCATGGGTTTTTTTTCTTGTATATTCCTACATCAAACATTGATGAGTTGGTTGGATTCAAGTCTTTTTTAATCCATCATAATCTTTCTAAATTCTCATTTTAAACCAGAATTATAAAACAATGATGCATTAGTAAAAATATTAATATTTATGTAATGACCTGAGTCTGGAACCAATCCACTGGTGCCTCGTACCCAGTTCGCCACATGACCTCAAGCGCGTTTCCCCAAATGTCAGAGGCTTCCGACTTGTAGCGAGGTCCTTGGTGTGTAAGTGTGGAAACTATGCCCTCATTTGGTAAAGTATGCAATGGAAAAACAAACAGACACAATAGCGGTAACAAATAAACAACATACAACAACTGAACTGAACAACAGAAGCAATGGATAAAATAATGATGATGGAACATGGTACATATTTCTAAGGAAACCAGTAAACAAACCATCATTATGAAGTACAACTGAAAACAGAGTGCAAAAGAAAACAAAGTAACTCCTCAGCATCGCAAGCCACGGCTCGGTCCCATGCTCTCCAACTCCAGTGCAATCAAGAACCTGAAGTAGAAGGGTGCTTTCCCTTATCAATACCTGTAGCAACATAGTCTACTTGGACCCAAAAGCATGGCCCAAACAGGGTTTGAGATACAATCCCAGTAGGCAACCACCCAAATATTTGTTCCTAATAGTCAATGAATACATGGAAGTAATATAACATGAAGCAGTAAACAGGAAAGCACAAGAAGCTACAATCTAAAGTTCTAACAAATAATGTACACAAGTAAACAGATAGCAACAAAAGAAACAGGTAACCCTCTGGGTAGCTCTTACAGCCTAACCCCTATGGCTCAACCTATAAGTACTAGCAACCCTCTAGGAGGAACACAAAGTCTCACCCCTCAGGTTCAGCTAAGAAATTAATAGACTCTCTGAGGAAGCACACACCGTCAATTCCCTATGTAGTTTCGTATCGTACAAAAGGCTCTCTGGGGAAGCACTCAACGTCTCATTCCCCTTGTGGCCCACGTCAAGGAACTACAGACTCTCTGGGGAAGCACTCATCATCAATTCCCCCATGTGGTCTCGCATTGTATTAAAAGACACTCTGGAGAAGACCTTACATCAATTCTCCATATGGTCTGCTACAATAGGTACTCACAGTTCTTTGTGAAAATAAACATTCTCAGCGCGCGTACATCGTCCATGTAAACTTGAAGAAATACATGGCTATCAGCCTAAGGCTCAAAAGCAATACAAAGCAATGGTTCCACTATCCTACAACTAGGAATTGAAACTGACAACCGCTAAACAGTAAAACAATCATGGAAAAGAAACCTGAGCACAAAAAAATTACTCTATTCACAAACATAAACCACTACTACAACAATCAAGCAAAGCAGGAAAATAGTAGGGGAAAAATAGGAGACCCACAATTCCTTCCCAAGGGAATTTGTGGAATTTTCACAAAATACTCATCTACTTTCAACAGAAAGGAATGAACCACCTACCTCGATCCCAGGAGATCGATATACATGAACGAAGACGATCGATTCCCCTTAGAATGTTATAGATCTAAGAAAATGCAAAAACAACTCAACCCCCGATAACATGAAAATGAGGAGGAATCATGGAAAAAGTCTAAAAGAGAAGAGATATTTCACTGATGCGCTTCCAACAAAATCGACCGTGATCGAATCAGAGAACAGACGGAGAGGCGGGAGCTTGGGGAATATTCGGCCGTACGGGTTTCTCTCGGACGAACCAGACCTAGAAGAAGATGAATATTGCGATGAGGCGCGACCCTGGTCCGTTTAGTGAAAAAAATCAAAAAGTACACGATGTGTATTTTTAAAGTACACAGTGTGTAGTGGGTGTTTCCATACACCGCTAAAAATGGCCCACATGTCACCCCAACACAACGTGTGAGTGGCCCGGGCACGGCCAACACACAACATCGAGCCGGAGAAGAGTACACGGAGTGTACTCAGAAAGTACACGGTGTGTACTTCGAAAATTTCCAAAAATTTCATTTTTCATAAAAACTAAAGAAAAATGAAAACATACCTGAAACGAAGATCGAGGTTCTTAGAAACTTTACCCCTTAAAGAAATTTGTCCCCAAATTTCCCTAACGTGGCGTAGAAGAAGAATCCCCTAACAACTCTGGCCACTGCGATTGTACATCAGCCTTCCTCTCCCTGTTCTCGTCCTGTACTCTCCCATGGTGTCATAGCACTTGTACCAGAGGAACAGACCGCCCTCGGAGAACCTTCGTACTGCGATCGACAATCCGGATAGGATTCTCCTCAAACGATGCATCCTCTTCAAGCTTTACTTCCTCGGGGTGAAAGATGTGAGACGGGTCTGAAAAGTAACGTCGGAGTTGAGAGACGTGGAATACGTCGTGCATGGCCCGATACCTCTGAGGTAGCTACAACCGATAGGTGACTGTCCCAACTCTCTCCAAGACCTCAAATAGACCGACATACCATGGTGAATGCTTACCCTGTCTCCGAATTTTCTTGTGTCCCAACCTCATTGCGACACATAGGAAAACCTGATCACCGACTTCGAACTCTAGAGGTCGTCTCCGCTGATCAGAATAAGTGTTCTATCGAGAATGCATTGTATCCATCATCTTCTGAATCAGCTTTATCTGCTCTGAGGTCTTCTGAACAAGACGAGGTCCCAGCTAAGCTGCCTCTTCTGCCTCCAGCCAGCATAAGGGTGATAGGCATGGCCTACCGTAGAAAGCATTGTATGGCGCCATCTGAATGGTCGCCAATAAACTGTTGTTGTAGGTGAACTCCACCAGAGGGATATGCTTCTCCCAAGAACCGCCAATGTCTAGGATGCAAGCTCGAAGCATATCCTCAAGCACCTGGATCGTGCGCTCAGACTGGCTATCAGTCTGGGGATGGAATGTGGTACTCAAAAGTACCTATATACCCAAGGCCTTTTGAAGTCCCTGCCAGAACCGAGAGGTAAAGCGTGCATCCCTGTCTAAAACAATGGAGCGTGTAACTCCATGTAGACGAACAATCTCACGGATGTAAATTCGTCCAAGATCATTGACACTGAAGGTCTCCTTCATCGGCAAGAAGTGAGCAACCTTTATGAGCCTGTCGATGACAACCCAAACAACATCGTAACTTCAAGGCGACCTCAGAAACACGATCACGAAATCCATCGCAACATCATTCCAATTCCACTCTAGAATGGGTAAATGATGTAAAAGGCATGCTAGTCACTGATGCTCTGCTTTCACCTGTTGAGAAGTAGAACATCTCATGAAAAAACCAGAAACATCTTTCTTCATACCTGGCCACCAGTACTGGTGATGAAGATCCTGATACATCTTTGTGATGCTAGGATGAACTTCCCAAACTGAGGAATGAAATTCCTGCATCATCTCCTCGCATATTTCTGCTGGCACCCATACGTGTCTCTGGAAATGCAAGATCCCATCCTCTCCCACTGTCCATCCAGGAAGAGGGTCCTCTCATGAAACACTATCCCGCACGACAAAGCCTTCTGAGTCTGACAGTTGCCTCATCCGTACTCGATCAAGAAGTGTAGAGGTAACAGCTACAGATGAAAGGATAGTCTGTCCATTTCTGTCATGAACCTCCAGATGCATCTCAGAGAATAACGCCATAAGCTGCCACTCACTGGTGGCCTCCTGAACTTACTGAACCTGAGTTCTCCTTCTCAACGCATTTCCAACTGCATTTCCCTTTCCCTGCATATAGGCAAGCTCGAAATTTAAATACTAAAGATACTCGACTCACATGCGCTGCCTTAGATTTAGATAACTATGAGTGAAGATATACGTGAGAGTATTGTGGTTTGTGAAGACCACAAAGTGCTCTCCTAGCATATAGTGTCTCCAACAGCGTAGGGCAAGAACAAAAGCGGCTAACTCTAGATCGTGAGTAGGGTAGTTCCTCTCATGTGGCCTCAACTGCCGAGACATGTACACTATGAATCCATCTCCCTGCATTAGCACAGCTCCTAGCCCGATACCTGAAGCGTCATAATAAATAGTGTAGCTCTTCCTATCTCTAGCAAGACTAGTATAGGTGGTGACTTCAACCTCCCTTTCAGCTATTGAAAGACTGACTCCCAAGAATCTGACCAAAAGAACATCGACCCCTTCATAGTTAGACCTGTTAAAGGTGCTGCTATATGAAAAAAGTCATGAATGAAGCGTCTGTAGTATCCAACCTGTCCTAGGAAGCTCCGTACCTCAAAGACGTTCTTCGACTGCTCCCAGGAAACTACAACTCTCACTTTCTATGGGTCCATATATACTCCTCCATCTGAGATTACGTGACCCATGAAGTGAATATGATCCATCCAAAAGTGGCACTTCGAGAGTTTAGCGTAAATCCAATTCTCTCTCAGTGTACTCAGAACGATCTCAAGATGTGTGGAATGGTCATGTTGAGTCTGAGAGTACAACAAGATATCATCCATGAAGGCCATGACAAAAGAGTCCATGTAAGGATAGAATACTCGGTTCATCAGTTCTATGAAAACTGTAGGTGCAATCGTGAGACCGAAAGACATGATTGTATACTCGTATAGACCATACCTGCTCCTAAAGGCTATCGGAGGTATATCTAATGGTCTAGTGTGCAACTGATGATAGTCGGACATCAAATCGATCTTCGAAAACACCCGGGCTCCTCGATGTTGATCAAAGAGGTCATCGATCCTCGACAAGGGATATCAGTTCTTGACCGTCAACTGGTTCAGCTTCTGGTAATCCACACAAAGATGAAGGGTGCCGTCTGCCTTCTTCGAAAACAGGATAGGAGAACCCCAAGGATAAGTACTGGTTTGGATGAAATCCTTTACCTGCAACTTCTCCAATTTCTTCTTGAGCTACTGCAACTCAGGTGTGTCCATCTTCTAGGGAGGAATGGACACCTGTGCCGCTTCTAGCACAAGCTCAATAGAAATTTCTAACTCACGCTCTGGAGGAAATCCCAAAAAGTCCTCTGGAAAGACGTCCCTGAAATGATCCTACACTGGAGGAAAGTCCAATTGTGAAGTCCCCTGATCATCCAGATAAAGACTAGTAATCTAGACTGTCACCCTTGCTAGACCATGATGCTCGAGTCCTGCTCAACTCGCCTGAACATCCCACTTGCATCTATGAAGAAATGATTTACCCTCTGGTGAAACGAAACTCACTCTGCAGCGATAACAGTCGACCACTTCCTAGAAGGGAACCAACCAGTCCATCCTGAGGATGACATCATTGCTTGTCATCTCTAGAATATAGAGATCCCATAAGAAATGATACCCTACAACCGCGAGAGGGAACTCTCTACACTAGCGTACACTAGATTTCCACATCCCCAAAGGTGTGTCTAGTGTCAACGAGTTGGCAGAAGAGAAGACACAGATACCAAGGCTCTCTACAACAACAACAGATATAACGCTATGCGTAGAACCAGTATCGAAAAGGGATAAAGATAAAACTGAAGCTACTAAGATCGTACCTTGAACTGTAGAAAGGCTGGGATCTTTCTCTTGATATGTCTTCTCCACGGAAAAAGACGGGCCTGCACCGCAGCCCTACACCCCTGGATGACCACTCTGAGTTGAACCTCCCTACTGGTGATGAGGGACTAGTGGCTGACTTCCATGGCCTCAACCTCCACCTCGACCCGAACGGTCGGATGAACTCCAGTTCCCCGACTTGTGAGAAACTGGTGGTGCTACTCCTGAACGAGGAGTCATGGAAGAACCCTGGTCACCAGCTGCTAGTGAGAAAACCTGACAGAAACGCTGAAGGTGACCCATCTTGCCGAAATATTGACACTCCACGGGGTCCCTCTGGCACTGCAGCCTCGTGTGCCCTAACCAGACACACTGGTAGCATGCACATGGCTGCCTGACGATGCATCACGCTTCCTCGGATCACCGCGCGTAGACTCCCTATGACGCTTATTGCTATCATTTGATGGAAATCTAGCTCTTGAAGCAGTACCGACCTGGCTCGTAGCTCCGGAGTCTCTCAAAATGCGCTCCAAAATTAGTGATTGATTGATAATGGAAGTGGTGAAACTCAGCTGGTAGATGCTCACCTGCCAGTGGATCTCCCTCCTGAGACCATCCTCGAACTTCCTTGCTATGAACCCCCCACTCCCATCCCTGAGTGGTGTGAAGAACTGCAGCTCAGTGGAATGAGTGGAATTCTCCATGACAGAAATAGTACCCTGCTCTAAGCTCATGAACTCTCGGGCTCGGTCGGCCCTCAGGGTCTCCGGGTAGATGTAGTCGTAGAACACGTGTTGGAACTCCTCCCAAGCCATAGCCTGCTGCTGACCCGCATCTGAGATCACGTCCCACAACCTCTTGTAAGTGTCTCAGAGCATGTAGGTGTCGAGCTCGACCCGCCTCTCTGGAGGCGTTTCCAGGTTCTCGAAGATGGTCAACATGGCTTGCAGCCATGACTCTGCATCCTGAGGTTCTCCTTCCCCTAAGAACGTGGGAGGATGCTGCTACTGAAAAACTCATGTCATGTCTTCCATAGACATGGAAGGAGGCGGTGCTCCCTGGAAGGACTGCATCATTCTCATGAAACCTTCCATGAACTGTGCATCCGTGCCTGCAACTGGTATGACAGTCGCTGCCAAGGCTGGCCCGACTAGAGGATCGGCAGGAAGTCCCTGATCAGCCCTGTCTGGTGTTTGATCACTGTCTGACGACATACGTACGACCAGAGGACGTCTCATAAGCATAGATCTGAAATATCAAAAGCACGCCTTAGATCAGGAAAACAAGTACAGAGAACACAAGAGTACAAAACAAAAACAGGGGAAAAACACACAAGTTTACAATACATGACTATACGGAGTGTCTTCTTAAGCCACTAACATGGGCGTGTACTCCTTCCCTACATGTCATGTAACACCTCAACTACATGGTGTGTTGACCCCAACACATGGCGTGTACCTGAAAATTATTCCCCTGCCCATGTCCCTTACACAGTTGGCCCACACGGTTTTCATAAACAGAGACTACACGAAGTGTTCCTTAAGGACACGGTGTGTAGTGGACAAAGCTTCGGCGGCCCGTATTGTTTAACACATGGCCGTCTACACGGCTGAACCTTACATGGAGTGCTCTGATCAAACACGGCGTGTATAGGAAAAGGCGACCCCCCCCCCCCGTGTTGTTCATGACACAGACGAGTCCCTGAACAAGACTACACGTTGTGTTCCGAACAAACACGGTGTGTGGAAAAGAAGGTAACTCTGGATCGTGTTATTCGTGACACGGTCGGGTACCTAGACAGGACTACACGGCGTGTTCCCTAAAGTTACTCTAACGACACTGTGTTCTACTCACGCGGTCAGTGACATGGCCTGAAAACCACACGACGTGTATCCAAAAAGTACACCCCGTGTATTCTATGTTTTTCGGGGCAGTAGCTTAGAAACTGCACAAAATCCCAGAAACACTTAAAACAAGGAAAAGAGGTGCCAAATTCCGATCTGTGAAGGCCCATACACCCCACGAATCAAATCCTGGCATCTCCTACAGTCACATACAAGGGAAAATAACAAACCAATATCTAACATAACAGCAGGTATTCTATCAAGCATCTATCACAACAGCATGAATAATCTACACGAAGTCTATCACAACAGCATGATATCGCTAATGCACCATAGATGGCATGGCAAGAATGCATGGCATGTGATTCTACAAGTCCCAATATGATGCATGAGATGGAATACCCGCATCTCATTAGGTTGCGATGCAAATAGAACCGTAATATCAAAACAATAACCGCACAAGTCATGTGAATCACTCTAGGTGAAAACATATCAACCATAAAAACTCAAAACGAGCAAACTACAATTAACGAGGTAGTATGGCTTTTCCCTGTACACAGTTTATCCACTCCCAAGCATAGCTTAATACCAAGTACTGAATCCGCCCTATTCCTGCATAAAGTCCCCAAACAGTAAAGAAAGAGAAAATAACCCCTCTAGTACAAATTTGTAACGACCCAAGTCCGGAGCCCCTCCACTGGTGCCTAGTACCCGGTTTGCCACATGAACCCAAGCGCGTTTCCCCAAACTCCAGAGGCTGCCGACTAGAATCAAGGGCCTTGGTGAGTCGGTGGGGAAACTTTTCCCTCATTCAGTAAGGTATGTAGCCAAAAAACAACCAGACACAATAGAGGAAACAAATAAACATCATACAACAACTGAAATGAACAACATAAGCAATGGATAAAATAATGATGATGCAACATGGTACATATGTCTATGGAATGCAGTACAAAACCAACGTGCTAAAGTAAAACTGAAAACAATGTGCAAAAGAAAGCAATGTAACTCCTCAGCATCGCAAGCCATGGCTTGGTCCCATGTCCTTCAACTCCAGTGCAATCAGGAACCTGAAGTAGAAGGTCACTTTCCCTTATCTATACATGCAACAACATAGTCTGATTTGGCCCAAAAGCATGGCCCAAAAAGGGTGTGAGATACAATCCCAGTAGGCAACCACCCAAATATTTGTTCCTAATAGTCAATGAATATATGGCAGTAATATAACAAGAAGCAATAAACAAGAAAGCACAGGAAACTACAATCCAAAGTTCTAATGAATAAAGTACACAAGTAAACAGCTAGCAACAAAAGAAATAGGTAACCCTCTAGGTAGCTCTCACATCCTAACCCCTATGGTTCAACCTATATGTACTAGAAACCATCTAGGAGGCACACACAGTCTCACCCCTCAGTTTCAACTATGAAATTAATAGACTCTCTGAGAAAGAACTCACTATCAATTCCCTATATAGTCTTGTATCGTACTAAAGGCTCTCTAGGGAAGCACTCAACATTTCATTCCCCATGTGGCCCATGTTGAGGAACTACAGACTCTCTTACGAAGCCCTCATTGTCAATTCCCCCATGTGGTCTCACATCATATTAAAAGACACTCTGGAGAAGCCCTTATGTCAATTCTTTCTACGGTCTTCTACACTAGGTACTCACAGTCCTGTGTGGAAATAAACATGCTCAGCGCGTGTACATCGTCCAAGTAAACCTCAAGAACTACTTGGCTATCAGTCTGAGGCTCAAAAGCAATACAAAGCAACAGTTCCACTATCCTACAACTAGGCATGGAAGATGACAACAACTAAATAGTAAAACGAGCAAGGAAAATCAACCTGATCACAAAAAAATTACTCTATTCACAAACATAAACCTATACTACAGCAATCAAACAAAGCAGGAAAATAGTAGGGGAAAAACAGGAAACCCACAATTCCCGCTGAATGGAATTTGTGGAATTTGCACAAAATACTCATCAACATTCAACGGAAAGGCACAAACCACCTACCTCGATCCTCGGAGATTGATATACGTGAAAGAACATGATTGATACCCCTTAGAACATCGTAGATCTGAGAAAATGCACAAAATGATCAACCCACGATAACTTGAAAATGAGGAGGAATAATAGAACAAGGCTAAAGCAGAAGAAAGAGCTCACTGCCGCGCTTCCAACACAATCGACAGTGCTCGAATCGGAGAATGGAAAGAGAGGCGGGATCTCGGGGAAGAATCATTCGTACGGGTCTCTCTCGGACAAACCAGACCGTGAAGAAGATGAATATCAAGATGAGGCGCGACCCCGGTCCGTTTAGTGAGAAAAACAAAATTACACATCGTGTTTTTTTATAGTACACGGCGTGTAGTGTATTTTTCCGTACTCTGCTAAAAACGGCCCCCACATAACCCCTACACACCGTGTGTGTGGCCCGGGCACGGCCAACAAACGACTTCGAGCTGGAGTAGAATACATGTCGTGTACTTAGAATGTACAAGGCGTATACTTTGAAAATTTCCAGAATGATCATTTTTCTTATAAACTTCAGAAAAAGGAAAACATACCTAAAACGAAGATCTGGGTTCTTACAATTTAATATCTAGAAACCCATTTTTATGATCATGTTTAAGGATGACCACAGATTTATTTCAAGAACTTCTTCCCAGTGTTATAATCCCATCATGGGGATGGATCTTCAGTAAAAATCTATTCATAATGAATCTTATTTTGTAATTGGTATGTAATTTTCAACTTATATTTTTTTTAGACTCCTCAATTTCATGTCATGATCATGAAACTTCAAGTGGATGGTTTACTTCTATTCCTCAACATTTCTTAATATTTCTTCCCAATTATCATACAATTTTATTTGATCTTTTTTCATTTTTATTAATTCTTATAATGTGTTATGATGATTTGTTTTTATTTTTAATTTCTCCCCCAAATGATAATCCTCAAATTTTATGGTGGTTTTATAAATGAATTTAATACAATGACCACATATTTATTAATAATTTCAATTACATAATTTTTAAAACCATTTATTTTAAAATTTTATTAAATATGGATATATTTTTATTTCAATTTTATAAGGAATGCATCATTACTTTTATAAAATCTATAGTAGAAATACAAAATTCAAATTTCTCCCTTACTGGGTATTTTATTTTGTTACTTCTTCTTATTGAAATTATTTCTAATCAAGAATATACTTCAAACCCCAATAATATATGTGACTCTATAAAAATTTAATTTAATTAATTACATTTAAATTTGAGATTATATGTCATAAATTATTTTTATTCCCTCATACGTTTCAAATTATATATAATGTGATACAGTCACATCAAAAGGGTTCTATTAAAAATACTTATTTGATAATTGATTACCATTCTGATTATCTTAATGTTTGGGTTTAACGGTACTTTGATTTTTTTCATTTTCTTCTTTACCTTTATTTTCTATTAAATGTATTAAGTAATTTTCTAGAACCTCCTTGCTACAATACAAATAAAATGATTTCTTTTTCTCCAATTGATGCATAAAATAAATATACTGGAATATACAAATAATTTAGACCATTACACCAATAATGAAATAAAAAACTAATCATAGGAATAAATTCTCATATATGATTCACATTAATGTTCCTAATACTCACTAAGGGACACTAGGGGAGGTGAGTTAGTGTACCCAAATTTTATAAAGTTTTAAATTTGTTATTATTTTACCCCTATTGTCTTCAATCGTCATTATTTGTTATTTTTTATGGGTAAAAAAATGCACAATCAACCCAAACCATGAAAAAAAATTAGAAACATACACATATTTACAAGTTATCATCCAGTCAGTAGGCTCTTCTGACTGCATTTAAAAAAGTTATCCAATCTAATATTGTGGAAACTAGTAAATAGGAACATATATCTATTTACAATGACCAATTCTGTTAGAAGTCTCATCTACCAATATTGAAGGAAGTCAATCAACCATACATGAAGGAAAATAGTCAGTAGGCACATGAACCTGCCAATGATCATCATTTCTGCCACCAGTCTCATTTGGTAGAACCTAGATATGTTAGTCAGAAAGCTCCGATGACAAATTTGGGGAAATCCCAACTCTCTGCCCCCATGCGTGAGTACTGTCAATATCCATTGACTAGAAAATGAGGACAATAGAAGCAACATACACCTAATCCAGATACCAAATAGACATATATTCTCATTCTAGTGGAAGAAGTCACCGAACTCATCTTATCAATTGTGAAAGGGAAGATTCATATCCCTACCCATATTCTGGAAGCATAAGAGGATATTTTAACAACTGCATTAGTAGTATCAGGGAAATAGATAGAAAAATTTGTCCCTTCACAAGGGATGACACATCGGTATGACATCCCGTAGTAGATACAAAACTCTATTTCAGTCCAGGAGGGTCATGGGGAATACTCACCCATATCATATGGACAACAGGACAATTGGATGTAATCGGTTTGTTGTAGAAACCACTCCAAGGCAGGTACATATACCAACCAATGAAAACAACTTTTCCTTTTATTTGGCCCCAACTACAATTAAGAGAACATCCAAGAAAAAATCTCTCCAGGAATTGTTGGAAAATAATGAGGCATGATGTGATGTGGCTCCTCTTAATGATTGAGTTATTGAAGACCTCATACATTTATCTTCTTCCACTCAAGATCATATCCTCTCGTTACCAAATTATGGGAGTGGTAGTTGTAATTATGATGTTCCTTGTCAGAAACATCATCATGATGTCTTTCTTCATGAAACTTTGTTCAACCTAGAGTGTCAATCCCTGGATGAGAGCCATATCAACCCTCAGTGTGGACAGAAGACCAATGTGGAAGATGATTTATCCCTTATTTTAATCCATCGTGGTGATACTCTGCATGAGGGAATTCACTGAGAAAGTCCTATACATAATAGAATTTCTCATTGTCAAGACAATTCCATAATTGACAATGTTGCGATGAGAAATCCCTCCTATCATTAGGCAATTGAAAACACAAATCCAGTCATGTATGATGCCTTTTCATTAACAGGTGAAACACTTTCTCAACAAGAACACATCTTAAGGGAAGGACCATTCTCCAAAACACCATTAAGTTATTTGTATTGTAATATGGAGCATCCACTATGGTCAAATCAAGTGGAGAAATATCTTTTGAAAGATGAAGAAGATGTGTTATACATGAGGAAACAATTAGCTAAAAGAGAAATCTCAGTCATGTTCTGGCCTTTGAAAGATTATCAGTATGACATTACTGAATTGATAACAAAAGATTGTATTCATGTTATTCATCTAATATTATGGGAAACTCTTTGTAATTTGAAAACCAAAGTCATACCATAGGATGAATATCAAAATCATTTAAAGGTAATTGAAGGTTTGCAGTGCCAAATTTACATGGAATCACTCTATGTTTATCAACATACAAAGGATGAAAAACAAAAGAGAACCCTTCAACACACATGTTTCAATGATCTATAGAAGCTACAATAGTTAATTTCTCATTCCCCATTTAGTGTCCATGTTAGATGTTGGGGTGCATATAGATTTTTTCATTTCACTGCACTCCAAAATCAGTAAAGATTTCCAAAAGAGGTCTCATGCAATGTTATTTCCCATGGTCAGCCACAATCATTAAGTTTTGTATGTAATCAAATGTACACTCAAGAACAGGCCTCAACTAGTTCTCATCAAAATCAGTCCTAAAAAAAGTTGTGGAGTTTCTTGTACATCAAGCATATGTGAATCTTGAACAGAAATCCCATTTAAGGGATTTCAGGAGTTAGATAATGGAAATGTATCAAATAACACAGTGATCTTCTAAAACCTGTGATTTATGTGATTGCCAGATAATGCACCAAGAAAATTTCCAAACCAAAATATGCACAATCATATGAGTAGTTTCATGAATTTTATCCATAGAAGTTCAGTAATCACCCCAGTTTTCCATGATGGGGGATCATTAAATTCTTCCCTCAAATTCACTAAAATATGTTCTATGATTTGATGAAGAAGAATATGAACAAAGCCATCCTACAGGGTTGGGGGATTTTTCACATCTGTAATCCCCTCCTCAACAGAAGTCAGTTTTTTCATTATAATGGATGAATCCATAAGGAAATTCTACAACTAAACTATCAAATGACTTCTTTCGGGTCACTGCACATGAAACTATTCTAGGGAATTTTTCATATAGGAGAGCGAAGTCTCATGAAAGACACAAAGAAATATGCTCTAGAAAAAACACTAACAGAATTCCATCAATGCATTATGCATCCGTGAATGTTATTCACACCATTGCATATGATTATCTAGAAAATAAGTCCATTTTAGGGGAATGAGAAGATAATGTTATTGTCCACAATATGGTACACATCGAGGAAAATTCAGAAGGTGTGTGTACCAAAATCAGAGGCTTACCCAGAATATAGGTATGCCTTCAAATAACTAACTCCCCCTCTCTGAAAGGAATCAAACAAGGGGAAATTAAAAAATTGATATTTCAACTCACTTTTCTAATTGAAAAGGTCAATCACTTTCACTCGAAGAGAGATTTTCATAGCACAAATAATAAATTAAGGATTTGAAAATACTAAAAATTGAGTTAATTTGAAACAACATGCATGCTAGACAGTATCCCCAGGAATGTACACAACTTGAAAATCCTATAGGAGATCCTCAACAAAGAGTATTTGTATTAAATACAGATGTGGATAATTAATTCCCTCCATGGGTTATACAACAAAGGTAAGTATCAGCACCACCATCATTGGTTTTACTGGTCGCAGCACAAGCTCAAACTCTAGTTTCTATACCTGCACAGGTTCCAGCTCATTTGGATGTTCCCCAAATTCTTATAAATACAATTGAGGAATTAACTACTTGATTGGACGCTATGGAGGAATGACTTGCACCAGTTCAGTTAGAAAAGAGATCTTACCCTATATGGGTGAATGAAATTCCTCCCCCACCAAATTTTTTCAATACCACATTCCCAATATCTAATGGTTCGAGAGATCTAGAGAAAACACCTAAAATATTTTGTTTCTTGTTGTGATCCTATGATGGGAACTTTTCAACAACAAGAAGTAGTTAAACTTAGGTGTTTTTTTCAGTGATTACTATTACCATCTTTTGTATGGAATACAAGTTTTCAATCTCAATCAATTACTGGATGAGAATATCTTCATTTCAAATATCTTCTGTAATTTAGCTGAACTCTACAAAAGACTACATTTTTTTATCTTACTAATTGTAAAAAAAGGTGAATTAATGATTTTTATATTTCATTGCATGATGGAAATGATTAAAATATTTTTTAAGTCTGGAACTCCCTTATGAAAAATTGCTTCCAATCAGTGTTGCAAATCTGTGTGATGAATTATGCACAACATTGACCCCTGTGAAATATAGAGTAGTATTTTGGGACCTTAAATAGATCGCTCAAAAGATAGTATATTCTATTATATAATCTAAGGCTAAAACTCAGGTAATACTGTCACACCCGCTATTTCAAAATTTATTTATTTCATTAAATTTCTTTGCATTGGTTAGTTCGGGTCGAAACCCGACTTAAGATTTCAAGTCCCTTGTGTTTTGGTCTTGTCTGCGTCCAGCGCGACGCGGTCGAAGCTGCGCGGCCTCGCTTGGGTCCTCGCGCGGCCTCGCCGATTCACCGCACGTCTTGCCGGTGCCTTGTTTTGGTTTTGAGTTTTGATTTTAAGTTTTTATTTAATTTTATTTTGTTTGTATTGAATTCTATTTTATGTTTTTATTTAGTTTCATTTTTATTTATTTATTTATTTTTTTTTCTTTCTCTTTTTTTTCCTTTCCCTTTGGCGTCGTGACCCATCTCTCTGCCTCTCCCTGTTTTTTTTCTTCCCTCTTCATCCCGCCGAAGTTCCCCCCCCCCCTCCTAGGGTTTGGCTTTCGCCGAACCCCCTGCTCCCCTTCGGCTCCCGTCCGGCGTCATCCTCACCGGCCTCCACGTCGGTCGGCGCCATCCTCAATGGCTTCCTAGACCCGGCTCATGCCCCCCCATCCCGACCGGCAGCACGCATCGCCGCTGATTTCCTGGGCAACTACTGCCGGACATCCCGCACCCCTCGACCAGCGCCCCATCATCTTGATACCCCACCGCACAAAACCTTCCTTCGTGGCTGGGCTTCTTCTAGAACACTGCTGTTCGGCGACACCAGATTAATTCCATCGCACCACTAGTTCGCCTCCTCTTGGTACTCCCGTCACGCCTCACCTCCCTCCCTGCCATTCTTTTTTCCCATGCTGTCCATCGGACCAGCACCCTCCGAAACCTCACACTCCTCCGGCGCTGCTCACCTTCGGCGCTACTCACCTTCGGCGCCTCGCACCCCTTCGGCTCCCAACTGGCCTTATCGGCTCGCCCCACAGACCCCCCTCAGTCAAACGCCATCGTCCCCTCCCGGCTGTCCATCGCACAGCCGCTATGTCCAGCGACCGCTACCCCCCCCAGAGGTTGAGTTTCATTTGTTTAGTCTTGAGATTTGGTTGTTTCAGCAGATTGGGTGTTTTAGGGTTCCTTTTTAAATCGTCTTGGTTTTAATTCTTGTTTTCGGGTTTGCGTTAGGTTCCTTGAGGTGTGAATGGAAAGTGTTGTGGTTGCACACAAATTTTGGGGGTTTCTCCAATCGAGGTAGGTGGTTCCATGCCTTTGCATCATCTAGATAATTTAATTTGTTTGTTTAGTTAAACTTAATAAGTTCTATGATTTAGTTTCATGGTGTGATCTTTGTTTATAATATTTTGGCATGCTCGTTTGATGAAAATTGGATTTCTGAAATGGTATGCTTTTGTGTTTTATGTGTGTGGTTGTATAAATGGATGGTTGTGTTTTATAAGTTGTGCGAAATGCGTTTTAAAAAAAATTGTTTGACATGCGTGCGTGAAAAAAAAAATTGCACTCTCTTTAGAAATGGTTATGTTTTTATTTATTTATTTATTTCGACCTTGTTGTGGTAAATTTTAACAGTGTCTAATCAATTGTGCAAATGGTGTAAATGAGGTTTTAGAAAAGTTGAGTGTTTAATTGATTTTTAAAAAGTTCTTTTCATGGAATGATTTGTGTGTTTTGAAGTGAGGTTTTATGGCATACATGTGATATGTTTTGTAAACTAATCGATTGTTTATTTCAGTGGTATTTGGGATACCAAACAAGGTTGAAAGGTTTTGAAGGTAATTTGGTAGTGCGAGAGGTGTTTTTAAGTCGCTTTAGGTGTTTGTTTATTTAAATAGACATTTTCAAAGTATATGAATCACTTTTGGTGTGTTTGCCTTGTTCTGTACTTTTGAAATTAAAATGAAATTTTTTTGAATAATGGAAAACATGTTTTGATATGGTTACCTCGTGTATCAAGTATTAAAGTGACGCCTCTATATCTAATCAAGTGGTCTTTGGTGTAAATTCTTCTTGGGTTTTCTTGAAACAATTTCATTAATAGCTCAAATGGTTCTTTGGTACATTTATATGATGTGAAAACGGTATTTTGAAGGAGTTGAATGCGCGTTCATTTTTAAAGTGGTGTATTCTTATAAAATGAGACATGTCTTTGGTGTGCGTGTGTCTTTGAAATGGTGTTTTGGTATGAAAGCGGTGACCTTTTGTGTAATGTCATGCTTGGTTTGTGAAATGTGAAAGTGGTGTGTTATTTGAATGTGAAACATGTTTGAGCACAAGGGAAAACCCTGGGTATCTAGGTGGGCAGACTAGAACTAGTGCGCTAGTGAACCGGATGGGTGTCGTCCCTGTTTCACATAGCTGGATTGACGATTTCAACACTAACTAAACATGATATTTGAGGGTCGTGGCCTTCTAAGCCACGTTTCACCGAGACACGAGGTTTCTAGGGTCCCACTCGAGCTAGATGAACCTTAGGGGTTTCACCTATGGTGCTCTACCATTTATGGCATGGTGCCTTCCGTCGGCATATGGAAGACCATTTGGGTGTTAGTGTGTGTGTGTGTGTGTCTATGTGTGTGTGTATGGGTGTGTGAGTGCGTGTGTGTGTGTGAGAGTGTGTGTGTGCGCGCCCATATTAAACTTTTCCCTTCCTCTCAAAAATCATATTTGTGAAATGCATTCTTTTTAGTGTTCTCCTTTAGCATTTGGCTTGTAAACGTTTTTTTTTAAACCATTTTGAAAGTATAATTTTGAATAAACACATTAAATTGTCTTTTTGATGTTGTGGCATGGAACCTTTTTATTGGGTGACGTCCTATTGGGCTTTTGGCTCACACCCTACATACACCTTTGGGTGTATGTAGACTTTGTTTCTTGTGTATTCCAGGTTGTGACTTTGTGCACAGTGATGGTGGTTCAGGTTGCAGTTGGTCTCTTCATGCAGAGTGGTGCTGATGTGACCTCTATTTTACCAGGAGGTTTTAGTATGAGTTTTATTTTTTGCTGTTGTCTTTTCTTTTTAGTTTTGGTTCGATTTGTAGATTTTAAACTTGTTCATTGTTTAAAGGCACGTTTGGTTGTCTATTTCTAGTTTCAGTTATTTATCTGCTTAATTGTTTTTTTGTTTTGTCTTTTACTTCGGGTAAATCGTTCCCAAGTAATGTTTGATACCCGGGCACTTGTGCCAGCCCGTGGGGATCGGGAACGCCCTTCGGGTCTTGCCGCGGGCTGGGTCAGGCGTCGAGTTGATGGCGACCCGACCTGGTTCGTGACAAAATGGTATCAGAGGGCAAGGTTTGCTCTCTTGAGTCATGATCTTTTGGGATAGAGTCATGGTAGACTTGAGTTACGGTTGTCGGGACTCGACGTCCTAGCTACGAGAAATGTGTCTGGCCAGCACACCTCGTGGCGGGGCTCAAGTTACCAAAGTGGGTTGTGGTTTGTCGGAGTTTTTGCTCCTTGCGGATAATCTCATCTAAGGGAATTGAAAAGGGGTAAGGTCAGCGGTCCTAGTGAGCTCACAGGGTCTGGCAAGCCATGTGGAGTCGGGGACGCTGTCCTATAATACCCTCTGTGGCGGTGGCGTGACTGGCGTATGGCCGCCAACCATACGTTCCAGTCACCCGCTGACACAAGTTTCTATTGCGTCATTTCTTGTCTCCTTGGTTTGGATTCGTGGAAACTTGGTTTTTAAGTAAAAATGATTTGGTCTTGGAAAATGTTTTGGACAATGTTTTGATATAAATCACTTTAAAAAGAAAATGGGGAATGAGGTTTGAAAAGTGTGGGTTGGATGTTTTGGTTTTGAAAAATGGAAAGCTTTGGTTTTTATCCTTGGCGCTTTTATGGGCAACCACATGCATGAGTGTATACGAAAAGGGAAATGGTTAACGGCACGAGAAGATGAGTTCCTAGATGGACACAAGGTGCGTGCCGGTGCGGCATGAGAACATGCATGTGCGAGGCTCATGGGACACCAATGGTGTTTGTGCAACCCGCTGGCTTTGCTTATTTTCAAAAATGTTTTGTTAAAGAAAAAAAAATTGGTGTTTTAGTAAATGGTGTTTGTGTGTCGTGTCCTTGTGTTTTTGAGATGTTGGATGTGTGGCATTTTGATCCGAGGATCCTTTTGACTGATTTGTGTCTTCAGTTTGAATATTTGTTGGTCAGTTGGTGTGAAAGCATGTGGTTAATGGTCTCTTTTGAAAAAGTACATTGGGGAGCCCTTGCAGTGGTTCCCCTGCACGTTTGGTGTTCGCTTGTGTTATGTCTTGATCATCGAACCAGTTTGGTTGGGTCCATGGTTTTCCTTTCTTGACTAGTGTATGCCATCCCATAAAGCGTTAACATGTGATTGAAGTGCGGCCACGAGTAATTCTCTGTTGGCCGACCCTCCAGTTGATCAGAGGAATCTCTTCTTGAATTCTAGGATTGAACCCACCTCTCCTTCTTACAACTAAGTAGATCCTCTCGCAGCGGGACGACAGATGCGAGGGGAGTTGAAGGTAGTTTTGGTCATTTGAGTTCTCAGAGTCATTGGGTATGAGGTTTGACGTCGTCATGTTTGAAGGTTCCCCCCGGAAACGGCGAAAGGAAATCTAGCGGGGAAGGGTGAAGGCATTTCGGAATTTTCAATGTTGACCAATGTCTTGGAGGGATTTGTAGTATTTTCATCGGTTGAAAGAGTCATGTTCGGTGATGTATTTCTATGTAAGTTCTCTTTGATTATCAAGGATGAAGTTTGACCTTATTAATTTGAAAGTTCTGTTTGGAAATGGTAAAAGGTGATTCCAGTGGGGGAAATGTGGAAGCAGCCTAGAGTGGTCGGTGCGGGCCACTGTTCTAAATAACCTTTGGTCCTTTATTGGTTTCATTTAAGAAAGGGTCTGTGTTAGACCACTAGTGTGGAAGACCTAGTCACATGGGGATGCTACGATCAATTGCAGGAGTCACGTGTTGTTTAAGACTCAGTTTGAAGTCCCTCTCCATATAATGTTCCTCACAACGACAATGGTCATGTTCGGGTGACGATTTGTGGTGTCGTGTTCTCATTCAGTATGATAAAGGGTGATGCACATGCACCATTTCAACTCTGGTGTTTGTGAATGTTCTGCGTATGATCAGTCAGATGCTGTAATGTGTTGTGTTTGATGGTGTTGCCTCGGGTGCAATATGATTGCATGTGACAACAAAAAGGAGAAGCTTCGTTCGGGAGTTTTCCATGCCTGACTACGAGGCAGAAGATGCGTCAAACATCAGGGCTCCAGCCATAGGCCTCGGAGTGAAGCTGGCGCGTGGTCAGGAACCCCGAGAGGGTATGAGACCCCGAAATTATTTCTATTATTGGTGTCGAAAGTGAAAGCAGCTTAAATGGTCTTTTATGGTTGTTCTTCTCCGAACGAACTGTCTGGTTGCATAAGGTTTTCGTGACCATGTAGAGGCGTGTTCGTCTCATTGCCTTAATGTTTTGGGGGTTGCATCCCATTGGATGCAATCACCTTTAGTGGTCCTTGAGAGTCTGTTGGGGAAAAATCAGTCCCAAAATTTTATAATGCTCATCCTGGGATGTGGATGTGTTGGTCAGGTCTTAGGTCATGGTTCTGACGCCCGGGTGGTTAGGCCCCTCCCTCCCCGCCCCTTGTGGTGGGGTGTTTGGTCACCATTGAGAAGTTTTTCAAAGTTCTATGCATTTTGTTAGTTTTAATGGTGGGGAGTCCTCATGGACCTCCCCATGTTGGTTTTCTAGTCTCGCCTTTGGCGTTGGTATGTTCTTAATGGTGGGGAGACCCACATTGGGTCTCGCACGAATGTCTATAGAATGAATCTGTGCTGGGCTTTTCTTTAATGGTGGGGAATCCACTCGAACCTCCCCGTGTCGGTTTTCCAGTCTCGTCTTGGGCGTTACTGGGTTCATAATGGTGGGGAGCCCCTCGGGCTTCCCCACGTTATCCTTTTTGCTTCTGTTTCTAATTATAGGTTGGTAATAAGTGATAAGAGTGTTTTGTGGACGTGACATGACCTTTTTGTTCTTCCTAGCCTAATGGTGTGGTTTTCGTCTGATAGTGCTTGAGGTGTTTCATGTTGTGAAGTTTTTTTCTGTAGGTACGAGAGTTCCCTTCCTTGATTAGTCAACTGGAGGCGTTCTAGCATTTTGGGGCGGGAAATACATATTAGAAACACTTTTCACGACCTCTTTGAGGTTGTCTTTTAGTCACTCTCTCTGAGCTCGATGCTTTTGCCTCTTTTTGCTCGATGTTGTGGAGATTCCCTTTGAACCTTAAGAGAGTGCGGTTGTCTGCCTTGGGGTTTGATTCTGGGTGTGGCTTTCCGGGGACGGAAAGCTTTATGGTG
The DNA here is from genome assembly GCA_963277665.1 of Viscum album. Lineage (NCBI taxonomy): Eukaryota > Viridiplantae > Streptophyta > Magnoliopsida > Santalales > Viscaceae > Viscum > Viscum album. The sequence goes on along the minus strand of OY728143.1, from coordinate 2,076,899,977 downwards.
GGGAGAATTGTCACACCCGCTATTTCAAAATTTATTTATTTCATTAAATTTCTTTTCATTGGTTAGTTCGGGTCGAAACCCGACTTAAGATTTCAAGTCCCTTGTGTTTTGGTCTTATTTGCGTCCAGCGCGACGCGGTCGAAGCTGCGCGGCCTCGCTTGGGTCCCCGCGCGGCCTCACCGATTCACCGCACGTCTTTCCGGTGCCTTGTTTTGGTTTTGAGTTTTGATTTTAAGTTTTTATTTAATTTTATTTTATTTTTATTGAATTCAATTTTATGTTTTTATTTAGTTTCATTTTTATTTATTTATTTATTTTGTTTTTCTTTCTCTTTTTTTTCCTTTCCCTTTGGCGTCGTGACCCATCTCTCTGCCTCTCCCCGTTTTTTTTTCTTCCCTCTTCATCCCGTCGAAGTTTCCCCCCCCCCTCCTAGTGTTTGGCTTGCGCCGAACCCCCTGCTCCCCTTCGGCTCCCGTCCGGCGTCATCCTCACCGGCCTCCACGTCGGTCGGCGCCATCCTCAATGGCTTCCTAGACCCGGCTCATGCCCCCCCATCCCGACCGGCTGCACGCATCGCCGCTGATTTCCTGGGCAACTACTGCCGGACAGCCCGCACCCCTCGACCAGCGCCCCATCTTCTTGATACCCCACCGCACAAAACCTTCCTTCGTGGCTGAGCTTCTTCCAGAACACTGCTGTTCGGCGACACTAGATTAATTCCATCGCACCACTAGTTCGCCTCCTCTTGGTACTCCCGTCACGCCGCACCTCCCTCCCTGCCATTCTTTTTTCCCATGCTGTCCATCGGACCAGCACCCTCCGAAACCTCACACTCCTCCGGCGCTGCTCACCTTCGGTGCCTCGCACCCCTTCGGCTCCCAACTGGCCTTCTCGGCTCGCCCCACAGACCCCCCTCAGTCAAACGCCATCGTCCCCTCCCGGCTGTCCGTCGTACAGCCGCTTTGTCCAGCGACCGCGACCCCCCCCCCCAGAGGTTGAGTTTCATTTGTTTAGTCTTTATATTTGGTTGTTTCAGCAGATTGTGTGTTTTAGGGTTCCTTTTTAAATCGTCTTGGTTTTAATTCTTGTTTTCGGGTTTGCGTTAGGTTCCTTGAGGTGTGAATGGAAAGTGTTGTGGTTGCACACAAATTTTGGGGGTTTCGCCAATCGAGGTAGGTGGTTCCATGCCTTTGCATAATCTAGATAATTTAATTTGTTTGTTTAGTTAAACTTAATAAGTTCTATGATTTAGTTGCATGGTGTGATCTTTGTTTATAATATTTTGGCATGCTCGTTTGATGAAAATTGGATTTCCGAAATGGTATGCTTTTGTGTTTTATGTGTGTTGTTGTATAAATGGATGGTTGTGTTTTATAAGTTGTGCGAAATGTGTTTTAAAAAAAATGGTTGACATGCGTGCGTGAAAAAAAAAATTGCACTCTCTTTAGAAATGGTTATGTTTTTAATTATTTATTTATTTCGACCTTGTTGTGGTAAATTTTAACAGTGTCTAATCAATTGTGGAAATGGTGTAAATGAGGTTTTAGAAAAGTTGAGTGTTTAATTGATTTTTAAAAAGTTCTTTTCATGGAAAGATTTGTGTGTTTTGAAGTGAGGTTTTATGGCATACATGTGATATGTTTTGTAAACTAAGCGATTGTTTATTTGAGTGGTATTCGGGATTCCAAACAAGGTTTAAAGGTTTTTAAGGTTATTTGGTAGTGCGAGAGGTGTTTTTACGTCGCTTTAGGTGTTTGTTTATTTAAATAGACATTTTCAAAGTATATGAATCACTTTTGGTGTGCTTGCCTTGTTCTGTACTTTTGAAATTAAAATGAAATTTTTTTGAATAATGGAAAACACGTTTTGATATGGTTACCTCGTGTATCAAGTATTAAAGTGACGCCTCCATATCGAATCAAGTGGTCTTTGGTGTAAAGTATTCTTGGGTTTCCTTGAAACAATTTCATTAATAGCTCAAATGGTTCTTTGGTACATTTATATGATGTGAAAACGGTATTTTGAAGGAGTTGAATGCGCGTTCATTTTTAAAGTGGTGTATTCTTATAAAATGAGACATGTCTTTGGTTTGCATGTGTCTTTGAAATGGTGTTTTGGTATGAAAGTGGTGACCATTTGTGTAATGTCATGCTTGGTTTGTGAAATGTGAAAGTGGTGTGTTATTTGAATGTGAAACATGTTTGAGCACAAGGGAAACCCCTGGGTATCTAGGTGGGCAGACTAGAACTAGTGCGCTAGTGAACCGGATGGGTGTCGTCCCTGTTTCACTTAGCTGGATTGACGATTGCAACACTAACTAAACATGATATCTGAGGGTCGTGGCCTTCTAAGCCACATGTTCTGAGGGTCGTGGCCTTCTAAGCCACGTTTTCTGAGGGTCGTGGCCTTCTAAGCCACGTTTCACCGAGACACGAGGTTTCTAGGGTCCCACTCGAGCTAGATGAACCTTAGGGGTTTCACCTATAGTGCTCTACCATTTATGGCATGGTGCCTTCCGTCGGCATATGGAAGACCATTTGGGTGTTAGTGTGTGTGTGTGTGTGTCTATGTGTGTGTGTATGGGTGTGTGAGTGCATGTGTGTGTGTGAGAGTGTGTGTGTGTGCACCCATATTAAACTTTTCCCTTCCTCTCCAAAATCATATTTGTGAAATGCATTCTTTTTAGTGTTCTCCTTTAGCATTTGGCTTGTAAACGTTTTCTTTAAAACCATTTTGAAAGTATAATTTTGAATAAACACATTAAATTGTCTTTTTGATGTTGTGGCATGGAACCTTTTTATTGGGTGACGTCCTATTGGGATTTTGGCTCACACCCTACATACACCTTTGGGTGTATGTAGACTTTGTTTTTTGTGTATTCCAGGTTGTGACTTTGTGCACAGTGATGGTGGTTCAGGTTGCAGTTGGTCTCTTCATGCAGAGTGGTGCTGATGTGACCTCTATTTTACCAGGAGGTTTGAGTATGAGTTTTAGTTTTTGCTGTTGTCTTTTCTTTTTAGTTTTGGTTCGATTTGTAGATTTTAAACTTGTTCATAGTTTAAAGGCACGTTTGGTTGTCTATTTCTAGTTTCAGTTATTTATCTGCTTAATTGTTTTTTTTGTTTTGTCTTTTACTTCGTGTAAATCGTTCCCATGTAATGTTTGATACCCGGGCACTTGTGCCAGCCAGTGGGGATCGAGAACGCCCTTCGGGTCTTGCCGCGGGCCGGGTCAGGCGTCGAGTTGATGGCGACCCGACCTGGTTCGTGACAAATACCATCAGATATAGGGGTAGGGATAAGAAAACTATAAGATGGTACACTAACCCTCAAACAGGCACCTATACCTGGTTCTACTTCAAGACCCTCATCACACCGAAGGGTTCCGCCTACTAATCATCAACTGCAACGACTATCTTGTCAAGATGATCAAAGAGATCAAATGTGTAAACAGTTTGAGGAATTAATGATTTAATTTTATTCTTTCAAGAATAAAAAAGTTATTGGTTACATCATCTCATCCTCAGAAAAAAATTTGGTTCAGTTTCCAAGGCCTAAAAATCCAAATAAAATTGGATATGATGATCATCTAAATTATTGACCCTTTCATTAGTTGTTGGGACACCCCATTCAGGATTTATTTGTTTTCAATGACCTTCTACAAAATATGGTAGACTATAGACAAGTGAAATTGAAATGTTCATAAGCTCAAGTAGCTTGTCTTACTACTATTAATCCAAAGGAAGATGGAGAATGGAAAGAGGTTAAAAGTAAAAAATGTGAAAAAAAATATTATGATTGGAGGATTAGGAAAATGTTCGACCAGAGTCGTGCTATTTTACAAAAAAATTTGAATCAACCAATTGTGACTTCTACCAGTCCTACCACAACAAAAACCATATTCATAAAAAGTAAATTACTCAAAAAATAAAAGTGATCATAAGGAAAAAGAGATGTATGAAGAAGACGAGCTCGTTGCAAGTCCAAAGTTTTCCTCGACACTGGAAGATATTATCCCATCTATTTCAAAAGTATGGGCACCGCCCTACCAAACGATACAACAAGAATCAACCTATCGAAAATATTCTTTGTCTGATGAAGAATTGATCTTTTCTTCTATTAATGTTATCCATTTAAAGGATCCTTATGCCAATGGTGATTCTAATTATAGTTAACCAGAAATCATTGTACCTAATTGGGGAAAAGGGGGAAGGGACACGGTCGAGGATATATTGGAAGATGTGGGAATTCCAGAAACCACCAATTTAACTATACCCCTGCTCGAACCATATATGTGGCAGAAACTCATGGTAGAGAACTTCAGCGGGTTCAGTATGAACATGTTGTTTCTTCCATGAAAGAAAGGTTTAGTTATAACACAATTATTTTTTAATACTAATTAGAGGCCAAACCGTCTTCTTCATTAAAAATTAATATACATAGTCAATATAATTTAACAAAACCAGTAGTATTTCTATCTTTTTCTCCGACACAGAGTACATCTACATTAGAAGCATCAACTTCCAATGCACGTGCAAAACCACATCTACATGATTGGAAACATAGCCATTTATATCAAAAGTATGATTTCTTTTAAAAAATTTACCATGTACCAGCCAAGATATCAATTTTGGATGATTTGAATCTATCAAAATATCTCTGAGAAAAACTCATTGAGGCTTTGTTATGTCCTCGAGAATTTGAAAACAAAGTTGCTGCTGCTGACGTTTATTGTATAGAGAATGATCATGCAGAATGTCATGATGTCATATCCTTTATTGATGATGATTAAGACAATGTTGCACATGGTCATATCATAACTTTGTATTTTTCTAGTAAGGTCAATAACATAGATATTCGACGTTCCTTTATTGATAATGTCGTCGTGGTAAACCTCGTTCCTGTTCGTACACTTCTTTGACTGGTCTTGAGTGAATCTAACTTATCTCCTTCAACTTTAATGTTTAAAGGATATAATAAGAATGATAAAGAACCTTTGGGATAGATTACACTCAAAACAGACTTTGGAGATGTTGTGTCTAATTCATATTTCAAGGTTGTTCATCAGGACACAACCTTTAATATTCTTCTTAGAAGGCCATGGTTGCATCAACATGCAGCCATACCTTTATCATACCACCAATGTCTGATATACTATTTCAATGGTCAAATAAGAACATTATATGGTGATAGTGCTCCATTTAGAACATGTCAATCTCAATACATTAAGGAATAATTTTATCATATAAAAGAGATGAAGCCCATGATAAAGGAGATAACCAGAGTTAATGCTACAAATGGACTAGAAAGGATACCATCAAATCCATTCTTACATTTGAGTACATATTATGTGTTACCCATTAATCAAATTGAAAGGGTAAAACCAAACCCAAAGACTCATCCAGTAACTTCCATATTTTCAATTGCGATAATTGAGCCTGACAACATAGAAGAAATTATTGATACTCTAAGAAACGACAAAAGCATGAATGGATATGTTTTCATCTAATCTTCTAAACTAAAACAATCCTCTACTTCGTCAACCAGAGTAGAATATATAGTGGTAATGCTATAGGAGGACAAAGATTTTTATTCTCAATCTATCAATCCCTCTTTTTTACCACAGGAAGACCCTTCATCATTGGTAGGATCAGATATGGTGGCCTCTTCTTCGAGATGTTCAAATACTAATTTCTCCCCTAACACTGAATGATTTTCCTCATCATCTACAATGAAAGTGGAAATATAATAGGTAATACATATTGAAGATGAAGAGGAAGATATCAGCGATGCTCCTCCAGCATTTGAAGAAGGTGTCTCTACCACCGTGGATGAACTCGGAGAAATAAATCTGGGTATAGAAGAAGATCCAAACCCCACTCTAATTAGTGTGACAATTATATCTGAAGAAAAATAGATGTATACATCCTTTCTATAGAAAAATCAAGATATATTTTCTTATAATTATGCAGAAATGTTAGTTCATAATCTTTATATAGACACCCATCATTTAGGGTTCTCTAGAAGAACTTCATGGATTTAAGTAAGCATCACGAATAACACAACCAACTAAATCCTCTAAATTTAATGTTTAAGTTGATAAGATTATATTGTCTAACATTTTCAGTGAAGTTTTGTATCTAAAATTATTTTCCAATATTGTCCTAGTGAAAAAGAATAATGGGCATATTAGAGTCTGCATTGGTTTCATATATCTTAACTAGAGTTGTCTTAAAGATGATTTTCTAGTCCCAATTAAAGAACTTAGAATTGATACAACAGATGGATATTATGATATTTCCTTCATGGATGGATTTTATTTATATAATTAAATATTTTTGGCCCTACTAGGGGAATAATATGCAGCCTTTAGGGCCCCTCAAGGTGTGTTTTACTATTGGGTAATAACCTTTGGCATAAAGAATGGTGGTGTAATATACCAATGGGCCAAGAACTATATCATATAAACATTCTTAGTGAAATTTTTTTAATGTTATTGGGATGATTTGGTGGATAAATCCAAACAAAATTCCAATCACTTGGCTGCTTTGGAAACCATATTCAATAATCTTCGGCAACACAGTTTGAAGAAGAACCCCTTGAAATGTGATTTCGGGGTATCCTAAGGAAAATTCCTTGGCTATGTTGTATGCCATTATGGTTTAAAAGTTGTTCATAATAAAACAAAATAAATCCTTGGTATGTCACCTCCTCTAATTTTGAAAGAATTAAAAGGCCTCTAAGGAAACTTGGCCTATATTTGGCACTTTATCTCTAATTTGGTAGCAAGTGTTTACCCTTCACTAGATTAATGAAGAAGAGAGTCAAATACCATTACACTGAAGATTTAAATGAAGAATTTAATACCCTCAATAACTATCTCTTGATTCCACTAGTATTATTTCTACCTATTTATGGAATACATATTATTCTCTATGTGACAACTTTAGAGCAATCACGAGGTGTCTTCCTCGCCCAAAAGAATGATGTTGTGAATGAAAACAACATTTACTATCTCAGTCAAATTATGCTCGATGTAGAAACTCAATATTCAAGTATTGAAAAGTTCTGCATGGAACTAATCAATTCAGTTTAAAAAAAGAGGCACTACATGTAACATAATGAGGTCTAATTGGTGTCTTGTAATAATCCACTAAAATTTATCCTCAGTCGTCATATTCTTACAGGACGTCTGGCACGATGGGCGGTTATTTTGCAACAATTTGATATGTAGTTTGTACCTCATAAGGCAGTAAAAGGCGAAGCTCTAGCTAACTTCATTTCTGAGGATCCATCTATGGAAGGAATATCGTTTAATATAGTGCTTCCTGATGGATAGATCTTATCTATTCAAGATAATTCCCAAACATGGGAAATGCATTTTGATGGTCCTTCCATATGTCCAACAGGAAAGAGAATGGAAAAACGTAAACTCAACAAGGTTGGATTATGAATTGTCCTTGCTTCCCTAGAATGAAAAAAGTATTTCCTTATTATTTCATATTATTGGAAGGTGGTACCAATAATGAAACGAAATATCATGTTCTCATCGCTGGTTTGGAATTGGACCTTCCGGTTCAAATAGAACATTTAATGGTAGAAGGTGATTCAGAATATGAAATCAATAAAATTAATGGGGAATATTCTCTCAAAAAAGAAGAATTAATTCCTTTGTGTGATTAAACCTGAGGGTTAATGGCGAAATTTACTTTAGATCTGACATTATCTTATGACCCGCAATCACAAAATTCCCAAGAAGTTGCACTGGCTAAAGAGGATACAACCTTGGAAAAATCCAAATCGCAATGAGACAGTTATTAGCATAACCCATCTCTCTGTGGTCTCAACTTCTTTTTCAAACCAGAATGGGGGAAATTAATGAAATTTTTCCCACTTCTAAATCATATGGTCATACCATGGGATGGAAAACATCCATGATGGAGTATCTTCAATATAGGGTACTTCCACAATATAGGGAAAAGAAATATCGGATTCAGAAACAAGCGGCCAATTTTACTCTTTATTATAGTTCATACTACTAAAAGTTATTTTATATGTGATGATTTGATGGAATTATCTTCTAATATATTGATGGAGAAGAGACCATAGATTTCATGAATAAAGTATATTCAAGAGCATGTGGTGCCCAACAATATGGGCACAGACTCTCTGATCATATCTGAAGACTTAGATAAGTTTGGCCTTTAATGACATAGGATTGTACAGATTTCATTAAAAATGTCATCCATGCAAAGTGCATGCCAGCTTCATTCATCACCCCCCCCCCCAGAGTTTCTACATATAGCTAAATACTATTGGCCATTTTCAACATGGGGAATGGATGTAGTAGGGCATTAACCTCAACCACGACTAAGCAGTTAAAGTATATTATCACTTCTACTGGCTTCTTCTACAAATGGGATGAGCCACTACTAGTCATGGAAGTCAGAGACAAAAGCAGTTATTGTTTTTTCAAAACATATATCATCACTATATTTGGAATCCCTCGTACTATTTTGATGGACAATGGAACCAATTTTTGTTCTATTAAAGTAAAAAGTTTGTATTCAGAATTTAATATCAAGTCCAACCATTCATCTCGGTATCATGCGATGGCCTATGGATAGATAAAGGCCTTCAATAAGACCCTATAGAATATACTTTAGATGATGTTGGATAAAGATAATAAATCATGTCCTGATACACTTTTGAATGCTTTAGGGGATTATCAAACAACTACCCATACTGCTACCCAAGCAACTGCCTATTCATGGGTATATGGAACCGAAGAAGTTTTCCCAATTGAAATATTATTGCCTTCACATAATATTACAATCTATGATTAGATATATATAGATGAAAGATCTCATAAATAGTTCAATTAGTTAGAAATATTGGATGGGAAAATATTGCATACCTTGAAACATTTAGAAGTCCATCTGAACAGAATAGCTTGAGCTTTTAAAAATAATGTTTTCCTTCATTAATTCTTTAAAGGAGAATTGGTATTGGTCCATATGACTTCAATGAAACTAGGAAAGAAACCTCCAAAACTTGATCTTAATTATTTAGGACTTTATTTCATACAAAAGGTCTATTCAAATGGATCCTATTCCTTAATTTCAATGGATAGAGAGCTTATCACCACTCCAACCTATGCGATATTTTTTAAGAAATATTTTGTGTAGTTTTTTACAAATAGTATACACTGAAAGAAATTAAATTACACAGTACCATGTATTTACAGTAAGACATAAAGCTACACAACCCTCATGTCCTAGTTACAAGACATTAAACTGCATAACAACCGTTAGCGTCCAGGCTGCATGATGTTAAAAATGCATAGCATCTTCATCCTTGTCACATGAAGTTAAAATAGATGACATCATTTGTACAACTAATGACCTCTCTATTTGACATTATAAGGTTCCATAAACAAACATCATTAACATCATCACTACTCCGTAGTAGTACATGATTCCCTCTCTCTCCCCTATGTCTTAGTCATATCTACATAGAGACTATGTTTCAAGAACTATGTGTGGATTGATTCTCATTTTCATTGAGATACGTAGAGACGCACTAATATACAATTTTGGACCCAATCACAATGAAAAAATATTCTTATTTTTTTCTCCTACTGTATATGAATCAGTTCTATATAGAGTGTTTCCTTAAGATATATTATTTGGTTCTTATACCATTTTATGTTTTAATGATTTACTGTTCTCTTAGAACATGTCAGAAGCAACAATTCTTTTTGTTAAAATCCATTAAGATGAGGAATGATTGTTTAAATAACTACGTACAACTTGATTCTCATCTATTTTGAGATACATAGAGATGCCTAGATCTCCAATCTTGGGCCCATCTGTGATAAAAAAATCCTTTTAATTATTATATAAGAATCAAATCTACATAGAAAATTTTTTAAAAACTATGTATGACTTTATTCATTCCCCCAACAAGACATATAGTGACACATAGTTTTTATAAATTAATCCAATTACAATATGTTTTTCCTTTCATATCAGTTAATTTCCTTCCTTACAACATGACATTAATCTGTATAGAAATATAGAAACCCTACTCTTCAATTTTTTCACCTTTCCGCTATAATGGAAACCATGACGGCTCTTTGTTTCTCTCACCGAGCATAGCTCACGTGGGCTTTGGAATTGGGTAAATGTATTCCTTATATAAAAAAGCTATCTCAATTTATTATGGGAGTATTAATGACTTCACTAAATGACATAAAACTACACAGTATAATGTCATCGTTGCATGACATTGAACTACACATCATTTTATTCATTCATAAGAAATAAAGAACGTCTCCATTTTACAGATGAGTTAGATCTATGTAATGGGTGAAAAAATCCTTGCCAATACTGGTTCAAATATTTCTCATCTGCATTGAACATAAACCCTTTCCATATTTCATACTCTTAATCTTGAATATTTTCAGATCTTCATAATCATTCACAAATTTTCTAGTAACAAGGTTTCTAATATCCAAGAGCTCTTTTTCTTGAATATGCATCATGTGCCCTTAAGTGGCCCTGAATAATTTTCCTACATAAGAAGCATGTCTGTAAAAAGATGGAAATATTTGGCTATGCAGTATATTCCCATGTTTTCCCGGCATAATACAATCACCTTAATTGGTTTGACACATATTTGTAACTCAGTTCTCGTCATTAAAGTGTACTTGTCCAATTATCTTTCTCAAAATTTGAAAGTCTTCAAGACTATGGTTTACACAATTCCATCATCATGTGTTCAATACAATATTAATTAACCTTGAAATAACATGGCCACATATCACATATTGTTTCCATTTTTGGTACTTATTATATGACCTAAAACTACAAAAACTATATGTCTTACGTTTGTTAAGATCTTCAAAAAAGTACTATTCCTCTAAATCATTGGAAATATTTGATGGAAATACACTTTCCATATTCAGTTACCTTTCTGCATAAACCAAACTCTATGTTTTGGAAATTATGAATATACATAAACTTTCTATGAATTCTAGAAACATAACTTTGAACTTCTAATAGGTCTTTTGACTGACTATATTGCACATTCCCTTAGGTGGCCTTGTATTAGTTGCCCAAATAATAGGTCTGTCAGTCAAATGATGCCACCATTTGGATATACATCATATGCCCTAGTTGGCCCAACAAAAGAAATCCTTTATAATGGATTTGTCAAATAATGGTAACTTCATTCTAGGAAAAGACTCTCTCTAGTGATTTTAGCGCTTTTCCCATTTCATTCCTTAGTTTCAGAAATTCCCAAATCACATCATTCAATTTTCCCATCAATACCTGAATATGGAAGTATGTTTACAAACAAATTATCAATAAATTGGGAGATTTTACTCATAATTATGATCAAAGCTAAAAATCTTAAATTAATGTAGCACAACGTCCTCACTACATGATTTTAAACTGCACGGTACAATGTCCTCTCTATAAGACATTAAACTACATAGTACAACGTCCTCACTATAAGACATTAAAATACATTGTATGATGCCAAAAATTTCCCTTTATAATAAATTTTAACAATTACTAATACACCAAATGTGTATATAAAGGGTTTCCTATTACTCTCTTATGTTGGTCTAAATAGTGAATTTTCAATCTTCAAATTTCATTCCTTGGAAAAAACAATCACTAGGGTCTTGAGTTGTCCTAATATAATGTTCCCCTATCTATCAAAAAAATGTTAAACTATAAAGAACTATGTTTTACTGACTCTGCAGAACATTCCCTTAGGCGGCCCTACATAAGCTACCCACATAACAATTCGGTCAATCAGAAGATGCCACTATTTGGTGAGGCAGCATGTGCCCTAGTTGGTCATTCATAATAAATCCCCCATAATGGGGTTTTCACGTTATGGAATCATTTTTCATGGAAGATACCCCCATTATGTTGATACATGTTTTAGATTTGGTGACCATAAAAATTATGACTCAAAATTCCCCTTGGAAATATTTAATGAAAATTATAGAAATTATTAGCTACAGAGTTTTGTTTGAGATCTAATTTAATGATTATGGTCAAAGCTATTTCGACCATAAATATTATCCCATTAAGCTTACTGTTCCCAATGTCCAGGGTGAAAAAAAATATTAGTGAAAGTGGAAACATAAATGATTAATGGAAAAATATGTTTCATTTATGTAAATGTTTTGCGGAGAAGCATACACAAATTAGAATCTATTTCTTTATATATTTTTTACAAAAGGATTTCTACGTAATTACTCATTTGTTTAATAGCATCCTAGGCCCCATCAACTTCTTTTTGAATTTTGTTTATCTAACCATCCTCACTCTCTTCATCACGACAAAGTACTTCTTCAACATCTTTGATGGTTGTTGCACCTTCTTTCTGGACTTCTCTTAATGAGGCATGAAGCTGGTAATGTTCCCCTATAATCATAACAAACTCTTCATGAAGGCTAAATTTTTTAATATTATATTCATTAATTGTTTGGTTAGTCCCTTCAACTTTTCATTGTAATTATCCTCTTCTTAAGATAGTGATGCAAGGAACTCTTCAATTTTGATAGACAGTTTTGCTTCTATCAAGTATTGTAGAAGATATTTCTCCTGCTCCCTCCTCCAGATAATCTCATTCACCATAGTATGGATTCCATGGTATTCAAAACTGCTAAATCCTATCATGATAAATAGAGATGAAAGTCATTTAATTCTTGAAGGTAGTTCCTCTTGGGGAATCTTAGATATTATCTTCCAGATATTTTTCCATGCTTTGCGACGAGCAAGACAAGTAGCCTTCTATAGTTATGGGTCTGATTCATAATCACTGTCATAATGAGGGATATATTTCGAGACTAATGCACTTAAAGAAGTTACCTTCTCTATTTCTTCTTGGATAATGGTTTCTCCACCATCAAATGTTGTTTGGAAAGATGCAGAGGCTTCCCCTCCAGACCTAACCATTGATGTTGATAGCCATGTCTCATAAATCGAGAATCATGGTTATATTTAAGAGATAAAAAAAGTTAATGTAATCACAAAATTAGTATCTCTTACCAAGATGTTGGTCACCAGCTTGAGAATAATCCCCCCCAACATTCTCAGTTTCGGAAATTTTATTTGATGTCTCTGGTTAAGGGGTGCTATCTTTAAAATGATCAAGATTTTCATTGTGAATCTCAGGAAGGCATGCTACCTCAATATTTAATTGATCCAATGTTTCTTCAATGGTAGGGTTGACATAATATTAACATATCATATAGGTATAGTTGAAGTAGCATTTTATTTAGATAGAACTGAATATTTCAATCAACCATGGTTACCAGGTTAATCATAAGTTTATTAACATGAAGAATAATGAGAAATCACAACTAGTTGATTCTATATAAAGAACTTAAAACTCATATAAAACATTTTATATTTTAAAATTTTCTAATAATTCTTCAAAATACATGCCATGGTTCATCATGTCATCCCATGATATCTCATATCCTTGGTTAGTCTCACCTGTGGGAAAACATGGCTTGTTTTCTTCACAACCTTCCTCCAGCAACCTATGATCCCGAGTAGCTTCTTTAAAAATAATTTTGGGTTCAACATCATTTGTTTCCAGATGTTTTGGTGCATGTGATGATCCTAAAAGTTCTATTTGATGGAATTCATCTATTGTAGAATTGGATACATTAAGAAATATTATTGATTTACCAGAAGCTTCCTCTCCTCTTATATCTGGAATAGAAGCAGTGCTAGGGATAGACGTTGGATCATATGTATTCAATGACTCTTCAAGAACCACTAAATTTATAGAAATTTGTGTTTTCTCAACAGAAGCATCTGTGGATCCATGAGTCTTATCAGTGGTTTCTTTCAAATAAGAATCAAAATAATCCATTGTAATCTTAAATATTTTAAGCTCTTTTTCATGAATAAAACTAAAATTCATGATTCTCAAGTAATCATGCCAATCCTTAGGAAGCACTCAACCATGGTTTTCTTTCTTCAATGAGTTTTCTTCTTCTTCTTTTTTGGAGGGCTTGCATCGTCATCTATAAAGAAAGGTATCGGTGATCCCAGTTCCCTCTCTATTTCCTCCTCCATGGCCTGTCGGGCCAGTGATATTTCTCCCTATTCACGGGGTGATCTGGTAGCTCCATGAGAAGTGCCTCCAGAACTATATTGTGGTGAAGTAATTTAAGTTTTCGTTACTTTACCCAACTATATATTTAGAAAAAATTTCTCTTTATTAATAATGTTTTGATTAAAATTCATGTTGAAAAACGGAGGAAGATATAAAAAAGGGGAAATTACATCCTCAGGATATGAAAAGTCATACCATTCTTTATCTAATGAAGGATTATTCTATTTAGTTGTACCACAATATATCATTTCCTTTAACCTCTTTGTGGTAGGAATTGAGTCATAAATGGATTAAATGATCATTTCTAGCTGTCAAATGTAGGCCCTTACCTCATTTGGATTATCCTTAAAAAGAATGTTAGAAGAGCCCACAAATCTCCTACTCCTGGAATATGAAGTCCTTCTTAGTGATCCATCCGCGTGGTCGTAGTATCACATTATAGACGCTTCCATGTTCAACCAGCCTCCAGTTTTATATATTCAGAATTCATGTGTGAAGGTTGTGAAAATGATCTTACATCCTCGGACTTATGTTTCTTCCCGGCACCCACAATCACAGAGGAAGGATTAGAAAATGGAACTCACCGCTCTTCAGAAATATGGAAACTAAATGGCATGGACACAACTTCAGTTGGGATTGATGGAGTGTCTCCTTTTATTCTAGTAAAAGGATTATATCTAGCACACGATATCGTTGATGGATTTGGAGAATCATCCCCTCCACTATCCATTTCTTGAAAATCGGCCCCTAATGATGAAGAATTGCCTTCCAAGAGATGGGGTTCATTACTACCACCTATATTTCTCCCCACTCGGGGGATGGCATGATTTAATACCCCTTCAGTGTATGATCGAACCCAATTTTCAGCATACCAAATGGTTAATCTTCTTACTACATCCACAATGGGTAAATTAAAAACTACCCTGGTCTTCTCTGTAGATGTCAACAACCATAGTTGTTGGGAAACCATTGTGTGTTGCTTTAATCTGACATGTACGAGAGGTGACATAGTATTCTATATTATAAATTTTAATTGACGTAAAAATCTTTTAGTAGAATTGGCCTCACATACAATTTCTCCGTCGACTCTGGTGGCCAACACACCATCTCTACAAGCAAGCATATATGCCCTCAGTTCCAAACTGGGAGTACCATTAAAAAATAACCTTGTGGGTAGATTCCCATAAGGAATGAAATGAAATTCATTATGCATGCTCAATCTAACCTTGATTTCATAAGCATTCAAAGAAAAGGGTGAAACACAAGAAAAGTCTTGATCAGACGGTCAAAATGAACTTCCTAAAACCTATAATCTACATTGTATATCTTATGTTCTAATTTGAGTAGAAATCCATCCCCACAATACTTGGAATGGCCCTACTATTATAAAATAAGAGTTTACTTTGTTAAAATGTAGCAAACTCCTATGAATATTGGATAAAATAAGAGTAGTCAACCCTTCCATCCTTTTCTTTGCCAACTACACTACAATAACAATGGTTCCTAGCCTCATAGCTCCTTTAGAGTCTCAAACTGGAATTAAATATATGCCAAGCCACATGTCTTAGAAACCATCCATACAAGTCTTTTCTTAAATTTTTGGGTTGATATCATATCCCCATCTTTCAAATTATCCCTTCTCCAATGTTGGACAAAAGGTGTCAATAGTGCCTCTCTTCTATACCATTGGAATGCTAGTTGTACAAGTGTATGTGGGCCCCTTTTCCTTCTTCTTTGTAAACAATATTTCAATCCATTCATCTGGATGAATGTCCCTCCTTGATAGAGTTATCAAGGAGACTGAATTCTTTATTTCTTTAAATAGTTTCATCAACTCACGAGAAAAATATGGTGTATTCTCTAAGTCGTTCCAATTCACCTTTAGAGGAATAAACTCGTTGACCATGTCTCTAAGAATGGGAGCTCCAAAAATTTTGAAAACTTCCCACAAACTGATACCTTTCTCTCCTTGTTTTAAATGGAAGGAATTATTCTTTATGCTCCACCGACTTAATAACTATGGCACTAAATCATCATTCCATTAAACATAGGCTTTCCTAACCCAGACAGCTTCATAAATCCCGATGATTTTCATGTCATCTACAAATTATGCACATGTCTTTTTCACCCAGTATGCCAATATCCATGCAGGGTTTACACCTCCTCCTGGGCAGAAATCTTATCTTTTCTTCAAAACCCTAGACTGATCTGTCTGAGAATCTCGAATGATGGATGAATAACAGTGTGGTTGTAACTCAAGAGTGTGTGCCTTCAAATCTAGAGCACATAGGCTATGATGCATAATATGAAAATTTCTACTGTCCCATTGCCAAAAAATGATCCCCCAATAGCAACATTGGCCGATGAGAAGTTGGTATAATCCTGAAACCAAGAATGTGGGACATAGATCTTTGGATCTGGAATGTTAGTATCATGAAAATGGATATTACTATACAAAGGAAGATAGGTGCTTTGTGGAAAGTTTAAATGATACTTCTTCAAATATTTTTCTATGTGTCGAAGTGTGGTTTCACAAACATTGATGTAATCATGTCCAATGACATTCATCATGTCATCAATCATATTGTTGGAGAGCACATCAGTAGTTCCTATTATTTTTAGAGCCAATGAACCTGCAAAAAATAGATATCATCTTTTTAATGTAAGTACATTTTTTTGTGTTTTACAAAATAATAGCAAAGGCATTAAGTTATAGATGTTTTAAACATGGTGTACATGAATATGTTGGTGTGCAAGAATGGAACCCAAGTTATGGTGCGCATCTTAAAAAAGTATAGAAGAAGCATGATGAAATAGGATCGTCTTAATAGAACACTTGCATGTGAAGAGCTGAGAATTCAGATGTTGTTAAATATGTCATAGAATTGAAGTCGTTATATATTAGTAATAGATATCTCCCCGCACACAAGAAATCTTACACATTTCACACTTGTGTTCCAAGGTCTACTTGAGTGTCGAATACTTGCACAACCCATTGCCCTTGTCTTTCCTCTTCCTTACATTACCTCGTTATAGTATCATATTATCATTTCAGATCCAATTTTGAGGGGGGGGGGGGATTTTTGACACTCCATTTCATCAATGAGTCTAAAAATGAAAAAGTGGATCCCATAGAATGATAATGGGAAAGTGCATGAAAAAAAATCAAGATTTGAAAAGGCATGAATTTTGAATAACCTTAGTTAAGAAAAAAAACCAGCGGAACACATCCTACTTATGCACCCAAATATAGTGCACAACCTATATGTGCACTCCTATCTGGCATGCAAGTCACTTGTGCAACCAACTCATTTCACCCAAGGTAACTTATTTACATATAAATAGTTCCTTGGGGAACCTATTTTTGTGGACGAATTATCATGAATCCCAATTGATACTCTGGTCTCCCTTGTAGTACACCGTAGTCTTTCTAAACATTCAAGGTAGTTCATTAAAACCTTCAGCGGAGGATTCAAGGGAGGATCATTGGAATTAATTCCTTTTAGTTTTTGAAAACCATAACACTTGTGCACCTAAAGCGCCCAACCACCCTTGGTCAGAAATACTTGCGCGCCTCCCATTCCATTGAAAGGAACTTCAGCGCCCCACTTCATAGAATACCTGTGAATACTTTTGAAGGCTTCAGAAATGTCTCTCCCATGTATTAACATATATGTTATTCATCGCATTAGTGAAAATCAGGTCACCCTTGTGTACTTGCGTGACCATTATTTTGGGCCCCACTCTACTTGGGCTCCCCTCTTTTATTCAACTATTCTCTTCTCTATCATTAGTGTATAAGGCATTAGTCCTTACTCAGCCATTCATGGAAAGGTTTCTTCTTCAATGGATCCTTTTTCTGAAAGGGATTCTATTGAGACCTCCACCAAAACCTTCTGACTTATCAAACCTTTTGGAATGGCAGATTTTCGTGTCTCTTATTTGGTTTTGTATTTCTGCATTCATAGGTTTCCCACATTTGTTTCACAATGGGGTTAGGATTCATGGAATGTTTGTGGGTTTGTATATCCCCAGTCACATGGACCTTTCTCCCAGAAATATTGTTTGGACGATCTTGGTTTGGAGGAGGGTTGGGTTGTGGCCTCTCATTTTTCAAAGAGGTGACCCAGAACATTAGGTCTCTGGAAGGGAAGGTACATTTCACACATACTTTTCCACCCAAGAAAAGGAGAAGTCTCCCTTTACAACTAGGATCAATTTCTTGGAAGCCATCTGGGAGTATTCCCACTCACCTTCATCCCTTCCTCCTTGCACTGGACTCTTGTCCAATGTGAATAGAATAGTGGGAAGACTCGTCACCTCGCCCTCTTACATGGTCGTTGCACTCTCTTCCATCCGTAGAGGAGGAAAAGTGTGAAGTGTCGTTATTGAATTTGTCACTTCCTTTTATTTCTCACACCAATCATGACTCACATGGGAATAGAGATACATGATGGTTACAACATGTGCACAATAGAATCATTAGAAGGAACTATAAGAACACTGATTTACACGATAACAAGGATACATTGGAAGTCATCTCATGGGACAAGCACATTGGGAATCCTCTTTATAAATGAGCCCCAAATTACACCCCAAATCATCAATGAATCGTTTTAAAGAAGTAATCCCAAACTCAACTCTCTCAAAGGACT
Organism: Viscum album; assembly: GCA_963277665.1. Classification (NCBI taxonomy): domain Eukaryota; kingdom Viridiplantae; phylum Streptophyta; class Magnoliopsida; order Santalales; family Viscaceae; genus Viscum; species Viscum album. The sequence goes on along the minus strand of OY728143.1, from coordinate 2,076,881,166 downwards.
ATACTCTCCTATGATATTTATCGAACTACGTGGGTTTTGATTCCCATTTTCATGGGATATGTAGGAATCCTCCCTGAGTTTCAAACCCAACAATTCAAATCAACCATGTTCTCATTGGGACATATTCCCTATAAGGTATGATCCTACATTGAAACCCATATCCTATCCTAGTTCCTCATGTTTCTTCACCATAAGTACCACACTATGTTTTGACCATGCATGTTTCTCTTAGATGTCCTTATCACATGACCTTAAAATGTATGATGTTTCATTTTAAGAGACACTGAACAATGAGTGTTCTGATTATTTTCACAAGGATATATAGGTAGCTTGTTTTTTGGGAATGATCTCAGATCAAAACTAACTGTCATCTCCATGGATGAAAGTAAATTCCTGAGTGCCCCACTAAGTGGATTACAAACTAGTATCATCAAAATGTTGATAAATAGAATGTCCAATCTGTATATTAGAGGATACCATTGATAGAAAACCTCTAATACATACATATGTTTCCATTAATGAAGAACTTTGAATGTGTATTGATGATTCTAAATTTTACACATGATAATAAGTGATTTTAAATTCCAAGGGATAGTAATGATATACATGGTGAATTAAAAAAGATTCATGAAAATATCATAAATTTACAAGGAGGGGCATGAGGAAGAAAATAATTACCCCCAAATAGGTTGTGATGAGTTCGACCTCACATCCTCTCGACCAATGCATGTTTTTAAGTATTCTAAATTTCAAACATAACGAATGCCTTCCATTAGAAAGTAGGTCCCCTTTGGATAAAGAACTTTTGGATGTTTATATATCCATAAATAAGTCTAATGGAAAACCACCTAGAAATTGTGATTCTTAAAACTAGAACAGATGTTCCAAGGAACTATGAAACAGAGACTTTCGTGACCTAATTTTTTATTAGAATAGATTTTAACACCAATATAGATTGGTTGAGCGCGAATAACATCCATTTTTCCAATGTTATACTAATAAAATGTGTCATATATTTCGAGTAGAGATAGAAGGATCACATACAATTGATGGGTTTTTTCTAAAAAAAATTATCACTCCAATATAAATATTATACTATTCAAGTAAATTTAAGGAATACCATGAATTTCACACATGTTTGGGTATTGTATTTGACATAATTCACTTTATGGTACATAACCATTGAATGTGACGATGAAAAAAATTCTGATAATCCATGGAAAAATGAGGATAGCATATAGTCATCATAAATATTATGTGGATCGATATCATAGGTCATTTGAGTTTGATAATGGAGGTCATGTATTAATAATATTTTTTCCCTGAAGGGGTTTGTAGATATTTAGACAGGGTTGAAATAAGCAATTTAGGTTCCTCTAGCTTTTCTAGATTCATAAAACTGTTGATATTTTTAATAATTCATGGCCTTATCGTAGTAGTTATATCCAGATAATTAAATATTCTCTGTATCATAGTTTAAGATATATGTGATTGTACCTTCACATCTTTATAAAAGGGGTGATATAAACATTGAGGATTTAGTTAGCTTCTTAGAGTTATCAGTGACAATAATGTATTATTACATATGATCCTTAATTTTTAAACCATTCCTATAGTTCAGGTGATTTGGAAGAAAATGAATATCCTAGATGGGTCCTAGGTGTGGGGGCATATTCCTAATATTTTGATGTATCATATTATCTCATATGTAAATATATATATATATATGGGGATATCTAACAACTATGATTTGAATATTTTGACTCTTTAAATATTTCTATAATAATTTAGGGGTTTTTCTTTAGAACAGTAATCATGTTATTTGTTTTATATGACATCATTATTATTATATAGAAGGTTTTATTTTATATATATATATATAATATTTGAGTCCCAAAAAACTTTAATAAATATTTTATTACATGTTGAATGGATCCTTAGATTGACAATGAAATACTGGGGTTAAATTCAGAATGTGGGGTATACTCTGGTTATGACATTGGCTTGGTCGATGTCATATTTTCAATTAAACTATTGTAATTCTTGGGTGAAATAAAATGAATGAATAATTAATTTAATTTAATAAATTACAAACCCCTATCCCTACATATATAAATATATTTTTATCAAAAATTGATATGGATTTCTACATAACACTATACTATTAGAGATGAGTATTAAGAGTGTCACTTCTGGCATTGAAAATCATAGGATCATCGATCAATGAAAAAAGATTAGGGAAATTCAAGGGATTAAAGATGAAAATTGTAAAATCATCACTGAAATATTATGCAATAATTTTTATAACTAATGATAAGATCAATATCAAGGTAGGGATTTCTATATCCAGGATTCATTTTTAATAATTTTATTTCTATCATGGATTTGATATATAGTCTAATATTAACATATTTGTTAAACTATAAACATTAACACCTTGGGTTATTCACTATTGAACCATGGTTCATTAATTTCTTCTTGAATATATTATTTTTATCATTTTCCATGTTCAGAATGACCATAAAAAATTTCATGTTTTTATTATACCACCCACGTCTCAATTCTTCTCGTTTTTCATTATTTCCAATTTGGTCAACTATTGTCATTTCCAGAATTTTTCAAGAACAAAATACCATTCAAAATCATTATAGAATGTTGGAAAACCTAGAAATTTATAATTATCAAATAGATCAAGAATCAACAATGATTAAAAGATAATGGTTTCAAGGATCAAAATCTCATTTGGTGATGACATGAATACCAGTTGTTTCTCGTAGGACAAGAAAGCTAGTTCTTAGGCACCTAGGGATAAAAATTATATATTATAGATATTTCACAATAATTTTGGTGGAACTACAATTTATATGATGTTTTTTTCTCAAAAAATACATATTCTATTATAATACATGAAGAATATATCGTTTCTAAAAAAATCTGTCTACATTATTGGAAATCTTTAGGAACACAGGATGTGTATCTCAATTTTACAAATTTGATATGGTTTAATCTTATGTAAATATCACAATGAATGTGTTGGGACAACACATAATGTTATGGAACCCAAGTGGATAAATTATGTGATAAGAGTAGATGTCTATAAACACATTTTATTAGAAATGTTATGCCCACTTATGGATATGTCACGTGGTGGAAGATGGAAAGCTTAGTAGTGTCTATGTATTATCACAGAAAATACCATGGTAGGGTCCACACAATGTGTACTTGATGAATAATACATGTAATTACCATAGGATATCATACCTTGCATATATCATTCTCCAAGAAATGGATTTGGGATCACATGTAGTCCATTTTTAGAGGATTTCCACATATGTCACAAGGATGGCCTCTGGTTCATAATTTTAGATACGATTTTATGTGATATAAGTGTGAAACATCTTCTAATGAATGTTTATCTCATAAAATTTTACCACTTTTTTAAATTGAAGTGATTTTGGCTTCAATGAACCATCTTCTCACGAGGATATGGCTACCACATATCCCATATATAGGTAAATTCCTTATTTTACTTCACTATGGAGGGTGTGGTTTTTCTATATATGGAGTAGCAATCCCTATTCACCATGCAACAATAAGATCATGTTATCTAATAAAACCTATGATCCTTCATCTATGGTATATAGTAGGGATTATAGGGTCCTCCATTTGTATTCCTATGAGGTTTTTTAATGTGCATGATATTTTAGAGGGGACTTTGGACCTTTATGTGGATTTATTATCCATTTATGGCTGTGGAGATTGAGATTCATACCTTTTTATTGGGGTTTAACTATTATAATATCTAAAAATAGGTTACCTTCCCCACATGATTTATTGTTTGAGATGACTATTTTATTATATTATTTCACTCATGGATTTCAACGAATCCTATATAGATTATTTACACTCACCCCTGCATGGTATTTTTCTACATGTGTCTTGTCTTATAAAACTAACAGATTGGTTCTTCGTAACAATGTTGCACCTATTTATGGTGGATTATACCTATGGGTAGAGGCATTCAAATTTTTCTATGGTGATATTCAAATATCATGTGTTGGGTTATCATATGAATTTTCGTTTTCATTCATTTCTTGGTTGTGACATATTCCCCCTATTTATAGGACATGTATTTTTATTTTTTACAATATTGGTTAATTATTTTTCACATTTTATTTATTTTGAATTGGTTTTCATATAATCTGATTTCTTTCTTAAGGTTTTAGATCATTTCATTTTTGTTGTTGTATGGAGATGAGTGTATGTCTGTTTGCGTATAGGTATGTTATGATATTTCCACCGATTTATATGATATTCTAACTCATCAATTTTCTCTATTCCCTAGTCTAATAGAGGACACCTTGGGTTATAACTCTGGGCTTATTGTTATCCTCAAGAGGGCCTCAGTTGTAAAGGTCATGTAATATATGTTCTCCATCAAATTTATAAATTCAAGATATTATTTATTAAATATATATTTATTCTGTAAACATGGTTTCAAAAATATTCAATATAATTTTATAGAATTTTGATGTAAAAAAGTGGCAATATTTGATAAAGTAGTAATTTTTCACTATTCACTAAATAATAAAATTTTTTAAGAGTAAAATGCCTCTAATATAAAATTTAAATTCTATAATTAATAATTTATTTGATTTTATCTAATGTAATTCTATAATTTTGTAAAAAATAATTTTAATATCTATACACAAACTCTAATAAAAACAATTTTTTAGAAATTAAAAATCTATTTTCCATGTATAAAATGAATTTAAAATCACTAGTTTTAATGTAACAACTACTTATATGATATGTAATTTGTTAATATATTTTGATAAAATTTAATCCGTACAATTAATATATTTTAATAACATAATTTACATTACAGGTTAAAAAATATTTTCCTGAAAAATGTATTCTTTTTAAATCGTATGATTTTATCTTCAACACTAATATATTGATAATAAATATTTAAATTATTTTTATAAATTTACATATATGAAAAGTTCATTATCAATAAATTTAATACTACAAAAAAGATAAATTTATCTTTTATAGGATCATGTATGGAGACCTATCTTTTATTGAAAAAATAACCCATTTAAAACTTAATTATTTTTAACCATATATGATTTAATTAATATTTTTCAAAAATAAAAAATTATATTAATTGTAATTAATCAATATATTAATATAATATTAGAGATATATATATTATAATGGTATTACTCTTATTCAAACATGTCAATCCATCTGTAATGTTATAATGGTAATATTTAAATGATAATATTCTATAGTATATCACATCTCGTTTATGCTCAGTGTTGTGTGTATGAAAAGATATAATACATAGTATTGATAAAATAAATTGTAATATTAATAAATTCTACCTCCTAATACAAATGTCTTATTTTCTATTTTAATTCATTATTGACATATTGAGATATAAAAATAGATGTTTTCATGATTTTTTATTCTTATGGTTATACTATATGATTTATTATTTTATTAAAAACAAATATCAATATATATGTGATTCAATATTAAAAATCTGAAAGTGTTTCCTGAAGATTAACTTTATATTTTAGTTATACCATTCACACTTAAAATGCTAGATATTATTTTGAATATCTTGAAAAATTAAAATAAAATATTATTACTTGATATATTTTCATGGTTTTGAAAAAATATTTTTTCCGTGTGATTTGACTCATAAAAAATGTTTATTGAATAATATGAGTTTTAATGTATCATGCTCAAAAACAAAATTCAATGTGACCCTATGATCCATTAACTGATTGTTTCTTTCATTCAATAAATGATTTTCAAACTGGTAATATTTTTTCGGTCATACATATTCTCTAAAACAAAATATGGTTAAGATCTGTAAAAAACATTAAATAAAGTATAGCATAAAATAGATATGTATTTTCCAAAACATCATTAATAAATCCCATGGATCAACTTTAATCATTAAACCATAAAAATCCTCCAAATATTATTTTTAAAATTTTAATACTTTGAATTTATATATTCATGAAATATTACTATAAATAACCATATATCCAAATATATATTAGCTTCAAAGGTTATATAAAAGGGTGAATTTCTGCCATATCCTAGGAACATATAAAATATTCCTCCTGTTGTTCCATTATTGAAATGTAAATAAATATTCCTAAGTCATGATTCACACATTCTAAATTTCTAAAATAAAATAATTATTCAGTGAGTCCCGTGAATGATTCATAAGTGATTCTCGTTATTTTAGCCTCATTTTTCTTTTCCTTGATAATATAAATAAATAAAATAATGGTATTTGCATGGTAAACATTGGTTCATGGGGCATTGGTTGGAATATTTCCACATATCCTTATAGATAAAACACTAAATATTAATGATTTATTTCATTCCCTTTCATTCATAAGCTAGATTTCTATTACCTCTAGACATGCAAAAAACTATGATTCCCTTTAAAAATTTATATGGTTTTGACTTTATATAATTATAACTTGTATAATGTTCCTTTCATACCTTTTTCCCCTTTTCATCATTTATTTTTCTTTGTTTTAATATTTTCTATTTGTTCTGTTTAATTTAATTGATGATATATGAACTATATAATTATTTCATTGTCATGACGGTACATGATACCATATGATCATATGATATATTTTTAGAAAAAATATTAATCTTAAATGGAATGATATATTTCTATTAATGAAATGGTCAATGATAATTTTTGGATTATGTACATTGTACATTACATAACTTTCCAATCTAACAATGATTTCCACATACTCAAAAATACTTCCCTCTTCATGTTGTCTTAAATTAACGAATTCTCTTTCCTTCCCTGAGTATTCTTCTCTAAGATAATATTTCTAGAAAATCACTTTAATGGGTTTCCATTCAATTTCATCACTCTCATACACCTCTACAGTATTCTATATCAATGAAATCCATTATTATGTATATTCTATTAAACAATATTCAATTAAAATAAAAAATTTATTTTACATTACCTCCAAAAAAATAATATCTTTTCATAGGACTTGATCTATTTCTCAACTAATAATGTATTAGTACTTCCATTAATGGTTTTTTGTTTATATCACACAAGAAAATACAATATTAGCGCATCACACTATGAAAAAATAATTTTCCCTATACAAGAAAAGTTTTTTCATAAATTATTAGTGTTTCCCCTATATTTCAATAATCTTGTAAACTCCAAAATCATTGTACTAAAATTCTCATAATACAATGTCCAATATTGATAATGTGTGTTGATATGATTATCCTCCCATCCACAAGTAGTTATCTCTAAATAATTATATAACATTAATTATCTCAAAATATCAAAAATATTGATACATAATAAAAATATAATAAAAGATATTGATCATTCTGGTTAGTTATCTTAATGCTCATGATAGAAATTTTAATTTTAAAACCTAGTTCACATGGGTATTACTACTCTTTCTATGAAACCAATTATATCAATAATTACACTACTAAACTAGATCTAGTGATAACATTATTGAATTAGATGAAGATAAATTTGATCAAACCATGATGGATAAATCAGTTTATTAGCCTTGGGATACAAGGTATATTCTGGATTTACATAGTACAATGGAAAAAGAATAAAAAAAATCATAAAAAACATTATTTCATCCTTTAAAATCATTCAACTAATCTATCTTTATATCTCATGAAAAAGAGAACATAAAAATGTTGGAGATACAATTTGTAGTAGGGTAAATATTACAATTGAAAATATCATGAATTCATAAGAAATAAATAATATGGAATAGTATGTAATCAATACATATTATACTCAATCAATTATAAGAGATTCAAACTATTTACAAGAAAAATAAAAAAACATAGATAATGTAAACAGAATATTTAATTAAAAAAATTCATAATATCACAGATTACTGATATTAATATGAAGGCCTATACTAAGACACAATGGATCTTGTAATTATGTCCATAGACAAGACAAATTAATTATATAGGATTACATAAGACAATTACCCAACAAATGAGGCCACATATTTCGTCTTATGTGATATGTAAATGTATCAAGGGGATATCTATAATTGGGATCCACCAGTCACTTAAATATTTCAAATTAATTAATCATGTATTAATTCAACAACATAGTACATAATTAGTATTCCTTATCAATATAAAAATATTCCTAGTGAATTAGAAATATCTAACATGATAATTTCTATAGTAAAAAGGTTATCATTTTGATTATGCATCTTATAACCAAAATCATATATTTCCATGTAGTATTTTTAATAAAATATTGAAATGATAAATATATAAATTATATAGAAAAATATGCATATAATGTCAAAATTATAAAAGATAATGATATATAACATGATCACACGAATATAGATGATAAAAAAATATGGTATAATATATAAATTAATAAAGGGTGATAAAAGATTAAAAATTAAACCTAGATAAATGTTTTGTGAAATGGAATTTATTTTGGGAATAAAATAATAAAGTAGAGGAAAAAAATTTAAAATATACTTCCTCAATAACTTTTGTAACATTTTGTTAAAAAATAATATTTTAATTAATTTCAAAAATTATTTTAATTTTTTTTAAAAAACTTAATTAATTTTATTTCTATATTAAATATAAAAATATTTAAAATGGAAAAAATTTATTTTGATTAAAAAATCATAGATCACTATATATGAATCTAAATAAAAAATAACTGTCGTTGAGTCTAAATATTCCACTCAAACCATACATGCTAAAAAAGAATATTCCTTTCAGACACTTATAGAAAATCAAAGTTGACTTTTTCTTTGAAGATAATAAATTGAAAACATTAAAAAATATTTAAATGTTATTAAAAAATATATTTTATTGTCAAATAATTGTTGAATAAAAAATGCATGATGTTTTTTCAAATATGTGTTTGGAAGAATAATAATCTAGGACAAAAAAATTAATAATGTTGTTTTTTCATAAAAAATTGATTCATTATTTGAGTACAAATTAGAAGAAAGTTTTTGAATAAAAAATAGAAAATCATAAAATAATTTTAGAAGAATAAAATATATGGGTTTCAATATGAAAAATAAAAAATAATTTTTCTAATGAAAATTAAATCATTGAAAATTCTAAATAGATGTGAGATTGTAAAATAAACATTTACTGATTAAATATTTTTTTGTCAAATAATCATTGATGGAGATAAGTTGAAATGAGTTTTTAAAATATTTTAATTTCTACGAATAAAGAATAAATGACATAAAAATCATAGTATATAAACAACGTAAAAAATAATACTTTTTGTTAAAATGACATGGCTATCAATGAATTGGAATTTAGATATGAAATTGCTATATGTGAATTGTATCCTCGTAAATTATTGATCATTAAATTTAGTTTTAAATCATCTAAATTGGGATGAAAATGAATATAAAATACACTCATGGGAAATATATTATCAACACAAAATAAGAATGTTATAAATATTATATATTTCACACAAGGTTACTTGAGATTCCATTTTTATTTGACACATTATATACTACTAATTAATAAATTGATACCTATTAAATACTATATTCAAACCCATTATAATATATATTTCATTTTTAGGGTCTATTTATGAACATATGTCATCTATTAATTGTATAATTATTACTTATGTCTACCTCATAAGGTGGTTAAGTAAATTTATCTAAAATTACATTGTTACATTAGTTATTGTTAGAAGCTTTTATGAAATGATATATTTTCTAAATAATTTTAATGATATCAAGGATATATGTTTTATTAATTTTATAAACTTTTATAATAAAAAATTCATGGTGTTAATAAAAAATTTAATATGTTGTTCAAGGAGGGTATACTTCACATGTTTTCATAATGAAAATTTCTTTTTACAATGGATGTGAATTGAATGAAATTATTGTTTTATTAACCTAACCATAATGAAATTTATATCATTAAATACACCCTTATTTTCATACAAGTAAATAATTAATCAATGATGAATCACATCACATTGTGGAAGTGGTAGTATACACTTACAGATGAGCGATGTAATAACTTTCCAACGGATTGGAGGGTTAGAAGGTAGAAAATACATTTTTTATAATATTATAATCATTTAATTAATATTATATATATTAATTAATTTGGAATATTTATCATTCCTTGTTATTTGTAGATGGAAATTATTATACATCACATAGTGGAGACGGTGTCCTGTACATATACATGTCTTATGATTTTATTGTTCATAATATGGAGAAGATAGATAAAATTGATATTACATTAACATAACAATATCAAAATAATGTAAATATATTGATGTTATTATTTTTACATTGTTATTTAATATTATATTGTGATTTAAAACAAATGGATAATGAAAAATCTCTGTAATAACATTTACCAAATCTTTTGGTCATCTCATCTAACTTACTCATTATTCCTTATTAATGTTGTCTATTGTTGATTCCAGGACCTCTAGGGAGTTGGGAGTTATTTTATTAAGATTTCGTGAAGGTATTGTTCAATGTAGGATTCTCATGAAGCGTGGGGATGTTAGTAGAGAAGTTTCCCTCTAATAAATGTGGATGTCGGTAAACCTGTAGTTATTAAGAAGATTGAAAAATAATAAATTTAATGTCCACTGTCTCTGGATCAAAATTGACTCAATTCCTAGGATGGTGTGTGATGGTATCAAAATAATTTTATGCAATAAGATTTATATAAGTTTATTGGTTATTTTGACACTTAAATATTCAGTGTATCCCCCTTGTTATTCCTTTTTAACTGTTACTATATTGATATATTTTTTGTTTACTATTCACTTTGACAAAAAAATTATTTTGTCCCTGTAAAATAATGTTATTTATTTTTAATTTAAAAATATAATCTTCTCTAAAATATTCAATTTCATGAATTTACCTAATTTTCCTAACATAATGTCACAAAAGAAACTCAAATTACATTATTAAAATACTATATTTTTAATAAAAAATTAATTTAAAACAAACTAATGCCTAATGGTTATTTTCATGGAATTAATTATATGACATTTAATCAAATGAGACTATTTTTAATTTCATGAAAACTAGAACTAAACATATCAATTAGAATAATTGATTAAAATAGAATTTCAAAAAAATGTTTTCATTTGATCAAAAAGAAAACCATGTATATCAAAATTGGTAGACATAATGTTTTTTGTTTTTAATCATATTTTTAATTTAGTTATAATAAATAATAAATATATATTCAATAGATAAAAAATGTTTCATAAGTATACATATTATTGATATTTGGAGTATGAATCTTTACATATGTAAATATTATATTTTATTTTATGAATATAAATTTATTATCATTATGATCCATGCTAGAACAATAATGTTTTAGTATATTTGGAAACATGGATACATAAAAAATGGTTACATAAATGATATAAAATAGATTCCACTTAGTTATTAATAAATATCTCCCATAAAGGATATATCTTAAAAAAAATTATTCATTTCCTTGAAATATGTAAACATAAGAAAGTGAGAGCTCAGATAATTAGTAACTGTAGACGATGGAGATATCAATCATTGATCATAAGTATAAAAATCAAAAGCTTAAGGTTATGAGAATACGGTTTTATAATTTTACATTCATATCCAAAAATACATATAAACATGATTCATGAATTAAATCATGGAAACTCATATGACCTTACTCATAAATTGATCCAATAACATAAGCCATGATAATATTACCTAGGCATAATAGATGTGGATGTTTTTCAATGAACCATTCCACATTATTTATTGTAATTTATTGACCCTTTATTATTAAAATAATGTTTTTTTATATTAATTTCAAAATTATGTTAATTTATTATTTAATTGTTAATATAATTTGTTTTGAGTAAATTTGTAGTTTATTCATTATATTAATCATTTTAAAATAATTTATAAATTATTATTTTTTTTTAGAATTGATGTAATATTCTTTTGTTTTGTAAAAATAATAATTCCTCATTTTTTTGTACTAATTATTATGTTATTTTAATTGTTTTTTTTCATTTATTTATTTTTCATTACATTTGAATTTATTCATCAATTTAATTAATTTCTTTTATTTTAAAATTAAAAAATTTCAATTTTATAAAAAATCTATAAATAATTAATCTTAGTTTAAAAATATAATTCTTTTCTTTTAATATTTTAAATAAAGATTTTATTTAATAATAATAAAATGCTATGATTATTTATTTTTTATTCAGATAATTAATTTATTATTTAATTAACATATGAAAACAACCTTAAAACATTTTTTATTGTTTTATGTAAATTATTTATGATAAAAAATATTAATATGTATTAATTATTTATTGAATAATTTTTAATTAATATTATTCGGTTTTTAGCTATTTAAAAAATATAAAATGAATTTCTATTTTCATTGTTTTTTATTTCATAATTTATAATTAATTAGATGGAAATGCAGTAACAGTTGGAAATTATTTTAAAATTTAATATTTTTTCTTTTTTTTTTCTTTTTTTTTATGTTGTAGTTGGACCCCCAACCACCACTTTCACCCAATTGTGGTCCCCAATAGTGGCTCGAAACCTATCATTGCATCCCCAACAGTGGATCAATCACCCACCACCAAATTTATCCATTATTGACCACTTCCCACGTAGACTCCCAACACATCATTGTCTAATGGGGGTTCATCCAAAAAATTTCTCCCATGAAACTGCATAATCCTTTTTCCCACCAGTGGCCACTCCTCACTCACTGGTAGCCATAATTGCTCTTCTAACCCAACACGGCTCTCAACGGATCAACACCCACCACCACAACCCAACAAACCACCTTAAGCCACCAGATCCATTACACATTCAACGATGACTTCAAGAGTCATTGTTTTAACACCATCCAAATGTCGGACCCACCACCTTTTCCTTCCATTCACAATATCCAATTTCCATCTACTGCAGAAACATTCATACAAATTCAATCTAGAGAACCAGATTTATTGCAAATCAAAACATTTAATTGTCCATTGGATGAAAAATTTTCAGAAACCACCACACAAATAATAAAAAATCCATAATAATCACAATTTTTATAAAATTTGAACATCATAAACTTCAATCCATCCCCACCCCTACTGAAACAAATATCCACTATGTCCTCTGACTAAACCATGAGGGGAAAACAACGAGTGCTCCAGATCAAAATCCACCATCCACTCTCAAAACACCACTAAGATGATTGAAGGATCACATCACCATATCAATACACAAAAACAAGCCACATTCTCCATTGATAAAGCATGAGATAATATCCTCTTGGATCCACTGAGTTCTTCCCTCAGGTTGAATCCCCCGAACCCATTCTACATTCCCTTGTGCTTTAACATGCACCCCCATCTCCTCTCTCCCCACATAACCCCTCCCCCAAAAAACATCCTTCCATTCTATCTATCATTTACATCATATTTTATATATTTGTTTATATAATATAACATATATGTACAAATAATAAGTAGTATCATATATATAAATTATTCATTAAATATATTTTATAATATTAAATAATATATATATATATATTTAATAGTTATAATATATACATAAATAAATTATAAATAATTATTATTATTTATAATCATTTCATCTGAAATATATATATTATTAATTTTAGTAAAATTATAATATATTTACATTTAAATAAGATAATATTTATAATGAATATATATATATAATTATTCTTAAAACTATTTGATGAATTTTTTTATTGTTTGTCACAGGGGGCTGAACATGATTGGTGTCTGATGGTAATGAGATCATGTGAATTTATGAGTAGGTAAAATGCTTGTTGAAAATTTTGGATAATGATTCAATGGGACTTCTTTATGACTAGTTATGTGAGCATCAAGGGGAGACACATGGATTTCATGCGTGTTTTTTAGTTTCATCATTACATTTTTTTAAATAAGTTTAGAATCCTATGATATTTTTTTAATCCCTATACATGGGAACTATATCAAACAAATGGATATGGGAACCCTTCCTCTATTTATCATCTTTAGACTCATTGTTTTCGTTATTTCAATAATCTATAAATATCAGTTTGAAGTTCTTTATTATTAAATTAATTTTTATGTTTGGGTGTCCTTTCATCTTAATTTCATGTTATGATATAGAATCTATAGTAATGGACATCTAATTTCTAGGGCTTGATTCGAGTAGTGAAACCTGATGTTACCCAGATATCTGATCATCAATATGATCATCTTTATTTTCTTATCCTATGAATATTGTGAATATGAATTAGGGTGATAGAGTGTTATACCTTAAATATTAATGGTTTTCTAATGTCTCACCTCATTTATTTTCCCCATAGATTCTCATTTTATGAAACTGATCTTATGAGTTAGGTTTTGTAATATAATGACCTCAACATGATCATTCAGGCATATGATTCTTCCTATATATGATGAGTCTGTTGAGGGAATCATTTTTCAATATAAAATAATTCAGGATCATTAATGAAATTTAGATTTTGAGAGTATGTATTTTAGGTTCTACATGAGTGCCATCTGATTCATTGGTATTGTATTGAGTTAATTACCAGTTTTTGTTTTAAATCATAATAAGATCAATGAAGAGATGTTGAGGTTGGGTCTATATTGACTTATATTTGTTCATATTGACCTTACTTCTTGTCATTTTATGTACTCATGTTATTCATTTTTTTTCAGTTTCATTTGTTATTGTTATAAACTATTTAATCACAATCACTGATAATTTCAAATTTGATTTATTTTTTTCTTTTATTATTGTAAACTTTCAAAATTTCAATGTAGAAAAAGATTTTTACATACCAATATTGAATTTGACAATGATTCCTCTAGAGAGACCCAAAGGTTAGAAAATATGATATATTTTAGGTCTTATAAATGTATCTTTGATTATCCTAACAATAAAGAAAACCACCAATTTTGGATCCAATGCTGGTGAAGAATCATATACCTTAGTTTTTTATCCAATAATAATAACAATAATAACAACAAAACTATGATATGAATACATCAACCCTCATATAATTATGATTAGTGTATTTCATATTTAATTAGTTAATAGTTCGATATTTCTCATTAAAATTATTTATAAGAAATAATTGAGAAATTTATGGTGGATATGAGTCAAAAAACATTATATGATGTAGTTAAACAACATAATGAATATTCATACCTTTTCCCTGAGTTCTATGTTGCAGAACTAGTGTTTCCTACTTTTTATATTGAAATACAAATGGGTTCAAGGTTATAGATTCAGGATCCACTTGATGAGGAAGAATTCAAGAGATGAAAGGAGATGGAATTGGATGAAATTCAAAATGTTGAGTATAATATGAGATATCATTTTATTTATTGCACTTTATTTGATTATTTTTGGAGTTTCACTTTGTCAAATGATATTTTTTTAACTAAATAATACTCCAATAGAAAAAATTCATTCTTTTTACTAGGAGGAAACCAAACCATAGGTGGTGTGTTTTAATGTTATGTTAGAGGATGTTGAATACCTCATTCCTACCACAAACATACCCCCAAAAGAACTGAATCCTATTTGTTAATAAGAAGATGAACATATTATGGGAGTTTATACTTTTATTGATAATGTATTCAAGTTTTTTAATACTGGAACTTTTGATGTTAATTCTATTGTTTATTTTCCAAGCGTAAATATTTCTAATTCATAGTTATTTATTGACTTCTTGGAAATCCTTGACAGATAACTTGAGATTAAGAGTATGAACATTATGAATAACCAACAGTTTAAGATTAGTCGATATTGTAATATATAGGTTTATAAGTAGATGTTGAAACATTTTTTCTATCTAAGAAGAAATAATTTATGAGACATCACTAAATGAAAATATTTTTCATCCAATTCTATCCTCCCAACCTATGAACAACCAACATCAAGATAAAGATGGAGGGTTGTACACCTAAATTGTTTTACCTTAAACATATCAGAAGAGGCACTTCACGTACAAGGAGACAAACATGAATGATCCCAGATAATGGGTATTCTAAAAACTATATGTCACTAAAGGTGGAATGAATAGACCATGATTCTTATTGAGAATGATGCCACATACACCATTATATTGGGGTTGATCCATTAATTATCTTATTGTGGACTGTCCAAATATTTAACTCCTTTTTAGGTTTATCCAAAGATTATATTCTTTCATTTAATGATTTATTTTATTTATTAATAATATTTTAATTTGTGTTGTTTTTTTAGTAGGAAAATAATAATGTAGAAACTCCAGGATTAAAGTAGTCAAGGCCTAATGGAATTTCTCATTGGATTAATTGGATAACACTTCTTAACTCACCCAATGGTTTTATTTCACGTAGATACCTAATTCATGAATTTTAATGTTAATATATTTATATATTTTAGGTACTTGAATAGAGTATCTAGAGTTTATACACAAAACAACATAGGGGGTAAATTTAAAAAATACGAATTTTTACTACACTAGGTAGTGATTTTTTTACACTACCATTTTCTATTATTTTCACTTTTTTAAATAGACTTCTACGTGTGTGGGAGTGCTCGTAAATGTTTTCAGAAACATACGAGTTTATTTTCTTGATTTTTTGTTATCCTAATAGAATATAATGAATTTAATATTATGTTCATCTTCAATGTAAAACGTTATTTTACCCATTTCATTCACTTTCATTTTACTACTACAGTAAAAAAGGAATTTTCATGAAACTTTTTGAAATTCAAGGGATAGTTTTTCTACATATAAAAATTCACCACATGAACTTTTTAAAATATTTTTTGTACTTGTTTTATTCTAGTAGCCTATGGGGATCAAATTATTTATATTTTCTCTTTTTTTTTATTTTTTGTGGAAAAAATCTTTTGAACTTACCTACTACCCCCTCAAAATCCTATAACTATTATACTTCAGATATTTTTTGAAATACGTTGATTACCATTCAATGATTCAGTGTTGGGGAAGATCATGGGTTTTATGTGTAGGATAGAGGGGTCTTTTTATGAGTAGTTGTGCTTAAATTTAAGGGACATCATTTTCCCCATAATTTTTTTAATAAATGTAATAAATATTTCAAGATAAGAATTTTCCATAAAAATTTTGAATTTCTATTACAACCTGAGTGTCCATTGGCTTCAATTTTCACCTAGATTCCATTCTCCCTAGAGTATGACAACTTTCTATTTAGTGAGGTTTTCAATAAATTTTGACGTTGTAATGGATGTATGATTTTTGAGTGGTATTACACACTATTTTTATGAATATAATTATTAGGAACATAGAAAGGGAGATATATAGGATATATATTTAAGGAAATATGTTCATATGATTTGGGAACTATAAATATCAAATAAAAACTATGCGACTCAACTTTTGAAAATAAAAAAAATCACATTATGGAGCCAAGTGAAATGTTACTCATATAATCCCTTTGAAATGGCTGTGAAATGAAAAAATTGATTCCCACGGTGAACTACCGAGGCTCTAGGAACTAGGTGTGTGTTTTTCCCTCTGTATATATCAAATTCTTTAATCTTTAATGTTCATTACACACAATCATAGATGTGTAAAATTTAAAAACAAATAATGTGCCTAGTAATAAAAAAATATTTAATTAAGGTGAAGGGAAATTTTAACCCAGATATAGAATGGAAAAATAGAATTTTATGAATATCATTTGAGTTTTATTAATAAATTGACAAAAATTGATTTTTGTAACATCATACAATTTTCAAATTGATGGTTTCATTTGTTAAGGATATAATTCCACTTTAACTAATATTTCATCCCTCATATAATTTTATCTTCATGTGGAATTCATGTAGAACTATATAAAGCTTCATATAGGAGGCATGACATCATTAATAGTTAATTAATTGGTGATTCCTTGATTTCTTGGGTGTTTTTTAATGATTGGAATGTCATTCTCTGAACATTTCATTTCGATAACCAACATTTAATTATATTCCCATTATTTTAAAATCCTAGATATTCTCTTTTTAAACTAAATATATATGATTGTACCTTTTATTTTATAAAGTCAAAAAGAATGCATTTTTTTAAGAGAAAAAAAATTTATGTGTGGGGAGTTTTATATGGTTTTTTACAATCCACTTCACCACTTCATTTTTTTTGTAGTTTATTGAATTTTTTTAAATTGTTTTATGCTATTCATTTTAAAATATGGTTAATTTTTAGTTTATTTTTCAATAAAATGACTTTTCCTATTAATTTATATTTCATTGGTAATTTTATTCATTATTGAATAATTTAAATTTAATTAATTATTTTTTTACATTCATTTTTTATTCATTTTTTGTTTAAATATGAAATTTTATTTTTTAATTATTTTAATTCTCTTATAATTTCTGTAATTAATTTATCCCACTATTATATGTTAAATACATTTAGAATTCTTCATCAATTTAATTAATTAATTAATTTGTTTATAAATAAAAAATTTCTTTCTCTTTTGAAACATTAAATTATTATTTTACTTTTAACGATTAATTATATTCATTTAATATTTTAAAACTCTGTATTTGTTTAATAATTTTATAACTATTTGATTACATGTTTTTTCTTTTGATGAATAATTTATTATTTAATTAATTTTAAAAACTGATTTTATATATTTTTTATTATTTTAAACTAATTTTTATGTTTTTAAACATTAATATGGATTTTTAAATTGTTTAATAATTTATAATTAATATTATTTTATTTTTATCAGTTTTAATTTTTGAATAATATTTCTAATTTTTTAATTTTTTAAAAATTTACATTTAATTTTCTCAAATATCATTAACAATTGTAAATAAATTTAACTTTTATTCTTTTTTAATTTAATTCACTTTTTGTATAATTTTTAATTTTTTTTGTGATTTTGTTGGACCACAAGATGCAATATTCACCTACATTGGGACCAATTAGTGGTTCCCAACCCACCATTGGAGACCCCCCAATGATAGATCATTCACCCACCACAATTTTCATCCACTATGGGCCACTTCCAAAGGTGACTCCCAACCCACCATTGGCCGATGGTTGGTCATCCAACCTTCCACTTCCAATACTCATCACCATCCTGAAAACACTTTAATGGAACCCCTCACTCCCCTCTAACCATCATCTCTCATCCAACCCCCTATTGATTTTACTATATCATCACCCAATTCCACTACCCGAAACATCTCCTCAATCCACTGCCACTATTTCACTTACAATGGTGACTTTTAGAGTCATTGTTGCATTGAAACCCCTCCATAAGACACACCAACATTTTCATCCATCAACCATTTCCGAAGATCCATCCACTATAATCTACATCAAACCACCACAAATCAGAGAAAAAAATTCACTAGAAATCAATACACAAAACTAACCACTGGATGAACCTGATATGACCACTTATATACCAATAATAAGAAGCCACCAAAAATCATAGAGCTCAGAAGAGAAAACATCAGAATACCAAACCCAATGCCACCCTTACTACTAATGATAACCACTAAATCTCCTAAATGATCCTTTAGGGGAAGACACTAAGGTTACAAGATCTTAAGACACCATCTGTAATCAAACACCATAGACCCAGAAAATGGAAAAAGCTACTGTAGATTTCCACCAAAAGAAACTAGTGTCATTAGTGTTGAAGGATGAGATAATAAACTCCTTGTTCCACTGAGTTAAGTCTCTTATTAAATGTATTAAACCCACTCCCCATTTACATGTACTCAAACCCATTCCCCCTTATCCTATCTACCCAACCACCCACCTCTGCTCGACCACAAATGAACACCCCCTCCCCCTTCTTTCTCTATTTTATTTTATAATTTTATAGAATTATTTATATAATATAACATATATAATATATATATATATATAATAATAAGTATACTTATATATATAATATTAAGTACATATATTTTATAGTAGTAAATATTACTAAATAGATATAATAAGTATTATATATATTAATAAAAATATAATTTTTAAATAGAAATATATATTTAACATATATATTTTAATATTAAATTTTGGACTATGTGAATATGTGTATATCTCAATATGTAATTTTATGGATATATATATATATATAATTTGATAAAACATTCTGAAATGTTTTATATTTTTTGGAATAGTAGGAGATGAACAGAAACTGTTTTCAATGGAAATGAGATCATTGAAAAGTTAAAGGGGTTATAGAGGTCATTTTAATGTGGTTTTTATGTTCATAGGGAGTTTATTGAATATTGGTTATGAGAGCTTCATGTGGTAGAATATTGATTTCTGGCTTTTTAGATTGTTTCATCAAACCATTTTTTATTATTAGTAGTGAATAATATGAGCATACTCTCCTCATGTTATATTATCCATGGACATGAGAATGGTCACCAAAAGTTGGATATGTATACCCTTCCACTCAATTTCATCTTCTCCATCATTGTTTTCAGATTTTAGGTTGTTTGTAAATTCTATGTGATTTTATATTTTGTCAATTTTATTTTGATAATAGTTTGTTTGTTATTATTGGTACCATGTTATGATCATGAATCACAAGTAATATAGAGATAATTATCTTGAATTGATTAAGGTAGTGAAACCTGATAAAACATGTAGAACTTATCTTTATTGTGGTTATCTTCATTTTCTTTTCATTAGCTGGTTGTGACTGTGAATTACTATGACCGATAGTGAAACCATTAATAGGAATCAGTTTCTACTATAATGCTTAATTTTTTTCCCCTTACATTATCTTTTTTTTTCAAATTGATATTTTTATTTGTGTTCTACAATTTTATGATCATAGAAGGATCATTAATGATTGTGTGAATTTCTAGATTGGATGATTTAGTTAACTAATTCGTTTTGAAATCTTGAGGAATTCTTAATCAATGAAAATCTTCAATGTTTGAGTAAAAACATTTTATGTGATATGGGTGTTAATTTAGAGTTATATCCCCTTCATTTAGTTAATTTAGAGTTTTTTATTTTATTCTTAATTATCTCTATGAGGATATGTTGAGGCCGGATCATCCTGGATATGGCCTTATTCATCCCGACCTTCTTCATTGCCTATCTGAAATTTCATGTTATTTATTTTTTTCTATTTCCATTGCTCTTGTAATACACTATCTCACCACAGTCAACAAGATTTTCATCTATGTTTTTCTATTTTTTTTCTTTGTATTCATTAGTATTTTTAGAAAATTACATAATTTGAGGAAATACCACTAGGAAATTCAACACTACTTACTTGAGAGTAATGCTCTGGTAATCTATTATGATATATCCTTGGAATTCTAAATGTTCATTTATCCATCCCCACGGAATGACACCATCATATTCTGGCACATCTCTCAGGGAACCAACGTTTTCTTTAGTGGTTTATTAATTTTTTATTAAAAACAAAATAAAAATAGAAACTAAAAAACATAAAAAATTGAGGAGACCACCTCTACCATCAGAATAATGTTTTGGGATTCATGTATACTAAATTAGACAATAGTAATACATTTATCATTATGATTATTTTGCATAACTAATTGATGTGTTTAGAGAATTTTAGACCATAATTTTTACACTATTTCAATTAGTTCTAGGATTAAAAACTGGTGCTTCCATCATTTTATATTGAAATAACTTTCGATTCAAGGATGAAGATGAATATTCCACATTTTGAAGATATTTTTCAAGAGCTGATAGGATGTTGAAAGATTAGTTATTTAAGAAGTTGGGCATAATCAGGAAGATCATTTTATTTCCATCGCATTATATAATGATTTTTTTTTTCCTGACATGAATAATTATTTTTACATGAAGAAATAGATTCATTCAACATAATACATTCACTTCTTTTTCCATAGTGGAAACCATACGAGAGGTGGTGATTTTTTATGTGATGATAGAGGAGGTTGACTACCCATATGACACCACAAAAATACTCCTAGGATAATTTACTACTCTTGGAGATGAAAAATCTGAACAAATTAAGGGAGTTGACAATTTTACAAAACAAAATGTCAATAGTTTTAATAGTTCTTTTTTTTGAAGTAGATTATAATGTTAAATTTCTATATTTATATATTAATTATTCATATTCATTTTATTACTTCATGGATGACCTTCAGGGAACCAAACAAGTGTCTGAGTTGGAATATTATGAATTCTGAACTATTAAATATGACCTTTTAGAGATGTGTATAGGTTATGTAGTAGATTATAAAGTAGTTTATATTTTATAAAAGTAAATAATTTATTGGAAAAAATTAAAAGACAAATATAAACTTATAATTCTATCCTCACAACCTATAAACTCCCATCCTCATGTTGGAGAAGGTGGACAATACCCATATATCTTTTTTTCTCCTCAAACACTCAACAACAGTTTCATAACATCTAATGAGATGGACACTAATAAATTTGGAGAAGGTGTATTCCAAAAAATTCAAGTAGGTAATGTTTGAATAAATCAACCATGTGGGGTCTTGGGAATGAATGCATATAACCCATCAGAGTGGGGTTGATCCATTGAATTTTTACCTTTGGAAATTCAAAACACAGTACATATTTTTGGGTTTATAGCATGATTAACAGGTTTCATTTTATAAATTATTTTATTTATTCTTTCTTTTTTAATTTGTGATTTTTTTCTCTGTAGGAAAATATTTATGAAAAAATTACATGTGTAATTAAGTCAAGCCCTAAGGAACGACTCATTTTATTTATAGTATAAAAATCCAAAACTATATATTTGTTTGTATTTCACTTGGAGATCTAACTCTATATTTCTAATTATAATCTGTTTACATCTTGTAGGTACATGATTGGATCAGGGCGAGTACCTTCAAGAATAAAATATAGCGAGGTATCACTATAATAATGAAGATCATCAATATTATAAAAGTGATTGTCTTTACACTCTAATTTTCATTTTGTTTCACTGTGTATTATAGGATAATAACTTTGGGAGAATACACCTGATTTTTTTTAAATTGATAATTTATTTTCTTTATTAGGAGTTACCTTGCTTGAATATATGTAATTGGAAATTAATTTGAACAAAATTATGAAATCTTCTTTCATACATTTCATTCAAATTCAATTTACTTCCAATGTGTAAAATTACATATCATGAATATTTTTAAATTTAATGACAAATATTTTTTTATATAATTTCATAGCATGAACTTTATAAAAACATTGAAAAATTTTTACTAGTGATTTATAGTGGTGTTAAATTTTGTTTATTTTTTCAGTTTTTCATTTTTTTCTATTTGGAATAAAAACTTTTGAATTTCCCTTCTACCCAGTCACAATCATTATATTGCAAAATTTCCCATATAATTGTAACTAAGATATCTCCTACTTAGAGATTCGATAATACGGATAATGTTGGGGTATATGTGTGGGGAGAGGGGCCTTTATATGTGTATTTGGTATTAAATTATAGATACTTTTTTTAAAAAAAATTGAAAAAAAGTGTCAAATTGTTTCCAATTTCTTAAATTACATTTAATATTTAAATTGTTAGAAACCTAATGGTATATTACATTAAATATTAACCAAAATAATTTCATGCACAAAGGATGAAAAAATTATAGTAATTGAGGGTTATAGTGAATTTTAATGTTGATGGGGATATATGATTGCTGATTTGAGTTACATACTATTTTTATGAATATTATGTTTTGAAACTAAAATATTATGTGTTATATGATAGATATGTATGGGAATATGATCATAAATTTTGTAAAATATATATATTTACTCGATCCTAGTTCTCCCATCATTTTTAAAAAAAGTAAATAATCACATTAGGGATCCAACTGAAATGGAAATTTTATATTCCCTTTGAAACAAGAGAAAAATGGAAAAATGGGATTCCATGGTGAACATTTGAGACTCTAGGAAAATGAACTATGTGTTAGCCTCTATAAATATAAAATAATATAATATACATAGTAATATACACACATAAGTGTTTGGGTATAATTCAAAAAATAATAATGATGTTCCATGTTGTAAAAAATGGGTTCATTATGGTGAGGGTATTTTTGATGCCAGAAGAATAAAGGTTCAATTGATTTACGTAATGATTATTTATATTGTATTAATAAAGCTATAAAAATTATTTTTGGAACCTAAGAGAATGTGTTTATTGAGGTAGCCTTTTGTTGAGGTTTTAATTTCATTTCATCTATCTTTTCATCACTCATTGAATGGAACTTTAATTGGAATTGATGTACGATAGTAGGCAGCATAATATAAGATGCATGAAATCTTATATAATGATTGAATCTATTTTTCCATGATAACTTTTGATTTTTTTAATCTAGGTAGGACATTCTCCAAAAATATCATTTAGATAACCTAGATTCAGTTTTATATCTCTTCTTTTAAAAGTCTACACATTCCCTTTTATAATAAACAATGACAGATCAGAAATTCAATATTTTAAAGACAAAAAAATATTTTTTGGGGAGAAACAATCATTTAATATTGAAATAGTTTAATATGTTTCTTTATCAATGCTCTTTGCCACATAATTATTTTTATTTTCACTTGTGTACTTTTTTATTGAAATTATATATTTTGTTTATTAATTTCGAAATTTTGAACATTTTATGGATTAATTGTAAAAATAAATATTTTTTTTGAAAATATATATTTTATTTATTATTATTGTCATTTTTTAATAATTGATATTTAATTAATTTTTTATTTTTATACATTAATTTTTCATTCTTTAGGATTTATTTGAATAATGTTTATTTTATTTTAAATTATTTGAGTTATTATTTTAGTTATATAATAATAATTTTCCTATATTATAGATTCATTAATTATTGATTTATTCATCAAATGAATTAATTTAATTTTTATGTTTTTTATTAATTATATTTCAATTATGTTTTTCAAAAAATAAAAAATTATTTTATGTTTAATATTTTAATTATTTTCTCTTATTATTCCAATACTCAGTATTATTTAATAATAGTATAATCGTTTAATTATTAATTTTTTATACTAATGATTAATTTACTATGTATGTAATTTAAATGAAACTAAAATGAAATGTTTTTTATTATTTTCAAAAATATGTTTTTGAAAAATTGAAATATTAATTAATCTTGTTTGATTAATTTACAATTAATAATAAGGGTTTTATAAATATTAAAATGTGTCCTACTATTATAATTTAATTTTTTTAAATTGATTAATTTATAGTTCATCATATTGACTTTCATTAACAATTATTAAATAATCTAATTGTTAAATTATTTAACTGGTTTGACTTTTTTTGGTTCCACTATTGGACAACGTGCTGCCAACCTCACCCACTGTTGGGTCAAATGGTAGCCCCTAAGCGACTATTGGAAAACCCCCAATGGTGCATTATTCACCCACTTTCAAATTCATCAACTATTGACCACTATCAATGGTGAATACCAACAAATTTTTGGCCAATGGATCCATATATCCTTTCTCTCCACACACCGACCTCCATCATTACCCCCTCCTCTACTCCTGATGGATCCTCGTCACTCACCATCTTCCACCATCGCTTGTCTCACCCATCTATACTTTTATCATGGCACCACTTTATACAACTTCCCAACACAACATGATAAGTCACCTCCCCCATTTCACATCCAACTGTGACTCTTTTAGTCATTTCTCTTCCACGAAACCACCGTAAGACTCAACACCATTTTTATCCTTCCACTAGTTCTTAATCTCCATCAACTGCAATCGACATTAGACCCTCACAAATCACAAACCCATCTTCATTTCAAATCAAAACATTAAACATACATCCTAATGAGCCTGATCTGGACACCACCACACAATGAATAAGAATACCCCAAAAAATAATCGATTTTATAAGATCATAACATTATAAGTCCAACCACGCTGCCACCCATGCTTCAAATGAGAACCACCAAATCCTTTGGTTGAACCTTCTAGGGAAAACACCATGACTATTGGATTTGAAGCTGTCATCCACTAAGAATACTCCACCAATTTGATTTAAGGACCATGCCATAGTCAAATTCTTCCTGAACAAACATGTTATAAAATTAGTGAAGGCCAATATGAAGATATCCTAGAGTTTTTATGTCCCCTATGGAATAATATAAACCCACTTCCCATTCCCTTATTCCAAAACTTGCACCCCCCCCCCTCTTTTGAGAGACCAAAATCCTGACGTACATGGACATTACATTACTTTTTCAGAATACATAATACATGACAAAAACAGACACCCAAAGACCGTATTAGTTTACTGTCTTTGGAAACTCGGAACGTAATGTTCTAATCATGGTGAAAGATCCTCAATATCTCCCATAACGATCTTACCCTTTTTGTTTTATTACCTAAAACCTATATTTATATCCTAGTGAAAAGAAAACATAAAAAGGGTGAGCTCAAATGATCAGTAAGGGTAAATATAGAGAGAATAAAACAATCCATAAACATTTGAATGTAGAAACTTTAACAAAAAATCTAGACATCAAAATCATGAGAAAAGACATAAATCTTGGATGTTCGTAAGTCATATATCATAAAGTAACATCAATCATGATAAAATAGTATGGGAATAAAACATGTAATTTGTGGAAAACCATTAAGCAAATGATATGATTTCCATAGTATCCAAGGAATTGCTGCAAAGACCATCTATGTGGAAAAAGTCCCTTTCTTAATTGAGTTCACTCCTCATTCCAGTCCTGTATCACTGAACCGAATTAACTTACCATTCCATCCATCTCTATCTCAATAGATATAAATCGTTACATAATTCATTGGAGAGAGACATAGGTCCCACCCATCTCATAATGAAATCATTCTTACTTTTTCCACAACATAAACTTAAATCATTCATCACAACCCAAATAATAAAATGGGTTTCATAAACATCATCCCATCATAACGCAATCCATATAAAACAAATGGATATAATTTCATCATAAGAGAAGTGAAAACATGTAAATCATAGATACATTATACATGAAACATACACATATGAAAGTAATGTCATCTTAGATGAAAAATGGGTTTGATAAAACACTTGAAATGAATTCTTGAGGAAAATATCCTTTATTCTTCAAAATATTTTTCTTTTCAAAAAATGACATGAAATTTTAAAAGAAAAGGATTTTGTTGAAAATTTTCATGAAATCTTGTCAAGTAAGCTTCATGAAAATAAGGCATTATAAAACCTTAAAAATCTGCTCATTCCATATAAGTTAAAAAACATTCTTCTCATACCTTTGCCGAAAAAGTCAAAAAGTACCTTGTATGGAAAACAAAAGAAAGATTCCTTACATTCCAAGTAGTAAAAGTCAAAAATGGGTAAAATGACATTATAAATTCATGAAACCATTTTTAGAAAATAGGGACATCAATGATATATATAACCCTAGTAAATACTTATGAATAAACAATCTCGGATAAAAATGAGATTAGAAAAGTTATCCCTTACCTTATTTCCAATTTCTTATGTATGTGTACGAGACTTCTGTATAGTGGGTCTAAACATATTATTAACTTGTAACAAAACCATAATAATATTTATGATATCATATATGATTCACTTACGACTTTATATTATCTTTTCATTTGTCAATTCCATGTTAAAACAATTTTTTGGGTAAAATAGTTTCATTTATCATCCGTGTTTTGACTTGTAATTATTAATATGACTACTTAGATCATGATTACTTAATTTAAGAATATAAATCATGATTTATATATAATATATATTCAGAATATACATATATATAATAGATCGATAAATGGAAATAAATACACCATTCATGGAGATGGTAGGCCGTACGTACGCATGAACGATGTTTTTCTTTTCCTTATTGAATTGAATAGAATTAAGTTGATGACATACATATATATATATATATATACATTAATATATTAGAATTATTATGTAATGTATTCCATGATTACTTATTATATATACTTTATTATCATTCTTGAATTGTTAACATGGAAAATGAATCTCATCGCGTCGTGGAGACGATAATCCGTACATACACACGAGCGATGATATCGCTCCCATATTTATTGAATGGTATTGGAGTGGATGATATAATATCATAGAATCCGTATGATGTTATAAAAATTATATATAGTTATTTTTTACAACATTATACCCTTCCAAGTAAGGTGGTGGTGGAAAAACTGATTACACCACGACGTGGAGACGGTATTTCGTACGTACGCACGCATGATGATTCATTTTCCCTAGGATGGATATAATGTTAAATATGGTTGTTTCATATTTATAATAATATATAATTATATAATTAATAGTGATTTTATTACTTTATAATGAATCAACTAAATAAGTGGAAGTAGAAGAAGAAATAAACTTGAAAGAGTCGTTAGAAGAGATTACCTCTTCCTCGACGCACCTCCTTTAAACTTCTTCTTTGGACACTAGAGTTGGTCTTTTGAGAAGGAAATAACCTCTATGATGTAACTAGAGAGGTTGAGAAGAGAAATATTCAGGTTTTGGCTGAGCTTCAAGGCTCAAAAGGGTGTGAAGAGAAGAGGGAAGGGGTGTCCTTTTTATAAGGGAGGAGAGGGGCACCTTGGGAAAAACTTAAAATATTATTTTATAATAAAGTGATATTAGGTTTATAATAGCTCCAAATTGATTTATATCTATGATAATGTGGGGATGGGTCGGAATCCTCTAAACCAATAAGTTTTAGACAAGTTTAGGTTACTATTTTAACCTTATCATTTAGATTTAACACTAAGTTAAATAATTTAAATTTTACTGTGTCTTCTATTTTTCAAACACTACATGGTTAATAAACTGACTATAACAAGATAAAAGAACCCAACTGGTTCATTATTAATATATATAACCTTATCTGAGTCATTTTTCCGAACCTTAGATTTTTAAGAATATAATAACAATTAATAATAGAATATTTTTTTTAAAACTTATTTTATGTCAATTTTGACCCTATTAGGTAATTGATTTTTGGGAAAATCATAAAAGCATGATTAGTTTTAAATAAGTTTATTAAATAAATAATAACATTTTATATTAACCTATAAAATTAGTGGAATTCATAAAAAGTCTCAAATTACATTTATTTGGGTATTTATAATATTATTTATTTGAATATTTCATTATTTAAGTAATTAATGCATCACCATTGTGTCATAAATAAATTAAATTATTTAATGTCTAAAAATTATAAATAAAATACCATTAGGTGGGAAATAAGTTTATCTTTATAGTGAATATTTATTGTAGAATTTATCTTCTATATAACACTATATTTAAAATGTTTTAGTTACTAAACTTTGATTTTAACTATCTTAACTCTTCATTAAATAAAATAATAATAAATGTCTTAATCTAATCAAAGTGAACCTAAAGGAAAATATTTTATTTCTAATGTTGTTGTAGGTCGAATTACACTTATCCAATAGAATTAGGACATGTGTTACGGTAATAATAATATCATTTTTACCCTTAATTACCCGATTTACATTTAACCGTGGTATATAAAAGTAAAAAGTTACCATTCACCAAATATTATTTTTACCTTATTGAACCAAATTTTACTTCATGATATTAACCATGTCTCTCGGTGTTTCGAAATTATACTCACAGAAGCGGTAAAATTATGTTTTATGTAAATTTTTCATTTCTCCTAGGAGGTGGGTTAATGACGGTGAAAAGTTCAATAAACTATTTATATATCTGAAATTATTAAAAAATGACTCCAATGAATTAAATTGAATATATATAGTTATTTTGTTTCAACTTTTACCTAAAATAAATTTAAATAAAATAAATAATTATTTAAATAAAAATTTTGTTTTTAAATATTAACCTAGTGTTTTCACTATTCATCAAAAATTGAATGTTTTCTGAAAAATACAAAAAATTCAACCTAGGATAATTTCGATACTCCTAATCCAAAAATGAAGCCTATTTTGATTGATACAATTTATAAAATTTCAAAAATGTTGGTATTACTATTCATAATGGCTAGTCTTTATAATATTTTAATAACATATCGTTGTTTAGTGAAACTCGGTATTGCGTACAACACACACTATCGTGGAAGGTCGCGATTGCGTGTAATGTATGCCAAGTCAGGGTTGAGTGTAGTACAAGACTCCATTGTTGTTGCGTATAATAGAATCCGACCATATTTAATTTATACATTGAATATATATATATACACACACTCAATGATGCGTAGAATAAAAACTATCAAACAAACTTGAAATTGTGTGTAACACAATCCAAGAATAGTGTTGCGTATACTGGAAGCTAATACGGTTTTGCGTATAGTGGAAGATAATCTTGGTGTATCATAAAACATAAGATATGAAAGAAATTAAAAATAATAAATCTCCTAAAATCTTGGGGTGTTACATTCTACCCCCCTTAAAATAAATTTCACCCTCGAAATTTTTAGGGGTTATAAATGGTTTATTACATGAGAGTTTCTTTCATAGAAACCCACATCGTAACAAAGAATACCAAAACTTATCTTTAAAAACTGAAGTTTGAAACGTAACAATTACCCAAATTTGCTACTCATTGGGTTTCCACATTGGATAACATAAGTGAAAATATGGATATGGAAGAAAAAATCTAACCATCAAGTTCTGATAGAGAGTGGTAGAGGACAATGCTATGAAAAATCCAACAATCACAAACCCATATATTTGTGATGATCTAAGGTACCATCTGATTCATCTGATATACGAGCACTATGACAACATTTTTGGTTTTCAATATCATTTCCCTAAAGTTGAAAATTTTGAATTAGAAGAAATAATTACTTGATTTTGGTACAATCACATTGTTGTTTGTGCCTTGAACAATTTCAACTTCATATCTTAAAGAAATTAAGTTTAATTTGTCTTCTGAGAAGTGTTAGCAGATAATGTGATAGAATGATAGGTCATTCCGTCTGTCTCAAACATAAGGTTAGAAAAAGTTTTCAAATATACATATGTCCATCTACGAGGAGGTTAATCATATATGATTTCAAAAATAGTCTTATACTTCATTTACCATAATGATTAATATAATAAAGCTAGTTTCTACTATCCAGGTTTTTCCTGTAGACCAGTGGTATGCGATAAAGGCCTGTCGTACTTTAGTTGTGGGTTCGATTCCCACAACCTTGTCTGACATGATGGGTTGTCTCTCGTCCTATGGGTTATCATTTTTCTAAAACTATACTATTATAAAATTCAAGAAATAATATCTAAAAACAAGTTCTATCCTTAAATAATACTATCTTATGTCCAACATAATCCATTCCAATCTTTAGGGTTATCCAAAATACATCTATCCAATCTCATAGTATAAAGGAAATAATTACAATAGTGTTCATATAACAAGCATGTGAATACCATCATTTATCTCTCATATATCATAAGATATATCTTGTTGGTCATATTCCAAACATGTGAATACCTTAATCATGTATTCATTGAAAAATCAATTACCATAGAACCTTAGTGAAAACATGAATGTTGTCAAAAATTAACTCATTCCACATAAAAAAGTCCCAAAATTTATATATACTCAAACTATGATATCACTTTGTCCTTATATCATTCATGAGCTCATGAATACTATCAAATTTTCATTTTCTCTTTATCCCTTCATTACACGCATATCATCTTCTTTCCAAAAATATTTGAATAACCATTCATGGTTACTATTACCATTCAACATATACTTTCAAATACATTAGAAAAAAATAGTGTAACAATCCTTAGATGTTTCTTTATTCCATAGTACCGTTAAATTACCTATACAACATAACTCTTGATAAACATACAATCATTCCACTGCCTTCTTAAAACATTGAACACGCTTCAAAACTTCTTTCATCTCATGTATAATTTGTAGTATAATCATCATCATCTACATAAATACTACCCATATGACCATGCTGATTCTCTTCATGAGATTTTCCCTTAGGGCATTGGTTTGCATAATTCCCATACATTCCACATTTAAAACATCGAATCATTTTTGATATAAGAGAAATAAAATTATCCTTCTCCATGGTGTAAACTAAACCCTTTCCTTTGCACTTAGTGGATTTTTGTCCTTGTTTTCCACACCCAAAGCATCTTTCAGTTCCTTTGAATCATTCTTTTTGATACCTCTTCCCACATGATTTACATGAGAGAAATTGAACTTTCATTCCTCTATGATCATCATGAAAATCCATCTTTCTTTTATTAGCTGAGTCATGAAACTTACCAAAGTTGAGATTATTGATCATATTATGAGATTGCTGATTAGGTATAATAACGATGTTTGGAGTTCCAAATCCCGTTTCATTTGGATTCTCATGAAGAATATCATTCAATTGTCCATCATATCCTCCATTATTGTGAATCTTCTTGTTTCCTTCCATGTTCTAAAACCCAAAAATAATAGTGTGAGAGGAAAAAATCATGTTAGGGAAAACAACATAATAAAGAGGGAGTACCATCAATATCTAACATCTTAGGTTAAATTCTATGATCGTTACCGTAATTTTAGGACTATAACATATACATATTCTTATCCTTAGGGACATCCCTAGACATACCATATAAATATCTCAACGGATTTCACTAATGTTTTCACATCTTAGTTTCAAAGGATAACTAAAACATCGCTCTGATACCAATTGTAGAGACCCAAATATTGATGTACATGGACATTAAATTACTTTTTCGGAAGAATTAATACATGAAAAAAACATATTCCCATAGACCGTATTAGTTTAGTGTCTTTTGAAACTCAGAACGTAATATTCTAATCATGAGGAAAGATCATCAACATCTCCCATAACAATCTTCCACTTTTGATTTTATACCTAAAACGTTTATTTATATCTTGAGGAAAATAAAACATAAAAAGGGCGTGCTCAAATGCTCAGTAAGGGTAAACATAGAGAACATAAAACAATCCACAAACATTTGAATGCAAAAACATGAACATAAAATCTAAACATCAAAATGTTGAGGAAAGACATAAATATTGGAAGTTAGTAAGGAATATATCATAAAGTAACTTCAATGATGATAAAATTGCATGGTAATAAAAAAGGTAATTTGTGGAAAACTATTAATCACATGATATGATTTCTATAGTATCCAAGGCATTGCTGCCAAGACTATCTTAGTGGACAAAGTCCCTTTCTGAATTGAGTTCACTCCGCGTTCCAGTCCCGTATCACTAAACTGGATTAACATACTGTTCCCAACATATCTATATAATGAGATATAAATCGTTATGCAATGCATTGGAGGGAGATATAGGTCCCACCAATCTCATAATGAAATCATTCTTACTTGTGCCACAACATAAACATAAATCATTTATCAAAACCCAAAGAATAAAATGGGTTTCATAAACATCATCCCATCATAACGAAATCTATATAAAACAAATGGATATCATTTCATCATAAAATATGTGAAAACAAGTAAATCATAGAGACATTATACATGAAACATACACATATGAAAATAATGTCATTGTAGATGAAAAATGGTTTTGATAAAACACATCAAATGAATTCTTGAAGAAGATATCCTTTCTTCTTCAAAATCATTTTCTTTTCACAAAATGCCATTCAATTTTAAAATAAAATGATTTTTTGAAAATATTCATGAAATATTGTAGAGTAAGCTTCATTAAAATAAGTAATTATAAAACCTTAAAAATCCACTCATGTTGTATAAGTTAAAAAAACATTCTTCTCATACTTTTGCCGGAAAAGTCAAAAAATACCTCGTATGGAAAACAAAATAATCTTTCCTTACATACAATGTAGTTAAAGTCAAAAACATGTAAAATCAATTTAAGCAGACATGAAACCATTTTTAGATAACCGGGACATGAATGATATATATAACCCCAGTAAATACTTACAAATAAACATTCTCGGATAAAAACGATATTGGAAATGGTATCCCTTACCTTATGTCCAATTTCTTTTGTATGTGTCCGAGACTCCTGTATAGTGGGTTTAAACATATTATTAAATTGTAACAAAACCATAATAATACTTATGATATCATATATGATTCACTTGCGACTTTATATTATCTGTTCATTTGTCAATTCCATGTTAAAGCAGCGCTTTGGGTAAAATCGTTTCATTTATCATCCGTGTTTTGACCTGTAATTATTAATACGATTACATAGATCATGATTACTTAATTCCAGAATACAAAACATGATTTATATATAATATATATTCCAAATATACATATATATAATATATCTATAAATGGAAATAAATACATCGTTCATGGAGACGGTAGGCCGTATGTACGCATGAACGCTATTTTTCGTTTCCTTATTGAATTGAATGGAATTAAGTAGATGGCATACATATATACATACACATAAATCCAGAAGCATTATTATTTCATATATTTCATTATTAATTATTATATATACTTTATAATCATTCTTGAATTGTTAACATGGAAAATGAATCTCATCACGTCGTGGATATGGTAATCTGTACGTACGCACAAGCAATGATATCATTCCCATATTTATTGAATTGTATTGGAGTTGATTATATAATATCATAGAATCAGTATTATGTTATAATAATTATATATAGTTATTCTTTACACCATTATACCCATCCAAGAAGGTGGTGGTGGAAAAACTGATTACACCACAGCGTGGAGACGGTATTTCGTAAGTACGCTCGCGCGGTGATTTCATTTTCTGTAGGATGGATAGAAGGTGAAATAGGGGTATTTCATATTTATAATAACAAATAAGTATATAAGTAATACTTATGTTATAACTTTATAATGAAACAACTAAATAAGAGGAAGTAGAAGAAGAAAGAAACTTGAAAGTGTCGGTAGAAGAGATTACCTCTTCCTTGACGCATCTCCTTTAAACTTCTTCTTTGGGCACTAGAGTTGGTCCTTTGAGAAGACCAGAACAACTATGATGTAACTAGAGAGGTTGAGAAGTGGAATTGGTAGAGTTTTTCTGAGTTTCAAGGCTCAAAAAGGTGTTAAGTGAAGAGGAAAGGGGTGCCCTTTTTATAAGAGAGGAGAGAGTCACCTTTGGAAAAACATAAAATATTATTTTATAATAAAGTAATAGTCGGTTTATAATAGCTCAAAATTGAGTTATTTAAAATATAAAGTGGGTATGGGTCTAAATCCTGTCATCCAATAGCTTTTAGACATGTTTTTGTTACTATTTTAACGTTATCATTTATATTTAATACTAAGTTAATCAATTTAACTTTTACCGTGTCTTCTTGTTTTCTAACACAACATGGTTAATAAACATACTATAACAAGCCAAACTAACCCCAAGTGTTTCATTATTAATATATATAACCTTATATATGTCATTAGGACTAACCTTATATTTTTAGGAATATAATAACAATTAATAATATAATATTTTTACAAAAACTATTTTATGTCAATGTTGACACTATTTGGTAATTGATTTTTGTGAAACTCATAACAGCTTGATTAGTTCGAAAAAAGTTAATTAAATCAATACTAAAATGTAATATTAAACTATAAAATTATTTTAATTTATAAAATGTATCAAATTACATTTATTTGGGTATTTATAAAATTAATAATTTTAATATTTCATTATTTAAGTAATTACTGCATCACTATTGTGTCATAAATAAATTAACATATTTAATGTCTAAAAATTAAAATAAAATAGGATTATGTAAGTAATTATTTCAGATTTCAAATGAATATTTATTTTCGAATTTATCTTATGTATAACCCTATATTAAAAAGGTTTTAGTTATTAAAATTTGATTTTAACTGTTTTAACTCTTCTTTAAATAAAATAATAATAAATGTCCTAATCTAATCCAAGTGGACCTAAAGGGAAATATTTAATGCCTAAGGTTTTTTTGGTCGAATTACACTTATTCAATAGAATTAGGACATGTGTTAGGGTAATAATAATATCATTTTTACCCTTAATTGCACTATTTACTTTTAATCGTGGTAAATAAAAGTAAAAAGTAACTATTCACTAAAAATTATTTTTATCTAATTGAACCACATATTACTCTTTGATAGTAACCATGTCTCTCAGATTTTTGAAATTACACTCACAGAAAAGGTAAAATTAACTTTTATGTAAATTTTCAAATTCTCATAGGAGGTTGGTAAAAGTCGTCGAAAAGTTGAATAAAATTTATATTTATATAAAATTATTATAAAATGACTAAAATGAATTAAATTGAACATATATAGGTATTATGTATCAATTTTTACCTAAAATTCATTTAAATAACATAAATAATTATTTAAATAAAAAGTTGGTTTTTAAACAGTAACCTAGTGTTTTCACAATTCATCAAAAATTGAATGTTTTATGAAAAATACCAAAATTTCACCATAGGCTAATTTCGATACTCCAAATGAAAAAATGAAGTCCATTTTGATTGATAAAATTTATATAATTTCAAAAGGTGGGTATTACTATTAATAACGGCTAGTTTATATAATATTTTAATAACATATCGTTGTTTAGTGAAACTCGGTATTGCTTACAACACACGCTATCGTGGAAGGTCGAGATTGCTTGTAATGTAAGCCGAGACAGGGTTGCGTGTAATGAAAGACTCCTTTTTTGTTGTGTAAAACAAAATCCGACAATATTTTTTTTATACATTGAATATATATATATATATATAGACACTCAATGTTGCATAGAATAACTACAATCAAACGAACTTGAAATTGTGTGTAACACGATTCAAAAATAGTGTTGTGTATACTGCAAGCTAATACGAGCTTGCATATAGTGGAAGATAATCTTGGTGTAGAGTACAACAATTGATATGAAAGAAATTAAAAGGAATGAATCTCATAAAATATCGGGGTGTTACACTCTCCACTCTTCCAAGCTGCCCCACTCTCTCCCCTCTCCTTAAGTGAACTTCCCACTCACCCCTTCTCTCCCTATCTCTATATTTTATTTTCATTTCAATATAATTATTTATGTGATATGATATATTATAATAATATATAATTTTTAATATAAAATAATAATAATAACAATAAATGTACTTATATATAATATTAAGTACATATATTTTATAATACTAAATATTGATAAATTGATATAATATTTATATTATATGTATACATATATTAGTAATAATAAATATTTTTAATAAAAATATATACTTAACATATATTATTAATATTATTAATACAATGTTAATATATATATATTTTATAGGTTCTTTTGATTTTATAATAATAATTATATATATGTATATATAGTTACTCTTATAAAACTATCCAACAAATTTTTATATTTTATGAAACAGGGGGAGATGAACATGATGAGTGTTCAATGGTAATGAGATTGTGTAAAAGTGCGGGTGGATACAAAATTCATTGATATATTTAAATATGTTCACTCGGTGTTCTCTCAGGACTATTGATGTCATCGTTAAGGGATGCCACATGGATTTCTGGCATGTTGGTCAGTTTCATCGGTGCATTTATTTATTTTTCAAATGAGAGGAGCATCAACCTCTATTTTTCTATAATCCCCAAACATGGGAGCTGTCTAAAATACCGTGAGATGGGAACCCTTCCTCTGTTCTAAATCATTCATGTGATTGTTTTAATTTCTCAGTTATAAATAAATATAAGTGCATTGTTCTGTTTGGTTGATTCAATTGTGATGTTTGTGTGTATATTCTTACTTGTTTTGTGTTGCGATAGGTAATATCAAGTAATGGAGTGATAATTTTCAGGCCATGATACTTGTATTGAAATTAGATTCTACGTAGATATTCAATCATTATTTTTATTATCATATATTTATTTACCTTATCTGATTGTGACTATGAATTAGGGTGATAGAGAGAGTAACCTTGCACATGAATGGTTTTTTACTATCTTGCCACATGACTTTTCCTTTTCCTTTCCCATTTTATCAAACATATATTATGTGGTGGGTTATGTGATAGTATCATCAATGAATGACCATTCTGGAAAATGATACATCCATGATGGGATGATTCAGTTGAGGGATTCATTGTGAAATCATGAGTAAATCTTGAGAAATGAAAAAATTTGGTGATTAAGGGTTCAGTTTTTAGGGGAGGTATGTGTGTGATCCATGCCATTGATCATGTATTGAGTGAGTTTAAATTTTTTTAATTATTATTAATATATATGAAGATAAGTTTATGGTGGTTCTTCCTGGATTCGACCTTGGTTTTATTAACCATTTTATTTTATTTTTACATTTTCATGTTATTTTTTTTTCATTTTCCTGTATTTTTTTTCAAACACCGTATCAACACATTCATTGTGATTTTCATCACTCATTTACCGTTTTTCTTATTCTTAATTCAAAATTTTAACTCAAAACATTTTTCTAGAAATAAAACTATAGAATTTGACATTTCTTTCTTCAGAGTATCCTCATGGATAGACATTATGTTATAACTTTTGTCGTATAAATATTTCATTGACCAAAATCAGAATAAGGACACTAAGAATTATTTTTTCATTATCAGGTATGTAACATTTTCCTCAGTATGTTCTCGATTTTTTATTTTTTTAAAAAAATATGGATGTCTAAAAACAAAAAAAATCACAAAGCAGTGATGAGACCACCACTTCCCATAGAGGATTATATAAGTTTTATATCCTATAAAATTATGAAATTTTTTAATATTTTGCATCCATATGAAAATTAATCAATAAATAAAGAATATTTTGACGATCTGAGACCACAAAATTTAGAATAAATTGTGATGGAATATTAAAAATTTTCTCACCTTTTCCCTGATTTATATGTTTCAAAACTAGAGCATTCCAATTTTTATATTTGACTAACCATTTATTCAATGATATAAATGAAATATCCACATTTAGATGATGTTTTCAAGAGATTGTGGGAGAAATAAGAGGCATATATTTATATAGTTGGGAATAATATAAGATAAAAAATTATTTTTATCACATCATTTAATGATTTTTTTATTTTGATTTATCTAAGTTTTTTTTTGACTGAAAAAATTATACCAACATAAGATATTCTCTTCTTTTCCATGAAGTAAACTACACCAATATTGGTGAGTATTGACGGGAGGCTGGAAGTAGTTAAATACCTCACACCTACAACATAAATACTCCCAAGAGTAGTGACTACTCTTATAGAAGAAAAATATGATCATATTGAGAAAGTTATCAATTTTATGGAAAATATATTCAAGAGTTGTAATACTGAACTTTTTGATGAAAAATCTAATATTGAAATTATATTGGTAGATATATATGATGAAGCTACCTTTTTAAACATCCTAGATAACGTAATGGATCTACACAAGATTAAATGATTGAACATTATGAATTCATAGTTGTTAAATATGTTTTTATTGATATGTTCATTGATTTATAGGTGGTTGATGAAATATCATTTATTTTCCATGATGAAATATATAGAATTACACTAGAAGATAATTCTATTCTTATAATACTATCCTTACAACTTTTTACCTCCAAACATTAAACTGGAGAAGGATAGATGTACACCTACTTATTATTTTCCAGACAAAAAATTCACAATACATACTTTACCCCTATGGAGTGGGACTCGAATGAAGATTGAAAACCGTTGTTCAAAATATAAAATGTAATAGAATCAATATTGAGTAGACCATAGAGGTTATTGAGTATGAATCCATATCCCCCATTAGTATGGGATGGATCCACTAACTATCCAACTGTTCATAGTACCAATATATCACCCTTGGGGAGCTTATCCCAAGAATATATTGTTTCATCTCCCACATTAGCTTACGTAAACATTATGTTTTAATTTGTGGGTTATTTCTCTATAGGACATTGATTAATTTAAAACTCTACATGGTATCCACTCAAGACCTAATGGAAAAGATCATGAGAAATATTTGATAACACTTCCTAACCCACACTTTGGTTTCATTTCACTTTTTACACTAATTATTCAAGTCCTATGATAATCTATTTAAATATTAAAAGAAAATGAATAGGGAACCCAAAGTTCATACATATAGAAAACATAGGGCTAATTTATTGGAAAAAATTAAAAGCTTCTTCTTCTAGGGAGTGAATGTTTTTACCCAACCATTTTTATTTCTGTTTTATATCTTCTACAATCATATATGTGTGGCGTACATCCCTGATTTTTTTTGAAAATTTTGAATGTTTTTTCATGAATGTGTGTTGTATTTATAGAGTCTAGTAAATAGATAATTATTTTTAACTGTATAATGATTCTTGCATGAATCCATTGCATTAAAATTTATTTTATTGATGTGGTACAATGTGATTTATCAACCTAAATATTAAAATTCAAGTATGATTTTGTGTTATACATAAAAATATTGATATTATGTATTTTTAATATCTTATTTAACTTATTTTTTGGTGGTTTTGGTGGGGTTATATTTTCCTTCTGTTTTTTATTTTTTATTTTTTATTCACTAATGGTAAAAAAAATTTAAAATTCACCAAATATTAATACATGATTCATTAATTATTTAATCTCCTACCTCTTTTAAGATAAGTTATATCCCACTCCCGGAATCAAAATTGTGGTTAATGTTTGGTATTATATGTTTTATATAGGGTTCGTTCTATTCTTAGTTAAGATTCAATTCTAGGAACATCATATCCCCCTAATTTTTTTTGAGGAATAAATATCAAATTTTTTCAAATATATTCAATTTCATTCATAATTTAAAATTTATATTATATCCCAAGGGTCCTTTCGTTTCAATTACCTCTTATATTCAATCCATCATAGAGGATGAACACTTGTTTCTTTTTAGGGATGCACTAAATTATGTGTTTTTGGGGTTGTCTGATTGTTGATTGGAGTTAAATACTATTTTTATGAATAAAATATTTAAGAACATATAATATGGGTGAAATAGTATAGATATTTAGGTAAATATGATCACAAATTAAGGAAATTATAAATTTGAACTCAAACCTAGTTTTTTCGTCTCTTGATAATAAATAAATAGACACTTTATAGAGACAAATAAAATATTTCTCTTGTAATTCCGTTCAAAATGTTGAAAAATTTGAATATGATATCCCATGGTGAGAATCTGAGAATATTGGAGTTTGGGTTGTGTTTTTTCTATTTACATATCAAATAATTTAATACACACAGTGATTTTCACACATACAAGGCATGTTAAAATTTAAAAATGATTTTCCTAGTAGTAAAAAACATGTTTATTAAGTTGAGGATAATTTTGAACGCAAGTGAAGAAAAGGAAAATTGACTTTAATGAATATCAATTTATTTTTATTAGTAATGTGATGATAATTTAATTTTGGATCCTAGTAGAAAGTTTTAATTGGATTTTTGAATATTTTAATTAGTATAGTATGATTATAAATTTCAGAAAGGGTGATAGATGGGTTTACCGTGATTTTGAGAGGATTTAAAAGTGGATTAATTTCTTCTATTGAAGATGAGATTAAAGATAAATGTAGGAAATTTTCATACTCTATATATGTATTTCACGATAAAAAACTTATTATAGGAAGAATCAATGGAAAGTTTTCATCATGTAAAATTAATGCATGCCATGAAAATATTACATGATATAGAATGTTCAAGTGAGGTTATATTCACCTGAGGTGACAAATTTTTCATAATACATCATAAATCGATTATTACACACCCATAAAAATTAAATAACATGTATTTCTAAATAAAAACAGTGGTATGGCTCTGATGCACTTATTTTTTTTCATTTTATCTACTTCCTGAATCAACTCCCTCAAGACCATCGAATTTTATAGTATATTTTTTTTGTTGTATCACATTTTGAACCAACCAGTAATTTTTACACTACCTAATTACATGTTCTTCCTTGGATAATCCCTCTCTTATATTTATCTTCTGTCATTGTGGTATAAATCTATTGATAGTAGTTGTTTTAGGTGTTGATATTAATCTTTTGTGATCCTCTAATATATTAATTTTATCCACCTTAATTATTTGTTAGTTCTACATAATGTAAGCACTGCATGATCTCTATATAAATATAG
The DNA here is from genome assembly GCA_963277665.1 of Viscum album. Lineage (NCBI taxonomy): Eukaryota > Viridiplantae > Streptophyta > Magnoliopsida > Santalales > Viscaceae > Viscum > Viscum album. Next base: position 2,076,838,905 of record OY728143.1, on the reverse strand, counting down.
ATGGTATAGAACTAAACCTGATGATAAATTTAATCGTTAATTATGTGAAAGTGTATGATTCCATGAATTATTCATTCATATTAATTAATTTAATCATTTATGTTTATAAATATTATGATTGATTATTAATTGGATCCCTATGGATCCAATAGTATTCTCCTTAGTTTATGGTTACCCATGGGTGAGATAACCATTGAAAAATAATGAATTTTATAATGGAATTAAGTATTTTTTATAATTAAATGAAAACTCAAGTTATAACCTATGATAGATTCAACTATGAAAATGGATTAATTTATTATTAAAATGGTTCTCAATGACATGATATAAATCGATGTGAAAAATTGAATGGGAACATCTTATGGTATAATGTTATGAATGAATGGGTAATTGAAAGACCAATGTTAGTTGGAATAATTCACGATTATGGAATATGATATGATGTGATGTAATGGTTTTCATTCCCTCATAACTTTTGATGTGTTTCATATTGAAATATTTATATAGAGGTCAATTAATGATTATGGTGAAATTATTATATAGAGGGCTATTAATAATTATATTGTAATGGTTATGTGTCATAGTCCAGATGAAAAAATGATATTATAGATTTCTATTCCCAAATGCTGAAATGATTATATAGAGGTATTGGCCTAGAAGTTGAAATACTTATACAGAGGTATTTTCACTATTGTGGGATTATTTTATGGACTTCTGGTCGGTGTTTTCATTGTTGTTCTATTAGCTCATATATATTCTAGATTAGTTCTTAAGTAGGATCCTCGTTATATTATATTAATTTTTAAATTAATACATATGTTGATCACATTATTCTATGCATTTATTATAAGACTAGTTTTTGTTATACATGTTCATGTCAAACTAATGTGTTTTATTGAAACCAAATTTATGAATTCATTTGGTAGATAAGAAGACTACATGGATATATTTTGGGAAAAGTTAAAGGGACCTTTTATTTGATTGTTAATTACTAGATGTTTTGGGGCTTGGATACAGGAATAGGGGCATTTGGGTTAATTTTTTTTAGATATTTGATATATTTTTAATAATTTAGTCTTATATGTTGAGAAAATCCATCATGACATTACGTGGTTTTATTATTAGATTTTTTGGTTCATTATTTACCTTAAAGCTATTCGAAATAATTTTTAAATTATTTTAGTTACGATGGTTATTGTTTATTTGAACTATATTCTGATTCTATTCCTGGGGGAATAGTCTCCCCACTATATTCTCAAACCCCCCATAAGAAGTATTATTTTGAGGCATTTGGTGTATGACGAGGCATGATTTATATCTATAAAACAACTTAATTTGGTCACATGATAGAGATAAAACTCAGTTGATGTTAAAAAATTTTATTAGAGGTTCAATTAATTCATTTCTTTATCATTACTATTTGGGAAAGGTATAAGTGATAATAGAATGTGTTATGATTTGGTAATGAGATTTTTTATGGGAGTTTCTATCCCATATACAGGGGAAATAAAAGTACACATGTATGGGATTTCTATTCATGATGTTTTCTTTTTATTTGATATTATTTCTCTTTTGTAGTTTCACGTGTTGTTTAATGCTAATGTTTATTGAGGTTTATACTCGTGGTCTGGTATGTTGTGATGTGAGTATTCATCCCTTGTGATTAGAGGATTCAGATATATATTGACATGTAATGTACATGGTAGGGACATATATATTCCATATGATATATTTTTCTATATAATCTATGAAATGTACTACTATTATACCTTTTAAATGAAATGGATGAACTTTTATGTCTTGAAAAGATACTTTTAATCAATGTTTTGGGAGACGATAATCAATAAGTTCAATTTTATTTTCATATTTTGAGTTTATCATTGTAGTTTTCCTGTGTAATTAGGCATTAATGTGTACTGTAGATAAAACAACTCCTCGTCATCTTCATGTTGAGATCAATGAGAGTGCAAATCACCGTTCTCCTAGAATATATGAACTAGAAATTCCTATATCTATAGAGGATCATATGGATGTTTAGTTTTTTGATAGGTTATTTGGGGTCTTTTCATACATGTAAAGGGAGATAGTTTTCACCATTCCATTAATGTCAGATATTAATATATATTTTTTGCTACAGAATCTGCATATGATCAATGTGGTGGGATCCCCCTAGAAGAAGAGTTATGGATCAAGTGAGTCCATATTATCTTCAAGACACATGATACTCTACATATAATAGGATTAATATTGAATAATTAATTCATTGTTGAATATCCAAGCATTTTTTGGACATTATGGAGAAACATGGGGGCTATAGGAGTTATCCTATAAGGACATCCACACATTGTATCCAATCTAATTCTATCCCTTGATTTTGAGGGATGAGAAGTCTTGTGTGTTCATGAGTTTGAAAAATAAAGTCATGTTAGTTTTTTAATATGATAGTTGTTTCAACCACATGTAGAAAATTTCACCATCATTAGTAGTTGACGAGATCTCAATAATGAGGTGTTTTTAGAAAGGGCTTCCCTGTAAGAACATTTCATTGGTAAAATTAATTTTCATTAGGAGATTTTTGTATGTGATGAATCAATCGCTATTCAAAAAATAGAATCTAATATATGTATTGACTGGTGACAAGTCATTTTTATAAGGGGAAATTGGGAGGTCTTCTTCTAGTGGAACGAAGTGATGTTATGACAAATTAAGCTATGGAAATATGAAGAACAATACTTATGTTCTTGAGAATCCATGTCCTGATCATTTTTTAATACAATACTATCAGTATGGAATGTTTGGGATCTAGAGGTATCATTTTTAATAACCTACATTGTAGTTTAATACATGAGATTGGATGAGTCTCTTTCATTGGTTTTCTGTGCATTGGTTGTAGAAAAGAAGTGGTAGTCCATCATTGTGCAGTGGGCTTGTAGTACCACAGTCATGGAAGGACCCAACTACCCCCATCTCTCGGGTAGTGGGAATGGAAATAGATGTTCAGGTTGAGGCAGGGAATGTGGTACCCTACATTAGTAGATGTAGAAATCACTAGAGGGAACAAAACGTGGGATTCAGACTAGATCACATGGTATTGGGGAATGTCAAATACATGGTATTCTATCTACTCCAGCACATTTGTATGTTGGAAAATCAACAATAAAAGGTATAATTCATGAATAATATACTCTTTATCCAATTTTTTGTCAAATAAGAGAAACGTATTCTATCTTATATTATTTTTTTCAAATTTTTTTAGTTTGTTTGTTCAATTATTAGATAGTGAATTGTCAATCAATACATTTTTGGGAGTCTAGTCAATGTATATCTAATGTTTCAGAGAATTTTTTATAAATATTGGCGGTTTCCAATTCATTTTGGGATAAATTGATGCTATAAATGACATGTTTTGATTTTAATTTTGGTATGGATTATAAATTTTAATACTAGTGTCATATAAATGGTTATGGGAAGAATTTATTGTTATATATCTAGAAGGACGTATCATTTTTTAACATGGTGATTATGATCTTTAGAGAGTTTGTTAATTACCAATTATATGCCTATAAGATAATCTCGCAGCTCAAATAGAATGATTTTTTAGGATGATGAAGTGGATTTTTATTATTTTCCTAGAGTGGTTGATTTTTTTATATATATTTCATAATGAGTTATATTTCATACCACCCGAGGAAATGATCAGGTTCGTTGTAATTTTGGTGATGGGGGTTGATGTAGTTTTTATTCCACCTTACAGGATGGGACCAAAATATATTGGGCAATTGAAAGACTAGTTAGATGATCTGGAATCTAAAGGTTTCATACTTCCTAGTATATATCATTGGAGTTTCCAAATTCATTTTTCCAAGAAGGCTATGTAACATTACTCTTATATGAGGATTATTCTATATTGGTCCCAATGATGGTAATGAAATGCTATCCCCGTCTGTTCATCGATGATATCTTTGATTAGTTGAGAGGTTCTAATATATTATCAAATAACATTTTGAGATAAGGATACCACCAGTTGACAGTGAGACCATTAGACATACCTTTGAATTATTTTATGTGTAATTATGGATTAAATGAGTTTGTAGTGATATTTTATGGATTGGTTAATGCACCAAAAATATTAATGGCCATGATGAATCATATATTCAACCATTTTCTGGACTAATTTTTGGTGGTTTATTCAAATAAATCTTAGTGTACTCCAAGTCATAATAGGATCATGTTCAAAACCTTGACAACCTCTTGAGTATATTCAAACAATATTTTCTTTATCCCAAGTTATCAAAACTGTAGTTTTTGGATATAAAATGTACTCTTTTTAGAATATTTTAGCTTAGAATGAGGAGTTTTAGTGGACCTAGAGAAGTAGGGATCCGTAGTTTCCTGGGTGAGACCCAAGAATGTCTTTGATATTCCTAATTTTCAGAGTTTAGTAGGTTATTATCAACATTTAATCATGGAAATCTATTATCTAGAGACATTTATTTCATGGATGACAATGAAAGGGGTGATTTGTTTGGTTAGATACTTTTGAGACTAGTTTTTAAGTGATACCGAATAATAAAACCATAGTATTGATCCTCAACATTCTTATTCATAGAATGGGATATATTGTGTCATGCGATGCATATGGAGTTGGATTGAGAGAATTTATGATGCTCGAGGAATAAGTGGTTGTTTTTGGTTTGAGATAGTTGAGACCACATAACCAAAAATTTCATACTCAGGAACTAGAGTTAGCGGAAGAAGTACATACCTTGAGATGATGGAGGCACTATCATTTCATCGATATGTTGGTGGTATACACTAACCATAGAGGCATAGGTGTATCATTTATTAGTGGAACCTAAACCTACTAAATTGGAGGTGGGTGGAGTATTTTTATTCCATCGACATCAAGTAGAATTATACATTGGGAAACAGAAACAACATTTTTGATTCATTGAGCTAGTATATGCAGTCAAATGTATTGCAAGAGTCATTCGATGAGAGGATGATATTGGAACTCCTTACATACATGAATATTTATGTTTAGGAGTCACATGGACGTGTATCTCTCACTTCTAAATTATTTATACATATTCTTCTTGACTGGATGAATAGAATTTGGATCTCTAATCAAGTGGATTCTTTTTCTGAGAAATGGAATTTATAGTGGTGAGGCACTATCATGGTGGTCACTTGGTTGAAAAAATTATATTATATTCTATAAATGAGTATGGCTTCCTTTGGGATTTAATAAGAAAATGATCAAATAGAATCATGCTTCTATATAGGCAGTGCATATAGTCCTGAACAAGGTGTATCGTGATGAATAGATATAGTACTAGTGGTTAGGGATAAAAAAGGATGTAGTGGGATTAGTGGGGAGGCATCTCAGCTATTAGCAGGCGAGTGATGAGCATCATAGGCCTTATAATAGGTCACAACCTCTACCAATTCTGAAATGGAAATGGGATAAAGAAAGGGTTTTTAAAAAATATTACGAAATACATCTCATAAGAATAATGTTTTTTGGGATATCATAGATCGATTGATTATGGTATCCTACTTCATTCTTATCAGTGAGACCATCAACATTGATTATTTAGGTAAAATTTATATGTGTGAGATTGATCTGTTTCATTGTATTCTATGGAGTATAATTTCTGATAGAGATCCTCATTTTCTGACTCAATTATGTATTTTTCATTAGAATGATCTAAGAATATTGGCTCTACATATTATGACCTATTATCCTTAGACTGATGGAAAATATGAAAATACATTTTTTTTGGAGGATATGTTACAGAAAAGTGTTATGGATTTCAGTGGTCCGTGGTAGTTTCATGTATCACTTATAGAGTTCACATATAGTATCATATTCCAATAATTGATCCTAATGGACCCATTAAAGCCATTTATAGAAGGTTATTTCGTTATAATATTTTTCGTTTATAGGATGGTGAGTTTGTTCTTGTTGCACTGAAAACTATAAATAAGCTATCTTTCCATGTTTATTTTATCAGGATATGGATAGTGACCACATTGTGTGGGAAGAAATATCACATTGTCCTTTAGAGACGACCTATAGAGTTTGAGTTTGGAGATCATGTTTTATTTTAGATATCACCTAGGTTTGGGAAATGTTGGATCAAGAAAGAGGGAAAGTATTTATTAGATTCTTTAGGCTAGTAGAGATATTATAAATGGTAATTCCAATGGCATACCTGTTATCCCTTCCACAATGATACAGTTCCATGCAAGGCACATTTCATGTGTCCTAGATTAAAAGAATTTTTCATTAACCTTCTTATCTGTAGAATATAATGATATTCTGATTCGTGTAGAATTTTCCATTGAGGATCATCTAACATAGGTTGTGGACCATATTCATAATTATCTTCAGGGAAAGGCTATACCTATAGTTTGAGTGTATTTGTATCATGGGTAAGTTCAAGAAGAGACATGTGGGATGTAATAAGATATGCAAGCTCAATTTATTGACATGTTCCCTATGATACCATATTGATATGTATTGAATCTCATGTCTAAACTATTGTACGGTGGAGAGGTTGAAATATCCCATATTTTTACAGGTGCATCGCTATTTGAGTTTCTCATCAAATCTATTTTGTTTGTGTTTCTCATAGAACCTATATTGTTTGATTTTTGCTCACACCCCTCTACCACTATAGAAAACTGAAATCCCCAAACATCTGTTTCACCTTGTGTGATACTAGAAAACTGATGAGTAGTCAGTTCTATCCTTTAATCTATGATCCCATATAACTCTCACTATACTTTCGTCTCATTAATTAGTGAAAACCTTGTCCCATCAACATAGGTAAACCATATCCACCTCCAGAAATAGTCAATAAATACCATAATGATGGAGATTCAATCCATATGAAGAATGATTTTCTATGACCCCATTATGGAATAATAATAACAACATGAGAAATAAAACCACCAGGGCTTAGGTTACACTATTAGAAGAGGTGGGTGCTCAATGAATCTCCCATGGCAGGATTCTCTAATTGAAAAGGTCAAGCCAAAGACTTTACTATGTTATCTATATCTCGGACAAGGGATGTGGTAAGGAAATTCTAGATCATTCTTATATCTATCAATAGTATAGCTAAGTTAGATAAGACAAGGATATTACATCGAATCATACATTGAACCTCTAGTTCATAAGCCTCTACTTTCAATAGTAGCCCGCGTACCTGTCCTACTACTCCGTGAGATCAGTTTGGCCCAATTGGGGGTGGTGTTGTAAACTGATTGAAACATCAGCTATTTCTTGTTGCTGTTCCAGCCCGCTTTCCATGTACATTTCCCAAAAGACCTCCTTGATCAAACCAATTCCTCTATCTAGGAGGTTTTATGACCATATCTCTATCAACAATGTGATGGTGTGGAAAATACTACATTATATGCCAGTGGACATCACCAGATTAAAATAGCCTCTCCCTCAGATGAATCAAACCATCCAGTGAGCCCTATTATACAGATGACCTGTCTAAAGACTATATTTGGAATCGAACCCATGCCTAGATCCCTAAGTCATTCATTAGCTACCATCTTCTATTGCTTCATCAACAAGGATCCTGCTTCTAGTACTAACTATCAGTGTCTCATAGACTAATAATTTCTCTATAAATAAGATATAGTCCATCCGTCAAGAATAGGTATGGAAAAATATAAATATTTATCTATCCCATATATTTTAGATAGGTCCATACATAATGGTCCATGCTAAAAATTATGTATTATGTTTCATGTCAATAGAGTATCATGAGAGGTTTCTGAATCCCAATGGATACTTTAAAACTAATATATTACATTGTTAGAACTCCCAATGGTCATAGATATATATGGCCCATAAAATACCGAGGTGAAAATGCTCCATTAATAGTATCTTGAACTCAGTCTATATGAGATTCACCTTATAATATGTCTAAATCATTATTTTACACCATCTACTTATAGGTCCATTAAGAAGGCTCGCTCATAAGACCAATGACTAATCATGAGGGGTCCTGACAAAGAAATAAAACACTTCCAACAAACTCGAGTTCTTCCTCATCGTCATAGGGGTTTGGTTCACCCTAAAAACGGCGTTGTCTATATCTTTGTAAAACATTATATATTCTTATCATGTGCATGTAATCATCATGTATTTCATAGAAATATATCTACTCAATATGTGGAGGTTTGATCAACAAACCACACTAAGGTACCACATCATTCATCGAATCCTATATTGAAGACTCACCACTAGGAGCATCACTATAATGATCCTATTATAGAGCTCATGATGGCTTCCATAATGGAGGCATTCAATTATAGACAAGATGCACCATATCCAATGAACATATCTAGGAAGATGACTAGTGAAGGATTTTGAAACCATAATACATTCTTTTATGATTTATTTATAAAATTTTCTAAAAAAGTAGTTTCAATATTGACTAAGACAACAAGTATGTTATCAGAGTCTTGGTCAATTGATACATCAGCCACCAGACCCTCACTAGTTCCATTATCTTGAGAGTAAAAATCAAACATATTAACATTATTTCCATAATTCCCATTCCAAACCTCACATATAAACAATATACAATGATTTTTATTAAGGGAAACATAAATAATTGTTAGAACATTGCTATGACCTAGCCCAATGGGGTCCTCCTGAAAAGTAGTAAACAATGTTTAAAACCCCAATACCACTAGAAAGAGGCTAGATTATGGAGACCATTTCCATGTAGGCATAATACCCACACACACATAAGGGTTTCATAATCCTAAGGTGCATATAATTTCAGACGCATCTCCAATAAGCAATATAATGTTGAATTTGAATGATATAACTGATATCCAAATTGATGAATACATTTAAATACCAAAATAGTGTAAAAAAATAGAACATGAAATAAAAGTGATAAAATATGATCCCACTAAATCATTAAAAGACACCAACTAACTAGAAGGGAGTGTAATTCTATCAAATGAAACTTCTAGAACCATATGTTTTCTATCTAGCCAAACTATTCCCCACATACTCTTATTATTCATAGGAAACTAATGAAAATATTATAATATATATAATACACAACATGTGTATGAAGATAATATAACTTTATATTATGAAAATAACCAGTATGAAACCTAAATATCACTAAACATAATTCATCCAGAGAAAGTAAATCAAAACCATAAAGGTTCCTAAATTATAATTATAGAAAATAAACAAATATTCTAAAATTGTCCAACAAATTCCAAATATAGACACACATCCTCAATGTAGGTCAAAAGCATACATCCATTCAAGGATTAATCTCAGGGCATAGAGGTAACACTCACCCCATATAAATCACTCCTCGTGTCTTGCTAACCCTATTGATTATTATCTAAGTGGCCATGTTTTTTGGGATATTATAAAATGATTTAAATTCCATAACACTTAGATATTGATACATTTGTAGGTGAAAAAATATATGGCCTCTGGAGAATAAATAAACGTAACATTATTGACCTTCTAGATTTGGTTTTGACCTCCATCATATATAGCCCACATGATACCTGACCATGCCTTTGAAAAAATGTTGAATGAGGATCCATCGCCAAGTATCCTATATGGATAACTTCTCTAATATTATGAGTCAATATTATGCCCATTACCTTGGAAAATATATCATACACAACCCTAATTTTTTATGATTATTAAATTCATCTATGAAAATGAAAATTCACCCATGCTAAAGTAGAAAGAGATAACACATCTAATTAATACTTGTCATGATTAAAGAAGAAACAAAATTAAAATTATCATGTATAATGTATACAAATTGTATACAATGTAAAAATTTTCAACTTATAAGATCTTGCAATCCCATTTCCTCTTAAACATGCTTGTGTACTATGCTAATGGACATTTACAATTCTTGTTCCCATATACCTGACCATCACTGAATATATTTTATGATACCTTGTAACATGTTTGTGCCTGAGTAAATTTCAATGTATTTTCATATGTCTTTCCGATGTACATGCCAGAATACCAGCCATAGATAACATGGTCTATTAAATTAAATATTATTTAAAACCCATGTTTTTATATAATGGTTAAACATGGTGTTTTTTATTCAATGTTCTACAATGTACCTCATGATTTTTCAAAATATCATAGTCTTTCATGTTTCCACAAACACACAACCACTACTTATACCTTAGTCACAATCCTCACTCACAGATCCATATTATGAGTTGTCTAGACCTTGATCATCACAAATTCCAATATTCTATCAACATAATAAATGTGTTGATCATAAAAATCGACCACATCATCAAACAAAAAAAACTAATGAATAACTATTGATCCAGTCACTGATTCGTTTCCAATCTTCCATCAAACATCATCATGCCTCTAACATTCTCTTGATCCTGAATGAGAACCCATAGTTATGATCTCTTGTGGTAATTTTTTTTGGAAATTATAGATTTCCAAGTATTGTAGAACTCCTGGTCAAGTATACCAATTATTATTAATGTGTTAAAATGGAATATTGAAAGACCCAAAATAGATATGTGGAAAAAAATATTGAACATTTTACATATTCACCCTATCTTTTTATAGAGTAAGTATCTAATGTAATAATAATTGAGGATTAAAAAAATATCAAATCCTACATGTTTTAATTATTAATCATAAAATATAAATACATACATCAACCAATTAATTAACCAACTAATAGTACTAATTCATGTTGGATAAGTGAAAATAAAAATGGGGATTAAACCAACATATAAAGTGTCCTACCACATGTTTGTGTAAAAAATAGAGGGTGATTATTTCAATATAATTTTAAATGTTGTGATACATGAATAACTTTATGAAATATGAACTCATTGGCATATAGATCACTAACACACAATGTTTAAATTAATCAACAATGTAACACCCCGAGATTTTATGAAAAATATTCTTTTTAATTTCATTAATGTCTTCTGTTGTACGCTACACCAAAAGGATATTTCACAACACACATCCTTGAAATTCCTGCATTACATGCAATCACGACTTTCCTCGATAACGTGTGTAGTATGCAATACCAAGTTTCACTAAACAACGATATGCTATTAAAATATTATTAAAACTAGCCGTTATGAATAGTAATAACAAGCTTTTAAAATTTTGTGAATTTTATTCTTCAAAATGGACTTTATTTTTGGATTCGGAATATAGAAATTATCTTAGGGTGAAATTTTGGTACTTTTCAGATAACTTTCATTTTCTGATGAATAGTGAAAATTACTAAATTTTAATTAAAAACAACTTTTTTAATCGAAATAATTAATAGTGATAAATTATTAATTTGAGTGGTTTTAAAGTGTAATTAGAATATATTTTCACAATTTAATACAATGTTGTTCATTGGATGTAATTTCACATTTAAACCAGACATAAACCAGTGTCAATCTTTTGATAGTCATTATCTTTTAAAAACACGCTATTTGTTTTGACAATGGGAATTAATTTTTAAATTAGATAATGTAACTGATATGTTTTGAATTTGGTAAAATAAACATCATTTTTTATTTCATAATATCAAATATAGCTTAGGCCTAATTTTTGGTATTTTTCTGGAAACTTTCTTTTTTTTTATGAATAGTGAAACCACTAAGTGGAAGTTAAAAAAACTGAATTTTTCATAAAACATAATTTTACCGCATCTGTGAGTAGAATTTCAAAAATCCGAGACACACAGTTATTATCAAGGAATAAAATGTGGTTCAATGAGATGAAATTAATTTTTTGTGAATAGTAACTTTTTACTTTTTTTACGACGCTTAAAAGTAAATAGGGTTGTTAAGGGTAAAAATGATATTATTATTACCCTAACACATGTCCTAATTCTATTGGATAAATTTAATTCGACCAAAAAAATCCTTAGGAATAAAATATGACCATTTAGGCCCACATGGATTAGATTAGGGCATTTATTATTAATTCATTTAAAGAAGGGTTAAAATAGTTAAAATCAATGTTTAATAAGTATATGATTTTTAATACAAAGTTATACATAAGATAAATTTGACTATAAATATTCATTATAAATCTAAAAAGATTTCATACATAATGGTATTTTATTTGTAATTTTTATACATTATATAATTTCATTCATTTATGACACAACGATGATGCAGTAATTATCTTATTAATGAAGTATTGATATAATTGATGTTATAAATACCCAAATAAATATAATTTGAGACTTTTTATGAATTCCAATAATTTTTTAGGTTAATATGACATTTTAGTATTGATTTAAGAGACGTTTTTAGAACTAATCATTCTGTTATGATTTAAAAAAAAATCAAATACTAAATAGTGTCAAAATTGACATAAAATAGGTTTTAAAACAAATATTATATTATAAATTGTTATTTATTCCTAAAAATATAAGGTTCTGCCAAATTACTTATATAAGGTTATATATATTAATAATAAACAACTTGGGGTTCCTTTGGCATGTTATTGTAAGTTTATTAACCTTATAGTGTAAGAACACAAAAAGACACGGTAAAAGTAAAATTATCTAACTTAATGTTAAATCTAAATGATAAGGTTAAAATAGGAACCTAAACTTGTCTAAATTATATTGGATGAGATGATTTATACCCATAACCACCTTAGCTTCTAAATAACTCAAATTGGAGCTATTAAAAACCGAATATGACTTTATAATAAAATAATATTTTTAGTTATTCCAAAGGTGACCCTCTCCTCCCTTATAAAAGGGCACCTCCTCCCTCTCTTCCTCACACCACTTTTAGCCATCAAGCTCGGAAAACCCATGCCAAATACTCTTCTCCACTTCCCTAGAATAATCCTAGAGGTCCTGGTCTTCTTCATAGACCAATTTTAGTTCCCTATGAGGAGGACTCAAAGAGGCGCTTCAAAGAAGAGGTAATGTCTGTTACCGATTCATTAAACATTATTCCTTCTTCCACTTCTTCTTATTAGGTTGTTTCATTATTAAGTAAAAACATCAGTATCACTCATATAATGATATGTTATTATATGTATGAAACAACACTATTTCACCATCTATCCATCCTACGAAAAACGAAATCACCTCGCGTGCGTACGTACGGAATACCGTCTCCACGACGCAATGAGATTCATTCCCCACATTAACCATTCATGAATGATTATAAAGTATATAGAACAAGTAATCTTGAAATATATGACATAATAATGATACTGTATTTATGTGTATATATATGTATGTCATCTACATAATTCCATTCAACTCAATAAGGAAATGAAAACAGTGTTCATGCGTACGTACGGCCTACCGTCTCCATGAACGGTGAATTTCTTTCCATTTACTGATTTATTATATATATGTATATTCGGAATATATATTATATATAAATTATGTTTTATATTATGTAATTAAGTAATCATGATATAAGTAATCATATGAATAATTACAAGTCAAATCACGGACGACAAATGAAACGATTTTACCCAAAACGCTTTTTAACATGGAATTTACAAAAGAACGGGTAATATAAAGTCATAAGTGAACCATATATGATATCATAAAAATGATTATGAATCTGGAATAAGTCAATGTCATTATTTAAATCATTATACAGGAGGTTTGGACACTTACGAAGCAAATCAGATCTAAGGTAAGGGAAATATCACAATCTCATTTTTATCCGAGATTGTTTATACATTGGAATTTACTGGGGTGTATTTTATCATCTACATACATGTTTCCCAAATATGTAATATTATTTCATCCACAGACAATTTTTTAAATCCAATTTTACCCTTCGGTGAGTTTTTCGTAAAAGATATGTAAGGAATCTTTTGTCGTTTTTCGTACGAGGTACTTTTTGACTTTTCCGAAAAAAGTACGAGAAGAATTTTTTTTAACTTATACGGAATGAATGGATTTTCAAAACATTATTTCCAAAAGGCTTCCTTTTAAATTTTTCAAGTTTATTTTTAATCAACTTCTTTTAGTTTATAATTGTATGACATGTTAAGAAAGGAAAAGTGTTTTTGCAGTAGAAAGAATATTTTCCTCAAGAATGGAGTTCAAGTGTTTTAACAAAATTATTTTCCATGTAAGATAATAAAGGGTTCTGTTTTTATCCCAATTATTAAATTGATTTGATTATGTTGTGATGGAATAATTTTTATGAATTTTTTTATCTTATATGAATTGTTTTATGATGTCACGATGTTTTAGAATCCCATTTTTATTACATGGGTTATGCTATGATGTATGGTTTATGATTATGTGGAACACATAAGAATGGTATCATTATGAGATGGGTGGGACCTATATCTCCCTCCAATGCATTGGGTAATGATTTTATATCTCATGAGATAGACATGGATGGAACGGTCGGTTAAACCGGTTCAGTGAAACAGGATTGAAACGAGGAATGAACTCGGTTCAAAAATGGACTTTGTCCACTAAGATAGACTTGGAAATGAGTCTTGACTAATAAAAAATGATTATCTATGATTATGTTTGTATTCCACAAAGTTTCATGTTTTAAGTTATGATTATTGGGATTACATTTCACTACTATGATTTATCCCATGTTATGACATTATGATCTCTTTTGCTGGTTAAGATTTCCAAAATGTTATGTTCTTATGAATATGATGTGATTGATATATCTTTTGTTTACCCTTACTGAGCATTTGAGCTCACCCTTTTATGTTTTCTTTTCCCCAGGATATAAAGAATGGTGTTAGGTAAAAAAAGGAAGATCTTTATGGGATATGTTGAAGATCTTTCACCACGATTAGAAGATTATATTCTGAGTTTCCAAAGACACTAAACTATTACGGTCCTTGTGTGTGTGTTTTTGTTATGTACTAAGTATTCCACAAAAGTAATGTAATGTCAATGTACGTTAAGCTTCGGGTCTCTATAGTTGGTATCAAAGGAAAGTTTTAGTTAACCTTTGGAAACTAGGATGCGAAAACTTTAGTGAGATCCCTAGAGATATTTCTAAGGTATGTCTAGGGACTCCCCTAAGGTTACGTATAAGTATAGGTTATAGTACTAGAATTACGGTAACCCAAGATGTTAGATATTGAAGGTACTCCCCATTTATTATATTGTTTTCCCTAGCGTGATTTTTTCCTCTCGCACTATTTTTTTGGGTTTTAGAAAATGGATGGAAACAAGATGATTCATGATAATGGAGGATATGATGGACAATGGAATGATATTCTTCATTAGAAACCAAATGAAATGGGATTTGGAAGTCCAAACATCATTATTATGCCGAATCAGAAATCTCATAATATGATCAATAAACTCAAATTTGGTAAGTTTCCTGACTCGGCTAATAAGAGAAAGATGGAGTTTCATGATGATAATAGAGGAAAGAAAGTTCAATTTCTCCTATGTAAATCATGTGGGAAGAGGCAGCAAGGAAAATGTTTGAAAGGAAATGAAAGATGCTTTGGGTGTGGAAAAGAAGGACACAAATCCAGTAAGTGCAAAGGAAAAGGTTCAGTTAACACCAGGGATGAGGATAATGGTATTTCTATGACATCAACAATGGTTAAATGATATAAATGTGGAATGTACGAGCCTTATGCAAACCAGTTCCCTAATGGAATGTCTTATGAAGAGAATCAGTATGGTCGTATGGGTAGTATTTATTTTGATGATGATGAAGAGACTACAAATGATATGTGAGTTGAAATAATTGTTGAAGCTCGATCAATGGTTTAAGAAGGTAGTGGAATGATTACATTTTTATCAAGTGTAATGTTGTACAAGTAATCTCATGGTACTATGGAATAAAGAGACATCTCAGGATTGTTACACTATTGTCTTTCCTTATGTTTTGAAAGTGTATGATGAATGGTACCAGTAACCATGAAAGGTTATTCAGATATTTTTGGAAAGTAGATGATATGCGCATAATGAAGGGATAAGGAGAAAATTAAATGTTTGATAGTATTCATTAGCTCATGATTGATATAAGGAAATAGTAATATCATCGTTTGAGTATATAGAATTTTGGGGGTTTGGTATGTGGAAAGAGTTAACTTTTGACAGCACTCATGTTTTCACTAAGGTTAAATAGGTATTCATTTATCAAGAGAATACATGATTAAGGCCTTGTAATGTTTGGAATGTGACCAACAAGACATATCTCAAGATATATGGGGATCAAAAATGTTATTAACATTCTAGTTGTATGAACTCTTTGGTAGTCATTTTCACTATAATATGAGAGTAGACATCATTATTTTGGATAAGCCTGATGATTGGAATGGATTATATTGGACATAAGATAGTATTGTTTAAGGATAGATGTTTTTTCGATATTATTTATGGGATGTTATAGTAATGTAGTTTTAGAAAAAGGACAACCTGCAGGATGGGCGACAACCCATCGCGTCGGACAAGGCTGTGGGAATCGAACCCACAACCGATGTGTGACTAGACTTTATCACCTACCACTGGCCTACCAGAAGTCCCTGTTTAGTAGAAACTAGTTTTATTATATTAAGTAGTATGATATATGAAATATAAGTCCATTTTAGGAACCTTATATGATTAATCTCACTGTAGATGGACTTATGTATTTTTTGATAACTTTTCTAACCTTTTGTTTGAGATAGATGGAATGACCCATGATTCTATCACATGATCTACTAACACATCACGAATGAAAAATTAAACTTCATTTCTTTAAGAGATGAAGTGTAAATTGTCCAATGAACGACCAACGGTGAGACTATACCAAAATCACGAAAGTATTTATTCTAATTCCAATTTCATCAACTTTAGGGAAATGATCTTGAAAACCAAAAATGTTGTCATAGTGCTCTTATATTTGATGAATAAGATTGTACCTTAGATCGTCACAAATTTATGGCTTTATGATTGCTGGATTTTCCATAACCATGTTCTCTACCACTCTCCATCAGAACATTATGGTTAGATTTCTCTTCCCTATCCATATTTTCACCTATGTGGAAACCCATGGATTAGTTTATTTGGGTAACCTTTATGTTTCATACTTTTGTTTTTAAAGATTGGTTTTGGTATTCATTTTTACGATGTGGGTTTCTATTAAAGAAACTTTCGAGTAGTAAACCATTTATAACCCTGACGAATTTTGAGGGCGAAATTCATTTTAAGGGGGGTAGAATGTAACACCCCGAGATTTTATGAAAAATATTCTTTTTAATTTCATTAATGTCTTGTGATGTACGCTACACCCAAAGGATCTTGCACAACACGAATCCTTGACTTGCCTTTAAATATAGGTAATCACGACTTTCCTCAATAGCGTGTGTAGTACGCAATACCGAGTTTCACTAAACAAAGATATGCTATTAAAATATTATTAAAACTAGTAGTTATGAATAATAATAACCACTTTTTAAAATTTTTTAAATTTTATTTTTCAAAATGGACTTCATTTTTTTGATTCGGAATATCAAAATAAGCTTAGGGTGAAATTTTGGTACTTTTCGGATAACTTTCATTTTCTGATGAATAGTGAAAATTACTAAATTTTAATTAATAACAACATTTTTAATTGAAATAATTAATAGTGATATATTATTAATTTGAGTGGTTTTAAAGTATATTTAGAATATATTTTTTCAATTTAATACAATGTTGTTCATTGGTTGTATCTTCACATTTAAACCAGACATAAACAAGTGTCAATCTTTTGATAGTTATTATCTTTTAGAAACACGCTATTTGTTTGGATGACAAGAATTAATTTTTAAATCATTTATTGTAACTGATATGTTTTGAATTTGGTAAAATAAACATCATTTTTGAATTAATAATATCAAATATAACTTAGGCTTAATTTTTTGTATTTTTCTGGAAACTTTCATTTTTCATGATGAATAGTGAAACTACTAAGTGGTAGTTAAAAAAACCAAATTTTTCATAAAACTTAGTTTTACCGCTTCTGTGAGTAGAATTTAGAAAATCATAGAGATATGGTTAATATCAAGGACTAAAATTTGGTTCAATGAGATGAAAATAATTTTTGGTGAATAGTAACTTTTTACGTTTTTTTACCACGATTAAAAGTAAATAGGGTAGTTAAGGTTAAAAATGATATTATTATTACCCTAAAACATGTCCTAATTCTATTTTATAAGTGTAATGCGGCCAAAAACAACCTTAGGAATAACATATGACCATTTAGACCCACTTGGATTAGATTAGGACATTTATTATTAATTTATTTAAAGAAGGGTTAAAATAGTTAAAATCAATGTTTAATAGGTAGATGATTTTTAATATAGGGTTATACATAAGATAAACTAGACTATAAATATTAATTAGAAATATAAAATTATTTCCAACATAATGGTATTTTTTTTGTAATTTTTAGACTTTAAATAATTTAATTTATTAATGACACAACGATGATGCAGTAATTATCTTATTAATAAAATATTGAATAATTGATGTTATAAATACACAAATAAATGTAATTTGAAACTGTTTATGAATTAAATTAATTTTCTAGGTTAATATGACATGTTAGTATTGATTTAATTCACTTTTTACGAACTAATAATTCTGTTATGATTTTCACAAAAATCAATTACTAAATATTGTCAAAATTGACATAAAATAGTTTTTAAAACAAATATTATATTATTAATAGTTAGTTTATTCCTAAAAATTTAAGGTTTGTCCAAATGACATAGATAAGGTTATTTATATGAATAATAAACAACTTGGGGTTCTTTTGGCTTGTTATAGAATGTTTATTAACCTTATAGTCTAAGAACAGAAAAAGACACAGTAAAAGTAAAATTATCTAACTGAATGTTAAATATAAATGATATGGTTAAAATAGGAACCTAAACTTGTCTAAATTCTATCGGATGAGAGGCTTTCGTTCCATCCCCACCTTAGCTTCTAAATAACTCAATTTGGAGCTATTAAAAACTGAATATGACTTTATAATAAAATAATATTTTTTGTTATTCCAAAGATGCCCCTCTTCTCCCTTATAAAAGGGCACCTCCTCCCTCTCTTCCTCACACCACTATGAGCCTTCAAGATCGGGCAACCCATGCCCATTTATCTTCTCCACTTCCATAGAAACATAATAGAGGTTCTGGTATTCTTCAAAGACCAATTTTAGTTCCCTAATAGGAGGACTCAAAGAGGCGCTTCAAAGAAGAGGTAATGTACGTTACCGATTCTTTCAACTTTATTTCTTCTTCCACTTATTCTTCTTAGGTTTTTTCATTATGAATTAATAACATCAGTATCACTCATATACTGATATGTTATTATAAGTATGAAACAACCCTATTTCACCATCTATCCATCCAACGGAAAACGAAATCACCGTGCGTGCGTACGTACAGAATACCGTCTCCACGACGCGATGAGATTCATTCTCCACGTTAACCATTCATGAATGATTATAAAGTATATATAATAAGTAATCATGAAATATATGACATAATAATGATACTGTATTTATGTGTATATATATGTATGCCATCTACTTAATTCCATTCAACTCAATAAGGAAATGAAAACAGCATTCATGCGTACGTACGGCCTACCGTCTCCATGAATGGTGTATTTCTTCCAATTTACTGATCTATTATATATATGTATATTATGAATACATATTATATATAAATTATTTTTTATATTCTGGAATTAAGTAATCATGATCTATGTAATCATATGAATAATTACATGTCAAAACACGGACGACAAATGAAACGTTTTTAACCAAAACGCTCTTTAACATGGAATTTACAAAAGAACGGGTAATTTAATGTCATAAGTGAACCATATATGATATCATAACAATGAGTATGATTATGGAATAAGTAAATGACATTATTTAAATCATTATACAGGAGGTTCAGACACTTTCGAAACAAAACGGACCTAAGGTAAGGGAAATATCGCAATCTCATTTTTTCCGAGATTGTTTATACTTTGGAATTTACTGGGGGTGTATTTTATCATCCACATCCATGTTTCCTCAATATGTAATATTATTTCCATCCACCTAAATTTTTTAAATCCAATTTTACCCTTCGGTGAGTTTTTAGTAAAATATATGAAAGGAATCTATTGTCATTTTTCGTACGAGGTACTTTTTGACTTTTCCGACAAAAGTACGAGAAGAATGTTTTTTTAACTTATACGGAATTAATGGATTTTTAAAAAACTATTTCCAAGAATCTTCCTTTACATGTTTCAAGTTTATTTTTAATCAACTTCTTTTAGTTTATAATTTTATGACATGTTAAGAATTGAAAAGTGTTTTTGATGTAGAAAGAAATATTTTCTTCAAGAATGGAGTTCAAGTGTTTTATCAAAATTATTTTCCATCTAAGATAATAAAGGGTTCTGTTTTTATCCCTATTATTACATTGATTTGATTATGTTGTGATGGAATCATTTTTATGAATTCCTTTATCTTAATGAATTGTTTTATGAAGTCATGATGTTTAAGAATCTCATTTTTATTACATGGGTTATGCTATGATGTATGGTTTAGGATTTTGTGGCACACATATGAATGGTATAATTATGAGATTGGTGGGACCTATATCTCCCTCCAATGAATTGGGTAAATATTTTATATCTCATGAGATAGACATGGCTGGAATAGCAGGTTAAACCGGTTCAGTGAAACAGGACTGAAACAAGGAATGAACTCGGTTCAGAAATGGACTTTGTCCACTAAGATAGTCTTGGCAATGAGTCTTGACTAATAAGAAATGATTATCTATGATTATGTGTGTATGTTAGAAAGTTTCATGTATTAGGTTATGATTATTGGGATTACATTTCACTACTATGATTTATCCCATGTTATGATATTATGATCTCTTTTGCAGGTTATGATTTCCAAAATGTTATGTTCTTATGAATATGATGTGATTGATATTTCTTTTGTTTACCCTTACTGAGCATTTGAGCTCACCCTTTTATGTTTTCTTTTCCACAGGACATTAAGAAAGGTTTTTGGTAAAAAAAGGAAGATCTTTATGGGAGATTTTGAAGATCTTTCCCCACGATTAGAAGATTATATTCCGAGTTTCCACAGACACTAAACTATTACAGTCCTTGTGTGTGTGTGTTTGTTATGTACTAAGTATTACGCAAAATTAATGTAATGTCAATGTACGTTAAGCTTCAGGTCTCTACAAACAATATCAAATATACCTCTAAAATAATGGGGTTTATAAGGATAACCCAATTGATTTTCCATTATTGGGACTATATAGATTATATTATGTTTGAAAATTTAATAAATAAGTAAATAAATTTATTTATATATTTATCATTCCAAAAACCAATTATTAAACCAAACACCCAATTGTATAAAGGTTATGTCATTCCTAGGAGAAACCATGTATTTCATATTTTATAGTGTACTTATATATACCATTCATAACACCATTTGTGAACTATTAAAATATTTATAAACAAACCATGCACATGAAATAATATATATAATATTTTTATTCTATCGACAATAAATATCACTAGGCCCTAGAATCCTGTGTTAGCTCAGATGAAATTGAAAATATTCTATAAAATAATTGATTATTTTATAAGGGGAAACATATTAATTATTAGAATTACATGAAAGGAATATTTAAATACTCTTGAATATAATGTTCTAAATTAGTTATAATATAATATAATTTTATAGACACCACATGAATGAAAAAAATTTAATACGATGTATGTCTCATGGAAATAAAATTAAGATGATAAGCACTTATAATATGCCTAACATGCTTCACAGGAACTCTAAATTACAGTATAGTAATTTTAAATTAATTATAAATTTATAAAATATCAATAATCATACCTATAATAGCACATATAGTCCACGTAAAATATTTCTACAACTGTTTATTAATGATACATTATTTAAATCATTTTTATATGTTTAACCTATTTTGTTTTTGGTATATTTTAGTTTAGCAGTTATATTCCTCTCTGGTATATCACTATTCCATTATCTCAATTTTTATAATAATTTCAAAAGTGTAATATTTAATCGTTATATACAAATGTATAACCATTCATATAATGTGGTGTCGAAAATTAAAACACATTACTTCATTGAGATGGTAGTCTTTATGTTTGCACAATTGATGTTTTCAACTTTTCCATTTCTTGAAAATAAAATGGTTAATAATATTTCACTATGAAAAAATAATTATTAAGTCATAAATATAATATATATACACTAAATAAATCATGATAATAAGCCATGAAATGCTGTGATGGAAAGTGATTCATATCACTACTCAGAGTTGGTAGTCCACACATACGCACAAATGATACTTTCATTTACCATTGGATTGAAAAGTGGTCAAAATCGATTACATATAATATATATATATATATATGTAACTATATTAAAAATTTAATGTTTGATACCATTGGTTTAGAGGAAGTAGATGAAGAAATAATATTGAATGATCTTAATTATGATTTATACCTCTTAATTAAGATACATTTATTAAATTATACCATAATCCATGAAATATTGATCTTCGTAGAATTATATAAGTTATAGGATGAAGGGAAGGAGTTATGTATTATTTTGGGATATTTCTTGGTATTTTTTTGAGGATAAATTATTTTAATAATAAAGTAGTTGTTCCCTTTTATATGTGAGGGGAGGGACACACATGGAATTCCTTAAAAGATTTTAATGATATAAGCTCAGTTTCATGTGAGGTTGTCTATAAATAGGTATTATATAAAATATATGTTATTATTTGGTGGATATACTTCATAACAATAATAATTTTATTTAGTTAATTTTCATTTCAACCATTATCACATGGTTGAATCCCTTGGTAAACTCATTTTATCCAAAACCATTGTAAAAAAACTTTTTTTTCTCTTTCTATTTACTATCATGACATACTCTATTGAAATTATTAATTTTTTTGTTTATTGTTATTCAAGATGTCAAAACTGTTATACTAAATTCAATTTATACATGTGGAATATTTAAATTTCATATAATAAAGAAATATTAATGAAAACCTGTTATAAAATAATGCATTTTTTATTTTAATAATGAATTTACTTCTATTCTATTCCTTTTTAAATAGTAAAATGATTATTAAAATATATTATATAATATTTAATATATAAATTTCATTATAATAAATAATAAATAGTTATTAATTTAATTGTTTATGATGAACACACATTATGACTATAAAAAATGTTTTTATAATATTTTGTTTTATTGACCACAAATAAAATTATAAAAAAAATTATTTATAATAATGATTTTAAATTTATTCAATTTTATTATTTATAATTTAATGTAAATTAATTTATTTTTATATAAAATTAAAAATAATGTGTCTTTTTAATAAATTATTTAATAAAATAAAATGATACTGAATGAAAAAAAAATGATTATTCAGTATTCAATTCAAAAGAAATATTTT
This sequence comes from Viscum album, assembly GCA_963277665.1. Taxonomy (NCBI): domain Eukaryota; kingdom Viridiplantae; phylum Streptophyta; class Magnoliopsida; order Santalales; family Viscaceae; genus Viscum; species Viscum album. Next base: position 2,076,815,387 of record OY728143.1, on the reverse strand, counting down.
CATAAGTGTTATTAAATGAAATTAAAATAATATTGAAATTTTGATTTAAATTTTTTTATTAAGTCCCCAAATTTAAATTTAAAAAATTCTAGAAATTAAATATAATATATATTCAATAATAAAATGAAAACCATTTTTTTAGAAAATATATTCTGAGAAATTAGATGACTTTACTAAATGTAGAATACATATTTTGTGACATGATCATTAAATATTAATTATTTAAATCACTTAAACACGTTTTTTATAATGGATATTATTAGTATTCATACCATCTAATTCAACATTTGGTTTATAAATGGTTACTATATCATTGTTCATCTAGTCCTTGGGGTTGCATGTAGAGTATATTATCGAATTTTTCATTCCTTTTTCCAAGGAATTGATAATTAAATTTTGTGTTGTGGCATTCTACCCACATAATATGAATTTCAATATCAAAATTCCATCATTATGATATAATCATTTGAGGATATCTATGCTTCATCACATCCACAAATTCACATGTAGTTTCGTTGAATTTATTATTCCATCAAAATACTTTAAGTATGTTAGTATTATTTTTCTATAGCACTTTATATTTACAATCCAAGAATCCTACTTTATTTTCTCAATAGGAATTTTCACATTATGTTGGTATGAACTCGGATATTACTACATGTGAAGTATATTTTATGCACTTCATTAGGAGATACAAGGAACAAGTTAGGAACTTGAGATAGGTTCGGCAGAAGTTCTATATGATCGTTAACAATCTCTATTTAATGAAGAATATAGAAATTACCAATATAATTAGGTCTCATAATTTCTATATATCTAAATCTCATTCCATTTATACATTTAAAAATTCATAAGAATACTTTCTCACAAACTTATAATTCCAGATCTCACCATGGATTATAAGAATAACACATTTCAAGACTCTATTCATCCATGATATGATACTAAATAACACTAGGATTTTCTTCCATTTCTTCCACTGGCTCAAGTCCCAATAGTTTTTATCCAAATTTATCTATAAATATCAGAGTTTTGAACGTCATAGCAAGGATTTCTTCTCAAGGTATCATTTGGAAGTTTGAGGGAAAGCTAATTTTTTAATGGAATGTAATGATCATAAAATCAATTGAAATGTATAAAAAATAACTCAAAAAACAATTCATGGATTGAGTAATTCTCTCAAATAAACCATATGTTTGAGGATGATAGGCAGTACTAAAACAAAACTATGAATCAATATAATTATTAAGGATTCTCATGAACATTGAGATAACATAGAGATATAGAAACCATAAAATTTAATATAGTATTATAAGAAACCTTTCCTATTACTTAATGTATAACCATAAAATATTATGCAGATCAAAATATTCTCTAATAGAAGTGTTGTGTGAAAATTTTATAGTGAAATTAACTATAAACCAAATATAGTTTTATGGTTGGATTTGAAGCCTAATTTTAAATTTAAAGCAAACAACTCTACTTTTTTCTGGGTAGAGGGAGACCCATTACATAGCCTGAAGGCCAAAGGAAAAGAGGCCTGAATACAAGGATTGAAATCCCATTTTTTGTCTCAAAGGGCTCTTTTGTGTATAGTACTAATACAATACTTTTCCTGCTCAAGTACCACCACCACTACAGTTCGTACTACAGTGCCTCTACCATTTTAGTGTCATTACTGCTTCAATTCTGCCACAACTATATTATTTCCCTAATGCCCTGCTATATCACTACTACAGAAACTCCCTAAATTCATCACTACCCAAATTTTCTCCCGGTTTTTTTGGATTCCAAGGAGTTTGTACCCAAATAAAATAATGGTCATATATATCATTGGGAATATAATGATAATATTCATGTAATAGGTAATGGTTGAAACAACCGAGTATAGTTCTGTTATTATCCTTAACATGTTGACATACCAAACATTGAGATATACATATTCCTTAATATCCATATTCATGTAATTCAACCTAAAATGATTCCTAAGTTCTCTATACATCTTCACAATTTAAGGGAGAATATATAATGATGAACACTAATTATCTTTTAAGGGGTCTTTATTGCGGTCTTTTATAGACATAATTCATATTTGTTTCAAAAAATTTATCATTACATCATAATCAATATTGATATCAAGAACACTTACCTTATTATTTAGTACGATATCTTCATCCTACGCCTCTTTAAAATTTACATGGATAGGTGGTTGAATAATCTTGTGTGAAATATATCTTTTCACCTATCCATTAAGATTTCAAATACCATCCATTAAAAAAGAATAATTGTTGGAACCTTTTTAATCATCAGCAGGGATAACATTTCTTGGTAATTGTACACTAAAGCATCATCTAAATCGATCACTTTTCTATTGTGGAAATGTATTGAGATTGTAAACATGAAAAGTTTATGATCATTATATAATTCACATCTTTTTCCGTAAATATAATGCCTCCATATCTTTAATGAAAATATTACTGCTTCTAACTCCAAACCCTAACTAGGGTTATTTTACATATTATCATTCAATTGGTTGGTGGAATATTATATCACTATTTCATTGTTCACAAGAACATATCATAAACCATTATACAATAAATCACTGTAAATCAGAAAACCATTTTCATTATATGTTACAGTGACCACAAGGTCACTAACTAATCATCCCATATATTCGTAAAAATTTTATTCTCATTCATTAGCCTAAAGAAACATAACTCCATTCCATGATATATTTGAGAGTTTATTATATAGATTTGGAAAATCTAGGAAAAATAATTAATAATATCCATCCAATCTAAAAAAAATGTTGATTTAAGTCATAATAGATGATTTGGTCCAATGGTCAATAACATATGTGTTTGATGGATATGTTGATATACCCTCAATAACTCAAAAATAATTTTTCATTCCTGAAATTATAACGAAATAAGAGTAATACGGTGGGTGAAATTGATGAAATCTATGTACATAACCCCTTTCAATGATATTACAATCATGTGGTAAACAACATGTGTAATTATTAATAATGAATCAATTACTAGAACTCCATATTTTAGTCATGTTGTCCTCTATAAAGATCCCTCATCAACAATTGGGAATCACCTCAATGTCCTTGTCGAATAAGAAACTTAAACTCCCCGATAATGAAGATCAGTTCAAATGAAGTTCTTTTTTTCTCAAAAGTAGGATGAAAAAATCATGGAGGTAGATTCCACTATAGATATAATAATTCAAAATAGATTACATAATGTAAAACAAATTAATATATCTCATTCCTCACCCCTAATAGAACTACATAAACCATTAAAATCACTAAATCCAAGAGATAGCAAGTTCCTATCATCTCAAACCATACACCACCTCAAATATATCCAACTATAAAAGATCCATCGACATTTATCATCATGAAATATAAATAAGCTTCCAATGAACCCATATCCCTTGTTACCTGATAATCGTTGCCTCATTTAGCCATGTACTATGTGGGAAAAACATCTAAGGATATACCTGATTCCACATCTAAAATTAGAGCACATGTCCACCCATGAGATACCTAACTCAACGAAACATTAAAATTTGTTAGAAGATAAATCCTTCTATTAATCTATTATTATCCTCCTCTAAAATTAAATAAACTATATTGAAGACCACGATAAAACATTTTCATCCCATGTCATTCTATCCATCCCATTGAAACCTATATTCCAAGAATTAAAATATTATATCTACACTCACATAAAATTCCATTTATGTACTGATATAATCCCATATAATATTTTCCCATTCAACTTCATAAAATATTTTCCTCTTGTATTTAGAATATAGGGCCTCACATCACATAAAATGCAAGACTAAATGAATTCCACACCTCTACCCATTGTCGTCTGTAGGTATGGACTTATTCCATAATGCAAAGCCATTAATAAAATATTCCCCTATATTTCCATACACCAATGGATTCATGTGAAAAATATAATTTTTTTTTCACGTATTCGAGAACAAAAATCATGATTATTGATGCATTCAGTTGATAACATAGAAAAAACAGAACATTCTAGATTTTCTATCCGTATAAAGGCCCCAATGAAGATAACTGGATCCTAACTCAGAATTGATTTGATAATATCATGTATGATAAAATCATCAATAATATATGACATCTTTTTTGGGAAGCCATGTAAATGTAACTTATTTCCCACACAATAATAATTTCAAAATTTAATTTTTCTATAACCAGAAACCCACCACACATTCTCCTTAAACATTATTTTTTAAGACATCATATTACATGTATGCCTGAACATCATACTCAAAAAATATAAAAACCATATCCAATCTGTACAATTTTTGAATTTCATAATAATTTTCCAAAAATACTGGAAATCAATGATATTCCAATCTTTTCACACCTACTTACAATTCCTGGATACCCAAACACTCTGAAATATAATACCCCCATCCTCATCAATAAACATATCCATACTTAATCAGGAAGCCCAATAAAATTTCCCCCCTATTTAGCATCCCATATGAATGTGTTCATATTTTTTTCAATATGGTTGATAGTCTACATGGATTTTTTGATAACCAAATCACTATGTGTGGTATGGATGTACGAATGCTATTGGAGACTCTGATTTTTCCTCAAAAAGAAAAAATTAATGCTTCTAATTTTGAATTAGTAAAATAATTCTACTAATAATACCTTCAAATAGAGAACTAATGATCCAATAATACAATATAGTGGCTCCTAGGTAAGCCATTTTTAGGTTACAACATTGAATATCTAGTTTCTCTTGTGGGTCCTTTCAATGCCTAGGAATTCATTTTTTTGAAATACACATACTAATTTTATTAATGATAATCTACTAGAAACTCTAGAATCTATATTTATCCATGATATATATTAATTTGTTGATTTATTTCATCATTTAATTAATAAATATTAACACATCATTACAAAACTTGTGATGAAATAGGAAACACATTTCTATTCTATCTTTGGAAGTAAAAATCGTCCCTTTATCAATGATTCACTTCATATTCCTGGAAAGTTCATCATATAGAAAAATTAATATTCTAAAAGAAATAATCTTTCACTATCATAGGCCATTAGTTGTTTTCATAAACACAAACCCCATCGATGTAATTATAATAGTGATCCATAGAGATGCGTGGAACCCAATGAATGTGTCACAAAACCAATCCATAATGATAATGAGTCTCATAAAATTCATGATAAATCCCCACTCTATATGATCATAGTTTTTTTAAAATGTCCATAGTTATCATATTAAAGGATTATAAAAATACTAGTATAAATATTATCCACTGGTTCAACAAAATACCAATCTCTCCATGAATGATGAACCATTGAATAAATCCATGTTTCTCATTTGAGATAATCCTTCGTAAGACATTCCATTATAATTTAATTAGGATACTATATAAAAACATATAATTAATTTTGCAGTGTCAAATTAGTCAATATTAACTAAGAGATGAAATATCTTTCACCTTCAGGTTCATGATCCTTATATAATCACACTCTACTCTATTTAGCACTACCCATAGATTAAAAAACATCGTAGGGATTGTATTCACTTTTTACCCTCAAAAAATATTATCCAAATAAAATAAAAATGTTGTAATGTTTTTTATATCAATTTAATTGGTCAAAAAATCATTACTATGGGGAATATGATACTTATTCTTGATCAGTATCTTCTTAGTTTGTGATAATTCATATTGAGTCACATTGATCCACATTTCATTGTAAAAATAATACTTTGTGCACTATAACATGATAAAAATGGCTGAATGAATTCATTTTTAAAATTTTAAAGGTGTTTCTTCTTCAATCCCTTCAACACAGTGATGAACATTCTATATAGAACCTTTGAAATAGTTATAGCACCATGTATGAGTTTTATTGAAAACTGGAATTCATGATTCAAATGAATACTAGGAAACCTTTTTTGAGAAATAAAAAATATATATAATATAATATGAATTTGAATCATGTATATTTTATACTAAATTATTAAATTTAAAAATGAAATTTCAATAGGAATCTTGATCCATAAAATTGATGTAACATACATTCGATGTTTATATATAACGTAAAAATGATTAAAAATCGTAATTTACTTTAGAATATCAAATTTGTATTCACTTCCTAGAAAATTGATATAGGATTCATATAATTAATTCCAATCCATGCCCAAAATTATGTTTAATTAAACTCGATCAAGAATAAAAATATTTGGATGGATCACATCGCCACGATATTTATTTTTAGATAAATCACATAGTTGTATGGTGATCATAATAAAATAATGAGTTTTTAATACTATATAAATATCTAATTATTTTGGATATAAATTATTCAATCCTTAAGAGATTTAATTATATATTATAAATCATATAAATAAAATAAAATAGTGTACTTTAACATAAGATCATAGATTTTACCCCCATGACATTATTGTTTTATCTTTAATATGATTGATTAAAAAAATATTTAGTATGACCATAAAGAATATTTAATCATAGTTTTCAATATAGAAATATAATTTATAGGATATCTATGTAAAGGAACCATAGGTTTAACCTAGTCCATTCAAGGTCATTATATATTCACATCCATTATAAAGTATCACCAAGAAAATTCGAATTAAACTAAAAATATCCCCCATGAGTGCCAAACCATGAGAGTAGTTCTAGGCCAACTCAACTTGCACTGGTGTAGATAGTGTTAATACCCAACTATCACCATTCTAATTTTTTACCACTATGTGCATCTATCACATAGTTTCATCCACTTTCTAGTATCTAGAAATATATAGATAAATTATTTGGGAAAAATATTTTCATTTCCTTACCAAATCCTAAGATTTTCTCCTATAATTACTATGGTCCTAATTATTCTGAATGATATGTTCTCATTCAATTTTCCAAAAATTATAGAATCATTATTTGATACCAAATATAGTAACCCAAACATGACATACATAAATATTATATATTATTAGATGTCTATTTATTTCATATAATTTTTATCCACTCTCTAACCATAATGGTTTAGTGTATTTGGACACCTAAGCATATAAATGACTTGAATATAAAATAACATCAATATCTCCCACTTAGTTATTTACTACTAATACCCTTCTAAACCAAATCATACAGAAACCCATTCTTCACACCCTATAGAATGAAAAATATCATAATGTTTGAGATCAGATTCTTAGAAAAGGTCACTAATGGTGATATTAATCAATAATCAAATATAATAAAATAATATGCATATTAGTGTGATAAAATCATGTAAACATATGAAATTCATACCAAAAATTCATTTATTAATCAGTTTTGTCTTAAAAAACCAGTTCATAAGACATGAATCATAATGGAATTAATGATTATGATCTATAAGATCATAAAAGAGGGAAAATCATAACACAATATTGTGGAATAAATTTGACCATAATCATAATAATAAAAATATTTTTTCGATTCTATATAAAAGTTCATCCATCACATCATTGGATTTATATAACCACTTGTGTTCTTATTTCATGCCATAGGTAGCCTCCCATGTAACCACTTTTGGGATAAAGATAACCTCCCTTTACCAAATATTTGGATTGGAATAACATTATGTGTACCCAAAGAGATAATAAAATATTAAAATTTACCCAATTCATTAGAGGGTTTTTATAGAACCAATAATCAAATTACTATAATACATTCATATTTATTCCATAAATCATGTGATCAATTGTAAATACATCATAACAAAAACCCTGAAAAAAACCATGACCATATGTAATTAATCATTATAACCATAAACCATCCATTGAAATAATGAATATATTAACATTAGATCATATACATTATAAATAATATGAAATTTCAAAGGATATTATTTTAAATAAAAATTCTAATAAAACATCACTTGAACATTTCAAGAGGATAATATAATTTTATTTTTATAATAAATCATTTTAATTCTAATATATACTAACATATAATGGATATACCATTATTTCCAAATTAACATGGATACTTTTAAAGGATTCATAAATGTACATAGTTTTAATGGTGTTCATGAAAATCTATTCCTCTGGAATATCTCAAAGAAATGTTCTCCATCAAATTTTCAGGAAAAGTCAAAAGTATCATATTTTTATTATGATAAGATGTTTAATTGTATACCATGGTAGAAAAATAAACTAAACTAAAAATTTAAGTATATAATAATTCCATAATAATGAAAAAAATATTTAATATATTATAAATAAATATTGGTAGGGTAGAAAATTACTCTCACCCGAATGGAGAAATAATGTTATCCTATGTTCAATCATTTATTCCATACCCTGGTTAATTCATGATATGAAAATTAAAAGAAAATATGTAATCTCTAAATATAACCATAGGATAAAAAAATAAATTAAAATAGTTGGAGTTATAGCATATAATTTTATCATTATAAATTTAATCATAATGAATCCTGATAAAATCTGATATTATAAAATAAAATTCTTATAGCTATGATGACTTTTGAATAATAATACACATGAAATAAATATAATAAAATGAAATTTAAAGTACATTAAAATAGTTTTTTAAGTATACAATATAAGCCATTATATATTCAAAATGAATGAAATAATTGCTGAATATGGAATTTAGATCATGAAATAAAATAACGATGTGAACCCCTTTCCTTAAGTCTGGCTTGATTCAGAAGTGATAAAAAATTTCTATATAATAAATTATTTTTATTATAATTATATAGCAGACAAATATTCAGACCTATAATACCATTTATACTTTACATATAACATTTCAGGGCCAATTTATTAAACATTATATTTTAAAATCATTGTTTGCAGGTGCTAACTACATCATTATTTATTTATGTTTCTGTTTGGATGTTATCTCCCATGAGCTTTGATCATTGTAAAATTACATATTGAACCATAATAAGTTCAGATGTATAATATTTAATAATTATATAATCATTTATTATCACTCATGTGATTTTGTTTGAAAAATTGAATTACAGTAATTCAGGGAGGCGGTAGTTCGTAAGTACACATGAGTGATGTTTCCCATTTTTTTAAAAGATAGAATGAAAGAAATGTAAATAATATTTCACAATTAAATAAAAATTTATATATCATAATTATCACATATATAGAATAAATAAATCATAAAAAAATTACATATTTTTTTCAATGAAAATTAATCATAACAACATGTGAAGCCGACCGTCAACACATATGTACAACAACTATTTAATTTAGCCTTTGATGGAAATAATGTGGGAAATGGTTATTCAGTAATTATAATAAAATATCAGTATAATAATGATTGTAGGGTATTCATGTAATTACAGATTCCATAGGTTTATAGGAATTATAATTATAAATAAAAGTGAAAGATATCGGTTAAGATTTAGTAGAATTATTTGAGAGACCTACTTTGGGTTCTAAATTAATACATGAATGATTGGTCATATGTGAATACTAGAAGATATACGATAAAGCCTATAATTATAGGAATATTTTGGATCATTTAATTTTTGAGAAAGAGAGATCATATTTTTTCAATAAGTGTGTATAATGGGGTCCCTTTTATAAGTGAGGGGGGACACACATGGAATTTATTAAAAAAAAATCAATGATATATGGTCAGTTTCATGTGAAAGTGGAAATATATATATAAGGTTAGTTTCTGGTGAATTTTCATTAAAATGGATATGAATTACATGGTATGATTATTTCTGTTTGAAATATATTCGAAATACAATAACTTGTTGTGTTCAGTCGGAATTCTTATTATTTTTTATTGGTTTTCACCCCTCCCCCTATTAACCCTGTTTTAACAATATCATGGTAAAAACATTGTATGGTTTTTACTATTCATTATGATAAGAAATCTACATTATCTGATTAAACTAAGTAATTATGTTTATTACATATATGGAATCAATTTTCTTAAATAATTTTTCAATTTTAAACCCTAATTTTGAATAATCATGCAGACTGTAATGAAAACATGTTCTAAAATAAATTTTTGAGCATAAAAATGAATTAATGTATTTTCATACATAGTAATTCCCCATAAAATGAATGATTAAGTTTATTGTTGAATATATAAATAATAAATTTATTAAATTCTTTATTAAATATATATTAAATTAATTTATTATGATAAAAACACATTACGCATATAATAATAGTTTTTAAAAAATATGTTTCTATTCCCCAAAAAATGTTCTATCAAAATAAATTATATTGTTGATTCCTCTGTTAATAAATAAATTATTTTCAATTAAATGATCCTTAATTAATTATTTCTTATTTATAACATAACTTTTATGTTTGTGTAATATTATTTAATGAAAAAAAATTTCCGTTTTACAAAAATTTGTATTTTCAATATTCACTGAAAAATAAATTTGTTTAGAAAATTTCAAAAAATCACCTTACGATAATATTCACATGAAAAATTAATAAATTATATTATTTCCTACAAATTCAATTTTATAAAATTAGAAAAATTAAATACAATTCCCATTCACAAAAATCAGTATAATCCATTATTCAAGATGACTTATTTTGAAGCATTAAATTACTTTAATAATTATTGAGTAACTATTTATTTTTAATAAATCATTAAATTTGAATTATTTAAAAAATTATAAATATTTTTCATAATTTTTTATTACTATTTTCAACTTCCAAATCAACAGTTCGGTCATGAGGGTTTATTGTTGAATGATTAATTTTGAATCTGGGTTGTATGTAAAGAAAGATATCAAATAACTGAAGATATTTAAAAATATGTACATATAAAATATTGTGGTGTTATATGATATATAATGTTAATTAGACTAAATTTACATTATTTTTAAAATAATTATATTTTACTATACAGCCAAAAATAAACTATATCTACAGAATCCTAAAAATTCACCCTAATATAATTATGATGTGACGAAAATAAAAATAGTTTTGATTTTAGAAAATATTGTTTCCAAATGTCAGAAAATCCTAATATCCATGTACAAATGCATAAAAATATTTTTTAGAAACATTTTATTTTAAATGAATAAAAATAATTTCTTCTCAATAATTTCCTAGTAATAACCATTTATATGATTATTAATTAGTTTTAATGAATATATTTTCAAAGTAAATAATTAAAATAATTAAACAATTGTGATAAAATTAATCTATATATATATAAATTCATTAAGAGAATAAATTTTGTTTTCTAGATACTATATATTTTAACCATAAAATGATTGTATCACCATTTTTATCATATTATAAATAAATGAATGAATTATCATACATTATATTTCATATATGTAAAAGATAACTTTTTTTATAAAATTTATTTCCTAAGTAAGATAAATTTATATATGGAAAAAATATAATATATCTTTCTTTTATTGATAAATTTCAAATTTATACATTAAATGTTCATAATATTATTTGATTTAATTATTATCATTAAAAATTGTATAATTTCATTTTATGGACTAATGATAATTTAATGAATTCATTTATATATATAATTCATAATTCAATTACTCTTATAAATCCCCTTCAGACCAACAAATATGATATAATTTACATATTTGAATAATTTTATTTTTGTAGTATATCAGAGTTTTTTAGGCCATATATTGTATGTAACTCAGTATATAATAAATATTAATCATAAAAAAATTATGGGATAATAAAATATATTTAAACATGGAGATGGATGATCTCATTCTTAGGTGAATTAGGTTGATGATTAATGATGTAGGTTCATGGATGCAGATCCAATATAATTCCAAGAATAGATTCTACTAGTTTAGACTTTTATAGGGTCACTAGATGTATGAGTATAACGAGGCTAATAGGAATCTCGTATAAAAAATAGGATCTTTTTTTTGATGCCCCTCATTCAGCCTAATTAGGTGTTGTTTTCATCCAATGATGGATACTTTTTTCCCTCGTGATTATGTCATCATACGGGGATCCCTCAGCTAAAGAAATTAGAAGGTTACCTTCTATGAGTGATAAACATGGATCTCCCCTACAATATAAGATTCTCTCTTCTCATCTTTTCCCCCTTCCCTAAGACTCTTGTCATGATTCATTGTCATTTAAAATTTTGAATATTTATAAATAGGATGTTCAATGTAACTCTATGTACACTAATGTAGCATAAATATATATGAATAGAGAGAGATATCCTTTCTCTATAATGGGGTAAGGTAGAACCTATATTAGGGAATCCAAAGTAGGTTTTCCCTATGTTTTCCTCTTTTTTCATGGTTATCACATCATGTTAGAACTCTTCTAATCTATTTTGATTCTAGATCAAATTTGATCATTTGAGTATGATTTGAGGACCTATATCTAACACGGAATATAATAAGTGTATTATATAAAAAAATTAACTATGTACGATAGTGGTTATATTCTCAACACCACCATAAAACAGTATATTCTACCTTTATAAGAATCCTAAAATTTCTAGCAAAATAAATGATTTTTTATTCTTGTTTAGGGTGTGGTTTTATAATGAAATTATAGAAAGATAGTGTTGAATATTTTTAAGTGACATATTTTGTGGCTATATAGGGTTGGTTAATATTTTTGAAGATACATAAGTAATTCTAAAAAAATAATCTTTTCTATTTTACGTTTGAATATCTTATGGTGACATCATAGAATTAAATATTTTAAAAGATTATTAATTTAGCCGAGTTCATAACATTTTTCATTCAATATTTTTTTACGGACAATATGAATCATCCTGATTAATGTAGTAGTGATTTGGGGCTCAAGTTGGGATCCCTTCATTTGGTTTCATGATGCTATAATGGATGTCTTGGACTTTCTTGACTTCTACCACTCTCAATAATGAGGAGCTAATAGTTTTTTTTTGTTTTTGTTAATATATTAAAATAAAATCAAGTACTAATTTAGGCTTTTTGGTGGTTTTAAATATTTTTATGATCCAATTTTTGTATGATACTATTTTATTGAACTATTGAGTTTGAGGACATTATAATTCTAGTCCTGAATTTGATGTTACCAATCAATATAAATGTTTTTTATTAAAAATAATAATTCAATGTACCATCACTGAATTACAAAATGATTATATATCTCCATCCACTTTTCCAAATAACATCTCCATATAATGAATACTTCAATAGATATATAATGACTACTCAAAATGAAAATATATTTCCTATATATATCCTTGCTTTTAGAAAAATAAACTTTATTATTATTCTTATCCTCATGTTTACATCCATATTTCAATTGGTTTCCCATTGTATATCTTTATTTGGTTGATTTATTCTTGTTACTAATAACAATTATGAATATTTCAGCCATCAAGTCTTTTTTAAATTATTATTATTGTTCTATTTATCACGTATTGATCTTATATTGTCTATTATTCCCAAATATGTAATGTTACATAATTAATAATATAATAATCATTTATTTTATTTTATAATAAAATTATTTAGAATATAATATTTATGAAAGAATAACTTCAAAAAATATAATACATGAAAAAAAAATTTTTACTTACAACAATCCATTTTGAATAAAATGAGTAGCCTTGCGTATAAAAGTAAAGATTTGAGGTGTAAGAAATACACTAGTTGAGATTACACACTACATTGCGTATTTTAACACCTCGACCCCAACCTAATTGGCTCGGAAGGACCTGAGTGCCACTAACCTTCAGTGAGATCTCTGAAACCCCAAAGGATGGGAATATATTCCACGGGTAAAATAATATCATGGGGGACGAACTTCCCTTATAATTACAACCAGCACTAGAGAAATCACAATTGCATAAAAACATGATTCATGATATGAAATAAACCAAATAACAAATGGGAAAGTGTATCAACAATTAGAGTTTATGTAGTAAGGATGATACTAAAAAGTATAAAATTATTAAATATACAAATAGATACTAATGAATCAATGTAGAATCATCATCAAATCCACATAATGAATATCTCCAAGATGCACTTCCCATAGTAATAGGTTGATGTATACAAATGATTCATTGTAAATATTTCAAATACTACCCTAACAAATATTGAGTTAAAAAAATGTTCATATAGACATCAATGTGATTATACATGGGTTGAAGATTCTACCTAATAAGAAATCTCTTTGGAATCCCACACATTCCACAACAAAAATTATATGTCAACATTTAATAATATTATATATAAAACAATAATATTAATGAACTACAATGATAGTGGAGATATATACACAATAGTAGTGAATGATAGTTGTCACCATGATGTTTCCCATATCATAAATGTATACCTCCAAAAATCCCCCACCTAATTAACATTATAAAAATTGAGTTCCACCAATTATAATATACTAAAAAATGTTTCCCATCCCTATAGACCCAAGCTTTCCATTATTATAAAAATACCATTATTCCAAGAATTTTTTATGTGGCCATGTCTAAACGAATTAGTTCCTTTATATATGAATCATCAACTCACACCACCACATTCCAATGATGGCATAAAATTTTAAAATCATTCTTCTTGAAATTCCATATTCATTATCTATTTTTATAAATCCATTTTTCCTTCAATAATTTATAATGCATCATAATTGATCTACAATGATTAAGTTAATAATTTTCATCAATAATCTTGAATATATGTTTTCAAAAACTAATTAATTGTAGTTATATATTAATGGTTAGTGATGGGTAATCCAAAAACTAACAACACAATCAAAAATAAAAGATATGAATAATCACTTCAAATATTACTCGAAATCACTAATAATAACCTCTGGAAGTAGACTTACATATATAAAAAACTATAATAGAGATAATGATAATTTTTAAATTAAAATATATGATAAATATAAAATTAAATTTTCCCAAACATTTCCCCTTCCATTGCGATCTTCAATGAATCTTCCTCTTAGAAAATTTAACATCATTACAACAACATTAAGATCCAAATTTACTTACCCCATTCATTGAACTATTATGTATATAATTACACATTATTATTATCTATGTTCTATATAATATCTACTTCTACATTAATCATGCTTAGGATCCAAATTTGGTTCATTTTAAAAATATATTTTTAATTTTCCAAACATGATATAGACTACATTGAGCCATCACATCGACTCCATGTGTTTTTCTGTTTTCCCGTTTCAAATTGGTGGAATCACAAGACACCATTATCACCAAACCATGAGGTCTTATATAATGTTGATAATTGGATGCTCTTATGACATTAATAAACTATAACACCTCTATTTTTAGTTCTATAACCCGAACTATAGTATTTGTTAATGTCTTTTTGATGATAATGTATCCAAAACTGAGATTCATTCAACCAAAAACATCTCTAACACATCCCTCACATAAAAAACAATCATATTACCTAGAAAATAATAAACATTAATAAGTACATGCCTCAAACATATAGTGATCGATTATCCCCACCAATATTTTTTCATCCACATAATTTTCTATGTTTCTTTTATTTTCTAAAATATGATTCCACTGGTCTGGTATTCACATATCTCATTACAATGTCTCTTATTCAATCAAAAGATGTTTCCACAATACCAACTCAAGATAAATATATATTTAATGAAATATATTTTCATTCCAATATTTAATATGAACTGTTGTGTGCAATAATGTCACCTTAGCATCCAATTTAAGAGGGAACTAACTAATTACATCATTGTAATTGAGCCGGTACTTCTGTAATCAAGATACCTAAAACACATTAGGAATGTTTCCAAAATATCAAGGTAAATCCAATCAATAGAAAACAAAATTATATGTTTATGAATATAGTATTTTTCAACATATACAGGATACAATATTCTGTTCAAATATAGTAGACCAGCATATAATCATTGTGATACTCTCATGGAAACTTGATAAGAGAAATAAAAAAATTGGGGATGATGAATTTATTATACATAGGTTTTTTAAATTAATTTTGGTATTTCCATTATGTTCATGATCATATATATCTTCATTGATGTCTGAAACAAGATTATTTTTCAAATATGTTAGGTTTCTCCATTTTTTACGGAAAAATTGGTGAGAAATGTGGATGACCATACAATGTCCTGTATGAAGTCATCTATATCATATAATGGTAACCATAATTGATGAAAACATCACTATATAAAAATAGTCTTCCCATGAACCACATTAATACATCATAGAATCTCCTAGATTATCTACCAATGTCTGAATTATATAGTACAATTAGCCATCTATTTGAGGATGATATTTTATTGTCGAGTTTAACATGGTTCAGATGGATTATTTCAATGACTAATAAATTTTTGAGATGAATCCAGGGACTTAGATATATTAAATAAATATATGTGGGCCATAAAATTTTACAACATCCCACGAATTAATATTTTCAAATATATCCTCCATATTTGTGTCCCTAATTCGAATTAAATATAAAAACTTCCAGAGTTAGTCCATAATTATGAAAATTTAATCAACCGTCCAATGTGTTCTCGCTATACCAGTTATTAATTCCACAAAATGTGCATCAATTTCAATAAATTTATAATAAATGATTGTGACATGATATATTGTTATTGTTTTTCATTTTTGACATTTTAATAAGCATTACATATCATGAAATTCTAACCAACCTTCTCATTTAGGCTCGACCACCTAAAATATTACTTCATTGTAAATATATTTTAATAATAAAAATATAGACAGTTTAAATAAAATTGTGAAAAAAAGAAAATTAGTTGGGAGTGGAATTATATAGGAACTATAATCTGATCTTGAAACCATGACATCGTATTCACTTGTTTAAACTATCCATAAATGGTCTCCCCATCATTGAGTGTTGACCATACGATAGAAAAACTAGGCCTAACTACAGAGATACAATGGCTTGATCATCCATTTTAGGAATATGAGTTATGAAAAAGAAAAAATGAAATATCCTCCCTCTTGGAACATTCCATGTGCATGATGCAAAATACCAAAATTTTCTTCAATTAGTCTTTGGATTATCTGACCACTTGGTTGTATGAATTCTACCACAATTAATTAATAACTAATTTTTTACATAGTTTATAAACCATACTAATGTTAAACATCTAGTGATATTACATAAAGCCTTGAAAACTAAGCTTTATGCCCCTCTATAAAAAGATGTGTTTGAAACAATTTGAACACATAAAAAGAGTAAAATTTTCATCAAACAGATGGACATTCAATGTTTTATGGCATTGAAAAATATGAATAATTTTGGATATTTTTTTAGTAATTCTCATTTATACCCAATATTTGTGACTTTTATTCTGTGACGTTATCACCCTACTTGATGATAAAAATCACTCACAACCAAAAAACATCAAACTAGACAACATTTAACTCACCTCGTTCAGTCAAGATGACAATATATTACAACATGATATGATAATTGGTTCCCTTAAACAATTTCATAGAATTTTGAACATATGGACTGGGATACACATTCATGTCCATATAGTCATTTGATAATCATTATGTGATAAATCATACACAAATCAATGATAATATCCTTCCAATCCTAAAAAAATTATATATCAATGATTTTTTTTATCAGGATTTAATAAATTATGACCTTAATTTTATTGGTATTTACCAATTTAACTTTTCCAATATAATGTTCCCTTAGAAAGAACCTCTTTATACATATACTTCACACGTTGTGAAGTTGTAACAACATCCATAATCTTTTAGGTACTCAATAGGGTTTCATAATTCTTTTTTCCATCATATTTGATGTGATAATTCACTAATATTTTATTTAAATATTCCATAACAAAAATATTATATTTTTATATGTAATATATGATTCATTAACACTACAAAATTAGAGGTTCAAATAGTGAGAATAAAGGGGATGACCAATTATTCATTGTAACTATAATAGCTTCTAAAATTTATCGTATAAATATCATATTTCTTGAAAAGATATGGTACTTCACATAACAGAGTTCAATCATTGAGAACCATTTTCCAACATCAATTGATAAATATGATCATCAATTTAAGGAAGAATATATATTTTAATTTTCAAAATATGACTCATCTAAAGGTAGTTGACATAATGTCATATTGTTCTAACTTACTTCATAACAAATAAATCTAGATCAACCTAAGGATTCATACTAGGAAATAGAAAAAAAATTATTCCTATCTAATAAATTTTGATCTTCATATCTCATAATAATGTAGGAACTATTTAATATGATAGAAGTGAAATATATTTCTTT
This sequence comes from Viscum album, assembly GCA_963277665.1. NCBI lineage: Eukaryota > Viridiplantae > Streptophyta > Magnoliopsida > Santalales > Viscaceae > Viscum > Viscum album. The sequence goes on along the minus strand of OY728143.1, from coordinate 2,076,797,016 downwards.
CCTAGAAGTAGGTTGATTGAATAATCCACTTCAATTTATAGTTGTAATCTTGAAAAATTTTCTATATAGATTCCATATAAATAATCGAAAATGAAAATAGTTATTTATGTTTAATTTATTCAATATATTACAATGTGATCATTTCTAATTGAACAAATATGTTCCCAATCACTATCACTATTATTGATACACTTCCTACACTATATCTCTCCCCCTTTAAATAATTGATAAACTTCTTCAAGAGATGTGAAATTACGTCCCTGAGTGTATTAGTCAATATGGTCCTTGAATTGTATGATCTAATTAAACAGAATGATTAAATCAATGATATCAATGTCTAAGAAAATTAATTACCACAAAAATTAGAATGGTTAAATCTTGGTGGAGGAAACATTCATTTTAATTCACCCACACATCCATTTCATAAAAGGTATCATGATTCTCATAATTCACAAGGTCATCATGATTATAAATCATCAGTTTTTACTCGTTCATGAATTACCTGAAGGCCTACTTATTTTATTTTAGTGTGGATAATCTCACATTTATTGATTATAGAAGAACCCTTAAATTACCTATAAGCCAATGGATTAAGGTCCATAAATGACCCAATACATGACCTTAGTGGCCCAAGACCTGACACACATGAAATTGTCCCACCCCAACATCTATATATTGAAGGTGCCTTGCTCTCCACATCACATGGCTAATAAGAAAGCATTAACCAGTGTAGAGATACATAGTTCATAATCCTGATGTCTATTTCCAAACACACTCATTATTCCATGTTAGTTATCTCTACTCTGGTGGTTTCTATTTTTTTTTCTCAAAATCATCATATGGTCCTTCTCTTGTGTGCTCCTCCTTTATTTGGACTTTTTATATGGCCTAAAACCATGTGGCCTAAAGGCCATTGGATTCTTGAAGGAACTAAAGCATAAAATCATTGTGGTACAAATGAAAATGGTTTCCTGAAGGCCCTGAGAGCCGTAGGCCCAAACTGGTTTCCCGAATGTCCAAAAAAGATGAATTGTGTCGTCTACTGCAATACCGAACAGTACCCACTTCTATAAATGAAATAGTAACATAAAAATTTATCCTCACCTAGATTTGATCCTCGGTCACATGGATTCCAAGAAGGAGAATTTTAACTTTCATTTTTTAGGGTCTTGTTAAGGATAATTTTACTTTTTAGGGGGACATGTGTTATTATTAAATATTTTTCTCATCAACAAAAATTTATGGATCGAATCCCCAAAACAAATTCATGTTCCACCACTCAGGAAGTTATCACTGAGCGGAAGGGTTATTTATAGAATCTCCCAGTATTCCTCAATTTTTATGTTATGGGAATATCTAACAAGAAAATATATGTTGAGTATTAGAAGCATATGTCATAGTATAACCTTCACCAAAAAATTTACTACATTAAATTTGTATGATAATTGTTGAAATTATCTTTTTGACCATACTTATGATTGTTCTAAGTTGATTCCATGAATTCATACATTATTTACCCCAATTAATCACCTTATAAAATCCCAGGATGGATATAGTCATTTTAACAAAAATAAAATGATTCATTGGATCCCTTTTATGGTGCTCTATTAGACTAGGAGTCACAATCAACTTTTTCCTTAGTTCTATAAAAACAAATTTCCACCTAGTTTTAGTAGAAAAAGTTATTCCCTCCACTAATTTTCTATGTGATGTCTTTTTATACCATCATGTCCTTATTTACCATTTCATTATAATTATTGATATAGAACATCACAACTTGAGAATAAATGTTCAATCATTGACCCACTTCAATTGTCTATTCCGAGAGTGAGTAACTTGGTTCTAATTTTGGTAAAAAAAATCAAATGTCTAAAAACAATGAATTATATTCCATAAATATGTGTTTTTCTTTTTTTTCATGGGAGAAATATCATTCCTTCATTTTTCATAGTGAATTAAGTTGTAATTTTTTCTTAAAACTATCCTCCAATCTATACCAAGTGTGGCCTTGTTTGACCATGTCATTAACTACTATGTCTCTAAAATATCTTTCCAATTTATATAGTATAAACAAGATATGATTACACTTCATTTTATATGGTGATATTCAACCCCCAATATATGATTTATCTTTATTGGGCCCAAATTATCTTGGAAATATTAGTGGGTTATTCCTTTGGATTTTGAGTGAGCGATATACATGATGTGGTTCCTCCAGTAATTTTTTTTCTATTTACAATAATGTTTGCAAAATTATTCAATCTAGATAATGGATCCCCTAGGGTTTTTGTGGTACTATATTCTCAATGGACTCCAATTGTTGACTTATAAGGCACATGTCATGTGGAATATTTATATAGTCATAGAAAAAACTATACATTTTCAACACAAAATACTTATAACAAATTTATTTTCTAATATATCAAATCATAACAACCAGTATTATAAAATATCATGTGGATTACGTATTCATATAGAGATCTCTCGTTAATAATTCATGAAATATAACTGTCATCGGATAATCCCACAATGAGGGGTTGATGAAAAACATAGTTGTTCTAATCAAAAATAGTTGTATCCAAACCGCCCTACTAACATAATTATTTGTAAAATATATTATATATTCCATTTTATAATCTCAATTTCATATCTAAAAACAATTTATTCACACTATAACCATCCTAAATGGTGATAATCATGTTCTAATAATTCTTATCAAGTGATCGGTGTTAACTTAATTAACGAGTTTAATATTACTGTTAAAATTAAAGAATCTGGAAATTAATTTATACTTATTTATATAAAATTTATTCAATAATTTCTTAATAATTCAAATTTATAGTATTATTTTTTAAAAGTTTTTATGTATGTGTTATGAATGACCAACACATGAACATTTCATAAATAACGAATTATTATTATTACCAAAGATATTTAATTGTCATAATATAATAATTACAAAAGAATAATGATTTTATTTTGATCCTTTTAAATTTTTTAAAGCATATTTTACATGTTTTATATTAATAAATAATGTCATAATGGGAAACATAAAATTATTTTTTGAAGATGAATTTTGTATAGTGAATATTTGGTGTTTTTTGTCTATCTACGTGCATGGATGGAATATATAATGATTGGTCCATTAAAATAATATTAATTAATTTTACTAGGGGTACATATGTAATTACAAAACTACATACATGATTTTTTTGGATGTAAAAAAAATATGATAAAAATGAAGAATAAATAATAATAACTTCAACACCACAAACATTCACTAAAAAGTATCTTTTAAAATATAGGGCTTCATATAATTTATGGATACTAGAGGATAAAGAACATGATATATGGATATAAAAGAAGATATATTTTATAATTTAGAGAATAAATTCTAATGGATGTGTGTGGAATGAAGGGTTTAAATTGACCAGTTTTATAAGTGAATAATTAATCACTTTTGTGAGAACCCATTAATTTTCAGTATTTTAATGGATCTATTCATGGTTAAATGGTTAGAAATATAAAACATAATATATTTTGGGGTTATAAAATTTCCATAATTTCTCAAATATATACTTCCACATATTATTTAAATAATTTAAGAGTCATTTTCCATTATGTTTTTATATTGTACCATTTTCATTTTAACCTATGTAACATTTTTTTACCATTATATTTATATTTTTTTAAAGGTATATGGTTGGCACTCATTCAAATGTTTTATGTTATGATCGTAAATTTAATCTCAATTTAATATGAATAAATTTCAAAATATGAGAAAATTTATATGAATGTTATAATGTTTTATATATATGAAAACAAATTATTTATCGGAAAATATTATTATGAACATTATATGTTCTTATTATTATATAGAATTGAATACCAATAAAATGTTTGATAGTATAATTATATATGTTCTAAAACACTTTATTTTAACCACTAATAAAAATATTTTAATTTAATTCATAGGTAAAATGTTACAAAATATTGATAAATCGAATCATTGAAAATATGAGTTTCAACATTATCACATAAATTAACATAAATATTAGTAATATTATTTGTACTATTTAAAATAAAATGACCTATTTTATATAATTTTTAGAAAATAATTCCATATATGGAAAAAAATTTCCCAACTGAAATTTATAAAAAGTTAGAAAAATATACCTTTTTTATTTTCACACATAATGTGTAAAAATAGAAAAACATTATCTCCAAGAATATAATGAACTTTACCTCATTTTAAATTTTATTTTATTTCAATAAATTACAAAATTATTTCTATAAAAATAAATTTAATGATTATAAAATGATGGTGATATTTAATAATTTCATTAACGTAACTTTATTTTCATTTTTTAGCATTATGTGAATGAAAATCTAGTCACACTGTTTTCATTTAATGATAAGTAATTACTAAAACTGGGCATCATTTGAAATAATAAGATATTATTCCATTTCCTCATCAAATTTTGAATAAAAAATTCTCACCAAATATTAATATCATCTAACTCAATTAAAATCATCCTTAAATGAATGTATATTTTTTAATGAACACATCACAATATCTATCAAAACACATGAATATCATTCCCCTTGATAAAAGTCAATACAATATTTTATAGAGTTCAACGAATAGCTATTTGGTATAAAATCATAAATCTAAATATAATATTAATTTACGATCTATGAAAATTTACCATTCCCTAAAATTATATAACTATTACACTTTTTAGAAATCATTGTTATGTCATTTCCTAGAGTAATCAACTAGAGTGGACTTGTAAGCTTCTATATTGGAAAACATGACCCATAAACCTAGGATGATGATTGATGAATATAAATAAATAGTACAAATAAAATAATAAATTTTTTTATTTAATACTAGTAATTCCTCAGTTATCATACACCACATATAATTCTTAAACTTTTACTTGTGAAAACATTTCAATTAAAATTTGAGATGACTTCCTTTTATCTTGGTTCCATTTAAAACCAAAAATATATTGAATAATGGAAAAAATGTATTAATTGAAAACCCTAAAAAACCAATAAATTAATATTTATATTAAATAAAATAAAATAATAATGGAAAATATTTTAAAATATTCATTTCCAATTAGTGGAAGAAATTAATTCTAATATACATACATTAAACTTATAAAAATCGCTTTTTAAATATATGTTTATTGATAAAAATGATTTTATTATCATTCCTTACATATTAAAAATCATTATATGAATTTCAGTATTTTTTAATGAATATTTTATTTAAAAAATTCATTAAATTTGTACATCATTAGTGATTACTTCAATTTATTATGGTAATATACATTGTAAAAAATTATTAAATTTTTAAAAAATAACTCATTTTACAGGGAAATGAAAATATCATCATTTATACCAAATATAGAATTAATTTATGAATAATAATTCAATTAAAATATATTTCATTAAATTAATAGTTCATTGTTTAATATTATATAAAAGTATTATTATTAAAAAAATATTTTTTAATATAAAATGATTTTATTTTTAACATTTGAAATTGATGGTGTTATCTCTGACCCCTCTAACAATAGTCCAATATCTGAGGTGATTCATCTCAGGTCCTTATGTGGTGCTTCCCATATTCCATATAATTTTAACTTTTAGTGGGTTTATATGGTGGTAATATGGGGAGACTCTACCCCGTACATCAGAATGAAAAATAAAATATGAAACAACAATATACCATAAAAACTATAAAATAACCCTATTTGCAAAAATAAATAGAAACTCAAAAATAGTACATGAAATTCAATAAATTACTAGATATCCATTGAATACATACATAATCTATACAATGGGTTATCCACAATTATATAATAGAATAAATGAAAATAAAAAACTATCTATTACCTTTGTGGTCCTTAACACATATAATTCTTCATGAAATAATTCTATATATCCCACTCAACCAAGATATCTTAGGTACTCGGATCAAAACAAGTGCCTAAAATAAACACAAAATAGCTCTTAGGGTAACCATGGGAAATGGAAACAAGATTATGTTTTTAGTAATTATCATGATTCAGCAAAAAATGATGTCTAAAAAAATAAATAACATATGAACTGTTAAAATCCAATAAATGGTGGAATCATTTATGAAATTAATGTGAGCCATCAAATAAACCTATCATCCCTTGAGCATTGTGTTAGCACATAGACTTATTCAATCGTACTTCACCAATATGGTGAATATCTCTTAGCATATCATGGATGTATTCCAACAAAATACATAACCATAGCCCGAGATCTACCTCCAGGTCTCTTTAAAGTAAATAAATCCTAACATAAGGTCATATCCCATCCAAGATTAATCCCAATAAGAATCTCAGCATAGACCTATAGAAAACCTCTATAAATTACAATTAAAATGTTCTAAACTATATAATAACTATAGAATTATAGGGACAAGTCCTATAAGAATTATTTCATGATCTGGAATTTCCCTATAATCATTGTATAATTACAAATTCAAGATTAATAGTAATTACTACATAATATAGAGTTATTCAAAAATATATATCCTATCCAAAATAACACAACAACCTACATCATGAATCTTAAGTATGTAATTAAAAGAAACTATAATTAAACATCCAATTACCATTTAACAGTCATTTATTCCATTTTCATGTTACTAATTTTCATGATAATGTTTACAATTATATTACAATTATCAATTATTAACATTTATTACTCTCATGACATTATATATGTAACGATCTAGTTACAATGACAAAGAAAAAAAATTCGAATTCCAAATTTCAAGACATCTGATTGACATTCATAAAAATTATCAAACAACCATGTGAGCCAAGAATCCTAATATAACCGAGTTTCCAAGTTATAGAAACTAAATAATCACACACCCAAAGGTAGGCACACCACTTGGACAACCAGAAGTATAGTCTCATAACTGAATGAACAAGTGGGACCTATGGGAGGTATAAGGAGAAGGTTTCATAAAATATGTTGTCTAAAATTTAAATTATGTTACTCATATAGTTTGGTGAAAAGGTTTTATATGCTACACATACAAGAAAGAAAACAATAAATTCCTTATAGAGATGACTAAAACCAGCTACCACAAATGTAGTTAAATCTATGAAAATAAATTTCAAAAAACAATTGATATGTCTCCAAAGATCATTCATCCATTTTCAAATGATGTGACTTATTATCTCATACCAAATAATACTAATTAACTAATTATAATTGAATAACAATTATTTATATTACAATAAGTCACCTCGCATACAAAGATGAAGGAAAAACATGTTGGGGGACATTAAGATGTCATATCCTTTCCATATCCTTGATTAACTATCAACGGAAAGTCGTATTAGATCATTTGACACTAAGTGGGAAAAATTCCTTTCGTTAAAAAACACAAGAATAAACCATTTAAAAAAATAAATTATAAACAATAAAAAAAGAAACCCAATGATGTATGATCATCATAAATTCCTTCAATTGAATCTGTTCATCAATATAGAATATCTCATTTCTTTCTAATCATCAATTTCATCATCCTAAAACAATTCCATAGATATTTTTTTAAAAATTTATCTCTTACTATAATTAAAATTAAATCATGATTTATTCAATTAAAGGGATTTTGAAGAAAATAATGAATATATACAGATTTAAAAAGATAGAACTCATCAAGAGAGGTCCATTTAGACTAATGAAATATCAAATAGTGTAGGATGAGATATTAATGGATCTCAGTAGATAATACCAATATTTTAATCATCTTTCCCATAATTTAAATTTAATAAATGGATATTTACGGTTTATGAAAAACCAATTAACATAATAACATAATACAAAATTGATAAAGACCAATTGACGATTTTAATAAATGTTTCATGTCTTGAACATTTAATTGAAAACTAAATATGGGCATTGTTACCTAGTTTCATGTCTTGATTCATTTTATAACATCATGACTTTTCTAGTCTAACCCTTGGTTTTCCCTTTTTCTTGTAACATGTTTCCCATGGTTCAATATACTAATATGATTCACATCAAGACTCATATTATGTCAGTTAAACACTTGTTGTAGTTGTTTTCATTTTACAATCATTCCATTCCGCTTATGTTCTTTTCTTGGGCCCTTTAGACTTCAACCGAAACACAAAACACTTCCAAAAAATCCTCATTAAAACATTTAGACGGTTGGAAACTCATTCCAATATATACATTTTAAAATGAACCATCCAATAAAGGATAAAATACCAAGCCGCATTGAAAATTGAAATAGGACATATCTGTGTTATTACAATATAACCACCATAAATCTCTCATCCATACAATCCTAATGATGAATTTACCAGAAAAGTGTGACATACATATGGAGAAAAAATTTCACTACAACTAAAACAGTGCATTAGAGGGATTATTTAGAAGGGGTTACACATGACCCCCTCTAATTTCATTTACTATATAATTAAAGGGGTTTCTATACAACCCCCTCTAATCGTATAATTTAGAGTGGGTTATGAACCATACCCAAATTTTTTTCTATTATAAAAAATTGAGGTAGTATATAAAACCCTTTATAATAATCAAATTTAAAGGGGGGTTATGGAGCCGCTATATTTCGTAAATTAGAGGGGGTTTTGAACCCCCCCCCCCCTATTGTTTGACATTATTTTTTTAATATATAAATATTGATTTCTCAGGGGGTTCAAAAACACCTATAATATCATAAATTAGACAGGTTTTGAAACCCCCTATAATGTATTAAATTATAGTGGGTTTAAAACAACCTTTGATTTCAATATATTAAATAGAGGGTGAAAAATCCCCTCTAATGTCTTCAAATTAGACATGGTTCAGAACCCCCCTCTAATATAATTAATTTAGAAGTTGTTAAAACCCCCTATAATGTTTCTAATTTAAGGGGGTTCAAAACCCCCACTAATTTAAGAGAGTAAGGGGGTTGTGATCCTCCACTATTTTAAAAAAGAAACATCATATATATATATATATAATTAAAACACAATATATATATTTATATATTTAAATACATTATATGACCATATTATATAAAATATTTATATGATTACATTTATTTGTATTTACGTGTATTCATAAATATAATTGTAGAATATTATGTAAATTAATATATATGTATTTTTATAAATTGTATTTTATATAATATTCTTTATTTCAAATATAAAAGCATAAAAATATTTGATAAATCTAGACATATAAATAATTTATCTGAAAAATATATCATATAAAAACTCAATATGGTATTATTTATATCTAATATTGTAATAGTAATAAATATATTTTATATAATATGTTTATGATTTTATTATATATAATTAATATTATATAAAATATAATTTATTCAAATAAATTTATATTATTTTATATTTATTTAAATATTAATATATATTAATGTACATAATAATAAATATATGTATTTAAATACATTTTATAAATATTTTTATTAATTGTATTTCATATAATATTAATTGTATATAATATAAAATTATATTTCATATAATATGATGTATATTTTTCTATAAATTATATTTCATATAATATTGGTTATATAAAATATAAATATTAATTATATATATAGTACAATATTAATTACATATAATATAAATTCTTTTATAAATTCTTTTTCATCTATTAAAAAAAAATTGATTTTATATAATATTATACAGTTTATAAAAATAAATATAGTTATTAATAAAAATGATATTAAATGTATGTATTGAAAGACATTATATAAATATAATATATATTTGATATAAATCATAAATTAATGTTTATATATATAATACCAATATGTATTTATGTATGTAAATAATTTAGATATATATATAATACCAAAGTACTGAATATAATATATATTTGATATAAATCATAAAATAAATGTATAGTATTCCTAAAACCAACATATAATTATTATAGATTAAAAAATGGATCTTATAAGAATAAGAATAATTAATATTTTATTGTTATCACACACACACACACACACACACATATATATATATATATAAGTACAATGTATCCATTTATACTTGTGTAATATATTTAAGTGATATTTAAATATATTATATATAGTATATATATAACTTTATATAAATGGTGTAAATAATATATCTGTTATTATTTATGAGTGTATTTATATTATGCTAGTAATATTTATTACAATAAACAGTAAAATATATATGAATATAACTATTTTAAAATAATAAATCAATTACCTTCATTATTAGTTTGTTGAAGTGTTCCCAGTGGTGTGTATTTCGGCCAGTTTAGAGTTCGATTCCCTAGGGGGCTCTACTTTTCTACGGACTCATGGAGGGAGGAAAACTATGGGAATCGGGGACCAATAGTGGGAGGTAGGGTGTGGGAATCATGGAATTGTGGACGCGGGGGGGGGGGGGGGGGGTAGAGGGATCTGGAGCTAGTAAAGGGAGGGGTGGGAACCGGAGGAAGGTAGGAGGGACATGATGAATAGGAGGGCAGGAGGCAGGGGTATTTTGGATGCATGCGGGAAGGTCATGCATCAGAATATAAGGAAAGTGGAAGGTACAAGAAGAATCAGATAGAGGGAGTGGGAGAACCGGAGGGTGGGAATGGGAAGAAATAGATGGAGTGGGAACAGGAGGGAAGAGGGTCTTAACAAAATTAAAATCATTAGTGGCAGTTCAATATCACTATAAATAATCTCATTAAAATTAATCAGTAGAGTTAGTATGACCGCTCTTCTCCAATTCATAGATGAGATAGATGTGTTTCCCCTATCCATGTTTGGGTCCTACTTATGTTGACCTTCCCTTAGAGGGACCCATCTAAAACAAGGAATAATATATTTATACTCAAAATAAGATGATGTAACCATGGTACAAATTTTTATATCCATCCTATTAATTTCACCAGAAACATAAACTTCAACATATTTTTGACTCTTTTTGATGCCCCAAAACTTCTCATGATATATTTCATTATAGGATTCACCCCATATAACATGTGATAATGTATAGTTTTACTATATTACGAATGTTATGAATAATGGATTAATACAAAATTCAAGTTAAAAACTAGGTGTCACCCCATGTATCATGCCATGATGGAGTAATCACCCCACAAACCACATCTTCATCGCAATATTTCATTCCAAACATTAGGTTGAAGACAAAAAAACACCTAAAATCTCATATTAATTTCAAATATATTGTTTAATTAGAATCAAATAAGTGGACTTATATATCCAATATATATAAAAACCTCCTTGATCATCCTATAGTTAGTTAAACCGAGATGATGTCCCTTATCACAATCAGATCATCCTACAATAGTCTACAGTGGTCTCCACACCATACAAATATTCATACACCACCCCATGATTACAACCCTCAGGGTGGCTATCCAATACACACGAAAATAAATTTAGATAGCTTGGCGATTATCCGATATTCACTCAACCTAATAACAACAATGTCATGATACTAGGTATGAATAAATATAGATAATGAGTACACTGATTTTAATCAATGTCTACCCCCCTTAAAACTCTATTGATAATATCACCTATAATGACTGGATGTTTTATTAATAAAATTCCCTTTCAATTAATGAATTATGGATACAAAAAACACATCCACTATTCTTTTAATATTGTTTTAAATAACCGCTATGTATCATTACGATTTATAATATAATTATTAAACAGTGATCACTTGATTGATATAAATATAAGGTTTAAAAAATCCTTTCAAAAAATACAATGGAGTGGATGGACTCATCCAGTAGACTCGAGATGTATGATTCGAATTTTTTAGAGCTTGGAATGATAGTAGTGTCACTAGGCTTCTGTCTTGACCTAGCCCAATCTGAGCATCAATTTTTTAAGCTTGAACGGAATTTTCTAAGGGAGAAGTTCATGTTAAAAGAGATTACCATCCAAGTGATGTAATTTGATCCACCATAAGATTCAGTCACCATCGCACACTATACCCTTAGATAATATGAGGGTGTTATAATGAGTTATTTAATAAGTTATTAGTTACATATTTTGTATTACCATTTTATAAATAAAAGTCGTATTCCATCATTTCCTGTATTAGAATTGATTTTCATAAAAATTTATAAATTGATAAATTGATTTCTCATGTAAAAATATTTCTTTTGAGAATTATATATATTATTATAATAAACAATGGTTTTCATTAATAATATTATAAAAAGGTTCTTATAAATGATGATTATACAATTTCTTTATCAGTAAATGATTATGTAATGAGTTTGATCAGAGTTATATTTCATATGATATAAAAGAAAGTGTATTTTTAATGAATTTATTTTATTAAATTAATTAATTTTTTAAATAAGTAATATTTTAAGAAAATATTATTATCAAATTAATTTTATGAATAATAAATTACTATATAATTTTTATGAAGTCAAAGCTAATTTTTTTTGTGGTTTGAAAACTATTTTTTTCAAAACGTGTTAATTTTTAATAAATGTAGGTTTTCATTTAAAAAGATAAATTTAATATATTTATTAAATTATTTAGATAAAATTAATATTATTTTAGTAATCAGGAGAATAAAATTATCCAATAGTGCTTTTCTCCTAATTTTCCAAGACAATTGAGTTTTTGGGTTAAAACTAAGTACTGTATAAACAAAATATGTGTTTTATGACATCATAATGACCACAAAATTATGTAATAAATACTATAATAGGTATAATAGGCCAAATATATATTTTCCAATTAAAATAATGTGGATTTATATTTGTTTTATTTATTTATACATCCTTAGTTAATCTCCCAAACATATAAAATAATTTAATATTTAAAAATCATTTCCTTTAAAGTGTGACTCACCTCAACATATGAAAGGGAAGTATATTATTATATTGGGCCCATTGACTTATAAAATAACGTTTTCCTATCATATATGGAAATAACCATGGGAAAAATCCATGGGTAGGATTGTGGTTTTGAATATTTAATTATATAGATTCCAAAACCTGTGTTTTTGAAATATTAAAGAATTCGCCCCTAATTTCATATATTAACCCACCCAATATCCTACCTATTCACCCCAAATACATGGATAAAGTCCTTAATCTTCCCCCACACACATTATAATCCTTCGGAGGCACCAAAAGCTCTCAATAATCCCCCCTTCAATCATTTGAAGTCACACATTGAAGTAATAGTTTTCTTTCTCATTTGTATCCTTGATTTCTTATATTGTTACACACTTTTATATTCAATTAAAAATATTGAGGTATGTTTATTAACCTCTCACATTGTGACCTCCTAATTATTTCCTAATGAGTAACCCATTTATACCTCATCAGTACCTTCTCTGAACACCCATTTCCATGCTGAAATCCCATAAGGCATTTCTCTCTTCTTATTTCCATTTAAGCATTTCTTCCAAATTATTCATGTTGGTATATATTTTTACACAACCCCCTTACTATATAATTCATGAATAAATTATAATAATCACTATATAACTTATCAAACCAACTTATTAATTTCTCTATTACACTGTTATGCTGCCGAATTTTCACCATGCTTTTTTATGCAAAAATCAGCATGTAGTAAATACCATACCAATTTATCTGTCAAGGGTATTAACCTTTATGATAAAATAATTATTAAATGGTATTTAAAAACATGTATTACACATTTATTTTATATTGTAATAACTTTTTATGTTGAATGATTCTATGTTATGTGATCTATGAGGCACACATATGCATGAAATTAAATGATTATGAAGGGTGTGCCTTGATAGCATTCCAATGCATTGGGTAATGTTTAGTATCATGATACGCCATGTGAAATGAGGGCTTAATCATTTTAATTCATGTAAAATGAGGTTTAAATTATTATAATCCTTGTGCAATGATTCTTGGATCATGCTAATATCATGTTGAATGTTGTTGCCGCATTTTCATGTAACGATAACCATGTCATATCATGCATATATGTTCATGTTTCTCTTATGATAAATTGATATGTACATTTCCTAAAATTTAATTTATTGTTCTTATTCTATATTTTTACTCCCTTATTAGGATTTATAGAACACATAATTCTTATGTATATCCTCAGGTTATCCCATGTAGTGTTAAGCATGAATGAATGGGATGGTCATGTCAAATAAATTAGAAATAATGCAGTTGTATTTCACGACTATGTTATTATGAAATTCTCCAAATTTAACAATAAACTAGAAATCTCGATCATCGGGGTTGTCTTAAGTTCATGTTAATTTAATAAATCATGTTTATGGATGTAATAAAGAGAATTGTGGTTACAGTAGTTATTAGACGATAGGTTTATTTATTTTTTGGATTAGGGTTATAAAACTCCAGTTAATGAATATGATATAATACTGGTTATAAGAAAACATCCCTAATTTTCATTGAGTATAGATTAAGTGATTTATCAAGAAAATAAATCCATTTCTGGATATAAACAAGTATGGGTGGCTCTCATATAGATGATTCTAGGGGTAAACCCCCAAAACACTGCTTTGAGCCAGACTCAAACAAGAATTGGTGCACGACAACATGCCTTATTGGACTCCTGGATCAACAATCCTGGAGGATATTATTTGCGAAATTCATAAGATTCGTATTCACCATTATTAAGGGAGTAATAAATATATCATAAGAACACAAATTATGAAATAGATCATGGAAAACATATATTGAAGACTATAAATTCATAAGTTACAAATGTGATTTATGAGTTATCCAATTTTTTCATTCGATTCCCCTTAGGAGTTTCATATTTTACAAAAATACCACTAATCATCGATTAATTATATCCAACTTCCAGTAATAGGAGGAAACATGCTTACAAATGATGTTAAGATCACTGTGACGATTGTTCTATTGAGATACCCAATCCGATAGGGGCGGGAATCATAGAATTTGTCATGATACTTTCTCAGTTAACTCGTGTTTTGAATCGAAACATTGGTCAAGAAGAATTTTCCACCCACCCCGCCCCCCTCAATAAAGGTCATGATTCAATCGATATCTTTTTGAGACAAAGGCCACCTTCCTTTAATGAATCATCTTATTTATCTATCATTGAACTATGGATCAACCCCCTTGAGAAGATCTTATCCAACCATCAATGTTACAGACAAAACAAGGGTGTTCTAGAGGCTTATCGTATTATGGGTGAATATAATAAATGGTTGACATTGAAAAAAAATACAAATCTGGAGGAATATATCGATGCATTTTAATGGAATGATTTCCATAAAATATTTTTTTATAAATTATTTTCCTCACACCCTCTGACTTAATATGGAAAAAGACTTCCATTCCCTCAATAAAAAAGATGATGAATCGAATATACCGTATGAGAAAAACATCAAAAGTCTTGCATGATATGCATCTGGCTATGTTGTTCCCTCGATTTCAAGGTTGAACACTTCTTTAGTGGGCTAAAACCTAGCTTATGAAAATCCCTAGTGATCCAAGACAGTAATAGCTATGAGGAAATTATAATTTGTTCCCCCAAAGTCGAAACGAAGATCAAAAAATCATAGGGGTATCATGGGGATAATAAGTAGAATGTGGAATTTAATTTCGGTGGTCTGATCGATAAATCTAATGGTGCTAAGAAATATCATCACCCCACATGGAAAATGTGTGGAAAGAAACACCATATATATTTCCAAATGGTGGAAAGGAAATTTGTTATGTGTGGAAGAGAAGGGAACCCGACCAATAACCATCGACAAGAAATACATTCTACCATGATAGAGGAAATGAACCCTCCTTTTGATCTTCAATTCATTTTTCATTGCTACCGTGGGAAATAACCAAGGCACTTTTCAAACAAGTTCACTAAGTCATGGGTTTCCGGAGGAAACAAATAACTTCCACATGACAACCCTACTTTTATTACAAACATAAACATGATTTATTACGTACAATATTCACATAATACAACATGGAAGACAGAGAGGTCTAGTGTCTTTGGGGACTAGGATCATTACATAATGACTTAAAACATGAAATACAACATCTTTATTGAAAACTTCCTTTATTGTACTACTAAATTCCCATGTACTTAGAATTGCATGGGATAAACTGAGGACATGTATTAGAAAAGGGTGAGATATAATGCCCAGTAAGGGAATAAACATGGAATACATGAGGAGTGAAACATATGTCAGAAAATAGGAATATCAATAGATCACAAGAGAAACATGGAAAAAAAGTCATGATAATGCATGATAATCATAACATGGAAATTTAGAAACAACACTTAACATTGAAATAGCATGAGCCAAGGCCCATTACATATGAAGCATGAGTAAATCCTCATTGCACATGAATCCTGTGTAAACACATGTTGCACTTGAATTATCATTAGTAAACACTCATTTCACAAGACGTATCATGATACTAAAATTTACCCAATGCATTAGAGCATTATAAGGGTGCACCCTTCTTAAACATTTAATTTCATGCATAAGTGTGCGACATGGATCATAAAACATGGATTCCTAAAACATAATAATTTATTATATGAAAAATGAATGTGGAATGAAACTTTACAATTAATAAGTAAATCTGCATGAAGGTGAATACCTTTGATGGAGAAATGGGCATGGTATTCACTACACAATGGCATTGTCTTAGAAAATTAGTGCAATTTTGGCAGTGTAATGACGTGATATAAGAATTCATAAAACTGGTTGATGGGAGAGAAAGGGGTGTCTCATCATATCTACATGAAATGGACAGTAAGGGGGTCATATAGATACATGTACCAATAATTTTAATGGAATTTAGATTAATGATACAAAAGTATTTCTTGAATATAAATGAGGAGAGAGAAGTTCCTTTTCGGAATTTTGGTATCGTAACGGGTGTACATGGGATGTATTTAATGAGAGATAAAGGGGTCTCTAATCATTCAAACAATATGATGGAAGTATGGGGGAGGTTGAAACCCATACCCCAGAATTTATAATTGAAATTAAAAGGGCATAACAATATTAAGAAAATTGGACAAAAAAGTGAAAGGAATTAAAAACCCTTACTTGGAAGTGTGATTCCAAAGGCTTTAGAGAGACTTGAGAGAGGATTCATTGGAGCTTGGGGAACCTTGGGAGGATTCTAGAGAGAGTAGGTCCGAGTTTGGACGAACTCCAAAGGCTTTGAGTGAGGAGGAAGTGGGTGATTTGGTGGGTTTATATAGGAAAGGTGAGTGAATTCTTTATATTTAGGTTTGGGACCCCTTACATTAAACTAATCCAAACCACAAATCAGCTCATGGTATTTGACCTTGGTTTTTTCAAAGGGGAGAGGAAAAAAATATTTTATATGGACAATGTCTGAAATTCTTAAAATAATGGGGTAGCTTATTAGGAGGTGAGTCACACTCCCATGGAAAATAATTTAAAAATACAAGATGTTTAAAAAGACTTGCGGGGTCTATTAATGCTTTGTAAAAGTAAGTAAAAAAAACCAAAAATCAAATTATTTTAATGGTAAAACATATATTGTCTGAACATAAATCTTATAATATTTTATTACATCACTATTGGGTTATTATGATGTCATAATACACATTATATATTTAAATGGTATTTAATTTTTACCCAAAAATTTGACTGTGTCAGAAAATGATGAAAAAATCACCGTTGGATAATTTCGACATCCTGATTCCAAAAATAAAATTTATTTTATCTAAATAACTTTCTAAATATCTTAATCTTCACTTTTGAAATAAAAACCGACATTTATAAAAATATCACGGGTTTCGACAAAAATGGCTTTCAAACTTTATTAAAAATTACAATTGCATTCATATAATTATAAGATCATTTAAATTTAATAAAAATTAATTCAATAATACTTATAATAATTTATGAAAATATTATTTAATTCAAAAATCCCTTAATTTAACAAAATATAATTCTTAATTAAATAATAACTAAAAACACTATTTGTACTTTAAAAACTATTTACAAAGTATCAATAATGACAAGAAAGCATATTCATTATTATATACAAAAATAAAGTACATGAACATAGTACTAGAAATTTGTTACATAACCCCTTAAAACAGCCGCATAATACCTAAGTGTAAGATGCGTGATCGTGACAGACTCTTGGGGTGGCTCAGATAACATCGATCGAGTGGTAATCTCTGTCAACTTCCACTTTTCCCGTAGACGGTCCTGTTCGAGCCTGACATGGTGAAGCTCAGCTTGGGCTTGGTAAAGATCGAATCCCAAAGACGCCACAACTTTTCCGAGCTCCAACAAATGGGCTTCGTATGGAGCAATTCTACTGGATGAGGCCATCACTTCCTTTGTCTTCGTAAGTTGGATTTGTTAAAGCCCTATATTTATACTGATTATGTGATCACTGTTCAATGGATATAAAAGCAACGGTCACAATTCATAATATACAACCAAGGAAGTTGGAATTTTATATAATAATTTTACATAAAGATACATTTAATTAGATCAATAGGTATTTCCATTAATGAGACTTTAGGTCGTTATAATATTCCCCCTTAAGAAATTTCACCCTCGAAATTTCATTTTCCCACACTAAAACAGATGTGGGTAACTCAACTTCATCATTTCCTATGATTCCCACATCACTTCTTCAAACATGTGGATTTTACAAAACAACTTGACGAGGGGCATTGTCTTATTTTGTAGAACTTTTTCTCTACGAGCTAGGATCTTCACTGCTTTCTCTTCATAAGAAAGATCATCCTCAAACTATACCACATCAGAATAGAGTACATGTGAAGGGTCTTGTATGTACTTCCTTAAGAGGGATACATGAAATACATCATGTACTTCGGACATGGTAGGTGGAAGAGCTAGTCGATAGGCCACAACCCCGACATGATCAAAAATCTCTAAGGGGATGATGTACCTTGGACTTAACTTCCCTTTCTTTCCAAACTGCATGACCTTCTTCCACTGAGATATGCATAGAAAAACCATGTCTCCAACTTTAAACTCATGATATCATCAAAAATTATATGCATAACTCTTCTTTAGAATCTATGCTACCTTGATATGTTGTTGAATGGTTTTCACCTTCTCCACCATTTCCTTGACCATTTCCGGTCCGAGCATTTTACTTTCACGGACCTCATCCCAACATGTCGGTGTTCTGTACCTTTTCCCATATAGGGCTTCATAAGGTTCCATTTGGATGCTCGAGTGGAAACTGTTATTATAAGATAACTCAACCAGAGAAAGATGATGATCCCATCATCCTTTATTGTCCATTGATCATGATCTCAATTTGTCCTCAAGTGTTTAGATAGTATGCTCGGATAGGCCATCAGTTTGAGGATGATTGGTTGTAATAAAGTTCTGTTCAATATCCAGAGCATGTTGAAGACACTTCTAAAACTCAGAGGTGAATCTTGGATCTCGGTCAGACACAATAGATAGTAGTACTCCATGCAGCCATAAAACTTCCCTGATATATATCCATGCCAGTTGATCCAATGAGAAATCCTCATGAATAGAAATGAAGTGTGCAGTCTTTGTAAGACGATCCACCACAACCCAGATTACATTGTTGCCTTTGGATGTCCTCGGAAGTCCAATGGCAAAGCCCATGGTGATGTTCTCCCACTTCCATTCTGGTATGGGCAATGGTTGCATCATCCCCTTAGACTTCTCCCTCTCTGCCTTCACATGCTATCACACCAGGCACGTTGATTTATATACAATGATCTCCTTCTTCATATTATCCCACCAAAAGTTTTCTCGGAGATCAAGATACATATTTGTGCTCCCTGGGTGAATAGTGAAATTTGAACTATGTGCATCGTCCAAAATTTCCTTCTTCAACTTCATAATTGATGGAACACATAGTCTTTTCACAAATCGCACAATTACTTCTTCATTAACATTAAACTCCGAGGATTTACCTTTTTCGATAGCTTCTACTTTTTCCTAAATTCCCGAATCATCTTTTTGAGAATCCTTTAACCTTTCAAAAAGAGACAGTTGAGAAATCATTTGTGAAAGTATTCATGGTGTTCCCTTCTTTATGACTCCCATGTCCATCATTATCAAATATAAGATGATTGGATCCTTTTCAATTCTCATCATTGATAAAATCGCTGGGTACTTTCTACTTTGGCCATCTGCCCCTTGTTCGCTTTCCCAAGGTGGTATTGTATTGAACGGTCATAATCCTTCATGAGCTCTATCCATCTTTTCTGGTACATATTATGCTCTTTCTGTGAGAATATATATTAAATACTCTTGTGTTTAGCATATATCTCTCATTTCTCCCCATAGAGATAATGACGCCAGATTTTCAAGGCAAAGATCACAGCTGCCAACTCCAGATCATGCGTTGGATAGTTTTGCTCATGGATTTTCAACTTTCTTGAAGCATAGGATGTCACATTATCATTCTACATCAGCACATAGCCTAGGACCTTCTTCGAAGAATCACTAAATATCACAAAATGTTCCCCACATATGGGTAAGGTGAGAATGGGCGCAGTGATTAGCCTCTTTTTCAACTCCTTGAAGCTTTCATCGAATTTATCACTCCAAGTAAACATTACTCCCTTTAGATTTAGCTTGGTAAGAGGGTTAGAAAATCATGAGAAATTTCTCACAAATCGTCGATAATTTCCAGATAACCCCAAGAAGCTATGGATATCTGTTACTGATGTTGGCCTCAACCATCAATCAATTGCATATGTTTTGGAGGGATCCATAGATATCCCATTGCTTGTGATGATATGGCCCATGAATTATACCTCCTTCAACTAGAACTCTCACTTTTTGTACTTTGCATAGAGCTTCTCCTAGAACAAAGTCTCTAGAACAGTTCTTAAATGCTCCTCATGATCCTCCTTGGTTTCAGAGTATATTATAATATCATCTATAAAGACTACCAAAAATTTGTCGAGGTAATATCTAAATAATCTAATCATCAAGTCCATGAATATTTCTGGAGAATTAGGGAGTCTTAAAGTCATTACTATGAATTTATAGTGCCTTTATATTGTACGAAAAGTAGTATTGGGGACATATTTCTTCTTCACCCTTACTTGATAATATCCCAACCACAAATCTACCTTGGAGAAGTATTGTGCTCCATGTAGCTCATCGAATAATTCATCGATCCACGATAGATGATACATGTTCTTTATCATGATTTTTTTAATTTTGTGATAATCGATGAAAATCTTCATTGACCTATCCTTCTTCTTGACGAAGAGGACTGGTGCACCCCATGGTGAATCACTTGGGCATATAAACCCTCTATCCAGATTCTCTTTTAGTTGTTTATTCAGCTCTTCAAGCTCCACGACAGCCATTCTATATGGAGTCTTGGATATTTGTAGCACCCCTGGTATAAGTTCAATTGAGAATTCAACATCTCTTCTAGGAGGAAGACCAGGCAGTTCCTCGGGAAACACTTCAGTGAATTCCCTCACAATAGGTAATTCTTCAATAATGGTTTTTTCCCTCGACTCAATCATCTGATCCAGATACGCATGCTCATAGGACAGTAATATCCATTCTTGAGATGATGGAGCTAAATGAGATGCATCTTCGTCCTTACACTTGTAAAGAATCGAGGGTCGACTCTCCATATGGAGTGTGATTTCCCTCTCTTGAAAATTTATGTTGGATCTATATAAGGAATGCCAATCTATGCCATGAATTGCATCAAATTCCACTTGAGGGAGTATGACGAGGTTTTCCATGAAATTCAATCCACAGATTATAACAGGGGAGGACTTATATTCATGGAATGAAATGATTTCTGAATTTGTCGTACTCACCGACATCTTCACTTCCATGATTTGTCTTGGTGATGGGATTGTTATACTAAACATTCTAGATATAAAAGAATGCGTAAAAACTGAATCAAAAAGTAAATTCGCTATTGTTGAATGAATAACAAGAGTACATGTCACCACTTCATTTTCAGGGTTCACTTCGGCAGAAGTGATGGAAAAATCTCTTCCTTGCTTCCTTGGAGGTTGTTGGTTGCTTCTGAAAACCCTTTGTTTAGGGAACTGATTTTCATAATTCCCCGGTTCGTTACAGTTGTAGCAATGAACAATGCATTGAGGTTCAAACGGAGCATTCCTCTCCTCTATCGCAGTTGTGGGTCTTTCTTTCCAATAGTTAACAACTAGGTGCCCTTCTCTTCCACACCTAATGAATTTCCTCATCCCCTTGAGCCAATTTCCAGGGTTCTTCTTTCCACACGTTTGGTAAGTGGGGTGCTGGATCTTCTTAGCACCGTTGTATTTATCCATCGGACCGCCAACATTGAAGTCAACCTTATGATTCTTGTCCCCATGATACACCTATGATTTTTCGATCTCTATTTCGACCTTTAGGGAACATCGGGCAATTTCCTCATAGCTATCAAAGTCACGGATCTCTAATGATTTCCGTAGGCTAGGATTCAGCCCACCAAAGAAGCGGTCAACTTTACATTCGGGGGTAATGACAAAGCCAGAAGCGTATCGTGCAAACCTTGTGATGTTTTCATCGTATCCTCCAACAGATTCTTCATATTTTTTCTTGAGGGAAAGGAAGTCCCTTTCCATATTAAGTCGGAGGGTGCACAGAAAATATTTATGGAAAATCATCTTCTGGAGATCCTTCCATTCCTACACCTCGATATCCTCCTCAGGCTTCGTATTTTTGATCAACTTCCACCATTGATCAGCTTCACCGTCTATACAATAAGCCTCCAGGATAACCTTCCCCCGTTCAGAACATTGAAGGATGGATATGATCTTTTCAGTGGAGTTGATCCATTGTTCAGTGATCGTGGGATCGGATGCTCCACTAAAAGTAAGAGGCATTTGTCTGATGAAGCTCTCGATAGAGACTTTTTCCTTCTTAGGTGGGTTTGGACGTTCCCCTTGACCCGTGTTTCTATTCAAATCTTGAGTTAGCTAAGAGAGAAGCATGCCAAAGTTCGCGATTCCCGCTCCCATTGGATTGGCCATCTCATTAGTACATTCATCACACTGATTTTCACATCAGTTGTTATCCCGAGTCCTCCTATTTCCGGCCATTGGCTGGAATAAAAGGAATGTTAGGGGTAACACATAAAGGGTAATCTAAAGACAAAAGTTGATGACTTATTAATAAACTTTTATTTCCTTAACTCATGAGTCTATAGGCTTCAATCTAGGCTTTTCATGATCTACTTTCTACCATATATTCTTAGGGGGGTTTTTATTCCCTTAATAAGGGTTCATACTAAGCTTGTGAGTTTACCAAATCATATCCCATAGGGGTGTCGTAACCAAGTGTACAACATGGCCCATTGTCATGCACCAGTTCATGTTCGAGTTTAGCTTAAAGCGGTGTTTTCATGTTTGACCCCTAGGATACATATGTTCCAGATCCACCTCTACCTGCTCGTATCCAGACAGGGATGTATTTTCTTGATAACCCACTTACTCAATACTTACCAAAACATAGGTATGTTTTTATTGTACTTATTCTTGTATCTAAGGCTTTACTAGGGTTTTCAAATCCAAATCCCAAAAATATCTAAACTTATCCTCTAATACCAACTATAGAAATCCTTCTTTTATTAAAAACATAAACATGATTTATTACATAAACTATTCACATGATAAAACATGGAAGATCTAGAGTTATAATTTCTTTGGGGCTTAGGATCATTACATAAAAACATAAAACATGAAATACAACATCTTTATTGAAAACTTCCTTTACATGACCATTGCATTCCCTTGTACTTAGCATTTCATGGGATAACCTGAGGACATGCATAGGAAAAGGGTGAGCTATAAAGCCCAGTAAGGGAATAAACATGGAATACATGAAGAGTACAACACATGTTAGAAAATAGGAATATCAATAGAGCACAAGAGAAACATGGACATAAAGGCATGATAAAGCATGATAATCCTAACATGGAAAGGTAGCAAAAACACTTAACATGGAATTAGCATGAGCCAAGGCCCATTCCACACGAAGCATGAGTAAATCCTCATGAATCACGAGTAAAACCTCATTACACTTGAATTATCATGATTCAACACTCATTGCCCACGATGTATCATGAAACTATAGCATACCAAATGCATTGGAGCGCTATAAGGGAACATCCTTCTTAAACATTTCATTTCATGCATAAGTGTGCCACATGGATCATAAAACATGTATTCATAAAACATAATCATTTATTCCATGACAAAGGAATTTTGAATGAAACATTATAATTAATAATTAAATGTGCATGAAGGTGAATACATTTCATGGAGGAATGGTCATGGTATTCAGTACACAATGGCATTGTCTTAGAAAATTGGTGCAATTTCGGCAGCGTAACAACGTGATATAAGAATTCATAAAAATGGTTGATGAGAGAGAACGTTGTGTCTCATCATATATACATGAAATTAATAGTAAGGGGGTTATAGAGAAACATGTCCCATCAATTTTAATTTAATTTAAATTCATGATACAAAAGTATTTCTTGAATGTAAAAGAGGAGAGAGAAGTTCATTTTCAGAATTCCGGCATAGTAACGGGTGTACGTGGGAGGCATTTAAAGAGAGAGAAAGGGGTATACCATCATTATAAAAATAAGTGGGTAGTATGGTGGAGGTTTGAAACCATACCGCTTCATTTATAATTGAAATTAAAAGGGCATATCAATATTAAGAAAACTGGACAAAAAAAGTGAAAGGAAGAAATTACCATTACATTGAATTGTGCTTCCAAAGGTTTGGGAGAGGCTTGAGAGAGGCTTCTTGGGAGATTGGGGCACCTTGGTAGGATTCTGGAGATATTAGGGCAGAGTTAGGACGAACTCCAAAGGCTTTGAGTGAGGAGTAAGTGGGAGTTTGGGTTGGTTTGTATAGGAAAGGTGAGTGAATTCTTTATTATTTAGATTTGGGACCCCTTACAATAAACTAATCCTAACCATAAATCAGGTCATGGTTATTGCCCATGGTTTTTGGAAAAGGGAAGAGTAAAATAATATTTTAAAAGGAAAAATAACGAACGTATTAAAATAATTTGGTTGCTTATGTGGAGGTGAGTCACACTCTGATGGAAAATAATTTAAAAACACAAGATGTTTACGAGGGGTCCATTAATTCTTGGTAAAAGTAAGTCACAAAAACCCAAACTCACATTATTTTACTGTTAAAACATATATTGGGAGAACTTAATTATTATAGTATTTTATTACATCACTATTGGGTCATTATTATGTCATAAATCACATTATATATTTAAACGGTATTTAAATTTTACCCAAAAATTTGACTGTCTCAAAAAATTATGAAAAATTCACCATTGGATAATTTCAACATCATGATTCCAGAAATAACATTTATTTTATCTAAATAATTTTTTAAATATGTTAATTTTTACTTTTAAAATAAAAACTGACCTTAATCGAAAATTCACGGGTTTTGATGGAAATGGCTTTCAAACCTTAATAAAAATTACAATTTCATTCATAAAATTATAAGATAATTTATATTTAATAAAAATTAATTTAATAATAAAAATATTATTTTATTAAAATATTATTTATTTAAAAAATCCCTTAATTTAATAAAATATAATTCTTAATTAAATAAAAACTAAAAACACTATTTGTACTTTAAAAACTATTTTCAAAGAATCAATAATGACATGAAAGTGTATTCATTATTATATACATAAATGATGTACATGAACATAGTACTAGAGATTTGTTACATAACCCCTTAAAATAGCCGCATAAGACCTATGGGTAAGGTGCACGATGGTGACCGACTCTTGGGGTGGCTCAGATAGCATCACTCTAGTGGTAATCTCTATCAACTTCCACTTTCCCCATAGACGATCTCGTTCGAGCCTGACATGATGAAGCTCATCTTGGGCTTTGTCAAGAGCGAAGCCCAAAGAAGCTACCTATTTTCTGAGCTCCGAAGAATGGGCTTCGTATGGAGAAATTCTACTGTATGAGGTCATTGCTTCCTTTTTCTGAGTAAGTTGGATTTGTTCAAGCCCTATATTTATTCTAATCATGTGATCACTGTTCAATGGATATTAAAGAAACTGCCACAATTCTTAACGTACAACCAAAGAAGTTGACATTTTATATAACCATTTTACATAAAATGACATTTAATTAGATCAAGAGGGATTTCCATTAATGAAACTTTGGGTCGTTACATTCCATGGTAAAAAGGGAGAGATATTTCCATCCCTACCACCGAAGCGAATACTAAAAATGAAGTAGTGATAGGTACACCAGTTATTCGTTATAGAATATATTATTTACTTTTGATTCTAGTTCTACATATTCTTTTATATCATAAAATTTTAGTATAAAAATCCAAACACCACCAAAAATCATGGAAGTAGAGATGTTGGTGAGAATGAAAAATGGAGAAATTGTTGCATCCAATGAATATAACTCCTCCCTATCACAATTTTTGGATTCAACTTCCTGGAAACCCTCTTCATAATCCTTTTATTTTAATTTGATGAAATTCATGGCACGAATTGGATTTACCTATTTCGAGCATACATAAATTTATGTGAGAGGGAAATCACTCTTCATTTGGTGAATTGACCCCCGATTCTATACTAGTGAAGGGATAATGATGAATCTTATTTAGAGCCATTATCTCAAGAATTGATATTACTACCCTATGATAACACATATCATTCCCTAATGATTGAGTTTTTGGATTCTCAAATACATGACTATTCTGAGGGAATTCGTTGGTGTTTATTATAAGGAATGTCCTAGTCATCCTACTAGAAGAGATATTGAATTAATTTTTTATATCATACTTGGACAATTTCAAATATCAATGACACCATATTGAATGGTTTTTTTGGAGGGTGAGGAGATAAAGAAAAAAATATAGGAAAATTTGGATAATGGGTTTATAAACCCAAGTGCTTCAACCTGGGATGAACCAGTCATCTTCGTCAATAAGAACCTTTGGTCAATGCACCTTTGCATTATTCATCAAAGGATCAACAAAATCACGATAAAGAACAAGTATTCTCTTCCATGTATTGAATAAAGTTTTTATCATCTATGTGGAGAAAAAAAATTTCCAAGGTGGATCTCTGGTCTGGATATTTCTATGTATGGTTGAATGAGGATATCCCCAAGAGTTCTTTTGGTAAAAGTTATAAGAACAATTAATTCCTAATAATGCCTTTCATAACCTCTAATACTCCAAAAATCATCATCGAAATGATGAATAGAATCATTAGGGATATCCTAGATAAACCTTTGGGAGTCTATATATAGGATATTTTAATGTACTCCAAAACCATGGAGGATCATGAATAAAATCCGTGCACTGAAATAGAGACCTTGTGAATGGAGATGCTCTATGAAAACTATATAAAGTATTATTTTGGATGAAGGAAGACTCCTTCATGGGTTATATCATCACTTTTAATGGGATATCTATGGATCCCTCCAAGACAAATGCAATTGAGGTGTTTCCATGGCGAACAACTGTAATAGATATCCATAGATTCTTGGGGTTATCGAGACATTATCTATAATTTGTGTGAAATTATTCACAATTGACGAAGCCTTTTACAAAGAAAAATTAGGAGGGAGTCATGTTTTTTTGGAATTATGAATGCGAATATAGATTAAAGTAGTTGAAAAAAGGACTATCACTTCACATGTTCCCACACTACTCACAGGTGGAGAACATTTCATGGTATTTAGTAATGATTCAAAGAAGGGAATGGGATGTGTTTTTATTAAAATTGAAAAATTAATTTTCTAAGATTTAATGATAATGAATGTTCATGAGCAGAACTATACAACACATGATAGGGAGTTGGCTGCAGTGATCTTCTCTTTAATAATATTCAGACATTACCTCTTTGGAGATAAATGTGAAATATATAAAAATCACAAAAGCACCAAGTATATATTCACACATAAAGAGTTGAATATGCGCCAATGAATATGTTGAGAGCTGACCAAATACTATAACTATGCAGTAAATTACCACTGTGGAAAAATGAACATGGTGGGGAATTCTCTATGTAAAAAGGACGGAGTGATTCTATCATTGATGATAATTAATAATTATAAAATCTATATAAATTTGACGAATATTGACATGGAAGTAATAAAGTGGGTATCATAATTAATCATTTTACAAGTTATTTCTCACCCATCCCTTTTGTAAATGTTAAAGGATACTCAAAAGGATGATGTGTGAATTTAGAAGAAAGTGTAAACTATCAGAAAATAAAAATCCTCACATTGAATGTTAATGAAGTAT
Source organism: Viscum album (assembly GCA_963277665.1). Taxonomy (NCBI): domain Eukaryota; kingdom Viridiplantae; phylum Streptophyta; class Magnoliopsida; order Santalales; family Viscaceae; genus Viscum; species Viscum album. Next base: position 2,076,768,626 of record OY728143.1, on the reverse strand, counting down.
GAAATGTGAGATTTGCGTCAAGAATATGTCTTCTCTAAAATCCATAGTTAATGATTTTTTTTTTAAGATTCGCACTCCTCGAATTTATCCATTCACATAGGAAACACAGAGATGTATTGAGATCATTGGGAGAATTTTTGGTGGGATAACATGAAGAAGAAGATTTTTGAGTATTCATAAATGTTATTGGTTTGTCAGAAAGCGAATGCTGAGTGGCCTATGTATAAGGGTATGATTCAAACATTACCCATACCAACATGTAAATGGGAGCACATCACCATATGGACCTTTTCATTGGAATTATGAAGACATCTAAAGGAAACTATGATTTCTGGGTTTTTGTGGATCATCTAAAAAATATTGAACACTTTATTGTGATTAGAGAGGATTTCTCATTGGATCAACTGGCACAGATAAAAATCAAGAAATTGTTAAGTCTGTAAAGAGTTCCACTACTGAATTTATCCATTCGGGATCAATGATTCGCCTCTATGTTCTAGAAGAATCTCTATCCCGATCAAAATATTGAGCTGAACTTCAGTACTTCTTATCATCATCAAAATAATGGCCAATATGAATGGAATATACAAACACATGAGTATATGTTGAGAGGATTCTCAATGGACAAAAAAGGAGTATTTGATTATCATCATCCTCTAGCTAAGTTCCATTACTATGAGAGTTTCCACTTAGGCATCCAAATGGATCATTATTAACCCCTTTATGGGAATAGGTGTAGAAAAATGGCATGTTGGTATAATGATGGGGAGTGAAAACTTCTACATCTAGAAATGGTCAATGAAATGGGGGAGCATGTTAATACCATATTGTATCACATCAAAGCCACTTAGAGTTCAAAAAATATCTATGATGGAAATCATCTACAAAACCTAGAGTTAGTAGTTGGAGACAAGGTATTTCTCTCCATAAAACCATGGAAGAGAGTTATGTGTTTTTGTAATATGGTAAATCTTTTTCCAAGGTTCATCGGCATTCTTGAAACCCATGATCACATTGGGGGAGTGTCTTATCAAAAGAACTCCCACCAAAACTATCTCATGTACTTGATGTATTCATTGTGTCACTCTTGAAAAAGTACACAACTGACCCATAAAATGTACTCAATGTAGAGGTAGTACTATCATAGAATGACCTCTTCTATGAAGAGGAGGCGATGAAGATCTTATATCATAGAGAAATTTTTCTACAAAATAATACGATGCCCCACAACAAGGTGTTATAACGAAACCACAATTTTAAAGAAGAAATGTTTGAAATTGAGAAAGTAATGGGGCTTTGTAACCGTCATCTGTTTTCGTGTCAGAAAATAAATTATAAGGGTGACGTTTCTTAAGGAGGAATGTTGCAAGGAACCCATATTTTATGAATATAATTAACATTATTTTAATGAATTATGGATAAAAACACATGAAATATTTTTTTAAATATCTTTTTAAATAATTGTTATGTATCAATACTGTTGATAATATTACCATTTAAAATTGATCACATGACTGATATAAATTTAGGGTTATATCAAATCTTTTCAACACAGAAAAAGGAGACGATGACCTCATCTATTAGACTCATGTCTTATAGATATCAATTGTAGGATATTGGAAAGGATGTAGTGTAACTGGGATTCACTCTTGACCATGCCCTAGAGGAGCGTCAACATGTTAATTAAGAAAACAGTCTCTTATCGGAGAATATTGTGTTAATAAAGATTACCTCCCAGGAAATGTTATCTGATTTTCGCCAATATTCTTTCATCATCTCATTACTAACCCATATGTCTTATGTTGGTTTAATAAATTGTTATGTAATAAGATATTAGTTTCTTATTTTGTAATACATTTTTATAAATAAATTCTTCTTATATCAATTAAAATATAAGAGTATTATTTCATAAACAAATGATGAGTTTGATAAATTGATTATTCAATTAAAAATGGTAATTTTGAAATATTTAAACATCATTATATTAAAGTAATGTTTTTATTAATAATACTATAAAAAATTATTATAAATGATGATTATATCTATTTCTTATCTGTAAATGATTAGGCAATCATTTTGATTTGAGTAATATTTATATACGATAAAATAAAAAGTGTATTTTTAAATAATGTATTTTAAGTGATTTATTTTTTTTAAATAATTAGTATTTTAAGAACATATTATATCAATTTAAAATTATTAAAAATAAATGAATATACATTTTTTATTATGTCAAATGTAATTTTTATTATGGTTTGGAAATTGTTTTTTTTTTCTAAACCCGTGAATTTTCAATAAATGTCTGTTTTCATTTTCAACATGAAAAATAATATATATAGAAAAAAAATTGATAAAATGAAAATAGGCTTTTTTTAATAGTATATCAAAATTATCCAAAGGTGAATTATTCATACTTTTTTGAGACAGTTGAATTTTGGGGTAAAAATTAAATATCATATAAATATAATATTGGTTTTATGAATTAATAATGACCCTAAAACGATGTAATAAATAATATAATGGTTATTCTAGGAAAAATATATGGTTTACCATTAAAATAATTTTATTTTATATTTTTTTTTCTATAAACCCATTGTGAATCCTCTATGACATATAACATATTTTGATGATTTTAAATTCATTTCCTTGAAAGTGTGACTCACCTCCACATAATCAAGGGAAATATTTTAATATGTTACTCCATTTTCCTTATATAGTTTTTTTAAAAAATACTTTAGAAAAATGAACATGGGAAGAAACCATGGTAAGGATTTTGTTTTGAATATTTAATTATATAGATTCCAAAGACTATGTTTGTGAAGTATTAAAGAATTTCCCTCCCATTCGAAATACAAACACTCCCAAGATCCCACTTACATTCAATCAAAAAACTTTTCGAACGTCCCAAATCTTCCCTCCCATCTCCATGATCCTCCGAGGGATGCCCAAGATCTCAAGAATCCCTTATTAATTATTTTGAAGTCACACACTCAAGTAAGGGTTTCCCGATATTCTCATTTTTATCCATAATTCCATAGATTATTTAACCTTATTATTTTCAACTAAATATTATGGGGTTTGTTTTATCACCTAACCATAATTACATAATTATGTTTGAATTTTTTGATACCACATTCTCTCTCAATAATTCATTCCATTTAAAAATGTTATCATGCTTAAATATTGTAAGGGATTTCCCTCATCTTATTTGAGTTCATGATTTTATTCCATATTAGGCATTAAATTACATTTAATATGTTGGGATATTATTTTACATAATACCCTTAATATATATTTCATTTTTAAATGATTATATAACCATTTATATCTCATAATACCATGTACTTAATTTCCATATGACGTCGTTATACAATCGAATTTACACAACTATTTTCAAACCCAAAATCATCAGGTACTGAATTCCATGCCCATTTTTCCATAAATGGTATTTAATATAATGAAAATATAAATTTTTATTGGTTCATACATTCATTGTTTCCACGTTAACTGATAATGTAATAACTTATGATTTTGAATGATTCCATGCTATATAATCTATGTTTCATATTGACGCATGAAATGAATTATTTATGAAGGGTGTGCACATATTGCGCTCCAATGCATTGGGTAATGTAATGTATAATCATAATCCATGTGAAATGTGGGTTTACTCTAGATATTTCATGAGAAACCAGGGTTTAATCAAGAAAATCCATGTTTAATGAACTCTGTCTCATGCTAATATCACGTTGTGTGTTGTTACCACATTTCCATGTTATGATAATTGTGTTATATCATTCCTATGGGTTCATGTTTCTGTTATGATCCATTGATATGCCTATTTCATAACACATAATGTATTAATAAATTTTTATTTGTTTATTAACTTACTAGGATATATAGATCAACCCTTTCTTACGTATGTCCTTAATTTATCCCATGTAGTGTTCAGTAAGAAAGAATTAGTTGTTCATGTCAAATAAGATTGAAATAATGATGTTGCATTTCATGTTTTAAGTTGTTATGTAATGATACTAATTTCTAAAGACACTTGAAAACTCAATCCTCATAGTTTTAGTATGTTCAATAGTATGTAATAAATCATTGTAAAGAGTGTAATAAAGAGAAAAGTTGTAATATCACTTATTACATCAGTGACATATCAATCCTATTCAATGTTCTCAGGACTCCATTCCCACAAGTGTCTCATCAACCCCTAGACACTATGATCCTAGAGGGACTCATTATAAAAAACTATCCAACACCTCATGTCTCCCTACTAGTAAGTTATTAACTATGATTTTTTAATCACTACCACCACAACAGTACACTAGTTTTTTCATCATGGATGGAATTATTCTCAATGAAAAAAATATCTATTTTGTGGATCTAAAAACAATATTTACTACCATATTAAGAAACAAACCTTCTTAATTTCACTAAAAACAATAATTTTTTTACACTCAATACACATGGTCGCATAACTGAAATGGAATCACAATCCTCCAGTATGTGGAAAACAACTAGATAATAGAAAAAATCTCTTTGATCATACTCTTTCCAAATACCAAACACTATTCCTAACTGTAAAAACCGTTTTTTAATTAATTATAAAAACTTGGTGAAATTAATGTAGTTTCATATACCCATGGACTATTATCTTCATTGTGTTCAAGGCCTCCTTTACATCCCATCAAATGACATGACTATTCATTTAATTCATGTCCAACCAGATGGCCATATATCACATCAGGCAGTGTTCCTCGATCAAAACTATATGCCGATGAACTAACCATATTTGAATATCCCATACAAGGTCATCATAGATCAATTTCCTAATTACATAAAAATATTAGGTTTTATTAACATAATGGTCCTTCCCCTTGAAACCATCATTAAAATTAACAACAAGAACACACGATTCTTCCAATAGAATGAACCTGAGGAATAACTATTCTTTTTTTTAAAACATGATCTAACCAAACATGCATTAATATCAAATACCAAATATATTATTTTTTCAGTTTTATCCAAAATTCATAGTCCCACACTATGGTCACTCATTTATACCACCCATGACTTTTTCCAACCTATAGAAGTCCCCAAATCATAGTGTGTTTCACATACTATTATCCCATAATCCAATGACCTCAACATATTAAAAGACCTATCTCAAGGATCTCAAATAGTAATGTAATCACTATTAAACCACCTTTTGAAATCTATGGATCCCATCCACTTTGAGGATCCACATTTATGAAAATTCCCAGAAGGTATAGTCTATTAAACTAATCTCGAAAAAACCCACCCATATGAGGTTCAAGGGTAACGCACCTATGACATTCCCAGTGAGGTCACTACACCAACTGTAAATAAGTCCAATATCATATTCACCTTCCCTATGGAACATCTCAACCACAATTGACATGAAATACCATTAAAACTAATATATATACAATTTAGGCCAATTGAATTGAATTCCACTAGGTACTTATACAAGAAAGCACAATGTTAGGAGTTGTGGACACATTAAACAATTGTGCCTCAATCATTAATGAAATGAAAAAATAGAAATACTATAAATCATATAAATAATACATTTATAATATGATTCATGATATTACTATTACCAATATATACCACGAGTAAATATCAAATAACTAGTTTCATACCAATGGTCCAAGATAATGAATCTATCATAAATCAAAACATCCAAACCAAATATGATTCCACATAGGAGAAATCCAGAAACAAATATAACAATTAAAACTATAACACCATACCCAAGATATGGCATCCTAGAAATACTATGGGATTAGGATTTCAGGACACATCATTCCTAAATCCATCATAGTCTTTGAGACATTCCTAAATCTATAGTTTACTTGTTTTCTAAATTAGAAAAAAATGAAAAACATATTCCTATTATAAAACATTGTAATTTATAACCCAATCTCACTCTAGTCCCCTATATGGAATTATTTTACACCTAATATCTGGCATTATTCACCATAATCCAACGGCTATTGACTATTAGTGATTGTATTATGTGGTACTACATAGAGACTATAACCATATATCGGAGTGCACAATAATATAGGAAACAACCAAATACCTTCCTCAACAGTAATATATTCTATTATGGAAAAATAAATAGGCAACTACAAATAATATATCAGCTGAAATAAATCCCCAAAAAACCATTTTATATATACACAATCTATACATTTTAATGGCCACAGATTCATTCAAGAATAAAAAAATTAAAAGAGGTATCTATTACCTCTCCCAAACATAACACATCACATGATCCATGTGCACATATGAGATATAGTTCCCAAAAATTCTATCACAGGTTGTCAAACATATATATGTGCCAACTAAAAACATGTATGATAATCTGTGGTACAAATTTTCAATTATGGTAAGATCTAGGTTTGTGAAAAAAGCATTATTCCATACAAACATGTGTATATAAAATTATATCCTAAATTTTTTTTCAAGATATGGTATAAAAAATTGGGGAACTTATTTGTAAAATTAATGTGGTTCATAATATAATCCTTCCATATCTTGAGATTTTGATTAACACATAAGGTCATCAAAACCTACTTCGACATAATGTGGGATATCTATGGCCACTTCAGAGACACATTCCAACCAGATCCATAACCATAACATAGGATCTATTTATAGAAATACCCAAAAGGAGAAAAAACCTCCCATAAGGGAATATAACATCCAATAATAATCTATATAGTCATTTAAACATATCTAGGAATAATCCCTATAATAATTATACCATAAAGGGGCCATAAACTATAAGCATTACAAAAATACTAGGCCATGAACTTTAATAATTACTACATAACTGGAAAATCCCAATAAGAATTACCTCATAATAAGGAAATGAAATATAAGCAATACATCAATTCAAGACAGTCCCTATAAGAATTACAACATTAAAAAGAGTTATAATAAGGAAAAATACAATCAAAAATAACACATGGTCACACAATAAGAATATAAATTTTTTCATTATAAGTCACATTGTTTAAACAATCCATTACCTTTTAAAATCATCTATTCTTCTATTTAATGTTACCAATTATAATTATAATTTTAAAAAATAGATTTCATTTATCAATTGTGTTCATTTATTTCACTAATTCTATTATATATTGGAAGTGAATGTTTATCATGCCTAATCCAAATAAAATCAAGTTCATCACTTCAAGACATTTTATTCACATTTAACATAATTATATGAAAACATTTCAAGCTATTATTCCCATGTTAATGAGATAAACACATTAACATAACCAATTAATCATAGTCTGAGTGTTAGGTAAACCTTTCTAGTGGATATAAGCATGGCATCATCCCAAATAAATCCAACAGGATCTCTTGGTGGTCTATGAAGATACATTTATCAAATCAGTGAGTTAACATGTAAATTATGTTATGATCACTGGGTTCTAGAGTAGATTTTTATGTTATTAGTACTTCAAATGATATAATTAAATCCTTATAAAGTCGACTTACACCACATACATAAAATGTATTTATCTCTTTGCCTCGAAGATTCTAATGACTTTATCTACATCGCCCTTGTCCCCTTGAACTCATTCAAACATTGTATATTATTATATAATTTTAAATCATAACAATTGTTTAATAATAAATAAATTTTACTTATTTAAATTATACAATTTAACCTTTCATACAATAGTGATAAATAATTATTTTGGGATACTTATTGGTTGTCACCACCCCATTGGATCCTAAACCAACCATCCAAGGAAATTATTATACAATCATTTGAGACTAATGTGGTAAAAATTCCATTCATGTGGGAATAAAAGAAGAAAAAATTTAATCAAATTAAATTTCAAACATTTAAATTTTAAAAAAAAAACATTCCTTCATCATAAACACCTCAACATCATTCTCCCATTAATAACAGACGTCCACATTGGGGTTGATCATCACCTTGGTCATCCTCAATCAATTCCTTCTAGATCATGGAGAATTTACATCCATTTTACCTAATAATGATCAAAGAATGGTATATTTTTAAATTTACATATTTAATATAATTGTTAAAATATTATTACTTCATAGTCTAGAACTCACCAATATTGTTTAGTTACTACTAATGAAACATTAAATGGTTTAGGTACGATATAGGAAGGGATCATGGAAGAAGGAATGTTGATTCTCATCACCATCCTCACATGGGAAATAATATGAAATCAATTTGAGTGTTTCTAAAAAAATATAATCACTTTAATATTAATTCCAAAACATCCTAATGGTAGTTCATTATGATAATAACGTATTTACATCTTGACAATTTCTGGAAAATTAAAATTTTTTCTTGTCAAGATGTTTTTTTGGAATTACTCATTACGTCATGCTATAACATTTTTGGTATATACCTCAACCTCCATATTTCATTTCGTGATATTCATGTGTTTAAATCCATGAATCATATTCGCATGATGAATCAAAATCACAATGAGAAGGAGTTTATAGAGTAGTTTAAAGAAACTTGACCCAGTTGTTCCTTCTCTGTTGATTTTTTGAACCCACGTGACATCCACCAAAACATAAACCACCTCCCAAAACACCATGTTAGGATGTTAAAATTCTTGAATCTTATCTTTTATTTAAATATTTCAAAAACCAAATCTTTTAATAGATGAAATCAAAATTCCAATTAAAAATTCAACTACTTAGGCCATAGGATCATATATATGAATTAATTTCGAAGAATTTATAAATAATTTTTCATTAGGGAGAAATATTTTTTATATCGTCCATTCCATATTTAGACATATGATAAACATATAATATTTTATATTAAAGGCAACATATTTATTTAATAATAATATTTATAAATAATTTATCTAGGTTTTACTGAGAGTGACGTCACATATAAATAATGTTATTTATATGAAAATATAAATAAAATAGAACCATTTATTTAAATAATAAGGAGGTACATTATAACTCTTTATAATAGTTTTTTATCTCAAAATATCATTAATATATAACAAAAATTTAGGGTACTTCTACCTAATAACATCCTTGTAATCCCACACATCATCCTCAAAATTATATATTCTCCATAAACAATTGATGCAGTTAGTGGTATATTATTATAACACTAGCTCTACATGATCTAGAAAATTGACTTGGTATTCCTCATATGAATGACTATGCTCATGTGATAGAATATCTATGTTCTTTACATGTGAACGTTATATTATGTACATCTTAAAATGATATACATGGAACACATTGAGATTTATTGGATGTTTTTGGTGATAAGAAATGATCTGGATATGATCAAGAGATTTTATGTGACTAATATATCAAGGAAATTACATTCACCTCATTCCAAATCATGTAATCTTCTTCTACAGATATATTCATAGTAATACCTTATCATTGGCTTTGAACTATAGATCTCAGAAATTATTTTCAAAATAAAATTTTTATCAACTCTGTGACTCCATGATGTGCTTCTGAATAACTCAAACTATAACACCCTGACATTGATATCATTAAACTATGCCATGAGTGGCTGTGTCACATTGACTAAAAAATGCTACCCAAAACACTGGAGGCTACTAACTAGCAGCAATGTCATAGGATATGTCTGTGGGGAAATTATGTCCATATGTCCAAGTATAACAAATCAGTGTTAACATATTTTTCAATAAAAAAATAAAAATATTAATAAAATTTTGAGTATAAATCCTCCAAAAAAATGTAATGTTTATTCAGGTAAAAAGTAGTCATATACAATATAATGATCATTCCATGTCTCTATTTAAAATCACATTAAATGAATGGAAATAGTAAAAAAATACAATATATATATATATATCAAAATAAAAATTAGTTAAAAGAACTATCTTCACAAAACATCATGAGCATAGACTGGTCTTGTCCTCCCCTGATTATAATTAATGATCAATTCAAGAATCAAACATTGGGTTCTTTCCTCGGTCCCTGCATAAAAACACAAATTATTTATGGGTACCCAATAGCGGACTGGACAATGTTTGAGATAACACTCAGTAGGTCACCACCAAAAATGTCGATAAAATGTCCAGTCTAATTAATATATGAAGGAGTAGTGTGAAACATATATCAAGTGTATTGTAGTAATAAAAACAAGTGTCAAAATAGGATTTGAACCTTTCCAACCAAAAATCACTCTATGTGAACAGAAAACAAGAAACCATAAACATGTCATACTATAAATTATTCCAAAATATACATAATGGGATGCCATGTAATCTAGTGTCAACATTAAAAATGGAATATACCATATAATAATGTTTCAGATGATGAAGGATGATATCTAAGTTATAAAAGAATAGATAGTCCTCATCATTTCCATGGTGAGTCTCAATGGAAACTCAGTATTGACATGGGTGGAGTCCAGAGAGCATTTTAATAGATCATGCCCAATGTCAATCATGGAAATCCATATCCATGGGGTATAAATTCCCTTGGAATCCGATGAAATTAGGATCCAACGAATATAAAGGTCCAAAGAACCTACTACTATAATTAGAATGGATACATGGATTACAAATGTCCATGTAATCATAAGAAATCAATATCCACAGAGCTAATCCAAGGAATCTACTACCATTTTTGAGATCTATGTAGTAAAAATGTCCATGGAAACCAATGGAACCATGATACAAGGATTATAAATGTACATGGGATTTTCAACCAAAACCAATTCATCAATCATTATCATTAAAAAAATGAGTTCATTAATCCATTAAACATTAATCATATACACTATTTATCCATCACAATCTTATAAAAAGGAGGAACAACCTTCTCATATCAATTAGACTCAAAAAATTATTCTTATTTACAAATAAATAGGTAAAACAAGGTGTAAAAACCTTAAAAACACATTATATTCTCATTAATGATAAACCTAAATTTGGTGATCTCACATGCACTAAAATGGGGTGGTAAAAAATTTGGTTGATACAAGGTCACACCCCATTGGCAGCCTAGGTTTAAGATTACAACCTCCAATGAAAAAATATAATTATGTTGGAATCTTAAGAAGGTTCATATAATTTTATAAATATTTAATTAATATTTGGGGAAACATCAAAAGGTTCGATGTGAAAAACAATGTTAATTAGGAATATAAAACACCAAACCTTGAGGGAAAAGTATAGACTGCCTACCATATACCCAGGGTAGAAAAATCATCTAGTATAAAATCTAATATCAAGCTAGATTAGAATAAAACTAGGGATCTGAGGAATTCCCTAAAAAATGACATATGATCTCACAACAAAATAGTGAAAAATATATGAATTAAAATGACAAAATGAATAAGAGGATCATTTAACATACCTATGTGGATCCAACGAGACCAATAATTTACAATTACAAGTCCATAATGTGATTTTACAAAGGAACCAAAAATGAGGGAGGCTTGAGATCAAAAGGGAGAAAAATAGGTCTCATGTATACTAGAAAAGAAAATATATGTGGTTGATTAAATTAAAATAGATATAGATTTTTAATAGTAAAATCACCCCTAAATAATGGGTCACATGGTTTGACCACAAGGTTCTCTAAACTAGGTTCCCTTCCTTGTCCAAGGACCCACATCGTAGGGTTCATGCACACAATTTTGTAAACAATGAGCATATTGTGCTACAGAACTATGCAAAAAAATTATGGTGGCCCTAGATAAGCATGTGTCCCTAGATGCATCGTTTCTACAAACATTGTGTCCTCCTATTAAACTGTATCCATCACCACCCAATAATGAATACCCTACTGCATGGTTTCCTTCAAACATTGTGCCCCAAAAAAAGAGTCATGGACACATCAAACAATTTCATCAAGAGATTTGAATTGGGTTATATGGTTTCAACTAACCATGTCTCAAACTGAAATTTTCCAAAGAAACTAGGCCTTTGGGCTCCAAAATAGCCCATAATATCCCCAAAACACTTTTTATCCCATTATACACTAATATTATGTCAAAAAAGGTGATAAAAGGAAATTAAAAAGATCTATACCTCATTATAAAACCTAAAATCATATAACATTCTCCTCAAGAAAATTCATTCCTAATATTTTCCTTTCATGGGTGGTCAATAATTTTATAAGAGTCTATGGACACTGAGAACTTATGATGGCCTCCAACTTGCAAGCCTTATCATGTACATAGTAACTCTTCCATAGAACCCATACTAGAGGAACTGATAAGACATAGTGATCCTCCATGCTCATTTCAATAATATGTATAGGATTCTCTTTAAAGGATGCATCTACCTATACCTCATCCTTATCCAGATGAAAATCATGATAAATGTATGACTGATAAAGGAAAAGATGAGATACATGGAAAACATTTTTCATGGACCCATAACTTTGAGTTAACCAGAACTGATAGGCTACGAGCCCGACACTCTCTATCATCATCATCATATAAATTTTATTCAAGAGATAGAAGAAATACACATAGGGCCCGAAAAGAAAAAAAACACAACCACAAGGGTCTAAAATGGTGGGGTCCAAGAGAATCCCTTTTGATTATATTAATACAAGTCGACTTCAAAGTTCGAAGGGGTGGTAAATAGGGCTCTCCGAGCCTGGATTGTCAAGGGAGGCTATATAATTGGCTACCCCATTCCCCTCTCACCATGTATGAAACACTTTGGGGATATTTTCCATGCAGTCGCAGCAGTAAGGTATAATATACTTGATAGACCATGGAATGACACCAAGCCCTTTGATCATATTGTAAATCAGCATTGATTCTGTTTAATCTTCCATGAGGTCCAACCCCCTCTCTTTACATGTAGTGAGACCTCTTAATAAGGACATCGCCTACGCCAACACTGGAACGACCTAGCCCAGCCAAATAGTGAAAGCCCTGATGAATGATCCATGGATATCCCACATTATCCCCCACCCTCGCATAACACCATTGGAACATTACCCATTGGAATTCAATTTAATTCCATTAATGGGAGGATGCCATCAAACCTAGTTTCCATCAAATGTATTCATTCCAGATGAAGTACCTTATATGGCCTGGCTAAGCTGCTGGAGATTGGCAGTATCCCACCACGTTGGGAGTGTCCTGACCATATCCAATAGAAGAGTTTTTGTTCTGATAATGATCGAGCGACCTATCGACACCACCCCTTCGTGGTTCCACTTTTTCTGCTCTTACCCCAAGCACCAACAACCTGCCCGCAAGACTAAGGTGTCAACCCTATGTTCGGGTCCCTCCTCTCCCGCGCCATAGAACTAGCGAACAATGAACGAAATCTCGTCCATACTAGGAATAGAGAACGTTGTGAATTCACCAAAGAACTTCCACACCTCCTTTGACCAATCCCCCCATAAGAACATATGATTCGAACTTTCCTCCTTGTACCCCTACATGAAACGTACATATATTCTATACTCACCCCACACCATTTAATATTCTCATCTGTAGGAATTTCTCTATGCCTGATCTAAAAAGATAAAAAAATGTGGGGATGATCCTAACCCAAAAAACCTCATTCCATTCATCCCCACCAACCAACGTGAAAGAAACCTCCTGATATTCATTAGTTGTGAAAGGACCGGAAGAATATATGGAAACAGAAATTTTTCTGGTTTAGGGAGCATCTCAATGAGCTGTAACATTTCCAGTTGTCCCTTATCCCTCACTACCAAAATGAACGACCTGTGATAGATGGAATCCCTAAATTATATGTTGGTACCAGAAAATCCATGAAACCTAGTAGTCTCCCCACAACAGTTATCATGCCAGAAGGATAGCCCTCTAGTCCCAAAGATCCACCAAGAGTGAGGTTTTAGGGAGGAAAAAATTGGGCTTATCTCACTCTAGTGTGGAGAAGCATGGTCATACTGAGAATCTTATTACCACACATAACTGGCATGCATCGTATGTCCCAATAATGATCATCGTTATGGAACCTCCCATGCTAGTTCGGAATGCATGCCAGAAATGGTATCATTAAGAATCTGCATATTGATATTGCCTTCACTAATAGGCCTCTCCATCTTATACCAATATTCCCATTGTCTTCTAACCTTGGAAATCATGAACCATATAAAACCCGCATGAATTTTGTCCATGTTTTTAATAACACCTTTTGGGACCATGAATGCTGAAAGAACATGGAAGGAGTGGCCAATTGCATACTGTTGATGAGGGAAATCCACCCCCAATCGACAAATACTGGTTCTTCTAGTTAAAGATCCACTCTGAAATTATATAAAAATAAGAATCACGGTAACATATATTAAACCTCTTCAATGAAAGAGGAGATCCCATATAAATTGTGGGAAAACTGCCTTTCTTCATGCCCAAATACTGACTCACTAAGAGGGAACGACTTGCAGAGCATCTGCTAGATATAAATAAGCATCTATTAGCCTTGTTAATAACCTGTATTCTCCAGTATCTATAGTCCACCTTGATTTTATTCATCCCCAAAATAGTCCTGCATAAAGAATTTTTGAAAATAATGGTATCAACTGTGAACATGAGGTGAGAAATCTAAGGACGGTGCATCTTTCTGTGTTATGGAATGAGAAAAGCACTGCTGATTCTACTATGAAGGAGACAGCTACGCAGATCCTTTTTGATTATAAAGATGCTTTGGTATATAGGATATCCTTGTCAAAGACCTCGCATTGCTTTAATGAAGCCAAAGGATATACCCAAGAACATGATAGAAATCTAGGCAGAACTAAATCACTAAAATAGAATATCTATATTCAAAAAATACATTCACATAATTTCCATAACTCACATAATGAAGCTCCACTCTATTCGGTCATAATCCTAGCTCATATCTAGCTTGATCACCTTATTAGTTCCCTGAGTTTTGATGTTAATATCTCTGAAAATATCGTAAGACAAATCGATTTCCCCTGGATGGATCTCCCCCGCATGAAGCCATATTGTTCCAGGGATATCCAGTTGGGAGATGGGCAGATATCCTTGCGTTAATGATAATAGAAAGGATCTTATATGTTACATTGCACATGCCAATCAAGAGAATGTTCTTAATGGATGATGGAGCCTTTATCATGGGAATAAGCACAGCCTTAGTAGTGAATGGTGTACGATTTTTGTTTATACTATACTAGAACCATCTACTTTCTGATCAATTGTGCCAACTCTGAAGCATCATACACGATATGTCGTATAACCAGCACTACCTATCCAACCTCCAACAAGCATATGGGTGATAAGAAGGTCCAACCATAAAAATATTCATAATGTTTTATATGTATTGTTCCTTAGAGATATTATCATAGGAGAACATAACCATATTTATATTCCTCTACCAATATCCCCCTAAACCGAGGACGCATTCTCAAAAAATTCCTATAGAAGCAGTATATTACATTACGGATAACCATCAGTATAAGGGTGGTATTTTCAGCTCAGAAGAACCTACATACCTAATTTTCCAAACCAACTCATTCTTAATTGAGATATAAACTAGGATTCCCTGTCTGATACCATGGTCTGAGGAAACCATGATATAGTAAAATCTCATGGATATAAAGTCTCTAAATCAAATCTTCTTATATATTCTCCATGATTGGTAGGAAATTGGTAAATTTCATGATCCTATCCAAAACAACCCATATAACATCACTACCTCAAGGAGTACTTGGAAACATTTTAATGATATCCATCACAAAATCATAAAATTTCATCTTGGTAAGGGGTAACTACTCTAAAATTTCTTCTAGTATTTTGTGTTCTTCCATCACCAATAGAGAGTTGGAATACCTTGTGACAAAACGATCTACCTCAAATTTCATACCCATCCACCAGTCACTACCAGAAAAAATGGATTCTGCGCCTGCCGAAACGGGCGACCGCCATTGGAGGTCTCTATAGGCCGCTAATGTCGAATAAACTGGGAGGGAATTTTCCTGCCCCCCTCCTTCCCATGCCGCTGCATTTTCCCGCACCCCGCCTTCCCCCGCCGCTGCAACGCCCCGAACATTGTGAGACCTCCCCCGTCGCCGTCCTTTCGCCCTTGGTCACCCACATAACAACTATGCATCACCTCCCATATCCTTTCCTTACCCTCCGTGAGAACTCCCCCAACGCCACCCTGCCACCCAATCCCTCACCGTCGCACCTACCTCTCACTCCGTCCACCGTGGATCCGCCATGGCCGGCGACCCGAGCTCGCATCCACCGGTCATACCTGCAGGTTCATCGCGTCGTACCCACCTACTGTCCCGCATGTATGAAATCTGGATTTTTTAAAAGTAGCAAGAGCGACCTCCATTGGCGGTCGCTGTTGGTCTTTATCGACGAAGCAATAGCGACCGCAAAAAGCGGTCGCAAGGCGGCCACTACAGCCCTTTAGCGACCGCTTTTGGCGGTCGCTAAAGGTCTTTATTCTAGTAGTGAGTATTGATAGAACAAGTCATGATAGATATTTATGATTTTGGGGTTTACAGAACAAGGTGATGAATGAAACACTCAAATAAGTTCCATGTATTTTTATACCATAATCCAAACGTGACCATACAAATGAATAATTACCTCCACTCCAATAGTTTAATGGGGGTGGTGGGTCCTCACCTTCCACACTCTTCTGTAGGACTTGGACCTCATCGTTACATACATGTCTCATCCGAACACTATATAGAATAGTGGATGTCACAACTAAGGATGAGATAAATGTCTTCCTTCAGCCACCCTTATCCTCAAAGTGAATCAAATAAAAGAATTCATAACTTTCCACTCACTACTGGCCTCAAGGATTAGTATTATATGATTCCACCACAAACTTTATATAGGATTTTACTATCCCTTCCCAATCTTATAAGAAACATTGAATTCAAAATAATATGTGTATTAAAACCATATTTTTTTATTTATTTTAAATATTGAATATTTAACTATATACTTGAGGTTTTTGGGGTCCCTATACACCATAAAAACTTCTCCCATTAAATAGTTCCGCCAATGAACAAGTCATGTACCACAATGGCTAGCTCAAGATTATGTGTAATGTTGTTCATATAATATCACAAAAATTATGAGACTAGTACATCTCAACTTGTTCCTCCGGCATTAGAACTAATACAAGAATCATTCATTATGCATCATAGTACATAGTGTATCTCATGTATGAATCTAGTATAATTAAGAGCAGTGTTGAAGCTAGTCTACCTTTCAATTCATGAATGGATGTCTCATTGGTATCTGACCAAACAATATTTGGTCCCTTCATATTCAAGACCATAAGTGGTACTTCTTACCAATGATAATTTTTGTATGAAAGGAAAAAAATATTTTTCTATCCCTAAAGAAATGACATATTCCAAAACAATATTGGGATGATCCCAAGAAGCTTAGGTTCTCACATTCTAAAGGTTAAACTGATACTATTATCTCTGAGATAATATGACATAGGAATGGAATTATATCCTTCCAAAAGTGGAACATCATAGGCGTATAAATTAGATAATTATCTCTGAGTTTATCCAAAATAATCTCAATATGTTTTCATTGTCATTTTTATTATGATAATACACTAATATATCATCAACTAATAAAATCACAAAAAACCCAGAGAAGAAATGAATATTTTGTTCAATAGTGCTATTAAAAAAACTGGTGCATTAATAAGACCAAATGGTATAACCCGATACGCATATAGAATGTTCCATCTATGAAAATTTTAAAGAGTTATGCCTATCGGTAAAACACATACAAGGTGATAACCTAACACCAAATCAATCTTTGAGAAAACATTAGCTTTATGGAGATTGTCAAAGAGAGAATATATCCACATAATAGATTGAAGTTATTAAATGTAAAAGTGCCCAATTTCTAATTATCTATGAATATATATATACTATTACCCACCTTTTCACAAAAAAAATTTTACATAACCCCATTGATATGTAATGGTTTTATAAATATCTTTTTATTCCATCTCATTTATCATCATATTGAGCTCTTGGAACTATTTAGTAGCCATCCTATAAGGTGGAATGGATATCAATATAGCTCCTAGAACATGATTAAGGAGAAACACCACCTATCTATAAAGAGGTATACCAAATAATTAATCCGGTAAAACACCCCTAAAATGATTAAAAAATAAAGGGAATTAAGTCTTTCGTACTCCTTCGTCATCCATATATAATATCGGAATCTGGGATATCAGCCCACCAATCCCATTAAGCTTATGTCTAGCTCTGCCTGTCTAGAAATACCATTCAACTCTATAAATATATTTTTTTCACTCCTGTGACGTGAATTCCACCCTTCATTGATAATAGTTGACATGGCCATGATATGAAACTAGATATTCCATCCAGATTAAAATTTGAAACCCTTTCATCTCCAGTTTGAAGAAATTTGATTTGAAGTAACACGAACTTATCTCAAAGGGGGAAACCCTACACTATCATACATCCTCCATTATGATCCCCAATAGGGTAACAAATTTCATAATTCCATTGTAAAAATATTCAGGAATCCCTAGTCTCTCCACAATATCTATAGATATGAAGCAATGTCATTCACCTATTTTAAAAACAACAGATAATAGATTAAAGGATACAATGGTCATACCTACCATTGTATATGTTTTCATGCTCTTTAATTATGTATTAGATGAAAATAATATATATATCATGAACCATAACCCTTTGAAACAACCACACTACCCAAAAAAGGACCACTTTACTTTCTTGGATAATCGGTGTATGTCATCCTTGGCGATGACCAACACCTTTGACCAAATGACCAGAACTACCCCAACTCATATCCTAATTCATATCTATGAATCCTAATCATGATCCTAGATTCAATTTTGATCTCCTTCCACAGACTATAAGAGGGATTGTACTACTACAAAGCTATTCATGGAATATTCTTCTACAAGCATGACACTCGGATGGGTCTTCATCACATTGATTTCTCAAGTATCCCAATATCCTACACTAATGATTGAATACATAACTATTATTAATAATATTCTAGTTGGTACTCCTTATATGAATGGACTCCAAATAGTGGTTCATGTCAGCTAATATATAACCATTGTGTCTATAGGATGAACTTATTTTCTATACACCCCTTGCATCCCTAGGTTCTTTTATGTAATATGAAAATAATTCCAAATTTCCAAAATATAAGTTAGATGAAACTTATTTTATTATAATTGAATGACACTAATGAGACCTTACTTAAGGTATTTCACTCTTAATGTATCATCATGAAGATAAATCAGAGTAAAATGATGAATCTATTCGAAGAATGATGAATACTCCATATCAATCATCGCTCGTTACTCAAGATGAATAAACTCTCAAGCCCATTCAGCAAATAGGGTCTCAAAAATTGGTAATAATTAATCTTATATTATAATTCTGTCTAAGAAATATCATTCTAAGAATTATCTGAGTTCAAAAAATCCCACCATAACAATGAATCCCCCTGATGAATATATGTCATCACCTTCAATATCATGTCAACAGTTTTATCGAGTGGAACAATGATTGAATAGATACTCTCAAGACACATCTTAGTATCATGTTGTCCACCATCGATTGAAAATATGGGAATATAAAGCTGCTGGAACACACATATCATCTCTTCCATAGATGTGGTAGGTTGCAGGGCTCCCTCAATAGCCTACATAATGTGTAGAAAAATCTCTCTGAACTGAGAATCATTTATCACAAAACAAAATTTGAGCGGTTCTTGAAGTGGTGAATCTAGATGTTCTTATAATGTATCAGAACCCACCGAAATAGGATCACTATTGACACCATCCTATGGAAACTTTTCTAGGGGGTTTCATAGTGTAATTTATCCACATTTACAAGAACATGCATCAAAAAATTGGGAAGTGACCATGTTATAGTTATAAAAGAATATGTTAGGTATAATCCTTCCTATAAGAAATTCCCAAACCTATTCCTACTAATAAATTATGGACTATGTAGCATAAATAACCATTAAATATACTAGGGACACATCCTACTTCCCACTATATATAGAGTATAGGTTAGGCTCTCTATTTTCAGAATTTATATATCATTTATTTTCTCATTTATTTAACAATTCCATTTTAATGGTCGAATGAACTAGGTCATTGTTACTGATATATAAGGGCTGATACACCTCATAAACTAAAGTGCAGAATCCACTAAATCCTAACCAAAACATGTTTCATCATATGAGACTGATAGTCCATGACTGAGTGATCCATATTTGTAATTTTAGGGAATCGACAGTTACATATGTTGGAAAAAACATTTTCTGTTATATCAGGAACTATGAGTACCAATAATTTTTCCCAATTACTAAAACAAATCATTTATCAAATACCATGTATATCACTAAAGAACAAATAATAATTTCATGCAGTAAATAATGCATCCTACATGGAAAGACATATTCATGGAATGTGAATCCTATAATTTTCCAAAAATGATTCATGTAATTTCATACCCTCATATCATTAAAAAATAATAAATCCATATTCATATGTAATACTAAACATTACGTGTTTCAACCAATAGCTGAATCAAATCAATTGGGATATGAAAAATCAAAAAAATCTTTTCCCATTCCATGAAATTGGGCATTTTCTTATATGTGGGTTAGTTATATTAAAGAATAGTACATTACCAAATTCTAACTTCTTCCAAATAACCTATTTATTTATTCAAAATAATAAATACAGAAAGGAAATCCCTCTTCTACCACTTTCTAACATCCTGAATGGGGTTACACTAAATTTTAAACAAAGAGGATGAGTCAGAATCCCTAAACTACACCTCCACATATACCAGAGGCTACTGAAAAACTGTCAAGGCCTTGGGTGCGTATTTTATGAATCTCATACCTCATGTAAGATTGTAACTCATTAGTTTCAATATATCAATTAATTTCATAAGAATAATATAAATTAATAACATAACATAGATCATCTAGAAGGGATTCAATATACAATTTTCAAAAAGTAGTCATATGAAATATGATGATCTTGTCGTGTCTATATAAAAAATGATATGAAACACAGGAAAATAGGAAAATAGTACAATACAATTGTATAAATTAAAACTTTTAAATATATATATATATATCAAATATTATTACGAGCCCAGCTTGGCCTTTTTCCCCTTATCCTAACAAATGATCATGTCTAAAATCATACAGTGGGTGGTTTGTCTAGTACCTAATGGAATCCATGATGTATTCTAGGGTATTTGATGACGGCACAAATAGTGTGTGAGATAACAATCATTAGGCCACCACCAATGGAACCAATTTTTTTTTTATTTTGTGTAATTTTAGTATCAGTTGTGTCAAAATTATATCACAGATAAAATACTAAAAATAAATAAATTTTCTAAACAAGATTTTATATTGTCCAGTGAAACATGGATCCCTAAAAACAATAAGAGAACACCCATAAACAAGGACAACAATAAATCCTATAAAATTACCCCCAACAATAATTCCATGTAATCTAGTTCCAAAACCCACAATGTTCTATGTAATGTAATCCAATGTTTGACCACGAAAGGATGAATCTAAGCTTTAAAAGATATATTCATCTAGATCAAGTCTATAGAGATTCATGATGGAAACTATGTACTGACATGGGAGGATTTGATTGATAATTTCCATAAATCATATCCAATTGAAGCATAATAAATCCATATCCAAGGGGTATCAATTCACATGAAATCCTACCGAATTAGGATCCATGGATTAGAAATTTCCAAGACATCCAATATCATTAATACTATGGATCGATGGAGTATAAATGTTGATGGAATCCAATGAAATCAGGACCTAAGGATCTCATTCAAGGAATCCACTGCCATTATGAGGATCCATGGATTATTAATTTCCATTATATCATATGGAATTAAAAACCATGGATTTGAAAATTCATTGTCATCCACTACAATAATCAATTCATAAGTCATTATCATTCATAACCAATGATTTAGTACTACCCATTCAAAATTTATCTTACAAACCATTTTATCATTTAAAAAAATTAAAATGATGCAACAACATTATCCTAAGAATTAAACTAAAACAATTCATATAAATTTCAGTTAAATATTTAATTAAATTTGATTACAATCTTAAGAAATTCATTAAATTCTCATTATGTCTCTCCCTAAAATTGAAAATCTTGCACGCACCAATTATGGTGGTACAACAAAAGGAGGATACAAGGCTATACCCCATGGGGGCCTAAGATTCTCTTAACAACCTCCAATGAAAAAATTTAACTTCATGTCCAACCTAAACAAGTTCCGAAAATTTAATCAAGTCATTCAATTAATTTTATGGGAGACATTGGTTGGTAAGTTTTATATAACAATGGAAATAAGGCATATAAAATAACAATCCTTAAGGGAATGTTATAGACCACATACCACATACTCATGGTAGAATACTCATTTTTTAACAAATACTATATCACTTTTGGATTAGAATAATGTAGAGAAACATAAGAATTATGAGAAAATAGGGCACAATCACTCGTAAAAATTAGAATAAAATATATAATGTAAAAAAAATATTGGAACAATTTGATTGTAGAGATTACCAGTGAAAATGGTGTACAATTCTGAGGCATGGTGGAGAAATTATCAAGGAAACTTGATTTGCCGAATCCTGAGCTCAAAATTTATAAGAATTTTTCTCTTATCTTCTATAAAATAGAATAGAAGAGGATGGTTTAATCTAAATATAAATAGGGGTAAAATGGTAAAATCTCACCATAATACTCTGTCCCATAATTTGGATGCATAGTTTGTCATACCATTGATCAACCATGCACCATTCTCTATTCGAGGAACCCCTACACATGGTTCATGTACACATTTTTATAAAAAATATGCATTCTGATTTTCACCCCTTTACTAAGAATTGAATGTCCTACAACACTGGCATGTTCCCTTGGATACATAATTTCCCCAAACCATGCAACATCCCTCTCCAATATGTCTGACACAACACATGTATGAAACCCCTACTACTTGGTTTCCCTCAAACCGTGTAGCCCTAGATAGATGCATGGACCACCTCACATAGTTTCATAAAACTATGTGGATTATGTTTCAAAGTATATACAAATCATGTGTCTTGGGTCACATGGTTTCTACTTACCATGCATCTTGGGTCACATGGTTTATACTAATAGTGTGGCCCACCTTCCATTTCAAAAAAATTAGTCCTCCAGGCTCTGAGTAAGCCACATACACCCCCAAACACTTCTATAACCTCATTAGATACTAAAATTCTGTCTTAAAAATATGTTAAAAAAATTATAAATATATTTACCTCATTAGAAATTCCATGGTCTTACACTAACCTTATCTAATATTTTTTCAAATAGATGAGGACTCATTTTTTTTGACCTCTATCTTAATCTCGGAACATTGTGATTTTACACTTCCTATTATATAATGATTTATGAGGATCCATCTACAGCATATATTCGAATACATTTTCATATAAAAATCAATAATGTAAATGCGTTAATCCTGACCAAATTTAAAATAAATATAAAAACAATTTTATATATCTTCCTGAATATTTATTTTCTTTTAAAAATTCTATATATCAGAGGATAATATTTATTGATAAAGAAAAATTATTTATTTAATTCATATTTAAGATTTCATCATATCCTTTAGGTTAACCTAGGTTCTTGATCCCATTCAATACAATATTTTAATCAATGCATCCTTATGACATCGTTAATTTAAATCACAGAATGACGATGAAGTAAAAAAACAATCTCGGATTAGTATGAATTTTTCTGAATTCTTTTGGTGATTGACTAAAACTAAATTATAATTATAACTACTATATGCATTGGGTAGTCTAATGAAGAAATCCATGGTGATTGTTTAAATTTTCCATTCTGAGATGAGTAATGGTTATAACATCCCAATAAACTTAAATATCTTAGCCATAAAATCCTATAAAACTAAGGATAATGTTATATACACTACAATATACCTATACATTTTTATTATGATTAATGGACATCATGATATATATAAATATACATGCATTTAAGAGGAATATAGAATAATGAGCTATTTGATTCATCCAATAACTCTATCCTTAATTCTATAATTGAAGGGATACATATATTATTCCTAAATATATTCATTTACACATAGCATATATTGATATATAGAAAAATCCATACCTTTTTTTATTGTAAAAAATATGCCTATTATGAAGCATTAATATTCAAATGAATGGTTGGATGAAAATTCATCTAAGAAAGTTACAATATTTCTCTATTCATTATGATATCATGGGCCATAGACTATATATCTATATGTATTATATCTCTTAAAATCAAATCATAGAAAAATAAGCATGTTCTCCCCAACTCAGAGTATCACCCACCTTGTTCTCTTTCCTATGGTTGTGACATATTGATCAATAATATTATTTTATAAAATCCTACCATCCTCTTTAAAACTTATTCAATTCTTTTTTAACATAAATTAATTATTATATCATTGTTATATATATCTTACATTTCTCCCTATATTTAATGTATATATATTTTCAATGAAAAAATTATTTCTTCTAAATATAAATCAGGAGTTCGGTAATTTTTCTCATTAATAATTAATTTTAACAAGGAATATGAAATTATGGGTTCATTATGAAAAAGGACATATCCCAGTCCCTTTTGTAATGCATTACTATATATCCAAAACCCTTCTCCACTGCATGTCAGTGTGAGTATAGGTGTTCTATAAATCCTTCTTTTTATGTTAATGAAATTTTCCACACATTAATTATAACGACCCATACTTTACATAAATTGTTATTACTTCAAAATTGAAGCATACTTATTACAACATATAACAAAACCATGAAAGGACCGTATAGGTATACTGTCTTAAGAAACTGGGAAACATAAACAACTGGTTCATAAAGCGTCTACACTGTCTCCCATTTATTTCATCATATCTATAGTCCCTTTTGGAATATCTTACTTAATAAGCTTCTTCCTGACCTGGGGAAATAAAACATACAAAAGGGTGAGCTCAAATATTTAGTAAGGGTAAGCAAAATAAATATCAATCACATCATATTCATAAGAACATAACATTTTGGAAATCTTAACCTGCAAAAGAGAGCATAATTTCATAACATGGGATAAATCATAGTAGTGAAATGAAATCCCAATAATCATAAATTAAAACATGCAACTTTGTGGCATATAGACATAATCATAGAGAATCATTTCTTATTATTCAAGACTCATTTCCAACACTATCTTAGTGGACAAAGTCCATTTCTGAACCGAGTTCACTCTTCGTTTCAGTCATGTTTCACTGAACCGGTATAAGCTGCCATTCCAGCCATGTCTATCTCATGAGATATAAAATATTTACCCAATGTATTGGAGGGAGATATAGGTCCCACCCATCTCATAATGATATCATTCTTATGTGTGCCACAAAATCATAAACCATACATTATAGCATAACCCATGTAATAAAAATGGGAATCTTAAACATCATGCCATCATAACATAATCCATATAAGATAAAAGGAAATCATAAAAATAATTCCATCATAACATAATAAAATCAATGTAAACATAGGGATAGAAACATAACCCATTATTATCTTAGAGGGAAAATAATTTTGATAAAACACTTGAACTCCATTCTTGAGGAAAATATTCTTTCTACTTCAAAAACACTTTTCCTTTCTTAACATGTCAATAAATTCTAAACTAAAAGAAGTTGATAAAAAATAAACTTGAAAACATGTAAAGGAAGCTTCTTGGAAATAATGTTTTAAAAATCCATTAATGTCGTATAAGTTAAAAAACATTCTTCTCGTACTTTTGTCGGAAAAGTCAAAAAGTAACTCGTACGAAAAAAGACAAAAGATTATTTTCGTATTTTAACTAAAAACTCACCTAATGGTAAAATTGGATTTAAACAATTGTAGGTGGATGTAACAATATTATATATTAAGGAAACATGTATGTGGATGATAAAATAAACCCAGTAAATTTCAAAGTATAAACAATCTCGGATAAAATGAGATTGTGATATTTCCCTTACCTTAGGTCCGATTTGCCTCGTAAGTGTCTGAACCTCCTATATAATGACTTAAATAATGTTATTGACTTATTCCAGAATCATAATTATTTTTATGATATCATATATGGTCATATTCTTAGCTTCTTAGAAGTAATATTTCATCGCTACTTGTTATTCGGGTGTTTATAACTTTTTGTTCTTATGCGTGTTTTGTCGAATAAATTCTTATTCTTCTCTTTAGGTTATAGATACATCATTTCCAGAATGGTATTAATGTAGTATATGTAATATTTATTCATTCAATTCATTTATATAATCATTATTAAATGAAGATCATGTAGAACGAATCACATCACATCGTGGAGACGGTATTCCGTACGTACGCATGAGCGATGATATTGTTCTCATGGTCGTGGAATTGAATTGGAGTGTATAAATACTATTTCAGAATCAATATCACTTTACAATAATCATATATATTAATTATTTACACCATTATACCCATCCAAGTAAGGTGGTGGAGGAAAATAGATTACACCACGGCGTGGAGACGGTATTCTGTACGTACGCACGCACGGTGATTTCGTTTTCCATAGGATAGATAGATGTTGAAATAGGGTTGTTTCATACTTATAATAACATATCAGTATATGAGTGATACTGATGTTATTACTTCATAATGAAACAACTAAATAAGAATAAGTTGAAGAAGAAAGAATTTGGAATGGATTGGTAATGGATATTACCTCTTTTTGACGCGCCTCTTCTTAACCTCCTCTTAGGGCACTAGGGTTGGTCTTTAAAGAAGACCAGAACCTCTAGGATGATTCTAGGGAAGTGGGGAAGTGAAATAGGTAGGGTTTTCTGAGCTTCAAGTCTCAAATTGGTGTGAGGAGGAGAGGGAGGATGTGCTCTTTCATAAGGGAGGAGAGGGGCACCTTTGGGAATATAAGACATATTAGTTTATATTAAATCCCAACCCCACTTAAAAACATCCAAAATAACTCATATCTGAAGTTTATATTAGATAGGGTTGTAATATAATCAACCAATAAAATTTATACATGTTAGGAATTTATTTTAAACATTATCAACTTGATTTATTCTTATTTATTAATTTAATTTTATTTGTGTTAATAATATTCTAAATTTTAAATTATTATTAATAATTACATATCTGTTGTGAATTTTCAATAATTTGACACTTTATGACATTTTCGACCATATAAATTTTAATTTATAATTTTTTAAATATTTTTGTGATTTTTAAACAATTTTTTAATATGTTATTTTTATAAAATAACAATAGTGTCAATTTTGACACTATTCATTTATTTGAATTTAAATAAAATATATAAAGAGGATATGTTCAAACTAAAAGCATTAATAGATTAATAAAATGTCATATGTATCTAGAAAATTAGTGGATAACATTAAATAGAGCATATAATAATTATTTTAATATTTTTAAATCCATTTATTTGATATTTTAATTAATAAAATAATTTCAACATCACTGTTGTGTCATAATTATTGATAATTATTTAATCCCTAAAAATTCTAAATAAATTCCTATGATGTATATAATTGTATTAGATTTCTGGATACTAATCATGTTCGAAGTTTCATTAAGGTTATCACCAAATTAAAATTGTTATACTTATAATATTTAAGAAAGTGACATGTTATCACATTCATTGGTTTTAATAATAATTAAATTATTTTCATGGAAAAAATCTATTAAATGAATCTAATCCGATCCTTAGGTGATATGGGTCGACTTTTAGTCATCCAATATGATTTTGGCAGGTTTTAGGGTAATTTTATAATCTTATATTTACCCTTAATTACCTGATTTACCTTTAACCATGGTAAATAAAATTTACCGTAGTTACTATTCATAATGCTCAAAAATAAAAAGTATCCTATTAACATAATTTGGACCCACTTATTTTGAATATGGAATCCATTTTTAAAAATTCAAAACATATAAGTTGCAGTAATTAATTTAAAATAAATCTCGTTGTTATGAAAACAGGTTTTAGAAGTTAAAACATTGCCAAAGATTGAAATTTTTTTACCTATGAATTCAATGTGAAATTAATGCTAATGACATACATTATATTAAATGGTAAAAATATATTCTATATATACTTTAAAACCATTCAATATTATAACTCAACCATATAAATTATCTTAATGAAAAAAGTTGTTTTTAATTTAAAATTAGCGTATTTTTACTATTCATCAAAATATGAATGTTTTCAGAAAAATATCAAAAATTTATCCAAAGTAAATTTTTATATCCTGATTCAAAATAAGAATTATATTTTGTCATATTGAACTTATAAACGTGTTAAAAATTAGATTTACTGTGGGTGCGCCATCAAAAGGCGGCAAAACTGCATTGTTTGATAAATACTTATTTTACCCAAAAAAAATTTATTTTGTTCTCTTTCCATGATCTAGAAAATATGTAAGATGAATGATAATGTTTTAAAATTTAAAATTCATTTAATACTATTCATAACTATTAGTTTATAATATTATAATAATT
Organism: Viscum album; assembly: GCA_963277665.1. Taxonomy (NCBI): domain Eukaryota; kingdom Viridiplantae; phylum Streptophyta; class Magnoliopsida; order Santalales; family Viscaceae; genus Viscum; species Viscum album. The sequence continues at coordinate 2,076,739,906 of OY728143.1, read as the reverse complement.
TATCGTTGTTTAGTGGAACTCGGTATTGCGTACTACACACGCTATCGAGGAAGGTCGCGATTGCGTGTAGAGAATGATTCATTTGATGATTTATATAACATAAAAACAAACTATTTTTCATAAAAGTCTCGAGTGTTACATTCTATCCCCCTTAAAATGAATTTTTCCCTCGAAATTCATCACTTTGTAACAAATAGATGAGGATACCTCTCCCTCATCATATCCTCAGGCTCCCATGTAGCTTCTTCTAATTGGTGGTTCCTCCATAAAACTTTCACCAAGCGAGTGGTATTGTTTCATAGGACTTTTTCACTACAATCCAGAATCTATATCGACTATTCTTCATAAGAAAGATCATTCTCTAGCGGTACAATTTCTGAGCTGAGTACATGTGAAGGATCAGGTATATACTTTCTCCGGAGAGATACATGGAACACATCGTAAACTTGGGAGAGATTCGGTGGAATCGCCAATCGGTAAGATACCTTCCCAACACGATCCAATATTTCGAAAGGACCGATATACCTAGGTCTCAACATCCCCTTCTTTCCAAATCTCATTACCCCCTTCCAGGGAGATATTCGTAAGAACACTTTATCACCCACTTCAAACTCTAGGTCTTTTCTTCAGTTGTCGACATAACTTTTCTGTCGACTCTAAGCTGCTCTTATGTGTTGTTGAATAGATCGGACCTTTTTTGTCCTCTCATCAACAATATCAGGTACTAATAGCTTTATTTCCCCAACATCATCCCAACAAGTTGTAGTCCTTCATTTCTTTCCATAGAGAGCTTCCTAAGGAGCCATCTGAATACTGGAGTGAAAGATATTATTATAAGAAAATTCCACCAAAGGTAGGTGTTGATTCCAACCACCTTTGAAATCCATAGAGCAAGATCTCAAAATATCTTCTAGAGTTTTAATTGTTCTCTCAGACTGACCGTCTGTCTAAGGATGATAAGCAGTGCTGAAACTCAACTCTGTATCCAAAGTATGCGGAAGACTTCTCCAGAACATTGAGGTAAACCTCGGATCCCGATCAGATATAATAAAAAGTGGTACTCCATGCAATCTTACCACTTCCGTTACATATATCCTGGAAAGCTGATCCAGAGAGAAATCCTCTCTAATAGCGATTAAGTGTGCAGACTTAGTAAGACGATCAACTATGACCCAGATAGCATTATTGCCTTTGGATGTTTTAGTAATTCCTTTGAAAAAGTCCATAGTGATCTTTTCCCATTTCCATTCGGGTATGGGTAATGGTTGTAACATCCCCTTAGACTTCTGTCTCTCACCTTTAACTTGCTGACAAACCAAGCATCGAGAGACATATTTAGCAACATCTCTTTTCATGCCATCCCACCAGAAGTACTCTTTCAGGTCCCTATACATCTTCGTGCTTCCATGATGAATAGGGAATGAAGAAATATGAGCCTCATCCAGTAGCTCCTTCTTTAATTCAGGGATGGGAGGAACACAAACCCGATTTCTAAAATTTATTATCCCATCACAATCAAGGTTGAATTCAGGAACATTTCTCACCTTCTTTTGTAACTCGACATCTTTTTTCTGTTCCTCTTTAATCATAAAATGTATAGATGGTTGAATATTCATTTGATAACGATATGATTTTCCCCCTTCCATTATAATTCCAAGATCCATCCTTTGTAAATCTATAAATATTGGATCTTTTGTGATCCTCATCATGGATAAACCTGCATGGTCTTGTTGACTTAATGCATATGCCACCTCGTTTGCTTTCCCAGGGTGCTAATGAATTGAGCAGTCGTAATCCTTAATCAGGTCCAACCATCTTCTTTGGCGCATATTCAGCTCCTTTTGTGTGAAAATATACATTAAACTTTTATGATCAGTATAAATATCACACCTTTCACCATAAAGGTAATGCCTCCAAATCATTAATGCAAAGATTACCGCAGCTAACTCCAAATCATGAGTTGGGTAATTTTGCACATGGATTTTCAACAAGCGTGAGGCATAAGCTATCACCATATCATTTTTCAAGAGAAAACATCCTAGTCCCTTCTTGGATGCATCACTGTAGATCACAAACCTTTCTCCACTACAAGGAAGTGTGAGCACAGGTGCACTGAATAACCTTTTTTCCAACTCTTTGAAATTATCTTCACATTCCTCCATCCAGACAAACTTAACTCCTTTCTGAGTCAACTTGGTTAGTGAATTAGATAATCGTGAAAAATCTTTCAAAAAACGTCAATAATATCCAGCCAAACCAAGAAAACTTCAGATCTTAGTTACCATTGTTGGTCTCGACCATCTTTTGATAACCTATGTTTTTGCTGGATCCACAGATATCCCTTCTTTTGAGATTATGTGACCCAAAAATGAAACTCGTTGAAGCCAAAATTCACACTTGTTAAATTTGGCATAAAGCTTCTCTTTTCTCGGGGTCTTCAATATAATTCTCAAGTGATCTTCATGTTCTTCCTTGTTCTTTGAATATACAAGAATATCATCTATAAAGGCTACCACAAACCGATCAAGATAGTCTCAAAATACTCTATTCATCATATCCATGAAGATAGCAGGGGCAGTAGTAAGACCAAATGGAATCACTATAAATTCATAGTGTCCATACCTTATACAGAATGTCGTCTTTGGTATATACACTCTTTTGACCCTTAATTGGTGATACCCTGAACGAAGATCAATCTTGGAAAAGTATTGAGCTCCTCGTAGTTGGTCAAATAAGTCATCAATGCATGGGAGAGGATATTATTTATTGATAGTGATCTTGTTAAGTTCTCGATAATCAATGAAGAGTCTCATTGATCCATCTTTATTCTTAACAAACAGAATAGATGCTCTCCAAGGTGACGCACTAGGGCGTATGAATACTTTATCAAGATTCTCTTGGATTTGCTACTTCAATTCCTACAACTAAATTGGGGCCATTCTAGAAGGTGTCTTTGAAATAGGAAAAGCACCCGGTACGAGTTCTATTGAAAACTCAACATTATGATTTGGTGGAAGTCCCAACAATTCCTCTGGAAAGACATCATAAAACTCTAGTACAATGGGAATATTATTAATTCTGAGTTTTTCACCAACCATTTGAGATAAATAACCTTCATTAAGTGGAATCAAGAACCATAAGATGGATGAAATTTCCACTGGAAGGTTATGTTCATCCTTCCATCGACGGACGATCATATATTGATCTGGAATATGAAATGTGACTTCCATTATTTAGAAATTGATATGAGCTCCATATAAAGAAAGCCAGTCCATGCCAAGAATCACATAAAATTCCACTATAGGAAGGATCACAAGATTTTCAGGAAGCACTTTCCCAAAATCATCAATCAGAGAAGAATTATAAACTTTTGATGCGACTTTTGTTCCATTAGGGGTTGTCACAGATAACTCAACATCTTATTGTTGAGGTAATACAGTGATATCCTTAGAAAATTATTCAGAAATAAAGGAGTGGGTGGATCCAGAATCAAATAAAACATTTGCTACTTTAGATTGGATGGTAAGTGTACGTTTCACCACATCGTTATTGTACTCCACATCGCTGATAAAAATTGCATGTGACTTTCCTTTTTCTTTAGCCTTAAGAGTTTGTTGATGTCAACCATCATCATCAACCCTTGGATTTGGGCATTGATTGTCATAATGCCCCATCTCCTAGCACTTGAAATATTGAAGTGTAGTAGGTTCATTCTGTGTATCCCTTCCTTTGTTTTCATCATTAGACATCTTCTTCCCATCATTGCGGCATTCAAATGCCCGATGACCTTCCTTTCCACATTTGAAACATTTACTTGTCCCTTTAAGACAACTCCCTCCATGTTTCTTTCCACACATTGAGCATAAGGGAAAGCTCATATTATTTTCAGTGTGCTCTTTAGATTTTCCATTGAATTCCATTTTCCTCTTCTTATCAAACCCATATGACTGATGGGTTACTCCAATCCCTATCTCGACTTTGGGAGCACATCGAACGATTTCCTCGTAGCTATTGAAGTCTCTTATGGCAAACGCCCTTCGAAGACTTGGTTTTAAGCCACTAATGAATTGATCGATCTTACTCTCAGGTTGGATAATAATACCAGAAGCGTACCTTGCAAGTCTTGTAAAATTTTCTTCATAGGTACCAACAGATTCATCGTCCTTTTCCTTCTGTTCAATAAACTCTTTCTCCATCTTCGTTCGGAGAATACGAGGGAAGTACTTATTGAAAAATAAGTTCTTGAACTCGTCCCATTCCATGGACTCAATTTCATCTCTTTGCCTCGTATTCTTGATATGATTCCACCATTGATCAGTATCTACTTCCAAATGATACACTCCTAAGATGACTTTAACATGTTCATAAAATTAAAGAACTAAAAATATCTTTTCAGTAGTACTAATCCATTGTTCAGCAACTAATGGATCAGTAGACCCACTGAAAGAAGGTGGACGCTGCCTCATGAAAGATTCCACAGAATGTTGCTCCTTCCTCTACTCGTTTGGAAGTCCTGCATGATTCATAGCTTGAGAATGTTGTGTGAGCATGGCTACAATATTTTTCATTCCATCTCCCATAACGTTTGGTTGCTCAGGGGGACAATCATTGCATTTCCCGTCGCATTCCGCATTAACACGGTTCCTTCGGGTTCCATCCATTGACTAAAACCAAGAAGAATAGTGTGAGCAACACAAATTATAATAGGAAAACCACATAATCAAGAATAAAATTTCACACTTAAGGTATTATCATAGGTTGTTCATGGACATTTCTAAAACACTATGATTTTGTTCTAGTCTTAGACTTATCCTTAGGATTCTTACTAAGTCTTTCACATCCTAGTTTCCAAAGGTTGACTATACCTTTCCTCTGATACCAACTATAACGACCCATACTTTACAAACATTGTTATTACTTCAAAATTGAATCATACTTATTAAAAAATATAACAAAACCATGAAAGGACCGTATAGGTATAGTTTCTTTAGAAACTGAGAAACATAAACAACTAGTTCATAAAGCGTCTACATTGTCTCCCATTTATTTCATCATATCTATAGTCCCTTTTGGAATATCTTACTTAATAAGCCTCTTCCTGACCTGGGGAAAGAAAACATACAAAAAGGTGATCTCAAATGCTCAGTAAGGGTAAACAAAAGAAATATCAATCACATCATATTAATAATAACATAACATTTTGGAAATCATAACCTGCAAAAGAGTGCATAATTTCGTAACATGGGATAATTTGTACTAGTGAAATGAAATCCCAATAATCATAACTTAAAACATGAAACTTTGTGGTATACACACATAATCATAGAGAATCATTTCTTATTAGTCAAGACTCATTGCCAAGACTATCTTAGTGGACAATGTCCATTTCCGAACCGAGTTCACTCCTCGTTTCAGTCCTGTTTCACTAAACCGGTATAACCTGCCGTTCCAGCCATTACTATCTCATGAGATATAAAATCATTACCAAATGCATTGGAGGGAGATTTAGGTCCCACCCATCTCATAATGATACCATTCTTATGTGTGCCACTAAATCATAAACCATACATCATAGCATAACCTATGTAATAAAAATGGGAATCTTAAACATCATGCCATCATAACATAATCCATATAATATAAAAGGACATCATAAAAATAATTCCATCATAACATAATAAAATCAATGTAAAAATAGGGATAGAAAACGAACCCTTTATTAAATTATATGGAAAATAATTTTGATAAAACACTTGAACTCCATTCTTGAGAAAAATATTCTTTCTACTTCAAAAACACTTTTCATGTCTTAACATGTCATACAATTCCAAACCAAAAGAAGTTGATTAAAAATAAACATGAAAACTTGTAAAGGAAGATTATTGGAAATAATGTTTTAAAAATCCATTCATGTCGTATAAGTTAAAAAAACATTCTTCTCATACTTTTGTCTTAGAAATCAAAAAGTACCTCATACGAAAAACGACAAAAGATTACTTTCATATCTTTTACTAAAATCCCACTGAAGGGTAAAATTGGATTTAGACAATGGTAGGTGGATGGAAAAATTTTACATATTAAGGAAAAATGGATGTGTATGATAAAATACACCCCAGTAAATTTCAAAGTATAAACAATCTCGGATAAAATGAGATTGTGATATTTCCCTTACCTTAGGTCCGATTTGCCTCGTAAGTGTCCAAACCTCCTGTATAATGGTTTAAATAATTTTATTGACTTATTAAAGAATCATAATTATTGTTATGATATCATATATGGTATATTATTAGCTTCTTAGTAGTAACATTTCATTTCTACTTGTTATTCGAGTGTTTATAACTTTTTGTTCTTATGCGTGTTTTGTCGAATAAATTCTTATTCTTATCTTTAGGTTATAGATACATCATTTCCAGAATGGTATTAATGTACTATATATCATATTTATTAATTCAATTCATTTATATAATCATTATGCAATTAAGATCATGTAGAACGAATCACATCACATCAGGGAGATGCTATTCCGTGCGTACGCCCGAGCGATGATATTGTTCCCATGATCGTGGAATTGTATTGGAGTGTATATATACTATTTCAGAATCAATATCACTTTAAATTAATCATATATAGTAATTATTTACACCATTATACCCATCCAATTAAGCTGGTAGAGTAAAATATATTACACCACGGCGTGGAGACGGTATTCCGTACGTACGCACGCGCGGTGATTACGTTTTCTGTAAGATAGATAGATGTTGAAATAGGGTTGTTTCATACATATAATAGCATATCAGTATATGAGTGATACTGAGTCATTCTTGTACTTTATTTCATTCTTCTTATATCTACAATTAAAGTATTTCTTCCCAACTATCTTGTTCTTCCTTCGATGAAGATTAGCTTTTTCATTCTCAGAATGTTCACATTCACTTGATTCTAAAAAAACAGTGACCTTCTTCGATTATGATGTTGTAACTATCTCATGAGTCTCGGAATTCATATGATTTGAAGTAGTTGTAAAAGCAACACTTCCATTACCATTCTTCTTTTTATTTATATTAGCATCTCTTTTCATTGTTGACTCATGTTCCAGAAGAGTTACAAAAATCTCATCAAGAATAATCTATGAGACTTTCCTATTCTCATCAATAGTTGTTCTATTTGACTCCCACTCATTTGAAATTATGTCAATAATATTTTCCACAAGTACCTCATCATCCAAACCTTTTTCACCCAATTATTGTTAACTATTAAAAATAGTCATGAGTATTTGGTGTACCTTGCACATGGGTTCTGCCTAAGGAAATAGAAATACTTGATATTCATCTCTAAGCATAGCTATTCTAGTTTCTATAACTTTGGATGTTTCAAAGTGAGTATCCTCCGATCTCATCAAAATAAAATTTGCATCTTCACAAGAAGAAATATGGCTTTATATATTGTGGGTAATGGAACAAAACAAATTATTGTTTACCTCGTAGTTTAGTTGATATTCCGACTTTTCTTGAAAAGTAAAAGTTCTGACTTCCTTAACAAAAATATTGTAATCTCCAGTAATCATTACAATTTTTTCCACCACAGTATTAATGAAAAAAATCATTATACGATCTCTGTAATATTCAAAATCATTCCCATCAAATATTGGTGGTATAGTAGGATTAATATTTTCAATCGAACCGACATTCATTCATTCCATCTCAAAGAAAGTGTCTTTCCACATAATGTTATTAGTAATAATAGTTTGTAAACTAGGATAAAAGATATCCTAAGCAAGGAAAATATAGAATAATGAAAACAGAGCAAGAAAACATATATGTGAATAGAATTATTTTAGAGACCTCCTCAAATACCAATTGTAGGATCGAAATATGATGTAGATGCTCAGTATACCAGGGGTGAATTTTATACTTTAATAAATTCATTTGAAACATATAATGATGGTATAAAACATCCTATTTATTTAAAATGATAAAAAATGTAGATTCTCAAGGCCTCTTAGTTCTACAAACTTGCTAGATTTTGAAAATATGGTTCCATAAATAAAACATAAGAAAATATTACAAGGAATAATATTTTACCTTAAATCATATAAAATCCTTCTAATCAGAGTACAAGAACAAGAAAGTATAAGATAGTTATACTTCCATTTTTAATCAAAATGCAGCAGAAAAAAAACTTGAAAAAATACAAGAAACAAGTATTAAATATTTTAACCTAAATAGTTTTTTATATAACAACCTTGGATAAAGGTACCTTTATTTATACATTCAAGAAAGTATGTCTTACCCACACTAGGGTAAGCCCTCGATAGGAATATCAGAGTCTATCTAGCTATCTCCACAAGCCCTCAGACATCAAGGTATCCAACACCTCAATCTTCCTTATGAAGGAAGACCTCGAACTTTAATGTAGTTGGAACCTCTGTCTATATATCCCTAGAAGCCCTCTATTGTACACAGTAACAATCAAAGTCGCACGAAGTAATCTGAACAATATGTTCAGTATGCACAAAGAATGAGAGTCTATCTCTCTATAAATCACTTCAGTAGTATGTAATATCTAGAGTTATAGAACATTCATCAACAATTATGATCTCATTCAAATGAGCTTCTATTTATAGGTGCATTTCCGACGGTCGACTCCTTCCTCCAACAGTCATATTTTTCGTTGAATTTTGGAGGGACCTGCACACATGTCACTTAAACAAGAGTTGGTTAGAAATAAAAAGAACGACATCATTGTAAAAATATAACAGAGGTAGGTAAATTAAGGTTTTTCAACCACGTTATTTTTTCATAGTCTATGGAAAAATAATTTTCAGAGTATAATTAGAAGACATTTGGAGTTGATATTACATGGATATTCGAATTCTATTTTTCAAGGAATTTGTAATGATAATTATGTAGACATCAGAGTCTGAATTCTAAATAATTCAGAGTCTGAATTATAAGAAATTCAGAGTCTGAATTCTAAGGAATTTGGAGACTAAATTTAATGGAATTCATAACTTGAATTATAGGAAATTTGGAACCTGAATTATGAGGAGTTCGGAGTCTAAATTTTGAAGAATTAAAATTCTGAATTTCATAGAATTCGGAGTCTAAATTTTAGAGAATTATGAATCTTAATTTCATAGAATTCAGAGCCTGAATATTAGAGAATTCAGAGTCTGGATTTCAGAGAATTCAGAGTCTGAATTTCATTGAATTCAGATGCTGAATTCTGAGGAATTTGGAGTCTGAATTTTATAGAATTTGGAACCTGAATTCTGAGGAATTTGATGTCTGATTTTCATAGAATTCCTATTATGATTTCATATTATGAAAACAAAAAACACTATATCTAATTATTTATATAATTCCGAGGGTTTAGATGTGAAACCAAAATTTTCACTTTGGAATAAAAAAGAGTATGATTTTGAGAGACTAAAATATGAATAATGAAAAATAGGTAAGGATAAATTTACATGGGGAAGAACAATGTTTTAAATAAGGATAATCTTCAGAGAAATAAAAATTTTCCTTAAGATATAGTGTTTTTGATTTTCAAAACATAGAGGAATAGAGAAGTCATATAGAAACCTTATTGACATAACATTATTTATGAAGGAATGAATTGGTCATGTAAAAGAGGTTTGAAATATACATGTGGTATTTCAGCTTTTAAGTTGTTATGTAATTTTTCTAATTTCCCTGAACACTAGACCTATTGATCCTTAATGTTTTCATAATTTAATTTTTATATAATAAATCTTGATTAAGTGTGTAATAAACATCAGGTTTGTTATAGTTGGTATCAGGAGATAAGTTTTGTTATTTTTGAGATTAGTGTTATAAAACTCTAGGAATGGATTAGGGATATGAATGAGTATAATAAAAATATCCCTAAAGTTTTTTGAGTATAGAATATTTTTTTTATCCCGAAAATACATCCATTTATGGATATAAACAAGTAGAGGTGTCTCTGGCACAGATGTATCTACGGGTAAAACCCAAAAATATCGGTTTGAGATGGACTTGAATGAGAACATGTGCACAACAATGAGATTCTTTCCACTCCTGGTTTGACAAACCTAGGGGGTATGGTTTGTTTATTTCATTATCTTAGTTTGAACCATTATTAAAGGAGTAATAAAAAAATTTCATTATATTACACATTAGGAAATAGCTCATGGAAAACATAGATTGAAGCCTATAAATTAATAAGTTAAGGAAATAAATTTAATTTACAAGTTATCCTCCACCAACAGCCTGAAGGAATTAGTTTTTTATTATTTTGTGAAACACCATTTTAAGTGAAGAAGGGGAACCCAACAGACTTCATGGACATAGAACATTACATGACTCATGGATCAGGAAAACAACTCAGACTTAGAACTTGGAGCTGCCTCTCCCCCGCATTTAAAACATGAAAAATCATTTCACCGATTCAAGACTGGACGACTAGCAAGTGTCCTGTGTCAAAGCATAGGCTCAATCCGATGGCTGATGCCATACCCTCTCTAGCATCCAATTATGTGAAGCCTACAAAGTTGAAACCACCCACTCTGAAGCCTCCTGTGAGGAATATTCTTTATATGCCCTTTTTTTAATGGTTTAAAATACATACCACTAATTTTTTTATTATATCCAATAGAAGAAAATAGGAGGAATCAAGATAAAAATTGAGGTGAAGATCAATGTGATTACATTTGTAATGAGATTCCAAATCTGATGGGAGTGGAAGTCACAAACATTATCATGATATAATCACTATTAACTCTTGTTTTGAATAGAAACATGGGTTAAGAGAAATTTACACCCCGACCACATGAAATAACATGGCATAATGGAGAGCTTACTGAGATAAAGGCCTCTTACTTTCATACGATCACCATATCGCTCCATTGTTAAATAGTGGATCAACTCCCATGAGAAGACCTTCACCACACTTCAGTGGTCCATACAAGAGAAGGTTCTTTTGGATGATTATTGTATAGAGGGTGTAGCTAATCAATGGAGGACATTGATCAAAGAAAAAAAGCCTGAGAAATAGATCAAGGAATTGGGATGGAAGGATTTTTTGGAAATGTTTTCCACAAATATTTTCCTTGCACCGTCAGTCTTATGATGGAAATGGGCGTCCTTGATCTTGAGAAAAAAGGACGATGAATCCATCAGATTTTATGAGAAAAATTTAACAATGCTCACATGATATGACACTGAATATGTTGTTACCTTAGAATGAAACCTTGAACGCATATTTGGTGGGCTAAAACCTATCCTATAGAATGCCCTATTGATATTGGACTTTGAAAGCTATGATGAAATTTTCGGATGTGCCATCAAATTTGAAATTAAGATCAATAAATCTTAGGAGTATCATTAGGATATGAAGAAGAAAATGGACTTTAATATTGGGATCCCAATGGATAAATCCTATGTTCTATGAAATTCAAGAAACCCTCTTTCCAATGGTACGGAAAGAAGCATTCTTAGAATTTCAAGAAGGGGACAAGGAAATACTTTTGGTATAGAAGAGAAGGATATCTGGAAAATAATCGGAATCAAGAATAACCGACTACTACAATAGAGGAAAATAATTATCCATTCGATCCTCAACACATTTCTCATTACAATAATGTAAAATAACCAGGGAACATTGAAAAATCAGTTCCTTAAGACAAGGGTTTTAGGAGGCAACCAACAACCTCCAAGGCTAAAAGGGTGAACTTTTTCCATCAGTACTGCCAAAGAAAAATCCCAACAATGAAGTTATGAAAAGTACACTAGTTATTCATTCATGAATAGAGAATTTAGTTGTGGAATCTAGTTCTACATATTCCTTTATTTACTTAATGTTTAATAAAACCATCCAAACCCCACTACAAATCGTGGAAGTAGATATGTCGGTGAGAATGAAAAATGGGGAAATTATTTAATACAATGAATATAAAACCTCCCCTATTACAATATCGATATTTTTGTTCCTGATGAAAATCATCATACTCCTTCTAGTGGAATTTTATGCAAATCATGGCTTGGAATGGCTTTCCCTATATAGAGCCAACAAAAATTTCCATGAGAGTGACAACATTATTCATATAGATAATCGAGCCATGAATCTGTACATGTGAAAGGAGGAGGATGAATCTTTTTTTTCACCATCATATCAATCATGGATATTATTTCCCTATGAGAATGTGTATCATGCATAGATGATTGAGTCTAAGAGAGGAACAATCCTCAAAGAAGTGCCAATTGTGAGAGAATTTGCTGATGTGTTTCATGAGGAATTTCTTGGTATTCCTCCTAGAAGAGATGTATTATTTTCAATTGATATCATACATATGGAATTTATAATATTTAAGACTTAGTATTCAATGCATATTTTGGTGAATATAGAAGTAAAGAAACAACTATAGAAGAATCTGGATAACGGTTTTATACGCCCAAGTGATTTACCAAGGGGTGCACCAGTCATCTTTCTAAAAAAGAATGATGGTGCAAAGCACATTTTTTCTGATTATCATGAGCTCAAAAAATTATGATAAAGAACAAGTATCCTTTTCAAATATTTAATGAATTGTTCGATTAGCTACTTTGTGAACAATTCTTCTCCAATGTGGACATGCGGTCAGGGTATTACCAATTAAGGGTGAAGAAGGATGGTATCTCCTTGAATTCGTTTCTTATAAGGTACTGGAAATATGAATCCAGAGTAATAACTTTAAAATTCCCCATTTATCTAAAAATTTTCCTTGAAATGATGAATAGAGTCTTTAGATATTACCTCAACAAATTTGGGGTTGTCATTATAGAAGATATTCTTATATACATCAATACCATGGAGGAGTATGAGGAGAATATATGCATTATACTATAGATGTAATGAAAATATAATCTCTATGAAAATTACAAAAAATGTGCTTTTTGGTTGAAGGATGTCCCATTATTGGGATATATCATCACAAGAAATATGATATCTATAGATCTGTTGATGAAAAATGATCTCGAGGGGTGATCGAGGCCAACATTTGTGATGGATATTCATAGACTTTTTGGCTTACCTAGATAATATATTTTATTTGTGAGAAATTTTTAACTATTTCAAACCCTCCTACCAAGATAAAATAGAAGGAATTCATGTATTCTTGGAATGATGAATGCGAAGAAATCTTCAAGGAGTTGAAAAGTTGTCTTATCACTACGCTTGTGGTCACACAACTCACAAGTGGATAAATTTTCATGGTATACAGTGATTATTTGTAGAAGGGTATAGGTTATGTGTTAATGAAATATTATAAAGACTTTGACTACCCTTCAATGAAATTGAAATTTCATGAGTAGAACTGTCCAACACGAGATCTGGAGTTATATGCAATAATCTCTGCATTGAAAATTTTGTGACATAACCTCTTTGGGGAGAAGTGTTAAATATATATGGATCAAAAAGACTCAAATACATATTCTCATAGAATGAGTTGAATATGCGCCAAGGAATATTATCAGATAAGATTAAATACTATGACTTCTCAATCCATTACAACACTTGGAAAGCAGACATGGTTGCAGATGACCTATATAGAAAGGACCTAGTGATTCTTTCATTGGTGAGATTTGAAAAGATCAAATCTTCTTATATTTGATAATGGTGGACATGGGAATCTGAAATAATGGAAAATGATTAATCCATTTTCAAGGGAATGCCCAACCATATCTTTTATAATGGTTAATGGAAGCTTAAATGGATAATGTGAGAATTAAAAAGTCAGTGGAAACTATCAGAAAATGGAAATTTATAGAGTTCAATGTTAATAAAGAATGAATCGTGAGATTTGTTTCAAGACTTTGTTTTCAATCAAATCATATGTTACTGAATTAATTTTGGATGATTAATATTGTTTTAATTTCTCCGCTCACATAAGAAACAAAATGATGTATCAAGAACTCTAAGAGAATTATTGGTGGAATAACATGAATAAGGATATCATAGAGTATACATAAAAGTGACGGGTATGCCAGAAAGTGAAGGCTAAGAGATAGAAGTCTAATGGGATGATGAAGCCATTACCCATACCAACTTGGAAATGGGAGAACAACAACATGGTCTTTATCACCATACATCTTAAGACATCTAAAGGAAATAATGTTATCTAGGTTGTTGTGGATTGTCTTACAGGGACTGCACACTTCAATGTGATTCTAATGGATTTATAATTGGATCAACAAGCACTGATATAAATCAGATAAGTGGTATGGGTTAATGGAGTACCACAATTGATTTTATCTGATCATTATCCACGATTCACCTCTATGTTCTAAAACAGTCTCCAACACACACAAAATATAGATTTGAACTGTAGTACGAATTATCATCCACAAACTAATGGCCAATATTAATTAACTATCCAAAATCTTTGAGGACATGTTGAGGGCATGCTGAATGGACTTCAAAAGAGGATGCAATAAACATCTTCCTCCAGTTTATTTCTCTTACAACAATAGTTTCCACTCAATCACCCAAATGGATCTTTATGAAGTCTTTTATTGGAAGAGGTTCATAACATTGACATGTTGAGATAAAGTTAAGGAGATAAAAATCTATGTCTATAAATGGTTAAGGAAATGGTGGAAAAGGATAAGACAATCCAGCATCACTTCAAAGCTACTAGGAGTCTACAAAAGAGATATGCTGACAATCATCGGTGAGACCAAGATTTTGATATTGGAAACATGTTATTACTCTAAATATCACCATGGAAGGGAGTTATGAGATTTGGGAAGAAAGGAATGCCTATTCTAAGGTAAATCAACCCTTTTGAGATCCTTGATCACATTAGAGAAGTGGTAAATTGACTAGTACTCCCCCCAAACCTGTATTATGGACACGATGTATTCCATGTATCACTCTTGAGTAAGTACATACCTGAACCATCGCATGTACTAAACCTAGATGTGGTACCAGTAGATAATAAACTCTCTTATAAATATAAATCAGTGAATATCTTAAATCATTGAGAAAATTTTCTACGAAATAATACGAGGCCCCTCATCAAGGTTTTGTGGAAAAACCACTAGTTTGAAGATGAAATTTGGGAACCTGAGGAATGGATTAGGTAGATTTACCCTCATTTTTTAGTGTAGAAAACATAAATATTGAAGGAAAATTTTTAAAATGGGGAATGTTATAACAACATGATATTTTATGAATAAAACTCCCCTTTTAATGACTTATGGATATAGGAAACACTTTCACTATTATTATATTATAGGGTTTAATTAACTGTTAATTATCATTACCATTTATAACATATCCCTTGAATAGTGATCACATGATAGATATAAATATAATGTATTTAAAAAATCCTTTTAACACCGATAAAGGATTGGATGACCTCATCTGGTACACTCAGGCAATACGAATTTCATTTTTTGGAGCTCAAAAAGGAGGTAGTATCAGTTAACTTTGTTCGTGAACTAGCCAGCGCCAAGATTCAACAAGTGAAGCTTGAACAGAATCGCCTACTGTAGATGTTCAAGTTAATGTAGATTTCCACCCATGCGATGTTATCTGACTTTCCACAAGATTTTGTCACCGTTGCGCACCGTACCATTAGGTATTATGTCAGTGTTATAAGGGTTTATGTTATAAAGTTTTAGTAATTTTTTTGGTGATCCATTTTTTTTAATAAATTACAAATCCCAACAATTCCTTTATTAGAATAGTTCTTCTTATAAAATGATGAATTTTATAAATTTAATTTTTTGGTATAAGTGTTACTTTGAGAAATATATACATTATTATAGTAAACTATGGTTTTTCATTAATATAATTAAAAAATAAATTCTTATAAATGATTATTATATCTCTTCCATATTTTTTAATGATTAGGTGTTCAGTGTGATAAGATTAATATTTTTATAACAAAAAACAGAAACTGTATTTTTAAAGAATATATTTTAAGGAACTAAAGTATTTTTAAACTAAGTAATATTTTAATGAAATATTAATATCAAATTACATTTAGGGAAAATAAATGTGTACATAATTCTTATGATGTCTAATGTAATATTTGTTATGTTTTGAAAACTGTTTTTGACAAACCCTGTGAATTTTCAATAAATTTCAGTTTTCATTTTGACAGTGAAAATTTAAATATTTAAAAATTAGTTTTATAAGATGAATTTTAATTTGTTAATCATGATGTTTAAATTATCCAATGGTGAATTTTTCATAATTTTATTGAGAGAGTTGAATTTTAGATTAAAAATTAAAAACCATATAAATAAAAAATGTATTTTAGGACATCAAAATGACCACAAAACGATGTAATAAATAATATAATGGGTATTCTCACCCCAATATATATTTTCCAATAAAAATAATGTGATTTTATATTTGTTTTATTTACTTTATAAAGCCTTAGTGAATCTTCAATGACATATACAATATTTTATGATTTTAAAATCATTTCCTTGAAAGTGTGACATACCTACAGATAAGAAATGGAAATATTTTAATATCTTCCATCCTTTGACATATAAAATATTGTTCTACAATTATTTATAGAAAATATAATCGAAAAAACAATGGGATTGATTGTGTAATTTAATATTTAATTATATAGATTCCAAAACCATTGTTTTTGTGGTATTGAACAATTCCCCTCAATTTCCTATATAAACCAACACATGATCCCACTTATCTTAACTCAAAATACATGGATTACATCTATACGATGCCTTCCCCTCTCTAAAATACTCCCAAGATGCCCAATCTCTCAATATTCTTATCTTCCATCTTTTCAAGTCACATACTCTATTAAGGGTTTCAATCCATTCACATTTTTATCCATGTTTCATTATTTTGTGACATCATTTTATTTTCAATTAAAAATTATGGGGTATATATTTGAAACTCCCCCATAAAAGCTTACTTATTTCGGATTTCTGAGTGACCCCTTAATCTCTCATTAATGCCTTCTATGTACACTCGTTACCATGCTGAGATTTTGTAAGGGATTTCTCACTTCATATTTCCATACTAGTATGTCTTCCATATTATGCATCTACATTCCATTTTATATGTTTTGATATTATGTTCAATTACCCAATTAATATCTATTTCATGTATAAATGGTGATATAAACATTTCTATCGCATCACCTAAACTTATGAATTTCTATATGACGTCGTTATGCTGCCGAATTTGCACCACGATTTTCCATGCCAAAATCATCTTGTAGTGAATACCATACCCATTTCTCTATAAAGGGTATTCACATTTATGCACATATGCTTATTTAATGGTAATTATATTTATTTATTCAACATTCCATGATCATGTAATAACTTATTGTGTTTATCAATTCCATGTCATATGATCTTTGTGGGACACTTATGCATGAAATAAAGTGTTTATGCAAGGTGTTCCTTGATAGTGCTCCAATGCATTGGGTAATTTTTTTATCATGATACTCGAAGTGTAATGAGGTTTTACTAATAATAAATCATTTTCAAATTGGGTTTACTAATGCTAATCTAGGTGTAATGATCCTTGTCTCATGATAATATCTTGTTGTATGTTGTTTCCACTTTTTCATCTTATGTTAACCGTGCTATATCATGCTTATATGTTCATGTTTCTCTTATCCCCCATAGATATTCCTATTTCCTAAAACATAATGTATTTTTCATTTTTTTTCATCTTTCACCCCTTACTATGATCTATATCTCACCCCTTTCTTGTTTATTTCATTAGTTTATCTCTTATAGTGTTATATACGAAGTAATGAGTTGGTCATGTCAATGATGTTTGAAATAAAAAAGTTTTGTTTCATGTTTTAACTTGATATGTAATGTTCTTAATTTCCAAATACACTAGACCTATTTATCCTATGAGTTTTCTAAATTTCATTTTTATGTAATAAATCACATTTAAGTGTGTCATAAAGAGAATGGTCATTATAAGGTTCCTTCATTATATAGGAAAATAGAGATATAGTTCACCATCAAAACTAAATCAAAAGGGTGATATTGAACCAAATCTGATCTGACTGTTGGAAGCTATATAGAGAATGAATTAATAAATTTTTAACTCTTGAATTTTAAAAATAATTCCAATTATTGAAACTGAATATGAATTTGGAACATTTAAAAAAAATATAAAAAATAATGTTTTTTTAAACTAATAAAATAATAACAAAAAACATAGACAAATAATTATAAAAAGACACTGGAAAAAATTAAAACTTAATCTTACCATTATAAGATGAAAGGATTTATCAGTAGGATAATGATGTTCATCAAGATTTTTTTAATGTAATATAATATGATAGTTTTTTGGAGACTAGGATTAATAGATAAACATATTATGAGCATGATAGTTGAAAAAAATTAAAAACAAAAAATTTATTAAAAAAATATTTTGAAAATTATAGATTTTAAATTTTAATATCATTAAAATATAACGGTTTATACAATAGGAATATAAAAAAATTATCTATTTTAGAGTCTATAAAAAATTTCATGAAATATAAAACTGAAATATTTTATGATGAAACTGAGTCTGGAAAAGCTAAATATTAAAACATTTTATAAAACTGATATTTTAGAGAGAATTTTGAAAATAAAACAAATTATATACCCACAAACTGTTATGAAGAGTATCTATTATAAAGAGAATTGTTAGAATGATTTTTATATGAATGAATAATTTATGTTGATCATTCCTGGATTATATTTAATGAAATTAAATCAATCATATGGTAATGATTTTATAAAAATATCTGAAAATTGTTCTTTCATTATGATGAATTTGAAAATAATATATCCTTTTAGTGTGTGTTGCCTAAGAATGTGATTCCTAATATATATGTTTTGATATGGGAGTGATGTGATGTTTTTATTCACAAGTAAATGGTATAGTAATTATCACATATTATTTGAGTATTTGTAAAATTCATTCCATAGTCGGTGAGTGTCTGTTGTGTCCACAACACTTGATCACAACAACATAGATCTAACACATATTCAACTTCCATTATTGAAAGTGCTTCTTATTTATTTTATTACCTGAAATAGGAAATAGCAAGTCTTCTATGAAATGAAATTATTTTTATGTGCTTTTCATATCTATCATACAACAACCAAATTCTTCTTCTGAAAAAAATCAATTCAAAAACATATTTAGAAGAATAAAAATGTCCTAAATCATTATATCTATTAATATAATAAAAAATTAATTTTAAATATTATATATTGGATTCATTTTTATTTTATTGATATCTTTCACCAAGTCATTTGGAAAAAATTATGCCTAGATGACTAGTAGTTATGTTAAATAAACATCTGATCAGACCTCTAAAACTATATTGATCAAATGGTTTCCCAACATCATCAAGATCACGTGTATTTGAGGTAACTATATGTGTAATAATTCTTTATGTTTTATAATATCCAAAAAAAATTATAATAATAACTTTTATATAATTATTCTGGGATATAAATTATCCTTCTGGCTTTTAAGAAATTTTAATACCAAGAAAATATGTTAACTCACACATCATTCTCATATCAAATACAAATTCTATGCGATCAATGCAAGAATCCATCAAATAATGTTGAGTTGATCAGAATATATTCGAATCAATCTATATTTAAAAAATCATAATACTTGTCTTAACGTATATTATAAAATTATTTGGATCCATAGCTCTTTTAAAAGTATTTTTTTGAAAAAAATAAAGTTAACCTATAATATGATACTCTAAGGTATTGTTTAATCTTGTACAAAGAATTAGTATGTTTATAAATTTATTCATGATGTTTTTTCAAAACCATGTATTTTTTAATATAAATATTACCTTTTTTATATCCATTCATAAAAATCACACTTCATATCCATTTGAAATATTTTGACAGTAATGGATGCTGCAAAGGATAATAGTGTTGGATTTGGTGCCCTAGAACAAACTATTAGTACTTTTATTACCTAAATATTTAATGTACTTCAATATTAAATATATTATTACTTATGTTTCACTATTCTACATGACTATAATGTAATAATGTCCTACACTATTTTTGGATTTAATAATATAATTTCATTTCCCTGATATGATGAGAACATTAAAGTGCTATGACAATATTTTTAAATATTGTTCTATGGTTGGATGACATACTATGATGAGAATCATATTATATAGACCATAATGTGTAGTTACTTTTAAGAGGATGAGACTTCTTCACATGAAATTCTCACTTGGTAATCTCCAAAACATGATACTATGAGAATATACCCACCAGTAGGAACTCCACATGTTTTGGTGTCCTTAGATATTTTTATCCCCAAACATTCATAATGGTCCATATACATTATTATAATTATTAAGATATTTGATGACTCATACACATTGATTTACGGATTTAAACTATCACTCCATATGATGGAGGGAAGGAGGTTGCGTTGGATGCATCAGAAATGGAATGGTATTAACGGTTATCTTGAGGAAGGATTTATCCCTTCCATTTACTGAAGATTATATCTCACCCCTTCGATGGAAAAATAATCATCTCCATAAATTCTATGGTGATGGGGTAATGAAGAGATTATTTTAGGTATTTAAAAAATGATGTATCAAGTATATAGGTTGATCATTCTTTCACGAAAGTTGCTTGATGATTTATTGTGACAATGGAATTATATTACACAGTAAGAGTTAATATAAGGATGTCATTATTGCGACATTAAGATCTCTCTATTGGGTTCCTTGACCAATTCCTAGTATGTAATATTGAACAATAGGCAAGCCCACCTAAGTCCAACAAATAATAATACTAATGTTTGGCAGACCAAGTGATTACGGTTGTCTTGATTAAATTATATTCAAATTTAAATAATGCAATGAATATCATTCTCAAGGCCAAGGAATAATTTTATTTTGGTCAAAATGATTGAATATATTTAATAAATATTTCTTCATCATATTTTGAATAAAATAAATCTATTTATTTTAGTGAACATTTAATAAATATTTATTTACTAGTTTTTAAATAAAAATATTTATTCAAGAGAATAAAATATTTTATTCGGGTGATCAATAAATTGAATGAGGGTTTGAAAGGGGCATGACTATGTACATTGATAAATTAATTATTTCCAATCTAGTAAATAATTTTTATTCAGTTTGCAAAATAAATGATATTAAAATTTTTATCATTATGTGGGAAGGGATTTAATTTATGATTCTTCTTTTACATGAGTTGAATCAACACAAATATAGGTGATGTTGTTGGTTTTATATGCAATTGGATTTCTCTAATAGTAATAATTTTCTTTAATTGTAGTCTTATAATTAAATATTTTAACTAAAACCCCATGAAAAGTATTAGTCATGTACGTGTATTGTGCCAAACCCCGGTGATTTAATAATTTTTGAGCACAAAATATTTTCTCTTAACTATTTTAATTTCTCCATCTCAAGAATGAGATAAATTCGTCAAGGCCAAAGAACAAGATATCTAGAATGATAGACGCAAGACATTCTCTTTAACGTGATAGCACCTAGAGAATGAGTGTCATTGTTTAGAGACAATTAGAGTACTTGTGGATCACTACATGAGGGATTATATTATGGATCCTCATGAGCACATTGAAGACAATCCATAAGTTTAATTCCAAATGATTATTTATCATCAATGAAGAAAGTACCAAAGACCCAGGTATTTAATTTATTTAGAAATTAATAAATTAATTATCAAAAAATGAGTAAGATCCTCTTTCTTGGATCCAGTTATTTTATTCTATTTCATCAAATCTTGGATTTTAATATGTTGATAATTCCATTCGTCATCATATTAATCTCAGATTTTTTTTATCAAATATAGGAAAAGAAATGTAGGGCCCTTCCTAATGCCATGCTTCTGCATCATCATGTTTCTTCAAGTGGTATCAGTGTCATCTCATCATCTGTGATAATTATATAAATAACTTATTGATAATTTAAGATTTAATAATTTAGTTTTGAATTTCTTGTTTCATAATTCATGTAATTTAGATTTCATGATTTGTTCTTCCTATTTAATTTCTCACATATAAAAAATTCAAAAATATTTTTTTGATTAATATTAAAATGAGGATCTCATTATGAGGTGCTAATTATTCTCTCTAGGTAACACAATTGTACATGCTGTGTATTTTGGTTTACTCATTATGCCATCTTCTATACACACTATATAATCCAGATTACACATAGTGTGGTTGTGTTCAGTGCATCGGGAATAATCATAATGTCACACATGCCGTGTGCGTTAATGAAACATGGTATAGTTGATTCTTACATAGCATGTTGACTAGTAAATACTTCCACACAGTCAACTAGATTACACACCGAGTGGCCCACAAGAAATGGCATGTAGTCCCTTTGGGTCAAAGTCCAAACGGCATAACCTAGACATGGCTAAGACAACCAGTAACCATGTAATCTTAATATAACATGCCTTTTAGACCACTAGACATTCCATGTACTACGATATTTCCTAATTATTCATCACCCGCCAAGTCCCTAGGCATGTACTTATGATAAGACGGTGAAGAAAGTACACACCGTGTAGTTAGAACTATATGTTGTGTAATTTACCAAATTACATAGAATTAAATCATTAATGTATGTGTAATGTTCTGAATTGCTTTTTATATAGATTGAAATTCTTGGTCACCATGTTTTGTCTATGTATATGGATAAGAATATCAAGGAAATTCAGAACATAATTTAGAAAATGTGATTTATTAGTTAAATATAATAATTAATCGATTCAATCCTGATTTATCTAAATGAGAAAAATTATGAAATTCAATTATTGTTTTATTAAATGTGTAATTCATATCATTTATGTCGATGATCAAGTGAAATATCATACCATTTCATGTTATTGGTTTCCATAAAAAAAATAAATTACATTTTTGGCATGTGTACCATCTCTCTTTATTAAAATGTAGGGCATATGTTCCCATGGATTATTTTATGTAAACCCCCTTTTTACCCTTCAAATTAATGTGAGTTAAAACCCATTTATAATCGATATAGCTCTTGATATTGTGCAGGTGATTCAAGTAATGATCCAAGGAGAAACCAACCCAAGGAGATACAATAGTGGACATGTGGAAAGTTGTAGAGAGAAACCATAAATGGTTTAGGGTGTTTCTCCCCTTCTTTAGTTGTTATTTTATCAACCTCTAGAGAATATGACCATTATATTTTCCCATTATCATGCCCATTACAGTTTTTTGTTTTATCATTTTCATGATTTCTTATTTGGGATGTATTTTCCTGACTAAATAATTAGTAAATTAACAAGCTTGCAAGATGGAATTAAAATAAACTATGATTTTTCATAAATAATATGGAGACATTGTTACTCACATAATTATTTTCATCATAATATTAACAATCATTTGATTAAGATAATAATGCAATTTACGCATAAGATATAAAAAATATTTCAATAAAATTTTATGTCGGACTAATCCTTTCGTTACTTGATTAAGGGAAAGACTCAATACAACTATGTGTCTAACATACCCTTTTTGGATAATGTATATTTAAAATTGAATATATTTTGAATGTTTTTGGTTGACAAAACCATTTTACATCAATAGGAGTATCCCTTTAATGACATGGTGTAAAATTAGGGGAATGTGTGTTGGAAACTGAAGTCGGGATTTTAGGATTAGGGAGTCCATTCAACGGATTATGGATCCAAAATCCTATATTTGGAAAAGACATACAATCCAAAAAACCTTCAAATATATTTAATTCCCCTTATAGGTTAATTCAATGGTGAATATGGATCCTTGCAACTAGAAAGTACTAGAAACTAGACAATATGGGTTCAACAGTGAGGGAAATTGATTATTGATAAAAGAGTTGGAGACTTAATTAAATTACTTTATTATTTATCATAAAATGTAATCAAGAAAGTACTAATTTACTTTTATTTTAATTGTATAAAAAAATTGATAGCATCCACAATGACACTATACCTATGATCTATACATGATAAAGACTACATAATCACCACCAATAACTTCCATGAATGGTTTATATTCCTTCCAGACATTCTATACCATGAATAGAAATCTTACATGTCGGAGTCCTCATTACCTGATTAGCCTACCCAATATACAAGTTATGAATATTTCCTAGTCTATGAGAAACATATGAATGACACATTTAATGTTTTATGTTATCATAATGTCTATTGAAAATGTGTAGTATCATGAAAACATGTATTCTTGTGGAATGCTTGAGGACCTCTATTGTCTTTACCATGAGAGAGAAAGACAATAACGGCTGGAGATTTCTAAGGCAGTCTTTCAGAGTAATATTAGAGAGGCTTCCCCAGTTGGTCCTCATGTAGTCAATATTATTGGCTACATTGAGAGCCTAGAGTATCTTGGGTAATAAACCTTGAAGAAATGGGTGTCGATCTAATTATCACATCACACAATCATAGATTCTCTAGTTTTGTTGTGAATCCCAATATGATCATCATTAATAAGTCCATACCAGATCTTCATATCCTCTTTCCCCATGTGGACAAAGACTTTAAGCATGGGAAGTTTTTATCCTTATGGTGAATATTGGGAAAGGGATGAAGAAGGGCATTAATCCCAATTATTATTCACACCCTTCCATGAAAATGAAAATAAAGTGGGATAAAAGGGAATGATAAGGTGTTTCTTTTTGATATGTTAGGAAGGGTCATGAAATGAAAAACTACATCGATCCAAAGAATCTAGGGGAAGATTCAAGTGCCTTTGTTATCGAGTGCATATTTTTTTATTTCTAAAAATTGGGTGTTAGATTTGTCTTCTATTCCCCACAAATGTATCCAAATACATTACCCAATTAGATTCACGAAAATTGACTGAGGGGATGTAGATCTCTGAGCAACCAAAATAGATAGACTTACAGATGTAGCTGTCAGGGAATATCACCTCACGTTGCTGAATGAGATGATCATGGTGTTGAAGGTTTGTTATTATGTGTCGTTTGTAACCGAAAACATTATTTCTATATCCATACACTATAAAGATTCATTTTTTTCATGTTCATAAATAAATGTTGCTTCTTTTATAAATATGAAATATGTTTTGGTAAGGCACATTTATATTATTGTCTTTATGTTTTGGATTTCACAAACCTAGTAATGGAAATTGATAATGATGAAAATTCACATGACTCAAACAACACCCAAAATTTTCATCACCGCTTCTGTCATGTAAATAAGAAACACTTGAAAAGTTTACATCATGATGAATATTTATATTCTATAGAACTAAAACCACATGGTGTATGTCAAACTTTTTTACATGGAAATATAACCAAATCCCCATTTGGTTATAAAGCTGAAATGGACAAAGAGATTCTTGAATTGGTTCATACTAATGTGTGTGGAACATTTTCAGTTCAAGAAAGATGTGGGTACACATACATCATTACAATTATAGATGATTTTAGTATATATGGATATATCAACTCAGTGGGATATAATTCAGATTCTTTCGATATGTTCATGGAATATAATAATGAAGTTGAGAACAAGATTCAAATGAATATTAGGAAACTATGCTAAAAATGAGGTGGAGAATATTTTATTCAGTATTTCATTGACTCTTTACAGGAGTTTGGTATCATATACCAACTCAGTCATCCTTACATTCCCAAGTGGAATGGTATAAGCGAATGAACGAACCACATATTGTTGGACATGGTTAGATCAATGATAACTCATTCTGGTCTTCCATTATCCTTTTGGGTATATGCATTAAAAACAGTCACACATACTAAATCAATACATTATTTGCAGTAGAAGAAGGTACATGTTATTGAATTTACATGTGCGGGGAATTTAAGCATTTTCACGACCTCTTTAGGTAACATACTCGCACCTCGAGGAACAAAGTGTTCCCTTATAGGATACCCCACGGAAAGAAAGGGATATTACCTATACATCCACTCAAATACAAAGGACATAGTGTAAATACATTCCATATTCCTTGATAGAGAGATCAAATCCAAAAGAGATAGTGGGAGTGATATAGACATCAATGAAGTTGAGGCTCAAGGTATACAAGAGTTGGTGTACGAATAGATTCCACAAATACATATGCCAGAAGAATATGTTATAATAAAAAAAGTACTATGGTGGAATACAAGAGTGGATAGAGAACTAGAATGGTATTTTTTTATAATTAACAAAGATTGTGACTCATTATTAGTTGATAATAATGATACTCGAACCTACAAGGCAGCAGTAAGGGGCACAGATGTTGCCATGTGGAAAAAATCAATTAATTTAAAAATGGATTCCATGTACCAAAACTAAGTCTATATTTTGGTATGTCATGCAGTAGATGTAATGCATGTTGGATAAAAATTGGTATTCAGGATGTAATATGTCATGGAAGGACATGTGAGTACCTCTAGGCATGAATAGTTGGAAAGGGGTTCAAACAACATCAATTCATTAACTCTGATGAACCCTTTTCACCAATTGAAGTAATAAAATCCACCAGAAATATATTGTTCATTGTATCGTACCATGACTATTATATTTGGATAAAAGATATCAAAACATCCTTCCTCAAGGGGAACCTTCATGAATATGTCTTCATGACACAACCAGAAGGGTTTTTGACTCCAAATGATTCTAATAAGATATGAAAGTTGAAAAAAAAATCGATTTTTGGATTAATGAAAACAACCAAGGCCATGGAACATTACTTTTGACAAATTCATAACAAAATTTGGTTTTATAAAGAACGAATGTGATCCTAGTATATATGAAAATTTTAGTGAGAGTGCAATAATTTTCTTAATAGTGTATTTTGATGGCATAATATTAACGGGAAACGACATACCTATCTTATCTTCTGTTAAAGAATGGTTGAATAAATGTTTATCTATGATGAAATTGTGTGATGGGGAATACATTCATAGGATCATGATCCATCATGAATGTTCTAGAATATTTATGGGCTTAAGTCAATGTACATACATTTAAAAGATACAGATTAGATTTACTAATAAATATTTCAAGAAGGGGATTGTTTCCAGAATCACATGTCATTAATCATTATAATAAATTTTTTCCTCAGTTGATTTAGGAATGAAAGAGAATAAAAAGGATTCCATATGAATCAGCGATTGGGGTAGTCATGTATGTTAGGATATGTACTATGCTAGAAGTGTCATATGCATGTAGTGCGGTGGGAAGATATCAAGATGATCCTGGTGACCACCATTGGATGGATGTCAACACTATCATTATGTATATGAGCTTCATTAAGTATATATTCCTCATTTATAGAGAAGATGAAGAAGTACTCATCATAGGATATGAAGATGATAGTTTCCAAACTGACCATGTTGACATGATGTCGCAAACGAGATATATCTTCACTTTGAATTGAGGTTTTATGAGCTAGAAGAGCTCAAAGAAAGGTGTAGCCATAGAATATACAGATGAGTCCATGTATATTGCATCTTTTGAGGTAGCTAATGAAGTAGTTTGGATGTGGATCATCATCTAAGAGTTGGATGTGGATATTATTAGTAAATATATCATCACAATCTATTGTGTGAATACTATAATGGTGTCTCTCATAACAGATAAAAGGTCGCATCCTCGGACTAAGAACATACTAGAGAAGTATCATCTCTTGAGGTATTTTTATCAGAGATGTGAAAATGTAGTGAGCAGTACTTCCATAGAAGACAATGTGGCTGACCCCTTGACTAATACCTTGACATTTCATAAACATGATCATCATGTGAGGTCTAGTGTATGTAAAGTCATAGGTATTGGGCTCTAGTCTACGTGGTACTTTGTTGGTGTTGGGGCCCTAGAATCAACAGTTTGTACCTTGATTACATCAATATATTATGTATTTAAATATTAATAATTTTATTTCATATTGTTCTTTGTTCTTTTTGCCTATAATGTAATAATTTCCTAGAGTATTTTTCTCGTTAATAAGGTCATAGAAGTTCCCTATTATTATGAGATCCTTAAAGTGATATGTTAACAATCTAAAATATAGTTTTCTATTTGGATGACATACTATGATGGGACACATAGTATATAGCCTATCAGGTGTGAGTACTCAGATGCGGATGAAACTTCTTGTCCATAATTTTCTATATAGTAATATCCAGGATGGGATATTGAGAAACATGGTTAATGAGATATTGTGAAAAAAACGATTAAATTACACTGTGAGTGATCATATGTTGATGTCATCATTGTGAATTTATGTTCTTTATCTTGTGTGCCTAACCTGTTTCAAGATAGTAATCTTTTACCTTTGGAAATCATGCATAATGAAAATAGAAAAAATCATAGAGGGTCACACACTTAGTGTTTCTGGTTCTCTACATTAAATTCAATATAAATTTAATTAATATAATAAATATAAATATATAGATGTAAGAATAATTTTATTCCTGTTAAAATTATTACATAAATTAAATAAATATTTATTCACTAGATTGTGAATAAAAATTATTCATTTATTTTATTGAATATTTTATAAATATTTGTTTTCTAGTTTGTAAATATAAACATCTATTTATGGGAATAAAATGTTTTATTAAGGTGTTCAATAAATATAAGAGGTGTTCAAATAGACCAAGATTGTGTATGTTGATATTTTAATTATTTACAATTCAGTACATATTGATTATCCAGTTTGCACGTTAAATAATAATAATAATGTTATAATTATGTTGCATGATATTTCATTTATGGTTTAGATTTTCACAAGTTGGTGCACCACAAATAATGATTATGTTTTTATTATTATGTGGTATGGGTTTTATCTAATAGTTATAAATGCATTTAATTGTAGTTTCACAATTAAATATATTAAATAAACCCACATATAGATTAATAGTTCGGCATGTCTATTCTTCCAAACCATAGTGAATTGAGAATTTTTTAACTAAAAATTTTCTCTCTCGACTCCTCTCATACATCCCTATCAAGAAATAGATATTTTATTCAGGAAAGATGATGGAGAGATCAATATATGTTAATTCGAGAAATTTTCATTGCCATACTAGTACCCAGAGAATTAGTGGTGTTGTTGATTGACCATCAAAGAATGTGTGGAACACCACTATTGGTATTCTACTTTGGTTTCTTGTGAGCACAGTGCAGAAAATCTGGAAGGGTAATTCTGGATAATAAATGATCATCAATGAAGAATGTACCAAAGACCCAGGTATTTAATTTATTCAAAAATTAATAAATTAATTATAAACATGATATGAATGATCCTATTTTTCTGATCTATCTATTCTCTTCTCTTTTTCTAAATCAATGATTTTAATCTATATAAACATGAATTCATCATCATATTGAGCTTGGATTAGTCATCGAGTATAGAAAAACCAATGTTCAATCACCCCAACTGCCACACATCATTACATTTGGTTCCATCCAATAGAATACAAATATCCCCTAGTATAGTTACATGTGCATAGGTTTCTTCCTAGTTTATTCCTTCATGTTGGTTATAACCCTTATCCGCATGTCTTTCATTTGTTCAATAAGTTATTACATTTTCAACATTTTTGTTTCTAAAACCCCATTTTACTCTAATTATATTATATTATTTTGGTTATTCAACCAAGGTCCATACTTCATTCCATTCCATTATTTTACACATATCTTGCATAGCCTTAATCCAATACACTTCATCTAAATCTACATCATGATTATTCGTTTCAAATTAGGAAAGGATAGTTAGATGTTCAATATTATTTCTTAATGATATCCTAGTCCTAAATTTTTTATCCACATCTCCAATGATATTATCACTCAGATGATTCCTAAGAAACAACTAACCCCTTGGGTTTGAAAGGTTTTATCTACAACATAAAGTAAAAAATATTCTTGAGGAATATAGTCAAAAATATTTTCTAGTGTTATTTTCTTATAGGGAAAAATATCTATTATATGTTGAATATTATTTTTTTTAAAATGTCTGTTTATAATTGTGTAGTTTTAGGTATTTTGAAAAAATATATTGGTTTCATAAAATTTAACGTGTACTATTTGCAAAAAAGTGAATCATTTTTTATTAAAAACTCTTAGAAGTGTTAGAAGTAATGGATTAAAATAAAATATTACTTTATTGGATTTGGGATAAATTTTATTAAATTTATCATTTATATTCAGTATGAATACATTGCATCCAAAAAATATGAAGTAAGAATATTTTTGTTTTAGACTATTACACAACTCATATGGAGTTTTATTAAGAAATGCTTGAATAAAAATCAAATTTATATTATAACAGGTAGCAATAACATATTCATTCAAAAAATTATCAATTCATTATTAATTCAATATGGTTATTATTATTTCTTAATGAATATGAATTCTTATTTCAAAAACTCCATTTTTAGGGGTTTTAGGTGCTAAAAGGTTGTTCCCAATACACTACTTCCAAAAAAAGGATTCCAAATTTGATATTAAAAATTTTCCTACGGGATAATTAAAATTAGTTATCATCGGATGTTTTTCCTCATTTTTATCTTTTCCATGAAATTATTTGAAACAAAATATTAGGATTTATTTTGTGAGAAAATAAACCCATGTGTGTCTAGTTTAATCATCAACAAATAAATATACATAGTATTTTATCCCCAATACTCTTTGTTTTTGTAGGATCAAATAAATCTATACACTATAACGATAAATCATTAGTACATGAGGCATAACTAATATATTTAAAACTAAACTTATGTTTCTCACTATATTAACAAGGGTTAGAGTCTTTTGAAGAATCAATCCTATGTTCTGGTAGATCCATAACAATTATTTTATTATTCAACATACATTGTCTTCTTATGTTACAGTGTCCTATCCAAAAATTTTATAACCAATTATGATATTAAATTTCATTAACGTAATGTAAGTATTATAACTTAAGGTATTTTTCATTAAGTGTGTAAACAAACATATGTCAATTGGAAGAAGGAATATATTCATCCGTTGAATTTTGTACAATAATTTTATAATATCTAAAATTCATAACCTACCTTTCATTGCATAATTTAATAATTATTATAATTTTGTTATTAATAACTTTAACAAACAAAGAATTAAGAATTAATATTACACCAAGAAGAACTATGTTACTTTTACTGATAATCTCCCATATCAATTTATCTATGAAGGAAATTATCCACCTTTCATCTTGATGATCATTCCAAATTTTTTTTTCATTCAAATTTTAGTAACATTTTCTAGACATATACCGAGTATTATTTTTACTCATACATTTTTTTAATGAAAAAAACATTAGACTTTCAACAACCAAACCTTCTTTGGTCAAATTATTTCATAAAAAAGAACACTGATAATCCTATATTATATTTGAAAAATATTATTTATGGAAACGTAAGGATTTAAATTTATTAAAAATTGATTAATTTATCAATTCCCACAAAATTTTCATTTAGAGAAGAATAGTGAAATCTTTGAAAAAAGTGTTATTAAAAAGGATTTTATAGGTAAATCCCATTCTGAATCTTTTACCATGTGGAAATATAATTTTATTCATTTTTTCAACACCTTATTTACTAATATTAATGTTTGAAGTTTTTCTTCAAAGAAAAAATTTCAGTCCTTAATTTTATAACTAAATTCTTATACTCTTTAGTAATTATTACAGATCTGATATTATAAATACTATTTTGTAAACATTTCATTTTCAAAGTTACATTTATAAAATATTTATAAATTAGTTATTTTCTTTTGAAAAAGAAATTATAAATAACTTTTGAAAATTTATATAATTCTTTACATAAACAATCAATTATTGATCCGGTCATATGGATAATTTCATTATCCGTATCATGTTTCTTATGGTATTTACAATTTTCATTCTAAAAATGTTTTCCAAAATAAGAAACTTCTATATATTATGGTAAATTATTATCTGCACTATTTGATGAAGATTCTTCATTCGAGGATTTAGAGTTTTACACACACTCATATTAAGGATAATTTTCACCTAAATATAATATTATATGTTTTTCATTAGTGTACAACAGAGCCATTAAACAAATAATTTTTCAGTATTATAGAAAGAAGAAATGTCTTCCACTATCTGGAACTGTAATTATTAGAACAGTTATTAGAGGAATATCCATCAATTTCACTCTAAGAATCATTGGTGTAACTTCTTGTTACTCTTTTCAGGTACTCATAAACCCATTATTTTAAACATCTGTTCTTGGGTTTTTTGGGGTTTTTCGGGGATGAATTTATAATATTTTTTGGAAATTCGAGGAAACTACACGGTTCACCCATGGTTTTCCCAAACTGTGCACCATTTTAGAGAAAGACATGTTACCCCAAACTAGTGGGATTTTTTACGTTTCCCTCATGTTTCAAAAAATTATCTCCCTCATATGAAAAAAATCGGCCTATTAAAATATCTGCATAACATTCACGTGGTTTTTCCAAACTGTGGGCCTCTTCCATTGAAACTATGCAGACGAACTTTTAATTGATCAAAACTTTAATTAAAAATTACCCAACCCATTATTCAATCCCTAATGCAATTTTATAACCTAAAAATGATTTCTCAGATCATTTTAGATCCCAAGAATAGTTTTTGGCCCCAAGTATCCCACTAAAATGTGATTCGATTCTTGAGGAACCCCCTTCGATCATCTCACAGTTAATTTCATTCTAGTATTCCCATTCTCCTAGGATCCTTTTTCTAATATCTATGTTTACATGGATCCCCGTAAATATTTTTTCATATAATACCCAGTATTTTGGATATAAATCAATGTTTTATTGATAGATCCTTTGTTTTTTCTATTAGATTTATCCTACAACGATATTGTGATTCGAGATCTGTTAACCTTGAGGTAGGTGGTTCCATTACCATGCCAAATTTATATTAACCCAAAATATAATTTTTAATTTCAATTGTATTAATTAAATAATATTCACTGTTTTGATTAAATGGATTCCAATTGATTTCTTTGGAAACACCAATTCCATTGATTTTGGGTTTTTAATAAAAAATTGGTTTTGGTATGAAATTTGAAAACCCTGAATTCTGATGAATTGGGATATGCTTTTGGAAATTTGTGAAATTTAAATTTTTGATATGATTGAAATTATATCAATTAACTATCTTGATTTATATATGAAATTTTTTTAAGTATAATTAAGGAATACCTCAATTCTAATGAATTAGGGGTTGTTATATAATAGATAGATTATGTTTTGAATATTAAATTGATGAATATAATTGTGTAATTGGATTTTGAAATTGAATATTGAATTGATTTCAAATATATATTTATGAAAATGTAATTGAAATGGTATTGATAAAAACATAGTGTTTATAGTTGGGAGAATGTGTCTTTTTAAAAATAACCATGTTGTGGATTTTATGTAGAAAATTTTTATTTTCAAATATAGAATTGGATTTAATTTTATATTAATAATTAATAATAAAACATCCATAATTGTTTTCTTATAAGGGAACATGCAATCATCAAGTAGTAAGGAAGCTATTTTGAAAGAACTGTATGATTTTCAACATCCTAAAAGTATATCATCACATCATATCCCATAGGCGATATAGATGAGTTCTCTTTGGACTTGGTTCAAAGGGACCTATATACATACTATAGTTCACCATGAGTGAGGGGTCCTTATAGCCTATAACTATTGTACATTATTATGCATACTACCATGTTTCTCACTTGGTTGTATTTCAAATGTATATATTCTAGTTTTTGTAAATTATTTAACAAGCCTGGTAATTTATATATATTGTATTATATAAATACTTTTATTTAATCCATATATGAAATGTTAATTGTGGGAAAAGAACCATTTATTAAAATGTAATTCCATCATTTTAAATTTATTTCCATAATTTTAAATGTGAAGCAAGAATTTCTAAAGTATTTCCATATTTTTAATTGAAAATATTGGTTTTTTAAATATTCTTGAGAAATTCAAAACAAGATTATTTGATAATTTAAAGCAGTTTATTAGTTAAAATGGTATTGGCATATTGTAATAGACTTTTTTGGTGAAACCATATTTTTATTTGTATCATTCCCTACACTTTCCTTTGGGTGTTCGTAAATTATCTCCTTCTATATTTGAGTGAGGGAAATGAATCTCGTGGAGGTGGTTGTAGCTGTTGAACCGTAGACATGGCATGTTATGTCTGAGATGGGACATAGGGCTTTTTCTAGTCTTGTTTTGTAATTGGTTTTAGTAATTGTGCTTATTAATTCATATTTGACTTCTGGTTCATTAATCTCATCATATTTTCATTCAATATTTATATTTTCTTATGTCTTTTACTTCTATGATGTTTGTGGAAAAACTGCCCCCACTTTCATTCTTACTGATGTCAGGTGTTATTTGTCTACCTATGGGGAAAGGGAACACCATTTGATCTATTTCAGGTCCATCTCAATTATTTATTTACCAGGGTACCAAGGTTCATTCATGATAATGTGTAATTAGAGCACTAGGTTGATCTTTCTTCTTAATGTTAGTTAGAATTTGTGAAATATTGTTGGGAAATAAGAGGTGGTTACAATTGAGTGCATGTCTGTATCACCGTAATGAACCATAAGTTACCAGGAGTGGTTATAGAAATTCATATGGGAGATTATTTCTAGTATTTTCCCTCTTTTTATTTTTAAAAAGTGAAATGAAAATATCATTTATTCATTCTCCTAGGATTATTTTATTTCATTCTCTATTCGAGTTTAAATCTAGTCTCTTCCTTGTTGTTTGGGAATGTTGTGTTGCACCATATCTATGACAGGTCATGTGAATCAAATCTATGGGGATGTATCATTTGAACCTCACTGATAAATACCTATTGAATTGTATCTAGTATAGGTGGTTTTGTGCACTGTCCATGCTTTGGGATAGGCACCACCTCTAGTTTCTATTCAGGCTCCAGTTGTGGAACCTCATAGGGGTGTTCTCAATATTTTTATCAGGAGTTCCTTCTCCAAAATCTAGAACCATTAAATGTATAAAATGATCCAAAAGATTATGATAAATGTTAGATAATGATGGAATGATTGATTGGGTTATTGGACACACATCAAAAAATTAAAGTGAAGTGTACAACTTTCGTGTTGTAAGGATCAACCATGGCATTTTGGGACACTATAGTGGTGAAATGGAAGCCTGATGTCGTATAATGGAATTTCATCAATGTTCTATTCGTTGAAATTTTATATCCACAGTCAATGTTGTTTTCCAATTCTATAGAGCTTTTGAAAAAATGATCAAGATGATTGGAATCTGAAAAAGTAAGCACATCGTTTGGCTGAGATTAGGAATTTTGCACTTGATATTGTTTCGAATGAGAAGATGGAGACTTGAAATTTTGATTTTGGAGTTCGGTAGGAAATTTTTTCTCATGTTTTCTTGTTAAAGGTTCCATCTTATATTGTCTTCAAGATCGAGAACTTGTGGTCTTGATGCACCTAGAAGGCATGTCGTGGTTATTATCAGTTTATTTTTCTCATATTAGTTGTGTGGGTTCCTTCAAGAGAAAAAATAGGTGTGATGATTCTCTCGACTGTTCTCGAGAGCATGTTTATTCTATAAGTCATGCAGTACCGTGAATATGTCCTTTTATTTTCAATCAATGAGGAATTTTAGGACATTCCATGTGTGTTTTTACTTATCCACCCAAGAACTACGGGCCATACAGATGCTCGAGTAAATAACTAAATTTTACCACATCTATTATACTATATGTAGTACAACAGGATCATCTAATAATCATAAAACAATGGGTAAATTATATGTGTCATGTATAAAATGGATCTATACATAGGAATCTAGAATAAAGGTATGTTACACTGTGGAAGAGTCTCTATAGGAAACAGATACGAGTCAAGTGAACGTGAGTTTACCATTACTATAGAATCATCATTAATGACATCTCTATTTGATATTGGTTCATGACATTCATCTATTTCAACATGTTTTTTAATCTACTAAATCATCCTATAATGATTTTGTCTTATGTTATGAATATTATTACACCCATTTGTGTGAAGAGATAGGGTGGAATTTGTAGTCTCACTTATGCCTTTTTTCTATATGTTGTCATGATTTCATGGATTGTTCTGGTTCTAGAAAATAAACACCTTACCATTATATTCAAGATGGATTGGATAGTTTCTGATAAATGCTATATTGATTTTTATCTTTGATAGGTCTCATTTACCACTCCCTATGGTGTGTTCTTTATCATTCAATGGAGAATGCTAACAAAGTTTGACTATAGGCGGAACAACTTTTTTAGAGATGGGGAAGGTAATATCCATGTTTTAGTTTTCTCTATAGAGAGAATAATTTAGTGGTGATCTCTATCAAATTATTATAGATTTTCGTGATGTTTTTTCTTCTGAATTATCTAGTTTCCCACTAAAATGGGAGGATGTGTTTTCCATTGACATAATGCAGAATTCATAACTACTTTATATTCCATCTTACCGAATGGAACAAGATAAACAGAAAGAGTTTAAGTCCCATTTGAATGATCTTCTAGGGAATTTCATTATGTGACCATTTTTGTCACCTTAGGTGGTATATGTTTATATTTTATAAGAAACTGATGGTTCACTTTTCTTATGTGTTTATCACTGAAAGATCAATTGAGTAATGTTAATGAAAATGTATATATTTTCATGGAGATATGATCTATTTTTTTAGTTGAAAGTGGAATTGTGGTTCATGAGGATCTATCTTCAATCCGGTTACCAATAGTTGGGGATAAATTAATAGGGCATTTAGAAAACCACTATTCAGAGAATCTACTACCATTATGAGTACCTTGTTATGATCTTCGGTATGACCAATGACACGGTAGTCTATATAATGTTGTTGAACATTGTTTTCAATGAGTATCTAGATACTTTTTTGAAATTCTTTGTCGATGAATTCCATGTTTACTCTATGTAGGAGGAGGATTGTTTCCATCATCAGAAAACTGTTCTAAGTTTCATGAGAAGCACAAACATTATGCCAATATTTCAATGTGTGATTTACATTTTCGATAAGTAAAATTCATGGGAATGTGGTGTAAGAACATGGATTGTGAGCTGATCATGGTTAGGTGAAGGTTTTTATGACCTAGGAATAACCAAAAATTATATTTTGAGATTTATAGAATCTTGGATTGGGTAAGGAATTATCATCTGCTCATTAAGGAATTTTCCGTGATTTCTTCACATATGAAATCTCAAGCTAGGTAGGGTGTACTATTTTCTAGGAAAGATAAATTTTATTATTCTTCATTTGATATAATTTTTCTGACTATTTTGTTAGTGTTGACTCTTCTAGAGGTCTGGTATAGATATGTGGTACTTGTTGATGCCTTAGGTTCAAGCTTGGGCTTCTTCTAATTCAATTTGATCATGTCGTTTCCTTTGTATCTCATCTGCATACTCTATAAGAGAATAATTATCTATACCTTAACATTTAATATGCAACATTTATGTAGATGATTAATAGTTTCAATCATTACCTTTATGGAGAATAGTTTATCGTCTTTTCAAACAAGAAGAACATGTGTTATATATTCTATCAAAAAGATTTTAATCTATGCCATAGGTGATTGGTGTAATACCTACAATCCTTTGACTTTGACATCGCTGATACCCTACATAAAATGGAATTTTGTCACAAATTCATCGAGTAGGAATCATTTAACTCAAGCCATAAAATAATCTTCATGAGAGTCGAATTTGATGGCTCTCATTGCACCATTTCATATTAGAGTCTAGGATTACAGAACCCAGGTTTCTTTAACAAGTGTCCCATTGAAATATGCTCTTATCGATATGATTCTTCAGGAAAAGCATCATTATAATGAGTTTCAAATCATTAGAGACTATATTTAATTAGGGGAGACCATTTATAAGTGGTAGTTCTCTAAGGAGGGAATCATATGCTATCATTATCACTTTTTTGTAACATTATTGGTATGTGAATCTCTTATGGGAAACTGTTATAACCCCATTGTAGGTCAGGTAGCTATGAAATATAAAGTTGTTTGATGATATGGAATAGAATTTTTGTTAGATAGGTATGAGATGGAGCATTGTTAATTTTTTCTCTATTATTTATACATGCCAACAGCTAATGGTTGAGCACTAAAATCCTTTGGTATTTCATCAACCACTTGTAGTTCATTGCATCATAGTAAGAGAAGATATATATGGAATTCTTTTTGTGTGAAAAATAATAATAGAATGAATACTATGATCTGGGTTGTAATCGATTGAATTACTGAATCATATCACTTTATACCCATTTTCCATTCAACCAAAGATATGGTGAAGGGAAATATCCCTAGGAAAGAGATTGTTCTTTTTCAAAATGTTCCATATGCTATTATATCTTATATGGATCCTTGCTTATCATCTCATTTATTATGTGGCATTAAAAAGGCACTAGAATCTCATGCCCATTTGAGTATGGCCATCCATCAGTTTTCATATGTCTAGATAGAAATTATTATACAGATTCGTAAGAATATTCTTCGAAACTGTGTTCTCAACTATCATGGGGATTGGGAAGATCATTTGCGGATGGTTGAATTTTCTTATATTAATATATACCAGTTTATTATTATGGTGGGTCGTTTTATTTCATTATATGGCCGACCATGTAGAAATCCATTATGTTGATCGGAGGATTGGAAAAGTTCCTTGGTTGGGCCAAGTTTGGTGAAAAATAAGCTAGATAATTTTAATTTGATTTTTTAGAGAACGTTGATTGTTTAGATCAAAGATAAATCATATGATGATCTTCACCCCATGACATTAGAGTTTTTATTTAGTGACCCAATGTTCTTGAATTTTACTCGTCATTTGGCCCCTTGATAGATTGGAACGTAAGGGAAAGCTTCACCTCATTTTTCTGAACGTTATGAAGATGCTGAGTAGGTGAGGAAGGATGATTACCATTATTATCTTCCAGCATAGACGATGTCCATACATAACGTGCTCCATGTGCCTTATATATGAAATTATCTATCTGATACCTCTCATGTTCTGAGCTGGTTTGATCTTGAGGTTAAACCTAATTTATCCATAGCTAAATTACCGTTTAGGATTGTTGATTCTAAAACCAGCGATCTTCATGGGATGATGATAACTTGGTTACATGTTCTATGGTAGCGGGGTTTTCATAATCTTGAGATATGGGAGAGTGAGACAAGGATGAGAGAGTAGTGGAATCATCTTTATGTCTTCAGAGATTCTTCATAGGCTTTATGGGGACAAAAAATTTCTATAGTGGTGAGGTTATGACATCTTGTTACTATTTTTAGTTATTCCTAAACCCCTCTTATAACCAAAATTTGGATGGGTTTCTTTTGGGGGTGTTTTGGGTTAAATTTTTACATGCTTTGGAAATTATGTTCTACTTCATGGTTGGCGCACTATATGCCAAAACCATGGGCCATTTCAGGTAAAACCATGCAATCCAAGGCAATTGGTTTTTTATGGTTATATCATGGTTTACAAAATATGCACCCTCATAGTATAAACCACTGGACCCATTTAAAACAGGTGCACATATTGTGAATCAATTCTCTAAAATGTGTGCCTCCTCTTAGTAAACCGTGAAGATGGTTTTTTAATTTGATCTGAATTTTAAATCAATATTTATGAATCCCTCCTTTAGTCCCATGACATATGTTACAACACCAAAACAAATTTCTCATCTATTGAGCAATAAAGAAGAGTTTTTTTGGAATATGATCACTCCAGAAATGATTCGAATATTGATAAACAACCTTCTATCTTTTCATGATTTGTTTCCTTCTTCAGTGGTCATTCTACCATGATCTCTCTTCTCCTGCCTATTTTTTCACGGATCTCGATGATAATGTGTATATCAAAGATCCATTGTTTTAGATCTAAACCTAGTTTTTACTCGTTAATCATTATTACATTCATTTTTTGTGTAATTTTTCTAAGAATAACATTGTGATACGTGATCTGTTACTCTTGATGTAGGTGGTTCCATTACGATAATTGATTTATGTTAACCCTAAATTGAATTATTTAATTTAAATTTTTTGAAGTAAATGAAATTTACTAGTTTCCTTTAAATGGATTTTAATTTTTTTTGGAAAAACCCTTGTCCATAAAAAATTTTTTTTTTGAAAAAAATGGGTTTTTGACATGAAATTGGAAAACCCCCAAATCCATTGAATTGGTTTGTGAGTATGTTAATTTTTTAAATTTTAATTTTATTAATTTAAAATTTGTACTTTCAGAAGTCATTTCAATTAAAAATTTTATTTTAGTTTCTGAAATAGTTTTGAAGGAAAATTATGAAAATCCCCCAATTCATGTTAATTACTAGTTTGATATGAAATGATAGAATTTATTTGAAAATTTAAATTAGGAACTAAATTGTGGAATTGGATAGTGAAATTAAATAAGGAATTTATTTCAAATACCTATTTGTAAAAATGGATTTAAAATAGATTTGATAGAAACCATAGGGTTTAGACTTTTTGAAAATGCATGTTTTTTATTAAAAACTAGCTATCGTTTTTAAATGTAAAATTGAATATTTGAAATGAAAAATGGGATTTAATTGTATTATAATTGGTATTAAAATTAATATTCCATCATTGTTTTTTGAGAAGAGGACATGCAAGACGTAGGTAGTTAGTGAGCTATTTGGATTGAAAATTACGATTTACAATTTTCTAAAACATCCTATCGGCAAATAACGTCCCTTAGGAAATGGTTATGAGCCTTATTTGGCATTTGATGGAAGGAAAATATGGAAATATATTATTTCACCTTGTGTGCGAGGTTTTAATAATAAAGAAATATCATACCTTATTAGAAATATGACCATGTTTCTCACTGGTTTGTATTTTTAATGTTTATATTCCATATTTGTAAATTGTTTTATATACCTTGTGATTTTTATAAACTATTATATATAAAATTATTTATTTAATCCTTTTATGAAATGTGACATTTTATCAAAGTATACTTTTTTAAAAGGTAATTCCATCGATTGAAATGTATTTCCTCCATTTTAAACGTGAAGAATGAATTTCTAATGTATTTCCATATTTTGAATTGTAAATATTGACTTTATTAATTATACTTTTAAATTCCAAGAATGTTTATTTGAAAAATGAAATCACATTCATATATCATTTGATATTGGAATCTTGTTATAGATTATTTTCATGGAATCATCTTGGTAATTGGATCAAACCCTACTTATGCCTTTCGGTGATTGTATATTTTCACATTATAGGTTTTAGAAAGGGAAAATGATCTCATAGAGGTGGTTCTAGTTTCTAAACCATTGAATTAGTGAGTTATGTCTTAGATAGGACATGGGAATATTTTCCTATTTTCTAGTACATCAATGTATTAATAGTTCTTGCTTAGTCCTATTTGAATTTTAGTACATTAAACCAATTAAAGTTTCATTTGATATGCATAATGTATTGTTTCATTTGCTTCTGTAATGATTGTGAAAAACTATTACCAATTTAATTCTATATTATTTCAAGATCTATTCATCAACCCATGGGGATTAGGACCTCTCTTCATGATCTGTATGGATTGGTTTATTTATAAGACTACCCGGGTACCAAGGATGGTTTGTGGAAATTTTCTTTAATCAAATCATTTTATTTTGATTATAATAATTTTTATAATTCCTATAATAATTTTTGTCATTTATATCTATCATTTCTATCTTCGGACAATACTATCTGACATTTCCATCCTTCTTGCATTAGTAACAAGGAACTCTTTCTTTTTGTAACTTATATCATTATAGCATTTCTTGTAATGACAATAAAAATATTGTTTCCAATGATATTTTTCATCAGTCTGACCAAACTAGCTAATTTACTTTTAGAGTGTTTAGATGTACTTGGAACAGATTATATAACAATTTTATTCTTTTTAAAGATATACCAAAATTATCAGGTGATTGAGCATTATTATGAAAGGTAATAGTAGAAAAATACACTACACCATTATTATTATTCTATTTCTCTACAACTACACCACAATTTATGTATTTTTTATACATCACTTTTAAAAATACACTCATACTCCATCAGGGATCTGAGAAGATCATCTACGGTGATTTTACAAACCTTATTGGTTTCATCAACAATAATTTTTTTAGACTCCCATTCATTTAGAATGATATCTATGAGTTTTCCAACATGTATTTCATCATCTAAACCGTTCTCACTGATATCTAGTAGAATATTCATAATTTTAATGAATATATATTTTATATTAGAAACTGAATAACTAAAAAAACATGTTTTTATAAAAAGAATATAAACAAATGATTTATCAAAAAACATTCCAAAATTTCAATAGTTAAGACACAACATTTTATCATGTATATGAACAGTGAAATCCTACTCTGATACAAATATTTGTATATCAATATTAGATATATTGATGTATGGATCGAAAGAATAATTTCCTGGTGGTTTTATTAAAAAGGGGGTGAATTGGTGTTTAAAAGAATTTATTTAATAAAATTAATCGAAACAAATTCACAAACAACATTTATCAAAATATCGGATTATAAAATTTCCTTTAGTACGATTTAATAATGTATCACAATCAGTATTGATTTCACTAAAATCAAAAAATATAGATTGTAATAAGAATATATACAATTATATCTGAATGTCTCAGATTCCTAGTGTATCTGGTTGTTAGTTTAGATTTCAATCTCATAATTGACTCATTATGATAAAACGTATATAAAAAAGAATAGTTTCATAATGAACGGTTTAGAAACATGTCATATAATAGAAACATACTAATAATGACATACATATGATTAAAATTAATATAACTCATTTAACATTAACATTAAGGTATCAAAAAACATTGGATAAAGGATTCCCATTTTATAATAGTAAGAAAGTCTGTCTTTCTTCATTAAGGAATGCCCTTAATATGATGATCGACTTTTTTCTATCTACATAGATGTGGTATCCCTTGATCTCAAGAATCTTCAATGTTTTCCAATCCTCATAAGAACTTAATCATAGGATTAGATTCTCTATCTTTCTAT
The DNA here is from genome assembly GCA_963277665.1 of Viscum album. Taxonomy (NCBI): domain Eukaryota; kingdom Viridiplantae; phylum Streptophyta; class Magnoliopsida; order Santalales; family Viscaceae; genus Viscum; species Viscum album. The sequence continues at coordinate 2,076,696,716 of OY728143.1, read as the reverse complement.
CGTTTCAATCACTCAATGGTAATCATATATAAGACACACAATTACAAAGATAAGGTTCATTATGAGACAAACCTATCAAGGTTTCCATTGAACAAAAAAACAATAAGACAATTATAGAATCTTGGAATAATAAATTTAGGTTATGTCATATCCAGAGGTCAAACATAAATATTACTATATATAATACTCCAAAAACTTTAAATGGTCGATTATTTACAGGAAAATCCCATGCAATCATATTTCCTTCCCAACGGTCATATTTCTCTTAGTTTTTCACAAATACATGGAAACCAAAAACTCGAATAGAAATATTGAAACTGATTGTCTGAAGTCATATTGATTTACATCGTTTCAATATAAAATTTCTTCCATACATTAGAAATCAATTTTTTTTCTTTAGAATTAAATCATAGTTTGTCCAATGGACTTCCTAATAAATGTAATTATGATAATATTTATGAGTTTCATTCCTTTTTTTATTGGTTCTACAATTAGTCTTTTTATTAGGTCTTTTTCATTACAAAATACAATATAACAAGTATTGAAATGGATATTATATAGGTCAATCAAATAATTATAGTATCCACAATGATTATGATAATTGTAATGATTGTTGTTTAGTTTCTATTATTGAATATATTAAAACAAATTCCATGTATAGTAAAAGATTTTTTTTCTATAAAATCAGTACAAGACACATTGAGCATGAAAACTTATTAACAAAGTGTATAATAAAGGGTTTTTTATTTTAAAAAATATAGGAATTTAAAATTAATATGTATAAAATTTGACTCAACATTTTTATCTGTTGAACCTTGAATATTTTCATGGAATTATTGAAAAATGATGTGTCTTCCAAAAATTATCATTTTCATTACTTATAGAAGGATTCTACATTAACCCTTTTTAAGACACAGTTTACCTATAAATATATCCATGAAACTCTTATATTTTCCACCCTATAACCCTATCCACGTTCTTAATGAACATGGTTACACATAAATACCCAAGACCATTTCATTATGTGGAGTATTCCAAGGAAATATCAACTATCTAGTATATTTTATTATCTATTTATTATGATTTTTATCATAATCATAATCATCTAAATTTTTATAACCATATTAAAATAATGAAATCAATATCATTATTATAAAATATATTTTGTCATATAAATTATAAAAAAATAGACTTCTCCAATTCTATAAACTTCTAAAAATCAAGGGAAAGTAAATTTCATGTGTCAATAAACTAACTCCTCCAGAAAGAAACAATTTTTTGATTTACATTTAGATTTGTTATTTTTTTCCAAAAATATTTTAATACAATTAATTGTTATAGAAAAGTAATATAATATATAAATATGATTCATTAAAAATAGTATATTTTTTCAATGTAAAAAACTCCTTTAACAAATTCACCCATCGAAATAAACCGTGTTTTACATTTTTGTTGGCCTAACAACCAACATGAATGATGCTAAAAACACTATCGTGGACATTAATGTTAATATGCATACTAATAGTTATATAATATTATATTAAAATTAGGATTTTAATATTTTTATGGAAATTTTGTATTGATTATTTCACATATTATGAAACTATAATATGTGTTCACCAAAATCACTGAAATAAGCGATCATTGATTCCATTTCGAAATAGCATAACTAAACAATTCTAAAATGATATAAGAGATTTAAAAATAAATATAAGTTATATACTGTATTTTCTTAACATATATCATAAATTTTAACAGTGATATAAATAATAGTTAACAATTTAAACATTATATAATATTTGAACATCTTTGATGTTATTAACACCAAATGGTAGAAATCATATATAATTATCCAAAATACCGACAATAAATAATTTTCAATTTGTGTAGTGAAACGTATCATATGTTAATTTTCATGAGCCCCTACCCTCAATGTGTGCCCCTCTTGGATCTTTAATGGGAGAAGAGAGTTAGTTATCCCAATTTCGTCCTCTAGTAGGCCCCGGGATGGAGACTATCACTGTAAGTTTAGAAAACAAAAAGACAAGATGCATTACACTCTAAGAGAACACATCAAAAAAGAGAAAGGTAAGATAGACACAAACCAAATACTACTTAAACTACAATAGAAAATAAACTGAAATACATAAATGCAATCTCATGTAAGAAATACTATAACTGGGTGGGAAAATACATGTTACAAAAAATAATGAAAAGATGATAGCGACCATGAATCCAAATAGCTCTTGCAAAACCCCAAGCAAGTAGTAACCCGCATGATCTCTAACCTACTCAAACTGACATGAAAATATTCTATATATATATATATGATGAGTATAATAGTATACTCATTTGGTTCCTCCCTAGAGCATTTTGTGAAAAAATTAATAAAGCATGAAAAATCACATTGAATAACAAGTGAAACTAACTTATAACCTAAACTGGGAGACTATGTTCCAGGAATCTCCTTGGAGACTCTCACTAAGTATATCATACAAGAGAATATAATATAATACAGAATTTTAAGGGTATCCTACTACCAACTCCCCACTAGTTTTCCACTTTTCCCAAACATCGCACGTCATATCCATCTCTCTCAAAAAATACTAGCTTGAAGACCCCTGGGTGAAGCAGCACAAAATTAACCTCATGCAACAGAACCACCATATCCACATTACCAAATATTACAAGCTAGTTTCTGATATCCACCACATCTCAAATAACGTTTATCATATTCCATGTATTATACATCAATCCATCACAACCCTTTCATGAATTAAGGATTCTCAAGCTCTTACAGCCTATACATGTCACACCTATAGTGTTCTATATAAAACCATATCCATAATATATGTGTGTGAAAAAACCACAAGCCATTACATCCCTCTAGAAACATATTTGGGGAAGACTATCCATCAAGATTACCCACACAAGTAATTACAAAGAGAAGAGATTGAGACCAAATGGGGAAGTCATCCATCCATCCTCCCACGAAAATGTTGGGGAAAATGTCCTCACAGCTCAGAACCCTCTCGGTTTCAGTTTCCAATCTAACATGGTGGATTTGCGTATAGAAACTCAAAAAATTATGTGATATAATATAGATCAAAACCACACTATTGGAAGAACCTAGTGTTATTCTCAACTAAATTTAATTTCTCTCAGACTCTCGGCTATAACTACAATGATTAGATATCCTATAAGAACAAAACCATTTTAAAAGATAAATTATGTTGCATATCCCTTTTTAGTAGTCACTCATTACATTTAATAATTAAGTAACCGTTAATTACCAATAATCATTTTTCACATTACATAACATTAACATTTCAATATAGATCCATGCCATCAAGGAATAAAAAAATAGAGGCCACAACATCTACAAATCGCAAACTCATCATTGCATCCCATAAATCTACAACCCCATGTATTAATAAATTTTTCATTTATTAACAACATTACATGTTTCTGTATTTCCATATTTCCAAATATGATATGAAAACATTTAATGAAACCATACAAAATTAGATTAACATAGTGAGTAGATGAACTAATCTTGAGTCTTCCCACTTATTGTAGGATTGTCGAACCATCCATGCTCATGAAGCTAAACACATAATGTAAATGGAATATCATGCATGTCATCGCCTATTTTGGAAGGGGGTATTTATGAACATCTTCCATAAGTAGTGGGGTCTAAATAAGGTAAAAAAATATTCATTAGGAAACTAACTTTTATATCAATGGGTAATCCCCACATCAACCCATTCCAACACCTCCTTTGTCCTCCTAGACAACCATATTCATAAAATGATGCATCTCGCCACTCTAGGCATAAATTGATGCCACAATCATTGTGCCTACCTTCCCCCAAAATACCACAACATCCCTCTAGTATCATCCTATCCAATGGTATTATTGCACATAAGAAGAAGGAAAAAAACATATAAACCAGACTCCTAGCCCTATACTGGGAACTCTACATTCACACACAACAAGCTCTCATTGATCTAAATAATATGACACATAACATTTACAAGAAACCAAGAAACTCAAGCCCCATAATCTCATTATCTTTTATCACAAAACCGGTCCTTATTCTATCTCGAATTGACCAATTCATTATCCAAAATATCCATCTATGGGAAACCTAATTAACAACAACCACCAGATTCATTAAAGATGCCTCTTTATACCGTTTGAGAATTAATTGGAAATTAATTCCAGCATTACGTTATTTAACAATTTCCATCAAGAACGACATTCTAAATAATAAAATCATAGATATCACACAATCTATAAAATCAAAAGGAAATATCGTCTCTATGAAATTGATACTAATTATTTAATCTGTTTCAAATATTCATTATGTAAATTTCATTAGGATCCGGGGGCTAAACCTTTCATTCTCTATGCTTCCACATAAATAAAAATAGAACCAACAAATCCCCTACCTCAAAATTTATTCAAAATAATTTTCACAAAAATTAAATGATCATGATCACCTCTCCCGTAATGACTACTTCCACCCAAAGATGTCATGACACCCCCACACCGAAAAAAACCGAGAAAGCTCCATTAGGAAGATTGTGGCCACATTCCATCACATGGATAGATGAAAGAGGAGGAAAACAGATAAATGAACCCATAAAATAGAGGGACACCATACCTTATATCGAATAAGAAATAATGCATCTTGGATGAACCAAAAGAGATGGTTTGTACGTAGAAGGGAGAGCTCAAGGGATAAGACAATCCAAGGTCCACATCACAACACATGAATCATACAGGAGGAAGAACTCCAGGAATCCTATACAAAGGAAAATAAGAAGGAAGAATGAGTGCTGAAGATATCTCATCTCTTTGGAAAAACTAAATAGAGTAGTGGTTTATGATATAATTCAGATTTTCCATTAAAGGAGGATTGGGTTAATCATACATGTTTTAACCGAGTAAAGGAACTCATACCCTTATGAAATTTTCGATAAGATTCATGGGACATTAATTGGCCAAAAATTACTAGAAAAGGCACTGAATTTATTTTAGGTCAATAACAAACTCAGTGGGGTGAAACAGTAGGAAACTGGAAACAATGTTCTTGAATCACTGTTGGATTAGTCACCATTGGATGAGAAACTTTTAGATGGGTCACTATTGGATTAATCTCCTTTGGATGAGTCACAATTGGGTGAGCTAATGTTTAGTGAGTAACCGTTCGTTGAGTCACTATTTAGTGACCTACTGTTTAGTGAGTCGCCATTCGATGAGTCTCCGTTAAGGGATCTACTATTCTATCAGTCACCATTCTGTTATTCAATGTTGGGTGAGCTACATTTCAACGAGTCAAAACTTGTTGAGATTCCGTTCGGTGAGTCACCAATCGGTGAGTCAGCATTTGGTGGGTCACCGTTCAGTGATTCACCATTCGGTGAGAAATAGTTCGGTGAATCACCATTCACTATGTCACCATTCGGTGAGCTACCATTCTTCGATCCACCATTCTCATGTCACCATTCTAGGAACAAGTCTCACAAAACATGAAATTTAGAAGAAAAGTTTCAAATAAGACACCATGACCTCCCAGAACACCTCAAACATTAGATTTTAAATAAGTTATGGAATTGAGTGGTCTGGTCCATTAAATTAGATTCCTCTCAAACTATTATCATCCTCATGAATCGAAAACCATCCCATAGAGGAAACATAAAAGGGGTCCTCTGAATATCCAACCCGTGAGATACCTCTCATGGCTCTCACCACCATGGGTGCACAACTACTTCATAAAGGGAACAACATGAAAACATGCAACGTCCAATACTAGTTCATAAACACTATCATGAGAAAGATACATTTCAAAATACATAATTTCACAATAATAAACAAGATAAATCCATATTTAAAATTTATAGGGTATACAATCACAAAATGATAAATGTTACAAGTGAAGTGTTAAACATCAGACAACTCAATGTAATGAGTACGTATATGTGACTCATGTTCCCATGTACTCTCCTCCACATAACTATGCCTCTACAAGACATGAAACTAGGGTATTCCATGGCTAGAAAATACATTCCTCATATAGTTCTGGATCTCAATAGGCTTCTCCTCGAAGTTCACATCATCGTTAATATCAATCTACTCCTAATAGATGACGTGACAGTTATCATCAATATAACTATAGAGATGAGGCATGTGAAAAATATTATGTATCTGGATCATTGGTGAGGAAAGTGATAAATTGAATGTCATGTCTCCAACATGATCCAATGGCTCAAATGGCATAAAAAATCTGGTAGAATTCTTACTCCCACAACCAAACCATCGCTTCCCATGATGGGGTTCAACTTTCAAAAACACATGATTCCCAACCACAAACTCCAGAGGTATCCCCCTATTATCGGTGTAGGACATATGATGATTTTAAATATTATTCATCCACTTATGAGTCACTTGAACCCTTTGTGTCATATTCTATACTAGTTCCTTCCTGATAATTTTGACTCTGTAACCTTAGTCCTGCACAACAGAGAAAGGAATGTGGAAATTGAAAGATTCTAAAAGCGTTATACTGATGACGGAGTGAAAATATTTGTTGTAATAAATATCTATAATGAGTATGATCCTCATCCAAAACATCCACAATCTAGGATAGAAGAGCGCAACATGTATTCAATAGACTGGATAGTCTACTCTGTCTGACCATCCATCTACAGATGAAAGGTAGTCCAAAGATATAGGTGAGAACCAAAATCAAGATGGATTACTATCCACACCATTGAGGTAAAATTGGAATGTAAATCAGAAATTATCATCCTAATGACTCGGTGGAGTTTGACCGCCACCTCAAGATATATCCTCGACAATACCTCCACTAAGCTCAAATCCTAGATGTTTTTACGTGTGTTGATTTCGTCAAATGATCCACTACCACCCATATGGCATCATATCCTCCGTAATCTCGAGGTATATTAGAATCAATTTCCATCTGGATATCCCCCCACATCTACTAAGGAGAATCTAATGACTATAGAAAACCACTAGGAACATAGTTCTCGACCTTCACCGTATGGAAAAACAAAAAACGATACACAAACTCAACAACTATACTCTTTATCCTAGGACATCAAACTAACATCTCAAAGCTATGTACATCTTTTTAATTCCATGATGTACTACCAAATGTGAACTATGGAACCCTCTGAGAACCATCTTGTGCATAGAAAATGGAACAAAAGGATATCCGTAAACAATAACTAGTGTTCTTTATCCTCATACTAAACATTAGGGGCCTCCCCACAAACTACTCAGTCTCTCAAGACCTCTACCTCAAGATCCCCCAATTGAGATTCATCCACCAGATGCACCAGGGATGTTGAGTCATCATATGAAATAGTCATCTTGTTCCCCCAACAACTCCCATATCTAGATTTAAGGCTGAATTCCACTCCATTACTCACTCAAAATCAAATAATTCATACATAAAATCACTGATTGAATTCCATCGTAGCACATTATCTACAACATTCCCCTTTCTAGGTGTATATGAAATTTTTAATTTATAATCCTCTTATAAAATCATTCAATGATGTTGCGGCCTGATCAAGTCACACTGGGAAAAAGGCACTTCAGTCTCTTCTGATCTATTAAGACTAGCAAAAACATTCCAATGAGGTAATGTCTCTACAACATCAAGGAAAACACCACCACTACCTACTCAAAATCATGGGTGGAATAGTTAGGCCAATTTGGACATAACTACAGTGACCCATAACAAACAATTGATCTCTTAGTCCTGATAACACACTCCATCCCTAGATGTGAAGAATTATAGAAAACCTCAAACTGCACTCCTTATGTTTTTGAAAATAAAAATGGAGCACTAAATAACATCTCATTCAAATAATCAAAAGCTATATCACACTAATTAGTCCACATGAACACCAGATCATTTCTGGTCAACACTATTAGAGGAGTCGTAACCTGAGATAAATTGGATACCAATGTCATATATTATCCTGAAAAACCAATGAAACTTCTCACTTCTACAACTATCATGGGTGATTCCCAATACACAAATACATCTACCATTAAAAAATCCATAACTACTCTTTAATGGGATATAACATTCCCTAAGAAATAGACTTCTGATGACAAAAACACACAATTGGACTACTTTTTATACTTTTTTTTGAACAAAGAACTCCCATAATGGCCTAGATATGCTCTGCATTCACCTCATTGGATGCAGAATACACAAGATTTTCATCTATGTAAAAACCACAAACTTGAATAAGAACTTACAAAACATTTTTTTAATCGACCCCATGATCATATCATGAGCATTCGTCATACCAAATAGCATCACAATGGACATATAATACCCATAAAGAAAGAGAAAAGTAGTTTTTGGGATATCCTCTTCCCTCAATCAAATAAGAAGATATCCAACCCATAAATATATCTTTAAGATTCATCTTGAACTCTTCAATTGACTAAATAATGAATCTATAGAAGCGTATAGAATTTCCTCATTGCCACTCGGTTAAAGAAATGAAAACCAATTCACTACTACAAACTCGCATCATCCTTCTTCACGGTAAAAATGGTGAACCCTACAATCACTATTGCGACCCGATCCTTTTACATAAAACATTTCATGATTTTAAGCATAATTAATCATTAGAGTACAATACCAGGATCGTTAAGTCTAGTGTCTTGGATGACTAGGTACATATAACATAAAACATGGGGCTAAGAAAAACTTCTTTATTGAATCCCCATAAAGAGATTCTAACTTCCTTTGAGCCCTTACATATGCATAGGGTTCCCTAGGGAACACATGAACAAAGGGATGAGCTGAAAATCCCAGTAAGGTAATGAACATAAAGATACATCTTAAGCACATGAGTTAAAAGGAATGACATAATGATATCCAAAGCATGAAACTCATTAAATAATTTAATATAAGGATGGGATCATCTAAAAATGGAATCCTATAAATGTGGAAGAATCATAAAACATTTATTTAGTACGGGTCAAGGCTAACTGAAAATCCAGTTTCCCATTTCAGTACAGGTCAAGGGTAACCGTCAATCCAGTTTCACATTGCATCTCATGAGACTTATGCTTATCCAAGGAATTAGAGCGCTATCTGGGTGCACCCGTCTCAAAATTTTCATTAATATTCTTACAACATAAATATTCTTTCCACATAAATATTCTTTCCACATGATTAATCATACATAATAAATTGTTCATAAACATAAGGTTACCCCTGGAGAAAATTGTGTACCATAATCATGACATAAAGCATTTCCAATGAGTGTATCATGAATGTGTCCATGAAAGAAATGGATTAGAACATTAATGGACGTTTATAAGGTAATATAGTCATATAAAATGGTAGGTGGTAACAAATAGAAGTGAAATCACATAAGAAATGTATTTTAGAGACATTAGCATTAAAACAATTTTGTGCAGTTTTAAGGAAAATACTATAGAGATTTTAAAATAGTAAAGAAGAAATTCTTTTATATAAAAACATAATTGAACCAATAATGTTTTAATAAAAAAAAACTGAATTTACAAAGACAATGGTGTATTAAAACAGAATATAGAGTGCACATGAAATTTGGTAAACATTCTAGAAGATCATTTAAAACTAGTGTGCGTATTGGGAAGTATCAAGGAGAGATTCACTTAAATGCTTGTATTTCCCTGAATGATAATGAGAGATGGATCTTGGAACATGAGTCTAGAGAATATATAAATAATTTTTTAGTTTTACTTAAAATTAAAGGACAGCTACATTTTTGTAAACAGAATGATAGAGAAACCCGAAGGAGTAAGGGAAGTTCTGGTTGAATCCATTATGGTTTATCTGCATGGTATTGGGTGTAACTAAGAGGGAATGATGAGAGAGATAATGGGGTTCTAATCACTTATAAAACATTATGGAAGTATGGTTAAGGTGTATAAACATACCCCATAACATGGTATTATACAAAAAGACATAGCATAGAGAACAATCTTGATTAAGAGTGGAAAGGAGAGGAACCCTTACCTTAAATCTGTTGGTGTTCTCCACTTGTAGTTAACAACATAAATAAACTAATTAGGGTTATAAATTAATAATTATAGAACCTATAATTTATTCAATTTTTTTATTATAACCATTTTTAGATTATTCATATACTTTTTTATTAGTTACATGGTTCAATTTCACTGTTTTAGCTCCTTTGTTTACATGGATTTAAAAGATCGATTAACTTATATTCAAGTTTGGATTTTATGCAAGATGAAAGTGGATTTCCAAAATTGAAGTAATATTCTTTAGTTCATATCTAGGATATTTCTTGGTTTTAATTTTCATTAGGTTACTTAGAGTGAAGTCAAATTATTATATATATAACCATAGTTATAATCGTTTTTGTTAATCGGTGGATTTGATTACAAAGAATGTTTTTGCTTTATAACATAATTACATTTGTATCAAAGGATTACAGAACCAAAAAATAGGATATATTTAATATATAATAATTTGTTTCGACCATAACAAATAAGGTTTCAGGACTAGAATTAATGATATTATCATAAATTGATAAACTGTTGCCCTTGAATGTGCTAAATTAGCACATCTCAAACGGTGCTTTCGTTTAATTCAAATAAAATGGTGGGCAAAGGATATAAGATAATGAAATATACCAATAGCATGAATACATTACCGTGCATGTATGTTACTGGATTTATCATAAAATTATGGTGAAGGGAGGTGAGGAAAGAAATAAAAAAGAAAAGAACATTAAAGAAAAAAAGAAATTGGGAAAAGGAATTTACCTCTCGAGACTTCCTCCTTTGAGAACCTTTTAAAAGGAGTGGTTTTGGTATTTTTAGGAGGATTGAGAGATTTTGGATGTGTGGGAGTTTCTTAGGGAGAGATTTGGGCAGAATAATGGTAGGGAAGAAGGCTTTAGGGGAGTGGAGAGAAGAGGGAGTGAAGGGGGGGTTTTACAATAGAGGATAGGATAGATTTCATAATATTATAATCATTAATTTATTATTTCTTCCAAATACAAGGAATAGTATGTATTCCATGACCATGAATAGTGATTTTATCATGTGATCTCGAAACAAGTGGGATTACATCAGCAGAACATCATCGATGACTCAATTAATCCATTATTTAGCATTTATTCTGAATTATCGGATTCTACTATTCATCAAAAATTTAAGTATAATAGAAAAATCCAAAAAATTTAACCGAACAATTTTTGGATTGTAGAATCCAAAAATGAAGTTCATTTTTCCAAAATAATTTTCTAAATATGATTATTTTAAAATTTATTTGAAATAATAATTTATTATCAAAACCAGTTTTAAAATATTGATTAACATATTCTAAAAAATAGCTATATCGTACTTCTAACATGAATATTATTTTTATACCACCATAGGTGAGGTTAATATTCATTAGGGAACATCAATATTCATATGGGTATGTTACTATTCATTCAGGATGGTTACTATTCACCAAAAATTATGTTTTTCTTATCGGACTCCAAATAACTTACTGATTACAACTGTATAAGCTGTATTTTCAAAATTCCAAACACATAAGTGACAAACTTATGTTTAATGGTCACTGAACACTTAGTAGTTCATTATGTTGTGTTTTCATGTGATTTTATAACATACTTATCAGAAGGTAATTTTCATTGAAAAACATCGGGTCGTTACATTTTTACCCCCTTATGAAATTTCACCCTCGAAATTTTGATTGACATTATAAGCCAAAACAGGTGTGTGTACTTTTCATTCATTACATCCTCCAATTTCCATGTTTCCTCTTCGTACATATGGTTTTGACATAGTACATTGAGCAGATTAGTAGTCTTGATGCATAAAACATTGTCTCTACGATCCAAGATCATCACTGGATGCTCCTCGTAAGAGAGATCATCCCCCAACTGTACCAAAATTGAAGAGAGTACATGTGAAGGGTCTTGTATATACATCCTTAAGAGGGATACATGAATGACATCATGTACTTTTATCAGGGTAGGTGGATGTTCCAGTTGATAGGCCACAGCTCCAACTCGATCAATGATCTCGAAGGGGCCGATATACCTGGGACTTAACTTCCCTTTCATCCTGAATTCAAAGACTCTCTTCCATGGAGATATTCGAAGGAAGACTTTATCTCCATCATCGAACTCCAAGTCCCTTCAATGTTTGTCAGCATAGCTATTTTCCGACTTTAAGAAGCTTTGATGTGTTTCTGGATGACTTGAACCTTCTCTGTCATCTCTTGAACAAGATTGGGTCGAAGTAGATTTCCTTCTCCAACTTCATCCCGATAGGTTGGAGTTCTACGTAGCTTTCCATACAGAGCTTCATATGGAGCCATCTGAATACTCTAAGGGAAGCTATTTTTGTATGAGAAATAAACCAATGGGAGATGCTGATCCCATACACCTTTGAATTCTAGAGATCAGGCTCTAAGCATATCTTCAAGCGACTGGGTAGTTCTTTCAGACTGGCCATCAGTTTGGGGGTGATAGGCCATGCTGAAATTTAATTCTGTACTCAAAGAATGTTAAAGGATCCTCCAGAATTTAGATTTGGACCATGGATCATGGTCAGAGACAATAGAGAGTGGACCACCATGCAGTCTCTCCACTTCAATCACATATATCTTTTCATGATGTTCAACCGATAGATCTTCTCGAATATCGATGAAATGGGATGTCTTGGTGAGTCGACCAACCACAACCCATATCGCATTATTTGCCTCTGACATCTTCGGGAGACCCGTGAAAATGTCCATAGTAACATTATCGATTTCTATATGGGTATAGTCAATGGCTGCGTCATACCTTTGGACTTATGTCGCTGAACATTAACATGCTGACATACGAAACACCTTGATATATATTCTACATTCTCTTCTTCATGTAATCCCACCAGAAGTGTTCTCTGAGATCACTGTACATTTTGGTACTTCCATGATGTATAGAGAAGGTTGAACTAAGTGCATCATTCAATAGATTATTCTTTATCTCTAATTCAGATGGTACACATAATCGTGTCCCAAATCATACAACTCATTCCTCATCAATTTTAAAATTGGAGGATTTCCCATTTTTAACAGCTTCCACCCTTTTTGGAATTTCCACATCCTTTCTTTGAGCATCTGTTATTTTCTCCAAGAGGGATGGTTGAGAAATCATTTGAGAAAGGATTGATGATGTTCCTCCCTTAATGATTTCCATGTCCATCCTTTGAAAATATAATAAGATCAGTTCCTTTTCAATTATCATCATTGATAAAGATTTAGGATTCGTTCTACTTAGAGCATATGCCACCTTGTTTGCCTTAATGGGATAGTAGCGGATTGAGCAGTCATAATCCTTGATGAGCTCTATCCATATTTGATGGAGCATATTAATCTCTTTCTGTGTGAATATATATTTGATACTATTGTGGTCAGTATATATCTCACATTTTCCCCATAGAGATAATGCCGCTAGATTTTCAATGCAAAGATCACAGCCACCAACTTCAGATCATGCGTGGGATAGTTTTGCTTATGGATTTTCAGCTTCCTTGATGAATAGGCTATCACTTTATCATTTTGTATTAACACACAGCCTAAACCGTTCCTAGATGCATCACTATACACCACAATGTGTTCTTCATTTGAAGGGAGTGTGAGTACCGGCATAATGATAAGCCTCTTTTTCAACTCCTTGAAACAGTCTTCACATTCCTATGTCAAGATGAACATTACTGTCATGACCCGTCCTTGGGGCCTGTGCCGTGGCTACCCCATGCCCGCCTTCCATAGGCCAGGGACTGGAAACTATCACCAAAGGTGTAAACCCGATAAAAATGGAAGGCATTTCCATTATGAAACGTAAACACACAGACAAACCCCAAGTACCAGCGGAAGAAAACACTAAGTAAAACTGAAAACAAAATTAGTGCTGAAAGTAAGGGGCTAGAAATACAAGCCCAGCTGTAAAGTACAAGGAAAAAGACAAAACAGCTGGAAGGTGACAAGCAGCTCCTGGATCGTGTACCACGGATCCTACCTGAAAGGTCGGTACAGATAGCGCAACTCCTAGATCGTCCACCGTGGATCTTACCTAAAGGGTAGGTACATATATCCTCCTCAGCACCCTCGTCCGTCAACCTCTTCGGGGTACCGACACATCGTGAGGTCAACCTCCGAGTACCAACTCGTCATGAGGTCCACCTCTAGGTGTTGTCTAGTCCTTTTACACTCAGCCTCCGTCAGTGCTTCCCATCGTCTGCATCCAACACAAAGAGGTGCGGGCATAAACCGTGTAGGGGTGAGAATAACGATACCTAGTAGGGACCCCGAGACCCTCAAGGTCTCACTAAATCCTACAAGGATAAACCACTAATAATGATCTCAATATATAAACTTTACTTATGTATATTCCCATAAATATACCTATGTTATCAAGTCACCCATCTCAATCATGAGGAAAACACAAAGGTTATTGACTTAGCTCAAACAAGTATTTTTTGTCACGATGACGAAAACATAGCTGTTGGAGAACTCCTCCTCTGTCGAGCGCAGTAGTCCGGTCACGACTCCGAGGTTCCACTCACTAAACATAGACTGCTGAGGTACTCCTCCTGTCAAGTACCGCGGGTTTTCCACCCCAACACTATAGTGCTTCCCGCCATGGGTCTGCCGCCCCAACACAGTATCGCTCCCCCTAATAGCCTACAGAGGTACTCCTCTTGTTGAGTACCACGGTTCTACCGCCAAAACATAGTACCACTCCTCCTCCATGGGTATGTCTCCCCAACACAGTAGTGATCCCCATTGGGCTAGTCAAGTCACTCCTAATCGAATCGGACAAGCACTCATCAGGTCTCATCCAGCTACAAGGTCACCGTACTCTGCATGCTCGTCTACAAGAGAATCCACTCCACGAGCTACTATTCGACACTCCATGTTTTAATAATTTCCATGAAGAAGTATCTCAAAGGACTGCCTCGTCATAGGGGTCTCAACGCAACATACGATGCGTCAATCAGACACTAGGTCTATGATTTATTAGTCTTTTTATCCCAGGGCCATGTTGGTTTCGTGTATGAACCACCCCGACCATATCTCAACTGTACCCTGAACTCCCATGGGGTATAATCAAAGGAACCGTTT
The DNA here is from genome assembly GCA_963277665.1 of Viscum album. Classification (NCBI taxonomy): domain Eukaryota; kingdom Viridiplantae; phylum Streptophyta; class Magnoliopsida; order Santalales; family Viscaceae; genus Viscum; species Viscum album. The sequence continues at coordinate 2,076,681,514 of OY728143.1, read as the reverse complement.
CTCAATGAGATTACCAATGTTGCTGATGGTTCGTCAAATGGACGTCCGGTCTGAGAGTTGTTGGTTTTTCTGTTCTAGGGGTCTGGTTGGTTTTTAAGCTAAAACCAACCCAGCCATACTCCAAATGCACCCAAAACTCAATTGGAGTATTACAAAAAGCCGTCTCATTAAGAGGAATCCAACATAGTTGACATCATGTCAATCGGACGTCTGATACTTATGTTATAATCGTTTACTCTCTGAGGGCCCGGTTGGTTTCAGGTTCGAACCAACCCGGACATACCCAAACTTCACCGAAACCATGAGTGTAATATACCAAAATGAGTTTCTCGATCCAAGGACTACTACACAACTGAAGGTGCATCAATCAGTGGTCCATATATCAAGTTTGGGCCATTTAACTTAAAATGGTCCGAAAAAGGGGGGTCAGGGCCCGGTCCGACCTGGCACAACCCACCCTTGGTCGGACCGAATCGGGTCGACCCGTTCCTGGTCCGGGTCTGGACCGACTGGTCCTAAAGGAATTCAATCCATTACTGTTATCTCAGGTTCAGGTCCTTCAGAGATACGGTACACCTAAAACTGTTGAGATTAGAAAAAACCATAAACCATTCGCTCAACGAACAATGGGGAGACTATCCAATTGTAAGAACTCATCTCCACCCTTCTTCATCTACATTCTTCAAGAGAATTTGTGATTTATACTCTACTGAAATGTGGAATCTGGTCTACTCCCCTGGATGAACCACGTTCATCGCCTAATAAAGTCAATGCTGACAAGAACGGTACAATTCATGTCTTGAATGACTTTTTAAGGCCTCGACGCTACTACTAAGTAATCCAACCATTACTATCGCCTCTAAGGGTTGAGTCACACTGTAAGAATCATTGCTTGGTTACTGGGTCTCATCAAGTAAGAATCTTACAAATGAGGTTCAAGTCAACAGTTTTAACTGAAACCTCTTATTATCACCATACAAAAAGGACAAGAAAGTAAACGTCACAAAGATAAGTGTCTTTTATTACTGTATCTCAAAGTACAAAGACTCATAATAACCACAAAAAATAACAACACAGAAACTAGAAGCCCCATGAAAACAGTCCTTCATGCCTGGAACTACTCTCGCTTCTATCCACCTGCTTCCGGAGCTCCATAGTCGTATGCTCCAGCTGCCTGAAGCTATGCTCTCCCATATCCACCCATTCCCTGTTGTCGGGGTGGACCTCCGGGTGGTGGTGGTGGCGACACCTCGAAGCGTCATACACCACCGGCTCTATGGCCATCTCCTTTGCCCCGGTCTGGTAGGTTCCTCCACTACCTCCTATTCATCTGGTGGAAAAGTCAGGCAGTCTCGAGCCAAGTGACTCTGCTTGCTGCATGCATAACACTCCCTGCTCCTCGTATGGATGGTTCTGTTTCATGTGCCTCGCACAACCAAACCTGTATCCCGAGGTCTCCAACCTATTGGCCCAGTCCTCTTGGACTTCTATATCATCTGTCTACTAATGGCTATAGAAGATTCCACTACGGTCGGAAAACACTAGGACAAGGGCACCATCTTATGAGAACGTTTTGTGTGTAGAGTCACTGGTATAAACTCCACCCTGCAAAAAGTCTCGATGTTTCCCCAGGTGAAGGTCATCCTATCGCAAAACTGAAGCATCTGGATCCACCACCTCTAAGATGCTCCTTGAAAGATACTAATATCTAGGTACACCATCAAGTCAGCGGGTGTCCCAGATGTCTGGAACTCTTGTTCTACAAACTTCAGCCAGTGCCCAGCCGTCTGAAAATCTGACTCGCCTCAAAACCTCATATGATTCTATCGCTGGAGCTCGTGCAACACACTCAAGCGGCGTTCACTCTCTACTGGTGTGTCAATTGGGAGAGGGGCCTGTACTGAGGCCCCACTACTTGGTGGGCTATCATCGCGCTCTTTATTCAGCACCCACGCTGACTGACTGGGTGAAGACATCCTGGAAGAAACAGATGTGAGACTGTCAAAAGACTATACCTGGTTAGCTGACCTGGTTTGAGATGATTTAAAAGAAACTTTTGAAAACACACACATAATCAGTGTTTTCATGCATTGAGTCAGAAATCAAAAGTCAGGGTCCCGGTGTCTGGATATGTCAGCCGCCCACACCAAAACCGGACTCCCTGAACTGAAATCCACACATAGTACCCTTAACACTATTGCTTCACAGAATGAATATATCAGAGTCCTATGTTCTGAAATAGGACCAACTCTCTGATAACAATTTTTCACTACCCGTCCTTGGGGCCCGTGCCGTGACTACCCTATGCCCGACTTCCATAGGCCAGGGGCTAGCGACTATTAACAAAGGCGTATAACCAGATAAAAGGGAAGGAATTGACTTTATGAAACTTAAAAACAAACACACAACTAGAGTACAAGCGGAAGATAACACTAAGTAAAACTGAAAACAAAAGTAGTGCTGAATTTAAGGGGCCGGAAATACTAGCCCAACTGTAAAGTACAAGGTAAAACAAAAAACAGCTGGAAGGTGACAAGCACCTCTTGGATTTTCCACGACGTATCCCACCTGAATGGTAGGTACAGATAGCACAGCTTCGAGATCATCCACCACGGATCCTACCTGAAGGGTAGGTAAACATAACCTCCTCAGCGCCCTCATCCATCAACCTTCTCTGGGTACCGACTCTTCATGAGGTCCACCTCCGCGTACAAACTCATCGTGAGGCCCACCTCCAGGTGTCCACCAATCCTCGTACACTCGCCCTCCGTCAGCACTATACATCATCTGTATCCAACACAAAGAGTTGTGGGCATTGCACGTGCAGGGGTGAGTATAATGATACTCAGTAGGGACCCAGAGACCCACAAGGTCTCACTAAATCCAACAAGGATAAACCACAAAGTACGATCTCAATAGATTAACTTTACTTATGTATATGACCATACATATACATAATTTATCATGTAACCCATCTCAATCATGAGGAAAAGACAAAGGTCATTGACTCAGCTCAAACCAGGATTTTTATTCATGATGACGAAAACACATTAGTTGGAGAACTCCTCCTCTATCAAGCGCAGTAGTCCTTTCATGACTCTGAGGTGCCACTCACTAACCTTATAATGTTTAGGTACTCCTCATGTTGAGTACCGCAGGTCTGCCACCCCAACACAGTAGTGATTCCCGCCATGGGTCTGCCACCCCAATATAGCAGTGCTCCCCCTAATAGCCTTCAGAGGTACTCCTCCTGTCGAGTACCACGGGTCTGCCACCCCAACACAGTAGCGCTCATCTGCCATGGGTCTATTTCCCCAACACAGTATCAATCCCCATTGTGCTAGTCAAGTCACTCTGAATCGAATCGGACAGGCAGTCATCAGGTCTCAGCCAGCTATATGGTCACTGTAATCCGCATGATCGTCTTCGGGTGAATCCACTCCACTAGCTAATGGTCGACACTCCAAGTGTCATGAAGTCCCACGATGATGTATCTCAATGGACCGTCTAATCATAGGGGTCTCAACGCAATAGACGTTGCGTCAATCGGATTCCCGGTTTGTGAGTTATTAGCCTTTTTATCACAGGGCCCGGTTGGTTTCGTGTACGAACAAACCCGACCATATCTCAACTATACCCTGATCTCTCATGGGGTATACTCAAAGGTACCATTTCTGAATGATATTACCAACGTCGCTGATGGTTCGTCAAACGGATGTCTGGTCTGAGAGTTATTGGCTTTTCTGTTCTAGGGGCCAGGTTTGTTTTTAATCTAAAACCAACCCAGTTGTACTCCAACTATGTCCAAACCTCAAGTATATTATTCCAAATGAACCGTATCATCAAGATGAATCCAACATAGTTTAATTCATGTCAATCGAACGTCCGGCCCTTATGTTATAATTGTTTCTTCTCCGAGGGCCCTGTTGGTTTCGGTTTCGATCTAACCTGGCCATACCCAAACATCACCAAAACCGTTATTGTAATATACTGAAACTCCCGTCTCGATCCAAGGATTCTTACACAACATCTGGTGAATCAATCAAAGGTTTGTAGCTCATGTTATCTTCGTTTAACCAAAAACGGTCCGAAAAAAGGGGGTCTGGGCCCGGTCCGACCCGACGCAACCCACCCTAGGTCGGCCTGAATGGGGTGACCCATTCTGGGTCCAGGTCCATACTAGAAGGGCATGGCCCCGCCCAGCTTGCGCGGCCGGTCGTGGCGTGGCCTGTCTTGCCGAGCGGTTACACAGTGCGGGGGGGGGGGGGGCGCTAATTGGAATCTACGGCGATAGCTGGAGCTGCACCCAGTCGTCCCAGATCCCGCGAGGCCGCAGGATCCACCGCATCGTCGTCGCGGCTGTTGCCATGGAAAATATTCTCCAGCGGCGTGAGGGGGTGCCACCGCGTCGGCAACCCGTGCCACCATGGGTTTCAGCGGGCCATCGGAGTGGCTCTGGTGGTCCGTTTTAGCTTCCTCCTACGCCGGTGGACTTCTCGGGTCCCAAACATTACTGTGAAGGCTCCTAAATGCCATTGTAGTCCTGTTTCGTCGTCACCCGTCAATCCGCGCAGAAACAAACAACCTGCAGAGGGTCGTCGGGACATGTTTGTTCGGCCCACACCCTCCGTGTTAGGCCTTGTGAATTGGCCTTATATATTCTTGGTTTCACGTAGAATGAATAACAATTTTATTCAAATAAAATTGAAACAAAAAACCCATGAATTCCCCTGCAAATAACTATTCCCATCCCACAAAATAAAAAATATGCCGATCTATTTGATAATGAGTTGATCCTCGTTTATTGTTTTAGAAGGGAAGAACATGGGAATATAAACATTCCCAAATTAAACCCCTACCTCGATTATGGTTCGTTCATCATAGATGCAGAAAGCGTTGTGACTCCATCAATTCCTGGAAAGAACCGTCGTCATTGGAAAGTTCCCCGCTGTTGTATTTCCTCCCTTGATGCGGAGGAAGTAGAAGATTGGAGGAACGTGGGGCATTCTTCACTGAGTTGTTCTCAGTTGAAGGGGAGTGGTTCATCGGCGGAGAATGATGTTATTCAATGAAGGAGGAACTTACTTCTCCTTTTACACAAGATCTCTCTCCAAACACTCCCAACACAACATGTGCTAAACTAAAATAATAGGCTAATGCTATTATATTGTTAACACAAGCAGTTAAAAATTTAAAATTCAAAACACTTAATTAATTAATTAAAGAGGTTAAATTTATTAATTAAGGTATGTTGGATAAAGTTAAATAGAGAGAGAGGAAGTGGAAGGGTCACATTAATTAAGTGGGTTGCCAATTAATTGAAGGATTTTAAAGGAGTTTAGGGGTGGTGAATGTTGGGGGTCGGGTGGGACCCACCTGACAAATATCCACACATGGGTAGTTAGGTGGTTGTGGGTCCCACCACTAACTCATCTTTGTTGGATATAACCACCTTAGATATAAATAAAAATTTTCTAAAATTTTTATTTATTTTAAACTAAATCCTCGATTAATAATTTACAACCATCATTAAACAAAACTGCCAAATAGTTCCCCTTATGAAATTACTGGCACTGCGAATTCATCGGTCCCCTCAGATTTCAGTTTCAAGCACTGGTTCAAAAGATATTAAAAACCCGCTCATTCATTTTCGGAATATACCCGAGCGAAACTTCAAGAAAATGATTCTGGGCACACCAGTCCTCAAGAATCAAGTGCCGTCAGAAGACAGAGGCTCGTAAAATTCCAATGTATTTAAGAAAAAACATTTCCTTTAAATTTTTGATTCATTACATTTACACCCTTCTATCTTATCTTGGTCCTTGGGTTTGAAAATCATGAAAAGTTCTTCACGAATTGTCGATAATACCTAGCTAGACTTGAAAAGTTGTGGATCTCCATTACAGAAATTGGCCTCAGCCACTCTTCAATTGCCTTCTTCATGGAAGGGTCCACTGATATCCCTTTCCTTATTATAACATGCCCCATGAATGATACTTCCTCCATCTAGAACACACCTTTACTATACATAGCACACATATTTTCCCTTCGCAATGTATTTAACACACTTTCCAAATGCTCCTCTTGTTCCTCCATTCTCTTGGAGTATATCAGAATGTCATCAATAAAGACCACCACAAATATGTCGAGATAATATCAAAATACTCTATTCATTAAATCCATAATAATTGTTGGAGCATTAGTGAGTCTGAATGGCATCACTATGAACTCATAGTGTCTATACCTCATTTGAAAGGCAGTCTTGGGAATATGTTCTTTACTCACTTTTAGTTGGTGATATCCTGACCAAAGGTCCACCTTAAAGAAATAACTGGCCCCAAAAAGATGATTGAACAAGTCATCTATCCATGGAAGGGGATACTTGTTCTTTATAGTGATTTTATTGAGATCATGATAATCAATGCAAAGGCGCATTGATCCATCCTTCTTCTTGACGAAGAGGACTGGAGTACCCCACGGTGAAGCACTCGGGTGTATAAAACCCTTCTCCATATTCTCCTGTAACTGCATCTTATGCTCTTCTATCTCTACAATGGCCATTCTATATGGTGTCATTGAGATTGGCAGTGATCCAGGGATATGTTCAATTGTGAACTCAACCTCTCTGTTAGGAGGAAGACTAGGAAACTATTTCGGGAATACAAGAGTGTAATCCCTCACGATGGGCATGTATTCAGGAATGATTTTATCCGTTGTCCCAATCATTTGAGCTAGATATGCTTTCTCACAATGAAGTAGTATCCAAACTTGAGAAGAATATTCTAAAGTATATGAATCTTTCTCCTTACACTTGTAAAGAATGAAGGGATGCTTTGGGATGTGAAAAGTGATCTCCCTTTCCGTAAAATTGATGTTGGTATTGTACAAACATATCCAATCCATGCCCAAGATAGCGTCGAACTCCACTAAAGTAAGTATGAAAATATTTTCTGGGAGGTTTAGTCAAAAAAAATTAATTGGGGAGGAGTTATAAACCATGGATGTAATAATTTCCCCATCCAATGTTCTCACAGATAACTTAACCTCCAAATTTTGAGGTGGTGTTTGAATAGTTCTACTAAGAATTCAAGATATGAAAGAATGTGTAGAACCAGAATCAAATAGTATGTTCGCTATTCTTGAATGAATAACTAGAATACCTATCACCACATCGTTTTCCATCTCCACCTCACCAGTAGTGATAGCATAATCCCTTCCATGTTTCCTTGGGGGTTTTTGCTGATTACCTCCGACAACCCTCAGCTTAGGGAAATTGTTCGCATAATGACCAAGCTCCTTGTAGTTATAACACTGCACTATAGGCTGAGTTTTGATCAAAACCTTCCTTTCTTCTTCATCATTTTTGGAATTTTTCATATCCCTTCAGTAGTTCCTGTCTAGATGACCAAAAATTCAACATTTCAATAAATTCTTGTTTTTCTTGACACAGTCACCAAGATTCTTCTTCCCACGATTTTAGAAAAGGGGAAAGTGAGGCTTCTTATCATCATGTTATTTTTTTGATGAACCACCCATGTTGTTCTCCATTTTTCGCTTCTTCTCACTAGGCCCATGAGACCACCAAGAGTCTCCAATATCTATTTCAACCATGAGGGCACAACAGACAGTATCCTCATTATAACGACCCATACTTTACATACATGGTTATTAATTCAAAATTGAAGCATATTTATTACAACATATAACAAAACCATGAAAGGACCATATAGTTATAGTGTCTTTAGAAACAAGGGAACATAAATAACTGGTTCATAAATCATCTACATTATCTCCCATTTATTTCATCATATCTAGAGTCTCTTTTTGGCATATCCTACTCAACAACCTTCTTCATGACCTGGGGGAAGAAAACATAAAAAAGGGTGAGCTCAAATGCTCAGTAAGGGTAAAAAAAATAAATATCAATCACATCATATTCAATATAACATATCATTTCAGATATCTTAACCTGCAAAAGAGATCATAATTTCATAACATGGGATAAATCATAGTAGTGAAAAGTAATCCCAATAATCATAACTTAAAACATGAAACATTGTGTCATACACACATAATCATATAGATTCATTTCTTAGTAGTCAAGACTCATTGCCAAGACTATCTTAGCAGAAAAAGACCATTTCTGAACTGAGTTCACTCCTTGTTTCAGTCCTGTTACACTGAACCGGGTTAACTTGTCATTCCAGCCATGTCTATCTCATGAGATATAAATCTTTACCCAATGCATTGGAGGGAGATATAGGTCCCACCCATCTCATAATGAAACCATTCTTATGTGTGCCACAAAATCATAAATCATACATCATAACATAACCCATTTAATAAAATGGGAATCTTAAACATCATTCCATCATAACATAATCCATATATGATAAAAGGAAATCATAAAAATAATTCCATAATAACATAATAAAATTATTTTAAAAATAGAGATAGAAACAGAACCCTATATTATCTTAGATGGAAAATAATTTTGATAAAACACTTGAACTCCATTCTTGAGGAAAATATCCTTTCTAATTCTAAAACATTTTCCATTTCTTAACATGTCATTCAATTTTAAACTAAAATATGTTGATTTAAAATAAACTTGAAAACTTGTGAAGGATGATTCATGGAAATAACGTTCTATGAATCCATTCATGTCGTATAATTTAAAAAACATTCTTCTCGTACTTTGGTCGGAAAATTCAAAAAGTACCTCGTACTAAAAACGACAAAAGATTCCTTTCATATATTTTACTAAAAACTCACCAATGGGTAAAATTGGATTTAAAAAATTGTAGGTGGATGCAAATAATATTAAATATTTAGGAAACATTGATGTCGATGATAAATATTCCCCAGTAAATTCTGAAGTATAAATAATCTCGGATAAAAATTAGATTGTGAGATTTTCCCTTACCATAGGTCCGATTTTCTTCTTAAGTGTCTGAACCTCCTGTATAATGATTTAAATAATGTCTTTTAATTATTCCAGAATCATAATAATTGTTATGATATCATATATGGTCATATTATTAGCTTCTTATTGGTAATATTTCATTGCTACTTGTTATTCGGGTGTTTATTATTTTTGTTCTTATGCGTGTTTTGTCAAATAAATTCTTATTCTTATTTTTAGGTTATAGATAAATAATTTAAAGAATTGTATTAGTGTAATATATATCATATTTATTCACTCAATTCATTTATTTAATCATTATGCAATGAAAATCATGTAGAACGAGTCGCATCACATCGTGGAGACGGTATTCTGTACGTACGTACGAGCGATGATATCATTCCCATGATCGTGGATTTGTACTGGAGTGTATGTATACTATTTCAGAATCAATATAACTTTAAAATAATCATATATAGTTATTATTTACACCATTATACACATCGAATTAAGGTGGTGGTGGAAAATAGATTACACCACGCCGTGGAGACGGTATTCTGACGTATGCACGCGCGGTGATTTCGTTTTCCGTAGGATGGATAGATGGTGAAATAGGGTTGTTTCATACATATAATAACATATCAGTATATGAGTGATACTGAGGTTATTCCTTCATAATGTAACAACTAATGAAGAAGAAGTGGAAGAAGAATTAAAGTTGAAAGAATCGGTAACGGACATTACCTCTTCTTTGAAGCGCCTCTTTGAGACATCCTTTTAGGGCACTAAAATTGGTCTTTGAAGAAAACCAGGACCATTAGGATGTTTCTACGGAAGTTTAGAGGAGAAATTGTCCGGGTTTGGATGATCTTTAAGGCTCAATGTGGTGTGAGTAAGAGAGGAATGAGGTGCCCTTTTATAAGGGATGAGAGGGTCACCTTAGGAAAAACTAAAAATATTACATTATTATAAAGTCATATTCGATTTTTAATAGCTCCAAATTGATTTATTTAGAAGATAAGGTGAGGATGGGTAGAAATCCTCTCATCCAATAGAATTTAGACTTGTTTAGTTTTCTATTTTATCCTTATCATTTAGATTTAACTTTAAGTTAGATAATTTAACTTTTACCGCGTCTTCTTGTTTTCTTACACTATAAGGTTAATAAACATACTATAAGAAGGAAAATGAACCCCAAGTCGTATTATTAATATATATAACCCTATCGAATCCATTTTGCCGATCCTCAGATTTTTATGAATAAAATAACAATTAATAATATAATATTTGTTTTAATAACTATTTTATGTCAATTTTGACACTATTTGGTAATTGATTTTTTTGAAAATCATAACAGAAATATTAGTTCGAAAAAAGTTACTTAAATAAATACTAACATGTCATATTAACATAGAAAATTATTTTAATTCCAAAAAATTCTCAAATTACATTTATTTGGATATTTATAACCTCAATTATGTCAATATTTCATTAATAAGATAATTACTGCATCATCTTTGTGTCATACATAAATTAAAATATTCATTGTATAAAAATTACAAATAAAAGACCATTATGTAGGAAATATTTTTATATTTCTAATTAATATTTATAGTCGAATATATCTTATGTATAACCCTATATTAAAAATGATTTAGTTATTAAACATTGATTTTAACTATTTTAACCCTTCTTTAAATAAATTAATAATAAAAATCAATGTGGGCCTAAATGGTCAGATTTTATTCATAAGGTTGTTCTTGGTCGAATTAAACTTATCTAATCGAATTAGGACATGTGTTAGGGTAATAATAATAACATTTTTACCCTTAATTACCCTATTTACTTTTAACCGTGGTTAAAAAAAGTAAAAAGTTACTATTCACCAAAAATTATTTCCATCTCATTGAACCACATTTTAGTCCTTGATATTAACCGTGTCTCTCGGATTTTTGAAATTCCACTCATCGAAGCGGTAAAATTAAGTTTTATGTAAATTTGCAAACTATCCTAGGAGGTGGGTAAAAGACGGTGAAAAGCTCCATAACATTTTTATATATCTAAAATTATTTTAAAATGACTCCAATGAATTTCATTGTACTTATAAAGGTATTATGTATCAATTTGGACCTAAAATAAATTTAAATAAAATAAATAATTATTTAAATAAAAAGTCAATTTTTAAATAGTTAACCAGTGTTTTCACTATTCATCAAAATTTGAATGTTTTCAGAAAAATACCAAAATTTCACCCTAGGCTAATTTTGGTATTCCGAATTCAAAAAAGAAGTCCCTTTTGAAAAATAAAAATTTCAAAATTTAAAAAAGTGGGTATTACTATTCATAACGACTAGTTTTAATAATATTTTAATAGCATATCGTTGTTTAGTGAAACTCGGTATTGCGTACAATACAAGCTATCGAGGAAGGTCGCGGTTGCGTGTAAAGCAAGCCAAGATATTGTTGTGTGTAGTGAAAGATTCCTTTGATGATTTATATAAAAACAAAATATTTCTCATAAAAGTCTCAGGTGTCGCATTCTACCCCCCTTAAAATGAATTTCACCCTTGAAATTCGTCACTTTGTAACTAATAGATGATGATACCTCTCCCTCATCATATCCTCAAGCTCCCATGTAGCTTCTTCTAATTGATGGTAACTCCATAAAACGTTCACCAAGCGAGTGGTCTTGTTCCGTAGGACTTTTTTGCTACGATCCAGAATCTCTATCAGATGTTCTTAATAGGAAAGATCTTTCTCCAGCGGTACAACTTCTGAGCTGAGTACATGTGAAGGATCAGGTATGTACTTTCTCAGAAGAGATACATGGAACACATCGTGAACTTGAGAGATATTTGGCGGATACTCCAATCGGTAAGACACCTTCCCAACACGATCTTGTATTTCAAAAGGACCAATATACCTAGGGCTCACCTTTCCCTTCTTTCCAAATCGCATTACTCTCTCCCAAGGAGATATTCATAAAAACACTTTATCACCCACTTCAAACTCTAGGTCTTTTCTTCGGTTGTCGACATAACTTTTTTGTCGACTCTCAGCAGCTCTAATGTGTTGTTGAATAGATCTGCCTTTTATGCCATATCATCAACAAGATCAAGTCCTAATAGCTTTCTTTCCCCAACATCATCCCATCAAGTTGGTGTCCTGCATTTCTTTGTATAGAGAGCTTCATAAGGAGCCATCTAAATACTGGAGTGAATGCTATTATTATAAGAAAATTCCACCAAAGGTAGGTATTGATCCCAACCACCTTTGAAATCCATAGAGCAAGCTCTCAATATATCTTCCAGAGTTTTAATTGTCCTCTCAGACTGACCGTATGTCTGAGGATGATATCTAGTGCTGAAACTCAACTCTGTATCTAGAGTATGCTGAAGACTTCGACAGAAATTAGAAGTAAACCTTGGATCCCAATCAGATATAATGGAAAGTGGTACTCCATGCAACATTACCACTTCTTTACATATATCATGGCAAGCTGATTCAGAGAGAAATCCTCTCTAATAGCAATGAAGTGTGCCAAATTTGTATGACGATCAACTATAACCCAGATAGAATTATTTCATTTGGATGTTTTAGGAAGTCTGCTGACAAAGTCTATAGTAATGTTTTCACATTTCCATTTGGGTATGGGTAATGGTTGTAACATCCCCTTAGACTTATGTGTCTTAGCTTTGACTTGCTGACAAACCAAGCATCGAGAGACATATTCAGCAACATCTCTTTTCATACCATCCCAGCATAAGTACTCTTTCAGGTTCATATACATCTTCGAGCTTCTAGGATGAATAGAGAATCAAGAACTATGAGCCTCATCCAGCATCTCCTTATTTAATTCTGGGATGGGAGGAACTGAAACCCGATTCCTGAACTTTATTATCCCATCACAATCAAGGTTGAATTCCGGAACATTTCTCACCTTCTTTTATAACTCTACATCTTCTTTCTGTGCCTCTTTAATCTTCACATGAATAGAGGGTTGAACATTCATTTTAGAAAGATACGATTTTTCCCCTTTCATTATAATTCCAAGATCCATCCTTTGTAAATCCATAAATATTGGATCTTTTGTGATCCTAATCATGGATAAGCTAGAATGGTCTTGTCGAATTAATTCATCTTCCACCTTGTTTTCTTTCCCAAGGTGGTAATGAATTGAGCAGTCGTAATCCTTAATCAGCTCCAACCATCTTCTTTGGCGCATATTCAGCACCTTTTGTGTGAAAATATACTTTAAACTTTTATGATCATTATAAATATCACACCTTTCTCCATAAAGATAATGCCTCCAAATCTTTAAATCAATGATTAACGCAGCTAACTCCAAATCATGAGTTGGGTAATTTTGCTCATGGATTTTCAACTGTCGTGAGGCATAAGATATCACCATATCATTTTTCATAAGAACACACCCCATCCCCTTCTTGGATGCATCACTGTAGATCACAAACCTTTCTCCTCTACAAGGTACTGTGAGTATAGGAGCACTGGATAACCTTCTTTTCAACTCCTTGAAGTTCTATTCTCATTCCTTCGTCCAGACAAACATAACTCCTTTTTGAGTCAACCTGGTGAGTGGATTAGATAATCATGAAAAATCATTCACAAAACGTCGATAATATCCAGCCAAACCAAGAAAACATAAGATCTCAGTTAATGTTTTTGGTCTCGACCATCATTCGATAATCACTATTTTTTCTGGATCTATAGATATCCTCGCTTTGGAGATTATGTGACCCAAAAATGCAACTTCTTGAAGCCAAAATTCACACATGGAAAATTTGGCATAAAGCTTCTCCTTTCTCAGGGTCTTCAATATAATTCTCAAGAGATCCTCATGTTTTTCCGTGATCTTTGAATAGACAAGAATATCATCTATAAAGACTACCACAAACAGATCATGATAGTCTCTAAAGAATCTATTCATCAGATCCATGAAGATAGCAGGGGAATTAGTAAGACCAAATGGAATCACTATAAATTCATAGTGTCCATACCTTGTACGGAAAGCCGTCTTTGGTATATCCTCCCTTTTGACCCTTAATTGATGGTACCCTGAACGAAGATCAATCTTGGAAAAGTATTGAGCTCCGCATAGTTGGTCAAATAAGTCATCAATTTGTGGGAGAGGATATTTGTTCTTGATAGTGATATTGTTAAGTTCTCGATAATCAATGCAGAGTCTCATTGATCCATCTTTCATCTTAACAAACAGAACTGGTGATCCCCAAGGTGACGCACTTGGGCATATGAATCCATTATCAAGATTATCTTGGAGTTGCTTCTTCAATTCCTGCAACTCAATTGGAGCCATTCCATAAGGTATCTTTGAAATAGGCAAAGAACCCGGTACGAGTTCTATTGAAAACTCTACTTCACGATTTGGTGGAAGACCCAGCAATTCCTTCGGAAAGACATCATCAAACTCCCATAAAATGGGAATATTCTTAATTGTGAGTTTCTCACCAACCATTTGAGATAAATAACCATCATTTAGTGGAATCAAGACCCATGAGATGGATGAAATTTCCACTGGAAGGTTGTGTTCATCCTTGCATTGATAGACGATCATAGATTGATCTGGAATATGAAATGTGACTTCTCTTATTTGGAAATTGATATGAGCTCTATATAAAGAAATCCAATCCATGCCACGAATCACATCAAATTCTACTATATGAAGGGTCAAAATATTTTCAGGAAGCACTTTCCCACAATCATCAATCGGAGATGAATTATGAACTTTTGATGTGACTGTTGTTCCACTAGGGGTTGTCACAGCTAACTCAACATCTAATTGCTGAGGTAATACGGTGATACCCTTAAAAAATCTTCATAAATAAAAGAGTGGGTGGATCCAGAATCAAATAAAACATTTTCTACTTTAGATTGGACGGTAAGTGTACCTTTCACCACTTCGTTATCATACACCACATCGCTGATAGAAATTTCATGTGACTTTCCTTTGCCTTTAGCATTAAGATTTTTTTGACGTAGATCATCATAAAAAACCCTTGGATTAGGTAATTGATTGGAATAATGCCCCATTTATTTGCATTTTTAACATTGAAGTGTAGGAGGTGCACTCTGTGTATTCATTTCTTTGTTCGCATCACTAGACATCTTCTTCCCGTCATTGCGGCATTCAAATGCCCGATGACCTTCTTTTCCACATTTGAAACATTTACTTGTCCCTTTAAGACAACTCCCTCCATGTTTTTTCCACACTTTGAGCATAAGGGAAAACTCATCTTCTTTTCAGTGTCCTCTTATGATTTTCCATTGAATTCCATTTTCCTCTTCTTATCAAACCCATATGACTAATGGGTTACTGTAATCTCCATCTCAAACTTGAGAGCACATTGAACAATTTCCTCGTAGCTATTGAAGTCCCTTATGGCTAACGCCCTTTGAAGACTTGGTTTTAAGCCACTAAAGAATTGATCGATCTTACTCTCAGGTTGGATAATAATACCATAAGCGTACCTTGCATGTCTTGTCATATTTGTTTCATAGGTACCAACAGATTCATCATCCTTTTTCTTCAGTTCAAGAAACTCCTGCCCCATATTTGTTTGAAGAATAAGAGGGAAGTAATTATTGAAAAATATGTTCTTGAACGCGTCACATTCAATGAATTTATTTCTTCCCTTTTCCTCATATTCTCAATAAGATTCCACCATTGATCATCATAACCTTCCCAACGATATACTTCTAATATGACTTTATCATGTTCGGAACATTGAAGAACTGAAAATATCTTTTCAGTGGTACTGATCCATTGTTCAGCCACTAATGGATCAGAAGACCCACTGAATGAAGGTGGACACTGCCTCATGAAGGATTCAACAGAATTTTTCTCCTTTTTTGCTCTTTTGGAAGTCCTGCATGATTCATAGCTTGAGAAATTTGTGTGGGCATGGCTACAAGATTTTGCATTCCAGCTCTGGTAACGTTTGGTTGCTCAGGGTGAAAATCATTGCATTTCCCGTCGCATTCTTCATTAACACGGTTTTTTCAGGTTCCATCCATTGACTAAAACCAAGAAGAATAATGTGAGAAACACTAATTATAATAGGAAAAACACATAATCAAGAATAAAAATTCACAAATAAGGTCTTATCATAGGTTGTTCATGGCCATTTTAAAAACACAAATATTGGGTTCTATGCTAAGACATATCCTTAGTTTTCTCACTAAGGATTTCACATCCTAGTTTCCAAAGGTTGACTATACCATTCCTCTGATACCAACTATAACGACCCATACTTTACATACATGGTTATTAAGTCAATATTGAATCATACTTATTAAAACATATAAAAAACCATGAAAGGAACGTATAGGTATAGTGTCTTTAGAAACTGGGAAACATAAACAACTGGTTTATAAATCATCTACGTTGCCTCCCATTTATTTCATCATATCTAGAGTCCCTTTTTGGAATATACTACTTAATAATCTTCTTCAAGACTTGGGGAACAAAAACATTCAAAAGGGTGAGCTCAAATACTCAGTAAAGGTAAAAAAAGAAATATAAATTACATCATATTCATAAGAACATATAATTTCAGAAATCTTAACCTGAAAAAGAGATCATAATTTCATAACATGGGATAAATCATAGTACTGAAATGTAATTACAATTATCATAACATAAAACATGAAACATTGTTTCATACACACATAATCATAGAGAATAATATCTTATTATTCAAGACTCATTTCCAAGACTATCTTAGTGGACAAAGTCCATTTCTGAACCGAGTTCACTCCTCGTTTCAGTCCTGTTTCACTGAACCGGATTAACCTGCCATTACAGCCATGTCATTCTCATGAGATATAAATCTTTACCCAATTCATTAGAGGGAGATATAGGTCCCACCCATCTCATAATTAAAACATTCTTATGTGTGCCACAAAATCATAAATCATACATCATAGCATAACCCACGTAATAAAATGGGAATCTTAAACATCATTCCATCATAACATAATCTATATAAGATAAAAGGACATCATAAAAATAATTCCATCATAACAAAATAAAATCAATGTAAAAATAGGGATAGAAACATGAACCTATATTATCTTAGATGGAAAATAATTTTGATAAAACATTTGAACTCCATTCTTGAGGAAAATATCCTTTCTACTTCAAAAACATTTTTCCATTCTTAACATGTCATACAATTTTAAAATAAAAGAATTTGATTAAAAATAAACTTTAAAACATCTAAATCAAGCTTCATGGAAATAATGTTCTATTAATCCATTCATTTCGTATAAGTTAAAAAAACATTCTTCTCGTACTTTGGTCGGAAAAGTGAAAAAGTACCTTGTACTAAAAACGACAAAAGATTCCTTTCATATCGTTTACTAAAAACTCACCAATGGGTAATATTGGATTTAAAAAATTGTAGTTGGATGGAAATAATATTAAATATTTAGGAAACATGGATGTTGATGATAAATATTCCCCAGTAAATTCTGAAGTATAAACAATCTCAGATAAAAATGAGACTGTGAGATTTTCCCTTACCTTAGTTCTGATTTCCTTCAAAAGTGTCTAAACCTCCTGTATAATGATTTAAATAATGTCATTGACTTATTCCAGAATCATACTCATTGTTATGATATCATATATGGTCATATTCTTAGCTTCTTATTAGTAATATTTCATTGCTACTTGTTATTCGGGTGTTTATTACTTTTTGTTCTCATGTGTGTTTTGTCGAAAAAATTCTTATTCTTATTTATAGGTTATAGATACCTCATTTACATAATGGTATTAGTGTAATATATATCATATTTATTCACTAAATTCATTTATGTAATCATTATGCAATGAAAATCATTTAGAATGAGTCGCATCACATCGTGGAGACGGTATTCTGTACGTACGCACGAGCGATGATATCGTTCCCATGATCGTCGAATTGTATTGGAGTGTATATATACTATTTCAGAATCAATATCACTTCACAATAATCATATATAGTTATTATTTACACCATTATACCCATACAAGTATGGTGGTGGTGGAAAATTGATTACACCATGGCGTGGAGATGGTATTCCGTATGTACGCACGCGCGGTGATTTCGTTTTCCGTAGGATGGATAGATGGTGAAATAGGGTTGTTTCATACTAATAATAACATATAAGTATATGAGTGATATTTATGTTATTACTTCATAATGAAACAACTAAATAAGAATAATTTGAATATGAAATAAAGTTGAAAGAATCGGTAACAGACATTACCTCTTATTTGAAGCGCCTCTTTGAGACCTCCTTTTAAGGCACTAAAACTGGTCTTTGAAGAAGACGAGGACCTCTAGGATGTTTCTAGGGAAGTGGATAGGAGAACTTGGCAGGTTTTGGCCGATCTTGAAGGCTCAATGTGGTGTGAGGAAGAGAGTAAGGAGGTGACCTTTTATAAGGGAGGAGAGGGGCACCTTAGGAAAAACTAAAAATATTATTTTATTATATAGTCATATTCAGTTTTTAATAGCTCCAAATTTATTTA
Source organism: Viscum album (assembly GCA_963277665.1). Taxonomy (NCBI): domain Eukaryota; kingdom Viridiplantae; phylum Streptophyta; class Magnoliopsida; order Santalales; family Viscaceae; genus Viscum; species Viscum album. The sequence continues at coordinate 2,076,663,056 of OY728143.1, read as the reverse complement.
TTTCGAAACTAAGGTGGGGATGGGTCTAAATCCTCTCATCCAATAGAATTTAGACAAGTTTATGTTTCTATTTTAACCTTATCATTTAGATTTATCTTTAAGGTAGATAATTTAACTTTTACCGTGTCTTCTTGTTTTCTTACACTATAAGGTTAATAATCTTACTATAAAAAGCCAAAAGCACCCCAAGTTGTTTATTATTAATATATATAACTTTATCTAAGTCATTTTGTCGATTCTTATATTTTTAGGAATAAAATAACAATTAATAATATAATATTTGTTTGAAAAACTATTTTATGTCAATTTTGACACTATTTGGTAATTGATATTTGTGAAACTCATAACAGAATTATTATTTCAAAAAAAGTTATTTAAATAAATACTAACATGTCATATTAACATATAATTTTATTTTAATTCATAAAAAGTCTCAAATTACATTATTTGGGTATTTATAACAACAATTATGTCATTATTTCATTAATAAGATAATTACTACATCATATTTGTGTCATACATAAATTAACTTTTTCAATTAATAAAAATTAAAAATAAAATACAATTCTGTAGGAAATCGTTTTAGCATTCTAATTAATAGTTATAGTCGAATTTATCTTTTGTATAACCCAATATTAAAAATTATTTAGTGTTAAACTTTCATTTTAACTATTTTAACCCTTCGTTAAGTAAATTAATAATAAAAATCCATGTGGGCCTAAATGGTCAACATTTATTCCTAAGGTTGTTTTTGGTAGAATTAAACTTATACAATAGAATTATGACATGTGTTAGGGTAATAAAAATAACATTTTTACCCTTAAATACCCTATTTACTTTTAACTGTGGTAAAAAAAGTAAAAAGTTACTATTCACCAAAAATTATTTTCATCTCATTGAACCAAATTTTAGAACTTGATATTAACTGTGTCTCTCGGATTTTCGATATTCCACTCATAGAAACTGTTAAATTAAGTTTTATGAAAATTTCCAAACTCTCCTAGGAGGTGGGTAAAAGACGGTGAAAAGTTCAATAAAATTTTTATATATCTAAAATTATTATAAAATCACTCCAATGAATTACCTTGAACTTATAAAGGTATTATGTATCAATTTTGACCTAAAATAAATTTAAATAAAATAAATAATTATTTAAATAAAAAGTCGGTTTTTAAATAGTAACCTAGTGTTTTCACTATTCATCAAAAATTGAATGTTTTCTGAAAAATACCAAAATATCACCCTAGGCTAATTTCGATATTCCGAATCCAAAAATGAAGTTCGTTTTGAAAAATAAAAATAAAAAAATTTCAAAAAGTGGGTATTACTATTCATAACGGCTAGTTTTAATAATATTTTAATAGCATATCATTGTTTAGTGAAACTCGGTATTGCGTACAACACACGCTATCGAGGAAGACCGTGGTTGCGTGTAAAGAAAGCCAAGATAATGTTTTGTGTAGTGAAAGATTCCTTTGATGATTTATATAAAAAAAAAATTTCTCATAAAAGTGTCGGGTGTTACACTCATAGATGTCGAATTCTCTAATCGCAAACAATTTTCAAAGACTCGGCTTTAGTCCACTAAAGATGTGATCCAAATTACCTTCGGTGTTCATGAAAAATCCAGAGACGTACCATTCAAGCATTCTAAAGTTTGATTCATATTCCACGATGGACTCATCTTCCTTCTTCTTAGGTCCAAGGAACATTCTTTCTATCTTAAGATGGAGGGTTTGAGGAAAATATTTGTTGAAAACAACCTCTTGAATTCCTCCCAATCTATGGAATCAATTTAATCTTGGGACTTTTTATTCTTGATTAGTGTCCACCACTAATCAGCATCCCCATCAAAACGATAGAATATTAGTACAACTTTCACTTCTTCTGAGCACTGGATGACATAGATAATATTTTCAATAGAGTTAATCCATTGTTCTGTGAGGATGGGATCGGAAGACCCGCTAAACATGGGAGGCCTTTTCCACATGAAGGATTCAATGAAAACTTGATCTTTCCTTGGAGGAAGGGGACGTTCCACCTGATTCAAGTTATAATTCGAAACTCAATCCAATTGAACAAGTAGTGCCATGATGTTTTGAGCACCCGATTCCATCACATCAGGAATGTCATCAGGTAAATAATCACATTTCATATCACATTGGTTGCTGGAACGTGTACTTCAATTTACAGCCATTAACAATGAAAAAGAACGTATAATTAGAGGTCTTGAATAATTTTATATTGAGAATAAAAAAACATTGAACATAAAATTATGAACTTATAAAGAAGAAGTATATCATGACTTGAGATTACTTAGGTTTATATCTAGGTCATCCTCAATCTATTTCATAACTTCAATTCTTATGGCTTTCTTTTTGTCCCTAAATAATGGTTTTTACTAAGCTCGTGAATCTACCGAAGCATATCCCCCAGGAGTGTCATAACAAAGAGTGCAGCAAGGCCTGTTGTCCTGAACCAGTTCCCATTCAAGTCTAGCTCAAAGTAGTGTTTTCGGGTTTTACCCCTAGATACCTCTATTCCAGAGCCGCCTCTACCTACTCGTACCAAGACAGGGAAGTATTTTCCTGATAAACCACTTACTCTTGAATCACCAAAATTTAAGACTGTTTTCTTATACATAGTCTCATCCTTAAGGTTCCCACTAAGGTGTTCTATTCCTAATCTACAAAAATAAAGAGACCATGCTCTGATACCAACTATAGAGAACTGAGCGTTTTACATAAATCATTTCATGAATTTTATCATAATTAATCATCAGAATACTAGCCAAGGATCGTTATGTCTAGTGTCTTGGAAGATTATGTACATATAACATAAGACATGGGGAAAACAATTCTTTATTGAATCTCCATAAATATCTTCTAAATTAATTTGAGCACTTACATCTACATAGGGTACCATAGGGAACACATGAACAAAGGGATGAGCTGAAAATCCCTGTAAGGGAATGAACATAAAGATACATCTCAAGCACATGAGTTAGGAGGCATGACATAATGATATCCAAAGCATGAAACTCATAAAATCATTTAATATAAGCATTCAATCATACAAACATGGAATCATATAAATGTGGAAGAATCATAAAACATTTCCTTTGTAAGGTTCAAGGCTAACCGCCAATCCCGTTTCACATCACATCTCATGAGACTTATCCTTAACCAATTCATTAGAGTGCTATCTGGGCACACCCATCACAAAATTTTCATGAATATTCTTTCCACATAAATATTATTACAAAATAAATATTCTATCCACATGATTAATCATACATAATCAATTTTTCATAAACATAAAGTTACCCATGGAGAGAATTGGGTACCACAATCATGACATAAATCATAACCAATGAGTGTATCATGAAAGTGTCCATGAAATAAAGGGATTAGAACATAAATGGACGTTCAGAAGGTAATATAGGTATATAAAAAGGTAGGGGGTAACAAATATAAGTGACATCACATAAGAAAAGTATTTGAGATACATTAGCAATAAAAGATTTTTGTGTGGTTTTAAGAAAAATACTATAGAGATTTTAAAATAGTAAAGAATACACACTTTTATATAAAAAAAATTGAACCACGAATTTTATCATAATAAAAATACTTAATTTACAAAGACAATGGTGTCTTAAAACAAAAGATAGAGTGAACATAAAATTGGGTAAATGTTTCGGAAGTTCCTTTAAAACGAGTGTGCTTATTGGGAAGTATCGATGAGAGATTCATATAAAAGCATGTATATCCCCGAAATAGAATGCGATATGGATCTTGGAAAATTATTTTTGATCATATAAAAAGAATTTGTATGTTCTACATAAAAATAAAAGACAACTAGATTTTTGTAAAAATAATGATAGAGAAACCCGAAGGAGTAATGGAAGTTCGGGTAGAATCCATTATGGTTTATCAGCATGTTATCAGGTGTAACTAAGAGGGCTTGATGAGAGAGTTAATGGGTTTATCATCATGTATAAAACATTAATCCAGTATGGGGAAGGTGAATAAACATACACCATCACTTGGTATTACACAAAAATTCATAGAATAGAGAACAATCTTGATTAAGAGTGAAAAAGAGTGGATCCCTTACCCTAAATCCAATGGTGTTCTCCACTTGTTATTAACAACCTGAATAAAAAAATTAGTCTTATTAGTTAAAAATACCATAACCTCTTATATATTCAATTTATTTGTTATAAATCTTTTTAGTTCATTCAAATCCTTTTTGATTAGTTACAATGTTCAATTTCATTGTTCGGGCTCGTTTGTTTACTTGGCTTTAAAAGACCGATTCACTTATATTCAAGTTTGGATTATATGCAAGATAAAAGTGGTTTTCCAGAATGGTAGTTATATTAATTAGTTAATATCCAGGAGATTTTATGGTTTTAATTTTAATTAGGTTACTTAAAGTGAAGTCTAATTATTATATAAATAACCATAGTGATAACCGTTTTTGTTAATCGGTGGATTTTATTACAAAGAATGTGTTTTGCTTTATAACTTATTTCCATTTTTACCAAAGGATTATAGATCCTAAAATGGGATATATTAAAAATATAATAATCTAGTTCAACCATAACACAAATGTTTTTATTACCATAATTAAAGATAATAACAGAAATTGATAAATCATGGTCCTTGAATGTGCTAAATTAGCATATCTCAAATGGTACTTTCATTTCATTCAAATAAAAGGGTGGGAAAATGACAAAAGATAATGAAATATACCACTAGAATAAAGAAATTCCAGTAAATTTATTTTATTGTATTTATCATTCTATTATGGTGAAGGGGGTGAGGAAATAAATAAAAAAGAAAAAACATTAAAGAAAAGAAGAAATTGGGAAGAGGAATTTACCTCTTAAGACTTCCTCCATTGAGAACCTCTTAAGGGGTGTGGTTTTGTTATTTTGAGGAGGCATATAGATATTGGACTTAAGAAGGATCCTGGGGAGTGAGTTGGGCTGAATAATCAAAAGGCAGAAGGCTTGATAGGAGTGGAGAGAAGAGGGAGTGAAGGGGGTTTTTATCACGGAGAGGAGAGATTTCATAATATTATAATCATTAATTTATTATTTCCTCCAAAGAAAAGGAATAGTAAGTATTCCATGACCAAGAATAGTTTTTTTACCACGTGATCCCGAACCAAGGTTTATTAAATCAGCAGAACATCATCGATGACTCAATTAATCCATTATTTAGCATTTATTGTGAATTATTGGATTCTACTTTTCATAAAAAATTCATGTATTTTGGAAAATTCCCAATAATTCAACCTAACCATTTTTTGATGTGTTGAATTCAAAAAATTAATTATATTTTTCAAAAAAAAATTCTAAATATGAATATTTTAATATTTATTTAAAATAATAATTTATTATCAAAACCAGTTTTAAAACATTCATTAACTTATTCTAAAAAATAGGTATATCGTACTTCCAACAGGAATATTATTTTTATACCACCATAGGATAGGTTAATATTCATTAGGGAATTTTAATATTCATAAGGTTATGTTACAATTCATTAAGGATGGTTACTATTCAAAAAAATTATGTTTTTCATATCAGACTCCAAATAACTTACTGATTACAACTGTGAATGCCTGATTTTCGAAATTCCAAACACAGATGTGACAAACTTAGGTTTAAAGGTCACTTAGAACATAGTAGTTCATTATTTTTTGTTTTCATGTGATTTTATGACATACTTATGAGAAGGTAATTTTCATTGAAAAACATTGGGTCATTACAATCACACCCTTGGCCAAATGAAATAGCACAACAATAATAAATGAATCTGTATACATATCTCTTTAAAATCATTGAGTGAAGTCCTATATATATACATAAAGATAATAGAAATGTCTAGAAATAGTTTGATCATGAAATCGATCTCTTGTTGTGGGAGTAATGCTACCACCTCTTCCTGAAGAACAAAAATGTACTATTCTATGACACTGGTAAACATCTACTACATAACCGCCGATGAGTTCAACATCATGAAATACATTAAATATAACATGGATATAACCTGAATCTGACCTTCCAAAGGGCCATACTGTCCAACAACCACTAATGGTTTTTTATCTACCTTGAATAACACCACTTTCCTCTTAAATAAATCCACAACATCCCACACTGAATAAAACCAATCCATATAGAGGATTACATCAAATGGTTGTATTACAAAACTTATTAAATCTATCTAAGAGTGGTGCTTCCCCAGATCTAGCTCACAATCCCTTAATACTTCAAACAAGTCAGCTCCACCTACAACTAATGTAGTCAATGCTTAGGTCACTAGAATCCTCTCTACCTAAATTCTCATGGCATGAAAAAACGAAGGTGATATGAAGTTGTGTTTTTCTCCTGAATTAAATAATTCATGTACCCAAGTAGAAAACCCACATAGGTTACCAAAACTGATGTCTGGAATGCATGGATCTTGGAACACTAATGAATGATGCTTACCAAAACCTACTCCAGGGCCTCTCTATCCACATTTACAACCACCTACATGATCACACTATACTCTCTATGGATGGGGAGAATCTTGGGTCTATCCTCTTCTTACACCATCTTCTCATTACTGATCCAAAACTAGTGCAACCTTTTTCCAATTTCATGGATATAACTTTCTCAAATGAAAAACATTGAGAGGGACCCCTGGAATTTGATGACTGCATAGAATGTTCTTGAAATATCAATGCAGATGACCTTGAATTCCAATGAAAAATAAATTTCTGATCCCTTAGCATAGCCCTGGGATATGTTTCTCTAGAAAAATGTGAAATTGTGGGTTGGGATATACCGTAGTCATAATGATAACACTTCTACGCTAAAAATCAGGAACCCCATGTAAAGACCTGGACGTTTCAAGGAAAATTTTTTCATAAATTCCTTGTAATTTTATGAGTCCACAGTTTCTGACAGCGCCCAATTCTGAGGCCCGGAGTGCCAGGAATCATTTTTTGATGTTTTGTTCAGGTACGTTCAGTAAACGTACTTGTGGGTTTTTCTATCTTTTGAACCGGTGCTCGAAATTAATATCTGAGGACACAGATGAACTAACAGCATGGGTATTCTCTTAAGGGGACCACTATCGTAGTTTCATTTGGATGAGATAGGATGTTATAAATTGGGGTTTCTTATAAAAAATTACATATTGAATAAAAATTTATGTGTAACACATTTTTAATTGGTGGTGGTTATTTAATCCATAGAGGAGTTGGAGGTGGGCCACACACCCCACATAACCTCCCATGAGAGGATAATTTGTGGTGTGTCCCACATAAGCATCTAACCCATCAACTCCCCCTTTAACTCCCATGAACCCCCTTTTACTCCTAAACCCTCCACCTCTCCTCTTTTATTTGTAAACTCTCCACATTCCACCATCCTCCCATGAATGTGACAACACACTCTAAATTAATGAGAAATTAATTTATCAGCTCCTCTAAAATTTGAATTAATTTTAAATTCTTATCGAGAATAAAAATAATATCACAGATATTATTTTTGGGTTTCACATATTGTGTTGGGAGAGATTTTGAGAATAGAGAGGGTTTTCTTCCAACGAAGAACAATTTCCTCTCTCGATGAAGAACGACGACACCCATGAACAACGCCCATATTCTTTCTTCTTCCTCTGCCCCAAGTGTGAAGATGCCACCTACGAAGAACATCTCCAATGTCTTTCCCTCCAACATTGAAGGAATGAAGTTCGTCTTCTGCAACACCTGATTTCTGCGACGCCTATCTTCCGCAACTCGTAGACATGCAACGTACCTTTAATCGAGGTAGGGGGTTTGTATAATTTTAAGTGAATAAAATTATATCTTGTTATTGATGAATTCATAGATTGTCTTCGGCCATTTGATATCACCTAATGCAGAGTGCGTCGGCCGAACAAACACTTCCCAAAGACCCTTCGTTGGTTCGTGTTTATTTTAGCAATGGCGACTGGAGGTGGCGTTGACTGGAAGCGGTGGCCGCGTACCGTCCGCGTGGGGGAAAATTGTGGGCCGCTCGGGCTGAAGAATCGACCTGCAATAGCCGGCCGGACTGGTGAACCGCGACACCTGCAGGTACAGCACGGAGGAGGTGTGGCCCACATCCACGGGCCGCTTGCTGGACGAACTGGCCAGCTACGGCCGGCCGGGCAGAAGACCGCGATGCCTCTTGGCACCGCGCTGTGGAGGAACCACAACCCGCTTCCATGGGCCACATGGTGGGTAAACCGGCCGGCCGCCTGCCGGCCAAGATGAAGAAAACTGCGACGCCTATGTGTGCCACATACGGAGGAACCACGTACCGCAACCACGGGCCCTCTCCCAGGACAAAATAGGCCTGCTTCGGCTGGTGGGGCAGGATGGAGGGGTGGCACCGCTCGGTATCGCCGGGCAAGCCGAACTGGCCCGCAACCGCGGCCCAGGTCCGTGGGTGGGCCGTGCCACACAAGGCCGTGCTGACCACCTACCCAGGTCAGAACCGCAGGGCCAGGTCCCTGGATGGGCTGCGTTCCACCGAGTCGGGCCGGACCAGCCAAACCGAATCGGTCCGACCCGCCAGCCCACTAGGCTTGACGGGCCGGGCCCATTTCACATAAACGCGAATATCTTCTAGAACTCACATCTAATGAACGCGTCTTCTATGAAACTGGGATCCTCGCGAGGAGAAGGTCATTTTTCTAAACTATAAGTGTGTTTTGGACAACTCTGTAAAATAGTCGGGTTTGAACGAGGGTAATTCCAACTAGGCCCTTAGAACGGAAAAGCCAATAACTCTCACACCGGAAATCCGATTGATGCGTCGTCTTTCATTTTGGGTTCCTTTTGATGAGACTAAACTTCAGGATACATCAAATATGGACTTCATGATAGTTGATGTATCGGCCCCCTTTGCTCGAGAAGCATACCCTCCCGGAATCGAGCATGTTGTGTGCAGGAACCCTAGAGCTGGTTGTTACTACAACGACTACTGTACTAGGATCCTCCGTGGGTTCGGCAATGACGACTACTATATGGGGATCCTCCATGGGTTCGACAGCGACCACTACTATAATGGGATCCTCTATGGTTTCGACATTGATGACTTCTGTTCTTGTATCCTATATGTGTCCGACAGAGTAGCTGGTCTTGTCTTATGTGTGGGTCCGACAGCTTAGCTGATCTAGTATCTTGTGTGGTTCTGACAGCTTAGATGAATGAGTGACTACATCTAATCATCCCTATCTCTATATGAATGATGTATAACTATGTGATCTGAGTCGAGAATTTCAATCATTATCATCGATGTGATTGACTTTACTTCTTGTGTCGACTAGGTTATGCTTGGGCTAGAGAGTTATAGCCCAAATGAGATTGATGGCGTAGGTATATGTATGGGCATATACCTATGTAGAGTTGATTGACACTTCGGGATTGTATCTTTCTTCTGTTGTTTATCCTTTGTGGATTCTAGGAGACCTTCGGGGGTCTCGGGGTCTCTACTGAGTATCGTTACATCCAGCCCTGCATGGGCTATTCCCAAACTTCATTGTGTTGGTTGCAGACGACGAGTATCATTGATTGAGGTAGAGACTTTTGGAGTTGGATGGTACCCGGAGGTGGACCACTTAGCGTGACATATACGGAGCGGAAGGACGAACTTGAGGTTGAGAGTAGGCCATTTGTACCCACCCTTTAGGTGGGATTTATGGAGGACGACTTAGTAGTTGCTATTTACTTTTCTTCACTTGTACTTTACTGTGGGGCTTGTATTTCTGGCCCCTTTCCTTTCAGCACATTCTCTTGTATAAAGTTTTACTAAGTGTTTATTTTCAGTTGTTGCCTCTACTGCTTTTGTTCAGTCTGTGTGTGTTTCTTAGAGGTTAAAAAGGAAATGACTTCCCTTTTTATAAGGTTTACGCCTTTGGTCCTAGTCTCCATCCCCTAGCCTATGAAAGGCAGGCTTGGGGTAGTCACGGCATGGGCCCTGAGGAGGGGTCCTGAGAAATTTGTATTAGAAGAGTCGGTTCTACTGCAGAACTCATGACTCTAATCTTTATTTTCTGTGAAGAAATAGTGTTAAAATTATTCAGTGTGGTTTTCAGTCTCGAGAGTCCAGTGTTGGTGCGGCGACCGACATATCCATACACCAGGACCCTAACCACTGATTTCCGACTCAGTGCGTGAAAACACTGATTGCATGTGTGTTTCCTTCGAAATAGTTTTCTTTGTGATTACTTTGTGTCAGCTCACCAGGTATACTGTTTTAACCATGCCACACATGTTTCTTTGTAGGATGACCCCACCAAGTCAGCCAGTTAGGGTTACGAGTTACGTATGAGATGGTAGCCCACTAAGAGACCAGTCCTTGGTGCAGGTCCCCATCAAAGTAGACAAACCAGTGGTACCACTACCAGTTAAACCACTGATAGCACCAGCTCCGGCAGTAGAGTGTACACGCCGCTTGAGTGCGTTGAACGAGTTCCAACGCCAGAGGCCGCCTAGGGTTCGGGGAGATACGGACCCATAGAAAGTTAAGGATTGGCTGGTGGCTGTCGTGAGTGTTTTTAGATTTGTAGGGACACCAACAGACCTTATGATAATCCTTTCTGCGAGTCTCTTGCTCGCAGCAGCAGGTAAATTGTGGAGCCTGATGCTCCACGTGCATGATGAGGCATCATTACTTTGGACAATCACCGAGAGTATCTTAAGCTCATACTATGTTCCAGCCACCCTTCGTATGGTGCAGATTCAAGATTTAATTTATCTACAGTTGGGAAACATGAGAGTAGCTCAGTACTCAGCGAGGTTCACCGACCTCTCATTCTACTCCACGGATATGATACGAGACCCGTTCTTGAGGGCTCAGACCTTCGACCAGGGACTCAGGCATGATATCAAGGCTTCAATGATTCCCGTCAGCATTCTGACATAGGCGGGGGTGCTGGAGCGCGCCCTTCTAGTGGAGAGTTTTATCGCTGAGCAGTCACCAGCAGCAAGAACCACCCCAGGACAACACGTAGTGGAGTCTTCTGCAACCGAAAATAGACGGTTGACACAGTGGTCCAAGAGGACCAGGCCATCAGGTGGGGGACCACAAGATACAGTTTCGTTTGTGTGGGGCACAAGAAACATAGCCTGCCATACCAAGGGCAGGCAGTGCTATGCATGTGGCGGGTAGGGTCACATGGCTCGAGACTGCCCGACCTTCCATGAAGATGAGCAGCAGACTGTAGAGGGACCTCCCACGAAGAAGAAGAGGTCTGACCGTGGTCTTCCACCGGGAGTAGGCAGACGTGGCTGAGGAGCTGGCCTAGCATCGGGTGGTGGACGACATTTTGAGGCACTACCACCCCCACCACTAGGAGGTCCACCCCAACCACGGGGAGCTGGTGGAAATAGGGAGGCTCAGCTCCAGGAAGTCAAGGCCTACTATCATGGTGCACCTATGATGATTTTAGGTACTATCTGTGTCTACTCCACCCTTGTTGCAGTAATTATAGACCCAAGTGAGAGTCATTCTATTATCATTGCTACCCTTGTTCGGAGCTCAGAGATTCTGACGGAGCTGTTGGCTCGATCCATACGGCTAGAGACTCTTACGGGAGCAGACTCGACAATTACACACTGGTTTCAATAGTGTGAGATTACTCTAGAAGGCAAGAGCTTTGGATGGGATCTTCCTATAGTGGCATCGAGGCCTTACGATGTCATCCTGGGTATGGACTGGTTATCCACAGTTCATGCTCAAATTGACTGTATTAGGCACAATGTGTGGTGTGTCCACATGGATGGGACTAGGTTCACCTTCACTGTAGAGAAGGGAGCCTTTGTAGCGCAAGATGGACTTATGCAGAAGAGGGGGCAACCGATCCTATATCACTTGGCTAGTCTCATCCTCAGAGCAGTTGATGTGCGGAGTCCGGGTTTTCTTGTTGTGGTGGATCAGTATGCGGATGTTTTCCCTGACGATGTTCCAGGATTACCTCCTCATAGAGAGGTATACTTATACATTGATTTGTACCTAGAGATAGCACCAATATCTACTCCAGAATATTAGATTGCTCATGTCATGCTTCATGAGATGTGGGTACAGTTAGAGGACTTGTAGTGAAATGGATTTATCCGACCTTGTGTTTCACCCTGGGCATCTCTGTTTTTATTCACCAAGAAGGCGGATGGGATCTTGCGACTGTGTTTCAACTACCATCGCCTGAATTAGGTGAACATGAAGAACAAGTACCCACTCTCGAGGATTGAAAACCTATTTGATTAGCTCAAGGTCGCACAATGGTTCTCGAAGGTAGACCTCAGGTCAAAATATAACCAGCTCAGAGTTCAAGATGAGGATTGCTTGAAGACGGCCTTCAGGTGTTGGTATGGCCAATATGAGTTCTTGGTTATGCCCTTCGGTGTAACCAATGCACCATCAGTGTTCATGAGTCTCATGAACATGATATTCTAGCCTTACCTCGATCGATTTGTCATAGTCTTCATAAACAACATACGTATTTACTCGCTACTGAGGAGGAGAATGCCTATCAGTTCTATGTAGTACTAGACACACTCCGAGAGAAACGACTTTATGGAAGTCTATTGAAGTTCCAGTTCTGGATTTGAGAAGTTCACATCATGGGACACGTCATCTCGGAGGCTAGAGTTTCAATGGACCCAGTGAAGATCAATGAAGTAATTTCTTGGGAGCCACCCAGGAGTGTCGTGGAGGTTCATATTTTTCTAGTTCTGGCTTGGTACTATCAGAGATTTGTTCCAAACTTTTCCAGAGTTTCAGCACTACTTTCAACATTGACGAAGAAAGGGAAACCCTTCGTGTGGTCAGAGAGATGCCAGCAGAGCTTTCAGGAGATGAGGCAGACATTGACCGGTGCGCCCATCATGAGGCTACCAGAGGAGGGCATTGGGTACATAGTTTACTGTGATGCATCAGAGACCGGACTCGGGTATGCCCTGATGCCGGATCAAGCCATGATCACGTATGGTACATGAAAATTTAGACAACATGAGTAGAACAATGCTACCCATGACCTGGAGTTAGCAGTAGTGGTCTTTTCCTTGAAGATGTGGTGACACTATGTGATGGGAGAGCTCTTTACAATATACTATGACCACCAGAGTCTTAGGTATATCTTCTCAAAGAAGGACTTCAACATGAGACAACAGATATGGCTTGAGTTCTTCCAGGACTATGACTTCAAGATAGTATATACTCTTGGGAAGGGGTAGGTTGTAGCAGATGCTCTCAGCAGGAGATCAGGCATTAAGTTGCTAGGAGAGGTGATAGAGAAGCTTGCCGCATTGCATATATCCTTTTTGGATAGAGATGGAGCAGCCTTTCTTCAGTCTTTAATAGTCACTCCACTTCTTCAGCGAGTCACAGAGCCACAACTTGTGGAAATTGACTATGAGATGCGACTTGCTCATATACCATCAGGGTCGTCACCTGATGGGTTTTCTGAAGGTTGGGATCACGTCCTCCTCTTTAGAGGATGTAGCATGGTACTATTTTCATTACATGAGGAGGTGTTGAGGGAGTTCCACACATCCCCTCAAGCGGTACATCCAGGAGTGGTGAAGATGTATCAGGACCTCAGATGATGGCATTGGTGGCTGGGTATGAAGAAAGCAGTAGCATATTTTGTCTCTTGATGCCTCACTTGTCAGCAAGTGAAGGAGGAGCATCGAGTTTAAGCATGCTTGGTTCAGCACTTTGAGGTTCCAGAGTGGAAGTGGGAAGTGATATCCATGGATTTCGTGTTGGGACTTCCACGTACATCCAGAGGACATGACTCTATATGGGTGATCGTAGACCGACTCATCAAGTCGGACAACTTCTTACTGATCAGAGATAAAGGCTTTATAGAGAGCTTGGGATGTCTGTACATTCATGAGATCGTATGGATTCATGGTTTTCCATCAACTATCATCTCCGATCAAGATTCTCGTTTCACTTCTTGGCTATGGAAGGGGTTATATGAGGCTTTTGGCACACAGAATTTCATGAGCACCACCTTCCATCCTCAGAAGGATGGTCAGACTGAGTGGACCATTCATATTCATGAGGACATGCTCTGTTCATGTGTCCTTGACATTGGTCACAGGTGGGAGGATCACTTTCCCTTGGTGGATTTTTCATACAACAACAGCTACCACTCCACCATCGGGATGGCAGCTTACAAGGCAATGTACGATTGACCATGCAGATCACCTCTGTGCTGGACTGACCTAGGGGAGTCAGAACTTGTAGGACCATAGATGGTTCAGGCTATGACAAAAAAAGTGATGATCATCAAGGAGCGGATGAAGACTTCATAGAGTAGACAGAAGTCTTATGATGATAGAAGACGGAGACCACTGGAGTTTGAGGATTGTGACCACATCTTTCTATGGGTCTAACCACTACGGGGTATATAGAGATTTTTTCGAGGTAGAATGTTATCTTCGCGATTCATCGGACCTTTCCAGGTTCTTAGCAGAGTAGGTGAGGTGACTTAACTCCTATCCCTTCCACCTCAATTGCATCGAGTGCATGACGTATTCCACGTATCTCAGCTGAGCAGATATGTGCACGACCTATCCCACATCATCGACCACAAGGATCTTGATATCGATGATGGGGAAACATTCTTGGAGGTTCAAGGGGAGATTGAGGATCGATAAGAGTAGGTTCTGCATGGACGGTCGATTCCTCTAGTGCATGTTCGTTGGAAGCATGAGAACCTCCAGGAGAGAACATGGGAGAGAGAGGCTGAGATGCATGCTCATTACCGACTTTTGTTTCCCTAGTGTGTGTTGTAGCTTTACGGGGATGTAAATCCCTGAGGTGGGGGTAATGTAAAGACCCTGAAATTTTAAGGAAATTTTTTTATTAAATTATTTGGAGTTTTTTGAGTCCGCAGTTTTCCGACGGTGCCTGATTATAAAGCTCAGTGTGCCTGGAATCAATTTCTGAAGTTTTGTTCGGGTAAGTTCAGTAAACGTATGTGCAGGTTTATATATTTTTTGAACCGGTGCTTGGAATTGAAATCTTACGACACCGATGAACTTGCAGTGCCAGTATTCACTTAATGGGACCATTACTGAAGTTGTGTTTGGTCAAGAGTGGATGTTATAAATTGGGGTTTCTAATAAAAAAATTGATGTTTGAACAAAAATTTATGTGTAACACTTTTTAAATTGGTGGTGGTTATTTTCTCCAAAGTGGAGTTTGAGGTGGGGCCCACACCCCACATAACCTCCCACGAGAGGATAATGTGTTGTGGGGCCCACACAAGCACCTAACCCCTCAACTCCCCCTTTAACTCACATGAACCCCCTTTAACTCTTAAACTCTCCACCTCTCCTTTTTTATTTGTAAACTCCCCACATTACACCCTCCTTTCATGAACGGCCACCACACTCTCAATTAATGAGAAATTAATTCATTGTATCCCCTAAAATTCGAATTAATTTCAAATTCGTATTGAGAATAAAAATAATAGCAATGCAATTATATTTGGGATGGCACATATTGTGTTGGGAGAGACTTGGAGAATAGAGAGGGTCTTATTCCAAAGAAGAACAACTTCCTCTCTCGACGAAGAATGTTGATTCCCACGAGGAATGCCCATATTCTTTTTTTATTCCTCCGCTTCAAGGGTGAAGATGCCGCCAATGAACAAAATCGCCAATGTATTTCCCTCCAACGTTGACGGAATGACGTCTGTTTGTCGTGACACCTGATTTCCGCGACGCCCACCTTCCGTGACTCGTTGACGTGCAACGTACCATGAATCGTGGTAGAGGGTTTGTATAATTTCATGTGAATAAAATTATATCTTGTTCTTTATTAATGATTGGATTGTCTTCATCCATTTTATATAGCCTAACCGGAAGGGCACGGGATGAACGGATACGGCCCGAAGACCCTCCGTTGGTTCGTGTTTATTTTAGCAATGATGACTGGAGGTGACAGTGACAGAAGGCAGCGGTGACCGTGCACCGGCCGCGTGGGGGAAAACCGCGGCCCTTAATCGCGGCCCTCTCGGGCTGAAGAACCGGACGACTATGGCTAGTAGGGGTGGTGAACCATGGCAAAAACAGGTTCCACATTGAGGAGGTGCGACCCACATCCACGGGCCAGTTGTTAGACGAACAGGAAGGCTATTGCCAGCAGGTCAAAAGACTACAAAGCATGTTGGCACCATGTTGCGGAGGAACTGCGGCCTGCTTCTCCACACTGCTCGGCAGGCGAACCGACCTGCCGCCTGCTCGTCGGGCTGAAGAAAACCACAGAAGATATGGGCGAAGCCTGTAGAGGAACTACGACATGCAACCGCGGGCCACTAACTCCGAAAAAAACCCTCCAGCTTCACCCGGCTGGGCATCAAGGAGGGGAGGCGCCACTCGGCACCGCCGGGCGAGTCGAACCGGCCCACAACAACGGGCCGGGTCCGCGGGTGGGCCGCACCCCACCAGGCATGCCCGACCCCCTAATTGGGTCAGACCCACCGGGCCGGGTCCCTGGATGTTCCACGCTCCACCGGGCCGGGCCAACCCCCAGCGAGGTCGGACCCACCAAACCGGGTTGGGCCAACATGCCAGCCCATTTGGATTAACGGGCCGGGCCCGTTTTGCTTAAACACAAATATCTTCTAGACCGCGCTTCTAATTAATGCGTCGTCTACGGAACTAGGATCCTCGCGAAGAGATGGTCCTTTTTCGATAATCTAAGTGAGTTTATGAAAAATTTGGAAAACGGACAGGTTTGGAATGGGGGTAATTCCAATCGGGGCCCCAGAACGGAAAAGCCAATAACTCTTAGACTGGGCGTCCGATTGAGGTCCCTTTGTCGCGTTGGGTTCCTTTTGATGAGAAGGAACTCCAAGATACATTAAATATGAACTTATTGATAATTAATTTATTTACCCCCTTTTCTTGCAGAGCGGACCCTTCCAGAATCGAGCGTGATATATGTGGGAACCCTAGAGCTGGCTGTGACTGCGACAAATACTTTACTGGGATCCTCTGTGGGTTCGGCAATGAAGACTACTATATTGGGATTATCCATGGGTTTGGCAGCGATGACTACTGTACTGGGATCGTCCGTGGGTTCAACAGCGATGACTTCATTTCTTGTATCCTGTGTGGGTCCAACAGAGTATATGTTCTTGTATCCTGTGTGATTCTGACAACATAGATGAATTAGTGACTACATATGATCATCTCTATCACTATACGAATGATGTATACCTATATGAGCTGAGTCTTGACATTCAATCATTATCATCGATGTGATTGACTATACTTCTTGTGTGGACTGGGTTGTTCTTGGGCTCGAGAGTTGGAGCCAAACTGAGATTGATAACATAGGTATATGTATGGTCATATACCTAATAAGAGTTGATTGACACTTCGTGATTGTATCTTTATTCTTTTTTTATCCTTCGGTGAATCTGGGAGACCTTCGGGGGTCTTGAGGTCCCTACTGAGTATCGTTATACTCACCCCTACATGGGATATGTCCACTCTTCATGACCTTATATATGCTACTTTATCTAGTATTCATTTGGCTACGAAGAATCAGAAGTATCTCGGGCTTCCCACGGTGATCGTCCGCTCCAAAAAAGAAATTTTCGGATCTCTTATTGACAGAATTGGGTAGAACATTCTTGTATGGTCCCCAAAAGAATTTTATAAAGCTGGAAAAGAGACATTAATCAAAGTTGACATCCAGTCCGTCCCCAACTATTTTATGTCCCTATTTAAGCTCATTCCATTCATTGTCGACCAGATCCACACACGCACTGCCAATTTTTGGTGGGGTAGGAATGATGGAAGGAATCGACTCCACTGGATGGCCTGGGAGAAACTCTGCAAACCCAAATCAAGGGGATGGATGGGGTTCCAGAATCTACTTCTCTTCAATGATGCTCTATTGGCCAAGCAACGATGGAGACTAATTAACCGTCCTTCGTCTCTCGGTGCATGGGTTATCCGAGATAAGTACTTCCTCCACGCGGACTTCCATGCTTCCTCTCTCGGTCCCCGCCACAACTTCCTTTGGTGAAGAATTTGGGGGGAAAGAGGCTCCTGGAAAAAAAACTGGGCTGGAGGATTGGGTCTGGCTCATCGGTCAATATCTGGACTGGTCCTTGGATTATCAATAAGGATGGTATGTGGGATACATCCCCCGTCCAACCATGTTTTGAAGATGCCACCGTCAGCTGCCTTATTCCGACCAGGGGAAAGAGAGTTATCTGGGAAGGATCCTTGATTGGTTTAGTGAAAGGGACCAAAGAATCTTCATTATCATTCCCTAGATCCCTGATGCAGGCCCCGACAACCTTTTCTAGACCAATGACTTCATGGGAGAATACACAGTGTGGTCCAGCTATAGACTGGCCCTTGGCCCCCACCATGCCGGTCGGGATGTGGGACCATGGAAATCGATCTATACACTCAATGTTCCCCCTAAAATTCACCAATTTTGGTGGCAGGTTTTCACTGGTACCCTCCCAACCATGAGCCTTCTAGCATATCGACATATGGCCAGTTCTGCCTTTTACCGTTTTCCTCGAGCACTATTGAAACTCCTTTGCACGCCATCATTCACTACTCGGGAGCTAAGAATGTTTGGAGTAAATGGGACCCGTCCTCTATCGAATTTCTGGCATTAGCCTCTGACCTTCCCGATCTTTTGATGTGTTGGTTCTCTTCTCTTCCCTCATATCTCTCATGTTATCTTTTCACGCTGGCTTGGATTATTTTGATCCGACGAAATGACGTCATGTTTCTTCAAGATCACAAACCTCCCGAATTCTGGATTGACAAGGATTCTTCATGGATTGAGGGCTGGAAAGACCACAAGGACCATTTAATGACAGGAGCTTCCCTCATCCCACCCACTCAGTGGAACCCCCCAATGGAAGGTACTCTTAAAATTAACATGGATGTATCTATCCAAAAGTATGGGGTTGTTTCCCTTGGACATCTGTCCCGTAATCATCTGGGTTAAATTCGTGATGCAAAATATGTTCCACACCAGGCCTTCTGGGAACCGGCGGTTGCTGAGGCCATGGCCATCCTTATTGTTTTGCTTATCTCTTTGGATTTTAGATGGAGTGACATTATTGTGGAGTGTGACTGCCTTACCATCATTAATGCTATCAAAAACAACGCTGGTGGACTCCATCCTTTTGGTACCATCATTAAGAGGATTCTCTCACTCGTCCAGTTCTTCATTTCTTTCACCTTCTCCTTTACAAAAAGGGAAGGATACAATGAGGCCCATCAGCTGGCGGCCTCAGGCCCTTTTCACTCCACCCATCTCTTGCTGGACAATTCCCCTACTTGGCTTTGTACTTGTACTTCTGCTGATTTTCTTCATTAATGATATCTGTTTTAATCAAAAAAAAAATGAGGCATTAACATCTTAGAGAACTCATGAAAAGGAGAAAGATAATATATAAACCAAAAAAATACAGATCATACTAATATATAAGATATACCCTTGTACATAAATATAAGGTCATGCTAGAATTACTAAAACTGAATGGGGAAACTACAAGTAACAAATAAAAATATGGAAATGACCACAAAGACCGAACAACTCCGGCAAAACTCCAAGATAGTCACAAACATCCTGATCTCCAACCAGCTCCAAATGAATTGAAAATATTTTATATATTAATGGTGAGTATAATAGTAAAATAAGTAGGATCCTCCATTGATACCTTCAGGAAAAACTAAAACAATTATGCAAAATCACCTTCAATAACAAGTGAAACTTAGTCATAACCAAAATAGGTATTATATGTTTCTAACATCGTCATGGAAACTCTCACCAAGTATCTCATACAAGAGTATATAATATAATAAATAATTTCATGGGTACCCCACTACCACTTCCCACTGATTTTCCACTTTTTCCCAACATCTCACGTCCTAAGTATCTCTCTCTAAAAAGATTGTCGTGAATACACATTGGTGATGCACCAAAAACATGCACCTAATGCAACACAACCACCACATCCACATAACCAAATGTAACCAGATAGATTCTAGGAGCCAAAATAGCTCGTATAATGTATATCATATGTCAGTTATATACCTGAAGAAATCACATCCAAGGCACAGATCAAGGTTCCTCATGTAATCACATCATATAAATGTCATACCTATAGTGGCATTTTTGAATCTATATCCATAAAATATGTGTGTGAAATAACCACAATCCATTACATCCCTCTAACACATATAAGGGGTAAACTAACCATCATACATACCAACCCAAGTAACTAGCAAGAGAATAGTGAAGTGCCAACGGGGGTAGTCATTCATCCATCCTAAAATGAGAATGTTAGGGAAATAACCTCTATGAATCTGCATCCCTAGTTGTCAATTTCCTTAATTATTAGGGTGGAGTAGCATATAGAATCATAGAATGTACAAGCTATAATATTGATCTCTACCACACTATATGCAAAACCTAATCTTAGACTAAACTGAGCTAATGTCTCTATGACCCCCGATTGTCACTAGTAACCCTAGATGTCCTATAATTAGTGAACCATTTACAAAGATACAATAAGATTAATATCCCTTTTTATCAGTTTCACTTTATGTTACTTAATTATTTACTCATTAATTGACAATCAATAAATTCCACATTCCATGACATTAGCATTTCAACAAAGATCCATGCCCTGTAAAATAATGAAAATGAGTACATAAATTTTTAGAATCACAACCTCAGTATTGCATCCCAACAAGCTCCAACCACATGCGTAAAAAAATATTAAATTATTAGAAACATTACAGATTTCCATTTTTTCATATTCCATTTATTATAGGAAAAACATTTACACTACCTAACACAATGGGATCAACCTGGTGTGTAGATTAACTACCCGTCAAGTCCATTCCACCTATAGTAGGAGTGTAGACCCATACATCCTTGAGAATCTAAACATGGAAATCACATGGACTACCCCATGAATCTTCACATCAATTAGAAATAGGGTTCGAAAGGAAATCCGCCTAAAGCACTCGGGAGAGTAATATAGGTAAACAAATTACAAATTAATCTTGAAAGAAATAATCAATTCAATGAGCAAGCCCAACTTCACACCCTTAAATTACCTGTAGTTCCCTCTCTGACAGCCATATGGTTAAAAAAATTCATCTCTACACTATATTCAACAACTTCATGCACAAAAACTAGAATCTCTACCCCAACATACCACAACACCAATCTAGTATCAGTCATCCCATGCTCTCATCACATTCATGCAGCTGAAAACATGGCCCTAAATAAGGAATTCTGCCTTCACAGAAAATTAGATCTCAAATAACCAATGAATAAGACACTTAAACTTTACATTCAAGATGGAAAATAAGTAATTATAAAGGAATTTTATTTTATTACACAAAAAGTTTGTATTCCATCTTGAATTAAATAATTCCTTATTCAAAGGATCTAACTACAAGAACCTTAAGCAAAAACAAAAAACAGATTCATTAAATATGACTCAATGAAGAATTAGTGAATTAATTATCAATTAATTCATGTTTTAGGTTCATTACCAATTTTAATCAAGAATAACATTCTAAATAGGAAAATCATAGATATCACACTATCTATAAATTTAGGTGGAAATAAATTTTCTAAACAAATGATACTAATACTTTAATCCTACTAAAATAATAATTATAAAAATTTCATTATGATCTAGGTTCTAAATCATTTTATCTCTGTAGTTTCACATTAATATAAAAAGAAGAAAAAAACCCCTACCTCAAAAGTTCTTTAACATTCTTTTGATTAGAATGATCCAATGCAGAAGATTATGATTACCTCTCCAACAATGATTGCATCCACCCAAGGATGCCCTAACTGGACCACACAAACCAAAAAATGAGAAAGCTTCATTAAAAATATAAAGATGAGATTAAATACAATTAAAATGATAACAAATAGTAAAAAAGATAGAGGAACCCGAAAAATTGTGGTAGAACATATCATACATAAAATATGGATCAACGCTTCCAGGATGCACCAAAATAGGGGGTGCGCATATAGTAGAAAGAACTCTAGGGTAAACAAGATCTGAGGTCCACAACAAAATGCAAAAATGCTATGGGAGTAAGAAATCTGGGAAACAAATAACAAGGAATATAAGAAAGAATAATGAGAATTGAATGTATATTAGACATTTGGAAAATCTAAATGGAGCAGTAGTTTAAGATACTGTTTAGATTTTCCATTAAATGATGATCTATTCTATATTATGTGTTTTTCTTGAGTAATGGAACCATGACCATTAGAAAAATATAGATAGGAGTCATGGGATATAAATATGCCTTAAAAACATAAAACATTCCTTTAAATTCATTTTATGTCAAATTTATCATCAAAGGGAAAACTGTAGGAAACATGAAACACATTTCATGACTCATTGTTGGATGAATCATCATTGGATGAGTCACTATTGGATGAGTCGTCATTGGATGAGTCAAAATAACAGGATTCACATTTGAATGACTCACCGTTATTTGAGTCACTCTTGGGTGATCTACTGTTTGAAAAGTCTCCTTTCTGTGAGTCACTATTCAGTGATCTACCATTCAGTGAGTCACAATTCAGTGAGTCATCATTCAGTGAGCTACCATTCTGTGAGTAACCATTTGGTGAGTAACTATTTGTCTTGTCACCATTTAGTGAGTCGCCATTCAGTGAGCTACAATTCAGAGAGTCACTATTTGGTGACCTAACATTTAGTGAGTCATAATGTTTTTGTATACCATTTAGAAAGGCATCATTTGGTGACAAACTATTCAGTAAGACATCGCTCATGAGTCACAATTCTAGAAACATTATTAAAATACAAGATATTTTGAAAATTAGTTGAAATAAGGTTACATCACCTCCCAGAAGACCTCAAACACCACATTTTCACAACTAAATGGATTAGAGTGGTCTGGTCCATTACACTAATTAGGATACAAAAATAAGTGATTATTTTAAATATTTTCTTTCATAGGAGTCTACTGTTTTTCAACTATGTGAGGAAAGAATGTATGGGATTTTCATATCATCTTTTCTTCAAAGTGAAATATTTTAATTTAATTCAAATATTTCTAATATATATTTTTTATACACATTAAAAAAATTATTTTAAAACACCCCATTCCATAATGGGTTGGATATATTCATCCATTTTATGATCAATGTTATAATTATTATTGATTAAAAAATTATTAAATTGGTAAGGGACATGGTAACACAAATTAAATTCTTAGTGCTATACAATTTCCAACTGAATAGAATTTTCAATGCTATTAATTTTTAATGAATTTATCCCTTTTTATAGGTAAAATATTTGATTAAGAATATACAATTTCATCAATGATTTTCTTTTCATTTTTCTTAAAAGTAAAGGTTATTATTTTAAAGGAGACAATGAAATTTAAATTTTATAGTGATAAATAAGAAAGGTATTCAAAAAAATATTTTCATCATTTATTTTTCATTATATGAAAATGTTTCTATAACTAATAGAATTATGATTCATTTTTAATCATATATTTTTTTCATAGTTATGTTATTGTTATTTATAATCTAGTTTTTATATGAAACATTTTAATTCATGATGTTATTTTATACCATTTGGTTATTTTGTGAACCAATTTCATTTCCATTGATTCTTTAATAAAAATTAATGATTTAAATTTATCCATTTTTAAAAACAATTTTAATTTAAATATTATATTATGAACGGTGAATATTTCCATACATATGTTTTATGAAAATAGTTTTTTTCCATGGGATAATTGTTTTGTAAAATTTTATTTATTTTTAAGTAGAACGTGTATGTATGGATGAGTAACTTGTGTGAACCAATATCTCCATAAAATTAATTGATTATGAGTATATATATCATAATATTTTTTTTCATATTTTAGTTCCTCAAAAGAATGGTAAATGAGGTTTTCTCTAATGAAATTAGTGTTTCGATATACTAATTTGTGTGCCATAAATAAAGGTTATTAATCATTATTATTGTATTCTCTTAGGATTCATGGTTTTTGATAATTGCTTCAAAGACATGTTTTAGCTATTATGTTTCTATTCTGATCATGCATGGATATAATTTAATATGATATATATTTCTAGCCTCAATTATTTATATATAATTTTTACACTTTATGTTGGGATATTTATCATATGATCATGTGTTTACATATAATTTCAAACTCTTCCATGATGAAGTTATTATTCACACATTAATAAGAATTTAATCTCACACAGTTCACATGATTTCATTCTCTAGGTTTTTAGGATGATTCTTACTATTTATTTTTCAATAATATATTCTTGTATGGTTCTTATAAGGATAAATGTTCATGAGTTTGTTTTTAAATATGCTAATTATTTAGCTGGTCTCCTAACATACCGAACTTATCAGATCATGTGATATTATTATCTATGAAATGTAATTTTTTAAAATAATATTAATTATTTAAAATAAATTCATTTTTATCTTGGAATTTTATATAATGCGTTCTATCTTTGTGATGATGTGATAAGAGTATATACCAATTCCTAAGTGTTGTTGGTGTTAAAATTGTAAATTCTTGAAACATTATTATAAAGTATATACCATACTCATGTTAAGTGGATCTAAATTTCAAAATTTTTGAATTTTATAATGTTAAGGTTAAAATATATCACACTAATAATATTAAAGAATTCATTTTCTGATCTTTTCAACTATTACTATTTGAGTAAACCCTATTTTAAATATTTTAACCCTTACCTTGGTAACAAGATTTTTAACATGCAAACTTTTCACTACAGCCAAATCAAGTATACCTTATTACATAATAGAAACTATGATGATTAGAAATATTTAATCTATTCTAAAATATAACTTTTATAGAAGTGGTTGAAATTAATTGTAATATCCCAACACAAAACTAAAAAAACAAATTTTTTTGTGAAAATTTATTTTTGATAAGAGAAATATTATTATTCTCATTATATGTACAGTAACTACCATTATAATAATGTCACTATATTTATTGACTATGTATTTTGTGTAATTCATTAATATATTTCTAAAAATTAACTAATTTAATTTATTAGGATAATATAAATTTCCCATAAAATAGTTTAATTAAAAATAACACCTTTTCATATTCAAATAAATTTTTATTCACTTATAACCCATTAATAAGAAATGTGTAAAGAAATCCAACTTTTATTTATGAAAATTCATCCAGATCTAATTAAATTTAATATAAAGTAAAATTCTTATATAGAACAAAAGCACTTACATGGTTTTAAGTATTTGTATTTCAAAATACTTATATGAATTGTTAAGATTTCTAATATTGCTGTCGAACAGTGATCACATTATTAGTATTAATATAGGGATTTAACAAATCCAATTTACTCAGTTAAAGGAATTAATGGCATCATCAAGTAGAATTTCTCCATATGAGGACCATTTTTTGGAACTCAAAAATGATTTAACATCCCTAGGCTTTACTCTGGACCAAGCCCAAGCAATGTTTCAATATGCTACACAAGAACGAAACCACCTATGGTAGAAGTGGATGTCAATCGATATTACCACTATAGCAATGATATCTGTTCCACCCCAAGAGGATGCACCATCGCACACCTTACCCTTCGGTCTTTTGCATGAGTTATAACAGTTTATGAAACAATACCATATTAGTATGATTATGTTCATTATTTTTTTATAAATAATATACATTCATTTTATTATATTTACATTGTAAATGTTTTCTATGCACAAAATAATATTTATAGTTAATATTTAAATAAATTAAGTAATATATTTTGATGAATTAATGTATTTTTGAATTTAATAATATTTTATTAAAATATTATTACTAAATAATTTTTTATTAATTATATAATATCATGTAATTTTTAAAAATATAATTGTAATTTTTATTAACGTTTGATAACTATTTTTGTCAAAAAACCACAAACTTTCAATAAATGTTAGTTTTTATTCTAAAAATATAAATGCAGAACTTTATAAAATTATTATATAAAACTAATATTATTTTTGGATTCAAGATGTTGAAACTATCTAATGGTGAATTTCTCATAACTTTATGAGACAGTTAAATTTTTTGGGAAAAATTAAACACTGTTTGAATATATAGTGTGTTTTATGACATCATAATGACAAAATATTGATGTAATTAAATACTATAAATGGTATTTTCGGACAATATATGTTTTACATCTAATATAATGTGATTTTAGATTTTTTTGATTAATTTTTTGATGCATTAGTGGACCCTATAAGAATTATAAAATATTTTAAATATATAAAATGATTAACTTGAGGGTGTGACTCACCTCCCCAAAATCAAGCCTAATATTTTAATAAGATTGTACATCGGCTAAATGAAATAATTTTTTCCACTCCCCTTTGAAAAAAAACTATGGGAATAACCATGGGTATTTTTTTGTATTTGACTAGTTAAATATGTAGTGCCAAAACCTAAATAATAACAAAATCCCTATCCTTTCCTATATAAACCCACTCAATCTCCCATTTCTCTTCACTCACAACCATTGGATCCAGTAGCTAATCATCCCTCATTTATTTATAATCCTCCAAATTATCTTTATTCTCCCATGAAGCCTCTATCATTCCACTCCCAAGCCTTTCGGATCACACATCCAACTGAGCGATTTTTTCCATTCTCATTTTTGTCCAAATTTTTTTTATTGTTATACCGTTTTATTTTCAATTAAAAATGTTAGGATATGATTTATCACCTCCCCAATACTTCCCAAATTATGTTTTATTGATGATATACCTCTTTATCTTTAATGAATTTATCCCATGTACACTTGTTATCATGCAAAACTTCTGTATGAATTATCTCACTTATCAATTAGATTTAAGAAATTGTTTTATATTATGCATATAAATTACATTAGATATGTTGTGATATTACGTTACATGACCTTATAAATTTCAATTTCATGTAAAAATTATTAGATACCCATTTATCTCTCATGATCCAATTTTATAATTTCTATTTGTCATCGTTATGCTGTCGAAAATACATAAAATTTTCCCTACCAAAATCATTGTGTAAGTGAATACCATACACGTTTATCTACAAAGGGTATTAAGATTTTTGAACATGTACTATTTTATTGATCACTTAAATTTATGTATTCCACATCCATTATTTTTAGAATAAATTATGATCTTTAATGAATCCATATTGTATGATCTATGTGGCAAACATATGCACGAAATGAAACGATTAAGAAGGGTGTTCCCGGGTAGCGCTCCGATGCATTGGGTAAATATTAGTATCATGATACATCAAGTGATATTAGGGTTTAATCATGATAATTAATGTGAAATTAGATTTCATTCATTCAAAATCAAGGGAAGTTTGGTTTTAGTCTTTCTCCATGTGCAATGTACCTTGGCTAATGCTAATATCATGTTAAAATGATGTTTCCACATTTCCATGTTATGTTAGTCATGCTATATCATGACTTTATTTTCATGTTTCTCTTGTACACCAATGTTCTTCTTATTACCTAACACGTACTATATTCTTCATGTTATTTCTTTTTTACACTATTACTGGGATTTATTTCTCACCCTTTTCTTATGCATTTGCTCAGGTTATCCCCTAAAATGTCAAGTACGAAAGAATGTTGTGGTTGAGTAAAATAATTTTTCAATAATGATGTTGTGTTTTATGATCTAAGATGTTATGTAACATTTCTAATTTTTTTCATAACATTGTACCTCTCGATCCTACGAGTTGTCTTATGTTCATATTCATGTAATAAATCAGGTTTATGTGTGTAATAAAGATGGGTGGGTTGTAATATTGGGTATTAGATGATAGGTTTTTTATTTTTGGGATTAGGATTAGAAAACCCTAGTTAAAGCCTTATTATTTTGAATAAGTATAATAAAAACATCCCTAAATATTTTTCTGTATAGAGTAACTGGTTTATCAATAAAATCCATCCCTCTCTGTATATGAACAAGTAGAGGTGGCTCTGGCACAAATGTATCTAGTGGTCAAACCTGAAAACACCGTGTTGAGCTAGAGTCGAATAAGAACTAGTGGACAACAACAATCCTTGCTACAATCTTGGATATTACACTATTGGGGGATATTATTTTTTATATTCATAATCTTAGTGTGGACCATTATTATGGGAGAAAAAAATATCATAATAATATAAGATAGGATATAGATCATGGAAAACATAGAATGGTGAATATAAATTCATATGTTAAAGAAATAAATGTAATTTATATGTAATCTGTTTTTTTCATTGGATTTCCCTTAAATAGTTACCCCAAAATTTCTATTTATTCTATCCATTGGCCGATAAGAGGAGGAACCGTGATAACAACTGATGGGAAGATTAATGTGACGAATGCTTTAATGAGATTCCCAATTCGGTGGGAGCGGGGATCAAAATAATTATCATTATACACTCATAGATAACTCATGTTTTGAATAAAAACATGGTTCAAGAAGAATGTCCACCCCCCACCCCCAATAAAATAAAAAGCTGTAATCAATAGTATCATGTGACAAATGACTCCTACTTTTAATGGATCATTTGATCCCTCAATCGCCAAACAATGTATCAACACCATTGAACAGGTCTTCTCCATTCTTCAATGTTCGAGACAAGAGAAGGTTATTCTGGATTCTTATCGTATAGTGGGTGAAGCTAATCAATGATGTACATTGATCTACAATATGTTGCTGAAGAATGATATTGAGGTGTTGGAATGGAACTATTTTTGGAAAATGTAAATCTATAAATATTTTCCACGCACATTCAGACTTAAAATGGAAAAGGACTTCTCTTACCTAATGAATAAAGTAGATGAATCCATTTGATCATATAAAGAAAAAATCACAAGGACTGCATGGTACACCTCTGTCTTTGTCATTACCCCCGAATGCAAGGCTGACCACTTCTTTGGTGGGATAAAACCAAGCCTACTAAAAGACCCAACGATCCATGACTTCAATAGCTATGAGTAAATTGTATGATGTGCCCTCAAAGTCAAAATGGAGATTGAAAAATCTCATTTTATCATGGGGAAAAGAATATTAATGTGGACCTTCATTTTGGTGTTATTGATAATAAATCCAATGGTGCTACAAAATTCCAGCACCCCACTTTCCAATAGTGTAGAATAAAGCACCCTGAAAATTTCCTAATGGGGATGAGGAAATTGTTTTGGTGTTGAATTGATGGTCACCTTATCATTATTTGTTGGCAAGAAAAACTGGATGCTGAAATAGTGGAAATGAATTCTTTATTCGACCACCAACGTGTTTTTCATTGCTTCAACTATAATGAACTAGTGTACTTTGGAAACTAGTTCTCTAAGACAATGATTTTCAGAGGAAACAAACAACCTCTAATGAATAAAAGGAGAAATTTTTCCATCACTACTATTGATGCGGACCCTGACAATGAAGTGGTGACAGGTAAACTAGTTATTAATTACTAAATAACCATTATACTTTTGGATTCCAGTTCTAGGAATTCTTTTATATCTTGAATTTTATGTAGAAATTTCTCAACACCACCACAAATCATGTAAGTAGGGATGTTAGTGAGAATGACAAAGAGTTATATCATTTCATCACATGAATAGAACCCATCCAATCTCACAAATTGTGGATTGACCTTTCCCACAAACCTCATCATAATCCCCCTAATTGAATTTGATGTATTTCATTGAATGGACCGGCTTTCCCTATATTGATCCATCATAAATTGTCATGGGAGGGAAATCACTTTTCATATGGAGTATCAACCCCTGATTCAATACTAGCATAAGGTGGTGGATGAATCATCATTATCAACATCATCACAAGAATGAATATTAATTCCCTATGAGTATTCATATCTTGTGAATATGATTGAGTCTAAGGAATAAATAATGCATGAAGAAATTCTTATTGAGAGGGAATTCGCGGGAGTTTTCCCAAGAAATTGCATGGTCTTCCTCCCAGAAGAGAAGCTGAATTCTTGATTGATCTAATACATGGGTTTTTCCCATGTCCAAGAGTCCATATAGAATGGTAATTTTTTAGATTGAGGATATAAAGAAAAAACTACATGAAACTCTAGATAAAAGGTTTATATACCCATGTGACTCACCATGGGGTGTAATATTCCTCTTCGTCAAGAAGAAGGAGGGGACAATGCGCCTTTGAATTGAATATCGCGAGCTCAACAAAATCACAATAAGGAACTAGTATCTTATACCACGTATTGATGACTTTTTCAATCAACTATGTGAATAACAATACTTATCCAAGGTGGATTTGTGGTCGGGATATAACCATGTAAGGTTGAAAGAGGTGGATATCACCAAGACAACTTTTCGTACAAGTTACAAGAACTATGTAATATATTTTGGACTCAATAATTATCCAAAAATAATCATGGACATGATGAATAGATTCTTTAGATATTACCTCATCAAATTTGTGTTGGTATTTATATACTATATTATAGTATACTCCAAAATAAATAAGGAACATGATTTTAATCTGAGAAGTATACTAGAGAACTTAAGAACTGAAAATATCTATGACAAGTACATCATGTGTGAGTTTTGTTTGAGATATGTATAATTCTTGTGTTATATCATCACAAGAAATGGGATATCTATGGACCCCTCCAAGACAAGTGCAATAGTGGGATGGTCGACACCAACATCAGTGATCGATATCCATAGCTTCTTGGGGTTAGATGGGTATTATTGCTGATTTGTAACAAATTTCTCATGATTTTCCAACCCTCTAACTTAGATAACCTAGAAGGTATTCTGGTATACATGGAGTGATGAATGTGAAGATTGTATCAAAGAGTTGAAAATGAGGCTTATCACTATGCATGTGCATACACTACCCACAAGTGGACATCTTTTTGTTGTATTCAATGATTCATCGAAGAAGGGAATGGGTTGTGTGTGGATGAAAAATTACAATGTCAATGCCTATAATTCAATTCAATTGATATTTCATGCGAAAAACCATCCAACACATGATCTGTAGTGGGTTATAGTATTCACCCCTTTAAAATTTTTCTGACATTACTTCTTTGGGGCAATGTGTGAAATATATACAGATCACAAATTCCTCATGTATATATTCACATATAAAGAGCTGAATATGCACCGGTGAAGATGGTTAATGCTAAACAAAGATGATGACTGCTCAATCCATTACCAACATGGGAAAGCGAACAAGGTGGAAGATTATTTAAGTAGAAAGTACCCAATGATTCTATCATTGATGAGAATTTAAAAGGATCAAATCTTTACAGATTTGATAAAAATGGACATCGGAATCATAAAGAAAGGAGAATCATCAATTATTTGACAAATGATTTCTCAACCATATCTTTTGGATTGGTAAAAGGATGCTCAGTAGGATGATGTGGGAATTCATTAAAAAGTGGTAACTATCGAAAAATGAAAATCATTGGAGTTAAATGTAAAGAAATAAAAAATTGAGATATTTGGGTCTAGACTATCTCTTCCATCGAATCTAGAGTAAAAGAATGATCTTTTGGAAGATTCATATAGTTCGAATATCTCTATTAATCTAGGAAACACAAAGATGTATTGTGATAACTAAGAGATTAATTGGTGGGATAACATAAAGAAAGATATCATTGAGAATACATAAAAGATTCATGAAAATCAGCATGTGAAGGATGAGAGGCATAAGACTATGGGGTTGATGCAACCATTACACATACCAATGTAGAAATGGGAGAAAATCACCATGGAATTTGTCACTAGACATCAGAATACATCCAAAGAAACAATGATATATGGGTTGTTTTGGATTTTCTTACAAATACTACACACTTCATTGAAAATAGATTGGATTTTTTTATTGGATGAACATGTACATATATACATCATCTAATTGGTAAGGCTTCATGGTGTACCACTATCTATTGTATCCGATAGAGATCCAAGATTCATCTATATGTTCGAGAAGAGTCTCCAACACTCTCTAAACACTGAGCTGAGATTCATTATGGATAATCATACTCAAACTGATGGACAATCTATGTGTACTATCCAAACACTTGAGGTCATGTTGGGAGCATGCTCAATGGACATAAAATGATGATGGGATCGACATCTTACTCTGGTAGAGTTCTCTTAAAATTACAATTTTCACTCAAGAATGAAAATGGATCATAATGAATCCCATTATGGTAAAAGTATCAGAACACTGGAATGTTTGGATGAAGTTGGGGTGTGCAAAATCATATGACCAGAAATGGTTGAAGATATGGCGGAGAATGTTAACACCATCCAGAAAAACATTTAAGCTACTCAAATTCGACAAAAGATCTATGTTGATAATCATCAATGAGAAATATTTTTTGATGTTGGGTACATGTTATTCCTTCACATATCACTACAAAATAGAGTTATGATATTTGGGAAGAATGGAAACCTTAGTCTAAGGTACATAGGCCTTTTTGAGATCCTTGATCACATTGGAGTAGTGGCATTTTGAATAGAACTCCCACTGAAACTGTATCAAGTACAAGATGTAATCCATGAATCACTCGTGAGGGTATACATTCTAGACCCATTACATGTTCTCAATCCATTGGTGGTACCATTAGATAATGACCTCTCCATTGAAGATAAGCTAGAGAAGATATTATATTATAAAGAAAAAGTTATACAAAATAAGATATTTCCCCTCATGAAGGTGTTGAGGAAAAAACACAAGTTTGAAGAAGAAATGTGGGAATTAGAGGAAGTGAGGAAGAAGATTCACCCTAATATGTTAATGTGTGGTAAAAGAAAATTTTAAGGGATAAATTTCTTAAGGGTGAGAGACTGTAATGACCCAAGATTTTATTAATGGAAATTCCATCTGATCTGATTAAATGTATTATTATATAAAATGTTTATATAAAACATATGAACATACTTGGTTTTATTTTTTTTATTTTAAAATACTGTTATGAATTTCTACCATTTCTAATATAGTCGTTGAACATTGATCACATGAATTGTATAAATATAGGGCTTTAAAAAATCCAATTTACTCAGAAAAACGAAGTGGTAGCCTCATTCAGTAAAATTGATCCATATGAAGACAATTTGTTGGAGCTTAGAAGGGAGGTATTGTCATTGGGATTCACTCTTAACCAAGAATATGATGAGATTCAATACATTCATCTTGAACGGAACTGCATATGGGAGATGTGGATGTTAATATAGATTACAACCTGAGTGATTTTATTTGAGCCGCCCCAAGAGTGTGTAACCATCACACACCTGACCCTTAGTTATTATATATGTGTTATAAGGGGTTATGTAACAAGAACCAAGCATAATGATTATGTGATTTGTTTTTATATAATTAATATACATTCATTTTAATATTGTAACTTTGTAAATGTTTTTTAAGAATAATATTGTATTGAAATTTAATATTTAAAATAAATCAAAATATATTTTTTGATTAGTTAATGGATTTTTCTGTTAAATAATATTTTAATAAAGTATTATTTTTAAATTACTTTTTATTAAATATAAATGATTTTATAATATTTAGGAATTAAATTTTAATTTTAATTAAGGCTTTAACACTGTTTAGTCGATACCCATTAATTTTCAATAAATTTCAATTTAAAAAATGTAAATTCAAATATTTAGAAAATTATTTCGATAAAATTAACATCATTTTTGGATTCAGGACAAAAAAATTGTATAATGGTGAATTTTTAATTATTTTTTGAGAATTTCGAATTTTTTGGTAGAAAATAAATATTGTTTAAATATATAGTGTTTGTTAGGACATCATAATGACCAACTACTAATGTAATAAAATACAATAAAATTCATGTTCTTCCAATATATGTTTTAACACTTAAATAATGTGATTTTATATATTTTTAAGTATATTTATGAATCCTTAGAGGACCCCGCAAAACTATTATTATATTTTTACATTTTAAAATGATTTCCAAGAGATTTTTATCACCTCCACATAATCAAGCCTAATATTTTAATATGTTCATACATTAACCTTATAAAATAGTGTTTTACACTCCCCTTTGGAAAAAACTAGGGGAAAACCATGGGTTTGTTTGTGGTTTTTATTAGTTAAATATATAGTGTTTAAAACCTAAATAATAATGAATTTTTTCTCCTTTCCTATATCAACTCACTCAATCCCCCATTTCTATTCACTCAAGAACCTTGTATCACGTCACTACTCTGCCCTTAAAATCTTTATAATACTCCCAAGGCACCCCAAGCTCTCATGAATTCTCTCTCATGCCTCTCCCATACCTTTGGGACCACACATCCAAGTAAGGGATTTCTTCCTTTCTCATTTTTGTCCATATTTTATTATGACGTTATACCCTTTAATTTTCAATTAAAAATGTTGGGATATAATTTTTCACCTCCATAATTATTCCCTATTTATGTTTGAATAATTATATTCCACTTTATATCTCATTATAGCCTCTCATGTACACCTGTTACCAAGCTAAATTTCCATAAGGAATGTCTCTGTTCTAATTTACATTCAATAAATTATTTTATATTATACATATACATTCCATTAAATATCATGGGATATTATGTTCCATGACCCCATAAATACCCATTTAATGTAAAAAAATGAGAGACTCATTTCTCTCTCATCAACCAATTTTAATATTTCTATTTGACGTCATTATGTTGCCTAAGTTACACCAAAATTTCCATGGAATAATCAAGGTCTAAGTGAATACCATATCCATTTATCTATAATTGGTATTAAAATTAATGCACATGTACATTTTTATTTAGGAAATAAATTTATATACTCCACATCTCTTATTCCTCGAATAAAATGAGTTGTTTAATGAATCCATGTTGTATGATCTATGTGCCACACATATTCATGAAGTGAAACGATTAAGAAGGGTGTTCCCTAATAGGGCTCTAATGCTTTCGGTAAAGATTAGTATCAGGATACGTCATGTGAAATGTGGGTTTACACATTCTAATTAAACTGAAATGAGGGTTTAATCAGGTTAATTCATGTGTAATGAGGGTTTACTCATTCTCTTTTGGAAATGATCATTGGATCATGCTAATATCATGTTAAATGTTGTTGAAAAATTTCCATGTTTTGTTAATCATGATTTATCATGCCTTTGTGTTCATGTTTCTCTTTTTATTCATTGATATTCATATTTCCTTATATTTCTTATATTCATCATATTATGCCTTATTTACTCCCTTACTGGGGTTTATGTCTCAATATTTTCTTATACATGTCCTCTAGTTATCCCATGAAACACCAAGAATGAAGGAATTTTGTGGTCACGTAAAATATTTTTTCAATAAATATGTTGTGTTTTATGTTCTAAGTAGTAATGTAATGTTCCTAATTTTCTAATGACACTAGAACTATCGATCCTAAGAGTTGTCTTAAGTGAAATTTTATGTAATAAATCATTTTTATGTGTTTAATAAAGAGTAGGTTTGTTAAAAATGATTGTATTATTATTAAATTGTAATATGGTTCATTAAAATACTAGTCGATATGTGATAAATAAATAAATGAAAAATAATTTATAAAATTTTATCTTTTTAAATTGTATGATATTATTTTTTTTCATTTATAATTGATTAAATATTTCTTTGTTATTAATCAATTCTTTTAAATCAAGAAAAACATAAAATAATATTTTCATTAATATTTTCATTATTATTCATACCTAACTATATAAGGTATAGTAAATAACATTCACATTTATTAATATTATTTTAATTTAATATCATGGTTCATTTAATTACAATGTTTTGTATAACGAAAGATACCAAACACATAATATTTATTTTAAAAAAAATGAGTCATAAAATATCAGGATTTTACACGTCCTTCCCATATTGAAACTCCAAATGACATATAAATGAGGTATATTATTACCCTAAAATTAATTAATTGGTAGGAAATGTGTCAGGGTTTATCGGGAAAGGGCTGTCGTAATGCATAAATAGTCGACACTATAATTTAAAATTAAAATTTATACATTACCAAGAATTTTTGGAATGTAATTTAAATCCATAATATATTAATAATTTATAAAAACTAAATTTCATTTATAAAAAAAAATAACACATGTAGAAATAGGACTATATTACAATCATAACATTCATTACTCATGAATGATATAATGTAATCATCCTTTACCAATAAGTGTTATAGTTTTCAAACTAAGGTCATCAAAAACCATAAAAAACTATATCAAAATAAATTGATAAATGAAAATATTTGTAATAATATATATATATATATATTGGGTCCGAATATAAATATAAATATTTTTTTTATAATTTAACTATAATATATTCAATTGTATATAGAATTTTAATTCATTTATATAAAAAATAAAAGATCAAAAATAAATTACCCATCACCAAAAAACATTCTAAACCACTTCCACCATATAACTAATCATAAATTCATTTTATTATAAAAAACAATACAAATTTTCTAATACAAAAAAATATCTATCAAATTTCTATTTCACATAACACTTATAGAAACCCATTACTTTTTTTCACATTGTATCATTTCTTATGATCTATTCATAGTATCTATGTTAGTTTTCCACTAGTAGGGACATTGATTATATATCTTTGTGTAACTTTCACTTAGATGGGGCATCAGTAATATCTATTCATTAGTTAGGATATTATCAAATTTTGTGTAATACGTTTGATTATGGGTTCTCTAATTTTAATGACACTTCTCCACTAGAACTTGTATTGGTTGTGCAGTTGTCCATCCTTAGGAACATGTGATATATTACTGAGTGTTAACTCTAAGAGACTCCCCCCTTATCAACCTACATCAAAAATATTTTAAAAATAATAATCAACATAACATATCATAAACCACATCTAAAAAACCATAAAAAATATGCGTATCCTATTCATGAATCAAAAATTGTTTTAGACTCTATCATCCATTTTATCTATCACCTATGGCAACTCATATATAAGGGCAAGGGGAAGATAAAAACATAGTAATGATATACCATTATCCCATTTATGTATTCCAAAATTTAGATCCAAGGGAGACAGAAATATGTCTCTAAAATTTCTAGTATACTAAAAAAAATATTGCATTACCTCATCACTATCCATCATAGGGTATAGTAATCCTTTTACGAGAATATAAAAATCCACCACCACTTTCCACATTTAAAACATTTCCTTTAATGACGATAGATATTAATCAAGTGTTTATTAATATATTTATCTATTATAACTACTATTAATTTAACAATAATGATTTACTATAAACTATACATATACTAGATGAAAGAATCAAATCATACTACAAATGTTTTAAATTGAAACAAATTACTCTATGGGTGAACAACATGTGTACAATATACAGAAAAAAATGTAAATCACTACGAAGAGTTCATCCACTGTAAAATTAGTCATGATCGAAGGCTTGTCTAGAATAATTACTATGTAACTCAAAACCATTTTTTCATAATCTCTCCCCAACACATTAATAAATTTATCTAGAGAATGGAATGACCTCTATACTTTGTTGAAAATTCTCATGCCAATGATATTTAAAAAACTCTATAATAAGATAAATAATTTTTAATTATATTTTATAATTTATATCTCAAAATTTATAATATAAGAATTAGTAGAATTAAAAATTATTTTCAAAAAATCATAGATATAATGCATATTAAAAAAATATAAAAAGCTCACACCTCAATAATTGTTTGTAATATGTAACTCCCCCAAATGATAAAGGGTTAAATTAAAAAATGATATGACTCACGTCAAAAAGGTGCACCGTCCTTTTTGGGAGCCTGTCTAATTAGAAATCCAATGCTAAACGTGCTTGGCTTGGAGTAGTGGCCAGGATGTGCAACCTTCTGGGAAGTCTCCCAAGGTGTGTGTGAGTGAGTGAAAAACACATTAGAAAGGACAAGTGTTGGCCTTTGGGGATTATCATTAGTCAGATGGCCCGTTCAGGCATGTGGGTGGACCCTAGGGTGGGAATCATGTGTCTGGGGGGCAACTGGTGGTACCTAGTCTACCAGAATCCGACGACCATGTTAAGGCGGGGTGGTTGTGCTGTCACTGGGGCCCAGTTGAAAAATTGGTATCAGATTAATCGATTCTATCGTATAACATAGGACTCCGATCATTCTTTTCTGTGAAGAAATAGTGTTAAGGGTACCGAGTGTGGTCTTCAGTTTAGGGAGTCCAGTGTTGGGGCGGCGGCCGACGTATCCATACACCAGGACCCTAACAACTGGTTTCTGACTCAGTTCACGAAAACACTAATTGCGTGTGTGTTTCCAAAAGTTTTCCTTAATTCAGATCAAACCAGGCCAGTTCACCAGGTCTAAATCGTTTGACTGTGTCGCATCTGTTCAGGATTCCTCCACGCAGATAGTCAGTTGGAGTTCCGAGAGAGCACCCTATGATGGCCCACTGAGCAACGAGGTCCACTGTAGAGGCCTATTGCTATGTTGGCACATTTGGGTGGTGTACCAGCAGCACCACCAACCATTGGGCAGCAGATGTCAGGAGTTGTACTAGTAGACGATGCACGATGACAGAGCACGTTGCTAGAGTTCCAGCAGCAGAGGCCTCCAAGGTTACATTGCAAGACAGATTCCCAAGAAGTAGTGGACTGGCTGGAGGCGATTGCTAGATTTCTATACCTAGTTTCGACACTAGAATAGAAGATGGTGATATTAACTACTGGTTTTTCCCAATGAGTAACCATGGGGATGGTCGGCATAGTGATGGTATTTTCATACGTGGAATAATGTCTGATATAGTACCTTTGGGTATTGTGCCAGCTATATCACTACCTTTGGTCAGCAGTTTCAACCACCGGTACCGGTAGCTGAAATATGTAGGTTTAGTACCTTACATGTGTTTCAGCATCAGATACCCCTCAGGTTATGAGGTGATCCCGACTCAAAGGCGGATGAGGACTGGATTGAGGAGGTGGCTGAGATTTTTCTAGAGCTTAAACAGATTCGGCAGGACGATATGTCGGTAGCTGAGTAATCATCAAGGCGTACCGATCGTTCCTGGTACTTGATGACTATGATTCGATTAGTTATTTAGAGCTCGGACCACTGAGGGAGGCATGTTTAATAGATATTTTAGCAAGTACTTTTCCTCTATGAATTCTTACTTATGTTAGGGTTCTATATAGAACCTTTGTGGTTGAGAATTCCTTGGATGAGTGGATACATCCAGTGATGGTTAGCAGTGGGAAAGCAGGAGACTGGTGCCATTCTTGGAGACTTGGGCGTGTAAAATGTTTTAAGAAGAGAAAGTGTTATAGACAAATGAATCGGCAGAGCAGCAGACGTGGAAGCAGAGCTACGAGAGAAGCATCAGGTGGTGTACTTTTCAACATGTTACAACCACCCTCCTTTGTAGACCCTGCTAGGATCAGGGAACTTGAGGGAAGGGGAAGAGAATAGTTGCATTCGGTCAAGGAGTGTGACCCAAGGGCTCAAGGATTGATTCAAGGTACGGTCAGTTTCTACTACTAGATGTTGTAACAATAGAAATTGATACGAATCATTCCTTCCACAAATCTTTTCCCAGACCAAGAGTTTTCGGTTAAGCCGTTGACTTGATCCTCACGTATGGAGATACATTTGGGAGGTGACTTGATAATCACACTTACGCTGATGGTGAGATGTGACCCTTGAGGCGAGAGTTTCAGTTTGAACCTCTTGGTGGCAACGTCGAGGCCTTACGACGTTAGTTTGAGTATGGACTGGGCAACCACAGTTTATACATTAATTGATGGTATTAGGCAAAAAGGTTGTGGATTATAATCAACCTCGGAATAGGGTTTTCCTTGTTTGGAGAAATGGAAATCCCAGGAATCACATAATGGAATCATACAATGTGGGTACAATCGATCACTCATGAGTCGGCAAGACTTAGATTTGTGCCTGACGTCTCTTGAGTTGCTGCACAACTTTTAGCTTTGAAGAAGAAGGGGAAACTCTTCGTGTGGTCATAGAGATTCCAGCTGATCTTTACAAGAGGTGAGGCATAGGTTGACTAGTACACCCATTTTGAGGCGACCAGAGAAGGTGCAGATCATCCAGGAGCGGATAAAGACTGCATAGAGCAGACAGAAGACCTATGCTGATAGGAGACATAGACCACTAGAGTTCAAGGGTGGCGATCAGGTTTTCTTACAGGTCTCACCTCAACGAGGTCTAGGGAGTTTTGGCCAGGGCGGTGAGTTATCTCCACATTTCTTCGGACCTTTACAGGTCCTTGGTAGAG
The DNA here is from genome assembly GCA_963277665.1 of Viscum album. Classification (NCBI taxonomy): domain Eukaryota; kingdom Viridiplantae; phylum Streptophyta; class Magnoliopsida; order Santalales; family Viscaceae; genus Viscum; species Viscum album. Next base: position 2,076,622,596 of record OY728143.1, on the reverse strand, counting down.
TAGGTGAGGTGGCTTACCGTCTGGCCTTTCCACCTCAGTTGCACCAGGTGCACGACGTCTTCCATGTTTCTCAGCTGAGGAAATACGTGCACGACTCGACCCACTTCATTGATCATGGGGAGCTGGAAATCGATGATGGGGAGAATTTCACAGGTTCTAGTAGAGGTTGAGGATCGACAGGAGTGGGTCCTACGATGATGGTCGATTCCTCTTGTGCACTTTCACTGGCAGTATGGAAACCTCCAGGAGAGCACATGGGAACAGGAGGCTCAGATTAATGCTTGTTAACACCTTTAGTTTTCCTAGATTGTGTTGTAGCATTTAGGGGATGTAATGTCTTGTGGTGGGAGTAATGTAAAGACCCGGAAATTTCAAGGATTTTTTTTCATAAATACATTGGAATTTTACTAGTCTGTGGCTTCTGACGACACTTGATTTGGATGCCCGGTGGGCCCGGAATCAATTTCCAAAGTTTAGCTCGGGTACGTTTAGTAAACGAATGAGAGGGTTTTTCTATATTTTGAACCGGTGCTTGGAATTGAAATATGAGGGCACCAATGAACTCACAATCCTGGTAATTTCTTAAGGAGACCATTACCGTAGATGCATTTGCATGGGATGAGAAGTAAAAATTTGTGGATTAATTAAGAAGTGAATAAAATTGTGTAAAATTTTATTTATATATACGGTGGTTATATCCTATATGGGGGAGTTAGGGGTGGGACCCACAACCACCTAACTACCCATGTGAGGATATTTGTATGTTGGAGCCCACACAATCCCCAAACATTCACTTTCCCCAAAACTCCTTAAACCCCCTTCGTTAATTTGTAAACTCATCTTAAATTGAGTAACCTTTCCACTTCCTATCTCTCTCCCTCTTAACTTTTGCCAAAAAACACCTTAATTAGTTAATTAAACATATTCAATTAATTAACTAATTGTTTTGAATTTTGAAAACAGAAATTACTTGTGTTAATAAAATAATATCATGAACCAATTATTTTACTTTGGAACATATTGTGTTTGGAGAAATTGGAGAGAGAACTTGTGTAAAAGAAGAAGGATGTTCTTCTTGGGTGGAAGAACATCATCCTCTCCATGAAGGACGATTCTATTCTGACGAAGAACGTCGACCCTTCAACATAGAACGACTCAACAACCACGATTCTCTATCTTCTTCTCTCTTCGCGACAAGTAAGGAGACACCGACGTGGGGAATTCTCCAATGACGACGTCCACGAATCCTCACCTCGCGACGACGTCTTCCACAACTCCCGACGTACGACATCAATTATTGAGGTAGGGGTTTAGTTTTGAATTTCTCCTTACCTTTTTGAGGAAAGAACGACAAGCGTGGACCAAACTCTTCCCGGTTGATCCGCAGATCGCTCATACATGCAGGTTCGATGCGGGGTTGTTTTCGGATTTGGATTTGGTTTTGAATTCTTAAATCGTGTTTTAAAACTTCTAACGTGGTGGACTCAGGCCAAAGAACAAACCTGAACCTCCACAGATCATTTGTTTGTACGCTTATTGATGGGTGACGATGAAACGGGACCGCAACGGCGTTTGGAAGCCGTCGCAGTGAAGAACCTGTCCCGGGAGAACCGCAAGCGCAGACGGTGGGAAAATCGGACCACTGGAGTGCATCTGGTGGTTCGCGGAAGGCACTGCCGGTGCGCCGCGTCAGCGCTGCGGTGACGGCGACCGGTGGCAGTGGCTGGAGCCGTCCGGCCATCTGGAGGCGATGGCTCCCCAGCGCGCCGCCGGAGGAATTCTACCGCGACAACAGCAGTGGAAACGATTTGACGGATCATGTGGCTGTGCGGGATCCCCAGATGGCGGAGGGCCACACCCCCCACTCCGTGCGATTCTCTCAGCCAAGATAGCTGAGCATCTCCCCCTGGCCGGGCCGGAGCGGGCCACGCGGGCCGGGCGGCGCCTGTCGGGCCGGACCACCATAGCGGGGGCGGGCCACGCTGGCCGGGTCGGGCTGCGCCACCTGGGCTAGGCCGCGCCGGCTGGGACGGGCTGCGCCCACCCGTGTCGGACCCGGTCCCAGGTCAGGTCGGCCCGGTTCGGGCTGACCCAGGGGGTGTTGGCCCGGGTCGGACTGGGCCCAGACCCAATATTTTCGGATCATCATCAGTTAAACACTCATAACATGAGTTGTGGACCTCCGATCGATGCACCTTCTGTTGTGTAAAATTCCTTGGATTGAGACGGTTGTTTCAATATATTACACTCAAGGTTTCAGAGAAGTTTTGGTATGGCCGGGTTGGTTCGAACCCGAAACCAGCCTGGCCCTTGGATCAGAAATGCTTATAACATGAGCTCCGGACGTCCGATTAACGTTCCGTCGACTACATTGGATTCCTCTTGATGAGAGGGTTCTTTTGGCATACTCCACTTGTGGTTTGGATGTAGATTGAGTATTGTCAGGTTCGTTTAGATTATAAACCAACCGGGCCTCTATAATGGAAATGTCAATAAATCTCAGACCGAACGTCAATTTGATGAACCATCAGCGGCGTTGGTAATCTCATTGAGAAACGGTTCCTTTGAGTATACCCATGAGTGTTTTGGGTACTGTTGAGATACAGTCGGGTTGGTTCATACACGAATCCAACTAATCCCCTAGAACATAAATGCTAATAACTCACAGAACGGGCGTCTGATTGACTCACCGTCTGTTTAGTTAAGACCCCTATGATGAGGCGGTCCTTTGTGATACTTCTTCATGGGACTTGTGATAATTGGAAGTAACAACCAGTAGCTCGTGGAGTAGACCCTCCAGGAGACGAGTGTATGAATTGCGGAGACTGAGTAACTATAGATGCAGAGACCCGAAGCTTGACGTACATGGACATTACATTACTTTTTCAGAATAATTAATACATAACAAAAACAGACACACAAGGATCATAATAGTTTAGTGTCTTTGTAAACTAGGAATTTAAACTTCTAATCATGTTGAAAGATCTTCAACAACTCCCATAACGATCTTCCCCTTTTTTCCTTACCTAAAACATTTCATTATTTCCTGGGGAAAATAAAAAATAAAAAGGGTGAGCTCAAATGCTCAGTAACGGAAAACATAGAGAACATAAAACAATCAATAAACATTTGAAAGCAAAAACATGAACATGAAATTTAAACATCAAAATCTTGAGCAAAGACATAAATCATGGAAGTACGTAAGGCATATATCATAATGGAAAATCATCCATGATAAAATATAATGGAAATAAAACACCTAATTGTGGCAACCATTCAGCACATGTTATGATTTCCATAGTAGCCGAGGCATTACTTCCAAGACCATCTTAGTGGACAAAGTCCATTTCTGAATCGAGTTCACTCCTCGTTTCAGTCAGGTATTACTAAACCGGATTAACTTACCCTTCCAGCCATGTATATTTCATGAGATATAAATCTTACCCAATGAATTGGAGGTAGATATAGGTCCCACCCATCTTATAATGAAATCATTCTTACTTGTGCCACAAAATACACATACATCATTCATAATAACCCAACGAATAAAATGGGTTTCATAAACAGCATCCCATCATCACATAATCCATATAAAAGAAATGGATTTCATTCCCTAATATGAAAGGTGAAACCATGTAAATCATAGATACATTATACATGAAACATACACATATGAAATAATGTCATCTTAGATGAAAAATGGTTTTGATAAAACACTTGAAATGCAATCTTGAGGAAAATCTCCTTTCTTCTTCAAAATCATTTTATTTTCACAAAATTCCATGAAATCTAAGGGTTTTCTTGAATATAATTAAGAAATCTTGTTGAGTAAGATTCATTAAAATGAGGCATTATGAAACCGTAAAATATCTCTTCACACGTATAAGTTAAAAATGACATTCTCCTCATACGTTTGTCGGAAAAGTCATACAGTACCTCGTATGGTAAAAAAAGATATTCCTTACATACAATGTAGTAAAATTAAAAAATGGTTAAAAAGGGCATTAAACATACATGAAACCATTTTTAGAAAACATGGACATGGATGATAACAATAACCCTAGTAAATACTTACGAATAAACAATCTCGGATAAGAACGAGATAGGAAAAGTTATCCCTTACCTTTGGTCCGATATGCTTAGTACATATCAAAACCTCTTGTATAATAATTTAGATAATGTCACTGAATTATTACAGAATCATATTCATTGTTATGATATCATATATGGTTCAATTATGACTTTATATTACCCGTTCTTTTGTAAGTTCAATGTTAAAGCAGCGTTTTGGGTAAAATCGTTTTATTTAACGTACATGTTTGGACATTTTGTTCTTGATATTATTACTTATATCATTATTTAATTAATTACAGAATGTAAAACATTATTTATAAGTAATATATATTCATTATATACGTATATATATGATATATCAATAAATGTAATGAAATACACCATTCATGGAGACGGTAGGCCGTACTTACGCATGAACGATGTTTTCGTTTCCTTATTGAATTGAATGAAACTAAATAAATGAAATATATATATATATATACATAAATCCTTTAGAATTATTATTTCATATATTTCGTTATTATTCATTATATAAACTTTATGATCATTCATTGTGGTTAACATGGAGAATGAACCTCATCGTGTCGTGGAGACGGTAGTCCGTACGTATGCACGAACGATGATATCATTTCCATGATCGTGGAATTTTATTGAAGTGTATGTATAATATTTCAGATCAATATAACTTTACAATAATCATATATAGTTATCTATTTACACCCTTATACCCATCCATGTAAGGTGGTGGTCAAAAACAGATTACACCACGACATGGAGACGGTATTCCGTACGTACGCACGTGTTGTGATTTCATTTTCCGTAGGATGGATAGATGGTGAAATATGGTTGTTTTATACTTATAATAACATATCAGTATATGAGTGATACTGATTTTATTACTTCATAATTCAACAAATATATAAGTAGAAGTAGAAGAAGAAATAAAGTTGAAAGAATCGTTAACGGACATTACCTTATCTTTGAAGCGCGTCTTCTTAACCTCCTCTTAGGGAACTAAAGATGGTCTTTTAAGAATACAGGAACCTCTAAAATGTTTCTGTGGATGTGGAGAAGAGAAATTTTCAGGGGTTTACCGAGCTTGAAGGCTCAAAGTGGTATGAGGAAGAGAGGGAGGAGGTGCCCTTTTATAAGGAAGGAAAGTGACACCTTTGGAAAAACAAAAAAATATAATTTTAATATAAATTCATATTCAGTTTTTAATAGCTCCAAATTTATATATTTAGAATCTAAGGTGAGGATGGGTCGAAATCCTCTCATCCAATAGAATTTAGACAAGTTTAGGTTTCTATATTAACCTTATCATTTAGATTTAACTTTAAGTTAGATAATTTATCTTTTACCGTGTCTTCTTGTTTTCTTACACTATAAGGTTAATAAACATACTATAACGAGACAAACGATCCCCAAGTTGTTTATTATTAATATATATAACCTTATATAAGTAATTTGGCCGAACCTTATATTTTTAGGAATAAAATAACAATTAATAATATAACATTTGTTTTAAAAACTATTTTATGTCAATTTTGACACTATTTGGTAATTGATTTTTGTGAAAATAATACCAGAACTATTAGTTTGAAAAAAGTTAATTAAATCATTAATAATATGTAATATTAATCTATAAAATTAATTTAATTCATAAAAAGTCTCAAATTACATTTATTTGGGTATTTATAACATCAATTATGTCAATAATCCATTAATAAGATAATTACTGCATCATCATTGTGTCATAAATAAATTAAATTATTTAATGTTTAAAAATTATAAATAAAATACCATTATGTAGGAAATCTATTTATATTTCTAATGAATTTTTATAGTTTAATTTATCTTATGTATAACTCTTTATTAAAAATGATTTTGTTATTAAACTTTGATTTCAACTATTTTAACCCTTCATTAAATAACTTAATAATAAATGTCCTAATCTAATCCAAGTGGGCCCAAATGGGCATATTTTATTCCTGAGGCTGTTTTTAGTTGAATTAAACTTATCCATTAGAATTAGGACATGTGTTAGGGTAATAATAATAATATTTTTACCCTCAATTACTCTATTTACTTTTAACCGTGGTAAAAAAAGTAAAAAGTTACTATTCACAAAAAATTATTTTCATCTAATTGAATCACATTTTAGTCATTGATATTAACCTTTTCTATCATACTTTCGTAATTCCACTCACAAAAGTGGTAAAATTATGTTTTATATAAATTTTCAAAATCTCCTAGGAGGTGGGTAAAAGACGGTAAAATGTTCGATAAAATTTTTATATATCTAAAATTATTATAAAATAACTCCAATAAATTGCATTGAACTTATATAAGTATTATGTATCAATTTTGACCTAAAATAAATTTAAATAAAATAAATAATTATTTAAATAAAAAGTTGGTTTTTAAATAGTAACCTAGTGTTTTCACTATTCATCAAAAATTGAAAGTTTTCAGAAAAATACCAAAATTTCACCCTAGGCTAATTTCGATATTCAGAATCAAAAAATGAAGCCCATTTTGAATTATAAAATTTCAAAAATTTCAAAAATTGGGTATTACTATTCATAATGTCTAGTTTTAATAATATTTTAATAGCATATCATTGTTTAGTGAAACTCGGTATTGCGTACGATGCAAGCTATCTAGGAAGGTCACGATTGCGTGTAAAGAAAGTCAAGATAGTGTTGTGTGTAGTGAATGATTCCTTTGATGATTTATATAACATAAAAACAAAATAATTCCCATAAAAGTCTTGGGTGTTACATTCTATCCCCCTTGAAATGAATTTCGCCCTCGAAATTTGTCACTTTGTAACAAACAGATGAGGATACCTATCCCTCATCATATCCTCAAGCTCCCATGTAGCTTCTTCTAATTGGTGGTTCCTCCATAAAACTTTCACAATGTGAGTGGTCTTGTTTCGTAGGACTTTTTCGCTACAATCCAAAATCTCTATCGGTTGTTCTTCATAAGAAATATCTTGCTCCATCGGTACAGCTTCTGAGCTGAGTATATGTGAAGGATCAGGTATGTACTTTCTCAGGAGAGATACATGGAACACATCGTGAACTTGAGGGAGATTCGGTGGAAGCACCAATCAGTATGCTACCTTCCCAACATGATCCAGTATTTCGAAAGGACCAATATATCTAGGGCTCATCTTTACCTTCTTTCCAAATCTCATTACTCTCTTCCAAGGAGATATTCGTAAGAACACTTTATCACCCACTTCAAACTCTAGGTCTTTTTTTTGGTTGTCGGCATAACGTTTTTTTCGACTCTGAGCTTCTCTAATGTCTTGTTGAATAGATCTGACCTTTTCTGCCATCTCATCAATAAGATTAGGTACTAATAGTTTTTTTTCCCGAACTTCATCCCAGCAAGTTGGAGTCCTGCATTTCTTTGCATAGAGAGCTTCATAAGGATCCATCTGAATACTAGAGTGAAAGCTATTATTATAAGAAAACTTCCTCCGAAGGTATGAGTTGATCCCAACCACCATTGAAATCTATAGAGTCAGCTCTCAACATATCTTATAGAGTTTGAATTTTCCTCTCAGACTGACCGTCTATCTGAGGATGATAAGCAGTTCTAAAACTCAACTCTGTATCTAGAGTATGCTGATGACTTCGCCATAAATTTGAGGTAAACCTTTGATCCCGATCAGATATAACAGAAAGTGGTACTCCATGCAATCTTAACACTTCCTTTACATATATCCTGGCAAGTTGATCCAGAGAGAAATCCTCTCTAATAGCGATGAAGTGTGCCGACGTTCTAAGACGATCAAATATGAATTAGATAGCATTATTTCCTTTGGATGTTTTAGGAAGTCTAGTGACAAAGTCCATAGTGATGTTTTTCCATTTCCATTCTGGTATGGGTAATGGTTGTAACATCCCCTTAGACTTATGTCTCTCAGATTTATCTTGCTGACAAACCAAGCATCGAGAGACATATTCAGCAACATCTCTTTTCATGCCATCCCACCAGAAGTACTCTTTCAGGTCCCTATACATCTTCGTGCTTCCAGGATGAATAGAGAATGAAAAACTATGAGCCTCATCCAGCAGCTCCTTCTTTAATTCTAGGATGGGAGGAACACAAACCAAATTCCTGAACTATATTATCCCATCACAATCATGGTTGAATTCAGGAACATTTCTGACCTTCTTTTGTATCTCTACATCTTCTTTCTGTGCCTCTTTAATCTTCACATGTATAGATGGTTGAACATTCATTTCATAAAGAAATGATTTTTCCCCTTCCATTATAATTCCATGATCCATCCCTTGTAAATCCATAAATATTGGATCTTTTTTTATCCTTATCATAGATAATCTATCATGGTCTTCTCGACTTAATGCATCTGCCACCTTGTTTTCTTTCCTAGGGTGGTAATGAACTGAGCAGTCGTAATCCTTAATCAGCTCCAACCATCTTCTTTGGCGCATATTCAGCTCTTTTTGTGTGGAAGTATACTTTAAACTTTTATGATTAGTATAAATAACACACCTTTCTCCATAAAGATAATGCCTCCAAATATTTAATGCAAAGATTACCACCGCTAACTCCAAATCATGAGTTGGGTAATTTTTCTCATGGATTTTCAACTATCGTGAGGAATAAGCTATCACCATATCATTTTGAATAAGAACACTCCCCAACCCCTTCATGGATGCATCACTGTAGATCACAAACCTTTCTCCACTACAAGGAAGTGTGAGTATACGTGCACTGGATAAACTTCTTTTCAAATCCTTGAAATTATCATCACATTCCTCTGTCCACATGAACCTAACTCTTTTTCGAGTCAACTTGGGGAGTGGATTAGATAATCGTGAAAAATATTTCAAAAACCGTCGATTATATCCATCCAAACCAAGAAAATTTCGGATCTCAGTTACTGTTTTTGGTCTCGACCATCTTTCGATAACCTCTGTTTTTTCTGGATCCATAGATATCCCCTATTTTGAGATTATGTGACCCAAAAATGAAAATTTATGAAGCCAAAATTCACACTTGGTAAATTTGGCATAAATCTTATCCTTTCTTAGGGTCTTCAATATAATTCTCAAGTGATCTTCATGTTCTTCCTTTCTCATTGAATAGACAAGAATATCATCTATAAAGACTACAAAAAACTGATCATGATAGTCTCTAAAGACTCTATTCATCAGATCCATGAAGATAGCAGGGCGTTAGTAAGACCAAATGGCATCACTATAAATTCATAGTGTCCATACCTTGTACAGAAAGCCGTCTTTGGTATATCCTCCCTTTTGACCCTTAATTAATGATACCCTGAATGAAGATCAATCTTGGAAAAGTATTGAGCTCCACGTATTTGGTCAAATAAGTCATCAATGCGTGGGAGCAGATATTTTTTCTTGATAGTGATCTCGTTAAGTTCTCGATAATCAATGCAGAGTCTCATTGATCCATCATTCTTCTTAACAAACAGAACTGGTTCTCCCTAAGGTGACACACTAAGGCGTATGAATCCATTATCAAGATTCTCTTGGAGTTGCTTCTTCAATTCCTGCAACTCAATTGGATCCATTCTATAATGTGTCTTTGAAATAGGCAAAGCACCCAGTACGAGTTCTATTGAAAACTCTACTTCACGATTTGGTGGAAGACATGAAAATTCCTCTAGAAGGACATCAGAAAACTCTCGTACAATGGGAATATTCTTAATCATGAGATTCTCACCAACCATTTGAGATAAATAACCTTCCTTTAGTGGAATCAAGACCCATAAGATGGAAGAAATTTCCACTGGAAGGTAATGTTCATCCTTGCATCGATAGACGATCATAGATTGATCTGGAATATGAAATGTGACTTTCCATATTTGGAAATTGATATGAGATCCATATAAATAAAGCCAATCCATTCCAATAATCACATCTAATTCCACTATAGGAAGGATCACAAGATTTTTAGGAAGCACTTTCCCACAAACTTCAATTTGAGAAGAATTATAAACTTCTGATGTGACTGTTGTGCCATTAAAAGTTGTCACTGCTAACTCAACATCTAATTGATTAGGTAATACGATGATACCCATAGAAACTTCTTCAGAAATAAAAGAGTGGGTATATCCACAATCAAATAAAACATTTTATACTTTAGAGTGTATGGTAAGTGTACCTTTAACCACTTCATTATCGTACTCCACATCGCTGATAGAAATTGCATGTGACTTTCCTTTGTCTTTAGCATTAAGAGTTTGTTGACATCGATCATCATCTACAACCCTTAGATTAGGTAATTGATTGTAATAATGCCCCATTTCCTTGCATTGGTAATATTTAAGTGTAGGAGGTGCACTCTGTGTAGCCTTTTCTTTGTTCACATCACTAGACATCTTCTTCCCATCATTGCAGCATTCAAATGCCCGATGACCTTCCTTTCTACATTTAAAACATTTACTTGTCCCTTTAAGACAATTCCCTCCATGTTTCATTCCACACTTTGAGCATATGTAAAAACTCATCTTCTTTTCAGTGTGCTCTTTAGATTTTCCTTTGAATTCCATTTTCCTCTTCTTATCAAACCCATATGACTGATGGGTTTCTCCAATCTCCATCTCATCCTTGAGAGCACATCGAACAATTTCCTTGTAGCTATTGAAGTCCCTTATGCGTAACGCCCTTCAATGACTTGGTTTTAAGACACTGAAGAATTGATCGATCTTACTCTCAGGTTAGATAATAATACCAGAAGCTTACCTTGCAAGTCTTGTAAAATTTTCTTCATAGGTACCAACAGATTCATCATCCCTTTTCTTTAGTTCAAGAAACTCCTTCTCCATCTTTGTTCGAAGAATACGAGGGAAGTACTTATTGAAAAATAAGTTCTTGTACTCGTCGCATTCCATGGATTCAATTTCATCCCTTTGCCTCGTATTCTTAATAAGATTCCACCATTGATCAGCATCACCTTCCAAATGATATACTGCTAATATGACTTTGTCATGTTCAGAACATTGAAGAACTGAAAATATCTTTTCAGTGTAACTGATCAATTATTCAGCCACTAATGGATTAGAATACCCACTGAATGAAGGTGGACACTGTCTCATGAAGCATTCAACAGAATGATGATCCTTCCTTTGCTCATTTGGAAGTCCTGCATGATTCATAGCTTGAGAAAGTAGTGTGAGCATGGCTACATGATTTTTTATTCCAGCTCCTATAACGTTTGGTTGCTTCGGGGGATAATCATTACATTTCCCGTCGCATTCCGCATTAACACGGTTCCTTCGGGTTCCAGCCATTGACTAAAACCAAGAATAATAGTGTGAGCAACACTAATTATAATAGGAAAAATACATAATCAAGAATAAAATTTCACACTTAAGGTCTTATCATAGGTTGTTCATGGCCATTTCTAAAACACTAAGACTGCGTTCTATGCTTAGATATATCCTTAGGGTTATTACTAAGGCCTTCACATCCTAGTTTCCAAAGGTTTACTATACCTTCCCTCTAATACCAACTATAACGACCCATACTTTATATACATTGTTAATACGTCAAAATTGAAGCATAATTATTACAACATATAACAAAACCATGAAAGGACCGTATAGGTATAGTGTCTTTAGAAACTGGGAAACATAAAAAACTGGTTCATAAATCATCTACGTTGTCTCCCATTTATTTCATCATATCTAGAGTCCCTTTTTGGCATATCCTACTTAATAACCTTCTTCATGACCTGGGGAAAGAAAACATACAAAAGGGTGTCCTCAAATGCTCAGTAAGGGAAAACATAGAGAACATAAAACAATCCATAAACATTTGAAAGCAAAAACATGAACATGAAATTTAAACATCAATATTTTGAGAAAAGTCATAAATCGTGGAAGTACATAAGGAATATATCATAATGGAACATCATCCATGATAAAATATAATGGATATAATACATGTATTTTTGGTAACCATTCAGAACATGTTATTATTTCCATAGTAGCCAAGGCATTACTGCCAAGACCATCTTAGTGGACAAATTCCCCTTTTGAATCTAGTTCACTCCTCGTTCCAGTTCTGTATTACTGAACCAGATTAAATTACCATTCTAGCCATGTCTATCTAATGAGATATAAATATTTACCTAATGAATTTTAGGGAGATATAGGTCCTACACATCTCATAATGAAATCATTCTTACTTGTTCCACAAAATAAACATACATCATTCATAATTACCCAATGAATAAAATGGGTTTAATAAACATCATCCCATTATCACATAATCCATATAAATGAAATGGATGTCATTTCATAATAAGAAATGTGAAACCATTTAAATAATAGATACATTATACTCAAAACATACACATATGAAATAATGTCATCTTAGATGAAAAATGGTTTTGATAAAACACATGAAATTAATTCTTGAGGAAAATCTCCTTTCTTCTTCAAAATCATTTTATTTTCACAAAATTCCATGAAATCTTAAAAGAAAGGGGTTTTCTTGAAAATAATCAAGAAATATTGTAGAGGATTATTCATGAAAATTAGGAATTATGAAATCATAAAAAATCTGTTCACATGTATATGTTAAAAATAACATTCTCCTCATACGTTTGTCGGAAAAGTCAAAAAGTACCTCATATGGTAAAAAAAAGATTCCTTACATAGCATGTAGTAAAAGTAAAAAATGGTTAAAAAGGAATTTAAACTTACATGAAACTATTTTTAGAAAACATGGAAATGGATGATAACAATTACCCCAGTAAATACTTACGAATAAACAATCTCGGATAAGAACGAGATTGGAAAAGTTATCCCTTACCTTAGGTCTGATATGCTTCGTACGTATCCGAAACTCTTGTATACTAATTTAAATAAGGTCATTGACTTATTATAGAATCATATTAATTGTTATGATATCATATATGGTTCACTTATGACTTTATATTACCCCTTCTTTTGTAAGTTCCATGTTAAAGCATCGTTTTGGGTAAAATCGTTTTATTTATCGTACATGTTTGGACATGTGGTTCTTGATATTATTAATTATATCCTGATTTAATTAATTCAATAATGTAAAACATTATTTATATGTAATATATATTCAGTATATACATAGATATATATATATGATATATCGATAAATGTAATGAAATACACCATTAATGGAGACGGTAGGCCGTACGTACGCATGAACGCTGTTTTCATTTCCTTATTGAATTGAATGAAACTAAATAGATGACATATATATATATAAACATAAATCCTATATCATTATTATTTCATATATTTAATTATTATTCATTATATATACTTTATGATCATTCATGTATGGCTAACATGGGGAATGAATCTCATCGCGTCATGGCGATGGTAGTCCATACGTACGCACGAACGATGATATCATTCCCATGATCGTGGAAATATATTGAAGTGTATGTATAATATTTAAGAATCAATATCACTTTAAAATAATCATATAGATTTATCTATTTACACCGTTATACCCATCCAAGTATGGTGGTGGTCAAAAACAGATTACACCACGGCGTGGAGACGGTATTCCGTACGTACGCACGCGCGGTGATTTCATTTTCTGTAGGATGGATAGATGGTGAAATAGGGTTTTTTTATACATATAATAACATATAATTATATGAGAGATACTGATGTCATTACTTCATAATGAAAAAACTAAAGAAGAAGAAGTAGAAGAATAAATAAAGTTGAGAGAATCGGTAATAGACATTACCTCTTCTTTGAAGCACCTCTTCTTAACCTCCTCTTAGGGTACTAAATATGGTCTTTTAAGAAGACCATAACCTCTAGGATGTTTCTATGGAAGTGTATAAGGGAAATTGGTAGGGTTTGGCCGAGCATGAAGGCTCAATGTGGTGTGAGGAAGAGAGGGAAGAGGTTCCCTTTTATAAGGGAGGGGAGGGGCACGTTTGGAAAAACAAAAAAATTATTATTTTATTATAAAGTCATATTCGGTTTTTAATAGATCAAAATTGATTTATTTCAAATATAAGATGGGTATGGGTCAAAATCCTCTCATCCAAGAGAATTCAGAAAAGTTTAGGTTTCTATTTTAACCTTATCATTTAAATTTAACTTTAAGTTTGATAATTTACCTTTTACCGTGTCTTCTTGTATTCTTACACTATAAGGTTAATAAACATAATATAACAAGCCAAAAGAACCCCAAGTTGTTTATTATTAATATATATAACCTTATTGAAGTCATTTGTCCGAACCTTTGATTTTTGAGAATAAAATAACAATGAATAATATAACATTTGTTTTAAAAACTATTTTATGTCAATTTTGACACTATTTGGTAATTGATTTTTGTGAAAATAATAACAGATTGATTAGTTCCAAAAAAGTTAATTAAATAAGTCATAATATATAATATTAACCTAGATAATTATTGTAATTCATAAAAAGTCTCAAATTACATTTATTTGGTATTTATAACATCAATTATGTCAATATTTCATTAATAAGATAATTACTGCAACATCTTTGTGTCATAAATAAATTAAATTATTTAATGTCTAAAAATTATAAATAAAATACCATTATGTAGGAAATTTTTTTATCTTTCTAATGAATATTTATAGTCGAATTTATCTTATGTATAAACCTTTATTAAAAATGATTTATTTATTAAACATTGCTTTTAACTATTTTAACCCTTCTTTAAATAAATTAATAATAAATGTCCTAATCTAATCCAAGTGGGCCTAAATGGTCATATTTTATTCCTAAGGTTGTTTTGGGTCGAATTACACTTATCCAATAGAATTAGGACATGTGTTAGTGTAATAATAATTACATTTTACCCTTAAATGCCCTATTTACTTTTAACCGTGGTAAAAAAAGTAAAAAGTTACTATTCGCCAAAACTTATTTTCATCTCATTGAACCAAATTTTAGTCCTTGATATTAACCGTGTCTCTTGGATTTTCGAAATTCCACTCACAGAAGTGGTAAAATTATGTTTTATGTATATTTTCAAATTCTCCTAGGAGGTGGGTAAAAGACGGTGAAAAGTTCGATAAATTTTTTAGATATGTGAAATTATTATAAAATGACTCCAATGAATTGAATTGAACTTATATAGGTATTATGTATCAATTTTGACCTAAAATAAATTTAAATAAAATAAATTATTATTTAAATAAAATGTCGGTTTTTAAATAGTAACCCAGTGTTTTCAGTATTCATCAAAAATTGAATGTTTTCAAAAAAATACCGAAATTACACCCTAGGCTAATTTCGATATTCTGAATCCAAAAATGAAGTCCATTTTGATAAATAAAATTTTCAAAATTTCAAAAAGTGGGTACGACTATTCATAACTGCTAGTTTTAATAATATTTTATTAGCATATCGTTGTTTAGTGAAACTCGATATTGCATACGACGCAAGCTATCGAGGAAGGTCGTGATTACGTGTAAACCAAGCCAAGCTAGTGTTGTGTGTAGTGAAAGATTCCTTTGATTATTTATATAACATAATAAATATATTTCTCATAAAAGTCTCGGGTTTTACAGTAGACCTGACGACTGCTTGACCAATTCGACTCGTAGTGATTCAGTTAGCCCAGTGGACAGAGCGCCCGGTATTCGGCGGCAGTCCCATGGCGGATAGAGTGTCCGGTAGTTGACAGCAGACCCGTGGTACTCGAAAGGAGAAGTACCTCTGTAGGCTATTAGAGAGAGCACCCAGCATTTGGCGGCAGGCCCTCAGTGGACGGAGCGCACGATAGTTGGCAGCAGACCCACGATACTCGACAGGAGGAGTACCTTAGCTTTCTATGGTTAGTGAGTAGCACCTTAGAGTCTTGACAGGGCCACTATACTCGACAGAGGAAGTGTTTCTTCAGTAGATGTGGTTTTGATAATGAAAATCCGGGTTTGAGCTGAGTCTTTGACCTTTGTGTTTACCTCATGATTGAGATGGGTTACTTGATAACTTAAGTATATGTATGTTCATATACCAAAGTCGTGGTTATCCGTTGGTTTCATAACCTTTGTGTTTCCTCATGATTGAGAAAGTTACTTGATAACTTAGGTATAAGTATGGTCTTATACCTAAGTAAGGGTTATCTATTGAGATCCTTCGTTGTGGTTATCTTTGTTGGATTTAGTGAGACCTTGAGGGTCTCGGGGTCCCTACTGAGTATCGTAATACTCACCCCTGAATGGGCTATGTCCTCACCTCGTTGTGATGGATGCAGACGACATGCAGCGCTGACAGAGACCGAGTGTACGAGGACTGGATGGTTCCCGGAGGTAGTCCTCACGATGAGTCAGTAACCGGAGGTGGACTTCACGATGAGACGGTACTCAGAGGAGGCTGAAGGGCGAGAGATTTGAGGAGGCTATCTGTACCTACCCTTCAAGTAGGATCTGAGGTGGACGACCCATGAGCTGATTCTATCTTCCATCTATTTGACATTTTCGTTTTACTTTCGTTCAGTTGTTGTTGTAGTTTTTAGTTGGGTTTTTATTCTGTCCCATTTTCATTTTAGCACTTTCTTTTGTACTTAGTGTTTTACTTCCTCTTTTACTTTGGTTAGATGTGTTAATGTTTTACAAAGGAAATTCCTTCCTAGTTATCGAGATTTACGCCTTTGGTGCTTGTCGCCAGCCCCTGGCCTATAGAAGGTGGTCTTGGGGTAGTCACGTCACGTTCCCCGAGGACGGGTCGTGACATAATACAACCAATTTCATTATATTCATAATTCATAACATTTTACCCCTATATAAATATTATCATAAATATCTAACCTATGGTAAACTCCATCACTAATTAAACTTCTAATTAATAAAAAAATTATCAATTAAAATACTTTATTATTTATCTCTATATATAAATTCAAATATTTATAATTTCGATAAATAATCAAAAGACTCATAAATTTGTAATCATTCCAATGACTTGTGTGCTAATATTAATTGAATAATTTCTTATTCACCATTATAATTTCTAATTCACCAATATAAACTTCTTGAAAAATTTCTATAGATTATATACCCATCACAAAATAAAAAAATCAATGTATTTTAACATGGTTAAATTATGAGATGATTTTTTTGATTCACATATCTTAATTCCATGATGAATAGATATCACGAATCCATCAATAATCACAAATAACCATTTACATATCCTTGTTCACCATATATATATATATATCCAATATTGGAATGAAATATAATTACCAAGGGTTTTTCTATTGTGAAAATAATGTTAATTGATATAGTATGGTGGAAAATATTCTCATTGTGAACATAAAAAATGAGAGTGATAAATCTAATATCAATCATTAAATTCAAGATATAACTGTTCATAATTCCTCCATTGACATTCCTCTCCCATATTATTAAATTATAATGTAAAATAACTAAATATAAATGGAATAAACATAATAAAATATGATACATAAAATTCATATTATATTATCTTTCATCACATCTACAAAACATCCACTAATAAATATATATTTTTTAAAAAATAATCTATTTAAATATTATTTATAAAAATAAAAAATTAAATAATTATGCCAAATTGTAATATTAAAAAAATTATTCACTTAAAAATTTTAATAACTATATATCCATGGGTAAATGTAATGCCCAATATTTTGTGGCACATTGAATATATTTTTTTTGATAAAAGATGAATTATAATTTTAAATTTTATCCCTAAAAATAATGAAAATTTGCAGTCACTCATAAGGTTTAAATTTCTAGGAATCTTTATAAATTTTATTTAACTAATGTTTATTAGTGACAATGAGAATGAATATAAGGACCATTTCCATAAATAACAAAAGAACTTAATATCATGTATTTTATAAACAGATATTCAAATGTTAGAATACATTTAGTGTTTTAGAGAATGAAAAGAAATTATTAGATGTCAAAGGCATTCATTATAAAGTGTTAAATCCACTCATTGTCCATTTATTCTCGAAAACCTATTCTTAAATATAAACATCAATTCCATTTTTCTCATTTTTTTATTTTAAAAAACCTACTATAGTAGATTGATGGACCTTGTTATAGTTTCTAATCATCCATATACCTGTTAAAATCGTTTGAAAACATTATATGGGCCCTAAATTCACCATAAGATACAAAATGAATATAAATATAATTAATACATTTATGAGAAACATGAAATACCATACCTAAGTTTTCCATTTTACATTATAAACATGAGATCAAATAATCATTTACTTATTCAAGGAAAAATTTATTTCAAAATATTTTCAATAAACGTTAGTATAGAAAACATAGATGAAAATTAAAAAATGATTGTTTCATTATAAAAGTTAATAACTGATATAGAAACATTACCTTGAAATGAAATATTTCTCCTTTAGAAAAAATCGTAAACCTTCCATTAAATCATAAACTCAATTTTCATTCAATTTGAAATAAGATAACATCTGTAAAAATCATTTTTAATCAGCCCAAAACACGTTGGTACCTTGGAATTCAATATTTCAACCTATCGTAAAATCACAAAAAACAATAGAATAACATTCACAGATAATTTAGATATATCTCTTAGGACTAACTTATATCATTCAAATGTTATCACATTAAAAAACGAATCGGAAATCCATATGAGAACCACCCATTGCAATAAAATATCTCCAAGAATAATAACATAATGACATAGATAACATTTTATCATTTTAAAAATAACACAAATAAATATTGGTTTTTTATCAATCATAGAAATCACATTCAGTTCTCTTATAATTTTTGGAGGAAGAAACTGTTTCTTATGAAAACAGTTTTAAAGAAAAAATTCTTAATGTAATGAAAATATGATATTCATTGAAAAATTTGAATATTTTCAAGGATATTGATAATGAATAAGATACAAGAAAAATATAGAATATCTTCATGCTATATAATTTTGAAAAACATTTATTTCAAATACTTTGAAAAAAAGTTCAAGAAAATAGTCAAAAAATATTGAAAAAATTTGTTTTAAAAATGTTATAATGAAATTAAATTGTAGTTGATAATAAAATATAAATAAAATTGAATTTATAATAATTTTATACATTTAATTTTTTTTAAAGTTGATATAGATGAAAAATATTTACATCTATTTAAAACATTGTTTCAAAGATAAATCCATTATGAATTTAGTATAGTTTTAATACAAAAACTGTTATGGGGGGAACATGAAACGGAATTGTAAACCAGTATAATTTAAAAAAAATTTGGAATACATATTTATTTAAAATATATTTTCATATTCAATTTCTATAAGTGGAATAAATTAATCTTATTAAAATCACTCAAAAACTAATGAAATCCATTTTGGAAAAATTTCTTTAAGAATAAACAAAATTCGACTAAATATTGAATAATGTTGATTATAAACTAATTAATTGGAATGTGTTAAATAAAATGAAATTTTTTTTACATTATATTCAATTTAAAAACGAATATGACTTTGAAATTACTTGATTAAAAGAAAATAAATGACAATATTTTTTAAACTGGTATTTTCCACTATTCAATAAAAATCATTCTAAAAAATGCATAAAAATTAACAAATTAGATTATAATGACATGATGAATTTAAAATTGAATACTATTTTATTATATTAAATTTATAAAAGTGGTATATATTATTCTTAATATCCCCACAAAAATACATGAAATCATTTTTTAGTGATTGTTGTAATTTTTAAATCATAAAATGATTTTAATATCATTACACTCCAAACATCCACAATGAAATGATTATACATTAACATTTTTAGATATATAATCTTTTAAATTACTTGAAACAATTCATCAATAATTGTTAATTTAATAAATTGATAAAAAAATATTGTACACATTGAACACGTTTAAATGGAAAATATATGTATTTTCCTTTAAATTATTTTTTCATATGTGTATAAAAAATTATAATAAATGTATGAATGATTATTAATTTTATTAAGGATGAAATTTATAAATATATTTCATAATTTGGATACTCATATTCATACACACCAATTTTATGAAAACGTTATAACATTCATATTTTTAAAAAAAATCATAGAATATCATTGACATTTTTAAGATCACTATTGTGTGTGGTATAAGAAATCAGACATAGTATTATTTTAAAAATAAAATATTGTGGCGTTACATTCTCAAAAAATTAAATAAATTTTTTTCCATTAAATTTTATATTGATCTTTTCAAAAAAAATTAATGGAAAGAAAATTAGAGATATATTTTATCATGAACATTAATAACAAGTTCATGACCCAAAAAATTATCATATCATAAACTAATGTATCTCTATAGAAATAAAATATAGTTGTGTGTTTATAAAATCACACATTTAAAGTTGAGTGATGTTTCCAATATATTAATCTATTTATTTCACTTTCTATAACTTTTTTTGAGAAATTATTTTACTATTAATGAAGAGAATGTATGAAAATATGCATACTTGACACATAATTTCATCCATCAGATTTCTTTAAGTAAATATTCACCCTTAATTAATCTTACATTATAGAGTATATTTAATGTTATAATTTTTCCATTTATGAGGCACAAAAATCAATGTTCTAATATATCATGAGTTCTAAAAAAGGATGTTAAGTAATTCCTCTAATTTATATCTATTAACTAAAACAAATTTTTTTAGAAAATGATTTGGCAACACAAAATAAAATATCATAGAACAAGTAAAAAACCATAATTAAAATCATTATAATTACTCCCAATGATAATATATATTAATTATACAAATTAAAAAACTTTTAAACTCTTCAAATTATTCGTAACTAAATTTGGAACATAGAAATCCAGAAGGATTTTATCATATAATCATATTGTCAAAAAATCATTTTAACATAATTGTATTTATTTCTAAAAATATGATATTCTTTTATAAAAAACAGGAATTAGAATATATAATACCATAAGAAAATTATATATTCATCCCAATATTAAATTAATATTATCACATTAAATAATTTCTTCAACAAAATTTTATACTAAACTATTACCGACAATGGTCCAAAAAAATATAATTTACTTCAGAAAAGTTAAATTTAATAATAATTCTGTATGTTTGTTGATAAATTTTAATATATGTTTGAAAAAATGTATTAATCTATTTTTCCATTAACATTTCATCATAAAACCACACAATAACCCAAAAGGTTATCTCCCCATATAATATGTTTTCTTTTTTAAATATTGTTTTTGAAAATTGTATTAATAACCTAATAAAAATTTCATAAAAGGTGTCGATATAAATTATTTAAATATTAACTATTAAAATAAATAATAATCTATCAAGTTATTATCAATCACTTAAAATAAAATGACACCAATCCTCAAAAGGGTACCTATGACTTGGAACTATTGTTATTCCAAAAATATATTAACCCTTGTCAATATCGCTAACTCTTAAATGATCATCAACCATTACAATATTAACATATAGACTTTTCATATCCCATGTTGTGATAGAAAATACATAATCATTTTCCCTAATAACCCTATGTGTTCAATAGTATGTATTTCAATTTCATAGATTCACAATATCATTTAGGTTTAGAGATTTGTATAATTAAGAAAAAATGAAACATATAAAAACATGACTTGTCTTTTGGAAACTTCCACTTAATGATTCTATTTCTAGAAAAAAGCATGATTCTTATATTTAGACATCTATTTCTGTTTTTTTCTTTCGATATGTTAAACTATTATTCAACACAATGCAATACTATAAATTTCGATAGTTTCTAAACTTCATTTGCGTGTATGATTTTTTTATACTTCTTATGAGCATAAGAATCTCATTAACGGGTAATTTAAAATTTTAAAACCATTAGTCTATTTTTGAAAAACCTTATCAACAATGAGGATTATTTACTTTTTTCAAAATAAAAATAAACTAGAACAATAAATTTCATACGCATGAAAAAATAAATAGTTTACCTATGTTTCCCATTAAACATATTTTATAAACTATAATAGTAATATCCAAACCATGATAGTTCCATCATAAATGATAAGAACTCATGTAAAACATTTTCTTTATAAACAAAACTATCTGTATTTGAAAAATCATAAATTTTCGATTAAATCACTAACCATTTTTATTACCTTTTAAAAAAAATTATTTACAAAAAATGTTATTTAATAATATAAAAATATATATAAACCTCTTAACACCATCTTTATATAACTCTTATATTTAAAAAAATATCACTTATAACGGAATAAAATTCATGGTTAATTTTAATATATCTCTTATTAGTAACTTATATAATGTTAACTTCTTCATATTTCCCAATACATAGCGGAGATATTTTAATCCACTAATTATCATAAAAAATTTAAAGAACCAAAAAATGAATTAAACATATAAATTTTTTCATTTAGTAAATACCACACATAAGAATTTGATTTTGATACCATAAGAAAATGTACATTCAGTTATATAATAAAAATGTGAAAAATAACAATTTCTTTTATGAAAATTACAAGATTAAAATTTAATGATCAATGAGAATAAAATAATATTTGAAAAAACATTGAAACATATGGAGTATTAATGATAATAAATAATTTAACTGATGGTGATAAAGTCTGATCATTCACATAAATATTAAGAATGTTATTTTCCTGCATATTATAAATAAAAGCAGAAATGATTTATTCAGAAAATTTTAAAGATATTATTTCAAAAACCTCATTATATAATTACAAATTATTTCAATATTTCCATTTGATTTATATTATTCATAAATATGAATATGGATTAAAATATTCAAAGAACATTTTTATTGGGTAAAAATATTTTATAATTTCTAATTCAACATTTTGTAGAATGGATTATTATTCCATTATTACCTTGTGAATAAAAATCACATTAAAGTAGAGAGCCTAAGAAGGAATTGTATGAAACATGAATTTTAGTCAAATAATGATAAAATACATATATATTGATTTATATATACCAAATAGATGAAAATATATCATGAAAATGTAATGATTTGAATGAAGGTAAACTCAAAAGAGAAATCCCTTAAATTATTACAACATCTTAGCTGAAATCATTATATAATAATGTATAATAAATTTTTACCAATTATATATCTTTGGAAATAGTATATTTTTATATATATTACTTGACACCATTAGCTTAAAACCTATTTTAACACATTTTAATAAAAAAAGTGATAAAATTAATATATATGTGGTAACTCTCTAGTTTCCCATATACAATTGGATTTGGTGATTTCAATCGTTAAACCTTAGTCATGTTTTTATAATCTCAAAAATCATAAACATTTTATAGATATCATTTTTATATATTAAATATAAATTTAATACCATTCCGGAAAATGTGTCATAGAAATTCATGCACATCACATCATGACCACATCCCACTAAAGATATCGCGATGAAGGAAGAGAGATATTAATCCCTAATTCCATCCCCCAAAAGGGCTTGGAATGGAGACTATCATCGAGGGTATGAAAATACTTTTTATGGGAGGAATTTCCATCTATAATTAAACATGATTGGGAGATAATATTTCAATTATCAATCAAATACATGATGTTACATAAAAGTAATCCTATTATGTCCTACAATTATTGTATATAATATATATAAATATAGAAAAATTTATGAACAATAAATACGCAAAAGTAATGCAAAACGAGTGACGTAGTACTTGTCCAAATTTCTATGATATTGATGTCCAAAAAGATCTATGTCATCTTCTAAGAATGCTGATAATCAGTTTATATACGTAGAGTGTGAATACAAATATACTAAGTAGGAAAACCAAATCCTCATTTCTACACATGAAAATATATTGATAATGAATCCATCATAAATCAGTAGAGAAAAACAGCACCTAAAAAGGTCAAATAATGTGTCTCATCTTTACAAGGGCATGTTAACTAAATAAAACATTCCAAATATAATTGTATAATATGAATAATATCAATGATAGTGTAACCCCAACCATATTTCAACTGGAAATATTCTCTCACAAACCAATATAATACATCTTATAAAATTAATCTCTTTTATAAAACATCACCTCTCACATCCCCACAACACAACCATCAAATCACACATCTAATATAGAATCTTGGGCCACCACATCACACCAAACCCAAATAATCTTTGGCCATCACATCACACATCACCTGAATACACTTATTCTCAATCCTCACAAACTAAACTAGAATAGCCTGCTTCTGTGAACATGATGGACCTCAACCTCATTCCCTCCACTTACCATGCATGGGCCCCACCATAATTCATGTCATCATATATCATTTCTCTAAAACATATCAATAACACAAGATCTCACCCACATAAACCTGGGACATCACCTAGTGCACTCTGTGTCCTAATTCCATCATTCATTTTCTATATATGCTCTCCTGTTGGAGAGATTATGAAAGAACAGGTAGCCATCCATCTATCCTCACCAGTGAGAAGTAAGTGAAAACAACCCCATATATAAATAATGGTTGACATGTGGTTCTCTAGAAGGTCATCGTACATATATAAATTACAAGGAATATATATATATATATATAATTCAAACACAAAACCAACCTTTGTGTTTATGACTAGAGAACTAAAAAACTCAAAACATTCCCCACAATCATTTGAACCTCTAAAATTAATATCACAACATAATACATAATACACATATAACTTTAGAAAAATACCATTATCCATCTATCTGATCTTATTATCAAATACTAACCTCATTTAATCAAACTTCCAATTTTGATTCAACATTTTAATACCATTTCATCCATTTTTATTTCAATAGTTACTAACCAATTCCATTATTACCTGGAAAAATAGTACAGAAGATCAAAATATGATTGACCAACCATCCATTATAGGAAAACTAATTTAAATTTACCCCACATCTCAGCTACATCACACCCAATCCTCACCTTCCCTCAACACGTTCATATCACAACACCCATTACTTCCCCACAGTAAAGTTAACTCCCAACACACTTCACCACCCCACAATATTATAACATCTCAACAACAATAAATGCCTCCTAATATGGTTACACAAAAACTTGAAATTACCTCACCACATCCCATCTTGATCAAACAAAAAAAATTCATATCACATTCAATATAACAATTACATATATATAAAGGGGATTTCCACATTTCAGTTCATTAATTTAGGGTCATTCCCACACAATACATAAATACCAAGGAAACCATATTATTATCTAAATATAACCGGTCAAAAAATTACATTTTACGATGATTCTAAATAGTTACAACAATAAAGGTTTACAGATCTCATCATCTACTGTAGCAGAAAAAACAAAAAAATGGAAAATATTTTCATTGGGGTATCATGCCCACACAATCATAATATCAAGGAAAAATAAAAATATAATCATACATGTGAATCATTAACCATTCACCATCAATTTTCTATAAACATGTTTATTATATTTATTTGGATGATTCAAACAATATTCCCACTGATTAGAAAGAGTAAACCCCTCTTTCATGGTGTGCATAAAATTAAATAATGGATTACCCACATAAATAGATCTTTACAATATTTTTGTGCACTAGGGGGATAATTGAAAATAAATATACTATATCTTAATGAAAACCCCAATGATCAACTGACCCCACAACAAGGGTAATCTGAAAAAAATACCCAAAATCTCATGAAACTAAAAAAGAACGACCATAAAATATATACAAGAGAATAATGAGAGAAAAAAACATAAAGGATATATTAAATCACAACATATCACAAAAACATGACCAATGGAACCCATGGAACAAATCCTGAGAATGCTGCAAGAGAAATCATTTAAAATCACCAAGGATTCCTCAAAAAATGAAATAATGATGTGGTTGGTGAATGGAAAAGAATTGGATGAAAACCCCCTTTTAAAACCAAAAAATATTAATGTATTTTAGTGTGAATTAATCATTTATTCCACAAAATTCAATGGATATAAATTCTGGATCCATAAAATATGGATTTGTGCATTAAAACACTCAACAATCAAAAACATGTGGAAAATCATTGCACCTAGGGATATAATTTTCTTACACCATAAATACTAATCTTACATCGTAAACAGATTTGATGCTCTGCCCCATGTCAAACACATGCCATTATATTGGTGACTAAACAACATATAAACCACCGTTTTATAGATGAAAACCCCCTTTTATAAAAAACCTCCATTCTACCCCACACCACAATCTCTCACTCTATGAATCCATTAATACCTCCTCATACATCCTCTGAAGGACCCCCACCCACCATCTCTTCATATTATCAATTTAAAAGGTTAGGAGAGAACATTATATACCATTAGATACCTCGTAAATGATTCCCAACCATGAGAATCTAAACCAACCCCAAGAAAAATAAAAAGGGTTCTAAAGAACCACCCCAATAGATACCTATCTAGGACCTTGTCACATCTAAATTTATACCACCATCCCAAACACACCCAATTGTAACTCCAAAAAAATATACCACCTAAACCCCATAACGACATTTCACTTGGCACATCTCCAAAAATTTGAAACCCAAAAAAATCCACCACACTATCCATAACCACATCATAACCCCTAGACATCCACTTCCACTACCAACATGCAATAATTCATTAACCACACATGTGAATTTAGGAAACTAATCATCCATGCCATGATATTTGCCACATTTGGTGGAAATAACCTTCATGCATAGTTTTAATCATGTAAAACTATAACACGAATTGATTTGGAATTACATCCTCATCTGTTCATATGTCATAAGTTTTATCTGAAATCACATGTCAATGAAATGACACATCTCATGAAACAATACTATCCAATCATTATATCATGAAAAAACATAGAAAAACATAAAATGGTTTTGGGAAATGGTCATGATTCTGAATCTCATTCGTCTATGTACACTCCTCTAAGACACCATGTATCCATATGAAATATACAAATGGAATTATAAATCATCACAAAATCTTTTCCTAATGATCGTGGATCACCATTGGCCACTCTTTGATTTTCATATTGTACATGATATGAAAATATCCCAAGTCAATAAAATGGGGGTTGTCATGACACAATCGATGGAGCTGAGGTTTGTTTACGATGTTGTCAAGCATCTCATATCATGGTGGAATTATCTACCCATGGAAACAACTCAACTCACCCCAACACCTTATAGGGCCTAATAAATTGGAGATAAATATTAGTCCCCATGATGAGGTAATTTTCTCAAGAAAATGTTATTTTTAATTCAAAAATCTGAAAGAATCCTCCTATGATTCTTAATAATGCTTCTAATGGGCCTATTATTCATTCCTTATATCACAAACATGATGAAAATTTTCTATCATGATCTATATGTTTCATCTAGAAATGGGGATGACCTTGTTTGTTTAAGGTTCAAACATTTTGATCGGTTTCTAAGGTGTTTATTCATAGAATCGAAAACACCCAATGATTATATATCCATTTGTACATTCTTTCCGTAGTTAGGTTTTCATTAGTTGTGGGCCAATGAGGCTTAAGAATTTTCATTGGTCGAGAGGATGGAAGGTCAGGCCCATCACACCTCTTTTGGGGGAAATATTGCATACTATGGGACTCTCTTATAGATTTATGTTATGTTCTTGAATCCTTATTAATTCACCAAGCATGAAAATGAGTTTTCCTTTAGATTTGGAAATTGATGATTAAAATTTATGAGATTAAGAGACACTTTTATATGTATTTTAGGTTCTTCTTCGACAGAGAATAATCTATATGTATTAGATATTCTTATCCAATGGTATCCTTCAATGAATTATATAGAAATATATTGGTCAATATGATAACCATAATGGTTTTAAAGCTACTCAGTGGAGCACTTGATGTTTATTGTCATTCAGAAAGATAGGGATTATTTCAGAGTTGGGATCGCCCTCGTAGATGGGATACCTACGTATCCTAATTACAAAAGAATCAGAACCAACACAGTTTCATAAGAAGGGTAAAGTTTAAAATCATATGGGATGGAAAATAATTAATTAATGATGGGATTGAAACCTGGAATGTTATCCTACGTACTCGAATTTTATGGCACAGATCAAATTCCACGTAGATTGGGTGAAGAAATATGAGGCTTATGCATGGTTAATGGCCCAAAAAAAGATGTCGTGATTACATTTACACTCTAATCTCACATGAGTCCTTATCGGTGTGAGAAATAAGAGGTATAGGTAAACCTAATGATTGTTCCAAAAAATATGCAGTCATAAGAAATGATTTGGGGCTTACATATGTATGACTTCCCATGTAGATGAAGAGTAGGACATACATCCGGAAAGAAGCCCATGAGTAGGGTTTATAAAGGTATTTGTACTTTATTAAGATTTGAAGTTTTACCATGGGGCTTATTCCTAAAGAGGATTCCCAAATTAAACGGGGACTTATAACTTTTGGCTTACTCTTAAGAAGGTGGCCTAAATTAAAAGGGACTTCTGATTGGGGCTCATTCCTGAGAAGGAGGCCCAAATAAAAAGATATTATTATTGGGTCTTACTCTTTAGGATGATGCCCAATGTTAAAGGAAATTATGACTGGGGCTAACTATTGAGAAGGAGGCCTAGGTTAAGGGGACTTGGGGATTACTCTTGAGGTGGATTCCCCAATGTTAAAGAAATTATGATAAGGGATTATTCCTGAGAAAAGGGCCTGAACTAAGGGAATTTGGGGCTTAATCTTGAATAGGATTCCCAAATTAATGGATCATCTCATCTTAAGAGATGATATTATATCGAGAAAACCACTAACCATAGTGATATATAGCTTTTATTTCATGAGGTTTTGAGGTAGGTTCTTAGAGAATTCCTTTCTGATAAGGAATACAACAAAAGAACCATGCCATAAATTGCATTGAAAAGTTGTTCGAAGTCTAATATCTTGAAGAGGAGAGGTTAACGGGAGATAGGCACACAACTGAATTTGGAGAACAAGTGTACTTGCGTGGCATGGGTTCACCTGGGAAACAATGAATCTGTAGGGTAATACATGGGCGAGACTTAACTCAAGCCTTTAGTATTATCCTAAGATGATTCCAAAAGCACGACACAAAAGATTCTTCAAAAGGGTAGGCCGGAACTCAAGTGTTCCTATTTTATGGAGGTCTGGTTACTTAGGCATGCAAGTGTTGATGAATTCAAAACACTTAGGCCTTATCATACTTCTTCAAGTCTTCCATTCTAGGTAAAAAGTTTCCTTAGAAGCATTCAGAAGAGTTGAGTTGAAGACATGGGAGACTAGCGCTTGAATTTGAATTTTGTAAAATCCATCCTCCAAATGGGGGTCCCACAAGGGCTATTTATATACCACCTTTCACCTTGGGAGAAAAATCAAATAGGGCATGCAAGCGAGCTGCAAGACCCATCGGCGGCGCTCAAGTGACTTGCGCGGTGCACAAGTAACTTGCGCGGCTTACTTCAAATGGGCTCCTGGTCCATGCCTTCATCATTTTTTTATGTTTCTTCAAAGGGTGAACCTCTTTGTGCTTAAGGTATTCCTCTTTTCCATTCATTGGACTCTTTGACGAAAAGGAGCGTCAACACAATACCAAATCGGTTCTAAGAACTTCTAACCCACTAACCTATATCCCGAAAAATTAAGAAACTCATGGACATCCATATGAAGCCTCAAATTAGGACATTGTAATTTATTTTTGATAGCTATTATTATACTAAAACACAACCAAATGAAATATCCTTAATAAATAACAACAAAATTCCAAGATAAAATCTTGAAACAAATCATATAGCATCTGGATAGTCTTAACATTCTTCCAATCTATATTTGGGTGGAAAGTATTTTTGGGCTATAACTGATTGTAAAAATAATTCCATAATTTTCTATAGGATAATGAGGTATAATATGAATCCCTATTAATGAAAATGGACCTCATTGGACCTTTTAACTGCATCACCTCTTCCATATAGATCCTTGCTAAAACATCCATGGAATCTAACTCCATGATCACTAAAATTGAATTATTTCATCAAGTGGTCTCTGATTACCCATATATCTTTACTATCTCCCTATACTCAGGTTAATGTCCTGAAAAAATCCATCATGATGTCAAACCATTTCCAATTATGAACAACCATGTTCTATAACAACCATCCATGAACATGATACCCAGCCATAAAATGCTAGAAAGGCAAACACTGATCCAGAAACTCTTCCACTTCTTATTTAAACCATAACCACTAAATATCACTTCTCAATCAAAGTTACATCTTTTTCAACCTAGTAAATACCTCTAAATGAGAGCTTTGAAAATCATCGATAACTCCATTTCAGATATTCAGTGAAATGGAAACCTCTCATAGAATAATATCATGATTTTTCCATCATATAACCATACCTAAAGACCATCAATTTGGGAATATTGGTCACAAATCACCTCATACTCTATGTATCCCCATTGATACTCCTCTACCATTCAAAAAATAGATGAATCCACATTCATATGAAATAAGAATCAACACACACTACTCTATCTGAAGTTGATATGCACCACTTCAAGCACCTCCATCACATTTAGTGCATCCATAGACTCTAGAGTTATATCTCCATGAGACTAATGACTAAGTGAATTGAAAACCAACATCCCATTTCATGGGGTTTAAGAGATATAAAAATCCTAATCCTATGGAAACTCAATCCATATATGTTGTAATGGGTTTATATCACACATATTAAATCATATATCAGGCTCTTGTGGTATCTGAAAACCAAAAAGTCCTCTCTCATGAGATACTCCCACTACAGATTTATAAGAAATAATAATTCCACAGAATGTATCTTGTGGGATGCATAGTTTCACTCATGGGGACAATGCATCCAAGAACCATAAGAGATAATCTCCCTCCATTGCATCCATAGTCATCCAAATCCTAGATTGGAAGAGTTAAAAAACCTCAAACAACACACCCACCTCTGCAAACTGAAGCACAATAGATGTAAACCAAATCACTTTTAGGTAAGAGAATGCTTCCTAATACAAATGCTTCAATACAAATTTTTTTCCTTTCTAGTCGAAGCTATATGTTGCGAATAATGATATAAAAAATATGATCCAAACCTCTGATAGTGGACTGTAATTCTAATAATACTACAATCCTTGGGCACACTCTTGGGAGAACGAAATGAAAAAACACCGTAAACTTTTAAAGGCCTAAACTAACACCCTACTAATACCCCACAAAGTTGAGTAAAAATGGCTATAATGACTATAACATACAAATGGAAAACATCCCACAATGATAGTGATATCGAAGGAACGTCATGAAAACTCAATGATGATCAGAATGATTCTCTTATAAATTTCAGTAGATGAAGATGTAATCGATAAATGTGACTATGAACTGGTCTAGGAAATTCATTAATCATATAGGTCACGAGCCCCACGAATAGTAATGGTGTGTTCATGGCACCGAAGGACACAAACACGAACAGAAAGTGCCCTTACCTACATCTGATATAAATATTCATAATATCTCTCACCTTGACTCTCTAATGGAAACACTTACACTGTATATAGATCTTAAAAAACAAAATCTCTTCCTTTAAATTGTTAAAAATATCATCTATCCTTAGATGTGAGTAACAATTCACGGACATCATTTGACTTGAAAATTTTTAGTCTATACACAACATCAAACTACTATCATCCTTTATGGATAATACCACTTGATCACCCATAAAAAGAAAAAATAGGATGAATGAAATCTGTCTACATCAAATCATATATCAGATTCCTCAACTCTCTCAACTGAAAATGTTTCATTCAATAAGGATACATGAAAATTGGATAAGCTCCACACTATAAGCCTAGCCCAATCTGAATATCACATCTAGGAGGTTTCATCAAATCTTTTTAAAAAAAAGATCAAAAAACACCCTAACAACCTTGGGTACCTTCACCATAATAGTGTCTAATAATTGATTAGAAAAATCATCCATAAAATAGATAAAGGGATCCACATATTCAATTCCCACATAAAAACTCTTCTCATGAATGAAAACCCTACTTTATCCATCCATATACAAGGAAATGACTCTCCTATAGATGAAATAGATAATTAAACGTAGAGAATTCAACTAGATGATTTTAATTAGAACATTATATAGAAAAATAAAATTTATAAAAATATCATTATGGTACTGATGTGGCCCCATCATCAACTGAAACCCACAATACACATCAAATAATACGGTCTATCCCCCATCTAGAACAATCAACACTAGGGGAATATGAATAATATCTCGGATTATTCATATTGAATAGAATAATATGGGTATAATGAAGGATTTAAAATGTTTGGAATCAAAAAAGTCATAAAAACATTATTAGAAAATATCCACATAACATGAACAATCTATGGTCCCTCTAGCACTATTTTTCATACTATATGAAACTAACCGTGCATATCTCATCTACCTCTCTACTGACATCCACCACCATAGACATGCTCATTTTGAATTCCATGTAATCGAGAAACATCATAAGTTTGTCCAATACCTCTAGTATCCCCTCAAAGAGGATCAATAACATGATTCCATTACTGATTAAATAGACATTATAGAATCTACTGCTGAGGATGATGTTGAACCTAACTACATCCAAAAAAATATGATCAAATAAAAATGGGGAACTAATTCTGATGATTTCCATGAAAGCCATAAACAAAATTCATTGTCTCTATTCCCCCATGAGAAGCATGGAACCCAATGACCCTAAAATGAAGGTAGAGAAGATGCTAAATTCAAATCACTATTGATCAAAAATTCCATGGTTTAGTCAAATGAGACCTACCACTGAGAACCCTAATCTTCTACGAAACCTAATTTTTCTCCACTCACATTAAAAATCCTATTGATTGAGTCCTCTTGATCACATCTATTTTCTTTTGCAACTCTAAATTCATTATAATAGAAAATAGAGTAACTACAATATAGATCAACGAATGGAGTTCCTCTACATGAATTATCACACGATACTCCAAATCATGAAAAAAGTATAGAGAAATCATAAAAAATACATTAAAATGATCCCATATTCTCATTAATAAATACTCCCCTCCTGAAGATGGAACATATTACACCTCATTATTACATTACATGTCAATAAAATAAACAATTTATTTGGAATCTGTAAATATCAACCCATGAAACACCATCACCCTTTTTTAAACCAAGGTATGATATCCACCATTAATGTGAATATCTTCACATCTTAATGACTACTGATAGGACCCATTAACAAATCTAGTACTGCATCAAACTGAGTAAAATCATTAGATCTTCCAAAAAGATCATTATCTACACATTTGAACAACATTCTTTATAGTTTCCCAAATACTGACCCTGAAATGTGCGATATTTTCTATACCATTGACAATCCTCTCCAATTGGATCAACCATATAAGGAGAAAATATGTGAAATACTAAAACTCCATTACATGAACCACACAAGGAAAAAGGTGAGTATCCATAGATAAAAGGAACACAATGATTTCCAAATTCTAGGTATTATGGAATTATATCACCATTAATTTTTTTTAAATTTAGTTTACATTCCCAAAATAGTGAAATTCAAATAGGAACATGAGTAATCATGATACATGTACCACTCCTGGTTCTCTACCATAAAAATGTTTCCACCATACATTTTCATATGATAAACATAAATTCCATTCACAAATCATGATTTCCTAAAACCCTATGACATGGCCAGTCTACCATTGATATTTTACACACCAAGATCAACTGAAACACCTTCCAGACCATTCCATGTAATATTGTACTCATAGTTAATAACAAAAAATTATTACCTATCTCATGACCATAAACATTGATACCTCTATTTAAATACCATGTCCTTCCAAAGATACTACAATGAATGAATGGATATAATGGTCCTTAATCCCACCTCTAGTAGGGCATGGGTTGGTGACTAGAACTAAGGCTTTGAAAATATCATAAATGGGAGAAATTAAGCTCTATTATAAATGAATACTAGGATATAGGATATCAATGATCAATAAAATCTATGACATAAGTAAAAGGAAACCAAATACATCCCAGAATTCATATCTAAAATATACATTTATAAAAAAGTCACAAAATTAAATACCCAAATGTAATTCCAAAGCAGTGAAACAAAAAAAGTTCAACGTTACGAGCTATTGTTGAAAAACATGGTTAATGTTATTCCCCTAATTCTTGAAAATAAATATATAAAAATATATACATTGAGAATATAATTATACTCTCTTGGAAAATAGATTTCTCACATTATCGTGTGAAAAGAGTGTACTAATGCACTGGTGAGTAAACAACCTCACCAAACGACAACTAAAAAGGACATCTAAATAATCAAATTCAAATCAGAGCTCACTCACCAAATATTTCTGCCAATATATAATAACATAATGTTAATCATGTCTAGGATACAGTACCTCAAAGCACAATAGTATTTGGATGATATTCTCACATCATAACATCATATGTCCCATCACTTCAGTCTCTTCTGTAAACCATCACATATAACTACGCCACAACATGGTCACAAAAGAAAACCATACTAAAAGACAACTAGAACATCACATAAAATCTAACGTGAAGACATCTAGGAAACAACATAACACAAAACCAAAATAAACCTACACCATCACATTACGAACATAAACTGAATATATGGGTTTCATGAACTTAAATGACATCAACACCATACCCACCTCTGGCCATGAAAACCCCAACATAATTCTTCTCATCACATAACTCTAGGACATAACACAACTATCATGCCACATCTTTCTCACATACATTTGTCCCATCACCTATTATACTATCAAACCTTTAAAGGTCACAAAAAGGGCCTAAATATTTGTCTTGAAGAGAGAGTAGGAAATAATGGGCAGCCATTCATCCATCCTCACCCCATGGATGTCTAAACAAAACCCCCATATATATCAGTATGGGAACATGGTTATAAATGATGTAATGGTTCATATAAAATTAACAATGAATATGGAAATATAAAAATATATTATCCACACCAAATACAAAACTATGGTTCATAGTAATTGAGCCAACCATATCACATAATTGTCCACATTCTATTCCTCCTCAACAATGCACATGACCACAAAGTCCACAAGACAGATCTTACATTACCAACTAATCCCATTATCCATCCCCTTCAATTAATTATTAAAAACTATCCAATTTTGACCACACATCTTATTTGATTTAAAATTTATTAACTCTTTCATAACATTGAATTTCAATCATTATAAATATATTCCAATACTACCTTGGAATCTATCACCACACCACTAATTAAAAACACCCCACTATCATCGGAAAGGTGACCAAATTACATTTTGACCACATCTCAATCACATTACCACCAAACCTAACCACTTTTTGGCTTGATCACAACTCATCACCCATCACCATCCCATAGCATGGTCACATCTCAACACACATCACCACCCAAAAACATTGTCACAACTCAACAACCACCACCACAACATAGAACGATCACCTAATAAGACAACAAAACCTCACACTACAACAACACAGGCTGCTAAAAGCACAGTTACAACATCACATTCATCATAATATTTTAATATTTCACAAGTCACTTTTCACATTTTACTTATTCAATTTACGCACATTCTCACACAATCCGTAAATTTTGGAAAACCAACATTTTTTAGAAAAATATATATGGTAAAAAAATTCAATTTTATGGATATTAAGAAAAATAAAAAAATGGTTCTATAACTCATCATCAATAATGAAAAAAAATCCCCCAATTAAAAACATTTTCATTAGGCCATCAAATCTATGGGATTATAATATCTATAAAAAAAAGAAAAAGATGTATATAAATGAAAATCATTCCCCTTTCCCCTTCAAAATTATGTAAACCAATTCATTCTATTTATTTGGATATTGTGAATAATATTCCCTTATATTAACAAGATTAAAAACCTATAGCATGATATAAATAATGAGAACTCATTGATTCCCTAAATCAAATAATGGTTTTTGATCTCACTGCACACAATAGGGAGATAAAAATTCCCTCAAACCACATCCACAGTCAAAACCCATGGATAAACCTACAACACATCAATGGTTATCAAAAAATATCCCCAATCTCTCTATAAACAAAAAATACTCCATTATATTATATTATAGAATGAATAAAGTGTGAAAAAACCAATAAAAATGATAAGAACTCACATCGGATCACCAAATCTCCACATTTGGAACCTAACAATCAAAGAAGGAGAATAAGGGTTAAAGATCCTTAAAAATATCATGAGGATACTCCAAAAATGGGAGGAACAAAAAACAAACTAATAGTGAGGAATCATCCAATAAACCAACTTAAAACCTTTATGATGCATGTATTACAGTGTAAATTATATTTTTTTGTTGTTGTTTCCATGATCAATGGATTTCTAGACTCTAATACCCACCATTTCCAAACTGACCCCTAAAAATTAAAAAACACAATGCATAGAGATAATATTATCTTACACTATAAATCCCCATTTTATGGGGTAAAAGTATTTACTTACTAGCCCCTCACTGAACACAATCCATAAGATTGTTGTCTACTTACTCCATAAACCACATGATTACATCATAAGACCCCCCCCCCTAATTTTTAAACCTACCTAATGCTACAGAATTGTGGCTCCAACTACACAAATCCTTCTAAAATTGTTTAATCCTCCTCTGAAGCACACCCAACACCTCAAATCATCAATGTAATATGTTGGGAATGCACAAGCCATTTAATTTCATTTCGTGGATATGGTATTATGTACGTATATATGATTCATGATTTATATTTTATTTTCCATAAAATGAATAAAGTAGATGATAATTTACTTTTATTGAATCATAAATATTTTATACATGTCAAAATTAATCATAATTTCCTTTTTCTAACTATCCATGTGACAATAAAACAAGAAATGAATCACATCACTTCATGTTTGTGGTACTCCACCCGAATACATGACCGACATTATCATTTTTCAATAGACAGAAATAATAATAAGGTAGATAACATATTATATTTATTTAATCAAAATAATTTCATAAAAATATCTATTATTTATTAAATAAATTATTATAACCGTCCTTTAAAGGTGGTGATTAAAAATGATATATATCATTTTATAGTAATTATAGTTCATAGGAATGCATTTGTGATGCTTTCATTTCAATGTGGATTTAAAATTTTATGGATATGGGTTTTAACATAAATAAAATAAAATAAAATTATAGTGTATATAATAATTATATTATATAATAATGGATTTTATAGATTTGAATAATGTAGTATAAAAAATGAATATAAAAGAAATTAGTTAATATGTGTACCTATTCATTTGATGTCATCTTTATATTAAGAATAAGGCCATTGAAAGATGGTTTTATAGTCAGTCAAGTGGATTGAAAAGGTGGTAGTTGGATTTTATATAGGTATTTTTGTTTTTTTTTTTTAAAAAATGAACTCATATATGTCATTGGAATGCATTGATTGAACCCCGTTTATATTAAAAAATCAATGGATTTCCCCCCTTTTTCAATATTTATGGGCCATGAATGAAATTTTAACATTTAAAAGTGTAACAAACATGAAATATGAATGATATAAAAAATATTTCCATCCATATTCAAAAATAATTTTTTAAAATCAATTAAAATATTATTTTTAAACATCATATAGAATTTCAGTCCATTTTCACAACTATAAACAGAATAAACAATAAACATATCAAGGGAATAATAAAATTTTAAATATAAAAATATAGAATCAAATATACTTAATTATTAATCAAATTTTTTTTTGAAAACCATTATCACCAATATATTATAACTGTTAATATATTTAATATCATTGACATGATTTTTTGTCTTTTAAAAAAACGATAAAATAATATTGCGTAATCATTTTTTACAAGAATACTATATTAAAAGACTAAAAAATATAAACATGAACATAATTGTTATAAACAATCATTTTCATATAGGGTAATTCATAATGTAGTTTTAATATTATACTTACAATTCAAACATATTAATGATATTAAAAGTCTGAATATGATATTTCTATATATATATAACTTTACTAAAATAAAAAGGGAATTCATAGTCATTTGAATTGCATTAAAAATGGATTAAAATTCACCGTGGAATATGTCTTATTCAATCATGTATAACCCATTAATTCTGAGTAATTAGTTTTTCCTTTGATCAAATAACTTTAACCTTAATTAGCTAGTTTTACCCTTTACCATGGTGACTACTCTTTATTATATTAATTATTCAATGTTACCAGAAATAAGATTTTCCTTATAAATAAATATATAAATGGTGATTGGAAAATTTAAACTGATTTATTTGATTCAATATTTGAGAGTAGAACAAATAAACTTTTAATTAGTGTAAAATATGCATTTAAATTATTTTTTTAGGAAAATACATTTTTAATCATGAAAATGAATTTATACTAAAATTAAGAATAATGTTGAATATAAAAGAAAATAATAAAAAAAGATAAAAAAACTAATTTTACATTTACCCAAATAAAAAAACTTATATAAATTTCAAATTCCATCAAGAAAAGAAAATAAAAGAATGTACTTAAAAATATGGAATTTTTAACTATTCACAAAAAAATAAAATTTTATAATACATCCAAAAAATTTAACGTATAATAATTTTTTTGTGTTTAATAAAATAAATGGATAAAACTTTTTAAATATAATTTATAAATTTTGAATAAATTATATCTAATATCCATATACAAAATCCATAAAACACATATATAGAATAAAATTGAATTTTTAAGCATGAAATTATATTATACTCATTCCAAAAATAATAGAAACATTGAAACATAATTTAATTAATTAAATTTGATATATTATATATATTTTTTATTAGAATAATTTAGTAATGAAATTTAATTCAATATATTAAGATAAAAATAATGTTACCTATATATAATAGTTCTTTGAAAAATATCTATTTTACCATCAAATGATTTTGTATTAATTTATATCCAATTGATAATAAATGTATTAAAAGTTTTTCATTTTCATAATGAATAGATTTATTCATATATTTCATAAATTAGTTAATTCTATCCATACCTATTAATTCAGCGGTTTGGTTATAATAGTCACATTGAGATAATAATTTGATTTCATACCATATTTTTTTAATTCTGATATTTCATATAGTGAATTAAAGAAACCATAGTATTATTTTTAATCTAAAATATTATGGTTTTATATTAGATCAAAATATATGTCGTGTTTGACTCTATCCCAATTCCATGGGTGAAAAAATAAAAATACACACTAGTTAGTCACTATAATCAACATTCTCTAATCAGTGGACAACATCATATATATGAAAATGAAATTGAAAAAATATTAAAAAAACAAATATTTTGTCAATCTATTATTAAAATTTTAATTTAATAGTATAAAAATTATTTATCATATGTAATTGTTCTACGAGAAGCGGTAGCACCTTCGTGGGTGATAAACCATAAATGTTTTTTGATTCGATTGATCATTAAAAATATTGTACATTATGTGACTTCAATGAGAAATGAATTTTTTATACCGAATATTGACATAGAGAAAACCCAAAACACGAAGAGGGTTTTTTTATGAAAATTTAAAATTAATTTTTCTATTATCAGAATAGAAGGTTACCTCATGAAGTAACATTCCTTGTTTATGATGTTGATCATAAGAAAAAATTTTCTAGATTACCTTATTTTTTCTCCAATGATCCAAGTGTAGTATCCCTCTATATGTGATCCACACATGCTCCTCTAATCTCTGAATGATGTCAATGATTTTCAGGTAATAGAGAAAATAATCAATTATCTTTCATTATTCCTCTTGATTTCTACATTATCCATCAGGTTAAAGGATTTTTTCTCATTATATAGAAGATGAGATTAATAGGAACATTAATAAAATTATATTCTATGAAAAAATTCTCCAAATCTAGATTGATCCTACCGAATAGACAAAAAAATATATTTATTTAGTTTGGTTTTGGGAAAAATTATTTTTTAATTACATACCCTCTTAAAAATAATATAACAATCATTATGAAACCCCGTGGTATATAATAATAATATTATTATAATTTTATGTACTAAAATAACTTTCACTATGAAAAATATTATTTATCAGCTTGAAAATAAATATTCACCACCAAAGCAGATCTTAGGCTACTCCAATTCCTCAAACATTATTTAACACTCAAATAAAAAAAGTATCCTAAATAAACATTCGATTCAAAAACTATAAAATTAATATTAATTAGATATTATATATTTAAAATTAATTCTCTTACCAATATCTAGATAATTTTTATTTAATACATATGTGATCAATAAAAATAAATACAATTATTTCATAGTCTTGAGAATAATATTTATTCTATTAATTTAAATCAAATACCATTTTTTCGAATCTAATAAAAAAACATTATGTGGGAACCTCTATAATTATATCGTATTATAATTATGTGGTATTAGATAAATTCCATGATTATAATCTAGTAATGGGTGAATTCACCCAAGAGAACGACACTAATTTCATAATTCTGATAACTAAATATTAAATCACACTATGTAAAATAATTCCTTTTTCATAATATCTCATCATGTAGATTGTAAATCTATGCCATTATCCAATATGACTAGTACATAATTATTTTAATATCTAAAATAAAAACACAAGTTCACTTTGAAGTAGAATTTAATTCCATGGTTATATATCAAACAATTGTTCGAGATATCAACTGCGATAATGATGTGGGGAAACAATACTTCCTCGAATTATCCACTAGTAACATGTCATTAAAGATACACCCAATGTACCCAATATTCCATAAAAATATTACATCATTGTTTTCATGTTAAATATAATTGAATGATTCATGAAATGAATTAATGATAATATTAATGTAGCATTACCACTAAGCACACTAACAAATAGGAATACCCAAGGACACATAAACATGGAAAATTCCAATTATTGGGGTTTTCAACATAATCAACCATCATTTTGAATAAAAGTTTACAAATCATGATAAGAAGTCTCATCTATATATGAGTGCACACACTTGGTAATATAATTATTATGTTTTCTATCATGGTATGGTTTCTATACATGGAATTTTAATTAATAATATCATCTTCTCAATTAAATTTTCCCATCACAATGGGGAAATTTTATTACCTTATCTATTTAAGAGATACCCTATGACATTATTAAAATAAATTCATTTTGAAAAATAAATACTATATAATAATTCATTTATTTAATAATTAAATGTTAAAATATAATTTTAATCAAAATAAAATTTGTTGGTCCTATAATAAAAACTATATCAAACACATACATAGACTAGAGAACATCCTTTGTCTTTCAGTCTGTAAGACCACACATAATGTTCATATTTCTTCTATGTTTACTATTTATTCAAGGTGTCCACTATGTTATCATCTATGAATATTATTCTCACTATATCATAAACACTCTAAGATAAATTTCTCAAGAGATAATACTTCTTATGTATATACTTCGTTTGTTAATGTCACCTTGGATTCTTTGTGGGGGCCACCACTATATTATTACAATAATAGAGTGTGATAGGATACCTACTCCTATATACTGCATACAGATCATGGATGAAATTTTATTTAGAAACTATATTTTTGGATTCCTTATAAGACTCAATATACTCTAACTCTATAGTAGAATGTATGACCATAGAATACTGTGAGCCCTTCAATCCCACAACACATCGATTAAATGTTAATATATATATACATAATATTATTTCAAATCATTATGATCAACTTGTAAACTAGTATATTCATATCCTATATTTTTTTTTGTTTCTCAAATCCTCTATATAATAGGATGAAATCCATTGTATGACTCATATATTTGATGAAAATCTTGACTTCTATCCATTTATGTTTACTTGGGTCATCTGAATATTCTTCTACCTCACTCAAGGAATATTCAACATTCATCCTAGTATATAACATATCATATATGACAGAAAAAATCATTTATGTGTATATAGACCTTTATATTATTATATATTTTCTTAAGTGTATGAGGACACATTATTCTAGAAATTTGAATTCCATGTGACATTGGTAACAATCCCATCTTGGAATTTTCAATGTAAAACCAATTCAAAATAAAATCAATATTTGTACCTTGAAATAGACGGAGAAGCCTCTCAGATATATCATGATAGATCATAATCTAGTAAATTTATAATACTTTTTCTATTTCAATAATGGAGAAAAATTTCATCAGACATGCTTAAAGATATTGTCAAACTTGTTTTTTTTACTTCTAAAAAGTAATATATCATTTTAATATAATATTATGAGAATGAAAGAACTCTCATTAAACTTATTATAGACACAAGGCTCTAAATTGTTCTATATGAAATAAAATTCAATTATGGTTTCATTAAAGTTCATTTTACAATACCTAGATTATTATTTTATCCCTAAATGAAATTTTTTAATTTTCATACATGAATGGCCCAAAGGCCTGATTTTTTTTCATTATTGATAATACCCATTTTATGGGTTTAAGGGGAACCCTTACATGACTAGTAGTACCAAGGCTGATGGACCAACACAACCTGAATGAAAATTACATGATATAAAGTCCCAGAGGCATATTAAGACCATTACATGACTATTCAGACCAACCCAATAGAACTATTCCTCCCTAGCTGCTACATCATTGATCACCTTATCTCCCCACCTTTTATTCTTGATTGGCTTACATTTCCTTATGAAAAGTTGCATGGTGCCTGGTCCTGATGGTGGATTTCATAACCTCTCTTTCTTCTAATATATTTTGCACTTCTCTGATGACTACTACTTATTGATCCATTCCTCTTCTAGGGCCTCCCCTATGTGAACTGGGATACACCATGGTCCCTATGGCCTAAAGGTACATAGGCCTGAAGGAATTTGATAAACTGAAGGCCCTGAGACCCGTAGGCCCAAATAAGTGGCCCGATGGCCCGAATCATATGAATAGTTCATGCTACTAGAGTACCAAATAATACCAGCTATAGTGCTGCTATATTACTCCATTAATTATCCTCCACCCAGTTTCAAACTCGGGTCTCTTGGATTCCATTCAGGAGCCCTGACCACTCATGCACGGGCTCATTAGCTTGGTAATTTTTGTACATTATTGGAATCCTTTAGAGTCAAAACACCTTACAGTTTCATCAAATAGTCATCTTACTGAAGGAAACCATTACCAATGTCTATTTTGTCATTCATTTTAAATTCTCATAGACATGGAAGGCAAAAATGGCATATAGAATTATAATGTATTTTTTTTATAGAAACTGGTAAAAATGGTTCATCATAGTCAAGGAATTGACTCTATTTGAAACCTTTTACCACTAAGAATGAATTATAAGTAATGAATTATCTATCCATGTTAACTTTATTTAGAAGTACATATTTACAACACACATTATTTACATCCACTACAGGATCTACAAAAAACAAGACATGGTTTTGAACATGGAATCCAATTCAGAGTTCAAGGCTTCTTTCCATTTGGAAAATCTACTCCACATACTAATTTTATATTGGTTACTGGACCATTATTATCAACTAATAATGAGTCTCTACCCAAAGTAACTAAAAAACATTTATGGTTCTCTTATCACTCTAGTTCCCATTCAGAGAATAGTATTCTATGGAAAATCCTCTCCCATAGGATTTGTGGAATATGTTATTTTTCCAAATCTTGTCTAACTTGAGAATGCACATCATCAAATTCATTCTCACTCGCACTCTCTATTTTAGAGGTGTGATTCCACTCAATTTGTATTGACTTGTTGAAACTATTAACCTTTTACATGAGTGTTTGTTTAGGTGATATTCCTTTTTTCCATTTGGTATCCTATGATGGTGCACTTTGTTCCTCAGGGAGTATAGTTGTTAAATAAAGAGTCCATTATAAATCTTCACAACCCCATACATGTATGTATGACAACACATGTTTATTTCTAGTCTATAATTGAAATGGTATACCATCTCCAATGATTATTATCTGTACTATTGTTTTTAATGTTTGTCCCAAAATGATAACAGAAGGAATTCATGCCATATTATAGATCTCATTATTTCTAAGATGTTGGAGTTCCTTCTTTTCATTACAAAATATTATTTTGATGTATAATTAGGAGTTAGTTTGGATAAAATCCCCAAATCATGTAAATAATCAATTTTTTCTTGGTTAATAGGTTTTCCACCATGGTTTGAGAAAAGATTCTTAATCTTCTTACCAAGATGGTTTCCAGCATCTATATAGACTCCGACCCTATTATCCTTGAGATGGTGTA
Source organism: Viscum album (assembly GCA_963277665.1). Lineage (NCBI taxonomy): Eukaryota > Viridiplantae > Streptophyta > Magnoliopsida > Santalales > Viscaceae > Viscum > Viscum album. The sequence continues at coordinate 2,076,577,899 of OY728143.1, read as the reverse complement.
TTAATTATAACATTATCAATAGAAATAATTAATTTTATTCCAAATAACTAAATAGTTTAGTAGTCTCGGTAAAATATATAAATACCTGATTCCCATATAATGTTTTAATATAGGAAATACCACATATTTTTTTTAGTGAATATCCTCAATCCCTTTAGAATATAATTTCTTTTCATTCATAATACACCTCTAGAATTGTTGGGAAAATAAATAAAACAAGAGGGAGCTCAAATTACTAGTTGGGTTTAATTATAGTGGATGCTGTCATGAATCGATAAGAATAATCACCAGGGAAAAGTAATTTACTAAACACACATTCCATTTAAAAATTAATTTTACCATCATGATTATGTAAGGAATACTTTATATGAAATTTAAAATATCTTATCACGCATTCAATTTAAATAATTTTACAATCATTAATAGATAATGAAAAATCAATTTGAAGTGGTAAATGACTGAAAACACATTCTATTTAATCAATAAACAAAGAATAAAAATCCATCCAGAGATAATATCCTTATTAAAATCTCATAGATAATACTAAATAATTTATTATAGAATAAAATGCATAATAATTATAAATCATGATCTCAGGCTTCATGGTACCTCTACATTCATGACCTTTCACATTACCATTTATAAATTATGGGATTGAATACACAAAACTCCCATTTAACCAAGGCTGTCCAATTGATCTGTCCCTTGAGAATAATGATGCATATATGGGCTATCTATAACTACACCACACATTTTGAAACATTTCCAAGTAATTACTCATACATTTAAAAATATATTTAATTTGTGAATCAAAATGCATTACAATTAATGATCTATATTGAGTAAAGGATATGTATTTATCATTATTTCACATGTTAATCAAATAACTGTCAAAGTATTCACCATGTTTGAATATTGGACAATATTTTAGAAATAATCATATCCATCATTTAAAATATGAATATTTCATATAGATGAATTTTCTAATGGAAAATGATGACTTGAAATCCATTTTGACAAGAGAAAGTAAACCATAACAAAATAAATTCTACTTATACAATATGTTTTAACATATTTGATGAATTTTAAATTGTAAAACCTCAACTAATAAACTTTAAAAGAAACATTATTAATCATTAAAAATAAATATTATTTCTAAAAACCTTAAAGGATAATTATAGACACCATATAAAAGTTAATAGGTGATTATTAACAAATATGTCTCAAAAAATGTTAATTAAGATGAAATCCCTTAGAAATAACATATCATGGAACTGTATATCAATCAATTAGGTGATTATTTGTATCAAATGTAGATCCAAAAATATAATATAGTAATAAAAGAATAATATAATCAACATACATTACAAACATAAAATTTTAATGTCAAATAAATGAATAAATAATATATCCAATTAAAAAGAATTGGCATTCGAAATTCATTTTCATTTGGTAATTTTCAATTAAAGTCTCCTTGGATAAAATAATTAATATTAAAATTCAAAATAAAATTAATTTTAATGTTTTCATGATATATTAGTAAAATTATAGTTATATAAACCATATAAAATAAATGAATTGTTCGACATTACGATATGACTCAATGAAGGGAAATTGATTTGACGTCTTTTACCTCACGCATCCTATTAGTTGAATAATGTTTAACCATCATAATATTGTTTTGAAAAGTTTAATTAACTAATTAAAAAATGATATTAATTTTTAAAATGATAAGTACAATCCTTTTATAATATCATATCACCCATTTGTTAATTATCATTCAATATTAGTACAATTTTTTGTGATAACTTCATGGTTTTCTCATGGATGTTTTAAGGTGAAAGTTCTAGTTATTCAGAATATTATATAATTCCATAATATTCAGAATTATATTAATATTATAAATTTAATTTATTTCATAAGTTACAATTTTATAATCATTATTTAAATTTGAACATGGAGAATTTATCGTGTTATTTCGTGGAGTTGGTAGTCCATTCGTAGGAATGAGAGACATTAAAATTTCCATACCGGGGAATATAGTAAAGAATTAAGTGACATATTAATTTTATATAAAAAATATAATTTCACATATATAAATTTTAATCATTTAATTTTTCTCTAATTCATTCCATCTCATGAGTATGCCAAATATGAATCATGTCGCTTCGCGAGGCGATAGTCTACTGTACATGTGAGCGAAATTATCATTATTTTCAAGGCATGGAAAGTAATAATTTATATTTGATATTATAATATATATAAGAATAATAATATCATAAATATTATATATATACATTAAATCCATCATTGTATTCATCCTTATATGGTGATGATGGAATATTAATTGCATCGGTTAGCAAGGCGGTAGTTAGTCGTTCATGTGAAAAATGACTTTGTTTCCCAATTTATGGATGTAAAGATTTATATAGGTTTTTAAATTTACATGATTAAATCATATTATATGGTTACTATTTTTTATATTATATTATCATAGTTTATAAGGATTTTAATGAGTTTGATGAAGAAATAAAACAAATATGCACTTTTAAGAATTTTAGATCTTCTTCAGTGACCCTATTTTGTACTATACCTAAATTTTTATTTTGAGGGATTAAAAATATAAATATGGTCTATATGATTTGGGTAGATATTTAATGTTTATATTCGGGAAATACATGGCTGAAAAAATGGGTTTGGAAGAATAAATAGGTGAGGATAGGGGTGGGCTTTTATGTGTGGGGGAGGGGACACACATCACATTTTTTGAAATGTTAAAGTGATGAAAATAATTTTCTCATAGAAAAATACTCAAAAATTGGTCAATAACAAGGATACTAGGTATATATATTACAAAAAATTTTGTTTTGGACATGTTTTAGTTCCTTATCTTCTTTGTGGGGTTTTCTATAGGTTCTCGGCATGATTAAATTTAGTAGAATTCATGAAAAACCCTCCAAAAAATAATGAAACATGAATATTAGGAATTGGGTTGGATAATGGTTAGGCACATGGTTATGAAAAAAAATTATTCTACTGAGGAGAAAATATTCAATTCTAGAAATTGGGGTTTTGATTTTTTGGATCAATTTTTTTGATACTACGTGTTCTATGTAATAGAGGTGTTTTCGGATGTAATAGCTCGTGCATAGTTAGCAAATGGATTTCTAAACGTTTAGTTTTAAAAACTCAGATATGAAAAAATTGGATATCATTATAATTACCTCTTAAACCAATAATTTTCTCTTAAAAAGTTTATAACTTGAATTCTTATTCCTCACTAGGCTATTTATACCTTTCTATTTATGATTTTGGTGTGATTCCTAGGAAAATCCATGTCCATCGGAGGACTAGAGTCATCGGTATGTTCTCATTCTGCATCATTTTACTAATATTTTTTTATTACCTTTCTTGGAATCATTGATTTTATCCAATAGGGATAAATCCTAGATATGTTATTCCAACAATGATGATATTATATTTTTTTATTTGAATGGAACAAGATCTAAGAATGATTTTTGGAGTTTCAATCTCTGTTTAACAGATTGGGGTCATTCATTACATTTACCAAAGTTCTGAGAGGTAGGGGTATTCTTTCATGACTAATGTAGATTGTATCATGTTGTCTTGGATTAATTTTTTTATTTATTTATTGATTTTTAATGAATTTTTTGTCTGATTATTTATAAAACACCTATATAGAGATGGTATTGAGAATGGTGAAAATTTCCTGGTTCAATGGAATACCTTGTGATGAGAATTTTGTAAAATTATTAGTTTTAAATTTTTGTTTTAGTTTTTCTTCATAGGATGTTTTTTTAAGACGTTTTCAATAAAATAATGGTTTTATTGGAATAGAATGGAATGGTTTTTTGCATTGAATTTGTCTTACTTGGTTGGTGTGTGTTAAACTACTTTTTCGTGACCCTATGGAAGGGGTGTGTATCATTTGGGATCTTGGTAATGGTTATTTTATAATGAAATATTATATCAATGAGAGAATTATCACGAGTATGTAAATTGTACCAGGTCATGTATTTTTGGCTTGGTTGATTTTTGGAACTGTGTATTGGGTATTCTAAATGTATTGTAGAAATGGTTTTTAATTTTTTTTTGTTACGTTCCATAGAAATTGTAAAATCCAAAATAATATTATACATTGATATAAATCGATATAAATTGTTTTTACTTATTTATAAAACTCTACTATCAATTTCTATCCTAGAGGTGTTAGTTGGGATGTTAGTATAGACATTCTTCTATGTTTTATACTCATCCAATTTTTTTTCGCATTGTTGTGTTTGTAGATTTGATATATCAAAAAACTTGTAATGAAATGGTATCCATGTTTTATAGTGATTCATCTTCATACCTTGGGTTGGTCATTTGGAGTTAGATATTGGAGTTTTTTTTTTATTTTTTGTTCTATGATTTCTGTGTCTTTGAGTATTTGTTTCTTTGATTGGGAATTATACGACTATATAATTTTGTTTTCATGTTGTTTAGATGGGTTTTCTAGATTTATTTTATACTCTTTCATGATGTAGAAAAATATTTTTTTATGCTTATATTTTCATGGATTCATATATTTAAATCGAAAATAATTCACTTGTTTTTTACAAATCCCTTTTCAACTATTTCTAGCCATTTGTTCCTTTAGGGTATCAATGAAAGCCAAATAAAACATAAACCACCTGTTCTCAAGACCATGGCGTGTGGTGGGATGAAAAATATGGTATCATTTTGATCGATCAAGGAGATGATAATCATTTTTGTGTTGTCGTTGAGTTGTATTAGTGGAAATGAGTAGGATTCTGGGAATATGAAATGTATAGAATAAAGAGTTATATCCAACCGATTTATGTTGAACTTCATGTTAATAATGATTTTGGGTAAATGTGTGTTTTGAGATACATATATGAGATTTAACCTCATCATTATGGGTTTCTCCAAAAATAAGGTAATAACATTAATTGATATTAATGACATCCCACTTGGAGTAGATAATTCATTTTGAGTAATAATATATGTTTTTTAAGTGTTCATTTTTTAGAATAGTATTAATTGGATTGATTTTTAATAAGAATGGTGGTATTTTAAAAAAGGTTTGAAAATGTAAATTTGTGAAGTTTAGAAATCCTTTCTATCATATGTGTGATATGATAAATTTGAAATAGATAAGCCATATGTTGTTATGTAGTGAATCTAATTGGTGTTTTCCTAGGGTTAAAACAAATGGAACTAGGTAGACACTATATAAATCATCTAGAATAGGCTACTGAGAATGTGGTTTCACCATAGCCAAAGGTGAACCAGTATTTGGTACATTGAATTGTAAAATAATTTTATACCATGGATAAAGGTAATATAATGTATGAAACAAGGTATGTTAAACATTCCATTCAATTCTAGAAGAATAATCCACCCATATTTCTAGGTTATTCTGATTCAGAAAAATGGAAGTGTGTCCAAAATAAATGAATCAATTTGTAAATTTCATTATCACACCCTCTACTTTAATTGTGAACTTAGAAACATACATGATAAAGGATCAAGCATGTTTGTTGTGAGATTTAGCAGTTCATGTAATATTTGAATAGGTAAAGGAATCAGTTGATTTTAAATTACTATTCAACAAACAATTCTATCCTACCATGTTTAGAAATACAAGAATTATGTTCTTTTCATTTTGAAGTGGCAGATTAACTCAGTAATAGAGTATTTATCTAAATTTATTAATTTAGACTACTTTGCAACAGTATTTGTTTCAATTGAGTCCCTGATGCTAAGATTTTTTTTTAATTGGGGTTAAGTCCATAGATTCAGTCAATTATTATTTGTCTTTTATAATGGATTATACAGAGATGGTGAATAGAGTGATAGTGGAAAAAATATACATCCCAGATAATGTGGGTGGAGGAATCAAGTTGATGAATATGGGAACTAGTACCAACTATAATATTAGGAATAAGATGAAGAGGGAAACCTATTACAAATTTAGAGTCAAGAATCAGAATCAGATAGCACGATCTGTTAATATTCCTTTGAACCAAATAGTGATATGAGAGAGTTTATGTGTGGTTCTATTTAGAATATCGAAGGAGGTTTTATAGAACAAAATAGATCATTTTACAAATGAAACCAAATGGAGAAACATCAGTGCTATTTTCATAGTGATCCATATTCAGTTTTTAGGGACACATTTCATGATTCTCAAGAATCGTATCTTTATATAGGTTGACGAAAAAAATAATTTCTCACTAGCATAAACTATATGGACATGGTTAATATATGAATAACATTCCTCCCCAACCATAGAAATCTCAATCAATCAAAAATGTGGAAGGTGCAGTGATAAAGGAGTTGTATGTAGTTGAGGTAATCATCATGGTTGATCAATCAAGACCATCAATTGTGAGAGGTATGGTTATTTTCAATTATACCCTTATATAATTATTTTTTAAATGGGTGTATCCAATTATTTTATTTTTAATTTTGTTGTGGATCTTTTGAGTTTGCATGTTGAGAGGATTTCATCTATTTTGATACATTAAAATCATCTAGGACAAAGATAATGTTATTCCTTTATGTGCAATGCACGTTAAATAGATATCAATGGCGTTGAATTTAATTGTGATATATCTTTTCATGATTTTTATTTCTATTATATAATCATGGGTATTGATTAGTTAACAATTTTCATATCTCTAGTCAACTATTATAGGTAAATGGTTAGTTTCACATATGAAAATGGATTTGAGTATCTCTTTAGAGGAGATCATAAGGAGACAGAATGTGTAGATGGACTATTAGAACCATTAGTTGAAATTATATCAGATCATTCTATATCTTTGACCTTGGAATAAGTGGATTAGATCAGGCATAGTGGTTTCAAGGAATTTTAGTTTAGTTTCCTGATGTTTTCAAGACAATTTCCTAATGTTGCCACCCACTAGAAAAGTAGAGTTTATTAATGATATCTAACAAGGTAAATTCATTTCTAAATTTAGTATTATTAGATTTTACAAAGATAATTAAGGATATTTAATGTCCTATTTTAATTTCAGTAAATAAAAGGGTTCATCCATCTTATTGCATCTTGAAGGGGAGTATCAGGTTTTTTTGAAAATGCGTATAAAACTCTTTGACTTTGTGTAAATTAGCATAATATAAAATATTTTTTCGTAAATATATATTTGATTCCTCTTCTATTCATTTATTACCTATTTGACCATTTTATTTGAGCATATTGTTTCTCAAAAATTGACCTTCATTTAGGATATCACTAATTTAGGGTTTCGATAGGAGTATTCGGTTGATATAATTCAAGAGTATATGTTTCCTATATTTGTATGTGGTTATTATTTTTGATCTTATAAATTCATCTTATGTCGTTATGGAAATGATGAATTTGATATTTCAATAGAATTAGATTTTTTTCTATGTTTTTTGGATGAAATATTGTTCTATTCAACAAAAAAATTGAACATGAGAAACACATGGTGATCATGTTGGGTATATTTTGAGATCATTGTTTGTATGACAAACATTTAATGTAATATTATTAATTAAAAGAGTTACATTTCCTTTTATATGTTATCATTGACAATGGTGTTTCTGTGGATCCAGAAAATGTCTAGACTTTGATATGTTGGAAACCCTCAAAGAATGACTTTGAGATTGGAGCTTACTTATCTTGGAAAGTTATCACTCATGTATTGATCATGATTTTTCATTACTAGATTCACCAATGATATGTTTGATATGTAAATGTGATCCATTCTAATGGATTGATGAATGTAAGAAGTAATTTCAATAGATTAAAATTAGCTTACATCAATACCAATCATGATATTTCTCGAATCAATAAAATGCTATGTGTTGTATTGTGATGCTTCAAGATTTAGTTTTGGGTGTGTTTTTATACAGGATGATCATGTTGTTGATTAGGTCTCACATCAGTTATGGTAACATGAGAAGAACTATGAAAAAATTGATTTAGAATTACATAATGTGGTATATACTTTGAGGATATAAAATTATTACCTATTGTTTTGAAATCCATTATTTTAATGGATTATAATAGCTTAAAATGGATTTTTATCTCAATGATATTTGAATTTGAAAAAAATAATATCAATAAAGTATCTTCAAATTCAACCATTGACTTAATGTATATTCTAGGTAAATGGAACTCTATGGAAGTCAAATTAAGTATGATTTTATGTTGTCATGTGCAAAAATAATATTTAGTTAATTAGAAGATGAGGTTGAAAATTTCCGACATGCACAATGATTGTGAAGACTGAGGTAGTGTGGATATATTATTTTTTTTTCTTTTATTCCTCAGCTGGTTGAAATAGATAATGAGTAATAGACATCCAATTTTGAATGTGCTTATATAATAGAAAAAATCAATTATGGGGAGACAATTCAGAGATAGAATCTTGATAGAATATAAGTTTTGTGGTTTCAAGATTATATGCTCTTACCTTAGGATTATTAGAAAAAACTACATAAATATTACAACCATTATAAATTGGATATTTATCTTAGAATTCAAAATATGTATAAGGAACTGAATGCATAGTTTTGGGGGGAGATCATGAATATATTACAAGTTGATTTCTCTTTGTGTTGACTTACCTATCTAGAGGTAATATAATAATACCAATGACCAACCAACTCGTTGCATTCATTACATATTCCTATTTGAATATGGAAGAAGATATCCATGCATTGTTTGATAGGTCTCCCAATGACAGTGGAGAAACATGATGCCATTTGGGTGGTTGTGGATCATCTAATGAAGTCATGTAATTTTATACTTATTCATTAATCACATATTGTGAATGACTTGTCAAAAAACTATATTCAACATGATGTAAATAGGATCAATGTTCTAGTGTAGATTTCATCAAATAGATACCCTAGTTTCATGTACTATTTTTTGAAATACTTCTTGCAACCCATTGGGACTCAAATGGCTATGATCAAAGAGTATCAAACTCAAATGGATCGATAATCTAAAATAAAAATACAAACATTGAAGGACATTATTTGTTCTTGTGTAATGTATTGTGGTGCCTCATGATAGGATCACATACCATTAGTGGAGTTCTCTTATAACAGCGATTATCAAACCTCAATACATACAGATCCTTTTGAAGCATTGTATGGGCCTCTTTATCATTCTCCGCATTGTTTGGTGGATACATGTAAAGGCCTGACCCTAGTTTCCCAATGTCCATTCATTATTTGATTAATTTGGAATGATTACATGAAATTTGTATTCTAAATGAATGAATATTTGAATTTTTTTGGAAAACCAGATACATACCTGTGTTCAACATTACAACTTGGAAATAAAAACAATTTAGAATCTCTTTTGAAAACATCCATAAATCCTATGCTATTTTTAAAAGTCCTGCATAATATACATATTTATGTCCTGGGAAAATGAAACATTAAAAAGGGGTGAGTTCAAATGATCTATAAGGGTGTGAAATACTATCAAAGATATCATAAACATAAACCTTATGTATAGTGAATATCTAAAAACACAAGCCATTAAATAATAACATGAACACATTATGGTAGGAATAAGAGATGAATAAATAATGACATAATAAAGCATAATAATGGGTATTATACTAGTCTAATAACATCATGTACTTTCAAATTATAGATACTTAATTTGGGAAGGCATAATTCCAATCATCCTGACCATACCGGCAAGGACTCATACCAAGACTATAAATAATCATTTTGTCAAGGCATTGTGCAAAGACTATAGTGTGTCTCATGAGACATACTGGTGTATCATGTGGATATAGAGGTCCCCAACAATTACTTAATAATTCCAATACATCCTTAATATGAATTGATATAAACATAAATTACATATATAATCACAATGAAACTAACATATGAATCTTCAATAATGTTCCCCGAACATTAAGCAGAAACACTAACCGTTCATGGAAGATTGGTGAGTGGTTTCAAGATAGCACATCCATAGTCAAACTAATCATAATACATTAAATTAAATTAGGTATATTATCTCATAAATGATTAATCCAAATAATAAATTATAATTAACAATAGTATTGAAATGGATGATGATATTCTTATAAAATCATCGAGTAATTTTTGACATAAATAAAATTTTACTTTGAAAAGAAGAGCCTCTTTGGGAAAGTATTTTTACCAAAAAAAATTGAAGATATATAGTAAATTAATAATAAAACTATTGTTTTCAGAGATATAATGGTCTCTAAAAATATAATATATAGATCCCATGAAAATGTGTAAGAAATTTAGAAATTACATTGTATCTGGATTGTATTTCATGAATATGTTTTGGAAGATCCAATTAAAACATATAAATCCACATAAATTAAAGTAATATTTCGGTTAGAACACATATATAAAATATTGTCACATAATATATGGGGAGTAAATATGAATAAATAATAATATAATTGTGGTATGTATAGAATAATAATAACCCAGATGAAAATGGATGTTTGGGTAGTAAGCTCTTACCTTAATTCTGAAGGTGTTCCTTAAATGATCTTAATTACCTGAATAATCAAATTTATGTTCATAAATAAATGATTCACAAACCTCTTATACCTTTAATTTATTTATTATACACTTATATAGTTAATTAATGAAATTATTATGGGTTAAAAGAATCAATTTCATTGTTTGAGGGTGTTTTTTCCTTGGTTTTCAAGATTAGTTTACTTATATTCATGTATGGAGAATCATATAGATTAAGAATGTTTTTCAACAATAGAGGTTGAATTTTGTTATTGAAAAAATATATCATTTCATGTTAATAAGATTCTGTGGATTATTGGGAGTGAAGTTGAATCATTAAATAAAACATTAATGACATGTGTTTGGGTTATTTAGCAGTTCTTGATCACAACAAACTCATTTTGATTTAAACATTTATATCATGTGTACAAAAGTATTAGATAACATTAAATAAGTTATAATTCATATATTATAGTTTGTTTCATGCATCAAAATTTTTTCATTACTACAATTAATGATGGAAATATAAATTAAAATCATGTCTACCTTGAATGTGATAAATTAACAATCTCAGATGGAAATTTCACCTCTAGTATAAAATAAGGGGAAAGAAGAGATGATGAAAAATTAATCCTTTATCATAAAACAATTATAGTATATCTATGGTACTAGATTAATCACAAAATGTTGATAAAAGGTGTTGCTGAAAGAAAAATATAATAAAGAAAAATGAAATAAATGGAATGAAAAAAAGAATTTACCTCTTGAAGTTTTCTTACTTGTGAGGCTATTTTAGGGAGAGGTTTTGGTATTTTTATGAGACCAAGATATGTTGGATGTGGGTGAGGTTCTTGGGAGGATATTTGATCATAATTTAGACAACGACCAATGCTTGAGAGGATTGATAAATTGAGGGGGTGAGGGGTGAGGTGGTGTTTTATAGATGAGAAGAGTAGTGATTTTTTAAAATCTTATTCAATATTTTATTATTTCCCCTAATACAACAAATAGAGATTATGAATGTGACCAGTAATAGTAATAAGTACATGTGAGTTCAAACCATGTGTGTTTATATCTTCCATGATGCTATGAATAGTCAATTTAACTGATATTATATATATATATATATGATAAATTGCTATATTTTACTATTTATCAAAAATTTTACTTTTCCAGAAATATCCCAAAAAATAACCCTGACCATTTTTTGATTTTTATAATTCAAAAATGAACCCCATTTTTTGAAAATATGTTTTTAAATATTATCAATTTATTTTTTAAATAAAATCATAATTTTTTCAATAAATATATATTTTAAAACAATAATTCATTTTATATCACTTTCAAACAGTTATCATGATATCATTATGTTATAACAGTAAAACAATAAGATAATAATATGATATACTATTCCTAAAGGGTTATATTACGATTCATATTACTACTTATAAGGGTATGTTACAATTCACTAAAATCATGTATGTCTTATCAATCTCTAAATATCACACTGAATGCAACCATGTATGACCTCTTTTCTAAATTAAAATCACGGAGGTGGAAAAATTATGTTTATTGGCTAAGATATAACAAAGTGATATTTTTTAGAGATTTATTTTTTCTTTATTTCAATATTAAATTTGATAATAAATCAATAGATCTTTGACCATAGAAATTTCCCCACTCCCTCTTCTCTTCCCTCCTCCCAAGCCTCATGACTTGTCTAAATTATTATCAAAATGACTCCCAAGATACTCCCCCACAAGCAGTAGCCCTTCACCCCATAAAAGGACCAAAATATGTCCTCTATGGAGGCTCTCAGGGAAGATAACTTCAAGAGGTAAATTCTCATTTTCATTTAATTTATTTCATGCTCCCTTCTATTATTTTTCTTTCCTCGCCTCTTTTAATATAAATGTTGTGATTAATCTAGTAACTTACATGTACTGAAATGTTTTTATGTTAAAGGAATAATCCCTCATCGTCTCTTCTTTCGCTTCTTTAATACTAGAGATGAAAACACCACCTAAGATGTGTTAATTTTTCACATTCAAGAGTGATGGGTTTTCACTTTATATTTCCATCTTAAATTATGGTCATGAAATAATTTTGAAAGATGAATGAGACTATAATATATAAATTATAACTTACTTAAGGTCCTAAAATCCTTTTTTAAACATGATTTTAATTTATAAATCAAAATTTGTTCGTCGTGATCAAGAACCACGAATTAACCCAAAAAAATATCATTAAAGTGTTATATAATGATTCACCTCACTCAAAATAACCAAATGAATTTTATGACAATGTAATATTATGGTTGTTCACTAATAACATAAAACATATATTCGGTAAAACAATTATCATTCTACATTTTTTCACACAATACTATAAGTAAACTGATCATTAAAACGAAGGAAAAAACACTCCCAAACAATGAAATTGAATCTCTTAACCCATCAAGAGCCTGTGAATGAATAAAATCAGTTTATAATATAAAAATTAAAAGATAGGGAGGTTCTATAATCATTTATTTATGACACTAAATTTGATTATTCAGGTCATTAAGATCATGTTAGGTTCAAATTCATTATTAAGGTGGGGGATTTATACCTGAACATCGATTTCCATGCGGGTTAATCTTATTCTCTACATACCTTAATTAAATTAGATTTTATTCATATATACTTCTCATATATTCTATGATAAGGTTCCATATGTGTTTACCAACCATAATCATACTTTCACTTATGGAAATTTATATGTTTTAAAAGTATCTTTCAATAATTCATCCTTAAATACAAGCCTATTAAAGGGAATTTCTAAAATTCTTACCTATATTCAATGAAAATATATAATATATTTTTAGAAACCATTATAATTCTAAAAACAATTTTTTGTGAAAAAATTATATTACAAAAAATTTAGTTTTATAAATTGAATTTTATAAAATAACCATTATTTTCATAGTAAAAGGGTATTTTTCTCATGAATTACTCGATAGTTTTATAAGAGTATCATAATATGTTTCAAAACTCTTGTCTATTATTAGGTATTATTGGGATTAATGTTTTATGATATCATCTACCATCTATAATTGAATGGTTTATTTTTATTTTGACTATTGATGTTATATCTTAAAACCATTAACCAATTTACTCTGAATGGTTAGTGTTTATTCATAATGTTTAGGGAGTGTTAGTTAAATTTAATAGGTTTGTTTCAATATGAATTTATATGATGTTTATGTTTATCCCCATTAATATTAGGGATGTGTTGGACACAGTAAGTGATGGGTGGGTCCCTCTATAACCCCTTGATGCATTAGTAGGTCTCATGAGACAAACTACGGTCCTAGAAAAATCCCCTAACAAACATATTATTTATGATCCTGGCATGATGCCTTGATGGTATAGTAATGATATCCGGAATTATCCATTACCTCATTATGAAAATAGTTATTGAATGTTCATGAGGTTATTGGACTAGTAAACTACCCATGATTACGTGTTTTTTTGAAATTATTTACTCATCTTTTATTCTTCCAAAATGTGTTCAAGTTCACTTTTAAAGGAATGTGTTTTTAGTTATTCACCATGCCTAATTTTATGTTTGTGATAACATCCATTTTATTACATTCCCTAACTGATAATTTAAAATCACCCATTTCTTATGTTTCATTTTCTTTTGTCATGATGCGTTATATTATGAATGGCATGCAGAAATGGCCTAAGAGTTATGGTTATTGTTAAATGAGTTTCTAAATTATTTTTTACATTCATGTTTCTTTGTTGATCTTATGTATGTATATAGTTTTATAAAACTAATAAAATATTCATTAATTTTGGATATGAATTCCATGTAATCATGACAATGTAATTAAATCAGAAACAAACACTAGTAAGCTAGGGTCGGGTCATTACAGTTGGACCATTAAATTATATATTGTAGATGATATAATACTAGATTAATCCCCATTCTATATAATAATAAACAAGAGTTCTGAAATATATGAAGACACTATTATATAATCATTGAGTAATTCACCAAATAAACAATATTTTACATTGAAAATAAGTGTTCACTTTTGAATTATTTGTATAAAAATATAATTTAATTAAGATATTATTATCCTAATAATATGAGTGTTTTCAAAATGATAATGGTCACTAAAAATAGATTATAGAGTTCCCTTGAAAATAGGTAAGAATTTTAGAAATTCCCTTGAATTTTGATTGTATTTCAGGAATAATTTTTGAAATATCATTGTAAAATATATAACTCAATATAAATGAAAATAGTTTTCTTATTGATAGGCCTGTATAGAAAATAATAAAGGAATATATGATGATTAAATAGGAATAAATAGGAATTTAATTGAGGATTGTAAAGAATATGGGTGGCTCGAATAAAAATGGAGGATTTAGTAGAAAACCATTACATCAAGTCTGAAGGTGTTCCTCTCTAGATTTTAATGACCCGAAAAATAAAATTGTGGTTCATAAATTAATGATTCCAGAATAGAATCTACATTTAACTGATTTATTATATCCTTGTTAGGTTTATTCAAGGTCTTTTTATGGGTTAAGTGATTAAATTTCATTTTTTGGGAGTTTTGTCTTCCTTGGTTGTCATGATAAGTTTACTTATATTCATGTACGTAAAAACCTATAGATCAAGAAAGGTTTACTAGAATAGAAGTTTTATGTTTTTTCTAATCAACCATAGGATTATAGGTTCATTAAATTTTATTTTTATTAGTAGTAAAGATGAATTTTTATATAAAAATTTAATGAACACTTTTTTGGGTTTATTGGCAGTTCCTGGTCACAACGAACTCATTGTGATTCACAAATTAATATGATGTGTATAAAAGGATTTAAAAACATTAAATAAGTTTTAATACATATATTACAGTTTGGTTTAACAATCAAAATGTTTTCATGACCACAATTAAAAATGGTAATATAAAATGAAAACTCATCGACCTTGAATGTGATAATTTAACACATCTCTGATGGTGTTTTCATGACAGGTATAAAAAAAATGGGAAAGGAGAGATGGAGAAGAAATCATTCATTATGATAACAAAATTCTTGTATATGTATGGTACTGGATTCTTCACAAAATTTGTATGAATGGAGGGTATGAATGAAAAATAATTGAAAGGGTATTGAATTAATAGAAATGAAAAGAGGAATTAACTTCTCGAAGTAATCTTCCTTGAGAGACTCTTTTAGGGGACCAGATTTGGTATTTTAGGATACCAAAGGCTACTGTACGTGGGGTAGAATTTAGGGAGAAGCTTTTTGCAGAATTTAGACATTGCAAAATGGTGGATAAGAGTGAAAAAATAGGGAGTGAGGTGAATTTTTATAGTGTAGGACATGATGGATTTATGAATATCTTATTCATTATTTTATAATTTCCCTCAAGACAACCAATAATGTGGTTTATGGTGACCTATAATAGAAATAAGTGCATGTGGGTTCAGAAAATATTTCCTTACATCATCCATGATTCTAGGAATAGTGATGTTTACTAATAACATATATATACGGTAAATTGTTCTATTTTTCTATTGCCAAAAAATCAGGATTTTTAGGAAAATATGAACACATCACCATGACTATTTTTTGACGTGTAGAATTCAGAAATAAATATAATTTTTAGAAAATAATTATTTTAAATATTAATAAATAAATTTTCAAATAAAATCATTATTTATTCAAAAAATAACTTTTTAAAAACTATAATTTTTTATATAAAATATATAAATTAATCAATATCTCATTATCTTATAACCATAAGAATATAAAATAATAATATGAATTAAAATTCATATGGGTCATATTAGTATTCATAATACTATACATAAGGGTATTTTACAATTAACCAAAAAATAACTATGTATGATCAAACTATAAACATATTACTGAATGAAACCATGTATATTAGTATTTTGAAATTCAATTCACAACTACGGAAAAATAATGTTTTAGGGTTAAGCTATAACAAAGTTGTATTTTGTAGAGACTTAGTGTTTCATGCATTAAATATTAATTTTTTTTAAATCCTCTCAGAGTTAAAAAATAGGTGAGACATCCCTAGTTGTACCAAGCCTTGTGCAATATATAATGGAGATTATTCAATTGATCAACAAGGAATGGAGACATATTAGAGTCCTCAAAAATCATATATAGCTTGTCATCGATGACATTTTTTGTTTGAGGTCTGTGATCACAAGTTCTTCAAAATCTCCCCATGTTTTTGGGTTATCATTTTGGGAAGTATGGAATGTTATCTCCTTGACACATAAGACCTTTTGAGATATATAAATGGTCAGTGAGGTTGAATATCAGTTGGATTTTATACCAATGTCATGTTCAGTTCGTAATATGTTTTATGTATATTAATTGAAGATGTATCAACCTAATCATAAAGATGTTATTCTATGGGAGAACATTGAACTAGATAAATATTCTACATTAGTTCATGTTCTAGTGAGGATTCGAGATATGTTATATTATGTGTTGTTTGTGAAAATCATTTTTCAATTATTGGTTTTATGGAAACCTATTCCGATTTAGTAAAAATATTGGAGCATGAGAAGAAAATTACTTTACAATGAAACAAACACTTTTAGCACAATGGTTTCTTTATACATTTTGTGGATGGAAATAAAAATGGTGTGGGGAATGTCGTAATTCATTTTAAATGTACATGGTAATATTTTGTTAAGTATATATAATTTTATATTTATGTTTTGGGAGGTAAAGATGATTTTTGGTATGATTTGGTGTTTTTTTGTGGTGAGTGGTATGAGCGTGGTTAGTAGAAACTATAAAATTACCTCCAATAATATAATGAAATTTAAATAGTGGACATTGTGTAGGATCATAGTTGGTCACATGGTTAGGAAAATCTCTAAGGTTACACAAGAAAAACCACGAAATGCAATATAGTGGGTTATAGAGTGTCTAATACATAGTTTTTCAAGCAATGCAATCCAACCATGGGAGGTGTGTTGGGAGGCATTATATCATTCATGGTTAGTGAAAAGTTTTACTAGTCATGAACACTAATATTGAACTATGAAAAAATTAAGTTGACAATTGTGGATCTCATTCAAATTACCTCATAAAATACACATTTACCTATAGTTAGTTCGTAAACTAATTTCCACTTCCACCTATGCTTTTTTAGATATTTCATTTCAATGTGGGATATATTCCTAGGATAATCTCAGTGTATTGGAGGCTTAGATTCCTCAGTAAGTTCTCATTCATCATTATTTTTTTATATTTATTAATTTTCACTACCTTGTAATCATTTATTTAATATTTTTTGGGATAAATACATTTTTTTATACTAATCGTGATAATATTTTATTATTTTATTTAAAGGTAAAAATATCTGATGAAGGGTTTCTGAGTATCAAGATAGTGTTTATGAGTCTCTTCTATACTTTTTCGTATCCTATGTTTGATAGGTAAGTGAATTCACTCACAAATCTTCTTAGTTAGAATGAAAATTTGTGGTTTCAATTTGAAATAATTGAATGAATTTCATTATGAAATTCAACTGTGATTCTACATGGAAAATCCATATTGTGATTTATTTGGGGAATTTTGAAAATTTCAAGTTTATGTAGAAAATCTTGTAATGAAAAATTTCAATATAATGATTTAAGAAATATGGATTTTGGGTTTCCCTAGTGGAATTTTATTTAAAAAAAATTTCAATAGAATAAATGATTTATTGGAATGGATTGGCATGGTT
Organism: Viscum album; assembly: GCA_963277665.1. Lineage (NCBI taxonomy): Eukaryota > Viridiplantae > Streptophyta > Magnoliopsida > Santalales > Viscaceae > Viscum > Viscum album. Next base: position 2,076,559,572 of record OY728143.1, on the reverse strand, counting down.
GTATTAGCATGGAATTTAGATTACATGGTTGGAATGTGTTCATTTTCATTTATGTGCCCTTGTGGATGGGTTGTGTCCCCTTGGGGAAATTACTAATTCTTACATTGTGATGACATTTTAGATCAACATGATACCACTCATGAGTATGGAATTATCATTTATTCATGCATGTGTTGTTGATTGGATTTATGAAACCTTGTATTGGGTAGGCCAAATGCATTGGAGAAATGGTTATAAAAAAAAATGGATGCTTTCCTTGGAAACTATATAGTTTATAAAACTATGTTATGCATTGATATAAATTGATTTAAATTGCTAAAAATATTTTATATAAATGTTATAACATGTTAAATCCTAGTTGTGTCAGTGGGAATTCCATTTTGGAAATACTAATGATTTTTATTCTCACCCCTACTATGGAAAAGTTGTTCATCTACAGATGTGATATATCAAGTCATGGGTAAAGGAAAGGTGTCCCAATTCATATGTGAAAAATCTTGATACTTGGGTCTATGTATTTGTAGATGGATCGGGGATATGGTTTGTAGTTACATGTTTATTGCTTTCATGTATTTTTATTATTTTCTTTCTTTGTAAATTGCAATTTGATATTATATAGTTTTATTATACGGTTTTTTGTTCTTTTTCAGTTTTATTTTATAATCATGCATCATATAGATGTTTATTCAATTGTGATAATATATTTTTTCCATTAAATGGAATATCATCCAACAGTTGATTATGACTCTCTAGGAATTTATTTCAATCCATTGGTATCGTGGTAAAGTCACTATAATGCCTAATAACACATTCTCCACAACTTCTTAATACAATGAGGAGGGGTAGGATGTTATAGAGAGTGATAGAAGTCATTTATCACATGAATGTGAATGATCAATATAATATAAAGGAACTCAAAAAAATTTATGATGATTTAAAAGAATATATGATTCATAATATTGAAAGGTAATATAAACAAAATTGTTTCAAGACCCTCTCACTAAAGTTTAGAATTTTTTTTGTCTATGCATATAAGAAAATATACAAACCTAATATCGTTCAATTTCATAAGAAATATTCCATCCTTTGGATGTGCTTAAATAAATAACCACCTAAAGTTTTACTCTATGAAATGAATATCCAACATTTATTTTTCACCCGAATATCTTAAATTTACTTTTAATATATCATGACATCTATTAAATATTGAACATTATTTTTTTCTATCCGTAAATAGTTTGAAAAACAAATATGGTTACAAAAAGTTATTAAATATAATATATTAATATCTAAGCCACATTGTAATTACACCAGTTAAATATTAATCATTTCCCATTAAATATTTATAAAACATCAATTAAATATTAACCAAAACGTCATTTAATCTTATGGTAGGTGCACCACCCATATCACTATTTCATTATGGGCTCACACCCCACAAATTGTCCTAATTTGATGGGTTTTCACCTAGCATGTAGGTTTCCATCTTCTAAACATATACTAATATAAATCCTCTAAAATTCCCATGTGTAATAACAAAAATGTTTTATATCTTCAATGAAAATCTAAACCCTATAGTTAACAATAAATTTATACTTATTCCTAAATAAAATAAAACATTCATAAATAACATTTTTCACAAAAACAAATACGATCCAAATGTTTTTGTTTCTATAAGTATCTCCCACAATATCCTTTATCATGGTAGAATCTCATTACATAAAACCAAAATTGGGGTTTTCAATACTTTGAACTCCTAATAAATCATAAATTATAAACCCTGATTTTTATCCATAAAACAGAAGTTAATTATTACATATATGATTCAAAAGTTTAACTCAATCCATGGATGATTCCTGATTCTTATAACCCAAATAGCATTGGTATGATAATAATACTACAATATAATTTATTAATAACAATACTGAAATAATTTAAAATATTTATATCATCATAAGTTCTTCTTTGGACTATTAGTTAACCTTTAGAATATTTAATCGACCTATATAATTCCCAGGCTCTTATATTTAGGAAAATAATTCTACAAATGGATCTGTATGATGATTTTTTCCCTTCCATCATACCATTCATTAATCCTTAGTAACTCAATACATTATACCCCTTTTCCGCACATATATCATTTTCTCCTTCCATTTACAAGCATTATATGGTGTCTCATTACACATTTTTGACATCAAAGAAATAAATACTTCTTTCCTACATGGTCTTTATCACTCTATATCTTTGAAATTCCATCATTCACTTCTATGGAGAATCCTAGGACCGGTTCATGTGTAATTTGTTAATAATATTTTATAGTAAATAATTAGACATAATCATGATATCATTGACTCATGAAATAATCATATTAATTTTCCTAGAGTCGTCATATTTCCCTTTTTGTTCACTGTTAAAACAAATAATTTTGGTTCGATCCATTGACTAAAAAAATAGTAGTGTTAGAAACAATAATAAATGTTGGGAAACCATATAATCATGTACATGATGTATAAATAATCACACTGTATTTTCAACATAAGAGACCATAGGTTTAACCTATTTCTTTCATTATCATCATATATTCAAATCCATCATAATGGGTTGAAAATAAAATATGAACTATAAAAAACATATCAGTTGAGAGTGACAAACTAGGTGCATGATAAGAAATGTTTTGAAGTTATAGGTGATGATGAGGATAAGCCCAATATACCATTTTTGTGTTGTTCTTCCTAGGTATAGTTGTTATAGAACCACTTCCAGTTTTAGTATCCAGACATGGATTTATTGTCGGGAAACCCCTCTTATACTATATCTCGCAAAGAATATATGATGTTCATTAATTCCTTTCCTCATATTCTACCGTATGGTTATAATCCATAATATAATTTTCCCTAAAATCTAGTTACCATGGTTTCTACTAAACATTCTATAATAAAAAATGCAGTGACACTCACCCCAGTAGCCCATTCCCACTATATTCATTATTACATTGGAACTAGAAAAAAGAGATCACCTTCAAAATGAGCACATAGTTTAGTAGATTTGGTCAAATAAATACATATATTATACCTATATTACATTTAAATTTAAAACATGACTACATATGTATTTGGAAAATATCATAATTACTACAAGAATATACTTGAATATCATTCATAGTACACTTCCTAGATCCTGAGGGAAGGAATAAAAAAACGTTCGCCTAAAATGATCAATAAGTGTTATGTACAAAAAAAGTTATCATGAATGAGTTAACATAGTAAACATTGGAATTTAATTAACCGAAAAAACATTATATTTCATAAATAACATGACTAGAATTATAAGGTAAGGAATATTGAATATTTAAATTCAAATATAAGAACATTCCTTCTATTTGAATAAATTTTCTACCAAAAATATATAAGTTACAATCATTATTGAATGGTAAATAACAGAAAATAATTCCATTAAATCAATAAATTGGGAATGAAAAAGTATCCAAATATAATATCATTAATAAAGAATCCGTAAAATAATAAAATTAAAAATTATAAAGGAACTTATTAATTTGTAGACATTATGATCTCACAAATCATTAAAACTCTATTATTAATACATTTTACAACACTTTTTAAGGTCGATGGGTATGTACACACCAGAAAGCCATTTAATTAAAGCTATCCAGTGGATTTGTCTCCTGTGACTACCAATCCATTGATTGAAAATAAATAACTATTCCCCACATATAAGTATATGTCTGAATCATTCCTCATATATATCAAATTTTTAATTTAATTATACACTTAATAATTTTTATCAAAAAATATCTTTACTGGGTAAAGGATACATGGTTTTTAATATTTCCCCAGTAAATCAAATAACATTGAAAGTAAGCAACCTGTGTAAATATGGTATAGGTTTTAAAAATAAAAATATGTATCAGACAAAAATTTAAATTTTTATGATGAAGGTATTTTCCAAATAAAAATGATCACAAGAAAGGGATTTTTTGTGATAATGTAAACATTCACAAAATAGTGTGATATTGAACAAAAATGTGTCTTTCACTTTGGTAAAAAATAAAATGAAACCTATGGAAGAATAACCTTGAAAAAAACATTATTAATCATGAATAAAAATTTATTAATTTTAAATACATAAATAGGGTAGAATATAAAACACATAAATGTGAATAGGTGTATATTAACAAATAGTTCTCATGGAATTTGAAATTGAGATGAAATCCCTTAAAAAGAAAGAATCATTGAATTGAGAAATAATCAATTAAGTTTTTATGTGTATCAAATGTAAATCCAAAATAAAGTGGAGATATATTATATAATAATAAAAATATATTAAACACATAAATATATAATATCAAATGGAATGAAGATGTAATCTAACCCAACAAAAAAGATATATAGCTATAAATATCACTAGCTTATAGTAAGTTCACAACCAATACCCAATGATTAAATATTTCAAATAAAAACATAAAATAACATTAATTAACAATTTTTCATGTTATTTCATCAAAACGGGATATATATACACCATAAAAAGAAATTATGTGCTTAATATTACAATATGCCTCAATGGATGGTAATTGAGATGAAGTCTCTTACCCAATGGTTCCTTTTAGTTGAATGTGAATTATTATCATTTATAGTTCTTAAAGAAAACTAAAATATATTATTAAAATGGAAATATTTATCATTTCATATAATATCATTTTATAACATATTATAACTAGTTAGTTAGTAATAATTCCTTATTACTATTATTTTAGGTGATAATTGCCTTGTTTTCTCATGCATGTTTTATTGTGAATGTTCCGGTTTAGGAAAATATTATATAGTTATATAATATATAGAATAATATTTATTTTATAAATAATACTTTTCATTATATATGTTTTTTGAATCATTATTTAAATTTTATCATGGATAATAGATCACATCTCTTTGTTGATACAGTATGTCATATGTACCCACAAGCGACGCAATCATTTCTATATGGGTAAAAGGGTATGTAATTAAGTGATATATTACTTTATATAATTAATATAATTTCATATATTTCACATATATTCATTGGATTTATCATTATTACATTCTTTGATAAGAGTACGTGGAAAACGAATCAAATCCCTTCGTGAGGTCGTAGTCCTCTATACACACGAGCGACATTGTCAAAATTTAAATGGATTGAAAGGTAAAAAGGTATATTTCATATTATAATTAAATAATAATAATATAATTAATATTAAATAAATAAATATATTAATTATATCCATAATTATATCCATACTTTAAATGTGGTGATGGAAAAAAACTACATCAATTTGTATGTTGGGGTTACTCTATTCACATGATCTATAGTTTTGTTTCCCATTTCCTGGAAGTAGATATAGATATAAGATATTTCATATACATAATTTCATCTCATTATATAGGGGATACTTGTTTTTTATAAAATCATGGTTGATTATTATTTAATGTAGGATGAATATGAATTTAAACTAATAGCCTCTTTTATGAATTTACATCTTATTATGAGATCCCATAACGGTTTATACCTAAAGACTCTACAGGAGGGATTAATAATCAAAATAAGTCCTCTTAAATGTGTGCAGTTTTATTGTTAAGATATTTTGGTTGTTATTGATGAACAAAAGTTTTATTGAACTGTGAGATGGGGGAGATTGGTGGACATTTTTAAGTGGGGTAGAGGACACAGATTGATGTTTTGAAATGATAAAATGGCTCCCATGTTTTTAAATGGAAGAACAAAAAAAATTGGTCAATAACAATCCGTTTATTAACGAGGTTGAAATTTGTCTTTAAAATCAGTGATGGACAAGTTTTAGGTCCTTTTTAACCCTTATAGTTTTATTTAACTCCCATAGGTAAACTCATTTTTACATTATCTATGATAATAAATGAATATAATTTAAATATTCATTAAAGTAAAAAAAATATTTTATCTTAATATATAATATAAATTATTCTGATTATAAATATGTAAACAATTTTTTAAACATAATTCATCGAACTGGAAGAATTCAATTTAAAATAAAACCCTCATATGTATCAAAAAATAGTTTTTCCTAAGAAAACAATTCAAAATATTAAAATACTTATATATGAATTTAAATTAAAACTAGTTTAATTAACTAAATTAAATAAATCATGATATAATTTTACAATTTTTATTTTTAAACAAACTTAAATTATAATATATATTTTTAAATTATTTAAATACATATGTATGTTTAAAGAAAAATTATTATTTTTCACAATCTATTAATAAATAAATCTGTTTAAAAATGTTGAAAATTAAATCAAAAATTATTTTTATGTGTATACTTCAAAAAATCATTTTTCTATTAAAATAAAGTCAATTAAAGTGATAAAAAGTAACTTTTTAATATGTGTGCAATGCATAAAGTAACCTCATTTTAGAAATAATACATCTTTTAAGAAAAAATTTAGGTTTACATCATATGATTTTTTATAATGAATATATAACTAATGAATTTCTTTTTAAATTTGTAAAAATTTTAATTTCAATAATTTATCATGAATTATTCCTATCTAGAAAATTAAGAGCTTGTTTATGATGGTATACTATATTATGATTCATTTTGACTCAGGGAATAATGTTCTTCAAGCTACCGAAGAGATTGAGTTTATTTAAAATGAAATATATTATAAAGCCTATGGTTATTTAATTATTTTTTAGCCTTTGAATCACATTTAACATATCTTATTGAAACCATTTTTTTAAAGTCTTCATATATTAAATTTCAATATTTGATTCCTTGAATATCTCAACAAAATCATACTTATGTTTCATTAGGTAGGAATTTCCATATCAACTAAAATCCTCAGAAAAAATTATGATGTTTGAGTAACCAGTCCTTGCATCAATAGAAAACAATCCAAGGACATTGTTATGAACTAATTTAATTATATCCTTGGGTCATTTATCTTTTCTGAAAAAATGGGGATTTTGATATTTTACATTGTAAACATGCATGAGATAAACCAAGTGGTTTTGGTTCAAACAAATCTAAATATAAATTTTGAAGTAATGTTTTCATGTGATTTTTTCTTATAAGACTTATCTAGGGATTCCATTATTGGGTCTAGTATGAGTAAATTGAAGTAGTTTCATTATATATTTCCATTACATAGTTCATATATTCGAACACATAAAGACCATTATTTAAATGTCCATACTATAATAAATTATACCATTATAATATAAGAAAAAATTATTCTTAAACAAGAAAATATATCCATCTCTATCATGTTTGGATAAGGAAATATTTTTTTCCATAACATAAGGAGCAAAATGAATAACTTTCCAAACCAATATCATTCTAGTAATAAAGGTATGATGGTAGTATAGGATAAACATGGATAAAAGTTAGGATCCATTGGATTCTAATTGATCTTCTACACCTTAATAAATATGTCTGAATCTAATTGGTTCTTATATTTGAATACATCCCTGAGAACCATATGTTTTATATAAAACCCAATTTGTAGTGATAGATAAAATTCAATTTAATTTAAACACAAATGGATATTCTACCGAAATATTTTTTTGGTTGAATGTTTTCTTATATTGGACATTCATTCCACATGAAAAATTGATAACATCAAACAATGTCTCTTACGCCAATATATTTATCTTATTGGAATGGAATTGTATTAATTATTTGGGATTATATGTCTTCACTTATCAATTTTTTTATACACCATTACTACTAAAGGATTTTCATTCTTTAACTCCTTATCTTCTTCACAATGAATTGTGAGTATATCTAGAAGACACATGTCAAATATTTTTATATTATAATTTATAAAAATTATGGAGAAGTTTTGTGAGAGTGATGAATGAAAGGAACTAGGATACAGTTATTCATTTATTTTAAACACATGATCTGATAGGTGATTAATATAGCTAATTATATTGACTATGTGGGACCATGACAGCCCAGCTCTTTAGTATTTCTCTAAAGAATTTCCTTCAAAATCTAAAACTATTCTTATCTAACTCTATCATTATAAATACAATCTATATTATTGAGCATGTTATAATCATCCATGTTTTCTTGATACTTCATGAGTTCACTAGACATATATGAAAGCATCAAAAAATGAATTTCAACCATGTTGTTCATGTGTTTTTCAATGATTTGGAACACTTCATTCAATGCTTTCTTTATAGGAAGATCATGTAATGGGGATTATAGAACCTAATATTTTTGTTCATTGAAGTATAAAACCCTTATGTTTCTAAATAGTTCCTGGATGTTACTTCAAGTGACAGGTTTTTATTTATTCATTAATGATTAGAGGGTTAAATTTATTGTTATATTTTCATTTTTCTTCAATTATAAAATATTATAAAATTATTACTCTCCCTGATTACATTTTATATGATAAAAATTAATATATATTTATTTGTCAAGTCCTAGAAGCCTTCACTATTGAACATAGAATGCTTAATTGCCCAATAATTTTATTATAATGGATTCCCATTTAAATAACATGAATCGTGGTTATTAAAGCTTGTTTAGGTGTTGAGAGAATTTATCATGACACTTATCGGAAGTCGGTGGGCCATGTATTATAAAATTTTAAACACCATAATGGTGTAACTTCATCTTCATTGGTTATCCTAGCCTCGGCAAAGGACTCTAGATCTCGTGTGAAAAAATAAGCCCAAAATTAAATTAATCAAGTACCTTTTTAAATTTTATGAATGTTCCAATATATCTCATCATCAACAATTTTTGATATAATGATCTAATGTTGAGATCCTCTTTATCATCTGCACAAACATCAGGAAACATTTTGAGCTCTGATCATAGAATTTTGGGTGCTAGTGAGGAGCACACATGATTCATTTGATGTTGAGATTATCACCTAAACTATTTTTTTATGATCTAAAAAATATTACCTTGGATTGGTTTCTTGAATGCAATCTTTATATCCTAGGGAAGTTGGAAGGGAGAGGACTTCTAAATCCATTGGAATTACAATTTATTTGAAAAAAGTTTCTCCTTATCTAATTATATATTGGATGTACAAAATACCCTCTTAGGGTTCTGAGCCCTCATATATCTTATTTATATTAAATATGTAATATATAATTAATTATAAAGTACTTAAAACATCATAAATATTATTTGAGTTTAACCGAATACTTGTAATATATTTTATATATTTCTTGATAATCCCATGTCATTAACTGAACTTGCAATTACTACTAATATTAAATGAACCAAGATTATTAAAATAATATTAAATCATAAAATATTATTCCAATTATATACATAAAAACTGATAAATAATTTTAATAAATAATTTAATCTCAAATAATTAGTAATTAAATAATAAAAAAATTCATTAATTTATCAATTGTGGATAATACATGGACAACACTAAGTCCCTATAGTCGGGTCCCACAATGTCATATATACCTATTTGGTAGAATATGAAATAATCTTGATTGTTCTTTTATGTGTGACAATCTAATACCATATCTCAATAGTAGTAAATATTTTCCATATGATAAGAGAGGAATATTGAAACCCATCATGGACCCCAAATAGATAAGGATTTTTCAAAATAATAAAAACCTACCTTAAAACCTGAAATGTGTAATATAATGAATTTTTCATATGATATCTCAAAACCTTGGGCACACAATCATGTCATATTTCTTCCCTTGCATTATTATTTTTTGATCTAAAAAGATATACTTCACTTCTACTACCACATAAATGGATTGAATAAAGGAGAAACCATCCTGATAAACCAAGCTATGGATATCACTTCCTAAACTCGCATGAAACAAATTCTATCATGATTAGTCAAACAATTTTATACCAGTAATGAGACACCAAAAACAGACTACATTTCCAAGACATCATTTCCATGGTTTTCTCCTTCATCAAAGTATGTGATTAGATGGTGCACATTGACAATGTTCCCAATGTAAGAGACCAATACACATATTTTTTGATAAGAACAACCAATGGAACACGAAACATGTGTTGTTCCAATTGGAGAGTCTATACTAACAATATAACCTAATATAGATCACCTTGTGAGAATATCCAATGATAAAGTCTAAATGCGCATGATCCCCAATCATCAGATAGTATTACATGAAATGTGTCTAGTTAGTATCATGTATCTAAAACAACAAACATATATTTATAATTAATTTCAATGTTTATTGAGGTTCTAGTTATATCAATGGCTTAACAATTTCCATTTTATACAGTAAATAATATATAACATTACCATTTCAATAGTTTTCATAGAAATATATGCAATATAATGGTAAGAGTACAACATTCACAACTCATTGTATACATTGTATGGCAATCAAATGTTTTAATAAAATTAGGTCTAGGGATCCCACTATTACTATACTCCAACTTATACTAGGGATATATTTCTATGAAAAATTTCTATCTATCACATTATTAAGACCATCATTTCTATTGGACCACGGATTTAGTATTTGGGCTTTCCACCTTTCCAATGCATATCAATTATACTATGTGTGACCCTATCTCCTAGAATAAAATTCATCAAGATATGTGGTCCTAGAGTATAGTCCCTTTTTTCCATTGTGTAAACATGAAATAGTGAAAAGTAATTTTTTTATAATTATCATAATTTACATTATAATAATAATTTTCCATTAGGAAAAATTCAATTAACTGAAACAAATTGTTTCATATAATATACATCTTCTTTAGCTTACATTAAAGTAGAAATGCGATTATAATTGGAGCTATGGATTCCATGGGATTTTATGAACATTCCCCACTCATTATATTTAACTGACTACAATATTAAAACAAAATGAACCAAGTAATTCTAGTTTATGTCCCCAAGAAAATAGTATCCCTTCATGTCCAAATTTTAAGTATATATGTCCTCTGTAAATTCTTAGGTAAAATCAGACAGATTTGACATCTTCCCCTACAATTATCCTAGATATAAATAAATTTTTCCTACCATGTTGTATATGTTTACAAACTAATTTATTGTAATGATCACGACATATGTGACTGATTCATCTAAAAATCATATCAAATTAAACAGACCTTGTTAATCCATTCTTATGTGCGACACATATTTTCTTGGAGAGATCAATGCCAGGATACACCGGTGGAAATTTTGTCTCTAGTTTCTCCAACTTTTATTTTTCATAAATTATTTGTATTTGAATGATTGACTAGGTATATAAAATCATCAAATATACATCAATATTTCTTGTTCTGTAAAGCTTATGTTTTTACATTAACTCAATATCTTGATTATTTATTTTATTATATTTTTATCTAACCGTAAGAACAATCTCTATTTTTTATATGATATGAAACATATTTTATATAGAAAACAAAGGTTCTCTAACTAACCTATGATATAAACATGAAAAAATTCATTCCAAATGAATATCCTATGTTCTAGTTTCTTAAATTAATCTAAATTTGGATTTCAATAACTTGTATACTTTATTATTATTCTATGGTGTCACCATCCTATTATGGTTCCGTCAAATAGATGCCTTATAAGGCCGACTGTCATGAAATCCAATGCGCAATAAAAATGATCAAAGAAGTGGCGATGAAAAGAAATTTTTTTTTTGGATTTAGGAATAATGAATTTGGTAAACTAATTGATCCTTATTCTTATTATTATTATACCATCCATGTATATGATTCTTATGAAAACCCTCCATAGTATTCAAAAAAATAGTCCCATATATATTGATTCTTGGAGTCTATTTTGAATTTTAATTGTTCTTGTCAATATTATCTTATTTTTATATAATTATTAATTTTAGAAATTATTATTCTAAATTAATATTTTATCACTATCTATGGTGAATATAAAACCATCATCATGGTTTTATAAATCCTACGTGGTGTGTATCTAAAACAATCATATTCCACGAGTTCTTGGGGAACTTGTTTCTATGGCCACTATTTCTGCATCTACGACATTAAATAAACCCATCTCAGCAATTATTTGACCATCTCAAATAAATATGTACCAATTAAATTGAAATATAATAAATAAAATTACTATAAATAATCTATGATAGGGATTAAAAAATCAAATTTTTACTTTAAGATAATTGTTGTAGATGGACATGGTGTTTTTTCTTGATGTAAGTTTGTTTATGTCCTAAAAAGTGTTTCACTAAATCATATGTTCTTAGGGAAATTGATTTATATCATAATAATTATCATATTATATCCATTTATCATTATATTTGGTATATTTTAATGGTATAATGTAGATGTTTTCAAATAATTTCACAAAAAATTAATTGTATCTGCAATGAATGAGTTTTACCATTGAGGCTCTATTTACTTACATCATTACTCTGGTGTGTATACGAAAATTTATATTAGTAATTTCTCCATATTATATTTTGTTTCTCAATTTTAACATATAATACTCCTAATAAATCATCATTATTATATTCATTGTGAATATTTCGATAAGATAATTTAGTTTTAGTAATTACTCCATGTTATATAATATTGATTGATGATTGCTTGGTCAAGAGATTCTTTGACATACCATCTCGAAGAAGGTTATATCTTCATAACCTGAATATGTCATACATAACTTTTACATTCCTTAAACACTTAAAGTAATCATATAAACTATACTTTATAGTATCTTAACTTTGAAATTTTTCATTCTCTATAGCTAAAATAATTATGAAGGATTTTTTTACTATTATTTCTAAAGGTTTTATTATCCAAAACTATGGGTATGTGTGTTTCAAAACTTCCTAAGATTTTTTTACTCCAATGGGTAAAAAACACACTGGATAAATCCATGGGTACAACTTATTTTTTCTTGAAACATTATAATCTTGTCACAATTTTGTATTTATGTGTCAAATTTTGTATTTCCTATGATTAATAAATCTCTTGAACTATTACCTGAGAAATAAATACATAAAACAAAATTAATTCCAAAACATATAATAGTGTCTCCTAGGGTCCAATGACCATGTGACATAAATTTTTTGGTTATACATAAAAAAATTAGTCTATAATTTTTAATCTTGTAAATTATATGATGTCTGATACTCACCCCACACATAGGAAAAACTCTTCCTTATATACATGGAGAACAGAACATAATTCTAGTTATGTTTTTATTAGTCACATGGTTTCTATATTTTTATATACATGTGATTATAATTTTTTATATAATATCAATGAATTATAAGAAAAATATTATTTATAATTTTAGTATATAACTTAAGATGAATAAATTACATGCTTATTTATTTTAGTTCAATGATTTTAATCTTCCTTCGAATACTTTTATGATATACGAAGAAAATAACCACATTTTTTAAATCTATTTTCTTTGAAGGAAATTGTGATTGAGTCTTTGTATTAAAACATTCCACTATATTTTTAAACTTTTTTCAACATGTTTACCTTAATAATTAATGATTATTCTTTATTTTATTTCTTATTTACTTAGTAAACTTTTACCTAAAGGTAATGAATCATTTTCTCCATTTATTATTCATTTATTTATTATAATGAAACTTGAGTACATCAGTGGAAATAATATTAGAATTGGATGTATTTAACGATCAATATTGACCATTCATATTTACAATTAATCAGTGTAATTATCAACAATTTTTATCTATCCTCACTTTCTCCTCATAGGTATCCAAAAGATGAGGCTACATGTAAAATCATTCTTTCCATGATGTTTTATCCACAACTCACATTGGTCATTATTGATATCATTAGGAGAAGACTATATATGTGTAATATATGAGTTTACTATATTCATTTTAACACCCACCCTTCCAGAGTAATAGTAATAATAATTGGGGACACTTGCATCGTGAATTTCCAATATTGTAGTTCTCTTCATGCGTTACTATACTACTTATAGAATTTCACTGCAGTTTCAACATTTTATATTTTCAAAATTAATCATTTTATTTATTTTTGATTACTTCTCATTTTATACACAATTATTCAATCTAATTAGTTATTTTATATTGATTTCCGATTAGACAATATTGATTAATGAAATTATCAATGGTCGAACACTATTTTATCAAAAAATAGAAACACTATGTAGTAGAATCATAATATTTTTTTCTCGTTATTATTTAATTTGAAATAATTCTCTAGCCTCCACTTATAGTCTACATTCAATAACTACACCATTACACGAGGGATCAAGTTATGAATTTGATTGGATATCCAAATTAACATGTGACTCCATGACTTGTTTGAGTGAAAGAACATATTTGAAAATAATAAATATTATTTACAAAATTCTTTCCTATTAAGATGTAAAAATGTATATATTGAAACTCTTTATCTTCCAACATTAGTTAAGTAAACCTATTGTTCTCATAAGAACTACCATGAAGTATAAGGCGCTCTAAAATATGGATGATTGAGTGACTAATTCACCTAGTATCATTCAAATTCAAATGATTGAGATAATTTTCAACTGAATAATTTGGAAAGGGTTTATATTTTTTTGTGAGTGAAATCCATTTTTTATAATATGTTCATGATATTTTGTCCCTGTAAAAAAAATTAAGAACAAAACATTTATCATAAATTTATGTGTTTTTTTGTATATTATTTTATATCTTCTTTTAGTAAAATTTAGCATACATAATATAATAAATATACCACAAAGGAGATAAATTACATTAAAGGTCTTGAGAATCTAATATTGGTTGATCCGTTTAAACATAATAGATCAACCATGACCATGGAATTTCCTGCACAATTCGAGTCTTCACTCCTGATGAAGCTCATCCATGTATTGTGTGTACACTTATCATCAATAACCGCACCTCATTTCAGTAGGTTCGGCACATTACAATTTCATCATCAAATTAACAAGTATAATCGCACACATCCGAGAACTATCAAGTGTGCAACATACAGCTAATAAATCGGGTGCATATGCCCTTGTACATATGAAATTTAAAAAATTATGTTGCGCGTAGATTATTAAAATAATTACTTCATACAAACATCACCCCTAGGGATCAATAACTAAATGAATAAACTCATATTGGCATTGGTTCAGTCAATTTCCTCAGTCTAGTCGTTGTAAAAGGTATATACACGATAAATCTAAACATAAAAAAATTAATGATGTGAGATAAAATATAGTTTAATTGAATTATACAATTAATATAATTTATTTTATTCAATAATTTAAAATAATTTTTAAATAAAAAATTAATTTAATAAATAAATTTATTTTTAAACTAGAAAAAGGTCCCAGTAGATTCCTACGTATAAACAACCTCAGATAAGTAAAGAGATTTTGAAAATAACCCTTACCTTGTACATTTCCTTAGTCTAGGGTAAGTAAAAATCTTGTTTAATAGTTAATTAATTGTTATTAAATTATACAAGAAACACAAACATAAATATGAAATCATATATGATCTTCTAATATTGCTTTTTAAATAATATTTCCATTCTATCATCATTTCAGGTGTTAACTGATACATTTTTCTTCATATGTTTTGTTAAGTACACCATGTTTTCTATGGATAGGTGGAATTTGACTTATATCCATAATAATATTATGTTCTTAAAAATATTTTTTTTAATTATAATATGAAATTTATTTTTTAATGGTTTTTATGGGGAATAAATCTCATCACGTTTGTGGAGACGGTAATCTGTGTATATGACCGAACGACAATATCATTATATTAATCTTGAAATCATATGAAATTGGATGGTATATCAGATATGATGAATAATTAACATATTATATTCATTATTTACATCAATAATACTTGTTATTATATCCTTCAAAATAATTATGTCTCGAATAAAAAAATACACCACGACGTGGAGAAGGAAAGCCCTACGTATGCACGTATGGTGACTTTGTCATTCAAATGAAATATAGAATAATGAATTTGGATGTATCATATATATAATAACATCAAATTATATATGAGGAGTTCATGTTATTAATTTGGTATAGAAAAATCAAAGAAAGAGAAAGTGGAAGAAGAAAAAACCTAGAAAGAGGCAATGAAATTATTACCACTTCTTTGGGTGCTTCATTTTAATTTGATCAAAAAGGCTCTATGGGTTGGATTTAGGATCAAATTAAGGCCTCTAAGTTGATGTGACAGTATTTGGGAGGATATTTGAGTAAGGGGTGGTAGAGCCAAATGTATTTGGTGATGTGATTCTGAGAAAAGGGGAAGTTCCCTTTTATAAGAGATGTGAGGGTCCCTTTAGGAAATGCATTAAAATTTATTATATTATAAAACCCTTTTCAGTTTATAATGGCGTAAAAAGGATTTATTTCCAGTATAAAGTATGGTAAGGTCTAAATACTCACATCCAATAGGTTTTAGACTGGTTTAGGACACCATATTAACCTTATCATTTAGAATCAGGTGTTAGTCAAATTGTTTAATTTTTACCATGTCTTCTTGTAATATTATAATAAATGGATTATAGACATACTATAAAATTACCAGATAAATCCATTTTTTTAAAGTAAATATATATAATTATATAAGTCCATTTTTAGAATCTTATATTTTTAGTACGATTATGTATTTCAATAATAAAGTATTTGTTTTAAAAACTCATTCATGTCAATTTTGACATTAATTAGTTTTTGGTTTTTTAAAAGTCATAAAAACTTGATTAATTAAAAATAAATACATTTAATAAATACTAAAATAAAATATTCAAATACAAATTTTTTTATGGCATTGATACTTTCAAATTATATTTATTTTAACATTTATAATATCATTTATTTGATTCTTTCAATAATAAGGAAAACACTGCATCATTATTATGTCATAAATAAATATATTTATTTTATGTCCAAAAACTATAAATATAATATCATGATGTCTGAAATATTTTTATAATTCATATGAATATTTATAGTCAAATATATAAATTATATAACTCTAAATAAAAAATGTTTTACTAAATGATACATGATTTAGTTCTTTTTCTCTTTACTATAGTTATTTAATATAAAATGTCATTATCACTACCATGTGGCCACATGGGATCCCAAAATCAACCCAAGGATGGCCATGGTGTTAAGGGTATCAAAAAATAGGTTTGGGACACATGTTTGGGTAATTAAATATTATTATAATATTATTTTTTAAAATTATTTACCAGATTTACCCTTTAGCTTTGAGAAATAAAATATTCAACGATGTAATTATTCATAATTTATAAAAATAAATTTTACCTAATTTCCAAAATTTAGACCTCATAATTCCAAATATGATATCCATTTTTCCAAATTCATAACACAAAAGTTGTAGAAATTAATTTAAAATTAATTCCTGTTGTCGAAACTGAAAAGTCGGTTTTTAAGAAGAAAAAATTATCAAAAGATTTACAAGTGTTTATGTATAATTTTAATGTGAAATTACATATAATTACATAAATTATAATGAAATTTAGAAATATAATCTAATAAAACTGTAAAACCACTCAAATGTATTACTTAACACTTTCAATTACTTCGATTAAAAAAGTTGTTTTAAATTAAAATTTAGAATTTTTCACTATTCATCCAAAAAGTATAGTTATCAGAAAAGTACAAAAAATTCACCCCAGGAAAATTTTGATATTCCAAAACAAAAAAATGAATTCCAATTTGAATAATAAAATTTATGGTATTTCAAAGAGTGGGTATTACTATTCATTATTACATTTAAAATGTCTAGTTTAGTAGGTCATGGTGTGATTGAACTCGGTGTTGTGTACATCACAAACCATTGTATTATTCAAATAGAAACGTATTGTGGAAGATTGGGGTGTTACATTTTTCACACCTTCAAATAATTTCATCCTCAAAATTTCTAGAATATTACGGTATAAAATGATTCAAGTGGTTCATCATCATATGTTCCCCAGGTTCCCATGTTGCCTTTCCATTTTATGGTTTCTCGATAGAACATTTACCAGACGATTCATCCAGTTTCACATCACGTGTTCTCTGGTATCAAGAATTCTGATTGGCTCTTTACAACATGATAGATCAAGTTCCAGTTCTAATTCTTAATAGGTGAGTACATGCGTTGGGTCAGGCCTGTATTTTCATAACAGTGATACGTGGAACACATCATGATATTTGGAGAGACAGAGAGGGATTTTGAAATGGTAAGCTACAACTCCAATTCATTCTAGAATTTCAAAAGGTCTAATTTGCCTGGGACTTAATTTACCTTTCTTACCAAATCATATAACACCATTCCATAGAGATTATTTCAAGAAAACATGATCTCCTACTTGAAATTTCAAATCCTTCCATCGGTTATCAGTATAGATATTTTTCCTACATTGAGCTTCATTGATGTTGGTTTGGATAAACATGACCTTTTACATTGTTTCTTCAACATGTTTTGGGCCTACAAGTTTTCTTTCACCAATACCATCCCAACAAGTTGGTGTCCGACATCTATTTCCATATAATTCTTCATATGGTTCCATATGAATACTTTAATGGAAGCTATTGTTGTAGGAAGATTCTACTAGAGGTAAATACTGATCCCACACACCATGAATGTCAAGTGAGCTAGAAATCAACATGTCTTCTCAGGATTGAATGGTCCATATGGATTTTCCATCAGTTTGAGGGTGGTAGACAGTGCTCAAACGAAGTTCAGTATCCATGGCCTTCTGAATACTTCTTCAAAATCATGATGTAAAACGGGGATCGCGATCAGAAAAAATTGATAGGGGTACACCATTAGGTCTTAAAACATTATTAATATATAGTATTTTTAAACATTCAAGCACTAAATCTTCTCATATAGCATGAAAATGTGTTGACTTTTTAAGACGATCTGTAATGACCCATATTGCATCATTTCTTCCAGGAGTATTTGGTAGTCCAGTGAAAAATACCATCATAATAGCATCCCATTTCCACTCAGGTATGCGAAGAAGTTTCAAGACACCTGTAGGATGTCATCTTCCAACCTTCACCTATTTACAAACCATACATCATGACACAAAATCCGAAATCACCCTCTTCATATTATCCCACCAAAAATGTTCCATCAAATCTCTATATATCATAGTGCTAATTGGGTGTATAGAGAAGTTAGATCTATGAGAATAATCCAACAATTCCCTTTTTAGATTATGTATGTCAGGAACACAAAGTCTCTTCCTAAATTTCAAAATTTCATCTTCATATACGTAGTCAACCAATCCCCCATTATTCATAGAATTAATTTTCTTTTGAAACTCATTATCATTAGTCCTGAGAACTTTTTTTCCTTTCTAGTAAAGATGGTTTGTCATCCATTTGAAAAAATATTGATGTTTTACCTTCCATTATTATTCCCATATCCATATCTACTAGATCCATGAGCATAGGATCCCTTTCAACTCTCATCTTGTTCAAAACTCCATGATCTTTTTTGCTGAAAGCATCTGCCACATTATTCGTCTTCCCTTTGTGGTAGTGTATTGTGAAATCATAATCTTTTAGTAGTTCAAGCCATCATATTTTCCTCATGTTGAGTTCTTTTTGTGATAAAATATACTTCAATCTCTTGTGATCAGTATATATATCACATTTTTACCATAGAGATAGTTTTTCTATATCTTTAAAGACAATATTACAGCTACTAACTCAATAATGTGAGTGGTTTACTTTTTTTCGTGATTTTTTATATTCTCTGAGTCATATGCAATAACTCTTTCATTCTCCATAAGAACCCAACCAAGTACTTTCTTTGAAGCATCACTATAAATAACAACCCAATCATTCCCCTATGGTAGAGTCAATATAGAAGAATTGATTAATATTTTATTCATCTCTTTAAAACATTCTTTGGACACATTTTTCAAACAAAAATATTCCCTTTACGTGTGAGCTTGGTTAATGGGTTAGCCAATCGGGAAAAAATCTGGAAGAAGCACTGATAAAAACCTGCTAATCCAATAAAACTATGTACCTCGTTTATACTCATCAATGCTGGCCATTAATTTATTGATCTTATATTAGAAGGATCCGCAGAGAATACATCCTTAGAGAAAATATAGCCAAGAACAGAAATCTCCTAAAGCCAGAATTCACACTTGATAAACATCTAATATAATTTATTTCTTCTAATGGTCTTTAGAATAATACGCAAGTGATTTCCATGATATTATATGATTTTTGAGTATACCAAGACATCATAAATAAATACCCCCTACAAGTTCATCAATATATTCTTTGAAAAATCATTTCATTAGATCCATGAAAATAGAGGGTGCATTAGTCAGTCCAAAAAGAATTACTATAAACTCGTAATGCCCATACCTGATTCGAAATGTTGTCTTTGAAATATCATCCTTCATCACACCCAACTAATGATATCCATATTGAAGTTCAATCTTTGAAAAATATTGATCTTTATGAATTTGATCAAATAAATCACCAATGCGAGGTAGATGATACTTGTTCTTTATAGTTATAGAATTGATATCCCTATAGTCAATGCGCGACCTCATAGATCATTCATTTTTATTATCAAAATGAACTGGGGATCCCCATGGAGAAACAGTAGGGCTAATAAATACTTTATTACTCAATTCGCTTAGTTGTTTCTTTAGTCTCACTATTTCCGTAGTGGCCATTCTATATGTGATCTTCAATATGGTACTTGAACTATGAATTAGATCAATGGAAAACTCAATTTATCATTCTAGAGGATGTCCTGGTAATTCCTCTGGAAACAAATCATCATATTCTTGTACAATAGTTAAGTACTCTATTTGAACATTCCTTTCCCCACCCATAGTTTTTTCACTCTCTTCAGCCCTAATAATTGAGTTTAGTATAGCTACTAGTGGTGTATATATATAAGAATCAGATGGTGAAGTATCTACTTTATAGATAAGGTACTAATTTTCATCATCAAGAATTGTAACCTCCTTCTTCCTACAATAAGGTATTACATCATGGTCTGAAATAAAATGCTTACCGAGGATTATATCAAATTAATTCATGGGTATGAACATGATATCAGTAGATAAAGAATTTTTATATGGCCTAATGGGAACTGATTCACAAAAAATTGTTGCAATTATACTTCCCTTATGAGTTTTGACTATAAATCCCTTGTTAGATCAAGTTGAAAATATCTAATTTTCATAGAAAACTGGAAAGATATGATATAATGCGATGATCCAGATTCAAATATATCATTGTCTAAATTTTAGAAACCCATTAAATTACCTAGAATGATGTCATTCAGAACTTCGACCTCAGTGGTAGTGATTTCATAAGATTGGCTTTTCTCCCATGGCCTTTTCTGAGGTATGTTTCCTTGGTGCTTAGGAAATTTATTTTCATAATACCCCATTTCTCTACAATCATAGCATTCAATTTTGATAGCCTCATTATGTCCCTTGCAATGATGAGTTTGGTGGTATTTTTCACCACACTTGTAAGAGAATCAAATTCCCTTTAGGAATATACTAGGGTGTTTCTTCCCACATTTACTATAGGATGGAAATTCAAATTTCCCATTCTTCCTCTTATTTCTATTTCCAGTGTTCTCAGCACATATCTTTTTCTCTTGCTTTTCATTAATGTCGTAAGACATATATAATTCATTTTCTTTATTAATAGCACAAGAGACAATATCTTCGTATGATGAGAAGGATTGTGAGACTAATGCTCTATTGAAATTTTTTTTTAACCCATCAAATAAATGATCGATATAGATCCTTGTGTTATGTATATAATCTACTGCATGCCGTTCTAACCTTGTAATATTTCCCCCAAACATTGCAACATTATCATCATCCTTTTTCCTCAGACTTAGAAATTTTCTTTCCATATCCACTCAATGGTCACAAGGAAAGTATTTTTCAAGGAAAATCTCTTCAAACTACCTCCATTACATATTTGATAATTCTTCATCTTCCTTTTTTTGTTTTGAATTAATGTCCACCATTTATCTGCATCTCCCATGAGGTGATAAACTTCCATGACAACCTTTTCACTTTCGCAACTCCCCAAAGAATGAAATATCTTTTCTATGGGACTTATTCATTTCCCAACTTGAAATGGATTTGTAGTCCACATGAATATTGGTGGTTTTCTCCTAATGAATTAGTCTAACATTGATCCTCCACGTTGTGGGTCAGGGTTCTCCATATGGGTAAGGTTATTATTCATAACCTGAGTGAGTTGTCCCAGTATGGTGATAAGCTCATCAGCAGCAGTTTCCTCGCCAACTCCACTATAATTAACTTGAGTTGGAGGGAAATCCCTACATGGATTAGGTGCATTGATATGGTTCCCATTCATTCCACTATTCACTATTTCTAATAAATGGAATACACTATATTAGTTTATGAATAGCTATAGATAATTCAAAAATAGTAAAATACCTCACATAAATTGAACAATTTCTGTATATAATCCCTTATCGAGAAAAAATGTTTTCATTGTGATGTTTTTACACACAAATCCTTCATAATGGTTTGTAAAGAAAATTTAATTATCCAAAACATATCTCCATGGAGAGTCATAACCAAGAGTGCAGCAAGGCCCATCATTTTGTACTAGGATAACCTATGTCAAACCCAAAACTCCTTTTCAGAGTTTTCACTCCTAGGTACATCTGTGCCAGAGCCACCTCTCTATTATCGTATCCATATAGGGATGTATTTATTATAAAGCTCAAAAAATATCTAAATTACAGAAATTTAGGAAGTTATTTTATACTGACACTCTATGTATATATTAGGGCGATGTTCTATAATCAGATATTCCTAAATCTAGCTTCTAAGGTTTGTAAAAACATCTTCTAATACCAATTGTAACACCCTAACCCTAGTTACCCAGATTCAGTGCATTATTACATAACATTGGAATGATCACAAGTGATAATGTCTAGAAAGACCTATTAGTTTAGTATCCTTGGAAGTACTAGATACATAAATTAGAATTTAATTACATCATGAAATAAAAAAACATTGTGTCCACCTTGATCGCACTCATTTCCCTTATACAATTCCTGAAGGATAATCGTAATATAATTTTTCACATCCTGGGAAAAATAAAATATAAGAAAGGGGTGAGCTCAGATGCTCAGTAAAGATAAAAATATATTGGAAACTTTCATATAGAATCAAAAACATTTAAGAAAATTTATAAGACAAAAAAAAGTCTATTAATCATAAAATTTTTCAAAATATGGAAAATATAAATCAAATAATGTCATTTACTTGTTCACATAGATATTCTGCTAGTCCAATAATCACATGTCATATCAATAGCAAATTTCAGAATAATGGAATGTATAATTCCCATCATCATAACCACTTATTCAAGGCCTCATTACAAGACTACAAATCTTATTTTTTCATGGCCCTATTTCAAGACATTAGTTTGACTCATTAGACCTACCAATTCCTTGAGGAGATATAGCGGGCTCCACCCATCACATACTATGTCCAATGCATTCCTCATATGAAAAGGTTGAAACATAACATAAACATTCGTATTAAAACTAGCATATGAAATGTTAATACTTTAACCATAAACCATGAATGGAATAAAAATAACACATCCATAGTCAAACACGTCACAAAACATTCAATAAAATATGGGAGATTGTATCATAATAAATCAACATTAAATAAGTGTAAAATCCTTCAAAATATGTTGACATAGATGATATCACAACTATTAGAGAGAAATATCTATTTCTATTTTAAAATAATATAAAAGTCACATAATTATAAAATAAAACATTTATTTTGAAAATTTACTTATAAGATTGTATGGGAAGCTTTTAAGGTGTTATAATTTCATAAAATTGCAGCACCTTATATATAAGTTAAAAAACATTGTTACCTTAATTTGTCGTAATGGTCATCATGTACCGTGTTTCAAAAGTGAAAGAAATATTTTTTTCAAACCTTTTTACAAAAATTCAAGAAATGGAAGTAATGAATTTTACCCATAGTATAGTAAATAGTAAAAATGTTTTGATTTTTTTTAAAAGAATCACGGATGTGGGTGATAAATAGGTCTGAGTAGATAGTTACGTATAAACAACCTCAGATAAGTAACCCTTACCTTGTAATTTTTCTTTGGTAAAGGGTATGTAAATCTCATGTATAATTGTAAAATAATTTTTATTAAATTACTCAATAACCACATACATAAATATGATAGATTATATGATCTTATAATATTTCTTGGTAAATAATATTTCAGTACTATCATTATTTCAGGTGTTAACTGATTCGTTTTCCATTATATTTTTTGATACGTAAGTCAAGTTTTATATGGATAAGATGTATTTGATTCGTATTAAAAATGGTATAAAGTTCATAAAAATTATTTTTTAAAAACATAAAATGAAATTTATTCATGAATGTATTTGATGGGGAATTAATCTCAACCCGTTCGTCGAGATGGTAATCCGTACGTACGCACGAGCGGAAATACCATTCTATTGATGGTGGAATCCAATGTAATTGTATAGTATATCATATATAATGAATAAATAACTTGTTATATTTATTATTTACATCAATTATACTCATTATTATTCTCATTTAAATAATTCATAGTCGAATAACAAAATACACCACAACGTGGAGACGGTAAGTCATACGTACACACATATGCTGAATTGGTCATTCATAGGATAGATAGAATAAACAATATGATTATACCATTTTTATAACAACATCACAGTATGTAGAAGGTACATGAGTAACTATTTTGTTTTTAAAACAACAATTAAATAGAAAGTGGATGAAGAAAAGAACATAGAAAGAGGTAATGAAATTATTACATCTTCTTTGGGTGATTCCTTTTGATTTGATCAAAATGGTTCCTTAGGATGGCTTTCTGATCAATGTTTAGCCTTTATATTTCTTTGAGGGTGGTTATAAGGATATTTGAGTAGGGGTTGTCCGAGCCAAATGGCTTGGGTGGTGTGGTTTTGAGAGAAGGGGAAGTGTCCTTTTATAAGAGAAGTGAGAGTCACTTTAGGAAAAGCTTCAAATATTATTTTATTATAGATATATTTTCTGTTTATAATGGATAAAAATGGATTTATTTTGAGGATAAGATATGGATAGGTATATATAATCTCATCCAATAGGTTTTAGATAGCTTTAGGTCACCATAGTAACATTATCCTTTAGATTTAACTCTTAGTTAAACAGTTTAATTTTTACCATGTCTTCTTTTATTATTTTCATTAATGGTGAATAAACATACTATAAAAGGTCAATAGAAACCCATGTGATTCATTAATGACATATATATTATTATATAAGTATTTTCTTCGATTCATATATTTTTAGTAATATTATATATTTTAATTATATTGTATTTGTTTTAAAAACTCATTTATGTCAATTTTGTTATTATTGAGTAATTGGTTTTTGTGAAAGACATGGAAACATGATTACTTAAAAAATTCACTGAATCAATACTAACATGTAATATTCTTCTAAAAAATTCATTTATTTCATCAAAACATTCAAATTGTATTTATTTTAATATTTTTAATATCATTTTTTTGATTCTTTTGTTAATAATTATAATCTTGCATCATTAATGTGTCATAAATAAATATATTTCTTTAATATTTAAAAATTATAAATAAAATATATTAATTTAGTATATATTTTTATCTTCCAAATTAATGTTTATAGTTGAATATAAAAATTACATAACTCCATATACAAATTTTTTTACTAAAATACACATGATTTTGTAATTATTTGTCTTAACTTTAGATTATTAAATATAAAATGCCATTATCACTCCCATGTGGCTCCATGGGGTCCCAAATTAGAACCATGAATTATCATGGCTTGAAATGTATAATCTAATAGGGTTAGATAATTTTTTAGTGTAATTTAATATTATTATAAAATTATTGTTTCCCCTTATTTACCAGATTTACCTTTAATGCATGGAAAATATAATATTTACTGAAGTATTTATTCATAAGTTTAAAAATAAAAGTTACCAATTTACACAACATGGATCTTGTAATTTCGTATATGAAATACATTTTTCAAAATTCACAACATAGAAGTTTCATAAATTAGTTTAAAATTAGTTCTCGTTGTCGAAACCAAAAAGCGGGCTCTTAAGAAGAAAATACTATCAAAAGATTGACATGTGTTTCTGTAAAATTTTAAAGGGAAATTATATCAAATGACATATATTATAATAAATGATAAAATTTTAATCTAATTTTACATTAAAATTACTCAAATGTATTATTTAACACTTTAAATAATTTATATTACAAAAGTTGTTTTAATACATATTTAGTATTTTTCACTATTCATCAAAATATGAAAATTATCCGAAAAGTACCAAAAATTCACCATAAGATATTTTGGATATTCTGAATCAAAAAATGGAGTCCTGTTTGAATAATAAAATTTATGAAATTTCAAAAAGTGTGTATTAATATTCCACACTACATTAAAAACAGCTAGTTTGATTGGTCGTGATGTGCTTGGACTTAGTGTTGCGTACATCACATGCTATTGAATTAATCAATGAGAAATGTATTGTGGAAGCTTTGGGTGTTACACAATACCATAGAGGAACATGGACCCGTGTAGGGAAATTATATGTGGGAGAAACCATATCCCATGAAGCTAAATGATATGTTGGTTGAACCCAAGTCCACATAGAAAAATTTCTATGCAAACGATCCCCTTAACCACATATCAACTTGCTATACATAGTAAACCACATCATGCAAAAGAATATACTCCATGGGAAGAGGTATCCAATCAATTTCCCTTCTTCATCTCCCATTACTCTCTTTCGTTGTATTATTAGTCACTATATTGACCCTTCTACAACCCATTATATCAGCATCTGAATAAGGCCCATCCCAAACCCAGCTAAAACGTTTGATTAGATCATCACGCACATCAACATGTCCTTTCGAGTTTACAAAACCATGCTAAATGGAGTCATATAGTTGTCCTCAGAAATATAAAATACCCTCATAATGATCTCGAGTTTACATTACCATGGTAAATAGGGTTATGTCATGGGGTACTCATGTAATCATCCATGTTCTAGGGATTGAGAAGAATGGATTTAATTTCCCTTTGATGAGGTCCAGTGTTGTATATTCCTTTTTTTCTATGACCAATTTTTTGGAACTCCTCTAGAAGTAAGTCCCTTTCCTTTATTATTGGAGGAAGAACTATTGATCCTATTTAACTCTAACCTAGTCTTATCCATATAGATCACCAAATTGGACTGTCCTGAATTGGAAAACAGGAGATGAAACTAGAACACTTAGTTCACATCCATATATATCTCTTTGGTCTCTAGCGTTATCCATCAGCATATAAAAACAAATCATATGATCATCAGATCTACTTCTTCCTCATGTTTCTAATAAAATTATTGACTCATGTGGGATTATATGTCATTGGTGGTTCTAAAATTATCATGATCCCAAACCTCAAATTTTCCTCTAACATGGTATATATTATTAAACAATATTTCAACCATAAATGGTCTATATTCCAAATTAAGTATCATCAAATTTTCCTTATCCATATACTGAAGCCGCAACATCAATCCATATGGGTAGCGTCCATACATAATCCCTAACTAGGTCCCCCTAGATAGACAGCTTCCATCTGTAAAACCCAATCATGCCCCTATTTATATGGGCCTCCATTAATGGTGTAAGTCTGAGTCCTACCGGACTACATGGGGTTTGATTTCCAACTTACATGGATACATAGTAATCCTTCCGGATGTCTGAACACAAAATATGTGTCAATCCTGATTTCCTCTAGAATATATCCTCGGTGATATCATGCCTTCACCCAAGACATGAAATATCATCTAGGGCACCTCGGGCCACCTCAGCATATGTCTCACACCATCATTGACAAGGAAACCTTTTTTGGGATGTCCTTAACACATGCCGTTAAACATCATGATTGGTTCCTCATCACATGACCTTAAATGGTGATATTTCTAGTTAGGTAGCATCAGAATATGTGTGTTCTAATTCCTCTTAAGACGATACGTATGAATCCCATTTTCTGGGATTAATCCCAACATGGAAAAACACTCACCCCCTGGATGTTGATAAACACCAGAGCGCCCCATCACGTGTCTTAAAAATACAATCATCCTAGTAAATGACCAAAGTATCCATAAACTATTCACAAAAGGGAAACATAGATGGAGAACATTAGATACATATAGATACGTCCATTGATGGAGAACCTCAGATACATAGAGATGATTTCTAACCCCTGTGGGGTCATAATATAAAATTTCTTCAGGGTAATATATAATATAAACATTTGGTAATTAAACAACAATTGATGAACAAATCATAAATCTAAAATACTGTCCGAAAAAAATCAATGACCCCCCCCCCCCAGATGGTGTGATGAGCCCGAACTGGAATAATATCGACCAATGTGAGCTATCATGTTTCATTGGCCAAGTTACCTACTATGTTTCTACCTTTGGAATGTGGGTGAATGAGTCAGGGATATGAGATCTATTGGGTGTTTTTGGATCCATGAAAAAACCTAATGGAGACCGTTCAATGACCTTGTACACAATGTTAATGACATAACAACAACACCTATTTCATATGAAAAAAGGATACATTTTCTGTCATGGTCGGACCATTTCATTCTTAATGTGATCACATCATTGATAGAAACAAAATGGTGAACCTGGTGTGAATTTTTAACCATGGTGGTTGTATTAACCAGTGTGGAGCCTCTGTCACATCAAATATGAAAGAGGGTCAAGTGTGACAATCAATTAATAATTTGTTCTTAATATTATATATTGAAATGGTTTTTTGTATGTGTCTATCAGAAATATTGCAAGAATTATTCAATGAATTATTCAATACAATTTCATATTAGTTATTATCACAGTCATGCATGTAAACTACTGCACTGGAATGGACCTCCAAGAAGCATGGGATTCCATTGACCACCCATCATCTTCAAAGATGGGTCACAAATGTGCTGGGAAAGGAAGTACTATTAATAGGGTACTCTATCCACCTTGGAGGCAGCTAGGAATCCCCTACAGGACATGCTGCCCCACCAGCCGACCACTTAGCGATAGTCGGTGGCCCAGAACTAGATGGCTCTACTAGACATCTCTATATGTTTCTATAATTATCCTTGAAACATGATAATGAGTGTCTCCCTTATCTTTACCAAGATGATGAATTCGTCACCAACAATTTCATCCCTACATCATAGTGGTCCCACCCATGGGCTGCAGCCAAAAACCATCACCACCTACACTATGCAACCCCACATCTCTATCATGATGTGGATATTTCTGTATCACCCCTTCTAATATCAAATAGAATCTGGTCCCTCGGGGGCCAGTAAATGGAAGCAAGCATATAATCATGAATGGACCATCATCATGGTTCCTACCACAAAATATCTCTATGTAACTAAGGCAGTGACCCACAATCAAGTAGATATCCCTTTTCCCCTTCATGAATCCCATAAATTAAATACAACAGCAAAATATAAGAATATGCATATCAAATTCCAATGCACATAAATCCAACATGGTAAATAAGATGACTCTCTTTTGGAACATGAATTCCTCTTCCAATACACTAGAAGAACGTTATCAAAATAAGTTTGCAAAATTTGACATGGTAAATATTGATACTATTTATCTTCAATAACTTTGTTCAATTAGAGAAGAAAAATATAGGCAGGCACCTATCCCAGCCAACATGCATAAAGTCCATCAGTCAGATACGATGGCATTCAATGATTATATAAAAATCCGTACTCATTAATATGAATCCCACCAGTCAAATGTAGTTTCAACCAAATACAAGCAGTGTCAAATTACTACAGATACATACTAATATCTTCATCCAAATAGGGTTGAAAAAGAGTAGATTCCAATCCTTTCTCATGAATATGAATACCACCAGTCAAATAATGTTGAAAAAAAACAAGAAGATTAAAATTTATTGATGACACATATAAATACTATCATACAAAAAGGGTGAAAATGAGAATATTAAAATCCAATCTAACAAATATAAATCCCATCATTCAACTATCGTGGATATTAGAGATACCAGAAGTAGTTTCCCATCCTTATGTCTAGGGAAAACTCATGTCTCAATACCCACAAATGAGAACTGTAACAACCCGAGATTTTATAAGATATATTCTTTTTAATCTCTTTCAGATATTCTACTGTACACTACTACAAGATTATCTTGCGCTATACGTGACACCGTATTAGGTTGCAGTATATGCAACACTAATGTTGGATCGTGTTGCAAAAAATTTCAAGTTTGTTTGATAGTAGTTATTCTACGCAAAACTGAGTATATATATATATATTTAATGTATTAATGAAATATTGTTTGATTTTGTTATACGCAACAACAAAGGAGTCGTGCACTAAATGTAACCCTGACTTGTCTTGCGTTACACGCAATCATGACCTTCCTTGATAGCGTGTGTTGTACGCAATACCGGGTTTTACTAAACAACGATAAGTTGTTATAATATTATTATGAACTAGCCGTTATAAATATTATTAACTATATTTTGAATTTTATGACATTATTAATCATCTTACATGTTTTATAGAACATGTAATAAGAAAAAAATAAAATTTTCGGGTAAAATAAGTATTTTAAAAAAAATGAAGTTTCGCTGCCTTTTGATGGCAGACCCACATTAAATATAGTTTTTGACATGTTTATATGTTCAATTTGACAAAATAAAATTCTTATTTGGAATCAAGAAATAAAAATTAACATTGGATAAAATTTTCATATTATTCTAGTGACTTTAATATTTTGATGAATAGTAAAAACAAGCTATATTTTAATTAAAAACAACCTCTTTCATCGCAATAATTTATATGGTTAAGTTATAATATTTAATGTTTTTAAAGTATAAATATAATATATTTTTACCATTTAATATTATGTATGTCATTAACATTTATTTTACAATTAATTCATAGGTAAAAACATTTCAATCTTTTGCAATTTTATAACTTTTAAAATACGTTTTCTTAACAACAGGATTAATTTTAAATTAATTTCTGCAACTTTTGTGTATTGAATTTAGAAAAATGGATTCCATATTTCGAATCAGTGGGTCCATTTTATGTTAATAAGCTACTTTTTATTTTTGGGCATTATGAATAGTAACTACGGTAAATTTTATTTACCATAGTAAAAGGTAAATCGGTTAATTAAGGGTAAATATAATATTATAAAATTACCCTAAAACTTGTATTATTATAATTGGATGCTTATATTTTGACCTAATGAGTATTTGGGTCGAAATGGAATCCATTGGAACCCACTTGGAGGTGATTAGGACCTTTAGTTTATTTTATTTAAAAGAAAGTGAAATATGTCTCACTCAACTTTTATAATTAAAGTATTTTTAATATAAATTTATACAGAATATAAATATGGTTATAAATACTCATTTGAAATATAAAATGTTTTTCTTTAACATGGTTATTTATTTGTAATTTTTAAGAGTTATTTAATTACCTTATTATCTTATACATTAATGATGCAAAAATTATTTATTTAGTGAAAAATCAATAATATAGTTTTTATTGAAATAGTAATACATATCAAAAAGCCCAAAATCTGAAAAACAAAACTTATTATTAGTGTATATATAAACCCTAATCATCTAGTGGCCTAATTATTGACCATTTCGATCCTTATTAAGACGATTATGACAATTATAATATTTTATTTTAAATGATTCCAAAGTTTTCACTTTCATAATTTAGTAAAGATAACTATTTACATGTTGTTATTTTAAGATAATAAATTCAAGTAAAATTATTATTAGCAAATCTTTGATATTTATCTTCATCAATGGATTTTATTTTTAATTTTAATGCAACAAATAAGTATATTAAATAATTATACATAAATTTTGTACTAATTATTTTATTAAGAGATATACCAAATAAATGGTATTAAAAATATTAAAATAAATATTATATGAAGTGTTTAATGTGCTCCACAAATTTTCTAGACAAATTTGACATTCTAGGAATCTATTAAATATTTTAGTTTGAATATATCTTCTATTTATATTTAATTAAAATTCAAATAAATGAATAGTGTCAAAATTGACACTATTGTTATTTTATAAAAATAACATATTATCAAATTGTTTAAAAATCATAAAAATATTTAAAAATAAAAAATTTATATTTATATTGTCTCCAATGGCATAAATTATCCAATTATAGATGATTAACAAAACATAAGTGATTATTTATCACCATTTAAAATTTATAATTTTCTTACAACAAATAAACATAAATAGATTAAATAAGGATAAATCAAAATGATAAGGATTAAAATAAGATAAAAAAATGTCTAAATTTTGTTGGTTGATGATATCACAACCCTATCGTATCTAATATTATAATTGAGTCATTTTTGGAGGTTTTTATGTGGGGTTTGAATTTATATTAAACTAATATTTTTTAGGATTCCAAAGGTTCCCCTCTCGTCCCTTATAAAAGGGAACCTCCTCCCTCACCTCCTTACACCAATTTGAGCCTCCAAACTCGGACAACCCCTTCCCATTTCCCGTACCCACTTCCTTAGAAACCGACTAGAGGTACTGGTCTTCTCAAAATACCAACTCTAGTTCCCTATGTGAATGTTTAAAGGAGGCACTTCGAGAAAGAGGTAATACCTTCTACCATTTTCTTCAAGTTCCATTCTTCTTGCAGTACCTCCTATTTAGTTGTTTCATTATGAAGTAACAATATCAGTATCCATAATATACTGATATGTTATTATAAATATGAAACAACCCTATTTCACCATCTATCCATCCTACGGAAAACAAAATCACCGCGCGTGCGTACGTACGGAATACCGTCTCCACACCGTGGTGTAATATGTTTTTCCACCAACACCTTACATGGATGGGTATAATGGTGTAATGAATAAATTTATAGGCTAATTATAACATCATACTGATTCTTATATATTATAGCATCCACTCCAATTCTATTCAATAATTATGGGAACTATATCATTGCTCGTGCGTACATACGGACTACCGTCTCCACGACGCGATGAGATTCATTCTCCATGTTAACCATACATGAATGATCATAAAGTTTATATAATGAATAATAATTAAATATATGAAATAATAATGCTACTGTATTTATGTATATATATATGTATTTCATCTATTCATATTCATTCAATTCAATAAGGAAGCGAAAACAACGTTCATGCGTACGTACGGCCTACCATCTCCATGAACGGTGTATTTCATTTCCTTTATTGATCTATAATATATATGTATATGATAAATATATATTATATATAAATAATGTTTTACATTCTGGAATTATGTAAATCAGGATATAAGTAATAATATCAAGAACGACAAGTCGAAATACATACGATAAATGAAATGATTTTACCCAAAACGCTGCTTTAACATGGAATTTAAAAAAGAACGAGTAATATAAAGTCATAAATGAAACATATATGATATCATAACAATGAATATGATTATGTAATAAGTCAATGAAATTATTTAAATCATTATACAGGAGGTTCAGATCCATACGAAGCATATTGGACTTAAGGTAAGGGATAATTTTGTAATCTCATTTTTCTCCGAGATTGCTTATACGTAAGTATTTACTGGGGTTATATTTATCATCCATGTATAATTTTTATGACAATGTTTTCATGTATGTTTAAATTCCTTTTTACAGATTTTTGACTTTTACTACATGGTATGTATGGAATCTTTCTTTTGTTTACCATATGAGGTACTTTTTTACTTTTCCGGCAAAAGTGCGGGAAGAATGTTTGTTTTAACTTATACGGCATGAAAGGATTTTTACAGTTTTATAAAGCCTTATTTTCATGAATCTTCTTCCAAAATATTTCATGAATATTTTCAACAAAATAGTTTTCTTTTAAAATTGCCTCTAATTTTGTGAAAAGAAAATGATTTTGAAGAAGAAATGATATTTTCCTCAAGAATCCATTTAAAGTGTTTTGTCAAAACTATTCTCTATCTAAGATGACATTATTTCATATGTGTATGTTTCAAGTATAATGTATCTATGATTTACATGGTCTCACTTTTATTATTATGAAATTATATCCATTACTTTTATATGGATTATGTGATGATGGGATGATGTTTATGAAACCCATTTTATTCATTGGGTTATTATGAATGATGTATGTTTATTTTGTGGCACAAGTAAGAATGATTTCATAATGAGATGGGTGGGACCTATATCTCCCTCAAATTAATTGGGTAAAGATTTATATCTCATGAGATAGGCATGGATGGAAAGGTAAGTTAATCTGGTTCAGTGTTAGAGGACTGAAATGATGAGTGAACTCGATTCAGAAAGGGACTTTGTCCACTGAGATGGTCTTGGCATCAATGCCTTGGCTACTATGGAAATCATAACATGTGCTGAATGGTTTCCACAATTACATTTTTTATTTCCATTATATTTTATCATGTTTGATTTTCCATTATGATATATTCCTTACGTACTTCCACGATTTATATCTTTGCTCAAGATTTTGATGTTTAAATTTCATGTTCAAGTTTTTGCTTTCAAATGATTATGGATTGTTTTATGTTCTCTATTTTTTCCCTTAATGAGCATTTGAGCTCACCCTTTTTATGTTTTGTTTTCCCCAAGAAATAAAGAAAGGTTTTAGGTTAGAAGACAAAAAGGGGAAGATCGTTATGGGAGTTTTTGAAGATCTTTCAACATGATTAGATGTTTATATTCCATATTTCCAAAGACACTAAACTATTATGATCCTTGTGTGTCTATTTTTGTTATGTATTAGGAATTCTGCAAATGTAATGTAATGTCCATGTACGTCAAGCTTTGGGTCTCTACAGTTGGTATAAGAGGAAATGTTATTCAACTTTTGGAAACTAGGATGCGAAAACGTTAGTGAGATCCCTAGAGATATTTCTAATGTATTTCTAGGGATGTCCCTAAGGATAAGTATACGTGTAGGATATAGTCCTAGAACTACGGTAACGATATTAGAATTTAACCTAAGATGATAGATATTGAAGGTACTCCCCCTTTACTATGTTGTTTTCCAAAGCATTATTTTTTCCTCTCACACTATTCTTTTTGGGTTTTAGAAAATGGCTAGAAACAGGAAGATTCACGATAATGGAGGATACGACGGACAATGGAATGATATTTCTTCATGGGAAACCAAATGAAACGTGATTTGGAAGTCAAAAAATCGTTATTATGCCTAATCAGAAATCTCATAATATGATCAATAATATCAACTTTGGTATGTTTCCCGACTCAGATAATAATAGAAAGATGGAGTTTCATGATGATCATAGAGGAAATAAGGTTCAATTTCCCTCATATAAATCATGTGGGAAGAGGCATCAAGGAGATTGTTTCAAAGGAACTAGAAGATGCTTTGGGTGTGGAAAAGAAAGACACAAAGCCGGTAACTACAAAGGAAAAGGTTCAGTTAACACCATGGACAAGGATAATGGTATTGCTACGACATCAATAATGATTAGATGTTTTAAATGTGGAATGTATGGGCATTATGCAAACCAATTCCCTAAGGGGAAATCTTATGAAGATAATCAGCATGGTCATATGAGTAGTGTTTATGTGGATGATGATGAAGAGACTACAAATGAAATATGAGATGAAAGAAATGATGAAGCTCAGTCAGTTGTTTAAGAAGTTAGTGGAATTATTGTATTTTTATAAAGAATAATGTATGGTACTATGGAATAAAGAATCATCTAAGGATTATTACACTATTGTTTTTTTAATGTACTTGAAAGTATATGTTGAATGGTACCGGTAACCATGGAAGGTTATTCAAATATTTTTGTAAAGTAGATGATATGAACATAATGAAGGGATACGAAGATAATGAGATGTTTGATTGTATTCATGAGCTCATGACTGATATAAGGACTATATGATATTATGTTTTTATTATATAGATTTATTTTGGGATTTTGGTAAGTGGAAAGAGTTACATTTTGATAGTAATCATGTTTTCACTAAGGTTCTATGGTAATTTATGTTTCAAGAGAATATATGACTAAGTTATTCATGTGTTTGGAATACAACAAACAAGATATATCTTATGATATATGTGGGATAAATGCTTGTATTCACATTCTTGGTAGATAACCTTTTTAGTAATTTTTTTCTTTATACTATGAGCTTGGACTGAAGTATTTTAGATAAACATAAAGATTGGAATTGATTATTTTGGACATAAGTTAATATTTTTTAAGGATAGAACTTTTTTCGAAATTATGGATGAGATGTTATAGTAATGTAGTTTTAGAAAAAGGAAAACCTGCAGGACGAGCGACATCCCATCGCGTCGGACAAGGATGTGGGAATCAAACCCACAACTGAAGTGTGACTGGCCTTTATCACATACCAATGTCCTACAAGAAGTCACTGGTTAGTAGAAACTAGTTTCATTTTATTAAGCAGCATGATAGATGAAGTATAAGTTCAGTTTTGGAATCGTATACGATTAACCTCACCATAGATGGACTTATGTATATTTGATAACTTTTGATAACCTTTTGTTTGAAACAAAAAGAATGACCCATCATTCTATCACATGATCTATTAACACTTCACAGATAAAAAATTCAACTTCATTTCTTTAATAGATTAAGTGGAAATTGTTCAAAGCACGAACAATAGTGAGATTGTACCAAAATCAAGTAAGTATTTCTTCTAATTCAAAATTTTCATCTTTAGGGAAATGATGTTGAAAACCTAAAATGTTGTACTAGTGATCATATATCTGATGAATTATATGGTACCTTAGATCATCACAAATTTATGGCTTTGTGATTCATGACTTTTTCATAGCCATGTTCTCTAACACTCTCCATCAGAATTTGATGGATAGATTTTTCTTAAATATCCATATTTTAACCTATGTTCTAATATATAGAAACCCAGTGATGAGTTACTTTGGGTAATCATTACATTTCATACTATAGTTTTTAAAATTATGTTTTAGTATTCCTTTTTACGATGTGGGTTTCTATGAATAGTAAATGATTTATAACCCCGACGAATTTCGAGGGAGAAATTAATTTTAAGGGGGTAGAATGTAACAACAAGAGATTTTATAAGATATATTCTTTTTAATCTCTTTAAAATCTTCTACTGTACGCAATAACAAGATTATCTTGCACTATACGCGACACCGTATTAGCTTGTAGTATATGAAACACTAATCTTGGATCGTGTTACACACAATTTCAAGTTTGAATGATAGTAGTTATTCAACGCAACATTGAGTATATATATATATATTCAATGTATTAATGAAATATTTTTTTATTTTTTTATACACAACAACAAAGGAGTCTTTCACTAAACGCATCCCCGACGTGTCTTGCATTACACGAAATCGCGACCTTCCTTGATAGCGTGTGTTGTACGCACTACTGGGTTTTACTAACCAATGATATACTGTTATAATATTATTATGAACTAGCTGTTATAAATAGTAGTAACTATCTTTTCAATTTGGTAACATTATTATTCATCTAACATATTTTCTATAAAATAGTATAAGTACAAAATAATATTTTCGCGTAAAATAAGTATTTTTCAAAAAATGTTGTTTTGCCGCCTTTTGATGGCGCACCCACATTAAATCTAGTTTTTTACATGTTTATAAGTTCAATTTGAAAAAATAAAATTCTTCATTGGAATCAAGAAATAAAAATTTACTTTGGAAAATTTTTTCATATTATTCTGGTAACTTTCATATTTTGATGAATAGTAAAAACATGCTATATTTTAATTAAAAACAACTTTTTTCATCACAATAATTTATATGGTTAAATTTTAATATTAAATGGTTTAAAAGTATAAATAGAATATATTTTTACCATTTAATATAATTTATGTCATTAACATTAATTTTACATTGATTTCATAGGTAAAAACATTTCAATCTTTTGCAATGTTATAACTTTTAAAACACGTTTTCTTCACAACAGGATTAATTTAAAATTATTTTATGAAACTTTTGAGTATTGAATTTAGAAAAATGGATTCCATATATGGAATCAGTTGGTCCAAATTGTGTTAATAAGATACTTTTTATTTTTGGGCATTATGAATAGTAACTACAGTAAATTTTATTTACCATAGTAAAAGGTAAATCGGGTAATTAAGGGTAAATATAATATTATAAAATTACCCTAACACTTGTATTAATATAATTGGATGCTTATATGTTTTTCTAAGGCATATTTGGGTCGAAATGGAATCCATTGGAACCCACTTGGAGGTGATTAAGACCTTTAGTTTATTTTATTCAAAGGAAAGTGAAATATGTCTCACTCAACTTTAATAATTAAAGTATTTTAAATACAAATTTATACAGAATATACATTCACTTATAAATACTCATTTGAAAGATAAAATGTTTTACCTTATCATGGTAATTTATTTGTAATTTTTAAGAGTTATTTAATTACCTTATTATCTTATACATTAATGATGCATAAATTATTTATTTAGTAAAAAATCAATAATATAGTTTTTATTGAAATAGTAATACATATAAAAAGGACCAAAAATATGACAAAAACATATTATTAGTATATATATAAACCCTAATCATCCACTGTCCGAATTGTTGACTATTTGGATCCTTATTAAGGAGATTATGACACTTATAATATTTTATTTTAAATGATTCCAAAGTTGTCACTTTCATAATTTAGTAAAGATAACAATTTACGTGATGTTATTTTAAGATGATAAATTCGAGTAAAATTATCATTATAAAATCTTGGAAATTTATCTTCATCAAAGGATTTTATTTTTAATTTTTATTCAACAAATATGTATATTAAATTATTATACAAAAATGTTGTACTAATTATTTTATTAAGAGATATACCAAATAAACGGTTTTACAAATATTATAATTAATATTATATGAACTGTTTAATGTATTCCACGAATTTCCTAGACAAATTTGACATGTTAGGAATCTATTAAATATTTTATTTCGAATATATCCTCTGTGTATATTTAATTAAAATTCAAATAAATTAATAGTTTAAAATTGACACTATTGTTATTTTATAAAAATAACATATTATTAAATTGTTTAAAAATCACAAAAATATTTATAAATTATAAATTGAAATTTATATAGTCTAAAATGGCATAGAGTATCCAATTATGGAAAATTAACAACACATAAGTGATTATTTATAACCATTTAAAATTTAGAATTTTATTACCACAAATAAACATAAATAGATTAAATAAGGATAAATAAAAATGATAAGAATTATAATAAGATCAAAACATGTCTAAATTTGATTGGTTTATTATATTACAACCCTATATCATCTAATCGTCGAATTGAGTCATTTTTGAAGGTTTTTATGTGTGGTTTGAATTTATATTAAACTAATATTTTTGAAGATTCCAAAGGTGCCCCTCTCTGCCCTTATAAAAGGGAACCTCCTCCCTCTCCCCCTTACACCACATTGAGCCTTCATGTTCGGCCAACCCCTTCCCATTTTACTTCCCCACATCCTTAGAAACCTACTAGAGGTATTGGTCTTCTCAAAAGACAAACTCTAGTTCCCTAAGAGAAATTTTAAAGGAGGCACTTCGAAAAAGACGTAATACCTTCTACCATTTTCTTCAAGTTCCATTCTTCTTATACTATCACTTATTTAGTTGTTTCATTATTAAGTAATAACATAATTATCCCTAATATACTGATATGTTGTTATAAATATGAAACACCCCTATTTCACCTTATATCCATCCTACGGAAAACAAAATCACCGCGCGTATGTACGTACGGAATACCGTCTCCACGTCGTGGTGTAATCTGTTTTTCCACCAACAACTTACATGGATGGGTATATAGGTGTAAATAATAAAAATATATGGTTATTACAACATCATTCTTATTCTGATATATTATACCATCCACTCCAATTATATTCAATAATTATGGGAATGATATCATCACTCGTGCGTACGTACGGACTACCGTCTCCACGACGCGATGAGATTCATTCTCCATGTTAACCATACATGAATGATAATAATGTTTATATAATGAATAATAATGAAATATATGAAATAATAATTCTACTATATTTATGTATATATATATATATGTCATCTATTTATTTTCATTCAATTCAATAAGGAAATGAAAACAGCGTTCATGCATACGTACGAACTACCGTCTCCATGAATGGTGTATTTAATTCCTTTTATCGATCTATAATATATATGTATATGATGAATATATATTATAAATAAATCATGTTTTACATTTGGGAATTATGTAAATCAGGATATAAGTAATAATATCAAGAACGACAAGTCGAAACACATACGATAAATGAAATGATTTTACCCAAAACACTGCTTTACCATTGGAATTTACAAAAGAACGGGTAATATAAAGTCATAAGTGAAACATATATGATATCAAAACAATGAATATGATTATGTAATAATTCAATGGCATTATTTAAATCATTATACAGGAGGTTCGGATCCATATGAAGCATATCAGACTAAAGGTAAGGGATAATTTTGTAATCTCATTTTTATCCGAGATTGCTTATACGTAAGTATTTACTGGGGTTATATTTATAATCCATGTCCAAGTTTAATAAAAATGTCTTCATGTATGTTTAAATTCATTTTTACACATCTTTTACTTTTACTACATGGTATGTATGTAATCTTTCTTTTGTTTACCATATGAGGTACTTTTTGACTTTTCTGGAAAAAGTGCGAGAAGAATGTTTTTTTAACTTATACGGCATGAAAGGATTCTTACAGTTTTATAAAGACATATTTTCATGACGTTTCTTCCAAAATATTTCATGAGTATTTTCAACAAAATAATTTTCTTTTAAA
This sequence comes from Viscum album, assembly GCA_963277665.1. Taxonomy (NCBI): domain Eukaryota; kingdom Viridiplantae; phylum Streptophyta; class Magnoliopsida; order Santalales; family Viscaceae; genus Viscum; species Viscum album. The sequence goes on along the minus strand of OY728143.1, from coordinate 2,076,518,464 downwards.
ATTGCATGGCATTTTGTGAAAAAGAAAATGATTTTGAAGAAGAAAGGATATTTTCCTCAAGAACTCATTTCATGTGTTTTGTCAAAACTATTTTCCATCTTTGAAGACATTATTTCATATGTGTATATTTCAAGTATAATGTCTCTATGATTTACATGGTTTCAATTTTATTATTATGAAATGATATTCATTACTTTTATATGGATTATGTGATGATGGGATGATGTCTATGGAACCCATTTTATTCGTTGGGTTATTATGAATGATGTATGTTTATTTTGTTGCACAAGTAAGAATGATTTCATTATGAGATGGGTGGAACCTATATCTCCCTCCAATGAATTGGGTAATGATTTATATCTCATGATATAGACATGGCTGGAATGGTAAGTTAATCTAGTTCAGTGTTACAGGACTGAAACAAGGAGTGAACTCGATTCAGAAAGGTACTTTGTCCACTAAGATTGTCTTGGAAACAATGCCCTGGCTACTATGGAAATCATAACATTTTCTTAATGGTTTCCACAATTACATGTTTTATTTACATTATATTTTATCATTGTTGATGTTCCATTATGATATATTCCTTATGTACTTCCACGATTTATGTCTTTGCTCAAGATTTTTAAGTTTAAATGTCATGTTCAAGTTTTTGATTTCAAATGATTATGGATTGTTTTATGTTCTCTATATTTTCCCTTACTGAGAATTTTATATCAACATTTTTATGTTTTATTTTCCCCAGGAAATAAAGAAAGGTTTTAGGTAGGGAATCAAAAAGTGGAAGATCGTTATGGGAGTTGTTGAAAATCTTTTAAGATGATTAGAAGTTTATATTCCATGTTTCCAAAGACACTAAACTATTACAATACTTTTGTGTATGTTTCTGTTATGTATTAAGTATTCCAAAAAATTAATGTAATGTCCATGTACGTCAAGCTTCGGGTCTCTAAAAGAATAGTCAGTATATACTACCAAAAAATGCAGGAACGAAGAAGGCACATATTTAATCTTTTATGTCAGATTGAGAATATATTCCCTTTTCAGCAAAATAAATATCTATACACTTCTTGAAAAAGATATAGGATTATATATCAATTATTTTCCATATCCTATGTACTTTTCAAGACATAATCATGTTTACAACAATTTATAGGATTCAGGACCATAATCTTGCCTCCCTAAGTGGGGAAACTCAACCAAAAAATGAGGTGGTCACCCCATCAGAGACATGCATCCCTAGTCACATTCAAAATGGTCTTAAACAACATTACTTCATAAATATATCATAGTATAAAGAACAAATACTCGTTTCAATTGGGGGAAATTGTTCTATATTGTTGGCCAATCCAGGGAAGGCATATATCCCTACCAGAACTTATTCAGCTCAACGGTATATCCTGGTGCCACCAGGGGAGTCACTCGAATAGGAACATGTATATGATGGTATTAACCTACAACCTGTTGCCTTATTTACCAACAAGAGAGTTCCATGAATAAATTCAAGCAATGAAAACTATAAAAAGAAGAGAATATTCATTTATCCTCTATACTTGAAGCGGTAGTTCATTATTCCACCGAACACCTATCAATGGTGGATCATGATCTGATTAATCCATTACCAAATTATAGAAGTGGTAGTAGTAGTAGTGAAGGTCCTCCCCCTAACATTTTACTACAAAATCTGACGCCCCCCCCCCCCCCCCAGAGCACATACCATGCGGATTTTTTGGTGGAAAAGAAACTATTGATCAAGATAGCCTATATCCTAATGAGATTCATGGTATCCCTCCTTGTGGATATATGATTGAGTAGTAGGATGGTTCTCCACTTTATTTATTCTACCATGATGGTCCTCCCCAGGTAATATGGTATAAAAATTCTCCAAATAATTGTACATAACGATATGATAGTAGTCCTCAACATTATAGAAACAAATTTAACATTTCTCCCCATAAAGACATATTATTTCAGCAATAATGTCTTCCCCTTGCTATCAATTTCTCTAATAGTCCCCCCTAAGGTATACACTGTGAAAATTATCCTTACAATCAAACCAAAATCTATAATGGTAGTCCCCATCAATGTTACACCAACTATAATGATCATCCCTATAGTGACGTCTTTTTATGGAATGAATTTCATCCCCTTGCTTTCATCCCCCCCTGATATTCCTCCCTGGGATATATACTATACAAATTCTCCCTACATTCAGACATCAATATTCAATGGTTGTCATACCCATTTTGGAACCAACTATGAAGTTCCTACCATAAAGGATGTATTATTTTAGTAACAATGTCATCCCATTACTATCATCATCCATGATGGTCCTCCCCAAGATATACAATATATATTTTCTCCTGGTAGATGAACAAAAACATATGATGGTTTTACATTTTATTATGGTACCAACATCAATGGTCCTCCACATAGTGACATATTTTTTTAGCAAGAAGGTCCTCCCCTTGCTGTCGTCCACCCTGGTGGTCCCACATGGGGTATATTCTATATAATATCTCCTGGTAGTAGACCATAAATCTATGATCATATTAATCACTATTAAGGAACCAATTTTAATGGTTTTCCCTACAGTGATGTCTTATTTTATAAAGAAGGTCCTCCCTTTGTTATTGACTACCCTGATGGTCCTCCCCAGGGTATATGATTTTGAAATTCTCCCAATAGCCAAACATCAAGTTATGATGGTAGTCCATACCATTTTGGTACAAACTGTGATTGTCCTCCCTACAGTCAATTTTTGTATTGGTTGAATGGTCTTCCCCATTCAAAATAAAATACAAGAAAACCCCCATATATAGAGGCACTTTGATGGATGTGGTTAGTGATTTTAGATACACATTCAATAATAAACAACATCATTTCACAATCATAAGAAATCCTCGGGTAATTCTCATATTCTATGTTTCCCCCAGACTATTCACATATCAATGAGAACCCCACAATACCTACTACCTCTGAAAAAAATCATCACAAAGTGTTCATGTTTTTAAGAACAAGTAAAAGTGTCTCTAGTGGAAGAACAAAAGAATATGTTCTTCGTGAGAAGAAAATTTTCAAAGGTTGAAAAAACAATTATATTTTAGCCTATATACCCTTATCCGTTTTACATAGAAATGGATTTTTTAGAAAAGTGTGTACATAAAATTAGTCTCTTTCCCTATAAAACACTCATCAACCTAAAAGTAAAATTATTTCTCTATAATGGGTACGAGGACCATGTACAAATATTGGGCGATATTTGTTGTCCAATCAAGTTGGAATCCATTTCGTCTGCACAACAACCACACCCATAGAGGTGGTATAATTATCTCCACCAAACCTTCTTCAATGCACTGCATAAGTTGTGTCATCAAATCGGTGACACCATATTTGGTGTTCATATTCAGGGTAGGGGGGACAGTGGTCTTTGTATTTTTACCCCATGCCCCATTCAGTTGAACCCATTGAAAATGGACTTCAATAATTCATTATCCCAAAAAATATATTAAATGAAATCAATACTAAAGAATGGTGATATTATCAACAAGAACTGTCCTTAATTATTTATAACAAGTTTCATTCCTATCAAGAGAAAGACATAAAAATATTACTGAGCCTTGAAGCAATTAATATTTAGTATAATTCTCACTTCACGAAATCCAATCACCCAAAAATATTAAAATCCTCTTAAGTAAATATTTTATGAGCTAACTCGACACCATATATATCTCATACTCCAATAGGAAAATCCAATATCATGAAAGTGGTGATAGTAGTAGCTACTCCCATAGTATTAGATCTTCCCCATCCAGTAGGGTTGGAGACATCATTAACAAAAAATTGACCCTTAGGTCCAACAAATTTGCGTTGAGGTATAATAAAAACAGAATGGGATAATACAAACACCATAGGGATGGGATAATTTTCATCTAAAACACCCACCCAGTAGAAATAAGTCCTTTACTCATTAGAGAAGATGAAAAGTTGAGAGGTCTCTCATTCTGTCCCATCCCATGACTCATTTCCCCCCAAAAGGGAGGCATATAGGAAGGTTTTATAGATCTTAAAAGTTAGATTACCTTTACCAAGATGACTATAGTGGATCCTAGAATAGAAGTGGAATGTCCAAAAAAGGATTAAAATGGTCATCCTATCATTCAATAGCTAGTACACCGACCACAATGCATTCTTCATCAGTGAATGCTGTGGAAAATCATTCAAACCACATTGAAAATAATTATAATTCAGTTGAAAAAGTGGAGGAAAGTTCTATCAATAATATTATCCACAGTGATAATGAATGTTATCATACACAGAACCGGAGGATAACCATGAATTTGTGTGTTCCACCAATAAATCCTCCATCACCTCCTTAGTAAACTTCTAATAGAGAGAGGAAAAAAAGTAAGGTCTTCCATGACTAACTGCCTCCTCTTGATGATAATTAACCCCATACACTCGATGAAAGGATTTCACGATAGAAAGAATAAATGAAACATTTAAGGAAAATTAATAATGTGTTACCTCATGGTATTCATCTTGGTGAATACATCCCTTGGTAGGAGCCTCTATGTACACTTTCAGTAGGTGTACCTCTACCACAAGGGAGTATACATTAAAATGAAGAAAGACCAGGACATCCACCCAATATGGTACATAGAACATCGGTCTAATTAGAACCAATCATGTGTGGGTATCAATATTTCCCTCTAATAAGGAAACTACCCAAACAAGATCTGGTAAATCTTAAAATGTTATCCCAAGATGGATATTTGTGTGATGTACCAGGAGAACTAGCATGTAAAATCCTTCGCATAACAATACATATCAATTATAATTTTTAAAAGATCATTCACCAAGATCTTATAAATACCATTGATCAATTTTCATCTATATTTAAATCCATGGAGTATTGGAGTGCACTCGTATAACCATAATGGAATCATTGCCTTAATTCTATGAGCAACCTCTATTGCCACCAAATTTTTGTATCATGATGCTTCCAATATTCAGTTGTTCATGTGACCCAGAATAATAAATGAAGCACTATGTGTATTATTGTGATCCCATTATGGGAACCTCATAGCAAAAAGAAGATGTTAAACAGATATTCACTATACAAACCCTGCAAGGGTCAGCCTTTGTATGGTATACCAGTTTTCAAACTTATTCAATAAGAGGATGGGAGGTTCTCCATCATTAGTAAAATGACCATTTAATCTTAACCCTACTAAAAGGAAATGGACAGAATCCCCTAAAATATAAAGCAATATGAAGAAGATAGGGTTTCAGACTTTATCTTCAAATGTAATGGGCTGGTATATTTTTTAACTGGTCACTCCCCTTAGAGTAAATACTAGATATTTCACTTGATAACCTCTTAGAAGAACTATGAATTCCACTCATTCTGATAATTCATACAAGTGTGTTATAGTATTTCTCTAACATTTCCCAAAGAATATAAGACTCCATACAATAGACTAAGATCATGTATTAAGTAACTCCTCTGGTCCTAGGAAAAAGAGTAGAAAATAAGATGGGGAAACCTCCATTACTCTTACGAAATCCCCTGCACATACCCCGACTACAAGGCCAACACCCATTCGTGCTTAGCCTCCTATGAATAAGCAATAACCTCCTCCTAAACAACATGAGTGGTGGAGATCAAGAATAAATCAATTCAAGGAAAGAGGGAATAAATTATACTCATTATGAGATGATCAAGTATTCGATTATTTTGGAAACTCTAGGAACTATAATTTTCTCCAGATACTAGAGCTGAAAAGGGGTGATGAGGTCAGTCTTGATGACCATAAATATTATTTCTCCTTTCACTGAATACTGGGAAAAATTATCCATGAATTCTTCATCTCCATATAAAACCTAGAAAAAATGATAGTTTCTAGGAATGTAGAACCGGGAAGACCCACACCATGAGTGGGATATGTTTCCACAACATAAACTTATAATGGATGGTAGTATTACAATGTTGTTAGTAGAAGAGTATATATGTTTTATAGTTATATGAAATCATATAAAATCAAACAAAAACATGTTATTCTCCAAGAATAGTTTATGTAATCTGTTATACCCCCAACTACTGTTGATGCCACATTGTCATCATCCTCAACCCCACAACCCACAAAAATCATATCATCTTAAATGGAATGTCACCAGAAATGATGGAAAAATCATAGGAGGATGAATCTTCACCATTTCCAAAGACATAATTGATCCTATCATATTTTTCCCATCAAATAAGAATGTATGGACTCCACCCCGCAACACGGTACCACCAAAAGAAATTAGTCTGGCTGATCCATCATCAGTTGAGGAAGTGATCTCCTGGTCCATTAATGACATCCACTTAATAGATATCTTCTATTATGATAGGCTTGGATCTGATCATGATTACCCTACACAAACTTGTGGAGATAAAGGAAGAGGTTATAAGGGGATAAGGTAATACAGAAGGCACTACCATGCAAGAAGTCAAAAGTTTTTCTCACTCCCAGGGAAATAGTTAATGTCATAATATCTCATAAAAAATCCATTCGAATGACCTAGTGGAAACATGAAAATTATCCTGAACCGTCCTGACCCCACTCTATTCAGATAATTTTGTAATATCCATAAGAAGAGTAACAAGTGTCTAAATTCACTCATCATATATGCAGAAAATCCAGGCCCAACCCACCAAGAATAGAAGCACCTCGAAGCCCTATCATGAGGGCCAATCCATCTTCATCTAATATGAGATCCCTTAAAGAACATATAAAAAAGAATCACCTCACTTTGAAGAATTGACCATTATACCAAAATTATGATATTATAAATCAATTTTCCTTAGTACCAACAATACTATCATTCCAAGATGTCATGAGATTTTCAAAAGACCTCAGGGAAGCACTCATTGAAGCTTTTCTAGGTCCCAAAGAGTTTGAAGCCGAAGTATCCACCAATGAGGACGATTGGACATAGAAAAAAATTTATAATTTCAAATGGATATCTTTTTTACAAATCGATATGATGATGCCATTATATATGAGAACAGTAGAACCTTTTATTTTTCTTTCATGATAAATGGTGTCAATTTCTAAAAAGTATTCATTGATATGGGATGTGCGGTTAATATAATTCTAGTTCGATAAACAATTATGGCTAGGTTTTAGTGAAAGTAATATATAAACATCATCTAAAACATGGTTAGGATATGAAAAATTTCAGTAGAATCCATTGGGATAAATAAAAATCTTTGACCAATTTGGAGATGTCATAGCTGACATGGGATTTTAGGTTGTTTTGATGAACACGTCCATCAATGTCTTACTAGGAAGTAGCAGGTTTAACCAGCATGAATTAATTTCTTCCTCATACCATTAATGTATTAAATACTACATCAATCGAACAATTAGGATGTTTTACATAAATAATTATCCATATGAATCCTATGATTCCCATTATATTGATGTATTATTCATCCTGGGAAAATATAAAAAACCCATGATTGATGGAGTTGAATGGGTATCTTCCACAAACGACCTGAAAATGATTCTGATTGTCTCCTTCAGGTACCTCAGTATATATTATTTCCTACCAATAATCTAAATCTAGCACATGAATCCAAATTACGTTGTTTTTTCATCATTCCTCATTATTTTAGTCATGGACATTGAGTCTAATAGTGATGAATATTTGTTGAACACCAAAATTTCCAAGGCTCAAATGGAAATTTAATCAATGTATCCCCATACACCTAGTAAATCCTTTCATCACAAACTAAGGTATAAGAGGATGTTTTTTCACTCAAATTATACAAAGACACTCATCCATCCCACATTCCATGCTCTCAATAACATCCCATGCTGCCAATGGGGATAGAAAAATTCACTTCATCTTCTAAATACCAAGATATTGATTAATATCATAACTATAGATAATTCATCATTAGAATTTTTTATAGATCATAATAAGAGGTGGAGTAAGAAGAGTAGAAAGAAAAAGAGGATTAGAACTTTAGGGCTGCTCATCTAACGTTTGTGGAGGGTGTCTCTACCACCGTTGATGAACTCAGAGAAAATAAATCTGGGTACAGAAGAAGACCCATGGTCCTCCTTGATTAGTGTAGTCATGTACTATGAATATTATTAGACATACAAATCCATCTTATGGATAAATAAATATATTTTTTCATGTAACTACATGTATTTTCAAGACATCGATCTTGAGGATTCCAATGAACACTAGATCCGACCAGATGATCATTGGGGATATAAATAACATCCCAGAGGTTTCAACCAACACATGATTCCATTATATAGGCTAATTTTTACAAGATAATTGGATTCATATTCATTAAAGTTGTCCAATACCCCAACATTTTCGGCAAATTATCCCCATAAGGAAAATAACAAGTGAAAAAAATGTTTTTTACGTCGGTTATTTTTCATTTTTTACGTTGGTTTTTAGCCAACGTTAATACGAACGGAGTTATAAATTTTTTTTTTACGTTTGTTATTTGAAAACCGACGTAAAAAAAATTACATCACAATGTTTATCACATCAGTTATTTAAAAATCGACGTGATAAACCATTTCGGAGACTTTTATCACGAAAATTATTTAATAACCGATGTGAAAAAACCAGAAGGGGGAGGTTTTATCACATCAGTTATTAAATAACCAACGTGATAAACCACTGTGTGTGGGGGGGGGGGGTGTTTTTCACGCCAGTTATTAAATAACTGACGTGATAAACCCCTGGAAAATGGTTTCTCACGTCAGTTATTTAATAACTGACGTCATAAACCATTTCCCATGATATTATCGCGTCGGTTATTAAATAACTGATGTGATAATCAAGTGAGGGAGGTGTTTATCATGTCGGTTATTTAAAAAACGATGTGATAAACAGGGGTGGAGGATTTATCATGTCGGTTATTAAATAACCAATATGATAAACCAGTGCGGTGGGGTGTTTATCAAGTCATTTATTTAATAACTGACTTGATAAACCCCTGTAAAATGGTTTATCATGTCATTTATATAATAACATATGTGATAAACCATTTCCCAGGTTTTTATCAGGTCGTTTATTAAAAAACCGAAGTGAAAAACAATATTTTTTTTAAAAGAAAGCAGTCTTTTTCTCTCCCTAGAAACAACCAGAAACCAAACCATGAATTCATACCAGAATAACAGAAGTATACCAAAACAAGAACAAAATAAAAATTAATCAATTACAATGACAACATTTAAAACTTACCCCACTAGGATGCCCCCACCCCCCAGATAGCCCCCCTCACCCCACTAGACAGACCCCACCACACCCCTGGACACCCCCCACACCCCTGGACTGCCCCCCAACACACTGGACTACCACAAACACCCCTGGACATCCCCACCCCCCCTGGACAAGCCCCCACATCCCTCGACAACCCCCCACCCTTATTTATACACCCACCACCAAGACAGCACTCCCACACCCCTGGACAGACCTCCCACACCACTAAAACAGGACCAAAAAGTTACCAAGAATAGACCAGAACCCCCTCACCCCAATGAACTGCCCCCACCACACCACTAGACACCCCCACACCCATAGACATCACCACCACCCCCTAGACATCCCCCACTGCCTATATACCCCCCACCACCTGGACATCACTCCCACACCCTTGGACAAACCCACCACACCCCCGAAACAAACCAAAAAGTTTCCAACAACATACCAGAACCCCCTCAGCCCACTGGACCTCCCCCAACACACCCCTAACACCCCCGGACTACCCCCCCCCCCCCCCTAGACAGCCCCCAACACCCCTGGACAGCCCCCACCACACCCCTAGATAGCCCCTACACCCATGGACTGCCCCCTGACCCCCTGAATAGCCACAAACACCCTTGGACATCCCCATAACCCCCTGGACAGCCCCCACTCCCATGGAAAACCCCCACCCTCATGTCTACCCCACCCCCATGATATTACTCCCACACACCTAGATAGCCCTCCCACACCCCTAAAACAGGACCAATAAGTTACCAAAAATAGACCAGAACCCCCTCACCCCACTGGACTGCCCCCACCACACCCCTGGACACCCCCACACCCTGGGAAATCACCACAACCCCTGGACATCACCCACCCTCATGTATTCCCCCCACCCCCTAGAAAGCACTCCAACACCCCTGGAAAGCCCTCCCACACACTTGAAATAGAACACATTTTTTCCAAAAATAGACCAGAACCCCCTCACCCCAATTGACAGCCCCCACAACACCTCCCACATCCATGGACACCCCCCACCCCCTGGACGACCCCAACACCAATAAACAACACCCACCCTTCTTGAACACTCCCACACCCCTGGACTGCCCCACCACACCCTGTACACCCCCACACCCCTGGACTGCCCCAATCCAACCCCTGGACAGCCCCTAGACAGCCCCTGGAGAGCAGGTGTTGGGAGGGGAGGGGCTACCATCACTCGGGGGCATGCCGCTGGAAGTTACTCATCACTCCCACATATGAAGCTTGAGATCTCAAATTTTTTTACATGTGGGAATGATGAGTACCGTACAACGGCGTTCAGCCCCCCGAGGTATGGTGTCTCCTCCTCTCCCACCCCCTGGACTGCCCCACCCCCTCCCCATGGACACCCTGGACCCATCCCACGGGACAGCCCTCCCAAACCCCTGGAAACCACCCTCACCCACATGACACCCCCACACCCCTGGACAACCCCTGGACAACCCCTCACTCCCCTGGATAGCCCTTCCCCAATCTTAGAAATGCTCCCACCCCTTGGACTCCCCCCCCCCCACTCTAATGGACACCCAGGATACCCTCCACCCAACTGGACAACCCTCCTACACCCCTGAATACCCCCACCCTATTAAACACCCCCACAACATTAGAACCCCTCCCCCACTAGACTAGAATCCATACCAAAAAAACCATCATTAGTAGACCAAAACAAGAAGTAGAGAAAAATTAAACATTCACATATAAAAAATTCAAAACTTACAATGTCAACTCAAAATAACTAAATCCAGCCTAAACGAATACCAAATACACAATTACAATGATAGTATTCAAAATTATATTTTACACTACAAACAACTAAAAATCAATCAAACCTGTAAAATAATTTGACTATTCCACTTGTAAGTGTTTGACGTCTTCAAGAATATAGGTTTGAGGGTCATCAAATAGACACAAATTAAAAGGATAGTAGTTAACGTGTATAATGAATAAATAAAATGAAATATTATGGCAATGTTTAAAAGGAAATCTTACCAGGTCAAAGTTCACAATTTTCCCAGTTGTTATTATTTCATACATAAATCTTAACATATAATATCTTCATTTGATGACGCCTTGTTGTTCATGAAAATTCTGTTTGAATGAGTGTAAATTAAATATATTATCTGTATGTAATAAATCAGATAGTACAAATTATAAATGGATATTTACCTTTACATTTACATATTTGATCTTTGCACTCCTTTTCTTTGTGTTTTTTCAAAAGTAGACCCATCCCCTATTATAAAATAATACTAATGGGATAAATTTCAAATTATTTATAATATATAAAACTATTGAGAAATTGAAACATACTTTTCCAATATTTTCACAAAACATTCCCACACATCACCATGGACATACCATATCCAATAAAGTGCCTTCTCCCTTGGGAAAAAAACCCCTAACAACCAATGATCACTGATAAAAAAAATTTGAGGTTAGTGGGTTTTTATGTTAAAAGATAATGAACTCTTTTAGAGAGATGTGTTTCATACGTCTCACAAAAAGGCATCATCCAACGTTGTGTGAATATATTATGTTCAAGTCTTTCAGCAATATAAACCATTATTTGTTCCTCATCCAATACACATGCTTCAAGGGAAATAAAATGTGGGTCCATAAACCCATATACATCTGTCCGCTCATTCTTCTCACAAATGTTATAAAGATACCTAATAAAAAACAGACATATGTATACATTTTTAATAAATATAACACAGTGAAAAGGTGTTAAGACATACATGAAAAAAATCTGCACCATGTTGATTCCAAACATATCTCTAGTAATAAGCTCCATGATTTTAGCTTTCATAATCCACACAGTTATTGCACGTCCACAAACATGAGCTTACATTGGAAACTAATAATGATCCACCAACAAATTTGAATATCATGGAAATCTGTTAAGACTACTAGAATCTGTATCTGATGTCACAACCATTTGTATTTTTTGTTGTCTATACAATATTTCTTTACCTTTGAATTATTCCTTAAAAATAAATAGAAAAAAATATTAGTTTTCAAATGGTAAAACAACTTTAATAAATAATAAAATTGAAGATATAGCATACATACCTCTATGATAATGAGTATAAGAAGTCTGTATGGACAAATTAAAAAATGGTTGATACTATGTCCAACTGTCATCACCTCATCTGTAGGTAATGGTACTCGAGCTGATCTATCTATAATATCCTGTACAGTGACCCCCTGATTATCTACCTCTAATTTTTGATGATGAAATGTATCCCCTATACAATATACCAACCCATATGCAACTATAGATGTTGAGGATCATTAACATACAACTCGCAATAAGTATGAAGCTACAGCGGAGGAGTAGGATAAAAAATTGGGTCCGCGGGTTGAGGTGGGGGAGTGGGAGCTACTGGCGGAGGTGGAGGATAAATAATGGGGTCTGCAATGTGAGGTGGAGGAGTGGGAGTTATAGTCCGGAATTGTCCTTGCATGTCTACAAACATAGACAGTACCAACGCTCTTATATTTTCCTCCATCGTCGCATTCATATTATGATCTTCCGACTCCAAGGATTCTATTTATTTATAAACACCCTCAACATAAGTAGTTGAGGAACGTGGAAACACTTTTCTTACCGATACACCTTCCGAATATCCTCATACACGACAAGGATGTTCGGTCTTTCCCAATACTGCAGATAAAATATCTTGCCTCCGAGTAGCCGTAAATACCCCCTGTGATCTCTACTTCTCATGAGAATCATGTATTAATTAATTGAACATTTCTATAATGATTGAAATTATATGAAGAAAATGGATATCTTATATAAATAAAATAGATATCTTACAATCCTCTCAACTATGATTCTCAAATATTCCAAAATATATTTCCCTTTTATTCCCATCCGAAATCTCTTTCATTTTTCATGTCTAGAAGGAGGGGATGGAGGGGCCACCTCTCCAGAGCTTGAAGACGAAGCTATTTGTTTTTGTAATTTTTCCATCATCATTTGATCTTCTAATAAATTATACATTCCCTGTGATAAACTATGAGGGTATACATTTTTATATTGGATCTCCTGATGATATTTCCTTGTTTTCAAAAAATTAAGAATAATAAGTCATTAACAAAACAGTAATAAGATTATTTATCTAAGAAAGCTTATAAAATTTTACATTTCCCTTACTAAAATTGATTCTTTTCTTCTACATTAAATATACTGTCTCTATGTGTCTTCATCTATGAAATGATATATAAGACATGGATTTCCATGACTCCTATAACCAAAAATGAAATCAGATGTGATGTTTGATTTTAAGTCCCTCCAGCTCTTGGGAAACATCGTTAAGCATTTCTTCCTGACTCCTCCAGTTTCAGGAATATCATATGTCATTTGATAAAGAAGAGGACAAAAAATTTATATATACTAGAAACATTTAAGAAATAGGCAAAAAATAGAAAAATATCTTACCAAAATCATCTCCCACAACTGAGAGATTATAGATTTTTTCACACTTCTCCTGTCATCATACATAATGCTTACTTTTCTCTTACCCTGAGTGGATACAAAAATCATAAAATCTTTTTCATTTGGACCTCTAGGAATATCATCCTCGTCAAACTCAATGAGTATCCTCTGATCATGCGTACAGGCTAGTGATAATTTTATTAAACGTGTGCACCCACGTTTAACAACTCTCGGACTATTTCTAGTAATGGAAGCACACGAGGAATATTGAGGAACATCAAGAGAAGCATGTGAATGTTCCTCCCCAGAGGTATGACCAATATGCTCATCTCCAGAATCCTATGGTTGATCAACTGATTGATCTGTCATTATCCTTCAAATCAAAAAACCAAACATTAGATAAAAAATATATAAATTCAAATATTTTAATACTTCTGTAATCAGAAAATAGAAAATTGTACTATGTTTCGAAATAGTAATCATGGTTAATATGGTAAGCATGTTAAAAATGGTAATGATGGAAAATATAGTCAATATGGAAAACATGGTAAACCTGGTAAACATGGTAAAGTAATTGTCACAAAAAAATAGATATATAATTTACGTACTGGTAAACATGATAAAGTAAACTAAACAAAATTAAAACATTGTAAACCTGGTAATCCTGGTAAAAATGGTAAACTAATTGTCACTGAACAAAAACAATAGATATATAATTAATGTTATGGAAAACATGATTAAGTAAACTAAACAAAAAAAACAAAAAACAAAATATACTTATTTTGTTTTAATACCTGATTTAATAAAGAAAAAACTTACAATATCTTCCATTTTATGAGAATAATAAATGTAAACAAGAAATAAACAAATGTTACCTGAAAATGTAGAAATGTAAAAATAGATTGTTTTCCCAAATTACTTCATTATGATTGTTCCTTATGGCACAAACCATGTCTTCAACATGCTCATCGTTATGTTCTGTTAATCTTTCCATGGATGTAGGGATCTCACGTAAATCAGCATATTCATCAAGTTCATCTTCGCCAACATATTTTTTCCCCTTGGACCCCCCCCCCCACTCACACACCCTTGGACTGCCCCCCCCCCCCACCTCCATGGACACCCTGGACACCCCCAAACCTCTGGAAAGCCCCCTGAACCCTCTCGAAACCACCCCCACCCCCTTGGACACCCCCCCGAACACCACCACACCCTTGGAGAGACCCCCACCCCTCTAGACACCACCTCCACCCCCTGGACAGCCCCCTTGGACACCCCCACCACTCATGGACAGACCCACCCCTCCTGGACACCACCAACCACCTCTTACCCCCATGGACACCCCCTAGACACCCCCAACCCTCTGGACTGCCACCTAGACAACCCCCAAACCCTCTGGACAGGGCCCCACCCTCTTAGATAGCCCCCACCCCCTTTGACACCCCCACCCCTTGGACCCCCCCCCCCCCACACACCCCCCTGAACTTCCCCCCCCCCCCCACCTCCATGGATACCCTGGACACCCCCAACCCTCTGAACAACCCCTTGAACCCTCTGGACACCACCCCCACCCCCTTGGACACCCCCTGGACACCACCACCCCCCTTGGACATCCCCCACCCCTCTAGACAGCCCTCACCCCCTGGATAACCCCCACACCTCTAGACAGCACCCCCACCCCCTTGGACACCAAACCCCTCCGGGACACCACCCCCACCCCTACCCCCTTGGACACCCCCTAGACACCCCAACCCTCTGAATATCCCCACCCCCGAAAAACCCCCCAAACCCTCTGGACAGGCCCCCACCCCCTTGGACAGCCCCCCCACCCACCCCATTGGACAACCCCCACCCCCGTCGACACCCCCCACCCCCTTGGATCCCCCCCCACACACATACACTCCCTTGGACTCCCCCCCCCCCCCCCACCGCCATGGACACCCTGGATAGCCCCCAACCCTCTGGACAGCCCCAATACCTCGGGACTACCATAAAACCATGTGATTTTGACCTCAAGCTACTATTTTTGGCATATCTAGGGATTTTAACCTCAAGCTACTAGTTTTTGAATCATACCATTATTCAAAATGAGAACCAAGAACTATATCTCCTACTACCCTAAAATGCACTATTTTTCAATGAATCGGGTTTTAATAGAATATGATGATGTATAATAGTCCCTGAAAATAAGCGACGTAAATATTTTATGGAACAACAAAATGTGATACACAAAATAAAAGTAACCAAGGACCTAAAAAACATTCCACCATGAAAAACCATATATACTTATAAAATAAATCACAATGGTACACGAAATAGGTGTATCACAATGGATTTGATATAATTTGAAATAATATAGGTGAATAAGATCATTAGTTGTCAATGACAACAAATATTACCATAAATGTAGGGCCTCTTCGAAACAAAAAACCAACGAAATAGAAGTAGGTGAGGAATACTTGAATATTGCATGTCGATCTAATAGATATGGAGATAATAAATAAGTTGATGATGGAAAAACGAGGTAAGAGGGTTCCAAATCATAGAATCTTACCTAGTTTAAACAAAAAAAAATCAAAACTCAAATATAAATTATCTGGGAAAACAAATGAATGAAATAAAGTTGTGGGAGGACCACCTTAGTGTTCTGAGGGGAGATGATAGATCCGAGGAGAGTAAAGAACATAAATGATGATGGAAAATGAGTTTAATGAAATGAGATCGAAGAGTCGATTCTAGGTTTTTCACGTGAGAGAGACATGTCACAGGTCTGTCGATCGAATATTCAGAAATGACAATCCACATGGTGTGATAAAATTTTTAAATGATTTATAATGTCGATTATTTAATAACCAACGTTATAAACTATTTTTATTACATTTATAACTTCGTTTATTATAATAACTAATGTTATGAAAGTATCATATACAACATTTTCTATGTTGGTTAATTTATAACTGACGTAAAAAAAGCCGTGTGTTGGTTTTTTTACGTTGGTTATTCTATAACCGATATAAAAAACACATCAGAAACCACAGTTTTTATGTCGGTTATTAAATAACCGACGTAAAAACTGTTGTGTGTCGGTTTTTAGGTCGGTTATAATATAACAGACGTAAAAAATTCTGTGGGTTTGGTTTTTACGTCGGTTATCAAATAACCAACGTGAAAAGGCCTCAGATGCCGCCTTTTTTAAGTCGTTATAGCATAACCGGCGTAAATAATTAGTTAGATGTATCATTTTTTTAACGTCGGTTATCAAATAACCGATGTAAAAAACAAACTCATGGGATTTTTTACGTCAGTTATAAAAATAACAGACGTAAAAAATTTATTCTCAGTATTTTTTACGTCCGTTATAAATTAACCAATGTAAAAAACCACATATTACAGATTTTCACGTCGGTTATTTATAACCGACGTAAAAAATGGTGACGTTAGAAATGTTTTCTGCACTAGTGAATATTTGAAAAATCAATATGTGTATTTGTTTTAGGGATCTCAATCAGCACTACTCGAAGAATGGTTTCCCTTTCTTGATCACCGAACTATTGACTTATTCCACCACTAGATATTATGATATCTCCTTCAAGGATGGTTAATCGAGATACAACCAAATCCCAATAGTCCATGAAGATTAATAAGCAACTATCTCTAGGCCCACTGGGGATTGTTTTTCTTGAGTAACACCCTTTGGATTGAGGAATGTCGACACCACACATCAATGTGCAATGCATAACATCTTCAAACCCATCCAATGAAAATTCATTGAATACTATGAAGATGAAATGGTGGTAAAATCTCAAAAATTCTTTGACCACCTGTCATATCTTGAAACCACCGTTAAAAAATTGAGGCAACACAATCTAAAAATGAACCCATTATAGTGAACTTTTGTAATTACATCAGATAAGTTTCTTATGTTCATCTTATTCCATCATGGCATCGATGTTGACCCAGAGAAGGTAGTTCATATCCTTAACATGTCTCCTCATATCAACCTCAATGAGTTGACGTGACTTCAAGGACACATATTCTATATTCAATTCTTCATATGGAAGGAAAATATTTTCCACTTGCTAGGTTGATGAAAAAAGAGGTGGAATATAAATGGAATGATGATTTTCAAAAATCATCCAATAGTATCATGAAGTATCATTTAAACCCAGAAGTGATAATAATATATATTGAAGGAAGAGGTTTTATCATTTATGTGATATATTTAGAGTGATCACTAGGATATTTCATTACATAAAACAATGATACTAGCATTGAGATAAGTCTTTTTTAACTCAGTGAAAACATGGTCAATGCTTAGAAATATTAATAAAAACTATGGAAGTACTATCTAGAATTAATATTTGTGGTCCAAAAATAGAGACACTACCTACAACATCACGTGGTCCATTTTATCTCATGTACCAACCCAATCAAATACATCCTCTTCCATTATATATTGATCGAGTATCTATCACGGTGGGCAGTCATCCTACAGTAGTTGTACATCCTGTATTTTCATTAGAAAGAAATAAATATCTAGGAATTAGTATATATTTTGGAACAAAACCCCTCGAATGAAATAAGATCCTTGGATACCGAGCTACCTGATGATGAGGTTCTCTCTGATAAAAAATAACCCTAAATATGGAATATTTATTTTCAAAGTGCATCAAGAATACTGATAGGAAAAAAAATGGAATACCAAAAACAAAATTAGGTGGGACTGGGAGTCATACTCATATCTCTCGAAAATGAAATCATACCTTATTTTTTCTTACTATCAAAGGGGTGAATGAACCATGATGTAAAATATTAGGCTCCCATTGTAAGGCTAGAGGTGGAACTTAATGTATAAGTAAAAGACTCAAATATAAATGTTTATTCAGAACAAGTCCTCAACACGGTTAGTAGTGATTATGTAATAAAAAAGAGATAATCACCATGTTTGACAGACTCCAAGGAATAATGGTTGAATTTCCTTCGGAGATGACATTAACTCATGTCACCCGATCAAATAATTCATAGGACCATGTAATGTAAAATGTAACCGAGATCTACAATATCTAGACAGGGATAAAAAATTAATCACAGTTTTTCATTTCCGGATGGTATCATAATTCATCCATGCCTACACTAAAGAAATTGATGAGAACAAACCTGTCCCGGAGCCTAAATTTCATATTATATGCTGGATTACACCTATTGTGGACTACATTCAAAATGGTGATATCCCACCATATAGGGTCTTAAGAGAGAATATTTTAAGATGATCAATTATCATTGTTAAATATAATGGAATAAATCAATAAAATTTCATTTATACGTGGATCCTTGATGGGGACTTTCTTAGGTTCATTGATGTGGAAGAGACTACAACTGTCATGAAGAAGGTGTAGAGAAAGGGTTGTGGTGGCCACCAATCAGATTCAATGTTATCCCATTAAAATCATAGTCTTATATAATATTATCCCACCATAATGTAGGACATTACTACCAACACAAAAAAAATCATTCCTACCAGGTTCATTCCAATTTCATCCACAAACCCCCAAAGATAAATCACACTTCCATCTACTCCAGACCATTATCCATATGGGGACAGGGCATCATGGGACAATATATTCTTGCTACAGAAAATAAATTCAAATATATTATCATATAAAATCACTTGTTTTCTAAATGGTTAGAAGCCATACTGTAACACCCGAGAGTTTTATGTTATATAAATAATCAAAGGAATCTTTTTCTACAAAACACTTGCTTGACTTGATTTACACAAAATTGCGACCTTCCTCGATAGCTTGCATCATACGCAATACCGAGTTTCACTAAACAACGATATGCTATTAAAATATTATTAAAACTAGTCATTATGAATTGTAATAATAACTTTTTGAAATTTTATAAATTTTATTTTTCAAAATGGACTTCATTTTTGAATTCGTAATATCGAAATTATCCTAGGGTGAAATTTTGGTATTTTTCTGAAAACTTTGAATTTTTGATGAAAAGTGAAACCACTAAGTGTTAGTTAAATAACGGAATTTTTCATAAAACTTAATTTTACCGCTTCTGTGAGTGGAATTTCAAAAATCCGAGAGACACGGTTAATATCGAGGACTAAAATGTGGTTCAATGAGATGAAAATAATTTTTGGTGAATAGTAACGTTTTATTTTTTTCCCACGGTTAAAAGTAAATAGGGTAATTAAGGGTAAAGATGATATTATTATTACTCTAACACATGTCCTAATTGAATTGGATAAGTTTAATTCGACCAAAAACAAACTTAGCAATAAAATATGACCATTTAGGCCCACTTGGATTAGATTTGGACATTTATTATTAATTTATTTAAAGAAGGGTTAAAATAGTTAAAATCAAAGTTGAATAAGTAAATAATTTTTAATATGGGGTTATACATAAGATAAATTCGACTATAAATATTCATTAGAAATATAAAACTATTTACTACATAATTTTATTTTATTTGTAACTTTTAGACATTAAATAAGTTAATTTATTTATGACACAAAGATGATGCAGTAATTATCTTATTAATGAAATATTGACATAATTAATGTTATAAACACCACAATAAATGTAATTTGAGACTTTTTATGAATTACAATAATTTTCTAGGTTACTATGACATGTTAGTATTTATTTAATTAACTTGGTTCGAACTAATAATTCTGTTATGATTTTCCCAAAAATCAATTACTAAATAGTGTCAAAATTGACATAAAATAGTTTTTAAAACAAATATTATATTAGTAATTGTTATTTTATTCCTAAAAATATAAGGTTCAGCCAAATGACTTAGATACGGTTATATATATTAATAATAAACAACTTGGGGTTCTTTTGGCTGCTTATAGTAAGTTTATTAACCTTATAGTATAAGAACACAAGAAAACACGGTAAAAGTAAACTTATTTAACTTAATGTTAAATCTAAATGATAAGGTTCAAATAGGAACCTAAACTTGTATAAATTCTATTGGATGAGAGGCTTTCGACCCATCCCCACCATAGCTTCAAAATATATCAATTTGGAGCTATTTAATACCGAACATGACTTTATAATAAAATAATATTTTTAGTTTTCCCAAAGGTGCCCCTCTCCTCCCTTATAAAAGGGCACCTCCTCCCCCTCTTCCTCACACCACTTTGAGCCTTCAAGATCGGCCAAGCCCTGAAAATTCCTCCTCTACACATCCCTAGAGACATCCTAGAGGTCCTGGTCTTCTTCAAAGACCAATTTTAGTGCCCTAAAAGAAGGTCTCAAAGAAGCACTTCAAAGAAGAGGTAATGTCTGTTACTGATTCATTCATCTTTATTTCTTATTCCACTTCTTCTTCTTTAGTTGTTTCATTATGAAGTAATAACATCAGTATCAATAATATACTGATATGTTATTATATGTATGAAACATCCCTCTTTCACCATCTATCCATCCTACGAAAAAACAAATCACCGCACGTGCGTACGTACGGAATACCGTCTCCACGTCGTGGTGTAATCTATTTTCCACCACCACCTTACTTGGATGGGTATAATGGTGTAAATAATGACTATATATGACTATTATAAAGTGATACTGATTCTGAAATAGTATAAATACACTCCAATACAATTCCACGATCATAGGAACGATATCATCACTCATGCGTACGTACGGAATACCGTCTCCACGATGTGATGCGACTCGTTCTACATGATACTCATTTCATAATGATTATGTAAATGAATTGAATAAATTAATATGATATATATTACACTAATACCATTCTGGAAATGAGGTATCTATAACCTAAATATAAGAATAAGAATTTATTCGACAAAACACGCATAAGAACAAAAAGTTATAAACACCCGAATAACAAGTAGCAATGAAATATTACTACTAAGTAGCTAAGAAAATGACCATATATGATATCATAAAAATAAGTATGATTCTGGAATAAGTCAATAACCTTATTTAAATCATTATACAGGAGGTTCGGACACTTACGAAGCAAAACAGACCTAAGGTAAGGGAAATATCACAATCACATTTTTATCCGAGATTGTTTATACTTTGGTATTTACTGGGGTGTATTTTATCATCCACATCCATGTTTCTTCGATATGTAATTTTCTTTCCATCCACCTACAATTTTTTAAATCCAATTTTACCCTTCGGTGAGTTTTTAGTAAAGGATATGAAAGGAATCTTTTGTCATTTTTTCGTACGAGGTACTTTTTGACTTTCCGACAAAAGTACGAGAAGAATGTTTCTTTTAACTTATACGGCATGAATGGATTTTTAAAACATTATTTCCAAGAATCTTCCCTTACAAGTTTTCAAGTTTTTTTTTAATCAACTTCTTTTAGTTTATAATTTTATGACATGTTATGAAAGGAAAAGTGTTTTTGATGTATAAAGGATATTCTCCTCAAGAATGGAGTTCAAGTCTTTTTGCAAAATTATTTTCCATCTAAGATAATATAGGGTTCTGTTTTTATCCATATTATTACATTAATTTGATTATGTTGTGATGGAATAATTTTTATGAATTCCTTTATCTTATGTGAATTGTTTTATGATGTCATGATGTTTAATATTCCCATTTTTATTACATGGGTTATGCAATGATGTATGATTTATGATTTGTGGCACACAGAAGAATGATATCATTATGAGATGGGTGGGACCTATATCTCCCTCTAATTTTTGGGTATAGATTTTATATCTCATGAGATAGACATGGCTGGAACGGTAGGTTATACCGGTTCGGTGAAATAGGACTGAAACGAGGGTGACTCGGTACAGAAATGGACTTTGTCCACTAAGATAGTCTTGGCAATGAGTCTTGACTAATAAGATATGATTATACATGATTATGTGTATGCCACAAAGTATCATGTTTTAAGATATGATTATTATGATTACATTTCGCTGCCATGATTTATCCCATGTTATGAAATTATGATCTCTTTTGCAGGTTATGATTTCCAAAAGTTATGTGCTTATGTATAGGATGTGATTGATATTTCTTTTGTTTACCCTTACTGAGCATTTGAGCTCACCCTTTTGTATGTTTTCTTTCCCCAGGCCAGGAATAAGGTTATTAAGTAAGATATGCCAAAAGGGACTATAGATATGATGAAATAAATGGTAGACAGTGTAGATGCTTTATGAACCATTTGTTTATGTTTCCCAGTTTCTAAAGACACTATACCTATACGGTCCTTTCATGGTTTTGTTATATGTTGTAATAAGTATGATTCAATTTTCAAGTATTAACAATGTATTTAAAGTATGATTCGTTATAGTTGGTATCGGAGTAAGGGTATAGTCAACCTTTGGAATCTAGGATGTAAAATCCTTAGTAAGAACCCTAAGGATAAGTCTAAGCATAGAACACAATATTAGTGTTTTAGAAATGGCCATGAATAACCTAGGATAAGTCCTTAAGAGTGAAATTTTATTCTTGATTATGTGGTTTTCCTATTATAATTAGTGTTTCACACACTAATCTTCTTGGTTTTAGTCAATAGACGAAACCCGAAGGAACTGTGTTAATGCGGAATGTGACGGGCAATACAATGATTGTCCCCCTGAGCAACCAAACGTTATGGGATCTGGAATGCAAAATATTGTAGCCATTATCACACATCTTTCTCAATCTATGAATCATGCAGGACTTCCAAACGATCAAAGGAAGGAGCAACATTCTGTTGAATCCTTCATGAGGCAGCGTCCACCTTCTTTCAGCGGGTCTACTGATCCATTAGTTGCTGAACAATGGATTAGTACTACTGAAAAGATATTTTTAGTTATTCAATGTTCTGAACATGATAATTTCATCCTAGCAGTGTATCGTTTGGAAAGAGATGCTGATCAATGGTGGAATCTTATTAAGAATATGAGGGAAAGGGATGAAATTGAGTCCATGGAATGGGACGAGTTCAAGAACTTATTTTTCAATAAGTACTTCCCTCGTACTCTCCGAACAAAGATGGAGAAATATTTTATTGAACTGAAGCAAAAGGATGATGAATCTGTTGGTACATATGAAACAAATTTTACAAGACATGCAAGGTACGCTTCTGGTATTTATATCCATCCTGAGAGTAATATCGATCGATTCATTAGTGGCTTAAAACCAAGTCTTCGAAGGGCGTTACCCATAAGGGACTTCAATAGCTACAAAGAAATCGTTCGATTTTCTCTCAATGTCTAGATGGAGATTGGAGTAACCCATCAGTCATATGGGTTTGATAAGAAGAGGAAAATGGAATTCAAAGGAAAATCTAATGAGCACACTGAAAAGAAGATGAGATTTCCCTTATGCTCAAAGTGTGGAAAGAAACATGGAGGGTGTTGTCTTAAAGGGACAAGTAAATGTTTCAAATGTGGAAAGGAAGGTCATCGGGAATTTCAATGCCGCGATGATGGGAAGAAGATGTCTAATGATGCAAACAAAGGAAGGGATACACAGAATGAACCTACTACACTTCAATGTTTCAAGTGCAATGATATGGGACATTATGCCAATAAATGCCCTAATCCAATGGTTGATGATGATGGTCGACATCAACAAACTCTTAAGGCTAAAGACAAAGGAAAGTCACATGGAATTTCTATCAGTGATGTGGAGCATGATAACGATGTGGTGAAAGGTACACTTACCATCCACTCTAAAGTAGCAAATGTTTTATTTGATTCTGGATCCACCCACTCTTTTATTTCTGAATAATTTTATAAGGGTATCACCGTATTACCTCAACAATTAGATGTTGAGTTATCTGTGACAACACCTAATGGAACAACAGTCGCATCAAAAGTTTATAATTCTTCTCCGATCAAAGTTTGTGGGAAAGTGCTTCCTACAAATCTTGTGATCCTTCCTATAGTGGAATATGATTTGATTCATGGCATGGATTGGCTTTCTTTATATGGAGCTCATATCAATTTCCAAAGAAGTGAAGTAACATTTCATATTCCAGATCAATCTATGATCGTCTATCAATGCAAGGATGAACATAACCTTACAGTGGAAATTTCTTCCATCTTATGGGTCTTGATTCCACTAAATTAAGGTCACTTATCTCAAATGGTTGGTGAGAAACTCACGATTAAGAATATGCCCATTGTACGGGAGTTTGATGATGTCTTTCCAGAGGAATTACAGGGACTTCCACCAAATCGTGAAGTTGAGTTCTCAATAGAACTCGTACCGGGTGATTTGCCTATTTCAAAGACACCTTATAGAATGGCCCCAATTGAGTTTCCGGAATTGAAGAAGCAACTCCAAGAGAATCTTGATAAGGGATTCATACGCCCTAGTGTGTCACCTTGGGGAGAACCTATTCTATTTGTTATGAAGAAAGATGGATCAATGAGACTCTGTATTGATTATCGAGAACTTAACAAGATCACTATCAAGAACAAATATCATCTCCCACGCATTGATGACTTATTTGACCAACTACGAGGAGCTCAATACTTTTCCAAGATTGATCTTCATTTAGGGTATCATCAATTAAGGGTCAAAAGGGAGGATATACCAAAGACGGCTTTCCGTACAAGGTATGGACACTATGAATTTATAGTGATGACATTTGGTCTTACTAATGCCCCTGCTATCTTCATGGATCTGATGAATAGGGTCTTTAGAGACTATCTTGATCAATTTGTGGTAGTCTTTATAGACGATATTCTTTTCTATTCAAAGAGCAAGGAAGAACATGAATATCACTTGAGAATTATATTTAAGACCCTGAGAAAGGAGAAGCTTTATGCCAAATTTACCAAATGTGCATTTTGGCTTCAAAAAGTTGCATTTTTGGGTCACATAATCTCAAAAGAGTGGATATCTGTGGATCCAGCAAAAACAGAGGTTATCGAAAGACGGTCGAGACCAACTACAGTAACTAAGATCAGAAGTTTTCTTGGTTTGGCTGGATATTATCGACATTTTGTGAAAAAAAATTCACGATTATCTAATCCCCTCACCAAGTTGACTCGGAAAGGAGTTAAGTTTGTCTGGATGGAAGAATGTGAAGAGAATTTCAAGGAGTTGAAAAAAAGTTTATCCAGTGAACCTGTGCTCACACTGCCTTGTAGTGGAGAAAGGTTTGTGATCTATAGTGATGCATCCAAGAAGGGATTGGGGTGTGTTCTTATGCAAAATGATATGGTGATAGCTTATTCCTCATGACAGTTGAAAATCCATGAGCAAAATTACCCAACACATGATTTGGAGTTAGCTGCGGTAATCTTTGCATTAATGATTTGGAGGCATTACCTTTATGGTTAAAGGTGTGATATTTATACTGATCATAAAAGTTTAAAGTATATTTTCACACAAAGGGAGCTGAATATGCGTCAAAGAAGATGGTTGGATCTGAATAAGGATTACAACTGCTCAATCCATTACCACCCTGGGAAAGAAAACAAGGTGGCAGATGCATTAAGTTGACAAGACCATGCTAGTTTATCCATGATGAGGATCACAAAAGATCCAATATTTATGGATTCACAAAGGATGGATCTTGGAATTATAATGGACGGGGAAAATCGTATCTTTCTCAAATGAATTTTCAACCATCTATACATGTGAAGAATAAAGAGGCAAAGAAAGAAGATGTCAAGTTACAAAAGAAGGTGAGAAACGTTCCTCAATTCAACCTTGATTGTGATGGGATAATAAAGTTCAAGAATCGGGTTTGTGTTCCTCCCATCCCCGAATTAAAGAAGGAGCTGCTGGATGAGGCTCATAGTTCTTCATTCTCTATTCATCCTGGAAGCACGAAGATGTATAGGGACCTGAAAGAGTACTTCTGGTGGGATGTCATGAAAAGAGATGTTGCTGAATTTGACACTCGATGCGTGGTTTTTCAACAAGTTAAAGCTGAGAGACAGAAGTCTAAGGGGATGTTACAACCATTACCCATACCCGAATGGAAATGGGAAAACATCACTATGGACTTTTTCACAGGACTTCCTAAAACATCCAAAGGCAATAATGCTATCTGGGTCATAGTTGATCGTCTTACAAAGTCTGCCCACTTCATTGCTATTAGAGAGGATTTCTCTCTGGATCAGCTTTCCAAGATATATTTAAAGGAAGTGTTAAAATTTCATGGAGTACCACTTTCTATTATATCCGATCGGGATCCGAGATTTACCTCGAAGTTCTGGTGAAGTCTTCAGCATACTCTGGATACAGAGTTGAGTTTCAGCACTGCTTATCATCCTCAGACAGACGGTCAGTCTGAGAGAACAATTCAAACCCTAGAAGATATGTTGAGAGCTTGCTCTATGGATTTCAAAGGTGGTTGGGATCAACACCTACCTTTGGTGGAATTCTCTTATAATAAT
Organism: Viscum album; assembly: GCA_963277665.1. Taxonomy (NCBI): domain Eukaryota; kingdom Viridiplantae; phylum Streptophyta; class Magnoliopsida; order Santalales; family Viscaceae; genus Viscum; species Viscum album. The sequence continues at coordinate 2,076,491,335 of OY728143.1, read as the reverse complement.
AGCTTTCACTCCGGTATTCAGATGGATCCTTATAAAGATCTCTATGGAAAGAAATGAAGGACTCCAACTTGTTGGGATGAAGTTGGGGAAAGACAGCTATTAGGACCTGATCTCGTTGATGAAATGGCAGAATAGGTCAGATCTATTCAACAACACATAAGAGCAGCTCCGAGTCGACAAAAAAGTTATGCCGACAACCGAAGAAAAGACCTAGAGTTTGAAGTGGGTGATAAAGTGTTCTTACGAATATCTCCCTGGAAGAGGGTTATGAGATTTGGAAAAAAGGGGTAGTTGAGCCCTAGATATATCAGTCCTTTCGAAATACTGGATCGTGTTGGGAAGGTAGCATACCGATTGGCGCTTCCACCGAATCTCTCTCATGTTCACGATGTGTTCCATGTATCTCTCCTGAGAATGTACATACCTGATCCTTCACATGTACTCAGCTCAGAAGTTATACCGCTGGAGAAAGATCTTTCTTATGAAGAACAACCGGTAGAGATTCTGGATCGTAGCGAAAAATTTCTACGAAACAAGACCACTCGATTGGTGAATGTTTTATGGAGGAACCGCCAATTAGAAGAAGCTACATGGGAGCTTGAGGATATGATGAGGGAGAGGTATCCCCATCTTTTTGTTTCAAAGTGCCGAATTTCGAGGGAGAAATTCATTTTAAGGGGGGTAGAATGTAACACCCGAGACTTTTATGTTATATTAATCATCAAAGGAATCTTTTTCTACACAACACTTTCTTGGCTTGCTTTACATGAAATCGCGACCTTCCTCGATAGCTTGCGCCGTACGCAATACCGAGTTTCACTAAACAACGATATGCTATTAAAATATTATTAAAACTAGCCGTTATGAATAGTAATAACCACTTTTTGAAATTTTATAAATTTTTTTTTCAAAATGGACTTCATTTTTGGATTCGGAATATCGAAATTAGCCTAGGGTGAAATTTTGGTATTTTTCTGAAAACGTTCAATTTTTGATGAATAGTGAAACCACTAAGTGGTAGTTAAAAAATTGAATTTTTCATAAAACATAATTTTACCGCTTCTGTGAGTGGAATTTCGAAAATCCATGAGACACGGTTAATATCAAGGACTAAAATGTGGTTCAATGAGATGAAAATAAATTTTGGTGAATAGTAACTTTTTACTTTTTTTTACCACGGTTAAATGTAAATAGGGTAATTAAGGGTAAAGATGATATTATTATTACCCTAACACATGTCCTAATTATATTGGATAAATGTAATTCGACCAAAACCAAACTTTGGAATAAAATATGACCATTTAGGCCCACATGGATTAGATTAGAACATTTATTATTAATTTATTTAAAGAAGGGTTAAAATAGTTAAAATCAAAGTTGAATAAGTAAATAATTTTTAATATGGGGTTATACATAGGATAAATTAGACTATAAATATTACATAGAAACCTAAAACTATTTCCTACATAATGGTATTATATTTTTAATTTTTAGACATTAAATAATTTAATTTATTTATGACACAAAGATGATGCAGTAATTATCTTATTAATGAAATATTGACATAATTAATGTTATAAAAACCAAAATAAATGTAATTTGAGACTTTTTATGAATTACACTAATTTTATAGGTTAATATTACATGTTAGTATTGATTTAATGTACTTGGTTCGAACTAATAATTCTGTTATGATTTTCACAGAAATAAATTACTAAATAGTGTCAAAATTGACATAAAATAGTTTTTTAAAACAAATATTATATTAGTAATTGTTATTTTATTCCTAAAAATCTAAGGTTCGACCAAATTACTTAGATAAGGGTATATATATTTATAATAAACAACTTGGGGTTCGTTTGGCTGCATATAGTAAGTTTATTAACCTTATAGTATAAGAACACAAGAAGACATGGTAAAAGTAAACTTATTTAACTTAATGTTAAATCTAAATGATAAGGTTAAAATAGGAACCTAAACTTGTCTAAATTTTATTGTATGAGATTATTTCGACCCATCCCCACCTTATCTTCGAAATATATCAATTTGGAGATATTTAAAACCGAACTTGACTTTATAATAAAATAATATGTTTAGTTTTTCCCAAAGGTGCACCTCTCCTCCCTTTTAAAAGGGCACCTCCTCCCCCTCTTCCTCACACCACTTTGAGCCTTTAAGCAAGTCCAACCCCTGCCGATTCCTCCTCTCCAATTCCCTAGAGACATCCTAGAGGTCCTGGTCTTCTTTAAAGACCAATTTTAGTGCCCTAAAAAAAGGTATCAAAGAAGCACTTCAAAGAAGAGGTTATGTCTGTTACCGATACTTTCATCTTTATTTCTTCTTCCACATATTCTTCTTTAGTTGTTTCATTATGAAGTAATAACATCACTATCAATCATATACTGATAAGTTATTATAAGTATTAAACAACCCTATTTCACCATCTATCCATCCTACGTAAAAAAGAAATCACCACGCGTGCGTACGTACGGAATACCGTCTCCACGCCGTGGTGTAATCTATTTTCCACCACCACCTTACTTGGATGGGTATAATGGTGTAAATAATGACTATAAATGACTATTATAAAGTGATACTGATTCTGAAATAGTATAAATACACTCTAATACAATTCCACGATCATAGGAACGACATCATCACTCGTGCGTACGTACGGAATACCGTCTTCACGATGTGATGTGACTCGTTCTACATGATCTTCATTTCATAATGATTATATAAATGAATTGAATAAATTAATATGATATATATCACACTAATACCATTATGGAAATAAGGTATCTATATCCTAAATATAAGAATAATAATTTATTCGACAAAACACGCATAAGAACAAAAAGTTATAAACACCCGAATAACAAGTAGCAATGAAATATTACTACTAATAAGATAAGAAAATGACCATATATGATATCATAAAAATAAGTATGATTCTGGAATAAGACAATAACATTATTTAAATCATTATACATGAGGTTCGGACACTTACGAAGCAAAATGGACCTAAGGTAATGGAAATATCACAATCTAATTTTTATCCTAGATTGTTTATACTTTGGTATTTACTGGGGTGCATTTTATCATCCAAATCCATGTTTCTTCAATATGTAAATTTCTTTCCATCCACACAAAATAGTTTAAATCCAATTTTACCCTTTGGTGAGTTTTTAGTAAAGGATATGAAAGGAATCTTTTGTCGTTTTTTCGTACGAGGTACTTTTTGACTTTCCGAAAAAAGTACGAGTAGAATGTTTCTTTTAACTTATACGACATGAATGGATTTTAAAACATTATTTCCAAGAAGCTTCCCTTACAAGTTTTCTAGTTTATTTTTAATCAACTTCTTTTATTTTAGAATTGTATGACATGTTAAGAAAGGAAAAGTGTTTTTGAAGTAGAAAAGATATTCTCCTCAAGAATGGAGTTCAAGTGTTTTATCAAAATTATTTTCCATCTAAGATAATAGAGGGTTCTGTTTTTATCCCTATTATTACATTGATTTGATTATGTTGTGATTGAATTATTTTTATGAATTCCTTTATCTTGTATGTATTGTTTAATGATGTCATGATGTTTAATATTACCATTTTTACATGGGTTATGCAATGATGTATGATTTATGATTTTGTGGCACACATAAGAATGGTATCATTATGTGATGGGTGGGACCTATATCTCCCTACAATGCATTGGGTAATGATTTTATATCTCATGAGATAGACATGGCTGGAATGGTAGGTTATACCGGTTCAGTGAAACAGGACTGAAACGAGGGTGACTCGGTTCAGAAATGGACTTTGTCCACTAAGATAGTCTTGGCAATGAGTCTTGACTAATAAGATATGATTCTATATGATTATGTGTATGCCACAAAGTTTCATGTTTTAAGTTATGATTATTGTGATTACATTTCGCTGCCATGATTTATCCCATGTTATGAAATTATGATCTCTTTTGTAGGTTAAGATTTCCAAAAGTTATGTGCTTATGTATAGGATGTGATTGATATTTCTTTTGTTTACCCTTACTGAGCATTTGAGCTCACCCTTTTGTATGTTTTCTTTCCCCAGGTCAGGAAGAAGGTTATTAAGTAAGATATGCCAAAAGGGACTATAGATATGATGAAATAAATGGGAGACAGTGTAGACACTTTATGAACCGGTTGTTTTTGTTTCCCAGTTTCTAAAGACACTATACCTATACGGTCCTTTCGTGGTTTTGTTATATGTTGTAATAAGTTTGCTTCAATTTTGAAGTATTAACAATGTATGTAAATTATGGGTCCTTATAGATACCCCTCAAGGTGGTCTATGAAAGAAACATTGTCTTCATTGTGAAGAACAACATCATCGCTGAATTGGTTGTCCCTTATACAATATCAATGGAAAATGACACCTGTTTCCACTCAGCTAATTTGGAGAAACTATATAACGAGTATGATATCATTCCAAATAATTAATCATACTACCATTAAGTGGATAATTTAATGATACATTCCAACTACAAGACCATATCCATTATAATATGGAATATTGTAAACATATTTAAGAATTCATGACTGGACAAGATCTTCCATGAATTGTGGTCATACCGGACCATGAACCCCACTACCACCTTGAAAACACCATACTCATTAGTATATGGGACATAGTTGGGCCTTCTTATCAATATTTAGTTTCCCCCACTCTTTGATTGCATTTTTGATCAATTATCCATAAATGAGATATCCTAGAATCACCTAGATGAAATAGAGGGACTCAATGAAAATAAATTTCAAAAATTTCGCAATTGGGATGTTCTCGAAATATGTTTTTCTTGACCATTAAACCAAAAGACTCACATCTAGTAATTCCTCAATGTAATGATGGTTTTGGTTCTCAGAACTCTGATGATACTCGGAACAAAACCTCTAAATCTGGAACCAAAATGAGAGGGACCAAATTTATTAAATAATTTCTAATCCAATGGAGAATATTCACTTATTTCAATGGATGGGGATCTTGTTATGGATGTAACTAATACGAGATTATAGAATAAATATTATGTTTAATTACACGTCCAATCCTCTTGATCGCATGACATTAAACTGCATGGAACGTCCTTTAGATCTCATGATGTTAAACCACCTGGGACATCATCCTAATCTCATGATATTAAAATTCATTGAACAACATCCTAATAACATTAAAATAAACGTCATTAAATTTATCATCATAGCCACATGATGATAAACTATGCATGGGGTCTAAACCCTATGACCAAAAAAAAGAAACCCAAGTCCAAGAATCAAAAAATAAAACTGTATACAAAACACTTCAATCATGTCTATGTGGTATATAGACTTCATCGGTCAAAATACCCATTGGTTTTTTATTCAACCACATGACACACATACCATTTTAAAATTGTTGGCCCCTTGGCCCATACTCAATTACAATATATGTGGAGTTATTGTCCTGATATCATGAAAGTAAACTATATGATGTATCATCCTAGTTTTTTTATGTTAAACTTCATTTCATCAACAGTCTAAACTCACCGACCTTAAACTAGGAATTAACTTCCTCACCATATAATTGAGAACTACATGGGGATAATTATTTTAATCAACATTTAGCTACACATGAGCCAAAACTACATGGTAGAAAGATAAAATCCCTATGTTCCTATTTGAGAAGTCGATCTATGTAAGGATTATCGTTTTCTATAACTATATGTGGCTTGATTCATGTTTTGATAGTGTGCGTAGTGATTCCCAGAACCTTTGATCTCATTGCAGGCCTGAATAATAGGAAAAACACCCTCCAATATATATGGGTTATAAATTCATGGATAATTCACATATAAAACTATATATAGATTGATAAGTATCATCCCAAGATATGTAATATCATCTATAAGATACATGTTTGGCCCAACTACCATTTTTCGTCCATAATGGGATGTTTCCCATACCAAACATCGTTCCTAGGGATTCCTTTCACATCATAATTTTGATTCTTGCAGTTCAAAAAAATCATAATTATAATATTTTCTTGTTGTATGATGTTAAACTGAATGGAACTATGATACACTCATCTAAGAGGGTGTCACCTTCAGCATCAATCACCTACCATAAAATGTTCAATAACTACATATGGCATGATTCTCATTCTCATAGAATTTATATGGATACTTGGATGTCATATCTCAGTGTCCATCCTCCAAATAATGAAAAATGAAAATAAAATTCCCCGTCATTAGGTACGGACCTCACCTATGTAGAACGTTTTAATGTTAAGATCTATATGTGGATTGATTATTTTTTTAATGATATATAGTGATACATGGGAATTTTTTTAGTCATAGTCATGGGTAAAGAGAAATTGACAGAAAAATGTACCCATATATTGCTTGAAAATACATGTGGGTGATCTTTCATTTGACTATAATTCAAAGATCCATCAAGGAAATGGATATACCCTCTAAGTCTGAGCCATATCAATGTAGGTATTATCAATCATTCTGGAAAATCGTGTTCTAAATATTTCATATATACCCTGACACATTCCGTCAATACAATGAACCATGTGTGTCGGGAAATTTCGTATCATCATTGACCACCCAGGCCATTGGATGTAGTGGGTTCCCGAGTCGGATCTGCAATAGTTTCCCAAAAAATGCATATAAACCAATGAAAAATTATTCTTTAGGAGAGGATTTCCATACCACTATATTCCCTGATGGATTCCATTCCCTATATAATTTATCCACATCCATGAATCCCATATACCATGGTTTAAACATTCCTTCCCCCTCACATCCAGGGAATTTCTAAACATACCAACATGATTATCCTCTTGTTACTCATATTTTCTATAAAATGTGACAATCCATATAAACTTAAACTAAAGGACCCCATGTCATACTCATTTTATGATATTAAACTGCATGTGTGATATCGTAATCGCCTGACACTAAAACTACATGATATTATGAAATATGTGGTGCTTGATTACTATCATCACAAGGTATGTAGTGACACATGTACATCATATATAGGGTCCAAACATGAGAAAAAATGTCCCATCCTTTCATGTGTATGGGTCAGACCTATATAAAAAATATCCAATAACAATAAGGAATTCCCACCCATGTTTCTATGCATGAAATAGATTTGCATTGTAAATTCCCATATCAGGTTTTCCCCCTTTGGTGAGATCTTATTCAAAAAAATCCCCTTTCCCTATATGTGAGATAGATCTAGATGGTATAATTTAATATGATTCTCACTATATTTATGAGATTATATCCAATGAAATTAATTTTTTATCCTTATAGTAGTTCGATTAACACATGGGGGGTCATTTTAAGAACTATGTGAGGTTGGAATCCCTATATTGTGTTATACGCAGTGATGCATGAACCTCTATTATGGTCCCATCCATAATTTACATTTTTTCTTTTCGGGAGACTAATGTCCTTACTGGTCGAAGTTAAAATGCATAACTAATGTCCTTACCACAAGACATTAATCTTTATGGTTAATTCCCTTAATGCATGACATTAAAAAGCTTGAAAATTTTTCATTCCAAATTAAATTAAAATGCACATGTTATCATGAACTATATTTGGATTCATTCCCATCCCTTACAGGATACATAGTTATTCCTAGATCGTCAATCTTAGATCCACCCACAACAAAAAAATGTGTCCCTTTCATGAACATGGGACAGATCTGTTCATGGAACATCTTCATACAAGTATAGTGTGAACATATTTACTTATTCTCATGATATTACATATTTAAATTCCCCTTTCATGTTTTGGTACTCTCCGTTCACAAACCAAAATCTGTTTCTGGAATGTTATAAATCAATATAACCTTCCTCGACCATAAAAAATGGAGGTATATTGTCCTACAGACACCTTTTTTGACGTTGTAAAATATTCCACAGTTGTGTGTGTTTATGTGTCTCGCAAAAAATGAATATCAACCAAAGGAAAATTCATCCACAATAGATGATTTTTTTCTTTCGTACAACCCTAAATGATGTCTTTGTCTCACAACATTCTTTGGATTCAAAAAATACCTAAATAATAGTTTTAAAAAGTATCTCCTTTCAATCCTAAAGAGGTTAGAACATTCCTTGTTGGACTACCATGAAAAGGAAAAACTCATTTACCTCTTTTTAGGTCAAATTGATCTTAAATTTCGAATTCTGAACATCCTCTCCATAAAATTATAAACAATCCCAGACATTATATTGTTTTAAAATTTTAAAATTCACTATGGTAAAATCCATATTTAAAGAAGAAAAATTCATGTTGGAATGGATTAAATTCAAGTTCAAATACAAAACAAATTCCCTCATCATTTTTAGACATCATTACTTTGACAAGATAACCATGGTAGTATTGAGAAATCCAAATTTCCATAAAATTACCTGGACATAAAAAATGAAAGTTTTTGTACTAAGGACACTATTCTTTAGTAATAAATAATATAGCCAAGTTGGATCTGCATTAGTTGCCTACAAAAAAGGGTTACCATAAACCAAAGGAAAATTATTCCCCAATAAAGGATTTTCATACTTCCATACACTCTACCAACATCATGTTGGAAACCATTCTTATGGATTCTCTTCACATACTTTCCCCATATTATGCCTCTGATTCTGAAATCATGATGTTAGGGTCAAGAAAAATCCCCCATTCATTTCTGAAAAAGATTACTAATTTCTCTTCCAATAAAACCTATTGGGTCCCTCACTTCATAATTCATGGTCAATGATGTTCGAACTAGAACATTAGTGACATTTTTATAGTTTTTAAGACACTAATATTCACATGAAAAGTGATACAAAAAAGTGTATGGTGAAAAAATATTCCATAATGCAAACCCTAGATAAAATTCGTGTATTATCCTGCTAGACCCACACTATTAATGGTTCATGAATGATATTGATCAATCAAAAAAATTATAGAGTAACAAATTTTTTTAGGTTGAAAAATTAAAAAGGTAAGACTAAGAAAAATCCAAGTTATTCCCTTTATTCCCACACCACCATAGAGATAGGAAAAAATTAGGGTAATAACAGAAAATGAATACTGTTTTTATAGTTTTTTAATTAACTCTAGAAACACTAAAAATATTCTGGAAAAGTTACTTGGATTAGGAAAAAATTAATGCGTTGAATGATAATTTGAATTTGGTTATAATTGATTGTGATAAAAATTGATATCAGGTTGAAATTATCTTTCATAATGTTATTAGCTATCATTGATTTGAATTTTACTAAAATACAAAGGATATTCATTGAAATGAGAAAAATAATCACATAAAATAGTAATTGAGGAGAATAAATAACATGGAGACCCTCCATATGAGCAAATAATTATAGTTAGAGGATTCACTTGACATATTCCCATAGTTTTAGTAGCACCTTTTCTGAGTACTCTATGACTTGGTGAGGCTCTAGAATGGTTGTTGCCTTAGCCTATGTATCACCCCATATATCCTATGAATTTTTAGTTATATCCAACTATCCTTATCCCCCTCCTCCTCCAGCCATTTCCATTCATTAATTGATTCCTCAGTGTGATCTAATTCCTATTTAAGATTTTCTAGTTCCTGTCTAATATTCACCACCTCTTTAAAAATGAAACTATCATAAAGTCCAATGCTCTATAGAATCTCCTAGATTTCATGCAGCAGTTATAAGATGCTCAATTACTTCATTAAGAAGGATCTTCCTGGTAGTGACACGTTGATCCACGAACTCTATAGTCGATAGATAAGAGTGGATCATGCCAAAATTATCATGGGATGTAATCACCTATTTTATTATGTCATAAATGGAATTATAATCAAATCCCCCCACACTAAGGAACCCCAAAGGTTGACGAAACATAAAAAGCCTCATAGAAATCTTACATGCTTATTTGGGATACCAGTTTCCATATTTCCATCCATATAATTCAATGGAAAAGTATGGAGGTCATGAAAGACCTACTATTATATCTTAGTGACTCTCTCGAATACTAAAATACATTCAAGGATAAGTTCCACTACAGATGGTCTTAGCTATGCATCCAAAGTTTGGCTTGACTCCACAATAGACGGAACCCTTGTGATCTAATCATGTTGGGACATTAGGAAAATGATTGTAACTAAAGGGATTAGTGGTTCTGATACTAATTTATGAAGGTCAATATAGTTAATAACTAGACCCTAAATTGAAGGTAATGGTTGGAAGGATGGAAAACACATCTCCACTTGAAGATAATTCAACATTAATGGCCACCAATGATCCATCATTGCCTGAAAATATGGTCCATATGCCCTCAGTTTATAATGAAACTCTGGGATCCTCAAATGATAAACAGGGTGAAGATATAATCCTCACATGGTTATAAATCACCCTAAGGTCAATTACCAATATTGAGTGTTATGGAAAAATCATCACAGAATTAAGGGCGATAGCTAATTCTAATTCTTCTCGGGCCAGAGCCACCCATTCCTCTATATGAACACTGACCCGTGAAGATACCCCCTTTGTGGGGGAAAATTCATTTGAACTAGAGAGGTTATAATTATGGGACATAGAATCTCTCTAATATTCTCAATTTTTTTGGGTTCCCCATTTAGCTTAGCTATAACATCTTTCCCCATCTCATTGGCTTGAGAGGGAGGAGGAATGTGACTTGGACTTAAGAGATGTTCCCACGGTGCCAATGTTGGGAAATAAATATAGAGGGATCTGGAATAAATAGTGGAATAATTTTCACTTGAGATAAATCCAACCAACCAAGAAATCCAGTACTGATAAAATACAAGATGCATGTAGACAAGACAACCAAACCCATGCATTACCAAAATACAACCAACTAATCAATAACAATCCCATATGATAAAAACAAACTATCCAAAATATGAGTTCCAAATGGAAGACTACAATAAGACTCCAATTGAACTATGACACCATCCATAGCTCTATACCAAGCTACGTGTTCCAAACAACACAACATCAACAAAGCATCAGTCCGAACCACTAGAAAAATGATATGCTTTAATCTTACATGTTTCATGGAATATAACATCTACAAAAGCACACAAGTGGCAATGTAGGGGGTGAGTACAAATACTCATTAGGTTTCCCCAAATTTCTTCCTTTTAAATTCCACGTGGATGATACCATTATAAGATTTATATAAAACCATTTATATAAAACATTTAAAAGTGCAACAACTTACAAAAATCCAAACACTCCCTTACCAGGACATTTCAACCAAAATTCTCTAAACACATAGGAAACCCAAGTAACCATTCCACCTGAAATTTAATCATTTTACACTAGCTCAAGAAATACCATCATTCATGAAACCGCCAACAAGGAAACCAAAATATTGGAGCTTTCATCCAACCCATTCACTACATTTCCAACAAGCGGTATTTTCCCCCCACTTATCCCGTGATAATGGCCCTTCAATCCACTATCCATACCATTTTTTATAGTGGTACTTCCCGCCCACTTCCACACAATCTACACAAGCCATAACATTTAATCATTCAAAAAACACTAAGCACCAGGTCCACACAAAATAGGAATATCATTCCCATCATATGACAATTCACATAAATAAATCACCCATTTTTTGAAAACACCCTTTAAACAATATGTCATTCCCAACACAATTTGAATAAGAAAATTATTTATTGAAATCCATCTTTCAAAAAAAGTTCATAATCAACCACTAACAATTTTAAAATCAACAATTCAAAATCACACAATAAGCACCTTTTTGAAATAATAAACCATTTTCCCCAATATTCCTAAAATCACCACCAATTGGGTTTCCAAAAAGATTCACATATCATTATCACTATTATTTTTAGGAAAAACTAATTAATTGTTCCAAAACCACTAGTTCCATCCAGGTGGAATCAACATAGAAGCCACCTACCTTTATTGTTTTGAAGAATTTGACCCACAACCAACAACCCCCCGGTCCGGGAAAATGCTCCATGAAAACCTCTCTAGATATCCATAGATATCATCAACCATACATAGAATAAACTCCCAAGTCAACCAAAACAAAATATCTACACCCAATTGGTGCAGATTTAGAAAACTAGGAGAGAGGGATATGTAAATCTAGTGGAAAACAAAAAAGAACCATTAGAGAAGACTTAACCATGAAGAACTACCTTCAATCCACCAAGAAACCCCTTAAATATACATCCAAAATGTGTGGGAGAGAACCTAAAACCTTTGATAATACAAAATACTGAGTGAGGCTCAAGTGAGAGGAAGTTTGGAATGAAATGAGGAAACACTAAGGGAGCCCGTGTTTAAAAATCCCATTATTAAGTGGCCGCACGATTAGCCCGCACAGTTTGTAAAATAGTGTGCTAATCGTGCGCCCACAACTTCCTTGAGAAAAGGGGTCCCCACAGTTGACTTGCATAGTTTTAATAACTATGAATATTACCTACAAATCACACTATCTCCCCCTAAACAGTTTACTAGAGAACACACAATGTTTTTACTAACAACGCTCAAACAATGCGTCCTTAAAAAAGACACCAAACTTATTCAAATCCATTCCAAACTCTCCCAACCTATTACAACTCATCTGGAGAACATTAAAAACATAAAAAAGAATAAAATAAGGATACATACATCAAACCGGGGTGCTAAATTCTCCCCAAAATTGGACCTTCTGTCCTCAGAATGTTAGGAACCATTGCTTTGTTGAAAGAGCTCAGGGCATTTCTCGACCATCACTTTCTTTTGTTCCCAAGTCTCCTAACAAATCATACCATGTGGCGACTAAACATGAAATAAACCAATTATTTTACTATGATTTAATTTCTCTTACCTATCCATAACCCACACTGGAACATGTAGAAAGGAAGCATAAGTTTCTAGGTCAACCTGATCCCACCGAATCACATGTTCACGATCATGTAGATACCTTTTAAACTATGACACATGAAACACATTGTGCACTACACTAAACCATGGTGGAAAATCCAAATGATAATCCACCTCTCTAATCTTCTCAAGTATCTCAAAAGGCCTAATATTCCCCTAAGATAACATACCCTACTTTTCAAACCAGTGCTGTTTAACATAGGAGAGATTCTCAAAAACAGTTGATCACCCACCTTGAACGACAACGGTCGTCGACAATGGTCTGTATAAGAATTATGGAGAATTTGAGCTGTCTCAATCCTCTTCCTAATATTCATGATATTTTTTGTAGTTTATTAGACATGGCCCGGTATGATCTTCAAAGTATCACCTATATCAACCCAACGTTGGGGAGAATGACACAGATGCGCATATAAAGCCTCAAACATAGCCATATGTTTCAAATCATGATAACTGTAATTAGAGGGGAACTCCACCAATGGTATGTTCTCCTCCCATGAGACAGAAAAATCCATCACATAATCCCATAACATATCCTCAAAGGTTTATTTCATCTTTTCGGATGGGACATCCATCTAAGGATGATACGTCGTGCTCATCGTCAACTAAGTTCCAAGGTCTTCCTGCAAGGATTAAAAAAAGAGATGTGATTCTCAGGTGTCTATTTGATATGATGGAAACTATAACACCATTCCTCTTTACCACCTCCTAGATATAGGTTTTGGATAGATCCTCTACCGTATTAGATTAAAAAATCTGGATGAAATGGGCCGACTTTGTGAGCCGATCCAAAATCACCCATATGGAATTGAGTTTCCTAACTATTCTCAGAGGACCTGTGAAAAATCCATTTATATATTCTCCCATTTCCACACTGAGATAGGTAAAGACTTAAAAAATTTCATCTGGCTGCTGATTCTATGCCTTGACTTGTTGAAACATAATGCATCTCGAGACAAACCCAGCCACATTCCATTTCATACCAGCCCACCAAAACTAAAATTTCAATGCCTTGTACATCTTCTAAATTCTAGGATGGACATCCCACTTGGAATGCTGATTACCCCTAAGATGTTTCTCACAATAATCCACTTGTACCACCATCCGGTTCCAAAAACAGAAGACTGAATTCTCATTCAGTTCTATGTTTTTAATGGACTCCCCACCATTGAGTTTTTTCCCCATTTCTATATGCACAGAATCCAATTTCTATGACGTTTTAAGAAAACCATCCATGTACGGAACCAAAAAAACCAAAACTAATTCCTATCTTCCAACTGGTGCTCACATTCCAACTACATTTCAACTATGAACTACATCAACTTCCCCGGATCGGATGCCTATTTCACCACGTGAGCATATGATTTCCTACTTAATGCATCCACCATTGAATTTCTCTTATCTGATGTGCACATTATGTTGAAATAAAACATCTGGAGATATTACAACCATCTTCTTTTCCTCAGGTTCAAATATCCTTTTGATAATATATGATTTATTCTCTTATGATTGGTAAACACTATAAATTTCTCACAGAAGAGATAATGATGCCAAATTTTTTAAGCATTAACCTCTGCTACTAACTCAAAAGCATGTGTTGGGTTGTTCTTCTCATGAAACCTCAGCTATTTTGAGCCATATCAAACCATGTGGACCCCCTGCATCATAACACACCGTGAACCTGATCCCAATGTGTCACAATACACCACATACCCTATCCCTAGTTCTCTAAAAACCATGATTTTTGATGATGTAAGGTGACCCTTTAACTATTCAAATCATTTTTGGCACTTCTCATCCCATTGAAATGGTATATTCTCCCTTATCAAATCTTTCATTGGTGAGTCCAATCAAGATAAATCATGAAAAAAACTTCAATCATACCCAACAAAACCAAGGATGCACTGTATCTTGAAAAAATTCTTTGGTGGTTGCTATAACATAATAGCCTCTATATTTTCCAAACCAACTGAAACAACACTCTCAGAAAAAACATGGCCAAGGAAACAATCATCTTTTATCCATAAGTCACACTTTGACAATTTGGAATACAACTGATGATACCTCAAGATCCCTAACATGATCACCAATATCTACTCTTTCCCTACCCTTCTTCTCGAATACACTAGTATATCATCCACAAATACCACCATAAAATAATCTAGATATCTATGAAATATCCGACTCATCAATTCCATGAACACTACTAGTGCATTTTTTTGACCAAAGGGCATAACCACATACTCGTAGCGGCCATATCATCTTCTCGAAACTGTTTTTGAAATATCATCCTTCTTCAACCATAATTGGTGATACCATGACATCAATTCAATATTGGAGAAACACAGAGTTCCCCTCAAATGGTCAAACAAATCATTAATGCATGGAAGTGGGTTTCATTTCATTATAGCAACCTGGTTAAGTCTTTAATAATCACGACAGATACGCAAGGTTCCATTTTCCTTTTTAACAAACAAAATAGGTGCCTCCCATAGAGACGTACTAGGTCGGATGACCTCATTGTTTCCTAACCCTTCCAACTTCTCCATTAATTCCCCAAATTCGGCTCCTTCCATTTTGTAAGATGTGTGTGAAATAAGAATTTTCCCTTGAAGGAGATCAATCATATACAAAAATTCTCTAAAGGGTGGAAACCCTGAAAATTATTCTGGAAATACATCCATAATCTAATCCACAACTACGGGAAAAACACTCTTCTCAACACCTTCCCCTGATTCCAATGACAAGGCCTCTAACTGATACAAGATCATCCCAACAGTTTTTTCTAACAAATCTACTTCACCCACCATTGTAATCCCCCATCCTCAAAAGAGATGTCTAATTATACCCCCCATCACAAAACTAACTTTTCATGCACAGAAATCGATGTGGGCCTTAATCATTGTCATCCAATATATTCCATAGATTATATCATAAGAATCCATCTCAAGCACTGATAAATCCCACATCAATTCAATGCCATCTACAACTAAACAATAACCTCGACATAGAAAGGCTCGACACAATCTTTGACCCAGAAAATCATTTCGTTTCAAGACAGAAGGAATAATTTCATCATGTAAACCCCACAATTCAATGATGCTTGAACCAATAAGAGAATGTGAATAACCTGAATCAAACAATTCTTTCATCAATGATGAATTTAAATAAATTTTACCTCACACCACTGATAGAGCTGACTGATCATCCACTACAACCTACTCAGCTCCAAATAACTTATTTCTCTCCATGTTCTTCTCTTAAATAACCTTCTGAGGCATCATAGTATTCTGAGAATAAACCTGGCCCACATTACTCTTCGGTCGAGGGGTATGATACTTCCCATGTCCCATCGAGGCATAAGACCCATGGGACCCCTGAGGAGTGTTACAGATGCCCGACCATGGTGTATTCTGACAATAACCCTGCAGATGATCCATCTTCACACAATTATCACATGCTCAAGGATGTTTCATACAATCCTACATGATGAGTCTTTTAGAAAAAAACTGAAAAACATCCCAACATACTCTGATGCTTCATAGGAATATTCAAAGATCCTTCCATTGGATTCTGATCCATTCTCCCACCTTGGAAAAATGTGTCCCTCTTCCACTTGAACCCAACATTCATGTTCCCACTATTTCCTATAGGTACCAACATACATCCCCCACCTGTATCCCCCACACGATCTCTCTTGTCCATCGTAGGTCGATTCACAATTTCTGTGTAATCGTCTATACACAAAACCGCTATCAGGGAATGAATTTCCCGGTTCAACCTATCTTCAAAACATCATGGCTTCAACATTGTACTACCCACCACCTCAGGTGAAAACTGCACTATGTTCATAAATTTATATGCATATTATATCACCTCTTGGTTCCCAGGATTCAAATAGATGAAATGAATTGTACACTGAATTTGGAATGTATGAGGGTAGAATTGTTTATTAAACTATTCCTCAGACTTCTCCCATATCACAATTTGGTCCGTCCTAGCTTGGAATTCTAGCTACCTCCACTGGAGGGTGATATCATTCCACAAATAATTTCCAATATTCACTTTCAACCCTTCTGGTTTTTCCAAGAAACCAAATATCATATTCATTCGGTTCAGTCACAATTCAGCCCATTCTGGCTCTAAATCATCCCTAAACAAGGGTAGATTCATCCTTTGAAACTGATCTGAATTATACACATGTTTTGTTTCATCCACTTTACTCCCAAATTCCACTTCTTCTAAAGCTTTCACGATTCTTTATAATGGCTGCTAGTTCACCAGAGTCTCAGGTGCAAGCACATTTTTAGAAGCTTCCTTCAGTTGGTCTCTTTGGCGCCCACCTAGTGCCATTTATATCAACCAATAAACAACCATAAGTCTCACTCCCTTAATAAGAAATGGTGCAAAATTTTCAAATTAAATCGCATAATAACTATCACAACTAGGCTTTCCACAAGTTCACATTTCACATTTTTCACTATTCTGAAAAATCCACCATGTTTTGAAAATCAACCAATTTTCCAAATACCACAAGTT
Source organism: Viscum album (assembly GCA_963277665.1). Lineage (NCBI taxonomy): Eukaryota > Viridiplantae > Streptophyta > Magnoliopsida > Santalales > Viscaceae > Viscum > Viscum album. The sequence goes on along the minus strand of OY728143.1, from coordinate 2,076,473,855 downwards.
TCTATGGTTTAAATCCGTCCATTTTGAAATATAATACACATTTTCAATGTCAATCCATTCATGTAACACTATAAATCATTATACCACAATGAAATACGAATCCTAGAGGGAAGTCATTTCAACAATGCATTCGATGATAATCTCATTGGATACACCCACAAAAATGAGACTTTCAAAGATTATAACTATCTCAAAACACTTATGTTCCCATGTACCTAATAACATTATGTTCAACTTAAAAGGGTTAGCTACATACTTTTATGTTATACATTCCACGTTCCAACAATCATACATCTTTCTACCATCACACCTCATAGAATTTTCCAAGAAATAATGTCAACTCCACGACCAAGGATCAACACCAAGGATCGAACTACTACACTCACTTGATAGACTAGGTCCAAACAAACTGATACCAACTATAACATCCTACCCCATCTGATTGGAATGAGAGGGAGGAGGAATGATACATTGCCTTAACTGAAATTCTGATGGCGCCAAGGGTCGGAAATAAATTCTGACAGCTCCAAGAATAAATTTTGGAATGAATTTCCCTTGAGATAAAACCAAACCACAATGAAATCCGCTATCAACAAACTACATGATGCATGTTGACAAAACAACCAAACCCAAGAATTAGAAGATAACAACCAACTAATCCATACCAATCCCACATACCAAAAATAACAAATCCAAAATCAGAGTACCATGCAGAAGACTACAACAAGACACCGATAGAAATAGGATACCATCAACATCTCCACACCGTGCTCTATGCCCCAATCACCACAACTTCAACAAAGCATCATGCCAAACCGCTAGAAAAATGAAATTCTTTACTCTTACCTATATACCAAAATACATCATCTGCAAAAGCACCCAAGTTCCAAAGAAGTGGGTGAGTACAAATACATAGTAGGTTTTCCTGAAATGACTTCCCTACACATGCCACTAGGGCGAAACCATTAGCACATTTATATAAAATAATTTATATAAAACATTTAATAGTGAAACAACATACAATAAGCCAAACACTCTATTACCAAGCCATTACGACCAAAATGTTCAAAAACAAACAAGAAATCCAAAAACCATGCCACAATAAATTTAATTATTTCACATTAGCACATCAAATTCCATCTTTCAAGAAACACACAACAAGGAAACCAAAACAGTTGAGCTTCTATCCAACCCGTTCACTACATTTAAAACTAATGGTACTTCTCACCCACTTATCCTTTTATGGTGAACCTTCCATCCACCATCCATAAGCTTTTTTATAGTGGTACATCCCACCCACTCATGCATAATCCACACAATCCATAACACTGAATCACTCTAATAGAAACTAGACACCAATGTGACACAAAATTGCACCATCATTCTCATCACATACCAATTAACATCAATAAATCACTCATTTATTCAAAACACCAATTAACCAATTTTCCATGCCCAAACACTATTCAATAAACAACATATTTATTGAAATCCATCATTCAAAAACCATTTTTCATAATAAACCCATATCGAATTTAATATCAACATTTTAAAATCACACAAAAAGCCCCTTTATGCTATAATAGCCAATATTCCCCCAAATCCCCCAAATAAACACCAATTTTGATTCCAATAAGATTCAAACATCATATTCACAATTAATTTCAGGAAAAAGAAATTAATTTTACCCAAAAAAATAGTTCTAATCAAATGGAATTGAAAGAGAATCCACATACCTTTAGGGATATGGTTTATTGAACCCACAAGAAAACGCACCCCAACAAGGGAAAACACTCTATGAAAACTACTCTAGATCACCTCACCTATCACCAACAAGACATAAAATCAACACCCCAGTCATCCCAAACCCAATATCTACACCCAATGGGTGTAGATATAGATATATGATAGAGAGGAAGATGTAGATCTAGAAGAAACCACAAACAACCACGATAAGAGACTTAACTAAGAAGAACTTCCCACAATACACCAAGAAACCCCTTTGATTTGATTCCAAAACATGTGGGAGAGAACCTACAACATTTGAGAACCCAATATACCAAGTGTGTCTCAAGTGGGAGGACATTTGGGATGAAATGTGGAAACCCAAGAGATCTTGGATTTAAAACCCCCATTTTAAATTGGTCGGACAGTTGGCCCGCATGGTTTGGAAAACCAAGCAGTAACCGTGAACATGCCACTGCCTCGAGAGAATGGGTATGAAGTTTTACATCTCCCAATTTGGATAATCATTCATAGGTCGTACAAAGTACATTGTCCCTCCTACATTGTTTCTTTGATAACACACTAGTTTTCCCTACCCGTGCTCAAATCTTGTGCCCTTAGAAAATCCTCCAAACATATTTAAAACCATTCTGAAGCACTCTTAACCTCTTTAGAACTCATCCCAAGAACATTAAACACATATAAAGGCATAAAAAGGGCTACATACCACAAAATATGGGTTCTACATTATCCATTATTTGTAATGATACAAACTTTGTCTCAATAGGAAAAAAATCAACATGATCATTTAAATATTCAACCTCTAAACACTCTCCCATTAATGGGATAATGGTAGTTTGATCCTAAATAGATGCCTTACTTGGACTCAGAATCCCCACGAACAACATTGATTGGTATAGGTTCCCTATCCTGCTCAGCTGTAGTCATTTATGGTACCGCCTATACCTTTTAAAACGTAGGAGATACAAACCTATAGGTGACTACTTCATGTTTACCCATAAGATTTGCATCAATTTATTTTCATGATGACTGTTCATAAAATTAATATTCACAACATGAATCTCAGATAATGAAATAATGAAAATACTTATTGTTCGTGATTTCATAAATATCGAAAATTGTGATTCCTCTTGATTCTTCTTGGTATGCAATGGGGATGACCCAGTACACGGAGAAACAAGTGTGAATAGAAGAGAAAATATACTGTAAGTATTTTCAAGGACGCCCCCAAGATCTCTATGACCACAAGGGAGCCCTCGGTACTGACATCCACCGCCAAAAGAATATCCTCACCTTTACTGGTACCTTCTGAGGAATATTCTAGGGATTATATTTCATAAATCTTCCCAGAATCGTAGTAGTAATAGTAGTAGGGATTTAATGTCACAATAATAAAAAAAGGATTTGAAACAAACTACTAATTCATCATTATCGTATGGATTGGTTTTTATTACCACCGTTTCATCCACTAAATCATACCAACGATGTATTCCATTGAATGATTATTGGAATGTATTCATATATTCAAGGTATGTGGATACCTCACATGGATTTCAATGAGCTAAAATATATACATGAGAAGGGACTGCTCCAAATCCCCCAACAATGATGTGATTGTAATGACCCGAATCTGGAGCCCTTCCAATGGTGCCCCGTACCAGGTTTGCCACTTGACCCCATGTGCATTTCCCCAAACGTGAGAGGCCTCCGACTAGAATTGAGGGCCTTGGTAAGTTATTAGGGAAACTATGCCCTCATTTGGTAAGTTATACAAGGCAAGAAAAACTACAGTCAATAACGGAAGCAGTAAACAACATACAAACACTGAAACTAGACAGGAGAAGCAGTGAACATATACTATTAATAATAATGATGAAGCAAGTACAAGTATCTAAGGAAAGAAGAAAATACAACAACGTGCTGAAATACAACTGAAAACAAAGTATGAAAGTAAATAGCAACTTCAGCAGTATCGCAAGCCTAATCTCGGTCCTATGCTCTCTAGCTCCAACCTGCAAATCATGTACCTAAAGTAGAAGAGCCATAATCCATGTCCACACCTACAACCATATGACCTGTTTGGGCCGAAAAGAAAGACCCAAATAGGGTGTGAGACTAATACCGGTACGCAATCACCACAAGATATGTGCCCTACTGTCAGTGAGTAATATAACAAAAGTAAAGGAAATAAATGCAGGAGAGAAGCAGATGTACACTAAAGTAAGCAATCATACCAAACTCCATTCACAGTTATTTATCATTTTAGTAAAATCATTTAGCTATCAACCATGGAACCTAGAAATAGCTCTATACTCCCATGGAAAGCAAGTAATCACAATAGGTAACTCAACAGTCTACCTAAACAGCAAGCAGTACAAACCCAAGCTTTTTCTTTGGCTTGGTGGACTCGTCACAACCAACCAAAAAATAAAGCACTGAATCTTTGGGTGGCTCCTACTGGAAAACCCCTCTATTCAAGTATACATACAAAGGAACAGACAATCTGGAAAGCTCTCACCGTCAATTACCATGTGGTCTTGCAATGAATGATATAGACTCTCTGAGGAAGAACTTACGTCTAATTCCCCATATAGTCTCGCGATGTAATTAATGAAACTCTGAGGAAGCACAAAGTCCCATTCCCTTAGGTCCTGAGATCAATACTAATTATTACAGACTCTCTAGGGAAGCCATAATCGTCAATTCCCCCTTTAGTCTACCACACAAGGTTCACTCAGCCCTAAGCAGTTTAGTCATGCGTAATCGACTGTTAGCAGCCTATGTATGTTCATCAACTACTAGGATAATAGCTAAAATACATCCACAAGAATATAAATAGTAGAAAAAACATGCAATCAAGTCAACATGCATACTAGCAACGTGAAATAGGGTTGCCTCGTAGGAAAACCGTGCTAAACAGCAATCAACAGCCAAAACAAGGGGAAACACCCATGGGGTGATCCTCAAACATGATAACAAGAAATTATTAGTCATCTAATAACCTCAAGAATACAAGTAATCTAAGGCAGATAACGATACATGATCAAACCCTAACCCGAGAAACCTGATACATGGGTATCCGACACTTTTTCACCAAAAACTCAAAGACATTCAACGTAGGGAAACAAACCACCTACCTCAATCCTATTAGATTGATATTATTGAACCACGGCCTATGAATCGGCCTGGAACAGAGTAAATCTACAAAAAAAATTAAAATGTTCAACCTCAGATAACTCTCACAAGAGGAGGAATATTGAAACATGGCCAATGACGAACTGAGAACTCACCGCTGCGATTCTATTGCACCTGACAGCGTTCGATTCGGACAACCGGTGAAGGATCAGTGGCTTAGAGAAGAATCGGCCCTCTAGGTCGCTCTAGATATAATTAGGTGGAGAAGAAGATGAAAACAAGGATTAGGCGCGACCCCGTTATAATTAATTAAATAATAAGATAAGTACACGACGTGTACTTCTTGAGTACACGGCCTGTACTAAACTTTTCCCTACGCCGTATTAATCGGAATCCGCCTCATTGCTACACCCCATGTGGCTGGCCTGGAAACGGCCAGAACACAGCCTCGAGTGGAAGAAAAGTACACTGCGTGTACTTGTAAAGTACATGGCGTGTCCTTAAAAAATTCCCATATTTTCCTCTTTTGCTCAAAAATGGCCAAAAAAGGAAAACATACCTAAAAAAGAAGGTACGGGTTCATACAAACTTCACTCCTTAAATAAATTCATCCCCGAATTTCACTTGCAAGGTGGCGAAGAAGAATCCTCGAACAACTCTGGCCACTATGATCGCATATCGGCCCCCCTCACCCAAGTCTCGTCCTACACAAGGTCGTGCGGCCATATCACCCATAACAGAGGAACAGACCGGCCACAAAGTACTTTTTCTCTACGATCAACAATCCTGATAGGATGATCCTCGAACGATGCATCCTTCTCCAGCTCAACCTCCTCGGGTCGAAAAACATGGTACGTGTCTGAGAAATATCGTCGAAGATGAGAAACATGGAAGACTTCGTGAATATCCTGATATCTTTGAAGTAACTGCAACCTATAAGCAACCATCCCGACTCTCTCTAGAACCTAGAATGGCCCGACGTATCTCGTTGAAAGCTTACCATGTCTCCTGATCCTCCTGTGTCCCAACCTCGGGGTAACACATAGGAAAACCAGTTCTCTGACCCCGAATTGTAGAGGTCGCCTCCACTGGTCATCATAATATTTCTGACGAGACTGTGCAGTAGAAATCCTCTTCCGAATAAAATTTATTTGTTCTGTGGTCTCCTAGACGAGATGAGGTCCCAAAAATGCTGCCTCTCCTGCCTCCAGCCAACACAAAGGTGATCGGCAAGTCCTACCATACAAAGCCTCATAAGGTTCCATCTGAATTGCTTCCCGGAAAATTTTATTATAGGAAAACTCCACAAGAGGTATATGCTTTTCCCAAAAACCACAAAAGTCTAGAATGAAAACTTGGAGCATATCTTCAAGAACCTGGATCATGCGCTCTGACTGACCATCTGTCTGAGGATAATAAGCTATACTCAGAAGCACCTATATACCCAAAGATTTCTGTAGCCCCTGCCAGAAATACGAAGTAAAGCGGGCATCCCTATATGAAATGATAGTACTCGGAACCCCATGCAAGCACACAATCTCATGGACGTACAACCATCCAAGCTCATCAACACCGAAGGTCTCCTCTATCGACAAGAAGTGAGAAACCTTCGTAAGACTGTCAATAACAAACCACACCACATTGTTTCCACTCAATGATCTTGGTAACCCTATCACGAAGTCCATCGTGACATCGTTCCACTTCCACTCTAGAATGGGAAGCTGCTGTAAAATCTCTACTGGTCACTGGTGCTCCGCCTTCACCTGCTGACAGGTGGAACATCTCAAGAAAACACCAGCAACATCTCTCTTCATACCTAGCCACCAGTACTGGCGGTGTAAATAACGGTAAATCATGGTGATGCCAGGATGAACTGCCCAAACTTAGGAATAGAAGTATCACATTAGATCCTCACGTACATCTTCTGGAACCCATATTCATCCCTAGAAACAAAAGATATCATCCCCGCCAATGGTCCACCAGGGAAGAGGGTCCTCTCTTGACACGATTTCCCGTAGGACTAGCCCTTCTGAATTTGCCAGCTGTCTCATTCGAACTCGGTCCAAAAGTGAAGAGGTAACAGCCATAGAAGATAGGAATGTCTTCCCCTACCTGTCGTGCACCTCCAAATGCATCTCCTTGAACAGAGCTATCAGTTGCCACTCACTATTGGCCTCTTGAACAGCCTGTAACTAAGTTCTCCTGCTCAGTGCATCAGCCACTTCATTGCCCTTCCCAAGCATATAGGCAAGCTCGAAATCGAAGGACTGGAGATACACAACCCACCTTCACTATCTCAGATTCAGGTCACACTGCGTGAAGATGTACTTGAGACTCTTGTAGTCAGTGTATACCACAAAATGTTCTCCCAAAAGATAATGTCTACAATAGCATAAGGCATGAATGACCATGGTCAACTCCAAGTCGTGCGTAGGATAATTCCTCTCATGAGGCCTCAACTGTCGAGATCCATACACAACCACTCGATCCTCCTACATAAGCAATACTCCAATATCGATGATAGATGAATCAAAGAAAACTGTTTATCTCTTTCCCAGCTCCAAAAATACTAGGATCGGTGCTGATGTCAATCTCCCATTCAGATCTAGGAAGGCTGAGTCACAGGCTTCTGACCAAACAAAACTCACCCCATTCTTAGTCAAGCCTCTCAGCGGTGCTTCAAGGTGTGAGAAGTCCTGTATAAACCGCCTGTAGTAACCAGCCATCACCAAGAAGCTCCGTACCTCAAAGATGTACTTCGACTGCTCCCATGTAACTACTGCTCTCACCTTCTCTGGGTCTATTGATACTCCTGTCTCTGAGATAACATGACATAGGAAGTGAATCTCCTCCATCTAAAAGTGGGACATTGAGAGTTTAGCATAAAGCTGATGCTCCCTCAGTGTACTCAAAACGATCTCAAGATGGGTTGCATGGTTGTGTCGAGTGTGAGAGTACACCAAGATATCGGCCACAAAGACCACGATGAAGGAATCCAAGTAAGGATGGAACACTCGGTTCATCAGTTCCATGAAAACTATTGGCACGTTCCTAAGACCAAATGGCGTAACTGTATACTCATAGTGGCCATACCTGCTCCTGATGGCTGTTAGAGGTATATCTGAAGGTCTAACACACAGATGATGATAACCAGACCTCAAATATACATTCGATAACACCATATCACCTTGAAGATGATCAAAGTTATCATCAATACTTGTCAAGGGATATCAGTTCTTGACCTTCAACTGGTTAAACTACCGATAATCCACGAAAAGCCTAAAGGTACCATCTGCCTTCTTCGCGAACAGGACAGGAAAACACCAAGGTGAAGTACTGTGTCGGAAGAAACCCATTTCCTGCAACTATTCCAACTGCTTCTTGAGCTCTATAAACTCAAGTGTATCCATCCTATAAGGAGTAATGGACACTGGTTCTGCTCATGGAATGAGCTCAATTTAGTAGTCTACCTCACTTTCTAGAGGCAACCCTGAAAAGTCTTCTGGAAAGACATATGGGAAGAGATCAACCACTGTGGGAAAATCTAACTGAGAAGTCCCCTGGTCATCCAGATAAATACTAGAAATCTTGTCCATAACTCCTCATATACCATGATGCTCGAGTCCGGTTCGACTCGACTGAACATCCCACTCACATTTATGAAGCACAGATTTTCCCTCTTATGATACAAAACTCACCCTGTGGTGATAGCAATCGATGACTGCCTGGAAGGGAACCAACCAGTCCATACCGAGAATAAAGTCATAGCCAATCATCTCTAAGACATAGAGGTCCCATAAGAAACAATACTTGGCAACCTCGAGAGGTAACCCCTTGCACTGACGTACGCTAGATGTCCTCGTTCTCAAGGGAATGTCGAGAGTCAACATGTCAGTACACGAAAAGACAAAGAGATCAAGGATTTCCACGACAACAACAAAGATAAAGCTATGTGAAGCACCGGTATCGAAAATGGATGAAGATAAAACTGAGTCCACTATGATCGTACCTCAAACTGTAGAGGGTCCGGTGTCCTTCTCCTGATGAATCTGCTATACATAAAAAGTCTGGCCTCTACCGCGGACTTGTGTAACATACTAAAAACCCTGAGCTGCTCCTCTCTGAGCCTGAACACTACGTCCACGGCCTCTACCCTGACATGAACGTCCTAGAAACCTCTAGCCCCCAGTCTCCTGTAGATCTGGTGATCCTGCTCTTGTACACGGGGTCGAAACAAATCCTCCTTCACTAGCCGCTAGAAGGGGAACCTTGTAGAAACGCTGCAGGTGACCCATATTTCCATAGGATCAGCACTCCACTGGGTCCCTCGGGCACTGGGGATTCTCATTCCCACTCCTCCCACACTGATAACACACCACTTGGGTGCCATAAGGGGCATATCGTCTACCAGAAGGAATACCTCGCTTCCTCTGGTCACCTTGGGTAGACTCTCGGTGGTGCTTCCTGCTGTCTATCTGGAGGGAATCAGCCTTGGATGCTGTACCGCCTTGGTCCACATCTCTATTATCCCTTAGGTTCCTCTCCATGATGAGTTCCTGGTTGACTATCAGAGTAATAGATGTCAACTGAAAGACATTCACCTACGATCTGATCTTCGGTCTGAGGCATTTCTCAAACATCCTTGCCAGAAACAGCTCATCATTCCCCAGGACGAGAGTGAACCGCTGTAACTCAGTGAAGTGGGAGGAATACTTCATGACTGAGAGAGTACCATGTTGTAGGCTCATGAACTCCTTGGCTCTATCAGCCCTCAGCATCGCTGGGTAGAAGTAGTCGAAAAACGTACGCTGAAACTCATCCCAAGCCATAGCCTGCTGGAGCCCCATCTGAGAGACTACATCCCACAATCTCTTGGAGGAATCTCGCAGCATATATGTCGCGAGATTCACCCTCCACTCTTGAGGCATCTCCAGATTCTCGAAGATGGACAGCATGGCTTCCATCCATGACTCTGCAGCTTGAGGTCCTCCATCCCCTGTGAACGTGGGAGGATGCTGCTACTGAAAGACCCGCGTCAGCTCTTCCATACTCGGGGAAGGATGCTGAGCTCCCTGGAAGGTCTTCATGAATCTCATGAAACCCTCTCTGAACTGACCATCGACAATAGTGTCTGGAATCGCTGCAGGTTCCATGTCCGGAATGATGGGTGGAACTACTGGCAGTCCCTGATCGGTCGTATCACGCGTACGATCGCTGCCTGGTTCCTAGCGTGCAACATGATGACGTCTCGGTGCCATTTATTTGAAAGAACAAAACACACCTTCATTAAAGATGATCACAATTTCAACATAGGAGAGTAAAACATAAAAGGAGGGAAAACATTTAAATCTGGGAAACCCATGACAACACGGCGTGTTTCTTAAAAGTTTACCCTGGGCGTGTACATTGGCCATACCTGGCTATGTAAACTACCTGGCCACACGACATGTTCTTAAACTACACGGCATGTACTTACCCCATTTTCCCTTCCCAGTTACTCCTACACGACTAAGTCATATAGACTGTCCCAGCCGAAGACTACACGGTGTGTTTTGAGGCAGACATGGTGTGTGTTGGACATGCTTTACCTGGACTGTGTTGTTAGCGACACGGCCTGACTCAAGGTCTACACTACATGACATGTTCCCATGAGACACGTCGTGCAATTGAAGTGGAACGTCAGCCTGTGTTGTTCGTGACACGGTCGGGTACTCGGCTGATCCTTACACGGCATGTTCCGAAGAAACACGGCATGTATAGGGGAAGATAACACTGACCCGTGTTTTTCAAGACATGGTTGGGTACCTGGGAAAAGATACACGGCGTGTGTATACTAAACACGGTGTGTACTAAACTTGAATTAACTGGCCCGTGTTGTTAGTTACACAGTTGGGCTCCTAGTTAACCTCTACACGGCGTGTACCTACCATACATGACATGTTCCTGAAAACCATTTACAGCTCCGTGTCCCTGTCCACACGGTCAGTGACATAGCCAAAAACTACACGGCGTGTATCTATAAAGTACACACTGTGTATTCTGGGTTTTTCCGGAAAGTAGCCTCAGAACTGCACTGGAGCCCAGAAAACATAGATAACACGGGTTACGGTGCCAAATTCTGATCCGTGGGTGCCCATACTCCCCGCGAATCAAAGCATGGCATCATAATGACGCATAGAACAAGACACATTATAAGAATTCATGACCCACCAAATTCCGATCCTTGAGGGCCCATACCACCTCTAAGTTCAAAGTTTTGCGTTTGTGATAATAGGCTCCAAACAACGATACCTTATCAACATAGCATGCATTCAATCACATCAGATATCACAACAACATGCATTGTCTAATGAAACCTAGATGGCACGGAAAACTACATGGAATGTGATCTTCTAACACGTTCCTATATGATTCATGAGATTGCATACCCTCACCTCATCAGGTTGCAACAAAATAGAACCGCAATCATATAAATAGCAACAACACAAGAACAAGTGCATCACCAAACGGTGAAATCAATTAAACCGTAACATTCCCAAAACTCAAAATTTTCAATATTCGAGTTAATCGGGATTTTTTCCTGTACACGGGGTCTAGAACGCCTGGGCATAGATATTTACTATTTACCTATTCTTTCATATCCCAATCTAATGTCTCTAAACAGTAAGTCGATAGAAAATGGAAAGCACCTCCTCTGATACCAATTTTTAACGACCCGAATTCGGAGCCCTTCCACTGCTGCCTCGTACACTGTTCGCCACTTGACCTCAAGCGCCTTTCCCCAAATGCCAGAGGCTGCCGACTAGCAGTGAGGGCCTTGGTATGTTATTGGGGAAACTATGCCGTCGTTTGGTAAGGTATACAAGGCAAGAAAAACAATAATAAATAGAGGAAGTAGTAAACAACATACAGACACTAAAACTAAACAGTGGAAGCAATGAACATATACTGTTAATAAAAATGATGCAGCAGGTACAAGTATCTAAGGAAAGCAGCAAACACAGCAACCTGCTGAAATACAACTGAAAACCATGTACGAATGTAAATAGAAACTCCAGCTGCATCGCAAGCCTAAGCACGGTCCTATGCTCTCCAGCTCCAACCAGCAAATCATGTACCCAAAGTAGAAGGGCCACAATAGATGTCCACACCTGTAACCATATAACCTGTTAGGGATGAAAAGTAGGACCCAAACAGGTTTGGAGACAAATCATAGTAGGAAATCACCACGAGATCTGTGCCCTACTGTCAGTAAGTTATATAGAAAATGTAAAGGAAATAAATGCAGAAGAGAAGCATATGTACGTTAAAGTAATCCATCCTACCAAACTCCATTCACAGTAATTTATCAGTTCAGTACAATCATTTAGCTATCAACCTTGGAACCTAGAAATAGCTCTATACTCCCAAGGAAAGCAAGTAATCACAATAGGTAACTCAGCAGTCTACCTAAATAGAAATAATTACAAACACAAGCTTGTTCTTTGGCTTGGTGGACTCGTCACAACAAACCAACAAATAAAGCACTGAATCTCTGGGTGGCTCCTACAAGAAAACCCCTCTAGTCAAGTAGACGTACAAAGGCACAGACACTCTGGAAAGCTCTCACTGTCAATTCCCCTGTGGTCTAGCAACAAAAGATATAGACTCTCTGAGGAAGCACTTATGTCTAATTCCTCATATAGTCTCATGACGTAACTAAGGACACTCTGAGGAATCACAATGTTCCATTACCTTAGTTCCTGCTATCGATACTAATTATAACAGACTCTCTAGGGAAGCCCTAATCGTCAATTCCCCCTTTAGTCTACCACACGAGGTTCACTCATCCCTAAGCAGTTTAGTCATGCGTAATCGACTATTAACAGCCTAAGTAAATTCAGCAACTACTTGGATAATATCTAAAATGCATCCACATGAATATAAATAGCAAGCAACACATGCAATCAAGTCAACATGCATACTAGCAACGTGCAATAGGGTTGCCTCGTAGGAAAACCGTTCCAAACAGAAATCAACATCAAAAAAAGGGGAAACACCCATGGGGTCATCCTCAAACATGATAAAAAGTAATTATTAATCAGCTAATAACCTCAAGCATACAAGAAATCTAAGGTAGATAACGATACAGGATCAAACCCTAACCCGAGATACCCGATACATGGGTGTCTGTCACTTTTGCACCAAAAACTCAAAGATATTCAATGTAGGGAAACAAACCACCTACCACAATCCAAGGAGATTGATATTCTTGAACCTCGGCCTGTGAATCCTCATAGAATGGATTAAATCTGAAAAAACGTTTAAAACGTTCAACCTCATATAACTCTCATAAGAGGAGGAATCAGGAAACATGGCCAAGGAAGAACCGAGAACTCACCGCTGCGATTCTATTTCACCCGACAGTGTTCGATTCGGACAATCGGTGAAGGATCGATGGGTCAGAGAAAAATCGTCCCTCTACGTTACTCTAGAGGTAATTAGGCGGAGAATAATATGAAAATGAGGATTAGACGTGACCCCGGTCCGATTAATGAAATAAAAAAAGAAAAGTACATGGCGTGTACTTCTTGAGTAGACGGCGTGTACTCACCTTTTTAGTACGCCGTATTAATCAGATTCCACCTCATCACTACACCCTGTGTGACTGGCCCAAACACGGCCATCACACGACCTCGAGCAGTAGAAAAGCACACGTCGTGTACTTACAAAATTTCCATATTGTCCTCTTTTTCTAAAAACGGCCAGAAAAGGAATACATACCTGAAAAAGAAGGTCCGGGTTCTTACAGAAATATTTTTGAAGTTACTCTCAGATATCTTTAATAAGAGTTTTTTACCTTAATGTATCCCATGCTTCTAGACCTATGGTAATGTTATAGTAACATGGGAGTTTACTGAAGGTGGATCTTCTTAAGTGAGGTGGTTTTTGTTAGCTATAATTGTTTCCTTGGTAACCTCATTCCTTTGAGAACCTCTAGGGATGGGTTCTTATGAGACCCTAGATAGAATTGAGGTATTTCTACAACTCCAGTTATAGAAGGAGGGTTGAATTCATCATCACCTCTAGAGGCATGGCCATCATCATCATTATACTAATTGACCACTAACATCAGCATGCAATGAACTAAAAAATTTAATAATTATTATGATTGGAATATATCTAATTATCAAGATCATAAAGGTATAAATTCAGCTTATATGGATTAAAACATATGAAATTTCATTATGCACTGACACACAACCATACCTTGTTAAGGGAACTTCGTTCTATTGAAGAAAATTCCAAAAAACATGAGAGAAATCAGCACCCCTCAAAGAATTCCATTACCTTCAGGCCACTGGGAAAGCATCGTCAAAATGGATGGATGCTTAACCTTCTCATGTAGTGCTGACAGAATTTGAGGTAAAAACCTAGGCTTTTTAATACCTTTTATGGGGGTTCAGAAACATTTAATTTACGTGGATTCATTCCAATGGGAGAATTCATAGTTTCTTTATATTGTTTTCCATTGTCCTTATAATCTTACTGAGCCCAAGAAAAAGGAAAGGGTTTCAACCGTTGATAGTATGGGTAGGATTAATTCCAAATGACATTATAGTTACTAGTGATGGAAGGCTTGAAACCCATTGGATAAAGTGGCCCAATTTCTAAATTGGGTGTCTTTTCAAGTAACCATAATCAAAATATACCATTCTATCATTATTATTTTCTCCTAACATGTGGTGTTGAGGGTGGTTGGTCACCTTATCTAGATATACATTAATTGATGGTCCAATATATTGGGTGCATATCCCTTAAAAAAAGTTCTTTGCCAATATGGGATACCAAGACATATTTTCATAGGAAGAAAAGATATCCTCTATTGAAAAAATCATCGATTTATTCATTTACCAATGTATAAAGTGGGTAAGAGTTATGATCATAGATGAAGAGGTCATGAATGTTGAGTAGGCCAGTAATTTTCTGCTTATTACAGTCTAATGTCATGAACCCACATATGCTTTGAAGGTATTTCCAAATGGTAGAACCTAGAATACACTATGTGTTGATGAATTTTTAGACTCCCATATGAGATTCTATCAAATCCAATGTAATATAAAAGGACCAACAAGCTAGTGTAGTGGATTCCCCATTCTAATTCTCCCCAACAAAGTATATATTTTTTCCAATATTCAGACAGTATGGTTAATACATAGTCTGATTAACATGTTAGATTCCATGATAAAACATGTGAATCAATTTCAAGTACCCTAATCATGAATTGATAAAATAAACCCTATTAAAAAATGTCTAGTATTTCTACCAATTAGAATAGTTGATCATAATTAAGGGTAATCTCTCATCCCCATTCATTGAACCATAACTCTTTTAGAATGAGCTAGTAAACATCCATATTTCATCATGATTTAGTAGTTAGTAAATTAATGTTTCTCCATGCATAGGGATCTTGAAAACATATCTTAGAAAAATCATTATTCCAATTATGAAAATGGAACATATTTCGTTGGACAAGGGTCATCATTCAAAATGTCCATTTCCTTTGAAATATATTTCATAGAATGATGATGAGTCATTTCTGTGTAATCATATGCTGAGGTGGGTGGAAACAATATTCATAAATTTCACCAATGATGGGAACCCTTGAAATAAGTTGGACATCAAAAATAATTATATTAACGTCCCCATGTACCATGTGGAAGGTGTTTGTGTCAATGATCCACTTACTAAAATGTGGTGCCATTAGTGTTTGGTTTCAATGAGAAAAATTGGGGATACTCCTCTGGCCCTTAACTAGGATTTTAATTACCACATCTATGGAAGACCTAGAAAGGCCACTCCCAATCTATGTTGAATGATCCCCCGGGGAAATGTTCCCAATTTGATAGAAAACCCATTATTCATTTACTGTATACGTCCACAAAATTTTGCAGTAAAATTAATCTATGTTATATATTACCTGCATGGTTTCCTCTATCAACCGAGGGATGCATATCAAAAGTAACCTAATAACCTAGGTTTTCATAATAAATAATCCAATTGATGAGATTTTAGCTCAATGGATGTTACCCTTTTCAATTATCTAGGATGTAGAAAGGTTTGAATAATGTGATGATGGAATTGAAACCTCATATGATAGGTTGAATCCAAAAATTCGAAGCATGTCCAAGACCAGATACCCTCTTTAGCCAACAGTAAGATATCCTACTAATAATTGATGATGTGGGATGACGGGGAGTTTTTTATCAACATATTATATCATAGCCTTCATCATTTCATGAGCAGTCGAGAGGGTTGAAGTGGAAGTATAAGCATCTTGTCGAGGGTCCATCCAATTTTTTAAATAAAATGGAGAAAGCAAAGGGATTAATATTTTATATAATTGGAGAATGGACTAATGTCCCACTAACTATTTCATAACTATGGATATCTATTTGTGAAGTCCATCAGTTAGAAAAGGATATCATCTTGTGACCCATTATTCCATGAAGGCACTGAATCTCATAGCATTGGAAAGTGAAAAAATGATCACAGAACAATCCTTACAAGAAGCATCTTCACTCTAAAAAAAAAATTAATGTAATTGTCTATGTTTTGTACTTACAGTTCACAAATATGTTATTTAGTTCATTGGTGATCAAACTCAGTTTGTGGATGAGGGAATCTGCCAATGAGGCAGTTTACATAATAAAAAATGATTTTCAGAGTTTTGTATGTTTGTTTTTTCTTTGATAGAATCAAGAAATGACAAATGAATAGGGGCCCCTATATATAGGACTGTTCCCCTCTCTCATTTCCACTCACATACCAATATACCAGTTCCAAACATGAGAGTTTTCTACATCGGTATAGCCTCATATTAATCCCAGTAAAATTAAATTATGATGGGGAGCATTTGATGGGTCATGAAATTTCCACATACATTGTTATGTTATTACTATTAATTTGAAAATGTGAAAAAATAAACATAGAAGAATATTGAAAAAAATTCAATGGGGAGTGACCATGAATCAAAAACTCTTTTCCAGGCTATTTCCTCACATGGTGATCAGAAAAATCACGAAGTTCACTAAAACTAAATGAATTTGAGGGATGGAGATGGAGGCACCGACACTCAAAAATGAAACCAAATTCATTTGGAAGAGGGAGGCAGTTTTTTATTTCCCCGCAAATGATGATCATAATTTAACAAAAATAGTTCATGGGATGAGGCGGTGATGTACTCTCTTAAGATTTAATATTCCCGATGAACTAACTAGTTCAATAGATGATGATTTACCATCAACTCCCCTCAAAAAAGTAGTTTTTGGGAATATGGTGGTGATCTATTCCATTAAGAATGATTCCCCCTTTTGTGAATGATATCCTCACTAACTAAGATGTTCTTGGTATGTGTATCATCTATGGGATTCTACAAAATAAGTCTCATGACCCATCGTGAATGACCGGCCATGATGGTATCCAATCCCTCTTTTCATTTATAAATACACCTCATGGGGACATAAAAAAAGGCCACCGTCCAGATATGTGAACTAATGATATTTAAAGAAAGTGGCCATAAAAACTAGATCCATTCAATGATTCATTATATGAATAATCCACCCCATAGTGTTAAGGATGAAATAATAAATCATATGGTGATATATATACCAAAAATCTATTTGTGGAGACAATCCAGTGAGGTGAATTTTGATGTCCCCTTTTCAAATAGGCATCCCACCAAGAAAACCTTTATACGGGTAGAACCCTACCCCACAGAGAAAAAAGAAATACTGGAGGAACATGGACCCACATTAAAAAATGCTACTCTTGCGAAACTAGTCCCTTGAAGAAAAACCCTACGTGAGTTGAACCAATCTCTGCATAGCACAATGTTATGCAGATTCTCCCCTTATCCAGAAAACAATATCCTACATGATGGGAACCCAATCCCACCATAAGAATATGCTACACGAGAAGAGGAATATTAGGGAGTTCTTCTCTCTAGCTCCCACCACTCTATTTTATTATATCATTAGTCCCCATATTGTATCCTCCTTGTACAAGTATACTTAAATATGGATATGGACCCATAAAAATCCACCGTACACATTTTTTAAGATCATCGAGAACATCAGTGAGTCTTTTTGATTTTATAATCTCATGGTATGTGTAGTCACGTGGGAATCCCAAGCAATTGGAAAGACCCTTATAATGATATTGGGATTACATTCCCATTTTATCCATCCTTCTATCCTAGGGAAACATACGTAAAACATACCTTTCTAGGGATTTAGGGGAACAACTATCAATTCCCTTTTGGTGATGGATAGTATTTAATATTCCTTTATTTCATTGGGATAATTTTTGGATAATCCTCCATATGTTTGTCCCCAACCTTTCTTACAAGAGTTATCTCTTTTTCTCCTCTTTTACTCTTCCTTGTGCATATCAAGATAGATCAACAAATGTGACTATCATGAATATTAATATAGAGAGATGAAATAGGCACACAAAAATCCCCCTACTCCATTTAGGCCCCATCACCATCCATTAGTGGATTTTATGAGATCATGTGATCATCAGTTCTCTTTCTGTCTATTGTTTCTCACATAGAGCTTGACCCACATGGGATTAGAGATTACTGGTGATCATGACAACCTCATGATCCCAAGAAAAAAATGGGCCCCGTACACTGTATATGTCCTAATACGATACATCTATATTCATAGTTATATATTTCTAATGAATTAGCAAAAATGGTCATCTCCATAGATATAATCCCCAACTTCAATCCATATGACCGACATACAAGTATACCCCTACCAATGTCCCTAAAAAATATGGATTCATCGACATTTCCTCCAAATTATTTCCTTGGTAAGATCATTCCCTTACCCAGCTGACTATATATCTTCTATGTCCCCACGGGTTACCTCACTATAATTCTCACACAATCCTTGAAGAGGCACCACTCGGATGGATGTCCTTTATACCTGATGTTAATCTATATGAATGAGTCCTCCTGACACAACCATAAATTTTTATGTGTCAAAATAAGTAGCATTGAACTATATGGGTTCTTATACCTCTTATGAGGATACATAAGAATACAGTTTTATTGGTTCGATACCAATATCAAAATAACTCTCATCCCCCCAGGATGAAGATATTCTCTAGAGAACCTCGTCACATAGAATAAAACCATCATCATCCCAAAAAATGACCAAAGGATATAATATTTTTTCCCAAAAGGGGAACATCAATAGCGAACCTCATATAAATATAGATCCTTACATTCATGGAGAACCTTAAATATATAAAGATGATTCCAAACCCATGACTTTTTATATTGGATCATTTCCTCAGAACAAAATATAATATACACATTTGGGAATGACCCAAGGATTCATGAACATAAAATAAATATATAAGAGTGCCCCAGAACATGAAATATCTCACCAAAAAAGGGTGTGATGAGCCCAATTTCTCATCCTCTCATCCAATGGGAGTTTTCAAGTGTTTTTGGAAAAAATTCCCAGTGATCACATTCCTTTGGAAATTAGGTCAATGAGTCATGTAAATGAGACCCATTGGATGTTTTCACCTTCAAGAACAAAACCTATTGGATACCATTCAAAGGCCTTGTACCTAATGTGAATGAATTAACAATATTACATCCTTCACAAGGTAAAAAGGATATAATTTAAAGTCCCAGCAGGACCATTTTATTCCTTACAAGATCACATATTTAAGGGTAACAATAAGAACAACCTATGACACCTAAAACATTTGGTGTTCCAATTAACATTTTTTTCCTCATGATGTCTCTAACTATATGTACCCAACTGTGGTATTGATAAGATAAATTCCCAATCCTAATGATCCCCCAGCCTGTGATTGTCTTACGTAAATTGTTTCTAGAATGTATATAGAATCTAGAATAAAGTTCATATATTAATGACTAATTTCATTATATATGAAGATTCAAATTATCACCCGGTATCTTATATAACCTTTTAATATGAAAAATAATCAATGAAAATTTCTATTTAAATAGTTGATGTAGAAATTTGTACACTATAATGGTAAGTGAACATCATGAAAAATTAATTGTATACATAGTATGTAATCAAAATTACTAAAACACTTGGGTCTAGGGAACCCCCTTTTACAACATTTAATTATGTGTGTATTATCCCACTATGGTATTGTAGATTCGTGATACCTTGAGTAGACTCCCCAATAAAAAAATCATGATTTGTATTTCCATAAAAATTTCCTCCAAGTTTCAAAAAGTCTAACGAGGGATACTTCTCTTGATATAAGATGGTTATGTCCACCCATAACATTCACGATAACTTTGTGATAAAAGTAAATTTACTAACGGGGGTTGGTCAAAAACATAGTTATATGGATTTAATTTTTAATAATGTAATGGATGAAACATCTGAAAAAATATATAAATTATTATTATTTTTATAATGCCTAAAAGTTTTATCATATTTTCTTTTACTTGACTAGTTATTATTTAATGTGTTTTACTCAAGGTATTAACCATGTTTTGATAAAACATTTAAGAATAATACATTTATTTATATTCCATCACTCTAAATTAGTTAATATATTGATGTGGTCATGGAATTTCATCCATATTATATATAATTAAGCAAATACAAATAAATAAATTAACCATTAAAGAGAATATATAAGGTTTAATTTGTTTATTAGAAAAAAAATAAAAAAATAACCAATGTGAAAACACATTATGCTGGTACTAGCATAAGTTTCATCATTTTACCTATCCACCAGTGTAGCACATGGGTTAGAATCATCCAGTATCCTTCTTGATCCACCTCTACATGCTTTGGAAGGAACCATTTATTACATATATTTAAAATCAGATGAACATGAGGGGAACCAAAGGATTAGTTTAGGGGAATTATATAAACAACATTTGACATATAGGTTCTGCATAAGAAATATAGAGGGATGACTCGCATACCATTATTTTAATTTGATAAATTCTAATGGAAATCCCCATAAAATATATTAAATTAAACAAACCTAACAAATAAAAAGGTCATGGTAATGCTCATGAATGGTAATACACAAGAAATTTTATGAAAAAGTATATGATATAGAATTCATTTATATTTGTTATTTGTTATTTAGGTAAACACACTTTCATTAATTAATTAACTAATTAATTAATTTTATTCTATATTAGTTTCAATATAAATTCTCTTGGATATAGCCATAATAATCTTCAATGTGTAAAATAAATTGGAAAACCAATAATAAATATAATTAAAATATAATAAATAACCATTTAATTATATTATTTAACCATTTTAACATTTTCAAACACAATAGGTGCTGTCAATTTATTTATGTTTTCATTCTACAATAAGATAACTTATTTAATTTAATTATATCCTTTACTTGGACACTAAAAGCTGTATATTATCAAGATAAACAATGTATACATTTATTTTCCAGTACCAAAAATAAATTTATGGGGCCTTATTATGTACCTCAGATAAACTATACAGTGTGTTCTAACAAGATACACACCATGTATTTTTCTTTCTGTATGTCCGTGAAACCCATGAAAGGACTATGTGTATTCCTTTAAAATGTTAACTAATGAAACACACATCATTAATGATGAATATGGATATTTTATATCATTAATATTCTATGTTTTCAGTATCACATTGTTTTGGTCTTATATTTTACAATGTAGTTAACAAAAATTTAACTGCTAAAATATGTAAACTACAATATAGGTATGTCAGCTTCACACTATTTAATCATACAAGTTGTGTTATAGGTAGGCCTAATGTACATGTGGTTTTCAAAAAATGAACCATTCACACTTACTTAAAAGTGTGTCATGTATCCCATGGCATGTTTATATGCATTTCCCATTAGTATATAGGGTGTTCTCTGGCTATACGCCATGTAATCCCATGATATCGATGTATAATACTTGTAACATCCTAATAGAATTTATGTTCATTCTTAATAAATTATAATTAATTTAATATAATGAATCACTGAACCAAGGTAATTAATATATTGGTCTCATGTTAATTAAAAATTACATTCAAGGAATTAATAATTTTGGAAATGAATATCTAATAGCTATTACACATATAGATCTACAAACATATAAATAATTTTAAATATTAAATGATACTTATATTATACCACAAGAAGGTTCTGAGAACAACAAATGATCCTGGGTGGGTGATAAACTAGATTATTTTTGTTGATTCGATGGATCATTCACAATATTGTGCATAGTGAGAACTCGATGACCAAAAACAATTTCCACTTAATATAGACATACATACAGCCCATAAACTAGTGATTATCTTTTATCATTAAATTTATAATTAATTTATTTTTGATTAGATGTGAAAGTCACCACATCAATGAACAGTCTTTATTGATGATGTTGATTATCCAATTTTATTTCCAAATTACTTTTGTTGCACTATAATGATCCAAGTGTACAATTATTTAACCATTGATCCAAAAAGGTCCTTGGATATCCAAAAACATTATTTTGATTTCTAGGATCTAGTGTGGTGAATAAATTATCATGCATTTTTTATATTGATCACTTTAAGTCCCTTCAGCTTGATGTACTTTTTTTCTCATTCTTGAGAAGATGATGGGAGGAAGAATGGATAATGAATTCCGTTGTGTACAATGATTCTCACATCTCAATTAACCATACAAAATATCAATAATCATATATTTATAGAGTTATAATTTCAGTTAAAATATTATTTAATTTCATACATATTCTTATTTAATATATTAATCATTATTAACCTCAATGAAATATATTATTATTATTATTTTATTTTATATTTTATTCAAAAATAGGTAGTGAAAAATATTATTTACCAACATGAAAATATATATTCATCACTGAACATGATCTTGGTCCACTAGAATTCATAAACATTTCTAGAATACCTAAATTATTATATTTATTCATAAATAAATATTTGATTCATAAACTAGAAAATATATATTTATCAAATATTCAATATATATTATAAATATTATATTCATCATTTAGTGAAATTATTTAATATTTATCTAATTAAAAAACCTAAATAAAATTAGTTTTCAATATTTAAAAAAATATTTATTCATTTAATTAAATTAAAATATAGTTTAATAAAGATCAATAAAAACACTTACTATGTTACCCTATAAGATTCATTGTAATTATCATTAGGCAGGATTGCCTAAATTCCCTTATTAATGTCATGTAAATGGTAAAGGTACCCATTATAAATATCTTAATGTCCCAAAATCCACAATGAAATATGAGGACTCACTTGGTAATATAATCTCTTTTTCATAAATTCTATCTAATATGGTTGAAAAACAATGTCATCAACCTATGTTTGGATACGTCATTCACTGATTACCTAAAATAAATCTATCTTTACTACATGACCTTGGAATTTTATGTAATGTTTCTATCCCAATCAAAGGTTTTAGAAATCAAATCTCAATTAAATTTAATTGAAATATCCCTCCTCAACTTATCCATTAACAACCCATAATTTTTCAAACACCCAACTAACCATATTTCACACCAAAATATAGTTTCATTGTTTTGGTCAGTAAATCTATATGTTTGATAAATGACATAAATTAATGTTAATAATAAAGCCTTTGGTCCATTACAATTATTCATAGATAGTAATATCCAATAGAAAAAACACACGAAATTCCTACTCACAGGTCTATTCTCATTATCTCACATATCAGAGATTAACAAACGAGAACATCAGGAGAATAAGCCTAATTAGCTTACAAGTACTATCATATGATTGATTACATACTATGTTTCATATCACTATACATTATCTTACTATATGAAAATATTTAAGAATATCATAATGTCACTTAGGGATTGTCATTATAGAGGAAAACTATTATAACCATATCAATGTGATAAATATCCTCAGACATTATTACATTAATGTGATGAATAAAAATATAGAATATGTACTAATGTTGTCAAATAATATTAAAATGATTCAATATAAATGTAATAAATGTACACTCATTTAGATATATAACACCAAATCAATCTTTATTATCCACTAATATTTCTATATCCTCCAAAGAAATGTAATTATTATTTACAAATTCATCCTTAGTGTACCAAATAATTATACTAATACTATAAATATCCAAATGATTATAATTTATTAATGAAATCATCAAGAGTATATAACATCAACATTAAAAATATCTATTTAATTACTGAGATCATTATATATGTTCTTTTAATGTCAATTTACTCTATCTTATGTATCATCTCTAACTACCTATATCAATTATAATAAAAATATCATAGCTTATATATTCATAAAAAATACCTTATGATTATTTAAGAGATCAAGTTATTTAAATAAATAATGGAATGTTTGAATAAAATATATGCATCATAGTCCATCCGTGTCATAATATAAATGATCCTCTAATCAATGTTGTCATAGTAAAAAGTAAATTACATTTTAAATATTTTAACATATCCTTCAAAAGAATAGTACGTAATTATCACAAAATTTTCTCTATGTTTCATTAATGATTAAAATCATCATTTTAATTAATTTACCTATAATTGGATGATCATTTAATATGGGATTAATCAAAAACATATCAAAGATACAAATAACATAAAAAAATATACATATAAATTTAATAACGTTCTAGTGGATAACTCCATTATTTTGAATCAATAATTTGTCGCACTATTTTATATATCTTTTATAATCATTGGGTGGAGTGAAATTAATTGGTGTAGTTATTTTATGTCACTAAATGATATTTTGATATATTATTGTCTTTAAAAAAGTTAACATAATGTCATGAGTCCATTTAGAACAAAATTAATTAAATTAAAATTTTATTCTTTTCCAAAATGAAACTAATAATGTCCTAATTGGTCCATGAGATCAAGAGTGGATCAATTAATTTTTTAGTACTTTATTTTGGGTTTCCCATATACCCCCGTCAACTTTTTATGTTTTTGGATAATCGTTAGAGACACATGGAACCACTATGAACCACTCGAGTTACTAAAATATTTGTTATTACATGTATGGATCATATCGATCTGGCTATCAAATCGATATATATATATAATTATGAACATGAAATAAAATCCATAAAAAATATTTACTTTGTAAATTCATTTCATGTAGGTTTTCATCACATAAAGTAGGATGGACAACCCTAATTAATATGGGTCAATATCCTTTCATAACAACATATACATGCTTATTTTCAACTGATTGATCCCGTAAATCATTCCCATATTTGCTATGTCACTCTTTCCATAAACTCATAAACATTTTTAAAAAATATAATAATGATTATATCCTTCTTCTCCATCGATTTATTGATTTTAACCACATTGAGTAATGACTTTTGAGTCTACATTAAAAAAATTGAGGTTGGTTATTATTCTACAGAAAATAGGAAGCATCAAATTATAGTGGAGTTAAATGTTCTATAGAAAGGTTATGGAGTTGAGGTCGTACTAAATAGAAAATGGATATGTAGTGGTGATATAAAAATATGGAGGTTTCATTGTACCCTTCTCCATTGAGATATATTTGATAATTTTTCACCACGATGACATAGAACAAATTTTATAGAATTATCTAAATTAGTTATTTACTTCAATATTATCTATTGGTGTTTAGGAGTATTTCCTTTTTATACATATTACAACATATAATTGGGAAATAAATTTTATGTTTCATATGGGTGTATTAGCGATGGGTTTCCTTGGGGATTAGATGACATATAACTCCCTCCATTTAATGATCTTTCATCTCACTTTGGAATAATGGTTTTAATATAATTATTAAGGTTTAAATAAGATTATAAAAACTAAAATGCTTCACTTTATTCGACATTAGTTATTGAATCAACATTTTAATACTCCGTAGTGATCCATTATTCATCATGGAGGTTGAATTGTGGTTCTCTACACTCCATGATGGTTTATAATACATCATTTTTTCTTTTTCCATCATGAATATACATTCAAAAGGTTCTTATATATTCTATTTTGGTAGATTCTATACTCCTCCACATTGTAGTTCCCTACCTGGTTCATGGTGCCTTCTAGGGAAATGTTTTGAACCTAGTTCATTCATCTCTATTATGGGACAACTATGATTTTTTTAATCTTGAAACACATGAAAATTACCATTTATGGATGTTTTATTTATATTATAACTAGTTTTACTCATTTTATGTTTCCATTCTCCTTACCCTAGAATGCATGTAATTTTGGTTGGAACTATTTCTAGGAATACCATGCATCTGTGGAATTTCAGTCGTTGTTCGCGTAAGATTTAGATGATGATTCCCTTAATAAAAATTAACATCAGTGATGAAAACCTTGTGGTAGGATGATCGATGCATTTTGGGGATTTCATTAACACATGCTGACTTGGAATAATTATTATATTTTAATAACTTGATTACCACGATTTATTATGATTATATTTTGGTTTTTTGGGTGAAACCTATGAAACATGTTATGATATTTTAATCCATGATCATTGACAGGGATTTTTATTTCAATGGATTGTTATCATTAATTTTATTTGTGTTTCTAATATATTCTCATGACATGATTATTTGAATTCCTTTTACAAACTACCATGTTATGTGTCATTATATTCATTGGATCTTGTGTTTAGGTACATGCGATTTGAGTTTCATCATGTGATGATTATATCTTATAAGGGGTACACATTTTATGCGATGAAGAAAATCGATGACCTGATAATAGGTTTGGGGAATTATGATTTATTGTCTATGCGTGAGGAGCTGCATTAAATGAATGATAGCCTAAAGACCATACCAGATGTAATAATGGGTTGAGATGGCCTGGGGGATTAACCCATAATGGAGAAGAGAGATGATGGTCTGGGGGTCTGATCTAACTCGATTCTTCCATACCACTAGAAGGTGTATTTTGAGCCTAGTTGCTTGTCATTTCTCAATTATGCCATCATATGATTATCCTACCATTATAGAACTGAATAAGGTATGGTTTGGGATCTATGGTGGCCCTGATAGCACCGAACATCACATCATGTAATGGATATTTGTTATTCTTGGGGAAGATATATTATTGTGATGGAATTCACTAGTTATTTTACTAATCGCACCTTATACAAAAATTTCGATGTGCTTATAGAATCCATGTTTTGATATCTTATTATGGGTATGGGGACCATGTCTAATGGATGAGTATAGGAATGGGGAACTGGTGGCTTAAAATGACAGAATTTATATGGGGAATCTATATTATTTATTTATTTATTTTTCTATTAAATATACATTGGATTTTATTTATACATTGGGGTCATTTTTATCTATTTATTGTATTGAACTTTTCAAATCATATGTTTTTTAATGTTACTGTAATTATTTATTTTATTGTTAATTACTTATTATTTATATTATGGAATCATACTGTGGGTATAGTCTCCCCACTGATAGACACTGAATCTCATTACAAGTTGGATACCTCCTATTTATGGAGAGTCATGCATGTGTATATTTTGAACATTGATATGGACTCACAGGTTAGGGTTGTAATATTACCCAATGTTTTATGTGTAATAGTTTTATTCATTCCTTTTAGGACAAACATGTGACATCGTATAATGGAGATATTTGTGTGGGACATTGGTAGGGGAATTTTAATGTTCTTATCTAGATCATGTATAAAAGACCTCTATGTTACTGTCAATGTGATTAGTGTTATAGTTTTATGAGATCTTCGGTTCATTCATGCATAATATTTAGGCTTGTAGGACCTTTTTTCATTTTAGATATTTAATTTAATGTCTGGAGTTTTTCTATGTTTTTGGAATATATTATATGTTTTGTGAAATATTTATTTCATTATTAATTTGAATTTAGAATGTTTTTATATTTTAGTATGTATACGATTAATATTTATAATGTGAAGATAAGATACATTTTATAGTAATATGGGGGTTTTATCTTGGGTTATGGATAAAATCATAAGGAAACCATTTTGTGATCCCTTATATATGTTAGGATACAATGACAAATGTTCTAATTATAAAAATAATTTTATAGAAGATGTTTCCTTATATAAGAATGATGATATATCTAGATGGTGTGAGATAGGGTACTGTTGAAACCAATTTTCCACTAACTATTATTCAAAAGGGTCCTACAGACCATCCTCCCACACTACATCTAGTGGTTCATGCAGCAAGCCTAATCCACTATATAGTCCTTTAACATAGGTCCATGGTTGACTATGCCATGTATTTTCACCTCCATCATATTCCATAAATTTGTGGAACTAGATTTCTACAATATGTTTTGGAATTGGTGGACATAATAGAGGGTACCATTGACCTTTTTGAGACATAGATATAAATAATGGTGAATATACGAGTGTCCATATTGGATGAACCACTAGGTGTTAGTGGGGAGTCATGGGAAAAGTTGTTCAAGATAAGGGATTCACCTGGGATTCATTCAAGGACCCATTCGTTAGGGATTTATTTCCTAATAAGATGAATCTTGAATAGGAATTAGAGTTTATATAGATAAATCATTGTTCCATGATAGTTTCCACCTACTCCCCTCATTTTAAAGAGCTTTTTCACTTTCCACCTCTTCAAGCATGAAATGAAGTTCAGAAGTCTGTGATGTTTGAGATCATATTTCATCCAATCATCAGATAATGGGACAAGAGATTTGACATTGAATCAAATCTGATGTTTCTATTAAAGGACTTTACCATTGGTAAGATATAATGAAAGGGTCAGGGATTAATTATTCTATTAATATTTAGTGATCAAGTTGGTGGAGATCCTACTACTGTAGTGAATTCATTTTCTAGTACTAGTAAGAGAAAGCCTAGAGATTTGTAACATTATAGTGGTATGAAGGTGGAGTAGAGTTGAAAATATTATGTTTAATTTTGAATTGTCCAACTATACATCAATTGTAGGAAGAATGAAAACTTCTATAGGGCCATCTCATAACATTATTTCAGGTGTAGTAAATGATGAAGATGACTACCTCTAACATTTATCTGCAGATATTTTTTTTTGGGGTTTCATAATGGGCATATGAAGAAAAAGATATGAAAAAATATTAACATTTGGGGTTTTTAGAGGAAGAATAAGATGATTACTCATAATTTTCTTGCATATCATGGATAGGGTCATAGAACTGAGGCATTCACTGTGTATATAGTGGATCAGACTCCAAATGATGAGGTTAAAATAAGTTATTCATGATATAATTTTGATCACTTATATATTTTATAATACCATGTTTAAAATTACTACTTCCACTTATTAAATTTCTATATAATTTTTTTATGGACTAGACTTACAGGTAAAAATTCCCTCTATGGTAATTTCGAGAGATTTTTATTATGGAAAGAATGTGGACCATATTCATTTATTTCTATAGTATCCTATATTAATTTTTAATTTTGTAAACTTTTTGGAGTTCCTGAAACTAGAAATGATGACAATAAATATTATTCTATATATGCAGTAGATTACCAATCCATATATATACATTTCATATATAGATATTACATAATAATATATTATTATTCCTTTCATAACATTAAGACCCATGCATAAACCAAAAAGTTTAATTTTATTTTGAGACTATATAGAAAATATTGTTATTTAATGAATGATCTTCATAGTCTACCATAATTACAATCCATGTAGGAATATTCTAAGACATACCCTACATAACACATTTTTTTAATAACAAAGTGAATGGAATCATAGGGATGTGTTAGCTAAAATGCCCGGTTAGGGAAAAAAGGGGAGATTTCAATGACCACATAGGCATAAAATCATCATATGTTATTGGTGACACACCATTAAGAGTATAAAAACATACCATGTATATCAAATAAGATTATCATGACTTACGGAATAAATCATGGAAGTTATTAAGGCATAAATCATAAATGAAATAAAAAATATAATCCACAGGGGCATAAAATCTCCATAAAACTTCTGTTTTTGGAAACACAAAATTACATAAAAATCATTTCATGTTAGTTAAGGATCAAATCCAAGAATATAAAACTGGATTGTGTTCACTATAAATTCCATAGTCAAGGATTACTCAAAAAAATCATACTGACTTGGGTTCACTACCCATTTTGTATTCAAGGTCACCCCTAGACTATCGTAGTAAATAGATTCCCTTTCTAAAATAGGATCAGTCCTTATTAAATTTTTTATTATCTCATATGATATCAATCATTACCTAATGAATTAGGGGGATATAAAATTATTTACGCACCCATCACAAAATCATATTCCAATTTTTTGTGTTCCACAAGAATATAAAACATTAATCATATATCATAATTCAGAGAAAATAAAAGTGTATCATAATCATTTCAACTATTCCCCACTACATAACCCATGGAAACAAAAGAGTTTTATAAACATATACTAATAATAAAACATCTGCAGAAAGAATATCAATGTAATCATTGGATTATATAACATTTAAATCATAAGTGACATCAAATTATTTTTTCAATTATGAAAATTACATTAACATATCTCTTTGAATATTTCATGTGGACAATTAAATTTTTGTTTTGGAATCACTTAATTAAAAATTAGAAAGGTAAACAATATTATGAATTTTTTTTATTTGAAATGAATATAGAAAATCATAAAATTGGATATAAAAAGAATTAAGTGGTCATGATGTCCACAATTTACATTCATATCATGTACATTGAAAAAGAAAATCATTTCACATTTTTAGTAAATAGTTAAATTTTCCAGTTTTTGTAAATGATAAGAATAATCCTTTAAAAAAATTAAAATTATTTCATAGGTGTAGATAAATTTATAGTATCATATGAGAATATTAAAAAATAAAGAAAGAATTTTTGAAAACATACTCATGGAAGGAATATTATTTTTTACTGAACATTTAATTAAATTTATCTTTTCACGAAAACATTATTTTGGTCTCTTTAGTTAATAAAAATAGTGAATGATAGGAAAAGTCAGACTAGAAATCCCTAAACATAAGTTTTCATTACTTAATAATGGATGTCACCAAATGTAAAATAAATTTAAATTTATTATAGATTTATGTAGAAATAATTTAAAAACCTATAGTATCATATAAGTTACAGTTATAATATTTTAAGACCAATTAATAAATAACTCCTTAATAAAATCATCATTTTTGGGTGTTAAATATTTAGCTCATCCTGACAATATCAATTCAATGGTTATGGATAGTATACATTAATCATGGTTCCAACATATCCACCATATTAAGAATGAAATATATATCATATATATTCATTAAATATGTATTCTACCATATATTATATATATTGAAATATGTATTACACCTTTTTCGGAGATGTTAGGTTAAACATACTAGTGAATGTTGTTTCCACTTTTCAATAAATGTTGAAAAAGAAATTTAAATACAAATTTATCATTGTAGAATCATTTTTATATAATATATATTCATGAAATCTATACCTATTAACATCAATGTAATATATAATTAGGCAACAAATCACATCGAAAATTGGAGGTAGTATTCTGCACATACACACAAGAGACATTATCAATTTCAAAGCATTGGGAGTTAAGAGATATAATGAAATATTGAGATTCTGAAACAATAAAAATATTTTAAATAAAATTTTAATAAATTTGACCTATCATAAAAACCATCCATTAAATATGATGCTATGAAAATGAATTAAACCACTACATGGAGATTGTACGTCAAATGTACGCATGCAAAATGTTTTTCCTTTATATATAATGGGATACATGTATATAATTTTTATTTAATCATCAAAAAAATTAATATATTTAAGATACTTAATTAATTATTTTATAATTATTTACATGGATTTATAGGTGTTTTATGGATTAATAAATTTGAAAATACTCAGTTAAGAGTTATACCTATTTTTTGAGAAAACTCTTTTATTTGACACCATAATACATGAAAGGATTGTTTTTCGAAAAAACCAGAAGTTCGATGACACAGGTATAGAAGATATAGTTATAGTAATGTAGGTATTATCCATGATATTAGGATAAAAATGTTGGAGTAATAGGAGAGATGAGGTGACCATTTAGTGGGGAAATCATGGAATTTAAAAAAGTATTAAATTATAATAAATTAACTAGAAAGGAAAAATGAATTCAAATTTATATAATTAAAATATAATATGAGTATGTTTTTAAATAATATCATCTAAAAACTTTTGGATAATTTTTTCATTTTTTACCCTTATTTCATTGTTTTAACCCTCATTAACCCTTTTTACTGTTATTATGATATCAATATTTATTACTCTATAGGAGTCATGAAAGTTGATATAAACAGACTAGTGACCCATTAATTGACCATGTTTTAAATTTTAAACTATATTCCATTATTTCTGATAAATATAATATTTTTATAAAATTTAAATCATTAAATGAAATATGTAGTTTTATAAAATATCATTAATATAAATTTTGGAAATACTTTAAATATTATAGTATAATATGTGTATTACTAATGCGAAATAGTTCTATAATGAGTTGATTAAAATATAATGAATATATAGTATTACTGTTACCATTAAATTAAATTTTTCAGCTATAGATATCATTTTGAACATTATATATTTCCTTTACACCTTTGTTAACTAATATTAACATTAACAGTGACATTGATTTATTTATGTTTGTGGTTTATAATTTTAATTATATGGTAATAAAATGATCATAAATGGACAAGTTATAAAATTTAATAACCTTTATCATCTTATTTTTATTTTTGTATATTTTTTATGATTTTTAAATACTTTTATAGATATTATTTAATGTAAAATACTATGAATAACATTTTAGGAAAGATTCACATAAATTGACATTAAATAAAAAAATAATGAAAATGAATTTGGGTTTAAACAGGTAAAAGATCTCTATTTTTTTATATTAACTTTTGAAATCATGGTCCACATTAATTCTCATCAAATATTTTTTTTACTTTGAAAACTCATTTATATGATGTTACTACTTCTTGCACAAGCATTGTGTCAGTGTTTCGTAAGAATTTATTGTATGTATTTCAGAAATAAAAAAGAAAAAACAAATAAACATCATTAATAAAAATAATATAATTAAGAAAAAAAATTGTATAAAAATTAAATATGTATATTAAATCACATCTATTTCATGAAATCTTATTTATTCTGTTATTTTGAATTTTTCATTCTTGTATAAGCATTGCCGAAAAATTTGGATAATTCATTTCTAATATAACTTAGAAATTAGTATATATACTTCAAGATAATAAATAATATTTTTTATTTTAATGAAATTTGATCGAAAAATACTTCTTACTCAAATATTATTATTAAGATGGAAAATTCTACTTTTTGACTACTATGCAAGAACTTTGTCGACACCAAAACTAATTTAAATATTTATCATGTAATAAATTAAAATTTATATGTTTTAATTTTTTTCCTAATGTTGATAAGTATTATAATAAATTTTCCTTAAATTAGTTTAATAAAATATTATTATATTTAATTATGGGTTATATGGTAATAGATACATTATTTTATAAAATCTATATTTTTTACTATTCACGAAAAATTTAACATCATCATGAAAATATATGAAATTAATCCTAGGAAAAAAGTAAAATTATAAATCCAATAAAACACCATTTAATAAAATCAAATAACTATTTGTGACTAAAATAAATTTTAATATAAAAAATATATTCGTAAATATTTTCCTTAGAAATACTCTATTTTAAACGAAAAATGAACTTATACCAAAATTATTTATAATGTTAACTATTAGGAAATTATTTATATTATTTATAACTGAAGGATTCATATAATATTTATGATAAATTCTAATAATATTGGTTCATTTATAAGAGAAAAAATTATTTTTTTTCCAAAAACATATAGAAACAATATTTTCAATATTCACTAAAAAACTAATCTTTTCAAAAAATTCCAAGAATTACACCCTTAGATAATTTTGATAAGATGATTTAAAAAATAATTCTTAATTTAAAAAATACATTTTTATGTAAATTCCAGAAATTATGTGTCATATTTTCTCAAAAAAATAAAAAAGTATCAATTTTGTTGAAAATATATTTTTGATGAATAAATTAACATTACTAAAATTTCAGTCCTTACATCATAAGAATTAATAAATAATTTTTTTGTAGTAAGACCTTAATATCTATATTTTATAATTTGGTTTATATTATTTATATCTGGAAATGTAAAACCAATTTTGTCTATGAAATTTATATACAATTATTTAATGGATCTTGTATGCTCGATGATGCGTATTGTATACATTACCAAACATTTCATAATTTAAAACCTCATGTTGTTAAATTATCCCACAAATAATAAATTCGACACTCCATTTTTTTGTTTTCTAAAAGTTAAATAATTTTACAAACCATTGGTGAAACACACAACATACAAATGGTTAATAAAACGTTCTTTAAAAATTGGAAGCATGAAAAAAATGTCAACTGAAATAATACTAATGAGGGTTTCTAGAAAATTATAGAATTTATGGGAATAAAATATGTATACATGGAGGATAAAACAGATTCCTAATGACTAATAGATAGTATTAGGAATATGGTTAGGATAATGTTAACGACCATCAAACCATAGATCTGGGAAGGGTGAAAAGAAAATAGATTCATAAAGAATGAATGTAAAAGATTAACATTATTATTTAAATATTCTATTCAAAATGATGATGGATTCATTTATAATAAACATAATGAATAAAATATAAATATAAATAGTTAATTCATATTTGTTTCATAAAAAAAATTTCATCCATTTTTTTCATCAATTAATTTCCCATTCATCTTTTTCCATGAATTGATGAGTAAATTTATTCCATGTATGGAACACTAATATTAACTATTTAGTATCATAATATCCCTAAATAATGAAAATTCATTCATCCTGTATCTATATGTTTATTGATACAAAAAATAATTACCACATTTTTTCCAATAGGGATAAATGATATATATATTTATATATATCATTTATATTAATGTCTAACATTTATCATAAAGCATTCTATATATAGTAAACCATAAAACAGATCCAAAACATGTTTGGATGAGTTAAAAATAAAAACATTTGAAATTAGGCCTATATATTTCCAAAATAAACATAACATTGTTCCCCTAAAAACATAATGTTGCACTTAATGTCATATAAAAAATATCATAATTCCTTGATTCACTCAATACATGCTAGTAACCTAAATATTCATAAAAAATAAATGAAAATATTTTTTCATCCAATACTAAAAATATTATTTAGTCCTAATATAAAATAAAAAACTATTAAATATATTATATAATGGAAAACATATAATAAACTCTGTAAAATATATCATAAAACACTTTTACATTACATAACTAATTAGATCCAGGTTTATCCATACCATCTCATTTTCATTATAAAAAATATTCATCTATTTTTCTCAACAAAACATTATTATATCAACATTGGGCACATGTTATAGGTTATATTTTCCTCAATAATGTGTTTTACCAAAAAAAATATCGCAATACCATTAAATCTATTTTTTAGTTCTTCAATACCATTTAACATATTCTTGAAAATTATTTAAGAAAAACTACTACATAACAATCATTTTATGGTTTATAATTCTTGATTTCCAATAAATAATTTTATTTATAATTCTACTCATCAATAAGTATTACATAAGACATTCCTTGTTATAAGAGTTATTAGTTGTATAATAAAATTGAATTAGTTAATTCCCATGATCCCCACACATAATACATTAAAGTATAAATTCCACCTTAGGTTGAAATTAATTGCCGTAAAAACTCATCTTTTTTACTTAGATATTAATTTTTATATTCCATTAATTTCCAAACATAAACCATATATTATATCTATTTAACATTTCTATAAGTTCTTCTTTATATTTTTGATCATGTGGTAAATCATTCCATTGTTTTTTATGTTATATGTTAAGGTTAATACTCTTAGTCCCATCCATTGAATAAAACCAAGAATCATTGTTTAAAGAATAATACTTAATGTGGAAAACCATATAGTCATTAAAATTCATTGTAATGTAAATAAATAATGAAATCTGTTTCTAAATATATAAAACATTATTATTATACTAAGTCATTCATGTTAGTCATCTATTTCAACCCTTTATAATGGGTTATAATGAAAATTTTAATTAACCCAAGCATATCACCCAAGAGTGTCGAACTAGAGGATTAGTTTGGGTACACACATAGTGCACTAGAATTATGGTTCAGATATACTTGACTAACTAATTTCATGTTTATTTCCACTAGATAAATTTCTTCTAAACTCCATTAATTTATAGTATTCAAATAAGGATATATTTATAGTAAAACTATACAATCTATTCTTTACTAAAAAAATTACTATGACATGGAATACAAAGAATTATCATTTGATTTTTCACCAAATTTCTATAATTATAATATTCAAATATTCATTAATCATTTCCAATGATAGTAAAAATAACAACCCATATTTTTTAAATATATATTACATATTTTTAGATGAGTATTCATTAAATAACATTATTAATCACACAACAACATTAATGGTTTCGTAAATATTGAGACTGGATACACAATCCCATTATTTCATGAATGAAATTCATCATATCCCAATAATATCTTCTTATATAGTAGTCTTTTTAATCATACCCAACCTAAAATTTTACTCCATAACCTAGGAAAATGAATCATAATAAAGTGTAAACTTAGATGACCATTTAGGTAATATAAGGGGGATATCAATGTACAAATTATTATAACTTGAGCAAAAAGGGTTTAAAAACATGAGAATATAATTTCAAAACCATACCTTGAATATAAATGATCATAATTTTGTGACATGACATAAATGATCATATTTTCCAAGACATAGATCATAATGTAATCAATGAGATTGAGAAATAAGATAATAACATTGGCATAAGAGATAAGTTATTTCCATTTACATAACCATACGAGTTCACTTCCATTATAGTTAAGTCCCACTATCGATAATATTATTGTCGATTTGATTCACTCCAAATTTTCTAGAGAATATTCAATCAAAATACTATCAAATTTTATTGGGTTCAATACCGATTTATTAGATAAGGTTCACTCTCAATTCAATCATATTAGATAGATTCCATTAGGAAACTGGGTTCACTCTCCATAACATTCCTTATAGTTTCCTGGGATATCAATATTTACCTACAGTATTAGAGGGATACATAATTTTGATCCCACTCATCACATAATCATAATCGATTCATATGTATTCCACAAGATCACAAAAATTTCATCATATAACCTAACCCATGGAAATTAAAATGGTTTCATAATCATATTGAAAATTCAGAAAATAATAAACCTTGGAAAATAAATGGTTTTCATAATCATACCATAATAATAATCTCTCTTGGGAAAGGATAAGGATTTTATGGTTGGATCTGGTCTTTTGTAAGTAACAAGTAACATCAATGGATTTTATCATAAACAAAAAACCCCTTAAAATATATCCCATTATATTTCTCAAGGTAAATAAACAAATTTCATGTCACATAAAATATTTTTTAAAAATAAAAATAAAAATGAAATTCAATTTCTTTGAAAAAAACCATGAAACGTTTAAATATATGTTTCAAATAACTAAGTAGTAATAACATAGGTAAATTTCATTCATGTTGTGTATGTTAGAGAAATGATACATTTTAAATTCACTATAAAAGGTAAAAATTATATCATTTAAAAAATTATGAAAATATTCCACGAAAAAAATTCTCAAATATTCAATCATGGATAAAAATGACATAAAAATTATAGAAAAATATTTAAAATATTATTGAAAAAAATTAGAAAAAATAGACACAAAAATTGACCAAAGATACAAATAAATTATGTTTCTATTAAAAACATTCATTAAGTCAATTAAGTTCACAAATAGATTTAATTTAGAGGAAAACCTGTAATATATTGAAATGACTGATGATGAATAAATATCATGATTTTTTAAAAGCTATATAATCAAATTTCATCATCAGAAACATAATCATAAACAATCTTGATAAAAAATAATATTGTAACACAAAACCCTTAACACTTTAGTAACATTTCTATTGTTAGACTCATAAAATAATAAAATAATTAAAATAAAAAAAATAATTAAAATAAAAATATTCATCTTATAAAATTATTAATGGGTAATATATACAAAATAATAAATAAATTATTGGTGAATATATCATATATATATCTGAGAAAAAGTGGTCCTACAAATCCACTACCTAAAGTTATACTTTCTCAAAATGTTTTTAACACCATATATATTACATTTAAATTTATTAAAAATAAACATTGAAATCATTATCATAGTTATAGCGTCATATATTTACACTTATAACATTTAAATATACATTAATAAATAATACCTTACTAAAATCGTCGTTTCCATGTGTTAACTATGACATTTGTAAAGAGAATTTTGGTTCGGTCCTTCTATTATTATAACTTAATCTTGGTTAGATCACCTAAATAATTTTAATAAGGAATTAAATAAAATATATATTTATGATATATATATATATATTGAACCATAAAGTATAGAGATAGAAAGGTGAATTAAATCATTCAAAGGAACAAATGTGGTCATTTCCAATGGATTATATGGTATGAAGGTCCATGTAATAGTAAAATACTAAAAAACTAATTATTTTCATATAAAACATGTTTATTAAAAATCCATCAAAATAACCATCAATGAAAGATAATTATAGGAAAACAAATTGCACCTAAATGTGGAGACTGTAAGCCGTACATACACATGACCGATGATTTTTCACTTTTTAATATAGAAAAAGATAGTTAATGGCTATTTAATCATCATAATAAAAATATGTATATTTATGATAATGAATTAATTATTTTATAATTGATACCATGGATTTATGGAAGATATCAGATAAGATCAAATTCAAAATACCCGGTTATAAGTTATACCTATTTATTGGGAAACCTCCATTAGGTTACACCGTAAGCATTTAAAATATTATATTTTTTGAAATAAAAGAAGATATGTGGAATGGGAAAATAATATATGATGATATTGGGGTATGTATTGGGAATGTTAGAATAAATTAATAGAGTAAGGAAGAGAGGAGAAGAGTTTCCCTTTTATAAGTTCAGAGGGTCACTATTATGATTAAAAAATGTATATAACTAATTTAAACTAGATTTCAGAGAAAAATGGTTCCCAAATGAAATAATTTAAATATAAGATGATAATGAGTATTATTTACCACATCCATGGATATTTTTTGGATATGTTTTTCCTCTTACCTCTTAGTTTTGACCATTGTTAACCCTTTTATAAATTATCATGATATCAAAATTTTTTATTCTTATGGGGATGAAATGCTATAATAATAGGACTACTGACCTGATAATTTCCCCTAGGTTATATTTTAAACCATATCCCGTTAAATATTAGATATATAGTATTTTAATAGATTTTAAATCATTAAATAAAATAATATTTTTTTTAAATATCATTTATGACAATTTTGTATGTATAAGAAATATTATAATAAAATATATGAATTACTCAAGTAAAAAGGTTTGAAAATTACATGAATTCAATGATAAGTAAGATAAAGTATTTATAAACTCATCCAATTAATTTTCAATAATAGTTTGTATAATTTTAAATCCTATATTTTGGTTTATCCCTTAGTCAAACAATACTTACAAAGGATAATGACTTTTTAAATGTTAATGGGATATAATTTTAACTAAAATTTAAAACATTTCCGATAAATGGAAATGGAATGATATTTTATATTTATTTTCATTTTTATGGAATTAATGATTTTTAAATAAATTAAAAAAAATATTATTTAATATAAAATACAATAAATGTCATTTTATGATCTATTCTTTAAAATTTAATTTGAAAAAATAAAGAAAATAGTGCAATTATAATATACACATTTAACATAAATATAATTTTTTATATTTATCTATAATTATTTTTTGATAAAATTAAATGAAATTGAAAATAATGTTTTGTATTTATTGAAATAATTTAATTTATTTATCTAATGCTTGCAAAAGCATAAATTCGGTGTTGCATAAGTATTTAGGATAATTATTTCATTATAAAAAATAAAAAAAATCACCTTAAAAAAATTAAATTCCATATTAAATTTAATATTAATTACATATATAGTAACATATTTGACATGGAATCTTATTTAATATATTTTCATCAATTTTTCCACCTTACACAAGCATTGCATAAGAACTTGGATAAGTCACTTGACATATAATTATAAATTTTCTATCTATCCCAAAATATTATTTAGAATAATTAATATTTTATATTAAATATTATCAAGAAATTATTCCTTCTCTAATGTTATCTTTTGGAGTGCATGTTCGACTTTTCTAATGTCACAGTAGTGTTGTATTGGAACTGAAAATGATTTCCATATTTTTCATCAAATAAATTCTAATTTTTATTATTGGAAATATTTATTCAATTTATTTAGATCAAAACTAAATATTACTATCTCCATAATTTTAATAAATTTTTAATGATGTTTATTTTTGGGAGATATCTTGAAAGATATTTTATCTCATAAAAACTGTATTTTTTACTATTCATCAAAAAAAAATTTTTTTTTGAAAAAGTCAAAAAGTCATCCTAGGATAAATATTTAATTATGATTGTTTTTAAAATATCTTCAAATTCAATTCCTATAAGTAACGGAAATATGTTTTAATACGAATTAATAATAAATAAAAAATAATTTTTAGAAAAACATGCATTTTAAAGGCTAAAAATGAACTTAAACCAAAAAATAGGTATGATACTGATTCTGGGTTAATTAATTAGATTACTGTTAATAAATGGTACACATATTAATTTAAAATAAATTAATAATAATAAGTGTATACTTAAATTAAAATAAATTATTTTTTACAAATAACTTTAAAAATTTGAATTTTTACTATTTTTTAAAAATTCAATGCTCTTAGAAAAATCCCAAAATTTCAACATAACATAATTTTGAAGTGATAATTTCAAAAAAAATAACTTAATTTTATCAAATAAATTTTTTAAAAGTTCCATAAATTAATTGCAACATTTTCTATGGTATAGAAATTAGAAATAATTTTCAGGAAAATGTAATTTTGAAGTATAAATTGACTTGACTAAAAAGTGAGTACTTATTTCCTAAGAATTAGTCAAAACAATTTATTGAGTATAACATTTATATATATATATATATATATATATTTCATAATGTGGTTAAAACAATTTCTACAATCCAATATAATGTCTAGATTATATCTATAACATTTATATAACATTATTTAATAGTTCTTTTAAACTTGTAATTTCATGTGGTATATACTATCATACATAATATTTTTGTTAAATCTCATAGTGTTACATTTAGTGATTCTATGTCAACATTTGATACTATCAAAGGTGGGTTTCATTTACTTTAATGATTCAGATAATTTATTAATGGCCTTAGTGAGGGACCTCATATAAGGAAGAGTTGGTCCAAAATTGAGACTTTTCATGATGATAATAGCATGGATTCTTGGATTGGCTCTTGTAATAGAATTATTGAAATACCCATGAATTTTACTCAATTAATTGGTCTCTATCGTGATTTGTTTCATTGTAATTTATAGTAATACTCAGTAATATATAATATTAATTTTATATACTGTGTGGGCCTTTTGTGCAACCTATTTTTTTACCCATTATCATATATTTCTAACTTACCAAATGTAGATCAAGGTAAATCTTAAGGATGTGGAATCCAAAGGTATTTATCAGGACATGTCCTTCACCATGGTTGTCACGACCCGCCCCCCAGGGCCCGAATCGTGACTACCCCAAGCCCGCTTTCCATAGGCCAGGGGCTGGGCACTAGCACCAAAGGCGTAAATCCATATACTATGAATGAATTGCCTTTATAACAGTAAACAAACACAATAGAGTACACAACTGGAAGTAAATCACTAAGTTAAACTGTATACAAAAGACTTTGCTAAAAGTATCGGTGCTGGAAATACAAGCCCAACATTAAAGAACAATACAACTAAAAAGCTAGTACAACTAAAGAAAAGAAGTAAAGAAGCTACTGGGTTGTCCTACGGAATTCCCACCTAATGGGTGGTTACAAATTGGCACCTCATCACCCGATGTCCGTTTTTCAGCTCCATTTACATCTCACCGAGTGGTCCGCCTCCCGGTACCGTCCAGTTTTGCTACACTCTGCCCCGATCAGCACTGTCTGTCGTCTGCAACCAAAAAAACAAGGTGAAGGCATACCCCATGTAGGGGTGAGTACAACGATACTCGGTAGGGACCCCGAGACCCTCAATGTCTCACAATATCCAACAATGATAGACACAAAGTAAAGAAACAATGGATAACCCTTACTTAGGTATATGCCCGTACATATACCTATGTTGTCTAGTAATCCATCTCAATCATGAGTAATACATAAAAGTCATTGACTCATCTCAATCTATGATTTTAGTGATGTAAAGAAGTTCAGATGATTAGTTGTGAAGCTAGATCATCTTATTATGTCAAGAGGCACTACTTCTAACCATATAGAGTCTTACCCACACAGGATCAATAGGAACTAACCCCGGTAATGACCCACAATGGATCTGACCCATATAGGATTGGGATGCACTGACCCACACAAGATCACTGAGTGTTGACCCACACAGGATCTGACCCACATAGGATCGATAGGAATTAAACCCAGTAATGTCCCACACAGGATAGGTATGCACTGAGCCACACATGATCACTGAGCACTGACCCACACAAAATCCGACCCATACAGGATCAGTATGCCTTGACCCACACAAGATCACTGAGCACTGACCTCTGTATGATCTATCTCTAACCTCCGCCTCACTATCATCCACTGGATTCCTTGCACCCGAAGTGCTCGAGTTCCATCAAATGTTCCATCGAGATATTGGTTGTACCTCAACCACCAATACACTCTACAAAGGATCAACCCAAAGAGTTTCCATATCTTAGGGGTTCCAACGTGATAGAGGGTGCGTCAATCGGATGACCGGTCTGTGAGTTATTGGCATTTCCGTTACAGGTGCCCAGTATGTTTTTAGGTTCAATCCAACCCGACCATACTCCAGCTATTTCCAAACCTCATGTGGGGTATTCAAAAGAATTTTTTTTCTCCATTTATTTGCTCACCGTAGGCGGTTTTTCAATCAAACACCCATAGCCCATGATATGGGCGAAAATGTGTAAACTGGCCAAACAGGTCCAGGTCCGGTCCGACCAAGTCGGATCGACCCGGACCCACCCGGACTGGACCGTGGTGTGACCCAGACTGCGGGTCCAATCCAGTATGAAGAAGTTGCCCGACCGAGGGTGGCCCATCAAGGGGGAGCCCGGCCGAGGGTGGCCCGACAGACCGGTCGGCCTGGCGACCCGGCAGCCCGCCAGGGGTCCGCCTAAGCCGCGGCTAGAGTGCATCGCGCATCCCCTGGCTCTTGAACGGCTCTGTAATTCGGTTGGTGCTCCAACCGGTGCTAGGTGGCACCGGCCCAGCACACGCTGGACCCGATGAGGTCCCACTCCTCCCGGCTGGACGAGCGGCCAGCCGCTCTGGCTCCACGGTGGCTGGCCCTGCCAGTTGCAATTGCACCTGCACCGCGGCACGACATTCCCACGGATTTTCTGCCCTCCGCATGGCCTGACGGCACCGTTCCACCACCGTAGCGGCCTGACCTGGCCATGGGCTTCAGCTCCTCAGTGCGGCCAGCCCGCCCGGCCGCCTCGGCTCCTCTGCCGAGGCCTGACATGGCCGTGACTCTCCATCCGCGTGGCACGATGATACCGCGCCCTCTTGGCGACCCGGCGGCCTTGCGCCACCAGTTTCTTCACGATCCTCTCCACCATCAACAAATAATAACAACCAATGGGGGAGGGTCAGGCCATGTTCGTGTGGTCGGAGCCCTCCTCATCATGGAAATAACATTTGGCATTTCATAATCCATAAATTTGAACGACAAAGAATGGAGGATAAAACTCATATATAAAATAACTCAAATCCCACTACCTCAGGTTAGGTTATCATTGACAGAGTCTCGGTAAGGTGGATGTCATTCCCTTGACATCGAGAAATGTCAGGGGTAGGAGACCAAGGAAGAAGCATCATCAGCATTATTCATGGTCGACTCCTTCTCTTTTGACTCAGTCGAAGATCAAAGGTGAAGTTCATTGTTTTTCGGTGATTCTTCGTTGGAAGGATGATATTCTTCCTGGTTTCTCCATGCCCTCTCTCAATCTCCACCAAAAGATTATTCCAACAACAAAAATAATAGACTCACTATTATTTTAATGGTGGGAAGGAATTCAAAAGATTTCAAAAATTAATTAATTGAAGCCATTAATTAATTTTTGGGTGAAATGTAACCATTATGGGGATGTTCAAGAGTTACCCCATTTTTGGGGAGTTCAAGGGGTTAAAGCCCGTGTGGGCCCCACCTCTTTGATTACAAGAGGTGTAAAACATTCTGTGGGCCCCGCTAAATAATATCCTCCCAAGGGAGGTTATATGCAGGTGGGTACCACCTTTAACCTCCACATGGAGGTTTTAACC
Source organism: Viscum album (assembly GCA_963277665.1). Lineage (NCBI taxonomy): Eukaryota > Viridiplantae > Streptophyta > Magnoliopsida > Santalales > Viscaceae > Viscum > Viscum album. The sequence continues at coordinate 2,076,429,096 of OY728143.1, read as the reverse complement.
ACCAACAAATGAAAATATCACACCTTATTTTTATTTAATTTTATTTAAAAACACCAAAAACTAAATTCCATTCACGTTAGAATGAAACTAAGATGATGGTCTCACTAAGCAATCACCAATGCTGTGAGTTCAACTCTGCCCTCATATTTAAATTTCATGCACCAGTTCAAATGTTATAAAATCTCTCTCGTACGTTTACTAAACGTACCAAAAAGAAAGTTCGGAAAATTATTATCAGTCACCCTCAACCCACGCCGATCTAGGTTAGGCACTGCCTAGGTGAATCACGCCCCAATGAACCCAATGGAAATCTCATATTTTCAATACGAGTTACCGTTTATAAGTTATGAATATTACAATAAAATAATTCACACTTAATTATTATTTTTTCATCCAAAAAAAAACTTTATGTGGTGGCCCTCATCGACCCATGTTAGTATCTTCATAAAGAAAGCCTACCCTCATGAGTTCAGTGGTGGTATCATATTTTTAATCCGAGTTACCATTTGTGATTTATAACCATTTTAGAAATAAAATAATTTATTTAATTATTTTGTTTACGATTATGCCATTTTTGGGTTTCCTAACAGCATGCATGTGTCGACTAATCTTAATTCATGCCAAGGGTAAACATGATATCCTTAGTGCAACGGTGCCCTCATATTTTTTATCTGAGTTACTATTAATGATTTTTTTTGCTTTTTTGAGAAAACTTCTTATGTGCATTAACTTAAGCTTTACAAAATCTTCAACGGATCATTCTAGGCAGTCCGTGACTCGGAATCGCGTGCCATCAGATTTCGCAAAGTCGTAAAAATCCCATGAATTTAAGAAAAAATATTTTCCACGGAATATCTAGGTCATTACATTAACCACTATTTAGGGCTTTACATCCCCAAAAGCAACAACTCACAACAATGGGGGCAAGGGGGGGTACTGAGCACGCATCTGAGCCTCCTGCTCCCCATGTTCTCTCCTAGAGTATCTCGTTCTTCCATTGAACGCACACCAGAGGTAACAATCGTAAATGAAGGACCCTCTCCTATCGATTCACAATCTCTACTAGAACCTCCATTACAGATCCCCCATCGTCAAAATCCTGCTCTCCATAGTTGATGATGTGGGAACGGTCGTTCATGTACCTCCTTAGCTGGGATACGTGGAAGACGTTGTGCACCTGGTGTAACTGCGGTGGAAGAGATAAGAAGTATGCCACCTTGACAACTCTTTTGAGGACCTGAAATAGACCGATGAACCTCGGAGATAACTTTCCTCCTCAGACGAATACTTTTAGACCACGTCGAGGTGAGACCCATAGAAAGATGTGGTCTCCATCCTCAAACACCAGAGGTCTCCATATCCTTTCAGCATACGACTTTTGTCTGCTCTATGCAGTCTTCATCCTCTCCTGGATGACCTGCACCATCTCTGTGGTAGATCATACCATCTCTATTCAGTAGGAAGTGGGACGAGTTGGTGAGTCAGTGGATGATTACCCAAATAGAGACATGTCCCCTAGACGTACGTGGAAGACCTGTCACGAAGTCCATGGATATCTCATTCCTCATCCTCTTTGAGACCTCTAAAGGCAGAACCAAGACTACTGGTACTTGATGCTCTGCCATCACTTGCTGATAAGTGAGGCATCGAGAGACAAACTCTGATATCTCTTTCTTCATACCTGGCCACCAGTGCTATCTTCTAAGTTCCTGGTCAATCTTCACCACACCTAGATGTACCGCAAGAGGGGATTTGTGGAAATCCATCAACACTCCTCCTGATGTGCTACTGGTACCATGGTACATTCTCTGAAGAGAATAACATGCTCCCCAGCTTCATAAAATCCATCAAGTGCCTGCCCTATGGATATCTGGGCATGTCGTGCCTCACAGTCAGCGTCTCCACGTTGCGCCTCCCTGACTCACTGAAGAAGTGAGGGAGTGACTATAAGATACTGTAGAGAGGGTACTCTATTTCTATCCACAAAGGATATATGTAAGGTTGCCAGCTGCTCTGTCACCCCTCCTAGTAGCTGTATTATAGACCTCATGCTGAGTGTATTTGAAACAATGTTCCCCTTCCCATGAGTATAGACTATCTCGATGTCATAGTCCTGGAGGAATTCAAGCAATCACTGCTATCTTGGGTTCATTTCCTTCTGGGATAATATATACTTGAGACTATTGTGATCAGAGTACAAGGTAAAACTTTCACCTATAAGATAGTGCTACCACATCTTCAAGGCGAAGACTGCTGCTGCTAACTCTTGGTCATGGGTAGCATAGTTCAGCTCATCGTGTCTCAGCTACTGAGAACCATATGTGATAACTTCTCACCCTTGCATCAGGACGCACCCATGTCCAGTCCCAGATGCGTTTCATTAGACTATGTACCCTGCGCCTTCTTCTAGAAGCCTCAAGATGGGGGTACTAGCCAGCCTCTGCTTCATCTCCTGAAAGCTCTTCTGGTATCTCTCCGATCACACGAAGGGTTTCCCCTTCTTCTTCAATTCTTATAGTAGTGATGAAACTTTGGTGAATTATGGAATGAACCTCCAGTAGTATCCATCCAAAGAAGACGTCCCTCCCCCTTGGGGAGGGGGGGGGGGTAATCCTAGAAACATCTTTTGAGAAGATTTCCCCACGTTGTGTAACTCATTTTTGGAACTGAAAACTAAAAACTCATCCTCCCACGAGTGTAAGGATGGCTGACTCAATAGTGATCAGCTGCACCCTCCAATGTATGAGTTTAGTCTGTGCTAATTGGGTTCCCTTTTTTGCTGACTAAGGAATACCTCATCACAACATTGTAGATAAACCATAACCTTTTTTCTTAATACAATCAATCTATGTATGAACTGTGGTTTCCTAGTATATACCAAAAATAAAGTCGCAAGGCCTCGCCACTGCCACCAAGTGGTTCCATCCAAAACTCTCACCTCTAGGGTCAGATCACACCATCGACATAAGTGTGATTATCGAGTCTCCTCCCAAAGGTATCTCCAGACGTGAGGGTCAAGTCAACGGTTTAACTGGAAACTCTAGGTCTAGGACAATATTCGTGGAAGGAATGAATTATTGGTACCTATCTATATTGATACGACAGCTAGTAGTAGACACAGTGTGTACCTCCAATCATTCCAAGAGCCCTTGGGTCACACTCCTTGACAACATGCAGCTACTCTCTTCCCATGCCCTCCAGCTCCCTGAGCCTGGTGGGATACAAAAAAAGGGGGCTGTTGTAACATGTCGAAATGTACACCACCACATGCTGCTCTCCTAGCTCTGCTTCAATGTATGATGATATACATATTCATCTATCTTTAATACTTCATCTTTTCGAAGCAGTTTTTTGTGCCCAAGTCTTTGATGCTGGCACTGGTTTTCTTCTTTCCCACTACTAACATTCCATGGATATATCTGCTCAGCCAATGAACATTCAACCACAAAGGTTCTATCTAGCATCCTAATAAAAATAGGAATGCATGGAGGAAAAATTGCTAGCTTGGATGTACCTAAACACACCTCACTCAGAGGTCCATGCTCTGAAGCACTGATTGTATCGTATTCATCAAGTACCAGGAATGATTGATACGCCTCGATGAATACTCAGCTACCGAAATGTCGTCCTGCCGAAGTTGTAGAAGTTGTAGAGAACTCTTAGCCACCTCCTCAGGACAGTGCTCAACCACCTATAAGTCGGGTTCACCTCAAAACCAGAGGGGAATGTGATGTTGAAACAGGTGTAAGGCACTAACCCTACAAGTGTCATCTACTGGTACCTACAGTTGAAACTCCTGACCGACAGACAATGATATAGTTGACACACTACCTAAAGGTACAATATCAGGAAACGGTCCACATACTGAAGCCTCATCACCATGTGGACCAACCTCATGGTCACTAACTTGGAAACACTGGTAGCTATGATAACCATCCTATCTACTGGTGTCTCAAATATACAGAAAACTCCAGTAATCACCACCAGCCAGCCCTCGGCTACATCAGAATGTGTCTCACATCGAAACCTCAGAGGCCTCTGGGGCTATAACTCATATGATCTCTCTATTTCAGCGTGCATTGTACGCCAGTGTGGCTGGTGGTAGCTACTTCCCTATGTGTGGTGGTGGTTCTAGTACATCACCTGATGGTGCCAACATTGTAATAGGGCCCTACACCAGAACCTCGTCACTCGGTGGGCCATCATCGTGTACTCTCTCAGAACTCGAACTGGATTTCTCTGTGGAGGAATCCTGAACAGATGCGACACTGTCAAAAGATAATAACTGGTGAGCTAACCTGGTTGATCTAACTTAAAGAAAACTTTTGAAAACACACACAATCAGTGTTTTCATGCACCGAGTCGGAAATAAATAGTCAGGGTCCTGGTGTATTGATATTTCGGCCGCCACGCCAACACTAGAATCCCTGAACTGATAAATGAACTCACTACACATAACACTAATACATCACAGAAAAGATCAGAGTCTGAGGTTCTTTAGTATAACTGACTCCTCTAATACCAATTTGTCAGGACCCATCCCCCAGGGCCTGTATCGTGACTACCCCATGCCTGCCTTCCATAGGCCAGAGGCTGACGACTAGTACCAAAGGCATAAATCCCTAAACTAGGAAGGCATTTCATTTATAACAGCAATAAAACACAACATAGTACGCAAATGGAAGTAAATCACTAAATAAAACTATATAAAAAAGAGTGTACTGAAATTAATGGGGCCGAAAATACAAGACAAATAGTAAATTACAACACAACTGAAAAGATAGTACAACTGAAGAAAAGAAGTAAAGCAGCTAATAGGTCATCCTCCAGTATTCTAACTTTTAAGGTGGGTAGAGATGGACACCTCATCACCACACGTCCTTCTGTCCAATCTGTGTACATCTCATAGAGTGGTACACCTCTGGGTACAGTCCAGTTCTGCTTCTCTCTGCCCCGATCATCACTGTCCGTCGTCTGCAACCAACACAATGAGGTGTGGGTATAGCCTATGCAGGAGTGAGTATAACGATATTTAGTAGGGACCCATAGCCCCTCAAGGTCTCCCAATATCCAAAAGGATAGCCACAAAGAATTAAAAAAACAGATAACCCTTACTTATGTATATACCCATACATATACCTATGTTGTCTAGTAACCCATCTCAATCATGAGGAAAACACGAAAGTCATTGACTCAGATCAAACAAGGATTTAAGTGAAGTAAATAAGATTATATGATTAGCTGTGAAGCTAGATCATCTTATTCTATCAAGAGGCACTGCTTCTGACCATACATTATCTAACCCACATAACATCAATAGGAACTAACCCCCGCAATGACCAAACAAGATCTGACCCACAATAGATCGGTATGCACTGACCCACACATGATCACAGAGCGCTGACCCAAACAGGATCTAACCCACATATTATTGATAGGAACTAACTCTCGTAATGACCAACATAGGATCTGACCCACACTGGATCGGTATGCGCTGACACACACAAGATCACTGAGCACTTAGCCACATAGGATCGGTATGCGCTGACCCACAGAAGATCAGTGAGCGCTGACCTACATATGATATGTCTCCAACCTCCACCTCACTATCAGCCATTGGATTCCTTGAAACCAGAGCGCTCGAGTTCTAAAGAATATGCCACCAAAAAATCGGTTGTATCTTGACCGTCATGTCATAACTGTTCCAATGTGACAGACGGTGCATCAATCAGATGCCTGGTATGTCAGTTATTGGCATTTCTGTTCAAGGGGCCCGATTGGTTTTTAGGTTCAAACCAACCCTATCATACTTCAGCTGTGTACAAACCTCAAGTGCGGTATTCCAAAAGAACCATCTCGCTCCATGCCTTCCATATCCATAGGTGGTTTGTCAATTGGACACCCATATCACAAGATATGGGCGGAAAGGTGTAACCTGGCCAAACAGGTCCGGGTCCGGTCCGAGAAAGTCATACCAACCCGGCCCGACCGGCATGGACCTGGGTCTGACCCGGTCAGCTGGTCCGATCCGGTCCAAGGAAGTGGCCCGACCGAGGGGGGCCCAGATTGGGGTGGTCCGACATGGGTTCGCCTAAGCTGCTACCAGGGAGTAGCGTGAACCCCTGGCTCCCGAAAGGCACTACCATTCTGGTGGTTCTCCAACTGGTACCAGGTGGCACCGGTCCAACACACGCCAGACGAGACATGGTCCTGTTCCTCCCAAATGGCCGAGCAGCCCGCCGCTCTGGCTCTACAGTGGTCATCCCGACCGGCCACCACTGCAACTGCACTGTAGCGCGACGACGCCACGGTTTTGATGCCCTCCACATAGCATGACTGCGCCGTGCCACCACTGCCGCAGCCCGACCTGGTCGAGGCCTTCAATTATTCTGCAAGGTCTGCCCGGCCAGCTTCCACAGCTCCTCCTCCGTGGCGCGACGGCGCCATGGTTAGGCTTCACCGAGCGGTGTGACGGTGCCACGCCTCCTCTGCCCCGGCACGACATGGCCGCGACTCACCTTCTGTATGGAACGATGATGCCGCACCCTCTTCGTGACCCGACGGCCCAGCACCACCAGTTTCTTCGTGATCCGCTCCACCATAAACAAATAAGAACAACCAATGGGGTAGGTTCGGTCCATGATCGTGCGACCCAAGCTCTCCTCATCATGGTGATAACATTTTTCATTTCATAATCCCGAAATTTGAACAATAAAAAATGGAGGTTAAAACTCATATATAAAATAACTCAAATCCTACTACCTCAGGGTTCGGTGATCGTTGATGGAGTCGCGGTAAGGAGGACATCGTTCTGTTGACATTGAGAAGCGTCAGGGGTAGGAGACCGAGGAATAACCGTTATCGGTGTTCATCACGGTCAACTCCTTCTCTTTTGATTTGGTCGAAGATCAAAGGATAAGTTCGCCATTCTTCGGTCTTTATTCGTTGGAAGGATGAAGTTCTTCATGATTTCTCCAACCCCTCTCTCAATGTCCACCAAAAGATTATGCCAACACAAAAAATAAAAGACACACTATTATTTTAATGATGGGAAATAATTAAGAAGATTTCAAAAATTAATTAATTGAATCCATTAATTAATTATTGGGTGAATTGGCACCATTATGGGGAAGTTCAAGAGTTCCCCCATTTATGGGGTGTTCAAGGGGTTAAATCCCATGTGGGCCCCACCACTTTGATTAAAAGAGGTGTTAAACATTGGGTGGGCCACACCAAATAATATCCTCCCAAGGGAGGTTATGTTTGGGTGGGTACCACCTCAAACCTCCACTTGGAGGTTTTAACCACCAACAAATAAAAATAAGCACACCTTATTTTTATTTAATTTTATTTAAAAACCCCAAAAACTAACTTCCATTCACTTAAGAACACAACTACGGCAAAGGTCTCACTATGCAATCACTGAATTTATGAGTTCAACGGTGCACTCATATTTCAATTTCGAGCACTGGCTCAAAAGCTATAAAATCACACTCGTACGTTTACTGAACGTATCCGAAAAAAAGTTCAGAAAATCATTATCAGTCACCCTCAACCCGCGCCGATCGAGGTTAAGAACTTCCTAGGTGAATCCTGCCCCAAAGAACCCAACAATACTCTTATAATTTCAATCTGAGTTACCATTTACATGTTATGAATTTTAATATAAAATAATTGACAATTAATTATTTTAATTGCGGCCAAAAACTAGCTTTCTCTGGTGGCTCTCGCCGACCCAATTTACTATCTTTTTAAGGAAAGCATACCCTCATGAGTTCAGCAGTGGTTTTGGATTTTTAATCTGAGTTACCGTTTGTGTGTTATAAGAATTTGAAAAATAAATTAATTTATTTACGATTATTCCATTTTTGGGTTTCCTCACAGGAGGCCCATGCCGACTAATCTTATGTCACGCCAGGGGTTAACTTGTCATCCTGAGCGCAACGGTTCCCTTGTATTTCTGATCTGAGTTACCGTTTAAGAGTTATTCGACTTTTCAGGAAAACTGCTTACGTGCGTTAACAGAAGCTTAACAAAATCTTCGACAGATCATTTCGTGCACTCAGGGCCTCGGAATCGCCCGCCGTCATATTTCACGGACTCGTAAAAATCCAATGAATTTATGAAAATAAAATTCCACGGAATTTTTGGGTCATTAAAATGGTATGAATCTATCTTTGTCACTAAAAATGCAGATAGTATCCTTCATCATTTTGTGATTACTAGAAGCTGAACTAGGTGATAGTGAAAAATTGTTATCCATTTCCCAGGATCAATGATAATTTCTATCTGTAATGAGGATACTATAAGATATATATGATTTATGATTAATCTAGCTATCTGAAGTTTCAAATTAAAGATGAGGTGATCCATATGATTTTATTTTAGGGAATGAACAATCTATACTCGCAATTAATAATGTCTTTTGTATTAAATTATTCTTTAGTAGTGTTCATGCATCTCATAAAAAATATCTTCCATGCATATCTATAATTTTTCATCATGGTTATTGTTGATGAAAGAGTTATGTAATCATAGAACCCTTAGTATTATGAAAAAAATAATAATAAATTCATGAGTATTCTTTACACACATCAAATTTATGAAAAGATATCGATTTTTGAATTTTGAATTTTGTATGTGAATTTTTTATATATTGTAGTGCTTGAGAAATGTATATTCATGGACATATAGAAGTTTATGGTTGTGATATCCTTGACACATCCTTGGATTGTGTTTGGGATCAGTATATTCCTTGTTTTACAAGTATTTTACTAAACTTTTATATAGTACATCACTCATTATCAAAACATATGATTTTGACCATGAAGAAGTGATTTAATTTGTTATAGTTTGAAAAATGTGAAGAGTAATTTTCTAAACTGACGATGTGGAGGAAAACCTCACTTATACTACTACATATTGAGTCTATAATAATTTATTATTTTTATTAAAATTTATTATGTAGTATAGTGGGAGTTTTACAGATGTTAAAGGAGAAGGAAGTAGCATATAGGTATTTTTAGTTATGAACTAATTAGTAGAACTACCATACATATGACTTGGATATGCTAGTCGTGGTCCATTAAATGATGTGTTGGGGATTCTATCTATGGGGTGATATGTTTTTTTAACACTAATTTAATGTCCATCATTATATCTTCAAATAATGTGACCTTAATCAGAGGATGTGGTGTTGTGTAGTGCATCTATAGATGTTTGAAATTGAGATGGATTAGGCACATGCTAAGCGTAATGTCATAATAAATGTATTATATTTAACATATTGGTTGCTACAAGCCATGGTGAGTGTCCTTATAAAGAGAAATGGACCCTAATAAGCTTATTGATTTACTTGAGGATGTATTCTTCTGAGGGTGAGTGATGGATGTAATGTGCTCTATTAGTGGTCACATCTACTCTAGCAGACTAGGTAATGTAAAAATAGGAGAAATATACAGAGTGTTCATTGAAGAGAGTGCTTCTAGAAGGTGATGACCTAATACCCTAGTATTCATTAAAAAATTATTATATAATACTGGTACATGGGAGAGTTTTAGTACATGCTTCAATCAAGGATGATGTGATGGGAGACTTCCATACCTATAGTTTTGTGGTACAACCTCGATTGAAAAATATGTATAATGTCTTTAGGTGATTTTTTTCGTTTTCATGGATGAAGTCGGACATATCTAGGTTTGGTTATTTATGCCTTTCCAATAAGAGAGTTATGGTTGAGCATAAAAAACTTGGTAGCCTACTCCATCAACTTCTAATTACCATGTTTATATTGGAGGATTTCATAATAAACATTGTGAAGAGTCTATCCAAGTCACTAAGGATCTATGATAAAATTTGGGTAATTTCAAATTAGTAAACAGAGATTTATAATTTCATACTAATCCTTGGGACTCAGTATTTATATGATTTGGGGATTATTTATATCTATGAGATGATATGCTTTCATCTATTTCCCTTGAGAATACTACCTTATATATATATATATATATGCATTTTTCATGTTGCGGTTTTTGTACGTAATTTAGAAGAACATTGGGAATCAGATGTTATTGATAATAGTGTATGACACTCATATATTTAGATATTCAAAGATGATGATTAAAATAATGTTATTTATTCTTGAAGATTTCATCATTGACTTTGCAAGAAGTTTTTGATATTCATATATTATTCCTTGACTTTATATAAAACAATAGTTACTAGTATTTGATTCAAATGGAACTAAAGGAGCCTCTTTATGAATGGACATTTATTTCACTAATTTGTTTCCATGAGGTGGGTGAGGTTGCAGTTACGGAGCCCACCATGGTATAGGAGGCCTCAAAGAGAGTGATTATTATTTAAGAGTTTGATCATAGATCAGTGTTGTTAGAAGTCATACACTAACCACATGATGATAACTTAGAGTTTTCTCTATGTCATGAGGCCTCTCTAAGAGTGAATCCTCATTTAGGTCATCAATATTTATGGAATAAGGGAAATCTAGAGAATCTGAAACATTAGATCCTATAAGATCATTGGGCACATCATTTTAGTGCCATAATATCTGAATATACATTATTTCTATTGATGTTTTCATGAAATTTTTCATGTGTCATGGCTTTAGAAGTACAATTTTTATCTTGAGTGTGTTAACTAATACATGGATGTTGAGAAAGTTCTTGATGCATCTAATGAAGAGTCCTCAATGAAAATAATAAACTAGAGTGATAAATTCAAATTAGAGAAAAATTTATGAGTTTTCAAGATCTTGTGGTGACATGCGGTGATATTGGTGGACACTTAAGAGCATAAGGCTAATATTTAGGTATGTTGTCGAATGTATTTTGAGTAGGAATACTAAGGAAGCTTCTTAGTGATTATATGGGAAAATATGGGGCCATTTTGATATTTGAAGTATATTTTTCAAATATTTAAAGTCTTTTTTCCTTCTTCTCTAATGATTTTTTTGAGTTGATCCATGTTGTTTAAATTATTTTGTGAATAAGATGATTAAAAGTGAGGATAAGGACTATTATAACCAAACAAATGTACACCATCCCACATTGGATGTTTATATGTCATAGTAGTATAGTCAAATTGAGGCAAATTTGTAGTTGAAAGCAATATGTCATGGTGATGTAGAATGATGAAGGTCTCGCTATATCTATCACCATGGAAGGATATTCATGAAACGTAGTCCATGATCACATAAACCATGCCATAGATCCTTCTATACATTAGTAATATATTGTAAAATAGATTATTGGTCTTTATGAGTTATTATTTTTAATAGATATTACATCCTTGAATTGAGAAATATTTTTTGATTTTTATAATGGTGTACTAATGGGGTGTTTTCACGTGGATTAGATCTCCTATTATTCCCTACATATACCAATATTTCTTATCTCTTTTCAAGAATTAATTTATGTTAATTTTGATGGACTAAAAAATAGACACATTGTCATAGTACTTCTCTATACAGAAGAGAAGTTAATGAATTCATGAAATAATATACCATGGTTATCCCTTTATGAATTTTTATGTAGAATTTATATAAATTATATTCCATAGTTGTTCATCCTACATAATGGTTGTTACATGTCACTGCTTCTCTATTCCATAGAATCGATTTCCTATTTCATGGTGTTTTATTATATACTCCTCCCTACCATAGATCCCTTCATACATCATGGTTCCTTCTAGGACATTGTTGGGAGTTTTCATCCATCTTTACCATTCTAGGAGTGACGTTATTTTCTTCTTCTATATAGACATGAAGTCTTCCATTTATGGAGATTGCCTTTGGGTAAGAATTCATTCTATAAATTTTATATTATTCTTTTTCCTTTCTTTAAAAACATTTTAACCTAGGTTATAACATAATCTATGAGTTCTTGGAGGGTAAAAAAATTTGGTTCGTGTGATATAATGACTCGGGTGATGAAACCCTTGATAAACCTTAATGTTGTGTTTTAGAAACCTGGCTTAGGAAGTTCATCTCCTTTTGGATATTTCATTTATTAATATTTACATGGTAAATAGTTTGTGTTTTCATGTGTATTTTATCATTCTCTATTATGTTACATATGTGTTTTTTTGTATCATGTGAGACCTGTTATGATATTTTGATTCCACAAGTATAGATAGAGTAGATTATTTACATGATCGATTGTTATCACATGTTGAAATGTGTTAATACTAAATTATCATGATGATACGTTATATTTTTCATTGTATGAACTAAAATACAATATTTTTTGCCATTCCATTGAGGTTGATAGGGATACATGATATAGGTGGAAAATTTTGTAATTTTTATCCCTTAGAGTGGTAGTGTTCATAACAACATTCATGTTTTCACTAAGGTTCAATGTGTATTCATTCTTCAAGAGAATACATGATTAAGGTATTCACATGTTTGTAATTTGACCACCAAGATATATCTTATGATATATTGGGAATAAATGATGGCATTCACATGAGTTTTATGTGACATTTCATGTAATCATTTTCATTATACTATGAGCTTGGACCAAAGTATTTTAGACAAGCCTAAAGATTGGAATGGATTATTTTGGACACAAGTTATTATTGTTTAAGGCTAGAACATTCTTCGATATTATTGATGGAATGTCATAATGATGGAAAAGAACAACCGGCAGGACGGGCGACAACCTGTCGTGTCGTACAAGGATGCGGGAATCGAACCCACAACCGAAGTGCGACAGGCCTTTATCGCCTACCACTGGACTACATGAAGTCCCTGGTTAGTAGAAACAAGTTTTATTTTATTAAGCGGTATGATATATGAAGTATAAGTTCATTTTTGGAATCGTATTTGATTAAACTCACCATAGATGGACTTATGTGTATTTGATAACTTTTGCTAACCGTGTGTTTGAAACAGATGGAATGACCCATCATTCTATCACATGATCTGTTAACACTTCACGAATAACAAATTCAACTTCATTTATTTAAGAGATGAAGTGGAAAGTTGTTCAAATCACGAAAAATAGTGAGATTGTACCAAAATCAAGAAATTATTTCTTCTAATTCAAAATTTTCAACTTTTGGGAAATGATATTGAAAACCAAAAATGGTGTCCTAGTGCTCTAATATCTGATGAATCAGATGGTACCCTAGATCATCACAAATTTATGGCTTTGTGATTGTTGGCTTTTTCATAGCCATGTCCTCTACCACACTCCATCAGAACTTGATGGTTAGATTTTTCTTCCATATCCTTATTTTCACCTATGTTCTCCTATGTGGAAACCCAGTGATTAGTTAATTTGGATAACTATTATGTTGCCTAAGTTAGTTTTTAAAGTTATGTTTTGGTATTTCATTTTACGATGTGTGTTGCAATTAAAGAAAATTTCAAGTAGAAAACCATGTATAACCCTGATGAATTTCGAGGGCGAAATTCATTTTAAGGGGGGTAGAATGTAACAACCTGATATTTTATGTTAAGTATTATTTTTAATATATTTGTTTCATGTGATTTATGCTATAACAAGATTATCTTGTGCTATACGCCACTCTGTATTAGCTTAAAGTATACACAACACTATTCTTAGATTGTGTTACACACAATTTCAAGTTCGTTTTTTAATAGTCATTCTACGCAACATTGAGTGTATATATATATATATATATATATTCAATGTATATATGAAATACAGATGGGATTCTGTTATATGAAACAATGAAGGATTCTTGCACAACACGCAACCCTGACATGGCTTTCATTACACGCAATCGCGACTTTCCTCGATAGCATGTGTTGTAAGCAATATTAGGTTTCACTAAACAATGCTATATGGTTATAATATTATTATGAACTAGCAGTTATGAATATTATTAACTAAATTTTTTATTTTATAACATTATTATTCATCTTACACATTTTCTAGAAAATGGTATGAGAACAAAATAAATTTTTTCAGGTAAAATAAGTATTTTTAAAAAAATGCAGTTTTGCCGCCTTTTGATGGTGCACCCATTTTAAATATAATTTTTTAAAAGTTTATAAGTTAAATTTAATAAAATAAACATTTTTATTTGAATCAGGATATAAAAATTTACATTGTATTAATTTTTGATATTTTTCTGATAACTTTTATATTTTAATGAATAGTAAAAACACACTATATTTTAATTAAAAACAACATTTTTCATCGTAATAAATTATATGGTTAAATTATAATATTTAATGGTTTTCAAGTATAAATAGAATATATTTTTACCATCTAATATAAATTATGTCATTAGCATTGATTTTACATTGAATTCGTAGGTGAAATCAATTCAATCTTTTGCAATGTTTTAAGCAAAAACCCATTTTCACTCGACAATGAGATTAATTTTAATTTAATTTCTGCAACTTCTGTGTATTTAATTTGAAAAAATGGATTCCATATTTGGAATCAGTGGGTCCAAATTATGTTAATATGATACTTTTTATTTTTGGGGATAATGAATAGTAACTACGGTAAATTTTATTTACCATAGTTAAAGATAAATCGGGTAATTAAGGGTAAATATAATATTATAAAAATACCCTAACACATGAAAAAATTCTATTGGATGGCTAAAATTCGACCCATATCACCTAAGGGTCGTATTAGATTCATTTTATGGACTTTTGACCATAAATAATAATTTAATTATTATTTAAACCAAAGGAAGTGACAACATGTCACTCTCTTAAATCTTATAAGTATAATAAATTTAATTTAGTGATAAACTTCATAAAACTTCGAACATGAATAGTATCCATAAATCTAATAAAATTATCTAAATCATGATAATTTATTTAGAATTTTTAAGGATTAAATTATTTTCATTAATGGTGATACATTAATGATGGAGAAATTATTTATTAAGTGAATAATATGTAATATAGTTTTTATTGGAATAATAATACCCATTAAAAGGCTCACAAACCCGACCAAAACTTATTTATAGTGTATATATATTCCATAATCATCCAATTACATAATATATGACCGTTTGGAGTATTATAAAAGTGATTATGACAATAATATTATTTTATTTTATATGATGTCAATGTTTTCACTTTCATAATTTAATAAATATAACATTTTAAAATTTGGGTGTTTTAGAAGATAAATCCTACTTAATTTATTCTTATGAAATATGTAAGATTTATCGTGATACTAGTATTTTTTTTAATTTTTATGCAACAAATATGTATATTTAATAATTATAGAAAAATGATGTAGTAATTATTTTATTTAAAACTATATCAAATAAATGGTATTACGAATAGTAAAATAAATATTATATGAACTATTTAACGTTCTCTACTAATAATCTTGATTCCTATGACATGTTAAGAACCTATTAAATATTTTATTTCGAATATATCCTCTGTTTGGATTTTATTAAAATTCAAATAAATGAATAGTGTCAAAATTGAAAATATTGTTATTTTACAAAAATGACATATTATTAAATTGTTCAAAAATCCCAAAAAATATTTAAAAATTATAAATTGAAATTTATATAGTCGGAAATGTCATAAATTATCTAATTATGGGTAATTCACAGCACAGATGTAATTATTTATAACTATTTATAATTTATAATTTTATTACCACAAATATACTTAAAAAGATTAAATAAGGATAAATAAAAATGATAAGGATTAAAATAAGATCAAAACATGTATAAATTTGATTTGTTGATGATATTACAACCCTATCGCATCTAATATTCGGATTGAGTCATTTTTAGAGGTTTTTATGTGGGGTTTGAATTTATATTAAACTAATATTTTTCAAGATTCCAAAGGTGCCCCTCTCCTCTCTTATAAAAGGGCACCTCCTCCCTCTCCTCCTTACACAACATTGAGCCTTCATCCTCGGCCAAAACCTGCCCATTTCACTTCCCCACTTCCTTATAAACCTACTAGAGGTACTGGTCTTCTCAAATGACCAACTCTAGTGCCCTAAGAGAAAGTTTAAAGGAGACACTTTGAGAAAGAGGTAATACCTTCTACCGTTTTTTTCATGTTCCATTCTTCTTATACTCCATATTAATTAGTTTTTTATTATGAAGTAATAACATAAGTATCCCTAATATACTGATATGTTATTATAAATACGAAAAAACCCTATTTCACCTTCTATCCATCCTACGGAAAACAAAATCACCGCACGTGCGTACGTACGAAATACCGTCTCCACGTCGTGGTGTAGTCTGTTTTTCCACCAACACCTTACATGTATGAGTATAATGGTGTAAAGAATAACTATATATGGTTATTATAACATCATAATGATTCTTATATATTATACCATCCACTCCAATTCTATTCAATAAATATGGGAACGATATCATCGCTCGTGCGTACGTACGGACTATCGTCTCCATGACGCGATGAGATTCATTCTCCATGTTAACCATACATGAATGATCATAAAGTTTATATAATAAATAATAATGACATATATGACATAATAATTCTACTGTATATATGTATATATATATATTTTTCATCTATTTAGTTTCATTCAATTCAATAAGGAAACAAAAACAGCGTTCATGCATACGTACGACCTACCGTCTCCATGAACGGTGTATTTCATTCCTTTTATCTATCTATAATATATATTTATATGATGAATATATATTATATATAAATCATTTTTTACATTATGGAATTATGTAAATCAGGATATAAGTAATAATATCAAGAACGACAAGTCGAAACACATATGATAAATGAAATGATTTTACACAAAATGCTGCTTTAACATGGAATTTACAAAAGAACGGGTAATATAAAGTCATAAGTGAAACATATATGATATAATAACAATAAATATGATTATGTAATATGTCAATGGAATTATTTAAATCATTATATAGGAGTTTCGGATCCATACGAAGCATATCGGACCTAAGGTAAGGGATAACTTTTCCAATCTCATTTTTATCTGAGATTATTTATTCGTAAGTATTTACTGGGATTATATTTATCATCCATTTCCTTGTTTATAAAAAAGTTTTCATGTATGTTTAATGTCCTATTTACCCATTTTTTACTTTTACTACATGGTATGTATTGAATCTTTCTTTTACGAGGTACTTTTTGACTTTTCCAGCAAAAGTACGAGAAGCATGTTTTTTTAACTTATACGGCACAGATGGATTTTTACAGTTTTATAAATCCTTATTTTCATGAAGCATCCTCCAAAATATTTCATGACTATTTTCAAAAAAATCCTTTTCATTTTAAATTTCCTGACATTTTGTGGAAAGAGAATTATTTTGAAGAAGAAAAGATATTTTCCTCAAGAATTCATTTCAAGTGTTTTATCAAAACCATTTTTCATCTAAGATGACATTTTTTCATATGTGTATGTTTCAAGTATCATGTTTCTATGATTTACATGGTTTCACTTTTCTTATTATGAAATTATATCCATTTATTTTATATGGATTATGTGATGATGGGATGATGTTTATAAAACCCATTTTATTTATTGGATTATTATGAATGATGTATTTTTATTTTGTGGCACAAGTAAAATGATTTCATTATGAGATGGGTGGGACCTATATCTCCCTTCAATGAATTGGGTAAAGATTTATATCTCATGAGATAGACATGGCTGTAATGGAAAGTTAAATCGGTTCAGTAATACATGACTGGAACGAGGAGTGAACTCGATTCAGAAATGGAATTTGTACACTAAGATGGTCTTGGCAGCAATGCCTTGGCTACTATGGAAATCATAACATGAGATTAATGGTTTTACACAATTAAATGTTTTATTCCCATGCTATTTTTTCATGATTAATGTTTCTTTATGATTTATTCCTTAAGTACGGCCATGATTTATGTCATTGCTCAAGATTTTGATGTTTAAATACTATGTTCATGTTTTGAAGTTCAAATTTATATGATTTGTTTTATTTTATCCATGCTTGCCCTTACTGAGCATTTGATCTCACCCTTTATATTTTTTCTTTTCCCTAGGATTTAATAAAAGGTTTTATGTAAGAAAAAAATGGGAATATCTTATGGGAGATGTCGAAGATCATTCAACATGATTAGAAGATTATTTTCCGAGTTTCCAAAGACACTAAAATATTACGGTCCTTGTGTGTCTGTTTTTGTTATGTATTAAGTATTCTGCAAAAGTAATGTAATGTCCATTTACGTCATGCTTAAGGTCTCTAAAGTTGGTATCAGAGGCAAAGGAGGTAGGAATGTATTCGATCCTTGGGAACTCTCACATGTGAGCGTTGGTCAAAGCATGGCTCTCCGCCCAAGGGCTTCATGAGGAAATGGCTGCCACTGGGGATGGTGTGTCCCGCCTAGGGGGTGTAGCCACCCATGGAGTGCCCTGATAGGTATCAATTATAGTCCATTGGATGTAATTCCATACTATTATACACACCAAGGGAATAACTCTCCCACGAAGGATATTTTACTTCCGATCCTCGATCTCCACTTGGTACTCTGCAATGGTCGCTCCATCATCGATTTCCAGCTTTCCCTAGTCGATGACGTGCGATGGATCATGCACATACCTCCGTAGCTGAGACAAATGGAAGAAATTGTGTACCCGGTCCATCTGAGGAGGTAAAGCCAAGAGGCACGCCACCTCTCAAACTCTACTCATAATCTGGAAAGGTCCGATGAACCTCGGAGATAGCTTTCCACCTCTTCCAAATCTCTACAGTCCCCATCGGAGCGAGACCCAATGGAACACATGGTCTCCTTCCTCGAAATCCAAGGGCCTCCGTCTCCAGTCGGTATAAGACTTCTTCTAACTCTGTGCAGTCTTCATCAACTCCTGGATGGCCCGCACCTTCTCTGTATAGAACTCACCATCTCCGGACCCATGAGTGATGACTCTCCTGTGTTTGTTCAACAATGTGGGGACCTACAAGGTTGCACGTACAAAGACTCGAATGGTGCCATACCAATAGTGGAATGATAACTATTGTTTAGAGAAAACTCCACCAGTGGTAGGTGATCCTCCCACCTATGACCGAAGTCAAGTATGCAAGCTCGAAGCATATCCTCCAGAACCGGGATAGTTCGCTCTGTCTGACCATCAGTCCCGGGATGAAACACTATGCTCAAGCATAAATGAGTACCAAATGATTCCTTCATTCCCTTCCGCAATAGGGATGTTAAACGAGAATCACAATCTGAGATGATCATGAATGTCACTCCATGAAATCGAACTATCTCCTACACGTAGAGGCGTCCAATACTCTCTACTGAACTCTGCTCCGGTATGGATAGAAAGTGGACTGACGTGGTGAGTCGATCAACAGTCACCCAGATGTCAACGTGTCCCCCGGACGTACGTCGTAAACCCATCACGAAGTCCATGGATATCCTGTCCCACTTAAAATATGAAACCTCAAGGGGCTGAGTCAGACCTGCTGGCACCTGGTGCTCATCCATGACTTGCTGACAAGTAAGGCAACGAGAAACAAACTCGGCCACACTCTTCATCATACTTGGCCACCAGAAATGACGTTGGAGGTCCCAATACATCTTTTCCACACCTTTATGAGCCACCAAAGGAGATGTATGGAACTCCCTCAGTACCTCTTCCCGCAAATACACTGGTACTACCGTACGCCCTCTGAAAAGAACAATGTGCTCCCCACCTTCTGAATACCCATCAGCAGCATTACCTGTGGATATCTGATCATGTAGAGTCTCATAGCTAGCATCTTTGCTCCATGCTTCCCTGACTCGCTGTAAGAGTGGAGGATTAACAACAAACGATGGAATGTAAGATCCCTCATCTCTATTCATGAAGGATAACTGTAAGGAGTTCAACTGCCTCATCGCCTCATCCAGTAATTGCGAACTGGATTTCCTGCTGAGAGCATCTGCCATAACGTTCCCATTCCCAGGTGAGTTAACGATCTCAAAGTCGTAATCCTGGAGGAACTCAAGCCATTTTATTTGTCTCAAATTCAGATCCTTCTGAGACAAGATATATCTGAGACTTTTTTTATCAGAGTAGATGGTAAACTGATCGCCCATCAGGTAGTGCTGCCATATCTTCAACGTGAAGACCACCGCTGCCAACTCAAGATCATTGGTAACGTAGTTCTACTCATGTGGCCTCAACTGACATGAGCCATAGACAATCACTACATGCCATTCCATCAGGACACAACCAAGCCCGGTTCCTGATGCGTCGCAGAACACTATGTAATCGACACCCTCCTCTGATAATCTCAAGATCGGGGTGCTCGTTAGACTCTATCTCGACTACTGGAAATCCTGCTGGCATATCTCAGTCCACACGAAGGGATTCCCATTTCGGGTCAAAGCTGGCATGGGTGCTGAAATTTTGGAGAAATCAAGAATGAATCTCCGATAGTAGCCTTCCAACCCAAGGAATATTCGCACCTCCATCATGCTCTGAGGTGTGTTCCATGCTAGCACTGCCTCCACCTTGTCTGGGTCCACTTCCACACCATCTGCTGAGATATCGTGTCCCAAAAAGTGGACCTCCTGTATCCCGAACAGACACTTTGAGAGTTTCTCGTACAACTGGTGCTCTCAGAGTGTGTCCAGAACCATCATCAGGTGTCTCGCGTGCTACTCCGCGGATGCAGAGTACACAAGGATATCATCGATAAAGACCACTATCAACCGATCTAGATAGGGATGGAAGATTCAGTTCATGAGTCCCATAAACACTGCCGGGGCATTCGTCACACTGAAGGGCATCACCAAGTACTCATAGTGACCGTAGCGACATCTGGAAGCCGTCTTTGGAACATCCTCATCCCGTACTCGCAACTGATGATAGCCTGATCATAGATCAACCTTCAAGAACCATTGTTCCCCTCTTAACTGGTCAAATAGGTCATCAATCCTCGGTAGTGGGTACCGATTCTTCACGGTCACTTGGTTCAAGCGCCTGTAGTCCACACATAGCCTCAATATACCGTCTGCCCTCTTGGAAAATAGTACTAGGGCCACCCAGGGTGAAACACTGGGTCTCAAAAATCCTTTCTTCTGCAAGTATTCCAGCTGCACCCTCAACTCATGAAGCTCTACAGGAGCCATCCGAAATGCTGATGCTGATATCAGTGTCGTCCCGAGTTTCAACTCAATGCATAAATATATCTCCCGATGGGGAGGTAGTCCGGGGACATCCTCCAGAAAGACGTCTTCATACTCAGCCACTACTGCTGGAAAATAGAAACTCGTAACATCTGATGTGCCAAAGGATAGGCTAGCCAATTGATGTGAAATCAGCTGTGACTTCCTATGCATAAGTCCATCCTGCGCTTCCTGGGTCTCTCTATCACCTAAAAAAGAGAACCTCATTCCATCACTACAGACACATCGCACCCTTCGCCTAAAATAGTCGATCTGGGAATGAACAGTGGATTGCCAATCCATTCCATGAATGAAATCGTAAGGCCTAGACGCTACCACCAAGTGGTTCCAACCAAAACTCTCACCTCCAAGGGTCAGGTCACACTGTCTGCAAAGGTGTGTGACCTCTAAATCTTCTCAAGTTGGTGTTTCTAAGAATAAGGGTTGAGTCAACGTCTCATCTGGAATCTCAAGGTCTCGAACAAGATATGTATCCAGAATGGAATGACTAGTACCTGTGTCTATCAGTATGGAAACCAAAGTAGAAAAGACACATATTGTACCACTAATCATTACGGGAGTACCTGGGTCATATTCCTCTGGTTCCTGCAGCTGTCCCTGCCTCTGACCACCATCTCCCTACGCCTGGGGTGGACCATCTGGGGGTGGTGGTGGTAAAGGGTCAAAAAACCTACAACCTCCAGCTACTCTCCTAGCTCCTCTACCACGTCCGCCGCCCCGTGGATCTTTCTTCTCCACATGTTGCCTCTACCTTGGTGGTCCATCCACAGCTCCCATGTCATTAGTATGGCGGGTCAGACAATCTCGAGCGAGATGTCCCCTGCTATCACATGAGTAGCATCACCACTCTTGAGGCTGGCTAGATTCGCCCTGCGAACCATGTACGGCAGATCCCATGTTCTGGGATCTCCTCTAAAAACATCTCCTATGCATGGGTCCCTGGCGTCGGCTCCCTTCATTCGAGGTCTCTACTCCAGCTCACCCACTACTGACAACTGCCGGCTATCCCGACTCTACCAAGAATTTCTCGACCACCAAAGCCCGCTCGAGCACCCCAGCATAATTAGGAATGCTCATAGGGATGATTCTAGCATAGATATCTCTGCCCAAGCTCCACTCAAAAGTCCGAGCTCTGATGTATTGATCTCCGACCATATCCATCGAGTACCGCGAGAGGTCGGTAAACCTCAATGAATTGTCATCCACCATCATGGTTCCCTGCTGGAGCTGAAAAAGCTCCTGTATACATACTTCTCTCAGGGTGACAGGTGAACACTCCTCTCTGAAGAGATGCTCAAACTCCAAACATGAAAGAGTCACCTCTTAATGAGTCTGAATAACCAAAATCCACCATCAACCTGTCGAGCCCTACATGAGGATCGCTACCACAATCACCATCTAGTCTGATTGTGTCCTGACCAAACAGAATAATCTAGCCATTTAATCAAGCCATTCCTCTGCTACCTGAGGGTCAGGCTCACCTCGAAACCTGAGGGGTCTCTATCTCTGAAACTTGTGGAGTGTTCTCAACCTGCGCTCCTCCTCCAATGGAACATCAAGCACTAAACACTTCTCCAAAGGTGGCGGGATAAATGGCACACCACATGAAGGTAAAACTGGGGGATCTGGTCCATGTATTGAAGCCTCGTCATTGAGGGGGTCATCCTCGTGATCGAGCTGCTGGATCCTCGCAGGTGCACTTCAAGGAGGCATCCTTTAAAGAAACAATATGTATCCCAGTCAGTGAGTATATCTAGAGAGCTGACTGAAGAAGGAAATGGACACAACAAACCATTCCTACATGATTCGCGTACCATTATTTTCCCTTGCAACCCGTGTTTTCATGTTACGAGTCGAAAAGTAAGTTATTAGAGTCCCGGTGTATGGATACGTCAGCCTCCCGCACCAACACTGGGGTCCCTGGCCTAAAATATGAACTCGAAAAACTGAACACTATTTCCCCAAACTGAATCATAGACTCTCGGTCTTATGGTAGAACCGAACACATATGATACCACTGGGTCTTGAACCCTCCTAGTGGGGCCCGAGCAGCAACTCCCCAAGCCTGCCTCCAATAGGCCAGGGGATGTTGACTAGCACCGAGTAGGAATATTACTAACATGGGATGCATTGCCTATAAACCTGTACACATGCACACACATTTCCATGTCCACAAAGCTAAAAAATAAAATGTTACTAGAAACGGAAATGCATGCATACACTAAAAAAACTCAACCAATAGAGTATGACAGGAAAGTAAAGAAAAACATGTGTAAAAACCTCGGCCAAAAGTACAAGCCCACCAAAAGAGAGTCTGTAACAAGCTGTAACCTATAATGAAAGGTGCTCGGACTGCAATCCGTAGCCTTAGGAACACACCTTGTCCGGTCAGATCTCACTGAGCACCGTCCAGTCCTAGTCTGCCTAGAATCCTGTCAAAAGATCACTCGTCTACACAAGACACAACACGTTCATGAAAAGCCTATGTTGGGGTGAGTATAACAATACATAGTAGGACACCCCAAAACCACAAAGGAAAACAACAAGGTAAAGTACCAAAAAGAAAAGATATAGTCAGATATACACGGTATATGTCTACAGAACATATGACCAGAATATCTAGATATACTCATACACAAATGACCATTGCGAAACCACCACTAAGATCCAACTCGAAGATTCCACTAAGCATGCTAAAAAGGATAAAAAAATACTAGGTTCAAAGAGAGAGATACAATCTACTCATTATGGGAGACCACACTCCACACTTACTTTGGGAACATGATACTCAGATGAGGATCACTACCAAGCCATTGGGTGATTCTGAAAAATCAGTCTGAGCTAATCCGCTAAGTAGAGGATTGGTGCCTGGGTAAAGATGGTTACTTCGATACCAAGAACTATACCTAGGGTTATAGGAATGAATAAAGGATCCGGATCTATGTCTCACCGAGGGGATTCCAATAACTCTATTCAGGAAGTCCTCCTAAAGGGATCATATTTTCTTATAAAGGAAATTATACCAGAACCTTCAGGGGAAAGGCCAAGGGTACAGACCCTAAGAAAAGTAGTCCATGTCAGAGAAGAAAAGTCGATCAAGCCATTTAAGACAGGTTACATGGCGTGTAGTATGGTTACACCCCATGTTCCTTTACCCCTGGTATTTACCGTGTCAATAACCCATGTCATCCATCCAAGGTGTGTGAAAACCAACTACATGGCGTGTAGAATGATCACACATCGTGGTCTTTGACTCTGGGTGCTTCCTGTGTAAATGGAACATGTCATTTCGGATTTTTGGATAGAAAGTAGTTGCACGACTTGTAGAAGAAACACACACCGTGTCCGAGCACCTGGGGATTACTCCGTGTACGTTGGCCATGTGCCCGTACATGGTCTCTGTCCGTGTCTCCTGCCCGTGTACCAGTACACGGGGTATCCCGTGTATCTGGACGGGTCTGGCTATGGAAGGGTATACATGTCATGTCCTTGGCCATGTACCCAACCAGTTTCCGTGTACTTCTGGAGTACAAGTGAGGTGGTCCGCCGACGAACACACTCCGTGTTGCCCATACTACACGCCATGTATTCATAATTCTTTCAGAAACATGGTCTTCCTCCTCTCGTCGCGGCTAATCCTCTGAATCCATGGTTTCTCGTCTATTCATCCTGATACTCCAGGGGTTGGTTCGTTTCATCATACGAACACCGTAGTAGGTGATTTCAGTCCTTAAGTCGGATCATAAACCTCGAATGATCCATCCGAAGAAAAATTCCCGAAAAATTATATATCTCAATCCACTGCAAATCGTCCACTGAAACCATTGTCTCAACTCTGTGACATCACTCCAGTGTTGGATCTTCAATCTCGGATCGTTGTTCCAAAAAACGAAAGCGCAATGATCGATTTTCTCCAAGAACGCATGGAACGAAATGAAGAACACGTGGGAGAAAAATAAAAAGAATAGAACAAGAGGGACGAACCTCAATCATTGTTCATGATGATACGAGTTTTTCACCATTATATCAAAACCACAACAATCAACAGATTATAAATCTCGAGTATTTTATCTCTTGATAAAACCTCAAATCACACCCACCGGCAAAATGATCGATCCGTGGGATAATTGGATCATAGATTAGTCCGCGTTCATCGTAGGAATAAAGAACGGGGAAAGGAATCAAGATTAAACATCCTACCTGGATCTGCAGCGTCTGTTTTCAAATATCATGTTGTCACGTCGTCGTCGCAGGAGAAAATCTTCAAGAATGTCGTCGCTACGTTGGGAGGTTTTCTCTAGAGCCTCAAGAGTCGCCAAGGGTTTCCAGGTTATGAGGTGTGTAACCCTACACCCCTACTCAAGCCTTTTTTAAAAAGGATAAAGGATATCTGTTGAAACATATTTAAAAATATTTCTCTACATAATAAAATATTTTTATTAAATATTTTATTAATGTTACGTCCAAAAACAAGATTTCACCACCGACCTACGACATCCAATGTTAGGCCTCGCCTAAGGTAAAATCGTTGTTCTGAACATAATCGTGACCTCAGATTTCTGATCCAAGCAGTCATTCATGAGTTATTCCACTTTTTCCAGAAAACCACACGCGCGCATAATTTTATTATTAAATTAAATTCCAAAATTTGTTCCGGGATCATTGGTCCTCGGAACTATACGCCATCTCAAAGACTGGTCTCAAAAAGATTCCCACATAATATTAAATTAAAACATGGTAAAAATCCGAGACATTAAATTATTATAGTAGAATCTATTATCCTTGGTGTCAACCAATACCCCTTGAAATCTCACATAAACTATAGCCTAATGTAGAGAATTAGTGTAGTTAATATTCTATTAATTACACTTCTCAAGAACAACTATGATAGGAATATTACAATTTCCATCATCTAATTATTTTATTTTTGGTTCCATATCACCTCACGCCACTTACACAGTGAAAGTACGGGTTACCTAAAATAAAACATGATGTTATTGCCTCTAAAATTCCATTCAAATACATCAAAACCCAAACTGAATGATCTTGAACTAGTGTGGGTTTCCACTTATTTCATGTGTATTTAGAGTATTATCCTTATAGTTTTCTACATTCCCCACTATAAAACTACAATTATATTAAACTATATTTTTCCCACTATCTTTTTCAATGCTAATATTACCCCTAATGAAGCTACGTAATATATAATATTACATCATGTTTTATGAATGTTTCATGAGATTAAATACAAGTTGTGTAAGTAATATAACATTTCAATCATCACTAATTTTATTATTGATAGTTGTTACCATTTATCAACAAGAAAATTTGTGCTTATAAAACGTTCTTTTATTAGTTCAAAGATTTTTACTGCTAATAAATTTATTTGTTATCAGAAGTTTTGGTAACTTTTTAAAATTGTTCACATTCTTTTTTTAAAAACCAAATACACACTAACTTCTGACCTTTAATAGCATTACTTCCCCAATGGTAAACAATTAAAATCCATATATTTATCATTTTTGATGATTTGAGTTCTAAAAACTAGTGGTATGTCAGTCAAAACATTATTTGGAGGAAATATTATCTAATTTTGAAAAAATATGTTTCAGATTTGATGATTTCCTTAAAACCATACCAAAATGGTCCTCATTTTTTGGGAACCCCAAACAATGAATTTTTAAAATAATTCCCTTATTTCTAATATTTTTTGATTAATTAAAATCCTTGTTAAATTTTGATACATAATATATCACTACAAAGGATGAAATTATTTTTTGGAAATTAATACATTATATATTTGAAATATTTTTCAAATGTGGATTTAATATTGAATAATTATAAATGGGTTGAAAATATTATCCCATATTCATTCATATTATATTACATCCTAAAATTAGTAAAATTATATTAGAACAAGGTTCTGTTATAAACAATGCATTCGTTACAATATCAATATAACTTCATTATAAATGTTTTTAATTATTTTAAATAATATGATTTTTAAATATAAATTTAGAATCAAAAATTAAATATAGATATATTTGTTTAAAATTTCATTATATATATTAAACATGTATTTGATTTTTAATAATATATTTATACAACTTTGATACATTTTTTTGGTAAATTACCTTATTTTGTATTAGTTATCTGATAAAACTGTAGTAATGATCATGATCTATTAAAAAATAAAATGTACACTTTCTATAAATTTTCAATTTAGGATATCAATAAACAAAGAAAGTATTAATTAATAATTAATAAAACACAATTAATAAAATATGAACTGAATGTAGAGAATATAAAAAATATCGAACAATGAATCAAATTCAGAAACTGTTTATAAAATTATATGAAATGAATAATATTTATTTAATGTAATCATTAATAAAATATCAATAAATTTTAATTTAATAATTGAAAATTAAATTCATGAAACTAATTCAATGTTACTTATATAATAAAATTTATGAATAATTTTATTGATAAAATAATATTTTTCAAATAATGAATAATAAATATAACATAGTAACCAAAAATTAATAATCTAAATATTATTATTCATCATAACAACTACAGTTCTATATAAACAAGGAATAAAAAATGATTTTCAAGGATTTTTTTTGATGAATTTGATGATTAAAAAAATTAAAATTTTAGTCACCGGTGAAAGGGATATAATTGTCAGTGACTAAGATAAGATGAATAAGTGAAAAATGGTTGGATAAAAATAATTAGGAAATTGTGGATGAGGATGAGGTTAAATTGGTCATCATGTTTGAAATAGTGTATAGAAAGTTTCACTCTCAAGAAATTTCTCCATGCTGATGTATTTTTCATTCAAGATAAATTTTTTTATATGATTTTTAAAAATATTCTCTCTTTCAAGAAATAGATAAATGTTTTAAATTATATAATAAACACAGGAAATAATAAATATAGCTATTGATTTGGATACTGCTAGGAATTATAGAATGTATGATATGAGTAAAACAATAATTGATTATAGAGATCATAATGGGGAAATTACAATAATAATTAAAGATATCCTTCATGATCATCCAATGTTATTTTTGAAGGTCATGAGATATGTAATGATTCCACTAATACTGATTGTACTAAATATATAAAATTATTATATATAATAATTCTAAATATTTTTAAATCCAATAATATATAGGGTGAAACTAGATTTATAGAACAAATTTTGTGTCATGAATGACATGTTTCTAGAAGATAATGATCTTAATTTCCAATCACATGACACTAAACCAATTTTTTTCTATAAGAGAATAAATGAATATATTTTGTTTCACACAGATAAAAAATAAAATAAAAAGTCACATATTTTAGTGTGGCTATAAAAAATATATATGAATTATGTCCTTAAAGATATTTACACCACTTTCCAATCACCCCAATTTTTAAAGGGATATAAGAGAGTGAGGAAATTGTATGACAATTGATGTGGAATTTGGTATAATAATTCAATATGGAAAACTACAACATCTGATAGACTCTCATTATCTGAATAAAATTGATTATGAGTATCCTAAATTAAATATTGAGCTGAGTAACCTTTGACTATCACTATTGATAGTTAGAGTGAATCATTTTCATGTAAAACATAACAGTCATAGTAAAATGTAAGTAATGTCGGTAAATCGTAACATTACATTATATTTAGTCCAAAAATCCAATTAAATTTTATTATCATTGATTAGATAAGAACCAAAACAACCTCATAATGAAATAAAATTTTATTTAGATCTCGCCACTAAGGATCAGATATTGATATGGTATTCATGTGCCAGGATGTATATTTTTCATAGAAATGAAGAGATACCTATAATAAATGACAATTCAATATACTGAATAAATATTTATTCATTAAAATAATTACACAATATATGTTTTTTATTTCATGAATATAAAAAAATACATATTAGTTAAATAAAAAACTCAAAAATTAAATCCCTGATAATAGTAAAAACTAGTTCCAAAACACACATAGTGATATTGGGCATCACAAAAATCGTGAACTAAAGGGGTCATACTGTAAATATAATGATATGTATAAATGATAAATTTCTATTTTGGAGAAAAAAATGCAATTAAATAAAAATGATATCAAAAATATTATAAGGAATTAATTTATTTTATATTTTTGAATAATGTGTATATATAATGTGTAATATGACTGTATGAAGGGTAAGGGGAACCTTAGAAATAAATCCATTAGAATATTAACTTTTTGATATGAAATGAATAACATTAATTAAACTCATAAAGATATAAGTGTCTAATAAAATATATAAATTTAATTTTTAATCATTAATTTTTTATAATTTATATTTTTGATTAAAAATGGAACTATATAAATACTCATTTGAAATGAGTTTTAATTTTTTGTCAAATTAATGATTTTATAATTCACATGTTTTTCATTTGTTAATGAAAGTTATTATAGAAAAAAAATTCATAATAAGGAAAAAATGTGGAATTATTACATCAAAATTACCCAACATTTTATTTTTTATAATATTCCAAACTATTTATATTTTTTGTTAAATTGAAAAATCTTGTATGCATATTCATGAAACCAACGACAACCATAGAGTTGAAGGATCAATTAGGGTTTGTTATTTTTATTTTTTGTTCTATGGATATTTTCCCAATGCAAATATGAACTCATTGAAACTGTAATATATATATTAAATTTACCATAAAACAAATTATGAAATTTAAATCAATGCACGACCATTTATAATTTTTTCCCACTAAAGGATAATCAAAAGAGAATACACATGATGTTGTACCATTGTTCCACAATATACCAATGTTTACTAGTTTGGATGAAATATTGTTCTTCCAAATACATTGTGTCCCATTTTCACAAAATTTACATAATAATTTATGGATAGTGAATTGCTTCTATAGGGTCACATCCATTAAATCATCCTCTATTAATAACTTCAAATAAAGTTCACATTTGTTTTAAGAAATATTAATAAAATAAAATCCTCCAAGAATGTATTATTTATTTTCATCATGATGGTCTAAATATGATTCTCTAATATAAATCTTAACATATTCCAAGTACTTCCTTTTTTAACTGCAAGTACCTGATTCTTTCTTGAGTAACAAAAACTTTTAACATCCATCAATTCTGTGTTTAAATTATTTCAGAAGGAATTATGTGAATTCAATTTGAATTCATGGATTTATTAGAGGTTTCTAGATTAGGTTTGGATACTAGAACCCATCTTTTATGGTGAAAAATACATGGTGCACCATTAGTAGGAACTGTGTGGGGGTAGGTTTCACCATTACTTATAACAATGTGAGGCTGGAAATTTTATTCCTACAGGTTGCACGGTTATAAGAACCATGTGATTTGATTATCATGATCGTGTATCCATGTCTGCATTTTTTAACAGTGGATGAGTCATTTATAATGCGTGTTTAGTTGAACTGTGCATGAAAACAGTGAAAATTCTTGTTTCGAATAACAAAGGGTGTACGGTTGGTTCACAACATGGCCAACTGGGCTACCAAACTCAATGACCCACCAATTCATGGTAAATTACTTAAATTA
Organism: Viscum album; assembly: GCA_963277665.1. Lineage (NCBI taxonomy): Eukaryota > Viridiplantae > Streptophyta > Magnoliopsida > Santalales > Viscaceae > Viscum > Viscum album. The sequence continues at coordinate 2,076,398,338 of OY728143.1, read as the reverse complement.
CCTCTAATTTATTCATTTACAAACCTAATTGTTTCCTCATATAGAAAATGAATAGAATCTTTACCATGGGGTGATCTACTTGATGATTATTCTATGAATTGAATGATATCCTCCATCTGATCCCATATTCATGCATCATTTTCCTCACCAGATCAACATTGGTAACATATTAATTTCCTTTCTATCATTCCTCATAAGTTTTTCTATTGGTTTTTCTATTTAGGTGAGACCTAACATTCCCTATTAATAGGTTCCTCAACCATTCTTCAATTTTCTCACTATCTGAGTTGAATCAAGAGCTGATACTGGACGAGAAGTTCACTACACAGCTATAGTATGTGGTTTAATGATTTTATTTCAATTTTTAAGTGTTTATTTATTTTTCGGTGTTTCGTGCAACCAATTCGTAGAAGGGTTATTTTGAAAAGGAATTGAATTCTTGAATTGTATTGTTAGGAATTACCAATACAATTAATGAGGTTCATTGATAATTGCGAAATCGTTAAGAATATTGAATTGAGACCAACATGTGAGTGAGTTGTTTAGTTGAATGGACTACTGTGGGTGGATATGAATTTGAATAACTTTGAGGTTTTCCATTTACCACATTTTTGTGCAATGTTTAATATTGAATTTTCAATTGTACTTTAGTTGAGAATTTAATTGATAAGGAAAAAAGAATTGATTCCATACCCCTAGATAATATCCAATTATTGGCTATTTCATCATGGAATCATTGCTATAATTAAATTCCCATGTGAGTTAATTAAAGGCCAATATTTCTAAGAATTACTCATTCCTTGATCAACCTTTTGAGGTGAGATTGAATTGAAATGAGTAAGGTGATGACCTTGATATAATTAAAATATATTGAATGAATGATTTCATGCATCAGGTGACACAAGGATTCTTATTTGCACAACTTGGATGGAATCATTGGAATTTTAAATTTCTAATACCACATTGACACTAGGAATACTCATATGGACTACTAAGGATGGACTCATGGGGGATTTTTATTATATGCATGATGGATATATAGACTCCATATGGACTTCAATGGACAAAATCAGAGGGTAGTTGATCATATATTCATATGGTGATACGTTGTCACCCTTATCAGACTGCTAAGAACAGACTCGAGTGGCTGTGATGTTATACCACAACTAGAGTGATACCTATGTTATTATGAGTATCTCTATGGATGGATTTTTGGGTGTTGTTTTATATTTTAAATGGAGCTATACCTATATACCAAATTACCAATTACATGGAAGGGCTCTAGTTCTAAATTGAATAAAAAATGAAAGGTTTTATATGACACTTTTTCTAGTATAAAGAACAAAATTGGATTCTTTCAATCCCATACACTTTGTGGATGAACTTTATAGTCATCCTTTGAGCTTATCAGTATGGACAAAACTGGGCTACGCACCAGGTCCTATGATTTATTAATAAAATAATATTATTTAATTAAATGAGTTTAATTATATAATGATATAGGTATAACTATAAATTCAGATAATTATATTCTAAATGAAATTAATTAAGTAAATTTGATTACAAAGTGATAACATGGAAATTAGAGGATGTCCTCTTTCAGTACATCCTTGTATATTACATTAATTCATGAATAATATTGATATTATATATTCACTGAATGGATGGAACTAGACCTTTGGTTGTTTCCTACTGGGATTTAGTCTTACACCCTATTAGGTCAACTGTTAGGTTCCCAAAATGACTATTTGATTTATGGTGTGGATAAGGGAAATCACCATGTAACTTTTTTATAGTTGTTTCTTAAAAGAATGGGAGAATTGGATCGATCTATGGTTGTTGGTGCTAGTTGGATTTTTTATCCTTTTTTTACTATTGTTTAATGTATTGTACACATTCCATCTATAACTTTTTTGGATATTTTAATAGACACAAGACATGTATCATCATCATATATATATGATATCCCTTCAAGTATGATTTATATATTTTATCTTCTTCATTTATCATCTATATGATTAATTTACTACTTTTTTATTTTTATAATGTTGAATTTTCATGGTTCTACACTCTGGATATGAGGTCCTAGTATCCCCACTAACAAACCTATCCTAGCAATTCTAGTTGGAGGAATCATGAATTTATGGAGATTCACCTGAGGCGATGTGGCCAGCGTGGCCTGGGGAACCTATTAGTTGCATATGGTACCAAGATGTAAAATGGTTGGTTTAGAATATTCATTTCTCATTTTCCACACTATGTGGTGATAATTGAAAGATATATTAAGGAATATAAATTTGGTAATGTGATCTTCCTAGGTGTAGCTAACGCACATACATCAGAAACCCATTTTGTCTCAAATTAAATTATAGTTTCCCATATTTTGATTATTACAATTTATTTGATTAAACTATTGGGTGATGAACATGATTTATGATGTTATTATTGAGATGAATTTTGTTTATATATCCTTGTAACCTAGTGAGATGACATTATTACATCTCATAACTTATTTTGGGAACATTATAGGTATAAAATATAATGAATTATGTCACTCCCTTTAGGATTCATTAACTTTGGTGTGTTGTTGTGATAGGTTTCGTGATATATATACCTTCTTCTGTGATTGGTATTCAAGAATTTATTATGGCGTGGATTAGGGGGTGCCAAATTTATATTAATGAGGTGTATGTGCCTTTATGGATAACAATTTGGTGAACCATTTTTTCATACACTTAAAATTATTTTTGAGAAATGGTATATTAATGAAAAAATTGGAATGATGGAGAAAATGAAATGAAAACTGGATTTTTTTTATAATGGAGTAAATAACAAAAATTAGACCTTAGTATTGGGCAATATGTACTATTTTTTTATTGTATGTGAACTTCACAATTCCCCTACCTAACTCAAGGTGAAGGGAGAGGGTTTTGTTCTTATATAGGAAAGCCAATACCTACCCTATTCCAGTATATGTGCTTATGAGCTACAAAATATGATAATAATCATGATCTGAGGAAAGAAATTTTCATTTTAGAGTTATTCCACCGCAACACACTCCAATCGTGTTCCATGAGTGTGGTGATGGTCATTCTTTAGAAGTGGTGGGCCATGGGATACTAGTGGATCCTCTCGTTTTGATAGTTACAACACCAATAGTTGTACCGAACATAAGTGATGAGGTACAATTCCATGAGTGATTTATATGATTCTTGAAGATCATTCAAGGGGACCACAACCAATCATGACTATGGTAGAGTGGATTCATGTGTTTTAGAAACTGCATCCTCCCACATTTTTAGGTGATAGAGGACCATAATATATTTATTTTTTTCTAGAGTACAAGCTCACTATCATCAAGAATCTAGATATTTCTCTTAATATGAGGTTAATTCTTACTACTTATATGTTTCATGACTCCACCAAGAGATGGTGGGATGTTATTATATAGATTCATCTTCCTCAAGCGATGTATTTTAGGAATTTTCATATGGCCTTCTATGATTACTTATATCTTGAGACATTGAGGGATGATAGAGTATGATATTTCATGATCCCGGAGTAGGGAACATTATCATTTATGGATCATAAGGATCGTTTTGTTAAACCCATGTACTTCACACCAATTCTAGAGGATTATGGGTTATCTAATGTTAGGGGATTCAATTATGGTATCAGGTATGACATTTGATCGCATTTTAATTTATTTTTTCTCAATGACATTTCTAGAAGAGTGAAAAAGGAACATATCATGGAGCATAACCTAAGAGAGGTTGGGGGTGCGAGATTGATCAGTTATGTCAGTTCTGGTGCTACATTATTCAATGGTAAAATGTTTTATCTAGATCTTCCATCAAGTGACATTAGTAGATTTAGAACATACTCATGTAGCCAGTTTAGATTCAACCACTGTGGTAGAATGGGATATAGGACACCTCGGTGCATGAGAGACCCAATTGAGGGTCAATCTTGTAGAAAGAGAATCCATCTACCCCACTTCTATATCAATTTTCCTCCAGAGGCCAATGGGAGAGGGTATTCATGGACTCCATGATCAGGAGTGGGGTTAGAAGCTTCTGATTAGGAATGGAGCTGAAGTATAGCTTGTCGATCAAGCAGTTGTGGTTGTCGTGGCAATGGAATTCCCAACCCAGTTTTGCAGTTATAGTAGAGAAGATCTCCTTAGTGTATCCAGGAAGTATCATAGGTCCACGAATCATGCTAGGTATATTTAGTGCAAATAGTCATTAAAGAGTAGAGTCTGGGGCCTTCTACAACAAAAGGTACTATTCTAGTATCCTTAACATTAGCTTATTCACATTTCAATATGGTTGATTCATACATATTTATAGATGTTCTCATTTTGGTTATCATTGTTCCTGGTGTAAAAACCTATGATAGTGGTAAGATTATTGATAATCTATTGTGGATTATAATGAGTAGGTACATCAGTGCAGTGAGTGACCCCTTGATATTAGTTGGTGTTACATTATATGGGAAGCCTCTTTCATCAAGATGACTAGTTTTTACATCATTTCCGGGATGGATGGTTTGGTTTAATTTAATTATTTCCTTGATGTATATCATCATAGGGTGACATTTACATAACTATAGGGAAGAGAGTTCATTCAAAAGGGTGAATGGGATGTATAGGAGAGCCGAGCATCACCAGAGCATCATGGGAATGGCAGGATGAAAACCCATATTGTGAGTTTATATCTGGACTATCATGGAACACATCTGAAGGATTTCCCACCAATGATTTATTGTTTCAGGGATGATTTCCAAGAAGAAATATCAGGATTACCTCTAGTAGGAGAGTTAATTTAACCAATCGATCTTCTGTTAGTAGTTAAAATGGTTCTATTCCTCCTTATAAGATGGTTACTACAGAGATTCATGAGCTCAAGAGGTAGCTAGATGATTTAGAAGCAAAGAGGTTTATCTGGCCTAGTACTTATCTGTGTGGTTCGTTGATTCTTTTTGTGAAAAAGGCAAATTTTACAATTAGTCTATGTGTGGATTACTAGAAATCGAACCAAATAATGCTTATCAACTTATTTAAACTACAATAATAGATTGAGTATTGGACTATATATGAGGGTATTAGGTGCTCTTGATGATTTATTTGATGTATGGTTATCATCAAGTACATGTTTTACAATTTAACATACCTTGACCAACCTTCTGCATCAGGTATGGTCTATACGAGTATTTTGTCATGTTTTTTGGTCTCATGAACATTCCATAAGTATTTATGGAATTGATGAACATAATATTCCATCCTTATCTAGACTCATTTTGGTGGTATTTTTTGATGACTTCTTAGGGTATTATCACACTATACATGACCATTCTAAACATCATAAGATCATATTTAATACAATTAGATGGCATCAATTATATGATGAGCTCACAAAGTGCCACTTCTAGATGGGTCGGATTCTCTTCTTGGGTAACATTTAAATTTATACATGAGAATCATTTGAACCAATTAAGGTGATAGATGTAGTTTTCTGGGTGTATTCCAATGATATCTTAGATGTAAGAAGATTCTTGGAGCTACCCGGATACTACATGCATTTTTATGGTATATCTAACACATAGAAGCACTGCTTCTGAACATAGAAAAAATGTTTGTGAAGTTTTTATGGTCATATTCTTGTGATTAAACCTTTAAGGATATTAATGGAATATTTAATTCACTATCAATACAAATTTTGTCAGAGGTATGGAGGAGTTACACTATTTACTATGATGCATCCGGTAATGGAATAAGAGTAGTTCTTATGCATGGTGATATAGACTTAAATATGGGTCTTGAAAATTGTGTCTACATGATTTGAATTATCATACACATGATTTCAAGTTATCTGTAGTTGTTCATGCATTGCGCTGATAGAGACATTAGTTAGTTGGAAAGAATTTTGTGGTGTACATGAACCATAAAATCCTCAAGTGCATATTTAAAAAACATGATCTGAATTTGAGAAATTTAAACATGGTTAAATACTTAAAATATTTTAACATCGAGTATACCTATATTCCTAGGATGGGAAATGAATTGGCTGAGTCACTAAATATGAGGACTCAGATATATGCAATTCATCATGATTTTAATGAATGGAAGCTCATTCCCTTATTCCTTGAGATGCAAATGGTGGTTCATGGAAATCGTGGGAAGTCTTATCATTCATACGCATCAATAACATTTACCATAATGGATAGAGTTAGGATAAGGAATCTATCAGAGTCTGAGTCCCTATTCCTTCGAGAGGGTAGTGGGTGAGGACCCACCTCTTGTTTGGACCCTATTCGATGATGAAATTATGTGTATACATGGTTTTGTATGGGTTTAAGAAAGGATGTGTAAGGACATAATATGATACATTCGTGCTTCATGTTGGGAATTTCACCCTAGCTTCACCATGATGTATGGGGACTTACATCACTAATAGTGATGAATGGGTAAGAAAAGGGACGTAGTTGAGTTTTTCTTGTGGTTTCCCACCTGTCAACAGGTGACAATGTAACACTAGAAACCAGAAAGATGTTTACAATATCTAACCATTCTTGTGTGGAACGGGAATGACGTCAAAATGGATTTTGTGACTGGTTTATGATGGTGGCCTCAAGGTAATGATATTGTATGTGTTGTTATTAATAAGGCCACAAAGATTTCACATTTCTTACTTATCAAGGAGACCTTTTCAATAGACGATCAATGTAGTTTTTATATCTATGAGCTAGTATAAAATAATAGAGTCCCATTATCTATGGATTCAAATATGAATTCCTAGTTTATTTATTGAATCTAGTATAGTTTTTAGAGTGAACTGGGTACAAATGTTCTTCTACGAAAAACAAACCATCCTTCAGATGATGTCCAATCGAAGTATAGGATTTAGGTTCTTCAGGACGTGCTGTGAGCATTCATCAATGACTTTTTGGGATTATGGAGAGGAATTTCACCCTGGTTTAATTCTCTAATAACAATATCTTTTAGGATACTATTCATTTGGTGCATTATGAGGCTTAATATGGCAGGCCATACCAATCACCTTTGTGATGGTAAGAGGTAGGAAAGGATGCAATGATGGTACCTCATTACATTTAGTCGACTATAGAGCATGATCAGTTGATTCATAAGTAGATGGATAATTCATTGTCTAGACACTAATCATAAACTGATTTCCATAGAAAACATATATATTTGATGATTGGGGATCAAGTATTTTATGTGTCTCACCACGTATGGAACATAGGAGGATTAGAATATAGGATAAACTTTTACTATGTTATATTGGGACATATGATATTCTAGAGAGATTGGTGTTGGTATCCAATCATTTTTGGTTACCTCAGAGGTATCAGGCCATGACTGACATCTTCCATATATCTCAGCTAGGCCGTTATCATTCTAACATGTCTCATGATTTTGATTCTATAGAGGTTGATTTTTGAGTATATAAATAATCTTAATATAAACCGATACATATTATGGATCATACCATGAATATTCAATGAATTCAGTTCGTTCCTTTAGTATGGGTGTTATGGAAGCATTTCCATGTTCCAGAAAAGACCTGGGAGTAGGAGGACAATGTATGATCATAGTGGTGATAGTTATTATCTGGAATTTATGACCACCCGTGAGAAGTCAATTTAAGGATGAATTTCATTATGTGGGGAATTTAATAAGAACCTGGTAATTTCATGAGGTATGAAACATTTTACATCCAAATATTTTCAGTTCAACTACTTAAATATGTCCTAATGTGCATTCCATTTTAGTTTATAGTGGTACCGGTGGTGTCTGGGGCTGGTTCATAGATAATAACCTAGATTTTAGCGTTAAAAATTCATGGAACATGGTTAGTATAAACCATTTAGGGTAGGCTGAATGGTTACATCTAACCATGCGTTGCTAGACGGTGGAGTCCTAAAGGACACAAAGTTAAAGAAACCATGAAATTCGGGGAACATGACCATGAAACCATGTCTACAATTTTTTATTTTGGTAGAGACATTATTTGTTCAGAATTAGTCAAACCATGAGAGTACATTGTATGATTTTCCCCTTTACTATCGAAAATAGAGCATAGTTTGTTTATATATTGTCCAACCATGCAAACAAACCACATGATCCCGTAATTCGTAATAAATTTCTAAAATTCCATTAAATAATTATATTTATAACATAATTTTTTCATCCTTTTAAAAAAATATATATCCTTCTCCATTTGGGTAATTTCCTTGACAAATATGCTTGGAATTCAAAGATCTCCTCCATCAAATCTAGGATTCTAGCATTTTTCATGTTAATATATCTACATCAGTAAGATATTAATTAAATTTGAGTCATTCCTCATTTATATGTGTAAAATCTTCAATATTTAGGAGTGAGATATCATGCCATATCAATTGGTTATTTATCTCTTCTTCAGTTTTCTCCCGATCTGAGATGAATTAGGAGTTGATACTATATATTCTATTCACAACAGACCTACAATAGCTGGTCTCATTCGTTTCCTTCAAATTTGAAGTGTTTATATATATTTCATTGTTCCACATACCCAATTCACAGAGTGATGCCTTTGAAATTAAATTTAATTCATGAATTTTATTTATATGTATATCTTTTGAAATTATTGAGTCCCACTAATAAATGAGAATTTATTTTTAACCATGAAGTGAAACCACACCTTGGGTGGTTTATTTAGCTGAATAGACCACCATGGATGGAAATGAATTTGGATACCAATGAGGTGTTCCATTTACCCCTTTCTGTGGTATTTTTAATATTGAATTTCCAATTGTAACATTAATTTTGAATTGAATTGTTATGGAAAATGGAATATATTTCATGACCCTAGAAACATTCTATGAATTATTTATTTAAGAATGAGTTTCTTGTCATAATTAAATTCACAAGTGAATTAATTAAAGGCTATTCCTTTTTAGTGTATCCCATACCATGAGCCACCTTTTGGGGTGATATTTAATTGAAATGAACATATTCATGACCTTTATATAATTAAATAATATTTAATGCATGAATTTATGCCTTTGGTGAAAAAATGAGTTATCATATGAATATCAAGAAAAGGCTCATTGGGTTTCTACCTTTATTTTGAGAATGTGACAGTTAGAATCCACCTATGGAATGCCAAGGATGGACTCCTGGGGGATTAATATTATATTCATTATTGATACTTTCATTCCTTATAAACTTCTAAGGATGGACTCAAAGGGATGTTGATAATATATTCCATGGGTGATACTTGGGCTACTTTAGTGGACCATCAATGACCGACTCGAGTGGATATGTTGTTACACCACACCAAGAGTGATACCAAGGTTCTTGTGAGGATCTTTATGGATTAGTTCATAGGGTGTTTTATTACATTATACCTAGAGCATTACCTAGATTCCAAATGAGGAATTACAATGATGGGATAAGGATCTGAATGGACAAATAATGATATTTTTTATATCACATGACTTCTAGGACAAAACATAAGATTAGATTTGGTATTTTCCTTACACTTTATGGATGGCCTGTTCAGGTATCCTATGAGTTTATCACAATGGGAGACATTGGGACATGCACTTGGTACCAAGATTAATTAATTAAAAAAGACTATTTAATTAAATGAATTAGATTTCAAAATAACATAGGTTTAACTCTTAATTCGTATACATTCTTAATAAATGAAATTGAGGGAGTGAATATTATTATAATATGAGAAAATGGGCTATATAGTATTTCTTATTTTAGTATTTCCCTGAATATTAGAATACCACATGGATACTATTCAAATTATATATTCACTAGCTGAATGTAACTAGTCCTTAGGTGGTTTTATAATAAGATTTAGTCTCACACCCTCTCAGTTCTGATTTAGGGTACCCAAAAATACTATATGATTTAATGTATTTAAAAGGGAAGTTACTTGCTATAGTTTCATGATTTTAGATTAGGATAAGGGGAGCATGGGACTGAGTTAAGGCTTGTAATGCTAACTGGATTTTTTCCTTTTTTTTACGTTTGTTCCATGTATTGAAACCTATCCCTCTTTAAAAATATTGTATTTTTTATTATACTTGGCACATGTTTCATAATAAAATATATACGAGATCCCTCTAATATTATTTATATATTCTTGTCCTTTTCATTTATCATATGAATGATTTCATTAATACTTCAAAAATTTATCAGATATTTTATGTTTTGATGTGACACACTCTGGTGATGAGGGAATAATATCCCCACCGAAACACCTCTATCATCACTGTTAGTTAGAATCCTCTTGAATTTAGGGAGATCTTCTTGACTCCATGTAGCCAACCAAGATCAGGGAACCTATCAATGGAATCCAAGTATGTGAGATTATGATAAAAAGTTATCCATCAACTCAAATACAAAACGTGAGCTTTCCCAAGTATATCTCACCAAAATTCATTAATCAATGTTATTTTGGTAATATTTTTTTTCAATAATTAGAAAATAAACTTTTCTTAAGATTTTTCAGGTAATTTCTCTTGTTCTACATCCTTTCATTTAACTTTATTCACCAAGATATTTCAATCAATCCCATTTTATGAAATTAAAATATACATAATGAGAGAGACCATAATCCTTCTCAAAAATTCAATAAATCCAAATGAGAGGTATTATCCAATACTTATATGAAAACTAACATATTTTAAAAACACATCTATTCTTTTAATTATGTCTCATTTCCCATTTCCCTATTAATGTGAAACTCTATTAGTTTACCTTCTTCATGAAACTCCTCTTTGTATGAGTTCTTCAATTAGTACCAATCACACCCAGACATTCTGCCAACCATTGTACTATTCTGAAAACTATTTGGAGTATTTGAATCTATAGTCTTTTATACAAAATATAATTTTATAGTTCCTCTAAAATTCTACCCCAAATTAATAGACATCAATAGTATAAAACTCCATCATTAAAACATTTTAATTACTCTTTTATCCATCATATTCTTATAAACCATGTCATTTAGTATTTAAACTCCATGATAATCCTAGAAATGGATTAAAAATAAATAGAATAGTAAAACTACAATATTAAATTCATTGGTTCCAAAAAAATATAAATTAAATATTATTATATTATAATGTTTAAAAAATAGTGCAATAAATAAAATAAATTATTTCTCAAACGAATATATGTTTATTTATTAAAATAATATATTTTAAAATGATAAAATTTATTTCCCAATACTAAAATCATGTTCCTAGATAATAAAATAAATTTTTCATTTACAAAATCAATATGAGAAGAATCCTTTTCAATGTCTAATACAATGTTCTTTAGGGAAATTTAGATCTTAGGTTATAGAATATGAAAACTAGTCCCCATTTGTCAAGTTCTTTGGTTTGAAACAATGAAAGGGTAATGTTTTTAAACATATCAACTACCTGATTCCCAAAGATGAAGATTATAAATTAAAAAAGTTCTTATATTTATAAATATTCACCTATTCCCCTTTTCCATTCCATTATAAACCCATTGTGACTAAATTTACTCTCACATAGTTTGTAAAGTAGCATTTGTAAGAGACTTTGATGGATGAGATTCTAAAAATATATCTTTATTCCTCCTTAAAAGACAATCCTATGTATTTTTCTCAAGACACTTAGTGAGTTATGTATTCCTAAACTCTTTTAGAGTCCAAACTCGAAGGAACTAAGGGGTTCATTTTTAAAATTTTCAATGGGACATATTAAGTTACAGTTTTCTAATCAATTCTATTATTTTATTTTTATTATCCTTTTAATTAGTTTTCACTTTAATATGAAATACTACCATGCTTCATTTTTATAATTTATTTATAATAATATGAATGATATATAACCATTATAACTCATTATAACACCATTGTATGTGGTTATAATGAATAAAAACTCCTCTAAACATAAACACCATTATGAAAATCTCTATATATTTGACGTATAAATATTATTATCTAAGAATATGTTCTTTATGATATGTATTTGGGATTTACTTTATCATGTATTTATTATATTAAACATAATTTTTGAATATGTTCTCCTTTAAAAATAAAAGCATAATAATCTGGATGTATCTTCATAATGAAATTTTATATCTTTAATGTGAATAGAATATTTTTTTACACACTACTAATTATTATAAATGGTTCTTATATCATGAATTTTTTCTATTATAATATATAATAATTGTATGCAATAAATGTTTCTTATTTATATCCTTATTTCATTACAATGGACTATTAATTCTTTACCATTACATTGATAAAGGTACGTTTTATTAAATTGGGAATATCATATTTTTCTATGTTTATTATTGGATATTTAAATATAGTGCTATGATAATTATTGAAAGGTAAAATACATATATTTTATATATCGATTATTTCTATATGGATTTTTATATACTACATCATCATGATTTAGTATATGGATTCTTGGGTAATATTATGATATGTATTTCTTAGTAATAAACATTACATATTTGATGAATTAGATATATCATGTGATAGGAAAGAACCAAAATTACAAATCCCCTAAATTAATTTATATGTCTCATGAGAAAAACTAGTTTTGGGTATTTTGTGCTAGTGTTTTCTATTTGTATGATGTATTAGAAAAAGGATTGGAAAAAATGAATAAAATATTTCAAATTATGTATTCCATCATTATGAGCTCTTTTATTATTATCTATGGGATTAATTATTTTAATTTCTATATTATGCATGAATATATTTAATTCTTATTTTATCACTTATATTGATTTATTTGATTATTATTCCTATTATATTATGTTTTTCATGTAGATTATATGATATATTTCACTATATCATACCCTTTCTGGAGAACATGAGATCAATCCTTTATTTTTATTCTCTTTACACCATGAACCCAAGAGGATTACTCTGCATGATTTATGGATAATATTAAAGGAATAATAAAATTTCACTAAATAATTTCTTTATATTAAGATTGGTGAATATATCATGAACATTATATATGTTTTTATTCTCCAAAGACTATAAAACAATTATACATGATGCGATTGGATATTTTATAATCCATAAAAATTTAATAAAAAACCACCAACTCCCGGTTATTGATGTTTAGGTGTTATATTTATCATTAATGAAATTTTAAAATAAATACATGAAACTCAATTTTGAATAAAATATTTATAAAAATAAAATTTAATCCATTAAAATATTCTGGTTGTTATATTATAATTATTTGACTTCAATGCTAATAAATGTATTTGAATCAGTTACATTAATGGTGTAATTTTAGAACAAATTAACTAATTTCTTTTATATAGAAATGGTGACTCTTTGAAGAAGTGTAAATCATATCAACACCTTTAATCAATGTATGGATTTATCTTCTAAGAAAATGAATTAGAATAGTGTTAGAGTTAAGATCCATAACACTATATTATGGCTGATGGCCTAGATTATGACTAGTAATAATCCATGCATATATAAACACATTTCACCGCAACCTGTTGTAACATTTTTAGTATTCTCCATACAGAAGTATCCATTATCATTTAACAAAACAACAAATATATTTTAATTGATATATAAAATGTTTTCATGATATATTTTCAGATAATTAGGGTATTATTCAATGGTGATTATTTTGTCAAAATACTCCAAAGGAAGAAGAGATAAATAGTATCCAGTGATTTTAAAGTGATATTCCTTGATAAATACTTCTCTCGATATGAAAGAGTTACTATTGAAAATAAAGTCAAGGATTTTTAAAACATTAAGGTTGAAACTATTTATTATTATTAAGAACACTATTCAGGGATTTCAAGACATGCTTCACACTATGTATAAAATCCATAAATCAGAATTTATTTTTTATTTCATTTAATATCATCAAACATCCAAATAGAATTGATCTAAAATATATTTTAATCGAATGAATATATAATTATTTTCTATATAAATAATTAAAATGTATTATCTAATTTATATAAATTCAATGTAATTTAATAGTTGTGGAGGATTATTGCGAGATATATAGAGATAAATTAGGTGAAGTTGAAGTGGTGAAGTTTGTAATATCGATTATGTAAAAACATTTGGATGAGACACTATGTGACTTTCATAAATAAGATGGAATTTGCAACAAGTGTGATGATAATGTCCCAAAACATCATGAATATAAAGGAAAGTGAGAATATTTCAATTTCCAAGGATTTAATTTTATCTGGTATGATACAATTATAGTTAATTCTCTGTGTTTTTAGGGAATATATATCAAAAGATGAGAAGGTATTATTGAAATTTTTAAACAATTACTATAGTACACGTTGGACTCCAAAATGATGTGATAGATGGTATGTTGATCATAAACACAATGATATGTAGTGAGTTATTTCATTATATATCAACACACTCTATTATATCTTACCAGATTATTTGGAACATAAAATCAGTCGCTGATACATGTTAAAAGAAATTATAAAAAAGCAACACTTTTCAACAGGACAAGTCACAAAATTCAACTCGTCGCAGGGACCAAGGCATGTTTCTAATCACCAAAAGCTATCAAATTCTTTTATGTCATCAATATTAATTGACAAGGAATGATTTAACCATATAAATATTAGTAAAAAAGATGAAAATTGTAACGCCCCAACCCCAGTTACCCAGAGTCGGTGCATTATTACATAACATTGGCATAATCACAAAAGATCAAGTCTTGAAAGACCGATTAGTTTAGTTTCCTTGGAAGAACTAGATACATTCATGAAGTGAACATTACATCATAAAGTGAAAACTATAAAAACAACATCTTTTCTTCATATCCCCTCATACTATCCTTGCAGGTCATTCATAAATTACTTCTTCACATCTTGGAAAAAATAAAACATTGAAAGGGGTTTTCTCAGATGATCATTAAGGATAACAATATAGTGGAATCTTTCATAAATAAGTATAGACATTTAAGGAAATTTATAACTAAAACAAAAGCCTTTTAAATGTGAACTTCAACATAATATGGAAATGATAAAATGAAATAATTCCATTTAATTACTCACATGGATATTCTACTAGTCTAATAATCACATGCAATATCAATAACCATTTTCACAATGATGGGATGTATAATTCCAGACTATCATAACCACATAGTCAAGGCCTTGTTCCGAGACTACAAATAAGATTTTTTCAAGGCCTTGTGCCAAGACACTAGTTTGTCTCATGAGACCTACTAATGCATCTAAGAGCTATAGCGGGCTCCACCCGTCACTTATTAAGTCCAATGCATTCCTCATATGAACATGTTTAAACATAACATAATCATTCTTATTAAAACTAGCATACTAAATGTAAATACTTTCTTCATAAACCATGAATGGTATAAAAATAACACATCCACATTTAAACATATCACAAAACCTTCAATATAATATACAAGTTTTGTATCATATTAAATCAACTTCAAATAAGCTTAAAATTCATCAAATGATGTTTACATAAATGAAATCAAAACTATTTGTGAGAGATATATCTTTTAATTGAAATAATTTGAAACTCAGATAATTATAAAATAGAACATTTACTTTGAAAATATTCTTATAAGATTTTAAGGGAAGATTTGATGATTTTAAAACGGTGGAAAATAGCTTCACCCACCATATAAGTTAAAAAAGACATTCTTACCTTAATTTTGTCAAAATAGTTAAAAAGGGCCTTGTTTGGAAAATGAGGGAAAGATTCATTTCAAACCATTTTATAATAGTCAAAAAAGGGGATAAATGACATTAACCCATTTTCAAGTAAATATTAAAAATGTTTTTGGAATACATTTTTAATAAACATGGATGTGGATGATAAAGAGGTCCCGATAGATAATCACGTATAAACAACCTCGTATAATGAAGAGATTGTGAAATAAACCCTTACCTTATACTTTTCCATAGTCCATGGTATGCTAAACTACTGTATAATAGATAAAACATTGTTATTAAATTATTCAATAACCATATACATAATTAGGATATCATATATGATCTTCTAATAATGCTTTGTTAATAATATTTTAGTATTATCGTCGTTTAGTGTGTTAACTTACTCGTTTACTTTTATTTGTTTTGTTACATAAGTCATGTTTGTTATGGATAGGTTTTATATTATTCATATCCAGAATGATATAAAGTTCTTAAACATTACTTTTAATCATAAAATGAGAATTAGTCTTTAATGGATATGATGGGGAATGAATCTCATCGCGTTTGTGGAGACGGTAGTCCGTACGTACACATGAGCGACAATATCATTTTTTCATATTAAAATATTATATAAATGGATGGTATATCATATATACATAATCATTTGTCATGTTATATTTATTATTTACAGGAATTACACCTCATTATTATAAAAATCTTAATAATAATATATTTAATAACAATTACACCACGACGTGGAGATGGTAAGCCGTACGTACGCACGTATGGTGACATTTCATTCAAAGGGTGAATATAATACTGAATATGATTGTACCATATTTATATTAACATCAAAAAATATAAAATATACTGTAGTTATTATTTTATAATGGAAATAAAAAATAAATAAGAAGTTTAAGAAGAAAGGGACATGACAGAGGGTGGTGAAAACATTACCTCTTCTTCGGGTTCTTCCTTTTGATTTGATCAAAATGACTCTTTAAGATGGATTTATGATCAAACTAAGGCCTCTAGGTTGAAGTGAGGAAAGTTAAGAGGATGTATGGGTAGGGTTTTCTTGATCCCAAAGGCTTTGAAGGTATGAATTTTAGATAAGGGGGTGTGCCCTTTTATAAGAGGGGTGAGAGGCACCTTAGGAAAAGCTTGAAATATTATTTTATAATAAATTCAAATTCGGTTTCTAATGTCTCCAAAGTGTATTATTTAAATGTTAAGGTGGGTAAAGGTCTAAAACCATTCAAACAGTAGGTTTTATACAACTTTGAGTCATTATATTAACCTTATATTCTAGTTTTAACTCTTAGTTAATTAGTTTGACATTTACCATGTCACTTTGTATTTTTATATAATATAGTTAATAAACATACTATATACATCCAAGAGACACCAAAGTGGTCCATTAATAATACACCTATCATGATATAAGTCCCTTGGACAATCCTTAGATTTTTAGGAATAAAATATCAATTAATTATATAATATTTGTTTTAAAAACTCATTTCTGTCAATTTTGACACTATCGGGTATTTTGTTTTTGATAAATTTATAACAATATTATTACTTAAAAAAAAATTTATATAACCAATAATAATATATCATATTAACCTAAAAAATTAGTGGAATTCATAAAAAGTCTTAAATTACATTTAATTGGATATTTATATTATCAATTATTTTAATATTTCATTAATTAAGTAATTAATTCATCACTATTGTGTCATAAATATATTATATTATTTAATGTCTTAAAATTATAAATAAAATAAAATTATATAGGAAATATTTTTATAATTATAATTAATATTTATAATCTAATTTATCATCTGTATAACCCTATATTAAAAATGTTTTATTTAGTAAACTTTGATTTTAACTCTTTTAATTCTTCTTTGAATTAAATAATAATAAATGTCCTAATCTAATCCAAGTGGACCTAAATGATGATATTTTATTCCTAAGGTTGTTTTTGGTCAAGATACACTTTCCCAATAGAATTAGTACATGTGTTAGGAGAACATTAATATCATTTTTATCTTTAATTACCCAATTTTCTTTTAACTGTGGTAAATAAAAGAAAAAAGATACTATTCACCAAAAATTATTTTTATCTTATTGAACCACATTTTTCTCCGTGATATTAACCTTTTCTCTCGGATTTTTGAAATTCCACTCACAGAAGCGGTAAAATTATGTTTTATGAGAATTTCCAAATTCTCTTAGGAGGTGGGTAAAAGACCGTGAAAAGTTCCATAAAATATTTATATATCTAAAAAGATTCTAAACTAACTCCAATGAATTATATTGAACTTATATAGGTACTATGTATCGATTTTTACATTACTTAAATTTAAATAAAATAAATAATTATTTAAATAAAAATTCAGTTTTAAACCATGACTCGGTGTTTATCACCAATCATAAAAAATTTTAGGTTTTCGGAAAAATACCAAAAATTTACCTTAAGCTAATTTCGATATTCTGAATCCAAAAATAAAGTCCATTCTGAAGGATAAAATTTATAAAATTTAAAAAAAGTTGGTGTTAATATTCATAACGGCTAGTTTGATTGGTTGTGGTGTGTGTTAAAACTCAAAGTTGCGTACAACACACGCTACTGTATTATTCAGAGAGAAGAGTATTGTGGAAGCTTGGGGTGTTACATTCTCCCCTCCATCAAATAATATCTTCCTAGAAATTTCTAGAAGACTACTTCATGAAAAGACTCGGGTGGTTCTTCAACATATGTTCCTCGGGTTTCCATGTTGCTTCTTCCATCATATGGTTTCTCCACAAAACTTTTACCAGACGAGTCAACCAGTTTCTTAGTACTTGTTCTCTCGTATCAAGAATCATGACAGGCTCTTCACAATAAGATAAACAGGGTTCTAGTTCTAATTTCTAATTGGTGAGTACATGCGTGGGGTCAGGCATGTATTTCCTCAACAGTGATACGTGGAACACATCGTGAACTTTGGAGAGACTTGGCAGCATTTCCAAATGGTAAGCTACAACCCCAATTCGTTCTAGAATTTTGAAAGGTCCTATGTACCTGGGACTCAATTTACCTTTCTTGCTGAAACATATAACTCACTTCCATGGATATACCATCAAGAAAACATGATCTTCTATCGGAAATTACAAATCCTTCCTTCGGTTAATAACATAGCTCTTCTACCTACTTTGAGTTACTTTGATGTGGTTTTGGATTACCTTGAACGTTTCCATCGTTTCCTCCACCAGTTCTGGGCCAATAAGTTTTCTTTCACCAACGTGATCCCAACAGGTTGGTGTGTGATATCTATTTCCATATAATGCTTCATATGGTGCCATCTTAATACTCGAATGGAAGCTATTGTTATAGGAAAATTCTACCATAGGTAAATATTGATCCCACATACCCTGAAAGTAATATGAGAATGATCTCAACATGTCTTCTAACGTTTGAATAGTTTGTTATTATTGTCCATCTGTTTGAGGGTGGTAGGTAGTGCTCAAACGAAGTTCCGTATCCAAGTCCTTCGAAAGAATCTTCTAGAATCTAGAAGTAAAATTGAGATCATAATCAGAAACATTCGATAGGGGTACTTGATGAATTATCACAAATTCATTAATATATAGTCTTGGTAGATGTTCCAGTGGTAGATCTTATCTTATAGCAAGAAAATTTGATGACTTGGTAAGACGATCAACAATAACCCATATTTCATCGTTCCTTCTAGGAGTCTTTGGAAGCCCCATGAAAAAGTCCATCATAATATTCTCCGATTTCCACTCCGGTATTGGAAGAGGTTGCATGACTCCTCCAGGCTGTTGCCTTCCGGCTTTCACTTGTTGACAAACCATACATCTTGACACAAAATCAGCAATCTCCCTCTTCATGTTGTCCAACCAAAAAATTTCCTTCAAATCTCTATACATTTTGGTGCTCCCAGGGTGTATAGAGAAATTGGAGCATTGAGCAACATCTAACAATTCCCGTTTTCAGATCAGGTATATCGGGAACACAAATTATCTTCCCAAATTTTAAAATTCTTTCTTCATACACAAAGTCTCTCAATCTCCCATCATTCACAGCATTAATTTTCTTTTGAAATTATTCATCATTGGTCTGAGAACTCTTAATTCTTTCAATTAAATATGGTTTCGAAACCATTTGAAAAAAAAAATTGATGTTTCACCTTCCATGGTCATTCCCATGTCCATCTTCACTAGATCCATGAAAATTTGATCCCTTTCAATTCTCATATAGTTCAAAACTCCATGATATTTTATGCTCAAAGCATTTTCTACCTTATTCCCTTACCTAGGTGGTAGTGTACCGTGCAATCATAGTCCTTGAGTAATTCAAGCCATCTCCTTTGCCTCATGTTGAGTTCTTTTTGTGAGAAAATATACTTCAAACTCTGGAGATCAGTATAAATATTTCATTTTTCACCATAGAGGTAGTGTATCAATATCTTCAAATAAATGATCACAGCTGGTAACTCGATATCATGAGTAGGATAGTTTTTTTCATGCATTTGTAGCTATCGTGATACATAGGAAATAACCCTATCATTCTGCATAACAACACAACCAAGTCATTTCTTCGATGCATCACTATAAATATTGAACCCATCATTCCCCGATGGTAGAGTCAATATGGGAGCATTGATTAATCTTCTCTTCAGTTCTTAAAAATAGTCTTCATACTCTTTTTTCCAAACAGATTTAACCCCTTTACATGTGAGCTTATTTAATGGGCTCGCCAATTGGGAAAAGTTATGGACGAAACATCAATAATAACCTGCTAAACCAATAAAATTGTGTACCTCAATTATACTCATCCGTGATGTACATTCTTGGATTTCCTTGGTATTAGAAATATCAACAGAGATAATATCTTTGGAGACAATATGGACAATAAAAGAAATATCGTGAAACCAGAATTGACACTTGCTAAACTTCCCAAAAAATTCATGTCTTCTCAGAGTCTTCAATATAATGCGCAAGTGATTTTCATGATCTTCTTAGATTTTGGAGTATACCAAAGATATCATCAATAAATACCACTACAAATTAATTATGATATTACTTTAAAATGATGTTAATTAGTTCCTTGAAAATAGAGGGTGTATTAGTCAGCCCAAAAGGCATTACTGTAAACTCGTAATGCTTGTACCTCATTCGAAATTCTTTTTTCAGAATGTCTTCCTTCTGCACACACAACTGATTGTATCTAGAACAAAGGTCAATATTTGAAAAGTATTGAGCTCCATGCAGTTGGTCAAATAAATCATCAATGTGAGGTATGGGATAATTGTTCTTTATTGTTATAGCATTGATTTCCCTGTATTAGATACATAACCTTATAGATCCATCTTTCTTCTTAACAAAAAGGGCAGGGGATCCCCATAGAGAAACACTAGGGCGAATAAATCCCTTTATTAATCAATTCCTATAGTTGTTTCTTTAGTTCCACTAATTCCATAGTTGTCATTCTATAAGGGGTATTTGATATGGTCCTTGATCTAGGAATTAAATCAATGGAAAACTCAATTTCTCGTTCTACAGGATGTCCTAGTAAATATTCTGGAAACACATCAAAATATTCATTCAAAATAGGTACATCCTCTATTTGATAATTCCTTTCCTCACCTATAGTTATTTCATTCTCTTCCTCTGCAATAATTGAATTTAGTTAAGCTACTGGGGGGTGGATCTAGATAAGAATCTGGTGATGATGATTCTTCTCTAAAGATTAGGTGTTCCTTATCATCATTCTCAAAAATCATAACCTCCTTCTTCTTAAAATAAATATTCGCATCACGGTCTGAATGCCAATCCATTCCAAGGATGATATCAAATTCAATCATGGGTATGACAATGATATCAGCAGATAAAGAACATTTATGTTCTCTAATGGGGACTGATTCACAAAACTTTGTTACAATGATACTTTCCTTTAGAGTTTTAACTAACAAACCCCTTGTTAAATCAAATTGGAAATATCTAATTTTCTTAGAAAACTGGGATGATATGATACAATGAGATGATCCATAATAAAATAAAGCATTGCAAAAACTTGAGAAAACCATTAAATTATCTTCCACCACGTCTTTCAGAGATTCTACCTCAACAGTAGTGATAACATAAGCCTGGCCTTTATCCCTTGGCCTTTTCTAAGGTAATTTTCCTTGAAACTTATTAAATTCATTTTCATAATGTCCCATATACCTGAAATTGTAGCATTGGACATCGGTAGCTTCCTTATTCCCCTTGCAGTCACAAGCTTGGTGGACTTTTTCACCACACTTGTAACAGACTCAGATTCCTTTTAAGCAAGTACAGGGGTGTTTCTTCCCACATTTACTGTAAGATGTATATTCAACATTTCCCTTATTCCCGTTATTTCTATTTCCATATTGATCAGAATATCTCTTCTTCTCTTTCTTTGCTTTAAAGTCATTAGACTTAGAGAATTATTTTCCTATCTTGATTGCATATGAGACAATTTCTTTGTACGACGAGAAGGATTGTGAGACTACTGCTCGACAAAGAAATGGTATTAACAAATTAAAGAAATGATAAATATTACTTCTTGGGTTACATATATAATCTTTAGCATACCTTGCTATCCTTGTAAAGTTAGCCTCATACCTTGCGACATTCTCATCGTCCTTTTGTCTCAGACTCAGAAATTGCCTTTCATATCTGCTTGATGGTCACGAGGAAAGTTTCTTTCTAAGAAAATCTCTTTGAACTCCCTCCATTCCATATTTGATAATTCATCATCTTCCTTTGTGTTTTGAATCAATGACAACCATTGATCAAAATCTTAAGTGAGGTGGTAAACTTCCCTGATAACTTTTTCCTTTTCACTACTCCCTAAGGCATGGAATATATTTTCTGAGGACTTTTTCCATTTCTCAGCTACTAAGGGATTTGTAATCCCATTGAATGATGGTGGTTGTTTCCTCATGAACCAGTCTAAAATTGATCCTCCATGTTGCGGACCAGGGTGCTCCATATGAGTAAGTTTATTATTCATAACCTGAGTGAGTTGTCCCAGTATAGTGATTAGCTGATCAGCACCAGTTTCATCACCAACTCCACTATAATTATCTTGAGCAGGAGAGAAATCCCTATATGGAGTACATGCATTGATACGATTTCCATTCCATCCACTAGGTTCCATTTCCAAACAATCACATAAACTAGATCAGTTTATGAATCCAAATACATAATTCCATTCTTGTAAAACACTTAACATAAATTGAACTATTTATGGATATAATCCAAAATCATAAAAAATGTTTTTTTGAGGAAGTATATGCTCGTAAAACCTTTATAATGGTTTATAAATAAAATGAGAATTATCCTAAGAATATCACTTGGGAGTTTCATAAAAAAGAGTGCAGCACGGCCCAATGTGGTGCACCAGTTCCTGTTCGAGTCTAGCTCAAAGCGGTGTTTTCGGGTTTTACCCCTAGGTACATCTCTGCCAGAGCTGCCTCTACCTGCTCATATCTAGACAGGTATGTATTGCTCAAAAAAACTCACAATATCTCTACAATACCAAAATTCTATGAAGTTATTCTATACTAATCCTCAAATTATATATTAGGTCTATGTGCTCTAATAAGATTTTATCTAAATATAGCTTCTAATACTTGTACTAAACATCCTCTGATACCAACTGTAACTCCCCAACCATAGTTACCCAGAGTCAGTGCATTATTATATAACATTTTGATGATAAAAAAAGATCATGTCTGGAATGACCGATTAGTTTAGTAGACTTGTACGAACTAGATACATTAATGAATTTTACATTACTTCATAATGTGAAAACTACTATGACAACATATTGTCTTCATATCCCCTCATAATATCCCTACAGGTCTTTCATAAATTACTTCTTCACATCTTGGGAAAAATAAAACATTGAAAGGGGTGAACTCAGATTCTCAGTATGGATAACAATATAGCAGAAACTTTTATAAATAAGCATAAACATTTATGGCAATGTATAACTAAAACAAAATCCTTTTAAACATGAACTTCAGAATAATATGTAAAAGTTAAAATGAAATAAATCCATTTAATAATTCACATGGATATTCTAAGAATCGAATAATCACATGCAATATCAATAACCACTTTCATAATGATGAAATGCATAATTCCATACTATCATAACCACATAGTCAAGGCCTTTTGCCAAGAATAGAAATAATTTTTTTTCCAAGGCCTTGTTCCAAGACACTAGTTTGTCTCATGAGACATACCGATGCATCGAGGAGCGAAAGCGGGCTCCACCCGTCACTTATTAAGTCCAATGCATTCCTCATATGAATAGTTTTATACATAACATAAACATTTGTATTAAAAATAGCATACGAAATGTCAATAATTTCATCATAAACCATGAATGATATAAAACTAAAACATCCAAATTAAAACATATAACAAAAAATTCAATACAAAATGGACATTTTGTATCATAATAAATCAACTTCAAATAAGCTTAAAATCCATCAAAGGATGTTGACATAGATGAAATCAAAACTATTTGAGAGAGATATCTCTTGATTTGAAATCATTTAAAAGTTACATAATAATAAAATAAAACATTTAATTTTAAAATATTTTTATAATAATGTAAGGGATGTTTTGACGATTTTACAATGGTGGAAAATAGCCGCACCTGCCGTATAAGTTAAAAAAAGACATTCTTACCTTAATTTTTTCGAAAAGTTTAAAAAAGACCTTGTTTGGCAAACAACAGAAAGATTCCTTTCAAACCATTTTTTAAAAGACAAAAACTGGTATAAATTAATTTAACCCATTGTCTAGTAAATAGTAAAAATGATTTGGAATACATTTTTAAGAGCCATTGATGTGGATGATAAAGAGGTCTTATTAGATAATCACGTATAAACAACCTCGGATAATGAAGAGATTGTGAAAAAACCCTTACCTTGTACATTTCCTTAGTTGATGGTATGTTAAACTCCTGTATAATAGTTAAAACATTGTAATTAAATTATACAAGAACCATATAAATACTTTTGATATCATATATGATCTTCTAATAATGCCTTGTTAATAATATTTCAGTATTATCGTCATTTCCGGTTTTAACTTACTCATTTTCTTTTATATGATTTGTTACAGAAGTCGGGTTTTTTTGGATAGGCTGTATCTTATTCATACCCAGAATGATATAATGTTTTTAAAAATTACTTTTAGTCATCAAATGAGAATTAGACTTGAATGGATACGATGGGGAATGAATCTCATCGCATTCGTGGAGACGATAGTCCATACGTACGCACGAGCGACGATATCATTCTTTTGATATTAAAATAATATATAATTGGATGGTATATCATATATACAGAATAATTATCATCTTATATTTATTATTTACATGAATTACACATCATTATTATACCCATCCAAATAATAATATATTGAATAACAATTACACCACGACGTGGAGACGGTAAGCCGTACGTATGCATGTATGGTGACATGTCATTCAAAGGATGGATATAATACTGAATATGGTTGTACCATATTTATAATAACATCATAATATATAGAAGATACTGGAGTAATTATTTTACAATGGAAATTCAATGAAATAAGAGGTTGAAGAAGAAAGGGACTTGAAAGAAGGTGGTGAAAACATTACCTCTTCTTCAGGTTCTTACTTTTGATTTCATCAAAAGGGCTCATTGGGATGGCTTTCTGATCAAACTAAGACATATAGGATTAATTGAGGGAAGTTGAGAGGATATTTGGGCAGGGTTTGGCCGAACCAAAGAGCTTTGATTGTATGAATATGAGAGAAGTAGGAGTGCACTTTTATAAGAGGGGTGAGTGGAACCTTAGGAAAAGCTAGAAATGTTATTTTATAATAAATTCATATTCAGTTTCTAATGGATCCAATGTATATTATTTAATTATTAGGTTGGGGATAGGTCTAAAACCATTCAACCAATAGGTTTTAGACAGGTTTGGGTCATTATATTAACCTTATCTTTTAGTTAACTCTTAGTTAATTATTTTTACATTTTCCTTGTCACTTTATATTTTTATATTATATAGTTAATAAACTTACTATATACATCGAAGAGACTCCCAAGTTTTCCATTAATTATACATCAGTCATGATATAAGTCCTCTTTCCGAACATTAGATTTTTAGGAATAGAATATCAATTAATAATAAAATATTTGTTTTAAAAACTCTTTTATGTCAATTTTGATATTGTTGGGTATTTTGTTTTTGATAAATTCATAATTGCATTATTACTTCAAAAAAAATTATATAACCAATCCTAATATGTCTTATTAACCTATAGAATTAGTTTAATTCATAAAAAGTCTCAAATTACATTTATTTGGGTATTTATAATATCAAGTATTTTAATATTTCAATAATTAGGTAATTACTGTATCACCATTGTGTCAAAAATAAATTAAATTATTTAATGTCTAAAAATTATAAATAAAATACCATTATGTAGGAAATCTTTTTATATTTATAATTACATTTATAATCGAATTTTTTTTATTTATAACCCTATATTAATAATGGTTTAGTTAATAACCTTTGAATTTAACTCTTTTAACTCTTCATTGAATTAAATAATAATAAATGTCCTAATCTAATCCAAGTGGACCTAAATGGTAATATTTTATTCCTAAGGTTGTTTTTTGTCGAGATAAACTTTTCCCATAGAATTAGGACATGTGTTAGGGTAACATTAATATCATTTTTACCCTTAATTACCCTATTTACTTTTTACAGTGGTAAATAAAAGTAAAAAGTTACTATTCACCAAAAATTATTTTTATCTTATTGAACCACATTTTACTCTTTGGAATTAACCATGTCTCTTGTATTTTCAAAATTCCACTCACAGAAGCAGTAAAATTATGTTTTATGAAAATTTCCAAATTCTCCGAGGAGGTGGGAAAATGACGGCGAAAGGTTCCATAAACTTTTTATATATCTAAAATGATTCTAAACTAACTTCAATGAATTAAATTGATCTTATATAGGTACTATGTATCCATTTTGACCTTAATTAAATTTTAATAAAATAAATAATTATTTAAATAAAAATTCGGTTTTAAACCATGACTCAGTGTTTTTCACTATTCATAAAAATTTGAATGTTTTTAGGAAAATACCAAAAATTCACCCTAAGCTAATTTTGATATTCCGAATCCAAAAATGATTCCCATTTTGAAATATAAAATTTATAAAATTATGAAAAGTGGGTATTACTATTCATAATGGCTAGTTTGATTGGTTGTTGTGTGTGTTAGAACTCGAAGTTGTGTACAACACACGCTACTGTATTATTCAAAGAGAAGCGTACCATGGAAGCTTGGGGTGTTACAAAAATAATATAGATAAACTGGATTTTTGTATCCATCCATTTGATAAACATGCATTGTAAAATAATAAGTATCTATTATGAATTGAAACTAAACATGAAAACCCAAATAAAAACACAATTACTCACATTTAAATGTACCACATCAAAATAATACAACACAAAATATAAAACATGAGAAACTAAAAAAACTATAGCAATTGGACAATACATAAACATCCCATAATAGACATTAAAAACATATACAAAACCACCACCACGTAAACCTTATTCAACAACAAATCCCAAAACACCCATCAATATACTATGAAAATAACATCTGAAAAAAAATAAATACACGATAACCTAAATGAAATGAGAGATACATACACATGCATGAGTTCATGTTTTTATTTAACTAATTGTCCTAGTACAATTTTCCCAATGATTAAATGGAATTATTTTAATTTAAAATTATAAAAAAGTTTGTTTAGAAATTAAATTTATGATGATATTATTTTTATAGTTAATGAAACCTATTCAACATATATTGCAATGAATTGGCTGAGGATGGTACATATTGGATACTTAAATCTGTCAGACATAAGGCTAAAGAGCGTTTCAGATCCCCATGGAATTTCAACTAGTGCATGGGAGTCAAAAGAATCCATTTTGGAATGGTTTCCCATAAATAATAGATAAAATAAGGTAGAACATTTAATAAGGTAAATAATGAAAAATAAACAAATCTTATAAATTACTCATAACCAAATGAATTGATCGAACTAGTCTATAAAAATATAGACACAACTCATAAATTGAATGGATCAAGAAGGTATAAATTATACATCAATAAATAAAAAACAATAACCACTAACCAAATCATATTGATCCAAATAACAACTCCATGAAACCTATAGTTTCTCACCGTCACCCAACTCAACCCACATTGGTCTCAAGAAAAACAACTTGGTCAAACTAGGAACTTGGAACCTAAAATATATAGAATTAGCGAAATATCCCAGTAGTTCACCATAACCCACTAAAAATATCTATTTTATTTATTAATAAATTCATAAATTCTATTTTTAAATTAAACTATAATGTACGATTTTAAAATATAAGTTATGAAAAACAAAAAAAAATTCTATTTTCATATTTCAAAATTATTAACATGTTTTCATATACTATTGAAAATTCATTGAATTTTTTTAATAACATCATCATTTTAAAAACTGAAAACCCTTTATCATTTCTCTAAATAACTAATATATTTTATATAAAATGAGAATGGTTATTTTAAATTATTTCACTAGTCGAATCCATCTTAAAACCAGAACCCCCATTTTGAAATCCAATTTTCTATCCCAAATAAATTCATTAATTCCAAAACATGTTTTCCCATACCTTTTAAAACACAATTTTCAATGGAAAAGTCCCAACACAGTCGAGTAAATTACATTAATTTAGGAACCATATAAAATGATGCATATATTAAAAAACAGAATGTAATGGTGGAACAACATTGATATAATGGGAAATGATATAATCCAGAACTACATAAAATGACAAAATCTCATTAACCTATAGAGTAATTGAATGTGTCCTAAAATATACCAGGATCCCTAACATGTGAATCAGCTAACCATATAAGTGTATTCCAAATCATGAACCACCTACCAACATTCATTAATGATAAAACCACATTTCATCTAACTATCCAACATAGGCCTCATTGTGATGACACTCCCACCTAAATCGTGATTCTAACAACAGTAGGTACAATGACAACATGTCATGTAATAATAATAATATAATTAGATATCACATTTAGTATATGTGTTTCTATGACCAAAAAAATTAAGTGAGGTAAAAGGATATACAATCCAATATTAACACGCAAGGAACAAGTAATGGCTTACCATCACCCTAAACATAAAAACAATGAATATCCCCCAACATCAAATACAACCACAAGATAAAAAATCCCCTTCCCACTCAAGGGGTGAAGAAATATATTACATATCAACAAACCTCACATGGTGTAATGAAATATAGTGTAAATCAATGGATGAAATACAAAGATACCATTTTAAAAAAATGTTACAACCATGACATTTTCACTAAAATTTTTCTTATGATGCTAATTCCGTAATAATTTCATAAAACAATAATTTATACATTTCTAATAAAATTATTGAAATCACCAAAAAATTCAACAAAGAAATATAAAATCAAATTTTAAAAAATGATTCTTCTTATATAAAATACCAAACAATCCCAAAGGCTTTAACATCCATAAAAAACATTTTAAAGATCAATTATGAAATTTTATCAAAGGGTGACCTACATAATCATTTCAAGTCACCATTTTAAATCAATTAATGATCCCCTTTATAAATAATTTATGGTAAACAACTCACTCTAAAAAATATCATTAAAACATGGGGTTTTATCACTAAAAACCAAATTCATATTAGAATGTAAAACACACAATTTAAACCATTTAATAAATTATTATAATTATTTAATAAAATATTATTAATTCAAAAAAATCAATTTCAAACATGAAAACATGGTATTTATATGTCAGACCCTTTATTCAAAAATAATAATACAATGAAATGGTTTTAAAAAACAAAATGATATAATATATATTTCAATATAAAATAAAATGAAATTTAGAAAACATATTCACACATTAATACATAAAGGAATCAATTACATAGAAACACCTACCTGGAAAAATAAAAAACAAAGTTGAAACTGGTCTCCTTCAATAGTGAGCACACCAGGGGGTTTTAAATGGTTTCTATAAAACCCTGACAAAAAAACATTATATCCACCTAGAACTCAAATAATATATAAAAAATGGATCTATGGTTTTTGGGAGAAGCCATAATCTAGTGAAAAAGATACATGGAATAAATATGAAATAAATACATAGGTTGTTTCCACAAAACCTCTTGAGTTTCTCCACAATGAATCTACAAACCAAGAGAAGAAGTTCATTAAACACCTTATTGGGATTCCATGGTTTGATGAAACAAATGGGGAAGAAGAGGGGTAAAATACCACTTAATTGGAAGTTTGTATTTTAGAAAATTCTGAATATTTTGTCACTTGGTAAACCTATATGGTTTGGCCTCATGGTTTTACAAATCATGCACCAACCATGCACAAGCAACATAGAATGATATGATCACCCACGTTTTTTGGCTGCATGACTTTTCAAAACATCTTCCAACCATATTTTAGCCTCTACCTATGTCGAAATGACTGCATGGTTTTTTTGTAGCTTTGCATTTATTATCATCCCATGAAAAAGGACCTTGTTACAATGATAATACCATCAGTATGGGAACCACGTGGTTACTTCTAACTATATCGAAAAATAGTTCTTCTACCAAAAAACCCTGCAAAAAAATCAAAATGTGGGCCCAAATACTATCAATACCAATAATAATCAAATATAGAATCAAATAAGACAAAATAAAAAATATAGGGACATAATAGGTGTCAATAACTCCCCACCATGCCATATTCTAACAAAATACAGTACATGGTTGTAAATAATGAAGAGAAATAAAAATATTAGATAAAAAAGAACCAATTAACTTGATTTAGTCCCGAAATTAACAACTAGAATCCCAAAAAATAGATTGAATTGATCAACCAAAATTGTTCCAAACATCTACAAGGATATCCAAAATAGAGCCTCAAGGATGAAATCCTAGAAGCATGGGAGACCATACATAGTTTCCCAACAATTTAAATTTTCTCTAACAGAGTGTAACTAATGAAAAACGTCAAATACAAATGCCCTTCAACAATCATGGAACCACTATAGATAATCACTTTCAAACAATAAAAACTAACAACAACACGATATGAATATGAATCCAAACAGTTACAAAAATAATGTCATGAGATCTCACCTCATGTCAAGACACATGTAGATAACCAATGGTCAAAACAAGATCACCCTCACATAGATCATCGCAAATGTCCAAAGATGAATACCAACTAGTATACCAAACTAAAATGGTAGATCACACACCCAAGCTACCAAATCATAGACATAAGAAATTTCTTATTTCCAATCAATGATCCCCTCAAAGTATCAACAAATGAATAGGTGCAAAAAAACTATCAATAATGGTTCATTAGAAATATAAGGCACATCAAAACATCACTGCCATCCAATAATAGAATTATGAAGAACACTATAAAGAAAAATTAAAAGATCTAAGAAATGTATACTTCAAAAAATAAATAAAGTAATATATATAATGGACTCAAAGTCCACTAAGAAGAATAATCTATATAATAATATCCCACAAGATTCCAACAACCACATCAAAAGCTCGAATTGCAACCCCAAACTACAACCATAAAATGAATGGTCCGGAAAAAACAACCCATCCACTAATGGATTAAACCATAGACCACATATGAAATATGATCCTTTAACAATTCTTAATATGACCTAAATAGACACAAAAAAGGCAATCTCTATCACTGTGATGATAAGAGGTCTTACATTTATTGGGATCCCCACACTAGAAGAGAACATGATATATTTTATTTCCCTATGAAGGGCCCATTAAATATTTATATGGAACATATCACTTCTTCTCCCCACTTTTTAGGTTATCATTACACCAACCAGATAGATCTAAGGCATCACCCACCATATTTTTCTAAACTTTTAAACTTCTACCTTAATGGATTCATGAAAACATTTTTAAAATTTTTTTATTCCAAATGAAATTATAGAAGAAAAAAAATTTGTAGAACACCAAACTTTATAAAATGTGATTTTTCATAATCACTAACGACCAATTTTAAAGAAATGTTGACCCACATTTTGAAGTGATCTAAATACTATGTTTCTAATCGATCACCATAATAAAGGATTACAAATTCAACCATTCTCTCGAATTTTATCACTAAAGGAAAAAACCAATGTAAAACCACTATCCTGATTATCACACAATAAATACCGTCACAATGTAGATAATGTACTATAAACTCCAAAAAATCATGGATAATAATGATGATAAATTACCCAAAAACTCTCACCCATGATGTTTCAGGTGTCTCAAGATATTCCATTGTCAACTCAATCTCTTTTAGCCACATAAATTCTTCTATTTACCCTCGATAACCACTTAGTGGTCATGGATGGTGATACAAGAATTATAATATGGGGTCTAAGTATAAATAATGTTCCATATCCACCACTAAAATAATAGGAAGGGTATAATTTACAGTAGAAGAAACCATTATGTCTATTTTGGGTGTGGGGGGGGGGGACAAAACAATAGAACACATGATCCACAAAAGTTTCAAACTCAAAACATAAACTAAATTATCCCTTTTTGATATAGGTATAAATCCATAAAATAGTCCATAAATCAGGGGAACCATCATTAACACCATGAAAATAAAAAATTATCTTTAAATACCTATTTTTAGTATAGGTATTTTTGAGTTACCCTCCACTAAGGTGTACAATTGAAAACCAAGAGAATCAAAATTTTGAAGACAAAAACACATTTGAAAAATACACAATACCCAAACAAAAAAAACACCATAACTCATTTTAAAACCATATTTCATTTTGAAAACCAAGTACTTGAAGAATAATCATAACCCACTTTTCTTTTGAAAACAGGATCCATGCATGTTTGAAAACAAAATAACTTTTCCCCCATTATTCTGTAAAATTACGTTTAAAATTAAAAAATTCATAATATCTGATCATTTGATTAAAACACGTATTAAAACTAATCTAAATGAAATAGACATTGAATCATTCAAACAAGGTTAAAATGATCTACATCCACCAAGGAAATCAATACATTTTTCAATACACCACAAATAAGTGATAATCACATGACGAGAAATAAGGAACTAAGAAGAGATAATATATGATAATTAAGAGATAAGTAGTGTTTCACATGCTATGGTCACATCGGTTTGGAAACTATGTGCCAAAATGCTACATGCATCATAAATAAGGAAAATCCAATTTCACAGGAACAACAAGGATTCCGAATCTTTGTGATCTTACCCTTCAGATCATGTTCTCATATATTATTACCAGAAAACCATGTAAAGAACCCCAATATCACTTATGTACTCAACTGAGATAAAAAAATAACCAATTAACATCAAACTCCATAATAAAAATTTGGAAACTAATATTTACAATTTTAAACCCAATATCCCTTAGAATCCTGATTTTTGAAATGAGAAAGATCTCTCTATACTCACTTCTATCATACCTATCAACCTAAAATAACAATAGTATTATTTTAATTCAATACCCCTAAATAACACATGTGTCTAATAAAATAATTCTCAATCTCATTTTATACCATTTAGTAATGAATCATCCCAAGATACTACCTACATGACACTAGAATCGTTCCCCCACAAAGGCCTAAAATGGTGTTCCCAATCCCCAAAATATGGTTATTACTGTCTTGGTATCAAATAAATCCCACATATAATGATTTCTTTCAAATTACAAATACAATATTTCCAAACCTAACTTAATAATAATCAATATAAACAAATAAACCTATTAAATAGGTCATAACATACTATGTTAATCCAAACCACTGATATATATACCGACACTATTTATAAATAAAAGGAAACAACATGGCATAATTGATAAAATACTGACCAAAAATACACAACAACTAACCAAATCCCTAGAACATATAGTTTCTCACCACTACCCAACTCACCCAATTTCATCCTTATGGATCATAACTAAATCCATCTAGAATACTGTAACATGAAATATATAGTTGTGAGATAATATGGCTAGTAGGTAACCACAACACACAAAAACTATAAAATCTGATTCAAAAAGAAATTCATAAACCAATGTTTGAAAATAAATAGTAATTTATGATTCTTAACTATAAATTATGGAATAACCAAATAATTCCAAAATCATTTTTCCAAACATTTCTCTTATTTTGATAAAATAATGAAAATTAATTGAAATAATATACCACCAATTCATTACATTTCAAAATGAAAACCTAATTATCATTCTTCAAAACAACTCATTTGTTCTATTTTAAATCAGATATGACATTTTAAAACAATACAGCAATATAATCCCTTTCTTTTCATACATTAACATTACATCACTTCTTTGGAATACTTAAAACATTAAAAAAATAGATACCAAATAACTGTATTAGATTAGAGCATTTAGAAGCATGGAAACATAAATAATGGTACAAGGGCAAGTTAAATTATCTATCACTAGGTTCTCTAAGACTATTACCCCTCTTAGACACATCATACAAAATATATATCATCATACAATGGGATAGGAAACAGAAGAAGGGGTAATCTCAGATTCCCAATAAGGGTAAACAAGGGAGATATGTAATCATAATCATGAGCATATAGGTATGAGAATATGATCATAACATTATATCATCATACCCTACATATCAAAGATTATATACAATAATTGTGGCATAGATGTTATCATATCATAAGGCATTAATCATAAGGAAATCAAGAGAATAATCCATGATATCATAACATAAGAGTCTATCCTGAAATTGTGGAATACATATAATCATGTAATATCATTCAATATAATTAAATAATCATTGATAAAACATATCAAGGCATCTCATTGGGACAATACCTATCAGTAAGGACACACCACCATCACTAAGTGGTGTCCTTTCCTTATAAGGGATTGGGTTTTCCCATTATCCCATAGCCTACTCAGTGGGACACACCGCTATCTCCAATCGAAGTCCTTTATTTTATGGACTAGTTTTCCCTATCATCCCATAGCCTAATCAGTGTGAGACACCACTACCCCAATCACATTCATTTCCTTGTAATGGATCGGGTTTCCACATCTTCTCATAGTGGATCAGGTTTCCCCATATTCCCATAGGGGATCGAGTTTCACTATCTACCCATAGTGGGTGTCGTTTTCCGACATACCCATAGTGGATCAGGTTTCCCGATCTTTCCCTTGTGGAGCAGGTTTACCTATATTACCATAGTGCACTAGGTTTCCCTATCATTTACAGTGGATCAAGCCCATAGACAATATTTCCATCATTATCTCCAGAGATATTAATCATTACCCAATGCTTTATAAGGAGATATAAGACCCAAATCTCTCATAATGAAATCATATATACATGTTCCATAAATTCATAAAAAATAATATCATAACCCATAAAATAAAATGGGAGTAATAAAAACGAAATCATTTATTTTAATATGAAAAAATATAGGTTTCATAATCATTTTAGAAAATCATAACCTGTGAAATGAAGTGGATTTCATATGCACATAACCTGTGAAGAAGAAATGGGTTTCATAAAAATAATTCCTTCAAAAATCATTTCATTCTGAGAAATAATATGAATGTATCCTTTGGATAATTTTCCAAAAATCCATGAGTAACAACATAGAATATAGTCTACGATGGAAATTAATTTTTAGGGATCCTTTTCAAAACATTTCTTATGGAATATATATTTATTCATTAAATGGTACTTTTGAAAAAATAATACTTATTTGGAATTTGTTTTCTTAAAAAATATAAAAAAATATCTAAATAATTTTGCAAACAATTTTCCTTGAAAACTTATAAAATAATCTTGAAACCAAATTTGAAAACTATTTCCTTTGAAAACAATTTAAAATCATATAGAGAAATCATTATTTTTTATTGAAAACCATTTCATTGATAATATTTTGAAAATTTGTGATGAAGTATACATAGAGTATTAAAAACCATTTTATTGAAAATAATTTTAAAACATATAATGAAATCTCGAAAACATTTTTAGAAAACATGTCTTTTGAAGAATAAATTTTTTGTCATAATAGTGATGTAAAGTCATAAATTCCTAAAAATACTTTCTTTATAATTTTATTTTCCAAAGGGTTGGAAAATTGTAACAATATTTGAAGATATCATAAATAAAAAAGGGATAATAAATTTCATGAGTGTTCATGTGTCTAGGATTATAATATTTTACCAGATAAGAATAGTTATAGACAGTCTTGTTTAATGATGATATTGATTCAATAAAATATTTCGACATAGTAACATTGATTTAAACTATGAATGTAAAAAATCAAATCAAATGAAGCTTCAAATATCATAATAATAAATAGTTTCATGATATAATATTTCATGTTCATGTATATATACCTCTTAACAGAACATAGTGCATAACAAAACATGTGTCTCAATTAAGGTAACTTGAGACAAAAAAATTACCAATTTTGTAACTTTTGGAACATAACCCCCATAAAAGAATGATCATAAAATGTAGATTTAAAACACATAAATTAGACAATAAAATTTATATAATAAACCCTAGGTATTTATACACACAACATAAAAGAAATATAAGGTGAAAATTTATTTTTACTTATAGAAATAAAAAGTGATTTGACAAAAAATTTAATAATTGAGTCAGTATAGAATCATTATTTCCATGAAATAATAACATAAATTAATGATTTACTACCATTAAATAATATTAATTAGTGATGTGACTAGTGATATGGATGTATATTCACTACACAAAATAAGTGAGTGGTGATTATGGCATGTATCCCATAGGAAAATAGTGAGATGAAATCCCCAAAAATGTTTTTATTGACTCTCATCGTACTGATTTAAAAAACATGTGTAATAAATATATGTTTGTTATAAATGTACCATAGAACATTATTCTTATATATAACACCATATATGGATTTATATTACCAACTTATCAACACTACCATATTAAAGATACATTTTGGGTAATATACGCTTTTTTTCACATGTGACTTAATTTGATTGATTTTTTACCTTATAATTAAATAATGATTTAATGAATGTAAATAATGATATAAATATCATGTATATTTAGCATATCTGAATTTATAATAATCTATGAATGATATAAATATGAAATGGAATTCACCGTTCTTGGAGACAGTTTGTTGTTTGTAAGCATGAATGATATTTTGGTTTGATAATAATATTAAAAGTAAGTATGTAAATGAATTACATGTATGTGTATATATAAAAACTAAAATGGAATTGTCATTTCATATGTATCATATAATTTTACTGAATAGATATATCATGAATCATCCAATTAGTTCCCATGACAAGACTCCTCAAGCTCACCTCCAATATGCCATGTTTGGTGACTAACACCGAGTATACATGTCACTAAAATGAAATGTATTTCCTAAGTACCTATATATACACACACACACACACACATATCCAAGACTAGAAAATAATAAATTGAAAAACACACTAATAAGAAAATGCATGTATACATTTATATCCCACAACTAAAGTATGAAAGGATGTAATTTAATGTAAACAGGGCCAAATACAAGCCCACAATAATGAAGTCAATAACATGAGTCCAACTTATAAGTTAAAGGTACTAGCACTGCATTTTGAAGCCATTAGAACACAACTAGGTCTGTCTGGTCTCACTATGAACCATCTAGTCCTTGTCCAACACGGATTCCATCAAATTTTTTATTGTCTTCACAAGACACAACACATGAAATCAAGGACCGTGTAGGGATAAGTATATAAATATTCAACAGGTCACCCCAGTATCATGAAGAAACAAAACAAAGGAAAGTACTGTCATCTCTACAAATGTATATATCTACAAATCATATAACATGAATATTAAAATATAATCATTACAAGACAGACAATCTATAGGTAGGTCACAACCATTTTATAGAAGCGCTAGAAATTCAGCTCAAAGATTTTATGAAGCACTCATCCAAGAGAACACACTCCAGAGTCTAATAGCACTAATGACGTCCATATAAGAAGTACTGATCGTAGATTCCTGTAATTAGATTGATACACTGAATGATATAAAGAGAATATGATACAATAGATGATGATCATAGCTAGGGACGTTGGGTGATTCCAACAACTCAATCTATGATAACCTACTATGTATAGGATCGGTGCCAGCATTGTGTTGGTGATGTCGAATCCAATAACTCCACCTTGGGAACAAAGATGAATAGATGACCTTTCTATGGGCCTCTCTAGGGGATTCAAACTACTCCATCCAACAATTTATGATAAAGGATTCATATTCCTAGACTTAGTTAATGATATTTACCTTCCTTCAAGGAAGCAATAAATAGAACGAATCGTAACAAAAATTTACATGATAATGAGGACAATGAAATCAAACCATGTATGAAGGGGTTCATGATGTGTAGTAGGGTCAAATTCTATATCCATTGAGCTTTGCTTCTACTTGTGTACAGTGGATCAAGTCATTTATACCATGATCTATAGATGAGGGGTACACAGAGAGTAGAAAAGGCCACACATCATTCCCATTCATCTGAGGTCTGGTCGTGTACTCCGACTGTGTGCCAGTGCATGGAATCAACCCTCGAATCCGTGTCCACGTACTTGTACATGTGCTATACCATTTACATGATTTTTGGAATGATATGTGGGGGTTTACACACCATCTAAGAAAATCATATACTCTACCTTGTGTCCGTGTATTTCCCATGAATATGTTGAGTCGTTCAACATTGGACTACACACCGTGTAGTTAGAGAAAAAACTCCACGTGTATCCAGTTTTCTCGAAACACATCTTCTTCATGCCTCTCACTCCATCGATCTCCCAGATTTCATTCTAGTTATTTTTTCAGATTCAAACTCCATATCCATGTTTGTATAGTCACCTAAACACTGAATCAACATGATTTGGGAATTTAATCTTCTCGAAAAACCTGATCTTAGGTGTTCTTCATTATCACTAAAGAATGTGGATTTGAAACTAAATGTAATTCGATCCAAGACTACCCCCACCTTCATACCTTCATCGAGTCATCTTGGTGTTGGGTCTAAAATTTTGAATTATTACGTCATGAATAGAAGGTGTACTGATTTATTGTTCACAATGTTTTAAAATATGGGGAATAATGAAGAACATGTAACGAAGAATTCCATAATAAATAGAGAAAAAAATATTAAATATTATGGTATGAACCTCAATAGATGATCATAAAAATTGTGGTTTTTCAATTTTATAATATAAAATAAATGAATCAACAGTTCTAGCCACAAATATTTAATCATCCTGATAAACATGTAAAATAGTCCCATCATAAAAATATGATCGAATTGTGGGCTAATATGTTTGTGGATTAGTCCATGTTAATTGTGGGAATCATAAATGGGTAATGCAATCAAAATAATATATCCTACCAATATTTGGATCATTAAATGATGAAGAATTTTCATCATGAAGTTATCATTGGTGAGATCATTCATGATTGGTGTGCACTGATCTTCGATCTAGATTTGACCATCACCTACTTGAGATAATTCTCTATATCTATCTCTCAAATATCTCCATAGGATTCTATGGTTATGAGGATAACCATGGATCTCTGTATTATTGATATGTTTAAATAACAAATCATTGTGTCGCTGTGTCAATAAAATAAAATAAATTTTATTCATTTATTTTAATCATTTAGGCTCCTATGACCACTTTCCACAATCGGCCCACAGCTGCAACGACCCAATGTTTCTCAATGGAAATTTCCATCCTATGTTTCTATCATATAATCACATGAAATTACAACAAAATTAACTACTTCTTACTTTATGAAATTCAAACATAATTTATACACTTCTGTGTTTTGAATTTGGAAAATCACACCTTCATGGTTGTGATCAGTAATATGTTTCAAGTCTAAAAAAGAAATTATATTTTTTTAGTGAATAGTAACCTACCCTTATATATATAAACAGACCCTTATGAATTGTAAACATTACAAAATAATAGTGACCTCATCCCGGAATGTATAAATAATATGTAGACATCTTATAAGTGATAATATGATCATAGTAATAGCATGGGTATTTTTGTATCTCATAAATAAATAGTTTATATTAATTAATTAATTTTAAAGAAAATTTATTTTCCTGAAATATGTTCAAAATTTTTTAATTTAATTTCTTCTATTTTTAAGATAATTTTAAAATACCATATGTAATTTTTTAAGGCATTAAAAAATCAGTTAATGTTTTAAAATCTATATTTTTCATGTAAATTATGATTTTAATTAAAAATAAAATTGTTCATATTTACAAAATTATTTTCGAAAAACGACATTTATTTTTGGATTCTACACATTGAGAAATAGTTAAGGTTAATTTTAGGTATTTTTTAAAAATACATGAAATTTTAGTGAATGATAAAATACATTAATTTACCGTATAAATACACTATAATATGAATATACAATTCTTGACATCATAAGTGATTTAAGAACGAAAATATAGAACTAAAATGAAAAGATTAATTTTTTTGTTCTTGGAATCATTAATATTCTTGTATTGAGAGAAATTAATAAACTAAGGGATTAAATGTTATGAAAACTAACCACTCCGCCACCATAAAACCCACCCTCACTCCCCTTTTCTCTTAATATCTCTAAATCCTTGTTCCTTCCTTAAATTATTACCAAATATCTCCCCAAGATTCTATCAGTTCCAATATCCCTTGGTGTTCTAAAAAGTCCAAATATTCACCCCTTAATAGTCTCTCAAGGAAGGTTGATTCAAGAGGTAAAATTCCACTTTTCATTTCTTTTATTTTTAAGTTCTTTTGTTCTAATTTCATTCCCACCCTATACTCATTTAAATGGAATGAAAACTCCAGTAACGTAAATTTAATGGAAATTTTTTATCCTAAGGGGATAATTCAATATCATCTCATTTTCCCCACCTTTTATTTGAATGAAATGAAAACACCGTTTGAGATGTGTTAATTTAACACATTCATGGATGGCAAGTTATAAATTTCTATTACTATCTCCAATTCTAGTCATGAATTTATTTTTATGGTTTAACCATACTATTAAATAATTATTTTATCTTATGTGATGTTATGGAATCAATTTTTATCATATTATGCAAAATATTAATACAAAATAATTTAATTTTAAAAATCTCATTAAAATAAAACCAAGTATTTAACATTAATGTTAAAAATAAATATCCACCTTCACTAAAAACATAAAAATGAATTTTATAACAATTTAATTTCCTGGATGTTCACTAATTTCTTATAATTTCATTTCTAGACAACCACTTTCATCATACATGATCATCCATTCATGAAAATAAGAAAACTGATAATAGATACTAAGAAAAAAATGGACCCAAACAATGAAATTGAACCACTTAACTCATCAAAATAGTAATTAATGAACATAAAAATGTTTTTCTAAATATTCGAAATACATAATATGTTCTGTAATTATTAAATAATGAACCTTATTTTATTATTCAGGTCATCAATATCACATGGAGAACACCAGAAGACTTAAGGTAATGGATCCTCTCTATTTCACTTTATGTCAAGATTTCCCTCTATTTTATGCTCTTTTAGGTGTAATTACTAGTGAGGGTGTATGATTAATCAAATACCCATAA
The DNA here is from genome assembly GCA_963277665.1 of Viscum album. Taxonomy (NCBI): domain Eukaryota; kingdom Viridiplantae; phylum Streptophyta; class Magnoliopsida; order Santalales; family Viscaceae; genus Viscum; species Viscum album. The sequence continues at coordinate 2,076,356,669 of OY728143.1, read as the reverse complement.
TTTCCTCATGATGTTAAAATTACTTGAAACTTATTTCGCTCTCATTAATCCCTCTTAAGAACACACGATTCCATGCAAATATTCTAAAAGGGGTTCAACTAGAACCTCCTTTATTCCATCAGGTTTCTTTATCATTCTTTTTACATCTATAAGGTTTCTTATTAATCTTATATTCATATTCAAAATTCAATTTTAATGTTCAAAAACCATTTTTCATGTTCTATTCATCATTATCTTTTAGGGATATATGTGTTTTTATGTGATTCCTTCCTCAAAACATCCCGATAAGCAAACCCGTTTTGAGGGAACTTCCCAAATTCTTACCTAATTTTTAGTGAACCCTATCTTCTATTTTAAACCGAAATTTTATTTATAAAATCTGTCTTTTATTGTAAAAACATTCCTAGTTCACATCTAGTTTTTTATAATGTATTTTTCCCTTTTCTATTTTAAATGTTGTATACTCATTTCTTTAAAACTGCTCAATTTTTTTTTTCATTTCTAATTTTTTTTGAATAAATTTCATACATGTGGTGAAATATACTTGAAAAAACATACCATGATTCAATCCTATTTTATTTTATGATTTTCCATGTATATTTCTGTTCCTTTCTTTCATGGACCCTTTAATTATACAAACATTGGTCATACATTATGACATGATTGTGGTACCCAATGCTTTCCATGGGTAACCCCTATGTTTATGTAAGATTTATTAAGTATTATTATTTATTTGGAAAAGACATTCATGAAATATTTATATGGGTGTTCCCAGATAGTGCTCCAATTCCATGGTCAAATATAAGTCTCGTGAGATTTTATGTGTGACTGTCTTGGTGATTATCCCTGGCTTCTGATACTATGTGAAACGATCTTGGTGGTTATCCCTTACAAGTACTAAATACACATTTTATGTTGATACCACATTTCTATAACCCCATGTTTGTATGATTCCATGTTTACATGTTAAGGTTCTATGTGTTATGTGCCTTTATACCATCACTCCATGCCTTTTATTCCTCATGGTAATGATTTGTTCAAATGGTTATTACCTTATTGGGCGATTTAGATCATCCCTTCGTTCATGTGATCCCTAGGGTATCCAATGTAGTTTTTTGAAAATAAACGATGTTACGATATCAATTGAGAGATTAAGTAAATAATTGATATATTTAGTCCTATTTTATTAGTATTATGTACCTAGTATTTAAATAAACATGACATTACAATCCCTGGCATGTTCTCTAATTTATAATTATGTATAAAATAATCTAATATTATATATAAAAGGAATTTGTTGCAATAGTTGGTATTGGAGGATGGTCTAGTAGTTTTTTGAGATTAAGAGTAAAACACTTTAGTAAGAACATGAAGTATGAGACTAAGTATAAGAAAACATACCTAAATTTTTGTATGTATATAGTAAGTGGATTACCACGAAAATAATTCCATGTCCAGATACAAATTGTTAGAGGCGGCTCTAGAACAGATGTAGCTATGACTAAAAACTCTGACAAGGAGTTTTGGGCCTGACCAGGGGTATCTCGGTACACGACAACAGGCCTTGCTGCAATATTTTTGTGACACTCCCAGGGGATATGCTTTGGTAAGTTCACGAGAATAGTACAAACCATTATTAAGGGAATAAAAAACCCTAATAATATATGTTATGAAATAGATCACGGACAACCTACATTGAAACATATGGAATAAAAATTTAGAATATACTTCTCCTTTACATGATTATCACATTATGTTCCATGTTTCCTTTTTATTCTCGATTGATATGTATTAAATCCATTAAATTTTATGTTCCTTTTCCTGGTTAATGGTGGGATATTGAAGAACATGTGCCAATAATTAATGTTATTGAGAATGTGAATAATTTCCTAATGATATGCCAGATATACAGGGAATAGGTGCTCAATACTTCATGACAGTACTAGCTCAGCTGGCTCATGTTAAGAATAATAACTTGAATCATGTGGAACTCCCTCCTCATACAAGAAATGAGGATGTTTCTAAATAATCTTTCATGTGGAAATGGCCATCCATGTTTATCGGATCTATTAATCCCCTCCTTTTGGAGAAGTGGATTAACTCCATTGAAAAGATATTCTCCATCCTCTAGTTCTCATAAGAATAAGATGTTTTACTGGTAGTCTATCATTATTATAGGGAAGCTGGTCAGTGGTTGACACTAATCAAGAATACAATGTCCAAATTAGATATTGAATCCATGGAATGGGAGGAATTCAAGATATTTTTTTTCATATAAATATTTTACTCAAACCCTCCATCTCAATAAATAGAGAGAGAGAGTTCCTAGGACTCAAGAATTAGGAAGATGGATCCATTAGGGTGTATGAAGTAAACATCAAAGGTTTGAATGGTACACCTCCAGCTTTGTCTTGAATGTAGTATACAAGGTGTATTTCTTCTTCAGCATACTAAAGTAGATTTTATGAATGGAATTTGTGGTTTGAGACTTTTAAAGTTATGAGGAGATTGTTCATTGTGCCTTTTAGGTTGAAATGGATATTAGATAATTTCAGTGGTCTCATGGACCCAGTAAAAAGATGTGAAAATGGATATCATCGTAGGTGGTTTAATAAAAATCTCCATGATGAAAAGAAGATCGTTCATCCCATGTGTAAAAATCATAGGAAGATGCATCCTGGGAATTATCTAAAGGGAACCAAGAATTTATTCAAATGTGGAATGTTGGGGCATCTGGAAATTTTTTTTTTATCAGATATAAAGAATACCGATAATGTAGAAGAAGAATGGAAGGTTCAAATCATCACTTAGCATGTAGTGTAGTGTTATAACTACATAGAGCATGGACATTATGCGAATAATTTCCATAATCCAAGGGTTGTCAGAGGATATCAACACCAACCTTAATGAAACAAGGAAGAGAATATGCTATCACTACTACTGAGATGGAGGAATAAAATGATGTGGTGATATATACGCTAGTTATTTATTCAATAATAGAGAATATAATATTTTATTCTAGTTCTATGGATTCTTTCATACCATACATGTTTAGAAGAACTATTCAAACACCAGCTAAAAAATTTAGAGGATAGGTTTTCTGTGAGTGTATATAATGGGGAAGTTATTTCATCCAAGGTTCATACCACATCCCTGGTAAATTTTTTTGGACTGAACCTCCCAGTAAATATTATCATAATTCCTTTAGTGGAGTTTGATTTAATGTTGGGAATGGATTGGATATATTTATACATAGACAATGTTAACTGTCGAGAAAGGGAGAGCACTATTCACTTCCCCAAGAGTCATCCAATTATTTACATGTGTAAGAAGGATGATGAATATCCTTTAGAACCAGTGTCTCATGTGTGGATATTAATTCATTATTATAAATAACATCTAGCACAAATGGCTAAGAAAAAGGGGAGAATCATGCTGGAGGACATTCCCATAGTGACTGATTAAACTGATGTATTCCATGAAGACTTTCCTGGAATCTCTCCTGATTGGGAGGTTGAGTTCTCATATGAACTTATTCATGGATCTCTGACTATATCAAATAAATCTTTTAGAATGGCCACTATAGAGCTTGAAGAACAACAAAATGTGTAATAGGAGAATCTGGATATGGGTTATATACACCGGAGTGCTTCTCCATGGGTTAAGCTAGACCTATTCAACCAAAATAAGGATGGATAAATGCACATATTCATTGATTATCATGATAAAAACAAAATAATGATAAAAAACAAGTACCTCTTTCGTCGAATATATGAATTGTTCGATAGGATTTGTGGGGCCAGTTATTTCTTTAAGGTGGGTCTTTGATCAAGATAACACCAATTAAAGGTGAGGAAGTAAGATATTCTGAAGACTACATTTTGAATGTGGTATGGACACTATGAGTTCATAGTGATTCCCTAAAAACTCAAAAATTATCCCTCAATATAAATTGATTTAATTAATAGAGTCTTTAGAGATTACCATGAAAAAATTGTGGTTGCCTTTATTGACGATATTCTTATATACCCCAAGAGAAAGGAAGAATATGAGGAGAATTTCAATACTATGATAAAAACATTCTGATGTGAGAAACTATATGAAATGTACAGTAAATGTGAATTTGAAAGTAAGAAATATCATTCATGGGGTATGTTATCAATGGAAAAGGGGTATCTGTGGACCCTTCCAAGATGAAGAAGATGGAAGAGTGACCCAATCCAACATCTATAATGGAGATCCGTAGATTTTTTATACTATTTTTGTATTTTCGATGATTTTTAATGAACTTTTTACAAATTTCAAACCCAATGAACAAGATAAAACTGTGGGGAGTAATGTTTGTCTCGAATCAATAATGTGAGGACTATTTTAAGAAGTTAAAAAATAGGATTATCACTGCACCCATACTCACACACCTAAAATGTTAAGAACACTTTGTGGTGTATAGTGATTCTTCAAAGAAGGGATTAGGTAGTGTGCTATTGAAAAATGATAAAGTTATAGTATATGCCTCAAGGCGGCTGAAAATTCCTGAGTAAAACTATCCTATGCTTGATCTTGAGTTAGAAGTGGTGATCTTTGTGTTAAAAATCTAGTGACATTATCTTTATGGGGAGAATTGTGATATATATATTAAACACAAGATCCTCAAACATAAATTCATAAAAAAAGAGATGAATATGCACCATCCAAGATAGATAAAGATCATAAAGGATTATGATGGCTCAATCCACTCCCAACCCGATAAGGTAAATAAGGTGGAAGATGCTTTATGTACAAAGGATCATGTATCATTATCAATTATTATAATCGAAAAGGATCAAATATTTTTAGATTTTTAGTGTATTGAAATTTTTATCATTAATATAGGAACATCATCAGTAATTTCTCAATTGATTTCTCAACCATACATCATGGAGAAAATAATGGATTGTCAAAGAAAATATTTCGGTATTCAGAAAATGGTGGATGCTATCAAAAATAGGAAATATTTTGATTTAAAAATTGACATGGATGGATTTGAATGAATTGGGTCAGGATAATGTGTACCACCCAATTTAGAGATAAAGTAGGAGATTTAGATTGAAGCATGTAGCTCGACCATCTCTATTAACCCAGGGAGAAAAAAGATGTATTAGGATCTCTAAGAGAACTTTTGGTGGGACAATATGAAGAAGGAGATTTATAAGTATACATCAAACTTCCAGTTTTTTAAACAAGTAAAGGATGAGAGAAATAAGTCTAAGGGGATGATAAAACCACTTTCCATACCAACATGGAATTGGGACCACATTACCATTTAATTTTATATTGGACTTGTAAGGAAATCCATTAAAAACAATACTATATATGTCCTTGTGGATTGTCTTACAATGACCTCTCACAATATCACAATTCGAGAGGAATTCTCAATGGATCAAAATTCATGGAAAAGTATCTATCAGGATCTGAGATTCACCTTGATGTTCTGGAAAAGAATCTAACATTCTCTATGCACTAAACTGAACATCAGTATGGCCTATCATCCACAAACTTATTGTCAATCTCAGCGAACTATTCAGACACTGGAATATATTTTAAGAGAATGTTCAATGTACTTCAAAGGTGGATGAGTAAAACATCTTCCACTAGTTGAATTATCCTACAAATACATTTCCAACTCAAGCATACAAATGGCACCATATAAATCCCATTTTGGGAAAAGGTGCAGACCACTTGGGTGTTGGGATGAAGTCAGCGACCGTATGCTTTTAGGACCTAAAATGGTTGAAGAAATGTTGGCGACGTTGGAATCCATTTAGCAATACATAAAGTTATCCCAAAGTCAACAGAAAATTTATACAGACAACTATTGATGAGACCATGAGTTCAAAGTTAGAGACATGGTATTTCTAGGCATATCTCCTTAGAAAATGTACATGAGGTTTGGGAATAATGGAATTTTAAGTCCCAAGTTCATCGGCCCCTTTGATGTTTTCAATCGTATCTGAGAAGTGGCATATTGACTAGCTCTTCCAACTTCCTTGACTAATGTACATGATGTATTATGTGTATCTTTCTTATGGAATTACATATAAGATCTTTTGCATGTACTCTCTTCAGAGGCGGTATAGTTGGAGGATGATCTTTGTTACGAGGAATAACCAGTGATGATCTAGGATCATGGAGATAATTTTCTACATAACAAGACTACTCATCTTGTCTATGTATTTTGGAAGAACCATATCTACGAAGAGGAAACCTGGGAATCAGAGGAGGCAATGAAGGAAAATAACCCACATATGTTTACATATTAGAACGTAAAATGATATTTCGAGGAAGAAATTTCTTATAGGGGGAAGAATGTAACGACCCAATGTTTTTCATTGGAAAATTCATTCATATGAGTATGTTATATAGTCACATGAAATCACAACACAATGAACTACTAAGTACCGTATGAACTTTAAATATAATTTTGACACTTATGTGTTTTGAATTACAAAATATGAAATTCACAGTTGCGATCAGTATGATGTTTGGTGTCTGATAAGGCAAAACTAATTTTCAGTGAAGAGTAATCTTCTATTATGAATAGTAACATACCCTTATAAATAGTAATATGACGCTTATGAATTTTAAATAGCATAATTGAATATAAACCATATCCATGAATGTATAAATAAAATTTAGGAATCTTATAAGTGATAATAAGATCGTAGTAAATGCATTGGGTTTTTTTGTATGTAGAAAATAATTTGATAAAATTATTTATATAATTTAAAAGAAAATGTATTTTCCTAGAATGTGTTCATAAATTATCAATTTTATGTCTTTTGGTTTGAATATAATTTTAAATTAACTTATATAATTTTTGAAAGCATTATAAAATCAGATAAATATTTAAAATTTGTATTTTTCATGTAAAATATGATTTTATTTAAAAATTAAAATAATCATATTTAGAAAATTATTTTTGAAAAATGGGGTTCCTTTTTGGATTTTAAACATAAAAATGGTTAGGGTGAATTTTTGGGATTTTTATTGAAAGACAAGACTATTTAGTGAATAGTAAAATACATTAATTTGCCATATAACTACATTATATTTTAAATCCTCTATTCCTGACATCATAAGTGATTTAATCAGTCATATATAAAACATTCGAGTACATATTACTATTTTTGGTCCCTTAATCGTCATTATTTCTTGTCTTGATTGAAATTAATAATCTATGGAATTAAATATTATGAAAAGCCTCATCTCCTCCACTATAAAAACAACCCACCCTCCCCTATTATCTTCACTATACTCAAGCCTTGTACCGTCCCTAAATTCTGCAAAAATATATCCCAAATATCCTCCCCCTATGTCCAATAGACTTTTTTCTCCTAAAAATACCAAATCTTCTCCCCTTAAGAGGATCTTAAGAAAAGATGATTCAAGATGTAAAATTCATCTTATGTTCTCATTTATTTTTATGTTTTTTTGTTCTCTATTCATATAATCATCCAAATGGTATGAAAACACAGTAACATACGTTTACTAGAAATTTTTATGCTAATTGGATATTTCAATATCTTCTCTACTTTCCCCATCTTTTATTTGAATGAAATGAAAACACCAATTGATATGTATTAATTAAACACATTCGAGGATGAAAGGTTATCAATTACTATTAAAATATTCAATTCTGGTCATTAAACCATTTTTATGGTTGAAACAGACTATTAAATATGTTTTTTATCTAATGTAATGTTCTGGAATCATTTTTTCCTCACATGATGTAAAATAATAATAAAAAACAAATTAATTGTGAGCCAAACCCAAAAAAATTAATTCAATATTTTATCATTAATATTTTGTACAATGATTTACCATTAATTAAAATAACCAAATAGATTTTATGACCATGTAATATCTGGGATTCTATCTTATTTCATATAACTTCAATTCTAGAAACAAATTACATCATACATGTCTATCTGTTCATGAAAGGGAGTAAATTGATCATAAAAACCAAGAAATCAGACGAACCCGAACAATGAAATTAAACAACTTAACTCATAAAAAAGGTCATCAATAAACAGAAAAAGGTTATAATAAATCCTTTACATATAAAATAGTTTCTTTAATTATTAATTAATGACCCTAATTGCATTATTATGGTCATTAATGTCAAGTGGATAACAACATCAGACTTCATGTAAGGGATCCTCTCTATTTTTCTTTTATTCAAAGTTGTCCTCTATGTTATACACTTTTTTTTTGTAATTATTGGTGATGGAGTTTGATTAAGAACCTATGAAATTATTCTCTAATGATTTTTTAAATTATTAGAAATCTATTTCTCTCTCATTAATCCTAATTATGTACACATGATCCCATGCCGATATTCTGTAAGGGATTCAACCCAAACCTCCTTTATTCATTTTGGTTTCATTATCATTGATATTTCCTAAATAATTTTATCTATTTTTCTTATCGTAGTCATATAAATTAAATTTGAGTTTTAAAAACTCATGTATCAAGTTCCATTCATCATTATCTTTTGGGGATTTACATGTTCTTAAGTGATTCCCACCACAATACTTCCCGATAAGCAATCATGTTTTGATGGAACTCCTCAAATTCTTACCTGATTTCAAGTGCACTATATATTAGTTTTTATGAAACCATTGTATTTATGAAATAATTATATTTATAAAAAAAACCATCCTGGTTCAATTCAGGTATTTTATAGTGGATTGTTCCCTTTTCTATTTTAAAGGCTCTATAGTGTTTTCCTTAAAACCGCCCAAAAATATATTTTTGCTAAAATTTCAGGAATACTTTTACTAAATGTGGTCAATTATAAATGACATAAATTACTATTACACATTACTGTTTTACATAATTAATTACAAAGTATTATTTAGTCCTTTTCATTCATGGATACTTTCATGATACGAACATTTGTTATGATTTATGACATGACTGTGGAACCCAGTTCTTTATAGGGGTAACAGTTATGTTTATTTAAGATTGATTATTTATGATTCAATATATGTAAAAATAATTCAGAAAATTTAAATATTGTTTCACCCATATATCTCTTCAATTAATCGGGTAATATTATGTCTCATGAGATATTATGTGTGATGGTATTGGCAGTTAGCCTTGTCTTGTGCTACTATGTTAAATGATCTTGGTGGTTATCCTTGACTCGCACTAATTTCATGTTTTATGTTTCTATCACATTTCTAGGACTCCATCTTTATATGATTACATGTTTTTATATAATTATTAAATATGTTACATGCCTTTTTATATCATCAATTCATGCCATATTTTCCGTCGGAAAATGATTTGTTCTTTTGTTTATTCCCTTACTAGGCCATTTATCTCATCCCTTGGTTCATGTTTTCCATTGGGTTTCCTATGCAGATGTTTGAGAAAAAATCATGTTTGGATCTTAATTTTATGATTATATATAGAGGTGTTTTTTTAGTACCATTATTTTTTTATGTACCTAGTATTTAAAGACACTAGACTTTACGATCCTTATATGGTAAAATGATGTATAATAATGCTTAAAATCATGAAATGTTATATATAAATGGATAGGGTATCTATAGTTCTAAACAAGGTTATGTCACATGTAGGGTAAATCCATTATTTTATGCTTAGTGGTTCCTTTGTATTTCTTATCCTGGAAACCTTTTAAATGTTATTTCTCATTTTTATAATAACTGCTCATGCGTGCTATTTGATATTTTAATATTTTTCTACCATTTTTATGGTTACACCAGGCCTCATAATATCATGTTTTATCAGCACTTTATCCCAATATTAAACCGTATAATATTTAAAAATAATAATTGGAAACATCTGGGTCATTACATTCTCCCTACCATGGGGATTTACATCCTCGAAAAGGAAAAACAAGGGATACTAAAAAAGATGAGGTGAGCACGTGTCTGAGCCTCCCACTCCCAAGTTATCTCCTAGAGATTCCCATGATGATACCAAATACATACTAAAGTAATCTATCATCCATTAAGGATCCTCTCTTAACGATCCTGGATCACCACTAGGTACACAATAAATGATTCTCCATCCTCGATGTCCACCTCGCCCCTGTCAATGAGGTGTGATGAGTCATGCACGTACCAACTCATCTGCAAAACATGGAAAGATATCATGTACCCAAACTAATTTTAGTGGTAGTACTATGTAGTACACCACCTCAACAACCATATTTAGTATATGAAAATGGCTTATGAACATCATTGATTTCCTGCCACCCAAGGAAAATATTTGTAATCTATATCAAGGTGAAACCCATAAGAACATGTGGTATCCCTCCTCGAACTCCAATGGACTTTGTATCCTATCCACAAATGAATTTTGATTGATCAATGTTGACTTCGTCTACTCCTAAAAAATATATAGCTTCTTAATAGTAGATAGAGCCAATTACAGAACCATGAGTGCCAAATCTCTTGGTTCATTACATCATAGTGGTGACCTGCAGGTTCAACCATACAAATCTCTCAATGGTTTCATACCAATGGTAGAATGGAATTTTTTTGTACACAAACTGCACTAGTTATAGGTGTCTTCCATACTATATCCATTGTCTAACATGAATGTTTGAAGTATTTCATCCATAAAATGAATTTTATGTTCTTTATGGCCATTAGTTTGTGGGTGAAACAATATAATCAAGAGTAATTAGGTCCCACACACATCCTGTAATCCATTCCAAAATGGGGATGTAAAGTGGTCATCATGATCATAACCAATAATCTATGGAAATCCATATAGTTGAACTATCTCCTGAATATAGAGGCCTCCCAAGCTCTCTACTAAACTGTTCTCTTAGATAGATAGGAAGCGGGATGAATTGGTCAATCGGTCAATAATCACCAAGATGGTATTATGTCCCACACACAAATATGTTAATCCCATTATGAATTCCTTTTATATGTCATCCCACTTTTATTATGGAACCTCAAGGTGTTGAGCTAAACATGATGGAACTTGGTGCTCAACCTTCACATGCTGATAAGTAAGGCATCAAGAGAAAAACTCTACAACTCCGTTCATCATCCCTTTCCACCAAAACTAGCATCAGAGGTCCTGTACATCCTTTACTTTCCTGATGAACCGAAATAGGGTACATATGAAAATCTCTCAAAACCTCTTCCTGCAATATAACTAGTACAACTTTGTGTCCCTTAAAGAGAATGATGTGCTTTCTACCTTTTTAAAATCTATCTGGATCATGCATTGTAAATATCTGATCACATAGGGTATCTCAGTCATTATCCCCAAGTTATGCCTCCCAAACATGATCTCAGAGTGGCAGGGTGACAACCATCAAATAGAGGTATGGTATAAGGAATCAATCCAAAAAGTATATCTACAATGAGGCCAACTCTTCTGACACATCATTCCTTAACTATGAACTTGATCTCTTGATGATAGCTTCTGCTACCCCGTTCTCCTTAATAGAAGAATAGAAAATATAAAATTCATAATCTTTGAGGATTTATAACCATTGCCATTATCTCAAGTTGTGATCATTTTGAGAGCTATTATACTTGAGTATCTTATTGTATAAATAGATGATAAACCACTCGCCCATTAGGTAGTGTCACCACCTATTCAATAATGATAATACTAATAACAACTGAATTTCATGGGTCATATAGTTCTTTCCCATGTGGTATCAAATAGAATGAACCATAGGAACCCAAATATTTCCTATTCCCATGGACACAACCATGCGTGATTCCTGATTCATTGTAGAACACTGTGTATTAATCACTTATTGCTGAAATTCTCAAGATGGAAGCACTGATCAAACTCTAAATAAACTACTGAATAACCTACATGAACTTCTCGGTCCATATGAAAGGAAACCCATTTCGAGTCAAAAAATTCATGGGTGCTGATATCCTGTAGAAATAAGTTATGTATCTAGGTTAATAGCCATACAACCCAGGGAAGCTCCACCCATCCATCACACTCTTTGGTGGGACACATGCTAACACTACTTTGACCATGTTCAGGTCCATTACTACTACATCTACTAAGATAATGTGTCAATGAAATCGACCACCTGAATTTATAATAGGAACATCATGAGTTTCCCAAAAATTTGGTGGTTATGGAGTACATACTGAACTATCCTTAAGTTTCTCGCATGATCCTCCTAAAACTCCAAGTATATAAGGATGTATTTAATGAATCTTACCATGATCTTTTCATGGTAAGGATAATATCTCTAGTTCATGAGTCCGATGAACACCTCTGGGGAGTTTCCAACCCAAAGGGAATTACAATGTACTCATAATGGCCATAACGATATCAGAATGCCATATTAAATATATACTCATCCGGTATATAAAAATGGTTATATCAAGATTATGGTCATCCTTATAGAACCACCATTCCCTTATCGAGTGATCAAATAGGTCATATATTCTTAGTAGTGGATTCTTGTTCTTAATGGTCACCTGGTTCATAAACTAGTAGTCCAAAAAATACCCCAAGATCTCTTCTAACATTTTGGAAGATAAAACTAAGACTGCCCAGGGTGAAGCACATCGACTCATGAATCCATTCCTATGAAATTCATCTAAATGCAACCTTATCTCCTGAAGCTCTGTAAGAGAAATCCTATATATCGTCATAGATATCGGTGTCGTCCCAGTGTGTAAATCGATGTATAAGTCTATCTGTTGGTAGTGAGTTAAACATGGAACGTCTTCAAGAATACATCCTCATACCCCACAATTACTATAGGAAATAGAAACTCATAACATCCACTTCACAAAGGGACAGACTATCCAACTCATGAGTAATAATATTCACCCTACAATTCATGAATTCATCATGTACTTCATTGTTTATCATTTCACCAATAATGTAAAACATGGTTCTTTCATAGAGTACACACCACACCCTTCATTTAGAGTATTCAATCATGGAATGTAATTTATATAACCAATACATTAAAAATGACTTCATTTCTCCCTGATGCTTCTACGAAGAGTTTCAAACCAAAACTATCACCTCCAAGTGTCAGGTCACATTATCAGTACAAGTTTGTGGTCACTGAGTCTTCGCTAGTTAGATTTTATATGTGTAAAGGTTGATTCAATGGTTCAACTAGAATCTTTGAGAATTTCATGGGATATGTGGTGAGAAATGAATAACTAAGAAATGTGTGTATATGTGTTTTAGATAAAGTAGAAAATAAATAGATTGTACATCGAATCATTCTTGTAGCCTAAGTGTCATATGCCTCAAATGCCTACAACTTTTCCTGCCACATTCCTCTAACTCCCTATGACTATAGTAGACTGTCTATGGTTGGTGGTGGTAACAAGACGAAACATAGAATACCTACATAGGCCCTCCCAAGTCATCTACCATATCTTATACCCTATGGATTTTCCTACTCCTATTATTGTCTCTACCTTAGTGGACCATCTATAATCTCTATGTTAATAGTACAGAGGTTCAGACAATCTCATGTTACATGTACCAAGCCATCACATGAATAGAACTACCTCTCTCTATGTTTATTGGAAAAACCCAGTGATCCTTGAACTATAGACCCTCTGTCATGGGACCTCCTCTTAAAATTTCTCCCACGTTCAGCTCCCTAAGTGTGACATCGGCTTCTAAATTCCAAGTTCTATGCTCCTTCATTCCCACTACTGAATATCACCTAATGAGTCTTCTCATCCTAGATCCTTTCAACCACAAAATCCTACTTAAGAATCCCACCAAAATTACGAATTCACCTGGGGTTAAAATTGGCTTAAATTTCACTATCAAAAATCTCTTGAATCTTCAATCCATAAAGTACTGATCTCAAAACATATCAATTTAGTACCTAGAAAGAATGGTCAAATTTAAGAATATTCAGCTACTAACATGATTCCCTGAATGAGATGGATATTCTCTTGAATATGCATATACTTTACTTTAACTAATGTTAACTACAATACAAAGATATTTTCTAACTCTTTCCATGAAATAATAAAATCATCATGCATCTGGTTAACCAAACTCCACCATCACCCCATTAATCCATGAATAAGGCTCACCTAAAGGATACCCATATTATCAATGGGTGTCCTAAATTGATAGAAAACTCATGACACCACCACATTCTAGCACTCAGCCACCTATGGTTTTGGATTTCCTAAGAACCATAGGGGTCTCTATCTCTAAAATTCAAGAAGCATTTCTCATCTTGTGATCCTCATCTTCTAGAATGGTTGGAATAATGTGATGCTCTATAGGTGGTGGTATGACCAGTACACCACCTGAAGGTAACATATGGGGAACTGGTTCGTATATATAAGCCTCATCACTTATGGTGACATCCTCATGATCATGATTTTGAATCCTAGATGGTATATGTCATAGAGTAATTTTGAAACAGAAAAGATGTACCAATAGTAGTCAGTATATCTAGATATATGACACAAGAACGATATAGAAACCACAACCCATTCCAATATGATTCATGTACCATTATTTTCCCTTCAACTAGTATTTTCATGTACCTCATGGAAAATCATTTTATCGGAATCCTTGTGTAAGGATATGCCAGCCGCCCCCAACACTATAGTCCCTGGTCAGAGATCGGAACTTGAAACACATAATGCTATTTCCCCAAACAAATCTCACAGACCCCTAGTCCTAAATTATAAATCAATCCATTTTATACCACTATTTCATGACCCATCATGGTGGGGTACATGCCATGAGTCCCCTTTCACACCCTCAATAGATCAGGGGATGGTGACTAGCACCAAGTAGGCATGTCACAGTCATGGGAGGAATTAACAAAGTACTTATACACAAGAACACATATCCAAGCCCAAGAAAATGATTAAATATTAAAAACAATTAGAAACAAATTAATGCATATCTACATCCCACAACCAAAGTACGATTGGATGTAATGTATTTCAAACAAGGAAAAATACAAGCCCCCCCCCAAGAAGTATGTAACATGAATCTAGAATGTAAGTAAAAGGTATTGGGACAACTGTCTAAAGGAGTAGGGACACTCCTCGGTCTATCGTGTCTCACTAATCAATATTTGGTCCTTCTCCTCCAAGGAATCCATAAAAAGGTTGATCGTATGCACAAGACATGAAACAGGTGAGAAAATCCCATGCAGGCGGGAGTATAACAATAGTCCGTAGGACACCATGAAACCATGAAGCAATTCAACCAAGGAAAGTATAGTCAGATCTGCACATGTATTTATCTTAAACAATTATATCAATAATATCTTAATATACTATATCCAAGAAACAAAATCTATAGGCATGTCACTCACACCATATAACAACACTTGAAATTCATGTTGATGATTCCACAAAAAACTAATCCAGGATAACACACTCTTGAGTCTGATAGCATGGATGACATCCGTATAAGAGGTACTTCTTATTGGGTATCATCATGAGAATTATATGGTGAAATATCAAAATATGATATGATAAAATAATTGAGTATCATAGCCAGGGCCTAGGGTGATACCAATAACTGAATCTGGATTGACCTGTTCAGTAGAGTATTACTGCCCACGTTGTGTGGGTCACTTCGATACCATGAACTCCACCTAGGGAACGAAAATTAATATATGGTCCCACATCTATCCTTCATGGAAGAATAAAAAAATCCTTCATGTCCTGCTGATGGTATCATAGTCCAAGGAATATGAAATGATTGGGACGATACTTGATGGAAACAATAATGGGAAAGAAACCTAATGAATCATGTCCATGATATGAAGGACATGGAAATCAATCCATGGATAAAGGGGTACACTTTGTGTAGTAGGGTCACACTCGATGTCCCTCGACCTGGGAACTTTCTATTTACAATGGCCTATGTCATTTAAACCCTGTCATGTATAAGAGGTGTATAAAACATGTCTAAAAGGGCACATGTTGTGTCCTTTCATATGGGGTATACCCATGTACTCCGCTCATGTTCCAATACATGACATCAACCCGTGAACCCCAATATTTTTTCTGGTACAAGGGGTAGCCTATGTACTTGGTCCAAGCCATGCCAAGTGGGGGAGTACACATTGTGTAGGAAACTTCTGTATGAAGGAACTCAAAACACCCTGATAGGGGAGTGGTGAATCAGAGTGTCAACTTTGTCTTTTTAAATTTGTGGATATTGTTCCCATAATGGAATAACTTTTTAAATCTATCAAAAAAATGAACGAATGGAGATGAAACAACACTTTTTCTTGGTTCACTATAAAGGGCTACGTCCAAAGAGCATACACCGATAGGGTGTCAGTCGTACCAAAATCCACTAAACATCACTAGTTGTGGAATTCAAAGGATCAGTCATAGTCCCTCTATTATAGGGTCACTACCATTACAAGAATTAAAGGAATGCTCACAACGTCACTTGGATCACTTCCGTTGACTCCCACTAGCTCACTGCTATGAGAGAAGTTCAACAAAATTTATCAGCCTGAATGTCACTTCAATGATATGGCATGAATTACTTTGTCCTTGACATAGAACAAGACTCTTATAACACCAAATACCATTGTTTATTCTCCTAGAATTCCTTATTACCTAAAAATAGATTTTCAAAATTACTCTTCGCGAATCCTATTGGCAGGATGCACACCTTCGCGAAGCACCCCTACCTTCACCGAACAACCTTCCTTTACAATACACAGGTTCCCTCACGGAAGAAACTTTCTTTGAAAATTTTCCTTGCCTTTAAAGAAAAATATTCATGAAAATCTCTATGTCAATGCCGAATACCTCATTTTCCCGATGTACCATTTTTCAAATCATGGACATCAGTTAAGACATATAGTCTGTTAATGATCCAGCAGCTCACTTCGAAATCTCTATTCCTGAAGCTCATTGTGAATATAATGTGTCTTTGTATTTTCTCTCAATATATTGATACAAATGAAGAGGGTTAGCCTCATATTTATAGGCTCATCCATTCACGAAGCTCCACCGCCTTTTTACAGATTTTTCAGACCATCAATTATGTCTTCGAGGCACTCCTCCATTCACTGAGAACAATGGATATCATATGTTTGAAAAGATCATCATAATCGATAAGTCTTCTATCAATTCCCTTCACAACGCCTAAAAAATTTTCAATGCTCTAAAACTAGCGATCACAGAGAACTCTGTCTCCGATCGCGAAGCTTGTCGTAATCTTGATGCACACCATTACAATGCTTTATTTATTTACGAAACACAATTCAAAAATCCCATCTTTTCAAAACTAATTCAATTCCCATATTTTAATTTATCCTCCATGAAAACCCACTTTTCTATGAAATCCAACTTTCAAATTTTGGACACCAAATATTTGGCAAAAACTGGGAAACAACCCCACCTTCAATACTGAATTCGACTTGAATTCTAGGATACATTTCCTTGCAATCTCCCAAATCATGCATGTCAAGATTTTAAAAAAAAATACAAACCAAACTCCCTTTTCTTTATATAATGTTTGGGGTTCCAATAACCTCCCTCTTTGGGTTTTATGAAAATATCTAGATAAATTCAATAGAGAACAAGATTCTAGCCAAAAACTAAAACACAAGAGTCGACTCATCCAACACTCAAAGCCTACATGAGTAATTCATAGTGTAGAAAACAAGATGAGATTCATGCATTGAGATCCTGAGTCATAGAAGACTTATATTTCCATTACATGTCCTAAATTCATTCTTTCTCCCCCATTGACAATAATCCCAAAGACCGGTATTTTTTCGTTGTGCTATTCATAAACACCCCATGTATAGTATCTACCCCATAAAACTGCATCACATCCGAAAATATATTTAAAATAGTTATCATAACTATGGAGAGGGGAGTTTTATAACCTCTTTATGAACTAGAAGGTGGATATACACCAAGGTTCAACCGATGTTTCTCAAACAAAGCTACTGAAAGTGGCTTGGTTTGGATATCAACCTCTTTCTCATCAATTCCCACATGATCCTTTTTAATCCCGCCTTGTTCAACTTTTTATTTGATGAAGTAATATCTGATTTCAATTTGTTTTGTATGAGAATAATGAACATGATTTTTTTTAAGATCAATTGCACTCTTATTATCAAAGTATATCACCATTGGTTGTTTGACCTCATGTCCAATGTCACTCAGTGGCTACTTCATCCAAAGTAACTGAGTTCACACATTTTCTGCAGATATATATTAAGCTTTATCAGTTCTAAGAGTAGTATATTAGTGTTTCTTAATGAGACATCCTAGAAATTTCATCCCAATATTGAATTCACCACCATTAGTAGACTTTCATTCAACTACATCTCCAGCCCAGTCAGCATCAGAAAATGATGATCGTTCACTGTCACTGCCTGAAACAAAGTATAGGCCATAATTGTGAGTACCTGGAATATTCCTCATGATTATTATCACCATATCCATATATTCTTCATTCATATTACTTTGAAAGCGTGTTGTGAGTCTTGTTGCAAACACAATGTTGTGTCATGTTGCTTTTAGGTACAATAACATCCCTATTATCATTCTATACATTTGATCTATAGATTTACCATTATCATGTTTTCCATGTTTTGTTCCAACTATAATTGAAGTCGACATTGGTTTGGATTCATGCAATTTAAATATATTTAGCTTCTCCCTTTCATACTTTTCCTTAGAAATGAATGTATAATTATTCTTCTAAATAACATGCAGCCCTAAGAAACATGTGAGATCACTAATCATGGATATTTCAAATTTTTATTTCATGTGTTTGGATAATTCATCAATGATTCCTTCCTACATGCACCAAATATTATATCATCTACATATACCAACACCATGAATTGATCTTTCTGAGAAATCATCACATAGAGGTTATGATCCACACCACCTCTTTTGAATTCAAGATTTCTAAGATAAGAATCCAACCAAGAGTACCATTCCTGGGGCGCATGTTTTGATCCATATATTTATTTCATTAATTTTCAAAACATCCTTCCATATTTTATAAGAAAAAAATACATGGTTTGTTCAATATATACTTTTCCATCCTAAACTCCATTTATGAATGATATCTTGATGTCCATTTGATACAGTTTATAACCTCTTTGGATTTCCATGGCATGAAATATCCAGATTGACTCTAGTCTTACTACTGGATAAAATGTATCCTCAACATCAACACCTTCAATATGTGAATATCCATTGGACACCAGTCTGGCCTTATTTCGGATCACATTACCATGCTCATAATATTTGTTCTTAAAGATCCACATTGTACCAATAACATTCTGACCTTATGGTATCATGACCAGATCCAATGTCTGATTCTTTTCAATCTTATCTAACTCATCATTGATGACCTTTATCTAAGATTCATCATTTGTAGCATCTTAAAATGAGAATGGTTCCACAAATGATAGAATTGGATATTGAGGATTACTCGTCATTATCCTCATTTGTGTGGGTGTAGTCTAATTGCCAATAATATTGGATTGATCAATCTCTACTATTCAATTCCTCCTTTGAGATCCAACTGCATTCTCTCCAGCCAAGGCTTCCTTTTCCGATTCTTCATCCATTTCAACATCATTATGTGACTCTTGAGTGTTTGTTACACCTTCCCCAATTTCTATATTTTCATTTTCTCCATGTTCACCTTCTTCATCATCTTTTATCACATCAGCATATGAAATCCAATATGCATATTTTGTTTTATAATCAATGATCTTAATATCATTTATTTCCACAATCCATTATAATTTCTTGTTGAAACACTTTTAGGTTTTGATTTTCATTGAGTATCCAAGGAAAATTTCATCATCTGCATTGTCACCATACTTTAGTTGATTTCCGTATTTGTTTCTGATGAAGCATTTACTTCTAAAAACATGAATGTATATCAAAGAGGGCATGCTTACATGAAAAAATTCATATGTTAACTTTGTATCAACCATATAAATCCCTGTTTTGATTTTGAATATACACTTCAGCTTGAACGACCTCTTTCCAGTAATGTTGAGGAATTCGACTCTCAATCAGTGTAGTTCTTTCGATGTTGTTTGACTATTTATTCCTATGCTCTAAAACTCCATTTTTCTATAATGTTCTCACAAAAACTTCCTCATGTTTTATCCGATGCTTCTCCTGGTAAATTTTGAATTCAATGGACTTTTATTTCTCTCCATTGTCAGATCGTAGAACTTTTATTGTTCATCCTGTATCATTTTCAGTGATTCAATGATATATTTTCATTAAATTGAACTTTTCATTTCATGTGTATAAACATTAAACATGCCATTCTACTATAATCATATATAAAAAAGTCAATGTACCATTCTCCTTGAGTTTCTATAACATTTATTAGGCCATATATGTCAATATGAATGAGATAAAGAAGATGAGATTCCATTTTCTTCGTTGGACGATATGAACTACAAACAAGTTTCCCCCAAATTCAATAATCACAAGACATTCAACATTCACGATTCAGGTTCAGAATTTCTATGAGAGTATTCAATTTTTATCTCTTCTAAATTTCTTTTTGAGTAATTTTCCACAATCTCTGATTTAACAATTTATTTTCTTCCTCAATAGTCATGTAGAAAATGTTTATTTAAAATCAACGTGATATATTGTTCGTTCTTTTAAGAAACCCTTCATATGTGAATTTATTATATTTCCCATATAAGTGAATCCTTTCTGATTAAAAATAATTATATTTACTGAGTCATAGAGTTGTCTCACACTATGGAGATTATGATGTTGGTTATCCACACAAAGTACTTCACTTTTTCTTTAGTTCTCTATTGTCTAGTTCGATACATCTATTGACTTTTATTTTCAGACCTCCATCATTACCAAACTATTTTGTTCCATCAATCCTACTCTTAACAACCATTAACAAGTATTCATTACCTATCATACAATATGAAAAACCGCTATTTAGAATCCATTTACTATTGATTTTTATTTCTTTGAGAGCTACCTTTGCATGTTTGGATTTCCCAATGTTCTCCTACTCATTCCTTGAGACATAGGATTGAGTGTGGGACACTGATGACCTTTCAATTATCTCTTCCATTTAGATGGGATATTTATAGTCATGATATTATTTCTATTGATACGACCTATTTTTAAGAGTAGCACTATCTTGTAGACAAGCATTGACTTGACACAGACTTCGGTATGAGGTGTCCATATCCCTCTTATTCTTGCAATAAATGGCCTTACGGACAAAGTAAGATAAAAAAAATATCCATAGAAATTGTTTCTTCTGTTAGAAGTAGGATATTATGTTTTCACTATTGTTGAACTCCTATCTCTCCCCCATTTAGATAGATACATGCCTCTTCACAATATGGCAACGTCTAATCCAGATATCCGCATAACTAACACTTCATTATAGGAAATTTATTCTCAGATTTATTTTACCTCATGCCTTCTTCCATGGTATTAATGTTTGACTGTCTTTCATTCCTAGAAGCTCGAGGATTGTCTTCTGTTATCATTTCATTTTGATTTAAGGGTCTCTTTTTCAGAAATTTTGGTGATTTTTCAATATGATAAACTTTCATCATGAAATTATCCAGATCCATGATATTAGTATCATTTGATGTTTTTTCATCACAATAGATTCAACTCTTTCCCAAACGTGTGGGTCTTTGATCATTCAAAATCATTTCAACTCCATCAGACCCTCATTTTGCTTTGTATAGCATCTCAACATCCGAGAACCTATTTTTTTTCTTCTTCTATTCTTTTGAACATGATTCAATTTTGAGCATAATACTAACAGTAAAAACATGTTTTTCAAGTCTACCAATAGTTTTGGACCTCTCTTATAATCTCAAGGTAAGTTCATTGATGACCTTTTCATGTTCTTTGATTCTAGGCTTTAGTTCCACTATATCATCAGTCCATTCGAGGATTGATGATTGTACTTTCACAAGATCTTCCAATCGTTCAATTCCAGCTTCAAGTTGGTCAATATATTTTGATGATTCTTCAACCATTTCATTCCACTCATTGCATCTATTACACTTATTTTCAGGATTACCAAAATCTTCCTTATGTTTTAACTTATGATCGAAATTGATTGTCAACTGTTTATCTCTATCTTTATCTTTTGATTTTTCTGACATTTCAACGGTAGCCATCATGGTACCATGGTTTCTAGTTTTAAATAATGGTTCTTCTTCTTCACATAATTCATTATCATCATTTTCCTCTGCACAGAATAAACTCTTATGTACTTTCTTTATAGATTTTAAGTGTCCCTTTATGAAAAACCATTTCTGAGGCTTCTCAATATTTTTAGCATCGCTACCTTCATCTAAAATTTTTCTAAAGAACTGAGAGGAAATGATCCCAAATTTTAGAAAAAACAATCAAGCCAAAGATAACTTCCCTTTGAATTTCCCTTTTCTCGTCTTGATCTTCATGAAAATGAGAGAACAAATTTATTTTTCCTTATCATCTTCACCACAATAGTCTTTTGAAATTTTCAGTTTTCCCATGGGTTTAAACTCCATTTCCCTTATCACATTAGTCATTACATCTTTTAGTTTGACTCTCGTTTCATATACCACCAGTTTTCTCAGTAGATCATCTAGAGAAGGATTTTAAAGATCTATTTATTCAAGGGCAGAAACCTTTCCATTGTAAAGGGGTGTAAGTATTTATGAAATTATCTTTATAATATCAACATCATTGATTTCATTAACTGGGCCTCTAATTGATCCAACCACATCAGTTATTCATTTGAAGAAGGAGTATGCATTTTCATAAGGATGCATCTTTAGATCATCATACTTATTGTGAATCACTTATAGATTCACCTCCTTCACATTGTTATCCCCAAAAAATATATTTTCATTTTTTCCTACATGGTCTACTTTGAGGTGAAGCTCATCACATTTTGATAGATCTAATCTAAAATAGTTGCATAGAGTGCATTTTTGATTTTGCATCTACATCAATAATTTTCCTGTCTACATCAGTCATAGCTCGCCCTGTTGGATTAGTAACATGTATTCCCTAAACTGTGGTAAATTGGACTTCCATTCCAAGGGATCATAGATGAGATCTCATTCTGTTCTTCCAAATTTGAGAAATAATTCCATAAAAGAGGGGGACTCCCCTGACAATGGTTGAATTCCTAATAATGGTATAAGACTGATCAAACACCAGCAACCTAGCACTGATACCACTTAAAGGACCCTAAAACACCCTAAGAGGGGAGGGGTGAGTCAGGGTGTCAAATGTTTCTTCTTAATGTTGAGGATCTTGTTCCCTCATTGGAAGTAACTTGTCAAATATATCAAACCCATGAAATAAGGGATATGACACATAACTTTTACTTGGTTCGCAGGAAAGGGCTATATCCAAGAATAATATTCCGACAATGTGTCAGTCAAACCAAAATACACTAAACTTCACTAGCTTCAAAATACAATGCTTAGGTCACAATCAAAATGTTCCAAGATCAATTCCTTTAGAAGAATTTATGGAACTATCACTAAATACCTCATATCACTTTCGTGTATTCCTCCAAGCTCAATACTCTGAGAGAATTTCAACTACGTTTATCGACCTGAAGGTCGAATCAATGATATGCCATTAAATACAATTTCCATGACATATCATGGTACTCTACATGAACCAAAACCAAACTTGATGATCTTTGAATACCCTGATCATTAAAAACATATTTTCAAAACTACTCTTCGCGAAGCTTCTTTTTGAGACACACTCCTTCGCGAAGCACCCTTACCATTGAAGAACAACCTGCCATTTTGAAGCACCCCTTCCTTCACAGAACAAACTATCTTTGAAAATCTTCATTTCCTTCATTGAACTATCTTCATGAAACTCACTGATTCAACATGCAATAACTCATTTTAGTGAAGTGAAATTTTTCAAGATCATGGACATCAGTTATGCCTTATAGTTTCTTCGGGATACACCTGTTCGCTTAGAAATCCCTATTCAAAATTCTCTTTGTAAACTCAATGTGTATTCGGATTTTCCCTCAAAACACTATTTAAAATGAGGAGTGGTATACTCATATTTATAGGCTCGTCCATTTCCAAAGTTCCACCACTTCTTCAGATTTTTTGGACCATAAAACATGTCTTTGTGGCACTCCTACCTTCACAAAGAGACCAAGATATTGTCTATTTTCAAATCTCATTCTCATAACAATGTATTCCCTTAATTACCTTCATGACACCTATCATATTCTCAAATCTCTGAAACTCGTGATTGGATAATAGTCTGTCTCTGATCCCAAAGATTGTCATAATCATGAAGTAGACCATCAGAACACATTATCTCTTTTCAAAACCCATGTTAAAAATACCATCTTTACGAAAATGATTCCATTTCCATATATTTATAAATCCTCCATGAAAACCCAAATTGCACGCTGAAAGAAAAATTTCTAATTTTGGACACCAAAAATTTGGAAAACACTGAGAAACATTGCTACCTTCAATACTTCGTTCAGCTTGAATTTTATGATACCATTACTTACAATCTCACTAATCATCCATGTATGAATTGTGAACAAACAAAAACCATACTCACCTTCTTTTATTGAACGGTCATGGATCTAACACTGTACTCCTCCCCATGTCTATGTACTTCTGGTGTACACATCAAGTCATTCAACTAGGGATTATACACTGTGTATTCATAGACTACACACTATGTGTATTGGGTTTTATAGAAACCCATATTCTTCTTCTCGCTCACACCATAGATCATCTTTATTCCATTTTGGAGATATTTTTGCCTCAAAACTCAAGATCCATGCTCATTTGGTCACCCTAACACTAGATCTATAGATTTAGGCCTTCAATATTCTCGAAAAATAAAATCTAATGCATTATTCTTTATCAACGAAGAAAGAAGATTCGATACCCACTTTCATTCGATCTGCCACCTAACCCACTATCACACCTCCATGAAGTCATCCTGATTCCATAACTAGGGTTTGGTATCATTATTCCTATTATCAAAGGCGCAATGATCTATTGGTCACAAGCTTTCCAAATACGAGAAGAACGAAGAATATGTATTGAATAATGCTAGAATCGGGGTACAAAAACAAAATCAAACTGAGATGGAAGAACCTTGATCAATGTTTGTGTCATTCCTTTTCATCTCCATTATAACTGCAATGGAATCAATCAACATTTCTAATCAATAATATTTAATCATCATGATAACCCATAAATAATCCTATCCATAAATAATATCAATCGGTGGTCTAATCTATTTGTGGATTAGTCTGCGTTCATCATAGGAATAATGATTGGGAAATAAATTCGAAATAATTCATCCTACCTCAATTTAGATAATTAATTGATGAATAATGGTCACAATGTTGTTGTAATTGACAAGTTCTGTCAATATTGGTGTGCACTGGTCTTTGATATGAACTTCGCCATTGCCTACTCAAGAGATTTCCCCAAATATCTCTCTCCAATGTCACTAGTGTATTCCAGGTTTATGAGCCTAACACTAGGTCTCTGAAAAAGGGATACATTTAAATATAGAAGTTCTATGACTATACATTAACTAAATAAAATAAATTATCGAAATTGATTTTACTTGATTAATAACCCAAGGAAACATTCCAAAATAGGCCCATGCATACCAATACTAGGTCACAAATAGGATAAATCTTCTATCATAAACTCAATGGTTACCTCGTATTTATGATTGAGGAACCCTCTTAGAGTTTATTCCACTTTTTAGGAAAACCGCACTCTTGTGCTCTATATTATTTTAATATTTTTCAACCGTTTGTTCTGGGCACACCGAGCCTCAAAATCAAACGTAGTCTCTAAGCATGGTAATGAAATTAAACCATATAAAAAATAAATATAATTCATTGAGTAAACTAGTATATTAAACCATACATAATGTATTTTATTTAGTGTGTGAATGAATCACATCACTTTGAAGATGTGGTAGTCCACACTTCCCCAAACGAAATTATTGTATTTACACGAAATGGAATGAATAATGGCTTGTTTTATATAATAATTAAATAATAATAATGATATCAAGAAAATAAAATATATTTTAAAAAAATATACACCCACATTAATTCCCAGCCATGAGAGGTAATATAGGAAAATAGAACAACATATTTTAGTGAGGTAGTAGTTTTTCATACAAAAGAATGATAATTTTGTTGCCTATTTCATTAAAGTGTGTGTATGTATAGCTAAAAATATAAATATAAAAACATCTAAGTAAATATAGGTTAATAATGATATTATGTATTCAGTTAATAATATTAATTTATGTGGTCGAAGAAGAAAATAAAGAAAAGGATCATGAGGAAGGATGTAACCACTTCTTTGGGTAAGTCCTTTTTGGATTGCACCAAAGGACTTCCTTAGGTTTCATTATGTCTGAAGAAAAGATTCAAGGTATAAGTGTGGGATTTTGGGAAGTTAATTGGGTTAATATTATTCTAACAACTATGGTTTGAGAGGTGTTAGGAATAGTGATTAGTGGTTCCCTTTTATAACGGAGGGATGGGACACACATAGAATTTTTTTAAAACAAGTTAGGTGTACCCACGTTTTTAACTAATAAAATTCATCCAAAACGAACCAAGATTATGAATAAATGTTTTTGAGATGAAATATTGACATCAAAGGGGTCTTAGAAAGTGTCTAGGTCATTTTTTCACTGGAGTTTAAGGTTTTTTCCCATGTTAAGATTATATTAATCTTAAACGTTGAAATGCATCTTGATGACTTTAACTAATAATTTTTTTGTAAAAAGTTATGTCTTTATTATTATTAATATAAATATTATAATTATTAAAACCATGTATATCAAAAAAAATTAAATTAAGATCACAAAATATCTAAAATTAAGTTTAATGATAATCCCTTAGATGTGACAAGAAAGCATGTTTTTATATAGGGAACGTTCAAATGGCCATTAATTTTTTATATATAAAATCTATATACATATGATTCTCATGGTTAAAATTGGATTAATAGATGTATAATATATTTATTGTTACTTTAAAACGAATATAAAATATAATTTAACTATATAAATAAATTATGATAAAAGCATTTTTTAATTCAAATTCAGTATTTTTCATTATTCCCCAAAGAATGATGTTTCTCAAACATATACCAAATATTGTCCCAAATATAATTTTTTATTATGAATTCAAAAGTAATTATTATTTAATTATATTCAATTTATAAAATAATTTAAATTAATTTTTTTAAATTTTTAGCAGACGGACAAAAAAATTAGTTCTTCTAGGAAAATAGAATTTTTAAAATTATAAATATTTTTACTAAAAAGTGTATGTCATATTATAATTATTATTTAACTATATAAAAATATTATAAAATACATTAAATTTTTTTTTACTATTCATATTACTTTTTTAATGTTAATTTTAGAACTATCCCATTTTAATTATTATAATAATAAAGTGTTGTTTTGTAGAAATTTTGTGTTTCTGATAATGAAAGCTAAGTTAGTGTTACGTTAAGTGAAATATTAACTTGGTATATGATATTACACAATCCACACATAATTATTTTTTATAAAAAAATAGTTTCTTTTAAATAAAAAATATCAAAATATTAAATTAATTCAGAAAATTAATAATTCACACAATCATATGGTGTTACATTCTAACCCGCTTAAAATTAATTTTATCCTGAAATTTTTTTAGCATTATCGATGCATTGATAATAGAATTTTCCATTAATAGAAAACCAAAATATAAAACTGAATACTAAAACTTCTTTTATATGGGGACTGTTGAAAAGAATATGGTTACCAAAATTAATCTTTATATTAATGGATATCCTTATAATCCTTCTGAAAATGAAAATAAAAAACATTAGAAATTAGTTCCTGAAATTAATTTAACATTGATCCCATATATATCACAATGCAGTTCTTGGTAGTCACTTACCAAACATGTGGATAACCTCATCATATAATCTATTCAAACATGGTAATAACCTGAATTACCATAAATCCTTTTTAAAAAATGATTTCTTTATTATTCCAAATATTACTAGAAATATTATGTAAATCCAAGAAGTTGTAAACTTCTTCCCTAATAAAGTAGACCTATTTTTCACAAATCCGTGATTAGTTCTGAGGTCATAAATACTATACAATTTACTTTATCCAAATGAATGATCTCTTTATCCAAGATAAACATAATTGTCTCAACATCTGGAACACATTAATGGTTGCCTTTCATTATTTCAAAACACCACCCTTCCATTAAATCACATTTCTACGTTTTCATCACCAATCAATATATCATTTGAAATACTTGAAGAAAAACTTGTAACGAAAATACTTAAATATTTTAGGTCCATAGAACACATTCTTTGAATTACAAAACATTTACAAATCAATCCTCCAAAAGTATTCCTAAACCTTTATCTAACGAACCACTTTCACCAAGATGAAGGAAGTAGAAACTAACTACAAGACCCTTCATTCTTCATGTTGAAAGAGATATAATGACTCATGAGTACCACAATCAATAGGCCCTGGAGTGGCGACTAGAACCAAGCGTATTTAATCACATGTAATATGGAAGGCATTACACTTTTATAGAAAATAATCCGAAGATAAGATGGTAAATATCAAACAAATACAAATTCAAAAATTAAAAGTAAAGAAAAATCCCCTTTTTTTGACATGCATTTTCAAAATAATGTTCAATAAATATATGAAAACTCTGATGAAATGTATTAAAAGAAATATAAGGAGAAAAGAAAATTGTCTCGATGATTGAGCTAGTAAAGTCTAGAATAGTACTCAAAGTCCTCCTAGAAACCTGAAAGTAGTTTTATATACATAGGTTGAGCATATATAGGTCTAAGAAGTAGGTAAAACCTTGAGCTCTTGTGCACAAGTGGGGAGTCATTCAAATGACCTGTGAGAAAAAGGAGATAACCAAAGCACCTAAAAAGAAACTATCAACCAAGCCTCACCAAGGAACTCTACCCAAATAACGCAAGTAATGTAAAGTAATAGTAATGAAACATCTATGTTTGGCTACCCCACACTACTTTCCCACTAAATATTTAGGACATCCTATGCATCAAACCTCCCCCATAAGTTCCACCATAATTCCACTACTACCCCAACCACAAAATTATCGGATATCACAACCGTGAAACCCACCCAAAAACACGTGGACCACCACTACAACACACATACCCACCCATATAAACCTCCTACACCACAACCACACACTTCCCAAACTTCATAAACCATTTCTACAACAACCACTACCACACCCGAAGACACTTATGCCTCATCCCAAAGACACTTGGGAATCTATCCATCCTGCACACAACTGGTCCAACACCCACAACAAACCTTGCCTAATGATTCTTGGGTCATAATAGACCTTAATATATCATAGCCTACCTGAAGTGTCTTGGGATACCTGGGAGTGGGAGTTGAAAGGAGATAATAACCATCCACTCATATGAATGTTATAAAAAAACCATCCCCCATAAAATGGGGTTTTATTGCACGAAGTGCTCAAATTGGGTGGGGTGTGAATAAGAAACACAAGAACTGAATGTATAAATATAGGGAAATAAGAAATCATCCCAACCAAATGGTCCTGAAACCTACCCATACACAAATAATCTCGTTACTATTCATAAATTCACAAATCCACAATAGCCACAACCAGAGCACCGCCCAATTCTGGAGAATAATTCCCAGTTGAACAGTTCTTGTTATCATTTTCAATTGATTTCTTTGAAAATAATTCTCATATATTAGGAAACTAATAGGGACATCCATAAGTCAAAAAAACCATGGAGTAATGAAGAAAATATCCAAACAACAATTTAAGCATTCACACCCAGTTCTCTTGTAATATCATAACAACAAAAAGGATCTATGAGATCCATCAAAGAATTGAAACCAATCAAAGTCCCAACATATGACCCCACACGACTCCAGGTCCACCAACCAATAACTAAAAAGGAGGGAATCAGATCCCCATCCATGTCACCACACAAGGATCTTGTGGAACAACAATTCTTACTATCAGAAAAGTCAAATGAGTTTTCATATTTAACCACAACATTTATTAAGTTACTTCATTCCATTTGGTTGACCAGGGTGATCGAAAAAGGATTATTATTCATTTGGAATCCCTATAATCTACCATGTTTATGTGATTAACTGGTTTCCATGTTTCAACCATTCAATAACAAGATTATCAAGAAAACAAAGGATCATTTTTGCGCATGAAAGGACCACATATGCCGATTATTTTTAGTGGGAATAAGACCATATAGTTCACAACATATAAATGAAGATAAAAGAGTACAACATCATCATCGTCAATAACACCCCTTCCTTCTTGAAAATTCCATTTATTATATTCATTAAGGTTTGGTTTCATCACCACCCCAAGGAAACATGATCATACCCACGCAGCATGATACACAGTAAATAGAGACGAAGAAAAAACCTACCTGGATGGTCATCTATTGAAGTATTCACCTCACGCCAAGAACTGGGCATGCATTACTTATAGAGTAAGAACTGAGAGGACTCTAAGGATGCGTGGAAGGGACCCTGTATGGGTGAAAAAAATTTCATAGAAGGAAGTCTTGGGTTATACTAAGAGAGAATGAAAGGAAAACGGAAGAGAGAATCTCAGCTTAAAAAATGTCCATTTCATAAAAACGGGGAGGCGATTTTGAATTATATAATAATTATCTCATGGCACAACCATGTGGTTTGGTGGTTTCACACATTGGGATTAATAGATATTTAATAATTACCCTCATAGATAGTGGAGATAATACCTGTGAGTTATCATATTTCCTTTAAACAGAGAAAAACATATAATAGGGGTGAAAATGTAAAACATGACAATGGTGTAACGCAGAGGAAAAAGGCTACAAATTTTGTTAACTCAAGTTTCATCCGAAAATTGGGGGTTTCAAACATCTTTTATTGGATTTATATTTCTTTGAAAGGGTTTTTAAAATACATTTATGTCAAAGGATATGTTACTAGGGAACACATGGAAGGTCCTAGAAAAATATGGAAGGACACACCATTAGGTAAGTCACTATCACCCTTGTACCGTCACCTTGGAACCAT
This sequence comes from Viscum album, assembly GCA_963277665.1. Taxonomy (NCBI): domain Eukaryota; kingdom Viridiplantae; phylum Streptophyta; class Magnoliopsida; order Santalales; family Viscaceae; genus Viscum; species Viscum album. The sequence continues at coordinate 2,076,325,485 of OY728143.1, read as the reverse complement.
CCCCCTAACAATGTCACCCTAGCACCATCCCCCTGGAACTGTGGCACCATCACCCTAACATTGCCGCCTTGGCGTCATCGCATAGGCATCATCGCCCTAGAACTTATGCTGATTTGTGATATGGATGACCCATAGGTGGCACTAATAACTATCAGTATGACTGACACCCATAGGTGCAACTAACTCCCATCGGTGCCACCGCTTCTCATCGATTCCACCAACGCCCATTGGGTCCACCGATGCTCCTCGGTGCCACTGTTCATTGAATAATGATATTTGATAATGTCCTTAATGAGTCAAAGATGGTACCCAGGACACCCCAAACCCTAGAATTTGTAAATTTAGTGGACCAGGAGGGTTCGGGCCATTACTCAATGGGAAAGTGGTGTGGGGTACCCAAACATCAATGTGTTATTACAGATACATTACCTAAATTTCATTATTTTGGGAGTGTTCCTTAGTGAGGATGGGTGAATAGTTTCATTTCTATGTGATTTTGTGATCTTCTTTTTCTCACAGGGCATTATAATGCATACCCAATCGTGCATGCTAGATCTTGGTTTTCCATACTGAGTATACTTGTATACTAAACCTACCTATATAAAACTGCTTTATGGTTTCCAGGAGGACTTTGAGGATTGTACCAAAATTTACTAGCTCAAATATCAGGATATTTTCCATTGATGCTTTTCATTCTTTTAGACATTTCATCATTGTTTTCATATATTTTTTTCACTTTATTTTGAACAAGTATGTGGAAAAGGGGGTTTTGGCATTAGTTTTACTTTATGTATATGGATTTGATTATGATTTTCCAAATTATCTCCCAATATTTTTCTACAAAAGGGTAATTCCTTCCATATTACGTGTGATTATATACCTTTGATTATAGTCACCACTCTGGGGCCTATTTAGGGTGGGAATTGAGGGGTCATTATTTCTTCTTCAACATGAAGAAGGAAGGGTATGGTAGTTTGTTTTCCCTTCCCTTATCTTGGAGAAGGCGGGTCATGACACATTATATGGGTTTCATGATATTTTTTTACATAATAAATATTTCCTAGAATTTCATATATAAACCATTTCTTAAGCTTCCTCAATTAACAATCCAATAATTCTTATAATCTGTAATGTATATAATATCAGAAGAAAATCACATAAATTTCTCATGTCATTTGTTGTCTCTTTATCATCTGGAGTATAACTAATAATCACAGACCTTCTTGATTATCTTAATGAGATTTACAATTAGGAAATCTATTTTAATCATTCCAATACATACCACATCTGAAACATTCAATGTTAACCCATTCTTCTATATTCCAAAAATTAAATTAAACCAAATATAAAAGGGTGAGAAACACGTTTCATAACAAAAAACACTATAATCATGATGAATTACATATATGATTTATAAACAATGGGGCCTAATTATTTAATCAATGGAACCATATGTTTGTCCTAGGTTATTCATAATCATAATTTTTTTAAATCATTCTTGATTTTTTTTTTGAAGCGGTAGTTAATTGCCAAAGCATATCCTCCGGGAGTGTCAAACCTGATGCACAAAAAGGTCGATTGTCAAGTACCAAGTTACGCCCGAGTTAGGTCTGGACCACATTGTTTGAGTTGTTACTCCTAGGTACAGTTATGCTAGTATCACATCCACTTATTGTATCCAGACAAAGATATAGTTCTAGGAAACCAATTGTTATACCCTTTACCAAAATTCTAGGACATTTTCATATATGTTTCCTTATCCTTAGGATTATACTTAGATATTTCTGTATAGTTATCATTATGGTTTTCTAATACTAGTTTCCAAATTTTGACTAAACCATTTCTCTAATACCATCTATATAAACTCTCGATTTTTATACATTAACAATACATAACTTTTTTGGAATAAATAATACATTATACAAGCACACTCACATAAAAAATATAAGTTGAGGGCCTTTGGAAACATCCAAACGTAAACACTGATATATGACTGAGATGCATTGTCTCCCTTAATTCTCTACAAGACTAATACCTCTCTTAGAAACACAATATATAAAATATATCTTTATAAGATATCATAGAAAAGGGTGATCTCAAATGCTATGTAAGGGAAAAACAAGGGGTTATGTAATCATAAACATGAGCATAAGTGTATGAGAATGTGATCATAATATTATTAGATCAGAACATATAAATTAAACATCATAAAGAAGAATCATGGAATAGAGGTTAGAAAATCATATGGAATCAATTTTTACTAAATCATGAGAACAATAAATGAAATCATAACATATTATTACATCATGGAATTTTTTCATACAAATAAACATGTTATATCATTCCTCATAAGTCAATATGCATTTTCAAGAACATATTATTGATCTTCATGGGGATTACACAAACTGGTTGGGAGACACCACCATCCTAAGTTGTAGTCATTTCATTGTAAGGGATCTTGTTTCCCCATCCTCCAATATCTCACTAGGAAAGACATGACAATATCCACATTTATATTCTTTTCCTTGAAAAGGATTGTTTTTTCATATCATCCTATAGTGAATTAGGTTTCCCCGTTTTCTCATAGTGGATCGGGTATCCCCAAATTCTGTTAGTGGATTGTATTTTCCATATTATATTGTCAATGAATCTCATTGACTTGATTCCCATCATTATATAATGAGATATAAATATTTAACCCATGCATTGGAGGGATATATAGGCCCTACCCATCACATTATGAAATCATACATATATGTGCCAACAATTCATTAAAAATAATTTCATAACTCATTAAATGAAATGGATTTCAAAAATATGTAATCATGTCTAAACCTATAGAAAAAAAATGTTTCATAATCATCTCATTAATGAATTACACATTAAAGTAATCATGTTTCCTAGGCATACAACCAATGAATGAGAAATGGTTTTTATAAAAATCATCCCATAAAAACATAATTTAATCATAGAAAGAATATAATTCATGTTATTGGATCATTTCCCAGAAAGGAATTAGTAACTCCAAATTATGACATATTTGATGGAAAATAATTTATAAATATCCTTTTAAACGCATTTCTTATTGAAAATATCATTTATTCTTTTAAAATATCTTTATAAAACATAAGCCATTTTTAAAAACCATCTTCTTGAAAACTTATAAAATAATATTGAATACAATTTGAAAAAAAATCATTTAAAACATAAAAACTCATCATGATAATATTTTGAAACCAATTTTATATGAAAATAGTTTAAAAACTAATAATGATCTCTTAAAAACATTTTGAGAGACATTTCCTTGAAAATAGATTGAAAAATTATAATAAAATCTTGAAATCATTCTGAAATACATTTCATTGAAAATACTTCGAAAAAATATGTAGAAATCTAAAAATAATTAAAAACCATTTCTTTTTAAATATTTTAAAAACATATAAATAAATATTCAATTTTTTAAGAAAACATAATTTTGAAAGAACTGTCATTTCTGACTGAAGAGAAACGTAAAGTTGGACATTCTTAAAAAAAAATTAAAAACACATTCTTATTAATGTTATGTACCAAAAAGTTGGAAAATTATACGAATAATTGAATATATAAATAATAACCATTATATAATGTAATTTATGATATTTCTTGAATGATGTATCATTATATTTCATCAATGAAATAATAATGAGAAATAATCTTCTTAAATGGGGAGAGTGTTTCTAATAAACTATTACTACATGGTAGATTTGAATTAAACTCCCCATGAATGAAAATAATGTTTCATGAAGAATAAAATATCCAGAAATTCAGTAGGATCATGGTATAACATGTTAAATGGCCGTATATACAACATGTAAAATAATATATATGTATAACAAAACATGTGTCTCAAAGAAAGAAAATTGAGACAAAACTACTTCGAAATTTTGATTCTTTTGAAACATATACCCCATAAAATAAATTTCAAAAAATTGATATTTAAATACACATATGTTTTAGGTATAAAATTTATATAATACATTGAAGGTCATTATACATACCACATATATGAAATAGTAGGATAACATGGCTTGTTCTTCAAGGAAATTAAAACTAATTCGAGGAAACACATAATACCTAAGAAACATTAGAACCATGATCCACAAGAATATATAACATAAAATAATTTTTTTGATATCATTAAATAAATGAAATTAATTATATAACAGTTCATAGGAAGGTTTATACTCCAGAAAAAATATGTGAGTGGTGATTATGACATGTATCTCGTGGAAATAAAAAGTGAGATTAAATCCCTTTACATTATGTATTTACTCTCATCAAACTCATCCAATACACCTATATAATTAATATTAGTTTTTTATAAATCATCCATAGAACCATATTCTTAAGTGTAATCCCATATATGGATATATAATACCCTTATATTAATATATAAATTTTAATAGTATGTTTCAGATAATATCCTCTTTGGTTTTCACATGTATCTTAATAATATATACATTATTATAATACTTATATTGCGATTTCAAGAAAGTAAAACAGGAAATAAAAATAATTTATAATTATTATAAATTTATTTATAATAATCCAGGAAATATATAAATGTGAAATGCAATACATTGTTCATGGAGAGAGGTCTCCATACATACGCTTGAACATTGTTCCACTTTAATAATAGTATTGAATGAAAGAAGTAAAATTAAATATATATATATATATATAATAATTATAGTAGAATTATAATCTCATATATATAATATAATTTTAATGAACCCTCCCTTAATACATTCCACTTATATTGTGAATAAATCTTATCACTTTGAGGACGTTGTCATCCACACATCCCCAAATGAAAATCTCATATTTACACAAAATAAAATCCATGAAGGAATGTGTTATTTGTTAATTCAAGTAGAATAAATAAATCAAAAATATCAGAAATATTCTATAAAAATAGAATTTCCCTCAAAATTCACAATAATGAGATATAGTAAAGGAAAAGAGGACACATCGTTTCGTGAGGCAGTAGTTATCTATACACAAGAATTGTATGTTTTTACCCATTATTCAAAAGTGTTTGTATGATTAGGTATAAATTTTAATATAAAAAAATATTAATATATAGGATACTAGTTTTATTGTTTAATAATGTAATAATAAGAATTGTGATGGTGTATAATGAAAATAAAGGAAATGATCTTGAGGAATGATTTTACCTCTTCTTTGGGAAACTCCTTTTGGTTTTCACCAAAGCGAATCCTTGGTTGGATTTCTGTCTAAAGGTGTGATTCATTGAGGAATGTATGGATATTGGGTAGTTAATTGGAAACATTTTGTCTTAAAATAAGTGTTTTTGAGGTTTGAATAAGTGGGGGAGGTGGTGGCCTTTTATAAGGTAGGGAGGGGACACACATGGAATTTTTTAATTCAAGTTCGGTGTACCCATGTTTTTACCTAAAAAAAGTCTTCAAAAATATAATAAATCAATAATAACGGTTTTCAGGCCATCATATGTCCACCCAATTTCCTTTTGGAAAATTTATAGGTCATTTGGAACTTATTTTTAAGGTTTAGTCCATTGTTATTCATAATTATATCTTAATCGATGTAATTAATCTTAATCACTTTCACTAATATATTTCTGAAAAAATTATCATGTTATTATTATAATATAAATATTATAATTATTAACGCTGTTTATGTCAATTTTTTAAATTCATTTCACATAAGAGGAAAAATAATGTTTAATTTTAATATCATAAATGTGGCGGGAAAGCGGGTTTTTAATGTTTGAATTTTCAAATGTTCCTTATAATTTTTATTCTAAATTCAATATAAAAGATATTAGATTGACAGAAATTTTATTAATATATTTATAATTTTTCTATTGTGACTAAAAAACCCAAAAAAATATAATTTAACTATATAAAAAAATTATATGAAAAATGAATTTTTGAATTCAAATTCATTATTTTTCACTATACACCCAATAATTATGTTTCATGGAAAAATAAAAAAAAATACACAATTGGGTAATTTTATCATTATTAATTAATAAATTAATTTCATTTTATAAAATAAAATTTCAATTTGCCTAAAATTAATGTTGTTATTATTTGTAGAAGGACATAAAAAAGGAGTTCTTTAAAGAAAATAGTATCTTCAAATGTATGTAGACTTTATTTAAAATTTTATGTCTTATTATCAATATTATTTATATATATAAACCAGTTATAAAATATATTTCATAATTATTTTTTAATATTAATTTAACAATGTTTAATGGATTTGTTATAAATATCCCATTTAAATACTTATAATAATAAAATATTTTTTTGTAGAAATTTAGTGTTGTGGGTGTAACGACCTGAATCCGAAGCCACTCAACTGGTGCCTCGTACCCGGTTCTCCACATGACCTCAAGCGCGTTTCCCCAAATTCTAAAGGCAACCGACTAGCAGCGAGGGCCTTGGTGAGTCATTGGGGAAACAATGCCCTCATTTAGTAAGGTATACAAAGAAAGGAAATAACAGTCAATAGAGGTAGCAGTAAACAACATACAATAACTGAAACTAAATAGCAGAATAAATGTATAATATAATAATGATGAACATGATGTAGCATGTACAAGTATCTAAGGAAAGCAGCAAACACAAAAATGTGCTGAAATACAACTGAGAACAAGGTACTAAAAGTAAACAACAATTCCAGCAAAATCGCAAGCCTAAGCTCGATCCTATTATCTCTAGCTCTAACCAGCAATCATGTACCTGAAGTAGAAGGGTCACAATCCCTATCAACACCTGCAACCATATAACCTGTTTGGGCCAAAAAACAAGACCCAAACAGGGTGTGAGACTTATCCCAGTAGGCAATCACCACAAGATCGGTGCCCTGCTATCAGTGAGAAATATAGAAAAAGTAAAAGAAATAAATACAGCAGAGAAACATGAGTACTCTAAAGTAAAAAATCCTAAAAATCTCCATTCACATTTAATTATTAATTAAATACAATAATTTATTTACTAACAAAGGAATCTAGCAAACAACTCAATATTTCCAAGGAAAAACCCCATAAAAACCAAACACCCCAACATTAGATCTACCCAGAACCCGAAAATCATTCCTATGTGTTGTCGGGTTGATTATATAATCCAAACCTAATATGAGGGAGATATGGAAAGAGATAAGATACAAATAAAGGAATATTTACATCAAAACCTCTTGTAAATTGTGAAATAGAATCTATGAGTCAATAAATGAGATGGTTGGAGATCCTCATTCAGATCATAATCATATTTCAATAATAATGGCGGATAATAAGGATGAAACCCCTATTAATTCAAAGAGATTATTTTGATAAATTCCCAAAATTTTAACAACATTGCAAGACGCAGGTTTTGGCTAGATAGTTTTTCAAACTCGGTTCCAATAGTATACTAGCCACTACCTAATCCAAAATAGATTCATTATTTCTAGGGAGCCTTATATAATTTTAAAATATGTGTGAAATCTATTCAGAATTTATATGGCATGATTACATAACCATATCCTTGGACCCCACATGGTTTTTATTTACCTTGCTGGATAATTGTGCTTCACTCAAAAATCCTTTAAAACTCAACATGAAAACTACTAAAACCCAGAATGATTCAACATAACATAAAATAATAGAAAATAAAAAAACCAATGTAATGGTGGGTGCCACATCTATTAATATCATCATCCTATTAACTAAACTAGGACCACAATTTGGATGTAATAATATTATTTCATGAATTTCCATTTGAAAAAATTAATGTGAAATGATTTAACATTTTACCTTTATTTAAGATAAGAAGAATAATTGAGTTTACATGACAAATATTCACCATTTTATTTTCCAAAATAATTTGATAATTTGGTAAAATGTAATGAAAGAATTATAAAAACCTAAAAAAATGAAGTACACTCAATATTGAATAAAAAATTGGGAAAATATAAAAGAACATAATAATGAGATGAAAAAATATATAGAAATTAATATAAACATTTACAATCATATATATTTATATTTTTTGTAGATACATGAAATCCCTTAGTGATATATAATAAATGGATTAAAAAAATGTGATCATATCAATATGATTATAGAAAATTAGTTATAAAAGAAAAAATATAGATAATTCTTGTAAATATGTAATTGAAAGCCAAATAGTAAATATCACAATTTAAAATGACTCAAGAGTGAATGGAAACCCATTTTAATAAATATCTCAATCAAGAATAATGGGATGTAAGATATGGTCACCTGAGTTAACGAACTCTAGGAACTCCATACATTATTTTTATTAAAACTAATCATATATATTTGTGATCATTCAGCTCGGAAGATCATCGACATATACCTATAAACATGGTGACACCCTTATTATGTCAATATAACAAAATAATCCATGTAATAAAAATAATTTTTAAATAGAAAAATCCTAGGATAAATAGATTGTATTACATTCCTTAGAGTACATGTTATATGATCCCAACCTAAGAACCTAATTTTCTAATGTTGAAGAATATGTGTGTTTAAGAGATATTTTTAACTCCCATAAATCAGATGTCAACAACATAACATAAATAATTTATCACAATATCAATCTCCCATCACACATCCTTATACCATTTAATATGAATCCCATTTCTATTAAAATATAATAAAATAATAATTAATTTAATCATGTAGTTTACACACACAAAAATAAAGTAAACAGTATTAGGGATTAAACAATGGGTTTATACATTATTATGAAAACATCTAATACGTGGTTTTAAATAGGGCATTAGTTTTAATAAATCCATGGAAAATTTGAGAATATATCATTAAAACACACATTGATTCCTTCTTATGATTTTTGAGTCATTGTTAAATCAAAGGGGATCTCATTAAATGATGTAACGTGGTCTAAAATCATTAATATAAATTAAACCTCAATTTAACTATTTACATGTAATATTAAAATAAGTGAACACACATTTAATAATAAGAACATTTATAATACAAATAACACTATTAAAATAGAAAATTCCAATAAAAAATCCTTAAATCTTTAAAATATTCCATACATAAATAAACTACCATCTAAGGAATCATTTAATATACATTTAAAATATTAAATCCCCACATTAAAAAATCATTGAAAAATATCATCTTTAGATTTTTTACAAACACGTAGAATCACCCAAGTTCATTATAGGTGTATATGATCGAGGAAAAACTGAAAACCCATTTTTGTGTCATGTTTGGAAAATACAAAAATTATAATCCAAAATGAATTCATAAAAAAATTCATTTTTGAGACGATTTGATTTTATTGATGAGTTAGGAAAAGTGAAGCACCAAAACATTATTAATAAAAAAACTCATAGAAACACCTACCATAATCAAGATCAAAGAATGTCTCCTTCAACAAAAAAATATATATTACATCAATATATGATACTCACATTCCCTATACATCCAAATTCCACATTTTAGACTAATTTTATACATGTTGTTCATCCAAAATGGCCATTAAGGAAATGATGAAAATTAAAAAAAACAAATTGAATGATAAATAATAAAATTGATGAAGAGGGAGACAACTGGAGAATTACATTTATAATCCATAAATAAATTTACATTATAACCAAAAGGATGGAGGTGGAATAAACTTATAAAACTCAAAGATAATCCCCTTTGAATAAGTAATAGGAAGGGTAACAAAACTAATAAAAATAAACTGAAAAAAATATATATTCTATTTTGAGGTGGTTGCATAGTTTATCCAAGTGGTTTACAAAACTATGGAGAATTCATTCATCCTCTATTGGATTTACGACACCCTAAAATTTTCCATATTACTAGAATAATATAAAAAACCACGTAGAAAATGTACAGCCTTGAAAAATATTCCAAATTTGAAATTATTTATTCATAATCACCTCATACTCATAGAAACAAATTATAGTATTAAAATATACATATAAAAGTGAATATAGAGTATGATAAATTTGCCCAAAATTCCAATTTCATCCCATATAAACACATTGAAGAATTTAGAATATAGATAACTTATTCTGGATAAAATTCACCTTCAATTAGGTATAGTAAAAGGGTGACTAGTACTGATAAAATAAAATGAAATACCAACTGATAGGTAATTACAAAAAAAACAAGAATGAATTATGAGTTTAAATATGATAAAATATAACCTTAATCGACTTGAGGAAAAATAAAACACAAATCTTCTAATATATATTATTTTAAGGAACCCACCTAGGAACAATTTATCCATGTCATCATTGAGATATAAAAAAATATCCATGGAAAAAGTCAAGTAGAAGATAATCAAAATTTACCATGGATCAAAAAATTACAATGAAAAGAATCAGTGTCATCTCATTTTAATTCTAGTGTGATGCCTCAAAAAATATATGTAATAACCTTGTAATCGATAGTGTGTATAACATGTGACACAAAGTGTATAAGGTAATATCCAGGTACATTGGAATATATTTACTATTTAAAATAGATTCTATATATATTCAAATGAATGAATCAATGATTTGGTTTGCGTTAAACACAAGAGAAAACTTCCTTGATAGATTTAATTACATACAAGATAATCCTTCCTTGATAGCTCGTGATACACACCAGAGTGTCCTTCATTGATAGTTTGGGTTACATGTAAGATTGACATTCACCAAATAACAATGTATTACTAAAATATTATTATTTTAATATGATATAACCTAGTAATTATATTATAAATTATGGAAATTGGTAAATAAATTATGAAAATATATGGTTTATATAAATATAAAACATATTCATGGGTTACTAATTAATAAAAATGAAAATAAGAACCAATTGGATATAAGAAGATATATTATTCATTTTATGTTTCCAATGGAGTTTAATATTAATAAAATTAATTAATTAAAATTATTGAATTATTTTAATGAAATATATATGTTATATAATCCATCAAATATTTTGGATAATCTTCCATTTGATTTTACATGTATAAGATAAGAACAAATCCAATTTTACATATAAAAACATATATTTCTATTAAGGGAATTTTATCACCTTTTAATGGATAAACCATTTAAAACGTTAATTTTAAATATTAATTTATTAATTATTTAAATATAATATTATTATTTTAGGTATAATCATAATAGTTATTTTTGTGTGCATTTTTGATATTTTTCTAAGATATTTCCTTTTTAATGAATAGTTAAAAATACTAAATTTTAGTTCAAAACTACTTTTTAAACTAATAAATTTTAAAGGATAAATACGTTTTTTGATTATTTTTATAGTTTAATTAGTTAATAATTTATTTAATTAATACATTTTATTTTATTGGGATCAATTTAAATTTTAAATTGATTATAAAAATATTGAATACTTTCAGTAATTTTTACTTTAAAACCTTGCATCGTCGTCTCCTCTGTGAGATTAATTTTAATTTACTTTCTAATACTTATATGAATGGAATTTGGAAATATTGATTCCATTTTTTTGATCATAATAATATATAATATTTAATAAGAACAAGTTTTTTTACCAAAAATATTAGTGAGTGTGATTAAAATTAATTACAATTATTAAGGTTAAATCATTCTTAATAAAGAACTAAACCATTATCTTAAGGGCCCGAATGACATAGGCATTTATCCAACACCCCATGTATGTCAATAATTATTCCATTAACATTAAATTATAGTGTTTGGTTGTATTTTTTTTGACTTTTTTTAAGGCCATAACATGCACACACCTAACTTGTATCCCAAAATTCCAAGTGAGCCATTTTCCTTTCCTATAAGAGTTCACCACCTCTCCCAATTCCTTACACCTCTAAAAGAAAATAATCTCAGCCAAGATATTCCCAAATATCATCCCAAAAATCATTTGCTTGACCTAGAATCCTCTATTTTTTCATAAATCAACCTAGGGATGCTTTTGTTTTTTAAACCAAAAGTAGTTACTTGATTAAGAGGTTTTATCTCCTCTCATGATTTCTAATTTCATTTTCAATCTCCTCAACCTAAAATAAATTTATTATATTATTTTACAACACTGTGAGTATAATAAAGATAAAAATATTATCTCTTTTAATGGATTGACTTGAACATAGACATACCTCCATCTAATTAGAAACGAACATACCTTTTATGTTCATATAGAACTACTACCTCACAAAATGATGATTGTTCGATATTCCCATACAACCTCTCATGGTGGACATTATAAATTAAAATTTGTTTTTATATCTGATATATTATATTTATTATTTCATTATACTTCATTAAAACCTTAATAGTAAATTCATTTAATACATTCTATTTAATGTCAATAAGACAACATCGTTTGAGGATGTGTGGACTAACGCCCCCTCAAAGTGATGTGATTTATTCACATGATACATGGAATGTATAAATGAATGGTTATAATTAAACATAAGTGAAATGAAAAACATTAATAATATATTCATGAAATAATTATATTTCTATAAATAATATATATATATATATCATCTATTTTATTACCCTTTCACACACTTTAAACGAGATTACATTGTTTGTGGACATGTTGACAACGGACTCCTCAAAAATATCTGATTCCATTTACATCAAATAATTCTATATATAATTATATATTATCAAATGATAAGGAATTTAGTATATAATGATATTTCTACCAATATTTTAATAACTTACTTTCTTTCCACAAGGATAATTTAAAAATGGGAATATTACTCATGCATACGTATGACCTACCGTCTCCATGATTGTGACATTGGATCATTTTCATAATAATATTTAATTAATTATTTTAAAACTATAATTTATTTTTAAATATGATAATTATTTAGTGGTTAATATTATGTATATATTATATAATTAACCCTTTGACTGTAGTTGACCAACAGTAGCTGTTTTGACACATACTCAGAATTTGGTCCAAAACACCTAACTTAAAAAGTTAAATAAAAGTAATTATAAACACAAAAAAAGTTATGAATAATTTTTAAAATTAAAAATGTTTCTTGTAAAATAATTAAAAGGGAGTTCAACTGAAAGGAAAGACAAGGTATGTATTTTTATCTCACTTTTATATATCTGTGATATTAATTTCATATTCACTACATACTTATTTTTTACTGAATACCTACGGCCAATTTTTATATATAATATCATAAATAATATTACAATCATGATATTATAAGATTTATTTAACAACATACCTTTGGAGTTATTATGATTAAAATTATTCAAAGTGGTATGAGACACATTGGAATGTTTAATGATTATTCTTCAAAAAATGTTCTTAATCTCACTTCCTTTTGTGATTGAAAACATTATCTTCAAACAATTATTTTATTGTAATCATTTTTCATTAAAATTTAATTGAATATGAATACTCTAATACAATGGATATTGGTAATACCTAAAAAATATACAATTATTTATATGGTGGTCACATTAACAATAATATGATTAGTTTGTGGAATTATTGAGAAATATATATTTCTCAAAAAATTTGTTAATTAGATAAGGAATATTAGTTATTTTGATTATTCAATATGAGGAATTATTTGGACTAAAAATGATGGGTGGAACCTGAAATTTATGTATCTCATTGAGGCATCGACGGGTTCTCACGAGAAGAATAATTACACAAATGGGTTTCTACCATTAGTTCTATGCCGTGTTGTAAATGTTCGTGATCGTAATAGGTTGTCGTGTTCCTTAGACATAATGTCCATTATAACATCATTTTCCTCATACTAGTTTCAGTTATTATTCACCTATAAGAATTTGGGTCGACATATCTATGTATATATTTTATTTCAATTCATTGACAAATGGAATGTGTTTTTCTAACACCTAGAGATATTAAGTGATATATATTTTTTAATTTATTAGATTTATTGTGTTGTAAGCTCCACTAAGAATAGATTGAGCTATACATAGCACAACATTACCTTGGAGTATATAAAACACTATTATTGGATTATGTTACACAAAATATCGAGTTATTTTTATATAATTAATTTCATGCCACACCGAGTATAAGTGATTACTAAATATTATAATTTAGTCATTATAATAGCGGGTATGAATAATATTAACTTCCTTCTAAAAAACTATTTAAATGAAAATAATTCTATCTATAAAATAAAAAAAAATTACTCTATTGACTTTATTAGTGAAATATATATTTAATAAATTCAATTTATTGTTTAAAATCCATATTATATGTTTTATAGACATCATATGAGAAAAAAATAAAATTTTAGAGACAAAGTGAGCATTTTTCTAAAAAGGAGGTTTTATCCGCTTTTGATGTGAACCCATTTCAAATCAAGTTTTTTAAAATTTTCTAAATTATTTTTTGAAAATATATACTTATTATTTGGGATAATGAAATAAAAACATTCTTTGGTTACATTTTTGGTATTTTTCTGATAATAATCATATTTTCATGAATAGTGAAAATTAATGCAATTTAATTTATAATTTTTTTTCATCTTATTTATTTATACAACAATGTTATCATGTTAATTAGTTTTAAAATATAATTTGATTGTGTTTTATTCATTTAATATAATGTTTCTAAATTTATGTAATTTTAAATTGAAATTAGATATATACGCAAATTAGTCTTTAGCAGGGTATTACATAAAAAACCATGTTTTCTAGATTTTACAAAGGTAATAAATTTTTAATTAATTAAGACAGCTTATGTATTTTAAATTATTAAAAATTGATCCCAAAATTGGAATCAGTTAGTCAAAATTAGGTTAATACGATAATTTTATTTTTTAGATATTATGAAAAGTAAATAAGGAAATATTTAGTTAAAGGAGTTAACGGTAAATTAGGTAAATTAGGGTAATTAAAAATACGATAAATATTATAAAATTACCCTAAAACATTCCAATGTCTTATTGGATGAATGAAATTTTACCCATATAACTTATGGGTTTGAATGGATTGATTTAATGGTCTTTTGATCGTGAATGTGATGTAATTCTAATTAAAAAAAAGAAAAGGAAAACATGTCACTCTCTTATCTCTTATAAGTAGAAAAATATTAATATAGTGATAAATATGATAAAAGTTCGAAAAACAATATTCTCCACGAAAATGAATGAAATTATCTACATCATGTTAATTTATTTATAGTTTTTAGATATTAAATAATTACCATAAATATTGACGCAACATTGATAAAATAATTATTTTATTAAGAGAAATATAAAATAAATTATTTTATAAATAGTAAAATTAACAATATTATAAATAATTTCATTACCATTTTTCTAGGTGAATATTACAAGTTATGAGACTATTAAATACTTTTTATTGATGTTATATACATGTTTTCATTTTATTTAAATTCAGTGAAATAAATCAGTTAAAAATTGACACAATTTGTATATTATTAAATTATTTTAAAATGACTAAATCATTTGAAAATTAAAAAGTGAGATTGATAGGATCTAAACTATAATTAATTTTTTTATTATGGTATATTGAATCCATACAAATAATCTTCATATACACTTTTTAATTATAATGTTGTTACCTTAATTAAAATTATAAGAGAGAAAATAAAGGTAAAATGAAAAGATAAAGATTAAAATAAATAAATACATGTATAAAAATTATTGGAAGAGATTATATTGAACTATTATCATTTAATACTACAAATAAATCAATTTGGATCTATTAAAATTTAAAAAATTTATTTATAATAAATTAATATTTCAAGACATTCCTAAAGTGTCTATCCTCCCTTTTATAAAAGGACACCTCATATACCCTCTTACTCACACCTCCCAATACCATTTTCTAAACCAAAATATACTCAAATAAGCTCCCAAAATTCCTCACATCCTTCTAGAGGCCTCAATTTAGGAAGAGGGCCATTCTATGGTGACCTTTTCAACAAATCAAAAGTAGATACTTGAAAAAGAGGTAATTGTTTTATCACATCTTTCAAAATTCATTTCTTCTTCTCTTTCAACTTATTATGTTGTTTCCATAAAAATGACTTATAATTCCAGTAACATACATATTCTAATATATTATTATTATTATTATGGGACAACCCTATACCTCATTTTATCTATCCTATGAATAACTGTATCAACATGCATGCGTACGTACGACTTACCATCTCCATGATGTGGTGTATTTTTTTTAAAATAATACATAATTGGAACAGTATAATGATGAGTATAATTAATTTAAATAAATAATATAACATGACAATTATTCTTTATAATTATTATATCATCTAATTAAATAGAGTTTAATAATTAAGTGAATGATATCGTCACTCGTGTATACATATGACCAACTGTCTCTAAAATGCAATTCGTTTCATTCAACACGATCTTCATTAAACCATGATTATATACATGAATGGAATGAATAAATATGATATATATTATACTAATATAAATATTTAAATCATATAACAATATAATAAGAATTTTAAGATGAAATTATCCAAAAAAACATGCAAATGAATTTGAAGAAGTTTATATCCAAATAATGATTTATAGTGAAATGTTACTAACAAACAGAGGATAATATAATCATATATGATATCATAGAAATTATTATTATTATGTAATTAGTAAATAACCTTATTTAAATAATTATATAGGAGGATTTGATATATACGAATGATATTAGACTTAATGTAATGGATAATATGTCAATCACATTATTATCTGAGATTGTCTATACATAATTACTTATTAGGGTATATTAATCATCCATATCCATGATCCCACAATATGTAATACTATTTATATTCTTATAAAACTTATTAATTTCAAATTTATGAATTAGATAATTTTTAATAAATGGTATGAAAAGATATTTTTTCATTATTTGATACGAGGTACTTTTTTGACTTTTTCTGTAAAAGTATGTAGAGATTTTTTATACTTATACAGAATGAATGGATTCATACAATTTAAAAATTGCATATTTCCATGAATATTAATTTAAAATAATTCAATTATATCATCAATTAAACTCTATATATTTAAAATTTCATGCAATTTCTCGAAAAAAACATTTTTGAAGAAGAAATGATATTTTCTACATGAATTAATATCATGTATTTTTTTTAAAAAAAAATTCCCATTTACTATATCATAGGATAATGTTTTAATACATATTAGGACATTTATTTGATTATTTTCATAATAAAATTGTTTCAATAAAATTCATTTATTTTATATTTGTTATGGGGGAATGATGTTTACGAAACCCATTTTGTTTCCTTGGGTTATGTTATGATGAATGGTTTATGTTTTTTGGGTCCCATGTATGAATGATTAAATTATTATATGGGTGGGAAAAATATCAACCTCTAAATAATTGGGTAAATATTTATATATCATGATATATAAATGACTATATAGCCAAGTAAATCTGGATAAGTAATATAAAGAGGGAATGACAAGTAAACCAGGTTCAGTAATGGACATTGTCCTTTATGATGGTCTAAGCTATGAGTTTGGGATAATATGGAAATGATTTTATATGATTATGTGTATTCCAAAAGTTCATATTTTATTCCAATGATATGTTAACATGGTTAAAATTACTTTTTTATTTATGCCTTATGAACTGTTAAGATTTATATCATGTCTAATGATTTCAATATTCAAAAATTAGGGTCATGTTTTTTACATTAATATTTTCATCTATCGTTTTCATACCATTATTTAGAATCTATGCTCAACCATTCTAATGTTTCCATTCCTCATGTTATAATGAAATCATTTAAGTAGGAGTACTAAAGTGGAATATCTGTATGGGATATTTTAAAGAACATTCACATGTTAGAAGAATGTATTACATGTTTTCCAAGTCACTAAACTATTACAATCCTCAGACATTCATTTGTAAAATGTACAAAATAATCATCTACAATGATGAAATATCTATATAAATCATGCTAGGGTTGTTATAGTTATTAGGATATGAAATATTTGTCATCCTTATGAAACTAGGATGGAGAACATTTTGTGAGATCCCTAGAGTTATTTCTAAGGGGTTTCCTAAGGATATGTATTATTATAGGTTACAGTCCAAGAATTTTAGTAATGATAATGAATAAACTAGTATTATACCTAAGATGTATGATATTGAAAATATAAACCTTGATTATGTTGTTTTCCTAGTCTAATTTTTTCCTCCTACACTATTCTTTTTTAGGTTTTAGACAATGCCTGGTTCCCGAAGGAACTGTGTTAATGATCAATCCAATGGGAAATGGAAATATTTTCCACCTGAACAAAATTTTTTTATGGTAGATGGAATGTAAAATCCTGTCACTATACACATATAAGATATGAATAATTATATACTTTCAAATGAGAAGAGATGGGAAAAATTATGTTGATTTCTTCATGAGGCAATATCCACCTTCTTTAGGTGGGTCATATTATCCACTTGTTGTAGGAAAATGGATTAGTAACATTGAGGAGGTATATCCCAACCTTCTCTGCTCATTGCATGAAAATTAAATCTTCATATTTTTTATTTTGAGGGTGTAGCATACTAGTGGTAGACTCTAATTTACAATATGAGGAAAGAATGTGGAATTTAATCCATGGAATCGGAAGAGTTCAAGAACGTATGTTTCAATAAGTACTTTCCATGCATTATTAAAACAAAAATGGAATTGGATTTCATTGATCTTAAAAAAGTATGATGAATCTATTTGTACAAACAAGGAAATTTTTTGAAGACTTGGAAGGTATGCTTCGGGCATTATCAACAAACCTGAAAGTAAATTTGATCAATTCTTCTATGGCGTAAGTCCAAGTCTATGAAGGTAGTAAGATAAAAGACACGTTATTTTTTATATAAATTAATTTTTCATATTTCCATCAATGTAGAAATTTTATTTTGTATTACATATCAATGTCACGGGATAGAAATGAAATGAAATATGATGTTCAAGGGAAAATCTCTAACCAATCATGAAAAGAGGATGAGTGTTTCCTTATTCTTAAAGTGTGGTATGAAAAATGATGGATAATATATTAAAGGGACTATAAAATGATTAATGTGTGGTAAATATGTTGATCAGGTAGTTGAGTCACTAATTAATGAAAAAGGAATCTAATAATGTGAATAGATAAAATCATGTAGATAATGCACCACCCACACTTCAATTCTTCAAGTGCTTGTAAATGGTACATTATGCTAACCAATTCCATAATCTAAGGATGATCAATGATGATCGACATTAGAATGATCTTAAGGCTAAAGACAAAGGAAAATAACATGTGATCACAATAGATGATTTTTTGTATAAAAATGAAGGAGTGGATAGATTGAGTGTTTAAGATATGGGATTCCATAATAATGTTATTGAATCACATTTATGGTATTATGGAATAATGAAATAACTATGTAGTGGTCCACTATAATTTTCCACATGTATTTGAATGTATATGTTGAGTGGTACCGGTAACCATGTTATGTGATTGAGGTAATAAGGCGATGTTTTAGGAAAACATGTGATTTAGGGAAGGATTACCCTTAATATGATCCTGATGTTGAGATAATAATATTTTTAATAATATATTATGGTTTGAAAGAAGTAAATTGGAAAATATTAGATATCTTGGAACTAGTTAAGTATTTATTGGCATTATGGTTATGCTATCTGGAATGAAGATTATATCTTTTGAGACTTGTGAATAAGAAAACATGCATGTTTTTAATAATGATATATGATAGTTCAGGTACATAACTTGAGTCAAGAGAATACATGATTAAGAAATTCATATGTTTGGAATGTGACAACCAAGAAATAACTTATGATATATGGGAGATAAATATTTGAATAAATTTATTTCACCTCTTTCTGAAGTAGTATATTTTTATTTTTTGGAAGGATTGCATGGTTTACCAATTATTGACAGTATAAGTTATTCTTCAGTTGAAGTTTGTTAAATTATTGCATTATCTCACAAAAGATAGTATTATTTATATTCTATAATATGTGTTAACATTTTTTTTGAGAGAAATTGAAGAAAATATCATTCTTATTATGGATCACATGATCTACTGGAACTTCATGAATTGAAAATCCAACATAAATTCTTTGAATAATATATATCGTAGAAATTGTTCAAGGAATGACCAATGGTGAAATTGAAAAAAAATAAAGTAGGTATTTCTTCTCATGTTTTTCAACATTAGGAAAACGATCATGAAAACCAATAACGTTATCTTAGTACCTTCTTATCTAAGGAATCATATGGTCCCTTAAATCATCACAAATTAATGGGTTTATGGTTGTTACCATTCTCCAAACATTGTTCTCTATCACTATCCAACAGAAAATGATGGTTATATATTTCATCTATATCCATGTTTTCACATCCCATATATGTTCTCATATGTGGAAACCCAGTGATGAGACACTTTGGGTAACTATTATGTTTCAAATATTACTTTTTAAAATAATGTTTTAGTATTCTTTTTTAAAATGTGGGTTTCCTAGATAAAAACATTCAAGTAGTAAACTTTTTATAACATAGATGAATTTCGATAGAAAAATTCATTTTAAGGGGGTTAGAATTTAACATCCCAATATTTTATAAGATATATTTTTTTTTAATTTCTTTCATGTCTTATTTTGTATGCAACACCATGATTAGGTTCAACTATATGAAACATCGTATTAGCTTGAAGTATACACAACACTAGTCTTGGCTTGTGCAACAAAACATTTCAAGTTAATTTAATAGAATTAATTTCATGCAAGACCGAGTATATGTTATTACTAAATATTATAACATAGATATTATATTGGCGGGTATGAATAGTGTTAACATTCTACTAAAAAAATATTTAAATGAAAATATGTGAGTCTATAAAATAATAAAATCACTATTTATGGATTTTCAAGGTGAAATATATATGTTTTATATTTAATGTAATTTTTAAAATTCATCGTATATGTTTTTAGACATTAAATAATAACAAATTCAATTTTATGGATAAAATTATTGTTAATCTAAAAATGCAGTTTTACCACTTATTTAAAGAAAAACTCAATTTAAATATAGTTTTTTAAACATTTATAAGTTGTTTTTTGAAAATATAAACTTCTTCATTGGAAGCAGTACATAACAATATACTTTGGTTGAATTTTTTATTTTTGATGATAATATTCATTTTCAAATTAATATTTAAAAATATTTCATTTTAATTTTATACCAATTTTTCAACTAATTAATTTATATAGAAATGTTGTACTTGTAAATGTTTTTAAAGAATAATTAGATTGTATTTATAAAAACTCAACAAATTTTGTTCATTGTAAGTAATTTCAGATTGAATTTAGATATAACTGCATCTCAATATTTTGACAGTGTTGAATTTTTTAAGAACCCCACCATTTTCCCACTTTGACAACAAGAAATAATTTTAAATTAATCACAACAACCTACTTGTCTTGAATTTTGAAAAATTTATTGCATATTTTTAATAAATGTGTATAAATTAAATTAATAGTCTACTATTATTTTTTCAAAAATTATGAATAATAACTATGGTAATTTTTATTTTCAATAGTAAAAGGAAATATAGTGAATTAGGGTAACAAACAATATGATAAGGATAATAAATTTATCACAAAACCTTAAAAAGTAAAATTGGATGAATGAAAGCCAACCAATATCACAAATTTATTGGAATTGAATACTTTAATGGACTTTTGATCATGAAAGTGATGTAATTATAGTTAAAAAAAGATACATCATGTTACTCTCTTATCTCTTATATGTATAATAATTTTAATGTAGTGATAAACTTGATAAAACATAAAAAATAAATATTATTCAAAAAGATAAAAAAATTATATACATCATATGAATTTTTTTATAATTTTTTGATATTTAATAATTACCATTGTTTCCGACGCTTTCGCTGGGGCACGCGCCCGTCCGTCCGTGGAGGAGGACACGCGATGCTTTGTTGCCCCGCATTCCCGCTTTCCAAAGGCGGGCGACATTCGCTCCTTATTCAGCGACGTCTGCTCCTTGATTGAAACGAGATGATGGGCTGTCGGTTCTTCCTCCTGTGGATTCCTCCTCAGAACTCGTCACCTAGTCCGGGTCTCCCTCATAGATTTAATACGTAGTTCGTGAAACTCTCCCCAGTGCCATGTTTCCATGGACGCTAGTTAATTACACTGCTTCTGTCGGGACATTCCAAAGGGTCCAGTCAGGGCAGCAACCTTCAGTTGGGGGAGCAGTCACGTTGAGGCATCAGTAGCATGTCTGGATGCTGGGGAACCTGGAATGTCTGTCTGTTATCCCTGGTCATAGGGCTTCTCGAGGGCGTGGAAGCCCGAGGCATCCCACATCGAGCGTGGGGAGTTATATTTCATAGACACATATCTGAGGTTTTCCCCAGCTTCCCGTTTTTAACACAGGGTATGCCACGAGTTTAACGTCTAGCGGAGACGGATCAACCCAACCAGAGCATTAGTTAGGGTAGATCAGATTGAGGGATTCTCCTTGAAGGGATGTCGATACCGGGGCCAGCCCATGGGCGGCTGTGAAGAAGAGCACACCGACATGGTTTCACCGTGATATGACGGTCCGAGCGAGAATCAGGATGGGCTGTAGGTGGATGAATGAAGTAGAGGGGGGATGAAATGGGACCATCGCAGGGGGCGACAGTGAAGTTGGGCTCGAACCTTGAAGAGGCTTCCTACGTATCCCCGTGCCAGGGAATCAAAGTCTGCGTAGTTCGGGATGGCGCCGATAGACCGACGTGAAGGAGGACCTTGGCCCGATCAATGTCGTCGGCGAACCAACGTGAAGGTGGACCTTGGTCCGAGGGGCATCGTCAGCGTGCCGACGTGAGGGTGGACCTTGGTCCGATGAGTGGTGGGCTTGAGAATGGGGGCCTGGCACACCGCCTAGGAGACGGTTTGGGACGATGATTGTTGGGTTTGAACCTCAGGGAGGCTTCCTACGTACCATCCCTTGACACGGATCAAAGTCCTCGTAGTTCGGATTAGGGAATACAGTTTAACGTCATGCGGGGCGGGGGTGAACCGACGTGAATGAGGTCGGGACGACCGGATGGTGGGTTTGAACCTCGTAGAGGCTTCCTACGTACCATGCCTTGACATGGATCAAAGACATCGTAGTTCGGGTTAGTCACAACGGTTTTCCGTCGGACTGGAATTGCAGTTTAACGTCGTGATGGACGTGGGTAGAACACGACGTGAATTAGATGGGTGGGCTTGAACCTCGTGGAGGCTTCCTACGTACCACGCCTTGACATGGATCAAAGACCTCGTAGTTCGGGTTGGGTTTTGTCGGCGAACCATCGTGAAAGTGTACCTTGGTCAATGGGTGGAGGGTTTGAGCCTTTGGAAGGTTTCCTACATACCATGCCTTGACATGGATCAAAGACCTCGTAGTTCAGGTGGGAACGAGTGTGCAGTTTAATGTAATGAAGGACAAATGGAGGTGTGCAGTTTAATTTCATGCGGGACAAAAGAAGACATACAATTTAACGTCATGTTGGACGAGGGCGAAACTCGACGTGAATGAACGGCCGAGCAATTTGTGGCTTGAACCTCACGGAGGATTCCTACGTACCATGCCTTAACATGGATCAAAGACCTCGTAGTTCACTAGATGGGTCACAATGTCTTGCCATTGGACCAGAATGCAGTTTAATGTCGTGCTGGACGAGAATGGGACCCGACGTGAATAGATGACGGGTGGGCTTGAACCTTGGGGAGGTTTCCTACGTACCATGCCTTGACATGGATCAAAGTACTCGTAGTTCACTGGGATGGGTCGCAACGGCTTGCCATTGGACAAGAATGCAGTTTAACATCGTGCTGGACGAGAATGGGACCCGACGTGAATAGATGACAGGTGGTCTTGAACCTCCTGGAAGCTTCCTACGTACCATGCCTTGACATAGATCAAAGTCCTTGTAGTTCTCTAGGATGGGGGTCAGGGTCAGTTCTCACTCTAAGACCACGTGAGTCATGCTCGGTGTGAGAAACAAGAGGTTGCAAGGACCTGACGATCACGTCGCGAAAGATGCGTCCGTGAGAAGCGAAGAGTGGCTTACGTGTTAGGCGGCCCATGGTGCTGGGACTTACTCCAGGATGGAGGCCCATGGTGCGACAAAGCACGGGAAAGATGGGCCTTGGTCCAATGATGGGAGGTGCCTCATTCCCTATCATGCCCTCCACTGACCTTGGTAGTGGGGAAGTACGGAGATGCAGAGGTGCAGCCATCCGTTGGGGAGTTAGGGTCGCCCTTCTCCTACGAACTTACGCCACTCCGATAAGGAGGATATCATCCCTTGTGGATGGGTGATTTCATTCCCGTGGAGACGAGTGGTGTAAAAAATGTTCGACCTGGGGGGACCCTTCGTGAGGGAGATGAGGTTGGGTCACAGTTTAACGTCATGTGTTGAGGACGTGGTGCTTGGCAGTTTAACGTCCTGCAGCTCGGACGAGGTGGGTTCACTCCACACCCTTAGGACTTACCTAACCGGTACCCTCTGGTCCTTGGGGAACGGAAGGTACCAGTAAGGCCATGGTTAAGGGGGGTTGTGGAACGAACCATCGAGGGTTCCACGTAAACATGGCTATGTGAAGAAGCAATAGCCGTTAGTGTGCCTATGCGAAGAAGCATTAGGCGAAGCAACGCTACGGGTGGTATTGTCCATGGGACTTTGAAATTGAATCGTTCAAACCTGGAGGGTCACACGGGAAGAGGAATCGCTAAGCAAAGGAGTGTTCTTTGCGAAGTGGAGTGCCTTGGCCTTAGCATGGGTCATGGGTGTGAGTGGAAGGTGCTTCACGAAGTGGAACAGTGTTCATGGAGCACTGCCTCTCGAAGAAGGGGTGCCTCACAAAGCAGGGTCCTGCGAAGCAGTGTGCTTCGCGATGTGTAGCGATCCTACCTTAGCATAGGGATCACTAGCATGGGTTGGGTGTTTCGCGAAGCATAAACGCTCCGCAGCTGCCCGGGTTCCCTTGGGAATCCCCATCCTTCACGAATGCCCTTGAGATTCGCGAAGGGCATCCCTCTCGGAAGAGGGGATCAAAAAGAGACAATGCAGAGGAGTCTCGCGAAGTAGAAGTACCTCACGGAGCTCATGATTACCGGGGCAAAGCGTGCTTCACGATTCGGGAGAGGAGAAGCCGAAAGGTCGGATCGTCAGTCCTCTGGGACTCATGGGGAGTCTAGTATTTATAGGCAAGGGGCGCCGCGAAGAAGAACTCGCGCGCCGCCTCAGGTGCTTCGCGGCGCGCTCGCGAACGTCAACGGCGTTCGCGGAGGATTACCTCCCCTGGAGCTTCGCGGTGGCTCGCGAACGTCAAATGCGTTCGCGGAGGATTACCGCCTCTGGAGCTTCGCGGCGGCTCGCGAACGTCAAATGTGTTCGTGGAGGATTACCGCCTTTGGAGCTTCGCGAGGCCGCGATGGTCAGGGCCCTTCGTGGCGGTCCTTCGCGGCGGTGCTTCGCGAGGCAGCGTGCCAGCCTTCTTTTTCATTCCTTCCCTTCGTGCAATATTTTGGCTCCAACAAATGCCCCCCTCAGACATGGGGCCGCGGAGGGAAAAGGGTCGAAGTCTGAGGGAAAATCGCCAAAATTGTCGGTGGTTCGCGATGCTGCTTTGCGAAGGGTACCCGGGGTGCTGACCGGAGCCACATATCCGGACGCGCCGCGATGCTCCGCGTGGGTGAGGCACGCCACGATGCTCCGGGGTCGCCGCCTATAAATAGGGGGTCGACCTCTTTTTTCTTCACGTGACTTCCTTGTATTGTTGTGCTCTCGACTTCGCGAAGCTCCGCGTACTCCGCGACAGCCCTCCGCGAATTGAGCTTCCCGGAAAACCGCGGGTCTCCGACTCCGCGTCCGTGCCAAGCGAACCTCTGCCTATCGGCCTTGGCCAGACTTCGCGGCTTGGTCTCGCGACCAATATTTGCGATCCGGTTTCGCGATTCAGCTTCGCGGTCAAGCATCGCGATCCAGTCGCAGTGCAAGAAACTACCTTTGTACGGCTTCGGGCTGAGGGATGATGTCTTTATCCCTGATGCGAGTAGGGACGAACCAACTTGCTGGTTCAGAGCATACCATGCCAGCACCAATGGTTCAGGGCTGCCGATGGTCATGCACAAGAGAACTTCACCCCCGTTACCGCCGACTGCCTCTACAACCATGTGAACGACATTGACGGGAAGCCACTGCAGCTGGAGACTTCCCCTCCACTCTACCGTACCATGCTGAAGGCGGCTTTGCAGGATTCGAAGAAGGGATGGTCTGATGAGTGGGACCTACGCCAGGGCGGCAACGTTACTAAAGACTGGGCCTGGGCCTATTGGGTAGGTGCCTCATGCGAGGAGTTTGGGGCCGAGCTGAGGAGATTGGGGTTGTATGAGGCGGCATGGGCCTTTGATTCCACAAGCCAACGGGTGGCAGAGCTGCAACGCTCTTTTGACGGGGTCAACCCGTCCATGGGGGCAGTCGACCCCTGAGTATTGTAACAAACCCATAAACCTTTTATTGGTACATTCGTGCTTCAAAATTTTCTCTTTGTTTTGAATGCCATAGCGCACACGATTCCCACTGTTGAATTTCCTTGTTACATCCCCACAATGTTTGCGGGACGTTCGGCGACAATTCCCCAAGCCCACGTGGGTCGAGTCCGATGTCCGGGATTCGGATTACCAGTCCGAATTTATGAAAGACGGGAGAGGCTTGATGGGGGAATGAACTTTCAGGGTAGCCGAATTATCGTTTCTTCAACGTGCTCTCATGCTCGAACGGGGCAACGCCAGGGGCGCTGAAATCGGTCCAAACAGATGAAAATGGGAAGTGTGAATCACGATACCCAGGATTAGGAACACTGTGGGGATGGTGTGACAATAAGGGGAAAACATTAACCGTGGCAGAGAAACGGTAACCTTAATGCGTTAGCCTGAAATGGGGACAGCAAACGAGCATCAACCGCTGACCGTATTCGCAACGCGGGATTTTATCAATTTGTTGTCGATCAATCTTTCGGGACGTTGGCCCAGGACAGTAGGCGGACCATAGTTCAAACATCCATACTGTTAGGGGGTCCTTCCAGGTATGACCCGTCTTCCGGAAAATTGAACCATGATGGTAGGTGAGTCGATGCGGCATGAGACCAGGACGTTAGGGGGTTCCTTCAGACATGAAAAAGGAAGAGGGTCCGAATAAAGGGGCACGCAAAGCGTGTAATATGGAGTGGTGGTCTGTCCGAATAGAATCCAACACTTAGGTAGTTACACCACCGTGGTGGGAGTATGCCAGATGGGCGCATCGGTTTGATCATGGATCATTCCTTCTTTCAGACATGGCCTCTCTGGCGAGGGGATCTGTCACTTCCCAATGGTATCTTGGGGCATTCTGAACTTGTTCAGGGTAGAACCGCAGTTTAGTGTCATGTGTTGAGGACACATAGACTCCTGTAGTTTAACATCTTACGATAGGACATGGAATAAGAGGGAAGGAAGCATGTGGCGCGGTAGATATGAAACCGACACGAATGAGGACTTGGAGTCCAAATCACACCATGTACCCCCGGAGGAAACTCTTCAAGTCGAGGGTCCAAGAGTGAGGATTAGGCTGGGCCCGATTCAAAGTGGCCGGGCATTCCTACGTACCCCATGAGGATGGGAATCAATCCATACGTAGTTCTGGAAGCAAAGTTTAAGGTCATGCGGGACGAGGAGCAGCCTGACCGTGTTGGTACACATCCCGCCAAAACTACTAATCCCACGTGAGTCGTGCTCGGTGTGGGAATCAAGCAGTAGTGATAGGAATTTCCTGACACATAAACGGGAAGGTTAGGGCCAAGGGACGCTCAGTGAATACCGGCCCAGTGACACTAACACGATCATTTAGCGCACCTAGATACGCGAAGGGAAAGAGCCGAGTATGATGGAATTCCACTTGAACATGAGGAAGTGGAAATGTGTGAATCATGGCACTTGAGATTCAGATCACGATGACGGCGGCGTGACGACGGAGGATAACTGTTGACCGTGTTCTCAACACAACATCTTGTCGCATTATCCTAGAATGGGGACAGACAAATGAGGGTCGACCGTTGACCATGTTCGAATCACGGGACCGTGTCACAGATGTTGTCAAATATCCGTAGGGACGTTGGCCCAAAACGATTGAAGGGACATTATGTCTAGCATTCATGGAGAGCCCTTAATCCTAGTATCCATGTCGTCTAGGGGTCCTTCTGGATGTGGAAGAGGATGAGGATCCGAATAGCGAGCTCACGAAGCTTGGTCGTGGGACGAAGGGAATGTCCGTATAAAAGTCCCACACTTCGAGTTCTTTGTCGAAACACATCTGAATACGACAGTGAAACACATTAGAGAGAGGGAGCATATTCCTTTCCCTCGGGAAGATCATAGTTTAGGGTCGTAGAATTCGGACCAAGAAAAGTTAGACTGGGCCCGCGGGGAAGTGCCCGGGCGCTCCTATGTATCTGATATGGATGAGAATCAAGCCTTATGTAGTTCTTCATGGACCTTAGACCATAAATGGGTAAAGGGAGCAAGGGATGCATGACATCAAAACCCTACGTGAAGGAGGACCTAAGCCCTACTTACCATGCGTTCTCTAGGGAAATGCTTGAGTCGAGGGACCGAACACAAAGGTTAGGCTGGGCCCGTGGGGAAGTTCTCGGGCGCTCCTACGTATCTCATAAGGATGAGAATAAAGCCATATGTAGTTCTGAAGGGTGACATGGTAGGATACCAATTCCAGGGGAAAAGGGGAGTGCGGGCGAGGCCCTTGCACTAAAAGAAGCGGAATTTGATGTATCTTGTTTGTTCTTTAAGGTGAATGGTTTTTTTTGTGAAGCGACATGCCTAGAATAGTCTGTCGTGATTTTGCCACAAGGATCAAGCCGTGATGGGCATTGACAAATGGCATGGCACGTGACCAATACCCAACGTGATGTCCTCTACAACGAGGTCACCACAATGCAGTGCCGTTTTTTGTCGTGCGGCCAGGATGATAATGTCACAGTTTAGGGTCATATGATAGGACCAAACATGCATTTTATCGTCATGCAGCGCAGACGTAGTAGAGACGATGCTAGGTGGGAAATGTGCGCAGTGTTATAAAACACAATTGACGGAGACATGATCCCACATCAAATTGTACTCCATCTGAAGAGGGAAACCTTAGGCCGAGGGGCATATATAGAGGTAAGAGGTGAAACCGGGGGAGAGACTGTCTCTCTAAATGGGTTGTACCCGAAGACAGGGCGTCCGGGCGGTCCTACGTATCCCATGAGGATGGGAATCAAGCCACACGTAGTTCTGAATGGACCTTAGTTTATAGTCTTAGAGCTCGGACCATGGGAGCCCCGAAAGACGCCACATTGTGGCTTTGTCCCCCTGAAATGCAAAGGTGCACTGAGGGATAGCGCCAAAAGTGTCGAGATTCCACCTGGACATGATGGGGTGGAAAATGATGTGAATCATGCAACCAAAATTCGAGGATTGAAGGGGCTGGCATGATGACAAAGGATTACTACTGACCATGTTCGCAACACAGAATCCTGTCGCGTTAGCCTGAAATGGGGACAAACAAATGAGCATCGACCGCTGACCGTATTCGCAATGCGGGATTTTATCGATTTGTTGTCCAAAACCCTCGGGGGCGTTGGCTCGTAACGGTAGGATATCCCTTGTGCGTAGTATCCAGGCCATTCTTGGGGGTCCCTCTGGGTGTGAAAGGTGATGGAAGCCCGAATGGAGGTTAACATGAAGATTGATAAGTGGAATGAACTTGATCAAGTTGAATCTGACACTCTTGGTCCAAGACCAGAGTACTCTTAACACATGGGTTGGTAGCTGCAAGGAGTCAAGGGAATAAACTTTGAGGGTGATCAAGAGATGGCAGATTCCCGGGGAAAGGGGCATGGCGCCCGAAACCTTGTATCATACCTATATATCCCCCTCCTGTAGAGGGACAGACCAAGTGTCCTAGGTGACCAGGATATCAGGAGATCACTAAGAGGTGGGGCTGGACCCGAATCCTAGAAATTCAGGTGGTCCTATGTATCCCATGAGGATGGGAATCAAGCCACACGTAGTTCTGAAGGGTTCCTTTTAATGTCATGCGGGACAGGGAATAGGATGGCTAACTCTCAGAACGGGGTGCACGTGGTGCAGCTATTGAAAACCCGACGTGAATGAGGACGTAGTCCTACACTACTCCACGCGGTCTCGTGGTCGGGGTCCCAATGGTAGGACCCAAGAGGAAAATTAGCTGAACACAAGATAGACCCAAAGACAAGGGGTTTGGGCATTCATACGTATCATATTGAGATAATAATCAAGCTGAACGTAGGTCCAGATGAGAATCTTAGTTTATGGTCTTAGAGCTCGGACCATGGATGGTGACAACTCCCCGAGTAAGCACAGATGTCAACCTATCCCTAAGCCCGCGTGAGATATACTCGGTGTGGGAAACAAGGGGGGTATCCTCATCGCAATACATGGGGCGTCCATCAAAGGGGAGTCGGCGGAGAGTTCCGAAGGACACCTTTGATGCAGCTTGTTCCCCCAATGTGCGGACGTGCACGGAGGAAAAGTACCAAGAGTCTCGAGACTCTACTTGGACATGATG
Organism: Viscum album; assembly: GCA_963277665.1. Taxonomy (NCBI): domain Eukaryota; kingdom Viridiplantae; phylum Streptophyta; class Magnoliopsida; order Santalales; family Viscaceae; genus Viscum; species Viscum album. The sequence goes on along the minus strand of OY728143.1, from coordinate 2,076,294,720 downwards.
AAGTGATGAAGGGTGTGAATCGAGTACCCGACATTTTGGGCTTAATGGGTTGGCGTGGCGATAGAGGAAAACTGTTAATCATGGTGGAAACACAGCGTCCATATCGCGTTAGCCTGAGGTGGGAACAACAAACGAGCATCGACCGCATATTCGCAACGCGTGATTTTATCGATTTGTTGTCCGAAACCCTCGGGAGCGTTGGCCCGTAACGGTAGGAGATCCCTTGGGCGTTGTATCCAGGCTATTCTTGGGGGTCCCTCCGGGCGTGAAAGATGCTGAATGCCCTGATGCAGGGATATACAATTCCTGGAAAGCGGGTGCGGACATTTCCGAACAAAGCTTGGCATTCCAGGTAATAAACCAGAGTACTCATAGGCACATTGGTGGACCGCCGAAAAGGGATTGACGAAACAACTCAGTAGGGGGAGGTACATGGCGTCGTAATTACGAGACCGACGTGAATGAGGACGTAGTCCTACACCATATCATATAATCCCCTCATGGAGGAAGGATAGGCCAAGGGGCCAAGATGGGATGAGGTTTCCTGAGAGATGGGGCCGGACCCGAATCTTGGACATTCAGGTGGTCCTACGTATCTCATGTGGATGAGAATCAATCCACCCGTAGTTCTCCAAATGTAGTTTAACGTCATACGGGACGAAAAGGGGAGTAATATACCCCTAAACAAGGGAGGTATACGGTATGGAAAAGAAGCCGACGTGAATGAGGACGTAGTCCCACACCACACCGTACACTCCTATAAGAGAGGACCTAGTTCGTGGACCGGAAAGGGAAAGGCGCCTGATGGTGGTCAGGAAGGCCTGACCAGCTTGTAGTTTAACGTCTTGCAATGAGGACGAGGGTCGGGGACCCAAGGAGGCTAAGGGGCCTGAGGCTGGGCCTCACAAGGGGAGGCGTACGACATGGTACATGATCCCGACGTGAATGAGGACGTAGTCCCACACCAAACCGTACACTCCGTGTAAGAAGTTGGGCGAAGGGGCCCGAGAAGGCCAGGGGGCCTAAGGTCAGGCATCGGTCAGGAAGGCCTGACGGGTCTGCAGTTTAACGTCTTACATGAGGACGGGGGTCGGGGACCCGAGGAGGCCAAGGGTCCTGAGGCTGGGCCTCACAAGGGAAGGCGTACGGCATGGTACATGATACCGAAATGAATGAGGACGTAGTCCCACAACACACCGTACAACCCTATGATAGATCGGAGCCATGGGCCCGATCGCTAGCACCACCCGGGGGGAAGTTTGTCACCTCGGGATGGGGCAGAATGAATCACTACACTCGATGTATGGGACATCTCGGGGTGGACCTGAAGATCCAGGACACTATTGACCGTGTTCGAAACACAGCGTTCCTATGGTGACCCGTTATGGGAGCAACAAATGAGCATCGACCGCTGACCAAATTCGCAACGCGGGACTTGTATCGGCTTGTTGCTTGAAAACCCTCAGGGGCATTGGCCCGTATCGGTAGGAGAGCCCTTGGGCGTAGTATCCAGGACGTTCATAGGGGACCCTCTGGGTGTGAAAAATGATGGAATACCAGTCAAGGAGTGGTTGAAGCATAGCTGTATCCATCCACGAAAGAGGAAAACATCTCCAGGGCGGATGTACAGCCGGGTCAAGGCTTGATCGATGTGGGTCGGGGCAAAACTGTGCACCCTATCATGTCTTGACACGAGGGGAAAATTTTGGCTTTTGGGCTGGGCCAACGGACGAAATGTCCGGGCGTTCCTATGTATCTCATAAGGATGAGAATCAAGCCATACATAGTTCTTGAAATTCTATGCAGTTTAGTGTCATGCGGTAAGGACGTGGGAGGATAGAAGAACGGGAGCGGGAACATGGGGCGACCCTCACAATTCTTGTGCGAGCGAGGTTGCATGAGCGGGGCCAAGAAAGCCTACTCCCTGCTACACAAAGATCCTCCAAGGAAACTATTCCCAGGGGGAATAGTGGAAGAGAAAAGCTTGCGGTTGGGCTCAAGACGAGGCGTCCGAGCGTTCCTACGTATCCCATGAAGATGGGAATCAAGCCACACGTAGTTCTTGACATGCAGTTTAACGTCATGAGGGACGATGAATTAGCATCTCATTTGGGGATATGTACGGTACGACGAGTAATCCGACGTAAATGAGGACGTAGTCATACACCATACCGTACAATCCTGCAAGAGGGTAGATCGGGGAAAACCAGGGTGCCTGGGGCCGGACCGCGGTCAGGGAGACCTGACCGGCTTGCTGTTTAACGTCTCGTGGTGAAGACGGGGGGCCAGTAGCCCGAGGAGGCCAAGGGGCCTGAGGCTGAGCCTCGGTCAGGAAGGCATGACTGGCTTCCAGTTTAACGTCTTGTAGTAAGGATGGGGGTCGGGGACCCGAGGAGGCCAAGGGGTATAAGGTCAGGCATCTGTCAGGAAGGCCTGACGGGTCTACAGTTTAACGTCTTGCGGTAAGGACAGAGATGCAGTTTATGGTCATGCAGGACTTTACTATTTAGAGTCATGTTAGACCATAATGTTCAGTTTAAGGTCATGCAGGGCTGTTTCATAGTTTATCGTCTTGCAGGACGAAGATGCAGTTTAAGGTCGTGCAGGACCATCTTTTAGTTTAGGGTCATGCAGGACCCTTTTTTCCCAAGGAAAAGTATCGTTTGAGGAATTTGGGATTGGTGGGAGGGGTTATACGCTCTCCATATGTGGTCACCAAGATGTATTCTCCATTGGGGTAAACCTTATGGATGATATATGGACCTTCCCATTTGGGTTCTAGTTTGGGCGGTTTCCTACCGGGAATCATTGGTGCTCGAAGGGCCAGTACCATGTCGCCCTGTAGAAAAGAGCAGAGATGAACCTTCTTGTCGAAGGCCCTCGCTATCTTGTCCTGATGCCATTCCAGATTGTGCAGGTCACGAAGCCGGTTCTTGTCCAGTGCTTCTAATTCAGATAGACGGATCTCGGCTACCTCATCTGTTGTCTAGTGGTCATAAACTGCTGTGCGTAATGACGGAAGCTGGATCTCAATGGGTAGGATGGCCTCAGCTCCATACAACATGGAATATGGGGTCACCTGGGTAGAGTTGTGAGTCGTCGTCCGGTAAGCCCAGAGGGTGTTGGGGAGCTTGTCCGACCAACTTTTCTTGTTCTGACCAACCATCTTCTGCAGAATGTTAGAGAGGGTCTTGTTGAATGACTCGATCTGTCCATTCTCCAGCGTGTGGTTGCGGGAGGTATGGTTCGACCGGATGTCGTACTTGGCGTAAAATTTCTTCAATTCAGCTGCTCGGAAGTTGGTGTCGTTATCGGTGAGGACGGCGTGAGGTACCCCAAACCGGTGGATAATGTTGGAGCTCACAAAGTCAACGATGGAACGGGCCTTGACCTCTTTCAGCGGAACTGCCTCTTCCCACTTGGAGAAGAAATCTGTAGCAGTCAGGCTGAACCTACACTGGCGGGCTGTTTCCAGTGGATACGGTCCTACTACATCAAGTCCCCATACCGAAAATGGCCAAGAGTACTTGGTAGGTTGGAGGGGCTTCGGCGGCCGATGCAAGAAGTTGGCGTGTACTTGGCACGCGTGGAATCTCTTGGCATATCCAATACAATCATGGATCATAGAGGGCCAAAAGTACCCTGACCTCCGGATTTGATGGGACAGCTTCGGCCCAGCTTGATGGGCGCCACAGGAACCGGCGTGAACCTCTTGCATAACTTGAGGTATCTCCCCTCCTTGGATGCAACGGAGAAAGACACCATCGAAACTCCACTTATAAAGGATTTTTTCAAGACTGGGGCCGCTCTGGTGGGTTAATTGCAGCTCGCGGCGTCGGATTCGCTCGCGCTCGGCCCGGTTGTCCGGGAGCTGACCATTTTGGAGATACTCGACAAAAGGTGCTCTCCAGTCGGGAGTGGCTTCAACCACTGCATCTGACGAACCCGGGGCCCCTGATGTGGAGGTTCCGGTGGTGAGATGACTTACCCGTGGGCCATCATTGTCCTCTTGGGTGGCAGGGGCAATGAATCTCTGGTGGGCTACATGTATGATCAAATCATCTTGCTCGGGTTCCGCGAGCGACGCGGCAAGGCCAGCCAGGGTGTCCTCTTGGCCGTTCTGTGACCGTGGGACATGGGTAACCTCTGGTTGAGAAGGGAACTAGGCCATTAGGCGGAGGGTGCACTCCAGAAACGGTGCGAGCTCCGGCTTCCGGATGACGTAGGCGCCATTAACCTGTTTGATTACTTGCTTGGAATCTCCATTCACATGTAGATGGGGCACATGGATATCCAGGGCCAAATCAAGGCCGGTGATGAGAGCTTGGTACTCTTCCTCGTTGTTCGTGCAGCCTTCTGACAACAGGAATGAGTATGGAAGGACGGCTTGCACCGGGGTAATGAAGACAATACCCAGGCCCACTCTGTTGAGCTTGGGATCATTGAGCCTCCTACCGGTGGGGCTCCAGGAGGCACCGTCGAAATGTATTTTCCAACACGGGACAACATGATCGACTGGGAGGATCGTCTCATCAGGGAAATCCAGGTCCAGGGATTGATCCGCGGAGGTTGGATGGGCAGCTAAAAAGTCTGTCAACGCCTATCCCTTAATGGCCTTCTGTGGTACAAACCTGATGTCAAACTGCTGGAGAATCACTGCCCACCGTGCTAGTCGGCCAGTCAGCATAGGGCGGTTCAGGATGTACTTCAGTGGGTCCACCCGGGAGACCAATTGCACCTCATGGTGTTGCAGGTAATGTCGCAACTTCTGCACGGCGAAGACGAGCGCAAGGCAGCTCTTTTCGATAGGGGAGTATCTGACCTCCATATCGAGAAGCATGCGGCTGAGATAGTAGAGACTATTCTCAGTACCCTCGTTATTCTTCTAGGTGAGCAGTGCACCGAGGGATCTCTCCAAGGCGGTCACGTAAAGGACCAGCGGCTTTCCGGAGATGGGTGGCATCAAGACCGGAGGTTGGAGCAGATACTGCTTGATTTCCTCGAAGGCGGTCCGACACTCCTCATCCCATTCGTAGGCGGCACCCTTCTTCATGAGCCGGGAAAAGGGCTTACACTTGCCGGCCAGATTTGCGATGAATCGGCGTATATAGGCTAAGTGTACTTTATTGCCTCAAAGCTCCCGAATGTTGCTCGGGGGAGGCATTTGGCTGATGGCCTTGATCTTCTCTGGGTCGATCTCGATACCTCGGTATCTGACAAAAAAACCCAGAAACTTCCCAGAGGTGACCCCGAAGGCACACTTCAGCGGGTTCATCTTTAGGTGATGGGAGCGGAGGAAACCGAACACTTTCTCAAGGTCTTTGAGATGGTCCGAGCGCTGGCATGATTTAACTACGAGGTCATCCACGTAGCATTCCACCAATGTCCCGGGAATCGGCTTGAATATGCAATGCATGGCCCTCTGATAAGTGGCACCTTCATTTTTCAAACCGAATGGAATAACCTGGTAGCAAAAGGTACCTTGGGGAGCTCTGAAGGCAGTGGACTCCTCGTCTTCGGGGGCCATCCGAATCTGGTTATACCCGGAATACCCATCCATGAAAGAGAGGTCTTGGAACCCGGCCGTGACATCAATCAACAACTCCGTCACTGGGAGTGGGAAGTCATCCTTTGGGCAGTGGCGATTAAGATCGCGGAAGTCGATGCAAACTCTGATCTGCCCATTCTTCTTCCTAACTGGCACAATGTTGGCAAGCCACTTAGGGTACTTGACCTCCTTGACGAAGTTGGCTTTGATTAGCTTGTCAACTTCGGCCTCAACCATAGCACCATGAGAAGGGTGCATCTTCCTGGGAGGCTGCTTGAACCCACGATGTTTTGCCGGGAGGCCCAAACGGTGAACGACTACCTGGTGATCTAGCCCTGGCATCTCTTTGTAACTCCAAGGAAACACATCACGGTGCTGTTTGAGGAAGTCTACGTACTGCTGCCGCTCCTCGAGGGACATGGATGTACTGATCAATGTGGGTTTTAGATCCGCCTCACTACTAAGGTTCACCTGTACCAGTTCATCAACCATGGTAGAGACGCCTTCTTCAAAGGCGGGGGGAGCATCCTCCAGGTCTTCCTCCCCACCCGTGGGGGGACTTCCTGCGACAGGTGATACTTATGGGCTATCAAAACCTGAGGGGCAGCTGGTGCCGACTTGAGCAGCAGCAGCCATCAAATCGGGAGACTCACTTGCCATCGAGACCATAGCAATGAAGGCGGTCGACCCTATCCCGTCTGGCCTTCGGCCTAAGGGGCCTCGTTTGATAATATCAAAGCAGTGGTGACGTGTCGGCTTGATTCGGCTGATTCCAGCCCGGCGGAAGAGACACATATGGCGCACCGCTGTTGTCATAAGCTTGACACACCGATACCGTACAGGGGTAGGAGATTTCGGGATGACCTGAGCCTGGTTGATGTAGGAGTACGAGGTGATTTTCCGTCGTCTCTTGGACACGTGAACATGCCTTCCTTGCATACCCGAAACAACAAAACATTGTCCCATGTCGGGGGTCGTGGCCTCCAACCGGTGTATCGGGAGGATGTTGGTGTCATCCATGCTTTCCCAGGGATCACTTGTGACCGGGGCGGGTTCATCCTCGCTTACCAGGATTTGTTTGTCCTTAATTTTCTAATAACCCTCATCCAGATATGGGGCCTCACAAGAAGAAAAAGGGGACGCGTCTCCATGGAGCACGCCTACTCGACTGTTAAGCGAGTACTTGAGGCCCTGGTGATACGACTAAGGGACCGCTGCATGCAGATGGAGCCATGGCCTACCCATCAATGCGTTGTAGGCGGTGTCCTGGGAGACAACAATGAACTCGGTGCTGGCAATTAAGCCACCGAACTGAGTCTTCAGACGGATCTTGCCGACTGGGGTTTTCTCTGTCCTATCATACCCCTAGATCCTGAGGTCAGAGGGAGTTAAATCACCTTCAGACAGACCCAGCTTCAACAACGTCCGGGTCGGAATTAGATTGATTCTAGAACCCGTGTCAACGAGGTGGCGGCGGACTTCCACGCCATTGAAGCGGCCAGTGATGTACAACGGGAGAATGTCCCCCTGTATAGGAGGGTCCTCATCTTCAATGGAGAATGAGATAATCTCCTGACATTCAGCGTTTTCAATCGTCTCGGTATGGAAGGCTTCTGCAGCTGCTACCTCCGTCTCAAACAGGAGGGGGCTACTTAGGGCCTCGGAAAGTGTCTCGCCCATTTCAGATGACAGGCGAAGGGCCTCAAGGATAGAAATCCTCGCCGGAATTCCGTCTAGGTGCTTCAGGACATCATACTTTCACACCAAACGGGAACCTCTTCTTGCAGGAGGTCGTTTGGAATTTGGAGGCATAACGGGTCCTGCTGGTTGAACCGGCGATCGGCTAGTACTGGGTACATCTTGCTGCCTACTAGTAGAAGCCTGGACATTAGTCTCCAAACTAGGATCATACATCGGAGGATGGCATGTAGCCGGGCAAGACTGACTGTGATACGAACGAGGCAGCTCCCCCCCCCCCCGATCCAGTAGCACGAACAGCGGTGGAGGTAGAGACGAGGGTGTTAGATGGGGTTGCGCGTGCTAAGATCTGCGCTGAGCCTACTGCCTGGTCTCAGTAGCATGAACGGCTTGGCAAAAAGTGTCTGCTGACGTACCTCTATGACTGGAGCGGTTCCGATTCCGTTGACGTTGACGTCGGCTGGAAACATTGGGGAGGTCTGCCTAGCATTCCCCCTCGTCGCGGTCCATATAGGGTTTTACCAGCTCCATGGTGCTAACCGAAGCGTACCCCTGGCTGTCGCTCGAGGAGTCATCCACCGCGGGGCGGATTCTGGGTGGAATCCCCATTTCAGGGGGCATAAAGTCCCCGAGAGTGTGGGATGATGACGGCACCGGCGGTGCGCGTTGGTTCTTCTTGCGTCGCTGCTGCTTTCCCTTTTGGGAAAAGGCCGACTGTGAAGACGACGCGGAGGCACCAGCTACTTCTTCTGAAGGTTCTGACTGCTTCAGGCACGCTCGGATGATACCATGGGCACGTACGACGGTTTTTCGAGCCATCCAGTCATCGTATTTCTGGGATCCGTGGCTGGGGACCTGCTGCCACTCGCCTTCACTGTCGCTGCAGATCTCTGATCCTGCAAAGCCACCTGTCACTTGCGCTGGTGCTGGGCCCAACTTGACTATGTTGTTGTTGAGCTGGTCTTGAATCCAGTCTTTAAACACATATCATTGCTTGAGGGTGTGCCCCAGGATCTGATGATAAGGGCAGTAGTTGGGGTGATCGGTGAGATTCGCCTCTACCGGCCTTCTGCACTCAGGCAGACGCACAATCCCTTGATCTAGAGCACTTCGAAAGTAGCCATTGACCTGATTTTCATTGAACGAATAAGTCTGGTACCTTCTTTTCGGATAGGGGGCCCTGGGGGCCTGGCCCTGACGAGGGGCCGGTGGGGCCTGCCGAGAAGGCGGCGCCTGATTTCCTCGCCTAGGTGGCGATGGCGCATTGCGCGGGGGAACCTGTCAATTCTGAGGTGGTCGCTGCTGGGCAGGAGCCTGTGCTTGAGGTGGAGGACCTCTGCGGGGTTGCGAGGGTGGTGCCACCGGAAGTAACTACAGCTTCATCGAGGCTTCGATTTGGGCCACCGCGGCGGGTTCAGCCCTGGTGGTCCTCCTGGCCGGGATCATAGGGGGCAACAAACGTGCCTGACTAGCCTGTTGCAGGGCTTCCTCAAGGCGTTGAGCCTTATCTAAGAAATCTATGAACCCTTTAGGGTAGTTCTGGGTAATCAGAGAGGGTACCAGCTCTGTCTTGACGTTCCCCACACACATCGTTAGTAGTTTCTACTATGTCAGTGGAATATCGAGGGAAGACATAAGTCCCTTCCACCGGGCGATGAAATCTGCAACCCGCTCATCAGGCCTTTGCATGCACTTGAAGAGGTCTGCAATGCTGGTCTTCCGCATGGTGGAGCTGAACTGGCATAAGAACCGCCGACGAAGATCCTCCCAACCAGTCACCGATCCGATAGAGAGCTGGATGTACCAGACGAATTCCGAACCTTCCAATGTCTGTACGAAACATCGGAGCTTGGCGGCTTCTTGCTGAGCCGGGGTCCCCAGCATGGGGCCACACCTGGAAGAAAAATGAGCCAAGTGCTGTGGCGGGTCCCCTGTCCCGTTAAAAGGCGAGAAAGTGGGGTTCCCAAAACCCGGAGGTGCAGGCATATCATCCACCCACGCGGGATAAGGCTTGCCATCCGGTGGAACCGCCACCTGCCGCGTTTCCAACGCTTCGAGGCGGGCTGTGAGCGCCGCGATAAGATCATCTGGGTGGGGGGTCCTTGTCTTGATGGGGATCCCTAACCACAAGTGCATTGCTAGGTTCTTCAACAAAGTAGACGGCTTAGGCCGCTCATGGATCAACTGGCTGGACAACCCGCAGGGCGACTGGGGGAACCCGGACTTGATTCTTCAGATTGCCCCGTCGCTCGGGGGGATTTGGCGATACGTATCGTGCCCTCTTGGCATACGTTCCGGCTTCTGCCCTGTCTGAGGCAGTATCATGATCCGGGTTTCCCGGAGGCATCTCACCGGGGGGGAATTGTTCCTGCCCCTGCTGCCCCGGCCTGGGATTACCATAGTCTGGTCGCCGCTCTGCGGCGCACTCTGCCAAGAGTTCGTTAACCATCCTCTTCTGCTCGGCAAGCAGCTCGCGTAACGTGGCCTTCTTGGGATCCTCGTCCATTTTCTACATAGAGGAGGACAGGTCGGAGTGCTTGACTGTTCCGACGTGCTCCTTACCCTTGCCAGTGTTTTGACCGAGTACCAGCGACTCTGTGGGCACGGGGAGGCCTAACAGGTTCCTCTGCTGATGGGTAACTCTCCCTGATGGGTCTAGCAGTGGCGGTATGCCCTCAGGGGGTAAGTCTCCATCAAGGAATTCAAGATCATCTTTTTTTCCATGAAGTCAGCCATGTGGACCGCGACCCCTCTCGAGGGCATGTCCTCAATGCGGCATAGCGAATCGGGCTGCCGTCGGATAGGGTCGAAGAGGAGAGAGGCATAGTGTCCCCAACCATGGACTTGCACATGGGGGGTGGATTCCCTGACGATTCTGCGGAGTGCTTTAAAACTCTGAATGCATTTTCGTTGAAGGGCGCTCTGGTGGCCTTGCGACTCAGGGTGCTGGGCCACAAGGAGTGCGGCCGCATCAACCAGGCGGCATTGCTCGCCGATTTCATCGAAGTGCTCTCGACATCTGGGGTACACCACTCGTTCGTAATGGAGGCAGAAGTGTGTTTCCCGTAGGGTTCGACAAAATAACCCCACTTCTTCAGGGGTAAGAGACTCCGGTACGCGAAAATTCAGCGCCGCCGTCAACCAGAACTTTTCCGGGATGTAATCTGCCGTGAGGATACTCCAGAAGCTCCTGGGCTCGGACCCAGGGTCTGGCCCTGTGTTGTCCCACTCGTCAACCAGGGGCGGTTTAGGGACCGGTAGCGGTACCGAGGCGGACCTCTGAGATAGTAATCTCAGAGGGGGAGAATACGGAGAATGACCTGACTGGCCGCCGACTTCCGGGCCTTCCTCCGAAGAGTGAGGTGACCTGGCCACGATGTCACGATACGACGGGCTGATAACCACAGCTTCCGGAACAAGAGCCGCGGCTACCGGCAACAGGTTGTGTCGTCTCTCTACCATCGTTGGACCCCAAAATAACTCTCTGTGATCTCTGGTAGAGGTAGAGGGCGCTTCTGGTGACAAAGGTGGTGATTTCACGGTTGAGACCTGTGGAATTCCCAAGATTTCTTCCTCTTGGATGTACCTGCAGAGGGAGATGGGAATCTGGTGGACCTCAAATTCCGAGAGAATGAGGATAATGCGTCTGGTTCCTGACCCAGTCCTTGATACGGAGGAGCGAGGAGAAGGTTCCATCGCTGAATCACATTCCGCTTCCGAGTCGGAGAAGCGAGCTTGTTTGATCTCCACCTGGGCATTCCTAGGGTTCTTCTTGTTGCGGTGATGACCCGCTCTCCTGCCCCGGGGTGGCTCTTTGGGACAGGTTAGAACCTTATCAGGCAGCCTCCGGGCGGCGCTAGCGTCGTGGAGGAGAGGGCCTCCACTCGAGATAGCCGGGGTGCGAGGGGCACCGGGGAAAATGTCGAAGGGTACATGAGGAGGACCTCCATGAACAGCACCCATATAGGCGGAGCCCCTGTTGGAATCGGCAGGAGCATGGGGAGGACCTCCATGGTCGATGCGAGTGGAGCGAGGCTGACCTTCACTCGAGTTGCTGGGGCGAGGAGGACCTTCTTCGGTCGCAGTGAGGAGGTAGGGAGGGCCCCCACATTGAAGAAGGACCGGATGGACGGTGCCTTCTGGCTGGCGGTCGGGGGTAGGAGGATGGACTCCATACACTGTATAACGGGCGCGGGAAAGGTTTCCGCGCTGAGCGTCACTGCTGCGGGGCAGGTCTTCCTTCGGGATGGTGGTAGCCCGAGGCATGCCTCCATGACGAACTTCGGAGCGGGGAAGGCCCACGCTCTGTGGAGTAGTGGTACGGGGAGGACCTCCGTACAGGGTGACATTACCACAAGTTGGTTTGCGGCGATCACCACTTGGGCCTGCCACCCAGAGAGTCAACCCAGCCTGCCCATGGGGTGGTTGGGGTCTCGATCCTGATGGGGTGAAGGAGTGCCCCTGCTGAGTGTATGCAGGGGCTTCACGATGCACATCGGCGGTGGCTCGGGCCACTGTAGCTGTCGACGTTGACACGCCTGGGCGAGCGTCCTCTGCCCGAGCCCGGCGCTGACGTCGGGTCAGGCGAGCTGGTGCAGGTGGCGCAGGGACGTATCCTACCTGCTCTTCCTGCGGGGCCGGACGGCGGCGCTGACGCAGCCGGGCGGGAGCTCTCTCCTGGAGCCCTTTGGTCGGGACCCTGAGCGGGCTGAGCCGGACGGCGCCTGCCTCTTTAGCGTAAGGCGAGGAGTCGTCAAGGCGTTCCGGAGACAGACTCCCTAAATGGTTGAACGTTGGGGTGGGGAGGAGGGGCTCCCTGCGCGGCCTGTTAGGGCGGCGTTGACGGCGGGGCCTAGAGGCCTCCAAGTCCAGGCGGGCCATATCCCGAGTTGGGATGACCCCTTCTTCCTCATACCTGCGCACGAGGTTGTTGATCACCCTTCGATGGATGACCTATGATGGGGAAAGGGGACGTGGGCGCCCCGTATTCCGCGATGTGGCGGCCGTCGTGGCGGTAGCAGCACTACGTGGGGTGGTCGTGGCAGTGTTTCCCCTTCCCCTGCGTGGGCGAGGAGCGGATGGTGATCGCGTCTCTATAACAGTAACATGGTTCCTAAGAAACGAAGGGATCAACTCATCAGTTCTGAGAGGAAAAGAATTGACAGCCAGTGCCCCAACATCCTTCCATTCTCCACGTTTGTAAGAAGGATCCACACCAACACGCAGTAGAACGGAGTGCTCCATGTTCTACTGCCCCGACTTCCGGTGGGTTTCACAACAGGCCCGCTATTTTCGTGGTGGGACCAGGCGCGAGATATCTGGATCCGGTGACACGTCAATCTACTGGTGTCTCGAACTCTACTAATCTCCATATTGAGGAGAATAATTTCATGTCGGGTTCACCATTTCTGTTTCCGACGCTTTCACCGGGGCGCACACCTGTCCGTCCGTGGAGGAGGACGCGCGACGCTTTGTTTCCCCGCATTCCCTCTTTCCAAAGGCGGGCGACATTTGCTCCTTATTCAGGGACGTCTGCTCCTTGATCGAAATGGGATGATGGGATGTCGGTTCATCCTCCTAGGGATTCCTCCTCAGAACTCGTCACCTAGTCCGGGTCTCCATCATAGATTTAATACGTAGTTTGTGAAACTCTTCCCAATGCCATGTTTCCATGGACACCGGTTAATTACACTGCTTCTGTCGGGACATTCCAAAGGGTCCAGTTAGGGCACTAACCTTTAGTCGGGGGAGAAGTCACGTTGAGGCATCAGTAGCATGTCTGGATGCTGGGGAACCTGGCAAGTCTGTCTGTTATCCCTGGTCACAGGGCTTCTCGAGGCATCCCACATCGAGCGCGGGGAGTTATATTTCATAGACAATATCTGAGGTTTTCCTTAGCTTACCATGTTTAACACAGGGTATGCCGTGAGTTTAATGTCTAGCAGAGACGGATCAACCCAACCAGAGCATTAGTTAGGGTAGATCGGATTGAGGGATTCTCCTTGAAGGGATGTCGATACCGGGGCCAGCCCATGGGCGGCTATGAAGAAGAGCGCACCGACATGGTTTCACCAAGATATGACGGTCCGGGCGAGAATCAGGATGGGTTGTAGGTGGATGAATGAATTAGAGGGGGAATGAAATGGGACCATCGCAGGGGGCGACAGTGAAGTTGGGCTCGAACCTTGAAGAGGCTTCCTATGTATCCCCGTGGCAGGGAATCAATGTCCGCGTAGTTCAGGATAGTGCCGGTAGACCGACGTGATGGTGGACCTTGGCCCGATGAATGTCGTCGGCGAACCAACGTAAAGGTGGACTTTTGTCTGAGGGGCATCTTCAGCGTGCCAACGTGAGGGTGGACCTTGGTCCGATGAGTGGTGGGCTTGAGAATGGGGGCCTGGAACACCGCCTAGGAGACGATTTGGGCCGATGATTGTTGGGTTTAAACTTCAGGGAGGCTTCCTACATACCATGCCTTGACACGGATCAAAGTCCTTGTAGTTCGGATTAGGGAATACAGTTTAACGTCGTGCGGGATGGCGGTGAACCGACGTGAATGAGGTCGGGACGACCGGATGGTGGGTTTTAACCACGTAGAGGCTTCCTACGTACCATGCGTTGACATGGATCAAAGACCTCGTAGTTCAGGTTAGTAACAACGGCTTGCCGTCGGATTGGAATTGCAGTTTAACGTCATGCTGGACGTGGGTAGAACACGGCGTGAATTGGATGGGTGGGCTTGAACCTCATGGAGGCTTCCTACGTACCACGCCTTGACAAGGATAAAAGACCTCGTAGTTCGGGATGGGTTTTGTCGGCGAACCGTCGTGAAAGTGGACCTTGGTCCAATGGGTGGTGGGCTTGAACCTTTGGAAGGTTTCCTATGTACCATGCCTTGACATGGATCAAAGACCTCGTATTTCAGGTGGGAACGGGTGTGCAGTTTAATGTCATGCAGGACAAAGGGAGGTTTGCAGTTTAAAGTCATGCGGGACAAAAGGAGGCATACAGTTTAACGTCATGCTAGGCGAGGGTGAAACTCGACGTGAATGAATGGCCGAGCAATGTGCGGCTTGAACCACATGGAGGCTTCCTACGTACCATGCCTTGACATGGATCAAAGACGTCGTAGTTCACTAGATGGGTCGCAATGGATTTCCATTGGACCAGAATGCAGTTTAACGTCGTGCTGGACGAGAATGGGACCCGACGTGAATTGATGACGGGTGGGATTGAACCTTGGGGAGGTTTCTAACGTACCATATCTTGACATGGATCAATGTCCTCACAGTTCGCTGGGACGGGTCGCAACGACTTGCCATTAGACTAGAATGTAGTTTAACGTCGTGCTAGACGAGAATGGGACCCGACGTGAATAGATGACGGGTGGTCTTGAACCTCATTGAGGCTTCCTACGTACCATTCCTTGACATAGATCAAAGTCCTCGTAGTTCGCTAGGATGGGGGTCAGGGTCGGTGCTCACTCTAAGCCCACGTGAGCCATGCTCGGTGTGAGAAACAAGAGGTTGCAAGGACCTGACGATCAGGTCGCGAAAGATGCATTCGTGAGAAGCGAAGAGGGGCTTATGCGTTAGGCGGCCCATGGTGCTGGGACATACTCTATGATGGAGGCCCATGGTGCAACAAAGCGCGGGAAAGATGGACCTTGGTCCAATGATTGGAGGTGACTCGTTCCCTATCACGCCCTCCACTGACCTTGGTAGAGGAGAAGTACAGATATGCAGAGGTGCATCCATCCGTTGGGGAGCTTGGGTTGCCCTTCTCCTAGGAACATACGCCACTCCGATAAGGAGGATATCATCCCTTGTGGATGGGTGATTCCATTCCCGTGGAGATGAGCGGTGTAAAAAATGTTCGACCTGGGGGGACCCTTCGTGAGGGAGACGAGGTTGGGTCACAGTTTAACATCATGTGTTGAGGACGTGGTGCTTGGCAGTTTAACGTCCAACAGCTCGGACGAGGTGGGTTCACTCCACACCCCTAGGACTTACATAACCGGTACCCTCTGGTCCTTGGGGAAGGGAAGGTACCAGTAAGGCCATGGTTAATGGGGGTTGTGGAACGAACCATAGAGGGGTCCACGTTAGCGTGGCTATGCGATGAAGCAATAGCCATTAGCGTGCCTATGTGAAGAAGCATTTGTCGAAGCAACGCTATGGGTGGTATTGTCCATGGGACTTTGAAATTGCATCGTGCAAACCTGGAGGGTCGCACGGGAAGAGTAATCGCTAAGAAAAGGAGTGTGCTTCTCTAAGTGGAGTGCCTTGGCCTTAGCATGGGGCATAGTTGTGAGTGGAAGGTGCTTCGCGAAGTGGAACAGTGTTCGCGGAGCACTGCCTCGCGAAGAAGGGGTGCCTTGCGAAGCAGGGTCCTGCGAAGCAGTGTGCTTCATGATGTGTAGCAATCATGCCTTAGGATAAGGATCACTAGCATGGGCTGGGTGTTTCGCGAAGCATAAATGCTCTGCGGCTGCTCGGGTTCCCTTGGGAATCCCCTTCCTTCACGAATGCCCTTGAGCTTCGCGAAGGGCATCCATCTCGGAAGAGGGGCTCAAAACGAGAAAATGTAGAGGAGTCTCGCGAAGTAGAAGTACCTCGCGGAGCTCATGATTCCCGGGGAAAAGTGTGCTTTGTGATTCGGGAGATGAGAAGTTGAAAGGTCGGATCGTGCATCCTCTGGGACTCAGGGGGAGTACAGTATTTATAGGCAAGGGGCACCGGGAAGCAGAACTCATGCGCCGGCTCAGGTGCTTCGCGGCGCGCTCGCATACTTCAACAGCGTTCGCAGAGGATTACCGCCTCTGGAGCTTCGCGGCGGCTCACGAATGTCAAATGCGTTTTTGGAGGATTACCGCCTCTAGAGCTTCGCGGCAGCTCGCGAACGTCAAATGCGTTCGCGGAGTATTACCGCCTCTTGAGCTTCGCGAGGCCGCGATGGTCAAGGCCCTTCGCAGCAGTCCTTCGCGGCGGTGCTTCGCGAGGGTTCTTCGCGAGGCAGCATGCCAGCCTTCTTTTTCGTTCCTTCCCTTCGTGCGATATTTTGGCGCCAACAACCATAAATATTGACAGAATAGTAATACAAAAATTATTTTATTAAGAGAAATATCAAATAAATGATATTATAAATTGTAAAGTAAATATTATTTTAAATAATTTCATCCTCAATGTTTCTATGTGAATATGATATGTTAGAATATTATTAAATAATTTGGTTTTATGTTATATCTCTATTTTAATTTTATTTAATTTCAATGAAATGAATAGTATAAAAATTAAAAAATTTGATATTCTAATAAAATAATATTTTATTAAAATATATAATTACCATAAAAACCTTTTAAAATTAAAAATATTATTTTATATGGTCTAAAATTTAATGAATTTTCCAATTATAGGAAATTTACCTCAAATAGGTATATATAATAGCATATAAAAAATTAAAATATGGTTTCCTTGAATACAATTAAAAGAGGGTAATTAAGGGTAAACTAAAAAAGATAAGGTTTCAAATAAAATAAATACATGTCTAAAAATAACTGGATGAGATTATTTCACAAAATACTCATCTTTTCTTTGAAATATATCACTTTTGATATATTATAATTTTAAAACAAATTTATAATAAAAACTTTTTTCAAGACTTTCCTAAAGTGCCCCTCCTTCCTCTTATAAAAGGCCACCACATCTACCCACTTAGTCACACCTCTAAATCCCCTTGTCTCATAAAAATTATGACAAAATAAGATCCAAAAATCTCTCCCTTAATCCATTGGAACGCACTTTTGGATGAAATCCACCTTATGGAGACCTTTTATGCACATCAAAAGAAGATACTGGAAAAAGGGGTAATTGTTTTATCACCTCTTTCAAAATTCATTTCTTATTCTACTTTATATTATTATTATTATTATTATTATTATCTGTATAAATGTAATAAATCAAGTATCTTATACATTATGAGATGTCAATAAAATTATGGTACAACATTATACCTTTTTTTATCCATCCTACGAATAATAATATCACGAAATGTGGGTATATACGACTTATCGTCTCCATGCTGTGGTGTAATTCATTTTTCAACAAAACATAATTTAGATTTATATAATGATGATTATAATGGATTTAAGTAATGTATATAACAGGATAATTATTCTTTATCATTAATATACCATCCAATTTCATACCTTTTAACTAGTAATTAAATGATATTGACTCTCGTGCATACGTACTGCCTTCCCTCTCCACGATGCAATGCGAATCATTTTACATGATCTCTATTAAAACATGATTATATAAATAAATTTAATTAATAAATATGATATTTATTAAACTAATATAATTCTATAAATGATATAACTATATCTTAATAAGTGGAACATGAACGTATATGACAAAACATGCATAAGAACATAAAGCTGTTAATATATGAATCACGAGTGACAATGAAATGTTATTAAAAAAAAGATGAAAATATAATCATATAGCATACCCTAAAAATTAATATTATTCTGAAATATGTCCATAAATTTTTTTAATCATTATACATGAGGTTTGGATACATACTAAGGATATCAGACTTAAGTTAAAGGATAATTTAGAAATATTATTATAATAAGCGATTGTTTATACAAAATTACTTAATGGGGTATATATATCAACAAAATTCTTATTCCCTATATATGTAATACAATTTATAATTATCTAAAATAGTTTACATTAAATTGTAACATTGCAAAAAAATTTAATAAATGTTATGAAATAAATATTTTGTTATTATTCGATTAGAGGTACTTTTATTAATTTTCTTGAAGTAGTACGAGGATAATGTTTTTTTACCTTATACAAAATGAATGGATTATTATTCTTTCATAATTCCTTATTTATAGAAATCGTCCGTTACAATATTATAAGTTTATTTTAAATTAAATTATTTTGATTTAAATTTTTTTTGCATTTTGAGAGAAGAAAAAATGTTTAAAGAAGAAAGGATATTCTCCTCCAAAATTATTTTCAAGTATTTTATCAAAATTATTTTCCCTCTAATATGTCATAGTGTTATTTTTTTATCCCCATTATTATTTTGAATTGATCATGTTTATGATTGAATTATTTTTATGAAATCTATTTTTTTTATATGTATCCTGATTGAATTGTGTTTAAGAAAACCATTATTTGTTCTATGGGTTATGCTATGTTGTATGATTTATGATTTTGTGTCACATGTAAAAATGATTTCATTATAATATGGGTTGGACAAATATCTCCCTACAATTCATTGAGAAAATATTTATATATCATGATATAGACATGACTAGAAAAACATGTAAATATGGTTCAGTAATACATGGCTGGAATGGCAAGAACAAAGTGTTCAGTAATGGACTTTTTCCAATACGGTGGTCTTGTATTTGAGCCTTGGATAATATGGAAATTATTTTCAATGATTTTGTGTTTCCAAAAGTTCAGGATTTATTCCAATTAAATGTTATCATTGTTAATGTTCCTTTATGATTTGTGACTTATGAACTACAAATATTTGATTCATGACTAAATATTTCGATATTAGAAAGTTATGTTCATGTTTATTACATTCATATGTTAAACTATTGTCTTCTTACCCTTAGTGAGAATCTAAGCTCACCCTTTTTATGATTCCATTCCTATTTTTATAATGATATAATTTATATAGTATTAATAATGGGGAAAATCATTATGGGAGATGTTGAATATTTTTTACAAGTTAGAAGAATGTATTCCAAGTTTCCCAGTGCACTAAACCATTACAACCCTCAAGATTACATTTGTAAAATATAGTCAATATTAATCTAAAATGATTTAATATTTATATACATCAGTCATGGTTTTTTATATTTTAGTGTTATACCATTCCATACATTTTTTAAATTATATTGTTATTTGAATGGAACATATTTCCAATTATTTATCTTTCCATTTTGACTATTGTCATTGATTTGTTATTCCTTCTGTTATATTTTTGACTTATTAAGAATTTGAGCTCACCCTTATTATTTTTCATTCCACACAAACCCAGGAAGAATAATAACAATTATATGATGGAATATATTATATGTATTAGATTTATCATTGAACTTGTTTATTTGTCTCGAAGAAATTCTTTTAATTAGTGCATAAATTTGAAAAATAATTATCATTTATGTATCTAGTCTTCCAAGACTATTGAGCAGATCGGTCCATTGAAAATTTATTCCTTGTAATAGTTCCAATTTAATTGATACTAAACACTATCACTAGGCTATCTGGGGCCATGTCACTACTTTTGGTATTAATGGATGTTTAGTAGAAACCTTGGAAAAACGCTTTAGGAAAACCTAGGCTAGAGAACATAACAGTAAGATATAATTTTAGGATAAGTTTATAATAAGACACTAGAATTTATGTGATTTATAGATTATGATGGTCATCCTAGAAATACAACATTTTCTCGATATTACAAGTGGATATGGTTGAGGCATAAATGTTCCTAGGAGTAAAAACTCTGACAAGGTGTTTTGGGTATGACATAGTGTAACATAGTACATGAAAAAGGGCCTTACTAATCTCCTAGTTTGACACTCCTAGGAGATAAGTTTTTGATAATCCATTTTTATTTACAAATAATTATAAAGAAATCAAACAAATTTTTGAAATGAATAATAATGGATAGAACTAAGGTTTTTCAGATATAAAAACGATGTTTTGTGATTTAGATATCTTATATATAATTAAAAACTTTTCTCACTATGATTATTGTTTTGAAAAACAATTCCTTTCGGTTTTAGTCAATGTATTGAACCCAAAGGATTTGATTTAACATAAAAAATCTATTAAAAGGTGGTGAAATGGGCATTAAAATTATGTTCTGATAAAGGTGAAGGATATCATGTTTATGATAAAATAGTTTTCCTGAAATACGATTAAAAATATACGGATTTACCAACTTTTGATCACACCATTGAGGATGAGGATGTATGGTGATAAGAGCTCGAGTGGTGGATATCGTATATATAAGATGTCTTGACTTTCTACGTGTGATAATTGTGGAATGAGACACACATGAATGGGTCTCAATAGAACATGAAAATGATTTATATGTGTAAAATAAGTACATAAAGCAATAGATAGATACGGAAAAAGGAAGTGTTTTATGGAAGCAAGTGAAGCTCATCCTTAGAAATCCTTTATAGTTATTTTCAGTTAATGTGGTGAACAAGTACATTACCCATGTTAATTCCCTCTCTTAGAGAATTAACTGTCGACCATGCAAGTATCTTTGTGGAAATAAGTTGATGAAGTATTTATGTATTGATGATTTAATGAAAATATTTGTTATAATTTAATTTAGTGATTAACCAAATTTCAATGATTTCTATTACATATATTTGGGAAATTATAATAATATGGTTTTAGAAAAGGACAACATAAAATCCTAGATACTACCAATAAAATCAAACAAGTCCACTAGTCTTTATCACATTTCCGAAGGTCAATAAAGGTTTCACACCTACCATTGACCTACACAATTTACTTGTTAATTTTTATTATTTTTGTGATACAATGTAACAGAAAACTTTTAATGATGAACCAGGATTAAAACTTTTGGGGATTATAAATTAATCTATTAGGCATATTTATTTATGGGTGGTAGAAAAAGACAAATAGTATGAATTTTCACTCTTTTATATTTCTTACGGTCCTTTAAATGTTTCATTTAGTGCTTGAAGAAAAGAAAAGAATGTTAGTAATTAAGTTTTTAGAGTAAAGTAATGACTTAAAATTTTATCGAATCATAACCAAAAGATAGGATATTTTATTTGACATCGAAACCTATCATGTAAGAATATTTCTTAAATACATGGTCATCAAAATAATTTCCCAACACTAGTAAAATTACATAGAAATAAAATGTATTCCTAATACATAAATTTATATTAAACTGATGGCCTTCTAAATCATCATTGATTTATGTCATTTAGGACCTTAAATTTCTTTTGATCGTTAAATTTTTTTCTTGATGACTGGATTCACTCAATATAAATATTTTCATTTTCTATCTAATTATTTATCTCTACAAAAAATTAGTGATCTCCTAATTAGAAAACTTTTTGACATGGTATTCCATGTGACCTTTGTACTTTCAATTCACAATTTTATAGAGGATGGCTTGGGAACACTTCTCACGATGTGGGATTTCAAAGGTAGGATGTATCAAAAAATTTATCACCATAATTGACATTAAATTGCGAGGAGACAATTTAAATAATGTGGGGAGAATGTGATTCCCCAAAAATCATAAGTGAGAACCTTGCATTTGATAGTGTTTATGACATGTGACACCAAGAATGTATGGTAATATCCTGATACTTTATATTATATATACTATTTAAAATTGATTCTATATACATTTCAAGACACCCAACACCGAGTTGGAACCTGTTACACAAAAGAGCAGTCTTCATTTATATATTGAATTGCATGGAAGAGAATCCTTCCTCGATCACTTGCGATACAAGCAAGAGTGAACTTCTTCAATAGTCTTCATTACACGCAAGACTTAGTTTCACCAATAAGATTTTATTATTAAAATATTGTTATTTAAATATTATATAACCTATATGTTATATTATAGGTTATGAATAATATTCACTAGCTTATTAAAATATTTGGTTTATAAAAAAAATTAATTAATTTGATACTATTTTTTTAGAAATGAAAATAAAAACCAATTAGAAATAAAAATAAATATTATTATTTTTATGCTTGAAATTGATTTTTATCTTAATAAATATAATTAATTATAATTAGTATTTAATTTTAATGAAATAAATATTTTATATATTTAATCAAATATTTTGGATTTTTATAAATATTATTTTATATGCATAAGATTATAACAACCCCTATTTTGGACATAAAATCCAATATTTTTATAAATGTAATTTTACCACCTTTTCATGGAGAACCCCTTTTAAATTGAAATATTAACTCTTTAATTGATTTAATATGTCAAAAAAACTTCTCATTTAAATATAATTATAAGATTTAGGTTTGGGTGAATTTTTGATATTTTTTTGGGACATATCTTTTTCATTAATGAATAGTAAAAAATACTGAATTTTTCATCAAAACTATTTTTTATCCATGTCATTTATAAGGTTATGTTCTATTTTTGATTGGTTTTAAAGATTAACTAGATATTACTTTTTATAAATTATTATATTATCGGTTTTTTGTGGATTAATTTCACCTTGAAATTGATTATACAAACAACGTAAACATTCATATGTTTTACATTAAAAAACTCCATCATAGGGGGTCTCAGTGCGATTTGGGAAGGACCAGTTATCGCGGGAAGGAATATGGGGGACATGGAAAGGGAGAGACATTCAAACAGAAGTCTACTGTGGAGGAAGGAATTATGGGTGGGGGTGATCCTTCTGGAAGTTTTCATTTGGAGGAGGCAATGCTTAACAAGTCATCTACGTGCGAGGGGGAATTTGTGGCAGGGTCCAGTCAACCTTCTCATTCTCAGTCTCCTATGAAGAAGACTTTGGTGCCTCCAAAAAAATCCATTAGTCATCGATGTGTTTAATAGGTTGAGGCTGGACCAGCATCGTTCTTCAATTGTGCGTGGCATGGAGGAGTGTAGTATGGTACAACAAGACTTGGTTAGTGTGGAAATTCAAGAGTCTGGAAGCCATGAGGCTATGTTGTAGATGTTGGACATGGGGAGAATAATTTTTCTAAGCCAATGAGGCCAGTTAGTGGTTTTTTGTAGCAGGGTTTGTAGGGGCCTTCTTTGGAGGAGGACTGGCGATCCGGTAAGGGGAAGACAGGGGGTCCTGCTTCCAGGCCCCAGATCTCAATTCCCTTGAATAAAAAATATGAGAGGCTTACTAAAGCAGACATGAGTGCTTCCCTCAGCTACTCACTGGGGGTAGTTCGAGGATGTGAGCATGATTGGAAGGAAGATGAGAAAAACCATTCAGTAGATGAAACACCAAACCAGAAGACCAGGAGGAGGAAGGGGAGGATAGAGTATTCTTCTCTACCTCCTCATATGTAGACTCCATCATCAAGGAGCATTAGTGACAGGAGGGTGGCTATTATGTCTCTGAGCTACCTGAGGAAAGGGGAGTAGAATTTTCATTCCCTGGTTCTGCTTTTATGCTCTGAAGAAGAAGTGATAGAACGGGTATTATTGCTCAACGCTAATGAGGAGGAGGAATCTAGAATGATGGGGAGGTCTCTATATGTGTCCCTTATTGAGGTAAAATTTTGATGGATCGATAAAAATGACTCAATTTTGGTAGCGGGTTTCAACCATAGAAAGATCAATGTTGAGGAGTACATTCAGACATGGGATAAACTTGTGTCTTTTTTTGAGAAGAGGATATTTGAAGACGTGGGCTTAAACCTATCTTCCTAAACATGGAAACTATTTAGGGAATAAGACTCAGGTAATATTATGTTTCATGTTTGTGACATAGTTTAAGTTGGTGGTTGTGTTTGGCTGGTGTGAGTTCTTTTGTTGTGTGAGCTAGAGTTGCTTCATCTCACTTATCTCTTATCTTTAATGTTCAGTTTATGCTTATTACAGCACACTACTTGGACCTACTCTGGAAGGGGTTTAGAGTATTAAGTATTCATTGATGCAGGTCACTTGGAATTGTATGGTTGAGAGGGTATGGCTTCGCCATCGGTTCTGTGCTCATGCTTTTTCATGGGACTGCTTGACGAGGGACCCTATGCCGATGAATGCTTTTTTTTGGTTTAATTGCAAGGATGGGGGGTCTGAATGTTTCCATTGGATGTATGTGGTTTCTCACTTTTCCCTTTAAAAGTGTTTTATAATAAAAAAAGTAATTTTCAGTCATCCAATCTATGGGATTCATTTTAATTAAATTTATGCCACTTTTGGATTTGAATTTCATAAAAATTGATACAATATTTTTTTAAAAAAATTTATAATGCATAATAAAACCAACTTTTTGACCTAAAATATTAGTAAAAGTGAATAAAATTAATTACAAGTATTGATGTTAAATTGATCTTAAAAAAAAACCTTTATCTTATGGGATAAAATGAATTATACACGAGTCTAACAACCATTGGCTATCCATAATTAGAACATGAAACATCCCTTATTCATTTTTTTGTTTAGATTGACTTTTTTTACATATGAACATGTGAATACATTCATTGATTCTAAAAAATACAAGTGAGTCATTTTCATTCATTATACAGGGCCACCACCTCTTCCACTTCCTCAGACCTCTCAAACCACATTAGTCCATCCATGATCGGCCCAAATAGATTCCCAAAAATCCTCCCCTAGACCTAGAATATTCCATTTTGACATAAATTAATACAATTATTCGGTTGGTTCAAACCAAAAAGAGTTATCTTATTAAGAGGTATCATCTCCTCTAAATCATTTTAGTTTCATTTCTATTCTCCACCGCCAAAATTAAAATTCTATTATTATTTAAAAAAATAGTATACACAACATACTAGGATGTTATTATTAATATTTTTTGACCTACACATCCAAATACCTACATCTAATGATCAACTATTATATTTTTTATGTGTATGGTGAACTACTACCTCACGAAAGGATGATTGATCAATTTTCCATTACTACCTCTTACGGTTTCCATTATGATGGAAAAATCATTTATATATGATATAAATATTATTTATTATGACTTTATAATTCAATAAATCATTTATAATACATAAATTTAATACATTCTATTTTACATTAATATGATAAGATCGTTTGTGGAAGTGTGGACTATCGTCCCCTCAAAGTGAAATTATTCGTTCACATGTTACATAGAATGTATAAAATAATTGTTATAATTAAACATAGGTGACATTCAAGACATAAAGAAAATATTAATTACATAATTATACTTTTTGTAATAATATATATATTTATATAATATTATTTGTTACCCTTTCATAGACATTAAAAATAGATAATGTCGTTCATAGATGTGTGGACTACCACCTCCTCGACCTGATTTGATTCCTTTAAAATCACAGATATATATATATATATATAAGTAAATATTATTAAATAATATGTTATTTATTATTTAATTATCATTCTGGAAATATTTGAGTGAATTAACTTCTCTTCAAGACCATCATTTAAAAATCAGAATGTTAATCATGCATAGGTATGGCCTACCCTCTCAATGATTGTAACGTTGGATCATTTTCAATCCCATATTTTATTATTTATTTTAAAATTATAATTGATGTAAAAATAAAAATATTATATCATGGTAATTAATCTAGAGATGTTATATAATGGCCCCTTTGACCACAGTTGACCATCAATATTGGTTTTGATACATAATCTGAATTTGGTGAAAAACACTTGATGTAAATTTAATTGTTTATTTAGTTGTACAAGACAAGATAATAAGTAAAATAAAAGAAATTATAAACATGAAAAAGGTTCTGATTAAATTATAAAATTATCATAGTTTTATTATACTAGAATTTGAAGGACGTTCTCTTGAATGGAAACACAAATTAAGGATTTTCATCTAACTTTTATAAATTTGTAAGATTTATGTAATATTCACCACTGGATCATTTTTTGTTCTATACCTACTTCCAATTTTGATGTATTATATCATAAATCCTATTATTCTCATTATATTATAATATTTTTTTAACTTCCTACCTTTCTGATGAATAAAATTCAAATGTATCTATGTGGTATGGGACACATTTAAATGTCAAAAGAATATTATCCTCAAGAATGTTCTTAATCTCACTACCTTTTGTGATTTTTTATATTATATTGAAGTAATCAACTTATTGTAAAAAAATTTCATTGGGAATTTAATTGAATATTTATACTCTCGTATAATAGATATTGGTATTTCCTAAACTGTATACCATTATTCATATGGTGGTTACATTGAAAATTATTATATTAATTGGGGAATTATTGATAAAATTAATTTCTCATTAAATATGGTTTTTTGATAAGTAATGTTAGTTATTTTTATTACACAATATGAGTATCTCTTTGGACTAACAATGAAGGGTGGAGCCTGATCTTTATATAGCACCTCGATGCATTTCCTGGTTCTCATGAGATGAATTATTTGGAAAATCGGTTTCTACACTTAGTTTTAAACCATCTTGAAAAATCTCTTGATAGTAATAGGTCATCATGTGCCCTATATATAACATCCATTAAGAAAAAATTTCCCATATAATCGTTTTATTTATTATTCATACATGGGATTTTACATCGACGTATCTATGGATATATTTCATTTCAGTTTATTTATTAATGGAATGTGATTTATGTTCATACCGTGACATATTTTTGTTTATTTATCTAGTATTTTGAATGGAATATACTTATAGTTATTTATCTATCCATATTTTATATTCATATTGATTCATTATTTATTCTGATATGTTTTTCCCTTACTGAGCATTTGAGCTCACAATTATCAGAATTGATTCCCTGGGAATCCATGAAGCATACTATAAATGATATGTAGGAATATACTAGATGGATTAGAGTTATCCTAATGTTGATTATATTTCTAGAAGAACTAAATGTGTTGTAATTAGTGTATCAATTTTTAATACAGTTATCATTTATGAATCTTGTTTTACAAGACTACGAAACCGATATACTCTTTGAGGCTTGCTTCCTTTCAATCATGCCATTGTAATTGATAGCAGACATCAGCTCTGGGCTAGCTGGGGTTGGGTCTCTACTTATAGTGACTCTTATTATGACATTATGTACTATTGGAATCAAAGTTATTAATTTCATTTATGGTATTCCCCTGCATTATATTTCTTAATGTAATGGATGAGACCTTATATAGGACTTTATACTATTCAATATTTCACTTTAATATTATAATATACATTTAATTACCCTACCAGGGAATGAGTGGTTATTAAATGGATAATTTTTATTACAGTTACCCTTATGGACATATAGAAATCGATATTATTTTATTAAATGACATGAAATGTAATTAACACCAATGGGATAATGATTTTAATCAAATCATAAAATGTTTTTAGATATGTGATTTCAAAAGTTAAATTTTATAACTATTGACGATGATTCAAATGGGTATGTTGATCATATTTCATCAAAACTTTCCAAAAAATGTACGTAGACTTTATAGTTAAACAATGATGTTATAATATAATATAGGGATAATTTAAGTGTATTTTGGAAAAAAAATTATTTTTTTCTCAAATTCTTAGAAAGTTCTCTCCTGGATAATTTTTATCTATCCTTTTATGATATATAATTCTCCAACTCATTCTCTATATAATAGAAAAAACACTCACCATTAGCTTCCATGTCTGTAATTATTTCTATATCATTACCTTACTGACTAGTTCTATATAATATGTATGGTCATAAATAAAACATATCAATATTTTAAGATATGTTCCAAATAATGATGTTATATTTGCCTCTGTGTATTTTTTTTGAGTATTGGTAGAGTTATTAATCATATAGAGAAAAAATATAAATTATATGTATTTTGTTAATTATATTTCTAGGATTTATACTATAAACAAATTTGATATGTAACATAAAAAACTCCATGATTTAGATAACACAAAAAATATATAAAACCAAAAACATCGACTAAGGAACTCATTTTCAAGACATATTCATGTTTAAATAAACAAAATACGTGTAAATTTTTCTTTAATACTAATTTTTTTAAAACAAATCACTACATACAATTTAGGAATCATAAATTCATTAATATGCATTATTGAAATTAAAATTTTGTGAAATTATTTTCATATACTTTTTGATACGATAATACCTCTATGTCATTATTCCTTATCATGATGTTAAAAAGTATCAAAATATTATAATTTTAAACAATAATATAATTTTTAATTCTAAAATACCTTTAAGATCAATTATAGATAATGAAACCATGATAAAATCCATGAAATATCATAAATCCATTTCTAAATGGAAAGCTTAGTTATTTTAAATGTAAAAATGAATACTAAATTATCAAATAATATATATACACAGTAAAAACGTCCTTGAATTCAGATAAAATAAATTATAAAATAATTTGTATCATTTTTATGAATTAAATAATGTTAAACAAATAAAATCAGGATGGTCGCTAAACTATGCACATTTTGACCATATATTATTGAAAATGATTAAAATATCATTGTGCAATCTATGGGATGTCTATAAGATTTTTTCAATATGATACACTCTAAGAGGGATGTGGTGAATCAGGGTTTGTGTGTTTTCTTATGTTATAGAGATATTTTTCAAACAATGGTAGGAATTTGATAAACATATCATAATTAGTCGCACATCACTCTCGAAAATTAATAATCTAATATAAATAAGGCACATGGGTTTTATATGGTTAACAAATATGTTCTAGTCATCTTAAATATAACACTAATCAATTGTACTGAAATACAATATTCATCACTATTTTAGTGGATACAATTCTTCATCTATGTTTATTTCATTCCAAGCATAGAACATTAAAAAATTTATTCACGGATTAACATATTGCAACCCTCAAAAAATTAATTAAACACTGTCATGATGAAATAATTTATTATGATGTATCCTCAGTGTATATAAATGAAGGTGACATTCATAAAAAAATTAACAAGGTTTTTTGTACCAGGAATACCATATTATTATTTCATAATGTAACAATCAGTCTCAAGAATATCCACCAGTATTACATCACACAAATACCACCATTTTTTCATGTTCCATAATTCAGGGTTATTGATGTAAATCTCTATCAAGTACCTTCTCCCATATCCCATAACATAACCTTATTACCCTAATTTCATTCAGTAATATGTGTTTTTTGATACACCCATTTTTATGTGAGTTTTAGATAGTATGACTATTTTAATTTTGTCCCCTCAAACTAGTTAATGAAACATGGTTTTCAAGAATCTCATCCATTATCCCTTTAAGTCGAATGAGAAGTTATCTAGGTGAAAAATATGCGTTCCTAAAATAAAAACATGGTTAAAAATTATTAATTAATTCCATTTATAAAAAAAATATAAAAGAAGAAAATAACTCAGCCAGAATATCATTAAACAAGAACTGTCTAGTAGTTTTCACTAATTTTCTTTCCAGACCATCACCCATATAATTTGAATCATGATATTTATGTGTGAGGATTTATCCCATGGATGAAATAATTTTCATAAAATTGATCCATCTTGTTGTAAAATTCCAAGATATATGAAGAGTACCGTTTCTAATAGATTGTACGATAGTGGTAGAGTCACATTCCAACCAAAAGTTTCCCCAACCTCATTGTCTTTCTATTTAAAAAGATTTGATCTTGTTGTGGATTTTAGAGTTAAGATATTTTGAAGCTTCACGTGGACCATAAATAAATCCCATGACCATACCATTGGGAATTTTGAATATAGAACCATTGCTAGAAGGTCGTGGATTCCCTCTTGATTCCCAATCCCTGTTGCATTTAAACCATCCATAGAATAGAGGAATAAACCTAAATTCAAAATCTATAGAAGGATGAAAAAAATACCTATAATTACAAGAGGCATATTATTGTGAGATCATTAATAGAAATTTGAAAAGAAACATTTTAAGGAGAATTTAAAATTTTCCCTAAATCCATTATCTGAATATGTTTTGATTAAGGATTAACGGGATCATTCTCATGACTCATTTTTTTGTTTCTCTATCATATAACATGGTCCACTATTTCATTGTCCATAAGACAAATATCATTAATATGTTAAGATATCCAGAGCAATTGGAATTAATTTATAAGTAACATAAATTTTTTAATCCTTTGAATCTTTATAATAAAGAGGTTGGTGACAGAATGTGACATCATTGTAAAAATGTCTTAATATAAGAAAAAATAGTTTAGATCATATATAGGATAACTAAAATGAATGAATTTTTATTATAGAGAGATTCCAATAGATTGAGTAAATAGGTATGATGGAATCTTGGAATGCACTATCATCCTCGTGAGGTTTAATTCATAAGGAAGAATCAATCTAATGTTCAGTATTTCAGTCCAGGTACTCTTATGATTGTCTCAAGATTCAATGTAATGAATTTTGAATGTGATATTCTTTATGGAATCTAAATCTCATATTAGTTTGTCATTATCAGTTATGGAGTTTCAATTTGAAATCACTAACTTGATTTCAATTGGATGAGAATCCATATAAGGATTTATTTCCTCGTCAATTGAAGCATTCGGATCAATTAATATCTTAAGAGAGTTTAATAAATTGAGGAGAGATGTTCTTTTCCATCTATTCAACCAAAAATTGATGGTGGTTGTTAGGCTAACTGACCAATATGAATGAGATAAATGATTGGAAAATATGTCCATACGAGAAGGCCATATAGCGGAATATATAAAAGTTAATATTTCTAAATATTTCCCTAAATAATAATATTGATATTAGAAAGTAATGAATCCTTAATTTCTCTTTGATAAGCCTCAACATAAAATGTGATATCAAATAATGATCATAATTCGATATATTTTTACACTAAGACATCAATGATCAAATGGTTGACATATCCCGTTCCATAAGATAATAATTTTCATTATTTATAATGTTCTCCCACTCTAGAAAACAATTATGGTTTTTTTGATACTATTAATGTGGAAATTCAACAATTTTTAAAACATAAAATATTTTTTTTAATAATTATAGATTTCAAAAGTCATACCCTACAGACCAATGATAAAACATTAACATTCAATAAATCCATATAATTTATAATCTAACATAAAATTTGAGTGAATTGAAAATAATGAGGTCTTTCCAAAAACATATGGACACCAATTTTGGTGAATGGGAAAAAAACCTTCTCTTAATCCATGTTAATTAACGATGATCACTTTTTTGGCTGCTCAAAAGATCATTCTATAGTAAATACTAGTTGTTTCCAACTAATATCTTGTCCTAAAACCATTTCATAATGAACGAGATGAAATTTAATATAATTTATGGTCTCATATATTATTGATTTAAAAAAATGATTTGATAAAAATATAGTATGTTAGTGGGTGAAACTAATACTCTAGAAGATCTAATAGGCTTAACTTGTGATTATCCACTATATTGAGAAGAATATTTCTTAGATAGGTTTCAATAATTGATAAAATAATGGTTTATAGAGGTTAACCTTAACTAAAACCTCTAGATAATGTGATGTATTTCATTGAAGATCCATTTATAAGAACTAAAATATAGTTGAAATCATATAATTTTTAACCAATTTGATGAAAGGATCGTCAATAATGAATTTTATAAGGACCATACAGATAAATCTCAAATCTATTTTATCACAAAAAATTAACATCATGTTTTAAGTCAATGAATCCTTACCCTATGTTTTTCGAAGGGAGGATTACACATTCATAATTACTAGTGAGGTTTTCATTCGGGGTTCTTCATTTAATAAATTAAAACATATTTCAAAAAGAATCCTGTAAGAATCATTAGAAATACTAATAACAATAACTTTTCCAATTAAGTTTTTAATAGTGTTAACAGAATCCACATGCCAAAATAGATTAATTTCATTTTCATTCTCTAGTATAGGAATAAGGTAATTTAATTTATCATTGATAGCCTATGTTACCTGAACTCTTATAAAAAATGATTGAGAATCTAGTAAACATCATACTGCATAACATCTTAAATTTTTTGGAATATTAAGTTAACGAATCCTTAAGAACTAGGGGAACAACATGTGTGTAAACCCAACATAACTTCCGTGATCTCAAAATCAATAGGAATTAAAGTATTTTCTAAATTATCCACATGATTTAAAATCTAGGAAATTATATATTTCATTAAATCATATCAAGTGGTGTATCCCTTAATCTGATTTCTGTATAAGGACAAAACATTGTAGTAAATACAATTCCTTTTTTCAAAAAATTGTATATCATCATCGAGGATGGACAAGGTTAAACTGAATTTAATTGCTTGCTAAATATAATTAAAAAACATGGAATTCATAATACCAACCATAATCCATTTCACTTTCAAAATTTCTTTTTGAATGTGCTTCTTATGGTTTCAATTTTTACTTAAACCATGGTAGATCACAGTTTCCATTTCAATTCCTATACAAAAAAATGCTACTAGTGTATTTATATTGAATGATATGAAGGGTGGATTCAATATGAGAATTATTCTTATCAAAATAACTAAAAAAATCTCAACACCATTATTTTAGTTCCTCCTAATTTATTAAACCACATTCATAGGAATCATCTTTTTAATTAAAAGAACACTATGTATCATAATCGAGTTTTTTACATTCAGCATGAAAACCCCAAGAATTGTAGATTGTGAATAGAAATGGTTTTTTTAACATATCCTATAATGAGATTTTCCAAAATTATATTATGTTCTGAATGTATTATTGTAATTTTATTTATGAAATTGAGGTTTAAGCATCATTGGTGACTTCATTGAAAAATTTATTATCCAGTTTTTTTAACCTAATTTTATTTATTTATTGTTTATACAAAGTATATTTCCCTCCCAAAAAATTCACATCACACAAAATTGTATCTCAAATAAAAATACACGATTTATATGGTATATGAAGAAGCATTCACCGATCTTATATTATCATCTGGATGGAATATAGAATTGAAATCCCCAATAAGAATCCATAGACCATTAATTGTACCACACAGAGATTGTATGTTATTCCATTATTCTATCCTATCATGATATCCATTGTAGATAAAAATTAATAAAAACAATAATTCCATCCCATAAATTTTTAAATGAGTGTGATCATGTAATTAGTTGAGTTAATATTATAGTGTCCCATTATACTTGTGTGAAAAAGTACCCAAATTAACTAAATCTATATTTATGACTAGTTTATATAAATGAGGTAGTAACCAATATTTCCCATAGAAGAAATCCTTGAGCCTAATATCCCTTTGGGTTTAGATAATCACAGTATATTATGCATGTATTTTTAAAAAACCAAAGTGGAGAAGGATGTTTTAGTGTTGGTTGGGACATTACAGTTCCCAAAGAAGTTCCTCCTTTATGATTTGTTTGGGATTGGACTCCACTTTTTTATTTCCACGAAAATTCTTATTCCGGGATAAGTTCTTATTGGAACCCAAATTTTATCCATCATAAGCTTGGATATCATCACTTTCATAGTTCATAAGATCTAGGATACTGTAGTGAGGAACTTCCTTTTAGTTTCGATTATTTCTCGGAGTAGTACAGTCCACATCACTATCAAAACACTAGCCACAATAAAAACAATAATGTCTTAACTTCCATGGTTATCTATTTTTGTAACTACAGATACAAGGTGACTTATAAGTGTAAGTAAATAGGGTTGCAAAGAAATAACTATGAGAATACTACTTGATCATCACTCAACTAGATCAACACAAAACTATACACTAGCATGATGTCTATCATTCAAGAACAACCATCACTAGAAAAAAACTACATAAATTACTTGGAAATTATATTTTAATTTCCTCCAAAAACATATCACTTCATATTTCAATAAACCTTCTCTTTTTGACATTTAAATCCAAGACATACCTAGAAAATAATTGCAAACATAACAGACGCATCATTAATCTATAACTCTATTCACATTGATTCTGTTATTCTCCACTTTTGGGTATATTGACAATCCAAATTTAATTCAGTTCTTCATGAAAAATATTGCATCAATATGAAAACTAAATAAGTTGTTCATTACACTAGACTTATATAAGTACTTATCATTATAAGAAATATTATTTCCATAGATTATTCCATTCTAGTTGTTATTAATATTTAAAAAACTCTATGTGTATAATAGGATTATTAAACTCTATTTCCGCATTCCATGTGGGCCATATCTTTAATTTGATTTTATTCCCTGTGCTCCCCCATGATGAAATAATATTGACAATACACTAACATTCATATTATCATTGGCACTACATAATATGATATATTATATGTGTCTGTTGTACTCTATTAAATCTCAATATCATCATTGTCATTATCTCCCAACTATAATTAACCCATAGTGAATAAAACCTCCAGACATAAAAAAACATATAAAGAATTACAAAAAAATATAGATAGGGTAAATATCCAATACTAAACAACATAATGTGTGATAATTAACACTAAGATTCAATAAATGATTCTCAATCATTTATGTGCCTATTGTCTTACTTGTGAGGTATAACACTAATTCATTTCTTCCCTCATGATACACTGTGACCATTATTTAATCCACTATTTTAGAATCATTGTTAATCCTAATCTCAATATACCTAGTACAATAGTCTTTTAATTGATTTTTCATAAGATTAAACACAATTTTATTATCGTCAATGATAACAAAATTTCATTTCATTCCATAACTAATATCTTTTAATTATTCATCCATTCATAGAATCTGAGTGCATTCATTGGTTATAACAATATACTGCACCTCTAATTTTCTCAGAAATATATATATATCATTTTTCTGAAACAATATTTACAAATTTTATCAATGAAGAAACTACCAAATTCATACATTCGGTCTACTCTACCAATGGCCCATTCAAAATTTGAAAATATTGTTAAATCGTGATTATTTCTAACATCAAAAAGAAATCCAAAATTGATATTACCTTAGCTGTAGATCATAATTATTTATCAACAATGATATGTTATTCCATTATATTATATTATAAATGGGTCACCAAAGATATTATATTCATCCATATTGCATTAAATATAGAAAGATTCAAATTATATTATGGTATAGTTAGGATTCATATATTTTATATTGTTTAGATTCCCAGGGTTACTTTCAAATGCTATAAGAGTTTGAAATAGTTAAGAGTCATGAATGTCATATTTCATTACCAGTAATTTTAAATACATATCTTGTGTGATTTAGGTTTATCTTTATTTTTTGAATAACCAATATAACTAGATTATGAAAAATATCTAAATTCAAATAAATCTATAACTCAAAATTTTGAGGACTACAAAACTCCTCCATATATTTTTTTCTACCATAACTAAATCTGATGTAATCTACATAGACCAAAACCATGCAATGTTCTTATATATATGCATTCATATAGGTATTGTAATCAATGCCACCACATTTAAAATATATCTAATTTATATATGAA
Source organism: Viscum album (assembly GCA_963277665.1). NCBI lineage: Eukaryota > Viridiplantae > Streptophyta > Magnoliopsida > Santalales > Viscaceae > Viscum > Viscum album. Next base: position 2,076,259,195 of record OY728143.1, on the reverse strand, counting down.
TCATGATAATCATACCATGATCTTGTTTTCAAATATAGAGAAAAAAACGTTTTCATCAACCTGTTAAAATTAATTTTATCATTTATAATAAAAAAATATCATGATACATGCAAAATATTTCCTCATGAAAAAAACAATTCAGAATTTTTTTAAAATACTCTTTAAATTATTCATTCTGCTTCAATTCAGCTTCACTAATAAGACCTGAATTGACACATGTGTGGATACTAGTGAATGTGATTCGTTATCATTGACTATAGTGTTTTTCTGTATAGATATAAAAATCTAGAATTTATATATTATAAGTTTTTTTCCCTATATTCCAAATAATTTATAGAATATTCACTAAGTTCATACCATATTGTGATGATGGGATTCATAAAAATTAAACATGTTTTTTATCTAATTATTCATTCTAGGATGAATACAAATATTCATCCTTTCATGATTATTATAATGATGTTGTCTCTAAAATTGATATTATATAATCATGATCAACATTCTACATTCATTGTGTTTGTGTAGGAGTAATTTTTTCAATTATAATATTTTATAGATCTATATCTATTCTCATGATTCTTTTATGAGGAACATGCTGAATTTATTATTTTTTTATCTCATCTTCTAATTCAAACATAAGAATTTCCTAGATTAGGTATCATTGAACAACTAGAGGCTTAGTATCAAATTCATCTTCCTCTTCACCTAATTGATAATGTAAATAACAATAATAAATTTTCCCAACCATCACATAAATGAAATTAACCTCATTACAGCCCATATTTTTTATTTAGCCTATAGTAAAATAATTTATATGCCTTAAATTTCTTTGGGTATCGTAGAAATACTCCATCCTCAATCATGTCATCAAACACGTCCAAATAATTTTCTTCATAAAAAAATATTTTCCACTTCTGAAGACCGAGAAGTGTTTCTAAAGTGGTCCATGTTTTCCCATACAATGAAAATAGATAATTTTTTATTTTAATAGTCCTCAAGACAATAAAAGTATTATAATGATAATTATAACATAGAAAACCAATGTCGGAAATTTTTTTCTAATAATTTAGTTTCTTTGAGGACATGATGATTATCACTGCGTAGAGATGACATGAAATATATTTTGATGAAAGGCCTAAAAAATTAATATATTAAAAATATATTTATTTCTAACCCACACACACTTATTGTGACGAAATTAATATTTCACATCAACCATATCTTAGATGGAAAATTCTAGAATTTGGTTGGGCCCAAAATTCTAGGTCTAACCTAAGGATATTGTAACTTGAGTTCACCTAGACATTTATATATGATATTTATTCAGAGGTATAATTTATAATTAAATTAAAATAATTTAACTATTTATTATTTCTTCTACTCTCTATTTATCCCTCCATTTTCCATTGTAAAATTTTAGGTCAGGCATGTGTGAGCCAATGAAAAAGAGTGGATAAGGATCATGGAATACCAAAATCTAGGAGGTTCATTAATGAAAACCTCAGAAAACCAAACATATCAATGAAAACATAACAAAGCATTTTAAAGGATGTTGATTGAGTGTATGATGACGTTCATCACAATGGGGATGCTAATTTTTGAGATGTGGTTCATGGCTAGATGATGTTGTACTATGGTTTCAGCATCGATTGATCAGGGGTGTCCATCTCATTTTTCCATGAATCAGAATGAAAAGGTGTAGGATTAATTTGACATTTCTAGTGGTGATGCTTATGGTTTTCCATTTAGACCATAATATAGTGCATTTTGGTGGTGGTTTGCCAATCGGTCATTGGTAGGCCCACCAAAATGGGGTGGTTACGATAAATACATGTCGTTAATACATTTATTATAAGAGGGATTGGATTTAGACATTATCAAAAAATATATAAAAAAAATAAATGACATTAAATAATGAAATTTGGGGTGGCATAACTAGAGATAATAAGGGATGTGAACTGTTAATTATCCCCTACACTGTTTAATTAATATGTTGTTGGAGATTATCATGGTTGTATGAAGCATGTTATATATTAAAAAAATGAAAATACACAAATCTATGTTTCGGAAGTATTTCTACAGGTATTGAATCTGAACTATCACACTAAAATTACAAAAACTATATTGGTACAATAAGGGTAACACTATTCACCTGATTTGAGATTCTATGCCAAAAATATGGACCTTTGAGTAATAGGGTCTCTGGTACCTCAATAGACACAAGGAAATAGGGACTTCAGGACCTCATTATGTGGTTTCATTTTTCATGGAGGGTTTAGGTGAATACCATGGAATAATAGGATGATGGGGCAGCACAGAGACACTTAATCACCACTGGGTAGGTGACCATGAATGTGGTATGGTTGTGTTGGTACCTATCAATCATCCATAAGTCCATATAGATTACTTATGTGGAAGTAATGGGTAACCTAACACCTAATTATCCACACAGGTGGACCTTTATAATGATTTAGTACTACAAGTAGGTGATATGATGGGTGCACCATGCAAGCATCATTATCTGGGAGGATTGATGGAGATGAGGGTGTATTTTCACATATCATTCAGAACCAATCCTATATTCATTTGAGATATAGAATAATGTGGTTTCTTAAAAAATACACTAAAATGGAAGCACAATTCAATGTTTCTTTATAGATGGGTGATGTAGCTTTCAAACTAGTGACATTGTAAAATAAATAATAATTTATGGGTAGCCTATGATAGGTGACCAAAGAATTTGAAGAATATTTCTTATTGTGAAATTGAGTCATATATTATAAGGGACTTTTCAATTTTTCCTATTGTCCATAGAGACATGAAAATGATGGGCCTTCATGTCATTATATGTAATTAAATTTTCATAGTTAGTGCTTACTAATCCATGTTGGAAGATATTATTAATGACCCACAGGGGTTCTAGGGTGTGTGTGTTATTTGTGAAAATCAATAACCTCCACTGAATATATATATATATATAATGTTTTAGTTATAACCTCTTTATATGATTCTAGATAGAAGATTTTTTATGAGGCATTGTGATTATGGCATCATGATGACTCTTTTGAGAACAACATGTGATATATAATTCTGAATCATAGAAAGAGCTTCAGGTCCCACCACATAGTACATGAAATATATGATATGACAAAATACAAAATTTTCATCATTTGCACATTTTAAATAAATTAATTTATAATTTTAATTATTTTTATGTGTAGATCATGAAGATGTATTCACTTTTTCCCTACATAATATTATCACAATTTCTACAAGATATTTTTTTTACTTTTAGCAACACTTTTCAATAACTCTAATAAAAAATAAACTCTTTGAAAGGTTCTCAGAAAATTGAAATTTTTTTCTGATAAAGGGTTTTTCTAGTACTGGTAAAAGGAATTTATAGAGCGGTGAATGATAAATTTTAGATGTATATGAATCTTGATGATATTCCCTCCATTACATGCTTTTTAGACTAGTTGGGAGTTCATGTGGTATGAACTATAGGATGGGGTTTATCATTGACCACCATTTCTCAACCACCCAATGTGGATAGTCTATATAGAAAAATATATTTATTCCATCACCAAAGTATTTCCTATTCTATTAACGCATTACATCAGGAGTTTTGGTTACATTGTAGTTTTGATTTCTCCACTTCTGGTCTCCATTTTCCTAATGATTATACGATATAACGAGTTTGAAGGATTGTTTTAGGTACTATCGTAGATTATTATCATCGAAAAGTTATATATTATTCCTTTCATTGATATTGGTGTTTCATGTAACATCCCAAACCAGATGCAACTAAACGAATGCTTCGATCCAATTTGTCAAGAGGCCTCAAGAATGAGTGTACGTACACCATAGGCCACTTACTAGAAGCAAGGCCCTAGGGTGTTTCTATGGAGAGACTATTCTCTTATATTAGTGTAAAAAAATAGAAGAAATAGTTAGATAACATACGCTATAGTTAATACATAGAGGTTAGAAGTAGAAAATAACTGAAATTGAACATGTTGTAATAGTAAATAAAAATGATTTCAAATCAAAAACCACTATGTCGTTCATAAAACACACATCACCCACCAGGCCAACCAAACATGAAATAAAGATGTTGAAATGAAATTGAAAACATAATTACGAGGCTCTACTACTAACTCTTATACATACCACATAAACAGTCTCCAAGACAGTTTCGAACAACACCAGCATGATTATTAGAACATACATGAGTAGCTATGCTTAATCTAGTAACAATTGGCCTCAAACCAATCCACCATGTATCTATACTCAACATAAAGAATAGACATAAAGTTTTTACACACACTAAGGTTCATGTATATGTGTGGTAAATAATCTCAATGGGAAACCTGAATGTTGAACCTATAACATGATATCAAATGACAGTTCTAATGTAATATAAAAATCCTAGGCGAAATTCAACTAAAAGGTAATTAAATCACAATTAACCCCATGTTCTATAATCCTGGTCAATAGGGTAATGTTATATCATGAATATTAATATCTATATGCATATATATTTATAGTCTCATACCTATATATATATACATAAACATGAATATACCTATGTACGGTTAAAAAATAACATAACACCACTAGCAGATGATCCTTGGATCCATAATCCCAATTGACTGGACCTCTTGGGAAAGGTTTTTGAGATGGATTCTATTCCACTCAATCCGTGTATCATTAATATGACAGATGGGTCCATAATTAAAATATACATAGGCCTACTTCATCCAATTCCAAAAACAATACTTAGGAAAAAACTTCCGCATATGGGGATACAATTCTTAACTGTGGGTTCACTAGTACTCACCTCCAATCACAGTATGTAGGATTCCATGAATGTACAATCAATCATCCAATAAATGGAACTGATCTAAACTACTGGTCATTTGTTCCACGTTAATGCAGTTTAATTTATGATCCCTAGTTCATAGTTTGTAGAAAATCAGGACATTTTCACTTAGATAATCCCTACGGGGCTCACCCTTTGGCGGTATGTAAAAGAAATTTCTTCTAGACCCAAGTATAATCTCGACATCCATTCAAAATATTACAATCACTAGTGAATCCACCTGACCACAGGGGTATTCAGAGGTATCTCTTGAGGAGAGAATAAACCTCAATCAATTACATGTTACATAATTGATGTGATGTTTCATTTCCACCACTATGATATTGTAATCGATCAGGGAGAGAAAAATCATCCTCATCGCTCATGAGAGCATAATAATTCAAAAGAATCCATAAATGTGAAATTTCATGTCCAAACCCACGATCAAATAACCTATCAAGGAACATGTTATCATCTATAATCATCATTAGTGAAAAGTATTTTTTTGAGGATAATTGATTTAGGAGAGCATACTCATCCTCATCAGACAACTAATAGTAGAGATCAGAATCGCCCTCATCACTTGCGAGAGAGTAATAATACATGAGTATAATTACTAGTTATGTAATTCCAATAAATCATAATCATTGCATCAATAGTCATATACTTTTAATCACCTATGAAAATCATCGATTTTTCATCAATAAACAAATGAATGTATCAATCAAATAACCCACCACTAATTCTACTTCTCCATTGTCTTACATGTTTGGAATGGGCACTAAGGTGACACCAGCTATAATATATACCCAAATATAATGTACTAGATCAGGTTGAGTTAGACATCAAGGTATCCATTGGGTTCCTCAATTCATTACAAAAGACATGAATCCTATATGGGATTCTCAAATTCTACACATATATGAAGTCATCCAACTCGAAATCCTAATCCAAGAAGTTAAAAGGAGGAATACAATAAGGGATCCTATGATGGTAAGTAAAAAAGATTTATCATATATTGGATCCTCAGATGATATTGGGAAAATTAATCCTATATGGGATGCTTAACAATGGAATAAGAAGCACATGCATCATACATGGGATACATGGAATAATACTATAGTAAAAAAATCATGATTGGGAATAAATAGGTGAGTATATAAGAAAAGGAATCCCATAAGGGATACTTGGTAAATAAGAATAATATAGAGGCATCCTACATTGTATCCTCTAGGTTAAAACATAATCAAGGGAATCCTACAAGGTATCCTTTGAAACAACCTGTCTCATGGCCTCCTAGAAAATGATGGAACATCTCACTAGGGATATGTACACAAATAAATATACACAAGATTTAGTCATGGAAGATGTCTTAGGTCCCATATAAAATGAAATCCCTCAAACAATATTGGTCCGAACAACCAACCAATCATTATCATATCATATCGGTCTTTTATGAGAAAATTTGATTCAATTACTGGATTTAGAACATATTAATTTAGGAAGAAGTTTGAAACACATCCAAGAAGTCCTAAAACCACCTAAATGGTATATTCATCATGATAAACATGAGAATATTCCTAAAATATACTACTATTGTGTCTAATTATGACACTTAGGCATTAAGATATGATAATACCTCAATGGTTAGCAGGGAATCAGTAAAGGGTGCTTGTTACCTGGTACCTGATGTGTACCCTATAGATCACACCTAGGAATATAATCTTGTGGGACATGGAATGTAAACACCCATGTACATTTCATGTAAACACCCAAGTACATGACATGTTTTTCACATACACGGTGTGTACCATGATGAATTTGGTTCCATAGAACCAACTTCTTGGTTCATTAAGAAAATTTTTATTCATATTTTTTTATATTAATAATTCTTTATCATATCACGATTGATTTTATATATAAAATATTTTTTTTGATAATGTCCAAAGAGTAGCTATCACACGAAAAGGTCATAGTAGTTCCCCACTATGATGAAAACCCCAATGTGATAGGACACTATTGTATGATCTATATTCAGATGATATCATTTTAGGGACACACATGATACTAGATGTCAATGGTGGAGACTCAATGGACGTTGAGGAACCATCTCATGGTGTACACCATTGGTAATATTGAGTAAGATATTATGAAAATGAGACCCTCCAGTAGAAATAAACATTTATATTTCACATTGAATGAGACTACTCATGAATAAGAGTATTGGTCCTTAAACATTTAAATTATAGTTAATGAGTATTATGGGTCACATAAAATGATAAATTAATGAAAATGGGGACAACCAATGTTCAGAGTGAGGTAGGATACATTTGGTGCCTCATGAGTAATATTGCATTAATGAATAATGTAAGAAAAGATTTGCCCTTTCTATTATTTAATGTAAGTTGATATCTCATGAACTTTAATAGATATTATATAGCATATTTAAGTCTATTGTTATGGTGTTCTACAGACATGTTAAATTTTTGGGATGTCAAAGACCGATACATCGAGCACATAGGTTGATTACATGAGCATGCAACATACATGACAAGAGATATCATCATAAAAGTATTGTATTAATCAGAAAGCATTTGTATGAGGTATTATACAGTTGAGGCATTATATTATTCCTATATGGATTCTTTTTTCTATATCTTAAAACTAACCTAGGGCTTTAGGGGTCTTCACCTAATGCCACTGAGAAAAAGGCCAAGAGGGTCACACACTAAGTGTATCCAGAATTTCAGTTAAATAATAATAATATTATTATTTATTTATCAAGGGGAATAAATATTATTCCCACATGTTGTTTAATAATTATTCATGTTTTCATGATCATGTATATTCCATGACATGTTATTCGAAATAATATAATGCATGCCGAATTTTCAATAAATATTAATTTTTAATTTTTTTAATATAATAAATTATTATTATTGTTAAATAAACTTGTAATATTTATTTAGTATGTAAATAGTTATTATTCATGGACCGATAAATATTTAGGAGGAATGGAATACCTATTCTAATCGCCTAATGAGAAATATTAAACGGTGAATATTAATTGATTAACTAATAATTTAATTCACATGTTATGATCAGATTGAGAAATAATAATATTTTTATTTTTATTAGACATGAGATTTCATAAGGATTGAATAAATAATAAAGGTCACATGTGAAATTATTTATTTATAACCCTTTCATTATATAAACCTTGTTATATTTTTTTCTCAGAGAGACAATTCATTTGTTTTTGCACAATGGTTTCTGATAATGCTCTCTATCCCTAGAGAGATACCTTCTCCAAGAATTATCCCAAGAATAAAGAGAAATATTCCTCCACCTCCCATTAACATGTCTAGAGAGATCATGTATAAATCTTTGTAATCAGTTTTTTAGATGATCATATGTGGACAATGCACATGATAGGATATATCATGCTATAACCCAGTGATTCCTATATCATCATTTAAAATTTTAGGATTATATGTGGATAAATTCTAGAGATAATCTTATCTTGAATCCGAAAATGCAAGGATACTATAGTGAAAAGCTATCGTTGGACCCATCAATGAAGAAATAATTCCACTAATATAATTCTTTAATTAAAAAATTGATTATAAATAATATGTGAGTATCCTATCTCCAGTTCTGATGATCTATCTCATGCCCATATTGTTTTTTTAATTCCATTGAACATGAAATTGATATTTGTGTAAATATTGGATTGATCATGGATCATAAAAAAATAGAACATTTTGGTGTGACCCATTGAATGCTTACACTGCACCTGGAACCTACATGTGGTATCATATCAGTAACATAATTAATTATATTTATTTAAATATAATTTATTGATTTAAATAATTTTAATTTAGTTTCCAATTGATGTATAATCATTCATTCAATTCAAATTGTGAGATCTGCTTCTTACTCCTTCATTTCATGTTGATGTATCAAATGTGATTAATTTTATTATTGAAATAAAATCGTTAAACTCATTTAAAGGTGCCAAAGATTCTTGCTGGATAACATAGGAGTGCACACTATGTAACCATTGTTAAACACTATTTACATATGTAAAATTCATCAAGAATTAATTTGTAAATTAATTCAGGACATGTATATTAATGAAGCACACTATATTTATTACTTACAATATGTGTTGATTGGGCCATGGTGGTACACAATCAGCTAGATTCCATGTAGTATACCCTGCATATATAGCATGTAGTCCCTTTGATTCATAGAGGGGCTATGTTTTTCCAAACATAGCCTACCTAACGGATGACCATGTAATTCATAGGCCACACTTCATGTACTCTACTTTTTTTAGGTATGATTTACACACTATGTACCTAGGAATGTACCTTGGACATATATTGAGATGTGTACAAGCTATTTATTCACACTATACTATACTTATTTAAAATTTATTTATTATATTATGTAAACCTTATCGGCATGTGGTTGTATATTGTAATTTTGCTGATAGTAAATGTCATGTGATATTTTATAGTATATATATGAATATATAAATGTTTAAATTACATTTCTATAATGTTCAGATCTTCATATCATGAATGGGTCATATTACAGTTTTTTACTCTACATGAATTGGAGCATAGCATGTGGCCGAAAAATCAGGTAACACATATAATCATTAAGTTAATACTAAGCATCATAAATTTATTTGATAATTCATGTATTCCATATGTCAAAAGAGTAAACAGTATATGAGTATAATACATATTTGGTAGATTTTGATGGAAGTTCACCTTGTTTCCTCAAAGGTACTTTTATGTACACATGTAATTTAAAATTAATTTGTTTAATTTGTTTAAAATTATGATGGATGAGAATCTCAAGAATAAATATGTGGGAATTAAGATAAAATATTTGATTAATTAAATATTATACTTTAATAATTCGAGGAGATTTATCTATAATAAGAACAAATAATAATTGTATTCTCACGTTTTTAACGTGTAATTCATTGAATGCATGTGGATGATCATGTTCATAGACAAACCATTGTATGTGATTGGATTCATTTAAGTTTTTATTGAATTAAATTGTTGTCTTGCATTCCTTATATTCTCATATTATGTAAAAGGACTTTGTTACCATTTTTTCATTTATGTAATCCCCTTTCCCCTCACTTTGTTATTAGTTAATTTATATTTAAAGGATGGATCCCCCATGCTAGTGGAGTATTTTCATGTTTTGAGTCTAGGTGAATCCAATCAAAGAGAGATAAATAGGTGGATGGTGGGAATTCTGTAACATGAAATCTAACTTATTCAAGTTGATCATTCCCTTAGGTAAACGATTAATTTAACAAATGCTAGACAGAATAAACATTAGTAAATTTTTATGATCATATCACTTTACTATTTTATATCTTCATCTTCCATGGTTATGCCATTATGGATGTCTTTCACGATCACATGAATTAATAAAATTAAAGAGCAAGAAATATATAACTAAAATAAATTGTATTATACATAAATATTATCTAACACCTGGTTAATCACTTAAGAAAATACACTAAATATTAACTGTAATGTGATAAGGGTAATAATTAGAAATTTACACCTAATAGGATAAAATCCCTTAATTATATATATTAAGTATGTGTAGCCTTCCCCTACTTCCATTAGAATTGAACCACTCTTAAAATGTCTTAACCAGCCAATATTGGGGTGATTATATTTTTTGAGGAATGATAACATGAGGTTTTGGGTTGGCTCAACTTAGTTCACATCAAGGGTTGACTGTTAATGAAGGATTTGGTTTAACTGAGAGAAACATTTGAGGGAAACCAAATTAAGGATTCCTGGAATAGGGATTCCACTCAATCGATCAATGAACCAGGATTTAATGCTATTGGAATTTGGAATGCCTACCTAAAACCATTATAGTTTCTTACCCAACCAATGTTGGGGTAATGAGAAGGGGAATATATATCCTTGACTCTATAATATCCAATTAATGGGATATTACAAATCAAATGGTGGGGGATATGGGTTTCGATAAAATAGTTTCAGTCTAATAAATATTAAATTTGTTTGTTTGTTTTACTTAAGTTTATCAGATATTGTCTTAAGTTGATTCTCATCTTATTTGAAGAAAAAATATTAATATGACTTATAACATATCACATAAATCCATACTTGAGAAGGATAAAATTCTCACTGACATAAATTTCCAAGAGTGGAAAAGGTAGTTACTCATTATCCATCACCATGAACGGAAATTGAATGCGTTTGAATAACCTATTCATGATGTTCATTTTAATGAGTTAAGTGAAGAAGATATAACTCTCTAAAAGAAAAATTAGAATGATGATACAAATGTTCATTTTTTCCTTCTTTTATCCATATACAATGATCTTTTCAATCAACACGAGGAAATGGATGCATATATCATTATGTATCACCTTTGGGATCACTATCAATAGAAGGCGAGAAAAGAGAGGTATGAAATCACCAATGATTTTTTTACAACTATGCTTCAAGAGTGTTTTCCAACTGGGCCTCATATAGTCAATATTGTTAGCTACATTGAACACTTAGAAAGCTCAAGGAATAAATTTTTGGATAATTTTTATATAGATCTCATACTTAAATCACATTCTATGATCTTATTTAGTTTTATTGTTAATTATATGATGAAAAAAGATGAGATGAAACATTCCTAACATCTTAAATTGATTTCCCATGTGGATAAGGACATGGTTCAGGATAAACCATCTCACCTTTTGTAGAATAAGAAAAGGAATTACAAGGAAATGGTTCCCAATACTCATAACAAGTCTAAAAATCCAGAGCACCATCCTTCCAAGAAGAGGAAGATCTAGAGACATTGTAAGGAAAATGAGGTTGTATGTTCTATAAGTGGAATTCTAGGACACTAAAAGATGAACAACACCTAGAAGAATGGGAGTGGTAAAGGGGTATTCATTATTGAGTTTAATATTTCAATATCTACACACTGGTTGTTAGGTATATCTTCTAGTCCTCACTTCTTTATCCAAATGTATGAAATGAGTGGATTCATAAAGAGTTCTAAAGGAGAGGTGGATCTACGAGTTGCTAATAGTGGGTGGCTGGATGCCCTATCCTTGGTGATTACCACCTTTTATTTACAATGGTAATTATTTTGGTATAAAAATATAGTTATTACATACTGACAGTTGTCAAGAACATAATTTCGGTATCATACAAATATTCAAAAAATTTTATTTTCATGTTTGGAAATATATTTTTTCCTTTTATAATAACAATATATGTTTTGGAATGGAAAATTTGAATATGTGTATTTATGTATTTCATTATCAAAACAACGTTTTGACAATTGATAACAAATCGTGTTCACATGATTCATGTAACACCACTCTATGGAGCTACTATCTTGGTCATATAATAATATAGAATTTTAGAAAACTATATCAAGATATTTATTTAGACTCATCAGAGCAAAAACCAATTGAAATATGATATGATTAATTACAATGAAAAATGACAAGATCGCTATTTGGTGAATAGGGTGAAAGTGAAACATTGCTTTAAGTATTGTAACATACTGATCTCTGTGGAACATTTCTAGAAGATTCTATAGGTGGATATTACTTCTTCATATGTTGTACTAATGACTTGAGTAGATATAGATATGTTTAAATAATGATATATAAGTTGGTGTACTTTTGATAAATTTATGGAATTCAAGAATTAAATAGAGAATAAAATGAAAAATAAGATAAAGAAGCCTTGATATGATCATTGTAGTGAATATCATAAACTATAGTTTATACACTTTTTACAAGAGTTTTGGATTCTATCACAACTCACTTCAACTTACACACCATAGTTGAATGGTGTTAGTGAATGGAGGAACCACACATTGTTCAAAATCATATGGTCGATAATGAATCATAGAGATATTCCATTATTGTTTTGGGGATATTCATTAAAACCCACACCATACACATTTAACTAGGTATTAACTAAAGCAGAAAATGTTATTCTCTTTGAGATATGGTGTGTAAAGAAACCCACTTTTCTCCCACACATGAATATTGTTGTGAGGAATTCTTTAAGGCATTATTAGGAAACAAACTATCACCCTGGCACACAATGTGTAAATTAATGGGGTTTCCTATTTAAAAAAAGGTATAATACCTATACAAACTCTTAAATAATAATTTGACAATAACTATACAACTCATATTTTTATGAGGGAGCACATACTCAAAAATTATAGTTGTTGGTAGATTGAGATTAATGATGTTGATTCTCAAGATAAATAATATTTGGTACAAAAAATTCTTCCATAGGTCCATGTGGAATAATTAGTTCCTGAATCATAGAACAATGTAGAAGAGTAATGGAGGTAAGAGAACCGAAGATATATGGTTTTCTTGTCACTAATTATGGTGACTCGTTATTGGTTGATAATGATTAAGATTTCGCCTAAAATGAGGTAGAAGAGAGGTTTGAATCTGCAAGATGGAAGGAATCCAATAGTTCTAAAATGGATTCCATGAATCAAAACCATTTTGGGTTCTAGTTTATGTGACCATTGATGTAAATCATGTTGGATGAAAATGGGTATTCAATATAAAACTAGACAGGGATGGTAATGTAAATATCTATAAAGTAAGGATATTGGATAAAGTGATTAAAAACCAATCATGTAATTGACAATGATGAATCTATTTCACCATTTACCATGTTTAAATCAATAAAAATTCTACATTCTATAGGATCATTACATGACTATAAGATTTGGATGATTTATTTCAAAACTGCATTCCTTAATGGGAACCTTCAACAAGTTATCTCTATGACACAAAAATGGTTTTTAACTCCATGTAATTCCAAAAGTATTTTCAATTTGAAGAGACGCATTTATGGATTAAATAAATAATATTGGTTATGGACCATTTTATTAGGTTAATATATAAAATAATTTGGTTACATTAATAATTAATGTGAGCTGACTGTTAATAAGAGTTTTAGTGGAAATGCAGTCATTATCCTAGTAGTATTTGCTGATGACTTATTACTTATTTTAAATGACATAATAGTCTTATAGTCTATTGAGGACTGGTTAAAAAAGAGTTTATCCATGAAGGACATTGTTGAAGCATCTTATATTATAGGGATCATGATCATTCGTGATAGATCCAAGAGGCTACTTGGACTAATTATATGTATATATGTTGACTAGATAAAAATGATATTTTGTATAGAACAATCCATGAGGGTTTTGGTTATAGTGTCACATGGTTTACATATTCCTAATAAAACATTCCCTTACTCACAACATGATAAAAACATAATGATTATGATCTCATACTCTTCAGAGATATGATAATTCATGTATTCCTTCTAATATACTAGACTTGATGTTTCCAATGCATTGATCATGGTAGGAAGATATCAATCTGATCTACAAAAACATCATTGGATTGTTGTTAATGTTATCCTCAAGTATCTGAGACGAACTAAGGATATTTTCCTGGTGTATGTAGTGGACAACGAGATATTCATTAGGGGTTATACTGGTCATAGTTTTCAGACAGATCGTAACGATCGGAAGTCACCGTCATGATATGTTTTTGTCTCACCAAATGAGTTTTTTGATAAATGATTTTAAAAAATTAATTATTGCTGATTCTATAGAATATTCTGATGGATATGAGGAAGTTTTTTGGAACCATGTATTTTGGTAGGATCTTGTTTTGGTACATATAAGTAATACTCTATCACATTTTATTATGATGATTCTACACTTGTGCCTCTTGAAGAAGATCTAAGGTCACACCAACAAAAAAAGAATATACTATGGAATTATCAACTCATGATATATTTTTATCAAATGATTTATGTTTCATTATTCACAGTACGCACAATAGAGAATGTGGAAGACCCCTTGACTAAAGGTTGTGAGCAGTTGGCTCTAGTGAAAGTGGCATTCTGTTGGAGTTGTTTCCCTAGATCCAAGTATTGTGCACCTTATGTTAAAATTTTCCCCTATTTTTTAATATTAATAAACAACTTATTGTATCAGAATTGTTCTTATGTGTAACATAGTATGCGATAATGTCACCAGGGTAGTTTTTTCACTAAAAGTTCAAAGTAGATCCATGAAATTATGAGAACCTAGAAGTGGTATGACATTATTCTAACAATATGTTCAATAGTCTGATGATATCATTTGAGGGAACCAAATGATACATGATATCAGTTTTATATACTCATATGATTTGGATGAACCTTCGCTTGGTTTATTCCCATGGTAATATTAAATAGGATACTATTAGAGAGAGACCCACCAGAAGGAAATCCAAATTTATATCTGCCATTGAATGTTCCTATAAACAGATAACCGAGATGGCCCTTACACATTAATATTACTATGAATGAGTATTATAATTCATTAAAATTGATTTATTAAAGGAAACATTGACAATATATGTTTTTGACAAGTTTTTATATGGTGGGTGCGTCACGAGAAATATTTCATTAATGAATAATGTGGGAATGGATTTTTCTGTTATATTCTTAAACAGAAGTTGATATCACAGATCCTTTGATGTAAATTTTATATTGTAGAGATGCAAAGCTTTATGTATATAGATATTAAATTAATTTTTTAGAAAACATAATACATGAAACAAATAGATGACCAATGGCCATATAATTTTAGTTTCCTTGGAAACTTAGAACATAATCTTCTAAACCTAGTGAAGATCATCAACATCTCCCATAAATATCTTCACCTTTTGTTTGTTAACTAAAAACCGTTTTTATACCTTTGGGGAAAGCAAAAATAAAATGGGTGACCTCAAATTATAAGTAAGGGAAAACATGTAGAACATAAAACAACCCATAAATATTTTAAATTTAAAACATGAACATAAAATATCAAAATCATGAGTAATGACATAAATCATGGCAGTACATAAGGAATATAGAAAAAAGGAACATTAATCATGATGAAATAGCATGGGAGTAAAACATGTAATTGTGAAAAACCATTAAACACAATATATTATTTCAATAGTAGCCAAGGTATTGCTTCCAAGACCATCATAGTGGACAAAGTCCATTACTGAACCAGGTCTGCCAGTCGTTCCAGCCCTATATTTCTAAATCGGATTCACTTTCCATTCCAGCCATGTCTATCTCATGAGATATAAATATTTTCCCAATTAATTGGTGGGAGATATAGGTCCCACCCATCTTATAATGAAATCATTCATACGTATGTCACAAAATAAACATAAATCATTCATCATAATCTGGAGAATAAAATGTGTTTCATAAACATCATCCCATCGTAACATAATCCATATAAAAGAATGGATATAATTTAATCATATTAAAATTAAAAACATGTAAATAATGGAGAAATTATACTTGAAACATAAACAAACTAAATAATTTCATCTTAGATGGAAAATAGTTTTGATAAAACACTTGGAATGAATCTTTGAGGAAAATATCCTTTCTTCTTCATAATCATTTTATTTTCACAAAATACCATGAAATTTTAAAATAAAATGATTTTCTTGAAAATAATTCTGAAATATTGTAGAGTAAGCTTCATGGAAATAATATGTATTGAAACTATAAAAAATTTGTTCATGCCGTAAAATTTAAAAAACATTATCCTCGTATATTTTCCGTAAGAGGTAAAAAGTACCTCTTATGGTAAATAAAAGAAAGATTCCTTACAAACCACATAGTAAAAGTCAAAATGAGGTGAACATGACTATAAAAATACATGGAATAATAGTAAAAACATTATGAAAATAATTTTTATAAAACATGAACATGGATGATAAATATAACCCTAGTAAATACTTATGAATAAATAATATCGGATAAAAATGAGATTTGAATAATTATCCCACACCTTATGTCCAATTTCTTCTATATGTGTATGAGAATCCTATATAGTAGGTTTAAATATATTATTAACTTATAAAATAACCTTTATAAAATTAATGATATCATATATGATTCACTTAAGACTTTATACGACCCGTTCGTTTGTCAATTCCATGTTGAAGTAGCATTTTTGCTAAAATCGTTTCATTTATCGTACGTGTTTTGACTTTTAATTATTCATATGATTAATTAGATCATGATTACATACCTACAAAATGTAAAATATGATTTATATATAATATATATTTATAGTATATATATATAATAGATCGATAAATTAAATGAAATAATCGTTCATGGAGACGGTAGGTCATATGTACGCATGAACACTGTTTTCGATTCCTAATTAAATTGAATGGAAGTAAGTAAATAACATATAAATAAATACAGTATCATTATTATGTCATATATTTCATTATTATTTATTATATATACTTTATAATCATTCTAGAATGGTTAACATGGAAAGTGAATCTCATCGCATCGTGGAGATGGTAATCCTTACGTACAGACGAGTGATGATATCATTCCCAAAATTATTAAATGTAATTAGAGTGGATGATATAATATTTCAGAATCATTATGATGTTATAATAATCAAATATATTTATTTATTCCATTATTATACCCATCCAAGTAGGTTGGTTATGAAAATCTTATTACACCATGTCATGGAGATGGTAGGCCGTACGTACGCACGCCCGGTGATGTCATTTTTTGTAGGATGGATATAAGGTGAAATAGGGTTGTTTTATATTTATAATAAAATATCAGTATATTAGTTATAATGACGTTATTTATTTATTATGAATCAATTAATGAAGAGGAAGTAGATGAAGAAAATACTTGAAAGAATCCGTAGAAGTGATTACCTCTTCCTCGACGTGCCTCTTTTAAACATTTTCTTAGGTCACTAGAGGTGGCATTTTGAGAAGAACAGAACCGCTTTTGTATAACTAGACAGGTTTAAAAGATTAATTGGTAGGGTTTGGATGATTTTTAAGGCGTAAAATGTAGTTAGAAGAAGAGGGAGGAGGTGCCCTTTTATAAGATATTAGAGGGGAACTTTTGGAATCCTCAAAAATATTAATTTATAATAAACTCAAAACCCACATAAAAACATCCAAAATGACTAAAATCTGAAGATGAGATCAGATAGGGTACTAATATGATCAATCATTAAAATTTAGGCATGATTAGAAATTATTTTAAACCATATAAATTTGATTTATTCTTATTTAATCTATTTATTCTTATATGTGAGAATAATTTTCTAAATTTGAAAATGTTATAAATACTTACTTTTGTGTTTTTAATTGTCCATAAATTGATATTTTATGAAATGTTAGACCATATAAATTTCAATTTATAATTGTTTAATATTTTTGTGATTTTTTTTTAAAAAAATATGTTTTTTTATAAAATATCAATAGTGTCACTTTTAACACTATTCATTTATTTGAATTTAAATAAAATCCACACAGAAGATATGTTAAAACCAAAATATTAAATAGATTTATAACATTTCATATTCATCTATAAAATTTGTGTGACATACTAATTAGTTCATATAATATTTCTGTTAATATTTTTATAACCTTTTATTTAATATTTCTCTTAATAAAATAATTACTACAACATTTTTGTATGATTATTTAATATACTGATTTGTTGCATAAAAATTAAAACTAAAATACTATGATTAATATAAATATAATATCCTTCCTAATAATACTTTTAGTAGAATTTATCTTCTAAAAACCAACTTTTAAAATTTTATCTTTATTAAAGTATGAAGGTTACAACTTTGACATGATTTAAAATAAAATAATATAAATGTCATAATCTATTTTATAAGGCCCCAAATGGTCCAAAATTTGACCCTTGAATGTTTAGGGTATATATATTTTGGACCAATATTGTTTTTTTAATTTTATTGTCTTATTGTTGGGTATTATTATTTTAATAAAAACTATATTTTTTATTTTTCACTAAATAAATAAATTATGCATCATTAATGTATAAGAAAATAAGGTAATTATATATTTTTTAAAAATAACAAATAAATTAACATTATTAATAAAATCATTTTATCTTTCAAATGAGTATTTATAATTTCATTTATATTCTGAATAACCTTATATTAAAAAACATTAATTATTAATGTTTGAGTGAGACATATTTGACTTTCATTAAATAAAATAAATAAATGCTCTTAATCACATCCATGTGGGTTCCAAAGGATACCATTTCGACCCAAGTATATTTTAGGATGAAATTTAATAATCCAAATATGTTAATTCAAGTGTTTGGGTAATTTTATAATACTATTTTTACCCTTAATTACTTGATTTACCTTTAACTATAGTAACTAAAATTTACAGTAGTTATTATTCATAATGTCTAAAAAATTATCCTATTAACATGATTTGGACCTACTGATTCTTAATATGGAATACATTTTTTCAAATTAAAAACACAAAAGTTTCAGTATTTAATTTAAAATTAATTCTGCACTTGAGAAAACTTGTTCTAAAATTTAAAACATTGCAAAAGATTGAAATGTTGCTACCTATGAATTCAATGTAAAATTAATGATAATGAAATAAATAATATTAAATGGTAATAATATATTCTATTTATACTTTAAAACCATTCCATATTATAATTTAACCATATATATTATCTTGATGAAAATAGTTGATTTTAATTAAATTTTAGCTTATTTTTACTATTCATCAAAATATTAATGTCAATAGAAAAATATTAAAAAATTATCGATAGTAAATTTTTATATACTTATCGCAATAAATATTTTTATTTTGTCAAATTGAACTCATAACAATGTCAAAAAATGGATTTATAGTGGGTGTGCCATCAAAAGGCGACAAAACTGCATTTTTTTAATACCAATTTTACCCGAAAAATTTATTTTGTCCTCATACCATGTTCTAGAATATGTGTAAGATGAATGATAATGTTTTAAAATTCAAAATTTTGTTAATACTATTCATAATGGATAGTTAATAATAATATTGTAACAATATATCGTTGTTTAGTAAAACTCGGTATTGCATACAACACATGCTATTGAGGAAGGTTTCTCTTGCGTGAAACAATAGCCAAGAATAATTTTGGGTATACTATAAGATAATAGAGTGTTTCATATAGAACAAGCTAATCTTGGTGTAGAATACAATAGAATATTTCAAAGAAATTAAAATGAATGTTTCTCATAAATCCTTGGGGTGTTACATTCTACCCAACCTTAAATTGAATTTCACCCTTGAAATTCATCAGGGTTATAAATCGTTTACTACTTAAAAGTTTCTTTTAAAAAACCAGATTGTAAAAAGGAATACTAAAACTTAATTTTAAAAATTTAAGTTTTAAACATAACGGTTACCCAAATTAACTAATCACTCAGTTTCCACAAAATAGAACATATGTGAAAAAATGGATATGGAAGAACAAATCTAACCATCATGTTCTGATAGAGAGTGGTATGGAACATGGCTGTGAAAAATCCAAAAATCATAAAGCCATAAATTTTTTATGATCTAAGGTACCATCTGATTCCATGGATATGAGGGTACTAAGAAAACATTTTTGGTTTTTAATATCCTTTATTTAAATTTGAAAATTTTGAATTAGAAGAAATACTTACATGAATTTTTTACAGTCTCACCATTGGTCATTCCTTGAACAATTTCCAATTCATATCATAATGAAATGATCTTGAATTTTTCATTCGTGAAGTGTTTTCATATCATGTGATAGAATGATGGGTCATTCCATCTGTCTCAAACAAAAGTTTAGCAAAAGTTATTAAATACACATTAGTCCATATATGGTGATGTTAATTGTATATGGATCCAAAAATGAACTTATACTTCATATATAATACCACATAATAAAAGGAAACTAATTTCTACTAACCAGGGAATTCATGCATACCAGTGGTAGGCGATAAAGGCATGTCGTACTTCGGTTGTGGGTTCGATTCCCACATCCATGTCTGAAACGACGAGTTTCCGCCCGTCATATGAGTTGTCCTTTTTCTAAAAAATACTATTATAGCATTTCAGAAATAAAATCAAAAAGGTCTATCCTTAAACAATACTATCTTATGTGTAAATTAATCCATTCCAATATTTAGGCTTGTCCAAAATACTTTGGTCCAATATCATATTATAATGAAAAGGATTACTAGAGAGGTCATCTACAAAGAATGTGATTACCATCATTTATCCCCCATAAATCATAAGATATATTTTGTTGGTCATATTACAAACATGTGAATAACTTAATCATGTATTCTCTTGAAAAATGAATTACCATATAACCATAGTGAAAACATGAATGTTGTCAAAAGATAATTATTTCGACATACCAGAATCCCAAAATTTCTATATACTCAAACCATGATGTCACTATGTCCTTATATCAGTTATGAGCTCATTAATACTATCCAACAGATTATTTTCTCTTTATCCCTTCATTATGAAAATATGATCTTCTTTCCAAAAATATTTCAATCATTGTTCATGGTTACTGGTACCATACAATTATTTAAAACAAATACATAGATATTCCAATATTCCATAGTACTATAAATGAGATTCCACAACACTATTTTGGAATCCCGTTACATATACACATAATCATTCTACCACTTCGTTGTCATATTCAAAATCACCAATAGTGATCGCATTTGACATCCCTTTTTCCTTTGTCTTAAGAGGTTGTTGATATCGATCATCATTAAACCTTGGATTAGGGCATTGGTTAGCATAATGCCCATTTCCTTACACTTGTATCATTGATGTTTTGGTGGTGCGTTCACTGTAGTCTTTTATCCTTCACAACATTAGATACCTTTTTTCCATTACTTCGACACTCATCTTCTTGATAAACTTCTTTTCCACACATAAAATATTGTATAGTCCCATTAATACAATCTCCACCCTGATTCACACCACATTTTGAGCATAACGAAACATTCTAATTCTTTTCACCATTGTTTTGAGGTTTTTCCATTAACTCCATCTTTTGTTTCTTGTCAAAACCATGAGATTGATATGTAACACCAACATCCATTTCTACATTGATAGAACAACGCACAATTTCTTCATAGCTAATAAATTCCCTTTTAGATAATGCCCTTCGATGAATTGGTTTTAAGTCCCTAAAGAATAGATTAACTTTACTTTCAGGTTGTATGATAAACCCATATTCATACCTTGAAAGCCTTGTAAAATTCAACTCGTATATACCAACAGATTCATCATCCTTTTGCTAAAGCTCAAGGAACTCATTTTCTGTCTTTGTTCCAAGAATACGAGGAAAGTAATTATTGAAAAACAAGTTCTTGAACTCATCCCATTCCATGGATTCAATTTCGTCTTGGGGCCCTGTATTTATAATTATAGTCCACCACTGGTCTACTCCACCTTCTAAAAGGTAAACAACCATAATTAATTTTTCATGTTCTGAATAGCGAAGTATGGAAAATATCTTTTCAATGTTATTAATCCATTATTCAACAACAATTGGATCTGAAGATCCACTGGAAGAAGGTGGACGTTTCCTCATTAAGGATGCAATAGAATATTGTTCCCTTCTCTGCTCATTTTCATGTCTAGAATGATTCATATATTGTGTAAGTATACCAATAAAATTTTTCAGTCCATATCCCATAACATTGGTTGGATCTAGAGGACAATCATTTCATTTTCCATTACATTGATCAACAAGGTTTTTGCAGGTTCCATCCACCGTCTAAAACCCTAAAAGAATAGTGTGAGTGGAAACAAATCAGTCAAGGAAAACAACATAATAATGGTGGAGTACCTTCAATATCTAACATCTTAGGTTTTATTTTATGATCATTAACATAATTCTAGGACTATAAACTATACTTATACTAAACCTTACAAACATCCCTAGACATACCTTAGAAATATATCTAGGGATCTAATGTTTTCACATCCTTGTTTCCAATGGATAAATAAAAATTCACTCTGATACTAACTATAGAGACCCAAAACATTACATACATAGGCATTAAATTGCATTACATTTTCAGAAAACATAATACATGAAACAAATATATTCTCAATGACCATATTAGTTTAGTGTCTTTAGATTCTCATAACATAATATTCTAATCATGGTGAAAGATCATCAACGTCTCCCATAAAGATCTTCCCCCTTTTTTATCATACATAAAACAATTCATTATATCCTGGGGCAAAGAAAACATAAAAAGGGTGATCTCATATTCTTAGTATGGGAAAACTAGGATAACATAAAACAACCCATAAACATTTGAACGTAAACACATGGACAAAAAACATCAAAATCATGAGTAATGACACAAATCTTGGCTATACATAAGGAATAGATAATAAAGGAACATTTATCAGGATAAAATAGCATGGGAATAAAACATGTAATTGTGTCAAACCATTAATCACATGATATGATATCTATAGTAGCCAAGGCATTGCTGCCAACACCATCACAATGGACAAAGTCCATTACTGAAATGGGTTCACCAGCCGTTCTAGACTTGTATTACTGAACCAGATTTACTTGTTGTTCCAGTCATGTCTATTTCAAGAGATATAAATCATTACCAAATGCATTGGAGGGATATATAAGTCCCAACCATCTCATAAAAAATCATTCTTACATATTCTACAAAATAAATATAAATCATTCATCATAAACCAAAGAAAAAAAGGGTTTCATTAAAATCACCCATCTTAACATAATCCATATAAAACAAATGGATACCATTTCATCATAATTAAAATCAAACCAAGTAAATAATAGAGACATTATACATGAAACATAATCATACAAAATAATTTCATCTTAGATGGAAAATAGTTTTGATAAAACACATGAAATGAATTCATGAGGAAAATATCCATTCTTCATCAAAATCATTTTTTTACAAAATGTCAAGAAAAATTAAAAGAAAATAATTTTGTTGAAAATAATCATGAAATATTGTAGAATAATATTAATTTAAATAAGGTGTTATAAAACAATAAAAAATCGTTTCATTCCATATATGTTAAAAAACATTCTCCTCGTTCATTTTCCTAAATAGATAAAAAGTACCTTATATGGTAAAAAAATAAAGATTTGTTCCATACCACATACTAAAAGTAAAAATGAGGTGAACATGCCATTAAAAATACATATAAGAATATTAAAATCATTATGAAAACAGTTTTTATAAAACATGTAAATGGATGATAAATATAACCCTAATAAATACATACAAATAAACAATCTTGGATAAGAACGAGATTGGAATAATTATCCCTTACGTTAGGTATGATTTCTCCCATATGTGTTTGATTCTCCTATATAGTTGGTTTAAAAATATTATTAACTTAACAAAGAACTATAATAATATTTATGATTTCATATATGATTCACTTATGACTTTATATTACCCGTTCATTTACCAATTCCATGTTAAAGGAGTGTTTTGGGTAAAATCGTTTCATTTATCGTACATGTTTTGACTTGTAATTATTAATATGATTACTTAGTTAATGAATACATACTTACAGAATGTAAAACATGATTTATATATAATATATATTTTGAATATATATATATATAATAGCCTGATAAATGGAATAAATACACCGTTCATGGAGATGGTAGCATGTATGTACGCATGAACGCTGTTTTCGATTCCGTATTAAATTGAATGGAAGTAAGTAAAAAACATATAAATAAATCCAGTATCATTATTAAGTCATATATTTCATGATTATTTATTATATATACTTTATAATCATTCTGTAATGGTTAACATGGATAATGAATCTTATCACGTCGTGGAGACAATAATCTGTAAGTACATACGAGTGATTATATCATTCTCATAATTATTGAATAGAATTTGAGTGGATGATATAATATCTCAGAATCAGTATGATGTTATAATAATCATTTATATTTATTTATTCCATTATTATACCCATCCATGCAGGTAGGTTATGAGAAGTAGATTAGATAACTGTGTGGATGTGGTAGGCCTTACGTACGCACGCACGATGATTTCATTTTTCGACGTGCCTCTTTTAAACTTCCTCTTTGGGCACTAGAATTGACCTTTTGAGAAGACGAGGACCTCTATAATATAACTAGATTGTTTGAAAAGAGTAATAGGTAGGTTTTAGCCGAGTTTTAAGGCTTAAAATTTAGTGAAGTGAAGAGGGAGGAGGAGCCCTTTTATAAGAGAGGAGAGGGGCACTTTTGGAATCCTAAAAAATATTAATTTATAATACAGTCAATCCCCAGATAAAAACATTAAAAACGACTCCAATTAGAATATAATATGAGATAGGGTTTTAATATCATCATTCAATAAAATTTATACATGTTGGGAAATTATTTTAAAACTTATCAATTTGATTTATCGTTATTTGATCTACTTAATCTTATTTGTTGTAATAATTTTCTAAATTTTAAATTTTTATAAATACTTACATAGGTGTTGTAAATATTCCATAATTGTATATTTTATTAAATTTTATACCATATGTATTTCAATTTATAATTTTTAAATATTTTTTTGATTTTTAATCAATTTAATAATATGTTATTTTTATAAAATATCAATAGTGTCAATTTGGACACTATTCATTTATTTGACTTTAAATAATATTCACACATAAGATATGTTCGAACAAATTCTTTTAATAGATTCCAAAAATGTCATATTAATCTAGAAAATTTGTGGAGAATAGTAATTAGTTCATATAATATTTATTTGAGTATTTTTAAAACCATTTATTTGATATTTGTCTTTATAAAATTATTATGACAACATTTTTGTATGATTTTTTAATAATCTGATTTATTATGTTAAAATAAAAAATAAAATATAATGATTAATATAAATATAATATATTTCATAAGAATACTTTGAGTAGAATATATTTTCTAAAACAACAAACATTTAAAATTTCATCTTTATTAAAGTATGAAGGTGACAACTTTGGCATCTTTTAAAATAATTTAATATAAATGATATAGTCTATTTTATAAGGCTCCAAATGGTCCACAAGTTGACTCTTGTATTATTAGGTTATAGATAAACTCTAGAAATAATGTTTGTTCATGTTTATGGTTCTTTTGATGGGTATTATTATTTTAATAAAAAATATATTATTTATTTTTGACTAAATAAATAATTTCTCCATCATTAATGTATAAGCTCATAAGGTAATTATGATTTACTTAAAAATCACAACTAAATTATCATGATGAATAAAAAAAATTTATCTTTCAAATGAGTATTTATTATTTAATTTATATTCTATATAACCTTATATTAAACATACATAAATTATTAAAGTTTTAGTGATACATATTTTACTTTCTTTAAATAAAATAAATTAATGGTTTTAATCACATCCAAGTGGTTTAAAAAGGATACCATTTTGACCAAAATATATTTTAGAACGAAATATAATCATAAAATTATGATAATACACGTGTTAGAGTAATTTTATAATATTATTGTTACCCTTAATTACCTGATTTACCTTTAACTGTAATAAATAAAATTTACCGTAGTAACTATTCATAATGTCTAAAAATAAAATGTAGTCTATTAACATAATTTGGACCTACTGATTCCAAATATGGAATCCATTTTTCATAATTTTAAAACACATATGTTTCAGTATTTAATTTAAAATAAATCCCGCTATTGAGAAAACGGGTTCTAAAAGTAAAAACATTACAAAAGATTGAAATGTTTTTACCTATTAATTCAATGTAAAATTAATGAAAATTACATACATAAAATTATATGGTAAAAATATATTCTATTTATACCTTAAAACAATTTGATATTATAATTTAAGAAAATAAATTATCTTGATGAAAAAAGTTGTTTTCAATTAAATTTTAACATATTTTTACTATTCATCAAAATATGAAAGTTAACAGAAAAATAATTACAAATTATCCAAAGTAAATTTTTATATACTTATTTTAATGAATAGGTTTATTTTGTCAAATTTAACTCATAAATGTGTCAAAAACTAAATTTATAGTGGGTTCTCCATCAAAAGGTGGGAAAACAACAATTTTTTTAAAAATACTTATTTTACCTGAAAAAATTATTTTGTTCACATACCATGTTCTAGAATATATGTAAGATGAATGATAATGTTATAATATTAAAATTGTGGTTAATAATATTTATAATGGTGAGTTCATAACAATATTATAATAATATATCATTGTTTAGAGAAACTCAATATTTCGTACAACACAAGCTATTGAAGACGGTCGCTCGTGCACGCAACACAAGCCAATAATAGTGTTTGCGTATACTAAAAGCTAAAATGGTGTTGTGTATAGTGCATGATAATATTGGTTTAACATAAAACAGAAGAAATCAAATAAATTAAAAATTATGATTCTCATAAAACCTTGGGGTGTTACAAATAGCCCAAATAAATCAATGGTGATGGCATTCAATATGAATGTTCAGTTTCAGAGAATTCGGATAATGACACATTGAACACATAGGATGATAACACCAACGTGATACCTACTTCATTAGAGATATAATGATAAAGAGATTATATTACACAGTAAGTGTCTGTGTGAGATATTATGTTATTGTGGCATTAACGTTCTTATTTATCAATTCTTTGGCATGTTTCTAAATTCTAACCTTGGACTTTGGGATGCTTCTTCCAATTCCACTGAGAAAGAGGATGATAGGGTCACCAAATAATTGTATCCATAATCATAGTTAAATAATAATATAATTATTTATTATTTAGCATGTTGAATATATATCATTCATGTATATGGTTTAATACGTATTAGTGTATTCTTGATTACATATATTCTATCACTAGTAATTGGAGAGTTATAATTAGATTATAATATTTAATAAATATTTATTTTTTATTTAGTGAATATAATATTTTTATATTTATTGATGAATTATGTAGTGATATTTATTTAATAAATAAATATTCATTATTTAGGCCAGATATATTTTGTGGACAAATTGAAAATGGTGTTTAAATTTCTGGTGAGAAATAAAAAATAAAAAATATTATATGTTTAATGAATATTAAATTTAAATAAAATGTTACAGGCATTTCTAGAAGTATTATTATTATTATTATGAGACATGGTATTTCTCCTAGATTAAATAAATAGTAATGGAATCTTGTGAAATTGTTCATTTCAATCATTAACGATATATATACCCAATTATATTATGTTCACTGAGATATAACTGATTTTTTGTTTGTGCACAACGGATTAAGAGAATACTCTCAATCTCTAGAGATCTCCCTTATCTAAGAAGGATCCCAAGAATAGAGAGTGATCTTCATCCACCTCTGAATCGAAAGTCAATAGATCTCAATGGGAATTATTGGGAATCATTTCTTGAGGAATCAAAGGTGGACAACGCACGAAATAGGGGATGTTGTGCTAGCACATGAATATT
Organism: Viscum album; assembly: GCA_963277665.1. Taxonomy (NCBI): domain Eukaryota; kingdom Viridiplantae; phylum Streptophyta; class Magnoliopsida; order Santalales; family Viscaceae; genus Viscum; species Viscum album. Next base: position 2,076,230,838 of record OY728143.1, on the reverse strand, counting down.
CCTATGGCAATGTTTGACGATTTTTTGAAAACGCATGGATCACTGCTATATGGAATATTTTCTTGATTTATACAATGCAATGATGGAACAACAGAAAACTATTATCAGATCCCTCAATGAATAAATAATTCAAACAGTGTGAGTATTTTATTAATTAGAATGATTATAAATAATAGGTGAAGAACTTTTCTCTTGTTCCATCATTATATACCTTTTTTATATTAATTGATCAATTTTGTAGATAACGGCGTTTATTGTGGTGTTAATATCATATTAATCATCTATCCTAATAAAAAATAAAATTTGGGGACAACCCATCACATTCCTCTTCTAAACTCACAACCTTCATACCCTATTCGGGGTACGTTCACATGTACCTAGCATGGCCTAGACATATACATAGACTGGGTGTATAACTATACTAGTTGTGCCACCCACAAGAATTCTAGCCATGAACTCTACACAACCATGTACCCCTACACTAGTAGTCTGGTCGGGTACTTGACTACACATCCAAATCCCAGTACATGGTGTGTACACCCCATATAAGGAGTGTACTTGAAAAATATCATCTTCCCCATGTAGGAAGAACACATGCCATGTGTTCCCTCAACCACACACCTTGTATTCAGGTTTCCCAAATGAAAAACCCTTAGAAGTGCGTAAACCCTCCATTTTCTCCCCATAAATAACATATCATAGCATTACAAGTCATAATAAAGCATAAATGGGTATTTAAACTATATATCAGAAAATATATAGGGTTTTATAGAAAATACGTAAAAATTACATACTATTGGGAAGAATCTATTAAACCTTAACCTGTTTCTATGGTCCATATATGTCGAGCGATGATTCCCCAAATCCCAATATCCATGGTGGAATCGTTCATCCTATCCAAATCCTTCTCTCTATCCCTTTTCCAATGCAGTTTATTCTAATGGTATCACAAAGGGGGATCCACAAAGGGAATTCAAGATAATCTAGTGGAAAATAATATATTAAATAAAAAATGAATGAAAATAAAAGATAAGAGAACATAAAGGGTCCCAGCCTGACCTTAGTATACAACTTGACATAATGACTATCCTAGGAGAAAATACATATTACCAACTCAATTACAGAGGTATAATCTCAATCCAATTTTTTGTTCCAAATATATGGTTGAATAAACCATTGCGAATAAGGTAATATTTTGGTCAATAAATATTAAATATTAATTAATCCTCTATAATTTGAGTGTTTCATAATTCACTAATCTTTTTTCATAGGGAAAACAATGTATTTATAGACCAATAGAGTGGTTAAGAAAATTATATTATATTATCTTCTAGGTTAAAAAAGGAATTTTTACCGCATACAATCTTCTAAAAGAATAAAATTAATTTTTCTTCTAAAATTTCACATTCATAAAAACATGAGACCTTACAATATAACATCCATAAACCTTATTATCCCTAATAAGAATGGTGGTAAGCCTAAAATCCATTATCTCACCTTATTAATCTATTAAAACAATATATCTTTAATATCCAAAGACATGTCTCATAGTGTAATCAATTGTATCCAACATGAAAAAAGTTCCACTGCGACCTATTTGGAAGTCACCAACATAGGCATATATTTATCATTGTCCTAAAACCAACATTTAGCTTAATAGCCTATTATAAATGTTAAATATAAATAGAATATGATGTTCACCACCTCCAAAATTCTAGGTGTATGCTTCTCCATATGTCTTACCAAACACTACTCCTTGAGATTAACCCCATCGAGTTCCTTTATTAAACTCGCAATGAAATTTTAAATGAAAATGATATCATTTTATGGTCGATGCTCTCCTAGTTTGATCAAGATAATGTCAAAATATATCATTATTATCTCTAATAAAGAGTATAAAAATATTATGTCAAACAACATGTAATTCAATCTCCAATCCATGTTCATCATCCTATCAATACCAGACACATATTTAGCCACTGGCCATCCATCTTACAGTACCCCATTTATTTTTATGTCTCCTCTACCGTAGAAGAACATTCTAAATTTGACTAAAAATATCGATAAACCAATTCCATGATATGTCCATAAAAATCAATCATCAGTTCACACCTGGACACTCACTGATTTACAACTTTATATAGTAGCATGCACTATCGGGGTACACCTATACACCTATCTCATACTCTATAGACCATTCTTTCACAAAGCTACGATGACCATTCTACATGGCACATCAATATCATTAAGACATATTCTCTCTTATAACTCTTTTTAAAAATCAATAACCTTTTATATCCTTTCATCTATTTTGTGATTGATCATCTCACTATGTCATTATAGTCACATGAATCTACACACACTCTAATTATTTTAGAAATATAAACAAAACTAGTCAATTGAGCCAGGAGCCCAAATAGTCCATCCCATCAATGCTAGTATTGATTACAATGAATCCATAGTTCTTGTAATGAGAGAACGACCTCAGAACATCTATATTTTGAAGCAGAAAAACTTACCATGACACTACCTCAAAATGGGCATATATCCAAGGTCACTTATAAAAAGAAAATTTAGAAACACTAGACAACTTCTCTCACATAGGTTACCCTAAAAACAAAAATCTAACTACAAATGTCGGAGTCAAAACTATGTCTCTCTATGTTTCCCACAAAGCCCTACATATGATGTCTCAGGATAGATTCAGAAATTCTGACCACATATCCAAAAATATCAAACCTATCTAAAGAAGGTAAATATCATAATGACATGTAAGGGTCAGAACTATCAACATGGAATACGAGGGTTATATCCTCACTGAGCCTCCTCATAATGAACTACTATATGGTGGTTTTCAAACAAACATAGGAAAATATACTAAAATGAATCTCATTGGGCATCCACATTTGGAAATACCCTCTCTATGTCAAGTTCACGGGAATGTACTGGTAACTATTGGTATTACACTCAACGATCCTTCAAGATAAACACAAATGAAGGATGACTATTTAGAATATCATTCCAATATATGAAGGAAAACGTAGCTTTTACTATTGAGGAAAATTAAATATCCGATCCTGCGAAAAAACACCCTATATAGGGTTTAAAATATGGGTATCATGTGCCATTTGATCTACTAGGGTTGTTGCACCTCTTACGTACAAGGAATGAGTCATCAGCTTAAAAAATTTTCTCAATATATATCTACATATCATTCCATAGGAAGGAAATATATATTTATATTGGCTCAATTGAGTATAGATATACAAATAAACTATAAAGGAAAACCCCATTTAAGTTTTTTTGGAAAATTTAAACAATTATCTGACTGTCATTAATAATTCTCATGTACTAGCCAGCCTATATGATTTGAATCATATATGCCAAATATGATGAATGAGACACCTGTTTCATTTTTCATCGAAGAGTAAAAATCCATCCCTAGACTCATTACAATAGGTTGAGATCTAGATATCCCTAATAAATCATAAAACACAAACAAAAATTAGGTTTCTCATGGTGAGAACCATATACAACTGTAACATCGCACATCAGAATGGAAATCCCATAGCCATAGAAACCATGATTTATTTTTCGAACACGTGTTCTTGATGAACCGTTGTGATACTTATCATATGTTCTGAAACATTCCTAATACATCTATCAACCATATACCAAATAGTAAATCCATGGAAAAGAAGATATGTAATTCCACTTCGTAACACCCTGACCCAGAATCAAATAATTTGGTCCACTATGTTGGTTTATTATGAGATTTGAAGCATGCCTCTCCATTTGCAAGGGGACAATAACAAGTGGAGACGGCCTAGGGTGTGTCCATTGTGAATCTATTCTCTCATATCAGAATAATAAATTCTTTTGGAATTATATAAATAACATGAAAAATATTAAATAAACATTATGGGAAAGGATTGAACATCTAAAATATAACATTATATAATTATAAATGATAATTTTTAGAAATCCCAAATAGTTAGAGCATACATATAACATTGTTTACCCACTGCTCCAAGTATACATATAAGAAAGATATGGAAATGAAATTGAAAATAAATATACGGGGCTTTGAGACTAACTCTTATTCAAAACACGAACCTAATCTCCAAGATAGTGTCAAACTACAAAAACCCGATTATAAGAACCCGCATGAGCATCTCTAATTGATCAAAAAACATTGGGCCCCAACACAATCCACCATGCTTCTATTCTCAATCTGAAAATTAGATGTACCGTATATACACACATCAAGGTGCATATAGATGGGTGATAAGTAATCTTATTTGGCCACCCAATGATTGACATATAATATGATTACATATGTGCATGCTCATGTAATATGCTCACCCTTGCTGAGAAAAAACTCAGTAGATAAATAAAAACTGATAAAGGGGAAACCACAGCCAAACCATATGTTCATAACCCAATTATAAGAGGTAATGTTCTCTGCTTTATATTCACATCTATATGTTTATATATTTATAGTCCCATACCACTACGTATATACAGAAATATTAATATACATGATTAGCAGCAGCAACACTATAGCGGTGGAGGGACTGTAGCAGGTACTATAGAAGTGAGGGTACTGTAGTAGTACTATTCATTGAGGGGTCCTTTAGGCCATAAATGGCATTTCAGTCCTTCTACTACGGCCACATGACCATGGGCCTTTGGGACATGCAATGTGTCACCCGCTAACCTTTCTAAATATGACATTGCTTTAAATAATAAATTGAGGCTCTGTACCCATCCTTTAAAAAAACTAACTTGACCTCTAGTTTTGTAATCTCAATTGAAATGTATCTTCTTCAGATAGTGCTGTAAATGTCTTGAAGCGAGATACATCCCCACAGGGGGATACTCGTTCTAACCCCAGGTTCACCCATACAAGCCTCTACTCATTGCATGTAGAATTCTAGGGGAGTACATCTAGACATCCTGTAAATGGTCAATGATCTAGATTCCATGCATCTCATTACATCTTAATCCAATATAAAATTTGATCCCTAGGTCCCAGTTCATAGGCATTCATGAAATTGTGACTTAGATAATCCTTTAGGGGATCAACTTTTGGGTATCTACAAAAGTAATTCCCTCTGGACCCAAGTACATGCTCAAAATCTATTCATAAAAAGAGCACCAACAAAGAATCCACCCAACCCTAGGGGGAATCCTTTTCATTTCTCAATGATTTCATAATCATGCACAGATAATTAGTCACACTAATGTTGAGGAGCACCATATCCACTAATGATATCTTTTAACCAATAAGGGGGAGAATATTCATAATCTTCTCTTGGGAGAGAATACTCATCAATGAGTATCCAATAATGTGAAATGACATGCCCAACCCCATGTTCATGTAACTAATTTAGGATATAATAATCATCTATATCCCATGGGATAGTGTAACCATATGGGATTACAATCATATTGAGGATAGAATAATCATCCTCATCACATATCAAATAGAGGAGAGAAGAAGCATCGTCGTCCTGAGGGATAGAGTAATCCTCCATTACTATTATTACTAGAGATTCAAGTATCATACATCATAATAATGGGCTCAAAAGTAGGATCCTAGGAATAACCTCCATAAAAATTCACTACTTTAGAAATACACATGTGAAAGTATAAATTAGAGACCGAGGGGGGATGAATGACTAACCCATCACTATTATAAAATCCCTTTGAGATTGTATGTTCGACATGATCTATAAGTGACAACTATTACCATATCTACCCAAAAACTGGCATACTAGATTAGGGTCAGTCAAACTTAAGAGCACCCACTAGTTCCCTTAAGTAATAACACAATAGTGGTGTCTTAAAAGGGATCCTTGAGATCTACATATCAGAATAGGATTCCTACTGAGGAGCCTAATACAAGAAGGTAGAAGGTGGAATCCAACATAGAATCCTATTACAGTAACTAAATATAGGTATCCTATATGTGATCCTTAGAAAATATTATGAAAAGAGGTCCTACTCATGAACCTTCGAAATAGCGTAATATGAATTGGCATCCTACATGGGATCCTTCGAAATATTATGACGGTAATGGAATCCTGCATGGGATTACCAAGGTGAGAATGTATGCAAAGGCATCTCATAGGCTATCCTTAGTAAACTGGAATAAGATAAAGTCATCCTACATGGGATCATATATGTTAATCCAAAATAAGAGGAATCCTCTAGGGGGTCCTTATAAACAACCTGTCTCATAGCCACTTAGGTCTGAAGGGGACTTCACTTAAGAGAGACATCCTCTAAGAGATGATACACAATAATTGTCCATGCAAGTTGGCTCATGGTCCATCTCATATCAATGGTCTCAATCTAGGTTGGTTCGAACACCCATCCTATAATTCTCATTTAAAATATCAATCTCTAAAGAGACAATTGGATTCAATTACCAGAGTTAGAACCTCTTCATTTAGTGAAAATCTTGAAAAACTTCCTAAGAGTCCTCATACCACCTCCTGGATTTCAACATCGTGGTCTACCTGGAAAGATACCCATAATGGAAAAATCTTGTGTACAATTCAGAATCATAGGAAAAAAGATACGTGAAACCCTCAAAGGGCAGCAATGACGGAGTACTTGGTATGTGTACACTGGAATAAGGAATGTACCCAGAAAATCTCACTTGGGTGTGTAAACTTTCTAGAAATAGCATGTAAACTCCCATGTATATGACATATTGTTCACATATATGGAATGTACCCTCTATAGGGTACCAACCCATGTACCTCAAATGTCCAGGCTATGTAATTAGCCAGCTCATATAACTCTTCAGAGCATTCCACCCACAATGGTTTTGGTTGTGTACTCTATTGGGAGGAGAAATAAAGGAAGTGATGGCAAGAGGGGGGTGAATTTCCTTTTAAAAAATGATTAGCAATTTAAAATCAAAGTGAAAGTGCAGCCGAAATAAAAGAGGCAAAACACACAACTTGATAACGGAGTTCGGCCTAAAACCCGGCCTACATCTCCGCTCCCAACTCAACCGTTGAGAGATTTACTACCGCTTGCTTTTCAATGGTTGTAGCAAGAAACCCACTAGCCTTTTTACAGGTGAAGGCTAGCTCACCTATTACAGCTTGCTTTTTAATGGTTTGAGCAAGAAACCCACTAGCCTTTTTACGGGTGAAGGCTAGCTCACCTATAACTCAAGCCTTTTAAAAGGAAAGGCTTGACTAACCTCTTCACACCTTAAAGGTGATGTGAAAACCCAAAAGAAAGGATGAGAGAAAGAGATGGGGTTTGTAGGCACAAACCCAAAATGATGCTCAAAATAAATAAAGCAATAAAAACCGTATTTGGAGAAGTCTTGGGCGCCAATGGATTGATGGAGCTGATGAAGGGCGCTCCCAAGCTTCTTTGGAGGTGCTCCTTGGATGTGGAAGTGTGTTGGAGCAAGTGGGGTTCCCTTGGAGGAATCCTCCGGAGGTTCGCCAAATGATGGGAAATGTGTCCGTTGGCTTCTCCATAGTTACGGCTATGTTCCTTAGGCTTCCGGGGCTTCCTAGTCCTCTATTAATAGAGGGGGAACCCTCATATGGCCGTTAGAGGCCTTTGGAGCCGTTGGAGAGGCTTTCGGAGCCGTTGGAGGCCAAGTGGACAGGCTGGTCAAAAGCCCAACGGCTAGTTTGACTGGCTCCACCGGCTGACCGGTACTGAGCCACCGGTTGGCCGGTGTGTGCAAAAAGGAGGAGGACTCGGGCTCAGGCTCCACCGGCTGGCCGGTGAGGAGGCCACCGGTTGGCCGGTGCTGAGGCAGTAGGTGTCACTGTTCTGGCTGGGTGCCACCGGCTAGCCGGTGCTGAATCCACCGGTTGGCCGGTGCTGAGGCAGTAGGTGTCACTGTTCTGGCTGGGTGCCACCGGCTGGCCGGTGCTGAGGCCACCGGTTGGCCGGTGCTGAGGCAGTGGCTCAGCCTTCTGGCTGGGGTCCATCGGCTGGCCGGTGGTGAAGCCACTGGTTGGCCGGTGGACTGAATTTCAGTCCACTTTGGCCTTTTGCCTTCTTGGCCTTCTTGGCCCAATTCCTTGGCACCTAAAAACATGCCTATCAACAAAAACACATGAAAACAAGATTAGTAAAATAGGAAAGTGATTGTGATCATGAAAATTAAACCACGAGGGGTACGAGAGGTACAACAATCTCCCCCTATTTTGATGATCACAATCACCAAAACAAACAATGTAAAAAGACTAAAATAAGAGGTATGCTTAAAAAGGTTTTTCCCCCAATCAACCAAGAATTTCTCCCCCTTTGTGATTATCAAAATAGCACGGGGCATAAAACTTGATTGAGGGAAACAAATATTTTAAACCAATTGAAATTTTTGAAATTTGAATTGAAAGTTTTGAATCAAAAATTTGAAATGAATGTTTTGAATGAAAAATTGAATAACAGTTTGAATTGAAAGTTTTTGAATGAAAAATTGAATAGAAAATTTTGAATTGAAAAATTTGATACCAAGTGTTGAAATTGAAAGTTTGAATAGAAAGTTTTGAATAAAATAAAAAGCTTAAACAAACCTAACTCCCCCTAAATAAAACAACAAATCACCGGGGATAGGTGTTTGAAACCGAGACAAATTTCGGTCCGGTGAGACTCGCTAAGAGGGATTTTTCAATCCATACTTGTCTAGTGGAGGGTCTTCTCCTATAAAATTCATCATTGAATAAAATAGTTTTGGGCCTACCATACCGGGCATTTTGGCAATTGCACTCATAAATTAAGTGCCCGGGTTTTTTGCAATAATTACAAAATTTAAATTGGGAGCTCCCCCTTACAAAAATAGTTGGAGCATGGGAAGAGGAATCTTTCTTGTAATAGCCAAGCCCTTGGGTGGTTCTAGATATGCGTTGGGAACCAAGAAAATTGTTCAAATTTTGTTCTCCTTGGGTGAACTTGGCAAGGGATTCCCTTAAATCTTTGATTGTTGATTCCATGGAATCAACATCGGGAAGATTTTGGATTTTGAGGGAAAACTCTTCCTTATCTTTGAGAAGTTGTTCCTTTTCGGAAGAGAGTTTTTTGAAATTCTTTTTTAAAGCAACAAATTTGGAAGAATGTTTGTGAAAACCTTCCTCCAATTGATCTCTCGCATGTTGGAGATCCTCATAAGACATGTGATTGAAAGAATTTGAATTTGAAGAACAAGAGGAGGAGGAGTCGGAAGAAGTTACCTCATGAAATGCCATTAGGCATTTGTTACCATTGTCGCTCGAGGAGGAGGAGGAGTCGGATGTGGAGCTATCACTCCAAGTGGCCTTGAATGCCTTCTTCTTCTTTTGCTTGGCATTTTTCTTTTTGAGAGGGAAATCGGGCTTGTCATCGCCTTTATTACCTTCATGGGTTACTTCTAAAAGATTCCAGATATCATGAGATGATTAGCAAGTAGAAATACGATTAAATTCATTACGGTCTAGTCCACAATGAAGAGCATTCATGGCTTTTCCATCTATCTCAAAATTTGCAATGTCTTCGGGGGTCCATTTGGATTCATCGGAAGAAGAAAGTGAATAACCATGCATGAGAATTTTAAAAATCGGATAACCAATGATTTTAAGAAATGTAGTCATGCGGGTTTTCCAAAAAGAATAGTCGGTTCCATCAAAAAATGGAGCACGACCCAAAGAATAGCCTTCGGGGGCGAAATAGGTTGATGCCATCACAATGAATCTTAAATTTGAAACCGGTGAAGGTATTAATCAAATTTTTCCTCTGATACCAATTGTTGGGCGGAGAAAGAAAGGAAGTGATGGCAAGAGGGGGGGTGAATTGCCTTTTAAAAAATGATTAACAATTTAAAATCAAAGTGAATGTGCAGCGGAAATAAAAGAGGCAAAACACACAACTTGATAACGGAGTTCGGCCTAAAACCCGGCCTACGTCTCCGCTCCCAACTCAACCGTTGAGAGATTTACTACCGCTTGGTTTTCAATGGTTGTAGCAAGAAACCCACTAGCCTTTTTACAGGTGAAGGCTAGCTCACCTATTACAGCTTGCTTTTTAATGGTTTGAGAAAGAAACCCACTAGCCTTTTTACGGGTGAAGGCTAGCTCACCTATGACTCAAGCCTTTTAAAAGGAAAGGCTTCACTAACCTCTTCACACCTTAAAGGTGATGTGAAAACCCAAAAGAAAGAATGAGAGAAAGAGATGGGGTTTGTAGGCACAAACCCAAAATGATGCTCAAAATAAATAAAGAAATAAAAACCGTATTTGGAGAAGTCTTGGGCGCCAATGGATTGATGGAGCTGATGAAGGGCGCTCCCAAGCTTCTTTGGAGGTGCTCCTTGGATGTGGAAGTGTGTTGGAGCAAGTGGGGTTCCCTTAGAGGAATCTGCCGGAGGTTCACCAAATGATGGGAAATGTGTCCGTTGGCTTCTCAATAGTTCCATCTATGTTCCTTAGGCTTCTGGGGCTTCCTAGTCCTTTATTTATAAAGGGGGAACCCTCATATGGCCGTTAGAGTCCTTTGGAGCCGTTGGAGAGGCTTTCGGAGCCGTTGGAGGCCAAGTGGACATGCTGGTCAAAAGCCCAACGACTAGTTTGACTGGCTCCACCGGCTGACCTGTACTGAGCCACCGGTTGGCCGGTGTGTGCAAAAAGGAGGAGGACTCGGGCTCAGGCTCCACCGGCTGGCCGGTGAGGAGGCCACCGGTTGGCCGGTGCTGAGGCAGTAGGTGTCACTGTTCTGGATGGGTGCCACCGGCTGGCCGGTGCTGAGGCCACCGGTTGGCCGGTGCTGAGGCAGTGGCTCAGCCTTCTGGATGGGGTCCATCGGCTGGCCGGTGGTGAAGCCACCGGTTGGCCGGTGGACTGAATTTCAGTCCACATTGGCTTTTTTCCTTCTTGTCCTTCTTGGCCCAATTCCTTGGCACCTAAAAACATGCCTATCAACAAAAACACTTCAAAACAAGATTAGTAAAATAGGAAAGTGATTGTGATCATGAAAATTAAACCACGAGGGGTACGAGAGGTACAACATACTCTACACAGCCGTGTCCCCCTATATAGGAATTCGGGCATGGTACTCGGATAAATGTATATGTCCTAGTAAATTATGTGTATCCCCCAATCATATCATGTATTTTAAAAAGATTATCATCTACAATAATATGAACACAATACATGTGTTCCCAGAACCACACTCCATGTGGAGGATATTCTCTAACGAGAAACCATTTGAAATGCCCAAAAGGCTAGTTTTCTCCCCACAAACAATAGATCAGAACATGAGGGGTCATAAGAAATCCTCAACTGGGATTTAGACATGGAAATAAAAAATAAATGGATTTATACATTAAAAAAATAAATTAGGTCTACCTTTGCGTTGAATCCGAGAATGCTTCACCCATTTATACTGTCAAAGGTTTCTGTACGTTGATTCAGTCTGTCTAGTGCTCCATGGCAGTACCCTTATTCCACTACCTATCATTCTATTTCTACCACAACCATTGAATCAATAATTAATGTGAAGATGGTATAGATAGTGCATGTATAAGGATCCAGAGGAGAAGTAAAAAAGAAAAGTGGGAAAAAAGTAGACAGAAAAAGAAATGACAAGAAAAGTGGGGCCCTAACCATACCACAGTGCCTAACACTATTTAACAACCCACCAAGGTGAAACTCAATGTTCTAGACTCAAAAAAGGAGATAAAATCTAAATAAGATCCTCCTCTAAAATAATATGGCTGAATTAACCTATTCTAAGTACGTAATATTTACTTTATTTTGTATTGAATATTAACTATTTCATTGAAATTCAAATGACTCAGAATTTTACTAAACTCTTCTCCAAGAGTAAAAACCTTATTTTGGGACCATGAAAGTTTCCATAAAAAGTATCAATGATCATATTCTAGTGTAAAAAATACCCATTTAAATAATATAAAAGAAAAAATTCAAATTTCATCACAAAATTCTTTTTTGAAAAAACACAAGACCTTGTTGTTAAACCCTAACGAAATGGGGTTAGGGTCCTATTATCTAACTGGATTCCATGGAACTCTCTTCATGGTGGGATACATTAATTACTCTACTTATAATTATTTTATTAATTCGTTAGGGGTTTAGGGAGTGTAATTTCCCCATATTTGACATGAAGATTCCTACGGGGCCTCATAAGGTGTCTTATAACCATTAAATGGAAGGATATGATACAAATATAATTCATTCATAGACATTACTGTAGTTTCGGTTTCCTGTTTCAATTAGAAGAATAATGCATGGTCTTAGATACTTGGTGTTCTGGTGATCTATTATGCCAGGATTAGTTGTAATGTGGGTAAGAATTTATATGTATGTTTGGGTGTTTGGAATTCATATTTTCTGAGTTCGATGTTGGTGTTTGTTTGGTTTCTCATGGTACATTATTGTTAATGGTTTTGACCTTATTAATTGGATAATTGTTTTTATTTCTTATTAGTTTATATATTGTTTCTCTCGGGTTGTCCTCTATGGTCTGATAGCATCTGTGGATGATTAGTAAGGAGGTGTTTTTTACGAAGGCTAATGTGATGGGACATGTATCCCCCTGTAGTGAAGAGTTGTTTCTAGAGTCATAATTCAATAAAAAGAGAGGTTTTTTGGAGTTACAAGATTTTATATTTAGTGTGAGATATATTTATGTCTCCCTCCTCTTATTGAATGGTTTGATTGCAGGGTAATCATCATTTCCCCATTATATGACATTGGTTGAGGTTATTGGAAAATAATTCCAAATAATTCTCCATGTCTGAAGTTATCTAATTTCTCTATTTTTTGGGACGTTATATAGTTAATCATATATTGGTGTCATTTCCTAATTCTAAATACATATTCTATTTTCAAGGAATCCAAATATGTATATTTATACTCTCTCATACACGGTAAATATTGTCACACTTGTTGTGTCCAAGTGGATGATGTATAGGTTGTTGGATAAATCTGTGGGTGAGGGCTTGGTGGAGCTATTGTAGCTACTGGTTAATGAGATAGTCGAGATAGTGGGATCTGTATCTACTTATTTCTGGATGGATTTGGAATAACCTATTGATTCTCTTGTTACCTAGTCACTTGAGGCCAATTTGAAATATTGGGGTTTAGGAACATGTAATTTTTTAATAAAATTTATATTATACAACTTAATAATATTTGTATCTTTATGCATGTATATTTTATTTAAATTTTTAGATAAATATCGTCTGTGGCTATAGATATTTTTCATAGATGATTTCATATATTTGTAGTATGTTGTGTAGGCTACTACCTCACATATTTTTATTATGCATTCTTAGTGCTAGTTACAAACCCATATCCTATTGGGAATAATATTAGGTTGGAAAATTATGCCTATCATCATTCTAGGAGGGTACTTGGTGGTTGGGTAATGTCATATTACTATCAAAGAAGGTGGTTTAATATATTAACATTTGACATATTATGACATCGGGACTCTGATACTCTATTTCCTATCCTAAATAATTATGGTTTTAGTTACATGTTACAGTTTAGCAGGTCCAAGCATCATAGAGAGGCCAGTTCATGGTTAGATTCATGTAGTGACTTTCTATAATTTAATATTTTATAGTTCAAGGAACATTTTGATTTATCTCATGAAAATTCTTTATATATAGGTTAAAATTGGCGATCAAGAGGAGTGGGAAAATGATATTACTCACAAAAGTTTGAGATTCATGGGTGAAACTCTTTTGATATTGAAATAGTTTGGTTCCAAGATACTTTATCTATTTAATCTTGATAATAGTGATCATTCATGATGATTAGTGCGTTGACATCCTATAGCATGGGTCTATATCCTCCTTGTTTACCCATTCCACATGATCCTCTGTATTTTGATTGTTTGATAGGAAGAACAGGTATTTACCCTCACTATGTTTGGTCGGGATCCTCTATCTATGTAGTTAGTGTCCCAATTTTCTAAAGATCTTATATGGGATTCATGATACATCCTTATAGTATGGTATCCCCATACTAACCATGGGTGAAGGATCCTCCGCCTCAATTCAAAAGTGGTTTTAATATATAAAAGTATTTTATTCCCCCATATACCTAGGGAGTAAGATCTAATATCTCAACATTCAGGTAAGGACATATAGTCCTCCTGAATAACTGAGGATTAGTATCCTCTATATAATGGTCAGTTGAATAATGTGGTTGTCATCCCTCCCATATTTTTAGGTGTGGTAACTTCTATCTAGTATTTCATAAAATTCAATAACACCTTAAAATAAAGGATATGTTTCCTTCTTCCGTAGCGGTTTTGTGATTCAGATTCACCACCAGGGAAGTTTTTTATATCACTAACCCATTCGTTGACACCATATTAGTCATGGGGCCCTTAGCATAGTTGAGATTTTGGACAGTTTTTGGTTTATCTAGGTATTTTTATCATAATCTCCTTCCTAAAATTGTATCTCCAAGACTACCCCTCGATAAGATATTTTTAATCTCGTTGGGCTCTTTTATGTTGCAGAAGATGAGTACGATGAGATAGGAGCTAGAATTTAGATCATTGGATAGATGGGATGTCTCTCCACATGTGTACAAGGTTTAATTTATATGGAAATGTTTCCCCATAAGTGTTTAAATGAATATAGATGATGATGACCATGATGATTCTCTCTGGGTGTGGGTTATGGTTGTTTCTGATTGAGAAACATCCAATTTTGCTAAATGGGAAGTCTATGGATTTGATGCCTTATCCCCAGATCTATTATCTCATGGATTCACTAATTTCCATGATATTGATATCTTACTAGAGTCTTTCAGACATCGTACTATGAATCAATACATAATATATGTGAAAATCAACCCTTAATTATACCATCACAATGAGATGAAATTTGTATTGAGGTTTTCCCCATGATTCCATTGAGATAGAGTGTGTCTTAGTGATGATATCATTGATGATGGATGATTACATGTATCCTGATATTAGGTGGATGAATTTTTTTTGTGGAATTTTTTGATCAATCAGACTATTTTAAGACCACATTAAATAGATGTTATTCCCAGATAATGATTATGTCGATCCATTAGAAAATTTCATCCAATTATTTTAGTAGTTGGTGGGTGTATCTTAATGCACTATGGTAATTATGGATAACCAGACCTCCAGGTATAGAATAGTGGGATGATCTGTTCATTAGGAGGTGTCACGATTGGGCTTTAGGAGATGAGTAATGAGATTATTAGAATGACCTACAACAAGATATTGATGGTATGTGAGAAGTGGTTGAGTTTTTCCGTCATATTTTGTTTTATAGAGGATATATCCATGTGAAAAGTGTCCCATGATGTTATTATTGATTGGACTAGTAATGTGATATGGTGGAGATAGGCTTGATAGTGGGAGTGTTTTCTATGACTCTTCGACAAATTTTTTGTATATTGTATCAGATTTGTGGCCACCATGGTTGTGTGGAGATAGTTTTGAATTGATATCCCTTATGGTATCTCATGGTGTGTGTTGTCGAGTATTGTTTTTCTGGATAATGGTTCCAGGAACATGAGTTTTGGGAAGATATTGACTTTAATTTTCAGATTTATAAAAACTAGTTCATTCAATATAGATAATAAAATTACCATTTTTAGTTGCATAGGTGTATTTATTGTATATTAATTTTTTAGAAACAGAAATAGGAGACCAATTTTATCCTCATACCCTTAGGAATACATCATTAGTTTGTACACTTGTTTGTTAATGAATAACTTTATAATTTTGGAAAGTTATTATGTTGTGGTATAATGTTCTTATCAAAGAACTCAACGGTGGTGTTTGATATGGTTATATTCCCTGTTTAAAAATACTCAGGGTTGCTATTTTTGAAGTTGGGGATCATGATTTTCATATATAAAAATCATTATCAGATGTATTTTATATGAGAAATATTGGTTATTCTTGAAATCACATACTTATGGAATTTATGGATGTCCCTTGGTTGGATGAAAGAAATATATTTTGGTGGAATTTCAGGATGATATTCTCAAATGACGATTCACATGGGATTCATTATCATCCTCTAAGATGGGATAAGGCTATTTTGGGGTTTTTGGAGGAATGATAATCTTAGATTTAGCATCCCTGATCAAAGTGGAGGAGAGGGTATGGATTGAAATTCAAATCCTTAGGGGGTTTTAGACCCTCAGTGGTTAGAGGAACTCATTATTGGGTGTGTTATCTTACTCTGTGAGAGTAGATTAGGGGCTACATATTGAGCCTTTTGGGATGTTTTCCTTTCAAGGAGGATAATTTTTGAAGGTGGGGAGGATGTAGCAGTATTGGTTTTCCCATGTGGAGGTATATTCTTGTTCACGGGTTCACAGAGGTCATGGCATGGGCGAAGTGGTTTAGCCGGTGGCCAACAATTAAGCCAATACAAATATTTTATAATTTTTATAATAATAATATTTATTTATTTATAATTATATTATTATTGTTATAAAATATCATTTCATTCATAACATGTATATTTTATATTGGATCCAAATATCATTATTGACATCAATATAGCAGAATTTATATGAGCAATTTTATACCACACTACTAAAGATATTTAATTTTAAATAAAGAAAAAAAAGAACATTAGTAGTGAAAAAATTGCTCTAAACATCAATGTCATTAAAGGGACACTATTACAGATATTTCCCATAATAGCGCACAATAAAGTCCTTTAACAACACTAAAAATCATTGGTTTCATCAATGCAATTAAAGGAGGGGTCCACATTATCATCACTAAAAACTCTGAAAAAGAACCCCTTTATTATCACTAGAAAGAGAATTGATAAAGGCACAACCTACTGTAGTGTTCTATTTGTATAACCACAAAGTGTAGGAAATACATAAAACCATTATGAAAAATATATAATTTAATTTAATTAAATTTTAAATTAGAATAAACGAATAGAAGAATAAATTTCACACTATGAGTGTTATAATTTCATTTACCTACCCAAAAACAATTTAAAAAAATTAATGTTTCATCATATTTTACACTAGAGATCCCCTCTCAAAATTATCTAAGTGTGGTATCAATATCAAAAAACTTCACCCAAACCTCAGAAAAATTGTCTTCTTATATAAGAAAAAAAACTTATATTAGTAAAACCATAAAAAATAACGTAAACATTAATGTAGAATAATACATTAATAAAATGTCAATTTTAAATAAAAAGACACATTTGGGGTAATATCGATCACACTGTACATTGTATTGAGGTGCAGTTGATTCCTATATAGGTTCTGAGCACCCCATAAACAAGGGATGGACATTTCCCAACACTATGTTTTTCCATATTCAATGAGAAATATGTTCTCATTACGATGACGACAGCCAGTATCCACAGAGTTGAATTAACAATTAAGACAAAAGAATTGAAACCTGAAATAAAGAGGAAGAGGATAAAGGTATTTTGTTTATAAGTAATTTAATTAAATAAAATAATTACCTCCAAGGTGAATCTCTCTTTGATGATGCATTTGAAAATAGATCTGATTTGAACCTTCATTGAATTTTAGAGATCAATGATATATCTTCTCTAGAGGTTATCCACACATGTTGTGGAAATATTTGAATGTCACCAAATGTGTCTCTAGGGGATAACATAGAATATCCTAACACTTACATCATCCACCTTCGATATCCTTTTCAACTACTTCCCATGAATTTCTCTAGACCTAGTGGAGGAGGACGTCTCTAATTATTGAGAACATTCTTGGATATGAAGGAACTCTCTATGATCGATGGGAATTCTCCAAATTATTTTTCACAACATGATTGGCTAGCCTGTGCGTTTCCCCCTTGGCTAATTAGAGAATAATGTAATCAGGAATTTAATTCAATAGGTCATCATGAAAAAATATTCATAGGAGGTATTTTATATCCAAGTGAAACCCCCATGTCAAATAATAATATAAATGTTATTATATATGGACATGTGATTAACTTGGATGATACAATGAAATATTATTTATGTCAAATAATATTTGTCATTATGATTTCTCACATGACATGAAACAATATCCTCTGATCCTCCCCAATATTTATTAGGCCTTGAATGATGACCATTTATTTATTAAATAAATAAAACTTCATTATTAACTGATAAATAAATTAATATTATATTTACTAAAATATAAGATGAATATTTATTAAATATTCCAACCACAATATATTCTATTAAAAACAGTGAGGAAATCAAGGAAGTCAGGCATACCTGGATAATTTCTAAACCAAAAATAGGAATAATATTTATTCAACAAGTTATGTAATAAATTATTTAACTGAGATTCCGGATACACTTATTTTGTGACCCTCTAGGGCTCATTGTCAGTGGAATTAGGAAAAGCTACCTAAAGTTCCATGATAGCATCAAGAAACATTCCATGAACCCATATAGAAGGAGGTTAATCCAAAAATGGCATGTCACATCATATGAACACTTACCATATAATATAATCTATTTTTCTCGATAACTCAAATCATGTGGGTTGCATGAAACTGCCATTAACTGTTGAGCTCACTTTCTAATTCCATGACTTCCCATAAATTTAACATTCGTATATAATGCAATGGTCTTGGATTAATTTAAGCTATATTGATTAAATCATAGAGCCTGATAAATTAATTTTTTTATGGATCAAAAGGGATAAATAATTTCTCACATTATTCATTAATACATGACTACTTGTGATGCACCAAATATATCCTACCTTTCTGCAAACATATGTCATCACGGTTTTGAATAATACATCTTTTTGAGTGAGCCATAATACCCATTAAAAATAATCATAATTTCTATGGACCAATACACATTTCTGAAGATAGAAACATCCAATGAAACATATAAATGTATATTTCCCAATGGTGGGTCTTGTTCACATAATATCCTCCTAGACATTACCAAGGGCGTACACCATGAGAAGGTTCCTCAATGTCCTATGAATCTTTACCCCGGATAGCTAGTATCATTTTTCTACATAAAATTATATCATCTGACTATAAAACATATATCTATGAATAATGTCACATCACTTTGGGATTCTCATCATAGAGGGGATCTACTATGTCAATTTAGTATGGCAGCTTCTCTTGAGACGTTATCACATACAATTCCATGAAGAAGAAAAATCTTGAGGTGATAAAGAGTTTCTTAATACTCATCCAATGAATACATGTTTATCCAAATGTAATGAAAAGATGTTGATAATATGTCACCAACTCCAACATACTCCCACTTTCACTAGATAAAACGGTTAAAAAACTTCAATCCACTATCTTCCACAAGATACTCTTGCTTCTACTGTGATAGGCCCTTAGTTGTGGGTTCCTTCACATTCTATTCTATTGATACTCTAATCACTAAAACATTAAAAAATTGATATAAATCACTCAAGAGGTGATAATTAAATAATTGTTTCTTGGTGAAATGATGTTACCATGGATGTTTTTAAAGCGCCACCGATATTGTATTATCACAATACTACGTTATAGTATCATTACTTCTAGTTACCACATCATTCTCTTGGAAAATTTCCAAAAACTGAAGGCATCCACTGCTACATCAGAAGCTTTTTTGTCCTCAGAATCCACTGTAGAATTTGTGAAAACTAGCTTTGTTGATTTCTTTCACCTCATATCTTCTCTATTGAGACAAAAACAAATCATGATTTTAACTTCAGATCATTCTAGTCTATCTAAAAACTATAATCAAAATACCCTTCCATGGAAAGATCATCATCTCCTCCATACACCATGAACATATCCTTAGATCTTCTAGGATACATATGGATTTTATTAAACGATTCCAAATTTCGTTCCCCTAGATTAGCTTTATATGTTCCCACCATGCTCAGTTCATAGGCAACATCAAGTCCAGTAAATAACATGGCATGCATTATAGATCCTATCACTAAATCATATGGGATCGTACTAATTTTATCTTTCTTATATTGTATTATGGGGGAAATTTTCTTAGAAAGATGTAATCCATAAGACACTATAAGACATCCCTTATTGGATTTATCTATACTAAATATCTTTAGTATCTTATCAATATATTTACTTTAACTAAGTCCAACAAGACACATGGATCTATAATGAATGACCTTTATCCCTATAATTTAAGTTACTTTACCTATGTATTTTAGGGATATGTATTTTTTCACTAGTCCTTACCAGATTGTAAAACTGGTATGTCATTCACAATAAGTAGTAGGTCATCAAAATATAATACTATTATAATGACCACATTCCTATTAAATATTTCTAATCACATGGATCATGTTCATTCTTAATGAAACCAAATTCCCTTGTGGCTTCAATGAATCAAATATTCAATTACTCGGATTGTTACTTCAATCCATAAATGGTCCTCTATTACTTGAAAACACTTTGGAATCACCTGGTATCACAAACCATTTTGGTTGTCTCATATAGACATCTTTATTAAGGTTCTCATTACAAAATGCAGTTTTGACATCCATTTTCCAAATCTCATAGTCATGGTAAACTACTATTGAAAATATGATTCAGAGGGATTAAAACATGGAAACTAGATAAAAGGATTCATTTTTGTCAATTACTTGATGTTTTTTAAACCATTTATCCACTAGACTTGTTTTATATTTACATAAATTACTTTCCATGTCCAGTTTCTTCTTGAATAAACATTTAAATCCAATGGTATTTACATCAACTAGATCATCAACTGAAACCCACACATGGTTTTGATACATGGAGTCCATCTGATAATTCATATCTTCTTTCCATATTAAAGATTGTGTTCTATCTACTACCTCATTTAATGATATATCTGCATCATTTTCCCAAAAAATGATTCACCATCCTCAGTGATAAGAAAACTATATCTCTATTGTTCACTTACCTCTCTTATACTGCTATTCAATACTTGTGATTCAAAAACTACTTCATCCATGGGGACCTATAAAACTTGTCCCTGTAAAAACTCCAATGAATCATGAGAATTAACTTCATTGAAGTCAATCTTGATCCCACTATCCTTTTTAAGGATTTTCTCCCTCTCATGAAAGGTATCATTTCTGGAAGAATTCACTTTATTCTCTAAGGAGTGGTATAGGTAGTATCCTTGTGTTTCTTTGGGATACCCTATGAAGATACACCCGATGACCCAGGGTTCTAGTTTATTGTATGAGAAATCCTTTAACAAATGAAACACATCCCTATACATGTGTATGCAATAAAATGGGTTTCTATTTACTTCATATATCTAATGGAATTCTATTTTCCACTTTAGTTGGTACTCTGTTCAATATGTATGTAACAGTTTGTAACGAATATCCCCAAAAGGATAACAGAATATCTTCATGACCCATCATCAACCTTACCATGTACAACAAGGTATGTTTCCTCCTTTCACTAGCACCATTTCACTATGGTGTATAAGGAGGAGTTAGTTGATATTGAATCACAAACTCATATAAAATGTCAATGAAATCTTGGTTAAGATATTCTCTTCCTCGATCTAATCAAAGATTCTTTATATTCATACCGAGATTATTTTCTTCTTCAGTCTTGAATTTGGTGAATTTCTCAAATGAATTTGAGTTATACCTCATCATGTAGATATATCCATACCTACTTAAGTAATTAGTAATATTTACAGTGTAAGAATATCCACGTCTATCTTATACTAAAAATGACCCATAGATGTCATAGTGTACCTATCCTAGAGGCTCTGTGTCCATTTCTCACTATCCACCAAGTTGTGGTTTAGTCATTTTCCTTTATAATCAAGCATGACATATATCATGTGGTTTTATCTTGGAAGAGTCTAAATATCCATCCTGATAGATCTTTGTCATGTGCAACTCATTTACATGAACAAGGCGGTGATACCACAACTGGGTGTTATACGAGTCATGTGAACACGATTCAATATCGATTTCCAACATTTGGTTTCCTTATTTTGATACATACAGACCCTTATTTAAATGAGACATACCATAACATATGTTATCCTTATAATATAAAAAACTTTTATTTTTGAATTTGAAAAAAAAACAACTATATCTAAACAAGATATAGAAATTTTGTTCTGGGTAACACTTGGAACATAATAACATTCATGTAATACCAAAATATGCAATTCATCAAAAATGTTGTAGTCACCACTAGAAAGAGTAGCCAACCTCAAACCATTGGAATCTCATAGATCCAACTCTCCTCTTGAAATGTTATGAAATATTCCTAGTTCCTACATTTGAATATAGTTGTAATCACCAAATGTTGTATATGATACACAATGTGAAGAAATTGAAATATTTCACTTGATAATAGATGCACATTTTTCATCCCCTTACCTCTAGGTGCAGTTCCTCTTCAAATAGACTTACTTTCCACATATAAAACAAGCTAACTCCCTTTCCATTTTCTGCCTCTAGATCTTATTCATCTTGGTCGTATGACGCTCAGGGGATTTGGATTATGTATTAATATTCAGACAATTTTCCTTGTGCTTCCTCTTCCTATTCACTATAAGGATCGTGTGTTTGTTAGGCCCAATGTTCTTATCATGTTGGGGAATCATGGAAATAAGTTCTAATTGGATATTCTCTTTATTTATCATATTTTATTTCAAAATATAATGGGATAAGGCCTTTGGAAGTGATGATTGTATGAGATCTGCATGCAACTCATCTTGAAATTTAATCCCCATGATGTCCAGATGGTCAATGTAGCCAATAAAAATGAATACATGAGGTCCAGATAGCATAGACTCTCTAATATTTGTGGTGAACAAATAATTATAGATCTCATACCTCTATTTTCTTGCATTCTCTTGACAGAGACCCTGAAGGTGATACATCATGATATAAGTATCCATTCCCTTATGTTTTGTTAAGGGATCATTGGTCATGGATGATATCTTGAGGTACTGAACATACGTAGAATCATTCATATGTTTCTCATACATAGGTATCTTCTCATCACTCACCTCATTTCTAGGCACAATGGGTAATGTTTCTTTTAGCACATATATTTTCTCTTAATGGTGAAGGATGACTCGAAGATTCCATTACCACTCTTGATAATTAGTGCTGATGAAAAGGGGTTCCTTCTTGATTATGGATCACAACGACATGTTTGATATCATCTTTATTTATGGTTCTTCCAATAAATGACATTAATTTCTGTACTTTATCTTGATAATGTTAGAAAAAAATAATAAATAAGTATTTAATATTCTCCCACTATTTTAAAAATACACAATAGCCCTCACCATTGGAATTGAAATAACCAGTTTCTTGTAGATTCTATTTTAAAGGATCCATATTTCCCTTCACATTACACCATAATTGGATACTAATGAAATTGGAAAGGTTTCAAGGAGGCATTCTGAATGCCAACTGCATTATCAAGCTTCTCCTTGATCCGTTGAGTGGGCTCCCCAATCTTGAAATCATTAATTTTGGATATCATCATCCTTTGCCTCTCAATTACAATATGTCTGACATTGGAGGTCAACCCTTGATGTAAAATATGTTTTTTCAACCCCAAACATGTGATTAGAATTCCTCGACAATTGAAAGCACCCAAACTATGTCTAGTCAATAACATTGAAATATGGTTCGATTCTAAGAGATGTTCTGGAATGATACGCTGATTTAATATTTTATTGAGATATCTTATCCTATATGAATTAATTTCCATTTATTATCACTTGACAATCTAGTTAATATTATGTGGGATGAGTTTAAGTGATTTAACCATGTATTATATATTATCTGTACATAATCCAATTTATTTTACTTCCATCTCGTACGCTTTGCTAATTCATTAATTACAAGATCGTGAAAAAACATCCATAATGAAAAACTATACAAATAATATAAATAAAATAAATGTTATAATCATGACCTCTTTCTAATGTTTAGTTTATCTAGCAGTTGATAAACTAACCACTAACATAGGGGAGAAAAATATTGAACCAATTATGCTTGAGTTTATAGATTTCCACCTATCCACCATTGTATCTCCATAGAATGGTTACACCTCAGCCCCTAACATGAACCACCTCCAATATCATGGGAGTTCCATCCATTACATATTCTTTTACTCAAAGATAGTTTATGGGTAAAAGGGTTTATAGATAAAATAAATCATGGGCACACAATCCCTATTTATTAATAAAAAGAGGAGACACGCATGATAATGATTTAATTTAATAATAAATTAAAATGGAACGTAATCACATACAATGGTCTGGTCTATGTCATGATCATCCACATGCATGCACAAAATTATGTATTTAATAAAACTAAAATTTTATTCTTTAATAATCCAAATAAAAGATAAATCAATCTTCAATCTATTAGTTAAATCCTTAATTAATCAGTAATTTTATCTTAAACCCTTTATGAATTTTCTCAAGATTCTCAACCATTAGAAATTTTAAAAAAATTAATAAATCTATTTAAAATTAACTGTGTACATAATTGATACCATGGAGGTAACTTGGTGATTACTCGTCCAAAACTACCCAACATGTCTTATACATTTATACACTTAATTATTTGAGAAATGTTGCATGCATGGTGAAATTTAACTATAATACAACTCATACATGATATGCTGATCATTGAACATTACATAGTTATGAATTAAATATTTATATGTACATATATCAAACACCTACCAAATTTATTGTCTTAGATTTACTCCCACAACAATATACTTGTCTCATGGGTTATATAATATAATAGTAAAATTTTTAAATCAACCAAATCTTGAAACAATACATGGTGTGTAGATCTGACTACATGGTGTGTATCATATTCACCTTGTATACTAATTACACGCATAGGGAATTAGTGTGTGAAGCGTACTTTAGAAATCATGGAGTACATGGAGTGTCCAGTGGTCCACACTCCGTGTTGACACCATGTTACAAAATCCATGGTAGGATATGTTGTGTATGGGATACATGGCCTGTTCCTGGCCTAAACGGGACTACACACCATTTCTAGTGGGACACAAGTCATGTATTCTAGCTGAACGTGTACTAGTCTATCCAAGTCAACAAGTGGTGTAATAATTAATTATAATGTGTATCATTAATTGACATGGCTTGAGTAATTGTCAAATCACATCGATGTGTTGAAAACAACTACATGGTTTCTGATTCAGATTACACATCATGTGTGGAAGATTACATGACATGTGACTCATAATACACGACTTATACTACCGTTTTACTTGGATTGCATCATCAGAACCTCCTAATGAGATCCCTGATTTAATTTTAATCATAAATATATTCATTTATGTTAGATATAAGACAAATGATATTGGGGGAATAGATCTCAAAATTATGATTGCATAAATTGTTAAACATGAATTGAAAAACAAAATTATTAATACATAAAAAATCAATTAATTATTTAAAAAATTAAAAATCAAAATAACCTCCCTTTGATACCACTTGTATGTTCTGGGAGTAGGGGAAGAGTGGGACAGACGATACCCAAATTTATGTTTTCCTATACTCAATAATCAATCCGGGATCAATAAGTCAATGAATGAAAGTATCCAAGGAATGGAAACAAGGATTAAGACAACCAAATAGAAATTGAAACCAAGAGAGATAGGATCAACATATTATGTTTTTACTTAATTTAATTAAATTATTGATTTTACTCTAAGGTGATTCTTTTTTCATTGATGCGTTCGACCATAGATCACTAGTGTGACTTAATTTCTTTATAGAGCTCAAGGGTATATCTCCTCTAGTAGTGGTCTACACAATCCCCAGTTTTCTCTATACATCGCCAAATGATTATTTGGGTAATAGTAAGGAAGATCCTTGCACTTTCATCGCCTGCATTCAATCGCCATGAGAAATAAATCCAATGTGTTCCCCTTGAAACACTGGAGGAGGGCCGATATCATTTTTAAGAATGTTTTTGGAGAAGATAGAACTCTATAAAATAGATATAAATTCAACAATTTTATTTTCACAACACGATTGGTTAAGATGTGGTTTTCCACCATGTCTAATTATAGAATAATGTAACAAGAAATTTAATACACTAGGTAATTGGAAAAAAATTCCTAAGAGCGTATATTATTTTATTAACAAAGTAAAACCGCCATGTAAAATAATAACAGGAATGTTATTTTTTATTGAAATGCGATTAACATTGATGTTACAATTATGTATTAATTTAATAAAATAATATTTAATATTATTATTTCTCACTGGACTGAAAAATTTGTTATCCAATACTACTACATATTTATCAAACCTTAAATGTAGACTGTTTATTTATTAAATAAATATAACTCCATTATTTGATGATAAATAAATAAATATTATACATATTAAAATAGAAAATAAATATTTATTTAATATTTAATCTGTAATATATTCTCTTGAATAACTAGTGAAAAAATACATGAGATCAGACATACATGACTAATTATTAAAATACAGGTGATAATAATATTTATTCAACTTGTTAAATAATGAATTATTTAACTATGATTCTGGATACACTTACTGTGTGAACCTCTATACCTTTTTCAAAGTAGAATTTCATGAACCTGCATAACGTCTAATGTTTTCATCTAGAAACATTTCAAGGAACCCATATAAAAATAAATTAATGTGACAACAACATTTTACCTCATACGAATTCTTACCATGTAATATAATCCAGTTTTCCCGATATCTATAATAAAGTGAGTTTAATGCAAGTGCCATTAACCAATCTGCTTGATTTCTCTTTCAATGACATACATAAAATTGAGATTTCCTATAGAACACCTCGGAAATAGATTTATTTAGGGTATATCATTTCCATAAAAGGGATTGAGATATCAACTTCTTTTATGGAATAGAATGGAAAAATTCTTTCTCGCATTATTCATAATGTAGTATTAATCATGACACACCCAACATATCTTACCTCATTGTGAACATATGTTGTCCTGGTTTTCGAAAATACATATAAGTGTGTGAGTTACAATACCCATTAATAACAATCTTAATGTCTAATGACCAATACACAAGTCCCCAGATATGAACATCCAATGACATTTATAAATATGGACTTCCTACCGACGGTTCTCTTTTCATAATATCCTTTTGAACATTACCAAGGGTGTACACTATGAGAGGGTACCTTACAGTCCTATGAGTCTCCACCCCTGATAGCCTATATAATTCATGTCCCTCAAATGATATCACCCAGCTATTGAATATATATCTAATAATAGTGTCATATCACTTCATGTTTCTCATCAATGCATAGAACATCAATTACATTTTGGTGTAACAACAACTCTTGGGACATTACTACATACAATGTCAAGGATAAGAAAAATCATGATGTGATAAAGATTTTCTTAAAATTAATCCAATGAATACATGTTTATCATAATGTACAAAAGATGTTGGTTCTATGGAACCAAATACAATATCCTACATGTCCAAAATGATTTATAGATCATTTTTCTAAAGTATCAAAATAATATGATTGTGTTGGATTAGTTTTTAGTATGTCACTTGTTCTTTTTACTAAAATTACTATCTATTTTAAATAAAATGACAGAAATAGAGTTATATCGGTCACCCCATGCATCAGATTGATGTGTGGATGATTCCTATTTTTCACAAATTACATATTTATCATTGTAATAATATATCAAATACATCCGAGTGTGATTTTATAGTTTTGAGTATGTCACTTATGGTTTTCACAAAAATTTCATTTAAAACCGAAAACACTCACATTGAGTGATACCAATCATATCATGTGTTAGTTTTATATGAGACTTTTTCCTACACATCACAAATGTATTAAGAATAATTGTTCCAAATTATTAAGACAATTTATGTGTGTTTTTATTGTTTCGATTGAGTGAAACTTTTTTTGAATTTAAATTTCAATTTTAAATTGATAACAGACACTTTGAGTTATACCAGTCACATGGTGTGTCATATTGAATTGTTATTGATTTCTACACATCCTAAATGACATATAGAAATTTTTTTAGAAGAATTGTTACAATCTAAATATGTTTTCTTGGTTGTCAGAATGTCATATGTTTTTTTACAAAAATAAAAATCGAGTTTTAATAAAAAGACACACTTATACCCATATCAATCACACCATTTTTCAGATTGATGTGTGGTTTCTTCATAGAAATTAAAAATTACTTATGGATCATTATACTAAGGTAGCAATATAATTTGAATACGTTTTCACAGTTTTAAATATTCCACTTGATTGTTTTAATAATGTTAATGTCAATATTATATAAAAAGGAACAACTGAATTCATTTCGGTAACACCGTGCCTCATATTCAGGTTATAAAGATTACTACATGTTAAAAATTACTCATGTATCTTTTTACTAAACTATGAAAACAATCACAATATGTTTTCTTGGTTTTATTAATGTCACATTTTATTTACTAAATTAATGCAAACTATAAATAAAAATAAACATTATGAGACATTCTGATCACACTGTGTGTTGAATTGAGGTGTGGATTATTTCTAAAAGTCAAAAAACACATATTGGTCATTTTAATAAAGTATCAAAATAATATAAATGTGTTTTCTCAGTTTTTAGTATTTCACAATAGTTTTTTAATTAAAATGTTATTTGGAACTGGACCCATCTACTATCATTCATACAGGTCACATCTTGTGTCGGTTTGATGTGAGACTACTTCCTACATACCCCAATTGACTTAGAAATCATTTTTATAAATTATGAAGAGAATTGGAGGAGATTATCATGTTTTTTAGTGATTAAAATGGTTAGAACGTATTTTTATAGTTCTAAAATGATAATGGATATTTTGAGTCATACTAGTCAAACTAGGGATCAAACTGATGTGTGGTTGCTTCCAACACATAAAAATTACTTATGGATATTTTTTATAATGTATCAAAACAACAATAATTATTTTTAAGCGAATTAATAATTTAAAATGTTTTTTTAACAAAATTACTTTGAATTTTAAATAAAAATAAAAAATGGAGTTATTCGAGTCAAATAACATGTCGGATTGTGGTGGGGATGATTCATATATGTCATAAATGACATATGGGTATTTTTAAAAATGTATAAAAATAATCTAAATCTGTTTTATTTGTTTTCATAATGTCATATTTTCTTTTTAATAAAATTTCATTGGAAACAGAAAACACACATTTTGAGGCATACCTGTCACATCTTGTTCTGATTTGACATGAGACTACTTCTTAAATGTCACAAATGAATTATGAATCATTTTTATAAATTATCCAGATAAGAGAAGATGTTTTTCTTGGTTTTCTTTGAGTGACACTTGTTTTGAACTAAAATGTAAATTTTAAAATGATAATGGACACTGAGTCCCATCAATCACACCATTCACCCGAATTAGGTGTGGTTGATTCATACACATGAAAATCGATGTATGAATCATTTTATTAAATTATAAAAACAATCATTATGTGTTTTCCTAGTTTAGAATATCTCACTAGTTCATTTTATGAAAATTAATGTCAATTTTAAATATAAAGACCCAATTTGAGTCATACCTATCACACCATAGGTCACATTGTGGCGTGATTGATTCCTACACATCAAAAATGACTTAGGAATTGATTTCCTAATCTATCCAACCAATATAAATGGGTTTTCTCAGTTTTGAGTATGTACTAAAGTTTTAATTAGTTTTAAATAAAAAGACACACTTGGAGTCATATCGATCACACCATGCATCAGATTGGGTTATCGTTGATTACTAAACGTCATTAATGAATTATGAATCATTATTATAAAATTTTAAAATAATAAAAATGTTTTTTCTCATATTTTAGTATGTAATGTGTCTTTATTTACTAAAATTAATGGAAATTTAAAAAACTATGCACTCGAAGTCACAACAGCCACACCATGTGTGGGATTGAGGTGTGGTTGATTCCTACATGTCTCAAATAAAATATGGATCATTATTATAATGTATAAAAATAATTAAAATATACAATGTTACCACACATTCCACTTCCCCTATTTTTAGAACTCCCAACACTTCATATTTAATTGATGTTTTTTTTCCAAAAACCATTCTATGTTCATCAAATCAATATGATGTTTTGGGAGTTTGACAAAGAAAGTAAATTGAATAGGACGTAACATTGTATGAATGCGACATGTTACCTCTTTTTGTGTCATATTATAGATAGTTTAGTGAAAAACATGACTTCCCCAATGATTTTTGAAATTAACTATATAAGTATTAGATAAAAATGATAGTGAAATTAACTCAAATATTTTAGATAAAATTATGACAAACTTAATTCAATCATTAGTAGTAATTAAAATTTTCATGATTGTTGAATACATTCTTGATGCATTTCTTTGTTCTCATTTTCTCAGTTGCAGCTTCAAAGACCAATATCGTATGAGGTCATTTCATTATGATATCTTTGAAAACTAACAAAATAATTATGATATTGAAATTATTAGGGACTTAAATAAAAAACAATATAAAATGTTGATAAAATAAACTAAATAAGATTTATGAATTAAGATATTCATGATATATGTGTACATTCATCCATTAGGCATGATGTCCATTCGTTTCTAAAAAAATATAATATCTTATGAATTTTAGGATTTTAAACAGTGAATATATTATTGGAAAAATATAAATACATAACACATTAAAAAATATTTTAAATAAATTAGTAATTATCTTCAAAAAAAACATTTTCATGGATGCTTGTTTATTGATTGTATATGGTATCACTCATAAATTTAAAAACATAACAACAATAATATTTTCTATATTATTATTTCAAACACATCAGAAAAATTGGAAAATATAATTAATTTTTTTTGATATATGTCGTCATAGTGAATTATTTTTTATATATAAACTTATACTTATCCACTATTAGAGGTCGACATGATACCTTTTTTCATGGGCTGTCCGCATGCCATTTTGTCATGATATTTATACAATATCCTACAATAATATAATTCTCAATAAAACATAATATAAAATATATTACATGATATTTATTTATAAAATGTTTGATTTAGATTATTACAAATTGTTCAACGTCATCACATGTGGTTGTTTTGTTGGGTATCCTTACAGTGAATCCAAAAAATTAATAATTGAAGTATCCAAATTAGGCACATTGAGTACCCAATATTTACCAAATGATTAAAAATGAATAAGTAATGAAAGTAATGAAAATATATTTGATATGATTAAATTATATATTTTTAACCCTACATCATTGGTATCAATAATATTCTTTCATCCATAAGTTGGATTTAAAATGTTTTGACCAGTATTCCACTATTTCATCAATTTCTAATTTTCATTCTCTTTGATATGTGGATGATAAAAGACAAATAATCATTCCATATTTATGTTAATGGGGTAATACCTTAAATTGGAATTGATATATCTGCATGAAAAAATATGAAATGTATTTAGTCATAATTAATATAGTATATCAGCTATTGAAAAATAAATCATGAAAATACACCTCATGTATGAATTTACAACTTAGAATCTGAGCCATTCATACATGAGTATTTCATATAAATTCTCTAGATAAATATTTTCAATAATTTTCTTGTCATACCATTTTTCTACAAAAGAAACTATATGAGTACTACCACTTTGTAACTTTGTATCTTCATGAACCTTCAATGTGATTAAATGAGAATATTAAATGGGCATGCTAAAGGAGATTTCTAAAGAACATTAGAATCCATTGGTTGATCCTTTATATGCTTTTTATTCAACATTTCATTTCAACCCCTTCACATTTTCTATATGTAATACCATTCATCGGTTAAAATGATTTTTATAAATAGTTAATGGTTTAGAATTCAAAATAAATTTGATAAGGAATGCCTCCTTGTCGACATGTTTTTTACAAGATCTAACAACCATTATATGAATATTCAAATATCTTGTATAACCATATCAATATATACATCATCAATTGGAACAGGTTGCTCATTGCCTTGCATGTGAGCTACGGTAATCCCAACTCTCACATGTCCTTTTCAAAGTGGCTAATTGTGTAGAGTTTCTTCTTGGATATTGAAGATTTTATTCCTTGCAACAAAGTTATGGTGGGTGTTGATGTATATAAATAATATTCATTTTCACCACGTATAATATAAGTACAAGAACTGTATTAGTATCTTCTTGATTCACATTTCATAGAGAAAATTATGAGAATACTGATTAATACATATATGATATCTCAATAAGGAGAATGGATTCAAAAAATTGGTTGGGGTGTGGAGATATCTTCATGTAGTGGTTGTTCTTGTGTTTTTTCTTCCCTTTTCTCCCCAAATAACATTTCATATAATGTGAAACTGCTAATGAAATTTTTCATCAAATGGCAGCTAATATTTTATCAACTCTTCCACTTATTTGTATTTTTCCTTTGTTATTTTCTTTTCTCAAAATATTTTTGGGGTTTAATCTTAAAACCCACAACTCTAACAAATCCATACATCACTAGCCAGTGATGGCCACCAATAATAGGTTTTCATCCACTACAGGTGATAATGATTCATGTGTCTAATTCAGATAAAAAATATTGTAAAATAAGTAATCATTGTTTTTAAGAGTGATTTAATGATTTTTTTTGTTTTCATACATCCACATGATTCTAAAAATTTCGGTGTGTTTTCATCAATTTTTATCCCATATTAATTACATGTTCTTCCTTCCATACAATATGAAATGAGATGGATGTGGCTTCCGAATTGAATTTATCGATCTATATATAAACAGATGATAATAATTATGTTGTTGTTTCATGTCACATAAATGTATTATAGATGATTTAAACCACATAACATTTTTTTTAATTGAAGTGTACCCCATGTTTTATTTACGGTATGGGTACATTTGTTTTTCTTCCCATTCCTTATTTTTATCACTCAGTTGTTGTTTTGTGAATAAAAAATTCTTAATAAAGCATATTAATATACATATTTTCAAATAATGTATTACCACACACAATTTATAGGAAAAGATATATCCACATCTTGTCAATTAAATTCATCCCACACTTCTTGGCCTATCATGTGTGCATACATGTGTGGTGGGTTCATGTTTACCTTCCATTCTGTATCATTAGGATGATTTTTTGTAAAAATTATGCCAAGACTATGTCCGTCATTCTATCAAGAATTAATTAAAATTTCATATGTGACTCATATAATATAAATGTACTATGTATGGGATTATAATGAGTAATTAAATGTCTAATTATTTTATTTTTTTTAATAACAATGAGGGGATATCATAATGGTACCATAACATCTTCCCAAATCTATGTCATAGGCCTAGACCCATCATGGTTAAATGAATCTACATAAATTAGCATGCACTGTTGAGGGATGAGCATAATGAAACTACTGAATATGGACTTTTCGGGGTTAGTGGGATGGTCATGCACATTCTATAAAACCTAAAATTTGATACCTTTTCTTTTCCACTTTACAATTTCTTCTTACAGTTCCATGAAATGACGATCTTGTTTTTCTATGACATAATTTCATCATCATCTACAATTTCATTAGGTTCGATTACATAAATATATTATTATTCAAGATTCTTAGCAACATAATTTAAATATAGTAGTTGTTCATATGTACTGGGAGAAACAATAGTGTGACAAGGCCATTTTTTCATTAGATTGGTAGCATTATATTGTATATAAGGTCATTATATTTTTTTTGTACGGGGAGTAGTGACCCGTTGTGAAACCTATTGATCCTCATGATTGGGAGCTTCAATTTGTGAAAAAAATAGTTAAAGAAGTGTTTTAGCATTTAATTTATATTATATAAATCCTATAATGAATATATAATAACTTGAAGTCACACAATGTATAGTACAACCAAATATAACCTGATTATTGGGAAAAAAATAATGGTTGAAGGGATTTGACCACTCTATATAGTATCCAAATCCCCTAATTGTGGTGTCCTATGACCTACAAAACCCCATATACATTTGTACCACTATGAAATTATTGTGTAATCCTAACTAAGGGGTCATACTCAATAATATTTTCATCCGACACATTAGTGGTTTTTGTTGATAACATAATAATTTACCACTTTTGGTTTGTGGTATTTGGATTATAAAATCATTCACTACGCATGATACCATTATAAAAATTTTATATTTATAAATCACATACTGAAATCCTATTTCACGAATCCTAATTGTACTATTTTAATAACAATCCTTTTTTCAACCCACATGGATTGAAAAATCAAAACATTAGATGTTTTTAATCAATTTTCCATGTTTTTTAATGATTTCCATGTATGAAATATTATCATTAATGGGATTTATATCGTTATTATGATAAAAATGAATCACATCATCCACAATTGTAACTCCAATATGTTTCATGGTACTACCATCATCGTGTTCATTTTTATAGAATGAATAACCATTAATTACAAAACCATTATAATATTATACATACACACTTGGTCCAACAGATAACCGTTGATTTTTTTTTATAAAATTGAATCTTTATATTCATACAAATCATTAATCTTAAGGTCTCAAATAAAATATATAAACCACTAATTATGTGTATTTGATATCCAGTTTTAAGCCCATGATGGATCAAATGCCAAGAAATTTTTTTTGTTTCAAAATATGGGGAAACATATAAAATAATATAGAAAAAATAAAATTTTGCCTTCTCCTTATCTATAATATTGATTGTGAAAACATCTATTCCCGATGATCCATCACCCAAAATCCTCCAAATGTGATGATATTTTGTTAGACCAATGCTTTCCATACCAGATAGGTAGCCAGTACAAAATTTAATGGCTCCATCAATAATATATTGCTCTATAATCTCTCCATTTGGAAAACATCAATTTTTTACATACCCTTTTGAAATCATCATATACCATTCAATGGGGTACATCCATCTATAACATATAGTACCACATTTCTGAATTCTCTCAACATGTGAATCATCATGCGAACCACCAAATCAATGAATGCGAGTGGGAACAACCATTCCAATTCACA
Source organism: Viscum album (assembly GCA_963277665.1). NCBI lineage: Eukaryota > Viridiplantae > Streptophyta > Magnoliopsida > Santalales > Viscaceae > Viscum > Viscum album. The sequence goes on along the minus strand of OY728143.1, from coordinate 2,076,195,689 downwards.
TAATATGATGACAATTTCATTATCAATAGTGGTACATTTCTTTGGGTTAATAACATTACTGCATATAGAATTGTGGAAAAAAAGATATTGGATAATGTATGATGGAAATTATTGTTAAGACTTCAATGTAAAGAAACTATAATTATATATTGCTCAAAAAATTATAGTCATATGATTTTAGGCCCATTAAAGATAAATTATGTATAGACATGATGTTCTTGATATACTATGAATTCCCCTTTGGAAAATTTTCATAATTATAGTGTTAAAAAACTGATATCTCTTTTTCTTGGAAAGCTTTTAAGTAGATAGAGAACGAAAAGTCGAACGAAAAGTTTATTTTTTACAATTCACTGGAACCCATTAATATTGTATTCCCAAGTCAATAAATTCTATCCTAGCTTTAATTTCATTCTAATTTTTAAAGGGTACATTTAGTTACATTCTAATCATAGTAACATGTGCATTATTTTACATCATTAATAAATTCAAAAAAAAAATCTGACATACATACAATCCTATTATGGTAATTCAAAAAAGATTACCACTTTTTTAACCGGGTTTCTTATGTTTTTTTAAAGGATTACCAAAATCAATGTCCATATCTTTTACTTTCTCAAGCATTTGATCACTAGTAAGTTAGGTTCTTATGAAAAACTTTAAAATGATGTATCCCATGCATGGTATATATTTCATCAGGGTAGAAATCAATGATTTTCCAAAAACATATTATCCAATTGAATATTTCAACCTGGTTTCTTGTGTAACTTGTTTGAAAATGGGACATCATGGAGTTCCTTTAATTCAATATCCTGAGAAATTTACATAACCAAGATATTCATTTATCATCCCTTAAAATATGTATCTCAACATGGAATACTAATTTCCATAAGAATAAAACAACATAACACCTTAATACCACATTAAGTTTATATCATCCATAAATAGATCCAAATAAACATCAATATCATTAAACAAATGTTTTTGTCCAGATAAAAGCATAGAAAACATAATGAATTTTTATTTCATGCATAACCATGGTGAAAAGTTATAATTTACAAACATAACTAGCAATGTACTTTGAGTTATTCTTTGAAAACCAAAAGGATTCCCTCCATCTGTAGATAACGGAAGAAGAAGGTTTCTCGTATTGTTTCCAAAATTTAGGATACTCGTGATCAATACTCATCCGCTATGGACAGTCTACTGGGTGAAGATGTTTCCCATATTTATTTCATATATATATATATATAGGTCATATAAATTTCCTTACATTATCCTCACATCCATATTTCTCCTAAACCTTGTAATGATAGTAAAGTACCTTATAACTTTTGTTTGACACGATTCATCTTTCATGCATTAAGAAAAAATAAAATATTAGAATTATTTAAGTGATTTGTGGTCCTTTTGAAGAAGTATAAATTCATTTGGAAAATAATTTATTATTTCCGAGATCTTACACATAAAATGTAGAACTTGATTTTCTTCATACATTCGGTTAGAGAGATCATTATCTTCTCAAATCATAACATTCAAGAGAGAATTCAATTTTGTAAATGTGGTATCACTCAATACAGTGCAATATTTTAAATTATGAAACTTTTGTATGACCGATTAAGATGTATATTTTGTGTATTAAGCATACAATGGTATATTTTTACAACTCTTTAACTTCTCAAACAATTTAGGATAATCATGATGTCCATATTTAACTAGAATTTTCATTTCCACATTATGATCTTTTTCATCATTCACACATGTAATCAAATCCTCATTAATGCCTTCTTCATTCTCCATATATACAATGATTTTATATGATCCATTAAATGAATTTTTATCCCATTCACTAGTAAAACCCAATTTTCCTTGTGATTAATCAAATATTTATAACATAAATCAATTTCATGATATATCATGTGTTCTTCCAAATCAAATATACTAAATAGTCATGAATCAAAAAACTTGTAAATATTGGAATTCTATTTGAGAAAGTTCATATTGATGATATTTTTCAAACATGATGAACTATTTATATCCATCTTAATTATCTTTTTTCATACTATTACCATCCATCAACTACCAATTTTCATCGACCCTATATTATTTAGTAATTATAATATTTAACAAATAAAATAAATATGAAAAAATGGGAATTTCAAATAAGGGGAACCTAACATTTGAATGTTTAAATTAATTTCATCATGAATTGATGGAAATAGGTAATTGAATTTAAGAATATAATTAATCCACTTGTGGTAGGTGTTATCCACTAAACTCATGCATAATGTTCACCAGTACCTGGGGTATGATGACTACTATTCAGTGTAGTTCAAGCCACATAGGTTCATGTCCATATGAGATGGTGGATATGTCAAAAAAATAACTTTTTTTGGGAGATTTATCTGATGAGGATTAATGTTGTTATTTCATTTTTTACCTAAGAATCATCCCCTTAGAAGATAATTCTAAATCATAGATAATATATAGTTTTGAATGAAATAGTGATTTCAAAAACAGTATCATTAGGAACATGCATAAAATAAAAAATAAAATATGAAATTATAAATATTACATATGATTTAATAGTTATTAATTAAATATAAATATAATTAATATTAAATTGTACAGTTCATAAAAGAAACCCCGTTGTAATATAAAATGCGAGATTCCTTCAGATGTGGAACTTTTCAATTCCTCGATCATTCAACTGGGTAATTAAAATCTCAACACAACTACCCCTAAATTATATTGTGTAAGGAATGAAATCTATATGCAACTCTAGATTTTAATATTTGGTATTGTCTAGATTAATTTGAGTATCCTTTTATAGTCATACAATGACTTATTCTTAGTGTTTAATTTTGGGTAAACTGACTTGGAAGACTGAAAAATGAGGATACAAGAGGAATTAATATGAGTGAATCAATGATGTATTTGGTTAGGTGGAAATCTTCTCAACTAACTATGAACTTTAATTATTAGTATTAGGATGATTCGATACCCAAATAAACATGCTTCACATACCTGATAACAAGTGTAATTCATGATGAAATGTGGATCTTAAGTCACCAAATAAATATTATTTATGTGGTCATCATTTTTATAGTTCGTAGGATATAAATTATTTATTAAAATAACTTTATAAAATGTCTCTCATTTAATGAATTATTTCTAAATACACGTTGAGTGTTATTTAATAATTAAATTTACTATAATCATGGAATTGTTTTTAAAAAATCAATTGAAAATTTGGATTTAATATTTAAAAAATATAAATTATTAATAATTTATCAAATATAAAAAATAATAAAATATATATTAAATTAGAAAAATATTATATTTATACATAATAATTCATATTAAAAAATTTTGATTAAATTTAATTATATAACTGTTATAAAAACATTAAATTATTAATATATTAGTCATTATTCATTCGATAAAATATTTTCCCGAATCTTATTAAAGTCCATTTTAAGAATATAATGGTTAATGTTGGAATGAAAAGAAATTATATATAGTTTATTTTCAATTGGTTATAATTAATTAAATACCTCTAAGATAATGGTTGTAATAATTATGAAGATAAGTTGATAATGTTAAAAAACATATTATATAACACTTATTGATAAATTATTTTTGTTCAAATTTCTTATATTTTATTTATATAATTAGTATGATGAAGAAACATATAATTAATTAATATAAGGATCCAACAATAATATTCATTTTTAAAATTTTTAAAGATGCTAAAAAATATATGTGAATAATATATAATTAAACAATTAATGAGATCTTATTAAAATTTTGGTTAAAAATAAATAAACATATACAAAAAAAAGACATATATTTAGATATATTTATTATTTCTCTCATTTCAATGTTTATATCCATCATATTTTGCGGTATCAATGTAAATCTCACTTCACTAAAATTATATCATTTCATTAAAAATTAGGACATATAATGTTATATTTAATAATTCAATACTATAATTTAACTATAATACATAATTTCATAAAACTAAACAATATTAAAGAAGTAATATATATTTTGAAAATGTTTACGGTTCAACCGATGATGGGAATATGGAACGAATTACTATGTGCCTCATTAGTGCGATCATGTGATCTCATCCCCTTGAAATGTTGGTTATCAAGAATAATAAAAAAATTGCCTTTGGGCCATTCAACGATAGTGATCTAATTCCATCCATGAAATCTAAATACAATATAAATTCAATTAAATTTTACACAATATTCTTCACTTATATGACCATAATGTCAAGAAATATAATTAGTATTGTTATACTAGAGATTTGTTTTAGAAATCCAACTTATATTATTTATGGAAAATAAACTCATTTTAGGGTTAGGTAAACCACAATTAAGTGGTGACACCACATTTTCACATCTCATTAAAAATTAATTATATGTAGTGAAACATTATAGACCTCTAACGTTAATATATAGTCATCCGTTGAAGAAATATTGGATAACAATCGCCTAAGTTATTACAAGGACATTAAAACTCAATTAGAAATCTTCTCTCACACAAGACCACAACACCATCGAATATACATTTATAATATTTATTAAAAATATGATTAATTAATTAATTTTGATTATAGAGAATAAATTAGTCATAATGGATGTATTTCTTACTAAAATTCATAAAAACACTATAATAGATGTAAACATCATATGTATCACCCTATCACACCCTTGAGAAAAAATATAAATGGAGAATAATATTCAATTCCCTATTAATAAATATTTATATTTGATATTGGTGAGAACATAAATTTAAATAAGGGTCATGGATTACATTATGTTTCCCAAGATGAAATTGAAAGCATATAAACTCTTCAAATAACCATTACATAAAAATAACCAATGACCCATCATCCAAACCAAAATTCCATATCTGGTTCCACCAAACCATGTAATCAATTACCCTTATATATCGGTTTCCTAGATTTGACATACTCTTAAAACCTAAAAACATGCATTAAATTATGTTAAATGAATTATACACATTATATACACCGCTAGTCACTTTATACGAGTACAAAAATCCTAGTCTCATTCTATAGAACTTGTTCACTGATATCTCATGGGATTCAAGTGGTGTAGTAAGTTGTGATGAAAGGGTGTGATGTGGTGTAGGGATTCATCACGTACCTTAGATTTAGAGAGGAACAATTCATCATGTAATTCACTGATGTTCGAGATCAATGGATGAGAGAGAAACAATGTGGAATACGATTGGTGATAGCAGCGACGAGAGAGATAGTGTGATAGATGATCAAGTGCAGCGACGAGCGTTGATGAAAGTTTGGAGAGAGTGGTAACGAGAGAGGTGGTGAGTGTTGCGAGAGAGGTGAGAATAGAATGTGTGGAAAGATCGGAAGTTTGAGGGGTAGAAATATTGGTATTACGTCATAAGAATGGTTTTGCATGATCTTCAAGGTGTATTATAGATAAGCCTCTTATTAGGGGTATTTTATAAAATTGTGTAAGTATTTTGTCACCACATTCCAAAAGGATAATATAAATAGTAGTTTTTCCATCCCAAAAATAGAATTCACTGAAAAAACTATTCTTTATTAACCATTTTTTATCACTGAATAAGATATGAAATTATGATCGACAAAGATGCTCTAATAAAACATGTCTTTATCAGTGTTAAAACACTTTTGCTGACAAATATTGTCATTATCAGGGATAAAAAGTGCTAATAATGATCAAATATTAATAATTTATTTATATAATTATATGTGAATGATATATATATATATAATACAAATCACTTATCAATTTTTTTAGAATAAAAAAAAATTAAGCAAGCACATGAATAAAATTATCATTCCATTAGGTATTCCCTCATCCATAGAAAGAAAAAAACATGTTAGAAGACACTATAATCATGATGAGAATCATGAATAAGATCAAAAACCTCATCAGTATACTCCCACTATTACTGTGAGTTCTTTTCCTCTATGAGTGCAATATATTTATCCATAGACATCTCCTACTTTGGGGTGAGATGAGTCCTAGAATACCCACACCATCGTGCTTCAACCTAGTACTCCCGTTTATGTCCTCAACCATAATTTTTTGGATGATGACCCCAACTCCACATCTTAGGCTATTTTTAATCCCCTTTCCTCTCTTCACACCCAAAAAAGATATATATATCTTCTCATTACCCTTAATAGTCTCAATTACAATAGAGGGGATGTCAACTACATTGCAATTCTCAATAATATTTACTGACTTTAATAGATCAAGAACATCCAAAGTATTTAAGGTGGTAACCAACACTATACCCCTATTCTATGATATAGGGGACATATTATCCTTAAACATCCTATTATAAGCATTAATAACATGCTTATGGAATTGATACCTTCCCACTATAGTTTGAATACCATGCTCCAAAACATAGGAATCATAGAAGGGTGCCACTAGAATAACAACATCACCATCATCAGTCTGATTATCATTTACATTGGTAGACATCTAATCCCATAAATCCTTGGAACGTTCAGTATAAGTAGAACTATAAGGATGCTTGACCGCATCTGCAAAGTTGGGAATCTCTAAAATAGAGAAATATACTTCCCGATGACCATTATAGAACGGTTACATCAAAGGATGAAGGTTGACTTAAATAGTAGCCACTCTCACCACTGCTTTAGAGCTAAGATTCATTTTCGAAATAATCAATGGAGTTCCCCTTAATCTTACAAAACATGCATACCATCCTTCTAGAACACTTCTCATAAGTGTTTCCAATTAAATTTCATCCTCTATAGAAATTAAGAGGCTTTACATAAACAACAAATAGATCAAACTTGTTATCATCCACTGTTAACACAATGGACTTAACCAAAGGGGAGCTGAGATCAACATCAAACTGTAGCCTAGAAAAGTGTACAAGAAATTATTTGTTAGTTTATTTATCCATTCTAATGTGATAAAAAATAGCTGATTCCCTTTACCATAGAATTTGAGGGTGACACAAGAACTTACTCAGACCACGAATGCATATCCAATCCTGGGTGATCGATGTTCATGACATGTAAGGGATCAAAATGTGGAGCCTAGTCCAATATCTTGAGGAGATTAGTATTAAACATAAGTAATCCATACACATAAGATATGGATTTCATAAGATTTGATGCAAAAACAATTTTATAGTACCATCTACATAGAGAGGTTATTTTCTATACGTCAAATCACCAACATTCAATAAGACACTTACTAAGTCTATCCAGATTCAAATTTCAGGAAAGCGAAAGATGAGTGATCATTAAATGATTACATCCATTAATAAATTATTATAGAATACGATATGTAGCTTCTATAAATTCTATATATCCTTTTCACATAATGTTCTCAGGTAACAGCCTCACGTGACTACAAATCCCCAAAAAGTCCATTTTGGTTGAAGCCCTAGGTCCACATGGGATTCCGCGACAATGATTAGAGACACCAGTAGAATCCTTTACTGCAGTGACATTAACATCGGTATACAGAAGAACATCACATTTATCCATCATGAACTGAGAGACTTTTTGATCGATCCCCACTATATTCTCCATCGATCTGAGAAGATCATCAATATGATTCTTCATTGGATGACCTGACATAGCACCTGTCGATCTAGTATCCATCCAAGTGTTTAATGAGTAAAAAACCCCTTTATATATATATATAGATAGATATATTAATATAAATATATTAACATTTATTAAATTAAAATAAAGGTCTTTACTATGCATTTGGGGTCTTACGTTAGTGGTAAAGGCTCCCCGTATTCCAACATCAAAATGGGGTTCAAATCTGGGTGGGAGTGAATTTCACATGCAAGAGGTGATGAATCCATGATGCAGGAAGGAGGCGACATAGGCAGTGGTGCCGGAATGACAGAAGAAAATAATGACAATGAAATGATGCAGGCATGTCACCGCACTGGGGCTTTGGGCTAGTTTGTGGGCCTTTGGTCAATGTAATGGGATTCATTTTCCACTAAGAATTTGAGCCAAGTACTAAATAAATAAGGATTGATAGGTGTGATATCCCACGGGGGGGGGGGGGGGTTATGGCCTATGCTTCCATCATGTTTCTGTGGTGTGTGAGTGTTTAATGCAATTGTACCCCAGAGAACATACTAGAATAGCTCATCCATGGATTTGGGAACCCAAAACCATAGCTCCAAATTGTATTTAATAAAAATAAATGTACTAGAGGGAAGAGGATGAAATGTTCAAGTATTTCACCACAACACCGTATCAAAAAAAAATTGGTAATACATTCACATTACGAACATATAGTAGAGATCATCTCCCCCTATGTTTACCCCAACCATGAGATTCCCCCCTTAGTCGGGTGGTGCCCTCTTATCCACTACATAGTTGTATGCACATGTGATACATCATCCATTGTGTCCTCCATAGCCTCATCTTATGATGGATCCTATATAGAATTAATATCCTTCACATCCAAGACATCCAGAGTATCCTCTTATTGAGAAAATGTGAAGTGTATAGTAGGACTATCCAACAAATCCTCACTGCTTGGGGATGCATTATTATCCTTCACCTCCAAGTCCATCCCCCTACGATTAATCACAAGAATCTCCATATTTACTACGATTCAGCAGGGGAAAATCCTATGGTCACAGAATCAAGCATTATCAATGCCTTTAAAATAGTTCAAGTCAAATTTAGGTGTCTTAATAGCATCAAGCATAGAAAAGAATTTTTTGTTATCATTAGTAGTACCCAGAATAGTGGACTCATTTTTAAAGACATCATCTCTTAGAACACTCTCTGTGGAAGTGGGAAAGCTAGGATTAATAGTGTCATCACGGGGATCCTGCTTCTTATCAGTAAACTGTCTAACACTAAACAAATGTCCAACTAAGGAAGCAAACAACTCAATGTATACAATGGGGTCAATAGCCCCATCCACATTCACATTGTTCTGGTCTAGATGCTCAACTCAGACATCCTCCCTAGCTACAGGTGCCTCTTCAATTTGGACATCGACCATGACATAGATGGACCTATATTTATTATGCATCGTAACTTGAAATCCATAAATATAAATAATTTTCTCATTACCCTTACTTCAAACAAAAGCCTCTATATCATGACTTGTTTCCAAGTTCACTTCCTCCTAGATATCTACCTCCCACTCGGATTGGTTCCCTACATCCTCATTAACCACATTAGAAAATGTTTTCTTTAACCCATCCAAATCTGTAGAAAAACTACCAGCAACATCATTAGAGGAAAGAATGACAATAGAAGCTACATACTGAGACTGAGCCTCTTCAAAGAATTTCCATGAACTCTAGTAGAAACCTATAGAATGTCTTTATTCAGGACCCCAACAAACAAGTTTGTTCCCTCCTTCTTGAAATCATGACTTCTCCCCACATGGACATTACTTGTTCACTTACTTTTACACTAATTAGACAAATGTCTTAGGGATTTTTAAATGAGCATTGGAAATTCCTTCAACATTGCTCAAAAGATTGACCAAGGAAAAGACAAGATTCACAGAAGTAATGAAACCACTCATATTGAATAAATAATTAAAGATTAATGTCACGTGAAACAGAAAATATTGTTTCAATCATTTCATGGCTTAGATCAACCTCTATAAGCACATGAGAAAAATGGGCATACCTAGATCACTCTACATCTTTATCAAAATTGATCGAAGTGCCTACTTCTAAAGAAACTTCCAATAGGATCACCAGATGCCCAAAAAACCAAATAAGACCCTTGATTCTGATCCACGTTTGAGTGGGGGAGCTCTAGGTTGTGAAAGGATCAGATAGTATATCCCATTTTCAGAGCACAATAACCCCATGTTTCATAAGAATCAATCTGAAACCCCAGCCAAAATTTTGCAATTCCTTCAATTGAAAGACAATATGGAACATTCTTTTCCCAATAGAGAAAAAACTCCAATCTCTAAATATTTTTATGTGTGTATAAATATATTTATAAATATATTTTTATAATTATATATATTAAAAAAATTATAAATATATGAAATATTTTTTATAATTTTATAATTATTTAAATATATATATATATATAAAATTATATTTATAAATAAATATATTACTAATTATTTTTATATACTTATTAATATATTTATATACGTATATAATTATATTTATTTTTCTTCATATATAAATATAAAATTCAAAATTTTTATAAATGTATTTATTTATTTTTATTACTATTAAAATATGTATATATTTATATATAATTATAATTATAAATAACTATATTTATAAATATTTTATATATTGGTAAATATATATATATAATTATATATATTTATAATGTCGTAAATACACTAAATATATTTATTGGAATTTTATACTTATTTATATATTTAAAATTATAAATATAAATAAATTTTTTTATAAATATTTTCATATGATTATAAATATATATATATATATATATAATTATGTAATTATATATATCTATAAAATTATAATAATCCTATTTAGTGTAATTTTTTAATTATTTCAATATATAATAATTTATTTATAATAATAATTATAAATTAATATAGATATAGATATATAAATATTTATATATAATTATAAATATATTAATATAATTATAAATCAAAATATTTAAAGATATTTCTATATAATTATAAATACATTTATATAATTACAAATCATGTCCTGCAGCAATTTGACATATTTACATAATTATATATATCTATATAAGTATATAAATATATATATTATAAATATAATAACTATATTTATTATTCAAATTTATTCATTATAATTTTATAGTTATTTAAATAAATATAATTATTTATACCAGGAAGGATTCAAAATCTAATGTATTCATCCCAAAAAAATTATTATGAAAATTAAAGCAAAGACAATAAAGTATAAATGTGACACAATCACCACCACACACATAAAATCAGACCCACACCAACCACTAGACAACCAATGAAAAATCCAAAAAAAATGATGATATACCAAGAGTGCAGAAACATTAATTGACCGAAGAACCTAGTTCCCCTCGAAAAATAAATACGGCGCATAAACCCAAAATAAACACCGCAGCAGCCCATCATATATGTGTTAGACGACCGATGCATGTCATTGTTGGTTGCTCTTACCACCATCAAACAATTCCTATGATGTCTAGATCCCCCATCTAAAAGGACATATATGCATATACACAACCCAGGTCCATCGCCAGAAATCACCCGCATACCCAAAACCATTGTTGTCCCTCATGTGCTTTCCAGTTGAGGTCATCGCATACCCGAATCACGAGGTCATTATAGGCTTGCATCCCGACAATCCGTTCCATATTGGATTTATCAATTGTCAGTCCGAACGACCTTCATCTTCCCCTAGTGATGATGTTGTACACCAAGATCTGCCACCGAGAATTTGTCGCCTAGATCTACTCCTTATGCTAGCCACACACAAACATTGGAGTTCAATCAATCCATCAATTGGTCATCTCTCCTCCGAAACCAAAATCCATCTGTAGTTTTCATGTGGCGACCAGCACCAATTCCAGCTGGCCAACACCAATTCCCACTAACCCCCACAGCATCGAGCCCTTGGACACTAGGATCCCATGATCCCAAAAACCATATCCACCTCTTACACCAAGCTCATTGATCACCTATTAATGAACTGACACATTCAGATTCCAAAAAGTGGTTAACGAAACCCTCGAAGTAGGACTCCTTACACCCCTTCAGCCGCCTAGTTAACACCCCACTAGCATGGTCCCATATAGTCCACAATATGAAATCCCCAAACGATGGGGTCATTAGTGTGAGAGGATCAAATGAATGATGGTCCATAATAAGTACATCCTTGATTGGTTCATTAGTTTCAAGATCAGTAACCTCAGATTTAGGTACTAATATGTCAGTAGATTGATACCCACGATTGCATGCCACAAACATCTCATTATTCCGAACGAATTCTTCCTCATCAACAGGTCTTGAGAATGAGAGAAACATATTACAAATGAAATACATGGATTTGAGAGATTTGAACTCTCCATTGATGAGATAGAAACTCCCCATCCAACCCCATATATATTTATTTATATGGATAATTAAAAATAAATATATTTAAAATGTATTTAAATATTAATATAATAATAAACATAATAAACATAATAATTTAATATTTATGTATATTTATAGTAATTTTGTAAATATTTATCAGAACAGAAAAAAGGTCATCGGTAAAACATAAATGAAATGTATTGATCATTAAAAATGTGTCATCACATATATGGAAGGATGAATATTAAGGGCGAAAATGTGTAAGTGAACATTAATGATCCATGAATACATAACATATGCATGTGACACTATAAGAATAGGTAATAATATCATTAGGAACATAGTAAACCACAATTGTGTCCACAAATAAACTTCTAATCATATAGTGTCACTTATACTCATGCATCAGCATTTGAACATAAATAACAATAATCATGTCCAAAAATAACAACATTATCTCATGATATATTTATATATATATATGTTTGTATATATACATATGTATTTATAAATATGTGTGAATTAACCTAATTTGTTGGAGTCAAATATTTATTTAAATATATATATATACATATATATAATTATAATTATAATTACAATAATAAACAAATATATTTAAAAAATATTTATAAATAATTAAAAAATTATAATTATAAATATTATTAATATATTTATTATTTAAAAAATATTATATTTTTATAATTATAAATAAATTTATATATATAAATTGATAAATACTATTTTTAAAACCTTATATATATATGTATTGGAATTATTAAAAAATATATATTTATATATTATATTTATATTCTCTACAAACATGAATTTTTTAATTATTGTATATAAATAAACAATATATTTTAATATAAATATAATAATTTATATTTTAATATTATTTTTTAAAAAAAATATTTTATCAGTGCTAAGATTAGATAACAGAAAGATAAACATCTATCAGCCTTAAAAAAGTACTGATAAAATTATATCCTTTATCAGCACCTTATTTAGCACGGATTGATGTTACAATTATCATCCCTTTTATGTAGTGCTAAAAGAAGTTCCCCCTTTATCAGCACTTTCTATTTAGCACTGATAAAATCAAGAAGTACATATTCTTATATTTGTGGTAGTTCCAATACGTAACAAAATTATGACTCGTGGTATTACTCCTAGGGCCCATGAAATAGGTCCTCCCATGTACCACTGTTTTTATAGGGCCAATGCGTCTGGTCTATACATTGGATGGTAGGTATTCCCTCTATCATGTATCACCCTATGTGTGTCTATAGAATATGAAGAGTATATATTGTTGTTAGTTTTCTATGAATCATCTCATAGACTATAATTTTATATTTTATTTTAGGTTAGAGGGGGTTGGAACCTTGTTTTGGACACCCCCTCATACTAGTGTTAATTGGGAATTGAACATTATCTCATATTTATGGAGTTAGTTATCCCTTGATCACATGTAGTTTAGGTCATATATGCTATGTTATTTTCTTATATGTCTTTTCATTGTGAGATATATCCATTATATCGGTGGTGATAGGTTTATTACTCCATTAGAGGTTTTGGGAGTGTAATTTAGCCATCATCAACATGATAGTTTATTTGGTGCTCAATAAGCTGTGAGAAAACCCTCATGAAGAAGGAGATAATACTCATCTCAATCACTCATGACCCTTATCATTTCATGAGTTCCCAACATTGACCAAACCCCATGTATGATGGCTCATATGTGAAGTACATGTCAAGGCCATGGTGCTGAGGTTCTCTATATTACAAGTAATGTTTATCAGATATGTCTGACTGTTCAACCTTTATAAAATATATGTGGGGAGGTTGGTGATCATTAAATATCTTATCATCAATGAGCCATCACGGTTGATACCTTATTGATTAAATCCCCTGGTTATGAATTTTTTACTTTGGAATGTCATTTCACTTAGGCAGTTATTCACGATTTGATCTCACATGAGGAAGATGTATAAGGATGTGTTTTCTATTAAGGCTAAGGAGTAGGCATGTACCTTCCCCTAATTTTTGGGGTTGTTTGTGGAGTTCTCATTTTGAAAAATGAGTGGATCCATTGGGAATCCTATGATTTATTTTTTTTGATAGGTTTATTTTTTGGACCCTATTTGATTGAATAGTTAAATTATTTGGTAATCATTATTCAACCATGATATATGGGTTGAGGGAATTCGGAAATAGAGTAGAAACATTCTTCTTGTTTGGATTTCTCGCCCTTTTATTTGAGATGGGTGGATGTATAGTTCATCAATTAATTGGGTTCTAAATAGCCATCTGATACCCCATTCAGTTTTCAGTGTGTCCTAATGGGTATATTTATACTCACCCTTGTATATTACTTGTGTCAACACATGTTGGGTCTATGATGATACTTTTATGGTTGATGAAAATATAAGTTGTTGAGGAGATGGTGGAGCTAACACAGCTATATAAGCTCATAGAGCTAGTGTGGTATAAATTTAGTGGAGCTGGTGCGATTCATATCTTGACAATCCATTATAGTGTTAGAATGACATAATGTCCCCCTTCCTTCTCATATTCTCAAGGACAGTGTGACATATTAGGGAATTGAGTCTTATTTTTTCACTATTTTTTCTATCACTTATATTGAATTATTTGAGATTATCAATAGATATATGCATAAATATATTCTTTTCAGGTATGGATATAAATCTTACATGGTTTTCAGTAAATTTTACATGATGATGTTATATTTTAGATGCAGGTTGTATAGGCTAAGGATTCCAATTTGTGTATTATGCCCTCTAAGTACTATTAATTATTCCATGGACACTTGGAGACTAGATTAAGGAGGAACACATGGCCTATTATTTTTGTAGATGAATACTTTAATGGGGTTGGTCAATCTTTTTTGTAGAGGATCCCTACCATGCCACATTTTATTTTTTCTCTTCTCTCTTACGTGGCTAAAAACATCTGCTTTTCCAAGTACACTATAACTTTTATTACATCAATGTAATAGTTCCATGAGACAATACTTTCAATATGTAATATTTGGGATATAGTATTCCCCTACAGATTTATTCATTTGATATCTATGTTCTTTTGTAGAGTGCATATTGATGATACTTAATGCATAAGAACTTTTTTTTTCTAGTTATGTTTTATACAAAATGATTGTGTATTCTATTCCATTATTGAATGGGAATATTTTTAAGGTTTATATTGTCTCATGTTTGAAAATCCTTCCATTCTACCATTATTCATTACCTAGAGATAAATTTTGAATGTTTAGATTTCTCTGTTTTCTTATTCTTTTAATGAAATTGTTGGCTTATTCGAGGAAATGTATGGAATTTACTTGTTCTTTTTAATACTAGTGGCATTAAAGTAGTCATATTTAAATTCCAATGTAGATTATATATTTCTCAATGAAATCATTATTGGATGTTTTGAATTATTATTTTCTTGATATCAATAGTGGTGACAACAATTTCTCATTATCATGACATCAAAGACATTATATTCAAAATTA
Organism: Viscum album; assembly: GCA_963277665.1. NCBI lineage: Eukaryota > Viridiplantae > Streptophyta > Magnoliopsida > Santalales > Viscaceae > Viscum > Viscum album. The sequence continues at coordinate 2,076,180,053 of OY728143.1, read as the reverse complement.
GAATAATGAAAACAATATCCATAGAAAAATTTTCTTATGAGAGATGGAGGATATGGTCTCATTCATCACTATCGACTCCCTTGTGTTTCAATGTTTAGATAGCTACTCACCTCTTCCTAGTAAGACATGGTGTGCCTGAAATTGAAAACAATTATACATTATAGGATGGAATACCTTTTTGAAATCATTCCTCCACATGTCTCCAACCTTCATGAAACTCTATTTTTGTATATTTTTTATTAGAGATTGAGATGTTTTTTGATGCCTCGTATTTCGTTTAATTGTGGATACATATTTTCATGTGACCAGGATATTATTAATAACACATAAATCACAATCATTTGATATACATTTGTCTTGATCCATTTTTTTATTACTTTCGATGTATCAACATAATAACTAGTTCAACTTTTACCCATGAATCGAGTTATTTGTTCATTCATAGTTTTTACAACATCTTATCCTTTATTTTGTATTTCCAACAATTTTATAACATTTAAACTTTAACATGATAACATATTTTTATGATAAATTGATTTTATTTTAGAGTTCAACATATTTCTTGAAGATAACACCTCTTCATTAAGGAATTATACCATATTATATCTCATTTTACATAAGTATTAATTTCATTAGTCACCTTATAATTCTCTTCATTGTTTAGATATAAATTCACAACATCTAAATCCTCCAAAAAAATTGATTAAAGATCTTGGTCTATTTCTATTAAATCGATCATAAGTTCTACATCATCCAAATATTCCAAATTTTATCTCAATAATCTATTATTATTTTTGTTGTTCATTCATTAAAATTTGAACTCTTCAATAACCCCTCATATATTTCCTCGGGATGAACTATGTGTTCTAGTTGATTGTATTATTTATTTTTGGATAATCCTATCTCAATTAATACCATCATCCCATATTTATTATTATATTTAAATTCTATTTCGTATTCTTCTAGATACTAACTATTATCATAATTTTAATTTATAATGAAGCTCTTTGAAATCTCATTAATATGTATTTATTGATTTGAAATATCATTTATGAGGGGACCACCTTTATGAATTCAACCTGATTTCTTCCACACATCCATCATCATCCTTGGACATCATGATTCAATATAAGATCATAGACATCCATTGAGTTATGTTCTTGGTTAATCTACTATTGAAGTATCATTATATTGGATAATGATATTTTTAACTAGTATATGTAGAGTCTTAGTGGTGTTCTAGAGGTTTAGGATTTGAAAGAGAGGAAAATGGGGGTATCTGGAACATTTTTCATGGTTGGTGCATGGATTGCACTAATTGTTCCCCTTAACCATGATTCTTGGAGATGTGGATAAGAGTTTGTGAAAACAAGAGTTTGGACCTTCCAAACCATATAGAATTAAATTGATCCAATGTGCATCGTATTGATATACTTTGTTAAACTGTGTAGGCTTACCTGGAAAATAAGTGGTCGGGCCCCCTCTTGGGCAGAGGGTGGTGCATGATTGGTGCATGGTTCATCCAACAATGTAGCCAAACTTTTCACCTCATTAAAGTGGGAGAAATTTAACATTCCCCCATCATTCAGTAATAAATATTTCTTGATTGTATCTCATGTTATTCCTCTAATATAAAGTGTGATGATCCAAAATCCACCAAGCGTCTGAAGGGTCGATCTCCGTTATTTCTAAGTTGTTTAAAGAACTGATGGTTGTGAATCAAATATCCAAGTGATTCTAACACTCATCATCCTTGATTTTTTCTATGGTAGGCCACGTTTAGTTTCTCCCCTTATTCATAAGCCCTAAATCCTCTTTTTTCTAGATGGTAATAGGTGGGTATTCATATGGTGTTAAAATCTTATTCAATAGATAAGTTTAAGCATGCATTCATCTTTGAAATCATGGTATGTGGACTACAAGTTATGTCCCATAGTCTTGATGATGGTTTATGTTAATGTTGTTATCCTATTAATTACTTATTATTTTTTTGATGCAGATGATGAGAAATGATAAATTGTTATGTTAGGTGATAAATTGAACCCCTCAAGATCCCTGTGGGATGCATTGATGATGTTTGGACCTGGAAGGAAGTCACTAAGGGAATGTTGTATTCATGAACATGGGTTTGCGAATGTGACTGTGAATTTTAATTGTCTATGAAATAAAACCTATTATAGTTATGTTTAGCATGTTAACATTGATTCATGAAATAAAAGCTATCGTATTTTTGTTTAATTATTTAACATTAATCATGAAATTAAATTTATGATATTGTGTTTAATTTGTAAGATGGAATAATGGGGATTTTGGTATAATGTTAATGTTTTAATGACTCATGATTTGTATATAAGAGATGTGTTAATGGATTAATACATGAATATAATTTAAGTGTTGAATGAAATATGAATTATAAATTTTATGTGTGTTCAATGAGTATGATTTATGAATTTGTATATGTGGGAAATGATTAAAGATGAATGAGAACTTGTATTGGTTGTATGTGTGGGGTATCAAATATGATGATTTATTCCCATGGGTTACGTAAGAATATAGATCATAACACCACCCCCTTTAATGCATGGGTTAGGGAGTAATACTAATGCTCTATGCCACTAATAGTTGCATATGATGAGACTACCTCGAATGAGGCTCTAAGGAAATTGTTATGGTTTTTTTATGAAATGTTTTCTATAGTGATGTAGAGAACATGATTATTCCCATTATGAATTCTTTATATTTCTAGAATATACCAATGTGAATTTGAAAAAAATGCCTAACAATGGAAAAAATGATGAAAATTGTTTAAGTCAACCTTGTTAACTAAAAAAACCCGGTTTACCTTTTATTTCATATCATTTTTTATTTAGTACTAGAATACACAATCTACTATGAATGGATATTATATTGACACCATTTGTGTTGGACTACTAATTTGTACTCAAACCCTTCTCAGGCTACAATTGGGAACCTGTGTAGACATTGTTCTTGTGGGTCTGGACATAGGAAAATCCACTTTTCTATATGGTTGATTTGGGAATCGGATTTTCAAGGATGATGGATTCGATCATGGAGTATGACCCATTTTGGTGATTAATAATTTTGTATTTACTTTTTTGTTTCCTTTAAATTGTAATTGTATGACACTACGTAGCATATTTACTATTCGGTTTTGGGCTTATACACAATTTGGGGAAATTCGTGGTAATTCATGTTCATTGGTTATATAATAAATTTTTTTTATTATTGTTATATACCATGGATTAATTTGATAAATAGGGTATCATTTTCCCACATAAAACATTAGACCCTCACTAATAGTCTATAGCCTATGAAATATGGGGAGGCATGCCTGAGGTCATGTGGAAAAGAAGATTGGGGAACCATATATAGTGGATACTGAGATGGGGACCATAAAATGTGGTATCAGAGAAGGTTATTTTCTTTTATTATTTTATTTGGGAAGGTAGACAAGTGATATGGACGTGTCAACCATTGGTAATAATATTGTTCATGGGAGTTTCTAAACTATATATAAAATAAAACCTAAGTACTCATAGTGGGATTCATGTTCTAGATTTGTGTTGTTATGATTAAATGGTATTTCCACATTGGGTGATGCAATTATTGTGTGAAGTGACTAATTTATTCTATTTTAGATCATGACAGAAATATAATGTGTTATTTCATACATTCATCAGTATAGGATCCTTGGGATATATTTCACATGCATCATGGTAGGCACACACGAGAAAGACATACCAGATATAAGGGATGGAATGTTTTCCTTTAAATGAAATATGAAAGAGAAAGTGTCTACACATGATGATGAAAATTGGTATATGGGATGAATTTAATTAAATAGTTAAGGAATAACACCTCATGATGAGTCATACAAAGGATAATTTTTTTTTGTGTTCAGTTGTAATAGATAGAAAGGGTTCTAAACCAAAAATATTGGTCTCGTTAATGTGTAAGTAGATAAAATGAGTGTTTAATAAAGTGTTTCAAATATCTGAGTTGGTTTTCCCAAGATGAATATGGCCTATGGTAGGGATGGTTGAGGGTAGTGATAGATATGTGATCATATCTATTTTCATAGTATATGATCAATGATCCATTTATGGCTTGATGAGATCCTTATTTTTTCAATACTATGGATGTTTTATGTTATGTGTTCTGAGATTGGAATTTCAAATTATAGAGAGATGTTACCATGATGGCGTGTGACCATCGGGATACATGAGGATTTACCCAAGAAAGATCCACTGGTAGAAGATAATGAAGCCATATTGGTCTAGGATAACTGAGAGGAGGATCAATTTTGTGATAAAGTTTCATATTTTTTATGGAAAAAGACCCATGGTGGGAAATTCTGGGTAGGTTTGATCTGACCAGAGAGTTTCAGTTAGAGATCCCTCTAAAATTTTTTAATGAGAGTGGAACTGAGGTAGAATATTTCTAGATAGTATCCATATAGATGATTTTGACTACTTCGATTATCCTATAGGGAATAGATTCATGTTTTCATATTATATGTTGTGGGGATAGACAAAGCGCTAGTGGAATATTCTGTTTCAGAATCAGAAGGATGATGGTATCCTCAAGAAAGGATTCCAAGAAATAATTTTGGAACATTTATACCTATATACATTAAAACAATAAAAGGATATGATATTTATGAGGCTAAACCAAGATACTGTGTTAGTGATGGATTATGATGGATATTTCACTAACTTACAACACATTGTTTTAGTTCTCCCAAAGGATGAGGTCGCTATGGTGAGACATTACCAGGACATACTTAGACACGAATTCATGTCCCAAGTTAATACCACTATTTTAAATAGGTTTGCTGAGGTGGTGCATCACTACCTTATTTCATAAGGGAACATAAAGAAGGATTCTATTGGTGTGAATGTTGTTATAGTTAGATAGTCCAATGGTTTTACTTACAATGGTTTGAAATATCTTTTTGAGAGTCTTCACCCAGGTGGTGTTGTGAAAGTCGGTTAGAGAAGAGGACCAATCTCTTAAGGTAGTGACTGGGTTTTTTATATCAGTGTGGAAGGACAGAACACATGTGGGGTCAATGCTGTATAGATGGCCAGTTTAGTTCTTTTCATGTTGCATGATGTGGAATATGAAGAGGTTCTATAGGAACTCTATATAGCTAGACACTGATAGAGGATCAGTGTTGATCTAGAGTGATGGTAGAAGTTTGGTTTTTTCAAACCATAAATGCAGTTGCAGTTCTACTGGTCATACCAGTCAAGGTGGTGAAAATTGTACTCCAGGATGATAGAATCCATCTCAATAGGGTATTATAGCACTAGGAACTCAAGATGATTTCCATGGTACGGGCGAATGTTATCTTCATGTAGTTCGGTTACTGTCTAGATGTTGTGAGGCTAGACCATTAAAAATTCATTGTACAATTCTTGTAGATTACACACATTCTAGAACATTATTTGATACAAGTTCCTGACATTAATTTATGAATTATCAACTACTAAATGTGTTGGGGGTATATGTTTACCATATGTGTGGGATTATATCAGTTGATACACCACCAGGGGTATGATAAAAAATACGTGACAATGTAAGGAGTGTGCTCTTAAGGATGGTAGGTATCGTTTCCAGTGGGACTTTTTTATGCAGATGATGTATGGTTTTGAATTATGTGTGGATATAGATTGGATGGTGTTCTAACAAGACCATATTAGATGATAACATCGTAGGGTTATGTTCATGTCCATTGATGGTGACACTTATTTTAACCATGGGAATGAGATATCTAGGTAGGTTCTGAAGGGAATTTGTGTCAGCTGCTTGGTGATATCACACCCCAAGAGGGATGTCTTGGGTTTTATGACTGGAAATGGATCATCTTTACATCATTATAATATAGGATTTATTTTAGGGTGTATTTCCTAAGGACTTATTGAGGTTTACACCTCAGAGAGATGTTGAGTTACGTTAGAGTTACTCTCGGGAGAAGAACCAGTTTAGTCATCCATATTTAATGTCTCTAAAAGAATTTCGAGAACATAAAAATAAGTTGGAGGATTTGGATAACAAGGTGTTTATTCATCCATGTATGTCACCTTGGGGATCTCATGTTTATTTCTAAGAATGGTAATTGAACATTGTTGTTGTGTTTCAATTATCAACGGTTGATTTGGATTACGGTTATGAACTGATATGATCTTCCATGAATTTATTATCTTTTTTACAAGTGGAGAGGCACCATTATTTTCGCCAAGATTAAATTTAAATTGCGTTATCATCATATGAGTATCAGACCTTCTGATATATGGAAAATTAAATTTAGGATAATGTATAAATTTTAGGTGTTTTTTTGTGATGTCGCATGGGTGGACCAATATGACTGTGGTGTTTATAGCTCGGATGAACCAAATCATTCACCCATAACAATATCAATCAGTATTTGCTTTTTTGGATGATATCTAAGTGCAGTCCAAGAATCTTGAAAAAGATTTTGAACATCTTGACATCATCCTGAGTACAGTAAGAGAGCATAGGTTATATGCCAAGCTATCCAAATGTCATTTATATATAGATAGGGTACATTTTATTGGCCACATCGTCACTAATGTAGGTTTTTTGGTGGATACCAAGAAAGCATAGGGAAGTGCATCTTGGGAGCATCCCATGAATATTTTTGATATCTGTATATTTTTTTGTTTCCTAAGGCTACTATCGAGGGTATATTAAATAATTTTCCTATTTATCAGCACCAATCTTGGGCTTGACCATGAAGGGAATCATGTTTCTACAGTCTAGGGATTGCGAGGATGATTTCCATGATTTAAAGAATATGTTTACAATAACCACAATTTTTATCTATCATGCACTAGGTATGATGCATACCTTTTTATTTGATGCATCCGGTTTTGGTATTGGAGAATAGTTGATGTTGAATAATCGGGTTTTGGTATATTTCTCGTGTTTGTCGAAGTGAAATTAAACAAATTACCATACACATGATATTTAATTTTACTTGGTGGTTAATAATTTAATGTGTTGGTGGAATTACTGGTTGGGGTAATAGTTTACTATGTATAATGATTGTAAAATCCTTATGTAATATTCTCCTACTTCAATTTGAATATTTGGCAGTGATGATGGGTTATGTACTTGTAGAACTTTGTTTTTGAGATGGTATACATGTTGGGAAATTGGAAAAGTGTTAAGGATTATTTGAGACTGATGAATCAAAATTAGGATGTTCCGGAATCATGTTCTGAGAGGAGGATTATGACATTGGTTGCAGAGATACACCTTGGGGTACAATATAGAAAATAGAAAATGACCATTTCATCCTTAACAGTTGATTCCACGATTTTGTGCTATATCATGTAGAGGCATTATGTGGATCTAGATATTGTCTTTTAGGTAAGGACTTGAAGGTGGGGAATCACCTTCTGATAGAAATTTTTGTCATGATGAGATTATTTTTTGTTCAAGGCCGTGTTTTTGTGCCAATATTTACAAAAGATGAGTTGATGTGCGAGTTCCATGACTCAACATAGGAATTGAAACCTAGTTTATATAAAATTTATCATGATAATCACAAATAGTATTGGTGGAATGGGATGAAGAAATATGTTATAGATTTCGAGACATGAAGCTATACCTTTTATCTGGTGTATACTAAGCATTGGCGACTGGGGTTTTTCTTATAATGAATTCCAATTCCATAATGGAAACGGGATAATGTGAAGATAGATTTTTTTGGATTGTCTTCCTAGGAATCAATAGAAGAATTATGTAATTCGTGATGTTGTGGATCGATTGAAAAATGTGCCACATTTATTACCAATTAAATATACCTTACCTGTTGATATGTATGTTGAGTTATATATTTGGGAGATAGTATAGTTTCACGAGGTAGTATGGAATACAGTTTCAAAAAATGTTCCATGTTTTACGTCACACATTTTGAAAGGGTTTTAGAAGTTGATTGGTCCAAAAGAGCTTTGAGTGTGGAATACCACTCACAGAAATACATATAGTCAGACCATAATATTCAAGTTTTAAAGGACATGTTGATGAAATGTGTCCTAGACATTGGAGATTTATAGGATAAGCACTTATAAATCGTTGAATTTTCCAAAAAAATAGTTAGATTGAAATTATTCTAATGACACACTATGCTAAACTATATAGGAGCCCATGTAGATCACCATTATATTGGATGGAGGCTAGGGAATTAGAGTTTTTGAGAATGAGTCTCCTGAAGAAGACATCAAAGAAAGTTCAGTTGATTTCAAAGAAGATGGAAATAGCTCTGAGAATCTAGATGCCATGTTTGGGTCGACACACTCATCCTGAAGAGTTTTTTATCGGTGAACATGTGTCCCATTTCCTATCTCTAGTTATAGGATACTATTAGATTCAAAAATAGTGTATGTTGGTTCCCATGTATGTAGTGTTGTTTGATATAGTGGAGAGGAAAACCATACATATTGGATCTTCCATAAAGTTATAGTGGCATGAATGATGCTTTTAATGTGTCATATATTCTATAGTTTCACCATATCCCATATCATGTGATTAATGTTAAATAATTTGATCTTTAGTTTGATTCATTCTTTGAGGAGCACCCCATTCGTGTTATGGATCGTAGTGAGAATGTCTTATGAGGAAAGGTTCTTCCTTTGGTTTGAGTGTTATGGAATCATGGTAATGTTACAAAATTTATTGGGAGAGGGATATCGACATACATGCTATGTGGAATGATCTATCTACTTCAAAAACTCAAATATTATTGGGAGAGTATCTCGAGGATGAGTTATTAAAAGGTGGGGATATTGTAAGATCCTATAATTCAACTGATCTATGTTTTTGTTTAATTTCAGGCTTATTTCAAATTATTTTGGTTATTGAAATTTTTATTAGGTGTACTAGGAGTTCAAGGGGTGTTATAGGGGTCTGGGTAACGAATGAATGGAATATGGGTCCATCTAGTGCATGCCGCATGGTTGGTACATGGTTAGTAGTAACCATGAACCTTAATCATAATTTCATAGATAGGAAATTCATGGTTGGTAAAAACAATCCTAGGGAGGATCCAAACCTTTCATAATCGGAAAAATAAAATTTGTATGGTTACAAAACTATTTTTAAAACCACATGGGCTTCCTAGGAATACATGTGTCCATACCCCCTATTGGGAAAAGGGTGACCCTTGGTTAGTGCACTGTTTGTTCAACCATGAATCAAAACCATGTGCCTCATTAAAGTGGGGGAAATTTACAATTTTTTCCCTCATGATTTAAGAATCCTCACTTGTTTTTCACCATTTATCTTCTTCCAATAGAAAGACTAAAGAACCAAAATCCCCAAAGATTCTCAAGCGCTGATCTCCCTCATTTCTAAATCATTTTGAGAACAGTTTGGTTACGAATTTATGGTCTAGGTGAGTCTAACACTCAACTTACAACATTTATTTAGGTTAGGAATTGTATAGTTAATACTCTTATTCCAAATTCTTAGAACCCTCTTTTCCAACAGATCTTCATTTGGGGCTTCAAAGGGTGTTCAAATATGAATCAAAGTCTATGGTTATGTTGGGTTTCATACTCATAATCATGGTAGGTGGTCTAAAATTTATATCCTATAGTGTTTATGATGGTTAATATATATGTGTTTGTGCTATTGGTTCCTTGTTTTTTTTATTTTTATTTAAATAGAGATAAAATTTATATTAGTTTGTTAAGTGAAGAATTGAACCAAACATGATCCCTTTGGATTCATTATGGATGATTAGGCCGAGAAAGATTTATCATGGGGGTGTGCCTTATTCATGAACACGAGATTGAGTATTGAATGTAAATTTGAACGTTCTATGAGACAAAACCTAGTATAGTAATGTTAATCATGTCAACATAGGTTTATGGATGAAACTATATGAAATTTGTATTTCCTTTTTTAACATGAATCATGAAATGAAATTGAAAAAATTGTGTTTAATTGATAACCTGGAATATGGTGGAGTTTGGTACCATGTTGATTTGTTAATTAGTCATGAGTTGTAAATGGTAAGTGCGTTAATGGGTTAAGTCATGATGTTGATTTATGTGTGGAAAGAACAAAGAGATTTAAATTGAATGTGTAATCAATGTGTATGATTTTTGAATTGGTATATGTCGTAAATGATTAAAAAATTATGTGAACATGGTTTGCTGATATGTGTGGGGTATTGTAATTGAGTTTGTATACCCATGAGTTGGGTATGAATGAAGAAATAAACGGAATACCCTTTAATGCATGGTTAAGGGAGTCGAACTGAGGCTCTAGGGCCCCAACAGTTTCATGTGGTGAGACAACCTGGAATGATGCTCTGAGGTTGGTGTTATGCTTTTTTTTTGAATTTTTCCCCTAATGATACATTAAACATGATTATTCCCCATATGCAATTTTTATATTTTGGGCATATGCTGAAGTGAAATTTATGAAAATTCCTAACCCATGGGATATGTGATGAAAATAGTTTTAGTGATCAGTGTAATCTAATGAAACATGGATTACATTTTTTTCATCATTTTTGTTTACTTTTATACATAATATATTTTGAATAGATATTATGTATAAACCATTGGAAGTGGCCTACCAGGTTGTACTCACACCATACTTAGAACGTCATTGGGTACTCTAGAAAACAGCATGCTTCTTTTCATGGCTACACTATCTATATAGATAGGACAACTATTGAAACATCAATGACAATGGAAGTTAATAAATGTATACAACTGTTTAATACAACATAGATATATTGTTTAAATGTTTTAGTAGAATAATATTGGGTATTTTTACAGAATTATTCCAGATTATTCAATCTGTTAAGAATGTTGACCCATAATGGGGTAAAATATTAATAGTTAATTGAAAGGGAACAAAATTATGAGGAACTAAATATGATATTGGTAAATTAATTGATATTAACATAACTATTAGGGAATCAAATATTAAAAATATATAGTTATTCAATGAAAAAATATGTGGTATATATATATATTTATTTGGAATTATATATTCAAATTGAAAGATATGAACATGAGATAGAGTTGACAGATTGAACTATTTATGAACTATGACTGCATGATAGAATAATACAAAGGGAAGTAAAACAGGGAGGTTGAATCATTTAGAAGGAAGGATGATTTATCCATATACATTATGAGGACATATAAGGATATGTTATTCATTGATATTGTAATGTTGTATTTGAAAACTTTTATAGAATGGGAAACATCATTCATTTTCCAACTGATTACTCAATCATCCTTACAATAGATGATAATGAAAGCCCAACATGATTATATGTACTTATAGAAGAATATTAATGACATGAATGATTGGAAATTGAAGTACTTAATCTTTGAAAATAGATAATTAATTTTTTCAAAGTCGATGTGCATTCCATTTGTACCTAAGTTAAAGTTGAAATTGTTAAACAAAGAGCATAATACACATTTTCCAACACACTTTAGTATTAACATGATATATATGGATTTAAGAGAATATTTTTTATGGAACATTTTATTTGTGAAATTAATGAATATTTTTAAAAAATCACTGTGTGCCAATATGTAAATGCCGAGAGATAAATCTTACATGGTGTTAAGGAATCACCCCATAAACCAACGTGGATGCAGGATAATATTATAAAAGAAACTATTACTAGACTCCCTAATACATCTGCAAAAAATTATGAAATATGTATTAATATGGATCACCATAAAACTTCTAACAATTTCTTTGAAACATGGGTGTATCTACCCCATTGAATATTTAACAACTATATATAATTAAATTTGTGGATTTTTATGGTGAACCAATGAAATATTTTATTTTTACCATCATTTCACATTGAAATTCATGAAAAGTGTCCTGGATTCTCTAAATCTAGAGGCATATTTGAGAACTTCCTCGTATCATCAATTTGATCTAAAATATAAAAGGACTATTAAATTAGTATATGAAATTCAGATGAAATAACAAATTTATATAGAGGGATCATGGGAAAATTATCTACCTTCAGGGGGATTTTTTTATAATAATAAATTAAATTAAAAAATTAAAATAGAATAGTATAGATCATTTTATGGTAAAAGTTATTACACTCGAAAATATTTTGATAATGTTGGATAAAGGAAACTAGTTGTCTTAGTAGTCGTATATGAGACAACATAGAATGTTAAATCTATTCACAATATTATCAGGATGGATCAACGATGAAAAAACATCAATGTAGATAATAAAAAAAGGATATGGAATTTTAGGTTGGGGATAATGTCTTCTTAAATGTATTACCATAGAAGTGAGGTATATTGTTTTGGAAGAAGGGGAATATATGTCATTTGTATAGTATGTTGTTTGAATATTTTAACGATTTATAGTTGTGGATTCATATTTTCTTGACCAATAATCCTCTATTAAGTAAATGATATATATTATGTCTCTCTATTTAGGAAGTATTTATATGACATAATTCATGAAATAACCATTGAATAAATAGATTTTCTACTGATCATTTTTTTTAGTAAAGTTACTATATATATTATTAACACAACAGAGTATGTGATTTGAAATTATTAAAATTATTAAGTGAATGTACTTTGTAGGGATTAGATTTTAAGGGAAGAAAAATGGGATCCTGATGATGAAAATATTAATAATTACCAATATTTTTTATATAATGTTTCATATATAAAATTTAATGTAAGATATTATTTATGGGGATAATGTAAGACTGTGGATTTTTCTATAGAAAATAAATACTTCCCACATTAACTATTTCACAATGTGGACTCAAATATTCTGTCATAATAGTAAAATAAATAGTATAAAATGGAAAACCAAAAAAATAAATTCAACATAATAACTTAACTAGTTCTATAGTAGAAGTAAAAATATAGGTACTCCCTAAAAATATTGCACTCTGAAGATCATACACTAAAAGTAATGACTTGTATGGGAGAAAAATTTATAGTGCATGGAATACAACAAGAAATGAAATTGATAATTTATATGATCTATGTGGTGGATATGAATTATTCTATATATATGAATGAAGTGTTCATATATGGTAAAATATGACTATTGGAAGAGTAAAGAGACCATCAGAATATGACTTTTGGGAAGCATTCCATTAGAATAATATCTTGTTTTTATATTATGTGATATTGTAATGAAACCGTAATCCATAAAAAATTTAATAAAATTTATAAAATAATTTTTGGAATTTTTTTTTAAAAATATATATTAATGAATTACAATGTATTAAAATACATATTACATAGAAATGATTTGGTATATTTTTTAGTGAGAAATGTGTAATTTTTAGAAACAGAAGTGTATTTATTCTTTAATTGAATATATATAATTGAAAATTATTTACATTAATTTTATATTCGTTTTCAAAAAACATTTTTAATATTATCCAAAAAATAAATTTTCCATCATTCCTTAGGTAGTTTAATTTTTCTATTTAAAGTAAAATACGTTATGGATGCACCATAAGTATTAAAAATGATTGTGATTATAAAATGTTTTAACAAATAATATAAATTATACTATGATCACAAATTGGTTTATTCACTAAAAAATGAATTTTAAAATAATAAAATTAATTATCCATAACTCTAAAAATGCTTCCACGCACTAGAATATATTTAATGAATTAGAAAAATATTTATGAATATTATTATTATTTAGATGTCCCAAATAAAATAATATAAGGGTTTTATGTTATTATTATTGTAAAATAGAATAACCAATCCTTAAATGTGAAATATCATAGATTAAATCCATTCGATGTATAATGTTTTAAACATATCCGCACATTAAAATATATGGACTATGTCTAGAAATTAATAATGAATTCCACCCATTTTCAAGAAATAAACCACATATTTTCATTTTACCCCACTCCAAAGCCATTTATAATGGGTTTCCTTTCAATGTTTCTCATAAAAAACATTGATAATGGACTAAGGTATGATTGTGTTTCAAATACATTTTCCATTTCCCACTCAAACCCAATATATGAATTTTTATCAAAAGACTTAGTGGGTTGAGGTTTCTTAAACCCCGATCTACCTTTCTCTTTTGAGAGCCCAAAATCTAAGGATAAACGGAGTTAAATTATAATATTTTAATATTAATTTTCATTTTAATACATTATTTCACTACTTCATACTATTATCAGTTATTTATTACAATATTATATAGAGATCATTATTCCATATCGTTATAAAACTTTCAAAACGAGTTATAATTATTAATTAGAAACATTTACATAATACTCATTATCCAAATCCCAATATATTCAATGTGTTATGGTTATTTGGGTGCACTCTTTATATTAAGGGTAGTATTTATTAGAAATGATTAATATAACTCATCTCAGTAAGCCTCTATATGTTTCTATATTAAATAATCTTTATTTAACCACATGTGTATATTTTCTTATCAAAAAATACCACCAGATATTTTCCTTCCTAAGGTAATTTTTTCTTCCAAATGCATATAAAAGTTTTGTATCTTAATTTTCTAATATTAATATGTCGTTAATAATTCATTTATTTAGATTCTTACTACTTAAAAACCCATTTTAGTCACTAACATGTTTCTATTGATATAATTATACCATATAAGCACACTACGTTGTTACATTCTCATCGTTACATTGGTAAGGGTACATTATATTTCTTTGAAAATATCATACAAATTGTAAGTTGTTTTTGAGATATTCACCTAGGTAGCACTATTTTTAAATTAAATAGAGAAATATAGAAATTATTTATATCTATTATTTATATAAATGTAACCATTGATAACTTCTCTATAATTATGATGGAGCGTATTTAACAAATATTATGATATGTATTGTTATCCATTATCTTCCAAAAATGGATACATTAAAAATAGGGTTCTAGAAATATATATCACCTCGTGGAATATATATAAATAATATGAGTATCTAGTTTGTGGTAGTTGGTGTATTCTTACCTTATTATG
Organism: Viscum album; assembly: GCA_963277665.1. Lineage (NCBI taxonomy): Eukaryota > Viridiplantae > Streptophyta > Magnoliopsida > Santalales > Viscaceae > Viscum > Viscum album. Next base: position 2,076,165,002 of record OY728143.1, on the reverse strand, counting down.
TATGGAATATTCACACAAGGTGTTGATTATTTTATTAATATGTTCAAAAAATTTCATTTGATCCATATAACCTCATTTATGGTTTTAATGTGATTATTTACATCCATTATTATTCCATCCAAAATATATTTTATACTTATATTACAATTCATACGAAATTTTCTGATTATTTTTCCTTTGGTATCATAAATTTCATATTTATTATATTACATCTTTTATTATAAACTACCACATACTGAGCATTTGATCTCTCCCATTTATTTTGTACCACCTTTTTGCATGGATCCATGAAGTGTAAAATAAAAGGTCTTGGGATAATATTTTAATAATAATAATATTTCACCAAATATTATACATTATTTTATATCCGAGAATATAATATAAGGATAATGTATGTATCTAGTCTTCTAATACTACTAAACTACTATATCCAAAGTAATTTGGACTTATGTATTATTTTAATGAAAAAATAACCAACTCTCACAGTTACTAGAGTCGAGGTGATATATACACATTGCAAGTAATCTTATTTTGGATGATAATAAATTAATTTATTCTGGGAAAGTATTAGGATATAATATTAATGGAAAGTTAATGTCTCACATTTTTAAAGAAACAAAACAATCTATTAGGTTAAAAAATATAAAAAATAATGAATTTCTTGAACATCAATTTTTTATCACAATGACATAAATATAGATAATATCCACTATTCATTTTCAGAATTTTCAATGAAACCAACTATGTAGTCATATAAACTATAGCCAGATATACCCCATTAAATGGTATATAGTTATTTTAAATGGGTATATAAAAAACATTCATCCAAATGGATGTATTATAGTGATATATATTGTTCTGTAGGTTGCTAATTTTTTTTCTAAGAACCCATAAAAGAATTTCTAGAAGAGGGTTTTTTATTATTACATTAAAGTGGGGGACCAAGATCACTATTATGATATAAATAAATGAATATTGGTTACCCTATTTATTGAATCTACTAAATTAATTATTAGGTATTTGAATATATAAAGTGCTAAAATATTGATATTAAATATAAATATTCAATTGTTTTTAGAGTGTCATTTAGACTAGTATTTTAAGAGTTATCTAAAAATCTCAATTCAATTTCAGAATTACTAAAATAGATTTCTAGAGTTCTATGTGTTTATATAATATCTCATAACAGTTATATATTTAATAGTTATATTTTCAATATAAAGATAACAATGAATGTATAATGATGATAAATAATGATATGGATCTTATAGAAGAAGAAATTCATGTTTTTTGTACTAAGGTTAGAAATAAAATGAACTTGAATATGTCAAACCTTTTCATTATAATATAATGTGAGTTTCATTATACATAATTCTATGTTATGTTTTTTCATCAAAATTGGTCTATAATATGATTTATTCTAAAATGAATGAATTTGGATTTATGAATGTGAATTTTAGAAAATAATAGTTCCAATATTCACTACCTATAATGTAATTATAATAATTATCGATATTTTATTCCACATATCTTCTAAAAAAAATTGATCAGTTATTTTAATGTTGATTAAATCTACTATATGGTCAGAAAAATTCAATTGAGTTTGATGATTTCATTGTGATATCATAATAATTTTACAAAGGTCCCAATGAAAAAAAAATTTGTATATTATCGGGGAAAGAATGAATGGATTTTGACACCTAATAGAGGGACTAAATACCTTCAAGAATTAAATATAAAAAAAATCATTCAATGATTAATTAAAATGTATTACATTAGTTTATATTTTTCTAATTTTGTTAAAATTATTTTCCCAAATTATATTTGCATAATTAAATTAATCATCTATCTATTTAGCTAGATATGGTTTCTATTCCTGTTTCTACTACCAATCACATGGAATAACATAGTGGTATAGTTGAAATTGTTAAAATGTTAATTTGTGAAAAATATTCTAGTGGTGAGAATCAATTTGATGGAGGTGATGTTGGAAAGATCAATATGGATTAAAAAATACCAGAGCATTGTTGAATGAAAATATTATTACACATTTTTAAGGAAAGAAGTAAAATTAATAAATCATGGTTGAATGGAATATGCATGATCATATTATTAAGCAGAACATGTCTATTTTAATTAGTTACATTCGATTAGATACTCGAATTCATGTAATGATAGATAGTGATATGTCGTATACTGTTTTTCTAGTTTTAAAGGGAATTAATTGGGAATACAATATAAAAACATTATGATATTATATATAAATATTAAATTGAATAAACCTATTAAAATTTTTATATATTCTTTATTGACAATTACAGTGTTTATTGTTTTGGTGTTTTGTTGAATAAAATTTATAATAATAACCACTAGAAAGTACTATTGAGTATTTTAGTAACTTTTAACCAAAAAATATTATTTTGGATACTTATTGTACTATAAAAACAACTAACCAACTATATGCATAGATATTATAAACCACGAAATCATGGATTTATTCATTGGTTTTTATGAGTATAACATTTTAAGGTACGTTTAAACTGGAATTATTTTAATTGATGTGACATGTATTAATCTCTTGGATTCATAACTATTAATATATGAATTAAGAATGTAGTGTGTAAAATAAATAACATGAATCAAAACCACATTTACCCTACAAAGATGGTGTATAATTTAATTGAAAAATGTAATATATTTTAAACTTGTTATAAAACTATTATGTGTTATAAAATATAGAAAATTAAAATATTCCATTGTTTATGTGCTAATTTATGAATCGAAATTTCAAGTCACATCTATCCAAAAATTATATAATATTTCACAAGGAATATAAAAATAAAAATGGATAAATAGTAGTTGAACAAATAAAAATTATGAGAATCACATGTAAGGATAAAATAATTTGAAATTTTCCAGATGTAAACTTTTATTAATAAAATAATGAATACTTATTTTCCTATAATTTTTATTTGTTTTATACAAAATTATCATTATATACTACAAACAAAGAATTACTACATTATGTAGATTTTATGAATTCTAGATTGTATGGATTTGTTAGTGGTGTAGGTTTTCTAATTTCATCATGTGATTAATTTTAAAAGGCAGTAAAACATGATGATTTAGATAATAAAATATAAAATATTCAAGAATACATAATTAATCTGACAAATAAATCAAGATTGATAACTATTTTGACAATTATGTTTCTTTGAATAAATCACTAATAAGAATCATAAATGAAACAACGAAAAATAAAAGATATACACACACCCAAATTTAATGTTACCAATTCCCCTTAAAGGACTCCCTTGCCCAAGGCAATCAATTTTATCATAACAGTTACTACAAAATTAGAATCAATCATTTATATATATTTCTCGTACTAGAAATATATATTGTGATATTGATTTTGATTTATCTCTATCAAAATAACCTCATAACCTTATTGTAACTGTTGAATATAACAAAGGAAATATTATAAAAAATAAAAAATAGGATCCCCATGAAGATGGTGTATATACAAAAAAAATTGCGGACTAAATCAATCCTCAAAATTTTTATTCATGAAACCAATTTTTTCCTTTTATATTTTCTAGATTTCACAAATATCAACTAAATCGCAACAACACTCTCATCTTCTTCTTATTCAAAACCTAGAGTTTGTTAGTCTATATCATGCTCAATTATTTTTTTTGTTATATATGTTAATACATATATAGACTTTTATTGTTTTTATCAAGATTCATAGTTATTTCAGGCAACCTAGCTCTAGAAAAGGACCCTAGATCTACTCCTTATTATTTTCCCATTAATTAATTTTTTTTTTCAAATCACTAAAATAAAGAAATTAATATTCTTCAAATATAAATGGTTTGTTTAGATAGCCCACCACTTTCTCTACATGGTCTTATTAATTTCACATTTATTGAAATATATATATATATATTAATTAAACTGTGATATATGAAGAAACACATGTTTATTTATATCATTCATTTTCAACACAATGAATGCGTGACTCCAAAAAATACTAGTACTACACTTTTATTCCTATTTTACCTTTTTAATAGATCTCTCAACAAAACATCAAAGGGAACACATTATTATTCTTAAAAGTATATTAACTTTTATAAATTCATAAAAACGTTCTTCATATATTTTATAAATAGCACACCACATGTATTAATTCATTCTTCTCCATATCTTATCTATCATTTCATTCCATAAAGACCTATAAACATTCAGGTAGAATATGTTGAAAATAGTAGTATCTAAAATTCATACATATTTATCATAATATTGAATAAAAATAAATCTATGATAATTAATCACTACAATGTGTGAAAAATATATCAACTAAATTTTTATTTCTCGATTTATGAAATTTGGAAGTATAATTTTTTTTATCTTTCAAAAATTACCACAATTCCATTATATGTCGATCAAACTTTACTCAACCATGAATATCATAATCATAGTCAAATATCTCATATCTAAATTCCTTTGTATGGATTAAAACTATTTTTGGATTCATAATCCTTGATTCAACTTCATCTTCATTATTCTTGATAACCTATGATATTTATCTTTAATTATCAGAAAAATATTCAACTTGAACATCATAAAAAATCTAAAATATTGTATTTTAGTAGAATCATGATATTAAAAACAATAAATATTAGTTTTAGTAATTTATATATAATTTCATCATAATAATTGAATTTTGGAAACTTATTTTTATACATTAAAATGACTCCAAAATGCTTATTTTTTATTTTATCTTTTTATCCAAGGCCTGATATCATCTCCCAATTTATATTGACATGAATAACATAACAACTTTACTTTTCATGATATGTTAAACAATCATGATTGGTGAAATAACCCTTATATTTGAATTTATTATTTATATATTAAATTTAGAAATCTTATATTTTTTATACTACGTCACTGTTAAAATATTCATTAGTGTTGAATTCATATAGATAACTATATAACAGATTTTGTCAGACTATTGAACCCTTTGAGAAAAATATATAAAATTTTTAAGAAATTATATGTCTTATGGTCTCATGCATGTGAAACATTTAGGAAAACTATTTTTTCATAAGACTTAGGATGTATTATGACAAACTATATTGTCATACACATACAACTCAATGTCATTTACAAAGACCCTAGAGGTTATAGACATCCGCCCTAATATATTTGGAAATATATTATGTCTTACATGATTTTTTGAAGTCTTAAAATATATGCAATTTCCTTATAAGTCCTCAAAATATAATTACAAATGATCAACGTAATATGAAATATCCATGTCTTTGTGAAATTCTAGTTCTGAACCAACAAAGATATTTAATTTCTAGACATATCAATACTACAATTTTAATAAAAAAATATTAAATTCATAATAATATTATAAAATATTCCAATGGTTCTAAGGCTTCTCTGAACATCTAAAAAAAATTATCATAGTGTTTGATAACACTGATTCTAGTATTAAAAATACATTATAAATATTGTACAATTTTTCATTATTTATCAAAACATAATCTATCATTAAATATAAATACATAGATTCTATCATATAATTTTACAACTACTATATATTGTAATATAAAAAATTTGTACTTTTCATTGATATAATGGTCATATCTCTAATTGATTGATGTAATGGACTCCACTCTTGGTAGCTATCTCTTCTATATTCATTACCACATTTCATGGGAAACCTCTTCACTTTGTTATTACAATATAACATAGAAACCCCTTGACAAGTACAATTAATTTTTATAGCATACATTTCCGATATACATTCACTCTGAAAAATTGAAAAAAAATAAAACTTCATCTTCGCATATCCCTGGGAACGTTAATCTCCCAAATTTGTATTTTTTTCCATTAAAATTTTTCACTGTTGTCAATGTAGTCAATCTCTTCGAAATTGTAAATTAAATGAATAAAATGAATGTTTTCACTGTAATATTGAAATTGAATGAATACTATTCTCAACTAAAAATATCTATTTTAATTTTAAGGAACTAATTTCTACCCATTCGAATCATATAACACATTAATAAGATCATTTTACTTCTATTTAAGATAAGTATGGAACTATATATTAAATTATAAATTCCACATTACCTAATAAACTATATACCTATGTTGGATAATCAATTTTAGAAAACAATTGTGAAAAATATAGGAAACATAGATATCTATATACTCACATGAATGTTGGGGAAATTTAATCATATGATTTTAAGGGTTATTTACATAGTCTTTTATGAAATATCTAAAACTTCACTTAAAATGAACAATAACATTAAAACATTTCATTTTCAAGGAATATATTTTCTATTTGGTTATATAATAACTCTACCTTGAGAACAATAATGTATTAGAATTAAAAAATTACTTGTATAATGATAACAACCTATATCTTGATATTTTTATAACAGATATCTATATTTATGAAAAGTTATAAAATGTAAAATATCGCAAAACATGATTCATTTGATTCCACCCCTTAAATATTGATCTTATTTCTTCTACATTGTTGGTTTCATGATTCTATGGTAACAGTTGAGGTTTCCATTATTAGCTGTGAGATAAATTCAAATTGAGATACCTCATGATGGATTCACTATTTTTTATTAATTATATTTTTAATAATTTCACCACATTTAATGATTCCCCATCAAACCCAACATTTGTTTCTAAGTAAACTAATTTAGGAATAAGATGGACTTACTTGAAATCATTAATGATAGCAGCAGGGTTGAGACTTTTTTCTCAATTAAGTCATTCCTCAAAATATACCTCTAAAGTATCTAAATAATTCAGAAAATATCTTCCCTTTTTCCAAAAATAAGTACCTACATGATAAGTATGGGGTTTATCTGGATTTTATCATAATTAATAGTTCAAATAGCATTCCGAACTTTATAAATTTGAAAAAATTTAACTGTTTCATCTTTCCATATCATTATTTACTTTTATAACTAATTTAGTTGTATAGTTAGACACCCATTTTTCACATTATCCTTTTTTATTTTGTGTGCTGACTCATTTTTTAGAAAATCCTTTTTTATTGAAGGATTTTTTTTCATTATATTTATTTATATATTTTCTAGAAAAATATCAATACATATGATATCCATATTTCATTCCTTGCATCACATTCCACACAGCTCTTAAACATCCTCTATGTTATCCATTAAAACAACTTGTCAATGATTTCCACTACTATGAAAATACGAGTATCTATTTATTATAATGACTTATTCTCTATAGAATTAAAAATTCATTCCATTATTTAAAATAAGTTTCAATATTTAATTAGTTTGTGATGTTTCCTCTTTTCCATTAATAGGTTAACATTTACCATGTTGGTAGAACATGATTTTTATCTTTCTTCATTAAATTTTTAGGACCCTTTAGTTAAAAATTTCTCCTTCTATGATTATATTACAAAGTAGAACTATTATCTTCTTTCATATATATCATTATCTATAATTTTATTTTATTTTGATCATCATATTATTATTATTTTTTGAGAATATACCAAAACTAATCATAAAAGTGAGAAAATTTTTATAATATTCAATAAAATTATCCATGTATTTAAATATGTTCATTTAGGACATCTTTATTTTATTATGTGATATAAACAACATTATTTTGGGTTTACATCTTTTTTCATTGGTTACACCTAACTTATAGGCCTCTATATTCTCCACATAATGATTTTCCCAATGATAAGTAGGCTTATATCCAATATTACAAAAATATAATTATATTCTAATTAATCTATTTATGTTATGTATTGTATAATGTGGTCTAGAGTTTCCCGATTATACTTCTTACATATATTGGTATGGTACACAATTTTTTATGTTATTGATTTAGTGATATTATTTTCTTTATTGTGCTATGATTAATTTCTGAAAATGTGTTGAATGTATTGAAATTTTACTCCATCAACATTTATATAAGATAAATGTTTTCTATTTCACTATTAATTTAAATAGGTTCAGTGTAAATAATTTCATCTTAATAAAGAGATACCTTGTTCAAGGATGTTGAGTTTGATTCTTATATCAATGATCTAATGATGAATTTATCACAATCATTATCCCCATTGGAGGGAATACACAACCTAGATTCCTTAGTGGAAACAATTTTCATCTATATAGATTAGGGAAATCTGAAATATATATTTTTCATATTTTTTTTCACTTCCTACTATTGGAACATTATGTTGAGGGAATACTTATTTCCCTAAACTAAACTCAATATATTATACCATTTTATTTTCATATTTCAAATTTAATCATCATTCAATTCCGTTTCCTAAACCAGGAAGCACTCAATCAAATTCAATATTTTTTTCCTTAGCTTCAAACTAGGAATACATGAAAGAAAATGATATTTTATGAATCATATCAACGAAATGAAAGAGTTATTTAACAAAAATTTCAATAATTAAATTATCAATGAAATGTTTCTAAAATAATTTTTCATCCTAAGATAATCATTAATTATAAATGGTCAATTTATATTCCTTGACTTTCACTTGAAATGTGAGAGTGTTGTAAAAAGACATTTCCTCTAACAACAATCCATCAAAGGACCCAGTTTATTATTCCACCAATTCATTCAAATCATAATGTACCAATATTTATATAAATATATATGTCCCATCTTCAATGGATAAATCCTTCAAATATTCCAACACCTTGAGGTAATGGTCTTCATAATATTCAATGAAACACTTATCATTACCAAAAAATTCGTTCACTAGAGGAATTATAATCAACTGATTTAATTTATTTTCCAATAACATTATCTTTACCATAAGTTAATAGTGCATAACTTATCATTATTTATCCTTTTATAAGATCTAGGAGAGTTTTCTCTATGTCTTTTCTAAAATATTTAAATATTTTTTGTAAGGGATGGAACTAGATTTTTCAATATTATGAACTTTAATTTAAAATGTTATAAATATATAATATTGTAAAAATTATAATGAATGATCTTATATATATATATATCTAAAGACACTATTTACTGAAATTTTTTTATAGTATAAAATATATCCAATCAAAGGAAACCAATCTCTGATTCAAATTTAGAGTCTCAGAAGGACTATAAATACATAGATGATAGTTGGTGGTGGGGTGAATTAGGTGTTCCAAATCTTATCCTAAATCAAATTTCTTCTTTTATTTATTCAAGAGATTAAAACTCCCATGTATCCCACATCAACTCATTATTCTTATTTTAATATAATTTGATTTCAATATATCCCAAGACTTGTAATAATTTTTTCTTCATCCTTATAAAGTTAAAGAGCTTCTACTGCTTATTCATCCTTAATATTCTTAAATCTATCAACTAGAGAAACTCTAGCATAGTTCCTTATATCAGATCCTTATTATTGATTTGTTTTTTTCTATTTTAAATTTTACAATTTCACTTGAGTAAACATTTATTTTCTTCTACTCTCAATGCACTGTTTATGTGTCTCACCCATTTAATTATTGGGTATTGTTAAATTATAATATATGGAAATCAATGTATGTTAATTAAATAATATTACATAGTGTAACCCAGTATTTCAATATCATGGATTTTCAACTCATTACATGGGAGATTCTATAAAAATACCATAAGTACCATTTTTAAATTATTTTTATGGACAAAAAAATTATTACTTTAAAAAATTCATGCTAAAATTCAACCACATCCCAAAATAATTTGAAATAATAATTTTTTTAAAAAAAAATTCATATCTTATATAAATATAACAACACATGTGTGGATTATAGCATCTCTCATTCATAAAATTGAGTTCATTTTATGAATACAAGTAATATTTCTTGTTTAATATGTACACAATGGTAGTAGATCACCTCCATACTCATTTTTATCAAGCATGAATCATAATTATATCTATGATTTTTAGGAACTAGATAATCTTGTACATACATCAACTAATTATTATTTCTATATTTATGAATTATGGAATTCATCCCATTTCATGATATGTAATATTAACAACATTTTATTTTATCTTGATATCCTTTTTATCATTCTTGAAGAATATAAAATCACACAAGCACCTTGGATATCAATTATTTTTATTGATTTTAACTCTTTTAAACCAACAAAACCTTAACATAACTTCATCTACATTTTTCATGGAATCCCATGTTTTTTATTTTTCATTATCTAGAATATTACCATGTCGATGTTCTCAAACACATGATTGAATAATTGATTAGGAAGCATAACAATATTAGAACAATGAAATAAAAATTTATTTATAATTAGATGTGATTTTGATATAAATAACAGAATTTTGAAAATTAAATTTTCAAATTTATGAATTATAAAAAATTATCCTTATTTAATGGATTTGTGATTAGATATACTCATTTTTTATCTTGAATCCCAAAAAAATTGACTATTTTGTAAGTTTATAAAAATTAATATCATCTTATCTAAAATAAAATTTTAATTTCTTAATCAAATAATAAATCCAAAAAAACTCATAATCATCACACTCAATCACCCAAATTGATTTAAAATGTGTCAAAATCATATAGAAAACTACATAAATCATTTAATAAGTTTTATTAAGTCTTATGAAGAAACTATAATCGTATTGTATTAATTTGGAATACTTATGGTTTAATAGCTTAATTTAATTTGAGTAAAATGGTTTTTTGTTAGACTAATGAATTGATATAAAAAACTATAATGCCATGCACTTCCACCTTAGATTATTTTCAATGGAAATTTGTTGAAATATAAGAGATCATGTATTTTCCTATGAAATGTTTTGTTTATTATGATATTCTTATGATATCATAGAAAATATGAAGCATCTTAATAATCCTTTAAATGTCATAAAAAAATTTCATTGTGATACAAAATCCATATAAAATTTCAAATTTTTAATTTTTAACAACCACCATCATAGGATTTTAGTATATAACCAAAAATCAACCTAAAATACAAAATATATAATTTATTAAATAAAGTAATTTAATTTCCCAATTGTTCAATTGATTCTACAAACCATAAAACACACCATCTAGGTGTTTTATAAAACTAATTTCTGAATACAACATGCTTAATAACCCTTGGAACATTTCTCCTAATTTATCACAACTATAGAAACGTTTGAATCCACTAGAATGCCTTATCTAAAATAACCTAGAAATTGTTGAAGATAGTAGAACAAAACCTTTTCACTTATCTTTTACCAGATAATAATCTCTTTAATTGAATGATGTAATGGGATTCACAGATTGATGTTAACTCTTAGATGTTTATTACCCACATTGCATGGGATGAATATGTACTTGATTTTCCCAACCTAATATAGATTCTTCACAAAAAGTATTATAGTTTTTTCCCACAAAAAATTACTCTCATTGATCAATAATTATTATTTTATATCTTCTCATACCCAGGGGACCATTTAGACTATATAAAATTTCACATGAGTGTAATGATTCACTTCACTCTTATGTTGAGTGTCAGTCAACTTATTAACATTTATTCCCTCTATGTTCAAATTATCAAACCTAATATTTAGCATTCATTTTGATTCCATTTAATTTTATAAATATACAATATGAAAATGATTTACATTATTTCTTATTTATAATACAAGAAAAACCAGTTAGAAATGATGAATAAAATCTTGAGATAAGGAATGAGATTATTGATGGAGGAAAATTTTATAAATGGATGGTCAATCAACACAATATAAATGATATAATAATATATTTAATGAACCTCCCAATAGTATCGTGACCCCAAAAATTGTATTTATTGATTTATTACCCTTTTATGATTATGAATATTCAATTTTTAAAAATAGAAATATGGCTTACATTGAATATAATGAATAATTTTTTGTATTGTTTATTTCTAATAAGTTTGATCAAGAGGATGTTATTGAAAATATAAAACCTAAATGGCTAGTATCCTTGGTTGTGAATATATATATATAATATTGTTTTTCATATTTAATTTTTATAATAATTTATCTATTTTGTTTATTATATTTTAATTCCACTCATATTTTTTAAATGAATTTATATCACATCAAATGTAAAGGGAAAAACTTCTAAAAAATATTTTTAATTAATATTAATCTTGTCATTTCTATATAAAATACATCAATTGTTAAAGAATAAATTTTAATAAGATCACAATAGAAATCCATAATAATTATTACAATATAGATTTGAAAATATTCTTAAAACAAAAAAACACCGTGGTAAAAATTTTACATGGAATATATTTACATTTTTTCCATTAATTATTCATTTTTATTACATAAAATATTTTCATTGTGATCAAATTGGATGCTCCAAAAAATTATGTTATGGATCATATGTACCAATATCAAATTAATTAACCACACATGATGTCCATTATGAGTTTTTAATACACTACATTACAATATTTATAAATAAAAAGCAATTATATTATTTATATAATTTTTTCACCAAAATTTTATTTCGATATGTGGAATTTATTTATTATTAAATACACGACATGATATATTTAATTAATAATTTAAACCTATTGATTTATATGATTGGACAATATTTAAAGTAAATATAATAATATTTCTCTATAAAAACATATTTTAAAAACTACTTATATTTTTAAATGTGTTTTTATATGAAATATAATTTAATGACTTAGATTATTGTTATAAAAACTATAATTGTTTTGAATCTTAATTGTTTACTTCCCTAAAATAAAATCTAAGAACATGAATTTACAACTGGAATTAAAATTTCATTTAAAATATTTATTAAATAGTTGTTTATCTATATTTCTCTTGTATAATAGAGACATAAAATAGTCTATAAATTCGAAATATTTTTCTTTGAACTTATGATTTAATATTACATGTTTCATAATTTTGAAGAAATCATGAAGAGGTTGTCCAACAATAGTGATACCTTAGGTTATTCGTCCTTTTATCTAGTTTCTTATTTTGAGAATCATCTTTATCTATCCAATTTAGTGTTTGAATCTCATATAATTTAGGATTTGGGTTTACATATTTATATGGTTATTGGTATTCAATAATCTCATCATTTTATTATACACAAGTGTAATGACTAAAATTTATAAAAAATATTGTCTTTTTCATCTTAGATCCACTTGACCTATTAATTTTTTCTATTCTTATGGTAAATTTATTTTTATATGTTGAAGTATCCTACCAAATGAGAAGTTATGAAATTGTTTCAAGATTCCTAATACCATTTCAAATATATAAATCTTGATATTTATTAGTAATTGGATTGGATTTTTTCTTAACAAGGATGATGATGATCAAACCATTTTACATCCCATGGTGTCTTAGAACTATGTGAAATTTAAATTAATGAAACCCCATTTATCATTTTCATATGTTTATTTCACTATAGTCTATCACTAAAAACAATATTTGGTGAATGAATCACATAGTTTATTTTTATTAAATATTTTAATCAATGGACTCTATTTGAACAAATTCATCATTGAATAAATCTTCTAACAAGTCTATATATCTTTCCATTAGTAAATTTTCTAAGGAGAAAATAGAAGCTCTCTAGAATGGTTAAATTTAATTATCACACTTATTGGTGTTGATTATATATAGGTTTTCATCCATGTGATGAATCTTAATTAGGTTTTTTAAAAATTAATTGTGGTTTAATTTTCTAATAAGGGTTGATAATATGTTGATGCACAAATAGTTTACCCACAAATTGATATTTTTAAGGATGGGGAAGGAGCACCTTGTACTAAAATCATGGAATGTAATGTTCTTACTCGTGATGTTTCAAGTTATCCTCTAACAAGGATTCTTTAAAAGATATAATTGATTGAATATATGGATTATTCATATATGATATAATAGTATTATAATTATATGAGGTCACATAGTATCACTTATAGTGATAATTCAAAACATAAAAATTATGTTGGTTTTTATATTTTTGCATTAATTACTACTAGGAGTTTGGTTGAGTAAAATAAAATGACAAAAGGAGGTTATAAAAATGGGAACTGGTGATAAGGTTTATGTACTAGGGGATATTCAATATACATAAAAACTATTTAATATATTTTTATTGATTAAGAGGGTGACAGTGATTGTATTATTTATTCATGAATGAAATGGAGTTTAAAACCAATAATTAATTAATATTGAATGAATATAAAAATTGTAATTCATTCTACTTCAATTATGAATCATGAGGAAAATTCATAACGATGATTTTGAGGACAAGGTTGACTCTTCATCCTTGCATGAGGATAATCAAGATTAAAGGGCTAAAAATTCAATTTATGATCACTCTTTAGGTAATATTTATAGAATCATTGACCCTTAGTTCCTTCATGAAGGATGACATATATGAAGTATAATTATGTTAAGAGTATTTAGGAAGAGAATCTTGTTTTTCGGATCATGATGCCATGGATAAGTGAAATATTATTTTTATGAAATTATATAATGTTACCTCATGTAGTGAAATTATAGTATTAATTTATACAAGATATGTCTTATATAATATAACTCTTTCATGATTATTTTGGTTCACTTATATACTCATTATGTGGAATCCTTAGATGCTGAAGATAAGCAATGAGATGATTATGCACCTCTTGTTTTTTTATCACATTTAATTTATATTATATGTTCTTCATTTTTTGTTTTTTCATGGGATAATGTATGGACTTTTTTAGGGTTTTCTATATCCATTGCACCTTATTTTTATGGAAATGGATATTGGACCATGCGGATTTCACACACATCATATATGATAATTTTGTGATCCCACCTTTTTATTATATTATTTTTGGAATTGGTGTAAGGGGATATTTTTAGTTCATTGTTTTATTTTTAATTTTAATATATAATATATTGTTTTTTTATTATCTCTATGATTCATTTCATGACCTATTTTTATTATCTTGAGTTCTATTATTTTATATAATTTCCACTTCATAGTTTTTTCTCTTACAGATATACATTAATGTGAACCCATCTTCTATATTTGAGGATACCATCCACCCTTTATATAGTCCAATTACATCTCCTCGCTCTTTGAAAGAGGAATTAGACACCATTTTGTCTCCAATTCCTATTTAAGATCTCCCAATGCTTCCTAAAATCTTTCAAGAGTTGTTTTGTTTTGTTTCATTGTGGGTATCATAACCATATCCATTATATTAGTGGTGTTTTATTCTATAATGGACTACCATAAATATTATTTCATAATTATGATTGGATTAAATCGTCCTAATTTTTTTAACATCAAAAGCATTGTGGACTCTTATGTCTTAGCATCTCCTTATACTATCTCTATAATGAACTAGCATTCCATATGTTTGGAGAAATTTTATGATTAACTCTTAATTTGGTCATAGTTAAGGGAATCTAGATCATATAGTGGATGTATATTTATTTTTTTGGTCATTGATGGTCCTTTAATAACATATATATTCCCAAAAATACTTCTATTTGTTTTGATTAGTCTCACTTACCCAACCCTTACATGACATTACTCTTTTGAGTGGTATAAGTGACTCCATTAGGTGATTCATATAGTTGAATCATGGTAGCATAATGATTCAAAATGAAATAGTTACCCAGATCTACATCATATTGGTTCTGTCTCTACCATTTCCATATTATATCTTATTGAGGGAGGGTTTTTCAATATCATTATAACATAAGATGTTTGTCCCCTTGTAGTCATCTTAATTCTTCATGTGTTATCACCAGGGCCATACAATCTCTTAATTTATGAGAAATATCTATAGTTCGTTTAGATCGAGTTATTTTATGATATATGTGGTTTTAAAAAATGGTTGTTGAGACCGTAGATATTTTATTGTCACTCCAATTTATCATCCTTTATTCGTGGACACCTATTATGATAGTTGATTTTCTAAGAAATCCTCACGTTTATTAGGTCTAAATTATATCTTTTTTTGGATCTTCCACCACCCCTATAATCATCCATATTCCTCCCCTCTCTCAGTATGACATCTGGATCCTTATTAATATGTTCTTTTCACCCCCTAGTTGATGACTATAATATGTTTAATAAATATAGTTATTTAGTTTCAACTTTATCAAATACTACCTCCATAACATATAATAACCAAAGGGTGAGTACTTATCTTTCTCACTTGGATTTTTTCATCTCCAATATCCAACACTTATGATTTTTTATTTTCTGTATATCTTTTCAATGTAGCCTTTATGAGTCTGAATGGGCTTCCTCAACTCCTCTAGTTTTTGACTATTCTCTTAGTTACAACTTTAGTGGTGGCCCTTCTATAAGAAGATACTATAAACATGGTTTCCTTCTTAATATTATACAAGGATGACATAATCAGTTTCCCCATCTATGATAGATACTTATTTAGGTATTATATTACTTTCATATCTCCCCCTAAACTTTTTTTTTCTATTTTTCTAGATCAAGTTAGAGATGATTTTATATTTAGCTATCACCCTCACAGATTCTCAACATGGTTAAAGAATACCTAATTAATTCATAATTATATCGTTATAAGATCTATATCATGACCTACATCATAATTACCTACTATATTATGCACTAGGACCACAATTATCCATGATTTTTTCATATACCATGAATATCTTGTTTATTATATGGAATAATAGGGGACTTTAATACCTATAAAAGAATATAATTCTTTTTAGAGACTTATAATCATGTAATTTGTCTCAAATATTCAATCTTAATATGAAGCTAAATGTTGGTTATATTCTATAGTTTCATTCAATCTCCATTTAAATTCATGTATGAATGCTAAGTCAATAAACAATTATGTGTGGTTATTTTAGAAAACTAGGTGTTAATTATTTGTCATTTATTTTTCCCTATAAATTATGATTTATGTTTACCGAAAAGAATAATTATTAATTCTATATATTATGAATTTTGAATGTGTTATATAGTAAATCTATTTTTTTGAAACATTATCTTGGACTTGGATATGGGACCTCATTGTTTTTTACTAGAAACATCATCATAATCCTCAACCAAGAGAAAAATTACGGTGAAAATAGATACATGAAAAAATTAATGAATGATATCAAATACATAATATTAGTTAGTAATATATTACACCTAATATATTCTAGAGATAAATTCTCTTTGGGTAATAAAAATTCGGGAAATCACTGTAATTATTATAGGATTGATAAGTGATTACCAAACATCCAATGCAACTGAATCTTCCCCATGCCTCTATATACCATATGAAATGAGTATTACCTAACCATTAAAAGTTTCTTAGTATCCAATTAAATCCTTTAGAAAAAATAAATTTTATTCTAAAAACATTGGACAATTGAGGTTGATTTCATTTCAATTGTATTAGTAACTTAGTGAATACCCAAGGATGAAAACTCATGGTCTTTCCAATAAAAAAATTTAAATCATCTAAAGAGAAAAAATAAAGAGTGGGAGGATAGAAATCCTTATTAACAATTTTTTATTGAAAATATAATATTTTATATTACTCATTTTGATAATGTTATTCATTAAATATGGGACATCCGAAATTTTTTAATATTATCAAACCAAATAATCTTTTTTTAGAGAGGTTAATAATGAAAAATTCACCTAAAAATATCTAGGGAATGTTTATTAAATAATTAAATAATAATAATAATTAATTTCATTAATTAGATTATAAACAAAAGGTCATTAGGATAATTAGCATAATGATTTAAGATATATTATTTTGTAGTGTTGTTGTAGTAAAAGACCCTTCTGTTTTCTTTTACTTATCCAACATTTTAAAAGGAAAGTAGGTTGAAATAAGAAGAAGTTATCCCATTATTGTTGTGGATGATATTTTATAATATATAAACCTAGTTAAACCCACAAAATCAACTGAATTGGACACCACAAGGCCCAAAGTGCATTCCTTTACTCCATGGGATGGATAAAAGCACCTTCATATCATACTGAGAGACAATGAGAACAATTTCACCCTCAATAGACATATAATTCAAATAAACCAACAATGTACATAGAATAATACCTATGTTTAATTCATATGTAAAATAAACAACTAAAGTGGTTATAACCATCATTTTGGAAACATTGTGTCATCAAATAATAGGAAGACCATAATAAATATGGAAGCCAAAATACCGCATGGGTGTACCTCCATGTGACAATATGTCTCCATAATTACAACTCACTAGAAAATAAATTTAAACTAATAGAGTCATCCACTACATAATTCTCTTCACTTTCCCAATATCCTATACAACCAAGGAAAAAACTCAAGGGAAAAAGTAGGGTTTGAAAATAATTTCCAACTAGGATACCACAATAGAATAATGATAATGTCTAACCACCTGAATCTATTAGTTCATCTTTAAAAAATATTACCAATACACATTATAATAAATCATTTTTAATTAATAAATTATCTCGTTTAATACTTTCAAAAACATGGAATTATTTTCAAATAATACTATATTCAAATAAAAATAAGTATAAAATATAACACATTCAATTAAATAAAAAAATAATCAGTTTTCAAGTGTAAACATACATATCAATATCTCTTTCAAAATAAGTATATCCAGTGATCATGAACATACTGTAATTTCAATGAAACAAAGAATGGGAAAACTAAGATGTGATAGTGCACACAACCAAATAAATAATAACCAAAATGGTATATCATACAATATATATGGCTCCTAAATTTTAAGAACCTTCTACCCTCCTATAGGATTCCTCTATGTAACCATGAAATCATGGGAACCTCCCATATAGGTAGCTCACTTCACTAAGGTTCATGTTTATTTACTTTTCCCACATTCCATGTGGTCTCCCATGTGTTCTATTTAGTCATTATAAATCACATAGAAAAGAAATAAGATATTCATAAGAATTTTCTAATAAATAACTCAGAACCATGTTTCTTATAGAAATTAATGGCATATTAATTTAATATCCATGACCTATTTTCATAAACAATTTTCTATAGTAATTCAAAATAGCTCCAATCCTTGAAAACCCATTTCCAAATCTAAACCACAATTGTGGAATTTCTTCAATCGTATGTTGTTCATAAAATTTGGTTACATAATAAAAACCATTTTGAAAACATTTTTCATAGATCCCAATGATCTTGTCCAACTACAACCACCAATTTAATAATCAAAACAAAAGTAAATAACCATAACAAAATAAGTAATCATAAGAGTTTTATAGTAAGGTATCAACACATACCACAACACTGATAAAAACTCTGTTTCATTCTTGATCGATGATAGAAAATGAAGATATCATATCCTCTGAAAACTCTATTGAAGAAAAATACAAAAAAAATCCCATTATTCCCTTTAGATATAGACATCATTGCCCAATTTAATTCAATTAATAAATGATAAATAGGGATAAGGAAAAGTACATTGGAATGAAGAATATTTTAAGAGAAAAACCAAAAATATGTCAAATTGATCCATTATTAATGGTCATGAATCACCAAGGAATAATAGGGGAGAGCCTCTAAGGCATCATGGTGGATCTTTTTTCAGTTGTTGTATAATTTAGCATTGATTAGGGGTTAAAATGACAAAGGGTGTTAGGGTAAATTTCTATTTTAGAAACGATTAGATATAGAAACATGGTTAGGAAATATGGTTTAATAATGTTATTCCATGTATTTGGTGGATACTGTTACTAAAAAAATATTACATGATTACCTAGAGAGGGTAATAGAGGTTTAAAAACTATAATCAAGCCATGTTAATGCGGCAAAAAAAAAATACAAAACATTCCCATGGATTACCTGGAAACTCACATCATTAGGAAATCCATGTTGAAACCATACAAAACATCACTCAAAAATCCTATATTCATATATTATGGTTAAGTCATTATTATCACTTTCTATTCTACCAAACTTTGTGTCATGGAAATAATTTTCTAAACTACATAATTTCAATCCCTAGATAATGAAATCCTTTAAAAACCCAAAATAGATATAATATGATTGAAATTATACATAAATGTGACACAAATGGTGTAATAATATTACCCTAATGTAATCTATTGATACATCAATGATAAATTTAATTCATTTATGGAAATGAATCCCAATGAGGATGGTGTCTTAATGATATAAGTCATGTTAATTCAATCCATCCATTGGGTCATGATGAATTATCAGTTTTGTTTCAACATCACAATATGTGAAATACATAAAATTAATTATATCAAGGATATGATGTAGTACTTCATAGGATGTTCCCTCCCATGTGAAACTGAGGCCACATCACTTTTTCATAGATAGAAAATATAATACTTGTACTCCTTCTATAAATATTTCATCATTATATTGTGTATTTTTTATTAAATATTATTTCTAAAATCTTAAATGGATTGATTTATACTATTACCCAACCATTTTTTAGTAGGAAAACTCAAAATAACCAAGTTAATAAGTATTAATGGTGCTATAGAGATACCATAAGACATAAAGACAAATCAACATTAGATAACCATCATCACATACATCATGATCATAATCAAAATGGTAAAATATTATAATATAATGAAATGAATTCAGACCATAAATATTTTAGATTCTGTGATTTTATATGTGGTGTGAGACATTAAATTCCATATCTACTTATATCTATGGTTCTTGATCTCACACATGGTTATGAATATTTGATTATTTATATAAACTTTGGTCTTCACCATGGAGATCCATGTTCATTTTTCCTCTTATTACTAACCTGATACCATATAAAATCATCCATATAGGTACAAATATTATTGAGATCCTCATATTCAAAGGAAAATATAGTTTTACAAGAACATACTACATTTTTTTAATATTTACTATACTTTTAATCCTTACTAGTAGGCATAAATCTATCCAAAAATTATATACATTCATAATACCTATAGTTTGAAAAGTGAAAAGTGTATTAATACAAATAAATGATGTGTGATTCTATCTAGAAGCTACTAAAGTTGTATCTCTCATATCCTATTCAGAGGGATTGGTTTTTTAGAAGTTATATTATTACAACAAACTGTAGATATAACCTATCTACTATTAAAATCATTTTCCATCGTTTTGATAGTTCAATGTTGAGGATAAGTGGTTTCATTTATTACTTGAAAATTTGGGTTTATTATTTTAGGGGAGTATAAATATTATAAAAAAAATTCCCTTCCATTCCCATGCTAAATTTATCAATTATTATAGAACCCAGAACATTCCTCAAACCACTGAAAATATAGCTAATGAGTTTTTATTAGAATCTCACCATGTATTTCACTGACACATGGTGAATTGCATGTTTATGGTAGAAAAATTTGTAAACTAAGGTATCAACACAAAGAAGATTGAGAAATCATATAGTTCATTCATGCTAATCTAGTCTAGGATGCACTGACTTAACCTTCATTATGATCAATACTCCTAAATTCCATTTATAAATATATCCCAGAAACATTAAAAACTAGTTTCACTATATACCCACCAATATAATCTATCCTATAGTGTATTTCTCATAATATTATTTTGTTTTCAAGATATATTATTATCTATAGGGACATCACCATCTTGGAAAATAATTTTTCAGGACTCTTTCCACCTTTCCCCAGTAGTGAAAAGCTGAATATGAATATTTTTTAGGCCATTTACCATACAAGAATACTCAGTGTAACATTGATTGAATAAAAAAGTCCCTTATTCACTAAATCAAGATGGACAAGGAGAATGAACACTATGTTTTCATTCTACTGACCGTTGACATGCTCAGAGATGCTGAGTATCGATGTATCATCCCCATACAGCTTGGATTAGAATGATGAGATATGGAATCGTTGTATAAAAACAACCAAAAAAATCATTATCATTATTCAGGCCATTAGTAAAAAATTTCTCCCTAACAATAACATGATACAACAAAAAGGAATCCATTTGTATTTGAAATACAGTATTATATTTTTTCAGGGGAATAGAAATAGAAGATAATATCTTTATCAAAGGTTGTTAGGTTGGATTTATTGGGTACCTCCTCAAAAGCTATATGGGTCAAACTATATATCTCATTTAAAAAAGAATATTATTACTACATTATCAATAAATATTGACATTTCATCGAACAATGATTGTTGTCACATCACTAAAATAATTCTTGTGTGTTTGGTTTTATGGGATGAAAATAACTAGGACACACATAAGGGTTGTCTAGTTATCTTACATCACTTGAAACCATAATTGATACTTTGGATTAGTGAATTCTATTCATTGTAAAAATGATTACACATATCTGTACAAAATCATTACCATAATTATTAACCTTATTTATATAAAACTGAAACATCTAGGGGTCACTAATTTTCTTGAAAATCACCTAAATAGTTTTTACTAATAATAATAAATACACTCATATTATGTCTAAAATTTGATATTGTGCCTTCACATATGATTCCTAAGGGTAAATGATATTATATTTCAACATATTCTATAGGGAATGAGATTGAATCATTATGGATTCTTAATCAATGAACATAAGGCTTCTCATTTGCAAGAGTTTTTATTTTACGCATGTTCATATGAAATTTGACTGTAATCTTCTTTAAATTTTTTTAAATACATATATTTTCCGTAATTAATTACATTATTTACATGGGGAATATATATGATTGTTTTTAGATAGTGTCAAGATACCAAAAACCTCATGTGAGGGACATAAATTCGTTTATGTTTTATCTTCCAAAGGAATTTCTATTGACACCTGAAACTGAATTTTTAGTACCCGATTCATTCCCCATGACTGCAATAATGTAATTTGTGTGTAAGTTCCCAGTATATAATTCTTAGGATGTTTACATCTCTTTTTTAATTCAATTATTAATTATATTTTCATGATTTTTTATATGCTCATACATAATTGAAATAATTTTTCTTTGTGCGGTGGTTCAACCAGATAAATATTACACACTTAGTCTTAGTATTTTTATACCAGAATGATAAGTTTACAGAATCCATCTAAATATATATGTGGTATTATTAAAAAATTATTTCATAATTATTCATGTACTATTGTTTTCAAATCATTAGGTATGTGTATTTATTTAATTTATTATTATTATTATTAAGGACCCGGTACAAAATTTTACATTTTCATTTATGTTTATAAGACCCCATCATCATTCATGAAAATATATTTATCTAATGTTTTTTTTCTAATTGTCAAAAATGAATATATTTTATTAAAATATGATAGTTTATATAAAAACATGTGATATATAATGAAATTAAAGAAAAATCAATAGGATATTATTTTAATTTTCCATAATTATTTACTTTTTTATTTTTATCTTATAAGAATTAACCGTACATAAATATGATAGATGATGTGGTAGGGAAGACCGAATGAAAATGTATTGAGGCTGAATGATTTTTTTTTCAAAACACAAGTCTCATAATATAAATTTATATAACCAACACATATTATTAGGATATTTTAGAAAAACATCCATGATTAATTTATTACATGTATAAATCATAGTCATATCAATATGATAGATTGTTTGGATAACATGATTAAAAGTATGTTTCATCAATTTAAGAGGGATATATTTGTTCAAAACACACATTAATAACATAAATCTGTCACAGTGGGTGGCTGATATGAATGTAATTCAATTTTTTAGGGCAAAAGAATCATTTATTTTTCTAAACTGTTATTTACTCCAATAATTAACATTTTTTATGGGGCCATGGTAAAACCTTATAAGAGACCAATACCTAATACTTGATATAGACCACTAAACACACCCTTAGTAAAACCATTATGATACTTATAAGGATGCATTCCATAAAAGAAATACCCACCATGGATAGGTTCATAGAACATTATTTTCATGTACGTTAAACTCCAAAACATCACGAAAAAAAGAGCACACCAGACCAACAACTGTAAAAGACATCAATAAAGAACATTGATGGCCACTAACATGCAATCAGAGATCGTTACAACTAATTCCCTAACAAAGTAGATGATTTAATGTAATCCAGCACCAACCATAATGAAACCATCCTAAATAATAGTGTTGTGTGATCCATCATATTATTATTCAATAGGGGTTTGTCTCTATTGAAATGGAAGTGTAGTGATAGAATGAATGTGTTGCACTATAATAGAAGCAACCATAACCAATCATCTTATAATAATATAAAAAAAAATTACTGCCTTAAGTTGATGATCCATGATGGTATTGATAATCACGCCTAGTGATAGGCTTACTAATGAAAAACCTAGATAGGGAACCTCACACCACTACACCACACCTTCACATATTAAATCAACCATTGAGAACTACTCTAGAATGAGAGCTCACATTTATCCCCACCCTAAGTCACAAGCCCAAAGAGAGAGGTGATCGAGGAATAAGAAACTAAAACCATGGATCCTTATCAAATATATTGACCTAAATTTGGATATAGTACTATGTTGATTCAACTTAGATGTGGCTCCCACATATAGGACACTCCAAAGGAAAAAATTAATGTAGATAAATATTAGTTGTGGTTAGGAAAATGGTGGGGACTTTGACATAGATGTATTAACATTACTGTAGCCAACCTTTGGATGTAGAAACATGTTTTTTAAACACAAACACACACACACCAAAATCTATATAGATAAAAACACCATTTAGAGGTCATAGAAATGAAATTTGGATGTAACAACTAGGAAAGATTACTCTTTGTTGTAGAGTTTTAGATGTTACATGAGCTATTAAAAGGAATGAAATCATAATATAGAATAACGATAAATAAATCATTAAAAATAATATATCAATGCCACCAAAGGGATTTATAAACATGAAAATAGTAGGCTCTTGGGGAAGGTTTCATGGAATACTGGAACCTAAATGACACATTCACTAAAATGATAGAGGTGTGTAAGGTACCTGGAAAAGGAAATAAGATAAAAAAATATTTATGATTTGAACAAAAATAGGATTGAATGAGAATATATTATTAAATGGTAGAGAAAAATATAAAAAAAGGTCCAAATTCCTAGGTGAAAAAATATTCTAGAGATTTCATCACAAATATTTTAATTAAAAGATACATTTTACTATACAATAAACTAAAAATAATTAAAAAAATCAATATCATTGTACTGATAATTTATAAAGAAGATATATAAATAATTTTGGACTAGTAAAAATTAACTTCAAATCAATGTAAAATTGGTGTTTTGTAGTAAATATTGATTTATGTTTAAATTAATCATTGGTAATTAATTATCTATAAAATATTATATTAAATTTATAATGGGTTTACTTGTTTCCTTAGTTATAATTGGAATGATAATCTTCAAGAAAGCGTATGTAGATAGAGATTTTACATCGATGATATTTTTATTATCTCTTTTTTCACACCATTTAACATTCATAAAATTTTCCCATTTTCAACTCACATAGTGTATTAATATTATTATTATATATTATTATTTTCTATCAATAAAATATATAATTTCTCATTAAATATTGGTTCTTCATGTGGATGAATCTATGAAACATATTTAATTTATTAAAATATTTAGTGTTAAATGATTCCAAATTTAAATGAAGTTCTCCCAGAAGATTTCATTAATAAGATAAAACAAAATTTGGGTACTTCTAAATCATTAAATATTTTAAATCCCATGTTGCATAATTAAACATATGGTTCCTCTAGATAAAATTAACTATGTGATAGATCATGTTATATAATATATTATATCTTCGATCAAGATATATAATGTTTGTTCCTCAAAAGAGAGATAATGTTAGAGTTATAATACCATTTAGTTTAGTACATTTGATCAAACAAGTATATAATTCCTCAAAATACATACATGGATCATATCATTCACCTTTTAGAGGCTTAGTTACAAATATATAATCGATTATTCTCATATGATCAAATATTTTAAAGGGGATATTATATCTATGGGTAAACAATCCCATAGTTAAGAATATTATTACCCTCTTCAGAGGTAATATTTAAAGCAATAAGTTATATATAACGTCATATTTGAATCTCATTGATTATTATCAATGTTTGTATAGTCTAGAATATGTGATTCTCTACTGTGAATAGAAATGGGTAGAATATCCTCAAATATTTTTGGGGAATGATGTAGTCCAAGCAGATTTAACTTTTCAATTAGATCCCAATAAGATTGATTTATTCACCTTCATACATGTTGTTCCTTATAAAATTTCTCTTAAATGTGGAATTTTATTTCAATACACACATTAAGAGCATAATAACTTAAAAAATAACATGTATTTTTATTATATTTCTAGAAAATTACTAATTATTTTTTTTACAAGTTGTAATTTACCAAACAACTGTGAGATAGACTTCGGTTCTGATAAATCTAAACCTATGTGTTTTTATTTTATAGGGTGCGTTTTAATTTAAAAATTATCACATACTAAGAAAAAATAAAATATAATAATATTTTGAGCAAACATTATGGAAATAAATTTCATTTAATTTATAACTAGTATGAATTTTTGTCACATCAATATGATAAATGGTATGGTTGAAAATATTATTACATGTTTTTTGAGATAAAATTCTCATTTTATTTAAAAACTAACTTAAATAATCTAAAACAAGAACATGTTCCCAGATTTTCATGATTTTATATCAAAAAATACATGTTTTTTTATGTGTAGGGATTAACTGCAAATCATTCTGACACACTGTTTAGTTATAATGACCAAAAGTGTATTTTTTTTCAATTTAAATGTGACATGTTTTAATGAAAATTGTGCATCACAAACTCAAAACTAGAAAACCTATCATATTTTGAAGAAATATATTAATAAGTTCTATTTATGTATTATATTATCTATTTTATTTTTGTTTTAGTTTTTCATTATTAAATAATATATTTTTATATAATTATTTATTTAGTATTTTTAGAATGAATATTTTTATTAATTACAGGTAAAAAAATATTTTAGTTAGGGATGGATTGATCTATGAAGATTGAATCCTTTTTCCTTATATTTTAATTTTTAATTTTATTAAAATTTATAATTATTTGTAAATAATTAAAAAATAAATTGAAAATTTAATGGATTAGAATTATTCAATGTGACCATTTCTTTTTGAATTCCAATGATAGAATGTGAATATATTTATTATTATATGAAAATATATGAATTTTTGGAATATATATTTGTTTTGGACTAATATTAGATGTTACAGTATTTTTCCATATAGTTTCATACTACAAATAGTGACATAACATTTCTCAGTGAACAAAATAGCTATGGTAAAAACATTCTTTGTCAGTGAAAAAACTAGTTTTTAAAAATGTCCTATTAATCAATCCATAAATTAACACTGATAAAAATATGTTTTTAAAACTGAAGAGAAAATATCAAAGTATCAAAATGGTATTCATATCTCAAACTCATTTAAATTACACATTAAATAAATCCTGAATACAGATAAATGACTTATATAGAGTAATGTGGCCTTATAATGTGAAAGAAAACTGTTTTTTACTCTTATAATATCTACAATGTTTCTCATTAAAAACAATAAATTAGCTGATTTTAAAATTAATAACTTGTGTCTTAGAATTCTAGAATAATTAAAAATTCAAAGTACACAAATTATAATATAATCGAACAAGTAATTAAATAATGAATAAAATTACATAAAAAGATATTGTGAAAGAGACATTTAAACTTGAATTAAAATATGTAATTAAATTTATTGGATTATGTTTACAAAGTCTTCTACAATTAATGAATTAAACCACTCTCTGTATTACTGGAGATGAATGAACATATTCAAATACTATAGGATTATAGAATTAAACACTTAGTGTCACCACCCCAAGATACATCATACTATGTCTGACTAATGTATTCCATATACAAAAAAATTCAGATATCCGATTAATTTTTTAAGGAATAAAATTTTTATATATTCATTTTGTCATAATCTACCATTTTTTCATAATTATAACCCAAATTTTTTTCTCTATAATAACCCCATTCCAGTATCAATTGTTTTACATTGTATATACAATTCCATAGATTACATTGATGTGGCCTCTACATAATCAATCAATTTTCGATAAACTGATTGATCCATTTTTAGTTTAACATCTCTAATTCATCCAAAAACTATTTTATTTAGGATGGAATATATTTTATTCTTACAGATTATAATTTCAATTTATTCAATGTACAGTTTTTTTTATTTTATTCAATATTTTCTTTACCCAACCAAATAAACTACCAATTCCAAATATTTTTAACCTAGTTAATTAAATCTTGTTTTTTGATAGCATATAATCATTGACTCTATCTTTTATATGATATATAAAATGTTATCCATTAAATTCCAAATCGTATTTTGTATGAATATCATTTAAAAGGTTTCAAAAAAGATTCTTTTTTTTATCTTGGCAAGCTGATTCAATCTCATATGATCCATCCAGTAAATCTTATTGATTTGTTTTCCTAATTACATTATTCTTGCAAATATTCTTTGATTTATGAACACAATTATTTACAATGATTTAAAAATACACATTTTGGACAATTTATCTCCTCTAAAAATCACTACTTCTGGTAAATAATTTTATATTTAACTCTTATTCATGAGAGTTATATTTTGTGGAAAATATTTTCATTACTTACCTGAATGAATACATAAATTAAATAACATTTAAATAATATAAAATCAACTATTTAATATATTTTTTCAATATTATAACCCACACAACTATAGATTTTGGATTATCCAACACTATAATATATTAATGATAGAAAAAGAACTAATAAAGGCCACCTATAAAAATACTAAAAAAGTGCTAATAAAGGGTGTCTTTTTTCATTGTAAAAAATTCACTGAAAAAATATCCCATTTTAATCACTTTTTTATATCACTAACAAAATAATCCTTTATGAGAACATTTTGGTAGTGCTGATGAAGGTTGTCATTATCAGTGCTAAAAAAGTGGTATTAAAGGGATTGTATTTTTGTGATCAATATGTGCTAATAAAAGAAACATTTATCAGTGAGTTTTTCTAGTGATTATGAAGGAAACTTTTATTAGTTTTAGAAAAAATTGATGATAAAGGGTTATATGTATCAAAATTAAAATAGAAAAGATGGCTTTTAGTAGTGTTTTTTAGTACTAATAATATGTACCTTTTCTCAAAAATAAAAAATCATTCTTAATATGGGTCTCCTATCAACACATTTTTAGCATTGATAAAATATATATTTTATAAAAATTATATGTCATTAAAAATAATATATTAATATATAAATATAAACATAATATATCTTATTCGATATGATTTATTGTAGAATCAATATGCATTTACACATAATATAAAAGATATTTGTGAAAAATGGATTATAAAATAATTAAAAATAATAAAAATTAATAATTTCAAAATTATTTTCGAGTAATATCATTTCATAATAGTTTCAGAACATGAAAATATAATAAATTAATGAAATCTATAAGATATGTTGAGAAAATGATTTTAACTTCAAACAACAATAACTTTTGATCTAGTAAAGATCTATCACATATCAAATTGAATCATTTATTGACATCTATGCAATGTTAACCAGGTTTGGGGGTGTATTAATATCACTAGTTTCTATGGTAAAAGCCCAAGAATTCTTTAAAAGTATTTTTTTAGTTGGGGTACCATAATTTGTTGATATATAATGAGAGTTTAACATTGTTTAATATGGTATTATTGTACAATTTTAGTGGATAATGAATTTATTATCATGTCTATCATTCATAATGATATTAGGATTTTAAAAAAAAATTCACTTTTCATATTTTATTTCTCTGTATTTAAATATATTCATGTTTTATTATATTTACATATAATAAACTAGTTGTATAAAAAATATACCTAAATATAATTAATTATAAAATGAATTTCTAAAATTATAAACCTTATTTAAATATATATTTTTTAATCATTTTATTTGAAATAAAAAATTATCCATTTCATTTTCCTTATAAAAAGTCATTAATATATATACATGTACAAGGAATTTTTAGATATAAAAAAGCGTGTGTCAATACAAATTTATGTGTATATTCTAATATATGTAAACAAATATATATATATATTAATATTTTGTGTATTAATGTGTGAAATATATATTTTTATATGAGTGTAAATATTCCATTATGTTTTTTGTATGAATATTATGAAAATAATTCATATATAAGTGTATTTTTATGAATATATCATTATTAATTTCATTTTAGTTATCATTAAATATATATCATTATTTTATTTATCGTAAATATTTGTAAATAAATGATAAAATATTTGTATCTAAATATATAATTTAATGGGCAGTGGAAAATTGTTTACAATTGGTGGTTTCAAGCACTGATAGGTTGAATTGCATGAGACTGAATGTTCTTCAAGGTTGGTTGTAACAACCCTAGATTTTATGAAAATTATTCTTTATAATTTCTTTTATTTCTTCTGTTGTACGCTACACCAATATTATCTTGTACTATATGCAACACCGTACTAGCTTGCAGTATATGCAACACTATTCTTTGACCGTGTTATACACAATTTCAAGTTCGTTTGATAGTAGTTATTCTATGCAACATTAAGTATAGATTTTGTTTAATGTATGAATGAAATAAGTTTTGATTATGTTATACACAAAAAATGGAGCCTTTACTACATGCATCCATGACTTGGCATGAATTACATGCAATCAAGACCTTCTTCGATAGGGTGTGTAGTACGCAATACCAAGTTTCACTAAACGAGATATTATTATAATATTATTATGAACTAGCTGTTATGAATAGTAATACCCACTTTTTGAGATTTTATAAATTTAATCATTCAAAATGGACTTCATTTTTGGATTCGGAATATCAAAATTAGCCTAGGGTGAATTTTTTGTATTTTTATGAAAACATTCAATTTTTGATGAATAGTGAAAGCATTGGGTTACTATTAAAAAAACTGTCTTTTTATTTAAATAATTATTTAT
Source organism: Viscum album (assembly GCA_963277665.1). Lineage (NCBI taxonomy): Eukaryota > Viridiplantae > Streptophyta > Magnoliopsida > Santalales > Viscaceae > Viscum > Viscum album. The sequence goes on along the minus strand of OY728143.1, from coordinate 2,076,133,820 downwards.
TTTATATAAATTTATTTTAGGTCAAAATTGATACATATTACCTATATATGTTCAATGTAATTCATTGGAGTCATTTTATAATAATTTTAGTTATATAAAAATTTTATAGAACTTTTCACCGTCATTTACCAACCTCCTTGGAGAGTTTGAAAATTTACGAAAAAATTAATTTTATCAATTCTATGAGTAAAATTTTAAAAATCTGAGAGACGCGGTTAATATCAAGGACTAAAATGTGGTTCAATGAGATGAAAATAATAATTGGTGAATAGTAACTTTTTACTTTTATTTACAACTGTTAAAAGTAAATAGGGTAATTAAGGGTACAAATGATATTATTATTACCATAAAAATTGTCTTAATTCTACTGGATAAGTGTAATTCGACCAAAAACAATCTTAGGAATAAAATCTGACCATTTAGGCCCACTTGGATTAGATTAGGACATTTATTATTAATTTAGGTAAAGAAGGGTTAAAATAGTTAAAATCAATGTTTAATAACGAAATCATTTTTAATATAGGGTTATACATACGATAAATTAAAATATAACTATTAATTAGAAATATAAAAAGATTTTCTACAGAATGGTATTTTATTTATAATTTTTAGACATTAAATAATTTAATTTACTTATGACACAATGATGATGCAGTAATTATCTTATTAATGAAATATTAACATAATTGATGTTATAAATACCCAAATAAATATAATTTGAGACTTTTTATGAATTACAATAAGTTTCTAGGTTAACATGACATGTAAGTATTGATTTAATTAACTTTTTTCGAACAAATCATGCAGTTATAATTTTCACACAAATCATGTACCAAATAGTGTCAAAATTGACAAAAAAATAGTTTTTAAAAGAAATATTATATTATTAATTGTTATTTTATTCCTAAAAATCTAATGTTTGGCCAAATGACATAGATAAGGATATATATATATATTTAATTAACCACTTGGGGTTCGTTTTTCTTGTTATAGTAATTTTATTAACCATATAGTGTAAGAAAAAAAACACGGTAAAAGTTAAATTATTAATCATAGAGTTAAATCTAAATGATGAGGATAAAAAAGTAACCTAAACTTGTATAAAACCTATTGGTTGAGAGGATTCAGACCCATCCCAACCATAGATTAGAAATAAATCAATTTGGAGCTATTAAAAACCGAATATGACTTTATTATAAGAAAATATTTTAAGTTTTTTCTAAAGTACCCCTCTCCTCCCTTATAAAAGGGCACCCCTTCCCTCTTCCCTTCACACCCTTTTGAGCCTTGATGATCGGCCAACCCCTGCCCATTTCTCTTCCCCACATCCCTAGTAACATTCTGGAGGTTTTGGTCTTCTCAAAATACCATCTCAACTTCCTTAAGAGGAATCTTAGAGGAGGTGCGTCGAAGAATAGGAGGTTTGGATACATATGAAGCATATCAGACAAAAGGCAATGGATAACTTTTCCAATCTCACTCATATCCAATATTGATTATTTGTAAGAATTTATTGGGGTTTTTTTTTATCATCCATCTCTCTGTTTTATAAAAAGGTTTTCATGTATGTTTAATGGCCCTTTTACCCAATTTGAATTTTACCACATGTTATGAAAGGAATCTTACTTTTGTTTACCACACAAGGAACTTTTTGACTTTTCTGAAAAATTTACAAGGAGGATGTTATTTTTAACTTATACGGTGTGAACAGATTTTTATGGTTTTGAAACGCCTCATTTTCACGAAGCTTACTCTACAATATTGCATTATTATTTTCAACAAAACCCTTTTCTTTTAAAATTTCATGGCATTTTGTAAAAAGAAAATGATTTTGAAGAAGAATTTATATTTTCTTCAAAATTTCCTTTAAAGTGTTTTATCAAAACTATTTTCCATCTAAAATGACATTTTTTAATATTTTTATGTTTCAAGTATAATATCTCCATTATTTACATGGATTGATTTTTCATATGATGAAATGATATCCATTTTTTTATGGATTATGTTATGGTGGCATGATGTTTCGGAATCCCATTCTATTACATGGGTTATGCTATGATGTATGATTTATGATTTTCTTGCATAAGAATGAATGATTTCATTATGAGATGGTTGAGACATATATATCCATTCAATGCATTAAGTAAAGATTTATACCTCATGAGATTGACATGGATGGAATGGTATGTTAATCTGATTCAGTGATACAGGACTGGAACGAGGAGCGAACGTGATTCAGAAAGGAACTTTTTCCACCATGATGATCTTGGAAGTAATGCCTTGGCTACTATGGAAATTATATCATGTGCTTAATGGTCTTTCCACAATTAAATTTTTCATTCCCATACTATTTTATCATGATTGTTGTTCCTTCATGATATATGCATTATGTATTTCCAAGATTTATGACTTTCCTCAAGATTTTGATGTTTAGATTTTATGTTCAATTTTCGCATTGAAATATTTATGGATTATTTTATGTTCTCTAGGTTTACCCTTACTAAGCATTTGAGCTCACCCTTTTATTGGTTTCATTTCCCCAGGATATAAAGAAAGGTTTTAGGTAAGAAAACAACAAAGGGAAGATCTTTATGGGAGATGTTCAAGATCATTCACCATGATTAGAAGATTACGTTCCTAGTTTCCAAAGACACTAAACTAATACTATCTTTGGGCGTCTGTTTTTGTCATGTATTAAGTATTCCGCAAAAGTCATGTAATGTTCATGTACATCAGGCAATGGGTCTCTACATTGGTGGTATACAGGCATTGATAGGGGTCATAAGCATTGATAAAGGTGGGGGTGCATGATAGTGTGGGCATTCAATTATTTTAATAATTATTCTGAGAACTATATATATGCACTGAAAATAGAACCCATTATATGTACTATTTTAGAAATGATAAATGGGGCCCTTATCAGTGCTCAAAAATAATTAATAAATGGTTCCCTTATAAATACTAAAACCAAGTGTTGATAAGGGGTGCCTTACTCAACACTTTTGATTTAGTGTTGATAAAGGAATCCATTATACACACTTTTTAGGATAGATAATTGAATGGTTTTAATAAATATTTGGTAGTTAATACTTTTTTAGTGCTGATAAATTCAATTTCTAGTTATTTTAAAAGCGTGATCTATATTAGTGGCAATTAATATTAAAAAAAATTATAAATTCTCAAAATAATTATTTCCAAAATTAATATACCATTGAGATTATATTAAAAAAATACATTTAAAAAAAAAATAAATACATAATAATCAGAAGATGATTGGTTTTATATATGTTAAAAAATAATTGTAAAACTAATTACATATTAATAAAAATTAATTTTTAAAATTCACATAAGAATAAAAAATTCATTTTCATTAAAAACACAAAATAAATTATTATATTTCATAAATAATGAATAAATAATAATTAAATAATCAATTTACATAATTAAATTTATTTATAAAAAATTAATATTTATATTATTGAAAACCATAAAACTTTAAATCTTTACTATATAATATTTAATACATTAATAAAAATTTTAATAACCTAAAATCATAAAATATAAATATATAAATGTTAACAAATATTATGAAAAATTTATACTCACACACACTTAATGGTTTTTAAGCCAACAAGATTAAAATGAATATTAAATTATAAAATAATATAAATATTAATTGAAATTCAGTATAATTAATGATTAATGAAATTAATCTATTCATAAAGAAAATGTATTATTTAAATTTCTCAATAATTGATTCTCTTAATCAAGTATTCAATTTCATAATTTTTTTCAATTAAAATAAATTTTCACCCTACCTAAAATACATCACCAACTATTTATCATTTTTTTTGAAAATAATGAATTGGGATTACCACGTTATTTTAACACAAGAATTGCAACATAGGCATGAATATATTCTACAATCCCCACTATGTGGGGAAATTAAAAAGATCATGTAGACTTTTAACGATTCATATGTTGTTTTGGGTGGTGTAAATGAGGAAAAAACGAAATGAAAATTGAAAATTCAATGTAATATTTAAAGAACCCATTTATTTTAAAAAATAATTAAAATCTAATTAAATGAATGAATAAAAATTGTGGAATGGGAATGAAAAAAGTTATGAAATGAAACCATGAAAAAATAAAATAAAAACATATTTTTATTGATTTTATTTGTTTATAGGGAACTATTTAAATTATAATTCATTAGAATATATAAAATGTGTTTGTTTTTTATATTTTTTACATATATATTTTATTTTTTAAAAGAAATTTTTACTTAACATTTTATTGTATATTTTTTAAAAATATAAAAGAATGATTACGAATAATAATTATTGAAAATTGTATTTATAAAAAATGTCTACAAAATTTTATTGATATATCAAACATATAATTTTTTTAATAAAAATATATACCATTAAAAGAAATAAATAATTTATGGAAGAATATAAAATATGTTTTTGTGTTATAAAATTATATAAATGAATGAAAATTATACTTAAGAAGAGACATGAAGAAAAAATGAATAAATTACCACTACACTCATGAAAATGTAGCTTACCCTCTCAACTAAAATTAATATTGTCTTCTCCTAATGAAAATTAAGATAAAAAAGAATCAAAACCCCTACACGTTAATTTAGGAATAATAATGTCATAAATAAGTGATAAGGTCGATTTATATTTTTACCATAAAAATGTTCTTAAGAAATTGATAGGGATTCTATATGGATCTACAGGGTTAAAGAATGATTCAAATGTTTATCTTAGTGTGTATTTAGTTATAAATAAATGAAATTAATAATGGATGATCTATAAAATCATTTAGGTTTAATTATATCAATGTTTCCTTGATTATGATTGTTTGAAATTTGATGATAAATAAATGTAAATGAATTTTATTCAATAACATTGAATATGTAGTCACGTGAGAACATTTTATTTACATTGAGGCTCTAATATCACATGTAAGAATAACCATATCAAAAATATTACTATGAAATATCACTAAAATATAAAAAATATGAAAACTATTTTAATATTTTTAAAAATTGAACTTAAATTATATATGTTTATAACTGAAGAAATAAATAAAAAATAAAAAACATTAAAAAAATTATTTATTCTAAAAATAACATAGTAATATAAAAATAAAATAATTCATCTTCTTCATAAAAAATATAACTCATTCTACATAGAAAACACTTTTATAAAATATAATTCCAAAATAAACTATATAAAAATTGATAATAAATAAAAAAATTAACAATTTATCTAAAAATATTTTTAGAACATGATAAAGTTAAACTTTTATCCAAAAAAATTTAATAAAAAACAAAATATCATATTCAATAACCCAAATAAGTAGGGTTTATAAAAACCAACTTATAATCTCAAAGAAATCAGTATATTAATAATACAAACTGAATAAATTCAACAGATAAATGAATCAGGTTAATTATACTTAATAAAGTAACACAAAACACCTATTTGGTTATAAACCGACATATATAAAAAACATAAAACGTCATAATTTTCTAGTATCATGACAAATTTATGGATGAAATAACTGTTTTTTATAATGAAAAATTATATTTTTATAAAACATGAGTAAAAAAATGTAAACAAAATGCATATATTTTATATAAAAAAGATCAAAAGTTAAAAACTACTTTTTAGATTAAATATTCTATTTTTACACATTAAGCAAGTGTTATGTTATTAAAAAAAATTGAAGAAATTAAATTAATTAATAAACTAAAAGTATAGTCCATTTTATTGAAACTAATATATTATGAATGATATAAATATTATTCAGATATCCATTAAAAATGAGGTATGATTGATCTACATAATTGATAATTATATTCATATTTTTTCCAAAAGCATAAATTTAATCAAATAGTAACATGTAAAAAAATCCATAAAATTAAAAAATTTAAGAAGTAAGAAATTTCCATAGGATTAATTATTCGAATAAACAAAACATAAATGTAAAAATCATTGAAATAGATTCATATTTACATATATTTTATGAATCATACCTGATTATAGAATTTATTACTATAATTTGGAAAATCTGATGGAATAATGCAATGTTTATTCTCCAAATATGTAAAAATGATTTTATTTTATATAAAAATAATATACAAATTTTTATATTCACAATAAGAATTAAAATTTTTATATTAAATTTATTTATAAATGATGAATTTATTAATAGAGTTAATGATGGATAAGTATAATAGAAAACTTATAATTTTAGCTCTAAACCGAAAATTGTTCTTATGATGTCAAAATATTATATTTAATTTTCATTATTAAAGAATATAAAGGTTTTGAAAATAGTATTAAATTTGTTAAAACCCTATTATAGTATATATTGACGCTAATAAAGATATGGACCTCAAATAAATTCTTTATATCCATCCATAAAACCATTATCTAGAATACAGATGGTCCTATGACAACACCATAGTGATAATTGACATTATCAAGTGAATAAACTTCTAAATTATAAAACCAACACTTCAAAATCCTTCCATTGAAATGGTATTATTTCAGTTATTCAAAAATTATCATTAACTTATTACCATAATACTACCTAGTTCTAAAATTTATAAATATTTTTAACATAAATTATGTAAAAACTGATCAATATATGGGTTAAATACCCAATATTTCAAACCCATAAAATAATTTAGTGCATTGGTAGCTCTGAAGGGAAGCATAATGAATTCAAATTTTCTTTAATGTCACAAGAATACATCAATTTTCAAATATTCATATCTAATACTCATATGATAAAATCATAACCCCATGTTTTAACTAAAAAGCCATTAGATTTCATAAAATTGTTAAAAAATATCATTAATCCTTCTCAAGAGTTATATATTATTCACTATCACTTTATTCAACTTCTGATAATCGACAAATATCCATAAATTTATATCAAAATTCCTAACAGATATCACAGGGGGGGCGCATAGATACAAACTTGAGTAGATTAAACGTCTGTATAATAGGCCATTAATCTAAAACTATAAATCTACGGTCTTTAAAAATTTCTAGAAATATGAAACAATAATTATTTTTTATCTACCTAAATATAAATCGATTCCAAATTCAATCTCTCTACTTTGATTTAAACTCATAATTTCCACATAGAATACATCATCAATGACACTCACCACATCTATTACTTACAACATATTGACCTATTCTATATGACTTTGATCACGACTAGATCTTATAACTTACTATTAAACATTCTCACATTATACTCAACATTGATTATAGAGTGAGTAATATTAGTAGGTTACCATATACCTTCATCAAATTTTACTAGGGGTTCATAATGTTCAGGATGTTATTGTTTATTAAACTATTAATGTAGATGTTGTTGATTTTATGTCATCCTAGATCATATTAAAAATTTATACCTGAAAATATCCTTGAATATATATGAATACAAATAATAAACATCCACTACATCAATCTAAAAAATATTTAACATCACCACCCACAACTATGGGACATGAACTGTCAGCTCTTGTTAATTTTGAATATGGACCCTACAATGAATATAGAAATACACTAATAACACTGTTATATTTTCTTCTAATTCACTATGTTCATTACTCTTTAATCCAAAACCATATATCACTCCACTAGTTAATACCAAATTCATCTAAATAACCTATACCTTTTGAGAACATTGGTAAACATATTTTGGTAAAAAAACTACTAACCCTAAAATAATATCTCATAGTGAAGTATCTATTTAGATACCCTTATAAATATTGTTGGCCTGAAATTTAAAGATATATTTTAATAACCTCATAAACATTACTCCATACTTGAGAAAAATAGATCCCCACTACTAAATATATAATATCTTTTTTTAAAATATTGGTTAAAGCGTGGCTATCAATAATTATTCTTCTAACTAATATCATGAACAATACTTTATTTAATATAGATATATCAATATCACATAAATATTAGATCACCACTATCATGACACTCAATGAATAGATTCACTAAAAATGGAATCAAATTATATACGACTAGATAAATTAGCTAAAAGGATAAATCAACTCCACCAATCCAATAATATATTTCCCTATAAGAAATGTATTTCAAAATATTTGGATTGTTTTATCACTAGAATTCCAATATGAAAACCTTATTGTCTTTATCCACCACTAGTTCTTCCCTTTAATGATTAGCCTTGGGTACCCATTTCACCAACATGCCCACTAACTCATGATTCTAGTGAATTAGTGGATATACTATAGGATGAAAAAATATCATTCCTATGAAATTATTGATCTTAATAAATAGATTAGATTGAGATAAATAAAAAACAATACAATATTTAGTTAAACATTATGACATAATTCTATATGTGTCTGATCCTACAGCAGTATACTTCCCCAATGATATTATACTATTATTATAGTAGTAATTTTTTCAAAATAACAGATAGGACTAGTAATTGTAGGGGTTATATACATACCAATATGATTTCTTGGTTCAATTTTACACACATGATTCATGTAATATGAAAAACATTTGACCCATTATGTCTTCAATAGTACAAACTCCAAATACCATAACACTATTTGATATCTTTTTTATCATGGCATGTCAACACGGAAATCATTTTGTTATATTAACAAGATCTAAATCCACATTCTAAATCTGTCATAAATAGGCCATGAGGTGGAAACTAGAACCATGGTTATGCAACATAAAATTTTTTATAAAAAATTAATGGTCCCTTAGTATTTTAAATATTTAATTATGTATAAAAATAAAAAATCATTAAATAATTATAAAAAATGGTTTTGTTTTTTTAATATATATTATTAGGTATGTATATCATAGTTGAATATTGGAAGATTTTGGAATTTTTTACAGGATATTTGGATATTATTTTGTATTAAAGGAAAACATCATGCCAATTTTATGAATCATCTAATTATAACTATTGATGATTTTTATTTAATTATGATGAAAATATATACTATAAAAAAATTAACTTACATTGTAATGAGGATTCAGATTGAGTTAATATGGATTTGGAAATTATTGTTAACTTATCAATCTATAATTATAAACCATAATGAAAAAAATTATATCTAAATAATTCTTCATTTTATCTTAACTAATATGACGGGGAGTATTGACTCATGAAATGGACAACACATGATTCATGGGTGGATTTCATTTAAAATACAAGTACCAATTTCATTAATGTATCCAATATAAAAGATGAAAATCTTATGTGTAGACTAGAATGGTATAAGGTATAGAAGAAATCATAGTCAGGGATGTTCAATCATTCATCCAAGGGGATATCGAAGGTTATATAATGGCTTGGTTCTCTAGATACTAACCTAATAATGAACATCAGTATCAACACACCTAGGATATCCTAACACTTGGTAGATGATTGGTTATTGATTTCTTATCCCATGGTAAGAATTAAGGTCTTGGAAAATGTGATCAATTAGGGTATTCAAAGGATTTTTATTATAGATCACTCTATATGGAGCTATTTGTGGAGGATTTAATAAAATTCTATGATTTCTTTGATGGGAGAGAACATGTACTAAAAGTATACTTCTATGGTTTATGTATTTATCTAATTTCCATTATATAGTAATAGATGATTATGATAGTTTTATATACATACTAATTAGGTTTTGTAGGTAGTTCATGGTGCAAATCACCATTTTATGCAAATAGTTGATGAGAATCCCACTAAGGAGAATTTTTAATAGCCACTAGTCTCTACGATTCTTTGGTAAGAGAGGATCTACATACGAATTCAATCATCAAACTAAATTATGCAGTTCGAAATACAATACTAAAGATATCAAATAAAAATATAAATTCTATATTGTGATACAAAAAAACAATACTAGGTATGAAAAACCAATTTATAAGAAAATAAAATCTATGTATCGACAATACAAACAACCAAAGGGGTTTCATCCATACTTATTATATATTCCACAAAATGTACCCCTTGATGAGATTTTACAAGATTTTCATGATCGAAAGGAAACATATATTTTAACATGATTATTAGTAGGGGAATAGAAGTTTGAATCAGTCTATGACTACATTGACTAGTGATCCTAGTATGTATATGTTAAAGGGTATGGTGTTTTATTCTAAATAAAAACATGTTCTTCATTATATTTTTAATATACGCCCAATTAAAAATCAAAAAACAGTTTGATTTATAATTATAATATAATAATAATTATAACCCTCATAGAGTGGATGTAAATCATGAATTTTAGGTGTATGAGTGGGAGAAATGGAAGTATAAGAAGAAGAAGAAATTGTTAGATTGGAATTATATCGACACTACATGTGCATGACTACATATTTCATCCATCGCCCCTAAGATGAGGAACGATGTGGGAATTCATGTGCAAAAGAGAACAATTAATGTTCTAAAGAACGATTGATATTTTTACAAAGTTTTATTTTTTCCATTATTTTAACAGGTCTTCAATACCCATCTAGTGGCCCTATAATTAAAAAACTGAATTAAGAGAGGTATATTCAATATTCCAACATGCGAAGAATCATGGTGAAATGGTATTATTTTAAACAGTAATAGCTTTTTAAGTAGATATCGAGATGAATAGAGACGAATTTTTTCAAGCATACATTTGAAACTCTATAGGTGATTTCTCATTTATGAAGTTGTAATCGAAGTCCAATATTTCATTAGTAATGATGGATTATAACATATTTATATTAATTATACTGTAATTTCATTCTCTAGAATATATCTATGATATTTAACCCCATGATTACAATAGTTGAAATAATATATCTGGTCGTGATTTGTTTATATATTAGAACTGGATGTCATTCATAGTAACAATACCCATTACACCATTATTTAATAGATAACATGAAAATCATTAATTTGGTGTATTTTTTAAATATGAATATATTTTCATTAATAATTAGTGTTTTAATTATACTATTATGTATTATTTGAATGTAAAATTATATAGTGACATATTTCAAATAATGGGAGATTTTTTTAGCAATAAATTTTACTAAATTGAATGAAGGAAAACTAATGAATAAGAGATACAACACAATATAATAGGGTAATTTGAGAGTAATTTATGATCATAAATTCTTGTGAGATATTCTATTAGACCAAACCAACCCACTCAACCATATCTATTATAGTTATTTGGTTTGTGAGCCACCCCAAGCCCAGTGCTAAGATTTTAGGGTCTGGTGACTAGCAACCATAAGGAATATCACAAATGGGGCTACTTATCCTAATTAATATGTAACACATTGCAAATATATACCTCTTAGATAACCCAATAACTATTAATATAACATCCAAATACTGATAAAAATACAGTTGATAGATTTAAAACATCCAAAACTATAAAACATTGAAAAATATTAAAATAATGTAAATAAAGGTGACATATATTAAAATATAAAGAGTTTCCCAGATCGATATCTAAGGGGAACATCATGTCACTCCATCTCAAGACAAAAAAACTAAAAAAAAATCATTACTATCTAGAAAATTTAATAAATAGTTCTACTAACTCCATATACTCAATGATTACCCTTGAACTATCCATCAATATATATAACACTACATGTCTAGGAGGAATTCATATTCAAGAGTGACTATAAACTTATATAGTAGGAAATAATGGAAACTGAAATGGATAATTAAAAGAAAATTTAATTTAAAACCCATTATAGTTGTATACAAACTAGTTATTATTTCAGAATTCATATAATCAAATATTTAATAAATTATTAATGTCACAAACAACTTCAATGAATGTTTTGTAACATAGTATACTTGTGGTATCTTGGAAATTGTATAACCCATAAAATCTAAACTACCCTTCCATTTAAAATCAAAATATCTTTGATAAATCAAATTTACGGACCCTTATATCACCTTTCCTGAATGATTCTCAATATAATTTGAAGGAAAAATGTCTTTTAGTGGATATAATTTTGATTTATGGAGTGATGAATCTATCGGCGAAGGACTAAAAGTATATATTTTTGTTGTTCTCATTAGCCCATCAGTCATATATGGGACACATTCCTTGGTGCAGAAGTTTTAATCAAGGAAGTACATAACCCCATTATTAGTATTGAGAAACCATGAATTGAGTTCATAGGGGATTTAGAAAATACAAAGTGTATATTGAGTAACCATTCTGAATCATTATCATTTCCACAAGGGTGTACAAATTAGTAGTTCAATAAGTTGAATTTATGGCTATGTTTCAAATTATTTATCTAAATAAAAATTCATAAAACCATTTCCCATTGAGTTTAAACATAATTGATTAAATAAATGTTTTTAAAATATTATGAAAATAAATTTTAACATTATTTATTTACATAAATAATGTTAAAATTCGTTGAGTAAATGTTTTAAAACTCATTTAAAAAATAACTGACATTTAAATAATGAAGTGAATATGGTTTTAATGTTGTTTTTTTATTTTTAGGAAATAAATAATAAAATTCAATAATGTTCCAACAATGTTTTTCCTAGAGTAAGTTTGAAAATTTAATCATCCCACCAAAATTTTATTCCCCTATATTGAAAACAATTTTGGCAACATATATAAATTCTCTTTATCCAACTTCATACATTTTATCCAAATCTATTTTATCCATAACATTATTCCATTATTTCTTCATTCAATAATTTAACTATGGTTTTTCTTATTATTTTATATTTATTTAGTATTTTTATTTTATAATTTTATTCAATAATAAAATGTTTGATGATTTTATTATGATGAAGAAAGCTTATAATGATGATTCAGCAATAGAAAACATTCACATGAGATTTATCATATGAAGTCTAAAATTACTTCCAAACCACAGTTCTGGGTTCAACATGAGTTATTTATTCTAAGGTTAAATAATATAAATAATTAAATATATATATATATATATTGTAAGGACACCACCATATAAAAGAAAATTCAATTCTTTTAGTTTTTTTTCATTATCTAATTTGATTTATGAAATTTCATGTTCATATGTCTCATATGTTGTTCAAATATATAAATCTGAATTGATATATTAATTTATAAATTCCTCTAATTTTGGTGTTAGTTATAGAATAACCAATGTTAAATTTTGTTAGGTCCACTAGGCTGAATACCCTGAGAGGGGGGGGGGGTGAATCAGGGTATGACTAATTAAAAATTAAATCCCGTTCTGATCTTGTTTCGCTGTTAAGAAAAACACTCTTGTCTCTCTTTCCTGCTGCACAATATAAACAGAACGTAAAGCAAGCAAAGGACACAACAATTTTACTTGGTTCACCGCTAAGGGCTACGTCCAAGGAGCATACGCCGACAGGTTGCCGGTCGTACCAAGTCCACTAAACTTCACTAGCTGTGGATTACAATGTTCGGGATAGATCACTTCTATGCCCAGGATCACTGCCTATACAATGTTTAGGGTCAGCTCACTGCTTTCCCAAGGGTCACTCCCTGTTTCTCTCTCTCTGGCTCACTGCCGGTGGAGAGGATCACCTTCTTCCTCTTCCTAAGCTCACTGCTCTTGGAAGGTATTCACTCACAGTTTATAGACCTGTAGGTCTCTTTATTTTCATGAAGGAATGCATCTTCCTCTGTATGAAGATGCTCTGTTGAAGTCCAACTTTCACTCGCAGATGAATCTCACTTTGCACCGGATGTACCGGGCAGCCTCAGTTTTTACGCGCAACCCTTACGGTGTCTTGCGCGCAATTTCTATGGTTTGCGCGAAATTCCTTTTTCGCGCAACCTCCAAATTTTACGCGCAGCCTGGAAACTGCCTTGCGCGCAATTCACTGCTTTCGCGCGAAATCCACTTTTCGCACAACCTTCAATTTTTACGCGCAGCCTGAAAACTGCCTTGCGCGCAATTCACTGCTTCTGCGCGATATTCACTTTTCGCGCAACTGCTGACTTTACGCGCAAACTTTAAGTTTACGCGCAACGCCCTTTCTGACTTCAATTTTGCGCACCAGTGCTCCGATATTTTCTATGTCTTGAACTCTTTCGAATGGAGGAGGGTCACTTCATATTTATAGGCAAAATCGACCCCGCGCGAAAAACCCTCCTTGAGCGCGTAATCCGCTTTGATCTTCCGCGCACAAACATTTTCCGCGCACTGCTCCATAATTTCGCGCACCTCATGCCTTTGCCATTTTACGAGTTTCGGACCTCGTAACACCTCTTGCGCGAAATACTTCATCCACTATTTCGCGCGCTACTTCAATTTTCCGCGCACGCCTCCAAAATTGCGCGCGTCTCATGCCTTTACCGATTTTCACGCTTTCGGCCTTGAAACATCTTTTGCGCGAAATACAATTTCGCGCAACCCGCTGTTTTGCGCGCCACACTTCAAGATTTCGCGCAACCCTCTAGTTTTGCGCGCCACGCTTGATTTTTCCGCACACCTCCTTCATTTCTCTCTCCTCAACCTTTGCCAACAACATATCACTCCATTTTCCATTGGCGATTTTCAGGCCCCAAAATTTGGCAAACACTGGAAAACGGCGCCACCTTGTACTGCTCTTTTGTACCGCCTTCAGATCGTCCTTTCCTTTGTCAAAGTTCATTGTCAACATGGAATGTCAACAACTTCTCGGGAACTCGACAATTCTCCATGGAAACCTGCTTTGTCAACAAACACAATCAACCCAAAAATGCTGCAATGTTACCTTGAGGGATTTTTGCCCAACAAATTTAACTTATATGGTCATTTATTATATTAACTAATGTTATAGGATTTTTTTGACATCAATTATTAAATAAAGGAAATTGAATGTTTATGATTTCTCAATGTTGACATTAGTTATCAAAATAAACATCATATAAAGACAATAAAAATTAATTTATATGTTAGTTTGTTTAAATATAATTACATTAACACTTATAGGGTCAACTAAATTTATTTTGAATAGAAATATTACATTAATCCTTAAAAAATAGATATTAGAAGTGATTTTTATAGTACAAACCCCCATATCCACTCGAGTAATGTTACATAAACCCATCCATCATCATCAAGAACATCATTTACTTAAATTTTCCAAAGAGTAAAACGAAGAAATTAGGAACAAAGTTAAAATAGTCATGAGGGTCTGAAATAATGAATCCCAAGGGAATACACTCTAATAGAGTCTCACCCTTGGAATATAGGGAAACAATGTATGGTGAACAATGTATGTTTGTTCCATTAATTAATAGAGATTATAATTAATTAGAAAACATGTTCATTTAATGAAAAATGTGAATAATGTCCGTGATAGAACTCATGAGACTATACGCTTTCTAGAAGATGTAGGATATTGACCAAGGAGTGTATCCCTTACTGGTCAATGAATTATAAATAATGATAGAGTCGATTTTTATGGCTCCTAGAGTGACTTTGTTTAGTATGGAAAGTGGGATTCCAAAGAGCATGGAAATAGCTTCGGCCTATAGTAATCGACCGGTTATATATGATGTTGTAAAGGTAGCCATGACCAAGCCCTCCGAGTCTCGAATCAAACCACCTCCCATGGATAAATTACATTTCAAATTCCAATAATTGGGTAAAATGATATATATATATATATCATAAACATGGTAATTAAATAGTATTTGATATTGTTTAAAAAATGTGTATGTCCTAATGGTACATCTAGAAATTGTATGTGTGTCATCTAGTTATATATTTTATACAAAATTACATGTTTTCTTATATGGTATGATGTGATTCGAAAAACTCACCCAGACATTTACATCATGGATTCGGTTGTGCTACTCAAAGGAAAAGACATATGAAAATATGTTACACAACATGTTTCATCACCACCCACTTAGATGATATTTATATTTCCCATAGGGTAGGTTTTCACATGGTTTAGACCATTTCCCCCCAGAATGGGATGGGTTGATTTGATAGATGTACTAGTATCCCACCCATGATAATTAGGTCCGTCCTATTGGAACACAAAATGGATAAATAAATTGGAATAACCATTCAACACAACATAAAAATGTGACAATATTGTGTATATATCAACAATGAGGCCCATTAATTTGGTCTATCACCCCTCCAATTCCATGTTGATGAAGGTATTTATTGACTACATACTGATTAATCTACTATGAAGAATTATTAAAAATTACCTATAGATGGAAATTATACGTACAACATTTTGACACGTTACAATGACCATCGCTTCCATCAATCATCAACATCTTAAATACCAGACTATGTATCCATCTTCACTGTCATTGATATTCAATGCCATCTATAACATTAATTTAACAAATAGATCCAGACATAACTCAGTTGGAAATCCTCAACATCTATATCGAAAAAAAATTGATCTTTTTCACAGTGGACATACTAGAATACATAAATATATCTATCACAATGATATCAAACAGTACAATATATTCCCATTCCATTTCCTATATTTTTTTTATATTCCACCTGATTTATTCATGAATCTATTACTAATACTATTACGTAATAGTTTGACCATATGAATGATAAGAGTGAGTGGAAAATAAATTGGAGAGAGAGTGGGAGAGAGATCATATGAAGATTAGGGGATGGATGTTTGTATAGTGGATATGTAGTTCCAATTTCCACGTACATTTCTCCACTTTCCCAAATTATCCAATTGTTCTATGTAAATTTTGGTTCTTTCTCCAAGATGTGAGACATAAAGGTAGATAGTGGATATATTTAGATATTAAATCAAAATAGGTTTATTCTTTGATATATACTCACTAATGAAAATAATTTATTTATAAAATTATTTATTTTCTAGAATTTATGTATCAAATTTTGAAAATAAAAATTAAATATTATGCAGAATATTTATTTTCACAAATTTTTATGAAAAAATGTATCTAACCCAAACTATATTGATAATTGATGTATATAAGTCTATATTTTGTAAATCAAAGTATTTTTTCTATTTTTGTGAAATATTCTTGATATGATTCACCAAACCTAAACATAAATTAAACTAATCTTAGCATAAAATAACATCTTAATAAAATTTTGGTGATTAATTTTCTATATAAGAGTTGTTTATAAGATAATGATGATTCATACAATTTCAAAATATGTGGGATTAAATAATATCTAAATATTATATATTTTTTAAATCTCACAACACCGCCTTGAATGAATCTATCTGTGATACTAAATAAAAAATAACTAATTTTAAATATTTATGTGATTTAATGAAAAATTATTTTCATTATATCCCTTCATGTTGGATGGAGTTTTTTTTTCAAAAAAATAATTACTCAATAAAAAGTGTGGATACAGAGACCATATCTCTTCTCCCACACCCACAATCTCCCATACTGATTGTCATGCTTTCAGAGGAGGCACACCTACAAAAAACACTGTCTCTAAACATTATGTCCTCTATCAATACTGGGTACTCTAAAATGGGGGTAAAAATATTGATGTCTATATCCCAAGGGCCAATAATGGGAAATGGAACATAAATAGACCACCTTAGTTGTGACACATAGAAGAAACTATGCACTTCTTTTATCCATGTGTGTAACACTAGGTGATAAACAACCCCATCTACCTTTTGTATGGTGTTGAAGGTTTTAATCCCCATTAAAGAGTTCTTTATCTTTAAAAAATCCTTCAAAAATAATGTTATTGAAAATATTCATCGATTATATAATCTTTATACAAGAACTCTGAAGCCTCCATTATAAATCAATTTAGGACATATATTGGATTTTTTTTCTATATACTCATCTAAATCCAACAAATATCCTCAATAGCATACAATACAAGATCTATAACAATAATTAATGACTCCCCAATCCCTATATAGAAAAGGGGTGAACATCAGGTTCTCCAGTACATGGACATAAAGGGATTAATAATCATAATAGGGTAGTTTTGTTGTTATATTGAATATTCACTAAGAGTAAATGACTATCCCATATCATTTCAAAATATAGAAAATAATATTTATATGTTACCTTTATAACTTTAGTGTTCATCGATATTTATTGATATGTCAAGGATAGAAAAACATGTCCACTATAACTGTGTTATTAAATCCTTTTGGAAACTCGTTCATAATTGGTATGTACCTCTACCATGTTAGATAGGAACAATAATCAATAGAACTCCATTAAATTTTATAACTTAATTCTTACACATATGTGCAATGCCTTATATTGATCTTTTATCTCAAATATGGAATTATTGTGTTGACATCATTAGTTATTTTAATTTCACCCAGAATGTATCGTGGACCATTACTAATAAAGGATCTATGCAAAAATTATTTTTTACCAATCCAGCAATAATTATTTCATTATAATATTTGGGAAAAATTATCTCACAAGATATATATCTAAGAAGGTCCTCCCTTACTTGATGATGATATATGAGGGCCACCACTATAAATATTTCTTATGATAATTCTCCCTATACAACCATAACCAACTGCATTTTTTAGTTGTTTATTCTTTCACCATTATTCAGATGCGTCTTTTAGTAGCTGAGCTCATGATTTTGTTTTAATAGAATAAACCACATTATTTTCCTTTCAAAGATAATATATTGTCTTAATGTTATTAAAATATAAGATCATGATTCATACATATTTTTCATTATTTTTGGTAATTATTTTCATATATTTTAAAAAAAATCTTTGAATTTTTGGATAAATAAATTTTTATTTAATTGTGTAAATAATAATCATAGTTTGAATATAACATATAAATGTTATTAATTGATATATATTTTTCTAATTTATTTGTTGTTGTAATTTTTTTTCGTTTTTTTATATTTTAAGAGGAAATATTGTGTTCCTACTTGAATAGTGTAGAATGAAGTATGATTAATGTAGAGATAAGTGAAATTAAATAGCAACTACCCCACCTGTGTAACTGAAAAAGAAATACATAAATATTTTGTAAGATTAATTCACATAGGCATAATGCCACATAAGAGTATTAGGGAAGATTTTTTCACTATAGAAAAATAAAACTTATAATATGAAATAACAAACTAGAAATTAATATGTTTCTATGAATTAAATGATGTTGTTTATACAAAAAATAATATTAAACTCCAAAATATTACTTGAACTACATCTTATCTCCATCAATGGTTTCAATGCATAAGTGTCAATGAAATTTATATCCATAGAGAGTGATGATGAAGATGAATATTATCTAACCATCTAGGGGATGATGTCTTCAGAGTTTTATGAAGAGTCTTCCAATGAGGTGTCTCTTGAAGAAGAAAAGACAAAGGGGAGATTGGCGATATGGATAGCTCCACAACAAAAACAAAGAAACCACATAGAGAACCAAAAAATAAAATAAAATATAAAGTATCCATCTCATATTTTCCTTCCAACTATATACATTCATTTTTTCTATCTCTTGTGTCATTTTTTAGGTTTCTATATGTTATCTATTTTTATTTAATGTTTCCCACTATTCATTTCCACTAATGGAAACCATGAATTGTATTTTGCGGATTGAATCACATAATACCAACAATCCTCAGATGGGTGGGGGATTTAAAAACAATATATTTAGATGAAGTAAAAAAACCACCCATGGGGTTTCCCCAAGTTTATTTTACTCCTATTTCTCATATTTTTCTTATTTAAATAAAATTCATCATACTTGTCTGTTCTCTTTTACTGTTTAAAAAATTGGCATATTGGAACTTAATTCAAGAAAATCAGAAAAAATATGATTTTGATATATCTCTATTACCCTAGTTCTCACATTACATTATTTGGAGTTTCTTTTTAATAATAATAGTGTAGAAAAAATTAATTATTAGGGATTTTGAACCATTTTTTATTTCTTTTGTATTTAATTATTTAATTAATTTATATAGAATATGTAGTTTTGATGGGTTTTTTCTAATTTAGTACATAATTTTTTATGTTGTCTAAGATAAATAATTAATTAATGGAAATAATGAATAACATTTTTAAATATTTCATTAATGAGACATAAAGGAAAATGATTTAATTAGACACATTTTCCCCAAATAAATCAAGGAACTACAAATAGAGTGAATCAATTAATAATTATAAGTAAAAATTTAATGAATCTTCAAAAAGTAAAATTATATAAATTAATTATATTTGGAGTAGATTGAGCGGTTGGGATAAAAAATATATCATCTTAAAATGTCTAAGATAGATATTTTTGCATGAATAAATAACACTATACAAAATATTTAAAGAGTGTAGACAGTTGGTTATCCAAATCATTCGTATATTTTTCATTTACAATAAATAAATAACTAGAGTTGTCTTATATTGGGAATGGTTTTGTTGTGGATTAACTATACTCACTAATATATTCTATGGACTTGAATTTATTAGATTAATGTCTTCGAATAAGTGCATTGTTATTGTAAGGGAAGAATGATATGGATAATAATAAATATAACTAAAGTGGATGAAAATAAATTTATAGTATATAATTATATAGTGTGAAATTAATTCATTATTAAATTTTAATGTATTCTAAGAATCTTAAAGATATGCGAATTTAAATGGTGATTTAATGATATAATTGTGGTTTTAAAAAACCTTAGCAATTAATATTCATTGAATAAAGCATAAATATGGAAAATAAATGGACTCAATGTGTTTAAAAATAGTTGAATGAATTTATTTTGGGAAAACTAATACATTTATTTATTTGATAATGGTGCATACATAATTTTATTTTTTCATAATTTATATTTTTAAATTTAGTATAAATATTATTTGAGATTTTTTTAAATAAATTATCTTTTATTATACCTTGTATACATGAGGAATAACATGGAAGTGTGATAAAAATAGAGTTTTAGTGGATAAATTACTTTTCCAAATTTAAATTTTAATGGATATAATTTTTAAATATTTTTTTTGATATATATATTGAAAATAAGTTATTCATATATAAATAGAGAGGTCTTAGATTTGTTAAATAGAAGTTATGTGACATTAAATTATAATCCCAACAACGGGATAAGAGTAAAATAAAGTTCCAAAAACTACATGGGATTATTTCACATTATTATAAATATATGTCATAGTAATAAGTATATAAGTATGATCTAAAATAACAATTATCCCAATATATAAGAATAGATATTTCCTGAAAAAACTATATGATATTAAATTCTATTGGGAAGATTCTAAATAAGATTTAACACCAATATTCTATGAATAAAAATGGAATACCTTACTTCCTCAACATCTATGTAAGATTAGCATTATGGAATATCCTGATAAAGAGAATGTACATATCTATAGTACCTTTATAAGAATAAAATGCATTGTATTGTAGCAACCCAATTGTTTTCACCATAATCAATTAATAATATTTAAAATATAATTTTTTTGGATGGTTCTTTCATTCAGAATTTTTTTCATCATGGGAGAATAGATAAATTATGAATTTTTTCTTAAATATTTTTTTACCCCAAATGATTTTGGGTTGTTTTATCATCTAAACAAAGCCCCTTATGTAAATTCATACATCAGACTTTTGTTTGATATGGTATGTTTTTATGAATAGGGGTTAATGTTTCCATTCAAAATCAAATATCAAGAATAATATATTAGGGTGATTAATGAAATTATATGATATTATAATTATAATTAAATATATATATTTCTATTGATTATTGAAAGAATCTACCATGGGAAAAATAAAAATCTAACCTCCTCACCTATCAATGAATCTTTAAGAATTCATCCAATTTTAACTGATCATCAATATATTTGTAAAAAATGGAGGAGTGATGAAATATTACATGTTAATTACATGACAGAAGACTCATTATTTTTTATTCTAACATCATTATTTTTTTTATAAATTGATGGTTTTCTTCATAACCTTTATAATTATTATTAGTATGTTCAAATAATGGCATATTTTATTATACTGTCATATTTTAGGATTTTATTATTTTCCAGTAAATTTTTATTTCTATATATATATAATGTGTTCATAAACTCAATCGTATACTGATTGTTCGATTTTTGTGTGATGGAATTAAGTGATAAGTATCCAAATTCCTCTCACAATAATAATTATTGTTCAGTGCAGAACATTGGTTACTGACCCTTGAAATGACTTATGATTCATTAATAGGATCCTAGAGTGAATGACATAGGGTGATGAAAGAATATTGTTTCATTAAATGATGTAAAATTTAGAATTCACAAGGATTTGAGGGTCCAAATAATAAGTTCACATTCACAAGATGTTCCTTATCGTATGGAATTGCCACCCAGGTTCAGTGTGGGGAACAATGTGATTCATGTGTCGTAGTTGAAAAAGTATCAAAAGGATCGTGACCATGTGATTCGATGGGATCATGTTGAGTTAGAACTGGATGCTTCATTGGTGCACATGCGAGTGAGGGTTATGGATAGGTGAGAGAATGTCTATCATGGTAAAAGAATTAGTTTAGTTTGTGTTTTGTGGCAGCATGGTCAGATTCAAGAGGAGACTTCCGAGGGGGAGAAAGAAATGGTCGAGCAGTGGCTCGAGCTCTTTTGGAAAATGGGGTGTTCACTACTTTCTAAGGACGGAGAGTCCAATGGTGGGGAGAATTTAGTACCCCCAGTATGAGGTATGTGGCATTTTTTATGCTTTTTTATGTGTTTAAAGTGCATTGGATGATTTCAGAGGAGTTTGGTAGAGTTTGGAATGGTTCTGGACGAGTTTGGTTGCTTTTAAAGGGGTGCACTGTTTGAGCATGGTTAGTGGAAATCGTGTGGATTCTCTCGGAAACTATGCAACAGAGATAGTAAACATCGCATGGCCTAGGCACGGTTTTCCAAAACGTGAGAGGAAACATTGTGGACCCTAGATCTCAATGTAGTAGTGTGCGCACGATTAGCGCACAGTTTCGCAAACTGTGCGTTCTAACCGTGCAGCCACTTAAAAATATGGTTATAAGTTCCAGGCTCCCTTGGGCTTAAACTATTACACCCCAACATCCTCCCACTCATGACTCGCTTGTGATTTTGGGATCTCAGTGGTTGTATGGGATCTCCCACTCGATTTGGAAGCGTTTTGAAGAGGTTTCATCACGGGATGAAGGTTGTTTTTTCCGTGTCAGTCTCTCCTCTTAGTTTTCTTATGTTTTCCTCTAGATCTACATCCCTATATTTCTTGGGATTATAGATCTACACTTTTTTTTATCTATGGTTATGGTTTCCTTGGATTATGTTTTTAAGGCTTTTCAATGTTAGGGAAAGGGATCAATAGAGGTTTTGGTGGTGCGTTCGCTGGATTTGAGGTGTGGTTTCTTGTTGGTCGATTTCTCTGGATCCCTAAAGGTAGGTGGCTTCACTCTCGGCTCCACTTGGTTAGAGCTAGTGTTTTGGTTACAATTCATTTTTTTGGCTTGAAATTAACTTCATTTTATGTGCAAAGATGGTTGAAAATCCATTTTGGGATTTTTTGGAAAAGGGGGGTTTTATGGTGAAATTATTTTTTTGTGGATTTTAAAATGGAGATTTTAAAATTGGATTCTATGGTAGATTTTTGAAAATGGTTGATGGAATGGTTTTCAATAAATGTTTTTTTATTGAAATTTTGTTTGGCATGGAAATGATTTTCAATAAATGGGTGATTTATTGTAATGGATTGATATGAAATGAAATTGGTTAATTCCATGTGGTTGTGACCTTTTTGGGTTGTATGCTTGGCATTGGCTTGTTTGAATGTTGTGTGGAAGTGGCGATAATTAACAATATAAAAGGGGATGGATAGTAGATGAAAGGGCCACCATCAATTGTAAGTGGATGGGAAGTGCCACTAAAGTGTGAATGGGTGAACGGGTTGGAAGGAATCTCCACCGTTTAGTTGTTGGTTATTTTGTTGTGAATTGATTTTTAAGATGGAAATTATGGTGCTAATGTGAAATGAAGAAATTAATTGTGTCATGTTTGGTTGGATTTCACTTGTTGGATTGGTTTGGGTGTGATGGCTTGATAAGGGCATGTTGGTCTTATGAAAATGGTTGCACTAATGATTTATTTTATATAAATTGTTTTATATAAATGTGCTAACGGTTTAATCCCATTGGCATTTGTAGGGAAGCCTTTTGGAGAAATCCTACTGAGTTTTAGTAATCACCCACTGCTTTGGCATTTTGGTGTCTTTATAGATGTCATGAACTGTGACATGGGAAAAGGTAAGGCATCACCCTACCTTAGTGGAGCATTGTGATCCCATAGTGGAGCTTCGATCATGGAGCTTAGTGTGAAGCTATGGTGGTGTCATGTCTTGTGGTGTTTGGTTGATTAGTATTCGCAGTATACTCTGATGTTGTGGGGACATGTATGGTTTTATTGGTTTGAGTTGTGTTATGGAACAACTTGGCTGTTGTTTGGGAATGCTTTTTTGGGTAATTTATTTGACGTACATCATATAGTGGTTGTTAGTGGATGGATTGGTTGGTTATTTAGTAAGGGAAAATTGTTCCCCAACTTCATCTTGAAGCCCTCAGCATTTATTGCCACCCATTGTCATCTTGGGAACGTCGCTTAAGGCCAAGTATCCCTCACCGCCTCCTCATGCCAATTATGTAGGGACAGGGTGTTACATGTAGGGTCTTATTCAACAAAAACATGATGATTTTGGGATAAAGATATTGTTTTCTAGAGTTTTGACCAAATATTATTTCTGTGATAGAAAAAACATTGACTTGAAGAGACACACCATTTTCTAGAAACTATGAGGAGGTTCACCATATATGAAATCCTGAAAATTTCACATGAATTTTTAATAGAGTGAAAAAAGAATATAGCTATATATAGACTAGCTGACAAAGAGAGTTTTATAATAAGAATGATGACTATTTATTGTCTAGTATATTAGTCACATGGATTGTAATATTTTTGTTACTATGATTGGGGTTTTCACCCTTATATAATTATAATATGACATGTATTTAAATCTTTTTTATGCATGATAATCAGTGTTGATAGATGGGATATACACAAAGTATGGCCATGTCAGCAATATCATGTTTGGGTCATCAATATTCCTCGGTGAATATTCAGATTACATGACTGACTACCCATTTAGTCAAATAAATATTTTATATTTATCTTTATTTTTCATTTTGAATTGGAAAATTACTAAATTGTGTATATGACCAGGGACCAACAATATATATAGAACATAATAATTTCTATGTACATTGTAATCATATGGATTTTCAAATGTTTTATTCCCAACTATAATTATCAAATAAGAAAGATATTCATCCTAAAAAACATTCACATTGAAATGATGGAACATCACTCTTTGTAATTGGAGGTGTGAATTGAACTGGTTCATGGATATCACTTCCCTTATATCTATATATTTGATTACATGGTTTACAGGGGATGACTGATGAAGGAACGATATCGGGTACTCCCTTGGATATAGGTTGATGATAGAGAATAGTCTACCATATTCAACATAGTGTTTTTTACTCCCCAAAATATTGGTGTGTGGGCCCTCCATATCCTAGATTGGTTTAATATCCCTTGATGTTCAACAAACATGCATTCCCCACACAATTGATATAGTTTGGTACTGAGCTGAAAAATCATAAAATATTTGGGATACATAATTAAATATAATTATACAATATACATAAAAACGAACCACTCCCTAGAACCTGTAGGTTAGCTATTTATGGATATTGGATACATAATTGTTATGTTCTACAAGTTGGTGAAACTTTCTCCACAACATCACTAATAATGAACTCAATTTAAGATATATAATATGTTAACCTCTTTTTTTCTAACATAAGGAATGAGGAAATATGAAATAATGAGTATATGTTGTATGTAAATAAATAACATAATAGATATGAATCAAATATCATATTTCATCATAAGATGACCATTTTGGTATTAGAACATAATCAAGGTAAATGAACATAACATATGAAAATAAAATAAAATTAAATATAAATAATAAATTATGAATCATGAAATATTAATTTTTTCATAACATTAAAGTGGAATAATTATTTGGTAACATGTTAAAATAGTCATGATCTATGAACTATAACACATGAATAGAAAAAAAATAAGAACCTAAAAAATATTTCTTATGTCATTTTTTAGTACCCAGACCATCATCACCGAATATAGTGTTTCTATTACATCGCAGTATGGCATGAGATGAGAGTGGTGAATCAGGCTGTCAAAATTTTCTAATGATTTAAAGGATCTATTTCCCATGTTGGTATAATATCATTCAACATGTTAGATTATATGTAATATACACATATCATAGATTTGAACAAATGAAAAATAGAACAATTTTTTACGTGGTTAACTTTTGATGGATAGCCTTGTAAGCATATGCCTATGATGTGTTGATGATACCTAAATTGAATATTCTTCACAAGATATAGTTTATTAAAATTATTTACCATTCTTATTTCCATATATGGTGATCTACCATTATAGTGAAATATGAGATATCACACTTCCTCAATCAGATATATTACGTTTATGCTCACTGCATTGGATGTTGTCCTCCTTTGTTTAATGGCATAAATGTCCCCTTCACATCATAAAAATATTATTATTTTAAATTTAACATAATAGATCAGGTATGATTTTCCAATGAATTCTTTGGCCTCCGAAAAACTCACCATGAATTGTTTTGATTTAAAAACAATTCTTAAAAGTATATTGGAACACTTTTGTGCAATCCAAAATTCATTGACTAAAAACCAGGCTTTTTGCCAACCTCTACTAACTATCCATGTGTTCCACAAACCATTTCCGAGAAACCATACACCCATACTATATGAAAAGGCCCCCAATATACATCCTTGATGATACTCTTTTTTGTACTACAGACATCCTGAATTTTCCACATTCTTCAAATGTGATTTGTATCCTCCAGATAATTACCCCATAGTTCACCTTCCTTATAAAACACCTCACTGTGAGACTCTACTAGACTCCCATTCATAGTACTTCAAGTCCAGTTTTTCTTTACTGTTATTATTTTCTAAAAATCATATATATGAGGTACTTATATAATAATTCCCCTATAAAAATTGTAACGCCCCGACCCCAGCTACCCAGAGTCGGTGCATTACTTCGTAACATTGGCATGATCACAAAAGATCAAGTCTCGAAAGACCGATTAGTTTAGTAGCCTTGGAAACACTAGATACATTCATAAACGTTACATTACATCATAAAGTGAAAAACTAATAACAAAGTTTTCATAGTCCAAACTCATATCCTCTTCTTACTATCCCTACAGGTCATTCATATAATACTTCTTCACATCCTGGAAAATATTAAAACATTGAAAGGGGTGAGCTCAGATGCTCAGTAAAGATAACAATATTGCGGAAGCTTTCATAAATAAACATCAACATTTAAGGCAATGTATAACTAAAACAAAATCCTTTTAAACATGAACTTAAACATAATATGACAAAAGTAAAATGAGATAATTCCATTCACTTCTTCACATGGATATTCTACTGGTCGAATAATCACATGAAATATCAAAAACCACTTTCATAATGAGGGAATGTATAATGACAGACATTCTGAAACACTTTGTCAAGGCCTCGGCCAAGACGTCTAAAATGATTAAGGCCTCGGCCAAAACCATAAATCAAATTGGGAAAGGGCCTCAGCCAATTCCACGTCTAGTTGTCTCATGAGACCTACCGATGCATCGAGGAGCTATAGTGGGCTCCACCCGTCACTTATTAAGTCCAATACATTCCTCATATGAACAGGTTTAAACATCTCATAAACCATAACATAATCGTATCACATAAAACATGCTTAAAGGAAACATAACATTTCCACATTTCAATCACAAGATATCAATACAACACATTGATATAATAAAAACGCTTTCAAAACCATTTTCAATACCAAAATAAAAGAAAAGTATAACATGGTACTTATTCTTCATTAAAAAAAGGGTATGGCTTGTAGAGGAAGCCGAAACTCAAATTGTGGTCACAGCGGAGGAGAAGTCGTTGTCGCCGCATACGTACGACAAAAACATTCCCTTTTGTCATTTAGTAAACGCTTCGTATAAAAAATATTCCTTTTGAATAAACGTAAAAGTCAAAGGGGTTTATACACCGTATAAAAGAAAGTTGTGTATAAAACCAAATATGCCTCAATGAAAGGGGATTGAGACGAAGTCCTTAAAAAGATCATTTTTAAAATAAAAGAGATCTATTATGTGTATTCACTATAGGTACACATATAGAAAGTAAATATACAAAATAAGACATAATAATATCATGACATAATTTGAAAGTATGAGATTAACCCAAAGAATGGAAGTTGGGTTAAGAAGTTCCCTTACCTCGTGTCCGACTTGAATCAACCATTCTTTAACCTCCTGAATAATAAACTAGAGTTAATATATACCTTATTAAGAGCCATTTTTAATTTCATTATCCTTTTTATATCACTTATTACAATGTTATGAACATTATGTAATTATTTAATTTAATAACGGTCGTTTTGTCGATCTGTGGTACTTGAGTCAATAATAAACTTCTTATAATTACAAGTTGTTTATGTGGTAGAATATCCTTTATCTCCAGAATTATATTCATGATTTAGATGTCATATATATCTTATATATCCAGTATATACATTCATTTATAATATTACGTAACATTTAGAGGTAAGAAATGAAATGCACCGTTCATGGAGACGGTAAGCCGTACGTACGCATGAACGCTACTTTCATTTCAATTTCATATTTAATGGAACGAAATCATAATGATATAAATGTATAATATAATTCCAGTATAATATAGTGTATAATATCATTTAATCCATCCTTTATACATCCCACATATGGCATTAACGATTCAAATCACTTTGAGGGGGCGGTAGTCCGCACTTCCTAAAATGAAATTATCGCATTTTACCCATAATGGAAATCATAAAGTATGCCATAAATGAGAAATACAGAAGCATAAGTAAAACATAAACATATTTTATATCATATATAAAGATAGTTACATCTTAATGTCCACCTTTGAAGGTGTTATATGAGTGTTGAACAATCATCGTTTCGTGAGGCAGAAATTCACCATCCACAGAAACCGTATGTTCCTTAACCATTAGATGTAGGTGTGTGTAAGTGTAGCTCTAATCCTTCTTATAAAAACATCCTAGTATATTGATTATACTGGTGTTGTTACAAAAGAAATTAATAAAAAGAGTTTACGGGGTTGAGGAAGAAAAATAAAACAAAACAACATTAGAGAAGACATTACCTCAAAATCGGGTAACTCTTTTTGATTTGAGCCAAAGGATTCCTTGAGAAGATTTATGCCCAAAGTGAGGCTTCTAGGAGTAAGAGGGGGAAGTTGGGAGAGTATTTGGGCAGAGGTAGGCCGAGCCAAATGGCTTGAATGTGTAAATGAGGTGGGAGAGGTGGGGGTCTTTTATAAGAGGAGAGGAGGGGCTCTTTTGGAAAGATTGAAATGTTACATTATTACACAATTATTTTCGGATTCTAAAGGTCCCAAACTTATATAATTCTAGGATAAGGTGATAAGGGTTCGAAGTCTCCTCATCCAACTGTCTTTGGACAAGTGGAAGCCTTGGATTTTGCATTATCTTCCCATTTTATTAAAATCGTTAAATAATGAGGTCATCGCTGCATCATAATGATGTCATAAATAATTTAATTTATTTAATGTCTAAAAATTATAAAAAAAATACTATGATCTAGGAAATATTTTTAGCTTTCCAAGGAATATTTATAGTCAAAATTTGGACTTTTGTAACCCCACTTAAAAACTGTTTTAGTAAAATAGCTCATGTTTGTGTCAATTTAATTTTAACATTAAATAAATATATATTTATGTCATTTTCCAACTAAAGTGGCTCCATGGGGTCCCCAAGTTGACCCATGGGTTGTCTTGGTCGTCCATGACTCATCCAATAGGAGTAGGACAAGTGTCATGCTCATCTCATATTATTAAGACATTATTTGTACCTTAAACTACACTAATTACCTCTAATCGCGATTAAGAACTTAAAAGTTACTATTCACCAAAAAATTATTTTAATCCCATTGAACCACATTTTACTTCTTAATGAAAACCATGTATGTCGTATTTTTGAAAATAAAATCACAAAATTGGTAATATTTCATTTAAATGAAAAATCAGTTATTTAACTACCACTTAGTGGTTTCACTATTCATCAAAAAATTGAAGTTTTTCAGAACAATGACAAAATTTCACCCTAAGCTATAATTGATATTCCGAATTCAAAAATGATGCCTATTTTACAAAATTCCAAACATATAAGTTTCATTAATTAATTTTATAATTAATTCCCGCTGTCACAACAAATAGCGTGTTTTTAAGAAACAATTTATATCAAAAGATTGGCAATTGTTTATGTCCAATTTCAATGTTAAATTAATTCTAATGACCACCATTGGATAAAATGGTAAAAATATATTCTATTTATACTTTAAAACCACTAAATAGTATAATTTACCACTATAGATTATTTTGATTAAAAATGTTTTTTTTAAGTATTTTTCACTATTCATAAAAAATTAGAAGTTCTTAGAAAAATACCAAAAATTCAACATAGGCTAGTTTCAATATTCCGAATCCAAAACTGAAGTCCATTTTGAAATATAAAATTTCTATAATTTTAAAAAGTTGTTATTACTATTTATAACGGCTACTATGATTAGTCGCGGTGTTTTAGAACTCGAAGTTGTGTACAATGCAAGCTATTGCATTATTGAATGAGAAGCATATCATGGAAGATCGGGGTGTTACATTCTCCCCTCCTTCAATAAATTGCGTCCTCACAATTTGAAATTTTTTCGTAGAAAATAAGATGTTGAAAATAGAAAATACCTTTGTGGAAAACCCACATTGGAAATAAGGTTAATAAAATTTAGCCTTAATAAGAGGGAAATGGAAATAAGAAAGTCACCACCAAATTATGATCTCGATAAGGAGAACATTGGTGGAAATTAGAGACATATAATTGGAGGAAAAACGTAAATATTTGTAGGGAGTGATTGAGGTCATCAATCACAATCAACTGTCAAATTAAGGGCCTCAAAGCCTTCAATCTATGTTGATTTAAAATATCATCAGTTCAACAAGACATAAGGTATTTGGATAACACATTTTTTGTTTTAATATCCCTTTACTAAAGTTTAAGAATTAATTTATTCATTGAATAACAGATAGGTATATATATATTTATGCCTGACAATTGGAGTTTCAACCTTCAACTCACCTTTCACTCAAAAACATAATAGAACCCAAAAATATTATACTTTTCCTAATTGTATAAGGTTCCAAATGTTAACACATACAATTTAGATTATTAAAATTATTTTGTAATAACCAGGGACTTCCCACAATTATCTCATAATGGAAAATCCTTCTTTCCCTTTTTCCCTTTATCTGTCTCTTGTTCCACCGTTCTCTTCTTCTCTTGCTTTACTTTGTTGTCATAAGACTTAGAGAATTCCTTTTCTGTCTTGATAGCACACGAGACAATATCTTCGTATGATGAGAAGGATTGTGATACTAATGCTTGACAGAGAAATGGTTTTAACCCATCAAAGAAACGATCAATATTACTCCTTGGGTTACGTATATAATCGGCAGCATGCCTCACTAACCTTGTAAAGTTAGCCTCATACTTTGCGACATTCTCATCCTCCTTCTGCCTCAAACTCAGAAATTTCCTTTCCATATCTGCTCGATGGTCACGAGGAAAGTATTTTTCTAAGAAAATCTTTTTGAACTCCCTCTATTCCATATTCGATACTTCATCATCTTCCTTTTTGTTTTGAATCAGCGACCACCACTGATCGGCATCTCCAGTGAGGCGGTAAACTGCCATGACAACCTTCTCCCTTTCACTACTCCCCAAGGCATGGAATATTTTCTCTAAGGAATTTATCCATTGCTCAGCTACTAAAGTATTTGTACTCCCATTGAAGTTTGGTGGTTGTTACCTCATGAAGCGGTCTAACATTGATCCTCCACGTTGCGGATCAGGGTGCTCCATACGAGTAAGGTTATTATTCATAACCTGAGTAAGTTGTCCCAGTATGGTGATTAGCTGATCGGCACCAGTTGCATCACCATCCCCACTATAATTATCTTGAGCAGGAGGGCAATCCCTACATGGAGTGCGTGCATTTATATGGTTTCCATTTCTTCCACTAGGCGCCATTTCTAAACAATGGCATAAACTAGATCAGTTTATGAATCAAAATACATAATCCCATACTTATAAAACACTTAACATAAATTGAACTATTTATGGATATAATCCATAATCATAAAAAGAAATGTTTCCTTTGAGGAAGTATATACTCATAACCCTTCATAGTGGTTTGTAAAGAAAATGAGAATTATCCTAAGCATATCCCCCGGGAGTGTCGTAACCAAGAGTACAGCAAGGCCCGTTGTCGTGCACCAGTTCTCGTTCGAGTCTTGCTCAAAGCGGTGTTTTCGGGTTTTACCCCTAGGTACATCTGTGCCAGAGCCGCCTCTCCCTGCTCGTATCCAGACAGGGATGTATTGCTCGGAAAACTCACAACATCTCTACAATACCAAAATTCTAGGAAGTTCTTCTATACTAATCCTCAAAGTCTATCTTCGGGATATGTGCTCTAATCAGAGTTTATCTAAATATAGCTTCCAAGGTTAGTACTAAACTGCCTATGATACCAACTATAACGCCCCAACCCCAGCTACCCAGAGTCGGTGCGTTACTTCGTAACATTTGCATGATCACAAAAGATCAAGTCTCGAAAGACCGATTAGTTTAGTAGCCTTGGAAACACTAGATACATTTGTAAACGTTACATTACATCATAAAGTGAAAAACTAATAACAAAGTTTTCATAGTCCAAACTCATATCCTCTTCTGACTATCCCTGCAGGTCATTCATATAATACTTCTTCACATCCTGGAAAATATTAAAACATTGAAAGGGGTGAGCTCAGATGCTCAGTAAGGATAACAATATTGCGGAAGCTTTCATAAATAAACATCAACATTTAAGGCAATGTATAACTAAAACAAAAGCCTTTTAAACATGAACTTCAACATAATATGACAAAAGTAAAATGAGATAATTCCATTCACTTCTTCACATGGATATTCTACTGGTCGAATAATCACATGCAATATCAAAAACCACTTTCATAATGAGGGAATGTATAATGCCAGACATTCTGAAACACTTTGTCAAGGCCTCAGCCAAGACGTCTAAAATGAGTAAAGCCTCGGCCAAAACCATAAATCAAATTGGGAAAGGACCTCGGCCAATTCCACGTCTAGTTGTCTCATGATACCTACCGATGAATCGAGGAGCTATAGCGGGCTCCACCCGTCACTTATTAAGTCCAATACATTCCTCATATGAACAGGTTTAAACATCTCATAAACCATAACATAATCGTATCACATAAAACATGCATAAAGGAAACATAACATTTCCACATTTCAATCACAAGATATCAATACAACACATTGATATAATAAAAATGCTTTCAAAACCATTTTCAATACAAAAATAAAAGAAAACTATAACATGGTATTTATTCTTCATTAAAAAAAGGGTATGGCTTGTAGAGGAAGCCGAAACTCAAATAGTGGTCACGGCGGCGGAGAAGTCTTTGTCGCCGCATACGTATGACAAAAAATTGCGTTTTTTCATTTAGTAAACGCTTCGTATAAAAAAGATTCCTTTTGAATAAACGTAAAAGTCAAAGGGGTTTATACACCGTATAAAAGAAAGTTGTGTATAAAACCAAATATGCCTCAATGAAAGGAGATTGAGACGAAGTCCTTAAAAAGATCATTTTTAAAATAAAAGAGATCTATTATGTGTATTCACTATAGGTACACATATTGAAAGTAAATATACAAAATAAGACATAATAATATCATGACATAATTTGAAAGTAGGAGATTAACCCAAAGAATGGAAGTTGGGTTAAGAAGTTCCCTTACCTCGTGTCCGACTTGACTCAACCGTTCTTTAACCTCCTGAATAATAAACTAGAGTTAATATATACCTTATTAAGAGCCATTTTTAATTTCATTATCCTTTTTATATCACTTATTACAATGTTATGAACATTATGTAATTATTTAAGTTAATAACGGTCGTTTTGTCGATCTTTGGTACTTGAGTCAATAATAAACTTCTTATAATTACAAGTTGTTTATGTGGTAGAATATCCATTATCTCCAGAATTATATTCATGATTTAGATGTCATATATATCTTATATATCCAGTATATAAATTCATTTATAATATTTCGTAACATTTAGAGGTAAGAAATGAAATGCACCGTTCATGGAGACGGTAAGCCGTACGTACGCATGAACGCTACTTTCATTTCAATTTCATATTTAATGGAACGAAATCATAATGATATAAATGTATAATATAATTCCAGTATAATATAGTTTATAATATCATTTACTCCATCCTTTATACATCCCACATATGGCATTAACGATTCAAATCACTTTGAGGGGGTGGTAGTCCGCACTTTCTAAAATGAAATTATCGCATTTTACCCATAATGGAAATCATAAAGTATGCCATAAATGAGAAATACAGAAGCATAAGTAAAACATAAACATATTTTATATCATATATAAATATAGTGACATCTTAATGGACACCATTGAAGGTTTTATATGAGTGTTGAACAATCATCGTTTCGTGAGGCAGAAATTCGCCATCCACAGAAACCGTATGTTCCTTAACCATTAGATGTAGGTGTGTGTAAGTGTAGCTCGAATCCTTCTTATAACAACATCCTAGTATATTTAGGATACTTGTGTTGTTACAAAAGAAATTAATAAAAAGAGTTTAGGGGGTTGAAGAAGAAAAATAAAACAAAACAACATTAGAGAAGACATTACCTCAAAATCGGGTAACTCTTTTTGATTTGAGCCAAAGGCTTCCTTGAGAAGAGTTCTGCCCAAAATGAGGCTTCTAGGAGTAATAGGGGGAAGTTGGGAGAGTATTTGGGCAGAGGTTGGCCGAGCCAAATGGCTTGAATGTGTAAATTAGGTGGGAGAGGTGGGGGCCTTTTATAAGAGGAGAGGAGGGGCTCTTTTGGAAAGATTGAAATGTTACATTATTACACAATGATTTTCGGATTCTAAAGGTCTCACACTTATATAATTCGAGTCTAAGGTGATAAGGGTTCGAAGTCTCCTCATCCAATTGTCTTTGGAAAAGTGTAAGCATTGGATTTTTCATTATCTTCCCATTTTATTAAAATCGTTAAATAATGAGGTCATCGCTGCATCATAATGATGTCATAAATAATTTACTTTATTTAATGTCTAAAAATTATAAAAAAAATACTATGATGTAGGAAATATTTTTATCTTTCTAATTAATATTTATAGTCAAAATTTGGACTTGTGTAACCCCACTTAAAAACTGTTTTAGTAAAATAACTCATGTTTGTGTCAATTTAATTTTAACATTAAATAAATATATATTTATGTCATTTTCCAACTAAAGTGGCCCCATGGGGTCCCCAAGTTGACCCATGGGTTGTCTTGGTCTGCCATGACTCATCCAATAGGAGTAGTACAAGTTTCATGCTCATCTCAAATTATTAAGACATTATTTGTACCTTATACTACACTAATTACCTCTAATCGTGATTAAGAACTTAAAAGTTACTATTCACCAAAAAATTATTTTAATCCCATTGAACCACATTTTACTTCTTAATGACAACCATGTATGTCGGATTTTTGAAAATCAAATCACAAAAGTGGTAATATTTCATTTAAACGAAAAATCATTTATTTAACTACCACTTAGTGGTTTCACTATTCATCAAAAAATTGAAGTTTTTCAGAACAATGCCAAAATTTCACCCTAAGCTATAATTGATATTCCGAATACAAAAATGATGTCTATTTTACAAAATTTTAAACATATAAGTTTCATTAATTAATTTTATAATTAATTCCCGCTGTCACAACAAATAGCGTGTTTTTAAGAAACAATTTATATCAAAAGATTGGAAATTGTTTATGTCCAATTTCAATGTTAAATTAATTCTAATGACCACCATTGGATAAAATGGTAAAAATATATTCTATTTATACTTTAAAACCACTAAATAGTATAATTTACCACTATAGAATATTTTGATTAAAAAAGTTGTTTTTAAGTATTTTTCACTATTCATAAAAAATTAGAAGTTCTTAGAAAAATACCAAAAATTCAACATAGGCTAATTTCGATATTCCGAATCCAAAAATGAAGTCCATTTTGAAATATAAAATTTCTATAATTTTAAAAAGTCGTTATTACTATTTATAACAGCTACTATGATTAGTCGCGGTGTTTTAGAACTCGAAGTTGCGTACAATGCAAGCTATTGCATTATTGAATGAGAAGCGTATCATGGAAGCTCGGGGTGTTACAAAAATTATAAATTTAAATAAAAATATTAAACCATTGTCTAAATACATGCTGACAAGACACTATGTGGCATTCTTAGAATAATACACATCTAAGTCCTTGATTTTTATGCACTCTACAAATATTCAAAGAGTTGAAAACATTCTAACTACACACTTCCAATGTAGTATGTGTAGGGGATTTATAGCCTCCCACCATATAATTCTTGGAAGTCACTAACTCAATGGTTCCATGTACCAATGAATTATCCCACATACAAACTATGCAGTCCATTCCATTGATTTAAAATAATCATGCGGATTTACTATAATTTGGATAATTCCCTATATATCACTGCTCTCACCTACCACAAAAAAATCCTATAGTTCGCTATGAAATTGAAGCATCACTATAAATATTAATATTCCAATACTCTATTATTTTACAAAAAACACTCTTGAAATTCAGAATCCCTGGTAAACCCATAATGAATTATCAGAAAACACAACAGAAAATAATTTTCCATCACATATGACCTTGGTTATAAAATTTCCACTCATTATATTTTTTTTGAAAGCGATATTAAAATTTTATTCCACACACACAATAAAAATATTCTAGAAATAAATATAACAACTCAACAATCTCTCTACTGTTAGAGATAACATCTCATTAATGAAAAAAGTGATCAATAAGCATATCATGATTGAAATTCCTTGTTCCTGAAAAATTGAAGACTTTATTTTTGTAAATAATCTATAACCCACCCAAATAACAAGTTTCAATGGATCTTATATCCCCTTGAAATTTAAACCATAAAATTAGTCCCCTATATTTCACAAAAATTACCCACCTTTTGGACATGAACCCAAATAGAAAAATCACAAGGAAATCATGATAAATAATAATAATTAATAAAACAATTGAAGATATGGGACCTTACAAACCACCTTATGTCGAGGGAGGTGGCTGAACACTAAGGTTCCAAAGTTGCTTCTCAAATAATTGAGTGGATATGGGGGTTTTCATGTTCATAGCCTCATGTTAATTAGTTATAACATGAAATACTATGACCATTCATGGTTTATCCTTCCCTTTAATAAAATGATAATATATTTCAATATGTTTGGTATTAAAGTGTTGTATTGTTTTATTATTGATATCAACAACACTATTATTATAAGATTATATAATAATATATTTCTTTTCTCTTTCGTATATATATCCTTACTATTTATTCATCCACGTAAATTTTGTTGAGTCGGTGATCATTGAGACATATTATTATTCTTCCATTCACATTTATGTTCATTATTTTTTGTTACTCAACTGACCCACACATTTAACAAAGATGAATATTTCCCCATGAATTTCACATTTACATTCCACTATATCTCTTGCATAATCCACATGATAAGAATAATAAAATTCATGATATTTTATAGAGTTATAGAGTAAGAAAAAATTTAATGTACCTTGAATATACATCATGATACATTTAAAGACTATGATATTATCATCCTTCATATTTCTCTTGAATAGAGCCTCTAAATTATTTTTAATAAAAAAAATTTTTTGTGAAAGTTAAGTAAATATTTCATCCAATTATCCTCATGTATGTGGTAAGATCGTAAAATTTTTCATCCTCATGCATCACAAGATTTATTCTACCTATAATCCAAGTCAACATTAGTTTAGAATCATGCATTTTGATCTTTTTATTTTCATATATTAAATTATTTTCTGGGGAAACAAAAGTATATCGCTCCAACTAAAACAATTTACACCCCCTAAAAATATGTTATCTTACAAATCATAGACTTCTCAAACATTGAGTTGAGTATTTTGTCTAATTTTAGAATTACTTTTATTTCCCCCACTAAAAATTATATCATTTATATAGGAAATGACCATGTATTTGTTTTGATGAGGTGTTTTTATCTAATGATTTTGATATACTATGACACATTTAAATTTCAGCATTCTTATGTATGATTCATGTCATGAATACCATGATCTTGGTTCCTTTATTATATTGTACAAGTACTTATATAGTATTCATCCTTTTGTTTAATAATTTTTAATCATGAAAACTAGTGGTTGTTTTATATAAACCAAAAATTGAATAAAACACTTCATGAATGTTGGGTTTTCATGCATATTATAAAGTGTAAAGCCTCACAGAATATCCATTTCTATGACGATCTAGATAGACCAAATTAAGTACACTAGAGAAAGTATTACATCAATATCTACACCATTATTATATACATTTATTTTACACACTAGATGGTCCATATTTAGAAACACATTTCCATTTTTCACATATATGTTCATAAAGAATAAAACTCATCTTGATCACATTGTGATGTTCAGGCTTCTTCCCCATCTCTGTGATATAATTTTTTTCAAACTAATCCAAATAATTATTCATGGATTCAATCCATGACTCATCGTTCACTCATTTAAATAAGGATGGATGCACTATTGAAAATAGTGAATCATTATCTATGTGCTTCACCCTCCTTGAATGATATGGAGATTATTTATCCCTAATAATATTATATGGATCAATATCCAACCATATATTTCAACTTTATAGTGTATTTCAAGGTTATTTAAAAATATTTTCCTCATTTTATTTAACATCTGAATACTCTTCATTTGTGGATTCATAAACATTTAGTGAATCCTCCGATATATTAGTATTTGGATAAATCTCATTTAAATATTCAAACTCTTCTTCACTAAACATATTGTCAATTTAATTTTTGGTGCTCTATAGAATTTTATCCTTAATGATATTAACATAGTATCTCCCTATAATTTTTCAATGACAACTTTTTTGGAATATTCAAGCCTTAATTTTCCATGAGAATCTAATAGATAGTACTTCATATGATGTATATCCATACATTCTGTAATATAAATATTTGTTTTGGATATAACATAGAATTCCAAAAACATGAAAGTTCATTTGTACAGGATTTCACCCATGCCAAATTTTATGTGGTATTACTTATTATTATAGACTTAGCTTGACATTATTTTGAGTTTAAATTATAACTTGAACAACCACTTTATAGTAGAAATGAGACACACCTCTATCAACCAATTTATTTTTCCCATATTTTTAACATATATATTTCATCATTCTACAAGCACATTTTTTTGTTGATTTATTACTAATTAAGGATCAGGTTTAATATCATGTTTCTTGAGAATGTTCTCAATGTTATTATATGTGTGAATGTTTCCTTGTTAGAATGAAGCAGTTTAAATATATACAAAATCTAATTTTGAAATATTCATAGAAATATCTCACTGCATCCGATGAACCATGTATTTCATTTCAAGAACATTAGACATTCCATTATACTTAACAATTACTAATGGGATTGAATTATATTTCCCCATATGTATCAAAATGTTTCATTATACTAAATACATAACTTTTAATTAGACTGAGTGTATTTAACACTCTTTTGTTGTTCTTTCAATATTTATTTCATCTAATTA
Source organism: Viscum album (assembly GCA_963277665.1). Taxonomy (NCBI): domain Eukaryota; kingdom Viridiplantae; phylum Streptophyta; class Magnoliopsida; order Santalales; family Viscaceae; genus Viscum; species Viscum album. The sequence continues at coordinate 2,076,093,729 of OY728143.1, read as the reverse complement.
TTTCTCGTATGAAAGCATCACATGTATTCTCCTCATCTTTTTTTCTATTTTAAATAGAACATTTGCATTTAACAGGGACATATTTTCCCAATTACATTTAATGGATGTAGCCTAGACTCTGATATTAGATGTTTTTTCCCTTTTTAAACCATAAATATATAGGTGTTATTCATATTTTATACATGTTAGTAATAAACATAAGATCTCTAAAACTTCATTAGAGGGTTCCCAAAATATCCATTGATAATTAATACCACCTGAATGAAAGTAACTTGGATTGAAAATTTAAATATTTCAACAGAACTCAAGAAAATATTTTTATATTCATCTATGTAGACAACATCTATTCTGTTTAGTGAATCTATAGATAGATGAGTATTATAAATTATTTTGATCATAATGGTCCCATAATTCTTGAAATATGTTTTTTCATCCAATTATTCCTTTACATTCTTCATTATATTTACATTTGATGTTATGTTGGATGATCACCCACTATCAATAATCTTAGTGGTTTTTTCTTTATAAAATTGATAGAAACTATTGCTTGTTTTTCATTTTTTATCTTCCTATTCCCTATTCATAAGATATTAGGTCAACTATTGGAAAATGATGTGGTCTCAAATGTTTCCCCATTATTCATGGGGAAATAATTCTTTTCTTATTATTTGAATAATGAGAACCTATTTATTAAAAATATTACGCTCGAATGAAGTTTAGTCATTTGTATATATTATTTTTTAGTTAAAATTTACACTTCCTCTTTTACAATATTCATCTTCAAAATTCCAACAAATTTGAAAAATGAAATAATAACCATATAAATTATTTCTATTATTTGATTTCATCCATGACCACATCCTCTATATCTAATAACTAGGTTCTTCACCATTCATATATCACCATTAAAATTCACATTAAGAAATGTTATGACCGAGAAAACCATATAATTGATATTTCATTAGAATAAATTTATTCACTCTTTAATTCCCCCATATTTCTATAGTTACATAAAATAATATTACTATCATTGGTTTACCCTATGGTATTGAGGATTATTTTCTTCCCTATAATTTACATTTGAATAATTTCATTTTTATAGATATTTGGTGTATTATTTTTTATACTAGTAGCATCAACCATCAGGTACTATTTGTTTGGATCCATAACTTTTAATTTTTTTTATCATTTTGACATTACAATTGATTCAATTTTGACCACGAAATATGTTTATTTTTTCATACAGAATGTTACTAACATCATCTAAGACACACTTGAAAATTTCATTCAGTACTCCATATATGAACATCTTGACGTGAAGTTACTTCTATTGATCACAATATTTCATTTCTATCTAAAATACTTTTTTAAATGTAACAACTTTTTCATCATCCTATTATACAAATATATTCTCTTGTTTACACAAGTATGAAGGAAAATAATTAACAATTGTCTATTTTTCAATCATTATCTTTAAATTTAAAACTATTTTTTAACTTAATTTACTATCCAAATTTATATTTTACACCTCCTTCATCTAGTAAATATATGCTTCAGGATAGTACACATATTCAGATGATACATTCAATAGTCCATCAACCTCCAGATTATTTTTCTTTGGTGGTTGAGTTCATCAAGATCTCCCCCATGTTATAAATTGAGATACACTACACCCTTTAAATAAATCACTTAATTCTTTATGGATTAAAATTTTTCCATAATAAACATCATTTGTTATTAATGTTTAAATATTAATTATTTTTGGACATATTCATGATATTATTTTTCATATTTTTTCTTCCTTTATTAAAAAAACACTTCCATTAAAATACAATTACATAAAAAATCCTAGTTTATAAATAGAATTTTCATGATGTTATATTTAAACCATAAACTTATAATTCATCTTCATCAAATATATAGAGGAATCATCACAAAATGTTCCCAACATTTAATCATTAAAATAAATTAAGTGGTAGATTGAATTAAAATATGTGTTTTTCATCTTTATAAATTTCTAGAATCCAATGATAGAATCACTTATTCTATATCAGCGGAATTTTCATCTTCAATGGAATTCATATTCTACATCATCTTGAATGAAACTTCCACAATGGTGTTAGTTTAGTTGTATTCTGGTTCAATTCTATTTTCATGAAAAAAAATTTCTTTCATGGTTATCTAGATATTGTTTTTTCCAATCCCTCTCATTATGAGTGGAAACATTTCATAGTAATAGAGATGAATCCCTCTTAATATCATTTTGAAAATGTTACTATATTTTATTTATTCTCCATATTTGAAAATTTATGAAATAATTTGTATTATTTGACTAAAAAAATATCTTTAATTTCATCTAGTTGTGTTTTTATTCCATCAATTTTTTTTAAAAACCTTGAGATTTTATTTCTTCAACATTATATCACCTTAATATATATTTTGAAAGATATCCTACATAACCTTATACCAAGTGAAGCTCATCAATTTGATATATATATGATTTGATATAGATCTTGTTAGTTCACATTTATCCTTTACTTCAACATTTAATGGTTTTATTTTAGTTTTAGTCATGTAAATCTCTTTCACATATGTGACTTTAATACCATTTAAACAATAAAAGTTAACTTTTATCCAATTTGAGTGGATATGTGATTATATCATATTTTTTCAAATATGACAGTTCAACCAACAATGAATGGTATATCACTAATGTGAAAATTGTCTCCATGAAATTATAATTCCTAATAGAATATTACAACTTATAACCTTTCATTGATAACAGTTATTACATCTCAAGAAACCTTGAGAATGGATGGGATATTTAGTGTGTAAAATTTTTATTTTGGTTTAATGAATTATTTATCTATGTTTTTAAGACCTCGGTCAACCTACAACGTTAAGCATCATATACAAAGATCATATAAGTGTGGAAATGAATGACATAAAACAAAAAACGTTTTACTTGGTTAACTACTATGATTAGTATAATGAGAATTCATAGATGATGTTTTAAGAGTAAAATAAAGCACATTTATTCTCTAGATTTAATGAATTAAATATTTTCTTCCCCGAAGGATCCATTTCATGAATGATGAATTTATATTGAATTCAATTATAGAGAATCACATCCCATAGATAACTTTCATTCACTTCTCCATACTCAATGAGTTGAATGATTCTATCCCCAGTTTAAAAACATGATGGTCATATTCACATAGTAATAAAAACTAATTATATGGTTTACATTAGGATAGACTATGTTTGATGCAATAATGTCTTCCTCGATCTCCAAAATACACACCATGAATTATTACCATTATTAAATAAGAAAAAAACTATCGTGGAACACATTATACTTGATTAAATTTTCACCACCTATTATCCTCACAGTCTATGGACCACTTCTCACCGTATTTGGTATCTATGAAGATCATCACACAATCTACACGCCGTACAGATATATAAATCCCCCCTATACATGTCTTGTATGAAATTTCTCCAATCACGATCTACTTCCCAATTCCATTTTATAATTATTATGTGCCACTATACCTCTGTTTACTTACTCCATGGTTCATCTTCCTCATGAAGAACCTTACTACATGACTCAACTAAACTCCCACACATACAGTATAACATTAGAAATTTTATTAGTCTCATTATTTAAAAAATTGGGATAAGTTTTTTATTTATATCAAAATACCCTTGAAAAATCGTTTATACAAAAATACTATTATTCAACCCATAGATAAACCAATATTATAAATTCCACCACACGGCCTCCTCATAATCACCATAATCCAAAAATGATATTTTTGTGTGGTCCTGTTACTTTTCGATCATGACATACCTTCCATCCACCAACATTTAATGTTGTTTTCATGGGAGCTATGCAGTCACCCACCATAAAATCCCATTGATAACTAACTCAATGGTGATATGTGCCTCTTACATAGTCCATTATATTACCTTAAAGTCAATTAATATCATTAATAAATCCTTGGAAAATAACTATGGTTTCACAACCAAAAAATTATTCTAATCAATAAAACGTATTTTCTGTTTTAAACAACCTAAATAACCCAAATAATGTTGTTAACAAACACAACACACAATGTATTGGGTTTAATAACATAGTGTCCCATAACACAGTTTATTGGGTTCAATCCCCAGACTAAAAAACATCATGGATTTGGTTTACTCATTAGTACCTTAAAATTATCATATGATATAATTCATTACACAATGTATTCTATAACTTCTAAATTTTCAACTAAGCGGTTTTATAATTTAAAAACAAACATATATGATTTTCATGATAATCAACACATTTATAAATTAAATATTACATAAATAACCTATGGTAAATTCTTTTGTTTCATGAAAATTATGAAAATCATGAAAAACCCATTCATGAAAATAAATGTGAATTATTTCATTTAAACGAATAAAAAGTGAAATGCAATGAACACAAAAAAAATCTCGAATAAATAAAAAACAAAGTATAAAAAAATAAGTATATTATTTTGAAAATTAGATTTAATATCATTTAAAATTTGATAAATATTATTTAAATATAAACTAATTAATAAAAAATTTCATTAGGAAAGGGAGGTGAAATTAAATAAATTTTTTTTAATGAATTTGGAAAACATGAAATGTATTTTTCTAAAATTAATCCAAGTGGTGGGAGATTAAATCCATTTTGATAATATTAAAAATGATTATTTTCATGTTATTTTAATTTAAATATGAAATTAATATAAAATTAATCTAAATTCAAATAATCATAGATAAGTATTTTTATAAAATAATATGAAAAACATGCACATAGAAAAAAAATTCCGATATATAAATAACATATAAGGTTCCATTCGAGTTATAAGAATAATTCCATATGAAATTAAAACCCATGGGATTATAAATTGTGAGAAGATAATTTCACACGGAAAATATATAAAGGATAAGAAAATATATCGGGTTATATGGAGAAGGAAAATAAAATTTTCCTCAATATAAATTTAGTGATATATAATCTCTATTTCAATGAGTGATTAAAAAACATTATTATTACTCCAAACGTCCATGAATGGACATTAATATCCTTTAAAATATACACAACCATATTAGTCACTTAAATAAGAAGATAATTAATATATATAACATTTTATAAAATTAAATTATATGCATTTTTTAAACATATATTTGTGAGTATTTATTTATTTTAATCAACTATTTTTTGGTAGATTTGTTTTCTTCATAGAATATTAATAGTTGTAATTTCAAACATTATCTATGTATAGTATTTACAATAGTTAAAGTTTTTTAATGTTGGAAAAATCATTGTTATTTAATTATTTATACATCATTGTGTTCATATTTTTGATTTTTTGGGCGTGGTTTATAACAGTGGAATCAATGATGAGCATGTAATGGCTAATTTAATAATAAGAAAAATTGATTTCATTGTGAAAACCTTCTATTTACAATGTGTAGCCCTACTAGGGTGATAATGGGAGATTAAAGATAGTGACACCTTGGGTCTTACATCCAGATGGCCCATGTTTGGTAACAAACACTAAGGGTATAATAAACATGAAGATTGGAGGCATTACCCTCTCAGTGAACAAATGTGGAAGGGATTGATAAGATAGACACCAACCAACCCCTACCTAGGCCAAAAAAATAAAGGAAAATCCAAATTGAAGATATGTGATGTCATGAAATACCTACTACAACAATAATGAATATTAAAAGTACCAATAGATTGTAAATAATATAGTGAACAAAAATAACAAATAACTCCTAAATCCCACAACTAGTAGTAACCAGCCTGATAAAACTGAACAGAGAAATATTTGATATATATGTAGGGTGTGTATAATAGTATAATCAGTAGGATCCTACCCAGATCCTCTGATGAAAAAGTAAAGAAATCATACTAAATCATAGTGAATAATAGGTAAAACTAATTCATCACCTAAATATGTACACTAAGTTACAAACCTCACCATGGATACACTCCCCATGTTTTTCAAACAAGAACATATTTTGAAAAACAATATCAAGGTTACCCCATTACTTCTTTCCAACTAGATTGCTTCTTTTACAAACATAACACATCATGAGCATCTATTTGAAAAATGATATCACACTAACACCTGGGCAGAGCACTACAACACGCACTTCCGTCGTTAACATGCACCTGATGAATCACACCACCATGTCTATATAACTAAACTAACCAGGTAGTTTTTGGGAGCCACCATATCCAGAATAACATGTATAAAAAATGGGATTTATACCTCAAGACATCACATCCCATACACATCATACCTATAGTAGTCCGTATGAAACTAAATCAAGAATATATATGTGTGTAATAACCAAAATCCATTATATCCTTCTATGCACATATATAGGGAAGGATAACCATTGTTCATACAAGCACAAGAAACGACCATGATAAGATAGTGGGGGTAAATAGGGTAGTTAGGCATCCATCCTCCCACTGAGATGTTGGGTAAAACACCCCTAGGGATCATAATCACAAGGGTGTTAGTTACCATAACCGATAGAGTGGAGTAGCATATAACAAAAATTATGGGATATAATATATCTCAACTCCACACTATGGTAATATAATAGTGCCATACACAGTTTCCTCTAATGTCTCTCGGACTCCTGACTACCACATCTAAGACCATATGTCCTATAAGCACACAACAATTTAATCAGCTACATTAAATTACTTTATCACATTTCATCACTTGAATATTACATTAATTAATTACAAACTTTTTATTAACCATTAAACATGTCCACACTACATTTCATTATCATCTCAACAATGATCCATGCCCTCCAGAAATAAGAAATAAGGGTCCAAAACTTCATAGAATCACAACCTAAGAATTGGATCCCAGAAAGCTCCAAACCCATGGGTTAGACATTAATTAATTTATTCAGAAATCATTACCACTTTCCATATTTCTAGGTAGTCTTGGAAAACATTCTAATATTTAAAATCGAAGGGGATCAACATAGTGAGTAGATGAACTACCTATCGAGTCTTTTTCAACTACAGCTCTAGTATAGATGCCTTTGACCATGAGAATCTAAATACAGAGAGAACAAGAAATACCTCCCGTATCTTCACCTGTCTTAGGAGGGTAAACAAAACCATCTTTCTCAAGTTGTCAGGATAGAAAAATGATAAAAATTATAGATTCAATAGGTGATCAAATTTCATATCAACGAGTAAGTCAAACATCATCTTATTCTATCATACCCTATGTCCTCCCCAACACCAAGGCATAAAATGATGTATCTCTCCACTCTAGGTGTCAACTTCTACCCCAAAAACCAATCCTCCTAGCCCCACATACCACAAAATCCCTCCAAGATTATCCATACGAGGATCATTTTACATATATGCCTTTCTATCCCCAAAACCACTAAATTTTTACATGATCAACTATCCTTGGATCACATCACATCATAAGAAATAGGAAACAAACAAGCTATTTAGCTATTGGATGTTCAACAAGGCATTATTCCTTCACAAACAACAAGCTCTCACAGATCCAAATCACAATGAACTTGGCCTTTTCAATCAAGTGGGAAAAATAGACCCTGTTAAGGAATTATCTTTTATCACACAACTGGTTCTTATTACATCTTGAATTGAATGATTCATTATTCACATGTTTCAACTATGGGGAACATAAGCAATAATCTATCACAATCTAATATAAATCAATTAAATTATTAATTTAACATTCCTTCAATTCATTTATCTTAAAGAAACATTACATTTTAGGTTTAACTACCAATAAATTTAACAAGCATACTTGCCTTAATTTGATTAACATAAAATTAAAACAAATACTAGATTTATTAAACATTACTCTTTATATTTTATCCAATTAATTATAAATTTATTGTTAATTTACAATCATTACCAATTTGTATCAAGAAATTAATTCTAAACTGATAAAGGCATAGATATCACACTATCATGAAAAGGAAGAGGCAACCCATTATACACTATAAATCAATAACATTGCTTCTTGATTGATACACATTATTTAATCAGGTTTAATTATTTAATTAGGTAAACTATATTGGGATAAATGGGGAAAAGTATTGATAACTTTACAATTTAACATAAATAAATAGAGAATCCATGAATTCATTACCTAAAACAATTGTAAACATTAATCCCAAAAGAACATACCAATAGAACAGATCCCAATCTCTTCTGTCGCAAGATCTGTAACCATCTAGGGACATTGTGACACCAAAGAACCAACAAAAACCATGATAAAACTCTTTAGAAACATGGATATCATATGAAATCACATTGAAAGGGGAAATTGGAGGAAACATATCAATTAAACCATAATAATGGAGTTAGATCATAATTCAAATCAGATATGGATCCTTACAGATCAAATACGAAAGATCAAGATCAATTCCCATTGAATGAATATCTAAAAAGTTGAAGAGAGGGTCGCTTGGAAGCCTTGAGTCAAAATAAAAGTATGTTTCATCCATTGGTTTTGACTACTAAAGAATATAATTTTTTTAGTACATTCAAAATTGAGGGATTACATTATGTGAAATCCCCTTTCACATCATGTAGCCATATAAATTTTTTTTATTCCAAAAACTTAGTTTCCTTTTGCATTAATTTATTTTTTAAACCCCAAAAAATTACATGGCATGAAACCCTCTTTCGCATTGTGCAATAATTTTACATGATGTGAAACACAAATTCACACCGTGAAAGTTCCCTTTCCCAAATTCTTATCACCTGAAATCCTCCAAAATTTCTATGAGCCTCCTCCATCCCTTCGGCAATTGGAAACACACCAATGGTCAATCCACATAGATCTGGGCCCCTACATCAAATACCACCCAAACCATTATTGACCTTGAGAATCACAAACCAACCTATATAGGAAATAGAAAGAGGTCATCCAAACATCCACCCTGTGAGATAACTCTCAAATAATTCTCCCGAATAGTTTATCACCAACTCAATAAAGGAACAAGAAATAAACCACACAAGAACCACACCCATCTCCCAGAAATTCTCCCATGGGAGATACCTATCAAAAGAGAGTAAGACACTATAAAAAACAAGAGAGATCCATATAATAACCAGAAATGGTTTATAACCACCAAAGGATCAACCTTATAAGTGATTATCTAAACATAATACAACTTAAGATACTATTTACGTATCTAAAACTCACATTCCAAGGTAATATCCTCCACACCACCATGACGCCACAAGACATGACCTAAAGGGATAACACACCCATGAAACACCTTCTTCTTTTGGTGTTATATATCTACAGGCCACTCCTTGAAGGGAGCATCATCATTAACGACCATATAACCTAAATTGATGTTGTGAGAGTCACAATAAAGATAATGGTTATGTTGTGACACATGAAAAAAATCATATATCTGGATATTCTATGGAAAAGCATTATCCCATAAAATATGTCCCCCACACAAGCCAACACCTCAAATGTCCCAACAAACTATGGAGAAATCTTTCTGCTATGAAAAAACCATCACAACCAATGACAGGGAACCACCTTTAGTAATAAATGATCCCCAATGCATAACACCATTTGTTTCCTCCTATGGTCAGAATAGGATTTATGATGATCCTTAGATGATTTCCTCCTCTTGCGAATCAGTTCAACCATGTCTGTCATATTCATTACTAGTTATGGTCATAGAATTGTTGACTCTCAGATCCTAGTCCAGCACAATGGATAACAAAATTGTCATCCATACAAGGATTCAAATGGAACCATACCAATGGTGGGGTGAAACGATTTTTTAGTGAATTATAGTAAGGGGATGGGTCTCATCCATGAACAATAAAAATTAAAAACACAAGATCACAACATGTATTAAAAAGTCTGGATGGTTCACACTCTCTGACTGTACATGTGTAGATTAAAAGTATTGCTGATACATATCTCAAAAAAATTATGGGAGAACTCTCTACATCCGAGAGGTAAAATGAGGATCTTGATCAGAAATGATCATCCTCAGCACTCTGTGATGTATCACAACCTACTATTTATTTTTCCTTAATGAAACCCCACTTATCTTTACTCATTGATTATTATAAAGTAGGATGATTTTTTGAAATGATCTATTACCACCCATATAGCTTCATAGTCAACCTGAGGTAAAATAAAAATGGTTACAAATTCTTTCAAGTTTTCCCCCCACTTCCTCTAATGAATATCAAATGGATGTGCCGACCCATAGGAACATGATTCATGGACTTTATCATCTAGGAAACTAAACATCGAGACACTTACTCCACAACATCAAGCTTCAATCCAGGACACTATAACTAAATCCTAAAACATTGATACATCTTTTCCACACAAAGATGTATTGATAAGGGTGAACTATTGAACTCTCTAGGAACCATATCACAAATCACAAAAGGAACGAAATTCCTACACTAAAACAACAATTGGTTTTGTTTATCCTCAGACCAAACATAAGGGTCATTTCCACAAACAACATGGTCTCCCTAGACCTCCACCTCAAATCCACCAATTGGGAATCTTCATCCTAGTTCAACTGAGATGACTACACCATTATCTGAAAAATAGAACCTCTTTCCCCAACTTCTCCCATATCTAGATGTAATTCTCAATGTTCTCCCATTTCTCTCTAGGGATCACATGATTCATGAATTTCATCATTGTGTGACATTCTTCTCAACACATATACCACAATATTTCCCTTCCCATGTGTATAAATAATCTAAAATTCAGTATCCTATATGAACTCTATCAATAAATGATGGAGTAATTTCAAGTCATGCTGGGAGGAACCATACATATGTCTCTTATGATCAATGAAGGCCACAAAGTTCTCACTGATGACATAATGTCTCCAAAAAATCTAAGAAAACATCATCACTGTCAACTAAATATTGGGTGTGGCATTGTTATGTTCATGGAGGCGCACCTACTAAGACCCATATGAAACAACTGATTACTGTTTCAGAAGAACATATCCTAACCCATGATGTAAATTATCCTAAAAACTATGAACTAAACTCCTTCTATTTGCAGACAATGAACTAGAGCTCTGACCAACTTATCCTTTATATAATAAAAATATAGCTAACACTGATCAATCCAAAAATATACCTCATCCTTTGTAGTGAACAATATTAGAGGCGTCACAACCTGAGATAAATCATCTATGATCATATTGTAATTGCCTGAAAGTCCTATAAAACTCTTCATATCTGCCACTATCTTGGGGGATTCCTAAGACACAGCCGATTATCACATTTACAGATCCACAACTAACCTATTACGGGAAATTACAAGCCACATGAATTAGACTTCTTGATTCCAAAAATCGTTCTTTGGAAACGCAAAAAATAACATATCATGGTGAAGAACTCCCAAAATGGCATGTAGATGCTCGGAATGTGCCTCCTCATATGTGGAGTGAAAAAAGATTTATTTTATAATAAACACCACAAAATTATATAGGATATTAGGGAACACATCATTCATTAACCCAATGAACATAGATAGATTATTAGTAACACCAAACAGAATCACAAAGAACATGTAATTCCCATGATGACAAATAAATTGTGTCATTAGAATATCCTTGCCTTTAACAAGCATCTGATGATATCCGGACCACAATTGTTCATCGAGGACCAAATTTTACCCATAATTTTATCAAATAAATCATCAATCCATGTAAGAACAAAGTGGTTCTTCACTTCCACTTTGTTCGAGCGATGATAATCAACAAACAACCATAAACCATCATATTCCTTCTAGATGAACATGATTGTTGAACCCCGCAGTGACACACATGGCCATATAAAAACACAATGTAGCATACCATCAAGCTATATACATAACTCTCACAACTCATAAGTCGCCATCCTATATGAAGACCTTGAGATTAGAGATGCTCCTAACTGTAGTTCAATCCCAAGCTTGATCTCTTGTCTAGTGGGTAATGCTACATACTCTTCGGGAAAGTAATCAAGGTAATATTACATGAACATAGGAAACACCAGTGATTGAACCAATAAGGAACTCAGAATTTTATAAGACACTAAGGATTATTAGAACAGAACATGCCTTTGACCCATCTGAGGGCCTTACTTTCCAAAAAACATGGCAACCTCTACATCTTCATCAAAGAACACAACTTGCCTCCTGAATTTATCCATGATAGCCTACACTAAATACAGCCAATACATACTAAGGATTGCATCATATGGTTTTATCAGTAAAAATAGGAAATATCCCCATGATCGGGGTGGCCCCATTACTAGCTCACAGTCTTTACACACATCAAGCATGTCAGCATGACCTCCAACTGGAATAGTCAATCAAGGGGAACTGGAAGTATCTATTCCTAATGTTTCAAAGTAGGGACAATATATGGTGATATAAAAGATTTTTTTTCCACAATCAAACAAGGAATGCGCATAGGAATAATCAGTAAAAGGATAATTCAAACTATGTATAGCTCTCTCAACTCTGGAAACGCTAAAACATGAAGCCGACCATGACCTACCCCATGAAGTCTCTTCCCTAACTAATGAACACCTACACATCCCGAATACACAACAACTGGACAAGGATTATTTCATGGTTACCTATGACTACCCCAATTTCTCTAGGAAAACACAAAACTGGTGAAACATTTTTCTGCTACCTCGACTAGAACAGCCTCAATGGAGGAACCCGAAGTAGAACACTTGACACATGTTGGCTTCTCAAAATGGTCAGGAACTCTTGTCACTGATGACCTCAAAATTCACAGTAAAAAATTTTGTTTAATCCCTTGGCATAGGCCTAAGAGGCACTGGCCTTAAAGAAAAGAGTCATTGAGGGATGGGACCTACCCCTTAGTGATCCGAAATTATTCTATCATGAAAACTAGGAACCCCATACCACAACTCTAATTCATGTAAAATCATTATGACTCCCCTCTCTTGAAGATCTTCTTCTGTTTAACATCTAAACTATGAAATATTATCTCACCATCACCTCGAGATATGTCTTCATCATAAATGGGGTGACCACACTTAAGAAATCCGGATCCAAATCCTCCTCGAAATGCCTCTCCCTTGCCTCCTCATCATAAAAAAGATCCCAATAATATCTAAAAATGTTCCTGAAATGGTTCCTGAAGACTTGTACACTGAGGCTCCCCTATCGAAGGGTAAGCAGCAAATGGGGACTAGATGACTTTATGGTTGATGAAATAATATCAGCTCTAAACTTTTTTTAGAAATCCTCCCATGATACTGTCAACTCCTTGTGATCTCTGAGGAAAAATGACCACCACTACCTCGTTTTCCCATGCAACAACGTCATAGCCAATAACACCCAGTGCTCCTTCAGAGGATGGGTCAAACTAAAAGCTATCTCAACCTCCTCCAACAATTACTCTTTGACTACATTCGAGATGAATCCATGATATATCTATAAACTCTAGCATAAAAATTATGGGAGTGTCCACCTCTATGTGACATCGTTGCCAATATCTACACTACAAGGGTCGGTGGGTGAAAACTATTGATTACATTTTGTGTGAACATAATGAGGATGCTGACAAGGATCCATAACTATAGAATAAAAAGCAATAAGTTCTCATAAACCTAGAAAATAGAATAAATAAAATTAATTAATTGTTTTGTTTTATTCATTTTAGTTTAACCATTCCCAAGGTCAATCCATTAAAAAACATTCAAAATGAAGAAGGATGCATGATCTTTTATGATGTATCTACATTAAAACCAATATCACCTTGTCTAGTAGTCAATGTATGAATAAAGGTCCAAAAATTAGATCACAAGGGGCCCTAAATACCTCGGACTCACTTAGTTTCCCATTTTTACATATCATTCTAAATTTAGAAAACACAGTTTCCCTACAAACCCAGGAAACCTAACCAGTTCCTAAGCCCAAATTCCATCATTTCCCTCTTCTAGACCTCAGAGAGCACTCTTTCAAAACCCTTCCTAACAAGGTCTACCCCTCATTGGCTGGAAAGTGGAGAAGAGAGATAGTGACCCCAATGTCCTACCTCGAGTAGCCCCTGGGTTGGATACTAGCACTGTGGGTATAATAAACATGTAATTGGGTGGAAATACCCTCTAATAGAGTACATGAGGATGATAGAGACAAAATAGACAACAAAAAACTCCTACTTATACCACAAAAATCAATGAAAATACAAATTAAAGATATGTAATTTCATGCAATAACTACTACAACAGAATGTAAAATAGTAAGAACCAAAAGAAAGTAAAGGTGACATAAAATATTAATCCCAAAAAACACCTAAAACCCATAGGCTATTAGTAACCAGAATAATCCGAATCTTACTCCAACTGACTTTAAAAAACAATTTATATATACACAGGTTTATTATAATAGTATACTCAGTTGGATCCTCCCTGGATAATCTGTTGAAAATGTAATGAAAACATTCTAATGCATAGTGAACGACATGTGACCCTAAATGTACACCAAAATTGGTATATTAATTTCCCATCCCCATCATTTATACTCTCACCATGTATCACATACAACAAAATATTATAAAAAAAATAATATCAAGGGTACCCCACTATAACTTCTCCACTAGATTTTCAGTTTTCCCCAACGACACATGTCCTGAACATATATCTCCATAAACTCTTTCTTGTAGACACATGGGTGAAGCAACCCAATAGGCTCATTATAAGTCAACATACACCTCATTAATCACTCCACCACATACATGTAACCAATGAAATGAGGTAGTTTCTTGGATCCACCATAGCCTGCATAATATGGTTGAAACATTGGGTATTATACCTCCAGCCATCATAGTCCGTACACATCATACCAATTGTTATCTATAGGAGACCATATCCAAAATATATGTGTGTGGAATAACTATAATACATTACATCCCACTACACACATATATGTGGAAAAATTTCCACCACGCATACCAACACAATTATCAACGAAGAGATGAGAGTAGGGCCAATGGGGTAGTAATCCATCCATTCTCCCATCAAGATTTTGGGGAAAATAGTCCCCTAAGGCTCAAAATCCCTAGGGTGTTAGTTTCCCTAACTGATAGAGTGGATTGTCATATATAAAAAAAATATATAATATAGCTCACAACAATACCAAGGACATATCTTAATCTCACACACAACTGTAGATAACCTCTCTCGGACTCCCAGATACAACTTCTAAGTCCATATATCCTATTAGAACACAACCATTCAAATATATACAATAAATTACTTTATCCATTTTTATCAGTTATACATGACAATAATTAATTCATAACCATTAAAAATATACAAATTATATTTCATTTTTATCTTAAAAAAAGTTCCATGCCCTTTAGGTACATGCAAACAGATTCCATATCATCTCCGAATTGAAACCTCATCATTTCATCCCAACAAGCTCAAACACCATTGGTTAAACATTCATTTATTCAGTAATCATTAGCACATTCTATATTTCATGGTATTCTAGGAAGAAATTATATTATACCAAATATATGGGGCTAAACATTGTGAGTATAAGAACAACCCATCGAGTATTTTCCAACTATAGAAGGAGTATAGCCTTATCTGAACACGATAAGATAAACATAGAATGCACGTGGAATACCTCGTTTCTCTTCAAATATCTTAAAAGTGGGTAAACAAAACCATCTACCTCATGTGGTTGGGATTGTAAAGAAGTTAACAAACCATAGATTCAACATGAATCCAAATTCCATAGCAATGGGTAAGGTCAAATTTTACATGTTCCATCATCTATAGCACCCTCACTAACACCCATGCATATGTCTATGCATCTCACCACTCTAGGCATCAACTACTACCACAAAAACTAGGCCTCAATTCCCCACATATCTGAACATCCCTCTAGGCTCATCCATCATAGGATCACGTCTCATCTGGGCCTCCCTTCCCCTACAACCACAACATCCCTCCAGACTCAACCATCACAGGCTCACATCACAATACAATATGCTAGAAAGAAATAAGAAACTATGATTTTGGAGCTAAAATAAGGAATTCTTCCTTCACACACAACAATATCTCATTGATCCAAAGCATAAGGAACTTGGCCTTAACTGGAACATAGGAAGCTAAGGTCTTATAAAGGCATTAACTTTTATCACACGACTAGTACTCATTCCATCATGAATTAACTAATTCATTATTCACATGTTCAAACAATGGGAAACCTACAAAACAAGCTATCACAAGATATCATAAATTAATTAAAAAATTAATTTATCATGACTTTAATTTTTTAATCAAGATGAAACATCATGCTTCGGGTTCAACAATCATTCAATTAAACATGCATAATTTCATTAATTTGATTAAGATGAAATTACAACAATAACCAGATTCATTAAACATTCCTCGTTATCTTTTAGCTAATTAGTTATATATTAATTCCATATTTACATTGTTTACTAATTCTGATAAAAAAAATCAGGCTATTTGAAAAAAGGAATATATATCACGCTATCTCGAAAATCAAGAGGGAAAACATCATGATGGTACAAAGAAACAAGATTGATATGTGATCGATACCAATTGATTAACCTAGTTCAAATATTTAATTAGTTAGTTTATGATTGATCATAATTAAATAGATAACCTACGAATCCCCAACCTTAAAAGGGATATGATGTTCTTCACATGTGAACCAATCAACACAATGGATCCCGATCACCTCTACCTCAAGATCAACATCTACTTGAGGATGCCACGACACCACCACACTAACAGAAACAATGAGAAACACCTTTAGAAACATGTTGATCATGTTCTATCCTATGTAAAAGAGAAAAGGTAGGAAACAAATTGATGAATGTAAAATAAAAAAGGTAGGTCATACCTCAGATCGAATATAGAGTCACAAGATCAATTCCCATTAAATGGACCTCCAAATTGTTTAAGATAGGGTCTTCGGGTCATCTAGAGTCGAGAGAGAGGGTCCATGAAGCCATGGGGCTTGACAACACGAGCAGGTAAAATATATTAAAACATACAAAATTATAGGATTACATGATGTGTAATCCCCTTGCACATAGTGAAACCCTAAAAATTGTGTTTTCACAAAACATTGCAATGCCTCTTTCATTTATTTATATTTTGAACCCCAAAAAATTACACGACATGGAACCCTCATTCACATTATTTAATTCATCAACATGGCGTGAAACCCACATTCAAAAAATTAAAGTTCCATGCTCCCAATTATAAGTATTCCTAATGTATTTATATGAAAATACAAATATACAATGACCATATATCCATGGGACATATATCTAATGATCAAATATACAACAATCATCTATATGAAAGGACTATATATTTCTATATATATCTTTTAATGAATTACTAAAATTCATTCAACTTATTCCAATACTTAATTCTCAAAATTTATATCATATTTCCAATCAATTGAGTTATTTATAATTTTATAATCAGTTTCATGATATTACAGGGAAACCATGAGGTAGAATATTTCATGTACTTAATTTTTTATTATTATTTTTTAATTAATTTTTTATTTTCATACGTGCATTTCAAATTTAACTCTAATATTGTAATAATGATTGTCTTGTATTGTAATATTTTATCTCAATAAAATATATCATGTTTTTTTAGATTGGAAATGGGTGTGAAATAATTTATTAAATATTTTTAATGTATAGAAATACTTATGGTACATTCTACCTCCTTGAAATAAGTTTCTCCATTGATATTTCATCACATAGTCCAAAAATATTAGGTACTTTTAACTCATTAAATCACTGGGTACCCACATTTCTTCCTCATAGATATTATTTCTTCAAAAAAACATTACCCATGTGACTTGTCTTGTTTCATTGTAGTTTATCTCTATAATTAAAGATCTTTACCTATATTTCTTCATAAGATAGTTAGTTTCATAGTTTTAAAAACAATGAGTTCAGTAAACATAATGGATCACGTATTAAATTCCTTCAAATTGATACATGAAACACATCATGAATTGTGATAGTTTCGATTGATGAATAAGGTGATAAATTACCATAATCACATGGTCATGGATTTTTAAGGGCTAATATAATAAGGGATCAACTTTATATACATTTTTTATATTATAAATCTAATTTATGGTGTCAGTCAATAAAATAAATTGTCTATAACTTAAAAATAAAAATATCATACATGAGTATAGGAATAGATATTTTTCTGAATTTTTGATTCATTGTTTTATAGTTTACTAGTATGGTTGATATCTTATATTATAGAGACTAATCTGGTATGAAATTATTTCCCCTTCTAATATTAATCAAACAAGTTAGAGTTCTGGATATTAACCCATAAAATCCATATATGGTTCAATTTGAATCGAAGAATAATTTTTTTAAAACATGGCACAAGAAATATTTTTATTCCACCTGCATTTGAAATACATTGAGTAGGATCATAATATTTCATTATGAGTATGCATTTTATTTAAAGATTTACCATCAGTTTTAGGTTGATAAATAATTCTAACATTCAACTCAGTATTCAATGCATGTAGAAGACTTCTCTAAAATTTTTATGTATGCCTGATTTCTCAATTAGATTTTATTGAGAGTTTTATACCATGAAAAATCATTACTGCCTTTATATATTATGTGCAATGTTGACTCAGTGATAAATCCTATCAAAGAGAAATTAAATATTGCAACATCATATTGAAATAATCTAAAAACCAGAGGAATTTTTGGTAATTTTAAATACTAGTAAGCCCGATAAGGAAATCTATATTGACCATTTATATTTACATATAGGTATATAAAATTATTACATCATCCCCTTAAACTTCCATCATCAGTAGTTATCTTTTCCATAGATTAAGAATCATGATATAGACTCTTCAATGTCCCTATTCATGTGATCTCACCTGAAATGATTCATCGGATCAATATATATCATTATTAATCAAAAATATTATATAATATTTTTTATAAATCCATATTATCCTTCTTGGATTCCTTGATCATCGCATGGATGGATGATTGATTGGTTTTTTCAGTTGAATTATAATTTATTATTCAAACCATTTTAAATCAATGACTATTGGGTGTTATAAATATCCATCATGTATAAGGTATATTCATCATTTATACTAATAGTATCAATGACAGTGTTCACATTCCCAAGGTGGGAATTTATACAGAATTAATTGTGGGTTATGATACAGTTCTAAAATCCAGCACTATGAAATCAATATATAAATATATTGTATAAATGGCTATATTGGGTA
Organism: Viscum album; assembly: GCA_963277665.1. Classification (NCBI taxonomy): domain Eukaryota; kingdom Viridiplantae; phylum Streptophyta; class Magnoliopsida; order Santalales; family Viscaceae; genus Viscum; species Viscum album. The sequence continues at coordinate 2,076,074,332 of OY728143.1, read as the reverse complement.
TATAATCACTTTTCACCAATAATATAATTTATAAAAAACAACATCCATTATTTGAGTATTATTTAAATCCTCATAATCAATTCAAAAAGTCCTCAATATGGTGTTCAAATTACTATATATTGATCATTATCATATTAAATCAATGATAATAAATATAGATAATCCTTGTTCAACATTTTTTTTAATAAAATGTGTAGTGAAATGTATGGTGAATCTCCATGTCATATAAGACCACTATTAATATTCTCTATGGTATTCCTCATTAATTCCCCACAATCAACTAGGGAAATTCTATAAGGCTCCTTTGATACTAGAATCACACTATGTTTGATTTATATTGAAAACTTAATCTCATGATCTAGGGTATAGTTAAATAACTATTCAGGAAATAAATTTATATATTCCCATTTAGGAACATATATCATTAATAGTGTGCATATATCTAATCATTTTAGTTAGATACCATCCCTGATTGCGGATTAAGCCCTATATAATGGATGAAATTTCCATTGGGTGTTCATTATGAGCCTTTTACAGATAAGTGATCAAATATTTTTTTTGTGGTATGAAATGTGAAATACCTATCCAAAAATATTGTAATGGATAAATGTACATAGTACCAAAGAGGCCCAAAATCACATCAATGTTAATGAACGTGAGAGTAATAAGATTTAAAAGAACCATATTACTAAATATATATATATCAAAAGGGAGTTTTATGCATGTTATAAAATCATCATACCCATAATGGTTACAAAAAATATTTCTATATATAATCAAAGTGGGATATATATCAATAGAATTAGATAAATTTTATGATATAATAGAATTCATAGAATACGGATAAAATAATATGTTTCCAATAACGAGATTTCCTATCACCAAAATAACTTCATGATTCTCTCCTAATCCCATTATTGAAACCCAAATTATTTACATGAGAATAATTTAGTAATATTAAAATATAAAATATTCTGATAAAAATGTATCCTATGATATCAGAACCCATGACATATTCATATATTATTACGTTAAAACATGTTTAACAAAAATCATTTCTATTAAATCCTTAGTCAATTTATGTTTTACCCCCCATATTCCTAACTGTAAAAATTAACAATTTTCACTCAAATACCCACTGAGATGATAAAACCATAATAAAAAATACACTATACAACACTATAAAATCATATTATTTAAATATAATAATAAATGGAATCACACCTTCATAACCTTTTACTTTAGTGTATTTTGATATTACATACATAAATGACTTATTTTACGTGGTAGTTTATATTTATCCATTATTTTAGCATACCTAACCCACCCTTCTATGAATATCATATTTTATGCTCTTCTTTTTATCCTAGGGATTTGAAACATATGAAATGTTGAGATCATATTATTAGTAATGGATTAAAATAAGTATTATCCATTAAATATCATTATTGAGCATACGTTATATATGTGAGTAGAAGAATAAAATAATTATATATGATCAAAAAATTAAGTAATCCTACTAGTAAAAAATAGTATATTATCAAACTTATAAATTAGCCAAAACATAAATAAAAATGGGAATGTATTTTTATCCTAAAAATTTATACAATGAAAAGATATATCATCATTATAAATAATGTGGTCAAATTTAGTAAATAATTTACTCATTAAAAATAAATAAATATAAAATGGATTTTAATACTGATGAAAAGAATTAGAAAAAAATATATAATTGAATGTAAAATATAAAAAATCATTTATTTTTAGATAAAAATAGATTCTTAAAAGAAATAATTTATAAGAAAATGGGTTTCAATAAAATAATTTCAATGTAAATAAAAATTTCCATAGAAATTTATAAAAACAAAAAAATTATAAATTATAAATAAAACGAAAAAAAACTGTTTGACTAAAAGAAAACAATAAAAATTTAAAAAATAAATTCCTTAATATTTTTTATAATCAATGTAAAAGTTAAAATAAATTACATAAGAAACTATAGAATTTGAGATGAAGATATTTAGAAAATAATATGAAAAAATTAACATTGGAAAGAATGTTTCTTCCATTAAAATAATTGATATATAATGAAATAAATTTAAATGATTATATTACTAGAATGTTTATATATATATATGGGAATTATATTATATTATGAATGGTTATTTGGGTGTTAGGAGACCCTATAATAGGTTTATTAAAAATATTAAATATAATATATCCTAAATGCGTATCTTTTAATAATAAATATGTTTCCCAGTGATATGAGTCTATAATAGGAAAGCAGAGTCCTTAATTGAATTTGAAATTTGGGGTTCACCAAAAACGAGTTTTATTTATTATAGGAATTAGTTTTTTGAATGACTCACTATTGTGGTGTATTAAAATGACTATACATGATTAATTAATTTTATTTTTTGGAACACTTAACATGGAAGTGTCCCAAATTTAATACCCATTATATCCAATATCTCAAGTGAGCTATAAGAGACTATGATATTGAAAATTATAGTAGAAATAAATCTGTATAAGGACCTTTGATGTTCCAAAAAAGGATAAATCGTGGATTTACATAATTTTATCAAGGGGAACTATGGAATGAAATATAAATGTTGAAAATTCATCAAAAAAATTTCTATAAAACATGTTCTTTAAAAAAAATCGATCAATTCATTATGTAGAGATTTATTTTATTATTTTCAAATTTTTATCATCAGTCTGATAATCAATTAGTTCCAAATACCCTAATATGAAATTAATCATTTGAAATTCAAGATAATTAATTTTTTATATGTAATTTTGATTTTGATAATTATCATCCATCTTCCATCAATGAATGGTTTATAAAAAATGAACCATAATTTTTCAAATTCGTGTTTGTTGGTTTTCTTCGTATGATATTTTTCCCTCAACATAGGAATTCCTTAAGATGGTGGTTCAACCAAATTCAGGAATCCTAGTCATAAAAACATTGATAATAGTTTTTAAAAATTAGTGTTTTGGGTTTGGAATAAAAGATTTTGTGATGATTATAACGAGATTTTAATAATGGGAATCTTAATACGAATTGGGAATTATTGTGTTTCTATTAATTTATTGATAGTGGATGGGGAAACATCAAAATTCATTAAAGAAGATATTATATGGGGGAAGATCTATAATATTATTACATGGTAAGAATTGGTATTGATGAATATGGTTGTGGATGTTTTTTGTTTTACTTGGTGGAAAAAATGACAATAATATAAATATATAGGATAAAAAACATTTCTATATGTGAAAAATCCAACAATATGACATGTTTTTTCAAAGAACAAAAAATAGAATACTACGTTGTTTTTGGTGGCTTAAGGTGTTTAAATTTGTTAAATAGCACACAACATATGCTTAGGTCAACAAGTTGTGTAACCTTACCAGCGTAGTCGAACCACATACTTGGAAATATTTAAATGAACCCATGTGGAACAATACATTATATTCTGAGAAGGACATTCCATGTGAAAATATTCATCTATATGAGCAATGTTTAAGGTACAACATGCCAAGGACCATGGGTAGTCTCACACATTATGCACACCTAATGAACACAATTTTTACCTTCACAATTATACATATTATTATATATATCATTCTCTATGACTCATATTTCAGAATGAGAGTACTATTTTATGAGTAGAATACCACATTGAACATGAAGTAGGGATATCATTCAACGTCAGAGGAATGACATGATATGATGTGAGAATAATTTTTCTTTTATTGATGCTGGAAATTAATGGTCACAATTGAGATCATCAAAGTGGTGTGAGGATGTTAATTCATTGTTAATTGGGTTTTCTAGTGTGTGTATCCTGAAATCCAAAATACTAGTCAATTTAGAAGTCCCAAAATTACTAGTGTATGATTCCACTATCTGTTGTGTTGGTACATCTTTATTATCTTGTGTTCAATATTGAGTGTTTTAAAAACTATATTTGGTACTCTTTTAATGGAGGAATCTTCCAATTAGGCTCGAGTACTCCATAACATTCTAGTGTGTTTTCCTTATTCCTTAATATTTGGTAGAATGATTTCCTATAGAAGTGGTGGAAAAAATCATATTTCTTACCTATATGTGGAGATTGAGAATCCCCTATCTTCAAATGTTGATTCTTTTTTATGATAATATATATGATAGATTTATCATTCCTCTTTTATTATGGGTTGAGATTAATTTTTTATTTTTATTTTTATTTTATGTTTTTTGGGGTGTCTAACTCTATATGTATATGGCCACCACATCAGGGGATTTTCCCAAATGTGATGTATCATATGAAGATGAAATATAAATTTGTGGAGACTTTTGGGGGCTAAGAGTAGCTACGGTAATGTTTTACCAGAAGAATATGAATTTTCATGTTGGTCAGTTCCCAGGATTATGACCATGTATCTAACATTTATCAACAATAGTTCATGATGTTTGGATACTTTAATTTTATTAATTGTGTTATTTCTCCTGATTAAAATAATCATTTTTTTATACAATGATGTCTTTCTAAATGATGTTGTATGATTTTTATTATATTTTATGTGTTTAAATAATAATTATTATACATAAATTGAGGTATTGGGGATGTATAGATAAATATAGGTACTATAGTCTGTGGCCTCACATTGCATGATATTTTCCTAATCGGTGTATGTATTCATAAACTACATAATTTTAGGTTAGATTGGGGTGTCACACTTGTGCTACTACCAGCCCAAGTGGGTTCCTTATGGATCAGGACATTATGGAGTGGTATTGGATTAGGTCATTTTAAGGGACAGTGTTTATAAATAGTTGTATCATCAATATTATCTTGGGAACATATGTAAATATAGTTAAGGAGTCTTGAGTTTGGACCTCAGAAATTGGATCCCTTTAATAGTACAAAGACTGATGTATCAGAATGTAAAAACATGAACTACCATCTTATTGACTCGGCATGAAGAGACACTAGTTTTAGGGAAAATTGTGGTATATATATCATATTGGATTGGGTCTTTGGATTACATTTCATTATTAAATAATCTCCTTATATATGTTAGCGTAACTATAGTAAATCTTGTTAAAATTTCAAGTTACCTTCAATATTAGGTTCAACTAGGATACTGACTCACAGTTGTGATGATGAAAAATTTAGTTATGATGTCTCGGTATAGGGATCACTTAATGAGGTGCTCCCTCTATTTTAGAAGAGTTATGAGTTCCCACCTAAAGAGTATTATGTTGAATAAACTTATATAGTATGGGGCGATGTTCATCTACAAGATGAGAAGATGATTGTTATATATGTAATATATTATTATGAGAATATGATAAGTGATGTATGTGTGTTTTAGTGATGAGAGGTGCTCATGTTTCATAGAGAGCCTGAACATCAGTTAGTAGAGGATAATCTTGATTTGATAGTTTTAGCTTTATATCTCTTGTGAACCCCATGGAACAATATGGTTTCTCTTTTGAAAAATTATATTCATTATGTGGTTGAATTTTAGTGGTTACTGGTTACCTAGATCCATGATGGTATAAATCTTCAATAGAAGAATAATTATCAATCATTATATATGGATTAATACAAATAATTTTTTCTATTATAAAATTTTGAACAATCTATTGGTTTAATAAGCAGAGATGATAATTTTGGATTACATAATGAGTTTTACTGATATCACATGCTACACTCTTAACATTTTCTGATATAGATACATACAAATGATAATTTTTTATGATATCCACCATAGGGATATATGAGATAGTGTATTCTCAATTTTCATTCCCACTTATGTTGGGGTTATAGAGTGGTCCTTAGTGATTGAAAGATTGTTGGATGAGGAGTGTTGAACCGTCTGATACAATAGTATACATCATGGTGTAGAGTCTACTGTTTTTTCCAAAAGATGTCAGACTTCATGATCATGATGCTCGAGGTGTAATATTTTTCATTATATGACAATGTTATGTGCACACAAGGTCCATTTTGAGGATCCAATGTGCCTACATAAGGTTTTTTTCATATAAATAATGAGTTCATATGCCTTGTTATTTCTCAACATGTTGCACTAGAGATCATGGAAATACAATAGAAATATTATCATTAGAGAGGAAACATAGTGATCATTAAAATACTAGGGGTTTATAGGGTTTCCCTTAGATAAACGGTGTGGATAGAGGGGTTAGTAGAGCCTTGGGAGGAGGATATATATGTGAAATATAGACCTGGGTTCCACTGATTATTAAACTCTAACCTTCTACAATATGAGTATATGTGAATGATTGTGAATATTATACATCAAATGAAGTAGAAGAAAATGTTAAAGACACTATGATCATACATATCATTATAGAAGTCATAAAATCCTGATATTTATGATAAGAATACACTATATTTATCTACATGAACATTGACTCTACATCGTAGACTAAACTCCAAGAGGAGTACAACTCTATTGCTATGTCTCACCCTAACTCTATGATCCTCTTACATAAACATAACTGACATGACCAATCGAACACTAGCTACATAGTGGAACTAGGGTAGTGGATCCAACTCCATTGTACTCAACTAGCCATGGTTCCCTATCAAAAGGCATCTATATTGTATTTGAATAAAACATCAAGAGATTAACTATTCACATATAAGAGATTATCTTAATTTGAAATTTTTCATATAGCTAATGGTAATGACCTATCTCACCAAAATAATGATATATAACCACAGTATATCCCAATTTATCTATCCTCAAATAGCCATAAGTTATCCATCAATTTGGAACTTATTACAAGTATATTATCCACTTCTAACTATTTTTCCTCACATAAGAATATGGTGTTTGATCATAGAATATTTATTAACTCAATTTGGTGTATTAATATTTTATGTTTTGAAAATTAAAAAATCTTCATTTTAATCTTTTTTTTATTTCATAAAAAAATTATTAGTTATAATTACATATTTTTATATATTATTATATTTTCTCTTTATCATTATTTTTTTCATTAGTATGTTTATCTTTTGTTATATACTTTAACTCATTAATGAATTTATCTTTAGATATCCTGATTTCATTATTCATAACGCGTCCTAAAAGTGTATTTAATATCACCTTGGTTAAATTATTCTTTTGGGTTCATAAAATAAATTTTACACCAAATTTTTACTATTCACCAGATAGCCGACTTAATGTTACCATGTTGATGATTTGTAAATCACATAGCTGATTTGAGAGTTGCATAGCAAATTCACGAAACTCGATAACCATTTTGTTTTCTAAATATCATGGGATATAGAAGTGAAGGTGGGTGATTATTTTTTTTGGAAAAATAAGAAGATTACATACATTAAATTAGAAGAAATACACTTCTAAATAGATATCTACCATAACAAAATTTAGATTAGAAGTAAATATTTTTTTCAGTTTCATTTCTATTATTTATCAGAACTATTATGATACTATTTTTTAATCATAAAATGGGTTGTATAAGTCATATTATTCTAATTATTTACTATTTTGAAATATATTGAAATTTTAAAATATATTTAAATATGATTAAAATTCTATTATTCCTTTATCAAGGCCTATTTTATGTTGGAATAAAACTATGTAAATATATTTACTGATGTAATGAATTTAAATATGTTTCTCCTAAGAGAATAACCTCTATATATTTTGAAAATTCAATTTTCCTACATGAATTTTCATATCTGGGTTAAAGAAATTTCTCTAAGTTTTTATATAGTAAGAAAATTTTCCTTGTTTTATGTATTTTCTAATATTTCAATTTAATATATGTTCATTACAAAAATTTTAATTATTTCAGTGACATTATTAATTAATTTTAATTTTATAGAATCTATGTGGAGTTTTTTCCAATATTTTAAATTTATTATTTCAAACAACAAAGGGTGTTCTATATTAATTCATGAAATATACACCTCCTATCCCAAAAAAAATTATTATTAATGTTTTATGTTATTCTCTTTGATTCTATTGTTTTTAAGTTTATATTATTCAATATTACACAAATTAAAACATTTTTTAATATTTCTATTGTAGTTTTATTATGTTTTGATATTCTCTCTATTTTTACCACTTATTTTTAATGTAATACTTTTAAATGTCATATTTCAAATTTATAAATGCTATTTTCATGGGATAATTTAGTGATATATATTTTTAGGAGTTATTATATTGAAATTCATGGGATGATTTCAATCTATTTTTGGATCAACCTTTATTTATTAAAAACATCATTCAGGAGATGAGAGTATTATACATTGATAATTTAACTTTTTATCTCTCTCTATAATAATCTTGTATTATCATTTTTTTAAATTTTTTATTTTGTTACCATTAATGAATATGTTGAGTTTATTTGTTAAAAATGTGTTTAATACATATTTTTTTCTTTGGAAAGTAATATGACACTCATGTCATACTTCTTCGATGAGAGAATTAATATTTTCAATTGATACAATATTAAGAGTGTGATGGTGTTGATATCGTGAATTAATGTACATTTTGCCTATGTTTGTAAGTCTACATCCCCATTTACCTAAAGCTAGTGCATTATTTTAATACATTGTCCTGATTAAATTGAATCAAGCCTTGAGGCACCGATCAATTTAGCAGTCTTGGAAAATAGATTACATACATGAATGATGAATTTCAATTTCAAATATAAAACATATTATAATTAAACTTTTAATAACAACATTTTTCTCCCAGTTTATCCCTGCATATCAATCATAATACACTCCATTCAATCATGGGGAAGTAAATCTTAAGAAAGGGGTGAGCTCAAATGCTCAGTAAGGGTAAATAATTCAGCAGAAGCTATAAACTTTTATGGAAAGATGTATAATAAAAATATCAGCCTTTTGAACATAAATCTTGAACATAATATGGTAAAAATAATTCAATCATTACCATATAAACATGAAAATGAATATTATACTAGTAGAATAATAACATGTAATAACTAATTTCAAATAGATGGAATGCACATTGCTAGATATAATAAATACTACTTCAAGGCCGGGTGCCAATACTATTCACAAATATTATTTCAAGGCCTTATTCTAATACAGTAGTTTGTCCCATGGGACCTACTGATGTATTGATAGGCTATATCAGGGCCCACCCATCACTTACTATGTCCATTTCATTTCTCATATTAAAAGGGTAAAACATAACACAAACATTCCTATTAAAACAAGCATATGAAATATCAATAATATAACTGTAAACCGTGAATGGAATAAAAATAAACATCCATAGTCAAACAAATCATAAATTATTCAATACAATATAGAATATTGTATAATAAATAATCTTTATTCATGAACAATATCCAGTAAAGGATGTTGACATTATTGAAAATGATTTGTATAAATCTTTGAGAGAAATATCCATTTTTCATAAAATCATTAAAAAGTCACACAATTTATAAAAGAAGATATTTAAAATATATTTTTGAATCAAAGTGTCCAATTCCACTTTTAAACATTTAAAATGAATTATAATTTTAAAATAACCATTCCCATATAAACAAGTCCTTCAAATCATTTTGAAAACATAGACATTAATTAAATAGATTTAGAAAATTAAATCGTTAAAACATTTAATACCATGATATAATTTATGATACCCTTCAATAGAACCAGAATAGATTCCATTTGAAATAATTTTTTGGAAACATGGACATTACTGAAAAATATTTCCCAATAAATACTTACACATAAACAATCTCAAGTAATAATGAGATTGAGGAATTAACCCTAACCTTGGTATGATACTCGTTATACATGTCTGAAACAATTTTATAATGTTTTTAAACATTTTATTAACTTATATCAAAATCATAATTATATTTATGATATTATATATGATCCTTTTATGACTTTATATTACCCAGTTATTAGAAATTCCATGTTAATGAAACATTTCATGTAATATCACTTTGTTTATCATACATGTTTTGAATTGTTATTCATGATCATATTACATAAATCATGATTTAATTACTTCCATAATGTATAAAATTATTCATATATCATATATAGTCATAATATAAGTTTATATAAAATATAGATATATAAAATTGAAGACATTGTTCATGGAGACGGTAGGTTGTATATACACATGAACATTGTTTTTGTTTTCATATAATATAGAATAGAAGTAAGTGAATTAAATATATGTAAATACATCTATATTTTATTATAGTATCATTATTATGTCATATATTACATACTTATTAATAATATGTATTTTTATAATCATCCATGAATGGTGAACGTGGAAATGAATCACATAGCTTCGTGGAGACGGTAAGTCTTATGTACGCAAGAGCGACAATATCATTTCCTTAATGATTAAAATATTTGGAATTGGATGGTATATTAATTATACAGAAACAATAACATGTTATATTTATTATATACATAAATTATACTCATTATTATAACCATGAAAATAATGATGTGTTAAATACAAAACTACACCATGATGTGGAGACGGTAAGCCATATGTACGCACGTATGGTGACTTTGTGATTCGTAGGATATATAAAATAATGAATATGGTTGTAACATATTTTTATTAACATATCATTATGTATAAGGTACTATATTTATTATTTTATTTTGGAAACAACAAAGAAAGAGGAAGTAGAAGATGAAATGAACTTTGAAATAGGTGTTGAAATAATTACCTCTTCTTCGGGTGTTTCATATTGATTTGAACAAAAGGACTCTATATGTTGGATTTATGATAAAATTTAGGCCAATAATTTGAATTTAGGGTAGTTGGGAGGATATTTGAGGAGGGTTTGGCCCAGCCAAATGGCATTGGATGTGTGAAATTATGATAAGGGGAAGTACCCTTTTATAAGAGAAGTGAGGGGCACTTAAGGAAAAGCTTGAAATATAAAACTATTATAAAATTATTTTCGTTTCATAATAGTCCCAAATTGATATATTGAGATTATAATATGAGTATGTGTCGATAGACTCTCACTTAATAGGTTTATGATATGTTTATCTATTAAAATGAAACCTATCTTTTATATTTGACCATTTGTAAAATATGTTGACTCATACCATGTCCTCTTGTATTTTTATACTATATGGTCAAAATCATTACTATAAAATTTCTAGGGAACCTATTGTGGATAATTTATGACATTTTTATCACTATACAAGTATTTTTTTTGTAAATCTAGAATTCTAGGATTTTTATACCATTTAATAAAATAGTATTTGTTTTAAAACCCCATTTATCTCAATGTTAACACTATTTAGTAAATTATTTTTTTTATAGTCATAACAAATTTATTACTTCAAACCAAAGTCATTAAATCATGAATAATATTTCAATGTCATATTTAAAATTAGTGTATCACATAAAAAAGTTTCAAGTTACATTAATTTTAATATTTTTACTCTCATTTATTTGACTCATTCATTAATAAGTAAAACACTGCATCATTATTATGTCATTAATAAATTTAATTATTTAATGTATAAAAATTAAAAATAAAATAGCATGATTTAGGAAATTATTTTATTTTTATAGTGAATATTTTTAGTCGAATTATTCATATGTATAAGCCTATATTAAAAATGTGTTAATTATTAACATTTGAATTCAACACTTGTAACTCTTCTTAAAACAAAATATAGTAAATATCCTAATCTAACCCAAATGGATAAAAACAGAACTTATGTTTTTCCTAAGGTTTATGTTTTTCAAAAAACACTTCTATAATAGAATTAGGACATGTGTTGGGGTAATTTTAAATTATTATATTATTATTTTTTACCATTAATTACTATATTTACATTTAACTATGGGAAATAAAATTCAGAAGTTACTATTCACCAAAAATCATTCACATCCTATTGAACCAAATTTTATATATTGATGAAAACTATGTCTTTTGGATGTTTTAAATTCAATTCAGAGAAGTGGTGAAATTACGTTTTATGCAAATTTGAACATGTACCTAGAAGGTGGGTAAAAGACTTTAAAAAGAACAATAAAATTAAATATATCTAATCTTATTATAAAATGACTCTAATGAATTAAAACGAACCAATATATATATAAATTATGTATATATTTTTAATTTATAATAAATTTTAATTAAAAATAACTATTTAAATGAATAAGTAGGTTTTTATGTATTATGTCGTATTTTTCACTATTTATCATAAATCAAATATTTTTAGAAAAATACCAAAAAATTATGCTATGAAAATTTTGATATTCCAAAATCAAAAATTAAGTCTATTTTACCAAATTAAATTTCTGGGAGTGTCTAAAATTATTTCTATTTTTGTTCACAAATGGGCATAAAACCTAGCTCTTTTTAAAAAATAGTTTTTTAAAATATATATCTGTTTTTTACAAAACTTATATATTTAAATGTAAATATATTTTATTTATGTGAAACTGTTATAAATAACATAGATATTTTATTTTTTAGTATTCATATTAAAATTCTTTAAAAGATACAAAATATATTGTTTAAATAATTATAATATTAATGTGTTGTTCACAAAAACTCAAACTTCTTTATAATGAAAACCAATTCAGTGTTCTATGACATATAAGCTATTAAATTAATTTAAATATATAAAGTACTATAAAATAATATGTTGTTAACTTTTCCCATCCTTCAATAAAATGTGTCCTCGCAATTTGAAATTTTTCTTCAAAAATAAATGGTTGAAAATGGAAAATACTTTATTGGAAAAACCAAATAGGAAATAATGTTAATAAAATTTTGAACTAATGAGAGGGAAATGGAAATGAAAAGGAAACCACCAAATTAAGATTTCAAATAATAGAAAATTGTTTTTAATTAGATACCCCTAATTTTTGGAAAATGTAAATATTTATAAGGAGTGTTTAAGGTCATTAGTCACAAACAACTGAACAATAATAATAAAATTGAGGACCTCAAAGCCATAAATGTATGATGATTTAAAATATCATAAGTTAAAAATAACATAAGGTGTTAGGACAAAACCTTTTTTAGATACTTTATTTTTTAAAGAGAAGTAATTAATTTACAATCATTATAAGAAAATATAATTGATTTCATTAGCTTTCATAATCATAATTTCATTATTTGGTTCTGCTTCAATTAATTATCACTTCTTTTATTACACTAGTAAATTATTATTCAAAATTATATTTTTTAATTCTTGAAGAAAATTTTATAAATTATAAGGCCCCCATGTATATTCTTAATCCATTATATGTTTAATGAAATCCAAAAGGTTAGGTCAAAGTATGAAATAAATTATACATTAACCACAAGTGAAATATCAACTGATAAACTTACTCTATTGCAACATTTATACTTATCTAAGATTCTTCTGAACAATCTCTATCTAAAAGGGATATAAATTTTCAAATTCAATTATAACATCAAATTCCCCAAATAATGTACTGTAGCTCTTATTGTCACATAATGAATATATGATTACATTCATCATATTAAAACCTTAATGAAAATAAAAAGTATAGATGTGAAATCCCTATATATATCACATTATTCTTATAAACAGAACACAATTATTCAATCCAAAAACCCAGATATATTAATTATTCTACTTCAACTATAGTAACAATATATGGTTGAACGTGATTCACTTTCTTTTTTTATTTATATTTCGTTATTGCTTTGGAAAATCATTTGAAAAATGCCCCATATCTTTACCACCATAACATTGCACAAATTATTTATATCCCTTATAATCATAATCTTGTTATCCTTTTTCTCCACATTTGTAACAAACTATCATTCCTTTATGGAATGTACCAGGGTGTTTCTTCCCAAAATTATCACATAAGGGAAAATCCTTCTTTCCCTTCTCCGCCTTATTTTTTTATTTCTCCACCAGACTATTCTTATATTTCTTTACATTAATGTCATTAAAATAATATAATTCCTTTTCTATAATGATACAATACAAGTCTATATAATCTTATGATTAGAAATATTGTGAGACGAAAGCTCTTTGAAGGAAAGTTGTTAACCCATTAAATAATCAATCAATCTTAATTCTTGGGTTATACGTATAGTCTGTAGCATGACTTTCTAACCTTGTGAAGTTATCCTCATACATTGAAACATTTTCATCCACCTTTATATTCGGGCATAGAAATTGTCTTTCCATGTATTCTAATTTTTATAAGGAAAGTATTCCTATAGAAAAACATCTTTAAATTCCCTATAATCCATATTTCCAACTTTTACATCCTCCTTTGTGTGTTGAATCAATGACCACCATTGATCTGCATCACCTGATAGATGTTAGAAAATCGTACCAACATTTCCCCTCCCATTACTTCCCAAAGCAGGAAGTATTTTTTAGATAACTTATCCACTTCTCAGCTAAAAAATGATTTTTTTGTCCAATTTAATGTTGAAGTATGTTGTCTTATAATGTAGTCCAACATTGATCCTCTTAATTGTGGATAAAGACGATCCATACAGGTAAGCTTATAATTCATAACCTAATTCAGTTGTCCAAATATGGTTATAAATTATTCAGCACTAGTTGTTCTAGTAGCTCCACTATCATTATCTTACAGAGGAGGGTAATCCCTACATGGATTACGTGCATTGATACAACTTATATTTCTTTCACTAGGAGCCATTTCTAAACAATGGAATACACTAGATTAGGTAATGAATCATAATCTATAACTCCAAACAAGTAAAATATTGAACATAAATTGAAAAAATTATGCATATCTAATCGATAATAATAAATATGGTCCATTTGAGGACATATTTACTCATAAATACTACATAATGGTTTATCTAGAAAATATTAATTTTCATATGAATATCCCCCCAGAGTGTAAAACTAGGTGCATAGTAAGGTCTTTTGTCATGTACTGGGTTACTCTGAGTCAAGATCGGAACACCGTGTTGGAGTTTTCACCCCTAGTTACATCTATTTCGGAACCATGTCCTCTTATAGTATCCAAATAGGGAAGTATTTCTTGGAAAACTCACAAAATCTACACATTTCCAAAATTCTAGGAAGTTCATATATACTAATCCGCAATGTCTATCTTAGGGTAATGTTTTCTAATCAGTTTGTTTCTTAATCTAGTTTCCAGGGTAATTTCTAAACTTCATCTGATACCAATTGTAATTCTATAACCTCATTTACCTAGATTCGGCGCATTATTTTAATACATTATCATGATTACAAGGAATCATGTCCCGAAGGACTGATTAGTTTACCAGTCTTGGAAAATAGATTACATACATGAATGTTATGTTACACATTATAACATAAAACATAGAATAAACAATCATTTGAGAATAACATTATTCTCCACTATTAACCCCACATATCAATCATAATACACTTCTTGGATTCCTACGAAAATAAAACATAATAAAGGGGTGAGCTCAGATGATCAGTAAGGGTAAATAAGTCAGTGAAATCTATAAACTTTTAAGGAAAGATGTATAAAAAAGCCTTTTCAACATAAAATGTAATCATAATATAGTAAAAATAATTCAAACATTGCCATATGAACATGTTCATGAATATTTTACTAGTCTAATAATCACATGTAATAACTAACATCAAAATGAGTGAATCCATAATGTCAGACATAATAATTACTACCTCAAGGAATTGTTCCAAGAACATTGACAAATATTCTGTCGAGGCCTTGTGTTAAGACACTAGTTTGTCTCATGGTACCTTCTGATTCTTCGAGTGCCTATAACAGGCCCCTCCCATCACATACTAAGTTCAATTCATTTCTCATATAAAAAGGAAAAAACATGACATAAACATTCATATTAAAACTAGCATAAGAAATGTCAATACTTTAAGCATAAACCATGAATGGAATAAAACTAGTACATCCGTAGTTAAAAAAATCACATATCATTAAATACAATATTGAAGACTGTATAATAAATCATCCTTAATCAAGAATAATATCCAATAAAAGATGTTGATTTATTTGAAAATGATCAATAATACACTTTGAGAAAAATATCTCCCTTTCATGAAATCATTTAAAAGTCACACAATTTATAAAGGAATATATTTAAAATATATTTTTGAAAAAATATGTCCCATTACAAATTGAAACTTTATAAATTAATTTTCATTTTAAAAGAATCATGCCCATATAAATATATTCTTCAACTAATTTTGAAAACATGGAAATTAATTATATAGATTTAGAAAAATAATTCATTAAAACTTTTAAAAATATGATCTAGTTATATATTCCCTTCAATAAAACCATAAAATATTCTTTTGGAAATAGTTTTTATGAAACATGGTCATGGATGTTAAATATTTAGCAATAAATACTTGCACCTAAACTGTCTCGAATAATAATGAGAATGGGGAATTAACCCTTACCTTAGGTAATATACTCTTCATACATGTATGAGACTTTTGTATAATATTTTAAAAAATTGTATTAACTTATATCAGAATCATAATAATATTTATGATATCATAAATTATTCTTTTATGAATGGATATTACTCATTCATTAACAATTCCACGTAAATGCAGCATTTCGGGTAATATCTATTTGTTTATCAGACGTGTTTTGACGTGTAATTCTAGATAATATTTCTTATATCATGATTTACTTACTCCTAGAATGTATAATATGATTTATATATGATTTATATTCATAATATAAATATATATATTAGATAGATATATAAAATAGAATACACTATTCAAGGAGACGGTGGACCGTACATATGCTTGAACGATATTTCCTTTTTCATTTCGTATTGAATGGAAGTAAGTGAATGAAATGATTTTAAATGCATATATATATATTTTTCTAGTAGAATTTTTATTTCATATATTACATACTTATTAATAATATATATTTTATAATCATACTTTAATGGTGAATGTGGAAATGAATCTCATCACGTCGTGGAGATGGTAAGTTGTACATACGCATGAGAGACAATATGAATTCCATAATGATTAAAAGGTGTCGAACTGGATGGTATTTTAATTATAAAGAAAAATCAACATGTTATATTTATTATTTACATCAATTATACTCATTATAATACCCATCAAAACAATTAAGTTTTGAATAACAACCTACACTATGACGTGGAGATGGTAAGTCATATGTATCCATGTTTGGTGACTTTTTCATTCATAGAATGTCTATAATAATTAATATGATTATAACATATTTATAATAACTTCATTGTATATAGAAGGTACTAGAGTAATTATTCTAATATGGAAACCACAAATAAATAGTAAGTAGAATAAGAAAAGATGTTTGAAAGAGGTGACGAAGTAATTACCTCTTCTCTGGGTTCTTCCTTTGGATTTAAACAAAAGGTATCCTTAGGTTTCCTTTATTAACAAATTAAGGCATCTAGGAATAAGTGATGGTCGAAGGGAAGATATTTTATCAGGCTTTGTCTGATATAAATTGCTTTGGAGGTGTGAATTTAAGAGAAGTGGAAGTATTATAAGTCAGGGGAACTTTATAAAAGTTTAAAATATTGATTTATTATGAAATTATTCAAAGTTTTTAATACCTAAAAATTGAATTATTTTTATGATAAGATGAGTATGGTTTTAAATCCTCTCCGCCAATAGGTTTTAGTAATTTTTATATCATAAAAGTAACCCTATCTTTTAGATTTAACCCTTTGAAAAATAAGTTAACTCTTACCATGTCCTCTTTTATTTTTATACTTCATAGTCAAAATCATTAATATAAAATGCCAACAGAAATAAATTTTATCATTTATGACATTTTTATCACTATAAAAATTGTTTAGAAGAACTTTATTTTTTATGTACTGTTATATAATTTAATAAAATGTATTTTTTTATAAAAACTCATTTATGTCAATTTTGAAATAATTTAGTAATAGTTTATTGATAAAGTCATAAAAAATTTATTCCATAGAAAAAAGGCTTTAAATCATGAATAATATGTTAATTTCATCTATATAATTTGAAGCATCCATAAAATGTTTCAATTTACATTTATTATAATATATATAATGTCATTTATATGATTCCTTCATTAATAAGAAAAATATTGCATCATTATTGTGTAATAAATATATTTAATTATTCTTTCTATAAAAAATATAAATAAAATACCATTATGTGGGAAATATTTTTTTATATAACTAATAAATTTTTATAGTCGAATTAATCTTATTAATAACACTATTTTAAAAATGGTTTAATTATTAAAATTTGAATTTAACACTTTTAACTCTTCTTAAAATAAAGTATAATAAATGTACTAATATATCCCAAATGGATAAAAAGTATATTATTTTTTTCTTAAGGTTGATTTTGGTTGAAAACACTTATCCAATAGAATTATAACATTTGTTGGGGTAATTTTAAATTATTATACTATTATTTTTTCCGTTAATTTCCTTATTTACAATTAACCGCGGTAAATAAAATTACAAAGTTACTATTCACTAAGAATTATTTCCATCTTATTGAACAATATAATACTTTATAATAAAAACTGATTCTTCTAGAGTTTTTAAATTCAATTCATAAGAGTGGTAAAATTACGATTTATAAAAATTTGAAGATTTAACTTCAAGGAGGGAAAAAGACGTCAAAAGGTTCAATAAAATTTTATAAATCTATTCTCATTATAAAATAAATCCAATGACATAAATTAGAATAACATACGTATTATGTATATATTATTACATTAAGATAAATTTTAATTGAAAATAATTATTTAAATGAAAATAGTTTGTTTTTATGTAGTATGTAGTACTTTTCACTTTTAATAAAAATTGAATATTTTCTGAAAAATACTACAAATTCACCCTAAGATAATTTTTATTTTTTGATTTCGAAATTGAAGTATATTTTACAAAATTCAGTTTTTCTAAGTGTCTCAAATTAATTTTATTTCTGTTCACAAAAGGGCATAAAAAGAAGTTCTTTTAAAAAAAAATAGTTTTTCCAAATATATAACTATTTTAATGAAAAGTGTGCATTTAATTATAAATATGTTTTATTTATATTAAAACATTATAAAAAAATATAAAATTTATTTTTTACTATTCATATTACAATATTTAATGGATAAATAAAAATAATGTTTAAATTATTATAATATTAATGTGTTGTTTCAAAGAAACTCAATCTTGTGTATAATACAAACTATATCAGTGTTGTGTGCAATATAAGATATTAAATTACTTTAAATAGATACCATACTATAAAATCATGGGGTGTTATAGTGTTGAATATTTCTCACAACTATTGGATGATATATCAAGGGATAAAAAAATTTAAGACTTCTTATTTCTTCCTTAATTATATAATCTTGATGATTATAAACTCAAGAACTAGCAACTATATTTTCTTTTCATATTACATCATTTTGATTTTGTTTATTTGAGTTTTAAACTTTTATTCCCATCTCTCAGGTGCTTTGACATTCTCAATTTGTTTTTTTCATATATATTATTATCTATCATCATATTCTGAGTCTTAGCTTTTAATGTAAGGAAATTTTTGTTTGTAATGACCAATATCCAAATTTATGGTAATCTTTGGGTTGTGACTCGCTATACAAAATATAGAAATAATTTTTTATTCTAACTCTAGATAAAGTAGGTTTTAATTATCTTTTGATTCCCCTTAAAAAATTAAATTAGTACATAATTTACCTCTCTCCAAGTAGAGGGTTATAAAAGTAAAATAAGTAAAATTTAGATCAAACAACTTTAAAAAAACAACCATGAATTGTTTATTTTATTTTACCTATATAATTAACTCTATTAATTAAATTATATTATTATAATTTATAATTAATTAGCTTCATAAAATTTTTTCATCTGGTTTATTCAACCCACTCAGGACCATTTTTCATTGGCTTATCTGATATAATATTTGATATCAGTGCATGGAAATTGAACACCACAAAAAATTTTCATATAATGATAAAATTGTGCTATTAAAGAGATTGTTGGAATTATTCTTAATGAATATTTTTTATGGAAATATTGGTGTGGTGAATCTATTAAAACATATTTCTAAATTTCGAATAGTGTTTATTTAAGGAAATTTTTAATGAAAACACTATTTAATAGGTAAATTTTTTAAAATAAATTTTATGTTATTTTAATGTTTTTAATTTTATTGTTTTTACATAAATAATAAATATAATTTAGATAATTTTGGAACTCAATGTGTGGAGGGTATCTTTTGTTGTTTTTATTGATAGAATAAGTTTTATAGAGTTAATAATTAGCATACCATTAACTATTTAAGAACCTTTTTATATAATGCTTGATGAATCCTTTAATGTTGAGAAATATTTTTTGAAAATATTGAAGTTGGTTTTATGGATTTTAATTCTGGTGGTGAAAACCCACCATATAATGTTTCTATCAACAGGGAAAATTATTCTCTCTCTAAACCATGATATTGAAGGATTTATATATTTCATCCTTATGAAAATATTATTTTTACTATTATTTTGGGAATGAATACTTGAATCTATGATTTATATTTATTTATTAAATCATATATATTTTTTCTTTTGTTCCAAATACCATTTTAGATGAATTTAATGATAGTAATTGGACTACTTCTATGTAAGATTGCAAGGCAATGAAAATTATTAAAAAAACACTGTATTGAATAAAATGAATGAAACATAAAACAATCTGTAGGAGGGAATATGACATCTTGAGACATGGAAATATATTTATTATCAAAAATAAATTTAATCCATAATATATCTTGCAACACACACAACATTGAATTAACGTATGTTAAATGTATCAGTTACTTTCTTTAATGGCATACATTACACACAAACTTTGGTTTTACCAAATAATATTAATAATATTATTTAAAATAAAAAATATATCACAGTATAATAATTTTTCTATTCTAAATATCATTATCTACCAATTGAAAATATATCATTGAATTCAGTTGTAACAAATAATTAATGTTAATCCCAATTGTGCCACTTCGGTGGTGGTGTGGTGGATAAGGTGAGTGATACAACAACACCGTTCTTTTAGAGGTTCAGGGTTAGACTCCTGGGAGTCCGTTTTTGGGGCGAGCCTCTCCCCCGGGATCCACCAGTCTTACTGGGTCACTCGGTCTCAACTGGGCGGGAAAAATGAGGCGCGACCCAATATGCTGACACACTGCTTTGACAGACCATCGTTGACCGGGATGTCACCCTCTGGGATGCTCTACCATCTCGGCTAGCAATGACTCCTTCCCAGCTGGGGCTCTCTCCGGAGATACCCCTTCGCGGGGATGGGGGTTTCCTTGTTTTAATGGTTCTAAAAGGAAACACATGGGAATTCTTTTTTCAAGAGAAAAAAATATTAATCCCAATTGAATATATAGAATGTCTTCTTACAAAAAACAATATTTATACGCTAATGGAATTTTATCTTAATATATTAAATTAATTAATATTAGGGGATTATCTTATTTAATTATTATATTATATATTTAATTAATATGTTTTAAATTCAACTAATATATTTCATAGTATTAAGATAATTAAAAATCTAATTTTACGCAAAGAAGCATTATTTTTCAAAACATAGTTTTTAAACCTTTTAATAGAATAAATTTTTTACAAATATATTATGATACATTTGAAAATTTCATTTAAATAATTTAACAAAATTTTAAAATAATAATGTCAAATTTTTATTACAATGAGTGTTTGGTATTTTTATGAATATTTTTAATTATTTACGAATATAAAATATACTGAATTTTAATTGAAAACTAAGTTTTCATGTAAATAATTATTTATTTTAAATTATATTCATAATTGGATTTCGTGTACAAATATATCATCTATACATATATTAATCCAATTTTGATCATGTTAATTACATTTATGTTGAATTTAGATATAAAAACAAAGTAAACTATTGAACATTTTCACTTCAAAAACCTACTTGCACATCTTGTACATGGGATTAATTTGAAATTAAAATTTTCCATTTATGTGATTTGAAAGTGGAAAAAATTATTTATTATTTGGAATGAGGAAAAATTATAATTTCTAAAAACATTCAAAAAATATTATTCCAACACGATTTTAGAAAACATTTAGAATTAATTACCACGATTTAAAGAAAAATGAGTTTACTATGGGATTAATCTTTAATCATATGGGGAAAATGACCTAGAAAATTTTCCAAATACAATTATATGAAAAAATATAGATATTATACATTATATTATTGATTTATGGTCATTATTGGATCCACTCCACTAGGTAAAATGTGGTTATAATTTAGTCTTTCAATAAAAATACAAGTTTTCCACTCACCCCATTTATAAAAGTCCACGTCATCTTCTCGTTTAATCACAACATAAAACAAATTTGTTTGAGAGAATGAAATAAAAAACACATAAGAACTTACTTAATTTCATATAATAATATTTATATTTGGCAGAAATCAATGCATTAAAGTGTTCAGTTCAAACATTAGTATGATATCCCAAAAAGATTGTATGTTTTTCTAAATGTGTTAATATTTTATTTCCTTCTCTAACTACAAAAATTAATTGTATATCATGATTATATAACAAAATATATATCTTAAATATAATGAAATATTTTTATGTTAAGGGTATAAAATAAAACTATACAAACTTCCATCAAATGGGTTATGAAATCATCGTCTATGTGTATGATAGACTGCTGCCTTGTGAACCAATGTCATTCATTTTTACATTACCACAAATCATGGTTGGGAATAATGATGAAAATAATTTTTATATATGATATATATTATATTAATGATGTTATTTCTAATATATAATTATCATATCACACATAACTTAATGCTTTCTTTTTTTTGGGGAATATTATAACTTCGCTTGGGTGTACGGTAGACTACCGCCTGGTAAATCGATGTGATTAATTAAATATTTATATTAAATACACCAAGGATGGTTTTAATAAAAACATATGATATATATTAAATAATAATATTACTATAATATATATATATATATATCAGTTACGTTTTTTGTTTAATACAACATGAAAAGGGATACATCATTATTGTGTATGTATGGCCAACCATCTACTTGAACAGTGTATTTAATTTTCTATCACAAAATTTCATGGATTACTATAAATAAATATATACATAATATATATTTTATTTACATAATGTTTTACATTCTATATATTATTAAATCATGATTTATGTAAGAGGATCCAAAAAATTAACATGTCGAAAAATATTTACAAAATTTAGAAATTAACACCTAAAAGTATTAAAATAATGACACATTATTTACTAAAAAGTGAAAAGATGATAAAAATATAAAATATTATAAAATGACTTCAAATATGTTTCTGTTATATTTTATTAATAATTTTAAAACCACTATAATGATGGTTATAGGATGTATGACAAAAAGTAAATCTTGAGGTAAAGGATTTCATCTAAATTTCATTTCATTGGGGAATATTGTAATTTTATAAACCTAATTAATCATATATGGTGTATATACTTCCACATGAAACTTTATATCATTAATAAATCATTTTAAATGGTAATTTATGTTTTTATTTGAAATATTTTTTCCATAGGGATTTGAATCAAAAGTTACTGCATAGTAATGAATTACAAAACTCAATTCCTTTTGATTGGGTAATATTAAATAATAATTTTCTTTAATATTATATGATTATATATATAATTAATTTTGAATATTTAATGCTTCATTTTCACTTTTTTTCATGTGGATTTATATTTTATACACATAATTGATACATAGATTAATTTTTACTTAAACATTATGATCAATTTAATGGTTTATTTCAAAGTCTTGTTATAATTGAGATTGTTTATTCATGAATATAAATTGAAAAAAATTACAAGATAATTTTTTAACAAAACAGTTAGTTTTATTCTTATCTGGTTATTAATAAAACATTTCATGTAAAATTAATATTCTTCCACTATTTGGTACTTAAAATATTTTAAAAATACTTTTTTTACAAAAATACGACTTCATTTCTCTCTTCGGTAAAAAAGATATTTTTTCCAAAACTAGGTTTTATATTTGTCTTTCAAAAAGTTTTTACCCTTTTTAAAATAATCATGGAAGGAATTTTTACCAATATTTAATTTTAATGAAATTTTTTTATAGTAATCTTTATATTGTTTTCCAAACAAGTCAATTTTTTATATTTTTTACAATTAAAAAAATGTTCAGTTTCCTTGTACGACATGTAAAAAGTTACCAACCGTGAATTCCTTGATTATTTTATTACATTTTTAATAGATTATTTTAATTAATTTTTTATGAATGATTTTAAATGAATAGTTTCTTCGTAAGGATTTATTTTTAAAAAAAATAGGTTTCAAAATAAAAATGATATTTTCCTCAAGAATGTTTTTAAAGATAATTTTCATCAAAAACAATAACATGTATTCCTTTTCCAATGGGTATACATATAATTTATAACATTATTATAATTCATATAGATGTATTATGATTAATTTGAAAAAGGACATTATAGTTATTTTATTCCTTGAATCACTTTCGTAGACATTAAATTCCCCTTGAGTTATTCACATTCCAATGATCATTGAAGATATAATTTACCATAAATTTGTACATTATTTATCATTTATATTATTAATTACTAAACCATATACTATATTTAAAAATGGAATTTTCATTTAATGTTTTTTTGATTATATTGGGAAATATTGAAAAATATATTTTTTTTAATCAATATGGATTTTTGATAAAGGATATTTTTATTAATTAAATAGAGTATTCAATATATCAAGAATTATTTTGATTACTAGGATATGAGTGGGTCTTGGTTATAGATAACCCTATGATGAATTAGTAGTCTTATGAGTTGAATCAGTTATATAGCCTTATATATGTCTGGTTTAACACATGATGTTTTAAATATTATTTCTTAAGGTCATGACGTTAAGGTACCATGTACCTAGGAAGAATGGTTTCCAATAATTATGCATTTCCAACATTCAAAATTCAGTTATTTTTATCCATGATATTTTTATTTTTACAAAATAATTAGATATATTTCATTAAAAGATTATTGTTTAAATAGAATGTGTGTTCAGTTATTTGCAGTGATATATTGATTATTTATTATCAATTTATTTAAATGAAATTTATTTTTAATTATTACATATCCATATTGATTATTTCTTCTCCAGTTATTTAAATGGAATGTGTTTTATGTTAGTCAAATTTCTATATTAATTATGCCTTATCTGGTTATTTAAATGGATTGTGTGTCTATTTATATAAATTTCAATTTTATTATGAACATTGATTCAATATTTCATCAAGAATATTTAACCCATACTAAGAATTTGAGGTTACCATTATTGTATATCCATTCATATGAATACAACAAGTTTATTATTACAAATATGAATGGATTCTCTTGATGGGTTTTATTTATTTTCAAAGACTATTATGTTGTAATTTGTGTATTGAAATTTATTGTAAGACTCATGAATTTATCTAGTTTACCAAAACTAATAAACAAGACAATATTTTTTTTCATTTCCAAGTATCTTGTGCCAATGTAATGGTTATAGACACTAGCTTCGAGCTTATAGGTCCAGGTTCACTATAGTTGGTATCAATAAAAGTTTGTAAGAAACTGTGGGAATGAGATTTAGAAAAAACATTATTAGGGATTATTACCATAATATGAAAATTCAGTATATGTATATAAGGGATACCTAAAGGTTTGGTATGGTAGTCATTATGTAATAATTCTTATAAATTTATCCCTTTCTGGATACTATTAGTGGATATGGTTCTAGAAAAATGTTCCTAGGGGTAATATCTCCAAAAAGGGTGCATCGAGTTTTACTGGAGCATAAACTGATACATTGAAATGGGCCTCACCATTCACATTGTTTGACCCACAAGGGAGATATACTTAGGATAATTTAAATATTCTTTACCAACCATCTTGAAGGACTTAAATAGATAACGGTAAATAATGACTTCGGTTAAACACTACAATAAAGAACGACCAAAGTGGAAATGAAATGTATGATGTATTTAGGTATTTTGATTCAGGAAATAAATTTATTAAGTGTTTTAAAAATGGTATTTCAGTTATAAGAATCATGAAATATATATTTATTCTATTAAATTTAAAAATTATTTATGTATTTATTAACATAATAAATATATATACCATCTTGATTGTTGGGATTAAAATTGATCATATCTTCGAATTCATATAAAAATAACCTTTCGAATCTACCATGTATAAGTACATTTAACAAGAGATTTATGGAATGATTATATTTTGGTAGAAACGTTTTTTGTGGAATAATGCCATTAAATTTTATAGATATTTTTTAATGGTATTGAAATCATTTTGGGTTAATATTCTCATTAATGACATTGTATTAAAAGGAAAAATAAAACTAGTATACTTTGAAAAAAAATCAATAAATACAGTGTGTTGAAAAAATTAGGATAACATTATTCGATGAATAACTATATTTCATGGAAGTCCATCATATTTTTTTGGAACATTATAGTAATTATATTAATAGGGTTTTAGAAAAAGGAAAATATGGATTATAAGTGACAACCCATCAGGTATATATTGGTGGTAGGGTTCTAATTTATGATCTAAGGATGATAAGGCTTTCACACCTACCAGTGGAAAACATCATTTTCTAGTTAATGATTAATTATTTTTAGTTAAAATTTATTACAAATAATCATTTATGATGATTTAGTAGAATTAATTTTTGTTCATAAATTAATGTTCCAACCAGATTTGTTTTGGAAAATATTTATAGACAAACAATAGGACTTGTCACAATTTTATGGTTCTGTTAAAATTGAATATCAGTGCTTTAGGAATAGAAAATCATTTTGGGATATTTATTTCTTGGAATAAGTGATTATTTTGAAATTGATCAATGAAAAAAATGAATTATTATATTATGAAATAAAAATATATCATATTAGTATATTCACATATATTCATAGGAACTGAAATAATTTCTATACATTATGAAAAATGATCTTGAAATAAAATTTTTACATATTAAAATGGTTTCTGATGATATCAATGACCTTTTCACACCTATTAGATTTACAGTTTTGAGCCCCTAAAATTTTCATTGATATTTCACTTTTTTTTATCAATTAACTCAATCACTCTCTGTCAATATTTATTTTTTCCCTCCATGTACATATTTACACTTTCCACCTATGATCTCCAACTTCCAAACCAAGTTTGTATTATTTATATGAACTTTGTACCTCCAATTATATCTTATTAAGGTGTTATTTTAAAAAATATTTTACAATGCATGATCACAAATAAAAGATTCTGAAATTTAAAACACTTGGTTTCTAATATCATGTTTCAATTGAAGGGATATAAATTATTTATCATTGGGAGAATATAACACCCTTAAAATTCTAAAAGAATAACATTTTATTAAATTGCGTGTATGGAACGCAACACCAAGTGTAGTAAGGAATATAAATTAGTGATAATTTACAACATATATACAATTTTAAATAAATTAAATCTATGATATTGATTGAAATTCCAGAAACACTATGTCATTTTGTGTTACATGCAACAACGAATTTCTTTGATGGCTTGTGTTACACAAAAGAATTAGTAATTCCAAATACTATTAATATTTGTATAAAAAAATAAAATTTATGTCCAAGAAATTTAATTTGAAGTTATTAATTGGATTAACTAAATTATGAAAATATTTGGCTGAATTCATTTCTTATATATAAACAAGTATAAAAACCAATTGAATATAAATGAATTGCTTTTATAAAAAAATATTTTTATCCACTAATGGTGTTTTCTATTTATAAATTAAATTATTTAAAATTATGGGATTATATTAATGAAATTTATATATCATTTATTCAATAATTTTTTGATCATTCATCAAATATATTTTAT
Source organism: Viscum album (assembly GCA_963277665.1). Lineage (NCBI taxonomy): Eukaryota > Viridiplantae > Streptophyta > Magnoliopsida > Santalales > Viscaceae > Viscum > Viscum album. The sequence continues at coordinate 2,076,046,273 of OY728143.1, read as the reverse complement.
ATGGATAATATAACAACAAATCCAAATTTCCATATAGAAAATATTTTTTTCTACAGGTAGTTTCGAGGCCTTTTAATGGTAAACATGTTTAAAAACTAATTTTTTATGCTTTTATAAATTTTATATGACAAAATAAACTAATTTTTGGAAATATTAATGTCAAAATTATCATAGAGTCAGATTACGATATTTTTCTAAGAATTTTAAAATTTTTTGAATAGTGAAAAATACTGTATTTTAATCAAAAATAGCCATATTGTGTAAAAGAGTTATAATGATAAATTATATTAAAATTTTATTTTAAAGGAAAAATATTAAAATTTTGTTTTAAAGGAAAAATATTAAAATTTTGTTTTAATGGAAAAATATTAAAATTCTGATTTATTAATCCAATTTCTTTCAAATGATTCATTTTTATATTGATTTTACATTTAAAAACATAGTAAACTCTTTGAAAATTTTCACCTTAAAGATCTATTTATACTTCCTTCTATTAGATTAATTTTATATTAGTTTTTGAAATTATTTGGTTTGAATTTGGAAAATTGGATACATAATTTTTAATAAAAATAATCTCTAATTTCTAATAATTTCAACTAAATTATTTACCAAAATTATTACTAAAAGTTTTTAAAATCAATTATTGTGATTAAGAGAAAAACGGGTTAACCCAAGGAATAAACAATAAATAGAAGGGTCCAAATGAAATATAATATAATCAAAAAATAATTTAATGTTAATATTTATACATTATAAATTATTTTATCTAGTTATGTTCCTTATTGGATTTAGATGTCATTGAAAAATTTTGGTGGAATTCATTGTTTCAACAATATTCATTTTTTTCACTCACCCAACATATAAAAGGTCACCCTTATCCTCCCCTATTAACACCTTAAAAACAAATTGTATAATCAAATAAAAACAAAACAAACTTATGTAATTCCCTCCCATTATACTATAATCATTATCTTGGGAATAAATCCATCTACTGAAGGCTTTAGTGCCAACTTAAGGATGATATTCAATGAAGTGGTAAGGTTTTTATAAATTCATTTTATTTTATTTACATCACATACTCCATAAATTATTAATATTTCATGTTTATATACTAAACTCATTATATTCAATGCACTAATATATTTTTATGTTCTAGGAATGACCTACAACCACACACACTTCCATCAAATGGGTTATGATATCATCATTCATCTGTATGGAGGACTACCGCCTCGCGAACTGATGTCGTTTATTTATTCATTACCACCTATAAAGGCAGGGTATAATGATTTATTTAAAAATTATAAAATATATATATTATATATATTATGTAATTATTCTACTAAATTATAATTTAAATCATACCTTCTTTCTTTCCTTATGGTTGAAATATTATGACGCTGCTCGTGTGTCAAACAGACTACCACCTCACTAAGCAATGTGATTTATTCACGCTTTACAAGGACTGTATTAAGGATGGTTTTAATAAAAATATATGAAATATATTACATAATAATTATACTATAATTTTAATATCTAAATATATATTTCTTAAATTTTCTTTCATTTAATATGACATGAAATTGGAAACATTGCCCATGTGTACGTACGACGTATCATCTCCATGAATGATTTATTTCATTTCCAATCAAAAAATATTATGGTTAAATAACAACATATATATATATATATATAATATTGTATTTAAATATCTTTTTACAATCATTATATGATTAAATTATTATCAAAGTAAGAGCGTCAAAAAAATTAACAAGTCAAAAAGTACTAAGAAAACAAGGCTATTAAAACCCAGAAAATGAAAATAATAAATGATTATTAACATGTTGATGATGAGATGTTATAAAAGACTAATACAATATATAATAAATATTAAAAATATTTTTCTATATGTTTAAAACCTATGAAAACTACTATATAAGAGGATAAATCAATTATGAAAAAAAGGAAAGAGTGAGGCAAGGGATTTCGTCTCAATTTCAATCCATCGGGGAATATCATAATATATTACAGCTAATTAAATTTATATGGTTTATAATCAATACCTTAACTTGTAATATCATTAATAAGTCATTATTCATGGTATTTTATTTTTTAATGTTAATTATTTAATTTTTTGGGATTTTAATTAAATGGTACCATGTTGTAAAGAATTTTAGAACTCAATTCCTTTTTATTGGGTTATATTACTTCCTAGTTGTCATTAATATTATATGAATATGTGTAAAATAAAATTTTAAAATATTTCATTGGATTTGAACATTTTTATGTATATTTATACTTGATACACATAATTTATTCATTGATTAATTCTCACTTCAACATTATAATCATTTTATGTGATTATTTCATGATATTATCATTGTAAATATTTTTTATTATTGGATATCAATTGAAGGAAACTAATCCAAAATTTACTAATAATTACATTAATTGTACACTTATATGGTCTTTAATAAACCCTTTAATTTAATTTTATAATTTTTCCACTCTATAGTTCTAAAATTGTTTTAGAAAATTTTTTTAAGAAAATATTACTTTAATTATCACTTGGGATAGAAAACTCTTTTCTTCCCAAAACTATATTTTCAAAAAATGGTTTCAAATATAATTTTATCATTTTAAAAATTATTTGTTAGAAAAATATACATGTTTTAGTTTTTTACAATGATTATTAAAGTATTATTTTTTAAAACTATGTATTTTTCTACTATTTCTTTAATGATAAAGGAATTTTATTTTACCTTGAAAGACATGTATGAAATTAAATGAATTAATTTTCTTGAAGCTTCCATTACATGTTTATAACTATATTTAAAAAATTTGTTCTAAAATAATATTTTTAGAGTAAATTTATTTTCAAAATGGTTTATATTTTTAAAAATTAATTATAATATAAAAATTATATATTCCCCAAGATGTTTTTAATGATATTTTTCATCAATTAAAATAACCCTTATTCATTAACCAATGGGTATACATCATATTGATACAATTCTTATTCTTCATCAACATATATTATTCTTATTTTCACCAGGTACATTATTTAAATTCAAATCCTTGAATCATTTTCAATGTCATTAACATCCACTTGAGTTATAAACTTTCTAATGGTAATTGAACATTAAATTTCCCCTAAATATTCCCATTAATTATCATAGATAAATTTATTTATTAAATTGTGTAAGATTTTTTCATATAGTGCTTACTTTGATAGTTATATGGATATATGGGAAAATTTTGACAAATCTATATTATTTACTTAATAACGACATTTGATAAGGCGCATTATTTATGAATGAAATTAATTTAATGGTTTATAAGGGATATATTAGACTATTTTGACATGGAAAGTGACTATTTACAAATATGTCTTTGATACATCCGTAGCATCATGGGATGAAACAGTTAGATAGCCTAATCTAAGTTGGTTTTCACCAATTATGTTTTAAAATGTCTTGTGAATGGTCTTAATAGTAATGGTATCCTATACCCAATAAACATGGAATCCGATAATTATGCATTTCCTAAATTTAGAAGTTAGATACTATAATCCATGATGTTTTTAGTATCATGAAAACCCTATGGATGCATTTAATTATTTTATTATTTATTAAATGACATGTTTGTTTAGTTATGTACCTTTATATATTAGAAATTCATTATGAAGTTATTTGAATGTCATGTTTTTAGCAATCTTCCATTCTATATTGAGTATCATTATACAATTAATTAAATTGATTGTATATTCAGTCATTTACTTTTAAATATTGAATAAGTGTAATTCATTTTTGAAATGGAATGTGGTTTTCCATTATTTCCATTTTGATATTGATTGTGAGCATTTATTTATTAATGCATCTGCTATATATAACCATTACTAAACATTTTTTATCTCTATTGTTTTATTTTATTTTACCATTAATCCAAAAAAATTACTATTTATGATATTTAGGGATTCATTAAATGGAATAATGTTATTTACAAAAAACATATGTTGTAATTTTTTCATTAAAATGTATTATACAACCCATGTATGTATTTATTTTTCCATAACTACAAAAATGATCTGTCCTTCAGGATGAATTTATTTATATCTTAGAATAATGTAACAGTAGTAGGCATCGACTCCGAGCATATATGGTTGGGCTCCATACAAAGATGAACTTAATTAGTTTTATATAAATACTATTTTGAATTTAGTTAAACACCCACTAAACAATAATAGAATTTGAGAGAAATTTATTTTTATAAACATAATAGATGAATGTAGAAAAATTTATCAAAATAAATCTACATATGAAGCTTAAGGTTATTGTCATGATAGAATTATAGATATTGATATTTCTTTTGTTTAGGAATCTCATATTGTAACTATGAGTTTTTTATCTTATTCCTATATTATATCATTCTATTTCTTTTAAATAAGTTTTAAAAGATAATTTTTAAATGGTTTAGTTTCTAAATATGTTCATGTATATCAACACCATGATATTAGAAATTAAAATTTTCCTACTAATTTTTTAAAATTTTCTAATTCATTGTATGGTGTTAAAAAATCCCTTTATGGTTGGTAGGATATATTTTGAAATTTTTGTTGAAAATTATATTAATAACGTTAAATTTGATATAATATTTATTACCAAAATAATTTTATGTTTTATTTTGATTGTTCAAATTATCTTGATGTTATTGTCTATGTATCCTCAATAGATTTGAATTGAAATTGATTTTATAATTTTATGGCATGTTAATTGGATATAAATCTTATTGGTGAAATCAAATTCATTTATGTTCTTAAAATTAATAAAATAAATAATTTTTCCATCTTGAATCGATCTAAATATGGTAAATACTTGGTTAATAGTTTCGGTATTGATTATTACAATGCTTTTAAAACCCATATGAGTGCTATTGATGAATTATATTATGATTTTTCATAAAATATATTGATTTTAAATTAATTATATACATCTTTGTATTTTAGTTTTCATCAAATGATAATATAGATGATATATTTTTTAGTGTTTCTTTATTTGCATGATTTGAATATGATCCTAAAGAATCCCACAAAAAGGATGGTTAAAGTATTACTGTATATTGCAAAGGAATAATTAATACTATGATATTTTTTTAGTTTATTTTTTTGAATTTCTACACATCCTTTGATTATAGAGGATATAAAGTTGATAAAAAAATTACTTAATGTATGATTCCTTTTCTCGATAAAAAATTCAATTTCAAAGAGCTCAAGGAAATAAAATATTAAACTTTATCTACTATTGATAGGGAATATATTTTTGTTTTGAAAATTAAAAAATACCTTGGAATACATTATATATATATATTTTAAAAATGTAATTTTTTTGTATCAATTATATCTTATTAAATTATATTATATTATATGATTATCCTTATAACATATTTTTATAGGTATATTTCACTTTGGTAATATCCATTATCACATTACTTAATTTATCTTATGATTTCATGATTCGATAGTACATAACATGCTCTAGTAGTTTAGTCCAGAGTTACTAGGATAAAAAATTCATATTGGTACTTAGAATAACTTATACAAATGAAGTTCAATATTAAACACGTATCTAATTTACTTTTTCAACACAGTCGATTTTTTATTCACATATATAATTTTTAAAACACATAGATGATCTTCCATATTCAGTTACCTTTTTTATTTTAAAAATATCTTGTGTTAAAGATAAAAAAAATTTGTGATTCTTAATTTTTGAAATGAGATGAATATTTTCTAAATTCAATTACATGTAATAAAATTCTGAAATGGTCTTTATCATATCTGATATTATTATCAAATAACTATATGTTTTCAGTCTGATTTTTAATTATTTTCATGTCTATTTGGTACATTTTTTTAAATACAACATAATCCATAGAGTTTTAATTAAAATAACTATTTATTATTTTGAGTTATAATAAAAATTTCATAATATAATTCAATTGTATAAAAATAAGACATTGTCTTTCAGATGGTCTATTTTAAGATTAAAAATCATTATATAAACTATTTTTAGATTTTATAAATCCAAAAATATGATTCCCTTATGTGAATATCCTATGGAGATTTAGAAATTTTAAATTACATGTATAAATTTTCTTATTTTTTAATGTAATTTTAATAGGTTTTATACAACCTCTTATTATTTAATTTATGTATTGTTTAATATTTTTATTCCCTATATTTTTTCACATATTCAATTTTCTATAACAGTATTATATATTCATATTAATTATAATGAACTTATACATCCTATTTTAAATTACAATAAACCTCATTACATAATGATCAAAGGTTGTCCTATTTTCACCCATGAAATGTACAATTTGAAACTCTAAAAATAAACATTATTATTTTTTATTATATTGTATAATTTAGAAATTAATATTATTTAATATTAAAATCATTAATTTTTTTAATATTTTTAATGTTGTTTCATTAATTTTTTGATATTCATTATATGTTTTGGGATTTTTTTAAATGGAATTATATTAAATTTTATATTTAAATTATAATTTGTTTTATGGGATCATTTATTTACCAATAATTTAAGAACTATTTTAAAGCGAGTTGTGATCTTATTTCAATTTTTGAATTAGTAATAATTTTTTAAAAGTGTATCCATGATTTGACTGATTATTAAGAAATGATAATTTTTATCTATTCTCTCTCATAGATAATCAATTTTATCCTTTTGGATTTTTTTATTCATTACTCTATCTCAACTAAGATCAGTTATTTTTTAAAATGGAGTTCATTAATTGCTGATATGTGGTTTTAAATTATCAAACCACTCATGAGATACTTCAATGATGAGATAGTTCATATGTTTATGTGATACATTATGAAGAATTTGGTTATGTTGATACTGTGGAATGATGTACACTCTTCATTTTCTGAAAATTTCTCACTAATATTAGATTTTATCTCATGGGATGAGAAAAAATGTCTTCTAATATGTCCTCAAGGATTCAATCAAGAATAAAAAAAATTCAAGAACCAATACCTATGTTTTATTCTTATTTTATCTATTTAGTTCTGTTTTCTAGAGTATGTAACACTTCTTTTCATATCTCACATTATTTCACAATCTCTTAATTGATTTTCATAAAAATTAATTCAATATCGTTGATTTTTTACTATGAAAACATATGGTTAAGAGAATTTTAGTTGCATCTTCTGATGTGTAATGTCAAGATTGAAATTGGGTTGTTACTTACCAAAAAAAATCATGTTTCTATTGGTTATATATCCACCAGAAAAATTATATTTAAATAGAAATTGTATTACCCGTAAAAATTTTATTATTAAAGAACATATATAATATCATACATAGATTTTTAATAGTAGACTATGTCCTCATTGAACTAAACTAATATAAGAAACATCAATCCATTCATTCTTTTATTTTCTACTTCTAAATAATTATTTTAATTAATATAGATAATTAATACAGATAGTTAATCCATCTCAATTATTTTTAATCTAGTATAATCAACCCCTCAAAACTATCTTTAATAATATTATCTGACAGAATAATTTTCATTAATGAATGGTTCATGAAAAACTCAAAAAAATGTTGTTGTAGAGCTATAAAAAGAATTTTTTGATAGATGTATCCAACTATGATTAATGAAAATAGTTTCCCAAAATAATTTGGGGATGAATTTTTCAATACATTGTTAAATGTTTTCAATATAATTTCTATTATATATTTTTTAAATAAACCCCTTATGTGTAGTTTAATAGTTGAACAAAAATTTCTGTATTTCTCACATTTATTCCACTAATTCTTTTATGATGAATAAAAAATATAATTTAGTTATGTTTCATGATAAAATTGTTAATGCTATATTTTTTGGATATTACTCTAATAGTAATACTTATATTGATTACAATAATAATACCATAAATATTGAAAAATAATTCTATATAATATTTGATGAATCGTGTGATGTTTATAAAATTATTTCGGAAAATATTGAAGATAATTCTAGTGATATAAATTTTAATGATGAAAACCCTATTTATAATAGTTATATCATGGGGATAAAAATCATTATATATATGATCATAGATAATGGATTATTAATTAAAATCATTATATTTACAATGTAATGAAAAACTATTTTTCTTCTTTTAATACTAGAAGATATGCTACAAACTAAATTTCTAATTTTGCATTTTTTTATTGTGTTCCAAATGATGATTAGAATTATTTAAATTAATATAATTGAATTGTTTATATGAATTATTAAGTAAATATGATTTATAGAAACAATTTTTAGTCTTTATTTAATCCATATAATGTTACGAATTATATTAGAAATAAATTAATTTTTAGATATTAAATATATGAATCTAGAAACATATATAAAAATTACTATATTATTATGTATCACGGTTATTTTTAATAATAAGGTATATATTTTTATAGTGATTTCGTTTATATTTATTTTATTGAAAATATTAGAAATTTTTTATATTTGCCCACATTTAAAGGTTTTATTTAATTTCAAATATATGTTAACAGTCTAATTTTAACTAGTTTTATTTCTAAATAGGTTTATGTTTTTCATCCCCTAGGTTTTGAAAATAAAATTTTTCATATATATGATTTTATGTTATCTAATTATTTATAACAACTTAAAACAAAAACATTCTTTGGTGTGATAATATTACTAATTTTATTGAAATATGATTTTAATAAAAATCATTTATACTATTCATTAATTTTAAAAACAATTTTAAATGGTATTTTGATTATTGAAATTTATGTTGACGACACTATTTTTAGATTCTCAAATGATTTTCTTGGTAAATAGTTTTCTTATTTGATGGATAGTTAATTTTATATTTTTCTTATTGGTGAAATTACATTATATTTAGGTCTTAAAATTAATAATATAAATTATTGTATTTTCTTGAATCAGTAATATTTTTATAAATACATGGTTATGAGTGTTACTATAGATTCTTGTAATTATTTTAAAACCCCTTTCAGTATTGATTTTAAATTATATTCTATTGTTTCTGAAAAATCTATTGACTCAATATTATTTTGAGGCATTGTTGGAAGTTTGTTTTATTTCACTTCTTCTATATCTACTTCAAAATTTAGTGTCTATTTATGTTCTAAGCTTCTATAAAATGATAAGGATTAGAATACAAGGACCCTGAAATGTATTATTTGACATGTTAAAGGTATTATTAATACTATATTATTTCATTATATAAACAATTATTTTGATTTTATTTTTTTCTCTGACTCTTATTTATAGAATACAAACAAGATACAAAAAATACCTTAAATATGTGACATTTTCTTATAAATGTACATTTTTATAGAGACAATGAAATAAAAATTGTTTTTCTTTAGAATCTATTGATAGTGATTATATTTGTGTTTCATCATTTGTTTTAAATATTTATAGAATAAAAAACACTTTCAAACTCTGGGTTTTCTTTTGAAAATATTCTAATTTATTTTGATACTTTTTCTCCTATTTCTATTTTAAAACCCATTTACAAAATTCTCAAAAAAAATAATATGTAAATGTGAATTATTTTTAATCAATATTATATTAATAATGGAAATATACCTTTATAATATTTTACATAAAATAATTGAATATATTTTTACTTCTCCATTATATTTTACTGGATTTGGTAATTTTCATTAAGGGGGAGTTTTTTTAAGAAATATTAATTTTCTATTTCTAAAAAGGGCGTTTTTTATGTCTTAAAAGTTTGTCTCTTTTTAGGGTATTAATATTTTATGATTGCAAGATTACAAAATTCAGCAAAGTATATTTTTTATATATTTTTTTATAAAATGTGGTATTTTTACCCTAATTATATATTATTATACATTATTATATTTTATCACTATGTTTATTATGTGTTTTCTAAAGTAGGTTTAACATTAGATATATATTTCCTTAATTTATCTAGGGATTTCATGAATTTATTATTCCAAAATTGACTTAAAAGTGTATTATGGATTTAATAGACTAAATAAGTCATTTGGGACCATAAAATATCTTTTATAGATGATTTTATCTAATAATAAAGTAACTACTTTACTATTTCTGCATTGCTGATTTGTAATTCAAGTTGTAGATTTGTGAACCACATTGCCAATTATCAAAATTTGGTAAACTTATGTATTTCAACTAGGTATTGGGATACAAAACTCCAAATTGAGTGATTATTTTTAGGTTGCAAATATATAAATTGTATCTTCATTTAATTCAATTAAAAGTACATTTCAAGTAATATATATCTTCTTTGAAATTATTCTATAATCAACTATATGTTTTCAATTTTTTTGTCATTTTTTAGAATTATTATGCCATAGTTTTTAATTGTAACAAGATCTATAGAGGTCAAATTAAGGTGATTTTGGATTATTTTGAAATTTAATATTTTTTTACTAATCAGTTAAATAAAATAAATGTTTATGACACGTTTATCAATGATTATTTTATGTCTAAAACTTCTTAACTAAAACTATTAATCGATTAACGAAATTTGAATGTATGATTACCTTATCTGAATCTCTTTAATAGATTCTACTATGTTTATTTCTCTAATTGATTTTTTCTATGTGGATTAATGAAATATATATATATATATATCTACACTATGAATGTTTTATCTTATTTATATATTGCCGAATATTTTTATGTTATTTTTTATAATTTCTAAAACAATAAATATTCAAATGAAATTATAGATTCACATTACTTATTTAAAACCTATGAGAATTGTTTTATATTTGGTTAGACATAGTTCTTTGAAGATGAAAGGATGTTATATTTTCTTTCATGACACTTATAGCATGAAACATAATTAACTATTTTTATTTTACTTTTCTTTTTTTTCTTAATTCATTTTAATTGATATTATACATATTTACACTACTTTAAATATTAGTAATGATTTTTTATTGATTTTCGACATTCTCCACATCCTTAATATATTTTTAAGTGGATTTATTATGAATTTCATTTTAAAATTTCCAATTTGTTATTTTCATTTTATCATTTATTAACCTATAATTCTCGAACTATTTTAATGTTATTCATGTTATGATATTATGTTTTTTCAAACATGTTTTATTGTTTTAGGTATTTTTCATAAGTTTAGTGATCATAATACCATTATTAGTTCTCTTATTTGTTATATATCTCTAACTCTTTGATAAAATAGTGTGTTAAATTTTTTAAGTTCTGAATTATCTAATTACTATTAAATGTGATGAATTAATTATTTTTGAAAATGATATTGATTTATACTATCATCTAGTAGTAATGTAACATTATACTCATGATATACTTCTTCAACAATTGATTTCATATTCTCAGGGGATACAATTTGATCATTGTGGTGGTGTGGACACTGTGATGTGTTGTACATTTTTCATTTGATGATCATTTTTCTCCACTACTAGATAATATCTTAATGTATAATAAAAACCTAATATGACTACTTTTAATACCATGATTAGGCAATAAATACAATAAAATAATCACAAACCAATAACTTGGTTTTATTCTTCTTTTATCTATTTTATAAGGGTTTCAAAATTTTGTAAACATTCCCCCCACATCTAACATTTTATCACATTATCTTTATGAATTTTCAAAAAAAAAAGATATCTATATCGTTGGATTGTGACTCCTAGATTCTCCAGACATTCATGTTTGGGTAATGAATCCTTTTATCTAAATTCATGGTTGTAGTTGGGTTGTGACTCCCTTTAAAAAATCAAGTATCTTTTGGTTAAAATTACACTAGAAAATATAGGATACAATTAGTTGAGGATTTAAATTCCAAAATAAGACTTCTAAATAAAATATGTCACATAAATTATATAGGTATAAGTGTAGACTATTTATATTTTTTACCACAATACTATAAAAATATCATTTCATTGTTCCTATTATTTTACAATGATAAATAAATCATTTAATTAAAAGTGAAAATTAATTTATAAAATTAATCTATCTCAATAAATTTCTTACCTGGAATAATTTCCCGTAGAACCTTTTTCATCACCTTATCTTACATAAAATATTGGACTGTCATATATTCCTCTCAATAATTAAATCAATATTCATTATCTATGAGACTGTGGTTATGTGTACTATCTTTTCCTACACATTTTTATTTTTCTTAGTCCCATCCTCAATGCTCCTTTATCTATACTACTCAATATCTAAATAGAGGGATAAATAATATAACTCAGTAGAAGAATAATCACAATCCATGAGAGAAACAAAATCCTCCTCCAAGTACATGAACCCAAGGGCCTTACCAGATCTTAATTTCTCAAGGAAAGATGGTAATACGAACTAGTTTGTAAATCCTTCCATACCATTCCCATTGGATGATTATCCCAGATAGCAACATCACACCATTTTCTAGTATAGAATCAAATAATATTTTTTGAATGATTTAGAAGATTCCTAGTAAAGATTTCTAAATTCTTGAACATAGTATTCCTAGTCTCAATACAATTCTCAACTACTTGGGGACCTCCGTTCCTATAGATGGTAGACAAATAATATAAAGGAAATTCCTTATTCAACTCATATAATAATTTCCTCTAATCAAGAAACAACTTTATTTATATATCATACTCTATGAAACTATCTTCCCTCTATTAGGAATCTATAACTCATCTCGATTACATGAGAGGGACTATATGAAGACGGAACCTCTCTACCCTAGGGTCATGATTTACAATTCCCTCCCAATGCTTTATTGTTGTCACTGAAGAGAAATTGTGATATTATTATAAAATAATACAAAATAACACAACACTATCATAGTTCTAAAAATCATAGCTTAGTGAATACAGAAACCAACATATTCCCCTTACAAATTAGGGCAGTTCGTAGCTTCACATACGCACACTTCACTAAATTTATAGATAAAAGGAAGCCTAATTTTATCACATATATCCATAACACAATTTTATTACATTGATCCAGGAATAAAATATAATATTCCATTATATATATTTTTTATTTTCCATTGAATTTAAATTTTTATCACTATAGTGTCATTATTTTACGTTACAATCACATGTAATATTTGATAGCACTCAATAATCTATTATTAATAGTTCATTTACTTCAAAAAAGATAGATTCAATGTTTGGATGTAAATTTTCCAATTATTTAATCATATATATATTGGATAGATAGTGATCTATAATAATGATATACATGAAAATATTTTTTTTGTCAATGATGATAGATTAAATAGCTGACTAGTGTTATAACAAAGCGTCCATGGGAAAAATAAATGAAATAATTAAGAATTTATATAAATACCTACATTCCTTATATGATTAATGTTGAATTATCTCTTTCTATACCATCCCAAGAGTGAAAATCCAAACAACCTTAAACTAAGAAAAAATGGCATCACTCATGTCGATTATAGATCAAATGTAACAATGTATTATAAGATCAACAATTTCTAAACATAAAATCATGATCTTTCCCCCATACATGGTCTAAGTATTCATGAGAACATGATAAATAGAAATTATTTACACATTCTACCTAATTTTTACCATAACAAAATTGTAAAAAAATTAATGACATGGTTCTCATACAATTTTGATATTCCTTAAATTAAATGACACTATACCATTTCCAGGGGTCAGTGCCTCACATGGCCTCAAGCACACCTCTCCAAAAACTCAAGGCTTACAAAGAGTAGATAATGTCTATAGGTGGTATGTTGGGGAGATTATACCCACTTGTTAGAGAACACCATAATTTATATAAATGAATCATCCTATAACATATATAATAGAAAGTACACTATAGGATCTAAAACATTTTTTTCACAACCCCCACAATGTCATAATGATTCTCCAAACATACATGTCAAGTCAGGTACATCAATCCTAGAATATTAAAATTTTAAAATTACCCAAATACAACAAAACCCTAAATGTCTTGACGTTAAAATCACCCCCCATCTCTCAATCTCTATCCAATCCATAAAATCAAGCATCTTAAGTAAGGAGTATTCCCTTGTTAGGGAATCAATGATAAGAAGTTATATGAAATACATGAAAGGTATTATATGTTTAAATACAATTTTGGTATAGAAGTACAATAATTTTATTTCTATTTTACAGTTTTTTAAAATATCTTATAAATCAACTCATACCAAAGGTAACTGTTTTATAATATAATCTCATCTTTTACCCAGATTTTTTATTCCTAAATTTCTTATGATGAAATTTTATGATATACCACACAAATTTTATTTATTTTATTATCCTTCAGTCATTTCTGTATATTTTATGTTTTTTTCAATTCCTCTCCATATGTATTTAAAAGACGCATTGAATTTTATTAATCGATAAATTATTTTTTATCCCTTTGGCTGGGAATATTTTTATTAAATTTATAAATTTTCATTAACATATTTTCATGAATGTTTTCAATATTCATGAAATATTGGTTAAATTATTTTTTTAGTATTTTTTCATTTTTATAAATAGTATTAAATGAATCTACATATTGTTTTAAAAATGAGGCAGTTTTTACCAATGGTTTGAAAAATAAATATTCTTTTCCCATTTTCCATAGGAATATATTTTCCAACTATTATGATAATTATTTTATTTGAAAATTTATTTACTATAACATTTTTTTAAAATAAAAACATTTTCAAAATATAATAGAAATTTTTAGTTTTTGAAGATACCAAATGAGATGCTTATTTTTCTTGTTTTTGTAAAAACGTTCAAATACTATTATAAATATATTTTTTCATCTATTTGTACATATATTATGTATTTTTATACTACAACAAGAATATTTTCTAATTATTCCATCTAATTTAACTATCTATAAGGAATATGATGAATTAATGATGGGAATATGAATCCCATTTATTTCCCATGGGTTATTTTATAATGAAATAATAGGAAGATTATGAAACATGTTTCTCTTATATGGGTTATGATATGATGAATTGATGACTATTTTATGATATTTTAATAAAAATGTATATTTTTCATTATGTGAGAGGTGGTCCAGAATTTATCTATCCCTCTAATCCAGAGGGTAACAATTTATATATTATTATATTATATGAAGTGGACTCGGAAGTGAACCCATGTTAGTAAGAAACTATCTCCAATATTATCGTCCTAAGAGTGAACCATGACTAAGGAAAAGATGGAATAAGTTGTGAAACAAATCCACTATGATTTTATTTGCAATGGTCCATTATCAAGGATAATATTTTTCATACATATGTGAATGTATCAAAAAAATGTCTTTGGATTATGATGTCTTTTCATGGATTATGATTGATTATTGATGATTACACACACTTATGACATATCCATTTAGAATTGAAAATCCCAAATTATGCGACTTAGGATTAATGAAAATTTTTTGATTGGGAATGAATTTTGTAATCTATGATCATATCATTATAACCTTATTCTTATCATATTTTAAATTATGAACCTTGAACGATATCTCCTATCTTTAAAATTACTGAGAACCGAATATCACCCTCTAATGTGTTTCTATTTCTACCATGTTATGATGAATGTCTTTAAGTGTCAATTAATTATTAAGTCTAATAGGAGAGAATATACTGGTAGGATATATTAGAAGTATTTAATGAAATATTTTTATTAAGTATATAATATAGAAAGAAACTATACCTATATAGTTTTCGTCTATGTATTATTATGAGATGTTTTTAATATTCAATTAAAAATGTAATATTTAAGTATGTTATGACTGGAATTCAATAGTTCTTATAAAATAGAGGATTACTTATTTTTAAGGGACATAATAAGAAAACATTATTGAAAAAACAATGGATAAGTATGTGTTTAAGATGAAATACTAACGCTATGATAAAGCAGAAATTGTGTTTTTTCACTAGAAAATACATTCTGTTATTGATACTAGAAGTTTTACAAGGCTTGAGAAAATATGATCAAAGGGGTAACCACTATTAAAATGGAATATTGGATATTGAAAATATTATCAGTGATGCATGATTAGTAGACCTATTAATGAAAACATAGACGGAGAATCTTGAAGGATATGCATGGATTAATTCACAATTTCTTTTTGAGACATTTTAAAGGATTTTAATATATATTGATGATGGATTTCCTAGGATATACGTAAGGATCCATTGATTGAAAAAAATGTTTCATGGTTTAAACATACTAGGAATTATTTTTCATGATTATAAGATTACTCAATATGATTTTGGTATATCACAATATGTTTTTCTTTGGTTTTTGTCGATGGATGAAACCTAGAAAAATCATGTCAATTCAAAATGTGAAAAGAAATGAAATTATTTTCATCAAGAGAAACAAAATTTGATGGGGGCAAGAAATTAAAAAAATTGTGCTTACAAAAAATTCTCGATATATGAATCATGTTGAGATTAAAAATTAGAAAATAAGGGAATAAAGTATAATTCATTCAATCCTAAAGAAAGTTCCCCATTATTCATAAGGGATAATGGATCCCCTAATTGTTTATTATTTTATCTGTATCATTAGAAAGTTATTTTATGTTCCCCAGTGCTCAGAGCATGAAAAATATATTTTGGATATACCATCATTTAGAAGCAGATGAAGATCAATGGATGAACAATATTCAGAACACATGGAAACAAGATAAAATTAACTCCATAAATTGGGATGAGTTCGGGAGGTTATTTTTATTTAAGAACATTCACAATATCCATAATATGAAAATATAAAAGTAGTTCACTAAGCTGAAATGCAATGATGATTCATCCATTTTTACTAATGAGGAAACTTTTACACGACATGTAAGTTATGCTTTTGGTATTATCATTGAACCTAAAAGTAATATTGATCGATTATCCAACTAAATCAAACCTAGTATCAGAAGGGAAATATAAAAAAGAGACCCAATTCTCTATAATGATATTTTTCTATATGAACTCACTATAGAAATGATGATCACGACCAAACATAAATTTATTGGTCTTTATTACAATAGAAATTTGGAATTCATTGAAAATGTTAAATATAAAAAACCTTGAGAGAATATGATTCCATCAAATATTTTGACTTCCCCTTTGAAAGTATTTATTATATTTTTGGAGTTGATAAGATTTTTTATATAGTCCCCATATAATTTCCATGGAAGTTAAGTCACATTTGATATTCAGAATTAACATTTGGTTGAATTTAGATGCGTGGATGAATATGAACATCTAATTGATATTACCCTCATTGTATGGAATTGAATACCAATTCATGAGAGATATTTATCTCAAATATTTGGATAGAAAAAAAATATTTAACACGTACGTATTATTTGTTAATATACCGATGTATTATTTACATACCTTTTGATTTTATAATTTAATAATGAAGTTGATTCTTTAATTGAATTCATACCAATTTCTACACCCTTTTGAAGGACTCTATATAGATTTTAACTAAAGTAGTTACTAGAATTGATTAAGAAACCTATGAACAACCATGGGGTTAACTTATTCAATTTTATTATAAGAGTGATCAGTCAATACATCTTTGATATGTTTTTAAATAACAAAACAAGATCAATATGAAGAGCATGTATCATTTAACTTATATTGAAGATTTATAAAATAAAAAACATAGGGAACAATACCTTTCAATTATTGAAATCAATTCTAGATATCATCAATTTATGGTTAAAATGACATTATACCCATGTTATTATTTTATATAAGGTATGGAAACTATGATTTTGTAGTGATACCATTGGGACATACCAATGCATCTTCTATCATTATGGTTATATGAAATATAGAAATTATAGATTTCCTTGATTATTTGGCAAATGTATTTTTAGTTTATTTTATTAAATATTATAAGAGACATAAAAATAATGAAGATAAATGTGTGTATTATGTTGAAGACCTTTAGAAAGAAGAAGCTATATATTAAATTTTTGAAGGGTGAATTTTGGCTATATGGTGATTTATTATTGGGACATATAATATCAATATAAGATCTATTGGGTCATCATTTAAGGAAATATGTTGTTGAATAATTTCCCAGACCAATCTTGGTAATCCAAATTCGTATCTTTGTTGGGTTAATTTGATACTATAAACACTTTGTGAGATATTTATCATAGAAATATATTCTAATTACTATGTTGATTCAAAATGGACCCCTTTACTATTTAAATTAATAATGTGAGTCAGATATTAAAAAATTGAAGTGTAGGTTCGTCTGTCCATATGTTCTCAAACCACCCTATAGTAGAGAGGGGTTCAATATATATTTGTGTTTCCAAAAATTGATTAGTATGTATCCTCGTATATATTTATATGGTGGTATATTATTCCTCTCATCAATTTAATTCTTAAGAGAATAATTAACAGACTCTCATCATGGATTTAGTGGTGGTAATCTTTTCATCCTTGATATGGATGCATTATCATTACTAATAATGTTGTGAAATATATAATAACAAAGAAATATGAAGGTATATATTTATGAAGATGGTGATGAATATGAGATAGATAATATGGTTAGATATTATTAATGAATATTATTTCTCAATTCATTATAACCATATAAAGGAAAATAATGTGGAAGATGATTTGAGTCGAGAAGATTATAATAGTTTTCTATTATGAGGATTGAAGATATCTAATACAAATGTATTTTTAGAAGCTAGATGTTCAAATCATGTTGAATGGGGATAAAACATATCTTTAACAAATTAATGATAAATCATCATTTTTGTGGATTAAAGAGCCCCAAAAGAACATTATTTAACTATAAAAGTATGTGAGGAATGTTACTAAGATAAAACATGATTATGATGGAATGATAATAGTCTATAACATAGTATGTTTCTGGTTAATATAATACATGATTCATGAGACATTAGTTAAAGCTCATAGTTCCTCATTATCTATCCATCCTTCAATTTTGATGATGTATAGAGACCTGAATGATTATGTTTTGTGGGACAACAAGAAAGTTGATATTGAAGATTATGTATCCTGATTACTAGATTTTAATCATGTTAATAATGATAGAAATACGTTTAAGGTGATATTACAATCATTCCCCTAAAATAATGGAAATGATAAAATAGCAGCAAGGATTCCTTTATAGGTTTCTTCAAAACATCATAATGTAAGAATACTATTTTTGTTGTATAAAAAAATATTAAAAAGTCATCACATTTTGTTTCCATAAGATAATATAATTACATCACCATCATTACAAGATATATATATATATATATATATTAAAGAAGCAGTCATATTTCATGGAGTACCATATTCTATTATATCTGATCCGGATATGATATTTACTATATTGTTCTACAGATTCTTTCACCAGGCTTGATTTTGAAGGTGAACATTACCACTACATAAATTACTTAAATAGATGGTCAGTCATAGATAAAAATTCAAACCCTATAATAAATGTTGATATTCTATTGTTTGATTTCATAGTAGGTTGGAGCTACCAATTTCTCTATTTGAGTTTTCATACGATACATTATACCAATAAATAATTTAGATGGATCATTATGAATGACTATTTAAATGGAATTATTGACTATAGTATGATTTTATGGAGGTAGATAATAATATATAATTTGATATAATCTAGATGATAAAATTATAGAGAATATTGGATCTATTTAATAATACATTTGAAAATCTCAAATTTGACATAACATTTATGCACACAATCATTAGTTGGATATGGAGTTTAATGTAGTTTAATAGAAATTTATATGAATATGCCATTGGATGATGGTTATGAGATATATAATTAAAGAATATTTATTATAATTACCTATCATTCCATTTTAAATTTATGGTTGGATTTGAATTATTTCTTATTTGTGGAAGTTCCACCAAATATCTATCAAGTTCAAAATATTTTTGATGTATCCATCCTAAGGATGCACATACTCAATCCTTTACATGGTACTTAATTGACACATTATACCACTACAACATGACCTCTCTTTTGCGGGAAAAACTAATTTGATTCAATATTTAATAGTTAATGTGATTCTTTTCAAGACCACTCACATGTTCAATGTTTTTTGATGAAAGCATAAATTTTGTGATGTTTCATCATATATTATGGATGTGATGAGGTATAATTTTAATTAGTTCTGAATATTAGTTTTACATAATTTTGGGATGAAATTATAATAATGGAAAATGAATGAAACATCTTAAGATTTTATAATATATTTAACATTAAATGACTCTTATTTCTTTGATAACTTTCTTTACACGCAACATCAAATTTAAAAATACAATGTTATACTATTGATATATTATAATTTAATATGATAGTTATCACCAAGTAATTTTACTTTATGTGAATTAATATCATTATGCATATTATGATATATATTCCCTAACTAAAATGTATTGATTAATTCCTATAAAATAGTTATTAAATTTTAAAATCCTTTTTTATTAAAAAAATATTATTTATCAAGGTGTAATGTGTAAATACAGTTATCACTATAAACTTTTATTTTACTAACAAACCCGGAAAATTTATAAAAAATAATTATTATTTTGGTTATTTAATGTCTATGAATAAAGATATAATCATTTGAAGGTAAAAAAGTTGTATTTATTAGAATTTGTTTTATATGAGAACTATTTTTATCATATTAAAATAATTAAATTATTTCCAATTAATTATTATAATGAAATTAATATATTTAATATTCAATAAAATATTTTTACATTCATCATGTGGTTTTAACTATACAAGGAATTAACGTAAACTATTTTTTGTTCTTCAAAATGAATTTCCCTAAAAAAAGTTTTCAATGTGTTTTTAACAATTATTTTAAATTAACATCATCCAAATATTTAAATTTATTTTAGAGAAATGTATTCAAATTCATTAATCAAAATTTCCAAATTTGTAATTTTGTATAAATTTATTTTTGGAAACAATGAATAGAAAAATAAAATAAAATTATTTTACCATGGTTAAGGTTTAAAGAGATCAATGGGGGTATTAAATAAGATATAAAAATATAAATATGACATAAAATTGTATTCATAATATTATTGGATATATATTAAACTTATCTTATCATTCCATAAAATTCTTGTCTATTTCGTTCCATATTAGTTAGAGAATGACATTATACATTATGTAACTCCATGTGTGTCCCTCCCCTCTGTTACAAAAGTACTAATATTCTCCTTAATTTTTCACAATCAATGATCATTAGATATTTTTCAACACCTAAAAACCCCAACTATCATCCTTTACATTGTCCTGGATCTTTTTTTCTTACCCTTAGATTTTCCTGTGAATGATTAAGTTAAATTCCAAAGGATGACTCTTAAAGAGGAGGTAATCATTTAATGTGATTTATTCACCTTATTTTTTCTTCTTATAGATACTATAAAAAAAAATTTATCCTAAGATAATTTATAAAATATCATCAGTAGGATAAGATGTTAATATGATAAGTGGAAAACTAATTTACACCTCATCTTCACCCAATTCTAAATTAAAGTGTTGCTCGTGCATATGTTAGGATTATTTCCACCACATTACGATGTGATTTTATATCCCCCCCCACATGGTTAATGATATTAATGGTTTATTATTATATATATATGATATTTATGATGTCATAATTATTATTATTTCTAAAATATTATTTATCTTTATGAACTTTTTCATTATAAAATGAAAACAACATCCCTGTGTACGTACATATTACTATATCCAGGTACAATGTAATTCATTTACATATATCAACCTTTTATGAATATTTGTTATTATGTATCTAATTAATATATAAAAAAATTAAATCATTATTAAAATACTATAGATGATGTAAACATGATTAATATTCAAGGACAATATTTTTTGAATGAAAACATACTAGAACAACAAAGTTATTAATATAGAAAATGACAATAAAAATGAATGATTGTTAGTGAATGAATGATAAGATGTTATTATTTTTATGTTTGTGGTATCATAAGAATAAATATAATTTTTTTAAAATAAAATTATTTTTAATTTATTGAATAGTTGGTTAAAATTAGTTAGAATAATGTTAGATATGAAGCAATGGTTTTATGTTACAAAGTTAATTTTTATCGAGAATGTTAATAAATAAAATTACATCGATGAAATTACGTATTCTATCTCCCAAAAGGATTATTTATTTTTATTTAATATGGTTAATTTTTAAGATTACATGTTTTTCCACCATTTATCTCTATTTAAGTATTAAATAGTCATAAATAATTCTTTTAAGGAAAACCTAAAATATATCTCTCTTTGGCAAGAAATAAGTTTCTTCAATATATTTTAATCTATTAAAAGTTTTTTGGTATTTTTTCAATATTATCTAATTAATAATTAAATTCATTTTTATTAATATTTTACTTGCTATAAAATAATTTAAAATCAATTTTATTTTCATTTTCTAAATGTGGTACTTTATATCAATGGTGTGAGAAATATATAGATTTTAACAATTTCTACATGAATAAAATTTAGCACTATCATAACTATTATTTTCTTTGAAGCATAATTTAAAATTTTTAATTGTTATTCTCAATGAAAATATATATAATAATATTCGTGGAATTTTTAGTTTTTAAATATACAAAAATTTAAATGTTTTTTCTTTGATTATAATTAAATTTTCAAATGCTCTTATATAGGTATTTTTAATTTATGTCAATATACATAAAGGATTATTTTTATTCACCGGATATATTATCTTAATATAAAAAATTCATTCTATTAAAGTTTTTTGATGATTTGAGTATTATTAAAAGAAATAATATTCCTTTCTATATGTTATACTGTGATAAAAATATGGAATTCTTAGGAAAATATTTTCTATTCCATGGGTTATGATTTGATAATTTTATTAATTTTTTATAATCTTGTGTAACACATATGTATGGTTTTCAATATGTTATTTATTGGACCCAAATTATATAATCATCCAATACAATGGATGATGATTAATATCTCATTATATAATTTGGACTAGAATGAGGAGTGAACCTTTTATAGAAAGGTTCTTTATAAAATATTATAATTTTGAAATTGATCCATGACTATGGAATTTGTGGAATGATAAGTTAACCCAATCCATTTTGATTGTTTTAACAGTGTTCCCTAAATGAGTAAATTATTTTCTATACTAATGTGTATTCTATAAATCCATGTCTTATCATTATGATATGATATCATGGATAATTATTGAATATTTATGGTTCCACGAACTTATGATTTATGATTTTTTTAAAATCCATATCCCCTGATTCGTGATTAATGAAATTTTACTAATTTTAATGAAATTAATTTTTCTATTAATGCAATACAATATCCTTATTCATATCTTATACTTAATTAAAATCCTTATTGATATCTCATATGTTTTCCCTTACTATGAGTTTATCTCACCCTTTTTATGTTTACATATTACTTTGGTTATGAAGAATGGTTTTAATTAAAAAATGTTCTAGAAGGGTATTTAGAGGTAATATCAAGATAAGATATATCGATGTTATTTAATAAAAACAGTTTATTATATATCATGTATTCAAATACAATAAAACATTATGGTTATTGACTATGGAATATTTTGAAATGTATTAAATATTCACAAAATTGTAATATTTGTGTATTATATGATTAAGGTACATAACAAAAACCAAATAAAGATAAATAATGTTGCTTAGGAATGGATTTTTATTGAGATGAAGAGTACCTTTATCTGAATCCTTCCTCCATTGGAGGAATAAATAACCCTCAAAAATCCAAAATATTTATGAAAACAACAGAGAAGACGATTGATTTCCATGAAGCCTATGAATATGTAATGGATAAATGTGATGAATTTATATTAGATGGTAAAATTATAAAGTGATGGGTTTTATTTATTTAGGTTTAAATTATCGAATATATAGAGTGAGATGATTTCATGATGGTTATTACTCCGCAGTTATAGCTAGATATGATAGAATTTGTAATATTTTTTATAATTTATAACCATTTATCATGGTGAATGGATGGTGATGTTGTATGCAAACAAGTTCACTATTATTGTTAATTATGTAGAAGATATAATATCTAATGATAAAATAAGGGATAAGATATTTGATATGGGTCGTTAGACTGACATTTGAACTCATGAATTTCAATTTAGTCTATTGAAATATGATGAGGATGTTTATCATGGACTCATAAAGAGATTTATTAGGAATGAATAAAGATTGGAAATTGGGTGGAGCAAATGACTAGAGGAAGTTATTGTGGATGGTCTTAGAAAAAATAGGATGAGTGATGAGGCCTAAAGTGGGAGTTGAAATGTCTATAGGAGCTCATCTCAATTATATATATCAGTGAAATTTGGTAGAAGATCTCTTGTTTTTATCATAATGTGGGGTCTACACATATGTGTATTTAATTCTAAGATAATAAAATGGATTACCATTCATATATGATACTAGTAAATCTATAAAGCTATTTATGTGATAAACCTTCTCCTAAAAGAAGTGTAGGATCATCAGCACCTAAGGGACCCTCTAATCAATTTGATGCCTCAAAGGTTGTAATACCCTGATCAGAACTATTTGGTGGAATATATGATTCATCATATGGATTGAATAATTTAATAGGAAGTCTCCATGATGGTTCATAACCTCATATAGAAAATACGACTAGGTTTTTGAAACCAATGCATCAACTACGTACAGAGTATGAAACAATATCGATGTTAGTGAGTGGTACTATTCTGATTTAATTGTCTATAGTGATTTGTTAATTTGTTATTAATTCTTCACACACATTTAGTTCTTATTACTTTTTTGAATATTTGAAACTTATATATATATAATATTTCATGGCATTATAGATACCTCATATTAAGAATTATGGAATAAGATTTAGATATTACTGTTTGGTTTCCCTATCAAAATTATAGATAGTGTGAGACATATTCTAGATATGAATATTTTTGGTATAATTATTTGGATATAATTGATTATTTAAATTAAGTATCATGTTGATGTCTATTAGGGGAAGGCGACCTTCCCCCCTTTTTATTATAGCTCTTATTTATTTTTATGATGAATAGGTTCCAAGGATGAGTCGTGCGTAATTATCCCTTCCCAAACTAGGCAGTTTGGAATGTTATATAATAACTCTATTGGTTGTGGGATATGTAGATAATTTTTGAGTCTATCTTATTCTATTTATAAGGGAGTTTTTAAATGTGTTTTTGGATGAATTGTTAAGATTACTGTTAAACAATGATGTGGAGTTTTTAGACGATCTATCTTCTAAAACACAAGCTTTCTCATTACATTGGTAAATTAGGGCACCCATATAATTGAATGAGTTGTTGATTCAATAGAATGATAAGAAAACTACTGTATTTTCCAATCTAGCATGCCTCTTAGGGATTCTTGGGTTCTACATGCTAAAACATGGATGGGGATCCCCACTAAGTTATTGATCATAAAATGTTTGATTAATTAAAAATTAAGAATAAATATCCCTGATTGTATATTGATGATACCTTTAAGAAGATAAAAGGGGAAGGTTATATCCAAAGTATGTCCAGTGATTAGGATAAAATAAAATCCTGGTGATGAAAAATGATATTCTCATATTAGTATTTAAGAATAGGTATAGTAATTTTGAGTTTCTAGTGATTCCATTCGAGTTGACTAATCCTCCAATGGTCATTATGTTTCTAATGCACTAGATATTCCATTAGTACATGGATCATTTCATTGTGGAAATTTTCGATGATATTCTATCTTATTCAATGACTAAAGAGTAGCACATGTATCAGTTGAGATGATTTTTGGGAATCTTTTTTAATCATCGTCTTTATGCTAATTTATCTATATATAGCTCTTGGATTCATCATTTTAAATTTTAGGGTCATATGAAATCATAAAAACCCATTTTAGTTGATCCCAATGAAGTAAGGAATGTTATTCATTCAGAAGAAATAATAAATTTCATCAATATTAATGGAATATTTGATATATTTGGATATTATTATAGGGTAAGTAATGATTTATTATGGTTTTAATTACATCAAACTACCCTCAAATTGAAGGAGTTGAAAATATTTTTGAGACAAGAATCATAGACATCTATTATTTGATGAATAATTAGATAAGATTAGATTATATATTAAATTTTTCAGAATAATCTCAAGGATATGTATTTTATTTCAATTAATTCGACATATGTTTGTGTTGGGTGAACATGTAGAGAAATCATGTGGTGTATTATGAGTCTCATTTAAATAAACAAGACGATAAGAACTAATCGACACATGACCAAGATCTCAATACCATTATAGATGATCTTAAATGTTGGTAACACTACGATATTTTTTATATGTTCGTGATCTATTTTTATATTGAGATATTTATCTATATATTTCAATAGAATGATATAATCCTTAAAAATATATAATGGTTTAAATACTATCTTTTATTTGAAAATTAAATCACTTATATACATAGAAAAAGGAACATAGTCTTTGACACACTTTGCCTGATGTTACCCTCGGATTCCTTAAAAGTGTCAAGTAATGAATAGAATTTTTTGAGTCACTCTTCCTTGATGTATTTTGTAGATAAAGAGGATATAGATTATGAGTTCCCTATAAGAGTTTATTTGATGCCATATCTTCTTGAGAATATTTTATAGGTTTGACTAAAATTTGATGAGTATTGCTTTATCTGGAAATTTATATATAGTGCGAGGACTATTGAAGAGTTGTTTACCTATCCCAAAGACCATTATTATCTTAATAAACAATATGTGATTAATCTATATCTGATAATGGACATGATTTAATATTTTTATTATTCTCAGTAGGACATCCAACCAAGAACCTCTATTATTTATTATGATATAATGTGTTGATATTTTTTGAATCATACAAGACATGACATCATGGATTTGAGGTCCTGATATTATACATTCATAAATTTTTAATATAAGAATAAATTGTTGTCTCTTCAGGCCAAATTTTATACTCACCCAAACGTGTTAAAGTATTCCATTACTGTTTTTTATGATTTCATTATACAAGGGGATTGGGGTAAGAACACTATTTTGGTTTTGATTGATGGGATGGAAAAGTTACTCAACATCATTCTGATCCTTGATAACACTATTGTAAAACCAATATATATTACAAAATTTTCATGTTATAATAAATATTAATTTTTCTCTCTTCACACAGAACACAAATTTAAAAATACGCAAGAAGAAACCCTAAATTAGTTTGTGTTACATAACAGAACTCGTTTTACCTTCTTTTAATAACAATTATCTTTTAGAACAAAATTTTGATTGTTTTTTATATAGTTTTTGATTAAAAACTTAATTTTGAAATTCATTTTTTGGAAATTAGAATAGGGTGAATATTTGGGATTTTTCTGAATAACTTCATTTCATGATGAATAGTTGAAATTATTTCAATTCAGTTAAAAATTGTGTTTTTCCATTAAATAATGAGTAGTGTTAAATGATATTTATAGTAGGTTTTTATAGTCATTATAGATCTATTAATAATATATTGATATAATTTTGGCCATTGGAATAATCTTTATTTTTAAATTTGATATAAAAACCCATTGGGCTTTTTAATGTCATTAATTTAAAAACATGCATTCTCGCCACATTTGTGGGATTAGCATTATTCGAAAATTTACTAATTCAATGATTTTAGTTTTGAAATAAGGAAATAATTTTTTTAATTTGTTCCATATTTTGTATCTAATAATATCATATTAATTTTTGACCACAATGATTAGTGAATGTTATTAAAATTAATTACGGTGATTATTGTATGATTAAGCATAATAAGGGACTAATCTTTAACATTAAGGACCAAAATGTCCTGTAAAATTGAACAAACCCCATTAAATACTAATAATTATATAATATCCCCAATATTTTCAAATTTTATGGTTTCTCGGTATATTATTAAAGAAAATTTCCTTGTATAAAATGATATGTAAGGAAAACGAGAAAAAATGAACATTCCTTGCATTTAACATTTATAAAACAATTAAATATGTAAAAAAACATCATGTGTTTGGTTATGCATATCCTTATAAAATTTATAAGGGTTTCTTTTATGATAAAAATTTATCTATAATTTTTAGAGTTGGTTTATTTACTTAAATTTCCTAAGAAACGCCAATGTAGTGAATATTTAGTTAGTAATTAACTAAAATAAACGATATAACAAATATTAAAAGTGAAGCTAATTGATTGAAATATTGTATTTAATTATTTTTTAGATAAATATATAATTCTAAACATCATTTACATATTTGAATTACAATATTATAATGATATTTTGAAATTAACATTAAATAAATAATGTCAAAATATATATCATTGTTATTTTACAATAAATGAAATTTTATTAAATGTTTTAAAAAGAATAAAAAATACTCTATTCTAAAAAGTTATATTTATGTGTTAATAAATTTTAAATATGGTATATTAATTGATTAATTTATCTTTTAATTTTTATATATTGACCCATATATTGTAAAAACATTGTTAACAGAGTCTGAGTTTAAGTAGTGTTTTAGTGTGTCACATGCACTTTTTTAAAATTAATTTCCAAAACTCATGAAAATTTTATATTATCAAGTATATATAATATTAATAATTAAGTGCCTCTATATTTTCTAAAAATCTAAAATTATTTTAGAATAATGGTATAGTTAATTAAATTTTTAAACTAAATGCTTTAATAAAAACCTAAATGATAATATTTGGGAATCTTAAGAGTTAAGAAACCAAAATTTTAAGATACACATATTTATCTATGGTGGATGTTTTGATCCACCATTATTATATTTAATATATAATTTTCTCATTTTCAGCCACTTTAGGCAAGGTATGCCTCCCATTAGTGAATACATTTTAGTATATAAAAGAGTGCCACTCTGCCCACTATAAAAAGTAAATCACTCTACAAATTTTCGCACAACTATAAATCCACATTGGATTTTCCTAAATCTGAAAAAAGCCTCTAAACATCCTTCCACATGACCTAGAATCATCCTTTTCTACATTTTTAAATCCAAATAATACATTTAGTACCATCTAAAATTAGTTACCCAAATAAGAGGCAACGACTTCTCTTAGGGTCTCAAGTTTCATTTCAATTCTCCAACCCATCAAATATCATTATTATATACATATATAAAAAATAGAAATATACTAGATATTCTATTATGTATTTATGTAGTTGGATCGAACTAAAATTGCACACACCTCTATCTAACGGGTTAAAACATATTGTTTTTGTGTATGATAAACTATTACCTCACAAAACGATGGTTGTTCATTTTTCCATTACCAGCTATCATAGTGGCCATTATGATGGAAACTGTTTTTAAATATGATATATATAATATTTATGAATGATTTATGATTCTTTAATTATTATTTATAACATACCATCATATATTCCATCTCGTATATATACTATAATTTCATTTGATGAAGTGTGGACTACCGCCTCCTCAAAGTGATATGACTCGTTTATACTGTGCATATAATGTATAAATGATGGTTTTAATAAACCTATGTAACATATATAATATATATATGAAACTATAATTATAATGTATATATGCATTTTTTTAATTATTTTAATAAAAAAATTAATGAATTTTGCATTCATCCAAACGTATGACCTACCATATCCTTGAATAGTGCACATCATTTCTAATCTCCTAATATAATTAAATACTATAAATAAATATATAATGAGTATATATGATAATTAATTAATGGTTTGATGTCTTTATATTATGAAATCTGGATCTAATTAATAGGAACAATAAATGAAATGTCAGGACAAACTTGAGAAAATGAGGCAATTAGCACATGAAATTATTAACATAATGAATAAATCCTAACAAAGGGTAATAAAATATTATAAAAATATAATATATTATATTATAAACATGATTATGCTTATGGTATAAGTTATTAACCTATTTTACACAACCTTGCAATAGGATAAATAGCACATACCAAAAGGAAGGATAAAAAATGGATTTTGTAAAATATACATTCCATTCAGACTTAACTATTATTATGCACCAATTCAAAATTATTTGGTGTATTTTATGACCTTTAACATGTTATATCATGAATCTAATCACTCTCATGATATTCTAAGATTCTAGTAATTTTATTCCTTCTTGTATTTGTTATTTAAATGTTTCAATGTGGTATGAGACGCATTGAAGTGTTTAAATGACATTTCCCTCAATATTGATTTTATAATTTTTCAATTGTATGTTCATTCAGTAATATCAAAAAAACTTGTTGTTACATAGCCACATTTGGGGATTTATTGAAAAATCAATATTGTTTATTCAATATTAATATTTGATAAGGAATAGTTTTTATTTTATAAGTGAGTAACTATTTGGACTGGTGTGATATGGGTGAGTCCCAGTTATAGATAGCCACTTGATGCATCAGTCATCTCATGAGACAAATAGTTTGACCAAATTAGTTGGGTTTTTTCTATATATATTGGTAAACTTCTTATGAATGGTCTTTTTGATAATGTTACCATGTAATTAAGAAACATGACGGCCAATAATTAATCATTTCCCTCATTTATATTTAGTTATTATTCATCCATTAGATTTTGAATCGAGATATCTATGGATTAATTGCATTCTCATTTTATATATTTATATGGAATGTGTTTCAATTTACTACCCTTCCATGTTGATATTTCCTTATCCAGTTTTTTGGATGTAATGTGTTATTAGTAATTAACCTTTCTAGGTTAATTTCTTCCCATTTATTAATTATTTCTTCCTCATTACATATTTTTATAGAGAATTTGAGATCACCCTTATTATGTTTCCATTCCCTCAGATATAAAGAATAAATCATTGAATAAGAATTCAAGGATTCTGTTAATTTATTATTATTATGACGCATGTTTGAATTTCATACACCAAATGTATTATGGGTATAATGTATGTAATCTGGATTTCCAAGACTACTAAAATGATTAGATGTTCGATATTCATTACTTGTGAACATGTAATTGTAGTAAAATAGTGCACCAACAATAGGATTCTAGGTCTGGAGCAATATAAACTATCATAGAAGAGGTTGAGATATTGTTTATTAAAGTGGTCAAAATATTTCTTGGTGTTCCCTCTTCTATCATCCCAAATAATGATTTGTGGTTCAACCATTAATTTTTCAAAGTCCTCTATGAGACATTGAGATATCATATGAAAGTAAGAAAATATTATTATTCATATATAAATTATTATATTGGGGACATAGTAAAAAATATTTAAGGGTATGATATTTTATCATGTATTATATATTTTATGTTTCTAGGAGTGAAATTTAGAACTTGTTTATTTCTTTTAAAAAATAGTTACATATAATCGATAAGGATGGATCATTCTGAATCTCTGTGTAGTCGACCATTCTAGTCTTCAATTTAAAAGGCTAAGTTGAGGGAGATATCCATAGCAGGACTAAGTTTTTTATAAGATAATATAATGAAGGGTTAAATTATTCCAAAAAAAATTAGTGACAATTCAGGGTCACTATAAAAATAATTCTGATAATAATCGTTGATTTATTTTTATTTTTCAATGCCGTCATATTTTTATAATGATATATCCCCAATTTTTTAACTATTGGATTATAAAATATGTGAATCTCTCCTCATTGTTCATAGGACTCTATTATTGGACTTATTGGATTTGAGAGGTCTCATATCTATTAATGTTTCTTCCTTAGTTATCATCGATTCATATTATGTTCTATGTTACCTAAGTAATGAATTATATCATAGGCCCCTCCCATATACTATATTGGGTAATTCTTGAGCTGGAACCAAATTTTTTAGTATCTAAGAATCTATTTATAATTATTTACTCATAGTTGAAGGATATACGTGGGACATAAATCACTATGGACTAATTATTATGGTAACATGAAGATTCTTTAATATGAATTATGATTATGGGATTTTGTGTGGGAGTAGTTTCAGAATCTCATTACTGATCAACTATATTAGAGATCAATTTCCTAAATATGAATGTGATATAGTTGACATTATTATCACACCCAAAATGTCAATTTTTAGTTATGTATTATATTATATATTTATATTTATTATCCTAATTTATTTCTTAGGTCATTCCTTTTTCTATTTTAGGATCATTTATTGTAGATAATACTGTACAGTTGGCAAACTATTGTACCAAACAATGCTAAAAAATCTTCCAAACCTGCAACTTCTTGATATATGTGATTCTCAAAATAGGTGCATTATTTTATTAATTGTTTGACCAAACTACGAAACTCTCAAGTTTATCCACACACATATTCATGGTCTAAAAATGGGTTAGAAAACCATTTGTCATAACCACATAGCCTACCGAAAAACATAGAAATATTAAATAACCTATATAACCTTAAAAAGTTTAAACATATAGACCCAATATTATCTTCACCATAAAACACTCATCCCCCTTATAAATTAGGCATCTCTATTTGTCTATTGACAGTTTATTTTATTAGTATTTTTTACTAAATTTGTTTTCCCTATCTTCTAGGGATTTCTGATATCCCTAATTATAAGGAGGCATATATTTTGTCACATCTAACCCAAGTTGGAAGAGTTTTTTATTTTAAAGAAATTGGTTTTATATTTTAGGATAGCTCAACATTTCTTATGTGGATCTAAATTGGTTTACATCAATGGTGGATGATTAATTTTGGTTGTTAATATAATTTAATTACAATATGAACTTTGAGGGTTTGATCATTTTTCCGATAACAAAATTTCTTGATTTTATATAATGTCATATATTACAGAGAGGCTATATGTTATATAATTTGATAGATGTATCTTATTTTGGTTTTATAAAACATGTTTCCATATAAATCATGAATTTTAAATTGACAATATGGTTTTGTTCTTGTGTGTACGTTAGTAGGATCCCTTAAAATATATATGTTTAATAATGAAATTGTGACTACATGGGAAGGGAGTTAATATATGGGAACCCTAGGTAACTTATATGGAAAAAAATAATTATGAAACCATTTTGGGATACACTACACTAACAATTATATTAGGTTTAGATAAGGTTGTGGTGTTGTGGGTGGCTGTCACAACACTGTTTGGAAAATATATGCACTACATTGTGGATTATTTGGTGTGGTTATAATATATGGACATCACCATGAGACGATAAAGAGTCATGATATCATTAGTAGTTTCTACTTAATTTCTTTTGGGACTACTAGATCAATATTTTGAATTAGGGTTGTAGTGTTCCAATGACCTTTTCTAAAGTATGGTTCCCCCTGAAGATTGATTACATTTCATTAATGTAAATTGGTTCTCCAAATTTTAATTATATAAATCATGTTTTTATATTTATTATAAGAATAATAAATGAATATTATTGGTTAGTTTTGTTTTTATATAAGAATGCATGGATTTATCCAATTAAGAATGGTAAAAACCACTTTGTGGGATCCTAATTGGATAGTTGTTCTAACACCGTATATACAACCAATGTGTGAATGTACGCCTTATTCTGATTTATGAATTTGTTATTAGGGTACATAATAATGGTGGTAGACATCCTTATTAGTGGATTTTAAGTTGGTGGTGGTTACATGGTTAGTATTTGACACTCATGTCACATGGATATGGGTAAATAACCTTTGTTTATTTTTCATTGGATGATAGATATGTATTTTAAAACCAAATTAGACTCTCATTAGTTCTATTTGGTCTATTAATTTATCATTACTCTGTTCATAGATAATTCATAAATTTTCTATTGTAGTTGAAATGTTTTATGGCCTTTATTTATATTAGTGGTTGGCTATTTGAGTTTAAAATTTCCTATATTAAACATATAATCATGAATCTCCATGTTAAGGAGAGGTTATATTGGGTTCATGGTTTATAATATCTTATTGTATTTGTTAAAAAAACATTCTTGAAGAGTTTCATAAATTCCAAAAAAATAATTCATAATCCATGGGTATAAATAAATCTTATTGATATTTTCTCAATGACTACTTAGGTTTCTAGTTTTTTGGTGGCCTAGATTATTCAATGGTAAACTCATACTATTTTTGACCACTATCTCACCCATATATATATATATATCATACTCTATAATGGGTGATATTTTTATGGTACATTATCATACTAATGATTAGTCCATGTGGTGTTATTGTTGATGTGGACTATATACCAAGATTTTCTAAATATATATATTGCTATCATTTCATGGTCATATGTAATTGACAGAATGTTTTTAGTTTCATCTCCAGAATTGAATGTAAATAAAAGGTAAGTTGGGAATGGATAAGATGTATGCATATTCACACCATTACCCATTAGATGGAAATTACATCTCTATGTTACTGAGATAATGTAGAGAAGTATTTAACTCCGTTGGTGGAGAAATATATGGATATATATTTTAAAGTTTTTTCACGAGTTTCCCCCTTGTTTGGAGAATGATTTCTATATTAGACTACAACATTATAACATAGTGATATCATTATTATTATATTACATACATTTTACCATGTCGATGGAGCTGATATAGGAGTTACAATACATTATAGATAAATATTTTATCATGTCTACTGTATCACCTTAGGCATCCCCTATTCTATTCAATTTAAAATAATACATGAGTTTATGTTTTTATGTTGACTATTTCCAAATGAATATTGTTATTATTAATAATATATACAATCTAAAATGAATTTATAATATCTTCACCTAAATAAATGATGTAATTTGCATCTTACTAATTGATCTCAAGACAGGGTATAAAAATATTCAGGTCCACAAGGTGGAAATCATGAGGGAAATGTTTGGATATTGTTGTTTCCAATATGATTTATTAATTAATACCATTTTTCAATTTTATTGTCATATTTTTTTCATGGGACTCGAGAATGTGATTTTATAACTATTTATATAATGATTCTTGGTGATTTTCATTGAAGAACTTGTCATCTATTCTCAGATATAGGACAAAAATGTTGATCATTAATTAATTTTATTATACTAACTCTATAATAACCATATATAGGAAACTATATTAATGTTAACATTTAATATTCAATAATTGTATTTATTTGGCCATCTCATATTTGATATCAATTTTTTGGTTTATCTTGTATAGGATGAGGATTTTATGGGTTGGGAGACAAAAATATATTTCTTTGA
Organism: Viscum album; assembly: GCA_963277665.1. Taxonomy (NCBI): domain Eukaryota; kingdom Viridiplantae; phylum Streptophyta; class Magnoliopsida; order Santalales; family Viscaceae; genus Viscum; species Viscum album. The sequence goes on along the minus strand of OY728143.1, from coordinate 2,076,010,840 downwards.
GTAATATAGTTTTCTTTCGATAATGAGAAATTAATTGAGTTTTTTTGGAGAATATTCATATTTTTATAATATTATAACTTATATTACATTGAATCCATAATGTTTCATTATCTAATATCATGGCCAATGTGGTTTTGAGGAGAAAAAACAAATCATGACGCATGTTTCAATTATAATGCTGAAAAAATAGTGGGATAAGTATAATGTAAATGTGAATATTTCTATGGAATACAATATTATTTTCTTGATATATTAATTATTCATGATTTCATCTTGGTCAATATATCTAATAACTTATCATATAATTAATGTGATCTATGAAAAATAATATGATATTATTTTGTTCGAATCGAATATTTAGAGACACTAAATTCACTACATCTGACTTTTTATCTTCCTAAAACACATGAGTCTCAGGTATATCCTAAAAATATATATCTCAACATGAGACTAAGGATGTGTCTTTATATCATATAATATTAAAATATTGAGATAGCCTATACTATACGATTGTGTCTTATGGTGGCTGGTTCCCCCAACATGATGTCTTGTTTTTAGCTGATGAGGGAGGCATCCATTTTTCTTCCTCAATATGGTTAGTTATGATATAAGAGGGAGATTTAAAACATTTTAAATCTATGTTCATGGAACCCATACTCCTTTATAGGTTTTTGAAGAGATCATATCACTATTTCTCATATATATATATATATATATATATATATATCAAATGTCTAAGAATATACTCTCTATGGTATAGAGAATCTCATACAATGTTATAGGGTATATGTTAGATTTTATTTTGATATAATTTTCAATCAGACATTCATAATTGGAAATATGTTATGATATTGTCTGTGCAATCATCATGTAGTTTTTCAAGTCAGCGTGATTTCTACCAATAAAGGTTTAGATCCAAATAATATATTTGGGATTACAATATATCAAATATAATTTTAGGTTTCATAAAAATTTCAATTTTATTTGATCATAAATCCTAGTTCACACATTAGTTGCTAACAATATTTTATTGGTATTCAGGACCCCACTATATTTGACTATGGTGTCACATCCTAAGAGAAATGGTCATAATTAAAAGAATTTCTAGATTCAAATGGATATATCATGTGATTGGGTGATATATTTTTGTAGATGTTGGGCCTATCACACACCACTATTATTGTTTGAATATAATAAGACCTAAAAATACAAACTTGTCACCGATCACTTCATGGAATGATATTGGAGGACCCACACATTAACCCTTTGTTGGATGGTGATTAGATATTCATATCATATAGAAATATACTTGGTTCACTTAACTGTGATAAAATAATAGTGATCTAGAAATGGTTTCAGGAATCCCCAAAACATAATAAGTCATGTGTGGACCAACAAAGGAGACCCTCATGGTTTGAGGATGGAGACCATGTATTCCAAAAGGCCACTCCTTTGAGCAGTTTGAGGAAGTTCCATCATGGATTCAACCTATTTTTATGTTTCATTATGATATTTTGTAATTTTAATATGGAATGGGATAAATCCTACCACATGGAATTACCCATACAGATGTTCACGACATCTTTCACATTTTTCAACTAAGAAGATATGCACACAATTCATCAAATTTTATTTCAAGGTGAGATTTGAAGTTTGAGGATGACTACCCATTTTCATATCATATTTTTTTGAATGATGTTTCTTATAAGATGATCAATCTTGGTAGTGTTATTAATTTGATGTGTGTCTTTTAGAAGAAAAAAATTTCTTATATATATCATGATGGAAGGTTGATTTGATTCAATCCATTTACCATCATCTCATTGAGTGAGATATTATTTTTGGGTTAAAAATACGTTATGGTAGATAATATATAGTAATGGAAATGTTTATTGTAATCACTATTAATCTTTTTAATATTATATTTAATTATGGTCGGTTTGTTATTTATTTAACATTGGAATCAAAAGAAAATGGATAATTAAATAATATGAAATATTTTTTTTTCATCCTATATTCATTTGGGTAGTTATATCTACTAAAAATATCCTTATCGGAAAATTCATATGTTGTCTTCATGTTCAATATGGAGGAATTTCCTTATAAGGGTTATTATTTATCTTTTATGGTTAGAGTTTGGAACAGATATTTATTACTATTAATTTAAAAACCCTAATATTAAGATTATGTATATATATATATAATTATTAATTACTTAAGGGAGTCATACTTAAAATTATAAGTCTCTATCCTCCTCCTCCATTTTATATTCTTCATTAATACATTCTGTAATGTCATGGGTACTCATGAGTGTTGATTTTGGTGTGATCCTGGACCAAATTTGTGAATATAAACCATACTAAGGAGATTGGGCTGTCAGTGTGGTCTAGGAATCGAGTCTCTATACTTGTCCTAATCTCAAGACAATAATTATATAGTAGTTTAAATATCACGTTGTGATGCTGGGAAGACCAACATGGTGATGGGTTAAAAATGGTAATGTATAAAAATAGAAGGGTGATGTGTAAAGGTTAACACATATGTTAGCTAAAAAGGATTATATCGGTTCCCTACATATATAAAAGATAATTTAAATATTCAGATGTCAATAAGTGACACTCATTGATGAATAATGGTTTCAATATGATGTGAATTTTTTTTGTGTTGAAATGAATTATATAGGTAAGAGTAAGGGTTCATTTAGTAAGGGGTACCATTTTTTGAGTTTAATCATATGTATTGTAAATATCTATAAGTCTGGGACCTCCCATTGTGTAAGAATTGTCCATGTGAGGGATATATACTACAATACTCTTATTCATAGTTACTCCTCTTCTAATGAGTGATACTATTTAAAATGTTGTATATGTTATTCTCCTATGATACATATGGGATAATTCATGGAACATTAAGCACAGACCATGGTGATCTTGAAAAATGATAAGTATGGGAAGCCATATATTTCCTTAGGGATCGTCTATAATAAAGATGTGATGGATTATTGAAATAAAAATAAATATAATGGTCCTAATATTTTATATATATTTCTTCTGATTTGTACTCATAATATGTTTCTAATATTATTAAACAATGGATTATTAATGAATGAAGGGGTGATTTATACCATTTTTTATGAAATTTAGTAGGGGTTTCCAATATATTTATCTTCTTCTTATTTTCATCTCAAAGATATTTTTAAAATACTATTTTTCATGAGGAATCTTTTAGGTAGAATTCATGGGTAAATTAATTTTTCCCTAGGTGATTATTTTTTCTCTCTTTGTTTAATTTTTTTCTACTTATAGTGACCTAAATGAATGATTTTTTATGTTAAATAATATATTTCTATTAGAGCTAGACCATCTAGATATTTACTATAAGTATCCTTTCTAATTTCAAATTGGTGTTTTTTATATATTTTCATTCTTAAATGTGATTCTATGAGTTATGTGATAAACAATATTTTCTAAGATCATGTGAGGGATAAAGAAAAGAAATATATGTGTGTTGGGCATGGATTTTTACAACAATACTATATACATATTATTGATTTGGATGCTCACAAATACCTTTATTTACTAATGATATTACATTTTTTATATTTCATGAAATTAATATTCTTTATATTCATTATTTGGGAAATTATATTCAAGCTTATTATTCTCATGGAATATTCGTCAAAAGTGTTTGGAACACTCTTAACCATATTTTAGAAACATTGTTCATATAGTACATTGAAGAATGTAATGTAAATAACAAACCCTAAATTTGTATTAAACCCTATGTAGAAAGATCAGCATGTATGGTTTATCATCCCTATGTTTATTGAATGGTATGGATAAAAAACCCGACATTTGGATGAGACCCCACGTTTTAAAAAGAGAGAAAGTATGGTTAAAGAACCCTATGTAAGTATGGAACCTTATGTTTAAGTAAAAAACATATGGATCATCAACATTACTTTTGTGATCAAAATTATATTGTTAACCTACATTTGGGATATTGAATTATACTTAGATAAACCACACGTTTGGTATTTGGTCATTTGGTTTTTTTTTGTAGAAACCTTACGTTTGACTTTTCATAATCGAAAATTTGAATTTATATTTTTATAACAGTTTCAAGCAATGGACATCATATAATATCTGGTCGATTTAAATCATATTTTTTAATGATTCAAAGATCATTGTGATTGATTCAATGAATCATATTATATAGAAAAATTATATCACATTTTTAAGAAAAGATACCACTACTCTATGTTATCTCATGAATATGAATTCTTAGGATTTAACATATGATTTTCGTAGATCTAGAATAGAAAGGTAGCCTCACTGTGTTATTTATTCTAATAGTGTATTTGTTCAATATATGTATCTATGCTAAAAATAAAATGATATGTTTATAAAATTATTGACATATATGATGCAACACATATTCACGATTGAAACTACATTCTTGTGAAGATCATCTATAGATATACTAAAAAAATCGATCAGTCATTATTCTCTATAGAATATTATATAGTATAGATATAAGTATTTCTGAATTTATTATTTTCTATAAGTCTTATACTTTTATTCGTTGATTATTTATTTTAACGTTCTATTGCAACCACATCGCATTAAAACTACTCTTTCCTAGAGAAATTACTTTCTGAAAAATAAGGTTCATCTACAACCAGCTATTCTTTAAAATGTGAAGTTCAATGAGAACATTTTTAATCAATATATTTTTATTAAGAGTTTCAACTAATCATACTCAGTTGTGGTGGAGTATCAGATTCTTGATCTAAGTAGTGGTTTATCGATTATCTATTAAAGTACTAGATGGGTCTATTTATAGTCTTGTGTCTAAAGGTATTAAATACCTACACTCAGTTGTAGATTCGTCTTATTATATGAGGACCTAAATAGTTAAATTCATCAAACTCATAGAGAGAGTAATTTCTATATTGGACCAGGGGATATTTATGCCCCTAACCACTCTAAACAGCCATGTTCTATATTTTTGTTTTTATTCACTGCTCATAATTTCATACTGAAGATAAACACTGATTACCTGCATAATACTCAATCAACATAAAAAGAAATAATTGTGAATGAATTGAAAAAGGTTGAAAATACACAATTTATCCTCCTCTTCTGTATATTTGTATATTTTTTCCTAACAATTGGTATCATATGAGGTCTTTTGAAAGAATATATAACAAGATAATAGTATAATATCATTACAAAGATGGAAATGGATTATCATAGAGAAGTAATTTCAATGTTTTGTGCTCATTATTTAAATGGAAAAAACTATGGATTTTGGAAATCATGAATTATTATAAATGTGAAGAATATGCTACTCAAAGATCATTTTTTAATGTTTGGGGCCAAATCCTCAAAATAACCTACTTCGTATGAAATGGGGTGAACCATTATAGTTACCTATAAAAAAACTGACAATGTAAGAAAAATGTGGTATGCAAAAGAAAAACTACAATATGATACATTTATACTGCATGATGTATAATATATCACTCATATTAAGGGAAGTATTACATAGATGAATAATAATATTATAGCCTTATGTGACCCTACCAAAGAAGAAGATCATGTGTTGAATGTACCACTACTGGAAATAAGATCTATACTAATGGTTTTGGGAAAACCATTGGTATAATTCACTTATAGGACCTATACCAATGGTTTGGAAAACAATATTGGTATATGTCACTAATTTGGACCTTTAACATTAGTTTTGGACAAACCATTTGTATAGGTCTTAAAATCAAAGAATCTATACCAAGGGTACTCAAAACCGTTGGTATAGGCATATACCAATGGATTTGAGAACCGTTTGTATATTTATATGTATTTTTTATGGAATCTTCTTACAGAGAACATTAAATAAATAAAAATTTAAAATATTTATGATAATAAATATATATATTTATGAAATTATGTTCAAAAAAGTCATGATAGTTTTGTGTTTAGGTCGTTCAATCATAAACTATAGGTATTGGGATCAAATCCATCCGAATGATTCATTTTTTAAGTACATAATACAATGGTTTTATGGAACCGTTGGTATAGATTATTCATATTACTTATACCAATGGTTTTGAAAACTGTTGTTATAGGGCTATACCAATGGTTCTGGGAAAATTGTTGGTATAGACCAATCCCCACTGCTTACCTGGCCACGGTTCTCCTAACTGTTGGTATAGGATATACAAACTGTTTGGAGGAATATGCCAACAGTTTCAAACAATTGGTATTGGGTATTTTTCTAATAGTTTACTAAGAGTACTACCTACTAAATGGAATGATATATCAGCTCAAATTCGATAATCATCACCTATCAAAAATTTGATAATGACCGAACTAGTTGGGACACTGATGATGTATGAAGAATAAATCCAAGATGAAGAAGAATATCATAATGGTATGGTGACAAAAAATTATACTACTCTAAATTTATCATCTTAGAATAAAATAAAAAATAATAAATAAATATTTCTGAGAAGAAAGTAATTCAGATAGATCTAACTCTGAAATGGAATTGGATCAATTATACGGAAAGTTTTTCATGTGTTATAAGAAGAAAAGAGGATTCAGAAAACCCTACAAAATGGATGAGAAAGGCTCTAGAGAAGTCATATTCTATGAATATAGGAAATTTAAAAATATAAGTCTTGATTTCCCCAATTAAAAGGTTGAAATAGAAAGTTAGAAAAGACACATAAGAAAAATGACGATTATGAACATAAAATAAGAAGACTAATAAAGGATACTTTAAGTGTTTCTAGAGACTCCATAAGATCATAAAAATATAATTCATAAAAGGATGAATAGAATCTGTAATAAAATAAGTGCTTCATGGGAGAATAATAAGATAAGGGAAAAACCAATTATTCAACTAATTCTAATTCTGATTCAAATTATTCAAATAATAAATTTTTTTCCTACTAAAAAATGCGAGAAGAAAAATACAACTCATTATTAAAGAAACACAAATATTTAAATAATATTCAAAAAATTTTAGGGGATATAGATTCCTTAATTAATAAACATCTAGAGTTAATTGATAGATTCAACTCATCTACAACAAACTGTTCTAATCAAGAAAACAAGAATAACGCATTAAAAGATGTTGTAGAATCTTATAAAAGTGATTCTATCTTCTCTAAAAAAGGTGTTAATATTATGAATGAGATTCTTGGTATAAATTTCATTATAAAGAAAATATTTGGTATCAGAAGTAAGTATCAAAAATCAAAACTTTATAAGAGTTATTTTGTTCCTGAATAAAAAAAAGTTAATTGTCATTTTTGTGGAATATAAGGAAATATAACAAAAATCTGTTATTTAATTAATCCTCAAATAAGTGTAATTAAAAAGGATTTTTTTTAATATATGATCTGATGAAAATGATATGAGTTATTGAAAAAAAATTATCTAGATTCCCAGATCCTTGCTAGCTAACACTACTGGACCCAAAAGAATATGTTTACCCAAACCAACTCTTGGTAAAATTTCCTTTTCAAGAAACAGGTCACAGAAAATGAAAAGATATAAAATATATGAACAATGTATTCTCTTTGATTGTGAGTAGAAACACATCAAACTTCAGTAAATATATTCAAATTTAAGGAGGTCTATTCAACTTTGGGGAACATTTCAATGAAAACACAATTGGTCTTGGAACTGTTGGTGATCCAAAAAAACTTTCAATCAACAAAGTAATGTATGTACAAGGGATAAAGTATAACCTGATAAGTATCTACCAACTCTATGATGATGGATATTATGTTTATTTTTCTAACAATTCTTTCTTTGTATTTAATGATAAACTACTTATGTTTAGAGAACCTTAAAATGATATTGTTTATACTTTTTATGTATATTCCTTGTGTAAATTGAAAGTGGTTTTATAAAATTGATAATATAAATGTGTCTTAGATATGAAATATGACGCTCGGTCATTATAATATATATTCATTACATAAATAATCTATGGAATAGTTAGTTTATGATTTACCGTTTCATAAGTATGATAGTGAAAGATTTTTTGATGCATGCCAAATTGGAAAGAAACACAAATCATTCATCAAATCTGTTAACAAAATTCCAACATCAAAACCTCTAGAAAATATCCATATGGATCTTTTTATACTTTCATGAATATCATTTTTGGTTGGAAAATTATTTGTAAAATATTAAGTATATTATTACTCTAGATTTACATGGATTTATATTATAAACTCAAAAGTAAATATTTTACTATTTTTGAATGTTTCTCTAAAATTATTAAAAATGAAAAAGGTTTTAAGATAATTTCATTAAGAAGTGATCGTGGTGGAGAAATATGGAATTAGGAATTAAATTCCTTTTATTAAAATCATGGTTTCAAAAACACCTTTTATGCTCCAAGAATACCTCAGTAAAATAGAATTGTTGAAACAAGAAACAGAACTATTCATGAATTTTCTAAGAATATGATGAATGAATATAGTCTACCTTCCTACTTATGTGAAGAGGATATAAGAACAACCTGTTATATCATGAATAGAGTTTTAATTCATCCTATTATCCAAAATATACCTTATGAACATTCGAATAATATAATCTAAAAGGTTAATTACTTTAATGTTTTTGGATGTAAGGTGTATATCCTTAACACCAAGGATAATATTGGTATGTTTGATCCAAAAGATGGTGAAGGAATGTTTTTAGGATATTCTACTACCTCTAAAGCCTATATAATTTTTAATAAAAATGCAAGGATTATTGATGTATTGGTTAATGTGATAGTTTATGAAACATTACATATAATTAAAGTGAATTATCAAACTAATAAAATTACTAACTCATCTGACAACATTAGACTTTAAAACATGAAAAATGATTTCGAAAATAACATTAACAAAATTTAGTCCAGTTCTGAAGAACATGATACTGATGAATATAAATTTTTTTACTTAGATATTCTCGAACACTAAATAATCATCCTTTAGAGACCATGATAGGAGACCAAGACACAGGAATAATGACCTGAAGAAATACAGGAAACCTAGTTGAATTCATTACCTTTGTATCTCAATTAGAACCTAAATCTTTTGAAGAAGCCTTAGAATATTAGATTTTGATGTTTCCATTGCATGATGATCTAAAACAATTAAAAAGGAATTTTGTTTTTGAATTAATTGAAAGGCCTTCAAATTATCCAGTTATAGGAACTATTGGGTCATTAGAAATAAACAAGATGATCAAGGAATTATAACTAGAAACAAAGATAGATTAGTATCTAATGGATATAATTAGGAAGAAGGTATAGATTTTGATGAAACCATTGTCACTATAGTGATATTAGATGTAATTATAATTTTTTTATCTTATGCATATCATATGAACTAAAAATTATATCACATGGATGTGAAATATGATTTTTTAAATGAATATTTATTATAGTAAGTTTATGTTTAACAATATCCTGGGTTAGAAAACTCTCAAAAACCATATTCTGTTTTTAAATATACTAAATATTTATATGGACTAAAAAAAGAAGCTAAACCTTAGTATGAAATATTAAGTTCATTACTTTTTAAAATTGAATTTACTGCATGAATTCAAGATCCAACCCTTTTAAAATGTATTTGTTTTAATATATTATTAGTTCAAATCTATGTTGATGAGGTTACTTCTAGTCCAACAAATAGAAATCATTATAATGATTTTTTATAATTTATGAAAAAAGAATTTGAAATGTGTATGATGAGATAATTGAGATTACTTTTAAGATGTCAAAATTATCAAAGATATTATGGAAATATTTTAAACCAAATTAAATATATTTTTGATTTATTGAAAAACATCAGTCATGTGAACAAAAAACACATATCAAAGACCCATGTTTACCAATATTAAACATGACTTGGATAAACCTGTAAAACTAGTGGAAAAAAGTTATATATAGGTATGATTGGTATTTTATTATATCTTACTTCTAGAAGACCTTATATTATGTTTTCTAGATGTTTATATTCTATATTTCAATCAAATCTTAAATAATATTAACTTATTATTGTCAAAAGGATATTTGGATATTTAAAGGTACTATTGTTCAACATTTTATTTATCCAAAAACTTCTTATTTTAAATTAATATCATAGATAGATGCAAATTTTGGAGGTGGTAGATTAGATATAAAAATTACCTCAGGAACCTATCACTTTTTAGGAAAATATTTAGTAACATGGTCACATATGAAACAATACTCAGTTCCTTATCAATAGCCACGGCAGAATATGTATTCACAAATAGATTTTTTGTATAAGTATTGTTGATAAAAAACACAATAATGGACTTTGGATTTTATTTTAATAGTTACCCTATTTTATGTTATAATACAAGAGCAATAAATATTTCAAAAAAATCCAATAAGTCATTCATGAACTATGAAAAATTATTTTAGGCATCATTTTCTAAGATATCATGTTCTTAAAAAGGAAATATCTTTAAATTTTGTAAATAATGAGTATGAACAAAAAGATATATTTACTAACCCACTTTCGATTGTATGTTTTTATATTACTAATGGGGGGGTTATGTTTATTTAATTTTAAAATAAATATTAATATTTTTATAATATTTTAATTTATTATATTCTTTATTTATTCGAGATTATTGAGGTTAAAATTAGTAACAGATTACTTTAAATATGATTTTTTAAATATTTTTTCCCGCTATATGTTTTTGTTAATTTATTTTATCCTAAATTTAATTGGGCAGCATGTTTGAATTTTTTAATTATTATCATATGAAATGACATGGGAATCAAGGGACTGTTTGAATAATTTTGAATACCTAACATTTTCATCTATCAAACCCTTCTTGAATACCAAAACCCTCATTTACCATCATCTACCTTCGTTTAACCGCGTTGTCTTACAAAAACCTAGAAATCCAAACCCTTGGAGATTTAGATTGTACGAAATGAAGAAAATTAAGAGAAACAAAGAAGGTGAATCCAACAAATCAACGAATCATAATGTTTCTAGAAGATTGAATCTATAGGGAAAATTATTTGATATCGAATGGATTTATCAGAAAAATCTGTTCCTGATCTTTTTTTAAGGATTGGTATCTTTGTTCAATTGGAAAAACACAGATTTCCTATATGAGGTAGAACTAAAATATTTCTATAATAGTGTTCACTTTTTTTTAGTGAATCTAAAAATATAGTTTTTTCGTGAATAGTAGAGAATGAATTTTCAATTTCTTCGACTAAAAATCCTCAAATTTGGAACTATCTTCATGTGGGAGTTTTTGATTTCAATATAAGTGCTATCAGAGGTAAGTACAATAATACTGAATATGTTATCTCTTTTCTTTTTGGTTCAGAAAACATTAGAATAATGTTTTTCAAGTATATTGTGGTAGACCAGAAAATATTAGTTATCTTTATTAAAATAGAAATTGCTCCTAGAATGGTCGAGATGGAGATGATTCTATATCCAGACATGTATATCATGTTTTTGAGAAAACTTATTGTCCTTTTTTTGAAGAAGTTCTTCTCCCCCATGAGAACCCTGCAAGATTAAGTATTTAGTCCAATCACCCATTCTAAATCCAAGGAGATGTTTTTGTCTCTTTCCTATTATAAATACACTTTCTTTGAAAAAATGGACAAGAGATCAGAGGTTTGATATTTTCGAAGATTATATGGAATGAATGAGGCTTGGGGGTCTAATAAAAATGTGCCATCATGGCCTCAGATTATATGAAACATCACACTTCTTTCGTGGTCATCTTATAATACAAAAAAATCCCATGTAAGATCCAGGCACATTCTAGGAATATTGGTTGTTGAAATCCCTCACGTGGTTTTCCAGACAATTCCCATATTTGGATCTACTAGATGATGTATGTGCATGTTTAGGTGTCCATTTTGATGAACCAGTGTGTTGATATGATGATTCACGGTGGAGGGAGAATGTAATTTTCTATTTATTTTATGCCTATACTGATGCATCCTAGAGGATTGAAAACTGCATTTTCTTAACCTCTTTTCATCTAGGAAGCCTTCCCTGGTTTGTGGGTTGGGGGGATGTCAACTCAATTGTTGACCCATCTGAGAAATGGGGTTGTCATTTTTATGTTACTTGTGGCATATAAGACATCCACGAATTCAATTCTATTGCGGTTCTACTGGAAATGAGCTTCATCAGCAGCAATTTTACATGGTGCAACAACCATAGAGGCACCATCCATATCTAGAGTGTCCTAGATAGGTTTATTTAAAACCTTCAAGGCATGGATTCATTTTCTTAGGAATCAGCCACTCATTTATCTTATTCCATTTCTAATAACACTCCAATATTTGTGGATCTTCAAAGGGAGCCTTCTAAAGGTAAGTCCATCTTTTATTCTAGTAATTTTCATAGGATGTAGGGTTTTATGCAGATCGTAAAGAACTCATGGGAGAAAGAGGAAGCTGGGAGGTCATGGTTTGGCCTTGAAAATTGGCTGAAATGTTTCAAAAATTATTTCTAAGCATGGTTAATCAAGAGACACCAGGATGACATAGGATTGGATAGAATCCAATTAGATACTGATTTGTTGGATGAGGAGATAAAATCTAATGAGAATAAGGGAATGTTTTCTATTATTTGTAATAAAAGATTTTTTCTAAATTCTAATCTTCTTGAAATCAAAAGGTCTTATAGGAAAAGGTCCTAGGTTCTATGTATTAAGGAGTGGTATTGGAATATTTCATTCTTTCATGCATGTTTGAAGGAAATGAATAGCATGATACTTAACCTCAAAATCGGTAATGGGGTGTTTACTTCTGATGTGGGGGTCGCTAGTCGTATGGCTCTGGATCCCTTTGAAAACGTTCTGGGTGGTGGGTGGTCCTCCAAAGATGAGAATCAACACACTATATAGGGGTTTTATTCTTTCTTGGGATGCATTCTAAAACTGATGGAGGATGTGTGATAATATTCATTTGAGGGAAACACTGTCTACAGAAGAAATCAAATACTCGGTATTTATGATGTCCCAAGATAGTGCTTCTATACCATATGGGTTCCTAGGATAAATTTATGTGGGTTCTTGGGATATTGTATGTCCTCGGGTGGTGGAGGCCATCTAGGATTTCTTCTGTGGTGGTTCCCTCAACAGAATCATTTACGCCTCCATGGTGGTTCTTATCCCTAAAATCAAGGATCCCTCTTCCTCAATCATTATAGGACTATATGTATATGTAATATGTCCTACATGATCTTGGATATCCTCATATCATGAAGGAATCATTTTATAATTCTGAGGCTGGTTTTAATTGATAAATATGGTTTTCTCTATGGTTGAATCATCTAAGGGGTAGTGGGCATTGCGAATGAGATGGTCAAGGATATTAACAATAAATCAATGGGATCAAGAGTCATTTTTCATGTGGATATGGACAATTATTACGATACCATGGAATGAGGCTTCATTATGGAGGTGATGAAGAATACGGGCTTCGAGGAATAGTTTTGTGACCTCTTTTTCTGGTGTTATTCTTCTCCATGGCTATCAATTTACATCATGTGGAGGGTTTTTGGTTTCTTCAAGATGATCCATGGTGTTGAAAAAGGAGATATTTTATTTCCTAACCTATATATTCATTCCTAATATGCACTCTCTTGGAACATACTCTGGGGGATGGAGGAAGGTAGATTGTCTCCATTTATTTCTCTATGTGTCCTAGAAGGCATTTATCACCTCATGTTCCCCAACGATATCCTATTGTTCATGAATGTGATGAGGTGATCTCTGGTTGGCTTCATAAAGATCAAGATCACATACAAATTCTTGAGTAAACAAGGTATCAACTATTCCAAGAGACATTTTTTAATATCTAACAAATACACGCGTAATTGTTGTAGAGACATTCATGAAATTCTAGGATGTCAAAAGTAGCAATTTCCGATGATTTATCTTGGTATTCTATTATCCTATGGACGGATCAATGACAACTTCTTTGCTGATGTCATGAGCATATTTCAAGGAGGAATAATCAACTAAATGAGTATTTTTCTTTCATTTTTGGGGGATATTCACACTGATCAACAATGTTCTCACGTCCATTAACATGCACATATTATCGATCATCAAACCACCGATGGGAGTAATTTCAAGGATAGAGAAAATTTGTGCTTTTTTTCTTTGGTATCCCAACCAAGAAGGGTGGTTTCATTGGGCCTCCTGGAGACGTTTGGAGAGTCCTTTCAATGAGGGTGGGGTGGGATCCCATAACATTTACAGTACCATGCAGGGGTTACATGTGCGATTGGCATGGGAGGTTATTGTGGGGGGTGTCCTTATAGGATTCATTCTTTAGAGAAGATATAGAATGGATAGCAGTTCCATGGAGATCCACAGGTCTCGTCTCTTTATCCTCGCCAAATGCATGCACTCCCATTATGAGGTTCTCCAGGGGGAATCCGGGAGGATTATTGGTAGACGTGACACTAACTTTGGGATGGAGAACTGGGTAGGTGAATGGATTTTCTTCCATGGATATCTCATTCTCACAGTCTCCTTTAAGTAGGAATTTGGATTTATCTCCTTTATTTAGGCTATACTCTATCTGGACCAGAGGGATATCATTGATATCATTATATTGCACAATGAGGCGGATAGATGCTATTTCACATGGTCGGACTTGGGAAAGATTTCTATATGGGATTATAAAATGTTACAGCTTGCTGACGGGGCCCTATATGAGTGGTCATTAAGGATCTTTTTCAAAGAGTTGCCGAAAAAATGAACATTCTCATTTGGACGATAAATAATTTATCTCTGCTGAAGGATGATAGTATTTAATGAAAAGGCATATCATTGGCTTCCTACTACTTTTGCTGTGAGCACCTGCGGATGGAGACAACACTGCACCTCTTCTTCTATAGCGATTGGCCAGATTTCCTTTGTTCCATGTTTTCCACTCACTCTGGTTCTTTTATCCCACATAATTCCTTCTATGATTTTATGACCTCTTGGTTACACGAGGATGAGGTCAATAAGATATACATCAAGATTTATGATATTATTCGTTTTTCCATCTTTTGGAATCTTTGGGGGGAAGGCAAGAAACATGGTTAGAATGGGTGCTCACCCTTTGTTTAGGAACCTTCAGATGAGAATGAAGGTGATAAATTTTGAGTTTGGTTCAATTATCAATTATGGAAAGGCTTCTCTCATGTTCTGTAACTTCTTCAATAATCCATTCATGCTCGATGAATTGGGAGGGTGGGTGTTTGATGGTTCCATTGGATTCCCCCCATGCATGGGTAAAAAATAAATTTGGATTGTTCATGAAAGAATACAACCATGAGAGGTGGGGGCGGGTTATCCTTCACAAATCGTGTAGCTCGGTACTAGTGGAGTTCAATGCCTTCTTCATGTTGGGCAACACTCTGGGGGAAGAAATGAGGGCTCTACTCATGGGGCTCACTGTTTGCAGGAGGATGGGACTGTAGGTGGATGAAATTGAATCTAATTAGGAGGAATTGGTTAAGATGATCAAGGGAACATGTGAGGTTCCTTGGAACATGAGCTACTGTGTCATAATATGCTCTTTAGATATAGGACAGGGCCAATTTTCCCATCATATTTGAATGGAATCCAATTATTCTATGGATGCACTCGCTTTCTTAGGGAGTTCGGAGGAGCCACTTTTTTTTATGATGGTTTAGGGTATCTTCCCATGGTTTGTATAATTTTTTCCAAGGGGATTCCCTTAGCTTACACCACATATAGCCTCATTAAGGGCTCTCTGTGCTCCTGTTGTATGCTGGTGGCCACATCCATCCTTCCATTTTAATAACAAATAATGATTTACTCAATGATGAATTTTCCAAGGTATATGTTCATATATTCTGGTTATACTGTCAACCAGATGATCGAATGATTTTTTATAATTTTGGAAACATAATATCAAAAAAAATTGGAATGGAATTATTAGTTTAATAGACTCACGAATAAATTTCATCATAAAAATTTAATAAATGTTGTAACCTTAGGGAAGTTTTGTTTTTATAGGATTATTGTAAATGGAAAACTCTTACCGGTTGGTGCAGTTAATGAACAAAGATCAGGATATTTTTCCATTTGTGAGAAAATTGAAACTGTGAGTAAAATAATTGGTGAAGACCGAGGTGAAGGACTTCTAAAGAAAGTAAAAGAAAATTGAGATTTAATGAATAAGAATAAGAAAAATAATATGTTTAAGAATAATTAGTTGTATAAAAATTAAAATGGTAGATCCACCTACAGAAGAACCAGTGTTGGATTTCTGTGAGGCTACCAGGTCAGTAAATTTAGAAGAAACTTTTTTGGAGGAAGATCAACCGGTTGAAATCCATATAATAGATCTATATATTGTAGATCTCAATGCTATTTCGGAGGAAGAACATGTTATTAATAAAGATATATAGTTGACCAAATCTAAAAATGTGGATATTGGAAGTGATGATAATTTACATTTCACTATTTTTTATCATTTGGATGAGAGACTCGAATGTGTAATGGGAGACAAAAAAGAAGTTGTTTATATTGTGTCTTTTTCAAGTGAAAAATCAATTTAGAAACAAGTGGAAAAGTATCTCTAAAATTCTCCTTCGTGATCCGTAAAAATTGTGGTTGGTTTCCAGTCACAAAATATAGATGAAGGGAAATATGATTCCCTACCAAATCTGGTTTAGGATCATATAATGAAGTTTAATATGTATCAAGAAGTGAATGTAAATCTTCATAATGATCTAAATGTTTCAATGATAAAGATAAAAGATCTTAATGAAAATTCTGTTTCTAAAAATAAATTTGATGCCTTCTTGAGAGAGAATATATTTTATGTTAGAAAGATAAAGTATGATGTTTTTTTTAATTTAGACTATGGTGTTATAAATTTGTTTTTCAGGAGTCCATTTGAATCAATCAAGAGTATGTTTGGTCAAACCTGTACATCTACCTATGCTCCTACTACCAGTCCAGATCTGATTCAATGATTTTTGGTAGTCACATCTGTCATGGTAGATATGAATGATCGTATTTGAAATCTCTAGTGAAATAGTTCTCCTATATCAAATCTATTAGAAAATAAACAAAATTTACTTTACAAATTGACATATAATGAATATGGTAAAATATTTATACTGAAAAAATTCACAGAAAATTTAACTAGTTTAGGAAGTAAGAGGAATGTTTGCAGGAATTTTTGAAAGTCAATCTAGTTTAGAATTTTTATAGCAATCATGATTCCAATTTTTTGATTATGCAAGTGGGATAGTCTAATAAATAAGTTGTGGTTATAGATGAAATAGTTGAAATATATGTTTGTATCTGCTCAAAATCTGTAGAATATTAAATAAACCAACTTTAACCCAATATTTTGTGCCTTAACCATTTCAGTTGACTAAAATTTCTTCCTAGTCATACATATTATTTTATTTGTACAATTTTTCACCAAAAAATAACTTTATTTTTATATTTTTCTGTGCTATTTCATATTAATTTATGTTTATATCTCGAGACATAAAACCAATCTTTTTTATTTAAATTTTTTTATAACATTTCTTAAAAAATTATAAAAAATTAAACATGTTTTATTCATTCTCAACACATTGTTTTTTATCCCACAAAAAGGGGGATAAATTTAGATAAACACAAAAATTTATTACATATATTATTGTTCAAATAATTATGTAAAATCAAATATGGAAGTAATTTCTTTTAATTATTTACAAAATTCTAAATTTGATTCTTTGTATTATGGGTTTTGGGATCATCAGAATGGGGGAAATTATTTGGCATGTATTGTATCAAAAATTATATATAAACATTATTGATTTTGGTGCTAAAAATACCCTTGTTTTTTAAAAATGATATTACTTTATGTATATTTCATGAAATTAATATTCGTTATATTCCATATTTTTTTAATTGTATTGAATCTTATTATTCAAGTGGAATATTAATCATAGTTTTTGGAATGATCTTAAGAATATTATAGAAACATTGTTCATACATTATGGTTAAGAACATAATATAAGGAACAAAACGAAAGTTTCTATTTAAAATTATGCTGAAATATGAGCGTGTATGGTTAATCCACCCTTCATTGATAGAAATGTATGGATAAAATAAACCCTCGTTTGGATGAAACCCTAAGTTTGAAAAGGAGGAAAATTATGGTTATAGAACCCTATGTAATTATGGAACCTTATCATTGAGAATAAAACGTATAAATCATCAACCATACTATTATGATTAAGTTAATATTGTTAACCTTATGTTCGAAGATTGAACACAACCTAGTTGAAAATTACATTAGATATTTTTTCATTTTCTTATGAAACCTTCTGTTTTAGATTTCATTATTGGATATTTGAATTAAAATTTTTATCGGAAATTCTAATGAAGGTCATATAATTTGAACGAAGAAGACACATTGAGGCATGTATTAGGCCATATGATGCAACACATTTCAGAATTTAAACAGCATTCTTGACAGGATATTTTATAGATCTACTGCAAATAATCGATCAAACATTATTTTCTACAGCAGAAGATATATTGGAGGTATACATATTTTTGAATTTAGTATTTGATGTAAGTATTTTTCTACTATTATTTGAAATTTATATTTCAACGATCTATAGAAACCAAATCTCATTTGAAATACTCTTTCTTGAAGAACATAATTTATAAAGAATAATATTCATCTACCTTTAGTTTATCATTCAAATGTGAAGTTCGATGATAACCTTTTTAATAAATATCATTTTATTGAGATTTTCAAATTCTCATACTCAGTTGTAGTTGACTATCAACACATTGATCTAGGATGTGGTTTATCTATTCTCTGTTAAAGAACCAAAGGGATCTGTTTTTAGTCTTGTTTTTAAAGGTTTCAATTTCCTGCACTCAGTTTTGGATTGGTATTTTGATATAAAGACCTAACTGGTGAAATTCACCAAAATAATAGAGAGAGTAATTGGTGGAATGGACTACTGAATCTTTATTCCATGAACCACAATAAAAATTCATTTTCTCTACTTCTGTTTTTATCCACTGCTCATAGTTTCATACATAAGAAAAACACTACTTACCGACCTAATAATCAGTTGACATCAAAAGGACAAATTGGGAAATATATTAAAAGGGTTGAAAAGGGTTGAAAAGACACAATTCGCCCCCTCTTGTATATATTTGTATATTTGAAACTAACAATGTGGTATCTATTTTTTATAAGTGATATCTAGGGTTTATATAAAAAATATAATGACACTTTTAGCTTGATATTACTTGGATAACATTGTGGTATTTTTTGGGTGTTTAATAGCATGATGTTATATGTTGTAAAGATTTCACATTGATATTTAATGAACAATTTTGTTTCATCAAAACATGAAGTGTGTTCCCCATATTAATGTGTGTAATGTTGATCACTATTAATACGGTGGTGTGGATCATTGGTGTTTTGTAGTTGTGTTGATAATTTCATTATGTGGTGATAGAGGAATATTGGTATGATTTATCTTTTTTTGATATTTAAATGGGTGATGGTGGAGGTCCACTGATTGTGGTCATAGTTTGTTGGTTATACCACTCATTTAGAGGATTTCATCCCTTAGGGATGTTTTAAATTAGTATAAGGCAAATAAGGATATTTTAAAAACTATATACATGTTGTATAATCTAATATTTTAGAAGAAAATGTTAGATGATAGAGAGTTTCATAAATATAGATGACAATACATTGCAATTTATCATGTTTTCGAGTTTTTTAGACCACCATATGATATTGGGACACAAGCTATGTATATATAGTATGTTGGGGCCAATGATCTAGATAGGGTAGAGTATAGGGTCATTATACCATAGGTTTTAAAAGGAAATTGAGTCAATTTATGGTAAAGGGTTTAAAATAACCCAGTTCTTGTGATAAGATTCAAGTAAATGAATTTTCTACATTTTTTAAGATTCATGATGGTGATTCCATTTAACACATAATTTCTTGAAAGAATGATAAATCTTCTGATATGATAGACTATAGATTCATCCTTACAAACTGACAATGGATGTGGTGCATATGGATTACTCAAGGATAGTCAATCATGATAGGTATTGATTGTATGTTGTGTTTTGGATACATTTTCTAACTATCTTCAAATACTGATCAATATATGGATAGTTGTAAGGGACACTATTCATGGTGGAAAATTTAGTTTTTACCCTGTGTAATGGATAATTAGGATGTTCTCAAAATTAATGTCTATTGGAATAACTAAATGTAATTTTTCATAACCATGATCATAATTGATATTGGACTGTAGGAGTATATTCTGGTTATATTTTTAAAGACGAGTCGTGTGGTTCATTAGTGTTAGGATGATAACTTATCATAGATATAAGTGTTGTATACAGGTGGTCAGCCTATGATAGACCATATTTATTAATATATGGTTGAAATGAAATTATAAAAGTTTATATTTAATTTCAACTGAATATTTGACCTTTTGTTGATGTTTTTGAATGTTTCATCTATAGACTTTTTTATTATTATGATCACTTTTACTGATATGTAATAGTCTCCCTTATTTCAACACATATATCATTTATTCTAGTTTGAATCAATTTTCACACATTCAGGAATTCTATAGGTTTAGAGTCACTATTACATATTTAGAATCGAGTGATCCTATAAAGGATTTTAAAAGATATATAAGATAAATAATAATTATTTATTTATTATGTGGTAAGGTAAAGTCTTAAGAAATGTGTTCAGAAACATCAAAATATAGAAAATAGGATGGATATTGTGGTGTGTTCCAGACTATAATAAGAACAGAATAATTTCCAAGTAGATGGTGGGAGTAAGATGGTCTGAGGGGTGTGTATTTCTATTTAAAAATTAATATTAAATAAGGTAATGGAAATTAAAATAATAGATAAACTAAAATAAATTACAAAAAATGGGAGAGATTCAAAAAAATAAGTGAAGTATAAAAAAAATAATTAAGTGAGATATTAATGTATGAGTAAAGATATTATGCAAATGAAATGAATAATTATTAAATGTTAAATTGAATAGAAATTATTTAGTCCAACAGTAATTGATCAAGAATGTAAATTAACAGCAATACAAACAAATTATCAAGGAAGTTCAACAATATATAAATTAGGATTCACTATGTCTCCCATATCAATGTCTGTAATGTTTTTTTCTTATAATTACCTTAACTCTAGTGGTATCCATGAAGAAAAAATATAATACAGATACTTAGTTATTGAATTTACCATGAAACATGTAATGAGATACCTTGGTTTTAACATTTTTATAATAACCTAATGAAAATTATCCCTTGATTTTTCTGTTTAACAAGAAACCTAAAAAATCTAAAAAGGAAAATATTCTAATATAAAAATACATAGAATAAAATATATATAATTTATTGAGATATGGAGAAATGATAATTTAAATACTGATAGAGGAAAATATTTTCTACCACTGAATTATAAAATAGGTATTACAATTATATTATTATAAAAAGAAATTTTACAACTAAATATTAGTTCAGATTTATACAAATTGTTTTTGTTTATTATTATATATTTATAAGCCTCCAACTGATGGTGTTAATAATATCATATGGTCCATGGCTATATCATGATGATAAAAAAGTTAAAGGGATCCAATGAATATCATATTTAATGCATTTCATGATTTTCTGACATAGAAACTCCACCTAGCTAACTACTTCCATCAGATCACTATTGAAATTGTGGTAAAATTCATCAATGTGGCATAATACCAAAAGGTAGCTAATGAACTGACTGAAGAACATGTTTCTATTTATAGTTTCCCAAAAAATCTTGGGTTAATCTATTATGTATTCAGTGATCCTCTTGTTTCTATGGTTCCTCTTGTTCAATGCTTTAGGTGTGCAGGTAGTCTTATATTTTCAAGCTACTACAAAAAGATTATGTAGACTTATAAGAAGTAATTCAATGATTTTTTAAATGTTTTTATATGATTTATAATTTATCGATAAGTAATCGAAACAAATATCAGAAAAAAAGATAAAATTAACTTCTTAGAACACTATAAGGTGTTTATGATCAATAAATCATTTCTAAGGAAATATGGAGAACACTATTTCCCCTTATTATATTCACTAAAATATGAAATAATAAGGGATATGAATTGATATTTGAATAAATGTTTCCCATATATATTCAAATACAACATAAAACCAATTTACATTATTAAGAATTTCTCCCCCAATTTTATAGATATTAAAATAAAAAAAATTATAAATAGAGAAAAGATACCAAAAATTTATAATAAATTTCCAAGCAATTAAATAAAATTCTCCCCAACATTTTTAATTTATTTCTCCATATAATTTCTCCCCCAAATGTCATCCCCTTTTCAATTTTAAAAATTACTAACCATTATGTTAGATAAATAAACATTAATATATAGCTATTTATAAAAAAAATAGATAAAATGAAGATGAGAAAAATACATAGCTCATGAAAGTTTCTTTTAAAGATAAAAATAAATCATAAAAACCAAGATTAAAAGTATTTTAAATATGATTAATATTTTTATAAAATAATATATTTCCACAATAACAATATTGAACATTTAAAAGGTATATCTCCCTATAAATTAATTCTTTAAATACAAACAACTAAACAAAATAAAAATCATTATGTAAATAAAAAATTATAAAAAATTAAAAAAAACAATTTATTATTGTAAAATAATTAATTTTAATAGTAATTTGAATTTCTAATCCATAAATAAGTTTATGTGATAATATATGAATAATACAAAGATTATTCCCTATGAGTCCTGAATGAGGAATGTGGTAAAGTTCCACAACTCTGGCCTATGGTGAAGATCAGATTATGATCATAACCTTCCATTTTTGATGTTAACACTTTTTGGAGAATCTATGAAAAAATACACTTTTTTAATCTAGATATTAATTCATTAACAAAAAATATTATAATCACTTATATTTTCGAAACATTGTGTAATATTTGAAAGTAATTCATTGTTTAAGAGAATTTTTGATGAATTCAATATTTAAATTAATTTAAAATAAATTAAATAGATAACATATTTTAAAACAAAATCAAAATTTAAGATAACATTAAATTTTATGTCAAGATAAAATTAAAATGTATTCTTATTTTATTGAAATTCTATAAACTAATTTTATTTATATGATGAATTTTAAAAATAATCTAAATAAAACAATTAAAGAAGACAAACATCATTTGAGTTCCATTTTTTTCTCCAATGAAAATAGATAAAATTTTAATTTTTGATAATAAAATGGTGACTCATGAAGAAGAGTTAGATTGATAAATCCTTTAGTATGATAATACATTGGGAGAAACTATCAACTAAAATAATTTAACCCATGATTTTACTAATGAAAATTAATAGATCATACATAACAAGAGATAAATACATGAATATGAAAACTAATATTCAATGCTAAGAAACACCACAGAAATTTTTTCTTAAATATGGTAAGAGCTTCAGGATAATATGAAATAAATTTTATAAGTGATTGATTTCAATGGAAAAAATAAAATATTTAGAACAACTAAAATAGATAAATGGTGAAATAGTAAAGAGAAAGATATATTTATAATTTCAATATATAATTACAAGAATATAAAGCACATAATTGCAGCACCCTCAGTTTCAGGTTTGTAGCCATTTTATATTCCTTTTTTCTTGTTTAATTTTCTTTGGATGAGTTTGGACGAGGTAGGTAGAGTTTGGAATGGTTCTGAATAATTTTTGTGGATTTTCTAAGGATGAACGGTTTCAGCATGGTTACAGAAAACATTGTGGTTTCTCCAGGAAACAGAGCAGGGAGGAGATAGTAGACTTTTCTTGGCTTGCACACAGTTTTCCAAACTGTGCGAGTAAACCATGTTGACACCTTCTCTTGAGATAGTGGTGGGTGCACAGTTAGCGCACATTTTTCCAACTTGTGTAGACTAACTATGTGAACACTTAAAGATAGAGTTTATAAATCCAGGCACCCTCAATCTTATCATATTTCACTCAAAACACTCTCCCACTTGAACCTCACTTGGGATTTTTGGTTCTGAAATGTTTGATGTTCTCTTCCACACGATTTGGAAGAAAATATAAGGGTTTATATAGTTTATTTAAGTCATTTCTTCTTGGGTAAGTCTCCTCTCATGGTTATTTGTGGTTTCCTCTAGATCTACATCTTCATATCCCTTGATTTTTAGATCTTCACTTGTTGTATATAGATATAGGGTTGGGGTTTATTTGGGTGATTATTTTATATCTTTTCGGTGTTAGAGAGGGGGTCTAGAATGGTTTCGGTGGTTTATTCACCAGATTGGGTTGTCGTTGCTTGTGGGTTGAATTCACCGTAACCCAAAATAATGGTGGCTTCTCTCTCAACTCTAATAGGTTAGAATTAGTGCACTTTTTTTAAATTAATTTGTTTCCCTTAAAATTAAATATGATAATTATGTGTGAATGTTTCTAGAAACCCATTTGGTGATGATTTGGGGATTTTGGGAAAAATTAGTTATTGTTGAAAAATGGGGTTTGTTGTGTGATTTTAAACTGTTGGTTTTAAAATCGATAGTGGCTGATTATGAAATATGTTTTTTAAAACATAGTTTCAATAAATAATTTTTCTTGAAATGTGGCTAGGCATGGAAAAAATTTTAATGGTTGTTTTCAATAAATGTGTGATTTACTGAAGTTAATTGGCATGTGTTGGAAATGAATATTTTCTTATTATATGGCGTTGGTGATTTGTGATTATTGGTTGATTAAGGGTTAGGGATTGTGTGTAAGTGGGAAAAAAATTTAACTATAACATTTGTTGGATAGTGGTCCGAAGAACCACCATTAGGGATAGTGGACGAGAAGCACCATTAGTTTATAATTAGGTTAATGGGATAGGCAGAAGTCTCACTGTAATGTTTTCTTTATTGTGTGTTGTTTTGAAAATATAGAATCTGTTTTTCTAATGCACGTTGGTGATATGGCTTATGGAATAGTTGTAGCATTCCTTTGTTTGTCATGGCTTGGTAAGGGTATGTTTCGCATGCTGTAAGTTTTTGCACAATTGGATGTTTACATAAACTATTTTCTCTAAATGTTCTAATGGTTCTTTTCTTGTGGAATGTGTAGGGAAGTCATTTGGGGAAAACCTACTGACTATTTTTACTCACCCCCTGCTTTGGGACAATGGTGCTTTTGTAGATGTTGTATTTTAGGACACAATTAAAGGTCAATCATCACATTGGTAGGGGTTCAAGGGAAATCTTGGGAGATGTTTTTGTTCTTGGAGCATGGAGTTTGGTTTGGAGCTGTAGAGTGTCTCTGGGTTTACTTTGAGTATGGTTTTATTCTTCAAGATGGTACTCTGATATTTTTTGGTGTGTTTGGTTGTATTGTTTCCTGGGAATTCTTTTGGAAATGTTGGTTGTATTATGTTGATGTATGGGTTTGGTTTTTTTGTTGTCATGTATCCAATCATTTATTCTTAGTGGACTGTTTTCTTGGTTGGTTGTATGTCAAGGTAAAATTGATATCAAATTTATTCACAAATCCCTCAACATTGTTTCTAGCCCTTGGCATCTTGGGAACATCGCTTAAGGCCATGTTTGATTCATATGACCTCTCAATCACATGAGATGTGTCATGATGTTACAAGTGGTATTAGTTTTTTCGGTATTTCTCTTTCAATTGAGAAAAGTTGTGAGGACCTTTGTGTTGATTGTTGGTCTTGGTGTTGTCCTTCGTTCTTGGCCTATTCCTTGAGATTTCATGGTAAAATGTTGAAGGATTGTTTGAACATGGAATGTATAACATAAAACGACATAGCTAACCATTTTATTTTGAGCTACAAGTTACTAGGGAGTTGGTTACATAACTGTTTTTGAGACACTTATAGGCATTTTATATCTCATTGTTGTGGGTGTAGCCAATTATATGAGCATAAAATTAATATAAAAAATTACATCTCTCTAAGATGCATATTTCATGCGGATATAATGATCTATGTTGTGATATGAATATCATGACTTCTGAAAATCTAGAAATTTTTTTAAATGTGAAGACATAGAAAATAGAATAGTTTTGGTGTTTTGAAAATGGGCTGAGATTCAAAACATGGTGGATTTTATACAAAAATGGTGCAATATAGGAAATGTAAAATTATAGAAATCCTAGTTTTGATATTGTCTATGTAATTGAAATTGTACTTGTAATCCATTAGATTATAGGGAGTGAGACTTATGGTGATTCTTGAATTGATAAATATCGAACCGTGTCTACATCAGAGAGACCAATCAGAGGAAGCTGAAAAAAATGTGGTTCCACTTGAGCCCCAGGTGAACGATCAGTTGGCTCAATGCATCATTCAGGATTTTTATACGGTTAATTTAAGGATGAAACCATATACACCTTTTTCGATATCTACCAAGGTCAGAAATCCATGTAATTGAAGTATGATAGTCTTCCTGAGAGGAGATGTCAACCCTAACACTGAGAGAAAGATTAAGACAGAAACCATTTCTCAATAACATGGAACACATCAGAACCAAACCACAGTATTGTTAAAACATCCTCCGAAAACCAAGTGCATGCCTGGTGGTTTTTAGTGTGGTTGTATGGGGCACATCACGGATGATTTTATGGAACAAACACGAGCATGTCGAAATTATAATATGGCAAGGCATCTGCAGTGTTATTGTCGGAATGCTCAGAGGTCAGGTGTCTATGAAGCTCTTCAGGGGTCATAGGGGTCTTATGCCACAATGGGATGGGGAAGAAGCATACCCCTCTCTAGTAGAGTAAAATAGGTCATGGTGATTCTCAGAATACCATGATGCCTCAGCATGGTGATAAGTAGTATAGTTTGGAAAGTAAGTAGTTGTTTGGAGCTGAACAGGCTGTGATAGATGATTATTTGGTACCATCATTGGTGTGAGGTATGGTTCTTTTAAATTCAAAATTGATACAAGATTTGTTTGATATGGGTGCATCGAATTCTTTTCTTGCTTCTTGCATTGTTGATTTTTTGGGTTTACATGTAGAAATGATGCCTTCTATTTTAAAACTAAAAACTATTCTGGGTCATATAGAGTGTCGAGCCTTTTTATGTTGAGGTTTTGTTTAGTTATGGATGGAATAGAATTAATGTGGAATTTCTATGTTGTTGAGATGGATTATTATGATACAATAATAGGAATGGATTGGTTGGCAATGTTTAAGTCCCACATCGATTGCTATGTGTGAACAACTAGTTTTGTGATAGAGGATGGCGTTAGACATCCCTTTAGAAGCTGGGTGCAATAGGTTGGTGGGAACAAATTGTGGGCATGATATCATATCAGTTAGAGGCCTTGTTGTTACTAATGGTGGAAGGTGTCGAGCTGAGTGTTCTGTCGGATGTTGTGGATCTGTTTATGGATGTATTTCCCAAACAATTCTCTAGGGTTTCCACCTGTGCGAGAAATAGAGTTTACTATTGATCTTCATCCGAGAACCAGTCCTATCTCACTTCTATCATTCCAAATGGCACTACAAGAATTGGTATAATTAAAGGTGCAGTTGGAAGAGTTAGAAAACAAAGGGTTCATCTGACCAAGCACTTCTCTGTGGGAAGTTCCTGTTTTTTTAGTTAAAAAGGAATATGAAACCTTGCATCTTTGTGTTGATTATCCATGACATAATCAGATTGTTATATAGAACTGATATCCAATTACATGAATTGATTATTTTTTGGAACAATTAAGAACCTCTCAATGGTTCTCAAAGATTCAATTAAGGGTAGGGTATCACCAATAGTGGGAGATGAATGAGGTATTCCAAAAATGATTTTAGAAGATGATATGGCCATTAAAGGTATGTAATTATTCCCTTCGGTCTAATGAATTCCCCCGTGTTGTTCATGGAATTGATGAATCAAATATTTCAGAGATATCTGGATTCTTTTGTGGTGGTATTTTTTGATGATATACTGGTGTTATCGAGGACAAGGTTGGAGCATGAGAATCACTTGGCAATAGTGTTGGGGATTTTGAGGGATCATCGGTTGTATGAAAAATTGTCGAAGTGTGGCTGATTAATACATGAGGATGATTTCCTTGGCCATGTTATTTCAATATGGCTGTTTTAGTTGATCTAGAAATGATAGAGTCTATTATCTCATGGAAACCACCAAAGAATGTTTTTGAGATATAGAGCATCCCTGATCTAGTTGGGAATTATCAACATTTTAATCATGATTTTTCACAATTGACTTCATCGATGACAGCTTTGACAAGGAATAATATACCATTTCCATGGGATGAGACGTGTTTGAAATGATTTGAAGAGTTAAAGTGTCTCCTTACATCCGCATCAATATTGGTATTTCCAAGAAATAGGGAAACGGTACGTGGTGTATTGTGATGCATCAAGATCCAGGTTGGGGTTGTCTTCCTACATGGGGGGTCATGTTGTTGTGCATGGATCATGACCGTTGAGGTTTAATAAGAAGAACTACCCAACACAAGATTTGGATTTGGTGGTAGCGGTGCACGATTTAAAAATGTGGAGTCATTATATCTTTGGTGAGAAATGTACAGTGCTTACAGATCACAAGAGCATAAATCATATCTTATCACAATGATATTGGATCATGAGGAAAAATAGATGAATGAAATATATCTAGATGTTTCATTTAGACGTAATGTACACACCGAGAATGGGAAATTTGGTGGTGGTGCATTAAGTAAGAAATCATATGCTCAAGTGGTGAATAAGAATTGGATCAGTGGAATTTTTTGTCGGTTATAGTGGACTTGTGGTTGGAATGTGAGGACCAGGGTGATAGAGTGGTATTATTTCCAGTTTTGTTGGTTCTTGACTTGGAAGGCTTTATTAAAGAGGTAGTGACATCTGATTCTGAATATATGATGATGAGGTTGAAAATCAATGGTGGGGAGACCATTGATAATTGGTACTGAATGGGAATTCAGTCTTCTGTTTTTGGAATTAGATGGTGGTACCAATGGATTGTTGAGAGGAACTTCTCAGGGCATATAATCATTCTAGATGGGATGTTCATCCTGGAATTCAAAAGATGTAGGAGGCGTTGAAAGTGTAGTTTGGGAGGGGTGGTATGAAAAGGGATGTGGCTGGGGTTGTCTCGAGATGCTTGACTATTCAGTAAGTCAAGGCAGATCATTAGTTTCTTGCAGGCATGTTGAAGTATTTACCTACCCCATTGTGGAAATGGGATAAAATAGCTATTGATTTTGTGACGGGTCTCCCAATAACAATCTGGAAGTACGATACCATATGGGTGATTGTGGATCGGCTCACAAAGTTTGTCCATTTCATCCTGATTTGTGAATCTCATATGGTGGAGGATCGGTCCAAAATATATATATGAGAGGTCATAAAGAGGCATGATGTTCCTTTTTTGATTATATTAGATAGAGATCTAATGGTGACATGTCATTTCTGAAAATCCTTACAGCAAGCCCTTAGAACATAATTGACTATAATCGAGGTGTATCATCTTATACGGATGGCCAATTGGGAGGATGATTCAAAACATGGAGTATATGTTTAGGGCTTTTTTGATGTATTTTCCTGGTTCATGGGAGGAGAACATTCCATTGTTGAAGTTATCCAATAATAATAGTTATCAGGATTTGATACATATGGCTCCGTTTGGGGCTTTGTGTGGGCGTCATTGTCATTATCCACTAGGTTTGGAGGAAACAGGTGAGGCAACAATGATTGTATCGAGCCTTATCGAAGAGACTATAAAGAAAATCAATTTTATAAGGAATAGGATGGAGACAACTCAAGGTCATAAAAAATTTATGTGGATCTCTTCGATGACTGTAGTCTTTCGAGGTGGGTGATCAGGTGTTTTGAGAATCTCTCCAAGGTTAGGATATCATCGATTTGTGAAGTAGGGTGTGTTATCACAGAGGTATATTGGGATATTTGAGATACATGAGTGGATTGGAGAGGAGGCTGGTCATTTGACTTTTCCACCACGATTTAGTATGGTTCACAATGTGTTTTATTTGTCACATATGAAAAAGTATCAGCCAGATCGTGACCTTGTGATTTGTTGGGATCATGTTGAGCTACAACTGGATACTTCCATGGTGCACGTTCTTGTGAAGATTGTGGGTAGATAGTAGAAAGTCTAGGGTGGTAAAAACATCAGTTTAGTTCAGGTTTTGTGGTAACATGGTCATATTTAGGAGGAGACTTGGGAGCAGAAGAAAGAGATGGTCGAGAAATGGCTCGATCTCTTTCAACAACTAGATGGTTCTCTACATTCCTAGTATGGAAAGTCCAATGGTGGGGAGAATTTATCACCCTTGGTTTTAGGAATTAATCCTTTTTAGGCATTTTCATGTGTTTAAATTGTTTGGGATGATTTGTGAAGAGTTTGTGAGAGTTTGGAATGGTTTTGAATATGTATGGAGGATTTTCTATGGACGGACAGTTTGAGCATGATTAGGGAAAACAATACGGGTTCTACAAGAAAATGTGTGTGTGGGGATAGTAGGCTTCACAGGGCCTGCATATGTTTTTCAACACTGTGCAAGGAAATAGTTCATACCCCTTATATCAAGATAGTGGTGTTTTCATGGTTTGCACAATGTTTTCCAATCCATGTGGAATAACTGTTCGGCCACATAAAGATGGGGTTTTTAAATTTGGGTTACCTTAGGAATAACTTATTTGACTAAAAATATTCTCCCACTCGATCCTGACTCGAGATTTTGGGTTCTCAAAGGTTGGAGGTTCTCCCCCCATATGTTTTATAATCAAATCGAAGGGTTTTCT
Source organism: Viscum album (assembly GCA_963277665.1). Classification (NCBI taxonomy): domain Eukaryota; kingdom Viridiplantae; phylum Streptophyta; class Magnoliopsida; order Santalales; family Viscaceae; genus Viscum; species Viscum album. The sequence goes on along the minus strand of OY728143.1, from coordinate 2,075,979,910 downwards.
TGTTGTATTGATGTTGGTTCTTCTTGAGTTAGTCTCCTATGGTGGTTCTTTGTGGTTTCTTCTAGATATATATCTCCAACACTCTCAATTTTTTAGATCTATAGCCTTTGAGTGTAGATATATGGTTTTGGTTTACATTGGTATTGATTTTAAGGCTTTTCGGTGTTAGGTAAGGGTATCTATAATGGTTTTGGTTGTGCGTTAGCCGGATTTTGGTACCGTTTCTAGTGGGTCGAATTCACTGGAACCCTAAAGGTAGGTGGATTCTCTCTCAACTCCACAAGTTTAGAATTAGTTTCCTTTGTTTCAATTAATTTTATTTCCTTGAAATTAATTGTGATAATGATATTTGAATCTTACTAGAAACCCATTGTGTGGCGATTTGGGGATTTTGGAGAAAATGGGTTATTGTTGTAAAAAGTGATTTGTTGTGTGAATTTAAAATGTTTATTTGAAAATAGTTATTGGTTTATTATAAAAAATATTATGTGAAATATGGTTTTCAATAAATATTTTATTTATTGAAATGTGGTTGGGCATGGAACGTTAGTTAAAGGGTGTTTTCAATAAATTGGCAATTTATTGAAGTGAATTGAATTGTGTTGGAAACTTTTATTTTCTTATTGTGCATCCATGGTTCTTTGTGCTTATTGGATGATTAAGTGGTATGCCTTTTGTTGGTTGTGTTGATTTTGGTGGTATGTCTCACTATAGAATGTGATGGATAGGGGTCAGAAGAATCGACATTATGGATAGTGGTCCTGAAACATCACTAGTTTAAAATGGGGTGAACGGGATTGGCAGAAGTCCCACCATAATGGATGCTTTGTTATGTGTTGATTTGTAAATATGGAAAATCATGTGCTAATTATTTAAGGTGATATGAATTATAAAATGGTTATATATTTCCCATATTTTCCATGGCTTAGTATGGGAATGATTGGCATGTTTAAAGTTGTTGAATTGTTGAATTTTTACATAAACTATTTTATTTAAATGTCATAATGGTTCTTTCCTAGTGTAATTTATAGGGAAATAATTTGTGGAAAAACTTCTGTGTATTTGTACTCACCCCCATCTTTGACACATTGGTGCTTTGGCGGATGTTTTGTTCTAGTACACAGCTAAAGGTAAATCATTGCATTTTTATTGTTTCGTGGGGATGCATGGGTGATGTTGTTGTGCTTCAAGCATGGAGCATGGTGTGGAGCTATGGTGTGTCTCAGAGTTTACATTGAGTCTTGTTGTAGTCTTCCTCTTGGTACTTTGATATGGTTTGGTATGTTTTGTTGCATTGGTTCTTGGAAATTTTTTTGGATGTTTTGGTTATCTTATGCTAATGTATGGATTTGGTTGTTTTTGTGTCATCAATCATATAGTTTGTTCTTAGTGGGTAGTTTGGTAGGTTGGTTATATCTCAATGGATAATCATTCCCCAATTTATTCTCGAAGCCCTCAGAATTTATAGACAGCATTTGGCATCTTGGGAATGTCACATAAGGCCAAGTAGCATTCCACCACCCTCTCAAGCCAATGGTATGGGGTGGGATATTACAATATTATTAAAATTTTAATTCTATTTTAATAGAAATAATAATGAAAAATAAATGAAAATTTTTAAATATAATATTAAATTATTTTTAAAGAATTTAGAATCATAAAAATATGTTAATAAATTTAGTAAATATGATTTATTACAAATATTATTTAAAAAGAATATCACAAAAAGGTAAAAGGGAACAATATTAATTTGAATACTTTTTTTAGAGAGAGGAAATAATGAAAATCATGTTTTCCATAATAAAAATATTAGTGACCTAAAATAAACACACCTAAATCCTCCTTAATTATATAGTTATTTTATAAAGTAATGTTTATTAGGTGAAAACAAAAATATTAAATTTAACCATATTTAACAAATAAATATATAAAATTAATACTGGAAAATTAAAATAATTATTACTTATTATTAGGAAATTAATCATTTAGTAAAACTTAGGGTAGACACCACATATGTGTCTAAAGCACTCGTAATCCAAGTAACATGTATCTGTATTGAGCTTTATATTTTAATATATTTTCAATAAAATTATCAAGAGACTAATGAGTTTCTTACCCAAAATTTGGGTACACAAATATTACCAAATAATGACTTTTGAATATAATATTATTTAAAAAATGATTTTCTATTTGAAATATATTATGAAATATTAATTTTTTCTGGAAACCCTATGAAGAGCTCATAAATTTCAATCATATATAAAGTGCCTAAATTTTATGAAATAAAAAATCAAATTGTGTTTAAAAAACCAATTATAACATTATTGTTTTTATAAATTCTTTTATAAATTTTTATAGTTTTTATTACCCAATTCTAGAATTTTTTTATCAAAATACTAGAATTATAAAATTATAATTAAATTAGGACCACCATAAATAAATGGAATTAGAATATTTTTAATATCATTAATTTGATATTCTAAACAGTCGGTGTTTTTTTCATATAATTCCATATTTAACTTTTATTATTCATTAGAAAGTCAATTATTTTAAAATACATGATATATTTATTTTCGAGATCGTTGTTAAATTTAGTAACATCAGAATTAAAATATTAATGTTTTTCTTTATTATATTTTGGATCTTCATTTTTGAAATGGTTTTGAGAATACGAATACGAAATGGAAATAGAAGTGGAAGAACTACCCTCATCACACACCTCAATTTCAGAAAAAGAAACATTTGTAGTTTTCTTCACATGATTGAGATAGTGAAAGTGAGTCATTACTATCACTCAAAGTGGATATTTATAGATATTTTTCATGTTTTTACTTTTCCTTCTCGAGATAAGGGGAAATCAATCTGAATGTGTCCCTTTTTTGTTTTAGTGACAAAAAGATACTAACACACATCAATCATGCATTGTGGAAAGAGCTAAATAATTTTCTCAAGGGATATAGTATTAGTAATAACTAAATTCATATCCTAATTGTAGTGGACTAATCTAGTTGTCATAGGTGTAAATGAAAATATTTAGATTTTGAATTAAAGGACTATGGAATAATGAAACCAAACATAATAAACAAATGTGATGGATAAATTATCAGGTTAGGCATCTATTCCTCTATGAAATGATTTCATTGGCTATTCAAAAATAAATTTATTTATTTTTAAAATTCATCTAATGAATGTTTTTATAATAACTTCCCCTTTTCACCATTGAATAAACTTGATAGTAATGATTATAGTCCTACAAATTGACTTAATTTTGAACACTCAGATTCTTATGTGTGAAAGCTACAATAAATCATTCTTGAAGTATTGATGAAATAAAAAAATAAGGTATAATAATTCTAAAGTGACCAATTGATCACAACCTCTTCCCAACATGTTTAGTATAATCTATGTAATCATTATTTACGTCTACAAAAATATATATATATATATATATCATTTGAAAAATAATTAGGGATATATATGGATTATTAGTTAAATTATATAATTAATAACTAGAATTAATCATATTGAAAATGGAATTCAAATTAAATACTGAGATAAAAAATTGAAATCCATTTAACAATGAAAATATATCAATGTCTTCAAATTAGTCTATAGACCCAAACATCACCAAAAAACCATCTCCCAATCCATAGTCACACTACATTTTTACCCCTATATTAAAGTAAAGTTAATATTGGTATCAAGGGTATAAGACATGTTAAAATAAACATATTGTATAATGGGATGAAAAAACGTAGCATCGAGTTAAATACTCTAGATGATATTTCCCAAAAAATTGAATCTTTGGAGGTGTAACACTTTTTTATAGTCTACCTTGAATAGAATATTTGCCATAATCATCATAGATGAAATAATCCACCATATATCCTTTATCTGTAAAATTATATTCTATAAGATCTATATTTACATACTCTTTCATATATTTTTATGTGGAAATTTAGATAGGTTAGCGTGTAATATTTATTTTAAGGATTTTTTTCATCTTATAGTGTGCATATGAGGATTCCATGAATATGATTCCTTAATATTCCATGAGACTCATGACGTAACCCATGGATATCCCATTGATCTCTGGTATTTGAACTTATATCATAGATCCTTCTTCAATGTTGATATAAATTATGTAGAACATACTTCATTACTTTTGGTTCTTTTGTGCATGTACCTATATAGATACTGTGTAGTCGTCTTCCTCACAACTTCATCTTATACATCAAAAAAAATAACTTCTCCTTCCATTATGGGAACCATCCCAACATAAAATATATCCATGTAATATCCACCTATATGTGTCCGTTTTTGAGCATGTACACTGTGTTATGGATAACTAACATCACAACATCTTCTCTTTATCAAGTCCCCAGAATTGAAAATGTCGACACCTCTATGGTGTATCAATAATATGGATAAAAAATCCATCATATCATCATTCTCTATCCATGTATGAATTTTATTATCATGATTCTGGAACATTGTTCTTAATCTCAGGTATACACAGAACTACAATTTTTTATATTAGACCATGGTGAAACCATTCTTCGTATTTCAAAATCTAGTGTTTCTAAAATTCATGGTTGAAGCCAGATGTGTAAATCATGTAAATTACCCAATGGCCCCAATCCTAAATTAACGATTCCATAGAGATCTTATTGCATGGTAGTGGTTGAAATGGATTAGCAATAAAATTTGATTCCATTTTTCATTATACCTTCACAATTATTTTATCGATCTTGTTTTCCTTTCTATTTCAATTGTGTATCCTAACAGGTGTCACATTTTGATTCATTTTCAATTCATGGTGATCCTAGCCTAAAAAATATATTCTTTTCTCAAGAACAATAACTTTTAGTGGGTTCTATAGATTTAGCTGGGGACACGTAGTGGTGGTTAAATGATTTTGATTGCAGTAAGCAGCTGCGATGGCGTCGAGGGTGGTTAAAAGTAATGGGTTCTATTATAAGAGCATAAAATGAGATAACATATATAAGTGAAGAATTGTGATCCCGTAAAATTTTCCCACATCAAAAATATTCTGAAGGGAGAACTATTATATAAATAATCTCGTGTCTTCTTTATCGCATAAGCCTGCAGAGAGGATGAGGTCCCTCATAATGTATCATAACATTATTTCTTGCATGATCTTGCCAGCACGTGTGGCCCCAATAGTCATTTTCCCACTATTTTCATACACGTTCCTTGAGGGTACTATGCACTATACCTTGTACTCTAGTCAACCCTCTCCTTAGAATCTATCACATGGCCATCGTGGGACTGACTAAGAGGATATTTATTTCATGTTTAGTATTATCCATTTGATGATTAATTTTTTACAAAAATATTTTTGAAACACATATAGAAATATCAAAAAAAAAATTCTTTATTAGAAAAATTAATTTAAATTTAATAATTTTTATCAATATTAATTATATTATTTATTAAAATGTAAATTTCACACAATTTAATAAAACACCATTGAAAAGTGAAAATAAAATAAACAATAAATTATTTATTTCTTCAAAATTTTATATTATTTCATGAAATAATATTTTATGAAATTTCCCAACACATGATGTATTTGTTTTCCTCAAGCATTGAATCTAATTGATAAATTACAGTTGATGATAATGATACTGAAATTCAAATATCAATGTAACTAAATTAAATAGTAATCAGTGAGATTATTTTTCAATAATCACATATAATACTCATTCAACTTGAAACTCATTAATGAAAAAAATAAACCTACGTATTCCATATTTTTCCTTCAGAACATAATTGGTATTTTTAATCCTTCTATTCAAGATTATCAATTAATTACTATAAAACATTCAAATGTTTATTACACATATAGTAAGATATTTTTCACTCATCATTCAAGGTAATATTTAAAATAATAGTTTTTCTCACACCTTGAATATATTCTCCTCCAATATTAATGAAAAGTACTTGCATTATCAACTATATAAAGGAAAAAATGACATGTAATAATGAAATGTTTTCAATTATGATAATACTAATGCTACGGTTAAATTTTGGTTGGGATTGATGTTCAGAACATTATGGATTAAGGAGGTGGTTAGCTCTATATCATTATACATGATATCACACATCTAATTACAGTCAATATATATACTTCATCAAGTTTGAAAACTCCCTTTTCAATCCCTATTTAATGAAATGATTAATGTATTCACAATGACAGAAGTATACCCTCTTAAATATCCCACATTTTTTATCTTATTCAGACTAATTGTTTTATATATTTTTTAAATATATTCCTAGAATGAATCTCAAATCTTCCACAAAACTCCATATGATAAAATACTCAATTAGGTAATAGTTATTTTCCATTCAACCAAGTCACAACCCATTTTTCTATTTTTCCTTTTCCTTTTTTTCAAGAGTGGTAGAAATGAAGTACAATAAATTATTATGATCCTATACCAATATCCAACAAAGGGAAACTCCACACATACTACCATAAGAATAGTGCATCCCTTCTACAGTGAAATACCTCACACAAACACTAAAACATTTAAATATCATGATAAATATAAACAGTAGGTTATGAATAATGTTTTTTCTCATACTTTGTATTAATACTAATAAAGTAAATCATATATTCTATATTTTAAAAAAGGATTTATGTAAAATATTGTCCTAAGGATAAAATAAAAATCAATAAAAATTGCTTTATAATATTTTTGTGACATTGTAAAATCATGGCTTTGAAAAGAAGAAATGAATGTTATGCCATGTGTGATACCCCATGATCTATAATAAAATATATTTACAATGTAATTATAAAATTTAATTATATATGTCCTATGAATAATAGAATATAATTTTTTTATAATCACTCAATAATTTCAAAATAATAAAAATAGATTATCAGGACTTTTAGAAATTAAATGTTTGAAAAAATGGTGTAAATTTTCCATTTTCATTAATAACTAATTCCCTTAAATCACAATTCATTAAAATTTCATCTGATGTTCATTTATATTATTTTAATTATCAATTTTACTAAACTAATACCCTTAACATGGATATATAAAGCATGGAATAATGGGATTCCATAAAAAATCATGTATCCTAGAGCATTCATGTTAATAAAAATTCTAAATGTGGGAAAGAATATTCCTTTATAATGTATGAAGTATATTTTCAAATGTATAGAGATATCAATAGTATAGAATATTAAAGTGAAAACCCATTCCAGATTCATTATTGAATGGCCCAAAGGACTTTATTTTTTATTCACTTATGATCATCCCCCTTTTAAGGGATGAAAGGGAACCATTGACATTATAGGACCTGAATTTCATATGTAATTAATTCATTATAGACTATGACAACATAGAACTGCCCCTCTTGAGTTTCTACATCCTTATAATCTCTCTACTTTTGTGTGGTTGTACAGCTAACTATCCTGTATAGAAGTTCACATTCACGGTACCGATTACAAATTGCATACCCTTTCATTCTTCCAAATCAATTAGTTATACTATGGTGAATGCTCCTTACTCTAAATCCCCTTCTGGGGATTATTCCATATATAGTCTATCTAGTAACATATGCACATCAAGTGACTAAAAATCAATGAGGTTGGATGAAGTCCTTAAGGTGTCCCAAAATCCTTACTTACCCAATGGTTTAGGTGGCCTAAAACCATTCCCACATGAATGAAACTTTCATTTCATTTTCATCTTTAGGATTTCTGGTGACTTCCTTACATGAATATTCTATATAAATTAAACTTATAAAAGTGTAAGAACCATTTAATTAATGGTTAATGGGGTAATAGGGATAAGTGACTATATATTAAAATCACATATCATATGAAAACATTAAAACATTGTTTTCCTCTATAATGAGGATTTGTTTAAGGTCATTGGGTTTACCAAATATCATGATAATTAAAAAATGGATGGGTTAGAGGAGTGAAATACTCTCCACTTATTCTTGAGTATGATTTCCATTAATCTTTTTTAGTATTTTTCAAATTGGTAGTTAATTTATATAATACTTATTCTTCACTTTATTTAATGTAAAAAATATTATAGAAATTATTATCAATAAAAGGTGATTTTTTATTTGAACTATGATTACATGAAATTATCTTCATTGTGAAATTTTATAGAAGAAATGTTTTTCTCATTTGTATGATTTTTTGTTGGATCATATTTTTCTGAGACACTTGATTTCCCTCTTTTTAAATTAATGAATATTTAAAATATTGACATAAAATTTATTCGATATTTTATTAATAAATTCTCATATATTTTCCAAGTCACATAAAACCAAAATTCATCTTATTTAACTCTAAATAAAATGAATTATTCAAATCCAAAAATTTATGAAAACCTTTCCTATAAATAAATATGTATGGTTTCATAATTATATAGATCTTATAGGTCATTAAATATGTCTATAAGAAGTCTATGAACCTTTTTTTCCAATAAATATTAGAGGTTTTAACCATATTCTCAAAAATAATTTTATTTTATTAGTTGGATAGTTCATCATAGCAATTTTTTTGGATTGAAAGGTGTTCATGTGTTGTGATAAACCCCATAATACACAAGCATTCCATCAATTTATATATAGAAAATTGATTTCTATAGTCACTGATGACTTCTATTGGAACTCCAAACCTACAAAAAAATTATACCTAAAAAAATCACACATAACATTAGATTCATTAAAATTGGGGTCCTTGTTTTCCACCCATTTTAAGACATATTCAATATCATAATGAATGAATTATTTAAAAATTGCATGTCAAATAGTCTCAAATAAATTTTACATACCTCAAATATTTCACAAAAAATAATGGATATTTTATGTGTTCCTTTTCCATTAAAAATATTTCAGAAAAACATAAAATTTTAACACTTATTTCACTATTCATGAGAATCTTTTAAAAATGTTTTCAAAAATATCCGAGATTACAACACTTTTACTTCCATAATGGGAGGTCCAATGTAGCCATTAAAACATGTTCCTGAAAAAAGAAAATAATAGATTCAATTTTATTAGAGGTAAGACATGATAGTATTACTTGGTTATTGAAGATTTTATAGGGGAATGGTTACACATAAACATATAATCTGGATTCGAACTCGAGTTTGAAATATTGATGTGAGTTAAGGTGAGATGGTACTTGAGATATGGTCAAATAATTCAATATGTAAGGATATACATTATCTTTAAAAATGTATATTTTTTACTATTAATATTATCATTTTGTGGGTTTATGTCTAAATTTTATGCTTCAAGGGTGTTGGATAGTTAAATTATATGATCAACCACCTTCTTTTTAGTTCCCTTCTTGTCTTTGATCATAATTTTGAAATATTTAAAGAATAAAATCCATCATACCAACCTTGGATTGGAATAAAACATCACTATAATATACCTAGGGGATTTAGGAATAGAATAAGCTACATCTTTAGTTTATAGAAAATCATATCTAATTCTATCTAATTATGAAAACATACAAGAAAACCTTTTGGTGCTTTTTTAGTTGAGATGAGTAGTAAGTATGTTCCTTGAGGTATAATATTTTAATTTTTTCTTTCCATTTAGAATTAACGATATGTATTCCCCCATAACATAGCATTATTCATAACAATTTATCTCAAATGAATGTTACCAATTTTTTTATTTCAATTTTGGTTGGTTAATTAGCCTATTTTTATCTCATAAAAGCTTCCCTACAATCGTCTAGAAAACAAAATTGAACTTCTTTTAAAGGTAATCTAAAAATGTGGATATAAATTCTTATCAAAACCTTAATAAATCTTTCTATGAATTTCACATATCCAAAGAATGGTCTAACAAGATTCACACATATGGGATATGAAAATTAATTCATCACTATAATCATGTATTTATATAACATTATAAATTTTAGTAAATTGTTTTGTCTTAACACAATCTAATCCACATCCATGTAGTTACACCTTCTAAAATATAAAAAAAATTCAAGTCATGTCTTCAATAAAATTTATATATTTCTCAGTTAATGACCAATATAATTACAAAAAATAGTAAATTCATTGAGAAATACCCGAAATAAACCATTTATATGATATGAAAATATTCATACTATGCACAATTTAATTTGATCATGTGATATTAAAAGACTCAAAAGGAATCCTTTTGTAATAAAATGTTCTATAATAAGATTGGTATGCTTTATTCTATTATTCTTCAATAAAAATAGGATCCTAAAGTATCCTAATAATACATATATGAAACAAGAATTAGTTCATCCCAGTAGACATTCTACTATTTGGTTAATGAATGGAATAGAAAAGTGGTATTTTATAGTAACATGATTTATTTTCTAGTAATTTATTCACTCTATAAATATTTTTTAAACTCATGGGAATTAATTAATTTATCTCATATTTTAAAATGGTTAAATTAATTTTCTTAATAACTACAAGTGTTTGGAGACTTATTTTTGTGTAAAAATTGGGGATAATAATATCATATTCTAGTAACATCTCTATATCATTCATTACTAACTATATAATTGTTGGGGTAGATTCTTTGGGGACTTCATAATAGGTCAATAATTTCCCTCTAAAAATACACTATGTGAAGTTATTTTTGAGTTGATTCTAAGGATATATAAGAATATCTACCCTATGGATATGATGATTATTTTCATAGTGTTTACCAAGGGTTGTTCATGGGTTTTGGAAAGGTCATTCGAAGTAATTTCTGTGAATTTTTCTCCATACATAATATACACATACATCAAATCACATGGGAGAGGATTCAATTCCCTATATTGAGGTTATTCAAGAAATGATATTTAATTTAGGCTCCCTACATTTAAATTATTAATCTTATATATATAAGAAATCATATCATTTACTACGTAAAATAATAATTTATAAATAGAATGATATATTTTATATTATTCCATCTAAGAATCCTACTGTATAAATTTTTGGGCACTACCCAATTATTTGGTTACGTCAATAGAAAATTCATATTCTAATGTAAGGTATTCATAGTTATCCCCAAAATTTTATATGGTTCTAGTTCATTCCTCATTGGAAATTGAAATGTGTGAATTATTTCATGAAGGGTTCTTCATGAATTCAATACTGTTGAATTGAATTGGGTTTCCTCCTTGCATTATGGTATTGGTTACTTCAGACACATTGATAACTATCCTGTTTTTCTTCTAGAATGGTCATCCATAAAAATGTGTGAATAACCTGGTGCTTTTTATTTCTCCATTGTAAGTAGATAGAAGTTGGATATAAAAAGTATTCCTTTCACTCAATATTTCAGCACTTCTATGACTCTTGATAGAAAAATAGTGGACCTATTTTCAAGATAGTCCACAACTATTATGGATTATAATTCTCATATTTCTAAATATTAGAACATAGAGTGAGGAATTACATTTATACAAGTACTGAGACCTCATAATAGATCATAAAAATTAAAATATTGAATTTTTTATGGATTAGAAAACATCCCAATATATTGACACATATTGTGTAATAGTGGTGTTTTCATTTATTAGTCACTCTTCCCTCATATTATTCACTAATTCTTATCATATTTTTCCTTTTTTGTGTAATATTCCTTTTGAAATTTTCAATACTTTGGAATTTTTCTTATGGATCCCAAAATCGAGACATTGATTTCAAATTTTTCAAAGGTTTCATGTATTTATCATTAAAATTTCTCTTCATTAAGATTCATTGGCCCAGTTACCCTAAAGGGAAATTATATCGGAATATCCTTCTTCTCAATTTTATTCCCTTATTTGGGTCATTTAGTACGTTCATTCATAAACCTTTTCCTTATTTCCTTTTTCCTATTTTCTTATATTGGTTGGATTTAATGATTTTTTATAATCCATTAATGATTAATATTCATTATTTATTCAGGTTCAACATGAACTTCCTTGGGATTACGTAGATCAATCAATTTTTTTGTATCATTTTAGTAATAATTATTAATATCTCCTTTTGATTCAAGACTATTTTGGTTAGATGTTTCAATAGGTTTGTTAGTGATAATTTCCATAAAAATCTCTACTAGTTTACTAGAATATCAATATTATCATCTACTACACACACAAAAATTATAATAAATGTTTCTTATAAAATTATTATCCACTTATTGAGGGCTTCTCGTAAGGATTTTTATGTAAAGGATGCAGTGTATAAGTATTTTTCATTTTGAATATTTGTATGGTTTTAATAAAGGTGGGTGGTTCTAGTATTTATTTTTATTAAGTGGTTTTATTTGGGTATTTGTTTTCATTCTAAGGTGTAGCATGATTTTTGGATGAAAATCAAGGTTTTGGTTGTGAGTTTTCATTCCATGTCTTATTTTCATTGATTTTTATTCATTAAATTTCTACCTCATAACTCTATAACCCTTTAAAATTAAAACATTGATCAAACAAGAGTATAGATGACGAAAATAATTCATATATTTGATATGGTACATTTTCCTAACTTAAATTTCTCACAATAATTTTTCTCACTGTATTTTTTGTTCAAATTCTTTAGATTCTTGTTATGGTGATAAAATATATGTTCCTACCCTTTGAATACCAGTTGTAGCTATACCACTTATTCTTAATTTATAGGATGTTTTTGAAATAGTTTTGATTAATATACTTGGATCCATGGGTTATATTTCAGTCAAGTATCATCGGTATGATTCATCCAAGTGGTTATATTCATTTTACAATAGTCCTTGATTGAAGAAGAGTAAAAAATAATATTCTTACACCACATTAAGAGGGTACCTTGCATTGGTTTTCTTGAATCATTTCCAATATATGAAAATAGATTATTCAGTTTCTTATACGAGGTCATAGAGATACATCCATATCAATATTATCATTGACGTTGGGGAGAACCAATACAAGAAAATATTTTGGTGGTATTTCCAATCAAGGATATCATCAGGTTGAAGGCTATAAGACTACTCATCACCATATGCTTCATATGAAAATGTAAATTCATTTTATGTAAAATGATCTTCATATACTCACCTTGGATTGAAACATGAACACTCGTATAATAATTCATGAATATACATGTTTTAATATTCACCTACAAGACAATTAAATTTTGGTATCAATGGAATGATATTAACACATAACTCAACTTAATTTTTCAAAGACAATAAAAGTAATTTATATTTTTGATTGGTAAATTATGGGGAACAAAGTCCCTTTATGTTTAATTTTTTTTCATTCCAATAATAGTTGGCTCAGGGAGATCACTATATGATTCAGTAGATTTCTCAAGATTAATTTATTATGTTTTTAAGGTTTCTATGTGTAGTTAAAAATTTTCATTCTGTTTCAGGGTCAAAAATTAATAATTCTATGATACTGGTCTTATTAATGAAAAATCATAGCTATATTGGAACTCAATGTATAACGGCCGCACTATGTTTTGTGACACAACTATCATAGAGTTGGGAAAAATGAATGTTATTTTCCCAAGGTATATAGTATTATTAGTAGCCTAAGTCATATATAATGGGTATTTATCTAATCTAGTTGTCACTACTTAGAAAAAATAAATAGATATCAAATTATTGTATGAATGAGAAATGAAATAAGATGTAATAGACCAATGTGAGAGGCAAGTGATTTGGTTAATATTGGATTCCATTTTTTATTTTTTCATATTATTTTTGAAATATACCTCATTCATTTGTAAGTTTATTTAATGAATGGTTTAACAACTTATTCCCCTGTTCACCTTCTATGTGTTCTTTAAAATGGAAAATAGTGTTAAAAACTTCCTTTATTTGGACTACTCTCCTTCCTATGTGACATATCCATCATTAATATCCATTAATATACATGGGTAATAACAAATAAGTTATTGCTGTTTTCATGAAACAGATATATCACAACCAATTTCCCATATGATTAGTTTTAAATAAGAACAACCCATTTATCCCGAGACCAATAAAATGAACTAATCCAATAACAAATTAAAGAGAGGTAAGACTTCCAAAATCGGGGAAATAACTAATAAATATAATTAATCAAATACACAATCACATAAAAATTAAATTCTAAAAACACAAAAATGAAATCAAATTGAAAATGAATATAGATCAATATATTCAAATTAATTTCTTGACTACTGTGTCATAAATTATTCCACCCATACCTAATAAATATTTTTTATACATATCCATCACTGATGAAACAATGTAATTTTATGAGGTAGGATAAATTTTTAAATAAAAATTGAGGAGAATTGTGTTCAAATACAGAGAAGTAATTTGATCCTCCACATAAACCTTCTCCACCCTATACCTCAGTTGAATTGTCCCCCTTTCACATCTACCTTTAACATTACCTTGAACCACCTATAAATAAAGTGAGTAATTACTTATTTCCCATTACTATTTTAAATTTTTCTATATATATAATATATTTACTTTGTTTTAAATATTTATTTTCTTGTATCTTTTAATTGGTTAGTAGTTCATCCTAATTTTACGGAGTGTTTTTCCTCCTTGATGCACATGAGTCCTCCATACATATATGTTTCTTTTATATTCCCTGAGACCTACGGTGCATCATTTATATATCCAATGTATCTTGGGTATTTTAAATTACATCATGGATTATCCAATGATACAGATTAAGTTAATATTGGAGAACCTTCATTATTTATCTTTTCCTTCATACATTCCTCTACATGGCGATGACAGAACCATCTCCCTCGTATTCACAACATCATACTCAAAAAAACATTCCAACCTAATTTTGTGAACCTATATGAAATTGAAATTATCCATGAGACAAACTTCTAAATTTTTGTATTTTGGATCAAGGATATAATATATTAGGGATCGCAAGACACAAACTATTCTCTACATCAAATAATTGTAAATGGAAAAGTTATAACATCCACCACGTTGATGAACAATTGATGTCACATCAACTATAGATCCCTCTTGGGTAATAAAAAAACATGTTAAATAGAAACCATAACTTCATCCTTCAACCTTTATCTATATAAAACCATTATGTAAAATGATTTATCAACATTTCAATCTTTCTTATCAGTCAAAACTGTAGGGTTTCTATTATTCATGGGAAAATCCTAAAAATAGAAAATGATAATTATTCATTGGAACTAATAATCCCATATAGATACCATGGAGATCTAGTGGCACAATAACCATAGTAATGAGGTTGAAATAAATGTTTAAGCTATTTTTCAGCTGACCTTAATAGTGTACAGTTCAATCTCCTCTCTTTTTTCAAGTATTCGTCAATCGTCAAAGGGGTAGAATTAATATCTAATATCTATAAATGATGATAATTTCCTTAGGTAATGGTTCATCACTAGAGAATAATATCGTTCAGGGGTTCCTATGTCATTTTATGACAACATGAATTTCTAAGATAATGATGGAAGGAAGAAATAGTGGCATTGAGGGTGTGTTTGAGTGAATGATGGGGGATTTTTTGAGTGTGGAATAGGTCCACATCTGTAATTGATGAATAGTTCTAATAAAACATTTTCTCACATGATAAATGTTCTCAGGTGATAAATCATACATAATAAATCTCATTTCATCCTATGTTCAAAAGCTGCCTCCTAGGAAAGGCTCTTGTATACACTAAGATACCTTACATTCTCAATGATTTATGTCAATTTTTATGGTCCTATAAGGCCTTGGACTACTCTTTATGTATGTAAACATTATGTGTATAGTGAACTCTAGGTAACACACATTCGAGTCCTCCTGTCCATCTTAGATTGATGTACTACATAGGGATTTCTATGCAACATTCTTGGGGTAATGATTGTTGGCCACGTGGGGATGTTTTTTCCACAATGTGTTCAAAACACTTATAAATTATTTTAAAAAATTGTACGTTTGAAAAAATAGTCATATAAAAAAAATTATTAGGTTTTTAAAGGATTTATTATTCAAATTTAAATTATCCATGTTTTTTTGAAAAATATGTATATTAGGAAAAACAATAATAAAAAACATTGAGATTCATTAAAAAATTAAATTAATTACATGGAGAAATGTTTGCATCTGTTACATTGACTAATTTCTACTGATTTTTCATCTTATCATGGATGAAAAACATTTTCATCATCATTTGTATGTTTTATTTCTTAATTAAATGTTAAATTGTGGTACCATATTAAAAAAAAATCGTTATTGATAGCCTTGATTGAAATTTTATTTTTAACCACTTTGACTTCCATTGCCTCTTTCTCATATTTTCTCTTCATAGTTATCTTATTGGTTATTATAGATTAGATATGTTCCTCGATGGTAGTGTTATTTATTTATTTATATAATTGGATCGCCATCACATTAGGTCCATAATTGTGTGATTAAACCCAAAGTATTTTATTGAATAGTGTTTTTTATAATGATTATCACCAATAGACTATGGACTATACTATATGTTAGTAAAAAATATAAATATCTTATTAATGGATTCATTTGTACGTATAATAAAAATTATAATGTTTCTAGTATCAACAAACTCGTTAGTTCCATTATGAGTGGATTATAAGAGTCTCCTTATTTGATGAGAAAATTTTCATATTGTTTCATGATTGAAATCAATTTTGGATACACCAAAATATAAGGAATTCATATATTTACCATATAATTGAGAAGAATAAATGTCATTGAGTATCCATTTTTCATCTTTTCCACTACTTGGGGTATAACCATTCCTGAAATTGATTCACATGGGATAAAAGATAATATTATGAATGTATGACATATGATTCTTCTAACAACTATAGATAGAAACATAAAAATAAGTTCCATGACCCATTGTTTTCCATTTAATAGAACCATGGGTACAATAAGTATAACCCTTCATTTATATATAGTTTATTGAATTTTATTAATATTTCTAGTTTTTTTGAATATCTGGTATTTTTAAAACATGATCTAAAAATATTTTTAAAACAATGTATAAATAGGATTTGAAAAGAAGGACACCTTATAAACAAATAATTTCCTATATTAAGATAAAAATGGGGATAATTTAATTTGAAAAATTAACGTTAAATAATGTTATAGTGAATAAAAAAATCAATAAAATAAAAAAATCAATTTAAATGGATGATAGATTGAAAATAATATGTCTATGGAAAAAATATTTATTTTTTAAGAAAAATAATAATGTGTTAGTAGATTAAGTGGATAATATGATTATGGATAAATTTATTAATTCAAAGAAATTAATTTAGATGAAAAATAAAAAAACATGGGATGTAAATAAATGGATATGCAAACATTTTATTAATGAAGTTAGTGAATAGCTCATTTATGATCCACTATGTCTCCCACCTCAATAGACTAGAGATTTTTGAATATATAGACCATGATTATAAAAGATAAAATAAACCTATGAAATAAAAACAAATCATTGGTTTGGATGGATACCATGAAATACAGAAATAAATACATTGGTTTTAGTTGATTTCCAAGAACTCAAATTAAACGATCCTTTGGTTTAATAAATTTACCAAGAATACAAAGTGAGTGAAAAAATATTTTCATAAGAACTATAAATTGAACAAAATATCTCAAATTATATTTAAAATATATTGATGATATAACATTTAGAATGAAATATAGATGAAAATTGTACATAAATTTATTAAAAAAAAGTTTTATAAATAGATATCAAGAGGAAACAATTTTGGAGCCATTTCATGACATTGATTTCTATGAATCATTATAGTTAAGGATTTTATCTCTATAAGATTTTAAGGGGTTATATTTATGTCTTCATTAAATCCAAGGGTTTTCTAGATGACTTAAGAGGTGATTGGTTCCACTAAAAACTATCTATAAAGTGAAACATCACATAATTTCTCAGTGCCACTAATTAGATGACCCAAACCACTGGATATCATGTTCCATTGTAGTATAACTCTTCAGTACATGATTCCATAGAATGTTTCCCATGGATACCACAATGTATGTTTTGGATACCACATGTTATCTAGTGAGATACATACATATTTTGTTGTTAGGTCCACTTCAATTAGTTTGATGGCGATAGTACATTGGGTTTCCTGTGGAACTCATTCTACTGTGAAACCCCATGTGCCAATATACTGGATGATCAGTGGTATTTTACTATCTAGACACTAGTAAAACATTTTTTTACTTGTCCAATGTCCTTAAAATAACATTTTAATTCCATTGTTTCATCCATTGTTAACCTCTTAAGAAATATAAACAAGACACCTGAAAATAGATAAAATAAACCTATTAAAATACGTAAAAGGTACTTGTGATAATTGAAAAACTTCTATGATAGTGATATATAATGGATATTATAATTTACGGTTTATTATTATTTTGGATTTCATGGTTATAATTTATAAATTATATTTTGATAAATTTGTATTTGATTTTAATTATTTCTTTTAAGGATTCCAATAATGGTGAAGAGGTTGCACTAATAAATCATTAAATTCATGTAAGGATCACATTATAAGTGTTTAAATATTTTTATTACATTTTTTATTTTTGGATTATAAATAGTTTTCAATGTTTAATGTATAAAAAACATTGTATTTTTTCAAATAACTTCTTGGTGGAATTTGAATATATCATATATATTATATGAATCTTCATGTGAATTTTTTTTATCATGTGTGTATATAATTTATGTCTTCATTTAACTTTGACGAGGTATTTAAGTCCTTTATTTTGGAGGGTATAGAAATTGGGTGTGGTAGAACATGTGATAGAAATGTGTCACACTACCCATTATATGTTTCACATTATGTAATATCTAGGACAATATATATATATATATAATGAGAATTTTATTTTGTTTCATATAATATACCAAATAAAGGACCTCCAATAGATATTTTGGATGGAGGAGATATAATTCCATTAAGTAACGCACTAGATGAGGTCTTTGAGTGTATTAGTAAGAAAGATCCATATCTAGAAGTTTTGAGGAAGGACGAAAATCCAAAATAGATTGAGGGGCTTTGGAAATCGGTGGATGAGTATCCTAGGATGAATATAGTATGGGTTATATAGAGAATTGATTATGTAGATCAGTGGTATAATTTTTCCATGGTATATCAATCATGGGACTTCTAGTGAAAACATCATATTTTGATAATGGGAAGGTGAAAAAATGTTTATTGTAGTATTGGATTAAAAAAATGATGATATTTTATTTTATTTTGATTCTACCGGTGTATATGGTAAGGTATCAATATATATCATTATGGGACTATATAATAAATGAAGAAATCTATAGGTACAATTTTTTAATCATTATTGGTTGTCAAGGATAGACCATGATTAGTAGTTCTCCATGAAATTATTATTGAAGTTGTTTTAGGATAACCCATATCAATATCTCATATATGTTGTTTGGGGTGAGAAATTAGTCATGGATTTTTTTCATTTGGGAGATAATATAAATGTCTTATTGTTTTGGTATAAGTACTTAATTACATATTCATTGTCTGATGCCTTAAATATGTTTTAAAATATTCTATAAAGATGCATGTAAACATATTATGGTTGACCTCATATTTAAAAGTGGTGAACAAGGTACTAATAAAAGAGTGGATCATTTAATATACGGGTATACCAAGACAGATAGGGGTGCTATGAGATGTAGCCAGTGGATACCTTTGTAGTCATAATTATTTACAAGAGAAAACCATATAGGATTTTCAAAGGAGAGGATCAATGATGCCAACTTGATGTGGGAAATCAATGGTGTTTCTTCATGTGTCATGATAGGAAATGTTTAGTCAGAATGTCATTGAACACATAAGGGTGTATGGGCATAAATACAAATTTAATATTCAAAGAAGTTTATTTGGATGAATATATAGTTTTCATGGGGGTTTTGATCATGTTAGACTCAAATTTCCATGTTTTGATAGGGGTTCATACAAATAGAAAGTATATGAGATTATTCAACATGTGAGGATTGATGTTAAAGATAAAAAAATAGCGATTTGGGAATTAAAAAAATTAGTGTGAGTAAAAATTTTGTATATTCATCAGGATGTATAGAATTTCGTCAGTTGTATCTGATCAATCAGAATCTTCAATAATAGGTTAGGGATCCATTCAAAATAATTTTTTTTTTGATATGAGTGTATTGGGTTTTGTTTTCTGAAAGAGGTATTGGTTCATGATATTAGTATGTGATAAGATAAATAACTAGATGTTGGTTAAGGTATAAAAATATTATAT
This sequence comes from Viscum album, assembly GCA_963277665.1. Lineage (NCBI taxonomy): Eukaryota > Viridiplantae > Streptophyta > Magnoliopsida > Santalales > Viscaceae > Viscum > Viscum album. Next base: position 2,075,959,615 of record OY728143.1, on the reverse strand, counting down.
GATGTTTGATAACTATGGGTTTTATAAACATCAGTCATAATTGTGGGTGTGACCTATGATATGGGTTGAAAGAGAACATGGATATGATAGGGGATTTTGATGATTGATAACTCATGTATGTTTCAATATAGCTAATTTTTTATGATATAACATGATGGATTATTTTTGAACCATCACCGTATCTAGTATTTGGGTTGAGATGAAAAACTTTATGGGATTACAATGGTGGGATGTTCCCATTGAATGGAACAATTATTTTCCTTGAATGAATGAGGTGTTGTTGTAAGATATAAATATATTTATAATTTACATGGCGTTTGGGGATGTGATGAGTGGGACACTTGAGATTTAGTAAGATTTGTCATCTAAGTGGGTTATGATTGTTTTTATATGAGAAATAATATGGGGAGAAGGTTGTATTGTCTCAATTATTCTAAACTTGTTATTGGTGTCTAATATTAGATTGACAATTCCTATTTATACCATGTTGATTGTCATCGGTGATAGTGTGGGTTGTGAATTGAGTCATCAGATTATTCCATGGATATAATCTGAAGTTCCATATAATTTAAAACACTACACTGTGACTCGAGCATTTTTGGGATAGTGAATTGTTTTAATGAATTCAGTGTATGCCTAAAGTCATACCATGACCATGGTGAAACACCACATTCAGTATGTAGATGATAGATAATTTTGATATATACCTTATGTGTAAGGTTATTTATACATAATATTTAACATGTTAAGGGTTATAAAAATGATAACGTATTAGTATATGTGGTATAATTTTAAATGGTGATGTATATGATACATAAAAATAATTCTTGATCTTCCGCATGTGTATAAAAGTTAATTAATTGGTATAGAAATCTATAAGAGTGAGTACGTGGTGTGTAAGTGTGACCCTATGATTCTAAATTGACCATGTGATGATGTTTATGTAATATATAAGATAATGTCTTAAATATGAAAGGTTTATGAGGAATAAGAGTGTAAAATTAAAAATTTGTAACCTAAAATGTAAGTCTCCTCCCCTTATAAGAATATTGGGTATATTTTTGATGTATAAGGTTTTACTCATACACAAGGGTTCCCCTATGTTAGGTTTTTCTAGTTTAGAAAATTTGGAAACATATAGATGGTCTATATGATATGATATCATAAATCACTTGTATGAAAATCTTTGAAAAATATACATGAATAAATTGGTTGACTATGGGAATCCTTATCACACTTAAGGAAAATTTCTTTGATATGTGAGGGTTTGTTACATGATAATGGGGTGAAGTGAAAACTCCATTACCTGATACTTAATTGTTTTAATGTATTAGAAATTTAGGGTTTGGTAAATTTTATGTAATTTTTTTTAATATTATTAATTAACTTTTTTATTTAAACATAAAAGAATGATATATGATGTTTTTGTCTAAAATATAGTGGGTGTTCCATATATTTATCTATCTTTTCTCTTTGTCTCCAAGTAAGATATTCATTAAAAAAAATTATTAGAGACCAATTTTAAATTGATTAATAGAGTGAATATTTGTATATTCATAGTTTATTACTATGTCTTTATCTATAAATTTCCATATTTTCTATCATTGGTGCCTAAAATCATTGATTTTTTTAAATTACAAATTTTTTTTGTATGAAACATCCACCAGCTCTAGTTCTTTGGTTAGTGATGTTATTATAACTCTATGTAGTTAGTGGAATGCTATTTATTATCTCATACATGTCTCTAGGAATCATTTAATGAATTAGTGTGTTTAGGGTTTCATGAGAAAAATTTAATTCATTCTCTTATATTATTCATTACATGTAATAGATTCCATCTCAGGATCTCACTTTGAAACATATGAGTTTTTTTATATATAGAATGAATGAACTTATGTAAAATCATGAGTGTTTCATGGTAATACTTGAATCCATTTTAAAATTTTCATTCATGAGATGTGACAACTGATGTAGTTTATTGTGTTTCTAATTGTTGTCACTGATGTCATTATGGGTTATTTGAATAATAATTAATGGGGATATGTTTTTTTCCATTATGATGATATGAGTATTAATCATTATCATGGATAGTGATGGAGTTTATATAGTGAGTGATTTATATTGTGTAGACCCTCATTAGGGGTGATGATGAATGTTTACTGATTGTGTACATGGTATATTAGTGATGGAACTCACTGTGGGGGACGAGGTAGTTTTGGTAATGAGCACATAGGATGGGAATACTTTAGTGTTTATGACCACAATATTTTTAATGGTATCATCTATAGTTGTGCAGTATATAGTGGATAATAATTATTTCCATTGATATAGAGGAGGATACCTAATATTTTTCCATGTTTTTTGGGGTGTGATACCACTATATGGTAGTAGGATACTCACTTTATATGTTGGGTATGTTGGGGTTAATGTTCCATACATTTTAATGGAAGGGTGTCTATGTGCTTTGTATATATTTTATATTGATAATACTATTTATCATTAGTGGGTATATCCGTCCAACTACTACACTATAAAACCTTTCAATGAGTTAGTGTCCTTTAGCATATTGAGAGCCATTCTAATGTTTTAGTTGTTCTTTAATGTATTCCCAATAGAATGAGACAACATAAAACAATACACATCCAATTCTCACCAATTTATAACGGATTTTTATCAATGATTCTACATTAACACCACAATGTTTTACTTATTCCATTGATTGTATCATTTTTCTTCATCTCTCAATAATTGTGGGTTTTAATTCAATCCATTTGTTATGTTTATGGATTTTAAATCGTGTTAAATTATTTTATCATATATTCATTTGGGATTTTTTGTATTTTCTTTAATATCTTAATATTCAGAATGTTTTTAAAAATATTTATGTTCTTATCAAAAAATTATGTTACGAATATGAAAATTCAATAAATGATTAACAAAAATCATCTCATAACCCTTTAGGGATTTTGTAAGATGAGACAGAATCATTGTTCATTGAAACACTTTTTGATTCATTTATGATATACCATATTGATCAATAGATAAAGAATAATGGAATTTTGGGCATAAGAGGATATGAATACATGTTGACACGAGTTTACAGTGGCCGAACATATGGGTTCTCATATTATTCTGATGGTTTGTGATTTGTTTTTCCAAACATCTATTGTGCAAATGAAAATGATGATATTTTCTAGTGGTTCAAGAAATTCTAGGCTCTACTGAAAGATCCATATATCCTTATTGAGGCACATATATGGATTCAATAATGGATAAGTTCAATCATAGATGATCTCCATGCACCAAGAAATGTTAATGATGAATGGAAGAAAAAAAATGATTTTGTGGTTGATTGTGGTACTATAGACATCTATTGTACAAAACATGATTATAAAGGGTACACTATGGTGGTCACATTATATATATTTGGTTTTTAGAGTACACTAGGGTATTCACTATACTATTAATAACACATGAAATGTGATTTAGTAAAATTTAAGGCATTCCTATTGGTGGTGAATTATAGGATATAAAGGATGTGTGTCCATGTAAAATATGATATGATTGTAATGACACTTTGCCTCAGTGTGTAATATGTTTAGATGCATAGATACCCATTTTCAACTCCATACAATATATATTAATTATACAGGACATATAGTAATAATGTATTGGATTACTAATAATTGTGTTATGATAAAATAAAGACACATAGTGTTGGAGAAGGACAATTAAATGAAATGAATAGTCTTTAGAGATTTAAATATTTGTTTACCTGAATGATAGAACATAGTAAAGGGGTTGTGTATCTTAATTATTTTTGTTGCAGATATTTGTGTACTTAACATTTTTGAATCAAAGGGAGGATATGATGTGGTTTTCAAATATTAACTCCCTTTTGTAGGTTAAGATGATGAGTGTGATCTGGTGAGATAATAATAGAAGACGCATGATTGGGTACTCCTTTGGTGATGGTTTGATGATAGGGATATATTCCCCATAAACTTCCTTGACATTTTTCTCCTATATATGTTAGTGTATGGGACATACTCATTGGTAATTAAGTCACTATCTAATGGGTCACCCAAAAAAAATGTCCCCCATACAATTGATAGAGGATTGAACTACCTCACATGTTTAGTGAACATTTCCTCAAAACATCAAATTAGATACACCCTCATCTGATGTCCACTTATCAATGATGTGTGGGTATATTATTGGGATTCATTATTATATTGAATGACATGTTGTATTAGATGAGACAAAATTACACAATTCGCATTCAATAATCCCTCTAATAACACATATACAACAATGAGGAATTGGTCCCCTATTTTTCCATTTTGAAAAATGATTTGGGTTTTTAATATGAGTAGTTCAAACATATGTGTTTCTTGTTGAGTATTATTCTTTTAAAATTTGATTCTATAGAGTGATACTTTTATTTATACATTTGTTTAACTACTTATATATTTTTTAGAGATGTACGGGGATTTTTATGAATATAATGAAAGGTTGAAATTTTGTAATATATTATTTCATGATGTGTTTCCCTATAACCTTCCATTTTAAGAAGGAATTGGGGTTGTAGATACATCTTATTGTCGACAAAATTGTGTAACTTGTGGATTGGGACATGTCAAACACTAATTCTACTATGAATAAACTAAGTCTATAAAAAACTAATTCCAATCTCAATGAGATTAACATGGTGTGGAAAAATTCAATATAATAATATAAGCATGGATTTGGTATCTATATGTTAATAATACCAAGATATTTCAATATGTTAAAAATTATTCATCAACATCCAAATTATTTTTTAGGTATGATACAAAACACCCTCAAACATTTATCTCAATGTTATCTATAAAGTTATTATGCATAAAAGGACATATATAGAGAATATTGTCTTCCAATTTTCATATCCAAATCCCATGATAATCAATCAACTACACCTTTTTTCATTCATCCATGAAAAATATTCAAAAAAGAATCATATGTGAATTTATATATAGAAAAAATCTTTATTTTGTGACCATGGGGGAATCAATCATGTTTCCCGTTTATATTTGTATAACATACCTTAGTAATCATTTAATATTTAAAACTGTCATCTCCTCCCATGTGAAGGGTACATAACATTTTATTCTCAACCTAGGAAACGAAGTAGTATAGGTTGAATATTTTTTTTGAATTTTAGTAAGAGTATGCATTCTTCATACAATTCCATCTCTATTTTTTTGTGTTTTCTCCATCATACATGTTTCATCATGACTATATAAGTTGAAAAAAATCTATCGGACTTTATCCTTAGGGAATATATAGTTATTGAGTCACATTATTCAATTGTAATTGTTTTGATTTCTCATTTGAGATGTGGTAATATACATGTTGTGAGTTGACTTAGATATTTTTAATCTCTAAAGTCAATCCCATGGTCTCATTCAACCAACTAATTTATATATTTATTCATTATATGTATTGTTTTTAAAAAATATGGAATAATTGGTTGACTCTAGGAATGGAATAGAGGATTTATGCTTCACATGTATAATAATTATTTTGGGTTTTATTTTAAAACAGATTTTCAGATCAGGGTTGTGATTTGAAATTTTTTTATATTGTTCTAAAAAATATATAATTCTTAGTGAATAATGCTTAGAAAAAATTGTATCATAGGAATATCATGATAAAAATACTATTTTTATTATCATTATATTCATTTAATTTATTCACACTACAATCAATAAACTTCAATTTACCTTAAATAAAATTTAAGACAAAATATACAAAAGTATAAAAAACAAATTAAAATATTGTGTAATTGAAATATATCGTCAAGAGAAAACCAAGGTCAGTTAAAAGGTTTCACAATGAGTTCTTAGAAATTATATTGGAAAGGATCTCACCATAGGTACTAAGTATGATTTATATCCTCTTTTTTCTTATGTAAGGATATAACCAAGTGAAAATATACCTGAGACATTTTTCTTTTTGTAGATCAAAAACCACTCACTCATAAAGTAATTAATCAATATTTTTATGTCAATCACAATATCTATGAGAAATAATTAATTTATTTTCTTATTTTACCAATGAGGACTTATCTCTTTATAAATGTAAGTACTCATGACCTACCCATATATAAAAACTCAACCAATACCAGTACTGATGGACTTAAAAATACTACCTAATAAAATAAATTATTTGATAATCACAAAATATGTGTACTAGTCTATTATTTCACTAAATTATCTAAAGTTATATAACATTAGTTAAACTATGTGAAAGGATATCCCTTTAATTAAAATATTATCATGGGTTCTTCTCTCACCCTGAACTAACACAACTCTGTTGTTTTAATTATTTTAATAATCCTTCTTCTTATTCTATTTTTGTTTGAGTGGTCTTGAGTCCCGTTTGTTAGTGGGATGAATGTTCTTGTTTTTGAAGGCCTTTTGGTGTCTCATGGTTGGCTCGCATGGTTAGGGTAACCATGAGGTTCCCATGCGACGTAGATATATCACTTGATAGAGCTATTCCACATGACTTAAACATAGTTATCTAATCATTGTGGCCTTATCTAGTTTTATAGGAGGAGATGCCTGGCCTAGGCAATGGCCCTCGCTTGGTTGGGGCACGTTATAGAGAACGGTGTGGCCGAACTATGTAGGTTTCCCAATTTTTTAAATATTAGGTTTTTATTTTTTTCTTTCCTTTTCATTTATTTATGTCTCTTATTTTTATGAAATTTATTCTTTGTGCATTGTGAAACCCTTTCCTCCCTTTCCTCTCCATCCTTGAACCTCCCTCCCTTCCATCACTCTCTTTCTCTAGAAAAGCATCATGATTTCTATCAGTTTTGTTATCAGAACGTCGAGGTATGGCATACTCTTCTATCATCCTTCCTCCTTGAACTATTTTATCCTCCCATTTTCCTATCCATGGTTCAGTTGAACCCTTAGGTTCCATGTTGTTCTATTTTTAATACCTTATTTCACTTATAGGTGCCACCATAAGTAACTTGGGTCTCCTTCCTTCATTTTTTGACACCCGCTATCGAAGGGAAAGCATATTCGGTTCATTTCAATTTCTTGGTTGCTATTTGAGGTGAGGTTTCTGTTTTTACATTTTCTAATTTATTTTTACTTGGATTTTATAGTGATTATAAGACTTGTTTTTCATCGTTGTAGTATGTTTTGGTCATTATAGTGTGGGTTCGAGTCACCAATAGTAAAGGAATACTTGTATATATATTGGTAGCCATGTATATCTATATATATGTATACTCCTAGTATATATTCCCTAATGGTTAGGGTAATATTTACTCAAGTAAAAGGGTATATATAAATAAATTTTAATATGTATGTGTGTTTAGGGTGTTGCGGTTCTGTGTTGCCATCATCAATAGTTTGGTGTTTTGAGGTATGTTCCATATGCCTTGACCTTCAATTAAAATTTCCATTATTGCTTGGTGTTCATTAAAAATGTGTTTTCTAATTTTATATAAAGTGAATATAGTTTATATATATGGTTGTGGTTCTTGAATGGGGGTTTCATATATAGTTTTGAATGTGAAATGGATATCTTTAATGATGTGTGGAATTTCATCTGGTTTTGATATAAAGGTGTAATGGCATGTTAGATTCTCCAAATAATCCCAAAATGAATCCAAAAAATGGGATTCTGTGTGAAATCTATGTTAAAGGGTGATATGAATTTCTCAAAAGGATAACCTCATTTTAATGATGGGTTTAAGATTGTTTTTAAATGTAATGGACCCAAGTTGTTTAATTGTACTTTTAAATGGTTTTGGAAGATAAAAGTGTTAAATAAATAGTGTTTCCTAAAAATAAAATAATTATTTATATTAATGAGTTCCATTTTGAACATTGATAATGGTTTGAGAAAGTGGAAACCCCCTATAATGACATTCCTCTATTTTGAGAAATCTGATGCAAGTTTTAATGTGTTATTTTCGAAATTTTCATAATGTTATGGCTTGTGCACTGTTCTGTTACATAAAAAATGGTGAATGTAATTAATGAGGGAGATATCTTTTGTGATGTTGAATGTTTTCATTCATAAAAAATGTGATATTTTCATATATTTTTTCTTAATAAAGCCTATCTACCATTTGAAAATGGGCATATGGAAATTTATGGGTACCTAGGTATGAAGACTATAACTGGTATCATAGAAGATTCTAAAGAGGATTAACCTAGTTTCTTTTAGCAGGATTGATGCAACCACACTAAATAAAAATTTTTTATTATTGGAGACCACTATAATTTTGGATGTTTCTCTTATATACTCTTATTCATGAGAACAATGATATTTTTCTAGTTATACAATGTTTACCTGAGGTACAAGGATCCTAGGTCCCTAAATGATACTGGATGCTTGGGGATTTTCCATGGTGATTGTGACATCATTTCCATTTCAGTTGTTTCATTATTGATATATCTATTATTTAAAACATATTTTATTTGAAATTGATTTATTTTCATTATTAAATTTTAATGCACAGATACAATATATTTCAAAAATGTAGTGGAATAGAAATTATTTTATTGAAAATGAAAACATGTTACTTGAATTATGAAAGGATTAAACACTTATTTTGTTATATCTTATTTTCAAACATGAATGATTTGGGATTCCTTTTTTAGTTAAGAGCATAGGTTGTTGTTTATTCTTTTCATTCCTACTGAGCATCGTGATACTCACACAAAAACTACTTTTCATTTTCAATTTCCTCTATTTTTGGATTTCTCTTGGAGCGAGTGTGGTTTGATGTACAGTGGTGTCCAAAAAGGTCACATGAGGAATGTCGCACTGCTTAGTTTATTTCAATTATATATTCTAGTGTTTTCACATTATATTTATTTATTCTTATGTCATTTATTTGATAAATCAATCAAAACTTATTTATTTTGTTGACCATCACTTGTTTCCTTGTCGTGGGGATTGGGAACACCGTTCAAGCCTTGTCACTGATCTGATCAGGTGACCGATTGAGGGTTGACGTGAGATAGTTCATGATAAAATGGTAATATAATAGGTTTATCCTATCTCATTGGGGGATTTTCAATTGTCTAGAGTTATTATTATTAAAATTCAAGTAGTAAATTACAGGTAGTTTTTGGACCACCATCTATTCAGAATAATTATTTATTTTCAAAGGTAGTCTAGGATGAACTTGCTTTAAATTAAATGCAAGTTTATTTGGTAATTTCGTGGTCAATAGTAATTTTTAGGATTTTTTTTGTTATTTCAATGATTCATTAGTGATTTCCGATGGGTTCATTGTGGCTTTCCCTGACCATGCAATCCATGTGCAGACCAAGAAATTTCCTCTGTTGGCTTTCAATGTGCACACCCAGATGGTACATTATCATCCAAACAATTTTAACATGACATGTGTAGTAGTTTATCATTTAAAGGTTTCGAATCCTTATTCATTGAGTGAATTGGTTTCATTGGGATTTTCTTGGTGTGAGTCTGTTTTTGTTTTTGGGTGTTTTCATAGGTTTTAATATTGGTGATTAGTCTATTGAAATTGGATTTCCCAAAATGAAAAATCATTGTTTTTTTTAAAATGAATTGAGGTGTTATGAAAATATATTTTTATTTGTGAATAATTTTGTGATCCTTGAATGTTTTTACAAATAGTAAATTATGAATGGATTTGGAGAATGTTTTGCAGTTTTTGAATTTTTTATGAAAAGGGTAATTATGGTTTATTGGAAATGAGAATTTAGAAAAATTTTGTTTTTAAATTTTGTATTCTTATGAACAATCACATAAATAGAATTTGGATGTGGAGTTGGTATGAATTTTTTGGTTCCTAAGTTGTCACAAGAATGTATAGACATGTGATAAATCATGGAATACTGATGGTGGGTTATTGATTTCAATGTCTTGTTTTATTTTCAAAAATCAGGTCATGATATGTTGGTGTGTTAGAATGATTTTTTTCCAAAATAAATTAAAATTAATGTGGAATTTTAATTGGGTTATAATGTTCAAATGATTTTTAACATGGATAGTGGTTTGATATTGAAATAAATTTGGGTATTTCATAAATGTAATTTTAGTTTTATTGTGTTGTTTTTGGTCTTTTAATTTATTATCCTAGGTTGAAATGATGTTCGAGTTTGGGTTTTGATTTATAATTGGATGTGGTGGCTTGTTCTATTGTTATCTTTGAGTTCATTCAATGTTTTTCAATTAGGGTATGCCACCCAAAAATGCTTAATTTACATTGAAGTATCTTTTCCAATTGATGGTATTTCATAGATTCTAAAAAGAGACCTCAATTAAAAGCATCTTTTATTGTTGTTCTTTTTCCCAATTATGGAAGTGGTTACACAGTGGATATGTTAAAACAATAATAGGTTTGGTGTGTCATTAGTTATTTGGTAAACCTAGATTTCATGAGGAAAATTTTTTTTTTTTATTCTATTAAAAGGACCATACATGGATTGGTTAAGGGTAAATTCCCATTTCTTTTTTCATGTTAGGTCACAACAAGTTGACTATGACATAAGTTATTTTGTTCTTTTGATGTTCTCATGAAAGGTTCTATATTTGTTGAGGAGTGATAACTAGAGGAACATGTTCTTGGGGTGTCTCCCTTATCAATATATTTTTATCGATCTATATACAACACACTTGTTTCCTCTAATGTGGTCGGTTCGGCACTCTATTCAACTTTTCCATAATCCTTCAAAGGAACATTGAAGATGTGGCTGCAGAAGAGATCAATAAGCTATGTTTTCAGATAATGAAGCATCGGTTGAAGGTTTTCATTTCTTAAATGCAGTATATCATATGCTTTAAGGTAATAGAAATCGAGTAAGAGGTACTTGAGGAAATATTTTCATGTAATTGTTTAGTCACCAGGTTTAGGGGAATGCGAATCCATCATATTTTCTCTAACATGAGAGAGGATGCTGGTTGAATTCTCCTTTCTAGTGGTTTTTTGTTTTGGGTCCTTTTTCATTGATGTTTCAGGTGGCCTATTTGCAAAGAAAATCATGTCATTGTTTGGTCTTGTATAATTTAAAATCTTGATTATTTAGTCTTCATTTTTAATGATTTGGGGTTTTTGGTGTTACCCGCTGGATATTTTCATGTCCCGAGGAAGTGATGACATAGAAATCGGTGTTTGTTTTGTGTTCTATAATTTTGGACGACCCCCCCCCCCCTTTGTGTTAGGAGTTGGTTTATGCAGGTGGTTTTATGATGGAAGGTCAGACCCATGTCTGTTAGCTTGTTCTTAAAAAAGTGGGGAGACCATCACTAGTATTTCATGTGTCCGGTGTTTGGTTTGGTTTGGTGAGTCATTTTGATTCGGAAGGTTCGATGTTGGCCAGAATCATAATATGGTGGGGAGACCATCATGAAGAGAACTCGAAGAAAACTCTGACTTTAATGAGTTATTGATGGGGAAATCCCTTGTTTCTGTTGCAATTGACACCGAACATGGTAATTTTTTAGATAGATAATGGGCCGCCTAATGATTTCTTATCAAAGTCCCACCGAGAATTGGTAATTTCTAAATTAGGGGTTGGGATGTTCTGTGTGGTGGTTTTGTTTGGAGATGACAATTCTTCACTTTTAGTTATCTCATTTCGTGGTTCAAGTCTTGGGATATTGTTGAACATGAATTTCTATAACGATTCTGTTCTCATATTGCATTACATAAATGATCAAGGTACTGTTTTTAGAATCATTTTGTTTTTTGATCTATGCTTTAATCAACTGAGTCTTTTGGGACATTCTTGGGGTAGAAAGGTTTTTGGTGAGAGAATTTTCAAACCCAAAACAGACATTCCTCTATAATTTTAATATTTTAATCACCCATTGTCTTATTTTAGTTTTTTAGAAGTCTTTAGTCCCAGTGGTAGAGAGATAATATTTTTAGTTTTTGAATGCCTTTTTGGTGTTGCACAGTTGGTCCACACTGTTAGGGTAATCGTGTATTGCCCATGTGATTCGGCTCTATCACTTGATAGAAAAAATTTACATGTCATCTGTACAGGTTTCTAAACCATGTGTCCCTATCTAGGTACCCATGTGGATATATCTAGCCTATGATGTAGCCCATGCATTGGTGGCACACTGTTTGGAAAACCATGGGGTTTTCTTATGTTTTAAACTTTTAGGTTTTTATTTTATTTTTCATTCATTTTTTATGAATTTATCTATTATTTTTCTTCCCTTTCTTCCATGTGCATCATGAAAACCCCTCTTCCATATCCTCTTTATCTGCAGACCTCCTTCCCACTCAACTCTCTCTTACTCCTACAAAACCTCCTAGTTTCCACTAGTTTTGTGTTCGACACATAGAGGAAATCCCTCCTCTTCCATTCTAATTCCTACATGGACAACTTTTTTCCTCCCCATCACCACTACATGGTTTGAAAAAACCCTAGTGTTCCATGGTGGCCAATATTGATACTTTCTCTAATTTCTAGGGATCGTAACTCATCTCTACGATCTCATTAATTCATGTTTTGACACCCACTGTCGAATGTAATGCATATTCTATCCATTTCAATTCATTGATAGCCATTTTAGGTGAGTTTATTATTAATAAGTTATCTAATTTATTTCTACATTGATCATTTAGTGATTATTATATTCCGTTTTCATTATTATTACATGTTATGGTCATCAAAATTTAGGTTCGAGTCGTCAACAAAAATGGCCTACATGTATATACATTGGTAGGCTAGTATATTTTTGTATCCTCATTTTACATATTCCTCCATGAATATTGGAATATTTAAATTGTTTTAAATAGAATATTTACATATGTGTGTGTTTGAAGATATATATTTGTGTAGGTTGAAGGGTTCTTCGGCTACAATTATCAAAAGTTTCATGTTTTGAGGTAGGTTCCCTATGCCTTGACAATCAATTAAAATTTCCATGATTTTATGGTGTTGTTTTAAATGTGTGCATTCTTCCTTTATATAAAATTCATGTGATATATATACTTACATATATACATATGTATATATATATGTGTGTGTGTGGTTTTAGTTCTTGAAAAGTGTTTTCCAATATGGTTTTGAATGTGAAATGAAAATCTACAAATATGTGTGGCCTTTCATCTTGTTTTGTTATAAAATTATAGTGGAATATTTGATTCTATAGATAATTACAATGTGATTTCCAAAAAAAAGGGGTTTGGTGTGAACTTGAGGATAAATGGTGATTTGACTTTGTTAAGATGACTACCTCAATGTATGCATGTTATTAAGCTTATTTTTAAATATAAACTACCATGGTTGTTTAATTATACTTGAACAAATAACATTTTCTAAAATGAAAATATTATTCGTTAGGATTTTTTGGATCTTTGGGAATGGCGTGAAAAAAGATAAAATCCCCTCTTAAATAATTCTACCTAGTTGGAGAATTGTGATGAAACTTTTAATGTGTAATTTGTGATATCTAACTAATGTTGTGTATTTTGGACTGTTGTGTGATGTAAAAATGGGGAATTCAATTAAAGAGGTAGATTTTTTTTGGTATGTTGAATGGGGTTTTGGATAAATAATATGATATGTTAATATAGGTTTTCATAAAAACAAATCACCACCATTTGAAAAATAAAACATGGGAAACCATAGGATCCTAGGTGGGTAGACTATGACTGGTATACTAGATGTCTTGGAAGTTGGTTTTCCAAATTTTCTCTAGTAGGATTGATGTTGCAACACTAACTAAACGTTTTTTATGATTGGAGACCACTATAATTTTGGATGTCTTCCCTATCTAGTGGCTCATTCATAATAACAGTACTAGTTGTGGTCCCTATGGAATATTTCACTATGGTACAGGGATCCTAGGTAAACATCTAACAATAGCTTCATGGGGATTTCCCACTATTCTTGTGATTTGATTTCCATTTCATTTCTTTCATTCTTAATCTCCCTTTTGTGAAAACCTATATTTTATTCTAATTTGATGTGTTTTTATTTTGAAAATTTAATGCATGTTTGGAATCCATTTTGAAAATTTATCAGAAGATGAATTTATTTCATGAAATTGTACACTTGTTACATGAATTTCGAAATAATGGACAAAATATTTTGTTATGTCTTATTTCAGACCTAGAATGATTTGGGTTTTTTTAAGGTAAGGTTATAGGGAATTGTTTATCCTTGGCATCCCTATAGAGCATCTATACTCTCACGCATCATTTACTTTTCAATTTCAGGTTCTTCCAGTTTTGGATCACTCTTGGAGCGAGTGTGGTTGTATTACTCGTAGTAAGCCATGTGGTCGTTCGAGGTATGTTTTGTTTATTTATTTATATCGATTCCTATTACCTCTTTTTCAGATTATTTTTATTTATTAATATTTCATTTCTGGACAAAATTATTCCCAATTAAATTGTTTTGATTCCTAATGCTAGTTGTCAACCTATGGGGATCAGGAACACCCATTGTGCATTGCTGTAAATCAGATCAGTTGACCAGTCTAGGTTTGAACTATGCTGGTTTGTGACAGTTATCAAGTCCAATACATTTCTTTCATAAATAAATTTTAATAAACTATAAAACTATTAATTTCTCACATCTTGAATATATTCATGGTTGGATCCTTGGAGATTAGTATTTGGGTCTTTACTGGGCATGATACGTCTCCAAACACTAAGATGAAATTCCCCAAAATATAGACATAAAAAATACTTAATATTCGTATTAGTAGATTACTATAAATCTTGTTCTCCTAGTGGATGCCTATGATAAACCATATATTTTCAATATTCTCATCCTTAGACTAAGGGTAAATGTGTTTGTAACTGATGATATCTATTCTGAATTCATTCAATAATGGTTGAATGTCATTGTTCATGATACACATGAATATAGATAAAGTATTTTTCCTATCGAATATAATTATAAGAAGCATATAATTAACAAAAAATAACTATGAGTCCATCTTTAGTATATCCTATATAAAAACATGATGCTGGTTATATAAACACTTGTGGATTCCCATTAAAAACCCACTTGAATCATCTCAACTAAAAAATTATTTCATTTATCATTGGTACATGATATTTTACCATGGATTTCTATAAATTCAAGAGGTGATACTCTATAAAATCTTTTTTCTACCCATCTTTCGTCATAGAAAATACAAATAGAGATACCTTTTGGGAAAAAGGGTCATAATAAAACCATTTACCTGTGAGACTCTGATGACCTACCATAAGTTATCTAATCTTGGATAGGGCCAACCAGTATTCTACTAATGATACAAGTGTGATCCTTTGATGAAAATAAAAGTACCATTTGATCACTTAATGAAAGGGTAATCATTATATAAACACAAAAATAATTTTTTTACCCTTCCACTACTATAGTAAGTTGATCCTCAAATGAATCCACTATACATAAAAGTAAATTCACTAACATATTGGTGATAAGTTGAAACCTCCTATGGGTATAGTTGGTAGTCATGACTCAATATCCCACTAACTCAAAAAATTTAATCTCAATCGTCCATATTGATAACACACTACTCTCTGATGATTTCAGTCTATCTATGAATAGACAGAAGAAAATTATTACATACTAAGGATGAAATTATAGCTATCTATTCTAAAAATAAAGAGGCCACACAAAAACCTACAAACAATAAGTGTTATATGATTCCATCAATAGATATGGGATTGTGTTTAGTTAGATATATTATGATTCTCTAGGAATATTGGTTGGTATATTTTATCCAATATGATCTAAAACTCCAACACTATTGTTTTTTAGTAAAATAATGGCTTGTGCTAGTGTGGAAAAGTATGTTTTCATCAGTAGAGAATACATAGATCGCATCTAAAGCCATATCATTCATTTATAGATCATAAAACCCTAGATAATTCACATATATAAATATTATGTATACATATATTTCTTTTTTGTATGGTCTTCATAAAGGTTGTTCTAGAATTGTATTAAATAATCTTTCACCTCTATCTAGTCCTTCCATTCATCCATTTAATATAAAAATAGTTCCTTATGTAGGGATTCCCAATCCATAATGTGTAGGTCCTCCATATTAGTTTTTCCATTATAATTGAGTTCCTTCCATTTTTTCCACCTTAGTAATCCTTAAAAACAAGTCTGTTTGAGAAGTCATGAG
Source organism: Viscum album (assembly GCA_963277665.1). Taxonomy (NCBI): domain Eukaryota; kingdom Viridiplantae; phylum Streptophyta; class Magnoliopsida; order Santalales; family Viscaceae; genus Viscum; species Viscum album. The sequence goes on along the minus strand of OY728143.1, from coordinate 2,075,943,442 downwards.
TAATGAAACAGATAAGAATTTGATGAATATATTATAACATTAAAATATATATGTTTGTAAAATTGTGTCAGTGCATTATAATATAAATAATAACATCACATAATGTAGATAAAAACAAACTTTTATATAAATTTCAAAAATACATTTTGAGAATCAATATATCCATAAATTAAAAGTGATACAATGAGATAATAAACACGGAAAAATAAAATTACTGAAAATGGAAAATTTATATCACATTAGACTAATTAAATAATCACACTCACCAAAAACTGTATAAAAATATAAAAATCATTAGTAAAATAGTTGTAATATTTTAAAATATAGAATATTGAACATTTAATAGTATTGGAGTGAATGATAATGAATTTAAATTTGTGGTGTATGTAGTAAGTAGAAAGCCGATATGATTGTTATAGGATTATCCTAACCACTAAGAAAATTGAACTCACCATTACAATAGTGATAAGGCCAATGGAATTGTAACACCCCAAGCTTCTACGGTATGCTTCTCTTTGAATAATGTGATAGCGTGTGTTGTACGCAACACCGAGTTCTAACAACCAATCAAACTAGCCGTTATGAATAGTAATAGCTACATTTTAAAATTATATATATTTTATATTTCAAAATGGACTTCATTTTAGGATTCGGAATATCTAATTTAGCCTATGGTGAAATTTTGGTACTTTTCGGATAACTTTCATATTTTGATGAATAGTGAAAATTACTAAATTTTAATTAAAAACTTTTTTTTTAATAAAAATAATTAATAGTGATAAATTATGAATTTTAGTAGTTTTAAAGTATATTTAGAATATGTTTTTACCATTTAATATAATGTTGGTCATTGGACATAATTTTACAATTAAACCGAACATAAACAAGTGTCAATCTTTTGATAGTTATTATCTCTTAAAAACACGCTTTTTGTTTTGACAGCGGGAATTAATTTTAAATTAATTTCTTCCACTTCTGTGTTTTGAATATAGGAAAATGGATTCCATATTTGGAATCAGGATGTTCAAATTGTGTAAATAGGTAACTTTTATTTTTAGACATTTTGAATAATTACTGCGGTAAATATTTTATTTACCATGGTTAAGGGTAAATCCGGTAAATAAGGGTTAAAAAAATAATATTATAATAATAATAAATTACCCTAAAACGTGTCTTAACCCTATTGGTTGATACATGGTAGACCATGGACATCTTTGGGTCGATTTTGGGACACCATGGATCCACTTGTAAGTGATAATGACACTTTATTTTAATTAAGTTAAAATGAATACAAAAATGACACAAGCATATATCTTTTAGAAAAACAATTGTTACATAGGGTTATATATGTTGGATTTTAGATTATAAAGATTCATTAGAAAGATAAAAGGATTTCCTACATAATGATATTTTATTTATAATTTTTAGACATTAAATAATTATTTTATTTATGACACAATGATGATGCAGTAATTACTATAATAGTGAAAAATTAAACTAATTGATATTATAAATACACAAATAAATATAATATCAAACTTTTAATGAATTAAACTAATTTTCTAGGATAATATGATATATTAGTATTGATTTAATTGACTTTTTTCGAAGTAATAAATATGTTATGAGTTTCACAAAAATCAACTATTGAATAGTGTCAAAATTGACATAAAAGAGTTGTTAAAACAAATATTATATTATTAATTGATATTAAATTCCTAAAAATCTAAGGTTCGTCCAAGAGACTTATATCATGATAGTTGTATCATTAATGGACCACTTGGGGGGTCTCTTGGATGTATGTAGTAAGTTTATTAACCATATTATATAAAAATACAAAGAGTCATTGTAAAAGTGAAACTAATTAACTTAGAGTTAATACTTAAAGATAAGGTTAATATAAGTGCCCAAACCTATCTAAATTCTATTGGTTGAGTGTTTTTCGACTCATCCCTACCTTAACTTTTGAATAGTCAACTTTGGATCCATTAGAAACCGAATATGAATTTATTATAAATTAATATTTCTAGCTTTTCCAAAGGTGCCCCCACCCCTCTTATAAAAGGGCACTCCTCCTTCTCATTTCTTCACTCCTTAAAAGCCTTTTGGTTCGGCCAAACTCTGACCCAATACTCTCCCAAATTCCCTCACTACAACCTAGGGGCCTTATTTTGATCAGAAAGCTAACCTAAGGAGCCCTTTTGATCAAATCAAAAGGAAGAACCCAAAGAAGAGGTAATGATTTCACCACCCTTCTCCAAGTTCATTTCTTCTTCCACATCTTCTTCCTTTGTTGTTACCATTCTAAAATAATAACTCCAGTATCATATATATACTGTGATGTTATTATAAATATGGTACAACCATATTCAGTATTCTATCCACCCTTTGAATAACATGTCACCATACGTGCGTACGTACGGCTTACCGTCTCCACGTCGTGGTGTAATTGTTATTCAATATATTATTATTTGGATGGGTATAATAATAATGTGTAACTAATTTAAATAATAAATATAGCATGTTAAGGATTCTGTATATATGATATATCATCCATTTATATATTATTTTAATATCAAAAGAATGATATTGTCGCTCGTGCGTACGTACGGACTACCGTCTCCACAAACACGATGAGATTCATTATCCATCGTATCCATTCAAGTATAATTATCATTTGATGATTTAAAAAATTATTTTTAAGGACTTGATATCATTCTGGATATGAATAATATAAAACCTATCCTTTACAAACATGTCTTACGTAACAAAACATATAAACGAAAACAAGTAAGTTAACACCTGAAACAACGATAATACTAAGATATTATTATCAAATCAATATTAAAAAATCATATATGATATCATATTAATGTATATGATTATAGTATAATTTAATAACAATTATTTCACCATTATACAGGAGGTTAACCTACCCCAACCATGGAAAAGTACAAGGTAAGGGATTTTCTTATCTCACTTTCAATTCCGTGAGATTTCCATTGTTCGCAACTAAATTATTGAATGTGTTGTATTGTGTACTACCATTTGATATATATTATCATGATTATATTTATATTCATGTTATTCTGTAAATTATTTGGTGGTTATTAACTTTTTTCCATACGACTCAGTTGATTAACGTGGTAAGGGGTTTTCATCTCACTCCTTATTCCCGTGAGATTCACGCCATATTGCCACCATCACCTTTTGTGTGGTGTATGTACTGACCATAATTATATTCTTCGTGTAATACACTCTAATCTATGTGTATTTACATATTCATTGTATGATACCTCTTTCATGGGTTTTATGTTTCAGAAGATACCAAATTGTTAAGGGTTATTTCACAATCTCTTCATTATCCGAGGTTGTTTATATGTAATAATCTACTGGGATCTCTTTATCATCCACATCCATGTTTCTTCAAAATGTATTTCAAAACATTTTTATTATTTACAAGAATATGGGTTAAAGTAATTTATACCCTTGTTTGACTTTTTATAAGAGGAATCTTTCCGTCGTTTTTAAAACAAGGTCCTTTTTAACCTTTTCGACAGAATTAAGGTAAGCATGTTTTTTTAACTTATACGGCGAGTGCGGTTATTTTCTGCCGTTATAAAATCTTCAAAGTTTTCCTTACAAGCTTATAAGAATATTTTCAAGAAAATGTTTTATTTTATATGTCTCTTAAATGATTTCAAAAATAGAAAGAGATATTTCTCCAAAAATTGTTTTGATTTCATCTTTGTCAACATCCTTTGATGGATTTTATGCTTATTTGCAGTTGATTTATTATGATACAAAACTTCTATATCGTATTGAAGGTTTTGTGATATGTTTGACTGTGGATGTGCTATTTTTATACCATTCATAGTTTATGGTGAAATTATTGACATTTCGTATGCTATTTTTAATACGAATGTTTATGTTATGTTTAAACCTTTTCATATGGGAATGCATTGGACTTAATATGTGACGGGTGGAGCCCGCTATAGCTCCTCGATGCATCGGTAGGTCTCATGAGACAAACTAGTGTCTTGGCACAAGGCCTTGGAAAAATCTTATTTGTAGTCTTGGCACGAGGCCTTGTCTATGTGGTTATGATAGTCTGGCATTATGCATTCCAACATTATGAAAGTGGTTATTGATATTGCATATGATCATTCGATTAGTAGAATATCCATGTGAACAAGTAAATGGAATTATTTCATTTTAATTTTGCCATACAATGTTGAAGTTCATGTTTAAAAGGATTTTGTTTTAGTTATACATAGCCTTAAATGTTTATTCTTATTTATGAAAGTTTCTGGTATATTGTTTTCCTTACTGGGCATTTGAGCTCACCCCTTTTCTATGTTTTATTTTTCCCAGTATGTGAAGAAGTAAGTTATGAATGACCTGCAGGGATATTATGAGGGGATAATAGTGTGAACTGTGGAGACATTATGTTGTTGTAGTAGTTTTTCAATTTATGATGTAATGTAAAACTTATGAATATATCTAGTGTTTCCAAGGCTACTAAACCAATCGGTCTTTCGAGATTTGATCATTCTTGTGGTCATTCCAATGTTATGTAATAATGCACCGACTCTGGGTAACTAGGTTTGGGGTGTTACAGTTGGTATCAGAGGAAGTTTAGTACAAACCTTGGAAGCTAGATTTAGATAAAATCTGATTAGAGCACGTAGACCTAAGATGAACTTTGAGGATTAGTGTAGAAGAACTTCCTAGAATTTTGGTATTGTAGGGATTTTGTGAGTTTTCCGAGCAATACATCCCTGTCTGGATACGAGCAGGTAGAGGTGGCTCTGGCACAGATGTACCTAGGGGTAAAACCCGAAAACACCTCTTTGAGCTAGACTCGAACGGGAACTGGTGCACGACAACGTGCCTTGCTGCACTCTTGGTTACGACACTCCCGGGGGATATTCTTAGGATAATTCTCATTTTCTTTACAAACCATTATGAAGGGTTTATGAGTATATACATCCTCAAAGGAGACATTTTTATTATTATGGATTATATCCATAAATATTTCAATTTATGTTAAGTGTTTTATAAGTATGGGATTATGTATTTTGACTCATAAAATGATCTAGTTTATGCCATTGTTTAGAAATGGTGCCTAGTGGAAGAAATGGAAACTGTATCAATGCACGCACTCCATGTAGGGATTGCCCTCCTGCTCAAGATAATTATAGTGGAGCTGGTGATGCAACTGGAGCCAATCAGCAAATCACCATACTGGGACAACTTACTCAGGTTATGAATAATAACCTTACCCGTATGGAGCACCCTGATCCGCAGCATGGAGGATCAATGTTAGATCGATTCATGAGGCAACAACCACCAACGTTCAATGGGAGTACAAATCCCTTAGTAGCTGAGCAATGGATATTTTCCCTAGAGAAAATATTTCAGGCTTTGGGGAGCAGTGAAAGGGAAAAAGTTATCATGGCAGTTTACCGCCTCACTGGAGATGCTGATCAATGGTGGTCATTGATTCAAAATACGAAGGAAGATGATGAAGTATCAAATATGTAATGGAGGGAGTTCAAAAATCTGTTTTTAGAAAAATACTTTCCTCGCGACCATCGAGCAGATATGGAAAGGCAATTTCTAAGTCTGAGACAGAAGGAGGATGAGAATGTCACAAAGTATGAGGCTAACTTTACAAGGTTAGCAAGGTATGCTGGTGATTATATACGTAACCAAAGAAGTAATATTGATCGTTTCATTGATGGGTTAAAACCATTTCTCCGTCGAGCATTAGTCTCAGAATCCTTTTCATCGTACGAAGACATTGTCTCATGTGCTATCAAGACTGAAAAGGAATTCTCTATGTCTTATGACTTTAAAGAAAAGAAAGAGAAGAAGAGACCTGCTGATCAATCTGGGAATGGAAATAAGGGGAAGAAGGGAAAGGTTGAATATCCATCTTGTGGTAAATGCGGGAAGAAACATCCTGGTACTTTCTTGAAGGGAATGGGAGGCTGCTACAAGTGTGGTGAAAAAGGCTACCAAGCTCGTGATTGCAAGGGGAAGAAGGAAGCTACCAACGTTCCGTGCTACAATTGCAGGGAGATGGGACATTATGCGAATGAATGTCCTAAGCGTCAGGAGAACGTACCTCAGAAAAGGACAAGGGATCAAGGCCAAGCTTATGCTATCACTACTGCTGAGGTAGAAGCTCCGAAAGACGTGGTGGCAGGTAATTTAATGGTTTCCTCAAGTTTAGCAAATGCATTATTGGATTATGGATCATCGCATTGTTTCATATCTTCCCAGTTTGCTAAGAAAATTAGATATTTTAAATTTGATTTAACAAGGGAGTTGTCAGTTAAAACTCCTAAGGGAAGTATCATTGCAACAAAGTTTGGTGAATCAGTCCCCATTAGAGCACATAAATGTTCGTTATCTGCTGATCTCATCGTCATACCAATGATTGAGTTTGACATAATCCTCGGTATGGACTGGCTTTCGGACTATGATGCGAAGATTTATTGTAAGAAGAAAGAGGTTACGATTCTTGATGATAATGATAAGGAACACCTTATCTTTAGAGAAGAATCGTCACCACCTAATTCTTATTTAGATCCACCCTCAATAGCTCAACTAAATTCAATTATTGGGGAGGAAGAGAATGAAATAACTGCGGGTGAGGAAAGGAATGTTCAAATAGAGGATGTACCTGTTGTGAAAGAATTTGTAGATGTATTTCCGGAAGATTTACCTGGACATCCTCCAGAACGGGAAGTTCAGTTTTCTATTGATTTAATTCCTGGATCAAGGAATATATCGAAGACCCCTTATAGAATGGCCACTGTAGAATTAGTTGAACTAAAGAAACAAGTAGAGGAATTGAGTAATAAGGGATTTATTTTCCCTAGTGTTTCTCCATGGGGAGCCCCTGTTCTTTTTGTTAAAAAGAAAGATGGATCTATGAGGTTATGTATCGAATATAGGGAGATCAATGCTATAACGATAAAGAACAAGTATCCCCTACCTCGTATTGATGATTTATTTGACCAACTACATGGAGCTCAATACTTTTCAAAGATTGACCTTCGATCTGGATACCATCAGTTGTGTGTAAAGAAGGAAGACATTCTGAAGACAGCATTTCGATCCAGGTACGGGCATTACGAGTTTACTATAATGCCTTTTGGATTGACTAATGCACCCTCTGTATTCATGGATCTGATGAATAGAGTTTTCAAGGAGTATCTCGATGAATTTGTGGTGGTATTTATTGATGATATCTTGGTATACTCCAAAACCTACGAAGATCATGAAAATCACTTGCGCATTATCTTGAAGACTCTGAGGAGGCATGAATTATATGGGAAGTTTAGAAAGTGTGAATTTTGGCTTCAGGAGATTTCTTTTCATGGCCATATTGTCTCTAAAGATGGAATCTATGTTGATCCTTCTAAGACCAAGGAAATCCAAGAATGGCCAGCACCTACGAGTATAACTGAGGTACGCAGTTTTATTGGTTTGGCAGGTTATTATCGACGTTTCGTCCAGAATTTTGCCCGATTGGCTAACCCATTAACGAAGCTCACACGTAAAGGGGTTAAATTTGTTTGGACAAAAGAGTGTGAAGAATGTTTTGAAGAACGGAAGAAAAGATTAGTCAATGATCCTATATTGACTCTACCATCGGGGAATTATGGGTTCGTTATTTATAGTGATGCATCGAAGAAAGGACTTGGTTGTGTCCTTATGCAGAATGATAGAGTTATTGCCTATGAATCACGACAGTTGAAAATTCATGAACAAAACTATCCTACTCATGATCTCGAGTTAGCAGCTGCGATCTTTTCTTTGAAGATATGGAGGCACTACCTCTATGGTGAAAAATGTGAGATTTATACTGATCACAAGAGTTTGAAGTATATTTTCTCACAAAAAGAACTCAACATGAGGCAAAGGAGATGTCTTGAATTACTCAAGTATTATGATTGCACGATACACTACCACCCGGGGAAAGCAAACAAGGTGGCAGATGCTTTGAGTAGAAAAGACCATGGAGTTTTTAACAATAAGAGAATTGAAAGGGATCCAATTTTCATGGATCTAGTGAAAATGGACATGGGAATAACCAGGGAAGGCGAAACATCATTTCTTTTTTAAATGGTTGCCAAAACATCTTTAATAGAAAGGATTAAGAGTACTCAGACCGATGATGAATAATTTCAAAATAAGATTAAAGCTGTGAATGATGGGAGATTGAGAGACTTTGTGTATGAAGATGGAATTTTGAAATTTTGGAAGAGACTTTGTGTTCCCGATATACCTGATCTAAAAAGGGAATTTCTGGATGATTCTCATAGTTCCAATTTCTCTATACACCCTGGGAGCACCAAAATGTATAGATATTTGAAGGAACGTTTTTGGTGGGACAACATGAAGAGGGAGATTGCTGATTTTGTGTCAAGATGTATGGTTTTTCAACAAGTGAAAGCTGGAAGGCAACAGCCTGGAGGAGTCATGCAACCTCTTCCCATACCGGAGTGGAAATGGGACAATATTACGATGGACTTTGTCATGAGGCTACCAAAGACTCCTAGAAGGAATGATGCAATATCGGTTATTGTTGATCGTCTTACCAAGTCATCACATTTTCTTGCTATAAGAGAAGATCTACCCCTGGAACGTCTAGCAAGACTATATATTAATGAAGTTGTGAGACTTCATGGAGTACCTCTATCGATTGTTTCTGATCGTGATCCCCATTTTACTTCAAGATTCTGGAAAAGTCTTCAGAAATCCCTAGATACTGAACTTCATTTGAGCACTGCATACCACCCTCAGACAGACGGACAATCAGAACGGAATATTCGAACCTTAGAAGACATGTTGAGATCTTGCTCACTTGACTTTCAGGGTATGTGGGATCAATATTTACCTCTGGTGGAATTTTCCTATAACAATAGCTTCCATTCGAGTATTCAGATGGCACCATATGAAGCGTTATACGGAAAGAGATGTCGTACACCAACTTGTTGGGATGACGTTGGTGAAAGAAAACTTGTAGGCCCAGAACTGGTGGAGGAAACGGTGGAAAAGGTGAAAGTAATCCAAAATCACATCAAAGCAGCTCAAAGTAGGCAGAAGAGCTATGCCGATAATCGAAGGAAGGATTTAGAATTTCGAGTCGGTGATCATGTTTTCCTGAAGTTATCTCCGTGGAAGGGAGTCATACTTTTTGGTAAGAAAGGTAAATTGAGTCCCAGGTACATCGGACCTTTCGAAATTCTAGAACGAATTGGGGTTGTAGCTTACCGATTGGCAATGCCGCCAAGTCTCTCCAAAGTTCACGATGTGTTCCACGTATCTATGTTGAGGAAATACATGCCTGATCCAACGCATGTAATCACCTATGAAGAATTAGAACTGGAACCCGATATTTCCTATTGTGAATAGCCCATCAGGATTCTTGATACGATAGAACAAGTACTGAGAAACGGGACGACGCGTCTGGGAAAAGTTTTGTGGAGAAACCATAAGATGGAAGAGGCAACGTGGGAACCCGAGGAACTTATGATGAAGAACCACCCGAGTCTTTTCATGCGATAGTATTATAGAAATTTCGAGGACGAAATTATTTGAGGGAGGGTAGAATGTAACACCCCAAGCTTCTACGGTACGCTTCTCTTTGAATAATGTGATAGCGTGTGTTGTACGCAACACCAAGTTCTAACAACCAATCAAACTAGCCGTTATGAATAGTAATACCTACTTTTTAAAATTATATATATTTTATATTTCAAAATGGACTTTATTTTTGGATTCGGAATATCTAATTTAGCCTAAGGTGAAATATTGGTACTTTTCGGATAACTTTCATATTTTGATGAATAGTGAAAATTACTAAATTTTAATTAAAAACAAATTTTTTAATCAAAATAATTAATAGTGATAAATTATGAATTTTAGTAGTTTTAAATTATATTTAGAATATATTTTTACCATTTAATATAATGTTGGTCATTGGACATAATTTTAAAATTAAACCGAACATAAACAAGTGTCAATCTTTTGATAGTTATTATCTCTTAAAAACACGCTTTTTGTTTTGACAGCGGGAATTAATTTTAAATTAATTTCTGCCACTTCTGAATTTTGAATTTAGGAAAATGGATTCCTTATTTGGAATCCGGATGTTCAAATTGTGTAAATAGGTAACTTTTATTTTTAGACATTTTGAGTAATTACTGCGGTAAATATTTTATTTACCATGGTTAAGGGTAAATCCGGTAAATAAGGGTTAAAAAAATAATATTATAATAATACTAAATTACCCTAAAACGTGTCTTAACCCTATTGGTTGATACATGGTTGACCATGGACATCTTTGGGTCGATTTTGGGACCCCATGGATCCACTTGTAAGTGATAATGACACTTTATTTTAATTAAGTTAAAATTAATACAAAAATGACACAAGAATATATCTTTTAGCAAAACAATTGTTACATAAGGTTATATATATTGGATTTTAGATTATAAATATTAATTATAAAGATAAACATATTTCCTACATAATTATATTTTATTTATAATTTTTATACATTAAATAATTTATTTTATTTATGACACAATGATGATGCAATAATTACTATAATAGTAAAAAATTAAAATAATTGATATTATAAATACCCAAATAAATATAATATGAAACTTTTAATGAATTAAACTAATTTTATAGGATAATATGATATATTAGTATTGATTTAATTGACTTTGTTCGAAGTAATCAATCTGTTATGAGTTTCACAAAAATCAACTATTGAATAGTGTCAAAATTGACATAAAAGAGTTCTTAAAACAAATATTATATTATTAATTGATATTAAATTCCTAAAAATCTAAGGATTGTCAAAGAGACTTATATCATGATTGGTTCATCATTAATGGACCACTTGGGGGTCTCTTGGATGTATGTAGTAAGTTTATTAACCATATTATATAAAAATACAAAGAGACATTGTAAAAGTGAAACTAATTAACATAGAGTTAATACTTAAAGATAAGGTTAATATAAGTACCCAAACCTGTCTAAATTCTATTGGATGAGTTGTTTTCGACCCATCCCCATCTTAAACTTTTAATAGTAAACTTTTGATCCATTAGAAATCGAATATGAATTTATTATAAATTAATATTTCTAGCTTTTCCAAAGGTGCATCTCACCCCTCTTATAAAAGGGCACTCCTCCTTCTCATTTCTTCACACTTTCAAAGCCTTTTGGTTCGGACAAACTCTACCCAAATACTCTCCCAACTTCCCTCACTACAACCTAGGGGCCTTAGTTTGATCAGAAAGCCAACCTAAGGAGCCCTTTTGATCAAATCAAAAGGAAGAACCCGAAGAAGAGGTAATGATTTCACCACCCTTCTCCAAGTTCATTTCTTCTTCCACTTCTTCTTCCATTGTTGTTACCATTCTAAAATAATAACTCCAGTATCATATATATATTGTGATGTTATTATAAATATGGTACAACCATATTCAGTATTCTATCCACCCTTTGAATAACATGTCACCATATGTGCGTACGTACGGCTTACCGTCTCCATGTCGTGGTGTAATTGTTATTCAATATATTATTATTTGGATGGGTATAATAATGATGTGTAACTCATGTAAATAATAAATATAACATGTTAAGGATTCTGTATATGTGATATACCATCCATTTATATATTATTTTAATATCAAAAGAATGATATTGTCGCTCGTGCGTACATACGGACTACCGTCTCCACGAACGCGATGAGATTCATTCTCCATCGTATCCATTCAAGTATAATAATCATTTGATGATTTAAAAAATTATGTTTAAGGACATGATATCATTCTGGATATGAATAGTATAAAACCTATCCTTTACAAACATGTCTTACGTAACAAAACATATAAAAGAAAACAAGTAAGTTAACACCTGAAACAACGATAATACTAAGATATTATTATCAAATCAATATTAAAAAATCATATATGATATCATAGTAATGTATATGATTATTGTATAATTTAATAACAATTATTTCACCATTATACAGGAGGTTAACCTACCCCAACCAAGGAAATGTACAAGGTAAGGGATTTTCTTATCTCACTTTCAATTCCGTGAGATTTCCATTGTTCGCAACTAAATTATTGAAAGTGGTGTATTGTGTACTACCATTTGATATATATTATCACGATTCTCTTTATATTCATGTTATTCTGTAAATCCTTTGGTGGTTATTAACTTTTGTCCATACGACTCAGTTGATTAACGTGGTAAGGGGTTTTCATCTCACTCCTTATTCCCGTGAGATTCACGCCATATTGCCACCATCACCTTTTGTGTGGTGTATGTACTGCCCATAATTATATTCTTCATGTAATACACTCTAATCTATGTGTATTTACATATTCATTGTATGAGACCTCTTTCATGGGTTGTATGTTTCATAAGTTACCAAATTGGTAAGGGTTATTTCACAATCTCTTCATTATCCGAGGTTATTTATATGTAATAATCTACTGGGATCTCTTTATCATCCACATGCATGTTTCTTCAAAATGTATTTCAAAACATTTTTATTATTTACAAGAATATGGGTTAAAGTCATTTATACCCTTCTTTGACTTTTTATAAGAGGAATCTTTCCGTCATTTTCAAAACAAGGTCCTTTTTAACCTTTTCGACAGAATTAAGGTAAGAATGTTTTTTTAACTTATACGGCGAGTGCGGTCATTTTCTACCGTTATAAAATCATCAAAGTTTTCCTTACAAGCTTATAAGAATATTTTCAAGAAAATGTTTTATTTTATATGGCTCTTAAATGATTTCAAAAATAGAAAGAGATATTTCTCCAAAAAGTGTTTTGATTTCATCTATGTCAACATCCTTTGATGGATTTTACGCTTATTTGAAGTTGATTTATTATGATACAAAACTTCTATATTGTATTAAAGGTTTTGTGATATGTTTGACTGTGGATGTGCTATTTTTATAACATTCATAGTTTATGGTGAAATTATTGACATTTCTTATGCTATTTTTAATACGAATGTTTATTTTATGTTTAAACCTTTTCATATGGGAATGCATTGGACTTAATATGTGACGGGTGGAGCCCGCTATAGCTCCTCGATGAATCGGTAGGTCTCATGAGACAAACTAGTGTCTTGGCACAAGGCCTTGGCAAAATCTTATTTGTATTCTTGGCACGAGGCCTTGGCTATGTGGTTATGATAGTCTGGCATTATGCATTCCAACATTATGAAAGTGGTTATTGATATTGCATATGATTATTCGATTAGTAGAATATCCATGTGAACAAGTAAATGGGATTATTTTATTTTACTTTTTCCATACTATGTTGAAGTTCAAGTTTATAAGGCTTTTGTTTTAGCTATACATAGCCTTAAATTTTTATTCTTATTTATGAAAGTTTCTGGTATATTGTTATCCTTACTGGGCATTTGAGCTCACCCCTTTTCTATGTTTTATTTTTCCCAGTATGTGAAGAAGTAAGTTATGAATGACCTGCAGGGATATTATGAGAGGATAATAGTGTGGACTGTGGAGACATTATGTTGTTGTAGTAGTTTTTCAATTTATGATGTAATGTAAAACTTATGAATATATCTAGTGTTTCCAAGGCTACTAAACCAATCGGTCTTTCGAGATTTTATCTTTCTTGTGATCATGACAATGTTATGTAATAATGCACCGACTCTGGGTAACTAGGGTCGGGGCGTTACAGAAGAGTAAAATATGATATTTATATATCTTAGTAAATACTATAAAGTGAAATTATATATAATAAAATTATAAAATAATAAATATTTTTTATTATAATGAAATCATAAAAATGTTTTTATAAAAATATTTAAGAATTATTTTATTTTAAAATTATTTATTATATTAAAATTATTTTTCTTTACAAAAATTACTAATAAATGGTATAATGAAATAATATATATTTCTATATATATTTTAACATTCTTTGAGAAAATCATATTAATTTTGTATAAGCCTTAGGTATTTTACCATGTCATAAAAACATTTTTTACAATAAATAATGTTTTTAAATTATATTAAGTATGGGAATTTATAAATTTAAAACTATTAAATGGACAAAACTTTAGTAAATATAACATCATTTAATGTTTATTATGATGTTTTTTAATTTCATTAAGAATAATATATAGTGGTGAACAACAAAAATGAAATATATGTATCACAATTTTTAATATCACTAGTAATGGAATTTTTGAGGATTATAGATGTTATATGTATATTTTATTATTCCCATTACAGCATAATCACTTTCCATTTACTACTTAGACACTATATGGGTTTATTATTGAAAAATATATTTTATTCTAATACATTAATTTTAAAATACCCACATCCTCCACTTACAAATACGACCATCCACCACCCAATTTATAAAACAATTACGATCATCCTAGATACCCAAAACACTATCAAAATATATCCCCAAGTGGATCAGTATGTTCTAGATGTTTCTAACTCTCCAAAAGAAAAATCTATTGAGCCCTAATATGTAGCGTAATAGTTAGCTTCCAATGGAACTGGTATGGTTCTAAACTAAACTCCCTTAAACACCTTTATTAGTGCATCCTGTCAAATAATTCCCATCATTTCTTTTATAATAACATTAGTGTTATTAATATAATAATATTTTATTATATTAATTGAATATTAATTATCTATCCTCTTCTCATTCTATTCTAAAATCAAAATCAAATTGAAATTATTGTCACTTCACCACCTCGATGAACCATATATTTCATTTTTCGACCACAATTTCATATATTATTTTAACACATATATTCTTATTAAAGAGAATATAAAAAATTATATTATATATTTATCATATTTTAGAATTTATAAATGTCGTTAATGTAAAATAAAAAATTAATTTCATCATAGTCAGAAAATATTCTTAAATGAAAAAATCGTATAATGATGACATTGACACTAAATTAAAATCACTATATCAAAAAACACATGGATATTTAAGAAAATAAATCCATGAAATGACATTAAAATCATTAATTTACACTTATAATTGTGTGGACTAATAATATATGATCTTTTATCATAACATATATAATATTGAGACCATGGAATTATGTAAAAATCATTTATGGGAATGAGAACATAATAAAAATATAAAAATAAAATTTTCAAAAAAAATAAATTAAATAAATTAAATTTAATATACAATAAAAATGTTCTTATGAATGTATATAAAAATATATTTTGATTATTAATGTTTTTATCCTAATGTACTTAATGAGTTAAGAACCCATGTTAATGGATCTTCCGAACAACCCTTATTTCCATTGAGTTACACATTCTATTACATTATCAAACATTACTTCAACCCTATTCTCTAGGAATTATTCCATAATATGTGTATATGTCCCCAATAAATGTATCTAGTTTACTTTACCATTATGTTAGAGTATAATACTTACTCTTAATGTTTTCTTCTCATTTTTTTATTTTAGGATCCATGTTTAATGTGAACGTGTTTGTATCCTATCTCTTTTTCATATAGCACACCATTAAATTATTTTAAGCATATATGATTTATTAAGTCCCTGTGTTTATTATAGATAAAAATTTTGGGTTGTTCATTTGTTTTCAAGTAATTATTATAAACAGACACACCTTTATGGACTTTTTTAGCATTTTTAAACCCAATTTTATATGTTAATTTCAAAACACACTTATCCACTCTTTTAAATTATTCTCCTTATGTGAACATAATTTTAATGACATATTGTTCACTATTCATTTATTTACATCCACGAATTATTAAAATTTTTCATTGTTTCCAATTTTCATGATATGCTATTTCATAATGCTCTAAGATAAGATTATGATACAAAATATCTTTTTTGGTATTATTCTTATACTTATGATTTATGAATGATTTCATTTTGTGGAAAATATATATAAGTAAATGATAAGACATTTATTGGTGGGATTGAAATAAAACCACCCTTGAATAAATTGGCTAATATTTTCATATCATGAAATACCATTTATGGTGCATTTTATTTGACTATTGTACACTCTAATAAGTTATATTGGATGAGATTTAGGGATGATATTTATGATACCATGATATATTTTGTTTAAAAAATTATATAATTTCATGATCCTATAACATTAAAATTTTCATTCAATGAATTAATTTCATCAAATATGATCCAAGTCCTTTATTGTATCATGAAATTCCTCTGGTCATGTTTGTATTAAATTTCCAAATACCTTATTTTGATTATTACATTATTAAACTTCATAACTCACCTGAAATTTTTACGTATTCCTCAGATGATCCCATATAGTAAAATAATTTCAGTGGTGTTTAATATCACTATACAAAGATCAAATTAATGATGATTTATTTGATGTTTATATGGTTTTAGTATGTTTCTAACTTCTCCAAGAAACAAAACCTATAGATATTTGTCTTTGAATATTATGGATGTTTATGTAAAAAATAATGAAGTAAAATGTATAATACAATAATTTTTCAATATATTTTATTATAGAAATATTTATTTATTTATGGGAATATAATACGAATACACTAGTAAAAACCCTTTGTAAAAGTCGATATATATGAATAAATCCTATAATATTGATAAATTATAGAGAATTTATCCTAACATTCAAATACCTTTCTGGATTGAAACAAGTTAATGTTGGATCTATCACTAATTCCCCTAAATTTAATAACCCTAAAAAGTATGTTTGGGTATTAGACTGATCTTCAATCGGTTCAAAATAATATTGTGTAATGATACACCAATATTTACACTGAGAGGGTAAAGGATTTGGATAATTCATTGTCTTTTTTAACCAATTATGAATAATAGAATATATTTCTATAAAATTTAATGATGTAATATAAAAAAAATTGAGAGAGTAATATAATAGAAAAATTTCCATGTATAATTATTATTGTAATCCAGAATTTAATTGTTAGGGAATGAATTTCATTTAGGAGTTATTCTTTATAAGTTCATGGTTTCTATTATATATATATATTAGTTTTATAGTTCTTATAAAATATTATCCATTATCATAATTAATGAATGTAAAAAAGAATAAATTAAGAAAATTACCATTATTTTGGACAAATTGATGATTTCTCAAATGAAATACCTAATAAAATGTGAGTTGTTGTTGAGAACATCAGAGACATACTTAATTAATTTGACTTCTGAATATTAACATGAAAAATGTGGAATACCCCTTCTTCCATGAAAGTGAATGTTAAAGATTAGTCCATTATTAAATAGCAGCCTCTAAATTTTAGTTTATCTTATAATAACTTAATCATATATTAATTAATTCAATATTTTGATAAGAGAGTCTATATATCTATGTTATTTAAAAAAATAATGTAAAATTGGACATTTATAAATTATAGGAGAAAACAATTCATGTTAAACATAGATCATGATTTCAAATAATATGTGAGACATAATTTAAATGGAATGATGAGATTGGAAGATGATAATTTAAAAAAAATATTTTCTAATCACCGTCTATATTCCAAAAGAATGGTAGATCCTTTTTCTCAAGGAAGTAGAAGACGATCCAAATTGGACATATTATGAAATATTCATAATACATTAATAAAAAACAACTATATTTTTCATTTTCTATGAAATTAAGATCAATAACATATTTAGTGGACTAAATTTTAATTCTTCAAAAAAATAGATAAATTTAAGACATTGATATGTAAGATTGAATATTTTCTCACCCTCAATGATGATATAAAGATTAGTTTGTCTCAACAGAATAAAGGTATTGAATTTAATAAGTGAATAAAAGAGTTTAATTAATGAGGATTAATGAATATATCTTGTGAAGGGAAGAAAATAAAACTTACCACTTTTTATTTGTGTTATAAGAAACAGCCAATATAATACCTCAAAGGAAGAGGATATGCTTTTGTGGGGAACATAGAGACATGGTGCCAATGAATTTTAATGGGAGGTGAATAATTTCAGTAATTGTTTCTAATAAAAGAATGTTTCAAACAGTTCTCCTTGTATGGATCAATTTTTAATCATAAAGGAAATCATAAACAATGGAATTAAACGATTTAAAAAATGGTTATCAATGTAAAATAATGAGAAAATACACAATAGAAAGTTAAAAATTGTGATTTTACATTTCCACTACTATTTATATGGACCAGGAGAATAATATGGTGGTAGGCATGACAATTATTCATTAAAGAATATAAAAAATACAATTTTATTCTAGTCATATGAATTGTATTATATCATGTATATTATATTGAGCCATTCAAATCCCAACACAAAACATTTATGTTGAGTTTTTGTTGAAAATAATAAATGGAGAAATAGTTTAAATCCTAATTAAATAACTCATCCTGGGTCAATATTTTTGGGATTAATCTCATTGAAAATGTTATCAGATACTTTTTTTTGGAAGTTGATGCTATGATGGAAATGGATTGGTTTTCCTTATATAAATCTCACATTATTATTCAGGAAATGGAAATAAAATTCCACATCCAAAATCATCAACTAATTATATTCATTTTTCTCTAAATGGATGGATCTCTTATATAAATTTCTTAGAAAGCATTGATATTATTGACTTTTAGTAAGTCATAACTAACAAAAATGATTGAGACAATAGAGATGATCATCTTTAAATACATGCCCACTATGAGATATTGTTCTCATGTTTCCCCTAAATAGTTCCCCAGTCTTCCTACTAACTAAGTTATTGAGTTAAAAATTGAAAATATATATAGATATCTAACTATATACCTCAATAACTATTGATTTACCGCCATTTGAACCAGAATAACATAAGAAGAAAAAAGTCTAAAATTTAGAATAAAGATTCATATGCCCATATACATACCCATGGGCTGTAAAAATCCTTTTTTTAATTTAGTATTGGTGAATATACCTCTTCATTGGTTATCATGAAGTCAATATTATCATAATAATGAAAAATTATCCCCTTACATGAATTGATGACATGTATGAGAAGTTATGTGGGTCAAAATAATTCTTCAAAGTTGATCTCTATTCAGGATATAATAAATTAAATATAAAGGTGGAGTATAATCCCAATAATCCCTTTTGTGTGAGTTATAGTCATTATGAGTTCATAATAACTCCCTTTAAACTCACAAATTATACCAAAATCATCATCAGCTTTATCAAAATGAAATCAATGTATTTATGATATTATTTATTGATATGTTCTCTTATACATTAAATATAACAAGTAACATGATTAAAACATTAGAATTGTGCTCTAGACATTAAGTAATGAGTTATTACATATATGATATTGTGGACTATAAAATAAGAACTAGTATATTTATTTTTATTCAATTTTAATTCCCTCTCAATGATCCTATAAGTATATTCATCATTGAAGGGTTGAGGTTTTTTTCATAAAGAATATTATTTTTTGTTTTATAGATATTAGGTTTACATCAATGTTCTCAAGGTGTCTTCACATGCCTTGAACATTGTGTTTATCTTACGTAAGGAGGACACCTAGAAACTGTAAGAAAATTTTTAAGAAACATTGAGACACTTAAAGATATGTTGAGATCATTACCTATATACGTTAAAGGTGAAAAGTGAAAATATCTTCCACTTATTTAGTTTTAATATAATAAAATATCATCTTAAGAATTAAGATGCATCCTTATAAACCATATATTAGAAGAGATGTAGAACAAAACAATGTTGAGATGAAGTTATATAATGTGATATTACCTGAAATGGACTAGTTAATAAAATACTAGAAAGGTTAATGTCCATTAAAAAACACATTTTTGAATCATATATTTGTAATAATATATACCATTAAATTCATTGATGGGATATAGAGATTGTGGATGAAGATAATATTTTCATTTAAATATATTTTTTCAAGAAATTCAAGGGGTTTGAGAAGAATTAAAATCTATGTCTATGATTAATTTTCTAGTATGAAATTATTCATTTCATTGGTGTGGTGTCTTATAAAAAATATACCCACCAAAACATTCAGAACTTAATGATTTAATCCACTTATCTCTATTGTAATATTACATAAAAATCCATTCAATCATTCTAAATCTAGAGGTTTCACAATTAAGGAATGATCTTTTTTATATAGGGTGGTCCTTGAAGATCTAATAATTTGGAACCAAAGTTATATAGAATAAGAAAAATCACCCAATAAATGTAATTTCATAGGACCGTATGAATGGGATATGTTGAGATATGGATAACGATCATATGAAATTAATTATACATGATACAGAAGCACTGCAATTTGTTAGAAGGCTTTATATAGATAATTATTTATGTTAAGATATTTCACCCAGATCTTATGTATATAAGAGTTTTGGGAAAAGATAAATATTGACATTGTGGAGGAGGTTTTATAATTTTTCATTGGGGGCTTACTACCTTGATTCTACAGTGTTTAAATTAATTTCCCTACTTCCAAGGTGATTAAAACTATTGGATTTAGCTAAATATTTCATATCAACAGCTGTAAGTTCTCTTACAAGGTTCTAATTTTTATATTTAATAAGAATCTATTATCACTCATTTTTCACCTTTTTTAATTTAATATTAGGAATTTATATATGAAAAAATTATTCAAGGAAAAATTTGATTGGAGAAAGAGATACCTATATATTTAGATAGGAAGAATTTTGGATCCAACGTTGTGGTCATGATTGATATGAAAAAAATATAATATTATAACTAAAATGGTATTTATATACAATGTTATTGGGAAATGTGGTTTCTATATGTTGGGTTGTGACCTTCTTTTTCTATGATATTTATTTCCTTGGTTTGTTTTCTCTCTTTTAAAAAGGTGGTCTAGATTTTGAATATACGATATGATAATTTGAATGTGGGATCCTCCTTCTCTATTGTTATTTTTATTGGATAAATATGTTCTTAATATTAAGATCAATTAGATAATGTTAGGGGTATGATTCATATATTCATTGGTAGATATTGATTTAAGGGTATTACAATTTTTTCATTGTATGTGGTATGTTATGTTTCATGAATATTAGAGGTAATTTAATGTAGAACATTATATAAATCATTTATAATTATAGTAACTATCGTTGATAAAGAATTAATTGTTATATGAGAAGTGTCTCTATATCTGGAAAAACATTATCTATACATTCCACGATTTCTGAGGTGAAAGGTTTTACTTATAGGAGGAATACAATATGGAAATATTTTCATGACCCCATATAAATAAAATTTCTTTCTTAGTAATCTTATAGAGTTTTTTTAGGATTATAGGCATGATCACCAACTGGAAGAGTAGACTCATGTACATTTATGGAAAGACCATTCTATAAATTACATTCTTAATTAAACTTCAGT
The DNA here is from genome assembly GCA_963277665.1 of Viscum album. Taxonomy (NCBI): domain Eukaryota; kingdom Viridiplantae; phylum Streptophyta; class Magnoliopsida; order Santalales; family Viscaceae; genus Viscum; species Viscum album. The sequence goes on along the minus strand of OY728143.1, from coordinate 2,075,921,963 downwards.
TAATATTTAATCTGTTACCCAAGAACCTATATTGATAATTATGAGAATTAAAAATAGGTATAATAGTTCCTTACATGACTCAAAAAAATTGTTGGAACTATTGTGTTGTCTGGCCTAGATGGGATTTAACCATCATTTAGGGTCATAATAACCTCTAAGGAGTTGATGATAAAAAATGGTGTTGAATAAAAAATATTCAAGGATTATGTATTGTGGAATTATCATTTGTTGTATTTCATCATGAATAAATATGTTTTCACTCTACCATGCAAGATGAATACGGATGTCAAGGGATCAGATATTTGGAAGATCCTACTAAGTGATATATGTATAATCATAAACATTTGATGAATCATTATTAGGGGACACATTTCATTGAATAAAAAAATCAAAAAAGGGAATATTACTTTTATTCATGTGTGTTTTGGTTCCCAATATTATTTACTTAGAAGAATATGATCATTAAATGGTTATAGTATATGTTTTTAAATTTTTTATATATGTATCTTTAGAAATCGTTGACACTTGTAGATGATCATAACATATTCAATAACCAACATCAATTTCTAGATTATTTTTATAATTAGTTTTTTTGTAAAATAACTCAATTTAAAAACAGTTTTGGTGACAAGGATATCCAAAATTATTGGAACTATCTTCTAATCAAGGTCGTTTTTTAGAATGTTTTGAACTAGGACATCCTAGTGGATAATGTGTTTAGAAATAAGTTATTGTCTTTTATTTAATGTCTTGTGATAGCTAAATAGTAACAAATGTTTATTTCTACACATGTTTACTGATGGTGAATGGGAGATTTTAATTTGTTTCTATCTGGGGGATTCTTGGGAACTTATATAAATACTAACATGACAAACCACATCATTTATATTTTTATTTAGATCAAAAATAATGGTTAATAGTATTCCTTATCTCAGAGAATTCATTTTTGAAAAGGATGTTGGTTGAATTTGAGGTACATAATTAAAGTAAACATAGCAGAGTGAGATATATATGAGGTAAATTCAGTTATAAATTCATGGATATTATAATCTCATTTTATCCACATTTCTGAAAAAAAACATATGCATAATTTCTATGAGTGTTCTCTATAACACCGTAAACTTATATAAATAAAATCCCTCTTATGATTTAGTTAAATGTTTTATTATGAAATACGGTTATAGAAAAAACCTGTACAGAATTGGTTTTATTTTATCGTATCATGTTTAAAAGACTATAAATCATTATTACCAATGTAAATATATCCATTTAATATAGATCTTATTATCAGTTTAAATATAGTGTTTTAACAAAACCAATTGACATAGACAAAGGAAGTGATGTCCTTAACTACTATGATTGTACCATATGAGGCCCATTATTAAATATTTCCACGATAGATATCATATCTGGAATTTTACCCTGACTGATACCATGCTATGATCTGAAAACTTATGCATGATAAAAACTTTTTATGGGAGAATTTCCAGCTCATTAAGATAATGAAAACCATTTACACCAAACCAACCCATTAAAGTCTCACCTTCACTCAACTTACTCTTAGAGAGTTTACTGGTATCATAATCATATATGTATCAATAACATAATTATAATAATATATATATATATATAATATACAATAATAAATATATTTTGATCTTATTTTTGTTACTAAATAAATTATTTTGGTTTGATACAGTATAACAAAAAATTATATTTTTGGGTAATTTTAAAATTCAATTAAAGAACATATTTTGATGAATAAATTGAATTTTAAAATAAATAAATTTTTATTGAAATATTATTATTAAATTAATTCAATTATATAAAAAAGATAATATTTTTTTTATGAATTGAAAATGTTGTTTTTATTAGGGTTTGAAAACTATTATTGTAAAAAACTCCACATTTCTCCATAAATATAGGTTCTTGTTTAAAAAGAAAAAATTATCATATTTAGAAAATTATTTTTATAAAATTACTATTTTTTGGAATCAAAATTTAAATCTTTTCCAATGGTGAATTGTTCATAATTTTATGAGACAATCAAATTTTAGGGTAAAAATTAAATATCGTATAAATATACAACGTGTATTGTGACATCATAATGAACCATATGCGATGTAATGAATATAATAAAGGGTATCCACAACCAAATATATGTTTTATGATTAATATAATTTTATTTTATGTTTATTTTATTAAATTCATAAATCCATCATGAATTCTCCAAAACATTTAGCATATTTTAGGGTTTAAATAATAAATTATTGTAGAGTATAAATTACTTCTATATGAGAAAGGGTGATATCATTTTATGTTATGAGAAAGGATTTATAAAATAATGGAAACCAATATTTTTGGAATAAACCATGTGAAATGATAATGGTATAGTTTTTCATTTTGTTTATTTTATTATATAGAGTCCAAAATGTAAGATTGAGAAATGATAAATAATTACCCTTACATTTCTTATATAAACTCAACCAAAATAACATTTAGCTTAACTAAAAATCATTAGATATTTTATTTACTCAAAAACTCTTCTCAAGATTCATCCCAAGGTTCCCCCACACTCTCATGAATTTCCACCCAATCTTTGGAATCACACTCTCAAGGTAAGGCTTCTTTTATTTCTCCTATTTATTGAAGTGTCTTCATTATATTATTCCATTTTTATCCAAATAATAATATTATAAAATTTTATTACAAATCCCCCTTAAATTACATATTATTCATAAAGGATTATAGGCCCTTTAAACTCTCATTAATTCCTTCCATGAACATTTATATGCCACATATATGCTGCCAAAATTTGACCACAATTTCCCGTGCCAATCAAATGTGTATTGAATACCCATACCCAATTTCTCTCATGTATATTCACCTTTTATAAACATATAATTATTTTATTAGAGACTTAGATGTATTTATTCTACACTCCTTGATCATGATATAAAATTTGATGAAAAATTATTCTAGGTTTTACAATGTTTTTGGAACACTTAATCGTAAGAATGAACTGAAAGTGGTGAGTTCACCTTGAATTATATAGAACTCCAATGCATTGGTTAATGTTTTAGTCTCATGAGAAGTCATGTAAGGTATTATGGAGTGAAACTAATCTATCACAGGACAATTTCAATCATTCTTTGATGGAATTTATCCTAGAACTATGTTTATGATGTAGTGTTTTAATTTATTGACTTCTTTCCCATGTCTCCACTATGTTATCATGATATATTAGGATTCATTATACATGTTTATGATTTCCACCAGTTTTGTGTCCTATTAATATGCTTATTTTCAACCATGTGTTATCTTATTCATTCTTTTCCATGTTTACCCGCTTATTGGGATTTATAGTTGGCATCATTTTTATGTATGTCCCTAGGTTATCCCATGTAGTTATAAGTAAAAAGGAATAATATGAGAATATTAAGAAGTGTTTCAATAAAGATGATGTATTCACAATTGTAAGTTGGTTTGTAATGTACCTATTTCTCATAGACTCTTGTCTTATTGATCATATGAGTTGTATTATGTGTACTTGTATGTAATGAATCATGAATTCATAGAATGTTTTTCATAGTTTGTGTCAAAGGAAAAGTTTATTTATTTATTGGGATTATGATTAAAAAACTCTATAGAAAGACATAGGTATAAACATATGTAAATGAAAAAATACCTAGTTTAGTGTTGCATATTTTATTTTTTACCTAAAGAAAATACATCCTGGTAAGGGTACTATAAGTTTATGTGGATATGTCACATATATACATAGGGGAAAAACCTAAAAACACCATACTGAGATATAGTAGACCAAGAAATAGTGTGTGAAAATGGGCCTAGCTGCACACTTGGTTTGAAATTCCTACGGGGATATGCTTTGGTATATTAATAAGCCCAATATGATCCATTATTACAATAATAAAAAATATCATAAGAGTCTATGTTACGATAAAAATCATGGAGAACATATATTGAAGCCTAGAAATTCATATGTTAGGAAATAAATTTCATATATATGTTATATATTTATTTGAATTGAATTCTTCTTTAAATGATTAATATTTTAAAAATAATCATCTTCCAATGGCCGAGAATTTGTGGAATTAGTTAAACAACAATTATGAAGGGTAATATGATGACAAACCATAAAAGATTCCTAAAATGATGGGAGAAGGAATTGGGGACATTATAATGATAATATCACAGATTACATAGTTTTTGAATAGAAACCATGATCATGTGGTGAACCCAAATTCCCCTAATAAAGAACAAGACATAGATGAAATCTTTATTGAATATAGGCCCCTAATATTCAATGATAAGTATGATCCCTTAATCATAGATAAAATAAATCAACTCCATTGAGGTGATCTTATCTATACTTTAATGTTACATGAAAGAGAGGGTTCTAATGTATGTTTATCATATGGAGAGGACAAGCTGATAAATAGTGTAAATTGTTCAATTAGGCAAATCCTAGGGAAGAGATCGAAGTGATGGGGTCGAAGAAATTCTATTTTTTTTAAATAGATATTTTCCTAGAACTATCTAAAATCAAATATAATGGAATTTTTTTCCCTCAAGAAAAATTATATCAAATATATTAGGGTTTGTGAAGAAAGATTCCGAAGACTTTCTTGATAAGTCTCGAACTACTTCATTAACCACAAAAGAAAATTTTACCACTTATTTGGTTAGGGAAAACCTATTTTATGAAAATCCATGGATATTTGAGACTTTGATAGCTATGAGAAAATTAACAGACATTCCCATAATGTCTAAATAGAGATCGGTGAACCTATTTGGGTTTCACAGGGATAAAAAGTGGAATGATGAGTTAAATTTTAGAGGTCTAATGGAGAAATATAATGGTGCTATGAAATTTCAACATCCTTGTTTTAAAATGTACAGAAAGATTCATGAAAGATATTAGTTAAATGGATCAGTGAAATGATTTAGGTTCGAGAATAAGGGACAAATAACTTTTGATTTTTGATGGTATAAATCCATTTATATGATGGAGGATAGGAATGATCCAGTCAACCCTCGTCATATTTTTTATTAACTCAACTACAATAAACCAGGTAACTTTGCAATCCAATCGACTAAGACAAGGGTTTATGGAGACAACCAACATCCTCCAAAGCAGTAAGGGTGAACGTTATCCATCGTAACCATTAAGGTGGATCCCAAAAATGAAGTGATGATAAGTCTACTGGTTATTAATTAAATATTATTGTACATACCTTTTGAATGTAGTGATAATAATTCCTTTATATCACAAAAGTTTTGATGAAATATTCAAATACTATCACAAATCATGGAAGCATAGTTGTTAAAGGAAATGAAAAATGGGTCAATAATTGCATCATGAGTCCATATTTACCCAAATATCAATACTTTTGGAATCAACTTACCATAAATTATTATAATATTCCCTTTAGTGTAATTTTATTCAATTGTTTGTATGGATTGGCATTCAACATATAGATCCGATCTATATTTTTTTGAGAAATAAATCACATTCTATATTGTGAATCGTCTATCGATTATGTAAAAATGCAAGAATATGGATGGAGATTTTTTTGAACCAACATCTCAAAAATGGATATTTTTTCCCTATTGTAAACCATATTATTCTCAAGTGATTTACGATATGTAAAGGGTGATTCTTCAATAAAAATCCATTATAGGGGAATACACTGAAGTTCTGCCTGAAGATTTTTATGGTCTTCCTTCTAGCCGAGAGGTTGAATTTTCAATCAAGATTTTACTTAGAGAGTTACCATTATCGAAGGATCCATATAATATATATTTTATAGAACATGAGAAGATGAAAAAAAACTACAATGTAATCTAGATAAGTGGTTCATATGCCAATGTGTTTCACCATGGGGTACAGTAGTCGTCTTCATCAAGAAGAAGGATGTGTCAATGCGCCTTTCATTGATTATCACGAGCTCAAAATGATCATTATAAAGAAATATCATATGCCATTAATAGAAGACTTTTTTAATCAACTATGAGGATAAAAAACTAATAAAAGTTGGATCTATGATGGGGTATTGAAAATTTAAGGTGAAGAAGGGGGATATCCCCAAGTATACTTTTTACACAAGTAATAGGGAATATGAGTTCATAGTAATTCCATTTAGACTCACTAATTCTCTAGGAATATTCTAGGTCTTGATGAATAGAGAATTTAGAGATCACGTTGGAATATTTTTTGTCTTATCTGTAGATGATATTCAAATATACTAGAAAACTATTGAGGATATTGAAGAGAATCTAAAAAATGGTATAAATACCATATAAATAGGGATGATTTATGAAAATTAAAATATTTGTATGTTTTGGTTAAAGGAATTATTGTTATTGGGGAATATTATAACAAGAAACTAGATATTGTTGGAACCATAAAAGTAAATAGAAATTGAGGGATGACCATGTACAATATCTTTGAAAGATATCTGTAGATTACTAGGATTAGCTATATTTTATTTTATTTTTTTAAGAAATTTCTCATGATCGTGAAACCCTCTAAACAAGATAACTTAGAAGGGAGTCAAGTTATTTTATAATAAATAATTTTTATTGTTACTCCACGACCCCAGTTACACAAAGTCGGTGCATTATTTTAATACATTGGCATGATTACAAGGAACAAAGTCCCGAAGGACCGATCGGTTTAGCAGTCTTGCAAAATAGATTACACACATGAATGTTACATTACACTTTATAACAAACAAAACAGCATAAGTAATATTTTATGAATGCCATTATTCCCTTGGCTTAACCCTTCATATCAATCACATTACACTTCTTGGAATCCTGAGAAAAATAAAACATAGAAATGGGTGAGCTCAAATACTCAGTAAAGATAACATTACAGTGGAAAGTTTCATAAAAAAGCATAAACATTTAAGGCAATGTATACCTAAAACAAAATCCTATTAAACTTGAACTTCAATATATTATGGAAAAAATAAAATTAATTAATTCCATTTCTTATTCACATGGATATTCTAATAGTAAAATAATATAATGAAATATCACTAACCACTTTCATAATGATGGAATGCCTAATGCCAAACTATCATAACCACATACTCAAGGCCCTGCACCAAGACTACAAACAAGATTTCTTCAAGGCCTTGTGCCAAGACACTATTTTGCCTAATGAGACCTACCAATGCATCGAGGAGCTATGGAGGGCATCACATACAAAGTCCAATACATTCGTCATATAAAAACTTTGAAATTTAACATAAACATTTGTATTAAAAATAGAATATGAAATGTCAATACTTTTACCATAAACCATGAATTGTATATAAATAACACAACCACAATCAAACATATCATAAACCCTTCAATAAAATATGGAAAATTTGTATCATAAGGAATCGACTTCAAACAACTATAAAATCTATCAATGGACGTTGACATAGTTGAAAATAATGAGTAAAAACTTTTGACAAAAATATCCTTTTTGTAAAAAAATTTAAAATTCACAAATTTAGAAAAGAAATTAATTTAAAAGAGATTTTGGAATCAAAATGTCCCATACCACATTGAAAATTTTGAAAAGAATTATCATTTTAAACATTCATGTCCTTATAAATAAATCCTTAAAATCATTTTGAAAACATGGACATTAATTAAAAATATTTAAAAATATAATTCATTAAAACATTTAAAAATCTGATATTGAGAAAGTGTACCTTTCAAAAATCCTTAAAATATTCATTTTGAAATAAGTTTTCAGAAAAATGGACTGGAATTATAAAAATTTCCCAGTAAATACTTACACATAAACAATCTCAGATAATAATGAGATTGGGGAATTAACCTTTACCAATTTGGTAACATACGAAACATACACCCCATGAAAGTGGTATCATACAATGAACACATAAATACACATAAATCAAATTGAATTACCCAAAGTATACAATTATGGGCCATACATACACCACACAAAAGGTAATAGTGGCAATATGGCACGAATCTCACAGGAATAAGGAGTGGGATAAAAACCCCTTACCTTGCACTTTCCTTTAGTCGAGGGTACGTTTAAACTTTTGTATGAAGACTATAGTATGTTATTAAATTATACCAGAACCATATTAATATTTATGAAATCATACATTATTCATTTATGACTTTATACTACACATTTACTAATAATTTCCATGTTTTATTAGTATTTCGGGTAATAATCGCTTTCTTTATCATGCGTGTTTTATCTGTTTATTCTTGATTGTATCACTTAGATCATGATTTAAATACTTACAGAATATAAAACGTGATTTATATAATATATATATATTTATAATATAAATATGTATAATTGACATATATATATAATGGAATACACTAATTATGTATACGGTATTCCTTACGTACGCATAAACGTTGTTTCCGTTTTCATATAGTATTGAATGGAAGTAAGTGAATAAGATATATGTAAGTACATAAATACTTATATATATAAATATATATATCTCCAGTAGAATTATTTTTTCATATATTATTAGCAATATATATTATTATAATCGTTGATGAATTGTGAACATCGAAATTAATCTCATCACGTCGCGGAAACGGTAATCCGTACGTACGCACAAGAAAAAATATCATTCTTTTGATATTAAAATAATATATAATTGGATGTTATATTACATATATAAAATCCTTATAATGTTATATTTATTATTTACATCAAATATACATCATCATTATACCCATCCAAATAATAATGTAATGAATAATAATTACACCACGACGTAGAGACGGAAAGTCGTACATACGCACGTATAATGGCATGTCATTCAAAGGGTGGATAGAATAATGAATTTTGTTGTACCATAATTATAATAACATCACAGTATATAGAATATATGGGAGTTATTTTAGATTGGAAACAACAATGAAAAAGGAAGTGGAAAAAGAAAGGAACTTGAAAGAGGGTGGTGAAATCATTACCTCTTCTTCGGGTTCTTCCTTTTGATTTGATCAAAAGGGCTCCATAGGTTGGCTTTATGATCAATATAAGGCCTCTAGGATGAATGGAGGATATTTTATAGGGTATTTGGTCAGTGGTTTTCTAATCCAATTGTCTTAGAAGGTGTGAATTAGAGTAAAGGTGTAGTGGCCTTTCATAAGAGGGCTGAGGGGCACCCTAGGAAAATCAAATAATATTATTTTATAATAAATTCATATTAGGTTTATAATGACTCAAAATTGATTTATTTCTAGGATATGGTGGGGATGGGTATAAATCCTCTCAACCAATAGGTTTTAGACAGGTTTGGGTCACTTTATTTTCCTTATCTTTTAGTTTTAACTGTTACTTAATTTGTTTGAAATTTACCATGCCTCTTAGAATTTTTATATTATATGGTTAATAAACATACTATAAACATCCAATAGACCACCAATTGGTCCATTAATTATACACCTATCATTATATAAGTCCTTTTTCCGAACCTATATATTTTTAGGAATAGAATATCAATTAATAATATAATATTTGTTTTAAAAACTCTTTTATGTCAATTTAGACACTATTGGGTATTTTTTTTATAAATTCATAAAAGAATTATTACTTCTAAAGAAAATAATATAACCAATCATAATATGTCATATTAACCTATAAAATTATTGGAAGTCCTAAAAAGTCTCAAATTACTTTTATTTGGGTATTTATATTATAAATTATCTTAATCAATCATTAATACAACAATTACTATATCATCATTGTTTCATAAATAAATTAAACTATTTATATGTCTAAAAATTATAAATAAAATACCGTAATGTATAAAATCTTCTTTTCTTTCTAATTAATATTTACAATTGAATTTATCTTATGTATAACCCTATATTACAAATTTTTTAGTTATTAAACATTAATTTTAACTCTTTTAAATCTTATTTGAATTAAATAATAATAAATTTCCTAAACTAATCCAAATAACCTAAATTATAATATTTTATTCTTAAGGAATTTTTTGGTCGAAATAAACTTGTCTAATAGAATTAGGACATGTGTTAGGGTAATATTAAAATTATTTTTACCCTTAATTACCCTGTTAACTTTTAACTGTGGTAAATAAAAGTAAAAAGTTACTATTCACCAAAAATTATTTTTATATTATTGAACTACAATTTACTCCTTGATATTAACCGTTTCTCTCGGATTTTTGAAATTTCACTCACATAAATGGTAAAATTAGGTTTTCTGTGAATTTGAAAATTCTCCTAGGAGATTGGTAAAAGACGGTGAAAAGTTCAATAAATATTTTTTATATCTAAAATTAATATAAACTGACTCCAATGAATTACATTTAACTTATATAGGTATTATGTATCTATTTTTACATAAAATAAATTTAAAGAAAATAAATAATTTTTTAAATAAAAATTCAGTTTTAAATTATAAATCTGTGTTTTCACTATTCATTATAAATTGAATGTTTTCAGAAAAATACCAAAAAATTACCATGAGATAATTTTGATATTCCGAATCCAAAAACAACGTCCATTTTCAATGATAAAATTTATAAAATTTCAAAAAGTATGTATTGCAATTCATAACGGCTAGTTTGGAATGTTATGGTGTGCTTGAACTCGGTGTGTCATGTAGTGCAAGTTATTGAATTACATTGAAACAATAACGTACTATGAAATCAAGGGGTGTTACATTCTTCCCTACTTCAATAAATTTTGTCCTCACAATTTGAAATTGTTCTTCAAAAATAAAAGGTTTAAAATAGAAAATATCATTGTGGGAAACCCCACATCGGAAATTGGGTTAATAAAATTTAGTCTTAATAAGAGGAAAATGGGAATAAAAAAGTCACCACAAAATTATGATCTCGATTATGAGAACATTGGTGGAAATTAGAGACACATAATTGGAGGGAAAACATATATATATATATATAGGGAGTGATTGAGATCATCAATCACAAACAATTGTAGAATTGTGTCCCTCAAAGCCACCAACCTATGATGATTTTAAATACCATCGGTTCAACAAAACATAAGGTATTCGGATAAAAAAATTTGGTTTTATGATTCCTTACCTAATGTTTAAGAATTTATTTCTTCATAGAATAAGATAAGAAAAAATGTATACTTGTCAAGTAGATTTCTATCCTTTAACTAATTTCTACCACAAACTCATCTTTCAATCTAAAGGATAATAGAACTTAAAAAATATTTTATTTATCCTAGTCGTATAGGGTTCAAAAAAATGAATTTATAATTCATCTACCAGTCCCATTAAAAAACTACATTATTCAATCCTAGACATCACGTGGGTTAGTGATAGGTGATACACCGTTGTCTCTCTTCAGTTGTGGATTCAAGTCTCTCGGCCATGCCAGACGTGCCAGGTTGCCGCTCGACCTCCGGGTTGTCCATTTATGGATATCCAAAAATAATCTCAAACTAGAATTATCCAAATTACTTCTCTCTAAACTCACAGTCCCAAATTTATATGGAAGCTAAACACAATGAAGATCCTTTTTCCACATAATAACATGTGAACAGCTTCATCATATATTCTTTAAAACCACTACAACATCCTGAATTACCATAAAACCTTATTGATTACATTCATGATCCCTTATTACTTATAGAGTATTAGATATACTCCTTCTATCCAAAAATTTTATAAACTTCAAAAATGATGGAATATATAAATCATTAATCAGTTTCAAGGTAGTCAAGAATATTTAATATAATTTATCCAAATCAATCATGTATTATTCCAAATTCACTTCCTCGGTATCAGAACCATATTATGGTTTATCTTTCTCTCAACCATATATTTTCCAAAAAATTAACCTGTTATTGAGTCAATTTTCTTGGATCCACACAATCTCAAGTCCTTAATGAAATAGTACTACTGTACAATCCTTATATACTCCATAATTATTATAACCAGTACATTGTTGATACAAAACTAAAATGACATAATTCTCTAAAAACAACATAAGAATTATAATCATTCCTCCTCATTTGTGGTAGTATCATAACATGATTATTATCCAATAGCATCATTTGGGGAATACTCTGATGATTTGGACATTGGTTTGCGTAGTTTCCTAACTCTTTACAGACGAAGAATTGTACATTTGTAAACTTTTTCTATCCCTTGAAGTCATGTACTTGGTTTCCTTTTTCTCCACACATATAAAAAACTCCCCTTCACTTCAGGAAATTTCTAGGGTGTTTCTTCCCACAGTTATCACATATTGGAAAATTCTTCTTTTCCTTCTTCCATTTATCTATCATTCTCTTGTCCATACATTTCTTATCTTGCTTCCCTTAAAAGCCATATGACTCAGAGAATTATTAGCTTATCTTATTAACACATGATACTATTTATTCATATGTATAAAATATATGGGAGACAATTTCCTATATAAATTTTGGCATAATAATATGAAAGATATGATCCATATTACTCTTTGGATCATATGTATTGCTGGAGTACACATTCTTTCTACTGGGCACCATTTCTATACAATGGCATACAGTAGATTAGTTTATAAATTGCAATACATAAATCCAAACTTCTAAAACACTTAAAATAAATTTAATAGTTTATGGATATAATCCATAATCATAAAAATGTTTTCTTTGAGGAAGTATATACTCATAAGCCCTTCAAAATGGTTTGTAAACAAAATGTTATTTATCCTAAGCATATCCCCCCAGGAGTTTCATAACCAAGATTGCAGCAAAGCCCATTGTTGTGAACAAGTTCCCATTCGATTCTAGCTCAAAGTGGTGTCTTCGGGTTTTACCCCTAGGTATATATGGGTCAGAGCCGCCTCTACCTACTCGTATCCAGGAAGGGATGTATTTCTTGGAAAACTCACAAAATCTCTACAATACCAAAATTATAGGAAGTTCTTATATACTAATCCTCAACTTCTATCTTAGGTCTATGTGCTCTAATAAGAGTTTATCTAAATCTAGTTTCCAAGGTTATTGATAAACTTACTCTAATACCAACTGTAACACCTCGACCCCAATTACCCAGAGTCAGTGCATTATTTTAATATATAGGCATGATTTCAAGGAATCAAGTCCCGAAGGACCGATCGGTTTAGCAGTCTTGGAAAATAGATTACATACATGAATGTTACATTACACTTTTTAACAAACAAAACAACATAAATAATCCTTTATGAACTCCATTATTCCCTTGGCTTAACCCTGCATATCAATCACAATACACTTCTTGGAATCCTGGGAAAAATAAAACATAGAAATGGGTGAGATCAAATGCTCAATAAGGATAACAATACATTGGAAAATTTCATAAATAAGCCTAAACATTTAAGGTGGGTTTCAAATTCCCTACGGATGATCCCGTAAGGGGTGCAACAGTGATTTAGGGTTTTCTCATCAGCACCACTTTCTTTTGGAGGGTTTCTCTTTCCTCCTCGGTATCCCCGACATTTTTGCGGTGTGACGGTCTCTCTCTCGGTGAAGGGTTGACTCGAAGGTGTCCTTCTGCGGTGTGGATGGTAAGGGATTTGGTGGGTTCGGAGTCGGCTTCCAGATTCACCATGGTGTGGGGTCGTGAATCGAGGTGTCATCATGGTCAGGTTCCATCTCTGCAGCGATGGATTTTTATTCTCGTGCGTCGGATTTGAGATCCATTTTGATTCTGGGGTTATTCATGTTCTACGCAGTGTTGGTGTTTCCATTCGCTGCATTGGGATCAAGATCTGGTTTCTCTACGGTGTTGGGGTCAAGCACCATTTCTCCTATGTGTTTGTGATCCAGTGCATCGTGTGGTAGATTTGGTGCAACATCGAAATTTTAAGGCTTTGAGGGCGTGCTCTGGCCTTCTGAACCAAACCATCTTCTTCCGCAGCTTTGGGGGTAGCTTTAGTGGTGTGGAGTCACGACCAGTTTTACAGCGAAGGGGTCATGTTCCAGTTCTGTGACGATGGGGTTGTTTCTCTTGATGCGTCGAGTTCTGGCCTGGATACCTTGGTTGGCTTGATGTTGTCTCTTTGTGTAGTTTTGTGGGAGGCAATGGGTTTTGTGATGATGATTGTGGGGTTCGAGTTGCTTGTTGTGTTTCTTTGTTAATGGAAATATGGTGTGATCGATTAAATGGTGTGGTGTTTGGGGTTTCCTTTATGATGATGATGATTTGGATCTACTATGATTCCTTGGTTTTGGGTTTTCACAGCTTGAGAGATGCAGTAAAATGGTTAGAGGAGTGGTGTTTGGTCCGAGGTTGCGATGCAGTTGCCTAGAGAGTAGGGTGCAGTGTCAGATGGCTTGGACTTCCGTGCTATGGTATGTTCATCACACTATATTAATGTGCTCTTTTCAGGGACCATCTCACTTCGCTGGAGGGTTGAGTGGAATCTAACTGGAGTCTTCCGGTGGGTTTTTGGATATGGGCTGTTGTCGACGGTCGCATTGGTGGGATTTTTAGAAGACCAGTTCTAAGGTTTGTCCAGCTCTCCTGATGTTTGTTTCACCTAGTTCGGGGTACCCCGGCCATTTCATGGTGACTTTTTCTCTAGTTGTGATGGTTTGTCATTTTGAAGGCTTGAATAGACTTCATCCATTGTGCATGTGTGATTACAAGTGGTGAAGTGGTGAATTGGTAATGTGGTGATTTCATGTTAGGTTTCTCACTTTCTCCTTAAAATGGTTTTCATAATAATAAAAAACAATTTTCAGACAGTCAAGAATAAACATTTATGGAAATGTATAACTAAAACAAAAGTATTATTAACTTGAACATTAGTATAATATGGAAAAAATAAAATAAATTATTTTCATTTACTTATTCACATGGATATTCTACTAGACTAATAATTACATGCAATATCACTAACCACTTTCATAATGATGGAATGAAAAACGCCAGACTATCATAACCACATAGTCAAGGCTTGTGCCTAGACTAAAAATAATATTTTGTCAAGGCCTTGTGCCAAGACACTTGTTTGTCTCATGATACCTACCAATTCATCGAGGAGCTATAGATGTCTCCACCCGTCACTTAATAAGTCCAATACATTCCTCATATGAAAAGGATTAAATATAACATAAATATTCGTATTAAAACTTGAATAAGAAATGTCAATACATTAACCATAAACCATCAATGGTACAAAAATAAAACATCCACAATCAAATATATCATAAAACATTCAATACAATATGGAATATTTGTATCATAATTAATTGACTTCCAATAACTATAAAATCTATCAAAGGATGTTGACATAGTTGAAAATGATGAGTAAATATTTTTGAGAGAAATATCCTTTCTGTAAAATCATTTCAAAGTCACACATTTATAAATGAAGTAATTTAAAAGAGATTTTTCATTAAAAGTTTCCCATACCACTTTGAATCTTTTGAAATGAATTATAATTTCAAAACATTCATGTCCATATAAATAAATCCTTAAAATCATTTTGAAAACATGGACACTAATTAAAAATATTTATAAAGATAAATCATTAAAACATTTAAAAATATGATCTTGATAAAGAGTAACTTTCACAAATCCTTAATATATTAATTTTGAATTCATTTTCATGAATAATGTACAGGGATGGTAAAAATATCCCAGCAAATACTTACACATATACAATCTCAGATAATAATGAGATTGGGGAATTACCCTTACCAATTTGGTAACTTACGAAACATACAACACATGAAAGAGGTATCATACAATGAATATGTAAATACACATAAATTAAATTGTATTACATGAAGAATACAATTATGGGAAATAAATAAACCACACAAAAGGTAATAGTGGCAATATAGCATGAATCTCATGAGAATAATGAGTGAGATGAGAACCCCTTACCTTGCACCTTCCTTTAGTCGAGGGTACATTTAACCTCCTATATGAAGACTATAGTATGTTATTAAATTATACCATAACCATATTAATATTTATGATAACATACATTATTCATTTAATACTTTATACTACCCATTTAATATTAATTTCCATGTTATATTAATATTTCGGGTAATAATCGCTTTCTTTATTGTACGTGTTTTAACTTGTCACTCTTGATTGTATCGTGTAGATCATGATTTAAATACTTACAGAATATAAAACATGATTTATATATCATATATATTTATAATATAAATATGTATAATAGACATATATATATGAAATGTAAAATATCGTTTATGGAGACGATTGTCCGTACGTACGCATAAACGTTTTTTCCGTTTTCATATAGTATTGAACGGAAGTAAGAGAATACGATATATGTAAGTACATAAATATATATATATAACTATATCTATATCTATATCTATCTATCTAGTAGCATTATTATTTCATATATTAAATAATTATTAGCAATATATATTTATATAATCGTTGATGAATGGTGAACATAGAAATGAATCTCATCTCGTAATGGACACGGTAATCTGTACGTACGCACGAGCGAAAATATCATTCTTTTGATATTAAAATAATATATAATTGGATGGTATATAATAAATACATAATCCTTATCATGTTATATTTATTATTTACATCAAATACATATCATTATTATACCCATCCAAATAAAAGTGTATTGAATAATAATTACACCACGACGTGGAGACGGTAAGTCGGACGTACGTACATATGGTGACATGTCATTCAAAGGGTGGGTAGAATAATGTATTTGGATGTACCATAATTATAATAACATCACATTATATAGATGATACTGGAGTTATTATTTTATAATGGAAACAAAAAAGAAAAATGACGTGGAAAAAGAAGGTAACTTGAAAGAGGGTGGTGAAATCATTACCCCTTCTTCAGGTCCTTCCTTTTGATTTGATCAAAAGGACCCAAAATGTTGGCTTTATGATCAAACTAAGGCCTCTAAGTTGAAGGTAGGATAGTTGGTATGGTATTTGAGTAGGGTTTGGACGATCCAAATGGCGTAGAAGGTGCGAATTAGAGTGAAAGCGGAGTGACCTTTTATAAGAGGGGTGAGGGGCACCTTAGAAAAAACATAAAACATTATTTCATAATAAATTAATATTCAATTAAAAATGTCTCAGAATTGATTTATTTATAGGATAAGGTGGGGAGGGTTCTAAATACACTAAACTGATTGGTTTTAGACAAGTTTGGGTCACTTTATTAACCTTATCTATTAGTTTAAACTCTTAGTTAATTAGGTTTACATTTACCATGCCTCTTTGAATATTTATATTATATGGTTAATAAACATACTATAAACATACAATATACCTCAAGGTAGTCCTTTAATTATACATATATCATTATATAAGTCCCTTTGTCTATCCTTAGATTTTTAGGAATAGAATATCAATTAATTTTATAATATTTGTTTTCAAAACTCTTTTATGTCAATTTTGACACTATTGGGTATTTGTTTTTGATAAATTCATATTAGAGTTATTAATTAGAAAACAATTCATACAACCAATACTAATATTTCATATTAACCTATAAAAATATTTTAATTCATAAAAAGTCTCAAATTACATTAATTTGGGTATTTATATTATCAATTATCTTAATCATTCATTAATACGATAATTAATGCATAATCATTGTTTCATAAATAAATTCAATTATACAATATCTATAGATTATAAATAAAATACCATTATGTAGGAAATATTTTTATCTATCTAATTAATATTTACAATATAATTTATCTTATGTATAACCCAATTCTAAAAATTGTTTAGCTATTAAACTTTGATTTTAACTCTTTTAACTCTTCTTTGAATTAAATAATAATAAAATGTCCTAATCTAATCCAAGTGGACCTAAATGATAATATTTTATTCCTAAGGATTTTTATGGTCGAGATACACTTGTCCAATGGAATTAGGACATGTGTTAGAGTAATATTAATATCATTTTTACTCTTAATTGCTCTATTTAGTTTTAACCGTGGTAAATAAAATTAAAAAGTTACTATTCAACAAAAATTGTTTTTATCTTATTGAACCACATTTTACTCCTTTCTTTTAACCATGTATCTTGTATTTTCATAATTCCACTCCCACAAGAAGTAAAATTAATTTTTATGTGAATTTGTAAATTTTTCCTAGGAGATGGGTAAAAGACGGTGAAAAGTTCAATAAAAATTTTATATATCTAAAATTATTATAAACTGACTCCAATGAATTACATTGAACATATATAGGTATTATATATCTATTTTGATATAAAATAAATTTAAATAAAATAAATAATTATTTAAATACAAATTCGGTTTTAATCTATAACTCAGTGTTTTTCACTATTAATCAAAAATTGAATGTTTTCAGAAAAAACCAAAAATTCACCCTAATCTAATTTTGATATTCCTAATCCAAAAATGAAGTCCATTTTGAAAGATAAAATTTATAAAATTTCAAAAATTGGGTATTACTAATCATAATGGATAGTTTGGTATGTTATGGTGCGCTTGAACTAGGTGTTGCCTATAGTGAAAGTTATTGAATTACTTTGAAAAAATAATGTACTATGAAATCTTCAGGTGTTACATTAAGAGTGATTAATGGACATAAAATAGACTTATGACTATACCTTTACTCACATTACCCACAAGTGGAGAAATATTTTTTTTATTCAACAATGGATTGAAGAAGGGATTTGGCTATGTGTAGAATATAAATGTAAAAAATAATAGGATATTACTTTCTGAAATTGAATATTCATGAAAAGAACTACTGAACACACAATCTACAGTTGTTTGTAGTGATATTCATGTTGAAAATAGGGATGTATTATCTCATTGGGGATAAGTGTGCAATATATATGTATCACAGGATACTGAAGTATATATTCACGTAAAAGGAGATGAATATGATCCAATAAAGATGGTTAGATCTGATCAAGGACTATGAATACTCAATCAAAAACCACCCTAAAAAGCCAATATTTGTAGATTCTCTAAGATGAAAGGATCTAGAAATTTTATCATTGATGGGAATTTAAAAGGATCCAATATTCAAATACTTCAAAAGGATTGATATTTGAATCATAAACAATGGAATATCATCAGTTATTTCACAAATAATTTCTCAAATACACCTTTGTTAGAAGACAAAGGATTATTTAATAAGTGATGTGGGAACTACAAAGAAATTAGAAACTATACGGAGAATGAAATTATTTGAGTTAAATGTTAATTAAAATGAATTTTGGAGATTTTGGTGAAGATTTGTGTACCATCAAATCCTGATTTAATGGTGTTGTGGGATGGTGCACGGCGCTCAACCTTTTAAATACAACCTATAAACATGAAGATATATCAAGATCACTGAGAGTTGTATTTGTGGGACAATATGAAGAAGGTGATTTCCGAATATACTTCTAGTTGTATTTTATGTTAGTAAGTGAATGTATAAAGGAAAAAATATAAGGGGATGATAAAACAACTGAACATACCTACATAGAAATTTAAAAACATCACCATTTCCTCTTTCATTTGTATTCCCATGAAATCAAGAAGATGTTATTCTATTTGTGTTGTGTTCGACCATATTATAAAGAATTTAAAATTCAGTATGATTACATATGATATCTCACTCGATCAACATGCAAGGATATAAATTTTAGAAGTTGTGAGGATGCATGAAACACCACTACATATTGTGTATGATCAATATCCATGACAGAACTTTGAGTAATATACATGAATCTACATCTCTATAAATACCGAGAAAATCTTCTACATAGACTACCAATCTCAAATTGTTGGCCAATAATAGTAGATTATCCATACACATGGGGATATGTTTAGAGCAAGTTCAATTAACTTCAAGGAAAAATGGGATCAACGACTTCCTCATATAGAGTTTTCATAAAAAAAATATCTTCCACTCCAAAATCCAAATATTCTCCAATGAAGAAGGTAAGAGTCATCGAACAACTGTATTCTAGGATAATGTTGGGGAACAAAAACTGTTAGGTCATCTAATGGAAAAGGAAATGGTGTAAATGTTATGACCATTCAGCATCACATCAAGGCTGATTGGATTAAAAAAAGTATTATACTAACAATATTTGACTAGACCTCAAGTTTGAGGTTGGATACATGGTATTAAACTACATATATCCATTGAAGAAACACACAACATTTGGGAAAAAGTTAAATCTTAGTCAAAGAAACAATGATATAATTTGAGTGGTGGCCTATCGATTGGAACTACCACCTAAGCTATATGAAGTAAATGATGTATTCCATGTGTCCCTCTAGACCACCACATGCACTCAATCTAGATGTGGTACCATTGTTGAAGGGTATCTCTCATGAAAAGAAACTAGTGAAGATTTTTTATTATAGAGAAAAAGTTCTATAAATTAAGATAATGAATCTCGTCAAAGTGTTGTGGGGAATCTATAAGTTTCAAGAAGAGACATGGGATGTGGGGGAGGTGATGAAAAAAAGTTAACCTCATATGTTATAATTTGTGAAAAGAAAATTTTGATGTTGAAATGTATTAAGGGTGATATTTTAATGACACAAATTTTATAAATAAAATTCCACTTATTATTTAGTTAAATTTATAATTACATATTATGATTATAGAAAACACATGGACATATATGGTTTTCTAATATCCATTAACAATTAAAATAAAGTTAAGAATAATTAATGTTGATAATATATACATTGAATGGTGATCATATGATTAGTTTAAATAAAGGGTTTTATCAAATCCAATTGACACAAACAAAAGAAGTGATGGCCTCAACTAGGAGAATCATACCCTTTGATACCCATTTATCAGAGATTCTAATGGATATAGAATATCTTCAATTTTCCATTGACCAATCCCATGCAGAGATCCGAAAACTAAAGCATGATTATAACCATTTATGGGAGAAGTTCAATATCTTGAAGATCAAAACCAATACCATGTGTGTTGAACCACCCCATGAAAGACTCATTGTGAAACACATTACTATTATGTTGTTTACTATTGTATTAAAGTGACATGTATCAATATTATAACAGTTTGAATATTTATATTTTTTATAATGATGAATATATTATAATTATTTATTGTTACTTTATAAATTATTTTTATTTTGATACAATATAACAAAAATTGTATGTTTGGGTAATATTGAAATTAAATTGTGGAGTTTATTTTGATTAATGCATTTTTAAGTAAATATATTTTATTAAAATATTATTATTAAATAATTTTTTTGAATATATATGGTCATATAATTTTTATGTATCCAAAAATGTAATTTTAATGAGCATTTGAAACCTGTTATTGTCGATAACTAAAAATTATTCAATTAATGTCAATTATTATTTTTAAAGTAATAAGTCATGTATTTAAAATATTATCCAGAAAATGAATATATTTTGTTAATCTAAATAAAAAAATTATCCAACAGTGATATTTTCATCATTTTTTAGATAATAAAATTTTTAGTTAAAAATTAAATACATTATAAATATATAGTGTGTATTATGGCATCATAATGACCATGATGTGATGAAATAAAGATTTTAAGGGTTATCCATGACCCAATATATGTATAACTTTCAAATAATGTGACTTTCTGTTTATTTTATTAATTTCAGAAATCTTTTATGATTCCATTAAAACCTATAATATATTTAATGGATTTAAAATCATTTCATTAAGAGTATACATTAATTACACAGTATAATGGGCATAATTTTAATAAGTTGCTCCCTTTTCCATATAAAATAATGAAAACACCCTTCATTTAAAAAATAATTGGGAAATACCATGGCATGGTTTGTGGTTTTTTTTATTTTATTATATTGATTTCAAAACCTATGTTTCAGAAATGATAAATAATTACAAACTCATTTTCTATATAAACCCACTCAAAATCTAATTTATCTTCACTAAAAATACTTGGTGATCAAAATTAATCATCCATCCCTCCCAATAGTCCTTCAAAAGTTCCCAAAATCTCTCATGAAGAACCACCCTGGAATTCGTAATCACACTCATATGGTCAAGGTTCCTTCCTTTCTTCTATTTATTCAAGTATCATCATTATCTTATACCTATTTTCTCCAATTACTAATTATGTGATATGTTCTTCCAAATCCCCCTTAGTTTCCATATGACTTAAAAATGACTGAGACCACTTCCACTCTCATTAATCCCTTCCATGAACATTTATACACCCCTGTTATGCTGCAAATATTTCATTGTTACTTTCCATTCAAACCAGTTGTGTAGTGAATACCCATACCCAATTATTATCAAGTGTGTTCACCCTTATGAAATTATAACTATATTATTGGGGGGAAATCATGTATGTATTATACCCTCATGTATTTTGGAGTAAACAATTATGAATAATGATTCTATGATATATGATCTATGTGGAACACTTATGTATAATAATTAAATGAAATCTACGGGTTCAACCAGAATTATGTATCACTCCAATGCATTGGGTAATTTTTTATTCTCAGGAGACCTCATGAAATGATTACGAAGTTAATATAATCTATCAGGTGAATTTTTCCATCATGATTTCTTAGTAGTTATCCCAATCCTATATTTATGAGGAATTTTTTTATGTTTTCACACACTTCCTATGTTTCCTTTGTGTTATCATGTTATATAATGCATCATTGTTCATGTTTGTGATTTTAACACCCTTTATTACTCATATATATTTATATTATCTAAAATGTATTATCTTCTTCATGTTACTCCATGTTTTTTCTCGTAAATATATTTATAGCTATCCAATTTCTTATGTATGACCCCAGGTTATCCCACCCAATTTTTAGTACAATAGAATAATATGAGAATGCTAAATAATTTTTCAATAAAGAATATGTATTCTCTATTTTATGTTATTTGTTGATGTAAATAATTCCTAATGGAACTAGTCTTATCCAACGTCTATGATTTAATATATTCACCATTATGTAATAAATCATTGATTAATAGAAGCATTGTCATATTCTCTTAACTATAATTCATCCAAGGATCAATAATAACATGGGGTAGTCAAACATTGGGTTGAGATGTGACGATTCATTTTAGGGGATCATACTCAATACTTATTGATGTTTAATTCATGTGGTGATATATTAAGGGGAATAAATTATGATCATCATTATTCTTTCATTGTGGTACACTCTATTTTTTATTGTAATGAAATCTACCTTATTTTTTATATTCTATATTTGTTGACTAGTTTTTATCTTTACTCATAAAAAAAAGATACATTAGTGGTTTGATTGGATTTATCATTGGTTGTTAAATTCTAGTTAGGAACTTCTCACATTAATTGGAGAATTCCATATATAATTACGAAATAAATATGCATGATTCAACATAGAGTTTAGATCCTACATAACAATGTTGAGGGGACTACATGGGTAATTGATCGGATTTAAAAAGGGAAATAAAATAGTGGAGTTCATTATTTAGTTTAACATTGGTTCTTAACATGGGTATTGTAAGATAATTTTTTGTGGGGATGAAAATGGAATCAACCACATCAGACCTCGATGATATCTGTTTTCTTTTTCCTTTTCTCTATTCCTCTAGATTGTTTTAAACCACGGTTTAAATAATAAATTATTACTTAGTCCTCCTAATAAGAAGAAAAATTGGAACCCAAGGAATAAATGACTAAAAAATACTCTCATATATTTTCAAATTATTTTGTAAAATTAATTTTTTAAAGATAAATTTCTTATTAGGGGGAAATTTAATGTCATAAAATTTTATGAATGAAACATCTATTATTAATATATACATGTATAAATTTTAGATGTCTATAAGAATATAAAACCCATAAAATACACAAGGAATATAAATAAATCATTATTATATTAATTTTAATATTACATTTAGAGAATAAATACACCCATAAGAAATTTATTTTAGTTACAATGGGACCATAATAAAAGAAGAATAAAATTAATTAAACAGGTAATGATGGATTACTGTAGTCCCCTGGAATAATCACACCCACAAACATACCTATAAAAAAAATAGAAAACATTTTTAGCATAATAGTATTTTTTTTATAATAATGAACATATGAACTTAGAATGTATCTGGGTGAATGGTGAAGGATTTAAATTAGAGGTTTTTTAGTAGTAGAAAACATATAAAATAATTATAATAGTAACCCGACAATTATAAATAGAACCATGTACATTAGAATTTAAAAATAGTTAATGTAATAGTAAAATAATTCACTTGGTTAAATTATAAAAATTATATGAAAATATATTGAATATTAAAAAATAAATATTTAACATAATAAATCATAAATAAATTCATCAAAAAATATAGAAGAAGTATTTTCATTAATAATTATTTTAAGATAAATTAAACTGTTTTAAATAAAATATAATTTTTATAAAATGGATTCATTAAACAATTTATATATTTACAAATATGATTAATTTCTTTATGAGACATTCATTTTTCTAGTTGTCAAAAATTTGATCAGGACATTAAAACAACTTTTTCTAAATAATGAGTATATTTTAAAAATAAATTTTACTTATTTAATAAAATTATCTTCATAAAAGAGATTTAATTTTTGAAATATTGTGTTAGAAAATTTTTAGGGTGATGTTTTTTTATTTTTAATAAAAATATAATACAGTTGTGAAAGTGTGAAATAATGTATGAGTAATCTATAATTATAATATTTTGTAATGGTATATATGAATGATTTTTTTTGGGTTTTCAGAATTTATTAGGATATCATAATATCACCATTATTATATAATTAAAATTCATCCACTATTATGTCACGTGATTTGTCACATTCTAAATAAATAATATTTTACTACAAAATTAAATTTTAAAACTCTATCAATCCCCATTTATAAATAATATCATCCAAAACCACACATAAATAGAAATTATATAGCCATTATATATCCTAATAACTAAAATTATCCTCCCAAAATCTCTCCTAACATCCTAAAAGAGTATTTCTACACAAAATATGAAACTAAAAATCCTTATGTCATAGCATAAGAATGAACAACCAAAAGAAGAGAAAATATTATCAATCGAATGTCTATCCTTACATCATTATATACCCTAAAATATATTCAATTGATTCAATAATAATAACATAATTGTAAATAATATACTAAAATTTTATTATATCAAGGTAATATCCATTACCTATCCTCATATCATTCTATTCTAAGATGATAAATTTATTCATGTTATGGTCTTTTACCAAATCCATGAAAAATGTATTTTATTATTGATCACTACATTCATGGTTGAATATAATATAAGTATTATTGTGATTAATTATCTAAAAAATTACATTATATAATATTTAATATTTCTGGAATGGATAAATATTCAAAACATTAAATAAAACAATATAATTTAGTCACAGAAAAAAACTAGCCAAATGAATTAATCATATAATGATAATATTTAGAAAAAACTAATAATCACTATGTCAGAATACATATGGATATGTGAGGAAATATAAACCTCGATAATGAAATGATATATTTCTATCCCTATTTTTATTATTTTTCTCCAATTAGACAACCACTTTTCTAATTATTGATAAAACAATGCGACCATTGAGGCGTATAACAAATATTCAGGTTATGATAGCAATAATAACTATATTATAATTAAATTATTATTAAAAATAAAAAATAATAATAGTTATGAAATATTAATTAATGTTTTCTGAATAATTTTTTTAATTTATTTAATTTTATTATTTATAAGGTCTTCCAAACCAAAAGATTGATTCAGGAACCCGAAGTATGGGATCTTTCCAAAATCCCACAATAATTTTCAATTATGATTTTTCATTTATATTACAAATAATTCTTTATCATGTTATCATTTAATAATTGTATATCTTTTGTATATGTTACATATATTCATATATATATATATATATATCTGTGTGTGTGTGTTACTTTACATTTCTTTGATGATAATGAATGATGTTTTTTATGTTCTCTTCTCAATTTCATATCTTAAGAAAAACTATTTAGAGAGAACTTATTTATTTCATTTATATTTAAATGTTCCACATAATTTATTAATTTTAACTATATATAGTTTCTAAAAACACTTTTTTTTATGGAAAAACATTTTTGTTTCTTTGTTAAGAAAATGGATGTTATATTACCCTCTTTAAAAACTATTTTAATTTTTACATTAAATACCTCATTGTTTGTTGAAATGAAAAAGTAATTATACACACTTATAATGTATTAAATTGTCATAAACTTTTTTTTCCTAAAAAACATTATTGATTTATCAATGTAAAATAATGATTTATATTATTATTTCAAGGGAATATATAGGACATGTCATATGGTTGTTCCATACAAAAAATTATGTAACCCATTTCCATTTCTAATGTTATTATTATATCTATTACCTATATATGATTTCTATATATGTAATCAATATTAATGAATAAGTTATGATCTTGATGGGTGGGTTATGAATTATAAATTCCCAAATCAATTGTGTAATATTTTAATCACCTGAGATACAATAAATGGTGCAACGGTGGTGATCTAAGAAGACTATGTTATATTGTATAGTAATGATCCTTGACTTATAATTATGATGTCATGTTTTATAGTAATTATAAATTATAATGGTCAAATTATATTATGATGTCAACATTTTCACTACATTATTTCATGTTATCATTGTAACGACCCAAAATTTCATTAATGGAAAATCCCTCTTGATCCAGTTAAATGTTTCTTTATGAAAAATGTTTTTATAAGATATCAACTTTTTTAGTTTTACTTTAAGATTTGTGACCGTTACTTTTATAGCCGTTGAACAGTGATCATCTGGGTAGTTTAAATATAAGGCTTTAACGAACCAATTTTCTACTCAGACAAAGGAAGTGATGGCCTCATCCAGTAGAATTGCCACATACGAAGCCCATTTGTCGGAGCTCGGAAAAGAGGTGGCATCTTTGGGCTTTGCCCTTGACCAAGCCCAATCTGAGCTTCATCAAGTCAATCTCGAACGTGATCGTCTACGGGAAAAATGGAAGTTGATAAAGATTACCACTCGAGCGATGTTATCCGAGCAACCCCAAGAGTCTGTCACCATCGCACACCTTACCCTTAGGTCTTATGCGGCTATTTTAAGGGGTTATGTAACAAATAAGTAGCACCATGTTCATGTACATTATTTTTTGTATAATTTTTTTTATACATTGTAATTAGTTTTTAAAGTACAAATGGTGTTTTTAGTTATTATTTAATTAAGAATTATATTTTATTAAATTAAAAAAATTTTGAATTAAATAATATTTTAATAAAATATTATTATTAGTATTAAATTAATTTTCATTAAATATAAATGATCTTATAATTTTATGAATGCAATTAAAAGTTTTATTAAGGTTTGAAAGCCATTTCTGTCAAAACCCGTGAATTTTTTATAAATGTCGGTTTTTATTTTAAAAGTGAAAATTCACATATTTAGAAAATTATTTAGATAAAATAAATATTATTTTTGGAATCAGGACGTCGAAATTATCCAACGGTGAATTTTTCATAATTTTCTGAGACAGTCAAATTTTTGGGTAAAAATTAAATACCATTTAAATATATAATGTGTTTTATGACATCATAATGACCCAATGGTGATGTAATAAAATACCATAATACTTATGTTCGGCCAATATATGTTTTATCATTAAAATAATGAGGTTTTGGGTTTGTTTGAATCACTTTTCAAAGCATTAATGGAGCCCTCAAGACTTATTCAACACTTTCCCTTTTTAAATTAATTTACATGGGAGTGTGACTCACCTCCACATAAGCAACCCTAATTTTTTAATAAGTTCGGACCTTGGACATGTAAAATATTGTTTTCCTCTTTCCTTTTCCAGAAACCATGGCCAAATACCATGGGATGGTTTGTGGTTTGGATTATTTTAATATAAGGGGTCCCAAACCTAAATAATAAAGAATTCTCTCACCTTTCCTATATAAACCCACCCAAGCTCCCACTTCCTCCTCACTCAAAGCCCTTGAAGTTCGTCCAACCTCTTCCCTACTCTCTCTAGAATCCTCTCAAGGTGACCCAAGCTCCCAAGAAGCCTCTCACAAGCCTCTCTCTAGCCTTTGGAAGCACACATCCAAGTAAGGGGTTTTCTTCCTTTCTCATTTTTTTTGTCAATTTTCTTTAAGTTGTATTTTCCTTTTTATTTCAATTATTAATGTTGGGGTATGGTTTATCACCTCTCCCATACTGCCCTCTTATTGTTTGAATGATGGGAGAACCCTTTTTCTCTCATTAAATTCCTCCCATGTACACCCGTTACTATGCTGAAATTCCGAAAGGAACTTCTCTCTTTTCTTTTACATTCAAGCAATACTTTTGTATCATGAATCTAAATCCCATTTATATTGTTGGGAAATGTATATATATTATCTCCTTACTGTCCATTACATGTAAATATGGTGAGGAACCCCTTTCTCAATCATCAACCTTTTTTATGAATTCTTATGTCACGCCGTTACGCTGCCGAAATCGCACCGATTTTCTAAGCCAATATCATTGTGCAGTGAATACCATGCCCATTTCTCCATCAAGGGTATTCACCTTTATGCACATTTACATATTTATTATAAAGTTTCATGTATGAATTCCACATTCCTTTATCGTGGAATAAATTATTATGTTTTATGAATCCATTTTTTATGATCCATGTGGCACACTTATGCATGAAATGAAATGTTTAAGAAGGGTGCGCCCTTTATAGCGCTCCAATGCATTGGGTAAAGTATAGTATCATGATACGTAATGTGCAATGAGTGTTTACTCATGCTAATTCAAGTGCAAAGAGGGTT
Organism: Viscum album; assembly: GCA_963277665.1. Taxonomy (NCBI): domain Eukaryota; kingdom Viridiplantae; phylum Streptophyta; class Magnoliopsida; order Santalales; family Viscaceae; genus Viscum; species Viscum album. The sequence goes on along the minus strand of OY728143.1, from coordinate 2,075,893,047 downwards.
TTCTCGGGCTTCAAGTGCAATGAGGGTTTACTCATGCTCCATGTGCAATGAGCCTTGGCTCATGCTAATTCAATGTTAAGTGTTTTTGCCACATTTCCATGTTATGATTATCATGCTTTATCATGCCTTTATGTTATGTTTATCTTATTCTCTATTGATATGCCTATTGCCTAACATGTATTTCACTCCCCATGTTATTCATTGTTTACTCCTTTACTGGGCTTTATAGCTCACCCTTTTCTTATGCATGTCCTCAGGTTATCCCATGCAAATGCTAAGTACGAAGGAATGTAGTGGTCATGTAAAGGAAGTTTTCAATAAAGATGTTGTATTTCAAGTTTAAAGTTTTTATGTAATGATCTTAAGCCCCAAAGACACTAAACCTCTCGATCTTCTTTGTTGTATCAAGTGATGTTTTATGTAATAAAGCATGCTTAAGTTGTAATAAAAAGCTGGGTTGTCATAGTTGGTATCAGAGGATAGGTTTAGTTATTTTTGGGATTAGGAAAACCTATTAAAGCCTTAGATACAAGACTAAGCATAAAAAAACATCCCTATGTTTTGGTAAATACTATGTAAGTGTCTTATCAAACAAATACATCTCTGTCTGGATACGAGCAGGTAGAGGCGGCTCTAGCACAGATGTATCCTAGGGGTAAAACCCGAAAACACCGCTTTGAGCTAGACTCGAACGGGAACTGGTGCACAAAAACGGGTCTTGCTGCACTCTTGGTTACGAAACTCCCGGGGGATATGTTTTGATAAATTCACAATCTTAGTATGAACCCTTATTAAGGGAAAAATGCCCCTAAGAATATATGTTAGAAGGAAGATCATGAAAAGCCTGGATTGAATCCTATAGACTCATGAGTTAAAGAGATTAAAGTTTATTTATAAGTCATCAACTTTTGTCTTTGGATTACCCTTTATGTGTTACCCCTAACTTTCCTTTTATTCCAGCCAATAGCCGGTAATAGGAGAACTCGGTCTAACAACCGTTGTGAAGATCAGTGTGATGATTGTACTTATGAGATGCCCAATCCAATGGGAGCGGGAATCGCAAACTTTGTCACGCTTCTCACTCAGCTAACTCAAGTTTTGAATAGAAACACTGGTCAAGAGGAACGTTCAACCCCCCCTAAGAAATAACAAGTCGCTATTGAAAGCTTCATGAGACAAAGGACTCCTACTTTTAGTGGATCATCCGATCCCACGATCGCTGAACAATGGATCAACTCCATTGAAATGATATTCTCCATCCTCCATTGCTCTGAAAAAGAGAAGGTTCTCCTGGCAGCTTATCGTATGGAGGGTGAAGCTGATCAATGGTGGACGTTGATCAAAAATACGAAGCCTGAGGAGGAGATCGAGACCTTGGAATGGAAGGAATTCCGGAATATGTTTTTCGATAAATATTTTCCATGCACCCTTCGTCTTAAGATAGAAAGGGTCTTCCTTTCCCTCAAGCAGAAAGATGAGGAATCTGTGGGGGCGTACGAGGCAAACTTCACAAGGCTTGCACGATATGCTTCTGGCTATGTCGTTACCCCCGAATGCAATGTTGACCGCTTCTTTGGTGGGCTAAATCCTAGCTTGCGGAAAGCATTAGCGATCCGTGACTTCGACAGCTATGAGGAAATTGTCTGATTTGCCCTCAAGGTTGAAATGGAGATCGGAGAATCACAGGGGTATCATGGGGACAAGAAGCAGAAGGTGGACATCAGTGCTGGTGGTCCGATGGATAAATCCAACGGCGCTAAGAAATTACAGCTCCCCACTTGCCAAAAGTGTGGAAAGAAGCACCCTGGAAATTGCCTTAGGGGGACAGGAAAATTCTTCAAGTGTGGAAGAGAAGGGCACCTAGCTGTTAACTATCCGCAAGAAGGACCCGCAGCTGCGACAGATGAGAGGAACGCTCCGTTCGAACCTCAACGCGTTTTTCAATGCTTCAAATGCAAAGAACCGGGTCAATTTGCGAATCAGTGCCCTAATCCAAGGGTTATCGGAGGCAATCAACAACCTCCAAGACAGCAAGGAAGAGCTTTTGCCATCACTTCTGCCGAATTGAACCCCGACAACGAAGTGGTGACAGGTATGCTAGTTATTCATTCAAGAATAGAGAACTTACATTTAGATTCAGGTTCTACGCATTCTTTTATATCTCAAAAGTTTAGTAGAATAATCCCTGCACCACCAAAAAGCATGGAAGTAAAGATGTCGGTGAGTACGGAAAATGGGAAAATCATTGCATCCCATGAGTATAAGTCCTCTCCTGTTATAATCTGTGGATTGAATTTCCCGGTGAACCACGTAATACTCCCTTAGGTGGAATTTGATGCAATTCTTGGCATGGATTGGCTTTCCTTATATAGGGCCAACATAAATTGTCGGGAGAGGGAAATCACACTCCATATGGAGATTCGACCCCCGATTCTTTACAAGTTTCTGGAGGAAGATGAATCTCCTTTAGCTCCATTATCTCAAGCATGGATATTACTGCCTTATGAGCACGCATATCTGTCTCAGATGATTAAGTCCAAGGAAGAAACCACCCTTGAAGAAATGCCTATTGTGAGGGAATTCGCTGAAGTATTTCCCGAGGAACATCCTGGTCTTCCTCCAAGAAGAGATGTTGAGTTCTCAATTGAACTTATACCTGGGGCGCTACCAATATCCAAGACTCCATATAGAATGGCTGTGGTTGAGCTTGAAGAACTGAAGAAACAACTACAGGAGAATCTGGATAAAGGGTTTATACGCCCAAGTGCATCACCATGGGGTGCACCAGTCCTCTTCGTCAAGAAGAAGGATGGGTCAATGCGGCTTTGCATTGATTATCGTGAACTTAACAAAATCACGATAAAGAACAAGTATCCTCTCCCAAGAATCGATGACTTGTTTGATCAGCTGCGTGGAGCACAATACTTCTCTAAGGTCGACTTCTGGTCGGGATATTATCAAGTAAGGGTGAAGAAGGAAGATATCCCCAAGACTGCTTTTCGTACAAGGTACAGTCACTATGAATTCATAGTAATGCCTTTCGGACTCACCAATGCTCCAGCAATATTCATGGAATTTATGAATAGAGTCTTTAGAGATTACCTAGACAAATTTGTGGTAGTCTTTATAGATTATATTCTAATATACTCCAAAACCAAGGAGGACCACGAGGAGCATTTAAAAACTGTACTAGAGACATTGCGCAAGGAGAAGCTCTATGCAAAGTACAGCAAGTGTGAGTTTTGGTTGAAGGAAGTCTCATTCTTGGTTCATATCATCACAAGCAATGGGATATCTGTGGACCCCTCCAAAACAGATGCCATTGAGGGATGGCCGAGGCCAACATCGGTAACTGATATTCGTAGCTTCTTGGGGTTACCTGGATATTATCGACGATTTGTGAGAAATTTATCACGATTGTCCAACACTCTTACCAAGCTAAATCGAAAGGGAGTAAAGTTTCCTTGGAGTGACGAATGTGAAGAAAGCTTCAAGGAGTTGAAAAGGAGGATTATCACTGCACCCGTGCTCACTTTACCCACAAGTGGGGAGCTTTTTGTGGTATTCAGTGATGCTTCGAAGAAGGGCTTAGGATGTGTGCTGATGCAGAATGATAAAGTGATATCCTATGCCTCAAGGCAGTTGAAAATCCATGAGCGAAACTATAAAACGCATGATCTGGAGTTGGCGGCGGTGATCTTTGCCTTGAAAATCTGGCAGCATTATCTCTATGGAGAGAAATGTGAGATATATACTGACCACAAGAGTCTTAAATATATATTCACACAGAAAGAGCTTAATATGCGCCAGAGAAGATGGATAGATCTCATCAAGGATTATGACTGTTCAATACATTACCACCCTGGGAATGCAAAAAAGGTGGCAGATGCCCTAAGTAGAAAGGACCCAGCAATTCTATCAATGATGAGAATTGAGAAGGATCCAATCTTCTTAAACTTGATGAAGATGGACGTGGGAATCATAAAGAAGGGAACATAGTCAATCCATTCACAAATGATTGCTCAACCATATCTTTTGGAAAGGTTAAAGGATGCTCAAAAGGATGATGTAGGAATCCAAGAAAAAGTGGAAGCTATCAAAAAGGGAAAATCCTCAGAGTTTAATGTTAATAAAGAAGGAATTGTGCGGTTTTGGAAAAGACTATGTGTTCCATAAAGTTCGGAGCTGAAGAAGGAACTTTTTGATGATGCACATAATTCAAATTTCTCTATTCACCCAGGGAGCACAAAGATGTATCGAGATCTCCGAGAAAAATTTTGGTGGGATAATATGAAGAAGGAGATTTCTGAATATACATCAAAGTGCCCGGTGTGTCAGCAAGTGAAGGCAGAGAGCCGGAAGTCTAATGGGATGATGCAACCATTGCCCATACCAGAATGGAAATGGGAGAACATCACCATGGACTTCGTCACTGGACTTCCAAGGACATCCAAAGGCAAAAATGCAATCTAGGTTGTTGTGGATCGTCTTACAAAGATTGCACACTTCATTGCTATTCGAGAGGATTTATCTTTGGATCAACTGGCACAAATATATATCAGGGAAGTGGTACAGTTGCATGGAGTACCACTATCTATTGTGTCTGACCGAGATCCAAGATTTACCTCTATGTTTTGGAAGAGTCTTCAACTTTCTCTGAATACTGAACTGAACTTCAGTACGGCCTATCATCCTCAAACTGATGGCCAATCCGAGCGGACTATCCAAACACTTGAGGATATATTGAGAGCGTTCTCAATGGACTTTAAAGGAGGATGGGATCAACATCTTCCTCTAGTTGAGTTCTCTTATAATAATAGTTTCCACTCGAGCATCCAAATGGCACCATATGAAGCCCTGTATGGGAAAAGGTGTAAAACACTGGCATGTTGGGATGAGGTCGGTGAACGTAAGCTTCTTGGACCATAAATGGTCGAAGAAATGGTGGAGAAGGTGAAAACCATTCAGCAACATATCAAGGCAGCCCAGAGTCGACAGAAGAGTTATGCAGATAATCGTCGACGAGACCTTGAGTTTAAAGTCGGAGACATGGTGTTTTACGCATATCTCCGTGGAAGAAGGTCATGAGGTTTGGAAATAAAGGGAAGTTAAGTCCAAGGTACATCGGCCCCATCGAGATTCTTGATCATGTTGGGGATGTGGCTTATCGACTAGCACTTCCACCTACTATGGCCAAGGTGCATGATGTCATCCATGTATCCCTCTTAAGGAAGTACATACCAGACCCTTCACATGTACTCTCTTCCGAGGTGGTACAATTAGAAGACGATCTTTTTTATGAGGGGAAACCAGTGAAGATCTTAGATCGTAGTGAAAAAGTCCTACAAAATAATACAATGCCCCTCGTCAAGGTGTTGTGGAGAAACCACAAGTTTGAAGAAGCAACTTGGGAGACGGAGGATATGATGAAGCTAAGTTACCCACATTTGTTTTAGTGTGGGAAAAGGAAAATTTCGAGGGCAAAATTTCTTAAGGGGGGAATGTTGTAACGACCCAAAATTTCATTAATGGAAAATCACTCTTGATCCAGTTAAATGTTTCTTTATGAAAAATGTTTTTATAAGATATCAACTTTTTTAGTTTTACTTTAAGATTTGTGACCGTTACTTTTATAGCCGTTGAACAGTGATCATCTGGGTAGTTTAAATATAAGGCTTTAACGAACCAATTTTCTACTCAGAAAAAGGAAGTGATGGCCTCATCCAGTATAATTGCCCCTTACGAAGCCCATTTGTCGGAGCTCGGAAAAGAGGTGGCGTCTTTGGGCTTTTCCCTTGACCATGCCCAAGCTGAGCTTCATCAATACAAGCTCGAACGTGATCGTCTACGGGAAAAATGGAAGTTGATAGAGATTACCACTCGAGCGATGTTATCCGAGAAACCCCAAGAGTCTGTCACCATCGCACACCTTACCCTTAGGTCTTATGCGGCTATTTTAAGGGGTTATGTAACAAATAAGTAGCACCATGTTGATGTACATTATTTTTTGTACATTTTTTTTGATACATTGTAATTAGTTTTTAAAGTACAAATGTTGTTTTTAGTTATTATTTAATTAAGAATTATATTTTATTAAATTAAAGGATTTTTGAATTAAATAATATTTTAATAAAATATTATTATTAATATTAAATTAATTTTTATTAAATATAAATTATCTTATAATTTTATGAATGCAATTAAAATTTTTATTAAGGTTTGAACGCCATTTCTGTCAAAACCCGTAAATTTTTTATAAATGTCGGTTTTTATTTTAAAAGTGAAAATTCACATATTTATAAAATTATTTAGATAAAATAAATATTATTTTTGGAATCAGGACGTCAAAATTATCCAACGGTGAATTTTTCATAATTTTCTGAGACAGTCAAATTTTTGGGTAAAAATTAAATACCATTTAAATATATAATGTGTTTTATGACATCATAATGACCCAATGGTGATGTAATAAAATTCCATAATCCTTATTTTCGGCCAATATATGTTTTATCATTAAAATAATGAGGTTTTGGGTTTGTTTGACTCACTTTTCAAAGCATTAATGGAGCCCTCAAAACTTATTCAACACTTTGCCGTTTTAAATTAATTTCCATGGGAGTGTGACTCACCTCCACATAAGCAACCCTAATTTTTTAATAAGTTCGGACCTTGGACATAAAAAACATTGTTTTCCTCTTTCTTTTTCCAGAATCCATGGGCAAATACCATGGGATGGTTTGTGTTTTGGATTATTTTAATATAAGGGTTCCCAAACCTAAATAATCAAGAATTCTCTCACCATTCCTATATAAACCCACCCAATCTCCCACTTCCTCCTCACTCAAAGCCCTTGAAGTTCGTCCAACCTCTACCCTACTCTCTCTAGAATCCTCTCAAAATTCCCCAAGCTCCCAATAAGCCTCTCACAAGCCTCTCTCTAGCCTTTGGAAGCACACTTCCATGTAAGGGGTTTTCTTCCTTTCTCATTTTTTTTGTCAATTTTCTTTAAGTTGTATTTTCCTTTTTATTTCAATTATGAATGTTGGGGTATGGTTTCGCACCTCCCCCATACTGCCCTCTTATTGTTTGAATGATGGGAGAACCCTTTCTCTCTCATTAAATTCCTCCCATGTACACCCGTTACTATGCCGAAATTCCGAAAGGAACTTCTCTCTCTTCTTTTACATTCAAGCAATACTTTTGTATCATGAATCTAAATTCCATTTCTATTGTTGGGACATGTATATATATGATCTATTTACTGTACATTACATGTAAATATTATGAGGAACCCCTTTCTCTCTCATCAACCTTTTTTATGAATTCTTATGTCACGCCGTTACGCTGCCGAAATCGCACCGATTTTCTAAGCCAATATCATTGTGTAGTGAATACCATGCCCATTTCTCCATCAAGTGTATTCACCTTTATGCACATTTACTTATTGATTATAAAGTTTCATGTATTAATTCCACATTCCTTTATCGTGGAATAAATTATTATGTTTTATGAATCCATGTTTTATGATCCATGTGGCACACTTATGCATGAAATGAAATGTTTAAGAAGGGTGCGCCCTTTATAGCGCTCCAATGCATTAGGTAAAGTATAGTATCATGATACGTCATGTGAAATGAGTGTTTACACATGATAATTCAAGTGCAACGAGGGTTTACTCGTGCTTCAAGTGCAATGAGGGTTTACTCATGCTCCATGTGCAATGAGCCTTGGCTCATGCTAATTCAATGTTAAGTGTTGTTGCCACAATTCAATGTTATGATTATCATGCTTTATCATGCCTTTATGTTCATGTTTCCCTTATGCTCTATTGATATGCCTATTGCCTAACATGTATTTCACTCCTCATGTTATTCATTGTTTACTCCCTTACTGGGCTTTATAGCTCACCCTTTTCTTATGCATGTCCTCAGGTTATCCCATGCAATGCTAAGTACGATGGAATGTAGTGGTCATGTAAAGGAAGTTTTCAATAAAGATGTTGTATTTCAAGTTTAAAGTTTTTATGTAATGATCCTAAGCCCCAAATACAATAAACCTCTAGATCTTATTTGTTGTATCAAGTGATGTTTTATGTAATAAAGCATTCTTAAGTTGTAATAAAAAGCAGGGTTGTCATAAACATATATGACCCTTTGCTTTTATCTTATCGTGATTTGTCCCTTGACTCATATTTAATACTTATGAAGTAACATCATAGAATAAAAGAATTCAAATAAAAATGCTTCTTTTTTAAAAAAAAATTTATAAAATATTATTTTATAAAATTCAAAATTTTCATATTATAAGTTTTTAATATTTAAAATAAATAAGACATGATAAAAAATTAATATATGTTTTATAAACACGATTTTATTTTAAAATAATAAACATATATTATTTTATTAATGGTTTTAGAAAATAATTTTTTTACAAAGAAGGATTATAAAATTATTTTGAAAACAATATTAATATATTTTTATCTAATAAAACGTTTCTACAAATTAAATTGTTTTTAAAGTCCATTAATATTTTTTAATAATGAAATAATATGTTATAAATCATTGGAAATTTTAATTTGACATGAAAAATTTGATTTATATCTTTTCAAAAATTAAATATTTTAATTTCATAGAATAATATTATAAAATAATGTTTACAAAAAATATATTACAATTTTTTTCCAATATTTAAATTATTTTTTTTAAAACAACATTTTATAAATTTTTAAATAATTATTCTCAATTGTGAACATAATTATTTATATGTATTATTTTTAATTAACATAATTTTTACTCATACAACTATTATTATTATTATTTATTTATCCAATATATAAATAATAATAATAAGGGATTGTTTTTTAAAAAATGAAATGAAATGTAAAATAAAGAGAAAACCCATTTTGGGGATTAGGGGGATCATCACAGTCTAAGAGTAGAAGGGATGGTCATGTTCTTCTAAGGGAGAGAGCTTTAACAGAGAGCCATGGTTGGGCCACTATAGAGGTTTTGATTGTAGAGACCAAGCCACCAGCCTCTGATTGAGGCTAGAAAGTAGTCCGGTGTGAGGCATCACCCACGATCATGGAAGAGGATCAGTAAGTGTGGATGATATGAGAGATAGAAATGGCTCCAAGTGAGTTGGGGAATGATCAAGATCCAAATATTAAGGTTCTAACCTTCCTAAACCTACCAATATAGGTATTTTACACTCTATTTTAGGTATCTGAATCTATTTAATTTTTATTTTATTATAGTTTTCTTCTACTATCATTTACATTCACCCATTTATTACATTAATTTAAGGATTATAAAATGAAATTGGATTATTTCCTCATGGTTTTTTGTCACTATAATATTAAATTATTTTTTTCATTGTTTTTAGTTCACATTTTGAATTGTAAATAAATAAATTTGTGTCGAAAAAGATTATTTACCTTCAATTTAATATTATTCAATAAATTTTATGTGAATGTTTTACTCTGAATGAATGCATTTCATCAAAAAATGAACTTAAATATGCACTATTAAATTCATTACCTATACTTATCTTGCCATACTTGTTGTGTTGCGTCTCCATTATATAATCTTTGGGAAATCCTATCTTGTCCATAGTGTCATAATTTTCCTATAAACACCATATTACTTCGTGAAAATGAATTTTCAACATATTATGGTAGTCTGGAGGGAGTATGAGTGTGTGTCTAATCCCAAGAGATCATCTTCACTTTTTTTACTCCAATTAATATAAGGTAATTAATGTTAAAAACAGATTTATATGTAAGGATTTAATTTTGTTTATCAAATTATGTCATTTCAAAAATATGTTCATATATATATACATATTCATATATATATATATATATAACTTTATATTATTCATATATTATAAGGTAATGGATGGTATTTGTGTTTAAAAGTTAATTTAATTGAAAGGGTGTTTATTTTTCTTTCAAATTTTTATTCAAATAAATATATATTGGAAATAATATTTCTTATGTATATAAATTTTTAAAGTGATTTGAATTTATTAAAATTTGATTTTATTTTAGTACTCATGATTAATATGTTTCAAATTTATATTTTTTATTTTTGATTAAAAATATATGGGTTTGAATGGGATTTGTACTTATCAAACTTATGATCTAATTAGAATTTATGTTTATGTTGTAATGTTTATTTTTATTTTAATAATAAAAATTAAATATAATTTTAATACTATATTATTTTTATTATAAATTTCATGGTATATATATATTATTATAATTGTGAAATCAAGTTATTTTATTCAGAATTTAAATTTATGGTTTATATATATATAAGGATGACAGGTTGGTTGTCATGTTTATAATTTTATTTTCATGTTTCTAAAATAGTGTGCATATAAAATTAAGAATTTCATCTTGTTATATTGAAATTAAGAACATAAAATTTTCACATTGTCATGGCCATGTGTTATTATAAACATAAACATACCATACATTCATTGTAAATTCATGATTTAAATTTATATTTTACGGTTTACTTCTAAAATTATTAATAAATAGATTTCTTATAACTTTAAAATGTAATATTTAAAAAGATTATTTTATAAGTTTTTGTGGGTAACAAAATTATTTAATTTTTCAGATTATTTTAAGAAAAAAATTTATATATATATTTTTATATATCATGTGTGAATTTATTTTCTTTTTAATTTTATTTTTGAATTTTAAATAATAACATGTATTTCTAAACATGGGATTCTCCCTAATATGGTTTTATAAATTATCAAAGAAATGGTTATGAACTATTATAAGAAATCCTATTATATTTCAAAGAAAATAATTTTATGTATGTAGTTTTTAAATGTTTTCGGGTGTTGATTGAGAAAGGAAGGTCCATATAAAAGTGCTTTAAAAATTGGAATTAGTATAATGAATGTTATATTACGAGGAGTGAAACAATAAATATTAAGAGGTATTTGTTCCATATTAGTTATAAATAGTTTCCATATAGTATTATTATGGTATTCCATGTATCAAGAATGACCTGAAAAAAATTATTACTTTTAAATGGATAAATCCCAAAGAATATTTGAAATATAATTATTTTGAGAAAATAATGGTTATCTAAATAAATTATTAGTATACAAATTTTATGAAAATATATTTTTAAGTATGTATATTAATTAAAATAAATTTTTAAAAATAATTAATTAACATTATCAAAACCCCTTACAGGTCATTTTTATCTCTCACAGTATGTTTTACAAAACATCATTCCATAGGTTTTTTAGATTTGCATTAAGGATACAACGCAATGAAAAAAAAATTATTTAATTTTATAAAGTTTATTCAATATTTAATGTTTGTATATAATTCATCATACCGTTGACTATAAAAGATCATTTATTATGCAATATGTTTTTTAATTATTTAGTTTCTTTAAAAAAATTACATAACATGTTTTTCTAGAAAATATAGAAGCGTGAAATTTGGGAATTATAATTGGTATCAAAGGAACTATATAGATTACATTATATATTAGATGACATCTTCTAATTGGTAGAGTATAATATTTTATCAGTCACAATTTTATTAATTATGATGATGAAAATCCATATTTTTTGGTGTCGAACAAGCTAATTATAAGGATACAATTCCTTTGATGGGGGAATAATGTAACATCCCAAAATAAATTAAATATAATGAAATATGATTGTCTTATTTTTAAAAATTATTAAAATATGATTTAATGAAATTTATATTTTTCATATTATATATTTTTTATATATAAAAGATATAATACTTGATATTAAATTAATACAGCAATTATAAAACAGATTTTATCTTAAAATAGTAAACATACTTCTTTGACTAATTTTTCTTAGTAAATAAATTTTTTATTTAAAAATATTAGAATAAATTATTTTGAAAACAATAAAAATGTGTTTTTATATAATAAAACGTTTCTTAAAATTTAAGTGATTTTTATTATGACAACCCTGCTTTAATTACAAACTTAAACATGATTTATTACATAAAAATTCACTTGATACAACAAATAAGATCAAGAGGTTTAGTGTATTTGGTGCTTAGGATCATTACATAAAAACTTAAAACATGAAATACAACATCTTTATTTAAAACTTCCTTTACATGACCACGTCATTCCCTCGTACTTAGCCTTGAATGGGATAACCTAAGGACATGCATAAGAAAAGGGTGAGCTATAAAGCCCAATAAGGGAGTACACATGGAATGACATGATGAGTACAATACATGTTAGACAATAGGCATATCAATAGGGAATAAGAGAAACATGAACATAAATTCATGATAAAGTGTGATAATCATAACTTGGAAATGTGGCAATAACACTTAACATGGAATTAGCATGAGCCAAGGCTCATTGCACATAGAGCATGAGTAAATCCTTATTACACATAAAGCATGAGTAAACCCTTGTTTCACTTGAATTAGAATGATTAAACACTCATTTCACATGACATATCATGATGCTATACTTTACCCAATGAATTGGAGCGCTATAAGGGTGCACCCTTCTTAAACATTTCATTTCATGCATAAGTGCACCACATGGATCATAAAATATAGATTCATTGAAAAATAATCATTTATTCCAAGAGAAAGGAATGTGGAATTCATACAAGAAACTTTATAGTGAATAAGTAAATGTGAATAATGGTGATTACCCTTGATGGAGAAATGGGCATGATATTCACTACACAATGGCATTGGCTTAGAATGTCGGTGCGATTTCGGCAGTGTAACGGCGTGACATAAGAATTCATAAAAAATATTGATGAGAGAAAAATGGGTTCCTTATCATATTTACATGTAATGGAATGTAAGGAGGTCATATACTTACATGTCCCAACAATTTTAATGGAATTTAGATTCATGCTACAAAAGTATTTCTTGAATGTAAATGAGGAGAGACAAATTCCTTTTGGAATTTCGACATAGTAACTGGTGTACATGGGAGGGATCCATTAATGCTTTGAAAAGTAAGTAAAAAAACCAAAAATCACATTATTATAATGGTAAAATATATATTGGCCAAACATAAAGATTATTGTATTTTTTACATCACTATTGGGTCATTATGATGTCATAAAACACATTATATATTTAAATGGTATTTAATTTTTACCCAAAAATTTGACTGTCTCAGAAAATTATGAAAAATTAACCATTGGATAATTTTGATGTCCTGATTCCAGAAATAAAATTTATTTTATCTAAATAATTTTTTAAATATGTTGATTTTTACTTTTAAAATAAAAACTGACATTTATCAAAAAATCACGGGTTTTGAAAGAAATGGCTTTCAAACCATAATAAAAATTATAATTGAATTCATAAAATTATAAGAACATTTATATTTAAAATAAATTAATTTAATAATAATAAAAATATATTATTAAAATATTATTTAATTCAAAAATCCCTTAATATAAAAAATTATAAATCTTAATTAAATAATAACTAAAAACACTACTTGTACTTTAAAAACTATTTACAATGTATCAATAATGACTAGAAATTATTTTCATTATTATATGAAAAAATAATGTACATGAACATATTACTATTTATTTGTTACATAACCCCTTAAAACAGCCACATAAGACTTAAGGGTTAGGTGTGCGATGGTGATAGGCTCTTGGGGTGGCTCAGATAACATTGCTCGAGTGGTAATCTCTATCAACTTCCACTTTTCCCATATACGATCTCGTTCGAGCATGACATGGTGAAGCTCAGCTTGGCCTTGGTCAAGATCGAAGCCCAAGGATGCCACCTCTTTTCCTAGCTCTGATAAATGGGCTTCGTATGGGGCAATTCTACTGGATGAGGCCATCACTTCCTTTGTCTGAGTAAATTTGGATTTTTTTAAAGCCCCATATTTATACTAATCATGTGATCATTGTTCAACGGCTATATTAGAAACGGTATAAATTATTAACATATAACTAATGAAGTTAAAATTTTATATAAACATAAATAGACATTTAATTAGATCATGAGGGATTTTCATTCATGAAACTTTGGGTCGTTGAAATATTCCCCCTTTAGAAATTTCGCCCTCGAAATTTTCATTTTCCCAAACTAAAACAGATGTGGGTAACTCAGCTTCATCATTTCCTTCAATTCCCAAATCACTTCTTCAAACATGTGGTTTCTCCAAAACACCTTGACGAGAGGAATTGTCTTATTTCGTAGAACATTTTCTCTATGATCTATGATCTTCACTAGTTTTTCCTCATAAGAAATATCATCTTCCAATTGAACTACCTCAGAAGAGAGTACATGTGAAGGGTCCGGTATGTACTTCTTTAAGAGGGATATATGAAAGACATCATGTACATTGGCCATAGTAGGTGGAAGTGCTAGTCTATAGGCCACAGCCCCGACAAGATCAAGAATCTCAAAGGGGCCGATGTACCTTGGACATAACTTCCCTTTCGTTCCAAACCTCATGACCTTCATCCACAGAGATATGCATAGAAAAACATTGTCTCCAACTTTAAACTCAATGTCTCATCGACGATTATTTTCATAACTCTTCTTTCGACTCTCGGATGACTTGATATGCGGATGAATGGTTTTCACCTTCTCCACCATTTCCTCGACCATTTCTGGTCCAAGCAGCTTACGTTCACCGACCTCATCCCAACATGTCAGTGTTCTGCACCTTTTCCCATACAGGGCTTCATATGATGCCATTTGGATGCTCAAGTGGAAACTATTGTTATAAGAGAACTCAACTAGAGGAAGATGTTGATCCCATCCTATTTTAAAGTCCATTGAGTATGCTCTCAACATGTCCTCAAGTGTTTGGATAGTCCGCTCGGATTTTCCATCAGTTTGAGGATGATAGGCCCTACTGAAGTTCAGTTCATTATTCATAGCATGTTGAAGACTCTTCCAAAACATAGAGGTGAATCTTGGATCTCAGTCAAACACAATAGATAGTGTTACTCCATGCAACCTTACCACTTCCCTGATATATATGTGTGCTAGTTGATCCAAAGAGAAATCTTCCCAAATAGAAATGAAGTGTGAAGTCTTTGTAAGAAGATCCACAATAAACCAGATTGAATTGTTGCCTTTGGATTTCCTTGGAAGTCCAGTGACAAAGTCCATGGTGATGTTCTCCCATTTCCATTCTGGTATGGGCAATGGTTGCATCATCCCCTTAGACTTCTGCCTCTCTTCCTTCACTTGTTGACACACCATGCACTTTGATGTATATTCAGAGATCTCCTTCTTAATATTATCCCACCAATTGTTTTCTCAGAGATCTTGATACATCTTTTGTGCTCCCATAGTGAATAGAGAAATTTGATATATGTGCATAATCCCAATGTTCCTTCTTCAGCTCTGGACTTGATGGAACACATAGTCTTTTCCCAAACTGCACTATTCTTTCTTAATTAACATTAAACTCCAAGGATTTCCCTTTTTTGATAGCTTCCACTTTTTCTTGAAATCCCACATCATCCTTTTGATCATCCTTTAACCTTTCCAAAAGAGATGGCTGAGCAATCATTTGTGAAAGGATTGATGATGTTCCCTTCTTTATGATTCCCATGTCCATCTTCATCAAGTCTAAGAAGATTGGATCCTTCTCAATTCTCATCATTGATAGAATTGCTTGGTCCTTTCTACATAGGGCATCTTCCACCTTATTTGATTTCCCAGGGTGGTAATGTATTGAACAGTCATAATCCTTGATAGGCTCTATCCAGCTTCTCTGGGACATATTAAACTCTTTCTGTGTGAATATATATTTAAGACTCTTGTGGTCAGTGTATATCTCACATTTATCTCCATAGAGATAATGCCGCCAGATTTTCAAGGCAAAGATCACCGCCGCCAACTCCAGATCATGTTTTGGATAGTTTTTCTCATGGATTTTCAACTACCTTGAGGCATAGGATATCAATTTATCATTCAACATCTACACACAACCTAAGCCCTTCTTCGAAGCATCACTGAATAGCACAAAAATCTCCCCACTTGTTGGTAAAGTGAGCACGGGCACAGTGATAAGCCTCCTTTTCAACTCCTTGAACCTTTCTTCGCATTCATCACTCCAATAAAATATTACACCCTTCCGAGTTAGCTTGGTAAGAGGGTTGGAAAATTGTGATAAATTCCTCACAAATCGTCGATAATACCCAGCTATCCCCAAGAAGCTATGGATATCCGTTACCGATGTTGGCCTCAGCTGTCCCTCAATTGCATCTGTTTTGGAGGGATCCACAGATATCTCATTGCTTGTGATGATATGGCCCAATAATGAGACATCCTTCAACCAGAAGTCACACTTTCTGTACTTTTCATAGAGCTTCTCCTTGCGGGGAGTCTCCAGTACAGTTCGTAAATTCTCCTCATGATCCTTCATGGTTTTGGAGTATATTATTATATCATCTATAAAGACTACCACACATTTGTCTAGGTAATCTCTAAAGACTCTATTAATTATGTCCATGAATATTTATGGAGCATTAGTGAGTCTGAAATGTATTACTATGAATTCATAGTGCCCGTATCTTGTGCGAAAAGCAGTCTTGGGGATATCTACCTTCTTCACCCTTACATGATAATATCCTGACCGCAAGTCCACCTTGGAGAATTATTGTGCTTCACGCAGCTGATTGAACAATTCATCAATTCATGGGAGAGGATACTTGTTCTTTATCGTGATTTTTTAATGTTCATGATAATCTATGCAAAGCCGCATTGACCTATCCTTCTTCATGACGAAGAGGACTGGTGCACCCCATGGTGAAGCACTTGGGCGTATAAACCCTTTATCCAGATTCTCCTATAGTTGTTTCTTCAGATCTTAATGCTCTAAAACAACCATTATATATAGAGTCTTGGATATTGGTAAAGACCCGGGTATAAGTTCAATTGATAATTCAACATCTCTTCTAGTAGGAAGACCAGGTAGTTCCTCAGGAAGCACTTCAGCGAATTCCCTCAAAATAGGCATTTCTTCAGGGATGGTTTCATCCTTGGACTCAATCATCTGAGCCAAATATGTGTGCTCATAGGGCAGTAATATCCATGCTTGGGATGATGGAGCAAAAGGAGATTCATCTTCCTCATTACAGTTGTAAAGAATCGGGGGTCGATTCTCCATATGGAGTGTGATTTCCCTCTCCCGACAATTTATGTTGGCTCTATATAAGGAAATCCAATCCATGACAAGAATTTCATCAAATTCCACCAGAGGGATTATGACGAGGTTTGCCGGGAAATTCATTCCACATATTATAACAGGGGGGGGACTTATATTCATCAGATGCAATGATTTCCCCGTTTTCCGTACTCACCGAAATCTTCACTTCCAAGATTTTTGGTGGTGCTGGGATTGTTCTACTAAACTTTCAAGATATAAAAGAATGTGTAGAACCTGAATCAAAAAGTATGTTCACTATTCATGAATGAATAACTAGCGCACCTGTCACCACTTCATTGTCGGGGTTCACTTCGGTAGAAGTTATGGCAAAAGATCTTCCTTGATGCATTGGAGGTTCTTCGTTGCCTCCGAAAACCCTTGGATTAGGGCAATAATTTTCAAAATGACCCAGTTATTTGCATTTGTAGCATCAAAAAATGTATTGAGGGTCAAACGGAGCGTTCCTCTCCTCTGTCGCAGTCGCGGGACTTTCTTGCTGATAGTTAAAAACAAGGTGCCTTTCTCTTCCACACCTGAAGCATTTCCTCGTCCCCTTACAGAAATTTCCAGGGTTCCACTTTCCTCACTTTTGGAATGTGGGGTGCTGGATCTTCTTATCACTGTTGGATTTATCAATCGGACCACCAGAATTGAATTCCACCATACGCTTCTTATCCCAATGATACCCATGTGACTCTCCGATCTCCATTTCAACCTTGATGGAACATCAGACAATTTCCTGATATCTGTTGAAGTCACGGATTTCTAATGCTTTCCGTAGGCTAGGCTTCAACCCACTAAAAAAGTGGTCAACATTGTATTCTGGGGAAACGAAAAATCCGGAAGCATATCCTGCAAGCCTTGTGAAGTTTTCCTCATACGCTCCAACAGATTCTCCGTCTTTTTTCTTGAGGGAAAGGTAGTCCCTTTCCATCTTAAGCCGGGGGGTGCGCGGAAAGTATTTATCGAAAAACATCTTCTGGAAATCCTTCCATTCCAACGCCTCGATCATTTCCTCGGGCATCGTATTTTTGATCAACTTCCGCCATTGATTAGCTTCACCCTCCATACGATAAGCCGCAAGGAGGACCTTCTCTTGTTTAGCACATTGAAGGATTGAGAAGATCTTTTCAATGGAGATGATCCATTGTTCAGCGATCGTGGGATCATATGATCCACTAAAAGTAGGAGGTCGTTGTCTCATTAATCTCTCGATAGTGACTTATTCCTTCTTAGGGGGTTTGGACGTTCCTCTTGACCCGTGTTTCTATTCAAAACTTGAGTTAGCTGAGAGAGAAGTGTGACAAAGTTCTCGATTCCCGCTCCGATTGGATTGGGCATCTCATTAGTACAGTCATCAAACTGATATTCACAACGGTTGTTAGCCCGAGTCCTCATATTACCATCCATTGGCTGGAATAAAAGGAAAGTTAGGGGAAACACATAAAGGGTAATCCAAAGACAAAAGTTGATGACTTATAAATAAAATTTTATTTCTTTAACTCATGAGTCTATAGGCTTCAATATAGGCTTTCCATGATCTACTTTCTATTATATATTCTTAGGGGCATTTTTTTAATTCCCTTAATAAGTGTTCATACTAAGCTAGTGAATTTATCAAAACATATCCCCCGGGAGTGTCATAACCAATAGTGAAGCAAGGCCCGTTTTTGTGCACTAGTTCTCATTCGAGTCTAGCTCAAAGCGGTGTTTTTGGGTTTTACCCCTAGGATACATCTGTGCCAGAGCCGCCTCTACCTGATCGTATCCAGACAGGGATGTATTTGCGTGATAAACCACTTACTTAGTACTTACCAAAACATAGGGATGTTTTTATTATTTTTAGTCTTGTTTCTAAGGCTTTACTAGGGTTTTCTAATCCTAATCCCAAAAATAACTAAACCTATCTTCTGATACCAACTATAACAACCCTGCTTTTATTTCAAACTTAAACATGATTTATTACATAAAACTTCGCTTGATACAACAAATAAGATCGAGAGGTTCAGTGTCTTTGGGGCTTAGGATCATTACTTAAAAACTTAAAACATGAAATAAAACATCTTTATTGAAAACATCCATTACATGACCACTATATTCCCTCGTACATAGCATTGCATGGGATAACCTGAGGACCTGCATAAGAAAAGGGAGAGTTATAAATCCCAGTAAGGGAGTAAACATATAATAACATGAGGATTACAATACATGTTAGACAATAGGCATATCAATAGAGCGTAAGGGAAACATGAACATAAAGGCATGATAAAGGATGATAATCATAACATGGAAATGTGGCAACAACACTTAACATAAAATTAGCATGAGCCAAGGCTCGTTGCACATAGATCATGAGTAAATCCTCATTGCACATAAAGAACGAGTAAACCATCATTTCACTTGAATAAGAACGAGTCAACACTCATTGCACATGACATATCATGATACTATACTTTACACAATGCATTGGAGCGCTATAAGGGTGCACCCTTCTTAAACATTTCATTTCATGCATAAGTGCGCCACATGGATCATAAAACATGGATTCATTAAACATAATCATTTCTTCCACGATAAAATAAATGTGAAATTCATACATGAAACTTTATAATCAATAAGTATATGTGAATAAAGTTGAATACCCTTGATGGAGAAATGGGCATGGTATTCACTACACAATGGCATTGACTTAGAAAGTCGGTGCGCTTTCGGCAGCGTAACGGTGTGACATAAGAATTCATAAAAAAGGATGATAAGAGAGAAAGTGTCTCCTCATCATATTTACATGTAATGGAAAGTAATTAGGTCATATAGATACATGTCCCAACAATTTTAATGGAATTTAGATTCACTATTCAAAAGTATTGCCTGAATGTAAATGAGGAGAGAGAAGTTTCTTTCATAATTTCGGCATAGTGACAGGTGTACATGGGAGGAATTTAATGAAAGAAAAGGGGTATACCATCATTCAAACATAAAGATGGAAGTATGAGGTAGGTGTGAAACCATACCCCAACATTTATAATTGAAATTAAAAAGGTAAAACAATTTAAAGAAAATTGGACAAAAATGAGAAAGGAAGAAAACACCTTACATGGAAGTGTGCTTCCAACGGCTAGAGAGAGGATTCTGAGAGGCTTCTTGGGAGCTTGGGGAACCTTAGGGGGATTCTAGAGAGAGTAGGGAAGATGATGGATGAACTATAAAGTCATTGAGTGAGGAGGAAGTGAGAGCTTGAGTGGGTTTATATAGGAAAGGTGAGGGAATTCTTTTTTATTTAGGTTTGGGACCCCTTATATTAAATTAATCAAAACCACAAACCATCCCATGGTTTTGCCCATGGTTTTTGGAAAAGGGAAGAGGAAAAAAATATTTTATAAGGCCAAAGTCCAAAATTCTTAAAATAATAGGTTGCTTATGTGGAGGTGAGTCACACTCCCATGGAAATTAATTTAAAAAGAAAAGGAGTTTAATAAGTCTTGAGGGGTCCATTAATTCATTGAAAAGTAAGTGAAACAAACCCAAAATCACATTATTTTAATGGTAAAACATATATTGGCCGAACATAATGATTATGGTTTTTTATTACATCACTATTGTTTCATTATGATGTCATAAAACAGATTATATATTTAAACGGTATTTCATTTTTACCCAAAAATTTGACTATCTCAGAAAATTATGAAAAATTCTCCATTGGATAATTTTGACGTCCAAATTCCATAAATAACATTTATTTTATCTAAATTATTTTTAAAATATTTTATTTTTCTCTTTTATAATAAAAACCAACATTTATCGAAAATTAACGGGTTTTGACAGAAATGGCCTTCAAACCTTAATAATAATTATAATTGAATTCATAAAATTATAAGATCTTTTATATTTAATAAAAATTAATTTAATAATAATAATAATATATTATTAAAATATTATTTAATTAAAAAATCCCTTAATTTTAAAAAAATATAATTCTTAATTAAATAAAAACTAAAAACACTATTTGTACTATAAAAACTATTTACAATGTATCAATAATGACCTGAAATTATATTCATTATTATATAAAAAAATAATGTACATGAACATTGTACTATTTATTTGTTACGTAACCCCTTAAAACAGTCACATAAGACCTAAGGGTAAGGTGTGTGATAGTGACAGACTCTCAGGGTGACTCAGATAACATTTCTCGAGTGGTAATCTCTATCAACATCCACTTTTCCCGTAGATGGTCCCATTTGAGCTTGACATGGTGAAGCTCTGGTTGGGCATGGTCAAGAGAGAAGCCCAAGGATGCCACATCTTTTCTGTGCTCTGATAAATGGTCTTCGTATGAGGCAATTCTACTGGATGAGGCCATCGATTCCTTTATCTGAGTAAATTTTGATTTGTTAAAGCCCTATATTTATACTAATCATGTGATCATTGTTCAACGGCTATATTAGCAACGGTACAAATTCTGAACATAAAACCAATAAATTTGACATTTTATATAAACAAAAAGAGACGTTTAATTAGATCACGAGGGATTTTCATTAATAAAACTTTCGGTCGTTACATTTATTGGCAGTAAATATTTTTGAATGATGAAATAATATTTGATAAATCATAATAATTTCAAATCAAACACATAAAATTTGATTTATATCATTTGAATAATTATATAAATTAATTTTTAATAATATTATTATAAAATAATCTTTCCAATGATGATAATATAAATTATTATCATATATTTAAAATATATATTTTTATAGATAAATAATTTAAAAATTATTAGATATTTTTCTAAATTGTGAACGCAATTATTAATATGTTTTATTAATTAACATATGTATTTAATATTATTTTTATTATTATTTTTTATCATGTATATAAATTATAAAACAATAAAATAGAGATCATTTTAAATAAAATTGAATTGTTTTATTAAATAGAAATCCCACTTTGGAGATTAAGAAGTCCATCGGGGTCTGAGAGGAGTAGAGAGGGTTGAGTTCAACCAAGAGAGAGATCTTTGAGGTAGAGGTGTGGTCGGGACACTATGGTGGTTTTGATCGAAGAGACTGAGATGTTAGTGTTTGATCGATACTAGAGAGGAGTCTGGTTTGAGGCCTTAAATATTGGCTAAGAGGATCGAGCACCGATAAAGGTTCGAGCGAAGTTGATTGTTCCATGCAAGTTAGGGATTGACCAAGCTCTATATCCGAGACTTTATATCTTGTTCAACCAACTGAGGTAGGTTTTATTATCTCTATTTTAAGTATCCATGTCTCATTCAAATTTATTTTCTCATCATTTTCTTCTTATATTATTTTCAATGATACATTTATTTCTTTAATTTTTTGTTTATGAGTTGATGTTAGATTATTTCCTCTTGGTTTCTTGTTGTTGTAATCATAAATTATTTTATTCAATGTTTGTGGTCTGCTTTTGAATTTTGAATGAATAAATTTGAACCAAAAAAATTTATTCATCTTCAATTTTAAATTATTATATCAATATATTGTGGTGTTTCTCTTCAGATGAATCCATTTCCTCAAAACTATCAACATATAGACAAAATATTAAATTCACTTCTTATAATTATCTTGCACTGCAAGCTGGGGTGTCTCTCTATTATTATATTAGTGGGAAATCTTCCCTAGCCTATAGTTTGACTATTTTTCTATAAAAACATTATTCCATTGTGAAAATTAATTTTCAATATGAACTTGTCAGTATAGAGTGACTTTGAGCACTTGTCCATGCCAAAGCGATCTTTTGTACTATTCCTACTAAAATCTAAGTAAAGGAATTAATTTTACCAAAATAATATTTCTATTTAAGGGTTTAATTTATTTAATCAAATTATGATATTTTTCATATATATATATATATATATATGTATACATATACGTATTTTTATTTATCTATATAATGTTCCATTATTCAAAAATTATATTATAAGAGATTATATTTTTGTTTAACGGTTAATTTCATTGAAAGGGAGTTAATTTCTAGGTCAAAGTTTTATTCTAATAATTTTATTTTAAAAATTATATAAATTTCTTTTATAAATTGTTTAAGATATATTTATTTATTAAAAATATGTTTTCTTATTGGAATTATATTTAATGTGTTGAAATTAGTGATTTTTATTTGTAATATAAAAAATATGGTTTTAAAGGGATTTTTACTTATCAAATTTATGATCTAATTTAAATTCATGTTTTTTTTGAAAATATTGTTTTTATTTTATTGATTTATTTTCTAAAAATAATTTTAATATGCCATTTTTTATTTTATAAATGTCGTGGTATATGTATATGATTATTATTTTAAATTCATATTATTTTATTTGGAATTTAAATTCATAGTTTATATATAAGAATTACATGTTTATTTTCATGTTTATAATTACAATTTCATGTTTCTAAAATATTGGGCGTAGAAAATTAATCATGTCATCACGTTTAATAGAAATTATGGAAATCACATTTTCACATAGTCATGGCCATGTATTATGAAAAATATCTACACACCTTGTATTCATAACAAATTCATGATTTCAATTTAAAATTTATGGTTTACTTTCAAAACTACTTTGTACATATATTTATTCAAGTTTTAAAGTATTATATTTAAAACTTTTATTTTATAATTTTATATGAAAAAAATTATTTATTATTTATGATTATTTTAAGAAGAAAAAATATATATGAATTTTTAGCTCAACTGTGCATTTAATTTATTATGCATTTTATATATGAATTCTATATAACAACATTTTTTTCATGGGATTATCCAAAAAATGGTTTTAGAAATTCTCAAGGAAATGTTTATGGTACTTTATAATAATGTTTTTTCTTTTAAAGGAAATAATTTAAATATTTTTTTTAATGTCTAGGGTTATGATTTTGAAATGGAGATCCATGAAAAGTTTTTAGAAAAATTGTAACTAGTATAATGAATGTTATGTTATGGGTAGTGAACCAATAAATCATAAGGGGACTATTTTGTAGGTAAGTTATGAGAAGTGGTTTCACTATTTTATTATGGTATACGATGTATAAAGAATGTCCCACCAAATGAATTATTATTTTTAAATGGGGAAATCCAAAAGCTCATTCCATATTTAATTATGTTGAGAAAATAATGGTTTTTTAAATTATTTATTTATTATTAAAATGATATAAAACTATATTTTTTTAGTACATATGTTTATTTCAAGGTAATGTTTTCAAAGAATTTAATAATGTTTTCAAAACCCCTTACATGGAATTTTTATCGGTCACCCTACATTTTCAAAAACGTATTTTCATAGGTTGAGTATATTTTCATTATCTAGGTAGTGCACTGAAGATACTTTTGAAATTTATTTTTATTAGTTTAGTTGAGATGTAATATTTGAATTTAATTTTTTAGAACATAGACTGGAAAAGGTCCTTGGTTGTGTAATGTGTTATGTAATTTTTTAGTTTCTTTAAAAAAATTACAAAATATGTTTTTTTAATGAATCTGAAAGAGAAGGATCAAGGTGTTATATGTGGCCATTACTAACTATGATTATTCCCTCTATTGGCTTCACACCCAACCCCATGAATATATATATATATATATCTGTATACATTTCCAAGGATATATAATATTGAAATGTATGTTTAATAATATTTAACAGAACATTATAGAGGTAAAAATAATAATAATATAAATAATTTTTATGTCGGCGTATTACATTTCTAATCTCCTAAATACAATAGAACCCTGGATTTTATGGTTGTATTTTGTAGAATTGTTTTGATAAAAACAATGAAATAAAATGTAGATGAGACTTATTTTATTATAATATACATGGTAAAATCCTTTTTAAGTCTATATAATATTATCTATTATTTGATTGTATCCTTAATGTGACCCTTCAATCATTAATCTTTGACTTCATACACAAGCTTATGTTGATAGGATTCTAGTTATTATCATCAACTAGTTGTAGTTAATGAATCTGCCCTTGGGAAACCAGTATATCCTATTGTTTATTACTACATATCACTTATGAAATTATAGATCACCATTTATTTTTATAACACTCCTACATAGGTTTATTGTATAAATGAACAACCCTAGATTGAATCTATCTCAAGAGGTAGTATTTAAAATTCCATGCCTATAGAAATCCATCACACACCATGCCCAGAGAGAACGTTGTCATTTTATGATCCTTCAGACAAATTAGTCTATGGTATTAAGACAGAACTGTTGTATCACCTAGTTATTTGCATTAATAATCCTTATAACCATTGGGTACCACTTGTAACACCCTGTTTTTTTATGATTTATATTTTTAAAAAATAAATTATATTTATTTGAGTGATTTTATCACACACTACACCAAGATATGCTTTCTTTATAAGCTAAACATAGTTAATATTTCAATAAATGAAACACTAAGTTTATATTTTTTATTCAATACACAATGTCTAGATATTGTTACACATAATACCAATTTCATTCAACAGATTGTGTTACACACAAGACTATGTTTTACCAAACTACATCATACTATTGATATTATTATTTAATATGATAGTTATCACCTAACCATTGGAATTTAAAGAGTGAATTGGATTAAATAAATTATTAATATTTTTCCACATTTTTATTAGTTATATATTGACTATAACTAAAATATTACTCATTTAAAAGAAAAAAATGTTTTCTAAAAGACAATATATTTTCTAAAAGATGGGTTAATAATTCATTGCACACATAAGACAAACATAAATTTTCCCACTTTTAGATGATTTATTTGAAAAAAATATTTTTCTTTTTAAATAGTGGTATCAAAATTATCCAAGGGTGAATTTTGATATTTTTCCATGATGTTTCATGTTTTGATGAATAGTGATAAAATACTAAAATTTAATTAAAAACCACATTATTTGTTAATATTTTTTATATAGTAAAATTATATTTTAAATTTGTTTTAAATTATATTTTTTCAGTTATATGTATATTAATCTAATTTAGTTCAATGAAATAATTTTCATATTGAAATTGGATATAAAATCGTTGTGAAATTTTGAACAATTTCCCTTAAAAACATGCATTCAAAACACATCTAGAGAATTGATTTTAAATTAATTTCTTTAGATAATGTGTGTTGAATTGGTCAAATTCATTCCATATTTTTAATCATAACAATTTAGAATTTAAAATATATCCAACTTAATTTATTTACAAATGTTATTATTGAATGAACCTAAAATTAATTATAATGATTGATGTATAACTAGATTACTTAGTGGTTAATCATAGACTATAAGGTGTAAAAATAACACACAAACTAATCCAAAACATATTTTATGGATATGCTCATATATTATAATTTTTAGAATCAATATTTTACTATTATTTAATACACTTTATATGAAACAACATGTGTGGAATTCTGTCTTAAAAAAAATTTAAATAATTTTCACTCACATCCATTATAAAACCCCAACCACTCCCCCACCTCTTAAAACCATGAAAACAAATTGGTTAGAACAATAACAATAAAAATCACATATAAAATTACTACTTCTCAAACTTGAATGTTTAAATTTGGAAAAAAAACTAACTAATGAAGTCTTTTGGTGAAATCTAAAAGCAGATTCCAAAAGAAGTGGTAACATTAATCAATGAATGATTTTGTTTTATTTCTTCCACAAACGCAATAATTTTTTTTATAAAATATTTATATGATAAATGAAATCTATTCCATTAAATAAGATGTTACTATGTAAGTGGTATGACCAACCACCACACACACTTCCATCAAATGGGTTAAGAAGTTGTCCTTCATGGGTACAACAAACTACATCCTCACTGGCCAATGTCTTTCTTTTTTCCATTACAACCTCAAAAGGATGGGAATAATAATGGAAATGAATTTTATATATTATATTTATGATATTAATAATATTATAATTTTTCTTTAATTTTTATCATAGGTACCTTCATGATATCCATTTTTTGTTAACATATTAATGTTGCTTGTGTTTACGGAGGACTACCGCCAGACGAAGAAATGTAATTCATCCACACATCACATAGGATGCATTAAGGATGGGATTAATAAAAATATTTGATATATATGAAATAAAAAATATAATTGTGAACATTATATATATATATATCATTTAAATTTCATTCTTCTAATACTATAACAAAATGAAAATAATGTTTATTCACATATACAACCTACCATCTCCATGAACAATTTATTTCATTTCCAATCACCAAATTTTATGGAATGTAATAAAGAAATTTATAATGAATATATATTTCATTTATATACTGTTTTAAATTATAGATTTAGTTAAATCGTGATCAATGTAAAAGGACCAAAAATAACAAATAAAAACATTTCTGAAAAAAAAAGTAATTATTACTAGAGACATAAATTTTACATTTTATCATTATTAAATGATTAATAAAATGTCATAAGAAAATAATATATGATATGATATATATAAATATGTTTCATTTGTATATTTATAATAAACTTATATTTATTATGAATAAGGGTTGAATGTGTATGATTAATGTCAAGATTTAAGTTAAGAGATTTTCTTCTCGGTTTTACTTTTTGTGAGACAAATGTCATATTCAACACATGTATCTTTTATACTGTTTATATACTAACCATGAATATATTTAATAATTCCTATATTAAAATTTATTTTAATTTATATATCACTTTAGGATCTATCATTCATGGGGTTTACGGTTCAAAAGTTACCAAATCGGTAAAGGATTTATTTTCTCAATTTTATTTCTTTGAGTCATATGTTCTGATATGAACCTATATTCATTCAGGAAGAATATATAAATCGAATTTAAAATTTAATTTATTGAATTTATATATCCTCATGATATTTCAAGTTCCATTTTATGTAATTCCTTCATTGCGTTTACCATTCTAGGTTACTAAAGTGGTAATTAATTTATCTTATAATCTCATCATTTATCAGGATCGATTTTGATTCTTCTTCCAAATCTGAAAATATAGATATAAATCAAAACCATTACCATAAATTTTATTCTATGTTTTTTATTCATGATATTTTTAGGTAATGGATACATTTAAACTCTCTCTTACTAGTGACAATTTAGAAATTGTTTTCAAGAAAATACTAATTTTTCTCTATCTCTCTATGGAAGAAAAATTGTATTATTAAAATATAAATTTTCTACAAAAATTAAAAATTATTATTAAATGATATTGAATGATAGATTATAAATAAAAGTATTTTAAAAATAATTTATGTTTTAAATATTGTGTTAAGTTATTTTAAAATCATTCTTATATGTTTTGAAGGTTATTCTCACAGAAAAAAGATTTCATAATGTTTTATGTTTTGTAAAATATTTTTTTCAAGATGATAATTATATTTTCCACAAGAGTTTTTTCAAAATAATTCTCATAGTTTTATTTATCTGTTTCCAATTTTATTTACAATGAAAATTATTATGAAATCATTTTATTAATGTAATTCTCATTGAAACGTTATTTTCCTTAAAAAATCTTTCAAGTGAATATTCAAAATCCTTATCTATCTAAGCTAATGTCCTTTTATATAATCTATGTCTCAATATGGATGTGATCTAAGTATACCATTGTTATTCTTTCTTTTAATGTTTTATAATTATAATGATATTTTTTATGAACCCAATTTCTGTTACATAGTTTATTCCCTTATAAAATGATTATAAAACCCAAAAAATTTCACGTGTTTTTATATGTTGAAATGTTTATGAAAGATATCTATTTTCAATAGATTATGATATGATGAAATATTTATGATAAAAAATAAATTTAATGGGATATTATATAATTAATTTTTATTATCTTTTGGAATATATATATATTATTTTCATTATGTGACAGGTGATACCTATATATACATTCAATGCATTGAATAAATATTTATATATATCATGATATATAAAAGGATAGAATGGATAGTGAACCTGGTATAATAATATATGTTTTTTAATGGGTTTGGTAGTTTTTCTGGTCTATGAGGTATAACCATCTATGTTTATACTTGATTATATGTTCATCATGTTACGTGTGAAACCGAATACAGGTTTATAATGTTATGTGTGAACCTGATTACATATTTAAAATATTATATGTGAACCTTATTCCATGTTTAAAATGTTATGAGGGGCTCTGGTTTCATATCCATAAGTTCTTGCAAGGGCCAGATTTCATGTCCTTATTATAATGTCTGAACTAGTTTCTTTTTACACATTTTCAAAATGTCATAAACTGACGTGTTTGGAACATGTCTATGTCATATTCTAATGATATTATCTCATGACTAATGTTCTTTGATTTCTATATGATTCATGTCATATGATATTCCCATATTTATTCAATGACTTATTTTCTAGATCTATTATATGTTGAGAATAGTTTCCCATTATCATGCTTGGGAAATCATTCCCTTATTCTTATATCAGGATTATATACCATACTTGTTTAGCCATAATAATATTTTTATCACTCTCTTTGTTTTATTTTTTTCCCCAGGTTATAAATAATAGTTTCTCTTAGGTTATTCTTGTGAAGAGTACAAAATGGGAACATTAGTATGGGAGATTATTAAGATCTTTCACCAAGTAAAAAAGTTAATGTTTCCATGTTTCCAAAGGCACTAAACTATTATGATCCTCATACATTTGTTTGAGTAATGTAATTAGATTTTATCTAAAAATATTTTGTATTCATGTATGAGAATCATGGATCACTATAGTTGGTATTAAATGAATGTTTTATTCATCCTTTGGAAACAAGGATGAGAAAACATTAGTTAGATCCCCAGTGATAGTTATTGGGATATGTCTCGAAAAGTCCCTAAAGGAATGTCCATGGACAAGTAAATGTACATTAAAATGTCCATGATTTTTGTTAAATGATAATGTGAGTGGTATCCATGAAATTACATCCTAATATATATACTAAAACTACTTGTGGTACTTTCATAAAGTTACCTAGGTGTTACAACCCCCAAAACACAATTTTGAGCTAGAATCAATAAACAATTGTTGCATAAAAAATGATTTATAAACACACAGCTTGACACTCTGATGGGATATTATTCAGAAATTTACAAACTCTTGATAAAGAATTATAAAGGTTTTAAAGAGAATATGAATATAAATGGCCCTAGATAAACCTATGGAGTTTCATATTAAATAATTAATCATGATTTAGACATTCTATAATTGATTTTTAATATTTAGTGGTTCCCCACTATGATTAGTTTTTCTCATAATATCCTATTTTGTATTAGTAAATTACCGATACCTGAATGAAAAATGTTAATGATGAATGAAATAGATATTTCAATGATTGTATTCGTGATAAAACGAATGTTAAAGGATTTGGAATGAAAAATATTATTTATATGCTCACAAGGAATTATAAAGCTATGAATCATTCTTAATAACCAAATGTGAAAAGAAAGTAACAACATCTTATTCAGTATATCATGATTAATTTCCGACCTTCCTTTGGTGGAACTACTTATCCATTAGTTTTTCAGTAATGTATCAGTACCACTTAAAAGAGATTTACCAATCTCTATTGACAAAAGAATGAAAAATTCACTCTAGATATCTACTATTTGTTATATGAGGCTTATAAATGGTGGAATATTATAAATAATACATTTAATTGAAGTAAAATTAGATCCATTAAATGGTATGTGTTTAAAATATTATTTTAAATAAGTACATTCCTTTTATTCTTCATACAAAAATGTATAAGGAATTCCAAGAGATTAAGTAAAAGGATGATGAGTGTGTTTGTGCCTATGAAGAATCTTTTACTAGATATATGTGGTACTCTAGAGGTATTATAATTTAACTAGAATTTAGGGTTCCCCGATTCATTAGTTTCTTGAAACCAAATCTCCAAGGGTGGCTATCCATAAGGTAATTTGGATGGTTTGAAGAAATAATTTTATGTGCACTACAAGTATAGATAAAATCTATAAAGTATCATTTTTCTGGAGAATATATATTGAAAATCGGGGTCTGTATAAAATACAATTATATTTCACAGGAAGGGAAGATATTTTTTCAAACACAAACATGCCAAAACTGTGTGAAAGAGAAATTGGGTTAGTGCCTGAAAGGAATAAGATGGTTTTTCAAATGTAGTAATCATGTCCATCTATCCAAATAATAATGAAGTTATGAAAATTTTACAATCAATGAAATTATAGGATATAGGTTTCAATTGAATGAACCACCCACACTTCATAGTTTTAAGTGCATGGATTTTGGGGACTAATCAAATCTATGCCTCATTCAAACGGATTATATAGATGATAAGCCATGAAAACCTCTACTGATTAAGGTAAAAGGGAATGATTATGCAATCATAGTGGATAAGGTGAATCATTGTATTTAAGGAAGACTTATCCTCCCCTCTTTAACTAGGTATTTCATGTTTTATTTTGTATATATAACACCAATGAAAATAGTTTTGTTCAAAATTTTCTGAAATTTAATGTAATTGTCTCCCTCAATATGGTTTCTGAAATACCGAATGAATATTTTATCTTCTATTATTATAAGTATGAACTCATGCTTCCAATGAAATAGTTTTTGTATAAAATGAGAGCTTATATAAGAAATAAATGGTAATTATCTTCTATAAGAGTTTATGTCTCGAAGTAATATTAACCTAGGAATTATGGATACCATCGTAGGATTATGAATTTATGTTTGATCAGATGTAAAATTCATTGAAAATCCTCTTGAGGGTTAATGTCATGATATTTTATCCTGAATAAGGATATTATAAGAAACTTATATGGAAATGAAACACTTTCTTGTTATATGTAGTGGAAACATTATTTGGGGAGTAATTCCTTTATCAATTGTTGACATATGATTAAATTATTTTATAAGATCTTATCCAATGGATGTAAATGGTGGTTAAGATCAACACCTTCTTCAATATGATTTTTCGTATAGTAGTTGATTTCACTCAACCATTTAGATGGCTCTTGATGAATCCATTTATGTAAGGAATTGTAAAACACTAATGTACTAGAATTAGGTTGTATAAATAATGATAATGGTACTAGTGAAAGCTAGTGAGATGGAAGATAGGGACTACAAAAATGTTGACATAGATGTTATTTTAATAACCATTGACGTGATTTAGAACTAAATGATGGTGAAAATAAAATTATATTATTTTTATTGAATGATTAAATTAGGTAAAACTAATATACAGGTACATCATTCCCATTAAAATACATGCTCATATAAGGATAGTTACCAGTCATTTAGAACATCTTCTAAACCACTCTCAGGTTCACGATGTGTTCCATGTAACATTCATGGTGAAGTAAAAAAACTAATTGATTACATGTACTAAACTAAGATTTCATACCACATGATCGTGTCCTTTCTCATTAAGAATAACATAGGGAGTCTCTAGATCATACAAAAAGGTATTATGAAATAAGACCAATCACATGGTCAATGTATTATTGAGAAACCCCCATTTTGAGGAAGATATATTAGAAATTTAGGATATTATGTCGTATAAGTATCCCCATTTTATTGTGTCATGGGGATGAATTTTGATGGTGAAATTCATTTTAAGGGGGTATAATGTAACACCCTGAGTTTTTATGACTAATTTTTTTCAAACAAATTAAATTTCTTAGATGGATTGATTTTCCCTCTATGAAAAATTTAGAATTATTTATATGAAAATACAAATATTGTACTAAAAGTCATTGATTTTTTTGGAACATGCAACACTAATTTTTCCTTTTTTTCACACAATACTGTGTTCCTTCGATAGCTTTTGATACATGTAACACTGAGATCTTCTAAACTACAATATACTATTAAAATTGACACTTAAAATGATAGTTATCACATCGATGTTGTAATGGTGGGAATGAATATGATTAAATAAATGATGTAAATATAATTTTTTAACATTATTATTAGTTTTGTATTTATTAGAAATAAAATAAGAATCATTTAAATGAAAAATATAGTTTTTCTGAAAACAATTTATCTTTTCGAAAAGATGGTTTAATTGTTCTTGGAACACATAATTTAAAAATCTTATTTACCAATTTAAGAAAATTTATTTGAAAAACTAAATTTTTTATTTTTATTGAGGTTATAAAAATTATCTTAAGTTCAATTTATGGCATTTATCTAAGAAGATTCATTTTTTAATTAATAGTGAAAAAAATATAGTATTTCGATTAAAATACTAACTTTTTGTATATTTTATTTATACAGTTAAATTATATTTTAATTTTTTTTAAAGTATAATTATTTTAATTATAAAATTATTAATCTATTTTTTCTCATTAGAATCATTTTGATATTTAAATATCATATAAATTTTTTTTCATCTTTTGATCATTTTCTCTTTAAAAATGTACATTCTCATCGGATATGTTACATTAGTTTTAAATTTAATCAAAAACTTCTATAAATTAAATTTTTTAAAATTTGATAACATACTTGGAATCAAAAAAAAATTATAATATCTAATAATTCCAACTTACCTTATTACCAATGTGATTATGGAATTAAATAAAAATTATTATAATGATGAAGGTAAAAACATGATTATTTAGTGGCTAATAATAAAATTTAAGATGTACAAATGTCACAAAAATGTCCTAAACACACATATTGGAAATATTTAGACATAATCACCTATAATATCTATATAGGTCCATTATCTAATGTGTTTTCATGGAATCTGTTTGTGTGGAATTCACTCGTTAAAAAACATCCAAGTTTTCCACTCACATCCATTAAAAAAGGCCACCCACTATACCCTATCACCACACATTAAAAACAAACTGAATAGGAAGATACATGTAAAAATAATTTCGTTGATCCCATCCTCTCATAGTAGATGTCATACATTGTGTATAAACCCAACCAATTAAGTCCTTTAAAAAACCAAAATGAGATATATGATGAAGAGTTGCCTTTCATCAGTAAACATTATTGTTTTATTTTTTCATCAAACAAATTAAATTATTTTTATATTATGATTATGAAATAACCTCAATATCATTAATATAATTATATGTCTTCTTTTCTAGGTTATAACCTATAATCATACACACATCAATCAAATGGGTTACAAAATCATCGTTTGTGTGTATGACTGACTACTGCCTCGTGAACCAATGTCATTTTTTTCCAATACCACCATTAATGGGTGAGAATAATGATGGAAATAATATTTATATACGATATTAATTATATTATTTATAATATTATTCTTCTTTATTAGTTATATCTTACATACCATCATGCTTTCCATTTTGTAGGAACAAGACAACATCGCTCATGTGTATGGGGGACTACCACAATGAAAAGAGAGGTGATTCCTTCATACATTACATGGAATGTATAAAGAATGGGTATAATAAAAAATATGATATATATATATAATAAAAAATTTATTTTATTGAATATATATATGTATATTGATTACATTTCATTCATTGAATACGATAAGAAAATGGAACCAGCCATGATGTGTACATGAGACATACCATATCCATGATCAATGTTTTATTTCCTATCACAAAACGTTATGAATAACTATAAATATATATGTATTATAAATATATATTATATGTATATAATACATTTAATTATATACATGATTAAAACATGAACAAATTAACAGGACCAAAAATGAAAAATCCAAGCCTATATGAAAAGCAAAACGGTTATTTTTTAAGAGGTAACATTAACATAAAATAGTTAATTAAATGGATAATAAATGTTCATAAAAATCATATATGATATGATATATAAGAATATGGTTATTTAAACTATTTATAATAAACAAATATTAATTATACATGAGGTTCAAATGAGTGCAATAGAAGTCAAGACATATTGTAAGAGATTTTTATTTCACTATTACTATTTGTGAGAAAAATTCTATATTACCCAAATGTTTCTTAAATGTGGTGTGATAAGGTGTATACAAATCCATTTGAAATAAAATATTGTGACCTTATATATCTTTGTATTATTTTATGTTCTATTATATTTTTTCCATCATGGGGATAACAATTCCAAGTTAGTAAACTTGTAATGATTTCATGTTACAATTTTTTGTGTATCAAGATTATTTATAATTATTCCTCTAATATTTAAATATTCAGATCTACATATCTAGTATTATTAATAATTTTCTCTTCCTCGGGTTATTTGTGATATATTAAAGAAATTATAGCATTTTTATATTCTTTGTTACTTAAGATAATTGAGAATTGTTTTTAAGAAAATACGACAATATATTTCACTCTTCGGTTGGAAATATTTTGTCTTCCAAAACAATTTTTTCTACAAATTATTTAAAATTATCTTTTAAGATAATTTTTATATAAAATTATTTTGAAATTAATTTCTTCTTTGAAAAGTATATTAAATTATTTTTAAATATTACTTTATATGTTTTTATGTTTATTTTCAAAGAAAAACGAATTCAAAAGGTATTACATATTAAAAATAGTTTTTGAATGAGGAATGTATATTTTATTCATGAAATATTTTAAATTAGTTTTAAAAGATTTCATTATAATATTAAAATGTTATTTTCAAAAACAAAAAAATTAAATGTTTTATGAAATTTATTTTCCAATATAGGTTATTTTACGTATGAAATTTTCATAATGATCTTTCTGAATACTTTTCCATATAAGAGGAAATCCTTTGATATAATTTTTGTTTTACTGGGGATATGATCCATGGATACCATTCCTCTCCATGATTTTAATGGTTTATGTTTATGATGGAATGTTTTTTATGAAATATCTATCCTTTCATGCGTTATTCCATGATAATGTTCTTAGGATAACCACTTCATTTCATGTGTTATACTATGATACAATGACTATGAAATCCATCACTAGTCCATATGTTATGATATAATAGAATGTTTATGATTCCATTTAATTTCATGGGTTGTGATATGATTGATGTTTATTATCTTATGGAACACATAAATATGTTTTTAATTATGTTATGGGTGGTACATATATCTACATCCAATGCATTGGGTAAATATTAATGTGTCTCATGATATAAAAATGGATGTAATGGGGAGTTAACCTAGTTG
The DNA here is from genome assembly GCA_963277665.1 of Viscum album. Lineage (NCBI taxonomy): Eukaryota > Viridiplantae > Streptophyta > Magnoliopsida > Santalales > Viscaceae > Viscum > Viscum album. Next base: position 2,075,856,663 of record OY728143.1, on the reverse strand, counting down.
TTAAGACATGGATTCCATTGGGAAGATTTGTGTGTCCCTCCCAAGAGTGGTATTTTATTATATGTGAAACTAATTACTTGTACACAATGTTATGCATGATCTGGATTACATTTTCACACTATTATGATGAACATTATTAAGTGTAACAAATATTTTGCATAAACCTTGTTTTTGCTCATAATATTTTTTGTGGACATGATTTCTTATCCTTTACATAGTGGGTGAAGTTATTTCTATTTACACATGTTATCAATGTTATCATCTAATGTGTATGTCGTAATTATTTGTATTATGAGAATGTTATCTTTTCATGAGACATATCCATTGATTTCATTTTGATTAAATTTTTTTATTTTCCTCTATTTATAAAATGATTCATGGATATGATCTTTAATATGTTGGGTAAGTTTTTTCAATGTTATGCTCATGTTATCATACATATATTCTTATTTCATTCTTTTGTTTCATAATTTATTTACCTTTACTATGTACATGAGTTCATGATTTCATATGTCTCCTTTCCCCATGATATGAATGAGGGTTATAAGTAAGGAATTATTTTTAATTTTAAAAATGTTATGTCATTTATGTGATATGTTGAAGATCCTTTAACAAGTTAGAATATTGTGTTTCTATGATTTTAAAAGAACTTAAATTCAATGGCCCTCAGACATGTATTTCTATAATGTATTGAATATTCATAAAAAATATATAATGTCACTATATGTTAAACATGGGTTTCTATAACACTCCTTCATAAAGAGGTATTCAATCACTATCATTTTTAAATTATACACTTTCTGAATCTATATTTTCATTTCCCTCCGATTAAATTCTATAACATAATGAGGATGAGAAAACCCAATAATTATCTGATTAGAGGGAGTTCAGACCATGAATAACACCCATGTAACTATATAAAACAATTTATCGATGACATATATATTAATAGCACCTACAAACTTAGGTTTCTAATAAAATTGAACGTGCTAAAACCCATTTACCTCATGGTTCATACCATTATGGTCAATAAGAATTGACATCTTTTAAGTAGTCGTATGACTATCCCATGAATAAATAGATGTAGGAATCAATCATATTATAATAGATAGAGGTTCTACCCTCTACATTCCTAGTAATGTAGCCTCTTGATCATGTCCTTGAATCATATCATCATCACTCAACTGATTTTCAACTAATGAATCTTTCACTTCTATTATCTAAGTATGGGGCCCCAACATATATTTAACGGGACAAACCCCTGGCTACTGTGGTATATTTTTCGGGGATGATAATTGAGACACTCTATAAGGAACCTTCCATATTATACATTTTATGTAAATAATTATTTTTTCTTCCTTTCTCATTAATAGGTAATTAGATTTTAGTAAAAATATTTTTTCACACCAATCCCTTGGTTACCTGGCCATAAATTTTTTCACAATACTCTTTCAAACCCTCTCAATAATGTTTCTAAATAAAACACCCAAGATTCATTAAGATATAATTAATAAATATAATTGAAAACATTTCTCTGATACTATATTGACCTAACCCAAGCCACTGGGATCCCACCAGGGAAATTAGTTTGGCCACGTGTTTCACCCCAATACATCCTCTAATAGGACATGGGATAGTGACTAGAAAAAAGAAGTTATATCACACAAGGTTTGAATTATCCGAATGAACTGGAAATGAAAAAATTATCACAACATCTTAGATAATCCATCTAACATTAATATAATATCCCAATTCTATTATACAAAGCATGTAATCATCAATAATCATCCATAAATGTATAAATAATAGAACTCCTAAAATAAACCAAATATTATAAGTCAACATAAAAATGTAACAAAAAACATTAAATAATCTGTATGGGAACTCCCAATAACAAAAGAAATAAAAAACAACATTGTTAATATTCACTAACACCGAGTACCACAAATCATCAGTTTGTATAACACCACAACATATTTGATAACCCCAAAACTATCTGACATCAATATACAAAATATATATTTATTGATGGAAAATAATGGAGTGGGTATAAAAATACTCATTTAGATTCAACGAAAAAAATTAAGGATTTAAATAAATGAACACTGGAAACCAGAGGCTTAGTTTAAAAAAATAGAGATATATTAATTATTTAGAAACTAAATTATGTAGTGAAGTGTCATCGTGAAATCAAATCTCTATGAATATAATTTTACATTGGAATATCTGGGTATCTAGATATCCATAAAACCTATAATATTAAAAATATAGGTATTATATAAACCATATAACCCCTCATATTTCATATTGATAACCCCTTCATCACTGAAGTATTAATATTAGTTAGGATTCTTGTAAACCCATTATGAGGAATCATGATAGTTTAAAGATATAAAACTGATATATAGAGTACAGGCTCCAAGGATGGAGCACTCATTCCTTATCTCATGTAGAAGTTCATTACCCCATTAATAATGAAGGGTGCCAATTCCTTTTCAGGGTCTTCCTAATCAAGAGGGTACCTAATTCCATACAAAATATAAAGAAGCAACACCCCAGTTCTATCAATGAGTAAAACACAATATAAAACATGTGGTTGACCGATTCCCTATCATTGGTATATCTCTAAGTGGGTACCCAACCCCATGACCAATTATATAAATTTACCTTAACCTATTCATTGATATTTAAAAAATAATTTAGTTTAATAATAAAAAATCATTGTAATAAACCTTAGTTAGTGAAGAGGACTACAAACCCAAGTTCCACATAGATAATTTTTTTAATAGACCACTGTGTTTTTTATTTATCACAATTATGTGAAAATATATGAATATACATTTTCCAATGTTAGTCCATGAATGGGCTATCATTATTATTATGTTTGAAACCCAATGGAAAATGTAGAATGAACTCCTTTGTAGAATAGTCATTCTATTTTTATAACAATACATATTAAAGATGTGATATTATGGGAAAAGAGGAAGAGATGCATGAGTGTGTACCTTTGGACATATGTTTTGTAACCTAGTAGACGTATAATGTGTCAATAAGATATATGTGTTGTATAGACACTACCCACCCAACCATTTGGCCTATGTGGCACATAAGAAGCTGACCGGTGGGCTATAATATATTACTCATCATCCATGTAAGGTCATCTGACATGACCCATTTAAATCCATTTCCAATTATTCATGTATGGTCATTTGTGACACAACACCACTAGACTTGATAATAATCTAATGTCTGTTTATAAAATAATATACATTTATAGTGAACATACTACTTGTGGGGAATGAATTTATAGTCTATCACCCATATACCCATTACATCAGTGGTATATTTGATTTATCCTTGACTTATTGAAAATATATAAAATAACGAATTATTCCCTCCTGTTAGAATCCCCAAAAACTCCCTTTTACATTTTCAAATAACTACCACAACTATAGATCCTTACTACCCTCAAAAATTTTCCATTCTATTGTATGGTATGAAACCAATAAAATATAAAAAGTGCCACCATTTTTTATTCATTATTCTTCAATACCACAAAATTAATCCCCATAACTCCATCATAAACCTCTATATATATCATCACCCCATGGGTGTTCCATACCAAACTTTGTCATATTTCACTAATACCTCCCATAATTCACTATCCTAAAACACACTACTATTTCATACTACCTCCTTTACCACTCAACCTTATCCACCTCCATCAAACCCCCTTCCATTAGAATGGTTAATGGTTGTTTATTAATCATGGGGGTGAGATGAAGAGAGATAAAATGAGGTATATATAGAAAGGAAATTTAATGAAGTATTTATATGTAATTTATGAGTATTTATTACTTCCTATTTTGATTTAACCTTAGTCTGAGGTATTTTGGGGTGTTAAACCACTAAATATGTGTATCTAGAGAGATGAGATGGAAGAGTGGCTAGTGGTTATAGAATCCCCATAGTTATTCATGGATACATTATTTGATAAATAGTATGCCAATATAAAAAATGTACTTATTATAAAAATTATGTTTTATGATTATCAATTAAATTTTAATATATAATATAATTTGAACAACATATATAATTGATTAATAGAAAAATAACAAGGTCATATTTCTGTTAAAATATTTTAATTCCTCATGAAACATCCTTCATCCCATGATATTTCAAATAAAAACCACTAATTGAGACTCTCTAATATGTCTAAGGTTGTTGTGAAAATTCAATAATTAATTGAATATAAGATGGATATATATTATGATTATTTTTAGATAAACTTTGAAATTTTTTTAAAGACCAAAAGCAGTCTCGATGTAAGGTTTGTAACCAAAACATAGATTAGACCAATCTAAGATGTAATACCATGTGTATAGCTAAACCATAGTAGAGAATTCTATATATTGGGTGTCATTTAATAAATATTGATTAATTATATCTTCCATTCCATGTGTGATAAAAATAAAATATTTAAAAATATGATATATGTTTGCATATCCACTTATTCAAATTATATTAATCTAGTCAGATGACTACCTAATTAAATATTAATAAAAATATATTTTATGATTTTTAAAAAAATAAAATTCATTATACATATCATTTAAAAGTATATTCATTGTTATTATGAAATTTTATAAAGATAAAATTAGTGAGGAGAGTTGAGATAGATAAGGTGTTTTGTTATTTTTTAATATTAATTTGTAGAGACAATTTGAGTAAAATTATTTGTATCGCAAGTTTGATGTAGTGAGTTCATATGAAAATTATGCGAGTGTCATTTTTATTATAAGTGAGCTGATAAAAATATCATATTTATAATGATAGTTTCTTTATGATATTTTCTTATTTGAAAAATAAATGGTGTTTCTAAATTAGAGTATCTCATTTTCACTAAACCAATTAGGAATATGTTTCATTAAAATTATATTTGATGCATTGATATCATGGTTGGTTAATTTAAATAGAATGGTTTTCTATTCATGGTATCATGAGTAAAATATCTATTTGACATGATTATTTAGACATCCTATTTCACACCTATAATTGTTTTTAACTTATTTTGGTTACAATAAGTTGTTTAAGATCACAAAATATATTTCTTAATGTATATATGTCATGTGTCTATTTTAAATGATATACACTTTTTATGTAAGGGGATACCTATATTTTCATTTATATAATTATGACATAAAATGTAATCATGTGTTATTTACTATATTATTTTTTTTGATTTATGTTTTATCATTATCAATACATGGTGTAAATATAATTTATCTAATTGATTTTTTTCTAGTAAAATAAATAAGAATATTTTAAGTGTTGATGGAATGTAACAAAATTAATTATACCATGTTATATGAAATAAAATCTATATGATGTTGTTGAATTTTACATGTTCTAATGTTTAGGGAACAAGTTATCCAATATCAATGGAAGGGACATCATGTTTAATGACTAAAAATATCTTGTCATGCTCATTATTTTAGAATATTTTTTGATAAATATAAAACAAAAACATTATCGTATATTTATATCATTGAGATTATTGAATCCATTCATGAACATTAGGTAGAGTTAAAGGATATTTTGTTTTTTGATAAATGCCAAAAAAGTTACCACCATTATATAATTGAATTATACCAGCATAATAATAGTGAAACAGTATAGTGAATTCACATGGTTATTTAAAAACATTTGTTTATGGGGTTGGAGGTGAATGTTCAATTGAAGTAAATAAAATTTTACTCATCTAAATGGTGGATTTCATGTTAATGTAGATGCTAAAAATAAATCAACATGATGATAGAGGAAATACATGAATTTTTAATTTCTACAAATTATTATTTAAATGATTATATATATTGATGGAATATAAGAGGTAATGATAATATTTTTATGTTTCAAGTGAGGAAATTATGGGCATATTTTAGTGATGTTTCTAAAAAAGAAAGATAATGTTGGAAGTGATGTTGAATACTTGAAAAATCAATAAATTAGGTTCCCCTCAAGATGAAATATTGAATAAATAAATAAATCCAAAAAATATGATATAATGAAAAAGGAATTATTTTAAAATAAAAATAAAATAGTGATAACTTTCTTAAGATATTGGAAACATATTCAAAAATAAATAAGGTGGATTCTATGATGGTGATAAAATAGAAGGAAAAATAAAAAAACGGAAAATATTCACAAATGACTTGGTGATCTCAACACTGAATTTGAACATGTGATAAAGGAATGATATATTATAATAAATAACAAGAACAATATTGGTTTAATATATAATAAATTACATATATACATTAACAAAATTAAAGTCGAAATATCTCATTTGGAAAATATTATGGGAGATCATGATATTATAAAAGAAATATTTTGAGAAGATAATGTTGTTAGACGGAAAATATATGATAATGATAATGTATTCGAGGGAATTTATGGTTATATTGATTATTAAGGAATAATTGTATAAGTACTCAAGGAATATTTTATTATATTGAGTGAAATGAATGAAACTAAAATTAATGTTGTGGGACCTAATAAGAAACATTAATTAGGGAAATTGTTTAATTAATAATGGAATGGAAGAGATAAAATACTTATCATATGTTTTAATAAAAATTTATATGATCGTGTATTCTTAAAGTACTAATTTTTATAAAAAAAATTAATCATTTAATATATCACTTTTATAGAATTAATTTAATTATATATATATATAAATTATTTTCTTTATATTTATGTCTATAAATTGTGTTTATGGAATAATAAAATAATTCACTACATAAAAAGGAAATTTTTCTATTTTTTATATAGTATGAAAATCTATTTTAAAAATAATTTTTATCTCCGTAAAAAATTTAATTTCATAAAATATATTTCATATTATTAATTATAATTTTAAATTTGGTATGAAAATAAATTTTACTTATAGAAAAAACATATGTTATATAGATGAAATATTAATTATGGATATAATGGATAAAATGTTTAAAATAAAAAATTGTATAATGTTATAAAATATCTAAAAACTATATAAATAAATTCTATATAAATTTTAATTTAGGCTAAATTTACATTAATTATTAACATTTGAGTCTCTTATCTTGAAAAAAATATTTTCCTTATACATGAAAGAACCAGTATTTGAGAACATTCCACTGTAATTCATTTATTAAGAACACCTACAATACCCATTCCAAACCACATATATCATTCACCTTCATCACTAATATTTTCCTAAGTTTCCTCTCTAATAATACTTTCACATTTTTAGTGGTCTATAGTCCCATCAATAAGTCTTAAATCATTCATTTCACGGTGATACTTATGGGAATATCCAACACATCCACATAAGTATTATAATCTCCCTAATATATTTTTATATCTTTATTGAAAATATGTATGATTATTATTAATAAATTTAATAACATATAATATACATAAAAATTATATTTTAAAAGTGGTATTATAAAAATAAATAAACATATTAGTACTCATTTATTTTTTATAACAACTTTTTTTGTTCCTTTTATCAGCATAAAAGAATAGTGATATAATGTTTTCATGATATATATGTATTGAAACATAAATACATGCAATATATGTTAATAATTATTAATTAATGCAATTTAAATAATTATATAATTAAAATATATTAGATTTTTTCATTATTTAATTAACACAATTTGGTTGATTAAACAATCACAAATGAATGAATCAGGACAGATTCTTTACAATTCACAATGATAATTTCCATAAAACAATCTGATGAAAAAATTAAAAAAATACATATCAATGTAATTTACAAGAAATTTTTATAGGTTATAAAAATATATGAAAATAGAATTGATTGAAACATTCATATTAATTAAATCATGGAATAAGTGAAAAGAATAAGTCCTTTAAATTAATATTAACTAATCTTTATTTTCAAAAAATAAATGAACGAGTATAACTGAATATTACATAGTAATGTTGATATAAATAAGGTTTCATTATATAAATAATAAATTTATGATTATTATACGAGGATTTAGGGATTGTTTGAGGATGAAAGAATCTAAGGATTGGTTTTTTTAAAACAAAACTCAATTCCTAGATTTAAAATTTTATTTCATTGATAAATTTCGTTTAGTCTTGGAATATTTGGAAACATGAATTTCTAATATTCTATTTCCCCTCTCTTTTAAAAAAATTTGTATATCCTTAATAAAAAAATATTACTTATTTATTATTATAAAATTGATTTTATAAGGGATAATTCAAAGTCTCCAATATTTAGATTTCTCTTCCTTGAAGATATTATTTCGATCAAAATATTTCAAATGGCCGAGGTTATTTTCATATTTTGTTAAGTTCATAGGATGAGCTTGATCACGCTTGGAAATTAGGAAACGTCCATCTCAAGCCTCGTGTTCTTAGAATATCTGAATGGGATTATTCCATTAATCCACATACCTATAGGAATAACATGGATCAAATCTGGTTGTGTTTACATGGCCTCAATTGGTTCTTCTGGCATCCCATGATTTTAAAAAAAATATACTCATACATAGGTACCACTCTAATGATTGATCAATGAACCTTAGATGTAGAGCTCAAGTTATATTCTAGAGTGATGATAGAGGTCAATCTTGACACAAATATCTCATATGTTATTATCTTTAATGTGACTTACTATAAAACAGATATTCAGATTGAATTTGAGTGCAAACCACCATTCTGTGATATTTGTAAAATCATAGAAAATTCCTTTCTGAATTGTAGAGTGGTGAAATGTCAAGTGGCTCAGCCAAGGTATGATGAATGGACTAAGGTTAAAAGGTAAAATAACGAAAAAAGTGCTACTTAGGAGAAACCCGAATCTTCCAATAAGAAAACTGAGATATGGGTGAAGAAGGAACCTATTTGGGATAGACTTATGGTACTACCTAGGCTAAGCTGGATGATGAAGAAGAAAATATCTTGTTTTATCCTGGAATGAAAGAATAAATTGAATAACTTATTGTAGACATCAATGAGCAGTGCCATGCTGATACTATTTCAGGGGAACAATGGAGACACACCTCTATGGATGTTGGTCGGACTGTTTCACCACTTGATAATTCAACCAAAGTGAGTGATGTTTGTAGATCCTTGGTGTGGAAAGTAGTCTTATCCTTTAACTTGCAGTAGGTTTTAATGAATACTACCTATGAGGGACTTGATTTCCCTTCTGATAAAGTTTATTTTTGTGACTCTACTGGTACTATATAGTCCAATGTGAGAGGAAACCATATGGTCTTAGTAAAAATTATGGATGCTTCCCATACCTCACTAGATTATGCGGGTACGGTTTATCCAAATTCTACCATAGGTGCATCTTCACATTCTAATTTTTTGGTTACCAATGATATCCCTAAGGAAATGGGAACACATCACACTTCCCCTATTATAAAATCTACTTTTTAACTAATTACTCATACTGAAAAACGTGCTATACCTTTACGGGATAACCCAATGGCTACATATTTGAAAGATAAATCATCTGAAATAAATCATATTGCTAATAATTATGATATTTCTAACAAATCTGTTGTTTCTTCTATGAGTAAATATGGAAATAAACTTAGTCTGACATCTCCTAAAAATGTATGAAGATCAAAGTGCAGGAATATCTCAGGTGGCTCAAAAAAGGGGGTTCTATCCCCAAACACAAGATCCAATGGATTTCTTTTTTTTTTGTAATTATAGGTTATTTCTAACCCGGACACTCTTGATGTTCTTAAAATATTTCTTATGACTCACAGACTGAAATTTTTTTCTATTTCTGAGCCTAAAATCATCTTTTCTTTAAAAAGACATTCATCTTTTCTCTTAAGGTTATAATTTTCTTAGTGCACGCAAATATGGTATTTTTTTTAATCTCTTTTAATTTTTTATCAATCCATATTAAAGTATGTTAATGTTTACAATGTTACTGGATAAATTCTTACCTATTCTTTTTTCCTAGATGTCTTATACACTTTTTGTACTATGATTTATGCTATGAATTGAAACCAAGATCGAAGACCTCATTGGCTTGATATTTATATTTTATCCAATAATCTCTATGATCCCTAGTTTTTGATCAGGGACATTAATGAGATTCTTACCTGTAGTGAAAAAATTGGCATGTCCCACTCTTCTATCTCCCCTATATAATTTAAATCTTATATCCCACTGGTGTTATGTTAACAAGGTATATTAGACACTACAAAAAGGTAGTTTCATGAAAAATCGATAGTGATTTCACAAATATATCCACTCTAGAAAAATGGGACACCATTTCAAGTATTACCTTACCTAAGCTTAAGTAGACCATATTCTCATCCTTGTCAATCTTTTCAAAAAAAGTATTAAACCCATTCTTCCTTTCATATTTGATAACACTAGGTCTTCTGAACCTGATTTTATAAAAATAATAATTTAATTAGGAAATCATGATGTAGAACAACAATTAATATACTTTTATCATAAAAATAAAACATCATAAAGAGAGTGGTAAAGTTTGGTGTAGTTACAAGTCTTAAAAAATTGACAAGGACATCTCTTCAAAAGAGAATTATCTCAGCCAAATTCAAAACTCCTCTACTAGCTCTAACTTTTCTTTTGATTCTCAACTTGAAATCAACCACACTATGAAACTCAACACTCTTATCATCCTTAAAGATAACATGAGTAAAAAATATTCAAAACTAAATGGATTTAAAATGGTGATAGAAATATTATGTTCCACAATTCTATCTAAAGAATTAAAAAAGTCTGTATACCTCTTACCTTTTGTAGAGACGCAGAGACCCTTGTTGACACTGATGAGGCTATTTCTAATCATGTTGTCTCTTACATTCATAATATTTTAAATGGTTTGGATTTCAACAATGAACTCCTCCCTGATGTAATTCAGTCTACGGTGAATGAGGAAGACAGCGTTTATCATTTTGGAAAGCCTCTTGATCATGAAATCAAAGACATTGTATTTTTCCTTAATCCAGATAGTTCATCAAGTCCTGATGGTTTCAAAAATGGATTCATCCAACACCACTTGTAGGTTATTCATTTAGACGTTTGAAAACTTTTCAAATATATTTTTCCAATGGTTTCCACCTTCATGGCCTAAATTGTCTATTTCTTACATTAATTCCTATGGTGGACAATTCCTATGAGATTAAACTCTTCCAAACCATTTCTCTTATTAACACCCTTTATAAAATTATTTCAAAACATCTTAATAACATACGTACTTCTATATGAAATAATTTTTTTTCTTGGAATCAATCTGGTTTAACCAAGGGTAGTACTATACAATATTGCACCTTCCTTTCCATGGAATGTGAAAATATTTTAAACATAATCATCATAGGAAGTAATATTTCTATTAAATATGATATTAGGAAATATTTTGATAACATTTATTGGGGTAAAATTTTCTAATTTCCCTAGATCATTGAATTTAATGATACATCCATTAGTAGGATAAACTCATTATTTAATTCAGCCTCTATCTACATCATTTTCATTGGTTCCCCTAAGAGATTATTCAAATGCACTAAGGGATTTAGAAAAGGAGATCCCCATTCTACCATTATTTTTACTATTTTGGAAGATTACATAAGATGAATGCTCACTCACCTTATGGAACAAAACAAGATTAAACCTATTCAAGCTTCTAGGAACATAAATGTTCCAACTCATCCTTTTATGCTAATGACGTCATCCTGTTTTTACAAGGGGATAAAAGTAATATCCAAAATCTTAAAAATTCCATGTCTCAATATGAAGAAACATCTAATCCAACTATAAGCTGAAACAAGTCATTTTTTTAAATTGGTAAAAATTGATCTTCTAATAGAAATGTTAATATCATAAATAGTTTAGGCATCCAAGAAGGTTCTGTCCCTTTCACTTACCTTGGCGTACCTATCATTTGGGGAAGACCTAAATCCAGTTACTTTTCCACAATTTTGACCAAATCATCATTGAAATCTCCATTTGGAAGGGTAAATCCCTCTCTATGGCTAGTATAACCTGTCTTGTGAAATCTACAATTGTCTCCAAAATGTTCTACTCACTGAGGGTTTACAAATGGCCTACTGGCATTGTTAAAAAAAATAAGTTTTACATTAAAAATTTTTTATGTACTAGAAGCATGATAGAAATGAATCTTGTGACCATTAACTAGGCTACATTTTGTAATCATATAGACAAGGGATGTCTTGGTATAAAAAATATTAAACTCTTTAATGATGGTCTTCAATATAGGATCACCTTGAGGTTTCTTCACAACAACCTTGATTCCATTTCTTTTCTCAAAAAATGATTCCTTACAAAACTGAAGAAATTAACTTTGAATTATATCACATATTCTATCATGTCTTCCATTAGAAAATCTTTTTCAAACATCATGACTAAATCTATATGGATTTTCAGTACCGATTCTTCCAAAAAAAATTGGCTGGACAACTGGACAGGTGCTCCTTCAATCTCCATGATACCTCCAAGTTCTCTTTTAGGTAAAACCAACTACACTATAAAAGGTGTTATTCTTTCTTGTAACATCAACCTTTCATATAACATCAGTCATGTTATTGAAAATTATCCCTACTCAAATTCTAAGGATTTCCTTATATGGGAAACTTATTATAATGGTTTCCTTGATTCCAAAAGTTTTTACAAATAAAATTTCATAAATTCCTGTTCTAACTTTGGTTTAAACATCATAAAGAATATACCAACCATCTATTTCTATCTTTTTCTACCTCTTAATCTCTATAGAATTATATTTTTGACCTCTTTTATTGTAGATGGTTACTCTTTGATTCAATAAACTCCAAACTGCAGTGTTGTGTACATTTTGAATCTTCTCAACAAAACAAGAGTATTTTGTTAACTACTGTTTCTGAGCTCCTCCATGTGATATTATATGATAGAAATGATATTTTTCATAATAATTGATCCTTAAAGATCAATGTAGGTCAAACGTGGATTCGCATTTCCATTCTAGGTGCTTCCTCGATTCATAAATCATATTTTAAAAACATTGTTAGAGAATTTGAGATTCTATGTTGACTTCATATGTGTGGATTATATAGAAAACCAAGACGTACTCTTGAGGTATTTTGGTAAGCCCTGCTTTTTGGATGGATCAAAGTGAATGTCGATGGTGCTTCAAAAGGAAGCTCGGGACCTGCTGGTTGTGGTGCTATTTTCAAAGACCATCATGGATGATGTAATAGATGCTTCTTTGGTAGTTGTGGTATGACCTCGTCTGTGGAAGCCGAAATGATGGGGGTGATCCGTTTCATGTATTTTTTCAAGAAAAATAGATATAAAGAAATTTGGACTGAAAAGTAATTCGACCACTATTTTTATACTATTTTGAATGGTGTGGTGCATCTTGCATGGTCGTTCACTACCTATTGGGAGAATTTTATTGCTTCACTTATGGAAATAAGATTCATCAATACGCATGCCTTTCATGAAGAGAACATGGGTTCATATGGTCTTTCTAACAAGGGATTCAACCAAGAAAAAACATCGCAGGACGACTTCCCTAGTGATTTGCACCCTCATTTTATTTAATATGATAATAATATTATGTACCTCAGTCTCATGTAACCTTTATTTATTTATATTAAATAAATTGTGTCTTGGCCATTGAACAAAGATATATATATATATATATTACAAAAACACATAATAAAATATTATGAAAAGTCATTTTAGGGTCTATTTTAAATTATTCATTATATAGTCTATAAAATCTGTCATTCAATGAATTATATTACATTAATCAACCAGTTAAAAAATTTAATATATATTTATTTTTAGTTGTCAATTTTTAGGTTTCAATCTATGAGAAACCCAAATTCTTTATCCATAACTATATTAAATAATTTATTTTTAGCTCCCCTATTTTTTCTTGTAATAATTTAGAATATATTAAGGAATATTTTGGGAGCTAGTAACTAATATTGAATGATATTGAATGTCTCGGAGATCCTCAATGTTTATATAATAAAAATATTAAAAATATTATAGAACACACATGTGGGTTTTTTAGAATAATGGAATAACTCTTGAATGGGACCATAGATGAAAATTAATATAGCTTAATTAAATCCAGGATGTGGGTTTTACTCTAGGTGTAACATAACATATGTCAATGTTGTTTGTTTTATTTGCGATTTAATCATGGGAATAAATATTTATAAAAATATTTACTTAAATTTTTGTTAGTAAATTGATAAAACTTATCCCACCCTTATTTTAACAATATTCTAGGGAAATATAAGGTTTTTTTTCATAACCCTCGATTTTTGAGAGTATATCATGGAGGATATCTTTGGGAATAATAATGGTTCAAATATCACGATCAATATTCCTAAGGTTTATTTTCATCAACTGTGTTTGTCGATCTCTCGGATGATGATAATGTAGAACCGTTATTCAAAAGTGATCGTTCCAAACTTTGGATAAATTTTTTTATCCCATTTTTGTTAGTCCCATTCCAATCATGAAGCAATTATTGTAATTATTTTTTTCACGGGTCGATGGTAGATTTTTGGTTGATGAAATTATTTCCCCATAATTTCATTAATTGATAATAGGTTAGTCCAGTCATTTCTTAGTAATTATATTGGTAATGAAACAAGAAAAACTAGATTAATTTGTGAGGTTTATTCGTATTTTTTGTTCTGTGTATTTCTTCCCCAGTTCTAGGCACATTCATCACATGTGTTCCCATGGCCGACAGTTCATCCAATACTATTTTATTGATCATTTAATGACTTAAAATTGGAATATAGATTGATACCACATTTTCTGGTTCACAATCGATAGAGCAATTGAGGTATATTGATCTTATTATATGGTCAAGGGTATATCATCATTAGATCAGTTTTCCACATTTTTGGATTTTCATGAAATATTATGTTCTAGGATTTGATTCTAGAGATGATCTAAATGCTAGAATCCAACCAATTATGACAGTGATGTTCATGTGATCCTAGATCCATGATTTCTATAATAGGATTAAATGTATAATTCATGGATGTAGTGTCACAGGATGGTTTCATAATATTTTTGGATTTTATGGAAAATTATGGATGATACAACATGTAGTTTGAAGAACATGCATCATGTGGTCCTTTAAAATGTTATTTGGTTTAAGTGTGAAATAAAATATCACATATCATGAGAAAAATGTTACATGTTGGGTAAATCATTGCTGGAAACTTGGTTTTCATCATTGGGGAACACGTGGTGGACACTGTTATATACAAGGGAATTTCCAATGTATTGGGAATGAACTAGTACTCAAACATTACCATGGTACTCAGACATGGCCTAGTACACTGAAATAGGAAAATAAAACTGAAATAAAAAAATATACATGGGAATGAGTTGGAGAACATGTTTAAAAATGGATAAGGAAATACAAACCATGTACTCTCAGTATATGTCATGCACTTTCAACATGTGGGTAGGATCCCTTGTTCTCTTCTATACAAACCATTTTCCTTATGTTGTGTTATTTTATTTCATTCCCCTGGACAACAGAGTGAGGAATCATATCCTTAGAATAATATGTGATCCCTTCTATGTGATTAAACTAAAAGAGAGTTTCATGAGTCACTCGTGATTCATAGGGTGGTATACTTTATTTTATATTCTTCTATCTGTTCTGTTTTAGGAATGGGTGTGAACAAAAAAATGAGGGTTGATCCCCTACTTATTGATTTAATCTAATTAGGATTTCCAGTATCCCCCATGGCACTAGGTGTAAACCCTTATATTTTTGTAAATTTATTTTGACGGATAGTATATACAACACCATGGATAACCCTGATCAACATGAGCTCTAATATATGCACCATCACCATTATCATGTTTTTATAGTGAGTTCACTAAGATGACCATTACCATGAAATCTCGTGTT
Source organism: Viscum album (assembly GCA_963277665.1). Lineage (NCBI taxonomy): Eukaryota > Viridiplantae > Streptophyta > Magnoliopsida > Santalales > Viscaceae > Viscum > Viscum album. Next base: position 2,075,840,687 of record OY728143.1, on the reverse strand, counting down.
AGAATCCAAGGGTGTCATTGAATCTCTGATCATACAATGAGACATAGTGTCTATCATTATAATATCTTAGAGTTATTAGTATATGTCTCACGTTCTCATTAAAATTCCATTGTGATGAGGTTACTGCTCTCTTGATGATTTAGATTATGTTATTTCGGTGTGTCTTACTAGGTATTATTATAGTCACCCATGCATGGGATCTACTGATATAATCTGTGTATTATATAGATGATTTTCTATTTGATGGGGAATTATGTAGGCTAGGAGTAGAGACATCATAGAAAAGATAGAGACACCATCGTTCATACCAAGTGTTACATTTGACTACAATCCCCTCCATTCATATTGGACTTCCTTAGCAATTTCAGTGGGAATGTATTTGGACCATTATAATTTATTATAATTCATTCTCGATCTGATTATTATATATATATATATATATGTGAATATTTTTATTATTAGTTGTATATTATCTTATAGTATTGTTTTAACAGATTGGAGATTTGTTCATGTGTAATGTTATCTTAGGATTTTGCCACACATGTGTTGAATAATCCTATGTCGCACTTGTCTCTAGACCATTTTCTATTAAATGTGGTATTGGGGTTTCACACTTAGAATATTATAGTCCATGGAGTACTCAGTGATATTAGTAATGATAGGGTGGTATCAGAGTTTCATCAAAGTATTTTAATCTTAGGAATTCATTTCAGGTCTATCTAGTTGTGAGAATGGTTTCTAAATTTAGGGAAATAGTGATGAAGTGTTTTTGAGTGTTGATCTCATGGTAGGGAATCTAGTGTTAGAGAAGAGGTTAAAAAAGTAATTCTCTACGCCTTTCATAACATTCTTCTCATCCTGGTATATGTGTAATTTTTTGTAGGTAAAATATTGGTACAAGGATTATATATGAATGGGTTGTGGTCTCATTTCCCATCAGTAGTCTTCTACATCGATATACTCTTAATCTTGGAACATATATTCTATTTCAATATTACTCCATGATTTATTCCATCTATGATTCCATATTGGGATCATCAGTATGATGCACCTAGTGACAAGGCATTGATATGGGGACCTTTTCTAGAGTTGGTGCATCTAGTTGTGTTTCACATTTTTCCATTACCCAAAAATCAGCAGGTTATAATGACAGTACCAACAGATGAGGCAAATTTATTGAGAACACATTAAGAGTTCTAGTGTTAGTGACCCATTATATTATGAGAATATCAAGACCTTTAGGAAACTGGGGACTTACTAGAGGTAGTTACATGTTTTTTCGACTTTTAGGGCACTTGAAGATTTGATAGTAGTCCAAGTAGAGAGACTACATTTTGAATCCACATAGTGATGATGGGCCTAGTGACTTTATTGTATGATGAGAAAACCATTTCATGGGTAGATTTTGGGTTCCTTTTTATAAATGTGTTTTGTTTAGAAATGTTTTGAGAGGTACATAACAAGGATATCCTACATATTTTATTGGTACGTATGACTGTGGCGGAGTATTCATTAAGGATCACCAATATCTTATGATACTATATCAATATGGTTCATTATCCATAATTTCAAGAAAAATATTTCAATTAGTTCAAACAAAGTGCTATTTGGGGTAGTGTGTCACATGTTTTCATTCCTACCTATGCTAGGGTGATGGATCATTCACTCGTAATAGAGATATTTTTGGTTGATCAGATGCAAGCATTTGGTGTTAGTAGTGGGAACACAGGAATAGAGACATCAGTAGTGGGTATGCAACATTAGGTTTTGGGATCAAGATATTCTAGATATTTTGTGATTATATCTTTGGTTATAGTTTCTATGGTTTATAACTCTCTTGATATTTCATCTCAGCCTTGGTTGTGTCGTGGATACCCTAATGATGGTCTATGATATCTAAAATTAGATGTTACGACCTGTTGTGCAACTAATAGAAAGATATATGATGGGACTCCCTTATAGAAGTGGTATTCTAGAAAAGTAGGTATGTAGGTTAGAGGACATATAAGAGGATATATTAGATCATAATGATCTGGTAGGTGATTTTACTTATTTCCATCACCACCCATAGGTGGTCCTTGACAAGCTCATGGAGAAAGTGGTCAGAGACGAGGATAGTTGTAGAATGTACTAGGATATGCCTCAGATTCTATAGGAATTATTATCGGTATGATAATTTTTTTTTACTCCTAACCTATGTTTTTCAAAGACAAAATCATGACCCAGACTTTTCTTACTATGTCCCATGATCTAGGACTAGAGAATTTACTTGAGATGTTTGCTCAACCCTTGCGATTAGAGACTCATATGAGTGAAGACTCAATTATCACAAATTTATGATGATGGTGAGATTTGAATTTTGGAGTTGAGAGTTTTCTTTGTGATAACATTATAGTGGCGAGGAGGCATTAATACATAATACTACGTACATACTGGCTAAAAACAGTTCATGTAAAGATTAACTATTTCAAGAGGAGGATGTTGTGTGTCTGCATAGACAGAACGGGGTTTTTTGTTGTTAGTGAGAAGAAAACCCATATCGAGTAATATGGTCTAATATATTTTAGTATATAAAATATTAATCATTTTATGGGTTTTATTATCCTTGGATAATTGGATTCTCACAGCCTTTAGTTTCCTTCAATTGTGGTGGAGTATGAGGATGTCTTCCTTGGGGACATATCAGGCTTACCTCCAAACTAGGAGATTGAATTATCTATATAAATTCCCCCCTGAGACAACCTTTTATCTAGTATAGAATATCAGATAGCTCTTCTCTATCTTTCGAGTTGAAGTTTTAGTTGGTGGAGTTTTAGAAAAAAGGAATTATCTGACCCAATGTGTTACCCAGAGCATCACTAGATTTTTTTGAACAAGGTGGGAAGTAACTTTTTGTTTTGGGGTGTATTACCATAACATGAACTGGGTGGTTGTATTGAGTATGTGACAGCTAATGAGGATTGATGACCTCTTCAACTAGTTGAGGGGGGTGAAATATTTCTTGAGTATTGACCTCAGATCAGGCAATCACCATCATTGAGTTTTAGATGATGATATAACAAAGACACTATTATGATCTCTATATAGTCACTATAAGTAATCGGTGATGTATTCAAGAATAGAGAACACCCCATAATTATTCATGAGTCTCATGAACCAGATCATTGTAACATCCATTGATTGGTCCATTGTAGTCTTCATCGATGACATCCTGGTGTACTTGGTGTGAGAGGAGGAGAACATAATACATCCGAGGATAATCCTTGTCATACTATAAGAGAAGTATCATTATGTGGTTATATTTATGTGTTAGTTCTAGATTTGAGACATGAATTTTTGGGACATGTCATATCAGAAGAGGGAGTAGTAGTGGATCCAAAGAAGGTCGAGGTGGTGTTAGCTTGGGAACTACCCAAGAGCCTATCTATTCTACTAAGCTTCCTTTGGATAGAAGGATATTGTCTGAGATCATACTTAATTTCTCAAACACTATTGAAACCATGATTTATTTTACCTAAAGGGAAATCCTTTCATGTTGAAAGTGGGGTTCCCATTATACTTTTTATGAGTTTTTTAATAGGTTGATGAACTCCCCCAATGTTGATCCATCAATAAGAGGGTGTTTAATATGTAGTGTTTGATGATGTATGTGTCTTGATGTAGATGTTGGTGGTGATTTCCTATGTTTCTTAATTTTTGATAACATATTAGAAAAAATATTTTTTCCATGAAATTGATCTTACTGAGGTTTTTTTCTATGAATTAGTGGTGAAATTTTCTTTTGGGTGAGAAATTTAATATCTATTACAACCAAAGGTTTAACAACTATATTTTCTCACAAAAGGATCTAAACATGTGATAGAAGATGTGGATACATCTCCAATAGGATTATGACATCATAATAGTTTATACATCTTTGAAGGAGAACTTTGTTATAGAGCTCTTAGTGGGATATTTTGTTCCAAATTTTGGAGTGAGGCATTAGAGTAGTATGCCTAATTGCAGTTGTAATAAATATAAGAGGATGATGTGTATTATTTTTTTTAAATGGTTTCTGCCACTCCAATTATACAGTGAGTTGGGAAATTTCATATTGAAAATACTATAATATAGATATTTTATTTCAATATATCCACTGGATGTACTCAGGTTTGATTTTTTGAAGATGAGGAGTATATCATATTTTTCTAATCATGGATGACGGTACCTAAGATGTTGAATGATGAGATGTTAAGGAAATTTTTTACATCCCTGTTATAGGTACATTAATTTGTGATAAATATGTACTAGGACATTCGATTTATGTTTTGGTAGATGAGGATGAATAATTTGTAGCAGATTTTCTCTCTTGATGCATCACTTCTCAATCAGAAAAGGCCAAGCACTAGGTTCTACTAGGTTTTGGTCAAACCCTTGAGGTTCCATAGTGAAAGTGGGGTGGTATATCTATTGAAATTGTAATTGGGATCCCATGATCATATATAGGGCATTATTCTATCTAGGTGATCATACATTGACTCAACATGTCATCCCATATCATATTTATATGAAAGAAAACTTCAGTAAAGATCTTGGGATGCCATTATGTGGAAGAGAAATTCTAAATTCACAGAGTTCCCTTGAAAATCATTAAAACCATGTTTCAAAATTCACATCATGATTATGTTGATTATTGAAGGAATCCTATGGGATATTGTGTGCTTGTATGGCCATAATGAGAAGAGCATTTAGGTTCATGAGGACATATTGTGGGCTTTTATGATATAGTTTTTCTATAGTTAGTAGGATAAGATACCATTGGTGGTGTTTGTGTTCAAATATATCAACCATTCCACCATAAGTATGAAAACATTCAAGTCATTTTATGGGAGACCCTATAGGTAACCACTATACTAGACAGAGATGGGGAACTTAGCACAGAAGAGTTCAGAGTTAGTGCGAGCAACAATAGGGAAGGAGAATATTATCCATTATCATATGATGAATTCCCAAATCCATCTTAATTCATATGGAAATGGATGGTAGAGGAATTTTATGTTCTGGGAGAGAAAATATGTTTTCAAAAAGTTCTCACCTCTATGTAGATTATATAGATTTGGTTGGGGTGTCATGTTTTCTATGTGGTTCATTAACCGTTTCCATATATTGTATAGGGTTGGGGAGTTGGGATACCTCACAGTACTACTACCATAGTAAGATTAATTAAATTATTTCTTCTAAGTTTCACAACATAGGAGGTATTCATATAACCCTTCTCATGTTATATACTAGGGACTGAGGGGAATCAAGGATGCAACTACCTTTGTAGAGTACTTAGTACAGACCATGGATAAAAAGGAGAAGATCCTTTATTGGTAAGATATTCCCTTTGTGTGTGTCTAGTGGAAGCCCAAGAAACATTATGATAGCACCTGATGGGAGGTTAAATACATGAAATCCCAAAAAAACTAATTTTTGGGTAATAGTTTTTATTTTTTATTCTAAAATCTCAAAGGTGGGGTGTAACAACCCAAAATTTTAGTAATGAAAATTCCACTGGAACTAATTAAATGTCTTATTGTGTAAAATGGTTATATAAAACATATGCACTTACTTGATTTAATATATTTTTATTTCAAAATACCATTGAGAATTTTTATCTTTGCTAATACTGTCATTGAATAGTGAAAACATGATTAGTATAAATGTAGGGCTTTAACAAATCAAACTTATTCAGACAAAGGAATCAGTGGCCTCATCCAGTAGAATTCCTACAAACCAACCCCATTTATTGGAGCTCGGAAAGGAGGTGGTGCCACTGGGCTTATCTCTTGACCAAGTCCAAGCTAAGCATCAAAAACATTTTTTAGAAAGGACAGATCTCATTAATGACAAAGATCATCAGACATACATATGCAAAGCCACGAAAGGAAATTGTCCAGCCAGAGCTGGTTGGATTCAAAGGGGCCTAATGCCTCCAACTGATGGGGACATTATTTCCTTCCCTTTTAGTAAAGCAGAAGGTGAAGAATGAAAATCATTGGCAGAGAGAGAGAATTCTCATGATTATGAGGCCAAATGACTGGAGTCCACTGTCGTTGTGGTTAATGGCATCGATCACGATGTGGCAGTCAGACTCAATGTTGATATCAAGCCATCAATGTTCCATAGCCAACATCATACCTGCCAGGATAGCATTAGCCTCAGCTACGGAAGGTTCTCAAAAGACATGATGTGATTCATATTTTGTAGCAATGATTTTCCCCAGATGATTTCGGGCCAGGAGACCAAGGGAGACACGTCCATCCTTGGGGAGAGATGCGTCCATATTGATCTTATGAGTTCCTGCCATTGGGGGGTCTTATGCAGGTGTTATAAGGGGTTATGTAACAATACCCTAGAACTATGATTATGTAAATTATTTTTCTATAAATAATATACATTCGTTTTATCATTGTTAATTTGTAAATAGATTTTGAAACAAAAATAGTATTTTCAGTTAATATTAATTAAGAAATATATTTTGATGAATTAATGGATTTTTAAATTAAATAATATTTTATTACAATATTATTACAAAATTTATTTTTATTAAATTTAAATTATCGTATAATTTTTAGGAATATAATTGTGATTTTAATTAAGGTTTGAAAGTTGTTTTTGTAAAAACCATTGAATTGACGATAAATGTGGGTTTTTATATTAAATGTAAAAATTTAAAATTTTATAAAATTATTTCGATAAAATAAATATAATTTTTGGAATCTGGACGTCAATATTATCCAATGGTGAATTTTTCAAAATGTTCTGAGACAATTGAATTTCTCGTTAAAATTTAAATATTGTTTAAATATATAATATGTTTTATGACATCATAATGACCCAATAGTAATGTAATAAAATACTATAAAAAATATTTTAGAAATAAATAGGTTTTACCTTTAAAATAATGTGATTCTATATTTTTTCTAAATTTTATTATGCCTTAGTGGAACCTCCAAGACTTATAAATCATTTTTACTCTTAAAATTATTTACATGAGACTGTGACACACATCAACATATTAAAGACTAAAATTTTAATAAGTTCGTACATTGGACTAATAAAATAATGTTTTCCAATATTATTTGGAAAAAACTAGTGGAAAAACCCATGTTTTGGTTTTTGTTTTTGATTAGATGAAGGTGTAGTGTCCAAAACCAAAATAATAAAGAATTCCCTATCTTTTCCTATATAAACCCACCCATGATCCAAATTCTCTTCACTCAAAAACCATGGAAGACATCCATAATCATCCCTATCCTATCTATTATTCTTTCAAGGCTCACCAATCTCCCATTAATCCTATCATAACTCTCTCCAAAGACTTTGGATCGCACTTCCAAGTAAGGGAATTCTTCCATTCTCATTTTTTTTCCAATTTTCATTATGTTGTTATATCATTTTGTTTTCAATTAAAAATTTTAGGGTTTTATTGATCACCTCCCCCATATAGACCTTATAAAGTTTCAATGATTATATTCCTCTCTATCTTTCATTAATTCCTCTTATGTACACCTATTACCATGCTGAAATTCAATATGGAATTTCACTCTTATAATTTACATTCAAGCAATTTTTTGGTATTATGAATCTAAATTCCATTACATATGTGGGGAAATGTATCTAGATGACCCCTTTATTGTCCATTTCATGTATATATTATGAGACACCCATTTAACTCTCATAAATAATTTTTATTAATTCTTATGTCACACTGTTATGCTGCCGAAATGGTACAACCATTTTCCAAGAAAAAGTCATTGTGTAGTGAATACCAAGCCCATTTTTCTATCAAATTTTTTCACCTTGATGCACATTTAATTCTTGATTGTATAGTTTCAAGTATGAATTTTTCATTAATTTTTCATGCAATAAATTATGATGTTTAATGAACTCGTGTTATATGATCCATGTGACACACATATGCATGAAATGAAACGTTTAAGAAAAGTGCACCCTAATAGTGCTCCAATGCATTGGGTAATGAATAGTATCGTGATACATCAAGTCATATTAGGGTTTAAGAATTATAATTCATGTGTAATAAGTGTTTAATCATGATCCATGTGCACTGTTTCTTCTCCCTGGCTAATATCAAGTTAAATGTAGTTTCCACATTTCTATGTTATGATAATCATGTTATATCATGCCTTTATGTTCATGTTTCGATTATGCTCAACTGATATTCCTTTTCCCAAGATGTGTTGTATTCTTTATGTTATTACATGTTTAATCCATTATTAATATTTAGATCTCACCCTTTTTTTATGAATGTCCTCAGTTTATCCCTTGCAATGCTAAGTACGAAGGAATATGTGTGGTCAAGTAAAAGAATTTTTCAATAAAGATGTGTATTTCATGTTCTATGTTTTTATGTAATGTTACTAATCCCAAAAGGAACTAGACCTGTTGATCTACTATCTTGTATCATGTGATGATTTTATGTAATAAATTATGTTCAAGTGTGAAATAAAGGGGAGGGTTATCATAGTTGGTATTGTAGGATGTGTTTAGTTATTTTTGGGATTAGGATTCGAAACCCCTAATGAAAGACTTTGGGATAAGACTAATTATAAAAAAAACATACCTAAATTATTTTGAGTATTTAGTAAGTGGTTTATTATTAAAATACATCCATGTCTGCATACGATTAGGTAGATTTGGCTCTAGAAAAGATATATATAAGGGGGAAACCTGAAAACACTATTTTAAGCTATAATTAGACATGAACTGGGGCACATAAATAGGAATTTCCGAACCTTTGGTTACGACACTCCAGGGGGATATGATTTGGTAAATACATAAGCTTAGTATGAACCATTATTAAGGGAATTAAAAAAATTCCCCTGAGAATATGTGTTGGGTATTAGATTATGTATAACATAGATAAGTTAATAAAATAAATGTAATTTATAAGTTATACCTTTTTGTCAATGGATTCCACTTTATTTGTTACCCCTAACTTTCCTATTATTCCAACCAATGGCTTATAATAAGAGGACTCAAGCTAACAACTGAAGCGATGATCAATGTGTTGACTGTTCTAATGGGATTCCCAATCTAATGGGAGCGGGAATCATAAACATTGTCATGATACTCTCTCAGTTAACTCATGTTTTGAATATAAACACGGGTCCATAGGAATGTTCACCCCCCCCCCAGAAAGAACAAGCCATTATCGAGAGCTTCATGAGTCAAAGGCCTCTTAATTTTAATGGATCATATGATCCCTCAATTGCCGAACAATGGATCAACTCCATTGAGAAGTTCTTATCCATCCTTAAATGTTATGAACAAGAGAAGGGACTTTTGGATGCTTATTATATTGAGGATGAAGTTGATCAGTGGTAGAAATTGATCAAAAATATGAAGCCTGAGGAGGAGATCAAGGAATTGGAATCGAAGGTTTTTTAGAAAAAAAAATTGATAAATATTTTCCTCGCACCTTCCGACTTAAGATAGAATGGGATTTACTTTCCCCCAAGTAAAAAAGATGAAAAATCCACCAGAGAATATGAAGAAAACATCACAAGGCTTGCACAATATGCCTCAATCTTTGTCGTTACCCACAAATGAATGGTTTCCTGCTTCTTTTGTGAGATAAAACCTAGACTACAAGAAATCCCTAGTGATACGTGAATTTGAGAGCTATAATGAAATTGTATGATGTGCCCACAATGTCAAAATGGAGATTAGTGAATCTCATGGGTATCATGGGGATAAGAATCATATGGTGAACATTAATCTTGGTTGTCTGATGGATAAAATCAATAGTGCTAAGAAAATCTTTCACCCCACTTTCCAACGGTGCTGAAAGTATAACCTCAAAAATTTCATGAAGGGGATGAGGAAATTATTTATGCACGGAAGATAAAGGCACTTTTCCATTGACCACAGACAAGAAAAATCTATTGTAGATTTAGAAGAGAAGAACTCCCCTTTTGACCATCAATGTTTTTTTCATTTCATCACCTACAAAGAACTAGGCCACTTTGCAAACCAGTGCCCAAATCCTATGGTTTTCAAAGCCAACCAACAACCTCCAAGGAAAAAAGGGTGAGATTTTTTCATCACTACTACCGAAGTGAACCCTAAAAATGAAGTGGTGACAGGTACACTAGTTATTTATTCAAGAATAGTGAACATACTTTTTTATTCTAGTTCTACACATTATTTTTTATCCCAAATGTTTAGTATAACAATTCATACACCACCAAAAATCATGGAAGTAATGATATTGGTGAGAATGGAAAAGGCGGAAATCATTGCATCCCAGGAATATAACTCCTCCCATATCATAATATGTGGATGTAAGTTCCTAGAAAACCTCTTCATACTCCCTTTGGTTTAATTTTATGCAATTCTTATCATGTATTGGATTTCATTATATAGAGACAACATAAATTTCTGAGATAGGGAAATCACTATCCATATGGCGAATCGACCCTTGATTCAGTACATGTGCAAGGATGAGGATGAATCTCCTTTTGCATCATCATACAAAGCATGGATATTGCTACCATATTAGAATTTTTATCTTTCTTAGATGATTGAGTCTAAGGAAGTAACCATACTTGAAGAGAATCCTATTGTGAAGGAATTCATTGAAGTGTTTTCCAAGGAATTGTTTGGTGTTTCTCCTAGAAGATATGTTGAATTCTCAATTGATCTTATACTTGGAGAATTGATAATATAAAATAATCCATATATAATGGCTATTATGGAGCTTGAAGAGCTGAAGAATCATATATAGAAGAATCTGGATAAAGGGTTTATATTCCCAAGTGCTTCACTATGGGGTGCACCAGTCCTCTTCGTCAAGTAGCAGGATGGGTCATTGCGCCATTGCATTGATTATCATGAACTCAACAATATCATGATAAAAAATGTATCGTCTACCCTGAATTAATTAATTGTTTGATCGTCTATGTGGAGCATAATACTTTTCCAAGTTGGATTTTCAGTCAGGATATTACCAAGTAAGGGTGAAGAAGGGTGATATCCCCAATAATACATTTCTTACATGGTATGGGGGCTATGAATTCATAGTAATTCCTTTCGGAATCACTAATTCTCTATCATTCATCATGGATTTAATGAATATAGTATTTAGATGTTACCTCAAAAAAATATGGAAGTCTTTATAAATGATATTCTAATATAATCCAAAAACAAGGAGGGGCATGAGGAGAATCTAAGCACATTACTAAAGGCCTTGTTAAAGGATAAGCTCTATGAAAAGTATTTCAAGTGTGTGTTCTGGTTGAAGGAGGTTTCATTCATAGGTTATATCATCACAACAAATGGAATATCTATGGATCCCTCCAAGACAGCTAAAATAGCGGGATTGTAGAGGCCAACATCAGTGACGGATATCCTTAGCTTCCTAGGGTTAGTTGGATATTATCGACGATTTGTGTGAAATTTCTCATAATTTTAAAACCCTCATACCATGCTAACATGAAAGGGAGTCAAGTCTTCTTGGAGTGATAAAAGCAAAGATATAATCAAGGAGTTGAAAAGGTGGATTATCATTGCACTCATGATCACACTATCTACAAGCAGAGAACGTTCTTTTTTATTTATTGATGCTTTGAAGAAGATATTTTCCTATGTGTTGATGAAAAATGACAAATTATTTGCCTATGCTTTAAGTTAACTGAAATTCCATTGGAAAAACTAAGCAACACATGATCTGGAGTTGGTTGTAGTAATCGTTGCTTTGAAAATTTGGTGACATTACCTCTTTAGGGAGAAGTGTGAAATATACGTGGATCACAAAATCGTCAAGTATGTATTCACACAGAAATTGTTGAAAATGCACCAACGAAGATAGATAGAGCTGATCAAATACTATGACTTCTTAGTCCATTACCACCATGGGAAAGAGAAAAAGTTGTAAGAGGCCCTAAGTTGAAAGGGCCAAGATATTATATCAATGATGTGAATTGAAAAGGATCCAATATTCATAGATTTGATTAATATTTACATAGGAATCATAAATAATAGAATATCATAAATCCTCTCACAAATTATTTCTAATCCATCTATCCTGGAAAGGTTAAAGGATGCCTAAAAGGATGATGTGGGAATTCATAAGAATGTGTAAACTATCAAAAAATATAAATACTCCGAGTTTAATGTTAATGAAGAAGGAATAGTGAGTGTTCCATCAAATTTAGAGTTATATAATGAACTTTGGATTATGCACACAGTTCAAATTTCTCCATTCACCCAGGAAAAACAATGATCTATTGAGAGATCCCATAGAATTATTGGTGGGATAACATGAATATGGAGATCGATGATTATACATCTAATTTCTTGGTATATCAGTGACTGAAGGCTGAGAAGAAGAAGTCAAATGAGATGATGAAACTATTTCCCATACCTGTATAGAAATGGGAAAACATCACCATGGACATTGACACTGAACTCTCAAAGACAACCAAAGGAAACAATGATATCTGTTTTGTTGCGGATCGTCTTAAAAAGAGTAAATACTTCATTTCAATTAAAGATGATTTCTCATTGGATAAACTAGCACAGATATATATCTTAGAAGTGGTAAGGTTGCATGGGGTACTACTATTTATTGTATCTGATTGAGATCCAAGATTCACCTCTATCTTCTGGAAGAGTCTTCAAAATACTATGAATAATGATCTGGACCTCAGTATGAATTATCATCCTCAAATGGATGGCCAATGTGAGTGGACTATCCAAAAACATTAGGAGATGTTGAGAGCATAATCAATGGATATCAAAGGAGGATGGGATCAAAATATTCCTCTGGTTGAGTTTTCTTTTAACAATAGTTTCCACTCAAGCATCCAAATGGCTCCTTATGAATCCTTTTATAGGATGAGGTGTAGACCACTAGCATGTTGGGATGAAGTTGGGGACTGAAAACTCATATGTCTATAAATAGTCGAAAAAATTGTGGAGAAGGTTAAGACCATCAAGCAGTACATTAAAGTTTATTAGAGTCAACAAAAAAGCTATACTGATATTTGTGGATGAGACATAGAGTTTGATGTCTAAGACACTGTATTCCTCCACATATCACCATTGAATAGGGTTATGAGATTTGGTAAGGATAGAAATCTTAGTACAAGGTACATCGGCCCTTTTCAGATCCTTGATCGCATTGGAGAAGTGGAATATCCACTAGAACATCCACCAAACCAATCTCAAGTACATGATGTATTCCATGTATCACTCTTGAGGAAGTAAAATCCTACCCCATCACATGTACTCAATCTAGAGTTGGTACCATTGGGTAATTACCTCTTCTATGAAGAGAAGCAGGTGAAGAACATAGATCATTGGGAAAAATTTCTAATAAATAATATAATGCCCCTCAATAATGTGTTGTCGTGAAACCAATAGTTTTAAGAAGCAATGCGGGAATCAGAAGAAGTGATAAAGCATAGTTACCCTCATTTTTATGTGTAAGAAAAAAAAATTATGGGTAAAATTTGTTAATGGGGGAAGATTGTAACGACCCAAGTATTAATTAATGAAAATTCCCCTTGATCTAATTAAATATATTATTATGTAAAATGGTTATATAAAACATATGAACTTTTATGGTTTTATGTTTTTGGATTTCAAAATACCTTTCAGAATTTTTAATGTATCTAATATATCCATTGAACAATAACCACATTATTATTATAAATATAGGGATTTAACAAATCCAATTTATACAAAAAAAGGAATTGATTGCCTCATATAGTAGAATTTCTCCATATGAAGACCATTTTTTGGAGATCATGAAGTAGGTGTCATCACTTGGATTCACTCTTAATCAATCCCTAAACAAGCTTCAACACTTTTATCTTGAACGAAACAACTTATGGTAGAATTAGAAGTTAAATGAGATTGCCACCCGAGCGATGTTATCCAAGCCACCCCAAGATTTTTTCATCATCATGCACCTTACCCTTATGTCTTATGTGGGTTTTATAAGGGGTTATGTAACAAGACCCTAGAACTATGATTATATACATTATTTTTGTATAATAAATATACATTCATTTTATCATTTTTACTTTGTAAATAGTTTTTGAATCCCAAATAGTATTTTCTGTTAATATTCATTTAAGATATATATTTATATTAATTAATGGATTTTTTAATTAATTAATAATTTAATAAAATGATATTACAAAGTTAATTTTTATTAAATATTTATGATAGTATAATTTTTACGAATACAATTGTATTTTTTATTAAGGATTGAAAATGGTTTTTGTCAAAACACAAGAATTTTTTATAAATATAGGTTTTTATTATAAAATTTAAAATTAATATATTGAAAAAATTATTTAGATAAAATTGTTATTATTTTTGGAATCCAGATATAGAAATTATCAAACGGTGAATTTTTCATAATTTTTGAAGATAGTTGAATTTTTGGGTAAAAAATAAATACTGTTTAAATATATAACGTGTTTTATGAAGTCATAATGACCAAATAGTGATGTAATAAAATACTATAAAAAATATTTCGTCTAATATATGTTTTACCATAAAAATAATGTGATTTTATATTTTTTTGATTAATTTTATGATGCCTTAGTGGACCCTCCAAGACGTATAAAACATTTTAGCTTTTAAAATGATTTTCTTGAATGTGTGACTCACCTCCACTTAATAAAGACTAAAATTTTAAAAAAATCTATTGGACATATAAAATAATTTTTTCCACTCCCCTTGGGTAGAAACAATGGGAAAACCAAGGGTTGGTTTTTCATTTTGAATAGTTTAATGTGTGGTGTCCAAAACCTAAATAATAAAGAAATCCCTCTCTTTTCCTATATAAACCCACCCAAGATCCAACTTATCTTCACTCAAACCTTTGTAACACGTCCTTAATCATCCATCCCCTCTCTATTATCCTTACAAGGTTCCCCAATCTCCCAATAAGCCTCTCTCATGCCTCTCCCAATCCTTTGGATCACACATCCAAGTAAGGGAATTCTTCTATTCTCATTTTTGTCCAAATTTAATTATTTTGTTATAACATTGTTTTCAATTACAAATGTTGGGGTATCACTTCCAACCCCTATAATATTATTCTCCTTATGTTTTAATTACTTGATCCCCCTTTTTCTCTCATTAAAACCTCTAATTTACACCATTTACCATGCTAAAATTTCGTAAGGAAATTAACTCTTCTCATTTACATTCAAGAAATTATTTTGTATTGTGAATATAAATTCCATTAAATATATTGGGGCATGTATCTATATGACACACTTACTATCCATTTCATGTAAATATTATCAGAAACCCCTTTCTCTCCCAACAACCATGTTTATTAATTCTTATATCACTTCATTATGCTGCAGAAATTGCACCGCGATTTTCCAAGACAAAGTCATTGTGTATTTAATACCATGACCATTTCTCTAACAAGGGTATTAACCATTAACCAAATTTACTTATTGATTATATATTTTCATGTATGATTTCAAAATTTCATTATCATGGAATAAATGATAATTTTTAATGAATCCATGTTATATCATCCTTGTGGAACACATTTGCATGAAATGAAATGGTTAAGAAGGTTGTGCCCTGTTAGTGATCCAATTAATTGGGTAAAGATTAGTATCATGATATGTCAAGGAAAATGAGATTTTAATCATGATATTTAAATTTCAATAATTTTTTACTCATTCTCCATGTGCAATGGGCCTTGGTTCATGTTAATTTCATGTTAAATGTTTTGGCCAAATTTCCAGGTTTTGATAATCATGCTCTATTATTACATTATGTTCATGTTTCTCCAATGCCCCATTGAAATGCTTGTTGCCTAAAATGTACTTTGTTCTTCATGTTATTTCTTTTTTACTCTCTTATTTGTATTTAGAGATCACCCTTTTTTATGTGTGTCCTCGGGTTATCCCTTGCAATACTATGTTCGAAGGAATATGTGTGCACATGAGCCTCAGCCCAATTGGTGATAACTACTTATGTGTATCTAGGAAGAGGCTAGTTTACGGGGGTACTATAGCAGTACGGTGGTAGTACTATAGTAGGGACTATAACAGCATTATAGCAGGACTGTAGTATAAATTTTTCAGTACTGTAGCAGGCAATGTTTGTCACTATAGAAGCTGGGAATATTCCCCTGTTTGGACCTTCATGCCTCTGATTTGGTCCCCGTGTCCCTTAATCCCTTCGGGCCACCCAGGCCTTTGAGTTAGTAAGTCCATCGGGCCACCTCAAGGCCTTCAGGCCACCTTAAGTGCAGATTCAAACCAGACATCCTACAAGGGACAAGCTTCATAAGGAGGATGAGAAAAGAGCTTTCACCAGAGCAGAAGATAAACGAATTGCAAGAATAAGATGGTATGGAACATGCCATCAGGAAAGGCCTATTCATGCATGGGAATGCCTAGAAGAACAGCCATGCGAAGGTGGATATCTGATTTCACAATGAAGATGCTGGGGAGGCGCAGTTCCAAGTAGTTTTTCTGGGTTGTCTTTAATTTTTGAAGCCTACGGGCAATGAATTCCTCTAAGGCCTATGGGTCATGTAATACTTACACATACGGGCCTTTTAAGGGTTCCACCTCACCCCTTGAAATGTGTATTATCAAAAATAAATAAATAATGAAGGGCTTTGGTCCATTGGAGGAGGAAGTAATGTGTATGGTCATGTAAAAGACGGTTTCAATAATGATGTGTATTTCATGTTCTATGTTTTTATGTAATGTTCATAAACCCAAAAGACACTAGAATTATCGATCTTCTTTGTTGTATCAATTGATGTTCTTTTGTAATAAACTATGTTTAAGTGTGAAATAAAGAGTATTGTTGTTATATGGGGAGAGTGTAAAGTCTATATTTGTTTCCTATAAGAAATCAAAAATATAAAATATTTTTTGGATCAAAGTGTAAACAAGGATTGAGATTCCATGTCCTTCTGATCCTCATTGAAAATATAAAAAAATTATTAAATAAATTACATCATGTACATGTATTATTTTGTAAAAATAATATTAAAACTCTTGACTAAAAATTAATTTTTTTTTATTTTTGAAAAAAAATTGCTGGTTAAGTGAGAACCAACCATAACAAATCACTTCAGGCAATGTGAGAACCACCAGATCATTACAAGGAGCCACTGAGGGACTGAACAAAATGAAACACCGCACTGGAATTAGAAACAATAAAATCGCACTCAAGAGCCTCCAAGATTATAAATTCCATTATCAGATCCACCAACACCATCCCAATGTACCAAAGAAACCTTCGAACCAGTCCAAAGTGGGGACGTGCATGAAGGGTAAGGTCAAAAGAGCAGAGAAGAATCATCCATTGGTGGAACCAGACTTTGGAAAACAAAAACCAAACCTTAAAGGGGAAAACAACAAAAATTGAAGATCAGGTAAGGGAATTGCCCAGTCCTGAGCATTCCTGGGGTCGCCCTTTGCGACCTCGTAATGACCCAGCAAGAAGACACAAACCTTGCCCTGATTCGACCTTGAAGAAAACCGGAAGTGAACTTTTGAAGGGAGGATATCATCAGAACCAAGCATTCCTACATATTCCATCTGCATCTGTGTACTACCTCTGGAAAACAAACAACAATGCCCCAGAACACCAAGAACCACGCTGGAACCCCCATATACAAAACAGGATATTTGAGAGTTTACCATAAAGATGGTTCTCTCAAAGCATATCTAGTACTATCTATAGATGATAAGAATGCTCCTCCTCTGACACTAAGTATATCAAGATGTTGTCGATGAAGACCACCAAAAAGTGATCGAGGTATGGCTGAAAGATCGTATCCATGAGTCCCATGAACACTTCAGGGGTATTGTTCATGACAAATGGGATATCCAAGAACTCAATGTGGCCATACCGATATCTGAAGGTTGTCTTCAGCAAATCTTCATCTCGTACCCTGAGCTGATGATATCATGATTTGAGGTCTATCATAAAAAACCATTGAGCTCCCTTGTACTGATCAGATAGATCATCTATCCTTGGAAGTGGATACTTGTTCATCATGGTCACCTAGTTTAGGCACTGATAATCCATAGAGAGTCTCAAACTCCCGTCTACCTTCTTGGCGAACAAAATCGAGGTTGTCCATAGATAAACTATGGGCCTTATAAACCCTTTCCTCTGTAAGTCCACCATCTATAACAGTAACTCAAAAATCTCAGTGAGAGTCATCCCCTATTCTAGAGTATATATTTGAGTCATCCTAGGGTACAGGTAGATGTAAAAGTCTACCTCTCTTCATGGAGGTAGTCTCATAACATCATCTAGAAATACATCGTCATATTGTTCCACCACTACAGGATAGCTCAGACTCTGAACATCAACTACTCTGAGGGTAAGGCAAGAAAACATATGTGTGATCTTCTACACCCTCCACAGGGTAAGTCCATCATGTGCTGAAAAGGTTCCCTTCTCACTGGTGAAGGAAAACCCGATCACATCCTCACAGACACACCACAATTTGTGCTTAATACAACCAATCTGAGCATGGACAGTGGATAACCAGTCCATACCCAATATGACGTCGTAAGGCAACGATTTCACTACTATAATATCCAATCTAAAGCTCTCACCTCTTAGAGTAAGATCACACTTCCAGCACCAGTGTTTAATCATCAGATCTTCTCCTGTAAGAGTATTTAATTATAAGGATCGAGCCAACGGCTCCACCAGAATCTTCATGCTCTGAAAAAGAGTTGTGGCAATGAAAGAGTGACTGGAACCTATGTCTATAAGTACTGCATATAGGGTGGAATAGACACATATTTTACAATTAATCATCTCCAATGTGTCATGGTCATAGGCCTCTACTGCATGTAATTGTGCTCGCCCATGTCCTCCTACTCCCTGTGGTCGTGGTGGACCAGCTAGAGGTGGTGGTGGTAGAACATAGAATCACCGCCCACCACCTGCTACATGGACAGCTCATCTTCCATGTCCTTCTATTTCCAATAGACCTACACGATCGAATCTCTACTTCTGCCTCATTGATCCCTCAACCGTCTGCTAGTCTTCTGTATGGTGGGTCGGGTAGTCGCAAGCCACATGACCCTGCCCACCACCCTAGTTGCATTGTCTAATCCTAAATTTTCCTCCTCTATCCTGTGAGCCCCGAACCACTAACCATTTATCCTGAGGTTTTCCACCATAAGGTCTGGTCCACTTGGTCTCCTATGTCATTCTTCTACTACCTTTAGTAGATAACTATACTACCTGATCTCTGGTGGTGAATCTCACCATCGGTGCATGCTCATCTAGGAATCTCTCCACAAATAGTGCGCTCTCTAGCACACCAACTTGAGTTGGAATGCTCAGAAATAACATTGATGCTCTGATCTCCCGTTGGAGACCTTTATCAAAGGTACGTGCCCTTAATAATGGGTCTCGTACCATGTATGTGGAGTTGTAGGAGGGATTAGTGAACCTCACCATGTACTTGGCCATAGTTATGCTTCCCTACTATAAGTTCATCTACTCCTGTATATGCACTGAGCATAGGGTAATTGGGACAAACTCTTCCATGAAAAGGACCTCGATGTATGCCTAGGTGAGGGTCTCCTCATCATGTAACTGTGTGTTAGACTCCACCATCTCTAAGATGGTCCCTAGAAGAGACTAATAGCTATGATCACTATTAGATCAGTTGGTGTCCCAATTAAGAGAAAAAATCTGGCAAGAGCCTCCAGCCCATCCTCATCTACATATGGATTTTTCTCACCTCAGAACCTCATAGGACTCTTCCACTAAAACTCGTGCATCACGCTCAGTTGGCATGCACGCTTTGCTGGTCGGGCTGGTGGGAACTGCTTCCCAACATGTAGTGGTGCTGCTGGTATACCACCCGAAGGTTCTAACTTCATAAGGGGGCCCTGCAATGAGGCCTCATTGCTCAGCGCACTGTCATCCTATACTCTCTCAAGAATCATGGCTGGATGTCTAAATTGAGGCATCATAAAAGAAATCTGGTGTTCCCCTATCAATAAGATAAACCTGGTGAGTTGACTAAAGAGAACATAAGAAAAAGTTTTCAAAACACATGCAATTAGTGTTTTCGTGCACTATGTTGAATATCAGAATTCTGGGTCCAGATTTATGGATACACCAATTTCCGCACCAACACTAGATTCTCCAAACTGGAAACCACACTCATAATATTAAACCCTATTTCCACATTGAAAAGATTAGAGTTCTAGTTCTTCGGTAGGACTGACTCCCCTAATACCACTATTTCATGACCCATCCCTTGGGGACCATGCCATGACTACCCAAGCCTACCTTCCATAATCTAGGGGCAGGTTATTAGCACCAAAAAAATTTATCCCAATAACGGGAAGGCATTTCCTTTAAACCTACACAAACACACAATCCATGAGCACAACAAGATTCAACAACGAAGTAAACTGATGTAGTTAAAAGTGTACTAAATGTAAATGGGCTGGAATACAAGCCCAAATGAAAAGTACAAGTACAACTAAAAAGAGAAAATATCTCATGCATCATTCACTTAGGGTCATACCTAATGGGTAGGTACATCTCATGGTCTATAGACACTACAACACGTCACGTCAAATGGTCCACCTCTGAGCGTCGTCCAGTACTGGCTCCCTCTGCCTCGATCGACACTGTCTATCATTTTTATAAGACACAACAAGGTGTGGGTGTATCATGTGCAGGGGTGAGTATAAAAATACTAATTAGTGATCCTGAGACCCCCGAAGGTCTCCTAGAGTTCTATAAGGACTAAAGCACTAAGCATGAGTTCAATCACAAAGCACGAAGAACTCATTAACTCTACTTAGGTATATTCCCATACATATACCTAATATATCAAAAAATACTCATCTCAATCATGAGGAAACATAAGGCTCTAAATTTTAAGCAATTTGAACAACTGATCCACAAAGGAATAAAATACCCAATATAACACCACGAATGTAACAACATGAAGGTGACGGTACCACAAAGGTAACACCACGAAGGTAACAACACGAAGGTAAGAGTACCACAAAGGTAACACCACAAAGGTAAGAGTACCAAAAAGGTAAAGTCTCAGCTCACACCAGGTATATTACTTAAGTAAAAAAAGTATATATTATTAGGAGAGAAGCTAGATCACCTTATTCTTTTGAGAGGCACTACTGGTGACTATACGGAGTCTGACATACATATGATCGATCGGTACTAACCCCCACTGACCCACATAGGATCTAACTCACACAGAATCGGTATGCATTGACCCATAAAAGATAGCTGAGAGATGACCCACATAAGATTGGTGCTGACCCACAAAGGATCTCTCAGTACTAACCTCCATATGATCTGTCTCTAACACCACCTCACTGCTAGCCACTAGATTCCTGCTCATAACATGTTTGGGAGAACATCTCATCAAGACATCGGTCATACATAAACTTCCATGAAGTTCCCTTAAAAATTATTCCAATGGTCCGACATGTCGTGAGGGTTCCAAGGTGACAGACGACGCGTCATTCGGACGCTTAGTCTGTGACTTACAAGCGTTTTAGTTCTGAGGGCCCAGTTGAATTCGGGTCCGATCCAACTTAGGAATTCTCCAAAATTCTCTAAAACTCAAGTGGGGTATTCCAAAAATACTATCTCTCTCTAAATATCCTAGTTCCATAGATGGTTCGTCAAACAGACGCCCTGATTTCATGTAATGGTTTGTTTAGCAAAACTGGGCCTCGAATGGTGTGGGTCCGATCCGACCCGGCCCACAGGGGGGAGTGGCCCGGTCTATGGAGGCACTGCCTCTTGGGAACATGTGGCCCGGCCCTCAGAGGTGTGATCCACAGGGCTTGTGTGGTCTGGCCCATGGAGACGTAGCCCGCTGGGCATGCACTAACCACTTGAGCGAGCTCCCCCTAGCCGACACGGGGGGGGGGGGGGGGGGACTCCCTCGGTTTTCCTAAAAACCCAAAAAACCATTCTATTTGTGATTTTGTAGTGCCACGTGGCGCCGCCCAGTCATCGTATGACCCACAAGAGGTTGGGTCCATCCACCGTCGTGGCTTCGAGAGATGGCCTCCTCCAGTGACCTGCAACGGTGGGCCACACTGCCTCCACAGCCCTCCAGTGTCGGTCTCCCTTCTTGACCACCACTGTTGTATATTTTTGGTCTCATCCTCCTACGACATGCGATGGTGTGATGCTTCAACCACGGTCGGCCAGTGCTGGTCGCCACTATCAGCCACCGGTACTGGTTGCTGGTGCTACCGTTCTAGTTCCACATCGGCGGTCTTCTGCGGGTCAACTGGTGAGCTTTGGTGGCCCATGTTTCCATCCGAAGGAGCCCACGGACCTCTCAGAACACCCCATTCAATGCATGTCTCTCCATTCTAAAATCTGTCCAAATCTAACAATAGCTATTGAAGAACATGTTTGTAAAACAAGTAGCATAGGGTTTGGGACTTATTGGTTTGGTCTGTTCCCTCTACGTTAGTTTGATAGCAAGAGGGTCGACTAGGATTCAACAACCTCTTTAAATTAAAACAAGATAAATTTCTACCTCAAGATCATTGGAGAGCTCTAGCGGTTGAAAAAGAGTCCGTGTTTGTCATCCCCGCAATAAGAAACCAACTTTTCTGGTCAATCGTCCTCCTTCGGTTCATGATTCAATCTCGCTCATCACTTATCACCGGAACCTATCTCATCTTCCATGTGGTTGTAATCATGACACATTATTAGTACTTAGTCACTTGGTGAAGTCATGTCAATGCTCCTCCCCAAGCTCCTTATAAATACGATAGGGGGAGGGGGAGTAAATCACATGGAATTAATGGTGGTTCATTTAATAGGAACCGTCCTAATTCCAATGGTGTTGTTAAAAAGTAAATGAGGAGTCAATAAATTTAATGGTTTGACACATCATTGGTCCCACCACTACCTCTTATATATTAGAGGAAAAAATGAGAGAAATAAAATAACAATGTTATTTTATTATTCTTTTAAAATGTCCAAAATCTAACTTTTTTCCCAGACATATTGTTGTCAAAGTGAATCCTCACTTAACCGAATCCTGGAACTATGGATTTAATAGTGCCCTCAGATTTTTAATCTAAGAACCATATTAGAAGAAAAAAATGCCACCCATGCGTTTACTGAATGTACCATAAACAATGTTCATAAAATAATTTTGGGCTCAGCGGGCCTCAGAATGACGCACCGTTAATTTTCATAGAATCGTAATAATTTTATATAATTAAACAATACTTGGAAAATCTAGGTATTTATAGCAAGAATCAGATTTCACTATGAATGTTGTGTATTTCTTGGAAAACGAGTGTATTCATGTTTGTATAACATGTCCTTACCTGTAAACTTGAATGAATCAAGGGGGTGCTCTGATGAGGGAATAATATCGAATGTTCTTAAATATTATATGGAACTAAAGAAGTAAACTAATAAGTTGAAGAAATATAAGCATAATAAGAATGATGAGTTTATTAAACAATTGGAGAAAACCCAACATGATGAATTCAAAAAGAATGAGTTCTTAGTTATTTGGCCCAAACAACATGACAAGGCATGGAAGTTAAAAGAAGAAAAAAAAGAAGCTAATGAATCATGGAATAAAAAGGACTCTGATGATGTGAAGAATTATGATAAAAAGGAATAAACAGATTTTGGGTTAATAATTTAGAAAATATTTTCGAGATGTGAGAAATAATGGAATATTAATAATAGTGGTTTGACTATCCTTCCAGAATAATAAAAAGGGATGAAAGAGTAAGAAAAAAACATTTTAACAAAAAGGTTACTAAATAAGAACATAATTTTACAACCTTATCATCAATTTCTATAGATGAAAAAAACTGTTAAATAATCTATGAATGATGACTAGAAGAAATAAAATAAATCTAATGAAAATTACATGATGAACAAGAAGAAAAATTCAAGAATGAGGGAATAATCTTATCTTAAACATAAATTTTAATAAGCTATGAGGTTCCTCCTCATTCCGATATTATTTATTGGTACTAACTTGGAGGAAATTTAAGGATTCAATTTAAATAAGCAGATATTGATGAATCTCTTACTATTCATAAAAAATTAACAAGGATACTATTTTTTTGAATGATATGATCACACATCTAAATGTTCAGATATATTTTATGATATTGGTATAGGTTATTTTTTTCATAAATAAATTATTATCAATATTTCCCATGAAATGAAAAATCCAAATGAAAAATGAAAAGGTATTGTATGAATGTTTGTAATGGAAAGCATTGATAACCTTGATTCTACACTCCTGTTTTATACACTGGGTTATCCCTCATTGACATAATGATGTTTAGTTGAAGTATCTTTGTTAATAATATCATGTGATAAAAATTGTATATTGAATAATGGTTTCTTATTTTTCAGATAAAAGTTCCAACCTTTTGAAATAAGAAATCTTTCAATAAGGAAAGACGCATATCGTGATAACCCCTTTGAATTTGATTTTAAATAATGGGGAGAGAATATATTTATAGGGAGAGGAAAATAAAATTGAGAGAGATAAAGAATATGGGGATAAATAAAAGAAGGCATGGAAGATAAAATGTGAGAAATAAAAACTATACCACTTATTGTTTTCAAGTGGTTAAGTATAGGTATTAAAGTGGGTATTGAAAAAAAAGGTGGGGATTGTTAGACCTCATTTATTTTTTGGTTGTATTTTTTCAATAGATTAATATTTTGGTGAATAATTTATGTTGAGGAATGATAAAAAGTAGATCCAAAATTTTGAAATTGGAACCACTTTTCTGAGAAATTTCATGAAGAAATCACAACTTGTTTTTGGAATAAATCATAACCACTTTTCCTAAAATGTTTAAAAGACAATTGGATGCTATTTCGTGAGAATTTTTCTGGGAAATTGGCACCCAATTTCTGAGTAATTATGATCCTGATTTATGAACAAACCGCAACCAAATTTTTGTGAAATTTAGAACCATATTTCTAAAAAATTTGGAACCATGTTTCTAATAAAATCAGAACCCGGTTTTTAAGAAATTCTTTTCCAGAAATCTGAAGTAATCTAGGAAACATTCTAAGAAAATCAGATCCCAAATTCTGAGCAACATTTTGTGAAAATTTAATCCAAAATTTTGAGAATCATTATGATCATATTGGATCCTAAAGTCCGTGATAATTGGATCCAATATAAAATATGACAATGCTTTACTGATCGTGGAGTTCTCAAAAATCATAAGAATATTGTGAATCAAATGATAAATTCTTGGTGAAAGAAAAATTGAGAAATGAAAATATGTTTATCAAGAATTTGTTGAGATTGAGGTAGAAAAATAACTTACTCAAAAAAAATATCTTCCTCAAAAATGTTCTTTCTCAAGAAAAATATCTTACTCACGAAAAGCCCTTGCTCAATAAAAAGGTCTACCTAGAGAAAAGATTTTTCTTAAGATAAGATATTTCTAATGTATAATATCTTCCTCAAAAAAATATCTTGAACAATAAAAATATCTTCCTTATCATAATATCTTACACACAAAAAAGAAATTTCTCATGAAAAGATCATTCTCAAGAAAAAGATCATCCTCAAGAATAGATCTTATAAAAAAATATCTTTCTTAAGGAAATGATTCTTCCAGAAAACATTCTTATGAAAGGAAAAGTTTCTTATAAGATATGTTTTTCATGATATATTGAAGAATTGAAGAAGTCAAATGACGATATTTAAATTAAGGAGATTTGATGATTTGAAAAAGAGTAGAATGAATCAAAGATATATCTAATAAATAAGTAGAATTAATGATTCATGAAATTTAATTAAGGGGGAGATATTTGAAGACATTAAAATGTATTCTATTTGTTAATGATATATTTGAGATTTATGTAAAATTGATTATTGGGGAAATATCATTTAGAAGTAATGATTTCAAAATCCTGCCCAATCCATTCTTGAGGTCCCTATAAAATTAGAGCTGAGTTTATTTGTATGTGTGATGAATAAAATTGTTTAAGTGCTCGAGCTCTGACATTTATGGTATAGGTTCTGAGTTTCAAGAAAATATTTTCATTCAGGTTGATGTTATGGATGTTTTTAGGACTAAGGATCTTGAACACTATTCAAGAACAACATATTCCATAAGTGAATTGATGATGTTCTTGAATAAGGTACACATGGGAAGTTTTAATTTGCTTACTTGTGGAGGATGAGATAAATTTCTGACGTGGATCAAAAAAGAAGAAGGAATGTAAATCTTGGGACTTTGAATGATTACAAGTCGTATAAAAGTCTTGTATTGGGAAGTGGAAACTTTAACGATAATTGGGGGGGATAACCATATATAGAAATAATGTTGCTATAGGGATTTTAGAATTGTTCTTTACTTCTGCCTTGTATTATCGAATGAATATTGGGAAATAATCCATGTTGGTTGGACTATCCATCATGGATAGGCGTAGATAATTGTATCAAACCATATAAATATCATATGATGCCTTCTCTTTATATATATTTCATATGAAAGGTAAAGTTGTGAGTTATACTTGAGTTGATCGTAACTCTAACATGTTTTATAGGTCAAGAACTTTTTTGTTAAGAAGTTAATGAACATTCATATAAAAGAAAAAATAACCACTTATTCACCCCCCCTAGTGGTCTTAATCCTATTTGGGAACATCAAATACATACGTTAATTAGATAAAAATTTATTTTATAATGATTCAGTTTTTAAATATTGATCAATTTTTGAATGTTTTCATTAAATTGACCATATATGAATTTACTTGTTTTGAATATGTAGTGTTTTATCTTAATAGGGAACCAATGAATTGGTTAATGTTTTGTATTTCATTAGATGATATATTTATGGGACATAAAAGTAATGAATATCTAGTATGTAAATTTTTACATTATATTTTCTTTTATTTGTAGTGATCATAAACTTATTCTTTTTATTTCATGATTTATGGTATTTCCATATTATTATGACATATAAAACTATGATGTGACAAGGTTAAATTCTTTCATTTTCCATGTTTCTAAGATTTATTCAATTTTAATATTATTTACTCTCAAGACATATCAAACCATTTGATGTGGTATATTATGAATATTCTCTTATACACTTTAATCATCTCATATGTCTTACTTTTATACTAAATATATTTCAAACATCAGCATGTAATATGGTGATTATAAAATGCATTCTCATTATAATTATTTAACCCCTTACTAAGAATTTGAGCTCACCCTTTTCTTATGTCTTCCAATCTATTGAAATAGGATATCTGTGGACCCTTCAAAAATAGAAGCAATTTAAGGATGTATAAGGCTATCATCTAGGGTAGATATCCATAGTTTCTCTGAATTATATATGTATTTTCATTAATTTGGGAAATATGTATTGTGATTTTAAAACAATCTAACCAAGATAACTCGAAAGGGATTAAAATTTTCCTGGAATGATGAATGTGAATATAGCCTTAAAGAGATGAAAATGAGTCTTATCAATTCATATTTTCCAACAATTCTAATAATTGGATAGATTTTCATGGTATTCAGTGATGCTTCAAATAATGGTTAGGGTTGTCTTTCAATACAATATTTAAAATTCAGAGCTTATATTTCAAGTTATTTGAAATTCCACGAAACAAATTACACAACTCATGATCTATATTTTCTAGGAGTAATATTTCTTTCAAAATGTGGTGTAATTATCTATTTGGAGAGCAGTGTTAAATATAAATGGATCACAAAACCCTCATGTATATATTCAAATGGAATGAGATTAATATACACCATTGAAGATAGTTATACCTGATCGAGGGAAAAAAATTTATTTCACTAATATCCTGTAAAACTGAATAATGTAGAAGATTGATTATGAATAAAGGGTCCATCAATTATATCATTTATGAAAACTAACTAAAATATTATCTTATTATACTTTGAAATGATGAATATGGGAATCATAAAGGAAGGAGCATAGTCATTAATTTCACTAATGACTACTCAACAGTACCTTATCGAAAAGATAAATAATTCCAGGAGAAATGATGTGGGAATTTAGAATAAATTTGAAACTGTACATAAATAGAAATCCTCAGAGTATAATGTTAATTTAGAAGAAGTTGATATTTTTGATTCAATATTATATGTACCATTAAATCATAAGTTAAAGGAGATGTTCTATTATTCACAAAGATTAACCATCTCAATACAACTAGGAATCTAAAAGATGTATTGAGATATTTGGGAACACTATTAGTGGGACAATATTAAGAAGTATATCAATGAATATACATCAATATTTCATATATGTAATAAAGTGAAAAAGTAAAAGAAAAAATACAAGAGGATAAAGAAACAATTACACAATCCTATGTGGAAATGAGAAAACATTAACAGAGAAATTCTCAGTGTTCTTCTAAATATATCAAGAGGGAATAACTATACATAGGTTATGGAAGATAGTCTTGCAAATTCTTTGAACATCATTGTAATTTTATAGTATTTCTCAGAATATAATCTTGCATGAGTATATATTTGAGAATCTATAATGATTCATGGAGTACCACTATCAATTGTGTCTGATCATAATTCAAGATTAACCTCCTTGTTCTGGAAGAGTCTACAACAATATATAAATATAGAGTTGAATATCATCATATCTTATCACCCCCAAAATAATTTCCAATCTGAACAAACTATCCAAACACTTGAGGAAATGTTTAGAGTATTCTTAATTTACTTCAAATGAGTATGGGATCAACATCTTCCTCTAATTGAGTTTTCTTACAATTACAGTTTCTACTTAATGAAAAAAAATATCTCCCTATAAATACCTTTATGATAAGAGGTGAAAAACACCAACATGATGGGATAAAGTTGGGGAATAAAAACTACTTCCTCTTGAAATGTTATAGGAAAAGGCTGAAAAGGTTAATGTAATTCAGCAACACATCAAGGATACTTATAGTTAAAAAATATATATATTTACGATCATCGGCGAGATCTAGTTTTTTATGTTGGAGACATGGTATTACTCCACATCTCATCATGTAATAATGTGACAAGGTTTGGGAATAATGGAAAGCATAATAAAAGATACATCAACCCCTTTGATATCCTTGATCACATATGAGCGGTGGCTTACTAACTAGAAATCCCAGATAACCTATTTCAAGTACATTATATATTACATTTATCCCTCTGGAGAAAGCACATACCTAACCCCACACATGTACTCATTCTATATTTTCTACTATTGAATAATTATTTCTCATATGATGAGAAACTGGTGAATATGTTATATCCTAGAGACTATGTTCTATGAAATTATATAATGCACCTGGTAAAAGTGCAATAGTGAAACTATAGGTTTTAAACTTTATGTGGTAAATATAGGAATTGATGAAACAAGGTACCCTATTTTATTTTAGTATGATAAATGTAAATTTCAAGGGAAATATTTCCTAAGGGTGGAATATTTTAAATTCCAAAATGGATATAAATAAATTTTCCCTAGTGATTCATTAAAATGTCCTATTAAGTATTATGGTTTTCGAATGAACATGAAATTATTTGGTTTAATTAAACCCTTCCATATTTATATAATCATTAATAATAATTACCATTTATGATGTATTCATTGAACAATGATCACATGATTAGTATAAATATATCATTTTAACAAATCCAATTATCACAGACAAACGATTTAATGGCCTCAACAAGTAGGAATATACCCTATGAATCCCATTTATCATATCTTATGGGGGTGATATTATCACTAGAATTTTCCCTTCACCAATCCAATGTTTGATATAACAACATATGCATGAGCAAAACCATTTACGGGAGAATTTAAATCTCATCAAGATAACAACTCAAAAAATGTATGCTGAACCACCCCATGAAAGCCTTATCATTCGACACATTACCCATAGAGTGTTTTCTTGTGTGTGAAAACGATATGTACAAAGTCCCAAGAAATATGACTATGTAAAATATTTTATTATAGAATAATGTATATATTTTTATAGTGATCCAACCCAAGATAGCATAGAGCCACTGCCTGCTATCAATTACATTGGCAAGATTACATGGATTAAAGCCATGAAGGACTGAAAAATTTAGTAGTCTTGGAAAACCAGATACATAAATGAGAATTGTATTAAAAATGATAAATCTAATTATAATATATTTTTATAATAAAAAAACAAATATAATAGATGATAACTTTATTACATATATTATATTCATTCATTTCATTCATTGTAATCTTCTTGGATTCAAGGGGAAATAAGCATAATAAGGGTGAGCTGAAATGCTGAGTAAGGTAAAAATATTGTATCAGAAATAATGAATCAACGAGAATAGTCAATATTCTAAGTTAAAAAACTAGAAATACATTCTATTCCAATAACTAAATAAAAAAATACATATGGAAAGCTGTAAAATGAAAAACATGCCATTAAAAAATGAACTGAAATTTTATGTATCCATAGATATGTCAAAGTAAAATCCCTTTGATGAATAATAACTAAAACTACTATAAGGGAAATTATTTATTAATGGACATTAGGTATAAGGAACATGAGTACAAATTATTATCCATACCTTTCAAAGTAAATTTTAAAAATATGGTTAGAAACCCATTTACGCAATTTTTCGTCTCATGAGATCCTTTTGATGCATTGAGGAGATATATAATGTGTAGGCTCCACCAATCACTACCAATCCAAATAATTCCTCAGATTTAATAATCAAAATAACTTATATACATTATAAAATAAACATATTGAATGAGAAATATGTATCTATCAATAATTCCCAAATTAATCAAATAACTTTCAATGTTGGTACTATATGTACAATGGTATATGATTTAGGAAATCATAATACCCATGATAAATGTTATGGATAAATAAGATAAATTCATTTCTCTATGATCATATGATGTTGAATGTTTAAAGGGGACATCAAAAATTAATTGATGAAGTGAATTTTAGTATTATCCTTGTCTAAGACAATATGAAACCATCCAGAGGATGAATATGGATTGAATTAATACAATAATCCCAAGTGGAGTAAAATAGTGGGTTTTTTCATTGGTGAAATAAAATATTGACATTTATAAATATTGTTGAGTAAAATATCCTTTTATTTTGAAAAAACTTTTTAAAATATTTTTCAATTAGAATAATTGTTTTCATCTTAAAATGGCTCCTCAAAGAAATGACGGTGGATGAACGTGTTCATGTCAGAAGAGGTAAAAAAATGCTAATCATTTTGTTTGAATAATGGTTTGAAAATGCCTCATTGAGAAATCGATAGGAATATTCCCTTGAACAAATTGATAAAAGACCAAAAAATGGTAAAATGGTTTTTACCAAATAATTTTAATAACATTTTGAAAACATTTTAAAAATGAATGGTTTTTTGAAGAATACATGTTCTATTACTAAAGAGTGAAATACATTCAAGTTTTCTGAAAACTCTTTCTAAAATATTTTGAGTACCAAAATAATTTAATAACGGTATAAATACATAGAAATGGTCCTGAAGAAACATATAAGAATTAAATTTTTTATTTCATAATGGTTATATAATTTCCACAAATGGAAATACTATTGAAATATAATTAAAGTTATTTCTGATTTTAATCACCCTTAAACATTTAAATGTGTCCCATATGACTTTGAAACATCATACATCATAACCTGATGAATTTATAAAATTAAATGAACTTCATAATATCATTATATTAAATAGATTTGTGATATATTTTGAAAATGGAAGTACATATACCATATAAAAGAAACTAGGTTCATAACAATAAGTAATCCACAATTGAATGTAAGTTGAGATGCAAATACCGTACATATGAATCAAAATACTCAAAATTTATAATCATAAAATGAGACATATAATATACAAGGAGATAAAATAATTCATAATATAACATATCAAGATTGTTAGTAAGTACACCACACAAAAAAATTAAGTGGTGAATATTACATTTTTCTCACAGATGTAAAAAAGTGAGATGGAAATCATTATCATGTGTTTCATTTCAAGGGAATATCCTTTAACATCCTATATAATAAACATTTGATAATTTTATATGTTTTTCATATCATTTTTCGTGTTTATAATTAATTTTATTTCACTTGTTACAATTTTTTGTACGACTACATAATCAATTAAGTTTATGTCATGTGTTTTTTTGACCAAATACGGTTTATGTGTCATAAGAACTATTAATGGTCAACTATTGTCAAATGGGGCATTATATAAAATCTATAGAATAATAAACTGAACATAATAATAATATTTATATATCAATTATACTTTTAAAATAAATCATTAAATATCGTTATGAAAATGACCCTATATTATAATCACGTAGAATGTAGGTCGTATGTATGCATAAGTAAAATTCCCATTTTTAATAATCATTGTTAAAAGAAGGTATATAATAAAATATTTCTAGAATGATAATTATATATTAAATATTGTATTATTTAATCATATATACATACATATAAAATTCTCGGATGTAAAATGAATCACATTATGTTGAGGAGGGTGTAGTACCCAAGTCCACAAAGGATGTTATATCTTTTAAAGTTTCTGAAAGGGTAAAAATGGAGATTATATATATATTTATATATATTATCCATAAAGATAATTATTTTATAAATATTATATATATTTTTCTTTTCTGTTATGTTTAATTATAACCATTCAATTATACATTCCATGTATTCTATGAATGACTCACATCATTTGGAGGTGGCAGTAGTCAACACTTCCTCAAATGATATTATCATATTAATGTAAACTATATAGTATTAAATGTTTGTACTATAAAATATTTATCAATGTATAAAGACATAATAAATATCATATATAACCTATATAACATATATAAACAAAATTTCCATCATAATAGTCAACATGAGCGGTCGTAATAGAGACTTGGAAAATCCACGTTTCGTGAGGCAGTAGTTCATCGTTCATAGAAACTATTTTTTCACTTACATTAGATAGTGGTGTGTGTGTTTAACAATAAAAATTATAATAACAAAATCCTAGTATCATTAGGATATTTATTCTCATTAAATAATAGATAAATGATATTTTAGGGGGTGGAGAAGGGAAGAGAAACTAAAAATATTGAGAGAAGGTGTCACCTCTAAATCAGGTAACATAATTTGGTTTGAGTTGAAAGATTACATGGATTTGATTATTCAATAAACAAAGAGGATTATAGGTCTAAGGGAGGAAATTTTTATACTATTTTTGAAGATCATTGCCAAACCTAATAGTTTTTATAGGTTTTATGAAGTGAGAGAGTTTGTGGCCTTTTACCAGGATGGAAAAGAAATAACATAGATGTAACAGCCCAAGATTTTATAAAGAAATATTCTTTTTAATTTTATTAATGTCTTGTGTTGTACGCTACACCAAAAGGAGCTTGCACAACACGCATCCTTGTCTTGCCTTGCATTACACGCAATCACGACCTTCCTCGATAGCGTGTGTAATACGCAATACCGAGTTTCACTAAACAACGATGTGCTATTAAAATATTATTAAAACTAGCTGTTATGAATAGTAATAACCACTTTTTAATATTCTGTAAATCTTATTTTTCAAAATGAACTTCATTCTTGGATTCGGAGTAGCGAATTCAGCCTAAGGTGAAATTTTGGTACTTTTCGGATAACTTTCATATTCTGATGAATAGTGAAAAATTACTAAATTATAATTAAAAACAACTTTTTTAATCGAAATAATTAATAGTAATAAATTATTAATTTGAGTGGTTTTAAAGTATATTTAGAATATATTTTTACAATTTAATACAATGTTGGTCATTGGTTGTAATTTCACATTTAAACCAGACATAATCAAGTGTCAATCTTTTGATATATATTGTTTCCTAAAAACACGCTATTTATTTTAACAGCGGGATTTAATTATAATATTAATTAATGCAACTTCTATGTTATGAATTTGGTAAAATAGATTTCATTTTTGAATTCGGAATATGAAATATAGCTTAGGATGAAATTTTGGCATTGTTCTGAAAAACATCAATTTTTGATGAATAGTGAAACTACTAAGTGGTAGTTAAAAAAACTGAATTTTTCATAAAACATAATTTTGCCGCTTCTATGAATGGAATTTCGAAAATCCAAGAGACACGGTTAATATCAAGGACTAAAATGTGGTTCAATGAGATGAAAATAATTTTTTGGTGAATAGTAACTTTTTACTTTTTTACCGCGGTTAATAGTAAATAGGGTAACTAAGGGTAAATATGATATTACTATTACCCTAACACATGTCCTAATTCTATTGGACAAGTGTAATTCGACCAAAAACAAACTTAGGAATAAAATATGACCATTTAGGCCCACTTGGATTAGATTAGGACATTTATTATTAATTTATTTAAAGAAAGGTTAAAATAGTAAAAATCAAAGTTTAATAAGTAAATCATTTTTAATATGGGGTTATACATAAGATAAATTCGATTTTAAATATTCATTAGAAAGCTAAAAATATTTCCTACATGATGGTATTTTATTTGTAATTTTTAGACATAAAATAATTTAATTTATTTATGACACAACAATGATGCAGTAATTATCTTATTAATGAAATATTGACATAATTGATGTTATAAACACCAAAATAAATGTAATTTTAGATTTTTTATGAATTCCACTAATTTTCTAGGTTACTATGATATATTAATGTTGATTTAATAAACATGGTTCGAACATTTAATTCTGATATGACTTTCACAAAAATAATATATCAAATAGTGTCAAAATTGACACAAAATAGTTTTTAAATCAAATATTATATTATTAATTGTTATTGTATTCCTAAAAATCTAAGGTTCGTCCAAATGTCTTAGATAAGGATATATATATTAATAATAAACAATTTGGGGTTCGTTTGGCATGTTATAGTAAGTTTATTAACCATATAGTGAAAGAAAACAAAAAGACATGGTAAAAGTTAAATTATTTAACTTAGATTTAAATTTAATTGATAAGGTTAAAATAATATCCTAAACTTGTCTAAATTCTATTGGTTGATAGGATTTCGACCTCTCCCCACCTTATCTTCGAAATAAGACCCTTTGGAACCATTATAAACCGATTTTGACTTTAATATAAAATAATATTTTGAGATATTCCTAAGGTGCCCCTCTCCTCCCTTATAAAAGGACACCTCTTCCCCCTCCTCCTCACACCAATTTGAGCACTCAAGCTCGTCCAACCCCTGCCAAAATCCCTTCTCCACTTCCCTAGAAACATCCTAGAGGTTCTGGTCTTCCTCAAAGACCAATTCTAGTGCCCTAAGAGGAGGTTTCAAAGAGGCACTTCAAAGAAGAGGTAATTACCGTTACCAATTCTTTCATCTTTATTTCTTCTTCCACTTCTTCTTCATAGGATGTTTCATTATGAAGTAATAACATCAGTATCACTCATATACTGATATGTTATTATAAGTATGAAACAACCCTATTTCACCATCTATCCATCCTACGGAAAAAGAAATCACCGCGCGTGCGTACGTACGGAATACCGTCTCCACGCCGTGGTGTAATCTATTTTCCACCACCACCTTACATGGATGGGTATAATGGTGTAAAGAATAACTATACATAGTTATTACAACATAATATTGATTCTGATATATTGTATAATCCACTCCAATTCAATTCAATATTTATAGAAATGATATCATCGCTCGTGCGTACGTACGGACTACCGTCTCCACGACGCGATGAGATTCATTCTCCATGTTAACCATTTAAGAATGATTATAAAGTATATATAAGAAATAATAATGAAATATATGACATTATAAAGCTACTGTATTTATTTATATATATACATATGTATGTCATCTACTTACTTCCATTTCAAGACAATAAGGAAAGGAAAACAGCGTTCATGCGTACGTACGGACTACCGTCTCCATGAACGGTGTTTTTCATTTCATTTATCTATCTATTATATATATATATACTGAATATATATGATATATAAATCATATTTTATATTCTGGAAGTAAGTAAATCATGATATAAGTAATAATGATGTCAATAACAACAAGTCAAAACACCTACGATAAATGAAACGATTTTACCCAAAACGCTTCTTTAACATGGAATTTACAAAAGAACGGGTAATATAATGTCATAAGTGAACCATATATGATATAATAACAATGAATATGATTCTGTAATAAGTCAACGACATTATTTAAACCATTATACAGGAGCTTCGGACACGTACAAAGCAAATCGGACCTAAGGTAAGGGAAATATCACAATCTCATTTTTATCCGAGATTGTTTATACTTTGGTATTTACTGGGGTGTATTTTATCATCCACATCCATGTTTCATCAATATGTAATATTATTTCCATCCACCTACAATTGTTTAAATCCATTTTTACCCTTAGGTGAGTTTTTAGTAAAAGAAATGAAAGGAATCTTTTGTCGTTTTTCGTACGAGGTACTTTTTGACTTTCCCGACAAAAGTACGAAGAATGTTTTTTAACTTAAACGGCACGAATGGATTTTTATGGTTTTATAAAGCCTTATGAAGCTTCCTACAAAAGATTTCATGACTATTTTTAATAAAATCTCTTTCTTTTAAAATTGCATGATGTTTTTGAAAAGAAATTGATTTTGAAGAAGAAAGGATATTTTCCTCAAGAATTCATTTCAAGTGTTTTATCGAAATTATTTTCCATCTAAGCTAATAAAGGGTTCTGTTTCTATCCATATTTTTACATTGATTTGACTATGTTGTGATGGAATTATGTTTATGAATTCCTTTATCTTATATGAATGGTTTTATGATGTCACGTTGTTTAAGAATCCCATTTTTATTACATGGGTTATGAAATGATGTATGATTTATGATTTTGTGGCACACATAAGAATGGTATCATTATGAGATGGGTGGGACCTATATCTCCCTCCAATGCATTGGGTAAAGATTTTATATCTCATGAGATAGACATGGCTGGAATGGTAGGTTATACCGGTTCAGTGAAACAGGACTGAAACGAGGGTTACTCGATTCAGAAAGGGACTTTGTCCACTAAGATAGTCTTGGCAATGAGTCTTGACTAACAAGAAATGATTCTCTATGATTATGTGTGAATGCCACAAAGTTTCATGTTTTATGTTATGATTATTGTGATTACATTTCACTGCCATGATTTACCCCATGTTATGAAATTATGATCTCTTTTGTAGGTTAAGATTTCCAAAAGTTATGTGCTTATGTATATGATGTGATTGATATTTCTTTTGTTTACCCTTACTGAGCATTTGAGCTCACCCTTTTATGTTTTCTTTTCCCCAGGATATAAAGAAAGGTTTTAGGTATAAAAAAAAGATGATCTTTATGGGAGATGTTGAAGATCTTTCACCACGATTAGAAGATTATATTCCGAGTTTCCAAAGACACTAAACTATTACGGTCCTTGTGTGTGTGTTTTTGTTATGTACTAAGTATTCCGCAAATGTAATGTAATTTCCATGTACGTCAGGCTTCGGGTCTCTACAGTTGGTATCAGAGGAAAGGATTAGTCAACCTTTGGAAACTAGGATGCGAAAACGTTAGTGAGATCCCTAGAGATATTTCTAAGGTATGTCTATGGATGTCTCTAAGGTTAAGTATACGTATAGGTTATAGTAATAGAATTACGCTAACGATCATAGAATTAAACCTAATATGTTGGATATTGAAGGTACTCCCCCTTTATTATGTTGTTTTCCCTAGCATGAGTTTTGCCTCTCACACTATTCTTTTTGGGTTTTAGAAAATGGCTGGAAACAAGATTATTCACGATAATGGAGGATATGATGGACAATGGAATGATATTCTTCATGAGAAACCAAATGAAATGGGATTTGGAGGTCCGAACATCATTATTATGCCGAATCAGCAATCTCATAACATGATCAATAAAGTAAAATTTGGTAAGTTTCCTGACTCGACTAATAAGAGAAAGATGGAGTTCCATGATGATCATAGTGGAAAGAAAGTTCAATTTCCCCTATGTAAATCATGTGGGAAGAGGCATCAAGGAGAATGTTTCAAGGGAACTGGAAGATGCTTTGGGTGTGGAAAAGAATGACACAAAGCAAGTAAGTGCAAAGGAAAAGGGTCGGTTAACACCATGGATGAGGATAATGGTATTGCTACGACATCAAAAATGGTTAAGTGTTTTAAATGTGGAATGTATGGGCATTATGCAAAAAAATGCCCTAAGGGAAAGACTCATGAAGAGAATCAGTATGGTCATATGGGTAGTATTTATGTGGATGATGATGAAGAGACTACAAATGATATGTGAGATGAAAGAATTTTTGAAGCTCGGTCAATGGTTTGAGAATGTAGTGGAATGATTACATGTTTATCATGTGTAATTTTGGAATAAAGAGACATCTATGGATTGTTACACTGTTGCCTTTCCTTGTGTTTTGAAAGTGTATGATTAATGTTACCAGTATCCATGAAAGGTTATTCAGATATTTTTGGAATGTAGATGATATGCGCATAATGAAGGGATAATGAGAAAATTAAATGTTTGATAGTATTCATGAGCTCATGATTGATATAAGGACTAAGTGATATCATGGTTTGAGTATAAATAATTTTGAGGATTTTGGTATGTGTAAAGTGTTAACTTTTAACTGCATTCAAGTTTTCACTAAGGTTCAATGGGTATTCAAGAGTATACATGATTAAGGACTTTGAATGTTTGGAATGTGACCAACAAAACATATCTTACGATATATGGGGATCAACGATGATATTAAATCTCTGGTAATTGTTTTCACTATGTTATGAGAGTGGACTGTAGTATTATGGATAAGCCTAAAGATTGGAATGGATTGTGTTGGACCTAAGTTATTATTGTTTAAGGATAGAAATTTTTTTTTCGATATTATTGATGGGATGTTATAGTAATATAGTTTTGGAAAAAGGACAACCTGCAGGACGGGCGACAGCCCATCGCTTCGGACAAGGATGTGGGAATCGAACCCACAACCGAAGTGCGACTGGCCTTTATCACCTACCACTGACCTACAGGAAGTCCCTGTTTAGTAGAAACTAGTTTTATTATATTAAGCAGTATGATATATGAAGTATAAGTCCATTTTAGGAACCATATATGATTAATCTCACTATAGATCGACTTATGTATATAAGTTTTGCTAACCTTTTGTTTGAGACAGATGGAATGACCTGTCATTCTATCACATGATCTGCTAACACTTCACGAATAACAAATTCAACTTCATTTATTTAAGAGATGAAGTGGAAATTGTTCAAAGCACGAACAACAGTGAGATTGTACCAAAATAAAGTAAGTATTTATTCTAATTCAAATTTTCAACTTTAGGGGAAATGATCTTGAAAACCAAAAATGTTGTCCAAGTGATCTTATACCTGATGAATCAGATGGTACCTTATATCATCACAAATCTATGGATTTGTGATTACTGGCTTTTCCATAGCCATGTTCTCTACCACTCTCCGTCAGAACATGATGGTTAGATTTCTCTTCCATATCCATATTTTCACCTATGTGGAAACCCAATGATTAGTTTATTTGGGTAACCGTTACGTTTCATACTTTTGTTTTTAAAGATTGGTTTTGATATTCCTTTTTACGATGTGGGTTTCTATTAAAGAAACTTTCGAATAGTAAACCATTTATAACCCCGACGAATTTCGAGGGCGAAATTCATTTTAAGGGGGGTAGAATGTAACAGCCCAAGATTTTATAAAGAAATATTCTTTTTAATTTTATTAATGTCTTGTGTTGTACGCTACACCAAAAGGAGCTTGCACAACACGCATCCTTGTCTTGCCTTGCATTACACGCAATCACGACCTTCTTCGATAGCGTGTGTAATACGCAATAACGAGTTTCACTAAACAACGATGTGCTATTAAAATATTATTAAAACTAGCCGTTATGAATAGTAATAACCACTTTTTAATATTCTGTAAATCTTATTTTTGAAAATGAACTTCATTCTTGGATTCGGAGTATCGAATTTAGCCTAAGGTGAAATTTTGGTACTTTTCGGATAACTTTCATATTCTGATGAATGGTGAAAAATTACTAAATTATAATTAAAAACAACTTTTTTAATCGAAATAATTAATAGTGATAAATTATTAATTTGAGTGGTTTTAAAGTATATTTAGAATATATTTTTACAATTTAATACAATGTTGGTCATTGGTTGTAATTTCACATTTAAACCAGACATAATCAAGTGTCAATCTTTTGATATATATTGTTTCCTAAAAACACGCTATTTATTTTAACAGCGGGATTTAATTATAAAATTAATTAATGCAACTTCTATGTTATGAATTTGGTAAAATAGATTTCATTTTTGAATTCGGAATATGAAATATAGCTTAGGATGAAATTTTGGCATTGTTCTGAAAAACATCAATTTTTGATGAATAGTGAAACTACTAAGTGGTAGTTAAAAAAACTGAATTTTTCATGAAACATAATTTTGCCGCTTCTGTGAAT
The DNA here is from genome assembly GCA_963277665.1 of Viscum album. Lineage (NCBI taxonomy): Eukaryota > Viridiplantae > Streptophyta > Magnoliopsida > Santalales > Viscaceae > Viscum > Viscum album. Next base: position 2,075,800,035 of record OY728143.1, on the reverse strand, counting down.
GGAATTTTGAAAATCCGAGAGACATGGTTAATATCAAGGACTAAAATGTGGTTCAATGATATGAAAATAATTTTTTGGTGAATAGTAACTTTTTACTTTTTTACCGCGGTTAATAGTAAATAGGGTAACTAAGGGTAAATATGATATTACTATTACCCTAACACATGTCCTAATTCTATTGGACAAGTGTAATTCGACCAAAAACAAACTTAGGAATAAAATATGACCATTTAGGCCCACTTGGATTAGATTAGGACATTTATTATTAATTTATTTAAAGAAAGGTTAAAATAGTTAAAATCAAAGTTTAATAAGTAAATCATTTTTAATATGGGGTTATACATAAGATAAATTCGATTTTAAATATTCATTAGAAATCTAAAAAGATTTCCTACATGATGGTATTTTATTTGTAATTTTTAGACATAAAATAATTTAATTTATTTATGACACAACGATGATACAGTAATTATCTTATTAATGAAATATTGACATAATTGATGTTATAAACACCAAAATAAATGTAATTTGAGATTTTTTATGAATTCCACTAATTTTCTAGGTTACTATGATATAGTAATGTTTATTTAATCAACTTGGCTCGAACATTCAATTCTTTTATGACTTTCACAAAAATCATATATCAAATAGTGTCAAAATTGACACAAAATAGTTTTTAAATCAAATATTATATTATTAATTGTTATTGTATTCCTAAAAATCTAAGGTTCGGCCAAATGACTTAGATGAGGATATATATATTAATAATAAACAATTTGGGGTTCTTTTGGCATGTTATAGTAAGTTTATTAACCATATAGTGAAAGAAAACAAAAAGACATGGTAAAAGTTAAATTATTTAACTTAGAGTTAAATTTAATTGATAAGGTTAAAATAATATCCTAAACTTGTCTAAATTCTATTGGTTGATAGGATTTCGACCTCGCCCCACCTTATCTTCGAAATAAGACCCTTTGGAACCATTATAAACCGATTTTGACTTTAATATAAAATAATATTTTGAGATATTCCTAAGGTGCCCCTCTCCTCCCTTATAAAAGGACACCTCCTCCCCCTCCTCCTCACACAAATTTGAGCACTCAAGCTCGGCCAACCCCTGCCAAAATCCCTTCTCCACTTCCCTAGCAACATCCTAGAGGTTCTGGTCTTCCTCAAAGACCAATTCTAGTGCCCTAAGAGGAGGTCTCAAAGAGGCACTTCAAAGAAGAGGTAATTACCGTTACCAATTCTTTCATCTTTATTTCTTCTTCCACTTCTTCTTCATAGGTTGTTTCATTATGAAGTAATAACATCAGTATCACTCATATACTGATATGTTATTATAAGTATGAAACAACCCTATTTCACCATCTATCCATCCTACGGAAAAAGAAATCACCGCGCGTGCGTACGTACGGAATACCGTCTCCACGCCGTGGTGTAATCTATTTTCCACCACCACCTTACATGGATGGGTATAATGGTGTAAAGAATAACTATACATAGTTATTACAACATCATATTGATTCTGATATATTTTATAATCCACTCCAATTCAATTCAATATTTATAGAAATGATATCATCGCTCGTGCGTACGTACGGACTACCGTCTCCACGACGCGATGAGATTCATTCTCCATGTTAACCATTTAAGAATGATTATAATGTATATATAAGAAATAATAATGAAATATATGACATTATAAAGCTACTGGATTTATGTATATATATACATATGTATGTCATCTACTTACTTCCATTTCAAGACAATAAGGAAAGGAAAACAGCGTTCATGCGTACGTACGGACTACCGTCTCCATGAACGGTGTTTTTCATTTAATTTATCTATCTATTATATATATATATATATACTGAATATATATGATATATAAATCATATTTTATATTCTGGAAGTAAGTAAATCATGATATAAGTAATAATGCTGTCAAGAACAACAAGTCAAAACACCTACGATAAATGAAACGATTTTACCCAAAACGCTTCTTTAACATGGAATTTACAAAAGAACGGGTAATATAATGTCATAAGTGAACCATATATGATATCATAACAATGAATATGATTCTGTAATAAGTCAATGACATTATTTAAACCATTATACAGGAGCTTCGGACACGTACAAAGCAAATCGGACCTAAGGTAAGGGAAATATCACAATCTCATTTTTATCTGAGATTGTTTATACTTTGGTATTTACTGGGGTGTATTTTATCATCCACATCCATGTTTCATCAATATTTAATATTATTTCCATCCACCTAAAATTGTTTAAATCCATTTTTACCCTTTAGTGAGTTTTTAGTAAAAGAAATGAAAGGAATCTTTTGTCGTTCTTCGTACGAGGTACTTTTTGACTTTCCCGACAAAAGTACGAAGAATGTTTTTTAACTTAAACGGCACGAATGGATTTTTATGGTTTTATAAAGCCTTATGAAGCTTCCTCCAAAATATTTCATGACTATTTTTAATAAAATCTCTTTCTTTTAAAATTGCATGATGTTTTTGAAAAGAAATTGATTTTGAAGAAGAAAGGATATTTTCCTCAAGAATTCATTTCAAGTGTTTTATCGAAATTATTTTCCATCTAAGCTAATAAAGGGTTCTGTTTCTATCCATATTTTTACATTGATTTGACTATGTTGTGATGGAATTATTTTTATGATTTCCTTTATCTTATATGAATGGTTTTATGATGTCATGTTGTTTAAGAATCCCATTTTTATTACATGGGTTATGAAATGATGTATAATTTATGATTTTGTGGCACACATAAGAATGGTATCATTATGAGATGGGTGGGACCTATATCTCCCTCCAATGCATTGGGTAAAGATTTTATATCTCATGAGATAGAAATGGCTGGAATGGTAGGTTATACCGGTTCAGTGAAACAGGACTGAAACAAGGGTTACTCGATTCAGAAAGGGACTTTGTCCACTAAGATAGTCTTGGCAATGAGTCTTGACTAACAAGACATGATTCTCTATGATTATGTGTGAATGCCACAAAGTTTCATGTTTTATGTTATGATTATTGTGATTACATTTCACTGCCATGATTTTCCCCATGTTATGAAATTATGATCTCTTTTGCAGGTTAAGATTTCCAAAAGTTATGTGCTTATGTATATGATGTGATTGATATTTATTTTGTTTACCCTTACTGAGCATTTGAGCTCGCCCTTTTATGTTTTCTTTTCCCCAGGATATAAAGAATGGTTTTAGGTATAAAAAAAAGATGATCTTTATGGGAGATGTTGAAGATCTTTCACCACGATTAGAAGATTATATTCCGAGTTTCCAAAGACACTAAACTATTACGGTCCTTGTGTGTGTGTTTTTGTTATGTACTAAGTATTCCGTAAATGTAATGTAATGTCCATGTACGTCAGGCTTCGGGTCTCTACAATAGAATATTTGGAAAAAAGTTAGGTGTTCACAAGTTATAACCTAAATAGAAGCCAAAAGAAACCACAAAAACTCAATAAAGTATGTTTAATGGCCTAATAATGGACCAAAAATGTGTATTGGATACGTTTCTAGGTTATTTGGGCCCTTAGGACAAAGGTTTATCCCTTTATTAAGCACAATTTTACCAAAATATTTTTATTTCATTTAAATCACTTTCACTAATATATTTCATAAATGAAAATTGGTATTATTATAAATTAAAAATTATAATTATTTCAATTATGGAATCCAATTTTTAATATTCCAATCCCATAAGTGGAAAATAAAATTTAAATTCATCCAGCGAACGGGATGACAATGGGAGTTATGAAAGTAAAAACGTCTAAAAGTTTGATGTGTTAATATAATAAATTTCAAATTGAAGTTGATCAAAATAACCTAAATTGTATTAATTTTTTAATATAACATCTAATTAAATATTAAAAACAACCTACAATATAAATTCACCTTATAAATTACTTAGATTAAAAAATAGTTTTTAACTAAAATTCAACATTTTTAACTTTTTCTTTAAAAATTATAATGTCCCAGAAAAATATTATAAATTAACCACAAAAAAAGTTATATATTTATATTTCAAATAAGAAGTTTATTTTTGACACATTAATTCAATTAAAGTGATATAATACAGATTTTAAATGTGTTCACCATTAAAAGGGTGTAAAATTGCCTTTATAAAATTAAAGGTTTTTATTTGTAAAATAGGTTCTGTTCTTATCTTATAAAAACAAAATCCAATATATGAATATAAAAAATATTTATTGAATATATAACAAATATATTTCATTAAAATCATTCACTAATTGTAATAAATTATGTTTATTATGATAAAACTCCTTTTGAAGCATAAGAATAGTAATATATCTTTTTATATACAATTCATTATTATTTTCATTTCACATTAATAACTAACACATGAATTAATTTCAAATTTATATAAATCATAAATATTTACATAAGTTAGTTAATATTATTCATAACATCTAATATAACATCAAGGTTATATCATATCATATTAAATAATAATATTTTTATAATACATTGTTATTATGTGAAACTCGATCTTGTGTGTAACAAAAACTATCGAGGAAGGTCACTCTGGGTTATATCGCAAGATATTGAGGAAGGTGATTATTTCATGTAATGAAAGCTATAGAGTCAGTACTCCCTTTCATGTAACACAAACCAACTCATTTTTGGGTCCTTTAATATATATATATATATACTATTTTAAATCATAAATATATTATAATGTATCATGATATTACCTTACACGTTTGGTGTTCCGTATCATACATGCTATCATATTCAAGGTTTTTTATTGTGTTTTTTGGGGCATCACATTCTCCCAATATTATTTAAATTGTGTCTTCACAATTTAAACTCGATTGTGGTGATAAATTGTATGATACTTCTAATGTTTGAAATCCCACATCGTGAGAGGGGTTTAGAAAGTCATCCCCTATAAAAAAGGTGAACGGGGAGTAAAAATGTCACATGGACTACTATGTAACTAGGTTTATAAGTAGAAAAACATTACTGTAATGTAAATATACATACATTGAGGAAAAACATAAATATTTTTATAGAGTTAATGAGGCAATCAATCACAAAAAATGAATGATCAATAGATACTTTAGGGCCTCAAATCCATAAATAATTAATGACTTAGAAGGCCATTTGTTCAATAGAAATTTAGGTATTGGTAAGACATTTTATTTATAACATATTTTACTAATATTGTGTTATTCTTTTACTAACCAAGAATATTACAAAGTATTTTTACATGATAGGTTTAGGTATCATATTAACAATACACACTTTTGTTGTACTTCAATCACATTCTAATTCATCATTTTAGTCCCATAAAATTATTTACCAATAATGAATTTTTCATATTCCTGAAGCACTAAAAGATTCTTTTAAACTATCGTAAGGCCTATAAAAGGGTCAAAAGTCTTACTATTTGTATTTAAAAATATTTAAAAATAAATATGGTTTATATATTAATTTATAATCCTCAAATGTTTTACTACTAGTTTATAATTAATATATATTCAATAAAGTTTTTAACCAAAAACCATGAAAATTATCATGGACATTGCATAGGTAAATGGTTGGAATGAAGCCCTTATAGTCTTTCGGTCCGGGGTTCAAGACACACATCCTTTCCAGATTTTATTTGTTGTCATTTGGATTATTGGTTGTCCATTTTTAAATAAATACTAATATAATTTCAAAAATAAATATGATAGACATTAATGAAATGAGGTTAATCAGTAAATATATATTTAAATAAGGTTTCCAATACATCATAATTATATAAATACATCATCCACTTATTTTCACGTATATCCTTTCATGATCTATATTTTATCCTTGGGAAGAGGGAATTGAATAGGTTAATTCCCAAGTTCCCCACATTTACATAATGAAATATAATTTTTTTTAATATGTGCTTTATTTCCTTTAATTATAGTCTTCCTTTTTCCTCAGAAATCCTTTTCATTATTTCCTTCATTCCCACACATAAATCATTTACATGTTCTGTTAAAAAAATTTCTTGGGTTACTCTTTCCACACTTCACACATGTAAAAATTTGATCGTTATTTTTTACATGGTCTCTCCCACAAGAGGTCTTATCATTCTCCATCCTTATCTTCATTGGTGTACTCAAGATTTGTTAAAGGTATATATTATAAATCATATTTTAGGAAAACTGATCTGGCATAAACATTATATCCTTCACTCCTATAGACACATCATTTGGTTACTCATTTTCACCACCTTCTCATTCATGTTCTATGTTAACATGAATCCTTCGGGTTCTAGCCTTTTAATTAAAAAATAGTGGGATCAACAATAGTCATAGTGGGTAAAGTGCATAATTATATCTAATATATCTAAATCATGAAAACATACTTTTAAATCTAAAACACCTTAGGTTTAACCTTGAATATTCATTTTCTAAATCCTTCCAAATTTTTCATTAATGTTTGTAATGATAATATGGATAATCCTAATAATATCCCCCATGAGTGTCAAACTATCTGCGTAGTAAGGCCCACTTTCATGTACCACGTTACCTTGAGTCTGGCCTGGAACACCTTGTCGGAGTTGTTAATACTAGGTACATCTGTTCCAAGACCACATCCCCTAGTAGTATCTAGATAGAGATGTATTTCCATAAAGTCTCGCATAATATATACAACTCCAAAATTATAGGGTTTTCATCTATACTTATCATAAATACTATTATAGGGTTACCTACTATAACCCACATTTTCATAAATTTATTTACCGTTGTTCCTAAAAAACTTCTATTGATACCAACTATAGTGACCTATCCTAGATATCCTAGATCCAATGTCTGTTATCAATTACATAGGAATGATTACATGGAATCATTCCCCAAAAGAAAGACATGTAAAGTAGTTTTGGAAAACTAGATACATAAATAAGAATTATATAAATATGGATGCACTAATTATAAAATAGTTTTTTCCCTTATGAACAAATAAACAACATCAAGGATAACTCTAATACATTTTGTGTATTCATGTATATCTTTCATAGTACACTTCATCAATCCCAAGGGTAACAAATGTAATAAGGGTGATTTCAAATGCTTAGTAGGGGAAAAATATAGTAAAAGAAACAATAAATCAATGAGAATAGTCAATATAGAAAGGTAAATAAATGGAAATACATTCCATTATGATATTTAGATATGTAAATATTAATTTTGAAATGTATGGAGCTAAAACACATGAAATTAAACAATGAACTAAAATGAAATTTATCCATAGATATGTCGATGAAAAATATCATCGATGAATAATAAATGAAAGTACTATAAGGGAAATTCCTTCTTAATTATCGTCATGTCTATGTCACATGAGGACATATTACTATCATGAAATTTTGATATATGTTATAAAAATAAGTGTATAAACTCATTTTCTAAATAATTCTTCTCATGAGAACATTTTGTTACATCGAGGGGCTATATAATGTCTGAGATCCACCCATCGTTTCCAATCCAAATAATTCCTCATATTTAATAAAAATATCACTAATAATCATTATCAAATAACCATATTGAATGATGAATATAGATATAGTAATAATTCCCCAATTATTCAAATAATTTCCAATGTAGGAACCATATGTACAATGATATATAGTTTAGGAAATAATAATATCCAAGATAAATGACATAGATAATTAAGAGAAATTCAATTCTCAATGATCATATGATGATTAATATTTCTAGGGTAATTTCGTACTAAATCGAGGAAGTTAATTTTATTACTATCCTTCTAAAAATCAATAATAAATCATCCATTAGAAGAATAAGTATGGTATCAATACACCAAACCCAAGTAAAGTAAAATAGGGGTTGTTTTTATTGATGAAATAAAAGATTATATTTTGGAAATATTATTTTTGAAAATACCCTTTTCTTTCGAATATTATTTTAAAAATATTTTTTCTTTAAAACTAAATCTTTTAAACATTAAATATAGGATTCAAAAAAGTGATGGTGAAATGAATTCATACATGTTGTTCGTTGTAAAAAAATAATATTCCATTTTTATGTCAAAATGTTAGAAAATTCATCATTCATAAAGTGATAAGAAGATTAATTTGAAATACATTAGAAAAGGTCAATAAGGGTAAAATTTTCATTACAAAAAAATTTTAAAAACATTTTGAAATGTATTTAAAAAATAAATGTTTTTAGAAGAAACCGTGTTCTCTGACTAAGAGGGAAATAATGTCAGGTTTTCCGAAAACAAATTTACAAAACATTTTGAATACCATCGAATTTAATATTGGTAAAAATACATTAAAATACTCATGAATAATCAAGGAATGATAAAAGGTTTTGTTGAATAATTTTTTTATAATAACCTTGAATGAAAATACCATTCAAAGATCACTAAAGTTATTAATGAGTTTAATAATCATTAAACATTACAAAGTGTACCATACCACTTTGATACATCCTAAATAATAAAATATTGAAGGTATATATTTTAATTAAATTCATAGTATCATGAGACTAATGAGATTATTGATATAACATGGAAAGGTTTGTATATACACCATATAAGAGAGACTAGGTGCATAACAACAATCAAGCCTCAGTTGAATGTAATTTGATAATAAAATACCTTACAAATGAATCAAAAGAATACAAATTTATAATAATTAAATGAAACTTATAAATACTATGAATATAGATTAATTAATTATATAATATATCAAATTGAGAAGTCAGTACACCATATAATTGAAGTAGTGAATATGAAATTTATCTTAGGGATGTGAAAAGTGACATGGAAATCCTTACCTTTTGTTTACTTTCAGGTGAACGTATATTATCCTCTTGTATAATAAACTTTTGTTAATTTTTAGCTTTCTTAAGAAATGTTTTCGTGTTTATAATTACTTTTAATTAACTTCTTACCATGTTGGGTTCAACTACTTAAACAGTCATGTTTATGTCGTGTGTTTATGACCTCGTTCAGTTGTTGTGTCAAAACAGAAATTGTTGGTCAACTATGGTCAAAGGGTTCATTATATAAAATAACAAGAATAATAAACATGAAATAATTATCATATTTAAACATAAATTACCCTTTTAAAATAAATAATTAAATATTTCTAAATAATTATCAAATGTTACAATCATAGAGATGATAGGTCGTACAAACTCATGAGTTACATTACCATTTTCAAATGATCATTGTTGAAAGAAGGTAAGAAAATAAAATCTTTTACAAATGAAAATTATATAATAAATAATATATAATGTAAATATATATAATTATATATATAATTTTGTGATCTAAATGGAATGAAATCAAGTTGAGGAGGCGGTATTCCACCTATCCACGAACAACGTTATCTCATATAAAGTGTGTGAAAGGGTAATAAAGGAGTTAATATATATATATACATATTAATTGGAAAAATATAATTATGTCATTAATATATTAGTTATGTTTTTCATATTACATATGTTTAATTATAACTATTCATTTATACATTCCATGTATCGTGTGAACGAATCACATCGCTTTTAGGGGGTGATAGTCCTCACTTCCTCAAATGATGTTATCGTATTAATGTAAAATGGAATTTATAAAATATATGTATTATAAAATTTTTACAGAACTATAAAGTCATAATAAATATCAAATATAACATATATAAACAAATTCACAATCATAATGGCCACCATGAGAGGTGGTAAGGTGAAATTGAACAATCATCATTTCATGAGGCAATAGTACATCGTACACGAAAATTGTATGTTTGCTACAATTAGAAGAATGTGTTTATATGTGGAGGTAAAACCATTAGAATAAAAAAATCATATTATCTTTTTAATACTGGTTTTTTTTTTTTGAAAAAACATATCTTATGGGGTGGAGAATGGAAATTATATTAAAAATCATGAGAGAAGTTGTTACCTCTTAGTTGGGTAACTTCTTTTGGTCTGAACAAAAAGCATCCATGGATTTTTTTTCTAAAAAAATATAGTCATATTAATATAGGGGTGGATTTACGGAGACTATGTGGGTAGGTATTGGATGAACCTAAGTGGATTTAGATGTGTGAAGATGTTTAAGAGTTGTTGGAATTTTATAGGGATAGAAAAGGACTCACTTTGAATTTTTGGAAACATGTTTGGTGTGCATATGTTATTACCTAAAAAGGTAAATAAACCATAAAACCAAAATAATTTAAGGTTTTTGGACGAATTATGGACATCAAATGGGTGCTAAATATATGTCTAGGTCATTTGGTCCCTTTAGATAATGGTTTTGTCCTTAGTTAGGCTCAATTTAAAATTAATAATTGTAATTAATTTTATACAATTTCACTAATACTTTCTATAAAAAATGGTGGTCATATTAGAAATTAGAAATTATTCTGATAAAAAATATGGAATCCATTTTTTCAAATTCCAATCACAAATTCTACATACATTAAATTAAAAGTAATCCTACTGAGGGGATGACACTGCTGGTTTTAAAGGTAAAAACGTCTGAAAATTGTTATATTTTTTTCATCAATTTGAAATTTAAATTGATCAAAATCACATAAATTGCATTAATTTATAAAAATATTATCTAATAAAACTTCAAAACCCATCAAAAACATTACATAAACTTATAATTTACTTAGATTTTAATTTTGTTTTCAACTAAAACTCAGTGTTTTAAACTATTCATTAATGATGTGATGTCTTAGAAATATATCAAAAATTCACCCTAAACTAATTACTATGTATCTATTTTAATGAATAAAATTTTATAGACATATTAAATCAATTAAATTGGCATAATTAAGATTTAAAATGGTCTCTCTATTAAAATGCGGTTACATTGCCTTTTTAAAAATATATGTTTTGGGTATAAAATATGGTTTCTTATTTTCTTGTTCATATATTACCCAATATGGGAATATCCAAAATATTTTATTGAATATATAAAATATATATTTAATTAAAATAATTCACTAGTTATAGTAAATTATTTTTATTATGATAAGACTCCATTGGAAGTATAAAAATAATAATATTTATTTTTGTATCCAATTGGTTCTTGTTTTAATTTCGCATTAATTAGTAATGTAATAATTCATTTTATAATTATATAAACCATATATTTTCATAAGTCTTTTCATACTATTCATAATCTCTAATATAATGGTTACTTTAAATCCTATTATATTAAATTATAATATTTTAATAATACAATATTATTTTGTGAGACTCAGTCTTGTGTGTAACGAATACTATCAAGGAAGGTCACTCTTGTGTGTATTACAAGCTATCGAGAATAGTTTCTCTTGTGTGCAATTCAAGCTATCAAGGAAGTTCTCTCATGCATGTAGCATAATCCAAATCGATGTTTCATGCATTGAAATATATATAGAATATATTTCAAATATAAGATAAATTATAGATTATCAAGATATTACCTTACCTGTTTTGTGTCAGGTTTCATAGATGGTATCAAATACAAGGTTCATAATTATGTTTTTTGTGGTGTTAATATTTTGATCCAATTATTATTACCTTATAAAGGATTTTTTATACTATAAAACAACAATAGTATTTTTTTTGTAATATAAAAATTCAATAAAGGGATTTCTAAAAATGAATTACTGGTTTTTTTAAATAAATAAGATTTTAATATTATTAATGACAATATTATAAAATATAAATCATAATATATATCTTATGAAATTTAATGTAATTTTTTATAAGGGTTCAAAAACTGTTATTGTTAAAAACTAAGAATACATTACAAAATGTAGATTTTATTTTGAAAATTAAAATTCATACAATTATAAAATTATCTAGATAAAATGAATATTAATTTTTAAATAATTATGTTGAAATTATCCAATGGTAAAAAAATTTAAATATCTAAGATATTTTAGTTATTGGGTAACATTAAATACCTTAAAAATATACTATGTGTATTATTATCTCATCATGATCCAAAAGTGATATAAAAAATACTATAAAAGTTATCCACAAAAAAATATACATTTTATTATTTAAATAACGATGTTTTTAAGTTTTATATTAATTTATAAATCCATTATGAATCCTCCCAAACTATTAATATGTTTTATGTTTTTAAAATCTTTTCATTAAGATTATGAATGGCCTCCACATAAGTTGGGGAATTATTTTATTATGTTTGGACCTTTGACTTATACTGTAATTAAATCCACTCCCATTTGGAAGATTCCATGGTCAAATAAATTGTGATATTTTCTATGTTTTTATTTTATTATACAGAGTCAAAAACCTATGTTTTAGAAATGATAAATAAATACCCACTCATTTTTTATATAATCCTCAAAATATCTCATTTCTCTTCACCAAATACTAGAGGAGAAAGTCCTTAATATGATCTCACCACTTTGGTGTCCTATCAATGTGCCCCCATGTTTTTCAGAAGATCCTCCCAAGCATTTCGAGTCACAAACTCAAGTAAGGGATCCTCACCTTCTATACATTGTTCAAGTTTATTTACTATATTATGTATTCTATTTCCAATTCCTAATGTGTCTAAATGTCCGTACATGTCCCTATTACTTCAAACCTAATATAAAAATGATTAGATATTAATTCTCTAGAATTAACAAATTTTATGAATTTTTATGTGACACCATTATGCTACCAAAAGTTCCACATGATTTTCCATTCCAAAATAATTGTAGAGTTAATACCATACAAATTTACTATCACAAGGTTTCACTTTTATTCTCTAATAATTAATTGACATGGGAATCACATATATATATTCCACACTACATGATCATGTTATAAAATTTGATAATAAATTATTCTATTTTTTATGATCTACATTGCATACATAACAATGATAATGAAATGATTGTGGCCAGTATGCTCAGAACATTATAGATTTAGAATGAATTGTATAATGTTTAGTGTCATGATATGTCATGTTGGGACAAGGAGTGAACCTTATTCATTTATGTTACTTTTTCTATCAAGATTTCATGGTATATATCCTTGACCAATGTTTATGATGTTGGGTTTTAAGTTATTTTTGAATTTCCCAAGTTATGGTTATCATGATATATCATGCCTTATTATACATGTTACTTCTATTATACATTTATATGAATATATTATAACATATATTACATTATTCCATGATTATTCCCTCATTTTTATTTATAGATCACCCCATTATTCTATATTTCTTATGGTTATCTCATGCAGTTTTAAAATACATGGAATTTTAGAAGCTTGTTACAAATGTTTTCAATAATTTTGTTGTATCCCATGTTCAAGATGTTATTATATGTATCTAATTCTCATAAACACATTACATATTTATCTTCTGTGTTGTATTATTTTTAAGTCTATGTAATAAATCTTGTATTAATGTTAATTAAATAGTATGGTTGTTAAATATTGGTTTGTCCAAACCCTACCAAGGTAATATCCCAAATTCCCTCTAATAATCCTAAAAGCCTCACTTTCGGAAGGAATAAAATAAAGGAAGTGTTTTGGAATTAATCCAAATGATATACCAAGAAAAGTGGTTACATTATTCAATGACCACTTTTATTTCATTTTTTATCCACGACGTCAATTATTCAAAAAACTATCCAACATAAAAACATAATTATCCTCAATAAAATTCAATTTTTTATGTAATGGATATAACCTACACTAGAACATGATTCCATAAAATGCTATATGCAATCGTCATTCATGTCTACGTAGGACTATCGCCTCGCAAACTGACGTTGTTCATTATTATGTTACCATCATTAATGGTTAGAAATAATGATGTATTTAATGTTTTTATATGTTATATATGATATTTATATTGTATTTATACTTTTATAATAATTATATAAGACATGAATTTATGATTCCTACTTTGTGAGAATATGATAACATCGCTTCTAGACATGTGGTCTGTTGTATCCTCAATGTAATGTGATTCATTCATGTTATAGGTGGAATGTATTAAAGATGTATAAAATAAGCATATGTGACATATATGAAAAATATATGAATATTTAATGATAATAATATTATATATAATATATCAGTTACTTTTTAAATATAACAAATAAATGAATGTAGTGTTCATGTGTACAAACAGTCTACCATCTCGATGAATGGTGAATTTCATTCATTAAAACATAAAAATGTGGATTAATTTATATAAATATATATATAATAAATATAATATTTACCTCATGATTTACTTTATAGATATTATGAAATCATGATCTCTAAAATATCAACGAAAATAACACATCAAAAGAAACTCGAATAAATAGGAAATTATATCCTAAAATAGTGAAAATAGTGGATAATTAATCACAAGCATGAAATAAGATAGTATTAAAAGATTATATAAGAAATTATAAATACAAATATGGTTCTAATATAATTTAAAAAAAACTTCTAAAACCATTATACACTATGTTAAAAGATGATCATCCAAAAGGGAATGCATGGTAAGGGATTTCCTCGCAATTTATATTCTATTTGGACTTAATTATTATTATACCCCAAATATCATTTATATGAAGTATATACAACACTTTTATATAAAATATAATGAATAATTAATTATTAGTTTTATTTTATGTTTAAATTATAATTATTTCATTTAAGTGGGTTTGAATAAAAAGTAACCAACTTATAAATAATTTCATAACCCAATTCGTTTTAATTGGGTTATATTATATCATCATTATCATTAACATTCTAAGATTATGTGTGTAATCACATTTTAATATATATTATTTTATATCATCATTTTTATGTGTATTTACATGTGATACAAACAATATATTCATTGATTTATTCTAATTTCAATGTTATTTTATTTTCAAGATTTTACTTCCAAATATTATTTTAATTGTGGTTGTTTACATTTTATTTACCATTAAGAGAAATTATATGGACATTTCTTAACAAAAAATTTAATTTTTTATCCTCTAGATAATTATGGTATTTATCAATTTATTTTACCATTTTATCTCTTTGGTATATAAAATTATTTAAAAATTTATTTGTGAAAACCTGACACCATTTCTCTCTTCGTCCTGATATCAATTTTTTCTCGAAACCATGATTTTTTATATTGATTTCAAAGATTATTTTAACCTTTTAAAAATTATTTACTAAAAGAATTAACCATTTTTTATTTTACAAGTTTTTTTAGTGGAATATTCTTGTCAATGACTAAATAAGTAACATTTCTAAAAAAAAATCAATGAAAAAGGAATGTTCATTTACCTTGTAAAACATGGAAAAACATTCTCGCAATATTTTATTTGAGGCTTTTGTTGAAATATTTCAATGATTTTTTTAAATAAAAAATTTTTAAAGGGGATTTTAAATGAAATGTTATTTCCAAATTTTTTTCAAAAGTAAAAGTATTTTTTACCCATGAATGTTTTAAAGATCTTTTTATGGCTTTCCTAATCATCAATGAAAATAATTATATATCCTTACTTCACTTGGGATTTTTTTTTGATAACATCATTATTTATTTTGTGAATAGATAATTATTATTTTAACTTTGAATATAATTGAAATTCACTTCCTTGAATCCTTCTTATAGTATTTCACTTCCCCGTGAATATATCACTTTCATGTGATCGTTGAACATTAAATTTCCCCAAAACAACCATATCATTAATCATGGATATTATTTTTTTTAAATTGTATACAATTTTTTAAATAAAATTTTTATAGTGAATGTAATTTGAATTACTTGGGAAATATTTCTAAATATATATCTTTTCCTCAACAAGTATATTTAATTATAAGTCATTTTGTGTTTAAATTGAATCGATTATATGATATATGATCATTTCTATGGACATTCACTAAACACAAATACAAAATTTAAATATTTCCTCGATTTGAAACTATAGAAATAGTCCCAAAATTCATGGATATATGATAAAGACATTTTTTATGGAAATATGGCATCCATAGTGGTTTCAGTTGGTTGTAAGCTATATTTATAGTTTCAACCATGTTAAGAGGTGGCAATATACAGAGATTAAATAGAATAAATTTTTGGATATAGTCACTATTTAAACTGTGGAAATTTGTGGCTATAGACATAGTTTAAACTATTGAAATTGGGGGTTATAGACACTCTTTAAATAGTGGAAATGTGTGTCTATATACATGGTTTTAAATCATTGAATTTTTCATCAATGTTCATAGTTTAAAATCATGTCCTTAAGTGTCTATAGACATAGTTTGAAACCATGGAAATAGCCTTAAAAATAATTGTTTCTAACAATGATTGATCATTCAACCTCTTCGGTATTGTTTCAGAAAATTTACCAATACACTAAACTCTACTCAGTGTGTATGAATATATTTATATATATACATATAAATATATATATAATTAAATATATGTATAAGTATTTATCATTTAAAGAAACCAATTTCCATAGATTAAACTATGGTCATATACACTTATTTATATGGTCTCAAACTGTGGTCTTAGGTGGATATTGGAACGATTTGAAACCATAGAGGTAGTTTTCTAAGGACATGGTTTTAACCTAGGGTATAGTAACCATTTAAATGGTGGAAATAGAAGGTTTTTCCATCGTTTAATCAATGGAAATAGCTGGAAATGTCCACAGTTAAATCCATGAAATTAGGTGCCAATTTTCAAGATTTAAGACATGGCCTTAGGTGGTTATGGCCATGGTTTACTAAACCATTTTTGTAACCATATCCCTCCAATTTCCCATATTTTTTTTTGTGTTCTTGTGAAACCTACCAACATGGTTTTATATAATCATGTCTATGGGAAACCTACTACCACATTTTTCTAAAATATGGTAATTGGAGTGTGTTCATAGGATCATTTTCTACTAGTGACATGGGATAGGGAATGTATAATACAATCCATTTGATGCATCGATGGACTAATGGGATGAATTAGATGGATATCATAAGATAATGGTTTTTCTCTGATTATTTTTAATACAATTTAGAGGATAGATCTTAATGGTAAAGGTATCATGTTCATGGGAAACAAGAAATCTAATAATTAAGCATTGTATTTATTGGGAATTCATTTATTATTGGTATAAATTTCATTTTTTCTTGGAATTAACTATGCATGAATTTTTATTCTTAGTTTATTGATGTAAAAGAATACATTTTCAATTTTTTACATTTATGTATTAGTTATTCCCTATAAATTTATTTTAAATAGAATGTGTGTTTAGTTATTTAACTTTCCATAATGATTATGCACTCTCTCTCAATTTATTGTTCATATGGCATGTGTGTTCAATTAATCACCTTTTTACATTTATTATTTACATTGATTCATTAGTTTTTCTACTATACATAACGATGACTAAGAATTTGATCTAACCATTATTTTTTTTACATTACCTTGGGATCCAAGAGATTTACCAAAAAATATATTCATGTATATACAAATTATGAACAAATTTATCCTTGAAAAAAAATATTTTGGTCATTATTGACTTCATATGTGATACAACAGTCATGAATATATCTTATTTACCCTGAAAACTAAACTAATAAGTCCTTTGGGATACATTTCTTGGTCATAATGACAATTTAATGGTAGTAGACACCATATTTGGGCTTACATATGATGGATGGTTAGAGTTATTATCAATGTAATTTTAGTAGAAACTATGGGAACTAGATTTAAGAAAATATATATTAGGGAACATAAACCTAGGATAGAATTTGAGTACTATCATATAAGAACATATGTATTAATTAACATAAGAGTAATGGATTATATCACTATATTATGATATTATGGCTGATCATAGTTACTAAGTCACAATCACATCTATTTAGATTTTTTGTTATGGTAGTATAATATTATTAAAGATATATTCGATGAAATTTATGGCTATAAAACCCATTAGTTTAGTAAATGTTTTATTATAATATATATTTTTTATATTTTATTGACATGATTTTAAAGGTATTTATAAAATTTAAGATTTATATATTAATATGATTATTATTCATTGTAAATAATATTTTGTATTAAAACCCCTAGTAAAAAAGATTACTAAATAATTAATTTCATTTCTAGGATGTCCATAAAACTTTTGAAAAACATTATAGAAATTATATAAATGGTTTTTTTAAAAAAAACCTATATTTAGGGTGAAAACTCATCATATCTGGAAAGATCATAGGACTTGATCCCATTGACATAAGATAATGGTTGTGAGCCTACCACTAGTCCACGTGATGTCATGGTTAATATATCATTGCATTATCTAAAAAATTAGAAAAAATATTAATGATAAACTCGTAGTATAAATTTTTTAAGAGGTTAATGTATTAAACACATTGGTTTTGGAAACTATATAGATAAATTTATTAAAACTTTTATCCCATTCGTGAATCATATAATCTACTAAAAGTGAATTTTAGTGCTTTAGGCATAAAAACATTCATTCTTTGGTTTTATTTTAATATTATAAGGGATTAATTAGATTCTTATCAAATCTAGACTAAAATATGATATTGTTCTTATGAAATAAAAATATATCTTTAATGTCTATTTCCTTATATTCTTATGAAATAATATAATTACTCATAATTTATAAATGGGTATTAAAGAAATATCTTACTATATTCATTTGTGTTGAACTAGTAGTCTTTTAAATTGGAATATATTTATGGCTTGAGGACCTCAACATTCCATTTTGTATTCACATGATTTTGATAAATTACTGTAATCACTCCCTGTAATTATTTACTCTTTTCTTATGAATCCATATATTCACTTTTTGCTAACGTTATCCTAAAAAGAAACCTAGTTTTTTATTATTCCATATAGCCATAGTAGTTCTTATTCTTTCTTATTAAAAGGATATTTTATAAAATCATTTTTTATGTGGGTTTTTGAATAGGATAATTTTCAAATATGAAGCCCTAAATTACTTACATCAAGTTTAAATTGTGAGGATGTGATTTAATTAAGGTGGGGAGAATGTAACAGCCCACAATTCAAATTCAATAACATTGTATTTGATATTGTGTATGAAACGCAACACCGTGTGTTGAAGGGTATAAAAAATAATTATAATTTTAAATATATTCATTATTTAAATAAAATAAATACATTTTATATCTTTATATTCAATTAATACTGATCTATATTATGTTACTCAGAACAATGCATTTCTTTGATAAATTGCATTACACATAAGACCAAATTTTACTGAATACTATTAATATTATTATTAAATATAAAAAGATATAATAGTGTTTAAAATGAAGGTTATTAATAAAATAAACTAAATTATGAAAATATATGGTTTACCTGAATATAAAATGAATTCATTCGTAATCAATTTATTAGACATGACAAACTCAACAATTGAATATAAAGGAATTGTTTGTATAAAAAACTATTTTCATTCTCCCAAAAGATTTTTGTCTTAATAAGTTAAATTAATAAATATTAATGAATTATATTAATGAAATATATGTGATATATGTTAAATAAAATAATTTGGACATTAATTCAATAGATTTTATAGGCATAAGAAAAGAAAATAACAAATTTTATTCAAAAAAAATTATATTTCTAAAAGTTATTCTGCTGCCTTTTAGTGAAGAACCTATTTGAAAACTAAATTTTGAAACTTTTATAAATAATATTTTTCAAAAAACCAGAATTTTAAATATAGGTATTTAAAAATTATATTAGGGAAATTTTGTATAGTTTTCTTCTAATTTTTAATTTTTGGATTAATAATGATAAATACTGAGTTTTAATTGATAATTTCTTTTTAATCGATTTTTATATAGTTAAGATATATTTTATATAAGTATTAAAGTTTAATTATATTAATTAAATTTATTTTAATAAAATATAGTGTATTGGAATCAATTTTACATTGATATTGGATATTAAAACATTTTAAACTTTTGAACATTTTTACATTAAAACTCTTTTTCTTATCCCATATATGATATTTATATTAAATCAATTTCATACAAGTATGTAATATTAATTTTTATGAATAGTTTAAATATTTTAAATTGTAATAATTTATAATTTCTAGTAAGTTAAAAGAATTTTTTTCTGAACAATATTAGTGAAATAAATTAAAATTAATTATAGTGATTGAGTAAAAACTAGCTTAATAAGGGACAAACCTTAATATTAAGGGCCAAAATGAATGATAAACATATTTATACCTATTTTATTGACATATTTGGAGTATATAACCAATTTTGAATGTTTTTATTCACTATTTTAGGTACATTATGTAACAAATACATCCCAATAGCGTCTACATTTTTTTATTTAATAGAATGTTACTCCTCCTCCACTATAAAAGGGATCTCAACCACATCACATATACACACATATCAATCCCCTTGGATCATCCAAAATCAACCCAAATAGTCTAAAACATTCCATCCCCTTGTAATAAAATCATTTTTTTGGTCATTAATAAAACCGAAAAATGATTTTGGTATAAACAAAAATGGCGAACCCGAAAAAGATGTAACATTCTTCAACAATACCTTTTGTTTTAATTTATTATACACCCCTTAAATACATCTTGTATATTTCCTATATAAATTAATATATATTAAAAATAAACTATAATTTTTTTATTTCAATCTTATGAACTACACTCACTCACATTTCCATCCAATGTGATATAGAGTCATCATTCTTGTGCACGGAGGACTATCGCCTCGCAAAACTATGTCATTCGTTCATCTGTTACCAACTTGCAGGTTTGATAATAATGGTGTATTTATAGTTTATATTTTTTTTATATTATATTTATAATTTATTTATTATTTTTTAATTATTATATAATAAATACCTTCATGATTTCATTTTTTTGGGGAATACGAAAACATCGTTTGAGGACAGGTGGACTACCACTTCCTCAAAGCTATGTGGTTCCATCACGTTATACATGGAATGTAATCTGGATGGTTTAAAAAACATATTTCACATATATGCCATAAATATTATACCTTAATGTTAATATAAATATATATCACTTACTTTTTAAATATTAAAAACAAATGGAAGTATCATTCATGAGTTCGAAGGACTTATCATATCCCTGAAAGGTGCATTTGATTTACTATCTCAAAAAATTAGGTATTATGGTAAATAAATATATATTGAATATATATAATATTTAAATATTGGTTCATATTTTTCATATGATTAAATAATTTTCTATGCAATTGAAAAAAAAAATAAGTTAAAACATACTTGAATAACAAGGCTACTAACACCCGTAATAGTGAAAATAATGAATGATTGTTATCCAACGGGTAATAAGATATTAGAACAAGACCATATATTATTTTTCAAATATTAAAATGGTTCTTTTATAAGTTAATAACATTTATAAATCCATTATACATGAGGTTAAAGGATATTCTCCACAAAGGAAACTGATGGTATGTGATTTCATCTCATTTTACATTTCTTTATGAAATAATTGTTATAATGCACCTAATTTATTTTTTTATGGAGTTTATACTTCCATTTTATATTTATTAACATGTATAATTCATTTTTAATTTTTATGTTTAATTTTCCATTTGAAATATTTAATTTATTTTTAGGTTAATTAAATGGTACCAAGTGGTAAAGTGTAAAAACCCAGTATTTCACTCATGTATGGATCCTATAATTTTCAGTTTAAATAATTAGATGGGACCTAATATAGATTCATAAATATTTATAAAGGTATATGGGGGTTTCTGTGTCTTGTTTAGATCTTGGAACACCTCTTTTGGGAAAACAGGCCTAGATGCACGGTTTGTGTACGGTTTGCACATGGTTTGCCTAACCATGCCGATTGTGTTTTTCCAGACAGCACCACCTCACAAATGTGGCGCATGGTCATGCAGCTTAACAATGAAAACACCCCTTTTTCCCACATACGGTGAGAACCATCTCCCACGGTTTGTGTACGGTTTGAAAAACTGTGCAGTCAAACCGTGTGCATGCTAAAAACTGGTCTAAAATGTCCAAATGCCATTATTGATCAATTAATTCTCCCCTTTCCTCCCTAATCAAATTTTATGAGGGATTTACCTCATTATCTCTAATTTTGGAGAATTTTGAAGTTCCAAACAAGTAATCAAGATATATTCTTCTTCCAGCATCCGATCGAGATTTCGTTCGTCACGGTGGATGTGTTATGGTAAGTACTTGAGTCTTCTTTAGTCGTTATTCTTATCTTTATCTCTCGACATAGATATCCCCATATGAGTGTTTCTCACCTCTTCATAGATCTACTCCGACATGAGGAAAATCAAGGGCTGATACCGGAGAAGAAGGATCACACAACCCTTAGGTGGGTGGTCTATAACTCATTCCTAGAGTTTGTTGTTTTTTGAATGTTGGTGTGGGGAATACATGTTTCTTTGGAAACTATTTCATAAATTATCATGGAATTATTATACTTATTAGAATCGTATGATTATGATCCTTTATAGTAGGTGATTATTTGTTAGTGGTTACACCCACAACACAATCTGCCTCATGTCGAAGATTATGCCATTATTTGGTTTTGAGAGTTTTGATGCATTTGAGTCGTCATTCGGGTGTGCTTTAGATTGAACATTATAAACATTAGACATGTTTAAATAAATGTATTCTTATTAATAATAATTGAATAATGTCATCTACCATGTATTCTCCCCACTAGAACCGCCTATGTTAAGTTCTTATGAATGTTTATTAAATATGAAACGTGAAATGTGAAATGGAAAGTATAATAAGGATAAAACTTGGCCGTATTAAAATAGATTGAATAAAGGTGACTTTTATTTATCACCCATTTATATGATGATTACAAGTAGAGGATTGAACCTCAATAAGTTATTTTGCCATAATTATTATAAAAACACAATTAAATGGTTGCAATAGAACTTGGCCTATCCATACTAATGAAAGACAAGGCTTGGACATATGTTTTCTACTCTACATGACCTATTGCAATTAATAGAAGGAAAGACATAAACCAAATAAATTATTACATGATTATAATATCAAATAAGAATGGACTAACTCAAAATATTCTTGGATTCTGATAATAGATTACCTTTGGTCCCAGGAACCCCATTCCAATTCAAGGATATAGTTTGTTTAGGTTAATACCCACCTAGACTTTGGTTCTTTTCTATTCATTGGATTCCTAGTATACTACTATTGGGTCTCATTATTTATTATATGATACCTTAGATTCACTCCTTGTATCAAACATTGACTAGTAGGGGCCTTGGTGAAATCCCATTCGTCCCTTGTCTTGGATTAGCCTTGTTTTACCTTGGACGATCACCTTAGACATGGTCAGAGAATTATTGGGGAATGCCTTGGATGACGCTCCTTGCATTACACTCATCCCCCTTATCTAGACTCAGATACTACTGAGTTGGATTTCCATGAGTTCACATTACCTTGGTTTTTACCCTGGAACTCCCTCACTAGATATCATTATTTGGTTGCCTTGTTAAGTCTTGGGACCTTCACTGGTTACTCAATCACGAGGTGATGTTTGGGATGGAAATGCCTCATGTTACCTATTAACATTAAATGATAATTGATAAGTTAATGAACTGGTTATATGTTTAGGCACAAGACAAGGGCTAAATAAGGTACTTGGGCTTTTAGTTATTGTGTACTGATTTATTAACTTTGCATATATGAATGAACACTGATATATTCCATTTCACGGGCTGGATGTTATAGACACCATTAGAGGTGGACCACTAATATTTATCTCACACTCTCTCTGCATGTCATTTGGTATATGTAGTAGATTTCATGGTTGCATTTATTGACAATGGGAAGAATGTATCATCCAATACTTGATTGTTTGCTTATAGGATGGATCTTGATAGCATAAGACCAAGTAAGAACTCAGGATGCTTGGAGTATACTTTGTTTTCACTTACCTTGTGGAACATTTTATGCTTATTGTTTCATATCCGTGACTTCAAGTTTTCTAGTGAAATGTCATTACAATATTATTGTTCCATCTAATATAGTTATTGTTATTCTTGTTAATCTATTACATCAGCTTTCATCCGCTATTTATTTATATTGCTTCTGATGTTTACTATTCATCTATATCACTTCCGATGTGCTGCCCTCTGCTAATTGGTGCATAGTACTTTCACTGACACACCCTCTGTCGTCACTACTACTCAGCGGCCTCTAGTGTTTTGGAGGATGTGTTTGAGGCTATGTGGCCCACCGGGCTCGAGGAACGATTTAGTGGCATCTGGGTTCGGGTCATCCGAAAGTGGTATCAAAGGTGGTTTCTTTTCTTTCTTGACTATTTAGAGACAATAGAATAGAGAATATGAATTATTTGTACTTGGCCATAAGCTAAGCTTGTGCGTTGTGAACCCATGTTAAGGGTAAAATCAATGTTACCCATGATGTAATTATTGATCTATTTATTTCCTATTACAGTTGATATTATTTCACTGTTGGGTGACTCACATATTGTGTGGTGTTTTAGATTATTAATCATTGGGAATTTATTTCATCCTTGTTTTGATGATATGAGGGAAAGAAGTATTACAACATGAATCATTATAGGCACCAAGAATTCACTTTTCATGCATATTTCTATTCCTTATAGGTGCATTTCGCTACATTCCATTACTTGATATGCTTGTTATTGTTGAGTGAAGTTGTGATAGATGCTTGTACTTATATTACTTTGGCTTTTTTGAGTGATTGATTGTCTCAATTCACGAGGTTTATGGGATCTAATGGGTTGGAATGAGTAATTTACTAATTCAAGCCATTATGCTATAATTAAATGGGTGTCTCTTTTAATGATAGGTGTTTAGGAACTGATTCTTTGGAAATTACTATTCATTATAAAGTGAATCCTTAAATGAAAAAGTAATTGGTTTCAAATCCTTATCCAACCATGCCATTTAATGAAAGGTAAACGAGTGAACCTAGGAATTAACTACAAAAAGACAAGAAACTTATACTTGATCACTTGCTGATACCTAGTACTCAAAGTAGTTAGTTTGGTTAGAATTCTTGGGGCAGTTAGTTTTCATATGATCACAACCATTAGTGATTCTACCTCATTGATTCTATTCTTGTTCTAAGGTGTGTTCTTTGAATATGTAGACCAATGCTGCCACAACATACTCATGTCATTTTCTAGGAGGGTGGTGACAACCATTTTCCAAACATGGTGGGCCCTGAGCCGCCAGTCTTACTTCCAATAGTTCCATATGAGGCACCTCCGGATGTACATAATTTGGGCATTGATTCCCATTTCCATGAGAGATTATTACATATGATGCAGTCCATGACTGGTGATCCACAGGTTTCACCTACTATGGTTTATCTAACATGCAAGCTCCAACAGAAACATCCTCTTACCTTTTCAAGGGATGGGAGATATCCGTATTCTGAGTCTTTTCTAGAGGCCATGTTCTCTATCATTGAGCATCTAGAAAGACCACCAGAGTAGAGAGTCTATATTTCTACATACATGAATCAAGATTTATCCAAGTATTGGTAGGATGTTGTTACCCGGGCTAGACTTCATCAAGGTATATTACGGGTTTACTTCCAAACTACCTTCTATGATTAGTTTTTTTCTCAGTCACTGAGAGATAAGAAAGAAAGAGAGTTCAGTCATCTCGAGTATGGTTCTATGTCAGTAATAAATTATTCAGCAAGTTTCACTAATTTAATGTTATTTTTACCGGTTCTAGTTAGTGATGAGGTTTCACATGATAGAAATTTTGAGGATGGGATCTAGTATTCCATCTGAACTTAGGTGAATGCCTTTATCCTTCCTACATTCCCTACAATAGTTGATTCGTCCCTTATTACTGAGAAAACCCTATGGGATGGAGTGGGTATCAGGTTTAAATTATTATTGTCGTGACATGCCAGCAGTTCTTCCAGTGGAAAGAAGTGTTCCTTCAAGGTTTATTATCAAGGAAGTGGTAGCTAGAGTGTCTAGTTTGATAGCTCGGTAGTGTGTCATCAGTGTGGAAAACTAGGGCATAAAAAGCCTCAGTTTGATAGATACCCTATGGAGTGTCGGGATTGTGGCTATATTAGTCATCATCATTTCTTCTGTAAGGCCTTTCAACCAACATCTAGTTGAAAAGGATCAGCTTCAGCTCCACAATAAAGAGAGAGTTATTTTGTGATTCTTCATGTGAGGAGTTGGAGTAGCACCAGTAAGTGTGGAAGAGGGGGAGTTCATGGTTGTGGTTGTCTGATCCCTAATCACCAGAAGCACCAGCGGAGCAGTCATGATCATGGTAGCCCATCTATTGCACTGGTCCATGGAGCAGGTTAGTTTCATTCTTTACAACCGATACACGAGGATCAGGCTGTATGACCATCTACATTACGAGGTACTATTCTAGTATCCACTATTATTGTCTCTTCTTTGTTTGATTCTAGTGCATCAATATCTTTTATTTCAATATCTACCATGTAATTTCATGGGCAGGAGACACAATATCACTATAGTGTAGTGACCCTTAATACACTATTGGTAATACAGACAGAGGGAATACAATAGTGTAGGGACTCTCCCCTTGAGTTTGGAAGTTACCCTTTCTTGTGTAATCTCCTTGTTCTCATGATGAAGCGCTTCAATGTCATTCTCAAGATGGAATGGTTAGTTATCTATCATTTTATTGTAGACTGTTATCGCCAAAGGTATTCTTTTACATCACCATAAGGCAATAGTTATCTTTTCAAAGGTGAGTGGGATGTTCATGCTGGGAGAGTGTGACCGAAGCATCATGTGATAGGTGGAGTGACCACCCATATTGAAAATCATTTCATGGAGGATCATGGATTTCTTCAAACTAATTTTCCTCCAGCAGTTTATCATTTCATGAAATTATTCCCTAATGAATTTTCTTGATTACCTCCTAAGAGAGAGGTAGAGTTTGCAAATGAGCTTGTTCCAAGAGCTTCTCTAGTGTCCATTCCTCCATACAAGATGGAACCTACTGAACTTCAGGATCTCCTGCAGTAAATAGAGGACAGGGAGGACAATGGATCTATACTGGCTAGTACATACTCTTGGGGTTTACACGTGCTTTTCTCTAATAAGGCAGATGGTACTCTACATTTATGAATGGATTAAAGAAGTTTGAACTAGATAATGGATAAGAGTTGGTATCCACTTCCTCAAATATATGATCTCTTTGACCAACTCTAAGGAGAAAAGGTTTTCTCTATGATTGACCTGAGATCGGGTTATCATCTGGTGCGAGTCGGACCATCAATCATACCTCATACAAATTTCCGTAGCAGGTATGGTTTATATGAGTATATTGTTATGTAGTTCAGTCTTATGAATGCTCTTAATATTTTCATGGATTTGATGAAAAGGTTTTTCCATCCATACTTGGACTCTTTTTTCATGGTCATTGTGGATGACATCATGGTGTATTCTCACAAACGTAACGACCTTTCCGAACATATTGAGATCGTTTTGAGTACAGATAGAGTGAATCAACTTTATGCCCAGAATGCTAAACTCATATTCTGGATTGACAAGGTCCACATCCTATGTCATATTATTTAATAATCATAAGTATCTTTTGACCCTTAAATTGTTAGTGTTGTAGTCTCTTGGGAGTATCCTAAGAACGTGTTTGACATCAAGATTTTCTTAGGGATCACTGGATATTACATGTGTTTCAAACCAGACCTTTATTATCATTCAAACCCTTTAAATGGTCTTAAATGTAATGGTGTCAATTTAACATGGTCTAAAGCATGTGAGAATTCTATTCAGGAGCTAAAAGGGAGGCTTGTATCAGAACCTATAATGATTCTTTTAGAACCAGGTAAAGGTTATATCATCTTCTGTGATGAATCAAGAATTATCCTAGGATCATTGTTGATTCATGAAGACAAATCCTTTGAGTAAAAATCTCATCATTTTAGGCCATAAGACAAACGCATGACCTCGAGTTAGTAGTAGTTGTCCATGCCTTACATTTCTGGAGATATTATCTTTTGGGTGAGTTCTTTGTGGTGTATACAAATAAAAATTCCCTCAAGTATATATTTTATCAACTTGAATTGGAACTCTGATAGTGAATATGGTTTTACTATCTACAATCCATTGATTTTGAGCATGCTTGTTTTCCTAGAAAAGGCAATGTTGTTGCAAATGCATTGAGTCAAAAAAATCAAATGCAGGATGTAAATTAAGCAAGTGATGAATGGATGTTAATGGACCTCTTTTCTAAAATTCATATGGAGTTTCAAAAACTTCATGAGAAATCATACCTCTCGGCCATAATAGTTACCAATTCCCTCAATGATAAGGTGAAGTGTAGGCAGTTTTTAGATCCTTAAGGTTTAGTTCTCTGTGAGAGTATGTCTGGAGATAACCCACTTACGGATTGGCTTGTGGATAGAGATGGCATCCTGCATCTGTGTGGATGTATATGGGTTCATGTACACGTGAGAGAGGAGTTTATGAAATCATCCCATGCTTCTCAGTAGGTAGATCATCCAAGAATCTCGAAGATGTATCGAGATATGTGATGCCATTTTTGGTGTCCTAGAATGAAATGTCAGATTTCATGCTTCATCACTAGGTGTTCCACCTGTAAGCAGGTGACAGGGGAACACCATAGACCAATAGGTTTTTTATAGCCACTTCATGCCCCGTAATGGAAATCTGAAGATGTTTCTAAATATTTTTTAGTCTGCTAACCTAGGTCTTTGGGGGCAGTGATGCTATCTGGGAAGTCATTGACTGACTAATGAAATTGTCCCACTTAATTCCAATATGGAATAATTTCTCAGTTTATGAATAGGTAATAATGTTATTCAGTGTGATCATACGAATACATGGGGTTCCACATACATTCATTTTAGATAGAGATTCTCATTTACCTTCATGGTTCTGGTTGGGATTATAGAATGTTATGGGGACTCAGGTGCTTCTGATCACAACTTTTCACCATCAAACCTATGGAAAATTAGAACAGACAATACAGGTTTTAGGGGATATTCTCCGATCATTAATCCTTGATTTATTTCGTTCTTGAGAGATACATATTCCTCTTGTAGATTTCGCATATAATAACAAATTTTAGGTGATGATGTAGACGGATCCTTTTGAAGCCTTATTTGGTAGGCCATGTCATTCGCCTTCGTGCTGGGTAGAGGATGGTGAGGGAGCCAAAGTAGGTTCTCATCTTGTTTTGGAGACCTCATAAAAATTTTAGCAGATCATAAATTGTTTAACTAATGCCGATACTAGATTGAAATATTATGTTGATCACCTTCAATGACATCATGATTTTGAGGTTGGGGATTTTGTGTTTCTTCAGGTATCACCTAGGCTAGGACATAGATGGTAACGAAAGTAGGTAAAGCTGTCACCTCGTTACGTTGGGCCAGTAGCTAATTAGTTGTTACTAACTCTGAGGAAATGTTCCATGAACAACGTATTTCATGTCTCATAGCTTCACCAATATCATACTGATCCATATCATACATTTTATTCTGAAAAAGTTCAGTTAGATGTCGATGATACCTTTGAGTATTATCTAGTATGTATCATTGACCGAAGTACAAAGGCTCACAGAGGCAACCTTTTCCATCTCATACGGGTGAATTGGAAGCACAACTCAATACATGATGATACATGGGAGAGGGAAGTCGATGTACGTGCATAGTGGCCAGATCTATTCTAAGAAAGTGTTTCTTTACACTTGGAAGGAGAACTCAGGTTGAGTTATTTTAAGGGGGGAAGACTTTAAGAACCTAGTTTTTTACTCTGGTATGGATCCTTTAATTTTCATTCTAAATATTTACTTTGGAACTAATATAGTTTACTAATGAGTTAGCAAGGGTTCTGGCAGTGTTCGGGGGCTATTTGGAGGTCGAAACACATCTTTTATGAAAACAGGCCAAGACACATGGATGGAAAACTATTAGTGCATGGTTTTCCTAACTGTATAGATTGTGATTTTTTAGATAGTGGCACATCACATGGTTGGAACATGGCCGTATTTCCTAACCATACAAACACACCATTTTCTAGGTTCAGATAGAACCATCTCACACAGTTTGAAAAATCGTGCGGACAAACTGTGCACGGGATAAAAACCTTTGTAAAATGTCCAAAACACCAGTAATGATATATTAATCCCCCTTTCTCTCTAATCTGATTTTATGTAGGATTGACCTAGTTCTCTCTCATTTTGGATAATTTTGATGTTCCAAACATGGAATCATGAGATCTTCATCATATGGCATCCGATTAAGCGTTCGTTCGTCATGTTTGATGTGAAATGCTAAGTACTCGAGTCTTCTTGGTTTGTTCTTCTTATCTTTCTCTCTCAACCTATATATCGCCATTTGAGTGCTTTTTAACTTTTCGTAGATCTACTCTGATCTGAGGATAATTAAGGGCCGGTACCAGAGGAGAAGGATCGTATAATCGTAAGGTGGGTGGTTTATAACTCATCCCTTATGTTCACTATTTTTGGAATGTTCATGTGGGGCCCAGTTGTTTAATTGGAAACCGCTTCATTTATTAACATGCCATGATTATAATTTTTAGAATCATATGGTTATTCAACTTTCAAATATGTGATTATTTGATACTGGTTACACGTGCAACTCAATCTGCCTCATTTCGAAGGTAATGACATAATAGGGTTTTCAATGTTTTGAAACGTTTGAGCCTCCGTTCAGGTGTGCTTTAGAATTACCTTTCTAAAGGTGAGTATTATTATCAAAAATGGCTTATTAATACTGAATATTTCATTATATAACTTACCATGTATGATCATCACTTGACCTGCCTATGGTAAGTGCATACAAATGTTTTTTTAATGTGAAATATGAAATGTGAAACGACAATAATACATATGATATAACATGTTCTTATTAAAAGAGATTGAATAAAGGTTACATTTCCATAGAACCCCTTTCCATGTTGATGGAAGATATCAAATTGAACCTCAATAATTGATTATTCCTTAATGGCTAACTAATATATGATAAAATGGTTACAATGTTACATGGCCTATGCACACAGATGAAAGATAGGTCTTGGACCAATGGTTTTAAATCTACATGACCAATCCACACTAATGGAAGGAAATAAATGTACCAAATGAATTATTTCATGATTATGATATCAAATATGAATTTCCTAACTCGAGATCCGCTTGGATTCTGAGAGGAGAAGTCCTTGGGTCTCGGGAACCCCATTCAGATTCAAAGATATAGTTTTCTTAGGTTAATACCCACCTAGATTCTAGTTTGGGTATATTCATTTGATTCCTCGTATACTACTGTTGGGTCCCCTTCTTTTTTACAGGATACCTTGGATACACACTTTGGATCTAGAATTGACTGGTAGGCGCCATAGTGAAACACCATCGGGCCCAAATCATTGCTTATACCTATTTTACCTTGGTTGATCACCTTGGACTCGGTAGGCCCCTTATTGCGGAACGACATGGATTACACTCCTTTTATTACACTTTTACCCCTTATCAAGACTAAGATACTACTGAGCTAGCTTTCAGTGGGTTTACATTACCTTAGTTTTTAACCTGGAACTCCCTCACTGTATATCATTTTATGGTGTCCTTGTTATGTCTTGGGACCTTCACTACATATATTATCATGAGGTGATGTTAGTGTTGGATATTCCTCACATGAACTATTAACAATAAATGATAATATATTTATTAATGAACTAGTTACATGTTCAGGCAGAAGCTGAGGACTGAATCAGGTACTTGGTTATTTAGTTATTTTGCAATGCTTGATTTACTTTACATATATGCATGCACACTAATACATTCCATTTGATAGGACAGATGTTATAGACACTATTGGTGGTGTCCCACTAAAATGTATCTCACACCCTCTCCGAGTGACGTTTGGTACCATGGGTAGATTACCTGGTTATAGGTATTGATAAATCAAAGCATGTAGCTTACAATACTTAGTTGTTTGCAGATAGGACAAGAATGATAGCAGATGGCCGAGTAGGATCTCATGATGCTTAGTGTATACTTTTTTTATTTTACTATTTGGAACATGTTATGATTATTGTATTTAATCCATGCTTTCCATTTTTTGTGTGATATGACATTACATCATTACTATTCTAGCTGATACAGTTATTGTTATTCTTATTTATCTATTGCATCAGTTTTCTTCCTCTATTTATTTATATTCCTTACACTATTTACAATTCATTTATATCTCTTCTGTTGTGCTACACTCTACTAATGATGGTGTATTCCTCCCACAGACACGCCCTAGGCCCTCACTACTAGTCTGCAGATTCGGGCATTCAGGAAGATGCAGTTGAGGCCTTGTGGCCCATAGGACCCAGGGCACCGTTATGTGGCATCCGGGTCTAGGTCGTCACAATGTGGTATCAAAGGTGCTTTATTTTCTTTCATGACTATTTTTATAAAATAGATTGGAAAATAGTAATGATTGGGACTTGGTTATAAGTCATGCTTAGGCGTGGAAAACCCATGTTCGGGGTAAAATCCATGCTACATATAATGCAATTGTTGATCTATTTTTTCCTATTGCAGTGGATATTATTACACCATTGGGTGAATCACTTTTTGTGTGGTGTTTTTGACTATTACTCTTTGGGAATTTATTTTCTCTCTAGCCTGATGATTGGAGGGAAAAGAGTATTTCAACATGAATCATCATAAGAACTTATAATTAACATGTCTTGCATATTTCTATGCCATATAACTGCATTTCACTGCTTTTCAGTGCTTTATATTCCTGTGATTCTTGAGTGATGTTTTGATAAATAAATGAACGCGTATTAATTTAGCTTCAATTGAGTGATTTTCTGTCTCAATTCATGAGGTGTATGGCCTCTCATTGTCTAGAATGAGTAATTTACCGAGATAATCCATTATGATATAAGTAAATTATTGTCGTTTTAGGTGATAGGTGTATGGGAACTAATTCATCAAAAATGACTATCCATTATAAAGTGAATCTTGAATTCAAAAATAAATTGGTTGCACATCCTTATCCCGCCTTTTCTTGTTATTAAAGGTAAATGAGTGAACCTAGGAATTAACTATAGAATGACATGAATCAAATGTTTGAGCACTTTCTGATACCTAGCCGTCTATATAGGTCGTTTGGGTAGTATGCCTTGTGTCATGAGTTTTCATATGATCCCTTCATTTAGTGATTCTACCTCCTTTATTTTATTCTTTTTTTAAGGTGTGTGCTATGAATTTTTAGAGCAATGCTGCCATGACATCCTCATGTTGTTCCCCATGAGGGTGGTGACGACCATGCTCTAGACATGGTGGGCCCTGAGCTTCCAGTCTTAATTATAGGACTACCACATGACGCACCGCCTGTTGTTCCTAATCTGGGAACCGATACCCAAGTGATTGATAGTTTCTTACGTATGATGTTTTCTATGATTGTTTCCCCATGGGTTTCACCTATGATGTATGATCTGAACCATGAGTTCAAACTGCATCATCCTCTTACTTTTTCAGGGGATCGCAGATCGCAAGCTGCTGAGTATTGGATATAGTACATGCTATATATCTTTGAGAATATGGAAACTCCTCCACGGTGTAGAGTCAGGATTTCTACATACATGCTTTGGGATTTGTCCAAGTGTTGGTGGGATGTCGTTACCCAGGTCGGACGTCATCTGGGCATGTTATGGATTGACTTCTAAATTTTCTTTTATTATCTTTTTTTTCATAGTCACTGAGAGCTATCAAATCTATAGAGATCAGGAATATATATTAGGGTTCAATTTCGGTTGTGGAATATTAATCATATTTCACTGATTTAGAGTGCTTTTCATCGCTTCTAGCGGGTGATGAGCTCTCACATGTTAGACGTTTTGAGGAGGGGCCACAGTATGCCATACAAACTCAGGTGACTGCCTTTTCCCTTCCTACATTCTCTGCAAAAGTTGATTAGACCCTTATTATTGAGCATAAATTGAGGGACATAGAGAGTATCAGGTTTAAAGGATAAATGTTGTAACATGCTAATAGTTCTTCCAGTGGTAGGAAACATTCACAAAACTTTTATCCTCAGGGAAGTGGTAGCTAGAGTATCCAGATTGATTGCTCTGTAGTGTGTCATCAGTATAGAAAACTAGGGCCTAAAAAGCCCTAGTTTGATAGAGACCCAACAGAGTGTCGGCCATGTGGCTATATGGGTCATCTTAAGCCCCTTTTGTAGGACCTTTCTACCAACCTCATGTTGAAAAATATCATCTTTAGCTACACCTTCAAGAGTGAGTTCTTTTCTGTTGTGTAAGGTGGGAAGTTGGAGTAGCACCGATAGGTTTGGCTGAGGAGGAGGTCACAGTCATGGTAGTATAATACCTAATCTATAGAAGCACCAGAAGAGCATTCATGATTGTGGTAGTCCATCTGTTGCATAGGTCTGTTTATCAGGTCAGTTGCATTCCTTACATCTGATACCTAAGGATCAGGTTGTTGGACCATATACAGTACAATGTACTATCCTAGTAGCCTATACTTTTTTCTCTTATTTGTTTGAAATAGGTTCTTCAAAACTCTTTTATTTCTCTATCAATCATTGAATGTCTTGGACTAGAGATATCGTATCACTATGTTGTAATGACCCTCGATACACAATCGGGAATTTGGACGGAGTGTATATTCTAGTACATGGACTTTCCCCAAGAGGTTGGCAGTTACCCTTTCTTGTGGAATCTATTAATTCCCAAGATTAAGGGCTATGATTTCATTCTCGAGATGGAATGGTTAGTTCAATATCACGCCTTTGTAGACTGTTATCACTGAAGGGTTTCTTTAACATCACCGGAATGCAGCATTAATCTTTTCAATGGTGAGTGGGATGTCCAATATGGGAGAGCGCGACCCAAGAATCATGGGATAGGTGGAGTGACCGCACAGATTCCAAATCATTTCTTGGAGGATCGGGGTTTTCATCAAAATAATTTTCTTCTAGTGGTTGATAATTTCAGGGAAGCCTTTCTTGATGAATTTTTTGGATAAACTCTTAATAGAGAGGTATATTTGTCAATTGATCTTGTTCGAGGAGCAGTTCCAAAGTCAATTCCTCAATACATGATGGAACCTATAGAGATACAGGAGCTCAAGTGGTAGATAGATGACTTAGAGGCCAAAAGCTTTATACGGACTAGTATATCCTCATGAAGTTCACCCGTTCTTTTCACTACGAAGGAAGATGGAACTCTACGTTTATGTGTGTATTACAGAAGGTTGAACCATCCACCAGTCATGAAATGGTATCCAATTCCTCGATTAGATTATCTCTTTGACCATCTCCAATGATCAATTGAAATCTCTAAGATTGACCTCAGATCGGGTTGTCATCGGGGTCGAGTAAGACAATCCAAAATACCTTTTACATCTTTCTATATCATGTATAGTCAGTATGAGTATCTTTTTATTCCATTAGATCTTACAAATGCTACTTCTATTTTCATGGCTTTTGTGAATAGGGTTTTCCATCCCTACTTAGACTCTTTTGTTGTGGTCCTTGTGGATGACATCTTGATGTATTCTCACACTCATAATGACCATGCCAAACATCTTTATATCGTCATGAGTACACTGAGAGAGCATCAGATTTATGTCAATCATTCTAAAGGCATCTTCTGGATTGAAAAGGTCCCCTTCTTGTGTCATATAATTTCAAAATCAGGGGTATCTTTGGACCCAAAAAAGGATGTTGTTGTAGTCTCCAAGGATCATCCAAAGAACGTGTTTGATATATGGAGTTTCATAGGGCTCACTAGATATTGCAAGCATTTCATTTAAGACTTTTCTCATCTTTCTTCACCTCTTACATATCATAAAAATTAGGGTTTCAAGTTCACATGGTCAAAACCATGTGAGAAATTCTTTCATGAGCTGAAAGGGAGGCTTCTATCAGCACCTATTCTGATTCTTCGAGAACCAGGTTAAGTTTATATCATCTTCTGTGATTCATAGGGAATTTTCCTAGGATAGGTGTTAATGCAGGAAGGCAAAGTCATTGTCTGCAGATCTCGACAGTTGGGGGCCCATTAGAAATATTACCCGATG
This sequence comes from Viscum album, assembly GCA_963277665.1. NCBI lineage: Eukaryota > Viridiplantae > Streptophyta > Magnoliopsida > Santalales > Viscaceae > Viscum > Viscum album. The sequence goes on along the minus strand of OY728143.1, from coordinate 2,075,763,825 downwards.
CATGGCTTCAAGCTTGTAGCAGTTGTCCAGGACTTATGTTTCTAGAGACATTATCTTCTTGGTGAGTAATTTTTGTTGTATAAAGATCACAATAGTGTCAAGTATATCTTTTCTCCCCACGACTTGAACCTCTGATAGCGAAGATGGTCTGAATATCTATAGTTTTTTATTTTCATCTTGACTATATGCCTAGAAAGTTCAATGTGGTTGCAGATGCATTGAGTTGGAAAACTCAAGCGCATGTTGTACAGGAATCCAGTGATGAATGGAAGTCAATGGCCCCATTTTATAAATTTCATATAGAGTTTCACAAAAATTCATGGGAAATTGTACCTCTCAGCATTAATAGTTACATATTCCCTCTTTTAGAAGGTGAAGAGTAGCTAGTTTTCAGATCCTGATGGTTTGGTTCTCTATTCGAGTGTGTTAAGAGATAACCCGCCTCCAGATTGGTCGGTGGACAATGATGATATCCTGAATCTACGTAGACATATCTGGGTACTTGAAGATGTGAGAGACGAGTTTATGAAATTTTCAAATACTTCCCAATGGGAAGTTCCACTAGGAATATTAAAGATGTAATGAGAAATGTGACATGAGTATTGGTGGCCTAGAATGAAACATCAAATTTCATGCTTCATCACTAGGTGTTCCACCTGTTAGTAGGTGATGGTAGAACACTAGATACCTATAGGATTGTTACAACCACTTCCAATACCGTAATTGAAATGGGAAGATGTGGCAATGGATTTTGTAGTCATCTTACCTAGGTCACTGAGGGGTAGCTATGCTATCTGTGTAGTCATTAATTGGCTAAAACAAATCATCCCACTTCATTTATATTTGGAATTATTTTTTAGTTGATGAATTAGGAATACCGTATGTTCATGAGATCATACAACAACATGGGGTCCCACGTACTATCATTTCAAATAGAGATTCTCGCTTCACTTCATGGTTCTGGGAGGGTTAACAGAAAGCTATGGGGACTCAGGGGCTTCTATCCAAAACTTTTCACCCACAGAACAATGGACAATTTAAAAGGACAATATAGGTTTTATAGGATATGGTCTGAGCATGAATTATGATTTCGGCAGTTCATGGGAGAAACATATTCCTCTTGTCGAGTTCACCTACAATAACATTTTTCAGGTGATGATTCAGTTGGATCCTTTTGAGGCTTTATATGGTAGGCTATGCCATTCACCATTGTGCTAGCTAGAGGTAGGTAACGAAGCCCTACTAGGTCCATGTCAGGGTCAGGAGACATCATACAAGTCTAGCTGATTAGAAAAGATATGACAATTACTAAGTCTGGATAGAAATCTCATGATGATCACTGTTGACAACCTCTTGATTTCAATGTTAGTAATTGTGTGTTTCTTCGAGTATATCCCGGGCTAGGGAATAAATGGTAATAGATGAAGGGAAAGTTGTCATCTCTTTACATCGGTTTGTTTGATAATCTAAATAGAATCGGGCCGGTATCTTATCGGGTTCTACTACCTCAGAGGTATCATGCCTTGCACGACGACTTTCATGTCTCACATCCTCTCCAATATCATATTGATATATCTCATACTTTGATCTCGAGGAAGTTGAGTTAGATTCCGATGCTACCTTTGATTAGTATCTTGTACACAATGTTGACTAAAGTACAAAGGCCCTCTGAGGCAAGTACGTCCCTCTCGTATGGGTGCTTTGGCAGCACGACCGAGTACATGAAGACACTTGGGAGAGGGAAGTCGATGTACGTGCATAGTGGCTAGAGATGTTCTCAGACCGACTTTACTTACCCTTGGAAGTAGAACTCGGGGGAGAGTTCTTTTAAGGGGGGAAGACTATAAGAACCCAGTATTTCACAAAAGTATGGATCCATTAATTTCCAGTCTATATATTTACTTAGGAATTAATATAATTTCCTAATGAGTTAGCAAGGGTTTGTGGGGGTTTCCAGGGCTTGTTTGGAGTTTGAAATACATCTTTTGGAAAACATGAAAAGACGCAAAATCTGCACATTGTTAGCGCACAATTTTCCTAACCATGCATATTGGGTTTTTTCGGACGGTGGCACCTTGCATGGTTGGCGCACAGCCATGAAAATTCCCATTTTTTCTAGGTTTGTGTCATACCATCTCGTACGGTTTGCACACCATTTGAAAAACCATGCACATGATATAAAATTGTGTAAAATGTCCAAAACTCCTTTAATTAACTATTAATCCTCCCCCTTCCTCCCTAATCTGTGTTTATATAGGATTGACTGAGTTCTCTCTCATTTTAGATCATTTTGAATATCCAAACATGGAATCAAGAGATCTTCTTATTCTGGCATCCGATCGAGCTTTCGTTTGACACATTGGATGTGCAACAGTAAGTAATCAAGTCTTCTTTAGCTATTCTTCTTCTCTTTCTCTCTCAACCTAGATATCTCCATGGGACAATTTTTCTCGTTTTCATAGATTTACTCTGATTAAGGGAAATCATGGGTCAATATGAGAGGATAAGTATCATACAACCCAAAAGTGGGTGGTCTATAACCCTTCCTTAAAGTTCATTTTTTTAATGTATGTGTGGGGACCACCAGTTTTATTGGAAACTGTTTCTTAAAATTATATGTCATGATTATACTTGTTAGAATCATATGGTTATGCTCCTTTAAAATATCTGATAATTTTTCAATGGTTACACCCGCAACTCAATCCGCCTCATGTTGAATGTTATGCGATAATTGGGTTTTGAGTGTTTTGAAACATTTGAGTAGTCGTTCGAGTGGGATTTATCTTGAAATTTTTAATGGTGAGCCTTCGTATCATAAATGTATTACTATTACTGAGAATTTCTTAATGGCATGTACAATGTGTGTTCACCCCTTGATCCGCCTAAGGTAATTGCTCACAAATATTTATTTAATTTCAAATATGAAATGTGAAATAGAAAGTATGATAAGGATATAACTTGGCCTTATTAGAATATATTGAGTAAATATTACATGCTCATCGCACCCCTTTCCACGTTGATGGAATGTAGTGATGTGAACCTCAATAATTGATTATGACTTAATGTTTAACTAATACTTGGGTAAACGGTTACAACGTAACTTGGTCTATCCAAACTAATGGAAGACAAGGCTTGGACCGATGGTTTAAACTCTACATAACCAATACACACTAAGGGAAGGAAATCCATGAACCAAATGAAATATTACATTTTTACGATATCAAACAATATTTGCCTAACTTGAGCTCACCTTAGATTCTAAGAAGAGATTACCTTGGGTCTTAGGAACCCAATTCTGATTCAAGGATACTATTTTCATAGGTTGATACCCACCTAAACACTGATTGTTGTCTATTACATGGATTCTCAATATACTACCATTGGGTCCCTTTCTATTTTATAGGATACTTCTGATACACTCCTTGGATTCAACATTGACTAGTAAGTGCCATGGTGAAAGCCCATCGGGCCCGTGTCTTTTCTTATCCTTGTTTTCCGTGGTCGATCAACTTGGACTTGGTAGGAACCTTATTGTGAAATTCCTTGGATTACACTCTTACCCCTTATCTAGACTCAGATACTACTGAGTCATCTTTATGTGAATTTACGTTACCTTGGTTTTTACCCTGGAACTCTCTCACTAGATATCATTTTCTAGTTTCCATGTTATGTCTTGGGTCCTTCACTACATAAACTATCATGAGTTGGTGTCAGTGTTGGCTATGCCTCATGTGACTTATTAATATTAAATAATAATTGATTAATTAATAAACTAGTTAATAGTTTAGGCTATTTCTGAGTACTGAAGTAGGTACTAGGTTATTTTGGTATTTTTTACTGCTTGCTTTAATTTACATATATGAATTCACACTAATAAATTCCATTTCATGGGCCATATGTTTTAGACACTGTTGGTGGTGGACAACTAGGATTTATCACAAATCTTCTCTAGGTTTCGTTTGGTAATCGAATTATATTTCATGGTTGAAGGTACTGACAAAGGGAAGCATGAAGCTTCTAATACATGATTGTGTGCTGATATGATGGATTGTGATAGTAGACGACCTAGTAGAATATCGAGATGCTTGGATTAGGCTTTGTTTTCTTTCACCTTGTGTAACATGTTTTTCTTATTTTCTTGTATCCAAGCTTTCTAGTTTTCTAGTGACATGACTTTACATTATTACTATTCCATCTAACACAATTATTGTTATTCTTTTTTATATATTGCATCATTTTGCTTCCTTTATTTATTTATTTTGATTTAGTTGTTTACTATTCATTTATATCACTTCTGTTGTGCTACACACTTCTAATGAAGGAATTTTCTTCCCATGGACACACTCTAGGACCTCATTAGAAGTTGGTAGAATCTGGCATTTAGAAAGATTCCCTGGAGGGTATGTGGGTCACCGAGCTCGGTGCATCGTTATGTGGCTTCCGGGACTAGGTCATCACATAAATAATTTTTCAACTCGCTTCCTTTTCATTGGATTATATTACTACCTTGTTGTAGTTATTTAAAGATTAAGTTCTTAATCATTTTTTTATGAAATATTTTTGTATTTCTACTTGTTTTATGTCAATTTAAATTTGATACCCAAAATATATTAATTGATTTATTTTCACATCAATGGTATATTCTTTTCAATGGTTTACTTCAAAATCTCATTTTATTCTGAATTGTTTACATTTAAATTTCCAATAATAAAAATTATTTGACCATTCCTTAAAAAACCCTTTAAATGTTTTATTCTATGGTAATTCAAGATATTATTAATTATATAGTATAATTTTTACACTCTTTTTTAATTAAAATTTTTTCAAAAATATTGTTAGTTAAACCCAAATTCATTTCTCTCTTTGGACAGAAATTTGTTTCTATGAAAACAATGTTTTACTAAAATGTTTTCCAAAATGTTTTTAACATTTTAAAAAAAATTATTAATGTAATGTTGAAACATTTTCCATTTATAATTGTTTTCAAATGAATATTTTTTCAATTTTTCAGTAAGTAACTTTTTATTCTTTTTTTCAAGAAAAGAGAATATTCTTTTACTTTTTATGGAATAAATGAAGATACCCTCCATCATTTATTTGATCCTTCCTTCATAAATTTGAAATTATATTTTTAAATATAATGTTTTTAAATTTTATATAAAATGAAATGGAATTTTATAAATGGTTTTAAAATTAAAAGCTATATTTTCCCCAAGATTTAGTTAAAGATAAATTTATAGTATTATTATTTATCAATAAAAACAACCATTTATCCTTACTCCAATTTGGATATGTTGTACTGATACAATCATCATTATTATTCTTGATGGATAAATATTATTGTGAACAAGGATGGTATTGAAATTCACATCCCCGAATCATTCTTATAGTCATTCACTTCCCCTTAAATTATTTACTTTTTAGTGATCATTGAAAATTAAAATTACCCTAAATATATATATCATTTATCATGGATATTATGATTTTCTAAATCATATACAATTTTATACATACAGTGTTTACTTTCAATGTTATTAGAATTACTAGGGAACTATTGGTAAATTTATTTAATTACCTCAATATGGATATTTTATAGTAAGGAATGTTGTTTATTAATTAAATCAATTATTCAATATATGAGGATTGTTTTGGGCATAAACTATACAAGTTTGGTACCAGTTATTGCAATCCCCTCAATGCATCAGTAGTCTCAAGTGATGAATTAGATGACTAGACTAAGCCAATGCATTTTCACCCTATATGTTTTAATGTGTATAGATGGTTGAAGGTTTTGGTAAAAGAATCATGTTCCAAGGCAACATGACATCTAATAAATAATAATTTTCTTTATTCAAACATCAATTATTATTATTATCCCTGAGAATTTTTTCTTTAACGTTATCCATGGATTAATTTTCTTTTGTAGTTTATTGATTTAATGTCATGTGTTGTTAATTATTCACATTTAGATATTAATTATCCCTTTTCCTATTATTTTAAATGGAATTTGTGTTCAGTTATTTACCCTTCAAAATTATTTACACACCCCCTAATGTTTTACTGATTAAATGACATGTGTTTTTAGTTTTATACCTTTTCATATAGATTATTCTCATTGATTTGTTATATTTTCCATTGTACTTAAACATTACTAAGAAATTGTGATCACACTATTTTTTTCTTTACCCAACAATCCAATAAGTATACTATAAATATATTCACAGATATTTTAGGTGAGAATAAATTTATACTTGAAACAACTATATTTTAATTCATTTATTCATTTGTAATACAAGACTCCTGTATATATCTGGTTTACCTAGACTATTTTACTAGTAAGTCCTTCAAGCTGCATTTTCCTTGTAATGAATCCAATGTAACAGAAGTAGACACTGTCTTTGGGATTAGTGGGGTTGGATTTCACAGCATTGTTTCTTGAAATGGTCATTTACACATACACATCTGGGACCCATTGTTGTTATAGTGTAGTGTAGTCAATATGGATGTTATCCATACCTAAATATTGGATCTCCCCACTTCATTTATTCTTAATTAGGGTGTTGATATTAGGACTCCCAATCCACTATATTTCAAGTTTTTTTTTACCATGATGAATATATATTTTTAATAATGTTAATATTAAATTAAAAAACATAGAACTATGCAAGAAAAATTTAAAGCTCCATCTAATGTTATTTATCCAACATTTATATTCCTTATAAAATTACCCATTCATGGAAAACAATGAAACTGTAATGAATTTGGTCATATTACATAACAAATTAATATTAAAATATAAATATTTTGATTTTTTATGTATTTTTATTTAACTCGTATTAATTTATGTTCTTGATTTATTTTTATAAAACTGTTTAGCTATGATTTCCAAACTCATTTTTCTTGAGTTCTTGTATTTCATTTTGGGAAGTGATGTTCATGTTTTTTAGTGTTGATATTACTCACCCCCGACCCAAGTCCTTTATTTTTTTTTGTTTTTTACTATTAACAATGATGATAAATTTATGATACAGTAAATTTTATATAATGTTGAGTATTATTAAAATAATTTAATGCAGTCTTTCATGGAAGTAATTAATTTTATTTCTGGATTTGATAAAGTCATCCTCCTTAAAAATATGGGATTCATTATGGTGTTATTGTATATTAAAAGGTAATTAATATCACACATAAAAATGAAAAATGAGATTATCCATTTTGTACAAGACATCATGTGATTTTTTGTATGTTTTTTCTAAATACTTTTTGTGAAAATGTTGTTATCATATGTTTATATTTTATTCAATACAATTTCTATGTTTTTATGTAAATTTAACTAAAAAATTATTTTTTAAGTCCTATTATCATACATGATATTTTATATAAAAAATATTAAAAAGTGATATCAAAAATACCTTGTGATATTTAGTAACAAATTTTAAAAATTTATATCTTAATCATGGTATTTGATTTAAATTTTTTGTAGATTTTAGGGTTCTTAAAGTATTCATTCTATTCAGTATTTCACTATTTATCATGCTGGAATACTAAAAAGAGAAAAATAATCCAACCTAGTACAATTGAGCATATAAGGATTCTAAAATTACCAATTTCATTTTTTAATCATGTTTCCCCCATTTTAGAAATTATAAGGTATGCTTTCTTTCCAAAAACAAAACAAATGACATTTATTTTTATAACCAAATTATCTAAATGTAAAATTATGTTAGTTTATTTCAATAAGTGTTGTTAAATGGAGGATTTCACTAACATTATATAGAATATCATTTAATAGCTGAAATATAAACATATATCTAGTAAAAATATATAGACACTTAAAATCACTTAGATATGTATGAATTAAAAATTACTTTCAACATTATTCATAGAATTATTTATCTTCAAATATATAGTAAGATATTTTGTGTTTTTAGCTACTGGGTAATTATTTTGATCAACATTTATATTAGTTCAGGATTATTATTTTTATTTAAAATATTATATTACATTAAATTTATTCAGAGAAATAAAATATATTTATATGTGTTATCACAGTGTACTTACCAATTTAAATGTTTGAAAATATATGGAATTTTAACTTACTTGAAATTTTCTCATTAATAGTTAAATATATGATACCTAGTGTTTGTTGGGTATCTTATTAGAATAGAAATTTATTGTGATGAAAAAATCAGATTATTTATTGTCAGTTATCACATCTTTGTTTTCCATTGATATTATCATTTTGATTCCAATTTGTGGGTGAATTTTGTGATGGTTGTTTTAAGTATAATGTCATATTATTTCATGATTCACTTTTTTATCTGATCCTATTTTTTAGTAAAAAATAGAATCGAAAATTTCTAATAAATATTTTTACAAAAAACAAATATAATTTAATTACCAAGAGTCAAATTATGTTTGTCAATTGAGTGATGAACTTTTGATCATCATCACTTTGTTTGAGAGTGATTATGTTTTTTTATTTTTTCTATTTAGCCTTATTTCTTCTCTATTAGGGAGATTTTTTTAAAGAGGAATTATATATCTGTTTTAGCCATTTTTATTTATTTCAAAATCTTATGATTGTGACATTTCAAGGTATGGGATTGTGATGTGAATATTTTATCAAAAAATATTTACTGATAAGATCTTGATCATCAGTATTTTTCTTGACAAACCCCTAAGGTTGGTGATTTCTATTTTAATCTCTTAAATGAATGGGTTTGAATATAGGTAATTCTTTTTTATGGATTAAGGCAGTGATCCATATTACTCTTTGGGGTAAAAGAACAAAATTTTCGATGATGGGAAATTGAATATCCCTTTTTAATAAAATTTTTAAATTAGATAATGTAATAGGTACCTCAATGATTTATTACATTACATAAATTTCACAATATTTTTTCTCCATATTCAATTTATATATTTCTCAGAATGTGTTTCCCTCTATATTTTTAATTCTTTTATTTTTCTTTTTTTATATTTTATTAGTATTTCCAAATGAAACCATCATCTTTTCATTTGATCTATATTTCTTGAACGAGGGACTTATTTATAAGAATTTATAAATATGTCAATCCACTTACCATGCCTCTAATTATGGTACTCATCTAGGATAATACAACCCTTATCATGTATCCAAATGGCTATAAAAACATTATTTAATCAACTTCTCTGTTTATCAATTTCATCTTGAAAATAAAATATTATATCCCTATTAGAATATATCATGTGGGTTTAATTTTTGGAAAAATTTTATATTTTCTAATAGGAACCCCCTATATTTGAACTTGTTAATTGTTAATATTTGAGAAGCCAAATTTTTCATTGTATGAATTTATAATATTGATGTAAATTTTTATAAATCATTTAATTATACCAATATAGATTCATTAAAAATCCATATATTGTTTCTTCATTTCATTATATATATATATATATGTATTATATTAATCCCAATGATTCACTAAAAATGAAATATTTAGACACTATGTTAAATCTAATTCTACATAAAATATTACTTGTTGAAACATCCTTATTCATTTGAGCTCCAAATATCTCCATATAAGTAAAAAATAATTTACTTTTCTTCAACAAATATTAATCACCTCAAATCCATTTTAATCTTCATCATACATGTTACTTCTCATATGATATCCCAAAATATCCATATATGTTTACTAGAATGGGTATTATTTAACATGATGGATTCCCGATATAAATATTCTCATTATATTTTTAAAAAAATTATAAGTTAATACAATTTTAGTTTTTCTGGGCATTAGGTATGAGAAATAAATTCATCGATGTATCATGATCAGATGTTGGTGTTATGTTTAAAAATATTAATGTTATATAATCATACCCATGCTAAAGGTATGATCATGGACTTTGTTAATGATTCTCATAGAGATAAAATTTATTATTTGAACAATGATTATTATTTATTTATTCATAATTACTTGAATTCTTTTATAATTTTAAACCATGATAATAAAGTGACCATAATTGAAGTGATTGAGTTGCGACCAGTTGGAAATGATATTTTACCCAATAAAAATGTGATGAATGTTATATCTTCTAGTTTAACTTTATGTAATGAAACTAATATATATTTTTAAAAAATAATTATAAATTTAAGAATTTTATTCTGAAACTATTTATCTGATCTTGTCAGAGTGAAATAATTTTCTTCAACATACTAAATTAAAAAAAATCATAAATATAAATAAAGGAAAGCATAGCAGTAATATCATATTTTTTAAAAATCTTCTCCAAGTTTATAGGACATCATAAATTTTTTTCCCAGTAATGTAAATGTACAATTTGAACCAGTTATTTTATATATTGGATTATAAATAGTGGGAGGTTATCCTAATACTCATACTATTATATGGAAAACCCTCTATTAAATTAAAATATTCAACTTATGATATAATAATCCCTCAAATTTTCATTAAGATGTGGTGTACCAAATATTAATGATAATCTACTCATGAATTTCTTTTTGATCTTCACCTAATATAATATAGTGTCCCCCATAGAAGGTTTAAGTTATTAAATATTTTATTAAAGTATACAAATCATACCCTTTAAATAAATCAATACATTATTGTAAATATAGTATAATAGAATCATAAACGGAATATAATATAATATTTTAACTATCTTCAAACAAGATTAATCTATCATCATTATTATATTCAATTTATATCATTAGCTCGTTAAATCACTTATAATCTTGATATATATTCCAAACAACCTTCTTCTTTCACATCAATTTTATGCCCAAGAATCATCATGCATAAGAAGTCTTTGAAGTCTCTTTTATTGAATTATATATTGTAATATAAATATTTTAATCTTATTCAAATTTATCTCTAAAAAAATTATAATATAGTTATAGTTAAACAATGATCACCTGAATAATATATTCCTTGATTGATTGTAAAAATTAGTGTATCGAAATATATTATTTTATAAAATAAGTTTATCCAATGTATCTTATATTATTAACCCATACATAGACATCAATATAATGTATTTCCAAGTGTGGGTTTTTATATAAACCATTCCACTACCTCTAATGAAATTTTTCTCACATTTATACCATATGAATTACTATTAATAAACTTGATTAATTATTGGTGAAATATTATAAAAATCCATTCAGCCCATACATAGAGTGTTTAAATTCTCGAACACTATTCTAAAAAATTAGACTAACTATTATATAATATTATTAAACTATTATGTATGAATTTAAATATCTACTTCAGTATTAAAAATGGTTAAAAAATCACTACTCAAACTATTATGAAATGTTAGAATATTCCATTACACTATCACTAATAGTTTAGAAACATCATCTTATCCTCATTTGATTTATTATAAACATCAGGTTAACATATAAACATTAGTAATCTCTAGCAGAGTACATATATAATTTATTTAGAGTATTTTATTTGAAACTAAATTATATTATAATAATAAGATTATAATCATTGTATACATTTTTTTATTTAAATGTGTTCTCTTTTATATGCCATTGGGTTCTGAGGATTCTTTTATTTTCTACTAATTTAGATGAATATCTAATTCAGATTTCGAGGATTGTGATAATGGTGGTGTCAGTTGATTGAGAGAATTTGATAATTATATTGGGGTTTCTGTAAGATATGATTAGGGTCATGATGGTTCTGGTGACACTAAATTTTAGGAACATCATAGTTTTAAATTTAATTCTTTTTTTATACATCAAATTATGTCATTTCTTTTTTCTGATAATATTTTATTTCAAATTTTATATTATTTCCCTTGGGGAGATTTTTAATTCATGTGACATATATTGTATATTATTTGTATTCTTCTGTAATCTTAATGTTAGGTGTTTTTTTTCAAGAAGATAGAGGATGTTAGTGTCATAACTTGCAGTAGGGTTGGTATTTTTTTTATTGATATATGGAATATATGACCATTATTTATACCATGGATATAACATCAAATTTATGTGGTTAAAAAATTAATGTGGATATAAAAACCCCTTTTTAAAACTGTGGGGGTATATTTTAATTCCTATACTTTTCATCCACGGTTTTAGGGGCTAACTACAACGTTTTAACCGACGATGTAGCTACAAATTTCTCTAGTCTAAACCATGGATATAACTAGAAATTTTCACAGATTTATCCCTTTATTTATAGTGTAATTACCATGTTTAAACTATAATGATAGATACAAATTTCCATGGTGAAAATCATTATATACGTTACCTATTATAATGGTTAAAACTATGGAACATTTAAAGCATACTACATTAGATTTATCACCCTTTGTTAAGTAAACCATGGCAATAAGTTATTTACATGGTTTTTGGTTTGTGGTTGTGGTTTAAAACCCTTTCCATATGGGAAATTTGTTGTTGTGTATCTGAGAATAATATTATAAATCAAATACATCATCTAAGAAGAATGATAGAGTATATTTGGACTTCTAAAATTGAAAAGTTAACCAATAAATGATTGAATCAGTCAAATATTAAAATATGATACAACATTTAAAAAAATTATGGAAGGGGATCCAAAAAATTTTTTTTATATAGAATCATTTCTAAGTATATAACAATAGTTATTAACATTATAGGATTTTATTCTACCGATTTATAGAGTTTCAATATGTTAAAAGCAATAAAAAATATTTATGTTACTCTCATGTCTCACCATTATTGAAACTAGATTTCACTTAATATGTTACTCTATAGAGGGTTTTGTGGGAATATATTATGATATAGATGCATATAAATATATAAATATCGTAAAATATATTTAATGAGTATTACAACACTCCAAAAATTGCAAAAAACTATATCGTCAATCTTGTAGTCTATCATATTTTATATGTTATAAAAAACATATCTAAGGTTATTGAAAGTATTCTAATAGGATTTTATGAATATAAAATAAATTATTAAATAAAAAATCTATGTTTTATCATTATTACAAATTTTCTTAATATATATATATTCTAAAATATAGATATGCATCATGAAGTGAAAATATAGTTGATCTCTCAAAGTAAAATATTGATTCAATTTTTTTTCATCGATTAGACTATTTTGTAAATAAATATTAATGTGAACATGGGTATGATTTAGTTTCTAGATTCAAAATATTCTCATAAAGAATGAAAAGGGTTTTTTACATGTGATAACCCCTTAAGTATATACAATAAATAATTTCATACAGTATTTATTTCATATATTATAAATGAGAAATTCATATTTTCAGTACATATGACTTGAGGCTAGGGAGATACATTTCATCAGAGCCTTTATACCTTGAATTGTTTCTTAAAAATTCCTATTTCTTATATAACTGAGGGTTGGTTGGTTAATATTATGACCATTTTAATGAATTAGGCTTCACCATTATAGGATTTTGTATCTTATATGATATTTTTAAATTATATTACCTCTATTGATATTGAATAAGGAAGTGTATGTTTTATCCTAAATAACAAATTTGATTTTATTGTCAATTTGGTGATGGAAATGTGATAATGTCATCCATTAATGTAAATTCTCTATGATGTATTTATCAAACTGTTCAATATATACATAGAGAATTGAGAATATATGTGCTGGATATATAGGAATTATATACTTTTTCCCATTATCTCTCAGTATAAGGTATACATCATCCTAGTTTCTTCATTTTTATTGGCATGTTTTCAGTTTCAAGTATAATAGGTTTGATATTTAAGGGTTTCTAATCAATTCCACCTCATAGATTGGGACTTAATCTATCCTCACAAATCTGACAATGAAATAATTTAAAATAATCCCTAGAGTAAAAATAAATAAAATGTATCTTCCCAAATGAATTAATATTATTACTTGAAAAAACATCTTTATCTTTATATAACATCAATAAAACATTATATTTTACCTTTATAAATCATAATAAATCAGTACATGAAAACTCATCAACTATTTTAATAAAATAATATTTTATGTTCTCACAAAAACCTTGGTTAAAACGTTTATACAAAAGTAGAATTTATACATTTCATTGAAAACCAATTAAATGTCAAACAATTCAAGATAAAAGAATGACATAACTATATTAGAATTATCATAGGTTCCAAATATAACGTTTCTATTAATTTAAACATTAATTAAAATATTTAGTCCCTCGTAGTTTTTTGATAAATGAATTTCAAAAAATAAACCTATCATAAACAAATGAAATCATTATCCACATATGTTATTTTAAAAAAATAAAAGATGTTGAGGCCATTTAAGACTATTATAATCCATAAAATAAAGAATCCCCAAATAAATTTTATTAAAGAAGGAAGACTTTGGTTGTCATCTCCATATAAAATAGAATAATATATAAGAATAGAGAATAATAATAATATCAATTAAAATAGAAAATAAAGGAGAGGAACCAATGTTGAAATACCTAGGGTGAGGCTGAATGATTATGGGAGAAAGGGTGAAAGACCCCATTTAATATTTTTCTATAGTATGGATTCCCAATTAGGCTGAATGTACTCCAATAATACATCATTTGATATAAAACTACATTAGGTTTTCTTTGTTTATATTATTGTTTTGGGAAAATATTCACCCTACACATGTATTCATAGAGAATCAAAAGGAATTAAAAAATTTCATTCTAAATTAAAAAATAAATGATACAACAAGTAGACAGCAAAATGTTTACCAAAAAGAGACATCCTGTTTTGTTTATACATCAACTATATTATGATTTCATTAAATCAATGTTAAAATATTTAGAAAATGGAATCGATATTAGAAAATATTTATTAGTAATCTAACTACTGAAGTTAAAATATTTGTATTCAATAATCATCCATTAGAGAAATATCATTGACATTAATTATCACACAAAAAAATTTATAAATGTGTGTCATGGTTTTAATATAATTGTTTCCATAAGTACTATTAAATTGAGATAACCTAGTATATATCACAAATTCATTTTTTTACTGAAATTTAAAATTCATAATAAACATTTTGTAGTATAAAATAACATAAAACCCCAGAAATTTCCCCCCACACCCCTCCTTTAGACTACACCATTATGTAACTCCTCCCATAAACTCCTCTCCACTAGAAATACTATTCCACTGCATATCTTACTTCAGACTATGGTACAACCTCTACCCCCCCCCCCCAATAGTTGTTATCATATGGTTAACTTCTTTCATCCCCACCAAAAGTCTTATCAATTTCACTAGGATAATTTTAACTCTTTCCACCTTCAAAAATCATCCTAATGATATTCCATTCCTCTTTATGATATTATTTATACAATTTTTAATGAAATTTATCAGTCTATGAGTGAATGAACCAAAATTGAGAGGGGGTTGAATCCATAATGTATTGAAAATAATATCTCTAAAATTATGATTTAATATAAATGAATAGTGTTCCTAGCTCTCATTGGTAATTATTTGATGATGAAAGAAATATCTATAATGAAAAAACACAAAACAAGGGTGAGTCAAAGGTTCACTAACACTTTTCATAAAGTTCTTAATTCCCAATGTGAAGTGGTTGTGAGGACACTACTAATGTTCTTATTTTTTTATAAAATATAATAGGGAATAGATTAGGGATTTGGACTTAAAATCCAACTATAAATATGATTTATTATCATTTATATATTTATCAATACCCATGACACATAACTTAAAAACCATTGCAATTTGGATTATGGGTTTACCCTTATTCCACTCCTTATTCAACAAAAAAATCATTTGAATTATTTAATGAATATGTGGATGAATCTCAATATTATTGAATGCACATTTTAAATAGAATATAATTATTTATTTATTTTAATGAAGTCTCCATAGTGGGTATGTTTCCAAAATAAACATTTTTCTCATCATACAGATCTGACCTATGTATCAATATCTCTTCCAGTTTTTATCTCAATCCATTAAATATAACAAATATTACTCCAAAGAGAAACCCTATCCAATATACATGTTTTTTACCTTGGTCCAACCCAAATATATTCAATCATGGTCTCATGTTTAATTTTTCATGGTCCGCTCATTTCTTGGATAAAACAACAGAATACCAAAAAATTTATCCTATAAAATATTTCTATTAGAAATGTTTCTCTTTAGAAAGGGTAACCACCATGAATATTTCAATGCTATTTACCCATGGTGTATCTCATTTAATAATTCAATCCACTATTGAGGAAACAAATGTGTCACGAAAACATCACTATAATCATTTTTTTTGGTCATCCATAACATGTGAAACATCTATTTTAAACTTCCCCTAATAAGTCTCAATAGAATCAAGAGAACACACCCACTAAAATCCTTGGAAACCCTTGAGAATTTTCACAAGTAATTTTAACCATTTTATAACACCATGTTTCCATAACATAGTGGAAGAAAATCTATCCTATATTCAATATTCTGCATTCATTACATCATCACTCAGAGATACTTTAACTCAACCATGATATTTATTTCGATAAATAAAATATGATAAGAATTCAAACACCCATGAATGAATTTCCTAATGAAACTAGTCATATCAAGCCACTAAATTGATGGGAATCAAACAATACTCCATTTTATAGAATAAGCTTTGGGATAGTACTCCAACTCTTATTAAAATAACAATGTGATATTTATAATGTATCAATTCAGATAAACTCATTAACAAAATTTATCAATTCACATCTAGAGGTGATTCTCCAAACTCGTCAGAAAAAATTAATTTAACCCAGTTATCAAACACTGTTAAATATTCTTAAAGAACTAGATTGTATCATTTTTTATTTAATATATATATATATGAAAATTAATACTTATAATCTTCTCTAAGATTCATCTTCCAACACATCAAGTCATATTTTTTTGAGAATCCTCCCTTTCACATCTCCTCCAAAATTAAATCTTGGAATAAATCTAGAATCACTCCCACTTATTAATAATATATCCTTTTATATTACCCTAATTTATGAATAAATTAATGTAAATTTATGTTTAAAAGTTAATATGAAAAGGTCCAAGGATTTTGGGGGAGAATGCACTACTAATAAAAACCTCAGATGTTGTAAGACATCCTTCATTAGGGTTTACCTTAATGAAGCTATGAATTTTCTTTTTTTGAAACATATCTTAATAATATAACATTTCACCATACCTTATATACATTTCCCTGATAATTGATGTTTATTTTTTTCCTCTTAATGTTTTATAATTTTCTTATAAAATTTTATTCTATTTTGGTTTTCATTCTTAATCATCAATGCTTTTTAGATATCTCACCCCAAACCCACGCATTGAGATTATGTTCCATAAACAAATAATTTTCATATTATCATAGATATCATGTATAGATTATTGATCATAAATGTCTCATTATTCCATGACTGAGGAAAAATAATGCACCACATATACTTTCATGAGCTTTTAGGTTTAGAGTTATAGAAATGTTTATGAAAAAACAACTATGAATCCCCATGTTATTTGTATCTAACTGAAAATTATATTTCTATTGTTAAATAAATTTTGATGAAAATGTGTGAAACCATACATAACTCCACGAAATAAAACAACATAACACCATGGAACAAAAGTTTAAGGCCAAACACCAATCCATCACTCACAAAACCTAAATTCCATTCTATTGATTCAACACATTCGACCAGCAGCTCCACTATTTCCAAGAATTCAAAATTTTCAATCCCCCATACTTCATAGCACCTCAACAATTGAAGGTACCTGTAGAAAAACCTAGAAATCAAGAGGTTCAAGAACAAAACACTGATTCGCATCTTCAAACATTCACTGCATCCATGAACATCAAGCAAATTGAAAGCTAAAATGCTCCAAAATTCCCAAATTTTTCACAAACAAAAAATCCACACAAAAAATTTAGAGGCCCCAAACCAATAAACAAGAAGCAACACAACCATAAATGCATAAAACAGACAAATCCACAAACCAATACTGAAGAGATGACCTCCAAAATCAGATCCCATTAGAAGAAAACCTCACTGCAATCCATCCATAGATCCTAGCACCACCTTCAAAGTCGCACACAAAGACCAGATCCTACCAACATACACACAGTCAGCACCATACGGAATAACAACCCCCATACTACAGCATCTGAATCTCGAACCATGTACCAACAATGTGCTGATGTGGAATCCATATCCAACTCAAAGTTTACGGTGAGAATAGACTAGCAATGATGAGGTTTTCCAAGGATAATGATCCCACAAGTTTCCACCACTGGAAGAGGCCAACCATCGCGAACGCGCCGATATGAAGTAGGGAAGAGAGGGCCAGAGCCAACCTGAGATAGGAGAAAAGAATGCAGCTTTGGAAGGAACCCTAATGTCCCTGATCCCCATACAGGCTCATCCAAAAATGTTTCTTTTTTCAAATATAAAATTTTCACATTATATAAAAAATCACATAATCCATAATTATTCTTCATATTCTCCAGAAAATTCGTCCACATGTGATATAATTCAAAACATATAAAATGTTGTAATTTTATCTACAATGTGGTAAAGGAATCCTAAGAAAGGGGTGATCTGAAATTCCCAGTAATGATAACATCAAAATGAATCTACTAAAAAACATAAGAATAAAATACATAATATGGATAGAGTAAATAGTAAGAATAATTTCATAATAAAATGAAAAAATAATAATTATATAGCAATTACATGAAATTAAAATAAGAATAATTATTATTATTTATCACATACTGATGTAATCTTAATTTCAGACATTAAAACATATTTTCAAGACCTTGTCCGACTACAATATACAGATATGTGGAGAGTTATACAATAATACCAATGTTTTGTATACTTATTGTACATGTCTATTCATCAAGGTTTATATAATACTTATACCCACCTATCACTTTTTTATGGATGATTCACTCCCCATAAGAGACAAAAATACATTTGACATCATTTCCAAAGGAACCTCTAGAAAAAAATAAACAGTTATCTATATAATAATAAATATGAAATATTAATACATAATAAACTTGTGTTAGTAGTCAATAATTGTCAATAATTTTAGAACTTCCCAATAAAATAAATGAACTTTCCATCAATGTGAATATCCAAATATATAGTTTTTTATAAAATTAATATATTCATGTTATATAGGGTAATGATTTTGTGGATAAGTCAATACTAGAAAAACATGATTATTAGACATATATAGAAATAATATGGATGGTTTCTAAATAAAATATACCTAATAATACAATGAAAACATCGAAGGGTGTTTATATAAATAAAAAACACACATAAGAAAAATAATTCTCTAAATGATATAACAACATATTGGATAAAGAATATAATTGTTTGATATGATGTGTTCAAATATCCCAAAATCTAAATATATATTTTAGGATATTTATGAAAAAATAAAACCCTTTATGTTAAATACATTTAAAAAAGATAAAGTAAATTGAATAAAAAACATAAAATATATATTACAAATCATTTCTAACAATTACGTAAAAAAATTACATATCAACATCAACAGTATATTTTTTAAAGAAAAAAATAAATAATTTAAAATGATTAATTTGAAAGGAATATCCATTAATGGATCCCTGAAAACTAATAATTTTTATCATATATAAATGATAAAATGAATACAATACATATGGAAGTAAAAAAACCTTTTTTATTAATTTTCTACTAACATTTTTCAAAACTCTCATTGTAAGAATAGTAATAAAAAATTAATTTTAATAAAAATATATTATTATTCATTGATGTATAAAAATTAAAAAAATAAACTCATAGGTAGGAAGAACCCAAGAACAATATAAAGAAATTATTGATTGAGTAATATATCTCAAGAAAATGATACTTGATTTATCAGTATCTCTTTGGAGAAATATACTCCTTCAAGTATGAAATATTGTATCTGGGGGTTTTATGTAGTATAAATTTGAATAAAAAATACATGATTATATAATCTAAGGGTACAATAATCCCAACATATATGATATAATTATAGTAGAAATGATTACAACCCAATGAATGAAAATTGAGTTATTAAAAATCTTTACAACTTGGGTAAAAATTGTTTCAATAGTCTTTTTTGTAAGAGGAACCGATTTAGTATTTTATTTCCCATTAATAAAAATTATATATAATAAAAATAAATTCATGGGTAGAGAATCCAATAATAAAATTAAAACATAGTGTGTGAATTAAACATTCCTGAAATAATTAATTTTTCATACAATGAACCCTTACATCATGAGTAACATTACAATCAAATCCCCTTGAAAGAGATGTCTTGTAATTTAACTTAAAATATTTTGAATACAATATAATTAGTGATATGATATCAAAAATAGGTATTCTATACATCACATAAATTATGTTAATTTCATAATACCAAACATGAATTAGATAGAATAATTTAAGATGTAAACAATTACCCTCTTCGAGATTCATTCTGTTCATGTTCTTAACTCCCTGAATAATCAAATTTATTTTATGAGATACCTAGTTACTTATATGTGCCGAGCCTTAAACATTACATAATCTGGAGATAATTAAAAAAAATTATTTTAATTCACTTTTATTATATTTTTAGGTTTGGATATTTATGGAATTAATTCGCAACTCGTACAGAAAAATATAAATATTACTAGTAGACACATCAACTCACTACCCATTTTTTCATAAAAAATCATTTTAAAAAGAATCATGGCATTTCCATGATCCCATTTTTGACTCAATTATCAATTAAGTCATGTGAAAAATATTTCAAAACATGGGATGAGCATAAAAATGTCATTAAATCATACATAAATAATTAAAACATTTAGGCTTGAAAAAACATGTAAACCATGAAAACATTATCATAAAGTAATAATTTTGACATTTAAGAAGTAGAAAATATACTTCACTGAAAATAAGCTCATTTGGAAACCTTTTTTTAACCTAAATATTACCATAAATCCCATAGAAATCATTATATAACATATAAAGGTAACTTAGGACATAAACATACTTAAATAGAATAATCATATGGTCAACATACACAAATATCAATAAATAGAATAGTAATACAGATGAATTAGACACCCAATGCATTGGATGTTATAATATAACCACCCGTCCATGGTTTATCATGGAACCAACCATCATTGGATTATCACATAATGACCCGTCTTTGGTTTATCACATAACAACCAATCGAATATCCAAGTACCATAATCATAACACGTAAATGACTGCAATTATCAACATTTAAGTCATAAAATTTCATTTTAAATCATAAGAAATCATTTCATGATTTTGAAATAGTTAATAAACTTTTAAACCCATTTTCAATACCAGAGATCTTAAAAAGGGAATAATATACTTCCTTTCCTTTTAAAACATTAATTCTTATAGAAGATTCTATATAATAAATTGTAGTTACATTGGCGGATGAGTTGTTGTCATCACATATGTTAAAAATAGTATTTTATGTCATTTAATAAAATTATTCAATGAAAAAATATATACTTTTAATGAAATTAAAAGTCAATGGTGTTTATTATACATTGTATAAAAAAAGGTGGTGTATAAAATAAGAATATGCTTCAATGAATGGATATTGAGACAATGTCCCTTACCTTGAGTCTGAATCATCATATACATTCATTATGTTCCGGAATAATAAATAAATGTAGATTTTTACATTATATAGAACCATTTTATAGTTTATTATTCCTTTTATATAACTTATTACCTTGTTATAAAAATTATTTAAGATTATATCAGATGTTTTTTCAGTATTCAGTACTTTATTGGAAAATGAGCTTGTTTTGATATAAATTTTATATTTAGTCAAAATTTCATAATTTGTATAATATTATTATTAATTTCAATATAATATATATCTAGTATATATTTATTTAGAATATCCATAATATTTTGAGATAATTAATGAAATGCACTGTTCACAGAGATGGTAGGTCGTACGTATGCATGAACGCTACTTTCATTTCTTTTTAACATTGAAGGAATGAAAACTAAATGATGCATAGGTATATTATAATTAAATTATAATATATATGTTATATATGTTATACAACTTCATTAATGCATTCATTTATACGTTCCATGTACGCCGTGAAATATTAATATCACTTTGAGCGGGCGGTAGTCCACACTTCCTCAAATAAAATTTTCGTATTTACAAATTATAGATGAAATAAGAGTATGCTATAAATAAATATTAAAGATTATAAAAGAAAATATATATTATATATAAATATGTTTCGGTAATAAGTTTCACCATGAATGGTGGTATGAGAAAATTGAATAATCATCGTTTGGTGAGGCAGTAGTTCACAGACACGGAAATAGTATGTTCTGTATCCATTAGATGGAAGTGTGTCTAAGTTTAGTTTAAAAAACATAGCAGAAAAAAATCATTTTATATAATGGATAATTTTGTTGTTATATAATAATCTAATAAATAGAGGTTAGGGGTTGGTGAAGGAAAATGACTGAAAAGAGCTTGAGAAAAGATGTTAACTCTAATTCGGGTAACTTCTTTTTATTTGAGCTAAAAAGAATTTTTGAGTTTCATTCTACATAAGGAAAGGATTATAGGGTAATATTACATATTTGGGGACCTTTTTTTATTATAATTTGGATAATCTAATGGGTTTGAGAGGTGTGATTAAGTGGGAAAATGTGTTATCCTTTTATATGGGGGGCGAGGGGCACTATATGAGTGTCTTGAAATATTATTTTATTATAAATTTATTTTCTAGTTATAATAGATAAAATGTGATATATTTCTAGTATAATATGATTATTGGCCTAAATCCTCTCAAACAATTGGTTTTCACATGTTTAGGTCATAAATTTAACCTAATCTTTTGGCTTTAACCCTTAGTTATATGAGGTAACTATTTCCATGTCTGCTTTTATTTTTACACTATATGGTTACTATAAAATGCCAAGTGAACCTTAAATGGATCATTAATGAAATTTTTAGCATTATCTATGTCAGTTGTTCAAATCACATATTTTCATGACTGTTATATTATTTAATAAAATAATATTTGTTTTAAAAACCTATTTATGCCAATTTTAAAACTATTTAGAAATTGATATTTTTAAGTCATAAAAAATTTATTATTTCAATAAAATATTTGTTAAATCACTAAAAACCTGTCATAATAATCCATAAAATTCATTTATGTAATCAAAATTTCCAAATTACATTTATTTAAATATTTATAATATCATTTACATGAATATTTTATTAATATGGTAATAACAACATCCACATTGTGTCATAAGTAAATTTATTTATTTAATGTATAAAAATTATAAATAATATACTGTGATGTATAAAATATTTTTATCTTTATAATGACTATTTATAGTAAAATATATAAATTATATAACCATGTATTAAAATTATTTTACTAAAAGATACATGTCTATGTTATATTTCTCTTCACTTTTAAATAATTCATATAACAAGTCAATATCACGTTCATGTGGATCTATGGGGATGTAAAATCGACCTTAGGAAGATCATGGTAGGCCATATATCGTCTAATAGTATTATGACACGTGTTAGGATAGTTTTATGTTATTATAATATTATTTTTACCAGTATTTACCTGATTTACCCATTAAAAATGGTAAATAAAAATATATTTTGAAGTGACAAATCATAATTTCCAAATATAAAAGGTACCTATTTACATAATTACATCCTTGTGATTAAAAATATTAAATCAATTTTTCCAAATTGAAAACACAAAATTTAAATTAATTAATTTCAAATTAATTCTCATTTTTTAAAATGATAATTGGGGTTTTTATAGGTAAAACCATCAAAAGATTGACATGCATTTATAACTAATTTGGATTGAAATTATTTCCAAAGGAAAAAATATTATTAAATGATCATAAAATTACCCAATTAAACATTATTAATAATTAAAAATATAATATATGTATATAAATAAATTAGACAAAGAGGCAGTTTGGAATAAAAAATCTTTATTTTTCACTATTCATTAAAATATAAATTTTATTAAAAAACCAAATTATCAAAAAATAGATAATTCTGATTTCCTTTTTCTAAATAAGAACTTTATTTTTGTCAAATATAACCTATAAATGTGACCAAAAACTGGATTTTAAAAGGATTCTCCATTAAAAGGCGGTAAAACAACCTTTTAAAAATATTTGAATATTTTATACTTAAAATTGGATTCATTCGCATTTTAATCCTCTAAAATTTATTAGATAAATGTAAAAACCTTAAAAAATGTGTAATCATATTTTATTTAGTACTATTAATTCTCACCAATACAATGACATGACATTTACGTCCATTTAATATAATGATATTATTGTTGTATTATTTTTCTACATAACTCAGTGTTGTGTGAAACATAAGATTTCGGAGAAACCAATTATTGTGTGTTGATTATGCTCTCAAAAAAATTATCCACTAAATGTAAATTTAATATCTTATTCATAAATATTAATAGATATGAAAATGTATTATTCTATAAATACCTAAGATGCTACATCCTACCCCCTTTTAAAAATTGTGTCCCTGCAATTTTATTTACTTATCAAATAACTGGCTGTATTTATACCTCATAGCATTTTCAGATTCCCACTTTTCCTCTTAAAATATATTATTTTTTCCCAAAAACCATTCCTAATGAATCACCATATTCTATAACACATGCTCTCTTTGGTTAGGAATCTGTGATGGTTGTTCTTCATATGAATGATTCTCTTCCAACTGAACATCTTCTAGAATCAAAACATGAGATACATATGGCATATAAATTCTCAACATTGAAACATGAAAGAAATATTTTCTTGGGATAAAAATGGAGATAAATGCACCCTGTAAGAAATTGATCTAAATTTTTCCTTGATTTCATCGGGTAAATTGAACAGCAGACTCATCTTTCCCTTATTTCCAAAATGCCTCAAAATTTTTCATGTTGAAACTATGAGAAATACATAACTTCCTTCCTTGAAAGAAAGATCATTCTTCTAATTATCCTCATATAATTTCTCCCCACTCTAATCTATCCTCAATTTCTTCTTGATCAACTGAAAATTTTCAGTCATATTTTCTACCAATTTAGTTCCTGTTAACTTCCTTTCACCTACTTCATCCAAAAAAAAGATGGAGCCTAAATCCTCTTTCCATATAATGCTTCAAATAGTGACATATATGTACTTGATAGAATACTATTATTAAAATAAATTTCAACCAATGAATAGAAATGGTCCCAAAATCCCTTGTAATTTATTGAACAACCACTTAGAATATCCTCCATGATTTTAATTGTTTGTTCTAACTACCCATCCGATTGAGGAAGAAAAGTATTACTAAAATTTAATTTTGTTCCCAATGTCTTTTAAGGCCTTTCCTAAAGTTAGGAATGAACCTAGGATATTGATCTGATAAAATTGAGTAAATTTATGTAACCAGAATATCTCTTTAAGATAAAACCAAGAACGTTGATCTAGAGACTGAGTATCTTGAATAGGACGAATATGAGAATATTTAATCAATCGATCTGCAATAAAACAGATTTTATTGTTACGTTGATATGCCCTGGGTAATCCCACAACAAAAACCATTGATATATTTTACTATTTCCACTATAGAACTAGTATTTTTTGATGCATCCATTTCGGTAACTTCCATTATTCTTTAACCTACTGACAATTTAACCATCTGATTGTAATGTCAGCAATATCTCTTTTCATTTTTTCCCACCAATAATACTCACCAAGATCTTCGTACATCTTAGTACTTCTAGGATGAACTAAAATTGAGAACTATGAGCTTCAGATAACAACTCTTTCTTCAACTGTGAATCACAAGGCACACATAATCTCTTTCCAAACCTCAAAATAAAAACCTTATCGATGTTAAATTTAGGTAACTCACCTTTCTGAACCAATTATACATTTTTCTACAACTCACTTTATTATTTTTGTGCTTACTTAATTTTGGTTGAGAGAGATTATTTCTCTACCACATAAAACAAAATTGGGGAATTCCCTACATCAATAACATTGAATCCAAAATTCATCAAACCAATAACCAAAGGACCTCATTTCAAATGTACCATAGTTAATGTAGCATTACTCTTTCGACTCAAAGAATTAGTCACTCTATTTCCCTTTCAAAGATGGTAATGAATCATGCAATCATAATCCTATATTAATTCCATCCATCTCATTTTCTTGTGTTTAGTACTTTTGGAGTGAATATATACATCAAACTTTTGTGATCAATATATATTTCAAACTTTACTCCATATAAATTATTCCTCTAAATTATTAATACCAAAACAATAGTAGTTAATTCCAAATAATGTGTTGTGTAAATTAACTCAAGAGGTTTCAACTGATGTGAAGCATAAAAAATTACCTGATCATTCTGTATTATGACACAACAATTTCATTCAATGATGAATCACTACAATTAGAAAAATAAATTTTCTAGAAGGATGGTCCTAAACTAGAGCATTTACCAATATTCATTTAAGTTCCTAAAAACGATAATCACATTCTTTAATCTAGATGAAATTAAATCCCTTATATTGTAGATTTTTTATTGGGCTAGATAACTAGGAAACAATTTCAACAAAACCTTTGTAATAACTCACTAATATATGAAAACAAAGAATATCTATGATAATGGATGGTCTTGGATACTCTTCAGCAGATTTTTTTTAGAAGGGTCAATTATTATGCCATATTTAGAAAAAATATGTCTAGGAAATCAAATTTATTGAATCAAAAAAAACACTCAACTAAACTTTCCATATAGTTACTTTTATTTTAGGGTTTTCAAAAAAGTTATTATGTGAAATTCTTGTTCCTCTCATGCATAAGAATATACCAAAATTTCACTTATAAAACCAACCACAAACTGAATCAAAAATTGATTAAAGTCTCCAATTATACCATCTCAACACATTGAGCATATTTCTAATAGCTTTTGAAACTCTGAGAAACTAATTCATTTTGATATTTATTCTTCAATCCTGAGTAAAACTGATTTATCTTACTATAAATATTACAGAAAAACGGGACGTACGTTGAAAAACTAGTGAGATTTTCATCATATATAGCCACATAATCTTCCTTATTTTTTCACAACTCCAGGAATTGATTTTCTCTCCTAAGTCAAACACCCTTAGGAAAATATTTCTCAAGGAATATATTCTGAAATTCATCCCATTCCACAATGTCAATCTCTTCACCTTCTCTGATATATTTAATCATTATCCACCACAGATCATCTTATCCTTCAAAACGATAAACAAAAAGACTAACCTTTGTATTCTATAAACACCCCATTACATAAGAAAATTTCCATTTCTTTAATTCAACTCTCATATTTCATAGGTTCATTTGATCCTATGAATTATAGTTGACATTGCATCATTAAATTCTCCATGATTGACATATTCTTCTTTGGTTGGTCTATTTGATCTCATGCATAGACACCACCACCATTTATCTCTGGATTTAATAGATCCATCACTACAAAAAACTATTCAGTTCTAATTCCGACCATCTCAGGATGTTGATTTGGAAGGTCATTTCCTTCTTTATGCCTTCGAAATACATCTTCCCTATCTCCACTATGTAAAAAAAATTCTGAAAGAAGATATCTTAGATGAAGAAATGTGGTAATATTCAAATACTATATTATTTCAATTTGAACATACAGTAAAAATAATTTATGGATATTCTATTAAAAATATTATAACTCATACAGTGATATAAACTGACATTTGATATGAACTATAAAGCCACATCTTAAAATGTTACATAATCTTATGACAAGTCAACAATTTGACTATAATTAAATTATAGAATATTTTTAAGATTATATATTTATAGAATTAGGTCATAACGCATACATTATAGCTTAAATATTACAAGTATACACTTCTACTGACAATAAAGGTTTTTCATAAAACAAATTTTTTTTAAAAAGAATCAGGACTTTTCATTGATCGAATCCTTGACACTAGTCTTTTTTATGTCTTTTGAAAAACATTTTAAAACATGGGATGAGCATAGAAATCTTTGTATGGGAAATAATTAATGAGACTGTTATTATTGAAAAAACGTGTAATGGATGAATATATAATCATAAATTAATTATTTTCACCTTCTAGAAGTAGTAAATATACTTTAGTGAAAATAATATCATTGCTTACCATTTTTTTAATGCAAATATTACAATAAATCCCATAGAAAGAAACATATAACATATAAAGGTAAATTGGGACATAAACATACTTAAATGGAATAGACATACAGTCGGCTTACAGAAATATCCCTACATAGAATAGTCATATGGTTGACTTCAACACCCAATGCATTGGAGTTTATAAAGTAACCACCCATCCATGTATTATCATGGAACCACCCATCATTTGTATTCATGTGCCCGCCCATCTTTAGTTTATAACAAAACCACCTTTAACTTTATAAGTACAATTATATTATCATAACGTGTAAAAGATTTCAATTATCAACATTTCAGTAATAAAATTTCATTTGAAATCAAAAGAAATCATTTCTATATATTGATATAGTAAATCCACATTAAAAAATATTCTAAATACCAAAACACCCAAAAATGGAATAATGTATTTTTTTCCGTTTTAAAAAACTTAATGTCTTATAGAGGAAGCCATATATCAAATAATGGTTATGAAAGTTGAGGAGTTGTTGATTCTGTATACATAAAATAATTCAGTTTTTTATTTAGTAAAATGCTACATAGAAACAATATTCCCTTTGAATGAAATTAAAAGTAAAAGGGGTGTATTATACACTGTATAAATGAAGGTGGTGTATAATATCAAAATATTCTTGAGTGAAAGTATATTGAGAAAAAATTCCTTAAATTCAGTCTGACTCATCACGTACACTCCTTATGCTCCTGAATAATAATCTTAGGTTAATTTATATATACTTTAGATCCTTATTCTGGTTTATTATTCCTTTTATATCACTAATTATCATGTTATAAAAATTATTTAAGTTTATATCAGATGTTTTGTCGATATTTAGTACCTAAGTCAAAAATGAGAATCTTTATATATAAATTTTCTATGTATTCAAAAGTCCATTATCTCACAAAAATCATTCGTGATTTAAATATCAGATATATTCAGTATATATGTATTTATCATATCTATAATATTTTGAGATAATAAATGAAATTCACCGTTCATGGAGATGGTAGGCTGTACGTATGCATGAAGGAAACTTTTATTTCATTTTTCATAATAATGGAATGAAAACTAAATGATACATAGGTATGTTATAATTCCAGTATAATTTTTATGTTATATGTGTTTCATGTTTTCAATAAATCTATCCTTTATATTTTCCATGAATGGCATGAATGAAAAATATCACTTTGAGGGGGTTGTAGTCCACACATCCTCAAATAAATTTATCGTATTTACACATTATAAAAATCATAAAGGTGTGTTGTAATAAAAAATAAATATGCATAAAGACAATATAAGTATAATATATTTGTTATATAAATACATTGTAATCATTATGTCCACCATAAAAGGTTGTAGGAGAAAATTGAACAATCTTCATTTTGTGAGGCAGTAGTTCGTCGATATAGTAATTTTATATTCAATATCCATTAGATGGAGGTGTATGTATGTGTATGGTGAACCCTTAGCAAAACAAAATCCTTATACAGTGATGATACTACTGTTTTTATAATATACTAGAATAAAAATAGGTTAGGTGTTTTGAGAAGGAAAATAAATGAAACTAGCTTGAGAGAAGATGTTACCTCTAAATCGGGGTAACACATTTTTATTTGAGCAAAAATGGTTCCTTGATTATCCATATACCTAAGGTAATTCTTCTAAGAGGAAAAGATGGATTTTGAGAGATTATTTTAGTATAATTTGGATGATCTTAGGGGATTTATAGGTGTGAGTATGTGCATAGAGATGGTCCCTTTTATAAGAGGGAGGAGGGTAACTCTAGGAAAGTCTTAGAATTTTAAGTATTCTAAATTGATTTTCGAATTATAAGTGTCCCAAAGTGATGTATTTCTAGAATAAGATGATTTTGGGTCAGAAGTCTCTCGTCCAATAGGTTTTAGGAATTTTTAGGTTACAATTTTAACCTTAAAATTTGGCATTAGGCCTTAGTTAAATAAATTAACTCTTGCCATGTAGTCTTTTATTTTTACACTATATGGTTAATATGGTTACTATGCAGTGTCCAGAGAACCTCAATTATATCATTAATTACATTTTTAACATTATCTATGTCATTTAGATGAATCTCATATTTCCATGACTATTATATAATTTAATAAAATAGTATTTGTTTTAAAAATATATTTATGTCAATTTTTACACTATTTAGTAATTGATTTTTGTTAAAGTCGTATAAACTTATTTCATTCATAAATTCGGTATCAACTCAAATATGAAATTTCATAAGCATCAAGAAAATTCATTTACGGAATAAAAATATTCTGATTACATTTATTAAAATATTTGTAAAATCATTTATTTGAATCATTCATTAATAAGGTATTCAATGCATCATCATTGTATAATAAATAAATTTATTTATATAAATTATAAAAATTAGAAATAAAATAATACGATGTAAGAAATATTTGTATATTTCTAATGAATCTTTATATTCCAAGATATATGTATATAAACCTATATTAAAATTATTTTTTGTAAAAGATAGATGTTTATGTTATATTTCTCTTTACATTAAAATAATTTTTATAACAGGTCATTATCACATCCATGTGTCTATATGAGGTACTAAAATCTACCCAATGATTCTCTTGGTCATCCATATCTCATAAAATAGTATTATGACATGTGTTGGTGTAGTTTTATATTATTATGATATCATTTTTTAACCTTCCTTACAATATGTTCCCTTTAACCCTGGTAAATAAAAATAATTTCTTAAGTTACTATACATAATTTGAAAAAATAAAAGGGGAATATTTACCTAGTTTGGGAATTATGATTCTAAATATGGAATAAAATTTTCCAAATTAAAAACAGATAATTTATAGTCATTCATTTCAAATTAATTATCAATTGTCAAAATGTGAAAATAGGTTTTTTAAAGGTAAAATCTATCCCATGATTGACGTGCTTTTATATCTAATATTCATTTGAAATTACTTCACAAACACAAAAATTGGATTAAATGATAAAAAATAATCAAATTTACCTTTCAAAACAATTAGAAATATAATCTAGTGGTATAAAAATGTTAGAAGAAAATTCATTTTCCAATTAAAATTTTGTTTATTCACTATTCACTAAACTGTGAATTTTATTAGAAAAATACCAAAATTTCAACAAATTTAAATTTTGAGGTCCTGCTTCTAAAAAAGAAGTATATTTTTTCAAATAAAACATATAAAAGTGAAAAAAACTACATTTAAAAACGGTTCTCCGTCAACAGATTGTTAAAAGATCTTTTAAACATATTTGAGTTTTTTATGCTTAAAATTGGATTCATTCTCATTTTAGGACACTAATCTTAATGGGATTAATGTAAAAACATTTAAATTTTTTGATTAATCCTATTTTAGATATTTTTCTTCATTATAACTAATAAACACTTAGGATTTTAATATAATTTAAAATAATAATAATGTTATTGTCGTATTTTTCGGTACAACTCAATGTTGTGTGCAACATAAGATTTTGGAGAAACCCGTTGTTGGGTGTCGAGTACGATATCAGAAAAAGTGTCCCCTAAATGTGAAATTATGTCCTTATTTGTTAATATTGATAGATATGAAAATATATTGTTATATAAAACCATATGATGTTATATTAGTAACATTATTATTCTATATTTAATTTAATATGAACTATTTATTATCATATGTAATTTATTTATAATATAGTTTTTCCTTATAGTTGCCCCAAAATTTAATTGGTATCAACTTATTTAAATAATTATAGTGATTGAATATGATATTCTAATAATATTATAAACATGTAACTTATAATTAAAAATTTATTTAATTTACCACAATCATCAATGATAATGTTTTATAGTATGGTTTAACTATGTGGTTAATCCAACCCTAAACATGAACAAATTATATCTCAATGTTTGATTTTGGTTATGGATGTTTATAAAACCATTATAATATAATTATAATTATATTTTTTAATTTTATTATATATATGAATTATATATGAATTTTTTTTGAAATGGAAAGAAAATCTATTGGAAAAATGGAAAACACGTTACATTGTGGATGTGGTAGTTCACATAATGCACATTTAATGATCTTTTGATTATCTAAGTGTATATACATTAATAAATAAATATTTTTAAATTAATAAAATAAATAATATAAATAAAAATGATATTTATGTTATCATATTTCTATGGTTAGGGTTTTTTGGAAGATAATGATTATGGATAAATGTTTTAGAATATGAAATACTCAATTTAATGCCTTTAAATTTCTCTTCAAAGTATCCTAATAAATAAAGGGATAAAGATAAATAATTGAAACTAGATTCTTATGATCATGATATTGGTTCATAGTAAGTGAACAATAAGAACATTGTTTATGGAATTAGAATGATTGGGTTTGACATGAAGTGGTGGATGTTTCCCCTTTTATAAGTGGAGAAAATAACACTCTTGTGAATATCCATTTACATTGCATTGATATCATTAAAATATTTACTTCTGAATGAAACTAAATGTTAGAAATAATATAGTTTTGGAGTGATTGGGTAAATAACAAATCAACATATTATTTCCCTACATGTTTTAAATACGGTGGAAGATAATTTTTCTTATGTTTTTTCTTTTAACATTATTTATTTTTTACTTTGGTAACTAGGTTTTTAAAAAGTAATTTGTTTTTTACCACAAACATAAAATATCACCACTTTTACAAATTTGTGTGTTTTGAACCATTTTCTAATATCAATTTTTTATAATTCTATTTCTAAAGAATAGAAAATTAACTTTTATATTGAAATATTTTATTAAAAAATTTTTTTTGTAGAAAAATTGTTTATTGACCATTATGTATTCGTAATATTACTTATAATTGGTTATTAATTAAATTTTTAGTAATATAATTATAAATTTTATAAAAAAAATATTAGAGTAATAATTTAAAAGTGAATAATTTAATTTATTAGATAAAAATTAAACAATATTAGTAAAACCATTCTTTGAAACTAATAATTTTCCCACATTCACGGTAATTAAAATTAATATTAGAAATCAAAATATTATGATAAAAATATAAATTAAAATTATTAAATAATATTATTAGGATAATATAAAATATGAAATCTATTTTTTTTTTAATTTCTACAAGTGATAAAAATTAATTTTCATTATAAGTGATTAAAATATGATTTTAAAGTGAAATATTACTTAAGATTCAGAAATGATATACATGGTTTTTTTATAAAACAATAATAAATTTAAATGATTTATTTTGACTATAATTATATAAAATTATTTCAAAAATATATAGAAATAACTTATTATGGAATTGTCATAAAACTGTTAGTTTTAACAGAATCAGTATATTTTTAATATTCACTTAAAACACAATTATTTCACAGAAGATCTAAAAATTTCATCAATGGAAAATTTTGAAATTCTAATTCCCACAATGATGTAACATTTTTATAATTAAAATTAAAAAATTTAGAAATTGAATTTTTGAAATACATCAAAAAATAACAAAAACATGTTTTTATTAGAAGTTGACTTTTTCATATATTTCGACTTAATATTCATTGTTCATATCATTTAACAACAACATTAGATTTAAGAAATTATTAGTATACAACATAATTTATAATTAATAATCAACTGTTTCTTGAAATATAATTTCATTTCATATAATAAAATTAAAAAAAATATATTCCTAAATAATGAATGATCTTATTAGTCATTATTAGGATAACTAATTGAATTTCATTTAGATTTAATGTAAAATTTATTTCATTTAAGCATAAATTTCATAATGACGTTACTACTGCTCATTTATGATAATTTAACATAAAGGATTTAAGGATAATACTTATTTTTTATAAATATATATCATTATTTTTTAAAATTAATGTTATATGTGGAGAAATTTATTGAACACAGATGGCTCATTTAAAATAAGTCATATATTAAAACATTGGGTGTTACATTATCCTACCATTGAAAAAATTACATCATGATATTTTTTATTATAACCTAAAACTTTATCTAATGGTATATGTGAGGTATAAATAGATTGAGGTAACAACATTAATAAAATTGGGAATTTTTCGAAACTCACCTATAGGAATATCTCTATATTGAGTTTCTTCCAAACGATTTTAGGACAATAGCCTGCATGGTTGGGTGTTAAGACCTATTTTAAATATCCTAAAGTTTATAGACAATATTATAGTGATATATTATCAATGGTTGGTATGAAATATGTTTAACTATATTTTGTGACTTGTAAGCATACTGATTTGTGGACATACTACACACATCCATCTCTCAACCACTGAATGTCCTTAACCTAGTGGAACTGGTAGAATGTTGAGGTTAAATGATGAAGCTTATGAATAATTCTTCTAATCTTCATAAAACTAATTGATATCTTTATTTATACCTCTTTTGGAACATGTTATACTAACTAACTTCCCAATACTAGACTATTCCCTCCCCAAAATATCCAACACCTGCATCACCAGCCTCAACAGATTACAACCCATATACTCACCCTCTTATTGTTTTCATTACCACACTGAACAAAATAGTAAGACATCATGTATAAAGGATGTGAGGGGATGAATTCCCAGTCATATCTACTCTAGGTGGATCTTCATGTTCCAAATAGGGCCTCCCAAGATTCAAACTATTTTCAACACATGTCACATGGGTTAATGTGCTCTAGTTAATCAAACATGATTCTTGAACTTCTCTCACCATCGAGGTCAAAGGGAAGCCCCACACTTTTCTACCTCAATATTGTGTCTCATAACACTAGTGGTTGGGGGTTTGAATTCTAGTTCCACTATTTTCTGGGTGCTTTTGACTTATTTAGAAACATCAAGGCATGTACGGGGTGGTAGATCATTGAGGGACAATGAAGAAAATAATCAATTGTTTTCATTTTTCATTTTAGTGATGTTTTGTTCTCTCTACAATGGCTACTGGTTGTTTTCCATACCCTCATACACTATTCAGTAATGATGTTATTGTGGGAAATATGACCAAAATATGGTGAATAGGGGTCAAATGTTAAATATTTAATCCATTACTTTAATGATATCACTTCTATATAATGGATCAACAATAAGGATCATATTTCCCTAAAATTAAACAATAGATACGATAATAATTCTACTAAAATATCTGTTCAATAATCAAATCATTATATTAGATATTAAATAATCACAAAAATCATCCTAAAAACTCTATAGTGGCCATAATAAGAATCCAATAGGGAATCTACACCTCTTGAGTGGAGTATAAGTGTACCATCTTCCCTTAATTTTAATCAGAATATTCTAGAATTATGATTAGAATAGGATTTCCATTGTTTCATTTATCGTAGATTTCACCAATGTTTTTATCCTTATATTCTAGTTGTTCATTTTGTTCAATATATTTCACCTTGTGTTTAACAATTTCTTCAATATCACCACCTGTATCAATTTAGGTTCATCCTAGGTTGCTCTTTGATTTGATTTTATCATACTATTAATCCAGTAATGTATGTATAAAATTAATCCTTCATAGTAGTCCACAAATGAAATGTGGTCAACTGAGGAATATTCTTCATAAGTGTCAAAATAACTGTATAGTTATAACTATTTTAGTGCACCAGGTGATGATCGAGTTAATACACAACATCCCCTTTTAGGGTTGTTACCCTTAGGTACATACATGTCATATCTGGAATTCAGTTATAGTAACTATGTAAGGATTTAATTTTTTGTAAAACTATATACTCAAAATATTCAAAAATTTGATGTTGTTATCATTTACATATACATATAATACATTTTTCACTAATGATTTATTATGAGATACCCAAATAAATTGTGAATTATTTCCATGACATTAAGTCATATTCTATCCATTAGGGTTCTCTTTACCTTTTAAAATGTGATAAACCTTGGGTTTAAACCCTTAAATTATATTTAATAAGAATCCTAATCAACAAATTTATCTAAACCCTATTGTGATACCAAATATGGAACCATGAACCCACACTCCTAGATCTAATGCAATAACTCCATGTATTACATAATGAATTTCACAAATTTTATTCCTTCCAATAAATAACTTTCCCACAATTACAAAACAAGAATAAAATATTTCACTATATTCATTCTTTGTAACATTTTGATTTAGTTTTAATGTGAATTAAGACAAAATAAAAATAGAAACCCTCCTATGTTGTTTTTATAAAATGTGTAATTTATCCCATTGTACATAAAACTTTTTCATCCATTATTTCTCTTCAAAATCCCCCATAAATTATTCTTATTGTTCAATACATCTAATAAGATCTCATGTACTAATTTTTTCATATTATATAGAAATGAATCAATAGAAAGGGGTGAGATCAATATCTTATTAAAAAAATATCTTAATCTGTCAAAAACATATGCTTGAAATACCAAACTTATAATGAATAATTATCTAAATAATTTAATAATCGAATGAAATAGATATCATTCAATATCCATGAAAATAAGTGAAAACATGGAAAACAATATTTACTTATCTCAAATTGGTGAAACGAATTATTCTGGAATTTGATACATTTCGTCAAGTCCATTCTCCAATACACTATATTTATATGGAAAAGGTACACACCAAAACACATGTTTTTTCATCATTATAACTTTCAATACATGAGGGGTTATATAATTTTAGGCCCCACACATCACTTGTTTATGTCTAATACATTCATAATAAGAGTCAAAAAAGAATTCCATGCCATTTGATATGTATCCTTTTCAAATTAAAACAAGGATATTAATATAATAAAAATTAATTTATTTCAATTCATAATCAACCATCATTAGTTATCAGTAATCATCCAAATTGAAAATACATTGCAAATCTAATATATAAATTTTCTTTTTATGTGAACGCCCTCCAATATGAATTTTTAAAAATGACATGTTCACACCATATAGGGTAATTATAATACAGTTAACTCAATACTAGAATAAATAGATCATAATACATTAAAATAAAGAAGGTGGGTAGTTGAAAAATAAAATCTCCAATGCAAAAAAGGAAACATAAAATAGTGATGATAAAAATGAAAAACATACTCACAAAATGAACTCTAGAAGTGGAATCCCAAAATAAGGGATCAAAAATATAATTATTTGATGTCATGAGATAAATTATCCTAATGATAAATATATATTAGATTAAAAATCATGTAACCTATACCCAATTATGGTATGTAAATTTGAAAATTATATGGAAAATTGAAGAAAAAGTTTTGAAATATATTTTAGAAAACATATTATCATTGATGTAAAAAAATACTTCTATCAAATTTATCATTTCGAAAGGTTCCAGGAAATATTTATAAAGCCTTTAAATTTAGAATGAATCTAAAATATTGTATCCATGAAAAGATATAATGATTACCTCAGAGAAATATGATTATATAAAGAAAACATCAGCAGTTAAAAGAAAAATCCAATTTTATTATTTTAAAAATAATTTTATTCGAATAACACATCATAAGAAGTGTAAGAGAGAATTAATTTATATAAATAATATATTCTATCCCTATATAGGTAAATAAATTACCATATAATAATTTTTTTTGAAAGAATGTAATATCCAAGAAACAATTGTAGTGGGAAAACATCAAAACCCAGATTATCACAAAATAAACACTCCAAAGGGTTTTTATTCATGGACATATATAAAAGGCTAATTTATAAATTTTAGAAAAAAATCACAAAATATAATTTAATTTATATATTTTCAGAAAAATATCATCCTAATATGAATTATTGGTATTTTTTCCAAAAATATTTATTTTTAGGTGAATATTATATATACTATTTTTGTTGAAATTATAATTTTTACAAAATATGATGGAGGTTAGCATAAAATAAAACTAAAAACCCATTATCTTAAGAAAATTCATTTTTTATAATTAAAATTATACATTTTCAAATATTAATTTCTACTTTATAAACCTATATTTTATATTTTAAATCGTGAGTCACGCATTCCATTATAAGTGTTTTAATGCATTATAAAATTTTTTTATTTTCATTTTATAAATATTGACTCGTTATATGTATTTAATATTTTGAATCATTATATCCTAATTATTTTCAAAGGGAAATTTTATTTTTATCCATAAAAATATGATTATGAGGAATAAAGTTAATTAATGGGATATTGGTAAAAATTATTTTCCTAAATGAATGGTTTTATTAACATTTTTTAATTTTTATCTAAATAAATATGTTAATCATTTATAAAAAATTATTGAAATACATTTTCAAAACCTTAATTTAAATATATTCAAACATTTTAAGTTAATAATCAATACTAAATATTAATAAGAATACATTACTTTGAAAAAATAATTTTTAAACAAAAAATATTTTCATATATATTATATGTTTTAAGTTAAAAGATAATATTATAATATTTTTAACTTGAATTTGATTGAATATGTTGTAAATATAGGTATGAAATATAATAATTTGTTAATAGGTGTTATATTATTTTCATAATATAAAATATAAATTACTATGGTTAAAAATTAATAACCGAGGAAAAAAGTAAATTTGCGTAACAGTTTAAATTTTAGACCCTAAAATCCTCAAAGTGTTGTCAAAATAGTGTATTTCTTCGTTTTTTTGAAAAAATAAAATTAAATAACACCACATAGTGCTTCATTTTTTTATTTCACATTGAATAGTAAGATAACATTATTCAAATTGTAAGGGTAACTCCCAAAACCTACCTACCCATCATCGATAAAAGAGAAGAAATTTCATCACATCAAGACTCACCTATAATTTTAATATTTTGTTTAAACTCTAAAAAATGTCCACTCTTTTATCCACTAAATTTTCAAAATCTTATGTTTACCATTATTTATGATAATTCCTTCATTTCCAAGGATAATTTAAATGAAAATTCAAGTCCCTGACATATGTATTATCAGATTCTTAGATTTTCATTTAATTATATTTATTATAATTTATTGTTTAAAAACTAATGTAATTATATTATTTTCATTGATATATTATAATTTTACTATATAATGGTTATTATAATTTTATATTCATTTCTCCCATCTGTTAAGAAAAAGAAATCATCATTCGTGTGTATAAGAGAAACACTACCACCACGAGAAATGAAATTCATTTTCCATCCCCACCCATAATTAATTCTTCCTATAATTTTTAATGAGGTAATGTAATAAATATTATATAATTTATATTACATTCTTAAAAAATATATAATCTATTAATTAGATAATCAATAAACAATAATCGTAATTGTAATCATTTAAAATAATCTTTCTTATATGAAAATATATTACTAGATTATGAAATATTTTCATATCCAATACTTATTCTTTGAATTACTATTTAATTATAATATATAACCCAAATAAACACTAAATAAAATAATTAATCATTTTTTATAATGATAAACCAAAAAATCCACATTATAATATTTCACTAAATTATAATAAGTTCATGTTTGGTACGATTAACCACCTACTTAAACAAGACTATGAATTCTTATCAAGAATGATTGAGGAAAAAGAATTAAAAATATAACGCTATATAAATTTTTAAATATTTTTTTATTATATGGATGTTATATCAATATTTAATTCATCAACTAAGAAAACACCCTTCGATCATCAGTATTCACAAAAACATGCAGGTTATCAATTTCAGCTTCATGGATAAACACTAAAACTCTCATGAAATAAATTAAAAACATCAAAAAAATTATACCACATACCAAATGGAATCATTAATGATATTTTAAATATTTACCTTTGAATAATACTTAATTTGGATACCACTATTACGAAGCTAGTACTAATAATCAAAACTGTAAACACTCGATGGTAAAATTTTGAAGAATAGATATAGAGAGTGAA
The DNA here is from genome assembly GCA_963277665.1 of Viscum album. Taxonomy (NCBI): domain Eukaryota; kingdom Viridiplantae; phylum Streptophyta; class Magnoliopsida; order Santalales; family Viscaceae; genus Viscum; species Viscum album. The sequence continues at coordinate 2,075,723,526 of OY728143.1, read as the reverse complement.
TATTTTTAATATTTAAAATGATAATAGATTGGAATAAGGTATTTAATAATGTGGTTAAGATATCTATATTTCTGATACATTATATTGACTTACGTTCATGTAATTAAAGACAATAGGTAAGGGTTTTATTTCTTAAATTCATATCTTTGGGAGTTGTTTTGTATTATATAGCTAATTTTCATTATTTTGTCTATATACTACCTATATTAGATTATATATATTGCAATCCATTGTTTTATGGTATTTTAAGATCAATTTTAAACCCCTTATTTCATGGGGTTTTGATTTAATTTCTACCTAATACACAACTCGGGTTTTTCTATCTCAATTTTAATTCATAGGGACTCATGTTTTTTTAACAACATATTTTTTTACGTTCTTCATAAATTTCCCTAAATAACATTTCACCATATTATACATGAAATTTTATATATTTTCAAATACTTAATATTATTCCCCCTCGTATTATATTGATTCAATATATTCCAAAATAGTTGTAAAAATCAATATTTGTTTTGTTGTGAATACCATCAACTTTTTTGGTAAAGTAAATGTGTGTGTAGTATCCAAGAAAATGCATCTCTATATAGTTGGTGAAAATTTCATGTGACTGTGGAACAAATACAACAAGGATGAATCAATCTAAAAAGGGTTTCTTTATCATTAAATCCATCCATAACCATATGTATGATGATTATACTTCTGATTACATGTCTGGATAGACACTTTTGGGAAATATGATTTGGAATATTCATACACTCATAATTAACCACGATGAGGTATTTTTATTAAAATTTACATAGTTTCCAACCAATTGAAACTATATAACCAAATTTTTATCATCCATAGATATCCCAATGCATTGAATGTACCCTCACTGATCTATTTTTATTATAAGGGTACTTCATATTACACTGAATAATACCAAATATCTCTCAATTTGATTAAGGTATATTATTCTAGTGAAATTATTATTCAATTGAATGTCGAAGTATTTTTTCTATATTTCTCATTATATAGACATCCATGTTCTTATTAAACTATTGTTTCCTTTTTTAATTGTATGAAATATCTAATTTAATCTTTTGGTGACTATATTGGGAATAATCATTTGATGTGTGGGGCTTGGAATTATATACCATCTCGATACATCAATGGGTCACATGATACAAAGACAACTTTTTCGGAGTATATCACTTCACATAACTGGATAGTGTCTTGGAATAATTAGTTCATACGACCATTTTAGGTCTATAAATATTCATTCCATCATTATGAGATCATCGATTATGTTTATCTATGTTTCCATTTATTTTCATCGATATAGAATTCCATAAATTTAAAAAAAAAAATGGTATCGTGTTGTTTATTTATTGGTATCATATCACTTATTGCATAGTTATGTTCTGATAGATCCTATTTTTTGATACTCTTTACTGATCATCTAAGTTCGTCCCATTTTTTTCCTTTCCCCATGTAACATGGTGTAGAGCTACGTATAAATTTCAAGGATATGATAGATGGTATAATTATATCTCTCAATGTCTTTATGTTGTATCTTATGTATTCAAATGTAATGTAAGTATGTATATAGTCTTCTAATACTACTATGACATTTTATCATGTAGAAGATATTATATTCTATACAACTTGTGTAATATATCTATCAGGTATAGGTTTCAAGAGTATGGGATATTATAGTATGAATGAGAGAATATTTAGTGGGAACCTTTGGGATAATATTTAGAGAAACTATGTTAGATATAACAATATATGTGTAAAACGATCAATATTTCTAGGGAACACTCTTGTAAATATAATAGGGATTTTATTTCATAATACAATATAATGATCTAATTCAATACATTATATTTTTTAATAATGGTGACTAGATAAACCATGAAACTATTTATAAAGGGGTATAGAATATCTTGGTTCTGTGGGAGTAACTTCATCTCCAAAGTATTTTCTAGAACTAACCCTTTTAGCTCACCTTAATGTAATTTTTAGAACATGTGATGATCAAGCATGATCTATGGATATGGAAGATATCCTAATAATAGAGAATTTACCCATGGTATATACCTCTATTGATTTAATAATATAATAATTACCTGGTCATACACATAATAATGAAGTTGAGTTCTCTATTATACCCACTTATGATACAAGACCCATATTTAAAACACCCGACATAATGTCACCAGTTTAGATGGTGGAGTTAATGAAATATTTTACATGTTTTATGATAAGGGGTTTATATTCCCTAGTATTTCACTATTTTGTGGCCCAATTTTATTATTAATAATTTATAATGTATTGATGGGATAGTACATAAAAAATAGGGAGACATGTGGAATTAATATATTGAAGAAGTATTACTTATCAGTCATCGATGACTTCTTTGACTGGATTCATGGGTGCCAATACATTTTAGGGATCAGTCTTCAAACTTTTTTTCATCTTTTTAGGTGATGAAGGATGAGATGCTAATGATTTCATTTTGAACAATGTATAGAAAATATGAGTTTATGGTAATTCCTTTTGGATTGAATAATGTTTTTTCTTTCTTTATTGATTTAGGGAATATAGTACTTATGGATTATCATAATAACATAGTGGTGGTATTAATTGATGATATCTTGATATACTCTAATTTCTACGATTCTCCTGGTAGTTGCCTATAAATAATTTTTGAGACCCACAAAAAATAAAATATGTAAAAAATAGTAAGTTAAAACTTTGGATCAATGGAATTTATTTTTTAATCCATGTGGTCACCAAGGATGGGAAATATTTTTTCTTCTCAAAAACAAAGGTTGTCAATTAATAGAGTACAATAATGATCTTAGCAGAGATCTATAGTTTCTTGGTTTTGGTGAATTATTATCATATGGTTTTTGATGATTTTTACATGCAGATAAACCAAATAACCAAGGTAACATATAGAGGGATTAAATTCACATATTCATGGTAAGGTGAGAATATGTTTTGATGTTTTAAATAAGTGACTAATTAATTCACTGATATTAACTTTCCAATTATTTAATGATTGATTTACAATTTATTATGATTCATCAATGAAATGTAATGTTTGTTCCTTTGTATTGAATGATAGGTTATTTATTATACAGTAATGTATTTAAAAAATGAATAGAACTATCAAACTCGTGACTTTGAGAGAGAATCCCTAATATTTACTTTAAAAATATAGATAAACACATTTGTGGTGAACAATACGATATATATACTTACCAAGAGAGTTTTATGTATATCTTCTCTCAAAAGGAGCTCAACATTAGACAAAGAAGATGGTGGTATATACAAATAGAATATGATTACATGATACCTAATCACCCTAGGATAGAGAATAAGGTGGTTGATGCATTGAGTAGGAGGGACCATGTATTTTTAACCATGATGAGGATTCATAAAGATCCTATATAAAGAGATATAGTGATGATTTATAGTCCTTTTAAAGAAAGGGGATTCATCGATACTTCTTCAAGAAATTTCTCAACCATCCATACAAAAAAATATAGATAAGTCCTAGTATGATGAGGAGAGTATATAAAATACAATAAAGTATTGAATGATTTTAAATTGATATAATAAATCTATAGATATAGAGTATTTCTATTTAGTAAAAGGCTATCTATTCCAATCATACTTGATTTTAAAGACGGAACTATAAGATGAATCACATATATCATATTTTTCTATAAAATATGGTAGTACAGTGATGTATCCTTATTTAGGATAATATTTATGGTGGGATATTATGAATCAGGAAATTACATAGTATGTGTCCTTTTCTTAGTAGTCCAATAGTTAAAAGTTGAAATACAACATCCTAATGGATTCAATAAACTTATATCTATATCAATTTGGAAGTGTGATAATGTCACAATATAATTTTTTACATAGATCCCAAAGACTCCAAGGAATAATGATTCTATATGGGACATAATTTACCATTTTACTAAGTTTCCTTATTACTTAGTAATAAGACACTATGTATGCCCTAATTTTCATATACATCTCTTCATAAAGTAAAACATAATGCTTCATCTAGAACATCTATCGATTGAATATGATCATTTCCATTAGTTGAAATATAATTTCAAGAGGAGTATCTAATAGAATTTTTCGATTAAGAATCAATTAAGAATCACATATCATCTTTAGATTGATGAACGATCTAAATGGACTGTCCAAATTTCAGAAGTCATATTCAGATCATCTTCCCTTGACTTCCATGATTTGTGGCACTAGTATGTACCTTTGGTATAATTTTTATAAAATAATAACTTCTATTTGAGAATCTAAATGGATCGATATGAAGAATTCTAGTGGAATAGGTGGAATACTCCAACCTACTGGGAAGAATTTTCTGAAAAAAAAATTATCAAAAGATATAGGGAAGATGAATATATAAGTATAAAGTATTACAAATCATAATAAATTTTCCATAATCACAAAAAAAATATCTATTTTGATAATTGATTTAATTTTATGTAATTTCATGTTGGGTATCATATATTATAAAAGGATTCACTATGAAAGGGTGTCGTAATATTTATTAAAATTTGATGTTAATATCGATGTACATTGGGAATTTTGAAATACTATAAAGAATTGGGGTTGTATTATTTTTATTAGCTATGTCACCCAACCGTACAAAAGTATATGATGTCTTCCTTGTTTCATTACTGATGAAACACATGAAAAATTCCATTCATGAGCTCCAATAAGATGGAATATAGTAGGAGACTAATATTTCTTATAATGGGGACCGAATCAATGTACCTGCCAAATGAGAGTGCATATTTTGGAATTGAGAAAATCGAGTTGTGGAAGTCCATTAGAAAAATCACAAACTAGAAGTGGCCATTTATGAGCTAAGAGAATATATGAAGAATAAATATCCAAATATTTATAACATCTAATAAATACCCTAATTTTGAAGATGAAATTATATATGATGAGAGAATGTAATACCTGAGGCCCTATAGTAGTAGGTAAACACTATCCTGGACTATCAAATAAAATTCACTATAAATAACCTCTACTCATGAGTATATCTAAAATAAAAATTTATTAATTTCAAACAAAAATTATACGTCATTCAAAAATTCATAAAAAATAAACTAGCTTAAGAATAAATTTTTGGATTTTTTTAAAAATATTTATTTTTAGGTTAACAGGGAAAAATCTATTTTTTTAAAACCATGACTTGTATAAACATTAAAGTGTGTAATAAAAAAACTAACAATACCAATATATTTAACATTTATATGTCTTATAAGTAACAATATACTTTTTTTTAAAATAATTTTAATTTATAAACAAATTGTTGATATTTTAATGCTTCAATCATGTGTTTCACAAAAATTATTTTAAATAATAATACAATTATATTATAAAATTATTTTAAATTTGTTATTATTATATGGATTTAAAATTTGGAATCGAAGCTCCTATTTATGTAAAATTGATATATTTAATTTTATAAAAAAATTAAATTATGAGGATTAATGCCACTAATTGAGATAATGGTGAGAACTAATTTTCTCACAGAATAGTTAAATTTAGCTTGTATAATTTATATCAAATAAAACAAATTAATCACTTCTAGATAATGAGTATAATATATATCTTTAAAATATATATATATATATATATATATTAACCCTGATTAATTTATTAATCAATACAAAATGTGATTTCGAATACTTAACTATGAAAACGTTATATTCTTATAAAAAATATTTTTCTATATATTATATGTTTTAATTCAAAAGTTAATATTATAATTCTATGGAATTTAATTCGATTAAATATATAAAAATTTGATGTCCAAAAAATAAAAAATTGGAAATAGGGGTTGCCATATATTTTTAGATACAATATAAATTAATGAGGTTAAAAATTAATTATCAATATAAAAGTAAATTATAGAAAAATTAAAAATTTAAAAATAAAAACGTCAAAAACATTGAACAATGTATCAAAAGGACTGTTTGATGTTATTTTCAACCCACACTCGCAACCCCATCCACATTTTTTCATATTTTTTCCATTGAACCTTGAATAGTAACATTATATTACTGAATATGTAAGGGTTACTCCCAAAACTACTCTTTCATTCACTTAAAAAAGGGTAACACATACACCACTTCAAGACTCACCTATCCTAGGAATTTATTATTGAAATGTTTCCATATTTCTCCTCCTAGAACTTTCTCCCAAGTTTGGAATTTCATAGTTTCTATTATTTATCATATTTCATCCATTTTCAAGGAGAATTGCAAGGTAAATTAAAGTCCCCAACATGTATATAATCAACTATATAAATTTCATTATTAATTTTATTCATTAAAATATATTTTAGAAGCACTAATATAATTATATTATTATAATTAATTTATTTTAATGTTACTATATTTAGGTTATTTTCGTTTTCTATTCATCTATAAAATCCATTAAGAAAAATGAAATTATTGTTCGTGTGTACTTGAAATCTATTTCCACCACAAGAAATGGTATTAAATTTTTTTAACCAACCATAACTGAAATTTATAAGATTATTTTGAATAGTAAATATATATTTTATTATATGATTATTTTTTTGTATAACAAATTAAATAAACCTATTAATGATATAATTAATGAATAGTCATAGTTAATTAAATAATTTTTAATAAATGTGATAAGAGGAAAATATTTTATTCAGATTGTGTGTTATTCCCATATACATTACTTAATATTATAATTAAATTCTAATTATTATATATGACATAGATAAACAAAAAATAAGATCATTATTCTTTTATTACAATGATATTACAATAAAACCACTCATAATCATTCATTAAATCAGGGAATGTTCATGTTTGGATGGTTGAACAACCTACTTAAACAATACAATGTATTTATATCATGAATGAATAAGGGAAACAATTTACTAGTGTACTATAATATCATTTTTTAAATAATTATTTTTTAAATATGTGTATTTTATGTAAATATTTAATACATCAATTAATAAATCACCCTTTGATCATTAAGAGGAACTAAAACAAACTTCTTATTGATTTTAGATTCTAGGATAAAGACTAAGAAACTACTGTATGGAACTAGGAACAAAATAAATGATTATAAAAATTTACTAAATATAACATAAATGAGCTATTAGTAGTAATTTTTTTAATAATAATAGATATGAATTCCACTATTATGCAACTAGTACAAATGATCATAACTATAAACACTCAATGTGATAAAAAAGTATAACGATTATATAGAATTAATTCTTATGAATAGTATAATTGAAAATAAATATGATTTAATTTTAAATAAGTTTATTTATATGTCTATGTTTGTGATACAATACATTAATGTACATTTGTGGAAGTCAGTAAAAGAGGTGAGGTTTTTCTATCTCATATTCCTCTCTTTGGAACATTTTTTTGTATTATTCAACAAGTTCCCTTCACATAATATATATAATACCTATATGATATGTTATATAGTTAAATATATTTTCTCATTGTATTTTATTATCAATTTTAGTTCATCTCTTTCATGTTGTTTTTATAGAATTTATACCCAAGCTATAAATGGGCGGTTTAAGTCACAATTTTCATTCCCTGGGACTCATGTTTTACTCACTAAAATATCATTTTTTGTGGTTCATAAATTGAAATAGAATACTTTTTACCATATTAATAATGAACTTTAATGGAATTTACTGTTTATATTTTTAACCCTCTGATATATTTTTTTCATGTATGGTTTTCAAAAATCATTATAAAATAGAATCATTTCAGGGATGAAAATCCATCTTATGTTGTGTAAAATAAAAATGTTTGTAGTTTCAATAAAAATACATCCATCTCTAGATACTAGAAAGATTATGTGGTTGTGTAATAGATTCACATGGGGATAATAAACCCTAAAATTGTTGGTTGAGTGAAGGATCAATCATCACACAAATGAATGGTTGTAAAAAAATTATTTCCATGATGGGAAACCCATCCTATGTTTTGGTGAAGTAAAAGTGTGTGTAGTTTCTTGTAAAATTTATCCCTTTCTATATATTGGAATGTGGTTTTGGTTGTTTCATAGATTCACCAAGGGGTAATCAACCATAAATGTGTAGTATGAACAATGAATCTATCATCAAATTAATGAATGCTAAGGGTGGCTAAGACTATAAACCTTTCTAGACTCTCTTATAGACAATTATATTTTAAGTACACTCTAAAATCTACTTCGTTAATAAGGTACTTCATGTTTATTTGAAAATAACCTATAGTTTCTATGTTCGTTATGGGATGTCTTCATAAAAGTAATCATTATTATATTTAAATAGGAATTATTTTTTTGGTATTTCCAATTACAAAGAAAGTCATGTTTTTATTTATCAAGTTTCTTTAGGGAATATTGTGAAAGGTCTTGTTGACTCTAATAGTAAATGCATTGGGCATGGAAAGGTGATGGCTAGGGAAAATAATTATAATGCCCCTAGATGAATCAGTAAGTCTCATGAGACAAGATAGATTGTGTTTGGTTTATACCTCTTCACATAGTAGGATAGTGTCTTGGGAAGTTTCCATGACAAATTGTTTTGATGTTCATAATTTTATATTCCATCAGTATGAGATCAATGATTATTTTGATACATGTTTCCATTTATTTTCTTTAATATATAATTCCCCTATATTTAGTCGATTATATCTTCATGTTGTTTCTATATTTCTTCAATTTCGCTTATTTAATAACGATGTTATGGTAGTTTCAAATATATTCTACTCCTTGATGATTATTCGATCTCACACATATCGATTTTTCCTTCCCCATTAAACCTAGAAGATAACTATGTGTAAATTTTAGATATATAATTGAAGGTATAATTAGGTTCTCATGATTTTATCATGTAGTATCTTATGTTTTTTAATGTAATTTATCTATATATCTTCTCTTCCAAGACAAAAAATATGTTTAATTATGCGGAAACATTCATATTATGTTCCAATTATGGGATATAATAAATGGATCTAGGTTTTTGGAGTCTATAATTTTACAAAGAATACATTATTGGATGAAATAAGTATATAATGAAACAATTTCACTCATTTAATTCAGACTTTATTTATCAAAACCTTCGGATAAATATGCTCGTTGAAGTAAGAAATATGAAAAAAAAATCTATTGTATAGTAGGAATGTGAATAAATAAAATAAAACATAATATATTCAAATGGTGTAATGTACCCAACATATATAATGTTATTATATGAGAAACAATCATAAATAAATGAATAAAAATTGAGTTACCATAAGTTCTTACAACTTTCATAATAACATAGTCAAGATCCATTTGAATAAGAAGATTTAATTTGGCTTATAATTTCCCATAAACGACAATAAAATATATGATATGATTCATTCATGAGAGTGAAAACTCTATTCAAATAAATCAAGGTTCCTAACACAAACATACTTTGAGGAAGTAATGTCAGAGAAAAATAACTCTTTAGGAATGATGAATATTTTAATCATAGCCCCTATAATTATTGCACATGTAAGTAAACATAAAATTTTATAAATAAAATAAATTTTATAAGATGAAACATTAAATATATTATTCACATTCCACATAAATTTAATTCAGTGAATATTATGAAACATGTCTTAGGGACATGAATTTGAGAAGAACAAATATTCCTTATTCCATATTCATTCTGCACAAGAATCTATCTTCGTAAATACTAAAATTATTTCTACTAGATACCTTGTTCTATATTTATTAAACATGTTGAGAAATTTACTAATTTATTAAAATTAAAATATTAAAAGATTGGGATGAGTCTTAAAAGGTTGAAAAATTTTATAGAAGATATTCTGTTCACTCTAATATGTTAATGACATCCTTTACTCTATCATAGATCATGTGGTAATCTTAGATTTCATATCCTAGATTGATGATGATGTGATATATATGATTAAATTGGTAGCCCAAAACCCAAAGTGTAGTCTCATATATTATCTTTGATATCTTCATCAACTCCCATAGAAAAACAAAATTGAAAATAGTTTCCCTCCAAACCTGAGTTAGAGTAAATCTTATACCAAATAACTCAACTATTTTTGAGTTTGTGCATCCCATAAATGTGTTGGAATCAAACCAGTTCATGAATCTCTAATTTATACCAATTTATTTACTTAATAAATTTCATCATGGGTCTTTCTATCTTGTATTAGGGCTATAGAAATTAACTTATAAAATTTTTACGATGATGAAAATATGGAAACGTTATGTAGTAGGATTTGTGTATAGTCACCCCATTCTATTGTAGTTTTGGTTCCGTTTACTATTTCCACCACATCAAATGGTGTAACTAGAAGATCATTAAATCACAATATTCTATTCATTTTAAAAATAATATTAAAAGGAATTTATGATCCATTTATATCCAATACATTTCGTCAGAATTCATATAGAGACTACTACTATTTATTATAAATAAAAGGGAGTAAAATATAAAAATAACATACCTTTGAAAAGAGAAATTTTGAATTTGGAGACTAAATATGTATGAAATTCAATCATGTTGTGGGTATCCATGAATTGATCATCTCTAGGGTCCTGTAGGATCTTGAATGATGTATCCAAGATAAGGTTTTGATTGATCTTATTTTAGGATCCACCTTTGTCCACTTCCATTAATGTCACATTGAGAATCCTGGGGAAAATATTTTCCTATGAACATAACATCCCTGAGTCTATAATGATAAAAAAATATATATAAAAAGTAAATAAATCATCATAATTTTATAAAATAAACTCATGATTTAATTATTAAAATGCAATTCATACCTAGTTTTATCATGTGAAGATATATAGTTAGTGTTCTCCCCAATCACAACATATTAATTTATCTGTAGGAAATATCCATGATCATATCTATCAATTATACCACTATAAATTTACATAAAGGATTTAATATCACTCCATATATATGCTCTAAAAGGTTAGGAGAGCCTCCCCCCTCAACCCTATCACTTGAGTGGGCACTTGAGTCAATCATTGTCCTTATAACTACACACTGTAGATATATGATAAGGGATTTATCCACCTTAAAAAACTAAACATTTAAAGTAATAGATTGATAATAAGACCATAGATGGAATGATAGGTTTTAAAAAGAAAATATATTACATCTTCAATAGAATAGTGTTGATCACAATCACTATCTCCACTATAATAATCTCGTCTCGCCTAATTACATATTCATTTCACGTTAAAGAAAAAAAAATTAGTGAGTGGATTGTAGAGTCAAAATCTATGACACAAGTTTCCACTTCCAAGGGGGGTTCCTCTATGAAAACAAAATGGATCTTGTTACATGGACAAACCAAATAATATAAATATCTCCCACCCATATTGAATCCCAAATACCCATAGTGGATAATGAAAACTTCCACGTGTTTGAATCTTTTAAGGATTATGTATACTATGAATCAATAGGGATATTCAGAAGTGAATTTTGGCCTCTCACTGATGTTATAACAAATAAATGGGTCCCTAATATATTTTTCATCTAATACAGTATTGAGTTCCTTGTTGAAAATTTAATTTTAGGTCTTATCACCTCTTTAAAATTCTCTTACTCCCCTTATCCTTTGGTCACTGATGGGCCTTTGATATGGGGAACCATGTCATTTAAATGTATATTCAAACAATACTAATACTTTAAATCACTATAGTTAGTAAAAATAACAATAACGGAACTAGATAGTGGTAGGTTGAACCTGATTACTATTTCTTCCATGTCAACATCATATAGAAATGTCATTAAATGCCAGTTTTTCACCAATATCATAAACTATGAGGATGGACATGGAACTTCTTCCGCACACATAAAAAGTTCTCTCTACATTTTATTGATGAAATTATCACATAGATTAAATCCCCAATATTTTTAGTATCTAATACACCCTCTTTTAAACATATCAAATTGGTGGGTTCTTTAAGGCTTCTAGTTGCCATATTAAATATAGTTACACTTATGGGATTGTTTTGTAAAAATATGAATTGGTTGTATGAATATATCATTCTACCCAGGTTATAATTATTGAGCCCCCATATCCATACTCCCCTATCACTTTAGAGGAATGGTTTGAATTTATCATAAAATAATTAATGGTCAATGATGAATTATCAGGCCCTCGTATAGGACATTATTCAAACCCATGGAACATGGAAGTGACCTAAAAGTGAGATCAAGGATTTCACCTGATTGGTGTTCTAAATTTTTTGTACAAATATTCCAATACTAGCATCACTAAATCGAACGTTTTTTTCTAGATTGTTTTTGTAAAATCATTAATATCCTCACTATTACTCTAGATCAAGTTTCATATACATGAAAGAGGTAACTACTGATATAAATTAAAAAAAGGCTACTAATTGGACTAATATTTTTATATAGTGATGTCCTATGTGACCCAATAGTCATAGATAACATCATATAATGATAACCAATGGGAACCCTGAATCCCAATGTTTTTATGATTCAATTTGGATCAATGGAATATTTTCTATGGATCCTTTCTATTAGGAATAATAAACAATTCCACAGGTAAATTTAACATTACATACATCTATTGTATAATGTCTTCACCCATAGAGTATTCCCCCATCCAGAGTTTCTCTCTTATAAGAAGTGGGATAATCTCCATGTAATATAATGTATAGGTTGAGATAATAAACTATTTATACATTTCCTCTATCGTTATATCCTTACAAATCATCTTCATATCCCTATTCCTTACTCCATCATTTTAGTACACCATATGGAAGGAATTATTGTTCAAACTCAATTTAATAGTTAGATCAAGGAATTTAATTCATCATAGTGAAATATGGTCTATGTAATGCTGATAGATTAATGTATCCCCACTTCCATTAGGTCTTTTTCAAACTCATTGTATTTATGTCAAACCTAGAAGAGATATCCCCAAACCAGAAAAAACTCCTATATAGTTGAGATCCCTACATGACACCCAATACAGGCTATTTTCTGTCATAAATTTCATCAATATGGGCTCATAATTATGATCATATCCCTTTGATAAATTCCATACATTAACATATTTCAAGGTTTTATATCCCAAAACATGACATTTTAATTAATTTTATTCTTTGATGAAACATATTAATGGTGAAATGTTATCTCATTCCAATCCATGATGGTGATTTATCTAATGAAATAGTTGATTCAATGGTTTTTGTTTGGTAATTTGTACAGAAAATAAATGTAGAAAAACCATGTATATGGGAACCTCTATTATAATGATTACTCTCATATATTATCTCCCATTATCATTAAAATACCCAAATTCATTTATTGGACACATTGGAAATGTCCGTATCAAACACTATCAGTCATTTTTTTATGCCTCATGGTAATGGCTTGGTAATGCTCACGTTTTACTTGGATAATCACTATAAATGATAAAAACATCCTTGGGTAGTTATAAATAATTAGAAAGAATAAAAAATTTATATTTTATTAGTGAAATAATGTAATCATGTAACACTAATATGATCACACACCACATTTCAAATTGAAAAACGTTTATTTAACAAATAAACCCTAGTGAAAATGGATAGATCATGTTAAATCATTCATATAAATACTACATCAGGAAAAAAATAAATATCTTCTTTTAATAATATACATATAATTTAATTCATGAAACATGTCAGTACACTGGGGAAATCATTCACGAATAGACTAGCTATTGGTAGAATTTAATCAAGAAACACTTGAGAGAGGTTTCTATTAAATATTTAATATGATAACCTACATACAAATTATAGGGGGACTACGCATCCTATTATAACCAAATAAGTATGTTTTACACTACATTACATCCTGGGAATAATCCCCTCTTCATATAGATCGGACCGAATTCTGATTTGCGGTATTTCATGATGCCCGTAAAAAGCTAACATTCAAATAGATGACGATGATTGAAATAAAACGTTTGAATTTGGAAAATTAGTTTTCAAAATAAATAGGCCTAATAATTTATGGTATCATATTTACTTCACATTTTTTGTACAACCTTTATTAATGAAGATCATTTTTATAAGGATATCAGTATCCCTTTGTGCATGAAAAATCACTTTCTATACTAGGTCTTGTTGGAGGTAGAATAATGACACCCTTCGAGATCACATTATAACTTTAAAAACAATGTAGAAATAATTCACAAGATGTGGTATCCCTTGATTTATTTCTATATTATAAATTCATTTCCAATAAATACCAATATTCCATTTGAATGAGTTATTTTTTACCCATTTAATTGGTGGGTTTTCACTTTGTTAAGGACATGATTTCCTCTTAATGATCTTATCATTGTTGAAGAGTTTCATTAGTAAAACCTCAAATGATTCCCCACAAGTAATTTTGAATCTAAATAAAGAGACAGAATAAGGTAAATTATTGAAAATCATCTTCATGAAGAACATTACATGAATCAGAAACCATGATTCCCCATTAAGAAGATCAGTACACTAATTTCTAATCGTAGAACTTCTTATGGGATTCTGTTAATGAATCTAACCCCATAATTAACTAACTAAATATATCTATTGAGGATCCCTTTCTTGAATCACATATATAATTCCCCTTTATGGGGGATGCTTGTGGGGTTCCTTCACAGAGTGACCTCATGAACACAGTTCCGAGAGGACCATAAGTGAGGAATCCTTTTAATGCAATCCCTAGAACAAAATTTATTTTGTGGATTTCAAGATGAATCATTCATTAATTGGTAGCCTTAAATTCTATTATATAGTTATTTTCATAGAAAACTATATTCATTGATAATATGGGTCCACTTAAGGTATATTTTAGCCTTTTTTTAACAAGGACACCTCTACTGCCTCCAGATGTATGAGATTGGGCTAGGTACATCAGTGTGCACCCCTTCGATTAAGCATTCCATTGATTGTAGGACTATACTAGGTTTTCCTCCCATACCATTAGGAATTTTATGAGGGTCGTGATCATGTAATTCATTAATAATGGGTCCCTATCATGAGGTTTTCAATGAAGTCTGCTTCGATCATTTTTCTCATGTCAGTTTCCAAAGTATCAATTTGGCCACCCTAATGGTAACAACCCAGAATTCTATCATTAACAATTTATCTTCATATAATTATTTCACATATTATAAATCAAATAAAATAACATAAACCACACATAGAAAACTTTTTAGGTGTATAATTAATTACATAAGAGGCTTTTTCAGAAATTAAGGAACCTATACTAATGGAATAGCAACTTAAACATTGGAATAGTTAAAGGACCCTGATGAATAAAAAACCAGCCAATATAATAGTAAACTCACCAATGAAATAATAAGATAAATATAGTAATGTTATAAAAGAAAATATGATATAATTATTTCATAGTGTATGTAAATAATATTTTGAAAATGAAAAAATAAGTATTAGTATTTTTAGGAAGCATAAATTTATATTTATAATTTTATAATTAATATATTTATTTAAAATAAAATTTATTTTAATAAAATAGATTCATAAATTAATATTTTATTGTCTTATTATTATAACATAATTTTATGAGAAATTAATTAAAGTTTTAAAGGGTTAACAAATCAGCTGTAATTTTAAAATTAAAATTTTTCAAATAAATCAGGATTTTAAATAAAAATTATATTTATCATATTAATAAACTTATTTACATAAAATAGAGTCTATTTTTTATTTCTACATGTGGAAAAATGGTAGGGGTAAATTTTTTGGATTTTTTTAAAATAGTTCATTTTTGTGATTAGTGAAATACGGTAAATTACGATAGAAGCTAAATACAATAATTATTGAGTCATAGAATATTTTTGGATGTTATAAGAACCAATATTTCTATCTAAAATCATGTAATTAATGTACTTATTGATAGTAATCCATACTATTCATAGTCTCTAGCCATAACAATAGGCAAAAGAATAAAATAATAAAAAAACACCCTTCTCCACCACTATATATACCAGCTCTCGCAACATATTATCCTCAAACCTATTCAGCCTTTATTCTTGTTCAATTTTGTCCAAATACTATTCCCAAGGCTCTTCCTCACTTCCAAGAGGTACTGGTCTTAAAAAATACCAAATCCAACTTCCCTGTGGAGGTTCTCATTGAGAATAATTCAAGAGGTAAAATATGTATTCGCTTTCATTATATTCTTTTCATTTTCATTTATTTATTATACCCTCATCACCTACCCAGTAAAAACATGAATGATAACTACAATATCATATATACTATAATTTTATTATGTTATTAGAAAATCCACCATCAAGTCTCTTATCCTCTATATTTTTATTATAAAAATTAAAATATCATTCGCAAGCTGTTGATTTATCACCTTCAAGGATGATAAGTTTTCATTTTCTTTTATTGCATTAAAGGCTAGAAATTAAACCATTGCAATAGTCTATAAATATTTTAAAATTTATTTTATAACCCTTTTTTATATTCTGAATTGAAATTTTATACACAATAATGAATAATTAAACAAAACTAGATTGTGATGATCGAAAAAACCAAAATAACCTAAAAGATTATCACCAATGAATTATATAATGATTCATCATCATCCAAAATAACTAAAAGCTTTATATACAAATATAATCTTTTGGATGTTTATTAATAAAAAATAACTTCATTTCGAGATATATATTCTCATTTTACATGAACATTCAAACATTTATACAAGTGAAACAATTATGAAAGCGAAAGAAATAAACACTCGTGAATAGAAAAATTGTATCCTTCAACACATCAAAATTCCCATAAATGAACATAATAAATTTATAATAAAAAATAATCTGTATATGATGTTCTGAATTTATTTATTAATTATTATAATTTGAGTATCCATGATAATAAGATCAATTACAGATCACTTTTGGACATAAGGTACGAGATTTTTTCTGAACCTCCATTTTTCTATCGTGTTACATTTTCTCTCTCTTTATCCCAATATAATGATTAATTATTATTATCTATTCATCCTAAATTATCTGTTTTATTTCCAAACAGATCTTTATATCCCTATTCTTCTTACTCTGATGTGTAAATACATGTTTTGAAAGGTTCCCTTCCCATTTCCTCCCAATAAGCACGCTCTCTTAAGGGGATCTTCCCAAATTCGTACTCATTTTCAAGTAACATCCTTAATATATTTTAGTCCAAAATTAATTTTATAAAATTACTCATATTATCATGAAATAAAATATTATTTCATTTATAATTTTATAAAAACAATTATGGATTTATTATTTTGATTACTTTTTTATGTTTTCCTTTAAACTGCACTAAAGTGGCTCATTTATAAATTTTCGTAAATGCAATTATTAAATGTTTTCACATCATTTGGACCTAATTTATCATTTTATATTACTATTTTCACCTTATTAATGTCCATTTATTATTTATATCCATTATTTTGTGAACCCTTTTTTGATACGCCCTTTGGTTATATATTATGAAATGTTTATGATACCCAATTATTTCCTTGTTTAAAACTTATGTTTATACCTCATGATTGATTACTCTTATGGAACACATATGAATGAAAATATTATGACTGGTGTGCCATTATAATTCTCTAATTCATTGGGTAATGTTTAGTGTCATGAGATGTCGTTTTGTGAGAGGGAGTGAACCTGATTCCTTTATGGGACTTTGTGCACCCTGTGTAACGGTCCTGGAAGTTAGCCATGACTCATGATTATGTAATATTGTGTAGTATTTAAAAATTTCTATGATTACATGGTTTCATTTCCCCATGATCTGCGTGTTATTCTTACTTATGTTTAGCCTTGATCCATTCCTTTTTATTTCATAATTTTAAGCCTTCTAACCCATGTTCTTTGATTTATTCATATGTTTATACCCTTACTGAGATTTTTAGCTCATCTAATTTGTTTATGTCTTCCTTGGGTTATCCTGTGTAGGTGTAGGATCTCAATGTTAGATAATATATATTTTGGATTATTAAAATAAATATGGTTTATTCTACATCCATGTTTTCATTTTTATGTGTCTAATTATCTAAATAAACAATACTTTACAATCCATGAAGTGTAATTTTAGGATTAGTTATGCCTAAAATAATGTAATAATATGTTTAAAAGGATTGGATCTCTATAGTTGGTACCAGAATAAAGTCTAGTTATTTTTGAATATTAGAACTAGTTAAATTCTGTATGAACTCTATAGATAATTTTTTCACCATGAATAACCTAGATTGAAACTTAGGGCATCACAAGTGAGGATATACTTTTCATTTAAATGTTTAACGTTATATGTTCAATATTTTTGTATATGATTTTTATCTATGTATTCAATCCCCCTAATTTTACATTCTTTTTCTTAGTTAATGGATGTAAATATAATAACCCATGCCAACAATCAATGTGATAGGCAATGTGGTGATTTACATAATGATATTTTAAAAATGTTGAGAATGGGTTATCCAAAAATCATGATAATATATGATCAACTGTCTCAAGATATGAATAATAACCTGAATTGGGTGGAACTCCATCCTTCACATATGAAAGATCTAGTTGTGTTCGAATCATTTATGAGGAAAAGTCCTCCCATGTTTAGTGAATATTATTATTCCATGCTCAACATATCTCTTATCTTCTGGTTCTTAGAGAAGATAAATTTGTTCTACTGGTATATCCTTTTGATGGGGGAGGTGATCAGTGGTGGTAACTAATTAATAACACAATTTACAAATGGGGTATTGATTACATAGAATGTTAATATTTCATGAATTTTTTTTCAACTAACATAATTCTTGAATCCTCCATATTAATATGGATATTGAGTTCCTTGGACTAAAAAAGGTATATGAGTCTACTAGGAAATATGAAGAAAACATTACAAGGTTTTCATGATACAGATTGATATTTTTCATCAAGATAGAAAGAAAAGGGTATTTCTTGTTTAGTAGACTAAAATGAGTTTACAAAAATCATTATTTATTTGAGAAATCAATAGTTATATATATTTCATTCATTGTTCCCTTATTTTTGAAATAGTGATCAGAGACTTTCAGTGGCCTCATGGGCCTAATGAAAAAAATATGAAAATGTGGTTTAATATGGGAGGATCAAAAGATAAATCCAATTATGGGAAGAACAACCAACATCCCACATGTAAAAAGTGTTTTAATAATCATCCTAAAAACTTCTAAATGGGAACTAATAGATTTATAAAATGTGTAAGATAGGGGAATATGTCTAATAACTACTAATGGAATGGGAATAATCCCACTAATACGAAAAAAGAGGTGAAGGTTCATATCAACACTCAGCCTATAGTGTAGTTTTTAAAATAAAAATAATATGGTCATTATGTCATCCATTTATTTAATCCAATGGTTACTAGAGGAAATCAACAATAACCTACAAGAAAACTAGGAAGGGAATATGTCATCACAACTACTAAGGAGGAACCCGACAATGATGTGTTGATAGGTATTCTTATTATTCATCTAATAATAGAGAACATGCTATCTGATTATAGAAATACACATTATTTCATATCTTGAATTTTTAGTTAAACTATTAATACACCACCTCCAAATATAGAGATTGAGTTATGTTATAGAATAGAAAATTTGGAATTTATTTCACCCAATGTATATAACTCGTCCCCAGTTAATGTTTGTGGGTTGAACCTCCCTGCAAATCCTTTCTTACTTCCTTTAGTGGAGTTTGATTAAATTTTTGGCATGTAGTTTCTATCATTATATAATTCTAACTTGGATTGTTGGGAAAGGGAGATAAATCTTCACATCCCTAGGTATCCACCAATTATGTACAACTTTTCGGAGGAGGAGGAATTTTTGACATAATCATTGTCTCAATTGTAGATATTATTTCATTATGAGAAATAATATATAGATCAAATGATTGAGACAAAGTAGATAATCATGATTGAAGACATTCCCATTGTGAGGGACTATACTAATGTGTTCCCTAAAGAATTTATTGCTCTTCCTCCTGTCAAAGAGGCTGAGTTATAAATTGAATTTATTCTGGGAACTTTTTCCTATATAAAAGACACCGTATAGAATGTCCATCGTTGAGATGGAAGAACTGAATAATGAGTTTTATGAGAATATGAGTAAGGCTTTTATACTCCTGTGTGCTTCACCATGTGGTGCACCAGTCTTCTTTATCAAGAATAAGTATGGACCAATATTCATGTGTGTTTTTTTCATGAGCTAAGAAAATCATGATAAAGAAATATTATCTCATTCCACGAATAGATGACTTGTTTGGTCAACTTTGTGGGGACACATATTTTCCTAAGTTAGAACATCAGTTGGGATATCCCCAATAAATGTTGAGGAAGGAGGATATTCCCAATACTATCTTTTGAATGTAGTATGGAAACTATGAATTTGTAGTAATTTCCTTCTTACGCACTAATTACCTAGAAATTTTAATGGATTCAATTAATAGTGTCTTTAGAGATTACCTCAAAAAATCATAGTTTTCATTAATGATATTCATATATACTCCAAGAGAGGGTTGTAACATTAAGAGAATTGGATATTATATTGAAGACATTGAAAATGGATAAACATTATGTAATGTATAGTAAATATGATTTCTCGATGGTGGAAGTATCATTCTTGTGGCATGTTGTCACCAGCAATGGAATATTTGTAGACCCTTCCAAGACAAAGGTAATCCAAGAGTGGCCTGGGACAATATCTATAATTGTAATGTGTTGTTTCCTTGTTCTAGATAGGTATTACCTATGATTTGTGAAAAACTTATCGCGATTATAAAACACACTAACTAAGATGTCTTAGAATAGTGAAAAGTATGTATGGACCAGGGAATGTGAAAACTCATTCAAAGAGTTAAAAAAGACACTTATGACTGCACAAGTACTCACAGTTCCAACAAGTGGGGGACTCTTTGTGGTATAAAGTGATGCTTCTAAGAGGATATTAGGTTGTTAATTCATGATAGAGATAAATTGGTAGCCTAATCCTCATGTTAGTTGAAAATTCATGAGAAAAACTATCACATACACGATCTGTAGTTAGTATCTGGGATAATCATGTTGAAAATATGGAAGAATTATCTCTATGGGGAGAAGTGTGAAATATATATTGATCATAAGAGCCTAAATATGCATTCACAGAGAAGGATTATAATATGTTATAGTGAAGATGGTTAAATATAAACAAGGATTATACCTGCTCAATCCACTACCATGCTAATAATGAAATTACGGTGGTGGATACACTAAATAGATAGGATAATGCATATTAATCAATGATGAGAATTTAGAAGGATCCAATATTCATTTATTTTAAGGGGATCAACATGGGAATCATTAAATAAGTAACATCAGAAATTTACTTTCTGAAATTATTTTTCGAACATCCCTCATTGAGAAAACAATGCATTCCCAAAGAAATGATGTGGAAATTTAGAAGAAGGTGGAATCCATGACAAATAGTAAATCCTCATAGATAAAAATTGATAATGAAGGAGTTTTAATATTTGGGTCAAAAAATGTGTATCATCCAATCCATACTAAAGGAATGATCTTTGGAGTGACGCACATAGCCCATCATTTTATGTTCATCCATGGATCACAAATATTTATCAAGATCTCTGAGAGAACTATAGGTGGGAAAATTTGAATAAGGATATCATTTAGTATATATCAAAGTTCCCGGTATTTCATTAAGTGAAGGTTTGAAGGAAGCATTCTAAAGGTATTGTGCAACTATTACCCATATCAACACTGAAATGGGAAATGATCACCATGTAACTTTCCACCATACATAAGACATACATATGAAATAATTCTATATTGGATTTTTATATCTTATTATAAATATTTATCAAATTATTTCAATTCGATAGGACTTATCCCGATATCAAATTTCATGGGTATACATCATATAATTGTTAAGGATTCATGGAGTACCACTATTGATTGTATCTGATCGAGATCTGGTATTTAGCTCCCTGATCTGGAAAATTCTCCAACATGTTCTAAACACAAATCTGAAAATAAGTATAGACTATCATCTTTATATGGATGGCCCATCTGAGTAGAGTATTAAGAAACTAGAATAATTTTTGAGAGATTGTTATAAGGAATGTAAAGGGGGATGGGACCAACACCTACATCTGGTCGAGTTCTCTTACAACAACAGTTTCTACTTAAGAATCCAAATGGTTCTGTATGAATCCATTTATTGGAAAAGATACAGAACACAGACATGTTGGGATGATGTTGATGATGGTAATCTGATGGGACCTGAAATGGGATGACAAATGGTAGAATGAGTGAAAACCATTTAAAAGCACATCAAGGAATCCCAATGTCAATAGAAGAGTTATGCCCACAATTTACAATGAGACCTATATATTAATTTTAGAGACATGGTATTCCTCCACTAATCTCCATAGAATATTATCAAGAGATTTGGGATGAAAGGAATAATGATTCCCACTTACTCAAACCCTTAGAGATTCCGGATATTATCATAGTTCTGGCCTAGTGATTTTCCCTTCCACCTACCATGTCTCAATTAGATCATGTATTCCACATATCTATCTTAAGAAAGTACATACTAGATACCTCATCTGTACTGAATTCATAGGTGGTACAATTGAAAAATGTTCACTCTTATGAGGTGAAACCAATGAAGATATTTGATTATAGAGATGATGTTATACACAACAAGACCACTCACATAGTGAAATTACTATGGTGGATCAATAAGGGTAAATAGGAAAGATGGGAAATAGAGGAAACAAAGATGGATAAGTTCCCTTATTTTTTCCCCATTGTTTGAAAAATAAACATTCAATGGAGAATTTTCATAAGTGGGGAAGATTATAACAACCCATAATTATATCAATGAAAATTTACATTATTAGAATTATTTCATATTTTATAAATCCTAAAAAATCCCATAATGAAAGTGAAATAAATTTTATAAATCAGAAATGTATGAAATTAGAGGTTTCTTCATAAATTATGGAACATATACTAATATAATAGTACCATGGACATTGAAATAGTAATATGGCCATGATGAATAGTAAATTTTTCAATAGAATAGTAAACTCACCAATGTAATTATAAATAAAATTTACATATCTTATAAATGAAAATATTATATAATTATATCATGTTATAACTAAATAAATGCTTTTAAACTGATAAATTTAGTACTACTATTTTTTGAAACATTAATGTTTATATAAAATTTTATAATTAATAAAATGATATAAAAAATTATTTTCATAAAATATATTAATAAATAAATATATTGTTTTACTTTTGATTATAAGATAATTTTATGTGACATAAATTAATTTATCAAAGTGCTATAAAAACTGTTATAATTTTAAAATTAATCATTTTTTAATAAATTATGATTATAATTAAACCTTAAATTTCAAATATTTAGATAATTATTAAAAAAGGATTCTATTTTGGAATTATACATGTTGAAAAATGGTTAGGGTGAATTTTTTGATTTTTTTTAAATATAAGAATTTTGTGAATAGTGAAATATGATAATTTACGAAATAAGCTAAATACATGAATTATTGAGTCATGGATTATTTTTTCTTATTTAGGAAGAATTGGTTCAAACTAAAATTATCTAATTACAGTTAATAGTTAAAATAATCCACACTATTCATATTCATGGTTAAAAATAATAAACAAATGAATAAAATAATCAAAAAATTCCCCCCTCCTCCACTATAAATACCACATGTCACCACCTCTCATCCCACCAACTATTGATCCATGAATATTATCCAATTTTTGTCCAATATTATTCCCATGTATCTTCCAAATTTCCATCATTTTTTTATATCAATAATTGGAAAAAACAATATTTAAGGTGGTTCTCAAGGAGAATAATTCAAGGTGTAAAATCCATTTTTTCATTCTTTATTTTCTTGTCATTTTATTTTATTTTCTATTACTATACTCACCTACACTATCCAAACATTAATTATAACACTAGTATATTTTATATACTAGAATTTTATTATATAAATGTAAAATCCACCATTAAGACACTTCTTCAATTCAATTTATTCTAAAAATGAAAATATCATATTCCAGGTGTGGATTTATCACCTTCAATGATGAAAAGTATTAAATTAAATTTAAACCATCATGGTTGGACATAAACCCATTGTAATGGTTGGTAAATATTTTAATATTTATTTTATAACCCTTTTAATGTTCTGAAACTATCTTTTATACATAATAATGAATAATGAAACAAAACTGGTTTATAATGATTGAAAAGCCTCTAAAAATCTAAATGATTATCACTAATGACTTATTTAATGATTCATCTACACCTCAAATAACAAAAAAAAAATTTAACCATGTAATCTTATATATTTTTTTAATAAAATATAACTTCGATTCTAGATATATATTACCAATTTTCATGATATTTCATTATGTTATACAAGTTACCAAATGATGAAAACTAAAGAAAAGAAAACTAGCTAACAGAGAAATTATATATTATAAATCATTAAAAATCACATAAATAGAATTAATAAAATTATAATAAAAAAATGTATAAATTTTTTAGAATTAATTAACTAATTTTTCTATATAGGACATTATGATCAAGTGCATAACACTTTCAAACATAAGGTAATGGATTCTTTATAAACCTCCATTTTTTCATCGGGTTGCGCTTTCTATCTCTTTATCCTAATGTAATTCTTAATTATTATTATTATTTAATCATCATAAATTCTCTTTATATGTTCTAGAAATATGTTCATATCCCTTATGTTATTTATGTTATGGTTAAATACATGTTTCATAAGGATCCCATCCCATTTCCTTCCAATAAGCAAGCCCAATTGATAGGAACTTCTCAAATTATTTTTCATATTACAGTACCAAACGTAATATGATTTAAGATATTAATATTTTTCTAAAGTCATTCATCTTATCATTAATGAAAATCATGGTTCATTCATTATTTTATATAAAAACATTATGACATTTCCATTTTAATGAATTGTTAATGCATTCCCTAAGACTTCACTAAAGTTGATCATTTCAAAGATTCATATAAAGTCTTTAAAAATTTCACATCATTTGTATATAATTTATAATTATAAATAGATATTATTGCTTTATTAGTGACCATTTATGATTTAAATCCATTTTTTCTAAACTCTTTTATGATACTCCATTTGGTTATGCCTTATGACATGTTTATGATACCCAATTATTTCATTGGGTAACCATTATGTGTATACCTTGTGATTCATTATGCCTTTGGGATGTGTTTTTATGAACATATTTTTTTTGGTGTTCCTATATAGCACTCAAATTCATTGGGTAATGTTTAATCTCAAAAGGCATAATTTTGGGATAGCGAGTTAACCCCATTCCATTATGGGACTTTTCCCACCATGTGAAATGGTCTTCAAAGTTATCCTTGAATCATACATATTTCATGTTGTGTTTTTTTCTGCATTCTTATGATTCATGATTACATTTCCCCATGATCTACATGTTATGCTTTGTTATGATTGTTCTGGATCTATTCCTATTTATTAAATATTTTCATACCTTATAACCCATGTTTTTTTCATTATTCTTATGTTTATACCCTTAATGGGTTTTTTCTCATACCTTTTATTCATGTATTCCCTTGGTTATCCAATGCGGATGTATGATATAAATGGAATATTGTAGCTCTTTATGTATGATTCAAATAAATATGTTTTATTCTAATTCTAGGTTTACAGTTTTATATACCCAATCATCCAAATACACTAGATTTTATATTCTATGGCTTGTAATTTGATGGTTAATTATACTTAAAATCATGTATCAATAGGATATGGTCACTATATTAACTCAATCAATGAGATAGGCATGTTAGGACCTCTACCTTAGGTGTTTTCCCTAACCAATTTATCATTCATTATATCTTCCCCATTTTATGATCATTGAGTTGGAAACATATAATTAGGGACATCAACTAGATATAATCATTAAAATAAAAACAAAAACTTACTCAACAATCAGGTTACCAATCTATGGGATGAATATGTATATTCCCTACAAATATCCTTGTTACATCCTAGTAGAACATGGTCACCCTACTAGGTCTAATCCTCAAATAATTATTCATTGGATCATTTCCTCCATGATTCTAATTGTTCTTCCTTATACATCCATTAATATAAAAATATTGGATGCACATACAGGACTCTAACTAGGTGGAAGACCCAATCATTCCCTCATTAATAATTGCGTACCATGATCTTTTAGTGAGCCATAACCATATATTTTCCCCATCGTAAACCCCAAATTATCATCATAGGGAAATATCCCATTAAAAACAATCCTAAATTGGTTATAGTCTCTATGAAATGTTTATATTACATACAATTTACCATTACTCAAAGGAGTATATACCTTGTGATGTAAACATGAATGTTCCTCTAATCAATAAACCCCATACTATACATCTTTAGTTAATTTTACCTAGTTTTCGACTCTTGATTAAGATACATTACTTGGAAGCGATCATAGATTCATTAATTAAAATTGATAATCACTAGTCCTTACATGTATAACCTTAAAAGTCACTCTACTATGTCATGGAAGAATAAATTTAAAAGATACCACATTGATAACTGCCAGATAAATTTAAATGTTATGGTGTGTCCCATTATGTGACACTAAATATCATGGGTTAAGATTCCATTATTAGAGAAAATATAAAGCCCCTCACAAAAGCACAATCCCAACCCGACAACACATACCTCTTTCCTAGATGATGATAAACTCTAAAGAGCACATCATTATACTTTACACTCTACTTTGGATATCATGAATAATTAATATGAAGAACCACGGATTTATATACATATGGTCCCATCAATGGATAACATATGCTATATATAGATGTTATTATTGATGTATAACTTCTATTACATATAGATTATCACATCAATGCATCTGGATGGTCAAATACTAGCATAGTGGTAAAACATCTACAATGCAATTTGGTAAGGATTCACTAACATGGCTTAAATATATAATAGTATACCAGAGAAGGAAATAATCCTACACAAAGGGGTTATATTAGCATGACCTCTCGTCCTATATACCAATGAATAGCTTATGAATCACTATTAAAGTCTAATATATCACATATCTTTATAAATAAAGTATTTTTACACTAAAAAAATATAGGCACATTCATGTGTCATCAATAATTATCTTTGTTTAGATCATAAAATTCTTATTCTTATTTATTATCATGTTAACTAGAAGAACATTTTCCAATATTTCCATAATTTAAGAACATAAATTGAATTGTACCGTTATATTTACATTTTCCTTGATGGATTCCTTTTTAAAATAATGATTCAAGTTTAGCTAAATGTATGTAATATTGTTTGGTGTTGTTTTCCCCATCATGAGACAATATTGTATCAATACTTTTAGATCATTTTGAAACATCAAATATTGTAATTAATTTTCTATTATCATTAGGGAAGTAAATCTCCTCATCTCATAGTAAATAAAAACATTATTTAGTTATTTAATGGACCAATCATATATGTTTTGATCTCCTAGGGATAAAACTATTTTTGTTGTTATCTGGGTCAGATCATTCAAAATATATCTATTATAGTGTTTATCTCAAGTCATCTCATATCATAGTTATAACTAAAATATATAATTCTACCCAAAAATGCCATTTTTAATTATGTGATCCAGTACTACTTACAAATAGTGTGGTCTTCTCTCTACTTCATCATTGTCAACTCAGCTCTTAACTGAAACACCAAAACACAATGACCATTATCCTCCAAACTATTTCATATTCATATTTTTCTCTATTATACTATGATCAACCGCAACTGTTCTAAGGCCATATCCTTGTTAAGTATGTCAAATCCACCTTTTTTGTTTCTTTGGTGGATCCGAGCCATCGAACCAAAGGGAAACAGATGAACTCATCCGACTTTCCCATGAAGGTTTGATCAGAGAGTTCTCTGAAGTTTTCCAGCTTCATCTCATTCACAAGTCTATCCTTTCATTGCCAAGTTTCTCGGATCATCTTTTCATGAATCTGAATGTAAAAAACGCGTAAAAATGTTTCAGTTGCTACTCATTTATTATAAATAATGATGATGTTAATAAGAATTTCATCTTCTTATCTATGTGGAATTAATGTAATTCCCTCCCATCATCTTCAATCATCTTGTTGTCTAATAATGTACATGTTTTCCCAATATTTGGATGATCTACACAAATCATGTTGATGTAATGAAAATCCTTAACATTTGGTATAATATATATTAAGATCCCCTTTATTCATAAGTGAAATTCTTTATCATCAAATAAAATAATTGATTTATTGTGGATGTTGTCCACAAACCTCATAGATCTGATCAACCAAATATATATGTAATATAATGTTAACTTATATTCAAGGTAAATTATATAGTACTGTTGTTTTAAAAATCATAAGAAAAAAATGCTAATATTCAAACATGATATAACTATAGTCAACATTAATACCATGTTAAATGAATCTAAAAATCATTAAGAATAGTTTTTTCTAAACTACATACGCTAATCCTAACAGATATGCCTAAGAGAGATGATACCACCATTGAGTGTTTTAGGGGGTGAATTATTGATTCTCCTAAAATAAAAAATCTGAATCTATGATTTTTAAATAGTAATTATTGTGACTGGATACTAATAGTTATGGTGTGTTATTCGGAGAAAAAATGTTAAATAACACACAGGTATTAAGGGAAAATATAAAATTCATCAGCTTTTTTTATCTAGGGGTTAATACTTTTTCTGAAATAGTTTTAATCAAATTACTAGAATTAAAATTTATTAATCAATAAAGAAAATATGTAAAGTAATTATATGGCCTAAAAATACATCTCTAAGAAAGAACAACGATAAGTAAAAAAAATTATTCAATCATTTCATCACATACATCAAGTTACTCTAGAATATGGACTTTGTCTGGACCCTTCTTATTCTCCTCAATTATAAACAAAAACATCAAAGAATTCACCTTAGAATATTTGGGAAAACCGTATGAAAATTGATTATATTTTAGTAATAGAAACTCGTAATATATTTATAATATGGGAATCCTCGAGGTGTAGAGGTGTCTAAGAAACCTATTTTTGTTGTTATATGGGTCATATAATTGAATATATATCTATTATAGGGTTTATCTCAAGTGATCTCATATCATAGTTATAACTAAAACATATAATTCTACCCAAAAATGCCATTTTTCTTTATGTGATCCAGTACTAGTTACATATAGTGTGTCTTTCTCTCTACTTCGGCATTGTTAACTTAAATCTTAACTGAAACACCCAAACACAATGACCATTATCCTCCAAACTATTTCATATTCATATTTTTCTCTATTGTACTATGATCATCCGCAACTGTTCTGAGGCCATATCACTATTAAGTATGTCAAATCCACCTTTTTTGTTTCTATGGTGGCATATTAGGTTCCATTGTCTCATCACTATGGATTATCTCAAAAAAAAATAAGACATATAAAATGATCATTTTAGGACATCTTATTGTGTATCTGAAGTTCATCATGATAAAATTCCCAAAAAATAACAAAATTCCATTACGTTTCATCGGTGGTCATTTTGGAATTGTCAAAACACCATGAGGACATGATATAGTTCATGCTATCTTGTCTCATTCTCAGGATTCATTATTCTTTGCAACACCATTCAATGCTTTGGAGAATCTGACACATCCATGAGAATTTTATCAATAAATAAATCCATAAAACACTTTTAATAGCTAGGAATTCATTGTCTCAAGAAACTAGACATAACATGTTTCCAATTTTAAGGTATTAAAACACAACAAAAATGATGGAATAGTGTTTATGGGAGTATTCTGCCACTATGTATAAGAATAATTCCATATTAAATAATAATCAAATGACATAAACTCGTCATATCCCTTTATCAATTCACATAAATAGGGACTTATACCAAATCATCAATAACCATCAGCTACCCTAAATCATTAGATAATATTTAATTACCTTTCAGGATTTTAAAAAAATATAAAAATAAAAATTTTTCATTTTAAATATTATCTTTGATTTATTAATTTATGGGAAATATTGGTTTTTAGTAATTAAGAATTAGGGGTTGGAGTATACAATTATTCCCATTATGACTCCCCTTCTGTAATTCCAAAGAATGTTTTTTATAGAAATATAATATTAAATGAGTGTTGAATGTTTAAGATATTTTTTTAACTATACTTTTAATAGTGAAAGTTGTATATATTTTTTATTAATATATATTTAAAAAAAATTATAGTATCTAAAATATATAAATTTTTTCTTCATTCTAAAGTTATTTTTTATATTAATTTTTAATTAAATTGTTTGTGACATTTTTTGTATACATTGACTACATTTTAAGTTCATATCAAGATGAAAATACAATAGAAGATTTTATATATAGATTTCAAATTATTTTTTAACATAATTTTGAGGTTCTTATTTTTAGTTCTTATTTATATTTAACATGTCACTATTTTTTTGATTTATGGATTTAAATTTCACATGTTATAATAAGAAAATTATTTTTTATGAATATAAATTTTTTTCAACTATTATTTTAAATAAATATTTCATAATTTATATAATTTTTTTTCCCTATAAATCATTGTATTTTTGAAAAAATGAATAGTTTTTAATTGTGTAATATTTTAGCCATTATAATTTCTTTTTAATTATGTTATAAATTTTAGTTTTTAAATGTTTTTATGTTATGTTATTAATATATTTTAGAAGATGTGTATATGGATTTTATATTATCGGATTTATTATATATATAGTAATTTTAAGATTTTTACTACATATTTAATTCATCATGAAAATTATGTTTCAAAATATATCTTATGAGGAATATTAAATAATTCACCTGGTAAGATGGTGCCTATGGAGATAAAGATAGGTTTCTTAGAGAGTGCATGTAAAGGGTGACATTTTTTCACTAAGGGTGGGCGATCATCATTCACTTACAGAGTTTGAGGTCATGTTCTATAATTGGAAAAAATATATATTGGGAAGTTTGAGGTTAGTGGTAGTTCCTATTGGCATGAGAACATCGTATCCAGGATGGTTAGAATGATCAAATTCCCACCAAATCCTTTCATCCAAAACATTTGGGGTCAATATTTTACCCATTAATTTTGGGTTCCTTGATAGACCATTGATATATAGAACTTATGGATTTTGAAATATGAATTGGGATCCACTTTTCATGAATATTAACATTTGGGGGGTGGCTCCATAGTATTATAATCTTCCCATCATACTTAAAATTACCAAATACCCAAAATTAATTTTTTTCTACATGTTTATTTTTTCCAATTGATAAATGTTTTCAGTATTGAATAGATTTATTTTGTTATTAGGTTTTCAATAGATAATTTAGAGTGAAATTATTTATTCTCGTTGAATTAGATCTTAATTTTTTATATTTTTTACACCATTTTTGTCTGCATTGGTATATTCACAAATATTGTATATATTTGTAAAATATAAATAATTCGGTAATATATTTTTTTATTGAATATATATAAGGTAAATATATATTTTTTCAATAAAATTTGAAATATATATTTTGTTAAAAATAAGTTCAGTTTACTCATTAAAAATTTATGATTTTACTACTAATGTAATAATTAATATATCTCAATTTCAATTATTTATTTATCAATATATATGGATTTCAGTAAGATTTAGATTGATCTATCAAATAGATTTTATAATAAATATTATAAGGTTATTAACAAATAGGTCAATTTCACCAGTCGATTTCAAAGATATTATATTAGTTTCTCATGTAGAAAATGTGAAATCGAATATTTTTTATAATAATATGACACAACATAAAATTTTCCTAGTAATGTTTTTTTGATAAAATTATGAATTGAAAATGGGTAAGATATGGGTTTGTTTTAGTGATCTAAAATTATTCATATATATTTCATATGGATAATAATTTTTTTGGTGGATATAGTGATCAATAAAATGATGTACCAATTTACACAAAGAAAGTGTAACATAAAGAATAATGTAATAATAGGGAGTAATAATCAATCATAAAAATATATAGAAACCATGTGAATATTTTTATTTCACGGTGATGTGTGTATTAAATTATATCCTATATCAATTAGATTCAATAAATTTCTATTTATCATAGAGTTATAAAAATTTAAAACCTTAAATTAGTTCATAGAAACCTCATTCAATATGTGATAAGTATTTTTATGGAATGTATATTTTATTAGACGGAAGATTATAGATTCATGACAAAAAACCACTAGTGAACAGAAAACCATGGTTTTAAATATTAGACTATTAATGTGCACCCCAAAACTATATATTGTTATGAAAATAAAATATGGAAAATAGTTCTTATATAATTATAAACTCATCCAAGTGGTATAGAATGAGGTTTATCAAGTACATCAGATTCTTCTTGATTGGGTCTTCAATTATAGGAAGAAGACCACTATCAATAATATTTGTTTCTTCCCCTGAAACAGAGGATGAAGAAATTTTATAGGCCATAAAAAATATAGAACATGAAGACATATAACGTAGAGATAAAGAAACTAGTTGAAATGATTACTCACACAATATATTATTTTTCCTTGAAATATTTTTATCAGGGACACTCAAAAATTTCTTATGATGATCATAATAACCAACTATGTTTTCCCTCATCTATTTTTAGCCCATTTAGGTCAATTATTGGTGAATCATATAATACACATATAATAGAGTGGGATCCACAAAATCATCCCCCATGATTATTTTTGAATAAATATTTTTTTTAAATTTCACAATTACTGGTGGATTATGGCAAATATAGCATCCCAAATTTTTATTACCTAACTTTTAATTACATAGTACCAATAGATGGTCTTCTAAATGTTAGTGTCTTGGAAAAAAGGTACAAAATACATGAAAATATAAAATAATTATTATAATACCCTTTAAATACTTCATGATAGGTTCATCCAAAGTTCATTTACAGCATCTCATAACCTGTGGACACACATCAAAGGAAACAGCGAGTATAAGGCCCTGTTAAAAAAATAAGGCAAATAATTTACCTTTTATCATGAGGAATATCAATAAAAACATGAAGAAATACATAAAGTCATGAGAAAGAGCCATATCATAGTAATAGTATCATGAATAATAACTTTTAAATGTGTCTACAGTATTTAATTAATTCATTTATAAAAAATTCGCCATGGTTTAGAACCGAGGTGTATAAAACATTACCAAAGTTATTAATCAAGGTATTGTAAAACGTGTTATCTATAGAGATTAAATTCTATACCCAATGAATTAGAGATATATCAGGTTGCACACTTTATATGTATTAATTATTGTGGTACACATAAATAGTAATTAAACATTTCATAAATAACCTGTGGAGAATTAAAAAATGGGTTTCAAATCAAAATCATGGTCTTTTAGAAAGTGCTAAAGAATAATATACATTAATCATTTTTAACCCACGGCAGATGAAGGCATGTTTTATGCATGTTAATCCAAATATAAAATATATCATTTTATCATATATGTTAATAAAACTAGAGGAGAAATATGTTTGGGTATTCAAAAAATAATATAAAATAATTTCTTGATAAAAAGATATGAATTTTGAGAAATAAATTTTGCAGCATAACATATACAAAACATGGTTTTAGAAGACATTAAAAATTGAGGGAAATGGAATTCCATATAAAAAACTATTAATATTTTAGCTTGATAGAAAAAAATTGAAATAAAATCCTAGTGTGTAAATTAGAAATACATACCACATAAAAAGATAACCAGAATGGAAAATAAAATTTGATATTTTTCTTACATTGAAGAGTAACTCTTAAAAATAAATGATTGGTACCTTGGGGGACTTTATAAACCTTTGGAGGACTGAATGTGATGTAATAATATCATAAATTCTTATAGGATGAATTTGGAATGAAATTAAAGGAATAAATTGGTGGGTATTTGTAGATAAATTATGGAAGTTCTTTTATTGATTTTCTTGGACACCTCGGTAATGGTATATGAAAAACCATGGGCTTTCCCATTGTAGTTGCCCAGGGTATTGGACACCTAGGATAATTATTAAATTATTTTAATCCGCAAGATTCTAACAAAATTATATATTACTAATTATATCATTATGATGTCATTAAACATACTAAAAACTAAAAACTATATTTTTACTCTTCACTGAAAAACAAAATATTTTGAGAACTTATAATAATTTCACACTAACCAAATTTCGATGTGAAGATTTAAAAAAATGCTATTTTTTATCATAGTAATTCTCTTAATTAGGAGAAATTTTACATCTAAATTTAATGAACACTTATTTATTTAAAATAATAGATAGAGAGAAAATACATAGTAGAATATCGAACAATTGAAAAACAATAACGTTATTTTACCATTTAATTTTAAATAAGAGTGTTTTAATAATACTATTTCATTAAAATAATTGTTATTAATAGTACCTTAGTTTATTATAATAATTATCTATTTTCTAAAAAGTAAAATTTCAATCCAAAAAATCAATTTATCAAATTATTCATGTATTTAATAATAACTACAATCAAAATGGGATTTATGGAAAAAAATTATTTATACAAAAGGTATATAATTTATTTGTGTAAAAAAATATAAAACCACATTTTTAAGAAACAATTATCAGTAAAAAAATAATGTTTTTATAGGGAATGAGTAATAATATTGATTTTTATATACAACTATAATTTATTTAGTGTTAGGAATATTGGTAAAAACATGTGATGAATTTGGACTCGAGAAATAATAAAATGGTAAGACTATGAGATACTCAATCATGGGAAATTATTTATTTTAGATAATATTTTAACTTATTTTTTTCAAAATAAAATATATAATTCACATTTCCTTTTTGAAACAAAATTAAGATATCAATATAGAATAATCACTATAAAAATTGTGAAATAATTGGTCAGATTTATATTATTCATGCACTGCATGTGTTTATAAAATAAATAGGGTCTTTTTATTGGAATACATACAATGAATTGATATCAAAATTCATGTCAAGGGTTGAAATGCTTGAACAACATAACAATAGAGAAAAAATTACACTCTTTTGTTTTCTAGATTTTTTAGCTCCATAATTTCATTCCATTCCTATTACAAATTAGTAATATACTCCTAACTATAATAATTGAAGTTTTTTTTGAATTTTATAATTAGAGAGATAACATTTCAAGTCATAATGTTTTTTTGATACAGATTCTGAAAAACATGTAAGATAGTATACAGTGTAGAACATTGGGTTTGAAAAAGATATTAAAGAAATATTTTATTTTTTATGGTATATTTTAAAAAATATGATATAAAAAACCATTAAATTTATTGTTATGAGTGGTTAATAATGAATAACATCTCGTAACACAATACACATATAGTAAAAAAGATAAATATTTATTATTATCAATTTAGAATGTGACAAGGTTCCTCTTGGTTATTGTTCAAATATATTCAATGTATTGAATGTGGTGAGAAGGAAATTATCAGGGTTGAAAAGCCTAAATAATCAAATTATGCTTCAATAGATAATTCCAATTGAATTTCGTAATTTTTTCCAACTAACGTTTCTAATCCATTTATTAATGTTCCTATTTTTTTATGATGACTTTGTTCAAAAAATCATTAGAAGTGTGATTTTTTAAATATACAAGATAAAAAATGTGCATACTATTTCACTTAAATAAAATATATTTTCATGCAATTTTAATGTCTCAGTCTACAAGACCATTTATTTAATTATTGATTTAATTATTAGTTTTCCCAAGAAATTTAGGTGTATGTATCAAATTTTTTGATATTTATAAATAGTAAAAAAAATAACTGTATAATAGATCTCATCTTGAAGAAAAGATTCATAAGGGTAATTTGATTGTTGACTACCCCGATTTATATTTTTTGTATAAAATCATTGTAGAAATGAAATTAAAAAAAAACTCTTCAAATTTGAAAAAATCCAAATAAAATATGGAAAAATGTTTCATATGGACACTGATGAATGGGTTAAAGAACATTGATATGTGTCTATTGATACATCCTCATTTACGGTATTGGTATAATAAGTTATATAATTTATATATTATGTGTTGTGTTTGTATATTTAATTTGTTCTTTATCTCTTATTATTTTGAAATTTACGATGCATATCATTGATCTGAAATGTGAACGGCATCATGCCATTAGAAATCTGATATAATATGTTCATTTAAAATCAATTAATGAATTTATCAAGACTCACATAAAAATATATAAATAATTTAAAATTTATCAAAATGTATGTGTGGTTCATTTCTACACAACTTCTTCCATTGGCTTATATAGAATTTACTATTTCACAATATCTGTGAATCATGTACAGATCTAGTGACAATAAAATTCATTCAACTAGCCAATAGACCATTTTCTACCATTCATCATCATAGTTATAGAGATAAAATCTTTGTAAAACCCCAAGATGTTTTATAATAAAACATTTTTCTATAGCATGTTGGACATGCGACATCAAATTTAAACAACATGCAGAATATATAACCTTTACAACCTAGCCGCTAAATTCATGTGTATGAATAGTAAAAACTACATTATTATATATATATAACCTAATAAATATAAATTGTTCATATATTATTTTTAAATAATCAATCAATTTTTAGTAATGTAATTTTATTCATCAAAAATAGGCTTTTATAAAAAATTATTTTATTGCTTTATATAAAGAAATATTATAATTATTTATTTAGAACATTTTGAAAATATATCTGATAAAATTAAAAAAATTATGAATTAATAATATTAAAATTTACTGAGGTTGACATTTTGGTTTTTTTAGGTTAATTATTTTTTAGTGAATAGTGAAAAATAATTATTTTATTTAAAAAATTACTTTCTTTCCAATATATTGTAAAATTTAAAAGTAACATTATATTTTGAATATTATTTAAAGTAAAATAAGTATTACTTAGTTAAATATAATCCACTTATTTACTTTTTATTTAACTTTTTGTTGGATTTTAGTATAAGTTTTGTTTAGGGTTTAAAATGGAATTTTCTAAAATTGTTTATAATGGAACAATGATTCTCCATTTTAGATAATTAAAACTATAAATAAATATAACGGTTTTAAAATAAATTTATAGACTAAAAATCAATAAATATTAATTTATATTCTAACACAGATTATTATTAATCACAGTTTTAATATAAAGTTTTCATTTTTGTGAAAAATACACTTCTTGAAACCCCAATTTTCCATTATGTCATTAAGCTTAATTTTAAATTAACGTTTCCCAATTCATTGAATTTCATTTTTTAGAGTGGATTCCATATTATTGAGTTAGAATAATTTATATTATCTAATAATTTAAACTAAATTTGGGACCATAGTGAATAGTGAAGATAATAAAAATAATTACCGCATTTAATCTAAAAAGGGATTTATCATGCGTTAAACTAAATAGATAAAGATTAATATGGAATTAACATTTATAAAATCTATTTTAGGGCTATATATTGACCTTATAATTCATTAATCATTATAAGTTTTCATTTTCTGAGCCTTTGGGAGGTAAAAAATGTGGGTACATCTTTTCTTTTCAAAAATTACAAGTGTTCCACTCACATAAATTATAAAAGTTCACGTCTTATCCTCTCTTCATTACACATTGAAAGCACCTTGTATAGTACATGACCTTCCCAAATAATTTTCATAATTCTATATCCAAGAACTATATCCCTTATTTGTATCATAAATTCATCCTAAGATGCCTTTTGATTCTTACCTAAGGAGTTTCACGGAAGAAGAGGTATCATGCTTTACTGAGCTTCTTTATTTTATTAATTCTATCACCTAATTAATGTATTATCCAATTAGTCTTATATAATAGCACAGTTGTATCCCATATTATTATATTTTATTATGTTAATTTAATGTCCAAAATCTATCACTTCTAACAAAAAATGGGATGTCAAATCAATCTTTATGTGTACGGAAGACCCCCACCTCACAAACTGATGTCATTCATTTTCCATAATCACATCTCAAGGAATTTCATAATTATGGATTTAAAGAAAATGTATTATTTTTGAAACATATTTATAATTTTTTAGTAATGATATCATATATAACTTCTTAATTTTGATTATTTGAGAGATACTACATTGTTACTCATATGTACGACAGACTACCATCTCGTGAAATAATGTGATTCATTTTCCCAAAATGATTTAAATTGATGGTAATAATGAATCTTTTAATGAATATATGTTACATACTATAAATCATAATGATACTAATTAAATATTTATCATTATGAAATGATATTATATAATTTTTTCCTACACTAAATAATGATCATGTCGGTCTTGTAAAAGTGGACTACCACGTCCACGAAGAGATGTGATTCATTGTTTTTCATCATAGATCATGGGTGATATATATATATATAATAAAATAATATATTTATTATAATATTATGGTAATTTTATAAATATAAAATATTTCATACCTTCTTACCATCTTGATCCTAAAAAAGGGAAAAGTTACTCATGTGTATGTATGGCCTACAATCACTTTGATTGTAACGTAGTTCGTTTTTCATAACAATTTTCATGATTGGATTTAAAAGTTATAATTAATGTATAAATATGATAATTATTTAATGATTTTTATTATTATGTATAAGTCGAATAATGACCTTTTCTACCAATATCCAACCAACTGATGTAATTTTTGTCACATAAGCCAAATATCATCGAAACACTTAACATACACTTAATTGATTAATTATTTTTTTATAACATGGTAATAACTGAAATATAATGAATAATAAACATTAAAATAGTTCTTGTGAATGTAAATAACTAACATAATATTACTTTTACGAATGATGAATAATGTACAGTACAATTCCGACTCAAGGTAAGGGATTTCATCTCAATTTACTTTCATTGAGGCATATATTGATATTATGCACCTATATTATTGAATGAGAAGTATATATAGAAAATTTGACATGTTATATCATGTATTTTTTCTACTATTATTGTATCTATGTATTTATTTATTATTATTATCTAATTTTATATGATTCAATACTTTTCCCAAGTGATAAGGGACTTTTCAGTTCAAAAATCCCCTTTTAAAGTTTCCCTTCCATCTCTTTTTTTCCATGCCCATGTTTTCAGAATTATTTTATAATAGTTTCTATATAGACATAAAAGGTTTAAATTATATCTTTTATTATTATTTTTTAATATATTTCAATATTTTACAAAAATAAATATTTTTATATTTTCTATTGGAAGCATTTTGACAAAAAAGAATGTTTTATTTTTAACGTATACAAACAAGATGAATTTTTATGGCACTACGACTGTTATTTTATTTCAAGATTCCATTACTCTAAATAATTTTTTTCTATTAAATTTCCAAATTTTATTTTTCATGGTATTTTTTATTAAAATGTGGTTTAAGAATAAAACGGTACTATAATATCCAAAAAGTTTCGTGTATGGCCTAAAAATGATTTTAATGGGGTTTTATAATAAAATGGTGAAATAGTAGTATTTTTATTTATTATATGGTACATGAGAATTATATGAAACTTTTTGGGCACAATATATCTTATATGAAGGGTTCATGTCCATTATAGCTCATAGGAGAGCATGATATAGCTTATACGAAATGTTGATCCCCAATATGGATAATAGAAAATGGGTGTGACTGATATATATTATTTGAAGGGTAAGTACGATTATATCTCACCAATATATTGATAAATTATTATATTGGAAGTCATATTTATGGTTATTCCAATGAAAATTGTTTTGAAATGGTTTTATGAATATTATAACCTATTTTTCAAAAACAAAATTAATATATTTTTTGGGATTTTAATGATTTTCATTGAGAAAAAAATGTGGTTTTCCATGAGGAAATAATTTATTTATTTCTGTCAAATAGAATTGATTATAAGGTAAAACTTTTCTTGTATTATCATGTTTTTTACTAGACTAATGATTATTAATCTCTTTATGTACCTTAATATTCTTTTTGATCACATCCCATGTTTTAAAAAAATTTCCCAATATTTATGGATGGGTAAGGGAATGTATGAATTAAAGTTGAAATTATTAATGATTCTCCCCAAGAAAGAGTCATGCATTATTTAAAAAAATATATATTATAATAAAAAATTATAGTATGAAAAAATTATCTAAATCAATAAACCTAAAATGAATTTCAATGTGAAATAAAAATAATTCTTGACAAAAACTAAATATTATTATGTTTAAGGGAGGGTCCTTATAGTTTGTATCATGTGTCTATTTTGATAAATATAGATGTTATAAAAACGTTAAGAGCATGATTTTAAAGTATTTTACAATGTGGTTATGTTTAAATGATATATAATTTTATGATTAATATCTTTATTCAACTGCACAATATTTTTTTAGAATGTTTTTTCATAGAATACATTGGGATGTTTGTAGTGCGATAGAACCTAGATGAAAATATACATCCAAATAAGAATCCAAATATGGTTTGAATTAAAAAATAACACTTTGTTGTAATGACAGATCAGTTGAAACAAGATATTAATGGTGGTGGTTTCTATTCTAGATAAAAATTTGATTTGCCATAATGGAATATTTAAATTATGGAGCATTGCATGTCGCAACATCCCCCACTCGTTATTATACCATCTGAGTTAGTGGTTGTCAAAGTATTGTTCTATTTTCTCAATAATATATTTGATTTCATGGAATTTTCATCACATTAAAATGTAACATTTTCAATTTTTAATTTGTATATTTAATCAAATTGATAATGGACTTTTGTTAAGAATAATAAAGAGAAATATGATCCTGATGCCCAAAAATGGGAAACATTTAAGGATTTGTTCCATTGGAAATATCTCCTTCTATTTTTCATATTATGATAGAGAAACAAAATTGTGGGATTGACGAACAAGAAGTTATGATTTAGTAGATATGTATTGAGAAAACATCACATGATTTTCAAGGTATGTTCAAAATTTTATTTGGGACCCTGATAGTAAAATTAATCAGTTTTACTCGTTATTTAAATCATGTTTATAAATATAATTGATCTCATGCTAATTTAAAAGTTATGATAAATTTTTTCATTATGTTAAGAATTTTGATTTGGAGTTTTTGACACTTATTTTACATGTTATGACATTATTATAAAAATGTTAAGGTGATAGGAAATGGAAATGAGACCAACTAAGAATTATGGAGGTAATCCCAAAAAAATATCCATGTATGGTAAAACAAATTTTAGTGAATTTTTATTAGGATCTAGAATGTGTTAATAGGGTGTTATGTGTGGTCACATGGTTCTCCACAATAAATAAAATATTCAAAAACAATTAATGAGTGAAAAAATACATATCTAGTCAAAGATTAGAGGTTTTAGCTCCAATTTGTATGGATGTTATTCTAATGTGTGTTGAATTTTTTTACATAGGGTGAAAATAATCATGATCAAAAATTGAAAGGTGTTAGAAAAATCATTTTCTACTAATATAGTTAATGATGGGATATCTGGAGAGGTGGTGAAAACTCTAGGGACCTCATTTATTCTCACGGGATAATAAAAATCTGAATGTTTTAGACACCACTTTCATGTTTTAAGATATGAGATCTTAAAGTGATTTGAAACGCACGGCCAATTGTAGCCTATCGACCGGTCAAAGTTCTGGTGCTCTACTAATGTGTATAGCAGCACTCGGGTCGAATCCTCGGCGATGATACTTTGAAATAGTCGTTTGTTTTTAGTTAATTGTATTCTGATTGGGGGGTTTGTTTGCAGAGCTTATGAAATAATTTATGGATGATGTTTGATTCAAAAAATTGATAAATATTGGGGTGAGTTTATTATTAGGGAGTTAAGCTTGTGATATCTTTGAGCGTTGCTTTATTTTGCATTTAAATTAACACCCACTTCACAAGTTGACATCGATTAGAATTCCTAAGTGTTAAAGCTTTAATCCAAGCCTTAACTTAATTAGGATTTTAATATCAATCAGTACATTTTTATGGTAGTGTATTTTTAGTTCCAATAATCCATGGAAACCACATGCTCTACAAAATATGTCATTAATCCATGACAAATTAAGTCCAACATACACAATGTTAAATTAACGAATACTCATTGAGCAAATACTCTCAATCACTTAACATACCTAAATTATAACTCACCACAATGAGAGATTTACTCAGCCATTTGAGTGATTAATAATCTGGTAATAATGATTATTATTATAAATTAATAAGATAAGAAAATGAAAGGTATAAGAAAAGAGTGGTACATCGACACACACACACGAACAATGATGATAATTAAAAATGAACTTTCGATTGAATGAGGAAGATAAAGAAGGGAAGGGGATTGAACTGAATTTAAACTATTTTAATAACATAAATAATAAACTACAGAAGGTGGAGGAGAATAAGAGATATTGAAGAAGAAAATTTCATTAAGACAGAATTACAAAAGAAAGGACTTACAAAATTACAAAAATGAAGAACACGAAATTAAGTGAAAACAAAGAGAGGAGGAAAGGTCTCTCAAGTGAAAACTTGAGTATGGAAGATCCTACCAATCCTTTTTAAAAGCTTTGGTCGTGCCAATATGATCTCCTCTCTTCTGAAATGCCAACCCCTCTCAAGGAGAGAAGGGGAGAGTATTTATAGCCCAAGAAGTGGACTGTTTGCATTCCCAATCTGTCCCTCCATTTGAATCGCCAATTTGGCTATTCAGACAGCCGAATCGTCAAATATCTCCTTCTTAAAAGTTGTAGAAACTAATGTTGGGCGACTACTCTCAATATTTTTAGTCATTTGTACATACGGATCAAAAGTTATGGCTGGTTGATTAAACAAAGTTAAACTGTCCATTTCAATCCAGTCTTTTTAAAGTTCATAATGTGAAAGGGTTTTTGAATATGAAGATCCCTTCGAATACGAATGGTTTCTTCAACAACGTCGGCCTTCTATATCTCCTCTTTCACAATGCAAAATCTCATCTCTATTTTATGCTTACATCATGAGATATGTCATGCATACTATACTAAGTTTATTTCTCTTCCAGAATGGTGGGCTGGAGTTCAATGCTTTATTTGGGCCCCTTGTACTTGGATTTGGGCCTTGAAATTTTTATCCAAGATGAAATGTAGTGTCCCCCGAATTATGGTGGAGATTTAATGTTTTTGGACTTCTGTATTGAGC
Source organism: Viscum album (assembly GCA_963277665.1). Taxonomy (NCBI): domain Eukaryota; kingdom Viridiplantae; phylum Streptophyta; class Magnoliopsida; order Santalales; family Viscaceae; genus Viscum; species Viscum album. The sequence goes on along the minus strand of OY728143.1, from coordinate 2,075,679,926 downwards.
CCAGTAAATCAATATTCATGGCTGGTCCAGTTTGTTCACAGATTCTTCGGTCTTGTTTGTGAAGACCATATGACCCTTCAAATGACAGAATTGGCTCGTGGTACCTTCTAAGGAAATGTTGTATATTTAAAGGAGAATCCTAAAAAACAATAACCACGCAATTTGGATCAGTATAGGGACAGTTATTATTAAAACATTAAACTGACTCAATTGGACTACTTCTAAAAATGCTAAAAAATTATATTTAATATTAAAACATTAATATTTCACAAAAATTATGCACATTTCATATAAAATAAGTAAATGGGGAATATAATAAGTCATGAAAAATATTAATAACATCAACACCCCCACACTTAGTTTTGTTCATGTCCTCATGTGAAACAAATATAAAAACATGAAAAAATCATTTTTACTCACCAACAGATATTAAAATTTTGTTTTCTCCAATCAGGGGAGGTTTAGACTATTTCACTCATCCATTTTGAAATCCACCACAAGTTGTTACAGAAACAATGTTCCAAAACTAATTCATTTGTCCATGCTCAAATTTATAAATGGAAAATGTGGACACTCAAAACTCACACCTCTCAAGATGATAAAATTCATTTGTGGAGGTTCACTCTTTCACCAACCAAAAGTGAAAATCTTATAGTTTGAAAATAGATCTCAGCATAAAATCTCTATCCAAAGTGCACAAGAATCAAGAGGTCTTTTTAAGGGGGTTTTTATGTGGCTATGGGATGGTAGGAATATAATGTCCAAGAGAGATAATAAGAGGGTTAAAATACCAACATAGAAAAACAATGCACATTTTTTTGAAATAAAATATGGAAGGAAATGAAAACACATATATACAAGGGAATGTTTGTGTGAAGAAAGACACAATAGAGGAAGAAAATATGAAGGGGATGAGAAGATGAAATATTTAAAAACCACCAAACTTCTCCCAATGATATAAGAATATAATGCAAGTGTTCTTTTTTCATTTTTTTTCTTTGTTTTTTCGAAAGTTGACCTTGAAACAGATCTCACACTCATATCCCAACCCATGTTTGATCTCCTCACGACACTAATTGTAATAGTTATAACATGATAAAAGGTTGAGGAAGAGTGATTTTTGACCTACCCAAGACACAACCCATTTTTTCATTTTTTTTTTATTTTTTTTTTTTGATTTTTTTTGAACACTTTTCAATATCATTTGTACAATACATTCACTGAATGACAACCTCCCCCCCACACTAAAATGGATTCTTGACCTCAAGCATATGATAACACACCAGAAAGTAAGGAAATGATACCCAAAAAGGAAATCCATTCCCCCCCATACTTAAATTTCAAAAACTTATTCAATGAAAATCCATGTTGATATTAGGTGGGATAAGGTATTGGTCTTGTAATGTGGCTATCAAAGAAAAGGTTTTCATAGGCTTGAAGTGGCTTTCAAAAGGAGGATTAATGTAAGGTAAATTGGAGGCTATTTGGCTATTGTGATTTTCATGTGGTTTAGAAAATGCCTCTATCATATTAATGCACACTAAGGCAGGAAATTCAGATCAAAGGTCCACAAACTCAAGACTCACAAATGGGGGTGAAAACACACATTTTGAAAAGATGGCCATAGGTGGCCTTGGCATGAAAGAAAATGTTTTTTCTCACGATTGGGGAAAATAATTTTCCAAATCAAAAATTGAGCATTCAAAATGTGTTCATTTTGACACAAAATTCTTTATCCAAAGTCATAATGAAAATACAAAATTTTTGAGATGAAAACATGTCTGTTAACTCCCCAAAATGGTTGGAAAAATTTTCAAAACTCGATGGTGAGTAAGCATGACTCTTTTTTTTCTAATTTTTTGAGTAATTGTGTTTTTTTGGTTTTTTCAGTTGTTAAGGTTTTTTTTAAATACACACCCACACAAGAAAGAGAAAAAGAAAGGGTTTGATGAATAAAGTGGTAAAAAAATGAAATAGAGAGGAAGAATAAGAAACAGGTATAGGGAGGAAGATATATAGATAGTTAAAGGGAAAGAGGTGCCCCTTGTTTAGATTTGGCGGGTCGCCTTCTCCATCCAGTGGTAGGTCGGCTAGATAATTTGGGGATTCGGTGGAAGTTGAGGTTGATCCAAGATTGTAGGATGTTACCTGAAAAAGAAAATTCATTATTCAAATAATGAAAAACTAAAAAGAAAATGAAATTTCACAAAAGTAAAAGAAAACATGGGTTGCCTCCCAAGAAGCGCTGCATTTATTTGTCTACAGCTGGACAATTGCAGTGGACTACCCATAGTCTGACGGTGGCCATCGTATTTTCTCATCTCCAGTGTGCTTCCAGAAAAACTTTTTCTTTGGGAGGACTGATGATTCATTGGATAATTTCTTCCCATCCTTGTTGGTGTGCTTGCAATTCAATGGGGGTGGAAAGAGAATATTTATATCCTCACTTTGGTCTTAAACCTAAGGAATGATGTTATCCAAAATGTTCTGGTTTTCTATGCTTGGAAATTCAGGAAGATGGTTCAATTCTGATGGTTCATTTTTGCGAGGATCAGATAACATAGAACTATAGTATGAGATCCCAATTGTTTTTGACTCATTTATTTCATCACTTACCGATGTAGAGTAATGGGGATCAGTAGAGTCATAAGACTGAATACATTTTTCAATATCCTTCATTTCAATGTTGTTTATGAATGAATGGTCAATTTCAACCTCAATAGTGATCACTTTATTAATTAGGGTAAAAATATCACAAACATCACTACCATAAGGACAATATAAAAACATTGGTTCAAAGTTCACTTCACATATAACAGAATTTTCAAAATCATGGATAGGAAAGGATGAATGTGGGATAATCTGATCTGAATCAACAAATGAGCATTCTAGTTCATTTTCCTCATTACCATCCTTGTTGGATCATTGGAGGTCAGAGGTGATATGAGATTCCAAAGAGTTTTCAAGATCCTTTAGATCAATGGAGTTTGCATTTGTAATTTCAACATCATTTTCACCATTAATCACATGGTTAATGAGGATGCAATAATCAGAAACTCCTCTATTAGTAGAATAGGAATAACATGATGGATTAGGATTCAACACACTCTCAGAGGGAGTTTCAGAAACATGGATAGAGAATACCGATTGATTCACTAATGGGTATCGCATGGATTGAAAAATATTGAACTTGACCAGTTGGTCACCGAATTCCCTGGATAAGATTCCTTAATGGAAATCAATCTTGGTTCTCGCAGTCATGAGGGATGGTCTTCCTAGAATTAGGGGAGATTGAGAAGAGTTCGTCTCACCTTCCATGTCAAGGACATAGAAATCAGCAGGGAAGATAAGATCATTGACTCGGACATGAACATCCTCAATTATTCCCTCAGGACTGGACGTGCTTCGATTGGATAACTGAATGACAACACCCGTTGGGTGAAAGGGACCTAGACAAAGGTTAGAGAAGATGGATTTGGGCATGACATTAATTGAGGCTCCTAGGTCTATGAGTGCATCATCAGTGATGGAACTTACAATTTGGCATGGGACTGTAAAGGTCCCTAGATCTTTGCACTTTATGGGAATAGACTGCTGGGCGGAAACATTTTCAAAGGTCCTAAGTTTCCTCTTGTGGTTACACAACTCCTTGAGAAACATGGCATACTTAGGAATTTGTTTTATGGCATCTAAGATGGGAATGTTGACTTCAACACGTCTAAACATGTCGAGCATTTCAGGATCAGGTTCAAAGGACTGTCTTGGTTTAGAGACAGCTTGAGGAAAAGGAATTGGGTTCCTAAGTGGAATGGAAAGAGGTGATGGAATGGATTCAGATTCCTTTTCAATTTTCATTTTCTTTTCATTTTCTATGTCAACATTCAAAGGAGGGTTTGAGGATTTATCTTCAGGCATAGAAAGTTGATTTCCTGATCTAAGTGCAATTGCACTTACATTACCCTTGGGGTTGGGTAATGGTTGAGCTGGGAGTTGGGAAGAATATTATTGTTGTTGCTGGCTCAGGTGGGATGCAAGTTGACCTATTTGAGTTTCAATGTTTTTAAGGCTAGAAGGGGTGAAGGAGGCAAGATCTTCCACTGCACTTTCCCATGGTTTCTTGGAAGAAGAGGCTTGTCCCAGATTGGGATTACCTTGATTTTGGTTCTTGGGAAAGCGATTGTATTGGTTTTAGAATTGGGAAGGCTCACTAGGATAATGGAATCCAGGAGGAGGATTGTTCCTTTGAGGTTGAGTAACAAAAGGATAAGGTTGATGGAAGTTACCACCACCTTGACCATATTGGAATTGGTTTGGGTTTTGAGGAGGGAATTGATGGGGGTGAGATATGGGATTACCATACCTAAGGCCTTGGTTATAGGAAGAAGAGAAAGGCTCAGAGTGAGGTTGGTTGAAGTTTCTAAAAAACTGACCTGATAGTTGAGGATTGGTGTTCCACTGAGCATATGTTGCATTGAGATCCATTGGTCCAGATGAATCGGATTGATCCTCTTGAAGATGTGGACATGTGTCTGTTGGATGAGCTGGGGAGCTACAGATTCCACAATTCTTGATAGGTCCATGGAATAGTGACTATGGAGAAGATGAGGTTGGGGCTTTGGTAGCCACCGCTAGTTGACGCACAAGACCTGTATGTTCACTCTTCCACCCAGTCATCTTGTTAGGCTCTATGGATTTATTATCTTGGGCTTGTTTGAATTGAGCATGTGCTCGAGTATGGAATTGTTGTGTGTTTGCAGCCATGTTACTTATGAGATCCCTTGCAGCTGCAGGAGTTTTATCAACTAGAGCACCACCACTTGCGGCATCAATGAGAGTTCTCTCCATAGCCAATAACCCCTCATAGAAGTATTGGATCAAGATTTGGTCAGGGATTTGATGGTGTGGGCAGGTTGCAACAAGATTTTTGAACCTCTCCCAGTACTCATGGAGTGATTCATTTGGGAATTGACGGATACCACTTATTTCCTTTCGGATGGAAGCGGTACGAGAAGCAGGAATGAATTTTTCTAGAAAGAGACTCTTCATGTCATTCCATGTAGTTATGGAACCAGGAGGGAGGTAGTAGATCCATGACTTAGCAGTATCAGCTAGGGAGAAAGGGAATGCTTGAAGTTTGATTTGTTCTTCATAAACCCATTGAGGCTTCATGGTAGAGCACACCACCTGGAACTCTTTAAGGTGGAGATTTGGATCCTCACTGGCTAGCCCGTGAAAATGAGGGAGAAGATGAATCAAACCCGATTTGAGTTCGAAGTCAGCATCTATGTTTGGATATTGAATACCAAGGGGTTGGTAATTCATATCAGGGGCAGCAAGTTCTTTCAATGTTTGTTCCCTAGGATTGGCCATATCGAATTCAATTGGTAGGGCAATGATTGGTTCTTGGGTGATTTGGTTATCCCTAATGGTCCTCCTAAGTCGACGAAGAGTTCTATCAATTTCAGGGTCAAACAAATCCGTGGGATTGTTTGGGAGGCTACGGGTCATTCACAGAGATTTATAAAGGATGAGAAAGATGGGTTTTCCTTTTTGTTTTTTTCAGTTTATGATTTTTAAGAGGAAGACGGGTTTATCTTTGTATTTTTTTCAATTTTTTTTTAAAATTTTGTTTTTTTTTGGTTTTTTGACAATAATCAGAAACTAATGACTAATTAAAGCACCATCCCTAGAAAAGGATCCATTTGAAATGCACGGCCGATTGTCGCCTATCGACCGGTCAATGTTCCGGTGCTCTGCTAATGTGTATAGCAGCACTCGGGTCGAATCCTCGGCAATGATACTTTGAAATAGTCATTTGTTTTTAGTTAATTGTATTCTGATTGGGGGTTTTGTTTGCAGAGCTTATGAAATAATTTATGGATGATGTTTGATTCAACAAATTGATAAATATTGGGGTGAGTTCATTATTAGGGAGTTAAGCTTGTGATATCATTGAGCTTTGCTTTATATTGCATTTAAATTAACACCCTCTTCACAAGTTGACATTGATTAGAATTCCTAAGTGTTAAAGCTTTAATCCAAGCCTTAACTTAATTTGGATTTTAATATCAATCAGTACATGTTTATGGTAGTGTATTTGTAGTTCCAATAATCCATGGAAACCACATGCTAAACAAAATATTTCATTAATCCATGACAAATTAAGTCCAACATACACAATGTTAAATTAACGAATACTCATCGAGCAAATACTCTCAATCACTTAACATACCTGAATTATAACTCACCTCAATGAGAGATTTACTCATCCATTTGGGTGATTAATAATCTGGTTATAATGATTATGATTTTAAATTAATAAGAGAAGAAAAAGAAAGGGATAAGAAAAGAGTGGTACATCGACACACACACACGAACAATGATGATAATTACAAACGAACATTCAATTGAATGAGGAAGATAAATAAGGGAAGGGGATTGAACGGAATTTAAACTATTTTAATAACATAAATATTAAACTACAGAAGATGGTGGAGAATAAGAGATATTGAAGAAGAAACTTTCATTAAAACAGAATTACAAAAGAAAGGACTTACAAAATTAAAAAAATGAAGAACACGAAATTAAGTGAAAACAAAGAGAGGAGGAAAGGTATATAAAGTGAAAACATTAGTATGGAAGATCCTCCAAAGCCTTTTTCAAAGCTTTGGTCGTGCCAATATGATCTCCTCTCTTCTGAAATGCCAACCCCTCTCAAGGAGAGAAGGGGAGAGTATTTATAGCCCAAGGAGTGGACTGTTTGCATTCCCAATATGTCCCTCCACTTGCATCGCCATTTTGGCTATTCAGACATCCGAATCCTCAACTATATCCTTCTTAAAAGTTGTAGAAAATAATGTTGTCCGACTACTCTCAAAATTTGGAGTCATTTAGACTTACGCATCAAACGTTATGGCCGGTTGATTAAACAAAGTTAAACTGTCCATTTCAATCCAGTCTTTTTGAAGTCCATAATGTGAAAGGGTGTTTTAATATGAATATTCCTTCAAATACGAATGGTTTCTTAAACAAAGTTGGCCGCCTATATCTCCTCTTTCACACGGCAAAATATCATCTAGATTTGATTCTTACATCATGAGATATGTCATGAATACTATACTAATTGTAATTCTTGGCCAGAATGGTGGGCTGGACTTAAAAGCTTTATTTGGGCCCCTTGTACTTGGGTTTGGGCCTTGAAATTTTTATCCAAGCTGAAATTTAGTGTCCCCAGAATTATGGTGGAGCTTCAATGTTTTTGGACTTCTGTATTGAGCCCAGTAGATCAATCTTCAAGGCCGGTCCAGTTTGTTCACAGATTCTTCGGTCTTGTTTGTGAGAACCATATGACACTTCAAATGATAGAATTGGCTCATGGTACCTTCTAAGGAAATGTTTTATATTGAATGTAGAATCCTACAAAACAAGAACCACACAATTTGGATCATTATAGTGACAGTTATTATTAAAACATTAAACTGACTCAATTGGACTACTTCTAAAAATGCTCAAACATTATATTTAATATTAAAACATTAATATTTCACACAAATTATGAACATTTCATATAAAATAAGTAAATGGGGAATATAATAATTCCTGAAAATATTAATAACAACATTATGGAAAACTAGTTTCGAGATTTTTTGTTTGGTTTATGTATATTAATATCATTATTTTAATATCAAGTATGACTGAAATTTTTTGGACATGAGTTTTAAGATATTAATAACCACTAAGGTTTATATGTTCTTTGATGATTATGGATATTTTTAATGATTTTCATCATATTTTTGAGAATTTAATGAGGGTGTAATTTTTTTAAAAAGGATAACTTGAAGGTTGGGTGACCACCCATCACAAACTACAAGGCTGAAGGAAATGAACCTATAATTGAAGGTTAAGAAGGCTGTAATTCCCTCCACCATCCTATGTGATTTCCTTGTTTGTATGAAATAATTATTTTCAATTAAACTATTTTAATGTTAATGATAATTATTATTTACATAACATATGATTTATTACCTAGAAATCAGTGTGATTAAATATTAATTTAGTGATTTGATGATTAATTTTATTTTAGCAGAGGATCAAATAAATTTTGTGAAACAGCTTACCTTATTCTAAAAATTAATTTTTTATTAATATATATATATATATATGAGGAATATCTTGTAATCCATTTATGGATTACTTAATCTGTTAATTTTTTTAGTACTTCAAACAAGAAAATTTCATCATGGTATTCATCATTGGACAAAATATGGGAGTGTGGTGGTAATTGATTAATTGAGAAATTATAATAGAAAATAAATTTTGATAGAAAATATATTATATTTAATTATTCTTTAAGTTAACGTGTTAAATTAATTAATCAACCCTATGAAAAATATATTTAAAATGAAAATTTTATCCCACAATGTTCATTTTTGATGAATTAAATGTCATTTTCACTCATCATAGATTTATTTTTTTAGTCTTTAACATTTTATTGATCATTATATTTCATGTGATCAGTGATATCTATTATTCTTCATCATTTTTTAGACATTATTATTTTATTCCATTTCCAAATCATAACTTCCCACCTTTGTTATTGTGCTTGGAAACCTTGTTATGTGTTCTTCTATATGAACACCATACATCCTTTTATCTGTTATCCAAATGAATTTTGATTGAGCCTTTTTATGATATCGGTTCACAATAAGGATTTTTTAAAGGGACTAACCTTTGATTACTAATGTAAAGTTAAAATTGATATGATTCAATTTATTAAAGGGGGTATATTATATCACAAAACAAAGTAAAAAATATAGGTATGTTGAATAGCATTTCTTACACACAACAGTGATCTTAAATGATATACGAAACATATAACCATTATAACCTATCAAATAAATTTTTTGGTATGAATATGGAAAGATCCCAACCATTTATAGAGATTTCTCGGGCTTAGTAATAGGTAATCTATTAACTTCTATTGAAAAATTTTCATTTGGGTATTAGTTTGGGACATTTTATGGTGAAAATTTGAGAAAAATGAATGAGGGTTCTACCAGGTTAGCACACCGTTAGGGGAAACCGTGTTCCCCAGCCTAGAGAACCGTGCAAACCTGGACATAGGGGAATGGAAAATTTTGGGCATGTATTTTCAAACTGTGCACCCTCATAAAATTAATTTTATAGCCCTATGAAATAGGTACATGGTTAGGGGAAACCATGACCCCCTATCCAGCAAAACATCCTCAACAATTAAAGTCACCCAACAATTAGTTTTCTAATCACCTGAACCCCCAAAACTCACCTTACTAGACCCAAACACGGTCCTACTCAATTAATATAGATTTCAAAGCCCCCCATATTTATTGAAAGCCTTACCAACTACTTTTATTCATGATTCAAATTTCGAATCAAATATCAACACCTCTTCGGGTAAAAGAATCCCATCCCTCATGGTTTCATGATCGTCTTCCTTCCTTATCCATTTCTTTTGGTGGGTTTTATTCCTATTTTGGGTTATATATTGTTCTAGGATTTTATATCTACACCTATATTTTAGATATCTTTATTTTTTTTCTTAATTTTTGGTTTTTTATCTGGATCTCATTCTATGTCATTATGCTGGGAAAATTTTGGAGATTTCCATTAGGCAATTGCTTGTCAACGAATTGAGGTAGGTGGTCTAATATTCTAATCCCGATGTTTTGATATTGATTACTTGTTTGATAATTATATAATATCTAGATTTTCTTTGAAATTGGAATTCCTAAATTGAATTATTTGATTTATTTAATTAATAAATTGGGTTAATTATAAAATTTTTGAGATTTAGGGATTATTTAATTATTTGGGGAATCAATAATGATATATCTTGATTTTAAATTAGATAATTAATTTTGGAATTTATTATTATATAATGAATTTGTAGACTATGGATAATAAATTTTTAAGATAATTAATATGATTGATAAGATTGATTAATTATTGACAAAATAAATAGGATTCAGAATATTAATTGATTTTTGATTTAATTGATGGAAATGATAATATTAATTAATTTTTTAATTAATTAATAGTCTTGAGATGATTAATTAAATATTGAGTTAATTAATAAGATTCAGAATATTAAAAAATTGAGTTAATTAATAGGATCGAGATGATTAATTAATTTTTCTCTTTATTAATAGTATTTAGAAGATTAATTAATTGTTGAGTTAATTAATTAAATTGAGAATATTAATAAATTATTCAGTTAATTAATGATAATGGGAAGATTAATTAATTTTTTAGTTAATTAATGATAATAAAAAGATTTATTAATTGATTTTATATTTAATGAAATGATGAATGGTAAAAATGGAATTCAAATAAGAATTGAGATATATAATGGTAACTGAAAAATTATGATATTGGGATGAGATAGAATGGTAATTGTAAATTTATATGAAATGTGATCCCTTGTAGGTAGTTCAGAGTCTGACATGGGTCAATGTAGGTATTGATTTTTAGGTGTCCTCAGAAACCCAGGGTAATATACATGGTTAAATAATGAATAAATTGATAATGTGATAACTATTTATTTATGGATTATACATATTTATTTATAACAACCAATACCATTTTTATTGACTATATATTATTTTATACATCGCCGGTGGAGGCCTACTATGTTGTACTCACACTATACTCAGGCTTCTAGTTCGGTACCTAAATAGATTTCTTGGTTCCAAGATAGACAAAGGGAAAGGCATTGCATTAGATGACTGATTTAGGGATGGATCATTGAAGATGGAACCAAATTTGGTATGGGACTCTCTTGGGGGTCATTACTATTATTATTTTGAGGACACACACATTGACATGGAATATCTACTGTATAGGTTTGATATTGTTTTTCTAGTTTTGGATATCAAGTTATACTATTTTTATTATGGTTCTGATATTATTTTTATATTAATTTGTTATTTCTCTTTTTCCAATTGTTTTTTACTCTAAAAAATAGGGCATTTTTCCCAATTAATGATCATAGACCCTCATTTCTAGTCGAAAGCCACTAGAATATGGGGAGGTGTGCTTAAGGTATCACAATGGACCAGCATAGGGAACTTGTTCGTGGAACCTGATTCGGGACATTACAATGTTTTATTAGATCAGTTTTATTTTATTTTCATTTTTCTAACAATTTGGGAGAGGTAGATAGGAGAATGTCAAGAGTCAAGTCTTGTTCATTATCTCTTTCATGGGAGCTAAAAACCCATGTATGGGTGAAAACCGAAGTACCCAATGTTGGATTATTGTTATTGTTATTTGTTGTTGGAGGTAAAATTATTTAACCATTGGTGAAACACTTGTTATGTGATGTGAAAATTGTTTTCGATATTTACATATAATTGACTCTTAGCATGGTATATCATGATAATTGTGTATAAATGCAACATTATGCAGACTCCATACTATTTTATTACATAAATCATTATACACACGCATGAATAGGGTGTTTTTGATAAGTTTTTTAACTTGAATTTTTTACCATTTCATGAAATGTTAAATTATAAATGTTTCATAATATGAAATTGAAAGTGATAAAAATGATGCATGATTAGAATAAATTTTTTTTTAATGATAAAATTTATAATGAAAATGAATTACCCATGTTAACCTTGACATAGATGAATGATGAATAAGGGTTCTATCAGTGCCTCACAAAGGATTGTGTTGTGGGTTTGGGGAAAAGACTAGTTGTGAAAAATTATGGGTTTCCTGTAAATGTGTTAATGATGAGAAAATTATCCTAAGTTGTGTGTTTGTCTTGTTCATTTATTCCTCCATGATGAAATTTTTTAGAGGATGATAGGGGAAATGGATAGAGATGATCATATGGTGGTTGATTTTGAGGTACTGAAAGTTCTGGGTGATAAATAATGAGTTATGTTTTGGGAAAACATTACTCAGTTCATGAAACTCGTTGAAAGAAAACAAGGGTGGGTTGAGAAGATAATGTTTGACTTGATAAGGGGTTTTCAGTAGAAACATCCTCATACTTTTTTTGGTAAGGGTTGACATAATGGATTTGAGTTTGGGATTCAGTTTATCTATACTACACTTGACCATTTTGAGACTCTTTCTAAGAAGAGGTTAAAGAAGGCTGCTAATATGCTATGAAGACCATCAAAGCTTTGGTTTGAAATTCAGACTCGAATTAGATAGACCGATGGTCTATTATCGAAGGATTTCTTAGAGATGTTATTAGAGAACATAACTCTACAGATACTAAAGAAGGATAGAGTAACTAAGTTCATGAGGTTGACTCAGGGGAGTATGTTCGTGATGGACTATCGTGGATGCTTTATGGATTTTTTGTGCTTTGTTACAGTGTTCTAAGTGGATGAGGCTACATAAGTTAAATAATTTCAGGATGTAAAAGTGTGAAATTAAGTCACTAGTGAGGATTTTTATTATAGATATGTTCTCATATGTGGTGCATTGATATCTCATAGCTGAGGGAGCCCTTAAAGTGTATACAAGTGCTGATAGATGGTCAGTGCTGGACGATCTATTGGAATGTCTTCTGAGAGAAGGAAGCATCATTATGATAACTCTAGCTAGAGCATAGAAAAAAAAGAGTGGACATGGGGAGGCCAATTACACGGTACCATTATTTAGTGATTTCTCACCAGTGTGGTATAAAATCCCAATATTTTTGACACTATTCCTGATTACTAGTGGAGTGTAGACCTTATAACAAGATGGGAAATCTGTAGATGTTCTATAGGAATCCATGCTAGATGGGTAATGATGGGGTAGGTAGAAAAAATCATAGTGTGGGAAGGAGAAATTCTACACCATATTAGGTAGACATTTGGACTTCTATTTTAAATGGTGGTAGATGTATTGGATGTGGTGCAGTGCTTCTAAGGAAGAGTGTCTATATTAGCATAGTGGTGCAGCTCAGTGAAGTATAAAAACGTTAAATGTAATAGGGGAAGGATAGTTTCATGTTGTGCACCCCATACATGTGGGTAGATTTGTTGGACTATCCATAGTTAGAGAAAGTATTATATAAGATTCTACATTATCTAGGGACTTATTTGATATTGCAACCTATCATTAATTTATGTCTATAAAACTTTTAAATAGTTTGATCTTGGTGATGGATTTTGTGAGGGTATATGAAGATAGACACACCTTTGGGAATATAGTCTAGAGATATTTGTTTTTGAAAGTGGTTTTATCTTGAGGTTTGGGAGTATAATTTTCTATGGGATCTCTATGTTCCAGATATGTCTGGCTTCAACTTAATTATTTTTATTGTATGGATAGTCACGTACTGATCCCGTGTTGACTGTTACTATAGTAGTGTGACTTTTATATCCCACAAGGGTGATAACATGATTCATCATGGATAATGTGATATCCAGGTAGGAAGAATAGGGCCAATCACTCAACAACTGGGATAGCTCACTACCATGTTTTCTAGTGTATTTCATGATGATGGTGATATTAAACATGATTTTGTTCCAACATTAGTTGAATGTTTTAGGATTTTTTTTATGAAAGATTCTCAAGGATTCCACCTGGGAGAGATATGGAGTTTACTATTGATATCATTCAAATAGTTGAACAAGTTTCTATTCCACTATACATAATGGTACTAATAGAGATTCAAGATCTCAATACTTAATTGGATATGTTGATGGTTAAGGGTTTCATCCATCCAACTACCTCACCTTGGGGATCACCTATTTTGTTTTCAAAGAAGGTTGATTGGAGTTTGTGTTTTTGTGTCGATTACCAGAAGGTTAACAAGATGACAGTGAAGAACTGGTATCCTCTCTTAAAAATCGGAGATCGTTTTGTCCAGTTGAGAGGATTTTTTTTCTTTTCCATGGTTGACCTGATATTATGGTATCATCAGTTCAGAGGATGGACTTATGATATAATGGGGACTTCATTTTGATGTATTTATATCCTATATGAGTTCATTATAAGGTTTTTTGTGTTGAAGAGCACACCAACAGTGTTTTTAGCCCAGTTGAAATAATATTCCATCCATAACTGGATCAGTTTTCTATAGTTTTTTGGATTACATACTGGTGTACTCCAAGACCCATGAATAACATTCTCAATATATTGATATCATCCCGAGTACACAAATAGAGAATTTTATATACGATATTATATCTATGTGTGGGTTCTGGATTTTTCAAGTACACTTCTTGGAGCACATCATCTCAAAGGAAGAACTATCAGTGGAACCATAGAAGGTGCAGGCCGGGGTTTATTGAGAGAATATAAAAAATCAATATCCATAGCTTTCAATAATTAGCTAGATATTATCATAGGTAAATAAAGAACTTTTCCTTATTAAAAGCACCACTTCAAGTCTTGACCAAAAAATTTATAAGTTTTGAGTGGTTGAAGGTAGGTGATAATTCCTTTTGGGTGTTGAATAAGTAGTTGATATCTTTACCAACCTATATATTACCTTATCTAGATGAAGAGTATATGGGTATTTGTGTTGCTTTTGGGATAGGTCTTGGAGAATTGTTTTAGTAGGGAGATCAAGGTGTGAATTATGTGTCTTGGAAGTTGATTTAACATGAATTCAACTACCCTACACATGATCTTGATTTGGATGTAGTGATTTTTGAATTAATGTGTATGATTCATTATCTTTTGTAAGAAAAGATTACTGTGTTTACAGACCATAAGACATTAATGTATATCTTCTTACAAAAATATATGAATCTTTAATTGTAGATATGGTTTGAGTATATTCTTTCACTTGATTTTGAGATTGCATATATTCCCAAGAATGTAAATAGTGTGGCTAACTCATTGAGTAGGAAATCTTAGACCTAGGCAGTTTAGGATCCTAGTTTTGAGTGTATCATGATTACTCTTCTAGGTGAGATGCATGTCATGGTTTAGGATAATCAAGAGAAGATGACTCTAATATCAGTTTTAATAGAGTTTACACATGTGATATGGATTAGGGAAAATAATTATAAAGATCAATACTATTTATCTTTGAGGTAAATCCATGAGGGTGTGTAGCCACCTTCATAATGGTTCATTGATGGTGATGATGTCATCTATGTCAAGAATCAGGTTGTTATACCTTCAAGTATGTGGGAGGACTTGATGCGGTAATTTCATGCCTCAATGTGGGAGGTAAATCATGGTGTTACCAAAATGTACCATGAAATTTGAGGATAGTTTTTGTGTCCAATATTGAAAAAGGAGATATAATGTTCTATGACACGATGATACACCATTCAGAAGGTGAAGGATGAGAATTGACCACTCGGTGGTTTACTAGAATATTTTCTCATTCCATATGAAAGTGAGATGATGTGACCATGGAATTTTTGGTGTGTCTCCTAAGAATGCAATGGAATAATTATCATATATTTGGTATTTTGGAAATACAGATTAGTATATCACATTTATTACCTATACATGATACTTTCTCAGTGGAGAAACTGGAACATTTGTATGTTCCTAACATAGTCTATCTCCACGGGGTTCCCTGGACTATAGTTCGAGACTATGAATCAATCATCACATTGTACTTATGGAATAGAATATATATTGAACATGTTTTATAGGTTTTATTGAGTAAAACATTCCACCCATAGACATATGGAAAATCAGAGTGTATTATGTATGTTCATGAGGATATGTTATGGGCATGTGTTCCTGAATTTAGTGGTTCTTTAGAGAAGGAACTACCTTTAGTGACATTTTCCTATAACAATAGTTTTCTGCATACAAAAAATATGGAACCATATGTCACACATTATGGTAGTCCATGTAGATAAACATTATGTTTGATAGAGGAAGGTGATTCAGATTTGTCGTGAATGAGTCTCGTACAGGAGATGTCAAAGAAGGTTCAGTTAATTTGGAAACATATGGATATGGATCAGATTAGATAAAAGTCATATTTTGATAGAAGGATATGACCCCTAAAGTTTATAGAGGGTGATTGTGCAGTCCTTCGGGTGTCGCATATGTTAGGTTACTGCCTGATACAGTAGTGGGGAAAGGTGGTGCGTAGGTTTTTAGGCCATTTGAGGTAATGGAGATAATCTAGTCTATGGTGTAACAATTGGATCTTCCATATAAATATAATGTTATGATTTTTTTGTGTCACAACATAGGGGGTATCATCCTTACCCTTCTCATGTGATAAACATGGATGATGTGGGGCATGATGATGACGTGTACATTAATTTGCATCTAATACATGTGTTGGATCATAGTGAGAATGTGTTGAGGGGTTAGACTGTGCGAATTGTTCAAAAATTTGGAAACATGGATTTGTGCATGAGGATACATGAGAAAGAGAATCAAAAATATGGAAATAGTGGATCTATCTTCTTGGCTCAGAAAGTTAGGGAATCATAAGAGTGCATCTCAAGGACTAGCTATTATAAGGTGGGGATATTGTATGATCTTTGCCTTTTATAAAGACGTAATAGTATTCGTTACAGGTACCCATTTTCATTATTTAATGTTATTTTAATTTGGGTTTTACATTGGGGTGTTTTGGTTCAAAATGAGATAAAAATTAATGAAAATGGTTTTGCACAGTTTTCGTATGGTTAGGGAAAACCATGCACCCCAACCTAGTAAACTGTAAAACCTTGGACAGAGGGGAGTTCCATGGTTGACATAGTATTTTCAAACTGTACACCCGTTAATGATTAACCATAAAACAATATTAAATATTTTCACTATTTTGGAAAATCATGCACCCCTGCCCAGCAAATCATGCAAGACTTATAAAGACACATGAAAATTAATTTTTTAATCACTCGAACCCTCAAAACTCATTAAATTCAACCTAATAAAAGACTAGATCAATTTTTCTCGATTTCATAGCCTTGTGGGTAGATTCAAAGACTTCCTAACATCCTTTATTTGTGATTATAATCTCAGATCAAGAATCCACACCACACCTGGTAAGAGAATATTATCCCGCATGGTTTCTGGATCTTCTTCCTTCCTTATCCTTTTCTTTTAGATTTTTTTCTTATTTCTTTGGGTTAGATATCGATCTAATATTATCTTTATAGATCTAGTATATTATATATATATATATATATATTTTTAATATATCATGGTTTATTTATTCTCTATTTAGGTTTTTAGATCCAAATCATGTGCTACATCATTGTGTTTGTTGAATTTTGGTCATTTTTATTGGGAGATTGGTCATCAATGAATTGAGGTAGGTGGGTTAATATTCAAATCTAATGGTCATGATATTAATCTTTTTTATGAATATTTTATTGTTTATAGAGTATTTTAGAAATTTGAATTACTAAATAGGATTAATTAATGTGGTAAATTAATTAATTGATGTAATTTTGAGAGTTAGAGATTATTTATGTAGATAATTAATTGGGTAATTATTTATAAGATATTTTTATTTTGAGTTATATGATTAATTGTGGAATTAATTATGGTATATTGAATGTGTAAACTATAAAAAATAAATTTGTCTGGTTATTAATAGAATATATATGAATAATTAATTGTCGAGTTAATTTTAATGATTGAGAAGATTAATTAATTGTTGTTTTAATTAATGGGGATGAGAATATTAATTAATTGTTCAATTAACTAAAAGGATTGAGAAAATTAATTAATTTTTTATTTAATTCATATTTTTTATAAGATTTATTTATTTTTGATCTAATTAATAGGATTGAGATGAAAAATAAACTCTTAATTTAATTAATAATATTGAGAGGATTAATTAATTATTGATTTAAGTACTGATATTGAGAAGATTAGTTAATTTTTGAGTAAATTAATGATATTGAGAAGCATAATTATTTTTTGAGTAAATTAATGATGATAATAAGATTACCTCATTTTTTTAGTTAATTATTGTGGTTGAGGTAATTAAATAATTGATGAAATAATTAATCAAATGATAAATGTTCACAATGGAATTCATGCAAGAACTGAGATCTGAAATGGTAATAATGAAATTCTAAGATTGATAATATATATAAATAATGGTAAAAGTTTCATTATAATACATGTGATCCCTTGTGGATATTCTAGGCTCTGACGTATGTCAAGGAATGTATTGATTTTCAGGTTTCCTTAGAAAATTGAGGAAATTTATGTGGTTAAATAAAGAATAAATAGATAATGTGATAACTATTTATTTATACATTGTAATTATATATTTATATGTTTTAATACACGATATATTGTCTATATTGTGTTTTAGAGACAAGTTTTGGTCTCCTACATAGTTGTACTCACTCCCAACATGGGATCCTTGATCGGTACCCAAATATTTTTCTTGGTTTTAGGAAAGGAAAAGGGAAAAGGCCCTATGATAGATAAATAATTTCGGGATGGATCATGGATGAAGGAACTAAACATGGTTTCAGACCCACTTAGGGTTGTTAGTGCCTTTTTATAGAGTTTAATTTTGAAATTGGACACACACTTTGACATGCAATATCTACTACTTAGTATTGATATTGAATTTCTAGTTTTTGTTACTGTGTTATACCAGTTTTTTTATGGTTATGATATCATTTTTCTATCAAGTTATTATTCATGTTTATTTTCCAATTGTGTTTTACTCTTAAAAGAGGGTATATTCTCCCCATGACTGGTATTAGTCCCTTGCTACTAGTCAGCAACATATGGCTTAAGGGAAGGCGCACTTGTGGTCATGTACCAGGCCATCTTGGGGCACCAACGCGTATCACTAGGGTCAGGATGTCACAAATATTATTAAAAAATTTATGAAATGAATATATATATCCTAATAAATTTTAGTTATTGACAAATTCACAGAATATAATAAATATATTTATAGTAAAGAAATGTTATTCGTGAAAAATATGTTTTCTTCAGAATTTATTTTTATTTTATTTTTATAAAAATATATTATAACAATATTAAAAAAATTAAGGAAATTTATTTTAAAAAATTAAGTAATTATTTTAAACCATAATATTAAAATTTACCTAGGGTATAATTTTGGAATTTTTTAGAAAATATTGATTTTTCTTGAATAGTGAAAATATAATTTTTTGAAAAAATGACTTATTTTTAATATATGTTTTTTTAAGATTTAAAATAGGATTTTCAAAATATTATTACAAAGTGCATAATGTTTCTCCATTTTAGTTAATTAAAATAATTATTAATAATAAATGTATTGAAAAATGTACAGAAAATATACCATTAATTAATTATTTTTATTTATAAAATTATAATTTTTAATCTTATTGTAAATATAAAATCATCTTTTCCCTGAAAAATATACTTTGTTGAAACCATCATTTTCATCGCGTCTATGGGTTTATTTTTAAATTAAAATATTTTAATTATAAGTATCGAATTTGGTAAAATGCATTAAATATTTTTTATAATAATAATTTATATAATCTAATATGGTAATCTTAATTTTCTACCATAATTAATACTGAAAACATTATAATTTAATTACCACTGTTAAGGTAAAAATATTTTTACTAGCACATAACTAAAAATATAAGAGTTAAAATGACATAAACAGTTGTCTAAAATTTATTTTATGGCCATATTTCTACCTTATTAGGATTAATTATCAATAATAGTCCATTTTTTATCCTTCTCCAATGTAAAAAAATTGGGTGCATCTTTTTCTTTTCAAAAATTACAAGTGTGACACTCACCTAACATTTAAATGGCCACCCTCTCACCTATTAATATTATTAGGACTAAGATGATGAGGAGGGTGATAATTTTTAGGTATTTTATTTTCTTGTTAAGAATTTCTAATTAAAAATAATCTTTGAGAATAAATAAAAATCACCTCACCTGGTAATTGAATCGTAATGATCATCGTATTTGAAAATTTGGACTCGCACTACTTGAGAAGGTTGATCGAATTGAAGAAGAATCTTGTAGCATGTAAATGTTCATCAGATTCACTTTGTATCTGGAATGGAAGGTGTGTTCATATTGGAGGATAATGGGAGTATATATTACTACGATATAAATGTGATGATGCTTTGTTGATCTTGGAGTTTTCATAAATCAGACTTATTTTGAAAACATGTGATACAATCTTGACAGAAGAAAGGGGATTAAAATAGATTCTACTAATAATTTTTAGATTGATTTAATCTATATGGATAGAGAAAAGGGGTGTTGGAGATCATATTTAGACTGATCTTAATTTTTCCAATCTTATTCAGGCTAATTGAATTATGAAAATTCATACTAAGGGTGAGTTAGAGTGAAAGACAGTTTCTGGAATTTTTGAATGATTGTGTATATTCCAATTAATGTTAAATGATGATAAATCTCTTCCAAAATGTATTCAGTTTCATGATGAATTTCATGATACAAGAACACGTTTGGAATTAAAGGCAGACTCTGATGTTGAATGTGTTGAGACTGGTACATTATATTCAATATTTCATGGTATTCACTAGGGGCATAATTATATGTTCAAGAGATGTCATTGGTCTCGTATTAAATGAGAAAAATGAAATTTGAATTGTTTTCGAATGTTTTTTATTTGGGTCATGATCCATCATATCATAATTGATTCCAATTCAACTTTCTAAAGAGAAGAAAAATAATATGTGATTGAGTAAATTCAGTCATGTGGATTAAGAGAAAAGTTGAAGGAAAAATATGGATGTGTTATCTAGATGGAGCAAGAAATTTAAAGAGGATTTTTGTTTCCAAATGTTGGTAAAAAGAATTATAATAAAGAAAGAAAATTATAATAGTGTTTTTTAAAAATATTAATGATTTATATTTCTTTATATGTTAATATAAAATGGGTACCAATCATCATATTGAAGATATTTGTGTGAGATAATTGTTATATGAATTTATATAAAAAAAATTTCTAGAAAGAAATTTTAAATAAGATTTTATGTCATGGAGAAGAACCAAGAAGGATCGAGAATAAATTATAATAATTGAGAAGTATGGATGAAGTCAAGATACATGTGAAATTTAAGGAATCATGAAAATTCAGGGAATTTGGTTTTGTAGAAAACCATTTTATATTCCCTCTAAAACCACAATTTTATCACAAATTTAAGATATAATTACATATTAAATTTAAATATTCTGATGATGACCAACTTTTTATGATATAAGAGAGATAGACTTAGAAGATTAAGGGAGAGAAAGATGTTTTTTTTACTTTATTATGGTGATGAATTTATTATGGGGGGAAGTGAAAGTTGATGATTCAAGATCGCAACCTATTCCGTTGGTCATCATATTCAATTATTAATGTATTTATATTTTTATCATATTATTCTTGTCATAGTATTTGTATGGACATCATAGAGGGATAGATAATCATATTGGTATTTTTGTATAGGGATTTCAGGACTATGGAAAAAGGAGACCTAAATTATCTCGTTCGTATTCTGATAGTGTTATATTTATTGTATTGGGAAAAGTGAATTGTTTATCAGATTGGAAGATTTGTATTGGGAAAATCATAATGGCAAATCAGACAGAGTTCAATATCAATGCCTTTGGCGTTCTTACCAGCATCTGCACAAGAAAGTGAATAATTTTTATGAAATGAGTACATTTATGGAAAATAAAAAGTATGAACATGTTACATATGATGTTATGAAAACATTATATTACCACATTTATTATGGATGATGCACATACACTATTGGATTGTTTACATAGTTCTACATGAGTTTAAGGGCATATCCTACTCATTGTATTCCACATTAAAGGATTTTTTCAACTGGATTGTGTAGTATTGGATAATTTTCAAACCATACCAAGGATGTAGCTATTTTTGTTGAATAGGGAACCTTTAAATACTTGTGTTCTAGTGGATGTGTGTTTGAATTGTTTTTAAAAGGTAATAAAATCCTTAACTACAGGTGAAGTTTGTTTCATTTGTAATGAAACATAAAATAAAATGTATTATTAAATCACCCCTTCCCCTCTTAGTGATACAAAAATATTGACTGGGCACTTTCAAGTGGTACTAGAGAAAAATGTTCCCTTATCATATTATTTTCTGATGCAGAATTTTAATTGTGTGGATAGTAAATTTATTTTGGTTTTAGTTGGTATGAATTGTCATATTGGGAAAGATATAATGTTTCCTTATATTATGACTACTGAATATAATTTTCATGAAGCTATAATAGATGGGTTTACTCCTATTAATGATAAATTTCCTCTTACATATATTGATAAGAATAATTTATAGAGTGATTGGAGGTCAAATAATTATTCACTATTATCACTTTTTGAATGTGAATTACTATTTATAAAACCTTTTTCCACATCTAAAGGTATATGGGATAAATTGAAAAACATATAGAAAGTACATACAAAAGTGAAGAATGAAAATTTTCAATTATATAGACTAAAATAAAAATATTTTAAGATGGGTGACTATGATTATATTAGGGACTTCAATACTAGTGTGAATTTCATTATTCGCACTATCAAATGTCTCAGTGAAAAGGTAGATGTTTCTAAAGTTATTGAAAAGATTTTGATAATCCTTCCATAAAGGTTTGATGAAAAAGTTTCACCACTAGATGATTGTTATCATGAAACATAATCTCTAGATGATTTGAATAGCACTCTTATTACTTATAGAATGATATGGGAGAAATACATGAGAAGAAAAATAAAATTTGATAGAGAAATATAACTCAAGGATACTAAGAAAGAAAAGTCAAAACAATTTTTTATTGAAGATTAATATAGTGAATTTGATTCTGAAAATATGTTATCTAAAAATTTTGATGATATATTATCCTTATTTTCAAAAAAAATATAAAATATGTGCAAGGAAATAAAAAATGAAAAATCCATTGAAATATTTTAAATTTGGATCTGTTGAAAATTGTGTGGTTAATTTTCTTCAAATAAAGAAAGAAAAGGGTAGTGATTAAGAAGAAATAAGTACAAGAGAATCATTGAAGAAATAGGTAAATAAAGGGAAATCATATTCCATATGGAATGATTGAAATTATTAAAATCTAAATGAAGAAGTTTCTTATCAAAATAAGAAGAAGAAGAAGAAGAAGAAGTCTGTGATGTTGAGTCTTAAAAATCAATTGAATATGGTATTGTAAATATATTCATTTTAATAGTGAATGATAAAGAGTTTGGAAGCAGTTTTTTTGAAGAAGAAGAAACACAACATGAATATAATTTGAATGAGGAGTGGAGAGAATCCTTAGGAGGATTATAATTCTTAAAAAGAAAAAAAAATAATTTAGAATATGACTGTTCTTAAAAAACAATAAAGAATGAATCTATTATATGAATTTAAGTCTTACAAAATAGATTGATGACATGATGAAATCTCTTGATAAATAAAATAGTCATGATGATCATTTGGAGATGAAGATGAACAAAAAAAATAAGTGTTGGAACTTGTCTATTAAAAACATTCTAAATATGAAGAGAGAAATAAATGTTTCAAAAACAGTTTCTATGAAGATTTTTATAGATATCGAAATAAGAAACGTAATAAGGATAAAAATTGTATCCTTCAAATTTTTATAAGAATATTGGAAATGTTTAGGAAGAGAATAAATATGGGAATGTTATGTTTTTGGGAAAAGACCAACAAAATTAGTAATTCATAAGTTTCAATACACTCTGACTTCAAAAATATTTCAAAACATTATAGTTCCAAAAACATTCCCAATAATTTTTATTCTATTAAAAATAAAAAAAATGATTTTTTTATTTACAACAGGAAGGTTAGTCGTATGGATAAGAAAGACAAGAAGTTTGATGATCAGTATATTTACAATTTCGATCAGTATATAAGTTTTAGAAGTAGATATTATTTCTATGTCTACTACATGTATTGTTCTATATTTGTACATATGGAAAAATTTGTATGTTAAAATAACAACGTTACTATTGTTCCATATGTTATGAAAGGTGATGTTTGTGGTGGGCATGATCTCTTGACAAAATGTTTTTTAAAAACAACATTTTAAAGAATCCTGAAAATGTAGGTATAAAAATTGAAAAATAAATTCCAACAAGAAAATACTTGTCAAAGATGTGAATGACCGAAAAATATTTCTAATGTTTTTTTACTATAACAAAACAAATTCTGAACTATTCTCAAAAAGTCTAAGGTGATGAGAGGAAAGGTAAATGAAAAGGATCTCATTGATGAAACTTCTTTGAAAGCTATAAAAGGAGAATGAACATGGATTATTTATATTGGGTGTTCTTCTCAAATGATATAATATTTTATGTTTTTTAATAATATGTATGATTTTAAATAAGTAACAGTGATATTTGGTGATATTGAATTTCTAACAATCAATGGTGTTGGATAAGCCATCATTGGAAAAAGAAAACTTTAAATCCATAAAATCATTGTATGTTGGTGGGATGAAATAAAATTTTCTATGTTTTTCACTATTATTTGATGAGGGTATGAAATTTATTTTAGAAAATATGTATTTTTGTGAAAATTGAAGAATATAGATAGAAAAACACTATATTATGGCATTGGATTCAAAAAAATGGAATTGGATTCAAGTGGGAAATGTAAAAAATGGAATTGGATTCAAGTTGGTGAAATAAAAAACTCTTTTTACTTTAATATGCTAGAAGAGAATAAATTATGGCATCAAATGCTAGGACACATGTGTCAAAGAAACATTAGAAAATTATGAATGTGAGATTTTGTTCGAGACATTCTAGATTTTCCCGGATATATATACTGGGTTTTCATTATTTTCCAAAAACTATAGATTATAAACTCAATGCTAATAAAGTTGATATTTGTTCAAAACAACCCCTGGAGCTTATTCACTTAGATATTTGTGTTCCAGTGAAAAAATAATGAAAAAATATTGATAATTAATTCATCGCATTCATTGATAATTTTATTCACATTACTTGTGTTATGTGTATGAAACATAAATCATATGCATTAAAAATGTTTAAAAGTTTAAAAGGAAAGATGAAAATCAATATGGTTATTCATTGAAGAAGATGAAAAATAAAAATGGACGTGAATATATAAGTGAATATTTTGAAATTTATCTATAGTTACCCATACACTCCTCAACACAATGGGGTTGCTGAAAGAAACAATAGAAACTTTTTGGAAATGGGAAGAACTATATTACTTGATCGTGGTATTTCTCATTACTATTAGAGTAAATTCTTGAGCACTGTTATTTATATTCATAACCATTTTTTCTATAGGAAAAATTTTGATATGAATCCATATTCTTTTTTTTATAAATAACCTTGTTTTATACACTTAATATTTTTTAAGAGTCCATTTCTTATAAAGATAAAAGGTGGAAACTATGTAATGTTTGAGAAAAAAAGGTGATGATGGAATCATTCGTGGATATGCTTTGAAAGTAAGAGGATACATATGTTTTAAAATTGAAATATTAAGAATTATTAACTCAATTAATGTGAAAGTAATTGAAAATAAATAATAAGATAAACAAATATATGATGATAATGAATTTGATCATGGAAGTTTTGATAACAGTTCGGACGAAGATATAAACAATTGTAAGAATACTCAAAGTGAAGAATAAGAATCATATATTTCTAGTGAAGAGGAAGATACTAAAAAATATAATACTTGGCTAAGGAAATAAGAGGAAGCTCAAAATATAATTGGAGATCAACATCAGAAGGTTAAAATAAGAATTAAAAAAATTCTATTACACATACTTCATTGTATTCAAAAGTGGAGATGTGTGGGAAAACATATAAGTACACGACCTTAAAAATATCATATTCTTCATTTTTTTAACAACAATTCACTTTAGAGGATCTTTTAGGTTGAGAATTTTAGATAATTATGATAAACACTTACATTGTAGACCCATACATTATAAGTGGACACTTATACTCAGTATCCACTTTTTCACCAAAAGAAAACCCTTTTAAAATATAACACAATTTGTTTTAAATACACATCTTCAATACATTCATCATGGAAACATCTTTGTCCAAACCTATCTTAAGACTTGTGAAAATCATTATAAAACATGGGATAAGAAAAAAAATATTAGTGAGGGACATAAAAATAAATAAAACCATTAGTCGAACCAATTTAATGTTCTTTGAGTGAATGAAACAAAACATTTTATCATGAATAACACTCATACTGTTTTCTCAAAGAGAAACATTGAAACTAATAGAAATAATTTAAAACTATCGAGGTGACTTAAAGATTTAGATATATAAAACCCTTTAAAAACTCTTCAAATTAGAATAAACATATGGTCAACATCCACAGTAGAGATCTACCATTGGGATCACCCATTGTATAAGCTATATCGGGCTCACCTGTTAGCTTTAATGGGGTTCAACCCTTTATATAAGCTATAACAGGCTCACACGGGAGATAAAATGGTGCTCAACCCTTTGTATGACCTATGTCGGGCTCACCTGTGAGCTATAATGGTTCTCAGACCATTTTATAAGCTATATCGGGCTAACCAATTTCATATAATGCTCAACTACCATTTCATGAATCACAACACCAATTGGAAAACATCTTCCAATCCCATATGAAACAAATTTCCATATAAAAATACCATTTCATTTAGGAACCCATTATCAATACCAGAAAAAACCCAAAAAATGTTAGATGGGATTTCTTTTCCTTTTAAAAACATTAAGGCTTCTAGAGTAAGTTCATTATCAAATAATGGTTACAACGGTGAAGAAGTCAATGTCTCCGTATACATTAAAACAAAAAAACATTTCATTTGTCATTTTGTAAATAAAGTAAAATGATTTATACAAAATATTTATATTTTGAAAAAAATTAATGAAAGTAAATATAGACATAAAATGTCTGGTATAATTATTTTATATCTATATAAATAATTATGTAAATTAATATTAAGAAGAAAATATTTGATAAATAAATATCTAAATCTTCAGGGTCTCTCATACCACATTGAAAATTTAAATCTTATTCTCTATGAATTAATTTATTCCCTAAAACAAAATATAACATTATTTTATATAAAACATGGATATGAAGTGTCGTAGTGGATATATATACACCTTATAATAGAATAAAGCAGTATATTATCAAGAAATGCCTTCATGAATGGATATTGAGACAAAATACCTTACCTTAAGTCTTGCATGTCATGTATAATCATTATATTCCCAAATAAAAAACATAGTTTAATTTATAATTTCTTGAGAACATTTTTAATTTTTATTATTCATTTTATATCACCTATTACCATTCTATAAAAATTACATAATTATTTATGTTCATATCAGACATTTTGTCAATATTCAATACTTTAGTTGAAAATGAACTTGGCATGATGTCAGAAATCCTTGTGGTCATAAGTCCATATCACCAAAATAATAAAATTAAATAATAATATCTTTTATATAAAAATTATACTTTTAAATCAATTAATTAAATATGAATATGAAAAAATAGCAATGTTACAATCATGGAGACGGTGAGCCATATATACGCATGAGTACTGTTACCATTTTCATTTATCATTATGGAAATAATGTAATTATTATTTTACCTTTAAAAAATGATCATAATATTAATAATAACATAATAATCATTTAAATATACTTATATATATCATATAAGTTATTTTGTGAATAAAAAATATTCACATCGCTTCATAGAGGTTATAGTTCACACGTATGCACGAACGACGTTATAATTTTTATGTGCATAGAAGGTAAGTACATAATTGAAATATTATTGTTTTAAAATAATAAATATTTCATTGATATTATATATAAAAAAAATTCCATCATTAATACCTATCTTTATATAATGTAATGAAAAAAACTATATAGGTTCATGAGGCGGTAGTTTTCCACACACACGAAGGAAATGTTTATTTCTCTTTCGATGAAATTAGAGATGGATTTAGGTGATGATAATTCCCTAAAAATAGAATTATATTGAGGATAATTTACTTATTATTTCATCTTATAAGAATAATATTTATAGGAAGTGGAAGAATAAATAAAACATAAACACATAAAAAACGATACCCCTACTTCGGTTGATCACCTTTTAAGAAAACCTTGACAACCCTAGGAATGGCGTTATTACTAAAATGAGGCCATAGAAATTTGGGGAGGGATTGTAGTAATATTTTTGGGAATATCTTGGCCAATCTAAAAGGATTTGGATTTGTGATTATTAGTAAAGAGTGGGTACCTACATAAGGAAGGGGAGGGGCACCCTTAGAAACTCATAAAAAATTAAATTAATATAACATCAATATGGGTTAAAAACTGTCCCAAAATAACTTATTTCGAAGATAATTTAATTTTTTTATAGAATACCCATCATCTAGTTTAGATTAAAAAAATTTTGAATATTTTTTAATCCTTATCTTTTTTAATTAACCCTTATTTTACCTTTTTAAATCTTACCATCATATTATGTTATTTACAATTTATGAGTTAATGTAATTACCATAACATATAAAAATTCCCAAAAAAGTGTCATTTATGAAATATTAGGACTTATAATAACCATTCAGTCAAATATTATATTTTTATGTATTTTATACCATGTAATAAACTATTTTAAATTTTAAGTTTGGAATTATGTTAATTTTGACACTATTCATATATGACTTTTTAAAAAATTCATTAGAAATTGATTAATCCAAATAAAAAAAATTAAATCAGTACTAACAGGTCATAATGATACATAAAATTATTGGATGTTATAAAGTATTTCAAATAAAATTTATTTTAATATTTATAATATTTTTTATTTGATTCATTAATTAATAAAGTAATCACTACATCATCATTATGTCACAATTAAATGTAATTATTTAATGTATAAAATTTATAAATAAAATACCATGATTTAGGTAATATTAATATATTTTTAATTAATATTTGTATTCTATAAGATCACATATATTACCCCATATTAAAAAATCTTTAATAATAAGAGTCATGTTTATGATAATTTTTCTTTTACTTTAAATTAAAAGTTATAAAAGTTATAATTATACCCAAGTTTCTTCCAAAGTGAAAAATTGAACACCAAGGGTTTTCCTAGTCTTCTCTAACTCATCATATAATATTATTATAAGTTTTAGGCTAGTATTATATTATTATAATATTATTTATACCCTAATTTACTTTATTTACCCTTTAACCGTGGTAAATAAATTTCTAAAGTGACTATTCAACAAAAAAATATTTAGATCTTATTAAACCGCATTATAACTACTGATTACATCCATTTATGTTAGTTTTTTTAAAATAAAATTCATAGAATTGGAAAAATTAAATTAAAAATTTATTCATGTGGTCGAAATGAAATAACATATTTCTAAAAGTAAAAACCATCAAAATAATGGCATGTGTTAATATAATATTTTAATGTGAAATTACATAAAATGAACAAAATCTGATTAAATTATAAAAACATATTCTAAATATAATTGAAAACAAATCGAAATAATAATCTAAAAATTCAAATAAGTTAGATTAAAAGGTAGTTTTTAATTAAAATGAAATATTTTTCACTATTCATTAAAATGACATTTATCAAAAAATTACCAAAATTTCAACTAAAAACACTTTTAATGTCCCCTTCCTAATAAGTTTTTTATTTTTTCAAATAGAACATATAAATGTAAAAAAATATATTTAGTAATGGTTTTCCATAAAATGATGGTAAAACTACCTTTTAAAACAATTTTATGCTTAAAATTGGTTTTAATCTCATTTTAAGCCACCAGAGTTTATTTTATTAATGTAAAAACATTTAACAAACATGTGTAAACATAATATATTTTTCTATATTCATCATCTCCAATACAATGGATAAGCATTAACTACCATTTATAATAATAATAGTAATAATGTCTTATTTTTCAGTATAACTGAGTCTTGTGTGTAACCTAAGATTTCGAAGATACCTGTAACGCCCCGACCCCAGCTACCCAGAGTCGGTGCATTAATTTGTAACATTGGCATGATCACAAAAGATCAAGTCTCGAAAGACCGATTAGTTTAGTAGCCTTGGAAACACTAGATACATTCGTAAACGTTACATTACATTGTAAAGTAAAAAACTACAATAACAATGTCTCCATAGTCTACACTCATATACTCTTCTCACAATCCTTGCATTTCATTCATAAAATACTTCTTCACATCCTGGAAAATATTAAAACATTGAAAGGGGTGAGCTCAGATGCTCAGTAAGGATAACAATATTGCGGAAGCGTTCATAAATAAACATAAAAATTTAAGGCAATGTATAACTAAAACAAAAACCTTTTAAACATGAACATCAACATAATATGGCAAAAGTAAAATGAGATAATGCCATTCACTTCTTCACATGGATATTATACTGGTCGAATAATCACGTGAAATATCAATAACCACTTTCATAACGAGGGAATGTATAATGTCGGACATTCTGAAACATTTTGTCAAGGCCTTGGCCAAGATGTCTAAAATGATTAAGGCCTCGGCCAAAACCATAAATCAAATTGGGAAAGGGCCTCGGCCAATTCCACATCTAGTTGTCTCATGAGACCTACCGATGCATCGAGGAGCTATAGCGGGCTCCACCCGTCACTTAATAAGTCCAATACATGCCTCATATGAATAGGTTTAAACATATCATAAACCATAACATAATCGTATCACATAAAACATGCATAAAGGAAACATAAAATTTCCACATTTCAATCACAATATATCAATACAACACATTGTTATAATAATAACGCTTTCAAAACCATTTTCAATACCAAAATAAAAGAATGTTAAAACATTTTATTTATTTTTCATTAAAAAAATGACGGCTTGTAGAGGAAGCCGAAACTCAAATAATGGTCACGGCGGTGGAGAAGTCGTTGTCTCCGTATAAGTACGGAATGAAAAACATTCCCTTATTTCATTTAACAAAACGTTTCGAATAAAAAAGATTCCTTTTGAATAAACGTAAAAGTCAAAGGGGTTTATACACCGTATAAAAGAAAGTTGTGTATAAAACCAAATATGCCTCAATGAAAGGGATTGAGACGAAGTCCTTAAAAAGATAATTTTTAAAATAAAATAGATATATTATTTGTATTCACTATAGGTACACATAAAGAATACAAAATAAGACATAATAATATCATGACATAATTTGAACGTAGGAGATTAACCCAAAGAATGGAAGTTGGGTTAAGAAGTTCCCTTACCTCGTGTCTGACTTGACTCAACCGTTATTTAACCTCCTGAATAATAAACTAGAGTTAATATATACCTTATTAAGAGCCATTTTCAATTTCATTATCCTTATTATATCACTTATTACAATGATATGAACATTATGTAATTATTTAAGTTAATAACGGTCGTTTTGTCGATCTTTGGTACTTGAGTCAACAATAAACTTCTTCTAATTACAAGTTGTTTATGTGGTAGAATATCCATTATCTCCAGAATTATATTCATGATTTACATGTCATATATATCTTATATATACAGTATATACATTCATTTATAATATTACGTAACATTTAGATGTAAGAAATGAAATGCACCGTTCATGGAGACGGTAAGCCATACGTACACATGAACGCTACCTTCATTTCAATTTCATATTTAATGGAACGAAATAATAATGATATAAATGTATAATATAATTCTTGTATAATATAGTTTATAATACCATTTACTCCATCCTTTATACATCCCACATATGGCATTAACGATTCAAATCACTTTGAGGGGGCGGTAGTCCGCACTTCCTAAAATGAAATTATCGCATTTTACCCATAATGGAAATCATAAAGTATGCCATAAATGAGAAATACAGAAGCATAAATAAAACATAAACATATTATATATCATATATTAATATAGTGACATCTTAATGGCCACCTTTGAATGTTTTATATGAGTGTTGAACAATCATCGTTTCGTGAGGCAGAAATTCGCCATCCACAGAAACCGTATGTTCTTTAACCATTAGATGTAGGTGTGTGTAAGTGTAACTTGAATACTTCTTATAACAACATCTTAGTATATTTAGGATACTGGTGTTGTTACAAAAGAAATGAATAAAAACATTTTAGGGGGTTGGAGAAGAAAAATAAAACAAAACAACATTAGAGAAGACATTACCTCAAAATCGGGTAACTCTTTTTGATTTGAGCCAAAGGCTTCCTTGGGAAGAGTTCTGCCCAAAGTGAGTCTTCTAGGAGTAATAGGGGGAAGTTGGGAGAGTATTTGGGCAGAGGTTGGCCGAGCCAAATGGCTTGAAGGTGTGAATAAGGTGGGAGTGGTGGGGGCCTTTTATAAGTGGAGAGGAGGGGCACTCCTGGAAAGTAAAGAAAAGTCACTTTATTATAAAATGAGTTTCGGATTTTAGAGGTCCCAAACTTATATAATTCGAGGATAAGATGATAAGGGTTAGAAATATACTCATCCAATAGGTTTTTGACAAGTGTACGCTTTGGATTTTACATTATCTTTCCATTTTATTTAAATCATTAAATAATGAGGTCATCGTTGCATCATCATGATGTCATAATTAATTTAATTTATTTAATGTCTAAAAATTATAAAAAAAATAATATGATGTAGGAAATATTTTTATCTTTCCAATGAATATTTTTAATCAAAATTTGGACTTGTGTAACCCCACTTAAAAACTATTTTAGTAAAACAACTCATGTTTGTGTCAATTTAATTTTACCATTAAATAAATATATATTAATGTCATTTTCCAACCATAGTGGCTCCATGGGGTCCCCAAGTTTACCCATGGGTTTTCTTGGTCGGCCATGACTCATCCAATAGGATTAGGACAAGTTTCAATCTCATATCATATTATTAAAACATTGTTTTTACCTTAAACTACACTAATTACCTCTAATCGCGATTAAGAACTTAAAAGTTACTATTCACCAAAAAATTATTTTAATCTCATTGAACCACATTTTACATCCTAATGACAACCATGTATGTCGGATTTTTGAAAATCATATCACAGAAGTGGTAATATTTCATTTAAACGAAAAATCAGTTATTTAACTACCACTTAGTGGTTTCACTATTCATCAAAAATTGAAGTTTTTCAGAACAATGCCAAAATTTCACCCTAAGCTATAATTGATATTCCAAATTCAAAAATGATGTATATTTTACAAAATTCCAAACATATAAGTTTCATTAGTTAATTTTATAATTAATTCCCGCTGTCACAACAAATAGCGTGTTTTTAAGAAACAATTTATATCAAAAGATTGGCAATTGTTTATGTTCAATTTCAATGTTAAATTAATTCTAATGACCACCATTGGATAAAATGGTAAACATATATTCTAATTATACTTTAAAACCACTAAATATTATAATTTTTCACTATAAATTATTTTGATTTAAAATTTTGTTTTTAAGTATTTTTCACTATTCATAAAAAATTAGAAGTTCTCAGAAAAATACCAAAAATTCAACATAGGCTAATTTCGATATTCCGAATCCAAAAATGAAGTCCATTTTGATAAATAAAATTTCTACAATTTTAAAAAGTGGTTATTACTATTCATAACGGCTACTTTGATTAGTCGCGGTGTTTTAGAACTCGAAGTTGCGTACAATGCAAGCTATTGCATTATTGAATGAGAAGCGTATCGTGGAAGCTCAGGGTGTTACATTCTCCCCTCCTTCAATAAATTGCATCCTCGCAATTTGAAATTTTTCTTTGAAAATAAAAGGTTTAAAAGAGAAAATACCTTTGAGGAAAACCCACATCGAAAATAAGATTAATAAAATTTAGCCTTAATAAGAGGGAAAGGGAAATGCAAAAGTCACCACCCAATTATGATCTCGATTAGGAGGAAATTGGTGGAAATTAGAGACATATAATTGGAGGAAAATGTAAATATTTGTAGGGAGTGATTGAGGTCATCATTCACAATCAACTGTCAAATTGAGGGCCTCAAAGCCTTCAATCTATGTTGATTTAAAATATCATTAGTTCAACAAGACATAAGGTATTAGGATAACACATTTTTTTTGATTTAATATCCCTTTACTAAAGTTTAAGAATTAATTTATTCATTGAATAAGAGATAGGTATATATATATTTATGCTTGACAATTAGAGTTTAAACCTTCAACTCATCTTTCACTCAAAAAGAAAATAGAACTCAAAAATATTATACTTATCCTAATTGTATAAGGTTCCAAATTTTAACACATACCATTTAGAATAGAAAAACTATTTTGTAAAAACCAGGGACTTCACGTAGTCCAGTGGTAGGCGATTAATCCCAATCGCACTATGGTTGTGGGTTCGATTCCCACAGCTTTGTCCGACGCGATGGGTTATGCCCCACCCTGCAGGTTGTCCTTTTCCTAAAACTATAGTATCATAATATTCCAAAAATAATCTTCATAAATTTTTTAACCTTAAACAATACTATCCAAAGATCAACTTAATCCACTCCAACCTTTATAGTTATCCAAAATACCTCTGTCCAGACTTTCTCTAAAAGGTCTCTTAATTCCAAAATCAATTGTAACATCAGATTCCCCAAACAAAGAAAAGTTTCTCTTATTGTCACATACTAAAATTATGATTACCTTAATCATATTAAAACCTTACTGAAATCAAAAAGTACTGCAGTACAATCCATATATATATCACATTATTCTTATAACCAGAATATAATTCTTGAGTCCAAAAGAACCAATACATTAATTATTCTGCTTCAACTATAGTCACAGCATAAGATTGGCCTTGATCCCTTGGCCTTTTCTGAGGTATGTTTCCTTGACGCTTAGGATATTCATTTTCATAATGCCCCATTTCCCTACAATTGTAGCATTCAACTTTGACAGCCTCTTTCTTTCCCTTGCAATCACGAGCCTGGTGACCCTTTTCTCCACATTTATAACAAACTCCCATTCCTTTTAGGCACGTATCAGGGTGTTTCTTCCCACAATTATCACATAATGGAAAATCCTTCTTTCCCTTTTTCCCTTTATCTGTCTCTTGGTCCACCGTTCTCTTCTTCTCTTTCTTTAGTTTGTTGTCATAAGACTTAGAGAATTCCTTTTCTGTCTTGATAGCACATGAGACAATATCTTCGTATGATGAGAAGGATTGTGATACTAAAGATCAACAGAGAAATGGTTTTAACCCATCAAAGAAACGATCAATCTTACTCCTTGGGTTACGTATATAATCGGCAGCATGCCTCGATAACCTTGTAAAGTTAGCCTCATACTTTGCGACATTCTCATCCTCCTTCTGCCTCAGACTCAGAAATTGGCTTTCCATATCTGCTCGATGGTCACGAGGAAAGTATTTTTCTATGAAAAGCTCTTTGAACTCCCTCCATTCCATATTCTATACTTCATCATCTTCCTTTGTGTTTTGAATCAGCGACCACCACTGATCGGCATCTCCAGTAAGGCGGTAAACTGCCATGAAAACCTTCTCCCTTTCACTACTCCCCAAGGCATGGAATATTTTCTCTAAGGACTTTATCCATTGCTCATCTACTATAGGATTTGTACTCCCATTGAAGGTTGGTGGTTGTTTCCTCATTAATCGATCTAACATTGATCCTCCACGCTGTGGATCAGGGTGCTCCATACGGGTAAGGTTATTATTCATAACCTGAATAAGTTTTCCTAGCATGGTGACTAGCAGATCGGCACCAGTTGCATCACCAGCTCCACAATAATTATCTTGAGCAGGAGGGAAATCCCTACACGGAGTTCGTGCATTGATACGGTTTCCATTCCTCCCACTAGGCTCCATTTCTATACAATGGCATAAACTATATTAGTTTATGAATCAAAATACATAATTCCATACTTATAAAATACATAACATAAATTGAACTATTTATGGATATAATCCATAATCATAAAAAGAAATTTTTCCTTTGAGGAAGTATATACTCATAACCCTTCATAGTGGTTTGTAAAGAAAATGAGAATTATCCTAAGCATATCCCCCGGGAGTGTCGTAACCAAGAGTGCAGTAAGGACCGTTTTCGTGCACCAGTTCCCGTTCGAGTCTAGCTCAAAGCGGTGTTTTCGGGTTTTACCCCTAGGTACATCTGTGCCAGAGCCGCCTCTACCTGCTCGTATCCAGACAGGGATTTATTTCTCGGAAAACTCATAACATCTCTATAATACCAAAATTCTAGGAAGTTCTTCTATACCAATCCTCAAAATCTATCTTTGGGCTATGTGCTCCAATCAGAGTTTATCTACATCTAGCTTCCAAGGTTAGTACTAAACTACCTCTGATACCAACTGTAATGCCCCGACCCCAGCTACCCAGTGTCGGTGCATTAATTCGTAACATTGGCATGACCACAAAAGATCAAGTCTCGAAAGACTGATTAGTTTAGTAGCCTTGGAAACACTAGATACATTCGTAAACGTTACATTACATCGTAAAGTGAAAAAATACAATAACAAAGTCTCCATAGTCCACACTCATATCCTCTTCTCAAAATCCCTGCAGGTCATTCATAAAATACTTCTTCACATCCTGGAAAATATTAAAACATTGAAAGGGGTGAGCTCAGATGCTCAGTATGGATAACAATATTGCGGAATCTTTCATAAATAAACATAAAAATTTTAGGCAATGTATAACTAAAACAAAAACCTTTTAAACTTGAACATCAACATAATATGGAAAAAGTAAAATGAGATAATGCCATTCACTTCTTCACATGGATATTCTACTGGTCGAATAATCACATGAAATATCAATAACCACTTCCATAACGAGGGAATGTATAATGCCGGACATTCTGAAACATTTTGTCAAGGCCTCGGCCAAGACGTCTAAAATGATTAAGGCCTCGGCCAAAACCATAAATCAAATTGGGAAAGGGCCTCGGCCAATTCCATGTTTAGTTGTCTCATGAGACCTACTGATGCATCTAGGAGCTATAGCGGGCTCCACCCGTCACTTATTATGTCCAATACATTCCTCATATGAATAGGTTTAAACATATCATAAACCATAACATAATCATATCACATAAAACATGCATAAAGGAAACATAACATTTCCACATTTCAATCACAAGATATCAATACAACACATTGTTATAATAATAACGCTTTCAAAACCATTTTCAATACCAAAATAAAAGAAAGTTAAAACTTTTTATTTATTTTTCATTAAAAAAATGATGGCTTGTAGAGGAAGCCGAAACTCAAATAATGGTCACGGCGGCGGAGAAGTCGTTGTCGCCATATAAGTATGGAAATAAAAACATTCCCTTTTTTCATTTAGAAAAACGTTTCATATAAAAAAGATTCCTTTTGAATAAACGTAAAAGTCAAAGGGGTTTATACACCGTATAAATGAAAGTTGTGTATAAAACCAAATATGCCTCAATGAAAGGGATTGAGACGAAGTCCTTAAAAAGATAATTTTTAAAATAAAATAGATATATTATGTGTATTCACTATAGGTACACATAAAGAATAAAAAATAAGACATAATAATATCATGACATAATTTGAAAGTAGGAGATTAACCCAAAGAATGGAAGTTGGGTTAAGAAGTTCCCTTACCTCGTGTCTAAATTGACTCAACCGTTCTTTAACCTCCTGAATAATAAACTAGAGTTAATATATACCTTATTAAGAACCATTTTCAATTTCATTATCCTTATTATATCACTTATTACAATAATATGAACATTATGTAATTATTTAAGTTAATAACGGTCATTTTGTCGATCTTTGGTACTTGAGTCAACAATAAACTTCTTATAATTACAAGTTGTTTATGTGGTAGAATATCCATTATCTCCAGAATTATATTCATGATTTAGATGTCATATATATCTTATATATCCAGTATATATATTCATTTATAATATTACGTAACATTTAGATGTAAGAAATGAAATGCACCATTCATGGAGACGGTAAGCCGTACGTACGCATGAACGCTACTTTCATTTCAATTTCATATTTAATGGAACGAAATAATAATGATATAAATGTATAATATAATTCCAGTATAATATAGTGTATAATACCATTTACTCCATCCTTTATACATCCCACATATGGAATTAACGATTAAAATCACTTTGAGGGGGCGGTAGTCCGCACTTCCTAAAATGAAATTATCGCATTTTACCCATAATGGAAATCATAAAGTATTCCATAAATGAGAAATACAGAAGCATAAGTAAAACATAAACATATTATATATCATATATTAATATAGTGACATCTTAATGGCCACCTTTGAAGGTGTTATATGAGTGTTGAACAATCATCGTTTCGTGAGGCAGAAATTCGCCATCCACAGAAACCGTATGTTTTTTAACCATTAGATGTAGGTGTGTGTAAGTGTAGCTTGAATAATTCTTATAACAACATCCTATTATATTTAGGATACTGTTTTTGTTACAAAAGAAATGAATAAAAAGAGTTTAGGGGGTTGGAGAAAAAAATAAAACAAAACAACATTAGAGAAGACATTACCTCAAAATCGGGTAACTCTTTTTGATTTGACCCAAAGGCTTCCTTGGGAATAGTTCTGCCCAATGTGAGGCTTCTAGGAGTAATAGGGGGAAGTTGGGAGAGTATTTGGGCAGAGGTTGGCCGAGACAAATGGCTTGAAGGTGTGAATAAGGTGGGAGGGGTGGGGGCCTTTTATAAGTGGAGAGGAGGGGCACTCTTGGAAAGTAAAGAAAAGTCACTTTATTATAAAATGAGTTTCGGATTTTAGAGGTCCCACACTTATATAATTCGAGTATAAGATGATAAGGGTTCTAAATCTACTCATCCAATAGGTTTTTGACAAGTGTATGCTTTGGATTTTACATTATCTTTCCATTTTATTTAAATCGTTAAATAATGAGGTCATCGCTGCATCATCATGATGTCATAATTAATTTAATTTATTTAATGTATAAAAATTATAAAAAAAATACTATGATGTAGGAAATATTTTTAGATTTCTAATGAATATTTATAATCAAAATTTGGACTTGTGTAACCCCACTTAAAAACTGTTTTAGTAAAACAACTCATGTTTGTGTCAATTTAATTTTACCATTAAATAAATATATATTAATGTCATTTTCCAACCAATGTGGCTCCATGGGGTCCCCAAGTTGACCCATGGGTTGTCTTGGTCTGCCATGACTCATCCAATAGGAGTAGGAAAAGTTTCATGCTCATATCATATTATTAAAACATTGTTTTTACCTTAAACAACACTAATTACCTCTAATCGCGATTAAGAACTTAAAAGTTTCTATTCACCAAAAATTTATTTTAATCTCATTGAACCACATTTTACTTCTTAATGACAACCATGTATGTCGGATTTTTGAAAATCAAATCACAGAAGTGGTAATATTTCATTTAAACGAAAAATCAGTTATTTAACTACCACTTAGTGGTTTCACTATTCATCAAAAATTCATGTTTTTCAGAACAATGCCAAAATTTCACCCTAAGCTATAATTGATATTCCAAATTCAAAAATGATTTATATTTTACAAAATTCCAAACATATAAGTTTCATTAGTTTATTTTATAATTAATTTCCGCTGTCACAACAAATAGCGTGTTTTTAAGAAACAATTTATATCAAAAGATTGGCAATTGTTTATGTCCAATTTCAATGTTAAATTAATTCTAATGACCACCATTGGATAAAATGGTAAAAATATATTCTAATTATACTTTAAAACCACTAAATAGTATAGTTTTTCACTATAAATTATTTTGATTTAAAAACTTGTTTTTAAGTATTTTTCACTATTCATAAAAAATTAGAAGTTCTCAGAAAAATACCAAAAATTCAACATAGGCTAATTTCGATATTCCGAATCCAAAAATGAAGTCCATTTTGATAAATAAAATTTATACAATTTTAAAAAGTGGTTATTACTATTCATAACGGATACTTTGATTAGTCGCGGTGTTTTAGAACTCGAATTTGCGTACAATACAAGCTATTGCATTATTGAATGAGAAGTGTATCGTGGAAGCTCGTGGTGTTACAATACCCATCGTTACATGTTGAGTATGTCATCGGACAAAGAGTCCCCATTAAGGTAAAATTAATATCTTATTCATAAATTTTACTATATATGTAAATTTATTATTCTTTAATCACATGGGATATTACATAAAACAAGGTTGTCAGTAAGTGGAATGGGTCCAAGCCTGAATGAAGAGATATATGATATTGAAATGAATTTTACATTGGAACCCATAGCCAATCAAAAAAAAATTAAAAAAATATTGGTACAAAATGGGTTTTCCAAAAAACTATGAATGGAGAAGGTGAACTGATAATTAATAAAGTAATATTATTTTTTAAATGGTATTCGCAAATTTAAGGTATTGATTTTAATGAAATATTTTCTCTGGTAGAAATATTAGAAACTACCATATTTTTATTATTATTTATGTACAATGAGGTTTCAAGATCTTCCAAATAGATGTTAAATCAGAATTCATGAATGGTGATCTTTTTGAGGATGTTTACATTGAACAACCTTGTGGATTTTTTAATATTAAATAGGAAAATTATGTATGAAAATTGAATAAGGAATTATATAGGCTAAATCATGATTCTAAAGAATGTTATTTTGAAATGGATACGTTTTGGAGGAAGATGAGTATTATGAATTGAATAGTTGATAGTAATATTTACATCATATAAATTCAATAGTATTCCCTCATCATAATTTTTTATGTTAATGATTTTATCTGTGTTGGGAGAGATGAAAGAATATGTGACATATTTTTTGAATATATAAAGAAGTTATTCGAAATTCCCATGATAGGGGAAATTAAATACTTTCTTGGGTTAAAAACTTTACAAATGGAGAAACACATTTTTCATTCTCAAGAAAAGTATTCTAAGGATCCTATAAAATTGATTAGCTTGGACAACTCAAAAAATGCTTCCACACCAATTTTAGTGGGAATAGAGTTGAAAAATATAGAGAAGGAAAAGAAAATGATTAGAAATAATTTCGGAAGCTGATTAGAATTTTATGGTATTTGACTCCCTCAAGAAACGACATTGTTTATCTTGTAACATTATATTCCATATTTTAGAGTGATCTTAAAGGATCATATTTAATTGATGGTAAAATAATTCTCAAATACATCAAAGGAACAAAAAATCAGAATTATGAATGTAATAATTGGAAGTATTTATTTTTTTGGGAATTCTGATACTGATTATGATGGAAATATTGATGATAGAAGATCAAAAAATATGGAATATTCTTTCTAGGAACGATTTTTATAAGTTGGTATTCAAAGAAATGGAATTCTTTAAATCTAGTATCACTAAATTTGAGTATGTTTCTCTCACTCAAGCCTCTACTCAACTTATGTGAATG
Organism: Viscum album; assembly: GCA_963277665.1. Lineage (NCBI taxonomy): Eukaryota > Viridiplantae > Streptophyta > Magnoliopsida > Santalales > Viscaceae > Viscum > Viscum album. Next base: position 2,075,638,500 of record OY728143.1, on the reverse strand, counting down.
AAAACTCAATTAGAAGATTACTTGTTGAAGTGAAGTTACCCTTTCTCTTGGGTTGTGATAATAAAAGTACAATCAATGTTGCCAAAATTGCAGTTCTAAATTCTCATTTAAAAAATATATATCAAATATAATTTTATGAATGAGTGTGTGTAGAAGAATAAATTGAAGCTGGAGTATGCTCCTATATCAGAACTAGTTGATGACATTTCCACAAAACCATTACCAATGAAATATTTTTCTAGATTGAGGTTGACCATGGGAATCCATCCTCTTTATCTTCAAGGTTTGGCTATGTTTTTATATTCCCCTCTCTCATCTTACCTTTGTATAGTGTTTTCAAGGGATATAATATAATTACATCATAAATATATACTTTTTCTTGTATGTAAAAATGGGGACTTATGGGTAATACGTGAATTTAGAATTGTAAGTGTGTAAAGTATTCTAACTTTTTGTTAGAGTGGTTATAGAAAAAAAAATTTGTATTCCAGGAAAGGTTGAATAAGAAAGTCTGAGTAAGTTTATATAATCAATTATTTTTTATAGCATGCATTTTCTGTCAATAATTCATCTTTCCTAAAAATATTTTTCTTAAGTAGGCTGATAATGTTTTATCAGTGATTCATTTATTGTGGCTAAAAAAACTAGTTATTTATGAAACATCATTGTCGAAAAAATCCATATTAGGATATTTTTAGGACCAATATAATGGGGTAGGTGATCATTTTCATGAATTTCATTTCAATGTCAAAAAAAATTAAGAAAAAAGAAATAATTTTTTAGAAGAAACAAAAACTCAACTCAATTTTTATTTGAATCAGATTAACCATCATATTTAAGAAATCAGACTCAAATTGCTTGAAAAGGCTGATCGTATTGAGGAATAATCAAAATTTAAGTAAATGTTTATTAGATTCACTATGGATATGGTATGGAATGTTTGATCATATTGAATGATAATCAAAGTAAATATGATTACAATACAAATGTGTAGATGTTTTACTGATCTTGGTGTTCTCATAAATCAAAAGTATTTGTAAAACCACTGATGCAATCTTGATGAATGAAAGGGGAAGTGAAATAGATGATAATAATCATATTTAGATATATTAGATCTATATGGAAATTTAAGAGGGGTGTTCTAGATATTATTCATATTGTCCAATTGAATTCATGAAAATCTTTCTCAGGATGAGTTTGAAATAAATATAGTTGTTGGATTTTTGGGAAGATGAAATAATTTCAAATTAAATTCATATGATGCAAAAGTTCTTGTCAAATTTATTCCAAGTCATGAAAGAATTCGTGATACAATAAGAATATTTTAATTAAAGAAAAATTTTAACGTTTAATATATTGAGACTAGTCCATTGTATTCAGTATTTCATCGTATTCACCAAACGCATAATTTTGTGTTCGAGACAGATCAGTTGTATCATATTCAGTAGAGAAATATGAACTCTGATATCCTTTAAAATGTTTTGTTTCTAATTTGGGTCAAGATTCAACGTATCTGTATTTATGCCAATTCATATTTCCAAATAAAAGGGTAATAATATGTTATTAAATCACTCTAGACAAGTGGATCAAGAGAATAGCTGAAGGAAATGGAAGGATGTGTGGTCAAGGAAGGTCTTGAAATTATAAGTTGTTGATTGATTTCAAGAGATGGTATAAAGCATTGTTATAAATAAAACACATTAGAATGGTGTTTTCAAAGAATATAAAATCTATATATATTTTCATACATTAATGTACAATTGATATAGATCATCGAATTGAAGAAATCAAACTAATAAAATCAGGATAAGAATTTGAATCATATTTGTGTCTAGGAAGAAATTATGATGAATAGTTGATGTCATAGATAATTTTCAATAATTACTGATAATAATAAAGAAAAATTGAGAATCATAGATGATTTCATGATGCACACAAAATTTAAGGAAACATCTATATTTGGGGAATTTCGAAAAATGGGAAACCAATTCAGATTCCCATAAAAACCACTATTTAGTTACCAATAAAAGGGGTCAATTTCTCCCTAATTTTAAATATTTCGATGAAAAAATATTTTTCATGATATAAGTGATAGAATTCTGAATACTAAGTGAGATAATGGAGTTTCCTTATTGTGTTGTGTTGAAGAACATTCAACAACGAGAAGTGAAAGGAGAAGAAACAAGATCACAATGTAATCAGTTGATCATTATATTCATTGATTTTTATATTTTTTCCTTTATCATATTCATCTTGTCATAATATTTGGATAGTCATCAAAGGTTGGATAACTCGAACAATATTTCCATATTGGGATTTTTGAACTGAGGAAGAAGGAGTTTTGAATTTTATCGATCATATTCTGATAGAGTAATATATATCATATTGGGAAATTGGATTTCATGATTGTATTAGAAGAACTAGATTGGTATAATCATATTGTGAAATAAAACTATGTTCAATATCAAATCCCTTGTGGTTTATTCTATCTTCTGGGTAAGAAAGTGAAGAATGTTTTTCAGAGGAATACATTTTTTAAAATTTAAAAGGAATCACAGATAAAAAAAATTAAACAAAAATTGTATTACCCTATCTGTTCTATATGTTGCACGGTCACTATTGGATTTTTTATATAGTTCCATAGAAGTGTAAGGTAGTATCCTTCTCATTGTATTCCATGAAAAAGGATGGTTTTCCATGAGATTGTGCGGTATGAGATTATTTTTAAACCATAACATGGATGTAACTCATCTTGTTGAACAGTGAACATTGTAAATACTTATATTAATCTGGATGTGTGTTTGAATATTTTCAAGTAGGTAATGGAATATTTAATTGGAAGAGAGGGTTGTTTAATTTTCAAGGAAACAGAAAAGAATGATTATCCCTGATTCACCCCCTCCCCTCCTAGTGATACAATTACCCTTACTGTTCACTTTCACAATTCACTTATTCAAATCCATTTTCCTCAAAAAACTATTTACCAATATATCTTCTTTACTTCCCTCTTTGAGTCATAGATCCTTTATCTTGGTCCTAACAACATCCTATTAAGGATTTTCGTGATTACATAAGGTGGTTTCATGAAGAAGATGTATTATGCTTAACCAAGTATATTTACTTTATTTCTTCTTTAACCTCCTAAAAATATTATCCTATTATAATTTTAAGAAATGTATCTACCATATACTAAGATTTCACTTTCATAATTTTACAAAATAAAATGTCTCATCTTCCATAAAATGGGATATAAAAGCAATATTTGTGTGCATGGAGAACAATCGCCTCACAAACTGATGACCTTTAGTTTCTATAATAACCTCTTATTGATTGTTTTAGTGATAGATTTATATTTTAAATATGTTATTTTTAATATATTTATAATTATGGATTAATAATATCTTGTATTCCATAATATTTTCCACTCTGCGGGGGATACTATATTGTTTCTCGTGTGTACGGCAGACTACTACCTTGTGAAGCGATGTGATTCAATTTTCACTAATGATTTACAAGGAATTTAATAATGATAAATTTAATGAATATATATGATATTCATGAAATATTAATGATATTAATTACATATTTATTATTCTGAAAGGATAATATATCATTTTCATTCTTACACTGAAAAATAATAATGTCATTCTAGTATGTGTGGACTATCACCTCCACGAAGTGACGTGATTCTTTCTTCATCACCAAAACATTTAGATGATATATATATATTTATTTATTTATTTATTTTTAATAAAAAAAATATGGTATTTATGATATTATTATCATTATTTGAAGATAATATATTTCTTACCTTATTTCAATAATTATCACTAGGAATCGAAATGTCACTCATAGGTACGTACGTCCTATTATTTCCATTATTATAACATATTTAATTTTTCAAAACCATATTTCATGATTAGTTTTTAAAACTATAATTTTTTAATAAAGATGATAATTATATCCTGATTATTATTGTATATAGGTTGAATTAAGTCCTCTTTGTCCTATAGTAAACCTTCCAAATTAATTATTGACATATATCCCAAATATCATCAAAACACCTCACATAAACATAATTGATTATGTAATTGTATATAACATGATAATAATTTAATTAAAAAGAATGATAAACATAGATATTATTCTCAATAAATTAAATATTTTACATATTTTTATCTTCCACAATGATAAATAATGCACATGATAAGTAGGACTCAGTGTAAGGGACTTTGTTTCAATCTCCATTCATAGAGACTTTTTTTGATGTTATGCGCCTATATTCTTTTATAATTTGTATATGCATCCACTTGAACACATTGTATAATAAATTTTTCCATTCTCATGGTATTTAATTTTTTATTGTTATTCTTTTAGAGGGCTTATGATTCAAATGTTTCCCAAGTTATAAGGATTTTTTCTTTTAAAAATAATCTTTTAATGTTCACATCCAACTCTTTCTCTTCCATTTCCATGTTTTTAAAATGATTTTATGTATTTTTTATATAGAAATAAAATATTTATAAATTATATTTTATTTCTCTATTTACGTTATCACAATGTTTTTAAAAAGTTATATTTTTACATGTTTCATAGGGAATATTTTGACAAATAATAGAAGGAATGTTTTATTTCTAATGTATATGGAGAAAAAAACGTTTTACACCACTGTGACTGTTGTTTTATTTATAAATTTCGTTTTAATATTTCTTGTTTTCTTCAATTAAAACACATAATTCCCTTTTTCAATTTATTTTTTATTAGAAATTGGGTTTTAAAATAAAATCGAACTTTCATATCTGAAAATGTTTTTTTATATTGGTTTAAAAGTGTATTTAAAAAGGGTTTATGTTTTAAAGTTGAAAGGATGAAATTTCTTATTCCTGATATAGTGATTTATAATTATGTGAAAAATAGTTGAGCCCGATATATATTATATGAAGGGTTGAGCCTCATCATAGCTCATGATAACAGGTCAGCCTAATATAGCTTATATTAATGAGTATGTCCAATTATATCTTTCCAGTGCATTAGGTAATGATTATATTAGAAGTCACTTGAATCGTTTTTTAAATTAAAAGTGATTTGAAAGGAAATTTTAATAATATTACCTATTTTTTTAAAATGGTTTCTAATTTATTTACATGGGTTTCAATGATTCTATTTGAGAAGAAAGTGTGTTCTTTCCATGTGAAATTTTATCTTTCAGTAAAATTACATTGACATAGTATTAAAACATTTAATGGCTTTTCATGTTTCCACTGGGATAATTATTTCCATTATTTTTATGTCCTTTATTGATATATTTATCTCATCACACATTTTAAAAAAATTCATTGGTTTCATTGATTGTAAGGAAATATAATAATTTATTTTGGAATTTATGAACACTTTATATAAAAACAAGTCATCCATTATTTTAAAAGTTTTATATTATTTGAAAGATTAACCCTAATAAAAATTGTCTAATTTGTATTATAGAGTATTATTAGGTTTGACATATGACCTAATTCTATAAAAATCTAAACCAAGAAAGATCATCAAATGAAAAAAATGTGATTTCTTGTTAAAACTAAATATTTTTTAGGATTAATCCTTGGTGGTTATAAGTTGATTTTGATTTCATCAATGATTTTGATATAAACCACAAAATTATAAATAGTGGTATTTTTTTCCATCTATCTAAGTAGGTTATTGTTATGATCTTTTTAGGGAAATAAATGAAGATATATGTTGTTTTTTCAAAAAACAATTATTGTGTCAAGGTGATTTGATTAATATATTATGTATAAAAAGGTTGAACATTTTCAATTTATGTTGGTAACTTATAATAATATGTGGTACAAAAAATACAAATTATGAAATGAAACCTTTATATTAACATCATAAGAAGAGCATTTTTACTCTATTGGAATGAACTTAAACAATAATTTTTTGGTGAAAATGTCCAGAAGGGTTGTTTCTTTAGTAAAATGAGAGGATCCTAACATTACAGAATTTATAGAAGAATCTCTTAACTAAACCACTAGTGTTGTATAAGAAGAATGTATCCAATGATTTTGGGAGATCATTTAAGGAGATAATATCACTTCAAATGATCAATGAATGGTTTACTATAATTTTATCTAAGATGTATTAAACAAAATTTAACATTGTTTTAAAAAAATATGAACAATTTTTTAACAATACTCAATATAAATTTATTTTATTTTCATAAATGTGGATATGTTAAATGAAAATTAAGGATTCTTATCTAGTATTAGTGGTATACATGGAAATCAAGTACCCAACTAGATACCTTATTAAAAGATACCTTTCTTTTGTTTTAGAAGGTTATGAGTGTATTGACTCTTTATCTTGGACATATAGTACAATAAACATACAACATCCCCCTAATGACACATGAGTGGACATTATTCCATCAATATATGATTGAAATATAATTTTTATGTAAATTTAATAATTATATTTTCATGATATTATTTATATCATTATTTTAGATAATAATAATTTTTTCGAATAAGCTAACCTGGTATCATGCCCAACTGGGTTTAGGATAATGTGTATTACCAAATAACAAAAATTTATAAATGATTTCAATGGAAAGGTGAATATTGATCACTCAATACCATATATGGGAGTTCTATACATCGTACATAGAGTCGGGTATTCTTCATACTAAGTGGAATAATTTGTTTTGTATTAATCGACAGAGGGGGAGATGGTGAGATTTATTACATTTAATATATTAATAAGCTTAATATTATAAATGTATAAAAATTTAATTGGTTGAATATGGAGAAAATATGGTCCTTATTCAAATAATGAATCATTATAAGTGATTCCTTAGAAACATAGCAATAAACATATTTCTTAGCTTAAAGAAGATGTATGTATAAATTATTATTTTCATTAAAATTTTTAATACGTGAAGATATATTTTTAATTTGTGTTCTATATATGTATTTCTTCCAGTGACATGATAACATCGATTAGATATGTTATAAAACATAGATAGAAGATATTGATTTGAAATGTGTGGTGAACTAATGTCTAAAATTGGCTTACCATTTTTTCCAACTACAGTGTTTGATTTGCCATAATTTATGATTTTTAATCGAATAAGAATTTAAAATATTAAATATAGCTGAATGTAAAATTATAATAAGATACACAATATTTGATAAAAATTTAATTTAGTAAAAACATAAATTATCATAGTAAAACAATGTACATAGATAAAGAGAAGATTATAGAAACCCCTAAAGGGAATTATTACTAGAATCATGATACATCACAAACTATTAACATTTAAAACCTAGTGGAAAGTAGTTTAATAACATGATCCAAGGTGTTCATGTCCCATAAAAATCACCGACTAAAAAATTTCAAATTTTATAATTCTCAAAAACGAAATCATCACCCATATGATCTATTTTGTAGATCATATTAAATCTGCCTAACCAACAATAAATAAAATACCCTAGAATATTTTCAAATATAAACCTACAAAAAGGTACAGATTCATAAAACTAGAATAACCTCAATCTTACTGATTGATATCTTGTTAGAATCCTGAAACAACATCGATAACATACTACAGGAAAATTACTAATTAATATGGAATATTCATTTAAATTGAATAAAAAATGTCACGGGAAATAAGCTCTTAGATAAAGAATATTGAATAAAATATTACAATCATAAGAACCAAACTTGTTGATAAGATGAAAACATTATAATGACTAAAATAATTCTCTACCTAGTTCTATGTCTTTTTAATATTCAAGTCTTTTATTACATAATTCCATTGTTCTTTGAAAATAAATATAGTCTTGTATTCCATAATACACTCTTTCTAATTTATATCCACCATTGTAAAAAAAATTCAAATTTCAAGATCCTTTGATTTATTTTCAACAGAATCATTTGATTAATCAAAAATTTATAGACGTATCTCTATATTTTGATGACATATAGTTTCATATTATATTAAAAATAATTGTCATTCTATCATAGGGTTCACAAGCATGTTAATACAGAAATTTATTTCTTTTGGGTTAATGGATCATTTGGAAATTATCATTGAATGTAAAGATCAAATAATAATTCTGTAGACAAAAACTATCTTTAATATATACTTGTTTTGTAAAAAACATAACGAAGTGAATTTTTATTAGTCAAAAATATTATAATAAAGAATTTAATTAACACAAAAATATCAAAAAAAATATCTTCCCTTTCATGAGTAAAAATATTTAAACGAAATCTCATGTAAATGAGATTTTGATAAAATATTTAATAAAAAAACATCATGTAATTTCCAATGAATCTCCCATATATATTATATAAAAGAAAGATAAGATTTATCCCTTAATAAATAAATATAGTTAGTTGTAATAAATTACCAAAAAGTCAACAAGATCTTCCCCTAAACGTAATTATCCATTTTTTCATAACTCTCCCACTTGAGAATGTGAAATTTAGTAAAACGTTCTGATAATTTTTTTCAATATATCCCCATTTTATATTAAATAAGAAAAAAAAGAGTCATTATTAAATAATTATTTAAATTGAATGGTAGTTAATATAATAAATCCAAAAATAGTAAGAAAACATATACAATATCCATGATATTTAATTCCTACTAAGAAACAGTTTCTCCCTTTATAGATTGTGAAAATAAATATTTGATAATAATGATAAAATAATAATGATAATGAAATAATTGAAAATTGTAGATTTTATCTTCTAATTCAAATGGATATTTTTTCTTCTGATAAATATTTTTATATAGAACATTCAAGATATGTTGACTTTTCTGTCCTGAAAATAAATAATGGACTCATTTGAAAAGATAAAAAACACTCTCTCTTTTCATGTGTTAATCATGTGTGAAAACTTTTTACCGTAGTATGATATATTATATCATAACAGAAAACCATTGAACATTTAAAAGTAAATTATAGATTATCAAATAATTGACGAAGGTTAATTTCAAAAATATAAAGACATCATCACCTAAAAAAGTGGGGATGATTTTTATCGAATAAAACATGAAGTAAATGATACCTCTCAGATGTTATTTTTTTATTAAAATTAAAAAAAAGAAATTTTTTTAGGGATAGTTCATATAGAAGTTAAAACTAACATTTGATAAGTTTCACTCAATGGTCTTCAGGATAATATAATCTATATAAATAAAAAATTATCCTAATTATAACCAAGAAATACCTTTCCCATTTTTATTTTAGTTTTTCAATGTTATTGGATGGTAAAATGAGAGGTGAAACATATAACCACATGGAATTGACCATACCTAAATTTTTTATAATGTATTCTAATATATTCTAATTTAAGGGTTTAGTGAAAATATTAGAAAGATTATTTTACACTCTAAAAATGGATTATAATATAACATTTATATTTTTAGAACCTAAGGAACTGGTGTTTTATGTCTTTGTGTTTTATACCTGAGTGATGTGTTTTGTTTCTAGATAAGAAGATAGTCATTGTTTGATCAAAAAAATTTGAACATTGAAAGAAACTCAATTAACAATATAAGAATTTGTGCAGCTTCCACAACAACGGAGTATGAAAAATTATATCTGGAATATATTCAACTGTAGTAGTGGAAACTATTATTGATTGTTTCTTATAACTCAACCATTAAAGTAAATCATCTTTAATAAAATAATATGTTTTGAATGTGATCTTTTTATCTATTCTACATCTACTAAATTCAATAAATAACTCATATGATTAAAAGCAATTCCAGTGGAATAAAATATTCCTAGTATCAGAGTTCCATTATTGTAGAAAAATATTATCTTAACTACCCTAATATGGGATTCATTCAGAATTTCACGAAACCTCAAACACATACATACATATTATATACTACATCATCAATTTTCCATCATGTAATGTAAACATTTAATCATCTCTTTAATCATTTATTTATCTATAGGTTACCTAGATTCATCAAGGTCAATTTTATAGGAGGCACCTACCAATGTTTTAAAAATAAATACACTGTAAAAGAAAAATTGTCTAATTAAACCTCTTATATAATAATTTTGTTTTAAAATTATTACTTCTGGTGTCTAATTTATTTCAGTTCCAAAGAATAAATTTATTTTACCCATCATTTTCATCTAGATCATAATATACAAAACTTTAGAAAAAACTATTTCTAAATTTTTTTGATTTAATAAAAATATAGTGTATTCAATATTGTAATGACCTCTACTTTTTATGATGTATATATCAAAAGGAATTTTAATTTTGATGATTTGTGAATATTCCATTCTTTAAACTGATATTTAGAATGTATTTCTGAGTGTTGTAACACTTCAATGTATTGTTTCTTTACTTGGGAAAGGATTGAGGGGTTCCTTAGGGATCTCATTATGTTTTGGGAATTCAAGTCTCAAAAATTCAAAGTTTGGCTGGCTGATAGAGGTACATGATTTTTGTGAAAATGTGCGGCCCTAAAGAAGATTGTGCTACCTAATCCAAAGGACCAGAAGGTGTCGCATGGGTTTTGCATGCTTTTCCCAAACTATGACCTAGAATTCATGGTTAGTTCCATTTAGGTATTATATAAGCACTATTCGTCACATATTTGGTCGTGGTTGGGAAAATTGTGAGGCATAATCCTACGATCTGGGATTCATAGGAAGTGGAGGTGCATAGTGGTTGTGTAGTTTGGATAAACTGTGTACTAACTTTTTTATGGGTGACAGGACCAAATATCTATTAAAGTGTTTTAAAATTCATTTACCTTTTATTCCTACTTCTCCAATATGGGAAACTCCACTCTCCCATTGGATTATCCACCAATCTTTATCATGCGTTTGATATTTCCCCTTCTTCTATCATCAAATTCGATCATTTTCGGGTCTGTAGGAATCTTCATCGGTAAGATATTTATTCTTTTTTATATTTCTTAATTTTATAATTTCTCGATCTAAATATTAGGGTTCAAGATAATTTTCCCTATTTTCAGGGTGAATATCTGGTTTATAGATTTATTCAAAACCAGATGGAAACAGACATTTATATTGGATGAGTAAATCATCCTAAGAATAAATTATGTGATCTGCAGCTATTCCATAAATTTTCTATCATTTTATAAACAGCGTCATTTTACCACACATCAGACACTGGCAGGCATTACTTTAAAAATATTTTCTATAATATAAACTGGTTTTCACTCCTTGTATTACTCTCATTATGCTTATTTTGTTAATTTTATATTTTCAACCATGATCACATACACCCCATGGGTATGTTGGTTCCTATATACAATTTATAATTAATTGATTAAATGCATGGAATTCCGTCTAATCATTATTCTTCAATTAATAATAAAATTTCCCCTTGTTTGGATTTCTCCAAAAGATAATGGCACCTCATAAGTTCTATGTTGAACTATATAATTGAATGGCCATGTGCAGTGGATTTTGAAAAAACAATTTCTGATAAATTGAGTAATGACTCGTATTTTGGTACTTATTTATGCTTGATTAAAATTTAATGCTTAAATATGAATAATTTAATTGTTTTATAATCAATTTCATGTTTTTATAATAAAACCCCGTAAATATGGTGAACTGTATTCAAATTTACAAAATGATGTTCAGTGATCTAATCCATGATTAGCACTATCACTTTGTTGTGTTTATATACTACATTTTTATGGATTGAATGGAATATTTAGAAAATTTCTTCTTGTTGGTATTCTTAATGGTAGTTTTGTATCAATATTATAAAAAGATATTGAACTGAACTCATATTAAGGGATTTACTTTTTTTATAAATGGGGATTCCCATGTAATCTATTTCGTAAATAGACCATGGTACATTATAAGTGCCTCTTGAGTATTGTAAAATGAATTTCCATTTTTTTTAACCTAAATTTTATGTTCTCGATAGAATGTCTTCTCATGATGGAATTCCTTCCATGAGTGATATTTAAATATTTTTAATAATATACCTTATTTATATTGAAGATCTCCCCTTTGAATGTATTTTTTCTTAAATGAATTTTATGGTTTTAATGAAATAATATGTAATGGGTGGAAAGTCCAAATGGATTATTTCTTTCAGGAGTACATTCTTAGTTTGAATTGTTATAAATGGAATGTTGTTTTTTATAATGGGATTAATAAATGTTAAGAATGAGAAGTAATGAATCAGAGATATTTAATTTAAATATTATTTTTTCAGATAAATGTTGTGGAATGATGGTAAGGGTTATGTTGAGCATGGAAATATCAGGCACCCTTACATCGGGTGTTGATTTATGGAATCTAAAACCATTGATATTATTAGGAAGGTTGAAACAACACACCACATTCTTAGATGAGTGTTGGAATGGCCACATATTCACAAATTTCTGTAATGTTTTCCTGACAGCACACTCACTATATTTATTGACAAGCCTGACTAATCCCACTCATTATGATATGTAGAAAATGTACCATTTTTCAAAAGATTATAGGCTCGTTTAGACTAGTCATGGATGACTATGTTACACCCTGATATAGGTAGCACCATGTATTCCTGGTATATGGACACTTACTTTCATATATACTTGGTTCATATTGGTGGATAAAATATTTAACTATACTATATATATTATTACTATATAGATATGATAACTATTCGTACACTCATTCGAGTTATGAACTGAACCATCTAGAGCCGGCAAGGTGTCCTAATAGAACCTAAGTTGATTGGTCTTTATTTATGTATTCTTCATTATTATTTTTATCAAATTACCCAAACATGTATTTATATTTTATTTTCAGAATGGTTATAGCTGTAGACACCATGTGTGGTAACCTACTAGGATTTATATCTCACACCCCACTCAAGATGACAATTCACTTAGTTAACAAAGTAGACCTTATATTCACAGGACCATGGACTATTTCATGAGTTTTCTTACATGTACATGGGTGTTAGGAGCATGGGCCCGATCTAGAGATCGTGATGCTCATGGAGATCAACCTTGGGTCTTCTGTTTTTTCATTTTTTTTGTACATTACTATGTAGTGTTTTTTGTTGGATGAAATTTTTTTTAGTTTATCTATCATCATTTGGACATGCCTTCACTGCAACATATTGGTGTTGGCAACTGTTTATAATAAATTTATATTATTCTTCAAATTCTCTATTGTTCTTTTATTAATCCTGTTAGATATTTTATATTGTTTATTATTTACTAAACTAATGATCTATTGTGATATGAGGGTATAGTATCCCAACTATCACCAACTTGACCCTTGTTGGTAGTTGGAAGGTTGTAGTGTAAAAGGAGGAAATCTTGAGGCCATGTGACCTACCATTTTGGAAGCTGTATTAGTGGTAAGTGGGGATTGAATTTTACAATGTGGTATTAGATCATTATTTTTTCCATTTTCTTGCAATTTTAGGAAAGTATATAAGAGATTATAAATATGTCTGTTCATGGCGAATAATCGTTTCTGAGAGTGATCAACTTGTGTATGGGGAAAATTCCAAGTAACCAAGGATGGGATTATTGTTAATGATGTTTGATAATAGCCTTCATTATTATTTTCCCTATAGTTATTGGAGTACTTTTCACTACTTATTTATTAATGGAATTTATGATATTTTACCCTTAGAATGGTAGGTAAGGGTATGAATCATTATAGGGACATATAAATTCACATGTCATTTATATTTCATGACATGTAGTTGAATTTTTAGGCATCTAGATGATTTGGATTTTTTCCTTGAGTGATATGCCATGTTATATGTTTATATAGTATGTTCTTCAATTTTATTGGGATTCTATGTTTATAGCTTGTTTCTCTATGTTTGATTCTTGTGAAAAATAATATATTTCTAATTATATATATAAATTTTTTTTCATTGGATAAATATAGTGGTTGGGAGTAAAAGAGATCTATTCTTTTGTTTTAATGTGTATAGGTTTCTTGTAATTGGGAAATGGTAACCATGGGGATCTAATAATCTTCAAGATTTTCTTATATATAGAGACATTTGTTAAAATGAAAATCTTCTAAATATTAAATTTGAAAGTCAATTAGTTGTAATTATTGAGACTAAATTTTCAATTTATGAATTGAATGGGAATTTTATTAATTGATACCCATATAATTGAGTCATTGTATATGACCAATTTTTATTTTGAAATGGTTAAAATGTAAAAGTTCTTTATATTTAATTTAAATGAATTATTTTCCTCTAAAAATGATATAACTCTATAACATGGGAATGGAGATTGTGTGATTAACTTCATAAATACACAAATGGACCCCAGTAGTTCCTTTGGCGCATGTTTCATATATGAAAACCCACTATTGATGTTTTAAACATTAATAGTTATGAAACTTCCATTAGGTTTCACTCTGATGAACTCATTTTTTCTTAACGTGATCCCCATAGGTCAGTTCATATTTTATATCTTAAAATGAATTTATATTATAAATTGCTTAATTTTGATAGTATTTCAATTAATTGATTAATGATTAAATAATCAGGTTGATATAACTTTACTATTTATCTTTATGGCATCAGTTAAATCAAGTACAATGTGACTTGGTTTTATATTGGGTACTCAATGTTCTTTTTAAATATTTTAAATGATTAAATATTTAATGTGAATCATTATAATGGATTAAAAAAGGTAACCATAGGAGGTACCCTTAGTTTAAACCATCTTGTATAGTTAGCTTAAAAATCCCTGAGTTTCCTTGAAATGAAAATGTGACCATTTTCTGTAGGAAACATTCTCTATTTTGAAATGGCCTAAATGGTAGGCTCTTGAGCCTCGTGAATTTTGTTTTTCTTGATCTAGTGATTGGTTTGATGCCTATTCTCTTGTAAGAGTGTGGCTCATGGTAGGTAGCACCCTTATCGGTTAAATTCCTTTTTATTGTTTTTCTCATTCTATTATGTGGTGTCAATCAGGTGTCATTGTCCCTAATAGGACTCTTAGATAATAATTGAAACTCTTGTGTTGATGGATTTTCATTGAATCATTGACCCATGTTACGTAATTAATCATCAAGTAATTCTCAGTTTCAGTAGGTTAGAAATTCCTTGGGCATGGTCAGTTGTTTAGTAGGAAACATAACCCTTTCATCTTCCTCAGTGATGGAAAACATGGTGTGTCATCTTCCAGGTTAATAGTAGTATAAGGCAATACGAATCTTGGTTAACACATTGTATGGTTTATATGATACTCAATTTCATGTGTGGATAACCTATAGATAGTATTCAATATGTGTCAGTTTCTCAGGAAATATCAGGGTAATTTTTGTTCATATACATGGTACCCAATGAGTTAATAATTGATGTGAAGAAATGGTTAAATTTAGTATAATAATTGATAATTTTTCTATTGAGTATGTTCTTGGGTCATATACATAGTAGTGTGACCTGGTTTTTAATGGAATCAAATTCATCCTAATGCTCGGGATGACTTCTAAGACAATTAGGTGTTCTTACATTCCGGTAAGTTTGGTTTTTGTTTTCATGATAAGTGTTATGATGTACATTATCATGGATCAGAGGAGAATCACTTGTGAATATAGGGTGATTTTGATGTAGTAAACTTATGAGAGGCTAGTATGTCTCCTTTCATTGGATGAAATGGATGCTCCAAAGGTGGGGAGAATCATATCGGTTCAAGTTTACATGTCTATTCTTCCTCTACGGCATGATGTTGATGTCATTGGTTGTGTATGAAATCTATAAGAATCATCGTTGTTGTTTGATTGACTTTGGTGGTAAATCATGAATGATCCTAATATGCCTCAAGTGGTAAAGGATTTTGATCGGTCAATGGAGATGTGTTGGCAGGGTGAAACTAAGATTCTTTCAATAAGTCGACCAGTAGTGGATTAACTATTTTCCTTCCAATGGTTGGGCTTGGTAGTTTGGAAACCATTTAAATAATACTATTGTACTCTTATAAAATTTATGATCATGTCTCATATCTTAATTTTGTCCTTGATACTGTAATAGAGTTCCATTATTATGTAACGCTATTGTTTTAATAGTTTTTGGTCTAGGTAAGTGGTCACTATCGGTGTTTCATGTTAGATGCATTTTTATTAACGATTCATGGTTAGTTTAGAGTGATATTTGGGTTTCTATATAATAATTCCTTTGATGGAATCATTTATAATAGTAATTTACCTCTAACTTGATCACCAAGAGGATGCCGCTCAGGACTCAGTCAATGATCTGGCATGGAAATCATACATTTGAATCAACGTATCACCTGTAAAAATCGAGTATGGACAACCATGGGGTAGATCCTTGTAAAATAGTTCATTGAATGAGAGGTTAAGAGAGACTAGTTTTCAGGCTTATAGGTAATCATTATATGGTGTTGATTCCAATGTATTGGATATGGGTTATGCACTTTTTTATATCGGGGCTTGACATATTAAATGGTAAGGTGGTGATCTGATCATGAAACATCATCAGAAGTTAGGTATAGGCTTCGCTGAGTGTGCTTGTTGTAATCATGGATGCATTGGAATATAGAATTTTAATTCTGGTTGTGGTAACTGGGTGTTTGATAATCGTCTTCTGAAGTTGGATGACTTATTTTCTACTTTATTAAAGAATGAGATCAGTGAAGAACCATTTTAAGAACATAACTGGTTTAAGGAGAGTGTGGTATGTGTTGGATAGGTATTTTAATGAAAATTATACTCAAACTAGATAAATGTGGTTGGTGGGGAATCAACCATGTGACTAATAGAAAATTAGGCTGGTTTTCTCACTAGAATTCTTTAGGGCAATATTTATAAGGAAATTATGATAGTGGGGCATTCCATGGTTCGTAAAATCCCATTAAATGATAGGAACACTTGGTTGAGAGAACCATCAGTCAGATGGAAAATGAGTGTTGTATCAATGGAGTTTCCTCATTTGCCTTCTGGGATTTGCATGATTTTCAGTGATAAAGATGGAATTTGTTCAGTCTGGCGATGGATTCAATGCAGTTTCCTCGGTTGGATCATGGGATTTTCATTATTTGTGGTGATAAAGGTTTCAATTTGGAATCTAGGTGTGTGATGAAGGTATAAATGTGGTGATTTGGTTATTTTTTTTAGTTTGGTATTTGAATTTTGTAATGTGTGGTTTTGTGAGGGTTTGTCTTGATGCTAAAAGAATGGTTTTGTTGGTTCCCACATACCCTCAACGTGGCCTTTAAATAAAATACCAAAATAATAGATTGTGGTGGTAAAGGTGAATCTTAAAGGAGCATTCAGAATTTGTAAATGCAATGAGGAAATTTGAACGAGACTTCACGACCCTTCTTGGTCATGTGATTCATTATTTGTTCCCAAAGGCTGCTTGGGGATATTAAGGTCTATGGTGGGAAGGTTTAAATGACCTGCGTATTTTATCCAAGGTATAATTCCAATGGGATTTTAATTTTGGGGATTAATGGATGGTTTTTTATTTGAACCGTGATTTGGAACGTAATTTCATGAGTGGGAACACTTTAATGTTTTTTAGACTTCGGTAAAGACCGGAGAGGTCCTCATGTTTCTTTTTGAGTTTTGGGAATGTTGGGTCCAAAAAATCCCTTGTTTGTGTGTCTGATAGAGGTGCAATGTTTTTCTGAAACTGTTCATCTCCCAATAGTAAACCATGCATCTGGGGAAAGAGGATTAGTAGGTGTCACATTATCTACACACAAATTTCCAAAAACATGTTCATATCCTATATGGTCAGTGCCACTTATTTAGAACCTATGAACTATTAATCACTTGATTAGCACAAAATTGGGAAAAATATGAGGTATAATAGTGTGAGGTGGGTTTCCTAGGTAGTAAGAGCTACATGGTTGGTGCATGGTTTGGCCAAACAGTGTAGCCAAAATGTGCTACCCTATTTTTAAGGGTGAAATGACTACATTTCCCTTAATGAGTTTTAAAACGGATTTCTATTTTCATCCTTCACCTCCAGCATGTGAACCTCCCCTCTCCTGTGGGGTTTTCCTCCCAAACCTAATCTAGGATTTGATGTATATCCTTTATCCATAACCAGATTTGATTTTTTTCAGTCTCTATATATTTTCATATGTAATAACTTGACACATTTTGAATATTTCATCATTTAATCATATCTTTATTGTGTTATTGAGGTGAAAGTTTATTTTCCCTATTTCTAATGTAAATGTATATTTTGTCGATTTCCTCCAAACTAGACTGAATTCGACCTTCATATTGATTACTAGAGTGTCCTATGAATATTTTAGGGGTTCTGTATATTTTTTCAAAATTTTACAACATTTTAATTTTACTTTCATAAAACCAAATCCATCCTTTAGTGCATATTTCGTTAAAAAAATAATCAATCAGAATTGTTTTATGGTCTTAGTATTACTTATTTGGAGATTTGATTATTAATTTTATGATTTATACCTTGATCACAGACACCCCTTTGGTGTGTGAACTCTTATTTCCCCATAATAACTATTTTATTATATTATTTAAACAACTTTTAAGCATTATAATTGGATTAATAATGGTGTTTCCCCATATATGAAGTTTCCTAAATGATAATGGAACATCCTAAGTGCCATATTGATCAATATAATTTAATGTCCACGAATGGTTGATTTATAAAATGTTTTTTTAGGAATTGATTTATGACTCTCATTTTCATGATTAATTTTTCTAGATTGAAATTTCATTGTAAAATATTAATAAGTGAATTGATTTATAAAAAATTTCATGTTTTTATAATAAAACCCCTCGAATGAGGTGTAGTGTGTTCAAAATTTCAATGTGATGTTTATTAGTTTAATACATGCTTGGCCATATTTCATTGGTGTGTTCCTATGATATGTTTTGATAGATTGATTGGAATGTTTAAGACATTATATATGTTGATATTCTTAAATAAAGTTTTGTTTTGGTATTTTAAATTGCTAGTGGACTATTCTCTTATAATTGGATTTTCATATTTTTTAAATGGGGATTCCCATGTAATCTATTTCCCAACTATACCAAGGTACCTTCTACGTACCTCTTGATCCTTGTTAAATGAATTTCAATGTTGAAAAAATAAATTTAATATTTTTAACGCAATGGATTTTTATGATAGAATGTCTTCCTTGAATGAACTTGAAATGTTTTAAATGATATAACTTTTTTATATTGAACAGATCACCTCTCTAATGGTAGTTTTACAAAATTAATTGAATGGTTTTAATGAAATGATTTGTAATTTATGTAAAAGACACTCCATATATTGCATGATTGAGTACATTCTTAGATTTAATTGCAATAAATGGAACCACCTAGTTTATAATGGGATTGATAAACGTTAATCATGATAGGTACTGCCTCATAGATATTTATTTTTAATATGATTACACATTGATAAAATTTGTGGAATGATGATAATGGGCTTGATGAGAATAGTGGTATCGTGCTCCCATATATTTGGTGTTTAATAATGGATTCTCACACCATTTATATTATTGGGATGGTGGGAATGATGTACCACATTCCCGTGTGAGTGTTGGAAAGAGGGCACACTCCCCACTTTCACGAGCATTTACATGACATCGCACTCACCATATCAAGTGACGATCATGGAATCTCCCACTTATTATGATATGTAGGGAATGTCCCATTTTTCTTAATCTTATTGGATCTTTTAGAGTGGTCATGGATGACTCGGTTATGCCCTAGTCCATCCAACACCTGCTATTCAAGGTATATGACCTCTTATGTCGACACGTACTTAGTTCATATAGGTGGATGTAATATAGAACTATACTACATATATATTGCTACCATATACATATGGTCACTACTATAACACTCATTTTGTCCATGAGCTGATGCAGATAGAGATGGATAAGTTTCATGTTAGAACTTAATCCAACTGGTTTTTACTTATTTATTTATGAGAATTTGTTTATTCGTATTACCTATACAATGATTTAAATTATATTCATGGAATGGTTATTGTTGTAGACACTATGTCTAGTAACCAAATAGTATTTTTATCTCTCACAGTTATTAGACGACCATTTAATTGGGGTACCAGAGTAGACATTATTTTTGTAGGACCTTGGAGTATTTTTTGATCTTTCATTCCTATACCTGGGAGTCAGGAGAACTGGACTGAGCTGAAGCATGGGATGTTCATATAGATCGACCGTGGGAATTTTTTTTATTTCTTTTTTGTGTTTTATTGCAATATTTTTAGTGTTCTATGTATATTGTTTCAGTTCATGTACCATCATCTATAAATTCATATATTGTTTCATTTTGGCTTTGGGCACTATTTACATTCTGTTTATATTATTCTTATACTATTATGTATTTATTATATTACATATTTTAATCTTGTATGTTGTTTCTTAATTACTATACCATTGTGCTACTCTAAGATGAGGGTAAAATATTCTATTATCACCTCCTTAGACCCAAGTTGCTAGTCGGTAGCCTCTAGCATATAGAGAAGCATGTTTGAGGCCATATGACCATTTATTTTAGTAATCTACTTAGTGGTAAGTTGGGTCGAGATGGTACATATATAAATCTTAAATATTATATTTCCAATAAAAAATTTCATTATAAAATTAGTTGGATCATTTAAACCTTTAACAATGTTATTTTGAAGTATAAATCTATACAATCGATCGTACCAAGTTCTTAGGTCTTATATTAATCCATATAGTATATTAGTATGTCTCAATACTTTTTATAGAAAATATATAACTTCAGAACCATGGGTTATTTGACATAAAATTCATCAGGTATATATATATAAAGGAAATAACTCATTAAATTCCTTTGAAATTGATTAAAGTAAATTTAAATATGAAATATAGTTGAATGTAGATAAAATCTAGAATAGAGTGTAGAGAAAAATCTATACATAATTTATTCCCTCTACCTATTTATGACACTTAGAAACCTACCCACCTTATTCATAACATTAACTACTTTTTCATCACATTTATTTCGGGACACCCCATTTTACTCCTTAATTAGAAGATCCTTAGGTTTTTAAACTGATTCCCAAACCTTATACTATTAAAATTGATAATGTTCTTATTGCACAGAAACTATAAAAATACCATTACTACAGGAATCATCTATCAAATTTGGTTTAAATACAGAGTTTAAGATGATCACATAATTTTTTTAAATAATATTTATTTACAAAATATTGATAAACATCGCCAACGATATTATAAATAGGACGATTCCATAATATTGACCAATTTATAGGTAAAATTGAATATTGATCTTCATCAAGAAATTGATTAACTTTAATTGAACTAACTATTGGTAGACTAGATTTCATTAGTCATATTTTCAAATAGTTAAATTCAGATGGGTTGGGTTCAACACCTAGTAATAAAATAAAAGGATTTACAAAAATACAATTCTAATAATTGTCTTCTAGACATTTTAACTCTCAAAAAGTATCTCTATAATTAAATATAAAATCTTTTATTCATGAAATAAAAAGCATTTCATTGCTGAAAAATCAATAAGCCTTAATTTAAATAGAGTAGTATAATAAAAATACTCTCCTCATCAATTAGATTATATTTATAAATACGTTATTTACTATTAGAAATGATTGATTTCTTCAAAATACTCTAAAGTAATATTGATTATGATTTTGAAATCCAATAATTCATAAGGGTTCATACATAAAACCATATTAAGGGAAACCCAATTTATAGTGTAAAAATCCATATTAACCTTTTTTTCCAAAAAAATACATAGCTAAAAAATTCCAACAACATAAATCATGTTATTTTTTAAAGGGATTTATTCATTTTTTGAACTACATCATTCTGTTTTGGGGTTCATGGGTATAATAAATTATAATTAATTTTTTTCACTACAGAATGTTTTAGAATCATAATTTAAAAACCCTCCATTAGGATAAATTTCTATAGTGACAATAGATAGGTTTTTAAAATTTTGAACAATAGAAATGAAATTTTTAAAAATAAAAAGTGATACTAATTTATGTTCTTGAAAAATAGGTCCATGTATACCTCATGTAATCAATAAATAATAGATACACCTAGTTTTTAACTATTATATTCAAAATATTTAAAGGTCCCAAAAGGTTCATCTTCACTAACTGTAATGATCCATAAGATGAGACTTTTCTTTTAGTATTAAATATTCACTTGTTTTTCATACCATATTTCATATTATCACTAAGTCTAATAGAGTTATACATATTTTCTAGATGTTTCATCACTAGACTCTTCCATGAAAGCATATCTATGGTTTATAAATTATTGTTTTCTAACCTACTATGCTAATTCCACATTGAATCATCAATAACAGTAATCCAAGGTAATTTTTTATAACTGTATTCTTATATATATTCCATATAAACATTTTCATTTATATTAATAGATAATATGTTAACTACTACCAAATATTTATTGGTGTATTAGTAATTCCCAATTATAATAATATAACATTCATAAAATAGTTAGATTTTTAGGATTAGGATGTTCTTATACACTAAAACATAAATCATATTCATAATTAACACTTTTTTAAGAAACCAATCTAACCAATAACGATAATAATACCTTACACATTTTCACCTAATCTAAATTTTCTTCCCTTAACAAGAAATCTAATCAATAAATTAGACTTATATGTAATCATGTGTTGTGAAAAATAGTTATCATTATGGTAAGTGTTACAGATAGTGGTACTCAACCTGTCTTTTTTTAAATCAACCAAAACTATGAGTTCAATACCCAAACACGCTAAGGTCATGAAATTCTAGCCAACAGAACATTAGTAACTCACATCTATAAAACCATATAGTTTTTAATAGTTTAAAGTTATCCATAAATATAAGCCTTATAATTTATAAAGTATTGGACTTCCTTAAAAGAAAAAATTCTCTAGTTTCCTCCGCGTTAACAAATTATATATAAAGAGTAATTTTTTAACTATATAGTGTGATTAAAAATGAAACATTCTTTAAGAAATAACAATTATATAAAATATATAATTTGGTTTTCATAACTATAATTGAATATAAATGTTCTCTCATCCAAAACTGAAATTAGATAATGTCTTCTTTTGACTAAAAACAACCTAATTTAGTTTTTTCATATAAAACTTAATTATCAATTATTGAAAGAATTTTAGATTTAGCATCTAAATTTTAATCAAGATTTGAAATTCATAGATGATGTTTATATATCATATCATCCACTTTAGAAAAAGTTTCACTTTCTATGCCTTTTTCTTTAATCACCTTTTTATTATTATTCCTTAGTAAAGTCTCATATCTCACAATTTCATCAAATTATGAAGTATTATCCTCATATTTTTAATATGATAAACAACAACCATTATTTAATTTAATGTAGAAAAATTAGTATCAAGAGATTGTTGTTAATAAAATTTAGGATTTTACCACCCTATTAATCATAGATTATTTCAAAAAAACACTCATATGAAAATTAATTTTTTTTATAATAATCACTCTCTATTTATTTCCTACTTAGAGAATATGGATCCTCACTGGAACATTATATATCATTAATTTCTTAAAACATTTAATCTCCTTAATCTTTAAGAAATTATTATATTTAATTCTATTATTCATCCTAGAAAATAAGTTTTAATTATACATGATTTTTATATTCATAAAAATAGCATTGAAAGATTAATTCTTCTCATACATATATTTTTTATTCTTTTTATATTCAGAACAGAATTAATTATTTATAATAATATCTTCCGTACGTCAAAAAATATGGGAACGGTCCCATTAACTATATTTTGAATTACTAATTTTTAAATGATGATTACATATATTCTTCAAAGTAACTGTTGATTTTAAATTTTTATTATCAGAATTTATGTCATCAAATGGTGAAGAAAATGAATCTCCATTCTTTCTCATCTCCAACTCAACTTCTCTCTGTAGAAAATACATTTAATGCATTAGATTCACAATAAGATAATTTATAGAATCATTATTTTCTATTTTTTACATTAATATTGATTATTCTAATCCCACCAAATTATCATTTTGTGAGAAGCCATCACATATCTTGATTATAGGTTTATTTTGGTTTCAATTGTTAAAAAACATGCATGAATTTATTAAATAATTTGAATTATATTTTAAATATTTAGAATGGAACCTAAAATTAATTTTGATGTTTTTTATGAATGAAAATTTTGTTTATATGATTTAATGAATAAATGAATAAATTCTGGAAAACATGCAAGAAACTGACAGTGAGGTGATCATATGATTATTCGGTCCACTGCGAGATGAAATTTCATAAATTTTTACATCACCACCAACTCAAACCATTCATATGGCCACTTATCAATAAAATATAAGAAGGATTATTTATTTCCAAGTGATGTTATTAAAAATAATATATCATATCACAAATTACCTAATCTAGTACAAGAAGAAACGTGATTGATTGAATGTAATCACTATACAGCTTGAAGAAATTATATATATTCACACATTGATCTTACTAACTTCATGAAGATATACTACATAAATACCAAACCTAAAAAAGAAATTTCCAAAATACACAAGATAACACATGACCATCCAAATGATTGAAAGTTAAAAATATAATTTTTTAACTCATTTGCAACATGTTCAATCTATGCCTTTGAAAAATTTGACTCTTAGTATCAGTAAGAAACTTTTTGAAACACATCCATACATTAAATAAAATATAGGTTTCCATATAAGAACTCATAAAACTAATAAAAGGCTTCAACATGGATTAAATCATTCATAATATTTCAATCCATTCCAAATAAATAATGTATGAGTCCATAGATATCATGGGATTTAAAAAAATGAAGAAAAAAGATGCAATGAAAATAAATTTAATGAATATTAAAAAAACAGAATCTCGTGGAGGTTTGACCAAACGAAAGAGAAGGGGGATTTCCAAAAATGATATAAGTAACCACTCTCTTTTATAAAATTATACTCATGCACTGAGAGAGGATTATTTTTTACTTCTTCATAAGGACTGATCACATGATTTACTCAAATATGTTTTTCTCTATCATTCATAGTTTTAGTTTTTAAAAAAAAATTAAAATCCTCCATATTTATTTTACTTATAAACTAAAAAACAACTGAACATTTAATATCCAATGTAACTGGGGTGGTAGAGATATTCCATATAATTCTTGGGAGCTCCTATATTATTAAAAAAACAGTAATCTTATCAATTCATTACAATTATTAATTTTTTAATTTTTTGTAATAAATTGTTTTTACGGTTTTGAGGTTTCTCACTATTATTTCTTGGGTTGATAGGAATTAATCTCCCTCACAATATTTTATTCTAACTTGAATGAGCATGTTTCATTATTATGTGAGTTTCTATAAATTATTTTAATTTGAATGAGGGAGGTTAGTGGATATTAGATTTCCTTGGAACACCAACACCTTATTGTGTTTTGACTATACATTTTAAGAGTGCCTAGTTGATTTCTTATACAATAGAAGGTATTTTGACCATGAAGTTATATGATTTTGGCCAATATCTACAATTTCCATTTACAAAGGGAGTTTGAATAATTCAATATATGTATCTAATACATATCAATTAAATTGAAAATGGATCAAAATCTATTTTTATTATTATGATAGCATTGAATGTATAAATTAGAGCCTCACCCAATCACTTATTCTTATATACTATTCCCAAATACTTGTTTCAATTATATTCTTGATATTCAAAATCTCAAACAAAAAACAAACCCCTTGTTTTTAAACCAATTTATATATGACAATAGAATTTTATGTCCACTCCTCTCAAAGAGACTACATAGGTTTCAACTCAAACTACATATAATTTAGGACATAATTTTATAAAAATTCATTCATGATAATGTTTTCATCTGATTTTTAATTTTTGTTGTGGAGGTAGATAAACAGAAAAACTGATTTTAGCATTTTGTGACACAAACATCTAAAAAAATTAATAAATTTTTATCATGGAATTGAAATAATTATATAAACGTAAACATTAAATCATAATTTCGGGAATATTTTCTCACATGCATGTGTGAAACCCTCAGGTTTCACTATGAGACTGGAGAAATGGATAGAAATAATAACTAAATCCTCATAGATTTGTGTGCACCCCAATTTTAAAACCAATACAAAAATTTGGGCTTCCTAAATTAAAAAATGAATTTGAATTGAAAATATGACTAATCAAAATTTACTGAAGTTATAATTCCTTGTCAGGGAATTAAGGTTCAACAAATATAATAATAACATGGAATGAGAATAACCATAATGGGTTTTTCAAATTTTATAGATCCTTAACCAAATTTTCAAGATATAAGCTTCATGTCCCAAGAAATGTTTCCATGAAATATTGGCATAGAAAATACCATAACCTATAGAGAGTATCGTATATAAATTGAATTTTTAATTATTTTAATTTAGATCAAAAGAAATGATACCCCATCA
The DNA here is from genome assembly GCA_963277665.1 of Viscum album. Taxonomy (NCBI): domain Eukaryota; kingdom Viridiplantae; phylum Streptophyta; class Magnoliopsida; order Santalales; family Viscaceae; genus Viscum; species Viscum album. Next base: position 2,075,611,968 of record OY728143.1, on the reverse strand, counting down.
TAGGATATTTATTAAATGGTTTTATTGATCCACTAATATCCTTTTTATGATTACCATTGCTTCCCTAGTATGATCCAAGTATAGAATCCCTCTAGTTGTGATCCTTTTTTTCTCCTTTGGTGTACTAGATATATCTATGGAATGCTAAGTGATAGCACGATTGATATGTCATCTTGCCCTTTTTCATATTTGATGATTCTAGATCCTCTAGGCTTAAAGTAATCTATTGTTTGATTCTTTTACCTAATAATAATAGAGAAGGGTAAATATGATAGATAACTATCTTGTGAACAGTGATTATCAATTCTTGATTAACCCTGCACAATATACATAGCCATATATTTTTGGAGTTTGTGTTTATACAAAATTATTATTAAATTATATAACTTCCCTTAAATAACATAATAATCCTTTATCAATTCTCATTTGATATATTATTATTATTATTATTATTATTTATATTATTTTTTGTTATTCACTAACCGGCACAATGATAAATATTATTTTAATATATTTCAAATTAATATTTGTCACTACACATGATCTATGGTCCACTCATCCTCATCGATATATATTGAGTACCTAAATAAATATTCCATTTAATATTTTATTCACAAACAAATATTTTATTTACAATGATGTCAATAGCTATTTAATAATTATTCAATAAATATTTTTCATCAATAAAATATGAATAAAATTATTCTTCGGTCATGAGAAAAATATTTATTCTTTTAATTAAATTTAAATATAATATAATTGAGATCAATGGAATTCCTTTTGTGTGTGATCCACTAGTATTCTATCTCATTGGAATTAATAAATCTTCCCAAATGTTAAATATTACTATCAAGAAATAGGTAAACGAACCCAATAGAAATAACTAAATTTCATAACATCGACAAAATAATATGAACACTTAAAATTTAATATAATAAATTTTCCTCAATTTCTCATCAAGATGATTACATACATGTGTCATAATCATGAGTAATTCATACATATATATTTTATTATAAGAAATAAACTCATAATTACATCATGGATGTGGAAATTAATGTGATAGATAAATTTCAATCAATTGGAAAATATGTCAACTTCAATCAATATAGACGGGTTAATTCTTTATAAAACTTATTATTAATAACATGTCTTTTTTTACACACCCAAAATTCCATACATCCTTAAAAATTATAATGTCATGGTTTTGGTTAGTAAATCTACGTGCGCACTTCATCAAATTAAATAATAATAATCATAAATAATAAGTATCATTACACCATAATAGATAGGGTTAATTGATGATACATAAACATGTAAAATTCCTACATGTGGTTCTGTTATCATAATCTCTCAGGTTGGAGAAAGCCAAGTGAAGACTTCCATAGAAGTAGTATCAAATTCTTATGAGTACTCACAACTATAAGTGAACATAATGTGTGACCCATCATATAATTTTATCGAAAGATAGATCTATATTTTAGAATATAATTATGGTTTCTAAAGGTTTTCATCATAACATAAAACTGCTATGACCATATCAATGTGACAGATACTCTATGACATTATTACATTAAATGAATAAAAAACAATGAAAACATTATTATAATATTTCTTATTAACATTCGAATATTTCAATATAAATATAATCCAAATTAAATAATATTTATTCTATAACATTAACTCCCATGGACTACTTGTACATGATCCAACAACTTATTCCATTCATCCTGATATGCCTCACATGATGACCATATTTACATTCAGCAAGGTTTTTATTCAAGGGGTACACTACATTATACTTAATTTATATTCTTCCCAATTTAACCACACATCTATGAGAAAAGTCCCTCAAAAGATGATACTTATGAAGTATGTTCTTTACCTGCTAATGTGACCTTGTCTCCTTTGCAAGGTCTACTATTGTAGTATTGTCATAATAGGGTGTGATGTGATGCACACTATTATATACCACTTCATTCACTTGGATGAGTTTTTGTATCCAAAAATATCCCTTATCTATCTCAATATCCAACAATATAATTAGACATTATTTTAAATATTTTGACCACAAATTTCTTTGAGTTGTTTCATCTTATAGATCCTCCATTGAGAGAGATGATGTATCCTGTTTGAAATTTTAGATCATCTTGATATATCTAGAAAATAGAATCTATATATCCTATGATGAATATTTCCTTATATACAAAATATATTAAGATTATATCTTTATTTAACCTCAAAAAAATAAAGATACTTTTCAATTCCATCCAATATTGGTCCCCTTATTTATCTCGATATCTTCCTACCACATATAAGGTGTAGGCATCATCTATCCTAGTACCTATCATTTCATAAATGACATATACAATTTCTATCACATATGGAATTATTTATTTCATAAATCATTTTCTTGTATGTTAGGACACATGTTCAAATAAATATAAATTACATGTGATGTTAGTAACAATACCCTCATGTACTGTTCCACGTTGAATCTATTCTATATCATTATAATATATATAGTATGGCTTAAACTGAGGATCCTCATGGATCTACCCAAATTGGTCTTCAACCCAAGAGTATATTCACTTCCTCCTAAGTGTATCATGGATTAGAATTTATTTAACCATGCTCTAATAGGCTATATTTCTAGTATTTCATTTTCAAAAAGTTTTTTGTCATCGAAATAAAATATTACGAAATTGAACGCACTTCCACTTAACCTCGTATAGACACAAGGCTCACATTAATTCTCTATAAAGGAAAGTTTTATTATTTCTTCATCAAATGAAATATTCTACGATTTTGATTCATTAATTAATCAATAAAGGGATACTTTCTATTTTCAATCTTTTTTTACCCAATAAGGTCCCAAAACCTATAGTTTGTGTCATATAAAAATATTCCAAAATTTTTCTATTAAGGAATGTTGTTTTTCCTCTATTTTTTAAATCACACAATCATGGAATGCCATAATCAAAAGAAAAATTCTTCTGTATTTCATCATAGAAACTAGTGAAACGGTTTCATACTAGTTTATGACTTATTTTTTGAACCATTTTGAAACTAGTCATGCATGATAATAATTTACATGACCATCCATGTCATATTTCTTATTGAATATCCATTTATAACCAATATTATTTACATCTAGTTGAGTATCTAAAAAATATAAACATTGTTTTGGTAGATGGAATCCATTTCCAAATTATTTATTTCTTTCCACTTGAAAATATTTTTTCCACTTAATATACACTTTTTTATTATAGAATCATTAATATAAACCAATAATGAGCCTCTCTTCTAAGTTACTAGAAAATAATATCATTTTAGTCATATAACATTTTATGTACTCTTACAAAATTCTTGTGTCTCTCAAATAGATTCTTCCATGGGACTTTATGACAAAAATTCATGTGCCAACTCTTGTATACCATGATCCTGGAATTCATTAAATTATATCTCAATACAACTATCTTTTTTATATATGTTATATATCTTAATGAATATTGTGTGTCATTCCATTATTAATTTTATTATGGTTTTTATAGGTAATATCCCTTTTTCTTATGGGGTATCATATAAATGTAGACTTTATTCCATGATGTTCTAGTTTGATTCTTGAAGAGGCCTCATGAAATGATTCATAACCCCATACATGTTAGTATGATAACAAATGTTTTTTTTCACGCTAAAAATGTTTTGAAATATTGTATGCAACTTTTATTGGCACATGGTTTACTATTTATGATTCTATTGGTGACTCGTATTCCCAAAATGATAAAGGAATGCATGGATGAATCATCATTTATCTCAACATATCCAAAAGATTGGGGTTCTACCTTTCAATTCCACTATTCCACTATCATGTATAAGGAAGAGTGAGTTGAGATAAAATTCCAAACACACATAAAAAATTAGTGGAGCCATGATTAGGATATTCTTCTCTATGGTCAGAGTGGAGTTTCATAATCTTCAAACCAAGTTGGGTTCTGAAAATCATTCTTTTATTCCATGAATATATCAATAGAATCTAACTTATTCCTCATTATGTAGACATATACATATCAAAAAAATAATCATTAAATTTTAGGAATAATGAGTACCCCTGGCTTCAATAAGAAATGGTCTACACACATTTTTATGAACTAATTAAACAATATATTTGTCCCTTTATCATTTTCAACATTGGGTATTTAGTCATTCTTTTCTTGTATGAATGAATTAAACACACACAATGGTTTTATTGGAAACAGATTTAAAAATTAGTTTTATTTTATTTTATTCTAACGTTATAAATTTACATGACCTAGTTAGTGATACCATTGTTGGGTGTGGAATGATTCATGTCAACTTGTGTTGATATTAATTTCCATTATGTTTTTTGTGAAATACAGAACAAAAATATCGTTATTTAAATTTTCCATACCATAAAATATGTAATCTTCATTAAAAAAGAATCATTTATTGAAAAATTAGAAAACAAGGCCATATATATCATATCTATGAAGAAAAACACGGTCTCCCATAATATATGGTACATAATAACAAAATTTTACAAACAATATCATTCTCATCATCAATGAATTTGATTATTCCATAATATCGATGATAGTAATTATGTGTCTATTGGTTGATCATTGATATACCTACCTTTTTTCAATCATCCTAAATCTACTTTATTTCTATATTCCAGTATATATGTGAGAAATAAATCGGGTATATAATTTCCAGTTAGTAGAAACTAATAAATTTCACTCAATAAAAAACGCACTTTAAATGTCCCCTTAATTTTCTTCCTATAGTTAATTTTTTTCCAGTATTCATTCTTTTCACTTGAATAATAGACTATAACATATTCCCTTTCTTATTCCATGATCATTCTATTTTTTAATGGAATTTTGAAGAAGCATAGCACTTAGAACTATGTTTTGTACATTCCTCATATTCACCATAAGTATATAAGATTTCTCCTTCATCAAAACCTTGTCACCTTGGAAAAGTAAGGTAAGATGATATGGTATAGACTTATCAATGAATTTCATATTAAAATTAACATCAATTATACTGAATCTATGAGAGGGTGATGCAAGATTCAGATTGGTTCATAGATCTTCTATGAGTTTACAACCCTTAACATCTTGGGAATAAATGTATCTAGTGAGTTTGAATATGTGAGGCCCAGCTAAAACACAATCTCCATGATTACTATTAAAGAGTTCCTTTGATATCTCAAATTATTTTTATCTAGTTATCTCCTAATCTAGACCCTGAAGATACTCAAGCATGTTTATGAATCCATTTCATCATTTGAATTCATGATTTCACTAGACATGGATGAAAACCATAAAATGTAAAAATAAACCCTATTTTTATATGTTTATTATATATAGAGAACTATTCATCACTCAACTCTATAACATATGGATCGAGTTGTGATGATTCTAGAAAATAATATTTCTACTTGTGGCAAAAGAAAACCCATTGGTATCTAAACCATTCCATTGAGTTACTTCTTGTAAGAAGGTGGTATTTATTTAAAATTTGTTGTAGGGAGAATTTGGATGATGACAATTCAATTACTATACAACTATAAAATATCATATCATTAATAATTCACTTTATTATTGTTTATGTATGAAATAATTAATATAATTTCATTAAATGCCCAACTATTTTTTCAATTCCAAATATCACATTCCATTGGAATCAGAATGTCTAATTGCTCAAATGTTTATGTATAAAAGATCAATATTCACCATCTCAAACCCCAAGAAAGGGATTAGTCATTTACCCATAAGTATTTTGGATGGATATCCCTTGCCATCTTTGGTCTGGTAGCTCCATGATCAGTTGAGTATACTCCTCAATCCAGTAAACATGACTCATATTCCCTCAACAGTTTCCTTTTAATTTCACCATGTATAATGAGCGCTACATATCTATATGTAAATTGGTTATTTCAACCAAAAAAATAAAGAAACAGATAAAAGTATGTGTCCCAATATTGGTGTTTAAAACTCATAGTTCTATGGACATCATTCATATTCTTGTAATTAAAGGGTTAGTCTAGAATAATATTTATTTGAGTGATTTTTATTTATTATTTCAAAAAAAAATTCTTATTTAATACTTTACATGTGTTTTTAATATTAATTAGATTTCACTTAATTTATCTACCATTCTCCTAAAAACCCTTTATGCCCAATCTGTTTCTTTTTCAGCTTTTCTTATTGATCAACTTATTTAAGAGACCATGGTCTTGAATCGATAAAATTATTAATAAATTAGATAAAAATAAATAAATTGATCATGCTCTTATATAATAGTTGATTTATTGGGGAACTATTAATTCAACATATGACCTAGGAAAAAATTCATTATATCTGCCTTCACATGAGTTTCAATATTCCACATGTCAACTTGTGTGTCACCTAGGTTGGTATCATATTGATTCCTCCTTAAACCACCTCAACACACCTAGGTATACAATTTTTATTTCATTTATTTATATCTAACATGAATGTGATGAGAACTAAGAAAATTGTTAATAGAAATTACATAAATAACCTTGGAAACCTAGGTATTACAAAATAATGTAGGGATAGATGAAACACATCCCATTATATTTAATTTTCTATATGATAATTGAAAACCCATGTAATAAATTAAATTAAAATAAAATATCATGTACACAGGTCATTTAGCTCACGAATTGTTATAAACATGAAACTAATTCACCAAATTTCACTGGTCAAAATAAATTTTTATTGGTTCTCTATTATTAAGAAGAATGTTTCATTAATAATTAGTTAATTAGATAATTAATTAAATAATTAGTTATTATCTTAATGACCATCAGATTTATCTGGAAGATACCAATAATTAAAATATTCACTAGTACTCACCCGTGCGTACGTACAACATATTGGATTAATTATTTTAATTTAATAAGATAATTCTATTTGTAAAACTTATTAATAAATGGTAATGTTGAATATTTCTTAACCAGAATTTATTGATGTGTAAAAATGGAATAGTAGTGGAAAAATTATGGACCCCATTAAAATACGTGAAAAAATAAAGGATATATAAAAAATATTTTCTAATTTTTTAGGTAGATTCTAATGTTATTAACAAAAAATAATGTTTGATATATTTTTGTCCCTCCAACAAAAATGCCTTAATTACAGGCACCATGATGTGGCATGTTAAATATATAGGAAAAGTTCCCTTTGAAACACCCAAATCTGTCACATATTGTGTATTTTCAAATCAGTTAAGTAGTTGAGATTTTTCATTTTGAATCCAGTAATTAAAACTGTCACCACATGCTACACAAAATCCATTTGAAGATCAAAATTTATGATAGGTTAATATTAAATGCGATACAAATGGAGTAGAATAATGAAAAAAATGAATGAGTTAGTTTTGCAACTGATAACCCAAAAAAAATTGAAGATTGAAGATACAGTGAGAACATGAGGTGAAATGAGCTTGCATCATATAGTAATTGAAAGAGGATGCAGACATAACTTATAATAAAAAATCATATAATGAGGAAAATGATTCACCTTATGAATCAAGGCGCAGAAAAAATCCAGATAGAAAATCATTTTGCAACATACACTTTCTCTATTCTTCCATTAATAGTAGTGCTTCACTTCATCATTAAAAGGATTTCAAGTTCTTCTTGGGCCAACCTGAAAATCAGGTAAATAATCATTGTCTGGCCCACTATCCATGTTTATAAAATATATATTCAACTAAGGATTATTATATGAAAAAAAATTAAATCATTCTATCATATAGGCATTGACAGACTGTCTTACATGAGAATTTTATGAAAAAAAGATGCATGAGTACAAAAGGATTATCAATGTACATCACAAAAATCATCACCATTTTAGAGATATTTGTGGAAGTGAGTTGGAACGTTGGTTTTGGGATGTCCCCTTCATAAATGGATCGGGTCAACCCATTTAATTATATGAATCATATTAGATTAAATGGATTCACAGGATAGCCAACCATGGATTAACCCAACCTGTGATATCGATTTATACCCTCCAAAATGATCTTATGAGAAAGAGTCACCATATTCATTATTGAAAGAACATTTAGGCTTATACTTCTGGAAATTAAGTACACATGTTTTTTTCATGAATATATATAACACACAAATTATTTTTCAACCTGAGTATTATAAAGGATGAGTCATTTAAGTAGTTTCCAAACAACTCCATAAAAAACCTTATATTCCTAAAAAACATCGTTCAAGAGTAGCAGAAAAACCCTTTTAATAAGAAATATAAAAAATAGATTAAGGATAAAGAATCAATAATAACTTTTTAATATGAGTATCATCAAAGACCAAAAAATTAGTTCAGGGGTAACTCCATATATTATATGAGCAGAACATGCACCTTCTGTCGAAACATTCTTCTTTAGCCAACCATGAACTACGAGGTGCACCTCCTGAGCCTACTGGGGTGTGACCAGTTTACCCATTCCAATAGCCCATACGGATTCAAATTCCATGACTATATCATCCCAGTAAGAAACAAAATCTGCAAAGTCATATACAATAGTGATAAATTATCAAAACTGTGTCCTGAAAGTAGGATCTTGATTTATGATAATGATAAGTGACAGTATGTAAGCTTTTCATGCAAAGTATTTCATCTATATAATGTAGACGTCAAATGTTTTCCCTTATTCCCTTTCTTCTAAACACTCCCTAATGCAAGCAATTACCATAAAACCATGGTTCAAAACATAAGAAGACTTCTGGCCAATAAACTAATATAGATAAAAATCATCCAATAGGTGAAAAAACAACTAATGGTATGTTTGGAAGGGGTAACATTGGAAAGGGAAAAGATATGACGAGATAAAAATGATTTTATGATGTTTGGTGGGGTATCATTATTTTGATCAATCTACCATCATATCTCTTTAATTCCATTTAATTTTATTATATGGATCTCATTCATATATCCCATATTAGATTATATGCAATGACTATATTAGCCCACCAAGAAACAGTATCTCCAAGTCACAGACAATAGCAATAAATTATCAAAACTATGTTTTTAAGGTACTATCTTGATTTGTGATAAAGAAAAGAGGCATAAAGTCTTTTCCTACAATGTATTTCATCTTCTTACAGAAAACATCAAATTTTTTCCCTTATTCTCTTTCTTCCAAACGCTCCCCAATGAAAGAAATTACCTTAAGACCTTGGTTCAAGTCATAAACATACTTCTTAAAAAAACTGAAATAGATAAACTTCATCCAACAGGTGAAAAAAACAACTACTGGTATGTTTGTAAGGGGTAACCATGGTAACGAAAAGGAGATGAAAAGCAGAAAAGTGATTTTTTGATGTTTGGGGGGTAGCATTATTACATTCATAATACCATCATATCTCTTTCATCCCCTTTCATTTTATTATTTTAATTTCATTAAAAGTTTCCATCTCATGCCAAAGAGGGATATAATGTAATTTTTCTTTCCACTTTTGTGGTTTTTAGCAATCATCTTCTTTGATAACATGTCATCGCTCATAATGGCCAAGAATAACCACCTAAATACATACTTCCATGGTATTGAGTTTTTAACAAAGAAACTGGAGATCAACATCATTATCTTTTTACCCTATATGAAATACAAAAACACCACCCAAGGGAATCTCTATAAACATATGGGAAATAAATATGTAAGATTTCATTAATTTAAGACAAATTATTTATATTTGATCTAAAACTATGAAAATGTTTGATCTAAAACCATAATATCAACAAAAATGAAACTATGTTTAATTGAAAAAGCAAAAAAAAAATCAATAAATGCATATAAAAACCATTCGTCTGATAAAACATTGATTAGAAAATTAAATAGGCATTGTACCTGGGGTGATAAAATAAATCCTGAAAATTATGTGTTTTTCTAGCTCTACATAGCTTTTTCTTGTTCAATTCATCTCTGCATATCACTAAGAATTTTCATGAGACTCGTAGCTCAAATATTTTAAACCTGATATCCCTTTCTATAAAAAATAATTTTCTATAATTATTCCTAAGAATAAGCTTCACTAACTATGGCTATAACATACACGATTGATTATAATAAAACTGCAAAAAAATAAGGCAATCATGTTAAATTCATTGTAGTTAAAACAAAGCATAAAAATACATAGTTAGGATCTATAAAATTATAAAAAAAATTAAATACATGAATGGATCTAGAACAACTGAATCAAAATCACTATAGAAGAAACTTCACACAAGATGGTGGTTTAGTTGAGAGGAGATGGGGGTAGGGAAGGAGTGAGAACTCAAGGAATTCGATATAACCTTGTAGCCGAAACATACACTCTTTTGAGATATACTTAAATAGAATAAATAATAATATTAATCAGATAATAATACTACCTAGAATTTTTTCTATAAACAAGGAGGAACTAGAGGGGGAGAAAGATGGAGTGGAGTGGTGGGTGTATAGGAGTCGGAGGTGTTAGAGGATAAAAAGGCATAAGGGGAGTCGTGGGTGCTAGAGGCATGGGAGACGGATGTGTAGGATCTATAGGTGTCAGATCTAGACTAATAGGATCCATATGCATAGGATTTTAGGTTTTATGAGGCAGATAATTCATAGGTGGAGTGGAGATAAGATGATCGGCCTGAGGGTGGAGAAGGATCGGAGAAGAGGTTAGGAGAAAATATTGGGAGGAATAGAGAGAACCTGTAGGTACTAGAGGCCATAGAGGATGGAGGAGTGACTATCAAGAGTGGGGGTAAAGATGAGTCATGTGAGTGGGTGAGGTGGATAAAAGTCAAAATGAAACCCTAGGTCGATGGAATGAATTTTGGGGGGAGGGAGGTGTGATGAATGGCGCTGGATGGATAAAAAACTCATGGAGCGGTGTAATTTAGAGGCATGGACACTTGTGGAAATGAAACATCAGTTAGAGAAAACATATCTCTAATATGAGTGCTCGCATATCTCAACAAATTAGGTTAAGGGTACCTCCAAATATTATATGAAAATCACATGAAAATTCTATTGAAACAGTCTTTTTAAGCTAACCACGAACTGCCAGGTGCACTTCCTCTTCCAACTAAGGTGTGGCCACTTTACTCGTTCCCATTTCCCAACTGGTTCATTTGAAATGAATATATCATCCCAGCTAGAAGAAAAATCTTACATGTCCTAGACAAGAGTAATAAATTATCAAAATTGGGTCCTAAATGTAGGATCTTGATTTTTGATAAAGAAAATAGGCATTAAAGAAGATTTTCCTAAAAAGGCTTTCATCTTCTTAAAGAAAACCTCGAATTTTTTCTCTTCTTCTCTTTCTTAAAAATTCTCCCCAATGCAAGAAATTACCTTAAGACCTTAGTTCAAGTCATAAGAAGCCTTATTTCCAATAAACTGAAATAGATAAACATTATCCAACATGTACAAAAATAATAACTAATGGTATGTTTGGAAAGGGGTAACCATGGTATAAGAAAGGAGATGAGAATCGAGAAATTATTTTATGATGTTTGGTGGGGTAGCATTATTTCTTTCCATCTATAATCATATCCCTTTCATTCCCATTAATTTTATAATTTTCATTTCAATCAAATAACCAATACTCGTTCATAAGAAATGACTATATCATCCCAACTAGAAACAGCATCTCCAAGTCACAGATCACCGCAATAAATAATAGAAACTATTTTTTTTTAAATTAGGATCTTGATTTTTGATAATGAAAAAATTCAGCAAGGATTTTCATACAAATACATTCATCTTCTTAATGCAGACATCAATTGTTTTTCCTTCTTCTCTTTCTTCCAAACACTCCCCAATGAATGAATGTACCATAAGACCATGGTTCAAGGCATAAGTAGCCTTATTACTAATAAACTATAATAGATAAACTTCTTCCAACATGCACAAAAAAACTAATTGTATTTTTGTAAGGGGTAACCATGGTAAGGGAAATGAGATAATAAGAAAAAAAATTGATTTTATAATGTTTGGTGGAGTAGTATTATTAAGATCAAGCTACCATCACATCTCTTTCATTCCCTTTCATTTTATTATTTTCATTTCATTCAAATTTCCCATATCATACAAAAAAGGTCATTAATATAATTTTTCTTCCCACTTTTGTGGTTTTTACCGTATCAACTTCTCAGATAACATAGAGCCGCTAAGAATGGCCAAGAATAACCACCTGAATACTTACTTCCAATGTTTTTTTTACTTTGAAATTGGACTGCAACATCAATATCATGTTACCCTATATGAAATAAAAAAACATCACCCATGGGTATCTAAATAATCATATGGGAAATAAGTATGAATGATTTCATTTTTTTAGAAAAATTATTTATATCTGATCTAAAACTGTGATAATGCTTGATCTAAAACCATGACATCCAAAATAATGAAACTAAGTGTATCTGAAAAGCACAAAAATGAATTCAATAATTGAAAATGAAAAACATTTTTATAATAAATAATTGATAAGAGAATGAAATAGGCACTGTACAGGGGGGTTGAAATACCTGTAGGAGAGTGGATGGTCATCAATGATTTCTTGAAGACAAATGGGGTTTTAGATCCAAGGAAACCCGATGAAAAATAAGACAGTATATTGTATGAGTTGAACTGTCAAAATATTTCTATAATTATTTAAAATAAATGAGAAACACACCTGAATACTTACTTATATTGTTTTGAGTTTTTCACTTAACAACTAGACTACAACATCAGTATCATGTTTCCCTGTAAGAAATAAAAATAACATCACCCATGTTTTTGTGAATGATCATATGGAAAATAAATATGCAAGATTGCATTTTTTTTAAGAAAAAATCTATATATTTGATCGAAAACTATGATAATTTTTTATCTAAAACTATGAGATCCACCGAAAAGAAACTATGTGTAATTTAAAAGCACATAAAACAATTCAACAAATAAAAATGAAAACTATTTCTATGATAAATTATTCACAAGAAAATGAAATAGTCATTGTATAGGGGGTTTTAGATACCTTTGGAGGAGTGGTTGGCCATCAATGATTTCTTTAACACAAATAAGGGGTTGAGACCCGATGAGACCAGAGGAAACATGATGTAAAATAAGATTGTATATAGTAGGAGTGGAACTATCACAATATTTCTAGAATTTTTTAAAATAAATTACAAAACCACCTGATGACTTACTTCCATTGTTTTGAGTTTTTCATTTAGCAAGTGTACTACAACACCATTAAATGTTTTCCTATAATAAATAAAAAAACATCACTCATGGTCTTGTAAATGATCATATGGGAAATAAATATGCAATATTGCATTTTTTTTTAAAATAATTTATTTATATTTTATCTAAAACTATGAGAATATTTGATTAGAAACTATGATATCCACCATAAAGACACTTTTTGTAACTAAAAAGCAAAAAAACAATTCAATAAATGAAAATGAAAACCATTTATACGATAAATCATTTATAAGAAAATGAAAAAGGTACTATAAAGGGGGTTGAGATACCTGTGGAATAGTTTTTGGTCGTGAGGTATTTCCTGAAGACAAATAGGGGTTGAGACCTAAAGAGACATAATGAAACCTGGTACAATATAAGATAGTATATAGCAGGAGTGAATTGTCCCAATATTTCTTGAATTCATAAAATAAATGACAGATGCACGAGAATAATTTCCTCTATTGTTTTGAGTTTCTCACATATTAACTGGACTGCGACACCAATATCATGTTTCCCTCTAATAAATACAAAAACGTCACCCATGGGATTCTAAATAATCATATGGGAGATAAATATGAAATATTTCATATTTTTAATAAGATTTATTTATATTTGATCTAGAACTATGAGAATATTTGATATGAAAAAATGAGATCCATCATGAAGAAACTAAGATTAATTTAAAAGAATAGAAAATAATTAAATAAATGCAAATGAAAACCGTTCGTATGATAAGTGATTAATATGAAAACAAAATAGGCATTGTATTGGGGGGTTGAGATACCTATAGAAGAGTGGTTTCCATAGATGATTGCATGATGAACGGTAAGGGGTTGATTCCTAATAAAACCAAATGAAAAATAAGATAGTATATAGCAGGATTTGAACTATCACAATATTTATAAAATTCTATACAATAAATGAAAAACGCACCAGTAGACTTACATCCATTATTTTGAGTTTTTTACTAAGCAACTGAACTGAAATACCAATATCATGTTCCCATATACGAAATACAAAAATATCACCCATGAGAATCTAAATAATAATATGGGAAATAAATATGCATGATTTCATTTTTCAAGACAAATTAATTATATTTTATTTAGAACTATACGAATTTTTGATCTAAAACTATGAGATCCACCCTGAAGAAACTAAGTGTAACTAAAAATCAAAAAAAATGAAAATAAAAACCATTATTATAAAAAATCATTAATAAGAAAATTAAATAAGCATTGTACAGGGGGTTGAGATACTTATGGAAGAGTGGTTGGCCATTGATGATTTCCTGATGAAGAATAGGTGTTGAGAACTGATGAAACTTGATTCCAAATAAGATATTATATATCAAGAGTTGAACAGTAACAATATTTTTAAAATTCTATAAAATAAATGACAAATACATCTCAAGAATTACTTCTATTGTTTTTAGTTTTTCAAATAGCAACTGGACTACAACATCAATTGCATGTTTCCCTATAATAAATACAAAAATATCACCTATGGGCTACTAAATAGTCTTATGAGAAATAAATATGAAAGATTTCGTTTTTTTAAGAAACAATATTTTTATTTGATCTAAAACTATGAGAATTATTGATCTGAATATTTGAGATCAAACATTAACATACCAAATGTTTCTTAAGATCATAAAAAAACAATTCAGTAAATGCAAATTAAAACTATTCGTGTCACGAACCAAATCTGGTTTTCACTAATAGTGGTACCCAAGCTGACCCGTGGTAAGGCCTGAATGGTTTTACCTATCCTCATGGGTAGGCACAAGTTTCCAGGTATCGAGCAATTAGGTTTGGGAACAATTTACCTGAATATTGAAGCATAATACCTTAAAAACAATCCATAATATAAATCTGGAATTTTCAACCAAAAATGTCTTAAGAAAAAACCAAAAAACAGTACGTGGATTTGAATAAAGTACAAGAGGTTCAAATACAAAAAAAATAAATAATAAAATAATCCATAAGGACTCCACGTGACAAGGGGGTGGTCACTCCCGAGCTGTCTCCACAACACCACATCGCAGGAGGGGTCTAAGATCCTGAACCCCCTTCACCTGAGGCTTTAACTTTTTCAGAGTCAAAAAAACCAATTATAAATACACCCAAAGGTTTTATGTATGTTTTGGGCTTAATCCCAATAAAATACCACTTAATGATTAAAAAGTGCCTGCAATACAAGGTGAAAAAGAAAGAAGGTTTAATATGCAAAGGAAAGAAGTGTTAAATTCCAAGAAAACCAACTTTCAATTCAATTCAATTTTCAAGATAAAACTTTCAGAATGTTGACGCATTTAAATAGACTTTTTATCTTTTGTATTTTAATTCCAAAAACTTCCAATACATGGTTAAATACCATAAATCCAGTGAGAAACAAAATTGAAAACACCCCTAGGCACTTGATTTATTCTGGCCCTATGTACCTCATACCTCAGTGTAAAGTAACCATAGAAAAATATGTTATCA
Organism: Viscum album; assembly: GCA_963277665.1. Lineage (NCBI taxonomy): Eukaryota > Viridiplantae > Streptophyta > Magnoliopsida > Santalales > Viscaceae > Viscum > Viscum album. The sequence continues at coordinate 2,075,596,210 of OY728143.1, read as the reverse complement.
TGAACGATATAATATTATGGAACATAAGCCCAAACTATTGGTCCCAAATAATAATCTACAAGGTTTATTTAGAGTTTTTTTTCAATTGTAAGTGAAATAGGAATGAAACTGATCTGGCTCACTAGGGGCACTAGTGAAAATATGCCCCACCAAGGTACCCGGGATTCCCCCTTTATGCTCATTCAATTTCAGCCTGATAAAAAAATCCATCTTTCATATGAAACACCACTAATGGTCCCATATAATTATTATAATATCTATACACATTTTAAACCACTTAAAACACACAACAAAACACTTTGTTTTTTAATGAAACAATTTCTCAAATCCTACATTGTTTGGCACACAAAACTCCTTGAAAATTTGACTTTATACACTATTTTAACCCTTGTAAGTTACCTAAATAGAAAACTCATCCCAATACATTTCAATTAAACCAACAAGTCATTTTTAGGGAAGCCACCTGTGAACCAAGAAATGATGACTTTTCAAAACCTCCATTTTCCCACAAACACAGCACTTGAAGTTCACATGTACGAAAAACCCCATTAAAACACATTTTTGCAGCAACAACCAATGGTTATAAACATTAAAACATGATTGGATGCCCTATTATAATTCATTAAAATTAATTAAGTATTTATAGGTCCTCCCCAAAAAAACCAACAGAACATTTCCATGAAAAATTCCAAATTTCACATGAAATTTGCATTTAAAATTCATTTGCAATAAAAACACCACTAAAACAAATTTTTTCAGCAATAATAAATTGGTATAAACCTGGAAATATGATAAATACACATGCTAAGACAAAAATATTTTGTAAGCATGGAATCACCAACCAAAGTAATGAAAACATTTGAATCCTTTGTGTGAAAACTCAAACTCATCCCTATTGAACCCTAAGGAAGGTAAAATAGACCAAAAGCCAGAATTTCAGACCATAAAACACAATATCAAACCCTAATTTTGAAACCCTACTTTCTAGATATTAGTAACATCAGGAATAAGAGAAGAAGACTGAAGAAAATTGGAGCAATAAGGATGGAAACTCACTTACTTGAGGGATCTTGAATAAATCTCCCAAATTACACCTGTAGCTGAATTTCAAAACTAAAACAAATTTAGTTGAGGTATGAACAAGGAAGTGGAGGTCATGTAGGGATTGGAGTGGGGGGAAATAGTGAGAAATGAAAGAGTTATGAAAAAAAGAATTACCACTTAATATATGGACGATTTGATAATCCCTATAAATGTCTGCCCTAATTTGAAAACGATACGATTAAAAAGAGAGGTTAAAGGTAATGGGGGAGTGCCTAAGGATGTTAGCTTCCAGTGGGAGGTGGAATCACCTAAAAATCATAACAAATGAATAATTTATTAAGTAAATGACATTTATTTTTAAAACTAGAAATGGGCTTTCGGGATGGCCCAATTCCTTAAATAAAAACTCAAATCCACCATGATTATGGATTCCTAAATGGTCAAAATTAATATGGTGGTGTTAATTGGTTTGGGTATCCCTGTAAAAATTGGAATGGATGATTCCTATTGAAAAATGAAGGATTTATAAAGAAAAAAAATATTTTTAAATCTACAATTGGTCTTATGGTTTGGCCCAAATCATGAAAACTCACCCATTCATTCAAAAATTAATGGGAAACCCCCAAAACAATGAAATAATGGAAATTAAAATAAAAATTACCATTTAAATATGCCATGGATATGAAAATTCTCCCCACCATGAAGGACTTTCCACCCCGTAATGTCAACCTGATGCTTGATCAACAAACAAGAAGGGGTACTCTTCCTCAACCCATGAATTTTGTTCCCATGTCTCATGTGTATCACTACCATGCTTCCAATGAATCCTGGATAGCAGAATAAACTTCCATTGAAGAACCTTCTCTTGAAAGTTCACTATTTTCACTGGATGCTCAAAAACTGACAAGTTGGGCTCTATCTTAATTTCTTCCCAACTCTGCATGTGGGATGCGTCCTATATGTATTTTTTAAACCGGGACACGTGGAAGACGTCATGGATATATGTCAACTGAGAATGTAAGGCTAACATGTATGAAACTTTTCTAATATGCTCGGTGATATCAGAAGGGCGAACATATCACGGTATCATCTTCCATTACTTTCCAATTCGAAGATGGCCCAGACGAGGGGGCACGTTCAAGAATACCCTATCACCCACAGAAAACACGAGGTCTCGATGCCTCATGTCATCATGTGATTTATGATGACTCTGGGCTAACAATAAGTACTACCTGATCGACTTGAGCTTCTTATAAGTCTCTTGAACAAGGCTCAACCCCAACAGTGAAGTCTCGCCTACCTCATCCCAACACAGGGGGGACCGACAAGACCGACCATAGAGCACCCAAAAAGGAGACAATTTAATCCGGGATTGGTAACTATTATTATAAGAAAACTCAACCAATCCCAAATGGCTATCCTATGAACCTCCAAAGTCTAGAACACATGCACAGAGCATGTCTTCCAAAATCAGATTCTCTTGCTCTATTTGACCATCCGTTTGAGGATGGTAAGTCATGCTCATCTTAATATGAGACCCCAATGCCTTCTGAAGGACTTTCCCGATTCGACAAGTGAAAATAGGGTCTCTATCTTAGTCAACTAGTGATGGTAAGTCATGGAGTCTCACCACCTCTTGAAGATAAAGACTTCCCAACTCATCCACTTTAGTTGTGTCTTTGATCGGAATGAAGTTGGATGATTTGGTTAGATGGTCAATCATCCCCAAAATTTCATTCTTACCCTAACATGTATGAGGCAAGCCAACAATGATGTCTATGGCATCCTCTTCCCACTTCCAAGTAGGAATGGGTAAGGGTTGTAGCAAACCGGAGGGTCTCTAATGCTCTAAATTCACCTATTGGAATGTGTAGTATCTCGACACAATGTCTGCTATGTCCCGTCGCATACCTGACCACCGCAAATTTCATCACATGTCATAATACATCTTGGTGGAAACTAGATAGACAACCCACTAAGACTGGTGGCTTTACTTCATCACCACCATCCGTAGAGATTATGGCACTACTGAGTGTCCCTTAAAGCATAAGATGCCATCTGGGGATAACGACCAATTAGAGGATGTCTCCCCACCATGAAGAAACTTCCTTGACCACTAAACAATCTAATCACTAGCTTGTTCCTACTGAATCAAGTCCAATAGAGAAAGATTCCACTGGATGATCTCCAAGAACGTGCCTCCACTATTCTCCCTAGTCACCATAGGCATCTGAGCAAAGAACCCCATCAATGTCCACTCATCACGGGACTTCCTCAAAGTCTGCACTAGAACCCTTCGGCTCAATGCATTGGCGGCCACATTACCCTTGCCTAGGGTATATACAATGTCAATTTCAAACCCCTACAAGTACTCGATCCATCGACCATGCCTTAAGTTGAGGTCCTTCTGTGAGAAGATGTAGGACATGCTTTTGTAATCAGAGTAGACCAAAAACTTTTCCTCAAAGATATAGTGATTCAAAGTCTTCAAATCATGCATCACAGCTGCCAACTCTAGTTCATGGTTCAAGTAATTATTTTCAGTCAGTCGGATTTGGTGGGATCCATATGTCACCACATGATCATCCTGCATAAGCACACACCCAAGACCCGTACCTAAATCATCACAATAGACCACATACCACTTCTTGGCCTTAGGAAAAATCTTAATGGGGGAGGTAGTAAACCCCTGATCTCGACCACATTCTTCGGCTGCTCCCATTTCATAACTACACTAATCTTTGCGGGGTCCACTTAAACCCCCTTCTCTGATATCACATCACCTATAAACTTCACCTCCCTGATCCAGAAAGTTTACTTTGATACCTTTTCATAGAGTTGGTTATCGCGCGAAGTTCCCAAAATGATCCTCAAGTGATGTTCATGTTCCTCCTCATAGCCAGAGTATAGCAGAATGTCATCCACAAACACCACAACAAAAGAATCGAGATACTGGTAGAACACCCTAATCATTAGTGCCATAATGACTATTATACCATTGGTCAATCCAAAGGGAATGACCAAATTATCAAAGTGGTCGTACCTGCTTCGGAAGGCTGTATTTGGGATATCAGCGTCTTTCACCCTCAGTTGATGGTATCCGAATGAATGTTTATTTTTGAAAACCACTTTACCCCCTTCAACTAATCGAACAAATCAGCTATTCTGGGAAAAGGGTATTTGTTTTTAATTGTCACCTTATTCATAATCTGGTAGTAAATGTACAACCAGAGGGATCTGTCATCCATCTTCGCAAACAACACAGTAGCAACCCAAGGAGAGATGCTCGGGTGAATGAATCCTTTGGATTCTAAGTCATCCAATTGTATCGTCAATTCCCTTATCTCGGTATGTTCCATGCGATATGATGGAAGAGAAATTAGTTGTGTTCACTGTTCTAGATCAATCGAAAACTCCACATACTGCTCTAGGGGAAACCCTGAAAATCATATGGGAATACCTCTAGAAACACATTCACTACAAGAGGTAGTGCACATTTAGGGGTAATTCAATCTTCATAAAGCACGAGGGATGATAGGTGGAAGATAATACTTCCAAAATCTGGGTGTGGAGGTAATGGGCGACCTGACCGAAGATCCCATTCTCCACGGAAAACCTGACGACTCCCATCAGGTTCTGTGAAACTCACACGCCGCATGTAGAAATCAATTTGTGCTGGGAATTTTACTAGCCAATCCCTACCAAGTATTATTTCGAATAGATCCATATTTTGGAATAAGAGCTCCCAATACACCTCAACCCCTGACACAAAAAGTGCACATCAGGGGCACCTGAGGCCCTGCTCCTTCTTTCCCAACAGTGTCACCAACTCTATCAAAAAAGTCAACAACATAGTTGGTAAAATTAGTGTTTCCACACAATGGGAGAAAATGAATGAAATAGATCCACCAGTATCAAAAAGGGAAGTATCTAAAAAATATGTGATCAAAATGGTACCTCGAACTATTGACAGTACCACCTATGATTTGACTGGTGCCTGATCCACCACATGGAGATGTCCGGTCTCGGCCTGAGGATGACCTATAGTCTATGGTTGTTAACAAAACTAGATCTACCCAAAATATGACCCAACCCTTCCACCAGGTCCACCAAATTTTGATCCTTCTTTCCTCTATGGCTCAGACTGTGTTGGCAATCCTCTTAATGTCATTGACCATGCCCTACTATAAAGTGGACGTGCCACCCCACAGAAGCACTGTAAATGCCCCATGCCTCCACAATGGTAACAAGGCCTCGGATAAAGTGGGAATATTTGTCTGATGGGCCACAGATTCAAACAATGATGGTACATGACTGATCTCACATCAGAAGTCACAGATGAAAACTGCCTAGAAGAGTGGCCTAAATTGCCACCTCATTTCCTCGCATTTTTCTCCCTCTTCTTTTACTTATTTGAGGAGATAACACTTCCCACTACTGATACTAATATAGAGAAACCAGACCTACCTTTACAATCAATATCCACCATGCATTCCGGGTCAATGACCACAGTATAGGTCCTCATCTTCAACAAGAACACTTGGGAGTATATCTCTGGTCGCAAGCCTTTCCAAAACCTCTTGGCCTTTCCTTGATCATTGTATTAAATTTAAGGGGAACACCAAACAAACTTAGTGAAATGGTTATCATACTCCATCACGGATAGATTCCCCTGAACAAGGTATGTGAGCTCATTGGACCTATCATAATCCAACACCATAGGGCAGTACTATTCTTTGAAGAGAGCCTTGAAATATCCCCAGTACAACTTCTCATTCTTCCCGGTCTGAAGAATTGATTCCCACCACTTACGTCTGGGACCCTCCAACATAAATGAGGCACATTTCACCCTGGGCTCCTCGGCAATATCTAGGAACTCAAACATGCACTTGATATTCTCGATCCATTCCTCTGTTTCCTAGTGTTCTTTGTTGCCTTGGATGGTGGGGGGATTATTTTTCAAGAACTCATGGGCCTTGTCCTTTCTAAAACCAGTATGATTCACTCTAACGGGATATGGAATAGTAAATGGTCCCTATCCTAGAGCCTAGATAGCCCGAACCATTTCCTCGACTATCCTATGATCAATTGGTGTGGGAAAACTCTCTTCATCTTCCTCTCGTGGGTGCATGGAAGCTTTCTGGGGAGGAATGTTGCAAAAAAAATGCAGCAGTCACAAATACAACAATAAATACCACAATTATTAAAATTTAATCAAATACAACAAATATAAACTATCTAAACACATTATAGTAATCGAAGAAACAACTACTCTACCCATGCCTGATGTCCACATGTGGTCTACAGCCCACACATCTCACATGGAAGTGAAGTCAATCAGAAAATTCCAATGTCCCCTGGTGACTCAAGGTCTTCCCTGAGAGGTGCGGGCCAGGCACCCTACTCGTGACCAAAACCTCAAGCCCTGACTATCCAAGTTTCTATCTATCCTGACTCATCCTATTATAGTAATATAATCCAAAAACATCGTCCCCTTTCATACCATTTTGTCACAACCGTATCTATTCACCACCAATACTAGCACCAAACATGGCTCTAGGAAAGGTCCAAAGGGCATTCCCTATCCCCATGGGCTGTAACAAGTTCCCGGGTATCGAAAAATCAGGTTTGGGATGATTTACCAGAGTATGAAAACATAAAATTTTAAAATCATTCCATAATATAAATCTGAAATTTTCCTCCAAACAAGTCTTAAGAAAAAAATAAAATTCAATACATGGATTTGAATACAGTACAAGAGGTCAAAATAAAAAGAAATAAATCATCAAGACATCCATAAGGACTCCAAACAACATGGGGGTGTTCACCCTCGAGCCGTCTCCACGGTACTGCACTACAGGAGGGGTCTATCAGCCCGAACCTCCTTCACATGAGGCTTTACCTTTTCCTGAGTCAAAAAAAACCATGTATACTTACACCACAATGGTGTAAGTAGTGTGTGAACCTAATACAAATATTATACCACCAATTTATTCCAATTTTCATGCAATACAAGGTGAAAAATAAAGTAGTTTTAATATGCAATGGAAAGCGGTGTAAAATAATCCAAGGAAAAAAATTCAATTGAAAATAATTTTCAAGATAAAACATTAGGAATGTTAACACATATAAATACAATTGTTATATACTATATTTTACATCCAAACACACCCTATAATAGGGTAAATACCATAAATCCAATGAGCAACAAAATTGGGAACACCCAAATTCCCTAGATTGATCTAGGCTCTATGTACCTCATACCTCGGTGTAAAGTAACGATAAAATAATAATTTCTCATGCACGAGCCACTTTTAGGGAACATAAAAATAATATATTGGTCCCTAATCATTATCATAGTTTAGTTAGTCTTTTCATTATCTTAATTCTAAGTGAAACAGGAACGAAACCCCTCTGGTTCACTTGTCATACTAGTACAAATCTGCCCCACTTATTTACTCGGGCTTCCCCCTTTGTGCACAAAAAATTTCATCATGATACATAAATCCATTTTTCATATTAAACATGACTACTAGTCAGATACAATCAGTATAGTAGCTATACACATTTTATACCACTTCAAACACACAACAAAACACTTTGATTTTTAATGAAACAATTTCTCAAATCCTGCATTTTTTCACCAAAAAATCCTCAAAACCCCCACTATATACACTATGTGAATACTTTTAAGATTCCAAAACTGAAATGGAATCCCAATAAATTTCAATGAAACCAAAAAATCAATTTTATTTTAGCCCCTTGGGAACCAAGAAATGATAACTTTGTAAACCCTCCATTTTCTCACAAACATTGCACATAAAGTTCAGATGTTCTACAACCACCATTATATCCCCTTTTATCAGAACCAAAAAAAAGTGTATAAACAATAAAAAAAGTATTGGTATCAATATTATGGTTCAATAAAATCAATTAATTATTTATAGGTCATCCCCAAATAAACCAATAGAACATTTCCATGAAAAAATCCCCAATTTCACAAGAAATTGGAATTTAAAATTTATTTGCAATAAAAACACCACTAAAACATATACTTTCTGTAATAATAAAATGAGATAAACCTCTAAATATGATATATACATCATTATAAGACAAAAAATATTGCATAAACATGGAATCACCTACCAAGGTAATGAAAACCCTTAAATCCTTTGTGCGAAAACTCAAACACACCACCGCCACACCTCAAGAAAGGTAAAGCAGACCTAAAACCATAATTTCATTCCATTAAACACAAGATCAAACCCTAATTTAGAAATACTACTTTCTTTACATTAGTAACTTCAAGAAAAAGGGAATAAGCCCTAAGAAAATGGGAGAAAGAAGGATGGAAACCCACTTACCTGAGGGATCTTGAACAAATCTCCCAAAATACACCAATATATGAGTTTTAAAACATCCAAAAATTCATGTGAGGTTAGAAGAAGAAATATTTGGTAATGTAGGAACTTTAATTTTGGGAAAATAGTGATAAATAAAATAGTTATGAAGGAAAAAATTTACCTCTTCAAATCTGGACAATTTGACAAACTCTCTGAAGGTATGCCATAATTCATGATGCATACAAGCTTCAAAGATGGGGGAAAGTTAATGGTGGTGCGTATAGTAATGTTTAAATCGAGTGGGAGGTGGATGTTTTGAAAAATAGTGAAAATTAAAATGTTATTAAATAAACCAAATATATTTTTGAAAATGTAAATGGGTTTCCGGTCAGGCCCAATTCCTAAAATAAAAACCCAAGTCCACCATGCTTATGGATTCTTAAATGGTCAAAATTATTTTTGTGGTGTCCATAGTTCAGGGGAGGGAAATTAGGAATTTTAATGGATGAAAAATGTTGAAAAATGAAGGATTTTTAATGTAAACAATATTTATTTTTAAATCTATAATTGAGATAATGGTTTGGCCCAAATCATGAAAACTCACCCATTCCACCAATAATGATTAGGAAACGCCCAAAAAAAAAGAAATAATGGAAATTAAATAAAAAAATACATTTAAAATATGTCATGGATGTAAAATTTAATATGATAAAACAATGATAAGAAAATAAAATAGGCACTGTAAATGGGGGGAATAGAATCAGTCATGAAAGTTAAGAGTTTTACTAGTTCTACGCAACTTTTTCTTCTTAAATCAATCTATGACTCACTATAAATTTTCATGAGACTCATAGATAAAAGATTTTAAACATTATATCAATTTAAATGAACATGAACTTACCTTAATTATTTCTAAGTATAATCTTCACAAAGATGGGATGTAATGTACAAAAATGATCATTAAAAACTGCAAAAAAAAAATAAAGCAATCATCTAAAATAATTTTTTGGGAAAAAAAAAATAAAAAAGACGAATTTAAGATCCAAAAAATTATAAATGAAATAAATACAGAAATGGATCAAGAAAAACTAAATCAAAATCACTATATTAGAATATTCATATAGGCTAGTGGGTTAGTTGAGAGGAGATGGGGAAGGTAGGGATGGAGGGAGAACTCAAGGCATTTGATATAACCTCGGAGCTGAAACCTACCATATATTATGATATACATAAGTAGATAAATTAAGAATATTAATCATATAATAATACTACCTAGGTTTTTTTAAGAAGCAATGATGATGCAGAGGTGAAGTAAGCTGGATCGGAGTAGGTGGAAGAGCTGGAGTCAGAAGTGGACGAGGACAAGAAGGCGGCAGTGGAGTCGTGGGTGTTGGAGACGTGGAAGATGGATGTGTTGGAGCTAGAGGTGTAAAATAAAAATGCGTAGGATCAGGATGCATATGAGTCGAGGTTGTAGGAGTCGGAGTGGTCATAAGAGGTGCAGTGAGAGGCTGAGCAGCCAGAGGGAGGCAGACGTTGGTAGGGGAGGATGGGAGCAGTGGTGGGGAGGCATAGAGAGAACATACTGGAACTGGAGGCCATAGAGTATAGAGGAGAAACGTCCAAAATTATAGGAATAGATGGGTTGTGTGAGGGTGAAGAGTTGGATAACAATCTAAATGAAACCCTAGGTTGATCAAATAAATTTTTTTGGGGATGGAGGCACGATGAGTATCACTGGATAGAGAAAAAAATCATAGAGAATTGTAATTTAGAGAAGTGGACTCTTGTGTATATGAAACATCATCTGGAGAAAACCTAAATTTATTAAATATAGTTTATTAAAATAAATTAGTTGAGTAATTTTATTTTTTAAATCCATTATTACATTTTCAAACATGTCAGGTTCCAATCAGTGTAATTGGGTTTTAATGCTATAATTAATTATTTTAATAAAATTTATTTCTATATTTTATTGGGAGGATAAAATTCATCTTCCTCATTTTTTTTATTGAGGAAAAATTCATGGTACTTTGGATTTATCTAATTTTAACTATACAATATATAATGACTTACTTAAAGCCTTTTATCATGTGTGTCATCTTTCTGTACAACCTGTTGAAAGACATGATGTATTCTTCAAATAAAGATCCACATGATGTGTAATCCAGCTACATTATGAGTCTACCTCCTTCATTTTCCCCCTTAATCTCCAATAAAATTGTTATATATTTTAGATAATGGAATTACTAAATTACAGGCCGTGTACACTAGTTACACACCATGTGTATCATCATATTCACAATCCTTCAATCACATGTGTTAAAAACCATGTATTTGACCAATTGATAAATGTTAATTTTACTACCAAACCATTTATAATATATGAAATGTATACCAACTACACACCATATAATATTAAATGTCATGTTCCATGTTGGCCTTGTCTAAACTCAATGTGAAATAAATGCACTATGTGTCGCTAATACTTGTCATGTTGTCTTTAAGAACGTGGATTATATATATGATATTAATCCTTTTAAATTACATTAATTTTTTATTTTTATCATTATAAACATGCATAATAACCTAAGGAAGGAATTTAGAGGTTATAGGGTTTATTAAAGGCCAAATCTCCAAGTTGTGGAGGCAAAGGGTCAGGCACACTGTTTGGCCAAATCATGCTCTAGAGGTCTCACAGTATGAAAAAACTATGTAGTGTGTTAAATGGATCCATATTGGGGATAGCATGAGATTATCATGGATATAAAACCGATGCTCCCCAAATTTTTGGGTCTAATATCCACGGGTAGTGGGAGGTTCACGGTGGTAGCATGTTTTGGACGACTGTGCTCAAAACTATATTTCCATTAACGGTTTTCTAAAATTGATATTTACCATGCTTTCCCTTAAAATTTATTTTATCACTTCCTACCTAAAATTCACAACCCTCCACCCTCATGAAGAGCACATCCCCCACACTTAAACTAGGAATTAAAATTGTTCCTCCATCGTGTAACTCCCCGACCCTAGTTACCCAGAGTCGGTGCATTATTACGTAACATTGGCATGATCACAAAAGATCAATTCACGAAAGAACAATTAGTTTAGTAGCCTTGGAAACACAAGATACATTCATAAATGTTACATTACATCATAAAGTGAAAATATAAAATAACATGGTATCCATAGTCCACACTCTTATCCCCTTCAAACTATCCCTGTAGGTCAGCCATAAAATATTTCTTCACATATTGGGAAAATAAAACATTGAATGGGGTGAGCTCAGATGCTCAGTAAGGATAACAATATAGCGTATGCTTTCATAAATAAACATAAATATTTAAGGAAATGTATAACTAAAACAAAATCCTTTTAAACTTGACCTTCAACATAATATGGAAACAGTAAAATGAAATAATTCCATTTACTTATTCTCATGGATATTCTACTGGTCGAATAATCACATGGAATATCAATAACCACTTTCATAATGATGGAATACATAATTCCAGACTATCATAACCACGTAGCCAAGGCCTCATGCCAAGACTACAAATAATATTTTGTCAAAGCCTCGTGCCAAGACACTAGTTTGTCTCATAAGACCTGTCGATGAATTGAGGAGCTAAAGTAGGCTCCACCCGTCACTTATTAGGTCTAATGCATTCCTTATATGAACAGGTTTAAACATATCATAAATCGTAACATAATCATATCACATTAAACATGCATAAAGGAAACATAAAATTTCCACATTTCAGTCATAAGATATCAATACAACACATTTATGTAATAAAAACATTATCAAAACCATTTTCAGAACCAAAATAAAAGAAAAGTAAAACATGGTATTTATTTTTCATTTAAAAAACGTTATGGCTTGTAGAGGAATCCGAAACTCAAATAATGGTCATGGCAGTGGATAAGTCTTTGTCTCCGAATACCTACGAAAAAAACATTCCTTTTTTTGGTTTAGTAAAACACTTCGTATAAAAATATTCCTTTTGAATAAACTTAAAATTCAAAGGGCTTTATACACCATATAAAAGAAAGTTGTGTATAAAACAAAATATGCCTCAATGAAAGGAGATTGAGATGAAGTCCCTTACAAAAATAATTTTTTTTAAATAAAATCGATCTATTTTGTGTATTAACTATAAGTAAACATAAATAAAGTACAAATACAAGGTAGGATATAATAATATCATGACATAATTTGAAAGTAGGAAATTAACCCAACGAACGGAAATTGGGTTCAGAAGTTCCCTTACCTCATGTTCGACTTGACTCAATTGTTCATTAACCTCCTGAATAATAAACTATAGTTAATTTATACTTTCTTAAGAACCTTTTTCAACTTCATTATTCCTTTTATATCACTTATTACTATGTTATGAACATTATGTAATTATTTAAGTTAATAACGGTCGGTTTGTCGATCTTTATTACTTGAGTCAAAAATAAACTTCTTATAATAACAAGTTGTTCATGTGGTAAAATATCCATTATATTCAGAATTATATTCATGATTTAGATATCATATATATCATATATATCCATTATATATATGAATTTATAATATTACATAACATTTAAAGGTAAGAAACGAAATGCACCGTTCATGGGGACGGTAAGTCGTACGTACGAATGGACGCTACTTTCATTTATATTTCATATTTAATGGAATGAACTCATAATGATATAAAGGTATATTATAATTACAGTATAATATATAATATAATATCATTTAATCCATCCTTTATACGTCCTATATATGGCATTAACGATTCAAATCACTTTGAGGGGGCGGTAGTCCGCACTTCCTAAAATGAAATTTTCGCGTTTACCCTTAATGGAAATCATAAATTTATTCCATAAATTAATAATAAATAAGCATAAGTAAAATATAAACATAATATATATCATATATAAATATAGTTACATCTTAATGGCCACCATGAGAGGTATTAAAAAAGATTGAACAATCATCGTTTCGTGAGGCAGTAATTCGCCACCCACAAGAACAGTATGTTCATTAACCATTAGACGAAGGTGTGTGTAAGTGTAAATAAAATACTTCTTATAAAAACATCCTAGTATATTTAAGATACTGTTCTTGTTACAAAAGAAATTAATTAAAATAGTTTAAGTGGTTGGAGAAGCAAAATAAAACAAAAGAACATAAGAGAAGACATTACCTTAAAATCGGGTAACTCTTTTTTATTTGAGCCAAAGGCTTCCTTGGGAAGACTTATTCCCAAAGTGAGGTTTCTAGGAGTAAGAGAGGGAAGCTGAGAGGGTATTTGGGCATAATTTGGCCGATAAAAATGTCTTGAAGGTGTAAATAAGGTGGTAGAGGTGGGGGCCTTTTATAAGAGGAGAGGAGGGGAACTCTTGGTAAGTCAAGAAACGTTACTTTATTATATAATGAGTTTCGGATTTAAAAGGTCCCAAAATAATATATTTCGAGGATAAGGTGATAAGGGTTCGAAATCTACTCATCCAAAAAGTTTTTGACAAGTTTAATTCTTATATTTTACATTATCTTTTCATTTTATTGAAATCGTTAATTAATGATGTAATCGTCGCATCATCATGGTGTCATAAACAATTTAATTTACTTAATGTCTAAAAATTATAAAAAAATATCATGATGTAGGAAATATGTTTATATTTCCAATGAATATTTATAGTCAAAAAGATAAATTGTATAACCAATTGTAAAAAAAAATTTAGTAAAACAATGCATGTTTGTGACATTTTAATTTTTACTTTAAATAAAAAGTTATTAATGTCATTCTCTTACCCAAGTGGATCCATGGGGCCCCCAAGTTGACCCATGAGTTTTCTTGGTCGGTAATGACTCATCCAATAAGATTTGGACAGGTGTAAAGTTAATTTTATATTATTATAACATTATTTTTACCCTAAATTACACTAATTACCTTTAATCGCGATTAATAAAACTTAAAAGTTACTATTCACCAAAAAATTATTTTAATCCCATTGAACAAAATTTTACCTCCTAATTACAACCATGTATGTAAGATTTTTTTAAATAAAATCAAAAAAGTGGTAAAGCTTCATTTAAACAAAAAAGTAGTTTTTTAACTACCACTCAGTGGTTTCACTATTCATCAAAAATTGAAGTTTTTCAGACAATTACCAAAAAATCACCCTAAGATATAATTGATATTCTAAATTAAAAAAAATATTTCTAATTTAAAAAATTCCAAACATATATGTTGAATTAATTAATTTAATAATTAATTCCCACTGTCACAACAAATAGCGTGTTTTTAAGAAACAATATATATCAAAAAATTGACAATTGTTTATGTCCAATTTCAAATTGAAATTATTTATAATGACCACCATTGAATAGAATGGTAAAATTATATTCTAATTATACCTTAAAATAACTCAATAGTATAATTTTTCACTATAAATTAATTTGATTAAAAAATTTGTTTTTAAGTATTTCTCTATTCATAGAAAATTATAAGTTATCAGAAAATTACAAAAAATTCAACTTAGGATAATTTTGATATTCCGAATAAAAAAATGAAGTCCATTTTGAATAATAAAATTTAGAAAATTTAGAAAAGTGGGTATTTCTATTCATAACTGCTACTTTGATTGGTCGTGGTGTGTTAGAATATCAAACATGCGTACAATGCAAGCTATTGCATTATTGAAATAGAAGCGTACTGTAGAAGCATGGGGTGTTACATTCTCCCCTACTTCAATAAATTATGTCCTCACAATTTGAAAATGTTCTTCGAAAATAAAAGGTGGAAAATAGAAAATACCTTTGTGGAAAACCCATATCGGAAATAGGTTTAATAAAATTTAGTCTTAATAAGTGGGAAAGGGAAATGAAAAAGTCCCAACCAAATAATGATCTCGATTAGAAGACCATTGGTGGAAATTAGAGACAAATAATTGGAGGAAAAAAGGTAAATATTTGTAGGGAGTGATTGAGGTCATCAATCACAAACAAGTGTAAAATTGAGGGCCTCAAAGCCTTCAATCTATGTTGATTTAAAATATCATCAATTCAACAAAACATAAGTTATTAGG
The DNA here is from genome assembly GCA_963277665.1 of Viscum album. Taxonomy (NCBI): domain Eukaryota; kingdom Viridiplantae; phylum Streptophyta; class Magnoliopsida; order Santalales; family Viscaceae; genus Viscum; species Viscum album. The sequence goes on along the minus strand of OY728143.1, from coordinate 2,075,580,737 downwards.
ATAACACATTTTTTTTAATATCCCTTTCCAAAAGTTTAAGAATTAATATATTCATAGAATAAGAGAGAAGTATATATATATATATATACTTGACACGTAGAGTTTCAACCTTCAACTAATTTCTACCACAAACTCGACTTTCACTCAAAAAGATAATATAACTCAAAAATATTATATTTATCCTAATCGTACAAGGTTCCAAATATTAACACATACCATTTAGATTAGGAAAATTATTTTGTAATAACCAGGGACTTCCTGTAGGCTATTGGTAGTTAATAAAGGCTTGTCTCACTATGGGTGTGGGTTCGATTCCAGCAGCTTTGTCTGACACGACGGGTTATCCCCCGACCTGCAGGTTGTCCTTTTCCTAAAACTATAGTATTATAATATTCCAAAAATAATCTTCAGAAATTTTTTAACCTTAAACAATATTATCCAAATATAAACTTAATCCATTCCATCCTTTATAGTTATCCAAAATACCTCTGTCCAGACTTTCTCTAAAAGGTCTCTAAATTCCAAAATCAATTCATCAGATTCCCCAAACAAAGTAAAGTTTCTCTTATTATCACATACTAAAAATATGATTACCTTTATCAGATTAAAACCATAATGAAAACAACATGTATTATAGTACAATCCTTATATATCACATTATTCTTATAACCAGTACATCGTTGATACAACACTCAAATGACATAATTCGTTAATAATAGAATAAGAACTCTAATCATTCTCCCTCATTTGTGGTAGTATCATAACTTGATTATTATCCAATAGCATCATTTGGGGAATACTCCGATGATTTGGACATTGGTTTGCATAGTGTCCCCACTCCTTGTAGATGAAGCAATGTACATTTGAAACCATTTTCTTACCCTTGCAGTCACGCACTTGGTGTCCTTTTTCTCCACACTTATTACAAACTCACATTCCCTTCAGGCGAGTTCCAAGGTGTTTCTTCCCACATTTATCACATATTGAAAAATTCTTCTTTTCCCTCTTCCCTTTATCCATCTTTCTCTCTTCCATCCTTTTCTTCTCTTTCTTACCTTAAAATCCATAGGACTCAGAGAATTCTTTACTTATCTTATTAACACATGCTACTATTTCTTCATATGTTGAGAACACATGGGAGACTATTTCCCTTCTAAATGTCAGCTTAATACCATTAAAGATATGATCCTTCTTACTCTTTGTATCATACGTCTTGCTAGAGTTCACATTCCTTCTACTGGGTGCCATTTATATACAATCGCATAAACTATGTCAGCTTTTGAATTGCAATGAATAATTCTAAACTTGTAAAATACTTAAGGTAAATTTAACGGTTTATATATATAATCCATAATCATAAAGATGTTTTATTTGAGGAAGTATATACTCATAAACCCCACATAATGGTTTGTAAAAAAATGATAATTATCCTAAACATATCCCTTGGGAGTGTCGTAACCAAAAGTACAGCAAAACTCATTGCCATGCACCCATTCCCATTCGTGTCTAGCTCAAAGTTGTGTTTTCAGGTTTTACCCCAAGGTACATTAGTGCCAAATCCGCCTCTACCTACTCATATCCAGACAGCAATGTATCTCTCAGAAAATTCAAAAAATCTCTATAAAACCAAAATTCTAGGAATTTCTTCTATACTAATCCCCAAATTCTATCTTAGGGCTATGTGATCTAATCAGAGTTTATCTAAATCTATCTTCTAAGGTTAGTACTAAACTTCCTCTGATACAAACTATAATTCCCCGACCCCAGTTAGCCAGAGTCGGTGCATTATTACGTTACATTGGCATGATCACAAAAGATCAAGCTTCGAAAGACCGATTAGTTTAGTAGCCTTGGAAACACTAGATACATTCATAAATGTTACATTACATCATAAAGTGAAAATATACAATAACATGGTCTCCATAGTCCACACCCATGTCCCCTTCAGACTATCCCTGTAGGTTAGTCATAAAATATTTCTTCACATCCTGGGAAAATAAAACATAGAAATGGGTGAGCTCAGATTCTTAGTAAAGATAACAATATAGTGGAAGATTTCATAAATAAAAATAAACATTTAAGGCAATGTATAACTAAAAAAAGCCTTTTAAACATTAACTTCAGCATAATATGGAAAAAGTAAAATTAAATAATGCCATTTACTTATTCATATGGATATTCTATTGGTCGAATAATCACATGCAATATCAATAACCACTTTCATAATGATGGAATGCATAATTCCATACTATCATAACCACGTATCCAATGCCTCTTGCCAAGAATACAAATAAGATTTTGTCAAGGCCTCGTGCCAAGACAGTAGTTTGTCTCATGAGACCATCTGATGCATCGAGGAGTTATAACGAGCTCCACCCATCACTTATTAAGTCCAATGCATTCCTCATATGAACAGGTTTAAACATATCATAAACCATAACATAATCATATCACATAAAACATGCGTAAAGGAAACTAAATATTTCCACATTTCAATCACAAGGTATCAATAAAACAAATAGATATAATAAAAACATTATGAAAACCGTTTTCAATACCAAAATAGAAGAAAAGTAAAACATGGTGTTTATTTTTCATTTAAAAAAAGTTGTGGCTTGTAGAGGAAGCCGAAACTCAAATAATGGTCACTAAGGTAGAGAAGTCGTTGTCACCGCATACGTACGACAAAAAACCATTCCTTTTTTCATTTAGTAAAACTATTCATATAAAAAGATTCATTTTGAATAAACATAAAATTCAAATGGGTTTATACACCGTATAAAAAAATGTTGTGTATAAAACAAAATATTCCTCAATTAAAGGATATTGAGACGAAGTCCCTTACAAAGATCATTTTTTTAAATAAAATAGATCTATTATGTGTATTCACTATATGTACACAAAAATAAAGTAAAAATACAAGGTATGACATAATAATATCATGACATAATTTCAAAGTAGGAGATTAACCCAAAGAATAGAAATTTGGTTAAGAAGTTCCCTTACCTCGTGTCCGACTTGACTCGATCGTTCTTTAACCTCCTGAATAATAAAATAGAGATAATTTATCATTTCTTAAGAATCTTTTTCAAGTTAATTATTCCTTTTATATCACTTATTACCATTTTATGAACATTATGTAATTATTTAAGTTAATAATGGTCATTTCGTCGATCTTTGGTACTTGAGTAAAAAATAAACTTCTTATAATTACAAGTTGTTCATGTGGTAAAATATCCATTATATTCAGAATTGTATTCATGTTGTAGATATCATATATATCATATATATCCTGTATATATATGCATTTATAATATTACATAACATTTAAAGGTAATAAATGAAATGCACCATTCATGGAGATGGTAAGCCGTACGTATGCATGAACGCTACTTTCATTTCTATTTCGTATTTAATGGAATAAATTCATAATGATATAAAGGTATATTATAATTACAGTATAATTTCATATATAATATCATTTACTCCATTCTTTATACGTCCCACGTATGGCATTAATGATTCAAATCACTTTGAGGGGGCGGTAGTCCGCACTTCATAAAATGAAATTATCGCGTTTACCCATAACGGAAATCATAAAGATATGCCATAAATAAAAAATACAGAAGCATAAGTAAAATATAAACATAATATATATCATTTATAAATATATTGACGTCTTAATGGCCACCATGAGAGGTGTTAAAAGAAGATTGAATAATCATCGTTTTGTGAGGCAGTAATTTGCCACCCACAGAAACAGTATGTTCTTTAACCATTAGACGAAGGTGTGTGTAAGTGTAAATCAAATACTTCTCATAAAAATATCCTAGTATATATAAGATACTGGTTTTGTTACAAAATAAAGGAATTAAAAGATTTTAAGGGGTTGGAAAAGCAAATTAAAAGAAAATAACATAAGAGAAGACATTACCTTAAAATCGGGTAACTCTTTTTTATTTGAGCCAAAGGCTTCCTTGAGAAGACTTATGCCCAAATTGAGGCTTCTAGGAGTAATAGAGGGAAGTTGAGAGTGTATTTGGGTATATTTTTTCCGATCCAAATGACTTTATGGTGTGAATAATGTGGTAGAGGTGGGGGCCTTTTATAAGAGGAGAGGAAGGGCACTCATGGAAAGTCAAGAAAGGTTACTTTATTATATAATGAGTTTCAGATTTTAAAGGTCCCACAATTATATATTTCTAGGATAAGGTGATATGGGTTCTAAATATACTCATCCAATAGGTTTTTGACAAGTGTATGTCTTAGATTTTACATTATCTTTTCATTTTATTTAAATCGTTAATTAATGAGGTAATCGATGCATCATCATGGTGTCATAAACAATTTAATTTATTTAATGTATAAAAATTATAAAAAAATATCATGATGTAGGAAATATTTTTATATTTCAGATTAATATTTATATTCAAAATGATAACTTGTATAACACCTTGTAAAAATTGTTTTAGTAAACTAATACATGTTTGTGACATTTTTATTTTTACTTTAAATAAAAAGTTATTAATGTCATTTTCTTACCCAAGTGGCTCCATGGGGCCCCCAAGTTGACCCATGGATTGTCTTGGTCGTCCATGACTCACTCAATAATAGTAGGACATGTGTAAAGGTAATTTTATATTATTATAGCATTAGTTTTACCTTAAATTACACTAATTACCTTTAATCGTGATTAATAAAACATAAAAGTTATTATTCACCAATAAATTATATTAATCCCATTGAACCAAATTTTACTTCCTAATGACAACAATGTATGTTGGATTTTTTAAAATCAAATCACAGAAGTGGTAAAGTTTCATTTAAATGAAAAATTAGTTTTTTAACTACCACTTAGTGGTTTCACTATTCATCAAAAATTGATGTTTTTCAGAAAAATACCAAAAATTCACCCTAATCTATAATTGATATTATTAATTCAAAAATTTTGTCTCTTTTACAAAATTCCAAATATATAAGTTGCATTAATTAATTTAATAATTAATTCCCGCTGTCACAACAAATAACGTGTTTTTAAGAAACAATATATATCAAAAGACTGACAATTGTTTATGTCCAATTTCAAAGTGAAATTAACAATAATGACCACCATTGGATAAAATGGTAAAATTATATTCTAATTATACCTTAAAACCACTAAATAGTATAATTTTTCACTATTAATTATTTCAATTAAAAAATTTGTTTTTAAGTATTTTTCTATTCATAGAAAATTCAAAGTTCTTAGAAAATAACAAAAATTTCAACTTAGGATAATTTTGATATTCCAAATACAAAAATGAAGTCCATTTTGAATAATAAAATTTATAAAATTTCAAAAAGTGGTTATTACTATTCATAACTTCTACGTTGATTGGACATAGTGTGTTAGAATCTCGAACTTGCGTACAATGCAAGCTATTGCATTATTGAAAGAGATGTGTGTCGGGGATGCTTGGGGTGTTACACATCGGACCTTCGTTTTAAACATCATATGTCATGTTGGATCGCCATTGTTAAGAGAATTCATCCACTTCCATCCTTTCCTGGTGTATCTCTATATTTTTGTGCTATTTTGGTTTAATATAATATTCAATATTATAAAGTAATTCCTCAATTATTCTATTTTCATCTAATATAGGTTGAACCATCAGATGATACTTGATGACATTTCAACCACATGCATAAGGTAGGTGTTCTATAACTTTTCAATAAGGATTTTTTTTATATTTAACTATCATCATTGTTCCATGTGTCGAACCTTCTATTCAGTGATTATAAATTAACAGATAATACTTACATTAATTATTGCACAGAAATTGGGATGACCTTGTAGAACCTAGAAATGGTTTAAGATTTTCAACCTCATCCCAAATCACCCATGATGTGATTATTATATATTCTAGGTGATAAAACCACTCCCTGGGTCTGTGAGCTCACCATCTTTTGGTTGGATCATTTTAAAATTAAATGAGATAATTGGAGATGAACACTCCTCAATTAACATATATTAAATGGTAACAAAATGATTAAATGTTTTCATAATATGAAACAAGAAATAAGATTTATAATATATTTATCGGTGCCTCTTTATATTGATAATTATAATTTGGTATGGACACTAACATAGACCTTGTAATTATTATATTACGAGATTGATGTTGGACATCTCGTTATGGAGAAAACATCTTATGATAGTATGGAACCTATTGCATATTTGTTTGGCACTCACTACCAAACCAATGTTTGGATCCTATGACACCTGTGTAAGATTACTTGAGGTATGGAATCGATGAGGGATATCAGGCTATGGAACCAATGACTTCCATATACATTTATATATTTTAGTTTAGGACTCTATGGTTATCACCATGGGACATGTTCTGTGTAGTTTTTATATTATTCTAAGTTTACCATTGGTTAAGATCCCTGGTCTTGATGAGGTCACCCTAGTTATCACCTTTGGACCTGGCCTATTTAGCTCGAATACTTTATTCATATGAGGTTTGTGCCAAGCCAGTTACTTGCTACTATTTTTATTACATATATGTATATTAATTATAATATTATATAGACTATCCCTATTACATATTGTTCTCATTGCATTTTTTTTATTCATTTTACATCCGACCACTTATATGTGCACACAGTTGTAGTTTATATGCATACACTGGTTTTGTTATCGACACCATTTTTGGTGGCATGCTAAGTATATTTCACACCCTATTCATGCAGTGGATTGTTACTTAGAAAAACATCATGGATTTAGGTAGGAATAAAAGAAATCACCTAATTGTTGATTATGGATTTAGTATAGCATAAGAGTGGGGAAGCATAGGAACAAGCCATGGCTCGTGATTCTATGTGGAGATATTATTTTGTTATGTTCAGTTCTTCTAATATACATCTGTGTATATGTGCATCACCACATGTATTGCCTATTTTTTTATATCTCCATGAGAATATATCATTTTTTATATGGTAATTGATAATTATATTCATGTCTATTTATTATTATCATATGGATGTTTTACTTCCACTATTCTAGTTTCCATTATTACGCTCTTGATATTTTCCACTTATTACATTTTTGTTTGACATTGATTATGAGGGTATAATCTCCTCACTATACCACTATAGAAATTCTATACTATTCAGGTTTTTTTGTGTATGGGGAGTAACACATGGGACCTTGTGGTAAACTGGGATCAGTTATATATCAGCAAACCTGGTCCAGGATGTTACAAATTGGTATCAAGGTTTTTTTATTTTCATTGGGTTACTATTTTGGGATGGTAGAAATGATACTAGGATGTTTCCAAATTTGGTAATTAGACTATGCCTAGTTGTATCTAACACATGTATGGAGAAAATCATATTTACTAGGTATGAGAATTGTTGTTTTTTTATTTTGATTATTATTGTTGTTATCAATCGACCATTAAATGACTCTCATGATATGTGATATTTATTATTATTACGATTTTTGGATTTCATTTTCCCTTGTCCCATTGAGGAAATAAATCATTTATCATGCATCACTTTAAGTATCATATTGGATTAATATGATTTGCATTATTACAAGCCATGTAGGTTTCATTACCTGACTACATGATACTATTTGTATGTTCCTTGAGTGATATATCTATTATGTTAGTAATGTTTTTTATAAAAAAGATGGATTTCAAAAAAATTATTATATTTTATGCATCAACCTAAATGGGTTTTTCCTATATAATTGGATGATGGGACATTAAGTTACCACATGTTTTAGTTATGTAACTAATGTTATATAAACTAAAAAGTTAGTTGATTTTTAATACATGAATGTCATTTTTATTTTAAAGAGTGAATTTACCTCTATAAATTGTGAATGATTATTCCTTTAGTCAAATCATCTTATACTACGTTTCTTTTTATTATATTGAATATAAAGTTATGGAAACCATAGAATGAGCTAATAATTATAATTTATAAATTATGTACTTATATACATTTGAAATGGTAATCATTTAACCGTTTTATAATATGAATGAAAGAATTTATAAATCATGAATAATAATACGATATTCATTAAATGGGGTTTCCAATTGACACTTTATGTCTATTTTCATCAATAAATTGAAATTAAAAATCCATATATTGTGACCCATATAGTGAAATGTAGAGTGTGACCTGGACCTTACCTTAGTAGAGGTAAGTAGGTGGTGTCTCTTCTGTTCTTTATGATTGTTCCTACCACCCATACATGGCATTAGGAGTAGGTATAGGGGTGTCACTATTGTATTGGAAGGATTGTGCCTATCCTATTATTGAATCAATAATATTACCATTGTCAAATTCTATATGATGAATGTATTGTAATTTAGAGATTCATTCCACCATGACACCCTTGAGTAATGTTCTTGGAGGGTGGTGACAACCATGGCATGAGTTGGTGGGACCTGGTTCACTAGTTTACAATCTAGAAGTGCCACCTATGGCACCTCTTATTGTTACAAACATGAGAAAATATTTTAATTTTCAAGGGGAATTATTGTATCATATAAAGACTGTATAGGGAGCTCCTTGACCTGCCTATTCTATGGAACAATTGAAGTATATATTTTTGAATCATTATCCACCTAATTGTTTTGGGGATGGTAGCCTTCAAGATGTAGGAATATTGATTAATATGACTTAATATATCATTGATCACCTAGATATGAATCATATTCAGAGAGTCGAGATTGAAATATATATGATTCAAGGACCCTCCAATTGTTGGTGGCATATTTAGAATTAGAAATATCAGCATCAGAAAATTTTTTGGAGGTATTTAAAATCTAGCTTCTATGAATAAATTTTATCTCATAACTTAAGGGATAATAATTCTAAGGAGTTATTGAACTAGTAGTAGGGTTATATGTATGTTATAGACTACTCAATTTTTTTATAGAGATTCAGTTCTTGTCATGACCCATCCCCAGGGGCATGTTCCGTGACTACCCCAAGCCCACCTTCAATAGGCCACGGGCTGGCGACTAGCACCGAAAGGCATATTCCCTAAAACCAGGAAAGCGTTGCCTTTATATCCAATAAACACACGCAACCAATCACATAGAAAGATACGAACACAAGTAAACTGTATAGAAAAAATAGTGATGAGAGTAAGAGGGGACAGAATGCAAGCCCAACCGTAAAGGTACCAGTACAATGGAAATACAATACAACTAAAGAAAGAGAATGATAGCTATTGGGTTATCCTATGAGGTTCCTACCAGAATGGTAGGTACAGATCACCTCCTCATCACTCCACGTCTGCTCGTCTCTTCTGCATACCGACACGCTATATGGTCCACCTCCAGGCATCATCCAATCCTGTTACCCTCAGCCTTAATCAGTGTTGTCCATCGTCTGCACCAAACACAACAAGGTGTGGGAATAGCCCATGTAGGGGTGAGTATAACAACACTCGGTAGGGACCCCGAGACCCTCAAGGTCTCAAAAAATCCACAAAGGATAAACCAAAAAGCATGAAATCCCCTAACAACCCAACTTAGGTATATTCCCATAAATATACATAAGTTATCTAGTATACCCATATCAATCATGAGGAAACATAGGGTCCAACGCAAAAGCCTAAAGATCAACTTTTCCACAAAGGAAGTAATACAACAAAGGTAAGTACCACACAGGTAATCCATATAAAATAATAACACTAGGGTATTTCCATGAAGGAATGTACCAAAAAATTATGAGATCAGCTCACACCAGGTATATCTTAGGTACAGTAGTAGAGATGATTAAATGTAACTACAAATTCATCTTAGTATGTTTAGAGGAAGACCCAATAATGATCCTGAATCATCATCAGACCCACAGAGGATTGTAGAAAATCGTCAGACCAGCACAGGATCCTAGTACCTTGTTAGTACATCATCAGACCCACACTGGATCCTAGTAAATCGTCAGAACATCGTTAGACCCACGCAAGATCCTAGTACATTGTCATTAGATTGTTAAACCCACATAAGATCCAAGTACATCGTCAGTACATAGTCAGACCCACATAAGATCCTAGTACATCGTCAGTACATCGTCAGACCCACATAGGATCATAGTACATCATCAGTACATCGTTAGACCCACACAGGATCCAATTAAATCATGAGTATGTCGTCAGACCCACATAGGATCCTAATACATCGTCAGTATATCTTCATACCCACATAGGATCCTAGTACATCATCACAGACAACTACCAGATTCATGCACTAAGCTTGCTCGTCTCTGAGAGGGTATGATCCTCAAGCCATTGGTAGATACTCCAACTTCCATGAAGTCAGACAAAGAAGTATCCCAAAGGAATGCCATGTCATAGGTGTCTCAATGCAACAGATGGTGCGTCAATCAGATGCATGGTCTCTACGTTATTATTCTTTTAGTCCCAAGGGACCTGTTGCATTTTTTCTCGATCCAACCCGACCATACCCCAACATTTTCATAATCCTTAGTGGGGTATACCAAATAAACTGTCTCGCTCCAAGTTTTTTGGCGTCACAGATGGTTCGTCAAATGGATACCTGGTGCCAAAGTTATGGACAAAAGAGTGCATAGGGTCAAAATTGGTCTAGGTCCAATTTGACCTATTCTGGTCGACCCGGCCCGGCATGGGCTGCGGCGGAGGCCGCAGGTGGCACAGGGCCACGTGGCGGCGGAGGCTGCGGGGCGGTAGAGGCCTCGTGGACAGCGGAAGCCGCGGACGGCTCAGAGCCGCAGAGGTCGTGGGTCGGTGACGACTATGGGTGCTGCGGAGGTCGTGGCCGGCATGGAGCCGTGGGCCGGCGAAGGCCGCGGGGTATTGTGAGGCAGTAAAGAGTCTGCGGTCCTGCGAGGTGGCCTAGATGTAGTGGGGCAGTGGTGGGGCGTCGGTCCGCCGTGGCTGGCTAGATGGCCAGTCGCCCTCTCCGTTTGGTGTGGTCGCATGCCGCACCTTCACCTGTGGTCGGTTAGTCCGGCTGCTCTTCATTCTTCATCATGTAATAATGTCGCCTTCTTCCATAGTGAAGAGAACACCATTCCTGAAGAACAACGGAGGGTTCGGGCCATGTTTTTTTGGCCCACACCCTTTGCGTTAGAGTATTAGCAAGTGTATCAAGGGGGATGATTCAATGTGAGGGAAAAAATTAACATTATTCAATTTAAAACACTCCCCTACAACCTCCAACAATGATTATTCCCAAACCCACAAAAAGAAATCTTTCACGGATCAACTAGTTAGAAAGTTGATATGCATTCTTTGTTTAGAAAGGAAGAGCATGGGAATACATAACCACACATAATTAAACCCATACCTCAATGATTTGTTTATGGTGGTCGTGAGATTGAAACGGTGAAGGCGAAGAGGATGACCACTATCATCACTTTTACAATCATGCTTCCGAAGTCGGTTCGAACGTCGTCCTCATTCCTCAATTTAGGAGTGTGTTCGTCACTGAATAGGTTCTTCGTATGAGAAGTGTATTGTTTCTCCAAGTTTTCAGTGTCACGACACATTATTAGCGCTTTTTCTCTTGGTGAAGTCATCCTAGATCCTCCTCCCAAGCTCCATATAAATAGGAGGGGGTGTTAAGTAATGATCTTGGAATTTATAAAGGTTAATTTATTAAGAACCTTGCTAAATTCCAACGACGTTGTTACTTAGTCTTTAAAAAGGGGAAAGCCAATTAATTTAGCATGGGGAAATTAATTGGGAGGATTTCAAGGTACTTCCCCATATTTAAGAGGGGTTAGTTTGGTCCCCACCACCATGAATTCACAAAACGGGGTTTTAGTTCAAGCGGTCCCCACCTCTTTAACATCCACATGGGAGGTTTCAACAAATAAAAAAGGTAAACATTTTTATTTTTATTTTATTCATTCACAAAAAACACAAAAACTAACTTTCACCCTCGACTAACTTCTGTTGAGGTGAAAGTATCCTTAAGTGAATATTGATGTTGCACATTCAATGGTGTCCTCAGATTTCAATTCCGAGCACCAGTTCAAAAATTACAATGACCCACTCGCACGTTTATTGAACATACCCAAAAAAGTTTGGAAAATTATTAACAGTCACCCTCGACCAGCGCCAGTCGAGGTTAGGCTCTGCCCAAGTGAAACACGCCCTAACTAACCCAATAGTACTCTCAGATTTCTTATCTGATTTATCATTTAAAAGTTATGTATTTTGTTGTACCTCTCGAACCCCTCGAGGTTTGATTTTCATGATCACAATCACCCTCTTATGTTTCTAATATTGTGTTTTAAGTGTTTGTGATGATAGGCACAAGGTTGCCAAGAAGTTGGCCCAAGGATGGACAAGAAATGGACTACAATTCAGTCCACCGGTCAGCCGGTGGCTCTGTCACCGGCCAGCCAGTGGCACCCAGACCAAACAGTGGAAGCTACTGCCTCCCCACCGGTCGACCGGTGGCTCTGCCACCGGTCGACCTGTGGCATCCAGCCCAAATAGTGCAATCTACTGTCTTTCCACCGGCCAGCCGGTGGCTCCTCACCGGTCGACCGGTGGAGCCTGGATCAAGACTCTTCTTCTCTACCAAGGCACCGGCCAGCCGGTGGAGATGTACCGGTCGACCGGTGGCCCCTGGACCAGACTTCTCCTCCACTGCCAAGGCACCGGCCAGTCGGTGGAGCTGTACCGGCCGGCCGGTAGCACTGGTCAAACTAGCCGTTGGCTTTGACCAGTCAACTCCAAAAGCCTCCCAACGGCTCCAAGGCCTTTTCCAACGGTTCCAAAGCCCTCCAACGGATACTTGAAGGTTCCTAGCCTATAAATAAAGGCCTAGGAAGCCCCGGAACAACACACAAGCCACCGGACACATTGTTGATCTTTTTGGCGAAGCTCCGGCGGATTGTTCCAAGAGAACCCCAAGTGCTCCACCCATTTCCACATCCAAGAGCACCACTCAAGAAGCTTGGGAAAGCACGCTACATCAACTCCATCATCCAATTGGCACCCAAGTCTTCCCAATCACGGTTTTTCGTGTTTTATTTATTTTGAGCTTCAATTTGAGTTTGTGCCTACAAACTCCCAATTTTCTCATCCCCTCTCTTCTTTGGGTTCTCACACCACCACTAAGGTGTGAAGAGGTTTTCTCAAGCTTTTCCTTTAAAAGGCTTGTGTCTCGGTGAGCTAGTCTTCACCCGTAAAAAGACTAGTGGGTTCTTGCTTAACCATTAAAAGCAAGTGGGTTCTTGCTAAACCAATAAAAGCAAGCTGTAATAGGTCCTAGTGCTACCTCAAAGCCTAGTGGGTTTCTTGCTAAAACCATTGAAAAGCAAGCGGTAGGAATCTCTCAACGGTTGAGTTGGGAGCGGAGACGTAGGCCGGGTTTTGGCCGAACTCCGTTATCAATTTCTTGTGTGATTGCCTCTTTATTTCCGCTGCACTTTACTTTGAATTTTAATTGTTAATCAATTTTTTAAAAAGGCAATTCACCCCCCTCTTGCCATCATTCCTCGCTATTCTTCCGACCTAACAATTGGTATCAAAGGGAAATTTGTGTAATACCCTAACCGGTTACAAATTTTAAGATCCATTAAGATGGCATCAACCTCTTTCGCCCCCGAGGGCTACTCTTTGGGTCGGGCTCCATTTTTTGATGGGTCCGACTATAATTATTGGAAAACCCGCATGACTACTTTCCTTAGAAGCATAGGATATCCCATTTATAAAATAGTCATGCAAGGCTACACTCTCTCTTCCCCCGACGAATCCAAATGGACCCAAGCCGACATTAGAAATTTCGAGCTTGATGGCAAAGCCATGAATGCTCTCCATTGCGGCCTAGACCGAAATGAATTCAATCGAGTGTCTACTTGCACCTCCTCACATGAAATTTGGAAACTTTTAGAAGTAACTCATGAGGGCACTAATAAAGTCAAAGACACTAGATTGGATATGTATAGGCAAGATTTTGAGTCTTTTTCAATGCATCCAAATGAATCAATTTCTGAAATGTTTACCCGTTTTACTGACGTGTGCAATGGGAGAAAGTCCCTTGGTGATGATGTTTCAGCTGAAACTATGGTGAAGAAGATCCTATGGATCCTACCAAGCAAATGGGCACCGAAGGTCACGGCGATTCAAGAAGCAAAAGACATCAAAAATATGCCGGTAGAGGAGCTCATCGGATCTCTCATGACTTATGAGATCACGATGAGGAGGCAAGCTCAAAAGGAGGGCACACCAATCAAGACCCCAAAGAACATCGCCCTCAAGGTACAAAAGGAAGTAAGCTCCTCCTCATCTTCTTCCTCATCTCCTTCCTCATCATCAAGCGGCGACTCAGAAATGGAGAATCTCGCCCGCCAAATGCAAAAATTCATGAAGATGCACAAGAAGAAGAAGAAATCCCGCAAGCATCGAAAGCAAGAACCCACCGCAAGACCCGAGCCCAAGGTGAAATGCTACGGGTGCGGCGAAAAGGGCCATTACAAGCCCGATTGCCCACTCAACAAGAAACGGGCCACGCCAAAGGAGAAAGGAAAGAAAAAGGTTCTCAAGGCGACATGGAGTGACACCTCCTCATCCTCCTCCTCCTCCTCCTCAAGCGACAACGGTACAAAATGCCTAATGGCATTCCATGAGGTAACATCTTCCGACTCCTCCTCTTGTTCTTCAAATTCCAATTCTTTAAATCATCTTTCTTATGAAGAACTCTCATTTGCTAGAGATCAATTGGAAAAAGGTTTTCATGAACTCTCTTCTAAATTTGTCGCGTTGAAAAAGAATTTCAAAAAACTCTCCTCCGAAAAAGAACAACTTCTCAAAGAGAAGGAGGAGATGTCCCTTAAAATCCAAAATTTTCCAAATGTTGATTCTATGGAATCAACCATAAAAGACCTTAGGGAGACCCTAGCCAAGTTCACCCAAGGGGAACAAAATTTGAACAATCTCCTAGGTTCCCAACGAATATCTAGAACCACCAATGGACTTGGCTACACCAACCAAGCTTCCTCCTCCCATGCTCCCACTGTTTTTGTAAGGGGGAGCTCTAGTTTTAAATTTTGTAACTATTGTAAAAAACCTGGGCACATGATATATGAATGTAATTGTAAAAATGCCCGGTACGGTCAACCCAAATCTTTTTACTTTTCGGACGAATTCTATAGGAGAAGACCCGCTATGAGACAAGTGTGGATTGAAAAATCCCTTCTTGCGAGTCTCTCCGGGCCAAAATTTATTTCCTCTCCCCGGTGATTTATTTTTTTTTAGGGGGAGTTAGGTTTGTTTAAGAATTTTTTTTTTATTCAAACTTTCAATTTCAACTTTTGGTTTCAAATTTCAAATTTTCAATTGGTTTTTGATTCAAAACTTTCAATTCAAACTGTTATTCAATTTTTGTTTCAAATCATTCAATTTCCAAAATTTCAATTGATTTTCAAATCTCATCCCTTGTTTTTCAAAATTTCCCTCAATCAAGTTTTATGCCCCACTCTATTTTGATAATCACAAAGGGGGAGAATTTCTTGATTGATTGGGGGAGAAACTTTTTTTTCATGCTTTGCTTTACATTTCATTTTATTTAAGCATTCCTTTCAATTCATGTTTTTACTTTAATTGTTTAAGTGATTGTGATCATCAAAATAGGGGGAGATTGTTGTAACTCTCGAACCCCTCGAGGTTTGATTTTCATGATCACAATCACCCTCTTATGTTTCTAATATTGTGTTTTAAGTGTTTGTGATGATAGGCACAAGGTTGCCAAGAAGTTGGCCCAAGGATGGACAAGAAATGGACTACAATTCAGTCCACCGGTCAGCCGGTGGCTCTGTCACCGGCCAGCCGGTGGCACCCAGACCAAACAGTGGAAGCTACTGCCTCCCCACCGGTCGACCGGTGGCTCTGCCACCGGTCGACCTGTGGCATCCAGCCCAAATAGTGCAATCTACTGTCTTTCCACCGGCCAGCCGGTGGCTCATCACCGGTCGACCGGTGGAGCCTGGATCAAGACTCTTCTTCTCTACCAAGGCACCGGCCAGCCGGTGGAGATGTACCGGTCGACCGGTGGCCCCTGGACCAGACTTCTCCTCCACTGCCAAGGCACCGGCCAGCCGGTGGAGCTGTACCGGCCGGCCGGTAGCACTGGTCAAACTAGCCGTTGGCTTTGACCAGTCAACTCCAAAAGCCTCCCAACGGCTCCGAGGCCTTTTCCAACGGTTCCAAAGCCCTCCAACGGATACTTGAAGGTTCCTAGCCTATAAATAAAGGCCTAGGAAGCCCCGGAACAACACACAAGCCACCGGACACATTGTTGATCTTTTTGGCGAAGCTCCGGCGGATTGTTCCAAGAGAACCCCAAGTGCTCCACCCATTTCCACATCCAAGAGCACCACTCAAGAATCTTGGGAAAGCACGCTACATCAACTCCATCATCCAATTGGCACCCAAGTCTTCCCAATCACGGTTTTTCGTGTTTTATTTATTTTGAGCTTCAATTTGAGTTTGTGCCTACAAACTCCCAATTTTCTCATCCCCTCTCTTCTTTGGGTTCTCACACCACCACTAAGGTGTGAAGAGGTTTTCTCAAGCTTTTCCTTTAAAAGGCTTGTGTCTCGGTGAGCTAGTCTTCACCCGTAAAAAGACTAGTGGGTTCTTGCTTAACCATTAAAAGCAAGTGGGTTCTTGCTAAACCAATAAAAGCAAGCTGTAATAGGTCCTAGTGCTACCTCAAAGCCTAGTGGGTTTCTTGCTAAAACCATTGAAAAGCAAGCGGTAGGAATCTCTCAACGGTTGAGTTGGGAGCGGAGACGTAGGCCGGGTTTTGGCCGAACTCCGTTATCAATTTCTTGTGTGATTGCCTCTTTATTTCCGCTGCACTTTACTTTGAATTTTAATTGTTAATCAATTTTTTAAAAAGGCAATTCACCCCCCTCTTGCCATCATTCCTCGCTATTCTTCCGACCTAACATATTTTACATTAAAATAATTTTCACTTAATTATTTTATTTATGTCCAAAAACTAACTTTCATTGGTGGACCATGACGGCCAAAGTTAGTATCTTATTAAATAAATCATGCCCTCATGAGTTCATAGGTGGTCTCTGATTTTCAATACTATATGTCGTTTGTGAGTTATATGCATTTGAAAAATAAAATAATTAATTTTTTTATGATTATGCGATTTTTGGGTTTCCTCACAGGAGGCCCGTGCCGACTAAACTTAAGACGCGCCAAGGGTAAACCCACCATTCTGAACACAACGGGGCACTCAGATTCTTCATCCGGGAAATTGTTTAAGAGTTATACCACGTTTTCAAGAAAACTACTTACATATGCTAATTGAAGCGTAACAAAACATCAATGGATCATTTTGGGCACTCTAGGCCTCAAAATTGGGCACCGACAGATTTCTCGGTCTTGAAAAGATTCCATAAAATTAAAATAATTATATAGAAATTCTGGATCATTATATTCTCTCCACCTTAGGGATTTACGTCCTCTAAAGCCAAGACAAAGGAAAAACAACCAAAATAGGGTACTGAGCACAAATCTAAGCCTCCTTCCCTAATGTTCTCTCCTGGAGGTTCTCGTGCTGCCAGCGTATGTGAACCAGAGGTATCGACCACCCAAGAAGGACCCACTTCTGTAGATCCTCAATCTCCACTAGAACCTCCATAAACCTCACCTCATCATCGAATTCTATCTCTCCATGGTCGATGATGTGAGATGGTTCTTGAACGTATCTCCTTAGCTGAGTCACGTGGAATACTCTGTTCACCCTCTCCAACTATGGTGGAAGATCCAAGAGTTATGATACCTCGATTTTCCTCTTAAGTATCAGAAAAGTACCAATAAACATCATTGATAACTTGATGCCTCTTCCAAATCTCCTTAGTCCCTATCAAGGAGAGACTCGCAAGAATAATTGTTCCCCCTCCTGGAACTCCAAGGGTATCTATATCCTATAGGCATAAGACTTCTTCCAACTCTGTGTTTTCTTCACTTGCTAACAAGTGAGACATTGTGATACAAGTTCTACACTTCTTTCTTAATCCTTGGCCACCAATACTAGTGTTGGAGGTACGGGTACATGTTCACCACATCAGGATGTACCGCCATAGGGGACGTATGGAACTCCCTCAACACCTCCTCCTCCCGAAGATCCACTAGTACCATGGTACGTCCTCTAAAGAGGACGTCATACTCCCCACTTTCAGAAAATCTATCAGGTACTTGTATTGTGGATATCTGAGCACGTCGAGCCTCGTAGTCAATGCCCCCATGTTCCACCACCCCAATTTTCTAAAGAAGTGGGGGAGTGACAGTCATAGTCTGAATGTAATCCCATTCATCTATATCCATGAAGGATATTTGCAGCACGACTAGCTCCTCTAACGGCTCACTCAACAACTATTGACCAAACCTCTAGCTGAGTGCATCTGTTATCACATTCCCCTTCCCAGGAGTAAAGATTATCTCAAATTCATAGTCCTGGAGAAACTCTAGACATCATCGATGTCTCAAATTCTGAAATCTTTACTCACACTTCTCTTTCCACAGGAAGGGCTCCTCCTTCTTCATCAAAGCTGGAATGGGTGTTGCTACCCTACAAAAGTCTTTTCCTAAACTCTGGTAATACCCATCCAAACTATAAGTCCCTTTCCCTACCGAGGGGGGGTAATCTTGGAAACAAGTTTAGAAAAGATTCCCCCATTCTTTTCCACTCCTATTTGAAACTGAAAAACGAAAACTCATTCTTCCATGAGGGTATGTCTGGCCAACTCAATAGTGAATGGATGCACCCTCCTATGCATGAGTTTATCCTATGCTGCTCGGGTTTCCTTTTTAACTGACCAAGGAAAACCCCATTTCAATGTTTTAGAGAAACCACAACCAGTTTTCTTAATACATTCAATCCGATTGTGAACTGTGGATATCTAGAAAATACCCAAAAAACATCATAAGGCCTCGATGTTGCCACTAAGAGGTTACAACCGAAACTCTCTCCTCAAGGGTCATCTCACACCGTCAGCGTAAGTGAGATTATCGAGTCTCCTCTAAAATTTATATCTAGATGTGAGGGTAAATTCAACAATTTAACTGGAAACTATGGGACTTGGACAAGATTCATGGAAGGAAGGAATGAGTGGTGCCTATTTATATTTATAAGGTAGCCAGTAGTAGACACAGCCCGTACCTCGAATCATTCCTAGATCCCTTGGGTCTTACACCTTGACTGAATGTAGCTACACTCTTTCTCTGTCCTCCAGCTCTGTGAGCTTGGTGGAAACCACATAGGGGTGGTGGTTGTAACATGTCCAAATGTACACCACCTCATGCTGCTCTCCAAGCTCTACTTCCACGTCTATATCCCTTAATGTTAATCTATCCTTAACACTTCCTCTTCCCAATATATTTTACATACCGAAGTCTCTGAGACTGGTGTCAATTTCCTGCTTTCCCACTGCTAACATTCACTAGATGCATCTACTCAGCCAAAAAATATTCAACCATAAAGGTTCTCTCCAGCACCCTAACATAAGTAGGAATGCATAAAGGAATAGTGCAGACTCGGATGTCCCTAAACACACCTTGATTGGAATTTAGAGCACTAAAGAACCATTCATACTGTATTCATCAAGTACATGATATGATCGGCATGCCTTAATGAATATTTATCCACCGACATGTCGTCCTGCAAAAGCTGTAGAAGCTCTAGAGAACTCTCTGCCACCTCCTCGTGCCAGTCCTCATCTTCCTAGGAGTCGGGCTCACCTCGTAACCTAAGGGTTATCTGATGTTGAATCACGTGTAAGAAAATAAGCCTATAATTGTCTTCTACAGGTACCGCCGGTTGTAAGTGTTGACCAACGGGCAGTGATATAGCTGACACACTACCTAGAGGTACAATCTCAAGTAGTGGTCCACATACTAAAGCTTCATCACTATGAGGAAAATCCTCATGGTCACTCACTAAAAAAGACTAGTAACTAAGATCGCCATCTTCTCTACTGGTGTCTCAATTAGGTGGAAAACTCTACTTACCGCCTCTATCCAGCCCTCAACTGTGTGGGAATCTTTCTCACATCGAAACATCGAAGGCCTTTTTGGCTGGAACTCATGCAACGTGCTTAGTCAGCGTGCACTGTCCGCCAGTGCGGCTAGTGGTAACTACTGCCCAATGGGTGGTGGTGCTGCTGGTACCCAACCTGAAGGTGCAAACATAGTAAGAGGTCCCCGCACCAGAGCCTCATTGCTTAGTGGTCTTCATCGTGTACTCTCTTAAGAATCCTAGCTGGTTGCTTATCCAAAGGCATCCTGATAAATAACAGAGGTGCCACAGTCATTAAGTTATGACTGTTGATCTGACTCAAGAAAACACAAGAATTATTTTCAAAATACACACGCAATCAATGTTTTCATGAACTATGTCCGAAATCAAAATTCTAGGTCCTGGGGTGTGGATTCTTCGACTACTGAACCAACACTGGATTCCCTAAACTGATAACCACACTCACTATACATAACACTATTTCTGTTAAAAATATAAGAGTCTAATGTTCTATTGTAGGACCGACCCCTTTGATTCCAATTTCTCATGACCTGTCCCCAGGGGCCCATGTCCTAACTACCCTAATCCTTCCTTCCATAGTCTAGGGGCTGGAGACTAGCACTGAAAGGCATATTCCCTAAAACCATGAAGGCATTGCCTTTATATCCTGTAAAAACATGCAACCAAGCACACAAAAGGATATGAACACAAGAAAACTGTATAGAAAAAAGAGTGCGTAGAGTATAAGGGGCCGAAATACAAGCCCAACAGTAATGGTACAAGTACAAATAAAATACAATACAACTAAAGAAAGAGAAAGACAGCAATTGGGTCATCCTCTAAGGTTCCTACCTAAAGGGTAGGTATAGATAGACTCCTCAGCACTCCACGTCTACCCGTCTCCTCTGTGTAATGACACGCCATATGGTCCACCTTCGAGCATCGTCCAGTCCTGATACCCTTATCCTCAATCAGTGAAGTCTGTTGTCTGCAACGAACACACAAGGTGCGGGCATAGCCCATGCAAGGGTGAGTATAACGATACTCGGTAGGGACCCTGAGACCCTCAAGGTCTCACAAAATCTACAAAGGATAAACCACCAAGCATGAAATCAACTAACATCCCTACTTAGGTATATTACCATACATCTGCATAAGTTATAAAGTATACCCATCTCAATCGTGAGGAAACACAGGGTCCAATACAAATGCCTAAAGCTCAACTGTTCCACAGAGGAAGAAATACCACAAAGGTAAGTACCACACAGGTACGCCACACAGAAAAATACCACCAAGGTATTACCATGAAGGAAATTACCACATAGGTAAGAACTCAGCTCACACCAGGTATATCATAGGTACAGTAGTAGAGATGATTAGATGTAACAACTAATTCATCTTACTCTGTTATGTGGAAGACCCATGAAGGATCCTAAATCATTATCAGACCCACATAGGATCGTAGTACATTGTTAGACCCACACAAGATCCTACTACCTTGTCAGTACATGATCAAACCCACAAAGGATCTGTAACGCCCCAACCCCAGTTACCTAGTGTAGGTGCATTGTTACATAACATTGGAATGATCACAAGAAAGATCAACTCTCGAAAGACTGATTAGTTTAGTAGCCTTGGAAACACTAGATATATTCATAAAGTTTTACATTACATCATAAAAATGAAAACTACAACAACATAGTCTCCATAGTCTACACTCTTATCCCCTCATACTATCCCTGTAGGTCATTCATAATTTACTTCTTCACATCCTGGGAAAAATAAAACATAGAAAAGGGGTGAGCTCAAATGCCCAGTAAGGATAACAAAATAGCGGAATCTTTCATAAATAAGAACAAACATTTAATGTAATGTATAACTAAAACAAAATCCTTTTAAACTTTAACATCAACATAGTATGAAAAAATAAAATGAAATAATTCCATTTACTTATTCACATGGATATTCTACTAATCGAATAATCACATGCAATATCAATAACCACTTTTATAATGATGGAATGCATAATGTCTGACTATCGTAACCACATTTCCAAGGCCTCGTGCCAAGACTACAAATAAGATTTTGTAAAGGCCTTGTGCCAAGACACTAGTTTTTCTCATGAGACCTACCGATGCATCGAGGACCTATATCGGGCTCCACCCATCACATATTAAGTGCAATGCATTCCCATATGAAAAGGTTTAAACATAACATAAACATTCATATTAAAACTGGCATACGAAATGTAAATACTTCATCCATAAACCATGAATGGTATAAAAATAACACATCCAAAATCAAACATATCACAAAACCTTCAATACAATATAGAAGTTTTGTATCATAATAAATCAACTTCAAATAAGCGTAAAATCCATCAAAGGATGTTGACATAGATGAAATAAAAACTATTTGAGAGAAATATCCCTTTTTTTGAAATCATTTAAATGTCACATAATTATAAAATAAAACATTTACTTTGAAAATTTTCTTATAAGCTTGTAAGATAAGTTTTGAAGAATTTATAATGGTGGAAAATAGCCGCACCCGCCGTATAAGTTAAAAAAACTTTCTTACCTTTATTCTGTCGAAAAGGTTAAAAAGAACCTTATTTGGAAAACGACGGAAAGATTCCTTTATAACCCTCTTATAAAAGTAAAACAAGGGTATAAATGACTTTAACCCATATTCTTGTAAATAGTAAAAATGTTTTGAAATACATTTTTAAGAAACATGGATGTGGATGATAAAGAAATCCCAGTAGATTATTACGTATAAACAACCTCGGATAATGAAGAGATTGCGAAATAAACCCTTACCTTGTACTTTTCCTTGGATGAGGGTTGGTTATCCTTTTGTATAATGGTGAAATAATTGTTATTAAATTATAAAATAATCATATAAATTAATATGATATCATATATTATCTTTTAACATTTATTTGATAATAATATCTTAGTATTATCGTTGTTTCGGGTGTTAACTTACTCGTTTTCTTTTATATGTTTTGTTACATAAGCCGTGTTTGTCATGTATAGGTTGTATCTTAATAATATCCAGAATTATATCAAGTCCTTAGATACTATTATTAACCATTAAATGAGAATTATACTTGAATGGATATGATGGAGAATTAATCTCATCACGTTTGTGGAGACGGTAGTCCGTACGTACGCACGAGCGGCAATATCATTCTTTTGATATTAAAATAATATATAATTGGATGGTATATCATATATACAGAATCATTATCATGTTATATTTATTATTTACACGAATTACACATCATTATTATACCCATCAAAATAATAATTTATTGAATAACAATTACACCATGACGTGGAGACGGTAAGTCGTACGTACGCACGTATGGTGACATGTTATTAAAAGGATAGATAGAATACTGAATATGGTTGTACCATATTTATAATAACATAATGGTTTATATAAGATACTGTATTTATTATTTTATAATTTTAATAACAAAGAAAGAATAAGTGGAAGAAGAAAGGAACTTGAAAAAGGGTGGTGAAATCATTACATCTTCTTCGGGTTCTTCCTATTGATTTGATCAAAAGGTCTCCTTAAGCTGGATTTATGACTAAATTAAGGCCTCTAGTATGAAGTGAGAGAAGTTGAGAGAGTATTTGGGTGGAGTTTGGACGATAAAAATGGCTTTGAATGTGTGAATTAGTGAGAAGGGGGAGTGCCCTTTTATAAGAGGGGTGAGGGTCACCTTTGGAAAATCTAGAAATATTATTTTATAATAAATTCATATTCGATTTATAATGGCTCCAAAGTGGATTATTTAACTTTTAAGGTGGGGATGGGTCAGAAAAAACTCAACCAATATAATATAGACATGTTTGGGTCATTATATTAACCTTATATTTTAGTTTTAACTCTTAGTTAATTAGTTTGACACTTACCATGTCACTTTGTATTTTTATATTATATAGTTAATAAACTTACTATATACCTCCAAGATACCTCCAAGTGGTCCATTAATGATACACCTATCATGATATAAGTCTCTCTTCCAATCCTTAGATTTTTAATAATTGAATATCAAGTAATAATATAATATTTGTTTTCAAAACTCTTATAAGTCAACTTTCACACTATTTGGAAAATTGATTTTTGTGAAAATCAAAACAGAATTATTACTTCGAAAAAGGTTAATTAAATCATTCCTAACATGCCATATTATCCTAGAAAATTATTTTAATTCATTAAAAGTCTAAAATTATATTTATTGTGGTATTTATAATATCAATTATTTTAATTTTTCACTATTATGGTAATTACTGCATCATCATTGGGTCATAAATAAATTACATTATTTAATGTATAAAAATTATAAATAAAATAAAATTATGTAGGAAATTGTTTTATATTTTTAATTAATATTTACAATCGAATATATCTTATGTATAACCCTATATTAAAAATGATTTAGTAAATAAAGTTTGATTTTAACTCTTTTAACTCTTCTTTGAATTAAATAATAATAAATGTCCTAATCTAATTCAGGTGGACCTAAATGATAATATTTTATTCCTAAGGTTGTTTTTGGTCGAGATACACTTGTCCAATAGAATTAGGACATGTTTTTGGGTAATATTAATATCATATTTACCCTTAATTACCCTATTTACTTTTAACCGTGGTAAATAAAAGTAAAAAGTTGCTATTCACCAAAAATTATTATCATCTCAATGAACCACATTTTACTCCTTGATATTATCCTTATCTCTTGGAGTTTTGAAATTCCACTCACAGAAGCGGTAAAATTAATTTTTATGAAAAATTCAGTTTTTTTAACTACCACTTAGTGGTTTCACTATTCATCAAAAAATAAAGTTTTTCAGAAAAATACCAAAAATTCACCCTAGGCTAATTTCAATATTCTGAATCCAAAAAACAAGTCCATTTTGAAAAATAAAAATTATAAATTTCAAAAGGTGGGTATTACTATTCATAATGGCTAGTTTGATTGGTTGTGGTGTGTTAGAACTCGATGTTGCGTACAACACATGCTATTGCATTATTCAAAGAGAAGTGTACCATAGAAACTTGGCATGTTACATTCTACCCTCCTTCAAATAATTTGGTCCTTGAAATTTCTAGAATACTACCGCATGAAAAGACTTGGGTGGTTCTTCATCATAAGTCCCTTGGGTTCCCACGTTTCCTCTTCCATCTTATGGTTTCTCCACAAGACTTTTACTAGACGAGTTGTCCGGTTTCTCAGTACTTGTTCTCTCGTATTAAGAATCTTGACGGGATCTTCGCAATAAGACATATTGGGTTCCAGTTTTAATTATTCATAGGTGAGTACATGCATTGGGTCATGCATGTTTTTCCTCAACAGTGATACGTGGAACACATCGTGAACTTTGGAGAGACTTGGCGGAATTTCCAAACGGTAAGCTACAACCCCAATTCGTTCTAGAATTTCGAAAGGTCCGATTTACATGGGTCTCAATTTACCTTTTTTACCAAAACGTATGACTCCCTTCCATGGAGATACCTTTAGGAAAACATGATCACTGACTTGAAATTCCAAATCCTTCCTTCGATTATCGGCATAGCTCTTCTGCCTACTTTGAGCTACTTTGATATGGTTTTGGATTACCTTCACCTTTTCCGTCGTTTCCTCCACCAGTTCTGGGCCTACAAGTTTTCTTTCACCAACGTCATCCCAACAGTTTAATGTGCGACATCTCTTTCCATATAACGCTTCATATGGTGCCATCTGAATACTTGAATGGAATCTATTTTTATAGGAAAATTTGACAAGAGGTAAATATTGATCCCACATACCCTGAAAGTCATGTGATCAGGATCTCAACATATCTTCTAAGGTTTGAATAGTTCGTTCTGATTTTCCATCTGTTTGAGGGGGGTAGGAAGTTCTCAAATGAAGTTCAGTATCCAAGGCTTTGTGAATAATTTTCTAGAATCATGAAGTAAAATGGGGATCACGATCAGAATCAATTGATATGGGTACTCCATGAAGTGTCAAAACTTCATCAATATATAGATTTTCTAGACGTTCCAGTGGTAGATCTTGTCTTATAGCAATAAAATGTGCTGACTTGGTAAGACGATCAACAATAACCCATATTGCATCGTTCCTTCTAGGAGTCTTTGGTAGTCCAATGACAAAGTCCATCATGATATTATCCCATTTCCACTCAGGTATGGGAAGAGGTTGCAATACTCCACCAAGCTGTTGCCTTCCAGCTTTCACTTGTTGAAAAACCATACATCTTGACACAAAATCAGAAATCTCCCTCTTCATGTTGTCCCACCAAAAATGTTCCTTAAAATCTCTATACATTTTGGTGCTCCCATGGTGTATAGAGAAATTGGAACTATGAGCATCATCCAACAATTACTTTTTTAGATCAGGTATATCGGGAACACAAAGTCTCTCCCCAAATTTCAAAATTCATTCTTCATACACGAAGTCTCTCAATCTCCCATCATTCACAGATTTAATCTTCTTTTGAAATTCTTCATCATCGGTCTGAGAACTCTTAATACTTTCTAGTAAAGATGGTTTGGCAACCATTTGAAAAAGCATTGATGTTTCACCTTCCCTAGTTATTCCCATGTCCATCTTCACTAGATCCATGAAAATTGGATCCCTTTCAATTCTCATATTGTTCAAAACTCCATGGTCTTTTTTTCTCAAAGCATCTTCCACCATGTTTGCTTTCCCCGAGTGGTAGTGTATCGTACAATCATAATCCTTGAGTAATTCAAGCCCTCTCCTTTGCCTCATGTTAAGTTCTTTTTCTGAGAAAATACACTTCAAACTCTTGTGATCGGTATAAATCTCACATTTTTAACCATAGAGGTAGTGCCTCCATATCTTCAAAGCAAATATCACTGCTGCCAACTCGAGATCATGAGTATGATAGTTTTGTTCATGAATTTTCAACTGTCGTGATGCATAGGCAATAACCCTATCGTTCTGCATAAGGGCACAACCAAGTCCTTTCTTCGATGCATCACTATAAATAACGAACCCATCATTCCGCGATGGTAGAGTCAATATATGAGCATTGACTAATCTTCTCTTCAGTTCTTCGAAACATTCTTCACACTCTTTTGTAAAAAAAAATTAACCCCTTTACGTGTGGGATTTGTTAATGGGTTAGACAATCGGGAAAAATTCTGGACGAAACGTCGATAATAACCTTCCAAACCAATAAAAATACGTACCTCAATTATACTCGTAGGTTCTGGCCATTCTTTGATTTCCTTGGTATTAGAAGGATCAACAGAGATTCCATCTTTAGAGACAATATGGCCAAGAAAATAAATCTTCTAAAGCCAGAATTTACACTTCCTAAACTTCCCATATAATTCATGTCTTCTCAGAGCCTTTAGGATAATGCGCAAGTGATTTTCATGATATTCATATCTTTTGGAGTATACCAAGATATCATCAATAAATACCACAACAAATTCATCGAGATATTCCTTGAAAACTCTATTCATCAGATCAAGTAATACAGAGGGTGGATCAGTCAGTCCAAAAGGCATTCTTGTAAATTCATAATGCCCGTACCTGGTTCGAAATGCTGTCTTCCAAATGTGTTCCATCTTAATAAACAACTCATGGTATCCAGATCGAAGTTCAATCTTTGAAAAGTATTGAGCTCCATACAGTTGGTCAAATAAATCATCAATGTGAGGTAGGGGATACTTGTTCTTTATTGTTATAGCATTGATCTCCCTGTAGTCGATACATAACCTCATAGATCCATCTTTTTATTAACAAAAAGAATAGGGGATCCCCATGGAGAAACACTAGTGTGAATAAATACCTAATTACTCAATTCCTCTAGTTGTTTATTTAGTTCAACTAATTCTACAGTGGCCATTCTATAAGGGGTCTTCGATATAGGTCTTGATCCAGGAATTAAATCAATGGAAAACTCAACCTCTCGTTCTGGAGGATGTCCAGGTAAATCTTCCGGAAACACATCTACATATTCTTTCACAATAGGTACATCCTATATTTGAAAATTCCTTTCCTCACCCACTGTAATTTCATCCTCTTCCACCCCAATAATTGAATTTAGTTGAGATACTGGGGGTGGATCTAGATAAGAATTAGGTGATGATGATTCTGCTCTAAAGATAAGGTGTTCCTTATCATCATCATCAAAAATTGTAACATCCTTCTTCTTACAATAAATCTTCGCATCATGGTCTAAAATCCAGTCCATAACGAGGATTATATCAAACTCAATAATAGGTATGATGATGATATTAGCAGATAAAGAACATTTATGTGCTCTAATGGGGACTGATTCACAAAACTTTGTTGCAATGATACTTCCCTTAGGAGTTTTAACTGACAACTCCCTTGTTAAATCAAATTGGAAATATCTAATTTTCATAGAAAACTAGTAAGATATGAAACAATGTGATGACCCAGAATCAAATAATGCATTTTCTAAACTTGAGGAAACCATTAAATTACCTACCACCACATCTTTTGGAGCTTCTACCTCAACAGTAGTGATAGCATAATCTTTTCCTCGATCCCCTGGCCTTTTCTGATGTAAGTTCCCCTGACTCTTAGGACATTCATTTTCATAATGTCCCATATCCCTGTAATTGTAGCACTGAACATCAATAGCTTCCTTCTTCCCTTTGAAATCACGAGCTTGGTGGCCTTTTTCACCACACTTTTAGCAGACACACATTCCCTTCAAGCAAGTACCAGGGTGTTTCTTTCAACATTTACCACAGGATGGATATTCAACCATTCGCTTCTTACCCTTATTTCTATTCCCAGATTGATCAGCAGATCTCTTCTTCTCTTTCTTTTCTTTAAAGTCCTAATACTTTGAGAATTCTTTCTCTGTCTTGATAGCACATGAGACAATGTATTCATACGACGAGAAGGATTGTGAGACTAATGCTCGATGGAGAAATGGTTTTAACCCATCAAAGAAACGATCAATCTTACTTCTTGGGTTACATATATAATCTCCAGCATTCCTTGATATCCTTGTAAAGTTAGCCTCATACTTTGCGACATTCTCATCCTCCTTTTTTCTTAGACTCAGGAATTGCCTTTCCATATCTGCTCGATGGTCATGAGGAATGTATTTTTCTAAAAATAGATCTTTGAACTCCCTCCATTCCATATTTGATACTTCATCATCTTCCTTCATCTTTTGAATCAATGACCACCATTTATCAGCATCTCCAGTGAGGCGGTAAACTAGCATGATTACTTTTTCCCTTTCACTACTTCCCAAAGCCTGAAATATTTTCTCTGGGGAATTTATCCATTGCTCAGCTACTAAAGGATTTTTACTCCCATTGAACATTGCTGGTTTCTACCTCATGAAGCGATCTAACATTGATCCTCCACGTTGTGGATCAGGGTGCTCCATATGGGTAAGGTTATTATTCATAACCTGAGTGAGTTGTCCAAGTATGGTGATTAGTTGATCAGCACCATTTTCATCACCAGCTCCACTATAATTATCTTGAGTAGGAGGGAATTCCCTACACAGAGTGCGTGCATTGATACGGTTTCGATTTCTTCAACTAGGTGCCATTTCTAAACAATGGCATAAACTTGATCAGTTTATGAATCAAAATACATAATTCCATACTTATAAAACACTTAACATAAATTGAACTATTTATGGATATAATCCATTATCATAAAAATGTCTCCTTTGAGGAATTATATACTCATAAACCCTTCATAATGATTTGTGATGAAAATGAGATTTATCCTAAGCATATCCCTCGGGAGTGTCGTAACCAAGAGTGCAGCAAGGCCCATTTTCATGCACTAGTTCCTGTTCGAGTCTAGCTCAAAGCGGTGTTTTTGGGTTTTAACCCTAGGTACATATGTGCTAGAGCCACCTCTGCCTGCTCGTTTCCCGATAGGGATGTGTTGCTTGGAAAACTCACAAAATCTCTACAATACCAAAATTCTAGGAAGTTCTTCTATACTAATCCTCAAAGTCCATCTTAGGTCTATGTGCTCTAATCAGAGTTTATCTAAATCTAGCTTCCAAGGTTTGTAATAAACTTCCTCTGATACCAACTGTAACGCCCCGACTCCAGTTACCTAGAATCGGTGCCTTGTTACATAACATTGGAATGATCACAAGAAAGATCAACTATAGAAGGACCAATTAGTTTAGTAGCCTTGGAAACACTAGATATATTCATAAAGTTTTACATTAAATCATAAAAATGAAAACTACAACAATATAGTCTCCATAGCCTACACTCTTATCCCCTCATACTATCCCTGCAGGTCATTCATAATTTACTTCTTCACATCCTAGGAAAAATAAAACCTAGAAAAGGGGTGAGCTCAAAAGCCCAGTAAGGATAACAATATAGCAGAAACATTCATAAATAAGAATAAACATTTAAGGCAATGTATAACTAAAACAAAAGCCTTTTAAACTTTAACTTCAACATAGTATGGAAAAAATAAAATGAAATAATTCCATTTACTTATTCACATGGATATTCTACTAATAAAATAATCACATGCAATATCAATAACCACTTTCATAATGATGGATTGCATAATGCCAGAGTATCATAACCACATAGCCAATGTCTCGTGTCAAGACTAAAAATAAGATTTTTTCAAGGATTTGTTCCAAGAAACTATTTTGACTCATGAGATCTACTGCTGCATCGAGGAGCTATAGCGGGCTTCACCCGTCACTTATTAAGTCAAATTCATTCCCATATGAAAAGGTTAAAACATAAAAAAAACATTCGTATTAAAACTAGAATACGAAATGTAAATACTTCATCCATAAACCATGAATGGTATAAAAATAACACATCCACATTCAAACATATCACAAAACCTTCAATACAATATATAAGTTTTGTATCACAATAAATCAACTTCAAATAAGCGTAAAATCCATCAGAGGATGTTGACATAGATGAAATCAAAACTATTTGAGAGAAATATCCCTTTTTTTGAAATCATTTAAAAGTCACATAATTATAAAATACAACATTTACTTTGAAAATTTTCTAATAAGCTTGTAAGGGAAGATTTGATGATTCTATAATGGTGGAAAATAGATGCACCAGCCGTATATGTTAAAAAAACATTCTTACCTTAATTCTGTCGAAAAGGTTAAAAAGCACCTTGTTTGGATAACGACGGAAAGATTCCTTTATAAACCTCTTATAAAAAGTCAAACAAGGGTATAAATGACTTTAACCCATATTCTTGTAAATAGTAAAAATGTTTTTAAATACATTTTTATGAAACATGGATGTGGATGATAAAGAAATCCCAATATATTATTACGTATAAACAACCTCGGATAATGAAGAGATTGTGACATAAACCCTTACATTGTACTTTTAGTTGGTTGAGGGTAGGTTAACCTCCTGTATAACGGTGAAATAATTGTTATTAAATTATACAAGAATCATATACATTAATATGATATCATATATGATCTTTTAACATTGATTTGTTAATAATATCTTAGTATTATCGTTGTTTCGGGTGTTAACTTACTCATTTACTTTTATATGTTTTGTTACGTAAGTCATGTTTTTCATGGATAGGATGTATCTTAAACATATCTAGAATGATATCAGGTCCTTCGATACTATTATTAATCATCAAATGAGAATTACACTTGAATGGATACGATGGAGATTGAATCTCATCGCGTTCGTGGAGACGGTAGTCCGTACGTACGCACGAGAAACAATATCATTCTTTTGATATTAAAATAATATATAATTGGATGGTATATAATATATTCAGAATCATTATCATGTTATATTTATTATTTACATGAATTACACATCGTTATTATACCCATCCAAAAAATAATGTATTGAATACCAATTACACCACGACGTGGAGACGGTAAGTCGTACGTACGCACGTATGGTGACATGTTATTCAAAGGATGGGTAGAATACTGAATATGGTTGTACCATTTTTATAATAACATCATAGTATATATAAGATACTGGAGTTATTATTTTATAATGGTAATAACAAAGAAAGAAGAAGTGGAAGAATAAAGTAACATGAAAAAGTGTGGTGAAATCATTGCCTCTTCTTCGGGTTCTTCATTTTGATTTGATCAATAGGGATCCTTAGGTTGGATTTATGACTAAAGTAAGGCCTCAAGGATGAATTGATGGAAGTTTATAGAGTATTTTGGAAGAGTTTGGATGAGCCAAATGGATTTTAAGATGTGAATTAGTGAGAAGGAGTGCCCTTTTATAAGAGGGGTGAGGGGCAGCTTTGGAAAAGCTCGAAATATTGTTTTATAATAAATTCATATTCGGTTCCTAATGGTTCCAAAGTGGATTATTTAGAGGTTATGGTAGCGATGGGTCGAAAACCACTCAACCAATAGAATTTAGACAGTTTTGGGTCATTATATTAACCTTATCGTTTAGTTTTAACTCTTAGTTAATTAGTTTGACACTTACCATGTCACTTTTTATTTTTATGTTATATAGTTAATAAAATTACTATATACTGACAAGAGACCCCCAAGTGGTCCATTAATGATACACCGATCATGATATAAGTCTCTTGGCCGAACCTTAGATTTTTAGAAATTGAATATCAATTAATAATATAATATTTGTTTTAAAAACTCTTTTATGTCAATTTTGACACTATTTTGCAAATTGATTTTTTTGAAAATCATAACAGAATGAATACTTAGAAAAAATTTAATTAAATAATTCCTAACATTCCATATTAACCTATAAAATTAGTGTAATTCATCAAAAGTCTCAAATTATATTTATTGTGGTATTTATAATATAAATTATTTTAATTTTTCACTATTATGGTAATTACTGCATCATCAATGGGTCATAAATAAATTAACTTATTTAATGTCTAAAAATTATAAATAAAATACCATTATGTAGGAAATTTTTTTATCTTTCTATGGAATATTTAAAATAGAATTTATCTTATGTATAACCCTCTATTAAAAATTATTTAGTAAATAAACATTGATTTTAACTCTTTTAACTCTTCTTTGAATTAAATAATAATAAATGTCCTAATCTATTCCAAGTGGACCTAAATGATAATATTTTATTCCTAAGGTTGTTTTGGGTCGAGATACACTTGTCCAATAGAATTGGGACATGTTTTAGGGTAATATTAATATCATTTTTACCCTTAATTACCCTATTTACATTTAACCGTGCTAAATAAAAGTAAAAAAGTTACTATTCACCAAAAATTATTTTCATCTCAATAAACCACATTTTACTCTTTGATATTATCCGTGTCTCTCGGATTTTCGAAATTCCACTCACAGAAGCGGTAAAATTATGTTTTATGAAAAATTCAGTTTTTTTAACTACCACTTTATGGTTTCACTATTCATCAAAAAATGAAGTTTTTCAGAAAAATACGAAATATTCACCCTAGGCTAATTTCGATATTCCGAATCCAAAAATGAAGTCCATTTTAAAAAATAAAATTTATAAATTTTAAAAAGTGGGTATTACTATTCATAACGGCTAGTTTGACTGGTTGTGGTGTGTTAGAACTCGATGTTGCGTACAACACACGCTATTGCATTATTCAAAGAGAATCATATCGTAGAAGCTTGGAATGTTACATTCTCCCGTCCGTCAAATAATTTCATCCTAAAAATTTCTAGAATACTACCGCATGAAAAGACTCGGGTGGTTCTTCATCATAAGTTCCTCGGGTTCCCACATTGCCTCTTCCATCTTATGGTTTCTCCACAAGACTTTTACCAGACGAGTCATCCGGTTTCTTTGTACTTGTTCTCTCGTATCAAGAATCTTGATGGGCTCTTCGCAATAAGACAGATCGAGTTTCAGTTAAAATTCCCCATAGTTGAGTACATGCGTTGGGTTAGGCACGTATTTCCTCAACAGTGATATGTGGAACACATCGTGAACTTTGAAGAGACTCGGCGGCATTGCCAAATGGTATGCTACAGCCCCAATTCGTTCTAGAATTTTGAAAGATCCAATGTACCTGGGACTCAATTTTCCTTTCTTTCCAAAACGTATGAGTCCCTTCCATTGAGATACCTTTAGGAAAACATTATCCCTAAATTGAAATTCCAAATCCTTCCTTCAATTATCGGCATAGCTCTTCTTCCTACTTTGAGATGATTTGATATGGTTTTGGATTACCTTCACCTTTTCAATAGTTTCCTCCACCAGTTCAGGGCCTACAAGTTTTCTTTCACCAACGTCATCCCAACAGGTTGGTGTGCGACATCTCTTTCCGTATAACGCTTCATATGGTGCCATCTGATACTCAAATGGAAGCTATTATTATATGAAATTTCTACCAGAGGTAAATATTCATCCCACATACCCTGAAAGTCAAGTGAGAAGGATCTTAACATGTCTTCTAAGGTTTTAATGGTTCGTTCTGATTGCCTATCTGTTTGAGGGTGGTAGGAAGTGCTCAATTGAAGTTCAGTATCCAAGGATTTCTGAAGACCTTTCCAGAATCATGATGTAAAATGGGGATCACGATCAGAAAAAATCGATAGGGGTACTCCATGAAGTCTCACAACTTCATTAATATATAGTCTTACTAGACGTTCCAGTGGTAGATCTTCTCTTATAGCAAGAAAATGTGCTGACTTGGTAAGACGATCAACAATAACCCATATTGCATCGTTCCTTCTAGGATTCTTTGGTAGCCCCATGAAAAATCCCATCATGATATTATCCTATATCCACTCAGGTATGGTAAGAGGTTTCAATACTCCACCAGGTTGTTTCCTTCCAGCTTTCACTTGTTGACAAACCATACATCTTGACACAAAATCAGAAATCTCCCTCTTCATGTTGTCCCACCAGAAATGTTCCTTCAAATCTCTATACATTTTGGTGCTCCCATGGTGTATAGAGAAATTGGAACTATGAGCATCATCCAGCAATTCCCTTTTTATATCAGGTATATCGGGAACACAATTTCTCTTCCCAATTTTCAAAATTCCTTCTTCATACACAAAGTCTCTCAATCTCCCATCATTCATAGTTTTAATCTTCTTTTGAAATTATTCATCATCGGTTAGAGAACACTTAATCCTTTCTAGTAAATATGGTTTGGTAACCATTTGAAAAAGAATTGATGTTTCACCTTCCCTGATTATTCCCATGTCCATCTTCACTAGATCCATGAAAATTGGATCCCTTTCAATTCTCATTTTGTTTAAAACTCCATGGTATTTTCTGCTTAAAGCATCTACCACCTTGTTTTCTTTCCCCGGGTGGTAGTATATCGTACAATTATAATCCTTGAGTAATTCTAGCCATCTCCTTTGCCTCATGTTAAGTTCTTTTTGTGAGAAAATATACATCAAACTCTTGTGATCAGTATAAAACTCACATTTTTCACCATAGAGGTAGTGTCTCCATATCATCAAAGAAATGATCACTACTTCCAAATCGAGATCAGGAGTAGGATATTTTTGTTCGTGAATTTTCAATTGTCGTGATGCATAGGCAATAACCCTATCATTCGGCATAAGGACACAACCAAGTCCTTTCTTCGATGCATCAATATAAATAACGAACCCATCATTCCCCGATGGTAGAGTCAATGTAAGATAATTGACTAATCTTCGCTTCAGTTCTTTGACACATTCTTCACACTCTTTTTTCAAAACAAATTTAACCCCTTTACGTGTGAGCTTTATTAATGGGTTAGCCAATCGTGCAAAATTCTGGATGAAACGTCGATAATAACCTGCCAAACCAATAAAACTACGTACCTCAGTTATACTCATAGGTGTTGGCCATTCTTGGATTGCCTTGGTCTTAGAAGGATCAACAGAGATTCCATCTTTAGAGACAATATGTTCAAGAAACGAAATCTCCTGAAGACAAAATTCACACTTGCTAGACTTCCCATATAATTCATGTCTTCTCAGTGTCTTCAGGATAATGCGCATGTGATTTTCATGATCTTCGTAGATTTTGGAGTGTACCAAGATATTATCAATAAATACCACCACAAATGCATCGAGATATTCCTTGATAACTCTATTCATAAAATCCATGAATACAGAGGGTGAATTAGTCAATCCAAAAGGAATTCCTGTAAACTCGTAATGCCCGTACCTGGTTCGAAATACTGTCTTTGGAATGTCTTCCTTCTTCACACACATCTGAAGGTATCCAGATCGAAGGTCAATCTTTGAAAAGTATTGATCTCCATGCAGTTGGTCAAATAAATCATCAATGCGAGGTAGGGGATACTTTTTCTTTGTTGTTATAGCATTGATCTCCCTTCAGTCGATACATAACCTCATAGATCCATCTTTCTTTTAAACAAAAAGAACAGGGGCTCCCCATGGAGAAACACTAGGGTGAATAAATCCCTTATTACTCAATTCCTATAGGTGTTTCTTTAGTTCAACTAATTCTACAGTGTCCATTCTATAAGGGGTCTTCGATATAGGCCTTGATCCAGGAATTAAATCAATGGAAAACTCAACTTCTCAATCTGGATGATGTCCAGTTAAATCTTCTGGAAATAGATATAAATATTCTTTCACAATAGGTACATCCTCTATTTGAACATTCCTTTCCTCACCCACTGTAATTTCATCCTCTTCCTCCCCAATAATTGAATTTAGTTGAGCTACTGGGGGTGGATCTAAATAAGAATTAGGTGGTGACGATTCTGCTCTAAAGATAAGGTGTTCCTTATCATTATCATCAAAAATCGTAACCTCGTTCTTCTTACAATAAATCTTTGCATCATGGTATGAAAGACAGTCCATACCGATTATTATATCAAACTCAATCATAGGTATGATGATGATATCAACAGATAAAGAACAATTATGTGCTCTAATGGGGACTGATTCACAAAACTTTTTTGTAATGATACTTCCCTTAAGAGTTTTAACTGACAACTCCCTTGTTAAATCAAATTAGAAATATCTAATTTTCATAGAAAACTGGGAAGATGTGAAACAATGCGATGATCCAAAATCAAATAATGCATTTTCTAAACTTGAGGAAACCATTAAATTACCTGTCACCACGTCTTTCAGAGCTTCTACCTCAGTAGTAGTGATAGCATAATCTTGGCCATGATCCCTTGGCCTTTTCTTAGGTATGTTCCCCTGACTCTAAGACATTCATTTGCATAATGTCCCATCTCCCTGCAATTGTTGCACTGAACATCGGTTGCTTCCTTCTTCCCTTTGAAATCACGTGTTTGGTGGCCTTTTTCACCACACTTGTAACAGACACCCATTCCCTTCAAGCAAGTACCAGGGTGTTTCTTCCCACATTTACCACAGGATGGATATTTAACCTTTACCTTCAGCCCCTTATTTCCATTCCCAGATTGATCAGAAGATCTCTTCTTCTCTTTATTTTCTTTAAAGTCATAAGACTTTGAGAATTCTTTCTCTGTCTTGATAGCACTTG
This sequence comes from Viscum album, assembly GCA_963277665.1. Lineage (NCBI taxonomy): Eukaryota > Viridiplantae > Streptophyta > Magnoliopsida > Santalales > Viscaceae > Viscum > Viscum album. Next base: position 2,075,543,211 of record OY728143.1, on the reverse strand, counting down.
AGACAATGTCTTCATACGACGAGAAGGATTGTGAGACTAATGCTTGACGAAGAAATGGTTTTAACCCATCAAAGAAATGATCAATCTTACTTCTTGGGTTAAGTATATAATCTCCAGCATAACTTGCTATCCTTGTAAAGTAAGCCTCATACTTTGCGACATTCTCATCCTCCTTTTGTCTCAGACTCAGAAATTTCCTTTCCATATCTACTCGATGGTCACGAGGAAAGTATTTTTCTAAAAACAGATCTTTGAACTCCATCCATTCCATATTTGATACTTCATCATCTTCCTTCATGTTTTGAATCAATGACCACCATTGATCAGCATCTATTGTGAGGCGGTAAACTTCCATGATAAATTTTTCCCTTTCACTACTTCCCAAAGCCTGAAATATTATCTCTAGGGAATTTATCCATTGCTCGGCTACTAAGGGATTTGTACTCCCATTGAACATTGGTGGTTGCTGCCTCATGAAGCGATCTAACATTGATCCTCCACGCTATGGATCAGGGTGCTCCGTATGGGTAAGGTTATTATTCATAACCTGAGTGAGTTGTCCTAGTATGGTGATTAGTGATCAGCACCAGTTGCATCACCAGCTCCACTATAAATATCTTGAGCAGGAGGGAAATCACTACATGGAGTGCATGCATTGATACAGTTTCCATTTCTTCCACTAGGTGCAATTTCTAAACAATGGAATAGACTAGATCAGTTTATGAATCAAAATACATAATTCCATACTTATAAAACACTTAACATAAATTGAACTATTTATGGCTATAATCCATAATCCTAAAAATGTATACTTTGAGGAAGTATATACTCATAAACCCTTCATAATGATTTGTAAAGAAAATGGGAGTTATCTTAAACATATCCCCTGGGAGTGTCGTAACCAAGAGTGCAGCAAGGCCCGTTGTCGTGCACCAATTCTCGTTCGAGTCTAGCTCAAAGCAGTGTTTTCAGGTTTTTCCCCTAGGTACATATGTGCCAGAGCCGCCTCTACCTTCTCATATCCAGACAGGGATGCATTTCTCAGAAAACTCACAAAATCTCTACAATACCAAAATTCTAGGATGTTCTTCTATACTAATCCTCAAAGTCCATCTTAGGTCTATGTGCTCTAATCAAAGTTTATCTGAATCTAGCTTCCAAGGTTTGTACTAAACTTCCTCTGATACCAACTTTAACGCCCCGACCCCAGTTACCTAGAGTCGGTGCATTGTTACATAACATTGGCATGATCACAAGAAAGATCAACTCTCAAAAGACCGATTAGTTTAGTAACCTTGGAAATACTAGATATATTCACAAAGTATTACATTACATCATAAAAATGAAAACTACAACAACATAGTCTCCATAGTCTATTTTCTTATCCCCTCATACTATCCCTGCAGGTCATTCATAATTTACATATTCACATCCTGGGAAAAATAAAACACAGAAAAGGGGTGAGCTCAAATTCCCAGTATGGATTACAATATAGTGGAAACTTTCATAAATAAGAATAAACATTTAAGACAATGTATAACTAAAACAAAATCCTTTTAAACATTAACTTCAACATAGTATGGAAAAAATAAAATGAAATAATTCCATTTACTTATTCACATGGATATTCTACTAATCGAATAATCACATGCAATATCAATAACCACTTTCATAATGATGGAATGCATAATGCCAGACTATCATAACCACATAGCCAAGGCCTCGTGCCAAGACTACAAATAATATTTTGTCAAGGCCTTGTGCCAAGACACTATTTTCTCTCATGAGAACTACCGATGCATCGAGGAGCTATAGCAGGATCCACCCGTCACATATTAAGTCCAATGCATTCCCATATGAAAAGGTTTAAACATAACATAAACATTCCTATTAAAACTAGCATACGAAATGAAAATACTTCATCCATAAACCATGAATGGTATAAAAATAAAACATTCATAGTCAAACATATAACAAAACATTCAATACAATATAAAAGTTTTGTATCATAATAAATAAACTTCAAATAAGCATAAAATCCATCAAAGGATGTTGACATAGATGAAATCAAAACTATTTGAGAGAAATATCCCTTTTTTTGAAATCATTTAAAAGTCACATAATTATAAAATAAAACATTTACTTTGAAAATTTTCCTATAATATTGTAATGGAAGATTTGAAGATTTTATAATGGTGGAAAATAGCCACACCCGCCATATAAGTTAAAAAAACATTCTTACCTTAATTTTTTCGAAAAGGTTAAAAAGCACCTTGTTTGGAAAATGACAGAATGATTCCTTTATAAACCTCTTATAAAAAGTCAAACAAGGGTATAAATGACTTTAACCCATATTCTTGTAAATAGTAAAAATGTTTTTAAATACATTTTTAAGAAACATGGATGTGGATGATAAAGAAATCCCAGTAGATTATTACATATAAACAACCTTAGATAATGAAGAGATTGAGAAATAAACCCTTACCTTGTACTTTTCCTTGGTTGAGGGTAGGATAACCTCCTGTATAATGGTGAAATAATTTTTATTAAATTATACAAGAATCATATACATTAATATGATATCATATATGATCTTTTAACATTGATTTGTTAATAATATCTTATTATTATCATTGTTTCAGGTGTTAACTTATTGTTTTCTTTTATATGTTTCGTTACGTAAGTTGTGTTTTCATGGATAGGTTGTATCATAATCATATCCAGAATCATATCAATTCCTTAGATACTATTATTAATCGTCAAATGGGAATTAGACTTGAATGGATACGATGGAGAATGAATCTCATCGCGTTCGTGGAGACGGTAGTCCGTACGTACGCACGAGCAACAATATCATTCTTTTGATATGAAAATAATATATAATTGGATGGTATATCATATATACAGAATCATTATAATGTTATATTTATTATTTACATGAATTACACATCATTATTATACCCATCCAAATAATAATTTATTGAATACCAATTACACCAGGATGTGGAGACGGTAAGTCGTATGTACGCACGTATGGTGACATGTTATTCAAAGGATGTATATAATACTGAATATGGTTGTACCATATATATAATAACATCACAGTATATATAAGATACTGGATTTATTATTTTATAATGGTAATAAGAAAGAAAGAAGTAGTGAAAGAAGAAAGTAACTTGAAAATGGTTGGTGAAATCATTACCTCTTCTCGGGTTCTTCCTTTTGATTTGATCAAAAGGGCTCCTTAGGATGGCTTTCTGACTAACGTAAGGACTCTAGGATGAATTTAGGTAAGTTTAGAGAGTATTTGGGATGATTTTTGCCGATACAAATGGCTTTGAAGGTGTGAATTAGTGAGAAGGGGGAGTGCCCTTTTATAAGAGGGGCGAGGGGAACCTTTGGAAAAGCTAAAAAAATTATTTTATAATAAATTACTATTTGGTTATAATGGCTCCAAAGTGGATTATTTAAAGTTTAAGGTGGTTTTGGGTAGAAAACCACTCAACCAATAGAATATTTATAGTTTTCGGTCATTATATTAATCTTGTCGTTTAGTTTTAACTCTTACTTAATTAGTTTGACACTTACCATGTCACTTTTTATTTTTATATTATATAGTTAATAGACATACTATATACATCCAAGAGAACCCCAAGGGGTCCATTAATGATACACCTATCACGATATAAGTCTCTTGGCAGAACCTCATATTTTTAGGAATTTAATATCAATTAATAATATAATATTTTTTTTAAAAACTCTTTTATGTCAATTTTGATACTATTCAGAAAATTAATTTTTGTGAAAATCATAACAGAATTATTACTTAGAAAAAAGTTAATTAAATAATTCCTAACATGCCATATTAACCTATAAAAATAGTTTAATTCATAAAAAGTCTCAAATTATATTTATTGTGGTATTTATAATATCAATTATTTTAATTGTTCACTATTATGGTAATTACTGCATCATCAATGGGTCATAAATAAATTGCATTATTTAATGTCGAAAAATTATAAATAAAATACCATTATGTAGTAAATCTTTTTAAATTTCTAATGAATATTTAAAATCGAATTTATCTTATGTATAACTCTATATTAAAAATTATTTATTAAATAAACATTGATTTTAACTCTTTTAACTCTTCTTTGAATTAAATAATAATAAATGTCCTAATCTAATCCAAGTGAACCTAAATGATAATATTTTATTCCTAAGGTTGTTTTTGGTAGAGATAAACTTGTCCAATAGAATTAGGACATGTGTTAGGGTAATATTAATATCATTTTTACCCTTAATTACCCTATTTACTTTTAACCGTGGTAAAAAAAAGTAAAAAGTTACTATTCACCAAAAATTATTTTCATCTCAATGAACCAAATTTTACTCCTTGATATTAACCTTGTCTCCTGGATTTTCAAAATTCCACTCACAGAAGCAATAAAATTATGTTTTATAAAAAATTCAGTTTTTTTAACTACCACTTAGTGGTTTCACTATTCATCAAAAAATAAAGTTTTTCAGAAAAATACCAAAAATTCAACCTAGGCCAATTTCGATATTCCGAATCCAAAAATGAAGTCCATTTTGAAAAATAAAATTTATAAATTGAAAAAAGTGGGTATTATTATTCATAACGGCTTGTTTGATTGGTTGTGGTGTGTTAGAACTCGATGTTCCGTACAACACATACTATTGCATTATTCAAAGAGAAGCGTACCGTAGAAGCTTCGAGTGTTACATTCTACCATCCATTAAATAATTTGGTCCTCAAAATTTCTAGAATACTAACGCATGAAATGACTCGGGTGGTTCTTCATTATAAGTTCCTTGGGTTCCCACGTTGCCTCTTCCATCTTATGGTTTCTCCACAAGACTTTTACCAGACGATTCGTCCGGTTTCTCAATACTTGTTCTCTTGTATTAAGAATATTGACGAGCTCTTCGCAATAAGACAGATTTGGTTCCAGTTTTAATTCCTCATAGGTGAGTACATGCGTTGGTTCATGCATGTATTTCCTCAACAGTGATACATGGAACACATCGTGAACTTTGGAGAGACTTGGCAGCATTTCCAAACGGTAAGCTACAACCCCAATTCGTTCTAGAATTTCGAAAGGTCCGATGTACCTGGGACTCAAATTACCTTTCTTACCAAAACGTATGATGCCCTTCCATGGAGATACCTTCAGGAAAACAAGATCACTGACTTGAAATTCAAAATCCTTCATTCGATTGTCGGCATAGATCTTCTGCCTACTTTGAGCTGCTTTGATATGGTTTTGGATTACCTTCACCTTTTCCGTTGTTTCCTCCACCAGTTCTGGGCCTACAAGTTTTCTTTCACCAACGTCATCCCAACAGTTTGGTGTGAGACATCTCTTTCTATATAACGCTTCATATGGTGACATCTGAATACTCTAATGGAAGCTATTGTTATAGGAAAATTCTACCATAGGTAAATATTGATCCCACATACCCTGAAAGTCAAGTGAGCAGGATCTCAACATATCTTCTAAGGTTTGAATAGTTTGTTCTAATTGTCCATCTGTTTGAGGGTGGTAGGCAGTTCTCAAATGAAGTTCAGTATCCAAGGATTTATAAAGAATTTTCCAAAATCATGAAGTAAAATGTGGATCACGATCAGAAACAATCGATAGGGGTACTCCATGAAGTCTCACAACATCATCAATATATCGTCGTAATAGACGTTCTAGTGGTAGATATTCTCTTAAAGCAAGAAAATGTGCTGAATTGGAAAGACGATCAACAATAACCCATATTGCATCGTTCCTTCTAGGAGTCTTTGGTAGTCCCATGACAAAGTCCATCATGATATTATCCCATTTCAACTCAGGTATGGGAAGAGGTTGCAATACTCCACCAAGATGTTGCCTTCCAGCTTTCACTTGTTGAAAAACCATACATCTTGACACAAAATCAGCAATCTCCCTCTTCATGTTGTCCCGCCAAAAATGTTCCTTCAAATCTCTATACATTTTGGTGCTCCCGGGGTGTATAGAGAAATTGGAACTATGAGACTCATACAGCAATTCCCTTTTTAGATCAGGTATATCGGGAACACAAAGTCTCTTCCCAAATTTCAAAATTCCTTCTTCATACACAAAGTCTCTCAATCTCCCATCATTCACAGCATTAATCTTCTTTTGAAATTATTCATCATTGGTTTGAGAACTCTTAATACGTTCTATTAAAGATGGTTTGGCAACCATTTGAAAAAGCATTGATATTTCACCTTCCCTAGTTATTCCCATGTCCATCTTCACTAGATCCATGAAAATTGGATCCCTTTCAATTCTCATATTGTTCAAAACTCCATGGTATTTTCTACTCAAAGCATCTGCCAACTTGTTTGATTTCCCCGGGTGGTATTGTATCATATAATCATAATCCTTGAGTAATTCAACCCATCTCCTTTTCCTCATGTTATGTTCTTTTTGTGAGAAAATATACTTCAAACTCTTGTGATCAGTATAAATCTCACATTTTTCACCATAGAGGTAGTGCCTCCATATCTTCAAAGCAAAAATCACTGCTTCCAACTCAAGACCATGAGTAGGATAGTTTTGTTCATGAATTTTCAACTGTCCTTATGCATATACAATAACCCTATCGTTCTGCATAAGGACACAACCAAGTCCTTTCTTCGATGCATCACTATAAATAACGAACCCATCATTCCCCGATGGTATAGTCAATATAGGAGAATTGACTAATCTTCTCTTCAGTTCTTCGAAACATTTTTCACAATATTTTGTCCAAACAAATTTAAACCCTTTACGTGTGAGCTTTGTTAATGGGTTAGCCAATTGGGAAAAATTCTGGACGAAACGTCGATAATAACCGGCCAAACCAATAAAACTACATACCTCAGTTATACTCGTAGGTTCTTTCCATTCTTGGATTTCCTCGGTCTTAGAAGGATCAACAGAGATTCCATCTTTAGAGACAATATGGCCAAGAAAAGAAATCTCCTAAAGACAGAATTCACACTGGCTAAAATTCCCATATAATTCATGTCTTCTCAGAGTCTTTAAGATAATGCGCAAGTGATTTTCATGATCTTCGTAGATTTTGGAGTATACCAAGATATCATCAATAAATACCACCACAAATTCATCGAGATATTCCTTGAAAACTATATTCATCAGACCCATGAATACAGAGGGTGCATTAGTCAATCCAAAAGGCATTCCTGTAAACTCGTAATGCCCGTACCAGGTTCGAAATGCTGTCTTCGGAATGTATTCCTTCTTCACACACAACTGATGGTATCCAGATCGAAGGTCAATCTTTGAAAAGGATTGAGCTCCATAAATTTGGTCAAATAAATCATCAATGCGAGGTAGGGGATACTTGTTATTTATTGTTATAGCATTGATCTCCCTGCTGTCGATACATAACCTCATAGATCCATCTTTCTTTTTAACAAAAAGAACAGGGGATCCCCCTGGAGAAACACTAGGGTGAATAAATCCCTTATTACTCAATTCCTCTAGTTGTTTCTTTAGTTCAACTAATTCTACAGTGGCCATTCTATAAGGGGTATTCGATATAGGCCTTGATCCAGAAATTAAATCAATGGAAAACTCAACCTCTTGTTCTGGAGGATGTCCAGGTAAATCTTCCAGAAACACATCTACATATTCTTTCATAATAGGTACATCCTCTATTTGAAAATTCCTTCCCTCACCCACTGTAATTTCATCCTCTTCCTTCCCAATAATTGAATTTAGTTGAGATAATGTGGTTGGATCTAGATAAGAATTAGGTGGTGATGATTTATCTCTAAAGATAATGTGTTCCTTATCATCATCATCAAAAATCATAACCTCCTTATTCTTACAATAAATCTTCGCATCATGGTCCGAAATGCAGTCCATACCAAGGATTATATCAAACTCAATCATAGGTATGACGATGAGATCAGGAGATAAAGAACATTTATGTGCTCTATTGGGGACTGATTCACAAAACGTTGTTGCAATGATACTTCCCTTAGGAGTTTTAACTGAAAACTCCCTTGTTAAATCAAATTGGAAATATCTAATTTTCTTAGAAAACTGGTAAGATATGAAACAATGCGATGATCCAGAATCAAATAAATCATTTTCTAAACTTGAGGAAACCATTAAATTACATGCCACCACGTCTTTCGGAGTTTTTACCTCAACAGTAGTGATAGCATAATATTGGCCTTGATCCCTTGGCCTTTTCTGATGTAAGTTCCCCTGACACTTAGGACATTCATTTTCATAATGTCCCATCTCCCTGCAATTTTAGCACTGAACATCGGTAGCTTCCTTCTTCCCTTTTCAATCACGAGCTTGGTGGCCTTTTTCACCACACTTGTAACAGACACCCATTCCCTTCAAGAAAGTACTAGGGTGTTTCTTCCCACATTTACTACAAGATGGATATTCAACCTTTCACTTATTCCACTTATTTCCATTCCCAGATTGATCAGCAGATCTCTTCTTCTCTTTCTTTGCTTTAAAGTCATAAGACTTTGAGAATTATTTCTCTATCTTGATAGCACATGAGACAATGTCTTCATACGAAGAGAAGGATTGTGAGACTAATGCTCGAAAGAGAAATGGTTTTAACCCATCAAAGAAAATGATCAATCTTACTTCTTGGGTTGGGTATATAATCTTCAACATACCTTGCTAACCTTGTAAAGTTAGCCTCATACTTACCGACATTCTCATCCTCCTTTTGTCTCAGACTCAGAAATTTCCTTTCTATATCTGCTCGATGGTCACGAGGAAAGTATTTTTCTAAAAAAATATCTTTGAACTCCCTCCATTCCATATTTGATACTTCATCATCTTCCTTCATGTTTTGAATCAATGACCACCATTTATCAGCATCTCCAGTGAGGCGGTAAACTGGCATGATAACTTTTTCCCTTTCACTACTTCCCAAAGCCTGAAATATTTTCTATAGGGAATTTATACATTACTCCACTACTAAGAGATTTTTACTCCCATTGAACGTTGGTGGTTTCTACCTCATGAAGCAATCTAACATTGATCCTCCACATTGTGGATCGGGGTGCTCTATACGGGTAAGGTTATTATTCATAACCTGAGTGAGTTGTCCCAGTACGGTGATTAGTTGATCGGCACTAGTTGCATCACCAGCTCCACTATAATTATCTTGAGCAGGAGGGAAATCCCTACATGGAGTGTGTGCATTGATACGGTTTCCATTTCTTCCACTAGGCTCCATTTCTAAATAATGGCATAAACTAGATCAGTTTATGAATTAAAATACATAATTCCATACTTATAAAACACTTAACATAAATTGAACTATTTATGAATATAATCCATAATCCTAAAAATGTCTCCTTTGAGGAAGTATATACTCATAAACCCTTCATAATTATTTTTAATGAAAATGAGAGTTATCCTAAGCATATCCCCCGGGAGTGTCGTAACCAAGAGTGCAGCAAGGCCCGTTGTCGTGCACCAGTTCCCGTTCGAGTCTAGCTCAAAGCGGTGTTTTCGGTTTTTACCCCTAGGTACATTTGTGCCAGAGCCACCTCTACCTGCTCGTATCCAGACAGGGATGTATTGCTCAGAAAACTCACAAAATCTCTACAATACCAAAATTCTTGAAGTTCTTCTATACTAATCCTCAACGTCCATCATAGGTCTATGTGCTCTAATCAGAGTTTATCTAAATCTAGCTTCCAAGGTTTGTAATAAACATCCTCTGATACGAACTGTAACGGCCCGACCCCAGTTACCTAGAGTCGGTGCATTGTTACATAACACTGTCATGATCACAAGAAAGATCAACTCTCGAAAGACCGATTAGTTTAGTAGCCTTGGAAACACTAGATATATTCATAATGTTTTACATTACATAATAAAAATGAAAACTACAACAACATAGTCTCCATAGCCTACACTCTTATCCCCTCATACTATCCCTGCAGGTCATTCATAATTTACTTCTTCACATCCTGAGAAAAATAAAACATAGAAAAGGGGTGAGCTCAAATGCCCAGTAAGGATAACAATATAGCAGAAACATTCATAAATAAGAATAAACATTTAAGGAAATGTATAAATAAAACAAAATCCTTTTAAACTTTAACTTCAACATAGTATGTAAAAAAATAAAATTAAATAATTCCATTTACTTATTCCCATGGATATTCTACTAACCGAATTATCACATGCAATATCAATAACCACTTTCATAATGATAGAATGCATAATGCCTGACTATCATAACCACATAGCCAAGGCCTCGTGCCAAGACTAAAAATAATATTTTGTCAAGGCCTTATTCCAAGACACTATTTTGTCTCATGAGACCTACCGCTGCATCGAGGAGCTATAGCGAGCTCCACCCGTCACATATTAAGTCCAATGCATACCCATATGAAAAGGTTTAAACATATCAAAAACATTCGTATTAAAACTAGAATACGAAATGTAAATACCTCATCCATAAACCATGAATGGTATAAAAATAACACATCCACAATCAAACATATCACAAAACCTTCAATACAATATAGAAGTTTTGTATCATAATAAATCAGCTTCAAATAAGCATAAAATTCATCAGAGGATGTTGACATAGATGAAATCAAAACTATTTGAGAGAAATATCCCTTTCTTTTAAATCATTTAAAAGTCACATAATTCTAAAATAAAACATTTACTTTGAAATTTTTCTTATAAGATTGTAAGGGAAGCTTTGATGATTTTATAACGGCGGAAAATAGCCGCACCCGCCGTATAAGTTAAAAAAACATTCATACCTTAATTCTATCGAAAAGGATAAAAACCACCTTGTTTGGAAAACGACGGAAAGATTCCTTTTTAAAAATCTTATAAAAATTAAAACAAGGGTATAAATGACTTTAACCCATATTATTGTAAATATTAAAAAAAAAATACATTTTTAAGAAACATGGATGTGGATTATAAAGAAATCCCAGTAGATTATTATGTATAAACAACCTCGGATAATGGAGAGATTGCAAAATAATCCCTTAGCTTGTACTTTTCCTTGGTTTAGGGTAGGTTAACCTCCTGTATAATGGTGAAATAATTTTTATTAAATTATAAAATAATCATATACATTAATATGATATCATATATGATCTTTTAACATTGATTTGTTAATAATATCTTAGTATTATCGTTGTTTCAGGTGTTAACTTACTCATTTTCTTTTATATGTTTTGTTACATAAGCCATGTTTGTCATGGATAGGTTGTATCATAATCATATCCATAATGATATCAAGTCCATCGATACTATTAATAATTATCAAATGATAATTACACTTGAATGGATACGATGGAGAATGAATCTCATCACGTTCGTGGAGACGGTAGTCCGTACGTACGCTCGAGCGAAAATATCATTCTTTGGATATTAAAATAATATATAATTGGAAGGTATATCATATATACAGAATCATTATCATGTTATATTTGTTATTTACATGAATTACACATCATTATTATAGCCATCCAAATAATAATGTATTGAATACCAATTACACCACGACGTGGAGACGGTAAGCCGTACGTACGCACGTATGGTGACATGTTATTCAAATGATGGATAGAATACTGAATGTGGTTGTACTGTTTTTATAATAACATCACAGTATATATAAGATACTGGAGTTATTATTTTAGAATGGTAATAACAAAGAAATAAGAAGTGGAAGAAGAAAATAACTTGAAAAAGGGTGGTGAAATCATTACCTCTTATTCAGGTTCTTCCTTTTGATTTGATCAAAAGGGATCCATAGGATGGCTTTCTGACTAAAGTAAGAACTCCAGGATAAAGTTAGAGAAGTTTATAGAGTATTTGGGCAGATTTTGGCCGATCCAAATGGATTTTAAGGTGTTAATTAGTGAGAAGGGGGAGTTCCCTTTTATAAAAGGGGTGAGGGGAACCTTTGGAAAATCTAGAAATATTATTTTATAATAAATTTATATTTGGTTTATAATGGCTACAAAGTGGATTATTTGAAATTTAAGGTGGGGATGGGTCGAAAACCACTCAACTAATATAATTTAGGCATTTTTGGGTCATTATATTAACCTTATCATTTAGTTTTAACTCTTAGTTAATTAGTTTGACACTTACCATGTCACTTTTTATTTTTATATTATATAGTTAATAAACATACTATATAATGCCAAGAGACCCCCAAGTGGTCCATTAATGAAACACCTATCATGATATAAGTCTCTTTGCCGATCCTTAGATTTTTAGGAATTGAATATCAATTAATAATATAATATTTGTTTTAAAAACTCTTTTATGTCAATTTTGACACTATTTTGAAAATTGATTTTTGTGAAAATCATAACAGAATGATTACTTAGAAAAACGTTAATTAAATAATTCCTAACATGCCATATTAACCTATAAAATTAGTGTAATTCATAAAAATTCTCAAATTATATTTATTGGGGTATTTATAATATCAATTATTTTAAATTTTCACAATTATGGTAATTACTGCATCATCAATGGTTCATAAATAAATTAAATTATCTAAGGTCTAAAAATTATAAATAAAATACCATTATGTAGTAAATCTTTTTAGATTTCTAATGAATATTTACAATCTAATTTATCTTATGTATAACCCTATATTTAAAATTATTTAGTAAATAAAATTTGATTTTAACTCTTTTAACTCTTCTTTGAATTAAATAATAATAAATGTCCTAATCTAATCCAAGTGGACCTAAATGATAATATTTTATTCCAAAGGTTGGTTTTGGTCGAGATACACCTGTAAAATAGAATTAGGACATGTTTTAGGGTAATATTAATATCATTTTTACCCTTAATTACCCTATTTACTTTTAACTGTGGTAAATAAAAGTAAAAAGTTACTATTCACCAAAAATTATTTTCATTTCAATGAACCACATTTTAATCCTTGATATTAACCGTGTCTCTCGGATTTTTGAAATTCTACTCACAGAAGCTGTAAAATTAAGTTTTATGAAAAATTCAGTTTTTTTAACCACCACTTAGTGGTTTCACTATTCATCAAAAAAATGAAGTTTTTCAAAAAAATACCAAAAATTCACCGTAGACTAATTTCGATATTCCGAATCCAAAAATGAAGTCCATTTTGAAAAATAAAATTTATAAATTTCAAAAAGTGGGTATTACTATTCATAATGGCTAGTTTGATTGGTTGTGGTGTGTTAGAACTCAATGTTGCGTACAACACACGCTATTGAATTATTCAAAGAGAAGCATACCGTAGAAGCTTGGGGTGTTATATTCTCCCCTCCTTCAAGTAATTTCGTCGTCGAAATTTCTAGAACACTACCACATGAAATGACTCAGGTGGTTCTTCATCATAAGTTCCTTGAGTTCCCATGTTGCCTCTTCCATCTTATGGTTTTTCCACAAGACTTTTACCAGACGAGTCGTTCGGTTTCTCAGTACTTGTTTCCTCGTATGAAGCATCTTGACAGGCTCTTCGTAATAAGACAGATCGGGTTCCTGTTCTAATTCCTCATAGGTGAGTACATGCGTTGGGTTAGGAATGTATATCCTCAACAGTTATACGTGGAACACATCGTGAACTTTGGAGAGACTTGGCGGCATTGCCAAATGGTAAGCTACAGCCCCAATTCGTTCTAGAATTTTGAAAGGTCCTATGTACCTGGGACTCAATTTACCTTTCTTGCCAAAACGTATGACTCCCTTCAATGGAGATACCTTCAGGAAAACATGATCACTGACTTGAAATTCCAAATCCTTCCTTCAATTGTCGGCATAGCTCTTCTGCCTACTTTGAGATGATTTGATATGGTTTTGGATTACCTTCACATTTTCCATCGTTTCCTCCACCAGTTCTGGGCCTACAAGTTTTCTTTCACCAACGTCATCCCAACAGGTTGGTGTGAGACATCTCTTTCTGTATAACGCTTCATATGGTGCCATCTGAATACTCGATTGGAAGCTATTATTATATGAAAATTCCACCAGATGTAAATATTGATCCCACATACCCTGAAAGTCAAGTGCACAAGATCTTAACATGCCTTCTAAGGTTTAAATAGTTCATTTTGATTTTCCATCTGTTTGAGGATGGTAGGCAGTGCTCAAAGGAAGTTCAGTATCCAAGGATTTCTGAAGACTTTTCCAGAATTTTGATGTAAAACGGGGATCACGATCAGAAACAATCGATAAGGGTACTCCATTAAGTCTCACAACTTCATCAATATATAGTATTTCTAGACGTTCCAGTGGTAGATCTTCTCTTGTAGCATGAAAATGTGATGACTTGGTAAGACGATCAATAATAACCCATATTGCATCATTCCTTCTAGGATTCTTTGGTAGTCCCATGAAAAATTCCATCCTGATATTATCCCATTTCCACTCAGGTATGGGAAGAGGTTGCAATACTCCACCAGGCTGTTGCCTTCCAGGTTTCACTTGTTGACAAACCATACATCCTGACACAAAATCATCAATCTCCCTCTTCATGTTGTCTGACCAAATATGTTCCTTCAAATCTCTATACATTTTGGTGCTCCTATGGTGTAAAGAGAAATTGGAACTATGAGCATCATCCAACAACTCTTTTTTTAGATCAGGTATATCGGGAACACAATGTCTCTTCGCAAATTTCAAAATTCCTTCTTCATACACAAAGTCTCTCAATCTCCCATCATTCATAGCTTTAATCTTCTTTTGAAATTATTCATCATCGGTCTGAGAACTCTTAATCCTTTCTAGTAAAGGTGGTTTGGAAACCATTTGAAAAAGCATTGATGTTTCACCTTCCCTAGTTATTCCCATGTCCATCTTCACTAGATCCATGAAAATTGGATCCCTTTCAATTCTCATGTTGTTCAAAACTCCATGGTCTTTTCTGCTCAAAGCATATGCCACCTTGTTTTCTTTCCCCGAGTGGTAGTGTATCGTACAATTATAATCCTTGAGTAATTCAAGCCATCTCCTTTGCCTCATGTTAAGTTCTTTTTGTAAGAAACTATACTTCAAACTCTTGTGATCAGTATAAATCTCACATTTTTCACCATAGAGGTAGTTCCTCTATATCTTCAAAGAAAAGATCACTACTACCAACTCAAGATCATGAGAAGGATAGTTTTGTTCATTAATTTTAAATTGTCGTGATGCATAGGCAATAACCCTATCGTTCTGCATAAGGACACAACCAAGTACTTTCTTCGATGTGTCACTATAAATAACGAAAACATCATTCCCCGATGGTAGAGTCAATATAAGAGCATTGACTAATCTTCTCTTCAGTTCTTCGAAACATTCTTCACACTCTTTTGTCCAAAACAATTTAACCCCTTTACGTGTGAGCATTGTGAATGGGTTAGCCAATCGGGCAAAATTCTGGACGAAAAGTCGATAATAACCTACCAAACCAATAAAACTACGTACCTCAGTTATACTCGTAGGTGCTGGCCATTCTTGGATTTCCTTGGTCTTAGAAGGATCAACAGAGATTCCATCTTTAGTGACAATATGGCCAAGAAACAAAATCTCTTGAAGCCAGAATTCACACTTTCTAAACTTCCCATATAATTCATGTCTTCTCAGAGTCTTCAGGATAATGCGCAAGTGATTTTCATGATCTTCGTAGCTTTTGTAGTATTCCATGATATCATCTATAAATACCACCACAAATTCATCGATATATTCCTTGAAAAATATATTCATCAGATCCATGAATACAGAGGGTGCATTACTCAATCCAAAATGCATTCCTGTAAACTCGTAACACTCGTACCTGGTTCGAAATGCTGTCTTCAGAATGTCTTCCTTCTTCACACAAAACTGATGGTATCCAGATCGAAGTTCAATCTTTGAAAAGTATTGAGATCTATCCAGTTGGTCAAATAAATCATCAATGCGAGGTAGGGGATACTTGTTCTTTATTGTTATAACATTGATCTCTGTGTAGTCGATACATAACCTTATAGATCCATATATCTTTTTAACAAAAAGATCAGGGGCTCCCCATTGAGAGACACTAGGGTGAATAAATCCCTTATTTCTAAATTCCTCTAGTTGTTTCTTTAGTTCAAATAATTCTACAGTGGCCATTCTATAAGGGGTCTTCGATATAGTCCTTGATCCAAGAATTAAATCAATGGAAAACTCAACTTCTCGTTCTGGAGGATGTCCAGGTAAATCTTCCGGAAACACCTCTAAATATTCTTTCACAATAGGTACATCATCTATTTGAACAATCCTTTCCTCACCCACTGTAATTTCATTCTCTTCCTCCCAAATAATTTAATTTTGTTGAGCTATTGGGGTGGATCTAGATAAGAATTAGGTGGTGACGATTATGCTCTAAAGATAAGGTGTTCCTTATCATCATAATCAAAAATCATAACCTCCTTCTTCTTATAATAAATATTTGCATCATGGTCCGAAAGCCAGTCCATAGCGAGGATTATATCAAACTCAGTCATAGGTATGACGATGAGATCAGCTGATAAAGAACATTTATGTGCTCTAATGGGGACTGATTCACAAAACTTTTTTGCAATGATACTGCCCTTAAGAGTTTTAAATGACAACTCCCTTGTTAAATAAAATTGGAAATATCTAGTTTTCATAGCAAACTGGGAAGATATTAAACAATGCGATGATCCAGAATCAAATAATGCATTTTCTAAACTTGAGGAAACCATTAAATTACCTGCCACCAAGTCTTTCAGAGCTTCTACCTCAGTAGTAGTGATATCATAAGATTTGCACTGATCCCTTGGCATTTTCTGAGGTATGTTCCCCTGGCGCTTAGGAAATTCATTTGCATAATGTCCCATCTCCCTGAAATTATAGCACTGAATATCGGTATCTTCCTTCTTCTCTTTGCAATCACGAGCTTGGTGGCATTTTTCACCACACTTGTAACAGACACTCATTCCCTTCAAGCAAGTACCAGGGTGTTTCTTCCCACATTTACCATAGGATGGATATTCAACCTTTACCTTCTTCCCCTTATTTCCATTCCCAGATTGATCAGCATATCTCTTCTTCTCTTGCTTTGCTTTAAAGTCATAAGACTTTGAGAATTATTTCTCTGTCCTGATAGCACATGAGAAAATGTCTCCATACGACGAGAAGGATTGTGAGACTAATTCTCGACAAAGAAATGGTTTTAACCCATCAAAGAAATGATCAATCTTACTTCTTGGGTTTCGTATATAATCTCTAGCATACCTTTCTAACCTGTAATGTTAGCCTCATAATTTGCGACATTCTCATCCACCTTTTGTCTCAGACTCAGAAATTGCCTTTCCATATCTACTCGATGGTCACGAGGAAAGTATTTTTCTAAAAACAGATCTTTGAACTCCTTCCATTCCATATTTGATACTTCATCATCTTCCATCATGTTTTGAATCAATGACCACCATTGATCAGCATCTCCAGTGAAGAGGTAAACTGCCATGATAACTTTTTCCCTTTCACTACTTCCCAAAGCCTGAAATATTTTCTCTAGGGAATTTATCCATTTCTCAACTACTAAGGGATTTGTACTCCCATTGAACGTTGGTGGTTGCTGCCTCATGAAGCGATCTAACATTGATCATCCATGTTGTGGATCAGGGTGCTCTATACGGGTAAGGTTATTATTCATAACCTGAGTGAGTTTTCCTAGTATGGTGATTAGTTGATCAGCACCAGTTGCATCACCAGCTCCTCAATAATTATCTTGAGAAGGAGGGAAATCCCTACATGGAGTGTGTCCATTGATATGGTTTCCATTTCTTCCACTAGGTTCCATTTATAAACAATGGAATAAACTAGATCAGTTTATGAATCAAGATACATAATTTCATACTTATAAAACACTTAACATAAATTGAACTATTTATGGATATAATCTATATTCATAAAAATGTCTCCTTTGAGGAAGTATATACTCATAAACCCTTCATAACGATTTGTAATGAAAATGAGAGTTATCCTAAGAATATCCCCCAGGAGTGTCGTAACCAAGAGTGCAGCAAGGCCCATTGTCGTGCACTAGTTCCCGTTTGATTCTAGCTCAAAGCAGTGTTTTCAGGTTTTACCCCTAGGTACAAATGTGCCAGAGTTGCCTCTACCTGCTCGTATCCAGACAGGGATATATTTCTTGGAAAACTCAAAAAATCTCTACAATACCAAAATTCTAGGAAGTTCTTCTATACTAATCCTCAAAGTCCATCTTTGGTATATGTGCTCTAATCAGAGTTTATCTAAATCTAGCTTCCAAAGTTTGTACTAAACTTCCTCTGATACAAACTGTAATGCCCCGACCCTAGTTACCTAGAGTTGGTGCATTGTCACATAACATTGGCATGATCACAATACAGATCAACTCTCGAAAGACCGATTAGTTTAGTAGCCTTGGAAACACTAGATATATTCATAAAGTTTTACATTACATCATAAAAATGAAAACTACAACAACATAGTCTCCATAGTCTACACTCTTATCCCCTCATACTATCCCTACAGGTCATTCATAATTTACTTCTTCACATCCTGGGAAAAATAAAACATAGAAAAGGGGTGAGCTCAAATGCCCTATAAGGATAACAATATAGCAGAAACTTTCATAAATAAAAATAAACATTTAAGGAAATGTATAACTAAAAAAAAGCCTTTTAAACATTAAATTAATCATAGTATGGACAAAATAAAATGAAATAATGTCATTTACTTATTCACATGGATATTCTACTAATCGAATAATCACATTCAACATCAATAACCACTTTCATAATGATGTAATGCATAATGCCAGACTATCATGGCCACATAGCCAAGGCCTCGTGCCAAGACTACAAATAATATTTTGTCAAGGCCTTGTAAAAAGACACTGGGTTGTCTCCTGAGACTTACCGATGCATCGAGGAGCTATTGGGGGCTCCACCCATCACATATTAAGTCCAATGCATTCCCATATGAAAAAGTTTAAACATAACATAAAAATTCGTATTAAAACTAGCATACGAAATCTAAATACTTCATCCATAACCCATGAATTGTATAAAAATAACACATCCACAGTCAAACATATCACAAAAAACTCAATACAATATATAAGTTTTGTATCATAATAAATCAACTTCAAATAAGCGTAAAATCCATCAATGGATTTTGACATAGATGAAATCAAAAGTATTTGAGAGAAATATCCCTTTTTTTAATTCATTTAAAAGTTACATAATTATAAAATAAAACATTTAATTTGAAAATTTTCTTATAATATTGTAATGGAGGCTTTGAAGACTTTATAACGGCAGAAAATATCTTCACCCACCGTATAAGTTAAAAAAACATTCTTACCTTAATTCTGTCGAAAAGGTTAAAAAGAACCTTTTTTGGAAAACGATGGAAAGATTCCTTTATAAACCACTTATAAAAAGTCAAAAAAGGGTATAAATGACTTTAACCCATATTCTTGTAAATAGTAAAAATGTTTTGAAATACATATTTAAGAAACATGGATGTGGATGATAAATAAATCCCAGTAGATTATTACGTATAAACAACCTCGGATAATGAAGAGATTCCAAAATAAACCCTTACCTTGTACTTTTCCTTGGTTTAGGGTAGGTTAACCTCATTCATAATGGTGAAATAATTGTTATTAAATTATACATGAATCATATACATTAATATGATATCATATATGATCTTCTAACATTGATTTGTTAATAATATCTTAGTATTATCGTTGTTTCGGGTGTTATTATACTCGTTTTCTTTTATATGTTTTGTTACGTAAGCCGTGTTTGTCATGGATAGGTTGTATCTTAATCATATCCAGAATGATATCAATTCCTTATATACTATTATTAATCATCTAATGATAATTAAACTTGAATGGATACGATGGATAATGAATCTTGTCGCGTTCGTGGAGACGGTAGTCCGTACGTACGCACTAGCGACAATATCATTCTTTTGATATTAAAATAATATATAATTGGATGGTATATCATATATACATAATCATTATCATGTTATATTTATTATTTACATGAATTACACATCATTATTATACCCATCCAAAAAATAATTTAATGAATACCAGTTACACCACGACGTGGAGACGGTAAGCCGTACGTACGCACATATGGTGACTTATTATTCGAAGGATGGATATAATACTGAATATGGTTGTACCATATTTATAATAACATCACATTATATATAAGATACTGAATTTATTATTTTAGAATGGTAATAACAAAGAAAGAATAAGTGGATGAAGAAAGTAACTTGAAAAAAGGTGGTGAAATCATTACCTCTTCTTCGGGTTCTTCCTTTTGATTTGATCAAAAGGGATCTTTAAGTTGACTTTATGACTAAAGTAAGGCCTCTAGGATGAATTGAGGAAAGTTTAAAGAGTATTTAGGCACAGTTTGGCCGAGCCAAATGGCTTTCAAGGTGTGAATTAATGAGAAGGGTGAGTTCCCTTTTATAAGAGGGGTGAGGGGAACCTTTGGAAAAGCTAGAAATATTATTTTATAATAAATTAATATTCGGTTTCTAATGGCTCCAAAGTGGATTAATTAAAGGTTAAGGTGGGGATGGGTCGCAAACCACTCAACCAATAGAATTTATACAGGTTTGAGTAATTATATTAACCTTATCTTTTAGTTTTAACTCTTAGTTAATTAGTTTGACACTTACCATGTCACTTTGTATTTTTATATTATATAGTTAATAAACATACTATATACCTCCAAGAGACCCCCAAGTGGTCCATTAATGATACACCTATCATGATATAAGTCTCTTTTCCGAACCTTATATTTTGAGAAATTGAATATCAATTAATAATATAATATTTGTTTTAAAAACTCTTTTATGTCAATTTTGACACTATTTGGAAAATTGATTTTTGTGAAAATCATAACAGAATGATTACTTCGAAAAAAGTTAATTAAATCATTCCTAACATGTAATAATAACCTATAAAATTAGTGTAATTCATAAAAAGTCTCAAATTATATTTATCGGGGTATTTATAATATCAACTATTTTAATTTTTCACTATTATGGTAATTACTGCATCATCATTGTTGTCATAAATAAATTAAATTATTTAATGTCTAAAAATTATAAATAAAATACCATTATGTGGGAAATAGTATTATCTTTCTAATGAATATTTACAATCCAATTTATCTTAATAATAATCCTATATTAAAAATTCTTTAGTAAATAAGCTTTGATTTTAACTCTTTTAACTCTTCTTTGAATTAAATAATAATAAATGTTCTAATCTAATTCAAGTGGACCTAAATGATAATATTTTATTCCTAATGTTGTTTTTTGTCGAGATACACTTGTCCAATATAATTTGGACATTTGTTAGGGTAATATTAATATCATTTTTACCCTTAATTACCCTATTTACTTTTAACCGTGGTAATAAAAGTAAAAAGTTACTATTTACCAAAAATTATTTTCATCTCAATGAACCACATTTTACTCCTTGATATTAACCATGTCTCTCAGATTTTCGAAATTCCACTCACAGAAGCGGTAAAATTAAGTTTTATGAAAAATTCAGTTTTTTTAACTACCACTTAGTGGGTTCACAATTCATCATAAAATGATGTTTTTCAGAAAAATACCAAAAAATCACCCTAGGATAATTTCGATATTCCGAATCCAAAAATTAAATCCATTTTGAAAAATAAAATTTATAAATTTCAAAAAGTGGGTATTACTATTCATAACGGCTAGTTTGATTGGTTGAGGTGTGTTAGAACTCGAAGTTGTGTACAACACACGCTATTGCATTATTCAAAGAGAAGCGTATAGTTGAAGCTTGGGGTGTTATAGGATCCTAGTACATCGTCAGTACATCGTCAGACCCACACGGGATCCTTGTACTTCGTCAGTACATCGTCAGACCCACACATGATCCTAGTACATCATCAGTACATCATAAGACCCAAACAGTATCCTAGTACGTCATCAGTACAACGTCAGACCCACACAGGATCCTCGTACATCATCAGTACGTCATTAGAATCACACAGGATCCTAGTACATCGTATGTACTTCGTCATACCCACACAAGATCCTAGTACATCGTCAGTACTTTGTCATACCCACATAAGATCCTAGTACATCGTCACTCCTAGCAATAGGATTCCCACAGTAAGCTTGCTCGTCTCAAGGAGGGTCCTCTACTCAAGCCACTAGTCAATACTCCAACAGCCATGAAGTCCCATGAAGAAGTATCCCAAATGACAATCACGTCCTAGGGGTCTTAACACAACAGACGGTGCATCAATCGGATACACGGTCAGTACGTTATTAGCCTTTTAGTCGTGAGGGTCGGGTTGGATTTATGCTCGATCCAACCCGACCATACCCCAACATTATCAAAATCTCTAGTGGGGTATACCAAATGTACTGTCTCTCTCCAAGGTTTCTGGTGTCATAGACGGTTCTTCAAACGGACGCCTGATGCCAATTTTATGGCTGAAAGAGAGTATAGGCTGGAAACTAGTGTGGGTCTGATCCGACCCGGCCAGTGTCCACCCGGTTCGGGTCGACCCAGCCTGACCTGCTGGGTCCGGCCCAGCCAACTGGGTGGGTCGGCCAGCTAGGTCCAGCCTCGCTCGCGCTGGGTGGTCCGGCCCACTGGGGCGGCTTGGCCTGGGTAGTGGCGGAGGTCGCGGGAGGTGTGGGGTTGCGGACGCCACAGACAATGCGGGGCCGTGGAGGCCACGAGGCGGTGGAGGCCGCGGAGGCCGAGGGGCAGTGGAGGGTGTGAGGACTGTGGAGGCCACGGGGTCCGCGGATGCCACAGATGGCGCGGGGCCCCGGAGAGGTGGAGGCCGCAGAGGATGCGTGCAGTGAGGGGCTGCGGAGCGGCGCAGGCTGCGGGGTGGCATAAGGTCGTGTAGAGGTCACGGTCTTACGGGGTGGCTGAGGTGCAGTGGGGTGGCCGTGGTGTTGCAGGCATCGCAGCTGGCCAGAAGGCCAGCCGTCCTCTCCGTGCACTGCGCCTTTCCCGGCTGCCGGTTCGGCCAGCCACTCTTCATTCATTGTGATTCTATAAAGTTTCTTTCTTCCATCATGAAGAACACACCAATCATGAAGAACGGTGGATGTGTTGGGCCATGTTTTTTTGTCCCGTACCCTCCGTATTAGAGTGGTAGCATGCGGCTCAAGGGGGATGATTGAATGTGATGGGAAAAAGTAACATTGATTAATTTAAAATACACCTCTACAACCTCCGAAAATGATTTTTCCCAAACACAAAAAAAATGTGGATCTACTAGTTTGACATTTGATCAATTTTCTTTGTTTAAAAGGGAAGAACATAATAATCTATAATCACACATAATTAATCTCCTACGTCGAAAGTTAGTTGATGGTGGTTGTGAGATAGAAACGGTGAAGACGAAGTGGATTCCCACGATCGTCCCTTCTGCAATCATGCTTCCATAGTCGATTCGAACATCATCCTCATTCCTAAATTCTAGAGTGCATTCTTCATTGAAGAATTTCTTCATTGGAGAAGCGTAATGTTTCTCCAAGTGTTGGGCGTTGCGGAATTTTACAAGCGCTTCCTCACCTGGTGATGTCGTCCCAAATCCTCCTACCAAGATCAATATAAATAAGAGAGTGGGGGGAGGTAAGTAACGATCATGGAATTTATGATGGTTAATTTATTAGGAACCTTCCTAAATTCCAACGATGATGTTACACTATATTTAAAAAGGGTCAAGCCAATTAATTTATGTTAGCGTAATTAATTGGGAGGATTTCAAGGGACTTCCCCTCATTTAAGTGGGGTTCGGGTGGTCTCAACCACCATGAACTCACAAAAAGGTGTTTTAGTTCAGGTGGTCCCCACCTCTTTAAAAACAAGTGGGAGGTTTTAGTTCATGTGGTCCCCACCACTTTAACATCCACATGGGAGGTTTCAACAAATAAAAATGATAAACTTTTTTAATCTTATTTAATTATTTGATGAAAAACACAATAACTAACTTTCACCCTCGACCAACTACAGTTGAGGTGAAAGTATCTTTAAGCGAATACTGGCACTGTGAGTTCAATGGTATCCTCGGATTTCAATTCCAATCACCGGTTCAAAAGTTACAAAAACCCGCTCGCACGTTTACTAAATGTACCTGAAAAACTTTCAGAAAATTATTAATAGCCACCCTCAACCCACACCAGTCAATGATAGGCTCTAACCAAGTGAAACATGCCCCAACGAACCCAATGGTACTCTGGGATTTCCAATCTGAGTTACTGTTTAAAAGTTATGGATTTTACAATAAAATAATTTTTACTTTTATTTTATTTATGTCCAAAAACTAGCTTTCTCTAGTGGCCCATGCTAGCCAATGCTAGTGTCTCCTTAAATAAAGAATCCCTTCATGAATTCAGTGGTGGTCTCGGATTTTCAATCTGAGAAATAGTTTGTGAATTATAAGCATTTTAAAAATAAAACAACTTATTTAATTATTTTATTTATGATTATTCTTTTTTTTGGTTGTCTCACAGGAGGCTCACGCCGACCAAACATAAGTCGTGCTTAGGGTAAACCTTTCATTCTGAACGCAATGGTTGAAGGACCCCGGAACACCCTGAGAGGGGAGGGGTGAATCAAGGTGACAACTTTTTATTTTAATGTGATGCATCTTGTTCCCACTTTGGTAGGAACTTGTTGAACCTGTAATATGAATATGATCAGAAAGAAAACATTCACATGCACAGAGAAGACACGGAACTTTTTACTTGGTTCACCACTAAGGGCTAGTCCAAGGAGCATACGCCGACAAGTTTTCGGTCGTACCTAATTCCACTAATCTTCACTAGCTATGGATTACAAAAGTTCGGGCACAGTCACTCTGTCCCAGGCTCACTGCCTATACAAAGGTTCGGGGACAGCTCATTGCTTCCCTCGGATCACTCCAATTGACTCCCCCTGGCTCACTGCCCTTAGGTGAAGTCCCACTCAGTTTATAGATGTGAAGTTCTCTTCTTCATTGCATAAGAATGCATCCTCTATCGTATGTAGATGATATGTTGAAGTCCAAATCTTACCAGAAGACTAATCTCGCTTTGCGCTGTGGGTACCGGGAGATCTTCCAGCTTTCGTGAAACTTCAGAAGGACAGATGAACATAAACAATCCCGTCGCGATTATCCAAGCCTGGCGTGCAAGTTTCAATCCTGGCGCGCAAGTCACTTGCGCGGTACAAATTCGGCGCGCAGGTGACACAAAAACAACTTACGTGACACTGCCTCCTTCAAATCCAAACTTGCGTGATGTTGCACCTTTAGCTCCCCAACTGCCTTGGTCACGCAGCTAACAATCAGCGCGCAGCCTCTACTTGCGCGACCCAACAACCACTTTCGTGACTCAACCACTTGAGTGACGAGAGCTCAAAAATATCTAAGTCTTGAAATTCGTTACAAATGAGGTGGGGGTCCTCTATTTATAGGAAAACTGGAGCCCATGCGCGGTGGCGC
Organism: Viscum album; assembly: GCA_963277665.1. Taxonomy (NCBI): domain Eukaryota; kingdom Viridiplantae; phylum Streptophyta; class Magnoliopsida; order Santalales; family Viscaceae; genus Viscum; species Viscum album. Next base: position 2,075,517,650 of record OY728143.1, on the reverse strand, counting down.
GCAAGTCTTCCCTCGGCGTGTAGGTTCCGGCGCGCAGCTCATCCTCCCTAGCCTCTTCCGTGCTAATCCCTTGCACGACCCCACAAATAATTAAGCGACCTTCATTCCTTTTCCATATTTTGAAGTTATAATCTTGAAAAACAATAGACGCGCAAGTTTCCAATCCTCCTAGGCATTGGCGCACAAGCCTCTTCACGGCGCGTAGGTCACTTGCGCGACCAGCCCAAAACTTGCGCGACCCTTATCCCTTTTCCTTTTTCCCATGTTCTGATCTTGAAAAACATATGGCGTTCAAGTTTCCTCTTCTTCAAGTAAACGGCGCTCAAGTCTCTTTTCCAAAAACACTTTTCTCCATTTGTCGATTTTTAGGCCCAAAAATTTGGCAAACACTAGGAAACGGCGCCACCTTCAATACTGTTGTCTGCTTGAACTGTATGATCTCTTTGTTGGTATACATTCTGAACTTCCACTGCTGATTGACAACAAACACAAACCATACTCTAAATCAACCATAGAAGACCATGGTTCCGACAATCTCCCCCTTTGGGTTTGTTGTAAATCAGAAAATAAATTCAACAGATCTCCATCCATGTGAAAACCATAAATGCAAGAATCAAGTCATCCAACACTCTAAGTCTACGTGAGCATTGCTTGGTGTAGAAAACAAGAGAGGAATCTTGAATTGGGTTCCAATGTTTTCCTTCTCATTCTTCTCATCATAGAAGCATTACTTCCAATGTTTTACTTCTCATTATTCTCATCACAGAAGCATTACTTGCCTGAATTTATTCCTTTCTCCCCCATTGATAATAAATCCAAAGACCAGTAATTTGTTCAACGTTCATCTCAAATCATACTCCCCCTGAACAGTATCTCCCCTATAAACATGCATCATAGCCATAAAAAGATAAAAACAATTATCACAAATGGGGAGAGGGGTAATGCGTAACCTCCTTAGGCACTGGGAGGTGGTTGAACACCGAGGTTCAACCGATGCTTCTCAAACACAGCCGCGGACAGTGGCTTGGTCAGGATATCAGCCACTTTCTCATCAGTTCCCACATGATCCATTCTAATCACCCCTTGTTCAACTTTTTCTTTGATAAAGTGATACCTGATTTCAATATGTTTCGTACGGGAATGCTGAATAGGATTCTTCGTAAGATCAATTGCGCTCTTGTTATCACAGAAAATCACCATTGGTTGCTTTACCTCATCACCAATATCTGTTAACTGTTTCTTCATCCATAGCAGTTGAGTGCATGCCTTTGTGGCAGAGATATACTTGGCTTCAGCAGTACTAAGAGAGGTACTTTCTTGTTTCTTGCTCAACCAGCCAACACATTTCTGCCAAATATAGAAAGCTCCACCACTAGTGGACTTTCTGTCTACAACATCACCAGCCCAGTCAGCATCAGAAAATGATGATAATTCATTGTCCCTTCTTGCAGCAAAAAATAACCCAAAGTTATGTGTACCTTGAATGTACCTCGTGATTCATTTTACTACTGCCATATGTTCCTCCTTTGGATTACTCTGAAAGCGGGCCGCAAGGCATGTGGAAAATACAATATCTGGCCATGTTGCTGTCAGGTACAGTAGGCTCCCAATGATCATCCAGTACATGGTGGGATCAACAGAGTCCCCATCCTCATGCTTTCCATTTTTAGTTCCAACTGCAATCGGAGTTGACATTTGTTTGGAGTCTTGAATATTAAACTTCTTTAGCAGTTCTCTTGCATATTTTTCTGAGAAATGAATGTGTATTCATTCTTTTGAATCACCTGTAGCCCCAAGAAATATGTCAGCTCCCCAATCATAGACATTTCAAATTCTGATTTCATGTGGTTGGCAAACGCGTCCACTAATTTCTGCCTGCAGCACCAAATATGATATCATCAACGTAGACTAGAACCATGAATTGTTCTTTTGGAGAATTATTCACATAGATATTGTGATCAACTCCTCCTCTTTTGAATTCCATCTTCTTGAGATATGAATCCAGTCATGAGTACCATGCCCGTGGTTCCTGCTTCAAACCATATAGAGCTTTCTTCAGTTTGCAGACCTTTGTTTCATCAGTACCCAAAACAAAGCCCACTGGTTGTTCAATGTAGACTTCTTCTTCGAGTACACCATTCAAGAAGGCTGTCTTGACATCCATTTGATATACTTTATATCCTCTTTGGAGTGCCATGGAAATAAAAAGCCTGTTTGACTCCAGTCTAGCCACTGGAGCAGAGGGTTCTTCAACATCAATGCCTTTAATGTGGGAGTATCCTTTACATACCAGTCATGCTTTGTTTCTGATGACACTTCCATGCTCATCAAACTTATTTTTTAAGATCCATTTTGTACAAATCACATTGTGACCTTCAGGTCTCGGGACAAGATCCCATGTCTGATTCTTGTCAATCTGATCTAATTCATCATTCATGGCTTTCACCCAAGATTCATCATTTGTAGCTTCTTCTAATGAGGACGTCTTTACAAATGATAGAAATGCAGATTGAGTGTTATTCATCATCCTTCTTTTTTGAGTGGGTGCACTCCTGTCCCAAATTATGTTGGATGGATCAATCTCAACTCTTCGATTTCTCTTGAGAGGTTCAATAGCATTCTCTTCATCCACAGTTTCATCTTCAGATTCTTCTTCTGAGTCAACATCATGATGTGACTACTGAGTGTTTTGAACAACTTCCTCTATTTATGCATTTGTATTTTCTTCACGTTCACTTTCTTCCTGACTTTCTATCACATCAACATATGACATCCTTGAAGCATTTGTGCTTTTCTCTTTAATTATCTTAACATCACTGCTTTCCACAATCCTTCCTAAATTCTTGTTGAAACATTTGTAGGCTTTTTTGTTCATTGAGTAACCGAGGAAAATTCCTTCATCTGCATTGTCGCCATATTTCCCTTTATTTCCTTCTTTTTTCATGATGAAGAATTTACTTCCAAAGACATGAAAGTATTTTAAAGAAGTCTTCCATCCATGCCACAATTCATATGGTTTCTTCATCTCACCCATATAAAGTCCTGTTTGATTCTGAATGTACACTGCAGCTTGAACAGCCTCTTTCCATTAATGTCGGGGAATACGACTCTCAATCAGCATAGTTCGTGCCATGTTATTCACCTATCGATTACTACATTCAACAACTCCATTTTGTTGTGGAGTTCTCACAGTAGCTACCACGTGTGGTATCCCATGCTTCTCCAGATAATCTTAAAACTCAATGGATGTGTATTCTCCTCCATTGTCAGATCGCAACACTTTGATTGTTCGTCCAGTATCATTCTTGGCGATTCGCCGATAAGTTTTCATGCAGTCAAGGACTTGTCGTTTCCTGTGAATGACCATCACACATGCCATTCAACTATTATCATCTATGAAAAGGAAAAAGTACCTTTCTCTATGAGTTCCGGAAACATTTATCGGTCCACATACATCTCTGTGAATCAGATCAAGAAGGTGAGATGCCCTTTTCTTCTTTGGCCAATATGAACTGCAGACCAGCTTCCCACGAATGCAAGCATCACAAGATTTTTCATTCTCACGCTTAAGGTTTAGAATGTCCATGACAATTCTCAATTTTGATATTTTCTCCATGTCTTGTTGATTAATGTGTCCCAGTCTCCGATGCCACAAATTGTTTTCTTCTTCAACAGTCATGTAACATACATTTTCTTCACTATCAACCTGATACAAGTTGCCTTCTATTCTGCATCCCTTCATAAGTGAATTTCATGTCATTCCCTTGATAGTGCAGCCTATCTGATTAAAAGTAACTATAAGTCCCGAGTCACAGAGTTGACTCATGCTGAGGAGATTATGATGTAGGCCATCTACGTAAAGGACTTCAGTCTTCTTTAGTTCTCCATTAGCTAATTCGGTACTTCCACTCCCTTTGATTTTCAGAGCCCCATCATTACCAAATCGTACTGTACCATCAACTGTCCTTTTGATATCCGTTAGTAGGCCCGCATTACCTGTCATATGATATGAACAACCGTTATCCAGAATCCAGGTACTGTTGTTCTTTCTTGCATTGAGGTCCACCTCTGCAAGGTCGGATTTCTCAATCTTCCTCCTTTGCTTCCATGAAACATTGGATTGAGTATATAGTACTGATGGCCTTTCAATTATCTCTTCCGCATACCAAGGTTCTTCATAGTCAAAATCTTCTTTGAGAGGAAAAAACCTATTTGAAATAACAACACTTTCTTACTGACGAGACTTGAATTGTCTTGAACTTCGGTATGAGGTATCCATGTCCCTTCTCTGCCTACAATTAGCAGCCTTATGACCAAAGTTAGAACAACGATAACAATATCCATAGAAATTGTTTATTCTATAAGAATTAGGATATGAATTTTTTATTCTTTGTTGAACTTCTATATCTTCTCCATTCAGATAGATTCTTGCCTCTTCACCATAAGGCATGGTATGGCCCAGATAGCCACAGAACTGACACTTCATGAGAGGAAATGTATTCTCACTTGAATTTCTCCTCATACCTTCTTCCTTGGGAGAAATGTTAGACTGTCTGTCATTTCTGAATGTTTGAGGTTAATTTTCAGTTCTCCTTTTAGTTTTGATTGAGGGTTCCTTTTTCGAAACTTTAGGTAACGTTTCAACATGTTCAACTTTCATATTATCTTTCTTTTGGATCTTTTCACTTCCAACAGTTGATGTCTCAGCCTCACAGCCAATTCCACTCTTTCCCATGCAAGCGGGTCTTTGATCACTCATGATTTTTCCAACCCCATATGAACCACACTTGGATCTTTCTAGTAATTATGCATCTGAGAATCTTCCAAACTGTATTTTCTTCCATGATTGTTTTGGAATTGATTCAGTATCAAGTTTTCTCCTTAGAGTAACAACTTCCTCTTCAAGACCCTCAGCAGTCTTGGATTTTTCATCAAGTCTGGAGGTAAGGTCATTGATGACCTTTTCCTGCTCTTCAATTCTCATCTTCAGATCCACTAAATCATCATTGCTTTCAATTATTTTAGACTGTACCTTCAGAAATTCTTCCAGTCGTTCAATTTCAGCTTCAAGATGATCAACATATTCAGTTGATTCTTCTACAATTTATTTCCACTTATTGAAACTCTTACATTTAATCTTAAGCTTACTAACGGTATCCTTAAGTTTCATCTCAGGATCTACACAAGTTCTCAGTTTTCCTTCTCCACCAGTATCTTCTGACTTTTCAATAGTGGCCATTAGGGAAGCATGGTTCCCTGTTTTGAATTCTGGTTCTTCTTCATCACAGAATTCATTATCATCTTCTTCCTCTTCACAGACAAAACTCTTACTTTTCATTTTATTTCCAGACTTGAAGTCTCCCTTTTTGAAGAACCCTCTCCGAGGCTTCTCGAAGCTTTCATCTTCACTATCTTCATCATTGATCTTTCTTAAGCACTGAGAGGCAATGTTCCCAACTTTTCCACAACGAAAACAAGCGATAGGTAACTTCCCTTTGAATTTCCCTTTCCCCTTCTAGAACTTCTTTGCAATGAGAGAAAGAATTTATTTTTCTTCATCATCTTCACCACTACTATATTTTGAGATTTTCAGTTAATCCATGGCCTTGAATTCCATTTCCTTGCTCACACGAGTCGTAGCATTTTCTGGTTTGACTCTCATTTCATATGCTACCAAGACGCTAAGTAGATCATCCAGAGAAAGTTTTGAAAGATCTATTTCCTCAAGGGATGACACCTTTGCATTGTACAGAGGTGGAAGTATTCTTAATATTTTCTTTACAATATCAATGTCTTTGATTTCTTCACCTAGACCCCGAATTTCTCCAACCACATCAGTAATTCGATTGAAGAAAGAGTCTGCATTCTTGTCTGGATGCATCTTCAGATCATCAAACCGATTGTGCAGCACTTGTAGTTTTGCCTCCTTCACTTTGCTATCTCCTTCAAAAATATTCTCAAGTTTATCCCACGTGGATTTTCCTGAGGTGAAATTCATCACCTTTAGGTATATCTGATCAGAAAGGGTTGTAGTAAGTGCATTTTGTTCTTTAGAATCTGCATCAATAATTTTCCTGTCTGTTTCAGTCATAGCCAGGCATGTTGGGTCAGTGAACTATATTCCTTGCACAGTAGAAAAGAGAACTTCCATTCCAAGATATCTTAGATGAGATCTCATTCTGTTCTTCTAGATCTGGAAATTACTTCCATCTAAGTGAGGGACTCCCCTAACATTGACTTCATTCTCCATGACAATAAAGGACAGATTCAACACTGGCAACCTTTACCCTCTGATACTACTTCAAGGACCCCGGAACACCCTGAGAGAGGAGGGGTGAATCAGGGTGACAACTTTTTATTTTAATGTGATGGATCTTGTTCCCACGTTGGTAGGAACTTGTTGAACCTATAATATGAATATGATCAGAATGCAAACATTCACATGAACAGAGAACACACAACACTTTTTACTTGGTTCAACACTAAGGGCTACGTCCAAGGAGCATACGCCAACAAGTTGTCGGTCGTACATAATTCCACTAATCTTCACTAGCTATGGATTACAAAGGTTTGGGCACAGTCACTCTATCCCAGGCTCACTTCCTTTAAAAAGGTTCAGGGACATCTCACTGATTCCCTCGGATCACTCCCATTCACTCCCCCTGGCTCACTACCCTTAGGTGGAGTCCCACTCAGTTTATAGACATGAAGGTCTCTTCATCATTGCATAAGAATGAATCCTTTGTCGTATGTAGATTCTCTGTTGAATTACAACTCTTACCAGAAGACTAATCTCACTTTGTGTTGAGGGTACCGGGTGATCTTCCAGCTTTCTTGCAACTTTAGAAGGACAGATGAACTTAAACAATCCTGGCGCGCTTATCCAATCCCGGTGCGCAAGTCTCAATCCTGGCGCGCAAGTCACTTGCGAGGTACAAATTCGGCGCACAGGTGACACAAAAACAACTTGCGCGACACTGCCTCCTTCAACTCTAAAATTTCACGATGTTGGGCCTTTAGCTCCCCAACTTCCTTGGTCGCGTAGCTAACAATTGGCGCGCAGCCTCTACTTGCACGACCCAACAACCACTTTCGCGACGAGAGCTTGAAAAAATCTCTAAGTTTTGAACTTCGTTACAAATGAGGTGGGGGCTCCTCTATTTATAGGCAAACTGGACCCCCTGCGCGGTGGCGCGCAAGTCTTCCCTCGACGTGTAGGTTCTGGCGCGCATCTCATCCTCCCTAGCCTCTATCATGCTAATAACTTGCACGACCCCACAAATACTTGCACGACCTTCTTTGCTTTTCCATATTTTGAAGTTATAATCTTGAAAAACAATAGACGCGCAAGTTTTCAATCCTCCTAGGCATCGGCGCGCAAGTCTCTTCACGGCGCGCAGGTCACTTGCGCGACCAGCCCAAAACTAGCGCAGCCCTTATCCCTTTTCCATTTTCACATATTCTGATCTTGAAAAATATATGGCGGGAAAGTTTCCTCTTTTTCAAGTACACGGCGAGAAAGTCTCTTTCCAAAAATACTTCTCTCCATTTGTCAATTTTTAGGCCCAAAAATTTGGCAGACACTGGGAAATGGCGCCACCTTCAATACTGTTGTCTTCTTGAACTGTATGATCTCTTTGTTGGTACACATTCTGAACTTCCACTACTGATTGACAACAAACACAAACCATACTCCAAATCATGCATAGAATACCATGGTTCCAACAATAGTGCCCTCATATTTTTGATCCAGGATACCATTTAATATTTATTCCACTTTTTTAGGAAAACTGCTTACGCATGCTCATCAGTGTGTAATAAAACTTCGACAGATCATTATGTGCACTCCAGGCCTCGGAATCGCGCACTGTCAGATTTCGCGGTCTTGAAAAAATTCCATATAATTAAAAAAACTGTATGAAAATTTAGTGAAATTACAGTTCTTTACACCAATCTATACTACTAAGGATCCCATGGGATAAAGGAATATTGATGATGGGATTAGGGATCTTTTTTATCTCAGGTGAATGTTTTAGGAATGACTACCATTTCTAATATAGTAAAAAAATATTATTACACAATATAGCCTTAGGAAAGCAAGAAGTGTTTATCAGAGTGGACCAACATCTCAAGATCATTGTGTAGTATGTGGTAATTGGAATCATAGCATCAATACATCTCTTCAGGGTAGTACCAGTCAAAGTGCACATACTAACATTTTTTCATTTTGTCATCAGTGCGGTAAGCTAGTTCACATGAACCCTCAATATGAGAGGACCCTAGTTGAGTGTTGATCCTGTGGTAGGATGGATAATTTATAGTGGATTTTTAGAATCATCCCTTCATTGGACAATGAGAGGGGATTAATAATGATTATGTTTCCTATAGTAGGACCACCATCTCTAAGTTATACTAAAAAATTTAGAGCTAAAAATCATTTAGGATGAGGAGGTGGTCATGATTGGGGGACCGAAACACTAGTTGTGTTGCTTCAGTAGAGCGGTCCTACTCATGGAATTCATGTTGTATTTATTAGCCATGGAATTTTCTAGTTTTATGTATTGAAACATCTTCCAAGAGATTAGAGTCACATAACTTCTATAGTTCATGGTATTATTTTAGTTTCATCTACCTTGGTATCTCTTTTTTTATACAGGGGATTCGAATTATTTTTTCTTTATGGGTATTATTGAGATAGCCATTGTTGAAACTTAGTACTTTTATGGGTTAATGACCCTTGACACTCATTTATGTATCCAATAAGATGGTATACTACACTTTGAGGAGTTTCCCCTTGATATTGGAGGGTATTGTTTCTCTATAACCTATTCATACATGATATTTAAAATTTCAACATTATTCTTAGGATAGAACTATTAGTTCCTTATCATTCCTATGGGGATTATTATCATTATAGGGTTTTCTTAACATAACATGAGGGAGGTAACTATATTCATAAGGGTGAATGGGATATCCAGGTAGGTAGTTTTGGACCAGAGCATTGTGGGTTGGGTAGAGTAACTGCCCAAATTCCCCGCCATTATATGGATGATCAGGGAATAAATTTAACAGAATTACCTCATATAATAGATCATTTAAGTGATGTATTCCAGAATAACTTTTATAGATTACCTACTATAAGATAGGTATACTTAAATATTGAGTTGGTTCCAGGAGATACATTAGTTTCCATTCCTCCTTATAGGATTCCCACTACTAAGTTATATGAGATCAACAGAAAGCAGGAGGACTTGTAAACTAAAGGTTTTATACTTCCCAGTAATTCACCATATAGTTCAATAATCCTTCTCCCCAAAAAGGTAGATGGAACACTAATGGTTTTCTGGATTACAAAATGTGTGATCGTCTTAATGTGAAGAACTGGTATCCTTTTCCTCAAATATATGACCTCTTTGATCAACTCTAGAGAGCTCATGTTTTCTCAGTGAATTATTTTAGGTCATACAATCACCAGTTACGTACCAGAACATTGGAAATACCATGTACAACACTCAATAGATGGAATGGTCTTTATGAGTATTTTTTTATGTCATTAGACCTCATGAACATGTATTCCTTCTTCATGGATTTCATGAATCATGTTTTCCACTCATTTTTTTATTCATTTGTGGTAGTCTTTGGGTATATCATCATGGTGTATTCTCATTATCAACATAAAAATTACATAAACATTGATATCATTTTTTAATACATAAAGAGAGCACCATATGTATGTTATTCTCACTGAATTCAACTTTGGGATCGATAATGTACACTTCCTGGTTCATATTATCTCAGATGTAGGAGTATAAGTTGACCCAAAGAAAGTGACAGTTGTAGTTACCTCGGAGTATCCCAAGAATTTTCTTTACATATATTGTTTATTAGGGATGTTTTAATATTATAGGCCCTTTATATAAGACTTTTAATGCCTATAGGAACGCCTTACAGGCTTGACTAAGAAGGTTGTGATGTTTTTATGTTCTGAAGCCTATTATATAGCCTTTCAGGAGCCGAAAGAGAGGCTAAATTCTACACCAATCCTAATTATTCTCTATTCAGTAATAATCTATAAATTTTTTTTATTCATCTAGTGTTGGGTTTGGATCATATTTGATATAGTTTGAACAAGTTTTTACATACGGGTCATAGTTTCAATGGCCTCACGAGATAAATTACCCAACACATGATCTTGAGTTGGTAGTCATTTTTAAAATCATGAACTATTAGATACTTTACCTATTAGGATAGTTTTTTTTGATGTATATGGAAACAATTCCTTAGTTGTATTTTCACATAGTGAATCATCAACCTCAGGCAGAGAAGCTAGGTATAATATCTGATGACCTTTGATTTTGATCATGCCTATATACCTAGAAAATTCAATGTGCCAGTGAATTATTTGAGATGAATGACTCAAACACAGGAAAATCAAGAGGCTAGTAGAGAGTGTAATGTTATCGGAATATTTTTTTAATATGCACTTAGTGATCCAGGGCCATTATAGATAGTCTATACTCAAATTTTTATCAATGAACTCTTCACTTTTGGGGAGAGTGAAGATGACAGAGTTATTGGATCCCAAGGGACTCGTACTAAGGTAGAGTATTTCATATGAGGATTTTCTTCTAGGAAATGTCATTGAAGAATATATGTTCATATGAATCCATGGAACCAACTTGGATACTGCAATCATTTGGGAGGAATTTATTTGAGATACTCATGTGTCTACAAAGGTGCTAGACCCTGGGATTATAATGTTGTATCATGTCCCATATCGTTGTAATTGGTTTCCCAGTATTAAAAGTTAGATTGCTATTATTACTACTTAGTGTTCCACTTTTCTGTTGGTGAAGGACAAAAACAAGACACCAATAGGATTTCATCATTCATTTTCTATTCTTGAGTGGAAATGGGATGATTTCACTATGGATATTGTGATTTGATTACTGATATCAACTTGAGGTAGTTATGTAGTATGGGTAATCAATAACAGGCTCCTTAATTTCACTCACTTATTACCTATCAATGATACTTTCATATAAATGATCTTGGAAGGCTATTTTCTTATAATATAATATACATTCATTAGATCCCTTGTATTATTTTTTTAATTTTTATTAACAATTCACATTGAGGTTATAGAATGTGTTACCAAAATAAATGGGTACACATGTTCTTTTTAGAACATCATTTCACTCTATGACCAGTTTTCATTCACAATGTATGATACAGGTACAAGAGGAAAGGGTCCAAGCACTCATCCATGATTGGGGAGGTTCTTTTGGAGAAACATATTCCCTTAGACAAGTTCTCAAAGAATTACAACTTTCAGGATAATATACAGATGGATCCTTAGTATTCTTTATATGGTAGGCTATGATGATAACCACTACAATGGTTAGAGTATGTTGAGATAGAGAAAATTGGACTTTATCTCATTCAAGAGACTATAGAGAAAGTTCAGCTAATTTAGAAGAAAATGGCTATAACTCAATCAAGAAAAAATTGTACATAAATCAACCATATATATCTCATATTCTCCACCATGAGGAGGTTGGAATGGAGTTTTATGCATCCTATGAGGATAACCCTGTATATATATTGATCAAGGAGGATCTATGAGTTCGATCAGCTTCCTTAGTATAGGTTCTATGGAAGCATGGTCTTGTATAGGATGAGACTTGGTATTTTGAGATTGATGTATGTTCCATGTGGTAGGTGTTATTCTTAGCTGATGTGTTTCTTTCGTTAGAAAGAGAACTCTAGGATGGGTATCTTAAAGGGGGAGACAGTAAAAACATGGATATTATATGAGGTAAAAATCATTTTTATTTCTATTAATTAATTTGTTTTTATCTTAATAAACCTTCGTAATCACATAAGAAAGAAATAGAAAGTGTATGGTGCTTGTTCGAATCTCAAAGATCCATATTATAGAGGAACAAAAATTTTCACATAGTCTGAACAAATGGTTCATCAGAGGTTAAACCATATGGGAAGCTATGTGGGGTGTTGTAGGGATCTATAAAGGGGGGAGTACACTCTTAGCATGGTCAGATAGACCATTATCCCCAACCATGAGGGTCCACTCTCCACATGAATTTCCAGGTATAGATTTGACGGATAGTTTGGCCAACCATGTAGCCAAACCATGTACCCTGAAATATTTGGGAGAAATGAACATTTTTCATATTTTACATTGAAATTTAATTACTCTCTTCCCCCCACAAAGGCACAACCCTCCTCTAACATGGATATATCCTCCTCTATAACTAACCTTGGATTGGAAGCTTCTCCTCTACCCTTCCTCCATTTGTGATTTCGTATGTTGCATTGGATCACCATCGGTAATAGATTCAATCCTCTTACTTAATTTCATGGTTTATATCTACATTTTTAGCATTATTTTTTCAATTTAATATTCCCTATTTTTAGTTTATCCATCTATTATTTTGTTTTCTTCTGATTTAGGATGAATCAATGTCTAATACTGGATGAGTGTTCTACAACATGTATAAGGTAGGTTTTCTATACCTTTTCACTATCATTTATATATATATATATATATATTGTGAAACATGATAGAAATTCTATTCATTTATTCTAAATCAAATCGTATGACTTATATTAATTATTTTACCTAAATTGGGATCCCTTGTAGCACCTATACATTGTTATAGGTTTTCAACCTCAACCGGAACCACCCTTAAAGGGAGTTAATATATCATAACTATTTTAAACCCACCCCTTCGGTGGGTGATATTTCCATATTTTATAATTTTTAAAATTAAATAAGATAATTTTAGATGTAAATTACTCTTTTTCATTTTATTAAATGCTACTAAAATGGTTAAATCTTTTGATTAAATGAAACATGAAATGAGATTGATATACTCTTTGATTGTGAATATTAATACTGGTAATTGTAATTGTGTGTTGACACTAACATATCCATTTTCATTATTACATTAATTTTATTATGTTATGAATATTTATATGATGACAAATTTTTATGAATTTATTACACTTGTTTTATAATTGAATGGAACTGACTAGTGAATAAGGGTACGACACCGACAACCCCTAGGTATGATTACATATTGTATGGAATAATTGAGGGAGATTGAGATATGGAACCTATGACTTTTTTAAATATTTATATCATTAGTTTAATGTTTCCCTACTTATCACCATTGAACCTATCCCATTTAGGTCTGATATTATTCCTAGTGTACCATTGGATGATATCCTTGGTCCCAATGAGATCACCCTAGTTATTTCCTTGGGACCTAGCCCAATTAGGTATGATATATTACTGATATGTGGCATGTGTCGATTGAGTTTCTTAATTCTTTTTGAATATTATATATATATATATATATATATTATCATATGATATATCATATTCTTATTACATATTGTTCTCAAGGATGTGTCATATCTATTATTCATTTTACATTGTAACTATTTTACCTACACACACTTGTAGTTCATATGCATAGAATGGTTTTGTTATATACATCATTGTTAGTGGACTACATATTATATCTCACACCCTATTGGGGATGATTATTGGTTCGTGAATAGATATCATGGATTCAGGTAGGAACATTGTACATTGTCTCGTTATTGAGGACAAATTTTTCTAGCGTGGGTGTGGGGAAGACAAGTATAGATCCATTGATCATGATTCTATTTCGAGATATTATTTTTTTATTTCTGGTTCTTTTCATATACCAATATTTTTATGTTCTCTCTTTCAGGTAAGGAATATTATTTTATAGCTCCATCACATTACAAAATTTTTTATTTAGTACTTGCGATTTATTTTTACGACTGCTTCATATTATTATTTATATTTTTTACATATGTTTTCTATTTTAAATTATTAAGAATCCTTTTTTATCTATTTATTAAACAGTTGTGTTACTCATATTATGTGGGTATAGTCTCCCCAATATACCATGTTAGACCCCCACTGATGGTCAACAACTTCTAACATATAAGGAGGTGTGCTTGAGGCCTTGTGGCCAATTGAGTTTGGTTACTTATGAGTGAACCCAGACTAAAAAATACATTTTGTATTCAGTGACACGTCCTGGTGTATTTTAAAAGGGTACAAATCATGTACTTTGGAGACACACCATAAAACCCAGTCTCACTAGAAATAATCCTTAGCACTTACCAATGGAATATAAGGTCATTCTTGATCTGTTATTAGTTCTTTAACAAAAATAAAACCCTGAAATATGATAATTAATAAGTAAAACAATATTAATAAAAAATAATATTAAATTTGAATAATTTAACTATGAAATAACTTACCACTATTCCATGTAATCAATCAACAATAAAAAATAAGAAAATTCAAATTTTAAACATGACCACTTTGATACAGCATGAATGTTTCGGATAGAGTGGATATGCCTAGTGGGATAATAACTATAAAGTATGTATTCTATTTTATGGATCATTCCCTAATAATGTAATATTTAAAAATCATTCAAAATAAAAAATTTCCAATGAATATTAAAATAGAAAACCCAAAACCCAAAGATAGGATCTTATGTATGTAATATTTATGATTAACTTAATTTAGATCTGAATAAATGATACCTCATCTTAGGATTTGTCTTTGAAGGTGTTATTGATCATATAAAACCCTTTTTCATATTACCATTGATATAATTGTAGGATCCAGGTGTTGAATAAATCTATTGGTGATCCACATATTCTCCAATGATATTTTAGAAACACCGATGGAACATTGGGTGATATTATTGTGGGTTAATTTCCTGGTATTGTGTTTCTTTATCACTTATAGTTAATTCGAGCAAGAAGGAATCTATTTTGTTCTTAATATTCTTGAGAGTAAGATTGATTGAGGAATATAAGATTAAAATCTATTTTTTCTACGATTATCATTTCATTTATATGATAAAATATTATTCAATTTCCCAATGACACTTAAATAATATAACGTACCCTTATAAATCCTCATTCCATATAATTATATTATTATTATTTTTGTATCATATGTTTTAACTGGTTAATAAATAAATATTATATTAAATTCTTGAAAATTTATATTTATCACTCGTGGTGATCTTGATCTCATCATATTTCTCAGAATTTATTGAATACGTGAATAAATATTTATTTAAATATTTTATTCATCATTAAATATTATATTCACAATATAGAGAATAAATATTTTTTAATTATTCAAAAAATATTTTTGATCGATAAATTATTAATACAATTACTCCTTAGTCTTGAGAATAATATTTATCATATTAATTAAATTTAACTAGAATTTAATCATGATAAGTAAATACACTTAGTGTGTGACCCTCTAAGACTCATTCCCATTGGCATTAGTCAGGCTTGAAATGTCCAAGATTTTTATCTAGCCATGGGTTATGGCACACAAGAGAAATAAAATTACATTGAAACCTAAAAAACCACATATCAATTTTTATGGTGTAATGTAATCCCATTATCTCAATATATCATCATGTAGGTTATATGTGTGTGTCCTTGTACTTTTTTCTTGATATATATTTCATTTAATATCTATAATAAACTCATTGTTACACCATGACCATAGAATTTAATGTGATGGTTCAATTTCAATCAAATTTTTAAGAGGTCAAATTCTATAATGATGGAAGGGATAAATAATTCTTCCACATATTTCTAATAAGATTTCAGTCAAAATGCACAAAACATGCCCTACTTTCTATGAACATATCGTGTCACAACTTTGGTTTTTAAATATAAGTGTACAAGTCATGACATACATTAATAATAATCATAAATTATATTGTCCATTACACACACTCACATATATGAATATATAATGACATATAAACATGAATAATTAACATTGGAAGGTTTTTACTCATAATATCATGACTTGGATATTACCATGTGTGAACTTCATGAGAATAAGTCATATCCACTTATGAGTATTCATGCCTGATAGGCAACATACTATGTTCTTCATCATAGAATGTTATCCAAGAATTGAACAATATTTAGGAATATCTTCATGGAATTTCAAGGTTATAATCCTAAAGGAGAACTTGAATGGCCTTATAAATGCGATAAATACTCTACAACATTATTATATTAAATTAATACATAGCAATGAATAATATGTAATAATATGGTTTGTTAGTATTCAAAACTATGAGTATAGATGTATTCCAAAGTACAAACAATTTTTTCTAGAACACCAACTCCAAAAAAGGGGACCCTAATAGGAACCTTTAAGAATAGACTCATGTTTTCTCAACTATGAAACCTTGAGGAGTAGTATACGGACAAGTGATGTGGAGAGAATTTTTCTTCTAACATAGAGAAGATATCAAATAATTGATATATTAGATAAAACTATGATAAGTACAAGGATGGAATTATCTTAAGATAATATTCATGAAATGATTCATCCCAAAATTCATAAGTGTAGTAATCAAAAGGTTGATTTATTCCATCATACATACAACTAGAGAGACTCCCCATGAGTACTCGGAGTTATTTAATAGGTTATGCGGTAGCTTATCGAAATAAGAGGTAGAACATAACCAATTTCAGAGGTTATTATACCAAATCCTAGCTTAAATGATATGAGACTATTATATACTTACTTAAAAGTGTATTTTATTAAAAATATTAAACATAATCTAAGGACATAATGATAAGATCAATCAAAATTCATAATAGTCGGGTGTATGAGTAACTATTCCAATAAGTATTCATGAGGTGAGAACTTATGATTCATCACCTTTCCATGTAACTAAACATGAATATTTAGAATGTTTTTTAGGCACATGGATATGAAGAAATTTTGTTAATTGCAAGAAATAACTAAGGTATCTGGTTTATTCTCATCTAATAGTAATTTCATTAACTAGTGTGTTGAATTTTCCAGCCTGAAAGTTATTGTAGTAGACTTTTAACAAAGAAAATTCCAAAAAACTAGTATGGAATGATCCTTAAAAAATATATTATAGATTTGGAAATCTGAAGATTCAAGATATATTTCATTATCTAAATCAATACTCAAACAACCCCCATACCAAAAACAAAACCAATAGTTACAACACCTACCACCATTCCAACAGACTCACAAAAAACCCTATAACCAACATGTATAAAAATCCTCGTTTTATACTGAAGAGACCATATGATATACTAGATATCTATAAAAATTATAAGTATAGTTGTATGAAGCTGAGTTTAAAAAACTAATCACTCAAGTGGGGGAGTCAAATTACCATATTGAAAGTAAATTAAGAATTTTATCAAAAAAAATATCTAAAAATACCTTCCTAGAGAATACCTAACACAAATAGAGACTTTGAAAAATATTTCCACCCAAAGAGGTAAGGATATCCATCCCTTGTCCACCATAGATATATAATTAAAACAATTTAGTAGTGAAGAATGATAATATTAAAGTACTGATCCAGAATAAGTACATCCAAGTCTTGAATGAAATTATATTTAAAAATATGAATAAAACCAGAATCAACCTATTTCTAAAGGACATTTCCATCATTCAAAATAATAAAAATAAATGAAGAGAGATGGAGGAAGATCCCACTAAAGAAATAATAGACCAAATACACCATGGAAAAGAGAGTAATAGGAGAAGCGGGATCTCCCACTACCATTCCCCTATAGAATGGTTTAGTTCAAAAAGATTTTGGAATAATAATTTTGAAGATTAATTTCATATAATTTAAAAAAATTATATTATAATATTCATATAATTGAACTACAAAAAATTGATAAAAAAAATATTCAAACTTTTTTATGAAACTTTCCACAAAAAAATAAACTTTTATGGAATTAGAAAATTATTTTCGGAGGAAGTTTATTATCCTTAATCACACCACAATTACCCACAAAATCTCATGATCAAAATTAATCTTCTATCCATTTCATTATTTGTTATTTATCTTATTTTTGTTATTTTTGTTTTTTAGGTTCTTCTACAAGTGTATTTCCCCCTCATTTGTTTCAAATTTTCAGATTGGATATTTTAATCCCACGAGAGTGTTGGTGAAGCTCAAAAATTGATCCAATGTATTTCCATTAAAAGCTATGGAATATATAATTGTAAAAGTCCAAAATCTATTATTCCTAATTTACTTCTATGTTATCAATAAATAGGTAAAAAGAGCACATGAAAGTCTCCCATATTTCAATAGATCCCATTCTTGAAAACAGAAAATACAATAATAAATGTTTATAATTGGAAATGTGCCAAGATTATTGGAGATAAAATAGTTCACATAAACATAGTATATTATATAAAAAACACGATATGATATCATTAACTCTTGAAGCTTTCCCACATTTATGAACATGGTTATAAAAAATATTCATGTATGATTCTAGAAATTTTGACTTTAGGATAGAATTTTTTAGATTGATACATCCATAGAAAATGATACTAAAGAATATATTTTCATAATTTAGGGTGTGGTAACCCTTTAATTAATTGATGTATTTACTTGTCTTTTTAAGGAATAATAAAATTACATTTAATATTGTATGTAGATAATACTGGAAATGGAATTTTGGAACCCAAATTTATTTTCATCCATAGAACAACCCCTGAATCTAGATTTGAAACTACATCCATCTTATATAGAAAATGAGTACCTCAATGAGGGTATAAAAACTATAGTCTATAATTTTGAATAAAATTTTCCGAAAAATATAAAATAAATAGCCAAAACCTTTCAATGAGAATATGCAGTACATAGGTTATACTCAGGTTGATATTCTAAAAATATTTCTAAAAATATGCACAGAAACAATTCTATTGAAAGGAAACTCTAAACCACTTCAGAATCCCAAAAAGGAGGATAAAAAATATATAAAAATAATTACTAAAAATATAGATATATAGTCTTTTTGGTGGAAGTAATCATCTACCACAATTTGTAATCTGAATGGGTGATCCCAATCCATGTTTTGCGAAATAAAATCTTCCTCACAATTTTAGAAAATGTGAAAATTTAATTGATCCTTTGGAGAATTCAAAACACATGAAGAGATTTTATATACTATAGAAATAAAAATATGGTTACTGGAAGGATCAATTCACCATCCCATTTATTTAAAAAATGTTAAAGATATTGTTAGTAAAGATGCATTATTTCTTTCAATATGGTTTTCTATATATTTCTAAGTACTCATTGTTCAAACCATCAGATGAAGGATACATTTACATTCCCCTTTTGGGACCTTTTCATGTAAGAGGTTATTATTAGGTATATTTAGTTTCACAAGTAAATTCTATAGGATTATGGTAATTATATTTTGAGATTATATTTATTACCTGTATATCTTTTAGAGTATTTTACTATCTTTGGATATTCATTAACTCGTTTCTTGAAAAATATATAAAACTTATTAGAAACATGAATTGATAAATATGTTGTTTTGAAGTTTTAAATGATCATTTTCATGGTAGAAATTTGAATATTCCTATGTAATGTCATCATAGAGGAAGGAATTGAGTTAGATAACTCAATAATTTATGTCATAAATTTATTTACCTATTAAAATTATGTGAAACGTATAAGATCATTTCTATGAAACTCATGATTTTATAGGAGGTTTATAAAGGAATTTAGTAATACTTTTCTCTCTATATCTATGCTACTTTTAAAATAATATGACAATGATTTCAATGATGAGTATGGGGAAAAAATTAACTAAAGAAGATGTTAATCTCCCTACTGGTAATGCAACCCATAAACATAGAGAATCAATTTGATAACTTTTATGATGATTAAAACCAAGTCCCCAGAAATGTTTTTTCCAACATACATGAAAGAAAAACACAAGGCATTTCTTATTCTATGTGGAGATTTGATGGTACCCAACCAAACTACAAAATTACTAAAAGGTCATTCCCTAAATATTTGTTTTTTTGAAACAATTATGATCTTTTATACTTGGAACTAAGGGAACTATGTTTTTTGACTATTCATTACTCAGATATTTAATGAAGATGTATAATTCTATACCTAAAATGGTTATATGGATTTTGTTACTATTGGAGTTAAACATGCATATTTTGGATATGAAATGAGCTAAGAACTATGAGGTAGATCACTTATTAAAATTACAATACTCTACTAAAATAGAAACCCTCTATCATCACCCATTGAAGGATAACCTTCTATAAGAGAAACATTATATAATTGAATGTGATGTAACCTGGTATACAAACATGGTAAACTATATGTTCACTTCCTAGGTACCATCAGTTTAAAATTTTTACTAAATTATTGAACATAAATTTCAATCTATATATTACATTTCGGAAGACCTATTTCTAGGGAAAATTTTCAATAATAAGGTTATTATAAGATGTTTTCCTACTAGTGAAATAAAATATGGTTTGAATTCAATAACACAATAAATTTTTGAGTCCACTTTAGAATTTAATGAACTACATGAAAAGTATTCTATTCTTGATTTTATTTTCCAACAACATTTTGAGAGCCACATGTATTTTGTGATTTTTTTTAAAAAAAATCCAATTTTTTGGAATTATATCAAAGTGGAAAATAATTCCACAAAACCCACCATTATTTGAAAAAAATTCAATGTTTGGGGATGATATTTTATGTGACCTTCTCACATGTCATTTATAAAATACTATATTCTACTTATAATATACTATTCCTCAAAATAGATGGAATCAAAATCCACAAAAACTGTTAATGCTCATGATTTTGTGATTTTCTCAATAATAACAAATTTTTTAGGTTTGTTTTTCAAAGATCCAAAATCAAAAATCAAAGAAAAACTTTTATTATAAGTGAAGGAAGTATTTATTGAGAAAGTATGGGGTTTTTTACAAAACATCAACATTATTTCAACCAGTAACCAATTCCAAAGTTGATGTTTCCAACAGATAATTTAAAAATATTATAGTGAACTGTGTACAAACAACAAGAATGAGTATTTTCAAAATATTAAAGATACTTTATAGAATTATAGGATATCCAAATAAACACCTATAAGAATGATCACTTATAAATTAATCTATAGTAATAGCTTCAATATACCTATGGGGATGGAACACAAAGCCTCCATATTTATAAAAGAGATAAATTTTGAACTAAATAGAGCTAGGAAAAAGTGTATATTATAGGTATAATATCTACATTAAATTAAATGTTAAGCCTTAAATAATTCAAAAAACTAAAAATAAAAGAAAAATAGTGTCTATTGACACATTGATTCAACTAAAGGACTTCCAACATAGAGAATACGTTTTTTTATTAGGAGTCTAAATTTAAATCTCTTATTCTTTCCATATGGGGAGGTCCTTTCATATTTACGGATGTAATACATTTAAATTTTTTCATGTCTTGGAAGAATAAAATCAAAAATGATTCCCTTTTAATCGACATAGACTAAAGAAGTATCATGTGAATTGACCCCAATAACTAGTAGAGGGTATCCCACTCCCCTTCCCTATTTACTATTGCAAACTTATCTTGTTATACCTATAACACTTTGAGATTTTATGAGAAGTATTCTTTTTAATTTATTTGATGTCTTGTGTTGTTCGCTACAACAAGATTAGCATGCACTATACGCAACACCATATTACAGTATTAGAAGCACTATTCTTGGCTTGTGTTACACAAAATTTCATGTTCTATTGATTGAATTAATTACAGGAAAGTCCATGAACAAGTGATAACTAAATATTATAACCTATTCATTATAATGGTGAGTATGAATAATATTAACTTCCTTCTAAAAACTATTTATATGAAAATATGTGAGTCAATAAAATAATAAAATCACTATTTATAGATTTTATTAGTGAAATAAATATTTAATATATTTAATTAATTGTTTAAAATTAATATTATATGTTTTATAGACATTATATAAGAACAAATTCAATTTTATGGAAAAAATGATTATTTTATGAAAAATGTAGTTTTACAGTCTTTTGATAGAAACCCCATTTTAAATCATGTTTTTACCCTTTTATAAGTTACCATTTATAAAATAAACTTCTCATTTGGAATAAGGACTTATAAATTTAATTTGGTTGAATTTTTTGTATTTTTCTGATAATATTCATTTTTAATGAATAGTGAAAATTAATGCATTTTAATTTAAAATTGCTTTGTCATAGGATTTATTTATAAAAAATGGGTATCAATTTAATTGGTTTTAAAGTATTATTATATTATTATTTTTATCACTTATTCTAATTTTTTTAAATTTTAGTAATTTCACATTGAATATAGATATAAACTCACATCAATATTTTTATGGTTTTTACATTTAAAAAACCCCATTTTCTTACTTTGCCAAGAGGAATTGATTTTAAATTAATTATTGAAACTTTTGTGTTTTGAATTTTAAAAAATTAATTCCATATTTGTAATAAATTTCCAAAATTATGTTAATAGGTTACTTTTATTTTTTAGATATTATCAATAGTAACTGCGATAATTTTTATTTACCATTGTTATAGGTAAATTGGGTAAATTAGGGTAACAGACAATATGATAAAGATAATAAAATTACCCTAAAACCTTCAAAATCCTATTGGATGAATGAAATTATACCAATATTTCCTAATAGTTGATATTCATTCATTTTATATACTTTATTCCATGAACCCTCTCTTTTCTCTTATATGATAAATAATTTTAATGTAGTGATTAGCTTTATAAAACATCAAACATAAATAGTAATTAGAAATATAATGAAATTATGTACATCATGTTAATTTATTGATAATATTAATATATTTAACTACTACCATAAGTATTGACATAACAGTGATAAAATAATTATTTTATTAAGAGATATATCAAATAAATGATATTATAAACAGTAAAATTAATATTATATGAAATAATCTATGTCATCCAAAACTTTTATAGGTGAATATTAAATTTTAAAATTATATTAAATGATTTGGTTGGAAGTTTTATCTATTTTGGAATTTTATTTAAATTGAATGAATTGAATAGTGTATGAATTGACACTATTGAACTTTTATTAAAATAATATTTTATTTAATTATTTAAAAATCATAAAAACATTTTAAAATTAAAAAGTGGATTTTATAGGGTCTCAAATATAATTAATTGTCTAATTACGGAAAAATTACCCCATATAATTAAACTTAATATCCAATTAATAATTAAAATGTTGTTACCTCAATTAAAATAAACAGAGAGTAAGTAAGGGTAAAATAGAAAGATAAGGTTTAAAATAATATAAATACATGTCTAAAATTTTTTTGATGACATTATTTCAAACATTGAAAACCTTATCCTTAAAATTATACCCAAATAAGCTCCCAAAATTCCTCCCTTTATCCTAGATACCACAATTTTGACTGAAACCCATATGAATGAGACCTTTTGTGAAAATCAAAAGGAGATACTCGAAAAGTAGGTAATTGTTTTATCACCTCTTTCAAAAAAATCATCTTCTACTTACTCTTCTTATGTTGCTTTCAATATAAAGTAATAAATAAAATATATTCTACATGATTATTTTTTGTTATAATTATGGTATAAACTTATACCTCCTTTTATCTATCCTACAAATTATAATATCACCATTCATGTGTGCGTACGACCTAACGTCTCCACGCCATGGTGTAATTTTTTATTCAAAAATACCTAGTTTTTATTGGTATAATGATGATTATAATGATTTTAAACAATTAATATAACATGATAATTATTCTATATAATTAAAATACAATCCAATTCCATAACATTTTACCATTAAGTGAATGATATCGTCGCTCGTGTGTACTTACAGCCTATCATCTCCATGATGCGATATGATACATTCTCCATGATCTTTATTAATCCATGATTATATACATGAATGAAATGAATAAATATGAAATAAATTAAACTTATATCATTCTATAAATGATATAACTACACCCTAAGAAGTGGAACATGAACTTATTCGACAAAACATGAATAAGAACATAATGTAGTTAATATCAGAATAACGAGTGACAATGAAGTGTAACTAATAAATAGGAAATAATATAATCATATATGATATCATAAAAATTATTATGACTTTTTGATAAATCAATGACATTATTAAAATAATTATATATTTGTTTTGGATACATATGAAGGATATTAGTTCTAAGGTAAGGGATAATTTTACAATCTCATTATTATCATAGATTGTTTATACATAATTACTTACTAGGGTATATTTATCATCCAAAACCATGTCCCATAAATATGTAATATTATTTATATTATTTTACAATTGTTTAAAGTAAATTTTACCTATTGGTAAATTTTTTATAAACTGTATGAAAATAATATTTTATGGTTATTTGATATGTGGTAATTTTTTGATTTTTTCGGAAAAAGTATGACGAGAATGTATTTTAACTTATACGGAATGAATGGATTTATATGATCTCATAACACCTTATTTTCATGAAGCATCCATTAAATTATTTCAATTTTATTTTCAATTAAATTATTTTCATTTAAAATTCCATGGAATTTTGAGAAAATAATACGTTCTTGAAGAAGAAAGGATATTTTCTTCAAAAATTAATTTCAAGTATTTTATCAAAACTATTTTCCATTTAAAATGTCATAGGGTTATGTTTCTATCTCTGTGATGAATGTTTTTTTTGGGAACATGTAAGAATGAATTAATTGTGAGATGTTAGGGACCTATATCTCCATTTAATGCATTGGGTAAAGATTTATATCTCACGAGATATACATGATTGGAATAACAAGTCAATACTGTTCAGTAATATAGGGATGAACTGATAAGTAATCCCAATTCAGTAATGGACTTTTTCCTATATGATTGTCTTAGATATGATCCATGGCTAATATTGAAATTAGTTTCTATTCTTATGTATTTTCTACAAGTTCATGTTATATGCCACTGCTATGTTATCATGTTTAATGTTGTTTTATGATTTAGGCCTTACGAACTGCTAATATTTATTTCATGAATGAATATTTCGATATTCAAAAGTTATGTTCATGTTTTTTTACATTAATATGTTTATATATTGTTTGCATACCCTTTTTGAGCATCTATGATCACCCTTTCTTATGTTTTCATTCCCGATTATAAATAAATCATTTTTGTAGGAGTACTAATGGATAATATATTTATGAGAGATGTTGAATCTCTATAGTTAAATAAATGTATTCCATGTTTCTGAAGGCACAAATCTATTAAGTTCCTCAGTTGTGCATTTGTAAAATGTTATGAATATTTATCTAAAATGATTTAATATTCAAATATGTCATGATTGGGTCATGATAGTTGGAATCAGAGTAAAGTTTTAGTAAATATTTGAAAAATAGGATGCAAAAAATTCGATGAGGTCCCTAGAGATATTTCTATATATGATTTATCAAGACATGTATAATTATAAGATACAGTCCTAGAATTATGGTAACTATCTTGAATAACCAAGGATTAGACCTAAGGTGTTATAAATTTAAAATTACACCCCCTTGATTATGTTGTTTTCCTAGTACGGTTTTTTCCTCTCATGTTATTCTATTTGGGTTATAGACAATAGATGAAACTTGAAGGAACTTTGTTAATGGTAAATGAAATAGGAAATGCAACAATTATCCTCCTGAACAAAAATATATATATATAAGAGATGGAATGAAAAATCTGATTTCTTTATTTACAAAAGTTATGAATTATGTTTGACTTCCAAATGGGTATATAATGAAAAAAACATTCTGTTGAGCCCTTCATGAGGCAACATCCACCTTCTTTCAATGGGACTTTTGGTCCACTTGTTGCTGAATAATGGATGAGTTTCATTGAAAAGATAGTTTCCATCATTCACTATTTGTAACATTAAAAAGCCACATTGGTTGTTTATTATTTAGAAGGTGAAGCGGACAAATGTTGGACTCTAATTAAGAATATGAGGTAATAAGATGAAATTTAATCCATGGAATGGGACAAGTTCAAGAACATTTATTTCAATATGTACATTCCTCATATTCTTCGATTGAAAATAGAAAAGTTCTTCCATGAGCTTAATGAAAATGACGATGAATCTATTCGTACATATGAGGAAAATTTTATAAGACTTTCAAGGTATGCGTTTGGATTTTTCATCCATCTTGAAAGTAAAGATGATCATTTCTTCAGTGGAATAGAACCATTTCTTCACAGGGCGTTAGCTATAAGATACTTTAGTTTCTATGAAGAGATTGTATGTTGTGATATTAGGGTATAAATAGAAGTTCTTGTTTCATATAAATCTCATAGTTTTGACAAGAAATGAATGATGGAGTTCAAAAAAAATATAAAAATAATGGTGATAAGAATTTGAGTGTTTTCTTATGCTCAATGTGTAGAAAGAATCATTGTGGCGACTATCTTAAAGGGAATTGGAAATTTTTTATGTGTGGAAACGAAGTTCATCATGCATTTGAGTTCCTATGTAATGATAAAAAAGGTATCTAATTATGTGAATTGATAAAAGGATACAGAGAATTCACCACCAACACTTCAATGCTACAAGTGCAAGGAAATGGGGAATTATGCTAACCAATTCTCTAATCCTTGGGTGATAAATTATGATCGATATCAAAAACATCTTAAGTACAAAGACAAAGTCAAATCACATGAGATCGCTATTGATGATGTTGAGTATGAAAATGAAGTGGTGGAATGATTGATTGTTTATGTAATGGGATCCCAGAATAATGTTGTCGGATTACATTTATGGTATTATGGAATAATATAATATCTATATATATGGTCCACTGTGGTTTTCTGCATGTATTTGAAACAGTATATTGAGTGGTAATGGTAACCATGAAACGTGATTGAGGTAATAAGGTGATGTTTTTGGAAAACACGTTATTTAGGGAAGGGTGACACTTAATATGAACTTGATGTTTAGATAATAATATTGAGATAAAGGTATGATGGATAGGAATAAGTAAATTAGGATATATTATATACCTTGGAACTAGTTATGTATTTATTGGCATATGGGTTATGCTCTCTCAGATGAATATTATAGATTTTCTAACATAAGAATAATAAATCATACATGTTTTCAATAAGGATATCGGCTAGTTCAACTTGTTACCATGACTCAAGAGAATACATGATTAACGTATTTTCATATTTGAAATCTGATAACGAATAACTACCTTATGTGATATGGGGGATATATGTTAAACTGATTTATTTCACGTATTTCTATAGTTGTATAATTTAAATTTCTGGAAGGATTGTAAGGTTATCCAATTATATATAGTATAAGTTATACATAGGTTGAAGTTTGTTATATTAATGTGTTATGAAACTATAGGTGTACTTATGAACATTTTATAATTTGTGTTAACATTTTTTTGAGAAGGATGGAATTACCCATAAATCTATTTATGGATTGCATGATCTGCTAACACTTCATGAATGACAAATTAAACATTATTTCATTGAATAAGAGATGAAGTGGAAATTTTTTAAGGCATGACCAACAGTGAGATTTTATTGAAATCAATTAAATATTTCTTCTCATGTTCATCAAATTTAGGTAAAGGATCTTGAATACCAAAAATGTTATCTTAGTACCTTCTTATCTGAGGAATTAGAGGGTCCCTTAAATCATTGTAGATTTATGGGTTTTTGGTTTTTAACATTCTCCAACCCTTGTTCTATATCACTATCCATTAGAACGTGATGGTTTGATTTTCCATCTATATCCATGTTTGCACTTCTCACCTATGTTCTTCTATGTGGAAACCTAGTGATGGGTTATTTTGGTAACCATTTTGTTTCTAACTTTCATTTTTTAAAATGAATTTTTAGTATTCCTTTTTACGGTGTTGGTTTCTATGAAAGAAACCTTCAAGTAGTAAACATTTTATAACCCCGAATAATTTTGAGGCTAAATTTTTTTTAAGGGGGTAGAATGTAAAACCACAATATTTTATGAGATAGATTATTTTTATTTTCATTAATGTCTTGTTTTGTACACTACACTAATATTATCTTGTGTTATACGCAAAAACATTCATGGATTGTGTTTCACACAATTTCAATTTCTTTTTATATAATTGATTTCACATAAGAATGAGTACTATTGATAACTAAATATTTTAATCTATTCATTATAATGGTATGTATAAATAGTATTAACTTCTTTTTAAAAAAAATTTAAATGAAAATGAGTGAGTCTCTAATATAATAAAATAACTCTTTGTGGATTTATTTGTGAAATATATATGTAATATTTTTAATTTAATGTTTAAAATTCACATTTTATGTTTTTTATTCCTGATATAAGAACAGATTAAATTTAATGGATAGAATGAGTGTTTTTCTAAAAATGCAGCTTTACCACCTTTTGATGGTGAACCCATTTTAAATTCAGTTTTTTAAACATTTATAAGTTCTTTCTTAAAACAAAATTTATTCATTATAATAAGGAAATAAAAATTTACTTTGGTTTAATATTTGGTATTTTTATGATAATATCCCTTTTTTAATAAATTGTGAAAAATACTATATTTTAATTTAAAACTTATTTTTCATCTGATTTATTTAAATAAAAAGGTTATAATTGTAATTGATTTTAAAGTAAGATTGGATCTTATTTCAATAATTTAATCATTTTTTTTGTCATTTTAGGTAATTTTACATTGAAATTATATATTTACACACATCAATATTTTGATGGTTTTTACTTTAAAAAAACTTGTTTTCTCACTTTGACAACAAGAATTAATTTCAAATTAATTACTGCATCTTCGGTGTATTGAATTTTGAGAAATGGTTTCCATATTTGGAATCAGTGTGTCTAAATTATTTTAATAAGTTAATTTTTCTGGATATTAGGAATAGTAACTATGGTAATTTTTATTTACCACTGTTAAAGGTAAATCGAGAAAATTAGGGTAACAAACAATAAGGAAAAGATAATAAAATTACCATAACACCTGCCAAAATCATATTGGATAATTATAGTTGACCAATATCACCTAAGGGTTGGAATTGACTCATTTAATGGACTTTTTTCATGAAGGTGATGTAATTATAATAAAAACAAAAGAAAGTGAAAACATGTCACTCTCTTTTCTCGTATAAGTAAAATAATTTTAATATAGTGACAATATTTATAAAACTTATAAAATAAATACTATTTAGAAATATAATGATATTATCTACATCATTTTAATTTATTTATAATTTTTATATATTAAATAATTACAATAAATTTTGATATAATAATTTTTTCATTAAGAGAAATATCAAATAAATTATATTATAAAAAGTGAAATAAATATTATTTGAAATAATTTATGTTATCCAGAATTTTTTTTCAGTGAATATGACATTTTATAAGACTATTAAATTATTGGTTTAGAATTAATATATCTTTTTTTATTTTATTTAATGTAAATTAAATGTATAGTTTAAAAATTGACACTATTGATATTTTTAAAAAATAATATTTTATTAAATTATTTAAAAAAAATAAAATAATTTGAAATTTACAAAGTGGATTTGATATAGTCTAAAATTTAATTAATTTATCAATTTCTATAAATTTACCGCATATAGGTAAACTTAATATCCTTTTAATAATTAAAATTTTGTTGCCTTAATTAAAAATAAAAGAGGGTAATTAAGGGTAAACAAAAAAGATAAAGTTTAAACTAAAAAACGAAATGACTAAAAATTATTGGATGAGATTATTTCAAACTATCCACATATTATCCTTTAAATATATCACTTTGGAGAAATTAAAATTTGAAAATCAATTTATAATAAAATAATATTTCAAGACTTTCCTAAAGTACCCCTCCTCCCTCTTAAAAAAGTGCCCACATCTACCCACTTACTCATACCTCTAAATACCATTGTCTCATCTAAAATATGATCAAATAATCTCATGAAATTCCTCCCTTCTAACTAGAAACCACACTTTGGGTAGAAATCCATCCCAAAGAGACATTTTGTGAAAATAAATTGGAGATATTTGGAAAATAGGTAATTGTTTTATCACCGCTTTATATCCAACGGCCCGAAGGCCTTAGATTTTTTTATTTGGATAAAGCTCCCTTTTAAGGGAGTAAGGGGAAACCCATGACATCAAGACTTAAAAAAAATCAGTCACAGCAGACCAAAACTCAATATCAATAACAACCCTTACTACAAGAGATCACCTCCTCCCGGCAACAGAAGACAATAAAATCAGCTTACATTGTCTCATCACACCCTGGATAACTTTCTCTCACAAAAAATAACCAGCCTAGTACCTATGGTAAAAGTCATACCCTAGAAAACATTTGATTCTGAAAATCCATGAAACAGCGATAACTCCTTGCACTGAACCTCTTCTAGAGAAACTCTTGTAGACAACCGGTTGCAGCATCACATAATCCACGGACCACCAAATCCAAAACATTTCCTTATTTTCATCATTTCTCAAGAATTTTTGTTATCCATTCAGTTAAATCCAAATATACAACAACCACCATTCCATCAAACATTTCCAAAATCCCTGAAACTACCGAAATCCACCATTGCCAGCATTCTAACAGATTCACCAACATAGAAACCCCATAAAGGCAGTGTCCTTAATCCATTCAAATTATAGAAAACCATAACCAAAGAGAAACAAATTGCTTCCAATATGATGATTTCAGTGAGGAAGTAATGTTCACAGATGTAGAAGACCATAACAACACCACAAATTACAAAGGAATAAAAAATCATCCAAGATGTAATTTGATTCATTCTTAATTATATTTATTAAAACATTATTATATAAATTAATGGAAGGAATAAAAATGATATATGATATACTAATATAATTATTTAAATGATATAACTATAACCTAAGCAGTGTAACATGAACTTATCTGACAATACATACATAAGAACATTAAGTAGTTAATATCTCAATAAAGAGTGACAATGAAATGTTACTAACAAACAAATGATAATATAATCATATATGACACCATAAAAAATATTATTATTAGAAAATAATTCAATAACATTACTTAAATCATTATATAGGAGGTTCAGATACATAAAAATGATATCAGACCTAAGGTAAGGGATAATTTTCAATCTCATTATTATCTTAGATTGTTTGTATATAATTACTTACTAGGGTTTATTTATCATCCACATCCATGTAACATAAATATATAATACTATTTTTATTATTCTATAATTTTTCATAGTCAATTTTACCCATTTATTTATTTTTAATAAATGTAACGAAAGGAATATTTATTCTTAATTCAATACAAGGTACTTTTTGACATTTCCAGCAAAAGTACGAGGTTAATGTTTTTTTAACTTATACAGAATGAATGGATTATTATGATTTCATAACACCTTTTTTCCATGAATCATTTATTAAAATATTTCATTTGTCTTTTGAATTAAATTTTTTTCTTTTAAAAAAGGTATTTCATTTTGAGAAAAGGATCCTTTTTTAAGAAGAAAGTATATTTTCCTCAAAAATTAATGTCATGTATTTTATCGAAATTATTTTCCATATAATATTTCATTGGGTTATCTTTCTATCCATATTATTATATTAATATTATTTTTTATGATGAAATTATTCCCATTAAGCCCATTTATTTTATATGGATTATGATGGAATGATGTTTTGTTCCTTGTGTTATGCTATGATAAATGGTTTGTGATTATGAGGCAGATGTTAGAATGATTTCATTATGAGATGGGTTTTACCTATATCTCCATCCAATGCATTTGGTAAAAAATTATATTTCATTTGATAGACATGACTAAAATGGAATTTAAATATGGTTTGGTAATATGGGGCTGGAACGCCTCATAAACCTGGTTCAGTAATGGAATTTTTACATTATTATGATCTTGGCTATGACCCTTGGATAATATGTAAATGATTTTATATAATTATATGTTTTCTACATGTTCACATTTTATTCCAATGATATGTTATAACGGTTGAATGTCCGTTAGGATTTATTCCTTATGAAATGTTAAGATTTATTTCATGACTCAAGATTTCGATATTAAAATGTTATGTTAATGTTTTTTTAATTCATATATTCATTTATTGCTTTATTAAACTTACTAAGAATATAATCTCAACCTTTCTTTTTTTTTCCATTCCTCAAGTTATAAATAAATAATTTAATTAAGAGTATTAAAGGGGAATATCAGTGGGGGTGATGTTGAAGAGATTACACAATTTAGAAGAATGTTTTCCAAGTTTCAAATGGCTCTAAATTATTATGCTCTTTAGTCATGAATTTGTAAGATATAATGAATATTCATCTAAAAAGTTTCAATATTATTATACGTAATTTTTGGTTTGTTATGATACATCTCCTCAACAATTTAATCATGTTTTAATTCTGTTAAAAATATTCAAACATGATAAATAATTATGAATGCATTGAGGAAACAATATTATTTAATGGAATTGGAGGGAAACTTTATGTTCAATATTTTCCAAATATATTTATTTCATATATTAAAAAAATTGTCTTTCATTTTATATATTCACTATGTTTTTGAAAATTATAATCTGAGTTTAATTCCCTTGAAAAAATTGATTTTGTTTAATCTGACAAAACAATTTGAAGAATCAATCTATCTTTGATGAATTTTAAAATAAAATTATTTTCAAATTATATGTGAATTAACTTCATTAAAAATAATCATATTTTTTAAAGTCTTTTTGTTGAATACAAATATAAACTATTAATCACATACCTAAGAGACTTCTAAACCAACTTTGAAATTTTCTTTATAATAATATATATCTAATTATAACCATTAACACATCATTGATGTAGGAAAAATTGAATTTATTTTCAAATTATAACTGAATGGATTTCATAAAAAACCCACTTACTTCTGAAAAACACACCATTACATACTACCTATAACATTTAATCTATTTAATATGAGGCTTCTAAAAAAGTTTATCATTTTATTTACAATGCACTATTTTTTTGAGAGTACCAAGAAATACATTAATATTGATAATTTTGTAAGTAATGTAACAAATACGAATATATAATAAAAATAGGTTGTTCTTAAATGATTAAGGAATTATTTTGATTTTATTCCCAATTTTAAGAAAAAAACTCAAAACTTATTAGTATATCAATAGTTATAGACCTATGATTCCATGAATAAATTGGTTAGGTATAAAAATTTAAATCTAGATACCTTTATCCACCTTTATATAGACAATTTTTCTTATTCTAAGTTAAATTTAAGCATGGTAGAGTAAGTAAAATAAGGAATGAAATATTTTTAAAAAATATTTTTCCAATTAGTGAATATTTTATTTCATATTTTGAGATTTATATTTGGGATAAAAATAATGAAAAAGGTTTTAAAAATTGATATTCATAATATCAAAAGCTTTCCAAAATCTAATACTGTTTATTTCAGATAAAAGTCATTTTATTTCCATGAAATGTTTTATTTTAAAGAGAAATACATATATAAAAAGATAAAAAAATCTACTGTAGAAAAGGGGAAGAGAGAAAAATTGTTTAAACAATGGAAGAATGTTCTTATGAAGAATTCAGTGGAAGTGGGAATAATTTTTATTCATAGAAAATTCAGGTATCACACCTTCTATAAAAATTTAAATAACCTCTTTTCCATTAGAATATGAACAAAAAATGATTGAAAAATATTCTAGTGCAAACAAAGGATGAGAATATTTCTACTACCGAGTTGAAAAAAAATATGCGTACTGTCTATGAAGAATTAAAACAAGTATAATTTAATGATTTGTGGGGGATGTTAGGGGGAATCAATAATTATATTAAAAAACAAGAATTCAGATTTATATTATAGCCAAACCTCTATTTTTCTAGAATCATTAGCCTGATATTCAAATCCTAGCAACCCTACAACCACAGAACAAACCTGATTAATCCCCGATGATTTGCACAACAACATGTCTCATTGGGTGGAGATTAATAAATCCATAAAGATGATGGTAACATTTGTGTGATATTGTAATGAGAAAAACCTATGTTAGAAAACAATTCTCAAGAATTGTTTCCTACTATAAAATATGATTCATTTTCAATGAGGGGAAAATTTTTACATCTTTCCTAGGAAGGATCACTTGATCTTCTCAAAACTATTTTAAACATTCATTCATAGTTTTAATTTCTTCTTTAGTTTAGTAACAAATTATTAGTTTTTTCTTATTATATTCCCCTCAATTGGAGGGTTAATATCTTGAGTGATTGGGGATATAATTATATCCCATTAAATTACTGAGTTAACCTACTCTATTAAACAGTAATTATTTTGAAATAAATTTATTTTAGTTCATATATTATTTTAAATACATTGAATTCAATTGTTTTTATTGTTTTTTTCTTTCTCACTATTACTTATTTGTTTAAAAATCATTAATCTCCCTCCCTGAAGTGTAGTTTTACTAAAATGATAATGTCAAATTAGGTGATGGGTGTCTATAAATTCCTAGAATGTGTACATGGGATATGAGTGGATATTTTATTTCCTACAAACACTGACTCCCAATTTGGATGTGGTTATGTGATTTAGGAGTGACTTTCTAACTCTTAAAGACACGGGAATAGAGGATGACCAAGTAGTAATCTCTGTTTAGATAATCTCTATAAATTCCTTCAAATAAGGGTGTTTGGATAAATCAATTAAGACACATAACTCTAATTAATTAAAAATTTATGGGAAGTAAAACAATTTTTTTGAATTGTGATAGAATTAAAAATTGAAATGTTATCCTCAACCAATCTCTTTTTGCCATATATTATTTCAAAATCCCTATTTCAATCTCATTCACTATTTTGAAAATATAAAACCTAAATCAAAACTCCCTTTCCATAACCAATTATCATGTTATAATGGAATTTTGTATGAACCCCCCTCTAGTATACTACCATGGATTCCACTAAAACTATATTTAAATAATGTAAGATGTTGTTTTTCTATTCCACACAATTGGAAATGTGAAAATCATTAACTATATAATTCATTAGATTAATCGTATCATCATTCATTATACTTTTATATTATTATTCCTATATATGAATATGAGTATCATTTTATATAATTTTCTCAACTATAATTTCATTTTCACAAAAAATAGTGTAATGCATTAATGACTGACATAATAAATTGATGTATTTGTTGCATTTATTAACTAGGAATAAAATAAAAGTTGTAATAACTATCTCACAATGTTTCCCTTAACACCTCAAGAAAATTAAATGTTCTAAAGTTAGTAATCTCAATATTTGTTTTAAATTTTTAGCACTATCTCACACTATGAAATATGACTATGGATATTTCTAGACATAATTAAAATAAATGTTTAATAGTATTTGTAATTATCCTCACAGAAAAACATTTCCTCTCAATTAAACATATTTAATTATTTCTTAATAATTATTTAATTTCTGATCTATATATGAAAATGTTCAACACCAGTGTTAGTAAAAATAATTCATTTTCTCATGATAATATTTAAAATCTTCCCAGAGAAATATAATTATTCTTATATGATTAAAATTCTCAATGGTTAGGATTTTAATTACTTCCATACCAAAAAAAATTATTTTTCCTTTGCAAGATGGTTAAATGAAAATAAAATTATAAATTCTAATAGAAAATCACAAAATATAAAAACTGAAAGAGGAGATCTAATACACATTATATATTTGATATCAAGAGACAAGATATAATACCAATATTTTTCTATATAGGAATAATATATCGTACTATATGAGTGGGTAAAATGATTTCAAAATATAATTTATAATTTTTATCTAAGTCAAGTTTTCGTTTTATCACAAGTTATGATTTTGGCTTAAATCAGAGTATGAAAAATAAAATTTAGGGGAATATAATAATATCTAAGAATATTAATTATTTCATAATAATAATTATGAAACAAAAAATATAATATCAAATTAAAACAACCCATTTAATTATAGATAACAATCTAGAAACCCCTAAAAGTTATTATTACCATCACTTCGATACAATATAAAGACTTCACTTATAAACTGAACCAAAAGGTCCATTTATAAACTAAACCAAGGTGTCCATGTCCCAACTGAACTACTTAGAATTAAAATCTATTAAAAGGTATGAATTGCAATACTAATAATAATACAAGGATTATCCATTACTGAGATCCACTTTTAACTCCTCAATCAATATCAAGCACAATCCCTTGGACTTCATCGATAATCAACATATTGAACGGTATAAATTCTTCTCAAAACCTCCATGGTCATAGTGACATAAATTAACTAATGTACATTGTGGAAGAACCTCCTCTATCATGTAGAATTAGAAAGTGAAAATTTTAAAATTGAAAAGGATAATATATTTGATGATAGACCTCACTATACAGAATATCATGTCAAAAGAACACTAAAAATAACGATTAAGATTAGAAGATCATGAAGCATCGAGATGATGAAACCAAATACACTACTTTAACTAATATCATTGTCATAATGTATCATCCACACATTAATATTTTTCATTCCATGAAGACCTCAATCAAATATATAGACACCATTGTAATAAACTCCAATGTTCAAATTTACATATCATTAACTTTAGTTGAAATGAAATAAAAAATTTCATCAGAAACCAAAGGATATAGATTTATCTTATGATGATACATAGTTATATATTCTTATGAACCTAATAATATTTTTATCAAATCATTCAAACTCATGCCACTATATTTCTTCACTATGATTTAGCATATTGATCATATGACTCGGTTCATTAAATAATACGATCAAATAATAAGTGTCTGTAAAAAAACAAATCAATCAATCAAATCCACCATAAATCAAAACCTTATATATTTGCATTATGATTTTACAAAACCAATTATAACATGAATTGTTTTTTCAAAACAATCTTCTTAACAAGATTTCATTATGGGTTAGAACTCATTGGGTCACATATCTCAGTATTTTTTGTATTATAGTAGAAATATTATTTAGTAAAAAATGTTTTTATTCTATATAGAATATTCATATTTGTTTATTAATTCTTTATATATATTTGATAAGTATAATTTGACATTGAGATTGAAAAACATCTTGAGAAGCAATGAAACATTTCTGCACATAAATATGAAACATTCCTACATGTCATTGGTCTTGATGGAAAAGGTTATTTATTAGAATGTTAATCATGTGTCCCATTACATAAAATTTCCATAATATTAGAGATTTATGCATGGAAATATGTAAGGATTCACACATTAGGTGAGTTTGATGTTATAGTGATGATTATATAGCACAGTATAGATTCTTTATTTGAGAAGAAATCGATTGATTATGAGAATTTATTTTAACATATGTTAGTGTGTAGTGAGAATATAGTGACATAGCATCTCATTGATAGTACATAGGTTCCGGTTTTATAGGTTAAAAATTATAATAAAACTAAACCATATTTTCTAGTATTCATATACTATATAAAATTTATTGCGTATAGGAATTAGATGCAACTAGTGTTCGATGTCATAAATCTGTACATTATCCATTTGTTCATGAACTACAAAAGTTATGTTTGTTCCATTAATTTTTTCTATTTAATTATCCATTATATAATTATAATTGGAATTCATTTTCAATTTATGAACAACATTTTAATTTAAAATCATTTATATTACACAGTAGTTTTTTAGTAAAAAATTAATATATGATCCCAAATTTTCATTCAAATATTGGATATATTATGATATATATTTTTTATTATCTTTTTTCATGTATGAACACAAGAAACATCAATATAAATAGTTGTGTGATCAGAATGAATGAATATATGTATTAAATGATTTAAAAAACATTAAAATAGGTGATAAAGGTTTAAAACATAGAAAAAATCCTTAGATTATTGTGAAATCATATCACAATGCCTATTTATTAGTTGTTGACCTTTAAAAAATAAAAATACATCAACTACATTTGTGGTTTACTAGGATTGAAATGAATTCTATATTTATTATTTTAAAATTATTTCAATTTAATCATAAAATAGTGATAAAAACATCCAAAAAACCATAGATTATCATAGAATAACAAAATAACAGATAACACATCAATATGACTTGTAGTTTTTTCAAAAGGACTAAAAATACATTTTTATATTTTTAAAAATATAAAAACATGAATGTAATGTTAAAAACCAAGTATATAGACCTGAATTATTATAAAATTTTAAAACAATGATTGTTTAAAAACTTCTAACATATAAGATTATATGAAATGTCAATTTGACATGTGTTATTCTTTGAATGGAAAAAGGTATTCTTTTGAAGAATAAAAAGACTTTAAAATCATTCATAAAAGGATCAAAACCATGAAAATAGTTTATATTGTTGTGAAATTTCATGATAATGAATTATGATTAATTTGATTTTTATTGGAATAAAAAAATTTATTCTGACTAATAGTTTAATTTTAAGGACTACAAATTCATTTTTATTGATTTAAATTTTCAAAAACATGTGTATAATTATCAAAAATGAGAAAATATCTGACAATTCTCAGAAACTATGAGGATAAAACTTTTCTCTTAAATGATGACATGTATGAATAGAAAACATATCATTCTAATGATTGATGTTTTCGAAATAACTAAATGTGTTTCTTTATTGATTTAAAATTCTTTAAAAATTGGTGAAAAGTTAATAAAACTACCAAAAAAAATAAATTTTTTTGAAATCATTTGAAAATTCCCTCTAATTAATTTAAGGAATGTAGGAATAACACCACATCAATTAGATATTTGGTATTATATGAATGACTGAAAATAAATTTTTATTTATTTAAAACTCAAAAAATGAGTATGTAATGGTCAAAACAAATAAAATTATAATAATTTAGTATGAAATCCTAGGAAAACATTTATTTGCTGTAATGGTTGGAAATTCAATGTAACATGTGGTGTTCTTGGAATGACCAAGAACAAAAAATTAAATTTTAAATTTTATCATAGTACAATGATAGATGATTATTTTTTGACACATGGGAATTTTCTACACATAATTTTGAGTAATGGTTTTATTGAAATTTAAATCAATGATTTTTTAATTATTTAAAACTAAAAAAATTTGTATATGTCAGTCAAAACCGAAAAAATAACCATGAAAATTCATGAAATAATGAGAAACAAATTTCAAATAATTTTTTCATGTATGAAGAAATTACATGTTAATATAATTTTTGGTTTGATTAGAATGATTGAAAGTTTGATTTTAAAGATTTGAATATATTTAAAGATAGGTATCAACGGTATAAACACTATTGAACGACCTCAAATTTTCATGAAATCATATGAGAATTATTGTTGTTTAATTTATAATGTGTGTCAATATAACACATTACTCTAACTTTTGGTTTTCTCGGGATTATTGAAAGTTTATTTTTCATCTATAAGTCTTTAAATACATGTATCAAAGGATAAAAAATGTAGCAACATACCTCAAGTTATAGTGAATCCATCACAAAAAGTTCATGGAATTTTTTTTAAAATTTAAGAAAAGAATATATGTCCTTTTTTATTTGTGGTCTTCTCAAAATACCTAGAAAGAAGTTTTAATAGATTTATAATTCATTTGAAATATAAACCAAAAGATTAAAATATACCCAAAACCCTCATATTTTCATTAAATACTAGGGAAATGATCAAAGATTAATTATTGAAATGTATGAATGGAAGAAACATTATTCCATTTTTTGATTATTTCAAAATGGTTGAAAATTATTTTCACATTTAAAACTGATTAAGAATAAGTGACATGTTCAAAAACTCGTAAAAGAAAATTGACTGTCATGAACTCATATCACAGTGATCTTTAAATAATGTGTGTCATATAGTAGAACATCGATATTTCATTTATTGTTTGTCGAAAAAGATGATATAATGATGATTATATAGAATTATTATTTTTATGTAATATTTATCATCAAAAATGTTAAATAATCAATTGGTTTTTAATTATTAGTATTTTATATTTTTTATTAAATTAATTTTTAGATTAAATTTAAGTATATGTTACATATTTGACTTTTATTAGATCTTGATATTATCTTTATAATCAATAAAAAAGTGTTCAAGCTTCCAGTGATGATAAAATATGTAAGCTTTTATCATTTCTATGAAAAACACTTGAAAAAGTTGGTTTTCTCAGTGCTTGTGTTAACATTGATAAAAGTTATATTTTATCCAGCTTAATTTTATCACTAAAAAACATATTTCGTACGCAATAATTTTACTATTGATGAAAGGAACTTTTATCAGTGTTATCTCAACAGTTGATAAAAATCCTTCTTAACTATCACTCTATGTTGCTACATGAACTATACAATACAGTAGCCGAAAAAATAAAACACTAAAAAATTACATATTAATTAAAAATAAATTAACATTATAATTAATTTCAATGAGAATATAATTTACATTAAAAAATTTCAATATATTATAATTTCATGGATAAATACAATTTCTTACAAAAAAATACAATTTACAACCAAATGAAAAATAATTTAACTCATAGAAGACCTTGTCAATGGATTAGTCTGACCTAAAATAAATGAAGAGTTTGCATATAACAAAAAAAAGGAATATTTTGATAATATTATAAATAAATATATAAAAAAAATCTGATACAATAATTCATAAATAAAAAAGCTTAATATAAATGATAAAAAATAATACATAAATAAATTGATAGCAAAATACATAAATAAGAGATTCTTTTGAATAAAAAATTTGATGTTGCATGGTCATACTACCCACACTTCATTTTGGATTGATGTATGGTAAATAAATACATACCTAAAAAGGATAACTATCCATTGTCCTAAATTATCATGAAAATAATAATATGTTTTCACATTTTGGACTATGTGATGTGCGTTTTGAACTAAAATTCGTATTTTAAACTAAGAACATTCTCCTTCAAATATAATGTTCAAAGTAAATTTCAAATTAAATTGAAGTAGACTCGATGACCTCATAAATTAAAAATAAATATTTTTCCAAAATTATTACAACAATTCATTAATGTTTAGTCATTTTTGAGTTTAGGACGTGACTTTTGAAAAAAATTATATTATAAATAAAAAATTCACATTATATTATAATGGACACATAATTTCTTATATTAACATGCAGATAAATTTAGGAAGCATGAAAAACAGAGATATAATCAATATATAATTGAACCTATGTTCACTAGATATTAATATCGTCTAGTAGTTTTCCACTTGTTACAAAAACTATCGGTACATCACATTCAACATAGAGTACCAAAATTAGATATTCTATTTCACCCTAATCACCACTTGAATGTTTCAACCCATGTACCTTCCA
The DNA here is from genome assembly GCA_963277665.1 of Viscum album. Lineage (NCBI taxonomy): Eukaryota > Viridiplantae > Streptophyta > Magnoliopsida > Santalales > Viscaceae > Viscum > Viscum album. The sequence goes on along the minus strand of OY728143.1, from coordinate 2,075,476,169 downwards.
AAACACTATATAAAAAATTATAAGAAAATTAATGGACACCAATGATTACAAGCATCAAACTTTCATCATATGACCATGGCAGAACCCTAAAAATTCATTATATTATCAAAAGTAATAATAGCAGGAATCTCTATAGTTAAATATTTGGTGATCATAATTTGAATAAAATTCATTAAACATTACAAAAAACTGAAACCAAAAATCCTCTAACTTTATTCTCAACCAGTAAACTAGTTACACTACCATCCAAGAATCTTGGTAAACAACCAATTAACCTCACCATTCTATATTTGAAAGTATCAAATCATACATTTAAGCTAGTTGATTTTTAAATAACCCAATTCAGTAAATATTGGCTAGAATAGTAAACACATCATATGTATATGACCTTCATCTAAAATATAACGTATGTTAATGGTTTCCACTATTACTTATCTAACAATAATGAAACAAACTACAGGAGTCTGATCTTCTATAAAGTTAAATCACATGACATGAAGATGAATCACAATCCCATCAATCTATAAGATGAATATTTATTTGAAGAATATATTCAATACACTAGTGGAAATACCAGATTTAACATCAACATAATAATGTTGGTTTTTTATAAACGGATGCCAATAATATGTATGAGATCTTATTGGCATCCCTTTTCAGTAAAACTGACTCCAAAACCCATTTATTGATGATTTTTCGCATCGGTTTTAAAGAAAATAAACTCCATATGATTAATTTTAGGTGCCGGTTTTCCCTAAAAGTAACATCGAAATAAAAAAAAGAATACTTTCAGCATTGGGTTTTACCAAAACCGATGCGGAAATGTTTTTTTTGTTTTTGGCATCGATTTTGGTAAAAAAAACCATTTCCAAAAGTCGTTAAATTATGTCGGTATCGCGAAACCTTAATTTTTTGGATCTTCGAAATCAAAACTTGTGGTGGTGCTCTCAATGGCCATTGTTAACTATTTTCATTCATTTTTACATTTTGGGGTTTTTGTTCTTTGTTATCCTCCCTTGATTTATCTTTCATAGTTTATTTCTTCTTCCATAACCCTATTTTTAACGAATTTTAATTTTTTTTATTTTTGTTGTTGTTTATCATTGTTTTTTATTTGTATCATCAATTTTGGTTTATATTTTTTAGTGTTTGTTTTTCCAAGTCATTATACGGAAAAATTTTGGATTCAGGATCTCTATTCGAGATAAACCTCAAATTTTGTATGTTTTTTTTTAATATTGTAGATAAATTATTTATCATTTAATTTTGTTATTTTTTGGCTTCAATTATTAGTTTATATTTTATTTTAAATGTGTTGGGACATGGTTCAATATTCTATCAACAAACATTCTTAAATATCATGTCAACAAATTGTATCTTTTACATTGAATCCATCTTACCACACCTAACACATGTGAGAATTCTAATCAAACACTGGTACCCACCCCCACATCATTTTATAATCCCAAATAGATGTTCCTCTGCAGTCTAAAAAAATCACAAGCATGTTAGTATCTAAAATTAAATAGTCAATAGATCATAAATGTGTTTTATCTCTGATGTTTTCTATCTAATTTTCAACAGTTTTTATTAAATTTTTTTTGTTTAAAATTTATCTGATATATATTTAAATTTCTATATTTTTTAATATATTCAAAAATTATATTATAATATCAGGTTTTAATGGATCATAATTGGATTCATTTACAAAGAACCACTAGTGAATATGAAAATTGAGTTGATGATTTTTTGGTAATTTTCTAAACACCATCCTTAAAATTTTAATTTTACTTTCTATCCATGTTTAAATTTTGTAAATATAAGAAAGTTAAAATCTATAGAAATCAAGGATCATCTCATTTTTTTATGGTTTTACCCTTTGTTATACACGTTGGATCTAGCATGGTGAAAGAACATAAAATTCAGCATCCAATGTTGATGAAAATATTCATAATGAGGCAGAGATCGTATTGAACAATTAATTCATGATTTAGGCGTTGAAACCATCAAAAAAACACCAACTATTGAACAATTTTTTGGAGATTCTAAGAAACCATTATTCATAGGTTACAGTAAATATATAGTGTTATCAGCAGTTTTGTGATTAGTTAACTTAAAATCAAAAAATGGACGGAGTAATAAAAGATTCTCCAGCATACATGAGATTTTAAAAGAGCTAATTCCATAAGGCAACAAGATTCTAGATTCCAATTATGAGGCGAAGGAAATATTATGCCCAATGAGATTGCGGTATAAAAAGATACATGTTTGCCCCAATTATTGTGTACTGTATAGGAAAGAGAATGAATATTTATCAAGTTGTCTTACATGTGGGACATCATTGTATAAGATAGATGGGAAAATCAACCTTGCCTCATTCTCAGGTGATGTCATCTAACATCATGAAAAATCAATTTTTTACTTTCCAATGATATCATCCAATATTTTTTTCATACAATTCTGATAATCCAGTTATGATTAATTTTTAGGTACTAGAATCAAAACTCTTGCTAAATCAATTTCTCACCTTCTAATAATCATTCATTTGAATCATTTATTTTAAAACTCAATTGATGAAAAATGGTAAAGATGGAATTCCGATGAGCACATATTTTATGTAAACATACATCACCCAACCAATTCACCACAATGGATGAGTTTTGATAAAAAAATTCATTATTTTGGAGTTGAAGTCAGAAATCTCAGAATGGAATTGTGTACTGATGGAATGAATCTATATCGGAGCCTCAGTAGCCAACATAGTTCATGGCCTAATTTTTTAGTAGTTTACAACTTTTCCCCACATCTATATATGAAGAAAATATATTTTATGATTAGGTTGATGATTTATGGACCAAAAAAACTCAGAAATGATATTGATGTGTATCTTTCACCATTGATTGATTATTTGATACTACAATAGGAGGAAGGTGTTACAGTTTTTGATGCATACAAGAAAGAATATTTTCTTTTTCTTGCTATGAGAATGTTCACTATAAACAACTTTCCTGCATATATAAAATTATCTAGATATAATGTTAAGGGACATAAAGTATGTCCAATTTGTGAAGAACAAACCTCAAATTATCAATTGCAGAATGGAATAAAGACAGTGTACATGGGACATCAATGATTTTTGAGAATTGATCATCCTTATCATAGATTGAAAAAAGAATTTAACAGTTTACAAGAATACAACCTTCCCCCTCAACCATTTTCAGCTGAAGAATATTATGATAAGGTGAAAGATGTTGATTAGACATTTGGAAAGAGAAGAAGTTCTTGTTTTCAAAGAAATATCTGGGAGAAGAAGTCTATTGTTTTGAACGACCTTATTGTATATTTTTAGAGGTAAAACATAATGTCAATGTTAATCATGTTGAAAAAAACATATATGATAGTTTGATTGGAACTTTGTTAGAAATAAAATGAATGAAAAAAGATGGATTGCATGCTAGATTAGACTTGATATTAATGAGAATATGTTTGGAGTTATCTCCCACTGTGAAAGGAAACGGAAAATATTTACCTTTGGCTTGTCACACATTAAGAAAAATGGAATAGATGAATTTTTTATGTGTCTTCATGGTATTAAAGTTCCCAGTGTTTTTTCTTCAAATTTGAATAATTTTTTGTCATTGAATGATTTAAAATTAATAGGTATGAAATATCATGATTACCAAGTGATGATGAAACAAATTCTACGAGTAGCAGTGCGCGGTATACTGCTGACAGATGTCAAAAATACTATCATCAGGTTATGTAATTTCTTCAAAGCCATTTTTCACAAATTTGTTGATCCAAATTTTATTGATGTGTTGGAGAATGAAGAAACTCTTATTCTTTTTCATCTAGAAATGTATTTCCCACCGACTTTTTCTGATATAATAGTTCATCTACTAATTCATTTTGTGTGTGAGACAAAAATATGTGGGCCTGTTTATTTAAGATGGATGTATCCTTTTGAATGATATATGAAAATTTTGAAAGGATATGTTAAAAATCCTTATCCAATATAGGCCTTTAATGTTCAAAACTATGTATCAGAATAGGTGATTGAGTTATGTACTGATTATTTGTATGAGGTGGAGCCAAATGGTCTCCCTGTATCTTGACATATGATAGTTGATAGTGAAGGTGGAGGGGTTGGAGGCTTAAAGGTAAAGTTTATTCCACGTGATGAAGAGATTCAGGAACATTTATACATTTCGAACAATACATATGAGGTTTAATCATATATATCCTCACATATTGTGGAATTAATGTTAGGATATTAGAAAAGAAATGAAAAATGGTTGATGATTGAGCGTAAGAAGACATATGTTTCGTGGTTTAAAGAGAAAGTCACCCTAGATATATCTATATTAGAAATATTGAAGTGGTTAGCAGGGGGACCATATCTAAATATGATCACATGTTCTATTTTTTATATCAATGGCTACCCATTTTATAAAAAAACCTGGATGACAAGAGTACCATTCATAATAGGGGTGTGATGGTTTTCGATGAAGTAGTTCATTTTTCAAGTGCGAAAGATAAAAACCCGATTTCTCCATCAACGTCATATTTTGGAGTTCTTGAATACATATGGGAAATTTATTATATTAAATTTTGAGTCTCTGTTTTTAAGTGTAATTGTGTTGATAGTAATAGTAGTGTTAAACATGATTAATATGTGTTTAAACTGGCTGATATGAAAGGATTTAATTACAATTAGGAAAAATTTATCAAGGTGACACATGAAAAACAAGTATTTTATGTCATTGATTCTTTCAATGATCAGTGGTAAGTTGTTTTGAAAGAAAAAAAAAGATACCATTTGGGTGATGAGGATGATGCTGTTGATGTTAATGATTTACATGAGCCCTATTCATCTATTACTCAATTTTCAGATGGTTTTAATGAGTATAAGACAAACACAGTGCATATAGTATGTAATGATCATGATGATGGCAGGTGGGAAATAAATAAATAAATTTTTTAATTTTTCTAGTAAATATTTATATTTGGTTTTCTTTTTTGAAACTTAAAAATGCATGCCTCTTTTTTTAATTACTTATTTTTGGCTTCCTTTGGTTTCAAATTATTCAGTTTTCAAATTATATGAAGGTACCCAATATTTCATAATGCTTTCTAGTATAAATTTTAGATACAGATAGAGAGGACTAGTTACTGAGTTATATCTATTTTGACATATTATTATATTATCAGTAATATACGTATTTAATTAAATAAAACTGTTAATTTAAAAAAAATCACAGGGCTACTGATGCATGCTCGGCAGAGGCAACTTCTCATGTTACTACTAAAATGTCAAGTTCTCAGGTTGGTAAACGTGGTATTACCTGTTTACTAAAACTATCACTTTCTCATGATGATGACAGAGTAAACATCCATTTTGATGATGATAATAATGCAATTTTCCCATCTCCATTTCTGTTTTTCAGTTTTATAGCGATGCAGAGCCATTACAGGATTAGTATTTTATATCTTGATTTGTAGTTAAAGGAGAATACGGTGAAGTAACATCTTTGGGAGGTCGTGATGGTAAAATATCTTAATTGATTTCTTTTATCTCATTTTATTAATATTATATATTTTAAATGACGTATTTGATTTATTCAATTACATATGACATTAAATTTTGAAGAATACAAAGAAACTATGAAAAGACATCTCTCTTTTGCGGCGGTCCGATGGAGAGATTTTAAAACAAAAATGAAAAAAAATTAAGTTTTCAGAAAGAGAAGGTTTTAAAGCGCATGCCTTAAGTATATGTTTATAGATGAAGATACATGGAAGTGATTTTTGGGTAGTTTTTAGGAAGAAAAATTCTAGGTCTGCTAATTATTTTATATTTGAAAATTAATGATATATTATTCTTATTACTTAGTAGTTTATTTTTTTATAATAGGACTCTAAGAGATCTCATCAGAAGATCCAGTTGAAAAATGTATACCCCCGTACATTATCACATGGAGGGTATTCTTATTTGGAGCTAAAAATGATTGAAGAAAAATTTGAAGCATTAAGATCTCGATCAAACATTGGTTCAGAAGAGGTACAGTTTAGTCATCCATCTCTTCCCACTCGCCATGAGAAATGAAAATGAGCAAGAATAAGGAAAAATGATCAAAATCTTATAAAGGAAGCTAAGAAAGTAGATGACATAATTTTAATTAAATATTATTTATTTAATAAAATATTTCCATTTTATAAATTATAAAAACTAATATAATTTTTTATTTTTAATTTCAGGATGAACTTCAGGAGAAAAATACACATGGATCTTTTATCCTAGAGCGAAGGATAGACATCCTAGCCACTGATTTGGGAAAGGCATAACATCCTAGATGTGTTAGAGGATATCTGGAAGGTGTTTGTATTTGGAAGGTTTTTTGTAAGACTAAGCAATCAAAATACCCAGAGATATAATCTTTAAAAGAAGAGCTGAAAGATATGAAATAGTCTATGGGTGATCAAATTCAAGAAGCAGTACAGATGGATTTGTTAGAACACTTGGCAAGATAGTCACAGTTTGCACAGCCTTCTCAGGTATATTATTTATTTTTTATCAATTTTTTTATTTTATAAATTATAATCACTAATATAACTTTTTAATATTTCATCTTTCCCAGTCTGCTCACCCGAACTACCCTGCCATATCTTCTTAACATGCCCCGTCTGCGCAGCCTTTCGAGGTATATTATTTGATTTTCATCAATTTTTCTATTTTATAAATTATAAACACTAATATACCTTTTTAATTTTTCTGCCTTCTCAGCCTACTCACTCAGACTACACTGCCCCATCTACTTACCATGCCCCATTTGTGCATCCATTTGAGGTATATTATTATTTTTTCATTAATTTTTCTATTTTATAAATTATAAACAATAATATACCTTTTTCATTTTTATGCCTTTTCAACAAAATCACCTGGTCTAACCTCCCCATCTGCTTACCCTTCTCCTTCTGCAAATCCTTTCGAGGTTTAATATTTTATTTTCATCAATTTTTCTATTTTATAAATTTTAAAAACTAATATACCAATTTCATTTTTCTGTCTTCTATGCCTGCTCACCAAGACTACCCCACCCCATATTCTTACTTTGATCCTCTACCTCCTCTCTCAGATTAAGCCTTATATTGTGATCTGTTTGCTGGAGATCCTTATGTACATATTGTTGAGTTATGACATGTTCTTTTTTGGGGGACTGGGTACATCATCATCCAATGCAGATGGGTCAGGTTAGAGTATCGGTACTTGATATTATATATCCTAATGCTCTACTACCATTTCCTACAATGGAGATCTCCTGTGTTGGAGAATGTCTGAGCCATTTTCTACTTTGGCCAGCTGGTCTTCTACATTATATTTCATATGAGGTATGTGTTTTTTTAAATATTAATTACAAATTATTAAAAATTACTTATAATGTTTTCTGACATTTAACTTATATAGGAATATCTAAAATAAAAAGAAATTTCCCTAATGCAACAAAATGTTCAGGAACTGTCGGCTGTAGAACCTTCAAATATTTTGTCTAGGTTACAATGATTATCTCAGGCTTATGCTTCCATGATTTATATCTATGAGTTTCAAATAATGCCCGATATATATGTAATAAGTTATCCATTTAAAATAATTAAATAATATATCATGCATTTAGTGGATTTTGAAGAGATTGGGCTGAGTGTGGTGCAGTTTTTTTCCATGTAAGTAAATTGATGTTTGAATTTCTATTTCTTTAATAAAAGATGGTTTTGAATTGATTAACTATATTTCTTTTTAATTTAGGTATCTACACAAGATTATTTTTTAAAATTTGAGTACATGAATTTGTATTTTTATAAATCAAGAGTACATTTCCTTGGAATTCATACATGTGAAGAATGATGACAGAGTTCAATATATATCTGAGAGATTATCACAGACAGATATTAAATGCTAGTTTTTTTCCATTTCGTGATAAGTAAGAACATAAAAATAACTATGAACTAATGATCATTATAAGGTTGTTAATTGTGAATATTTTTTATTGTAGGGGACATTGGATGTTTGGTGTATTTTTTCCAAGTGAAGGCACCTTATATTGGTTTTGTTCTTTATTAGGAATAGTTCGTAAACCATTTTCCACCTTATTAAACAAGTAAGTTTTTTTTAATAATCTCATTATGTTTAATGTTTTTTGTTTAGACGTGTATTATTATTTCAAATATATGAAAATCCAGTTCATGAAAACAATTTAACAAAGAATACATGTCAATAAAGAAACCAAAGAAAATCAAATATGTGGAAGTACATGTAATTAGTTTTTATATAATATTTTTTCTGAATATATTGTTATATATTTTATTTATTATCATTTTACTTTTTTATAACTATAGTGTCATCATCAGAATAGAAATATTTAATGTGGTTATTATATTTTACGATTCATGTACGAGATAATCACAACTAGTGAAACTACTCATTTTCATAAGGTTATTTGTATTAAATGTTTTTTATTTTCTTCCATATTATTTTATTTTTTAATATCTTATCATTCAATATTATTGTAGGTATTCAATGATTCACAGTCTTATTCCCAATCTGATATGACCCATATTTGATCTACTTTTGCGAACCATTTGTCAAGTCTGATTATGATTTTAGGTATGTATATTCAAATATTTATAATTAGTAATACATATGGGTCAAAAAACTAACTCTTTTGATATATTATGTGTCTGAACGTACCAATAATCAAATTAATGCTACAAAAATAATTGACAATGATCCAGCCATAAATTTCAGGTACGTGTATTCGAAATTGTTTTTTAACTTTCTATGTCAGTTTTTTTGTTTATGTTTGGTATATGTAAGTTATAGGTTTTTATTGAATGATAAATAATGTTTGACTATTGGGGTATATTGTGCTTTTTAACAGTGGTTTCAATATTTTTATAAGTGTAATTTTCCATTTTTTCTTAAAAATATTAATTTACGGCATCGCTTATTTTAAAAACCGACGCTGAAATTTTTTTAAAAAAAATTGGGGTTTTAGTGTCAGCTTTAGATAAAACCGACGCCGAAACACTTAACAAAAATAATTTTTGGCATCAGTTTTCTAATAACCCATGCTAAATATCATATTTTCTTACGTCACCTTTATAGATGTCGGTTAAAACCCGACGTTAAATTTTGTTTTTGCACTAGTGATATCCTCCAACACTTTGGAAAAACCACATCCTTCTTCCATGTACGTGTATTCTCTTATACCACCTTTAGTTTAGCTGAGTCCCACTGAGGCATAATGCTTCCTCATCCTCTCGTGTACTAACACATTTTTTAATATGTCAGTCATATGTTACATCCCTACAATATTCCATATCACTAACACCTTTATTCAATCATATTCTATATAAAATTTAATTTTAGGTCAATATGTATAGTTATTCGATGAAATGCCATATTTTTGAAAGGTGGATAACACCCTAAATTTCAAACTATAACATTCTAATTTTGATTCTATTCCTATAAACTTTAGTAAGTGAATGAACCAAGCCAAATCCTTTCTATGTTTTGTAGATACAAAATATTTAGTATCCATCACAGACAATGTAAACACTAGTTTTCGTAAGAATATTTATCTAACCAACATCATATGAAATTAAAATTAAAAACCCATTTTCATTTTTCATGTTTTATAGTCACCAAAAAATATGAATCGAAATAACTTTTTAGAAGATCAACATACCTGAAGGGAAATTTTTTATAAGCCAATCCATTCATGTATCAGATGATCTGCATCACTACATCCCAATGTTGCTTCCTAGGGCTACATATGATTTTAAATTCAACTCCCACTGTATAGGAAATATCTAAACACGTGTATATAATCCAATAAATCAATATTTTTATCGCTAAATCATATGACACATTCTCCATCTATCATTGCATATCATTTTTTGAATGTTCTTGTGCATTAGATAACTTGATATGCTCTGAAAGAGGGGTTCCGATAGATTTATATCTAGTTATCTAAAAAATTCAATTTTATTCTAAATATATTCATTTGAGTATAACACTATAGTACCAAATAAATAATCCATTTCTACACTCATCCATAATATTATCTTATCATGCCTAAGATATTTCATTTCAAAACATTTATCAATCTTTCCCTTTAACTCTAGAATCCATTGAATCTTCATACCCATAAAAATCATGTCATCTACATAGATTTTGTGTAAAACTCAAGTATCATAATTCTAGAGTGTTCTATAAAAAAATTGATCAAAGTCACACCTCATGAAAATAATCATCAAAAAAGAAATCATTTCACATCTACATCCACTATTGGGTATCCTATTTTGAAGTTTTAAATAGTAAATTTTAATTTAAACACTTGACCATACTTTTGATATTCTTCAAAATAACGTGGTTGATTCATGCAGATCATGTAATCTAAATTTCAAAACTAAAATGAATAATTTATTTAAATATACTCCAAGTTTCAACCATCAAAATAAATAATGCTCATTAATTTTATAATGGATTAATTCATAACTATAGATTAAATATTTTAGAGAAATTTATTTTTTCTCTATATTTTAATCCTTTAACCAAAATTAATTGCTTATATCTCCTATTTATTCTATGTTCTTCCTTCAAATGATAAACCCAATTATTCTCAGGTTCATGGTTCCATTATAATGTTTTAATTAGATCCCAATATCTATTGAACTTTATGGAATTAATTTCTTCCTCAAGGGATGAATCCCACAACTTATATTCATTAAGGTTTATTACCTCCTTTAAATATTTAGGTTCTATGAAATCCATTAGAAATGAATAGTATACAACAACCTAATACATTTTTACTAGTAACCTGACTCCATACAATATTATCAGAGTGGTTTTCTACACTCTCCTGTATATTAATTTTTTGTGTTTGAACTTCTGGTGCTCTTTCCTTAGATTTTTATGCTACCATATCATTCCCTCTAGATTCTGAAATCTATTTGAATTATTTAATATCATTGGTCAAATTTTTATTGGTTTAATCCTAAAATATGGTGTCACTATTATTTATGATCTGCAGATTATTTCACCAAAATCAACTATTACTACAATTTTTTATTACTTTCTACCAACTTCTCATTCACCCATTTTATTGAATTTCCATATATTAATTTTATTAGTGACTACATCTAAACATATAATGATATATAATATATCATGATTATATATTTAGCATGAAAAATCTTTATTTCCATATCCCATAAGAAAATATACTACAAAATATTCTTATAGCTAATTTCTTTCCATTGCATCAACATGAGAACAAGAAATATAACTGTATACTTTGAGATGAGATAATTCAAGAAACTTTTTGTTCATAGATCTTATTCTAGACCTTGTCCTAGTATTGAGGCTTGAATTTTATTAAACATTAATGTTTCCATGTTAATTTCAACCACTTAAATGGAATGAATAATTCCATAGTTCACATTCATTAATCTATTCTTCTAAATCAATGTATTGTTCATTATCTCTACCACTCCATTATATAATTGAGTTTTTTGTACTATTATTTCAAGAATAATCCAATTATTTTTTCATAAATTCTAGAAATTATTAACCTTTTACTCTCCCATGATATTAGATCTAAGTAATTTCAATTTTTTACCCCTTTAAAATTCTACCATGGCTTTCCACTAAATAATGGAAATAAACATATCATATTTCTTTTAAGGAAAATATAAATATACCGTCATCATAGCATCATTAATGAAATGGAAAAGGTAATTTGATCCTCTATGATATTGAACGTAGGTAATCCCAACGACATCTACGTGAAACAATTCCAACTATTGGGATCTAGGCTTCTTGAAATTAACGTTCAATTATACATTTTTTTACAAGCACACAACCCTCAAAAATTTTGATTTGTATACGACAGATCATCATAACACCATTTCCTACAAGAACCTTCATGTTCACCTCAATGTGGTGAACGTGTCTATGATTAAATTCCTCCAGATATTAATAAGATGTACTTAAACCCATTATACCTTCATCTGATTTTTTTCAGATATAAGGTCCAATTTTTTACTCCATGTGCTACAAATATGGATCCTAAAATCACTTTATAGACTCCATTTCCAAATTTCATTCCATATAATTCATAATATTTCTTCCACATATACACTAAATTTCTATAGATATCTATAATAAGACTCACTAAATTAAATCTAGGATGCCTTCATTCATTATATGGAGATTTATATCCCCCTTTATGATCACTTCTAAAGAGTCGTCATTTTCCAGATAAACATCCCTAAACCTTCTAGATACATAGTTTTTCATTCATATGTGGTCATCTATTGAGTGGAAGGATTCACTATATTCAACCACTCTTGACTCCATTAGATTCTAAACTATGAGATATATATTTTCACCTCCATCCATTGAATGAACAAAATTAGAAAATTGTAATGTCCTATTTCTGATGTGTTCCTAGAAAATTTAAAAATTCTTCTAGAGAAGTCCTCTCTTAACATAATGCTACAATGTAACTATTGGACCATGTGAAATTCCATGACTCTTCATCAAATATTGATCATCCCATCATCATTGATTATTACACTGAGGAGAGATTCCTATTATATCAGGTCTATGTGATTTACCAAAATATAATTAGACTTCTCTTATCTATATAACCTCATTGAGGATCTAATTATGAATATCGTTCAAAACTAAATCAGTTTTTAAATGAGAAATACTTATTATTTTAACTATGTGATCACAAGATTTTAATAAAAGCTAAAAGTAGTAATATTTAATTTATATCATTCATGAGAGTCACTTTCGTTGCTTCAAACTGACATTTGATCATTTTTATGTCATTCACATGATCTTACAATTACTAAAATTCATATAAACTCATTCTATAAAAATCCACCCATCAGGAACACGTTATTTAAGGCTGTCAGTTTTTTATATATGTCCATCAGGGCCTCCATGAGCCATTTTTCTATTATTTATCTTTGATATGTTAAATGACTCATTTCGTGCCATCTTCATCCTATATAAACCAAATTTATTTCTATAAAACTTATAAAATTCAACTTTATATATATTATTGGGTTTATCTCCACCCATCATAAGTTTTAGATACTTTTGGGTGAGATAGTCTTCTATAATCATCAAAAAGAAACTATTGTTTGTTCTATTGAATTGACATATTCCAAACATTATTTCTTCCATAGTCATATCTCTAGATGATGACTCTCTAGAATGTGATATAATTAGATGAGTTCCCTAGGGTATCCAACCTTGAACAGATAAAAATTATTAGGAAGAATTCCAAAAACGAATACAATCCCAAGATAGGTGAAACTAATTTCATTATAAATTCATATCCACTAATAGTTCATCACTGCATAACATCAACTACGGGTGCCTTGAGAGTTAGGATATTTGTTTCTTTTTAATCACCACATCAAAGTCTGAACCAATGCACACTCCAAACATACTCAAGAAAGAATATAAGATAATAAAAATAAATGGATATAAAATATTGCATCATTCATACATTCATCCAATATCCATTGGAGAACACTGAAAAATCTTTATATTGAAAGAAGTAAAATTTTGGGAATTACTATATCTAAATAGATATTGATCACACGTCAAAATAATGTTTTTATTACATAAAACTATAGTTCACCCACATATCTTTTATTGATATCCAATACCAACTACACTAATATCCATGAATTAAAGTTATCCATCTGTGGACTTCACTATTCTAAATTAGCCAACCACAAATCAACTGCTATAGCTAGTATAATATTCATTATCCTAATTCATAAACATAAAAACCTAATAAATCCATCTTAAGTACATGATCTTATAATAAAGACAACCAAAAGATAAATTCTACTTCTTTCACTAATTAGATAATAAAAATTGAAATATCATATCTCAAACATTTGTTGACTTAAATATGGTCACATAAAGATGTTTCACAATCCCAATAGTTAGTTCCTACAAAGCATTAATATATCATGAATCACTTTAAAAAAATCATGAACATTTTATCTTTTTTATTTAATTTTGGGTCTATAATGTGTATTTTTAAATAAATTTCATTTTTAAAATGAAAAAAAAACTTTCAAACATACTAGCCACATCGTGTGTTAGATTTACATTACGTTAATTCATACATGATAAAAATAAATTATTGAACTAATTATCAAAGTATCTAGAAAATAGGAATATTTTTTCTTAGTTTTGAGTATAGAAAACTTACTATTATTAAATATGTAACTTTTAAACTAAAAGGGCACATATTGAGTCATAACTACCACATTGTGAGTAATATTTGCCTATATTTTTTTACACATAAAAATTAAAATATGTATCATTATTATAATATATTATAAAAATTGATGTTTGATTTCCTGGTTTGGGGTATATAATTCATGTTTCAAATTAAATCTAACTTTTACATGAAAACAAACACTTTCATTTATACCAGAAAAACCAAACACCTGATTAACATGCGGTTAATTCTTACATATCATAAATTAATTATAAGAAAAATTACAAAGTATCAAAAAAAATCTAAGACTGTTTTCTCATTTATGTGTATGTGGTGTGTGTTTTAAACTACAATTTCCCTTTTAAATGAAGACATCCACTTTCAGAAATAATGTTTCTCACTATTTGAGGGATGTAACTGATTATAATTACAAATTTTCAAGAATGAATAAAAAAATAATTTTCTTAATTTATCATGAGAATATAAGCTTATTTACTCACTTTTGACAATGTTATTAACATTTTTAAACTAATATATCACTTTTAATTGAAATAATACAATTGATGTTCCTTTTTTAGTAATCATTTTTATTTCAATTCATTAATGTATTTATTATTTTGGATCATATTTGTCACAAACCAAACTGAAATATCACATGAAATAGTATTTGAACAGATCAAACGATAACCCAAAGGGTCTTCACAATCCCCATGAGTTGGAAATAATTTTTTGAGCATCAAGAAATATCAATTGAGAATGATTTCACCCCAAAAAAATATATCATAAATCAAAGATAATAGTGGAAACATCAATAATTAAAAAAATTATCCAATCACATCTGGATTCAATGATATGACACATAGAACCCCATAAACCAAAAGTATTAAAAAATACTACCATAACCCCCCTCTTGATGGTCCAAGATCACCCACCAAGTCTCGAGACAGATTCCCTCAGACAATCAATCAGAATCCCACAAAATGAAGATAAATAGAACATAAAAACCTCTTATAGAAATTTTATGGTTGTATAGACCATGTGGTATATGTTGGGTGTGAGAAAAACATAGTACAGTAGGATCCCACAAATATGACTATGAAATTTCTCTACCAAGTAATTCAAATAGATTAATTTTAAATATATTAATGACAAAACAATGTTTTTCTATTAAAATTAATGATTTAAAAGCATTCCACATTTTCAATATGGAAATAAATGTCTCAAAATTATGGTTATTAGTAACATTGAGTTCAAACCCTTACCTTTTACAATTAAAATCAATTTAGGAATCTCATGTGTAAAACATATTGAAACCTGTTTTTAATAAAATACCCTTTTTAAAGAATATTTTTAAATCCTTTTACTTTCCATAGTCAATAATTTTTAATGAAGTTATGTGCAAGTACAAGGTATCATGGAAAAATAAAACATAACAACGGAAGACACTTGGGTAATGAAAAAACATTCATAATAATACACAGATATAATAAAGGAATTAAAAAATTGTAACTCTTGTTCTAAGTAATGATCTAGTATTCACAATTAAATACCAATTTTCAATGTTAACTATTTGGGTCATATATCATGCATAGGTCCTAGATATGTTTTTGAGACTACCAAAATAAGAAATTAAATCCATGACTGACTATTGGAAATGTTTTATCTACCAAGTTCATAAACTTATCAACATAGTGCGCACCTAACTCCTTGAAGAACTATTATAGACTGAATCCATATTCCCTAGGGATATGTTAGTCAGGTTGTGAGTCTGTAAAAGAATTACATAAATATATTTTCTATAATCCAGCAACCTCAGTTTCCTATGACCAATCAAATAGATGAGTGAGATAATAAGAAATTAAAATAAAAACATAGATCCACAATGACATAATCTTGCACAATTGTCATCCCATTGAATACAAGTTTCACATATCACCCTCACCCAAATGCTACCTCATAGAGTACAACCCATGTTCAACACTATTCATCATGTTCCCCAAGAACCATTCATTAAGGAAATTCTAAAAAAAGGGTTTCATCAATAATTTTCAAAATAAAATTATTTACATCATAAAGTTCCAACCATGCCATTGTGATAAACCAAACTGATAAACCAAACTATTATAAATTAAATAAAAAAACACTTTAAATCATCCATTAAATTTTTTTTACATAACCGCATCCATTAAAAACCATTTTAATGTCTGAAGTTTTTTTTAACCAAATAACATGAAAAATACAATTAATCCCTTTAACTTTTTGAAATATCATTTCAATCAACCATTCCAAAAAAACCATTTCTTTTTATTCTTTAAATCGCCCAAAAACACATTTCGAAAAACCATGAAAATTAATCCGTTATAAGTTAACTTAAAATAATCTACCTATTTATCTAAAAACATGGAATTTTATTTTGAAAACCTAATTCTCTAATATTATAAAACGTGATAAAATTAATTTTAAAACATAATCAATTATATAGATGAAACCATTCATTTCAAAAACCATTTTTATCAAAACCTGTCATTTATGCTTCAAAGTCAATGAACATTTATCAACCAAATTTAAGAAATAAATAATAATTAATGTAACAAATGAATTATAGGAAGTATAAAAAATATAAGAACACCTACTTAGAATATCTTTGATCAAATCACAATGAATCTGAGTTATGTCACCTCTAATGTGGACGATATAATTAAGGAAGAGATATCTAGACAGAAGTGACAAGTGATCCCAGAATCATAAATCCACATCAACCATTCAATATCCAATGAATCCTAATGATTTTATTTCCTCTCGAAAATATGAATCAAGAGAATGTAGATATATTTAAGGCCAAGAGGATTTGTAACTATCAAATTAGAATCACTTCTTCAACTGAAAATTCAATCCACTAAGAGATGAGGTTAAAAGATCCAAAAAACACCGAAGAGGGATCCCAAGGTTTTCATGGGTTGAGATAGGATTGAGTGAGAAGGTTGGATAACAAAAAATGTATTTTTGGAGAAAACGTACATCAATATATCTACCAACAATCTCATCTAGTGACACCACTGGCTAGATGGTGGAGTCCCACCAACCAGACTGTTACTACTGTAGTAATGAAGTAACCTCTATCCAGCTTACTGATAGGATGTTGGTGGACCAACAGGTATGTGATGTCTATATAATATTTATATAGGAACTTCAATGCCTACTAATTTGTTAGTGGTTCTCACTATATATAAGGTGAACCATGTATAGCTTCACAATATGTAGTTCTAGGTCTACACCCACTATTAGAATCTACTTCATCCTATAACCAATCAATCAACATAAAAAACCCCAAATATTTTTTCATAGTCGAATAAGATATGGGGATTTGAAAATTATTCCTTCAATATAAATTTTTTTCCTATAATTCCTTCAGTTTAAAATATAAAAACAAAAAGATATAAGAAACATCCACACCCAACTTGTGAGGAGGAATGTTCATGAAAAAAATAAATACATGCATAAGGATAATCCATTAAGCACAACTCCCAAAAGAATAACAGGACAACATTCTTAAGAATCATTAATTATGATCCTCTAAGATCACTACATGTCTCCAAATAATCACTAATATATCTGGGAGTAGATAAAACCAGTGAAGGGATGGAGACATAGCATAAGAATCCCCTCAATTTAAACATTCACAAAAATTGTGGTATTAGTGGATGATTTATTTTAGTAAATAATTATAAGATCCCAGAGAAGATACCTCTATCACTTGTCACCATATACCATCTAAAATAATAATATGAATCCTCAATAAAGAGACACAACAATATATATCATCGATTCCAAAATAAAAAAATATTAAGATCCTCTCTTAATCCAACGATTCCCAAGAAAATAATGAAACAGATAATACATTCAATCTTAGGTAAATACTTGAAAAACATCATTACATACAACACTATGTCTCACCCCTTGATGAGGTCATCAAAATAGGCATTGGCACCCCGGAGTACATGGACCATTTATGGTCCACACTTTTCTAGTATCTAGAAAAAATACTGAAGGTGTATCCATGTATAACATGAAAGATATCAAAAAAACTATGTCAGTTCACAAACATATAAGAATAAGTTTTCAAAAAGATATATCACCCAAAACATAAAGATTTATCTCTAACCAAAAAGTTATAAATAATTGGAGACAGAAGTAACAGCAACCAACCCAAATAGTATCTAATACCAACAATGATGGGAAACCCTAAAATGGAACCAAAAATAAATTTTAAAATACTATAACCCAAAACATGAGGATGTTCCTAGCAAAATACTCCATTACATCCCTAATATCAAAACAACCTTAAGTGATTAAAACTATTAAGATTAGTTATAACAATATACAAGAGAGTAAATACACAAGGAGTAGTTAAGTAGATCCCAAGAGAAAAAATCCCTGATCATGATAACAACCCATAAACGATGCCAAACATCATCCACAAGAGTGTCAAAAAAATATAAACTAATTAGCTATATAAGATCCCAATATTCAGAAGGCCCTAAAAATATACTTACCTAGAAGAATCCCATTTTTTACCTATCTTTAAAAACCTCTAAAGAAGACCAAAATATCACCACTAATGAAAATATCTCAGATCTTTCACACATGAACTCTAAGAATGGGTACATTCCTCACATTAGATACATAGGATATTCATCTTCATTCCCCATGAAGACTTTCTCTATTCAATAAGAATAATATATTCACTAGTTGGGACAATATCTCCTATATAAAATATCAAAGAGTTATTGTCCAATTTTATTTTCAAACTTCTATACTTCAACCAAAACTCCCCTTTTAAATCACATTATAGTAGGAGGCCATATAAAATGTTGATATGATAGCTCCAAGTTGAAGATGAATACCAACTTTAAAATAAAAAACCCTAAGGGTGTAGTTAACAATATGATCATGTTAGAAACATAAAAATCAAAAAAAAATTATAGAATACTGCTTATCCAATATCTATACTTTATTAAGACCCATGCGCTGAGAAAGATTATCTCTCTTTATTTCCATCGGATATTTCCACTGATTGAAGACTAAATTAATAAATTATGAAGACATTATTTCTTGTGGGCAGGGAGGAATAATGACTAGCCACAACCCTCATTCAGGTCTTTCAATAAAGGTATTTGTATACTTAACCATTAGAGTATTATAATTCTTGAGAAAATAATAGATTTTCTCATCTTCTTATTTCCACGTCATTACCCAATGAGAACCTCAATCACATTTGTAATAAGTTAGAAGATGATCTAAGAAGACTTTTATAGGGTCCAAATAAAAAGATGATTCTATATCCCCCAACTGGTTCTAATTTGAAGATTTTTCAACCTGAAATGCCACTTCTGAAAAATATGAAGGGCTACTTTGAAAATCATAAAACAAATGATAAATTATATCCTCCTTGGAAGAAATTTCTAGAATACATTTTTCAACAACATGAAACATAGGATCATCAACTCAAGCATAAAGATAAATCCAATACATATCAAACACCCAAACCATTGGCTTTAAAATGAACCACCAAACCACTTTTATTGGAAAAGATCATTATTTTAAAATACAAATGTTTTCCCCATTTATGAAACATTAAAAATTCCATTAAAAATGTAAAGTATAGATATAAATCCATCAAAATTTGAAAAAATTTATTGGCTCGTAGAACTCCTTCAATGGTTTCAAAAAATTATCCCCAAATTTTAATTTTTAAATAATTTCAACCTTTTATCAATCAAAAAACCAAATTTATCCTTATTAAAGAATTCCCTTAAAAGTATTATATTATATTATTAGAAAATTCGATTTAAATTATAAATATTTCATTATACATGCATTTTGGTAATTGAATTTTATTTAAAATAATTCCAATGAAACAAATATGAATTAATAAAATAAAAAATATTTAAAACAATTACAAAAAGATGAAACCGTAATTACCAAACAAGGGTAAGAACAAACTACACCCATTATCAACCGTTAAAAAATAGAAACCCTCTAGACTAAAAACATGTAATTAAATTAATTTTGGAAGAAAATAAGCAGGGTTTTATGTTTAGGGTTAATATAATACAATACATGGATTTTTTAATAGGATGGTATACCTTATACTAACATTAAAAAAGTTCCCTAATTGGTTTGTAAATAAATCATAAATATTATTCATAGTTTTCATGTGGGTGAAGGTAATGTCTATCTCCGGTAACATCTTTGATACAACCCAAAAATAAAAATAGATCCACTAAATAAAAAATAATCTCCATGGGAATAAAAACATCATTAACATCATGAAACCAACAACTCAAAATAAAAACTAAAGTCCCCACATACCTTAGAAACTATTATCTCATATAAATGGGTGGTGATTATGCACTCATTTTTATATTACCTCTTATGTATCAACATGTTAATTATCTACTTTCTAACATGAATTTCTCCAAATAAAATTAGGTCTTGCAAAGTGATAAAATTTTTTGGATGAAACCTCATTTTATACAAATTATAATAAATAAATTTGGAATACCATCTGAACCAGCATACGAACTAATCTACCACTAACCCAAAGGGTGTTCCCGATACCCATAAGCTATAAAAAAGTTTCAGAAAATTAGTTAACTAACTTTGGGAATGATTTTACCCAAAAAGATAACATAAAATAAAGAAATGAATAAAAATACCAAAAATGAAATTAGAAAATGAAACCACATCTAGATATAAGGATACCATACATAGACACTGAAGAAAATAAAGTAAAAAACAAGACTACCTTAATTCATCTCCTTATGGTACACAACCATAATCCATGTGTTGATCAAGTTTTGATTTAACAATTTTGTTAATTTTTTTATTCTCATAAACCCCCACATTTATGTTACTAATAAATTTTCTTTTAATTAAATTTCAAGAAGATAATAGTTTTTATAATATTTATTCTAGAAGCACACATAAGTTATTAATCAGTAAAAGAATGTTTTCTAAGTACTTTAGATGTGATTGAAAGTAATCAAGAAATACTATTTGTAACCTTCATTTGTAAGTTTAATGTGTGGTTTAAAAACTCTGTACTCAGAATATAACGTGTGAATTATAATCCCTTTACTATTAGAAAAGTATAGATCAAAAACCTATGTTTGGGAGAAACTCTACTTTTGAGGAATAAATTTATTTTTTATGAACTCTACTTTTTGTGAAAAACTATATGTTTTCAACCCTACATCTAGAGTTTGTTTCTATGTAAAGGAACTTTATCTTTGAATATTCAATGATGATGCTTTTAATTTGAGATATTATCTATGATTTCTCCAATGGTCTTAATAGAAGTAAATGAATCTTCAAAAATAGTTTAATACTGATTTAATGTCTTGTTATCAAAGGATTAAATCATTCATATTTCTATGGAAATTTATGACTCTATTAAATGATTTTTGAATTCAAATATTCTCAATTTTTATGTTGTATTTCTTGAATGGGTGTGACATAGATCTATTTGATCAATAGTATAAATATTGATATTATTGTCTTCTAAACATAAAAACATAGAACTGTAAATAAAGAATATGTAGATATTTGAAAATTTTGGTTCTTGTAAATAATAGAGTATCATCACTTTCATAAATACACATTGGATACATATATGTTTAGATCTATCTGATCGACTCATTGAAATTATTATATCTACTACTACAACTTATTGTTATATATTCTTCTGAATGTTAAAAAAATCATTTTTCATAGTTACACTTTGGAGATATACAGGTGTATTCACCTATCTAGATTTTTCCCTATTGATATTTTAATAAAACCAGTGAAACTTTTAATACTATTTTGTCACTGCATTACATTATTGAAGATAAAATACTTTTTTCAGTTTCATGAAGTATCTAGGAGAAAAATAATTATTCTCAATAAAATTAATCTCTATTAATTTATTGGAGTATCGGTTGATCATACTCATTCATGTAGTTGAAGTAATATAATCTTACATGGATAGATATAGATTTATGGTCCCTCGTAAAGGATCCATAAGGCCTTTAAAAATAATTATTGTAAAGGTATTAACTTCCCGTACTCAGTTGATGATGTTCCCAGTAAAAAGATATAATTATAAAATCACGAAACTCGTTGATAGAGTGTTGGTGTATTGGACTAAGGGGTCCTTGTTTCCTGAACCACTATACATCAATGTGTTATTTTCTTTATTTATTTCCTCTCATCACTTGACATTAAGAAAGAAAAATAATGAAACACAACATGTCAAAAGGGATTCATTGAATTTTTTAATGATTTTAACAGATCTATTTTTAACTCCCCCCCCACCCTGTATCTTCATCATATTCATATCTGACAGAATAAGTGATATAAAAGGAAGGGTTCTACTGGTATATTTCATCAATATTCTATTTATTCAATTCATGATACCAATAAATTGTATCAATGGTTATAATATAATGAAATTATTTCACTTTCAAGAAGTATTTTTCTACTAAATGGCAACAAATAAAATCAGTGGACGAGGATATATTGTTATATCCTATACCAAAAAAGGTTTTAAAGGATCCAAAAATTAGAAAATATTTGTGACATAAGAGTTTTTGTCTCTTGTACAATTTCAAAATTTTATTTTTTCTATAAAAAGTCCAAGTTAAAGATTCAAAAGAGTAAAATCATAGAATGATTTGTTTTGGAGAAGGTATGCCAATGATCCATTCTCCTTTTTTTAATTCTTATAGTTAATGATTCTTTAAATATCACATGATTATGTATTTAAAAAACATGGAATATGAGTTTATTTACAGGCTGATAGAACTTATGAAGTTCACACTAAAGATTTGGAAAAATGGGATAGTGATCAAGGAAAATAATATGATATCAATTCAAAATCAGTGAATTCTATTTTATGTGGATTATAAAATGATGAGTTTATAAAAGTATCTCAATTTTCTACTACATATGATGTGTGGAAAACTATTTTGGTTTCCAATGAAGTAACAAAAAATGATGACAACTGCAGTATAATGCTGAAAAGTTAAAATTTGATGCTTTTATAATGATCAATGGTGAGAACGTCACTCAAATGAATGGGAGTCTAACTGAGGTAGTCAACAATATCTCTACCTTGGTAGATCCAACTTCACAATGAAATCAGGAATTAAAGGTGCTTAAAATTTTACCTACAAAATGGAATGGTATATCTTCCATTATATTAATATCCACATGGGTTATGCAATTAGTAAATAAATAAATTATTGGTACATTGATTATGTATGAATATGAGATTAAAATGGAATATTAAAATCATATTTATATCCAAAATGATGAATCTGGTCTTAGAACTAATGTTCATGAATAATCTAGTTCAAACTATATATAATAAAACTAATATTTATTATATCACTCTAAAAGATTTGAAAAACTGTACAATAGGAAAAAGGATAAGAAATATAGATTCTCTAAATTCAAGGAAAAAAGGAAATATGAAGTTCAAATTCCCTATGATCATAGATCATAACATATTTAATTATGAAATTAATGGATATATTTTTATGAATACATTCTGGAGTGATTCTTCTAGTTCGAATAATGAATCAATTATGGATTTGGAGGCTGAGCGTAAAATTAAAATGGTGAATCTATGTCTTAGGTCTCATAGTGACGAGGTACAATCTTCTATCTCAAAACTCTAATTCAGTAAAAATATATTTTTAAGAACATAATAAATATTATTTCAGGATGAATCCTTATAAAATACCATAAAAAATCAAAAAAAAAGTAATATTATTTCTATATGAAAATGTAATTTTTAAAAATCAATTTGAAAATTTAAGATCTAATACATCTAATTTTTTTGGTATGTATGAATATAAAATTATATAATTATCATGTGAGTTAAATACTTTAAAAAAAGATTCAATAATGATTATCAAAGGAAAAAAATAAAAAAAATTATTGTTAAAAATAAAATTCATAAAGGAAAACATGGAATTGGTAATAATGGAGAAAGAAGAAAATTTTAATGGAATTATTTTGTTTCTAGTTGACATAGAAAAATCAGGTCTAATTGTAAAATGTTTTTATTCTGATATTAATTGAAATTATGAAATTGGATGTTGCATTTTAAAATTGTAATTTTCTAGTGTTGGGATTGTTTATTGTTCAAAAAAATTATTTATCTTTAATAGTAGAATATCTAAACAAAATAAAATTATTTGGTTACCAAAAAACTTATATTCTCTCACTATCAAACCCAAAAGAAAATAAGCACCAAATGGTAGATGTATTATATGTTTTTACAAGAATACTTTACTGAACATAATTTCTAAATTATTAAAGTGGTCATCTGAAGTGATATATGGAAATCTATATTAAAGGAGTGATCAACTATGAAGTAGTTCGTTGTCAAAAAATACTTATAACTAGAATCTCTGATCTTGAAAGTACTTAATAAATATTTTTATATATATTTTCCTAGTTCATTAACAATTTTTTGTAGAGGGAGATAGATCTTTTATTTTTAATCAATAAATCCTTCCTTTCTCATTGAATAATGTCATAGTCTATTGAATTACATAATTAAATTTCTAAATATTCATATATCTATAAACAATGATTTAATATTTAGAAAATAAAATAATTATTTAATTTTAAAAAAAATTATTTTTTAATCTATTAAACCTATTTTCATCTTTATATTACTTGTTCTTAAAAATATTATATTTTCACATTTTCTATCAGAATAGATTTATTAAGTAAAAATTTTGTTTCAAAATTTAAAATCTATAAATAATATTTTGTATTTTTTCTACTTGAAAATACAAAGAATCTCCTACAATATGCTGATAACAGATTTATTGTTTTCACTTTAAAATCTGTATAATATTCTTCTTAAAAAATTTATTATTTTTGTTCTTTCTTCAGAAAAAAACTTTTTCAATGTCTTTTAAAATAAGTCTATGAAAAAGGGAGTGATCAAGAACTTGAATTTTAGAGTAAAGTCTTTCCCAAAACAAAACAAAAGGTAATTCAACATCTTCACTATAAATAAAACTTTTAGATTCCTATGAAAATTTTTAATTTGAAAAATATTATTCAAGATAAAATGAATCTCATGGTTTTTAAAAACTATAAGTTTCATCATTTCAATTAGTTAATGAAGGAATATCCTATGATAATCCACTATTTGAAGTTAGTAGTTTTAATAAAGATAAAGTAAAGTAATGTTTTGGTCTGGATGTGTCTAGAAATTAAAATGATGAACTAAAAAAGGATTATCATAATGTTAAAGAACATTAAATTTAAAATGATTGTTTTGATGTGTTCAAAGTATAAATGTTAAGTCATATGTAGTTTCATGGAAGAGAATTTGTCACTAAACTAGACCGTGATAAACTAAAGGTGTTCTTGGTTGAATAACTTTCATCTTTATTGTTATATCAAATATCTACAAATGGTCAAAGAATAATAGAATAAATTTCAAAAAAAATAGCTAATTTTATTAAAAAGTTTGATGTTTGTAAAGTTTGGATGATAGATCTAATCCTTTTTGACACCGAAACATTTCTTCATTTTTTTGTAGATTATTTTCATTCTTTTTTTAAAATTATGTTTACTAAATGAGTGTTATAATGATTTTTTTAATTTATTTTTATGTTTTATACATTTATTGTTTGAAATAAAAAAAATTATGCATTAAATATTTAGATGGTCATCTTCTGAATATGCACACATAGACATATACATACAATATATAAAGAAATATTAAAAGTTGTGTGGTTGAAAATAACAATTTATTGTAACCATAAAAACTAAAATTTAGAGTCATACATGTTTATATCAACATTTTCTACTCATTATTTTTTGTTACAGTTTTTACACATTATTATTACATATTCTTCTACAATTTCAACAAAACATTAGTTATAGTTGCACTTAGGATACGTATGTGTTTATTCATCAATATGGTGTTTTATATATATTTATTTTAAAAAATGATATGAAACATTTAATATTATGTTGTTTCTTCTATACATTATTAATGATCAATGAAATATTTTAGATCCATGCTAAAACTATAAGAAAAATATGTGTTCACATTAAAATAAATATCAATTTATTTTTTATAGTATCAGCTACTCAAACTCAGTCATAGTGGTGATGGTTTGTAAGTTTCTCATGCTAAGCTATAGATCTATAGTTCCTTGTAAAAGAACCATAAGTCCTCGTGAAGGCCTTTTAGTAATGTTATAAACATCATATTCTATGTTTTGGTAGTTCATGATAAATGGACTTACTAGTAAAATTTCCAAACTCGCAGAGAGAGTGTTGGTGGAGTTGAGAAAGGGATCTTTGTGCCCTAAACCACTATACGTCACTATTTTATAATCTTTATTTATTTATTCTTCTCGCTTATAATTATGTGAAAAAAGATGAAATAATAAATTCATGTTAAGAGAGATTCTTTGACTTCATCAACTTTTTAAATAATCACATTGCACCCATGTATCTTTTTCAAATTCATATCCACCACAACACCATGTCCTAATTCACCTTTCCCCATCAAACAAAGAAAAAAAACAAAAAAGTAATACAGTTAAAACATGATCAACTACTATAAAAATATAAAGTCTATATACACCACGTTCTATATATATGGTGTTGGAAAAATATCCTAGTATGACCTCACTAATAAGTATACAAAATTTCTCTAAAATTTAATTCAAATATATCCATTAAAAATAAAATAATAGGAAAATATAGCTTTTACATGATAAATAAAGAAGCTAACTCATGCCACATTTTAAAAAGGGAAAAAAATTATAAAGTCTGGTTATGATAAGAATTAAGTTAAAAACCATTACTTTTTCTATTTAAATTCCATTTAGGAATTTCAAGAACACACGTCAAACCCCATTTTAAATGAAATATCAATTTTAGAAAAGCATGGATAACCATTTATCATGTTATATTCAATAATTTTTAATGGATTTATGAGCTGGTACCATGTATCATAGAATAATAAAACAAATAATGGAATATACAGGGTAAATGAAATTAACTCAAACTAATCAAGATATATAATAAAAAAATTGAAAATATAAACTATGATGATGATTATCAATCAAATGATCGAACTCATATATCGAATATCAACATCTAGTGTCAAAAAAAAATATATAATTTTTATGTTTTAAATACATTAGTGAGACCCCCAAAGGTAATAAAATATGTCCATGACTAACTATATGAAAATATTGTATCTACCAAGTACACAAGCTTACCGACTTATCCATCACCTGCCTCCATGGAGCACATCTCTAGCCAAAATCTTTATTCTCTAGGAAGATGTTATTAAGGGTGTAAATAAAAAAAATAAAAGAATAAATCTTCTTTTATTCATCTAGGTACACATTTTCCCATGAACAATCAAATAGGTGAGTGATATAACAATAGACAGGGATCAGAATGTGGATCTATAATGATTTTAACATTAAAAATCACTATTCCATAGAATATAAAATTTACATATCACCATCAACCCCATGATCACAAAAATAGTGAAATCGTTATTTAACACATATCCTCATGTAAACCAAAAACCATCAATTAAGGAATTTCATATATAATGGTTTCATCAAGAATATACAACCCAAAATCACTTACTTCATATATTTCAAAATTGGACTTTAAGGAAAAGTAAATTTAAAAAAAAAATATAATTTAAATAAAAAACAATTTGAACAATCCATTGAAATCTTTCATACATAAAATCTTCATTTTGAAACTGATTTAAAAATTACAAATAGTCTATTAAGCAAATAACATTAAAAAATCAAACCCTTTAATGTTTTGAAATATCAACTCTAAAAACCATTCCAAAACAAACCATTGAATGTTATTATTTAAATCATTCCAAAACACATTTCCAAGAAACACATACATTGAACCATTTATAATTAACTTTAAGGAGTCGACCTATTTTCATTAAAATGTGTCTTTTTATTTTGAAAACTGGGTCAACCAAATTTATAAAATAGGCCAATTTCACATCAAAATAATGTATAGATTATATAGATGAATCAATTCATTATAAATAGTGTTTTTATTAAAAGTATTTGCTTCCAATTAAATACCAATAAATCATTATTTCTCAATTACTAACAGTATAAATAATAATTAAAGAGACACATGAATCACTAGAAGAAGAAATGGCATAGAAATATCTACTAAAAATATCCCAGATCAAATGAAAATAAATATAAGATCCGTCCCCTTTGATGGAGTACACTAAATCAATGGAGTGAGATCTTAGGATATGAGATAGAGATCCTAGAATCTAATATTCAAATCAACCTTTCAATATTCAAGGAATACCATCTCTTCCATGGAATCTTGGAAGAATGAATCAAAAAAATTTGGGGCCATAGACTAAAATGATTTAGGATTGCTGAATGTACATCACCACATTGATCATCAATTCAATCCTCCAAGAGTTGATGTTGGAAGATAAAAAATCACTACATAGGTATCCCATGTTTAATATGGGTTGATCTAGGGTCGAGTGGGATTAGAGAATAAATAAAATAGGGCTTCTAGGGTAAAATTAGAACACTACACTTAATTAAATACACTTTTAGCAAAAAAAAACTTCTATCTAGTGTTGTCCCACCATCCAACCCATGGCCCTCACTAGCTACTCATTGGACCACTTCTAACTTCACTATCAACATGTCTAGGTCCACACCCACTAGAAGCATCAGGGTCATCCTATGACCCCTTGACCAACCCAAAAAAATCACAAAGTGATACCTTAAGTTTAAATCAATTTCAAGATTTTATAATATGATTATATTTTAATCATATAGAACTAAAATAAATTTAAACAATAATGAAAATAAATGATAATAAAATTAACTAAACAAGAAGTATATAATCCACATCTTCCATATCTCTATTTAAAAAATGTGATATGAAACCATCTTTTCATGTTTTCTACAAATATTTGAACCTGATTAATGTTTCCTACTCATTCTAAAAAACATTAACACTTTTGAATATGTCGATTTTCCAAAATCACTATATTGTAGGAAAAATATAGCTAACCAAAAAGATTAAAAATATTTAAAATGGAATTTTAATTACATTCAATATAAAAAATTATTAACACTTATATTTAGATTTAATATGATATATTTTATACATTTACAAATGATTAATGAGAATCTATATGATTACGTTTTTTTAGAAAACACAAAAACATTGAGAAAAATAATTAATTTATTTGTTATATGTTTTTTTATATAGAAATATTATAATATATTCACTAATGCATATCCAATAAGATAAATCCAAAGGATTATTTAGTTCATTGTTCATCCTCATAAAAATTTTTTGATGATAAATAAACACTACCCTATTATAAAAATCTCTTATTAAAACATAGTATACAACATATATTTTAAATTTTATTAGTAAATTTTTTATTGTATTATATCGTAAGTTATTAATGTATACCATCGGAGTTTTTTATAATGGATATGTATGCAAGAGATTAAAAAAATAAATATTTTGAGTATCAAAACTAATAGAAAACAGCATTTAGTGACCCAAAAAACAAAAAGGAATAGTTAATTTAAAAATAAAAAAAATATTTTTTTTAATTATAGTATAAAGATTTATCTCGGAATTGTAGTGATTAATTAGTTATGTCCATATTTAATTTGATTTTCTTACATTATGGATACTTGGTGTTCTATTATTTAAATTTCATCTAATTCCATTTTATTATTATCAATAGAAGTGACATGTAGACTAACAAATCCAAATCTTTCTTCACAAGGTATTATATTTTCAATTATTTTATATAAATTTATATATAAAATATGAATAATATTAAATTGTAATTAATGTATTAGATCAATTATTGTATAAAAAATTATGGAAATGTACCTCATGTAAACATTCACAACTGAGGCACCCTACCATTCCAGCTGGAGAATTTTATTTAAATTTGTAAGACTCATAATGTCATTAATAGCCTCTCCACACATTTATTCTTCATATTCAATTTAGGTTATATTTCTATTTTGAATGTTGTATATACTTAAACATGTAATGTTAATAAATGTGGTAGTCAAATTGGTGGAATAAAATTATTTTATGTGTCTTTATTTGGATATATTTTTTGCCACCTATTTTTTATGAAATTTTTCTACTTTTTATTATAAAATTAGTTTATAGTGGAAAATAATTGGTCCTTCATCATTTGTTTGTGTAAAATTTAATTTTTTTATTTTTTTATAAAAATATCTTATTTATACCAAATTAATCTGATAATATTGGTTTCTATTTTTTATATATTATGAAAAAATATTCTTTTTGACTATATTAGAGCATTAATTGAAATTTTATGTATTTTGGTTTTGTGTTTTTCTTTTAAAAAATTTCAAGGCTTCATGTTTTTATTGTAAATATGTTTTGATGGAATACTTTTTAATTACATTTTTTAAAATTAAAAATTATTGGAAGAATATATTAGTAAGTATTAGTTATTTTTAATACATTTTAAATTATCTCAAAAAATTTAAAAAATTAAGAATTTAATTTTACATAAATTTTTGTCATACATTTAGTTACCAGTGACCCTTTTCCAAACAACTACATATTAATAAGATATATGAAGTGAAATAGAGTTTTAAAAAAATTAGAGATATATATCTAGTGTCTAATTTTTATGTTATAAAGGTTCCCATATCATAACTAGATGAATTTTATAAGACATCTAACACCCGTTTGATCTTTGTGAGATACCATGAAACAAGGTTTATAAGTCTAATAACTCAAGTTTAGATTAAAAAATGAAGATTATGTCCATCCAATATAAAATAAATAATAAAATAGATACTTGGTTGACCCTTATTGAGACAAATAAATATATATATATTAGAATTTTAAATGGAATATATATCTTGGATTGAAAGTGAATATCATTTGAGGATAGTTTTTTACTTAAATACTAGAAAACCAAATAGACATTGAATAAAGGGTTGAGGACCTTGGTTGATGTTGAACCAATTGAGTGGCATTTAAAGATAGAATTTGATCATAGGTTAATATAAATAAGACTAAGGAATGTTAACCAAATAAACTTCATGCTGAATTAAAGAACTTATCATCACTGAATTAGATAAAACATAATAGAATACAAATAATCAAGTGGAACTTAAACCAATATAGATCATATGTTCTTGAATGTAGATGATAAATATGCAAATTATGAGTGTTGATGTGTGTTTGATAATGACAGTATCTACTGGTGAATTGAGTTGAATGCATGAATTTTTAAGGATTTAGTTTTTTATAGGATTGAATTTAAGAAGACGAAAAGGCATTGATGATTAAAAATGTTGTGGTTGTGATAATTGATATTATAGTATTCAAGGTTATCGATAATTTTCAATAATAAATATTTTCATTAAATTTTACCCATCTAATAGATTAAGTACCTTGACATGTTTAACAAATAATATCAACTAAGAGGTCTACCTTGGGATTTGAGTGCACCATAGATAATAGAAATTGAACTGTTATGAATAAAACTATATGATTTTGATCCAAAATTAAATAATGATGATGAAATAGGTTTTTTTATAACCATTAAAATAATAATTAATTACTATCTATATAAACCATTATTGAGAACTTTATTCAATACTGAATGGAATTATGTAGTAGATGATATAAGTTATAGAATAAATTTAAGTCACTGGTTTTATATCACGAGAATGAGGGAACTATTTAATATATGAAATTCAATATACAAGGATAGGTTAAATACTAGGTTATGTCTCTATTAACAATATGTTATTAATATAACTTCGATACGAGGTTCTAGCTAATCAAAGTAGGTGGTTAATGTATTGGTTTAATAGAAATATATTAATGGTGCTTATTGAATGAAACTAGGACTATTAAAGGTAGAAATAACTAGTTGATAACTAAAGAATATTCTTTGTCCATGGGGTTTATACCAAAAGAGTTTTTTTAATTTAATTTGGAAGATGGTGATTGTTTAACAAATGAATAAAAATAACTTGTTCCCAGATTTTTTCCAACTGAGTTGACTCCAAGAGGAGAATCAATTAGATGTTCCATCCAAAAAATTAATAAAAAATAAAAAATAATGATTCTGGAAATATAAACTAATTATATGGTTGACAATAAGAAATATATTGAAAATTAATTTGGTAGAAATTCTACAAGTACCTTGAAGGCAATTGAAGTTATAAAATAAGTTTATTAAAGAAGGCTTATTAAAGTATTATAACCTAAAAAATATGAGAATCTAACTTACATTAATTAATTATTCAATATATAGGTTTAAACATAGAGAGATAACCAAGATTATGAGATTCATTTTTAATAATGATCATTATCATGAAGTGAAAAATATTGTAGAACATGAGGTAGGGAACAAGAATGGTATCTTAATAGAGAATTAAATCATAATCTTTATTATTTTTATTATTCTATATATCTATTATAATTTTATCGTGTGTTATAATTATCATTAAAATAATTATATTTGGTTTCATTCAAATAAGGTATTTTATTTTGTTTTTTTGTTAATTCATCCTTATTGTTGTATTATTTATTCAATGATACTATGTATTCATATTGTCCATATCAATATTAATTAAATTATTAATTCTTATTTATGAATAAATATATGATTTTCAATCTAAGGACTATTTTGAAATTATTTAATCATCTGAAAAATATCAATAGATTGTGTAGTAATGAGTATAAAGAAAAACATTTCATGGGTATATTACAATATATCCTAGGAATGTATCTCATTAACTTTGTTTCTTAATCAATTTATTAAAACCCTTCTCAAAGGAGATTCTATTTAAATTTAGTATTAGTAATATTTTTTGATGGAGAATATAGAAAAAAAATTGATTGTAGTTATATAAAACCATTTTTAAAGAGAATCGTATTTTTTTAATAGGTTGTTGAATTTTAATTAATCTGCAATATCTTTTAGCATTTCTTCATTTTCATGAAATTTGTATATATATATCTTCTAAAAACATAGACTCACCTTAAAATGTTTTTATTTTTTAGTAACTCATATCTTGAACCAATGATTTCCCATGGATTTATTAATTGGTGATAAATAAATCCATTTAATAACTCACCCTCCTTCCTTTGGATTTGAACCATATTTATTATGTTATTATAAGGGTTATAAATTGGCAATATTTTATTATAAATTCATTTTATTTAGTGTCATTGGATTTTCAAAAAACATAAAAACACAAAACAATTATCAAAAAAATATTCATGTGTTTTGGATAAAAAATCACAAAATAATGACTACTAAAATTATTTCATTAAGTGTTATTTACACTGTATTATAATTTTTGTTTATCATGTATTTAATGGGAGAACATATTTTTAAATATTTCCATTTTTTAGTCACAAAATAGATAATTTTAAAAAATTCATAGAGTAATGGGAAATCATAATAATAATTTTAATTATTTTATCATTAGTTTAACTCATAAAAATGAGGATAATTTTTATGATTTAAGGGATAGGTTCAATAAACATATTATTCAATATATTTTTCATAAAATTACTTTAAGAGTGGTGTTACACTATTTTGTTTATTTTATTAAATGATAATGAGTGAAATAATTAGGAGATACTTATAAAGGTACTTCTAGTGTATCATATTGATGAATAATTATAGGTAATTGTTGTTGATTAATGAAAGATAATTGAACAAACTCAGATGTTTGGAATGATAATGTCCTGTATTTGGAGTCTATAAAATATAATCTATTTTAATTGGAGCTCTATGAAGGAAAAATATTTTCTAAATTTACCGAACATAATGTTTTTAATTTCGAATATAGAACCTTATATGTGAATTATTTATGTGAATGAAATGATCAATTGATAAAATAATTTTGGGACTCAAATGACCAAATATCCATGAAACTTAAACTATAATCCAAGATAATGAAAATTAATAAGGTCCAACTATTCACAAAATGGAATTAAATATGTAAACTAATTTTCCTAGTGATAGAAGATATGTACACATCTTTATAGTTTGAAAATAAATTAGGAAATAAAATATTTGTGGATTATTTTTTAATAGAAGATAAAATTAAATTATTTAATCATTTCTAGTGACATTATATTCAAAAATAATGAATATAACTTGGTGAATCCTTCCAAATCCATGTTAACACCATATTTTATTATTTCCCTTCAGTAAATTTTGAAATTAGTCAAACATGAATCTATTTTAAGAGTAGTAAACAAGTTACCCACCTCAATAAAGGGTTGTTTTGAAGGAGGGTTTTTAAATACAATGGGATTTTTTTTGTTTTCCTAGAGTAGAATCCTAAATAATTTAATTATCACCCAAAACTAAATATGTAACACACATGTTTTAGTTCCTAATTAGAAACCCGCACCCTTAATATGTATTTTGTTAGATTTTTATAGAATTATGACTAGAGTCTATATATTTATCTCTTCATGGGAAAAACCATGATTTTCTTTCAAAAATGTTTTTACATTAATTCTTGTGTTTTTTGTTTTTTGTGTTGGGAAAAACTCCCTCAAGGTAACATTGCAGCATTTTTAGGTTGATTGTGTTTGTTGACAAAGAAGGTTTCCATGGAGAATTTTTGAGTTCCAGAGATATTTTTGACAATCAATATTGACAAAGAACCATAACAAAGGAATGGACGATCTGGAGGCGGTACAAAAGAGCAGTACAAGGTGGCGTCGTTTCCCAGTGTTTGCCAAATTTTTGGGGTCCAAAATTTGGAGTTTGTTGAGAATCGTGAAATGTGGATATCCTTGAAGATCACATTTAAATATGGAAAGTGAATGATTTTCACGAAGATAGGATTTATGGATTGAATTTCTCGAAGATAACAAAAATGTCGATGGTGCTCTTTGCGATTACATCAAGATTCGCGAACGGTAGAGGTTGAAGTGCATCATGGAGGTGAAGGTCTTTGCGAAGAATAATCATGGAGAAGACATGAAATAATGTTGACGGTGATGCTCGGCGATTAAGTCAAGATCCGCGATCGGAAAATTGATGTGGTTCTTCGCGAGATTGAGAGAATTTTGGCAGAAAGTTCGAAACTTCGTGATTTGTGATGACGTGGTGTTGACTTCGCTCAGAAGTATCAAGGGTCGGTGGAATCGCCTATAAATAGGGGTCGACCCCCTCAAGAGAAGTAGAGAGAGTTATCAACGAAAATATTTTTCTCTCAGTTCGCGAAGTCGTTTTGCGACGGTTGTGTTCTTCATGAGAGTGGTGCTTCGCGGCGGCTAATCTAACTCCGAAAAGGAAGTGCGCTTCGTGAGGCCACATGCTCTAAGGAGTGTGCTTCGTGAAGAGACATGAGCTTCCTGATAGCCTAATATTTTGAAAGTCTGGAGCTTCACTAAAAGGAAGGAGCTTCGCAAAGTCTTGTTTATGCTTTGCGAAATTGGGAGCCTTGCGAAGTAGGGTGATTTGCGAAAGGTATTTCCAAAAGGAATTGCCTTGTGTTCAGAGGCAAAGGGTTATTCATCTATGGATGAAATTTTGACTTCAACAGAGCATCTATCAATAGTTGAGGATTCACGTGTTCATGAAAATGAAGATAAATACAGATCTATAAATAGTGATTGGATCCCGTATAAGTGCAGTTATAAAATGAAGAGGAAGAAGGTAATTATTTCTACCAGCAGTGAGCCAGTGAAAGAGAAACAGGGAGTGACCCTTGGGAAAGCAGTGAGATAACCCTAAACTTTTTAAAGGTAGTGAGCCTGGGCATATAATTGATCTAGCCCAAACGTTATTGGAAGTGAGCCTTAGTGGATTTGGTATAGTGGCACATTGTCGTTGTATGCTCCTTGGACGTAACCCAGTGGGGGTGAACCAAGTCAAAATCTATGTGTCTTCCTGCTTTCTTCCCTAAAATGCATTCAAATCATCATCATCAGATAAATAAGAAAAGAAGTGGTCATAATAAACACACAAGTGTAAACAAAGTGATCCTTGTAATAAAGAGGTCAAGATCCAGTGGGGCAGGAAGAATTTTGAAAAAGAATATCCATACCCTGATTCACCCCCCCCCCCCCCTCTCATGGTATATAGGCCCCTATTGGTCCTAACATTTAGTTATTAAAAATAAATAATAGTCACCCATATTTGTCCTCATTTAAAATCATGTTGTATAAATAAATTCAACTGTTGTCCTCGTACTGGGAGACTTAATATATTAACTTCTTTTTCTCATATCGATCCTTAATGTATTTTTAGTAGATCTTCCATAGATAAAATATAATGGTACTATTTATTATTATATTTTGTAACTTAATGGAAGTAACTTGGATTTATTTCATGCTAAATAAAGAGAGTGATCATTTGGTTGTATATAAAGAATAACACTAGCTGGTAGACTACTAACCCAATAAATGTTTCATTTTTTATATGTATTTGTGGATACAACTATTTCATAGAACAAAATTTTTTAATTTAAACTCATTTAGGTGTTTTTTATTAACATAAAATAGGTTTTATGATAAAAATATATGCATGAGGTAGAAATGTTTTTGTTTGAGTCTGCTTTATATTGACTATGGATAAAATTATGTGGTTTTTAACATGAATTAATATATATTTTTGAAAATAATTTTGGATTATAATTCTAATCTTCTATTTTCACCTAGAAAATTTTAATTAATTGAGTGAAATTTTTTATTATCCTTTTTAAAGTGATACAACTATCTAAAAATATTTCATACATGATTTATTTTTTTATTTTTCTTGTAGATTATTTTTTTTCTATCACTAAAGAAAAATAATATAAATTATGAAATATAATTTCAAAAAATGCATTGAATTTGTGGAAATATTTTTTTCCGAAATTTATTCTAACCATTTTTCATGAGTTTGAGCTGCTGATTTGAAAAATCATTTTGAAATTTAGTTTTTTATATTTCCCCCACTAAAAAGTATCTCATTAGGGACAATATTTGGTTTTATTTATGGGTTAAGGTTCTAATTTTTATTATGAACTATACTTATAAAAGTTAAATTCGTAGTAATACTAAATTTTTTTAAATTAGTTATATTTAGGAATCATCTTTTATACTCAGTGGTTGAATGTTTTTTTAAAAAATACAGTTTATTCTACCACCTTATGGTGGTTAATTTTTATTTATCTACATATTCAATTTGGAAATATTTTTTCTTTTATTATTATATAAAAAATTACTTTGAGAAAAAATTTGATATTAATATTTAATATTTTAATTGAATTTTTAATTTTTTGTTTGGATTTAAACTGATAATATTTTTATTCAAAGGTACTGAAAATGTACACCTATTTAAATTTGATTTTTATATTTTTTTAATAAATAATATTGAACGATTTAAATGTGTTGTAGTATAATTTATTACACATACACATCAATCAATTATGTATAATTATATTGAACTTTTAAAATATGTTTTTTTGTTCACCATGGAGAGAAATAGAAACATGAAATGGTATTTGAATAAGAAATGAAGTTGGTTAATTTCAATTCAAAAAATTCAGAGTCAAATCATATTAGTAAAATTATACATTATCATTTAACAATAAAAAAATAATTATGAGATAGAAATCATAATTTATTATTTGAGAGTGTTCAGGAAGGGGAAGCTTTAAAAAATAACTTTTTTATTGATATTTCAATTATTTTATATTTGTTATGGTTTAGCTTCCACTAAATATGGTTCATTGATTTCATAAAGATAAGAAGAGTATTAACTATCAGGGAGTTTGAAGTGTCCTTATTTTTATTCTTATCTGAAAAAAAATTAGGATATTTTGATTTTTTTATTATAAAATGTAATTATAATGGTAACAAATTTTTTCTTGATTATTTTTAATGTCGAATGTAATTCTATAGAAAAATTATGAAATTACTTGTTTTCACTATAAATTTAACATATACCACCCCCACAGTTTTACAAGTAAATTTAATATATAATTCATGAAACACTTATCCCATGATAAACAAACAATTTTTTATAAAAGATAGTTATAATCTAGTGGCTAGAAATAATTTTCCTGCTTCTGTGGTTTCAGTTTCAAAAAATTTTCATACACGATTCTGATCGGTAAGATATTTAGAGTTTTATAGGATCAACATACATTTTATGGTTAAAAGTACCTTACCCTTATGAATTTTAATGTACCATTATGAATAAAAACCTCACACATGTATGTATAAATAAAATATGGGAAATATTTAAATGAGAGTGAATATTTTAAAAACATAATAATTATGTGTTGATAACTTTTTGAGTAATAAATATTTATTTAAAATTTTAAATTAATAAATTTTACTAAAATAAAGTTAATTCTCATAAAATTTATTTTCCAGTAAATATTTTATTGTCCTATGATTTTAGGATAATTTTTAGAGACCTTAGTTATTTTTTGAAAGTTTTTTAAAATCAGTTTTAAATTTAAAATATGTATTTTTCAACTAAATTATATTTTTATTTAAAAATGATGGTTCTAATATTTATATATTTATTTTGAAAAAATGGGGTTCATTTTTGAATTCTACACATCGAAAAATGGTTGGGTTAATTTTTGGGATTTTTCTAAAATACTTGAATTTTTGGTGAATAGTGAAATTATATAATTTAAAAAATATGCTAAATAAATGAATTTCTACATCATACTTGAGTAATGGATGATGGAAATTGAAATTTTATCGAACTCACATGAAACTATTACTATTTTTGGACTCAATATTCAAATAATATTGATTTTCTAGAGAACAATAATATAATAATGAATAAGATATTCAAAAATCACTCATCTCCTCCACTATAATAACCATTTATCACTCCCTCTTCTATTCACAACTATAATCCTTAAACCTTTTCAAAGTTATTCCAAAATAATATTTCCTAACCTCTACCTACATCTAGTAGAACTCTGTATTTCCAAAAGGCCAAAACCCCTTCTTCTAAGGAGGCTATCAAGGAGGAGTACTCAAGAGGTAAAATCCTCTTGCTGTTTCCTTTTAATTTCTTTTATGTTCCATGTTTTTTTCCTATATCCTCACCTCCTCTATCTAAATGATCATGGTAACTCTAGTATCATCTATATAATATAATAATATCATTTTAATGGAATATTCATCAACAATATCCTTACTCTATCTCTTTTATTTTAAAAACAAAATCATTGTTCAGGATGTGCTGATTTACAACCTTCATGGATGACGAAGTTTCATTCTTCAATTTTATCTTCAACTCTTGTAATGAAACCATTTATATATATTAACCAGATTATAAAATAAGTATTATATCTAATGTAATTAATATTGAAACATAATTTATACATTATATTAAATAATAGAACAAAACTAGTTTGTTGTGATCGAAAAATAGCCATAAAAATCAAAACAATTGTCACTAAATGTTTTATCTAATGCTGTATAATCATAATATAAAACCAAATAATTTTTTTAAACATTTACACAAATATATGTTAATAAATATCATATAAATGAAATTCTAGGGAATTACACCCATTCCAGATGAACTTCCATTATCATATACAATTATAATGATCATGAAAATCAAGAAAACGAACTCTCCTAATAGTTAAATTTGTATATTATAACTCATTAAAAGGACATAAATTAAGTTAATAAAATTATTAAGAATCAAAAAAAAATCAATAAAATTATTAATTAAATAATAAATGGATTTAATTTTATTATCTATGACATTAATCTCAAGTGAAAAAATCCATTCGGACACAAGGTAAGGGTTTCTACCTGAACCTCCATTTTGTTTTGGGTTACTCTTATTCTCCCTATACCTTAATTAAATTATTAATTAATATTATATACTACACATAAATTATTTTTTAATGTTCTATATATGTGTACTAATCATAATACTTATTTATTTTTCTAGGAGTTATATGTTTTAAAATGATCTTTCAAAAAAAAATTCTGAATAAACAATCCCATTTCAATGGAAATTCTCAGATTCTTACCTTTTTTTTAAATGCACACTATACCCTATTTTTATCCACCATTAAATTTAAAAAATAAATCATTTTATTATGAAAAAACTAAATTAATTATCTTCTGGTTTTATGAAATTATTTTCCAAATGAACTCTACTTTTCAAAGTAAAAGAGTATTTATCTTAAGAATTACTCGAATATTTTAAATGAGTATTTTACTAAATTTCCAAAATCTTATTTATTCTTATGTTTATTTGAGATTACACTTTTATCATATCATCTACCATATTTTATTTAATGGTTTATGATTATTTTGAATTTTTATTTTATATCTTGATACCATTCACCATATTACTCTGAATAGTTTGTATTCATATTTGATGATTGGGTAAGGTTATTTACATTTCATATGTTTGTTTTAATATGAGTGTATATGTTGATTATGTTTATAAATATTCATATGAGGAATGTATTGGACTTATTACATGATAGGTGGTGCCCCTTATATCCCCTTGATACATCAGTAGGTCTCATGAGAAAAAACTGATCTGGGTTTTGACTGAGGCTTTGCCATAGTATTTTTAGATGTCTTGGTAGAGGCTATGAAAATATATTTCAGATGTTCGGTATAATGAATTCCATCCTTATGGTGTTATTAATTTATAAAACATGTGATTATTTGACTTGTATAATATCAATGGTTAAGTTTCATTAACTTATGATCATTTATATGGCCTTATTTGATCAGCTTTCATTCTGTCCATATTAAGCTCTAGTATATTTTTAAAGACATGTGTCTTTAGTTTCTCACCATGACTAGTGTTTATTTTTATAAAAACATCCAATTTATTACTTACCCTTACTGAGTATCTCAGATCACCCATTTCAAATGTTTTATTTTCCCTGGTTTTTGAACATGAATATTATTAATGACTTGTAGGGATAATCTAAAATTCATAAATACTTCCAATGGAATTTATATTAGGTATTTCATTTAATGTTGCATTGTTGAAAGTATGTTTGTATATTATTTTACAAAACTACTAAAATATTATTTCCATTAGGATAAGGATTTATGGTAATCATTCCAATTTATTTATATAAGACTTTATCTATAGGTAACTGGGGTCTGGGTCCTTAGAGTTGATATTAGAGAAAGCTTAGTAGAAACCATTGTTACATGATATATAAAACATAAATTAGGGAAAAAAATCCCTAAGGTTGGAATTGAGAATAATAATACAAAAATAGGTGGGGAGGAATCAGATAACTCAGCTGGTAATGGTGATTTGGAAAATCCATAAAATGGAAGAGGCAACGTGGGGGACTAAGGAACTTATGATGAAAACCAACCCAAATATTTTTATAATGTAACATTCTGGTAATTTTTAGGATGAAAGTTTTACAAGGGGGGAAAATGTAACACCCCAAGTATTTGAAAGTAAATTTAATTTATGATGAATGAAACACTAATCCCCTAAGAGGAAAAAAACATTGTTATAGGAGATATCTATCACAAAGTCTCTAAACATAAATTTAACACTTCTGTGATTTAAATTTCGAAAAACAAACTTAAAAGGTTGCATTCAGTAATATATTTAGAGTCTGATAGGACCAGCTTACATTTTTTGGTAAATATTAACTTACCCTTATGAATAGTAATATACCCGTATGAATAGAAATATTCCCCATGTATGTATAAATAATATTTAAGAACTATATAAATGAGAGTGAATATTTTAAAAAAATATAATTTTCTGTGACATTTTTGGGAGTAATAATTATTTAATTATCATTTTAAATAAATTAATTTACTTAAAATAAAATTAATTTTCAAAAAATTTAATCCTCAATAAATATTTTTTTATCCTAATTTTTTGGGATAATTTTATGAAACCTTGGTTAACTTTTAAATGTATTATAAAAAAGTTTTAAATTTAAAATATGTATTTTTCTAATAAATAATGAATTTATTAAAAGATCATAATTATCTAATTCATGAAATTATTTTGATATAATGGGGTTCATTTTCTAATTATTTAGTTTGAATAATTTTTAGGGTGAATATTTTTGTTTTTTTCTAAAATATTGAATTTTTGGTGAATAGTGAAATTAGAAAGTTTACTAAATATGATAAATAAATGAATTTATGCATCATGATTGTGTCGTGGATGATTTAAATGGTCATTGGTTCGAACTCACATGAACCTTCTACTGTTATGGTCACAATAATCATACATTATTTCTTGTATTGAGAAACATAATAATATAATGAATAAGATATTCAAAAATCACTCCTCTCCTCCACTATATAAGCCACCCCTCACTACCTCTTCTCTTTACTCCTCTAAGACTTGAAACATCTCAATGTTCTACCCAATTACTCTTCCCTAGTATACCCTAACATCCAAGAGCTCTTGGTCTTTCCAAAAGATTAAACCCCTTCCCTTAAAGAGATTCTCAAGGAGGATCTCTCAAGAGGTAAAATCCTCTTCTTTTTTCCGTTTAATTTCTTCTAGGATCCTTCTTTTATAATTATCTCCTCGCCTCCTTGGTCCAAATTATAATGGTATCTCAAATATAATATATATAATGTAATTATATCTTTTTAATTAAATATCTATCATAAATATCCTTACTCTATGTCTCTTTTGTTTTAAAAACAAAATAATCATCCGGGAGGTGCTGGTTTACATCCTATATGGACAACGAAGTTTGATTCTTCAATTTATTATTCAAGGTTTGTCATGAAACCATTTTTATGGTTTAACAAGATTCTAAATTATTTATTATATATTATTTACTGATTCTATAACCATCATTTTTACATTACATTAAATAACCGAACAAAACTAGTTCATTGGGATCGAAAACCAGCAATAAAAGACTAAAAGATTATCACTAAATGTTTTATATAATGATTCATACTAATAATATATAACAAAATGATATTTATAACCATTTAAAATACTTTATTCTCATCAATATCTAATAAATTCAATTCTATAGAATTCTACCAATTCAAAATAAACTTCCATTATCATATACAACCATACATATCATGAAAAGCAAGGAATCAAATGCTCCTAAGAAATAAATTTAAATATTATATCTCATCAAATAGTAATAAATGAACATAATGAAATTATTCAGAATAAAAAATTTTGAATAAGGTTTTGAATTAAATAACTAATGTATTTAATTTGATTGTCCTGGATATTAAGCACAAGTGCAGAACACTTTCAGACAGAAGGGATGGGTTTTCTACCCGAACCTCCATTTTATTTCGGGTTACTCTTATTCTCGGTTTACCTCAATGATATTATTAATTACCATTATTTACTCCTCATAAATTCTATTTTATTGATCTATATTTTTCTACTAATCTGAATCCTTCTTTCTTTTAGGTGTAGTTATATGTTTAAAAAGGATCGTTCAAACATTATTTCCGATAAACCAAACTGTTTCAAAGGAACTTCTGTAATTCTTACCTATATTAAAATTAACACTATATTCTATTTTTAGACACCATTATTTTTCTAAAATCACTCATTTTTTAATGAAAATTTACATTAATTCTCTTTTGGTTTTATTAAAATATTTTTCCAAAATAAATATTCTTTTCAATAAAAGAGTATTTATCATAATAATTAATCAATTATTTTATACAATTATTTTCATTAAATTAAATATCCTTTTTTATTCTTATCATTAATTAGGATTAATATTTTATGATATCATCTACCATATTTTATTGAATTGTTTGTGATTAGTTTTACTATGGATGTGATATCATGATACAATTCCCCATATTATTTTGAATGCTTAGTGTTCAAATTTAATGATTGGGGAATGTTATTTACATTTCATATGTTAGTTCCAATATGAATGTATATGTTGTTTACTTTTATCACCATTCATATGATGAATTATTTGGACTTATTATGTGATTGGTGGGGCCTGATATTTTTCCTCTATGCATCGGCAGGTCTCATGAGACAATATAGATTTGGGTTTTCTCTGAGGCCATACCCTTGTATTTTTAGATGTCTTGGCCAAG
Organism: Viscum album; assembly: GCA_963277665.1. Taxonomy (NCBI): domain Eukaryota; kingdom Viridiplantae; phylum Streptophyta; class Magnoliopsida; order Santalales; family Viscaceae; genus Viscum; species Viscum album. Next base: position 2,075,431,680 of record OY728143.1, on the reverse strand, counting down.
GCCTTGACAATATGTTTCGTATATCTGGATTTATTCATTCCCCCACTATAGTACTAGTAATTGATAAATCATGTGATTATTCAATTATTATAAAATCAACGGTAGAGTTTCATTTTCTTATGATCATTTATATTTCATTATTTGATCAGCTCTCATTTTTGACATATTATTCTCAAGTAAAATTTTAAAGGTATGTTTTTTTAGTTTTTCACCATGGATAGTGTTTATTTTTATGATAACTTCTTGTGTATTACCTACCCTTAGTGAGTATATAATCTCACCCCTTTTTTATGTTTTATTTTCTCCAAGTTGAGAAGTTGAATATTATGAATGAATTTTAGGGATAATCTAGGAGTCATAGATGCTTCCAATGGAATTTCTATTATGAATTTTATTTCATGTTGTACTGTTGAAATTATATTTGTATCTTGTTTTCTGAAACTACTAAACTATTCATTCCTTTGTAATATGTCTTTCTTGTAATCATTTCAATGTATTAATATATGGCTCTAACTATATTTAACTGGTGTCTGGGTCCTTGTAGATCAAATGATATTTGTTTTTATTTTATTATATTTTACAAAAAAATATTCTCTTTGAATTGTAACACCCCGAGATTTTAGGAGATTTATTATTTTTCTTTTCTTTCATATCTACTATTGAATGCTACACCAAGATTATCTTGCACTATACGCAAGACCGTATTAACTTGCGGTATACGCCAAACTATTCTTGGATCGTGTTATACACAATTTCAAGTTCGTTTGATAGAAGTTATTCTACGCATCATTGAGTTTGTATATATATATATATATATTAAATGTATAAATGAAATATGGTTGGATTATATTATACACAAAAACAAAGGAATCATACACTACACGCAACCCTAACATGGCTTTCTTTGCACACAATCACAACCTTCCACGATAGCATGTGTTGTACGCAATACCGAGTTTCACTAAACAACGATATGTTATTAAAATATTATATAAACTAGGTGTTATGAATTGTAATACCCACTTTTTGAAATTTTATTTTTCAAAATGAAATTCATTTTTGGATTCGGAATATCGAAATTATCCTAGGGTTAATTTTTTGTATTTTTCTGAAAACATTCAATTTTTGATGAATAGTGAAAACACTAGGTTGCTATTTAAAAACTGATTTTTTATTTAAATAATTATTTATTTTATTTAAATTTATTTTAGGTAAAAATTGATACATAATACCTATATAAGTTCAATGTAATTCATTGGAGTCATTATATAATAATTTTAGATATATAACATTTTTGTTGAACTTTTCACCGTCTTTTACATACCTCCTAGGAGCGTTTTGCAAACTTACATAAAACATAATTTTACCGCTTCTGTGAGTGGAATTTATAAAATTCAAGAGACATGGCTAATATCAAGGAGTAATATTTTTTTCAATAAGATAAAAATAATTTTTTTGAATAGTAACTTTTTACTTTTATTTACCACGGTTAAAAGTAAATTGGGTAATTAACGGTAAAAATGATATTATTATTACCCTAACACATGTTTTAATTATATTGGATAAGTATAATTCCACCAAAAACAACCTTAGGAATATAATATTATCATTTAGGTCAACTTGGATTATATTAGGACATTTATTATTATTTTATTTAAAAAAGATTTAAAATAATTAAAATCAAAGTTTAATAACTAAAATATATTTAATATAAGGTTATACATAAGATAAATTCAACTATAAATATTCATTAGAAAGATAAAATGATTTCCTACCTAATGGTATTTTATTTATAATTTTTAGACATTAAATAATGTAATTTATTTATGACACAACGGTGATGCAGTAATTACCTAAATAATGAAATATTAAAATAAATGATATTATAAGTACCCAAATAAATGTAATTTGAGACTTTTTATGAATTAAACTAATTTTATAGGTTAACAGGACATGTTTTTATTGATTCAAGTAACGTTTTTCGAACTAATCATGTTAATTTGATTTTTACACAAATCAATTACCAAATAGTGTCAAATTTGACATAAAATAATTTTTAAAACAAATATTATATTATTAATTGTTATTATATTTCTAAAAAACTAAGCATCGTCCAAATGACTTAGATAAGGTTATATATATTAATAATTAACCACTTGGGGTTCTTTTGTCTTGTTAGAGTAATTTTATTAACCATGTATTTTAAGAAAACAAGAAGACACGGTAAAAGTTAAATTATTTAACATAGAGTTAAATCAAATGATAAGGTTAAAATATTAACCTAAAAATTTCTAAAACCTATTGGTTGAGAATATTTCGACCCATACCCACTTTAGCCTCTAAATAAATCAATGTGGAGCTATTATAAACCAAATATTACTTTATTATAAAATAATATTTTAAGTTTTTTCTAAGGTGCCTCTCTCCTCCCTTATAAAAGGGCACCTCCTCCCTCTTCTCATTAAACAATTTTGAGCCTTCAAGATCAGAAAACCCCTGACCTTTTACCTTCTCAAATTCCTTATAAACATTATATAGATTCTGGTCTCTTCAAAAGACCAACTCTAGTTCCTTAAGAGGAAGCTTAAAAGAGGTGCATTGAAAAAGAGGTAATCTCTTCTACCGATTCTTTCAAGTTCCTTTCTTCTTCAACTTATTATTATTTAGTTGTTTCATTATTAAGTAATGACATAAGTATAAATAATATACTGATATGTTATTATAAATATTAAACAACCCTGTTTCATCTTCTATCCATCCTACGGCAAATGAAATCATCGTGTGTGCGTACGTGCGGAATACCGTCTCCACGCCGTGGTGTAATCTTTTTTCCACCACCACCTTACTTGGATGGGTATAATGGTGTAAATAATAACTATATATGGTTATTATAACATCATACGGATTCTGAGATATTATATCATTCACTCCAATTCTATTAAATAATTATGGGAATGATATCATCACTCGTGCGTACGTACGGACTACCGTCTCCACGAAAGCGATGAGATTCATTTTCCAGGATTAACCATTAAAGTATGATTATAAAGTATATATAATAAATAATCATTAAATATATTACATAATAATGATACTGGATTTATGTACATATATGTTTCATTCACTTAATTCCATTTCATTCAATAAGGAAACAAAAACAACGTTCATGCGTACGTACGGCCTATCGTCTCCATGAACTGTGTATTTCATTCCATTTGTCGATCTATCATATATATTTATATTCTGAATATATATTATATATAAATTATGTTTTACATTATGTAATTAAGTAAATAAGTATATAAGTAATAATATCAAGAACAACATGTTGAAACACGTACGATAAATGAAACGATTTTACCCAAAACGCTGCTTTAACATGTAATTTACAAAAGAACGGGAAATATAAAGTCATAAGTGAACCATAAATGATATCATAAAATTTAATATGATTCTTTAATAAGTCAATTACATTATTTAAATCATTATACAGGATATTTGGATACATAAAAATCATATCAGACATAAGGTAAGGGATAACTATTCCAATCTCGTTCTTATCCGAGATTGTCATTCTTAAGTATTTACTGGGGTTATATTTTTCTTCCATGTCCATAAAAATGTTTTTCATAAAGTGTTTAATATTCATCTATGTATTTTTAAATTCATTTTTGTCCCTATTTGAGTTTTACATTGTGTTATGGAAAGAATCTTTCTTTTTTCTACCATACGAGGTACCTTTTTACTTTTCTGGCAAAAGTACGAGAAGAATGTTTTCTTTAACTTATACGGCATGAATAGATTTTTATGGTTTCATGAAACCTAATTTTCGTGAAGCTTACTCTACAATTTTTCATGGTTATTTTCAATAAAATCCTTAAATGTTAAAATTATGTGTCATTTTGTGAAAAGAAAATGATTTTGAAGAACAAAGGATATTTTCCTCAAGATTTTATTTCAAGTGTTTTGTCAAAACTATTTTCCATATAAGATGCAATTATTTGGCATGTTTATATCTCAAGTATAATGTGTATATTATTAAAATGGAGCTAGTTTTATTTTGATGAAGTGATATCCATTTGTTTTATATGGATTATGAGATGATGGGATGATGTTTATGAAACCCTTTTTATTCTTTGGGTTATGATGAATGATTTAATTTTATGTTGTATCAAAAGTAAGAATGATTTAATTATGAGATGGGTGGGACCTATATCTCCTTACAATGCATTGGGTAATGATTTATATCTCATGAGATAGACATGTCTGGAACGGTAAGTTAATCTGGTTCAGTGATATAGGACTGGAATGAAGAGTGAACTCGATTCAGAAAGGGACTTTGTCCACTAAGATGGTCTTGGAAGCAATGCCTTGGCTAATATGGAAATAATATCATGTGCTTAATGGTTTTCCACAATTAAATGTTTTATTCCCATGCTATTTATCATGATTGATGTTCCCTTATGAGAAATTCCTTATGTACTTCCAAGATTTATGATTCTGCTCATGATTTTGATGTTTAGATTTTATGTTCAAGATTTTGCATTCAAATGTTTATTGATTGTTTTATGTTCTCCATGTTTACCCTTACTGAGCATTTGAGCTCACCCTTTATATTTTTTATTTTCCCTAGGATAGAAATAAATGTTTTAGGTAAGAAAACCAAAAGGGGAATATTTTAATGGGAGATGTTGAAGATCTTTCACCATGATTAGAAGATTACGTTCCGAGTTTCCAAAGACACTAAACTAATACGGTATTTGGGTGTCTGTTTTTGTCATGTATTAAGTATTCTGAAAAAGTAATTTAATGTCCATGTACGTCAAGCTTTGGGTTTCTACAATTAGTATCATATTTAAGGTTTAGTTAACCTTTTGAAACTAGGATGCGAAAAATTTAGTGAAATCCCTAGAGATATTTCTAAGGTATGTCTAGGGATGTCCCTAATGATATGTATATGTATAGGTTATAGTCCTAGAATTACGGTAACGATCTTAGAAGTTAACCTAAGATGTTAGATATTGAAGGTACTCCCACTTTATTATGTTGTTTTCCCTAGCATGATTTTTTCCTCAAACACTATTCTTTTTGGGTTTTAGAAAATAGATGAAAACAGGAAGATTCACGATAATGGAGGATATGATGTATAATGGAATGATATTCTTCCTAAGAAACCAAATGAAACGGGATTTGGAAGTCCAAACATCGTTATTATGCTTAATCATCAATATCATAATATGATTAATAATCTCAACTTTGGTAAGTTTCCCGACTCAGCTAATAAGAGAAAGATAGAGTTTCATGATGATCATAGAGGAAAGAAAGGTCAATTTCTCTCATGTAAATCATGTGGGAAGAGGAATCAAGGATAATGTTTCAAAGGAACTGGAAGATGCTTTGGGTGTGGAAAAGGACACAGATCCAGTAAGTGAAAATGAAAAGGTTCATTTAACACCATAGATAAGGATAATGGTATTGCTACGGCATCAATAATGGTTAGATGTTTTAAATGTGGAATGTATGGGCATTATCCAAACCAATTCCCTAAGGGAAAATCTCATGAAGAGAATTATCACGGTCATATGGGTAGTATTTATGTGGATGGAGATGAGGAGACTACAAATGATATATGAGATGAAATAAGTGTTTAAGCTTGGTCAATGGTTTAAGAAGGTAGTCGAATGATTGTATGTTTATGAAGAGTTATGTTGTATGGGTAATTTAATGGTACTATGGAATAAAGAAACATCTAAGTATTGTAACACTATTGTTTTTTCTAAAGTATTTGAAAATATATGTTGAATGGTACTGGTAACCATGAAAGGTTATTTAGATATTTTTGGAAAGAAGATGATATGTGCATAATGAAGGGATAAATAGAAAATGAAATTTTGATAGTATTCATGATCTCATGACTCATATAAGGACAAAGTGATATCATGGTTTGAGTATATAGAAATTTTGGGATTTTGATATGTGGAATGAGTCAAATTTTGAAAAAATTCATGTTTTCTCTAAGGTTTTATGGTAATTCATGTTTCAAAAGAATACATGATTAAGGTATTCACATGTTTGGAATATAACCAACAAGATATATCTTATGATATATGGGAGATAAATGATGGTATTCACATGGTTGGTATATGACCTCGCTAGTAATCATTTTATTTATACTATGAGATTGGACAGAAGTATTTTGGATAATCCTAAAGATTGGAATGGATTTTGTTGGAAATAGGATAGTATTATTTAAGGATAGAACTTGTTTTTTGATATTATTTCTGGAATGTTATAATAGTATAGTATTAGAAAAAGGACAACCCATAGGATGAGCGATAACCTGTCACGTCGGACAAAGTTGTGGGAATCGAACCCACAATTGAAGTATGATAGGACTTTATCACATACCACTGGCCTACAAAAAGTCCCTGGTTAGTAGAAACTAGTTTTATTTTATAATCACTATGATAGATGAAGTATAAGTCCATTTTAGAAACCATATTTGATTAATCTCAAGATAGATGGACTTATGTATATTTAATAAATTGTGCTAAACTTTTTGCAATAGAAACAAATAGAATAACCTATCATTCTATCGCATGATTTGCTAACACTTCATGAATGACAAATTCAACTTCATTTCTTTAAGTGATGAAGTGAAAAATTTTCAAGGCACGAACAACGGTGAGATTTTACCAAAATCAAGTGAGTATTTCTTTTAATTCAACAATTCTTTAGCATTAGGGGAATGATCTTGAAAACTAAAATCATTGTCATAGTACCCTCATACCTGATAAATCAGATATCACCTTAGATCATCACAAATTTATGGCTTTGTGATTGATGGATTTTTCATATCCATGTTCTCTGCCACTCTCCATCAGAACTTGATGGTTAGATTTCTCTTCCATAACCATATTTTCACCTATGTTCTCCAATGCGGAAACCCAGTGATGAGTTAATTTGGGTAACCATTACATTTCATAATTTAGTTTTTTTAAATATATGTTTTGGTATTCCTTTTTACAATATGGGTTTCTATGAAAGAAACTCTCGTGTATTAAACCATTTATTACCCCGACAAATTTCGAGGGCGAAATTCATTTTAAGGGGTGTAGAATGTAACACCCCGAGATTTTATGAGATTTATTCTTTTTATTTTGTTTCCTATCTTCTGTTGTACGCTACACCAATATTATCTTGTGCTATACGCAAGACAATATTATCTTGTAGTATATGCAACACAATTCTTTGATCGTGTTACACACAATTTCCAGTTCGTTTGATAGAAGTTATTCTATGAAAAATTGAGTGCATATATATATATATATATATATTCAATGTATAAATGAAATATGGTTGGATTCTATTATACACAACAACAAAGTAATCTTTCATTACATGCAACGCTGACTTGGCTTTCTTAACACGCAATCGTATCCTTCCACGATAGCGTGTGTTGTACGCAATACCGAGTTTCACTAAACAATGATATGTTATTAAAATATTATATAAACTAGCCATTATGAATAGTAATTCCCACATTTTGAAATTTTATTTTTCAAAATGGAATTCATTTTTTGATTCGGAATATCGAAATTAGCCTAGGGTGAATTTTTGGTATTTTTCGGAAAACTTTCAATTTTTGATGAATAGTAAAAACACTAGGTTACTATTTAAAAACCAAATTTTTATTTAAATAATTATTTATTTTATTTAAATTTATTTTAGGTAAAAATTGATACATAATACCTATATATGTTCAATGTAATTCATTGGAGTCATTTTATAATAATTTTAGATATATAAAAATTTTATTGAACTTTTCACCGTCTTTTACCAACCTCCTAGGAGCATTTTGCAAACTTACATAAAACTTAATTTTATTGCTTCTGTGAGTGGAATTTAGAAAATATGAGAGACACGGTTAATATCAAGTAGTAAAATGTGATTCAATAAGATAAAAATAATTTTTGGTGAATAGTAACTTTTTAGTTTTATTTACCACAGTTAAAAGTAAATAGGGTAATTAAGGGTAAAAATGATATTATTATGACCCTAACACATGTTGTAATTATATTGGATAAGTATAATACCAAACACAACCTTAGGAAAATAATATTATCATTTAGGTCCACTTGGATTAGATTAGGACATTTATTATTAATTTATTTAAAAAAGAGTTAAAATAGTTAAAATCAAAGTTTAATAACTAAACTATTTTTAATATTGTGTTATAAATAAGTTAAATTTGACTATAAATATTCATTAGAAATATAAAAATAGTTCCTAACTAATATTATTTTATTTTTAATTTTTAGACATTAAATAATGTAATTTATTTATGACACAATGGTAATGCAGAAATTACATAAATAATGAAATATTAAAATAATTGATATTATAAATACCCAAATAAATGTAATTTTAAACTTTTTATGATTTAAACAAATTTTATAGGTTAATATGACATGTTATTATTGATTCAATTAACTTTTTTTGAACTAATCATGTTGTTATGATTTTCACAAAAATCAATTACTAAATAGTGTCAAAATTGACATAAAATAGTTTTTAAAACAAATATTATATTATTAATTCTTATTATATTCATAAAAATATAAGGTTGGAAAAATGACTTAGATAATGTTATATATATTAATAATGAACCACTTGGGTTCGTTTTTCATGTTATAGTAAGTTTATTAACCATATAGTGTAAGAAAATAAGAAGACACGGTAAAAGTTAAATTATTTAACTTAGAGTTAAATCTAAATGATAAGTTTAAAATAGTAACCTAAACTTGTATAAAACCTATTTTTTGAGAGGATTGCTACCCATATCCACTTTATCTTCAAAATAAATCAATTTTGAGCTATTATAAACCGAATATGACTTTATTATAAAATAATATTTTAAGTTTTTCATAAGGTGTCCCTCTCCTCCCTTATAAAAAGGCACCTCCTCCCTCTTCTCATTACATAATTTTCAGCCTTCAAGATCTTCCAACCCCTGCCCATTTCCTTTATCAACTTCCCTATAAACATTATAGAGGTTCTTTTCTCCTCAAAAGACCAACTCTAGTGCCTTAAGAGGAAGCTTAAAAGAGGTGTGTCGAAGAAGAGGTAATCTCCTCTACCGAGTCTTTCAAGTTTCTTTCTTGTTCAACTTCTTCTTATTTAGTTGTTTCATTATAAAGTCATAACATCGGTATCACTAATATACTGATATGTTATTATAAAAATGAAACAACCGTATTTTATCTTCTTTCCATCCTACAGAAAATGAAATCACCGCGTGTGCGTACGTACGGAATACCATCTCCACACCGTGGTGTAATTTGTTTTCCACCACCACATTACTTGGATGGGTATAATGGGGTAATGAATAACTATATATGGTTATTATAACATCATACAGATTCTGAGATATTTATCATCCACTCCAATTCTATTAAATAATTATGGGAACAATATCATCGCCTGTGCGTATGTACGGACTACCGTCTCCATGAACGTGATGAGATTCATTTTCCATGATTAACCATTCAAGTATGATTATAAAGTATATATAATAAATAATAATTAAAGATATTAAATAATAATGATACTGTATTTATGTACATATATGTTTCATTTACTTAATTCGATTTAATTCAATAAGGAAACGAAAACAGCGTCCATGCGTACGTACGGCCTACCGTCACTATGAACGGTGTATTTCATTCCATTTTTCGATCTATCATATATATTTATATACTAAATATATATTATATATAAATTCTGTTTTACATTCTTGAATTAAGTAAATCAGGATATAAGTAATAATATCCAGAACAACATGTCGAAACACATACGATAAATGAAATGATTTTACCCAAAATGCTGCTTTAACATAGAATTTACAAAAGAACGGGAAATATAAAGTCATAAGTGAACCATATATGATATCATAACAATGAATATGATTCTGTAATAAGTCAATGACATTATTTAAATCATTATACATGAGGTTCCGATACATACGATGCATATCAGACATAAGGTAAGGGATAACTATTCCAATCTCGTTCTTATCTGAGATTGTCATTCGTAAGTATTTACTGGGGTTATATTTTTCATCCATGTACATAAAAATGTTTTTCATAAAGTGTTTAATATTATTCCAATTACGTTTAAATTCATGTTTACCCCTTTTTTACTTTTACATTGTTTTATGAAAAGAATCTCACCTTTATCTACCATACGAGGTACTTTTTGACTTTTCTGTACGACAAGAATGTTTTCTTTAACTTATACGGCATGAATGTATTTTTACCATTTCATAATGCCTAATTTTTGTGAATCTTACTCTACAAGTTTTCTTGGCTATTTTCAATAAAATATTTTTCTTTTAAAATTGTGTGTCATTTTTTGAAAAGAAAATGATTTTGATGAAGAAAGGATAGTTTCCTCAAGAATTCATTTCAAGTGTTTTGCCAAAACTATTTTCCATATAAGATGAAATTATTTGTCATTTTTATGTCTCAAGTATAATTTGTCTATTATTTATATGGTGATATTTTTATTATGATGAAATTATATCCATTTGTTTTATATGGATTATGTGATGATGGTATGATGTTTATGAAACCCATTTTATTCTTTGGGTTATGATGAATGATTTAAGTTTATGTTGTGGCACAAGTAAGAATGATTTCATTATGAGATGGGTGGGACCTATCTTTCCATCCAATGCATTGGGTAAAGATTTATATCTCATGAGATAGACATGGCTGGAACGGTAAGTCAATCCAGTTCAGTGATACAGGACTTGAACGAGGAGTGAACTCGATTCAGAAAGGAAATTTGTCCACTAAGATGGTCTTGTCAGCAATACCTTGGATAATATTGCAATCATATCATGTGCATAATGGTTTTCCACAATTAAATGTTTTATTCCCATGCTATTTACCATGATTTATGTTCCTTTATGATATATTCCTTATGTACTTCCAAGATTTATGTCTTTTCTCATGATTTTGATGTTTAGATTTTGTGTTCAAGTTTTTTCATTCAAATGTTTATGGATTGTTTTATGTTCTCTATGTTTACCCTTACTGAGCATTTGAGCTCACCCTTTATATGTTTTCTTTTCCCCAGGATATAACGAAAGGTTTTAGATAAGAAACCCAAAAGGGGAAGATCTTTACGGGAGATGTTGAAGATCCTTCACCATGATTAGAAGATTATGTTCTGAGTTTCCAAAGACACTAAACTAATACGGTATTTGGGTGTCTATTTTTTTCATGTATTAAGTATTCCGCAAAATTAATGTAATTTCCATGTATGTCAAGATTTGGGTCTCTAAATTAATATTCTATAACTTCAATTAAAATTTTATTTAGGATGTTTTCTGGGAATTTGGTTTAAAAATTTTCCAAAAATCCAATTTTTTATTATAAATATGTTTTGACGCAACAATAGTTTATTACATTTTTAAAATTAAAAATTATTGGATGAATCTGCTCGGATTTATTTTCTCTTTTTTAAATCATTTTTAATTTATTTCAATAAATTTTCAAGAGAGTCCATTTTTCTTTTATAAAAATAATCATAATATATCTAGTTTATCATGAGACTTTCAAATAATCCATATATTTTTAATACATATGCAATGAATAATATTTTAATAAAATTTGAATGATATATTCAAAAAATGTAAGTTATAAGATGTTTCATTCTTGAGAATTTATACAAAAGATTCACAAGACTTCACCCACCCTTTGTATTAGGAAACAATCCCTCTATGTAACATTGTCGTGTTTTTGGGTTGATTTTGTTTATTGAAAAAGAAGGTTTCCACAGTCAGTTGTGGAGTTCAAAATATGCTATCGACAAGGTACATTGAAAAATATACCAGATTGAGTAATGGGTACCTGACAAGCGATATAGAAACTTTTTTATACTAGGTGGCATCATTTCATATTGTTTACCAACTTTTTGTGGACCAAAATTTAGATGTTGGATCTATCATCACGAAAGATGGATTTCTATAAATTCATCATAATAATATTTCAAAGGCAAGAGTTTTTTGAATATTGAGTTTCATGAAATGAGTTTTTCAAATGTGTCTATCATTGTGAATTAGAATCTCAAATACATGAATGGTTGATGATGATCATTGCAACTATAATTAGTGGATCACCACCAATGTGTGAAGGGTTAATAGTGATCTCCATGACTATGAGAAACATTGAAAATGGGAAATTCCCATGGTGATTTGTGTAGACATGTAGCTTCTCCAATGTTATTGGTGAGATTCATGAAAAGTGATGACATAGATGGAAACTTCTAGAAATTTAGGTAACACCTATATATAGGCCTCTACCTATTCATAAAAAGATATAAATACATAATGAAGATTTTAAGGCTCCAGATTTGCAAAGGTGATTTTGTTGGTTTTTCTTGTGAATATGTTTATGAATAAAGCATGTTCATGAAGTATGTAAATTATTATTGAAATTTCTAAGCATTGCAAATGTTTTGATGCTTGTGAAAGATGTAAAAATCCAACCAAATGTTGTGAACTTCGTGAAGTATAAGTGATCATTGTGAAGGCTATGTGAGCTTCATGAAATTGTTTGAGAATAATGAAAATAGATTTCTTTTAAAGGGTGGTTGATCTTTTTGATAGTGTTGATCTTCATGAAAATTGTGGTGTTCATGAAGGTAGTAGATTCATTTGAATAATTGGAAAGTTTCATGAATGATATGTGATATTTGTGAAGGTAGTGTGCATCATGAATGTGTTTAAAAATAATTTACCAGTAGAACTATGGTAAATTTTTTTTCATTATGTATATGAAAGTAGAACTTCAACATATCATCTTTATACAACTATATATGTATTAATTTTATGTTATGGAGGGACCTAAATTTCCATAAATTGTGTGTGAATCAATTTTAGAAAAGTGATCAACGGAAGGGGAAGAAAATGATATTTTCCCTCTAGAAGTGAGCTATAGAAATAATGTTAGAGAGTGAACCTTAAGAAGGAAATGAGATAAACCTATACCTTTTAAAGGTAGTGATCATATAGATATTTGTGATCTATCCTAAACCTTGATTTGGCAGTGATCCCTAGTAAGTTTGGTACATCATCATAATGTTTTTGTGTGCTCCTTGGACATAGCCAAGTGAGGGTAAACCATGTAAAATCATTGTTTTCGTTATATGATTTAATTTCTATTCATACATTTAAATGGGAAATAAGGAGAATAATGTTTTGTTAAAAGACAAAACTATATCTAATATTCCAGTTATTTTAATCTCTCATAACCTCATTCATCCCCACCACCTCTTAGTGTATTTAACCTAGTTGGGATAACATTTTCCATCTTTATGTGACACCATGAATCTAAGATGTTCAATCTAGGAACGTAGGTAAAATCATAAAGAAAAATATAGAGCCTCAATCAAGCCTCATCTAAACAAATAGTGATCAATTGTGGAAGTCTAAATTAAACCTCGATATTGGATTGAGGTTAATGATCATTTGATGTTGATTTTTTATTTAAAAATTGGAAATGAAAATTGATCTCATATAATGGTTTGAGGAACTCAGTTGTAGATGATCAAATTAATTATAATTAGAATTTTGGGACGAATCAAATGTGAAGAAAATTATGACTGATAGTATTTAATAAAATTTACTTTAAACGAACAATGCCAATCAAATGTCCCTTAAAATGATACATCTAAAACAATATTGAACTCGTGTGAGAAATATTTGTAATATAGGTGTTCATGTGAGTTTGAGGATGAATTTTTTAACTATTTAATTGATTTCAAGACATGCATTCATTGATTTTTAGTTCTCCATATGATTGAATCTAAGATGTAACAGGGGGAATTAAAGCTTCAGAATTTTTTGGTAGTGATAATTGATATTACTACTCACAATTACATGGATAATTTTCCACAACTAATATTTTATATATATCAAATTTATCCCAGAGATGAATTCACTCACCCCATTTGATAAAGAATATTTAATGGGTGTCTTGGATGGAGATTTGGGAGTGATATATATAATAAATCATGAACTATTTTGAATCTAAATGTATTATGTTTACCATCAATTAAATAAAAACTGTGATCATAATTTTAAAATCACTATTAAAATTTAAAAAACCTACTTCTAATATGAACCAAAGATGAGAACCTGATTTGAAGATGAATGAGATCAAGTGACTGATGAAATAGGTGGTTGATGAATTTTTGTACAAATGTTTCATATAACAAAAATGGGATCATTATTAAATATTTTTAATTTAGCATGAAAGGAGATGTTATTCTTAGCATTATTCCATTATTCATAATATATTCTTGATCGAATGACTATCTGAGGTTCCAGTAAATGAATGAAAGTGGTTGATGACCTGGTCTAACTGGATGTTGATTATGGTGATTTTTATATGAGACTAATATTTTTTATATTAGATAAAACTGATTGATAAATGAAGGATTCTTATGAAAAAATGGTTCAATAGAATTTAGAGATTTATTACTATTTAATGGTTTAAGTAAAATACGTTGTTTCTTGATTATACCAAGCGAGTTGAATTGAGGAAGAGGGATAGTTAATGGTACCATATAGAAAGAAATAAAAATAAATAAATTTTTATTTTACATAAATAAAATGATTTCATGGTTGATAAATTTCTATGGGAAAAACTAAATTGTGAGAAATTCTCACAATCACATGCAATCGATTGTGTTGGTTGACTAAGGTGTTGGAAGAAGGACTATTAAATATTTATCCCATAAATATTTTGGAGATCAAACTCAATATAATTAATTTCATAGTATATAAGAATAATATTTGAGAAATAATAAATATTATGAGATCTTGGAAATCCTGAGTAGGGTCATTAAAGGAGAGGGAGAAAGTTTAAGATAATGTGGGGAACAAATAAATAATCACAAAATAGAATAACCTCTTTATTCCCCTGATTTATCTTATATTGCATCTCAATTATACTGTTATTATGTGAGATTCAAATGATTTAAACCATGATGCGTGTTTTAAATTAAAAGAGGGGATTTTATTATTTTAGTTTTTATATTTAAATATGATCTTATATTATTTCTTAAATGTTGAAATTAATTCTTCTTGGCCATATAAAAAACTATTCAGACCATGTTTATTCATTATGAATCAATATGTAATGACCCGAATCCGGAGCCCCTCCACTGTGCCCCATACCTAGTTCGCCACATGACCTCAAGCGCATCTCCCCAAACACCAGAGGCTACCAACTAGCAGTGAGGGCCTTGGTGAGTCGGTCGGGAAACTATGCCCTCATTCGGTAAAGTATACAGCGGAAGAACAACCAGATACAATAACGGAAACAATAAACAGCATACAACAACTGAACTGAATAGAGGAAGCAATGTATAAATTAATAATGATGCAACATGCTACATATGTCTATGGAAAGCAGTAAACAACCCAATGTACTGAAGTACCACTGAAAAACAAAGTGAAAAAGAAAACAAAGTAAACTCCTCAGCATCGCAAGCCACAGCTCGGTCCCATTCTCTCCAACTCCTGTGAAATAAAGAACCTGAAGTAGAAGGGTGCTTGCCCTTATCTATACCTGCAACAACATAATCTGCTTGGGCCCAAAGCATGGCCCAAACAGGGTGTGAGATACAATCCCAGTAGGCAATCACCCAAATATCTGTGCCTAAAATTCAATGAATACAAGGCAAGTAAAAGTGCAGGAAGTAGTAAACAGAAGAGCACACAACGACTACAATCCACAGTTCTAACATATAAAGTACACAAGTAAACAACCAGCAACAAGAAGAAAACAGGTAACCCTCTGGGTAGCACTCACAGCCTAACCCCTATGGTTAAACCTATAAGTACTAGAAATCCTCTAGGAGGAACACACAGTCTCACCCCTCTATTTCATCTAAGAGTAGACTCTCTGAGAAAGAACTCACTGTCAATTCCCCCTATAGTCTCGTATCATGCTAAAGGCTCTCTGGGGAAGTACTCAACGTCTCATTCACCTTGTGGCCCACGTTGGGGAACTACAGACTCTCTGAGGAAGTATACATCATCAATTCCCCCTGTGGTCTCGCATCGTATTAAAATACACTCTAGAGAATCCCTTACGCCCATTCTCCCTATGGTCTACTACACTAGGTTCTCGCAGTCCATTGTGGAAATAAAACATGCTCAGCGTGCATGCATCGTCCAAGTAAACCCCAAGAACTACTTGGATATCATTCTAAGGCTCAGCAGCATAACATAGCAACAGTTTCACTATCCTACAACTAGGCATGGTAACCGGAAAAATGCCAAACAAGAAAAACAAGCATGGAAAACATCCAGAGTACAGTAAAAACTACCCTATTTACAAGAAAATACATATACTCAAGCAATCAAGAAAAGTTGAAAATAAATCAAGGTCAAAACAGGAACACGCAATACCCCGTTCAAGGGTATTGGTGGAATTTTCCCAAAATATTCAAATACTTTCTACAGAAAGGCACAAACCACCCACCTGGATGCTAGGAGATCAATATACTTGAACCAAAATGATTGATTCTCCCTAGAAAGTTGTAGATTTGAGAAGACGCACAAAAAATTCAACCTTAGATAACATGATAAAGAGGAAGAATTAGAAAACAAGGCTCAAGCAGAAGGAATAACTCACCGCTGCACTTCCAACGCAATCGACAGATCTCAAATCAGAGAACGGACAGAGAGGCGGGGGCTCGTCGAAGATTCGCAGATCCTCAGCACTCTCAGAAGAACGGAACCTAGAAGATGATGTTTCTATGTGTCAGGCGTGACCCCATCCCATTTAACAACAAACAAAAGAAAGAACACGGTGTGTACTTTTAGAGTACACGGCGTGTACTAGGTCTTTTCCGTACTCTGCAAAAATCGGCCTCCACGTCACCCCTACACATCGTGTGTGTGGCCTAGGCATGGCCATCACACGGCTTCGAGCTGGAGAAGAGTACATGGCATGTACTCAGAAAGTACATAGCGTGTACTTCAAATTTTTCCAAAAACTCCATTTTTCTTAAAAACTCCAGAAAAAGGAAAGGCGTACCTGAAACGAAGATCCAGGTTCTTACAAACAGCCCCCCTTAAAGAAATTTGTCCCCAAATTTCCCTAGAGAGGCATAGAAGAAGAAACCCCGAATAGCTCCGGCCACTGTGATCGTACATCGGCCTCCCTCTCCAAGTTCTTGTCTTGTACTCGCCCGTGCTGCCAAAGCACCCATACCATAGGAATAGACCTCCCACGGAGAACCCTCATACTACAATCAACAATCCGGATAGGATGCTCTTCAAACAATGCATCTACCTCGAGCTCAACTTCCTCAGGATGAAATACATGAGACGGGTCTGAAAAGTAACGTCGGAGCTGAGAGATGTGGAAGACGTCGTGCATGGCTCGGTACCTCTGGGGTACCTGCAACTGATAGGCAACCGGCCCAACTCTCTCCAATATATCAAATGGTCCGACGTACCGTGGTGAAAGATTACCCTGTCTCTGAATCCTCTTGTGTCCCAAACTCGGTGCGACACACAGAAAAACCTGATCCCCGACCTCGAACTCCAGAGGTCGTCTTCGCTGATCAGCATATGACTTCTTCTGAGACTGTACCGTAGACATCCTCTTCTGAATCAGATCTATCTACTCTGAAGTCTCCTGAACAACACGAGGTCCCAGCAAAGCTGCCTCTCCCACCTCCAGCCAGCATAAGGGTGATCAGTATGGCCTACCATACAAAGCCTCATATGGTGACATCTGAATGGTATCCTGGAAACTGTTTTTTTAGGTGAACTCCACCAGAGGAATATGCTTCTCCCAATGACTGCCAAAGTCTAGAATGCAAGCTCAGAGCATATCCTCAAGCACCTGGATCGTGCGCTCGGACTGGCCATTGGTCTGGGGATGGTATGTTGTACTCAAAAGTACCTGTTTACCCACACCTTCTGAAGTCCCTTCCAGAACCGAGAGGTAAAATGTGCATCCCTATCTGAAACAATAGAGCGTGAAACTCCATGCAGACGAATGATCTCTCTGATGTGAAGTCGTCTCAGATCATCGACACTAATGGTATCCTTGATCAGCAAGAAGTGAGAAACCTTCGTGAGCATGTCAACGACAACCCAAACAGCATCGTTCCCTCGAGGTGACCTCAGCAACCCGGTCACGAATTCCATCGCAACATCGTTCCACTTCCACTCCGGAATGGGTAACTGCTGCAAGATCCCCACTGGTCGCTGATTCTCCGCCTTTACCTGCTGAAAATTAGAGCATATCATGACAAAAGCAGCAACATCTTTCTTCATACCTGGCCACCAGTACTAGCGATGAAGATCCTGATACATCATAGTGATGCCAAGATGAACTGCCCAAACAGAGGAATGAAACCCCACATCAGCTCCTCGTGTATTTCTGCTAGCACCCATATGCATCCCTGGATGTGCAAGATCTCATCCTCGCCCACTGCCCATCCAGGAAGAGGGTCCTCTCCTGACACACTCTCCTGCTAGACTAAGCCTTCTGAGTCTGATAGTTGTCTCATCCTTACCCGATCAAGTAGTGTAGAGGTAACAGCTACAGAAGATAGGAAAGTTTGTCCCTGTCTATCGTGCACCTCAAGATGCATCTCAGAGAATAGATCCATAAGCTTCAACTCACTACTGGACTCTTGAACTGCCTGAATCTGAGTTCTCCTTCTCAACGCATCTGCCACTGCATTTCCCTTTCCCGACGTATAGGAAAGCTCGAAATCATAAGACTAGAGATACTCAACCCAACTGCATTGTCTCGGGTTCAGATCATGCTGAGTGAAGATATATTTGAGACTCTTGTGGTCGGTAAAGACTACAAAGTGCTCTCCCAAAAGATAGTTTCTCCAACAGCGTAAGGCATGAACAATAACTGGCAACTCCAGATCGTGCATAGGGTAGTTCCTCTCATGTGACCTCAACTGCTGAGACCCCTATGCAACGACTCCATCTCCCGACATAAGCACAGCTCCTAGCCTGATACCTGAAGCATCACAATAAATAGTGTAGCTCTTCCCTGGCCCTATAAACACTAGTATCGGTGCTGACGACAATCTTCCCTTCAGCTCCTGAAAGGCTGACTCACAAGAATCTGACCATAATAACTTCGCCCCCTTCTTGGTCAGACCTGTCAAAGGTGCTGCTAAGAGTAAAAAGTCTTGAATTAAGTTTCTTTAGTATCCTTCCAAACATAGGAAACTCCGCACCTCAAAAACGTTCTTCGGCTGCTCTCAGGAAACTACAGCTCCCACTTTCACTGGGTCCAGAGATACTCCTTCCTCTAAGATGACATGACCCAAGAAGTGAATCTGATCCATACAGAAGTGGCACTTCGAGAGTTTAGCATAAATCTAATGCTCTCTTAGTGTACTCAGAACTATCTCAAGATGTGTGGCATGGTCGTGTCGAGTGTGAGATTACACCAAGATATCGTTCACAAAGACCACGATGAAGGAGTCCAAGTAAAGATGGAACACTTGGTTCATCAGTGCCATGAAAACTTTAGGCATGTTTGTGAGACCGAACGGCATGACTGTATACTCTTATAGACGATACATGCTCCTGAAGGCTGTCAGAGGTATATCTGATGGTCTAACACACAACTGATGATAACCGGACCTCAAGTCGATCTTCGAGAACTCTCGGGCTCCTAGAAGATGATCAATGAGGTCATAAATCCTCAGAAAGGGATATCGGTTCTTGACCGTCAACTGGTTTAGCTTCCGGTAATCCACACAAAGTCGAAGGGTACTGTCTACATTCTTCGCAAATAGGACATGTGAACCCCAAGGAGAAGTACTGGGTTGGATGAAACCCTTTTCCTGCTACTCCTCCAACTGCTTCTTGAGATCCTACAACTCAGGTGTATCCATCCTATAAGGAGCAATGGACACTGGTACCGCTCCTGGAACAAGCTCAATCGAGAATTCTACCTCACACTCCGGAGGCAAACATAAAAATTCCTCTGGAAAGACATCCCAGAAACGATCTACCACTAGAGGAAAGTCCAACTGTTAAGTCCCCTGGTCATCTAGATAAAGACTAGAAATCTGGGTCGTCACCCTTCATACACCATGATGCTCGAGTCCTGCATGACTCACCTGAACATCCCACTCGCCTCTATGAAGAAAATATTCACCCTATGGTGAAAACAAACTCACTCCGCGGCGATAATAGTCAACGACTGACTAGAAGGGAACTAACCAGTCTATCCCGAGAATGACATCATATCCTGTCATCTCTAGTACATAAAGATCCCATAAGAAACGATACCCTGCATCCTCGAGAGGGCACTCTCTACACTGGCGTACACTAGATGTCCTCATCCCCAAAGGTGTGTCTAGTGTCAAAGAGCCGGAAGAAAAAAAGACACAGATCCCAACGCTCTCCACAGTAGCAACAAAGACAAAACTATGCATAGAACCAGTATTGAAAAGAACTAAAGATAAAACGGATGCTACTAAAATTGTACCTTTAACTGTAGAAGGGACAGGATCCTTCTCTTGATAGGTCTGCTCTATGGAGAAAGACTGGCCTGCACCGCGGCCCTATGCCCCAGGCTGACCACTCTGAGCTGATCCACCTTGTTGGTGTTGAGGGACTGGTGGCTGAATACCACAGCCTCGACCTCCACCTCAGCCCGAACGGCCGGAAGAACTCCAGTTCCCCGACTGGTGAGAAACCGGCGGTGCTACTCTTGAATGAGGATTCATGGAAGAGCCCCGGTCACCAGCTTCTGGTGAGAAAACCTTGAAAAACGCTGAAGGTGACCCATCTTGTTGCAAGATCGGCACTCCACGGGATCTCTCTGGCACTGCGGCCTCATGTGCCCTGACCAGACACACTGGTAGCATGTCACTTGGCTGCCTGACGATGCATCTCGCTTCCTCGGATCAACGTGCGTAGACCCCCTACGGCGCTTCTTGCTATCATCTGGAGGAAAACTAGCTCTGGGAGCAGAACCGCCCTGGCTCGTAGCTCTGGAGTCTCTCAGATTGTGCTCCGCAATCAGTGCCTAGTTGATGATGGAAGTGATGGAAGTCAACATGGAGATATTCACCTGCGAGTGGATCTCCCTCCTGAGACCATCCTCAAACTTCCTTTCCAAGAACACCCCACTCCCATACCAAAGGGTTGTGAAATGCTGCATCTTGGTGAAACGAGAGGAATAATCCCTGATAGAAAGAGTACCCTACTCTAAGCTCATGAACTCCCGGGCTCGGTCGGCCCTCAGGGTCTCTGGGTAGAAGTAGTCATAGAAGACGCGTTGAAACTCCTCCCAAGACATAACCTACTGGTGACCCGCCTGTGAGATCATGTCCCACCACCTCTTGGAAGAGTCTCAGAGCATGTAGGTGGAGAGCTTAACCCGCCTCTCTGGAGGTGTTTCCAGATGCTCGAAGATAGTTAGCATATCTTCCAGCCATGACTCTACAGCCTGAGGTCCTCCTTCCACCGAGAACGTGGGAGGATGCTGCTGCGGAAAAACTCGAGTCAAGTCTGCCATAGTCGAGACAGGAGGTGGTGCTCCCTGAAAGGTATGAATCATCCTCAGAAAGCATTCCTTGAACTACGCATCAGCACCTGTAACTAGTATGACAGCCGGTGCCAAAGCTGGCCCAACTGGAGGGTCGGTAGGAAGTCCCTGATCAGCCATATATGGCGTCTGATCACTGCCTGACGATAGACGTACAACCGGAGGATGTCTCAGAGGCATAGCTCTGAAAGATCAAAAGCACACCTTAGATCAATATTAACAAGGACAGAGAACACAATAGTACAAAACAGGAACAGGGGAAAGAAAACACACAAGTTTACAAAACACGACTACACGGCGTGTATAAAAACTACATGGCGTGTCTTCTTAAGCCACTGACACAGGCATGTACCCCTGCCCTACAGGTCATGTAACACCTCAAACTACACGGTGTGTTGACCCCACACACGGCGTGTACTTGAAAAATACTCCCCTGCTTGAGTCTCTTTACACGGCTAACCCACACGGTCTGACTTAACCCGAGACTACAGGGCGTCTTCTGAACAAACACGGCGTGTACTAGACAAGGCTTCGGCGGCCTGAATTGTTAAATACACGGCCGTCTACATGACTGAACCTTACAAAATGTGTTCCGAACAAACACGACGTGTATAGGTGATGGTGACACCGTCCCGCGTTGTTCGTGACATGGTCGGGTACATGAACAAGACTACACGGCGTGTTCTGAAGACAACACGGCCTGTCGAAGAGAAGGTAACACCGACCCGGGTTGTTCGTGACACGGTCGGGTACCTAAACAGGACTATACGGTGTGTTCCATTACAACACGGAATGTTCTACCCAAGCTTCCCCAACCCGTGTTGTTAGTGACACGGCCGGGTAAACTTCTCTGAACTACACAGCGTGTACCTACCGTACATGGCGTGTTCTTGAAGTTATTCTCACAACACCATGTTTCTGGTCACACGCTCGGTGACACGGCATGAAAATTATATGTCGTGTATCCGAAAAGTACACATCGTGTATTCTGGGTTTTTTTGGACAGTACCTCAGAAACTGCCCAAAATCTCAGAAACACTGAAAACATGGCAAAGAGGTGCCAAATTCCGATCTGTGAGGGCCTATACTCCCTGCGAATCAAATATTGGCATCTCCTACAGCCATAGACAAGAGAAAACAGGATCATGATCCACCAATTTCTGATTTGAGAGGGCCCATAACACCTCAAGAATCAAAATTGTCGTTCATTAAGCAATGTAGGAAACAATCAACCCTCTAACAAGGTAGCAGAGATTCTATCAAGCATCTATCACAACAGTATGCATTATCTACAAAAAGTATATCACAACGGCATGAAATCGCTAATGCACCCTAGATGGAATGGAAAGAATTCATGGCATGTGATTTCTACAAGTGCTTATATGATGCATGAGATGGAATACCCTCATCTCATCGGGTTGCGATAGAAATAGAACTGCAATCATCAAGAAAATAACAACACAAAGCATGTGAATCACTCTAGGTGAAATCATATCAACCGTAAAATCTAAAAACCAGCAAACTGCAATTAACGAGGTAGTATGGATTTTCCCTGTACACGGGTTAGCTACTCCCGAGCATAGCTTAATACCAAGTACCGAATCCGTCCTATCCCTGGATAAAGTCTCCAATCAGTAAGGCAAGAGCAAAGAACTCCTCTGATACCACCTTGTAACGACCCAAATCTGGAGCCCCTCCACTGGTGCCTCGTACCCGGTTCGCCACATGACCTCATGTGCATCTCCCCAAACGCCAGAGGTTGCCGACTAGCAGCGAGGGCCTTGGTGAGTTGGTGGGGAACCTATGCCCTCATTAGGTAAAGTATACAGCGGAAGAACAACCAGACACAATAAGAGAATCAATAAATAGCATACAACAACTAAATTGAACAGTGGAAGCAATGTATAAATTAATAATGATGCAACATGGTACATATGTCTATGGAAATAAGTAAACAAACCAACGTGCTGAAGTACCACTGAAAAACAAAGTTCAAAAGAAAACAAAGTAAACTCCTCAGAATCGCAAGCCACGACTCGGTTCTATGCTCTCCAACTCTAGTGCAATCAAGAACCTGAAGTAGAAGGGTGATTTCCCTTATCTATACCTGCAACAACATAGTCTGCTTGGGCCCAAAGCATGGCCCAAACAGAGTGTGATATAAAATCCCAGTAGGAAATCACCCAAATATTTGTGCCTAACAGTCAATGAATACAAGGCAAGTAAAAGTGCAGGAAGCAGTAAATAGAAAAGCACATAATGGCTAAAATCCACAGTTCTAAAATATAAAGTGCACAATTAAACAACCAGAAACAAGAAGAAAACAGGTAACCCTCTGGGTAGCTCTGACATCCTAGCCCCTATGGTTCAACCTACAAGTACTAGCAACCCTCTAGGAGGAACACACAGTCGCACCCCTCTGGTTCATCTAAGAATAGACTCTCTGAGGAAGAACTCACCGTCAATTCCCCCTATTGTCTTTTATCTTGATAAAGGCTCTCTGGGGAAGCACTCAACGTCTCATTCCCCCTATGGCCCGCGTTGAGTAACTACAGACTCTCTGAGGAAGTACTCATCGTCAATTCCCCCTCTGGTCTCTCATCGTATTAAAAGACACTCTGGATAAGCCCTTACATCCATTCTCCCTATAGTCTACTACACTAGGTTCTCACAGTCCTGTGTGGAAATAAAACATGCTTAGTGCACGTGCATCGTCCAAGTAAACCCCAAGAACTACTTGGATATCAATCTAAGGCTCAACAGCATAATATATCAACAGTTACACTATCCTACAACTAGGCATGGCAACCGACAAAATTCCAAACAAGAAAAAAAAAGCATGGAAAACATCCAGAGTATAGTAAAAACTACCATATTCACAGGAAAATACATCTACTCAAGAAATCAAGAAAAGTAGGCAATACAACAAGGGAAAAACAGGAACACAAAATACCTCATTCAAGGGATTGGTGAAATTTGCACAAAATACTCAATGAATTTCTATAGAAAGGCAGAAACCACCCACCTGGATGCTAGGAGATCAATATACTTGAACCACGACGACTGATTCTCCCTAAAAATTTGTAGATCTGAGAAGACACACAAAACTTTTATCCTTAGATAACTTGATAAGGAGGAAGAATGGGGAAACAAGGCTCAAGAAGAAATAAGAACTCACTACTGCACTTCCAACGCAATTGACAGGGCTCAAATCGGAGAACAGACGGAGAGGCAGGGGCTCGTCAAAGATTCGCAGGTCCTCAGCGCTCTCAGACGAACGGAACCTAGAAGAATATGTTTCTTTGCGTCAGGTGCGACCCCAGCCCATTTAACAAAAAATATAAAGTACATGACATGTACTTTTAGAGTACACGGTGTGTACTAGGTCTTTTCCGTACTCCGCCAAAATAGGCTTCCACATCACCCCTACACACCGTGTGTGTGGCCCGGGCACGGCCAGCACACGGCTTCGAGCCGGAGAAGAGTACATGGTGTGTACTAAGAAAGTACACAGTGTGTACTTCAAAATTTTCCAGAAACTCCATTTTTCCTTAAAAACTCCTGAAAAAGGAAAGTCGTACCAGAAACGAAGATCCGGGTTCTTACACAATAAATGAAAATAAATCTCAAAAATATTTTGAAATAATTTATCCCAATACAAAATATTGATATATTTAGTAGCCGGTGTTATTAATAATAACTATTCATGGGTAAATGATAATGTATCCTATGAATGACCCTAAATCACTTTATTTTCACACTACTATATGAAAAAATTTCTTGGAATATATTGGGTTTAAACTTTGAATTAGTTATATGTCTTAATATAGTGTACAAAATAATCCTGGGATTACGATTTCTAACTAAATGAACCCCTTTTGGTATTATAATATTTTTTTAGCTTGTTGTTTTAAATAAAATCCCCTAGAAATTTTTTTATAATTCTCTACAAAATTACTGTCTATATATTTAACACTACACACATACATATTTATTTTTAATTACGCACTCACACATGTCTTATTTAATCACTTTTCTATGGATTTAGTAGTTAGTAGAAAAAAAAGGCACACCCATTTCAATGGGCTTAACCCTACTTATTTTCTACTGATAGATATATAAATGAAAGTTTGGTGATTTTGGTGACCTCCAACCTTGATTATTACTCTCATAACTTCTTTTAAATCTATTAGATGTTCCTTTAAATTTTATTGGTATTTCCTTTGATCTCCACTAATATTTTTACTTTTTTAATAAAATACCTCAGATCATAAATATATAATTTATTAAAAATAAAATAAATTAATAATTTCATACCAAACTATCATAATATATCTTTATAAGATTAAAACCCATGTTATGAAACTTTAATATAATGTTAGACAATGTGAACACAAATCTCATCAAGAGGGACAACGATCTTGGAGGTCATTTCATAAGCTATATGTATGTATACTCTCCCATAAACTTTTGGTTGTTTTTATTAAGTAAAATATCTCCTTGGAAATTATAAATTTTTCCTCTCATAACAAGGTGGTGATTAGGTACTAAAAGAAATAAATTATATTCAATTTCACCCAAAAAAATAAATAAATAAATAAAATATTGTTTTTAGGATTCACATTTTCCATAAAAAAAATAGGAATATTTTTATTCCATCAAATAATGTAGGAATTGTATGGGAATATCTAACCTTAAAACTAGGGTCTTTTGATATACATGTTATCTTTTCTTCTATGTAGATTCTTCTCATTTATCAATTTTAAGAAACTAGTTTATCACATCGTATTTAAAACTATTTTTTCCATTAGGCTATGAATATATTCCTAGATAATTTTCATTTTTTAGTATACCTATATTTATTTACATTCTCAAATTACTCTTTGAGTGACACTCTAAAACATGAACCTATAACATGGACTTTCAATTATGGATTTGTAAAATCCACTAAAATTAATCATTCATCGGATATAGTAAATTATTATTATTGTGTATAAATTAGATAAAAATATAGTATAATTAGTAGTTATTGGGAAGTAGTAATATTTTAATAAATAATGAATTTCAATTATGTCACACTTACAAATGATTCTCATAAATTGGTTTTGTTTTCATCTACTATTTTACCTAGTTTATTTACAATAGCTTCCTTCTATTAAACATAGAAAAGGATATATGATGATAGATATTTAAAATCATCAAACTATATATAAAAGTGAATATAATTATGTTTTAATTTTAGAGAACATATTTCTTTTATATTTAAAATATATTCCATTTTTGGTTTAAGTGAAGAATACATCATCCTTGCTTTCATGTATGGGAAAGGTGGTTTTAATGAAAATTGTTTATTGTATACACTCGCTTATTGTTCAATAAATTAAAAATTTATAACCAATTTATTTAATACATTTATTGTTAAATAAAATAATACTAATTTCAATATAACTTTAATGACTCCCCCTCTCAACATCTAATGAAAAAATCCTTTGTTTCATGGTCTATGATGTTTGCATATATAGCTAGTGGGTAGGCTCTTACATTACCCACTTCAGCCCTAAGAATTTATTTTATAAGATGTGTTTTAAATTCTATGTGATCTATTCTAGTGACCATTATTATGTGTTTCATTTTATAATATTCTAATATAAATTTACTTCTCAATGGATAATGAAGTGTGAACAAATTTTTCATTATTTATTTTTTTAGTCAAATAGAACAACTATAACAAAATGTTATGCTAATTTATTCCCAAATTGATTTAATTAATTAAATAACAACATTGTTAAATATATATATGTAATTTATAATGTTCATTCTCGTGTTTAACTCAATGTAACTAGGGAAAATAAACTTTTTTGGTTCAGTAGGTTGACCACATGCATTCCATCCAAATTTTAATATTTTACCTTTACATATCACCTTAAAATATTTTACTAACAGTATAATGATTTGCGGCTCCTATATTTTATCAAACAAATCCCTTTTCCCCAATTAATTTCCATTATGTTATTTT
Organism: Viscum album; assembly: GCA_963277665.1. Classification (NCBI taxonomy): domain Eukaryota; kingdom Viridiplantae; phylum Streptophyta; class Magnoliopsida; order Santalales; family Viscaceae; genus Viscum; species Viscum album. The sequence continues at coordinate 2,075,404,032 of OY728143.1, read as the reverse complement.
TAAACACCATAATTTCATTAACCTTCAAAAAATTATTCAATTTCAACATTATCATTATGTTATTCCTCAAGATTGGAATCATTGGTATGTAAAAAATTCCATTATTTTTACATTTAGCTAAAATTTTATTTAATATTACACGAATATAGTAGTAAAAACAAAATATTATGGGGAAAACCATTACATTTGTAAAACTAATATAATACATTATACTTGTTCAATGCACACTTTTTTATTAAACGTTTGATGAGATTTGGATCCTTTACTAAGTATCAAAATCCCATATTGGATGTCCCAAATGACTTTCAGGACCCCATGTTTATTGGGAAAACCCTAAATTGTTTACAGAACACTAATCAGAAGGTTCATCCTCATTAGAATTTTCATTTAACTCTATAATTTCTTTTTCAACAATATAACAATATTTCAATTTGTTTTTACATGATCTGGTGTATAAAATACGTGTACTACATATGATTCCATTATGAATGATTCAACTTGTTTAAAATTCCTTGATTAAATTCAATTTTAAAAATCACAATTCATCTATTTTAAATTAATTCATGTTATCAACCAACTAACATTAAATAAAAATGACTTGAAATATTGTATAATCAAACTCACATATGTTTTTATGAAAAAAAGTATAAAATATTAAAATAAATTGGATTTCTATCATTGGTTATAGATAAATGAATGGATTCCTATATAATGATAATTCTGATATTTTTCATCATACTATGTTTTTCATGTTTATTTATGTAGATTGTATAATAATTTATTACATAACTATTAAAATATAATACATTAAAACTTTTCCTTTGAAAATCTGTCAATGTAATTCTAAAATTGAATTTTTTTTATATAACCCCTTAAAAATATTGTCTCAAAACTATCCTATAAGTTGTTTCCTATGTGTATTTAGTATTCATATTTCATCCCATTATTGATTCAACTACTGATGTATTAAATTATAATTTTATAAAAATATCACAACCACTATATAGTTATATTAAATGAAATAGTGGTCCTAATCCATCATTATAATGGTGATTTTGAAAACATATTTTCCATATTTTCCATCAGACATTAGGCATCCACTATCCTATGATTTTTTAGTAGTGAAGTTATACCAATTATATAGGTAATAAATATATATTTCAATTTCTTCTTTAGTAATATATCACTCTACAATACAACCTTATGTCCAAATTCACTTCTTAACATAACCTTTCATGATATTCCTATATTTTTCAATGTGGTATGTCTCTATGTTATGTGTAGGACCACATATTAAAATCTCTATAATTAAATAAACCATCAAGTAAAAAATTATATCAAATATTTTTTGTGGAAATAATATCTCTAATTCACATAATATTAAAAACAATTACATCTCTATAGTTGAAATGTTCACTAAGTCTATCACTTTATAACCTATGGATTTTAAGAATAATAAAATTCTTATTAATGTGTATCATATATCTTTACATATAATTAAATTTAATGACACATGAATTTAATATTACATCAAAACCTCACTGTTGTGTGATTTTAATCCCTTTAAATTTAAATTATTCGTCGACATAGTATAATTGAAATTTTATAATTACCCCTATGTACCCATTAAATTGTTACAGAAGTTACACTAATGAAATATGTCTTTCTAGGAAATATTTTATGCCAATAGAAAAAGAAATTAATGTATTTCACCCATAACTAGAACCAAATATTATATTATATTCATGTCAACCATGTACAACAAAACCATAATTTCATCCTTTTTATGGCCATATTTTTTTATTAATATGGAAATGATTCTATCACAAATATCTTCTTCTACACGCGTGGTATTGATAAATTGCCTAAAAACAAATAATTCTTATATGAATATTCAAAAAATAGAATAATTTTTTCTATACTAATCTTTAATATTTTTTTTGAAGAGTTTATGAATAAAGGGTAAAATATCCTTTACTTTATCAAAATTGTCATAAAATATTAATTAATATGGTGATTTAACATCTTTTGAATTCACATCGAATGATGTAGTAAAAATTTTATTTATTTAATTATGGTAAAAAGATACATTTCCATAGAAACACTATCTTGATGGAATGATTAAACATAATTTATGGAGTACCGTCTTTATAAATTGGTCTCCCTTGAATTCATTTCATATGGTGTCTTGAAAAACTCCAATAAAAATAATTTTATCAATTATCCTGAACAACATGGATCTCAACCTAAAATATTCATTCTTATCAGGATTATGAAAAAAAATACACAAATCGCACATCAATTTTAGATATTCAATCAATAGAGGAAAAAACATTAATATTTTTACAAGGTTTTATTGGTCCTGAAATAAGTAGAGACAACATAATGTACTTTTTCTTTATGAATAACAATAATGGAACATTACAAATTACCAAATAATGGCATGTATTATGAGTGAAAAAATTTACACCAAAAGGATTCACTCCGTAAATTGATAGCATGATATGGATGCTTCTCGACACTTTTCCTAATTCATGATACTCATGATCAATTTTATTTCAATGAGGAGACACTACTGTGTGATGAATTTTTCCCATATTATTTTATTTTATATGCATTCCCCATAAGTTTCATTGATGTATCCACACTTATATATAGGGTTCTTACCCATTTTTGTTTTGGAAATTACCATTCAAATTTCTAAAGGATTGACTTATCATTTTTGTATCAATTCACACTACATTTTGGATATTTTTTTAGTTATTCTAGATCATTTTGAAACAATATATAGTAATTTGGATAAGAATTTATTATTTTATATAGAATTAAAATTTATCATAACATTCATTTATAGTTTGGTGTTTTAAAATTAAGCTCCATATTTTCTAGTAGCACATCATTCAAGAGATATATTAGTTCTGTAAAGCTGGTGTTACTACATCTCTTTCAAAATTTAAAATTATATAGATTTACTACAGCTATAAATGTAATATATTCAGTTCAAATAACATACAAAGGATAATTTTCATAGCTCTATAAATTCTCAAACAACATTTATAATCATGAATTCCATATTTATCTTTTTTTTGTTTCATCAATACATTCACTATCATCATTTATTGTTGTTCTCATATCAAATGACCTATGAACCATATTTTTATCACATGGACTGGATACATTAATTTTTTCCACATGATTAGTTTAATATTTATATCTTCAATCTATTCTTTTAACCCCATACATTTGTATGACTACAATGGATATGGGTTGGAGGGGCGGGTTGAGGTGCAAACCGCGCGCGTAACCCTAATCGACCGGCAGTCTCGGGTCAGCGACGATCTCAGGTGGGACTCGGGTGGAGAAGGCCGGCGATAAACTCAAGAGGGAGATATCACATGGTGTCATAATTTTCCCCATGCAGGTGACCTTTAGTGGGACATAGTGTGGGATGAGGAGTGAGCCATGACCCCTACTCATCGGGATCCAGGTGTCGAAGTTAGAGTCATCTACACCTATGTGGATAAAGTCATGCTGATAATCACCCTCCTATCATTTTCTTCGGATATCTTTTTACCCCTTCCCTCATTGTTCCTAATCTAGATCATTTCCCACATATTACCCAAATTCCAATATTTTAGAAGCACACATCCTCATTCAAGGGATCCCCATCAATTTTTATTTCTGCTTCGTAGTTTTAGGATACTTAATCCTTCTACTCCATGATTCTTGTGGAAAGATTCATTGGAGATGGACCTTCTCTATAGTTGTTTGGGTGTTTCATCAACTCGATGTAGGGTCTTCTTTCCTATGTGGTAGTATGGGATCCGGATCAATGGAATCTAAGTATTCATATTTTTTTATTAAGATTTATCATGTCCCTAGTCATCAAAGTCGGGCCAATGTGATAATCAACACTTCCTTCTCTTCTATTGGATTGTCAACTTCGATCATGGCCATGATTGAAAGTGTGTGACGCTGTGGATTCTACTTCCTCATCTTTCACTCCCTTTTTAGAATCTATCTATCCTCAATGGTATTTTTGATAGGATTGGCTATATTATACGGATTGGAGATGATACCCTTTATATGATGTGGTTTGGATTTTCTCACCTCTACGTTGAGATGGACCTCTCGATGGATCTCTTGAATTATCTTCATCTCTAGGCAGAAGGATAGTTTGGTTTTTGGAGACGCATTTATTATGAGGAAACCCTTGTTTTTTTCCTCTTTGAAGTTGATAAGGCCATGGGGATTCTTTTCTTCTCTCGACATGGGAAGCAATGTCGGAAGGGATCAGCGGCTCATCCTAATGACACTCTTGGTCCCACAACCCCTTATGTTGCTATTGTAATGCCTCATTCTTGAGTTCGGATGAGTCCAAGATCTTCGTCGGGTGGTTATCACAACCATTTGGGTTTCCAACAGTCTTCGACAACTTTAAGTTGTGGAAAATCCTCTTGAACTGCTTCTAGTATACTAGGTTCTTCCACTCATGCACCTCCCTTTGTGTTGATGCTGATCGAGCCTATGGGAGACAATAAAAAAACAACATTAGTGTTGTGGTTTCTGTAAGTTTCATCCCTTCCTATACTAATGCTATTTGTGGTGTGATGGATTCCCTATATTGGATAAGGGATGACCTAACACTACAGAGTATCACAATGTTCTATAGAGCCAAAGGGAGTTCCATTGTTCCTATTGGTTTGTCTGGGTAAAATGCAGTGTCCATATCTATGACCCACTTGCCTAAGGATGGGTTTATTGGTGTCCTGAGGATTTAGGATGGATTAGATGCCCCGGTGGCCACCCATAACTAATCATATATCTTCAGGGATTCCAATTAGACAAAAATAAATACAAAAATACGAGGGAGGGTAAGAGAGATCTTCAATTTGCGTATTTCCTCACAGGTCAATGATAGACAAGATGTGGTAGGCAGGTTTGGTAGGATGTGCACCCATTCCATCATCCACTAATCTAGTCTTGTGTCTGAGGATTCAACTCTTTATTCTTATATGGAATATGAATATTTGGAAGGATTGTTTGAGGATGATTTTTGGGTTTAACTTATGGCTCTCACACAATAATACAAGTGATCTACGAGTTTTTTCAGAATTGTGTCTGTAATGGTTGATCCCCCTAGGAATGTTTTCTCGTATGCGGTTCTTGTTTAGTTTTCAACTTTTTCTTTAAATGTTCTTTTGAAATAAAAATTAATAATAATTTTCATCAAAAAAATATATTTATAGAAATTAAGCTTTCATATAACTCAACTAGGAATTTTTATCTAGAGTAACAATAATATAATCGCAGAAAAATTATTTAATAAGGTTCATTTCCACGCTATGTCGAAAACATCATTAGCTCATTAACCCTATCCCCATACTCGTTTTTCATGAAATTATAATATATCTGTTTTTAATTAATGTTCATTTAAATTATTTAAAAAATATTTATATTTAATAAAAAAATTATATGTGTCAATTACATTAATTTTGACATTAATATTTACAGTTATAAATTGTAATGCCTATATATGTGATATATTAAATATACCCCAATTGATTCAAAAAAAATAATGGGAATTTAATTCCTAATAATAGAAAATATGATATAGGGGATATTAAAATATATATTGGAATATTTTTATCTATAAAAGGAGGACATGGTTTTAAAGGATTTAAATCAATTGATGATTTAGTCATTCATTGGTGTGCTTGTATGAACACGTAAAAAGCATAAAGAGCATGTAGATTGAAATATATAGGATTTTATGAATCTCTCTTATGTCTCACATGGAATAATTCTTTGGTTCATAAGAAAACATGGGTGTTTATTCACTTTCTATGAAAATTAGTAAATAAGGGTTGTTATGTATTAAGGTTCATTTTTGTGTAATGTTAGTTTTTTTTTGGTTCATTTCATTTGATCATTCTTCTATATCAATTATTTCATAGAAAAAATAATTATTATTTTCACGTTGGTTATGGAATTACTATTTAAAACATAATTTAGTTATTTGAATTCTTTTATGTCCATGGAATAAGTTTAAATGTGTATGTCTAACTATATTTCTGAAATAATAAATAATTCAAAAAATCATGCTACATTATCATAATAAAATATGGGTTTAAAACATCAATAAAAACCCAGATGATCAATGATATGTTTAGAACCTATTTTGATAAAAATTATTATCTATGAATAATTTTAGATTTTTCTATTCTTTATGAGTAGATATTTAAACATTATTTATATTTTTATAATAAACATATTTTGTTCAAATTAGTTTTAGATTTATTTTAATATTTAAAATCATAAGTTTTTAACTTTTTAACTAAAGCTCCATGTTAAAATTATTATTCTATATGGATTGAACTTGGAATTTATTTTATGAAAAAAAAATTGAATATTTACTTTTAAATATTAGTAATGATAATTTTTAAATATAATTCCAGGAAGTAAGTAATAACACCTTGTGGGATTATGTTATCCTATATCTATGCAGTCATAAGATGGGAATTCAAGAAGGGGGTAATGTAATTCAGTAACCACAATAGAGGTTGACACCAATAATGAGGGAAATGGTAAAGAATCAAGCGTGGAACATATATATACTAAAATTATTTACAATATATCCCAAAATCAATTGCTGGGTAATCTCTAAGTAGATTTAAATAATGATGGGATGATGGTACAAGAGAAGAGTGATGATTTTGTCTTTATCAAATTAATTATGGGTTATAGAGTGTGTATATACTATCAGATGATGAATAAAATGAAAAGTAATGATCAATATACCATTAAATTTGTTAATAAAATGGTTTAATGGATGGTATTATTTAATGAAATATTTTTATTAATGGAAACCTAGTATACAATCAAATTCTAGGGGATACAAAAATTATATAACTTATAAAATACAAATAAAAATAAAAATAAAATATATATATATAGAAAAATATAGATAAAGAAAACAAAAATTTAAATATATAAATATAAAAATTGATATGTTCATATATTTATAAACATACACACATAAACAGACACACATATATATATATAAATATATATATAGAGTAATGATAAAGTTTCAATGCATGTGATGGACAAAAAATAAGAGCTACAAATGAAAATTGGTCTAGAAAAACATGTTGAGATATCATTAAAACATGAAGAACAATATAAAATAATAAATAAAAATTAAAAACATTAGTCAATACATAAATAATAGTAGAATATATAGTATGGATATACCTAAATAATTACCCAAAAAATAATCAAAAAAACACATGAAAATTGGAGTAGATTTCATACCTTCTATTTCAAAAGCGGAATCATTCAAAATATAATATAAATTATGTGACAGAGTGAGGATTATTCAAGAACATAAATGATATGTTTTATGGGTGGGGCAGTTATAGTTCATTTATAAAGACTGTATGAGCATTATCATTGCTGATAATATAGTCTTTTATTAGTGCCAAAAATGAAAGCTCTAATATTTTAATTTTTTATTAATGAGTCTTTTTTCAATAATAAATATTTCACTTTATCCAAATTAAAAAATAAGTTAATAACTCCAAATTTAATCTTATAGGGAATCATCAATTTACAATCATTATTTCATAGTTGGGGTAAAATCTTATGTATATATCTTTATCAGCATGAACATTAGTACTAATATAGGAGCATGGGTGTAATGACACTTATTATATCAAGAAGAATTGACATAAATCATAAACACTGTATTACCATGCCTTATAATATAGAATCATGCTAAACTGGAAATGAATAAAAGTGAGTTCCTAAAACAAAATAACCTTTAGGACATTAATATTCATTCATTAACTTAAATAGGATAACAATAAGTGGAAAAAATCCCTCTTCTAAAGAGTATCCATGATTTTCTGAATCATCTGGTATTCCAATCGAATATTTCATCATCCATTGTTTTCTAACACCTTAGCATGCTAAGTGATAATAATAAATAGATATTTGGGGATAGTGAGTATCGTCTATGATTATTGTAATATAAAACTCATATTATCACATGAAATTACCCCATCTATATCACCAATTTTATAATTCATTATCTCATGAAATCATAAATAGTAACATTGTATCAAATATAGATCCCTATGGTATGTCAAATTATTAATTAAAATTTCGTCAAAATGACTCAAAACCCATACACTATATTACTACCAATTGTACATTCTTTCTGTATATGGGTAAGGGCATGAAATCATATCACTTTCCCTTAATATTTCCCTTATCTTTGAATTAATTTAAGAAGTCAGTGACATGAAACTACTTCTCAAAAAATTTGTGAAATACCATAATAAAGTTATATAATTTCCCCAAATGAAACTCATTCAAATGGGATTTAGGTTATATGTCTCCTTCAATCTTCCACTTTCACTTAATCCCAAAAGTCATTTCTCCATTTAAATTAATATTTTATCATATAAAATAACTCATAAAATCATATCCAAATATATTTTAGATATCTTCCTAACACATTGGTATATATATCATTAACTTTATCTTGTATAAAATCATATGTAATAATTTGTGAATACCTATCGAAAACACTTTTGTATTAAACACTTAAAAAACATTAGAGTTTCCCTACAAGTGAAAATCAATACATATTTAATCATTCAAAATTAGGGACCCAAAATATATTATAGAATTGATAAAAAAAATATGAACCATCATATTCATAATTGTATGTAAAGAGAGGGATCTATAAAAGAATTATTGTTGCTAAAACTATGAAGGGATCTAGCATGATCTTCATCAAACACATGTCTCCCAATACAAATGACCACAATTTCTGTCTCATTCAAGCATGAATTCTAATTAATTTAGTTTTTCTAATACATTGAGTTACCATGATGCACCTAGTGTGTCAATCCCTTATAGAAAACCTATATGTTCTTTACTTCTTGATTTTTTATTGGCCAGGCCAATGAATAAATCATATGTCATTTATTTTTATGAATAATCACAACACATGCCCCAGATATGAATTGATAAGGACAAGATATGTTTTATCTAGCTTTAGTTTCACCTTCTTTGGATGTAAAACTAATTCTGTGAGGGGATTAATCACATATCGTTTGATCTCTAAACAACAAAATAATCAGCATTATACTCATTCACCCTATGATTGGCTAAACGTCAATAGATTTTGTATGAAAGGTATAAACATATGAAGGTTATAATGCAATGTATCTCACTAACCATAGGAAATGGGGGCCTTATATGATTCATTCAGACCTAGTATACTTTATATATAATGCACGACACTCTATGAGGTATACTTATTGCGTCTTATAGTGATCAAACAAATTATGTTCCTCATGATCATATTATGTGTCTTTTATAAGAATCATTCTTCCACTAACCATTATATTTCTTCATAACCTATAATAATCTATGAATAACATCGATTATGGATAAATCAAAGATGTACTTTGAGGGTTAAATCATCATTACACAATAAAATATGTATATCAATATATACATATATACAACCAAAATGAAGGAATAATGATGTAGAGATTTCCATTTATATGATACTTTTTATATTCTCAAAATTATTTTATGAATATTTAATAAAACTATATATAATCACATATCCAACATATCATATTTGTTATAATTCAAGATCTACCTTATTATGGATTCACATTATAGGTTTTTTTAATTCATTTCATCTATATATAAGTCCTTCCACATATCTTTATGACATTATGACAAAACCCAACAACTAAAATCTATATTAACTACCATCAACAAGGAAATAATATTTGAAAATGGTGAGATTTAGGAATAATATTCCAAATATTTAAATCCTTTAATATATTTAATAATTTAAACTTCACGACATTAAATGTTACAGTATTAACTTCTACTCAGAACTTATAACTTATCTATGATTATCATTATAATATTTCAAATCCATAACATCATTATTTTTACTTGAAATATTTTTTAGTATCTATTATAACTCTTTACATTATTATATACCATCACATGATAGAATAATATAAGATATATTGACACTAACGTTTTTGTTATAGAAAAATATAAATCTTATTTTTCTATTTACCAACACATATCCTAAACTATTTAGGATATTTAGTTCAAATAACTAAATTTTGAACTAGTGTTTCCATTATGAAATATTGATATTAATTTTATCATGATAAATGAATGTAACTCTTACATTTTTATTTAACATCACATATCCAAAACTTTTTTGGATACTAAGTGAAATCCCATTAACTTTGGACCAGTATAACCATTTATTTGTTAACATTGAACATATCTAAGTTAAAACATACTCCCATTAGAATTAAAGAACCTATATTCTCTTAAACATATCATTATTAGATATTTAAACTCCTTTTTTTAATAAATGACTCCTATTTCCTTTTACTATTAATATTTAAAAAATGAAAAACATTTACATATAATATAGGGTATTTTATATGTTAGAAACATTTTCCTCTAAAATGAATAATATTTATGAAACTATTATATTGGTGGTTTGAGGGAACATATTCCTATATATTTTAATGTGCTAATGGATTAAAACATTAAACTAGATAAATAATTTTTATCATTGAATACTTTTCAAAACATGTTATAAAATTTAATGAATCAAAAACCACATGTATATAATAAATCATATGATTTTGTTCACAATAACACTTTTTAACGAATAGGATCCTTTATCATATAATAGAAATAAAATGAAGATACATATCCTTTAAATTAAATCTCGATGAGTTTCGTAAAATCCTTTAAATTTATCCCTTTGATTTAGAAACTCTTTCCTTCACCATTTGAATGAAATACAAAATCTCTGCCAATTATTCCCTTGATTTTAGACTTCTATAAAATTGAAACACATATAAAATGTATAATTGTTATTATATACCATTTAAAATTAATTAATTAACTTATAGGACCCCAATACCTGAGGTAGACATTCCATAGAGTTTCAAAACCGCATTCAAGTATCCTGAATATTCTGTCCTAGAAAATCATAACACATTATTGATAACACCCTTAGGTTTCAATGACCTTAATTGAATACATAAAGAAACATTAAATGACTCTCCAACTAACTTTTATTATTTTATTTTTTAATTTTACCCACTACCAATAGGTATAAAAAACAATAACATAGACATTATATTTCTGGTTTATTTATTCTCAACACCTAATAATGTTAGGATAAATTTTCTTGAACTTTATCGTATTGTCAAACCATTTCCAATTATGAAAATAATATGAATTTAGGAACTCTAAAAAGCCTTATAAGAAAACATTAAACTCCCCATTCCATTATCATACTCAATATTATTGATTATTATTTGACCTTCCCAATAAAATTGAGTATATGAGACTAAAAAATATATATTTGTCTATTTTCCATTTAATTCCTTTAAACCCTATATTAATCATTCCAATATTCTCATAAGCATCAAGACTCACTTGGTGAACAACATAAACACTTTGTTATATATAAATTCTTTTCTCTAACACATAGAACGTGTCTTTACTGAATAATTATTCTTATGTTACAATTTTAGTGAGTTTCTTAAATTAATCATATCATTCCTATGGGATCGATCTCAAAGTTATGTTTAATAGTGATAATGATAATATATACACGATGGAATATTTTATCAAATTAGTATCATTATTTTTTATCTTTGATAAGTACTTTTATTAAATATGATCCTATTTTAATAATGAACCCTTTAAAATTAATCATACCCATTAGTGGGATAATATATATATTAAACATAATTATTACTCCACTCTAATGCTCATATATATAAGTATATATTTACATAGGGAATCACCCCAATAAAAATAGTTGATATTCATTAATTGTTGAGTTGATTACCATATCTCACATTAATCATAAGGGAAAATGTTGTTACACTAAGAGAATGTGTGAATGATTGAAAAAAATTACAAATAAAACGAATTTAAACATTCACCCCATTTTATGTTGTTCAAACCTTTTCCATGGTTATTATTTATATGTCTTATTATGTGACGTCGCCACTTTTCTCCCATATATGATACTGATAATGAAATATTTGAAATTACCAAAATATTTTTAAAAGTATTGGTCCTAATATATAAAACTTACTTCTTTATACATAAGGTTATTATCCTAATCTATAGATCCTTACACTAATAATATTATCATTAATTAAAAGTGATTTGGGTTCATTATCAACTGAGAACCATAGTTCTTCATGAAATTACAAAGTATCAAAATAAATTATATAGATTCCTATCATTTTACAATAATTCCATTATTGGAAAATATCATCGACGGGAGAATTTATCTTTTGGTATAGTCAGTATACACATCATATATGTTCATCTAACATCAAAAAAGAAAAATTTATAAACCAATCACGTTTAAGAACATCAAAATCTTGATCTTCATCAAGTAGGTATAGTATGTTATCCTTGTTCTTTTTCTTTTATTTCCTTAAATTCTAGAACCCTCGCATTTATTTTTTGAGATATTATTTTATTTTTATTTCAAAAAATTGCCTCAATTTATCTTCTAAACACAATGGTTGATTTTACCTTCTCTTTTACTTTCACAGAATATTAGTATAAACACAAACACATAAGAAATTTTTATGGAATGATGTCCTTAATTTATATAACATATAATCCTCTAATAAATCCCAATAACATGGCCTATACATTAAAACTCCTACTCTCTCAAGGAAATAAGTCTACCATATTCAATGATTTAGATAATATCAGATTTTGACATCATCAAAACCTCCAAAAAACATGACATCAACAATAATCTAATATTCCCCAAATCTAGACTTGAACCATGAGACTTTATATCTAAATTATGAATCTTTGAACAATTATCTCAATATCATCCCAAATATCTTGACTCGATAGAGTTATTTGAATACACTTGAAATATTTTAGTCAAATAACTTACTTATGATTCTTTTTTACATCTTCTAATTCAACCTTTGTCTCATATATATCTCAAAATCTTCCATCCATTTTTAGATTGAAAAAACTATAATATTATTCATGGGATTTTTTTGAACATATATTATTTATCCAAAAAATTACTCTTACTTTAGAATGTAATGTCTTATCATAACACCTGAAGTCATTTTCTTTTGATCATATATGATTAGTTTGGTAATGATTATTCTATAGGATTAGTTAATCTATCATATAATCACCTCCAACATTACCTTTGTTCATAAAGCTATAAAATAATCCCTAGAATCTATTTTTCAATCTTCTTATTACAAACTATAGACTCATCATCTTCTATATAAGTAAATGCATGGTCTTATATTACTTTTAAATTTATCTATTATCGACCACCTCATAAAAATTATTTAGTTTAAACCTATTAAACATTAAAAGAAAAATTAATACCCCTGTTAAATATTCACTTGAGTTTTTCAATTCTCAATCAACCTCATGCTTCGTAAAGTCGCTTCCTCTAGTAGTTTATATATAAATATATCCAATGAATCACATATATAAATTCCAATTATCCATCATCCATTGTGTAAGACCTCGTAATTATAAATGAATAAAATTCGATATAATATAATATGTGATACGAAACACCTAGAATATAAGTGAATATAAAATCCCAAAAATTTACTATATATTTACTATTTTAATTAAAAAACAATATATAACTTGCAATACATGAGAAACTGAGTTTATCTTCTGTTACATACAAGATAGTGTTTTACTAAAAACTATAAACTATTACTAATATTATTTAAAATGATAATTATCTCATAGTAAATAAATTGGAGGAAATGGATAGTTTTAAAAAACATATAAAAATATATGTCTTTGAATTAATTGGTTTTCAATTAATTAAAAATGAATATAATTACCAATTGATTATAAAGGATGTGTTTCTTATAATAAATAATTTTTATCATCCAAATATGTTTTTTCTTAATAAATTAAATTTATTAATATTATTAAATGATATTAATGAAATTTATATATTAAATATTCGATAAAATATTTTCAAAATCATTAATAATATATTATAGATATAATATATGAACATATATAATTTTATGCATAAAATATTGTATTTTCCTAAAATAAAATTTTTCCGCCTTATAATAGAACACATATTTTAAAAAAAATAAACATTTATAAATTTTATTTTACAAAATAATCATCATTTTAATAGGAGTAATTTAAACATTATCTTATGGTAAATTTTTTTTATTTTTCTAAACAAAATTATTATTTGATGAATGGTTAAAAATAATGAATTTTATTTGAAAACTAACTTTTCATCTAAATAATTCATACGGTTAAATTATATTTTGAATTTTTTATGAAGTTAAATAAGACAACTTATAAATATATTAATAAAATTTATATTGTTGGAATCAATTTAATTTTAAATTTTGATTTAAAAAACATTTCACACTTTAGAACATTTTCATATTAAAAACACGCTTTGGCATCGCTTCAATAAGATAATTTTTAAATTAAATACCTAAAATTATGTAAGTAGAATTTAAAAAAATTTACTACATATTATTAATCACCATAATTTATAATTTTTAATATTTTAAATTTAATATTTGATGAATTGATTAATGAAAACAGTTAATGTTATTCAAAATCATTATGTTAAAAATGTGTTTACTTAGTGGTTATCCTTAAAAGAAAAGTTATGGAAATGACTAAAAAATTTGAAAAAAACACATTGGATGTAATTATTTCTACCATTTCCCATATTTTTGCAATAATATTTCATTATTAGTGGCACATTTGGTAAGTTTGATCTTCGAATAGTGTTTACTTTTTGGTTTTTACAATATTGTCACTACTCCTCCACTTTGAAAGGGTGCTCACTATCCCCACTTATTTAAAAATCCCGGGAAATTTTCCTCATCCAAAACATTCAAAAATCACTTCTAAACTAACCCATACTAATCCTAGGATACTTTATTTCAAAATAAATTCAATCAATGAAGGCATTTGGGGAAAAAAGAAGATACCCAGAGAAGAGGTAATGTTCATCAATGAATGTTTTTGTTGTAATTCTTCTTAAAACCCATCAAATTAAATATATATCATGATTATATATTAAAATAAGTATCCTAAACAAACATAGATGTTTTTATGATATGGTAATAAACTAAAAATTTACACACATTCATCAAATGGGTTATAAAATCCTCATTCATGTGTACAGCGGACTACCCCGTCGTGAACTGATGCCATTCATTTTTTCATTACCTTCTATCAAGGATGATAATAATTTTGGAAATACTTTTTTTATTATTTATATGAAATTTATGATGTATTTATTATTATGTAATTATTATATCATGTATAAATACATGCATTCCATTTTATGGGAATGCGATAACATTGTTCCTGTGTACCATGGACTGTCGTCTCGCGAAGTGATGTGATTCATTCACACTTTACATGGAATGTATTACAGATGAGTTTCGAAAAAATATATGTTATATAATATATAAATATGATACTGGAATAAAAATATACATATATATCAATTATTGTTTATTCTTTAATAAGAAAATAAAATGGAGACAATATTCATGCGTTAGTACGACATACTTTCTCCATGAACGGTGCATTTCATATCCTTTAACCAGATTTTATGTTTAAATATAAATACATATATAATGAATATATATTATATTTAATTCATGTTTTACATTATTTAGATGATGAAATCTGGACCTAAATTATGGGGAAAAATAACAAGTCAGAATATACTAAAAAGCAAAGAAATTAACACCCAAAATGATGAAAATATTGAAATATTATTAACAAATGGGAGATTATATGTCATTAAATGAACATATATCATACCATAATTATTAATATGGTTATTTAATAAATTAATAACATTGTTAAAACCATTTTACCTGAGTTCAAAGTGGTTTCATCCCTAATGGATGTTGGAGTTGGTGCACTAGAACCAGATTATACGTACTTTAGGATAACTTTTATTCATGGTTTCTAATATTAATAAACTAGTTATTACCACATGATTGACCCTATTCATGAAATATTATTTGATAATTTCTAAATAGTAGTTTTCATACTAAAAGGTCGTAGAAGTTCCCTGCTATGTTAAGAACCTGAAAGTACTATGACAATGTTTTTGAATATTTGGTCTATAGATGAATGATATAATTAAAGGGAGAAAAATGATACATGATGTCAGTTGTGGAGACTCAAAGTACTTTTAGGAACCTTCTCATGGTGTTCTCCATTGGTAATAACCAGTATAATATTATAATAATGAGACAAGCTAGTTGGAAGTCCACATTTATTTGTGTCATTAGATGTTCTTATCTTTGCATGTGTGTATTGGTCCTTAGAAATGATGATATTTATAAATGATTATTATGATTCACACACATATATGTATTGATTAAAACTGTGATGACATATGTTCATAGAGAATTATGATATGTTGGGTGTGTCATAAGTAATATTAAATTAATGAATAATTCAATAATGGAATTTTCCACTTCTATTTATTAATTTAAGTTCATATTTGAGGCCCTTTGATGGAAATGATATAGCCAAAATAAATCCATGTCTATGGTTTTCTATAGTAAAGTTCATTTTTGGGAATTCAAAGAAAGATAAATTGAGCACATAGGTTGATAGAACAAGTATGTAACCTGTTTGGTTAGAGATATCGAGATAAAGGGATTATATTAAACAGTAAGCATCTATATGAGGTAACATATCATTGCAGTATTGAATTATATCTCTATGGGTTCATTGGGATGTTGTTCAATTCTATCCTTTGAAATTAGGTAGATTAATATAATTCCACTAAGAAAGATGCCTAGAGGGCCACACGCTAAGTGTGTGTACAATCTCAGTTAAATAATACAATATTATTAATTATTTAATGGGTTGAATAAATAGTATTCCTGTATGTGGTTTAATAATTATTCACGTCTTCATGATGGCATATAAATATTTATTTTCTATTTAGTTACTATAATATTTATTTATTTGTTGTAAAATAATGCAGTGATATATATTTAATCAATAAATAGACATTATTCAAGGCCCAATAAATATTGTGGAGGAATGGTGGACCAAGTTTAATGGTCCTGTAAGAAATAATAAATTTTGAATATTATTTAATCACATAATATTGAATTTTAATTCACGGGTTAAGTGCATGACTAGGAATTATAATAATATTATTATTATTTTACATGGGGTTTTTCTAGGATTAATTAAATAATTGTGGGAACTTTTGAAATTTTATTATTTTAACCCTAGTAATATAAATACTTCGTCGTGGTATTTTCACAAGAGAGTCAATTCATTTTATATTTTTTTTGAACAAAGGATTTAGAGAATCATCTCAAATCTATATAACTCCCTTCCCTAGGAACATTCCCAAGAATGGAGAACAATCCTCATCCGTTAGATCAAAAAGAATTCTTTGGAGGTGGTTCTGAATGCTATCATAGGTGGGCGATGCAAGGGAAAGGATCTATCGTTTTATCACCCAGATATTCCTTCGGTGAAATTTTGGAGATTCTTGGAACATGTGTGGATCATCTCTAGAAGAAAAATACACTTAGATTATTCAATGCAGTGATGGTGGACCCCAGATCTATCACCAGATTCATCAATGAAGAAATAATTACTTAAAGGTAATTCTTTATTTAATTAAATTAATTATAAATAATATGTGAGGATCCACTCTATAGATCAGAAATAATTCTCCATCGTCTATCTCTTTGATTCAATTACATAGATCACGGTGTTCTTCATTATATAGATCTCTAATTAATCATCGACTATATAAAAAATTAAAGCTAGACACCACCCATTTCATGCTCCCATTGTGCCCAGAACATACAATTGGTAT
The DNA here is from genome assembly GCA_963277665.1 of Viscum album. Taxonomy (NCBI): domain Eukaryota; kingdom Viridiplantae; phylum Streptophyta; class Magnoliopsida; order Santalales; family Viscaceae; genus Viscum; species Viscum album. The sequence goes on along the minus strand of OY728143.1, from coordinate 2,075,386,055 downwards.
TATAGAAGTCACATAATTCTTCATTATTATTTAAAGATAATTAGTGATATAATTTTTTTAAATTATTTTTTCAATTCAAGATTAATCATTATTTTAATCCAAAACAAGATATTTGTTTCTTCTTCCTTAGTTTCCCATAGATCTGATTCAGACAATTAATTTTAGGATAAAATAAAATCTATGAACTCATTTGGAGGTACCAAAGATTCTGGCTAAAAAACACAGGACTACAAGCCATGTAATTGGAGTTACATACCATGTATTCAGATTCAATTCATTAGAATTTATTCGAAAATTTAGTTAATATTATAAATTAATTACATGAATTAATCGCACCAAGTGTTGACAAGAAAATAATAGTGCATGTTCATCCAGATTGCATGTCGTGTAGCCCTTGTATATTGTGTGTAGTCCCTCTGAGCCAAAGACGGGCCTTGTATTTCAATACACAACCTACCTGATTAGTGACCGTGTAATTTTGAGATCACGCGGTGTGTAGCCCATTGTAAACATTGTGTAATCCAGTTTTCGACGTACGAATCACATGTTAAGTCCCTAGAATTTTACATTGGATAGATGGTGAGAGATTTAGAAGTCGTGACACTTGGATTCATACACTATGTACATATACCAAGTTACATAGATTTAAAAAAAATTATTATGTAAACCTTTCGACATGTACTTGTGAGTGGTCCTAAATATAGGACACTAAATGCGATTGTTTTTAATATACAAAAATATTTAAATATTTAATTAATATTTGTATAATGTTCAGATCTGTATGTCATGTATAAGTCGTACTAAAATTTGTTACTCTACATGTATTGAAGAGAAACACGTGATAGAAAAATCATGTAATTCTTGTAATCATCTATGAAGTACATATTATGAATGTACATGATAAGTCGTGTACGTATTATATAAAAAGAGTAAAAGAGTGTACTAGCATAATAAATGTTGGGAAGAATCAGATGGGTATTAACCATTTTTACTACAAGGTACCTTTATGTACCCAGTTAAATTTAAATAAATTTATTTAATATGTTTAAAATTATAATGGATAATAATGTCATGGAAATTTAGATGATAATTAAGATAAAATAATTGAATAATTAAAGATAATAATTAATTAATTCGAGCATGATTTATCTTAAATAAAAACGTTTAAGAATTGAATGTTAGTTTTATTAATTGTGTAATTAGTTGAATTCATGTGGATGATCATGACAAAATTCAATACATTTGTTTGATATTTTTTCCTTTTTATTTTTTTATTAAATTAAATTTTTAGTCTGCAAGAATTCTCAGCTTTTATTATATAGGGAATACGTGCCCATTGTTTCTTTCATGTAAACCACTTTTTCCTTCACCTATGATTGAGAAGAAGTCATATGTAAAGGATGGATATCCCATGATAGTGGAGGAAGTTCAAGTTCAGAGACGAGGATAAAAAATTCAAATAGGTAAATAGGTGGATGGGTGGAATGCCGTAACATGATCCTTAATCTATTGGAGGTTTTTTTTTCCTAGATCAGCAATTTGTTTACCAACTTCTAGATACACTAACCATTAGTATAATCTCATGATAATACACTTTATTATTTTATTTATATCATATTTAATGGTTATTTAGTTATGGATGTATTTTTTCAATCACATAATTAATGAATTAACGACCATGGATGATATAACTAAAATATACTGGCTTATGAAAAAATATTATCTAAGACATGGTTAATCACTTAATTAAACCCACATAATATTAGATAGTGTGTAACAAATATTTTAATTTAAAATTTACGTATAAAATGATAAAATATATCAACAAAATATTAAGTTGGTATAACCTTCCATTACATCGGTTAAAATGGAATCATAGTTCAAAGTGGGAAACCAACACAAATTGGGTTTCTTTCAGTTATTGAGGAATTATAACTTGAATTTTTATATTGACTTAACATAGTACACATCAATGGTTGACTACCAAATAAGGGCATGGTGTAACTAAGAGGCAAAGGTTCAGGAAATACAATTAAGGATTTCAGGATCGGGTAGCCAACTCAGCGGATCAAGGAACTTTGAGTTAATGCAGTTGTAATTTGTAATTGCTACTTAAACTATTCAAGTTTCTTGACTATCCCATGTTTTTTTAATGGTAAGTGGAATATCGATCATTTTCCCTTGAATATCAAAGAAATAGTATATTATGAATCCAATGGTGAGGTATATTGGGTTTCAATAAAATAGTGTGAGACTAAAAGATATAATATTTATTTATTTGTCAAAATTTTATATGAAAAAGTTCTAAAACTATGCTTATCTTATTTTTCAGAAACAACATTAAAAATATGTCAACAATATATTTGAGATCCATACTGGATAAGGAAAACCTTTTCACCATTACAAAATTTCTAAGAAAAGGAAAGGCGCATATGTTTCATCCTTCACCATGAAAAGAAAATATATGTGTTGGGGGAACCTTTTCTAGTTGCACAGAGTAATAAGGCATGTGAGGAAGAGCTATATGTCTGGGAGAAACATCTGAATGCTGCTATAGATGTTCAATTATTCATGTTATCATCCATGCACAATGCGATTTTAAAAAAACATGAGGATATGTATACCTATATCATGATGTCTCGCCTTTTGGATATTTATCAAGAGAATACGAGACAAGTGACATATGAGATCTCCAATACTTGGTTTACAACTAAACATAGAGAGTATATGCCAGTTGGGACACATGTAGTAGAGAATATTTGCAACATTAAACACTATGACATCATAGGGATTAAATTCCTAGATGAGCTACGTACAGATATCATACATTCATCACTTACCAAGACCTTCTATGGCATTATTGTAAATTATAATATGAGAACTAATGAGAAGATTACTTTGGAACTTCTTAATTTAATTCACCAACTAGATAAGGACACAGGCAGTGAAAAATTTCATTACGTATGGTGAATGATAAAAGTAAGAACAAGGAAAAGGGGACCAATAATTATAAACACTATAAAGATCCTAAGCATCATCCTTCCAAGAAGAAGAATATCTTGAGGTTGGGAATGGAAAATGAGATAGTATGTTTTGCATGTGGCATTTCAGGCCACTGGAAGAATAATTGCACCCAGAAGCCAGGGGAAGATAGAGGTACATTAGTCATCAAGTGTAATCTTTCAATATATAGAAATTTGGTATTAGATAAAACTTTTGGGGTTCAAATATGTATCTGAAATTCAAGAACCATTTAGATTCAGATATATTTCTAGAGGAGAGGTGGATCTGAGAGTTATTAATGGTGTGAGGCTAGCTGCTCTAGCCATTGGTAACTACCACCTCTCATTCCCAATAGTAATTATTTTTGTTTTGAAATATTGTTATTATATACCTATAGTTACCAAAAACATAATTTATATATCATTCCAAGATATATATTGGTTTATTCAAATTTTTTAAATACAAATTTGTGTCTTTTATAAGGAAAACATATGTTACGGTATGTCACATTTAAATAATGATATTTATGTATTAAATTACAAGAACCAAGTGTTGGAAATTGATAATGAATGAAATTCAAATGAAACATATAGAACCTATCTTGGGAATCATAATCTTGCTCATTTAAATGATATGTGTTTGAAAAATATCTGTCAAGATGGCTATTTAGACTCTTCTGAGCCAAACCACTATAAAGATGTCATGCTTGTTTATAATGGAAAATGACCAAACCACCATTTTGTGGATATGGTGAAAGGTCCAAAGAGCTTCTATTATTGGTACAAACTTATATTCAGGAACCATTTACTATAACACCCTAATTTTTTATGGACCTGTTTTTTTCAAATAAATTTAAATTTTCTTTCATATCTTGTAATAAACTAAGTCAAAGATTCCTTTCACATGGAACTAAATCGGCGCATGTTAAAAACAATGAAGACTTGGTGTATGGTCCATGAAACACTGACTTGACATATGTTCCACACAACACCGACTTGTCATATGTTCCACGCGACACCGACTTGGCGTACGATGTATGCACCACTGAGTTGGCGTACATTACAAGCAACACTGAGCTTCTACAAAATATCTCTTTTTATTGTTTTAATTATTTAAATTAGATAATTATAAACTATTGGTTAACCATAGGAATATTAATAGTAATTACTACTTTTAAAATATTTTTTATATCTATTTTATTTAAAAAAACATATCATAATAAAACATATGATTTTTGGTAAAGTCATTTTTATGTTTAAGGACATCATTTTCGGGAAAGAATTGTTCTTAATAATAAAAGTAATTTTATATAAATTCATAAATTTAATTAGATAATATAAAATTCATTTTATAATTAATATATTTTAAATAATCCTTGGGTGAAGTTTTGGGATTTTTTTGAGAAACATCATTTTTTGATGAATAGTGAAAAATATTGCTTTTTTGTAAAAAACCGCCTTTTGTCTAATTAATGGTTGATGTTAAATGATATTATCAATATGATTTAATATAAAATTATATTAATATTACATATATTAATATAATAGGATCATTTTCACTTTGAAACTGAAAATAAAATCTTAAAAAGTTTTTGAACTTTTCACTACTTCAAACCCATGTTACTTCGACCCGTCTACAGGATTAGCACTAATCTTATTTTTTTCCTTATGCAAGTTGAATTTAAAAAATAATACTTAAACCATTGTATTATGTCTAATATTTATATTCTAATGAGGCCACGTTAATTTTTTTCCAAAATTATTAGTAAAAGTTATTAAAATTAATCACAATATTTAAGGCCAAATTAAGCTTAATTAGGGACTAAACCTTGAAAAAGGGCCCAGATGACATGGAAACTTGTTCAAAAACCATTGTCTATTAACAATTCATCCATAAAACTTCCATTATTGATATTGGTTGGTTTTTTAATACTTTTTATTGGTAAGAACATGTGAACATCTAATATATTACCATTTCTCCATAGAATATATGATGAGGTTATATACATGTTTGAAATGTGACAACCAAGAGAAAATTTGCGATATAGAATTGAATAAATGTTAATATTATTTCAACATTCTATTTCTAATGTGTTGAATTTTTACCTTTGAGAATAGTAATAAGGTTAACTATTAATGAAAATATTAAGTTAAGGTTTGTAGGAAGTATTTTTTCACTGAGTTTTTGTTGAAAACCTTGGTTAAAAGGATAATCAGTGATTAACCTTATTTCGAGGATGTATATATTTTATTTTTTTTGTGAAAAATATCATTTATGTTTGTTTCCAACCAATCATGTATGGAAAGGTCGTGGTTCTTCAACATGTGACTGAAGCATGATAGGATTTTCATGCCTACCACTGGTCTACATGATGTCCTAGTTAATGTATAATATTTTTTATGAATAAATATTAATGATGAAATAGTAGTGTTACATTTTTTAATGAATTTTGATTTTTTTAAGAGACAAATATGTGAACTTTTTATTCTATTATAGCCCTTAATATCCATTAAAAGAATATTTTAGTGATTTATTCATCAAAGTTAATTTTAGGAAATTCAGTCCATGATGTAATGGATGTATTAGAAATTGTTCAAAGCACAACCCAAGAAAGAAATTTTTTTATAGAAATTTATCAAGAATTACTCAATGTTATGAATGTGATACAAAAAAAGTTGTCCAAATTATTTAAATTATGTTGAACTAATGGATTCTGGAATCATCAAAGAATTATGACTTTGAGGCCCTCAACATTGCTTTGATCATTCACTTGTTTGTGATTGATGACCTCAATCACTCCCTATAAATATTTACATTTTCCCTCCATGTCCAATATTTACTTCCAACCTATGTTATACTATGTGGAAACCTTGTTATATATTACCTTGGGTATCCTTTATGGTTCCAATTTCCCATTTTCAAGGGATGTTTTAGAATCCATTTTTATGATGTGGGTTTCTATGAATGAAACATTCAAGTATTAAACCTTTGATAACCCATATGAATTTGGAGGGCGAAATTAAATTTAAGGGGGTATAATGTAACACCCCTAGTTTTTATGGACTTCTTTTTTTTCAAGAAATATAATTTTTCTTTTATATATTGAAATGAACTAAGTCAATGATTCCTTTAGCACGGAATTGACTTAGCATACGTTACATGCAATACCAACTTGGTGTACATTCCACGCAAAACTGACTTGGTGTACATTCCATGAAACACTAACTTGGCGTATGTTTCACACAACACTAAGTTAGCGTATGATTCATGCAACAATGATTTGGTGTACGATATACACAACACTGAGTTTCAACAAAATATCTATTGTTGTTGTTTTAATTATTTAAATAAGATAATTATAACATAGTGGTTAAACATAGTAATATGAATAGTAATAACTAATATTAAAATATTTCTAATAATTTGATTAAATATATAAAACATTTTGATAATAAAAATATAATTTTTGGTAAATTCATTTTCATGTTTAAATACATCATTTTATCGAATCAACTGATTTTAATAAAAATAAAAAATTTGGACACATTGAGAAATTTAATTTGATAAAATAAACTTCATTTTGGAATTCAAAACATTGTAATTATCCTAGGGTGTTGTTTTTGGATTTTTCTGAGAAACTTCATTTTTTGATGAATAGTTAAAAGAACTGCTTTTTAGATAAAAAATACCTTTTGTCTAATTTATTATTATTGTTAAATGATATTATAAATATATTTTAAGGACCCATTAGATTAATATTACATATATTTATACAATAAGATAAATTTAACTTTTAAACTAAATATAAAATTTTAACATACTTTTGAACTTTTTCCTACTTTAAACACCCATTATTTCGACTTGTCTATGGGATTAGCACTAATGTAATTTTTCCACATATGAAAATTAAATTTCAAAAATAAGAAATAAACTATTTTATTCAGTCTATTATTTGTATTATAATGAGTCTGTGGTAATTTTTGACCAAAATTATTAGTAAAAGCGATAAAAATTAATCACAACAATTAAGGGAAAATTATGTTTAATTCAGAACTAATCCTTAAAATTAGGGGCGTAAATGGCATATAAACTTGTTAAAAACCCATTGGATCTACATATTTCCTCCATAAACCTTCCATTATTGATTTTTCTTTTTTTAATACTTTTTTTAGGTAAGAACATTTTCACACCTAATTTTTTTCTAAAAATTTCATGTGAGTCATTTTCCTTCCCTAAAAAAGGCCACCACCACTACCCATTACTCAACCTTATCAAACGTCTTAAGTTCGGCCAATACCTTCCCAAATTGGCTCCCATAAATCCTAACTTTGACCTTTAATCCTACCTTTGGGAATAAACCCTCTCAATGAAGCCTTTTGGGACAAACCAAAAGGAGTTACCCAATTAAGAGGTAACGTCTTCTCTCAAGCTCATTTCCTTTATTTTCTTTCTCCACAACCTCCACTATCATTATACCATTATTGTCTGATGAAACCAGTATCCTAAATATACTATGATGTTTTTATTCAAAGGTTATTACCTACACTTACACACACCTCCATATAATGGATGTTGAACATACTGATTATGTGTACAGCAAACTACTGCATCATGAAACGATGATTATTCATTTCCCCTTTACCACCAATCATGATAGAAATTATGATGGAAACACTATTTATATATGTAATATATTATATTTATTATGTATTTAATCTTATTTATTAAATTTATAACACACATCTTTTTACCTTCCATTTGGTGTTAATACGATAATCTCATTTGAGGAAGTGTCGACTACCACCCCCTCAAAGCGATCTCATTCGTTCACACGCCACATTGAATGTATTAAAGACAATTTTATTTAAATTATATGGTATATATAATATATTAATTATACTTTAATAATGATATACATATATATAAATACATGTGTGTGTGTTTCATTTACATACTCTATTTCAATACGATACTAAACACAAAAACAATGTTCATGCGTACATACGTCTTACCATCTCCAGGAACGGTGTATTCCATTTTATACTCATATTTTCTTTAGATTATTATAATATATATATAATTTATATACCTGATATTTATATGATTTTTTACATTATGTAATCACAATATAAGTATAATGGTTAGAGATGTATCAAATTAAGACACACGCGAAGAACAAAGTAATTTTTACCCGAAGTGAAAAATTAACAAAGGATCATTAACAAGTGGGTATTATACGATCTTAATAAAACTAAATATGGTATTATATATAAGAATATTATTGTATAAAATATTTATAATAAATTTATATTTATTTTATAGGATTATTGTACATGTATAGAGAGAGACAATACAAAAGGTAAGTGGTTTTCATCTCACTTTTAATTTTCTTGAGATAAATGTTATGTTCGCCACTCTTTCCATTTTTGTGGTGTATGTAATTCTCATTACTGTATTCTACATATCATTTACATAAACTTATGGGTGTTCAAATGAACTTTTTTTATCCTTCATTCATGAGGATTAAGTTTCAATGTTACCAAATCAGTAAAAATGTTTTGTCTCAGTTTTCCTTCTTTGAGGCTTATGTCTTGTTATGAACCTACAATCCTTTTAGAGATGTACATACTTCTATTTTACCTTTCATATCATGAATCTAAATATTTTAATGATATTATATGCTTCATTTAATTTTCATTCCTTACATGGAGAGCATGATCCCAAGATACCATGTTATAAGAGTTTTTTGAGACATTCTCATTGATTTTAGAGATTGTTTATGTTTATGCTTTCTTTGATTATATCTTATGATCCACATCTCAATAAAATTATGGAGTTTACTTATCCTTTGTTTTTTCATGATATACTGGTGTATTTGTACCATTTTCTACTCTTTGTGTAACCCCCTAGTTCCGAGTTCCACCCAAAGGTGCCCCGTACCCAGTTGGCCACATGGTCATAAGCACATTTACCCAAATGCCAGAGGCTACCAAAAATAAGTGAGGGATTTGGGTGTGGTAGCGGGGAAACTATGAAATATTTGGCTGAGAAACACAGAAAAAATAAATAGTATCTAATAGCAGAAGTAATAATATCATATAAAGATGTAAATAGCGGAAGCCTGATAGAAAATAAGAAACTGGAGAATATATATAAATGATACATGTCACATGTGTCTAGGAAAGAATACAAACAAGTCAAAATGCTATAAATACAACACTAAAACCAAAGTACAGAAATTCAATAAACTCCAAAAGCATTTCAAGACTCATCTTGGCCCCATGCTCTCCATATCTAGCAGCAATTTGGTACCTGATGAAGAAGGATCCTTGCCCTTATCAATACCTGCAACCATATAATCAGTTTTTGGTCATGACCCAAATAGGGTGTGAGATTAATCCAAGTAGGCTACCACCAAAATACTTGGGCCCAATTGTTAGTGAATATATAAAGTAGGTAATATGCATAAATTAAGCAATAATCTAAGAAGTACTCAAAAGTATGAAATCCAGTAGTTTTAAATTTCATTCATTTACATTTGTTAATTATTCAATATTTTGAATAATGAAATATCAAGATCTAGCCTATTATCATTATCCCCATGTGTAATGGTAACAATATATGTCTTAGAAGGGCATCTAACAATCATTTAAGACTAAGTTTAGGCTTGTGTTTTGGCTTGGTAGACTCATCACAAACATTCAAAAGTAACCCTCTTAGAAAGTTCTCACAGTCTAACCAATATGGATAGCATATCTGTAGAGACCCGTATCCTGACGTACATTGACATTACATTACTTTTGCGGAATACTTAGTACATAACAAGAACACACACACAAGGATCGTAATAGTTTAGTGTCTTTGGAAACTCGGAATAAAATCTTCTAATCGTGGGGAAAGATCTTCAACATCTCCCATCAATATCTTCCCTTTTTTTTACCTAAAAACCTTTCTTTATATCCTGGGGAAAAGAAAACATAAAAGGGTGAGCTCAAATGCTCAGTAAGGGTAAACAAAAGAAATATCAATCACATCATATTCATAAGAACATAACATTTTGGAAATCATAACCTGCAAAAGAGAGCATAATTTCATAACATGGGATAAATCATGGTAGTGAAATGTAATCACAATAATCATAACATAAAACATGGAACTTTGTGGCATACACACATAATCATAGAGAATCATTTCTTGTTAGTCAAGACTCATTGCCAAGACTATCTTAGTGGACAAAGTCCCTTTCTGAATCGAGTAATCCTCGTTTCAGTCCTGTTTCACTGAACCGGTATAACCTACCATTCCAGCCATGTCTATCTCATGAGATATAAAATCTTTACCCAATGCATTGGAGGTAGATATAGGTCCCACCCATCTCATAATGATACCATTCTTATGTGTGCCACAAAATCATAAACCATACATCATTTCATAACCCATGTAATAAAAATGGGATTCTTAAACAACATGATATCATAAAACCATTCATATAAGATAAAGGAATTCATAAACATAATTTCATCACAACATAGTCAAATCAATGTAAAAAATATGGATAGAAACAGAACCCTTTATTATCTCAGAGGGAAAATAATTTTGAAAAAACACTTGAAATGAATTCTTGAGGAAAATATCCTTTCTTCTTCAAAATCAATTTCTTTTCACAAAACATCATGCAATTTTAAAAGAAAGATATTTTATTGAAAATAGTCATGAAATCTTTTAGAGGAAGCTTCATGAAAATAAGTCTTTATAAAACCATAAAAATCCTTTCGTGCCATTTAAGTAAAAAAAACATTCTTCGTACTTTTGTCGGAAAAGTCAAAAAGTACCTCGTACAAAAAACGAAAAAATATTCCTTTCATATCCTTTAATAAAAACTCATATAAGGGTAAAATTGGATTTAAACAATTTTAGGTGGATGGAAATAATATTACATATTGACGAAACATGGATGTGGATAATAAAATACACCCCAGTAAATACCAAAGTATAAACAATCTCGGATAAAAATGAGATTGTGATATTTCCCTTACCTTAGGTCCGACTTGCTTTGTAAGTGTCCGAACCTCCTGTATAATAATTTAAATCATGTTATTGACTTATTACAGAATCATATTCATTGTTATGATATCATATATGGTTCACTTATGACATTATATTACCCGTTCTTTTGTAAATTCCATGTTAAAGAAGCGTTTTGGGTAAAATCGTTTCATTTATCGTAGGTGTTTTGACTTTTTTTTCTTGACATCATTATTACTTATATCATGATTTACTTACTTCCAGAATATAAAATATGATTTATATATCATATATATTCAGTATATATATATATATAATAGATAGATAAATAAAATGAAAAACACCGTTCATGGAGACGGTAGTCCGTACGTACGCATGAACGCTGTTTTACTTTCCTTATTGTCTTGAAATGGAAGTAAGTAGATGACATACATATATATTTATACATAAATCCAGTAGCTTTAAAATGTCATATATTTCATTATTATTTCTTATATATACTTTATAATCATTCTTAAATGGTTAACATGGAGAATGAATCTCATCGCGTCGTGGAGACGGTAGTCCGTACGTACGCACGAGCGATGATATCATTTCTATAAATATTGAATTGGAGTGGAGTGGATTATACAATATATCAGAATCAATATGATGTTGTAATAACTATGTATAGTTATTCTTTACACCATTATACCCATCCATGTAAGGTGGTGGTGGAAAATAGATTACACCACGGCGTGGAGACGGTATTCCGTACGTACGCACGCGCGGTGATTTCTTTTTCCGTAGGATGGATAGATGGTGAAATAGGGTTGTTTCATACTTATAATAACATATCAGTATATGAGTGATACTGATGTTATTACTTCATAATGAAACAACCTAAGAAGAAGAAGTGGAAGAAGAAATAAAGATGAAAGAATTGGTAACGGTAATTACCTCTTCTTTGAAGCGCCTTTTGGAGACCTCCTCTTAGGGAACTAAAATTGGTCTTTGAGTAAGACCAGAACCTCTAGGATGTTTCTAGGGAAGTGGAGAAGAGATTTTGGCAGGGGTTGGCCGAGCTTGAGTGCTCAAATTGGTGTGAGGAGGAGGGGGAGGAGGTGTCCTTTTATAAGGGAGGAGAGGGGCACCTTAGGAATATCTCAAAATATTATTTTATATTAAAGTCAAAATCGGTTTATAATGGTTCCAAAGGGTCTTATTTCTAAGCTAAAGTAGGGATGGGTCGAAATCCTATCAACCAATAAAATTTAGACAAGTTTAGGATATTAGTTTAACCTTATCAGTTAGATTTAACTCTAAGTTAAATAATTTAACTTTTACCATGTCTTTTTGTTTTCTTTCACAATATGGTTAATACACTTACTATAACATGCCAAACGAACCCCAAATTGTTTATTATTAATATATATATCCTTATCTAAGTCATTTGGCCGAACCTTAGATTTTTAGGAATAAAATAACAATTAATAATATAATATTTGATTTAAAAACTATTTTGTGTCAATTTTGACACTATTTGATATATGATTTTTGTGAAAGTCATAACAGAATTAAATGTTCGCAACAAGTTGATTAAATCAACCCTAATATATCATAGTAACCTAGAAAATTATTTGAATTCATAAAAAGTCTTAAATTACATTTATTTTGGTGTTTATAACATCAATTATGTCAATATTTCATTAATAAGATAATTACTGCATCATCGTTGTGTCATAAATAAATTAAATTATTTGATGTCTAAAAATTACAAATAAAATAACATAATGTAGGAAATCTTTTTATATTTCTAATGAATATTTACAATAGAATTTATCTTATGTATAACCCCATATTAAAAATGATTTACTTATTAAACTTTGATTTTAGCTATTTTAACCCTTCTTTAAATAAATTAATAATAAATGTCTTAATCTAATCCAAGTGGGCCTAAATGCTCATATTTTATTCCTAAGTTTGTTTTTGGTCGAATTAAACTTGTCCAATAGAATTAGGACATGTGTTAGGGTAATAGTGATATCATATTTACCCTTAGTTACCCTATTTACTATTAACTGCGGTAAAAATAGTAAAAAGTTACTATTCACCAAAAATTATTTTCATCTCATTGAACCACATTTTAGTCCTTTATATTAACCGTGTCTCTCGGATTTTTGAAATTCCATTCACAGAAGCGGTAAAATTAAGTTTTATGCAAAATTCAGTTTTTAACCTACCACTTAGTAGTTTCACTATTCATCAAAAATTGATGTTTTTCAGAACAATGCCAAAATTTCATCCCAAGCTATATTTCATATTCCGAATTCAAAAATGAAGTCTATTTTACCAAATTCATAACATAAAAGTTGCATTAATTAATTTTATAATTAAATCCCGCTGTTAAAACAAATTGCGTGTTTTTAAGAAACAATATCTATCAAAAGATTGACACTTGTTTATGTCTAGTTTAAATGTGAAATTACATCCAATGACCAACATTGTATTAAATTGTAAAAATATATTCTAAATATACTTTAAAACCACTCAAATTAATGATTTATCACTATTAATTATTTCGATTAAAAAAGTTGTTTTTAATTATAATTTAGTAATTTTCACTATTCCTCAGAATATGAAAGTTATCCGAAAAGTACCAAAATTTCACCTTAGGCTAAATTCGATACTCCGAATCCAAAAATAAAGTTCATTTTGAAAAATAAGATTTACTGGATTTCAAAAAGTGGTTATTACTATTCATAACGGCTAGTTTTAATAATATTTTTATAGCATATCGTTGTTTAGTGAAACTCGGTATTGCGTACTACACACGCTATCGAGGAAGGTCGCGATTGCGTGTAATGCAAGTCAAGTCAAGGATGTGTGTTGTGCAAGCTCCTTTTGGTGTAGCGTACAACACAAGACATTAATAAAATTAAAAAGAATATTTTTCATTAAATCTTGGGCTGTTACAATATCATCAATTCAATAAATAATGAACCTCTAGGAAATATCACATGGTATAACCCATTTGGTCCCATATAGCACTAATCATTTACAGACGACTTCCTATGTATCTCTCATGGTCAATACCCCCTTGGTCCGCATAGCAACAATAAATTATAATGACTACCTGGTATCTCTCACAGTAAATTCCTTAGGGTTTGGATAGAAAAAATAAATTATAATGACCACCTGGAATCTCTCACAGTCATTTCCCTTGGGTATTCATAGAAACAATAATATATAAGGACCACCAGGAATCTCTCGTAGTCAATGCCCTACGGTCCAACATTCATTCAATAAGGACCCTTGGGGTAGCTCTAACGGTCTAACCCCTCTGGTTTATGACCACCTGATAGCTCTCACAGTCAATACCTCTAGGTCAACATAACAAAAATTATACACAAATGACCCTACCTCAAGAAGCTCTCACATTCAATTCCCCTTGGTCATACTTTCACAGTTCAAATCATGTGCATCTCACATAATCAGCAACTCCATCCGAGAAACATGAGGCATGGAAAACAAAACAATCTTAACAGGATTTCTAGACCAAATGGACATAAACAAACAAACATGAGAAATGCACCCATTATCGTGGTATTAATCCTTATGCCTAAGCAATAACCCTTACTTTATCAAACAAACTATAGCTGGTATTAAACAGGGTTAAAATCTAAAACATGCAATACCCTAAACTTTTGTACTCAGCACTTTTATCATATATAATTAAAAGACAACCAAAGAAAGGAACAAACCACCTACCTCTATGTTGTATGATGAACACTCTTGAACATTGGCCCTCGAATCAGCCTAGAATGGCGTAGATCTTTGAAAATGTTAAAGTCAATCAACATTGAATAACTCATGAATGAGGAGGAATCATGAAGATATGGTCAAAAATAAAAAAGAACTCACCAGTGGGATTCCAAAGCACCCGCAAGAGTTCAAATTGAACCTTTGTCCGATAATTGGTGGCTCGTACATTGATTTTCACTCACGAACACTCCTGGATGAATTAAGGTTAGAATAATAATGATCTGTAAATGAGATGTGGCCCCACTCAGATATATAAATTAATAATAAAATTACATGGTGTGTTCTTTAAAGATACACTCCATGTATTGGCCTTTACTAGGTCCCGCCTTATGTAGCCCTTCCACGTCATCTCATGGCTGTGACATAGTCAAAACAGGGTCTGGATATGGTGTTGGAGTACACGGTGTGTACAAAGAAGTAAATGGTGTATACTTCAAAAAAAAATCATTCTTCCCTATTTCCTCAAAAGAACCCCAAAATAAAGATCCATACCAGAAATGAAGATCCAGGTTCCTAAAAACATCCCCACTTAAAGAAATTCGTCCTCAAATTTCTCTTCCTAGGGTGGTGAAGAAGAAACATCAAACAACTCTGGACACTATGATTTTATCTCATCCTCCCTCTCTGATGTATCATCCTATACTCACCCATGCTGCCTCAGCACCCATACCAAAGGAACAGACTGGCCACATAGAAGCTTCTTGTTGTGATCCAAAGTCCAAATAGGGTTCTCCTCAATAGATGAATCCCCCTATAACTCAACCTCCTCGTGTTAAAAAACATCAAATATGTCTAGAAGGCAACATCGTAGCTGAGAAACATGAAAGATGTAGTGAATATCCTAGTACCTCTATGGCAACTGCAACCAATAGAAAATCGGCCTGAATCACTCCAAAAACTCAAATGGCCTGATGTATCGCAACGAAATCTTACCCTGTCTATTAATCCTCCTATGTCCTAACCTCGGTGTGACATGTAAGAAAACATGATCTCTGACCTCAAACTCTAGTGGTTTTATCTATCGATCAACATAGGATTTCTGGCGAGATTGTGTAGTATCCATCCTATTTTGAATCAACTCTACCAGCTTAAGGGTCTCCTAGACAAGATGAGGTCGCAACATAGTTGTTTATTTTACCTCTATCCAACATAGGGGTGATTGGCATGTCCTACCATACAGATCCTCATAAGGTGTCATCTTAATCATCGCCTGAAAATGGTTATTGTATGAAAACATAACCAGGGGTATATGTCTCTCCTAGGAACCCCAAAAATTCATGATTCTTGCTCAAAGAATGAACTACAACACCTGAATTATTCACTCAGATTTTCCATCTATTTATGGATGGTATGATGTAATCATAAGTACATGTGTAACCAAATCCCTTTGTACTACCTTCCATAAATGAGAAGTAAAACAGACACCCCTATCTAAAATAATAGAGAGTGTAACCACATGAAAACGTACAATATCTGAGATGTACAACGTTCCAAGCTTATAAACACAGAATGTTTCTTTAATTGGAAAGATATGTGCAACCTTTGTGTGTCTGTCAACAATAAACCATACAACATCATTTCCTCGAGGTGACCCTGATAAACCTGTCACGAAATCCATCGTGATATCATTCCACTTACACTCATGAATTGGTAACTATTGTAATATCTATTCTAGTCACTGATGCACCGCCTTCACCATTTAAAAGTTGGAACATATCATACAAAAATCAGCAACATCTCTCTTCATACCTAGCCACCGATTCTGACGGTGTAGATCTCGGTACATCTTGGTGACACCAGGATGAACTAACCAAACTGAGGAATGAAAATAATTCATCGTCTCCTTGTGTATGTTTTCTGACACCCATATGCATCCATGAAAATGAAAGACCTCATCGTCACCTCTGGCCCACCCAAGAATGGGTTCCTCTCTTGATACACTTTCCTGTAGGCCTAGGCCTTCGAAATATGATTGTTGCCTCATTCCACTTGATATAGTAGAGTATAGATAACAGTTATAGATGAAGGAAATATATTCCCCTATCTGTCGTGAACATCCAAATGCATCTTAGAGAACATATCCATAATCTGACACTCACTACTGGCTTCCTGAACTACATGTATCTGAGTCCTCATGCCCAATGCATTAGCCACTACATTTCCTTTTCCGAGCATTTAGGCAAGCTAAAAGTCCAAAGACAGAAGGTACTTAGCCCATATTCACTATCTAAAATTCATATCTTACTGAGTAAAGATATAATTTCGACTTTTTTTTGTCAGTATATACCACATAATGCTCTCCCAAAAGATAATGTATCCAACAGTGTAAAGCATGCACAACTGCAACTTACTCAAGATCATGTGTTGGGTAATTCCTCTCATGTGGCCTCAACTGCCGAGGCCCATACACAATGACTTCTTCGCCCTGAATAAGCACTAATCTCAACCTGATACCTGTTGCATTTTAGTAAACGATTTAACTCTTTCCCATCTCTGGAAAAATCAGTATCAGTGTCAACGTCAATCTCCATTTCAGCTCCTGAAAGGCTGAATCGTAGGAATCTTTCCACAAGTACATCACACCCTTCTTATTCAGGTTCATCAATGGAACTACTAAGTGTAAAAGGTATTTTATGAGGAAAATGTAATAACCGGCCAGCCCTAGAAACTTTGTACCTCAAATACATTCTTCGAATGCTCCTAGGAAACTACTGCTCTCACTTTCTCTGGGTCTAATGATATTCATGTCTCTGAGATAACATGACCCAAGAAGTAAATCTATTCCATCCTAAAGTGTAATTTTGAGAGCATATAATATAAATTCTTCTCTCTTAGTGTACTCAAAATGATCTCAAGGTGGGTATCATGGCTGTGTCGAGTGTGATAGTACACCACAATATCAACCGGTGAGACTACCACCAAAGAATTCAAGTAAGGATGGAACTCTCGGTTCATAACTACCATGAAAACTATTGATGCATTAATGAGACCAAGTGGAATAATTAAATACTCATATATACCATACCTACATCGAACGGTTGTAAGAGGTATATCTAATGGTCTAACTCGCAACTGATGATAACCAGATCTCAGGTCAATATTCAAGAGCACCTGGTCTCTTCAAAGATGATCAAAGAGATTATCAATCATTGGAAAGGGGTATCAATTACTGACCATCAACAAGGTCATCTTCCCATAATCAACATAATTTCTTAGGGTACTATCCACCTTCTTCACAAAAAGGATAGGTGAATCCCAAGGAGAAGTATTGGGTCAGATGAAACCCTATGCATGAAACTCCTCCAACTACCTCTTGAGCTCTGGTAACTCTGTTTTTTCTATACTATATGGAGGAGTGGACACCATTTCAACTCCATGAACAATATCATTAGAGAAATATACCTCTCACTCTAGAGGTAAACCTAGAAAGTCATCTGGAAATACATCCCTAAAATGATCCACCATTGGGGAAATTAAATCTATGAATTCCCCTGTTTATTCAGATGTAAACTAGAAATCTGGGCTTTAATTTCTCCCACCCATGATGCTCAAGTCCATATCTGCTCTCCTGAACATCCCATTTTCCCTTGTGTAGAAAATAACCTCCCTCTGGTGAGGTGAAACTCACCCTGTAGTGATAGGAGTCAACAAAGTTCTTAAAAGAGACTAACCAATCCATTCCGAGAATGACATCAAATCATATCATCTCTATGACATAGAGGTCCCATAATAAGTGACACCCACAGACCACTAGAGGGAAATACTTTCACTGATGTATACTATCAATCCTAATCCCCAATGGAGTGTCTAACATCATCACATTATTAGAATTAAGATATAGATCCCAATGCTCTTCACAACAGCAACAAATAAAAAACTATGGGAATCCCTTCTATGGGAATGAGAAGAAGCTAAAACTATGGAAAATAGAATTGTACCTCTAAACATAGAGGGTCTGGGATCCTGCTTCTATTCGGTCTACTCCATTAAAAATGTCTGACTTGTACCACATCCCTATGACCCTACCTGAATTCCCTAAGATGATCCACCATGTTGTCACTGAAAGTCTGTCGTCTACCTGCCATGGCCACAACCACATCCTCATCCTAAATGGCCTCATGAACTCCAGTTCCCTGACTTAGGAGAAATGGGTGGTCTCTCTCTTTAATGTGGAGTCATAACGGATCCCCTCTCACTTGATGATCGTGAGAAAAACTGACAAATACGCTAAAGATTCCTCATCTTACAGCAATATCGGTACTTGAATGGCTCCTTAGGGCAATGTGGTCTTTTATTCTCACTCTTCCCACACTAGTAGCATACCACCTGGATACCTGAAGAAGCATCATGTGAAATCTATATGCAGTGCTTAATAATATTTTTGAAGGAGTACCATATTCGGATGTTGAATCGCCCTGGCCAGTAGCTCCCAAATCCTCTAGATTGCACTCAGTAATATATTCCAGGTTCACTATAGTAGTCACTAAATTCAGCCAGATACATTCACCTATGATCGGAATTCATACCTAAGACCACCCTCAAATATAATATCTAAATATAACTCTTTACCTCCCCAAAAATTTGTAAACTGCTGAATATCTGTAAAACGAGAGGAGTAATCCATCACTGAAAGAGCGCGATACTTCAAATGCATGAACTCCTAGGCTTGATCAACCCTCAACGTCTCGGGATATATTTTGTCATAGAAGGTCCTTTGAAACTCTTCTCAATCCATATCATGATGAAATCCTATCTGTGATATAACATCCACCATATCTTGGAGGAATCACACAACATGTATGTTGTGAGCTTCACCCTCCTCTCCGGAGGTGTCTCCCAAAGATCAATGAAAGAAAGAATGGACTCCAACCATGACTCTATATCTTGTGGTCCTCTATCCCCAGAAAAAGTGGGAGGATGCTGCTATTGGGACAACCACACCAGCTCTTCCATAGATGGGGTAGGATGCGATGCTCCCAAAAAAGTCTTCAACGTCTTCAAAAATCCTTCACGAAACTATGAATCATCACATGTGTTCTATATAACAATCGGTGCCAAGACGGACACAATGGGAGGATCTGATGGTAGTCCTTGATCTACCATTTCTAATGTCTAATCATTGTCTTGTATATGGAATACAACCATAGGACAACTTGGAGGTATGACTCTGAAAGGTCAAGTGCACACCTCAGTTCAATATTATCAAGGACAAAAATGTATAAGTGCAAGAAAAGAACAATAGAAGAAAAACATTCATGTTCTACAAAACAGGGTTGCACATCGTGTATAAACTCTACACAGTGTGTTCCCTTAAGCTTTTAATAGGGTGTGTACCACTGCCAAATCTGGTTGCATAACACCCAAACACACGGCGTGTTCATCCTAAGACATGGAATTTACTTGAATTTCCCCTCCAACCATTATTCTTATACACGAATTGAACTTCATGGTTCACTCTGGGTAACACTACACAGTGGGTTCACCCTAGACATGGCGTGTACTTCTTAATTCCTAACCACCCATGTCATTAGTCACATAGCTAGATACATGGTTCTCTAAAATACAGTGTGTATAATCCAGACATAGATTTTCTTACCAAAAGTTAACTATCCATGTGTCCCTACTCACATAGTAAGTCACACAGTTAAACATTACAAGGCATATACTCCTAGTACACAGTGTGTACTTAATCAAAGTTGTTTCTTACATAATAGAAGAACACATGGAATGTTTCCATAACACCACACACCATGTTGTCTGGGTTTCCAAATATTAAGTCTTTGAAACTTCTCCATAACCCTTAAAAACATAAAGCTTTGTCCAATGCCTGAGAAATTCTGACCTATGGGATCCCATAATTCCATGAATAAAACATTAGCATCCTTAATCATGTCATAACGTGAAAAAATTCAATTATTGCTCCTACATGATCCACCAAATCCTGATCCAAGTGGGCACATAACCCATAAGTTAGAAGATTGAAACCTCCCTTTGATACCAAGTTGTAACGTCTCAGTTCTACGTGGTGCCCAAAGGTTCCACGTACCTGGTTGGTCACATGGCCTCAATCGCATTTCCGTAAATGCCAGAGGATTCTGACTAGAAGTGATGGACATGGGTCTGATAATGTGGAAACTATTCCATCATTGGTAGAGTATCACAGTGGAAACAAATAATAAACAGTAGCAGAATTAGTAATACCATACAACATATGTAAACTGTGGAAGACTGGTAGAAAATAATCAACTGTAGCATATATAAATGATGCATGTCACATGTGTCTAGGAAATTATTCAAACAATTCACAAAGCTATAAATAAAATAATAAAACCAATGTACAGAAAATTAATAAACTCCAATAGAATCTCAAGACTCATCTTGGTCCCATGATCTCTAAATCCAGCAAGAGTCAAGTACTTGATGAAGAAGGGTGGTTTCCCTTATCTATACCTACAAACATATAATTTGTTTGGGTCCAAAATCATGACCCAAATAGGGTGTGAGATGAATCCTAGTAGACAACACCCAAAAGATCTATGCCTAACTATTAGTGAACATATATTGTAGGTAATATGTGGAAATGAATCAATACACTAGGAAGTACTCAAATCTAAACAATACTATAGTTTTCAATTACATTCATTTAAATTATTTAATTATTCAATCCATTGAATAATGAAATTTCGGGATCTAGAATAAGCTCTTTATCCCCTATGTAATAGTAACAACAGTCGTCTTAGAAGACCATCTAACAATCAAGTATGACTGAGTCCAAGTTTGTGGTTTGTCTTGGCAGACTCATCACAAAACTTCAAAATCAACCCTATATGAAAGTTCTCAAAGTCTAACCCCTATGGTTAACATATCATAAATTTAATAAATAATGACCCTCAAGGAAATTTTACATGGCCTAACCCCTTTGGTCCCACCTAGAACTAATCATTTATAGATGACTACCTAGGCAGCTCTCAAGGACAATACCCCCTTGGTCCGCATAGCAGCAATAAATAATAATGACCACCTAGCATCTCTCACAGTCAATACCCTTGGGTCCTCATAGCAATAATAAATTATAATGACCACCTGGAATCTCTCACATTAAATTTCCTAGGGTCTTTATAGAAACAATAAAATATAATGACCACCAGGAAGCTCTCAAAGTCAATGCCCTAGGGTCCATCATTCATTTAATAATGACCCTCTGGGTTTCTCTGATGGTCTAACCCCTCTCTTATATGACCACCCAACAACTTTCCCAGTTAATGCCTCTAGTTAAACATAACAATAATTATACACAATTGACCCTACCTTAGGAATATATCATAGTCAATTACCCTTGGAAATACTTTCACAATGCGAATCAAGTGAATCTCATATAATCAGTTACTCTATCCTAACAACATGAATCATGGAAAACAAAACAAGCCTAACAGGAATTCTAAACCTAATGGCCATAAACAAAAAAACATGTTAAATTCACCAATAATAAATGTATTAAACCTTACACCTAAGCAATAAACCTTTCTTAACCAAAAAACCCATAGAATGTATTAAATAGGGTTAAAATCCAAAACACGGAATACCCTAAACATGGGTATTCGGCACTTTTAGCATATATAATCCAAATATAGCCAAATAAAGGCAAAAACCACCAACCTTGTTGTTGTGCGATGAACACCCTTGAACGTCGGCCCTTGAATTGGAATAAACAACATAGATCTATGAAAAGTTCAAAAACATTCAACCATGAATAACTCACGAGATAGGAGGAATCGGGAATAGAGGATCAAGAAGAAGGAAGAACTCATCAGTGGGATTCCAACACAATAGCTAGAGTTTAGATCAGACCTTGGATAGAGAATTAGTGGCTCAGACTTTGATCATCTCTCCTGGTCACTCTTTAATGATAAAAGTTAGAAGAAGAATGATCTGTAAACAAGACACAACCCCTCTCTGATATATCAAAAAAAAATAAAAGTACACAGTGTGTTATTTAAAGATACATGTTGTGTATCGGTCTTTATTGGGTCCCGCCTTAATCAGCCCTTCCACATCATCACACAGCTATGTACGTGGTCATGACACGTTCCAAACATGGTCTGGATACAGTGCCGGAGTACACGGTGTGTACATCAAAAAAAATCCATCTTCCCTTTTTCCTCAAAAACAACCCAAAATAATGATCCATTACTGAAATGAAGATATGTTATCTTACACTTTGGTACATAATATAGTTATGAATGTTTTTTAGGAAAGCTAGATTTTACCCTCCCATCAGTCAGAAATCTATGTTTTCTAAAAAGGGTTACCAAGAATATTATACAATTATCTTATAATATCTAAAAGAAATTTTTACCCTTTTCATTTTTTACCAATATTTTTATGGTACTATTTTTTTCATTTTCTAAACAAGGCACTTTTATACCATTGTTACCATGAAAAAGGAATGTTCTTTTGACCTTGTTTGACTTGTATGAATTTACCCATCATCATTTCATAGAAACTCCATTTTACATTATTAAAATGGTAAATCTCTAAGAAAATGTTTTTAAAATTAATTTTCTTTGAAATTTTGCTTTCAAAATGGTTTCAAAATTCATTTATAAGTTTTCATTGAAAACTATTTTCAAAATATTTTTTCAAGTCTTAATTACATGTTTTTTAAAGTGCTTTCAAAGAAATGGTTTTCAAAAAATTTTCAAGATGCTTTTATAAGTTTCAAATATAAATTATTTTCAAAACATTTCCATGATTTCATTATAAGTTTTCGAAGTATTTTCAAAGAAATGATTTTATAAACATTTTCATGCTTTCTTTAAAAAAATTAAAGTGTTTTCAATGAAAAAGGTTTTTAAAATGTTTTGAATCTTATTTTAGAAGTTTTCATAGAAATATGTTTTCAAAATGCTTTCATGTATTCTTTATAAGTTTTCAATTTATTTTCAATGAAAGTGATTTTCAAATGTTGTTATGTATTAAGAAACCGTTTTCCAACAAGAAATGATATTTTCCTAAAGAAACATTTTAGAGGATATTTCAAAAACAAATTCCATATCAAATAAAATATATTGATGTTACTCATACCTTATAGGAAATGATTTAAAGGTTTAATTCATATCCTTTTTATTAATGTGTTATCATTAATGTTGTGATCATTATAAAACCCATTTCTACTTCATGGGTAATATGTTTTTGAAACCTGTATCTATTACATGGATTATATGCTTTTGAAACCCGCTTCATTTCATGGGTTATGTTAATGATGAAATGATTATGAAACATATCTCTTTCCACAGGTTGTGATATGTTTACATGTTTATTTCACCCATTTCATTTAATGTGTTATGATATGTGATAGTTTTATTTATGATCATGTGGAACATGTATGTATGATTTCATTATGAGATAGGTGGGACCAATATCTCCCTATAATACAATGGGTAAATATTTTTATATTTCATAAGATAATGATGTGGATCAAGTCAATGGTCTTGATCCACTCTGGGAAGATGGGGAAACCTAATCCCTTATGACAAAAGTACTTATGCTGGGGATGTTGGTTTGTCCCGCCCAGTAGGTGTAGTCACCATGATGGTGGAAGATGGGGAAAACTGATCCATTACAGGAATATGGAGAAACCCAATCCCTTACAAGGAAAGAACTATGACTGTGGATGGTGGTGTGTCCCACCCAGTGGGTGTAGTTCCCATTAAGTGCCCTGATAAGTTCTACCAATGTGTCTTGACGTATAGGGAATTATATCGCACGTTTATGTATTCCAAAATTCCCTATATTACTCATATATTATGCTTTCATGGATTATTTTCATTATTTCCTTATAATTAAGGTCTTATAAATTTCCAAGATTTATGTTGTGATTCATCATTATGATCTTTGATGTATAGGATATGATCTTCTATTTTCATGATCACATTCTCATACCCTTATGATCATTTTTATGTTTACATGTCTCCCTTGTTTACACATACTGAGCTTTTGAGCTCACCCCTTTATTATGTTTCCTTTCTCTAGGTTATAAATAAATTTTTTCGTTATAATAACTAAATGTGGAGATCTTTATGGGAGATGTTGAAGATTTTTCTCCAGGATAGATGATTTTGTTTCCAAGTATCCAAATACATTAAACTATAATGGTCAGGTAACATGTATTTTTGGTACTTTACTGAATATTTATCTAAAATGGTGTAATATCCATGTTTTTTAATCCTGGTTCGCTATATTTACATTAGATACTAGAGGTCGATATTCTTACTTCATATATTTTACTGATGACTTATGTAGATATAGATATGTCTACTTAATGACGTATAAGTCTAAGTGATTTAATAAATTTATGTAATTCAATAACAATTTATAGAATCAATTTGGTGATAAGATAAAGATGTTTTTATAGGATTGAGATGGTGAATATCTTAACCAATAGTTCATCGACGTTTTATGGGAGTTTGGGATCCTATCTACACTCACTCCACCTTATACACCATAATGGAGTGGTGCTAGAGAATGGAGGAATTATACCTTGTTAGAAATGGTGAGTTTGAGGATGATTCATGAATATCTTTCATTATCCTTTGGGAAATATGCATCACAAATTAAGAAATATAAATTAAAATGACTTCCAACTAAAGTGGAAAATAGAATTCTCTTTGATCTATAGAGTAGAAAGAAACTCGTCTTGTAGCATACACATATTTGGGGTTGTGATGAGTCTGTTAAGGACTTTTTGGGGGGAAAATATAACAATAGGTAAAGACATGTTTGTTTATAGGGTATCCCATGTAAACATGTGGATACTACCTATACAACCCCTAAGAATGAAAATCTATTGTTGCCAAACAAGATGTCTTATTTTAGAGGGATAATATCATCAAAAAGGATAGTGGGAGAAAGATTTACTTCAATGAAGTTGATTCCCAAAATATATAGGAGTTGTATCATGAACAAATTTCATAGGTCCCCATGGAAGAATTAGTTCTTGAAACAAAAATACTACATAGGAGATTAATAGAGGTAAGACAACAAAAGAGATATGGTTTTCAATTCATTGAGGATGGTGACCCCTTGTTAGTTAAAAATGATGAATCTCTATTCTATAAGGATGATGTAGATAGCTCAAAAGTTGCATGATATAAAGAAGCCATGAATTTTCTAATGGATTCCATGTATCAGAACAATGTTTGGGTTCTAGTTGATTCACTAGTTGATGTAAATCCTATTGGATGAAAATGGGTATTCAAGTGGAAACTATATATAGAAGGTAAAGTAAATACCTATAAAGTATGTATATTGGCTAAAGAGTTTAAAAAGTGGAAAAAATTTGAATAATATAAAACCTTTTCATAAGTTTTCATGTTTAAATCCATTAGAATTATTCTTGTTATAGCGACTTATCATGACTATTAGATTTAAAAGATGGATGTCAAAACTGTATTCCTTAATGGGAACATTCAGGAAGATTCATATATGATAATACCAGAATTTTCGTGACTCCAGGAGATTCCCAAAATATTTTAAAGTCACAGAGAACCATTTATGGATTTAGGAAAGAATCTAGGTTCTGAAATATTCAATATTTGAATCCATAATAGAATTTGGATTCATTAAGAATGAATGGGATACGTGTGTTTACAATAGGTTAAGTGGGAATGCAGTCGTTATACTAGTAGTACATGTTGATGAAATATTACATATTGGAAATGACGTAACAGTCTTACAGTTAGTTAAAGACTAGTTCAACAAGTGTTTCTCCATGAAGGACATAGGAAAAGTAGCCTATATTATAGGGATCAAGATCATTCATGATATATCCAAGATGCTTCTTAGACTAAGTCAAAGTACCTCAAACTACCCTCCTCTTTATTATACACTTAATCATGATTTATTACATAAACATTCACTGAATACAACCCATATGATTCAGAGGTATAGTGTCTTTGGGGA
The DNA here is from genome assembly GCA_963277665.1 of Viscum album. Lineage (NCBI taxonomy): Eukaryota > Viridiplantae > Streptophyta > Magnoliopsida > Santalales > Viscaceae > Viscum > Viscum album. The sequence continues at coordinate 2,075,359,262 of OY728143.1, read as the reverse complement.
TTAGGAACATTACATGAAAACTTAATACAAAAAATACAGCATCTTTATTGAAAACTTCATTTACATGACCACAATACTCTTTCATACTTAGCATTGCATGGGATAACCTGAGGACATACATAAGTAAAGGGTGGTCTATAAAGCCCAGTAAGGGAGTAAAAAATTCATAAATTAAAAATATATTACGTGTTAGGTAATAAGAATATAAATGGAGCATAAGAGAAATATGACCATAAAGGCATGATATAGCATGATTATCATAACATGGAAATGGGGAAAAACAAACAACATGATATTGGCATGAGACAAGTCTCACTAAACATGTATTAGCATTAGTAAACCCTAATTGAACATGAATTAGAATGATTAAAAACTCATTTCACATATAGTATCATGATACTAAGCATTACCCAGTGCATTGGAACGCTATCAGGGCACACACCTCATAATCATTTCAATCTCATGCTTATGTGTGCCACATAGAACATATAAAATGGATTCATTCAACATCATTATTTATTACATGATAAAATAATTTGGAATACATACATGTAAGTATCATTCTATAAATACATGTGAATAAAGGTGAATACCCTTGATAGAGAAATGGATATGGTATTCACTACATGATGATGTTGTATTTGAAAATCATGGCGCAATATCTGCAACATAACAATGTCAAATAGAATTTCATAAATTGGGTTGATGAGAGATAAATCGGTATATCATCATTTACACATGAAATGAACAGTAAGGTGATCATGGATCATAATATCCCAACATATCAAATGGAATTTAGCTACATAATATTGAATAAATTCTTGAATGGAAATAAAAAGAGAGAAATGCCTTATAGAATTCAGGCATGGTAATGGGTGTACATGAGAGGAATTAAATAGAGAGAAAGGGTTATATAATCATTAAAACATAAGGAGAGCAGTATGGGGGAGTTTCAAAATCATACCCCAACATTTTTAATTTAAAATAAAACTGTATAAAAACATAAATTATCAGGAATAAAAATGAGATAAGATGGAAAGTGAGGATCCCTTACTTGGTTGTGTGATCCCAAAGGCTTCGGGGGGATTCTTGGAAGTGTTAGGGAACCTTGATAGGGATATTGAGAGTATGGGGAAGAGTTTGGTTGAGCACCAAATGGTTTTACTGAAGTGTAATGGGAGATTTGGTGGGTTTATATAAGAAAGTATGGGGAATTCTTTATTATTTAGGTTTTGGACACTAGACATTAAAATATTCAAAACCACAAATCATCCCATTGTATTTTCCCATGGTTTCTAGAAAATTTGATTGGTATAAATTATTTTAAAAGTCTTAGGTCTGAATATATTAAAATATTTACCTTTCTTATGTGGAGGTTAGTCACACTTTCAACAAAATGATTTTAAAATCATAAAATATATTATACATTTTTGAGGATTCACAAAGGAATTATAAAATAATTCAAATAAATTTACGATTTCATTATTTTAATGGTAAAAAAATATTTGGTATAACAAACCTTTTATGGTATTTATTACATCACTATTGGGTCATTACGATGTCACAAAACACAATATATTTATATATTATTTAACTTTTACCCAAAAAAACCGAATGTCTCAGAAAATTATGAAAAAATCAATGTTGGATAATTACAACATCATGATTCCAAGAATAATATTCCTTTTATCTAAATAATATTCTAGATATTTTAATTTTCACATTTACAATGAGAACAAACATTTATTGAAAATTGACAGGTTTTGAAAAGAACAATTTTTAAACCTTAATAAAAATTACATTTGACATCATAAAATTATATGATCATTTTTATTCAATAAAATTAATTTAATAATCATATTTTATTAAAATAATATTTCTTTACAAAAATACATTAATTTTTCATAAAATATTTCTTAATTTAATTTTAATATTAACCAAAAATAATATTTAAGCTTTATTGTATCAAAATATAGTTTTTTTTAAACTAGTTACTTGAAAAATTATAAAGTAAAAAAACACTAATAAATAAATATATCAATAATCTAAAGGATAATTAGTTATAAATTTTCATACTATTAGGGTTACTTTTATTCTCTTTTTTTGTCAAATTATTTTGTTTATCGTTAATTATCCTATTTTCCTTCTATTGTGATAATTAATAATTACTACTGTTACTAATCATATTGTTCAAATATTAAGTTGAAATTACTAGATAAACATTATTATAATGATTCAAAATATAGAATGAATTTTATCAAATTTAATTTAATTTAATTTAAAATCCTAAAGTATTATGGGAAATGGTTTTTCCAAAAAAAATACATATTTAAGTAAAATATGAGTTCACTTTAACAATATAACTACTCATATTAATTTGATTTTATTTAATTAATAAATATAAATATATAGTATAAAAATTTAATTTATTTAATTTATCATTAGGTGTAAAGACCCGAAAATCCTGCGGAATTTTGTTTTTAATACATGAGATTTTTATGAGTCCTCAAAAAATTTACAGCGCTTGATTCTGAGGCCCGGTGTGCCTGGAATCAATTTCTGAAGATTTTTTTCGGGTACGATCAGTAAACGTGTGAGCGGGTTTTTATAAAATTTGAACCGGTGCTCGGAACTGAAATTTGGGGCAATGTTGAACTCATAGTGTCGGTATTCTCTTAAGCAGACTTTCACCTCTATGGTAGATGGATGAGAATAAAAGTTAGTTTTTGGGTTTTCATTAAAAAAATAAAAAAAAAGTGAGCTACACTTTATTTTATTTCAACTGCCATGTTAGTGTTTGGAGCTAGGACCCACTGGTAGTTGAAACATCCTCTTGGAAGTTAAAGGTGGGACCACTACATATTAACCTCCCATGAGAGGTTATGGTGGTGGGGCCCACCCGACTATAACTTCCCGTGAGAGGTTACGGCGTGGGGACCTGCCGAGACCTTAACCTCCCATTTTAATAATAGGGGTGGGGACCACCCGACCCCTATGAATGGGAGGAGGGTATAACCTCCCAAATCTCCCTCATTAATGAGGTAGAGCCTCTTGAACTTCCCTAATTAATTTGTGCCAACACAAGTGAATTAATTAGGTGGAGCCTCTTAATTGAATTATCCATTTTTGAATTTTTTTCCCAACATCTAAAATAATAAGACATCTAATATTATTTTGGATTGGCATTTCACACTTGGGGGAGCTTTTGAGAGGAGAGCATGGGAGAATTAGAATTCTCCCAACGAAGAACGCTCCTCCCAATGGCGAACGAAGAACATGTTCTTCCAATGAAGAACGCCGGCGACGACCCTTCTTTTACTTCTTCCCCGGACACCTACCGATGTAGAGCGTCTTCCACAGCAGACGCAACACGAGTTTGGGAGTGTGCGGTAGACACGATGAATGATGATTCTCTTCGTCTACCTTCTGTGACTCCTTCAACGAACATCGAATGAAAAATAAAAGGTAGGGGGTTTACTTTTAGTATTATTCTATTCCTTTTTCTATTCTTCTTGAAAAAGGAATCGATGTGATGTATTGTAAATAATTACTATTCAACTTTCTTTCTCTTGTTGAACCAATTGTTATCATCCCAAAACGCGGAGGGTGCGGGCCGATCTTAAATAGCCCAACACCCTCTACTGATCTCTTTGTGAAGTTTATTTCAGCATGGTGACGAAGCGGCAATGAGGCGACGAAGGCACCGATGACAAAGGCCATGTTACTCATGGCCTCTATGAACCGCACCTCCCCCGTAGCGCACCGGTGTTCCCCGCCGAACACCGTCGTCCCGTGTCGTCCCGCACCGCATCGAACCAGCCTACCTGACCGCCCCCAAGTGCTAGCCTGCCTGCCTGTGGCTTGCCCACCGGCCTGCCCGCACCCTACCTGCGCGCCCCGCTGGCCGGCCTATGCACTGCCCGGCGCCCTGCCGGCCTGCCCGCAAGATGTCCGCGCACCCCGCTGGCACGCCCGCGCGGCCCACCAGCATGCGCACGCTCTGCTTGTCGGCCTTCGCACGCGCTTCCTGGCACCCTTCCGGCCTTCTCAGCACTCGACCAGCTAGACCTGCACCTCACGCGGCCTGTTCGCGCCCCGCACGGCCTCCCAGTGCCCTGCCCGACGCCCAACCTACTTGCATGCACCCCGCATGGCCTCCCGGCGCTTTTTCAGTGCACTGCTGACATCCCGGGCTGAGCCGCCGAGCCGTGCCCCTCGCAGCGCTAGCCGAACCACCCCCAAACTCCAGGCCGAGCCGCCTACGCGGAGACCCCCAGGCCGAACCGCCCCCGTAGTCCATTGGGCTGGGCCCAACGGACTGGGCCAAACCTAGAGGGCCGACTCGCCCAACGTGTCGGGTCAGACCCAGCGAGTCTGACTGGGTTTACGCAGACCGGGTCAGCCTTGTCTGGGTTGGACTGAGTCAGTCTGACTAGGTTGGACTGGGCCCAATCCCATTATCGACCCCTTTACATCCTTTGGCCATATCTTTGGTACCAGACAACCATTTGACGAACAGTCAACGACGCTGGTTTTCTTGGAACGTGACGGTCCCATTAAGTTTACCCCATTGGAGTTCGGGGTAATGTTGACATACGGTCAGGTTGGATTATACACAAATTCAACCAGGCCCCCGGAATAAAAATAATATAACTCACAGACCGGGCATCCTATTGATGCGCCATTAGTTGCGTTGAGACCTCTATAAAGAGAAGGACCTTTGAGATACTTCTACGTGGTAATTCGTGATAGTTGGAGTATTGACCTACAGATCATGGAGCGGGTCTTCTCGAAGATGAGCGATCATAGCGTAGAGACTTAGTATCTAGTTTAGACCTGATGACTGCTGACCGATTTGACTTTGATTGACTCGACTAGCCTAGTGGGGAGTGCCTTGGTGTCGCGGCAGTCCCACGGTGGGGAGTTCCTCTGTGTGACATGGTAGACCCACAGTAGTCGACACGTGGAGTACCCCAACAGGCTATGATGGGGAGCGCCTCTGTGTGACGCAATAGACCCACGGTGGGTAGCGCCCCTGTGTGATGTGGCAGACCCACAATACTCGACAGGAGGAGTACCTCACCAGTCCAAGGATAGTGGGAAGTGCCTCTGTGTGACGTGGCATGCCCACAGTACTCAATAAGGGAGCAGTACACCAGCAGCCAAGGTTTCAATAGTGTGTCTGGGGATGTTACTTGATAATACCCCTAGAATCAAATCCTAGTTTGAGCTGAGTCAGTAACTTTGTGTTTTTCTCGTGGTTGAGATGGATTACTTGGTAACTTAGGTATATGTATGGGCATATATCTAATTGAGGTTATCTGTTGATTTCATAATTTTTTATTTATCCATGTTGTATTTGAGATACCTTGAGGGTCTCGGGGTCCCTACTGGGTATCGTTATACTCACCCTTGCACAGGTTGCACCCACACTTCGTTGTGTTGGTTACATATGATGGACAGTGCTGACTGAGTACTAGATTAGCAGGACGGGACGATAACCAGATGAGGATCTCACTATGAGTTGGAACACAGAGGAGACTGATAGACGTGGAGTGTTGTGGAGGCCATATGTACCTACCCTTCAGGTAGGAACCCTGGAGGACAACCCAATAGCTGCTTTACTTTTCTTCAGTTGTATTTTTTTCAGCTGTACCTGTACTTTCCTATTGGGCATGTATTTCTGACCCCTTTTACTTTCCAGCACTCCTTTTTGTATATAGATTTACTTAGTTTTTACTTCTAGCTCGTACTCTGTCATGTGTGATTTCAGTTTATAAAGGTAATGTCTTCCCAGTTTTAGAGATTCGCGCCTTTGGTGCTAGTCGCCAGCCCCTGGCCTATGGAAGGTGGACTTGGGGTAGTCACAGCACGGGCCCCAGGGGACGGTTCATGACAAATTGGTATCAGAGGAGTTGGTTCTACCGTATAACTTTGAACTCTGATCACTCTTTTCTATGAAGCAATACTGTTAAGGGTACCGAGTGTGGTTTATAGTTCAGGGAGTCCAGTGTTGGTGCGACGGCCACCGTATCCATACACCTAGACCCTGACTACTGATTTCCGACTCAGTACATGAAAACACTAATTATGTGTGTGTTTTCAACAGTTTTCTTTAAGTCAACTCAACCAGGTTATCTCACCAGGAATAATCTTTTGACCATGTCACATATATTTCTTTAGGGATGCCTCCCCGCAGATGACCAAATGGAGACCTGATAGTTGTACACACAGATAGCCCACCGAGCGACGAGGCCTCGGTGTAGGGCCCTCTTCCAGCAGAGGCACCAGTGATACCACTACCCGTTGGGCCACCGATGCCACCAAACCCAACAGCAGATGATGCAGGCCGCTTGAGTGCATTCCATGAGTTCCAGCACCAGAGGCCCCCCAGGTTCAGGGGAGAGACGGACCCACAGGTAGTGGAATATTGGATGGAGGCTGTGGTGAGAGTCTTCAGACTGGTAGGCACACTAAAATACCTCATGGTGATCCTTGCTGCGAGTCTCCTTTAGGTAGCAGTAGGCAGATGGTGGAGCCTAATGCTCCAGGTGCATGACGAGACGACACTACTATGGACAGACTTCGAGACCCTGTTTTGGGCGGAGTTTGTCCCCGCCACCTTTCGTGCAGTGCAGATACAAGAGCTACTAAATCTACAGCAGGGTAGTATGATGGAACCTCAGTACTCGTCAAGGTTCACTAACCTCTCGCGCTACTCCACAAATATGGTACGGGACACATTCTTCAGGGCCCGAACCTTCGAGCAGGGTATCAGACGAGAGATCAGGGCTTTGATGATCTCACACAGCATCCCGATGCAGGCGGGGGTGTTGGAGAAAGCCCTCTTAGTGGAGAGTTTCCATGCTGAACACTCTCTAGCCGCGAGATCCACCACTAATCGACATGCAGCAGAGTCTTCTTTAGCTTGTAGTAGACAGATGACACAGAGATCCAAGAGGACCAGACCCACGGGTAGACGACCGCATAACATAGGATCAGTTGTGCGGGGAACCCAAGGTAGTGACATACATGCCTGGAGAAGACAGTGTTACACCTATGGTTGGAAGGGTCACATGGCTCGTGACTGTCCGACATGCCATTCAGATGATCAACAAATAGTTGAGGGACCTCCCAGGAAGAGTCAGAGATTCGATAGAGGCGGTCTGTAGGGAGAAGGAGGACATGGCAGAGGATCTCGTTGTGCATCTAGTGGTGGATAACTTTTCAAGGTGATACCACCACCACCGCCAAGAGGTCCACCCCGACCGCAGGGAGCAGGTGTATAGGTGAGAGATCAGCTTCATGTAGTTTAAGCATACGACCATGGAACTTTGGAGATGATACGAGGTATGATCTATGTCTACTCTATGTTAGTTGCAGTTATTATAGACATAGGTTCCAATCACTCTTTCATTTCCACTACCCTTGTTTAGAGATCGGAGATTCTGATGGAGCCGTTGGCTAGATCCTTATGGCTAGAGAGTCCTACAGGAGTAGAATCAATGATTACGCACTAGTTCTAGTAGTGTAAGCTTTCTCTAGGAGGTGCGATCTTTGGTTGGGATCTTCTCGTAGCGGCATAGAGGCCTTACGACATCATCTTGGGTATAGACTAGTTATCTATAGTCCATGCTTTGATCGACTATATTAGGTGAAAAGTGCAATGTGTCCGCATGGATGGGACCAGGTTTACCTTCACCAGCGAGAAGGGAACCTTTGCAGCACATGATGGACTTACTTGGAGTAGGGTGCATCCAATCACTCATCAGTTGGCTTGTCTTACCCTCGGAGTAGTTGATGTGGAGAGTCTGACTTAACCTGTAGTGGTGGACCAGTACACAGATGTTTTCCCTGACAATGTCCCAGGTCTACCTCCTCGTAGAGAGATGGAATTTTACATTGACTTGTACCCCAGGACGGCACCGATATCTACTATAGCATATCGGATGGCTCCTGCTGAGCTTTTTGAGCTGCAGGTACAGCTGGAGGAGTTTCAGCGGAAGGGATTCATCCGAGCCAGTGTTTCTCCCTAGGATGCCCTAGTTTAGTTCGCAAAGAAGTTGGATGGCAGCTTGAGGCTTTGTGTCGAATACCGTCGCCTGAACCCGGTGATAGTGAAGAACATGTACCCTCTCCTGAGGATTGAAAACCTCTTTGATCAGCTGATGGGAGTACGGTGGTTCTCTAAGATAGACCTCAGATCATGCTATCACCAGCTCACAGTTCGAGATGAATATGTGTAGAAGACGGCCTTCAGATGTTGGTACGACCACTATGAGTTCTTGGTTATGTATTTCAATTTAACCAATGCTCCATTAGTGTTCATGGGACTCATGAAAAGGATCTTCTAGTCGTACCTCGTTCACTTTTTCATAGTCTTCATAGATGACATTCTGATATACTCGACTACTAAGGAGGTGAAAGCCTACCATTTGCAGGTAGTACTGGACACACTCCGAGAGCACCAGCTTTATGGTAAAATCTCGAAGTACCATTTTTTAATCCGAGAGGTTCACTTTCTGGATCACGTCATCTCAGAGGCTGGAGTTGCAGTGGATCTAGTGAATATTGAGGCGGTACTTGCTTGGGAGCCACCCAGGAGTGTAACAGAGGTACGGAGTTTCCTGGGGTTGGCTGGACACTACCGGAGATTCGTTCCATAATTCTCCAGAGTTGCAGTACCACTATCATCCTTGACAAAGAAGGGGAAACCCATTGTATGGTCGAAGAGATGTCAGCAGAGCTTTCAAGAGTTGAGGCAGAGGCTGACTATTTCCCCCATCTTGAGACTTCCAGAGGAAGCCGTAGGGTATGTAGTTTAATGCAACATATTAGATACCGGACTCAGGTGTGTCCTGATGTAGGAGCGAGTAGTGATCACGTATGGTTCTCAGCAGCTGATACATCATCAGTAGAACTACGCTACCCATGACCTGGAGTTAGCAGCAGTGGTCTTCACCTTGAATATGTGGCGACACTATCTGATGGGTGAACATTTTATCGTGTACTCCGATCACAAGAGTCTCACGTATATCTTCTCTCAGAAGGAATGGAACCTAAGACAACGATGTTGGATTGAGTTCCTCCAGGACTACAACTTCAAGATAGTCTATACTCCTCAGAAGGAGAACATTTTTGTGGATGTGTTCAATAGAAGATCTAGTATACAGCTACTAGGAGAGGCGACAGATCTGCTGGACACTTTACAAATATCCTTTGTGGATAAAGATGGAGTAGCCTTCCTTTAGTCTCTTATAGTCACTCTCCACTTCTTCAGTGAGTTAGGGAGGCACAGCATGGGGATGCTGACTGCGAGACACGACGTGCTCAGATATCCACAAGGAAAGCACCTTATGGATTTTTTGAAGGTCAGGAGCACATAATCCACTTCAGAGGATGTACCTTGGTACTAGTGGAACTTCAGGAGGAACTGTTGAGGGAGTTCCACACATCCCGTCTAGCGATAAATCCAGGAGTGGAAAAGATGTACCAGGACCTTCGACGACAGCACTGGTGGCCAGGAATGAAGAAAGTGGTTGTAGAGTTTGTCTCTCAATGCCTCACTTGTCAGCAAGTGAAGGCATAGCTCCAGGTACCAGCAGGATTGGTCTATCCTTTAGAGGTCCCAGAGTGGAAGTGGTATGGGATATTCATGGACTTCGTGATGGGTCTTCTACGTACATCCAGGGGACATGACTTGATTTGGGTGATCGTTGACTGACTCACAAAGTCATCCCACTTCCTACCAATCACAGAGTAGGGCTCAGTAGAGAGCTTGGGACACCTCTATGTGTAGGAGATTTTGTGGCTACATGGAGTACCATATTCTATTGTCTCTGATAGTGACGCACAGTTTACTTCCCGACTATGGAAGGGGTTTCAGGAGGCTTTTGAGACATAGCTTCTCTTGTGCACCGCCTTCCATCCTCAAACAGATGGTCAGACTGAGCAGACCATTCAAACCCTCGGGAACATGCTTCATGCTTGTGTCCTTGACTTTGGTCGTAGCTGGGAGGATCACTTACCTTTGGTGCAGTTTTCCTACAACAACAGCAATCACTCCACCATCGGGATGGCACCTTTCGAGGCATTGTACGGACGACTTTGCAGATCACCCTTGTGTTGGAAAGAACCTGTGGAGTCAGCACATGTGGGACCATATATAATGACCCATACTTTACATACATTGTTATTACTTCAAAATTGAAGCATACTTATTAAAACATATAACAAAACCATGAAAGGACCGTATAGGTATAGTGTCTTTAGAAACTGGGAAACATAAACAACTGGTTCATAAAGCGTCTACATTGTCTCCCATTTATTTCATCATATCTATAGTCCCTTATGGAAAATCTTACTTAATAAGCTTCTTCCTAGCCTGGGGAAAGAAAACATACAAAAGGGTGAGCTCAAATGCCCAGTAAGGGTAAACAAAAGAAATATCAATCACATCATATTCATAAGAACATAACATTTTGGAAATCTTAACCTGCAAAATAGAGCATAATTTCGTAACATGGGATAAATCCTAGTAGTGAAATGAAATCCCAATAATCATAACATAAAACCTGAAACTTTGTGGCATACACACATAATCATATAGAATAATTTCTTATTAGTCAAGACTCATTTCCAAGACTATCTTAGGGGACAAAGTCCATTTCTGAACCGAGTTCACTCCTCATTTCAGTCCTGTTTCACTGAACCGGTATAACCTGTCATTCCAGCCATGTCTATCTCATGAGATATAAAATATTTACCCAATGCATTGGAGGGATATATAGGTCCCACCCATCTCATAAATATACCATTCTTATGTGTGCCAAAAAATCATAAACCATACATTATATCATAACCCATGTAATAAAAATGGGAATCTTAAACATCATGACATCATAAAACAATTCATATAAGATAAAGGAATTCATAAAAATATTTACATCACAACATAATCAATGTAATAATAGGGATATAAATAGAACCCTATATTATCTTAGATGGAAAATAATTTTGATAAAACACTTGAACTCCTTTCTTGAGGAAAATATCTTTTCTACTTCAAAAACATTTCCTTTCTTAACATGTCATATAATTTTGAACTAAAAAAAGTTGATTGAAAATAAACTTGAAAACTTGTAAAGGAATATTAAAGGAAATAATGTTCTAAAAATCCATTCATTCCGTATAAGTTAAAAAAATACATTCTTCTCGTACTTTTGTCGGAAAAGTCAAAAAGTACCTCGTACGAAAAACGACAAAAGATTCCTTTCATATCTTTTACTAAAAACTCACCGAAGGGTAAAATTGGATTTAAACAATTGTAGGTGGATGGAAATAATATTACATATTGAGTAAACATGGATGTGGATGATAAAATACACCCCAGTAAATACCGAAGTATAAACAATCTCGGATAAAAATGAGATTGTGATATTTTCCCTTACCTTAGGTCTGATTTGCCTCGTAAGTGTCCGAACCTCCTGTATAATGATTTAAATAATGTTATTGACTTATTCAAAATTCATAATTATTGTTATGATATCATATATGGTCATATTCTTATCTTCTTAGAAGTAATATTTCATTGCTACTTGTTATTCGGGTGTTTATAACTTTTTGTTCTTATGCGTCTTTTGTCAAATAAATTCTTATTCTTCTCTTGAGGTTATAGATACATCATTTCCAGAATGGTATTAATGTACTATATATCATATTTATTCATTAAATTAATTTATATAATCATTATTCAATGAATATCATGTAGAACGAATCGCATCACATCGTGGAGACGGTATTCCGTACGTACGCACGAGCGATGATATCGTTCCCATGATCGTGGAATTGTATTGGAGTGTATATATACTATTTCAGAATCAATATCACTTTACAATAATCATATATATTAATTATTTACACCATTATACCCATCCATGTAAGGTGGTGGAGGAAAATAGATTACACCACGGCGTGGAGACGGTATTCCGTACGTACGCACGCGCGGTGATTTCGTTTTCCATAGGATAAATAGATGTTGAAATATGGTTGTTTCATACTTATAATAACATATCAGTATATGAGTGATACTGATGTTATTACTTCATAATGAAACAACTAAAGAAGAAGAAGTTGAAGAAGAAATAATTTGGAAGGGATCGGTAATGGATCTTACCTCTTTTTGACGCGCCTCTTCTTAACCTCCTCTTAAGGCACTGGGGTTGGTCTTTGAAGAAGACCAGAACCTCTAGGATGATTCTAGGGAAGTGGGGCAGTGAAATGGGAAGGGTTTGGCAGAGATTGAAGGCTCAAATTGGTGTGAGGATGAGAGGTAGGAGGTGTCCTTTTATAAGGGAGGAGAGGGGCACCTTTGGGAATATAAGAAATATTAGTTTATATTAAATCCCAACCCCACTTAAAAACTTCCAAAATGACTCATTTACTAATATTAGATGAGATAGGGTTGTAATATCATCAACCAATAAAATTTAGACATGTTAGGAGTTTATTTTAAACATTATCAACTTGATTTATCCTTATTTATCAATTTAATTTTATTAGTGGTAATAATATTCTAAATTTTAAATTATTATAAATAATTACATATGTGTTGTGAATTTTTCATAATTTGACACTTTATGACATTTTAGACCATATAAATTTTAATTTATAATTTTTTAATTATTTTTGTGATTTTTAAACAATTTTATAATATGTTATTTTTATAAAATAACAATAGTGTCAATTTTGACACTATTCATTTATTTGAATTTAAATAAAATATATACAGAGGATATGCTTGAACTAAAAGCTTTAATAGATTAATAAAATGTCATATGTATCTAGAAAATTAGTGTAGAACATTAAATAGTGCATATAATAATTATTTTAATATTTTTAAAACCATTTATTTGATATTTTAATTAATAAAATAATTTCAATATCACTATTGTGTCATAATTAATGATAATTATTTAATCGCTAAAAATTCTAAATAAATTCCTATGATGTAGATAATTGTATTTTATTTCTTGATACTATTCATGTTCTAAGATTCATTAAGTTTATCACCAAAGTAAAATTATAATACTTATAAGGTTTAAGAAAGTGACATGTTGTCACATTCTTTGGTTTTAATAATAATTAAATTATTTTCATGGACAAAAGTCTATTAAATGAATCTAATCCGATCCTTAGGTGATATGGGTCTACCTTTAGTCATCCAATAGGATTTTGGCAGGTGTTAGGGTAATTTTATAATCTTATATTTACCCTTAATTACCTGATTTACCTTTAACTATGGTAAATAAAATTTACCGTAGTTACTATTCATAATGCCCAAAAATAAAAAGTAGCATATTAACATAATTTAGACCCAATTATTCTGAATATGGAATCTATTTTTCAAAATTCAAAACATATAAGTTGCAGTAATTAATTTAAAATAAATCTCGTTGTTAAGAAAACAGGTTTTAGAAGTTAAAACATTGCCAAAGATTGAAATGTTTTTACCTATGAATTCAATGTCAAAATAATGATAATGACATAAATTATATTAAATGGTAAAAATATATTCTATCTATACTTTAAAACCATTCAATATTATAATTTAACCATATATATCTTCTCAATGAAAAAATTTGTTTTTAATTAAAAATTAGCGTATTTTTACTATTCATCAAAATATGAAAGTTATCAGAAAAATATCAAAAATTTATCCAAAGTAAATTTTTATATCCTGATTCAAAAGAAGAATTTTATTTTGTCAAATTTAACTTATAAATGTGTCAAAACTAGATTTAATGTTGGTGCGCCATCAAAAGGCGGCAAAACTGCATTTTTTGATAAATACTTATTTTACCCAAAAAAATTATTTTGTTCTCTTACCATGTTCTAGAAAATGTGTAAGATGGATAGTAATGTTGTAAAATTTAAAATTCAGTTAATACTATTCATAACGGCTAGTTTATAATATTATAATAATATATTGTTGTTTAGTGGAACTCGGTATTGCGTACTACACACGCTATCGAGGAAGGTCGCGATTGCGTGTAGCGAAAGATTCGTTTGATGGTTTATATAACAAAAAAACAAAATATTTCTCATAAAAGTATCAGGTGTTACATTCTACCCCCCTTAAAATGAATGTCGCCCTCGAAATTTGTCACTTTGTAACAAACAGATGAGGATACTTCTCCCTCATCATATCCTCAAGCTCCCATGTAGCTTCTTCTAATTGGTGGTTCCTCCATAAAACTTTCACCAAGCGAGTGGTCTTGTTTCGTAGGACTTTTTTGCTATGATCCAAAATCTCTATTGGTTGTTCTTCATAAGAAAGATTTTTCTCCAGCGGTACAACTTCTGAGCTAAGTACATGTGAAGGATCTGGTATGTACTTTCTCAGGAGAGATACATGGAACACATCGTGAACTTCAGAGAGATTCGGTGGAAGCGCCAATCGGTAAGCTACCTTCCCAACACGATCCAGTATTTCGAAAGGACTGATATATCTAGGGCTCAACTTCCCCATCTTTCCAAATCTCATGACCCCCTTCCAGGGAGAAATTCGTAAGAACACTTTATCACCCACTTCAAACTCTAGATCTTTTCTTCGGTTGTCGGCATAACTTTTCTGTCGAATCTGAGCTGCTCTTATGTGTTGTTGAATAGATAGGACCTTTTCTGCCATATCATCAACAATATCAGGTCCTAATAGCTTTCTTTCCCCAACTTCATCCCAGCAAGTTGGAGTCCTGTATTACTTTCTATAGAGAGCTTCATAAGGAGCCATATGAATACTGGATTGAAAGCTATTATTATAATATAATTCCACCAAAGGTATGTGTTGATCCCAACCACCTTTGAAATCCATAGAGCAAGCTCTCAACATATCTTCTAGAGTTTGAATTGTTCTCTCAGACTGACCGTCTGTCTGAGGATGATAAGCAGTGCTGAAACTCAACTCTGTATCCAAAGTATGCTGAAGACTTCTCTAGAACTTTGAGGTAAACCTAGGATCCCGATCAGATATAATAGAAAGTGGTACTCCAAGCAATCTTACCACTTCCTTTACATATATCCTGGCAAGCTGATCCAGAGAGAAATCCTCTCTAATAGCGATGAAGTGTGAAGACTTTGTAAGACGATCAACTATGACCCAGATAGCATTATTGCCTTTGGGTGTTTTAGAAAGTCCTGTGACAAAGTCCATAGTGATGTTTTCCCATTTCCATTCGGGTATGGGTAATTTTTGTAACATCCCCTTAGACTTATATCTCTCAGCTTTAACTTGCTGAAAAACCAAGCATCGAGAGACATATTCAGCAACATCTCTTTTCATGCCATCCCACCAGAAGTACTCCTTCAGGTCCATATACATCTTCGTGTTTCCAGGATGAATAGAGAATGAAGAACTATGTGCCTCATCCAGCAGCTCCTTCTTTAATTCGGGGATGGGAGGAACACAAACCCGATTTCTGAACTTTATTATCCCATCACAATAAAGGTTGAATTCAGGAACATTTCTCACCTTCTTTTGTAACTCGACATCTTCTTTCTGTGCCTCTTTAATCTTCACATGTATAGATGGTTGAATATTAATTTGAGAAAGATACGATTTTAGACCTTCCATTATAATTCCAATATCCATCCTTTGTAAATCCATAAATATTGGATCTTTTGTGATCCTCATCATGGATAAACTGGCATGGTCTTGTCGTTTTAATGCATCTTCCACCTTGTTTTCTTTCTTGGGGTGGTAATGAATTGAGTAGTCGTAATCCTTAATCAACTTAAACAATCTTCTTTGGCGCATATTCAGCTCCTTTTGTGTGAAAATATACCTTAAACTTTTATGATCAGTATAAATATCACACCTTTCACCATAAAGGTTATGCCTCCAAATCTTTAATGCAAAGATTACCGCAGCTAACTCCAAATCATGAGTTGGGTAATTTTGCTCATTGATTTTCAACTGTCTTGAGGCATAATCTATCACCATATCATTTTACATAAGAACACACCCCAATCACTTCTTGGATGCATCACTATAGATCACAGACATTTCTCCACTACAAGGAAGTGTGAGCACAGGTTCACTGGATAACCTTCTTTTCAACTCCTTGAAATTCTCTTCACATTCCTCCGTCCAGACAAACTTAACTCCTTTCCGAGTCAACTTGGTGAGTGGATTAGATAATCATGAAAAATCATTCACAAAACATCGATAATATCCAGCCAAACCAAGAAAACTTTGGATCTCAGTTACTTTTGTTGGTCTTGACCATCATTCGATAACCTCTGTTTTTGTTGGATCCACCGATATCCCCTCTTTTGAGATTATGTGACCCAAAAATGAAACTCTTTGAAGCCAAAATTCACACTTGGTAAATTTGGCATAAAGCTTCTCCTTTCTCAGGGTCTTCAATATAATTCTCAAGTGATCTTCATGTTCTTCCTTTCTCTTTGAATATAAAAGAATATCGTCTATAAAGACTACCACAAACTGATCAAGATAGTCTCTAAAGACTCTATTCATCAGATCCATGAAGATAGAAGGGTCATTAGTAAGACCAAATGGCATCACTATAAATTCATAGTGTCCATACCTTGTACGGAAAGTCGCATTTGGTATATCCTCCCTTTTTACCCTTAATTGGTGATACCCTGAATGAAGATAAATCTTGGAAAAGTATTGAGATCCTCGTAGTTGGTCAAATAAGTCATCAATGCGTGGGAGATGATATTTATTCTTGATAGTGATCTTGTTAAGTTCTCGATAATCAATGTAGAGTCTCATTGATCCATCTTTCTTCTTAACAAACAGAACAGGTGATCCCCAAGGTGACGCACTAGGGCATATGAATCCTTTATCAAGATTCTCTTGGAGTTGCTTCTTCAATTCCTGCAACTCAATTGGGGCCATTCTATAAGGTGTCTTTGAAATAGGCAAAGCACCTGGTACGAGTTCTATTGAAAACTCAACTTCACGATTTGGTGGAAGACCCAGAAATTCCTCCGGAAAAACATCATCAAACTCCCATACAATGGGAATATTCTTAATTGTGAGTTTTTCACCAACCATTTGAGATAAATAACCTTCATTAAGTGGAATCAAGACCCATAAGATGGAAGAAATTTCCACTAGAATTTTATGTTCATCCTTGCATCGATAAACGATCATAGATTGATCTGGAATATGAAATGTGACTTCCCTTATTTGGAAATTGATATGACCTCCATATAAAGAAAGCCAATCCATGCCAAGAATCACATCAAATTCCACAATAGGAAGGATCACAAGATTTGCAGGAATCACTTTCCCATAAAATTCAATCGGAGAAGAATTATAAACTTTTGATGTGACTGTTGTGCCATTAGGGGTTGTCACAAATAACTCAACATCTAATTGTTGAGGTAATATGGTGATATCCTTAGAAAATTCTTCAGAAATAAAGGAGTGGGAAGATCCAGAATAAAATAAAAAAATTTCTACTTTAGAGTGGATGGTAAGTGTACCTTTCACCACATCGTTATCATACTCCACATCGCTGATAGAAATTGCATGTGACTTTCCTTTGTCTTTATCCTTAAGAGTTTGTTGACGTCGACCATCATCATCAACCCTTGGATTTGGTCATTGATTGGCATAATGCCCCATCTCCTTTCACTTGAAACATTGAAGTGTAGTAGGTTCATTCTCTGTGTCCCTTCATTTGTTTACATCATTAGACATCTTCTTCCCATCATTGCAGCATTCAAATGCCCGATGACCTTCTTTTCCACATTTGAAACATTTACTTGTCCCTTTAAGACAACTCCCTCCATGTTTCTTTCCACACTTTGAGAATAAGGGAAAGCTCATCTTCTTTTTAGTGTACTCTTTAGATTTTCCTTTGAATTCCATTTTCCTCTTCTTATCAACCCCATATGACTGATGGGTTACTCCAATCTCCATCTCGACTTTGAGAGCACATCGAACTATTTTCTCATAGCTATTGAAGTCCCTTGTGGCTAACGCCCTTCGAAGGCTTGGTTTAAAGCCACTAAAGAATCGATCGATCTTACTCTCAGGTTGTATAATAATACCAGAAGCGTACCTTGCAAGTCTTGTAAAATTTGTTTCATAGGTACCAACAGATTCATCATCCTTTTGCTTCAGTTCAAGAAACTCTTTCTCCATCTTTGTTCGGAGAATACGAGGGAAGTACTTATTGAAAAATAAGTTCTTGAACTCGTCCCATTCCATGGACTCAATTTCATCCCTTTGCCTCGTATTCTTAATAAGATTCCACCATTGATCAGCATCTCCTTCCAAACGATACACTTCTAGGATGACTTTATCATGTTTAGAACATTGAAGAATTGAAAATATCTTTTCAGTAGTACTAATCCATTGTTCAGCAACTAATAGATCATTAGACCTGCTGAAAGAAGGTGGATGCTGCCTCATAAAGGATTCAATATAATGTTTCTCCTTCCTTTGCTCATTTGGAAGTCCTGCATGATTCATAGCTTGAGAAAGTTGTGTGAGCATGGCTACAAGATTTTTCATTCCAGCTCCCATAACGTTTGGTTGCTCAAGGGGACAATCATTGCATTGCCCATCGTATTCCGCATTAACACGGTTCCTTCAGGTTCCATCCATTGACTAAAAACAAGAAGAATAGTGTGAGCAACAATAATTATAATAGGAAAACCACATAATCAAGAATAAAATTTCACACTTAAGGTCTTATCATAGGTTTTTCATGGCCATTTCTAAAACACTAAGATTGTGTTCTATGCTTAGACTTATCCTTAGGATTCTTACTAAGGCTTTCACATCCTAGTTTCCAAAGGTTGACTATACCTTTCCTCTGATACCAACTATAACGACCCATACTTTACATACATTGTTATTACTTCAAAATTGAAGCATACTTATTACAACATATAACAAAACCATGAAAGGACCGTATAGGTATAGTGTCTTTAGAAACTGGGAAACATAAACAACTGGTTCATAAAGCACCTACACTGTCTCCCATTTATTTCATCATATCTATAGTCCCTTTTGGAATATCTTACTTAATAAGCTTCTTCCTGACCAGGGGAACGAAAACATACAAAAGGGTGAGCTCAAATGCTCAGTAAGGGTAAACAAAAGACATATCAATCACCTAATATTCATAAGAACATAACATTTTTCAAATCTTAACCTGCAAAAGAGAGCATAATTTCATAACATGGGATAAATCATAGTAGTGAAATGAAATCCCAATAATCATAACTTAAAACATGAAACTTTTCGGCATACACACATAATCATAGATAATCATTTATTATTAGTCAAGACTCATTTCCAATACTATCTTAGTAGACAAAGTCCATTTCTGAACCGAGTTCACTCCTCGTTTCAGTCCTGTTTCCCTGAACTGGTATAACCTGCCGTTCCAGCCATGTCTATCTCATGAGATATAAAATCTTTACCCAATGCATTGGAGGGAGATATAGGTCCCACCCATCTCATAATGATACCATTCTTATGTGTGCCATAAAATCATAAACCATACATTATAGCATAACCCGTGTAATAAAAATGGGAATCTTAAACATCATGACATCATAAAACAATTCATATAAGATAAAGGAATTCATAAAAATATTTCCATCACAACCTAATCAATGTAACAATAGTGATAGAAATAGAACCCTATATTATCTTAGATGGAAAATAATTTTGATAAAACACTTGAACTCCATTCTTGAGGAAAATATCCTTTCTACTTCAAAAACATTTCCTTTCTTAACATGTCATATAATTTTTAACTAAAAGAAGTTGATTAAAAATAAACTTGACTTGTAAAGTAATATTCATGGAAATAATGTTCTAAAAATCCATTCATGCCGTATAAGTTAAAAAAAGACATTTTTCGCATACTTTTGTCGGAAAAGTCAAAAAGTACCTCGTATGAAAAACGACAAAAGATTCTTTTCATATATTTTACTAAAAACTCACCAAAGGGTAAATTGGATTTAAAAAATTGTAGGTGGATGGAAATAATATTACATATTGAGGAAACATGGATGTGGATGATAAAATACACCCCAGCAAATACCAAAGTATAAACAATCTCGGATAAAAATGAGATTGTGATATTTTCCCTTACCTTAGGTCGGATTTGCCTCGTAAGTGTCCGAACCTCCTGTATAATGATTTAAATAATGTTATTGACTTATTACAGAATCATAATTATTGTTATGATATCATATATGGTCATATTCTTAGCTTCTTAGTAGTAATATTTCATTGCTACTTGTTATTCGGGTGTTTATAAATTTTTGTTCTTATGCGTGTTTTGACGAATAAATTCTTATTCTTCTCTTTAGGTTATAGATACATCATTTCCAGAATGGTATTAATGTACTATATATCATATTTATTCATTAAATTCATTTATATAATTATTATACAATGAAGATCATGTATAAGGAATCGCATCACATCGTGGAGACGGTATTTCGTACGTACGCACGAGCGATGATATCATTCCCATGATCGTGGAATTGTATTGGAGTGTATATATACTAATTCAGAATCAATATCACTTTACAATAATCATATATAGTAATTATTTACACCATTATACCCATCCAAGTAAGGTGGTGGAGGAAAATAGATTACACCACGGCGTGGAGATGGTATTCCGTACGTACGCACGCGCGGTGATTTTGTTTTCCATAGGATAGATAGATGTTGAAATAGGGTTTCTTAATACTTATAATAACATATCAGTATATGAGTGATACTGATTTTATTACTTCATACTGAAACAACTAAATAAGAAAAAGTTGAAGAAGAAGGAATTTGGAAAGGATCGGTAATGGATATTAGCTCTTTTTGACGTGCCTCTTCTTAACCTCCTCCTAGGGCACTAGGGTTGGTCTTTGAAGAAGACCAGAACCTCTAGGATGATTCTAGGGAAGTGCGGAAGTGAAATGGTCAGGGTTTGACCGAGATTTAAGACTCAAATTGGTGTGAGGAGGAGAGGGAGGAGGTGCCCTTTTATAAGGGAGGAGAGGGGCACCTTTGGGAATATAAGAAATATTAGTTTATATTAAATCCCAACCCCACTTAAAAACTTCCAAAAGGATTAATATCCAAATATTAGATGAGATAGGGTTGTAATCTCATCAACCAATTAAATTTAGACATGTTAGGAGTTTATTTTAAACATTATCAACTTGATTTATCCTTATTTATCAATTTAATTTTATTTGTCGTAATAATATTCTAAATTTTAAATTATTATAAATAATTACATATGTGTTGTGAATTTTCCATAATTTGACACTTTATGACGTTATAGACCATATGAATTTTAATTTATAATTTTTTAAATATTTTTGTGATTTTTAAACAATTTTATAGTATGTTATTTTTATAAAATAACAAGTGTCAATTTTGACACTATTCATTTATTTGAATTTAAATAAAATATTTACAGAGGATATGTTCGAAATAAAATGTTTAATAGATAAATAAAATGTCATATGTATCTAGAAAATTAGTGGAGAACATTAAATAGTGCATATAATAATTATTTTAATATTTTTAGAACCATTTATTTGATATTTTAATTAATAAAATAATTTCAACATCACTATTGTGTCATATTTAATGATAATTATTTAATCCCTAAAAATTATAAATAAATTACTATGATGTATATAATTGTATTAGATTTCTAGAGACTATTCATGTTTGAAGTTTCATTAAGTTTATCACCAAATTAAAATTATTATACTTATAAGATTTAAGAAAGTGACATGTTGTCACATTCTTTGGTTTTAATAATAATTAAATTATTTTCGTGGACAAAAGTCTATTAAATGAATCTAATCCAATACTTAGGTGATATGGGTCAACTTTTAGTCATCCAATAGGATTTTGGCAGGTTTTAGGGTAATTTTATAATCTTATATTTACCCTTAATTACCTGATTTACCTTTAACTATGGTAAATAAAATTTACCGTAGTTACTATTCATAATGCCCAAAAATAAAAAGGAGCCTATTAACATAATTTGGACCCACTAATTCTGAATATTGAATCCATTTTTCAAAATTCAAAACATATAAGTTGCAGTAATTAATTTAAAATAAATCATGTTGTTAAGAAAACGGGTTTTAGAGGTTAAAACATTGCCAAAGATTGAAATGTTTTTACCTATGAATTCAAGGTGAAATTAAAGTTAATGACATACATTATATTAAATGGTTAAAATATATTCTATATATACTTTAAAACCATTCAATATTATAATTTAACCATATAAATTTCTCAATGAAAAAAGTTGTTTTTAATTAAAAATTAGTGTATTTTTACTATTCATCAAAATATGAAATTTATCAGAAAAATATCAAAAATTTATCCAAAGTAAATTTTTATATCCTGATTCAAAAGAATAATTTTATTTTTTAAAATTGAACTTATAAACGTGTCAAAAACTAGATTTAATTTGGGTGCGCCATCAAAAGGCGGCAAAACTGCATTTTCTTATAAATACTTATTTTACCCAAAAAAAATTATTTTGTTCTCTTACCATGTTCTAGAAAATGTGTAAGATGAATAATAATGTTTTAAAATTTAAAATTCAGTTAATACTATTCATAACGGCTAGTTTATAATATTATAATAATATATTGTTGTTTAGTGGAACTCGGTATTGCGTACACACACGCTATCGAGGAAGGTCGCGATTGCGTGTAGCGAAAGATTCCTTTGATGATTTATATAACTTAAAAACAAAATATTTCTCATAAAAGTATTAGGTGTTACACTATAGATGGTGTGGGCTACCACGGAGACGGTGCAGATCATCCAAGAGCGGATGAAGACTGCACAGAGTAGAAAGAAGTCACATACTGATAGGAGACGGAGACCTCTAGAGTTTGAGGATGGAGACCACGTCTTTCTACGGGTCTCACCTCGACAAGGTCTATGGATATTTGGATGAGGCGGAAATTTATCTCCGCGATTCATCGGACCTTTCCAGGTCCTCAGCAGAGTAGGTGAGGCGGCTTACCTGCTGGATCTTCCACCTCGGTTGCATCGGGTGCACAACGTCTTCCATGTATCTCAGATGAGGAGATACGTGCATGACCATTCCCACATCTTTGACCATGGAGATCTGGACATCGGCGATGGGATAACTTTTATGGAGGTTCTAGTGGAGATTGAGGATTGGTAGGAGTGGGTCCTATGTGGATGGTCAATACCTCTGGTGCGATTTCATTGGTAGCACGAGAACCTCCAGGAGAGCACATGGGAGCGGGAGGCTCAGATGCGGGCTCAGTACCCCCATTTGTTCCCTTAGTTTGAGTTGTAGCATATGCGGACGTAAATCCCTTAGATGGGGAGAACGTAAAGACCCGGAAATCCCATAGAATTTTTTTTAATACATGGGATTTTTACGAGACCGTGAAAATTTAAGGTGCCTGATTCCGAGGCCCGGTGTGCCCGGAATCAATTTCTGAAGTTTTTGTTAGGGTACGTTCAGTAAAAGTACGAGCGGGTTTTATTAACTTTTGAACTGGTGCTCGGAACTAAAATCTGAGGGCACTGTTGAACTCACAGGACCATTATTTTCTTAAATAGACATTCACCTAGATGGTAGATGGTAGAGAATAAAATTTAGTTTTTGGGTTTTCATAAAAAATAAACAAAAAATCAAGTGAGCTACACATTATTTTATTTCAGCTGTCATGTAAGTGTTTAGAGGTGGGACCCACTGTTAGTTGAAACCTACTCTTGGAAGTTGAAGTTGGGACCACCACACCTTAACCTCCCATTAGAGGTTATGGTGGTGGGGCCCGCCCAAAAATAACCTCTCGCGAGAGGTTACGGCGTGGGGACCACCCGAGACCTTGACCTCCCATTTGAATAATAGGGGTGGGGACCACCCGAACCCTATTAATGGGAGGAGGGTATAACCTCCCAACTCTCCCTCATTAATGAGGGAGAGCCTCTTGACCTCCTCTAATGAATTCGTGCCAACACACATGAATTAATAAGGTGGATCCTCTTAATTTAATTCTCCATTTTTCAATTTTTGACAACATCTAAAATAATAAGACATATAATATTATTTTGACTTGGCATTTCACACTTGGAGCATCTTTTGAGAAAAGATTTTGGGAGAATTAGAATTCTCCCAATAAAGAATGCTCCTCCCAATGAAGAACGAAGAACGCGTTCTTCCAATAAAGAATGCTGGCAACAATCCTTCTTCGACTTCTTCCCCGGACACATACTGACGTAGAGCATCTTCCACTGACGAAGCATCACGGGTTTGGGAGCATGTGGCAGATGCGACGAATGACGATTCCCTTCGTCTACCTTTCGTGACACCGTCAAGGAACATCGAACGACAAATAAAAGGTAGGGGGTTTACTTTGAGTATTATTCCTTTCCTTTTTCTCATATTCGTCTAAAAGGAATCGATGCGATGTATTGTAATCAATTGTTGTTCAACTTTCTATCTCTTGTTGAACCAATTGTTATCATCCCTAAACGTGGAGGGTGCGGGCAAAACTAACATGGCCTGACTCCGTCTTCCAATCTCTTTTTGAAGTTTCTTTCGCCATGGCGATGAAGTGGCAACAAGGCGACGAAGGCAATGACGATAAAGGTCGCACTACCCGCGGCCTCCATGAACTGTGTCTCCCCTGCGGCGCACCGGTGTTCTCAGTCGAACACCGCCGGCCCGCGCCGGCCCCAGCAACGCTGAACCGGCCACCCAGCCGCCTCTGGCCACCGGCACACCTACCCGTCGGCCTGCCCACCCGCTGCCCAATGCCCCGTCAGCCGGCCCACGCGCTCCCTGCATGCCCCACCGGCCTGCTTGCGCGCCCCACCGACATACCCACATGCTGCTCGGCGCCCAACCGGCCTACACACGTGATCCCTGCATGCCCCCACTATCCTGTCTGTTCCTGCCCTGGTTCCCTTTCGGCCTACCCCGCGCGGCCTGACCGCGCCCCACATGGCCTTTCCACGCCCCACGCGACCTCCTGGTGCCCTGCGCAGCCTCCCAGCACCCTGCCGACCTCCCGGCCTGAGCCGCTAAGTTGTGCCCCTCTCGGCGCTGGCCGAACTGGCCCTGGTCTCTGGACCGAGCCGCCTAGGGGGCGACCACTGGGCCAAACCACCCCCGCAGTCCGCTGGGCTGAGCCCAGCGGACCGGGCCGAACCTAGTGGGATGACCCGCCCAAAGGGCTGGGTCAGACCCAACAGGTCTGACCAGTTCAACCAAGACTGGGTCTACCCAGTCTAGGTTAGGTCGAGTCGGTCTGACCGGGTCGAACCGGGCCCAGGCCCATTAAAAATCCATTTACTTCTTTTGGCCATATCTTTGTTACCGGACGACCATTTGACGAACCGTCAGCAGTGCTGGTTTTCTTAGAACTCGACAGTCCCTTTGAGTATACCCCACTAGAGTTCAGAGTAATGTTGAGATACAGTCAGGTTGGATCGTACATGAATCCAACTGGTCCTCTGGGACTAAAAAGCTTATAACTCACAGACCGGGCGTCCGATTGACGCGCCTTCAGTTGTGTTGAGACCTCTATGACAAGACGGACCTTTGAGATACTTCTACATGGGACTTCGTGACTGTTGGAGTATCAACCTTCAAATCGTGGAGTGGATCCTCCTTAAGACGAGCGAGCAATGCGCATGGACCTAGTAGCTGGCTGAGATCTGATGACTGCTGACCGATTCGACTCGGAGTGGCTCGACAAATCCAGTGGGAAGCACCTTGTTGTCATGGAAGACCCGTGGTGGGGAGCACCTCTATGTGATGCGGCAGACCCATGGTACTTGACACGTGGATTTCCTCAGAAGGCCACGATGGGGATCTCCTCTATGTGACACGGCAGACCCATGGTGGGGAGCGCCTCTGTGTGACGTGGCAGACCCACGGTACTCGACAGGAGGAGTACCTCAGCAGTCCAAGGATAGTGGGAAGCACCTCTCGGTGACGTGGAAGGCCCACAGTACTCGATATAGGATAAGTACTCTAGCAGCCGAGGTTTCTACAGAGTGTCTAGGGATGCTACTTGATACTACCCCTAGAATCAAATCCTAGTTTGAGCTGAGTCAGTAACTTTGTGTTTTCCTCGTGATTGAGATACATTACATAGTATCTTAGGTATATGTATGGGAATATTACTAAGTGAGTTTATCTATTGATTTCATACTTTTTGATTTATCCTTGTTGGATTTGAGAGACCTTGAGGATCTCGGTGTCCCTACTGAGCATCGTTATACTCACCCCTGCACGGGCTATGCCCCCACCTCCTTGTGTTGGTTTCAGACGATGGACAGCGTTGAATGAGGACCAGAGTAGTAGGACTGGAAGGTAATCGGAGGTGGACCTTATGATGAGTCAGTACACGGAGGATAATGACGGACGTGGAGTGTTGTGGAGGCCATCTATACCTACCCTTCAGGTAGGAACCCTGGAGGACGACCCAATAGCTGCTTTAATTTTCTTCAGTTGTACTTGTTTTTCAGATGTACTTTTACTTTCCTGTTGGGATTGTATTTCTGGCACCATTTACTTTCCAGCACTTTTTTTGTATGCATCTTTACTTAGTGTTTACTTCCATCTCGTACTCTGTTGTGTTTGATTTTAGTTTATAAAGGCAATGCCTTCCCAGTTTTAGAGATTCATGCCTTTGGTGCTAGTCACCTACCCCTGGCCTATGGAAGGCGGGCTTGGGGTAGTCATGGAACAGGCCCTAGGGTATGGTTTGTGACATTAGGTTTTATTATAATTAATTAAAATTGAGATACATTATGCATTTTAAACCATTTTTTAGAAAAATGCATTTGTAATTTTAAAAAAACATATAATAAAATCTAGTATAAATATATAATTAATTGAATTAGATAAAATTAAATAATAATTCTGATACTTTCAAATATAATTAATATAATAATTAATTCAATTGTCAAAATAAATGAAAATTTTACGTAAAAACTATATTTTCACTATTCACCAAAAAATCAATATTTTCTAAAAAAACCAAATTATTACCCTAAGTTTATTTTGATATAAAGAGACAAAATATTGAGTTTAATTATATAGTTAATTTTATATATGTTCTAGAAAATAATTATAATGAATACATAGAAGACATTTTTAATGAAAATATATTTTAGAAAACAAAAAGTCATTACCAAAATTTGATTGAATAATTAATAATCATTTATTTATATATTTATGACATATATATCTCATAAATTTGATAGTACTAATAATATCATAAAATTTAATGTAAAGGCTAAAATGATCATATTTAAATAATCATTGTTTGTTTTAGGTTAAGTTTTTTGTATTCCATAGGCTATCAAACATAATTTTCAATTTTAAAAACTCAGGTCGTCACATTCTTCCCCCCTTTAATAAATTATTTCCTAGAAATTTAAAATTTAAATAAGTTCTACCTATTTTGATCTATATTTTAGAATAATGGTAAAATTTTAGGATGAGTATTTTAAAACTATTAAACACTTAAACAATAATCTAATTACATTAAAGTGATCGCTTATAAATTACATTTATCTCGGTAACTTATGAATTTCTAGGCTTCGATAAATGTTATCAATGATCTACTTCCTAACGTATCTTCTTATGGGATTTTTTGTTCCCTTAAAAATGGTTCATACTATGCTTATGAATCTATCAAAGCATATATGCCATTTTTGTTGATCCAAGAGTGCATCAAGGCCCGTTGTCGTGCACCATTTCCCGTTTGAGTCTAGCTAAAAGCGTTGTTTTCAGGTTTTCCCCTAGATACAAATCAGCCAAAGCCACCTCTACTTGTTCATATCCAGAAAGGGATTTATTTTAATGATAAAAAATGTAATATATAATCACCAAAATTTAGGGATTATTTTCTTATACTCAGACTTATCTCTAAGGCTTTCACAAGAGTTTTATAACCCTAATCCGAAAAATAACTATACCTATCCTCGGATACTAGCTATAACAACCCTACTCCTTATTAGATGCATAACTATGATTTATTACATAAAATTTCAGTTAATAAAACCAAGAAGATCATGAGGTCTAGTATATTTTGGGCTTAGAAACATTACATTACAACCTAAGACATAAAATACAACATCTTTATAGAAAACTCCATTTACAAGAACACAACATTATTTTGTACATAGCATTTCATGGGATAACCTGAGGACATAAATAAGAAAAGGGGGAGCTATAAAACCTAGTAAGGGAGTAAAAAAGGAATAACATGAAGATTAAAATACTTTATAGTAAATATTAATATCAATGTAGTATAAGAGATACATGAACATAAAGGCATGATATAGCATGATTATCATAACATGGAAATGTGGAAACAGCAAACAACATGATATTAGCATGATCCAAGGATCATTCTACAAGGAATTATCATGATTAAAACCTCATTAAACATGAACTATCATGATTAAACCCTCATTTCATATCGTGTATCAGGATACTAAACATTACGCAATGCATTAGAGCGCTATCATGGTACACCCTTCATAATAATTTCAATCTCATGCTTGTGTGTGCCACATTTGTCATATAACAAGGATTTATTCAACATCTTCATTTATTACATGATAAAATAATGTGGAATATGTATATGTAAGTACCATTAAATAAGTATATATGGATATATTTTAATACCCTTGATAGATAAATGGGTATGGTATTTACTACATGATTATTTTGGCTTGGAAAATCATTGTGTAATCTCGGAAGCATAACGATGTCAAAGAGAAATTCATAAATTGGGTTGATTAGAGAGAAAGGGGTATATAATCATTTATACATGAAGTAGATATTATGGGTATCATGTAACATAATATCCCGTCATATCAAATGGAATATAGATACATAATATAGAATAAATTCTAGAATGGAAATAAGAAGAGAGAAATACCTTGCAGAATTTCTCCATGGTAACGAGTATACAAAGAAGGAATTAATTAGAGTGAAATAGGTCTATCATAATTAAAAAATAATTATATAAGTATGTGGGAGGTTAAAAATCATACCACAACATTTTTAATTGATAATAAAAGGGTATAAAAACATAAAGAAACTTGGATAAAAATGATAAAGGAAGGAAAGTGAGGATCCCTTACTTGGAAGTGTGATCCCAAAGGCTTGAGATAGGCTTATTGGGAGATTGGGGACACCTTGGAAGGACTCTAGGGAGTATGGGTCAAAGGTTGGTCTAGCTCAAAATGGTTTCAGTGAATAATAATAGGATATTGGGTGGGTTTATATAGGAAAGAACATAGAATTCTTTATTATTTAGGTTTTGAATACTACACACTAAACTATTAAAAACCACAAATTATACCACGATATTTTCCCATGGTTTCTAGAAAATTGAATTGGTATACATTATTTTAAATTTCTAATGGCAGAAGATATCAAAATATTTCTCATTATTATGTGGAGGTCAGTCAAACATTCAATGAAATGATTTTAAAATCATAACATATATTATACATTTTGGAGGATTCACTAAGGCATTATAAAATTTGTAAAATAAATATAAAATCACATTATTTTAAATTTAAAACATACATATAATCTAATATACCTTTTATGGTATTTATTACATCACAAGTATGTCATTATGATGTCACGAAATGCACTATATATTTATATATTATTTCATTTTAACCCAAAAAATCGACCATCTCAGAAAAATACGAAAAATCATTTTTTGATAATTATGAAGTCTTGATTCCAAAAATAATATTCATTTTATCTAAATACTTTTCTAAATATGTTAATTTTCTCTTTTAAAATGAGAATTGACATTTATTGAAAATTAACAGGTTTTGACAAAAATAGTTTTTGAACCTTAATAAAAATAACATTTGACTTCATAAAATTATATAATAATTTATATTTAATAAGGTTAATTTAATAATAAATTTTTTAAAATATTATTTCTTTAAAAAATAGATTAATTAATCAAAATATATTTCTTAATTTAATTCTAATATTAACCAATAAATCTATTTGTGCTTTGTCGTATCAAAATATAATTTTTTAGAACTGATTACATGCCAAATTATAATGTTAAAAAAAATTATAAATAAATATATTACTAGTTTAAATGAAAATTTAATATAAATATTCATACTATTAGGGTTACTTTGATTATCTTTTTTTGTCAAATTACTTTTTTCCGTTAATTATCATATTTTCCTTTTATTGAGATAATTTATTATTACTACAGTTAATAATCATATTGATAAAATATAAAGTTGAAATTATTATCTAATATTTATTTTTAAGATTAAAAATAAGGAATAAATTAAATAAAATTCAAATTAATTTAATATAAAACTCTCAAGTGTTACAGAAAAAGGGTTTTCCAAAAAATACATTTTTATTGAAAATATGAGTTCACATAAACTATATAACTACTAATATTATTTTTATTATTTTTAATTAATATATAGACATATATAATATAAATATTTAATTTATTTCATTTATCATTGGGGTTTATATTGATTAATTAAAATAAAGATACATTATGCATTTTAAACAATTTTTCAGAAAAAATGCATTTGTAATCATAAAAATAAACTTAAAATAAAATCCAATAAAAATACATAATTAATTTAATTAGATAAAATTAAATATTAATTATGATACCTTGAAATTAAATTAATTTAATAATTCATTCATTTATCAAAATAAATGACAATTTTACGTAAAAACTATATTTTCACTATTCACAAAAAGAATATAATTGATGAAAATTAAAAAATTATTACCCTAAGTTAATTTTGATATATTGAGACCAAATATTATTTTTAATTATAAAATTAATTTTATATATTTTCTAGAAAATTGTTATAATGAATAAATAAAAATCATTTTTAATGAAAATATATTTTAAAAAACAAAAAGACATTACCAAAATTTGATTGAATAATTAATAATCATTTATTAATATATTTATTACATATGTATTCCATAAATTTGATATTGCTAATAATATATTAAATTTTAATTTAATGGTTTAAATTTTCATATTTAAATAATCAAAAAAAAATTAGGTCCAGTTTTGTGTATTTCATAGGCTATCAAACATAATTTTCTATTTTAAAAAATTGGCTTTTTACAGTATATATGATGACCAAATAATAAAGAGATTTATTATGGAACAATCAAAGAGGGGATTGGTTCCAATGTCACTTGGTTTACATCAATCTATGAAAATGTGTCCTTGAACACAATATGAGAAAGATAGAATGAGTGAGATCTCATATTCTTTGAAGATAGGATCAATCATGTATGTCATGATTTGTACAAGACTGGATGTTTAATATGCACTGAGTAAGATAGGTATATATTAATAAGATCCCAGATAATAGCGTTGGACTATTTTTAAATATATCCTTAATTATAAAAGAAGAACTAAGGATATGTTCCTGGTATATAGAGGAGATGAGGAGTTAATCATTAGAAGTCATACTAATGATAGTTTTTATACATATCATAATTATCTAATGTCGCAATCAATATATGTTTTTTGTCTCAATGGAGGAGGTGTGAGCTGGAGGAGTTTAAAAATGAAACTTTTCATTGATTCTACAATGGAGTACGTGTATATAGTGATTTTTCAATGTAGCCAAGGAAGATGTTTGGATTCAGACTATTGTCTATGAACATGATGTGGTACCTAAAAGAAAAGACCCTATCATATTTAATTATGATAATACTGGAGTGGTGGATCTTTCAAAAGATCCAACGTCACACCAATGGACAAAGAACATACTCCAGAAGTATCATTTCATAAGGGAATTCTATCAGAGGGGGTGATTTTGTATTAAAAAAAGTACCCATGGAAAATAATGTGGAAGACCCCTTGACAAAAGGCTTATCTTAGGAAAAGCATGAGTATCATGTGAGATCTAGTACACTAAACGTTTTTAGCAGTTTTTTTAGTGAATGTGAGAGTTTTTGGGAGTTGGTTCTCTAGAACCAACTGTTGGTCGGAGTGGATACTCAATAGGGGGTGAATTGAGTTCCAATTAAAAATTTCTATTAAAAATATTTCTATTAAAAATTCCCCTATTTAAAAACAAGTTAAACTGTAGTGAATTTATACAGATTGTAATAGTTCAATTAGTTTCTCAAAGATTGATTAGGTCTCAGTTAATTTAATCAGAAGATTAAATTAACTTTTGAAACTAACATATTGTTTCACAATAAGTATAAACACATGATAATTTAACTATCAAAGTAACTATAAAAAAATTGTATTTCAAAGTAATTAGCAGAGGAATATAAAATATATATATAATATACTTTAGATTTAAACTATGATGCACAACAGATATAACCAATAGGTTCAGTCTCAATCCAAGACTTAGTCCTCTCAAAAAATTTATATAAATTTGATCCACGCCCTGGATCGGGGTAAACAACAGTGAAAACATTGTCCAGGTACAAAGTCATCTACCACAGTTCTACGTGGGAAAACAAACAACAACTCACAGGTTGTCCAGGTCTTACTTGACCTCTAACACTATGCACATTGGGATACAAGAAAGTTATAGAAAGTCTGTGTGAGGATTTATAAATCCTTTAGTTTATCACAGGAGACAATGTGTGTAAGAAATATACAGAGTATACACACAGCTCTAAAAGTAAATAAAAGAATCACTAAGAGAATAGATAAGAGTTTAGAATGCTCTAGTGATGTGAAGTGAAACTCTGGACTATTTTGATTAATCAGAGACACTTTTGAGTCCTTCTCTGGTTTTTTTCTAAAAAACAGAGTGTCGTTTTCTTCCTTGGTTTTCAGGTTCAGCTTTATCAGCTTGAGTGCATGAAGAGTTCGTTGCAGTTCTTCACTCAAGATGCAGCTTGTGTTCTCCTCTAGAATGAATGGCTTCGTGTATGCCCAGTGCTCTTCTAGTATGAATGTAGATTTTTCATTTTGTGTGAATGCACCGCGTTTCAATGATATTCAGCCCTTTCCATTTACACCCTTCACGTGCCTTTTTTGGTTCATACTGTTCGGTCTTTGTCCTTCCTTTTATAGCTTTCAGCTCTGGAAAAAAGAATGATTACCTTTTTTAGGGGTACTAGGTAAAGTTCCCTAACATGCCAACAACTATCAATAAATAACATTAATTTCATTAAAATCATTAAATATAACCATTTCATTAATAAATAAATAATATTGAGAGTATAGAGTTCGACTGGTCTAGCTTTTGTCAGTAGCCTTCTATTGGTAGAAGTTGACTTTATGTAGCATTGTCCTTCTATCAGTAGCTCTTTGATCATGTATCGGTAGATCCTAATATCGGTAGTTGTTACTCTGTGTATCAGTAGCTCTATATACTGGTGACTTCATCTATCGGTAGACTTTGCTTCTATCTGTAGCTCATTTTGTATCAGTAGCTTCATAGTGGTAGACTTGTTCATATTGGCAGACTTACTATAATGATAACTCTAGTGTGACAGTAGCTTGATGTATCGGTGAGTATCTGTATCGGTAGCTTCGCTTTTATACTAGTGATATAAGTATCGGCAGACTTATTCATACTGGTAGACTTGTACTATCGGTAGATTTTTGTATCGGTGGACTTGATCAATCAGAGATATGTGCTTATCGGTGGACTTATACATATCGGTAGCTCTTCGTATCGGTGACCTTAGCTTATAAGTGACTATGTCTATCATTAGATTAAGTATCGGTAGATCTGTATCAGTAGCTATAAGAAAATTATTGACTTAATACTTATTTTTTTTATGCAAAACATATCTGATTGAGTTAGAATTAATTCAAAACTCATATAAACATATATAAACATTGATTAACATATTTCTAGGACTATTTTATTATTATTATCATCTTGATAATAGACTATCATAGATTGAAATAATTAATATATAGATAAACATTATTTGGGATTATCAAAGTACGTGAAAGCATAATTGGGATTATCAAAACAGGTGAGGTCAACAATCTCCCCCTTTTTTATAATCACAACTTATGATATTATAATCTCAAAATAATCAGTAATGTATCATGGTATATATCATTAAATTCAATTGTATTAGAGAAAACAATATAATATGTGACATATTCAATGTACTAGAGGTATAATTAAATGCAATGGTATCAAAGGTACTAAGCTTAGTATCTCTCCCTTAGATAATATGTCTCCCCCTTTCACATAAAAGTTAGTAAGCCCAGATATGTTTCCCTTATAATATTTCTCCCCTTTGTGATAATCAAAAAGTGGGAAACATCAAAGAGAAAAGGAACAAAATGGGAAATAAAAGAAAGCCATTTGTATTTCATGTTGCAAAAAGGTACAAGGAAATAAAACAAATACAAGGTATTCCAATCAAATAGCTTATCCACCTATTCAATCCACGTCCTCAATGTGAGATTTTCCCTTGGGATCAGAAAAGGATTCAGGTTGTGTGGATGCAGGTGAAGGCTTAGGAATTCCAGAAAAGATCATAGGAAGCTGAGCCACTTAAACTGTTCCTGGCCTGTACTGAGTAGTTCTTTGAGTGATCATAGGACCAAGGATTTTAATGGCTTGGGATGGAGTCATCTGAACAGGATAAGCAGTAGAGGCAGAGGTAGGTAAAGCTGGAGGTATAATCACTGGTCTAGCATCTACATGCAAGAAAGGCAACAAAAGATTTCTGAAATCCATAATTATTCCTCCTCCTATCTCTATAGCAGATATGAAATAATCCTTGTTCTCCATGAATTTGTCCAAGGCTAGATTCAGTTCTCTTAGCTTTCTGACTTTCTCTCTGAAGGCTTGATTAACCGGAGGTAACTTCAGGTTTTCTAATAGAAGTTTGAAGTGGTTATTGAGTTTATTTTTGCTATAAATCCTTTGAAAATAGTAGTCTACCTTTTCTTTCACTTCTTTCTAAGAGGCAGAATCATCTCTCATATAGTCCTAAACAATCTTCATTATCTCTCTAGCTGTATCTCTAGTAGAATTCACTACTTTTGTCAGATCTGATGAGCCCACAGAGCCACTGGTTTATGCTGAACCAAGCTCCTCCTTCATCACAACTCTAATTTGGTTTAGTTCTATTGAAGGTCTGGAGGCAAGAGAACCCACAAAGAAAGTTACTGTTTCCTTGATATTTTTTGTCAACCCACTGATAAGATTTTTGACTTGGGAATCCTGGGTGCTAAAATGATCTTTCATTGAGGTTTTAAATCATTCAAAGACTGATACCATCTAGCTCACAACACCATTGGCATAAGCTAAATATTTATCTACATGGGATTTAGAACCCATATAAGATTCTAAAGATATAACAGATTTCTTTAGAGCTTCAACATCCTCTTCCATTATAGAAAAATGATTCTGGAAATATGTAATTGCATCCACTATTTATGCCACAAAGGTGGAGACATTACAGCCGAGATAGAGTTCAAAAGGCTTTTCCAAATTTCTCATCTCTTCAACAAAGCAGTGCTTTAACTCGGCAACAAAGGCACTAAAAGACTCTTTCAGCTCATTATTTAAGGATTCCATATCACCCCTGGTGATCATATCAACAGTTTCAACCACAACAAGTGCTCTTCTAGATACTATACTGGTCACTGATTCATTCATAATCGATTGAATTGATGAAACCAGTGAAGCTTCCATTTTCCTTATTTCTTCCACAAAACTGATTTTGAGATCAGACTTGAGCTTGTCCAGATCATGCATTCTGACCACATCTTCAGATAACAACTCAGTCTGAATATCAAAATTGATGTTTGTTCTATTGAGGGATACCTCATTATCAGAATCGGGATAGTCCAATCCACAAACCACAAAACCTGGGTCTTCTGCTCAATCCTCAATTTTAACAGCCACTAACACACAGCCAAACTTGGTTTTATTCTCCCCCTAAACTGGTACATTTTCGTGTACAACAACATCATTCTCAGCAGGTCATTCTTCCTCATAGGAATCTTCTACAATCAACTCCATCTCTACAACAGTAAGAGGTTCCTCAGGAATAGGTAAAGGTCCTTACATCTCACCCACTACATATTTAACAAGCACAACTAAGATTCCAATCAATGGACTCATACTTAAGCAAGCAGAATCATAGGATTCAGATTCATTCTCCCTTTCTTCTTCATTCTCAGGGAATGGTTGGTCTTCCTCATTAGCAAGAGTTTCTTCTTCTAAAAAAGTTCTCTTTCTTGAAGATACAATTTTAGCAACAGGACATGGAGGCATGTTCGGATCCCTTCCACCAGCCATAGAAGTCTCTTATTCATCACTCTCATCACTATACTCAGGTTCTTCTTCATCAGGTCCTAGACCTGGATCCCTTACATCTTTATGCCTTGAAGGATGATCCACAGGATTGAACTTATCATAAACCTTCTTGTCATCATTAACCCACTCTCTTCTCCATGGATTCCAGTTTATCTTCATGTATTTGAAAACTGTGTTTGTGATACAAAAACTATTCCTTAATATCACTGTCTTATCTTGAGACTCAGCTACTCCTTTCACTTTGATCATTACTGAGATCAACTTGGTAAAGAATAGGGCATTGGCTATTGATTTTTTCCTGGTCATGTCCTCCATTTGAAAAATTATAAATCTGCACAGATTCACTTTCACACAATGTATCAAGAGATGTAACAGATAGATATCCTGATATCTTAAATTCACAAAGTCCCCTCTCCTTGGAATTAAAACATGCTGAACAAACATGAACAACAATATGTTCTCTCCATCCATTTCAGCAGCCACCACCTGTCTTTGCTTTCCACTGCCCGTGAGATCCTATAAGGTAGTCTCATAGTCAAATATATCACTTGGAGGTGGTATTGTCTTCAATGTGTAACCACAAACTCCTTTATTTGGTACTCTCAGATACTCAGCCCACTCAACAGATGAAAAAGACATTTCATGTCCATTCACAAAAGAAATCACTCCGTTCTCATCTTCTAATTTCTCAAAACTCACAAACTCATAAAAATGTTTCACTAGATTCGGATAGTAGGGGACATTATTATTTGAGAAGAATTCTACACACTTCTTATCTTCCAGCACCTCGAGAACTAGCGAGCTACTAGAAATCAGCCATTCCGCGCAGAGCTCTTTCTTGATTACAGTAGCTCTATTTTGTAAATGTGGGTTTACTGGTCACCTCCATGATCTTGTTCTGCTAATACTACCACTTTCTTCTGGCTCTGACTTCTACTTCTTCGCATTTGGCTCATCAATGTCATATCTGATAGTAGGGAGTTTGGTTTTTTCCATCTCTGGTTCGAGGAACATAGGGTTTTTGAGAGGTTCGGGAGCTAAGGCTTGGGGGTAAAGGGTTTGAGGCTCGGGGGATTGATAAGTAACTAGGAATTTGTTTTATAATTTAGGAATCAATAAATAACTAAAATAAAATGAAGTAAAAATGATGCAAATTCTGGTGGCAGACAGAATTTTAAAACAGCACGTACTCATC
Organism: Viscum album; assembly: GCA_963277665.1. Classification (NCBI taxonomy): domain Eukaryota; kingdom Viridiplantae; phylum Streptophyta; class Magnoliopsida; order Santalales; family Viscaceae; genus Viscum; species Viscum album. The sequence goes on along the minus strand of OY728143.1, from coordinate 2,075,321,706 downwards.
AGTAGGGTTTATCGGTGAGAATTCCTATCAGTGAGGTCCATCGGTGAGGTTTTACATCTGTAAGGTTTTCAAATTGGTGAGTTACATCGGTGAGGTTTTCACATCTGTGAGGTTTCCACATCAGTGAGATACATCGGTGAGTTTTTCACATCGGTGAGGTTTCCACATCAGTGAGGTTTCCACATCGGTGAGGTACATTGGTGAGGTTTTCACATCGGTGAGGTTTCCACATCGGTGAGGTACATTGGTGAGGTATCTACCGATCAAGGTTAATCATTCCTAACTCATGTCTAATGTAACTTAACCTATCCGATCTTAAAGTTTTGGTGAAAATGTCAGCTAATTGATGTTCAATAACTATAAATTCAAGAGTAATATCACTTTTTTGGTAATGATATCTCCAAAAGTGGTGTCTTACATCAATGTGTTTGGTCCTAGAGTGAGATACAGGATTCTTTGAAATGTTTATTGCACTAGTATGATCACAGTTAATTGAAACATGCTTCAAATCATATCCATAGTCCAAAAGAGTGTGTTTCATCCACAGAATTTGTGCACAGCAACTACCAGCAGCTATATACTCTGCTTCAACAGTAGACAAAGCTACAGAATTGTACTTTTTAACTACACCAAGATACTAAGGACTTACCTATAAAATGACATGTTTGAGATGTGATTTTTTTATCCAAATTGAAACCAGAAAAGTCAGCATCTGAATAACTCATTAATTCAAAAGATTTTCCTTTTGGGTAAAACAAACCTAAATTTACAGTGTGTTTAAGATACTTAAAAATTCTTTTAACAGAAATTAAATGAGATTCTTTTGGATTAGCTTGAAATCTTGCACACATACAAGCACTAAACATAATATCTGGTAAACTAGCAGAAAGGTAAAGTAAGCTTCCAATCATACCTCTGTAATTGGTTTGATCCACTGGTTTCCCAGTTTCATCTGCATCCAATTTACAGACATTACTCATATGATTATCACTTTCCTTAATACTATCCAAACCAAAAAGTTTTAAAATATCCTTTGTATATTAACTTTGATTCAAAATAATACCATTTTCATTTTGAAAAAATTCAAATCCAAGAAAATAGTTGAGTTCTCCCATTAAACTCATTTCAAATTCATTTTGTACACTCTTTGAAAAATCAGTACATAAAGAAAGTTTAGAAGATCCAAAAATAATGTCATCAATATAGATTTGTACTATTAAAACATCTTTAGAAATTATTTCAATAAAAAGAGTTGGATCAACAATCCATTTAGAAAAATCTTTTGAAATAATAAAATTGCTAAGTCTATCATACCAAGCTCTTGAATCTTGTTTCAAACCATATAAAGATTTGGATAGCTTGAAAACTTGATTTAGAAAATGAGGATTAGTAAAACTATGTGGTTGTTCAACAAAAAAAATCTTTATATATAAAACCATTTAGAAAATAACTTTTGACATCCATTTGATATAACTTGAAATTCAGATGAGCAGCATGGGAAAGTAGAATCCTAATGGATTCTAATCTAGCTACGGGTGCAAAGGATTCCTCATAGTCTATACCTTCCTCTTGCCTATATCTTTGTGCAACTAATCTAGCCTTATTTCTAACTATGTTTCCAGATTCATCAACTTTGTTTCTAAAAACCCATTTAGTACATATTGTCAAAGTGTCCTTGGGTATGTCAACTAATTCCCAGACTTTGTTTCCTTCAAATTGATTTAACTCTTCTTGCATAGCCATTACCCAAAATTCAACATTGATTTCATCATTGACATTTTTAGGTTCTAGATATGAAATAAAGTCTTGATGTTCATCCTGGTTTCTTTGAGAAGCTCTAGTATGTGTCCCTCTATCAAGATTACCTACAACAGCATCCAAAGGATGATTCTTTAGAATCATAGTTGATCTAGTAAAGGTAGGACTATAAATTTTATGATCTTATATATGTTCGGGTTCTATAGAAGTAGATTCTGGAATATATCTAGAACTGGATGTTTTTACAGCAGGTTCTTTAGTTTTATCATTAAGGTCCAGAACAGTCAAATCTTCTTAAAATATTTTCAAGAGAAGGCTTAGGTTCATATGGATCGGTTTCATCAAACTTGATGTGAATAGATTCCTTCACACATTTGGTTCTTTTGTTAAAGACTCTATAGTATTTTCTAGTTAAATAATAACCAAGAACAATTCCTTCATCACTTTTTGAAGAAAACTTGTCAAGATTATCCTTGGTATTGAGGATAAAGACTTTTCAGCCAAAAACTCTGAAGTAACTAACTTTGGGTTTTCTATTATTCAACAACTCATAAGGGGTATTCTTAAGAACATGTCTAATAAAGACTCTATTGATAATATAATAAGTTGTATTCATAGCTTCAGCCCAAAAATAAATACGTAGGTCATACTCATTAACCATAGTTCTTTCCATTTCTTGCAGGGTTCGATTTCTTCTTTATACTACACCATTATGATGAGGTGTTATGGGGGCAGAAAAGTTATGAATATAGCCATTATGTGAGGAGTAATATTCAAACTCATGATTTTTAAACTCACAACCATGATCACTTCTTAGGGTTTTAATCTTAATTTCACTAAGGTTCTCTACAGACTTGGAGTATTTTACAAAATAAGAACAAGCTTCACTTTTGTGAGCTAAGAAGTATACCCAAGTATATCTAGAAAATTCATCTACTAAGACATAGAAATAGTTCTTCCCATTTAAGATAGAAACTCTAGAAGGTCCAAACAAATCCATGTGAACCAACTTGAGAGGTTGAGAAGTTGAAACTTATTTCTTTGATTTAAAAGAAACATTATGTTGCTTTCCATTTTGACAGGGATTACAAACTTTGTCTAATGGGAAGTAAAGTTTGGGTAGGTCTCTAACTAACTTCTTCTTAGTCAATTTTATATGTGAATAAATGTTTCAATGTTCTAGTATTCTGTTCCAAATCCAGGATTCTTTATGAAAATCATTTAAACAAGTAACATTTTGTGTGGCCAAGAAATTCAAATCAACAACATAAACATTTTCATTTCTCAAGGCAGAAAATACTAAAGCATTTTAGGAGTTAAAAACATTAAAAGAATAATTTTCAAACTTAAAATTGAAACCATCACCATATAACTGAGAAATAATTAACAGATTATATTTAATTCCATCAACAAATAAAACTTTAGAAATTAAAATTGAATTAATGTTAACAATCTGGCCTAGGCCAATGACTTTTCCTTTATAATTATCACCAAATGTGACATAGCCTCCATCAATATTTATTAAGCTTTTAAAGAATTAATAGTATCCAGAAATGTGCCTTGAACATCCACTGTTCAAGTACCATATCTTCTTGTGAGAAATATTCAAGAAGGTCTCCTATAAAACAGGTTTAGATTGAAAATTATTTTGGTACCCAGGTCTTCTTTGGTCTAGACAGGTTAGCAAGTATTGTTTTCGGTACCCAGATTTGTCTTATGGGTCTCATATAATTCATAGAAGCAATTGATTTTGAAATATAAACTTTTTTTGATCTATAACTATGTGAATAACTAGTTGAGCCATATGAATTTCCAGAACTAGAACTAGCAGAATTTTGTCCAGATTTAGGAATAAATCTATTTTTGATAAATTTTCTTTGTCCAAGTTAGTATCCCAAACCACTAGTGTGCTTTGCTGCCACTTGTTTACCAAGAATTTGAGTTAGATTGTACTTTCCATTTTTGAACTTTTCTAAGTCCTTCCTTAATTGCTCATTAGACAATTTCAGATCAGTATTTTTCTTAAGCAATTGAGCACTGTTTTCCTTTTCAATCTCAAGGGTAGATTTAACAGTGCTAGATAAATCATGTTGTTTCGTTAAGGATCTATACTTGTCCTTAAGTTCATTACAGGTTTCTTCTAGAATATTACAGTATTCAAATAACTCTTCACTGGACATGTTTTAAAATTTTGAATCAGAATCAGAATCAACTCGAGAATAGTATGAATTTAAAACAGGAGGGTCCAGTGTTACCTCAGATGTGTTTGTCATAAAACACATGTTAGATTTATTAGAATCTTTATCCTTAGCAGAATTAGAATCACTTGAAGTGTCTTCTGAAGCATTCCAAGTTTCTTTCATTGCTTTCTTATACTTTATGTCCTTATAGTCATGTTTCTTCTTCAACTTCAGTTTTCGACAGTCAGCTTTAATGTGACCTTTTATCTTGTATTCCTAGAAGATAACTTCATCACTCTTATTAGCTTTCTTTAGATCCTTCTTCCAATGACCTTTGTTGTCATATTTACCATTGTAGTTTAATTTTAATGTGAATTTCTTCTCTCTGTAGAAATTCTTAAATATTCTGGCTATTTGCGCCATCTCAGCATCACTATCAGATGCACTCTCATCACTGCTTGAACTATCACTTTCACTTTGAATTTTTCCTCTGTCTTTTCTCTTTGAGGTAGTAGACTTAAATTCCACTGACTTCCTTTTAGTTTCATCTTCTTCTTCTTTATTCACCTTGAGTTCTTCCTCATACATCATAAGATTACCTATTAATTCTTTAACAGGTAGTTTGCTGATGTCGCCCAATTCTCTAATGGAAATAGATGTGCCTCTCCATCTTTCTGGATGACATATTAATATCCTCATAATTTGTTATTTTGTTGGAACAGCCTTTTCAAGTGAGCTCATAGTGTTCAAAATCTCAATGAACCTGAGATACATTTCAGAAATAGGCTCATCAGGCTTCATTTTAAAGTTATCATATTTAATAATATAGGTATTCAACCGCATTTCTTTAACATTGGTTGTTCCCTCATGGGAAATAGCCAAAGTGTCCCAGATTTCATAAACAGTTTCTCAAGAAGGTATTCTGTTAAACTCTTCATCTCCTAGAGCACAATACAGGGCATTCATAGCTTTATAGTTATTATGGTAAGCTGTTTTAGTAGGTTCATCCCAAGTAGTTCTTTTAGATTCTGGAATTTTATATTAAGTCTCTATTGCAGTCCAGATATCAAATCTCATACTCTCAAAATAAGTTTTCATTTTAAGCTTCCACTGGGCATAGAATGTACCATAAAAGAAAGGTGGTCAGTTGGTAGCAGCACCTTCAAATCTATTGTCCATAACTAGATTTTAGAAAATATATTTAAAGAGATAAAATTTAGAACTAATATAAATTTATGATCTTTAAATATTCAACTAAAATCACAGTTGAAAACCATCGTATTTTGAAATCTTGTATTAATAAAACAATCCTCTGATACCAAATGTTGGTCGGAGTGGATACTCAAGAGGTTAAATCTCAAGAGGAGACTTATTCCTCTCAAAAAAATTATATAAATTTAATCCACACCCTGGATCGGGGTAAACAACAGTGAAAACATTGTCCAGGTACAAAGACCTCTACCACAGTTCTACGGGTGGAAAAAAACAACAGCTCAGAGGTTGTCCAGGTCTTACTTGACCTCTAACACTATGCACAGTGGGATACAAGGGATTTATAGAAATTCTGTGTGAGGATTTATAAACCTCCAGTTTAGCTCAGGAGAAAATTTTTGTAAGAAATATACAGAGTATACACATAGCTCTAAATGTAAATAAAAGAATCACTAAGAGAGTAGATAAGAGTTTAGAATGCTCTAGTGATGTGAAGTGTAGATCTGGACTCTTTTGATTAATCAGAGATGCTTCTGAGTACTTCTATGGTTTTTGTCTCAAAAACAGAGTGTTGTTTTCTTCCTTGGTTTTCAGGTTCAGCTTTATCATCTTGAGTGCACGAAGATTTCGTTGCAGTTCTTCACTCAATATGCAGCTTCTGTTCTCCTCTAGAATGAATGGCTTCGTGTATGCCCAGTGCTCTTCCAGTATGAATATAGCTTTTTAATTTTGTGTGAATTCACCATGTTTCAATTCTGATCATCCCTTTCCATTTACACCCTTCACATTCCTTTTTTGGTTCATACTGTTCGGTCTTTGTCCTTCCTTTTATAGCTTTCAACTCCAGAAAAAATAATGATTACCTTTTTCATGGGTACTAGGTATGGTTCCCTAACATTCCAAAAACTATCATTAAATAACATTAATTTCATTAAAATCATCAAATATAAATGTTTCTTTAATAAATAAATAATATTGAGGGTATAGAGTTTGACTGATCAAGCTTTTGTCAGTAGCCTTCTGTTGGTAGCAGTTGACTTTATGTAGTAGTGACCTTCTATCTGTAGCTCTTTGATAATTTATCGCTAGATCCTAGTATCAGTAGTTGTTACTCTGTGTATAAGTAGCTCTATATACCGGTGAATTCATCTATTAGTAGACTTTTCTTCTATCGGTAGCTCGTTTTGTATCAGTAGCTTCATAGCGGTAGACTTGTTCATATCGGCAGACTTACTCTATCGATAACTCTGGTGTAACAGTAGCTTGATGTATCGGTGACATTCTGTATCGGTAGCTTCGCTTCTGTACCAGTGATATAAGTATCGGTAGAGTTATTCATACCGGTATACTTATTCTATCGGTATCTTTCTGTATCGGTGGACTTGATCTATCAGAGATATGTGCTTACCGGTGGACTTAAACATATCAGTAGCTCTGTGTATCGGTGAACTTAGATTATCGGTGACTATGTCTACCAGTAAACTAAGTACCGGTAGATCTGTATCAGTAGCTATAAGCAAATTAGTGACTTAATACTTATCTGTTTTATGCAAAACATATCCGATTGAGTTAGAATAAATTCAAAACTCATATAAACATAGATTAACATTGATTAACATATTTCAAGGACTATTTTAATATTATTATCATCTTGATAATAGACTGTCATAGATTGAAAGAATTAATATATAGATAAACTTTATTTGGGATTATCAAATTATGTGAAAGCATAATTGGGATTATCAAACCAGGTGAGGTCAACACCAACATATGTGTACATTATGATAACTTTTATTGATGGTTTGGAATATTAATAAGATACTTATAACATCATGATTTTTTTCTGGATGAGATAGTATACGATGATGTCCTAAAGAGTATATATCACACTAAAAGGTCATAGTAGTTCCACACTATGATGAGAACCCTGAAGTACGATGACATTGTTCTATGAATAAAATTTCTATATTTAGATGGTATCATTTCAGGGACACAAATGATATAGGTTACTAGGGGTAGAGACTCGTAGGACATTGTGGAACCTTCTCACAATTTATTCCCTTGGTAATATCTAGTAGGAAATTATGAGAACAAGACCCATCATTAAGAAATACTCATTTATATGTGTTATTTGATGTTCCAATCTACAAATGTGTGTATTGTTCCATAGACATTAAGATTATTATTAATGAGTATTATGAGTCTCACACTTTTATGTATTGATGAAAACCATAATGACAAAATTTTTAGATGAAGTAGGATATGTTGGGTGTGTCAAGATTAATATTTCATTAATTAATATTTTGAGAAAGGATTTGTACCTTATGATTTTTAGTGGAAGTTGATATCTCAATCCCTTTGATGGAAAAAATATAGCCTAAATAAATCTATGTCCATGGTTTTATTTAGTAACGTTCATTTTTCGAGAATTCAAAGAAATAGAAATTGGTCACATTGGTTAATGGCACAAGAATGCGACCTTCTTGATTATAGATATCGAGATAAAGGAATTATATTACATAGTAAGTGTCTGTATGAGGTGACATGTCATTGTGGAAATAACTTCATTCCCTATCGGTGCTTGGCATGTTGCTAGATGCTAACCTAGGACATTAGGCTACTTTTCCTAATAACACTGAGAAAGTGGCCAAGAGTTTCACACACTAAGTGTTCTAGAATCTCAGTTAAATAATATATTATTATTTATTATTTAATCTGTTGAAAAAATATTATTGGCATACATGGTTTAATAATTATTCATGTATGCTTGACCACCTATTAATATTTATTTACTATTTAGTGAATATAATATTTATTTTCTATCTGGTGAATAATGTAGTGATATTTATTTCATAAATAAATATACATTATTAAAGGCCTCATAAATACTATAGAGGAATGGAAAACCGAGTATAGTGGTCTGCTGAGAAATAATAAATAATAAATAATATTAAAATTAAATAATATTTATTTTTAATTCTCATGTAAAGAGAATGTCGATAAATGATAATATTATTATTATTATTTGATATGGGGGTTTTCTATGATTAAATAAATAATTAATGGTTCTTGAGAAATTATATTATTTTAACCCTAGTAATATAAATACACAATTTTTTTATTTTCTCTAGAGAGACAATTAATTTTGTCTGGTTATACACAATAGATTTGGAGAATCCTCTCAATAGTAGAGGTCTCCAATCTCCAATAACACTTACAAGAATCAAGAGAAACCCACTTCCATCATATCAAAGATAACACTATATAAACGGTTCTCAAAGATATCAAAGGCGGATGATGCACGCATAAATATCTGTCAGGCTAATACCCATAGATTCAATCAACGATGTCTGGAAATTCATGGAACACATGTGGATAACATCTAGAGAAAATATGCACTTGGTTTCTATAAATAAATGACAATGGACCACATATCTATCACCAGATTCATAAATGAAGAAAGAATTCCTCAAAAGAAATTATTTATTTAATTAAATTAAGTATAAATAATATGTGACAGTCCTCTCTCTGGTTCTGATATAATTATCCATTATCTATTTCATTGATTCAATTCCATGGATCATGACATCCATAACTGTATAAATCTCGGATTGATCATCGATTGTGGAAAAAACCAAAGTTGGGAAGCACCCATCACAAGCTTCTAGTGCACCTAGAATTGAGAAAGGAATCACAAGGTAAGCGTTTCTAACTCAATTTAATCTCATTGAGGTAGATTGTAATGATATGTATCTAGTTTCTTTTATATAGAGTATATAATTTCTCTATAACATTTAATAACCAAAATATTTCATTATTAATTATATTTTGTTTTTAAATTTGAATTATTTATTCTAAGGGTATTTGAACATGAAATTATAAAGTGGTAAAGAAATTTCATAACGCAATTCCTTTTCATTATGTTATATTACATCCTTTTTTCATTAATATTCTATGATTATGTGTATAATTAATTTGGAATAAATAAAAATTTATTTACACTTGTTTTATGTGGCTTTATAGTTGATACACATAATTGATTCATTAATTAATTATCACTTAAATATTATGATCTCTTTAAGGGTTTATTTCTGAATATCATTCTAATCGACATTATTTATTCTTAAAATTTCATTAAAGAAAATTGTACGATAATTTTTTAATAAAACCTTTAATTTTATTCTAATATTGTTATTTATTATCATTTACATGTTATAGTACCATTTTTTCACTCTTTGGTACTAAATATTATAGAAGAACTATTTTAATAAAATCTGACATTATTTCACTCTTCGATAAGAAATAAAGTTTTTCACTAAACCATTATTTCTAAAATGTTTTCTTTAAACTTCTTAAAAATATTTACTAAAAGATATTTTTACCCATTTTTCCTTTTTACAGAAAAACATTCAAATGAATCTCCTTGTTTCTTTCTGAACATGGAATTTTTTAACATTTTTACCATGGTAAAGGAATGTTCTTTGTGACATGTACTAAATTACCTGCTGACATAAACATCATTTCTTTGAAGCATCTTATTCAATTTTATGTATCTATTTTAGAAAATGTTTTAAAAGTAATTTTCAAATAATTTTTTTTTTCAATTTTTTTCAAAATATAAAAGAAGTTTTCATCAATAAGGATTTTAAAGGCCTTTATTTTTAAATCATCAATGAAAATAATCCTTATTATTACTCCAAAGGGTATACATCATATTGATACCATGATTATTCTTCCTCTCGATGTCTTATGATTATTTTACCAAGATAGTATTGGCATCAACTTCATTGAATCATTTTTCTAGTCATTAGCTTCTCCTTGAGTTATTCACTTTCTTGTGAAAGTTGAACATTAAATTTTATATAAATATCCACATTATTTATCATGGATATGGTTATTTCATAACTTTTATACCATTTTAACATATAATGTTTAAATTAATAATTATTTGATTATCTAAGGATATATTGATAAATCAGTATACTTTACTCAATACAGATATTTGATAAGGCATATTTTCTATGACTTAAATCGATTATTAAAAATATGAGAAATTCTTTGGGCATGCAAGGCGTAGGCTAGGGATTAGTTAATGCAAGCCCCTTGATGCATTCGTAGTCTCATGGGATGTATCAGTTGGATAGTCTCATATAATGGGTTTTCATCTAGTATGATTTTGACTATATTGATGGTATGTATTGATGGTATGTATTGATGGTATGTATTGATGGTAAAGGTATCACATTCTTAGAAAACATGAATTCTTATAATTAAGGATTGACTTCATTCAGTATTAAATTATTAATATCCAAAATATTTTCACTATGATAAAATCTATGGATTCATTTCATTATTAGTTTATTAATTAAATGGAATGTTTTTTTTCATTATTTACCTTTCCATATTTATTATTTCTTATCTTATAATTATTATTTTGTTATATTAATGGATTAGGTTTTAAGTTATTTATCTTTCCATATTATTTATGCACTTCCTTATCAGTTTATTGATTAAATGGAATGTATTCTTGGTTATTTACCTTTACAAATTGATTATGATCATTGATTGCTTATTGCTTCCATTAAATTTAACCCTTACTAAGAATTTGATCTCAGCCTTGTTTTTTTCCTTTCAATAAGAATTCAAAAAATATTACTATATCGGATATGAAGGATATTATAGAAGGAAAAACCCTATTTTCAAAAAAAATGTTTTAATTTGTGTATTAAGGTGTAATGTAAATCTCTTGTATGTATCTAGTATAAAATGAACGATAAACAAATTTATCCTTCAGGATATGATTTCCTTATATTTATTCCAATTTAATGGTAGTAGGCACCAGTTATAGGATTTTGGGTCAGGGTTTCTCTAGTTGGTAATAGAAAATGTTTAGTAGAAACCATAAGAAGTATATTTAGAGAAAAAAATAGTGAACATAACCATATGATCACATTTTAGTATACCTATATAAGAAAATTCTAATGTTTTGGAAAGGTAGATATTGTGTGGCTCTTATTAGAAATGCATTCATGTCAAGATACTAAAAGTGGGTGTTGTTCTAGAATAGGTGTACTAAGATGTAATAACTCTGAAAAGGTCACATATATCTTAACTTCATCATAACCTACTACATGAGAAAGGGCCTTATTGCACTAATGGTTTGTCACATATAGGGGATATTCTTAGGATAATTCACATTTTTATTACAAACCATTATTAAAGATTTTAATATATGATGATAATGAATAACCAAGGTTAAACCTAGGTTGTTTTATTGAAAATAATATTTCATGATTTAGATATTCTATAAATGATTATACAGATTTCTCACTATGATTACTACTACCCACACTATGCTTTATGGTTTTACTCAATGTCTAGAACCCGAAAGAATCATCTTAACATTGAAAATTAAGGGAAAAAGTGGTGACATGAGTAACCTAATGTGATATTGATTAGAGTGAAACATATTTTTTATGCATAGTCAGTTTTCCTGAATTATTATTAACAATTTATACCTTAACCAAATTCTAAATTCACCATATAAGAGAACGGTGGTGTTTTCGTAGAGCTCAAGTGGTGGAGACCATGAAGAAAATAGGGTTTAGTTTCCAACATGAAATAAATATAGAAGGAGACACCTAGGAAAGTGTCTTAATAGAACGTGGAAATTTTTTATTTGAGGATAATGGTCTGAAAGAATGGCACATAGTCATCCATTTCACTAACTGTAATGATGATATTTTCATATAGAGATGCATTAGGCCATTATATGTATTTGGTTAAATGAAATTGATATCCTATTATAATTTCTTGATAATGTCTCAGGAGTCAATCTCATCCTAATCTAAACACTTTTCCAATTGAGTTTCAATGAGTACCACATGTCTCCCTCTTCCCTCGGGTTATAGGGTTACGATAAGAATCATTAAAATCCCCTTAGTGAAGTCAAAATCCGGATTCGGTTTGGGGATCTTGTTTTTGATTAATAATTTATTTTTTTAGACATGATACATCATTCAGTGTTCTAATGGTAAGACTTTGGCTACACCAACATGTATAAATTTCATCATCATACCACCAGTGCCTCAAATATTATAGAAATGGAAAATTTGGTATATTTAACTATGAAAATTCCCAATTCAAGTCCCATGAGTCATAGTACATTGATGTGGGGTTCTAAAATAAGGGAGGAAAAAATCCATGGCTGATGATGTTTCTCGCATCATTTCACAAAATGGTCTGAAGATTATCCTGGATAATCCATTCAAATATATCATTAAATAGTATGTGCTTCCCATCAATCCAATAGAAGGGGTGGGACCAAATTTAACAACTTATTCAGTGACTTCTCTATTGTCAGTTATGAAAACTAAGCCCGATAACATTGAAGAAGATGTCAGCTCAAGAATGGATGGGAATATCTTCATTCCATCACATGATCTCCAAAAAATACATTTTCAGTCACCTGGATTTGAAAATGTTTTCATGTAAATATCAGAAGATGGATCGGATCATTCACAACCCCTCATTTCCCCATTAAGGCTCCAAAAAGGCATCAAACCAGTAAGTGATTCGGAAATAGTTGCTTTATCTTCTAGATGTCCAAATGGTGACTCCTCTCCTCCCTATGATGAACTTGTTCCACCACTTACATCCCAATAAGAAGAGAAAGAGGTAATATAGAAGAAGAGGAATAAGAATAATGCATTAATAATTCCCCTCTAACATTTTAGAAAGGTGTCACCACCATAGCTAAAGAGCTCAAAGAGATAAATCTGGGTAAATAAGAAGATCCACAGTCCGCTTTAATCCGTGTGGACCTGAATTCCAAATAACAAGAGGTGTATACTTCCTTCCTGAATAAACACTGAGTTTTTTTTTGAATTACATAGAAATTCTAGGCCTTGACCCTAAGGTTTCCACATGTCAATTGGGTTTTCTAGAATATAGTCAGGGATATAAGATTGCAACCAAAAGGAAACACCAGATTCACCCGTCCAAAATTGTGGATGAATTGGACAAACTAATCAAGTCCCAATTCATTTGAGAGGTAATATATCCTAAATGGATATAAAATATCATCCATTTAAAGAAGAAAAATTGAAAATCAGAGTATGTATTGACTTTAAATATCTCAACCAGAATTATTTAAAAGATGAATTCTCGGTTCTAGTCATAAAACTCTTGATAGATGAAATGGATGGTCACCAATACTTCTCCTTCACAGATCACTATTTAGGGTACAACCAAATTATAATAGACCCATAGGATAAATAATACACAACCTTCAGAACCTCATATGGAATATTCCATTATCATGTAATGTACTTTGTCTTAATGAATGACAATGCAATATACCAACATGCCATGCATCACGTCTTCAAACCCTTACTGATGAATTTTATGGAATGAATTTTTGAAAATATAGTTTTCATTTTGAAACAAAATTCTGACCACCTAGATAAACTATAAAAATATTCAAAAAGTTATGACAACAGATCCTAATGATGAACCCCTGGAAATGTGCTTTCAAGGTATCTCATGGAAATTTCTTGGCTTTTTTGTATTCCATGATGGCATCATTTACCCTGAGAAAATGAAATTTACCCTTAAAATGTATCATCCTAGAATCCTTAAAGATATAAGAGTACTTAATGGAAACTTGGACTATGTATGATGATTCATAGATAACATCGTTGGAAAATTTTTTCCCTTCACCAAACTGATGAAGAAAGGGTCCATATATCAGTGGACCAGTGACTATCAAGAATCAATGGTAAACCTAAATAAATTCCTCTTAATTCCACCCATATTATGGCCACATATTGAAGTAAATACAATCATCCTATATGTGATAGACTTAGATTGATCATTGAGAAACATCCTCACACAGAAGAACAATACAGGGAATGAAAACAACCTTTACTATCTTAGTAAAACCATGCTTAATGTTGAGACTCATTATTCAGATATTCAGGATATCTTCATGTCATTAATCTTTGTTGTTTTGAAATTGAGGAAATAACTTCAAAACCATGAGGTCTAATTGGTCTCTAATAATAACCCTCTCAAATATATCCTCATCTATCCTATGTTTACATGACATTTGTCTTGGTAGAATGTTATTTTGTAGTGGTTTGATATATAATTTCTACCTCAAAAAGGAGTGAAAGTTTATTCATTGGAATATTTCCTTGCAGAACACCCATATTCAAAATAACTTTATTAAATACTGAATTTCTAGATCATTAGATATTCTTTGTTCATGACGGATGCCATAAATTGGAAATGTATTTTTTGTGTGCATCTAATAACCTAACATGGAAGACCCTAAACTCAACAAAGTTTGATTAAGGATTATACTTATCTCCCTAGTGAAAGAAATATTATGTTACGCATTCATGATGTTAAAAGGTTGTAATAATAATGATGTATAATTGAATTCCCTAATTGTAATCCTGGAACTGGAACTCAAAATACCATTAGACCCTTTAGAGGGTAAAGGTGATTCAGTGTTGGTAATCAAGCATATCGACCAGAATTCCCCCATCAAAAAATAAGATCTAATCCACTAACTTGACTACTTATGAGGGTTGATAGTATATTTCTACTATGAAACAACATTGAATCACATCTCATAATCACATAAATCCCTAAAAGATGCATTGTAAAATGTATCTACAACTCTTTAAGATCCAAAAATGGATAAAATGGTCATCATCATTATCTATCGCTGAATGGTCTCCCATTTTGTTTTTATCAGAACGGAAAACATCAATGAATATAGAATTATCCCTAAACCATTTTGTCCTAGCACTAAGTGGATGATTCCAATCATGATTTACCTTAATAATAGATTCCTTCCAACAGATGGATCTAGGAAGGAGAAAATCTGATGACGAGCAGCTAACATCACCCTTTATGACGGCTCAAGTCACCAGAAAGTACTCTACAAATGAGTATTTGATGTAGTCCTTATTATATTTATAAGTGTATTAGATATTCTAGATATTATGGAATAATTAAATGATGAAGAATGTGATTTCCTTCAATTAGGTATTAATATTTACCATAAAATTCAACGTATTGGATAATATTGGCCCACTGTGAAACAGGATTTCACAGAATTCAACAAAAAATGCCATTCCTTCCAAGTGCATTCCACCTTCATCCATCAACCTCCATGGATTATTCATACATCCAAATTCCCCAACACATTTTACAAAAATATATTAGATGTTATGGGTCCAAATCCTCCAACTATATACAATTAGTTCAAATAATTCTCCACTTATATTGATTTCTTCTCCAAATGGGTTGATTCAATACCCTTCAAAGAAGTCGGGGTCAAAAGAATCATTAGATTAATAAAATATAACATCCTTACCATATTTGGTTTCTCTCATAACATACTAACCAACAATATAACTAACATCAATTCTAATGAGGTAGAAAACATATATCAGGAATTCAATATCATGTCCAACCATTTATCCTACTACTATGCAGTGACTAACGGATAAATAGAGGACTTTAACAGGACCATATCAAACATAATCTAGAAGATGGGGGTTAAAGATAACCATTATTGGCCTAAAAATATCTTTTATGGTTTATGGGATTACTAGAAAAAAACTCATATTGTTACATGGGAAACCTTGTACTCATTTGTATATAGAACAGAAGATGTCATGCCCATTGAGATCCAATTCCCATAGCTTTGTGTTGCCACATGTGATCATCTATCTATATATGAGTAATCCTATAAATGACTTGATGAATTCAAATGACTATATGATAAAATATTTCATTCCTTTCATCACTTTGAAGTCTATTAAAACTATATGGAATTAGATTTTAACAATAATTTCCACCTCCTCTCATTCATTCAAGGAGAACTAGTATTGGTCCTTAGAACTATAATGATAACAGGAAAGAAGCCTCCAAAACATGAACCAAAGTGGGAAGGTCCTTACTTCATACAAAAGGTACATTATAACAGTGCTTATTCCTTAATCTCAATGTATGGATTGATCACTACGATGCATAAAAATTCAACGTTCCTAAAGAAATACTTCATGTAATCAAATAACAGTCATCCAATCTTTAATACATTGAGAAGAATAGTTTTTCTTTGTCACAAGACCTTGAAAGGAATGGAAACATATAACAACTACAATACATTAAAAAATTTAGTTGATCTTTATCACACAACCTTAAAATTAATGACATAATGTCTATGCTACATGACTTTAAACTATGTGTCATCATCATCCTTGTCACACCATGATAAACTTCATGACATAAGGTCCTAGTCATATGACCTAAAAACTGCAATACACCATTATTCCTCACCAAATTCCATTAAACATTCATAGTTAATTAATCTATCATTTGAAATTAAGAAACCCAAAAATTAAAATGAAGTGAGACACTCCTTGTGGTCCCTTAAAAAGGGCCTTCATCCCTGGCGTAAGTCCCAATCAGACCCCTATAACCCCTTAGTGGATTGAGATAACCTCTTAAAAATACATGAGGAATAAAATATGGGAAACAACCATGAAAATCCTACTTAAAACATTAACACTCTATAATGTCATTTGGGTCTACTTTATAATTATAAGACCTTAAATTTTCACATCCTTACAACAAGATGATAAATTACACGACCAACATCCTTATCTTATGATGGTAAACAACATGATCTTTCCAATAACTATGTCTAGATTGATTCTAATTCCAATGGGATATATAGTGATAGCCAGATCCCCAGTCCTAGGTCCATCTGCAACAAAAACAATATATCCCCTTTTCCCTTGTGTACGAATCAGACTGACATAGGGAACCTTTTCAAGAACTATGTGTGGCTGGATACTTTATCTATAAAAATATGTAGGGAAAGCATGGGTCTTATCCCATGGTCAAGCTACAATATTTATTCAATGTCAGGTGACCCCCATCTATGCCACAAGACATTTAACTATACTATAAACATCATTTATATGTGACGTTAAACTACATGATTCATCATGAACTACGTGTTTCTTGATTCTAATTCTAAGGAAATATGTAGTGATGACTAGATATCAATTCTTTGGTTCGTTCAAAACCAAAAAGAAAAATTTTCCTTATCCTTGTGTATAAATTAGATCTACCGAGGGAACTTTTTCTAGGACAAATGGATTGATTCTCATTAAAATAAAATGAGTAGTGATTCCTTGACCACATGTCTTGAGCCCATCCATCATTCTGGAAAATATTACTACTTAGTTCCCCAAACCAAATCCTGATTTATGTGGGAAAAAAATTAAAAACTATATGTGGCTTGATTCCCATTCTAGTGGGATGCTTAGTGACACCCAGATATCCAATCTCAGGTCCAGCCATAGTAAAAATAATAATTCCCCCACTACCTGTATATGGATCATAACAACAAAGGTATCCTCCTATGAACTACATGTGGATTGATTCTTAGTACCATATACTTGGGTTATTCCTTCCGGTCCAGCCACCACAAAAATCTAAATTCCTATATCCTTCACTTGTGTTTCCCTTGTGTTGTGGAATAAACCTTCACCGCTATTTTTTTCACACATCGAGCATAGCTCACATGGGATTAGGATATTTTGTAAAATTATTTACTATAAATTAAGGAATATCAGTTCATATTGGGGTTACCATGGCCCTGGATGCAAGAAATTAAAAGTCACAACATATTTGTTCGTCGCCTCACATTAAAATGAAATATTTCATCAAGAACTATGGTTGGATTGATTATAATTACAATAAGATATGTAGTGACATTCATATCATTAATCTTGAGCCCATACATGGAATAATATAGTAAATTCCCTCACTCTCCCATGTATAAGTCAGATCTATATGAGGGGATATGATATGAGTTCTCACCCTATGCATGAAACTGTATCCAGAAAACCCCCATGTCCTCTAAACTTGAATTCAATCAGGGTGGGGGAACTTTATTCTCAAAACTATATAAAACTTGATTCTCATACCAATGAAATATGTAGTTATTCCTAGGCCTCATGTTCTAGTCCCAACCATGGGGTATGCATAAACTCCCCATCTCCTACATACAAACAAAGACCCATGTTAGAGATTTTCATTTTGGTACCCTCATTAAAGGTCAACCAAGTAAATAGAGATGTCCACCTGCTACATATGTGTTTGATATATGGAACGGAATCCACAATTCAAGGTCAATATCAATCAAAAAGTTTCTCTTATTCTCATAAAATACCCTTTCCACATGTCATACCCCTAGTCTTGGACACTTCTGGATCTCCACAATCTTTCTCCAACTTCAAGTGATATAATTTATGATACCCAAAGAAATTTTTCAGACTATGTTATAAAAAAACCTAGTTGGGTTTTCATAAAGTCTCTAAAAACTAAGGTTTTTAGTGAAAGGATTCCATTATTGACTATGTTGTAAAATGCCCCTTCCATCTTTTCCTAAAACAACCTACAAAAGGGTTTTTCATTCTTTGGTAACATCATTATCAGGAGAAACCTTTTTTTGCTATGTCAACTTTGACAGAATTATGATAGAAACCATTATTCAAATTCTTCTTATGGTCATCCCCCACATATTTGTCCCATATCCTCTCTCTCGATATGAAAACCTCCAAGACCGGGCTTCACACTCCCTTCATTGTGTATGAAATATGTGGGAAGTATATGTGTCTGATAGGCCACATATCATCTGTTGTTTATATTATTTTATGTTCATAGTCATATGACCTAAAACTACAGTTTCCTACATTGTATCAGACCTACGTAGGAAACCTATTTTTCATATTCATGGGTAATTTGGAGATAAAATTTTCATTCCATATTAAGGTACTTTCCTTCCAGGAACCAAACATTGTGCCTGGAGAAATCTAAATCTCCACAAACATCCATGGATTTTAATGATAGAATGTCGGAATCCTTTAGGACTTCTTTTCCTGACTATTTTGTAACACTCCCCATATGTATTTGAATAAATTTGCCCACAAAATGGGATTTTCATCCCTGGGATGACACTATTGAATATGTTGTAATACAACCTATTCCTCTCAATATAAAACATACCACAAATTGGGTTTTTTAATTAGTAGTAACCTCATCCTCATCAGAGACCTCATCAAATACCGTAATCCCATTTCCGCATACCACTCTTTAGATTCAAGGATCCCCAAGTCACAGATTACAACTTTCTCCTCTCACACATAAATATGGTTGTACATTTCCAGAAAAATTACCAAGAATGGGAGGAACATAAATCCTTTTTTCAAAGAAAAATTCAATAAATTATATCCCTTTTAATTTTCTTTTTTAAATACTTCAAACTGTATAGCACAATTTTCGTGATGTATGACTTTAAAACTACGTAGCATAACATCATAGCCATAATCTGTTAAATTGTAAAAACAATATACTCACCATAAAAAGTTAAACCAAATAGTCAATGTTCTGGTTTCACGACATTAAACTCTAATATATTTTAAACCTTATCATAAATGATCCTTCCTCCTTGATATTGATCATTTAACAAAATGTACCCCCCCCCCCCCTCACTCGATCCAATTTCATGTAGGAGCATTTTCCCGTTCATGGCCAATTCTAATGAAGATGAACTCTTAATTCTCAAAAACATCCATTTGGAAAATCCACTCATTTTGGTCTTCAGTAATCTGAATCTCCATAAACTCCCTTCAGTTATAAATGATATAATTTCATAATTTCTCAATACATATTTTACTCACTATGTTGCAAAATTACCTAGTTGTATTTTCAAAAAATTACCCAAAAAATAGGTTTTCTAGCAGAGAGATGACACTATTGAATATGTTGTAACATGCCATAGTATATTCGCATAAAACAACCACCAAAATAGGTTTCTTAACTTGTGGTAACATCATCCTCAAGAGTGAAATCATATATCTTCTAATATCTTGTTTTATATTTGGAAAATCACAAAACTGTGGTTCAATATTCCCCATCAGGTATTTGAAAAATTTTGAAAAATTCTCAGACCACAATATTTATTTGGGATCATTATCTAAAAAATCACTGTCAAAGTTTTTTGACCTAAAAAACCAGTCTCATTAGTTTGGAAATAATTCCATTAATTTTCCCATAAAAATAGACATTGTTTTTTTTTAAGTTTATAACCCGTAATGGGATTGCTGAAAAAAAATTTGAGTGTCAACTCAATAATCCTACAATCCATATGGTTTAGGAAAAAATTGAGAAATGGAAAGATAAAAGGTGTAAAACTTTTTAGGATAAATATCTGAAAAGGGTGGTCTATGAAAAATTCTAGTCTTTTATAATAAGTCTCCTTTATAATTTTATTTAGGTTAAAATTAGGGTGATGACATAAAAAGATGCAAAGTTTGTAGGGTTGTCCATATGACCCTAGAAATAGTCTAAATGTATTTTCTAGGACCCATGGTTTAAGAAAACATTAGATAATTCCCCCATATTTGAGATAGCTTCATGTCCCACAAAATGATTTTGGAGTGTGTCAAAGTGACATACTTTTACCTTAGAACCGGATTCTTTTCATTCTGAATGAATATAATTCTAAGGTGTGGGGTTGACACTGTGAAATATATTCCATGAAATTTTATGTATATTTGAAGATGTGATCCTCACATAGACACAAAATATTGATTTTTAGTAGAAATATGTCTTTATTCCAAAATAACGAGTAGATTGAATTTCCATGTGTTTTAACCAAAAACGTCTTGGATCGGGCTCAAAAAATTTGTAGTGTGACTATACTTTTTTCTTAAGAATTAGTAATGGTAGTGAAGGGACTGTCCAAAGAGCTAGGACTGAAGCCTAGAACTGATCCCAAGTAGGGATGTGGGTGCATTCCCTACAGTATGGAGTAGCGGGTTCACCCATGTGATCCACACAGGTACCCCCAAGCAGCATCAGCGTGCAAACTACCTACACATCATCCTACACGACGGACATGTGCATCAGCCTGTGTGACCGACTGTTACATGATCCAGTGTGGAACTCCTGAGTGAGATACAAAAGAAGGATCCCCTTCAATCAAGTCCCCATATTTTCTTATAAATAGGACTTGGGTCTCCATTTATATAGACATAAATTCTTGAAGGCCTCCTAATACTTTGATCACCTCATCATTTTTCTATTCCCTCTGAAACATTCTAGGAAGTCCTCAAGTCATTTAAAAGAGGGAATTAAAGGGGGATAGTGAAACTAAATTCCTACCACGGTTTAAAATAAACAACTCCCATGTGATTCACTCACTCCCTCATGGTTGAAGAACACTAGTGTGAGATATCCTTCCTTAACTAGGGATCTGCGCAAGGAACTTCCAGGAACACCTATAGAGACCCTTGAAGGATTGAGTAAGGTCTCATAAAAGGTACTTTATCATGTGGAATGACACCCAAGGTACCATCACCTCACCTAGGATACATGGGAGACTCTCACATGGCATACCAAGGCCTACCTGTGTGATCCTCCATGGGATCACCCTAGCCTCTACCCAATGTGATCTTCTGATCAGGTCATCTTCTAAGCCACCCATAACATGGCCTCTCATCCTTGGGTTCTATTGTTAGAGAGGGACCTAGTTAAAACTACCACTAAATCATATGTACTTTGAATACCTTGGGAAATATTTCACCATCATCTCTCCCATTTTGATTTTCATTTCTTTGGTCAAAGATTTCCCACACTTGTCCTACCAAACAGTTATGGTCCTCAGGGTGCATGTGGTTTTTCATTCCTTTAGTTATGAGGACCCTGACCCCAAGGATGGTGTTTGGGATTTACCAGTCTCATATAAAAGGGTTGGGACCATATCAATATCATGTTGTCTCTAAGACCTAGATCATCTAGTACCTGGTATGAGGGATAATGATTATGTATTCTATTCCATTCAATCTTGATTTTGATCTTCCTCTCCAGTTATAGAAATAATTTTAGGGAATCCCTTCTGGAGTAATCCCCTAGAGTTTATTTCACTAGGTTTCACTTTGGAACCTCCTTTCCCCTTGGATACTAAATTATTTAGGGGATGGGAACCGGAGTCCTCGTATCTATCTCTATCTCTCTCTATATCTCTCTCTCTTGTACCCTTGGCCTCTTCCATAGAAGAGTAGGAGAAGTGTGTAGTTTTAGAGATCTTTGACTTCCTATTTTCTATAAAATTCATGCATGAGTCATCCAAACTCATGTGGACACATAGACTAGCCACAATAATGTCATCCACGTGGTTAGATGAATGTTATAGTGGAGAACCTTCTTTTGGATCATCCTCTCACATTCCTTCAAAATGCCTCTCTAAGAATGATTCCTCAAGGCCATGTATCTAAACTGGGTAAAAATTAGATTTTGTGGTTTCCTAGATCTTTCAATTCTTCATTTCTATCACACTGATCATGAATCATGTGGTTTTAGATGTTGATGGTGGTAATGAAATCCACATGATCCCAGACCAATGGGTATCCTCTTCAAGAGTAAGCCTCGATCATACTAATCATCATGACTCATTCCATGTGTAATCCCCAACCAATTATGGAAATCCTCGTCAAGATTAAGCCCAAAATCCAAACATTTATGGGAATCCTCCTCAGTATTAAGCCCAAAATCCAACCAATCAATGGGAATCCTCCTCATGAGTAATCCCCAATCGTAACCCATATTCACCCAGGAAACCGTAGTGTGTAAGCCCTAAATTATTGAACTATGAGAACTCTGATAACTATTATAATGAAGATATGTAGGATTCCTACCTAAGGCCTGAGCTAAAAAGAGCCTCCTCCTAAAATTTAAGACCCAAACAAGCCTCCAAATATCCATGAGTCATGAAACTTATCATGGCTTAAAATTCATTCATCCAAGCATCCTTTTTAGAACTAATACCCAACTTAATACACTAAAAGGGACACACTCTCCTGTGAGACCAATCTAACTATGTGGGATTTGATTCCCTTTCAAATGATATATGTAGGAAGCCTCTATATGGTCCAAACCCAACAATCCAAATCAACCATATTCACTCTAGGCCACATTTCCAGTAGGATCTAATTCAACTTAGAAAATCATAACCCTTTAAGGTTTCCTACGCTACTTCAGCATAAATCCCACACCAAACTTTGACTAGGTACCATCCACATAGATATCATTGCCACATGATGTTACACTATATGGCTATGTCCATATCACATAAACATAAAAGGCATTATGTGATCCATTAAGCAGAATTGAACTACATGGGTTCTAATTCCTTTCACAATGATACATAGGAAAACCATTCATGGGTCCAATTACAACACGAAGACAACTCTCATCTCTAGGGATGACAATACACTTCAGAGTGCCCCTCTATATGGATATAAAACCATCATCGTCATAATAATGACCAAATAATATCTAATCAGTATATAAGATGATACCATCGACGGATAACCTTGGAGACATGCAGATATCTGCATTTATGAAGAACCTCAGATACATACATATGATTCTATATTCTACACATGATAATAATTTATTTTTAATTCAAGGGTGATCTATATCATAATTTGGAATTATTAAAGGATTAATGAACAAATATTAAATTATTAAGATAGTCCTAGAGTACGCAATAATTCCCCCCAAAAGGGTGTTATGTGCCCGACCTCCCATAATTTCGACCAATATGAATTATTATGTGTTCTTGGCCAAAGATCTCAATGAGATATAACCTTTTTAATGTAGGTCCCTTAGTCATCATAGATATAGAACCATTGGGTGTTTTTGGTTCGACGAATGAAACCTATTGGAAACCATTAGAAAATAGAAAACCATATTTACATCAGAAATAGTATTCATTCATGATCAAAACAAAGTTAAAAACATGAAAAATCCAAACTCAACTAATTATTCCAACCAGATAAGTTCCCAAGTTTAGGAAAGTCACTGATGGTCCACATTAGAGTAGCATGCATTTTTTTTGTTCAAGAAGATGAATCATATGTCTCAACACTATTGCTTAATAATTATTATAATTCTTAAATTAGATACTGTAATTATACATCAACATCATTTCGAAAAAGAAATCCCTGGTATTATCATGGAAAAGATAAAATTCATTTTTTAAAACATATCCAATGAGGTAGATTGTGAGGGATCGAAACAACCAGGAAAATTCTATAACTCATAATCAACGTCCCAAATGGGTTGAATCCATTAGCATCCATTTCCAATCACACAATTTCTAGGATCAAATAATAAATATGTATGTAATTAATCGAATGAATTTCATGATTTTGAATCTCATGGATGTCACATTAACACATCATTATTATTATCTATAAGTTTCCACTTATTATTCTCAACGGTTTTCGATGACATGAATAATCATTGCAATAATAGTAGGAAGTAACAAGAAAACCTTAGTGTGTCCTTATTCTTCTTCACAGTAGTATATTTATTATAACTTCCAACATCACCCATTGCTTCCACCTAGAAGATAATTCTTTTTAATCCTATCTACTTGAATCTTCTCCCTAATAAAGCGGGCAATCATTCAAACAAGAATTCATTTTTTAATAACTTAGACCAAGATTGTTGACAACTTTTTTCATTTAATAAACAAAATTAAGGATCTTAGCTTCCAGAAATGAATCTCACAACAATTCTAATATCATGGAACTCACCTTATTTAGAATTATTCAAAGGTATTTGATAACGTATAACTTGAAAATAAAATAAATTTGTGAATATTTTAGACATCCACCATACATATCTTGATTTCCATCATTAAAAAAATCATGAAGCACATTTTTCTACTCAGTGAAGTTCTCTCTTACATTATTCTCTACATGACCAAGAGTAGTATCTAATGATATGTTATAATCTTGATCTACTTGTCCTATATTCCCAAAAAATCACTTTCCATGTTACTATTTATAGCAACCTTAATTGGTTGTTCTGATATGTTTTGATGTTGATGTTATTGTCTTGAAATACCTAAATCATCATTTATATTGTTTTTTAATTTCATTGTACATTTTTGAAAATGTTGGGATCTCATTATGGTGATTGAAATTAGTTCTCAATCATTTTATAATGTTTAATTGTCCTTTTAAAATCCAACACAAATCTTGATAAGGTAATTTCTTCAATATCCTGTGCTCATAATATTCATGCCTCTTCAACCATCTTCTAAATTTACATTTAGGGAGTGGAAATCTTATTGTACCATAAAAAGTCAATGGGGAATTGAAAAAATCAAAAACTCTTCCAATACCTTTCCATACTAAGGTTTGTTCCTTAGTAATGTGATCCAAATTTTATCTATATATTTAATGATGCACCTACACATTGTTAGTAAAAATTAAAACACATAAGTATTACTAAGTATGAGAAGAGATAAATGGAAGTAAAAAATCATATCCCAAGTTGTTATACTAATATTTATATAAGTATTGAAAAAATAAAAGTAAAAAAGGGAATAAATCATGGACCATATAACATAATATAGAAGCAATATAAAAACCATACAATCGTTTATTTTAAAATAGGAATAATCATAACACTCCAAACATTTTATGGTATGATTATCTTAAATACATTATAGAAAATATTTCATAAAGAACTGTGTTTCTTTGAAACAACCCTTGGTTATTTAAGTGATAGTCTTAGCATATCCATTAAACATAAATTTTACACTTCAATATTTTGAATTTTAAAAAATGGTCATCTAGAGTTGTGACTAGTAAGTCATTTGGAGTTTGATAGAACCAACTTGATTTTTGATGAAAAGTAAAATTCCTTTATAAATGGTAATATGAATTTTAATGTGACCCTTATGAATAGTAAATAATGATAATATTATATTTTCCTAAGGTAATAATATAATAAGATCTATATTAATTTTTCAATGTGACATAAAACTAATTATACCTTAAAAATTGTTATTTTTATAATTAACTATGATTTTATTTAAAAATAAAATTAATAATACATAGAAAATTATTTTCAAAAAAATGGAGTCCATTTTTGAATTCTACATGTCAAAAAATGGTTAGTGTGAATTTTTTTTTATTTTTCTAAGATACATGATTTTTTCATGAATTGTAAAACTAATGTTTTATGTTTTCGGTAGTGGAATGACATCATAATGATATAATAATTAATATAAAAGGCTCGTAGATTTTTTTACAGTATCATAACACATTATTTGTCCCAAGTGGCTAAAACAATGGGAAAATATCATGGGAAAATACCATGATCAGGCCCATGGTTTTGTAAAAAACCACTAATGAGATGTCCGTTTTAATTAATAAAAATTCCCTATCATTTACTATAAATACCCACTCACCGTCTTCATTTTAATTCATTAAAAACTCTTTTTCCTCTAAGATATAGTATTATTACCTCTATATTAGTCCTCACAAGGTTTCCTCAAACCCCCAAGGTCCCAACCTTCACATTTTGGGAGTTACTCTTCACGGTAAGGGAATCAACCACCCTTACCTTTTCTTAAAGCTTTCATTTTATGTTATCTATTTTATTTTAAATTGGATTATGTAGGTGTAGACGCCGGAAAAGTCCGTTGTTCCCAAACGAAGCTCCGGATGCGGAAAGCGAAGTGATATTTGGAGTCGGAAGAACGTTTCGGAGGGCCCGGAGGCCTTGCGCGGAATTTCAGAGGCCCGCGCGCAAAGGGGATGTTCCGCGCGCAAACCCCCCGGGATGCGCGCAATGCGCCGGTCCGGCGCGCAATTTTGCGCGCCGCGAGTCCGCGCGACTCCCCGGCGCGCCGCGCCCGATTCCGCGCCCGCGAGGAGAATTTCGCGCTCGCACCCTGGATTCCGCGCCCGGGGTTGCCTATAAATACAAGGCGACCCCCAACGATTCAAAGGTTGTTGGAAGTCGAAACGTCTCTCGTGCGCGCAATTCAACCCCTTCCGCGCGCAATGACGAACTTCAGGTAACCTCCTTTCTTTCGCGCAAGAAAGCCTCGGGGTCCGCCTTCGCGCGCAATCCCCGTTGGCTCCTTTCATTTGAATAAAAAATCACCCTAAGGCCTTTGCGCGCAAAAGAACCCGCTTGCGCGCAATTGCCCCCGGGGTGCGCGCAATCCGGCCTGATTGCGCGCACCCCCCCTTCTTTCAAGTGGCCATTCATTAGAGAATGAGCCGTTGCCCCCGCGCGCTATCCGAAGCCCGGTGTGAGCAATCTCAAGCATCCGCGCGCAAGGCGCTGGCCCAATTGCGCGCCAGCCGCCCCGATTGCGCGACGGCCCGCAGTATTGCGCGCAAAGCTTCCTTTTTGCGCGCAATCTGCCAGGGTCGTCCCCGTTGACCCCCTGAGGGCACCTGCCTGCGTGGCGCCCGATGCTCCTCATCCTGGGTGCCCGCACCGTGCGTTGTCTTCCCGTGCGGCCCTCCAGGTTCGTGCGAAGTGACATGCACCCAACGTCCGCGCTGCAAGACGTTAAACTGCCAAGTGCTTCGTCCGGCAACCTCTGCCCAGCATGACGTTAAACTGCACATTCGTCCCGCACGACGTTAAACTGCGCATACGTCTGCGCTGCAAGACGTTAAACTGCCAAGTGCTTCGTCTGGCAACCTCTGCCCAGCATGACGTTAAACTGCACATTCGTCCCGCACGACGTTAAACTGCGCATACGTCCGCGCTGCAAGACGTTAAACTGCCAAGTGCTTCGTCCGGCAACCTCTGCCCAGCATGACGTTAAACTGCACAGTCGTCCCGCACGACGTTAAACTGCGCATACGTCCGCGCTGCAAGACGTTAAACTGCCAAGTGCTTCGTCCGGCAACCTCTGCCCAGCATGACGTTAAACTGCACATTCGTCCCGCACGACGTTAAACTGCGCATACGTCCGCGCTGCAAGACGTTAAACTGCCAAGTGCTTCGTCCGGCAACCTATGCCCGGCATGACGTTAAACTGCGCATTCGTCCCGCATGACGTTAAACTGCGCATACGTCCAGCATGACGTTAAACTGCATATTCGTCCAGCATGACGTTAAACTGCACATCCGTCCAAGCTGCACGACGTTAAACTGCCTAGCCCCCATCGTCCGCGCTGCAAGACGTTAAACTGCCAAGTGCTTCGTCCTCAACACACGACGTTAAACTGTACTTCGTCCGGCAAGACGTTAAACCGTCCGCTTCGTCCTCAACACATGACGTTAAACTGTACTTCGTCCGGCAAGACGTTAAACCGTCCGCAACCTGATCTCGTGCTCTGCACGCAGGGTCTCCCCCGGTTTGGACGTGGCCCCCACCCGTTCGTCTCTGCAGGGATGTCGGGATTGTCCCCCTTTTGGGACGATTTAATGGGAGTGGCTTTTCCCTACGGGGGCGGGGTATTACAAACCCCTAGTTCCTCGTGGGAGGCTGCACATGTGTATCTCCATTGCGCCTCCCCACGGCCGAAGCCAGTAGAGGGTATGACTGGGATCGAGGTGTCTTCCGCTTTCGGTCCAAGTCCCTTCCAACTGAGTTTTGCTGCAACCGGGCTGCCTCAAGTGCGTAAGTCCTGACAGAATGAACTACGTGGACTTTGATCCCTGTCTTCTATACAGGGTACGTAGGAAGCCTCCCCGAGGTTCAAGCCCACCACCTGGTCGTCCCGGTCGTATTTACGTCGGTTCGTCCATCAGTGGACCCCTCCAGGGTTCACGCCTGCGTTGATTCACCTATGAATCCGCCCCTATGGGAGACTGCCCGTGTGTATCTCCACGGTGCCTCCCCACAGCCCCCCTTTTCCATTTCCCCTTTTATCGTCCAGCATGACGTGAAACTGTGATCCACCCGGCCGTTCCATCCCCCTCTGTGCGAGGTGGTTCGGTTCAATCCTCTGCCCGGCGGCCTCGACCTCTTCGTGAGTCGGCTTGCCGACGTCCAGCATGACGTTAAACTGTATACCCGAACTACGTTGACTTTGATCCGTGTTAACGCGCGGTACGTAGGAAGCCCCTCTGGGGTCCAAGCTCTTCACTTCATCATCCATCCTGATCCTTACCCGGGCCGCCACATCCCGGTGGGGTCATGCCACTTCACTCCACTCCACGTTACTTGGGAAGCCGCCCATGTGTTGGCCCCAGCGTCGGAGGTTCCCTGCAAGGGGTTCTGTCATCTGATCCACTTTTCGTGTTGATCGGTCCGATGCCGTCCCCGCTGGACGTTAAACTCGCGGCATACCCCGTGTTAAACATGGGAAGCTGAGGAAAACCTCAGGTGACACAGTTCCCCGCACCTAGTACGGGATGCCTCAGGCCATCATGCCTTCGAGAAGCCCTATTAGGGACGGAAGACAGATGTGCAGAGCCGCAGTGTTACGACACGCCCCCAGCACCCAGAGCCACCCGGCCTTCTCACCGCAGGTTGCTGCCCCGCCCAGACTCCTTGGAACGTCCGGGCGGAAGCAGCGTAATTAACCGGTGTCCATGAAGATATGGCGCCGGGAACGAGATTCACGAACATTCTTAAGTCTATGAGGGAGACCCGGATTAGGCGACAAGTTCCGAGGAGACGTCCAAGGAAGGAGGAGCCGACATCCCATCATCCCGGTTTCGATCAAGGAGCAGACGCCCCTGAATAAGGGACGGATGCCGCCCGCCCTTGGAAAGCGGGACTGCGGGACCACAAGCCGCGCGCCCATCCCCTCGGGTCGACGGGTGCACGCGCGAACGCGTCCTGGCGGAACAGCGTAACCCGACGCACATCCGCACCGAAACAGAAAAATGGTGAACCCGACGTGAATCTCTTCTCCTCGACATGAAGACCGATGGCTTTCAGAGGTGTTGGAAGACCGGCGTGTTGCCCGGCCAAGCATTTAGTCTTACCCGCCAGGGGCTGGGGAAGTGAAATCGGGCACTCCGTCTCGCAACGTCGAGGGCCTGGGTTCCCCCCACGGAAGGCGTCGTGGCGCTAATGGTTGGTTGTCGATTCCTTTTTCCTGTCAGTGTTAATGGGTCTTTCTCCCTGCTTTCAGAAATCAGGTCGCCCGATCCAGTGCCCGATCGCCACCCGCCCACTGGCGCAGGGACAGGGGAAACACCGACGCGGCTACTCCGCGCGGTCCCGCCCGTTCCGCAGCCGTCCCAGCAGCCGCAATTGTGGGACGACCACGCCCTCTCTCCCCCTCGGAGGTCATCCAGAGAAGGGTGATCAACACCCTGGTGCGGAGATACGAGGAAGAGGGAGTCATCCCCACCAGGGAAATGGCTCGCCTAGACCTTGAGGAGGCTGCGCCTCGCCACCACCGCCGCCCCCGAGGGCCGCGCAGGGAGGCACCGCTGCCTATCTCAACGTCCAACCGCTTCGGGAGTTTATCCCCGGAGTGCTCTGACAGTTCCCTTCCCTACGCGGATGAGGTGGAAGAGGCCCGGGATCACCCTATCCGGGATTCGCTCCAGGGATCCACGGTAAGGACTCCCGCCAGGCCACGGCGACACCGCCGCCAGGCCTCTCCAGTCGAAGAGCGGGCTCTCCACCTGCCCGCGCCGCTCATCCCGACTCGTCTGTCTCGACACCAACGTCGGGCACGAGCGGAAGAGGATGCCCACCTTGGGGCTCTAGCAACAGCGGCCGCATTGGCCCGAGCCACTGCTGGCTCCAGTCGCCAGGCCTCTGCGCATCTTGAGCAGGGGAACTCCTATGCCCGACCCGGATCGAGGCCCCGACCGCCCCAAAGGCAGGTTGGGTCGACTCTCCCGGTTGCTGGCACTGGCAGTAGCCACCGCGGACCACCTCGCGGTAGCGCTATTCACCGGCAGGATCTACTCTGTGTGGCCGATCCAGGAGGCATGGGTCATCCCACCTTCCGATCCCGGCCCGGAGGCCTGCCCGGAATCATCTCTCCCCGCGTCCCCTTTGATATCTGTCCCGGTGCCCTTCGCACCTCGGTTCCCAGTCCTCTCGGCCCCAGCACCAGTGCGGCCGGAGGACGCCAGGACAGAGATCAGCCCTGCCCCGGGGAACTGCCCAGGGGCAGGAAGGCAAGGCGTCGACGCCGAGGGAAGAATGTTACGGAATTCCGGACAGAGATCCGACCGGTTTGTTTCTCTGA
Source organism: Viscum album (assembly GCA_963277665.1). Lineage (NCBI taxonomy): Eukaryota > Viridiplantae > Streptophyta > Magnoliopsida > Santalales > Viscaceae > Viscum > Viscum album. Next base: position 2,075,290,466 of record OY728143.1, on the reverse strand, counting down.
CTCAGAGGCGGAGTACGATTCGGCGACTGAGCCCTCTCCCCAATCCCGCCAGTCAAGGGCAGGGGTAGGAATGCGGCACGTCAGCCTCGTGCTCCCCGAGAGAGAGATCGATGTGATCCCCGCGTCTCTCCGAAGGTATATCCGGAGTAACGAGGGCCTGATAGACCCCCAAGGATCAAGCTTGCGGTTGGTACCGGCCCCTCCGGAAGTGCCTTCCGTCTCGGTCGGAGAAGCCGGAGACTTTTTCTGGGGACCGACGGTCGAACCACGATCTGGTGCGCCCTCGGCGAGCACCGATGCTACGGCAGGATGTTCGCTCGCCGGCCCGTCCTATCGTGATGTGGTAGCCAGGCCACCGCCACCCTCAGGGGGAGGTCCGGGATATGGAGGCCAATCGGCCTGCTCGCCGTATTCACCGCCGGCCAGCCCGTCGGCCCGGCGGCCCGCCTCGGCACCACTACCAGTTCCTCGTCCGTTCCCAGCCATTGAAGAGGACCAAGGAGATCTGAGTCCCGAGTTTGAGTCGTGGAGCTTCTAGACCGTCCTTGCAGAGGGCCACTTCCCTGAGAAGTTTTGGCCAGTCGCAGGACTGGGCTTTGATGCACCCGAATCGCTCACCCCGGATGAGTTCGAGTGCTTCCGCCGAACTCTCCGGGAGACTCACTCCCGTCTTCATTGCCTACAAATGCCATACCCCGGGAGTCAAGCGCACCTGGAGGATATTGGTGAGCAGTGCCGTCAAATTGACCTGGCCATGCTCCCCGCGGTTCGGCACCCCGGGTCATTTGGGCACCACGAGGCCCTCCAACAACGATGCGTTGAGTGTTTTCAAGTACTCCGCAAAGTTATCGAGGAAGCCACTCCCCACGTGTATATCCGTGGATGGGGGCAGTACGCTGCCCTACGCTTCAGTGTGATCCGCCGACAGCCCGATTCGCTGGGTGGCCCTGAGGGTATATCCCCAGGGACAGGAACGGTCAATATGGCTGACCTGTCGGGAGAGGGGAACGACTTGGAACTTCTCGACGGGGGCTTCCCCCCCGAAGACAAGCCGTCGTCAGATCCATCAGTGAGAGTTACTCGTCATCAGAGAAACCTCCTGGGGCTCCCCGCACCCACTGAAGCACTGACGTTGAGCCGGAACGTCAGCAAAGGAAAAGAGCACAGCGAGGCTATAAGGCCCGCCGACCCATCTGCCTCCATGCAGAGGGCAGAGGAGGATCCCGAGAAGGCTACGCTACGTCAGCAGCTCGCCGAACAGAAGAGGCTGGTTGACCAGCTCCTCGCCGAGCGTGCTGCAGAACGGCGGCCTGACTATGGTGATCCTAGGCCAGGACAGCAGGGACCGGAACAACCGCTCCTTGATGAGACTCTCCCGGGCAACCGTGATCATGCCGTGTTCGCCGACAGGAGAGAGGCCATTGCCTATGGCAAGAGGGCGCGGTATGTTTCGCCACACCCTCCCGAGCGGCGGGACTACTTGAGGGACCCCGCTCGGATTCCTCCCGCTGCCCCAAGGGCCGCTCCGCCAGCCATCCCACGAGCTGCCGAGTTCGACGACCCGGTCGACGACCCGGTTGAAGGGCCGTGCAATGCGCTCGTGGTTAGAGATCCTCGCCAGGACTGGAACCCATGTCCGGACGATCCGATGGCGGCGCTCATTGCCCGCTTGGAAGCCTTGGAGACTCGGCAGGTGGCGATCCCACCGGACGGCAAGCCCTACCCAGCATGGGTGGATGACATGCCGGCGCCTCCGGGAGTCGGGAATCCCACTTTCTCCCCCTTCAATGGGACTGGAGATCCGCCACAGCATTTGGCCCACTTCAACTCGAGGTGCGGGCCTATGTTGGGGACTCCGGCGCAGCAGGAGGCCGCTAAGCTTCGCTGCTTTGTCCAGACACTGGAAGGGCCAGCATTTGTCTGGTACAGCCAGCTTCCCGTCGGGTCGATAACTAGCTGGGAGGACCTTCGTAGACAATTCCTCTACCAGTTCAGTTCCACGACCCGGAAGACGAGTATCGCAGACCTCTTCAAGTGCAAGCAGAGGCCTGATGAGCGAGTCGCGGACTTCGTCGCCCGATGGAAGGGTCTCACGTATTCCCTTGACATGCCATTGACTCAGGAGCAGTTGCTGACAATGTGCGTCGGGAACGTCAAGACCGAGCTGGTCCCTTCCCTGATCACTCAGAATTACCCCGGAGGGTTCAGGGACTTCTCAGACAAAGCTCAACGTCTTGAGGAAGCCCTGCAACAGGCCAGCCAGGCACACCCGCTGCCTCCTATGATTCCTGTCAGGAGAGTCAGCAGGGCTGAGCCCGCTGCTGTGGCCCAGATAGAGGCTCCCAGGCCGTTGGAGCTGCTGCCGGTGAGGCCAGCTCCACTGCCTCACAGGAATCCGCCTCCACGGGCTCAGTTCCCGGCCCAGCAGCGGCAGCCTCAGAACCGGCCGGCCCCTCCGCGTAATGTACCGCCACAACCCAGGTGAGATAATCAGGATCCACCTCCTCGGCAGGCCCCTCCAGCCCCTCGTCAAGACCGCGCTCCCAGGGGCCCGCGACACCTGACGTACTCATTCCATGAGGATCAGGTCCCCGGTTATTTCCGGAGCGCCCTGGAGCAGAGGATTGTGCGACTGCCTGAGTGTTGGAAGCCAGAGGAGGCACATCTCACGGATAACCCCCGCTACTGCCCTTACCATCGAGCCCTGGGACACACCATCCAGCGGTGCTATGTGTTCAAGGACTGGCTCCAAGACCAGATTAACAACAATGTAATCAGGTTGGGCCCAGCTCCAGCACAAGTGGCGGGCGTATTCGTGGGATCAGATGACGATAGTGGCAACGAGGACGAATGGCAGCTGGTCTCCGACCGCGGGTCCCAGAAGTATAATAACTGGATGGCCCGCAAGACGACCATTCGCGCCCGGGGAATCATCCGTGCGCGCTTGAATCAGCCTGAGCCCCCAGAATCTGCGGGTGCTGCTTCGGCGTCGTCGTCCCAGCCTGCCTCTTCCAAAAAGAGAAAACGGCGGCAGCGCAAGAAGGAAGAGCGCGCCCCGCCAGTTCCGCCACTATCCCGTACTCTCGGCGATTTCATGCCCCCGGAGATGGGGGTCCCTCCTCGGATCCGCCCGGTGGTGGATGATTCGTCCGATGAAAGTGTTGGGTACGCTTCGGTTAATACCGTCGAGCTGGTAAATCCCTTTTCGGTTCCCGACGTTGAAGAACACCAGGTGGACCTCCCTAGCGTCCCCGGTCGTCGCCACCGTCGGAAGAACCGCAGTAGCAGGAGTCGCCGGGGCACAGCAGCTGGTACCTCCAGCCAGGCCGTGCACGCCATGGAGACTAGGCAGCAGGCTCAAGATCGAGCTCAACGTGCGCAGGCTCCCCATCCGGGGATGACGGATTCGCCTCCGCCACTGTTTGTGGTGTGGGACCAGGCAGAACCGCCTCAGCCGCGTCGCGACCAGCTCCGCCCTGCCACAAGTCCATCCCGGCCTCCTGACTCCAGTACGGTGACCATTTCCCGGACTGCGACCAGTGAACAGCGGGATGCGCCAAGAACCAGTCGGCCGCCGATCCAACCGGTAAGGCCCGTCATGCCACCAATCGCAGAGCAACCTCCTGCAACCAGGAGCTCGCGCTTGGCCAAAAAGTATGATGTCCTGAAGCACTTGGCCGACATCCCAGCAAGGCTCTCCATCCTTGAGGCTCTGCGCATGTCATCTGAGATGCGCGAGGCACTCGCTGAAGCCCTGAAGAGCCCCCTCCAGTTTGAGACAGAGGTTGCGGCTGCAGAGGCCTTTCACGCCGAAACGATCGAGGACGCCGAATGTCAGGCAGTTATCTCGTTCTCAGGTAAGGATGAAGACCCTCCTATACAGGGACACATTCGTCCGTTGTATGTCACTGGCCAGTTCAATGGCCTTGAAGTACGGCGCTGTCTTGTCGACACGGGATCCGGGATCAACCTGATTCCGACTCGGACGCTCCGGAGATTGGGGTTGTCTGAGGATGACTTGATTCCCTCCGACCTCAGGATCCAGGGGTACGACCGCACCGAGCAAACCCCGGTCGGCAAGATACGTTTGAAGACCCAGTTCGGTGACTTGGTTGCCAACACCGAATTCATGGTAGTCTCTCAGGACACTGCGTATAACGCATTGATGGGCAGGCCATGGCTCCACCTTCATGCGGCGGTTCCCTCATCATACCACCAATGCCTCAAATACTCCCTTAATGGTCGAGTGGGCGTGCTTCAAGGAGATGCCTCTCCTTTTGCCTCATGTGAGGCCCGTTATCTGGACGCGGACTATTACAAGAGCAAGGATAAGCAGATCCTGGCAGGTGAGGTTGAGCCTGTCGCTGTTGCAAGCGATCCCTGGGCAGGTCTGGATGACGCTTACGTCCTCCCGATTCACCGGTTGGACGTCGCCATGGTCTTGACGGTCCGCGAGTCTCCTGATGAGACGGCCGCGACCGCCCGCGCCAGCACCAGTGGCCCAGCAGGACCTGGTAGCCCCAATGCAGTTTCCAACGTAGTCTCTCCCGTGGATGATCCCTCCCCGAGTGGAGAGGGTATGGAAGACGCACCCCCAGCCTTTGAGGAGGGCGTCCCCGCCACGGTCGATGAGTTAATACAGGTGAACCTTGGAACCGAGGCCGATCCAAGACCCACGTTGGTTAGTGCCGCCATGCCCTCTGAGGAGCGGCAGCAGTACGTGGACTTTCTCAGGCAGCACCGTGATGTGTTCGCTTGGGGCTATGACGAGATGCCGGGGCTAGATCCTTAGGTAGCCGTCCACCGCCTTGGTCTCCCGGCGAACCATCGCGGGTTCAAGCAGCCTCCCAGGAAGATGCACCCATCCCATGGTGCCATGGTTGAGGCCGAAGTTGACAAGCTTATCAAAGCCAACTTCGTGAGGGAAGTTCAGTACCCCAAATGGCTGGCCAACATTGTGCCGGTCAGGAAGAAGAACGGGCAGATTAGAGTCTGCATCGACTTCCGCGATCTCAACTGCCACTGTCCGAAGGATGATTTTCCCCTTCCAGTGACAGAGCTGTTGATTGATGCCACGGCAGGGTTCCAAGCCCTCTCCTTCATGGATGGATACTCCGGATACAACCAAATTCGGATGGCCCCTGAGGATGAGGAGTTCACTGCCTTCAGGGCCCCCCAAGGTACCTTTTGCTACCGGGTCATGCCCTTCGGCCTGAAGAATGCAGGTGCCACCTACCAACGGGCGATGCACCGCATATTCAAGCCAATCCTCGGCACACTGGTGGAATGCTACGTCGACGACTTGGTTGTCAAATCGCGCCAGCGTCAGGACCATCTCAAAGATCTTGAGAAAGTGTTCAGCTTCCTCCGGTCTCGCTGCCTGAAGATGAACCCGTTGAAGTGTGCCTTTGGGGTCACCTCCGGAAAGTTCCTTGGATTTGTGGTAAGATACCGGGGTATTGAGATCGACCCAGAGAAAATCAGGGCGATTAGCCAGATGCCTCCCCCGGGTACCGTCCGGGAACTGCAAGGGTTCCAAGGCCACTTAGCCTATATACGCTGATTCATTGCGAATCTGGCCGGCAAGTGTAAGCCCTTTTCTCGGCTTATGAAGAAAGGTGCCACCTATGTATGGGATAAAGAGTGTCAGACAGCTTTCGAGTAAATCAAGCAGTACCTGCTTCAACCTCCGGTCCTGATGCCGCCCGTATCCGGAAAGTCGCTGGTCCTTTATGTGACCGCCCTGGAACGGTCCCTGGGTGCCCTTCTCGCCCAGAAGAACAACGAGGGAACAGAGAATAGCCTCTATTACCTCAGTCGCATGCTCCTCGATGCGGAGGTTAGGTATTCCCCCATCGAGAAGAGCTTCCTGGCGCTCGTATTTGCCGTACAGAAATTACGGCACTACTTGCAGCACCATGAGGTACAGTTGGTTTCTCGGGTAGACCCGTTGAAATATATCCTGAGCCGACCTATGTTGACTGGCCGTCTAGCGCGGTGGGCTGTGATTCTCCAGCAGTTCGACATCAGGTATGTGTCTCAGAAGGCCATCAAAGGGCAAGCGTTGGCAGACTTTCTGGCCGCTCACCCGACCTCCGCGGATCAGCCGCTGGATCTAGGCTTTCCTGATGAGACCATTCTCTCGGTTGATCGAGCCGATCCATGCTGGCAGATGCACTTTGACGGTGCCTCCCGGAGCCCCACCGGTAGAAGACTCGATAATCCTAAGCTCAATAGAGTGGGCTTGGGCATCGTCTTCATTACCCCGGAGCGAGCCGTGCTGCCATACTCTTTCCTGTTGTCAGAGGGCTGTACCAACAATGAGGCGGAATACCATGCCCTCATCACCGGCCTCGAGTTGGCTCTCGAGATCGACGTGCCCCGTCTGTGCGTGAAAGGGGACTCCGAGCTGGTCGTTAAGCAGATCAATGGCGACTACGTTGTCAGGAAGCTGGAACTTGTGCCATTGTTGGAGTGCACCCTTCTTCTGATGGCCCGGTTCCCTTCTCGGCCGGAAATTGTCCATGTTCCCCGGTCGCAGAACGGTCGAGCAGATGCTTTGGCCAGCCTGGCTGCGTCACTTGCGGAACCTGAACAGGACAACCTGATCGTCCGCGTGACGCGCCGCAGGCTCATCGCTCCCGTTATCCCGGAAGAAGATCGCGGCCCGTTGGTAAGTAACCTCACCACAGTTGCCCCTATGCCCGGAGCCCCGAGTACCCCAGATATAGCAGTCGAATCAGCCCATGATTGGAGGGCGCCTTTGGTTGAGTACCTCCAACATGGCATTCTTCCGTCAGATCGGGCCGAGCGCGAGCGAGTTCGACGCCGCGCATCGCAGTTCGTCCTCCAGAGCAGTCCCGGTCTGGAGCAGATCCTCTACAAGCGCGGGTTTGATGGTGTTCTCCTCCGTTGCCTTCAGGGAGTCGAGATCCCACGAGTCATGCAAGAGGTTCATGCTGGTTCATGTGGCGCCCACCAGACTGGGCCGAAGCTGTCCCACCAGATTCGGAGGTTGGGATACTTCTGGCCCTCTATGATCCATGAGTGCATCGAGTACGCCAGGAGGTGCCATGCGTGCCAGGTTCATGCGAACTTTGTGCATCGGCCGCCGGAGCCTCTCCATACCACAAGGTATTCCTGGCCCTTTGCAGTCTGGGGGATGGACGTCGTGGTACCTTACCCGCCGGCGACAGCTCGCCAGTGCCGGTTCATTCTGACCGCCACGGACTTCTTCTCCAAATGGGCAGAAGCGATTCCGCTCAGAGAGGTCAAATCCTGTTCGATCGCTGACTTCGTGACCTCCAACATCATCTACCGATTTGGAGTGCCTCACGCTATCCTCGCGGATAACGGAACCAATTTCCGAGCAGCCGAGTTGAAGAAGTTGTACGCCAAGTATAACATCCACTCGAACCATACATCTCGCTATCATGCGCAGGCGAATGGACAGATCGAGGCGTTTAACAAAACCCTCTCTAACATTCTGCAAAAGATGGTTGGTCAGAACAAGAAGAGTTGGCCGGACAAGCTCCCCAACGCCCTCTGGGCTTATCGGACGACGACTCGCAATTCCACCCAGATGACCCCTTATTCCCTGGTGTATGGAGCTGAGGCCGTCCTGCCCATCGAGATCCAGTTACCGTCCTTGCGCACTGCGGTCTACGACCAGCAAGCGCCGGACAGAGTTGCTGAAGCCCGTCTAGTCGAGTTGGAAGCACTGGATGAGAATAGACTTCGCGCTTTGCACAACTTAGAGAGGCATCAAAGCAGAATGGCTCGAGATTTCAATAAGAAGGTTCACCTCCGCTCCTTCCTGTAGGGTGATCTAGTGCTAGCCCTAAGAGCGCCGATGATCCCCGGCAGGAAGCCACCCAAGTTGGAGCCCAAGTGGGAGGGACCGTTTGTTGTCCACAAGGTCTATCCCAATGGCGCGTACTCCCTAGCGACTATGGATGGTGAGCGTGTCACTCCTCCCACCAACGCTAGGTTCCTCAAGCAATACTTTGCCTGAGTGTTCAATCGTCCTGCATGACGCTAAACTGCACTTCGTCCTGCACGACGTTAAACTGCATTCGTCCAGGCTACAAGACGTTAAACTGTTCAGCATTCGTCCGCGCTGCAAGACGTTAAACTGCCAAGTGCTTCGTCCTGCATGACGCTAAACTGCACTACGTCCGAGCTACAAGACGTTAAACTGTTCAGCATTCGTCCTGCATGACGTTAAACTGCCTCTCCAGAACTACGTGCGGCTTGATTCCCATCCTTATGGGATACGTAGGACCGCCTGAACATTCATGTTTCAGGCCCAGCCCCATCCTTCGGGAATTTCCATCCCATCTCGGGCCCTTGGCCCAGTTGCCCCCGGGTGTGCGGCGTATGGTGTGAGTGCGGGGCTATGCCCTCATTCACGTCGGTTTGCTCGTCACGCTGTACGCCCCCCCCCACGTTTGGGGATGCCTTCTGCTCCCCCCTTCTTTTTCCTCATCGTCCTGCATGACGTTAAACTGCACTTCAAGAACTACGTATGGCTTGATTCCCATCCTTATGGGATACGTAGGACCGCCTGGACATTCATGCTTCAGGCCCAGCCCCATTTCCCGGGAATCTCTATCCCGCGTTGGGCCTCTGGCCCCAGTTCCCCTCCTTTTTTGTGCGAGGCGTATCGCGTGAGCGGGGGATTATGTCCTCATTCACGTCGGTCTACTGGCCGCGCCGTACGCCTCCCCCGTGTGTGGGACTACCTCACACCCCTCATCGTCCTGCATGACGTTAAACTGCCTCTCCAGAACTACGTATGGCTTGATTCCCATCCTTATGGGATACGTAGGACCGCCTGGACGCTTGTGTCTCAGGTCCAGCCCCGTCTCTTGGTTGATCACGGGGATCTGCCCCCCTTCGGTTGCTCTCAGGGTGAGTCCTCCGACCCTTTCCGGAGATCTGTTAACGTGTTTTGGGTGCTTCGGTCTATGACTCGTAGTGTCAGATTCAATCCTGACAAGTCCTGTGTTGCTTGTCAGGCCCCGCGCTTCCTCTTGTTCGAGCCTTCACTCAAAGGGATCCTCGTTAGCGGTTTGGGTGCGATGCCTCAGTGCTCTCCCACCGCTCCGGGTCGATTTACCGGCGGGTCTTGGGCCGCAAATCGATATGAATCCTGCGATTGAGCGGTTGATGCTCGTTTGCTTGCCCCATCTTAGGCTGACGCGATCGGATGTTGTGTTGCGAATGCGTCAGCAACGTCCTTGATCGCCATGTCAGCTCTCTCAGGCTCTGAACATTGGTTGTGCAGTCCTCATCACACTCCGCCTTTGTGCGTTGTAGTGGGATCTTGACACTCTCTTCATACTGACCTCCGGTACGCCTCTACACGTTAGGCAGACCAACCAGGGTAATGATGTCGTTCGAGGCTCCCATGATCTGAGCACCAAGGATATATGCAGATATCCTCCCTAAGGGCCATGCGTAGCTGGACCCTCGTCCCCGTAAGGAGGAGAGAGTCGCCCGAACAATTGCGTTCTGGGCCCAGTATATCTGGAGGCTAGCATCTCTGCCCCTCGGGTGATGGACATACGCAGACCCCCATCCCAAGACTCTTCTCCTGGAATCGTGCGTGACCGCAGGGCCGGGTATGCTCCCACCTCCGCCGTGTCCGCCGTACCGCAGTAAGCGGATTCCTCCATGGTCCGAACCACACGACCTTAAACTGTGTTGTCTGGTCCTACCACACGACCGTAAACTGTGATCGTCTTGGCCGCCCGACGAGAAAACGGCACTGCATCGTGACGTTCCCCTCAGGGGACACTCATGTTGGGCGCTGGTTAATAACCACGCCATTCATCAATGCCTTCCGTGGCTTGATTATTGCGGCGACGCCAGAGATTTCTCAATCACAGGCATGTCGCCGCACAAAGAAAAACCATTCATCTTTAAGGACAAACAAGAAATATCAAATGCCGCTTCTTTTGCGTGCGAGGGTCAGACCCGCACTCTTCCCCGCGCTGGTGCCCGATTGTGTTGCACCGCGCTTCAAGAACTACGTGCGGCTTGATTCCCATCCTTATGGGATACGTAGGAACGCCCGAATGTTTAAAACTTCGGGTCCAGCCCCCCATCTCTTAGAGATTCCCCCTTCTCTGGGGAATCCGCCGCCTTCAGGTCACCCTCAAGGCGCGTAACCCGACCCCTTGCAGTGGTCCACCGGTGTCAAGAGTACTCTGGTTTATTGCCAGGAGGGTCAGGATCCGCTTGGTCAGGTTTCCTCCACTTTTCAGGCTTCGCGCTCCCTTTCATTCGGACCCATCGTCTACGCCCTGGGTGGAGCCCCCGTGAACGGTTCGGACACAATGCCTCAGTGCTCTCCCACCGACTCGGGCCGGTACCCCCAATGGCCTCGGGCAGCAAATCGATATGAATCCTGCGATTGAGCGGTCGATGCTCGTTTGCTGCCTCATTCCACCAACGGTTAGTGTGATATTGATGCTGCTTTTCCGCCACGGTCGGCAGTACTCCCATATCGTTACGCCGGTGCCCCCAGTCCTTGAGTGAATGGCCGCATGATTCACATTTTCCACCTCCCATTCTAACCAGGCGAAACCTCGACACTCCTGACACTATCCCTCAGTGCATCTTCGCATATCCAGGGGATATGACCAGATGCGGTGTACTTTGAGGCCCTTATGGTCCGAGCTCTAAGACCTTAAACTAAGATCTCCCCTTATGGTCCGAGCTCTAAGACCTTAAACTAAGATCTCCCCTTATGGTCCGAGCTCTAAGACCTTAAACTAAGATCTCTCCTTATGGTCCGAGCTCTAAGACCTTAAACTAAGATCTCCCCTTATGGTCCGAGCTCTAAGACCTTAAACTAAGATCTCCCCTTATGGTCCGAGCTCTAAGACCTTAAACTAAGATCTCTCCTTATGGTCCGAGCTCTAAGACCTTAAACTAAGATCTAGCCCTTATGGTCCGAGCTCTAAGACCTTAAACTAAGATCTCTCCTTATGGTCCGAGCTCTAAGACCTTAAACTAAGATCTCCCCTTATGGTCCGAGCTCTAAGACCTTAAACTAAGATCTCTCCTTCGGGTCCGAGCTCTAAGACCTTAAACTAAGATCTCTCCTTATGGTCCGAGCTCTAAGACCTTAAACTAAGATCTAGCCCTTATGGTCCGAGCTCTAAGACCTTAAACTAAGATCCTCTAGCCCTTATGGTCCGAGCTCTAAGACCTTAAACTAAGATCCTCTAGCCCTATGGTCCGAGCTCTAAGACCTTAAACTAAGATCCTCCACCTTTATGGTCCGAGCTCTAAGACCTTAAACTAAGATCCAGCCCTTATGGTCCGAGCTCTAAGACCCTAAACTAAGATCTACCCCAAATGGGGTCCTACGTCCTGCATGACGTTAAACTGCACTCTCAGAACTACGTGTGGCTTGATCTCCATCTTGATGGAGTACGTAGGAACGCCCGGGCATTTCGACTCGGGTCCAGCCTCAGGGATCGTTAAATCCCGCCCCTCCTCGTCGCCGGCCGTCTGGCCTGACTTCGGGTAGAGTGGTGCAGTTGTGATATTCTCCCCGATTCAGCTCGGGATGCCCCATCGCAAGGATGGGAAGCGACGGTTTCCTCGTCAGAGAGGTGCTGTCTGAGAATTGAGGTGACTCACGGCCAGATTAGTGCATCCGCCTAATACGTTTTCCCCACGGTGGCGCAATTTTGAGAGCGTTGGATTCTGTCCGAACAAATCGTCACTTCGCCCCACGCTTCGCATGCCCTGTTGATCTGGATTTTCCACCCTTGTGTCTGAAGGAACCCCAAAGCGGTATTCATGATGACATGTGGTCCGCCTCCTGCAATATGAATGATGGCCTTTTTCGGTCCGTCTATTGCAGTTGTTATGGTCGATCCACTGTCCGCCTACCGTCTTGGGCATTTCCTGGAAGGCCGACCGTTGTGGATGTCTGGATTCGGGACACGCGATTCACCCTTTCTCATTTCCCTATGTTCGGATAAAATCTCAACGCCCCTAGCGTTGTCCCGCTCGTGTGTTGGAACAAGTTGGGGGATGATACATTGGTTAGGTCTGAGGTCTCCTTTCCTAGGAATGACCTCCCTCTTTTCTCCAGAAACCCAGGCCCAATTATGGATGCCTGGTGCTTGGTTAACACTCCCGCAAGACAACGAATTGTGGTTGAGCATATTAAACCGAAAGACGCAGATAAATATATTGATTCATACAAATGGATCGAAATATTGAATAACGGAAGCAAAATGTTCTTGGAATGGCAAAAAACAAAGCCCCTAGGGATTAGCGTGCTGGATAAGTCTTTCTAACGCCGCTACCCTTTGGCTGGCGGCCTCCAGGGCTACTTCTCGTTCTCTGCGTGCCCTCTCCTCATCGGCGGTCGCAGCACGCAGTTCGTCAATCCTGGCCTTTGCGCGCTCCCGCTCGACTTGGAGTGTGACCATCTGTTGGCCCGCCTCCGTCAGCTGTACCTGAGCGTCGATCAGTTGTGCCGATAGTTGCTCCACAAGCTCGGTACATGCTGCGACGAAGGCCTCCTTCTCTGCCGCCTGCCCTTCGAGGCGCCGGACTTCCTGCTCTGCCGCGATGAGCGCCTGCGTGCTCTCCGACATGTCCCGACTTTGTGCGACGTCGGCACGCCGGCGGCTCTCGCGCATCTTCTCGGCCATGAAATCACGGACCGTCAGATGGAGGCGTTGAGCATCAGCTCCCCCGGCACACAGGAAGCGCAGCCAGGTATGAAGTGATCCCATGCGCCCCAGCCATTCCGATGGGTCTCGCTTGAGGAAGCGCTGGATGCACTTCCACCCCCTGCGTCGCGTTACCCGGCTATCCTCGACCGCCTCCGCGTCCGAGTCATCCATCTCCTCGGGGTCGGCAGGCCGGTAAGCAGGGAAGGCAGCCAGCAGGTCTGCTGCAGGGTCCGCCCCTGGGAGATCCTCACGAGGGATAGGTTCCCCTACATCCGGGCAACCTTCTTCTCTCTCCCCAGCGGCGCTGACACCCTCGTCGGCCCCCAACCTCTCTCCGATGTCAGCACCGCCGATGTCCGGAGCCCCTTGATCAGCAGTTGGTGGGGCCGGCTCGGTTTGGAAGGTCTGTTCCGGAGCAGGCGGCATGTCCACCACTGGTCCACTCGTAGATGGCCCGGGTCCGGCAACCCGACGAGCCTCCAATGTTGAGATCACTGCGCGGGGCATGCCATGGTTAGTCACGGATCGTCAATGGCAAGCACCAGCAGTAAAGTAGGGAGACTTACGGGAGTTTGGAGCGTCATCTTCCGCTACCCCGGTCGCCGCAGGAACAGTTGCAGCAGGGGACCCCTTAGCACTTGACAGTTCGATGATAGGTGTCTGGCCCCCGCCTTGTCCTGCTGGCGCCTCTCCTGCTCCTGTTGAGGACGCCTGACCGACATCCGTGTGCTCCTGAGAAGGATGGAGAAACGGGTTAGAAGCTGCATAAGAGAATGGATGAAGCAGGTTGAGTAGGGATAGAAGCGGACCTCGAGGAGCTCAGTGACATCAACGTTGTCAGAGCCGGCCACCTCGCCACTCTCCCGTGGGCTCCCCCGATGGGACCTTCCCTCGGAGCCTTCATCCTCCCCCGTTTCCTCCTCCTCCTCGGAGTCGCTACTGTCATCTTCTCCCGGCGGCATCTGTTCTGGAGCGGGCTCGAGACCGAGCATCACCTTCACCAGAAGGGATGGCTCCGCACGCTGACCACGTTGGCGCGCGTACTCGTCCATGGCCGTCAGATATGCATATTGCCGGTTGAAGTCCACCCTGTCGGTGATCTGGAGGCGCCCGACCTCTGGCAGATAGATTCCTTCTCTGAGTATCTTTCGCCAGATGACGTCGGTCCCCAGTGACTGCCGCAGGGTCATCCAGGCCGACCACAGCGCCGGGAAGACTGCATCGTGGGAGGGTTCGAGCAGACGCCTCACCTGCTTCCCGGGCCGCTCCTCGACCGCCGCATGTGCCCCCTCTCTGGGCGCCGAGGTCGTAGCGGCAGCCTGCGATGTGCCAGCCGCCGAAGTCCCTGCTCGCGCCGGCCCCGCTGCTTGGCGCGCCTCCGTTCTCCCCCGTGTGGTGGCGCCTCGCCTCCTCCCTTGACGCCCGGTCTCCGCACGGGTGACCTCGAGCCGCCGAACTGGCTTCCGTAGAAGCCCCTCAGGGTATGCGATGGCCCAGTGTTCGGCATACTCGGTTGCCAAGCCTGCGTCGATCCCGGTAGGAGGGAGAGTGATGACGTCGCCAGAGCCGAAGGCGACAAACATCAGCCACATCTGGCGAAGGACGCAAGGGTTCGTCTCCTCCCGGACAGCGGTGAATACCCTCTTCGGCATCCGCTGAAGGCACCCGAACTGCCTGGCGAACCGGGTCGGCACGTAAGGCTCGCAGATCACCTTCCCGTCGATCCGAGTCACGAGCACCCCGCCCCGCATGTTCAGGAAGTATTCATGCTGCTCCAGCGGGCCCTGTCCGTTGTCGATCATCTGGCCGACGGGAGTGGGGAACGGGCTGAAGTTGAAATTGGCATGATTGCCAATCCGAACCCTCACGCCCTCCTCACTGAGGGTCATCGGAGCGACCCCCGCAATGTTCAGCAGGGAGGGTCGCAGGCCGTTGCCCGGAGGACTGATGGCATTTGGGAACGTATACCCACCAAGGTGAGCAGCCACCCAGCCGTGGAAGAACTGAAAGGGCCCACAGATCCTTCGTGGCGACCCCCCTCGTGAGATGCGTCCCAGAATGGCATACAGCCTCGCCAGTACTGGGACCCCGAGGTTGTACCTCTTATTGGCAGCCATGGCGCCCGCCATCGCCAGCGTCGCCGGGCGGACGCCCATCCTCGCATCCCGCACTGGCAGGAGCCACCCGCTCAGAAAGGCGGCCAGGAACGCCGCGTACCGGACGTTCGGGTCCCGGGCCTCGATGACGCGGTACCCCCATGAGTGGTAGTCGCCCGTCTCCAGGACCCGCCAATACGACCCGTTCCGGCTCCTCTGAGCTGCGGTCGGGCCCCGCTTCCCCCTGCCTGGCATCTTGACCGCCGGGTCATGCTCCAAGAACTGGCCGAACCACTCCTTGTAGGCTATGTCCTTCTGGAAGTCCTTGATCCCGAGCCGCTGCGTAGCCAGGTCAAGAAGATGCCAGGTCAGAATGGGAGTCCGTGACCTGTCCTCCCAGATGTTCTTCGGTGGCAGGAACTCATCGTACTGGTAGCCCTCCAGCGGGATACCTCCGATGCAGTGGATGTCCCAGAGACCGATGCCGACCTCCCCATGGTGAAGATGGAAGGTGTTGGTATCCGGGGACCAGCGAGTGAACAGCTCCGGCCCGAGCTCAGACTGCTGGTAGAAGTGGAACTGCGACGTCCACACCGCCTCGAACAGGCCGATGTACCGTAGCTCCTCTGCGAAGTGATCGCAAGTGTGGCGTACCCAGAACGCCCAGGCCCACTCACTGGTGAAGTTGCCCCCAGATCGCAAGTCCCAGTCCTTCAGCCAGCCCTTGGTGTCGTCAGTGACACTCTGACGGTATGTGCTCGAGTAGAGGGCTGGAGAATTCTCCGCAGTAGGCTCACCCCCGTCAATGGTTCGCGTCCTCGGGTTCAGGACGTAGACATCCAAGTGCCTGGTTTCCCTGGCAGGATGCCCATTGTTGGTGATGTTATAGCGGTGAAGCTCGTCCTCCCGGGTCACCCAGGTCCGCGGCGCATCAATCTCGAACCCTGGCACCGGAACCTCATCGAGGATGCCGAAGTTCCAGAGGGGCAGGTTGTCTGACAATGGGTATGTCTTCTGGGCCGGCGTTAGTAAGTCGAACAAGGATTGATTGTTAGAAACAATCTCCTTGGCTCCGTAAACCTCCTCGTTCGTCGCCATCTCAGCCCTGCGAGTGGCGGCATCCCCCTCATTTCCTCTGTGCGCGGCCATCTCAGAAGTTTCGGGAGTCGTGCGGGTTAAGGGATGAAGCGTGCGGGATCGGACGAGGCTGGTGGAAAAGTTTGAAGGCTGGCGCGCAATCCAAGTGGACGGCGCGCAATTGGGAAGGCTGTCGCGCAAAGTTCCGGGTCTTCGCGCAAAAACAGGCGAAATCCGGACGGTTTTGCGCGCCGATCGGGCGAATTCCGCGACCGGAAGAGGCAATTTCGCGCACGAGAGCTTTGGAGCTTATCGCGCGGAAGGCCAGAGTACGGAACGCGGGACCCAGCGCCCCTATTTATAGGTGAGATCGGGTCCGCGCTGCGCGGAAAGCGCTTTGCGCGACCGCAGCGGCGAATTTCGCGACCGGCGCCCCTTTTTGCGCGCCTAAGTCCCGCGCCGCCCAGGACTTCGGCATTCCGGCGTCTCCCTCGGAACCCGATCGTTGCGACCTCTCGCCGATCAGATTCCGAGGGGGGGATTTTGTAGACGCCGGAAAAGTCCGTTGTTCCCAAACGAAGCTCCGGATGCGGAAAGCGAAGTGATATTTGGAGTCGGAAGAACGTTTCGGAGGGCCCGGAGGCCTTGCGCGGAATTTCAGAGGCCCGCGCGCAAAGGGGATGTTCCACGCGCAAACCCCCTGGGATGCGCGCAATGCGCCGGTCCGGCGCGCAATTTTGCGCGCCGCGAGTCCGCGCGACTCCCCGGCGCGCCGCGCCCGATTCCGCGCCCGCGAGGAGAATTTCGCGCTCGCACCCTGGATTCCGCGCCCGGGGTTGCCTATAAATACAAGGCGACCCCCAACGATTCAAAGGTTGTTGGAAGTCGAAACGTCTCTCGTGCGCGCAATTCAACCCCTTCCGCGCGCAATGACGAACTTCAGGTAACCTCCTTTCTTTCGCGCAAGAAAGCCTCGGGGTCCGCCTTCGCGCGCAATCCCCGTTGGCTCCTTTCATTTGAATAAAAAATCACCCTAAGGCCTTTGCGCGCAAAAGAACCCGCTTGCGCGCAATTGCCCCCGGGGTGCGCGCAATCCGGCCTGATTGCGCGCACCCCCCCTTCTTTCAAGTGGCCATTCATTAGAGAATGAGCCGTTGCCCCCGCGCGCTATCCGAAGCCCGGTGTGAGCAATCTCAAGCATCCGCGCGCAAGGCGCTGGCCCAATTGCGCGCCAGCCGCCCCGATTGCGCGCCGGCCCGCAGTATTGCGCGCAAAGCTTCCTTTTTGCGCGCAATCTGCCAGGGTCGTCCCCGTTGACCCCCTGAGGGCACCTGCCTGCGTGGCGCCCGATGCTCCTCATCCTGGGTGCCCGCACCGTGCGTTGTCTTCCCGTGCGGCCCTCCAGGTTCGTGCGAAGTGACATGCACCCAACGTCCGCGCTGCAAGACGTTAAACTGCCAAGTGCTTCGTCCGGCAACCTCTGCCCAGCATGACGTTAAACTGCACATTCGTCCCGCACGACGTTAAACTGCGCATACGTCCGCGCTGCAAGACGTTAAACTGCCAAGTGCTTCGTCCGGCAACCTCTGCCCAGCATGACGTTAAACTGCACATTCGTCCCGCATGACGTTAAACTGCGCATACGTCCGCGCTGCAAGACGTTAAACTGCCAAGTGCTTCGTCCGGCAACCTCTGCCCAGCATGACGTTAAACTGCACAGTCGTCCCGCACGACGTTAAACTGCGCATACGTCCGCGCTGCAAGACGTTAAACTGCCAAGTGCTTCGTCCGGCAACCTCTGCCCAGCATGACGTTAAACTGCACATTCGTCCCGCACGACGTTAAACTGCGCATACGTCCGCGCTGCAAGACGTTAAACTGCCAAGTGCTTCGTCCGGCAACCTATGCCCGGCATGACGTTAAACTGCGCATTCGTCCCGCATGACGTTAAACTGCGCATACGTCCAGCATGACGTTAAACTGCATATTCGTCCAGCATGACGTTAAACTGCACATCCGTCCAAGCTGCACGACGTTAAACTGCCTAGCCCCCATCGTCCGCGCTGCAAGACGTTAAACTGCCAAGTGCTTCGTCCTCAACACACGACGTTAAACTGTACTTCGTCCGGCAAGATGTTAAACCGTCCGCTTCGTCCTCAACACATGACGTTAAACTGTACTTCGTCCGGCAAGACGTTAAACCGTCCGCAACCTGATCCCGTGCTCTGCACGCAGGGTCTCCCCCGGTTTGGACGTGGCCCCCACCCGTTCGTCTCTGCAGGGATGTCGGGATTGTCCCCCTTTTGGGATGATTTAATGGGAGTGGCTTTTCCCTACGGGGGCGGGGTATTACAAACCCCTAGTTCCTCGTGGGAGGCTGCACATGTGTATCTCCATTGCGCCTCCCCACGGCCGAAGCCAGTAGAGGGTATGACTGGGATCGAGGTGTCTTCCGCTTTCGGTCCAAGTCCCTTCCAACTGAGTTTTGCTGCAACCGGGCTGCCTCAAGTGCGTAAGTCCTGACAGAATGAACTACGTGGACTTTGATCCCTGTCTTCTATACAGGGTACGTAGGAAGCCTCCCCGAGGTTCAAGCCCACCACCTGGTCGTCCCGGTCGTATTTACATCGGTTCGTCCATCAGTGGACCCCTCCAGGGTTCACGCCTGCGTTGATTCACCTATGAATCCGCCCCTGTGGGAGACTGCCCGTGTGTATCTCCACGGTGCCTCCCCACAGCCCCCCTTTTCCATTTCCCCTTTTATCGTCCAGCATGACGTGAAACTGTGATCCACCCGGCCGTTCCATCCCCCTCTGTGCGAGGTGGTTCGGTTCAATCCTCCGCCCGGCGGCCTCGACCTCTTCGTGAGTCGGCTTGCCGACGTCCAGCATGACGTTAAACTGTATACCCGAACTACGTTGACTTTGATCCGTGTTAACGCGCGGTACGTAGGAAGCCCCTCTGGGGTCCAAGCTCTTCACTTCATCATCCATCCTGATCCTTACCCGGGCCGCCACATCCCGGTGGGGTCATGCCACTTCACTCCACTCCACGTTACTTGGGAAGCCGCCCATGTGTTGGCCCCAGCGTCGGAGGTTCCCTGCAAGGGGTTCTGTCATCTGATCCACTTTTCGTGTTGATCGGTCCGATGCCGTCCCCGCTGGACGTTAAACTCGCGGCATACCCCGTGTTAAACATGGGAAGCTGAGGAAAACCTCAGGTGACACAGTTCCCCGCACCTAGTACGGGATGCCTCAGGCCATCATGCCTTCGAGAAGCCCTATTAGGGACGGAAGACAGATGTGCAGAGCCGCAGTGTTACGACACGCCCCCAGCACCCAGAGCCACCCGGCCTTCTCACCGCAGGTTGCTGCCCCGCCCAGACTCCTTGGAACGTCCGGGCGGAAGCAGCGTAATTAACCGGTGTCCATGAAGATATGGCGCCGGGAACGAGATTCACGAACATTCTTAAGTCTATGAGGGAGACCCGGATTAGGCGACAAGTTCCGAGGAGACGTCCAAGGAAGGAGGAGCCGACATCCCATCATCCCGGTTTCGATCAAGGGGCAGACGCCCCTGAATAAGGGACGGATGCCGCCCGCCCTTGGAAAGCGGGACTGCGGGACCACAAGCCGCGCGCCCATCCCCTCGGGTCGACGGGTGCACGCGCGAACGCGTCCTGGCGGAACAGCGTAACCCGACGCACATCCGCACCGAAACAGTAGGGATATGTCATTCCATATTCCCCTTTTTCCATTTTATGTAATAGTGATTATAGAACCCCTTTATTTCATCAAACTATTTTATGAAATTTTATGTGATGTCGTTTGGTTGTTGAATTTTCGTGAGATCTTTCACAATTTTTCTTCTATTTTGAGATCCATTATTTTATACTTACTTCCTCATCTCCCCTCATCCAAATTCTATGATATTTATAGTAACTTATATAAACTGGAATTATATTATTCTAATGTAATATTTCATCATCATTTGTCTTTCCCCCTCCTCTTATACTAAAAATGATAACACCATCTGAGAGGTGTTAATTCATCACATTGAAGGATGACGGGTTATAAATTTTCATTACCATGTTAAATTCGGTTCATGAAACCATTTTTATTGTTGAAATGGATCATAATATATTTATTTCATTTCATTAATTTAATTTAATCCTTACACATTTATATGATAAAAAAAATAATACAAAACAAGTTCATTATGAATAAAACTGCCATGTTAATCCAAACATTTGTAATTAACTTTTAACTAATGTATAATCATCATGGTATATAACACAAAATCATTATGAGATCCTTTATATCTCTGTAATGTCATTAATAAGATATATTGAAAATTCTAGATGTTTAACCACATTTCAAACCAACTTCCATTCATCAATACAAGTAAACTAATCATGAAAACCAAATAACAAAATGCTTCCAAAACAATAAAATTGAACATCTTAAACCAATAAAAAGGGAAATGAATAAACCTAATAAGGTTATAATAAACCAATTACACTAATAGGAGGCTCTGTAATTATTAATTAATTAAGAAAAATTTTATTAATCTGGTCATTAAAACAAATTAAGAACACACTCGAGCATAAGGTAACGAGTT
Source organism: Viscum album (assembly GCA_963277665.1). NCBI lineage: Eukaryota > Viridiplantae > Streptophyta > Magnoliopsida > Santalales > Viscaceae > Viscum > Viscum album. The sequence goes on along the minus strand of OY728143.1, from coordinate 2,075,269,963 downwards.
TCTTATCTCACTTTTAATTCTGTGATATTTCCATTATTCACCACTTATTTATTGTATGTAGTATATTTGTACTTCCATTTGATATATAATAACATGATTTTATTTATATTCATACTATTATTTGATTAATTTGGAGATTATTGTCTTTTGGTCATACGATTCAATTGACACAATATGGTAAGGAACTTTGTCTCAATTTCCATTTCATTGAGACATTCTTGGTATTGTGCACCTAATTATTATTATGTGGTGTGTATATATACAATTTGAGATCATTATTCATATTAAATTGTAAATATATTATATATCCATATTTTTTATTCATGGATATGACTATTCTCTTAATCTGTACACCCTTATACATACGACGTTTATTTTTGAAGCAATTTTAACTATAGAAATATTGATGAATCTGTATTCACTAATCTATATGGATATTGAGAATGCATAAGGTACATGTATTAAATATATTTATAAAGAATTATTTGGAAATTAATAGGTGTATGGGGCCCACTATATCCCCTCAATGCATCGACAGGTCTCATGAGACAAATCAGTTGGAGACAAACCCTTCGAGTTTATTCCCAAAAATCAGACAGGTTTCTAGCCACAGAACTAAACTATTTTAATGGTATTGTAGTATCCTGTGACAAATACAAGACAAAAAATTAATAATCATTCTCTTTATTCATTTTTAGATATTACTATCCATGAGGTTTTCACTATGACAAAAACTATGGATGCAGTTTCATTCTCAATTTGTTAATGGCGTGAGTTTTTCATTAATTATATGTGCCATATTGATTATGTAGAAATTGATTATGATTAAATTATTATTGAATTCGTGATTCTACTATTTGTAACCCTTACTGATCATTTTATCTCATCCCTTTCATTTTTTCCCTTGAACAGGTTATGAAGAGGATATCATTTATTGAGTTTCTGTGGATGTCGTTTTTAGTTTTTTTATGTATTGTATTTTCTAACCTTTACAATGTAATTTAAATTTAATATATGTATCTAGTTTCTTCAATAATACTAACCTGATCAATCCTTTTGGATTTAATTCATTATAACCATGATAATGTAATAAGTAATGTACCGGCTCCAGTCTATAGGGGTCGAAGTGTTAAAATTGGTATTATAGGAAGTTTAGTAAGAACCTTGGAAACTAGATTAGAAAATTAATATTAGGGAACAAAGTCCTAAGGTAGTATTTGAAAAAAAACATATAATAACTTCTTGAAATTTTGGTAAGGAATAGATTATGTGGATCTTTATAATAAAATACATTCTTTTTCGGGATTCAAACAGGTAAAGGTGGATCTGGCCCAGATGTACCTAGGAGTGAAAACTCCAACAAGGAGGTTCGGGCTTGACCGAGGGTATCCTGGTACACAAAAATGGTCCTTACTGCACTCTTAGTATTGAAACTCCCAGAGGATATGCTTAGGATAATTCACATTTTCTTTACAATCCATTATAAAGGATCTCAATGTAAATTTTTCCTCATAGAAGCCATTTTTATGAGTTTAGTTGTCCATAGAATTCCAGTCTTTGTTATGTGATTTTATATTTTAGATTCATAACCTAATATAGTGTATTCCATTATTTAGAAATAGTTCCTAATGGAATAAAGGGAATCAATACTCGTGGACAATGTAGGGATTTCCCCACTGATCAAGTCAGCATAATCAATGTCGGAGAAAATCAAATCATGACCATATTGGGACAACTTACTCAGGTTGTGGCAAATAACCATGTTACACCTGTGTTGGATCATTTCATATGGAAAAATCCCCCATCTTTTAGTCGAACTACTAATCCAATGGTAGCTTAGTAGTGGATCAAGTCCCTTGAAAATATATTTGTGGCATTAAGATGCAATGAAAATGAAAAGTTAGTGATGGCAGTATACTGTCTAAAGGGAGACACAGATCAATAGTGGTCCTTGATCCAAAATAATATTGAGGAAGAAGAAATATAAGATATGGAATGGAGGACTTTTAAGGGAATATTCTTCAAAAAATATTTCCCTCATGAACAATGAACCGAAATGTAGAGGAAATTCTTTATATTAATGAAAATGGAAGAATACAGTGTTGCAGAGTATGAGGATACCTTCACAAGACAATCTTGGTATGTTATAGATTAAGTATGTGAATCGACAAATAAGATTGATCATTTCATTGAAGTTCTTAAGCCAAGTCTTCAAAGGGAACTGGATTATCAAACATTTTCATAATATGATGAAATTGTACCAAGTTCAATCAAAACAAAGAAAGAATTTTCTATATCTAATTTGTTCATGGGAAACCAACTTAATAAGCAGTACTCTAATAACCATGGAAAAGGTGAAGTGCCAAAGAAGAATACGGTAATGAAGAAATTTTTGTTATGTGCAAACTATGGAAATAAACATCCTAGAAAATTCTTGAAAGGCATGGGAGTCTGTTTTAAGTTTGAATAAAAGGGTCAATAATCTGATGAATTCTAGGAGAATAAACAAGTCAATGATACTAAATGCTACGATTGTAGAGAGATGGGAAAATATGAAAATTATTTTCCTAATATCCAAGGAAACTTGCATCAGAAAAGGCCATGAGATCATGGGAAAGAATATGTAATTATATCCACATAGGTTAAAGTTCATAATGATGTGTTAGAAGGTACTTTAATTGTTTCCTAATAATTAGAAAACAATTTATTTGATTTTGGATCATCAAATTCATTTATATCTTCACAATTTTCCAAGAAAATTATACATTTTAAATTTTATTTAATAAAGTATTTTTCCATCAAAACTCATATGGGATGTATCACTACAACAAAGGCATGCTGATTAGTCCCCCTCATGACACATAAATGTGGTTTAGTTGAAAACCTTATCATCATACCGGTGATTGAATTTGATATAATTATCAGTATGAATTGGATTTCAAATTATGTTGCATAGATTTAATGTAAGAATAAGAAAGTTACAATCTTTGAAAATGGAGTAGAATTCCTTATTTTTAGAGTAGAAACCTCACCATCTAATTATTATCTAGATCCACCCCCATTATCTCTATTGAATTCAATTCTTTGAGAGTAAGATAACCTACTGTCTATGGGTAAGGAAATAAATATTCAAATTTAACATGTACTTATAGTGAAAGAATACATTGATGTATTCCTAGATGATTTACCTAGACATCCCCCGGTGTGAGAAGTTGAATTCTCTATTGATTTATTTCCTGGTGGAAGACCTATATCAAATAATACCTATTTAATGGCCACTATGGAGTTACTAGATCTAAATAAACAACTAGAGGAATTGAGTGACAAAGGATGTATTTTTTCTAGTGTTTCTCTATGGGGAGCCCCTGCCCTATTTGGAAAAAAGATAGACAGAGCCACGAGGCTATGCATTGATTACAGAAAAATAAATTCTATTACAATAAAAAATAAGTATCATATTCCATGAATTGATGATTTATTTGATCAAATTAATGGAGAACAATAATTTTCTAAGATTGAATTTTGATCTGAATATCATCAGATACGTGTGGGGAAGGAAGATATTCCTAAGACAACATTTTTAACTAGGAATGAGCATTATGAGTTTGTAGTTATTCTATTTGTACTGACTAATTCACCCTCTATTTTAATGGATTTAATCAATACATTTTTCAAGGAATATCTTGATAACTTTGTTGTGGTATTCATCTATGATATCCTAGTATACTCAAAAATCTATGAAGACCATGAAAATCACTTGCAGATTTTTTTTTTAAACACTTAGAAGAAATGAATTATAAGGGAAGTTTAGAAAGTTTGATTTATGGCATCAATCAGTTTCTTTTATTGGGATATTGTGTCTAAGGATATAATATTAGTTGATCCTATTAATATAAAGGTAATCCATGATTTGACCAAGCCAACAAAAATAACTGAGGTATGTAGTTTTATTGACTTAGATGGTTACTATCGGTGTTTGGATCATAATTTCTCCTCACTGGCTAACCCTCTAACCAAGATCACATGTAATGAAGTTATGTTTTTGTGGATCAAATTATTTACATAATTCTTTGAGGAATTTAAAAGAAGATTGGTTAATTCTCTAATATTGACTCTTCCATCTAGAAATGATGGATTTATAATATTTAGTGACGCATCAATGAATTGGATGGGTTGTATCCTTATAAAAAATGATAAAGTTATTTCTTGTGGATCAAGGCCGTTAAAAACTCATTAGAAAATTATCCAACTCATTTTATTGAGTTAGTAGTTGTAATCATTGCTTTGAAAATATGGAGACATTATCTTTATGATGAAAAATGTGAGATTTACACGAATCGCAAGAGTTTGAAATACATTTTCACACAAAAAGAACTCAACATGAGGAAAAGGAGATGGCTCAAGTTACTCAAAGATTACGATTGTTCAATACAAAACCACTATGAAAAAAAATAAGGTGGAAGATTCATTAAGCGAGAAAGATTGTGGACTTTTGACTTAAATGAGGATTGAGATATGTCTTATATTCATGGATCTACAAAAGATAGATATGAGAATTGTTAAATAAGGGGAAACATCATTCCTAATTTAAATGATTGCTAAACCATCTTTACATGAAAACATAAAATTCTCTCAATATGATGATGAGAATATGTATAGGAAAATTAATGTTGTTAAGGATGGGATATTGTAATAATTCATGCATGAGGAAGGAGTTCTGAAATTTGGGAATACTTTGTGCATTCCATCATTACCTGAGCTAAAAAGGGAACTATTATATGATTCTCAAAGCTCAAATTTCTATAAACAATCAGGTATCCCAAATATTTATAAATATCTAAAGGAATATTTTTTGTGGGATAATATGAATCAAGAAATTGATGAGTAAGTGTTGAGATGTCTAGTTTGTCAATAAGTGAAGGTAGAGAGACAACATCCTAGAGGGTTGATGAAAACTTTACTTATTTTATTGTGGAAGTGGGATGAAATTACATTGTATTTTTTCACTATACTACCGAGGACACCTAGAAGGAATGATGCAATATGGGTAATTGTTTATTGTCTCACAAAATCAGCACATTTCCTTGCTATAAGAGATGATTTACCACTTCAGCACATATAAAGACTTTATATTAATGAAGTTTTAAGACATCATGGTGCCCCTCTATCGATTGTGTCTAATCAAGAACCCCGGTTTACATCAAAATTTTGGAAAAGTCTCCAGAAGGCTTTGAATACTAAGCTTCGTTTGAGTACTGCTTATCACTCCCAAACTGATGGACAGTCTAAAAGGACTATTAAAACTATTGAATACATACTAATATCATTCTCTCTTAACATTAAAGTTATGTGGGTTTAATACTTTCCTTTAGTTGAGTTTTCCTACCACAATAGTTTACATTATAATTTTCAAATGGATTCATATGAAGCATTATATGGAAAGTGATGTCGGACTACAACTTGTTGGGGCGAAGTTGGTAAGAGGAAACTTATAGGACCAGAACTTATTGAAGATACCACAACAATGGTAAAGACAATTCAAGACCATATTAAATCATCCCAAAGTAGGCAGATGAGTTATGATAACAACGGAAGAAAGGATTGGGAATTCCATGTGAGAGATCATGTCTTTATGAAAGTATCTCCATAAAAGGGTGTCTTATGTTTGGTAAGAAAGGGAAACTAATCCCTAGGTACATCAGACCATTTGAAATTCTGGAAGTAATAGTAGTTATATCTTACCGTTTATCAATGCTTCCAAGTCTCTTCAAATTTAATGATGTATTCCATGTTTTGTTGTTAAATAAATACATGTCAGACTCAACACATGTACTCACATCTGAAGAGATAGAGTTTGAACCTGGTTTTTCGTACTGTGAATAGCCTATCGAGATTCTTGACACAAGGGAGAAAGTATTGAGGAAGTGGAAAACACACTTGGTAAAGGTTCTTTGGAAAAAACATAACATGGAAGAAGCAACGTCGGAACCTAAGGATGTTATAAAGAAGAACAACCCACATCCTTTTAGAGGGATTTATTAATGAAAGATTTCGAGGATGAAATTTCTGAAGGAGGGAATAATATAACACCCCAAACATTTTATGGAATTATTATCTTAAATACATTATAAGAAATATTTCATAAAGCACCGTGATTCTATGAAACAACACTTCTTTATTTAGGATATAGTCATGACCTATCCATTAATCATAAATTTTCCACTTCTAAATTTTGAATTTCAAAAAATAGTCATCTAGAGTTGTGACCAGTAAGTCATTTAGAGTCTGATAAAACCAACTTGATTTTTGATGAATAGTAATATACCCCTATGAATAGTAATATGAATACTTGTGTGACCCTTATGAATAGTAAATAATGATAATATTCTATTTTCATAAGGTAATAAGATAATAAGATCTTAATTAAATTTGAAATGTTATATATAACTAATTATACCTTTAAAATTTTTATTTTTCGAATTAACTATGATTTATTTATTAATTAAATTAAAAATATAGAGAAACTTATTTTCAAATAATTGAGTTCATTTTTTAATTCTACGCATCGAAAAATGGTTAGGGTGAATTTTTGGGATTTTTCAACGATACTTGATTTTTTTCGTGAATAGTGAAAATACAGTTTTATGTTTTCAGTAGTTTAATGACATCATAATTATATAATAATTAATATAAAATGATGGTAGACTTTTGTAAATTTAAATATGACATGATGTGTCTCATGTGGCTAAAACCATGGGAAAATACCATGGGAAAGCTCATGATTTTTCATAATCCACAAATGTGGTGTCCCTTTTAATTAATAAAAAACTCCCTCTCATTTACTATAATTAACCACTCAACCCCTTCATTTTCTTTCATTACAAACTCATTATCCTAGAATCTCTGGTATTATTTCTTCCCTATGATTCCCCCCAAGGTTTCCTAAAACACCCAACATCCCAACCATCATGTTTTGGGAGTTACTCTTCAAGGTAAGAGAATCGACCACCCATCTCTTTTCTTAAAGCTTTCATTTTATGTTTCCTCTATTATTTTCAATTGGATTATGTTAGAATAAGTCAATAAATATTATCATTTATTTTTATTTTATTTAATATTGATGAGATAACCCCATTCACTCATCAATCAATTTTAGAAAATTTTAAGTGACGTTGTTAGGCTGCTGGATTTTCATGAGAGATTTCTCAATTTTTATTTTATTTTGAGTTCCTTTATTTTATACTTATTTCCCCATATCCAATCATCCAAATTCTATGATAATTCCAGTACCTTACATGAACTATAATTATATTATTCTAATGTACTATTTCATCATCATCTCTCTTTCCCCCTCCTCTTATACTAAAAATGAAAACACCATCTGAGATGTGTTAATTTATCACATTCAAGAATGTCGGGTTCTCTATTGTCATTACCATGTTCAATTATGGTAATTAAATCATTTTTTATGGTTTAACCATATAATAGTATATTTATTTCATCTCATTAGATTTCTGGAATCCTTACACACTCATATAAAATAATAATACAAAACAACTTTGTTATGAACAAAACCGCCAAGTTAATCCAATCATTTGTAATTAAATTTTAACTACTGAATCATCATCACGGTATATAACCCAAAATAATTATAAGATCATTTTTATATATATTATGTCATTAATAAGATATATTTTCAATTTTGGATGTTTAACTACATTTTAAACGAACTTCCATTCATGAATACATGTAAACAGATCAGGAAAACCAATGAAGAAAATGCTTCCAAAACAATAAAATTAAACCTCATAAACCCATAAAAAGGGACATGAATGAACCTAATAAGTTTATAATAAATCCATTAAATTTATATGAGGTTCTGGAATTATTAATTAATGAAGCTAAATTTTATTATTCAGGTCATTAAAACAAACAAAGAACACACTTGAGAATAAGGTAAGGGGTTTCTAATCTCACTTTTAATCCTATGATATTTCCATTTTTCGACACATATTTCATTTATGTGGTGTGTTTGTACTACCATTTGATATATAATATCATTATTATCTTTATATTCATATTATTGTTTGATAAATTTGGTGATTTTTGGAATTTGTTCATATGATTTAATTGATACAATATGGTAAGGGACTTTGTCTCAATTTCCATTTCATTGAGACCTTCTTGGTATTGTGCACATAATATTTCATATGTGGTGTATATAATTCACATTTGATATAATTATTCATTTGAAATTATAAATATATTATATATCTATATTCTGGATTCATGGATATGAGTATTGTCTTAAGTCGTATACCCTTTTACATATGGTGTTTATTTAGGATGTTATTTTAACTATGGAAATATTCATGAATCTGTATTCACTACTCTATATGTATATTGAGAAGGAATATTATACTTTTATTAAATAAATTTATAAAGAATTATTTGGACTTTCATCGGTGGGTGGGGCCCGTTATAGCCTCTCAATGCATCGACTGGTCTCATGAGACAAACCAGTTGGAGACAAACCCTTCGAGTTTGTTTCCAACTATCAGACGGGTTTCTACCCACTGAACTAAACTATTTTAATGATATTATGGTATCATGTGCCAGATAAATGACATCCAATTAATAATAATTCCCTTTATTCATTATTATATATTAATATCTATGAGTTTTTTACTATGAAAAAATCTATGGATGCAGTTTAATTCTCAGTTTGTTAATGGAGTGATTTTTTATTTATTCTCTATACCATATAGATTATGTCAAAAAAATTATGATTCACTTATTATTGAATTCATGCTTCTGCTTTTTGTAACCCTTAATGAAAATTTGATCTCACCCCTTTCATTTTTTTAGCTTCAATAGGTTATAAAGACGGTGAAATTTATTGAGTTTCTGTGGATTCAGTTTTTAATTTTTGTTATGTATTGTATTTTGTAACATATTCCAATGTAATTTGAGATAAATATATGTATCTAGTTTCTTCAAGACAACTAAATTGGTTGTTCCTTCTAGATTTCATTCTTCTAACCATGCCAATGTAACAAGTAATTCACTGACTCCGGTCGAGAAGGGTCAGGGTGTTACAATAATGGACAAACACCCAAGGGGAACTAAGTCTAAGTGAACTTAGTAATTCTATGTCACCCTAGTAGTGGATTTAGATGTCTAACAAAACTGCCTCTAGATGGGGTCACACATAATACTTCATTACCATGGATATTGGTGGTGGACCTCTTCTTTTCTAATATAATCAACCAAATAACCCTCGGTTTCTCATAAGGTTCAACAAACAAGAAAAAATTATAAAAGAAAATACTTCAATAATAATTAAAACGACAAGTCCCATTCCAAAAGACATTTCAATCCATTTCCACTATCTAAGTCATATAATTCCATGTGACACACTTTTATTTTTAAAAAAATCATTAAATTAAAATTAAACTTTATATAAAACTATATTGAAAATATTTTAAAAATAATACAATTTGTGAGTCCCTTTCTAAAATACCACTTGTTCCTTCATAATTCATTATAAAATTCCCTTTAAATATTATTTGGAAAACCAATTTCAAACATAAAATTTAAAAAAAAAATCTTTCCTTTATCAATATAAACATATACATATATATATATACATCTCCCAATTTTCACATTCACATATTCCCAAGTGAATATGAACATACATTCATATAAATATATACACACTTGTACATATGTGTCTAACACAAAACACAACACCAAACATTCCCAAATCAATCACTAGTGAATAACACAAGGATAAAATAAGTAAACTTAATAAAATATCTCAAACAATGAGAACCCAACCAAGTTAACATCTTAAGCTTATATTAAAATACTTATAATCACATAAATAATTTCAAATAATAATAAAATTATATGTGTCCAAATTGAATACACCATTTATATTTTACTAGATAAAATATCGTTATTCTTTTTGTTCAGACACATAATAGGGTAAAATATATAAAAACCCACATCAGAATCAAATATAATTTCTTAATAACCTTGTTTAATAAATATGATTAAATTCATTAAACTCATTAACATGATTAATTTGAATAAAAACCAATTTGTAAAACCTAGGAATATGAGTTATTATAAATATAAAAATCATGGAAATACCTAACTAGAATGCAAAAGATGATGTGAAACCCTTAAATACGCTGAGAGGAAATTCCAGAGAGGATATATCACTACCTAAAAATATAAACAATAAAATTATATGGGTTCATTTGGGATGGGTGCAGAGTGTGTGAGAGTGAGAAGAGATAGAGGGATCTATTTAGGGGTTAAATGGGGTGACAAGGGGAGTAACGGTAGGGTTGTGAGGGGGAAGGGGTAGTAGAGGGTCAGAAATATAGAGGCCCATTGGTTAAATCTAAGAATCAGGGGGATTAAGGGAGATAGTGTTCCATTAGTGAGGGCTCGGGATCAGGGGCTCCAGGGAGAAGAGGGTGTCAGCAGTGATGGCTCGGGAGAGAAGGGGGGTCGACAGCGATGGTTTGGGGGAGAAGGGGGTCCAATGGGGGACATGGATCTTGAAAGAAGAGAGAGATAGAGGTGATGTCTTGGGGGGAGAACAATGGGCTCGAGGTGTTATATGAGAACCCTGACTAAATGTTTTTTGATTTTTTAGCGGTGTTTTAAGAAATAAATGCTAAAACCCACCACTAATTGATGAATTTAGTGTAGTTCCTTCGCATTGATATGGAACATATGATCATTACATAACATTTTGGAAGTTTACTCTATATCATGATGTTCACCTACAGATACTCCCATAGGTACAAGGTTCAATCCTTTACTCCATTTTTAATAACTGTTGAACTACAAGAAATAATCGACACTCCATCCTAAAACACTATACAAAAAACATCATACCTATCAAAATCATCAGAAAGTGTAATTTATTGTGGATCCTCTCATGGATATAATGAAATTAATATCTAATGTCTATCAACTAAACCCCCAACAGACTAGTCAAACAAAGTAGTAAGTTGCACCAACCTTCTAACAGAAGATTTATAAACCAATTTTTGGAATCTTAACATCTATTTTTCTCCCTATACTCATAGTTATTATTTTTAAATTGGGTTTTATTTGGAAATTTAATTACAAGTGAGCATCATATTTCAGGATACTATTTTTTTAGTCCCTCCTTATTTTCCATTTCTTGGGATTTTTACATTTGTTGGTTGATGTGATCAAAAAATTTCAAAATTATATATATCTTATCTATTGAAAATACACCTAAGATAATCCAAACCCTGGGTAAAATACAAATTTTTGTTGAATTTATGAATTACAAAATTATTTCATAAATGGATCAATTATGGGTTTTCAATGAAGTATTCTTTTTTAGAATAAATTTACTACCTGACATTACATTTTATTTTTTTTAACTGTGAATTTATAATGGATGATTTGATCAGGAACATACATGATTAAATGTGTTTTTTGGGTTTTAATTATCTCATTTTTTTAAATAAATGAAATTAATAAATGGATTTTATAAATTTGAATTGAAATTATTCTAAAAAGAATATTATTTATAAAATTATATATTTTTTATATTTTTCATTAACTATATGTTTTTATTTATTTTAATTATTTTGAAATTGTATTTAGACTAATTGTGTAGAGGAATTAAATTATGGTTTAACATTTATATCATTTTTTGGAATTAATTAGAAAAATTATTCAAAAAAAATTATTTCTTAAGTTCATGTTGGAAATGCAGAAAGGTCTTCAAGTGAATATATAGAACTCATGTAAATTTCCCCCAGTGATTGGATAATATAGATACCACATTTAAAAAATATTAATTAAGAGATTTATATATCCTAACAGTAAATTAACTAACCATATGAAGACATTGTAAGTGACTGCATGTACAAGGATGTGATTGTGCCCTAAAAAAATGATGCGGCCATGGACACAAAATTATAGAAAAGGAAACTGTCCCAATAAAACTCATTGTAAGTATATATAATATTCATCAAAGTTTTTAGAACTCCAAGTGACCATAAAATATTTCTATTCATTTAAGTGATAGTATTTCCACCCACTATAACCAAAAAAACCCCAAATCCATGTTCACTTATGTTATTGTGGAAATCCAACTATGATCCGCCATTATCTCCAACATACCAAAAGAACCAACTATGACAACTCCTTTATCTATGGTATCCCATTTTTCCTCTTCCCTGTTAGAGATTTCCAGGGCCCAATCTCTATAACTGCATTCGCAACCTCACATTGAACCAATGTAACAATGAATGAGTCCCAGCTTATCCTGCCACATGTTCTATTAAAGATTAACTGAGATACACTAAGGATATATGGAGACAAAACAAATTTGAAAAGAATGATGAATACCATCTATGATCTATGATCATTGTGAAATCTCTCTGATGCACCACCCTGATAAATTTTCACCTGAATATCACTACCACAATGAGATTCCATGATCAAAGAAGAAAAATGAGCTCACTATTGTGAGGGTGAGTATTGGGGGTTGTCATGATGAATGTTCCAAGTAGATCCATTCCAAAATATAAGCATAAGAAGATACACTCCATCATGTTAGGTGCTGGAGGTGAAGGATCATGAATCAAAAGAATTCCAGATCTAAAAAATACTTTGAAAATATGTGTTATGATGTAAATCACTCTAAACCCATAGGAAAATATTTTTTTGATTGAATACTTCTATATATTTTTTCCCGCATAGGTATTCTATAAATAGTGAGGCCATGGATCCTTACCCATGTTTCCGACTATGATTCCCCATGAGAGTGAACAGATTTTTTACTTTTTCAATGAAAATGAAAAATATGTGTGCACTAACCATTGAAGGTAGTTCTAAGAAAAGCATAAAAGTAGTGGAGAAGCACCTATTTGAGTGTTATTAGGCTATATAATGGTAATTTCATTGATGATGTTGAGGTTGAAAAATAATTCCTACCAGTTTAATCAGGACCAAGATTGGGAATATTTCATGAACTAAGTAATATATTGAAACCAAATCCAAACATCTGAGCTCACCACTAAGGCCTAAATATTATGTCACAATTTGTAGGACATGAATTCCACATTTTATTCAAGGAGAAACTTGGTCAATAAAATTTACCTAATAAAGAATCATGTTACCTTGGAAAAATTATTGATGATATACAGATTGGAACTTGGGAAGGAATTTTTTCTCAACAAAATTAACTACGACCTTTGAAGTTATAATATGTAGAACTCATCCAGTGAGAGAAGGAACTCGATGTGGCTTGGAACTAAAATAAATAATAAGAAAAATATATGAGTTATTAAAAAATTTATTCTCATCTCCAAGTAAAAATATTTGGTATATGTTTATTATATCTAAGAACATCTATATTTATTTTTTCAATTTCAATTTCAAAATGAATTCTCATTCTACTCAACTATGTTATCATCATATTCAACCAAAATTTATTTATGTTTCCCACCCCTGTGATGTCCCATAAATTTCAAACTCCATGATCATAGATAAATAACCCATTTTTGGTGTTCTAAGATGAATCACAGTGGTGTTCTTCAAATTATTCATCTATTACTTCATTTATTTCCTCTGTTATTCTACTGTTATAGTGGATGTGGAGTACGGATAAGGAGATCATCACTCTAAAAACCATTGACACTATCTCACACTTCAACATGATTCACATAAATATATCCTTATATTAGGGCCCACTTCATACCTATAGATTTGTATGGTTTGAAAGGAATAATGGTATGTTATAGTTTCTTGGTGTGTGAGTAAGTTCATTCACTCCATTGAGGTATGTTCATACCCATTCACTAAAGAGAACACATAGAGTTGCTGCTCTGTTTAAGGATTTCTCAAAATAATAGTGGTTTTTTATGAATTAAAATTGATGAGGGTGATTATGTGAATGATATTTAACCTATAATTGAATTAGATGATTTAAGACAAAAAATTAATCGTGATAAATTCCACTGGAATTCAAATTTGGACCATTTTCATTTATCGTATTCATCTATATATGCATTTTCATTTTTTCCCATTTTTTCCTTAAATCAAAAACCAAACATTGTCATAGTAATACTTGAAAAATTAAAAAACATTATATATATTAATATGTGACTAGAGTAGTGTGAATATAACCAACACATTCCCCTTAGTAAATGACCTTGATAAATCCTATTGTACATTCTAAATTTTAATCAAATAAAAATTTTATTTGTTTGCAGTCCATGAAACCCGCATGATCAATGATACATCTACCTCCTTATACGTTGTATAAATTTATGAAAGATACCTAAATCACCTTCCAGAAAATTATTCATTTAAGATAAACTCCCTTATTTCATTAAATATCATATCATCTTTTCCATTTTAATTACCTGTAGTGGTAACCATCACATCCCTCGATTCTAGGAGGGAGGAGAATAATAAAACCACCCATCGTGGATTAGTAAATCTATCCTTAACTGGAACCAATTGGTTCCATATCATATTAATGTTGTTAATTTTATTGGAGTTAGAATTTAATTATGATATATGCATATCAAAAAAATCAATTAATAATACATTGTCCATAATCATTATTTTTTATACATGTTTGTCAGGTTCTTCATGAGTTCTGAAGTTCTTTCCACTTTTTGAAGTTTGAGTGTCGTGTTATGGGTGAGTGAAATTCAAATTAACCCTAAATATTTCTTGTTTATCCACTCTCATTCTACTTATTTCATCACTTTCATCTTTTCACTGGTCAATATAAAATCATTTAAAAAAATTTGGGTTACAACCATGAAAGTGGCACACACGCAAGGAAGAAAATTACATGTAAATCAAAAGCCTAGGGACTTGACCCCGCAACATGCCCCTCACCCCCCCCCCCCCAAGCCCTTACAAACCCACCACCAACGGTGGGGAAATATAAAATCATTTACCTTCAATAGAAGGTAGTACCCTATATGAATTTTCTAGAACCCAAAATATGTTCCCTAAAAATTATTTAATAAGGTCTTTACTCTCATCTAATGTCATTCCCTTAGAAATTTTGAACTCCCACAACATCCATAAAATGAAGATAGAAAGGTCAGGAACTTCTTGCATATCTTCTCACATTATCCAAAGGGCATAATATTCATACTTAACTGATCCCTAAAACTCATTCACCGTGGATTTTTCATCTAGAACACTCCTACCTTGTGATCTAATACCACTTTTTGGGTCCACGTATATTGTTTTACAAATACCACTAGATAGTATATCCACTAGAACATATTGTTTCAAACAAAGTCTTAGAATGTGAACCCATGTTATGGTGTTTATATATTGGAATACAAGAACATAAAATCCACTACACTGAAACACAAAATGTTATACCAAATACCCTACTGTAGAAAGTATGTTCCATATCCTTGATTTTCACACTCTAAAGAGCATTTATTCATGGGTATATTTTGAAGTTAAATTTTTGAATGATAAATTTTATTTTATAAAATAAACTTCCTTAAATAGTTCATCATAATGTTATTAACTTAAGTTTAATTTTTTATTTTTTTTTAAGATTTATTTTTTGGGGAATAGAACAAATACCATTTTTTAAAAACTATAAATATTATAACATAGCTAGGGTGAATGAATAAAATAAAACTCACAAAATAGTTTGAGTAATAAAATTATTATTTAAGAAATAACATTATTATTTTTAAAATATTTATTCAACATATAAATCTTATGTCTAATATTTTAAGAACTAATTAAAATGTTACTTTAATAAAAACTATTTTTAGTATTTTCTTTGAACCAAGTATTTTCAACATGCTATTTGAACATGTATTTCCTTTAAATCTATTGACGCTCCTTTCATCACAAAATCAGAAGATTGGAAAAGGGGATTATCTTAACTCAAAGTGATTCAACCTTTGGAAAAATATCAAAAATTGGAAAAGGAAAGAATAAGAATAATGTTTCACAAAGGTCGTGCAAGTTCTACGATGGTCGCTCAAGTACACTTGCACGCCGCAATGGTTGCACAAGTGACTTGCGCGCCCCAAAGGATAACCGCTCGGGGTCTTCTCTAGCCTATAAATAGACCATGTGGGCCCCCCATTAAGAGGAGAGAGATTTTTCCAGAAACTTAGATTTGAGCTCTCGGCGCCCTAGTCTCTTCTCAAAGCTTCCAAAACACTTCTAAGGTAATTTCTTACCTAGAATGGACGATCTAAAGAGGAGGAGGAAGGCCTAAGTGTTGAAACTCATCAACACTTGCACGCCTGACTGGCCAGCCCTTAAGGGAAATGGTCACACTTGTGCGTCGCCTTACTCCTTAAATAGAACTTGCGCGCCACTCTTCTGGAAGAACCTCAATATGATTCTAAAGGCTTTAACCAAGAGTCGCTCAAGTATTACCCTACTGGTTAACCGTTGCACAAGTACCCATGTGTCGCGTAAGTATACCTGCGCGACCAGGACTTGCGCGCCCACGCAGTTCCTGCGCGCCTCCTAGGACTTGCGCGCCCCTGCCTTTTTGGGTTCCCTTCTTACCCATTTCACCCCTATTAAGTCATTCTACCTCTCATATTCAAGATTTAGTCTTCAAGACACTCTTCAATGCTATTTATGGCATGATTTCTTGATTTGACTTCCTTATCTGAAAGGAATTCTGTGGAATATCTCTCAAAACCTAGTGATTTACACATCTTTATGTAACTAAAGATTGATATTTCATTAATTTAACCTCATCCTTTAAGATGAGAGAACTCATTAACCCGGGCCTCCTTTTCAGGAGTAATCCCTAGTCATAATAATTAACCTGGGCCTCCTTTTCCGGAGTAAGCCCCAGTCCTCTAATTTGGGCATCCACCTCAGGAGTAAGCCCAAAGTCCCTTAATTTTTTTCAAGTCCCTTAACCTGGGCCTCCTTTTCAAGAGTAAGCCCCAGTCATTAACCTGGGCCTCCTTTTCAAGAGTAATCCCCAGTCATAATCATTAACCTGGGCCTCCTTTTCCGGAGTAAGCCCCAATAATAATTCCTCTTAACCAGTCCTAATTTACCTTTGATCTGGTATTCCTTCTCAAGAGTAAAACACAATCATAAGTCCTCTCCTAATTTGGGCCTCCTTTTCAGGAGTAAGCCCCAAGTTAGAGTATTCAAATCTCCATGAAGTACATACACCTTTATGGACCCTGTTCCTGGATTTCTACCCTGAAGTAAATCATAATCTTCACTTATCTGGGCAGTCATACATACATAATTCCCACCTTATTTCTTATGATTGCATCTTTCATAGAACAATTGTCTGATTTTTACCAATACCTCTTGTTTCTCACACCGAGAATGACTCACGTGAGCTTAGAGTGTAAAATTAATTTTGACATCCTTCTTTGATCCATCAATCATAAACATCATACTCCCTTACTCTAACTACGTGGGTTCTGATTCCTTTTCTAAACAAAGGATACATAGGTAGCCCATCTGCGGGTTCGATACGAACTCTAAAATAATCTATGTCCTTCTGAATGAAAATAAACTTCAAGTGCCCCACTGAGTGGCTTTAAAACCAGGATGATCATCATAATTACCAAGAGACTTTTACGTATCAAAGGATACTGTTGACTAAGAATCTCTAACAAATACAGATGATTATCTATTAATGAAGAACCTTGAATACATATAAAAGATTCTCTAAATTTTCAACATATTGATCATTGATCGTCAGATCTAAAGGAACGCTCATTTTATACTTGGTAATGTAATAAGGATTCACGAACATAAATTAAATCTATAAAGAGAGTCCCGGAGTAAATAATAATTCCCCTCAAAAAGGTGTGATGAGTCTGACCTCCCATCCTCTCGACCAATGCAAATTCCTAAGCCTCATCAGTCCACAAACTAATGAGCGCATACCTTTGTAAAGTAATTCCAAATGGATATGGAATCATTGGATGTTTCCGGTTCTACGAACAGACCCGTTAGAAGCCGATTGGAATGTTTGAACCTTCAATCAAGGAGGTCATCCCCAAATTCCGAAGGAAACAAAAAATGGTGATCCTGATGTGAATCCTTAACAAAGTTAAAATGATGTTTTACCTATTTGTTAGGCCCCTATTTAAAACTCAATGAGAGGGCCAACAAAAAAATCATTTACATATGTGATAATACAAAATATGTAGTGGCTGAATTTGTCTTGATTACGTCTGTTATATCAAACAGGCACTCTTTTTCCAATATTTTTTACATTCTAAGAAATGGCTGCTCTCAAGTTCACATCTGTGAATACCGTTGTTGCGAATTCCACTACTGCTACTCCTTCTGGATCGTCGTCCTCTCTGAGGATGATATCACCTACTCAGCGTCTTTAATGCTGGGTATAAAATGCGCTGGTTAAGGAGTACCATCAACACGGTACCATCCCAACTCTGGAGGCTTCCTGACAAGCCCTCCAAGTGAACAACTCACACCGGTCATCCGGGAAATGATGAAGAGTGATCAAGAAGCAGGCAGTGCTGACTACCATCTCCAACCGTTTCGAGTCGTTATCCCCGGAACGCAATCATCATTCGCTCCATTATTTTTAGGAGGTGAATGAGCAGGTCCATCAGGGCCTTAATTAAAGTAGACAGGAGTCCTTCCCGAGGTCTCCCGCCAACAATCGCCACCAGACTCGTGCGGCAGTGCGCCCTCAACATGATGAGGGTACCGACTCTAGGCGTTCGGATCAGGTTCCTCAAACCCGAGCAGGCAAGACGAATCGCCAGAGGAGAAATCCGGTTAACAGTGAGCAGGTTCTCATCTCTTCCATCTCCGTAGAAGTCCAACAACCTAACTTGGTGGCAAGAAATGAGTGGGCACACACACCTGCCTGTTTTAATTCCTTTGTCTAGTAGACTTGTCTGGAAGCAGCACGCTAATCCCTTCAGGCAATTACGACAGAGTACTATAGGCAGAAACATACACCTGTTTATACGTCATCAGTTAGTCAGCAGGCTCGTCTGACTACATATGATGGATCTCATCAACCACATTCGGAAAAGTTCAATCAGAAGGTACATACACCTACTAGTATTAATCAAGCCTACCAATAGTCTCACTTGGTAGCATTCAGAGAAGTCAGTCGGAAAGCTCCTGCGACAAATAAGAGGCAGACTCCACTCTCAGCCCCCACACTTGATTACTGTCAGGATTCACTGACAGGAAAAGGAGGACAGGAGCGGGCACATACACCTACTCCAAGTAGGGAATTAACGTATATCCTCGTTCCAGTAGTTGAATTTACCAAGCATATTTTATGAATGGTAAAAGAGCAGAAGAAAATCCCTGCTCATATTCTGGATGCTTTCCAGGATATTATAACAGCTTCAGTAGCATCTCGGGGAAAGACACATAAATCTATCCCTACTAGTGGAGTGACACATCAAAAGTTCACTCTAGAACAGACACACATATTTGTTCCAGTCCAAGAGGGTTGTGGGGCATACTCCTCCCTATCATACGGACAACCAAGTCAAGAACATACACCTGATTTGAGTGGAGATTGTCAGCCTAACCTGGCCATCTTTCCTAATCAGGCACATACACCTACTCAGAGAAGCCACTTTCATCAGCAAGTGGTTTCCAAGGTGAGTAAAAAGGCATCTAAGAAAAAGACCTGCCCAGCACAGTCAGGAGATCAAGAGCTAATCTGTAACAAGGCCTTGCTCGATGTTGGAGTTCTTGAAGCCCTCGGACAGTTATCTATTGAAATTCAAGATTCTACTCCCTCATTTTCCAATACTGGGAACATTAATTCTGAAGGTCTTCAATAGACACTTCCTCATGAAGGCTTGCTTCATGACAATTCGGTCGATCTCGAAGTTTCTTCTTCAGATAAGAGCCACAGGAACCCTCTGTGTGGTCAGAAGACCAAGGAGCAAGAGATCTCATCTTTTGTTGTAACCCACCATGGTGGTCCTCCCCATGATGATGAATTTCACTATGAAAGTTCTCTCCGCAGTACTGATACACATTGCCCGTAAAATGCTTCAGTGGACAATGTAGTTCCGAGAAATCCCTCTTATCTTGAGGCACTTTCAAATGTGAAACAAGTCATGTCTGATACTTCATCGCTAGAAGGTGAAATACTTTCTCAATCAGAAGATAGCCCAGGGTGTAGGTCATTCTCCGAAACACCCCTAAGTCATGAATCTTCTAGTTTGATCATTGATTTCTCTACCAATCTTGTTGAATCCAATGAAGCAACAAGGAAGCACCAGCTCTGGTCAAAACAGCTAGAAGAATCTTCATCAAATGATAAAGAGGAAATGCTGAACATGAGAAAACAACTGGCAAAAGGTGAATTGCTAGTCATGTTTTTTCCTCTAGCTGACTCTCAGTATGACATTCAAGAAATGTTGACAGAAGATAGAATTCATGATATTCGTCTCAACATATGGAAAACTCTTTTTCAGTTGAAAAAGAAAGTATTATCTTATGATGAATATGAAAATCATCTTAAGATAATAAAAGGGTCACAAAGTCAGGTTTAATTGGCATCTCTATCAGTCTCTCGATATCTGAAGGTTGAAAAGCAGCAGAGAGCCCTTCAATGTTCATGCCTTGGCACACTAAGAAGATTGTTTCAGTTAATTGCCAATGCCCCATCTGGTATTCGTGTTAGAGGATGGGGTGTTCATGGAGCACTGCATTTCTCGGTGCTCTCCAGTCAGCAAAGCCCGCCGAAAATGGTCTCATGCAATGTTATTTCCCATGGCCGGCCACAGTCAATGGGATTTGTTTGTAATAAAAAGCATGCCCAAGAACAGGACTCAACTAGTTCCTCTCAAAATCAAGAATACAGAGAACAAGTTGTTGAATTACTCCTGAATCAAGAAAATGAGAATATTGAACATGCCTCTCGTATGGAGAAAGCACGTCATCAGGTGATAGAAGTGTCGGAAATCATCCAAAGGTCTTTTGAACCAGGTGAGAAAAGTGGATACAGGTTAATGCATCCAGCGAAATTCCGGACTAAGGTTCTCAAGATCAAGAGATCTTTTAAGAAAGTCATAGACATAGCATGTCAAGAGCCACCCCAGCTTGCCAGACTGGGGACTCTTTTAAACTAACCCTCAGAATCAACAAATAGGATTTGAGGAGTTGAGCGGGAATAGTAGGAACAACCCCAGTCCACCGGACTGGGGACATTTTCAAATTATCAATCCCCTCCTCAAAGAAAGTTGGTATTTTCTCGATTGGGGAAGAAGCCTCAAGAGGAACGAAGATCCAAATGATCAGGAGATTCCCTCCAAATTACGGTTCATCAAGAAGTTCCTAAGGGATCGAATCAACAAAAGGAAATGTCTCATCAAAGACATAGAATAAGACAATATCACATAAATGTTGATAGAAGGGATGTGATGCGTTATGCATCAATCAATGTCATCAATGTCGTTGTTGCTGATCCACCAGATGAGGCTCACTCAGGGGACTCAGATGAAGTGGTTCCTGCTCAAGAAGATGTACGCACCGACACAAATGAAGAAGATGTGCGTACACAAAATCAAAGGGTTACTCAGAACCTAGGTAATCCTTCAAGTAACCCACTTCCCCCTCTCCGAAAAGGATCCAACAAAGGGAGGTGAAAGAATCATGTTACATATCCTTCCTCTGGAGAAGGCCAATTGCTCTCACTAGAGCAATGGTTTTCACAATAGAAGGAAAAAATGAAGGAATTAAGGAGGTTGAATGTAGAACTACTTCATAGTAGTCTTCTTCTTAAGCATGCTGGAGTCAATCAGCCAAACGAATTTGTTGCAGCTACTGAGATGGATCAAGAATATCCTCCTCTATCATTACACCCTCACAGGTCTAATACTACGGGTCAAGTGCAACAACATTTGGTAGTGCTACCATCAGTTGCAGCACCAACCACCACATCTTTCCAAGCTCCAGTCATTGCACCTACCCAAGTCCAAGTTCAACCGGATGTTTCTCAAAAGTTAATAACTACTATTGAGTCATTAACATCTCGGTTAGAAACTATGGAAGGGAAACGTGCGGAGGTTCAACCAGAAAAGAAAGTTTACCCTGAATGGGTAGATTCAATCTCTCCTCCATCCAGTTTTGAAAACCCTGTATTCCCTATTTTCAATGGATCAGGCGACCCTGAATAGCATTTGACGCATTACATGTCTTGTTGTGATCCTATGATGGGAACTTCAGAACAGTAAGAAGCAGTAAAACTCAGATGCTTCGTACGGACCTTGCAAGGACCATCCTTTGTCCAGTATACAAGTTTGCAATCCCAGTCAATTACTGGATGGGAAGATCTCCGTCAACAATTCCTTCTTCAGTTCAGCTCAACTTTTCCAAAGACAACAGTTTTTGATCTTACAAACTGTAAGCAAAGGGAGAATGAAAGGGTCTCATATTTCATTTCTCACTGGAAGGGATTAACATATTCCCTAAGATTAGCACTCCCTCAAGAATAATTGTTGCCAATCTATGTGGAAAATTTGTGTGATGAGTTACGCACGCCGTTTATCCCTGTGAAATACACAGGAGGGTTTCGAGACCTTACTTCAATCGCTCAGCAGAATGAAGATTCCCTTATACTGGCTAAGTCTAAATCTTGTGTAATTCCATCAGCTCCAGGAAGTAGAATGGTTAAAACAGAAACTGCTAAAGTTATGCTTAAACAAGCACCTGTACCTATTTCTAATTCGAAACCTTCATCTTCTCAAAGGGCTCCACCTCGTGAGCACCAACCAAAAAGGTCGTTTCGTCCAGATGATCAAAGAGATCAAAGATGAAAATAATTTCAGGATCTGAAGATAAAAACATACTATTTCCAAAATGAACAAGTTCATGGTCACTTCATTTCGGCTCTGGAAAATAATCTGGTTCAATTTTCAATGCCCAAGAGGCCAAACAAGAAAGGATATAAAGACCATCCCAATTATTTCCCTTTTCATCAAATGTTAGGGCATCCAATCCAAGAGTGTTTTGTCTTCAAATACCTCCTGCAAAAGATGGTCGACTCGGGACAATTCAAACTGAAAGGTTCTTCAGATCAGGTAGCATGTGTTACTTCTACAATACCAGAGGAGGAAGGAAAATGGCAAGAAGTCAAAAGAAAAAATGTAGAAAAGTATGATGATTGGATGGTCAGAAAGAAAATCAACCGAACTCATGCTATTTTGCGAACAAATTAAAGAAACTGATTGTGTCTTCTACTATGAATGTTTCGGAAAAACCCTCTTCGTCAGAGGGAAAGTCCTCAAAGAAACGGCATGATTCAAAGAAAGAAAAAGAATCAGAATAAGATTAGTATGTGTCAAATCCTAAATTAACTTTGACTCTGGAAGACTTCATGACATCTACTTCAAAGCCACGGGCACCGCCCTACCAAACGGCACAGCCTAAACAGGCTAATCAGGTAGAGTCTTCATCAGATGAAGAGTTAATCTTCGGTTTTGTTAATATGATTCAATTAACAGATCCATATTCCAGTTGCAGTTTCGATTTCGATGAGCCTGAATTCCCTGTATCAAACAGGGGAATCAGAGGAAGTTCCATAGGCTCAGGATACAGGGGAAGACTTGGATAGTTCAGAATCCACTACTCCAATTATACCCCTTCTAGAACTGTGTACGCAACAGAAACTCGTGGTAGAGCCCTTCAGTGAGCTCAGCAAGAACAAGCAAGTTCTTCTACCAATAGCAAATTCAGTCCTAGAACAGTTAGTTTGGAAGACCGGTTGAAGGTTCCATCTTTTTCCTCTCAGAAAGTAAATGGATCTAATCGGTCTAATCTTCCAAAACCAAGAATATTGCCAACTCCTATCCCAATACAAGATGCATCAACTTCCAAAGCATCTGCTTCCAAGGAACCTTCTAAACCACATATTACTATTGAGAAATGCAGACCTCTGGATCAAAAGTATGATGTATTGAAACACTTGGCCCAAGTACCAGCCAAGTTATCAATTCTCGATGCTCTGAATCTTTTAAAAGATATTCGGGAAGCACTCATCGAGGCTTTGTCGAGTCCTCAGGAGTTTGAAACTGAAATTGCTGCAGCTGAAGTCTATCACATAGAGAATAATCCTGCAGAATTCCATGCAGTAATATCTTTTACAGATGAAGATGAAGATGATGTTGTGCATGGGCATATTAGACCTTTGTACTTATCTGGAAAGGTAAATGGCATAGA
Organism: Viscum album; assembly: GCA_963277665.1. Lineage (NCBI taxonomy): Eukaryota > Viridiplantae > Streptophyta > Magnoliopsida > Santalales > Viscaceae > Viscum > Viscum album. The sequence continues at coordinate 2,075,245,729 of OY728143.1, read as the reverse complement.
CTTCTGAAGAGATTTTATTGATAATGGTTCAGGAGTCAACCTCATGCCCATTCGTACACTTCGTCAATTGGGCCTCACGGAATCTAATTTATCTCCTTATACCATGATGTTACAAGGATATGATAAAAATGAAAAAGAACCACTGGGAGAAGTTTCACTCAGAACTCAGTTTGGAGATCTTGTATCCAATTCAGATTTCATAGTTGTTGATCAAGACTCAGCCTTCAATATCTTTCTTGGAAGACCTTGGATACATCAACATGCGGTTATCCCTTCATCATACCATCAATGTCTCAAATATTGTTTCTATGGTCAAGTTGGGACATTGTATGGTGATAAGGCCCCGTTCAAGACATGTGAGTCTCAATACATTATGGTGGAATTCTATCACATGAAGGGAAGGGAGAAATCCACAACAAAGGAGACTACCAAAGTTAATGCTCCATATGGTTTGGAGAAGATTACAGTAAATCCATTTACACATGCGAGTACAGATTATGTGTTGCCTATCAGTCAAATTGAAAAGATAGACCCAAATCAAAATACTCTTATGGAAATATCCATAATGTCAGTTACGGCAATCAAGCCAGACAACATGGGAGAAATTGGTAACCCACCAAGCAGTAATGAAAGCACAAATGGTGACATCTTCATTTCATCTGTTGAAATACAACAAGTCTATACTTTACCAATTAGGCTAGAAGAAGTTATATCATCATCGTAGGTGAACAATGATGTCGATTCTCAATCCATCATCTACTTTTTATTACCCAAAGAAGACCCTTCATCATCAATCGGGTCGGAAAATGGAATCTTCTTCTTCAAGATGTGCAAATTTTGACATCTCTTCTGATCATGAAAATTATGCTTTATCATCTAATATGCAAGTAGAAATGGAAGAAATAATACATGATGAATAAGAAGAGGAAGATCTCAGAGATGATCCTCCAGCATTTGAAGAGGGTATCTCTACCACTGTGGATAAAATCAGAGAAATAAATATGGGTACAAAAGAAGATCCACGCCCCAATTTAATCAGTGCCGCCATGACTCTTGAAGAGAAAGAGATGTATATTTTTTTTATAAAGAAAAATAGAGATATATTTTCTTGGAACTATACAGAAATTCCTGGGCTTGATACTGATGTTTCTACTCATCATTTGGGTTTACCAGAAGAACATCGAGGATTTAAGCAAGCCACGAGAAGAACACACCCAAATTATGCTTCCAAAATTGAAGCTGAAGTGGATAAGCTTATCAAATCTAACTTCGTCAGAGAAGTTCAGTATCCCAAGTGGTTGGCTAATATTGTCCCTGTAAAGAAGAAGAATGGACAAATTAGAGTTTGCATCGATTTCAGAGATCTTAATCGGTATTGTCCTGAGGATGATTTCCCAGTTCCGATTACAGAACTTTTAATTGATGAAACAGCTGGATATGAAGCACTTTACTTCATGGATGGATATTCCAGATATAATCAGATCTGAATGGCCCTAGAAGAAGAGGAATCCACAGCCTTCAGATCCCCTCAGGGTGTGTTTTTCTACCGGTTAATTCCCTTTGGGTTAAAGAATGCAGGTGCAACATATCAGCGTGTCATGCATCGTATCTTCAAACCCTTCTTAAGGAATTTTGTTGAATTCTATGTAGACGGTTTGGTGGTTAAATCCAAACAACGTTATAATCACTTGGATGATTTGGAAGCCATATTCCACAAGCTTCGACAACATAATTTGAAGATGAACCCCTTAAAATGTGCGTTTGGGGTAACCTCAAGAAAATTTCTCAGCTTTGTTGTATGCCATCGTGGTATTGAAGTCGATCCTGAGAAGACCAAGTCAATCCTTGGTATGTCACCTCCTCAAAATTTGAAATAATGAAGAGGACTTCAAGGACACTTAGCCTATATTCGGTGTTTCATCACCAATTTGGCAGGCAAAAGTTTCCCTTCACCAAATTGATGAAGAAGGGAGTCACATACCAGTAGACTGAATAATGTCAAGAAGTATTCGATATTCTCAAGAAATACCTCTTGAGTCCACCAGTACTCATGCCACCTGTTGAAGGAAGAACACTTATCCTCTACATGATAGCTCTAGAGCGATCATAGGGTGCCTTTCTTGCTCAAAAGAATGGTGTTGGGAATGAAAACAGCCTCTACTATCTCAATCGAACTATGCTTGAAGCAGAAACCCGGCATTCAAGTATTGAGAAGTGCTGCCTGGAATTAATCTTTGCAGTTCAGAAGTTGAGACACTACCTGCAACATCATGAGGTCCATTTGGTATCTCGCAATAACCCGCTCAAATTCATCCTTAGTTGTCCAATGCTTACAGGATGTCTGGAAAGGTGGGCAGTTATTTTGCAGCAATTCGACATTCAGTATGTGTCACAAAAGGCGATAAAGGGACAAGATCTGGCTGATTTCTTGGATTAACACCCTTCAATAGAAGACACATCTTCCGATATTGAACTCCCTGGTGAGGAAGTCCTCTCTATTCAAGAAATTTCTCAAGCATGGGAAATGTATTTTGATGGTGCTTCCAGAAGTCCAACAGGGAGGAAAATGTAAAATCCTAAATTCAACAAATTTGTCTTAGGAATTGTGCTCATTTGTCCAGAAAAGGCAGTATTACCTTATTCCTTCTTATTGTGGGAAGGTGGTACCAATAATGAAGCAGAATACCAATCTCTCATCATAGGTTTGGAATTAGCGCTTCAAGCACAAGTGAATCACTTAAAGGTGAAAGGTGATTCAGACCTGGTAATCAAACAAGTCAATGGGGATTATAACATCAGAAAATAAGAACTAATCCCTTTGTATGATTACATCAGAGAGTTAATGGCGGAATTCCCTTTGGAACCAACATTTTCTTATGTCCCAAGATCACAAAATGCTCAAGCTGATCCACTGGCTAATATAGCCATAGCTCTAGCAGATCCAAATTGGGACGAGACAACCATCAGTATTTCCCACCGTCATGAAATTCACCTTATGATTGAATCAGAACAGAGGAAATTAATGAAATTAGTCCCATTCCTGAACCGTATGGTCATACTACTGGATGGATGTCACCTATCAGGTAATACCTTCAAAATGGAACACTTCCACCTGATAGAGCCGAGAAAGAACAAATTCGGCGATGCATGGTCAATTTTACTCTTTATGATAGCCCAGATCACCTAGGGAAAATTCTATACAAGTGTGTTTTTGATGGAGTTCTCTTCAGATTCATTGATGGTGAAGAGACAATGGCTGTCATGAAAGAAGTTCATGTAGGAGTCTATGGTTCCCACCAGTCTGGACATAGATTGTCTGATCAGATTCGAAGGCTTGGATACTTTTGGCCTTCAATGATACAATATTGTGTTGATTTCACAAAGAAGTGTCATTCATGCCAAGTACATTCCAACATCATTCATCAACCTCCAGAGTTTGTTCATACAGATAAATTCTCATAGCCATTTTCCGCATGGGGAATGGATGTGGTGGGACCTTACCCTTTGGCTATGGCCAAGCAGTTTAAGTACATTCTTACTGCTACGGACTTCTTTTCCAAATGGGCATAGGAAATACCTCTCAAGGAAGTCAGTTCTAAATGTGTTGTTAGCTTCATCAAGTCTAACATCATTACCAGATTTGGTTTCCTTCATACCATATTAACGGACAATGGCACCAATTTCTGTTCATCTGAGGTGAAGAAGTTGTATCAAGAATAAAACATCAAATCCAACCATTCATCTTGGTATCATGCAGCGGCCAATGGCCAGATATAATCCTTCACCAAGACTCTTACTAATATACTGCAAAAGATGGTGGATAAAGATAATAAATCATGGCCTGATAAACTCTTTCATGCTTTATTGGCTTATCGGACTACCACCCACACTGCAACTCGGTCAACTCCATATTCATTGGTATATGGAACGGAAGTAGTCTTTCCCTTTGAAGTTCAACTACCCTCGCTCAGTGTTTCCATTTGTGATCATTCATCTACAGATAAACAATCTAAAAAGAGATTGAATGAATTGGAATGTTTAGATGAGAAAATATTCTGCACTTTTCACCACTTGGAAGTCTATCAGGATCGAATAGCATGAGCTTTTAACAAAAAAGTTCATCTTCGTTCATTCACTCCGGGAGAATTGGTATTAGTTCTCAGAACTCCAATGATACCAGGAAAGAAACCTCCCAAGATTGAGCCAAAATGGCAAGGACCTTACTCAATACATAGGGTCTAATCCAATGGAGCTTATTCATTAATCTTGATGGATGGATAACTCATCACTACACCAACCAATGCCATATTTTTTAAGAATTACTGTGTATAAACACAAAATACATCAATGGTCCAGTATGACCTTAAACTGCAACTAGGTCCTGTATGACCTTAAACTACATCAATGGTCCAGTATGACCTTAAACTGCAACTAGGTCCTGTATGACCTTAAACTACATCAATGGTCCAGTATGACCTTAAAATACAACTAGGTCAGGTATGAACTTAAACTACATCAATGGTCCAGTATGACGTTAAACTGCAACTAGGTCCTATATGACCTTAAACTACATCAATGGTCTAGTATGACCTTAAACTGCAACTAGGTCATGTATGACCTTAAACTACATCAATGGTCTAGTATGACCTTAAACTACAACTAGGTCCTGTATGACCTTAAACTACATCAATGGTCTAGTATGACCTTAAACTGCAACTAGGTCCTGTATGACCTTAAAATACATCAATGGTCCAGTATGACCTTAAACTGCAACTAGGTCCTGTATGACCATAAACTACATCAATGGTCCAGTATGACCTTAAACTGCAACTAGGTCCTGTATGACCTTAAACTACATCAATGGTCCAGTATGACCTTAAACTGCAACTAGGTCATGTATGACCTTAAACTACATCAATGGTTTAGTATGACCTTAAACTGCAACTAGGTCCTGTATGACCTTAAACTAAATCAATGGTCCAGTATGACCTTAAACTGCAACTAGGTCCTGTATGACCTTAAACTACATCAATGGTTCAGTATGACCTTAAACTGCAACTAGGTCCTGTATGACCTTAAACTACATCAATGGTCCAGTATGACCTTAAACTGCAACTAGGTCCTGTATGACCTTAAACTACATCAATGGTCCAGTATGACCTTAAACTGCAAATAGGTCCTGTATGACCATAAACTACATCAATGGTCCAGTATGACCTTAAACTGCAACTAGGTCATGTATGACCTTAAACTACATCAATGGTCGAGTATGGCCTTAAACTACTTCTAGGTCATGTATGACCTTAAACTACATCAATGGTCCAGTATGAACTAAAACTACAACTAGGTCCTATATGACATTAAACTACATCAATGGTCCAGTATGACCTTAAACTACAACTAGGTCCTGTATGACCTTAAACTACATCAATGGTCCAGTATGAACTTAAACTGCAACTAGGTCCTCTATGACCTTAAACTACATCAATGGTCCAGTATGACCTTAAACTGCAACTAGGTCCTGTATGACCTTAAACTACATCAATGGTCTAGTATGACATTAAACTGCAACTAGGTCCTGTATGACCTTAAACTACATCAATGGTCCAGTATGACCTTAAACTGCAATTAGGTCCTGTATGGCCTTAAACTACATCAATGGTCCAGTATGACCTTAAACGGCAACTAGGTCCTGTATGACCTTAAACTACATCAATGGTCAAGTATGAACTTAAACTGCAACTAGGTCCTCTATGACCTTAAACTACATCAATGGTCCAGTATGACCTTAAACTGCAACTAGGTCCTATATGACCTTAAACTACATCAATGGTCCAGTATGACCTTAAAATGCAACTAGGTCCTATATGACCTTAAACTACATCAATGGTCCAGTATGACCTTAAACTGCAACTAGGTCCTGTATGACCTTAAACTACATCAATGGTCCAGTATGACCTTAAACGGCAACTGGGTCCTGTATGACCTTAAATTACATCAATGGTCCAGTATGACCTTAAACTGCAACTAGGTCCTGTATGACCTTAGACTACATCAATGGTCCAGTATCACCTTAAACTACAACTAGGTCCTGTATGACCTTAAACTACATCAATGGTCCAGTATGACCTTAAACTGCAACTAGGTCCTGTATGACCTTAAACTACATCAATGGTCCAGTATAACCTTAAACTGCAACTAGGTCTTGTATGACCTTAAACTACATCAATGGTCTAGTATGACCTTAAACTGCAACTTGGTCCTGTGTGACCTTAAACTACATCAATGGTCCAGTATGACCTTAAATTGCAATTAGGTCCTTTATGACCTTAAACTACATCAATGGTCTAGTATGACCTTAAACTGCAACTAGGTCCTGTATGACCTTAAACTACATCAATGGTCTGGTATGACCTTAAACTGCAAATAGGTCTTGTATGACCTTAAACTACATCAATGGTCTAGTATGACCTTAAACTACAACTAGGTCCTGTATGAACATAAACTACATCAATGGTCCAGTATGACCTTAAACTACAACTAGGTCCTGTATGACCTTAAACTACATCAATGGTCTAGTATGACCTTAAACTGCAACTAGGTCCTGTATGACCTTAAACTACATCAATGGTCCAGTATGACCTTACACTGCATCTAGGTCCTATATGACCTTAAACTACATCAATGGTCCAGTATGACCTTAAACTACATCATCAACGGTCCATGCATATGACCCTAAACTATTTGAAAGTCCCTTACGTCCAGCAAGACGTTAAATTGTGACGTCCTAACTACATGACGCTAAACTGTATAAAAGTTCCTTACATCCGGAAAGACGTTAAACTACATAATCATCAATGGTCTTGTATGACCTTAAACTACACCACCGTCCAGCATGACATTAAACTGCACCATCCATGGTCCATGCATATGACCTTAAACTATTCGCACTTTCGTCCAACATGTCGCTAAACTGTATCGTCCCTTTTTCTTCCAACATGATGTTAAACTGTGAAAAAGTCCCTAATACGTCCAACATGACGTTAAATGGTGTACTCTTTTTTCCTCACTGCATGACATTAAACTGCATAGTCCCCCTTTCTTCCAACATGATGTTAAACTATATTGTCCCCATCGTCCTAACTGCATGACGCTAAACTGTATAGAAATTCCTTGATATGTCCTACATGAAATTAAACTTTACTTTGTCCCTGTTACATGACATTAAACTGTGCAGCACCAATAGTCCTAACTGCAAGACTTTAAACTGCATAGTCCCTTTATATGTCCTACATGACATTAAACTATGCATCGTTAAGGTTTTTGTTATCTCTTGTTTCTCACACCGAGTATGACTCAAGTAATCTTAGAGAAAACCTCAACCATAACACTCTCTTTGGGCTACTAACCATGTGTATGTCCCAACAACATCATTTTTTAGGTCGTTGTCCCCAAGAAAAACTTGATCATTAATTCATTCTTTAATTGAACTACGCGGACTTTGATCCTTGCCTTCCAGGATGGGTACGTAGGAAACCTCCCAAGTTTCAAGCCCAAAACCAATCTCTTCACATCGGTTCACCTCCATCTCCTACGATGTTGATTCGTGAAATATCCCCTAAAATCAATATTTTTATATTGGTTCACTTTCGTCCTTGTTATATGACGTTAAACTATACAACACTTTTGTCCAGTATGACAATAAACTACAATATTCTTTGATACCCTCACCTGAGAGGGAACCATTTTTTACATTGATTTTTCAATCATGTTTCATTTCAAAGACTACGTGCATACATGGAAATGTATAAACCTTTTATATTGGGTTAAACCATCATTGTACTAAAGTCTGATTTCACCCTTCACATGTACGAACCAAATTTGTACCGATGGTATTTCTAGAACTACATGGGCTTGATTACCATCCTGATGGGGTACGTAGGAACGTTCGAGTGTCCCTCGAATCCAGCCCCAAGTCTTTGGGCCTAACCCCAGATTCCACTTTCAGTCCCTTGGCTGAAAATAACACATGAAAACACACACTGTGTATTTCTTACAATGGTCCAAGCTCTATGACCCTAAACTAAGATATCTAATCCTTTTTTCCCACACGACGTTAAATTGTAGTTTTAGAACTATGTATGGCTTGATTCCCATCCTTATGGGATACGTAGTGAAGTCCAACATTTCCATTCAGGACCCATCCACAACATGATTATGGTTAGCATTGATCTTTGTATCTCTGTATACATTGGAAAATACCCATCTTTATGTGTCATAATCCTAACCTTAAATATTTTCAGATATTCAGAGACCTTTTATTGACTTCTAGTCACAAAAATGTCAAACTTCTGAGATTTCTTTTTCCTAACTATGCAGCACGTGCCCTTAGGCGGCCTTGCATAAACAGTCTACATAACAGACTTGTCAGCCAAAAGATATTATTATTTGACTATGCAGCCAATGCCATTAGGTTTCCCTGCATAATTTAACCCCCTAACGGGTTTGTTAAATAATGGTAACTTCATTCTTGGGAAGAAATCCTCTTTTGTCCTTATTGGTCTTAAATGACAGTATATAGGGATCCAAAAAAATAGCCATCCTTAACATATTTGTCCCATATCCTTTTTCATGATCTGAAAGTATTCAAGTCTATGGTTTATATTCTCATTCCCTAAGTTTGGGTCAGACCTTCGTAGGATTAATATCCATCTAGTTCTTCGATAATCTTGTTTGGAAATATCTTCTCCATATTCATGTACCTCTTTCCATACAGCAAACTCTATACTTTGGTAAATTTGAATCTTCATAAACTTTCACTACCTTTTAGCACTAGGAATGTAAATTTCTGAGAGTTATTTGTCCTGACTATGCAGCACATGCCCATAGGCGGCCTTACATAAACAGTCTACATAACAGACTTGTTTTCCAAAAGATACTATTTATTTGACTATGCAGCCAATGCCCTTAGGTGGCCCTGCATAATTCAACCCCCTAATGGGTTTGTTAAATGATGGTAACTTTATTCTTGGAAAATACTTCTTCTAATACCTTTTAGATCTTTTTCATATCATTCCTCAGGTTCAAGTATTCTTAAGTTATATTTTACATATTTTCCCTCATACTTGAGTATGGTACTATGTTTTCAGATGAGTTGTCAAGGAATTGAGTCAATTATAATCCATTTCGGTCAAAGTTATTTCAACCTTAAACATTAGACTTTTTATGTCCGACGTGCATGAATTTAAACTACCCACAAAAGACAAAGGAACTCTGAATAAAAGTCATGTTCCAGCTCACTAAACATACATTTTATATGATTTAGGTAATATTGAGAAATTAAAAGGTTCAAAGTTTGTAGGGTTATTTACATTAATCCTAATAAAAATCAAACTATGCTTATTAGGCCCATTTTCTTAGGTAAAATTTAAAGCAGATAGAAAAAGAGAATGCATGTACAAATGACTGAAGGTGAAGGTGTTTTTCATTGATGCACAAGAGTTAGAAGGAAATCCACAGGCTGGAGTCTCTTCTCTTTTTTCAGGAATTACAAAAGACTTTCAAAGTAACTCTTCATTTGATTTATGGAACCCCGAGATTAGTCAGTAGCCACCAGGAATTCATTCATTCAACTGGATACCATAAGAGATGTAGTGATACCAGCTCTTCTTGGAAAAATTGTAAAATAATGTTCTCGAGTTCAGTTTGAGAAAATTTTCTGCTGATCAAACAGTGACTCTGTTTCTGTCCAAGAGACTTGGAAGATGGATACATGGATTTGAGAATGAATAATTGGAAGTAAAGATCCATTTGGGGAGAGTACCCTTTTCAGATATTTCTCTAATTCCATGTTTGTCTTCTCTCCACCAACCGGCAGCGGAAAAAATTTCAGCCCATGGGTTTTCCATTTTCTTATCTCCAAGGAAATGGCATGGAAGGAAAATTTGAAAGTTCACACCATTGTTGTTGCTCTAAATGCACAGCATAACCGAAATAGAGGAGTAGCAGTACAGCTAAATTTCAGGCATATAGTTCTTTGCATCTGGAACATTGACTCCTTGCAGATAACCATGACCATATAGAGGCAGGTAGATGCTCTGTGGTAAATTAAGATGATATTTCTTCAAGTACTTAGCCAAATCTGGGAGAGTGTTTTCGCAGATATCATAGTAATAATGGCCAATAATGTTCATCATGTCATCATTCTGCTTTCTAGCCAGTTCATTAGCCGTTCTGATTCTGTTGGGAGCCATTGAATCTGCACAAAGGATGAATAATTAATTCTTAAGTAAGTTTATTTTTCACAAAATTTGTGAAAGAATTCGAAAAAATGGCAAAGGCATTAAGGCGCGCAAGTCTAAAATTGGTGCGCAAGTATGGAGGTTCCGCACAAGTATTTGGCACACAATTATCACCGCGCAGGTCCATATACCTCTACAGCAGTGCGACATCAAATAAACAGTGGGAAACAGAGTAACTTGCGTGGCAAATGCAACTTTCACGGCGAGAGCTCGAAAGTCTCAAATCCATATTCCTTGTACGGAAGTGAGGCCCTCTATTTATAGACACGGCCAGGACCCTGTGCGTCGTACCCTGTGCGATCAAGGGCCATATCCTTGCGCACCCAAATCTCATTTGCGCACCCTACCTTGCGCGCCCCAATTTTTGTTTGATTCTCGATTTCCTCAGAGTCAAATCCTCATTTCTTTTGGATCCAACTCTGAGGGGGGACTTTTGTTGACTCTCCTTTCGTCACAAAATCTAAATATTGGAAAAGGGTATTATCTTAACTTAAATTGCTTCAACCTTTGGACAAATATCAAAAATTGGAAAAGGAAGGAATAAGAAGAATGTTTCACAAAGGTCACGCAAGTTCTACGATGGTCACGCAAGTACACTTGTGTGCCGTAATGGTCGCGCAAGTGACTTGCGCGCCCCAAAGGATAACTGCCTGGGGTCTTCTCCAGCCTATAAATAGACCCTGTGGGCCCCCCATTTAGAGGAGAGAGATTTTTCCAGAAACTCAGATCTGAGCTCCTGATGCCCTAGTCTCTTATTAAATCTTCCGAAACACTTATATGGTAATTTCTTACCTAGAACGGAAGATCTAAAGAGGAGGAGGAAGGCCTAAGTGTTGAAACTCATCAACACTTGCGCACCTGAGTGGCCAGCCCTTAAGGGAAATTTCCACACTTCCGTGCCGCCTTACTCCTTCAATAGAACCTGCGCGCCACTCTTCTGGAAGAACCTCATGACGATTCTAAAGTTTTAACCAAGAGTTGCTCAAGTATTACCCTGCTGGGTAATCGGCGCGCATGTACCCATTTGTCGCGCAGGTATACCTACGCGACTAGGACTTGCGCGCCCATGCAGTACCTGCGCGCCTTCCAGGACTTGCGCGCCCCTGCCTTTTTGGGTTCCCTTATTACCCATTTCACCCCTCTTAAGCCATTCCACCTCTCCTATTCCAGATTCAGTCTTCAAGACACTCTTCAATTCTATTTATGGCATGATTTCTTGATTTTAATTCCTTATCTGAAAGGAATTCTGTGGAATATCTCTCAAAACCTAGTTATTTACACATCTTTATGTCACTAAATATTGAGATTTCATTCATTCAACCTCATCCTTTAAGATGGGAGAACTCATTAACCTGGTCCTCCTTTTCAGGAGTAATCCCCAGTCATAATCATTAACCTGGGCCTCCTTTTCAGGAGTAAGCCCCAGTCCCCTAATTTGGTCATCCTCCTCAGGAGTAAGCCCCATGTCCTTTAATTTTTTTCAAGTCCCTTAACCTAGGCCTATTTTTCAAGAGTAAGCCCCAGTCATTAACCTGGGACTCCTTTTCAGGAGTAAGCCCCAGTCATAATCATTAACCTGGGCCTCTTTTTCAGGAGTAAGCCTCAGTCATAATTCCTCTTAACCAGTCCTAATTTACCTTTGATCTGGTATTCCTTTTCCAGAGTAAAACCAATTCATAATTCCTCTCCTAATTTGGGCCTCCTTTTCAGGAGTAAGCCCCATGTTAGAGTATTCAAATATACATGAAGTACATATACCATTATGGACCTTCTTCCTGGATTTCTTCCCTGAAGTAAATCCCAATCTTCACTTATCTGGGCAGTCATACATACATAAGTCCCACCTTATTTCTTATGATTGCATCTTTCATGGCATAATTGCCTGATTTTTACCAATACCTCCTATTTCTCACACCGAGAATGACTCACCTGATCTTAGCGTTTAAAAGTAATTATGGCATCCTTCTTTGAGCCATCAATCATAAACATCATACTCCCATACTCGAACTACATGGGTTCTGATTCCTTTTCTAAACAAAGGATACATAGGTAGCCCATCTGCGGCTTCGATACCAACTCTAAAATAATCAATTTCCTTCTGGAAGACAATAAACTTCAAGTTCCCCAATGAGTGGCTTTAAAACTATGATGGTCATCATAATGACCAAGAGACTTTTATTATCAAAGGATACCATTGACTAAGAATCTCTAACAAATACAGATGATTCTCTATCAATGAAGAACCTCGAATACATATAAAAGATTCTCTAAATTTCCTACATGTCTATCATTGATTGTCAGATCTAAAGGAAAGCTCATTTTATACTTGGTAATGTAATAAGGATTCACGAACATAACTTAAATCTATAAAGAGAGTCCTGGATTAGACAATAATTCCCCTCAAAAAGGTGTGATGAGTCCGACCTCCCATCCTCTCGACCAATGAAAATTCCTAAGCCTCATCAGTCCACAAACTAATGAGCTCCTACCTTTAGAAAGTAGGTCCAAATTGATATATAATCATTGGATGTTTCCGGTTCTATGAACAAATCCATTAGAAACCAATTGGAATGTTTGAACCTTCAATCAAGGAGGTCATCCCCGAATTCCGAGGGAAACAAAATCCTTATACCTTTAATGTTTTATAAGAAATAAACTTATGTAACAAAATTTTATATCCAAGATAATTTTATCTTATATATAAATTTAAATCATAAATCTGTTATTTTTCTAAAACCTATTTTTTATGTGATTAAGCATGTTTATTTTAAAATTATCATTTCACAGCTTCTGAGATTTTATTTTATAAAATGATTTTAAATTTTAAAATTACAAGTATAAAAATACTTAAGATGATAAATCTTAATTTTTTTAATTTAAATTGATTACTAAGGATAAAAATTAATTAAAGAGGTAAAATTAAATTTGGATAAAAGATAAAAAAATAAAACAAAAATCCACAAAACAATCTAATTTGGATTGAAAAAGAGTTTTTGAGGTGATTTTTAAACCAAACTCACTATCCTATCCACATTATTCCATGTGTTTTCACAAAAAATTGAATAGTAACTTTAAGTTATTGAAAATGTATGGTTTACTCCCAAAATAACTTTTATTCAGTAATAAAAGTGTAATATTTATACCACATCAGGTCTCAAATATCATTTCAATTTATTATTGAAAATGTCCCAATTTTCTCAACCTATAACCCTTTACAATATTGAAAATATTATATTCACCATTGGTTAGTATACGGCCTTCATTCCCAGGGAAATATTTATGTGAAATTGAATCCCCTAGTTTTTGCATTATCAACTACATAGATTTTATTCTAAACTATATTCATTAAAATTTATTTTTGAAACATTAATATAATAATATTATTATCATTTTTATACTGAAATATTATTTATTAATAGTATTATAACTTTTTATTAATTTATCCTACCCATTAAAAAAAATGAAAGCTTCGTTCGTGCGCATGTGCGGACTGCCACCACTATGATATATGAAATTCATTTTTCATAACAACCCATAATAAATGGTTATTAGAATGGTTTAATGAGGAAATATGATTATTATGACATAATTAATTTTTAATTACAACAAATTGTAGAACCTATTAATGAGGTTATCAATAAAATATCATTGTTAATTCAATAGTTTTCGATAATCATGATAAGAGTCAAATCCTAAATTCAAATTATGTAATATTTTCATGTTCATTAATTATTCTTCTACATAATTCCTAATTCTAATATATTATATAAATAAGCACTAAATAGTATCATTATTCATTTTTATAATTATATTAAAAAAAACTCTAAATAATCATTTATTAAATCTGGGTATGTTCTTGTTTGGTCGGTTTAACCACCTATTTGAACAATGATATCAATTTATATAATGAATTAATAGGGGAAAATAATTACTTTTATAATGTAATATAGATTTTAAAATAATTTTTTTTTATTTTTCAAATGTTTTAATGATATTTAATTCATAAATTATGAAAACTCCCTTCGACGATCAAGAATCACAGAAACACACTTCTTATCAATTTCATATTCAATGGTAAAGACTAAAAAACTATTTAAAGGAATTAAATAAATAATAAAAAATTATAAAACATCCTTAATAGTAAATTTTATTACCTATAAATGATGAATTTTTGAATAATAAATAATATAGATGTCGCAATTATGAAACTTGTACAAATGATCAAAACTATACGCACTCGATCTAAAAATAAGTATAATTCATATAGAAGTTGACTATTAGTGAGCAGTATAAATTAATATAGGTAATAGAGAGGTTTTAAATTTACTAATTAATATAGATATGTGGGTGATGATGGAGGTTAAATTATGTTTGTTTAATTTAGGAAAAGTGGTAAGGGTTTTTTCGCCTCTAATTCCACTCTTTGGGAGATGTTTTGTATTACGCACCTAATTTCCTTTATGTTTCATATATTATACCTATTCAAGTTGTTATAACATGAATTTCCCTATTTCATTGTATTTTAAGATCTATTTTGAGACCTCACTTTTATTAGGTTTTTTATTTAATTGCAACACAACCCATAATTGGGGTTTTTTAATCTTAATTTTCATTCTTTGGTACTCATGTTATATTCACTAACTATTTCATTTTTTTGGTTGAGAATTAACTCAACAATCATATTGATCCACATTGATTGGTCTAAATACTAAACACCATTCTAGACACTCCCAAGGGGTATTCTGTGTAATATTCACCCACTCATTGTAAGCCCTAATAAAGGGTTGTTCCTACCATTTCCATGGTCTCCTATAAATGCTTACTATTACACTAAATTATTATCTTCCATGGATAAGCCTGCACAATGAAAGTTCCATCACCACTATATTTCTTTTATGTGGGTACTTCATGTTACTTTAATGATACCTCATGACTTATAATTTGATAAATGCATGTTCTCTTATACATCCACAATATTCAATTGAATGGGGAAGTATTTGATTTTGGTGTTTCTAATCATATATATAATCATTTATTTATTCATAAATTTTTCCCAAAGTGAATGGTATAAAAAGTTTTATTTAATCATATAGTGAATGAAATTTACATAATCAGGTGGAAGGTGGGGACACACGTTTTTTATCCCCACAATGTGATGACTAGTCTCTTGAGTTAAAAACATTTTTTTGTTTTTGTGTGTACCTCTCCCCATAATAGTATGGTATCTTGAAATAATACAATTTTAACTTGTTTTGATGTCTAATTTTGTGAATTCCATCATTATGAGACAAATATTTATTTTTACCCATATTTTCACTTATTTTCATGTATATAGAATTCCATTTGTTTCAAGTTATTATAGATATATGTTTTTTATTCAAATCATATAACTTATGCATTATTTATATTATGATAGATTTCCTTATATGCTACTCCTTAATGAGAATATGAGATCAAACTTACTTATTTTCCTTTCTATGGGATACATAGAGGAGAACTATATATAATTTTTAAGTATATTATGGGAGTGATAATTATGTTTTTTTGATGTGTTCATGTTGTATATTATGTTTTCAAATGTAATGTATGTATTTATCTAGTCATTGAATATTAATAAGTTGTTGGATCCTATATAAACTCATTTATTATATATAAATAATTTAATATAACTATCAAATCTAGGTTTCTACAATATATGATATTATATAAAATCTTTTCAATAAAATAATTGACAAGACTATGGAGAAAAAAATGAAAAAAACTCAAACAAACAAAAACCACTCAATTTTTCATGGTACGATATAGAATAATAATCTATGGGTTATGTATATATACTATAATTAGTGGGTAGTTATAATTAAATTTTATCTCATAGTGTGATCACTCAAAAAATTTATAGTAGTTCCCAACTAATTCTTGGAGTCACCACCAAATTACAAACTTCATAGGATGCATTTTTATTATTCTTATCTTTGTAAGTGGAACCTTGACTTGGTCAAAGACTCCCACTACTGCAATTAACTCTTTTGATAAACTTTTACCACTTTGATAATATAGAAATATATTCCTACTAACAAATTATTTTATGAATGGTGTTATATAGAAAAACTCTTATGCACTTTGTTATTGACGTCTTCTTGTATCATTCGACATCAAAATACAATGGTATCATCTATTTATATTTTCTGATCCATATTTTCTGGAAAACTAAACATTGTAATTATATCTCTAACATCCCCATACTATGGTCATAAATTAGACTACCCAAATCTCCTATATCCTTTGGTTATAAAGTATTAGTAAAAAAATGGTTTTGACAACTTATCCTAACAAAAATATCTTCAAGATTCACAAAGGAACATTCTATAGTTTTGTATATATGAAAATTTTCAATGATTTATCTCACTTAATTATGACTCTTCATCATCCAATAACTTTTATAAACAATGATGTATCGAATAGAATACAGAATCTCTAACACTAAATCCTTTATTGAATCTCAACCTAAATCACAGTCTATCCTCAACACACAGTGATTAATTTTTTATTAAAATAATAACATTGCATCATCAGAAATTATATTAAAACCACTAAAATAGTTCTATATTCATAATCCTCATAGATTCCTTACTGTCAACATCTTATCATATAGTTGTAAAACTTATGGATCACTCAACTCCTCAAATGTTTCTAACAAATGAAACATATCTTTCTTGGATACGAATTTTTTTATAGTGAGTTACTCTAAAAAACTAATATGAATTTTCATAGATTATCCAATTTTCACCATAAATACCTTTATAAAAATCTAGAATACTCAAATAAACTCTTATATCTATCAAATATCTTATCTTCTAATGATATCCAAATCCTTCAATAACTTAATCTCATCTATTTGTGTATTATTTGGCTAACATTTCTTTAAGAAATGTATTTATCATGAACAGATCTTCTGGATCACCCATCTCCAAGATGTTTCATCTTATATCTCCTTGTAACTTCTAGAAAATATTCTTTTAAACACCATCCTAATACATTAATGTATCGATATTAACTTCCACATAGTATCGCAATTGATCAATGTGACTTATGGGTTCATTTTTTCAAATTTACTTATTCACTATCATTCACATTTTATTCACCTTTTAACATCATTTTTTCATATCATTTAAACACAAGGATGGATTCTCATGAACCCCAAAAAGAACAAGTATTCGATAGTTCTACTTCATCCTTTTTCAATTTTCATGATTTTTAATTTAATATCATCATAAAAAACATAAAATATTTATACTAGTTTTGGATACCATATCTTTTATCATACAAATAAATCATTTAACCTCCATATATGTCATAATATAGTGGTATAATTTATATCATCCGATACACCATCATCAAATATATTATCAACCATAGTGCTAACATCTAAAACACCATTATCAAGAACAATATTCCATAATATCATCTATCTTTTTAATTGAATTTTCCATAATATATTGAAAACAAATAAAATACTTAATCATTATAACCCTTTGGGTACTTCATGTCCAAATCTATCATATGTATTCACTCAACTCTGTTACTCTAGTATCCTCCCCCTTTAAATCAATTTTTTTATTTTAATAATAGACCACATTATTTTGGGTGGGAACCAAACAATCATTCATTATATAACAGATCAAACCCACAACTAAAATCATAATTAAAAACCAAAATATATAACTAATATTCAAAATTTGAAAAAATTACCTCAAAATATCCCATGGATATTAAATCATAGAAGATTAGTGGTGTGGATCATAGATGGGGAAGCAGCAATGCCACAAGCTCCACATGTGAGCCAGAATAGTGTGATGCCGCAATAACCACATCACCAGTCATATTTCCATCACCATCACACCATCTCCCATAATTTTTTTCATCTCATCATCACCAACACCAATGCCTCTCCATCAAGAATACTAGTATATATGGAATATAATATCATAATCAAACCATAAAAAATTCCCTTATACCATGAACCATTTTACCTTTACCACACTAGGATGAACTACAAAAATTTTAATTTCCCATAATACCAATATTAAAACATTTGACCAATCCATCATGATTTTCAGAAAAATATCGAACAAATACCAACTAAAACACCACACAAAAAATCATTATAGCTGGTTGCTCAAAATTAACATAATGTCATGATAACTAAGAATATTTTTTCTAAAGGGAAACTCACATAATGGAGGAATCATATGCAAGAATCACTTCTAAGAACACAGTCAACTAATTGAGCAACACATCCCAAAACAACCTTGTGAACCACTACACGAGATCAAAATAGGTGAGGAGAAATTGAAAATGAATAAAGATAAACATTTATATAGAATTAGTCTTTAAAAGGGATCCATAACCATCAATAGACCCTCTAACCCCTTCCTTTAGAACACCAATATATAAACTAAAACCACCTAAAACTTCTCGTCTTTGAGTAATAAAAAACCAAGAAAACTATACCACATAAAAACTATAAAACATTATCATTATACCTTCACAAGATAATTAATTACTAATCGTCCAAAAACTAAAAATGAACCAAAATCCCCAACCAAAATTAACCACCATTGACAGACTAATGTAGAAACAAAACAATCATATTTTTTATCTTCTAATACACTAATAATGGATCTTCGAACATATCCCAAACAATTTTAAAAGAACCAATACACCAAACCAAGATGCGGTCTAGAGCATGGGATCAAGAAATAACAGTTTAGGAAGAATGAAATTGTAAATTCAATAGATATTCACAAACATATAAAAATAAAACTAGGAAAGGACCACCACTAACTATAATAGAGAGACCATAGAATTCCACCCTTAGTATATTTAAACCAACCACTAACTCCATCAATAAAGAACCAAAAATAGGGTATAAAAAGGTTGTTTCAGTATCAAGGGAAATAGTGAATCATGAATTAAGCCTCTAAAAATGATATAATTTTGTGAAAAGGACCAATGATTGAGGCTAATAGATTTCTAACATATTTACCACTATTATAGAACACAATAGAAATATAGAATGGAGGAAGAAGACATTTAGAGTGGGAAATGGGTCACTGCCATTACCATCACGAGGGACTTCAGTAGAAAAACCGATAAATCTTAGAGATAATTAAGAGAGAGAAAACCCGTGAGGGTAACCTCAATACATAATTTCCTTACATTAGATAATCAAGGGGCACCCTTTTCGGTACAAAACTACCTGGTAGGATTATCAACGTCAGGAAAAGATCCAATTTATAAGGAATATAAAACTAAATATTTTAAATAGGATTAAATATCAACATCTTATCTCATGTTTTTCCATTTATGTCTGTGTGCTTATATAGATTTATATTTGAATCATATTCATTCCACCAAACCGATTTGTTTAATCAATATTGATGTGTAACTCTTTACACAACCTATAGTTTTTGTTACTCACCGTAAAATAGAAGAAAAATATAGTTACACATATCCAAATGCATTATACAAATATGATATGTGAACTATTTATATAATGGTTTAAGTAATATAATATTGATCATCATCACTTGAGTAATCTAGGGGTGATAGATAGCCAACCCCACCTTTTTAGAATAAGGCGCAACCATTAGGATTGTGGGATGTTTGACCTCAAGTCTCTCTCCACGGGGATGATTTACTCAAAATAGAATAAAATTCATCATAACTCTAGAAACTAATATGTATAAACTATATTCAGAAACTAAATTGAAACTAATAAGTTTAAATAAAAATCAAGGTCACGATAGATGAAAACTAAATTTTATTAAATCATACCTAGCATGTCAATATTAAATTTTGTCATGGAAATTAATAAGTACTTTAAATACTTTAAACTAAATAATATAGTTATTCTAAAAATATAAATAATTTATAACTCTAAATAAAGCATGTAATATACATTAAATAAATGAACATTTTAAAAATTTTATAATTATGTTGAACAATAATGAAATTATATCATATTTAATATAAAAACATTATATTAATTTCAAAATATAAATGTTTCATATTATACTTTATAAACAATTTCCTTAAAGTATATTTTATATTTTCTAAATTACTAAAATTTTAAAACTTAATATCTATTAAGTAAACTATTTACATAATATTCATATCACATACTGAAACATTATTTAAACTTTGATAAAATCAATCATCTAAACTATTTTTTAGGACGTTCAAATAATTTTCCAAATATGGATTTTAATTTGAACTATTCAAATTTTTTGTTATGAACAATTCATAATATTGTAAAATAAAAAGTTCAAATTTTATCCTTATTTTTTTATTTATAAAAAATTTATAAAATACCCATAATGAATAATAAATAAATATTTTAAATATAATCCATAAGGTATTGTATATGTTTTTATAAAATATATTTATTATTTTATTATTTAATATTTATGAATATTTAATAATAATTGTTACATAAAAATTTATTTATTGATTATAAACTCTTTATAATAAATTAATTTATAACTCTTTATAATATATATAAACATATGAAAAATACATTTTATAATTTTTTATAAACAATTTATAATTAATAAATTCAACTCATGATTGAATATAAAGAATAATAAATTTTTTCTTCTTGATCATATTTAATGATTCAGAGGGAATCATAGGAAGAAAATGATAGGGTGTGACTATATATTCTTCTACTCATACTTTATTACTAATAGTGGTATCATAAAATCCAATTAACCTAATATGTAAGGTTTTATATCTATTATACTCTACAATATACATTTCTATCATTAAATATAATATACCTTATATGTAATTTTTTACCCATATGATATTTTATGATATAATCAGTTATCATATTAGTCATGTGGTACTTTATTTAAAAAAAATTAGAGATATCGGTTCTGTGAGCAACTCATGTCTCAATGTTTTTTAAAAAAATAATCATATTGTACTCTATTTTTTAAAACATGGAATAGGAAATCCAATTTTTTGATAATATAGTGTATTATGGTAAGACTGGTAAAAATTATTGGATTTAAAACATGTCATGGATTATGATATCCTATATCATATACCATGATACAAAACCAATAGAAAAAATAACAAGTCATATTTTATGGATTCTAATATAATATGCAATATGATTTTCATTTCTTAATTTCATCAGATGATTTCATGAATCTAAAAACATGGTAGGATCTGATACCACTACTAGGATTCATGGGATTCAATAAAAAATGTTTTAATAAGATAGAATAACTAAAATCCCAAACCCTAGATCATCATGCTTAGAAATATAAAGGCATGCTATTCAGGAAATGAATAACAGTGGTATGTCATGCACTTAAGAGCCTCTACAATATCAATATTAATCTATCTACTTTTTAAGGATCATGATAGATACCAAAAAAATCCACCTTTATGGTGTTTTCATGAGTTTATACATTATTCAATCTTAAAATGAAAGTAATCCTCCTCCAGGTAATGGTAGTTCCTTAACATGCTATGGAGGAATATAAAAGAGAGATTGAGGGTTATTAAGAATTTAAAAAGTGTATGGTGGTCTCACACACATACCATATAATGGTTGTACCCCTTTTATATCTCCAGTTTACACTCCTAGACATTGTATAAATTAACTCGTTTAATTTAATACATGTGTTAATGCCTTGAACAGTTCATGAAATGCATGTCAGAATCAGACATATACCCTTACATTAAATCTTGTTTAATGGTTCATTAAGGATAACATATGTGGGATGATCACTATAAGGATAATAGTTATTACTCAGTCTCTCATGTAATCATATACAATAGCATTGTATCAAAAATAACTCCCAAAAATAAATGAAATCATTCATTAAGAATATATAAAAACAACTCAAACATGTACACTAGGATACTACCAATCATACCATATGATTATATATAGGTACATGCATGAAACCATCTTCTATTCCATTATGATTACCCCTATTATAGAATAAGTATGTAGTGGAAGTTCCACAAAACTATGTTTCAGACCTTTAATAAGTAAGCTAATCATATTATTTTATTTTCCAAAATTCATGTTATGAAAATCTAATTTAGAACATACATCTCCTTCAATGGGTAAATTTAACAATGCTAAAATAAACATAGATAAATATCTCAAGGTAAGATTAAATTGAAGTTGTATAAGGGGTTATTGTTACCAAGATTCATGTTAATATTATATGATATCTTTATCAACAATAAGGTTACTGATAGAATTGGAATATTTATCATTGTTAAAACTAGTGCTCATAAAGATCTCATGTAAAATTAAGCCAAAAATTCATATAAAAAATATGATTTTATTATCAAGTATATTTAAATTAATACTTAAGAATTATTATTTTAATATAAAATACATATAAATTACATATACAATAATATAATATAATTTTCATCTACTTGAAAAATATAAATGTATGTTTTTCATAATATATTATTAATTATAAAACATTAAAAATTAAAAAATGATTTTTAATAATTAAATTTAAATAGATTCATAATTTATAATATATACATAGATTACTTTCACAATTTAATTACATATAAGTATATATTTAAAAAAATTGGATGAAGCCCTTTTATTAAAAGAAAAAAAAAAGAAAACATAGAATATAGAGTGATACATTTCAAAATATCCCTCTTGACTTATAAAAAGTCATAGACCCAACCTTTTCTTATTCTCAGGATTGTCCTTACATTCCTCAAAGCGCAGATCCAAGATGTTAATTCGTCAATGTTCGCATACTTGACCTCTTTGATGATGAAATAATCTCCATGTTTTAACTTATTTCCAAATCCATTCAGTCTCTCTATATTCTGAGTAAGACTGTACATTGACTTTTTTTTAACTCATATCCTAGGGAGTATTTAGGGAATATGTCCTTCTAAATAGGATTTTATCCCTTATATGATCCATTTGAATCCTTAATGTTAGCTTCTACATCAATTTATGTTATTAAAATAGTTCCATCTAATGGATTTTGAGAGTCCGTAATCTTATTTTCATCCTACCCCTAGGAATCCATTTTTTTTCTCACACTGGATGATCCAACACCTGTGTCTAATCCCTCGATTTGAGATGAAAAGGGACTTTAAATCAAAATATGGCTATCCAAATTATTTTTACTCTTCCCATAAACCTTGACCACATCAATAATAACTCCTCCTATATTATCCCAGAAAACATCAGCATGAGGTTTTGAATTTTTATGGTCGTATTTCAAGTATGCACTCCCTAAACTACTCAACAATTCATTCTTGAATGGGGATTCCATCATAGATGTTCCATTACATCCACTAGGCACCAATATATTACCTTACTAACACAATTTTTTATTAACCTTGTCCTGAACAACCAATTACAAAAATATCATATCTTTCTCATCATTTGTATGATTGGATTCATCCTCCACACTAGCCTAAGTACCATATTCCCTGAATGGGATCCGAGATCTAAGAAAATCATGTTCTAAATGAGGATTCTTCTGCACACTTGGAAGGTCATCCCCCATGATTTACACACCATGATCGATGCCAAAATTATTTACCTTATTTCCCTCTACTCTTTATATTAGGAGAAAAATTCAAATAATCACCCCGAGGGTTCTCAATCTATTGGACCTGTGAAGATGATCCAACCATAATGTTCTCATCCATTATATCCATGTCATAAAAATAAATATCATTTGGATATCATTGACCATCATTCATGTGGGTATCAACCACTACACATGTTAAAGAGTTAACATTTTAAGAATCATTCATTATATCCTCTTCATTTTCAATGTTCAGTTTTCCACTTAACTTGACATCTAGTTTTTTATATTTCGTCATTTTCCCACATCATTCCCCTTTAAGGAACAAAAAGAGAAAACAATATCCCTACACTATTTGTCCTAGGAGACCCTAATACATTGATAGACAACGTAAAATGGATAAATAATTTAGAACTAAATTTTTAGAGACAAAACATCATATGATGTGAATAGAATCACTTTATTAATAATGGTGGAACTGATATTTACCTCCACCAGAACATGAGTGTAATACCCAAATCTAGCTAATTTAGTATCCTTTCCCATTTTTATATTAATATCAACTGTAGAAGTAATATGAAACAAAATTCATGTTTTTTGTGAAATTTCAATTAAGATGAATAATTTTAATCCATATTTTTTCTTCTGAATTTTTATGTTTGAAATGATTGAACTGATAATACCATTCTTAGATGTTGATCATAGCTGGATTTTGGGAAATGGAACCATGTCACCTAGAATGTTGATTTAGATCATCCGAATGGAATATAATATGGAAGATACCACTTCCAATTGTAATACTCATTTAATCCAAGGATCCCCACACCATAGATAGATGTTGAACAAGGTCCTCCAAATTCCCCAGATTATAACCAATAGGAAGAATGATCCGAGCAATGATAGTAAACATTCAAAGGTAAAACCATTATAGTATTTCTCTTTTATTGGTAGATAAATGATATTTAGAACCCTTTTTAATGATATAAACATGTCCTTCATCTTTTATATAATATAAATGCCTTAGATTAATGTCTTGCCTCACCAAGACATCTCCAATAGAGTCCAAAACTTTAATTGAAATAATTTTTGAGGGTGACTTCAAAACCAGATCACCCCTAACCAATAGTTCAAACCCAACCTCATGAGTAAACTCCATTTTTGAAAAAGAGAAGAGAGAACCCTAGTTTTTTCAACCATTTTTACTTACAGTGTTTTTCATGAACCCCACCAATCCCTTATTATATTCAAGTCCTAATAGAAAAAAAACATTATTTATATAAATGAATAAATAATTTACCTAATATAAAATTAATTATATAAATCTATAATTATATGAAAAAACTATTTTTCATATACATACCAAAAGGAAAATCCCAATGATAAAGAGAAAATAGAAAAAAAACAAAAAATATATATATTATTAAATGGAATGTGAGGGTCATGCACTCTATATAAAGGAAAGAAACAAATTGGAGAGGATGGTTTTAGAAAATATGGAACTGGCCTCATCAGAAAAAACAAAAAACAAATTATAATTTGGATTTTTCTATAAAATCATTTATATAGGATTTCCTATAAAAAGGGGATGGTGTCCTCCCCCCCTAAACTTATCTCTCTCCTAAGGCCTACACTCTTCATTGAATGATCTGGTAGTTTCACCCTTTATATTTGAGTTGGTACTATGTTTCAAGGTTAATTATAAAATATCTAGTCTCATATTAGATTATAAATTATTTTCAATATTGAGAGGGATAAATTTTCATAAAATACGGTATTCATTATACCTAACAAAAATTGGATCAAAATATACATGTAAATGTATATGGGATGGCACATAACAAGAGGGGTGAATTTTAGGTTTACATTTTTTATTTAAACTCTTATGAAGAAACTTGGTTTAAGATATCTTAATCAAATAGAATTCAAAAATCCTATTATGAAACAATAAAAATGATAAAATTGGTCCTCGATCCGATGGATATAATATGAAACCACGGATTATCAAAACAATTGTATTTTAATTGAATATAATGATCAAATTATAACAAATATGAAATATTCTACCATATAGTGTATAGAATCTTTTATTACAATATATAATATAAATCAATGTATTCTAATTAAAACAATTACAGTAGAAAAGAATATGAATAGAAAGAGGAAAAATGATTCCCTTTCTATTACAAATAGCAGTTGAAAAAAAAGGGTATTACAATTCTTTTATCCCAAAGAGTTGGGTATCCTTTCACCTAGGATAAAAGGTATGTATTACCTCCAACTAGGTAAGCCCTCGATACGATGATCAGCATGTATGTCTTCCTATACATATAAAACCTCAATTAAGAATGTAATCAACACCTCAGTATTTCAAATACTTGAAATCCCTTGATATAATGATCATCTAAACCATCTTCCTATACCTAGAATCCCTCGATCGGTATCACAATGATCAGACGCATAAAGAAAAAAAATAACTTTTTGAAATAAAAGAACATGAAACATGTAAAGTCCCAGAAATTCCATATATATTTTTTAAAATTATTTGGGATTATTATGAGTTTGTGAAAATTGAAGGCGCTTGATTATGAGGCCACGAGTGCCTAGAATATAAATTTGAGATTTTTTTAAGGTACGTTCAGTAAATGCATAGGTAGTGTTTTCTATCTTTGGAACCGGTGGTCTGATTAAAAATTCAGGGGAACCATTGAATCTACACACCGAGATTCTCTTAAGAGAGGCTTAACTTAGAACGTTGTCGCTCGGGATAAAAAGATAGATTTATGGGGTTTTTTAAGAATAATAAAAAAACATAAAAAAGGTTATTTTATTTTCCTATCAACTGTTGAGCAGCAGTGGTGGGACCGCTATGTTTTCAATCCATTTAATGGCTTGACTATTCAATTTTTTAACCACTCTATTGATAGTTAAGTGGTAAATTAATTAAAACTCATTAATTAACCTCATTAATTATTATGATGTGTTAATATCTATTACCCTCTATTTAAATAAATCTTGGGAAGGGGGAAGGACCCTGTGTGGGCCACCCAGTTAGGGTTTGTGCCATACAGCATGTCGGGCCGCCCGGCGGGCCATGCCCAGCTAAGGCGAGTCGGGCTTTTCCACGGCCCAGCGGGCCGAGCCCACCGCGACCTAGCCAACTTGGTCCGGTAGAACCGGTTCAGGCTGGGCCAGGTTGGGTCAGCCCAGGTCTGGGTGGGTCGGGTCGAACTAGCCCTAGACCCCTATTCGATTAAGATACGCTTAGAAGGTCATATCTCACAAACCAAACGTCTATTTGATGGACTGTCTATGGAACTGAAATACTTGGAATGAGAAGGTCCTTTTGAAATAATCTAACTGAGTTTTGGTGAAATTTTTAGTATGGCAGGTTTATATCAAACCTGAATCCAACAGGGCCCTATGTACTAAAACACTTATAACTCACAGATCGGGTGTCCAATTGATGTGCCGTCTATCGTATTGGGACCCTACCAACATGGGAGTCCTTTGGTTTACTCCTTTTTTGGATGTCGTGGAATTTGATTCATGATTGATATCTTGATTAGAATATACTATGAAACTCAAGTGCACCGGGTGTGGGGAATCTTGTGGATGGCTATCAATTGAAGAGAGACCTTGTGTGCATGAGCATCATAGCGACCCTATGTGGATCAGCATCATAGAGACCCTGTGTGGATAAGTATCATAGAGGCACTATGTGTATCAGCATCATAGTGACCCTGTATGGATCATCATCATAGCGACCATGTGTGGATTAGAATTCTAGTGACCCTATGTGGATCAGCAGTGCGCGACCCAATGAGGACCATCCTTAGAGCGGCCCATCATCGATCAGCGATATACGACCCTGTGTGGATCGAAAATAGAACTACTCATTTTTTTCATTTGTGGAAACTTACTAAAGGAATAAAATGACATAGGTTAAAACTAACCATATTTATTTCTAAACTCTGAGTTGTATACCATGTTTGAGCTAAGTCTTTTGCTTTGTGTTTTGTGATTGAGATCATGCTTGTGGTTTTCTTTGTTGGAATTCTGAGAGACCTTCAGGGGGTCTTAGGGTCCCTACTGGGTATTGTTCTACTCAACCCTACACAAGCTTCACCTGAACCTTGTTGTGTCTTGTGAAAACGACGAGAATCTTGGATGAGACTTTTGGGAGGAAGGACTAGGCGGTAAACATAGGTGACTAGTTGACGTGGAGTGTTATGGAGATGAGCAGTACCTACCCTTAGGCAGAATCCTTGGTGGATGATCTCAGGAGCTGTTTTTTGTTGAAGTTGTATCTTTCAGTTGGGCTTATATTCTGGCCCCTTTACTTTAGTAGTTATTTTCACACTCTATGGTGGTTTTTTGTTGTGGTTGCGCCTTTCTTCTTCAGTTGTGTTTTACTTGTGCATAGTGTACCCTGTCTGTGTGTGTATAGGTTTTGAGGCAATACCTTCCCATTTAAGGGAAATTCTTTTCTAGTGCAAGTTGCCAACCCATGGCCTATGGAAGGAGGGATTGGGGTAGTCATGACATGGGCCCTGGGGTACGGGTCGTGACAAAGTGGTATCAGAGGAGTCAGTTATACAGAAGAACTAGGACTCTTGTATTTACAATGGATCAATAGTGTTACGTGTTTTGAGTGCGGTTTTCAATTCGGGGAGTCTAGTGTTGGTGTGATATCCAGCCTTTCCATACACTAGGACCCTAAATTCTGATTTCTGACTTGGTTCATGAGAACACTACTTGCGTGTGTTTTTGAAATGTTTTACTTTTGATATTTTTTTGATTTAGCTCACCATGTATAACTTATTGATTGTGGCACACTTGTTTCTTTTTAGGATACCTCCACGTAGATATCCATTCAATATTATAGTGAAATTTCGTGATGATATCCCACCGAGTGATGAGGCTTTGGTGTAGGCCCCTCTTATAGTAATAGCACCTTCGAGTGGTGCACCAACAGCACCACTGCACATTGGGAAGCATCTTCTGCTAGCCCCACTAGTGGATGGTTCAGGATGACTAAGCACATTGCATCAGTTCCAACGATAGAGGCCTTAGAGGTTTCAAGAAGAGACATATCCTCAGGCATCTAAGTACTGGCTAGAGGCTGTGACTAGAGTTTTCTGCTAAGTTTGGACACCATCAGAGCATATGGTGATCCTAGATGCAAGTTATTTACAGGGTACGGTAGGGAGATGGTTGAGCCTGACACTCCAGTTATAAAACGAGGTGACCCTCACCTGGATGGACATCGAGGGCCTCTCCAGGGTGGATTTCGTTCCAGTGAAACTAGGATATATGCATATTCAAGAGCTTTTGTACTTACTATAGGTCATCATGATAGTGGCCCAGTACTTGGCGAGATTCACTGACCTCTCATGCTACTCCACCGAAATGGTATGGGACCCTTTCTTCAGGGCCCAAACCTTTGAGCGGGGTCTCTAGTGGGAGATCATAGCATCGATGATATCTCTCAATATCTCGGGTAGGATGGCGTACTCGAGCAATCATTATTTGTGGGAAGATTCTTCGTTGAGGAGGCACCGACGGTGAGAGCCACCACTGGACAAAAGGTAGCTGATTCATCTACTTCAGGAAGTAAGAAGATCACGTAGACATCCAATCGGTCCACACCTTTTGGAGGACAACCCCAGTACGTAGGGTCGGAGGTACGGAGCTCACGAGGTAGAGCTGGCCAGCAGAGGATCAAGCTATGTTTCATGTGCGGTGGGTAGGGCCACATGGATCGAGACTGCCTGATCCTCCATTCTGATGATCAGTATATGGTCAAGGGACCACTGAGGTAGAGGAAGAGATTCTAGTAAGGAGGTCCACATGGTAGCAGACCTAGAAAGGGATCATGTCGTGCAACAGGTGGTGGGTGACAATTTCAGTCTCTACCACCACCACCTCCAGGTTGTCCACCCCAACCTCAGGGAGCAGGCGGACCGGGACGAGCACAGCTTCAGGAAGCTAATGCCTACAACCACGGTGCTCCATTAATGATTCGAGGTATGATCTATGTCTATTACACCCTATATATAGTACTTATAGACATAGGTGTCAGTCACTCTTTCATTAACATGGCTCTTGTTCAGAGCTCGGAGATTCCTTTAGAGCCATTGGCTCGATCCTTACAATTGGATACTCCTACGGGGGAGGATTTGACAATTACACACTGGTGTTAGAAGTTTGATATTACTCTAGGAGGTGATATCTTTGGATAGTATCTCTTAGTATCAGTGTAGAGGACTTACGATGGAATCTTGGGTATGGACTAGTTATCCACGATCCATGCTCAGATTGACTGTTTTAGGAAAAAAGTGTGGTGTTTCCACAGGGATAGGACCAGGTTTTCCTTAACTGGAGAGAATGGACCCTTTTCATCTCAGGATGGACTTACTCGATGAGGGTGCATCCGATCACTCATCAGTTGGCTAGCCTTTCCCTTGGAGCAGTTGACATGAGGAGTCAGAGTAATATTATAGTGGTGGACCAGTATGATGATGTATTTCCTAATAATGTTCTGGGACTACCTCCTCGTATAGAGGTAGACTTTTACATCAACATATACCCCAGGATGACACTGATATCTATACCATCATATCAGATGGCTCCGGTGGATCTTTGTGAGTTGTGGGTACAATTGGAGGACTTAGAGAAGAAGGGGTTCATAAGGCCCAGTGTTTCTCCATGGGCATCCCCGATTTTTTTCCAAGAAAGAAGATGAGAGTCTGAGGCTTTCCATGGACTAACGGTGCCTGAACCAGGTGACCATCAAGAACAAGTATCTACTCCAGAGGATTGATGATATCTTCCACCATATTAAGGGAGATCGATGGTTTTCGAAGATAGACTATAGATAATTATTTCATCAGCTTAGAGTATGAGATGAGGACGTACCGAAGACGGCCTTCAAATGATGGTATGTCTGCCATGAGTTCTTGGAGATGACTTTTGGCACAACCAATTCCCCAGAAGTGTCCATGGGGATCATGAATAGGATCTTCCAACATTACTTATATCTCTTCAAGGTAGTCTTCATTGATGACATCTTGATTTACTCAACTTCGGAGGAGGACCACACCATGCACCTGCAGATAGTTCTGGCTATACTCCGAGAGAACCAACTTTATTGAAATCTCCTTAAGTACCAGTTCTTGATATGAGAAGTCCACTTCCTAGGGAACGTTATCTCGGAGGATAGATTTGTAGTTCATCCGGCGAAGATATTGGCAGTTCTTTCTTAGGATCCACTTAGGAGTGTGACTGAGGTGTGGAGTTTCTTGGGAATGGATGGGTACTACCGTATATCTGTACTCGACTTTTCTAGAGTTACAACACCTTTGTAAGGTTTTACAAAAAATATACATCCCTTCATGTGGATGGAGATATTCCAATAGAGTTTTCAGGAGCTGAGGCAGAGACTAACGACTGCCCCCATATTGAGGATACCAGAAGAGGGCGTTTGATATGTATTCTACTACAACACATCAGGTACCGGACTAGGTTGTGTCCTGATGCAGGAGAGAGTGGTGATTGCCTAGGGCTCATGGATTTTGATGAAAAATGAGCAGAACTACGCTACTTATGACTTGGAGTTTGTATCAGTGGTCTTCTTCTTGAAGATTTGGCTACAATTCTTGATGGGAGAACATTTTACAGACTAATCTAATCACAAGAGTCTCAGGTATATCTTCTCACAAAAGTACCTAAAGTTGAGTAAGAGATGATTTTTAGAGTTCCACCAGGACTATGACTTTGAGACAGTCTACACTCCATGGAAGGGGAATGTGGTGGTAGATTCACTTAGCAGGACCTCTGGTCTACAGTTGCTGAATGAGGCGACAGAGCAGCTAGTTGTGTTGTTGTTATCCTTCATGAATAGTGATGGAGTAGATTACCTTCATTATATTACAATTACTCTCCCTCCCCATCAGCGAGTCAAGGAGGTACAGCTTGGGGATATAGACCGTGAGGCCCGACATGCTCAGATATCCTCAGGATAGGCTCCTGATGGATTATCTGAAGGTGGAGGGCATGTCATATTCTTCATAGGATGTACTATGGTACTAGTGATGCTACAGGAGGAGTTGTTAAGGTATTTACATATATCCCCTTTGGTGGTACATCCTAGTGTGGAAAAGGTGTACTGGGACCTTTGGCATTAGTACTAGTGTCCAGGGATGAAGAAAGTGGTGGCAGAGTTCGTCTAACGATGCCCCACTTATCAGAAAGTGAAGGTTGAGCATCAGGTACCAGCATGCTTAGCTCCGCCAGTCACTTGAGGTACTAGAATGGAAGTGGGATGGTATATTCATGGTCATCTTAATAGGGCTACCATGTACAACCAAGGGCCATGATTCCATCTGGGTGATCATTGATCGACTCACAAAGTCGGCCCACTTTCTACCCATCTGAGAGAAGCGATTAGTTGAGAGATTGGGATGTATCAATGTATAGGAGATTGTACGGCTTCACGGGGTTCCATCGACGATCATATCAGATCATGATGCTCATTTTACATCCTTCTTATGGAAGGTATTACATGATTAATTCGGAACATAGCTATGCTTGAGCACCACCTTTCATCCACAGACAGATGGTGAGATGAAGTGGGCCCTACAAACACTCGAGGACATGTTTCATGCTTGTATCCTTGATTTTGGCCATAGTTGGGAGGACCAAATTCCATTGGTGGATTTTGCATACAAAATTAGTTATCACTCCACCATTGGATTGGCTCCATTTGAGGCCCAATATTGGAGACCTTACTGGTCACCACTATATTGAACAGACCCAGGGGATTCAGTACTTATGGGTCCAGAGTTTGTACAGGCTACCATAGAGAAGGTGCAGATCATCTAGGAGAGGATGAAGACTACACAGATCCGGTAGAATTCTTATGCAAATAGAAGATGGACACCCTTGGAGATTGATAAGGAAAACCATGTCTTCCAACGGGTCTCACCCCAACAATGATTATAGAGGTTTGTCCAAGGTGGCAAGATATCTCTAAGGTTCATCAGGCCTTTCTAAATCCTCAACAGAGTAGGCGAGGTGGCCTACCATCTAGCTCTTCCCCCACAGATGCATCAGGTGCGTAATGTTTTCCATGTGTTGTAGATGAGGAGGTACGTGCATGATCCATTTCACGTTATCGACCGGGGTCAGCTGGACATTGATGATGGGGAGAAGTTTTCGGAATTCCCAGTGGAGATAGAGGATCAACATGAGAGGGTCCTTTTTGGGTTCCTGATTCATCTAGTACGAGTTCGTTGGCATTATGGGAATCTCCAAGAGAGCACATGGGAGAGGGAGGCTCAGATAGGTGCTCAATACCCCAATTTTCCCCCTATTTTTGTTGTTTTTTTTTGGTACAAAAAGTCCTAAGTTGAGGAAAATGTAAAGACCCAAAAACTCTATATAATTTTTTAAAATTATTTGGGATTATTATGAGCTTTAAAAAATTGACGGTGCTTGATTCCAAGGTCAGGTGTGCCTGGAATGGAAAGTTGAAATTCTTTTATGGTACGTTCAGTAAACACGTGGGTGGCATTTTCGATCTTATGAACCGGTGCTCAGATAAAAAATATGAGGGCATTGTTGAATCTGCAGCACTGGGATTCGCTAAAGGGAGGCTTGACATCGACCGCAGTAGGTCAGGAGAAAAATATATTTTTGTAGAATTTTTAAATAATAATAAAATAACATAAAAATGTTATTTTATTTTCCTATCAATTTTTGAGTTGCGGTGGCGGGAATGCTAGGTTTTCAAGCCATTTAATGGCTTGAATCTTCTGTTTTGTAACCACACCATTGAGAGATAAGAATCTCATTAATTAAAACTCATTAATGAACCTCATTAATTCATACGATGCATTAATCCCCCTTACAATCTATTTAAATGAAGCTTAGAAAGGGGGAAGGACCCCGCGCGGGACACCTAGTTGTGGGTCGTGTGAGCCAGCGGGACGGGTAGCCCGGCAGGATGCACCCAGCCAAGGAGGGTCAGGCTGGTTATTGAGCCAATGGGCTGAGCATGACATGGCCCATCCCACCTGGGCCGGCCCAGCCAGTTATGGTCGCTCTGGGTCAAACTCAGACCCAGACCCCTATTCGGCCCAGATACACTTAAAAAGCCATATCTCACAAACCAGATGCCTATTTGATGAACTGTATGCGGTTCTAGAATCCTTGGAATGAGAAAGTACTTTTGAGATACCCCACTTGTGTTTTGGAGAAATATAAAGTATGGAAAAGTTGGATCAAACCTGAATCCAACTTGGACCTCGTTACTAAAACGCTTATAACTCACAGACTGACCGTCCGATTGATGCGTCGTCGTTCGTGTTGGTACTCTTATGACATAGAGGTCCTTTGGGTTAATCTTTTGTGTAATTTCATGGTAGTTTAGGCATGAATGATATCTTGAGGATTAGATACTATGAAACTCAAGCGCACCAGGTGTGGGGAATCCTGTGGCTGGCTATCAATTGAAGAGAGACCTTGTGTGGATCAACATCATAGCGACCATGGGTGGATCAGCATCATAATGACCATGTGTGGATTAGCATCGTAGAAACCATGGGTGGATCAGTATCATAGCGAACCTATGTGAATCAGCATCATAGCGACCATGTGTGGATCATCATCATAGATACCCTGTGTCGATCATAATCATAGCAACCTGTTGTGGATCAACATCATACTAACCCTATTTGGATCATCATTCTAGAGACCCAGTGTAGATCAATAGTGCGCGACCCGACGAGGACCAGCCTTAGAGTGGCCCATCGTGAATCAACGACATACCACCCTGTGTGGATCAACAATGGAACAAATCCTTTATGGTTCAGTTGTGGAAGCTTCCTAAAGTAATAAAGTGATATCGATTAAGACTAGTCATCTTTATTCCTGAACTTTGAGTTGTATACCTAGTTTAAGATGAGTCTTTTTCTTTGTGTTTTTTTATTGAGATCATGCTTGTGGATTTATTTTTTGGAATTTTGAGAGACCTTCGAGGGGTCTCGAGGTATCTTTTTGGTATTTTTATACTCACCCCTACATGGGCTTTGCCTGCATCTTGTTTAGTCTTGTGCAGACAACAAGCAGATTTGATGAGACTTTAGGGATCCCAGACCAGGCGAAACATAGAGGTGACTAGTTGACATGGAGAGTTATGGAGACGAGATGTACCTACCATTTAGGTAGGATACTTGGTGGATGATCTTAGGTGTTGTTTTATATTGTAGTTGTATCTTTCATTTGGTCTTGTATTCTATCCCCTTTACTTCAGTACTTATTTTTACACTTTGTGGTGGTTTTAGTTATGGTTGAACCTTTCTTCTTCCTTTGTTTTTTACTTGTGCGCAATGTACCCTATCTATGTGTGTATAGTTTTTGAGGAAATGCCTTCCCATTTTAGGGAAATTCCTTTCTGGTGCTAGTCTCCAACCCCTGGCCTATGGAAGGTAGGCTTGGGGTAGTCACAGAATGGGCCCCGGAGGATGGGTCATGACAGAACAAGTCATTCATGTCTTGTATATTCATGGATTTTTTCATGAAGAAATAGAGATGTTGCACATTCTCTCTTTAGAACATGAAAGTTACAAAAGTTAATTTCTATGGTTCAAATGACCTCCTATTTATTGACCTCAGGCTCTAATGGTCACATTTTCTCCAACGGTCATATTTGTTTGTAAAATTTTGAGGGACTTAGACACCGGGAATTGTCATGGTTATAACAAAATAGAATACACGACATCATTTTTATTGGAATATAAATAACTTCATGAAATAGTATTAGTTATAATATAGAAAGTACAAAAGTATGAAAGAATGAATAAAATTAATTATAATGTAAAACATGTATGTGGTATTGGAGCAATACATGATTAAAATGCAATACAAGAGTACGATACATAACTTGGTTATGATGCATATCATGGATACGAAACATATCATAGTTATGGTGAAAAATGTGAATATGGTGCATAACATAATTACGATGTATATCATGGGTATGATACTTGGTTACGATGCATAACCTGAATATGATGCATATCATGATTACGATGAAGAACAAGGTTATGATTCACGGTTACGAATAATATTGTGATTATGATGTATAACATAATTATTTTTTATATCATGTATACGATCCATGGTTACAATGAATAATAAAAATACCATGCATATCATACTTACGATGCATAACATAAATACAATGCATATCATGATTACAATGCATAACATGGTTACGATGCATTACTTGATTACAATGTATAACTTGATTATGATGCATAACTTGATTAGGATGAATAAAATGGATATGATGCTTAATTTTATTACAATACATAATTTGATTATGATTCATTACCATACATTTGGTTACGATGAAAAACATCATATAAGGTTACAATGAAAAATAACATATGTGATTATGATGGAAAACAACATATATGGTTAGGATGGAAAAAATGTATATGATTATGATGAGAAACATCATATGTGATTACTATGTGAAACAAAATGTAATTTGTGATTTTAAAAATAAAAATATGAATAGGAAAGATGAAATACATTTTAACTCAACAATGTCCCCCTTTTTGGAAGGCATAAAACAAAACAAACAATAATGACTTATCTCCCCCTGAGTTTAGTAACTCTTCTAAAACTAATAGTGGTTATAACTAATTCCACCTTAGGAAAAAATATCACAAACAATCATATTATATTTTCTTTTACTTCTGAGTTATCCCCATTAATAAGGTTTTCACCTTTTTTCTTTTTAAGAAAAAAAAACATCCGTATAAAGTAATTTCTTCTTTTACAAAATATTCTACCACTAATTGATTTTCAAAAAGAATAATGGAAAACATTATTTTCCTACAAGAAGTTATAAAAAAAGTACAAAACAATATAAATTACTTGAAATTAAATACTTTTTTATTAAAATAAGAGTTCAAAAATTCACTCTTTCTCCTTTTGTTTTTCCAAGAGGTTGAAAATAGCCAGCTTCATCTTCTTGAAATCTTTTCAATCCTCCGTCAACTTATAAATATATTATTACTAATCCATAAAATTCATATCCTATTCTTCAATTAACCTTTCTTGTTTCTAGATCCTATCTTTATGAATCCAATTTATTTCTTTATGTGTTTTAAGCCCAACTTTCTTGTAATTGAAATCATCCACTCTAATTTACTAGTCCTTCTCTAATATTAAAACTCTATTTGATAGAAAAACAATATTTTTACATCCATTTTCCAATTTTACCCTTAGAAGTTTAATCTCTTTAGAGTATAATCCTTTTTTGGTACTAAAACTTTGATATATTTCTACTTTTTTAATCAAATCAGTGACCAAATTCTAGTAGACTGAATTATATCATTTACATGCTTCACTAATTCATCAATCATATCCACGTGATACTTGAGATTATTTTTAATGGTGTATGACCACTTAAAAACTTTTTTATAATCCTTTCTATGCTCTATAACACGTTCTTTGAATACTTTGAAATCAGATTCAAGATTCAAAAACATTTCCATCGGAGTCTTGAATGAATTTTTTTTATTATTATGACTTTCAGTAATCATCTCTAGCCTGGCTTAGATTTTTAGAAATAAGGTGATAGTATTTTCCAATCTATTAAAGGAGTGTTCAATGTATAGAATTCTCTTTCACTGTGATAGTCCTTTTTGAATTTGTATCTTCATTATATACTTTCATGGAAGTATCCTTTTGAAAAAATCCTTTTAATGAATGAGGATTTAGAGATGAAAACTTAAAATATGCTACTTCTGACGATTCAACTGAAATATTTTTCTTATTAGAAGCTTTATTCTCTTTCACTTATTCTTATTCTTTTACTTATTATTCTTCACCTTGTTCTTATTGTTCTTATTATATTTCTTGATTGAGACTTTGTGTAGCCAATTTTTTGTATGCATGTTTCTCTTTCCCTTTCTCTACTAGATCTGGTTGAGTTTGAACAGTTGGTTCCCTTAAGAAAATTCTGGTTCTGGATTCCTCAATTATCTTAAGAAGAATATAAATATCAATATCTTGATAATTTATCTTCTTTATTCTCTTCTTATTTCCTTATTCTATCAATATTCATTCAGTTCATATTTTTTTATCCAGGGCTTTAGTAGGATCCAAACCAAATTGAAGATTACTTTTTCCCCTTTCTTCCTTCATCTTCCTCTACTCTGCCACAACCTCTTCTGATACTAATTTTTGTTTATTTGATTTCATGGGGGTTGTAGACTTAGAAATATTTATTTATATTGATGTCAATTTGGATGGATTTGAAGGTTTTTTACCCCCTTTAGCTATTTCTTTAGCTTTCTCACCTTCTGAATCCTTATCAAACATTTTTGGATTTAGGATTGAATTGTAACTTGAGTCTCTTGATCATATCCTTACTGATGAGAGGATCATTGAAATTTATAGGATCTAACTGAATTGAGACATTGCACAAACTTAGGAATTATTTCAAAAAGCTGCTCAGGATGGTGGTAAACATGATCACCTGAGACTTGATTGCACCAGATTTGAGTTTTTTGATGGTCATGAAAATAAAACCCATAATATTGAACTTCCTCATATTCACTAGTTAGTTAATAACATAGACATCCAATACATTTATAGTTTCCTTATCACCCTTTATCGGTTCTATGAAACCTTGCATATATAGTTCAATGAGGTAATTTTCAACTGATAGATGATTTACCTTCCTCTTATAATCATGAATCTGAAAAAGATATTCCTCTACTTTCCTTTTATCAAAAGTCCCATCTAGTTCCAGTAATTTATGTGAAGGAAAAAGAGCATCTCCCTCAGAGATAACCCTTAGTAAAGAAGATTCTTACTTTATTAAGGTTATTTATTTATTATCATACATCATAAACAATATCTTGAGACCATTATCTATCTCCATTTTTGTATATAATTGTAACACTTTCTTATAAAACAAAAAATATTGATCTAAATTAGGTCTTTTAACACAGAGGGATTCCAATATTTGGAAATTTGTTATCCTTTTCAATGAAGAATTATAAGATTCGTAAAAATATCGAGAAACTAACCTTTCACCTCAAAATTTCATTAAAGAGAAATATTTTGGAGACATTTGTTTTGGAGATGAAGTAGTTGAATCAAACATGAAATACATGAAAAAAAATCTCATACACTGAGGTTTTTCCTTGTTATGAAAGTTGAGGACTTCTCTAATTATGAAAATTGAGGTAAAATTTTTTTACGAACCGTGCTGGATATTTATAGATCATCATAACTTTGGAGAAATTCATAAGGATTTTGATGTGGGATGGGTAAGGAGGGTTTCTTTTAAAAAGAAATTTAATGTTCAAGATTAGATCTAAAATAACTAATAGTTCAGAATGACATTGAAATCTTGGGGTTTTTTTAATTCATATTCTTAATGAATCTAATTAGAAGTTAAAATAAAATATTGAAATACAATGAATTTGAAATATAATGGAAAATATAATTTTTTAAAATTTGTACATGTTAGAGTATTAGGATAGATATATTGGTTTCATTATATTTTTTTATGATAAAAAAACCTAAGTACAACAAAATGTAAAAACCAATAAGAATATGAATCCTATAAAAATTATAAAAAAGAAAAAAATATTTTAATAACGATAAAACATGAAACTAATAACCAAGAAACCAATAGACATGAAACAGATAATCATGAAACATGAAATGGATAAAATGTAAAACCAATAAAATGTAAAACTGATAAAATGTAAAACCAGTAAAATGTAAAACCGATAAAATGTAAAACTAATAAAATTTAAAACTAATAAAATTTACAACCGATAAAATATAAAACCAATAAAATGTAAACCCAATAAACATGAAACATGGAACTAAAAAATGTAAAACCAATAAAATCATTTATACTCCTTCTTTGAAAATGAGTAACATAATATAAGGAGATGGTTTAAACAAGAAGTATATGTGAATGATTACCTTACATTGATCATTCCTAGTATCTATTTAATGTATTCAAATCTATTGGAAGATGATGGTTTTTTGAAAATATCATAAATATGTTATTTTATTTCGATGAATTGTAAAATAATGTCTTGTTTTACAGTATGGTCTCTAATAAAGTGATTCCAAATATCTATATGTTTTTCACGTGAGTTT
The DNA here is from genome assembly GCA_963277665.1 of Viscum album. Lineage (NCBI taxonomy): Eukaryota > Viridiplantae > Streptophyta > Magnoliopsida > Santalales > Viscaceae > Viscum > Viscum album. The sequence continues at coordinate 2,075,205,612 of OY728143.1, read as the reverse complement.
TGGGATGTTTTTTACTAAGATTAATTGAACTAGTATTATCACATATTATTTGAGTTTTGGGAAAACTCATGACGTAGTCAATGAGTGAGTGTTGCATTCAAAACACTTGAGCACAACAACTTCCAACTACTACATATTCTACTTCAGCAATGGAAAGTTCTACTGAATGTTATTTTTTGGATGACCAAGAAACTAATGAATCTCCAAAGAAATGACATGTTCTAGATGTACTATTTATATTAATTCTATAACCACCAAAGTCATCTTATAAAAAACATTTTAAAACAAAATCATTTCTAGAAGAATAAAATTTTCTGAAATCCATAATTCCCTTTAAGTAGAGAAAAATTATTTTTACTACTTTTAAATGAGATTCCTTTAGATTGGATTAATATCTAGCACATAAGCATTATAAAAACATTAAGTCTGGAAGACTAGCTATTAAGTATAACAAACTTCTTATCATACCTCTAAAATATGTTTGATCTACTGGTTTCCAAGTATCATCATGATCAAGTGAATTTGAGGTACTGATTGGAGTGCTTATACTTTTAGTTTTGTCATATCCATACATTTTAATAATATCTTTCATATACTTATATTTAGATATATAGGGTCCTTATGGTTTTTGAGAAATTTAAAAAGGTAAAAAGAATTTTAACTCACTCATCATATCATTTCAAACTTAGATTTCATGAGATTCACAAAAGAATCAGTTAGGGATTTTTGAGTTGATATAAATAAAATGTCATAAACATATATTTTAACAAATAAAATATTTTTCTTTTCCATTTTTATAAAAAGATTTGGATATGTAGTACCTTTTTCATAATTTTTTGTAAAATAAATCATGTAAATTTATCATAATAAGCTCTAGGGGCTTGTTTAAGGGCATACAAATCTTTGGTATGTTTAAAAACATTATCAGGATGTTTTGAGTCTACAAAACTAGGAGTTTGTTCAACCATAATTTCTTCTTGCTAATATCCATTATGGAAAGCACATTTTATGTCCATTTGAAAAAAATTGAATTTATAGAATGCTGAAAAGACTAATAGAATATGAATATATTCAAGTCTAGATACCGAAGAATAGGTTTCTTCATAGTCTATTCCCTCTTGTTGATAATAGATTTTAGCAACAATTCATTACTTATTTATTATAATTACTCTATTTCCATCACTTTTGTTTCTGAAAACCCATTTTACCTAAATTACAGTCTATTCTTTTGGTCTTTCAACCAAGTTCAACACTTTATTATTTTAAAATTATTTTAGTTTAGCTTACATTGATTTAATCTAATCCTCATCACTTAATACCTCATTATAATTTTTAGGTTCAAACTGTTATAGAAAAAAAAGATGTTATATTTCATATCTCAAGGAATTTCTTGTCCTTATGGGTTGGTTTATATCACGAATGGTGTTATCACTAGGATGATTATCAAGAAACAATTGATTTGGGTTTTGTAAAACCTATTCATTAAAAAAAGGTTAAAGACTTCTCGGTTAAATATTTCACAAATATTATCTTGAGTATTTCCCTTTTTATAAGAGTTTTATATTAAAGGTTGATAATCATTTTTTGAAAATACATATGTTGATTTTGGTAGGGGATTTTTTTAAAAATGATTAGTTCCATAAAATTTAGCATGAAATATTTCCTCAACAGTGCAGGAGTTTTTATTAAAAATTATATAAGCCTTAGAAGTAGTGGAATTGCCTAGAAAGATTCCTTCATCAGATTTGGGTGAAATTTTATAAAGGTTATCTTTATTATTAAATATGAATTATTTGCATCCAAATAATCTGAAGTAAGAAAATTTAGGTTTTCAGCCATTCCATAATTCATAAGGTTCTTTATTAAGAAAAGGTTGAGTAAAAACTCGATTTATAGTATAAAAAGTGGCACTTATAGCTTCAGTATAGAAACTCTTATAAATTTAGTATCCACTACACATGTTTATAGTCATTTATTGAAGAATAAGATATCTTCTTTCAACAATACCATTTTTCTTAGGGTTCTTGGTGAGGAAATTTTATTAATAATACATTTATTACTAAAAAAAGTTTCAAAATATGAATTTTTAAATTCTCCACAATGATCACTTTGAATATTTTTCAGTGGTAGGTTTTTCTCATTTTTTACTTGAGCTCTAAATGTTCTGAAATAGAAAAAGGCTTTAGATTTATTTTATAGAAAATAGACCCAAGTAAATCTGGTGTAGTCATCAACTAAAACATATATACAGTATTTTCAACCAATACATTAATCTTTTTTAGGGCCAAAAAGATCCATGTGAACTGACTGTAATGAATTATTAGATCAAACTTTGTTAATTTATTTAATGATAGTTTTATGTTGCTTCCATATTGACAAGGGTTTCATTATTTTGAAGAATCAATTATGAGATCGGTTAGATCCTTAACAAGTCTTTTCATTGATAGTTTTAAAATATTTCTAAGGTTAAAATGTCTTAACCTTCTATTCCATAACCATGATTGGTCTTCCATTTCACTTAAGAAAGGTAAGTATTTTCTCCAATGGTCATCTATGTAAAGTTTTTATATATTCTCATGCTTATGGGAAAAGAGGATAAATTCATCTTTGGAACTGTAAACTAAACATTTATCATTCCTAAAATTCACATGGTAACCCTTTTTAAATAATTTACATATGTTTATAAGGTTGTGATTAAAACCTTTAACAAACAAAACATTTGAAATTAAAACTTTTCCTAAAAGAATAATATTACCTATACCAATGATCTTCTCTTGAGAATTATCACCAAAGGTCACTCTTCCACCTTTCATTTAAATAATATTATCAAAGCAATCTTTATTTCCAGACATATTTTTTGAACATCCACTATCCATGTACCAAATATTCTTATTGTTGGTATACTTTTTATTTTCCAAAAAAATGAAATAATTATATTTTTGAAACCCAAACTTGTTTGGATCTAGAAATGTTAGACAAAATAACTTTAGGAATCACTATTTGTTTTGAAAAGTGATTTTTATGAAATAATAAAGACTTGGTTTTATTAATGGAACAATTTCTTTCCCAATGTCTACCACTTTGACACATAGGGTAAAATGGGGAACTTTTTAGAACAAAATATTTATGTCTAAAAATAGGTTTTAAGAAATAATAAACTATTCTAGAATTATTTCTCAGAGGAATAATTTGAGAATACATCTTTTCAATGTTTTATTTACCATAAGTAATGTTTGATAAAATTTTATAAAGAGGAAAACGTTAATATTTTAGTCTAATGAATAAATATTCATTCTCACAATAAATTGTTTTGGAATTGGTTTTTGTTTCAAAAACATTTTTCTCTAAAACAAACTTTTCAATGTCCTTTGAGAATTTATCCTTCTCAGAATTCACTTCCATATAGTTTTTTGAAATATTTCAAAAATCAAGTGTTTTCTGATAAAGATATTTTGAAAGATCTAATCCTTCTTTTGTAAGAATATATATTCTATAATTTTCCTTATCAATGTCTTTCTTTAGTTTGAAATTCTTATTATCAAGTAGTTTCAAAAATCTGGATACTTCTTTAAAGGAAGGTAAATTATCCTCTGCTAAAGAATATTCTTCATTCGAAGAGTAAGAATATTTCTCATCATGATAATTGGAATTTAAAGATACATTTGTAATAGATTCCTCATTATGTACCTTATCGATGAGACAATGATTTTCAATAGGTAGTATGGCTATAATTCCAATATTCTTCTGACTAGAAGTTCCATATTTATAATATTTCTATAAAGAATCACCACCAATTGAACTCCAAGTATCATTTTCTTCCAATAATTTATTTTTCTTAGATGTGTAATAATTTTTCTTGTTTCTTTTAAAATGTTTATACTTTCTATATTTTCTTTTAAGTAAATTAAAATATAGTCTAATATGTCCTACTTTTTTACATTCATAACATGTTACTTATGAGTCTTTCTTTTCTGTTTTATATTTATTTTTGAATCTATACTGAAAATAATTCTTTCCCATAATATTCTTCAATCATTAAGAAAGATTGTCCAGTTTATTCTCTGAATGATCACTTTCACTAGATTCTAATATAACTACATCTTTCTTAGCTTTGGATCTTGTTACCCTTTTTGGTGTCTTGGAATTAGATGTAGTAGTAAAATCTACACTTCCATTACCATTATTCTTCTTATTAAAATATTCATCTCTTTTCATTCTTGTCTTGTGCTATAAGAGAGTACCAAATAATTCATCATGAGTGATTTGAGTAACTTTCCTATTCTCATCAATGGACATCCTTTTTTATTCCCACTCATTGGTAATTATATCAATTATATTGTCCATAAGAACTTAATCTTCAAGAAATTTTTCTCCCACAGATTGAGATTGCTGACAATTGGTATAAATCATTGCTGAATCTTGTATACTGGTTATCCATAGGGAAAAACCATGATATTTAGCTCGGAGCATGGCACTTCTTGTTTCTATAACATTAGATGTACAAAAATATGTGACTTCCAATTTCATCCAGATATAGTTGGCTTCTTTGTATGATAATATCTGACTATATATATTCATGTCCATAGAGCCTAAAAGAGTATTGCACACCTTGTAATTTAGTTGATATTATGGTCTCTCTTGGTTGGTGAAGGTTCTAACTTCCTTATATAGAATTTTGTAATCTCCTCTGAGAATAACAAAATTATCTACTCTAGTAATAATAAAAAAATTATTCATTAGATCCCTCCAGCACTCATAATAATTCCCATCAAAAATCAGTGGTCTAGTTTGGTTTTGATTATCAATTGATCTAATATTCATTCTTGCCATATTATAAAAAACACTTTTCCAATCCACATGTTAGTGTAGTAAGTAAATATAAACAAAGGGTTTCTAACAAAAATATAACCGTCTTATAGAAGTAAATAAAGAAATTAAAACAAATCAGTGAAAACCTACTCTGATACCAATTGTTTGATCGAAATATAGATGTAAATGTATATGAGAAGGTACAAAACAGGAGGGGTGAATTATAGGTTTAAAAGTTTTGTATTTAAACTCTAATGAAGAAACATAGTTTAATTGATCCTAAACTAATACAATTCACAAATCCCCTTATGAAACAATACATATGATCATACAATTCATGGATCTGATGGATATAATAAGATACCACAGATTATTAAAACAATTGTATTTGAATTGAATACAATAATAATAGTATAACAAATATAATTTATTCTACCGTACAGCATATAGAATCTTTTAATACAATACATAATGTAAATGAATGTAATATAATTAAAAATATTACAAAAGAAATGAATATTAATTAAAAGAGGAAATAAAATGGCTTCCATTATATTACAAATAGTAGTAGAAAAGTAAATAGTATTACAATTATTTTATCCCAAAGAGTAGGGTGTCCATTAACATAGGATAAAATGTGTATGTTACCACCTCCTGGTTAAACCCTCGATACGGTGATCAGAACATCTGTCTTCCTATCCATATAATCCCTCGATTAAGAATTTAATTGGCACCTCTATCTTTTAAATACTTGAATGCCCTCGATATAATGATCGGTGATACCATATTCCTATCACCGTAATCCCTCGATCATTATCACAGTGATTGGTCTCAGAAAGAAAAACAACGGACTTATCCAAATACAAGAAATTAGAGGAAGGAATTTATGTCTTGTATATTCAAGGATTTTGGCACGAATCAAGAGAGGTGTCACACATTCTCTCTCTATAACTTGGAAGGTACAAAAGTTAATTTCTCTATTTCGAATGACCTCATATTTATAGGCCTTAGGTTCCAATGGTTACATTATCTCTAATATCATATTTCACCAAAAAATTCATAGGGATATGGACACTTGGAATTTTAATGGTCATAACAAAATAGAATACACGACATCACTCTGAATGGTATATAACTAACTTCACGAAATCGTTTTGGTTAGAAGATAGTAAGTAAAAAAAGTATGAAAGAACGAGTAAAATGAATTATAATATAAACCATGTATGTGGTATTGGTGTAATACATTAGTATAATGCATTACATATAAACGATATATAACTTGGTTACAATGAATATCATGGATACGAAACATAGAATAGCTATGATGAAAAATGTGAATACGATGAATAACGTAATTATGATGTATATCATGGTTACGATAAATGGTTACGATGCATAACCTGAATACGATGCATATCATGATTACGATGCATAACATGGTTACGATGCATGGTTACAATGCATATTGTGATTACGATTCGTAATGTAATTACGATGTATATCATGGATACAATGTATAACATGAATACGATGCATATCATGATTATGATTCATAACATGAATATGATGTGTATCATGATTGTGATGCATAACATGGTTACAATGTGTAACTTTATTATGATGCGTAAATTGATTAGGATGCATAATTTGATTAAGATTCATAACATTGATACGATGCATAACGTGACTAAGATATATAATGCGATTAAGATGAATAACAATACATGTGGTTACGATGAAAAACATCATATACAGTTATGATAAAAAAACATATGTGATTACGATGAAAAACAGCATATATAGTTACAATGGAAAACAAAATTTATGATTACGATGAGAAACATCATATGTGATTACTATGAGAAACAACATGTAATATGTGATTTCCAAAACAAAAAAAGAAGAATGGGAAAGTCGAAACACATTTTGACTCAACAACAATTTCAGGTTTCATTTTTATAAAAACATCCTCAAGTTGTGAATGAATCTACTCTATCATATCTTCATTGAGCCCATGAAGAAACCTTTTAATCTCAAGATCTTCTATAGGGGTGATGTTGGTATTTTTTATCCTTGTTACCTCACATTCCTTAATTGAGGCCTTTCCAAAAAATGTAACTAGCTTATATTATATCGATAAAGTGAGGTGGAATGCTAAATCCACCCTTATCATCTCCACTTATGACTAACTTTTTTGTAATTAAAGGCCCTATTACTTGACTCTAGAGAGCACAAGATCATATTGTGTGAGGCAACGGAAGTCCCCTGGATATGGGATCTTCGTTCTCTTCTCCTTTGCTTCACCTTTTGAAGTATATGTTTTATTTATATGAAAAACATTAAAAGTTGATAATTATAATTCAAACTAACCAATTTAATTTAAAAAATATTTTAAATTATATAAATGTGTAAATAGTTGTTAACATATATAAATAAATAAATAAATAAATAATTTTTATAATTTTTATTTTAATACAATATATATATAATTACCAATTATGTAACTGTAGATAATATTAATTATATAAATAATATTAATAAAATAAATATTTAAATATTGTAAATAACAAGTACAAACATTTATTAATTTTATAAATGAATTTATATTTATTATTATAAAAATATATACTTATATTTGAAAATATTAATAAATATATTTCAATTTACAAATGAATATTTTCAATATAGTGATAATTAAATTAAATTTACAATAAATAGTAATTAAAATAATACTAAATTATTATAATTTTAAGAAAATACATATAACATTCTAATGTAATAATATATTATTTTTTAACAATTTTATGAAAATAAAACTGAATACATTTCCAAAATTTATAATTAATTATAAAACTATAAAATTAAAAGTAAGAATTTTATTAATTATATTTAAATAGAGTTATAATTATTAATATATATAAAATGTTATTATTACTAATTATTTATATAGAGAAATATATTATATTGATTTTAATTAAAAAATATTACTAATTATTAACTACATTTAAATATTATTAATAATTTTTAAAATTTATATCATTTATATAAATGAATAGTTTTTTAAAATATATATTTTAATTATGTAAATTTATAATTATATTTTTAAATAATTATATGTATACATACAAAAAGATAAATCCAAAAGATAAGATATAAATAGAAGAATAGTTAAAATATTTATATATTATTAATTATATAAAAAAGTTAATACTTAAAAATTGTATTTCAATGTGACTACTTTTATTTAATAAATACTATTAATTACATAAATGTGTAAAAAAATTATTATATATAAATCTAAATATTAAATTTAAATATTAAAAATAAAAATAAATTGCAGAATATATTAATGTATATAATATTAATTATATTTCTTTTTTTTAATAATATTCAAAAACTTTTGTATTTTATTTTGTTAGTTGTATGTCAATTTAGAGAGAATTGTTTAGAATGTGTTTCAAATAAATTTTAAATTTACTATTATATATTTAAAAAAGGATAAATTATTCTTATTTGAAGAAAATTAATAATAATTACATTTGTAATGATATAATATTTTTTATTAATAAAATGATGAATATAAATATATGGATGATTTTCATAAAAAATTATTAATTATGAAATAATAAAATGAAAATTAATAATTTAAATGACATAAATTATTATATTTGGATGATGTATATTCCATATTAATTTTATTAAAAATATATTATCAATTTTTAATTAAATTAAAAAAAGTGTAATCATAATTTAAAATATTATAAACTATATAAATGAATAAGTATTTATTAAACTATATCATTAATTATAGATTTATAGATTTATATTCATAAATATTTATATGTATACATAAAAAATATTTAAAATAACTATAATTTACTAATTACTTAAATTTAAATAATAATTTGTAATTTTTGAATTATATTAAAATATAAAAAATGATTATAAATTTACTAAAATTATAAATATAAGTTAATTTTATAAATTAACAAAAACAATTGAAGTTTATCTTCTTTAATTACTTATTTATACTCACACACACATATATATAAATATAGTAATCTTTATTCATATATAAATATGTGTGTGTGTGTGTGTGTGTTCATGTCTGATGAACCAAATGACATATAGTCTTGCGTGTGTGTGTCTGTATTTTTTAAGTGGATCATTTATCCACTTTTTTTATTTATGTTCAGATATTTGTAATGTTTTTTGTTGTATAATTATTATTTAGCACAACTTTTATTTCCTTTCCTTATTCTCTCTAACATCAGTTTACAAAACTATTTGATTCTTACATCACATATATAGTGAGTCTGTTATAACTCTACTCTTGGAAATTAGGAATAATCTAGAACTGACCATGAGTAAAAATTCAGCAATGTTTAGAGCTAACCCAAAGAAGAAAAATCAACTGACCATAAAGATAAAAACAATTGATCACAAGAAAAGAAATGAATTTTCTACAAGAAAAAAAATGATTATAGGAAGAAAAAAAGAACAATCCACTAGAAGAAAAATGAACTAACTTTAAGAAGAAAAATAGATTGACCATGAGTGGAAATTTAAAAATGTTTTGAACCTACCTTATGACCTAAATTCAATTAATGAATGTCACAATTTACCTAATAAAATTCTTTTTTTACATATTAATTTATATTATGAATTACGGCATGTGTTTTTCATGTATTTCTATTGATTTAATTATTTCTTAAATACTCAATAATAATTTTCAACCTATGGAAATATATTTATAGATATTTTATGTTGTATTTAAAGTGTATTAAATATGATCATGTGTGTATTAATATACACACTATTCAGTCTGTATTTTTTATTCAAGTTGGAAAAATAACAAAGGCATGATCAGATGACATGAGCCTAAGTCTTCATTCATGAGCATACAACTCCAAAAAGGAAAAAGATAATTAAGGAAAAATTTTATTCCTTAAGATCACAGAGTGTATTAATTTTTAGCACAATTTGCCTTGATCATAATAGTTCATGATGGAGTATAAGAATTTACAAAGTGTAATAATTCTGAGCATAAAACATCATCAAAATAATTCAAGACATAGAACACTTTAAATGTATTAATTAAAAAAAATTGATATATGAAAATTCCGTCTTGCATGGGTTAGGGGATGTTTCTGAGAATATTTATATTGGTTTTTATAAGTTTATCTACAATTTTAGTAAACATTGTTACATGTTTTATGGTATATATTGTTTTAATATTATATATTCTTTAAGTAAATCCATGTAGGAATAATTTAAATGTTAATTCAATGAAAAAAAATATATGTCGCTTTAGGATGGAAGAAAAGAAACTTGTTTCATAAATTAAATATACTTTTGATGAAATAACACTATATATTTAGTTTAAAGAGACCAAATTAATCCAACAAGGTTGAGGATATTCTTGAACATTCCTAATTGATACATATTATTGATCAAATGCCACATTTTACTGGACTTTAATCCTTTAATCTTTTTTTGATAGAAAAAACCTTGATTCCTAGACACTCAGAGTCTTTCATATTCATTATGTTTTTTTTATAACTTCTTCCTTTGCTTATTTTTATATAATCTTGTCGGGTTATACTTCATATAAAAGGTAGAATATTTGTTATACTTTCCCAAGAAAAATGGAATGGGTTCTAAATACCTAGTAAAAGGAAAGGGGATCAATTGTTCCTTTTTTGGGTAAAAGGAATAGTTTGGTTATACCTCCACATCAAAATATATCTTTTGGTTTATTCCACTATGTAACATAAGACTCCAAGTCTACCCATTATTTCCCTCCAACATAGCCCACCACAAGACCTGAACCACGTTCCTTGACACCATAGGCTGGCAACAAGCACCGGGGTATCATATATAGACGAGTGGGAATGATTTCAAAATATAATAAACATGTGATAATATTGAAACAATCAATGTATTACAAAAGATATCAAAAATAACACATTTTCCAAACAACCAAACTTTATGGAAAAATCCAACAACGATATAACAAGGTATTATTGAACAATAGTAAGACCGTCAACATTGAACCCGAATAAACTTGTGGGTCTTTCTCATTATGACCAAATGTCACCACTAACCCAAGAAACTAGAAATTAAACATGATCTAGGATATTCTCTCTCTATACGATTCTCTTCCCATTACCTATATCATGTAAAACAAATGCTATAAAAATCCAAAGGAAATTATATTGTGTGAGAACTAAATATTAATATGATATCTATATGAAAATATACAATGTATATACACATGAATCCATTAGTTATTGAATAAAATATATTTCAAAATATTCTAATATGAAATCATTTTCTATTTGTAAATCATCAGTTAGTATTAATTTTAAAAAAATATCATATTCAAATAAATAAGGAATATCCCAAAACATATATCCACCAAATAATAAAATGAATAAAGAAAATTTCAATCATTCTTATCCATATCATGTTTATGTGAGAAACTAATCCAATTAAATAATCCAAAATGTAATATATTCACAAAGCACCAAAGGAAATACATGACATGAGGGTGTACACCACTAAGAAAAACCAAATACACTATCCAAAATAAGTTAATCCTAATGTTATAGAACATCTGTACCATAGAAAGGCCACCTAGTAGAAACCATGTCATCCTGACAACCTACCTTGGTGATAGATAACTCCACTAAGGTTCACATATATCTAGTGTCTCCCTATACCTGTAGACTCTCACTGTGTTTTTACATCATCATTACATTCAAGAAAAATAAAATCATGAGTTAAAAACATTTTCTAAGGAAAAATATATTTCATATTAATTAACACGTTTTCATTAAAAACTCTATAGCGATTCCAAACCACTTACATTCTTAAAAACCCACTTTCATTTCAAATTCACCATTGATGCATTTTATCAAACACTTCTTGGGTTTAAATAAAGTTTTAAAAACCATTTGTCAATCAAATTCCATTGCCACCAAAGATCACGGGCATAAAATATTCAATTTAATAATCAAAACCAAAGTTAATAATCACAATAACTCTAAAATCAACAAGGTATATACAATAGGATAGAGAAAACAACCTCAAGAATGATTAAAACCACATTACCTTCAAAATCAATGATGGGAAATAATGATATATGGTCATTTTGAACCTAGATCAAAAGATAACAATGTAAATTCTCCAAACACAAACATGGATAAAAAATCACATCCCATTTCTATTCCAATAGATTAAGGGAAAGGGATATTAGGGATAAATCTAGTGAAAAGATGATAAATTTAGATAAAGACTTAATATTACTATATAAAATCCACCTAAAATGATCAAGGATCACCAAGTAATAAAGAAAGAGCCCTCTAGAGCATCATGAAGGGGCTAGTTTGAGATAATTAAGGATTATAAGGATATAATATTTACAAAATGACCAAGGTTATTAGGGTAGTTTTCCATTCTAGGAAGTTTAGATCATCTCACACTATTAATCTATAAAGTTTAATAGACTCTATGCCAACTGTGTATTATCTTCCTCCATTAAAAAACGAAGTCATGTGATTTGTTGTAGATAGTCACCTGATTTAAAAAACTATACTCAAATCCTACAAAAGACTCCATAATCAAACCTAAAAATCTACACAATCTCCCTCATAACTCACACATTATGAAAAAATATACTCAAATCGTAAAAAACTTCAATGGAACTCATAGATTCCTATCATATAATCACAGCATGGTTAGATAAACCATGATCTTAAACAATGTTCCGACCTTTGTTTCCCTAAAACTAAAAATTTTCAACACTTTACTCCCAAGATCCTCTAAAACTACACAAAATAAAAAACCAATATTATGATTAAACATACCTATAAACCATAGGGTATAACACTCTCGGTGTGAAAAAGGTAGGTTTATCAATTTAATCCAACATGTGTGAAATAATATTCTCTTTGGTCATGCATCTGGGGTTTAAAAAGGTAGTAATAAAGGGTTTTGACTCCATTAAAATGTAAAAGATTGTATTATAGTGGTTTTCATCCCTCCTTGTGTTTGATAGGGGTGAAAATTAGAGTAGGAATATTTAAATTTGAAATATTATAAAAAACACTATGTTCATTTCTCTTCATATTTATACTATATTGACTTAAAATTGATAAGTAATTAAAAAAAATTAAATTCTTCAATTCACCCCCCCCCCCCCACACACACACACCCTCTTAAAAATTCAATAATTCTAATTGGAACCTAACCATAAGTGTCATGGGAAGTTCCCTATATTTATCGCATTTTTATTTTATTTTTACTAATAAATTGTTTACATAAACAGAAAAAAAAGTGAAATTTTATTCTCTAATATTAATGGATTGTATTTGAATTATAATTAGATACTTCAAAATCCACCACTATAAGATGTAACTAATTAAATCTACCTATAGTCTCAAAAGGATTATTTTCTATAATACATTATTATTGAAAATTAAGAAATCATGGTGAAACCATGAAAACTTCTTGAAGTTGATCCTGAATCATTAGTTGGTAATGATGTTATAAAATATTTTCTATATTGTAATGGGATTAATATTATGTACTATGTAATAAATAATAATGTCTACTTTCATATTTCTACATACAAAATAGTACATGAAATTTGGAAAATACTCTAAGTTTCTCATTTAGGTTTGAATAATTTGATAAGAATTAAATATGGAATTTTAAGAGGAAGGTATCAAGAATTAAAAATGGTAGAATAAGTGATTGTTAATAAAATTATTCATATATTTAAAGGTATTGTAACAATAATGAGTGATTAAGGATATATCTTAGACAATTATTTTTTGGTTAAAATGGTTTTAAGTGATTTACCAAATAAATACCATACTAAAAAGGTAGAAATTGATAAAAGTAAAAATTTCAAGGAATATAAATAAGATGATATTATAGGATCTTTACTGAAATATGAATTTGAATAAAGAAAAAATATCCAAATGAGCATTTGAAAATGAAAGGTATTACATTAAGGTGAAAAATTATTGTTACCACTGAATCTTTTGATTCTGAATTAAACATGTGTCAAATATACCAAATCATATATATAGCCTAAGTAAGAATAAATAAATAATAATCATGAATAATTTAATGGAATTACAAATTTAATAATGAAATAAAAAAGTATAATGTTAATAATGAAGTAATATCATATGAATATAGTGGAAGAGGGAGCATCAAACCTAACTCCCCAAGTCACAAGAATGATAAGAACAGGATATAAAAATACCAAAAGAAAATTAAATTAATGATATTTATTTATATTTCAATTCTAATTCAGATTCAATTGTCAAATATAATGTAGTAAAATAATTAGAAAACCTATTACTAATGGAATCATCAAACAAGTAAGTCATTATTATTACTATTCATATCCTAGTTTTTATTTTAATCATTCTAAATATTATTTTTATGAATATATTTACACACTCACTCATAATGTAAACAATATGACCTAATAATATATAAATATAAAGAATAAACATAAAATTTCTTGTTGAAAATAATAAATTAAATAATACTCCTTCATGTTCAAATGAAAAATTATGTGTTAACATAAAAAGGTTTCAACATGATAATCTTAAGCTTAAGGGTTATCTGTCTCAATGTGGTTAATATTAGAGAATTAATTTTGATTCTATTTCGAAATGAAATGATATGATTATAAATTAAATTGAAAAATTGAACTATAATTTTTTCACATTTATTCAAGGGATACAAAGTTATGATAAAATGATGATCTTTAAATAAATGAAAAAACAAAACCTAGTCTTGGATATGATAATATTCAACATAAGATGTATTAAAAAAATTAAAAGGTTCAAGATGAAATGTTTCAACTATTAGATTCTTTAGATTTTAAATGAAGGTTCATTATTTAAATGAATTTTCCTTGATATTTCCATAATTTCTTAAGAACATGAAGGCTTTTATCTCAAAATAATTCTCCTCTCAATAAAATTATAAACTCTAACTTGAAATCAATTTGGGTTTTCATGAATTATTTTTCTTACCCAATTTGACCCAAATTTATATGGGTAGAAAAGTATTCTTAAATTTTTTTATATAGGAAAATTTTCTTGAAAGAATTGAAAATAATATTTGGTACATGGATAGTGAAATTTCATGATATATGACCATTTATATTTTCTAAATTTATATCTATTAATAAGTGTGATGGTGGTAGTGTTACTTTTGATAATAATTCAATGGGAAAATAAAAAGGTCTTATAGAAGTAATAATTTTAAATCCCATTTTTATCTCAAAGTTTTTATTTGTTATATGTTTAAAACATAATTTGATAAGTATCTCATGTATTTGTGATGATAATATGAATGTGAAATTTGAAAATAAAAATTGTACGGTTTTCAAATAATAAATTTTCTATTTTTATGAAAAAAGAGGAAAGTATAAATTAAATTAATTTTATAAATTTTAATTAAAATTTTTGAAATGATTAAATATAGTGCAATATAATAATATTTTTTGGTATATAATATTGGTCTATAGAAATTTTAGGTTATTATACAATATTTTCAAAAGTAAAAATTTGATGCATCAGTCTAAGTTAAAACTCAGTAACACCTATGTATACGATTAAATCTTAATATCAATTTTTAATAAAGTCTATCCAAGAGGTAGAAATTACTAGAAAACATCAAATTATACGTTTCTATTTATTTTGCACCATTAAAACAACTAGTTATGGAGGAAAATGATATTTATTTTTTATTTTCAATTACTATATTAGATTTATATGTATTATTTATTTCGGATAATTATATGACGTTATCAAAATTTTATTTCATATTTTAAAATGGTTCAAAATTAAATGGGTTACCTAATTCTATCAATTATAAGTGATAGTGGTGTTGAGTTCTCAAATATGGAATTTGATGAATTCTCAAAAGAAAATGGATATAATCATAATTTCTATGCTATTAAGACTCTATAAAAAATTGTATTGTTGAAATAAAAATACATAACATTCCAAGATGTGTTTATAATAATGTTAAATGATTACTCCTTTACAAAATAAAATTTGATTTATATAATTTTGAGGAAGATTTTAGAGAATTTAATTTTGGAGAACTTGAATTGGATGCATCTATTGAGGGATAGATAATCTCTCATGATCAAACATTAAATGTACATAAAGATAATATGGTTAACTAAGTAATTGGTTATATAACTACTGGTATTAAAACTATAAATTTAATATGAAACTTTTTTACTTATTGAACTTTTATTTCTAATTTTATGCCTCAAAATATTGAATAATTCTTATCTACATCAAATTAGATTATGAAAATGCATGAATAATTAAATTGGTATGATAGGAATAAATTTTTGACCTTAACTAGACCCCCTATAAATCAAAATATAATTAGAACCAAATTCATCTTTATAAACAAGATACAATAGTCTAGTCAAATAATTAGAAATAATTTTTGGTTATTGTATCAAGGTTACAGTCAAGAAGAATGAATTGATTTTTAAAAATCATTTTGCTCGTTTTCCCAATTACAGTCTATAAGAATTAATTTGATATATGAATATCAGTGTGGAATTAAAATTTTTCAAATGGGTTTCAAAACATTATTTTTTAATATATATATTTCTCAAAAAAATTTGTAAAATATCCTCCATGTTTTTGAATGTATCTAAACCTAACCGTGTTTTGAAATTTTAAAAATATACTTATAGTTTTAAATAATCTCCTCAAGATTGGTGTGTGAGGATTTCAATATTTATTTTAAATAATGATTTTGAAAAGGGAAAATATGATCCAAATTTATTTATTAAAAGTTATTTAAAATATGGTTTAAGTATTTAAATATAAGTTAATGATATTATATTTGGATCCTCGTGTGATTTATTTTGTAATGAATTTCCAATTCTAATGCCTTCATATTTTGACATGAGTCTTATGGGTGAACTGATGTTTTTTTTGTTTATAAATATTTCCTATGAAATATGATATCTTTCTTAATCAATCAAATTTTAAAATCTCAAATATTTTAATTAGAACTTCTTTTAATATAAATTAAGATGAGGTTATAAAACCTATTGAAAATAAAAAATTTACATCATTGAATGATAGGTTTCTTTATTTGAAACCTACTATGCTAAATTTAACGTTTTCAATTTCTATATGTGTTATATTCAAATATATTTCTAACAAATGATCATATAATAGTAGATAAAATAATAATTATGTTTGGTAAAGTATATTTTCATCTTGGATTATCCTATCATTCATTTACTTCATTTGAACTAACCTAATTTTCATATTTTTTATTTTATTGGTGGTAAAAATAAATAGAAAAGGAACAATAGGTATGTATCACTTTCTAGGTAAATTCTTATCTTCATGGAGTTCTATAAAACAAAATTTTGTGACTTTATAAACTTTTGAGAGTTATTATGTTGTTTTGGCTTAGTATTATTCAAAATCTGTATAGATTAAACAAACATATTCTAATTTTTGTTTTAATTTTGAGAAGTTCTCAATTTTTGAAAAATACTTCTGACAATTATATCGCTAGAAATACTTTACATCACTCTTGGAATAAAAAAATTATTTCAGGTATAACATTCTAAGAGATAATGTTAAAAATTTAAATGTTATTTTATAATATTTTACTATAGAAGATCAATATACTATAATTTTCATTAAACCCTAGGATTTAGTTATGTTTTAAAAAATAAAAATTTAATTTTTAATGATAGAATGATGGAAATCAAAAATATAGAATTTTTTAATAGGATTTAAACTGGGTTTTGGGGATAATTTTTAAATTTATTCAGTTTTCTTGCTAAATTCTTATTCCTCTAATTGGCTTGTAATATAACAGTTCTTTATTATTTAATTAATATTAAAATAATTTTATGTTATTATTTGAAAATATTAAAAATTATTCATGGTTCCTTGGAGGCTCTAAAACATTTTTTCCAAAATAATTTAAATTATAATACATAAGTATCTTTTAGGGTGATATTTCCATATTAAATTTTAGTTAGAAATGTTAGTTTATTTTCCATTAAAATCTTTTTAACTTATGGGGTCATCTTTGATACTTTTTTACATTTAAGGAGATATTTTTTCAGTCTTTTTTAATAAATTTCAAATATGGGGTGAACTTTTAGTATTTCCATTTTTATAATTTTTCAAAATATGGATAATGTTAAATTGGATCTTTGATTTACTTTTTATTTATGTTTTCATAATTTAAATAATATTCAATGAATTATTTTATTTTTCATAGCTCTTTTTTGAATATTTTATTCTCCCTAACATGATTTAACAAAATTATTTGATTTTTAAATCACATATATAGTGACTATACTATTACTCTATTCTTGAAAATTTGGAAAATCCTAGAACTGACCTTGAGTGAAAAACATTCCATGTCTACAATTTACCATAAAAATAAATATCAATTGAAAACATTAAGAAACATTTTTAGGTCCAATTAAAGATGAATATTGGGGTGAATTTCCTTTTAAAAACATTTATATAATTAAAATATATTTATATGTGATTAAAAACTATAAACAAAAATTAAAAGTTTTAAAGTGAAAAAGAAATAAATTAAAAAACAATATATAAGAGTTTGATAAAGTAATTCAGAAATAATCCCTAAAGGTTTCATTTCGTCTCTTCCCCATAAGTTGCTTGAGTATATTTTCTTAAACCTTTTCTTTTCAATGGTGGTTTCAAGAAACCTAATTCCCTTTATTTTTCACTTCTGTTGTAAGAAACTCATTTACAAATGTATGACAATTAGTTTTTAGTTGTTTTACCAAGTAACCCAATATCCGTTGATTTTTAGTAGTTATATCAACAAACATGCATGAGTTTTAAATATTATGTCTTGAAACCTAATATCCCTCACTTTTAATAGTAGTGTATACCAACCCCCACACACTAAATCATAGTGAGAACACAATCTCCTTCACTTAATATTTTGATAACTGAACCCCATCCCACTCAATGGTAGTGAAAACCTAAGAAATAGAAAATTAAGTGAATTTATCTATAAAATCTCTACGAATAACACTCTCATACATCCATTAAGAATACAATAAGAAGGTGTTGGTGGAAGAGAGAAAAGACTGTATTGCAGTATTAGAATGAAGTAAAGTGGCACAATAGAGATCTAAAATGATCTTTCATGTAACCATATCCATCAAATATCCTTTTGGGTGTATATATTGATTCTAAAATATTTAGTATCATTTAGAAGGTGTTGGGGGTTAAATATAGTTTTTAGGAGTATAATTAAGAATGTATGGACCACCAGCAATGAATATATTTTTTCAAGAAAACGGTCACTTGGTAGCTAGTGGGTGGCAGCAGCCAACAGATGTAATCAAGAAAGAAGTGTTGTTCTTTCCAGTGCCTACTAGGTTTTTGGTCCCATCCAATCATCCATCTACTAGTTCTAGGATTCTTGGGTCTTCAAAAGAGGTCTTCATGTGCCGCTTGATCCCTTTGTGCAGTCTCAAAACTTCTAGAATGATTCTACAATTAATAAAACTGAAAATCCTAGAATGAAATGGTTAAACACACAATTGGGTGTTTGTGATCAATAAAAACAAATAAGATACTGTGGTAAAATATCATCCCCATTTTTATTATCACAAACACTTAAGTAGTTAATTAATATAAATATAGGGTAATCCATTTCTTACTAAAATTAATGTCCATATTTCACAATGAAATTCATAAAATAATTTTTAATACTTCAAAATTAAATTTAAGAATGGAATTAAATGCTTAATCATTTTCAATACTTGTCCACCATTTTTTATCAAAAATTAAAAATAAAAAAATAACAATTTAAAAAACAAATCAATTTCAATACCATTCGATTTTTAAAAGAATTTAATCAATTAAATATGCCATTAAAAATTTTACCTTAACCCCCATAAAACTAAAAAGTTTTTTGATATAAAAATTTTCTTTACCTTTCATGATATAAAACCATAAATACATAAATTATTTACATTAGATCAATTTTAAAATTATTTGAAACCATTTGAAAATATATACTCATACCATAGATTTCATAATATTCTCCCAAAAAATAAATTTAAAAAATCCATTTAAGAAATCAAATGTAACGCCCCGACCCCAGCTACCCAGAGTCGGTGCATTACTTTGTAACATTGGCATGATCACAAAAGATCAAGTCTCGAAAGACCGATTAGTTTAGTAGACTTGGAAACACTAGATACATTCGTAAACGTTACATTACATCATAAAGTGAAAAACTACAATAACAAAGTCTCCATAGTCCACACTCATATCCTCTTCTGAAAATCCCTGCAGGTCATTCATAAAATACTTCTTCACATCCTGGAAAATATTAAAACATTGAAAGGGGTGAGCTCAGATGCTCAGTAAGGATAAAAATATTGCGGAAGCCTTCATAAATAAACATAAACATTTAAGGCAATGTATAACTAAAACAAAAGCCTTTTAAACTTGAACATCAACATAATATGGAAAAAGTAAAATGAGATAATGCCATTTACTTCTTCACATGGATATTCTACTGGTCGAATAATCACATGAAATATCATTAACCACTTTCATAATGATGGAATGCATAATGCCAGACATTCTGAAACATTTTGTCAAGGCCTCGGCCAAGAAGTCTAAAATGATTAAGGCCTCGGCCAAAATCACAAATCAAATTGGGAAAGGGCCTCGGCCAATTCCACGTCTAGTTGTCTCATGAGACCTACTGATGCATCGAGGAGCTATAGCGGGCTCCACCCGTCACTTATTAAGTCCAATGCATTCCGCATATGAATAGGTTTAAACATATCATAAACCATAACATAATCGTATCACATAAAACATGCATAAACGAAACATAACATTTCCACATTTCAATCACAAGATATCAATACAACACATTGATATAATAAAAACGCTTTCAAAACCATTTTCAATACCAAAATAAAAGAAAAGTATAACATGGTATTTATTTTTCATTAAAAAAATGATGGCTTGTAGAGGAAGCCGAAACTCAAATAGTGGTCATGGCGGCGGAGAAGTCGTTGTCTCCACATATGTATGACAAAAACATTCCCTTTTGTCGTTTAGTAAATGCTTCGTATAAAAAAGATTCCTTTTGAAATATACGTAAAAGTCAAAGGGGTTTATACACCGTGTAAAAGAAAGATTTGTATAAAACCAAATATGCCTCAATGAAAGAAGATTGAGACGAAGTCCTTAAAAAAATCATGTTTTAAAATAAAATATATATATTATGTGTATTCACTATAGGTACACATGAAGAATACAAAATAAGACATAAAAATATCATGACATAATTTGAAAGTAGGAGATTAACCCAAAGAATGGAAGTTGGGTTAAGAAATTCCCTTACCTCGTGTCTGACTTGACTCAACCGTTCTTTAACCTCCTGAATAATAAACTAGAGTTAATATATACATTATTAAGAACCATTTTCAATTTCATTATCCTTATTATATCACTTATTACAATGATATGAACATTATGTAATTATTTAAGTTAATAACGGTCGTTTTGTCGATCTTTGGTACTTGAGTCAACAATAAACTTCTTATAATTACAAGTTGTTTATGTGGTAGAATATCCATTGTCTCCAGAATTATATTCATGATTTAGATTTCATATATATCTTATATATCCAGTATATACATTCATTTATAATATTACGTAACATTTAGAGGTAAGAAATGAAATGCACCGTTCATGGAGACGGTAAGCCGTACGTACGCATGAACGCTACTTTAATTTCAATTTCATATTTAATGGAACAAAATATTAATGATATAAATGTATAATATAATTCCAGTATAATATAGTGTATAATACCATTTACTCCATCCTTTATACATCGCACATATGGCATTAATGATTCAAATCACTTTGAGGGGGCGGTAGTCCGCACTTTCTAAAATGAAATTATCGCGTTTTACCCATAATGGAAATCATAAATTATGCCATAAATGAGGAATACAGAAGAATAAGTAAAACATAAACATATTATATAGCATATATAAAAATAGTGACATCTTAATGGCCAACTTTGAAGGTGTTATATGAGTGTTAAGCAATCATCATTTCGTGAGGCAGAAATTCTCCATCCACAGAAACCGTATGTTCTTTAACCATTAGATGTAGGTGTGTGTAAGTGTAGCTCGAATACTTCTTATAAAAACATCCTAGTATATTGAGGATACTGGTGTTGTTACAAAAGAAATGAATAAAAATAGTTTAGGGGGTTGGAGAAGAAAAATAAAACAAAACAACATTAGAGAAGACATTACCTCAAAATCGGGTAACTCTTTTTGATTTGAGCCAAAGGATTCATTGGGAAGAGTTCTGCTCAAAGTGAGGCTTCTAGGAGTAATAGGGGGAAGTTGGGAGAGTATTTGGGAAGATTTTGGCCGAGCCAAATTGCTTGAAGGTGTGAATAAGGTGGGAGTGGTGGGGGCCTTTTATAAGAGGAGAGGAGGGGCTCTTTTGGAAAGATTGAAATGTTACATTATTATACAATGGTTTTCGGATTCTAAAGGTCCCCCACTTATATAATTCGTGGAAAAGGTGATAAGGGTTCTAAATCTCCTCATACAATAGGCTTCGGACAAGTTTAAGCCTTGGATTTTTCATTATCTTCTCATTTTATTTAAATCGTTAAATAATGAGGTCATCGCTGCATCATAATGATGTCATAAATAATTTAATTTATTTAATGTCTAAAAATTATAAACAAAATACTATGATGTAGGAAATCTTTTTATCTTTCTAATGAATATTTATAATCAAAATTTGGACTTCTGTAACCCCACCTAAAAATTGTTTTAGTAAAACAACTCATGTTTGTATCAATTTAATTTTAACATTAAATAAATATATATTAAGGTCATTTTCCAACTAAAGTGGCTCCATGGGGTCACCAAGTTGACCCATGGGTTGTCTTGGTCGTCCATGACTCATCCAATAGGAGTAGGACAAGTGTCAATCTCATCTCATATTATTAAAACATTATTTTTACCTTAAACTACACTAATTACCTCTAATCGCGATTAAGAACTTAAAAGTTACTATTCACCAAAAAATTATTTTGATCTCATTGAACCACATTTTACTTATTAATGAAAACCATGTATGTCGGATTTTTGAAAATCAAATCACAGAAGTGGTAATATTTCATTTAAACAAAAAATCAGTTATTTAACTACCACTTAGTGGTTTCACTATTCATCAAAAATTGAAGTTTTTCAGAACAATGCCAAACTTTCACCCTAAGCTATAATTGATATTCCGAATTCAAAAATGATGTCTATTTTAAAAAAATCCAAACATATAAGTTGCATTAATTAATTTTATAATTAATTCCCGCTGTTACAACAAATAGCGTGTTTTTAAGAAACAATTTATATCAAAAGATTGGCAATTGTTTATGTCCAATTTCAATGTTAAATTAATTCTAATGACCACCTTTGGATAAAATGGTAAAAATATATTCTAATTATACTTTAAAACCACTAAATAGTATAATTTATCACTATAAATTATTTTGATTTAAAAAGTTGTTTTTAAGTAATTTTCACTATTCATAAAAATTGGAAGTTCTCAGAAAATTACAAATAATTCAACTTTGGATAATTTCGATATTACGAATACAAAAATTAAGTCCATTTTGAAATATAAAATTTCTATAATTTTAAAAAGTGGTTATTACTATTCATAACGGCTACTTTGATTAGTCGCGGTGTTTTAGAACTCGAAGTTGCGTACAATGAAAGCTATTGCATTATTGAATGAGAAGCGTATCGTGGAAGCTCGGGGTGTTACATTCTCCCCTCCTTCAATAAATTGCGTCCTCGCAATTTGAAATTTTTTCTTTGAAAATAAAAGGTTGAAAAGAGAAAATACCTTTGTGGAAAACCCACATCGGAAATAAGATTAATAAAATTTAGCCTTAATAAGAGGGAAAGGGAAATGAAAAAGTCACCACCCAATTATGATCTCGATTAGGAGAACATTGGTGGCAATTAGAGACATATAATTGGAGGAAAAACGTAAATATTTGTAGGGAGTGATTGAGTTCATCAATCACAATCAACTGTCAAATTGAGGGCCTCAAAGCCTTCAATCTATGTTGATTTAAAATATCATCAGTTCAACAAGACATAAGGTATTAGGATAACACATTTTTTTGTTTTAATATCCCTTTACTAAAGTTTAAGAATTAATTTATTCATTGAATAAGATATAGGTATATATATATTTATGATTGACAATTAGAGTTTCAACCTTCAACTCATCTTTCACTCAAAAAGTTAATAGAACTCAAAAATATTATACTTATCCTAATTGTATAAGGATCCAAATGTTAACACATAACATTTAGATTAGTAAAATTATTTTGTAATAACCAGGGACTTCCTGTAGGCTAGTGGTAGGAAATAAAGGCCTGTCGCACTATGATTGTGGGTTCGATTCCTGCAGCTTTGTCCGACGCGACGGGTTATTCCCCACCCTGAAGGTTGTCCTTTTCCTAAAACTATAGTATCATAATATTCCAAAAATAATCTTCATAAATTTTTTAACCTTAAACAATACTATCCAAAAATTAACTTAATCCACTCCAACCTTTATAGTTATCCAAAATACCTCTGTCCAGACTTTCTCTAAAAGGTCTCTTAATTCCAAAATCAATTTATCAGATTCCCCAAACAAAGTAAAGTTTCTCTTATTGTCACATACTAAAAATATAATTACCTTCATCATATTAAAACCTTACTGAAATCAACAAGTACTGCAGTACAATCCTTATATATATATCACATTATTCTAATAACCAGAATATAATCCATGAGTCCAAAAGCACCAATACATTAGTTATTCTGCTTCAACTGCAGTAACAGCATAAGATTGTCCTTGATCCCTTGGCCTTTTCTGAGGTAAGTTTCCCTGACGCTTAGGACATTCATTTGCATAATGACCCATTTCTCTACAATTGTAGCATTCAACTTTGATAGCCTCTTTCTTTCCCTTGCAATCACGAGCTTGGTGACCCTTTTCTCCACATTTATAACAAACTCCCATTCCTTTTAGGCAAGTACCAGGGTGATTCTTCCCACAATTATCACATAATGGAAAATCCTTCTTTCCCTTTTTCCCTTTATCTATCTCTTGTTCCACCGTTCTCTTCTTCTCTTGCTTTACTTTGTTGTCATAAGACTTAGAGAATTCCTTTTCTGTCTTGATAGCACACGAGACAATATCTTCGTATGATGAGAAGGATTGTGATACAAAATCTTTACAGAGAAATGGTTTTAACCCATCAAAGAAACGATCAATCTTACTCCTTGGGTTACGCATATAATCGGCAGCATGCCTCGCTAACCTTGTAAAGTTAGCCTCATACTTTGCGACATTCTCATCCTCCTTCTGCCTCAGACTCAGAAGTTACCTTTCCATATCTGCTCGATGGTCACGAGGAAAGTATTTTTCTAAGAAAAGCTCTTTGAACTCCCTCCATTCCATATTCGATACGTCATCATCTTCCTTTGTGTTTTGAATCAGCGACCACCACTGATCGGCATCTCCAGTGAGGCGGTAAACTGCCATGACAACCTTCTCCCTTTCGCTACTCCCCAAGGGATGGAATATTTTCTCTAAGGAGTTTATCCATTGCTCGGCTACTATAGGATTTGTACTCCCATTGAAGGTTGTTGGTTGTTTCCTCATGAAACGGTCTAGCATTGATCCTCCACGTTGCGGATCAGGGTGCTCCATACGAGTAAGGTTATTATTCATAACCTGAGTGAGTTTTCCTAGTATGGTAATAAGTTGATCAGCACCAGTTGTATCTCCAGATCCACAATAATTATCTTGAGCAGGAGGGAAATCCCTACACGGAGTGCGTGTATTGATACGGTTTCCATTCCTTCCACTAGGCGCCATTTCTAAACAATGGCATAAACTAGATTAGTTTATGAATCAAAATACATAATTCCATACTTGTAAAATACTTAACATAAATTGAACTATTTATGGATATAATCCATAATCATAAAAATGTTTTCTTTGAGAAAGTATATACTCATAAACCCTTCATAATGATTTGTAAAGAAAATGAGAGTTATCCTAAGCATATCCCCTGGGAGTGTCGTAACCAAGAGTGCAGCAAGGCCCGTTGTCGTGCACCAGTTCTCGTTCGAGTCTAGCTCAAAGCGGTGTTTTCGGGTTTTACCCCTAGGAACATCTGTGCCAGAGCCGCCTCTACCTGCTCGTATCCATACAGGAATGTATTGCTCAGAAAACTCACAAAATCTCTATAATACCAAAATTCTATGAAGTTCTTCTATACTAATCCTAAAATTCTATCTTCGGGCTATGTGCTCTAATCAGATTTTATCTAAATCTAGCTTCCAAGGTTAGTACTAAACTGCCTCTGATACCAACTGTAACGTCCCGACCCCAGCTACCCAGAGTCGGTGCATTACTTCGTAACATTGGCATGATCACAAAAGATCAAATCTCGAAAGGCCGATTAGTTTTGTAGCCTTGGAAACACTAGATACATTCGTAAACGTTACATTACATCATAAAGTGAAAAACTACAATAACAAAGTCTTTATAGTCCACACTCATATCCTCTTCTGACAATCCTTGTAGGTCATTCATAAAATACTTCTTCACATCCTGGAAAATATTAAAACATTTAAAGGGGTGATCTCAGATGCTCAGTAAGGATAACAATATTGCGGAAGCCTTCATAAATAAACATAAACATTTAAGGCAATGTATAACTAAAAAAAAGCCTTTTAAACTTGAACATCAACATAATATGGAAAAAGTAAAATGATATAATGCCATTTAATTCTTCACATGGATATTCTACTGGTCGAATAATCACATGAAATATCATTAACCACTTTCATAATGATGGAATTCATAATGCCAGACATTCTGAAACATTTTTTCAAGGCCTCGGCCAAGACATCTAAAATGATTAAGGCCTCATCCAAAATCACAAATCAAATTGGGAAAGGGCCTCAGCCAATTCCACGTCTAGTTGTCTCATGAGACCTACCGATGCATCGAGGAGCTATAGCGGGCTCCACCCGTCACTTATTAAGTCCAATGCATTCCTCATATGAATAGGTTTAAACATATCATAAACCATAACATAATCGTATCACATAAAACATGCATAAAGGAAACATAACATTTCCACATTTCAATCACAAGATATCAATACAACACATTGATATAATAAAAACGCTTTCAAAACCATTTTCAATACCAAAATAAAAGAAAAGTATAACATGGTATTTATTTTTCATTAAAAAAATGATGGCTTGTAGAGGAAGCCGAAACTCAAATAGTGGTCATGGCGGCGGAGAAGTCGTTGTCACCACATACGTACGACAAAAACATTCCCTTTTGTCGTTTAGTAAACGCTTCGTATAAAAAAGATTCCTTTTGAAATATACGTAAAAGTCAAAGGGGTTTATACACCGTGTAAAAGAAAGTTGTGTATAAAACCAAATATGCCTCAATGAAAGGAGATTGAGACGAAGTCCTTAAAAAAATCATGTTTTAAAATAAAATAGATCTATTATGTGTATTCACTATAGGTACACATGAATAATACAAAATAAGACATAAAAATATCATGACATAATTTGAAAGTAGGAGATTAACCCAAAGAATGGAAGTTGGGTTAAGAAATTCCCTTACCTCGTGTCTGACTTGACTCAACCGTTCTTTAACCTCCGGAATAATAAAATAGATTTAATATATACCTTATTAAGAACCATTTTCAATTTCATTATCCTTATTATATCACTTATTACAATGATATGAACATTATGTAATTATTTAAGTTAATAACGGTCGTTTTGTCGATCTTTGGTACTTGAGTCAACAATAAACTTCTTATAATTACAAGTTGTTTATGTGGTAGAATATCCATTGTCTCCAGAATTATATTCATGATTTAGATGTCATATATATCTTATATATCCAGTATATATATTCATTTATAATATTACGTAACATTTAGAGGTAAGAAATGAAATGCACCGTTCATGGAGACGGTAAGCCGTACGTACGCATGAACGCTACTTTAATTTCAATTTCATATTTAATGGAACGAAATCATAATGATATAAATGTATAATATAATTCCAGTATAATATAGTGTATAATACCATTTACTCCATCCTTTATACATCCCACATATGGCATTAACGATTCAAATCACTTTGAGGGGGCCGTAGTCCGCACTTCCCAAAATGAAATTATCGCGTTTTACCCATAATGTAAATCATAAAGTATGACATAAATGAGTAATACAGAAGAATAAGTAAAACATAAACATATTATATATCATATATAAAAATAGTGACATCTTAATGGCCAACTTTGAAGGTGTTATATGAGTGTTGAGCAATCATCGTTTCGTGAGGCAGAAATTCACCATCCACAGAAACCGTATGCTCTTTAACCATTAGATGTAGGTGTGTGTAAGTGTAGCTCGAATCCTTCTTATAAAAACATCCTAGTATATTGAGGATACTGGTGTTGTTACAAAAGAAATTAATAAAAAGATTTTAGGGGTTGGAGAAGAAAAATAAAACAAAAAAACATTAGAGAAGATATTACCTCAAAATCGGGTAACTCTTTTTGATTTGAGCCAAAGGCTTCCTTGGGAAGAGTTATTCTCAAAGTGAGGCTTCTAGGAGTAAGAGGGGGAATTTGGGAGAGTATTTGGGCATAGTTTGGCCGAGCCAAATGGCTTGAAGGTGTGAATAAGGTGGGAGTGGTGGGGGCCTTTTATAAGAGGAGAGGAGGGGATCTTTTGGAATGATTGAAATGTTACATTATTATACAATGATTTTCGGATTCTAAATGTCCCCCACTTATATAATTAGTGGATAAGGTGATAAGGGTTCGAAATCGCCTCATCCAATAGGCTTTGGACAAGTGTAAGCCTTGGATTTTGCATTATCTTCTCATTTTATTTAAATCGTTAAATAATGAGGTCATCGCTGCATCATAATGATGTCATAAATAATTTAATTTATTTAATGTCTAAAAATTATAAACAAAATACTATGATGTATTAAATCTTTTTAGCTTTCTAATTAATATTTATAATCAAAATTTGGACTTCTGTAACCCCACTTAAAAATTTTTTTAGTAAAACAACTCATGTTTGTATCAATTTAATTTTAACATTAAATAAATATATATTAATGTCATTTTCCAACTAAAGTGGCTCCATGGGGTCCCCAAGTTGACCCATGGGTTGTATTGGTCGGCCATGACTCATCCAATAGAAGTAGGACAAGTTTCAAGCTCATCTCATATTATTAAAACATTATTTTTACCTTAAACTACACTAATTACCTCTAATCGCGATTAAGAACTTAAAATTTACTATTCACCAAAAAATTATTTTGATCTCATTAAACCACATTTTACTTCTTAATGAAAACCATGTATGTCGGA
Source organism: Viscum album (assembly GCA_963277665.1). Lineage (NCBI taxonomy): Eukaryota > Viridiplantae > Streptophyta > Magnoliopsida > Santalales > Viscaceae > Viscum > Viscum album. The sequence goes on along the minus strand of OY728143.1, from coordinate 2,075,176,210 downwards.
TTTTTGAAAATCAAATCACAGAAGTGGTAATATTTCATTTCAACAAAAAAACAGTTATTTAACTACCACTTAGTGGTTTCACTATTCATCAAAAATTGAAGTTTTTCAGAACAATGCCAAAATTTCACCCTAAGCTATAATTGATATTCCGAATTCAAAAATGATTTCTATTTTACAAAAATCCAAACATATAAGTTTCATTAATTAATTTTATAATTAATTCCCGCTATTACAACAAATAGCGTGTTTTTAAGAAACAATTTATATCAAAAGATTGGCAATTGTTTATGTCCAATTTCAATGTTAAATTAATTCTAATGACCAACTTTGGATAAAATGGTAAAAATATATTCTAATTATACTTTAAAACCACTAAATAGTATAATTTATCACTATAAATTATTTTTATTAAAAAAGTTGTTTTTAAGTAATTTTCACTATTCCTAAAAATTGGAAGTTCTCAGAAAATTACAAAAAATTAAACTTTGGATAATTTTGATATTACGAATACAAAAATGAATTCCATTTTGAAATATAAAATTTCTATAATTTTAAAAAGTGGTTATTACTATTCATAACAGCTACTTTGATTAGTCGCGGTGTTTTAGAACTCGAAGTTGCGTACAATGCAAGCTATTGCATTATTGAATGAGAAGCGTATTGTGGAAGCTCGGGGTGTTACATCAAACCTTTAATTTTATCACCTTTCCCCTAATTTTAATTATGACAATGATTATAAAAAGGGTTAAATAAATAAATATCAATGAATTCATAATAATATGAGGTCTAAGAATGAGGGAGAAAAATTGAAATTAAAATTTCATAACCCATAATGTTTCAAGAAGATTATTAAAAACTGAATATGAATTTGAAATTTTGAAATGTTAAAACGTTCAAAAAAACTAAAAAAATAAAAAATAAGGATTCCAATTTTTTAAACTTTTAAAAACCATCCATAATTTTTTATAGAAAATAAACATATGATCATTTTTCAAAAAGAATACTTTGAAATCATAACAGGATTAATAATTGTTCTAAAAGGAGTGTCTCTCTATGTATAGATTAAGATATAAAAAGATATTTAGTTCCTCCCCAATTAGAGAATTAAAACCCTAAGAGTTAATAAACCATGTCAAATTATGTTCAAGAGTGAAAAAACTATTTTAAGGAAATGAATCCAAGATTCCTAAGAAAGTCGGTTACAAAAAAATTAAAATAATGAAAATATTATAACATTTAGAATAGATTTTATGTACAAAAAACTGCAAACCCATGTTCTTATAAATGAAAAATAATATTTTGAAATTAATTTTTAAAAAATAAAAAAATTTAAAATTGATTTTATAATTCTATATTTCTCTAAAAATAAATTTCTTTCACCTATGGAACACTTTATATTTAGAAATATTAGGCTCCCCCTCAATTGATTCATACTTTGAAAGTATTTAGTAGCCATAATATATATTAATCAAGAGTTAAAGAAATAAAATAAAACAAAAACAAAACTCACTTAATTTAGTGAAACACATAAATAAATAAATTTAATATTTAAATAAAAGAGATAAAGAAATCAATGATCTCAAGATCTAAGTGAAATAAATTGTTCAATAGGGTCGATGAATTCAAATGATAAAGATATAACAATAATTTCAAGATGTAAACAGTGGAGATAAATTATCAATTATTTAAAAATGAAATTATACCAACACATTTCAAGAAATAAAGCTATGCATATAATTCAATAAATCTCAATGTCTAAAATTTTCGAAGAGAGGGAAACCATTAAAATTTTATATTTTCCAAAACAATAATTAAATCTAAAAAACTATAATAAAATGATTAATGAAATATCTTTGATGTTCACAAGGACTTAAACAAGTCTTTTAAAAATAAAACATTGCATTCAATATTTAAAAATAATTAAGAAAATAGATAAAACAAATCATGGGATAAAAATTAATACATCAATACAATTCATGGAATAAATTTAAGATAGGCCAATGACTTCAAGATATTGATGAAAAATAATTTTTCCTCTCAAATATTTTGGAATTAATAAATGGTTTCACCCCATCTTAATTAAAGAATTAGAAATAAATGGATCCATGAAATAATTATTTTTAATATCATAAATTAAATACTCTAGAAAGTCAAGTTTAGAAATGAATTTCAAAATTTCATAATGAAATTCAAAAAATTATAAAAATGGTTTTATGATGGAATTATAAAATTTTTATAATGAAATGAATTACATTATGGAAATTTTATAAAACAGTTTTTGCATGATCGGAATTTAAATAATAATCTAATTAAATATTGTAAAGAGAGGAATGATTCATTTGGTTCTATTCTTCCTTTTTTTAATTATTAAAATAAATGAAAACATCGTATCAAGGTGAGATAAACAATTTAAAATGCATAAAATTTTAGTGGAATGCATATCCAAATGAAATTTTCTGAAGACAGGGCTTTTAGATAAAAATAAAACTTTAATGAGAGATGGAATTTTTTATTTAAAAATAAGATATCCAAGATAATTTAAAAATAATTTCATAAATATAAAGAAGAAATAATCTTTTATTATTTTATTTCAAGATTCCATAAAGTTGAAATGATTTTCAATACAAAATTTGTCAAATGATATTAAAAAATTATAACATATGAATAACACAAACAATATTTTGGAAATAAAACTCCCCCTCAATGAGAGTATTTTAAAATATACCATTAAGGGAAAATAATTTTTTCATATTATCTACTTTAAGATGATTGGTAGATGGTTAATTGAATATCTTCCTCTTTTATTTATTTCAAAAATCATTATACAGTTTAGAAAAATGATCTGAATAAAGTTTCTTTATGTTTTTATGTTTTTAAATTTTGAACATTTGGTAATTATTTTATGAAGTACCATAACACAAACTAATTTACAATAATCTGGTGATCATGAGTTATAGCATCAGATTACTTCCATCAGATTTATAAAGAACTATAGAGGTTCTTAACCAACCCATCATTAGATGATGCAACTTTTTGAGCTCATTTATAGATGAAGAAGTTAATATCAATTCAATTTAAACTAATCCTGAATTTTATAGAATTTTACCATTGTAGTTTGTTTCAAAAAATTTAATAAATAAATAATTTCCTCTAAAATCCTATATATACACAAATCTGTAAGAATCAATCATTCTAAAAGTTGAATTTCATTTTAAAGAATTTAAATTTCTTATCATTGAGTGAACTTATGAACAAGTTAATTTTTATTTTTCATTGTTTCATCTAAAACCAACCATTGCGTTAGGACTACCTTGTAAACTTATTAGTTTTTATATTTTAATCATTTTACTTTTGATTATTCATGATTGAGGGATTATATGGATATAAATATATAGGAAAATTTTATTATCTAATAAAGGGATTCAGTGGTTAGGAAGACATAGCTCCTATAATCCCTTAGTGAAGTTGAGAATCTATGGATAGAATAGTCAAAGAATTGTAGGGATAAGAAATAAATCTTCTGATGGGAATAAAATCTAGGATACATTATCATTGGTTGAAAGTTTTGGATACCTTATATCAGGTTTACAGATCTACCATTCACTTCGGTTGAAGAGTGAGGTTTTTAAAAATAACCCTTAAAGAAGTATTTGGTTTTATAACTAATACAGAATGTTTTTAAAAACATTAATTTAATTATTTAAAAATTTTAATTTTTTAATTTAGATGGTTTAAAGTTATGATTTTTTAAATCTTTCATCGGTAGCTTAAAATATTGATAATTTAATATGTATTGTGAAAACTATATTTGTATAAAGTATATATTTTAGTTACTTTGATCTTTGATATCATCATTATATAAAAAATCATAACAATTTTTTATCTCGACAGTATTTATAAAAGATAATCAATCGTATTAGTTTCAGAAGACAAAAATTGTATGTTTTATTTAAAACTACAATTCACCCCCCCCCCCAAATACTTTTTCACCTCACAACTCCAAAAACATGGTATCATTGGTTTCCATTAACTTGATTATGAAATTTACTTTTTCAAAAACTATATTTTGTATTTAAATTAGTTTATTATAATTTAAACTCGTTTTTCTTATAATAATCTTATGGGTTAAGGAAATATCTCTTGTGATGGAAGGAGTGCTTATTGGAACACTTAAAAGAAAAAATCTGACCAGACCAAATATTATTGACAAAGTAAGTTATTATTATTATCCTAATTATATAAAATCCTATATCATATCTATTAGAGTCGAAATATTCAATATACTGATAGGAAATTACAAAGTAATAGATGAGGAAATCATTTGACTCTCTCATTAGAAAAAAATTGAATATATGGTAAACCATAAAGTTTTTAATACTATATTACATTCTATGACTGTGAGCTTCCACAACCTAGTATCTTAATGTGATATAAAAAAATTAGGAAAAAGATGTAGGTAACACATTTTGGAACTACCAATGTATTAGAAACTCAAAGATCTATTTTTAGTGATGAATATCAGTCCTTTTATTCTCTACATAGAGAAAATATAACACAAACTCATCAACTCTTTATGAAGATAGAAAAAAAATTAAAATCCTTGGATAAAGAAGAGTTTTCCAAAAATTTAACACATATAAAATATTATCAATATTATACCTAAATAATGGGAGTCTATGAGGACAATTTTCGGTGATACTAATCATTTGACAATGTTAAGTGCAGATGAGTTAATTAGAACATTAATATAGTATTAGAGCAGACTAAAATGAGATGAAGAAAATGAGAAAATGAAAAATGGATTAGCATTTACATATACTTCACATAATAATATTTCTATCACTTTTAATAATTTTGATAACAATTCTAAATTTCTTGTTTCAAAACGAAAATTTAATCATTCATATCCATGTGATTTAACAGATAAAAATAGTGAACATTCTCAAATTGAAATAAGAATTTATATAATTTTCAACAATTAAAACTACTAATAGAATCATTAAAAAGACAGGAAATATAGAAAAGAGAATGATTCTTTATAAGATATACATTGTGAATATAGGAATGAATTTCATATCAAACCATATTGTCCAAAATTTAAGGGGAAAATAGAAAACTAAAAATATACTCTAAAATTATGGGAAATAAAATCCTGAAATCCTTAGTTATATAGAAAAATATTGAAATTAAAACATATTAATATAGTTGATCATAATATAGTGGAACCAAATTTTTGAATTTTTTTGGATTTTAATCAAATATTATAAGGAATTAAAAATGATTCATAGAAATGGTAACAGTATATTTTCAAATAAATTAAAGCCTTTATTATAAAATTACTTATAAAAGTAAAAATTATTATTCAAATTTATCAGAGGATGAAAATTATGATCCATTGAAAGTTGAAAATTCTAATTCATCATAAGATGAAGAAACTTTACCTTTTATATATGAAATTCATATATATTTTTCTTTTATGATACAATAGGACAATAAGATGAAAAACCTATAATTTAACTAAAGCTATGTTTATTAAATGTAATAAAATAATATAGGGATTATATTTTAAAATTTCATAAAATAAACTAAATTATATTAAAAAATGAATTATTATGATCAAAAATTGGTTGATAAAAAATTAATTAATTGAAATTCAAGTGATAAAATTTTAGATTATTGAATTTTAGTTTATCATAATTTTATTAATTGAAATTTGGTTGATCAAAAATACAATGAATTCAATTAGAATTCGGTTTTTCAAATTATATATGATGTGTTTTTTAAATAAACATTTCTCTTTTTTTATATATTATGGAGAAAATTTTGGTAAAATGTATAAAAAAATAAGACCCTCTATAATTTCAAGTGGAATTGGTTTTACATATAATAAACCTTAATTCCACTCAAATTATTACGTACCTAAAATTTCTCATTTCAATACTAAATGTAAAATATGAGGTTACTAGAGTAAATGTTATTATTTAAATAAATTTTAATCTTTTATTTTTCACAAATATTTTATTTCAAAATAATTTTCAGCAATATAACATAATAGGGTTAGTCATAGTAGGTTCCTAAAAACAATTTCTAACATAACTGTACCCAATCATGTATAGGTACTATGAACATAATTTTATATTTTTTAGTAAAATATGTTGAGTAGAAAATGAAAAACAAATGTAACATTAATAGTTATTTTTCTTGACAAAATAATGGAGAAAGTTAGACCACTAAAATTTTAATAAAATTATAGGAGGAAAAGTTACTTTTAGAGATAATGCAATGGGTGAAATCATTCGAATTAGTGATATTTATTTTCTTTAAAAATATCTTATTTCAAATGTTTTATATTTTTTAGATTGATGAATAACATTATCATAACAATTCAATTATGTGATGAATAATAACTTTTGAAATTCAATAATGATGTATTTATTGTTCAAATTTCAAAATGTAATATCATTTTATCTTCTAATATGACATAAAATGGTTACACACATGACATAAAAGATTTTAGTAATTATAATTTTTATTTTTTATGTGAAATAGAATACATATCATAGCTATGGGGGTAAGAATAATGTAACCTCTATACCCTTACTAAAAATTATAGTAAAGTACATTATAGGGATATACTATAACATGTATTTTATTTAACTAAACTTTGTAACCCAATTCAAAATAGAAAGAAACAAAATCAGGATTCTAGACTCCACTATCGAAGCTTTATAGTTAGTTTATGGCGATATTTTGGACATAAAAAATGATTAATTGAAGAGAAATATTTTGTATAAGTATTGGTTTATCATATCACTAAATTTACTTCTGTTTACTTTCCTAATCAAAAATCATATTTTTTAAATATTTTAAGGTTTTCATGATTATGTTAAAAATGAGAAAAAAACCATTTTGTTATTAGTTTCAGTCTTCATATTGGTGAGTTTGTTAATTCATATTTTAAAACTTTTTGCATTGAAAATGGTGTTAATTGTTATTTTTTTCACCAATAATATAGTAGAAAAATGGTTTATTTGAAAGAATAAATATAATTCTTAATAAAATTTCTCAAACTTTGACACATGAGTATTCTGTTGCAAGACATTTTTAGAATGGGGTTTTAAGTATTTATTTTCATAATATAAATAGATTTTTACTAATACATTTAATAAAAAACCTTTATGAGTTTTATACTAGAATAATTTCAAATCATTTTTTCTTCATCAATTTTGGTTGGTAAGTATTCATTTGAAATATAAATGATAATATTCATTAATTTGATTCAATAACTGATGAAATAATTGTTATGAGTTATTCTATAACTAGTATGGCCAATAGAGTTTTTAATAGAATAAATAATATTTTTGAAGAAATGTTTTATTTAATGTTTGATGAAATAGCTCCATTGTTTTCTAAAAACCATCATAATCATAAAATACTTATGATATTTTCTAAAGTTCTTTTGTTTCCTTACATGAATATAATCTAAAAAACCCATTTTAAATCCTCCAGAAGTAATTATGCTTCATTTTCAATAACTAAACGCTACTTCAGCAAAATATTTACACCTAAAAGATAAATATAATATTACCACTTTAACTAAAAATAAATTGATCTTAAGGAAACATCCTTCTACTTTTATTATTATGGATTTAAGTAAAGTGGTTAAAACTAGTAGTTCCCTAAGAAATCATTTTGAGAATCATGATTTCCTATTATAATTTGGACCTGAAACAAAAAATGATTCTTTAGGTAATAAATATGGGATAAGGTACAATCAAGAAGAGCTTAATAACTTTGAATCGAACAAAGATTTAAACTTAGTGGAACATCCCATAGATCGACAAGCAATTAGAGTAAAATGAGTTTTTAGAAACAAGTTTAATGAAAAATAAATAATTACTAGAATTAAAGTTGGACTTATTTCTAATAGTTTTTTTAAGAATAATTTATAGATTATGGTTAAAAATTTTCACCAGTATCTAGATTAGAATATATTGGAATATTATTGTCCTTTGCAACACATCTGAATTTCAATTAATTTCAAATGGATGTAAAAATTCTTTTCCTTATGGATATGTCCAAGAGGAATTTTATGTTCAAAAACCTTCTAATTTGGAAAATAAAAAATTTTGAACAAAGTATTTTAACATACTAAATAACTCTATGGAATTAATAAATCCCTAAGAGATTCGTATGAATGAATTTTAAGATATTTACTTTAGAATAACTTTATTAAAGTAAGTGTTGATCCAAAAATTTTATAAATAAAATTCTAAAAACACCAATTTTATTTAAATATATGATGATGAAATAATTTTTGGTTCAACTCATAAATTTGATTTAGATAAATTATATGAATTTATGAAAAAATATTTTCAAATTATAATAATGGGAGAACTCAATATTTTAATTTGATTTTATGTTTTTCAAAAAAAACTAGGAAATATTATAACTCAACATAAATATATAAAAGATATAATAAAGATTTTTAGTCTTGGAAATGAATCCAATATTAGTATTCCTATTTCAAATTATATCCAACAAGATCTTGATGAAATTGGAAAATCTATAAATTAGAAATATTATAGAATTATGATCATAAAATTACTATATATGACTACAAGTTGAGTAGACATAATTTTTCAGTATGTTTATGTGAAATATTTCAAGCTAATCTAAAAGAATCTCATTTGAAAGTGGAAAAACATATTTTAAGATACCTTAAAGGTACTTCAAAACATCAATTATTCTATTCTTTAGGAAAGGATTTTGTTTTAAAAAATTTCTGAGATGATGAATTTAGAGGAAATATGTTAGAAATAAATCTACTTCCTGAACATGTCATTACTTAAGAGATTATTTATTCTTCTAGTCCTATAGGAAACAATATTCTATATAAAATTACACTACTTAAGTATAATATGAAGTACATGTAATTTGTTCTACTTCAGTGTTAATGATTCAATACACACTCACGGATTTTTCATTTGTTTTTAATATAAATCTAATTATTTTCTATAATAATAGTCATATTTTCTTATCTAGGAAACCAACACATCACTCAAAATATAAGCACATAGATATGAGACATCATTTCCTTAGGGATCACAAACATAAATAAGATATATTTCTTGACATTATCATAATAGGAAATAACCTTTCTAATATTTTTATCAAACTACTTACTTTTAATAGATTTTAATTCATTAAATAGATGTTGGTAATGATCAATTTTAAGGGATATCAAATCCAATTCCTGTTATATTTATCCCTTCATATTAAAAACTAATCTATAAAAAGGGGATAAATTATTTCAAATTTATCTAAATTTGAAATTTATATATTTTTCAAAACATTGTTAAATTTAAAATCTTTTCTGAATTTAAAAAAATTTCTAAATTTCAGAACATTTAAAAATTTCAAAACATTTCTTCTTTTCAAATCTATTTGATATTAAAATATTTATAATTCTCAAATCTATCAAATTTTATTTTGTTTCAAACATAACAATTTTTTAAATTTTTGGTTTATCATTAAATAAATGTTAATTATTTACATTTATATTTTAAACAACTATTGAAAAATACTTAAAAGAGGAAGATCATCTATCACTTATTAAAGATAACTTCCATAAGTTTTAATCTCTTTACGAATATCTTTTTTTTGTTTCCATGTAACTAATATTTAATTTATGGTATATTTTTTATTAAAATTATATAATTACTTATTTTAATCAAATTTTCTTTTACTTTTCAGAAAGCTAAGATTTTCTTTCCTAATAAAAGAAATTCGAAATTAAATTCTTAAGATAATAAATATGACAAGTGTTTTTATCCATACATTTCCATACTTATAAACCAATAATATATTAAGGAAAATTATTTAGATGGCAAAAATATCAAATACATATATAAGGACATTAATGAAAATAATTTTTATCCAAAATAACTTTTAACCTTTTCTTTTCTAATGAAATATTTCTCATTAAAAGTATCTTTCTGAGAAAGATATTGGAATTATATTTCCTTGATATAAAATTATCAGATATTTCTATAGTATTTTATCTACTTATTAGTGATGATGTTGAAGTCTAAATTATGATAAGGTGGATTCATATAATTTATTATGTGGATATTCTGAATAATATCAATATGACTATCAAAAAAAAGTGAAGTTAAACCTGAAGTCACTTTATAAGAATATCTTGTCAGATTGGAAAGCATGGTCAAAATATAATTGATATAGACAAACACAATTACATAATATATATTAAAAAGTATTTTCCTCAATATATGATGAGTTATATAAGGTCTAAATGCATCCAAAAACATTAATCGAGTAAATTTACAAGATGAATTAAATTTATAATTTCTGATTGTATTTATTCTTTTTTTATTTATTTTATATTTATTTTTGAAAAACATGAGGGGGAAATATATATAATTTTTTTAACTTTATTATAAATTTTTAATGGTTGGTTAAATTTTTTTCTATAGGATAGATGGAGAAAAAATTTCTATCATTACTTAACTTGAATATTATAGAGAATGTGATTAAAAATTTGTATTCATTATTTAAGGGAGGAATTTTATTTATCATTTTAAAGGGGAGAAATTGTATAACTTGTAATTATCTATTTATTTAATATATATATTTCTCTAATGGAGTTTACATGGAAGTATAGTCATTCTATAACAATTCCTATTTATCTATTGTTTCAAAAAAGTAGAAAAATGGAAGAAAAAATTCATATCCTTACGAACATATGTAGATTTTTAAAAAAATAGTTCTTCATAATAATTTTAATACATATTTTTCGGTAGATTTTTAATTCAAAAAATAAATTATTTATTTATTTTATGAATCATAATACACTTCATATTAAATTTAAATTACTTAAGTTACTTTATTTTTTTCTATTTTTTCATAATCAACATTCATTAAGTGATTTACAAAACACCAGAACTCTAACTGATTTTTGAAGATCCAGTGATCTAAGGTTTCAATATCAAAATACATCTATCAGATTTATAAATCACTATATTATTATTAAACTAATCTATTTATAGATTAAGATACTTGTTGATATCATCTAAAAATGAATAAGTTTATACCAATGTGTTTATAATAGATCCCTATTTTTTCATAATTAAACCATTGGAGTTTATTGCAATGTTGCCTATAAATATAGTTACACCTCTTTCATTATAAGTACACATTGATCTAAGAGAATAAAAAAAATCAAATTTTTTCATTTTTATGCTTTTCAAATTATTTTTGTTGAGTGTGCTTCCAATTAGTGTAATTTTGTTTTTGTAATATTTTCATCAAAGAGATATTGTTGTGTGAGGTATACCCTATAAACATCCTAGATTTTCTAAGTTAATAATTATGTTCAAGATCATTCTTGATTTACGGATTACATGTATAGAAATATAGAGGAAATATAATCATCTGATCAATGTCTTTCGTGCCTAAAAATACATATCTCAAGTACATCTACTGTGAAGTTGATCTACTACCGACTGGTATAGTCAAGGGCTTCTAGGAATATGAAGAAATAACTTAAAATATGTATAAAATTATGTAAACCTTAAGATATATTGAAATTCATAGATACCATAGATCATATCTATAGATTTAAATTTTACTTTGGTATAAAAGTAAGGTTTTAATGAATATACTCTAAGTGGGTATTTTTTTATCTATCCAATAATCATCATTTTTGTTATTAACTTCAGTTTCATAGTTTTCAAAATTCAATTTTATATAATTTAGATAGTTTAAACACATGTTTCTTTAAATATTTCATATTTATTTTAAAATAATGGTCATTTAATTTCAATTGTGGAAAAAATATTTCAATAAATTATATATTTTGGTTACATTGATCTTTAATATCATCAGTTATTTAAATAAAATAAATCTTTGATCTCATCAATATTTTAAAAAACTAAACTTGAATAATTGAATAAAAAAATTCAATGTTTTTTAAAACTACAATTCACCCCCCTCTCTTGTATTTAAATATCACATATTCAAGAATATGATGCATTTGAGATTATTTTTCTCATACTATCAAAATATTGGGTTTCAGAGAAGAGGTTATGGGAATGAAAATAATGTGTAAAAAAAATGATAAAGATTCAATTTAGGAGTGGCCAATAATTCTTGGAAATTGGCTACCAGCTAGATAATGGGATATACAAATGGTCTAGTGTATAAATAATAGAAACATGGTTCAGTAAATCAAAATTGTCTACTCTGTGAGGATGCTTTGTCTAACCAGTGCTTTCCTATGTTTCTCAAGTAATAATTTTAATTTAAAATCTTAAAGTACCTAGAAATATATCAATAATTTGAAATAATTTTTTATCCAAATATCAATCAAATTAAAAATCATATAATCTCATAATATTTGGATTAAATATAATTTGAAGTATAAAAGATAAATTTTTATTTTTATATCCTTTGAAACATGAAATACCTAAAACATTAAGAGATCAATTTTGAAACTTGAATGAACTTTTCAAAATAGAGGAATGAAAATATTCCAAAAAATATTTATCTCAATTAATTAAATTTAAATAGAATTTAAAAATTCAAGTAATTAATAAACAATGTAATTTTCAATGTAAATTTAACAAAATATTAATACCAATATCCCCATAAATAATAGTAAAACATTATTTTAAATGTGGTTTAAGAAGTTTGAAATAAAAATATTGATTTAATTAATAAAAATTTAATTTAAAATGATTTTTAATAATTAAATACACTTTAAATATTACCTCATATGTTTCTCGAGCACCCTCTATCTATGTACAACGTATTTCATTAGAAATTTATCTTTGGAAATTCTTCCTACAAAATAACTAAAAATCTATAGATTTTCCACCAAAAATTGGGGTCCGTAAATGTTATCTAATAAAGAATTTTAAACCCAAATTTTCATAAGAAATGAATTTCCATGAGAAATGTGAGATTTTATAGAAACAATATTTGAACAGATGTGAATATATTTTAGCCTCCCATAACATGATTTTTTACAATCTCACTCATTAATCAAGTTATCTAATTTTCTAAAAAATTTACAAAATTTAAAATTTGATATACCTTTTAACAAATTAGTACTTTTAATATTCTTTGAAGATGGTTATTGATTAGACTAAAAAATATCATACGTACATTTCCCATGAATTTTGGAATTCGAAATAAAATTTAAATTATTCCCACCTTGGGTAAATATAGAAATTGATTAACAAATTTATTTAATTTTATTTTACAATTTTTCAATCTTGGGTTTTCATTTTAAAAAACTCTTTTACTTTTATCATTATTTAATTAATTTTTCAATATTCAATTTTAATCCAATAAAAAATTAAATCTTATTTCATTATCTTCATCATCTTTTGAAAGAAAATCACTATAATTTTCATTTTCCTTCTTTAGTTTCTCGTTTTCATTGGTAATTTCATATTTTTCAAAAAAAATGATTGTATTTCTTGTTAATATTTTATAATCTTATGGTAATTTCACAAAAAAATACTTCTTTTAATTTATCTATATTATACTTGAGATATTAAAAATTTTAATAGATAATAGAATAATAGGACGAATCGGAGTTTACATCATTATAGTCCATTTGGAATTTTGGGATTCCATCAGTTGAGGAAATTTATGAGAGGTAATAATGGCTTTTAGTCAATTTTGACACTTTAAATTCATTTTCTTCGTAAATAGTTCAGTCCATTTGAATTTTTCATTCTTGTTTTACTTATAGAAAGTAAAAAATTTCATGTGTATTTTTACACTTGGTTTCTCTAATAAATTCATTCCTTACTAACCCACAATGTATAGATTTCATTTCTTTTCCATTAATCTCAAAAGAAGTTATATCATCAGGGGTCCATTTTTCTTCTTTTTATTTAGTGGGGGTATAGACATGTGTAACTATTTTACAAACTGGATAATTGAGACTTCTAATAAATGAAAACATTCTAGTTTCTAGTAACTATATTTTTACCCATCAAAGACTAGATCTCTATCCAATGAGTATCCTTCTGGATCACCTTGGGCATCTGATGTAGATACTATCTTTAAATTATGATCCTTGAAACTAGTTAAGGTTATGAAATCTTGGTTGGTTCTGATACTAATTGTTGGTCTATGTAAATATGGAAAGAGGGGGTGAATTTCCATTTTAAAACATTTTATATATTAAATCCAAGCTAGATGAGATTAAAATTATAGAAATGATAATATAAAATTAAAAGAGTTAATGTACAATGAAAATATAAAGTGAAAATACAATTCATGTGAATTTTATAAAGGAGTTGAGTAATAATCCACAAATGGATCCCAAAATTTCCACCCCTCAATATACTAGGGATTTTTTTAAACTGTTATTTTTAATGGTTTTAGAGAGAAATATAATATGACTTTTTTGAAGTTATATCAATAATCCCATTTAAAAATATAGGAACTTTTATTTTTATTAATTTTACCAAGAAACCCGATCTTTATTTATTTTTAGTGGTAATAGATATAAATAAACTATCGTTTTATTATATGTGTCTAGAAACCCAATCTACCATAATTTTAAAGGTAGTGTGCACCTACCCCCTAAGATTCAATTGTAGTGGGAACCCAATCTCCCTCACTTATGTTTGTGACCACCAAACCCCCTCACACACAAAATTAGTGAGCACTAGATAAAAGGAGAAATAAGTGATTTTCTCAATGATGGCACTATGAAGCACACTCTAAATCATCCATAAAGAATACAATAGTAAATAGTGGGAGTAAATGAAATAATAGTATGAGAGAGATTGAGAGTGAAGTAAAGTTGCACAATATAGCTTTAAAATGATCTTTAAGGTATATTTATCTTTATAAGTTCCCTTAAGGTTGTATTTATAGCTTATAATATATTTATATTCATTCTGGAGGTGTGGTTGAAGATTAAAATAGTTATGAAGAGAATTAATATTTTGGGTAATAGACCAATGAATATTTTTTTATAAAAATGATCCATAGGGTAGTCGGTGGTATCTAGATGGAACTATTATTCTGTACAATACCTACTAGCTCACTAGTGAAATCCTACTACCTAGATTTCAGTTCCATATTTCTTAGGACTTCAAATTATGCCTCCACATGCCATTGATAATTTTGAAAAAATAAAGAATTAAATTACTAAAAACTATGAAAAATATCCTTTAATGAATTAAACTAAATTAAAACAATAGATTATTTTTGATCTAGTATAAAAAAATAAATGTATCAACACACTCATCCTAGATTGTATATTTGATCAAATATGGAATTTTATGAACCCTAATACATGGAAGGAACCTATAGTATTCTCCACAGGCATCTGAAGGGTCTATTGGGGTTTATCTATTGTAATATCCTAGGATAGGTCAGATATATGATCTTATATTTAGAACCAATGTTGTAGTTGTTGGTGTTCTTGTATAAGTACTTCGTACTAATCCAACATGTATCACTCAAGTATAAATAACATATAGTTCATGCATTTATTCTCCAAGGTCTACTCTCCACTTATTACTAGTGTAAAGTAGAGATCCGCTAATTTATCCTACAGAGGATCCTCTAATAACCCATTTTACAATGGATTTTTAGGGGGAGAATTTACTTTTAAGGAGAGTGAAAATGTAACATGCCTCAAAGACCTACCACTATCATCCCAGAATATGCATATCCATTTTCCACCAATATACCCAAAATCATAATAGTACACTCCATCAACATGAATATATCAATGTTTAAGAAATAAATATAAGTGGACCAATTTGATGGTGAAAATTTCAAGTGGTGGAAAAGTGGATATTAATGAAACTTTTAATTCTCTAATTGGTGTATGAGCTTTCGACTCTCAAACATCCCACATCTAGAGACAATATACTTTTAATTTCCAACATTAGGAAAAAATGTGAAAATTATGATCTCATCTGTCGAGGGAACATACTTGATGCATTATCTGATGCCCTCTTTGATATATATCAATATCTTCAAACCAAAAAATATATTTGGGGCACATTGTAACAAAATAATATCATTGAGGATGTATAAAGAGATAAGTTCCATTTGAAAGAGTATATTTCATAAAAATGGAAGATAATAGATATATCATTTATAAATTTATAAAATACAATACATCTTACAAACACCTTAAGAAAAACAAGATGAGAAAAAATTATTTCATCATTGTTAAGGCCATCATTAATAAGCCCCTCCATTATTCTAAGGATGGAAAAATTTATCTAAATCATAATAAGGGAGATATTTCCTTCAATGAGTTACTCAACTACCTATAAAATGAGAATGAATATAAAAACTCCTGAGGCAAAAAATGAACCTAGTGATGATACATCCAAGGTCTTCATAGTATAGGGGGTAGGTCTATCTTGGTCTTAAAAGGTGAAATCATTCAAACCATCCTTCAAAAGAAAATGTACAATTTAAGAATAAGAAAGGGGAAAGCTACAATTGTGGAAATTCTAGACACTTCAATTCATATTTTTTTCACAGTGATAATAAATATGAAAACAAAAATTCTAAAGAGAACTTTGTGGGTTTGTTATTTTTAGTAACTTTTCTTGAGGATATCACTCCTTCATGGATTGATTTAGGTACTACATGACATATGTGATAAAAATATCTATTTAAGATTATGGAATATATTAAATATGGCATATCACTCTGCATTAGTAACTATTCAATCATAAACACACAAGGGATGGGAGTGGTGGATCTTGATCTTACCTCAAGGAAGATCATCACCTTAAATTTTGTCATGTGTGTCCCTGAAGTTTATAGGAACATAGTATCAGGGATCTTGGTAAACACACATGTGTTTTAGATTTTATATGAGGAAGATAACTTTTTTATTTCTAATGGTTGGTTTATTATTGGAAATAGTCACTAGTATAATGGATCATTCAAAATAAATAAAAATATTATTTCATCTTAATTGCTATAGCCTTTTAATTTATCTCACAATCATTTAGGCCACATAAACTGTAAGAAAAAACATGAAATTTTATAAAATTAATTTTTTCCTATCAAGGAAAAATGATAATAAATTTGTAACTTGCATGGAATCTGAAATAGTTAGAAAACCATTTAAAAATATTTAAAGGAGAGGAAACTTGTTAAAATTAATACATACTGAAGTGTGTGGTTTTTATTCTACACCCACCATAGGTAATAGAAAAATTTAACATTTATTTATTATTATTATACATGTTTCCATGTGTATCTTTTACATTCAAAATATGAAGTGATTTATAAATTAAAAATCTATAAAAGTTAGGTTGAAAACCAACATGGGATTATAATTAAATGCTTCATATCTGACGGGGGAGGAGAATATTACTGTCCTTATTTTTTTGAATACCTAGGGATTATATATAAATTGAAATCACCCTATGCACCTCAAAAAAATAGTGTATCCGAGAGTAATAATAGAACATTAACAAAAATGATTAATTCGATGATGGACATCTCATGTATCTCAAAATGATTTTGTGGGGGATCATTATTAACCTTCTGTGACATCCTAAATAGGGTTCCTATAAAAGGTAATGTTATGAATCTATATGCCCTATGGGATCATATGAAACAAAACCAAATTATTTAAAGGATTGGGGTTGTCCCATAATAATAAGATTTCCTAAACATAAAAGGGAAAAATTTCGAAAAGGAGGTATTGATTGTATAGTTTTTTGATATTAATATAGTTATTAAATCAATATAAACCAACTTTAATTAATCTAGGTTTACCTATTTTTCTGAACAAGTATAAATAGAAGAATCTACCTCAAGTAATAAAGAATCTAAAAATATACAACAGTGAAGGTTCATAAAATAAAAATTACTTAGATTCCCTATATATATGGACCTAATTTATATATGTAGTTTCTTGAAGTTATTAATCGTAAAAATATTACAAAAAAATTGTTTTTTCTCAATATAGATTCAAATTAATAATTATTCAAAGAATACATGTCATCTTTGGGTGAAGATAATTAGAAGGAAGTTATAAATGATGAAATTGAATCCATTTCTAAGAAAAATACTTGGATATTAGTTGATCATCCTCATAATTCAAAACCTATAGGATATAAGTGGGTTTTTAGAAGAAAACTAAAACATTGTGGAACTATTGAAATTATAAAGCTATATTGGTCATCAAGGGGTTTACTCAAAGTTAAGAAAATTATTGTTTCAAAAACTATTCTCTTATGTCAAGAACTAGTTTGATTAAAATTATTCTAATTTTAGATTCCATATAAAATTTTTAAATTTACAAAATGTGTGTTAAGGTAAAATTCATAAACAGTGAATTGTATTTTGAAATATATATATATATATATATATATATGGAATAATAAAGATTTAATAGTACATAGAATAAAATGAAGGTTTATAAATTTTTAAGGTCCCTAATGGGTTTAAAATAAGATCCAAAAAAACTCATGAGAAATTTAAAAAATACATTTATTCAAATAGATTTTTCCCCAAGATGATAAATGGGTTAATTGTAAGTTCCATAATAACCAAGATATTTTTATTTTTCTATATGTTTATGATATTATTATATTTGGAAGGATGTGAGTCACATAAATAAGGTTAAGTATATTTTATCTAGAATAATTTATATGGAATACTTAGGTTAATATATTATTATTTAGAGAATTTAAACTTTTAGAAATAGGAATATTATTATTCTTTATCAATCTCATTATATTGAAATGGTCTTAAATATGTTTGAACAATTAATTTTTTCACCATTTTTTACCCCACATGATTCTAAGAGTAGGATTATACGAAATCCTACTACAATTATTGCTCAAATGGAATATACAAGGTTTATTAGGTGTCTTGTGTATGACATGTCATACAGAAGTCCTGATATTACAAATATTTATGGAAAATTGAGCTGGTATAAAAGTAATTTCTATTATTCTCAATGGTATTTGGTTAAATGAGTACTCACGTATCTAAATGGTATTATAGAATTATGTGTATGCTATAGTGGGTATCCATATCGTATTTTAAGGTTTTATAACGAAAATTGGATTACTAATATAGAGGATCACTCTTATATGAGTGTTTGGGTTTTTATAATTGTATTTGAATAAATCTCTTATAGATAGAAGATAAAATCATGTATAATGGACACCACAATGGATTCTAATTTTATATATTTAAAAACTATGGGGGAAAATTTAATGAATTAGATCTCTTTTATAATGTCTCCAACTTTTCCACATTCCCATGTATCCAATTTTTATACACTGTGATAATCAATATGTACTAGAAAGTGGTTATTATAATGCTTACAAGGGTTAATAGAGATACAATATTCTCATATATATATGTGTGTGTGTGTGTGTTATAAAATTTATACAATATGGTATCATTACTATGGAAATTTTTAAATAAAATAAACATCCGGTGGATCTACTGGCAAAGGGACTTTCAAGTACGTATACATACAAAAACTCATTAGGTATGGGTTTAGAGTCCTTTTCAAAAATTCACCAATGATGGAACCTAAACATAAAATGTAATAAATTAATATATATATTTATATAAGTATAATGTAGTAAATTGAATCATATGTCTAAATATAACACCAAAACTATATTATATCTAGGGAAATTTGTGTTTTTTTCTCTTAAGGAAAAATAGGGTTAGTTTTAAAAACTCTTAATTAACTAAGAAAAACAATCAAGTATTGAACCATGGGAATTTATTTTTGGTCAATTATGGGCATATATGATTGAGGGATTTCTATGGATCTTATAAATTTTCAACATAAACATTCATGAAAGGATAAGATTTTGATAACTGAACCCCATCCCACTTAATGGTAGTGAAAACCTAAGAAATAGAAAATTAAGTGAATTTATCTATAAAATCTCTACGAATAACACTCTCATACATCCATTAAGAATACAATAAGAAGGTGTTGGTGGAAGAGAGAAAAGACTGTATTGCAGCATTAGAATGAAGTAAAGTGGCACAATAGAGATCTAAAATGATCTTTCATGTAACCATATCCATCAAATATCCTTTTGGGTGTATATATTGATTCTAAAATATTTAGGATCATTTACAAGGTGTTGGGGGTTAAATAGAGTTTTTAGGAGTATAATTAAGAATGTATGGACCACCAGCAATGAATATATTTTTTCAAGAAAAGGGTCACTTGGTAGCTAGTGGGTGGCAGCAGCCAACAGATGTAATCAAGAAAGAAGTGTTGTTCTTTCCAGTGCCTACTAGGTTTTTGGTCCCATCCAATCATTCATCTACTAGTTCTAGGATTCTTGGGTCTTCAAAAGAGGTCTGCATGTGCCGCTTGATCCCTTTGTGCAGTCTAAAAACTTCTAGAATGATTCTACAATTAATAAAACTGAAAATCCTAGAATGAAATGGTTAAACACACAATTGGGTGTTTGTGATCAATAAAAACAACTAAGATACTGTGGTAAAATATCATCCCCATTTTTATTATCACAAACACTTAAGTAGTTAATTAATATAAATATAGGGTAATCCATTTCTTACTAAAATTAATGTCCATATTTCACAATGAACTTCATAAAATAATTTTTAATACTTCAAAATTAAATTTAAGAATGGAATTAAATGCTTAAGCATTTTCAATACTTGTCCACCATTTTTTATCAAAAATTAAAAATAAAAAAATAACAATTTAAAAAAAATTCAATTTAAATACCATTCGATTTTTAAAATAATTTAATCAATTAAATATGCCTTTAAAAATTTTACCTTAACCCCCATAAAACTAAAAAGTTTTTTGATATAAAAATTTTCTTTACCTTTCATGATATAAAGCCATAAATACGTAAATTATTTACATTAGATCAATTTTAAAATTATTTGAAACCATTTGAAAATATATACTCATACCATAGATTTCATAATATTCTCCCAAAAAATAAATTTAAAAAAACCATTTAAGAAATCAAACCTTTAATTTTATCACCTTACCCCTAATTTTAATTATGACAATGATTATAAAAAGGGTTAAATAATTAAATATCAATGAATTCATAATAATATGAGGTCTAAGAATGAGGGAGAAAAATTGAAATTAAAATTTCATAACCCATAATGTTTCAAGAAGATTATTAAAAACTGAATATGAATTTGAAATTTTGAAATGTTAAAACGTTCAAAAAAACTAAAAAAATAAAAAATAAGGATTCCAATTTTTTAAACTTTTAAAAACCATCCATAATTTTTTATAGAAAATAAACATATGATCATTTTTCAAAAAGAATACTTTGAAATCATAACAGGCTTAAGAATTGTTCTAAAAGGAGTGTCTCTCTATGTATAGATTAAGATATAAAAAGATATTTAGTTCCTCCCCAATTAGAGAATTAAAACCCTAAGAGTTAATAAACCATGTCAAAATATATTCAAGAGTGAAAAAACTATTTTAAGGAAATGAATCCAAGATTCCTAAGAAAGTCAGTTACAAAAAAATTAAAATAATGAAAATATTATAACATTTAGAATAGATTTTATGTACAAAAAACCGCAAACCCATGTTCTTATAAATGAAAAATAATATTTTGAAATTAATTTTTAAAAACTAAAAAATTATAAAATTGATTTTATAATTCTATATTTCTCTAAAAATAAATTTCTTTCACCTATGGAACACTTTATATTTAGAAATATTAGGCTCCCCCTCAATTGATTCATACTTTGAAAGTATTTAGTAGCCATAATATATATTAATCAAGAGTTAAAGAAATAAAATAAAACAAAAACAAAACTCACTTAATTTAGTAAAACACATAAATAAATAAATTTAATATTTAAATAAAAGAGATAAATAAATCAATGATCTCAAGATCTAAGTAAAATAAATTGTTCAATAGGGTCAATGAATTCAAATGATAAAGATATAACAATAATTTCAAGATGTAAACAGTGGAGATAAATTATCAATTATTTAAAAATGAAATTATACCAACGCATTTCAAGAAATAAAGCTATGAATATAATTCAATAAATCTCAATGTCTAAAATTTTCGAAGAGAGGAAAACCTTTAAAATTTTATATTTTCCAAAACAATAATTAAATCTAAAAAACTATAATAAAATGATTAATGAAATATCTTTGATGTTCACAAGGACTTAAACAAGTCTTTTAAAAATAAAACATTGCATTCAATATTTAAAAATAATTAAGAAAATAGATAAAACAAATCATGGGATAAAAATTAATACATCAATACAATTCATGGAATAAATTTAAGATAGGCCAATGACTTCAAGATATTGATCAAAAATAATTTTTCCTCTCAAATATTTTGGAATTAATAAATGGTTTCACCCCATCTTAATTAAAGAATTAGAAATAAATGGATCCATGAAATAATGATTTTTAATATCATAAATTAAATACTCTAGAAAGTCAAGTTTAGAAATGAATTTCAAAATTTCATAATGAAATTCAAAAAATTATAAAAATGGTTTTATGATGGAATTATAAAATTTTTATAATGAAATGAATTACATTATTGAAATTTTATAAAACAGTTTTTTCATGATCGGAATTTAAATAATAATCTAATTAAATATTGTAAAGAGAGTAATGATTCATTTGGTTCTATTCTTCCTTTTTTTAATTATTAAAAGAA
This sequence comes from Viscum album, assembly GCA_963277665.1. Classification (NCBI taxonomy): domain Eukaryota; kingdom Viridiplantae; phylum Streptophyta; class Magnoliopsida; order Santalales; family Viscaceae; genus Viscum; species Viscum album. The sequence continues at coordinate 2,075,153,492 of OY728143.1, read as the reverse complement.
ATGAAAACATCGTATCAAGGTGAGATAAACAATTTAAAATGCATAAAATTTTAGTGGAATGCATATCCAAATGAAAGTTTCTGAAGACAGGGCTTTTAGATAAAAATAAAACTTGAATGAGAGATGGAAATTTTTATTTAAAAATAATATATCCAAGATAATTTAAAAATAATTTCATAAATATAAAGAAGAAATAATCTTTTATTATTTTATTTCAAGATTTCATAAAGTTGAAATGATTTTCAATACAAAATTTGTCAAATGATATTAAAAAATTATAACATATGAATAACACAAACAATATTTTGGAAATAAAACTCCCCCTCAATGAGAGTATTTTAAAATATACCGTTAAGGGAAAATAATTTTTTCATATTATCTACTTTAAGATGATTGGTAGATGGTTAATTGAATATCTTCCTCTTTTATTTATTTCCAAAATCATTATACAGTTTAGAAAAATGATCTGAATAAAGTTTCTTTATGTTTTTATGTTTTTAAATTTTGAACATTTGGTAACTATTTTATGAAGTACCATAACACAAACTAATTTATGATAATCTGGTGATCATGAGTTATAGCATCAGATTACTTCCATCGGATTTATAAAGAACTATAGAGGTGCTTAACTAACCCATCATTAGATGATGCAACTTTTTGAGCTCATTTATAGATGAATAAGTTAATATCAATTCAATTTAAACTAATCCTAAATTTTATAGAATTTTACCATTGTAGTTTGTTTCAAAAAAATTAATAAATAAATAATTTCCTCTAAAATCCTATATATACACAAATCTATAAGAATCAATCATTCTAAAAGTTGAATTTCATTTTAAAGAATTTAAATTTCTTATCATTGAGTGAACTTATGAACAAGTTAATTTTTTTTTCATTGTTTCATCTAAAACCAACCATTGCGTTAGGACTACCTTGTAAACTTATTAGTTTTTATATTTTAATCATTGTACTTTTTATTATTCATGATTGAGGGATTATATGGATATAAATATATAGGAAAATTTGATTATCTAATAAAGGGATTCAGTGGTTAGGAAGACATAGCTCCTATAATCCCTTAGTGAAGTTGAGAATCTATGGATAGAATAGTCAAAGAATTGTAGGGATAAGAAATAAATCTTCTGATGGGAATAAAATCTAGGATAAATTATCATTGGTTGAAAGTTTTGGATACCTTATATCAGGTTTACAAATCTACCATTCACTTCGGTTGAAGAGTGAGGTTTTTAAAAATAACCCTTAAATAAGTATTTGGTTTTATAACTAATACAGAATGTTTTTAAAAACATTAATTTAATTATTTAAAAATTTTAATTTTTTAATTTAGATGGTTTAAAGTTATGATTTTTTAAATCTTTCTTCGGTAGCTTAAAATATTGATAATTTAATATGTATTGTGAAAACTATATTTTTATAAAGTATATATTTTAGTTACTTTGATCTTTGATATCATCATTATATCAAAAATCATAACAATTTTTTATCTCGACAGTATTTATAAAAGATAATCAATCGTATTAGTTTCAGAAGACAAAAATTGTATGTTTTATTTAAAACTACAATTCACCCCCCCCCCCAAAATACTTTTTCACCTCACAACTCCAAAAACATGGTATCATTGGTTTCCATTAACTTGATTCTGAAATTTACTTTTTCAAAAACTATATTTTGTATTTAAATTAGTTTATTATAATTTAAACTCGTTTTTCTTATAATAATCTTATGGGTTAAGGAAATATCTCTTGTGATGGAAGGAGTGCTTATTGGAACACTTAAAAGCATAAATCTGACCAGACCAAATATTATTGACAAAGTAAGTTATTATTATTATCCTAATTATATAAAATTCTATATCATATCTATTAGAGTCGAAATATTCAATATACTGATAGGAAATTACAAAGTAATAGATGAGGAAATCATTTGACTCTCTCATTAGAAAAAAATTGAATATATGGTAAAGTATAAAGTTTTTAATACTATATTACATTCTATGACTGTGAGCTTCCACAACCTAGTATCTTCATGTGATATAAAAAAAATTAGGAAAAAGATGTAGGTAACACATTTTGGAACTACCAATGTATTAGAAACTCAAAGATCTATTTTTAGTGCTGACTATCAGTCCTTTTATTCTCTACATAGAGAAAATATAAGACAAACTCATCAACTCTTTATGAAGATAGAAAAAAAATTAAAATCCTTGGATGAAGAAGAGTTTTCCAAAAATTTAACACATATAAAATATTATCAATATTATACCTAAATAATGGGAGTCTATGAGGACAATTTTCGGTGATACTAATCATTTGACAATGTTAAGTGCAGATGAGTTAATTAGAACATTAATATAGTATTAGAGTAGACTAAAATGAGATGAAGAAAATGAGAAAATGAAAAATGGATTAGCATTTACATATACTTCACATAATCATATTTCTATCACTTTTAATAATTTTGATAACAATTCTAAATTTCTTGTTTCAAAATGAAAATTTAATCATTCATATCCACGTGATTTAATAGATAAAAATAGTGAACATTCTCAAATTGAAATAAGAATGTATATAATTTTCAACAATTAAAACTACTGATAGAATCATTAAAAAGACAGGAAATATAGAAAAGAGAATGATTCTTTATAAGATATACATTGTGAATATAGGAATGAATTTCATATCAAACCATATTGTCCAAAATTAAAGGGGAAAATAGAAAACTAAAAATATACTCTAAAATTATGGGAAATAAAATCCTGAAATCCTTAGTTATATAGAAAAATATTGAAATTAAAACATATTAATATAGTTGATCATAATATAGTGGAACCAAATTTTTTAAATTTTTTGGATTTTAATCAAATATTATAAGGAATTAAAAATGATTCATAGAAAAGGTAACAGTAGATTTTCAAATAAATTAAAGCCTTTATTATAAAATTACTTATAAAAGTAAAAATTATTATTCAAATTTATCAGAGGATGAAAATTATGATCCATTGAAAGTTGAAAATTCTAATTCATCATAAGATGAAGAAACTTTACCTTTTATATATGAAATTCATATATATTTTTCTTTTATGATACAATAGAAAAATAAGATGAAAAACCTATAATTTAACTAAATCTAAGTTTATTAAATGTAATAAAATAATATAGGGATTATATTTTAAAATTTCATAAAATAAACTAAATTATATTAAAAAATGAATTATTAAGGTCAAAAATTGGTTGATAAAAATTTAATTAATTGAAATTCAAGTGATAAAATTTTAGATTATTGAATTTTATTTTATCATAATTTTATTAATTGAAATTTGGTTGATCAAAAATACAATGAATTCAATTAGAATTCGGTTTTTCAAATTATATATGATGTGTTTTTTAAATAAACATTTATCTTTTGTTATATATTATGGAGAAAATTTTGGTAAAATGTATAAAAAAATAAGACCCTCTATAATTTCAAGTGGAATTGGTTTTACATATAATAAACCTTAATTCCACTCAAATTATTACGTACCTAAAATTTCTCATTTCAATACTAAATGTAAAATATGAGGTTACTAGAGTAAATGTTATTATTTAAATAAATTATAATATTTTATTTTTCACAAATATTTTATTTCAAAAGAATTTTCAGCAATATAACATAATAGGGTTAGTCATAGTAGGTTCCTAAAAACAATTTCTAACATAACTATACCCAATCATGTATAGGTACTAGGAACATAATTTTATATTTTTTAGTAAAATATGTTGAGTAGAAAATGAAAAACAAATTTAACATTAATAGTTATTTTTCTTGACAAAATAATGGAGAAAGTTAGACCACTAAAATTTTAATAAAATTATAGGAGGAAAAGTTACTTTTAGAGATAATGCAATGGGTGAAATCATTGGAATTAGTGATATTTATTTTATTTAAAAATATCTTATTTCAAATGTTTTATATTTTTTAGATTGATGAATAACATTATCATAACAATTCAATTATGTGATGAATAATAACTTTTTAAATTCAATAATGATGTATGTATTGTTCAAATTTCAAAATGTAATATCATTTTATCTTCTAATATGACATAAAATGGTTACACACATGACATAAAAGATTTTAGTAATTATAATTTTTCTTTTTTATGTGAAATAGAATACATATCATAGCTATAAAGGTAAGAAAAATGTAACCTCTATACCCTTACTAAAAATTATAGTAAAGTACATTATAGGGATATACTATAACATGTATTTTATTTAACTAGACTTTGTAACCCAATTCAAAATAGAAAGAAACAAAATCAGGATTCTAGACTCCACTATCGAAGCTTTATAGTTAGTTTATGGTGATCTTTTGGACATAAAAAAATGATTAATTGAAGAAAAATATTTTGTATAAGTATTGGTTTATCATATCACTAAATTTACTTCGCTTTACTTTCCTAATCAAAAATCATATTTTTTAAATATTTTAAGGTTTTCATGATTATGTTAAAAATGAGAAAAAAAACTATTTTGTTATTAGTTTCAGTCTTCCTATTGGTGAGTTTGTTAATTCATATTTTAAAACTTTTTGCATTGAAAATGGTATTAATTGTTATTTTTTTCACCAATAATATAGTAGAAAAATGGTTTATTTGAAAGAATAAATATAATTCTTAAAAAAATTTCTCAAACATTGATACATGAGTATTCTGTTGCAAGACATTTTTAGAATGGGGTTTTAAGTATTTATTTTCATAATATAAATATATTTTTACTAATACATTTAATAAAAAAACCTTTATGAGTTTTATACTAGAATAAATTCAAATCATTTTTTCTTCATAAATTTTGGTTGGTAAGTATTCATTTGAAATATAAATGATAATATTCATAAATTTGATTCAATAACTGATGAAATAATTGTTATGAGTTATTCTATAACTAGTATGGCCAATATAGTTTTTAATAGAATAAATAATATTTTTGAAGAAATGTTTTATTTAATGTTTGATGAAATAGCTCCATTGTTTTCTAAAAACCATCATAATCATAAAATACTTATGATATTTTCTAAAGTTCTTTTGTTTCCTTACATGAATATAATCTAAAAACCCCATTTTAAATCCTCCAGAAGTAATTATGTTTCATTTTCAATAACTAAACGCTACTTCAGAAAAATATTTACACCTAAACGATAAATATAATATTACCACTTTAACTAAAAATAAATTGATCTTAAGGAAACATCCTTCTACTTTTATTATTATGGATTTAAGTAAAGTGGTTAAAACTAGTAGTTCCCTAAGAAATCATTTTGAGAATCATGCTTTCCTATTATAATTTGGACCTAAAACAAAAAATGATTCTTTAGGTAATAAATATGGGATAAGGTACAATCAAGAAGAGCTTAATAACTTTGAATAGAACAAAGATTTGAACTTAGTGGAACATCCCATAGATCGACAAGCAATTAGAGTAAAATGAGTTTTTAGAAACAAGTTTAATGAAAAATAAATAATTACTAGAATTAAAGTTGGACTTATTTATAATAGTTTTTTTAAAAATAATTTATAGATTATGGTTAAAATTTTCACCAGTATCTAGATTAGAATATATTGGAATATTATTGTCCTTTGCAACACATCTGAATTTCAATTAATTTCAAATGGATGTAAAAATTCTTTTCCTTATGGATAAGTCCAAGAGGAATTTTATGTTCAAAAACCTTCTAATTTGGAAAATAAAAAATTTTGAACAAAGTATTTTAACATAATAAATAACTCTATGGAATTAATAAATCCCTAAGAGATTCGTATGAATGAATTTTAAGATATTTACTTTAGAATAACTTTATTAAAGTAAGTGTTGATCCAAAAAATTTTATAAATAAAATTCTAAATACACCAATTTTATTTAAATATATGATGATGAAATAATTTTTGGTTCAACTCATAAATTTGATTTAGATAAATTATATGAATTTATGAAAAAATATTTTGAAATTATAATAATGGGAGAACTCAATATTTTAATTTGATTTTATGTTTTTCAAAAAAAACTAGGAAATATTATAACTCAACATAAATATATAAAAGATATAATAAAGATTTTTAGTCTTGAAAATGAATCCAATATTAGTATTCCTATTTCAAATTATATCTTGATGAAATTGGAAAATCTATAAATTAGAAATATTATAGAATTATGATCATAAAATTACTATATATGACTACAAGTTGAGTAGACATAATTTTTCAGTATGTTTATGTGAAATATTTCAAGCTAATCTAAAAGAATCTCATTTGAAAGTGGAAAAACATATTTTAATATACCTTAAAGGTACTTCAAAACATCAATTATTCTATTCTTTAGGAAAGGATTTTGTTTTAAAAAATTTCTCAGATGATGAATTTAGGGGCAATATGTTAGAAATAAATCTACTTCCTGAACATGTCATTACTTAAGAGAATATTTATTCTTCTAGTCCTATAGGAAACAATATTCTATATAACATTACACTACTGAAGTAGAATATGAAGTACATGTAATTTGTTCTACTTCAGTGTTAATGATTCAATACACACTCACGGATTTTTCATTTGTTTTTAATATAAATCTAATTATTTTCTATAATAATAGTCACATTTTATTATCTAGGAAACCAACACATCACTCAAAATATAAGCACATAGATATGAGACACCATTTCCTTAGGGATCACAAACATAAATAAGATATATTTCTTGACATTATCATAATAGGAAATAACCTTTCTAATATTTTTATCAAACTACTTACTTTTAATAGATTTTAATTCATTAAATAGATGTTGGTAATGATCAATTTTAAGGGATATCAAATCCAATTCCTGTTATATTTATCCCTTCATATTAAAAACTAATCTATAAAAAGGGGATAAATTATTTCAAATTTATCTAAATTTGAAATTTATATATTTTTCAAAAACATTGTTAAATTTAAAAACTTTTCTGAATTTAAATAAATTTCTAAATTTCAGAACATTTATAAATTTCAAAACATTTCTTCTTTTCAAATCTATTTGATATTAAAATATTTATAATTCTAAAATCTATCAAATTTTATTTTGTTTCAAACATAACAATTTTTTAAATTTTTGGTTTATCATTAAATAAATGATAATTATTTACATTTATATTTTAAACAACTATTGAACAATACTTAAAAGAGGAAGATCATCTATCACTTATTAAAGATAACTTCCATAAGTTTTAATCTCTTTACGAATATCTTTTTTTTGTTTCCATGTAACTAATATTTAATTTATGGTATATTTTTTATTAAAATTATATAAGTACTTATTTTAATCAAATTTTCTTTTACTTTTCAGAAAGATAAGATTTTCTTTCCTAATAAAAGAAATTCGAAATTAAATTCTTAAGATAATAAATATGACATGTGTTTTTATCCATACATTTCCATAATTGTAAACCAATAATATATTAAGGAAAATTATTTAGATGGTAGAAATATCAAATACATATATAAGGACATTAATGAAAATAATTTTTATCCAAACTAACTTTTAACCTTTTCTTTTCTAATGAAATATTTCTCATTAAAAGAATCTTTCTGAGAAAGATATCGGAATTATATTTCCTTGATATAAAATTATCAGATATTTCTATAGTATTTTATCTACTTATTGGTAATGAAGTTGAAGTCTAAATTATGATAAGGTAGATTTATATAATTTATTATGTGGATATTCTGAATAAGATCAATATGACTATCGAAAAAAAGTGAAGTTAAACCTGAAGTCACTTTAAAAGAATATCTTGTCAGATTGGAAAGCATGGTCAAAATAGAATTGATGTAGACAAACTCAATTACATAATATATATTAAAACGTCTTTTCCTCAATATATGATGAGTTATATAAGTTCTAAATGCATCCAAAAACATTAATCGAGTAAATTTACAAGATGAATTAAATTTATAATTTCTGATTGTATTTATTCTTTTTTTATTTATTTTATATTTATTTTTGAAAAACATGAGGGGGAAATATATATAATTTTTTTAACTTTATTATAAATTTTTAATGGTTGGTTAAATTTTTTTCTATAGGATAGATGGAGAAAAAATTTCTATCATTACTTAACTTGAATATTATAGAGAATGTGATTAAAAATTTATATTCATTATTTAAGGGAGGAATTTTTTTTATCATTTTAAAGGGGAGAAATAGTATAACTTGTAATTATCTATTTATTTAATATATATCTTTCTCTAATGGAGTTTACATGGAAGTATATTCATTATATAACAATTCCTATTTATCTATTATTTCAAAAAAGTAGAAAAATGGAAGAAAAAATTCATATCCTCACGAACATATGAAGATTTTTAAAAAAATAGTTATTCATAATAATTTTAATACGTATTTTTCGGTAGATTGTTAATTCAAAAAATAAATTATTTATTTATTTTATGAATCATAATACACTTCATATTAAATTTAAATTACTTAAGTTACTTTATTTTTTTCTATTTTTTCATAATGAACATTCATTAAGTGATTTACAAAACACCAGAACTCTAACTGATTTTTGAAAATCCAGTGATCTAAGGTTTCAATATCAAATTACATATATCAGATTTATAAATCACTATATTATTATTAAACTAATCCATTTATAGATTAAGAGACTTGTTGATCTCATCTAAAAATGAATAAGTTTATACCAATGTGTTTATAATAGATCCCTATTTTTTCATAATTAAACCATTGGAGTTTATTGAAATGTTGCCTATAAATATAGTTACACCTCTTTCATTATAAGTACACAATGATCTAAGAGAACAAAAAAATCAAATTTTTTCATTTTTATGCTTTTCAAATTATTTTTGTTGAGTGTGCTTCCAATTAGTGTAATTTTGTTTTTGAAATATTTTCATCAAAGAGATATTGTTGTGTGAGGTATACCATATAAACATCCTAGATTTTCTAAGTTAATCATTATGTTCATGATCATTCTTGATTTACGGATTACATGTATAGAAATATAGAGTAAATATAATCATCTGATCAATGTCTTTCGTGCCTAAAAATACATATCTCATGTACATCTACTGTGAAGTTGATCTACTACCGACTGGTATAGTCAAGGGCTTCTAGGAATATGAAGAAAGAACTTAAAATATGTATAAAATTATGTAAACCTTAAGATATATTGAAATTCATAGATACCATAGATCATATCTATAGATTTAAATTTTACTTTGGTATAAAAGTAGGGTTTTAATGAATATACTCTAAGTGGGTATTTTTTATCTATCCAATAATCATCATTTTTGTTATTAACTTCAGTTTCATAGTTTTCAAAATTCAATTTTATATAATTTAGATAGTTTAAACACATGTTTCTTTAAATATTTCATATTTATTTTAAAATAATGGTCATTTAATTTCAATTGTGGAAACAATATTTCAATAAATTATATATTTTGGTTACATTGATCTTTAATATCATCAGTTATTTAAATAAAATAAATCTTTGATCTCATCAATATTTTAAAAAACTAAACTTGAATAATTGAATAAAAAAATTCAATGTTTTTTAAAACTAAAATTCACCCCCCTCTCTTGTATTTCAATATCACATATTCAAGAATATGATGCATTTGAAATTATTTTTCTCATACTATCAAAATATTGGGTTTCGGAGAAGAGGTTATGGGAATTAAAATAATGTGTAAAAACAATGATAAAGATTCAATTTAGGAGTGGCCAAGAATTATTGGAAATTGGCTACCAGCTAGATAATGGGATATACAAATGGTCTAGTGTATAAATAATAGAAACATGGTTCAGTAAATCAAAATTGTCTACTCTGTGAGGATGTTTTGTCTAACCAGTGCTTTCCTATGTTTCTAAAGTAATAATTTTAATTTTAAAGTCTTAATGTACCTAGAAATATATCAATAATTTGAAATAATTTTTTATCCAAATATCAGTCAAATTAAAAATCATATAATCTCATAATATTTGGATTAAATATAATTTTAAGTATAAAAGATAAATTTTTATTTTTATATCCTTTGAAACATGAAATACCTAAAACATTAAGAGATCAATTTTGAAACTTGAATGAACATTTCCAAATAGAGGAATGAAAATATTCCAAAAAATATTTATCTCAATTAAATAAATATAAATAGAATTTAAAAATTCAAGTAATTAATAAACAATGTGATTTTCAATGTAAATTTAACAAAATATTAATACCAATATCCCCATAAATAATAGTAAAACGTTATTTTAAATGTGGTTTAAGAAGTTTGAAATAAAAATATTGATTTAATTAATAAAAATTTAATTTAAAATGATTTTTAATAATTAAATACACTTTAAATATTACCTCATATGTTTCTCGAGCAACCTCTATCTATGTACAACGTATTTCATTAGAAATTTATCTTTGGAAATTTTTCCTACAAAATAACTAAAAATCTATAGATTTTCCACCAAAAATTGGGGTCCGTAAATGTTATCTAATAAAGAATTTTAAACCAAAATTTTCATAAGACATGAATTTCCATGAGAAATGTGAGATTTTATAGAAACAATATTTGAACATATGTGAATATATTTTAGCCTCCCAAAACATGAATTTTTACAATCTCACTCATTAATCAAGTTATCTAATTTTCTAAAAAATTTACAAAATTTAAAATTCGATATACCTTTTAACAAATTAGTACTTTTAATATTCCTTGAAGATGGTTATTGATTAGACTAAAAAATATCATACGTACATTTCCCATGACTTTTGGAATTCTAAATAAAATTTAAATTCTTCCCACCTTGGGTAAATATAGAAATTGATTAACTAATTTATTTAATTTTATTTTACAATTTTTCAATCTTGGGTTTTAATTTTAAAAAACTCTTTTACTTTTATCATTATTTAATTAATTTTTCAATATTCATTTTTAATCCAATAAAAAATTAAATCTTATTTCATTATCTTCATCATCTTTTGAAAGAAAACCACTATAATTTTCATTTTCCTTCTTTAGTTTCTCATTTTCATTGGAAATTTAATATTTTTCAAAAAAAATGATTGTATTTCTTGTTAATATTTTATAATCTTATGGTAATTTCACAAAAAAAAATACTTCTTTTAAATTATCTATATTATACTTGAGATATTCAAAATTTTAATAGATAATAGAATAATAGGACGAATCGGAGTTTACATCATCATAGTCCATTTGGAATTTTGGGATTCCATCAGTTGAGGAAATTTATGAGAGGTAATAATGTCTTTTAGTAAATTTTGACACTTTAAATTCATTTTCTTCATAAATAGTTCAGTCCATTTGAATTTTTCATTCTTGTGTTACTTATAGAAAGTAACAAATTTCATGTGTATTTTTACACTTCGTTGCTCTAATAAATTCATTCCTTACTAACCCACAATGTATAGATTTCATTTCTTTTCCATTAATCTAAATAGAAGTTATATCATCAGGGGTCCATTTTTCTTCTTTTTATTTAGTGGGGGTATAGACATGTGTAACTATTTTACAAACTGGATAATTGAGACTTCTAATAAATGAAAACATTCTAGTTTCTAGTAACTATATTTTTACCCATCAAAGACTAGATCTCTATCCAATGAGTATCCTTCTGGATCACCTTGGGAATCTGATGTAGATACTATCTTTAAATTATGATCCTTGAAACTAGCAAATGTTATGAAATCTTGGTTGGTTCTGATACTAATTGTTGGTCTATGTAAATATGGAAAGAGGGGGTGAATTTCCATTTTAAAAAATTTTATATATTAAATCCAAGCTAGATGAGATTAAAATTATAGAAATGATAATATAAAATTAAAAGAGTTAATGTACAATGAAAATATAAAGTGAAAATACAATTCATGTGAATTTTATAAAGGAGTTGAGTAATAATCCACAAATGGATCCCAAAATTTCCAGCCCTCAATATACTAGGGATTTTTTTAAACTGTTATTTTTAATGGTTTTAGAGAGAAATATAATATGACTTTTTTGAAGTTATATCAATAATACCATTTAAAAATATAGGAACTTTGATTTTTATTACTTTTACCAAGAAACCCAATCTTTATTTATTTTTAGTGGTAATAGATATAAATAAACTATCGTTTTATTATATGTGTATAGAATCCCAATCTACCATAATTTTAAAGGTAGTGTGCACCTACCCCCTAAGATTCAATGGTAGTGGGAACCCAATCTCCCTCACTTAAGTTTGTGACCACCAAACCCCCTCACACACAAAATTAGTGAGCACTAGATAAAAGGAGAAATAAGTGATTTTCTCAATGATGGCACTATGAAGCACACTCTAAATCATCCATAAAGAATACAATAGTAAATAGTGGGAGTAAATGAAATAATAGTATGAGAGAGATTGAGAGTGAAGTAAAGTTGCACAATATAGCTTTAAAATGATCTTTAAGGTATATTTATCTTTATAAGTGCCCTTAAGGTTGTATTTATAGCTTATAATATATTTATATTCATTTTGGAGGTGTGGTTGAAGATTAAAATAGTTATGAAGAGAATTAATATTTTGGGTAATAGACCAATGAATATTTTTTTATAGAAATGATCCATAGGGTAGTCGGTGGTATCTAGATGGAACTATTATTCTGTATAATACCTACTAGCTCACTAGTGAAATCCTACTACCTAGCTTCCAGTTCCATATTTCTTAGGACTTCAAATTATGCCTCCACATGCCTTTGATAATTTTGAAAAAATAAAGAATTAAATTACTAAAAACTATGAAAAATATCTTTTAATGAATTAAACGAAATTAAAACAATAGATTATTTTTGATCTAGTATAACAAAATAAATGTATCAACACACTCACCCTAGATTGTCTATTTGATCAAATATGGAATTTTATGAACCCTAATACATGGAAGGAACCTATAGTATTCTCCACAGGCATCTGAAGGGTCTATTGGGGTTTATCTATTGTAATATCCTAGGATAGGTCAGATATATGATCTTATATTTAGAACCAATGTTGTAGTTGTTGGTGTTCTTGTATAAGTACTTCGTACTAATCCAACATGTATCACCCAAGTATAAATAACATATAGTTCATGCATTTATTCTCCAAGGTCTACTCTCCACTTATTACTAGTTTAGAGTAGAGATCCGCTAATTTATCCTACAGAGGATCCTCTAATAACCCATTTTACAATGGATTTTTAGGGGGAGAATTTACTTTTAAGGAGAGTGAAAATGTAACATGCATCAAAGACCTCCCACTATCATCCCAGAATATACATATCCATTTTCCACCAATATACCCAAAAATCATAATAGTACACTCCATCAACATGAATATATTAATGTTTAAGAAATAAATATAAGTGGACCAATTTGATGGTGAAAATTTCAAGTGGTGGAAAAAGTGGATATTAATGAATCTTTTAATTCTCTAATTGGTGTATGAGCTTTGGACTCTCAAACATCCCACATCTAGAGACAATATACTTTTAATTTCCAACATTAGGAAAAAATGTGAAAATTATGATCTCATGTGTCGAGGGCACATACTTGATGCATTATCCGATGCCCTCTTTGATATATATCAATATCTTCAAACCAAAAAATATATTTGGGGAACATTGTAACAAAATAATATCATTGAGGATGTATAAAGAGATAAGTTCCATTTGAAAGAGTATATTTCATAAAAATGGAAGATAATAGATATATCATTTATAAATTTATAAAATACAATACATCTTACAAACACCTTAAGAAAAACAAGATGAGAAAAAATTATTTCATCATTGTTAAGGCCATCATTAATAAGCCCCTCCATTATTCTAAGGATGGAAAAATTTATCTAAATCATAATAAGGGAGATATTTCCTTCAATGAGTTACTCAACTACCTATAAAATGAGGATGAATATAAAAACTCCTGAGGCAAAAAATGAACCTAGTGATGATAAATCCAAGGTCTTCATAGTATAGGGGGTAGGTCTATCTTGGTATTAAAAGGTGAAATCATTCAAACCATCCTTCAAAAGAAAATGTACAATTTAAGAATAAGAAAGGGGAAAGCTACAATTGTGGAAATTCGAGACACTTCAATTCATATTTTTTTCACAGTGATAATAAATATGAAAACAAAAATTCTAAAGAGAACTTTTTTGATTTGTTATTTTTAGTAAATTTTCTTGAGGATATCACTCCTTCATGGATTGATTCAGGTACTACATTACATATGTGATAAAAAATATCTATTTAAGATTATGGAATATATTAAATATGGTATATCACTCTGCATTGGTAACTATTCAATCATAAACACACAAGGGATGGGAGTGGTTGATCTTGATCTTACCTCAAGGAAGATCATAACCTTAAATTTTGTCATGTGTGTCCCTGAAGTTTATAGGAACATAGTCTCAGGGATCTTGGTAAACACACATGTGTTTTAGATTTTATATGAGGAAGATAACTTTTTTATTTATAATGGTTGGTTTATTATTGGAAATAGTCACTAGTATAATGGATCATTCAAAATAAATAAAAATATTATTTCATCTTAATTGCTATAGCCTTTTAATTTATCTCACAATCATTTAGGCCACATAAACTCTAAGAAAAAACATGAAATTTTATAAAATTAATTATTACCTATCAAAGAAAAATGATAATAAATTTGTAACTTGCATGGAATCTAAAATAGTTAGAAAACCATTTAAAAATATTTAAAGGAGAGGAAACTTGTTAAAATTAATACATACTGAACTGTGTGGTTTTTATTCTACACCCACCATAGGTAATAAAAAAATTTAACATTTATTTATTAGTATTATACATGTTTCCATGTGTATCTTTTACATTCAAAATATGAAGTGATTTATAAATTAAAAATCTATAAAATTTAGGTTGAAAACCAACATGGGATTATAATTAAAATATTCATATCTGACGGGGGAGGAGAATATTACTGTCCTTATTTTTTTGAATACCTAGATATTATATATAAAGGGAAATCACCCTATGCACCTCAAAAAAATAGTGTATCCGAGAGTAATAATAGAACATTAATAAAAATGATTAATTCGATGATGGACATCTCATGTATCTCAAAATGATTTTGTGGGGGATCATTATTAACCTTCTGTGACATCCTAAATAGGGTTCCCATAAAAGGTAATGTTATGAATCTATATGCCCTATGGGATCATATGAAACAAAACCAAATTATTTAAAGGATTGGGGTTGTCCCATAATAATAAGATTTCCTGAACATAAAAGGGAAAAATTTCGAAAAGGAGGTATTTATTGTATAGTTTTTTGATATTAATATAGTTATTAAATCAATATAAACCAACTTTAATTAATCTAGGTTTACCTATTTTTCTGAACAAGTATAAATAGAAGAATCTACCTCAAGTAATAAATCATCTAAAAATATACAACAGTGAAGGTTCATAAAATAAAAATTACTTAGATTCCCTATATATATGGACCTAATTTATATATGTAGTTTCTTGAAGTTATTAATCGTAAAAATATTACAAAAAAATTGTTTTTTATCAATATAGATTCAAATTAATAATTATTCAAAGAATACATGTCATCTTTGGGTGAAGATAATTAGAAGGAATTTATAAATGATGAAATTGAATCCATTTCTATGAAAAATACTTGGATATTAGTTGATCATCCTCATAATTCAAAACCTATAGGATATAAGTGGGTTTCTAGAAGAAAACTAAAACATTGTGGAACCATTGAAATTATAACGCTAGATTCGTCATCAAGGGGTTTACTCAATGTTAAGAAAATTATTGTTTCAAAACCTATTCTCTTATATCATGAACTAGTTTGATTAAAATTCTTCTAATTTTAGATTCCATATATAATTTTTAAATTCACAAAATGTGTGTTAAGGTAAAATTCATAAACAGTGAATTGTATTTTGAAATATATATATATATATGGAACAATAAAGATTTAATAGTACATAGAATAAAATGAAGGTTTATAAATTTTTAAGGTCCCTAAGGGGTTTAAAATAAGATCCAAAAAAACTCATGAGAAATTTAATAAATACATTTATTCAAATAGATTTTTCCCCAAGATGATAAATGGGTTAATTGTAAGTTCCATAATAACCAAGATATTTTTATTTTTTTATATGTTTATGATATTATTATATTTGGAAGGATGTGAGTCACATAAATAAGGTTAAGTATATTTTATCTAGAATAATTTATATGGAATACTTAGGTTAATATATTATTATTTAGAGAATTTAAACTTTTCGAAATAGGAATATTATTATTCTTTATCAATCTCATTATATTGAAATGGTCTTAAATATGTTTGAACAATTGATTTGTTCACCATTTTTTACCCCACATGATTCTAAGAGTAGGATTATACTAAATCCTGCTACAATTATTGCTCAAATGGAATATACAAGGTTTATTAGGTGTCTTGTGTACGACATGTCATACACAAGCCCTGATATAACAAATATTTATGGAAAATTGAGCTGGTATAAAAGTAATTTCTATTAGTCTCAATGGTATTTGGTTAAAAGAGTACTCAAGTATCTAAATGGTATTATAGAATTATGTGTATGCTATAGTGGGTCTCCATATCGTATTTTAAGGTTTTATAACGAAAATTGGATTACTAATATAGAGGATCACTCTTATATGAGTGTTTGGGTTTTTATAATTGTATTTGAATAAATCTCTTATAGATAGAAGATAAAATCATGTATAATGGAAACCACAACGGATTATAATTTTATATCTTTAAAAACTATGGGGGAAACTTTAATGAATTAGATCTCTTTTATAATGTCTCCAACTTTTCCACATTCCCATGTATCCAATTCTTATACACTGTGATAATCAATATGTACTAGAAAGTGGTTATTATAATGCTTACAAGGGTTAATAGAGATACAATATTCTCATATATATATATATATGTGTGTGTGTGTGTTATAAAATTTATACAATATGGTATCATTACTATGGAAGTTTTTAAATAAAATAAACATCTGGTGGATCTACTAGCAAAGGGACTTTCAAGTACATTTACATACAAAAACTCATTAGGTATGGGTTTAGAGTCCTTTTCAAAAATTCACCAATTATGGAACCTAAACATAAAATGTGATAAATTAATAAATATATATATATATATATAAGTATAATGTAGTAAATTGAATCATATGTCTAAATATAACACCAAAACTATATTATATCTAGGGAAATTTGTGTTTTTTTCTCTTAAGGAAAAATAGGGTTAGTTTTAAAAACTCTTAATTAACTAAGAAAAACAATCAAGTATTGAACCATGGGAATTTATTTTTGGTCAATTATGGGCATATATGATTGAGGGAGTTCTATGGATCTTATAAATTTTCAACATAAACATTCATGAAAGGATAAGTGGCATTTGGACATAGTGGTGTCTAAGAGTAGATAAAGAACTAACAATTTTGAACAACCTTTTGTAGGTTGAATCCAGATCATAAATGGGGTTACTTATTCAAGGAATCATACAATTGATTATCTATTTAGATTCGATTTTTCTTTACTATTTAAAGGTTTAAATCTAATTATACCTTTATTAATTCATTTTCTTTCAAATAGAGTATTATTTTTTTTCTTTGAAATATATTTTTAAATATTTTATAATTCCAAGGTATTTTTTCAAAATTTAATTTTTTTAAAATACTTAAATTGTTTTATATTTTATTTTATTTTAAAATGGGAATTATTTTCTGGAAACACAAATTTAAAAATGATTTTCAATGCCCATGTCTATTATTTAGAAGACACATTGGTTCATTTGTAGGTGTGATCTGATCCACTTTTTCAGTGAAGTGTGCTCTGTTGAACTTGATTAAATCTAGAAAATACATGCACTTACATGAAAGGTATAAAATCAATACCAATGGGTATGATTCCGTATCTCAATTGGTTCTACTATGCCTATAAATTGTAGAACCAATGGAATGGGAAAATTAATTCCAACCTTTCCCAATCTCTTTGATCCTTCCTAAAAATTGATATTACCCAAAAAGCCTTTAACAAGATTCAAATGAATTTTGTTGGTGTGCAACAAAAAAATCCTTTTATTACCTTATTATTTCAAAAGTTTCATCAAGATATACTCTACACTTATTACTAGTGTAGAGTAGTGAACCACCATTGTATCCTAGATATGATTCATACTATGGGTTTTGTGGGTGTAAATCTACTTTTAAGGATAGAGAAAAAATAACATGTCTCAACAAGATCCTTTAACTATCATCCATAAAAATATATATCTATTATCCACCAATATCCCAAAAAATATTATCATTCAAGGGGTTTGACTTTTGGGAAGGTTCATGGCTCTGGTACTTATGGTCAGGGGTTCAACTCACATTAGTTTTGTTTTAGCATCTTAATTTCACATCTAATGGTTTATTTTATAACAGGGGTAGTGTGGTTTGGATAGTTTTACTACGTTCATCTCTAAAACATGTATCCAATACCTAGAGTCTTATTATTTCCTTTGATGGGGTAGAAGAACATGGATTATTCATTGGCTGAGTTAGGTTTTTAGTACTATATATATAATTTATATAAATATTAAGATATTTTTATAAATCATATATAAGTTTACTTGTATAATTATATAAATATGAACTTATAAATTATTTATAATATAATTTTATAGAAATTAATTTTTATATAAATAATATTATATTCTTATGTTATTTTTTTAGAGGGTATTAAATATTTAAATGATACAAACTTATCAAGCTTGGATGTAAAAATCATTTTCTTCCAAGAAATTAAAACGAGCATAATGAGAATTTTTTATGGTCAAATTTCTAATGGATCATATTATGATGGTGGATTGACACTTATTAGGTTCCAGGTAGCTGAATGATGGAAAACTAGAAGTTATATAATGTATGATTATATTATGTGGTAGGAAATAATAACAAAGTTACTCTTGATTATATTTAAATGATAAAAACTTGTCAAGTTACTCTTGATTATTCACCTTGGATGTAGTGTGAGAAATGTAAAGGAACGTACATAAGGGTCATTTGTACAATGGATTTGTTGAAAAAAATAAATGAGTGTGGGTCATTAGGGTGTTTTTATAAGGTTCATTTTTTGAGGTATTCATAAGTATACATTATTCTTTAGATGTAAGAGTTAAGTATTTGTAAGACTTTGAAAAAATATAGGGCTCTCCATGGAGAAACAATTAAGTGGAAAATCCTTATGAATATTGTGATGTAGAGACTACCAGATGCACTTATTATGTCCTACTATTTAATAATAGGAATGATAATTTGTTGAAATTTTTCAATGTGTGAATTGTAATCATTCATTTTTTACTCTAATAAAAGAGTTACAGTCCCCCCTATGGATTAGGATGACATTATAAACCACATTGAATTTTTTTCTTGTCCTATTTATTTCTTTAAATGATTATATTTTAATAGTTATTTTATGTCCCCATTCATAATTTTTGTATTATAATGAAATGTTCCTCTATGTTATAGTCTCTATAGCATGGGTTCAAATATTTTTCTTTGTTTCTTCCTAGGAATATTTTGGTGGACAACTTCTTGTAGTTTATCATAAGATATCCATAGAACCAAAAAGTGGAATTACATCCCCATTACAGTGTTACAGGTGATCATAACTTGGAAACGGTATTTCAAAGATAATTTTAGCGACATCATTCAACCCTAAACCTTCTAAAAATAATATCAATATCCACTTTTATATAACTCTATTACATTGATAAAAAGTTAAGGGGAGTTGAAAATATTTACAGGGGTGGAGTTGAATGGGAATAAGGTCTAGGTGGGGAAGTTTTACAAAATTAATTTTGGGTATAGTAAGTTGTGGATAGATTATTGTCTACTAGAAATGAACCTTGAAATTCCATTTATGGGTATTAATCCATAAGTGACAAAAAATAAATAATGGAAGAGGTTTCATAAGAAAGAACTATGGTTGATTCATATTTCATTAGCTCGGAACATGGATTATAATATCCAGGATCTAAATTCCACAATGGGACTTATAAATACCCCCAATGACATGTATGAGAAGACCATTATGGGAAAAAATATTCTTGCTAAGGCAACTGTTCAGTATAGGGCTGTCAATGAGAAATTTAATTATTGATTGTATTAATGACTTCAACATGATATGAAGTCAGTTAGTAAAGGTAAATTTCATAGATCTATAATAGAAACTTTTGTTACTCTTACGACCCCCATAATATTGGGATATGATGGTCACTAATGTAACTCGAGTGGAAATAATGAACTAGTGTTAATGGACATCAGGGATCTAGTTTTGAATTATTAAATTCATTATATAGATAAATAGATATTTTTTGGTAATTCATGGTCTGGAATTAAGGGGGTGATCCATAGTATGTAAGGGTCATAAGAAAATTAGAAAAGAAATAGAGATTCTAAAATAGGAGAAACTCGATAGAAAGTGATCTCGTGTGTTCAAAATCTAGGAAGAAAGGTCGTCTTACTAAATACTAAAATGAGAATAGAGTGAATTCTATAATATATGCTTCCAAAAGAGGGTCCATGAATCATCTATTGGAATATATGATTGGCTTATTCATAAGTTCCACATGTCCACCTGAGTCTTGTGTGATAGACTTTGGAAATTCATTTCAATAAAAAACCATTAGAGGAAATATAATGGGCTACATCTCCAA
Source organism: Viscum album (assembly GCA_963277665.1). Classification (NCBI taxonomy): domain Eukaryota; kingdom Viridiplantae; phylum Streptophyta; class Magnoliopsida; order Santalales; family Viscaceae; genus Viscum; species Viscum album. The sequence goes on along the minus strand of OY728143.1, from coordinate 2,075,132,684 downwards.
AAGATCTAGTCAGGTATATCTAGAAGATGAAATATTTCTCAAAATATTTAGTGTAAGAGACATTTCTATATGGATAAGTACTGTTGGCTTAAGTAATTTTCAAGGAGTGTGTCACGTCTTGGTATTATGGAAGAACATAATTTCTTATGGATAGTTAGAGGACACATGTTTCTATACAAAAATTAGTAGATGGAGAATGGATTATTTTCTATGGAACTGTGGTTTTAGAAAAATGAGTGATAGAAAGGTTTGATGGATTCCAAACAAGTAAATTTCATACTGTTATGGAATTATCATCTACACCACTATAGTGAGAAAGGTATGAACATCCAATATGATAAAGGGATACTAAAGGATAGAATATTGGAGTATGGAACATGTGTTCAGTTCATTATAGTGATGTAGTATAAGTTTTCCTTTTAAATAAAATGAAAGAAACCAAATAACCAAAAGCTATATTTGGATTATATATAAGTATGGGGACCAGCTATGGTTTGTTCACATAGAGGATTACTCAACTATGTAACTTTCAACAATTATGTAATACGGAAATTTTGGTTTTTATTTCTTAAGAACAATTCTAAGTTATCTAGAATCATAATTTGATGCAGATCCATGGTTTAAAAGGAGATTAGTTTCAAGATTAAGTACTTGAGGTCTATTAATGGTGGGGAGTATGGAAACAGGGAGCTCTAGATATTCTACTTGTATAAACATGTACGGTTTGAGAATATTGTACTATATAATATAGAACATGATAAAGATATAGGTGGATGAATTAGAAATTTGTTGAAAAATCAAGGAGTATGATAATTCATATGGTATTGCCCATGGTATTTTGTATATAAATGGTGAATTGTGTGGTATACATATTCAATGGGGGTCTTCTTCTCTATTAGGGAAGGATCTTTCATAAGTTTATTGGCCTATAAGGAAAGTTGATTTCACCCATTCCAAAGCATTCAGTTCACTCACCTAAGCCTATTTTGATTCTAAGGAAAGAGATAAATTGGATTCTATGTCACAAGAATGTTACTTTTTTTATTATGGAAACAAATATTTTAGTTTTTGGATCTGGTAAAAAACTCTCATGTGGTTTTTAGATGACATAATGTCATCATTAATAATGTTATATCAGGGAAGGATCGTAAACATTGTGAGAATACTAATGGGATCAAAGTTTCATTAGATTATGATGTTCAACTAAATAGATAGTTTATAGTAATCAATGTTCTATAGAATTCAATAAACACTTAACTAGCATAAACACCAGACTATCTAGGGTATGTTCTGGAGGGTAGTCAGTATTTCCAAGGCTATAAGTACCAGAGAGGTACCAGACTATAGAATCTCATGAAAATAATCCAGAAGATATAGTTTTAGATGTTCTGATATCTAATAAATCATGGTCATAAGGATGGTTATAAATAACTACCAGTGTTTGGAACTAATTAGAGAGGTGTAGAAGTGATCTACACTACCTGTTTCCAATAGATGATGAAGAGGCAGAGAGACCAATGGAGATGAAAATTTTGAAAGACTCAAATGATTGTTAGTTATCTATGAAGGAAGATATTTATTCTCACTATATTTCCAGAAAATGGGATCTAATGGAATGTCATTTTGGGATGAAGGTCCTTTAAAATGGGTGTATCAGAAAAAAGAAGAATCTAGTGTTTGACATAGGTAAAATTCTCGGATATTATTAAAATACATTTAAAGAAATGGATGTTTTGTATTTCACATATATATCTTCACCTATAGTTAAGCATAGGAATATTTAGATGGTGTTGAGAGTGGTTGTAATGGAAGTACTTCATTGAGAATAATTATACTTAAAGACAACATTCCTTCCAAAGGAATTAGAATAATAAATATATATGGAGTATCCTATTGGTTTTAAGGATCATCATAATCATGATCTTCTATATAGGTGGAAGAATAGACTTTATGGTTTAAAGAAGGCCCCAAGGTATTGGATTGAGAAGTTTAAGGACTTTAGGGTGAATCATAATTTGATCTCGAGTAATGATGAGAATTTTGGTTACTGGAAGGTGTTTGATGATGGGAGTTTCATCATTTTACATTCCTACATTGATGACATATGGATTACACGTTCAATAAAAATGATCAATGAAATTAAGGCTGCGTTGTTTCAATTTTTTTTTAAATTAACAATCTAGTTCCAACCAAATAGATCTTAGGGATACGGATTGTGGGAGACCTATGTTCTGGAACCATGTACCAGGTTCGGTTTGATTACATCAAGAAGGTGGTGGTGTTATTTAGTATGGTCAAGGTGAATCTTTTAACCACATCCCTGGATAGACATTTAAATCTAACCAAAGATATGGAAACCCAAATGAAGTTTAAGGTATAGTATGAAAAAAAATGTTCCCTCTATATTGGTAGTTGGAATCCTAGTGTATGTTATGGGTTGTACTCAAATGAACATTGTTCATGTAGTGGGAGTTATCAATTTGAATCCAAGAAGAGAACATTGGGAGCCTTTGAAGTGGATTCTTCAATACTTAAAAAATTATGAAGTTTTTTTGAATTTATTTGGAATGGATAATCCATTGCAATGGCTTGTAAACTTAGATTTTTGGGGAGATAGAGACACTCAAAAGGGTATTGATGGATAATTTTTCACTTTTATAGGAATGATATTTAGTAGGTTTTCAAAGATTTAACTTGTAGTTTCAATATAAATAATGGAATTGGAGTACTTTTCATTAAAAAATAAAAACCTCTAAATAAAATAATAATAATAATTTCATGTAAATAAACAATAAAATTTATTTTAATTTTCAAAACATTTAAATTTATAATGAAATGATATTTTTAAATTTCGTATACAAAAAATACACATCGTCAAACTGGTCTTCCATAACCTACTCTATTTAGTAAACGGGTTATTGTATTGATAATTAGTTTGCTTATCACTTATATATTTAATTAATCATTAAATATATAAATATATTTTAACAAATATTACAGTTTTTATATAAAATTATTATTAGAACATAAATATTTATTAATTAGATAATAAATTCATATATATATATATATATATCTCTCTTTGTGTGTGAGTGTTAATTTATGAAAAAAAATATAATATTTTAATAAAAAAATATATAAAAATAAATTAAAAATTAAAATAATCATTCCATTTATAATATTACCATGTCAATCACTCTCAACCCTAACCAGACAAATTTATTAATTATGTCATAGGTTTGCGTCATGGTTTTTACCTCTACATGAGTTTAGCACTTATAAAATATATTATCAAAGAAACATAATGTATATATAAATATTTAAAGTATTGAAATGATATCCTAGAATTATAATTTTAAAGAATAAAAATGACATTTAAAATATATATACATATTTTTATATTATAAATCATTAAATAAAGAATTTAAAAAATTAGACATGATATCATACAATATTTGATATGAGTAAAAAATATAAAAACAAATAGAATACATAATAAATATATATAAAAAACAATATATATATATATAGAAACACATCTAAAATTTATAAAAAATGAAAACATGTAACATTTATAAACACTACAACAAAAACACAAAAATATACTTGTAACCGATTGGAATATTCCATTTTTTAAAATATTTAAATTTTTTGATTTTTAATCATTTAAAAATGGAAATCCTTTTTTGTAATATCCCATTGAAAGATAGGTTAGAATGGACATGTCTATTTACAAGATGACATGTATGTTCACTACTAGGTGTAATTTGTTCCACTTATTTAATAGGGTGTGATCCAACCGAAATGATTAAATATAGAAAAAAACACATGTTATTCTATAAAAGTTATGATCCCAATTCCAAGGGGTATGATGAATTATCTGAATGATTGCTTCTAGGAATATAAATTGGAGTCTCCATTAGATGAGAAAATTAATTCAAACCATTCTTAAGAACATTAATACTTCATATAAATTGAGATTCGTCAAAAAGACTTTAATAATCATGTAAAATTAAACTTCCTTCTTTCAGGTATTTCTCATCTCTCTTTTCATTTCCTCCTTCTTTGGGTGAATTTGGAGCCTTCTGATGATAGAGTTAATTTTATATGTAAAATAAACTAATGTCCATAGAATTATGTTTTTTAGAATTAATGGACTCCATAAATAAATTTGAAAAAGTATTTAGAAGATGTCATTTGGGGTTTGGGTATACCTAGGGAATTTTTCTAAATATTTCTATAGAATCTTCTTGCATAGAATTCTCAAATTGTGAACTGGTAACATGATGTGAAAACATTAATGGGTTGATGTTAGTAAATGTAAAAATAATGAAAATTTTACATTCCATGAGACTGGTTCATGTCATAAAAAGGTCGATCAATGTTTTTTTATTCGAGGACACACTTTTTTAAGCATATATTCATTTCATGCATGAATGGCCCGAAGGCATTCAATTTTTATTTAGTTTTGATAATACCCCTTTTAAGGGTTAAAGGGAACCCTAAAATTAAATTTACTATAGGATTTGTTAAAATTATAGGACCCAAATTTCATAAAGGAATATATCCCAGACAATAACTACTTGAAACTTCCCCTCCATTTTTTTCATCATGATCATCTCTCTACCTTTGCATGGTTGTTTTTCTAGATGTCATTTTCAAGGATGCATATGCCTAGAACTGATGGAATTTTCTATAACCTTTCATTATTCCAAATCTGATAGCTCTTATCTAGTGAATATGCCTTCTATGAATGTAACACTCCGAGCTTCCATGATACGCTTCTCATTCAATAATGCAATAGCTTGCATTGTACGCAACTTCGAGTTCTAAAACACCGCGACTAATCAAAGTAGCCGTTATGAATAGTAATAACCACTTTTTAAAATTATAGAAATTTTATATTTTAAAATGGACTTCATTTTTGTATTCTTAATATCGAAATTATCCAAAGTTGAATTTTTTGTAATTTTCTGAGAACTTCCAATTTTTTATGAATAGTGAAAATTACTTAAAAACAACTTTTTTAATCAAAATAATTTATAGTGATAAATTATGATATTTAGTGGTTTTAAAGTATAATTAGAATATATTTTTACCATTTTATCCAAAGGTGGTCATTATAATTAATTTAACATTGAAATTGGACATAAACAATTGTCAATCTTTTGATATAAATTGTTTCTTAAAAACACGCTATTTGTTGTAACAGCGGGAATTAATTATAAAATTAATTAATTCAACTTATATGTTTGGAATTTTTTAAAATAGACATCATTTTTGAATTCGGAATATCAATTATAGCTTAGGGTGAAATTTTGGCCTTGTTCTGAAAAACATCAATTTTTGATGAATAGTGAAACCACTAAGTGGTAGTTAAATAACTAATTTTTCGTTTAAATGAAATATTACCACTTCTGTGATTTGATTTTCAAAAATCCGACATACATGGTTGTCATTAAGAATTAAAATGTGGTTCAATTAGATTAAAATAATTTTTGGTGAATAGTAACTTTTAAGTTCTTAATCGCGATTAGAGGTAATTAGTGTAGTTTATGGTAAAAATAACGTTTTAATAATATGAGATGATCTTGACACTTGTACTACTTCTATTGGATGAGTCATGGCCGACCAAGACAACCCATGGGTCAACTTGGGGACCCCATGTAGCCACTTTGGTTTGAAAATGACATTAATATATATTTATTTAATGTTAAAATTAAATTGACACAAACATGAGTTGTTTTACTAAACCAGTTTTTAATTGGGGTTACACAAGTCCATATTTTGATTATAAATATTCATTAGAAAGATAAAAAGATTTCCTACATCATAGTATTTTGTTTATAATTTTTATACATTAAAAAAATTAAATTATTTATGACATCATGATGATGCAGCGATAACCTCATTATTTAATGATTTAAATAAAATAGAAAGATAATGTAAAATCCAAAGCATACACTTGTCAAAAACCTATTGTATGAGTAGATTTAGAACCCTTATCATCTTATCCTCGAATTATATAAGTGTGGGACCTATAAAATCCGAAACTCATTTTATAATAAAGTGTCTTTTCTTTCCTTTCCAAGAGTGCCCCTCCTCTCCACTTATAAAAGGCCCCCACCTCTCCCACCTCATTTACACTTTCAAGCCATTTGGATCTGCCAAAATCTGCCCAAATACTCTCCCAACTTTCCCCTATTACTCCTAGAAGCCTCACTTTGGGCATAACTCTTCCCAAGGAAGCCTTTGGCTCAAATCAAAAAGAGTTACCCGATTTTGAGGTAATGTCTTCTCTAATGTTGTTTTGTTTTATTTTTCTTCTCCAACCCCCTAAACTCTTTTTATTCATTTCTTTTGCAAAAACACCAGTATCCTCAATATACTAGTATGTTGTTATAATAAGTATTCGAGCTACACTTACACACACCTACATCTAATGGTTAAATAACAGACGGTTTCTGTGGATGGCGAATTTCTGCCTCACGAAACGATGATTGTTCAACACTCATATAACACCTTCAAAGGTGTCCATTAAGATGTCACTATTTTTATATATGATATATAATATGTTTATGTTTTACTTATGCTTCTGTATTTCTCATTTAAGGAATACTTTATGATTTCCATTATGGGTAAAACGTGATAATTTCATTTTAGGAAGTGCGGACTACCGCCCCCTCAAAGTGATTTGAATCGTTAATGTCATATGTGGGATGTATAAAGGATGGAGTAAATGGTATTATACACTATATTATACTGGAATTATATTATAAATTTATATCATTATGATTTCGTTCCATTAAATATGAAATTGAAATGAAAGTAGCGTTCATGCGTACGTACGGCTTACCGTCTCCATGAATGGTGCATTTCATTTCTTACCTCTAAATGTTACGTAATATTATAAATGAATGTATATACTGGATATATAAGATATATATGACATCTAAATCATGAATATAATTCTAGAGATAAGGGATATTCTTCCACATAAACATCTTGTAATTATAAGAAGTTTATTGTTGACTCAAGTACCAAAGATCGACAAAACGACCGTTATTAATTTAAATAATTACATAATGTTCATATCATTGTAATAAGTGATATAATAAGGATAATGAAATTGAAAATGGTTCTTAATAAGGTATATATTAACTCTAGTTTATTATTCAGGAGGTTAAAGAATGGTTGAGTCAAGTCAGACACGAGGTAAGGGAACTTCTTAACCCAATTTCCATTCTTTGGGTTAATCTCCTACTTTCAAATTATGTCATGATACTATTATGTCCTATTTTGTATTTTTAATTTCTTTATGTGTACCTATAGTGAATACACATAATAGATCTATTTTATTTTAAAAATGATCTTTTTAAGGACTTCGTCTCAATCTCCTTTCATTGAGGCATATTTGGTTTTATACACAACTTTCTTTTATACGGTGTATAAACCCCTTTGACTTTTAAGTTTATTCAAAAGGAATCTTTTTATACGAAGCGTTTTACTAAACGAAAAAAAGGGAATGTTTTTCTTTCCGTACTTATACGGCGACAATGACTTCTCCGCCACCGTGACCACTATTTGAGTTTCGGATTCCTCTACAAGCCATACCTTTTTTTTAAAAGAAAAATAAAGACCATGTTTTTACTTTCTTTTATTTTGGTATTGAAAATGTTTTTGAAAGCGTTTTTATCAATGTGTTGTATTGATATCTTGTGATTGAAATGTGGAAATGTTATGTTTCCTTTATGCATGTTTTATGTGATACGATTATGTTTTGGTTTATGATATGTTTAAACCTACTCATATGAGGAATGCATTGGACTTAATAAGTGACGGGTGGAGCCCGCTACAGCTCCTCGATGCATCGGTAGGTCTCATGAGACAACTAGATGTGGAATTGGCTGAGGCCCTTTCCCAATTTGATTTATGGTTTTGGTCGAGGCCTTAATCATTTTAGACGTCTTGGCAGAGCCCTTGACAAAATGTTTCAGAATGTCTGGCATTATACATTCCCTCATTATGAAAGTGGTTATTGATATTGCATGTGATTATTCGACCAGTAGAATATCCATGTGAATAAGTGAATGGAATTATCTCATTTTACTTTTTCCATATTATGTTGATGTTCAAGTTTAAAAGGATTTTGTTTTAGTTATACATTGCCTTAAATTTTTATGTTTATTTATGAAAGCTTCCGCAATATTGTTATCCTTACTGAGCATCTGAGCTCACCCCTTTCAATGTTTTAATATTTTCCAGGATGTGAAGAAGTATTTTATGAATGACCTGCAGCGATTGTCAGAAGAGGATATGAGTGTGGACTATGTATACTTTGTTATTGTAGTTTTTCACTTTATGATGTAATGTAACGTTTACGAATGTATCTAGTGTTTCCAAGGCTACTAAACTAATCGGTCTTTCGAGACTTGATCTTTCGAGATCATTCCAATGTTACGAAGTAATGCACCGACTCCGGGTAGCTGGGGTCGGGGCGTTACAGTTGGTATCAGAGGCAGTTTAGTATTAACCTTGGAAGCTAGATTTAGATAAACTCTGATTAGAGCACATAGCCCGAAGATAGACTTTAAGGATTAGTATAAAAGAACTTCCTAGAATTTTGGTATTGTAGAGATGTTGTGAGTTTTCCAAGCAATACATCCCTGTCTGGATACGAGAAGGTAGAGGCGGCTCTGGCACAGATGTACCTAGGGGTAAAACCTGAAAACACCGCTTTGAGCTAGACTCGAACGGGAACTGGTGCACGACAACGGGCCTTGCTGCACTCTTGGTTACGACACTCCCGGGGGATATGCTTAGGATAATTCTCATTTTCTTTACAAACCACTATGAAGGGTTATGAGTATATACTTCCTCGAAGAAAGCATTTTTATGGTTATGGATTATATCCATAAATAGTTCAATTAGTGTTAAGTGTTTTACAAGTATGGAATTATGTATTTTATTTCATAAACTAATATAGTTTATGCCATTGTTTAGAAATGGCGCCTAGTGGAAGGAATGGAAACCGTATCAATGCACGCACTCCGTGTAGGGATTGCCCTCCTGCTCAAGATAATTATTGTGGAGCTGGAGATACAACTGGTGCTGATCAACTTATTACCATACTGGGACAACTCACTCAGGTTATGAATAATAACCTTACTCGTATGGAGCACCCTGATCCGCAACGTGGAGGATCAATGTTAGACCGCTTCATGAGGCAACAACCACCAACATTTAATGGGGGTACAAATCCGTTAGTAGCTGAGCAATGGATAAACTCCTTAGAGAAAATATTCCACGCCTTGGGGAGTAGAGAAAGGGAGAAGGTTATCATGGCAGTTTACCACCTCACTGGAGATGCCGATCAATGGTGGTCATTGATTCAAAATACAAAGGTTGATGATGACATATCGAATATGTAATGGAGAGAGTTCAAAGATCTTTTCTTATAAAAATACTTTCCTCGTGACCATAGAGCAGATATGGAAAGGCAATTTCTGAGTCTGAAACAAAAGGAGGATGAGAATGTCGCAAAGTATGAGGCCAACTTTACAAGGTTAGCAAGGTATGCTGAAGATTATATACGTAACCCAAGGAGTAAGATTGATCATTTCATTGATGGGTTAAAACCATTTCTCCGTCGAGCTTTAGTATCACAATCCTTCTCATCATACGAAGATATTGTCTCATGTGCTATCAAGACAGAAAAGAAATTCTCTAAGTCTTATGACAACAATGTAAATCAAGATAAGAAGAGAATGGTGGAACAAGAGACAGATAAAGGGAAAAAGGGAAAGAAGGATTTTCCATTATGTGATAATTGTGGGAAGAATCATCCTGGTACTTGCCTAAAAGGAATGGGAGTTTGTTATAAATGTGGAGAAAAAGGTCACCAGGCACGTGATTTCAAGGGAAAGAAAGAGGCTATCAAAGTTGAATGCTATAATTGTAGGGAAATGGGGCATTATACAAATGAATGTCCTAAGAGTCAGGGAAACTTACCTCAGAAAAGGCCAAGGGATCAAGGACAATCTTTTGTTGTTACTACAGTTGAAGAAGAATAACTAATGTATTGGTGCTTTTGGACTCATGGATTATATTCTGGTTATTAGAATAATGTGATATATATATAAGGATTGTACTGCAGTACTTTTTGATTTCAGTAAGGTTTTAATATGATTAAGGTAATTATATTTTTAGTATGTGACAATAAGAGAAACTTTACTTTGTTTGGGGAATCTGATAAATTGATTTTGGAATTAAGAGACCTTTTAGAGAAATTCTGGACAAAGGTATTTTGGATAACTATAAAGGTTGGAGTGGATTAAGTTGATCTTTGGATAGTATTGTTTAAGGTTAAAAAATTTATGAAGATTATTTTTGGAATATTATGATACTATAGTTTTAGGAAAAGTACAACCTGCAGGGTGGGGCATAACCCGTCACGTCGGACAAAGCTGCAAGAATCGAACCCACAATCATAGTGAGATAGGCCTTTATTTCCTACCACTAGCCTACAGGAAGTCCCTGGTTATTACAAAATAATTTTACTAATCTAAATGGTATGTGTTAACATTTGGAACCTTATACAATTAGGATAAATAGAATATTTTTGAGTTCCGTTACCATTTGGAGTAAAAGTTTGGTTTGTGGTAAAAATTTATTAACGAATGAAAGTATACATAACAAGTATGTATATTCCCTTACGTTCTTAGTAAATCTCCTAAAAAAATCCTCAACATTATAAAAGGTAACTTAAAACAAAAATGTTGTCGGTTAACTTTTCCAACTAGGGATTCAATGACCGTTTAACCAATCACAAGTTTGTGATTTTCTTGTAGTTAAACTTTCTCCTAATCCTGTTTTCTATAACTCTCCATCAGACCTTGATGGTTTGTTTCTCCTCCATATCCATATTTTCATAGAATCCTAGAATGGGATATATCGGGTGACCTTTATACTTATCTTGCTTTCTTTTAATGTTATATATTTATTAACCTTATTTCTGATGTGGGTTTTCCTCAAAGGTATTTTCTCTTTTCAACCTTTTATATTCAAAGAAAAATTTCAAATTGCGAGGATGCAATTTATTGAAGGAGGGGAGAATGTAACACCCCGAGCTTCCACGATACGCTTCTCATTCAATAATGCAATAGCTTGCATTGTACGCAACTTCGAGTTCTAAAACACCGCGACTAATCAAAGTATCCGTTATGAATAGTAATAACCACTTTTTAAAAATATAGAAATTTTATATTTTAAAATGGACTTCATTTTTGTATTCTTAATATCGAAATTATCCAAAGTTGAATTTTTTGTAATTTTCTGAGAACTTCCAATTTTTTATGAATAGTGAAAATTACTTAAAAAAAACTTTTTTAATCAAAATAATTTATAGTGATAAATTATGCTATTTAGTGGTTTTAAAGTATAATTAGAATATATTTTTACCATTTTATCCAAAGGTGGTCATTATAATTAATTTAACATTGAAATTGGACATAAACAATTGCCAATCTTTTGATATAAATTGTTTCTTAAAAACACGCTATTTGTTGTAACAGTGGGAATTAATTATAAAATTAATTAATTCAACTTATATGTTTGGAATTTTTTAAAATAGAAATCATTTTTGAATTCGGAATATCAATTATAGCTTAGGGTGAAATTTTGGCCTTGTTCTGAAAAACATCAATTTTTGATGAATAGTAAAACCACTAAGTGGTAGTTAAATAACTGATTTTTCGTTTAAATGAAATATTACCACTTCTGTGATTTGATTTTCAAAAATCCGACATACATGGTTGTCATTAAGAAGTAAAATGTGGTTCAATTAGATTAAAATAATTTTTGGTGAATAGTAACTTTTAAGTTCTTAATCGCGATTAGAGGTAATTAGTGTAATTTATGGTAAAAATAACGTTTTAATAATATGAGATGAGCTTGACACTTGTACTACTTCTATTGGATGAGTCATGGCCGACCAAGACAACCCATGGGTCAACTTGGGGACCCCATGTAGCCACTTTGGTTGTAAAATGACATTAATATATATTTATTTAATGTTAAAATTAAATTGACACAAACATGAGTTGTTTTACTAAAATAGTTTTTAATTGGGGTTACAAAAGTCCATATTTTGATTATAAATATTCATTAGAAAGCTAAAAATATTTCCTAAATCATAGTATTTTGTTTATAATTTTTAGACATTAAATAAATTAAATTATTTATGACATCATGATGATGCAGCGATGACCTCATTATTTAACAATTTAAATAAAATGGAAAGATAATGTAAAATCCAAAGCGTACACTTGTCAAAAACCTATTGTATGAGTATATTTCGAACCCTTAGCATCTTATCCTCGAATTATATAAGTGTGGGACCTATAAAATCCGAAACTCATTTTATAATAAAGTGTCTTTTCTTTACTTTCCAAGAGTGCCCCTCCTCTCCACTTATAAAAGGCCCCCACCTCTCCCACCTCATTTACACTTTCAAGCCATTTGGATCTGAAAATATCTTCCCAAATACTCTCCCAACTTTCCCCTCTTACTCCTAGAAGCCTCACTTTGTGCATAACTCTTCCCAAGGAAGCCTTTGTCTCAAATCAAAAAGAGTTACCCGATTTTGAGGTAATGTCTTCTCTAATGTTGTTTTGTTTTATTTTTCTTCTCCAACCCCCTAAAATCTTTTTATTCATTTCTTTTGCAACAACACAAGTATCCTCAATATACTAGGATGTTTTTATAAGAATTATTCGAGATACACTTACACACACCTACATCTAATGGTTAAATAACATACGGTTTCTGTGGATGGCGAATTTCTGCCTCACGAAACGATGATTGTTCAACACTCATATAACACCTTCAAATGTGGCCATTAAGATGTCACTATTTTTATATATGATATATAATATGTTTATGTTTTACTTATGCTTCTGTATTTCTCATTTATGGAATACTTTATGATTTCCATTATGGGTAAAACGCGATAATTTCATTTTAGGAAGTGCGGACTACCGCCCCCTCAAAGTGATTTGAATCGTTAATGCCATATGTGGGATGTATAAAGGATGGAGTAAATGGTATTATACACTATATTATACTGGAATTATATTATAAATTTATATCATTATGATTTCATTCCATTAAATATGAAATTGAAATGAAAGTAGTGTTCATGCGTACGTACGGCTTACCGTCTCCATGAACGGTGCATTTCATTTCTTACCTCTAAATGTTACGTAATATTATAAATGAATGTATATACTGGATATATAAGATATATATGACATCTAAATCATGAATATAATTCTGGATATAAGGGATATTCTTCCACATAAACAACTTGTAATTATAAGAAGTTTATTGTTGACTCAAGTACCAAAGATCGACAAAACGACCGTTATTAACTTAAATAATTACATAATGTTCATATCATTGTAATAAGTGATATAATAAGGATAATGAAATTTAAAATGGTTCTTAATAAGGTATATATTAACTCTAGTTTATTATTCAGGAGGTTAAAGAACGGTTGAGTCAAGTCAGACACGAGGTAAGGGAACTTCTTAACCCAATTTCCATTCTTTGGGTTAATCTCCTACTTTCAAATTATGTCATGATATTATTATGTCCTATTTTGTATTTTTACTTTCTTTATGTGTACCTATAGTGAATACACATAATAGATCTATTTTATTTTAAAAATTATCTTTTTAAGGACTTCGTCTCAATCTCCTTTCATTGAGGCATATTTGGTTTTATACACAACTTTCTTTTATACGGTGTATAAACCCCTTTAACTTTTAAGTTTATTCAAAAGGAATCTTTTTATACGAAGCGTTTTACTAAACGAAAAAAAGGGAATTTTTTTCTTTCCGTACTTATGCGGCGACAATGACTTCTCCGCCGCCGTGACCACTATTTTAGTTTCGGATTCCTCTACAAGCCATACCTTTTTTTAAAAGAAAAATAAATACCATGTTTTAACTTTCTTTTATTTTGGTATTGAAAATGGTTTTGAAAGAATTTTTATCAATGTGTTGTATTGATATCTTGTGATTGAAATGTGGAAATTTTATGTTTCCTTTATGCATGTTTTATGTGATACGATTATGTTATGGTTTATGATATGTTTAAACCTATTCATATGAGGAATGCATTGGACTTAATAAGTGACGGGTGGAGCCCGCTACAGCTCCTCGATGCATCGGTAGGTCTCATGAGACAACTAGATGTGGAATTGGCTGAGGCCCTTTCCCAATTTGATTTATGGTTTTGGGCGAGGCCTTAATCATTTTAGACATCTTGGAAGAGGCCTTGACAAAATGTTTCAGAATGTCTGGCATTATACATTCCATCATTATGAAAGTGGTTATTGATATTGCATGTGATTATTCGACCAGTAGAATATCCATGTGAATAAGTGAATGGAATTATCTCATTTTACTTTTTCCATATTATGTTGATGTTCAAGTTTAAAAGGATTTTGTTTTAGTTATACATTGCCTTAAATTTTTATGTTTATTTATGAAAGCTTACGCAATATTGTTATCCTTACTGAGCATCTGAGCTCACCCCTTTCAATGTTTTAATATTTTCCAGGATGTGAAGAAGTATTTTATGAATGACCTGCAGGGATTGTCAGAAGAGGATGTGAGTTTGGACTATGGATACTTTGTTATTGTAGTTTTTCACTTTATGATGTAATGTAACGTTTACGAATGTATCTAGTGTTTCCAAGGCTACTAAATTAATCGGTCTTTCGAGACTTGATCTTTCGAGATCATTCCAATGTTACGAAGTAATGCACCGACTCCGGGTAGCTGGGGTCGGGGCGTTACACTGAATCCTTCTATAGAGCTTTCTCCTTGTATAATTTTTCTAATTTTCATCTTCACATTAGTTGACCCGAAGTCCTTGAAGTGGAATGAAGGGCTTGAGGTTACCTAAAGGCCTTAAGGTGGGCCAAAATCCCTACTAACCTGAAGTATCAGGTGGCCCAAAGGCCATAAGGACTCCAGGACCAAACCGGTGGCTTGGAGATGAATATTTTTAGTTGTTATAGTGTTGAACAGTACCTACAATAGTACTACTATAGTAACCCAAAAATATTTTTTCTCCCGGAATCGATCATGGGTCTTGTGTATTCACTTGAAGAGTCCTCACCAAGTGGGATGAGTCTCACATGAATATAATAATTTCAGGGATTTCGCATCATGAACTCAAGATTCACATCATTAAATGTACATGTATTATTGTTTTTTATATTCCCAACATCTGATTCATTTTCATTAAATGTGCAATTTCCTCTCTTGAATCCTTTGAGGTCTCCTAATATATTTTGGGGATCCTCACTCCTTTAGGATCATTTTTTCGGAAATTAATCTTATTTTTCATTACATTGAATCTCTCCATGAAATTTACCTTTCTTTTTATTTATGTTAGTTTGTCACAATAGCACTATTGTGCTACATTATTAGATCAATTGGTCTTGTGGTGATGATTCTCTTGATCCTTTTTAGATATTTTGTGTGATCTTCATCTAAAGGCTGAAATATGTATTGGTTTTTATATGGTTTTCGAGTTACTTGAGGTCTATGTTTTATTATCTTCTCCACTGACCATTTTTCTTATTGAATTGATTTTGATATGTATATATTGATTCTAGGGTCTCCAATATTATCTTTTCATTTTTCTATGTTAGTAGATCCTATTGTGGGATTGTGTGACCTGAGTTTGAGGTAGGTGATTTTATCTTTAGCCTGTGTTGGATGAACCTTGAATTCTCTTATTTTTTATAAACTATTTTATAAATTAATTTTCATTATTTAATGAATTTATTGTGTGGAAATGGGTTTTATGAAAAAAAATCCTTTTTTTGGTAAAAGGAAACATATTTTTAAAGCATTGCCAAATATATTTAAGAAATGGTTTCCAAATAATGCTTTTGATGAAATGTTTTGGAAAACATAGCACATGGGAAACCTTGGGTACGTAGGTGGAATGTGTAGTAATAGGCCTCATCCATTGATATTATCGAGGGGTTCACTCATGGGGTGTTCCTATTCTCCCTAGTCCTGTTGTTCTAGGGACTTGTTATACTATTGGTAGGTTCACTTTTTTCAGTGTTCCTCTTCACTCTATATTTGATGAATATATCTAGAGACTTGATGTGCATGATTGCCTATATTGTATTTATGAGTGCTCTATATAGCCTAACCAGTAGTGATCCTTGGTTTGATTTACATATGGTTGATTTTATAGTTCTTTGAATTTGACATGATATGTCTTCCATGTTTTGACAACTTTGATATATGTGATATGCTTTGAAAAACAATAACTTGGATTATTTGGAAATGTGGAAAAAATGGGATTTATATACCATGATTTTGGATATAAAAATTTTTTAACTAAATATCATGCCCCATTTTCATTAATGATTGGATGTGTTTGGATTTTTTTACAGAGTCTTATTATGGAACACTTGTATCAGATCCTATTTAGATTGTTTAGATCACACCCCGCGCACTCTTTCGGCGGTGAATAGACCTTGTTATTTCATTTGATGTAGGGAAAGGCAAGGCACCACAGTGAGGTGACACAGTTAGTGTATGTTATTTATGGGTAGATAGTGGTGAAATTATAGGAGTTTTAGCATTTAATCACATAGAGTAGTTGTTTTAGTTTTAGGTTTCATTTTTTATTGGAATTGTACATTGGATATTGTTTAGCTACTTTTTAGTTGTATCACTTCTGATGTTACTATTTTTCTAAGACATATATTTCTTGTTTTAATTCTATATTGATTCTTCAAGAAATTTATGTATATTTATGTCTTGTTGTTAGCTTTAGGTTGGTAAAAATCATTCCCTCTGGTTGTTGTTGTTACTCAGATTCTATTTACCATCCCATAGGGCTTGGTAACTTCATTCGGGTGTGTGAGAGGTTAGGTTAGGTACCATTTTGTGACGATATCTGGGTCGATTATTCATATTTTCATATCAAATCGTGGTTGTGATTAGTTTTGGAAAGTTGGTAGACTATATATAGGATTTTCAGTACCTTAGAGGTAGGTTTTGAGGAGTTCTTGGGTAGATCTTACCATGACGAGACTCAAGTTTCCATTGGATGTTGGGATGTATGTGTCTTGTTTTGATTTTCTGATCATACTCCTAGTTTTTTCTTATGGTTTTATAGTTTGAACTAAAATTTTCCTATTATTTGTCCATTTATTTTATTTCAGTTCATAGAGGTATACCTCCAAGACATCTTCCAAGGGGTCCTCAGTAGGGTGTATGGGATTCTCCTTAAGGGAATCCACCTCTTGATTAGAATCTTATTGTGGTTATCATGTAGGAAGTTCTTATTGTAGAAAAGAATGTACCACAATCCCAGAAAGTATTTGTTGATGTATAGTCAAGAGATGGAGGAGAAATGGATCAATCGTGAGTGTTACTATGTGAGAATTTGTCATCCTTTAAGGGTATGGGTGATCCAAAAGAGACATAGGATTTGAAGGTAAAGATTGATTAAATCTTTGACTTCTTGGATACACTTGGGAATATCACGATAAAACGTGAAACATTTAGACTCGATTGTCCCAAAAAGACATTGTGGGATTCCATCTATATAATTTCTATCAGCCTATGTCTAAACCCCATTACGGTCAAGGGTAATCATCTCAGATGTATATTTTGTTGTATTCAGATGATTAATTTTCTATAGGGCTCTATCCATAGGCCTCATGAGTGAATCACCTTCATGTTAAGGGTGAGTTCCAATGGAGTTAGATATGGCCCTAGTGATAGAAAGAGGTACCATATTTATTTCATCTTAAATATAGATTTCTTTATTTGATACAGTTTCATCACCCTCATTTATATCTACCGGTTTTGTGGATATGATTAAACTTCCAACATAACATATTCCTTTATTATGGTGTTAGAAAAACCACTTATAAAGAGAAAAATGAGAAGGGGTTTCAGTGTCTTTAATGTTATCTATTGATAGATTATACATATTCTAGTATTTTCATGGTCTCAATCTAGATTTATTCAACATCATCATAAGGATGTATCAGTATATTGCTCATCATTCTGAAGTTTATTATTATCATCAGCATGTCTCGCTCCTTACAGCCAATGGGAGCTCTCGAGTGTTTTAGAGAGAGTGGGATCTAAGGTCTATTCATGCAGGAATGTCCTACCCAAAACTTAGGTGTCTGTTATTTGATGGTGTAGTTGAGCTTTACGGCATTTCTTTTATCGGTAATCGTCCATTTTTTGGGATTTTCTTAATGTTTTATTAAATGGTTTCTCTATCCTTTTTCTAGAGAGGAATTTAAAGATTATGATTGATCTGGTTTTATATAATAATGAAATATCGACAACATATTATCTTATGGAATCATCAAAGATTAAAGATATAAATAATTAGTTGTTTAATATGATGATAAAAGGTTTTTTCCCCTTGTGTTTTAGCTTAAGAATCCCCAATTCCCTTTTCCAAGATGGATGATGGTTCACATTGATTTTATATAGACTATCAGAATATGAAAATTGTAACAATCAATAATAATTATCCTTTTATCCATGTGGATGATTTCAACAACTTTTTCATTAGTGGAAATTATGTTTTTAAAGATCAATCTTCAATGGGTTTATCATAAGATCAGGGTTCAGGAGTCTGATATCCTGAAGATGGATTTTAGGACCATGTATAGATACTATGAATATTTTGTAATTCCATTTGGTCTCACTAACACTCTAGAATTTTGTATGGCCTTGATGAATATAATATTCCATGATTATCTCAATAGTTATTTGGTATTGTTCATGGATGATATTTTTGTTTATTCAAGATCCATGTGAGAGAAATATCTCAATTGGGGTTTGGTTCTAGAAATACTAAGGAGTCACTATTTGTTAAGGATATCTTGATTATGGTGGAACATTTGACTATTGTTGCAAGGAAAGGTTTGAAATTAATATTATAATAAAATTGTGAGTTTTATTTTGATGAACTAAAATGACTTCTAACATCAAGTCTAATTTTGATCTTTCAAAATCCCATTAGGAGGTATTTGGTTTTATGTAATTCTTTTGGTGGTCTTTTAGGTTGCATGAATATGTTGGATGATCGTGTGGTGGATTATGGCTCTCTCTAGGTTTTACCACATGATAATAATTAACCCACTCATAATTTGGATCCTTCCATAGTTATTTATGGACTTAAATATTGGTGGAACTATCTTTTGGGGGATAGGTTCACAATTTTTCTACCCATAAGAGACTAATATATATCTTTTCTCAGAAATACATGAATATCAGACCAAGGAGGTGCGTGGAATACCTTCATTCATTTGACTTCAATATCACCTACACCCCATCCAATGTGAATTTTTTTATAGACACTCTCACTAAGAAAGAACCATCACATGCTATTTTGTAATCGAAGGAGGAGTGGAACCTTATAAGGATCTTCGGTGAGTTTCACTTGGATTCTTAGGATGATGGTTCGGTTATGGTTCGGACTAGTGTCTTGATATCATTATCTCTCTTTGAGTCTATTCTATAGGATCATAAGTAGGGTGACTAAGTTAGGGGATTTTCAGAATCCTTATATGGTGGGGAGACCGTTTCTTGTTGGACTCTCTCTTCAGATGGTATTCTCCATTTTGGGCATTGGTTTTTCATGCCATCTTAATTGAGGACAAAATTTATTTTACTATCATAGTTCTATGTGCATTTATCTTTCAAGAAATATGAATATGTATTAATAAATGAGAAGGAAATTTTTGTGGCTAGGTATGAAGCGTGACATTGCAAACTATATTTCCCCTTGTTGCACCAGTCAACAGTTAATGGCAGTGCATCTGAAATTTTATGGTTTTTTCCAAACTCTTCTAGTTCTTGTTTTGGAATGGGATGAGGTTTCCTGGAGTTTTTTATTAGATTACCATAGACTCTCTAAGGGAGTAAATCTATTTTGGTTTTGATTGATCAGTTGAAAAATTCATCTCACTTCATTCCAATCAGGTACACTACCAAAGTTCAAGACCATGGTATATTGTATATACAAGGTGTTTTTCAGTTACATGGTGTTCCCTCTATGATTATTCTGCATAGGGATCCTAGGTTTACCTTTGGGTTAAGTAATATTCTCTATGAGGTGATAGGGACTTAGCTCAAGTTGAGTACATATTTCCCTCAAAAGACAAGTGGTCATACAAAGCATGTTATTTAAATCCTAGAGGATAAGCTTTTCTACTTCATCTTAGATTTTGGTGGATCATAGGATAGACATCTTGGACTGGATTATTTTTTTATAACCACAGTTATCATTTATTTTTCAGAATGGCTCCCTCTAATAATTTTTATGGTTTCACATGTATGTCAACTATTTTTTGGGTTGAGGTGGGGGAGGCCTCTTTGATTTTATCAAACCTCTTTCAGGAGACATCGGTGAGGATTCATGATATATTTCAAGATCTAGATATAGCTTAGATTCTGTATAAATAATATTCATTTCAGTTTTGTTATAAATTTGACTTTTTAATTAGTGACTGGTTTTTTTAAAGAGTTTCTCCTCAGTTGGGTCATCATTTTCTTGTAAAAAATGATTTTTAGATCTGAGATATATTGGACAATTTGAGGTTATTAATAATATTTTATAGGTTTCATATCGGTTGTAATTTCTTGTTCAGTTGATGGATATTCATGATTTTTTTTCTACATATCTCACCTCAGGAAGTACCATCTTGGCCCCTATTATATTTTATGTTTAGAAGAAATCGAGTTGGATCTAGAAATTTTTTTTTGTACAGAAACTAATATAGATCATTGAATATCATGTGAAAGTCTTGCATGGGAAGTCAATTATGTTGGTCATAGTATTACAGTGACATAAATCAGATTCTCATGAGACATAGGAAGATGAGTTTGGAGGAGGGAGTAGTGGACTCACCTTTTTCTGGACACCATTCTTCCACATGACTTCCTGAGGACAGAAATTCTTATGTTTGGGATTTTGTAACATGTTGTTACCTTATTTTAGGTATTTCCCATCTCTATTTTCATTTCAGTCCTAGTTTGGTTGTGTTTGTGCCTTAAAATGATGGAAATCATTTTACAGGGGAAATGAACTAAAATTAGAGGATGTATGTTTTTTGGAATTAATGGATTCTGGTATTGAAAAATTATCATGAGGATGTCTATTGGGGCTCAAGTTTACCAAGGGGATTTTTATAAATATTTCTACAGAATATCCCTTCAAGTAATTTTCATATATTGAACTAGTTATAATACATGAAACCTTTTTTTGGTTAATTTTGTTATCTAGTACAAATCATTAATAGTTTATACGTATTGAAACTGATTCACATCATGAAAAGATCAATCGGTGTTTTTTAATCAAGGAAAATAATTTTTATAAATATATATAGTTTTTGGATTTCATATCATGAACTCGTGATTCAAGTGATGGATTGTGAATGGATAGTAGGTTTATTATGTGATGCATGTCTTATTATTTTTTATTCATCATGATGAAACTTCTATAGAAACCCTAGAGATATCCTAGGATATTTTGGGGATATCTTATCCATCCATATCACTTCATTTATTGGTTTATCATTATTGTGGTTTCACAACATCTCTCTATGTAAGTGACCTTTCTCTTCTTCAGTTACATTGGTTTCAACATCACTGTTTCACTATATTTTTAGATATGATGGTATTATGGTGATGATTCTCTTGATTCTTTCAGGATCCGTTAGGTGATATTCATATGAAGGATGGCATTTTTGTGGCAAATTGTGCAAGTTAATTGAGGTATGTGTTGTTTTATCTTCTCTACCAACCATTTTTCTTGTTGAATTGATTCTGAGATGTAAGTATTGATTCCATGGACTTTGATTTCTTATTTGTGTAATTTCGTGTTGGTGGATCATATTGCAGGCTTGTCCGGAAAAAGTTTGGGGTAGGTGGTTTTGTCTCTAACCGGTTTTGGATGAACCTTGAATTTTGTTGTTTTTATAAAATATTTTATAAATGAATTGGCATTATTTGTTAATTTTTGTGTGTGGAAATGAGTTTTTTTTTAAAATATGGTTTCCCCTTATTTTGGAAAAAGTTATAAGTATTTTAAAATAATTATAAATTTTTTTATGAAATGGTTTTCAAAGCATGGTTTTGAGGAAATGGTTTGAAAAATATAGAACATGGGAATCTTTGGGTACTTAAGTGGAAGGTGTAGTAATAGGCCTTGTCCGTTAATACTGTTATGGGGTTCACTCATTGGGTGTTCTTCTATTCCCTATGCATGTTGTTCTAAGGACTTGTTAGATATGTTTGGAGGTTTACTTGATGGGGTTTTCCACTTTTATTTATATTCAATAAATATATCTAGATACCTTATGGGAACGATTTTCTATGTTAGAGGTATGATTGTTCTAGGTAGCTAGACCAATAGTGACCCTTGGTGTGATTTAACTTTGATTTGATTTGTGATTCCTTGATTTTGATATTATATGTGATACATTATTTTATTTTATTGATATATTTGATATTCATTGAAACGATTTTTCCTAGATTATTTGAAAATTAAAAAAAATGGAATTTATTATCATGGATTCTTGGATTAAAAACTATTAAATTGGTTATAATTCATTATTTTCATTAAATATTGATCATTTTTTGATTATTTTATAGAGACTTATGATGGAACACCTGGTTTGGATCCTAATGAGACTATTCCATTCACACCATGCACACCCCATCGACGGTGCATAGACCTTGTTATGTATTTTGATGCATAGAGAGACAAGGAACCGTAGTGAGGGAGGGAGGTTTCTATCAACTATGTTTGAGTATATAGTGGAGATATTGTGGTAGTTTTCCAAGGCTATCACATGGTTTAGTTCTTTCAGTTTTTGTTGTCCCTTGTTGTTGAACTCTTACCATAAATATTATTTTTCTAATTTGGTGTTGTATAGATTCTACTATTTTCTTTTTGTAGTGACATATATTTCTAGTTTTAATCTTCCATTTTTTGTTCCTACAATGTATATATATATATATATGTATATATCTCATGTTGTACGATTCGGGTTTGGATAAGTCATTCCCTCTAGTTTCTGTTTATAGTCGAATGTCAGTTGCCTTCCCGTGGGGATCAGTAATGCCATTTGGTACATGAAAGGTCGGGTCGGGTACCAATTTATGAGGGTATATGGGTAAAGTTATCTATTTTAGTATTAGATAATGGTTGTTCTCAATTTTCCGAATATGGTAGATTATACATAAAATTTTCAAGACTTGATAGGTAAGATGGGGTGAGTTCCTGACCAGCTCATTTCGTGATGAGACTGAAGTTACCATGTGATTTTGGAATATATGTATCTTTATTTGAGTTCTTAATCTTAATATCTATTTTTTCTTATGGTTTTCTAGTTTGAACTGAGATTACCCTATTTTTTGATCATTTATTCTATTTCAGTGTGCATTTTTATTCCTCTGAGACATCTTCCATAGGTTCCTCAAGAGGGTGGAGTAGATTCTCCTCAAGCGAATTCACCTCTAATTCATAATCTTATCATGGCTGTCATGTGGTAGTTCATGTTGTAGACTGAAATGTACCAAACATCTAGAATGTATTTGTTGAAATATATCCAGAAGCTGAAGTAGAAATGAATTTATCACAAGAGTTATTATGCTAGAATATACCATCCTTCAAGGGTATGAGTGATCCCTAAGAGGTTAATAACTAGATAAAAATATTGATCAGATATTTTAATTCTTGGATACACCTAGTAATATCAAAGTAAACTGTATTGTGTTCAGACTCGAGGATCCTAGAAATCGATGGTGGGATTCTATGGTACAAAAGATATACACATGGGCTTAGACTATAATGGTTTCAAGAACCACTTATTTAATCATTTATTTTTGGATTCCCTAATGATATAAATGTCTCTGGAGTTCTTCTTCTTACCTCACAGAGAGAGTCCAGTATCGACATACACCAAACTGTTCGCATGGAAGTTTTTTTTCTCTGAATGTAGTAAAGAATGACCAGTTGGAGGATTAGAAGTACTTTCAAGGTTTTTTATTGGATATTAGTTTTCATTTATTTATATTTAATCTTTCTAACTTGGCATATATATTATATAGTGGAAATATGGAAGAGATGGATATGGAAGGAAATGTTAGTTATTTAAGTCCTTCTCATCCACCCAGTGGCTTCTTAAATGGTGTTTAGGGGAGTAAGAGGAAGGGGAATGATAATCACAGGAGTGGTGGGGTGGTTCTCAGTAGTGGGAATCTACTACACCTTCAATTACATCTAGTAGTGTGCCTAGGAATTTCTATCAAGGTGGAAAGTTTGGGCTCACCCATGATTCATGTTCCACACCTTTGAAAATTTTTAACCATTGTAGACACTACAGGCATCTACGTTGTCTCTCTCAGAATATTAATCTGCTTCATTATTTTTAAGGATCGTCAACTCCAAATTCTACTATGGTGTAGTCATGTGATTCAAACTCTAAAGGGATCTAGCAATCTTCCTTAAGAGTGAAGCACCCTTATGTATTGAATGATTTTTTAAAAGAGGTAGATTTGAGTCCAGTGATAGTAAGAGGTTCTATATTTATTTCATCTTTAGTAGTAACTACTTTATTTGATACAGGTCCCTCCCACTCATTTAAATCTTTTCATTTTTTGGATCTTCTTAAACTTTAAATGTAACTCATGTCATTTATTATAGATTTAGCGACACCACTTGGAAAGAAAAAAGAAAATGGTTTCAGTTTCTTTCTTGTTCACTATCGATAACCTATGCAGAGTTAGCATGGGATTTCCTTTTTCATGATCAAGATCTATTTAATGTCATCATGAGGATGGTTTTTCATATATATCATAAGTTTTAGGTTGATTTTTATCATTGGTGTGTCTCATTCCTTGAATCATATGGGATCATTCAGGTGTTTTAGAGAGAGTGGGATTCGAGGTATGGTCATGAAATACCTTCCCACCCAGAGCGTAGAAGTTTTTTATCTTCTATTGAATTTGATCCCAAAGACATTTATTTTGGGGGTATTATACCCTTGGTTGTCATAGATTTTCTCTATGTTTTCCCATATGAATTCTATAGTCCTCCACCATAGATGTATGTAGAGTTCATGATTGATCTAGTGCTAGATACACAACTGATATTGATACACTATTATGGAATTTCTCTAGTATATCTAAAATAGATTAAGATTCTATTGGTTGATTTGATGATGAAAGTTTTTGTTCACCGTAGTGTTTTTACTTAGGAATCTCCATTGTTTTTTTTCAAGAAGGATGATGGTTGACTTAAATTGTGTGTGTAATATCGGGTGTTAAACCAGGAAAATGGTTAAGAAAAAGTAGATTTTACTTTACAGGCCATTTGTTTTTCCAGTTAAAGGGGAAATTTTTTTTTCAGAATTTGATCATCGGGTAGGTTATCATCATTTTAGGATTTGGGAGTCTTATTTTTTAAATATGACTTTTAGGAGTTCCATAATGAATATCTTGTGATGTTGTTTGGTCTAACTAACACTGATTTGGTTTTATGGATTTGATGAATCAAATATTTCATGAGTATCTCATCAATTTTTTTTTAGTTCTCATGGATGATATTTTGGTTTATTCAAGATCTGAGCATGGGCATGAGCCCCATTTCATTTTGGTTATATAAAATTTGAGGATTCACTATTTTTATGGAAATATTTTGAAATATATTTTTTGGATTTAAGGAGTGAATTTCTTGGGGTATGTGATTTATGAGCACAGATTATCTGTTGATCTTGAGAATGTGAATCCTATAATTACAAGGGAATATCCATGAAACGTCTTTGATATTTTGAGATTCCTTGGTTTTAATAGATACTGTTGAAAATTATTCAAGGATTTATTGATGTTGTAATCACCATTGAATAATATTATCAGAAAATGGGTTAAATTCATATAGGATGAAAAGATTTATCCTTCTTTAAATTAACTAAAATGACTTCTAATATCATTTTGTATTATGGTCTTACATGATGCCAATAATGTGAATGCTTTTATGTGATGATTTTGGTGTTTTTTGGGTTATGTTCTTATATAGGATGATCAGGTGGTGGCTTATAGCTCTTTCCAGGTTCAACCGTATTACAATAATTACACCACTCATGATTTGGATCTTTCTACAGATATGAATTTACATAAATATTAGTGGAACTATATTTTTTGTGAGAGGTTCATAGTATTATTTGACTATAATAGTCTAAGATATATCTTTTATTATAGATACATGAATATAATATAGAGGTGGTGGGTGGAATACCATCAAAAATTTTACTTTTACATTGCATATACCCTAGGGAAGGGGAATTTCATTGCATAGAATCTATGTATGAAAGTACCATTTCTGGCTATTCTAGAATCGAAAGAGGAGTGGAACCTTAAGGGGCACTTTGTATAGTTTCAATTGAATTCTTCAAAGGATGTTTTAGTAATGGTTCTAACTAGTGTTCAGTTATCATCAACTCTCATTGATTTTATTTTTTATGATCACTAGTAGGATGAATAATTTAGTGGAATTTGAGAAACACTAAATAGTTGGGAGAAACTTTTTGGTTTGTGTCTCTCTTTAGATGGTAATATCTATTTTTGGGATTCATTTGTCTTCCTAGAATCTATGAGGATCTCAGTTTTATTTGGATTTCATAGTTCTTCAAGGTTAATTCATCTTGGCACAATAAATATGTATTATGACATGAGAATATTCTTATGGTTGATTATGAAGCATGAAATTTCAGATTATGCGCCCCACTGTTACACATGCCAAATGGTAATGGAAGAGGAACTGAAACATTCTTGTTTTCTCAAGACTCTTCTAGTATTAGTTTATAAATGGGATTTGTTTTTTTATTTCCATAGACTCTATATAGGGGTCATGTTATCTTGGTATTGATTAATCGGTTGAAAATTCATCTCACTTCATTCCAATCAGGGACACCACTAAAGTCAAATACCTAGGTAAGCTATATATGTAGGATGTTTTTAGGTTACATGCGGTTCCCTCTACCATTTTATTATATAGGGATCCAAGGTTTACCACACAGTTATGGAAGAGTCTCCAAGAGGTGATGGGGACTTCGTTAGAGTTGAGTAAAGCTTACCATCCATAGAATTATAGTCATATAGAGCATGCTATTTAGATCCTGGAGGATATTTTCTATTGCTACATCTTGGATTTTATTAGGTCATGAGATATTCATCTATGACTGGTTTAGTTTTCTTATAACAACATTTATCATTCTTCGACCATAATGGCTCCCTTAGAGTCTTTCTATAGTCTCACATGAAGGTCACCTCTTTGTTGGGAAGAGGATAGAGAGGACACTTAAGTATGATTGAGGATAATTCAATAGACTTAGGAGGGGACTCAAGATATACATTGACATCTAGATACATCTCAGAGTTAGAAAAAATCATATGTGTGTCGTCATCATCATCCATTGGGGTTTTCCATTAGTGACTAAGTTTTATTAAAAGTTTATCCTCGGTTGGTTCCTCATTATCTTAGAAACTATGTAATGTTGGCTCTATGATATATTTAACCATTTGAGATCACAAAGAATCTTGAACAAGTTTCTTATTATATGGAATTTCCAATTCATTTGATGGGTATTCATGATTTCTAACACATATCTCATCTTGAGAAGTACCATTATGGTGCCTCTCACACTCTTAGTGGGGATTAATTTGATTTGGAGTCAGTAATTTATGTTGTAGAGAAATCAATGGAAATATTTGAATATCAAGTCAAATTATTTCATGGTTAGTTGATTCCATTGGTCATGTTATTATGTTTACATGAATTATATTCTCACGAAAATTAAGAGAATGATTCATAAATAAGGCCGTAGTGGCCTTGCATATTTTCATAAACCATTATTATGTATGACTTCCTATAGATGGAAATTCTTGTGGTGGGGAGTTTGTAACATATTTTTACCTTATTTCAGGTACTTCACATGTCTCCTTTAATTTACTATTTTTTTAGTGTGTTTTGAGATTTTCTAGGATTGAATGTGTTTTATGGGGAAAATGAACTAAATTTTGAGGATTTTTGTTTTTTAGAATTAATGGATTATAGATACAAATGTGAAAAAAGTCTTAATATCATGCCCATTGGTGTCTATGTTAACCTGGGGGATTTTTTCAGTGTTTTTACAGAATCTTTCTTCTATACATTTTAACATCGTGAACTGGTTACATGATATGAAACCTTTATCAGGATGATGTCCTAAACTGGTAAAAAGTGTGAAAAGTTTATATTACATGAAACTATTTAAAATTTTTAAAAGGTTGATCAATGTTTTTTTGAACAAGGTGATTCCTTTTCGGTGTAAATGTATTTCATGGATTTAGCATCATGAACACAAGATTCATAACATGAAATGTTTGTAGCCTGTAGGTTTTTTATGTGCTACACATTTGATTCATTTTCATTCAACATCAAATATCTTCTCTTAAAACCTAAGATCTCTACCAGTAGATTTTGGGGATCTATTATAATTCTAAATCATTTTGTTTAGTGATTTATCTTTGTTACGGTTGTGTTATGTCTCTCTATGTAAGTGGTATTTCTTCTTCTTTATTTTCATTGTTCACAAAAGTGCTATTTCAATGTGTGTTCAAATTAGTCAGTCTTACGGTGATGATTATCTTGATCCATTCTAGATATTTTTACTAATAATTATATAGAGTCTAGAATGTTTTTTATTTTGGTGAGGTGTGAGAGTTCCTTGAGGCATATTATATTTTATCTCTTATGCTAACCAGTTTTCTTATTGAACTGATTCTGAGATGTAAGGATTGATTCCAGGGCATTCATTGTTGTATTTACATTCTTCCTTGTTGGTGGATCCTATTACAAGAACATTCATCCCATGTTTGAGGTAGGTGGTTCCATCTATAGCTTGTATTATATGAACCTCTAATGTTCTCATTTTTATAATCTATTTTATAAATGAATTGGAATTATTTACTAGTTAATGTGTGTGGAAATGGGTTTTTGGGAAAATATGGTTCTCACCTTATTTTTGTAAAAAGAAAATTTTATTTTTAATGAATTTTAAAAATGATTTTTTAAGTGGTTTTCAAATAATGGTTTTGATGAAATGGTTTAGAAAATGTATCACATTGGTAGCCTTGGGTAGTTAGGTGGAAGGTTTAGTAATAGTCTAATTTTTTTATACTATTTGAGGGTTCACTCATGGGGTGTTCCACTTATCCATAGGCCAATTTCTCTAGGTACTTATTATACCATTTTCTAGGTTCACTTGTATATGTGTTCCTCTACTCTATAGATTCAATGCATATATCTAGGGACTTGGTACTCATGATTATTTATGTTGGAGGTACAAGTATTCTAGATAACCTAACTTTTAATGATTTTGGGCATGATTTACATGTTCATTGGTTTTTACTTATTTGGATTTGTTATGATATGTGATACATTCTTTGACTATATTTATTTATATGATTTGATTTGAAACTTTTTTACAAAGATTATTTAAAAATATAGAAAAATGGAATTTTTTTTACCTTGTTTTTTGTTATAAAAAATGTTTAACTAATTATCATATATTATTTTCCTTAAATATTAATCATGTTATGGTTATTTATAGATACATGAACACCTTAGTGGGATCCTAATGAGCCAGTTTATCTCACTCCCTACACACCCCTTCAGGGATGCATATACCTTGATGTGCCTTTTAATGCAGGGAAAGGCAAGTAGTTGTAGTGAGGCAGTGAGGTTTCCATTATCTTTGTCTGGGTAATTGGTGGTGAGATGGTGGGAATTTTCCAATTCTATTACATGGAGTATCCATTTCGGTTTTAGTTATTCTTTGCTATTGAAATTGTACCTTAGATATTTCTTAGCTACTTTTGAGTTTTATCACTTCTCTTGTTTCCATTTTCCTATGACATATATTTATTTTTTTAGTCCTCTGATGTTTCTTCCTTCCATGTGTGTAAATATATATGCATCATTTTTTCTTCTTTGGGTTGGGTGAAATTATTCCCTCTTGTTGTTTCTTATGCTCGGGTTCTATTCTCTAGCCTGTGGGGATTGGGAATGCCCTTCGGAAATGTGAAGGGTCTTGTCGGATAATTTTTTAGGGTATCTGGGACGATTCATCATAAATAATTAAAATAATTTTGTTATCATGAAACAATAAAATCATTTTATTACACTCTTTTCAAAAATCTATTCAAGGGCTATTGTCCAGTAATTACTTGTGTAGAGTATTGATCCCCCATTATATCCTAAAGAGGATTCACCATCAACACATTGTACTACCAATTTGGTGGGGGAGATTCTACTCTTAAGGAGAGAGATAATGTAAGATACCTTGATGATATCCTTTTGTTATAATCCATAAATATTCATATCCATTATCCTCTAATTTTCCTAAAACTTTTAAGAGTATATTCCATATATAAGGATATGGATATTCTCAGCAATGAGATGAAGGTGGAGAAATTTGATGGATACAATTTCAAGTGGTGGAAAAAAGGAAGCACTTTCTACTTGTGATGATCAAAGGGGTGTACGTGCTCTCAAATATGAAGCCACTCAAATATAAATATTAGATCCTTCAAATTTACTACATAAGGAAAAATGGAAAAATTATGATCTAATGTTTCAAGGAAACATACTCAATATATTATTTGATGACTTATTCAACACATATCAACATATTCTAACTAAAAAAATATGTAATGATTTGGAAAAATATTACATCATTGAGGATGTAGCGAGAAAGAAATTGCTAATAAGAAAGCTTATTTCATACAAAATGGTAGATAATAAATCTATCTCAGAGAAATTTTATGAAATAAAATGTATATTATAATAATGTCATCATTTTTACATCAACCATTGATAAGATTCACCCTTTATGGAATAATGTTAAATATTATTTATATCATAAGAAGGAATATATTTCCCTCAATGAGTTTCTCAACTACCTACAAATTGAGTAAGAATATAAAATCATGAGGATAAAAATGGACCTAATGATGTTAAATCCAAGGTCCTCGCAGTAGAGATACTAGTTCCAACTAGGTCCTAAAAGGGAAAACAAAAAAAATCCTTCAAAAGGAAGGGTTTAATTAAATAATAAGAAATGGGCATTTGACTTATGTGGAAATTGAGGACACTTCAAATGATAATATCATCTCTATAAGAATAAATATGGAAACAATGCTTCAAAATCAAACTTTTCATCCATGATCTTCATTGTGAATATGATTTAGGATAACTCTTCTTGGTGGATCGATTATACTAAAACATGACACGTGTGAAATAATAAATTTCTCATCAAGAGAATATAATAAATAATAGATGGTACATCACCCAAAATGGGTAACTTTGTAATAATAAACACGCAAGGGAAGGGAATGTTTGATCATCTATTTAACTTAAGGAAGATACTCAACTTAAATTATTTCTTGTATGTTCGCAAATTTCATAGGAACATAGTCTCAAGAGATTGTCAACAATCATGTTTTTAATTTTCTAACTGAGGAATGTTAAATTTTTATATCCATTGGTGGTTTTTTTGCAAAGGTTCACTTGTATGGTGTATTATTCAAATTAAATACAAATATTGTTTCTTATTGCTTACTGAAGTCTTTTGAATTATGTCATGATTTTTTAGGTCTCATAAATTTTAAGAAAATACATGACATTTAGAAAATGGAATTATTAACTAGAATAGATAAAAATTATAATAAATTGGTAACCTCAATTAAAACAAAAAGAGATAGAAAACCATTTCCAAATATACCATCCCAAATATATAAATGAAAAGTAATTTGTTAAAATTAATACATATGGATGTATGTGATTTTTCATACGACACCCACCATAGGTAATAAAAAGTACTTTGTAACTTTTATTTATTATTAATATAGATTTTTCAGGTCTATATTTTACATGCTAAAGATGAAGTTATAGATAAATTTAGAATATTTAAAAATTCAGTTGAATATTGATGTGGGACTACAATTAAATTCTAAAGATATAAAGTGGGAGGATAATATTATTGTCCTTATTTTTTTTAATCACTATGGATCATACATGAATTGAAAGATACCTATACACCTCAACAGAGGGTTTTACCTTATGGAAAGAATATAGAATTAGCATAAATTGTTAATTCCATGATGTCTATCTTGGATCTCTAAAAATGACTTTAGGGAGACAAATTATTAACCATGTGTTACATACTAAATATGGTTACCTCATAAAATAATTTAATAAATATTTATAAATTAGGTAATCATAAGAATTAAAACCTAAATTATTTAAAGGTTTGGGGTTGTCATGTAATTTTAAGAGTACCTAAAACAAAAAGGGATATTTTAGGTAAAATAGGTATTGGTTGCTTATTTTTTGGATATGTGAATTATTAAAAAACTTATAGATTCTTGGTTATAGAATATAATGTTTTAGTAGATACTAATACATTTATTTAATAATGTAATGCTATATTTGATGAATCTAGGTATACATATTTATCTAAGCAAGTCTAAATAAAGGTAGTGGATGGGTCTCTGGGTGTGGCCAGAGAGGGAATTCTAGGGAGCTGCATATTGAGGGTTAAATATGGGTAGTCCAAGGAGGTCTTCAGTTTTGGCGTCTACGATGGTTTCATTGTAGAGGAGGTTGAGCGAGATGTTTCTAGAGATTTATACTAACTTTTTATTATTCTTACCATCTTCTTATTTGGAATTCTTTATCTAGGAAAGAAATAACTAAAACCCAAAAAAGTGGCTGGTGGGGGAGAGGGAGGAGGGAAAGAAACACAAGAAACCTATTGGAGGGATAATAGAAAGGTAAGAAAAAGAAGTTGGGTCGGGGATCAAGAATAATGTAGGGTCGAATTAAAATTTCAAAAATCCCAGATATGAATTCAAACTGTAGACAAGGATATGATAATAAATCTTTTATTTTTAGAATAATGAATTGATACACACCTAAATAAATGTTTTCATTCAAAATTGTCCAAATCCATCCATTAGACATATTTTTTAACAAATATAACATTTAAATTGATAAATTAACAATTAAAAACCTCTAAATACAAAACTATTTTAATTTTTCATGTAAAAAAAATAAAAAATATTTTATTTCACAAAACAAATAAATTTATAATGAACTGGTATTTTTAAATTTGTATACAAATAATACACATTGTAAAATCGGTCGACCATAACCCAGTTAGTTTAGTAAATTGGTTATCATGTCGATAATTAGTTTATTTATTTCATTTATATTTACTTAATTATTAAAAATAAAAAATAATTTAATAGACCTTATATATTTTTATTATATAAAATTATTCATAGAATGTGAATATTTATTTATTAGATGAGATATTCATATATATATATATATATATAATTTTGTGTGTGTTAATTTATGTAAAAATTGGATATTCCCTTAAAAAATATATACTTTTAAATTTAAAATTAGAATAATTATGACATTCATTATGTTTTAATGTTAATCAATCTCAACCCTAAATTCACACATTTGTTAATCATGTCACAAGTTAATGACATGGTTGTCACCTCTACATGATTTGAGAATATATAAAATATATTGAAAATAAAATATAATGTATATATGCATATTTAAATAATTAAAATAATATTCCAAATTATAATTCTAAAAAAAATAACAATATTTAATATATATATATATATATATTATAAAACATTAAATGAGGAATTTAAAAAATTAGAAAAGAAATCCCACAACCATTGATATGAGTAAAAAAATATCAAAAACATATGGAATACATAATATATAAATATAAAAAATATCTATATATATATAGGAATGCATCCTAAGTTTATAAAAAACACAAACACTGAACATTTTTAAGTATCACAAAAAAACATAGAAATTGAATTACAACATGTTGGAATTTGAAATTTTTTAATATATTTAAATTATTATTTTTTAGTTTTAAAAAAGGGGAAGGATTTTTTGAGATATTACATTAAATAAAGGGTTAGAATGGACATATCCATTCACTATATCACACATTTTTTCACTACCATGTGTGTTCTGGTAAAATTATTCAATCAGTTGTGATCCAATGGACATCATTAATTCTGGAAGACACAATTCCTTCCAGGAAAGGTATCAACCCAATTCCAAGTATTATGATTCCTTATCTGAATGAGTGATTTAATGCTTAAAAAATTAAATCACTATTGTATGATAAAATTAATTCCAAACATTCCCAAGTACGATAGTACTCTCTATAAATTATTTTCACCTAAATCACTTCAATGAGAATCAAACAAATTTTTTGCAGTAAAAAAAATTTATTACTCTCCTATTTTAGAACATACATCAAGGGATATTTTCCTTTAATTACTTGTGTAGTGTTCTAAAAACCATTTTATCCTAAATATAATTCACTAGAAACCCATTATAATACTTATTTAATGTAGTTTAATCTAGTCATAAGGAGAGAAACATTATGACATTCCTTGATGAGCTCCTTCTATAATCATCCACGAATATCCATATCCATTATCAACTAATTTCCCTAACAATTATAATAATGTATTGCATATAGATGGATATATTACTGATCAATAATTCAATAAAGGTGGATAAATTTTATGGTGACAATTTCAAGTGGTGTAAAAAGAGCATGCACTTGATACATTCGATTCTCACAGGGGTGTACCTTTTATCAGCTCCAAAGCTTCCCACATCAGAATTAGTGATGGTTAAATTTTCCCTCAAAGGGAAAAAATGGTGAAATTATGATCTCATGTGTCAAGGACAGATACTCAACACATTAGCTAATGAATTATTTGACAAAGATCAATATCTTCCATTCTAAAAGTAGGTATGTTATACTTTGGAAGAAAACTACATCACATAAAATTATGTGGGAAATAAATTCCTAATAAACAAGATTATTTCATAAAAATTGGTAGATAGTAAATATATTAAAGAGAACTACTCTAAAAAACAATGCATCTTACAAAATCTTGAGAAAAAATGAACATGGATGATTCCATCATTGTTAAATCCATCATATATTAGATCCCCCTTCATGGTATAAATTTAAACATTATCCAAAGGATGGTAAGGAAGATATTTCCTTCAATGAGTTACTTAACTAAAATCATGAGGGGAAAATAAACCTGATGATGATAAATCCATCATCCACACAGTGGAGGGAGTAGGTCCATCTTGTACCTCAAAGGGAAAAACATCCAAACTATCCTTCAAAAGTAAAGGTACAATTCAAGAAAGAAGAAAGGGAAAGCTACTTCTATGGAAAGCTAGGACACTTCAAACAAGACTGTCATCTCTATAAAAATAAAGATGGTAAAAATTATTCAAAAAATAACATTACAACCATGTTATTTGAATTTAATGTGTTGGAGGATAACCCATCTTGGTGGATTGATTAAGGTTCTAAATGAAAAATTTGCAACAAAAAATCTCTCTTCAAGAGTATAAAATCACTTAAAAGTGTTAAAAATCTATAAATGGGGAAACGTTCAAGTATAAACATAAAAGAGAAGGTAGTGGTTGATCGTGAGTTTACATTAGGGAATATCCTCACCCTAAATGATTTATTTTAAGGTTCAAAAGCTCATGAAAAAATAGTCTTGAGAGCTTGTTAAAAAAGCATTATTTTAATATTTTATTTGAGGTAGATAAAATTGTTCTATCAAATGGTCATATTTCTGTTTGAAAGGGTCACCTGTATGATGGATTATCCAAATTAACTACAAATATTTTTTCAGCTTAATTATTAAATAATTTTTAATTATGACCTAGTTGTTAAGGTCACATAAATTTTAAGAAAATACATGACATGTAAAAGATGGAATTATTACCTAGCTTTAATAAAAATGACAATAAATTATTTCCATTTATGACGTTAGGCCCCAGTCATACATTGACCCCTTTCGGAATAGGATAAAAGACCCCATGTAAATGAACTCTACCTATAGACCAAATTTCACCTCATAGCGTTCCTCGCAACATTGACACAACATCTCCCCAAAGATCATTGTTTTCTATTACAACAACAGGTACTCCATGTTGTTCACTATATCCCAACATGGCACTACCTATCGAAATAGTAGCCGGATTATCATGCTCTTCCTGGGTTAGATGGCCTTTGATGGGTTCTGTTGGGCTCTGGAGGGCTGAGAAGGTGAAACCTTCTACGGTGAGTTCGAAAGCAAGGGTAGAAAACCCAGGGAGATCGACAATGGTTGACACGAGTCAAAGAACAGACGTGTAGATGGACAATGAGGTAGAAGATGGTGTTTTTTGGTGTGGCATGGGATAATGTTATTAGGAGGGGTGGATAGGAGGGTTGAGGATAATTTTATAAAAAAAATTTAATAAAATTAAAAAGGGATAAGGTTGGGGGTATTTTCAAAAAGGATTATAGAGAAGTGTGAACCCCATTCACACTTCTCCCCTAACCAGGAAGCGTTAACAGGGTTCATGCTTCCTATGTGAATTTATTAAAGGAAAAGTGAACGAGGTTCACTCTTTCTCCATATTTTTTAATAATAAATATTAATATATATATATATTTATTTATTTATATATTAAAATTAATATTAATAAAAATAATAAAAACTAATTAAATATTAATAAATAATAGTTACACATAAATAAATATTAATTTGAAATTTATCATCATTAATAAAATATCAATAAATATTAATTAAATATTTAAGAATATTAATAAAAATTAATAAATATTAAATAAATATTCTTAAATATTGATAATATGAATACATATTAATAAATATTGATTAAATATTAAATAAAGATTCCTAAATATTAATTAAATACTAATATATATTAATGGATATAAAAAAATGTAAAAAAATGTTAATGAATATAAATAAATAAAAAATATATTAATAAACTATTAACGAT
Source organism: Viscum album (assembly GCA_963277665.1). Classification (NCBI taxonomy): domain Eukaryota; kingdom Viridiplantae; phylum Streptophyta; class Magnoliopsida; order Santalales; family Viscaceae; genus Viscum; species Viscum album. The sequence continues at coordinate 2,075,095,616 of OY728143.1, read as the reverse complement.
TATTAAATAATTATTCAAAAATATTAGTAAATATTCATAAATATTCATAAATACTAAAAAAATATTAATAAATACTAGAAAATATTAATAAATCTTAATAAATTTTAAATAATCATTCATTAATATTAATTAAATATTAATAAAATATTCTTAAATGTTAATTAAATATGCATAAATGATCATAAATACTATTAAATATCAATAAATATCAATAAATATTAACATGTATTAATTAAATAATAAAAAATCTTAATAAATTACTACCAATATTAATAAATATCAATGAAATATTTTTCAACATTTATAAAAATTTGTAAATATTTATAAAAAAATAATAAACATTAATAAACCATAAATAAGTGTTAATAAATATTAATAAATATCAATTAAATATTAATTAAATATAAATAATTTTTAATAATTTTTTTAATAGGTTTAGGTTTAAACCCCCTTTTATTGAGAATAAAAATATTAATTAAATATTAATGAATATTAATAAATATTAATTAAATATTAATAATTGATAAATAAATATTGATAAATATTAATAAATAAATAATATCCATTAATATTGTAGTTGGGGTTGTAGACTAGTGTTATTTAGTGACACCTCATGATATTTGGGATGTTTGCTGATGTTAGAGCATGGAGCTTATAAAGCATGGAGTCTGGTGGTCATCTTGGAGTCCTTATTTATTCTTCTACTATTTACCTTGATTTTTGTTTGGCTTATCTTGTAGCATACTTTGGTGTGATTTTTATATAAATATTATGGTTGAGTTGTCTTGTCTTTATCATGAATCATACAGTGGCTGTTTGGTTGTGGTTTTTTGGTTAGTGGTTTATTTATTAAAGGATAAATCATCCCCCACTTTCATTTGAAACCCTTTGGAATTTATTTCCAGAATTCGCCCTCTTGGGGATGTCCCTTATGTAATATTAATGATTCGTTGTGTTCTCGAGCCAATGAGAATAAGTGGGTAATTACAGGGTTCATTTTATGAGAAGATTTTAGGCTGTGAATGATTACATGACTTGACTAGATTTTACACATCGTGAGTTATTTAAAGACCAGATTTTAATCTAGGGAAATGTTTTTTAGGAATATTTGGACATCATGGATTTCACGATGTGTAAAGGTATTACATGTCATGTAATTTTTTGAGCAGGTATTTTTAGGGTGTTGTATGGGTTTTGAGTGCCCATTTAGCTGCTGGTTCTCCCTTGATCACAACTGAAGGTTTTTATTTAATTATTTTGGGACACTTTATTCTATCTTGATAAATTCATTCAGTTTTCAATATTTTTTGTGTTTATGGTGCATCTCTATGGGTGAGTGGCCCATCTACTTTTTCCTTTTCGTTGATTGCGGTAACGCCATTGAGTTTCGTTATCGGATTCATTGGTATCAATTAGTGTTTCTTCATATCTTCTTTCAGATCTGTTGTGTGATCTCATTACAGAGGTCATTCATTTCTTGGTTTTGGTACGTTGATTGTTCATTCTTAAGGTATGTTTTTTTCAATTCCCTACCAACCATCTTTCTCAATTGGATCAATTATTAGATGTGTGGACTGGGTTCTAGGGACTTCGTTGACATTGTTGAGTTTTAATTGTTGGTGGATCCCATTGTGGGAGTCTGAGACCCTAGTTTTGAGGTATGTGGATCCATCTCTAGCCTATATTGAGGAATCTTATTGTTCATATTTTATAAAATGATTAATGAAAGGAATTGGAATGATTGTTTTATATGTCTTTAAAATAGTTTTTCAAGAAAAATGGTTTTCCCTGGTTATTGATAAATGGAAAGAAAAAGGGTATTTTCAAAGAAATGAAATAGATAGTGAAATGGTTTTGAAATTGTTTTCAAATAATTAGAATTAATTGTGAAATTAAAAACATGGGTTACCTTGTGTACTTAGGTGTAAGGTTTAGATTGAGTACATATTCTATATTTTTTGTGATTATCAGGAGGTTTTCTCATGGGGATTTTCTCTATTTCCTAGGACTGTTATTCTAGGGGAATGATATTGAAATTGTTAGGGGAGTTTACTCATGGGGTATTACTTTTTTCCTAGGCTTTTGTTCTAGGAATTGTATTGTGCACTTCATTGATTGTGGTATGAGTAGCCTACTAATCTGACTTATAGTGTTCCTTGGAGTTGATACATGTTCTTTTTTTTGTTGCTTGGATTTGTTGTGTTAACACTGATATGAATTTTTATTCTTGTGAATGATGATATATAAAATGTTATTTTAAATTCATATACCAACTTTTATTTTAGAACTGTGAAAAGGGGAAATGTTTACTACATTTTATATCAAACTTCTTTATAGTTTATCATGCCATGTTTTATTTGAAATGAGCATACAAGAATCGATATACAGAGTCTTTTTATGGAACACCGAAGTGGGATCCTGTTTATCCTATTAGCTCACACCCTACTCAACACTTCGATGGTTTTCAAACCTATGTATGTATTCCAATTAAAAGAAAGTAAATGCGTTATAGTTTGGCATTGAGGTTTCATGTCATATGAGTTGGGTAGTTAGTGGTGAGATGGCAGGAGTTCATCCACACTATCACTTGGAGTAGTTGTTGGGTTTCAGTCCTTTGTAGTTGGACTTTCCTCTTGAATATTTTGGATATTTTTACCATGGTTTTGTTTCATTTTTTTACTATAGTTATGGAATATATTTATTATATATCTATTTTTCCTTATTGCTTTGTGTATATATATGTTCCATGTGTTCGTTTAGGTTGGGAGAAATCATTCCCTCTAGTTTGTTGTATGATGCTTGGGTTCTTTTCACCAGCCCATGGGGATCAGAAATGACCTTCAGGTATGTGACAGAATGGGTCAGGTAAAAATTTTATTGGTAACTTAGGTCTATCCATTATAGATGCCTTTATCCCTCTAGGGTTCATAGTTTCTTCTTGTTGTCCTAGTTTATGAAGCACACCAACTGCCCTTTCATCAAAATTTCCTCCAAGGATACTTATATTAATCAAAGAATGGTTCCCAATATCTATTTCATGAATCATAATAGCTAAAATTCATATTTTAAGGCACATATCCTAGAATCAAAACCTCGTTTTTATGACTTGACTTCCCCCACTTCATAGATAGAACAAATTCAAGGTCTTAAGGGGGATGGGGATTTTAATTCTAGAGGGGGAGTTAGGCCTGAGTGGATGTGGGCGTACTGCATGCACCATATTTGTATAGAATTCAAGAAGGATCTACAAGATTTAAATATCTACGAGGCTATTTGGGTAGGTAAAACTTATGTTTACAAGAACTTGGAGATCATCCCCGAGTTTCGGATTAGATGGAGTTCTCATAAAAATTCCTTTCACTTGATGCATGGTAAAGTTTTAATTATCCTGTGGTATGTCTAAAAAATTTACAGGGACCCCATTCTTGTAGAGAATTATGATGAGTTCATCCCACTAAATATGGTGATTGATGATGCTAAAATGACACTTTTATTGGCCCACAATATTTTTAAGACGGCGAAGAAATTTTGGAACAAAGATCCTCTCCCAAAGGGTGAAATCCGTCTGGAAAATGGATGAAGGATTTTCTTAATCTAGAAGGAGAAGTTCTCACTTATAGGAACCCTAAATGATGCCCCACTTCATAGAATCAAGGTGTTCCTAACACATTTTTTCCTATACTGGAGAAGGACCAATATACTCATTGGGGTTATTAGGTCAATCCCAAAGTTGTTGCAAGGACTCTCTTGGATGGCTTCCTTACAATGTGGCTAATAATTTACCCACTTTCGATCTAAAAATCCAATGGAAGTGTGAGGCTGGGGACTTTTCTTTATCACAACCAAACTATTATAGGGGGTAGATAAGGTTGGATGCCCCAACTTTGGTGAGAATTTATCAGTGCTTACTTTATAAATACAATAAGAAAGTTCCATTTAAAATTATAAGTCTGTTTCAAGTGTTGTGGGGGTGAATTGCATAACACTTTAGTTCATTTATTGTGTTTATCCCTGTTAAATTCCCTGAAAGCTGATTTTTCCTATTTGTTCTGGCTATTTATTGAATCCAACCTTTGAGCCTGGCATAGGAAAATGTGTTGAGGATGCTAAATGAATCAGGAAAATTCAAATTATTCCTACATGGTAACCCAATGATAGGGTATTTCACTGATAACGATAAGGAAAATAATCATGGACCCGAGTCATATATGATAGAATTCAAATACATTTTACTGACAGTTCACATTGACAGTGAAATCATCTATGAGACCTATGCTCCATATCGATTTAATCACTATTTCAAATGTCTATAATAGTCAATAATATTTCAACCTATGTATTTAAAACTTGAGAATCGTCCTATTTTATCCTGGTAGTTCTATATCCTTATTGACATAGAGTTATCCAAAATGTCAACCATACTGCCTCAATCGGATTTATAAATAGGGATTATAACAACCCTAGTCATTATTACACACTTAAGAATGATTTATTATATAAAATTGGACTTAATACAACTATGAGGATCTACCGGTCTAGTTTCTTGGGAAATTAGTATCATTACATAAAAACTTAAAACATAAAATACAATATATTTATTGAAAACTTCGTTTACTTGACCACAACATTCCTTCGTACTTAGCATTGCATGGGATAACCTGAAGACATGCATAAGAAAAGTGTGATCTATAAAGCCCAGTAAGGGTTTAAACAAGGAATAAAATGCAGAATAAAATACATGTTAGGAACTAGGCATATTAATGGATCATAAGAGAAACTTGAACATTAAGGCATGATATAGCATGATTATCATAACATGGAGATGTGACAACAAGGATTGGGATGAGCCCGTAAGGTGATGCACAAGAGCTTCCCCGCGGCGACCTAGGGATCTCTTCCTAGGGTTTGCACCGCCTCCTCTACACCGACTCCTCTACACCAACTCCTTCGGTTTCGTCTTGCTCAGATCATGTCTGGAACTCCTCGCGTGACCTGCTGCTTGTCACCGATGAAGACCCCACGACTCCGCAGAGCGGTGCGGTCCAACTCCCCCGAGCGTCACTGTCCGCGACGACGTCGACGCCTCTGTCCTAGATCTCACCGCCATGAGCCTGCTATCGTCGATCACGGCCTTCAACCCCTAGATCTCTTGTGTTGTGGAGAGCGCAGTCTTCTGGAGGATGCATCCCCGTGCTAGTCCCTTGTTCCCTTGTTTCGGCATCCTCAGTGTCGTCTCTTGAGAGATATTTCGGCGAAGACTCATCAGCCGTTCATTCTCCTTCGATGGGGAGATACCTGTGTGAAAATGGTTCTGGTTTCATCTCTTCTCCTAAAAAAATTTGGTTAAAGGTTCTCTCTGTCTCTCAGTTCAGCGATCCTATGGTTCTGCTTTGCAGTTTTTTCGACGAAGCCTCTGCCATTTTCCACCCTCCTTTGTTGGTTCTGCCTGTGGGAATCTGTGTTATGGATTTCTTGCATTCCTGGTCCGGTTTTGTTTTTCCTTCTGTGTCTTGCTGCTTTTGGTTCGAATCTTTTGTTCATTGGTGTTCTGGATTGGGCCATTGTTTTTTGTTTTCCAGAGTTAGTACACAGGTGCGGATGGAAGATGCAGGAATGCTCGGTTCCGACTCCAACGATGAACTCTCTTCAATAGTTCACTTCCGGTCTTCTTTAGGGTCGGATCAGGTAGGGTTTGTGTATTCTTCTCGGGTCAGTACGGGGTTGCAAAGGGTGACCCCTGGAATGCTCAGAGCTGAGCAATTCCCTCACCTGATCTTCCCTTTTCGTTGTTTTCCATTTTGGGGTTGTTTCTGCCAATTAATGATTCTCCACTATTCTTTTGTCCTTACCCTTCACGCACATCCCCACTATGGACTGGTTCGAAGGTTTCTTTGGAAAATTGGGATGGTTCTGGTGGATCTGATGATGGTGTTTCTGGTCTTGATGGCTCTTGGGTGTGTTGTTTATGTGGCTTGTTCCAGTGTGAGTTTTACGTTTGTTTTTGTTTTTTCGGTTCTCACTTAGCCTCAAAGTGATGGTCATGCATGGTTTTGTGGTGTTTTGGGTGGGTTTAGTCTTGGACAGGGTTCTTTGTTCAGTCCGCCAATGGTTCCTTGTAATTATCTTCTGGCTCTCACATTGCCTCGGAGTGATTTTTAATGTTGGGTTCTCACTTAACCAAAAAGTTGTTTTCAAAAATCAAAAAAAAATGAATTTTCAGTCAGTCAGATGTGGAAACAACATTTAACATGATATTAGCATGAGACAAGGATCATTTCCCATGGATCATGAGTAAAACCTAATTTAACTTGAATTATCATGAGTAAACCCTCATTTAATTGGGAGTATCATGATACTAAACATTACCCAATTAATTGGATTGCTATCAGGGCGCACCCCTTATAAACATTTCATTTCATGTATAAATGTGCCAAATGGATCATAAAACATGGAATCATTCAACATCATAAGTTATTCCATGATTAAGTAATGTGGAATATATAAATTTAAGTACTATTCAATATGTTCATTTTCATAAAGTTGAAAATCCTTGATAGAGAAATGGGTATGGTATTCACTTACATGATGAATTTGGTATGGAAATTTTGGTGTAACTTCGGCAGCATAATGACGTCAAATAGAAATTGTAAAATGGGTTGATGATAGATAAAGGGTTATATCATCATTTATACATGAAATGAATAGTAAGGGGTCATATAACATAATATCATAACATATTTAATGTAATTTAGATTAATTATATAAAATAATTGCTTGAAAGTAAATGAGGAGAGAGAAATCCCTTACAGAATTTCGGCATAGTAATGGGTGTACATGGGAGGAATCAATAAGAGAGAAAGAGGTATATAATAATTTAAAAATAAGGATATCAATATAGGGGAGGTGATAAGTCATACCCTAAAATTTAAATTGAAAATAAAATGGCATAACAATATAAGGAAAGTTTGACATAAATAAGGAAGGAAAGTGAGGATCTCTTACTTGGAAGTGTGTGACTTTAAGAGTTTGAGGAGGGGCTTATTGAGATATTGGGGTTACTTAGGAAGATTCTAGAGAGAGGATATCAGATTATGGACATGCTCCAAGGGTTTTTCGTGAAGATAAGTGGGATATTGGGTGGGTTTATAAATGAAAAGATAGGGGAATTCTTTAATATTTCACAAACTTAGGTTTTGGAATCTTAATAATTAAATATTCAAAACCACAAACCAAAACATGGTTTTTTACCATGGTTACTGCCAAATTGGAGTGGAAAAAATTATTTTATAATTCAAATGGCAGAACATATTAAAATATTAGGCTTTTTTATGTGGAGGTGAGTCACACTATCAAGGGAATCATTTTAAAAACTTAAATTATTTTATATGTCTTGGATGGTCCACTAAGGCACTATAAAATTAATCAAACAAATATAAAATCACATTATATTAAAGTTAAAACGTATATTTTCAGAATACACATTTTATAGTATGTTATTATATCACTATTGGTTAATTATGGTGTCATAAAACATAATATATATTTAAACGGTATTTAATTTTTACCCAAAAATTCGATTGTCTCCAAAAATAATGAAAAATTCACTGTTAGATAATTTCGACATCCTGAATCCAAAAATAATATTCATTTTATCTAAATAATTTTATAATTATGTGAATTTTTAATTTTAAAATAAAAACTGACATTTATTGAAAATTCATGGGTTTTGACCAAAACAGTTTTCAAACCTTAATAAAAAATTCAATTGTATTGATTAAAATTGTACAAAAATTTATATTTAATAAAAAATAATTTAGAACTAATATTTTATTAAAATATTATTTAATTTAAAAATCCATTAATTCATCAAAATATGATTTCTTAATTTAAATTAAATATTAACTAAAAATATTATTTGTTCTTTAAAACCAATTTACAAAGTAAAAATTATTAAATGAATGTATATTCTTTATATAAAAATAATTCACATAATCATAGTTATAGGGTATTGTTACATAACCCCGTATAACATCCGTATAAGACCTAAGGGTAAGGTGTTCAACGGTGAAAGACTCTTGGGGCAGCTTGGATAACATCGCTAGGGTGGTAATCTCTATTCAGTTCCACTTCTCCCATAACCAGTTCTGTTCAAGCTTAATGTGTTGAATCTCAGCTTGGACTTGGTCAATAGTGAAGATTAGTGACACTACCTCCTTTCTGAACTCTGAAAAATAGGCTTTGTATGGCGAAATTCTACTGGATGAGGCCATCTCTTCCTTTGTCTGTGTAAGTTGGATTTGTTAAAGCCCTATATTTATACTAATCATGTGATCATTGTTCAATATCTATATTAGAAATGGTAAAAATTATTAATGGTATTTTAAAATATAAAAACATAAAACCAAGGAAGTGCATGTGTTTTATATAACCATTTTACATAATAATACATTTAATTAGACCAAGATAAATTTTCATTAATAAAATATTTGGTCGTTACAATCATCCCCCCTTAAGAAATTTCGCCCTAGAAATTTTATTTTCCCACTCTAAAACATATGAGGGTAACATTGCCTCATCACTTCCTCTAGTTCCCATGTTTCTTCTTCAAACTTCTGGTTTTGAAACAACACCTTGACGAGAGTCATTGTTTTATTTTGTATTACTTTTTACCTATGATCTAATATCTTCACTAGATTCTCTTTATAGGAGAGGTTATCCTATAATGGCGCCACCTATAGATTAAGTACATGCGATGGGTTAGGTATTTAATTCCTCAAGAGTGATACATGGAATACATCATGTACTTGATATAGGTTTGGTGGGAGTGCTAGTCGATAGGAAACTACTCCAATGAGATCAAGGATCTCAAAAGGGCCAATGTACCTTGGACTGGCCTTTCCATTCTTCCCAAATCTCATAAATTTCTTCCATGATGATATACGGAGTAATACCATGTCTCCAACATCAAAATCTAGGTCTCATCGACGATTATCAGCATAGATTTTTTTTCGACTCTGAGTATCTTTAATGTGCTACTGGATGGTCTTAACCTTCTCCACCATTTCTTCAACCATTTTTGGACCTAGGAGTTTTCGCTCCCCAACTTCATCCTAACATGCTGGTGTTCTGTACCTCATCCCATAAAGGGATTCATAAGGATCCATTTGGATGCTTGAGTGGAAATAGTTCTTGTAATAAAAATCAACCAGAGGAATATGTTGATATCATACTCCTTTAAAGTCCATTGAGCATGCTCTGAACATGTCTTCAGGTATTTGGATAGTCCGCTCAGATTGGCAATAAATTTGAGGATGGTAAGCCATATTGAAGTTCAGATGAGTATTAAGAGAGTGTTGGAGACTCTTCTAGAACATAAAGGTGAATCTTAGATCTCAATTGGATACAATCGATAGTGGTACTCCATGTAGCCTTACCACTTCTTTGATGTATATATGTTCCAGTTAATCCAATGATAAATCCTCTCAAATTCAATAAAGTGTGCAGTCTTTGTAAGATGATCCACAACAACCCAGATAGCATTGTTTCTATTGGATGTATTCAGATGTCTGGTGAAAAATTCCATGGTGATGTTCTCCTATTCCCATGTTGGTATGGGTAATGGTTTCATCATCACCTTATACTTCTGCCTCTCAACCTTCACTTGCTAACATACCAAACACTTTGATGTATACTCAGCGATCTCCTTCTTCATGTTATCCCACCAATAATTCTATCAGATATCTTGATACATCTTTGTGATTCCTGGGTGAATAGAGAAATTCAAATTATGTGCATCATCTAAAAGGTCATTCTTTAACTCTGGATTTTATGTAACACAAAGTCTTGTCTCAAATGTCAGAATTCCTTCTTCATTAACATTAAACTCTGAGGATTTCCCTTTTCTAATAGTTTCCCATTTCTTCTGAATTTCAACATCATCATTTTGAGCATCCTTTAACCATTTCAAAAGAGATAGATGAGGAATCATTTGTGAAAGAACTCATGATTTTCCCTTATTTATGCTTTCCATGTCCATATTCATCAAATCTAATAAGATTGGATCTTTTTCTATTGTCATTAACGAAATAGTTGTCGGATCCTTTCAACTTATATCATCTACAAACTTGTTTGCTTTCCCTATATGGTAGTGAATTGAGCATTAAAAGTATTTGATCATCTCTAACCATCTTCATTGGTGCATATTCAACTATTTCTATGTGAATATATACTTAAGGCTTTTGTAATCTATATATATTTCATACTTATCCCCAAAGAAGTAATGTTACCAAATTTTTAAAGAGAAAATTAATTCATCCAACTCCAGATCATGTGTTGGATTTTTTTACTCATGAACATTCAATTTACTTAAATCATAGGCAATGAATTTTTCATTTTTCATTGACACACATCCCATTCCCTTCTTCAAAGCATCACTAAATACCACAAAAAGTTCCCCACTTATGGGTAGTGTGAGAATAAACACAATGATAAGCCTCATTTCCAACTCCTACAACCTATCTTTGTATTCATCACTCTAAGTATAATTGATTACCTTCCGATTTAGGTTGGTAAGAGGGTTTGAAAATCATGAGAAATTTCTCACAAATTGGGGATAATATCAAGCTAACCCAAGTAAGATACATATATCCATTAGCGATGTTGGCCTTAGATATCCCTCAATTGTAGCTATCTTGGAGAGATATATATATATCATTGCTTGTGATGATATCACCCAAGAATGATACCTCCTTCAACCAGAACTCACACTTTATATACTTTTCATATTGTTTCTCCTTTCGCAAGGTCTCTAGTATAGTGATTAGATTCTCCTCATGCTCCTCCTTGGCTTTGGAGTATATTATAATATATTCTATAAAGACTACCACAAATTTTTTGACATAATATCTAAATACTCTATTCATCAAGTCAATGAATACTTTTGGATAATTAGTGAGTCCTAAAGGAATTACTATGAATTCATAGTACTCATACCTTGTACAAAAATCAGTCTTGGGGATATCCTCTTTTTCACCCTTACTTGGTAGTATATTGACTGCAGATCCACCTTGGAGAAGTATCATGATCCATATAGCTAATCGAACAAGTAATCAATTTTTGGCAGAGTATACTTGTTCTTTATCATTATTTTTTTGATCTCATGATAATCAATGCAAAGGCACATTGACCCATCCTTCTTCTTGATGAATAGGACTGGTGCACCCCATCGTGAAGCACTTGGGCATATAAACCCTTAATACAGATTCTCCTATATTTTTTTCTTCATCTCTTCAAGCTCAAAAAAAGACATTCTATATGGAGTCTTGGATATTTTCAATGCCCCAGGTATAAGATCAATCGAGAATTCAACATCTCTTCTAGGAGGAAGACCAGGTAATTCCTTGGTAAGCACTTTAGTGAATTCCCTCACAATAAGAATGTCTTAAAGGATGGTTTATTCCTTAGACTCGATCATCTAAGAAAGATATGAGTTCTCATATGGCAGTAATATCCACACTTGAGATGATTTTTCTAAATAATATTCATCCTCTTTCGTGCACTTGTACAGAATTGGGGGTCAATTCACCATATGGAGAGTGATTTCCCTCTCACAGTGATTTATATTGGCTCTATATAGGGAAAGCCAATACATGACAAGAATTGTATTAAATTCCACCAGAGGGAGTATGAAGAGGTTCTATGGGAAGTTAAATCCAAAAAATGAGATAGGAGAGGATTTATATTCATGGGATGCAATGATTTCCCCATTTGTTGTTCTCACCGACATCTCTTCTTCCATGATTTCTGGTGGTGTTGGGATTGTTCTACTAAAATTTTGGGATATAAAATAATGAGTAGAACCATAATCAAAAAGTATGTTCACTATTAATTAATGAATAACTATCATACCTTTCACCACTTTGTTTTTGGGGTTCTCTTTGGTAGTAGTGATGAAAAAAGATCTCCCTTGCTACCTTGGGGGTTATTGGTTGCCTCTAAAAACCCTTGTCTTAGGGAACTGGTTTTCAATGTACCCTAGTTCTTTGTAGTTGAATCAATGAATAATACATTGACGTTCGAACAGAGAATTCCTCTCCTATGTCGTAGCAGTGGGTTTTTCTTGTCAGAAATTAATGTCCAGGTTCCCTTCTCTTCCACACCTAAATCATTTCCTCATCTCCTTCAGGAAATTTATTGGGTTCTTCTTTCCGAACATTTGGAAAGTGCGGTGATGGAATTTATTTGCACCATTGGATTTATCTATCGAACATGTAGAATTAAATTCCTTCTTCCACTTCTTATACCAATGAAACCCCTAAGATTTTCTGATCTCAATTTCAACTTTGAGGGCACATCGAAAAATTTCCTCATAGCTTTCAGAGTTACAGATCGCTAGGGATTTATATAGGCTAGGTTCTATCCCACCAATTATGTGTTCAACTTTATATTTGTGGTTAATGACAAATATGGAAGTGTATCATAAAATCCTTGTGAATTTTTCCTCATACGCCATGATAGATTCGTTGTCTTTTTTCTTGAGGTAAAGGAAGTCCCTTTCTATCTTAAGTCGGAGGGTGCGAGGAAATTATTTCTCAAAAAACAATTTTGGAAATCCTTCTATTCCAATGCCTCAATATCTTCCTCAGGATTCTTATTTTTTATCAATGTAAAACATTTATCATCTTCACCATCCATAAAATAATCATCCAGAAGAACATTCTCTTGTTCGGAACATTAAAGGATGGAGAATATCTTCTCAATAGAGTTTATCCATTGTTCGGTGACTGAGGGATCAGATGATCAATTGAATGTTGGAGTAATTTGTCTCATGAAGCTTTATATTGTGGAATATTCTTTCTTGTGGGGGGGGGGGGGTTGGATTTTCCTCTTGACCCATTTTTCTATAAAAACATGAGTTAACTGAGAAAGTATCATGACAAATTTTGTGATTCCTACTCCCATCGTATTGGGTATCTCATTAAAACAGTCCTCACATTGATCTTCGCATCAGTTGTTATCCTGAGTCCTCCTATTATGGTCCACTGGCTGGAATAAAATAAAATTTAGGGGTAACACATAAAGGATAATCCAAATAAAAAAAGGGATAACTTATCAATTACATTTATTTCCTTAACTTATGAATTTATAGGCTTCAATCTATGTTATCCATGATATACTTCCGAACATATAATCTTAAGGGGATTTTTTTATTCCCTTAATAATTGTTAATACTAAGTTTACAAATTTACTAAATAATATCCCCCATGAGTGTTAAACCAAGAGTGAAGAAAGGCATGTTGTCGTGCACCAGTTCCCATTCCAGTCTAGCTCAAAGAGGTGTTTTTAGGTTTTACCCATAGATACATCTATGCCAGAGAAACCTCTACTTGTTGGTATCCAGACAGGGATGTATTTTCTTGATAGAAAACTTAATATATACTCACAAAAATTTGGGGATTTTTTTATTATACTTAGTGTTATATTTATGGCTTTCACTAGGGTTTTCTGATCCAAATCCCAAAAATAACTAAACATATCATCTGATACCAACTATTACAACCATTCTCTCTATTACACACTTAAGCATGATTTATTACATAAACATGAAATTTCAAAAACTCAATGGATTGATTTTTATAGTGTCTTGGGAAACTAATAGCATTACATTACAACTTAAAACATAAAATATAACATCTTTCTTGAAAACATCTTTTACATGACCACAAAATTATTTCGTACTTAGCATTGCATGGGATAACCAGAGGACATACATAAGAAAATGGTGAGATATAAAGCCCAGTAAAGGAGTAAACAAGGCATAACATGAATAATACCATACATGTTAGTAAAAAAGGCATATCAATGGATCATAAGAGAAACATTACCATAAAGTCATGATATAGAATGATTATCATAACATAGAGATGTGGAAACATCATTTAACATGATATTAGCATGAGATAAGGCTCATTAAACATGGATCATGAGTAAAACCTCATTTCAAATGAATTAAAATTATTAAACCAGCATTTCACATGGTGTTTCATGATACTAAACATTACCCAATGCATTGGAATGCTATCAGGGTTCACCCTTTATAAACATTTCATTTCATGCATAAGTGTGCCACATGATCATATAACATGGAATCATTCAACATCATAAGCTATTCCATGATTAAGGAAAGTGGAATACATAAATATAAGTACCATTAAATATTTATATGTTCATAAATTTGAATACCCTTGATAGAAAAAAGGGTATGGTATCCACTTACATGATGATTTTGGCATGGAAATTTCGATTTAACTTCGGCAACATAACCACATCAAATAGAAATCATAAAATGGTTTGATGATAGATAAAGTGGTCTATCATAATTTATACATGAAGTGGACAGTAAGGGGGTCATGGAACATAATATCCTAACATATTTAATGTAATTTAGATACATAATATAAAATAATTTTTTAAAATTAAATGAGGAGAGAGAAATCTCTTACATAATTTCAGCATGCTAACGGGTGTACATGGGAGGCATTAAAGAGAGATAATGGGGTATATCATAATTAAAACATAAGTAGGGAAGTATATGGGAGGTTATAATTCATAACCCAAGATTTTTAATTGAAAATAAAAGGTAATAACAATATAAGGAAACTTGGACATAAATAAGGAAGGAAGGAAAGTGAGGATCCCTTACTTGGAAGTGTCTGACTTCAAGATCTTGAGGAGGGGATTCTTGAGAGATTGGGGTTCCTTGGGAGGATTATAGAGAGGGGTAATTTTAGGTACATGATCCAATGGTTTTTAGAGAACATAAGTTGGATCTTGGGTGAATTTATATAGGAAAAGAGTGGGGAATTCTTTAATATTTCACAAACTTAGGTTTTGGAATCTATATAATTAAATATTCAAAACCAAAAACCAAACCATGGTTTTTGTAGATGGTTTTTTCCAAAAGAGAGTGGAAAAAATTATTTTATAATTCCAGTGGTATAACTTATTAAAATATTAGGCTTGCTTATGTGGAGGTGAGTCACACTCTCATGGGAATCCTTTTAAAAAGATAAAGTATTTTATAAGTCTCAGAGGGTCCACTAAGGCACCATAAAATTAATCAAACAAATATAAAATCACATTATTTTAAATTTAAAACATATATTGTCCGAATATACCTTTTATATAGTTAAATTACATCCCTATTAGGTCATTATGATGTCATAAAACACATCATATATTTAAACGGTATTTAATTTTTACCCAAAAATTTGACTGTCTCATAAAATTATGAAAAATTCACCATTAGATAATTTCGACATCCTGAATCAAAAAATAATATTAATTTTATCTATATTATTTTATAATTATTTTAATTTTAAATTTTAAAATAAAAACTGACATTTATTGAAAATTCATGGGTTTCGACAAAAACAGTTTTCAAACCTTAATAAAAATTTCAATTGTATTCATAAAAATTGTATGATCATTTATATTTAATAAAAAGTAATTTGGATATAATATTTTATTAAAATATTATTTAATTTAAAAATCCATTAATTCATCAAAATATATTTTATAATTGAATTAAAATATTAACTAAAAATATTATTTTTGTTTTAAAACCTATTTAAAAAGTAACAATAACAAAATGAATGTATATTATTTATACAAGAATAATTCACATAATCATAGTCCTATGGTCTTGTTTCCTAACCCCTTATAACACCCATATAAGACCTAATAGTAAGGTGTGTGATGGTGACAGACTCTTGGGGCGGCTCGGATAACATCACTTGGGTGGTAATCTCTATTAACTTCCACTTCTCCAATAGGTGGTTATATTCAAGCTTAACATGTTGAAGCTCAGCTTGGGATTGGTCAAGAGTGAATCCCAGTGATGCTACCTCCTTTCAGAGCTCCAACAAATGGTCTTTATATGTAGTAATTCTACTGGATGAGGCTACCACTTCCTTTATCTAAGTAAATTGGATTTTCTAAAGCATTATATTTATACTAATCATTTGATCACTGTTCAACATCTATATTAGAAACTATAATAATTTTAATGGTATTTTAAAATAAAAAAACATAAAACCAAGGAATTTCATATGTTTTATATAACCATTTTACATAATAAGACAATTAATTAGATAAAGAGTAATTTTTATTAATTAATGTCTGTGTCGTTACAGGGATGGAAGACAATTATGTCAGTGTGTGGATCTCTTTATACCCTATGGGGGTATTGAAAAATGGAATTTATTGAGTTCTGGACACAAAAAAATCTAGTCATGGAATACATGGTAGAAATTCTTGAACCGAAGGTGATGATGCTAAAGCTTCAGAGCCTTCAAGGCGATCTCAGGCAAAGAACATTGAGCATGCTAGGGTTGGGAAAAATGCACCATTGGCACCAATGTTTTCTAGTCATCACCATCAGAAGCATAATTTTGTTCCATCTACCCATTATTCTCTGAGAAAAAAAAAGAGGCTTTAAGAGGCTTCTAAGTTTAAAGTTGGTGGTTTTTCCTCACATCCAGCCACATTAGAGCCAAAAGACATGTGCGCCTTAGCGATCCGATATTAGAAGGGCGTAAGTCATGATATCAGGGATGCATGGTCATTTTTATATGAGGGAATATAAATCCCAGAGTTGGGAGATATTAGAGCACCCTCTGATCTCCACCTTGATAGTGATTTGGCCGAAGTGGGGAGGTATATTCGAGAGATACAGGATTCTATATATGCCATTAATGATCAGATCCCCATTACAAAGAGATTGTTTAACATTATAGACCAAGGAGTGATTTAAGGGGTAGTCAATTATCCTAAATATTAATGGAATGAATACCTTGACTCTGCTATTTTATTTCCCTTTTCTCCTATCCATTTTCTGCACTTTCTTTCGATGTTATTAATCTTGAGTGGATTTATTTTTTATTTAGGAGGAGGACAAGAAGAATAAGAAGAAGAAAAATGAGAATTATAATAAGGATAAATAGTTCATGTGCTCAATATTTTTAGGTATAGGCCCACTAAAACCCCCATTGGGGAAATAGATTCATCCTTTAGGTCCCCATAACTATCCCTAGGATAGAGGACCATGATGGAGGATATGACGGCATGAATTCCTCAATCACCACCTAATGTATGTTTTTCCAAGTGGGATAATATGGGCCCTTAAACATCTAAATAGAGGAAGAGAAATCGGGAAATAAATTTGTATTGTAACTTGCATCATAGTAATTATTTGTGTTTTCATTTGATATCATGACTTTCTTGACATAATCTTCTAACCATTATTTCTTTTTACATAATATTCATCACTTTCCTCCCTTAATAGATCTAACACTGGTCCTTCAAGGATTGAAGAGGATACCCTATGGGAGGCATGGACCCACACTGATGGATCCATCATCTCAATGGTTGAAGAATTAAGAGATGTAGCTGCATCTTCCCCCATTATTGTAGAGATGGGAGAGGGTTATGGTGATGTTAGATCCACTCCCTTAGGTGTCATGTTTTGTTTCTGACTTTCATCTCCTCATTATATTTCAGATTTGTTTCCCACACCAGAGGAATCTGCAGTAGTCAATGTTGGTCCCATTGTCACTCTGGGAGGGGATGATAGGGATATTAGATGGTCTAATAAAGTTTCTGGTGTTGACCCTGACTCTATAGGTCCTGAAAATTTTATGCTAGCTAAGAATTCGGTAGATATTATCGACAGCGGATCCAATTTGGGTCATGAGGAATGTGTCTCGGATACCCCTACTGGTGAGGATGTTATGAGACTTGATGCCATGTATCACGAAATTATGGGACTATTTAATAAATACATTGATATATCAAGTTCCATCAAATATTTTGATTATTTCCATAGGTAATTAGATGGAAATTATTTTTATAATTCTTTCATTTTCTAAACAAAATTTACTTTCTTCCATATGATGCTTTATATCAAAGCTCAACTTATGAATATTTGTCTATGGATAACATTTCCAAGACACTTAATGAACAAGTAATCCAATTCCACCCTACTTCCATTGTTGAGGTAGTGACATTTGAGAATTCATAAGTGGTAGATCCTCAAGATCCCCTAATTCCATTTACTGAGAAAACTCAAGATGGCGCTCCTCTTTGGGAGGTCCTTGCTCTAAGAATTGAATCTGGGAGTACTGGAGAGGTATCAATTCCAATAATTGAACCAAAATTGGTGAGTGTTACCATTTGGGTTACTTTACTGCCTTTATTTTCTGTTGACCTCTTTATATTGATGAGAAGTGTCACCTTCTATTTAGTGTTGTCGAATTTGGAAACTAAGCCTAAGAGGTGGGCGTCTATGCTAGTTCAACCAACATAGGTAGGTGAAGCTAAGGCTATTTCATTTGGTGTGAAATAAAGAGGATCATTGAGTGCACTAATTCTTGATTATGTATCTCCCTTTGGGAGTGTCTTTAAGTCTGATATAGAGATATATGATGTCTTTCCCTCTACATGTCGTATTGTCTGGTGGGATATTTGGAAGATAATTTGGGAAACTCATCTTGAATACATGCCTGCATGACTTCACCTACTTTTGTTCAAGATTTCCATATTAGGGTATGGTGGGTTTAAGTAATGAAAAATCCATTAGGTGGTGAAGTCTATCATTTAGAAAAGGTAATAGGATCGAATATTTCGGTAAGCCAAAGCATAGTTGGCGGGTCAGTTTGAAGAACTAATAGCAATCATGACTCAACCTGAGCTCAACCACACCATGAAGATGAAGAAGTACCATGATTTCCTTGATGAGAAGTCTCTAAAAAAATTCACCTTCAACAAGAATTAAATTTCATAAAGTAAGAGGTAGTCTAACTCCATAAATCCTTGGTAGGGGATTTGAATCAAAGAAGGGATGTTGTTTCTTTAGAGTAGAAGAAACTCCATGACATTGAGGGGGTTGTTTCTACACAATCAGCTGAGTTGCGGTAAGATGTGGAGAATTAATGAGCTATAAATCAAATCCTAAAATCCAATGTTAAGTATAAACTATAAAAAAAATTAGAGGATCCAGTATGTGGAAGTTCCCCAGTGTGCCGAAAGATAAATGAAAAAATAATTGTTTCCAATCACTTGTTCTGGAATTTATTTATCTATATTATAATCACAATACAAAACTGAGAATGACTCATTCAAATTAATGTCATTGTGTTATAATTAAAATTAAAAATAAAAAGGAGAACTCTAATTTTTTCCAAATCAATGGGGCCTAGCAAGCATAGTTTGACTGTTTCTAGGGTCATATGTACAACCCTAAAAACATGGCCTCTTTTGTTTCATTATCCTATTTTTTCCTAATTCCAATATAAAGAATACATATTAAGTGAGACTTTTATTTCTCCTAGACCACCATTCTCAGGTTTTCTTCCAAAAAAATTTTGTTCCTATTTCATTTCATTGCTCTATTTTTTCCTAAACCACAATGATTATGGGTCTAGGGAGCTCAAACTCAACTTTTGTACAGAGTTCCATTTGTGGGTTTTCAATCTAGTGAGTAATGTCTCTTTTTAGGGGAAGTTTAAAGTATTGAAATATGGACTAATGTGACTGGTGTTTTAGTTAAAACCTCCTTGAAAAAAATTTAGAAATGATGACCCACATAAGGATTGAAGGACAAGAATGTTCCATTATTTTTCAGATACCCGATGTTGAATTTTGAGCCATGGTCTTATAATTATAGAATCTAAAACGTGATATTAGTGAATATAGGAGGCCTCTCATAGGGAGGACATTACCACTGGTTGAGAAACACAGTTTTTGGGATAATTTTTGATAATACAATGGGGGATTGTTACTACATAGTCAAATAGTGGAATCCTTAGGTTGATAAACCATTTTTTGGGAGACTCATGAAAATCCAACTTGGGTGTGTTATAGCATAGTCAGGTAAATGAGTTATCAAAAATTATAAAGATCTATTGATGAAGTATGATGGGATATTAGAGAGATTTTCATTTATCATGACTACAATGGGTTGTTTTTTCATAGGTATATTTTTTAGAATGAGGAGGGAATTTGTATTGGCATTTTTCGTGAATGGAAAACTGATCCTACATGAATTTGGCTTGTGTAAAGGAGGGTATATTATATTAAATGACTGATTTCAAAGGAAAATTACCCTTTATAACAAGGGATAAACTATCATGTGGTCTTAATGTCATGTGACTAGGAAATTGATCATCTATTTTAACATCTTATATTAAGGATGTTGTCATATAGTTTAACATCTTGTGACTAGGATGTTATACTATATAGTTTAATTTCATACAATAAGTACACTATTCTATGTAGTTTACAGTTATACAGAATTAAATTATGGTGGATATAATTTAAGTTCTTTATCATTGATCAAAAGGTAAATAACTCTCCATTTTCATGGTAACCCATATGAGAATACACTTTAACTTTCAGGTATGATAGTGGAAATTTTGTAAGCTATAATCTGGGGATTTTTTCATCCAAAGAGTGGTATGGTAAAAATGTCTTATGGTAATAGAGGAGGTATCTCCTGAGAACAAATTTACCACTTCTTTAAAAACCTATTTTATGGGATACTTTATGAAAATTAAATTGGGGCATGTTACAGTATAGTCAATCAGTAGCATTCTTTAACTGAAAAGACTACAAAATTTTTGGGTTAATTATGTAAAGTAAACTGGGGTGTGTTACAGCATACTCAAGTAAAGGAATTCTCAAGAATTATGACATTATATTTTTTATGGGTAAATAAATTTTATGGGGATTCATATTTCCCAAGACATAGAGTTAGGTTTTTTAGAAGAAAAGTACCTAAATAACGAAGGAGAATTTCATGATAAAATTACCAAATAATTGGGATAATAAATCCACAATGTATATTTGACCAAGCATGGTAAATATGCTACCTATAGTTTTAGGTCATACAAATACGACCATAACATTTTGGAAATGATAGGTGACATGTTGCCTACCAAACCAAGGTCATTCAGGTAACTTTGGACAAGACAGAGGAAATTGTAAACCATGGCCTTGGTGGCTCTCATATTAGGAGAAAGGATGTACTAAAAGTTTGTGAGGGATTACCATAGACTGATTTGAATCATGGGTTCTAAAATAATGTCTTCAAATCTTACAAGTATAGAAGAGGCTTCTCTTGAGGGAAAATTTATCATTGTTTAAAAAACCAATTTTGTGGGATACTTTATGAAAATACAACTAGGTCGTGTTACTACATAGTAAAATTGTGGAATCCTCTAGATGAAAAACTTGTTTTGTGGGTGAATTTATACAAATCCAATTGGGTTGTGTTACAGTATTGTTTGGAAAAGGAGTCCTCGTGTATCATACATTTTATCCCCAAAAGCTATAGATAGATTATAAAGATCCAAACGTGTCTAAGATTAAGAGTATGATGTGTAGAAGGGATATTTACAATAATAAAAGAATCATTTGGACTGATATTATCCATCAAGTGTAGAGTTCCTTCCATATATTTTACTCATATGTGGAAAGGGGACATCTATGTTTCCTTGGTGGACACCCTAATGAGGGGACCTGAATTAAGAAATATTGTATAGGTATTTGATTATACATTGAAGAGGGGGTATTTTTCTTTACCTTGTGGTTGGGACTAGGACTTGACTCATAGATGTCACTACATATCTCAAAGGAATGATAATCAATCCACAGATAGTTATTGAGGTACCATGCATCGTAAAGTCATCTGGCCAAGATATTAGCTATGTAGTTTAAATTCATGCGGTCAAGACATCAGTCGTGTAGTTTAATGTCATGCAATGAGAAAGAAGGTGACTTAATGTAAAAAATGAATATTGTATCTAGGCTAGGGTATAGGACCTGAGATTCTCTGTATAAATTTTCAAAGTAAGAATCGATCCACAAATATTTCTAAAAAGGATTCACAATACTAATTGAATTATTGTGTGGAGAAAAAAAAGGTTTTTTTGAAGTATGGGATCATGCATGGGGTGATACACCATATTTAATCCTCTTATGTAGATCCGACTCGTACATAGAATATTAGGGGAATTTAACATATTATTTTGTGGATGGTTATAGGATTGAAGATCTGGATATCACTACATTTCATTTTAATGAGAATAAATCCACATGTAGTTCTTGAAAGATCCCATTTACAGGACTGACCCATGCACAAGGAGAGGTAATTTTTTATATTTTGTTATTGTAGGTCCTAGAATTGGAAATCCTTGTGTCACTTCATATCTCATTAACATGAGAATCAATCCATATGTAGTTCTTGGAAAGATCATACAGTTTATCATCATGAAACGAGGATGTATGGTGTGCCTTTTAAGGTCTTGTAGACATGACCATGATATCCCAAATGGGAATTCATATGCCTTACTCATGCAAGGTACTTCTATAAAACAACTACTAATATCACATGATCTATGCTCGGTGTTAGAAATAAGGACTGTAAAAGGTTTTTTCAACCATACAAAGGCAATACAAGGGAATGATAGGGGCATTTAGATTTTGTAGTGGATGGGCTAGGAGGTATTATCTAGGCATTACTACATATCTCATTATATTTAGAATCAAGTCTTAAATTGTTCTAAAATCCCATTTATTTTAATGTCTTTTGGTAAGGATGAGGATGAACCAATGTGAAAGAGATTAAACATCACGTCTAGTCCCAAGGATGGAGATTTGGGCGTCACTACATATCATGTGATGGAAAGAGTCAAGACACACATAATTTTTGAAAGATTGTGTATTTTATCTTCATGTAAGGAGGATGTTGGATATATAGTTTATCATCTTTATGAAAGCATGTAGATCTACCGATGTGTAAAGGAATATTGTAGCCTGACCAGGGGATAGAATTTGGGAGTCACTGCATATCTGGCTAGAGTAAGAATCAATCTACATGTTGTTCTTGAAAAATAATTCCTCGCATCAATCAGGTTTTGAAGTGGGGGAAATGGGGATTTAACATTTTATAGGATGATGACTGGGCCCAATACATGAGGAATAGGCATCACTGTATATCTCATTGTATTGAGAATAAATAAATGCATAGTTCTCAAAATTATTGTGCAGTTTATTACCATGAAATGAATCCATAAACCATGTAGTTTTATGTCATGTGGTAAGGATGTGATAATGTTGGGTCTTATAAAAATAAAGGGGTCCCAAGTTCCATTATGTATTAGAAATGATGTTAGTGGAGCATGTTCATGGGAGTTTCACATCCTTTCTTCCTCGTGTACGTCCAAGAGGTCATCTCGATCAGCTGAGGGGCTAGAGGGATGTGATTAGGACCTACACCTAAGATGGAGGCCCATATTTAATGGATAACGAGGATTTTCTTAGATCATGTTGTTTTTTGGGTTTCTTAATGTCTAGTGAGATGGATATTAACTATACCGTTTAATGAAATGTGGTGAGGAAGAATGGTGCCACACAGTTTAATGTCATGCAGCACGGATGTTAGGTCATCCATTTTAAGGTTATGTGACAAAGAACACTATCTAGTTTAACATATTATAGCTAACATGATCATTGTTTTATTATATGAAATATTTATTTGAGAATATATCATTGGTTAGGGTTGTAATGATCTCACCATCTATTGAGATTAAGGAATAATCTATGTTAGAGTGGACCTTGTGTATAGAGTAAGGTCTCTACCACTTTGGTTCAAGCTTTGGAGGATTCATTCCTCGTATCATTGGGGTTATGAGGACCAATAAAAATTCTTCTTAGAGGAATGAATAGAGGTAGACCTTCCATTTAAAGGTCTATGATATCTGATTTTTATAGACTTCCAAGTGATGCAAGGTGTGTAATATTTTCTCATTCAGTCATTCCAATTCATCCAATCATTTTTGGGATTGCTCCTCCATGGATAGTTATTTGCATATGGAAACATGGAGTAATGGAAATTGGACATCAATGGGCAGTACTACTTATGTTCTATATACCAATGATTATAGTTTCACTTGTGTAGTAGTATGGTCTTTAGTCTGGTAGTCCCATAAGTCATGAAATAGTTTGTCAGTACAAGAATTTTTATCTTTATCCACCGTTTTATAGAGTATGTTTGAAAGGGTCTTCTTGAAGACCTCTATTTTTTCATTATCCATTGGATGATAGCATTACAAATGGTTGTATTTGAAATCATATTTCTGATACAGCTTTTCCACCTCAGTAGAACAAAATTAGGTGTCGTTGTCAGTCAATATTGTTTGAGGGACACCAAATCTAGTAATTATGTTAGATTTAATGATGCTAACAATGCTTTTATCCCATACTTATTTCAAGGGTATTTCCTCAACCCATTTTAAGAATAAATTAGTAGAAGTTAATATGTATTTGAATAGCTTGGTCGTAGCTGGAGGGTATGGCCCCACAACATCCATTACGCATATGGAAAATGGCCAGTAATATTTTTTTGTATATAGAAACTCCATAGGTTGATGGATAAAGTTGGAATTCACTGGGCCTGAATGACATTCTGTGGTGAAATCTATGTAATCCTGTGTTATTGAAAGCCATAAGTATCAAAGCCTTCTGATTTGGTCATAAATCTTGTACCCAGAATAGTGGGCACCATATAGGCTCGTATATGTACCTCTTTCATAATAGCCACAATTTCTTCTCTATTGATACATCTGAGAATGATTCTATAAAATCCTTATTTATAGAAGAGTTTCTAGTGATTTCAGCCATCATAAAAAGTGTAGCTTGTTTCTCTACATCAAATTTTCTATTTTCTAGCTCTATCTAGTGGGAGTTCTCCATATTTAAGGTATTCCATGATTGGAATCATCCACCCACTGGTATAACTATAAGATTCTAGGATAGGGATGACTTTTTTAATCTCTTCCATTCTAACTTGAACAAAAGGTGGGACCATCTGGTAATGGGAAATACTAAGGATTATTTTAGCCTGGTTTGGAACTTCCAAAGTAGTAGATGAATTTTTTGATGAATATTACAGGGAATTTTATGATCATGGAATTTGATTCAATATTGGATCTGAGGTTAATTCATCCATTAACCCTCAGACATAGTCAAGCAAGGGGTTATCCCTTCTTTTATAATGGCGTAATCCCCATTGATCTGTTTGATTAACAATTTCAAGCCTCATTTTTCCTCTAGGTGGTCCAATGGTATTTGAATCACTAGTTACAAGCCTGTAATGGGGACCTAATTTTTTACCTCATTATTTGTACATCCTTCTGACAGCAATAAGGATTAAGGTAAAACTATATTTTCTAAGAAAATGATAATAATACCTAACCCAACATTGTTGAGTTTTGGTTCTTCCATTCTCTTCCCTATTGGGATCCTAGACGTTCCATGAAAATAAATTTCCCATGTTTTGGGGCCTCCATGAATATATAATATCTTCTTATCCACAAATTTATCATTCCACGTTGTTGTTTCTGTAAATGTGTGTTCTGCAAAGAAATATTCCAAGGCCTAGATTTTCAATTCTTTATAAGGCATGAATTGTATGTAAAAATGCTTCATAATAACTCTCTTACATTCCAAATCCCTTTTGAACATAGGAGTAATGATTATGTATTTTAGTGGGTTATTACAAGATACCAAATGGACCTTCTCATGCTACAGGCAGTGCCTCAGTTTTTAAACCATATAGATTAATGCCATGAAGCTTTTCTAGATATCTGAATAATGATTTTTTAGCATTTATCATGGTTAGAATGAGATAATAAAGGTTATTTTCAATCCAATAATCATTATTTTTCATGAGGAAGAAATCTAGTGATCTCTCAATGGAAGTCACATATATAATGAGGGGCTTTCCCTCAATCGGTGGCATTAATACCAGTGGAATCAAGAGATATTTTTTAAGGATGTCAAATTCTTCCGGGCAGTCACTAATCCACTGATACACAGCCCCTTTCTTCATAAAATTGGTTAAGGAAAAACACTTACCTGTGTGGATTGATATGAAGCACCAAATATAGTCCAAGTTTCCTTGAATTCCACTCAACTTTTTATGGTTTTGAAGAGGTTACATAATAAGAATATCCCTAGTCTTCTTAGTGTATACTTCAATGTTGTGATGGTGTACGACAAAGTTGAGAGACTTTTCTGAAGTTACCTCAAAATAGTAGAACATAGTTGATATTTAACCACTAGATTTTCAACATAGAATTTGACAAACATCCCCCAAAAAATTTAATATGATATTCATGTCATGTTGGAATGTAGCACCAATATTCTTCAAGCCAAAGGGAATTACTTGAAATCAAAATAATCCCTAGGGGCCCTAAAGGTGGTGAATTATTCATCTTATAGGGACATCCAAATTTGTTTTTACCCTGAATATACATCCACAAAGGAGAGGTATTGATGACCATTTGTTGCATCAATTAGGAGTTTTATGATTAGAATCGAGAAGTCATCTTTCGTAATGTTCCAGTTGAGAACTCTGAAGTCGATGAAAAATCTATTTTTTATGTTCTTCTTATTCATAGAAACAATGATGTATATCCATTTAGGATTCCATACTTCTCGAATAAAGTCAACATTAATGATATTATCCAGTTTAGTCTCAATTTTAGAGCCACTATTTGGGTGTGTCTATCTGGATGAATGTTTGTATCCTTGATGATCTTATAGAAACCCCAAGTGATGAGTGGACACCTTAAGATCGAGGGATGGAATATATGTGTAATTTTAGGTGAACATGTCCAGTTGTTGCTTCAATAAATATGTTTATACATCTTTTTCTTTTGAATTCATGGTTGTACTAATCAAATTGGGTTGTGGATCTTCATATGTACCCATATTTATTTCTTTGAGTTCATCCATAGTGGTGGAGACACATTTCTAAAATAATGGATGGGTGTCCCTATGGTCATCCTCTTATTACTCTTCCTTAAACTTTACCTCTTCATCCTATTCCATGGAAGTGAGTGATGTAGAAAGTTTCTCAGAGTTATGGGAGGAGTTGGCATTTGGAGATTCATAAGATAAAGCAACCATTCATAGATCGATTACTCAGGTAAGGACTTTTTGATCTCCAAATAGAAGAAAAGGGACTGAGAATGACTATCTTTATTTTCTCCCATTTTCATGAGAATTTATTCCAAACTACATGATAGAATAGTTATTTTTTGAATCTAATAATATTAAGTGAAGATGTTTTCATCCAGGATTTCATTACTACTCAGAGAGTTGATGACTTATCCAGTGATGTTGGGGCTAATTTTTCATGATTGACATCATATAATTTGTTGAATATGTGATAAAATTTGGACCCACATATTTTATTTGATTTATTTAAAGTGTGTACTCTACACTAATCTTCTTAAAATGGTTGGTTGGAATTATCTCCAGACCATTCGGGGCATTTACTTGAGTGACATCATCAACCATGGATTGTTTCCCTTACTTAAAGTAGAATCATGTGCTAATGCACTATGAATCATAGGATTTAAATGGGTATTTTTCACCATGAAATTCACCAATTTTACCATTGATGCAATATTTATGGCATTTTTGGTATGAATAAGGGATATTTGTATGCTGATGTAGCCACAATCTTCCTAGAAGAACATTTAAGGTTGTATCCTGCCTAACAACCGTGAATTATGTGTTAGACATAATATCACCAAACTGATTTCTGAGTTTGATTTTTCTAATAGTATTTCTTCCATTATTTTTATAACCATGTACATGAAATGGGAGGTGACAATTGAGATATGTTGACACCTAATTTAGGAAGTGTTTCGATTGGAATGAGGTTGACTTTTGAGCCATTGTCAATTAAATCTCATCAGATATCAATGTTATTTCTCATTCCATATATATATACAAGGGTCTGACATGTCCCTATATGATGGAATCCTCATATTTTTCTATAAAATATATGATCATGTGATGTTCATAAATATAATTTTCTATATAATATACTTTGGTAGCTGTAACCTCAACTTCAAATTCCTAAGGGATTGATAAGGCCTCTATGAGTGCTTCCTGGAGATCTTTTGATACATTTAGAGTGTCCAAGATTTACAATTTGGTTGGTACCAGGGATAATTGCTTCAAAAAATAGTACTTATGGTCCAAAGGTATGTGCTTACCAGCATGGGTATTATCTTTTGAAGGTGATTTTGGGACTGAAGTACTCAATGTGGATGGATCATCCCTTGGAATAGGTGTTAAAAGTTCTTCTGCTCTCAGTGGATTCAGTCAACTAGGTCTACCTAAATGACAAGGTTGATTAGGTGATGAAGTATTCTATAACTTATATTTTAGGATGATAATTTTAGGGAAGACTATTTCATGTTTTGGGGAACTACTTTTCTCTAGATGAGCTCACTCGAGATCTCTCCCATGTGTTTCGGCTGTGTAGACGGTTCGAGTAGGAACATAGTTGGAGTAGTGACTCCTAGCATGACCATGTCTTCCCCTGTATCATAGGCTCCAATGACCACTTCCTCTATTTCCCCAATCAATTTTAGGGAATTATGGTTTATAATAACACTTATCATTTGAGAAGGTATCCATTATGTGAATAACTTTAATGTAACTGCATATTAACTTCTCAGCTAATGGAGATTCTCTCTGGGAGGTTTAACTTTATTGTACCATTTGGCGGGGTGGTGTTTGTGCTTCTAGGACGGTAAGTATAAAGTTTTCTAAAGTTAATGATGATTTTGAATTTGGAAAAGGCTCATCTTCATGTGTTTTCTTCTGAATCTTTTGGTCATGTCACTTTTTGGAAGATTCACTTTCAAATAATTAGATTTCAATAGAGTCAACTATGTTTTAGTAGAAGTGGTTGATGGAATAATTGGTTGTTTCAATTGTGTTAGAAGAATATCATGGGTTCATTTGATTAAATTTTTAACCATACAGTTACTGAACTTCTATGTACACTTGTTTTTAATTTCCTACCAATCATTATCCTCCTCCATATAAGTGTAAAATACTCGTTCTACTTGATAAGGTGGCCTTCCAAACATCACTTTCATGAAGTCCACCAACTTTTGTTGGATTAATTTGAAACAAAATACTCTTGTATGTTGTTCCTAAGTACTTAATGGAAGTGTAAATATAGTGTTATGTCATCTTCACCATCATTTCTGGGTTTTTTGGGCATTGTAAATATGATCAAGTCATTTTCCATTTCTGAGATAAAGTAGTGAGGGACTTGGTCATTCCAGAAAGAATAAAACTTTTTTTTCATCTCCAAGAACTATTTTCACCTCTTCTCTCTTTGATCTCTTGAGGATTCTAGCATTGTTTCTAATTATCATGAGGAATAACCACATGATACAGTGTGGAATTTGGAGTGGGAGTGGGTACAGGGGACTTCTTAAGTGTAACAGTGGAATCTTCTTCTTTTACTATTTTGTTTCCTTAAGATGATGGAATTACTTGGGACTTATCCTTGTTCTGTGAGAAAGAATCTTCCACTAATTTATAAATCACGGCAAGGTCTAGAAACCCTCTTGTATATTTTATAGGGATAAGTGGCATGTGAAACTCATCACAAATATTCACTATAAAAATGGGAAAAAAGTATTGTTCAGCAGCTAATAGTTTTAAGGAGTATGCCAATCCTTTCCACCGTGCAATAAAATATGATACCCTCTCATTATTCTATTTTTTGTAGTTTGAGAGTACGAGGACTATTTTCTTCTATAGATTCTAGCTTAACTATAAGAGAAACTTCTAACGGAGGACCTCCCACCCCATAATTTACCAATCTATCAAGTTAGTGTACCATACAAAAGTTGGTCCCTATAGTTATTGCATGAAGAACATGAGTTTAACTTCCTACTATTTTTTAGGGGTCCCCTTCATGGGATCACGGTGAGATATGAAGTGCATTAAATTCTCTTCTAAGTCTCTCAATCCATTAAATATTGAAAATGTAGGTTTCCCAGAGTTTGATGGGGAAAGAGTTGGATCTACCCATTTAGGGTAAGGATTGTTTTCATATTGTATTGGTGTGTGTTGTTCCTCCATGGCTTCCAATAAAGTAGTGGGAGACTCAAGAGCATTCATGATCCCTCTCGGAATGTCTAGAAAATCCATATCTTTAATAGGTGTAGTGATCAATAGGTCCATTTGTGGCAGTATAGCTGATATATGTCATGGGTAGCCTATAACGGCAGGCTAGTATGGATTCTCCTAGAACCGCTATGGTTGCACACCCAATAGAGGGAACTCCTGATCCCCTATTTTAGGATCTAGTTATATTGGTGGTTGGTATCCCACATTGAGAAGATATTCTAAGTCCACTTTAGTCAATGCGGTGAACCCTGTTGGCTGAGTTGTGTTTGCTGGGAGAGCAAGATTAGGATCTTCATGCAAATCATATCCAGTAGGAAGGCTATCTCAGAGTTTTCCTACATTGATCCTCCTCAATTACTTCATTTCATTCTCTTTTTTATTAAATCTCTCATCATGTGAATGGGGTTTAACCTCTCCAAGTGGTAGGTGAGGCACAATCTTACCCTTACCCTTTTTCTTGTTAGATTCCTTTCAAGGAGGTAATGGTGGATTGATTGAAGAAATGCCCTGATTCAGAGAGAATCCTGGGTTCTAGGTATTCACACATCCGTCAATCATTTAAATGAGTACAATATTTTGAACTGAAACTTCCTCCTCCAATTCTTCCTCATATTTTTCCTTGTGTTATATAGGGTCTATGGGGGTAGTGTTAATGACATCCACTGATGTGCAATGCATTGTAGAAATTCTATTAGTGTATTTTCTAGATTATCATTTTTTAACCCTCTATGGGTCATTTTCCACCCCTTTACTAATTCTCTGGGACTCATTTTGCAGATGGTAATCCAAAGGTAATATTTAAACAGTTTAGTCTTGTGCGTTCCTAGTGAGGGTACCAGATCACAATAAGGGATGAATTGGGAGGATCCATTTTGTGTTGTTTCCTCTAATCATTAGAAGACTATAAGCCACTAAGGAAGATGTTTTTGAGGTGTAAAGACCCCATCCCTAAGGTTTGGGGATTTTCTCGTTTCATTTTTAAAACTCTTTAGGCCTAGTTTTCTGGACTCATAGGTAGTGTTGAAAAATCCCCTATCCCAACAGGATGGTGTTGATTCTGAACTATTGTGGTATCTACTGGAACAGCTTTTCTTCTAATTTTATAAGGTTTTTTCTGATCATGGGCTAGTTGCATCATTTGGTATGCACCTAAATCACTCTCTTCCAAATATTGTTGTTTTATTTTCAACATTTGCGATATCTGATGACAGACTTCCCCAAAGCAGGAGGCTTGCTCAAAATTTTCAGATTTTGTATGTAAAAGTAACTCAATATCCTGCTCTCTTATATCCCAATATTAGTGAGAGCCATTTGAGGACTATTTTTTTTTGATCATGTCGTGGGTTTTGAACCGGGTCCATTTATTGGATCCAGATTGAATCCATGACATTGCATGATACCACTTCCATCAATATTTTCTATTTGGGGATCATGGTGAAATATAACACTCCATGTTCAACCTACCCTTTTATATGAACATTGGATAGGGAATCAATGAATATATGTCACAATATTTATAACATACTAAGGCCTATGTGTTTAAGGGATCCTTTCTATTTTCTAAACATTGTATTTTGTGTAGTTGGTAGATCCGCTGAGTCAATTTTTCATTACATCCCTTTCATTGCCTTGATGTGACTCTATTACTTATCATAGGGTAATACTTTCTCTCTCAAGTGATGAAGATATTTATTTATATTTAGGAGGATTATTTCCACACAATATTCCAATAATACCTCTATAATTCTACATTGAGGGGTGTCTAAGGGACAAAACCTGATTGGTATGTCATATTTAGCTAGTTGTTTTCTCATTTTCATTATGTAATCTTTGTTTTTTTCTCGATGATCTTAAACCTGGTCCAACCAAATTGGATGTTTTTCAGATACTTTATAATATACAATATGATCGTTAGGGACTTCCTCTGTTACATTCTAAGATAGGTGGCCCAAGGGTGGTTTAGAGAATGACCATCGCCTTGGGGTATCTTTTGGCTGAGAAAAAATTTCACTTGTCAATGACAAGGAATAAAATATTAATGACCTTTTTCCAAGTGCCTTGAAATTGGAGGGATATCCCATTACTACATTTCCAACTGGAGGACCCTCCTGATGAAGAGAAACACTACTACAGAGAGGGAATTCATAGTGAACGCCATCATGGGAAATACTAGCATGGTAGATTGTATTAAGGGGAATACCCCCTTTCTCATTGATCTTCTAGCCATACAGAGTTATGTCATGACACTCATTGAGAGATAGGATCTCGAGACCGATCAAATTATGGTCATAAAGTAAGACGTCATAGTGAAGTGTCTGAGAGGGGCATTTAGAACTACTAATACTACTCATGTAATTAAGTAATTGGAGAGTAGGATCTTGAGATACCATAGATAATTTTATGAGGGATTTTATAACTCCATCATTAAGCATAAAAGGATTATAAATTGTCTCTTCATTTTATAGCTATCTTTGAGAGGCTACTTTTTTATGCCTTTTAGCAATCGACTAGGGCCACTTGTTGGGGAAGTGGTTTTCATTTTTATGGGTTTGTTATGGCCTTGGAGCAGTCATTGGGATATGTTGATTACCTCCAATTGGAATGTGTGTATGTTATTGATTTGGTTTTCCATATATCGTGGAGTAGTTTTCCCCACGACCCACCAATATTAGATTAGAGGTATGTTTCTGCTCCGGGGTGGAATACTGATGGGACAACTCATTTTTTGGGATCTACCTGTGTATTTGTCCCTCTAAAACTACTATTTTTAACATAATGATGTACTATCATGTCTATATAATGTGGCCTGAAATTTGTGTCTAACCCTTCACCATTGTCGGTATATTCTTGGTGACTTCATTGATAGGAATGGGGATATATGACCATTCTACATCTAGATTAGTGGTATGTTCCAGCTCCTATCACTCATTTTCTTCAAGTGGATACTAACTATAAGGACCTGACCTTATTACATACATAATCCTGAATTTAGTTAAGAAAACACTTCCTTTTACATTGAATATCATTTCAAGTTTAGAGCTTTAGAGAATTAGGACAGTACATTCATGACATTACACATTATTACAAAGTGGATACCATAAAAACAGTTTCCATTTTTTTCAAAATATAAAACATTAAAACTTAAAACAAGACTCCTTGACAATTCTTCAACATTTAATGTGTCTTCCTTCCTTGTATTACACATCCATTAACCTGTGAAAAATAATTTAAAAACTTTGGATGATCACAAATGCTCGGTAAGGGATGCAAAAGAAGGAAAAATCACATTAGTCCATGAATACTCATAATGTATGAAAACATTTTCAAAAGACATGATTTTCACCCATATATACTTACTTCGTGTAACATGAGATTTACACAAGATACAAAAAAATATGAGAATATAAATATAATCATAAAGGTATCTTGGGGAATTACTTACATAATCTTGTAACCATTCTTGGCTATCTTATAATCTGTAACCCTCACGACTACCTTACTTTATGTAACCATCGCAGTTACACTTGGAGTAACCATATGGACAACCTCCAACTTACTCATACGCAATTCATTGGAGGGAAATATAGGTCCCACCCTCCATCATAAATAATTCCCAAGAACCAAAACAATATCATACAACATGAATAATTCCATAAAAACATTGCTTTGGAATTTCGTAAAACCGAATTTAAAAAGAGGATTTTTAAAGAAAATCCCCTTATAAATATCATACAATTGAAGAGAGACTTAATAGAGTTGATGGAGTATGTATATATACTGTAAATACACATAATTAAACATAATATAAACAGAACCCATCACACAAACAATTTAAATAGCACATAAATAATGAAGTAGAAGGTTGACCCCAAGAATGGAAATTGGGTTAAGAATTCCCTTACCTCGGGATTGTCTTACTTACAAATTGTTTAAACATCCTGTATAATGGTTAAAAGAGTATTATTAATATTTTAAAATAACATGTTCATGGTTATAACATCTTATATTATCATTTCATAACATCATCTCACCCTTAATTATTAGTATTTTTTCCTTTGCACTGTTTTTGGGTGAGTTCTTAACATGATTCCATGATTGGTTCATGATGGACATTCTTGTCAATTGGAAGTGAAAATATAGAATTGAAATGGAGTAGTATTTACATATACCTATTAACATAAATTATTCCATTCATCATTTTTAATTATTACATGAGGATGATTCATAAGTTAGAACATTAATGATATTCGTTTAGATCCTTTTAGTGGTTCTTTGATAATAACAACCTCGTTTTGTCTTATAAATTAGAACAATGAGTAAAAATCAATTAAAGAACCATGGGTGAGTCATAAAACATATATTATAACCTGGTTCGACCATATAAATTGTTTCATGACCAGACTAGAAAGAATTAATGGATTTTGAAATCGCATCGTCCACGATGTCGGTAATTCAACACAAACGGACAATGTTTTTTATTCTTTAAATAAGTGGGAGAGGAGAAGAATAATGATGAGTAATTTTTCATAAAAATTATAAAATATATAATATACATTATTTCTAGATATTTCATGCCTCTTGGGTAAGGATATATGAAGAAATAATAAGGAAAGAACTCAAAATAAAAGAATAATTGTGAAATCGCTTACAAAAATTCGGCAGCCTAATGGCTACGCAACATGGTTTTAGAAAATATTAAAAAGATAGGGGACAAGGGTCACCCATCCAGAAATGAATCATAATATAGATAAGATAAATAATAATAAGTAAATAAGAACATGGTATGGAAACATGAAAGTTATACCACATAAAAGAGAACTTGAAATGAAAAATAAAGAAATTGGGAATATCCTTACCTTGTAGAGTAAACCTTAGAACATGAAGTTTGGGACCTTTGGGGATTGAGGAAGCCTTGGGAGGACTAATGTGAAATCAAGGAGGCCAGAGATTCGTTGATGTAGAATTTGGAATGAATTTAATGAAGGGAAGAGTTGGTATTTATAGGAAAAGTGAGGGATTATTTTAATAATTTTCAAGGGACACCTCATGAGTGGTATTCACAAAACCATGGGCTTTCCCGTGGTATTTTCCCATGGTATAATCCACTTGGGACACCTCACATATTATTTAACTATTCAAAAGTCTACCAGATTTATTACATCATTATTATATCATTAATGATGTCATTAATTCACCGAAACTAAAAACTGTATTTTTTTACTATTCACTGAAAAATCAATTGTTTCAGAAAAATTCCCAAAATTCACCCTAACCATTTATCGACGTGTAGATTTAAAAAATGAAATAAATTTTTTGAAAATAATTTTCTAAATATTAGTAGTTTTATTTTTAAATAAAATCATACTTAATTCAAAAATTAACAACTCTAATTCTATAACAACTTTCATATCACGATGAAAAATTATCCCAGATGTTATTATCTTAAATCCTTAATAAAATAAAATAATAATAAAATTTACTATTCATTAGGGTCATATTACTATTCATATTAATATTCAGAAGGGTATGTTACTATTCACCAAAAAAACAAGTTGGTTCCAATAGACTTCAAATAACATACTGAACACAAATGTAGATGACAGTTTCTTGAAATTCAGAACATAGAAGTAAAAAAAAGTTATGATTTAAAGGCTAAAAAAATATCCATTTAAAACAAAGTTCCAAGCATTTCTATTTATTTTTAGAAAAAATTGGGTTGTTACACTAACAGTACTCAGGTTTAGGGATAGGGGTTCGAGTCTAACCCATATTCATTATCAGAACTTTATAGTTGATCTCCCTAGATGTTTCTAGAGGAAATTTTTGGAACGATGGTGTGTGCACCTCCATGTATTGTGTCACCAAAACTGACTGGAAGGCTCCTTTGAACAATGCCTGGAGAGGCTACTAGTACGATTCATGGAATTTTTTGGGGGTTTGTTCCTCCTAATGGATTGCCACCGAATTTGACTGGTGGGTTTTTTGTGTGTGGGAAAGTTCTTGTTCAGGCTTTCTATGTGATGTCATATTTGGTTGAAAAGATTCTTTAAGTGCTATCAGATGAGTTTGATGGTAGGCTTGGTTGGTGTGGTTAGGTGTATGTTCCTTCTCACAGTGTTCCACTATATTTGGATGGGTTCTTCCTTTGATGCTACCAAGTGAGTCTGTTGGCTAGCTGAATTAAGGTGGGAAGTTGTATGTTCCTGCTCAAAGCATGCCACCAAAATTTATTTGTGGGACTATCTAGATAGAAGAGGGGTGTGGCCCTACTTCCTCTTATCATATTGAATCCCTTGGTGGGAAATCTTGAGTTCCCAGGTCTGGGTGAAGTGGTTTGGACTGTCGAGTACAGCACCCTCATCATGTTGAGGATTCACTACCATGTAGAGTGGGCGGCAGTGATTGTTAGAAGTATCCATTTGGAAGGAAACCTATGTCTTCTAGATGAGGCCATATGTGGCCTCTTGATCCACCTCCCTAAGATAAGGGAGGTACTGGTTATTGGATTTTGGGGATAATATCCTAAAATGGTTTAATATGGTGATAGTTTTTGTCTATATATGGACCACAAACCGTCGTTGGTTGGAAGATTGGTGGGGCTTTTTGAGTTGGAGGGCCTATCGGGTAGCCTCCATAGTTGGGATTGTACCATCCGGGTGATACTCCCTGAACAATGCATTCGAGACCCAGCATTGAAGATGCTAGTTTGGTGATGTAATCCTCTACTTGGATGAAGACCTGGACAACAGTCAGGGAATGTGTGTGGAAGCTGGAATTATTCCATTGGATTGGAGGGAGTTATGAGTGAAAGTTTCTGAATATAGATGACAAACACAAACAATAAAAATCCATCAATGTATAATCTCATTAAAAAGAACACATGTAGGCTTTATTTTCTAGTTTTTCCTTATTTTAATTTTAGAGTTAAACTGGCCTCATAGGTTGGTGACACAATCATCTTGCTAAAGGATTCACAATGGGTTCACTATTTTTTGTTTCCCTTGAAAACCGGTCACCCGATAATTAATTTCAAGGGTTTTAGTTTTTTAAAATAATTCCCTTTAGGTTCACTATTTGTAAAACATCTTCAAACGAGATTTTTTTGTGGAGCCGCATGTTCCCAATAGTTTTATATCCTTGAGGGACCTTCTTTCCAAAGGTAGGAAGTCATTGGGTTG
Organism: Viscum album; assembly: GCA_963277665.1. Lineage (NCBI taxonomy): Eukaryota > Viridiplantae > Streptophyta > Magnoliopsida > Santalales > Viscaceae > Viscum > Viscum album. Next base: position 2,075,058,366 of record OY728143.1, on the reverse strand, counting down.
TTTTTCCAACAATACTTAAGAACTCACATTGGTCGAGAGGATAGTAGGTCAGGCTCTTTACACACTATTTGGGGTAATTGTTTCTTACTCCAAGACTCTCTTATAGATTTAAGATAAGAATACTCATTAATTAACAAGTATGGCATGGTCCACCCTTGACTCAATAATCAATTATTAGCATGTATGGAATTTGGAATCATTTGTATGTATCCAAGGTTTCTCATAAATGGATATATTCATATGTATCTTATGTTCTCTATTTATGGTATCCTCTAATTTACTTATTTGATATTATTTGGTTGTTATTTTGATGATGCTAGTTTCCATCGACACAATGGGGTTCTCTGGAGTGTGTCATCATCCAAGGAGATGGGAGTTGTTTTAATGTTGGGATTGAACCCATGAAATGGGCATCCTATATATCATTGTGAAAGGAATGAGAACCCATGTATTTTGGTTCCACTTAATTTGGAACATCATACCTTTTAAGGTCGTGTGATAAGGACCAAACCATACAATTTAGCATCATGAGGTGAGGACTTCTGGGGAAAAGGTTCCTAGTCAAATTTTGGTGTTGGAATTATGATGAAGTGGTACAGGGAACCTAGAAGGAATGTGGATTCCTAGTTTGGATAATACCCTACTGGGGATGTGACCCATAGAGAATAGGGTATATTTTGGGTGTTAGGTTTGTAACTCATATAGGATTACTATATATACAATTTTTACGGGAATCAAATACCATGTAGTTCAGTGGTGAGGACCTATGCCTTTGGAGGCCCTTAGTTTTGTCTTGTAGTGGATTATGGACCTTTGAGAGGATTTAGTTGGGGCTTATTTATGAGGAGGATTCTGTTGTTTGTTTTGGTGAGGGATTAATCTTGAAAAGGATTCCCTACAAAAGGGGCCATGAGGTATGTCTTGACTCATGGTGATTTTTAGGCTTTTTCAAATATTAAACCTAAAAAGGAGGCCCATAGATTGGATTTTAGAGATCATTCCTGAAAAGGATACCCTAGGGTTTAGTTTTCAGATCCTATAAAAATTAGGAGGCCCAAAGGGTTTAGTTGGAGCTTACACTTGGAATTATTCACTTGAAGTAAGGATCGTTTAGCTTTTATGATCACCAACAACCTCTAAGAACATATGTTTCATTCTCATTTTGAGAAACAAGAGGAAGTGGAAAATCTAAGAAACTATACAATCATATTTTCTCTCAGTTTGAATACATGGCCTTGATGACCCACACCTATAAAGGCCCTCTGAAGTAAAGAAAGAGGAAGATCCAAAAAAACATTCTCCGTCAAAACATTAATTTAATTGTGTTGGAACCATGATCGTGAATAACCTATAATCCCATGTGAGTCATGATGAGTCATGATTTAATGTGAGAAACTGTAGCAAGTTAAGGATTTAGATAATGACATGAATCCTCTCCCGCATGTGGAAGAGGACTAAACCCAAAGGGAGATGGAAAAAGAGTAGGCTCTAGTTCTCATTCCCTCTTGTCATTGTACCTTGGCACTGAAGGGGGAGAGAGAGGGCTTTGAGTATCCTCTTTTATTTTGGTAACCAGGATTATTACATCTAATTATCTATCCATCCATGGACTTGGGTATAGATAAATAGGAAATAATTAATTATGTTAAATCCTACAAGAAAGGCTAGGGGATTCCCCTAAAATTGGTTCTTGGGGAGGATCACATTTCTTGTCTTAGGGAAAGGTGAGTCTGCTACTCATCCTCCCTTCCTAGAACTGGAGGGTCCAGGTCTAAGATACGATAAAGGAAGGACATTTTCCTAACCCTATTACCCATTACCATGAGTTCCCTGACATTTTTTCTAGGGTCCTAGTCCTCTTAGATATGGGAATGCATACTCATATTCACCCCAAGGACCCTACCCGTCAGGTAGGATAAGTTTGGTACACCTCTTACCATAGGAATACAGTCCCAAATGGGAGACATGCTGGTGTGCCTCTTTCCCTAGTTCTATGAGTTTGGAGGCTTCATTGTAGGTGTCAATTTTATCCCCCCCCCATATGAGGATACCAATGTAATAGTATCCCTTCCATAATTTTATTGGAAGAGGGATTAAAAGTGGGTCTCACATAGGTCCTGGCTTAGAGAGTGAAGGTGATTCATGCAAGGCCTGGGAGGAACTAGTGGTGTTTTGCACAGGGGTTAGACCTATGAAATGTGGACATGACTTATGCAATGGAAAACTTGGGAAACAACACATGGACAAGGATTTAGACTAGGAACAATGAGTATCCTTAGGTGTTCCTAGATGAGGTACATGCCGATTTCTGGTTAGGGAAGAGGCCTCATACAGGTGGTTTTCTTCTAGGGATAAGAGGTTTTCACATAGGTGACTTTTCATTTCAGAGCCTGGAGGGACTTTGATCAGACTATCCCCCTTAATTATATCCTTTCTCGGGTTAAAAAGGGATACCTGAGCAATTTTTGAGGACCTGTGTAATGGGGAAGCATGACCAAAGTTTTAGGGATTCTTCTAATTCTCTGATTGTAAAAATGAGGAGCACAAGGGTCCTATTTATTGGAAAATAGGGAACCCCAGTCTAAGGAGGATAATCATGTAGATTATGGGTGTAGGTGCTTGACTCAAGTGTCCGGTATATGTTTGGACTATCTTTCATCGTTGTGGATGGGGATGAGTGAGCCTTTTGATTCATAGGGGTGTGCACACAAGTCGGATTTGGAAAAATACCTTGGATTCTCCTTGGGGTTCTTTACCTCTTTAGCATGCTTAAGGTGATCTTCATAATTTTTTCATTCCCCTTGAAAAAATGGAGTGTCAATAGTTATAGTTATAATGGTTTAGTAGTTTTTAAAAAAAATTGAATCAATTGATGGTACATTTAATGAATCTGGTTTTAAATATTTATCTAAGAAAGTATAAATAGAGGTAGTGGATATGGAACTAAGTTAGAGGGATAAGGAATTCTAAGGAGGGGTGGATGGGTGCACTAGTAAAAATATGTCCTTTAAAAGTGATAGTAAAATAGATTTATCAGTATTATAAAATCATTAATAATGTGATTTATGTTAAAGGGTTTGTCTTTCATAGCACTCATAAAAACATGGATAAAGGCGCCCTTTAACAGTGCTAAAAAAATGCTGAAAAGGGGGCCTTTATCATCATTTTTTTAGCACTGTTAAAAGGGGTATTTATCAGCACATTTTATGAGCAATGTAAAAGGACACCTTTATCAATGCTTTTTTAGCACTGTTAAAGGTCCCCTTTATCAGTTCTAAAAAAGAAATGATAAATTCCCTGATGATAAAGGGGGTAATTTTTTTGTTCAAACCCACCTTACCTTTTATAAGAACTCCCCCCCCCCCCTATTAGAGGTCATACTCACTCGATCACTACCCCCACCCCCTTTATCATCACTTTAGATAATTCCACCCTACCCCTATGCCCTTGCCTCCAGTGAGTTTCGAACATGAGACCTCCAGCTCATACGCCTGTGCCTCTTCCACTCCCCTATATTGTTTTTTTCTATTTTATGATATATATATATATATATTTGTGTGTGTGTGTGTTTATATATATATTTATATATATAAATATATTTAAATACATATATAAAATATGTTTTTGTGTTTGTGTGTTTATAAATACATACATAAATATATACATATATGTTTGTGTATATATGTGTGTGTGTGTGCATCTATAAATATAATTATATATATATATATTAATTTATTTATTTTCATATATTATATATTAATATTTTTATAAGTATATTATAATATATAAATAAATATATATCAATTTTTCAATACACACACACAAGAATATAAATATATATAAACATCATATATACATTAATTGTATAGGTATATAAATATATATACATTTTTATTCTAAATAAAATGGATATTAGTTTTTATTTAGATATGTTTAATATACTGAGAAATATCTTTTATATGTAAATATATATAAATATTTATTTATAAAATTAAACATTTAGGTGTGATTATATAAAATATATATATTTATATATTTATATATTTGATTATAAATAACAGTAAAATATGAAAAAGGATAAAAATTCAAATCTATATTTTCAATATAAATGTAATGCCTAAGAATACATTCAGTCACCACTGGAAACAAAAAAGACTATATGGCCCCCTTAAATGAGATTGAAAATCCATCAAATGTTAAAAATTGGGGCACCCCTATTAAAAAAACATTTTGGATACATTCTAGTCCATTATTGACCTCAAAAAATGTGACATAGGATCCCCCCTAGTCACTATTGCATAGATATCATCACAATATTTGATTTGATATATGGTAGAACCCAAACAGACACCTGTATCAAATTTTATTTCTGTTTGAAGTTTAAGTTGTGTTTTCAACTTATTTTAGATATTTTATAACTTTTTTTATTTTTTTATCTAAAAATTGTTATTAAATGACAATTACTCAATAATAATTAGTAAATCATTAATTATTAATATTTTTTGAATAATTTTATAAGCTATTTTTAGTAAATATCTTATATACTACATGTGAATTCCAATTTACCCTTATCTAAAACATATTTAAAAAATATATATTATATTTTTATAAATATAAATATATTTATATATTAATATATTATTTTTAATGAAGTGAATTTTTCTACGGAATATACCCTTTATCGATTCTAGAAAAAAATGCTGATAAAGGGTGGGCCTTTATCAGCACTTTTTTTCTAGCGCTGATAAAAGCCCCCCTTTATTGGTCCTTTTTTAAAAGCATTGATAAAGTCTCACCCTTTATCAATGCTTTTTTATAGATCTACTAAATAGGGCCATTTATCAGCTTTTTTTCTAGTGCTGAAAAGGGGGTTCTTTAACAGCATTTTTATCTAGCGTTGTTAAAGCCCTAGTGCTGGTTAAACCCAATATTTTAGTAGTGGTGGGTAGAGGATTGAGAGTCCAAGGAGATCTTGTGCATTAGATTCCACGATATCATCATTATGGTAGATGTCATATGTGATGTTTTTGAAGATTTCCACCCACTTTTTTTTCTTCTTAACATCTTATTTCCCACTATCCTTTATCTTGAAAATACAAAAATAAAACCCAAAAAATAGGTCATAGGATGAGATAGAGGAGTGAATAAAACCCAAGATATTTATAGGAGGTGAAGAAAATGGGTAAGAAAAATAAGTTGGGTTGGCGATCAGGAGTGGTTGAGGGTCAAATTCAAATTTTAAAAAATGATATATATGAATTAAAATTACAAATATGGATCTGATAATAATTATTTTTTGTTAGAGTAATGAATTTATACATACCAAAATAAATTCATTCTTTCAAAATTTTCCAAATTCATCCACCGGACTTATTTTTTGACAAAAATAACTATTAAATTTATAAATTAACAAATAAAAACATATCAATATAAAACTATTAAATTTTTTCATGTAAATAACATATAAAATTTATGTTATTTTTCTAAAAAATATATTAATAATGAAATTATATTTTTAACATTTTTATACCAGTAATACACATGGTCAAATTTTTCTACCATAATTCAGTCTATTTTGTAAACAGGTTATCATATCGATAATAATTTTACTTCTTACTTATATATTTAATTAAGTATTCGATATATAAACATGATTTAAACAATGGTATAGATTTTTATTACATAAAATTTTTCTTAGAATGAAAATAATTATTAATTAGATAAGATATTCATATATATATATATATATATATATTTGTGTTAATTTATGTAAAAATAGTGAATTTTATAAAATAATATATACATATAAATTGAAAATTAAAATAATCATTCCATTTATTGTGTTTCCATGTCAATCACTCTCAACCCTAACTCGACACATTTAATAATCATGTTATAGTTTTTGTCATGATTTTCACCTCTATATGAGTTGAGAATATATAAAATATATTAATAAAGAAACATAATGTAAATGTATTTATTTAAATAATTAAAATAATATTAAAAAATTATAATTTAATACAATATAAAAATAATTAATATAAATTTATACATTTTTTAGCTTATAAAACATTAAATGAAGTATTTTAAAAAATAAACACGGTAACATACAACCTTTGATAGGACTAAAAATATAAAAACATTTATAATACATAATATTAAAATATTCAAATATATATATATACACACATATCCATATTTTATAAAAAAAATGAAAACCATAAACATTTAGAAACATTACCACAAAAACACAGAAATTGAATTGTAAAATGTTAGGATTTTAAATGTTTTAAAATATTTAAATTGTTTTGTTTTTTAAGTTTCTATAATTGGGAATGATTTTTTAGAATCTCTCATTGCAAAATGGGTTTTAATGGACATTTCTATTCACTAGAAGACATGTTAGTTCACTAACACGTGCGATCTAGTCCACTTATTCAATCAGGTGTGATCCAATGGATGTGATTGAATATGGAATAGTCATTCCATTATAGAAATGGTATCAATCTAATTATAATGGATATGATTACTTATCCAAATGAATTCTTATATTTCTATAAAATATAATCCCCATTGGATGAAAAAATTAATTCCAACCATTCCCAAGAACACCAATCCTTCCTAAAAATTAAATTTCTTCTAAAATTATTCAACAACCATCAAATGAATTTTTTTGGTGTCCAATAATAAAATTCTTTTATTACTCTATTATTTCAAAAAATTATTCATGGGATACATTCCCCTTTGTACAATCATATATTAGAGATCCACCATTTATCCTAAATAGGATTCATCATAAACACATTGTAATACTGATTTAGTGGACGTAAATCTACTCACAAGGAGTGCGAAAAAGTAACATTCCTTGATGATCTATTTATACTATAATTCATGAATATCCATATCCATTATATATTAAATTCCCAAAAAATATTAAAATTAGATTATTTCTACATGGATATGGTTATTTTCAATAATTTTATGAACTTGGAAAAAAAATTGGAGAAAATTTCATGTTCTAGAAGAAGACGATTCACTTCCTACTTGCAACGCTCAAAGGGATGTGTGTGTGCTATCAACTCAAAACCCTACCATATTCAAAGACGAGACACTTCACCTTTCCTGCATAAGGAAAAAAATGTGAAAATGATGATCTCATGAACCACAAAAACAAACTCAATGCATTATCTAATGAATTATCAGAAACATATCAATATCTTACAACCACTATGGAGAAATGTGGTACTTTTTAAAATAATACATCCCCAAGTATGCGGAGAGAAATAAATTTCTTATAGACAATAGTATTTTATAAAAAATGGAAGATATTAAATCTATCATAGATCAATTCTATGAAATACGATGCATCTTACAACACCTTAAGAAATATTATATTTACATGGATTGTGAAATCATTATTATATCCATCATTGATATTCTAACAAATTCATGGAAATATGTTAAAAATTCTATAAACCATGAGAAGGAATATGTTTCCCTCAATGAGCTACTCAAATTCATAAAAATTTAGAATGAATATGAAAATAACAAGGAGACAAATGAACCTAATGATGATAAATTCAAGGTCCTCATAGAGGAGAGAGTAGGCCCATATGGGTCCTCAGAGTGAAAAAATCATCCAAACTATCCTTCAAAAGGAAATGTGAAATTCAAGAAGAATAAAGGGGCATGCTAATTTTGTATCAAGCTGAGACACATCAAATAGGACTATCATCTATATAAGAGTAAATATAAAAACAATTATTTAAAAGAGAATTGTGAATACATGATCATTAATATAAATGTGGTTTAGGATAAATCTTCTTGGATGATCTATTCTATTACAACATAAACATGTGAAACAACAAATATCTCTTTAAGATAATGGAATCAACCAAAGATGGTACATGTCTCTACATGGGGAACTCTACAAGCATAAACGTACAAGGGAAGAGAGTAGTTGATCTTAGGTTTTCCTTATGGAATATCATCACCTTAAATCAAGGCTTGTATGTGCCTAAAGTTCATAGTAATATATTATCAATATCAGCATAAAAAATAATGGATTTAAGATTTTATTTGAGGTTGATAAGTTTGTTTTGTCAAAATGTGGTATTTTTTTAGAAATGGTCACTTGTGTAATGGATTATTAAAATTAAATAAAAATATTCTTTCTTATTACTTTCTAGAGACTTTTTATTTATGGAATAATAATTTAGGTCACATAAATTTTAAGAAAATAAATTATATTCAAAAATAGAATTATTACCTAGAATGGATAAAAATGATAATAAATGTTTATCATTTATGCCACTAGGGACTGATAGCTCATTGAACCTCATAATCTCAAGATGAATGATCCCACCTTGATGAATTATAACTCTATATCATAATATACATCATACTACTTCTCACAATTTTAGCATAACAACTACTCAAAGATCACTATTATCTATTTTGAAATTAGGTACTCTGTGTTTTGCACTGTAGCCAGCTACGATACCACCCAAGGTAAGGGAAATGGGATCATCAAACTCTCCCAAATTTGTGGGTCCTTTTATGGGTTACGTAGAGATCTAGGTAGTGGAGGCTACGGCTTTTCACCAGTATTTTGGAAGTAGGGGTAACACCACTATTGAGATTGGTGGGGGTTGATGTGGGTTGAATAACAGTAGTAGAGGTTGTGAGTGAGGTAGTGGATGGGTCTCTTGGTGAAATGGAAGATGGAATTATTGGGAGGGTGTATGGGAGGCTTGAATATATAGTGTCCAAGGAGGCATTCGACATTAGAAACCATGATGGCGGCATTACGGCGGTGGTCAGATGAGATGTTTTAGATATTTCTATCTTCTTTCTCTTCTTCTTTCTATCTTTCTACATGGAATCCTTCATATGGGAAATAAAATATTAAAACCCAAAAAATTGGTCATAGGAAGAGAGGGAGGATGGAAGGAAACCATAGAAACATACAAGAGTGAAAGTTGAAGGGTAAGAAAAAGAAACTGAGTTGAGGTTCTGGAGTGATGGAGGGTCTAATTCGAGTTTCAAAAATTCCAGCTATGAATTCAAATTATAGATATGGAACTGAAAATAAATATTTCTTTTTTTAAAGCAATGAATTGATATGATGCTAAATAAATTTATTCTTTCTAGATTATCTAAATCAATCCAGTGGACTAACTTTTTTAAAAAATAATATTTAAATTGATAATTTAACAAATATAAACATATCTCTACAAAATAATTAAAATTTTACAAATAAATAAAAAATAAAATTAGTTTTATTTAACAAAACAATTAAATTTATAATAAAATTATATTTTTAAAATTTGTAAAGAAAATAGATATTGTCAAATTAGTCACCCATAACCCAATCTATTTAGTAAACAAGTCTTTCTATTGATAATTATTTTACTTCATAATTGTATATTTAATTAATTATTCTATATATACACATAATTTAACAATCATTATATATTTTTATTAAACCAAATTATTATTAGAATGAAAATAATTATGAATCATAAAATATATATTCATATATATATATATATATATATATCTTTATGTGTGAGTGTGAGATAATTTATGTAAAAATAAAATATTTTATTAAATAATATATACATATAAATTTCAAATTAAAATTATCCTACCATTTATTATTTTTTCATGTCAATCACTCTCAGCCTTAACCCAATAACATTATTATATATTTTTTCATAGGTTCGTGTCATAATTAGAAACTCTACATGAGTTGAGCACATATAAAATATATTAACAAAGAAACATAATATATATATACATATTTAAAGAATTAAAATAATATTAAAAAATTATAATTTTAATGAATAAAAATAATATTTAACATATATATATTCATATTTCTAGATTATAAAACATTAAATGAGTTACTTAAAAAATTAGACAACATAGAACACAACATTTGATTTGAGCCAAAAATATACAAAAATATAGAATACATAATATAAACATATATGAAACAATATATATAGAGATATAGAGACACACATATTTAATTTATAAAAAAAATTCTAACACAAAACATTTATAAACATTACCACCAAACCATAGAACTCAAATTAAAACCTATTGAAATTTTAAATGTTTTAAAATATTTAATTCTTTTATTTATGTTTATAAAAATGAGAATGATTTTTGGAATATAACATTTAAAATGGGTTTGAATGGACATTAATATTTGCTGGAGGACATGGTCATTCACTAATAGTCATGATCTGGTTCACTTATTCATTCGGGTGTGATCCAACAGATATGATTTAATCTAGAAAAGGCATGTAATTTCTTCGAAAGGAATATACCTAATTCCAAGGGGTATGATGCCTCATCAAATTGAGTGATTACATGCCAATAAAATGGAGTCCCCATTAGATAAGAAAATTAATTACAACCATTCCTAAGAACACTAATACTTTATAAAAATTAAGATTCACTTAAAATCATTCAACAAGAATTAAAAGAATTTTTTTGGGGCACAAAAATAAAATATGTTTTTTATTCTCTTATTTCAATACATTATTCAAGTTATATTGTCTATTTAGAACTAGTGTATAGTAGTGAGGAACCATTTTATCCTAAATAGGACTCACCACAAACAAATTGAACCATCAATTTGGTAGGGGTGAATCTACTCTTAAGGTGAGAGATAATGTATTGTGCCTCGATGAGCTCCTTATATTTTTATCCAATAATATCAATATTAATTATCCAAAAATTTACTTAACAATATTATGAGAAGATTATGTATACATGGAAATGGATATGCTAAATAATTTGATAAAGGTGGAGAAATTTGATGGTAGTGATTTCAAGTTGAGGAAAAACAAGATGTGCTTGCTACTTGCATTACTCAAAGGTGTGTACATGATATCAACTTTTAATCCTCTCACATCTAACGATGAGATTCTTCAAATTTGATTCAAAAGGAAAAAAATGAAAATATTGTGATATCATATGTCAAGGACACATACTCAATACATTAACCGATGACTTCCTCGACACATATTAATATCTTCCAACCGTAACAGATATATTTCATGCTTTGGAACAGACGTGCATCCCTGAGGATACAGTAAGAAATAAATTCCTAATAATAAAGTTTATTTCATAAAAATGGTAGATATTAAATCTATCATATAGAAATTATATGAAATAAAATTCATCTTAAAACCCCATAACCAAAAAAATATGAACATGGATGATGCCATAATTATTATATACATCATCAGTATAATCTCCTCTTCATGGAAGAACGTTAAAAATTATCTAAAGCACAATATGGAAGAAATTTACCTCAATGAGTTACTCAAATAACTACAAATTGAGGACGAATATAAAAAATGATGAGAAAAAACAAACTAATGAAGATAAATTCAATGTCCTCTTAGTTGAGGGAGTAGGTCCATCCGGGTCCTCAAAGGGGTAAAAACATCCAAACAATCATTCAGAATGAAAGGTTCAATTCAAGAAGAATACAGGGGCATGATAATTATGTGGAAATCTAGGACAAATAAAATGATATTATCATCTATATAAGAATAAATATGGAAATAGAACTTCAAAAGAGAAATTTTCATCCACGATATTCAAAGTGAATTTTCATTAGGATAACAAGTCTTAGTGGACCAATTATGGTACCACATGACATGTGTGAAACAATAAGACTCTCTTCAAGATAATTGAATCAATAAAAATGGAACATCACTCAGTAATGAGAACTCTAAAATCATAAACATAAATGGGAAGGGAGTGGCTAATCTTGAGTTTACCTTAGGGAATATCCTCACATTAAATGAAGTATTATATATGTTCAAACCTCATAGGAACATTTTTCTATGATCTTGTTAAACAATCATGGGTTTAATATTGTATTTTAAGTAGATAACTTTATTCTTTAAAAGGGTGGAATTGTTTTTTGGAAAGGGTTACTTGTATAATGGATTATTTAAATTAAATACAAATATTTTTCTACTTACTTTCCAGAGTCCTTTGATTTATGGAATAATTTTTTAGGTCACATAAATTTTAATAAAATACATAACATGTAAAAAATGGAATTATTACCCATCATGGGTATGAATCATAATAAATGTGTAACTTAAAATAAACCCAATATATCTAGAAAACCATTTCTAAATATAGGAAGTAAAAGTAACTTGTTAAAATTAAAAAATAATGATGTATGTGATTTAAATACAACACTAACTATAGGTAATGAAAATTAATTTGTAATTTTTATTTATTATTTTTCTATATTTTCCATGTATATATTTTACATGATCAAGATAAAGTCATAGATAAATTTTTTATTTTTAAAATTTTTTTGGAAACAAATGTGGGCTTACAATTAAATGTTTTAGATCTGATAGGGGAGGTGAATTTTATTATCCTTTTTTTGAATCACTAGGGATCATACATGAAGTGAAATCAACCTATAAAAATAAATAAAACGTTTTATTAGAGATAAAGAATAGAACAGTAATGGAAATGGTAAATTCCATAATTTAAATATTGGATCTCTCAAAATGATTTTGAGGAGAGGCTTATTAACCATGTGTTACATCCTAAACAGGTTTCCCACAAAGGGTAAGGTTATAATTCCATATAAATTATGGAAGAATAAGAAACTGAACCTAAATTATTTAATGGTTTGGGTTTGTGATGCAATTGTAAGAGTACCGAAACATAAAAGGGAAAAGTTGAGTAAAAGAAGTATTAATTACGTATTTTTTGATATAGGAAGAATGAAAAATATTATATATTTTTTGTCATAGAATCTAATGGTTTATTATATGTTAATACAATTACGGAATAATGTTATGATACCTCTGATGAATCTAGGTTTACCAATTTATCTATGAAGTTATAAATATAGGTAGTTGTCACAACCCCCTCCCTCCAAATATACCTTAATGAGGGGAGAGAGATAATGACCCCCAAGTACCATCTTCAGAAGGACCTGAGTTGGAGACTAGAACTAAGGGTATGAAAATATAATGAAAAGAGAGGTATTGCACTCTATATTAAAATATAATTAGGAGATAATATGAATCATCCAACAAAACTCCAAGGAATAATATAAAAGAAACCAAAAACATCCCATAAATTCATGTATAAAAAAACTGATATAGATTAAATTCTCTAAGTGAAATACCTAATAGAAAATATTAAGCAATGAAATAATAGATATCTAAGGAATGAACTAGTAATGTTTATCATGGTCCATGTAATCCTCCTGGAAACTTGAGAACTATTTTATATATATAGTGTAAGCATACAAGTATACTAAGTAGGAAAAACAAAGTCTCTCATAAACATGTTAAAGAAACATACAATTGAAACCATTAGAAATTAGTAGAACCAACAACACATAAATAGGTGAATTATCCATACTAAACCTCATGAATTCACACTCACAAAATAACACATCCCAAGTGATACAATATAACATTAATCACACTGATAAAGGGTACCATGTTTCGGTTTGCCGTAGGTATACCACTCTCACACCCCAGCGTCATACATCCCAATAGTTCAATATCTTTAGAATACCACAACACCCCACAAGCATGGTAAAAAAACATATTTATATAAGACACATTGGATCAATTCCCCTCAAATAACAACCACATCATGTCTCACCCAAAAATACCTCATTCACAACACATCCACAATCGTAACCAGAGTAGTAGGGTATCATGAACATGAATGACATCAAACTAATTCCCTACTATTACCATACATGAACCCCGCCATAAGCCACCCTATCCCATCTCATCCTGCCTGTAGATACCAGGGCTATGACACATCTCACCCGAAGACACCTTGACACACTGCCCCACAAGAACAACCACAGTACATCTCGCTCGAAAACACATGGGATATCAAAACTTCCATATAGTGAACTATAAGACCTCCAACCATCATATATTATTCAATACATACCTCTCCAATAAGTAATATCAAGAAATAGTGGGTACTCATCCATTCATCATCCTCACCAAATGTCAGGAAAAACAACCCACACGTTTTTATGCGAGTACTGGATGTGGGTGGGGTGCATATAGAAATCACACAAAATATAAAATTATATACATATATACAATTAAAAACCAAACCAATGATTTTATGACCAAATAATAAAAAAACTCACAACATCCCCACTTTCACTACCACCTCTAAATGCATAACACTACACAAGCCACATGCCACATTTCACACATCCAACCAAATTCCATTATCCATAAAATTCATTCAATTGTTTAGTATCAACCAAATTTAAGCACACATCCAATTATTTATTTGATATTTTAAACATTTATATCTCATTAATAAAAACAAACCCCAACCATTTCAATATTATTAACCAATTAATTATTTATTCCATCACTACCTAGGAATCTAGCACAGTATAACCACACATCACAAGAATCTCATCATCCCCATTATATCATAACCTCACTGCCCCACAATCATGGAAAACAAACACCACCTCACCTACCCAAAATCAAGACCAAACAACAACTACCATGATCCCCAAAATCATTTCCAAACAACAACTACCTCGCTTCCCCAAAAGCATGTCCAAACAAAAACCACCTTGCCTCTCCAAAACAACAGATATAAAACAATCACCTCGCATTCCCCAACCACACATCACCTCTACACAAGCACGACCACACGCCACAACACATAAAAGTTGATTTTATAAGATTTAATAGTGGGCATTTTATCACATTTGACTTTATTTTAGGGGTGTTATCACATAAACCATAATCCTGGGGAAACCATTTCATTAGTCAAATATAAATGGTTAGTAAATTTACATTTTAGGGTGATTTCACAACAATCACAACAAACACATAAATCACAAAAAATATCACCCAGTACAAAAAAATCCCCTAACATCAACAATTTTCATCAGGTAATCAAGCTCATATAATCTATCATATCCCAATAATATTAAAGCTGTAAAAGCTTGTGAATCATTCCCCTCTTTCCACTTTAATTTCAATTAGCCAATTATTTATATCTAATTAATCCAAAACAACCATTACCATAGGTAAAAAAATGAAAAACCCACCCACATGATACACAATAAAGAGAAACATGGGATTCCCTACCTAAAATAATCTTTTCCATCTTTCTTCACACTAGAGGGAAAAAATTTCTGAAAACCACAACTACACATGGGAAACTGAAGATCAACATACACCACACCCAAAGATCATAAAAACATAGACTAACTCACACCCATATCCAAAACAACATCATTTTAGTGAATCACTTATAGAAGAACTAGAGTAAACTAACCAATAAGAAGGAAATACTTAACACTAATCACCAATGGGAATCCACAAGAACCAATGAACCAAAGAAAGAGTAAGGGGTCTAAATGATCCTTTTGGTGAACCTAGGGCTAATGAAAAATTAGAGAGAAGGAAGTTTATATGAATGAATGAAATTTAGGCTGCTAAAAGCACTTAAAAAATAAAATCCCACCAATTTTATGTCGTGTAATCATTTTACAGTATGTAATTCTTAGGTTTTTGAAAATTTCAAATTTTCACCAAAAATCATTTAGCCTCAAAATTTAATTATTACACATATTGAATTACACTTACATGATTTGTAATATATCTCATGACTTCCCCCTTCTGAATTTAAAAGTTTTTAACTCACTAGATATACAAGTCAAGAAACACCAGTTCACATCATGTAAACTATATAAAGTACATATTCCCTACAGCAGCTCAGTTTCACCTCCAGCCTCCCCCCAAAACTCTGTGAACGTCCCCTGAACACCACCAACCACCAAACATAGAAAATTAATAGTAGAAAAGGAATAAAATATTATATTAGAAATCTATAAAATGATTCTAACCCTTGAGAATCCAAAATCGGGTTAAGAAAGAAAGGGGGACAAACAACCATCCTGTGAGATAACTCTCAAGAATCTCATCTTGCCTCAAACACTACCACCATCCAAACATGTGAAATGAAATGACCATAATTATTTTGAAAAGCCACATTACCACACAGCCACAAACTACCTCCTCTCACTCAAATACACTACCACACAAACATCTCAACCTACATGCATCCCAAACCTACAATCATCGTAGCCAACTAATTGCACCACCCTGAACACATGAATCAAGGAATTTTTCCCTCCATGTCAAGATATTATCCAATATATGTAGAAATGACTCACCCTAATGAGTTTAATCATATCTCAGTTAATTCATCTCAATTAGGAATTTTTTTCTTCCCTTTTAATAAGTTAAGACCTTATCACACATCACACAACACACATCACATCAAAGGAAAACAACACATCTCATAAAATTGAAGGATCCAAAAATAACATCAAATAAAACAAAGAAATAAAAACTAAAAAAAATAGAGTTACTGGGAACACATATATTTATATAACTCTTAATTAATCTCCTACATACCATCATTCATCCACAAAACACGAACCAAAGGAATGGTTCATCCATGCAGTGCATTCTCTTGGCAATCATGGATCTCTACTGGCTGCTCCACTAACATTATTTCATTCTCAATATCCAAATATTCCCATTAAATGACATGGGAGTCATTATTAAGATACCAATGAAGTTTAGAGATGTGGAATACATCATAGATCATCACTATCCATGGTGGAAATTCCAACTGATACACCACCTATCCAACTCTCCTCAATGCCTCCCAGGGCCCAAAAAACCATGGACAAATCTTGCTCCCTTTATAAAACCTTCACAGCACATGTCGAGGAGAAAACTTCAAGAACACATGGTCCCCAATATCAAACAACATGGTACTCCTCCTATAGTTATAATAATACTTCTTTCTGTCTTGTGCTACTTTCATCTGCTCATGAACATGTTGAACCTTCTCTATCATGCTCTACACCACATCAGGTCCAAGAACTTTTTCCTCCCCAACCTCCATCAAACACAAAGTAGGAGCACTTTTTCTCTCATAAAAATACTCAAATTGAGACATGAAAATGGCAGATTGATAGATATAATTATAAGAAAACTCAACCAAATTTAGGTGTCGAACCTAACATCCACCAATGTCCAGGACACAAACCCACAACATATCCTCTATAATATGGATATTATTCTTCATTTTTTCATATTTTTAAGAGTTAAAATAAGTTATAAGGTGTAACTAAGTACCAAAAGAATTATTAAATCCCATCTATACTTGTGAGGAAAAACATGAGTCCTGATCTGAGATAATGGACCTCTAGACTCCCTAAAACTGCACTACCTCATCCACATAGATTTTGGCTAAAAAATCCATTGTGTGTGACTCCTTGATCACTAAGAAGTGGGCTGATTTTTTTAACCAATCCATGATCACAAATATATTATCACAACATCCCTAATATCATGGTAACATTGTGACAAAATCCATCGATATTTCATCCCATTTACACTATAGAATATCCAAAGACTACAACAAACTACCTTGAAAACGAAACTCATCCATTACCTACTAGAAAACCGTGCACTTTTCCAAGAAACTCATCCACTATTTGTTTCATATCAGGTCACCAAAACTACATCCTTAATCCACAATACATATTGGATTTTTCTAGATGTACCTTCAAAGGTTAGTTATGAACCCCATGAAGTACTCCCTCATGCATCACCACGAAAACCAATAGGTTCCCCTAAAAAATTATATGGTACCGAACATCCTCTAACCATCCCTCTAGAGAATAACCATGGAAAACATGAGTGTGTATCACCTCTACCTCTGAGGTTCCCCACTGAGACTCCTCCACTTAATTAATCAAATAAAACTACACAGTTATCTAAAATAAATAACATCTTATATCATCCACCCTTGCATATATGTGAAAGGATACTAACTCCTCCATTTCTCTACAAGCATACCCATACTCTCGAACAACATCCTTAAATGAATTCCTATTCAATGAATCAGACACAACATTCTCTTTTTCAAAGGAGTAGTAGATCTCAAAATCATAATCCTGAAGAAACTTCAGCTGCCTCTATAGTTGTAAATTTATATCATTATATAAAATAAATAAATCAAGATATTATGATCTGTGAAGACCACTAATCACTCCTCAGTGAGGTAATGCCTCCACAACTTCAGCATAAACGCAGCTGCTTCTAGATTCAGATCATGGGTTGTATAGTTATTATCATTGGTAAATAACTGAATAGACCCATAAGATATCATTTCTCACTGTTTCATCAATACACATCCTCATCCTATATGGTAAGCATAAAAAAATGCTTCAAACATCCCACCCCCCTGAAAAAACTGAAGCAGTGGAGAAATTACCAACTTCCCCTTTAGGTAATCGAATGCTTCCTAACACTGCTCAGTCCACATAAAAGTTTGGTCCTTCCTGGTAAACACTATCAATAGGGATGAAAATCAAGAGAAACCAGGCACAAACATCTGATAATAACCTGAAATACCAAGAAAACGGAACACCTCTACTACATTCTTTGGTTCTTCCCAAGAAAAAATTTCTTCAACCTTCAATACGTCCAATACCACACCCTACTGAGACACCACATGCCCAAGTAAATAAACCTATAGTGTCCAAAACTTACACATGGACAACATTCCAAAAATATGGTGGTGTAAAACGACATGTAAATAACTCTAAGATTATCAGCATGATCCTACTCTGACTTCTACTAGATCAAGATATCATCGATGAATATGATGAAAAAATAATCCAGGAACTCATAGAACATGGAGTTCATAAACCCCATTAACACACCCAATGTGTTTGTAACACTGAACAACATGACTACAAACTCAAAGATACCATACCTATATCTAAAGGAAGTCTTCAGGATATCTCCCTCCTTCACACCAAACTACTGGTATCTGGACCACAAATCAATCTTAGAAAATTAACTCTCCCATATCTATTGGTCAAAAATATCATCTATCCTAGAAATAGGGTACCTGTTATTGACTGTTACCTTATTCAACCTCTGGTATTCGATACACAACCTCATACTATCATCTACCATCTTAGAAAACAACACTATAGAACCCCATATAGACACATTGGGTTGTATAAAACCCTTCTACATCATAACATCTATCTAAATACTCAACTCCCACAACTCAAAAGGTGTTATCTAAAGAGGAGATATCTAAATTAGAGAAGCACTAGGTTGTAAGTCTATCCCGAATTCAAAATCACGCTGAGGGGGTAGTTTCATATCCTCATCTAGGAAAAAAATGAGGAATTCCTCCACAACCTTGGGGACCTCCACTTTCTTAGTGACAACTGATTCCACTGAAAAATCATCCATTGAATAAATAAGGATCTCCACATGCTGAATTCCCATCTCACAACCCCTCTATCCAATGAAAACCACATTCTAACCATACACATCTTATAACATGACTCTCCACAAAAAGAATTAAATAACAACATGCATTGACTAGAACCATATGATTCCAAGGATGACATTTTATGGTTGCATCTATAGTAATAAAAGATCCTCATGGGACTAATGTGGCCTTATAATCAGTCTACACCCTTGAAACACATCAAAAAAGATGTTCTGGCCTCCAACTGTTAGAGTTAACACCATAGAAATGGGAAGCCTCTATACATGTAGACCTAGAGTATAGAATAAATTCGGTCAAACATAGGAGTGTGAAGCTCTCGAATTAGACAAGGAAAAAACAAGGGTACTATGTAAATCAATCATACCTCTGATGATATTTGGACCTTTTGAATTATTTCCTCCACTATGTACAACTAACCATGCCTAGAACCTCTATCTCTATGATGAAGTCCACCTACATGACCATGCTCAGTTCGAGGTCCATGAACTTGAAGAACTTTATACGTTCAATATCTACCAAATCCACCTACCCTCAATGGAGTATAAGCATTCTTCCCCTACTTCTCAAACAGTCTCGATGGAAACTACTATTGAGGCTAGCACTAAACTTTTCCACCTCTACCAAACTAAGCTTGGTCTAGTACTGGGAACTGGTTCTAGTTATTTCCATGAACCCCACAACAACAAAAACAATGGAAAAAATACCCCAGGAAAATAATTGAAACCAAAAGCCCCAAAAGGATAAAAAGAACTTTGATGAGGTCAAATCCCCATTGTTTTAAAACTTGAAGGTCATGGTGCCTAAGACCTTCCACCAACAGCTATGGTCCTTGAGGAACACTACTGGTTACCCTATTATAGTAAAATACCTTATGAGTGTATTATCTCAATCACCTCCACCTTCTTTTGAACCTCCAAATATATGAGAAATGTAAAATAAGTTACTCCATAGTTGGTAGAAGGATGCAGCGCCTACTCAAGACACCTTGCATGACACTCCTCATATGGAAAAATATCAGGGGAAATCATAGAAGGTAGTTGAACATTATTCCCAACTTCTTAACTAACATACTCCCTTATTGAAGAGAAATAATATTTGGCCTCTTCACTGCATTCATGGTCGATGAAAGGAACTCTTCCTGAAACTCTTTATGAAATTTGACCCATAAAATATCTTCCAACATTGGATATCTTAGATATATCATCCACCACTGATATGTATCTTCCTAGATCAAAACGACTATTAAAGGGACCCAGTATCCTATTGGGGCATGGATCAAACTAAAAGTTATCTTGAGTTCCTCTAGTTATTTCTTCTCACCAAATCTAAAACACTACCCTCATACTTCTCCAAATACTACACTGAAAAGAGACCACCCCCCCCCCACTACCACGCCTCATCCTCCTCTGCCATACCAAACATAAGATTATCAACTGATTAAACCTACTAAACATAAATTGCATTATCCACACATAGATGAAGAAAAAGAGACGTAGAAGAAAATAAAACATGGATTTCCTAATCCTAGTAATATGGAATTTCATTTACATTCATTTTAATTCACTTTATTTTTGTAAACCTCTCAAAACAACCCAATTTAAAAAATAACACAATTCATAATGAAGCATGTACGTCTCCTAAGTTTCTACCCTTCAAATAGTTCCACCTCACTTAGTCATTCAATAAGATCAAAGACCATTCACTAGATCATAGTGGGGCCTAAAATCTCATTTTATAGAGGGTCTCCCTGGACTATGTCATGCACCAAGGACAACTAGAAATTTTTCCACACCAACCCATGAAATCATCATTATGTATAACTCCAAACATCATCCTATATCTTAACCATCCCTCAGATACCACTATATCATGACCCCCTCCCTCCAAAGATACTATAATGAGGGGAGAGAGATAATGTTCCTTGAGTCCCACCTCCAATAGGCCCCAAGTTAGTGACTTGCACTAAGGGTATAAAAATATCATTAAATGGGAGTAATTACCCACTATAATATCATAGGATCATGAGATAATATTAATTATACAAAAACAACTTCATGGCATAATATATAAGAAATTAAAACTATCGAGCAATTGTATGTATAAATAAAACTGATACATATAAAAGTATCCAAATAAAATACCCAAATGCAAATATAAAGTAGTGAAATAATAGATATCCAAGGTCCATGATAGTAATTTCCATCATGGTCCATGTAAACCTCCTAGAAACATGAAAATAGTATTATATACATAGGGTGAGCATACAAATATACTTAGAAGGAAAATCAAAGTCTAGCGTGCACATGTGAAAAAATCATACTAATGAACCCATGAGAAAAAAATAGATACAGCAACACCTAAACTACTCAACTATCCATCCCAAACCTCACCGGGTCATGCTCACCAAATAAAAAAATCCATGTAATATAATTTAATATGAATCATGTCGATAAAGGTTAACCTAGACCGTTTTCTCGCTAGTATGCTACTCTAACACCCCCAACATCATACATCATGGGGATTCCATATCATCCAAATACCACACTACCCCATAAGAACAGTAACAACACATATTTTCTAAAGAAACCCAGGCCCATTTCCCCACAACCACAGCCATAACACATCTTTCCTAAAAACACCTGATTCACAACACAGCCACAACCATAATCAGAGAAGTGGGGTATCATGAACATGAAGGACATAAAACTAATTGCATCCTACTAACATGAATTACCCCCACCATAAGCTACCTTATCCCATATCATTCTTCCCATAAACACCTAGGTTATATCACATCCCGCTCATAGACACCCAGTCCTGCCACCCCACAAGCATGGCCACACCTCATCTCACCCAAAAACACCTAGGCAATAACACACCATCTAGTTTACTATGATACCTCCATCCATCACATCATGTGAAATACCTACCTATCCTAGAATAGAGACTGGGAAAGAGAGGGTACCCAACCATCTATCCTTCTCACCAGATGTTGGGAAAAAAACACCCCTCGTGTGACTATATGGTTGTGAGTACGCAGTGCTCAATGTGGGTAGTGTGTGTATAGAAATCACCAAAAATATAAATGTACATAAATATAGCTACAAATAATCCAAACCTATGAGTTTAAAACCAAACCCTAACCAATTCATAGAATTTCAAATTTCATTTCTATCTCTAAATGTATAACACAACACAAGCCACAAGCCACATTTCACACTTCCATCAAATTTCCATTATCCAGACCATTGGTTTCATTATTTAGTATCAAACACATTTAACCACATAGACCATCATTTATTTGATAATTTAAACATTTCTATCCAATTAACCAAACCAAACCCCATCAATTTCAACATTATTAACCAATTATTTATTTATTTCATCACTACCTTTCCATCTAGAACAATGCAATAACATATCACATCTAGCTCATCATCCCCATCATACCATTGCCTGGACACCCCACAAGAATGACCAAATAACCACCACCTCATTGTCCCAAAAACATGTCCAAACAAAAAACCACTTTAAAACCTTAAAATAATATCCCAACAATAACTACCTCACCACACCAAAAGCACATCAAAACAATAACCACCTCACTACCCCAAAAACATGTCGAAAATCACCGCCCCAAAAGAATGGCCATCAAACCATCACCTCTCATTACCTAACTACACATTGCTTCCCCATAAGCACGTACACACATCATAACACCTAAAATATCATTTTACAATATTTAATTGGGTGGTTTTAATAACATTTCAATTTGTTTTACGGGTGTTATGACACAAACCATAATCATGGAGAAACTATTTCATTAGTAAAATAAAATTGGTTAGTAAATTACCATTTCAAGGTGATATCACAATAATCAAAATAGACACATTAGTCATAAAACACATCATCTAGTGAAAAAAAATCCCCAAATAGCCCCAGTATTCATAAGGGCATCAATCCCAAACAATTTATCATATCATAATAATATAAAAGTTGTAAAAGCATACAAATCATTATTCATTTTCTCCATTCAATTTCAATTATCAAATTATTTATATTTTATTAATCCCTAAAAACCATTCTCATAGGTAAAAAAGAAAAAGAAAACCCCTCATGTGTGATATAGAATAAGAAGAAGTGATGGATTCCTTGCCAGAAAGAAGCTTTGTTGACTCATTTCACATTGTAGAGCAAAGTAGAAACACCTATAAATCACAAATTCTCATGATAACCCATGGATCAACCTACACCATAACCAAATATCATCAAAATGCATCCTAAATAACTCCTAAAACCAAAATAAATTCACAGAAATGAATCCCCAAGAGAAACTAACAAATAAGAAGAAAGGGCCTACCACTGATCGCTAACGGGAATCCACCGTAATTGACAAACCAAACATAAGGAAGGGGTAATGAAGATCCTATTATATCACCTAGGGATAATAAAAAAATGATATAAAATTAGGTTTGGTTTAATGAATGAAATTTAGTATGGAAAAATAACTTAAAACCTAGAATCCCACCAGTTTCATGTCATGTAATCATTACATGGTGTGAAATCCTCGGGTTTCTAAAAAATTCCAATTTTAATTGAAAATATCTTTATATCAGCCTTTAATTATTACAATTCATGATTTTCAATTACATAAAATGTAATCTATCTCATGGATTCCCCCTTAGTTGTGTACAAGCTATGAAATCACTGGTTGTATAAGCTGTGAAACACCAGTTCATGATGTGTAAATTATGCAAGGTATGTATTCCCTATAGTAGCTCTAATATACCTCTATCATGCAATGAAAACATGAGGAACCTCCCTTGAACAAATCCAACCAGAAAAATTGGAAAAGTAATGTGGTGATAATGCATGGTTCATTAAAGTATCATAAGGGGCTATATGTGTGTTGGGAGAGGGTGATTTGGGTAGGGGTATATGGGAGGGTTGAATATGGAGAGTCCAATTAGGTCTTTACTATCGATGGACATGATGGCATCATCTTGGAGAGGTCAAATGATAAGTTTCTATATATTTTTGTTATAGACACCTAGAATTAATATACATAGATATTAAATCATTTTAGATGAATATTCATCATATTACAAAAACACATGACCGGGGACCATAATAGTTTATTGTCTTTAGAAACTTAGAACACATTATTCTTGTTTGGTGAAATGTATTCAACATCCCCCTTAGAGATATTCCCATTTAGTACTCCTATATAAAATCTTTGTTTATAACATAGGTAAAGGAAACATGAGAAAGGGGTGAACTCAAATGCTCAATAAGTGTGAATAATGGAAATATGTAAGCATAACATGAACATAAGGGTATAAGAACATGATCATAACATTTTAAGATCAGACCCTTCATATAAAATATCATAAATATGAGACATTACATAAAGATTGGTAGTTCATAGGACATGAATCATATGGAAATCAAGAGCATAGGCCATGAAATCATAACATAGAAATAATAAATGGAATTGTGGCATACACATCATCTTATAACATTATGAAAATGTATAAGTATAAATAGGTTCACTAATTAACTTAAGGTAATGAAATAAGTCCCCCACATAAACTTATGGATATGCAACTAGGTCCACGCATAATTTTGTGAACATGAAATTAGATTCATGCATAACATTGTAAACATGTAATTAGACTCACACATGGAATTATGTATGTGCAACCAGGTACATGCATAACATTGAGAACATGTACTTAGTATAATGACCCAAGCATGATTTATATGAATATTATATCTTTTTAGATTAATATTCATTACATTTTACAAATGCATGCATGAGGACTGTAATAGTTTAGTGTCTTTGGAAACTTGGAACACATTCTTATAACTTGTGAAAGATCTTCAAAATTTCCCATAAATATCTTCCCATTTAGTACTCCTACTTAAATTATTTCATTATAACCTGAGGAATAGAAACATAATAATGGATGATCTTAGATACTCAGTAAGTTTAAGAAAAAAATAGATGAATATATGAATGTAAAAATCATGAACATAACTTTTGAATATTGAAATCTTGAGTCATGAAATAAATCTTAGCAGTTTGTAAGGCATAAATAGTAAAGGAACATTAACTATGATAACATATAATTTCAATAAAACATGAAATTGTGGAAATCATATAATCAAATAAAACCATTTCCGTATTTTCAAAGGCTCATATCCAAAACCATCATAGCAGACAAAGTCCATTACTAAACTAGGCTTACTTTTCATTCCATCCCAGTATTACTAAACCGTATTTACTTGTCGTTCTAGTAATGTCTATATCATGTGATATAAATATTTATCAAATTAATTGGAGGTAGATATAGGTCCCACTCATCTAATAATTAAATCATTATTATATATTCCATAAAAACATAAACCATTCATCATAGCATAACCCAAGGAACAAAAAATGGATTTCTTAAACATCATTTCATCATAATCCATATAAAAAATTGATTTCATAAAAATAGTTTCATCATAAACACAATAAAATCAAATTAATAATAGTTATATAAACATAACCCTATAAAATTTTATATGGAAAATAATTTTGATAAAATACATGAAATTAATTCTTGAGGAAAGTATCCTTTCTTTTTCAAAAACATTTTATTTTATCAAAATGTCATGCAATTTTAAAAGAAAATAATTTAATTGAAAATGTATTTGAAATATAGTAAAGTAATATTCATGTAAATAAGGTGTTATGAAATTTTAAGAATCCATTCATTCAATATAAGTTAAAAAAACAATATTCGGATACTTTTTCTAGAAAATTCAAAAAATTACCTCATATCGAATAAAAAAAATTTTGTTCATACTATTTATTAAAAAATCACCAATGGGTAAAATTGACTTTAAAATTTTTTTAAAAAATAAAAATAGTATTACATATTTAGGGAAAATGGATGTGGATGATAAATATACCCCAGTAAGTAATTGTGTATAAATAATATCATATAATAATGAGATTCAAAAATTATCCCTTACCTTTGGTCCAATATCTTTCATATGTATCTGAACCTCTTGTATAATGATTTAAATAATGTTATAAACTTATTCAAGAATCATAATAATTTTTATGATATCATATATGATTATATTATCATCTGTTTGTTAGTTATATTCCATTATCACCTGTTATTCAGATATTAACTGCTTTATGTTCTTATGCATGTTTTTTTAGATAATTTCATGTTCCACTTCTTAGGTTATAGTTTTTTCATTTACAGAATGATATAAGAATAATATATATCTTATAATCCATTACATTATTGTATATAATAATTATTTAATGAACACTATGTAGAATGAATCGCATCACATCATGGAGATGGTAGTCCATACGTATGCACGAGCAACGATATCATTCACTTAATGGTTAAACAGTGTGGGATTGGATGGTATATTAACTATAAATAATAATTATCATGTTATATTCATTATTTTCATCCATTATACTCATAATTATACTCATCCTAATTAGGTATTATTAAATAACATATTACAACATGGCGTGGACACGGTAAGTCGTGTGTATGCACGCATGGTGATATTGTTATTCGTAGGATGGATAAAATAAGGTATAAGGTGTTAGGACCAAAAAAAGGACTAGATACCCTAATATGGGGGTGAATCATGGTATGGATATTATATTCCAAAATATTTCCTTCCCCACTAGATCTTGACCTCAATATTATAAGGGTCACTTTGTTTGCACTTATGTGTTAACGTTGATCTTGTTGTTTCCTTATTAATCTGATGATGATGATTTGGATGCAATGTAGGGAAGAAAGTAGGAATACACATATATTTTTACTTTGTTCAACATCACTGGGCTATGTCCAAGGAGCATACAATAGTGATGTGTTGTTGTACCAAATCCACTAAAGCTCACTGCAAATAATGTTCGGGCTAGATCACTTCTATGCCCATGCTCATTTTCTTTACAATGTTTAGGGTTAACACACTACTTCCCAAGGGTCACTCCCTCTTTCTCTCTCTCTGGATCACAGATGGTAGAAAGGATAACCTTATTCCTCTTCCTTTTCTCATTACATTTGGAAGGGATCCACTAAAAGTTTATGGACTTGTAGCTCCCTTCATTATTATAAATGAATGCATCCTCCACTGTATGTAGATTCTATATTGATGATCCACTTTCATCCACTAATGAATACAACTTTACCGTAGTATTACTAGGCAACATCAAATCTTTTTCACAACCCTTACAGTGTCTTGCAAGAAAATTTAATGCCTTGAACACAAGATTCCACCTTTTTCATGAAACACACCTTACGCACAACTTCAATCTTACACACGACTGAAATCTTACGTGCAACTTTCTTAGCTTATGCGCTACTCAAAATCTCCCGTGCAAATCCCTCTGCTTAAAATTATTACGCGATCCGGAGCTTGGATTCTCTATAAGTGTTGAGATATTTTGAATTAGGGGGACACATATTATTTATAGGCATCATGGACCCCTGTGTGGAAGATTCACCATGTCGTGCAATATTATCTTTGAGTGCACAAACCCTCATTTGAAGTCGCATTGGGCGCACAAGTTTCTTTCAATCAACCTCATCTTTTGCGCAAAACCCCATTAGATCTGTTATTTTTGTACTGCCTCTAGATCTTCCATTCCTTTTTCATCATTATTTTTCAACATAGGTTGTCAAAAATATCTCTATAACTCGAAAAATCACCATGGAAACCTTCTTTATTAACAAACAAACCTTCTTTGTCAACAAACACAAACACCACAAAAATGGTTCAATGTTACTTTGAGGGATTTTTTCCCAACATAAGGTTGTACCATAAATATAATAACATATAATCATGTAGAAGATACTTTATTTATTAATTTATTATGGAAACAACATAAGAATAGTCAGAAGAATAAGAAAATAATTTTGAAAGAGGTGATAAAACAATTACCTCTTTTTCGATTATCTCCTTTTGATTTGCACAAAAGGTATCCTTGGTATGGATTTATACCCAAAGTGTTGTCTCTAATAGGAAGGAAAGAATATTGGGATCTTATTTGAGTAGAAGTTGGATAAGAAAAGGGGTTTGAGAGGTGTGAGTATGTGGGTAGATGTGGTAACCTTTGATAAGAGGGAGGAGGGTCATTTTAGGAAAGTCTTGAAATATTATTTTATTATAAATTGATTTTTGAATTATAATAGCTCAAAAGTGAAATATTTCAAGGATAAGATAATTATAATTAGAAATATTCTTATACAAAAAAAATTAGGCATATATATATTTTATTTTAAACCTTATCTTTTCAGTTTACCCATAATTACTCTCTTTTCATTTTAATCAAGGTAACAACATTTTAATTATTAATAGGATATTATGTTTACATATATGGGATAAATTTTCCATAATTGGAAAATTAATTAACTTTTAGAACTTATAAAATCCACTTTGTAATTTTAAACAAAATTATGTTGTTTAAATAATTTAATAAAATATTATTTTAATAAAATATCAATATTGTAAATCTTTACACTATTCATTTCATTGAATTTAAATAAAATTAAAAAAGATATATAACTTTAAACCAAAGAACTTAATAGTATTATAACATGTCATGTTAACCTAGAAAAATAATGGATGACATAAATTATTTCAAATAATATGTATTTACTATTTATAATATATTTTTCTTAATTTTAATCTTAATAAAATAGTTATTGTACCACTATTGTGTCAATATTTATGGTAATTATTTAATATATAAAAATTATAAATAAATTCACATGATGTAGATAATTTCATTCAGTTCATATAAAATATTTATTTTCGAAGTTTTATCAAGTGTATCACTACATTAAAATTATTATACTTATAATATATAAGAGAGTGACATGTTGTCACTTTATTTTGTTTTAATTATAATTACATCACTTTCATAGGAAAAATGTCCATTAAATGAATAAATTCCAACCCATAGGTGATATTGTTAGACTTTTATTCATTCAATAGGATTTTAAAATTTTTTAGGTAAATTTTATTATCTTTATCATATTTTTTGTTACCCTAATTTACCTAATTTTTCTTTAACTACGGTAAATAAAAATTACCATAGTTACTATTCATAATATCCAAAAAAATAAAAGTAAAATTTTAATTTAATTTTTACTTACTGATTCCAAATATGGAATCCATTTTTAAAAAATCCAAACACAAAAGTTATAGTAATTAATTTAAAATTAATTCATATTGTCTAAGCAAGAAAATGAGTTTTTTAAGTAAAAACCATCAAAATATTTATTCCTGTTTATATCTAATATCAAAGTGAAATTACTTCCAATGACCAAAATATGATTAAATGATAAAAACATAATATAATTATACTTTAAAACCAATTAAAATGATAATCTTTCTTTATAAATAAATCATACGAAAAAGTAGTTTTAAATTAAAATGCTGTAGTTTTCACTATTCATTAAAAAATGAATATTATCAGAAAAATTCCAAAAATTCAAACAAAGTAAATTTTTATGTATTTCTTCCAAATAAGAAGCTTATTTTGTCAAAAATAACTTATAAACGTTTAAAAAACGAGATTTAAAATGGGTTCTCTATTAAAATGTGGTAAAAATATATTTTTAGTAAAACACTCATTTTATTCATAAAATTTAATTTGTTCTTATATCATGATATAAAACATATAAGATGAATTTTAAACATTAAATTGAATATATTATATATATAATTCACTAATAAAATCTATCAAGAGAGATTTTATTATTTTATAGACTCGCTCATTTTCATTTAAATAGTTTTTTAGAAGGAAGTTAATATTATTCATACTTTCCATTATAATGACTAAGTTATAATATTTAGTTATCACCTATACTTGGTATTGCATGAAATTAATTCTATAAAAAGAACATGAAATTGTGTCTAACTTAATCCAAGAATATTTTTGCGTATACTTCAAGCTAATACGGCGTTGCATATAGCACAAGCTAATCTTGGTGTAGTGTAAAACACAAGACATAAAAACAAATTAAACAGAATTTATATAATAATATCTAAGAGTGTCACATTCTACCCCACTTGTAATTTATTTCTCCCTTGAAATTATTTGGGGTTATAAGAGTTTTACTACTTTAAATTTTCCTTCATAGAAACCCACATTGTAAAAAGGAATACTAAAACTTCATTTTTAAAAGGAAAGTTAGAAACATAACGGTTACACAAAGTAACTTATCACTAGGTTTCCATATAGGATAACATAGGTGGTAAGTGAAAACCTGGATTAGGGAGAAAAAATAACCATCATGTTCTGATGGATAGTGAGAGAGAACAAGGTTTGGAGAAAGTTAACAATAAGAAACCCATAAATCTACAATGATTTAAGGGACTATATAATATATTGGATAAGAATGTACTAATATAACATTTTTTTGTTTTCAGTATCATTTAACTAAATTTTAAGAACATGGGAATAAATAACTACTTGATTTCAATACAATATCACCATTGGTCATTCCTTGAACAATTTGTACTTCCTACCTTATTCGAAGAAATGAAGTTAAATTTTTCATTCCTAAAGTGTTAGTAGATCATGTGATCCATAAATAGAATGATAGTTCATTGCATCTATCTCAAAAAAAAGGTTAACATAGATTATCAAATATTAATACGTCCACCTATAGTGAGATAATACATTAATCTTACAAACTTCAACCTAAGTATAACTTATACTATCTATAATTGGATAACCTTAAAATCCTTCCAAAAACTAAAAATCTACAACTTTAGAAATAGGTGAACTAAATCAATTTAACATTTATCTCCCATATCTCATAAGGTAGTTCTTGGTTGTTAGAGTCCAAACATGTGAATAACTTAATCATGTATTCTCTTGAGTCACAGTAACAAACTAAAATATCAGATATCCTTATTGAAAACATGCATGTATTCTTATCCTTAAGTCCAAAAATTTGTAATCTCCATATGATATAGCATAACCCATATGTCAATAAATTTTTAACAAGTTACAAGGTATCTAATATCGTCTAATTTACTTATTCTTATCCAACATAACTTTATCCAAATATTATTATTTCAACATCATGTTCATAATAAGGGTCATTCTTCCCTAAATCATGTGTTTTCCAAAAACATCACCTTATTACCTCAATCACTTTTCATAGTTACTATTACCACTCAGTATATACTTTTAAATACATGTGGAAACCCACAGTGGACCACTACATAGATATTTTATTTTTCCATAATACTATAAAAATGAATCTACAACAATATTCTGGAATCCCATTACATAAACACTCAATCATTGCACCACTTCATTTTTATACTCAACATCATCAATAGTGATTGCATGTGATTTTCCTTTTTATTTGGTCTTAAGAGGTTTTTTACTTAGATCATCATTGATCACCCTTATATTATGGAATTGGTTATCATAATTCCCCATTTCCTTGGACTTGAAGCATTGAAGTGTGGGTGGTGCATTCTCTGTAGCCTTTTCTCTATTCGCATCATTAGATAACTTTTTCTCAATACTTCGGCACTAAAATTCCTAATGAACTACTTTTACACAATTAAAACATTTTCTATCCCATTTAAGATAGTCTACAACATTCTTTTTTCAACATTTTGAGAATAAGGAAACACTCATACTCTATTCACCATTATTTTGATATTTTCCTTTGAACTCCATCTTTCATTTCTTTTCAAAACCATGAGATTTATATGTAAAAAAAACTTCAGTTTCAACCTTCATATCACAATTCATAATCTCTTCATAGAAAATAAAGTCTCTTATAGATAATTCCATTCTAAGATTTGATTTTAATCCATTGAATAATCGATCAACTTTACTTTTAGGTGGGATGATAAGGATAGAATCATACCTTTCAAGTATTGTGAAATTTTCCAGATAAGTACCAACAGATTCATCATCCTTTTTCTTAATATCAAGAAACTAATTTTCCATTTTCGTTTAAAGAATACAAGGAAATTACTTATTGAAAAATAATTTCTTGAACTCATCTCGTTCCATGGATTTAATTTCATCTTTTTTCCTTGTATTCTTTATTAGATTTCACCACTGGTCAACTTCGCCTTCTAAATGAAAAACGTCCAAAGAGAATTTTTCATGTTCCAAATAGTGAAGGATGGAAAATATATTTTCAATTGTACTAATCCATTTTTCAGAAATAAGTGGATCTGAAGAACCACTGAAAGAAGGTGGATGTTGCCTCATGAAGGACTCAACAGAATGGTGTTCCCTTCTCTGCTCATTTCGAAGTCCATAATGATTCATAACTTATGTAAGTATAGTGATAAGATTTTTTATTCCATATCCCATAACATTTGTTCATTCAGGAGGATAATCATTGCATTTCCCATTTCATTGATCATTAACATAGTTCCTTCTAGTTCCAGCCATTGTCTAAATCCCAAAAACTAATAGTGTTAGAGTCAAAAATAATTCTAGGAAAACAACATAATCAAGGGGCTGTATTTTTAATCTCTGACATATTAGGTTTAATCCTAGTTTATTCATTATTTTTTCTATAATTCTAATAATGTAACCTATAATTATAAATATACTTAGGAAATCCCTTGGAAATATCTCTGGGGATGTCCTTAAAGTTTTCACATCCTAGTTTCCAAAAGTTGACTAAAAATTTCCTCTGATACCTACTATAATGACCTAAGAATGACATATATGAATATTATATATTTTTAGATGAATATTCATTACATTTTACAAATGAATTGCAGAGGATCATAATAGTTTAGTGAATTTGGAAAGTTGGAATACATTCTTCTAACTTTTGAAATATCTTAAAAATATCCCATAAATATCTTCCCCTTTAGTACTCCTACTTAAATGATTTATTTATAACTTGAGGAATAGAAACATAATAAAGGGTGATATTTGATGCTCAGTAAGGGTAAGAAAACAATAGATGAACATATCAATGTAAAAAACATTAACATGACTTTTGAATATCGAAATCTTGAGTCATGAAATAAATCTTAGCAGTTCGTAAGGCATAAATCATAAAGGAACATTAACCATAATAACATAGAATTTTCATAAAACGTGAACTTGTTTAAAACATATAAGCATAGAAAATCATTTCCATATTATACAAGGATAATATCCAAGATCATCATAGAGAAACAAATCTATTAC
The DNA here is from genome assembly GCA_963277665.1 of Viscum album. NCBI lineage: Eukaryota > Viridiplantae > Streptophyta > Magnoliopsida > Santalales > Viscaceae > Viscum > Viscum album. The sequence goes on along the minus strand of OY728143.1, from coordinate 2,075,024,723 downwards.
TGAACTGGTTTTACTTTCCGTTCCAGCCGTTTATTACTGAATAGGATTTACATGTCATTCCAGTCATGTCTATCACATTAGATATAAATATTTACCCAATAAATTTGAGGGATATATAGGTACCACCCATCTCATAATGAAATAATTCTTACATGTTCCACAAAAACATAAACCATTCAACATAGCATAACCCAAGGAACAAAAAATGGGTTTCTTAAACATCATTATATCATAATCTATACAAAAAAATGGATTTCATAAAAATAAATACCTCATAAACATGATAAAATTAAAGTAATAATAGGGATATACACATAACCCTATGACAGCTTAGATGGAAAATAATTTTGATAAAATACTTGAAATAAATTCTTGAGGAAAATATCCTTTCTTCTTCAAATACTTTTTATTTTGTCAAAATTCCACGCAATTTTAAAAGAAAAGAATTTAATTGAAAATGAACTTTAAAAATTATAAAGTAAGCTCTATTGAAATATAGAATTATGAAATTTTAATAATCCATTCATGCCGTATAAGTTAAAAAAACATTCTCCTAATACTTTTGTGGAAAAAGCCAAAAAATTACCTTGTATCGAATAATGAAAAAATATTCCTTTCATACCTTTTATTAAAAATAAACCAATGCATAAAATTGAATTTAAAAAACTGTATAATAATATAAATAGTATTAAATATTTTGGTATCATGGATGTGGATGATCAATATACCCCCAGTAAATAATTATGTATAATCAATCTTGGATAATAATCAGATTACAAAATTATCCCTTACCTTAGGTATGATATCCTTTGTATGTATATGAAACTACTGTATAATGATTTAAATAATGTTATTGACTTATTCCAGAATCATAATCATTTTTATGATATCATATGCAATTATATTATCATCTGTTTTTTAGTAAAATTTCATTGTCACTTGTTATTCAGATATTAAACGATTTATGCTCTTATGCAAGTTTTGTAGGATAAGTTCATGTTCCAATTCTTAGGTTATAGTTATATAATTTTTATATAATGATATTAGTATAATATATATCATATTTATTAATTCATTTAATGTTTATAATAGTTGTTTAATGAAGATCATGTAGAATGAATTGCATCGTATCGTGGAGTTAGTAGGTCGTACGTACGCACGAGTGATGATATCATTCACTTAATGGTTAAACGGTGTGGAATTGGATGTTATATTAATTATAAATAATAATAATAATTTTATATTAATTATTTAAATCCATTATACTCATCATTATACCCATCAAAATTAATTATTGTTGAATAAAAAATTACACCACGGCGTGGAGACGGTAAGTCGTACTTACGAACACATGGTAATATTGTTATTTGTAGGATGGATAAAAGTGGGTATAAGATTTTACCATAATTATAATAACATATAATCATGTATAAGATACTATATTTATTACTTTATTATGTAAACTACTAATGAAGAGGAAGTATAAGAAGAAAATAATTTTGAAAGAGGTTATAAAATAATTACCTCTTTTTCGAGTATCTTCTTTTGATTTGCAAAAAAGGTCTCCGTAGAATAACTTTCTGCCCAATGTGTGGACTCTAAAAGGAAGGGAAGAATGTTGGGATCTTATTTTAGCAGAATTTGGATGATAAAAGGGTCTTTAGATGTGTGAGTAAGTGGGTATATGTGGCGGCTTTTTATATAATGGAGGAGGGGCACTTTAGGAAAGTCTTGAAATATTATTTTATTATAACTTAATTGTCGAATTATAATAGATCCAAAGTGATATATTTCTAGGATAATATGAGGATAGTTCGAAATAATCTCATCCAATAATTTTTAGACAATTATTTTTTTTATTTTAAACCTTATCTTTTCAGTTTACCCTTAATTTCTCTCTTTTAATTTTAATTAAGGTAACAGCATTTAATTATTAAGAAGATATTATGTTTATGTATATGGAATAAATTTCCCATAATTAGAAAATTAATTAACATTTAGAGCTTATAAAATCCAATTTTTAATTTTAAAATATTTTTATGATTTTTAAATAATTTGATAAAATATTTTTTTAATAAAATATCAAGTATCGATTTTTACATTATACATTTTATGGAATTTAAATAAAATTAAAAAATATATATAACTTCTAAAAAAGAATTAAATAGTATTATAACATGTCATATTCACCTATAAAATTCTTTTATGGCAAAAATTATTTCAAATAATATTTATTTTACTATTTATAATTTCCTTTATTTTATATTCCTCTTAATAAAATACTTATTGTATCATTATTGTTTCAATATTTATTGAAATTATTTAATACCTAAAAATTATAAATAAATTCACATGATGTATATAATTTCAGTATATTTATGCATACTAACTATTTTTTAATTTTTATCAAGTTCACTACATTAAAATTATTATACTTATAAATGATAAGAGAGTAACATGTTGTCACTTTCTTTTGTTTTAATTATAATTACATCACTTTCATGGGAAAAAGTTCATTAAATGAATCAATTCAGAACCTTAGGTGATATTGGTATACTTTAATTCATACAATATTATTTTTTAAGGTGTTAGGTTAATTTTATTATCTTTATCATATTGTCTGTTACCCTAATTTACCCAATTTACCTTTAACTATTTTAAATAAAAAATATCGTAGATACTATTCATAATATCCAAAAAAATAAAAGTAGCCTATTGATATAATTTGGGACCACTGATTCCAAATTTGGAATCCATTTTTTTAAATTCAAAACATATAAGTTTCATTAATTAATTTATAATTAATTCCCGTTGTCAAAGTGAAAAAATAGGTTTTTCTAAAGTGAAACTCATCAAAAGATTGATGTGCATTTATATCTAATTTCAATACCAACATACATAAAATTACAAAAATTGTATTAAATGATAAAAAATAATCTAACTATACTTTAAAACAAATTAAATGTATAACCATTGTGTATAAATAAATCATATAAAAAGTAGTTTAAAATTAAAATGTAGAATTTTTCACTATTCGTTAAAAAATAAATATTATCCGAAAAATACCAAAAATTCAATAAATGTAAATTTTTATGTCCTTATTCCAAAGAATAAGTTTATTTGGTCAAAAATAACTTATAAAGTGTAAAAACTATATTTAAAATGGTTTCTCCATCAAAAGGTGGTAAAACTACATTTTTAGAAAAATGCTCATTTTATCCGTAAAATTGAATTTATTCTTATATCATGTCTATAAGACATAAAATATGAATTATAAATATTAAATTTAATATATTAAATATATATTTCACTAATAAATTCATAAATATTTATTTTATTATTTTATAGACTCACTTATTTTCATTTAAATAGTTTTTTTAGAAGGATCTTAATAATATTCATACCCGCCATTATAATGACTAGGTTATAATATTTAGTTGTCACTTATACTCGGTATTCTGTGAAATTAATTCTATTAAAAGAACTTAAAATTTTTTATAACATAAGCCAAGAATATTTTGGTGTATACTTCAAGCTAATACGGTGTTACGTATAGTGCAAGAGAATCTTGGTGTAGCGTACAACACAAGACATCAAATAAATTAAAAATAATCTATCTCATAAAATCTTGGGGTTTTACAATCCGATTAATACATAATAGTGTGAACATGTAATCAAGTTCACATATAAACTTATGGATGAGCAACCGGTCCTTGCATAGCATTATGAACTTGTACTCAGGTTCATCCATAACATTGTGAACATGTAATCAGGTTCGTGCATAACTTTCTAAACATATAAAAAGGTTCACTAATAACATTGTGAACATGTAATCAGGTTCATGAAATTAGGTCCATGAATAACATATATACTTATGATTCATGCATCGTTATCCAATGCATTTTAGGTAGATATAGGTCCCACCCATCACATAATAAAATCAAGCATACATATGACATAAGATAAATAATACTTGCGTCATATCATGACCCATAAAAGGATATTGGTTTCATAAAAATAATATCATAACCCATGATATAAAATGGGTATCCTAAACATTTCATCATTTAATTACTTATGAAAAATATATTGGAATCTTAATCATTTCATAAAATCATAACCCGTGAAAAGAAGTAGGATTCAAAAGTATATAGCCTGTGGAAGAGAAATGGGTGTCACAGACATCATTCCATAAAAACATAAACCATTCAAGAAAAAAAAGTTTAATGGTATTCTTGGATCATATCCTTAGTAAATAATAAATTATACCAAAGTATGTCATCTTATATAAGGAATGATTTTGAAAGTTCACATGTATCATTTCTTAAGGAAAATAGCCTTTCTTAGAAAATTCTACTCATAAAACCATTTCAAAAATCCTTTCCTTATAACGAAGTTTTTACAATTTAATTTAAAACATTTAATGAGGAAAATATCTTTTCTTCTTCGAAATTTATTTTTAAAACATAAAACCTTTTAAAAACTATTTTCTTTGTTAATAATTTTTAAAACAAATAAGGAAATCTTGAATACATTTTGAAAACCATTTCTTATAAAACACTTTGAAACCTTATAATGATATCTTGAAAACATTTTGAAAACCATTTCATTGAAAACACTTGGAAAAATTATAGAGAAATATTGAAATAATTTTTAAAATAATTTTCCTTCAAAACTTATAAAATAAGATTTAAAACATTTAGAAACTCATTTTCTTTGAAAATAATTTCAAAACATATAAAATAAGTATAACACCCTTGCTCTTTATTACCCATTAATTCTTGATTTATTACATAAAATCACACTTTTTTATAACCCATAATATTGATTAGTATATTTTATTTATTAATTAGGTAAATTACATAACATATTATAACATGGTATTCAAAACATTATCGAATACTTTCTTGACATGATCATAATATTCCAATGAACTTAAAACTTCATGGGATAACGTGGGGAAAACATAAGAAAGGGGAGAGATATAAAGCCCTGTAATGGAATAAACAATGGATAAATTAAATAAGATGATACAAGTTAGGAAATAGGCATATCATTGGGACATAAAAAAATCATAAATCATAAACATGAACAATGAGACATGATATAGCATTGTAATCGTAAAGGAAACATGGGAAATGTGGAAACAACTTAGAACATTACATCATAAACATAATTCAAAGATAAATCTTCTAATAATTCATGGTAGAAAAAGTCCCATAAATTAATTAGGTGCACCCCTATCCCAACATGGCATATCATGATAAAAAACATTACCCAATAAATTGGGGTCCATTTAGGTTACCCATCATGTTCATTTTATTCTCAGTCTTGAGTGTGCCACATCAATCATAAAACATGGATTCATTCATTATTATAATTTATTCCAGGATTAATGATTATGAAATACATATATTTAAGTCCCCAACCAAAAATTATATGTTCATAAATGTGAACACACTTGATAGGAAATAGGTATGGTATTCACAACACATTTTTTTTCATGGAAGATCGTGGTGAAATTTTGGCAGCATAATGGTGTCACATGAAGATTTATAAAAATGGGTTGTTGAGAGAAAAAGGGGTATCTCATCACAAATACATAAAATAGGATGTAATAGTGACATGTTGAAGCATATCCTAACATTAGAAATTTGAGAACAGAAGGCATAAGTTAAGGAAGAATCTTGAATAGAGAAAAGAATCTTAACTATATTTCAACAAGGTAACGAGTGTACATGAAGAATAATGGGGGACTTAATTGAAGGGAAACTGGATCTCATAATTTTTACATAAAATGTACAGTATGTATTATATATAAAAAAATATCCCAACATAATAAAATTGAAATTAAAAAGACATCATATAAAAGGATTTCTTGATAAAATAGGAGAGTGGAATATCCCTTACATGAATTGAGACTACAAAGGCTTGGGAATGACATATTGAGTGCTTAAGAGTGCCTTTGGAGGACTCTAGAGATTTTATGGAATATTATGTATGTTTTACAAGGATATTTAGTGAAGAGAAATGGGATATTTGTATGGTTTATATTAGAAAGGAGGGGGATTTCTTTATTATTTATTTTTTTGGACTCTATATAATAAAATATCCAAAACCAAAAACAATACCATGGTTTTTTTCATGGTTTCTCAAAAAAATGAGTGTTTTAGATCATTTTATAAGTTCATGGTACTAACTTATTAAAATATTACCATTGGTGATGTGGAGGTGAGTCACACTCTTAAAGAAATGGTTTTAAAACCTTAAAATATATCATAAGTTTTAGAGGATTCACAAAGGACTGATAAAATAAACATAAAATCATGTTATTTTTATTAAAAATATATATTTGTTCTTGTATCCTATTTATATTACTTATTACAACACATTTTCATCATAATGATGTCATAAAACACAAAGTATAGTTATAGGGTGTTTAATTTGTTACCTGAAAATTCAACCATCTTAGAAAATTATGAAAAGTTATCCATTGGATAAATTTAGATGTTATAATTCCAAAAATAACAGTTTTTGACCGACAATTATTGAAAATGATGGGTTTTTGATAATAATAGTTTTTGAACACTAATAAAAATTACATTTAACTTCATAAAAAATTATATAATCATTTAAATTTGGTAAAAGATATTTAATAATAATATTACATTAAAAATATTATTATTTTTCAAAAAAACCATTCATTCGTAAATTCATTAATTGAATTTTAATATCAAAAATAAAATTTGTGCTTTATTATGTCAAAATAAAAATCATTTATAAAGTAAAAATAACAGGATGAAAATATACACACTATTATAAAAATAATAATGTACATTATCAAATATGATAGGATATTGATATATATCCATTTATTACACCAATAAATGACCTAAGAGTAAGGTGTGTGATGGTGGGACTTTCATGGGGCAGTTCAGTGAATATAGTTTGGGTCGTGATCTCGATGAGCTTAAACTTATCCCATAAACAGTTTTTCTCATGATTAAGTTGTGGGATCTCAACTTGGGATTGGTGTAGGTAAAATCCAAGAAATGAAATCTCCATAATAAGCTCCAATAAATGGGATTCATATGGTATGATCCTACAGGTTAAAGCCATCACTTCCTTTTTCCGTATCAATTGGTTTTGTTAAAACACTATACTTATACTAGTATGTGATCACTATCAAATGAATATACTATCAATGGTAAAGAAACTTAATATAATTTTAAATCCAATTGGATATAATAAAACAAAATAAGTTTATGTGTTTCCTATAACCATATTATATAATAATACATTTAATTAAATAAAAAGGGGAATTTTATTCATTATAATTTGGGTCATTAAAATATTCCCCCCTTAAAAAAGTCTATCGTTCAAATTTTAATTCCCCACACTAAAATAGATGAGGGTAACTCTGTATCATCACTTCCTATAGTTCCCACATTTCTTCTTCAAACTTGGGTTTTCTCCACAACACTTTGTTTATGATTATTTTCTTATTTCATACAACTTTTTCTCTATGATCTAATATCCCTGGATACTTCTCATAAGAAATATCATTCTCTAATAAAACCACCTTTGGATTGAGTACATGTGAGGGGTCTGTTATGTACTTTCTTAGGAGGGGTAAATGGAATAAATCGTTCACTTGATATAGGTTTTTTGAGTGTTCTGTTCGATACGCCACCACTCTGTTAAGATCAAGGATCTTAAAAGGGACAATGTAACTTGGACTAAGATCTACATTCTTCCCGAATCTAGTTTCTTTCTTCCATAGGGATATGCAGAGGAATACCATGTCTCTAAAATCAAACACTATATCTACTCAAATATTATCAACATATCTCTTCTGTCGAGTTTGAGCACCTTTGATGAGTTGTTGAATGTTTTTAACCTTCTAAACCATTTCCTTATCCATTTTAGGACCTATTAGTTTTCATTCCCTAACTTCATCCAAACATATAATTGTTCTGCACCTCTTCCTATAAAGGGCTTCATATGGATCTATTTGGGTGCTCAAGTTAAAACTATTATTGTAAGAGAACTAGGCCAAATGAATATGTTTGTCTCATCCCCCTTTGAAGTCAATTGATTATGCTCTCAACATGTCCCCAAGTGTTTGAATAGTACACTTAAATTGGCCATTAGTTTGAGGATGATAAGTCATATTGAAATTTAGCTCAGTGTTTAGATCATGCTGAATATTTTTCCAAAACATAGAGGTGAATCTTGGATCTCAGTCAGACACAATCAAAAATGGTACTACATGTAGGTTCACCACTTCTATGATGTACATACATAGAAGTTGATCCAGTGAGAAATTCTCTAAATCACAATGAAGTGTGCAGTATTTGTAAGATGGTTTGCAATAACCCAAATAACATTGTTTCCTTTGGATGTCTTTGGAAGTCTAGTGAAAAAATACATGGTGATATTTTCTCATTTCCATATTAGTATGGGTAATTGTTTCATCATAGCCTTATAATTCTACCTTTTGTCCTTTACTTCCTGTAATACCAGGCACTTTGATGTATATTCATCGATCTCCTTAATTGTGTTATCCCATCAATAGTGCTCTTAGAGATATCTATATATCTCTGTGTTTCTTGGTTTAATGGAGGAATTCAAACTATGTGAATCATCCAATGTTTCCTTCTTTAACTCAAGATTTTATAGAACATATATTCTTAACCAAAATATCATAATTCCTTATTCATTAACATTAAACTTCAAGGATTTCACTTTTCTTATAGTTTCCACTTTCTTTTGAATTCCCACATCATCTTTTTTAGAATCCACTAACCTTTCAAGAATTTTCGGTTGAGAAATAATTTGTGAATGGATTCATGATGTTCCTTAATTTATGATTCCCATGTCCATCCTTTTCAAATCTAAGAAGATCATATCCTTCTCAATTCTCATCATTGATAAAGGTGCAGGATATTTTCTACATAAAGCATCTGCCACTTTATTTTCTTTACCATGATGGTAGTGGATTGAGCATCCATAATCCTTGATCAGCTCAAACCATATTTGATGGTGTGAATTCAAATCTTTATGTGTGAATATATAATTGATGCTTTTGTGATCTGTATATATTTTACACTTCTCCCCAAAGAGATAATGTCTCTATATTTTAAACAAAAAGATCAAAGTTGTCAACTCCAAATCATGGGTGGGATATTTTTTCTCATGAATTTTCAACTACCTTGAAGGATTGGCTCTAAATTGGTCATTTGGAATTAACACATAGCCTAAATTCTTCTTCAATTCATCATTGAATATTACAAAAAATTTCTCCAATAGTGGGTAGTGTGAGAGAAGGTACAGTGATAAGCCTATTTTTCAATTCCATGAATATTTCATCGCATTCATCATTCCAAGAAGACTTTACTCTCTTATTGGTTATCTTGGTAATAGGGTTTGACAATAATGAGAAATTTATAAAAATCGGCAATAATATCCAATTAACCCAAGGAAACTACAGATATCATTCATGTATGATGTCCTCAGTCATCTTTCAAATTATTTTGTTTTTGAAGGATCCACGGATATCTCATTTATTTTGATGATATTCCCCTAGAATGAGACATACTTGAACCAGAACTCACACTTGTTGTACATTTCATGAAACTTTTCCTTTATCAAGATCATTATCATAATGCTCAGATAATCCTCATGATACTTCTTTGTTTTAAATTATATTATAATATAATCTATAAATACTACCACCAATTTGTTTAGGTAATCTCTAAATACTATATACATCAATTCCATGAAGAATTATGGAGCATTAGTGAGTCTGAATGGAATTACTATGAACTCGTAGTGCCCATACCTTGTATGAAAAGTAGTCTTAGGGATATCCTCCTTCTTCACTCTAACTTGGTAATATCCCAACTATAGATCCACCTTGGATAAGTATTGTGCTCCATGTAACTGATTGAACAAGTCATCAATATGAGGAAAATGATACTTGTTCTTTATCGTGATCTTTTTTAGATCATGATAACCAATTCAAAGGTGAATTAATCCATCCTTTTTCTTAACGAAAAGGGCATATTCACCCCATGGAGAAGAATTTTGAAATATAAACCCTTTATCCAGATTCTCTTGTAGTTGTTTATTTATCTCCTCAAGTTCCTCCAGATCCATCCTATATGGAGTCCTGGATATGGGAAACACCCCATGTATAAGCTATATTGAAAATTCAACCTCTCGTTTAGGAGGAAGACCAGAAAATTCCTCAGGAAATACATCCTTGTATTCCTTGACAATAGACATGACTTCGAGGACAGTTCTTTCCATAGACTTAATAATCTGAGCAAGATATTCTTGCTCATAGGGAATAAATATCTATGGTTGAGATAATGGTTGTATATAAGATTCATCCTCCTCCTTGAACTTGTACATAATTAGTGGTCTATTCTCTATACAGAGAGAAATTTTCTTCTCGAGGCAATTTATGTTTTCTCTATAAAGGGAAATACAATCTATTACCAAAATTGCATCAAATTACAAAGAAGGAAGTATGAAAAGGTTCACTATGATTTTCATCCCATAAATAATGACATGGGAGGAGTTATATACATGGGATGAAATAATTTCACCTTTTTCCATTTTCACTATCATCTCCACTTCCATGATTTTTTGTGGTGTTTGGATAGTTCTACTAAACGTTCATAATATGAAAGAATGCATAGAACTAGAATCAAAAATTATGTTTTATATTTTTGAATGAATAACTAGAGTTCTTGTCACCACTTTTTTGGTGGGATTCACTCTAGTGGTAGTGATGGAAAAAGATCGCCCTTGCAACCTTGGACTTTGTTGGTTGTCTCCGATAAACCTTTGCTTAGGGCATTGGTTTTCAAAGTTCTGTAGTTCCTTTCTATTGAAGCAATGGAAAATGTGATGATGGTTGGTCATAGAATTCCTTTCCTCCATCACATTCGTGGGTTTCTCTTATATACAATTTATAGCTATGTGTCCTTCCTCCCCACACCTAAATCATTTCCTTGTTCCCTTTAGGTAATATCTAGGGTGATTCTTACCACGCCCTTGATAAGTGGAATGTTGATATTTCTTAGCACTATTAAGCTCTGATTTCCGCTTCTTATCCTTATGATACCCTTGAGATTTACTAATATCCATTTCAACTTAGAGGGCACATCAGACAATTTATTTATAGTTATAAAAGTCATGGATAACCAGAGATTTTCATATACTAGGTTTTATCCCACCAAAGAATCATTAAACCTTGTATTCAAGGGTAATGAAAAAATATGAGGTGCTCCATACAAGTCTTGTGAAGTTTTATTCTTAAGCCTCAATAGATTCATCGTATTATTTCTTAAGGGAAAGTAAATCACTTTCTATTTTAATTTTAATGGTTCAAGGAAAATATTTATCGAAAAAAAAATCTAGAATTCATTCCACTCCATTGCTTCGATATCTTCCATTGGATTTTTATTCTTGATAAATTTCCACCACTGATCAGCTTCTCCCTCCATATGATAAAAACCCAAAATACCCTTCTCTTTTTTGGAACACTGAAGGATAGATAAGATCTTCTCAATGGCGTTGATCCATCATTCCATGATTAAGGGATCAGATGATCTATTGAAAGTAAGATGCATTTGTCACATGAAGCTCTCGATTACAGTTTGTTCACTATTAGGGGTTTTTGGGTGATCCACTTAGTCTAGGATTATATTCATAAATTTAGTTAGCTTAGATATTATCATACAAAATTTTGTGATTCCTACTTCCAATGGGTTGGGAATCTCATTGGGGCAGTCATCACACTGCCCTTCACATCAGTTGTTAACAGGGTTCCTCCTACTTTTGGTCATTAGCTAGAATAATTGTAAAATTATATATGAGTATATTAAACTATTAAAATCATAAATGTGAATCCAAGGACAATAAAAGGATAACTTATAAATTAAATTTATCTCCTTAAAATATGAATTTATAGGCTTCAATATATGTTATCCAAGATCTTATTCCTAATATATATTCTTATGGGAATTTTTTATGTTCCATTAATAACGGTTCATAATGAGCTTATGAATTTACAAAATCATATCCCCTATGAGTTTAAAACTAGGTGCACAGTATGGCCCATTATTTTGTACCTAATTACCCTGATTCAGGCTAGGAACATCTAGTCAGAGTTGTTACTCCTAGGTACATCTATGCGAAAAAAAACATCCACTTGTAGTATATAGATCGGTATTTATATTATTGATAATCCACTTACTCTATACTAACCAAATTTTACGGATTTTTTCTTATACTTAGTTATATACCTAATTATTTCTCTATATTTTTTAAATCCTAATCCCAAATATAACTAAACTTTTACTCTGATACCAACTATAACAACCATGCTCTTTATTTCACATTAATTGTTGATTTATTACCTAAAAGTAAAATTTTATACAACCCAAATGATTTAGAGTTCTAGTGTATTTGTAAATTAGGTACATTACATAAAAACATTTAACATGGGATGAAAAAAAATTATTGAACACTCCCATGACATGATCATAATATTCAAATAAACTTAAAATTTCCTGGGATAACCTGGGTAAAAACATAATAAATGGGTGATCAATAAATATCAGTAAGGGAATAAACAATAAATAACATGAAGAATATGATACATGTTAGAAAATAGGAATATCAATGGGACATAAAAAATTAGGAATCATAAACATGAACAATGAGACATGATATAGCATGGTAATCATAAAGGAAACATGGAAAATGTGGAAAAAATTTAAAACACTACATCATAAATATAAGTTAATGATAAATATTCCAAGACATAATTGTGGAAAATTTATTATAAAGGAATAAGGTACACCCATATACCAACATGACCTATCATGATACAAAATGGTACCCAATACATTGGAGTGCTATCTGGGTGTACCCATCAAATTCATTCCATTCTCATGCGTAGGTGTGTCACATCGATCATAAAACATGGATACATTCATAGTCATAATTATTCCACAATTAAGGAGTGTGGAATAAATAAATTTAAGTCCCCAAAAAATTATATGTGCATAAATGTGAACACCCTTGATAGGAAATAGGTATAGTGTTCACTACACAATTGTTTTGGCACAAAATATCGTGGTGAAATTTCGACAGCATAACAGCATCACATAAAGATTCATAAAAGTGGGTTTATGGGAGATAAAGGGGTATCTCATCACATATAAATAATATGTGAAGTAATAGGTTCATGTTAAATTATATATCAAAATTATAAATTTGAAAACATAAGGAATAAGGTAATAAATAAACTTAACAGAGAAACGAATCATAACTATATTTCAGTAGGGTAGCGGGTGTACATAGAGGTTCATGGGAAGATTAATGGGAGGGAAAGGGGATATCATAATTTTTAAATAAAATTTTTTTAAGTAGGATATAGAATAACATATCCCAACATAATTAAATTTAAAATAAAATACATCACATAAAAGGAGTACTTGATAAAAGAGGGGAGTGGAAGATCTCATACTTGAATGTGTGGATCCAAAGGCTTGGGAAAGACCTATTGAGATATTAGGGTGCCTTAAAAGACTCTAGAGAGTAGAGGAAAGATTATGGAAGTGCTTTAAGGAGTTTTAGTGAAGAGAAATGGGAACTTGGGAGGGTTTATATGGAAAAGGAGGGGGGTTTCATTATTATTTAAGTTTTGGACTCTACAAAATAAAATATCCAAAACCAAAAATCATTGCATATTTTTATCTCATGGTTTCTTTAAAATGGGAGTGGTTTATATTATTTTATAATTCCAAAGTCCTAATTTATTAAAATACTACTATTTCTGATGTGTAGGTGAGTCACACTCTTAAATAAAGGATTTTAAAACCTTAAAATATTTGTCACAAAGGCTTTATAAAATGAATCAAATAAATTTAAAATCACATTATTTTAATATAAAAACATATATTTGGTCATGTATCCTATTTATATTACATATTATATCAAATTTGTCTCATTGGATGAATCGGTTCATCTGAAGCAGTTTCGTCACAGAGGTCACGCGGCCATTGCCTTTTCAAATGAAGAGGTTCAATTTCTATCTTCTGATCTCAGATTTTTTTCTCATTGTTAAATTCTTTAAGCATCACCCCTCACTGAACTTCCTATGAAAAACTTTCAAATCAATCGGGTTTGTCGATTTCAAGATTGGTCTTCTCAACTCGTTTAATGTTGTGATACGTCTTTCCTTTGAGAATGACTATTATCAGTTTTGGTCTAGGGGCTCTTGGACCTTTGGAGGATTCTCAATGAAAATTCTAAAATGGTCCCCTATCATTGATTTTAACATTGAATCCCCTATTTACCCCATTTGGATATGCTTCCCAGGTCTGTCGATTCACTTATTCAAAAAAATCACCATCTTCCCTATTGATAAATTAATAGGGTACCCCATCAAAATGGAATCTGCCACTCAAAATCTCACAAGACCATTTGTTGTGTGTGTGTGTGTTGAGGTTGACCTTACGCAAAACCTACCTTCAGTTATCTGGATCCAAAATGTTGACACTTATTTTTTTCAAGACGTGGCCTATGAATACTTACCTAGTTACTGCTTTAAATTCCTATATCTAGGACACTCCATTGGGAATTGTGGCTCTAGGAAGCCCCCCATAAGCAATCGTCACAATAAGAAACCTATGAAAAATGAAGGGAAATATTTTTGGATTGAGAAAGAGAGACGGATTCCTAATGAACAAGTTGAACCCTTTAATCCTAATGTCCGAGTGATTTCTCCCCCTATCCCAGATTCCTGTCCAGCACAGCCTCAGTTCACTCAAGTTGATGCTTTCTCTGGATCTATGGATGCGGTCAATAATGATTAACCTATTTTAGACACTTCAGCAGCTATTATAACCACTCATGAGGTGGCACCAGAGACTCATTTTGTTTCTAGTAGTTCTAATAATGGTGAATATTCCTGAATATATCAAATTTAGAATGAATATCTACACTCGAGTGCCAAAAAAGTTAATAAACCTATTACTGACTCTGATGGATTTATAATTCTCCATCCTAAGAATACTTGAAACCCCATTGATTACTCTAAGTTGGAGAGAACCATTGTCACTAGATCCTTAGGGATTAGGTTGGATCAGGACAACATTACTCCACATCTAGTAGTTATTGAAAATCCCTCTACACCCACATCCTCAAATAAAGAGGCTTCCTCCACATCCTTTGATGAAGAGGACTCATCTTCAGATATAGATG
Organism: Viscum album; assembly: GCA_963277665.1. Classification (NCBI taxonomy): domain Eukaryota; kingdom Viridiplantae; phylum Streptophyta; class Magnoliopsida; order Santalales; family Viscaceae; genus Viscum; species Viscum album. Next base: position 2,075,009,435 of record OY728143.1, on the reverse strand, counting down.
AGGAAGAGGCTAGAATTATACTTAAAAATTGTACTCGTGTTATTAATGAAGGATAAAAGGAGGACTTATATCCTTGGATAGAGGAGAAAGAAAGGTTTTATTTTGGAATATATTGTAACAAAGAGATAATTTTTGATGAGTATCTGAGTATCAAAGAATGTATGTTTGATAGAGTAGAATTTGAGCTCGATCAAAAACCTGATTTTGATTATATTCATATTCAGTGGGAATAACTCTCTTGTGTAGCATTTGAGTCTGTTGTTTCTCATATTTTATGTTGTCATAACTTGGATTCAGGAGCTGTCATCAGTGGGGGTGGTCTTCATGTTGTATGGATGTGTGAAGGCCTCATGGAGGGATTTTATCCATGGGTAATGTAGATCTAGAAAATCATATTTTTATTGAGAATTCAGGTTGTTATGTATGATTGTTTTCTTTGTGCTTATAGACAATTTATTATTTGATGATCCATATGATACCTTATAGAATGTTATCTTTATTAGTGTAAAATGAAGTTTGGAGATGCATGTTGATGATGAGGTGGAAGAATTTGAGTTCAAGGGCTTCTGTTATCAAGTATTATCTTCTTACACATGATGTTTTCAGTGAAGACCTAGGCATTGGAGGTTATGCTCTGATCTTTCCATACATGCTTGAATATCATAATATTGCTTTAAATCTTGCTCAATTTGGTATCTTACGAGAGTTAGTGAATATTATTGACTACATTAAGCAGAAACTATCTAACAAAATTATGAATATGAGCAGCAAGGAGCCAGGATAACTTAGTAAGGCATAAGCATCTTGGAGGCATTAAAGATGGATATTATATCCATGTGCAGTGCACAATGATTACCTATATGATGCATCACAGGACTGATTGGATACTATTGTAATTTACATGATGATTTCTATGAAGGCCTGGGCATTGGGGAAGATTCATTAATGAGATCTTTTCATGCTGGGATCTATCATGTCCTTCCCGGAATTGTTTAGAGGTTTTCTTATCACCCTCTTTCCTTTTCAATTATTCTCATGCTGGTACAAACTCATTGTACCTTTTGTAATCACCTGACCATTATAGTTTTGTTTAATAAATTTTTGGGAGTATGAGTTTCACTCATCCTCCTGGCCATTCTAGTATTTATACAATGTTTAATTTTTGACCAAAAATTTGACTGTTTCAGAAAATTATGAAAAATTCACCATTAGATAATTTGGACATTATTATTCCAAAAATAATATTCATTCTACCAAAATGATTTTCTAAATTTTTAAATTTTAACTTTTAAAATAATGATTCACATTTATTCAAAATGATGGGTTTTTTGATGATAACGGTTTTTGAACCCTAATAAAAATTAAATTTGACTTCATAAAAAATATCTGATGATTTAAAATTGATTAAAAATATATAATAATAATATTAAATTAAAATATTATTTATTTCCAAAATCCATTAATTCATAAATTCATTAATTGAATTTAAATAACAAAAATAAAATTTGTTTTTTGTTGTATCAAAATAAAAATCATTTACAAAGTTATAAAATTAGGATGAAAATTTACTCATTATTATATAAAAAATAATTTAAATTCACATATTTCTAGGGTCTTGATGCATATACCTTTAATACACCATAAAATGACCTAAGATTATGGTATGTGATGGTGGGAATTTCATGGGGCGGTTCGGAAAACATGGTTTGGGTTCTGATCTTGATGAGATTTAACTTCTCCTATAAACATTTTTTCTTATACTTAAGTTATTGGATCTCGTCTTGGTCTTAATCTAGGGAAAATCCATAAAATTCAATCTCCCTTGGAAGCTCTGATAAATGGGCTTCATAGGATATGATCCTATTGGTCGACGTCATCACTTCCTTTGTCTGTGTCAATTTGTTTTTTTAAAAACCTATATTTATAATAGTCATGTCATCAATGTTCAATAGTTATATTATAAATGGTAAATATATTTAACAAAAATTTCAATCTAATTGTATATAATAATAAAAAATAATTGCACGTATTTTCTATAACCATGTTATATAATAAGACATTTAATTAAAAAGGGGTAATTTTATTCATAACATTTTGGGTTGTTATAAAAAGATTTAAGATCATGAAAATACTTTTCTTTGAGAAAAACCTTTTGAAAACATATAAAGGAAGCTTTGAAAATCATGCAAAACACTTTAGACATAAAAAAATTGAAAAACCTTTTTCTTTGAAAACTATTTTAAAATAAACAAATTTCCAGAATATTATGAAAAAAAATCTTTAAAAAACCATGTAAACATTCAAAGAATGCATCAATGAAATAATGATCATGACTGTGAGTTAGTCTGTATAGGTCGAACATTCGTTTTTCACCTTAAAAGCATAGAAAAGTGCCTTGATCAAAAAATGACAAGAATATTAATTTTAAACCCATTTTTTAAAAAGGTAATACAAGGGTAGAAAATTATCTAAACATCATAGGATAATATTAAAACATTTTTTTTTAAATAATTTTATAAACATGGTTTTGAAATAACACATATTTCCCATCTAAAGGAGAAATAAAGTAGTATTTTCATAAAAACGTTTTCCTAATTATATTATGTACCAAAGAGTGGGAAAATGGTAACATTAATTAGATATAACATGAGAAAATAGAGGTTAATAAAATTAATGAGATTTCTTGAGATATGGATCATAATATTTCATGAATGGAAGCATAATCATAAGTAATCTTGTTAAATGATTTGATTATAACAACAAACTATTACTACTTTGGTAACTTTGAATCATAGAAAAATAGATGGAATAAAATTACATGAAGCTTAAAATTTCATGAAAATAAGGATATTTGTGATATAACATTTCAAAGTCAGTGTATACACCTCTTAGAAAAAAAATATAGTTGCATAACATGGCTTTTGTCTGAAAGAAGGAAAATTGAGACATAATTACATTTCCAATTTGGTAAATCTTGAAACAAAAACCCCATGAAATAAAGAACCTAGAAATTATATGTAAATAAAAATAAATTTAATTATAATGATCATATAATACATCCATGGGTATTAAACACACTACATATATGAAATAGGTGGTGAACATGTATTATGTCTCATGGAAAATAAAAGTGAAATGAGAAAACTCTTACCTTAAGTCTTTAATTTCTTTGTATATGTTAAAACATGATGTATAATAAATTTAATCTTATCATAAAACTAACATAGAACCATGTTCTTATATAATACCATATATAATTTGATTATGACTTTATATTACCTGGTTATTAACAATTCCAATTTAAGGTTGTGATTCGAGAAATATCTGGAGACGGTAGGTCGTACGTATACATAAAGATTGTTTAAATTTTTTATCATATTAAAAGAAAGAAAATAAATGATATATATGTATGTATATATATATTATCAATAAAGTATAATTATTATGTCATATATATCATTTAATCTCACTAAAACTATCCTTAATGCATTCCACGTATAGTGTAAATGAATCACATCACTTTGAGAAGGTGGTAGTCCACACGTCCCAAATGAAATTATCATATTTACACAAAATGGAAAGTATGAATATATGTGCTAAAAAAATAATTCCATAAGAATAAATACATCATATATTTCATATATATCATATAAAATAGAGTTTCCATAATAATTCCCAACCATGATAGGTCGTAAAGGAAAAACAAAACAGATCATTTCGTGAGGTCGTAGTTCGCCATACACAAGAATGGTATATTTGTAACTCATTAAATATAAGTGTGTGTATGTGTAGTTATAACCCTTAGAATAACAATATATAAACACATTTGAGATATTTTTTTATTATATTATCATGGAATTAAAAGGGAAATATATGGATGTTGGAAAGTTAATTTGGTAGGCATTTTCCAACCCTAAGTTGTTTGAGAGTTGTAAATAAGGGGTGGTGGTGGTTTCCTTTTATAAGGGAGGAAGGAGATACCCTTGGAATTTTTGAAAAAACAAATTAGGTGTACCCAGGTTTTTTCCTACCAAAGTCATAAAAACAAAAAAAAATCCAAGAATATAAGGTTTATCGTATAAATATGGACATATAATTGTTTTTTGAAATATGGATATGTCATTTAGTCCCTTAGTTTTAAGTTTCAGTCCATTGTTTAGATTAATTTCACCTTAATTGTATTAATTAATTTAAAACACTTTCAATAATATGTTTGGTCAAAAATTAAGTTGATCTTATTAGAATATAAATATTATACTGGCCAAAAATTTGTATTTAAATTTTCCAAAATTAAATTCACATAAGAGACAAATTTAAGTCTAATGATGATCCTGTAGACGTGGCGAGAAAGTGGGTTTTTAAAGTGAGAATGTTCAAAAGTTCATTAAGATTTTACATAAAAATTAAATATAAAAATGATTCTACTAACATAAATTGGATTAATATATGTATAATTGATATAATGTTACATTAAAACCAACTTAAAATATTATTTAAATATATAAATTAATTATAAAAAAATAAGTTTTGAAATAAAATTCAGTATTTTTCACTATTCATCCAAAAATGAAGTTTCGTGGAGAAATACCAAAAATTAACTGTGATCTAATTTTGAAATTATGAATTCAAAAATTAAGTCTATTTTTCCAAGTTAAATTTCTAATATTATCTAAAATTAATTTTAATATTATTCATATAAGTTCATAAAAAGTAGTTCATTTAAGAAAATAGTTTTTTTAAACATATAAAGACTTTACCAAAAAATATATATTTCATTATAAATATGTTTTATTTATATAAAACCATTATGAATAACATTTTAAAAATATTTAATACAATTCATATTATTATGTTTAATTTCTAGGTTATAACTATATCGTTTAAATAATTATAATAATAAAGTATTGTTTCATAGAAACTTAGTGTTGCATGTAACGCAAGACAAGTCGGTATTGCGTGTAGTGAAAGCCTATTTTAGGGTATTTTATAATGAAATATTAACATGGTGTAGTATAAAAAGAAATAATAACTTATATATTTCATATAAAACAATCCGTATTTAGTGTTGCGTGAAATTAAAAATATCAAAAAGATTAAATTATTTCAAAAAATATATTTTACAAAATCTTGGGGTGTTATATTATACCCCCCTTAAATTTAATTTCTCCCTAAAAATTTATTTGGGTTATCAAAGGTTTAATACTTGAATGTCACTTTTATGGAAACCCATATCCTAAAAATGAATACTAAGACTTCCTTTAAAAATGGAAGGTTGGAAACATAATGGTTACCCAAAGTACCATATAACTAGGTTTCCACATATGAGAACATAGGTTGGAAGGTAAAACATTAACATGGAATAGAAATATAACTATCAAGTTCTAGTGGATAGTGATAGAGAACCTATTTAGGAGAAAGTTAACAACCACAAAACCCTAAACTGAATAAGAATGAAATAGGTCATTGATATCCTAAAAATTATGATAATAAGAAAAAATTTAATTTCAATACCCTTTTACTAAAGAATATATACTTACTTTATTTCATTACATTCCTTATACATAATCTCATCCTTTATTTGTTACTTGATCAATTCTCACTTTATCTCATACTCCAAGAATTGAATTTGAATTCTTCATTCCTAAAGAACTAAAATATCTTTAGATCCATAAAATTAATGATGGTTCATTCCGTTTTTATTTAGTTAACATAACTACATAATGGTTAGCATATATTATCCTATATGCATAAATCCTCATTTCGGGAGATAATACTTTAATCTCAAAAAACTAATCATAGGTTTAACATAAACCATTCCATAAATGGTTAACTATGTAACCATTATTGAATATGAAAATCCAATACATTAGAAATAAGGTCACTAAATTAGCTTACCATTGATCCCCCATATTACCCAAAGTATCTATTTATTTTTGCATCACAAACATGTGAATACCCTCATCGTATATTCTCTTAAAACATGGTAATAACCTGAATTACCATAGATCTGTTTGAAAAACATTCTTTATTCCTTAATCATAATATTATTAGATATATTCCATAAATTCAAAAGGTTTTAAACTTCATCCATGACTACATGGGCCACTTTTTCAACAAATCAATAATTAGTTCAAGGATAATTAGTACTATCCAATTTACTTTATCCACTTCAATAATCTCTCAATCCAAGATACACACAATTTTCTCTACATCAGGGACACATTAAGTGTTACCTTCCCATAATTCAAAATATCACCTTTCCATTAAATCACTTTTATTTTTATTAATCACCATTCAATAAATCATTTTCAATCCTTAATGAAAAACTAATATTGAAAATACTTATTTATATTTCATGATTCATATAACATAATCTCTAAATTACAAAACATATACACTTCAATCATCCAACATTATTCTTAAACCATTACTTAGGCTTCATCATCTTATTCCTTAATACCTCTTTACTAGAATATGAAATATGAATCATGTATTAATATTTCTCGACCTCAATATAATCATGCTTATTACGTTTAAGGTAAATAATAATATAATAATATCACATCCCTTCCATATGTTGTTTGTGGTATTTTTAGCTTAAGAAGTAGAACCAATACTTGTGGAACTTCATGAATCACTTCATGAGATTTACACATAGAATATCAATTTTCATCATGACCATACTTTCCACATTTGAAACATTTAATTTTAACCCAGTTTCTTATAGTTATTACTATTGAATAAAATCAGAAAGCATAGGGTGAGAAATTCTTATCATATAAGAAAACCACATAATCATGAAAAATTACATATATGATTTATAAATAATGAAACATACTTCTTTAATCTAGTGAATCTCAGTTTTATCCTAGTTTATTCATAATCATTTCCTATTTAAATCCTTTATGATAGTTTGTAAAGATCTTGTGAATTACCAAAGTATATCACCCAGGTGTGTCAAACCAGGTGTGTAACAAGGCCCGTTATTGTGTACTAGGATACACTCGAGCCATCCATGACACAAATTTTCGAAGTTGTTACCCCTAGGAACATATTTTCTTAATCTTAATACACTTTTAGTATCCAGATGTTTATGTAATTCTAGAAAACCAAGATCTATATCCTTTAACAAAAATCCATGACATTTTCCTATACTTTTCCTCATCCTTAAACTTATCCTTATATGAATCTCTAGACATATCCTTTGAAATATTCCTAGTGATCTCATTAAATTTTTCTCAACCTATTTTATAATGGTTGACTAAACCTTTTCTATAATACCAACCACAGTAACCTAGAATTAATATACATGGGTATTACATCATTTTAGATGAATATTTAGACATTTTCAAAAATACATGCCTGAGGACCGTAATAGTTTAGTGTCTTTGGTAACTTTGAACACATTTTCCTAGTTTGGTGAAAGATATTCAAAATATCCCTTAAAAAACATTATCTATAGTAATCCTACTTAAAACCTTTCTTCATAATCTAGGGAAAGGAAACATAAGAAAGGGGTGATCTTGAATGATTAATAAGGGTAAAAAGGAAATATGTAATCATAACATGAACATAAGGGTATGAGAACATGATCATACCCTTCATATCAAAGATCATAAACATGAGAAATTTAAAAAAAAACATGAATCATATGGAAATAAAGATCATATGACATGAAGTTATAACATAGGAATATAACATGGAATTATGATATACACGTCATCTTATAACATTATAAACATGTATAAGTAGAAACAGGTTCACTCGTTAAGTTAAAGACATGAAATAATTCCATTTTATAAACTTATGGACATGAAACCAAGTCCATACATAGTGTTGTGAACATGAAATCAGGTTCATGCATAACATTGTGAACATGTAACCAGGTTCACATATAAACTTATAGATATGAAACCAGGTCGATGAAAAACATTGTGAACATATAATCAGGATCATGCATAACATTGTGAACATGTAATCAGGTTTACACATAGACTTATGTATGTTCAACCAAGTACATGCATAACATTGTGAACATCTAATCAGGTTCATGAATAACATTATGAACATGTAATTAGGTTCATGCATAACATTGTGAACATGTAATAAGGTTCACAAATAACATTGTGAACATGAAATTAGGTTTAGGCATAAATTTATGGGCATAAAACCAGGTCAATTCATAAAATATATAATCATGATTCATCCACCATTAACCAATGCATTAGAGGTAGATATATGTCCCACCCATCACATAATATAATTATACATGAATGTTCCACTAGATAAATAATACTTGAATCGTATCATGGATCATAAAAATAGATGGGTTTCAAAAATATCATATCATAACCCATGAAATGAAATGGGAATCATAAACATTTAATCATGTCATTACCTATGGAAAATAGATATGTCTCATTATCATTTCATCAAATTATAACCCATGAAAAGAAGTGGGTTTTAAAATCATATAACCCATGGAAGAGAAATGGGATTCATAAAATAAAAGGACTCATCCTTATTAATTACATAACATAGTAAATTCAATTTAGAATTTACTTTATTACATTCATGAAATATTTTTGGTTTAGAGTTTTAGAGAATTAGACTATAACTCTTACATAACAATAGAAATATTACAAGGTAGACACTTCTACTCACTATCCATTTTTTCACTAAACAAAAGCTATTAAAAAGAAACATGGTTTATTTTCATTTAAAATCATCAAAATTATTAACTTGATACCATAATTGTCTATAATATTCCTTAAATCCTGTGAAAAGACATTTTAAAACTTGTGATGAGCATAAAAATCTCTGTAAGGGATACAAAAAGAAGGAAAATTGTTAGTCTTGTGAAAAAATATAAAACATGAATACTTTATCATAAAGTAATAATTTTCAACATTAAGAAGAAGTAAATAATTTCCATTGAATATAATATTATTTATTTCCTTTTTATAATCGAAATATTACCATATAACCAATATAAATAACATATAACATATAAAGTTAACTTGGGACATAATCAAACTTAAATGGAAAAACCATACGGTCGACTTCCATACATATCACTCTTACAAATGGAATTACCATATGGTCGACTTTCATACCCAATGAATTGGAGGTTATAACATAACCATCCATCGTTGTTTTATCATGGAACCACCCATATTTGGGTTATCATGTAACAACCCATCAAATGTCTAAGTACCATGATATAATCATAAAACATAAAAGATTCCAATTATCAACATTTCACTCTTAAAATATCATTTTCATTCACAATAAATCATTTCTTGATATTGAAATAATAAATCCATTTTTAAAACCATTTTCAATACTAAAATACATGGAAAAGGGTTTATTTATAAACCTCATAAAAGAATGTGGTGTATAATATCAAAATATGTCTCAATGAAAAGAGATCGAGACAAAGTCCCTCACAAATATTATTTTGTTAATAAAATAGTTTGATTATGTGTTTTCACTATAAATCCACATAAAACATGTATAAATAAAATATAATATATTCAAAATTCATTTCATACATAAGAGTTGAATGACATAATCAAAGATTATAAGTTTAACCCAAAGAATGGAAATTAGGTTAAGAAATTCCCTTATAAAGATCATTTTGTTAAAAAATAGTTCGATGATGGGTTTTCACTATAAATATAAATAAAAAGTATAAATAAAATATAATATTTTCAAAATTAATTTTACACATAAGATTTAGAGGACATAACCAATAATTATGTGTTAAACCCAAAGAATGGAAATTGGGTTAAGAAATTCTCTTACCTTTAGTCCGACTCTTCACATACAATCTTTATATTCCTAAAAAATAAACATAGGTTAATTTATAATTTATTGAGACCATTTTTCAAGTTTATTTTTATATTTATATAAATTATTACTATATTATAAAAATTATGTAATTATTTATGTTTATGTCAAATTCTTTGTCAATATTTAGTACTTGAGTTGAAAATAAACACAATAATATATCAATAGTCTATGTGGTCATAATTATATCATATCTATAATATAAAAAAATATATAAATATCTAATATATTAATTATATAATTATTTAAAATAATCATTAAATAAAAACTAAAAACATCATTCATGGAGATGGTAGGTTATACACACGCAGGAACGCTATTTTCGTTTTTCCTATTGTATTAAAAGAAAGAAATTAAATTAAATGTATATAAATATGTGTATATAACTATATAATATAATTAAATTAGAAATAATATTTAATTTATCATATATTTTTACTAAAACAATCCTTAATATATTCCATGAGATTTTTGAGTGAATCACATCGTTTTGAGGAGGTGGTGGTCCACATGTCCCAAAATAAAGTTATCATATAACCATAATATAGAAAGAATGAAGGTATGTTTAATATAACATATTAATAATATTAAATAGGTTATAATATAAATATTAAAATATTATTTGATCATAAAAATAGTTTTAATACTATCCATGAAGGCGGTAATGGAAAAAGAACAAAAACACTATTCACAGAGGTGATTAATCGGCCTAACATGGAAAACAATTTTGTTTATTTGAATAAGAGGAGGCAAGAAATGAAATGGATATGAGATATTACATTAGAAACATAAAACTCTATTATATACATTATTTTTTATTTATCATTAATTTATGGACAAAGGTTGTGGGGAGAATGTAGGAAAAGGAAATTAACTGATATAGGTGCTTTGAGAAAATTACCTCTGGAATATCCCCTCCTTAAAAACTCTTAAAGACCTTGGATTTGGTCTTTTGGTGAGACCAGAAGCACTTGGAAATGAGGATAGTGAGGAGGATATTTTTGGGTAGATATTTTAGGATCTACCGGGCTTTGGGGTCGAAATTATGAGGTTGTGGGTGGTATTTATACTTGAGGAGAGGTGGGTTCAAGTGATTGAATTATTGGTTATTTTATATTTAAAGTTGACCACATTGAGGTAGAATTAATTTCAATGAATTAGACTTCAAATTAATGTTGTGTAGGAAGGTTACGGATCAAACACACCTCAAAAAAAGTTTAAATTTTTTAATTTTTAGATATTTTAATCCTTTACCCTTTTCAATTTAACATGTTTCAATTTTTTACCTATATCACGGTAAATAATTTTATACCATGGTAACTTTTTTATACCAAAAAATTAAATTGAATATAAAAAATGATTTGGGCCATCTAATTTTAAATATGGAATATATTTTAACTAATTTTATTTACATAATTTTAAGAATTATATTTAAAATTAATTCCACAAATAAAATAATAATATGTGTTTTTTAATGTGAAACATTCAAAAGATGGAACAAATTTTATATCTAATTTCAATTTAAAACTGATTCCAATGGAAAAAAATTGAATTAAACAATAAAAACATAATCTAAATATACTTTAAAAAATATTAAAATGTTATTCTAGCAATATAAAAAATTTATAAGAAAAAGTAGTTTTTGAATTAAAATGCAGTATTTTTCACTATTCATTAAAATATGAAAGTTTTAAGAAAAATACCAAAAAAATATCCTAACTAAATTTTTATGTCCCAGTTCTAAATAATATGTCTATTTTGATAAATAAAAATTATAAAATTATCAAAATTATATTTAAAATAGGTTCTCCGTCAAAAGACGGTAAGACTGTTTTTTTAATCATTTTTTACGCATAACCAATATTTATAGTTATATTATAATTGTAAAATATATTAAATTAATGTAAAAACATTAATAAATTAATATATACTCATTTTATCATTAACTGGGTTTTTACATTCTTGCCCCCTTTTATAAATTGTGTCCTCACAATTTTATTCACTTATCAAACAAGTGGGGGTATTTTTACCTCATAGCATTTTCAAATTCCCATGTTGCCAATTTAATCATATGGTTTTTCTCCAAAACCCTATCCTGATGAGTCACATTATTCTAAACCACTTTCTATCAATGTTCAATAATATGGACTCACTATTCCTTATAATAAATATTCTCTTCTAACTGAATTACTTCTAAACTAAAAAAATGAGACGGATCCAGAATATGCTTTCTTAACATTGAAATATGAAAAACATTGTATGTGTAATGGACCATAACTCTCCGGTCCATTCCTCTATGAATATCTAGTGTTTGAGGTGTTCTGGTGGTCGAGGTGGCTCATCCCCAACACATTTCCAATTTTCCATTTCTGTAAATAGTTTCATCGGTAAGACCGATGAGTAAAGTTCCATCCGGGAGACCGATGTGTATAGTTCCATCGGTGAGACCGATGTGTATAGTTTCATTAGTTAGAACTATGTGAACAGTTCTATCAGTGGGACCGATGTGTACAGTTCCATCGGTGAGACCGATGTGAACAGTTCCATCAGTGAGACTGATCTAAACAGTTCTATCGGTGAGACCGATCTAAACAGTTTCATCGGTGAGACCAATCTAAAAAGTACCATCGGATCAGTCTACCGTTCTGCAAATAGTACCATCAGATCGTTCTTTCATTCTATGAAGAGTACCAGGATGGGTGAGTCCAGGATTGATGAGTTCAGGATCGATGAGTCATTCTGTGAACAGTACCAGGATCAGTGAGTTCAGGATCGGTGGGTCATTATGTGAACAGTACCAGGATCGGTGATTCATTCTATGAATAGTACCAGGATAGGTGAGTCCAGGATCGGTGAGATATTCGGTGAACAATACTAGGATCGGTGAGTCCAGGATCCGTGAGTCATTCTGTGAACAATACCAGGATCGGTGAGTCCAAGATTGGGGAGTCATTCTCTGAACAGTACCAGGATCGGTGAGTTCAGGATCGGTGAGTCATTCTGTGAATAGTACCAGGATTGGTGAGTCATTATGTGAATAGTACCATAATCGGTGATTCCAAGATCGGTGAGTCATTTTGTGAACAGTACTAGGATCGGTGAGTCATTTTGTGAACAGTACCAGAATCGGTGAGTCCAGGATTGGTGATTCATTCTATGAACAGTACCAGGATCAGTGAGGCCAGGATCAGTGAGTCATTCTGTGAACAGTACCAGGATCGGTGATTCCAGGATCGGTGATTAATTCTGTGAATAGTACCAGGATCGGTGAGTCTAGGATCAGTGAGTCATTATGTGAATAGTACCAGGATCAGTGAGTCCAAGATCGGTGAGTCATTATGTCAAAAGTGTTTCCAGGATCGGTGAGTCCAAGATCAGTGAGTCATTTTATGAATAGGGTTTCCAGGATTAGTGAGTGTACAGTGTTTCTCGAATCATGTACAGTGTTTCCAAGATCGTGAATAGTGTTTCCAGCTTCCTACAGTTTCACCCTTTTGACATTTTCTTTGATGTAAAATGCATTCAAGGCCTTGTTTTAAGGGATTAAAGGCCAAATAAAATCTCATAACTTCAATATTAATTTTTCCTAAGGCCCGGGATGTCTTTACTTGGTCAAACCATGTGGTTTAATGTGATCCTCATTTAATGGAGAATCCATCCTATCTTAAAATGCTTCTCCGTTAAATCTTTTAAATGGATGATATTTCTTCCTTGTTCTTCCTCCTTGTTCTACCATGTGCGAGACTCTAGAACCTTTCCTTCTTCCCATATGAGTGGTGTGATCGAACCTTAATCCTCATATCTTTTTCCCCTTGAAGTTCTTCATGCTGCATGCGCACCCCCTGCTTTGGTACAATCAGTAAGGGCCGATCCTTCATCGAAATAAGGTATGTTTTATCATGGTTCTTTTGGGTTAATATTATCCTATTACTCCTTTCCATATTATGGTATGTGATCTCCATTATTCTAATGGAGTTTTCCTTTGTTTCGGTTGGTGCGGTTGTATGGTGGAATCCTCGAGTGGACGTAGTTGTCATGAGAGGAGGAGTTCGTGATCTATTGTGTGGATTTTTATTGTATAAATAATGTCAAGAAACGTTTGAGGTATAGTATTTTTTGCTTCTCTTTTCTTTTACATGCAACTTTAGAGTTAGCACGTTTTAGCCCACTGGATAACAATGGAATTGACATAATAAATATTTGAACTGGATAGTTAAATTGATATTAATCATATGTTATTGCCTCTTATTTTTCTAGATAGTGTGATACCTATGCTTTCTTTTCTTGTCTTTTTTTTCTTAATGTAAATTGGAAAAGAACGTAAATTTGTAATTAATCTATAATTGTTTGGTTAAAGATAAAGAGGCATGTAAATGAATCTGATTCTTCTTGTTGTAATTTGATGTTAATTAAATTGGTGCATTAAGCATGTTTATTTATATTTGATCGCTTACTGGTTAGGTTTCCCAAATTTTTAACCTATGAATAATAAATAGGTTAATCCAATATGGATTAAATAACTGGTTATTTGATAAAAGATAATCCATTGTAGGGTTCTGAGTCACCCTCTTACTTGTTTAAGGGCCAAGAGCCCAATTGATATGATATTTTTTTTCCTGCTACTTGTGTTTGGGACGTGATCTTGGATGGTTGTTGTGATATGTGGGGGCATGGAGGACTATGGGTTGTGGTAGTAGTTGATGCCTAGAGTGGCAAATCATTTTATGCATGTGGATGTCAGAAATGAAACCAATGGTGATGAAACGGGTTGGACGTGAATGTTTGGATGCTTGCTGATTCTTATTGGTTGTTTATGTTATTTACTTCTCCCCAATTCTCAAGGCATATGGTCTTGATTACCCATCTTTTGAAATAGTCAAAGATGTGTGGGGTATGCCATGTGCTTTCCATGTCTAGCTTCTGAATGGGGGATGGGTCTATGCTCTTTCTATAGGCAGCAAAGACTCGACAGATAGTTTATCTACTCACCTTGTTGAGCCCCATTGTGTTTAGTAGCTTATAATGTTTTCTAGAATACATAGAATATGGGGATGTAATGTTGTAAATAAATTATTTATTAAATTATCTTAACCCAAGGGGTTGGAGCTTGCTGGGATAAAATGTTGAGGTTACAATTTTAAAGGGATAATGGAACTTTAGGTGTGATGCTAATGAAATATAAGGTGGAAATTATTAATGGTTAATTAATGATTAAAAAATTAATTAATTTAAAGTTCAACTAATAAAAAGGTAATGATGTAATGCATTAAATCTCTTTAAATTGTTGTGTGCTTATAGGATACCTAGTCTTAGAAGTGGCAGTCGGGAGTCCGGGAGACGTTAGCTGTAGTTGATTCTACGACTAGGTTATTCCCATAATGTGGTTGTGAGATACAGTATATTCTATACTTTTTATGTTTCTATACACCACTCCACCCTGTCAGTAAGTTCAACTGACACCCCGGGGATTCTAAGCCATGGAGGTGTTTTCCCCAACATTCTAGTGGGAGGATGGATAGATGACTACCCCCTTTGGCCTCGCTCTCTTCACTTGTTAGTCACTTGTGCTGGTAGGCACAGTAGTTATTTTTCCCCATATATGTGTGTAGAGGGCTGTAATGGACACATATATTCTGGATATATTTTCCTATGGACTACTATAGGTGTAACGTGTATAGGCTGTGATGGATTGAGGATCCTTACTCGGTGTATGGGATGTAATGGCTTGAGGTATAAAACCCGACGTATGATACACATTATGAGAGCTATGGTGGATCCCAGAAACTACCTGGTTAATTTTCTTACATGGACATGGTGGTTTTTTTCACGAGGTTCATGTTGTGGTGCTTCACCCAGGTGTTTGCAGGCAAGACTTTTTGGAGACAGATGCATAGGAGGTATGACGTTGGGGCAAAGTGGAAAACCAGTGGGGAAGTAGTAGTGTGGTACCCTTGATATTATTTATTATCTTATGTACTCTTGTATGCGTTACTTGGTGAGAGTATCCATGGTGAGGCTAGGAACATAGTATACCAATTTAGGTGATGAGTTAGTTTCACTTGTTTTTCATTGTGCTTTAGCATTCTTTCTTTACTTTTGCACGAGAGGGTCCAGGGAGGATCTTACTGATTATATTATTATACTCACCCGGTGTATACATAAACTGCTTTCCAGGTCACTTGGAGCAAGTGGGAGACCAGGATTGTCACTACTAGCTTGGGGTTGCAGGAGTTGTTTGGTCTACGTGGTTGCTGCCATTTTTACATTCTTTTGGGTACTTATAGTTTTCCCATTTCAGTTGTAGTAGTTTTTCATGACATTTCATATGTGTACTTGGGTTTTATTTTATATTTCTGGTTGAGTTGGAGTTGGTTGGTGTCTATATTATCTCTCTCTTCTGCATGTGTTCTCTTAGAGGGTAATGTCTCCCATTTGTGTGTTTATTATACCCTCGGTGCTAGTCGCCAACCCGGGGTCTACTGGAGGTGGGACTTAGGGGTCATTATCTCCCTTCTCACATTGTCAGCCCAGGAGGGGTACACTTTGTGGGGAGGGGGTCATGACAGAGTTGTATCAGAGGTCTGGTTGAGAGATAGGATGGAGTTCGGAGTTAGGAACATGTGAGGTTGCAGGGTAGAGACCAAGGAAAGGATCATGCATCATTATTCTTGGTGTCTATTTTTGAATGGGTATACCTTGGGATAGGTTAACCCAAAATGAATAAAAGAAAAAAATAAATTAATTAATGCTCAGTCTTCCATATTCCAGGTTTAGGAGCTCTAATTATTTGTTCTTTTACAGGTATGGCTCCAGGTCAATGTCCTTGTCAAGATCTCATAGAATATGTGCAGTAGGCTATGCTCGTAGATCGCCACAGGGTAGAGGTTGACGAAGATGATACTTAGAGGAGGACACTCTGAGAGTTTCAGTTCTAGAGTCTGCAGAAGTACGAGGGCTCTGTTTCAGATGCAGTCACAGAAGACTGGTTGGAAGAGGTCAAGATAGGATTCAGTTTGATCCGTGCTTTAAAGGAGCACTGGGTGTCCTTGGTTGTGATGATGATGCGTGGAGAAGTGAGGCAGTGGTGGTTCTTATTCCTCGAGGATCATGAGGAGTTGGTGATCTCATGATAGGAGTTCCAAGACAAGTTTAGAGTCAAGTTTCTTTCATCGACCATAAAGGCGTCCAGTCGCCAGGAGTTTCTTACCCTTCGATAGGGGAGCTCCACTGTGCGAGAGTTTGGAATCTGTTTCAGGAACCTTTTACGATATGCTTTGGACCTATTTCCAGATAAGGAGTCTAGGGTGAGGCATTTCGTGGAGGCTTTGCATCCATAGATCCAGTGCCAGGTCACCCAATTTCTATTGAAGACATATCTTGAGGTAATGGAAAGGGAAGAGGTTTTCGAGAGGATATTGGCCAGAACCATATCATCACAAGAGGGGAGTCATCATAATTCCTCACAAAGCATAGTTGTGATTCGGGGTTCTCGGTTTTTAGGGCAGAAGAGTTTTCGTTCGGCCGGGGGTAGGTCCCAGCCTTCAGCATCTCATTTCTCTGGGGGCAGCATCTCTCATGCCTATGCCAAGGTATCAGGAGCTTTTTTTTCTTGTGGTGGTCGAGGTCATCAGCAGCGAGAGTGATCAAACTTTCAAAACAGTCATTGTGCACCAGGTGTTCCGCACCAGGCTCCTCTATTGAGGAAGTTCCATCTGAGGCAATAGCAGCTAATTGCACCAGCTTTAGATTAGAAGAGGGTAGATAGGGCAGGTAAATGACAACCCCGTGACACCCCCCCTTCCTCAGAGAGCAGAGAGTGATCATGGTGGTGGTTTTCATTAGGGTCAGAGAGGTCGTGGTCAGCTTCATGCTTTAGCATTGCCAACACCAGTTGAGCCAGACATCGTTCGAGGTACCCTTTTCTTGTTTTCTACCTTGGTGTATGCCTTGTTTGATTCAGGAGTGACACACTCCTTCATATCACCTACCCTTGTCCATGCTTTGGTACTTGAGGTAGAGAGGCTTCCAGTTCCCTTGGTGTTGACTATGCAAGTTTGAGGTCGAGATGACTTGTTTGAAGTATGTAGGGATTGTGAGCTAGTGCTAGGACAGCACCAATCTTGGGGAAATTTACTATGTTTATGGATAAAACCATATGATATCATCCTAGGAATGGATTGGTTGTATTCGGTGCAGGCTATCGTGGATTGCTTCAGGAGACAGGTGGAATTCTTCGATGATGATGGAGAGCTAGCGGTGTTTGTTGGTGATCAAGACGCTCAGATGGGCTAGAGGAATGTTTCGTCCTTATCATCCATGATGATTGAGCTGATGTTGAGTCCTTCAGAGGTTCAATAGGTGGAGTTTCCTAGGGTCATAGAAGAGTACCCTGATGTCTTTCCGGAATAGGTTGTAGCATTACCCCCTCGACAAGAGATCGAGTTTTGGATCAAGCTACAACCAGAAGCGTCTCCTATCTCCATTTCTCCATATAGGATGGACCCTTCTGAGTTATGATAGCTACGTATACAACTTGATGGTCTATTACAGTGTGGTTTTTTTCGGCTGAGTGTGTCACCGTGGGGTGCACCAGTTTTGTTTGTGAAGAAGGCTAGCGGTAGTTTGCGGTTGTGTGTCAATTATCGTCACTTAAACAAAGTGACGGTGAAGAATCGCTATCCCCTTCTTCGGATTGATGATTTATTCGATCAAATGAAGGGTTCAAGTTGTGTTTTGTGAGTTCTTGGACAAGTTCGTGGTGGTTTTCATCAATGACATACTTGTGTACTCTACATCTAAGGAGGATCATGCAGATCATCTACACGCTATTTTAGGAGTTCTTCCTCAACGTCAGCTATTTAGGAAGTTGTCAAAGTGTGAGTTTTGGGATATAGAAGTCCATTTCTTGGGGCATGTTGTGTCCCAATAGGGAGTAGTTGTGGATCCATCAAAGATAGAGGCAGTCATGTCTTGGGCAGCTCCAAAGACAGTGTCAGAGGTGTAAAGTTTCCTTGGTCTTTCGAGCTACTACATAAGGTTCATAGCCGATTTCTCTTTAGTTGTGACTCCTCTAACAGCTTTGACTAGGAATGATCAGGCATTCATATGGACTGATCAGTGTCAAGCAACTTTTGTGTATCTAAAGTAGAAGTTAGTAAGTGCTCCAGTTCTTTGTCTTCTAGCTGAGGGAGTTCAGTTTGATGTTTCCTGTGATGCTTCGCATCTAGGGTTAGGTTGTGTTCTAATGAAACAAAGATCAGTTGTTTATTATGGGTCTAGATAGTTGTGTCCCCATGAGCATAACTATGCCACCCATGATCTTGAGTTGGCAGTCGTGGTGTTTTCTATGAAGTTGTGGAGACATTACCTCATTAGTGAGTGCTTTGTGTTTTTCACCGATTATAATAGTTTGAGGTATATTTTCTACCAGCGTGACTTGAACTTATGATAGCATCGGTAGATGGAGTTCTTACAGGAATATGACTTATAAATATCATATACACCTGGAAAGGGGAATTTTGTAGCTGATGCGCTGAGTTGAAAGTCACGTAGTGATGTTGTGTGTGAATATGGTGATTCCTGGAGAGTAATGGAAGAACTGTCAGCATTACATATTGATATGGGAGAAGTTGGGGGTAGAGGTTGTCTTTTTCATATGACGGTACAGTCCTCTCTGGTGTAGCTGGTGAAAGATTACTAGTTGGGGGATCTTGAGGTGGAGGTCTGGAGAGACCGAGTTGTTTGTGTAGAGGCCCCTAATGTTTGAACTGATGATGAACAACACCGAGTATTGTATCATGGAAGGCTTTTTGTTCCTTTGGCGATGTGCGAGATGGTTCTCAGATAGTTCCATAGTTAACCTTTATCGGTGCATCTTGGCATGACAAAGATGTACCAAGCCTTGAGGAGTCATTTTTTGTGATCTGGGTTGAAGAATATAGTTTCAATGTTTGTGTCTCGATGTTTGGCCTTCCAGAAGGTCAAGGCTGAGCACTATGTCCCTGGTGGTTTTCTCCATCCATTGGATGTTCCTCAGTGGAAGTGGGAGGATATCTCAATGGACTTTGTTACTAGTTTACCCCGAGCTCAAGGTGGACATGATTCTATTTGGGTGGTAGTGGACCGTTTAACAAAATCGTCCCACTTCATAGAAATCAAGGAGTCAAGCTCAGTGGAATTTTTGTCGTGGCAGTATCTGGAGGAGGTGGTGAGACTTCATGGAGTCCCAAGGATGATCATTTCTGATCAAGATCCTTGTTTTACCTCCCGGGTGTGGAGAGGTATCCAACATGATTTATGTTCTCAACTATTCCTTAGAACTTCTTTTCATCCTCAAACAGATAGTCATACAGAGTATACCATCCAGACTCTTGAAGACATGTTACGCTCTTATGTCCTGGATTTTGGAGGTTTATGGATGAAGAACTTAGCCTTAGTGGAGTTTTCTTACAACAATATTTTTCACTCCTCCATAGGTATGGAACCATTTGAGGCATTGTATGGTCATCCTTGCCATTCTCCATTGTGACAGACTAGGGTCGGAGAGTCAGCAATTCTCAGGCCGAAACTAGTGAAGAATACAACAAAGATGGTTTAGGTGATTTGTGAGAGGATGAAGACATCACAGGATCATCAAAAATATTATGTCGGTCAAAGGAGGAGACCTTTAGAGTTTGATGTTGTGGATCACGTGTTTCTAAAGGTGACTCCCCATCATGGGTAGCGAAGGTTTCGTCATGGTATTAATCTTTCTCCCTGGATTTTTGGTCCTTTGGAGGTTTTGGATCGTGTTGGAGTTTTGGCGTATAAGATAGCACTTCCCCCGCAGATGATCTGGATACATGATGTTTTCCATGTATCACAGCTCCGTTGTTATCTTCATAATGACTCGCACGTCATCGATTGGGGAGATATTGATGTTGATGATGATGAGACATTTGAGGAGCGACCTATAGAGATCCAAGACCTCAAGGAGAAGGTGTTGTGAGGTCATTTTATTCCCTTGGTTCATGTCTTGTGGTGACACGGTGGAATGGAGGAGATTACCTGGGAATGTGAGTCATAGATACGTTCTCAGTACCAAGAGTTGTTTGATGTTTAACTCTTCTCATGTATCGATGTAGCCTTTGTGGTGGAAGACCTTTCATGTTTACAGTATGGATTTCTTTGGTTTCTTCTTGTGTATTTCTCTCTTTTGAGAGGTATCTCGATGGGAGGTTTTTCTAACTTCTTTTTTGTTCCCTTTTAGGTTGGTTTTGGATTCTTGAGGATGAGAATGTTTTGAGAAGTATCTGATGTAATGGCCCAAACTTATCCAGTCTATTCCTCTACGAAAATCTAGTATTTGAGGTGTTCTGGTGGTCGAGGTGACTCATCCCCAACACTTTTCCAATTTTCCATTTCTGTAAATAGTTTCATCGGTGATACCGATGTGTAAAGTTCCATCGATGAGACCGATTTTTACAGTTACATCAGTGAGACCGATGTGTACAGTTCTATAGGTGACACTGATGTGAACAGATCCATCGGTGAGACCGATGTGTACAGTTCCATCGGTGAGACCGATGTGAACAGTTCCATCGGTGAGACCGATGTGAAGAGTTCCATCGGTGAGACTGATGTGAGAAGTTCCATCAGTGAGACCGATGTGAGAAGTTCCATCAGTGAGACCGATGTGACCAGTTCTATCGGTGAGATCGATGTGAACAGTTCCATTGGTGAGACCAATCTAAACAGTACCATCGGATTGGTATGGCATTCTGTGAACAGTACCACCGGATCGGTCTTTCATTATGTGAACAGTACCAGGATCGGTGAGTCCGAGATCTGTGAGTCCAGGATCGGTGAGTCCATTATCGGTGATTCATTCTATAAATAGTACCAGGATCAGTGAGTCCAGGATCAGTGATTCATTCTGTGAAAAGTACCAGGATCGGTGAGTCCAGGATCGGTGAGTCGTTCTGTGAACAGTACTAGGATCGGTGAGTCATTCTGTAAATAGTACCAAGATTGGTGAGTCTGAGATTGGTGAGTCCTTCTGTGAGTAGTACCAGGATCGGTGAGTCCTTCTATGAAGAGTTCCAGGATTGGTGAGTCCAGGATCGATGAGTCATTCTATGAACAGTACCAGGATCGGTGACTCCGGGATCAGTGATTCATTCTATGAACAGTACCAGGATCGGTGAGTCATTTTGTGAATAGTGTTTCTAGGATCATTGAGTCATTCTATGAACAGTGTTTCTAGAATCAATGAGTGTACAGTGCTTCCATAATCGTGTACAGTGTTTCCAGGATAATGAACAGTGTTTCCACCTTCTTATAGTTTCTCCCCTTTCAAATTTTCTTTGACGTAAAACACATTCAAGGATTTTTTTAAGGGATTTAAGGCCAAATAAAATCTCATAACTCCTATATTAATTTTTTCTAAGGCCAGGGATTTCTTTACTTAGTAAAACTGTGTGGTTTAATGCAATCCACTTTTAATAGAGAATCCAGTGTATCTTAAAATGCTTCTTAGTTAAATCTTTCAAAGGGATGATATATATTCATTGTTCTTCCTCCTTGTTCTACCATGTGCGAGACTCTAGAACCTTTCCTTCTTCCCATATGAGTGGTGCAATCAAACCTTAATCCTCAGATCTTTTTCCCCTTAAATTTCTTCCTGCTGCATGCGCACCCCCTTCTTTGGTGCAAGCAGTAAGGGTCGATCCTTCATCGAAATAAGGTATGTTTTATCATGGTTCTTTTGGGTTAATATTATCCTATTAGTCCTTTCCATATTATGGTATGTGATCTCCATGATTCTAATGGAGTTTTCCTGGGTTTCGGTTGGTGCAGTTGTATAGTGGAATCATCGGGTGGATGCAGTTGTCATGAGAGGAGGTGATTGTGATCTGTTGTGTGGATCGTTCTTGTATAATGAACGTCAAGAACCGTTTGAGGTAGGGGATTTATTTCTTCCCTTTTCTTTTACATGAAACTTTAGAGTTAGCATGTTTTATCCCACTAGATCACAATGTAATTGACATAATAAATATTTTAACTGGATAAATAAATTGATATTGATCATATACTATTGCCTCTTATTTTTCTAGATAGTGTGAAACCTATGCTTTCTTTGTTTGGATTTTCTTTCTTAATAGAAATTGGAAAAGAACGTAAAGCTGTAAATAATCAATAATTGTTTGGATTAAGATAAAGAGGCATGAAAATGAATCTGATTCTTCTTGTTGTAATTTAATGTTAATTAAATTGGTGTTGTAATCATGTTTATTTAATTTTGATCGCTTACTGGTTAGGTTTCCCAAATTTTTAACCTACGAATAATAAATCGGTTAATCCAATATGGATTAAATAACTGGTTATTTGATAAAAGATAATCAATTGTAGGGTTCTGATTTACCCTCTTACTTGTTTAAGGGCCAAGAGCCCAATTGATATGATGTTTGTTTTCCTGCTGCTTGTGTTTGGTATGTGAGCCTGGATGGTTGTTGTGATAAGTGGGGGCATGGATTCCTACGGGTTGTGGCAGTATTTGATGCCTAGAGTGGCGAGATGCATCAGTTTATGCATGTGTATGTCAGAAATGACACCAGGGATGATGAAACGGGTTGGACGTGAATGTTTGGATGCTTGCTAATTCTTATTGGTTGTTTATGTGATTTACTTATCCCCACTTCTCAAGGCATCTAGTCTTGCTTACCCTTCTTCTGAAAGATGAAAAGATGTACGGGGTATTCCATGTTATTTCCATTTCTAGCTTCTCAAGGGGGGATGGGTCTACACTCTTACTATAGGCAGAAAATACTCGAAGGGTAGTTCATCTACTCACCGTGTTGATCCCCCTTATGTTTAGTAGCTTAGAATGTTTTTCTAGAATGCCTGGAATATGGGTAAGTAATTCTGTAAATAAATGATTTTGTAAATGATCTTAACCCAAGGGGTTGGATCTTGCTAGGACAAAATGTTGAGGTTACAATTTTAAAGGGATAATGGAACTTTGGGTGTGATGCTAATGAAATATAAGGTGGAAATTATTAATGGTTAACTAATGATTAAATAATTAATTAACATAAATTACAACTGATAAAAAGGGAATGAAGTAATGTATTAATGCTCTTTAAATTATTGTGTGATTATAGGATACCTAGTCTTAGAAGTGGAAGTCGGGAGTCCGAGAGACGTTAGCTGCAGTTGATTCTAAGACTAGGTTATTCACATAGTGTGGTTGTTAGGTATAGTATATTCTGTAATTTTTGTGTTTCTATACGCTACTCCACCCTTTCAATAAGTTCAACTGACACCCTGAGGATTCTGAGCCTTGGGGGGTGTTTTCCCCCAACATTTCAGTGGGAGGATGGATCGTTGACTACCCCCTTTGGCCCCGCTCTCTTCTCTGAGTAGTCACTTGTGATGGTAGGCACAGTGGTTAGTTTTCCCCATATATGTGTGTAGAGGGCTATAATGTCTTGTGGTTATTCACACACATATATTCTGGATATAGTTTCCTATGGACTATTATAGGTGTAACGTGTATAGGCTGTGATGGCTTGAGGATCCTTACTTGGTGTATGGTCTGTAATGGCTTGATGTATAATACTTGATGTATGATACACGTTATGCCAGCTATGGTGTCTCTTAGAAACTACCTGGTTACTTTGAATATGTGGATGTGGTTGTTTTGTTATATGAGGTGCATGTTGTGGTGCTTCTCCCAAGTGTCTACAGGCAAGCCTTTTTGGAGAGAGATTCTTTGGACGTGCGACGTTGGGGAAAAGTGAAAAACTAGTGGGGAAGTAGTAGCAGGGTACCCTTGATATTATTTATTATCTTATATACGCTTGTATGCGTGACTTGGGGAGAGTATCCATGGTGAGGCTGGGAACATAGTATACCTATTTATGTGACGAGTTAGTTTCACTTGTTGTTCATTGTGCTTTAGCATGAATTCTTTACTTGTGCATGAGAGGATCCGGGGAGTATCTTACTAAGTATATTTTTATACTCACCCTATGTATACATAAACTAATTTTCTGTTCACTTGGAGAAGGTGTAAGATCAGGCTGGTCACTACTAGCTTGGGGTTGCAGTAGCTGTTCGGGCGACGTGGTTGCTGTCATTTTTACATTCTTTTGGGTACTTGTTGTTTTCCCATTTCAGTTGTAGTAGTTTTTCATGACATTTCATATGTGTACTTGGGTTTTCTTTTATATTTCTGGTTGATTTGTAGTTGGTTGGTTTCTATCTTATCACTCTCTTCTGCATGTGCTCTCTTAGAGGGTAATGCCTCCCATTTGTGTGTTTATTATACCCTCGGTGCTAGTCGCCAACCCGGGGCCTACTGGAGGCAGGACTCGGGGGTCATTATCTCCCTTCTCACATTTCCGGCCCAGGAGGGGTACACATTTTGGGGAGGGGGTCATGACAGTATTCCTTGGATAAACTTGGAGAAAAAGACACTCGGTAGGCAACTGATTCAACTTTATCTAGGATTTCATAGGGTCTAATGAACTATGGACTCGACTTTCCCTTCTTACCAAAACTCATCACGCTTTTCCATGGAGAAACTTTGAGAAAGATATGATCACCTACCTTGAAATAAAAATCCTTCCTCTGGTTATCCACATAGCATCTCTTCCTACTTCGGGTTTTCCTCATGTGTCGTTGAATCAACTGATATTTCTCTATTGTTTCCTCTACCTACTATGGTCTCATAAACTTCCTTTCCCCTATATCATCCCAAAAAAATATATTTCGACACTACTTTCCATATAATGCCCCAAATGATGCCATCTGTATACTAGAATGAAAATTGTTATTATAAGGAAACTCATCCAAATAAAGATGATGATCCCAAGTTCCTTGATAATCCATTGAAAAAACATGTAGCATATCCTCCAATGTCAGAATTTTTCATTCTGACTTCCCATCTGATTGGGGGTGAAAATTGTTATTGAAGTTTAATTTAGTACCAATGACTTCTAAAGGCCTTTCAAAAATTTAGAGGTGATACTAGGATCATGATCAGATATAATAGAGAGGGAAACTCTATGTAACCTTATTATCTATTTAATATACAATTGAGATAGTTGATTTATAGTTAGAGTATCTCAAATGGGAAGAAAATGACCAGATTTAGTCAATCGATCAACAACAAACCATATCACATTATTACCTTGATAATTATTCTGTAATCCCGCTATGAATTCCAATGACATATTTTCCCATTTATACTCTAGAAATACAAATTTCTGAAGCATCCCTTTTGGTAACTGCTTCTCTACTTTAACCTGTTGACAATTCAAACATCTCAGGGTAAATTCAGCAATATCTCTTTTCATTCCATCCAACTAATAACACTCCTGAAGGTCTCTATACATCTTAGTGTTACCTGGATGAACTAAAAGTGGAGAAATATGAGCTTTATTTAACAAATATTTATTCAAATATGAATCAAAAGTCAAACATAATCTCTTAAAAAACCTCAAAACACAATCTTTATCAATGCTAAATTCAGGAAACTTACCCTTTTGAACCAATTATACCTTTTTCTAAAACTCATTGACTTCCTTATACACTTGCTTAATTCTGTCTGGTAGAGATGATTTCAATGATATCTGAAACAAAATAGAGTTATTTTCTACACTAACAACTTCCAAGCCAAAATTAATTAAATCATTAACCAAAGTATTATGTTCTAAACATATCATGGTTAATGTAGCATTACTTTTTTAACTCAAATAATCGGCCACTTTATTTACTTTTTCTATATGGTAATGAATTATGAAATCGTAATCATTGATTAGTTTCATCCTTCTCCTCTGTCTCATGTTCAATTATTTTTTAGTGAATGTATACTTCAAAATTTTTGTGATCAGTATATATTTCACACTTTACCCCATACAAATGATGTCTCAAACTTTTAATGAAAAAACAACAGTATCTAAATCCAAATCATGTGTAGGGTAATTAAACTCATGAGGTTTAAACTTATGCGAAACATAAACAATTACCTGATCATTTTTCATTCGAACACAACAAATTCATTTCAATGAAGCATCACTATAGATAAAAAATTCACCATTTCTAGAAGGCAGGTCCAAAACTAGATCATTTACTGATGTTCTTTTCAATTCCTAAAAGCAATTGTCACATTATTTTGTCCAAATGAACATAAATCCCTTTTATGTTAACTAAGTTAGCGGGATAGATAACTGAGAGAATTTTTCAACAAACCATCTGTAATAACCCACTAATCCAAGAAAACTATGAATATCTGTGACACTGTAAAGTATTTTCCACTCTTCAACAAATTTTGTTTTAGAAGGGTCAATAGTTATGCCATATTTAGAAATAATATGTCCAAGGAATGATATTATTTGCAACCAAAATTCACTTTTAATAAACTTTAAATGTAGTTTATTTTCTTTTGAGGTTTTCAAAGCAATCCTTAAGTTACTCTCATGTTCCTCCCAGCTTTTAGAATATACCAAAATATCATCTAAAAACACAACCACAAACTGATCCAAAAACTGATGAAAGACTCCATTAATATGATTCATAAATATAGAAGGTGCATTAGATAACCCAATGGGAATAACCACAGAGTCATAATGCCAATATCTTTTTCATAACACTATCTTTTGAATTTAATCCTCCTTCACCTTCATCTGACGTTACACATACCTAAAATCAATCTTCAAAAAATAATAAGCTCCCTGGATCTTTCACCACTTCATTTTATAGTCCCACATCAACTATAGTAGTATAAAATTATTTTTCCATTCCCTTTTTCTTTTGATCTTCCTAGTTTCCACCCTTAGTAATCATCTTTAGAAACATGTTGTCATAATTTCTTAACTCATTACAACTAAAACATCTTAATACTAGATTTTCATTGCCTACCTTATTATCTTTCTTACAGTCATGAGAAATATGACCAGTCTTACCCCATCGAAACAACTTCCCAAACTTTGAGAGACATTCTCCATGATTCTTTTTACCATACTTCTCACAAGATAGAAATTTAGTTTAATTACCTCTAAACTTATTTGATGAACGATTTCCCATTGCCTGCCAACTGGACCTCCTCTTTATTTTTCTCTCATGGAACACATGATCATTAGAAAACTTCATTTATACCATCTCATCACATCATGAAGTTTCTCATATATTTTGAATTTATGAGAAGCTAATTCCCTTAGATATATTGTCTTCAATCCTAAGTAAAACCAATTTATATTACTATCAATATCCTGAATAAAATTTGGGATTTAACTTGCCAAACATGTGAGATATTCTTGATACATAGCCACAGAATCTTCTTATTTTTTCTTAATTATAAGAATTTATTTTCCATCCTAAGTCTAATAGCCTTAGGAAAATACTTCTCAATGAAGGTATTATTAAATTAATATCATTACATGGCATCAATATATTCACCTACTCTGATATTTTTAACCATTGACCACCACTAATCGGATTCACCTTCAAAATGATAAACATTAATACTAACCTTTTGATTCTCTAAACAACCCATGATGTTGAATATATTTTCAAGGGATTTAATCCAACCTTCAGCTAGCATGGGATTAGATGGTCCTATGAATGATGGGGGATGATGTAACATAAAATGCTCTAATATAATAATGGTCCTCTATGGTAGATCAGGTTTCTCTCTTGCATTAATTTCACCAACATTTATTTCTATAGTTAACTGATCCATCTATGAAAAACACTTCTCAATTCTGATTCCAACCATCTTCGGGTTTTTATTTAGAAGGATGTTTTCTTATGTATTCATACCCATAATATTTTCCCTATTTCCTATAGGGAAAACCATTCTAAACAGACATATCTTAGATGAATAAACATGGTAATCTTTAAATTCTATGACATTTTAACTTTACCAAATGGTAAACTCTTTCAAAGTAAAGTTATTAATATTATTGTAACCTCTAAAGTTACCTAAGCTGTGCTATGATACCAATTTTACGGATCTGGCCTTATTCATTACATAAAATAGTAAATTAAATTTTGAATTCACTTTCTTACATTTCCAAAAATAATAGATTTAGATTTTTAGATAATTAGACCATAATTTTACAAAAAAAAAATAATATTACAAGTTGGACACTTCTACTCACGATTCATTTTTTCACTAAATAGAATATATTAAAATGAAACATGGTTCCTTTCTTGTGAAATCATTGCAACTATTACCTTGATCTCATCCTTGTCTCTATTCTCCCTTAAATCCTCTGAAAAAAATTTAAAACTTAGGATGATCATAAAAATCTCAGTAAGTGATACACAAAGAAGTAAAAATGTTAGTCTTGAAAAAACATATTTATCAAAAAGTAAAACTTCTCAACTTTAAGAAGAAATAAATACTTTTATTTGAATATAATCTCATTGATTGCCCTTTTTTAATAAAAATATTACCATATAAACCATAGAAATCACATGTAACATATTAAGATAACTTGGGACACAATCATACTTAAATGGAATAATCATATGGTCGAATTCCATACATAATACTCTTAAAAATTGAATATCCATATGGACAACTTACATACCCAATGAATTATATGTTATAATGTAACCACCCATTGTTTTTTTATCATGAAACTACCCATATTTTGTTTATCACATAATCACTCATCAAATTTCCATGTACAATGATATAATCACAACACATAAAAGATTTCAGTTATCAAAAATTTCACTCCTAAAATCTCATTTTCATTTAAAAGAAATAATTTCAAGATATTGAAAAAATATATCTATTTAAAAAACCATTTTAAATACCAAAATACATATAAAATTATTTATTTATATACATCATAAAATAAGGTGGTGTATAACATCAAAATATGCCCCAATGAAAAGAGATTGAGATGAAGTCCCTTACAAAGATCATTTTGTTAATAAAATAGTTTTATTATATGTTTTAACTATATATCCACATAGACAAATTATAAATAAAATATAATATATTAAAAATTTATTTCACACATAATATTTGAATGACACAATCAAGGATTAGAAGTTAAACCCAAGGAATGGAAATTGGGTAAAGAAATTCTCTTACAAAGATCATTTTGTTAAAAAAATTGTTTGATGATGGGTTTTCATTATAAATACAAATAAAATAGGTAGAAATAAAAGATAATATATTCAAAAATCATTTCACATAGAATATTTCAATGACATAATCAATAAGTATAATTTTAACCCAAAGAATTGAATTTGGGTTAAGAAATTCCCTTACCTTGAGTCTGACTCTTCACGTACAATCTTTATATTCCTGAATAGTAAGCTCAGGTTAATTTATACTTTCTTAAGAAGATGTATCAAGTTTATTATTAAATTTATATTACTTATTATCATTTTATAAAAATTAAATAATTATTTAATTTCATGTCAAACGCTTTGTCATTATTCAGTACTTGAGTTGAAAATAAACTTGATAATATGTTAATAGTCCATGTGGTCATAAGTCCATCATATTCAGAATATAAAACTTGATATAAATATCTTCTATATTAATTATATAATTATTTATAATAATATTTAAATAAAAATTGAAAACATCTTTCAGGGAGATGGTAGGTCGTATGTACACATGAACAGTATTTTTGTTTTTCATGTCCTATTGAAAGAACAAAATTAAATGAAATGTATATAAATATTTATATATATATAATATAATTAAAGTAGAATTTATATTTTATTTATATCATATATTTTTACTAAAAAAAATCTTAATACATTTCATTTGATGTGTGAACGAATCGCATCATTTTGAGGAGTCGGTAGTCCACATGTCCCCAAACGAAGTTATTGTATAACCACAATATAGAAAACATGAAGGTATATTTAATATAAAATTTAGAGAATAATAAATAAGTTATAATATAAATATTAAAATATTATTTTAACATAAAAATAGTTTTAATACCATACATGAATGTGGTAATGGAAAAATAACAAAAACATTATTCACGGGGGAGATTAACCGGCATAACGTGGACAACAATTTTGTTTCATTGAATAAGAGGAGGTGAGAAATGAAATGGATATGAGATATTACATTAGAAACATAAACACTATGGTATATAAATTATTCTAGAGTTATCATTCATTTATGGATGAAGGAGGTGAGGATAAAGTATAAAAAGAAAAGAAATTATGAGAAGTGATTTAAGAAAATTACCTCTTGAATATTCCCTCCTTGAAAAACCCTATAGGTCATTGGATTTGATATGTTAGTGAGACCAGAAGAACTTGGATGTGGGTAGAGTTAGTAAGAGATTTTTGGGAAGATATTTTAGGATATACAAGGCTTTTGGGTCAAAATTGGGAGGTGAGGGGTGGTATTTTTACTTGAAGAGATGTGGGTTCAAGTGATTAAATTATTCATTATTTTATATTTAAAGCTAACCACATTGAGGTGGTATTAGTTTCAAAGAATTAAACTTTAAATTAATTTTTTTAGGATGTCTAGGTTCGATCCAAACATAAACCAACCTTTAAATGTTGTAGTCTTTTGGTATTTTAAGCCTTTACCCTTTTAACTTTAACACGTTTCATTTTTACATATACCATGGTAAATAATTTTTTTACCATGGTAAATTTTTTTATAACAAAAAAAGAAATTGAATCTACCATATAATCTTGACCTTATTATTTAAAATATATAATCTATTTTAAATAAATAAATTTATATAATTTGAATAATTATATTTAAAATTAATTCCACATACAAAATGAAAAAGAAGTTTTTTTAAAGTGAAATGTTCAAAAGATTGAAATTATTTTATATCTAATTTCAATTTGAAATTGATTCCAATGACCAAAATTTGACTAAATGATAAAAAAACAATCTAAATATAATTTAAAACCCATTAAAATTATATTCTAAGAATATAAATAAATTAGATGAAAAATAATTTTAGAATTAAAATTCTTTATTTTTTACAATTCATTAAAATATGAAAGTTTTCAGAAAAATACCAAAAATTTATCCAAACTAAATTTATATGTCCCTTTTATAAATAATATGTTTATTTTTACAAATATAAATTATATAAGTGTAAAAAATTTATTTAAAATGGGTTCTCCATCAAACGGCGGTAAAACTACTTTTTTGACAAATTTGATTTTTAAGCATAAAGAAATATTATTCTTAAATTATGCTTATAAAATATATTAAATGAATTTAAAAACATTTATAAATTAATATAGAATTATAATATCATTAATTGGGTTGTTAAAAAAATATCATTCCATAAAAACATAAAAAAATCAAGAAAAAAAATATGAATGGTATTATTGGATCATATCCTAGTCAAGAATAAACTACAAAAAAAGTATGTCATCTTAGATGGAGAAATTTTTTAAAATATCTCATGGATATTTTATTAAGGAAAATATCCTTTTTTGAAAATAATTTTCATAAAATCATTTCAAAAATTCATTTCTTATAAATAGTTATTTATAATTTCATTTGAATGATTTCTTGAGGAAAATATACTTGCTTATTTGTAAAATGATTTTTAAAACATAAAACCTTTTGAAAAAAAATTCTTTGAAAATAACTTTGAAAACTTATAAAAAAAGATTGACTAATTTTTAAAAATCATTTTTTTAAAACAATTTGAAAACTTATAAATAAATATTGAAAATATTTTGAAAACCAATTCTTTTTAAACACTTCTAAAACTTATAATGAAAGATTAAATATGTTTTGAAACACATTTTCCTTGAAAACTTATAAAATAATATTGAAAACATTTAGAAAACTGGTTTCTTTGAAAATAATTTTAAAACTTATGAAATAATCATTGAGATCATTAAAGTCCTTTTCTTTGAAAACAACCTTTTGAAAACATATAAAGGATTCCTTGAAAATCATTTAAAACACTTTTTAAAAATGAATCAATTTTTGAAAACCCTTTTTCATTGAAAAAAAAATTTAAAATAAATAAATTTATGGAATATTAGGGGAAAATATTTAAAAATAATAACCTTGTAAACTTAAAAATTAATCATCAAGGAAATTACATTCATGATAGTGGGTAAGTCCGTACATACCAAACATTCCTTTTTCACCTTAAAAGTTTGGAAAAGTTCCTTCATCGGAAAATGAAAAGAAGATTAATTTTAAAACCATTTATATAATATAAGGGTTAAATGTATTTAAACATCATAGGATAATAGTAAAACATTTTTTAAAAATAATTTTAGAAAACACAGTTTTGAAATAACATAGATATATAATCGAATGGATAAGTAATGTAGGGTTTTCATAAAAACATTTTCTTACTTATCTTAAGTATAAAAGAGTGGAAAATGGTACCATTTCTTGGATATAACATGAATAAAAAGATATTAAGAAAACTCATTAGTTTTTTTGAGATATGGATCCTAATATTTCATCAATGGAAGCATAATCATAAACAATCTTGATAAATGATGATATTATAAAAATAAATTATTACCACTTTGGTAACTTTGAATCATAATAAAATGGAAGGAATAACATTAAATTAATCTTAAAATATCATGAAAAAAAGTATATTCATGATAAAAAATTTCAAAGTCACTATATACACCTCATATAAGAAAAAAATAGGTGCATAACCGGACATGTGTCTCAAAGAATGTAAATTGAGACAAAATTACTCTACCAATTTTTGAAACTTTTGAAACCTAAAACCCATGAAATAAATATCACAAAAAAGTTATCTAAATAAATCTAAATTTTATTATAATAATTATAGAATACATCTATGGGAAGTAAACACACCACATATAAGAAATAGGTAGTGAACATGGCTTGTGTCTCACAGAAAATAAAAGTGAGATGAGAAACCCCTTACCTTAAATCTTGACTTTCTTCATCTACATTCAAAAAACATTTATAATTAATATATGTTTATTATAAATCTAAAATAGAAACATATTATTATATAATATCATCTATAATTTTATTATGACTTTATATTACCCATTTATTAACAATTACATGTTAAGGTTACCTTTCAAGTAATATCTGTATTTTTTTCGTGTAAGTTTTTACTTGTTATTCTTCATCCTATTACTTATATAAGGATTTACTTATTTATGTAATTTAAATAATGATATAAATATCATATATATTCAGTTTATATGTATTTATAATAATCTATAAAATATATAAATATGAGATGGAATACACCGTTCATGGTGACAGTAGGTCGTACGTACGTATGAACGATGCTTCTGTTTTATTATCATGTTGAAAGAAAGAAAATAAATGAAATTTATGTATATATACATATATTATCATTAAATTAGAATTATTATATCATTTATATCATATAATTTTAATAAAATCATCCTTAATACATTCCATATAGAGTGTGAACGAATCACATCGCTTTGAGGATATTGTAGTCCATACTTCCCAAAACGAAATTATCATATTTACACAAAATGGAAAGTATGAAGATATGTGTTATATAATAATTCAAGAAGCATAAATAAATCATATATAACATATATATATAATATAAAAATAGTTATTCCATCATAATTATCAACCATGATAGGAGGTGTAGAAAAAATGAACAACATCATTTCGTGCGGTGGTAGTTCATCGTACACAATAATAGTAAGTTTGTTACCCCTTAGATGAAAGTGTGTATCGGTGAAGGAAAAACCATTAGAATAAAATAATATAAGTATATTGATGATATTTTTGTTATTATATGATAATTTAATAAGGATAATTTAGGTGTTCGATAGAGAAAATAAAGGAAATGAGCTTGAGGAAGGATGTTACCTCTTCTTTGAGTAACTCCCTTTGGTTTTCACCAAAAGGATACCTTGATTGGATTTCTTCCCAAATGGAGGATTAAAGTAGGAAAGGTGGGATTTTTTAAATTTAATTGGATAGATATTTGCCAAACCTAATTGGTTTGATATTTGTGAAGAAGTGGTAGATGTGGTGGCCTTTTATAAGGGAGAGACGGGACACACTCGGAATGTTTTGAACAAGTTAAGTGTACCCATGTTTTCACCTCAAAAAAGTCATAAAAAACCAATATATTTTAATAATATATGGTTTATGTAGAAATTATTTCCATACAATGGGTTTTGTACAAGTTTCTAGTTCATTTTGTCTCTTAATGTTATGGTTTAGTCCCTTATTAAGCTTAATTTTACCATAAAGTATGTAATTAATTCTAATCACTTTCACAAATATTTTTAGTTATAAATTAAGTTGATATTTTTAGAATAAAAATATTATAGTTATTAAAACCGTGTATATATTTTTTTTGAAATTCAATTCATACAAGTGGAAAAAATAAGTTTAATGCTAATCCTACAGATGTAGCAAGAAAGTGGGTTTTTAAAGTGAGAATGTTCAAAAGATTATTAATCTTTTATATCTAAATTCAATATAAAAGTGATTCCAATGACCTAAATTGGATTAATATATTTATAATTGATCTAAATATATTTTCAAAACATCTTAAAATATTATTTAACTATATAATAAATTATATGAAAAAGTAGTATTGAAGTAAAATTCAGTATTTTTCACTATTCATCAAAAAATGAAGTTTCTCAGAAAAATCCCAAAAAATCACCCTAAGATAATTTTGACATTATGAATACAAAAATTAAGTTTATTTTACCAAATTTAATTTATAATATTGTCTAAAATTAATTTTACTATTGTTTACACAAGGACATAAAAAGTAGCTCCTTTAAGAAAATAGTATTCCTAAACATATAAATACTTTACCAAAAATTATATATTTCATTATCAATATGTTTTATTTATATTATACCATTGTAAATAACATTTTAAAGGTAGTTATTACTATTCATATTACTAATTTTAATGGATAGGTTATAATAATCTCATTTAAATAATTATAATAATAAAGTGTTGTTTCGTAGAAACTCAGTGTTGCATGTGACGCAAGCCAAGTTGGTTTGGTGTATAGCACAAGTTTACCATGGGGTCTTGTATAATGAAATATTAACATGGTGTAGCATAAAAAGAAATAATAACTTTATAATTTCATATAACACAAGCAATATTCAGTGTTGTATGAAATGAAAAATATCAAAACGATTAAATTAATAAGAAAAAATATATTTCAAAAAATCTTGGGGTGTTACAGTCATCTGCTTTCTGTTCTTCTTTCCATATTCTTTTCTAGAACCCTTTTTCTGGAAAAAAAACTAAAACTCAAAAAATATTGTTGAAGTAGGAGAGGTAAGAGGTATGTAAAACCTAGAAACTTATAGTATAGAATGTAGTATGGTATGAAAAAGAATTCCAGTTGGGGAATAGGATTGATGGAGGGTCCATTTAGAATTTTAAAAATGCAAGATATGAATTCAAATTGTCGATATGGATCAGATAATAAATATTTTTATTATATTAATGAATTGATATGCTCCTAAGTAAATTATTTCATTCAAAATTATCTAAATCCATCCAATGGACTTATTTTTTAATAAAAATGATGGTTAAGTTGATAAATTAATAGATACAAACCTCTCAATACAAAACCATTAAAAATTTTCATGTGAATACAAAATAAAATTTATTTTATTCTACAAAACATAAAAAAAACTTTATTACAACACATGCAAGGAAAGAAACTTCCATGGGGTCACGACCCCATGACCGTCGCCCCAAACCCCTAAACCATTACCACCATAGCCTCCTACATGGGGCATGAAATATCATTTTACAAAACATATAAATTTATAATGAAATGATATTTTAAAAAAAAATTATACAAAATATATGCATGGTCAAATTTTTCTACTATAACCAAATCTATATAGATTACGGGTTATCGTATTGATAATAAATTTACTTCTTACTTATATATTTATTTAATTATCCAATATATACACATAAACATTATATGTTTGTATTACATAAAATTTTTATCAAAATGAAAATAATTATTAATTAGATAATATTTTCATATGTGTGTGTGTGTTAATTTACGTAAAAATATAATATTTTATTAAATAATATATACATGTAAATTTAAAATTAAAATAATCAATCCATTTATTATGCTTTCATGTCAATCACTCTCAACCCTAACCTGAAAAATTTATTAATCATGTCATAGGTTTGTGTCATGATTGTCACCACTATATGAGTTGAACACATAAAAAATATATTAACAAAGTAATTTAATGTATATATACATATTTAAATAATTAAAATAATATTCCCAAATTGTAATTTTAAAGAATAAAAAAATATTTAATATATTTATAGATACGTATTCTTATATTATAAAACATTAAATAAATCATTTAAAAATTATAAAATATAGAGCACAACCTTTTATATGAGTATAAAATATACTAACATATAGTATGCATAATATATAAATATAAGAAATATATATATATATATATATATATATATATATATTACTTAAATTTAAAAAAATAAAAACACAAAATATATATAAACATTACCACAAAAACATAAAAATAGAAATTCAACAAGTTGTAATTTTAAATATTTTAGAATATTAAAATTTTTCTTTTTAGTTTTTAATAGTGAAAGGATTTTTGGAATCTCACAAGGAAAAATGGGTTGGAATGGACATATCTATTCACTAGAGGACACATTTTCTCACTACCAGGTGTGATCTGTTCTAGTTATTCAATTGGGTGTGATCCAATAGACATGGTTAAATTTTTAAAAGGCTTTTCATTCTAGGAAAGGTATCAACCCACTTACAATGGGTATGATTCCTTATCTGAATGATTGTTACCTTGCCTATAAAATAAACTCCCCATTGGATGATAAAATTAATTTGAACCATTCCCAAACACTTCAATCCCTCCTACAAATTGAGATTCATCTAAAAGCCTTCAACAAACATCAAAAGAATTTTGTTAGCGTGCAATAATAAAATCCTTTTTTCTCTCTCTTATTTTAAAACTTTGTTTAAGGTATATTTTCCACTTAATACTATTACAGTGTAGAAATATACCATTATATACTATAGGATATTTGTTGACAACCCTTTTTAATAACAATTTAATGGGGAGAATCGATTCTTAAGAAGTGTGATAATGTAACAAGTCTCGATGTTCTCCTTATACTATCATCCAAAAATATCCATATCCATTATCTCCCAATTTCCTCAACAATATTAAGAGTAGATTCTATTAACATGTATATGGTAAATCTCAATAGTGCAATAAATGTGGATAAATTTGATGGATACAGTTTCAAGTGGTGGAAAAAGAGGATGCAATTGCTACTTGTGATGCTCGAAGTGGTGTACATTCTCTCAACTCTAAATCCTCCCACAACTGAATACAAGACTCTTCAAATTTTACATATAATGAAAAAATGGGAAAATTATGACCTCGTGTATCAGGTACACAAACTCAATGCATTGTATGATGACTTATTCAACACATATCAAAATCTTCCAAACATAAACGAGATATGTTATACATTGGAAAAAAAAGTACATCATTGTGGATAAAAGAGAAATAAATTCTTCATAAATAAGTGTATTTCATAAAAAATTGTTTATAGTAAATCTACCACACACAAAAATATGAAATAAAATCCCTCTTACTAAACCTTAATTAAAACAATATAAACATGGATGATTCCATCATTTTTGCATCCATTATCGATAATCTCACTCCTTCATTAAATAATACTATACAATCTCTAAATCAAAAAAAGGGAAGATATTTACCTCAATTAGTTGTTCAACTACCTATAAATCGAGAAGGAATATAAAAAGAATGAGGAAATGAATGAACCTAAGAATGATAAATCAAATGTCCTCATAGAGGAAGGAGAAGGTCCATCTTGTTCCTAAAAGTGGAAAAACATCCATACAATACTTCATAAGGAAAGGTGCAATTCAAGAAGAAGAAATGGATATGCTACTTCAATGGAACGTCGGGACACTTCAAATTGGGTTTTCATCTCTGTTGGAATAAATATGGAAACAATGCCTCAAAAGAGAACTTTTAAATCATGGTTTTGAAGTGAATGAGCTTAAGAATAACTATTCTAGGTGGATCAATTCAGGTGCCGCATGAAACGTGTGAAATGACAAATATCTCTTAAAGAGAATGGAATCAATCAAAGATGGTACATTTCTCTACATAGGGAACACTGCAAGAATAAACATAAAAGGGAAAGGAGTGGTTGAAATTGATTTTACCTCAGGTAATATCCTCACCTTAAGTGATGACTTGTATATGTCCAAAATTCATTGGAACTTATTAAACAAGAATGGATTTAGGCTTGTGTCTGAGTTAGATAAATTTGTTCAGTCCAAAGGTGAGATTTTTTTTGGAAATGGTCACTTGTATGATAGATAATTCAAATTAAATATAAATATTGTTTCTACTTACATGATAGAGTCTTTTAATTTATATAATAATCATTTAAGTCCCATAAATTTTAAGAAAATTCATGACAAGTCAATAATGGATTCACTAACTAGCATGGATAAATGTTTATCATCCATGTTGCAGGGTCCCAGTTGTGCCTTAATCCCAGTCAGCTCTAGAAGAATCTCGCCACTTATTCCAACACCACCTAACTGATACATCACCTTATATTGTTGTTCACAACACCGACATTGTAACTCCCCATAGATCATTGTGAACTTTTATGGTAGAAGGTATTCATGTAGTGCATTGTAGCCCCACATGGAACTACCCTAGGTAATGATAGTGGGATCGTAGTGTTAGGATCGATTTCCTCCAGCCCTAGGTCTTTCAAACCCAACACATAACCCCTTCTGGGGTTCCATCCTAAAACTCGTGGGTTTAGGAGAAATTGGAAAAATATGTGATCCAAAATCTTTTGCGGAAACCGATGTGGAATTGGGTTTGCACCAAAAAATACTCCCCTCAAACCAAACATCATACAATTGGGTCTTCCCTTCACTGATAATCAATCTGATCTAAATCATCTTGCACATGCACCATAGTTTCTCTCTCCATCGGGGCACACTATCTACTCACTATTATCATACAGGCTTTCGATACAAGGAATCATCATGGATCTGCATGCTCTAACCTAGTCCATCATTATCATTCTCAAATTTTTTTGGGTAATACTCTTCCATACTTAACATCTAGGTTTCACAATGCCTCTAATACCACTTGGTATGATTGATTTCCTCCAATCCTAAGCCTTCCAGGACCAACACATAAGCCCTTCTAGGATTCCATCCTAAAACCCATGGGTGCTGGGAGGAATTTCTCATCTAATATTATATATGAGACACTATCCTTTGTGGAAACTAACATGGGATTGGGTTTTCATCCAACACGTCATTCTCTTTCATAGTTTTGGGCCTTCTATGTGTTCCACTAGTCTTTGGTGGGTTTGGAGGTTGCAGTCTTCCATGGGGAGCTAAGAAATAGGGTAAGTTATACCATGGAGATAGGTGGAGATGACACGAGTCAAAAAATAGTGGTGGAGGTGGTGATCAAGGCAAAAGATGGGGATCTAGGTGTGGCGAGAGAGGGCATTCAGGGGAGGGAAGAATGGGTTGGTTAAAGATAGAGTGTTCAATGAGGTCTCCATTTTCAATGGCCACAACAACGTCATCACACTACCATAGATCACGCATTCTCCAGCACCAGATTTTATCAGTTCAAAACATAAAGTACTGATAAAAGGGTAACCTTTATTAGCGTTAACTAAAAGCACAGATAAAGGTAACTTTTATCATCACTAAAAAATGTGTTGATAAAGGTGTACCCTTTATCAGTGCCTTTTTTAACAGTGATAAAAGTGGATCATTATCAGTATTGTACTTAGTGCTGATAAAAACTTTTAATAAAGAATATTATTAATATACATAATTATAATATTTATATTCAAAAAATAATGTCTATTTATATAAATTAATTAAAAATACATTAATATGATTAATATAAATATGATATATTAATATATATATTTTTTATTAATTTAAATATATATATAAATATTTAAAAAGGTATTTATAAAATTATAAATATATATATATATATATAAATTTAATAAATATATTTATTATATTCAAAATTATATACATTTATAAATTAATAAATATATATATATATGTAATTATATATAATAATATAAATATATTTGTAAATATATAAAAGTATTTATAAATATATTTATTTATAATTATAATTATAAATAAATAAAATATATTTAAATAATTATAAAAATATAATATATTTATTTATTTATTAAATTTATAATTATATATATTTATATATAATTAATTATATATATAATTATATAAATATATATAACTATATAATTATATCTAATTATATAAATGTATATAATTATATACATATATATGATTATATGATTATATATTGTTATATAAATATAAATAATTATATAAATATATTTATAATCATATACTAATATTTATAAATATATTTATTTATACGAACATGGTGTTTAGGGATGTTATTCGGGAGATTCTCTCTCTACTCTCTAATTGTAATTAGAAATATTCTTCAATGGATCTTGATTATTACTTTGATCCTCATGAGATTTTTGTGTGTCCATTAAGGAAGATCAGTGGTGCAGATGTGGGTGCAGATGAGGGAACGACGTGCAATACCTCAGCTTTGGATGAACAAGGAGCTTCCGCGATCTAAGACTCTCTCTCTCTAAGAATAGTGGAATGTAGGGGATTAGTGATCCTTCAATTGTGACTGATTCAATGTTTAATCAACAAACCTCATCCATGAACCTTCATGGCACTCGTTTTTTCTTTGATTCCCATAAGGATTTGAAGACCCCTCAAACGATTACAAGGAATGGCGCATTTCCTTTTTAGGAAGTGAACCCTAAATTTTTAAGGGACCAAATTGAGGATTGCAAACACTCCATCATTGTGTGGTTGTCTTCACAGTGAGGTACCACTGCTTGGAAGCTTGAGAATTTAAAGGGGAATCTTCTTCGTGTTTGGGGATTCAGAGGTTGGCGCTTCATTTCACTTGGTTTGGGTTTCTTCTATATCATTTTTCTATCGATAGACATGATATTAAAGGACTAGATCTTTGGCTACATTTCTATTAATCTAGGTACCATGCGACTCCAAGATTGGGATCCTTGGCTTGATCTGATTTAGGTGAGGAAGTCAAAGACCCAATCTTGGATCATAGTTATAGGACCGAACTGGTTCTTTTAGAATCCCAATATTTTGTGGGACATTGCCTCTACTATTGGAACTCCTATAAAGCTTTATAAAGAGAATGTGACTGCAATATTTGGGAACTTTTCCTGAATCCTTGTTGTGTTTAATCTTTGTTCTCCTTTGATTGAAACTATCTACTTAGTAGCTAATGAATTCAAGTTTTAATTGTATATAGATTATGAGCATGTACCTGTTTTTTCCATAATTGATATCTTATTGGACATGTTAAGGATAATTTTTGTAGGGGTATTAAGCGATCCAAATTCTGAAGGCATGGTCATATTGCTAAGGAATATAAGTTCAAATTTCCCTTGGTGAATGATGAAGATGGGGAGGAGATGCGGCGTATTTTAAATAACTCTAATAAAGAGTGTTGTAGGGCCAAGGACAAGGCAGGTGTGGGATCTTTGATGGGGGTTGACTGCCAAAAGGTTCCTTTGCAGCCCACTCTTGATGGATTCAATTCTAGCTTTGAAAATAAGATAGATATAAGTAATGGTGATAATTTTGGGTATTCCAAGGGTGGTCTAGTTATAGATTGAGCTGATGTGCAGGAAGGATACTTCATGTCCTTGAGTGCCAAAAAAGTGAACAAGCACTTGGACTAGGTTAGCTCAGTGAGATTATAGGGTATGAAGGCCCAACCTACCTACAATGATTATCTAGTTTCATCTACATGGATTGGACCTGAGAATGGTGTTAAAGAAAAGGAGTATTTTTCTTCTGATGATATTGATGTCAGTTTGTTTCAAAAAATTAGGCCCCTACAAGTGGTAAAGAGGGTGGTATTCCAGCAGAACATAGACCTATATTTAATGTAGGGATTCCAGTTAACAAATCGGGGTTTATGATGGAGCTATCAGCCCCTATTACTAAATCTATTTCTCAACTAAAACCTTATGTTGATGGAGCTGCTCACAATTTGAGGACCCCTCTTTCAGTTGCTGCCCCTCAAGCTCAAATTGAGGCATCATCTCAGGGGGTAGTGTGTTAATAGGATGTATGTTTGGATGTGGAAGTGAAGGATAATTCTTCCAATGAGCCAATGAAGGTATGGGAGTCTCTCAATCCGCTTGACATTTTGAATAGATCCAATCGCATACAGGGTTTCCTTGAGGAATTCAGTTTTGCTCATGTCCGAGAAGGTCATTTCCCAAGCATTGAGCTTGCCAAAGAAGGGAGTACTTCTGATTTGAAGATGTTATCGAGTGGCTCTGATTTAGTTGGGAAAAAAGATATCCATCCTCATGAGGATCCCACCC
This sequence comes from Viscum album, assembly GCA_963277665.1. NCBI lineage: Eukaryota > Viridiplantae > Streptophyta > Magnoliopsida > Santalales > Viscaceae > Viscum > Viscum album. The sequence continues at coordinate 2,074,966,069 of OY728143.1, read as the reverse complement.
CATCGGATGACAACAATGACACTCAAGATGATGATGAAATGACATGACAAAATCCTGAAACCTGGAGGAGGGGCCGCCATCCAAGAGGTAGGGGTGGTGCCACTATCAATCCTCAAGATTATCTCTACTTCTCTTGATTTTCACATTTGTGATGGTGGTCTTGCCACTTTTCTTTGTCATGACTCCCCCCGTGTTCTTGTTATTTACTTTTTCTAATAAATTTTGAGGGTGTCGACTGGGTCTCCAACCCACACTCACACCTCTCTGAGTATATTTATTTATAATTTTAATTATAAAAAATATATATTTATTTAAATAATTATAAAATTATAATAAATATTTTTTAATAATAAATATATTTACTATATTTATAATTATATACACATATATATTAAAAAATATATTTAATTATATATATAAGTATATATAATTATACAAATATATTTATAATTATATACAAATATTTATAAATATATTTATTTATATTTATAATTATATATATAATTATCATAATTATAATAAATTTATTTAAATAATAAATAGATTTTTTATATTTATAATTATATATACTTACATATTAACAAATATATATATAATTATATATACTAAAATAGTTTAGATCATGAATTTGGTAACCCAAAACCATGACCTGGCAAATTTTATTCAAAAAGTTAAAGGCAGCGCGCACGCACTGCTACGTGGGATGCAGACCCCTAAAATAAAAAATGGAGACTCAAGACCCCCTTACCACATGGTCGTAGGGACCCATTAATTTTTTTCAACCCCAAACCCCTCCACCATGACCCAAAAGTCCTATCAAGTCATCCTTGAGTCATCATCTAAACCATGAATGGTCCCACGCAAGCCTACTGCCAGCTTGTGACCGTCAGTTTCCTAACTCCAAACCCATCACTTCCCCAAAGTCATACTCACCCAGGTGTCACTGGGCAAAGCAAGCGGAATGTCGAGGTCGTGTCCCAAAGTCATTCCAGGTCCGGAGGCTATATCCATCACCCAGAGCCTCAAGATCGACTATCCAGTGCACATCGTCGCCGGCATGATCCCTTGTCATCATTGGCATATATTCGATCACCATCCCCACTGTAGACGCTAGGCTGTCGCTTGCGATCTCATATATGTGCTGCCGTCGAGATCCCAAGTCCGATCATCCTACCTCTCGAGTTCATCCAATTCTCGAGCGTCATCGCTGGCTGGGTCATGAGTCGATGAATCTGCACATAGTTAGCTACTCCACGCCCTGAGGTCATGTTGGCTGACATCAGAAATCTATTCCCACTGAAGGTCATTTTCGTGCGCCCGAATCGTCGCCCGCCGGTCCCCGTTATCAAGCCGAGGTCTTCACCGACAGACCTTGAATCACATGAACTCTCGACCCAAGAACATCTCTAGCCATCCCTGCCTGTAGAGTCATCAATCTGCACCCCTCGGCCCTCCATCTCCATCAGGGTTCCAACGCCATCCACCACCATCAAGGTGACGTCTCCAGCCGCCACCATCAAGCCGCCATCACCAGCAGCCACCGTCGAGGCTCCATCGCCCGTCACCTCCATCAAGTCATCCTTACCAACCACCACTGTCAAAACGGGGCCCCTATCACCGATCGCATGGGACTCAGATCCTTCATTATTATCAGGATCTCCCTTGAGAAGATCCCTATGAGTCGTATGTTGTGAATCGATAGGACCACACCCCATTGCATGCAACAAAAAGATCAAAATGACCTACCCTATCATCCTCAAACCTTCCACCTAGTAGGAGCGGTAGCACATCATTGGGATTTCTGAAACAATCCCCTTGAAATCGAAGAGAGGGAAACTCTCAATTTCTTAGAGAGAAACTCTCCATCACATGACCAAGCACAATAATTATATATAAATATATAAATATATTGATAATTAATAAAAAAATATTGAAAATATATATTTATTTATAATTAGAATTGTAAATAAATATATTTGTTTTTTAATAATTATAAAATAGTAATAAATATATTTATCCTTCCCAGGGGTTCCATACCATGGAGGATCGATGATCTAGTGGCACAGATCTCTGATATTTTGGGTGTTTCCAACTAGAAATGCATCTCCCTTGGATTAGTATTAAGGCATATTTAATAAGTTATCACTATCAAAACACATATAAAAAATCAATGTTTATATTGTGTTTGAAATAATAAAAAATTGAATAGATTATGGTTATTATGTTTAAACATTTGTCAGAGATATCATTTACCATCAACAAACTAGAATCCCTAAAGAAGTGTTTTTGAAGATAATTACCATTTCATTAAAAATATTTATTAATCCTTTGAATATTTATATTTTTCTAGTACAACCATGACTGTTCAAAGTTATTTTATTCATAAGAAGAAATATATTTGTTTAGAAACAACTAGACAACATACCTGGTGTCAAAATTTATACATATTTCATGAATATATGACTTCCTGCTACTTATTTAGTTTATTTCCTCATCATTTTATCTACTTTTTTTAGTTAATTTTGTTATCAATTTTATCTAATACTAATTTTGTTAGTTTTTATAGAGATCGTGAAGAAATGAATTTTTCAACAAGGATGATTCGCTCATATACTTTGATCGTGAACTCAATATGGGTGATGCACTCATGATGAAATAATTTTATTTTTATTCTCCAATGCAATCTATATTCTGGGTTATCAAACAACAATGTTGTTAGATAACCTAGAATCTTGAATCCAATGTAGGATAAATAGATATGGTGGAATCAACCTTACCTCAATCTGATACACAATTTACCCAGTATGACTCAAATTGTGTAGTTTCAGTTTAAAATTGATATTTTATTAATGTATTACTTCATATTTATATTTAATTTATTTCTTTATAATATTACTAACATAATAATTGATTTATTATATAGGTGGATTCTTTTTCTCAAGTTGGGGTGGTTTGTTCAAAGTTACTCATACTCATGAGAGATTTGAATTTAAGACTGCAACTGAGATAATGGAAAGAATGAAATTGGTTAATCAGCCACACCTCAATCTGATACACAGTGTTCTTGAAGTGACTCAAACTATGTGTTTTTAGTTTATAATTTAAATTTTAGTTCAAAATACACATCGCATACTCAAAACTAAGAAAATAAATTCATATTATTTCGATAATTTAGTACAATGATCCATAATTCATTTATGATGTGTAGGAATCAACCATACCTCAATATAACACTCAGTGTGACCAGTATGACTCCAAGTTTTACTTTCAATTTAAAATAGACATTTTAGTAAAAAAGATAAGTGACATACTGAAAATAGAGAACATTCATTCACATTGTTTTGATACTTTAGTAAAATGAACCATAAATCATTTTTGTCATATAGCAATAATCCACACCTCAATCTAATACACGGTGTGCCCGATATGACTCAATGTCTATAATCAGTTTAAAATTGACATTTTGGTTCAAAACATGCATCAATCACTAAAAATTGAGAAACAAAAACTCATATTTTCTTGATAATTTAGTAAAACTATTCATAAGTCAATTTTGAAATTTAGGAATTAATCCCACATCAAAATGACACATGATGTAACTGGTATGACTCAAAGTGCATGTTTCTGGTTTAAAATGAAAAAGACAAGTGACATACTCCAAACTGAGAAAACACTTTCATATTATTTTTATACTTTCATAAAATGATATATAAATCATTTGGGATGTATAGGAATCCACCGTACCTCAATTAGACGCATAGTGTGTCCGGTTTAACTTAAATTGTGTCTTTTTATTTAAAATTAACATTAATTTTAGTAAAAAAGACAAATTACATACTCGAAACCAAGAAAATTAATTAAGATTATTTTGATACTTTGGAAAAAAAATTCAAAAGTCATTTTTGACATGTAGGAATCAACCTTACCTCAATCTGATACACAGGGTTCAGGGTATGATCAAAGTGTTTTTTATCAGTTTAAAATTCACATTTTAGTTCAAAACATGTGTCCCTCACTGAAAACCAAGAAAACATGCTATGGTTGACTTGATAATTTTGTAAAATGATTCATATCTCATTTTTTGACATTTATTATTCATTATCATGTCAAACTGACACATGATTTGACCGGTATGACTCAAAGTGTGTTTTTTTAGTTTAAAATGACATTTTAGTGAAAAACACAAGTGATGTACTCAAAAACAATCAAACAAATTCAGATTATTTTTATAATTTAGGAAAATTATTCATAACTCATTTTTTATGTGTAGGAATTACCCTCATATCAATCTTATTCATGGTGTGACCGGTATGACTCCAAGTGTGTCTATTTATTTAAAATTGACATTTTAGTAAAAAACACAAGTGACGTACTCAAAAATGAGAAAAAACATTTTTATTGTTTTGATAATTTAGAACAATAATATATAAGTCACTTGTGACATGAAAGAATCATCCTCACCTCAATTTGATATATGGTGTGCCTGGTATGACTCAAAATGGTCATCATCAGTTTAAAATTGTCATTTTAGTTCCAAACATGTGTCATTCACTGAAAATAGATCAAAGGAACTTGGATTGTATTGGTAATTTAGAAAAACAATTCAAAAATCATTTTTTATGTGTCAAAATTAGTATCATGCAAAAATGGAACATGATGTTACCGATATGACTCAAAATGCACGTTTTCATTTTAAAATGTCATTTTAGTAAAAAAAAACATAAGTCACATACTCAAAACTAATAAAACACATTCATATTGTTTTTACACTTTATGAAAATGATTCATAAGCCATTTTTGACATGTAGGAATCATCATGACCTCAATTTGACACATGGTGTGACCGATATGCATCAAAGTGTGTCTTTCTATTTAAAATTGATATTAATTTTAGTAAAAAGGACATGTGACATACTCAAAACCAAGAAAAAACATTTGGATTGTTTTGATACTTTAAGAAAATAAACCATATGTAATTTTTTAATTTTAGGAATCAGTATCACCTCAATTTGATACATCTTATTCCCCATATGACTCAAAGTTTCTGTTATGAGTTTAAAATTGACATTTTAGTTCAAAATGTGTGTCACTCACTAAAAACCAAGAAAAAATTCTCTAATTGTATTGATAATTTAGGAAAATGATTCATAATTCATTATTTATGTGTAGGAATTAGTCTCACATTAAACTGACACATGATGTGACTGGTATGACTCAAAGTTCGTGTTTTCAGTTTAAAATGAAATTTTAGTAAAAAACAAAAATGACATACTCAAAATAGATGACACACATTCGTATTGTTTTGATACTTTATAAAAATTATCTATAATTAATTTTTGATGTGTAGGGATCAATCACACATCAATATGATGCATGGTGTGACCAGTATAACTCCAAGTGTGTCTTTTTATTTAAAATTATCATTTTAGTACAAAACATGAGTGACATAATCAAAACTAAGAAAATGATTTTGGGTTGTTTTTATAATTTATAAAAATAATCCACAATTCATTTTTGATGTGTAGGAATCTACTAAACCTCAATCTAATACACAGTGTTCCTGGCATGACTCAAAGTGTCCATTATCGGTCTAAAATTGACTTTTTAGTTCAAAATGTGTATCACTCACTGAAAACCAATAAAATGTGATTGTATTGTATTGATACTTTAATAAAATGATTCATAAGTTTCTAGTGACATGTAAGAATCAGTATCATGTCAAACCAACACACAATGAGACCAGTATGACTCAAAGTGTGTGTTTTCATTTTAAAATGACGTTTTAGTAAAAATGACAAGTGACATACTCAAAACCAATAAAATATATTCATATTGTTTAAAAACATTATGAAAATGATTCATAAGTCATTTTTGACATATAATAATTGGACCTAGATCAATCTGACACATGGTGTGACTAGAATGACTCTAATTGCGTCCTTTTATTTAAAATTGACATTTTTTTATGTATTGTTTCATATTTTTGTTTAATTTATTTTTTTATAGCATTACTAACATTAGAATTATTTTCTTATATAGGTAGGTTATTTTTCTTAGTTTGGGGTGGTTTTTTTGGAAACGGATACCATGATCGAGATTTTTTGATATGGGGTCATGGGTTCCAAAGACAATAAAACATTGGTGTTTTTAAATATTTGTAGGTAGTAATTGAAAATGTAATTATACAAATAATTTTTTAAAATTTATACAATATAGTGTTTTTTTATTTTTTATGAAAATTTTATTTCAACTAAAATATGAATTTTCATACAGGTGTATTTGGTGCAGTGTGTTATGATTCCAACAGCACACTGAACTAATAGGGCCTTTATCAGCACTATTTTTAGGTGCTGATAAAGGCCCCCCTTTATCAGCACTAATGAAATCACTGATAAAGGGTTCCCTTTATCATCACTAGAAATAGTGTTAATAAAGGGTTCCCTTTATCAACACCAAAAATAGTGTTGATAAAGGGTTCCTATATTTAATGGTACTTATGAAAAAAATGTTTTTAAATCCCATTTTGTGTGTTGTTAAAGAGCATGTATGTGGTAGTTTCACAGAGGAAGTCAGATGACATGTTTATGGATATTTCTACCTAATTTATGTTCTTCTTACCGTATTCTTTCCTTCAATACTTCAACAATGAAAGAAAAAATAGAAACACAAAAAAAATTCCAAAGGAGTAGAGGGAACAGGGAAGGAAACCTAAGAAACAAACAGGATGGAAAGTTGAAGGGTAAAAAAAGAAATTAGGTCAGGGATATGGACTGATGGAAGGTGCAATTTGAATTTAAAAAATTCTAGATATGAATTAAAAATGTAGATATGGATTAGATAATAGATCTTTCTTATTGTATTAATGAATTGATACATGTATAAATAAATTTATTCTTCCAAAATTGTCTAAATCCATCTACCAGACTTATTATTTTTACCAAAAAAATAACATTTATATTAAAAATTTAACACATAAAAACCTCTCAATACAAATCTATTAAAAAATTTCATGTAAATACAAACTAATTTTTTTTATTTTATAAAACATTTAAATTTATAATGAAGTAATATTTTAAACATTTGTATAAAAAATACACATAGACAAATTAATCAACCATAACTCGATATATTTAGTAAATGATTTATCATATCAATAATCATTTTACATTTTCCTTATATATTTAATTAATTATTCAATATATAAAAATAATTTAATAGAAATTATAGATTTTCATTACATAAAATTACTCTTATAATGAAAATAATAATTAATCACATATGATATTAATATATATGTGTGTGTCTGTGTGTGTGTTAATTTATGTAAAAGGGGAATATTTTATTAAATAATATATACATAAAATTAAAAATTAAAATAGTCATTCCATTTATTATGTTTTCTTATCAATGAATCTCAACCCAAACTCAACACATTTATTAATCATGTCACGGGTTCGTGTCTTGATTGTCACCTCTACATGATTTGAGCACATTTAAAATATATTAGCAAAGTAACATAATGTATATATACATATTTAAAACACTAAAATAATATTCCAAAATTAAAATTCCAAATAATAAAAACAATATTTATGATATATATATATATATATTATAAAACATTCAATAAAGAATCACAAAAATTAGACAAGATATCACACAACATTTGATGTGACTAAAAATTTTAAAAAAACATCAAATACATATTATAGAAATATATGAAATAATATAAATATATATTGAAGAATATATCTTAAATTTATAAAAAAATGAAAACATGGAATAATAAGAAACACTACCAAAAAAATACAGAAATCAAATTGAAAATTGTTGGAATTTTAAATTTTTTAGAATATTAAAATTGTTTTTTTTATGTTTTTAAAAAGGAGATGGATTTTTTTGGATTCTAACATTGATAAACGGGTTCGAATGGACATATTAATTCACCACAGTCTATGTTTATTTGCTAACAAGTGAAAACCGGTCCCCTTATTCAATCAGGTGTGATCCAATTGTAATAATTAAATCTAGAAAATACATGTCATTCTAGGAAAGGTATTAACCCAATTCCAAGGATTATGATGCCTCATCAGAATGTCTGCTTCAATGCCTATAAAATATAGTCTGCATTAGATTAGAAAATTAATTTCAACCATTCCCAAGAACTCCAATCCTTCCTATATATTGTGATTAATCTAAAATCCTTTAACGAGCATCAAAATAATTTTGTTGGTGCACAACAAATAAATCATTTAATTACTCTCTTATTATTAAATTTTCTTTAAGGGATATTATCCATTTAGTGCTAGTGTAGAGTAGTAAACTGTAGTTATATCCAAGATTTGATTCACGAGAAACCCATTATACTACTGATTTGGTGGGGGTGAATCTACTCTTAAGGAGAGAGACAATGTAACATGCCTCAATGAGCTCCTTCTACAATCATCCAAGAATATCCATATCCATTATCCACTAATTTCCCAAAAAATATTATAAGTATATTACATATACAAGAAGATGGTGATGATTAATAAATCAATTAAGGTAGAGAAATTTGATGGTGACAGTTTCAAGTGATGGAAAAAGAGGATGCACTTTCTACTTGCGATGCTCAAAGGGGTGTGCAAGCTCTCAACTCTGAAGCATCCCCCATCCAAACAGAGATGCTTCAAATTTCCCACGTAGATAAAGATGGAAAAAATATGATATCATGTTTCAAGGTAACAAAATCAATGCATTATCTTATGACTTATTCAACACATATCAACATATTCCAACTGAAAAGAAGATATGTGATGATTTGGAACAAAATTACATCACTGAGGATGCGGCGAGCAATAAATTCATAATAAGCAAGTTAATTTCATAAAAAATGTTATATAATAAATCTATCATAGAGAAATTATATGAAATACAACACACCTTACAACACATTAATAAAAATAAGATAAACATGGATGATTCCATATTTATTATATCCATCATCGATAATATCCCCCTTCATGGAAGAATGTCAAGCATTCTATAAAGCGCGAGAAGGAATATATTTCCCTCAATGTGTTATTCAACTACTAATAAATTATTGAGGAATATAAAAATCATAAGGAAAAAAATGAACCTAATTTTGATAAATCCAAGGTCCTTATAGTAGAGGTATTAGGTTCATACATGCCCTCGAAGGGGAAAAATCCAAACAATCATTTAAAAGGAAAGGTGTAATTCAAGAAGAAGGGCCATGCTACTTATATGGCAGCCTAAGACACATCAAATGAGATTGTTTTATCTATAAGAATAATTAAAGAAACAACATTTCAAAAGAGAACATTGTGGACATAATTTTTTTAGTGAACGTGGTCATGGATAAATATTCATGGTGGATCAATTCTGGTGCTACATGAGATGTGTGCAAGGAAAAAATCTATCTTGAAAAGAATAGAATCAATCAAATATGGTACATCACTCTACATGGGGAACCCTATAAGCATAAACATACAAGGGATGGGAGTGGTTGATCTTGAGTTTACCTTAGGGAAGATCCTCACCTTAAATGATTTCTTATATGTTCCCGAAGTTCGTAGGAATATAGTCTCAAGAGATTGTTAAAAAAACATGGGTTTAAGTTTGTATTTGAGGAAGATAACTTGTTCTATCAAAAAGTGGTATTTTTTTGAAAGGGGGACTTTTATGATGGATTATTAAAATTAAATATAAATACTTTTTCTACTTACTAACTATAGACTTTTGATTTATGGAATAATCATTTTGGACACATAAATTTTAAGAAAATACATGACATGTCTAAAATGGAATTATTACCTATCATGGAGAAAAATGAGAATAATTGTGTAACATGCATGAAAATTAAAATAGTAAGAAAATCATTTCCAAATATAGAAAGGAAAAGTAACATGTTAATATTAATACATAATGATGTATGTGATTTGTGTGCTACACCCACCATAGGTAATAAAAATTACTTTATATCTTTTATTGATTATTATTAAATATTTATTCATGTATATATTTTATATAATGAGTATAAAGTTATAAATAAATTTATAATCATTAAAAATTAGGTTGAAAATGAATTTTTCCTTATAATTAAATTCTTCAGAGGTGATAGGGTAGGAGAATATTATAGTACTTCTTTGTTTGAATCACTAGGGATCATACATGAAGTGAAAGCTCCCTATACACCTCAACAAATTGGTGTAGATAAGATAGAAATAAACATTAAGGGAAATGGTTAATTCCATGATTTTTATCATAGATCTATCAAAATTAAGTTGTGGAGGGGCATTATTAACTATGTGTTACACCCTAAAAATGGTTCCCACAAAAGGAAAAGTTATCACTCTAGATGAATTATAGAAGCATAAAAACCCAAAAAAAATTATTTAAAGGTTTGGTGTTACCACGTAATTGTAAGAATACCTAAACCTAAAAGGGAAAACTTGGGTAAAAGAGGTATTAATTGCATATTTATTGGATATTTGGAGTATTCAAAAGACTGGATTTTTTGTTATAGAATCTAATGGTTTATTAGCTGTCAATATAGTTATTAAATCAAATGGTGTTATATTTGATGAATCTGGGATTACCTATTTATCTATGAAAGTATCAATGGAGGGTATAGATAGGGATTTGGGTGTGAAGAGGGAGGTAATTCTGAGGAGGGGTGGACGGGAGGGTTGATAGTGGAGAGTTCATGGAGGTCTTCATCATCATTGGCCATGACATCATCATCATGGTAGAGGTCAGATAAGTTGTTTCTGTAGATTACCTATATATTTTTGTTCTTATTGTCATTTTTTTTCATGGAATCCTTCATCTTGGAAAGAAAAAAGTAAAAACCAAAAAATTGGTTGGAGGAGGAGAGTGAGGATAGATATAAACCCAATAAACTTTCAGTAGGGAAAGAGGAAGGATAAGAAAAAGAAGTTGGTTCTAGGATCAGGAGTGATGAAGGGTTCAAATTTCAAAACTTCAAGTTATGAATTCAAATTGTAGATATGTATCTGATGATAAATATTTTTGGTTAGAATAAATAATTGACACATGCTTAAATAATTTTATTTTTTCAAATTTTTCTAAATCCATCCACCTAACATATTTTTTATTAAAAATAACATTTAAATTGATAAATTAACTAATAAAAACCTCTAAATAAAAAATTATTAAAAAATTTCAAATAAATAAAAAATAAAATTAACGTTATTTTAAAAAACATTTAAATTTATAATGAAATTATATTTTTAAAATTTTTATAAAAAAAATACACATGACCAAATTGGTCAACCATAACTCGGCCTATTTAGTAAATGGGTTATCATATCAATAATCAGTTAACTTATTACTTATATATTTAATTAATTATTCAATATATACACATAATTTAATAAAAATTATAAATTTATATTAAATAAAATGTTTCTTAGACTTAAAATAATTATTAATCCAATAATATTTTCATATATGTATGAATGTGTGTTTATGTATGTAAAAATAGAATATTTATTAAATAATATACACATATAAATTAAAAATTAAAACAACCATGCCATTTACTATGTCTTCATGTCAATCACTCTCAACCCTAACCCTACACATTTATTAATCATGTCACAAGTTCATGTCATGATTGTCACCTCTACATGATTTGAGAACATATAAAATATATTAACAAAGAAAAATAATATATATATACATATTTAAATCATTAAAATAATATTCAGAAATTATAATTTTATAGAATAAAATCTATATTTAATATATATATACACAAAAAAAATTATGTTATAAAACATTATATAAATCATTTAAAAATTAGACAAGATATCACACAACCTTTGATATGAGTAAAAAATATTCAGACATATGTAATACATAATATATAAATATATGAAACTTTTTCTATATATATATAGACATGCATTATAAATTTCTAAAAAAACAAACAAAAAACATTTAGAAACATTACCACAAAAACACAGAAATCAAATTGTAACCTGATGGAATTTTAAATGTTTTAAAATATTTAAATTGTTTTTTCTTTAGGTTTTTTAAAAATATAAAGTATTTTTTAGAATCCTACATTTAAAAATGGGTTGGAATGAAAAATTGTGTTTTTTATAGGACACATTCGTTCACTAACAGGTGTAATTTAGTCCACTTATTTAAGCAGGTGTGATCCAATAGACATGATTAATCTGAAAAAGAAATGTCATTCCAGGAAAGGTATCAACCCAATTCCAAGGGGTATGATGACTTATCTGAATGATTTCTTCCATGAATATAAAATGGAATCCCCATTATATGAGAAAATTAATTCCAACCATTCCTAAGAACCCTAATCCTTCCTAAAAATTGGTATTCATCTAAAATCCTTCAAAAATCTTCAAAATAATTTTGTTGGTGCACAAAAAATAAATAATTTTATTACCCTCTTCTTTCAAAACTCTCTTTAAGATATACTATCCACTTAGTACTAGTGTTGTAATATCCCCAACCTAGGATCCACTAAACTGGTGCCCTGAGTCGGGTCTCCACAAGACCTCAGGCACGCCTCCCCATATGCCAGAGGCTTCTAAATAGTTGTGTGGGTCTAATATAACACGTGGGGAGAATATACCCTATTTATTAGAGTAAGATACAATATATAATATTTTAAATAATGTAAAAAAATAAACAATAAACATGCATCATGAATCCATTTCCCAAAAATGGGTACAATCCCACAACAAAATAGACAATATGCTATGTCATGTCATACAGTTCCAAGTGTCATGCAAAACCAAAAATAATGACAAGATAAAGAATCCTAAAAAGTTTCCTAAATCTATGTCCATCTCCCTAAAAATACCATGAAAAAATAAACCATCAAGAATAGGGTGTTTTCCCTTATCTTGACCTGGAACCATGAAGTTTGCTCAGGTACCCAAGGGTATCCCGAGCAGGGTGTGAGTAAAACTCAGTAGGCCACCACCAATGGTGTCTAAAAGTATCCAATATAAATAGATAGTGTATCTAGGTATATAATGAACAGCAAGATAAATAGAATATAAACTGGGTTCCATTAATTAATAAGTTCACTTTATCCACTTTCATCGTTTGTTCCATGTGTTAACCATTTTCATCATATATACTTCGGCCTATGTCGGTCATACAAACTATGAATAATGGGGGAGAATAAAGTTCTCTACCTCACTAGGGAAAAAATTGAAAAAAAAATACATGACACTTACCTTATAGACTCAATATAGATATACATAACACTTACCTCAGAGCCTCAATTTAGTAATATATAACACTTACCTTATAGCCTTGATTCAAGTATTCATATCATATGAATCTATTAGGGAAATAGAGCTTCAATCTGACTCCCTAACCTGTTCATTATAGGTATGGGGTTTAGATCCTCAGTCTAACCTAACCCATGGGTGTATAACCGCAAGTCAATACCTCACATACCACCAAGATATGTGCACATGCTTCTTTAAACACATTCCTCATTTACAACAACAGTTCATTCAACACACATGTTGTCTTTATGGCTTAAACCATTTTCACATTCTTGTTTACATATATTAACCCATTTAAATCATTTATCATTTATAGTCCTTAGCACATCAACACATTTACCACTTACAATCCACATTCCATTTAACCCATTACCATTTTTCCAAACACCCCCTTCTTCCATGTTATCAACTAAACTCAATAAACATCAATTTCACTTTACCATATATGTTAACAACTAAACAAAATTATCATTATTTATACATCATAACTCATTTTATGTCAACATAGTTATCAAGAACTCTATCTCATAACCATTTAATTCTACACTTATCATTTCAATTTCATGTTCAATAGTGTGGATCACCCCATAGATGGCCCTTAACCCAGTATAATCAACCCCAACGCATCCCAAGGGGATCACGAGGGGTTCAATTCATAAATTAAATAATTAGTTCATCATTTCTTCCATGTTAAACCAAAAAAAACATCCCAAAGGCATAATCACACAACCACATACACCTAAATTTAACCACAAGACTATGGAATATAACTTATATACCACCTACCTCAATTATAAAGATGAATCATTAGCCTTTAATTTGGTCTCAAAAAAACTTCAAAGTCCAAACCTATAAACCATTGTAAAAATATGTTTTTAGATATTCCAAATAATAATAACTATTTTATAATCCCTAATCTAGAAAAAAGTAAGTAATATGAGTGTTATACTCACCTAGAGCTTCGATTCACACCCAATGGCACTCCAAACAGATTAAAAACCAGAGATATTGATTCTTGGGATGTTTGGGAGTAAGGGTTCATCACCCATGGTTCTTGTAGGAGAATTGAGGAGATAAATTCAGGTAAGTAATCTTAAATCCTGAGGGGGGAATGATAAAAACAAACATTTTTAATGTGGCATGTGGTTTGTCCACATGGTTGGAAAATACAGGCACTAACTGTGCACCACTCTCTATCCAAGAGGGGGTTTGGTCGCACTGCTTTATGGGAAGCCCATACAGTTTGACAAACCATGTGGTAACCATGTGGGATGTCTCTGTCCAAGCCCACACAATCTCACCTCCCCCTTTTCATGGTTTCATTAACCATTCACCACCATCTCCATTAAAGCATGGTTATCATGAACTGTTACTCCTAACCATGTGACAACCGTTCAACATGCATTAGACGGTCACTTTTTTCTTCAGTTGTGTCTCAAACCCCCAAGACACCCTCAATCTTCCTTGTAAACTAAAGAAACATTTCATTAACCAAATTTAAGGTATTTAAACCAAAACATAAATAATAATGTACCTTGTCACAAGTCCAGGATCTTACAACATCCCCACCTTAAAACATATCATCCTTAAGCCCCACTCTCAAGTATCACTGAGTTACCATGGTAAAAAGATCAATCCATTGGTTTTGGATATCCCTCTACCAAGTCTCTTTAGTAATTTTACCATGAAGACATAACACTCAAACCAACGGAACATTATTTCCCCACAATAATTTGTCACTATGATCCATAATTCAAATTAGATGTTTCTCAAAGGACGCATCAACCTCATGATCAACATCATCAACAAATATCACATGGGAAGGGTTGGGTGATACTGTTAATTTTGTGACTCATGAAAAACATTTTTCATTCTACTATACCACTATGGAACATCCAATTGGTACACCACTAGTCCAATCCTCTCCACAATCTCAAAGGCCCCATATATCAGGGTGCCAACATACCCTGGTTCTGAATTTGATGGTGACCCAGCCTTAGAAACACCTAAAGGAACACACAATCACCCACCATAAACTCAATAGGTCAACGATGTCAATCATCATATGAATTATTCCTACTCTGAGTCATAGTCATACCTTTTTGAATCAACTGAACCTTTTTTGATGTCTCCTGTAAGAGACTTGGTCCCAACAACTCTGGTTCCCTAGACTTCATCCAAAATAATAGAGATCTACATAGCCTATCATAGAGTTCCCCATTCAGTTCCATTTGAATAGTTTCCTAGTGACTATTGTTATAGGATAACTCAATAAGCTCCAAGTGCCTCTCCCAAGATCCACCAAATTCTAGGACGCATTCCCCTAATATATCCTCTATCACTTGAGTAGTACAATCTAATTCTCTATCTATCTGTGGGTGGAAAGACATACTCAAAAACACCAGGTAACAAAGTAACTTCTATAACCCTTTCCAGAAGCATGAAGTAAAACATGGATCATGATATGAAACTATTGTTAGTGGAACCCTGTGAAAAAACATTATCCACCGAACATACAACTCACCCAATTGGTCTATGGTAAAATTCTCCCTAATAAATAAGAAACGTTCCACCTTGATCAAAAAATACACAACTACCCATATCACATTATTCTTCCAAGTCATACTAAAAATTACTACCACAAAATCCATCAAAATTCCATCCCACTTCTATTACTCAATGGGAAAGGACTATAAAAACCACCTTATCATTGATTCTTGGACTTCACCTACTAATGGTTGTAGTAATGTATCATGAAACCCACAACCTCTTTCAACATCCAAAGACACCAATACTATCTATGAATATCATGATACATTTTTGTTAAAATAGGATGCACTTCCCACTTCAAATCATTAAAGTCATGCATCAACTCTTCCCGCATACAAGTAGGCATAAAAAATGGCAATGAATATAAAATATACCATCATCATAAACACTCCAATCAGAATGTGACTCTCTACCTTCAAGACATTCCTTAAAGGTCAAACACTCTAGATCCTCACACTATCTCTCTTTGATCCAACTCAGAAGCATGTACACAACTACCAAGGATTCAAGGGTCATCTTTTGTTTTCCATCCTGAACCTCTAGATGCATTTTAGAAAATAGTTTCATCATCCGCCACTCGGAACTGGATTCTTGGTCTGCCTAATTTTGAGTCTTCTGACTCAAGGTATCTGCAAAAAAAATTCCCTTACCTAGTGTATAGACCATATCAATATCAAAATATTTCATGTAATCAACCCATAATCATTGGTGAAGATTCAAATTACATTGGGAGAAAATGTACTTAAGGATTTTATTATCAATATACATAGTAATTTTTCTCCCAACAAGTAAGGTCACTAGCACTTTAAATCATAAACCATTGTGGCCAACTCTAGATCGTGTGTAGAGTAATTTCATTCATGAGGCCTCAACTTCCATGACCCATTGCCATAACCTGATCATCCTTCATCAACTCAGCCCCAAAACCAACATCTGATTCATTAAAAAACAATGTATACTCCTTACCTAGTTCGGGTAGGATCAAAATCAGGGTGATAGTCAACCTATTCTTTAACTCCGGGAAATAATTCTAACATTCCCCAAACCATTCAAACATGGTTCCATTCTTGGTTAATCCTTAAATTGGTTCTTCCAAGAGGGATTTTTTTATGAACCTCCAATAATAACCCTACAAACCCAAAAATATTCATATATCAAAAATGTTCTTGGGTTGATCCCAAGATACAACTGCTTTCACTTTCTCCACATCGACTGACAAACCTTCCTTATAGATGATGTGGCCCAAGAAATGTACCCTATCAATCCAGAAATGACACTTGGAAAACTTGGCGTATAGCTTATTCTCTCATAGTATACTCAATACGATCTCAAGAAGTACGTCATGATCATCCTAAGTCTTTAAGTACACCAAGATGTCATCCACAAAGACAACTAAAAATTGATCCAGGTACAAGTGAAAGATTTAGTTCATAAGGTTCATAAAAACTATAAATTCATTGTTCAACCCAAATAGAATCACAAAAAACTCATACAAACCATAACTTTTCTTGAAAGTGGTTAGTGTCATATCACAAGGTCTCATCCTCAGTTGATGATAACCCAACATCAAATCAATTTTTAGAAACATTGAAGAACCTATAGATTAGTCAAAAATTATCACCGATTTGTAGAAGTGGGTATCGATTATAAACTATCATTCGATTCAACTTCTAATAATTGACACACAACTGCAGTGTCCCATCAGCCATCTTGGAAAAAAACTAGATATCCCCAAGGAAATGTACTCGAATGAATAAAATGTTTATACTATAATTCATAAATCTGAGTTTTAAGTTCCTAAATTTCTAATAGTTCCATTATATAAGGTAAAATAGAAACTAGATCATCTCTAGGAAACAACTCAATTATGAACTCAACATCTCTCTCAGGCACCAGCCTTGAGAATTCCTCAAGAAACACATCCAGAAACTGATCCACCACAGGAGGTAAAAATTTGATCTACTAACCCATTATTAAGATCAAGAAATTTCACTTAGATTGTGATCTCATCAAAATGCTGGCAAACTTGTCTAGACTAGCCTGATCAGATATCCCACTCTTCATAGTGAACATAAGTATCTCCCTCAAGAGACGTGATTGTTACCCTATAGCGGTAACAGTCAATATGGTCTTGATATAACACCATCAAATCCATCCCTAATATCATATCAAAACTTGAAATCTAAAGCACAAAAAAATCCCAAATAAAACGATACCTGCCAACCTCAAAGGTAAACTCCTTACATTGTTGGATACTTCCTTTTTTAAGCCCTAATAGTGCATTAATTGAAATAACCCCGCATATATGTTCCACTGTTAGACCCAATACATTCAAAAACTGAGCAGATATAAAATAATGTGAGGTACCTGTATCAAACAAATCACTAGATATCATGGAAGTCACAAGAATCATACATGAAATTATAGATGGTCTAACCTCACCACCTCCAGGAGAAGGATGAACTTCATGAAGATGACTTATCCCTCTACCCTAGGCTCTGGTCTATGTTCCTAGAACTGAACTACCCTACTAATAATAACATTATTATCTTGGAGTACCACGTCCACCACCCCGACTAGTATAGATAGTAGAATTCTAGCTACCTACCTGGTATGGGGTAGATAACCCCATTCCTACACTCTTTATCAGTCTTGGTAATCCATCACTTCTCATATGTTTAGGGTTTCAACAGAACCTCTACACATGTCACATCCAACCACACTCTTGGCACTCAACTAGTGGTTAGGGAAACTGACTACGCATGTTCCCTGGCCATCCACACTGATATCAGAACACCAGATCTCCACCCTAAGAGGTCGAACCTCTTCCCTGGATGCTCTGTCTATTCCCTCCGTGGTAAAAACCCTCAAAATGATACTTCATACAATTAGAAGTTTCACCCCTATATCGCTCAACTAGAACCACATTTCCACCACCAGAAGCCTCTTTTATATTCCCATCTGAAATAAGGGAATGATTCATCACTTCATAAAACCTATTTAAATGGAAGATATTCACTTGGGATTTGGTCTAATGTGTAAGTTCACCCTGAAAGTGTCTCATTTTATCCACCTCCTACCTTTCCAATGTTGTAAAAAATCATTACAAGTCAGTGAAGATGCCAACATAATCCATCACTGTCATAGACCCCAGGGACAAAATCATAAACTTTAAATCCTTCTCCTTCCATAAGGTCTCTAGATATATATGTTATAGAAAATTTTCATGGAAAAACCTTCAATAATATACCACCTTACTGCTTGGTCTAAACCAAGATATCTCATTATTGATTTTATAGTCCCCACAACATATAAGATGAAAACATTACTCTATTCTAAATAGGAGTCTCTAAGTGATCTATAATTGTATAGATAGACTCTATCCATAACTTGGCTTCCTCAGTTCCACCCTCTCCAGCAAACATCGGAGGGTGATGCAACTGAAACTCTCTATTTAAATCAATCATACTCAAAAAAAACCGCCCTCGGTCCCATTATATCATCTGTATAAAACAAGAAAATTTATCATGGAACTGATTCTCCCCCTATTACCCTAGATTAATGGGGTTTTTCTTTCCACTGTCGGAGGAACATTATCAATGATAACCTCTTTTTGACCAGCTATTATACATCATGATGGGGGAATCTCTCTATAATGAAAAACACATATCTCATGACACATAACACATTGCATCCACATTTTACACAAAAGAAGGCTCTATACTATCCATAACAACCCATTTTTCATACACTATCCTAATAGATATAGTCACATCCCTATCACTACCCCCATAAATCCCTACCATGATCCATGGTCAACATGGGGTAAGACAACTCATGTAATCACAAACCATTCATTAGACACCCTTTTTAACCATTTTACCTTCACAACTTAAATCTTTCTCATTTAGGAACCTTTTTATCTTTCCAACTCATCACAACCAAATTTTAACCCATTTATGACTCTCCATTAGGAACTATTGTTAACCATTATTTTACATTATTTCTATTTAATCACATGCATCATATTATTATATGTTATTTCTTTCAAATTTCAATGGAAATGAAAAATCATTATATCCCTCACATCCCACATGTCTTTCCCATTTGTGTCAACTAGGATGCATGTCATATTTATCCCTAGGTGCCTAAAATGATGCAAGTATGAACAAACTCTCTCCTTTTTGGTTATGAGAGAAATTTCATAAAATAGTTATATCACACAATAAGTGCATCACCCAAGGTGAAATATCAGCCAACCATAACAACAAATATCTGGAAAAAAAATCATGCCTCGGGTGCTTGGGTTTTCCCCCATACATGGGTTAGTTAATCCCATACATGAGCTCACTTCCAAGTCCGGACACATTCCAGTCTCCCATCTACCATCCCAAATGTCAATACAACATAAAAGAGAAACCCCTATGAAACAACTTTGTAATTTCCCCAACCCATGATCCACTAAACTGGTGACTCTGGTTGGGTCACCAGATGACCTCAGTCATGCATCCATGTACGCCAAAGGATCTGACTAGCATCAAAGGTCTAATAGAACATGTTGGAAAACTATAAAGTCTTTATCAGTGTAATGAATAGTAGATAATATTTGAAATAAATCAAAAAAATAAACAATAAACATGCATCACAGATCAATTTACCAAAATTAGGTACAAGCCCATAAACAAATATTCAATATTCTATGTCATTTAATATAGTTCCAAGTGTCATGAAAACCCAAAATAAATACAAGATAAAGATTCCCCAAATGGTTGATAATTCCAAGTCTGAATCCCTCATACATGCATATCCCATGACCAAATCAACCATTTAGCATAGGTCCATTTCCCTTATCTAGACCTACAACCATGAAGTTTACTCAGGTACCCAATAGCAACCAAAAGAGGGTGTAAGTACAACTCAGTAGGCCACTGCTAGCGGTGTCTACAAAATATCCAGTCTAAATAGATAGTGTATGAAGGTATATAATGAATAATAAGGTAAATAGAATATAAAATGGATTATATTAATTAACAAGTTCACTTTATCCACTTTCATCATTTTTTCATGTCTTAACCATTTTCATCAAATAGACTTCAGCCTATTATGGTCATATAAACTATGCATAAGGGGGAAGAATCAATTCCCCTACATCACTGGGGAAAACATTACACACAAAAATATATAAAACCTACCTTGAAGCCTCAATCCATGTATACATAAAACTTACCTTGGATCTTTAGTCTTGGTATACAGAAAACTTACCTTAGAGCCTTGGTCTAGGTATGCATATCACATGCATATTTTTGGGACATAGAGCCTCAATCCAACACCCTAACCCAGGAATTATAGGGGTGCAGTTTGGAGCTTCAGTATAACCCAAACCATGGGTGCAGAACCTCAATTCAATAACCCAAATAAAACAAATCCATGTGCACAATATTCTTTAACTTTTTCACACATATATCAATCAAAACCCACAATTCATTAAACATTTCCCTCATTTACAATAATAGTTCATTCAACACATATGTTGTATTCATGCCTTAACCCATTTATACATTCATGTTTACATATCTTCACTCATTTAACTCATTTATCATTTACATGAATTATCCCATCAATATGTTTACCACTTACAATCCACATTTAATTTAACCCATTACCAATATTCCAAACACCCCCTCATGTTATGTCATAAACTAAAACCAATCAACATCAATTTCACTTTACCATCCAAGTTAACAACTAAACACAATTATCATTTGTTATACTTCATAAATCATTTTATCATGTCAACATAATTATCAAGATATATCGCTCATAATCATTCAATTCTACACTTAACATTTCAATTGCATGTTCAAGATTGTGGATCACCCCATGGGTGGCCCTTAACCTAATCTAATCAACATCAATGCATCTCATGAGGGTCATGAGGGGTTTAATTGATAAATTAACTAATTAATTCATCATTTATAACATGGTAAACCAAACAGACATCACAATAGAACAATCACACAATTACATACACTTAAATTTAACCACAAGACTATGAGATATAACCTATAGAACACCTACCTAGATTCTGAAGATGAATGATCACTTACCCTTGGAATTTAATTTGTCTCAAAAAACATTCAATTCCTCAACCTAGAAACCACTAGAAAAAGAGGGTTTTAGAGCTTCAGAATAAGAATAATAATTCCACACTCCCTAATCTGAAAAAAGGAAGTAAGCGGAGTGTTAGGCTCACCCGAAGCTTCGATCTGCACACAATTATGGTCCAAACGGTTTAGAAATGAGGGATATCTATCCTTGAGAAGTTTGAGAGGAATTTTCAATCACCCTTGGCTAATATATGAGAAATGAGGAGGAAATATGGGTAATAAATCTTAAATATCTATGGGGAATTTTGAAAAAACCACATTTTTAAGAGTCATATGTTTTAAAATAATAGTTGTCCAAACAATGTGTCAACCATACTCCACCCTTTTTCCAATAGGTGGCTAGGTTTCATGGATTCTGGGGTATCCCACACAGTTTGAAAAACCATGAAATAATCATTTTGGTAGGCTATTTCCAAGACTACATATTCTCACCTACCCCTTTGCACGGTTTCATCAACCATGCATCACCTTCTCTCGGAAAGAACGATTATGGAGCACACTTACTTCTAATCGTGCAGCATGCACTGGATGGACACTTTTTCTTTCTTACATATCCAAAACCCACAGGAAACCACTAAGATTCCTTATAAACATGGGAAAATTTCATTCACCCAATTTATGGGATTTAAACCAAAAAAATAACAAGAATGTACCTCTTCAGAAGTCTAAGATCTTACCAGTGTAAAGTAGAAATCAACTATATTATCCTAAAGAGGATTCATTAGAAACCCATTTTAATACCAATTTATTATGGGTAAATATACTCTTAAAGAGTGGGAAAATGTAATAGGCCTTGATGTTATCCTTCTAATTTCATCCAAGAAAAAATGCATATCCATTATCTACGAATTTCCCCAAATATCATAATAGTATATTTCATCTACATGAATCTAGATATGCTCAACAATGAGATGTATTTGGACTAATTTTATGGTGACAATTTCAAGCTTTTGGAAAAGAGGATTCACTTTCTATTTATCATGGTTAATGGGGTGTACTACTATCAACTCTGAAGCTGCCCACATCTGAATACAAGACTCTTCAAATTTCCTATAAAAGGAAAAAATGGGAAAATAATGATCTTATGTGTCAATGACACATAGTCAATGCATTAGTAAAATAATTATTTGACATGTATCAACATATTCCAACCATAAAGGAGATATATAATACTTTGGAATAAAATTACATCATTTAGGATATGGTGATAAAGAATTCCTAAAAACATGTTTATTTCATACAAAATGGTATATAGTAAATCAATCATAGAGAAATCCTATGAAATAATACCAATATTACAACACGAAAAGTAAAACCAGATAAACCCAAATGATTTCATTGTTGTTAAATCCATTATCGATAAGCTCCCCCCTTCATGAAAGAATGTTAAACAATCTCTAAATAATAAGAAGTAAAATATTTACCTTAATGAGTTTCTCAAATATCTTCAAATTTAGGATAAATATAAAAAAACATGAGGAGACAAATTAATGTAATTATAATAAATCTAAGGTCCTTATAGCGGAGAGAGTAGGCCCCTCCATATCCTAGTAGAGGAAAAATTTCCAAACTATCATTCAAAAGAAAAGGTACAATTCAAGAAGAAGAAAGGGGCATGACACTTTTGTGGAAAGTTGGGACACTTCAAACTGGTATTTTTCCTTCATAAGAATAAATATGGAAAAAACACTTTAAAAGAGCACTGTGTGGACATGATCTTTGAAGTGAATGTTCTTGAGGATAAATATTCTTATTGGATCAATTCTTATTCTATATGACACATGTGCATCAAAAAAGAACTGTATAGTCATGAGATCTTGTTAAACGGGAAAGGATTTAAGTATTTTTTGAGGAAGATAACTTTTTTCTATCCAAATGTGGTATTTTTGTTGGAAAGGGTCACTTGTATAACGAATTATTCAAAATAAATATAAATATTGATTCTACTTACTTGTTAGAGTCTTCTGATTTATGGGATAGTCATTTGGGTCACATAAATTTTAAGAAATACTAAAAATGGGGTGAACCATTAGTAAACCCATGTTCCCAAAAAAAATAATAAAAATTAAAAGGACACAAAGTACAAGGAAAGTTAAATGGAAAAAATTCCCAAACCAAAAAAAAAGAAAGTAGTCATCTTCTGCTCCCTCCCTATCCTCATGGGTGTCAGCCTCTCCTCTATTTGGTAGTAACTGGTGGTTTTTTATCCATGATACAAGTTGAAATCATTTATTCATTTGGTTTCACTTCCGAGTTAGATTCTGAATCATTGGTATCAAGTGTGGCTTCTTTCTCACCACCTTTTTCTCTAGCATAATTCTCAGCTATTGCAGGTGCATTGTCATCTTTCCCATTATTAGTTTGATCAGAAATTAGAACACAGTAAGAAAAACTTCCCATGAACCCTTGGAAATCTTATTTACCAAATGTGGATGAGGCAACCCTATGGACTTGTGGATTATTTTAAAGATCCTTAACTTTATCCACTTCTTGCAGGTAGGATTCTCTACTAGCATTGACATCAAGATGATCAAGCATATTAAAAAATAAAATATTTTTCACATGGTACAACCTTATTGGATGAAGAAAGTTTCCTAAAAATAATGGAATTCTCATCACTTGTAAGGGAACTGTAGTTTATAGGCATATCCTCTATGGCTGCAAAATCCAGGTTGGAAGGGGATTTCACCTTAAAAGAATTCATGCCACTGGCTGTCTTAATAGTCTGATTTTTAGGAAATGGTCCCAAAAAAGCTTGTTTAGAAGTGGGAAGGATCCCACATCCCTTTTTAATAATTTTCCTCTACATAGGAGGGTTCACCCCCAATAGCTCTCTTTTCCCCTTGCTACCACCATCATTTAAATAGGTATCCTCTAATAATTAAGCTGCATCCAAATAAATTTCATCCTCTGAGGACCATCCTTCATGTTGAACACATTAATCATTTATAATACTAGTATGATGAATTACCTCAATAATACCATTCTTTAAATGATGATAACATTCTATTGTCTCCTTCCCAATTAATGCGATAAGCCCATCCTAAGACATCTTTTAGGTTCTAACCATGTCATCATTTTTCGATATGTGTGCCATCATATCACCCCCTTCATGATACTGTATAAGCATATCCATATCATCCATAGAGTATTTTTTATTTCCTTCAACCTATAAAATAGAATTCCCATTAGTCCCCTCGCCATGGGGGGTAGTCTGACCATCTGCTTCCAGCATGCTACCGTCCACTATTGTGGAAACCTTTATTTTTCTATAATGTTCTGTAGAATGGGCATTCATCCTACAGGAATAGAAATTCAGTATCCTATGACTCACTTCAATTGTATGTCATATATTATTTCATACATTACAAAAATTAGGAGCTTTCTCATAATCAAAAATGAGATGAATCCAAAAGTAAGTATTCGATAGTATAATTTTTTTTATTAAAGGAGAGATAAGGTCAACATCAACAAGAATCCTTATAAAGTTCTCATATCTGGACATTTTTGTATCATTCTCCATCTTGATTAGGACCCCAACCACCGATACAATTTCCCATAGGATTTTTTGGTGAAAAAGAAACCAACTCAATCCCCAGATGTGGATCCATACTTGGTTGATTGAGTTCTTAACATTTAAAGGATTGAAAGATGGATCCCAGACCTAAATTTTCAAGAATTTGGGCTTCAAATTGATAAAACCCTGCACCTTGGATTTGGATTTCATATCTGTAGATAGAAACATGATGTGAAAAAAAATCCCCATAATTAGGTAAGACATCAATTATCAAATCTCCAAATAATCAATAGGCTTTTCCTAATATCATGGAGACTCCATTTATGATCCTTTACTTGAAACGATAGATGATAAATAAGAGAATTATTACATTATTTTAGTATATCTAAAATTATACCTTGGGAATATTCAACAAAATTAATATCCCTATTTTTCTTGATCTTTTGTGATAGAGAAAAACCACGATGAAGCCCATCGAAAAATTGATTCACTGATGCAGAATCAACCACCCACCAGTGGTCAGATTCTATCAAAAGAGCCACCTAAATAACATTTGGATCATCCCTATACATTTAATATTTGGGGATAAAAGGTTTAATCATCTCTTTATAATATGATACATGATTTCCACCTCAAAATGCAATCACTGCAACTCCCCAGAGATCACCACGATTCATTACGAAAGTGGGTACTCCAAGTTGTGCATCGTATCCTAGTGCAGTGCTACCTAGGGGAATGAAAATGAGATCATCATAGTCTTCCCAAGTTTTAGGGCCATAAACAAGTTCCATCAGGATCAATAGTGGGGTTAAGTTGTGTCCTTCCATGGAGAACGATGGGGGTTTATGCAGTTCAAAGAATATCAGTGGAGGTGGTGATAAAGGCAATAAATGGAGCTCTTGGTTTGGAGGGAGAGGGAGTTTTGGGGAGAGGCTAGTGTGAGGGTTAAATATGGAGAGTCCAAGTAGGTTTTCCACATCATCAGCCATGATAACATCATTAGGTAGAAGGTCAGATGAGATGTTTCTAGAGACTTATACCATCTTTATGTTCTTGTTGACATCTTCTTTCATGGTACCCTTTATCAAGGAAAGAAAAAACATAAACCCAAAAAATTGGTCAGAGGAGGAGGGGTGGAGGAAAGGAAACCCAATAAACTTACTATAGGGAAATATGAAGGGTAATAAAAAGAAGCTGGTTCGAGGATCTAGAGTGATGGAAGGTCCAATTAGAATTTCAAAAATTCTAGATATGAATTCATATTGTAGGTATGGATCTGATAATAAATATTTTTTATTAGAGTGACGAATTGATACGTGCCTAAATAAATTTATTTTTTTCAAAATTTTCTAAATCCATCCACTAGACTTATTATTTAACAAAAATAACATTTAAAATAATAAATAAAAAACTCTCAATATAAAAATATTAAATTTTTCATGTAAATAAAAAAATAAAATTTAAATTATTTGATAAAACATTTAAATTTATAATGAAATGATATCTTTAAAACTTATATATAAAAAATACACATTTTAAAAATGGTTAACCAAAACCCAATCTATTTAGTAAACTGGTTATCATATCGATAATCAATTTAGTTTTTTACTTGTATATTTAATTAATTATTCAATATACACACATAATTTGATAAATAGTATAGATTTGTATTAAATAACATTAAAATTAGAATGAAAATAATTATTAATTAGATAAAATATTCATATATATGTATATATGCATGTGTGTCAATTTATATAAATATAGAGTATTTTATTAAATAATATATATGTATAAATTAAAAATTAAAATAATCATTCCATTTATTATGTTTTCATGTCAATAACTCTCAACCCCAACTTGACACGTTTATTAGTCGTGTTACTGTTTTATGTCATGATTTTTACCTCTACATGAGTTTAGTATGTAAAAAATATATTAACAAACAAACAAAAGGTATATATACATATTTAATGAATTTAAATAATATTCCAAAATTATAATTTTAAATAATCAAAAATTATTTAATATATATATATATATATATTTAGATTATAAAACATTAAATTATGCATTTAAAAAATTATAAAAGATATCACACAACATTTTATAAGAGTAAAAAATATATAAACATATAGAATATATAATATATAAATATATTACATTATATATAGAGAGAAAGAGAGGCATATATCTTAAATTCCAAAAAAAATGGAAACAAAAAACATTTAGAAACATTACTATAAAAACACAGAAATTGAATTGCAACCTATTGGAATTTTAAATGTTTTAAAATATATTTTTTTTTTGTAAAAAGGGGAAGGATTTTTTGGAATCTCACATTGAAAAATGGGTTGGAATAGACATGTCTTTTTTCTAGATAAAACTTTCATTCACTATAAGTTATTATATCATACACTTATTAAATTGGATGTGATCTAATAGACTAGATTAAATATGAGAAATACATGTCATTCTAGGAAAAAATCATCCCAGTTTCAAGGTGTATGATTCCTTATCCGAATGAGTTCTTCCATTCCTATAAAATTGAGTCCTCATTTGATGTGAAAATTAATTACAAACAATCCAAAACACTCAAATACTTCCTATAAATTTAGATTCATCTAAAATACTTCAACAAGAATCAAAATAATTTTTTTGTTGCGCAATAAAAAATACTTTCATTAATCACTTGTTTTAAAACTTTCTTAAAGGGATACTATCTACTTAGTACTAGTGTAGAGTAGTGATCCACCATTTTATCCTAATGAGGATTCACTGAAAACCGGTTATACTATCTATTTGGTGGTGGTGAATATACTCTTAAAGAAAGTGACAATTTAATGTTCCTTGATGAGCTCCTTATACTATCATCCAAGAATATCCATATCCATTATCCAATAATTTCCCCCAAACATATTAGGATTATATTCCATATACTTGGATATGGTGATGCTCAAAAATGTGATAAATGTATAGAAATTTAATGACGATAATTTCAAGTGATAGAAAAAGAGGATGCACTTTCTACTTGCGATGCTCAAAGGGGTGTACGTTTTCTCAACAATGAATACTCTCACATTTGAGATGAGAGGAATAAAATTATAAACAAAAGAAAAAATGTGAAAATGATAATATTATGTGTCAAGCACACATACTCAATTCCTTATCTGATGAATTATTTGACATATATCATCATCTTCTAATCACAAAGGAGATATGTGATGCTTTGGAACAAAATTACATCATATTAGGGTGCAATGAGCAACAAATTCCAAATAAGAAAGTTTATTTAATAAAAAAATGGTAGATAGTAAATATATCGTAGATAATATCTCTGAAATACCATGCATTACAACACCTTGATTAAAATAAGATGAACATGGATGATTACATCATTATTACATCCATCATCAATAAGATCCCCCATTCATGGAAGAATTGTAAATGTTCTCTAAAGTACATGAATGAATATATTTCCCTCAATGAGTTACTCAACTACTTAAAAATTGAAGAGGGGTATAAAAAGCATGAGGATACAAATGAATCTAATGATAATAAATACATGGTCCTTTTAATGGTGGTATTAGGTCCATCTGTTTCCTCAAAGGGGAAAATGTTCAAACCGACCTTCAAAAGTTAAGGTGTAATTTAAGAAGAAGAAAGGTGTATGCTACTTTTGTGGAAATCCAGGACACTACAAATGATATGGTCATATCTATAAGAATAAATATGGAAAAAATTCTTACAAATATAACTTTGTGGACTTGATATTCAAAGTGAATGTACTTGAGGATAACTCTTCAAGGTGTATCAATTATGGTGCTACATGACACTTATGCAACAACAAATCTCTCTTAAATAGAATTAAATCAATAAAATATGGTACATCACTCTACATGGGTAACTATTAAAGTATAAACATACAATGGAAGGGAGGAGTTAATATTGAGTTTACCTCAGGGAAGATCCGCATATTAAATGATGTCTTGTATGTGCCCAAAGTTTTTAGAAATATAGTCTCAGGTGTTTATTAAACAACCATGGGTTTAAGATTATATTTTAGGAAGATAGATTTGTTCTATCCAAAGTTGATAATTTTTTAGAAAGGGTCACATGTATGATGAATTATTCAAATTAAATACAAATATTTTTTCTATTTAATTTCTGGTGTCTTTTGATTTATGGAATAATTATTTTGGTCACATAAATTTTAAGAAAATACATGGAATGTATAAATTATATTTATTATCTATAATGGATAAAAATGATTATAAATTTATAACTTCAGTGAAAACTAAAAGATCTAGAAAAACAATTCCAAATATAGAAAGAAAAATTAACTTGTTAAAATTAATATATAGTGATTCATGTGATTTTCAAGCTACACCCACCATAGGTAATAAAAAGTACATTGTAACTTTTATTGAATATTATTATATATTTTTTCAAGTCAATCTTTCATATAATAAATATTTAGTTATAGATAAATTTAATATCTTTAAAAATTTGGTTAAAAATAAATGTAGTCTTACAATTAAATGCTTCAAATCTAACAGGGGAGGGGAATATTATGGTCCTTATTTGTTTGAATCCCTAGGGATCATAGTTTAATTGAAAGTTCCCTATACACCTAAATGAAATTTCTTATATGAGAGAAAGAATAGAACATTAATGGAAATGATTAATTTCATGATGTCTATTTGGATCTCTCAAAATGATTTTGGGGAGAGGCATTATGAACCGTGTATTGCATCCTAAATAGGGTTCCCACAAAATGAAATGTTATGAATCATTATAAACTATGTAATTGTAAGAAACAAAACCTAAATTATTTAAATGTTTGGGATTGTAAATCAACAGTAAGAGTACCTGAACCTAAAATGTAAAATATGGGTAAAAGAGGTATTGATTGCATTTTTCTTGGATATGAAAATCATTCAAAAGCATATAGATTACTGGTTATAGAATCTAATGGTTTAGTAAATGTTAATATAGTTATTTAATAAATTGATTCTACCTTTTATGAATATAGGTTTACATACATTTCTAAGAAAGTTTTAATGGAGACAGTAGATGGGGATCTGGGTGCAGTGGGAGAGTGTGTTTTGGGGAGGGGCAGATGGAATTTCTAAATATAGAGAGTCCAAGGACGTCTTCACCATCCAATTCCATGATGGAGTCATCACGGTGGAGGTCAGATGAGATGTTTCTAGATATTTATGCCCACATTATTTACTTCCTACCATCTTCTTTCCTGCCATCCTTCAACTGGGAAATAAAAAAACTGAAACACAAATAAGTGGATATAAGAAGTGAGGGATAAAGGAAAGAGACACATGAAATTTATAGGAGGGAAAGAATAAGTGTAATAAAAAGAATTTGGTTCAAGGATCGGGAGTGATGGAGGGTCCAATTCAAATTTCAAAAATTCTTGATATGAACTCAAATTGTAGAAATGGATTGAATATTAAAAAAATTTATTAGACTAAATAATTAATACACACCAAAATAATTTTATTCTTTCAATTTTTTCCAAATCCATCCACCAGACTTATTTTATTTCAAAAAAAACATTTAAAGTGATAAATTAAAAAATAAAACCCTCTCAAAAAAATTATTAAAATTTTCAAGTAAATAAAAAATAAAATTTATTATATTATATTAAACATTTAAATTTATAATGAAAATGATATTTTTAAAATTTGTATACAAAAATAAACATGGTCAAATTAGTCAACCATAACCCAACCTATTGATTAAATGGGTTATAATATCAATAATCACTTTACTTCTTATTTATATATTTAATTAATTATTCAATATATAGACATAATTTAACAAACAATATATATTTGTATTACATAAAATTGTTATTAGAATGGAAATAATTATTAATCAGATTGGATATTCATATATATATATATATGAATGTGTGGTAATTTATAAAGAAATGGAATATTTTATTAAATTATATTATCATATAAACTAAAAATTAAAAAAATCATGTCATTTATTATGTTTTCATGTCAATCACTCTCAAACCTAACCTGAAACATTTTTTAATTTTGACATAGGTTCATGTCATTATTTTCACCTATGATTTGAGAACATATAAAATATATTAACAAATCATCTTAATGTATAAATACATATTTAAATCATTAAAGTTATATTCAAGAATTGTAATTTTAAAGAATAAAAGAATTATTTAAAATATATATACATATTTTAATATTATAAAACATTAAATATAGAATCTAAAAAAATAGATAAGGTATCATACAACCTTTTCTATGAGTAAAAAATATAAAAACAGATAGAATACATAATATATAAGTATATGAAAAAATATCTATATATAGAGAGAGAGATGCACGTCTTAATTTTTTTTTAAAATCAAACACAAAAGAATTAGAAACATTACTAAAAATACACAGAAATCGAATTGCATCATGTTGGAATTTGAAATTTTTTAAAATATTTAAATTATTTTTTTATGTTTTTAAAAAGGGGAAGGATTTTTTGTAATCTCATGTTGAAAAATTGGTTGGAGCGGACATGTATATTTTCCAGAGGACACATTCATTCACTACCAGGTGCAATATAGTTTTCTTATTCAATTGGGTGTGATCTAAATGACATGATTAAATTTGGAAATGACATGTTATTCTATGAAAGGTATCTACCCAATTCCAAGGGTTATGATGCCTTATCTCTGAATGATTCTTTCAGGCCTAATAAATGGATACCCCATTGGATGATAAAATTAATTTCAACTAATCCCAAGCACTCCAATCGTTTCTAAAAATTGAGATTCATCTAAAAATCTTCAACAAGCATCAAAATAATTTTATTGGCTCCCAACAATAAAATCATTTTATTACTCTCTCATTTCAAATAATTCTTCGAGGGATATGTTCATCTTAGTACTAGTGTAGAGTAGTGACCAATCATTGTATCCTAAATAGGATTCACCAGAAACCCATTGAAATACCGATTTAGTGGGGGAGAATCTAATCTTACGGAGATTGACAATGTAATGTGCCTTGATGAGATTGTTCTACTATCATCCAAGTATATCCATAACCATTATCCCCTAATTTCCTTGACAGTCATAAGTGTATATTCCATTTATATGGTTATAGTAATGCTCAAAAATGTGTTAAAGGTGGAGAAATTTGATGGATATAATTTAAAGTGGTAGAAAAAGAGGATGCACTTGCTACTTGCGATGCTCAAAGGGGTGTATGTGCTCTCAACTCTAAAGCCTCCCACGTCTGAATACAGGGCGATTCAAATTTACCACATAAGGAGGAAATGAGAAAATGATGATATCATTGATCAAGGAAACATAATCCATGCATTATATGGTGACTTATTTGACACATATCTATATATTCTAACCACAAAGGAGATATGTGATAATTTGGAACAAAAGTACATCACTAACGGTGTGGTAAGTAAGAAATTACTAATAAAAAAATTATTTCATACAAAATGGTTGATATTAGATTTTTTTCAGAAAAATTATATGAAATAGAACACATCTTACAATACTTTAAGAAAAATAAGATGAACATGGATGATGCCATCATTATTACATCCGTCGACGATAATCTCCCCCTTCATAAGAAGGAATATATTTCCCTCAATGATTTACTTTATTATCTATAAATTTTAGAGGAACCTATAAATTATGAGGATAAAAATGAACCTAATGATGATAAATCCAAGGTCCGAATAGCGAAGGGAGTAGGTCCATTGGGGTCCTTAAAGTGGAAAAAAATCCAAATTATCCTTTAAAGGGAAAGGTGCAATTCAAGAAGAAGAAAGTTGTATGTTTCTCCTATGGCAAGTTGGGACCCTTCAAACTAAACTAGAACCTACGTAATAATAAAGACAAAAACAATGCTTCAAAAGAGAAATTTGTATCCATGATCTTTAAAGTGAATTTTTTCAAGGATAACTCTTCTTGGTGGATTTATTCTGGTCACTAACACATAAATGAGTTTATGAAGCTTCACCCTTTAAAAAAACTACAAAAAAGAATAGATAAATGGGGTACCTTTATCAGTGCTAAAAAAATCACTGATAAAAGGCACATTTAATAGTGCTGAAAAAGAGTTGTTAAAAGTGTCCCTTTATCAGTGCTTTTTTTAGTGCTCATAAAGCTGCCCCCTTTATCAGTGCTTTTTTTTACATTATTAAACATACCCCCTATATTAGCACTTTTTTAGAAATGTTGATATAGAACCCCCCCCCCCTGTCACCACTTTTTTACTAGCACTGATAAAGGGTATATTTAAAAAAATCATTAATATATAAATATATTAATATTGATATAAATATAATATACATATTTTGAATATGTTTTAGATAATACTAAATAAGTAGTAACACTTAATATGTTATATATTTAGTGAAAATGGATCATAAAATAATTTTAGAAAATATTTTTTACTTAATAATTTTCTAATTATTATCGAGTAATAGTCATTTAGCATCAATTTAAAGATAAAAAAGTCAAAAAATTAATAAAAGATCTAAAATAAGTTTAAAACGTAACTCGAACTTCAAAAAAATATTCATTTTATTTAAATAAAAATATATGAATATTTATATACCTATATAACATGTGTGTGTGTGTGTACTTGTGTGTGTCTGTATTAACAAACTTATATATATTATCTACAAATTCTAATATATGTATATAAATATTAATATATAATATATTTTAATATATATAAATATGTATAATTATATTCATAGATACACATATATAATATATATATTTACATATATATCTATGTGTGTGTGTGTTGTATATATGTATTTATTTATTTATTTATTTATTTATTTATAAACACACAAAAAAATATTTTATAAATGTATTTAAAACTAACCATATTAATATATATATTAATATAACTATATATATTAATATAAATATATATTAATATACAAATAAATATAACTATATATATATCATAATACAGAGAACAAAAAAAGATGGATGAGTGGTAAAGGTGCATGCGGGAGAGGTCACGGGTTCGAATCCTAGTGGATGCATGGGTGCATAGGTGGGTGAATGGGGATACTAGGGATGTTAAAGGGGGGTGTGGGTCCTAGCATTATTAAAGTTGGGGGTTCACCTTGTGATGCCAAAGAAATTTCTAGCACCCATAAAAAATCTCTTTACAAGAGAATAGAATCAATCAAAGATAGTACATCACTCTACATGGGGAACTCTAAAGGAATAAATGTACAAGGGAAGGGAGTGTTTGATCTTGAGTCTACCTCAGGGAAGATCCTCATTTAAATGTTATCTTACAAGTCCTCAAATGTCATAGGAACATATTCTTGGGAGTTTGTTAAACAAGTATGGATTAAAGATTTTATTTGAGGTAGATAACTTTTATCTTTCCAAAGGTGAGATTTTTTTAGAAAAGGGTCACTTGCATGATGGATTATTAAAATTAAATATAAATATTTTCTCTAGTTGGTTACTGGAGTATTTTTATTAATGGTATAATTAGGTCACATAAATGTTAATATAATACATGACATGTCATGAATCAAATTATTACCTAATATGGGAAAAATTATATTAAATTCTTATCATTCATGCCACTAGGGCATGGTCGTTCATTGACCCCATTCGGATTAGGATGAATGACCCCACCTCCAAAAATGACACCTTTAGCTTATACTTCACCTCGAATTATTGTCTACAATGTCAAAACTACAACTCCCAAGAGATCCTTATGGTATGTTACAACATTAGGTATTATAGGTTGTGCATCATATCCCAGCAGAGTTTTTTTATATGTTTTCTGGAAAAAAAATTAACGGCATAGGTTAATTTTTTTTAAACAAATACGCTACATAGGTGGCATCACTGATGCCACCTTTTCTCCCTTTTGCCGCCTTTAACCCGGATTGATGACATGGCAATGGTGGCATCGGTGATGTTGTCTTTGCCTCAAATCCCTATAAAAGGGAAGCCCCCCCCCCTTCTCCTCACTCAATTCTTGCCTTCATATCTCCTAAATTCTCTCTGTCTCTCTCTAAAAAATTCATTTTCTCTACGGGTTTTTGGGAAGCATCATTTTGAGGTATTTTTATTTATTAAATTTAATGTTTTTTATTTATTTAATGTTTTTTATTTATTTAATTGAATTATTTTTAGTTTTAAATATTTCATTTTTTAATTATTTTAGGTAGTTCTTAATATTTTGTTTATTATGTTGTGCAATTAGTTATATATAGTTTGAAATAATTATTTTTAGTAGTATAGATTAAGTATAGATTAATTATAGATTAATATAGGACTAACTTAGGATTAAGTATTGTGAAATTTTGGTAGCATAAAGATTATGTGGTTATATAAGAAATAAAATCTCTATCTGGATACAAACAAGTGGATGTGTCTCTGGAACAGATGTACCTAGGATTGAAAACTCCGACAAGGAGTTTCAGGCTAGACCCGGGGTATCCAAGAACACGAAAACGGGCCTTGGTGCACTCCTAGTTTGACACTCCTAAGATATATGCTTAAGATGATTTACATTTTCTTTATAAACTACAAAAATATCTAAGAAAAAATAAATTAAATTAGTATATTTATCAATGATAAATTGATAATTATGATGTTATAGAATGAAATAAGGACAAAAGCATTAACAACTAAAAGTTATTATTAGTAATTAAATTTGTTTAAGTAGTTTAACTAGTTATATATAGTTTATAAATAATACTTATTATTAGTAATGACTAATTATAGACTAATTAATTATAACTTAGGATTAAAAATGAATACATATGATTAGTTAATTATAAATAACTAATGAATACAATATGATTAAGTATTAATGAATAAATAATTAAAGAATAACTTAATATTGATTAACTAGTGATTAAAGAATGAGTGATTAGTTTAAAAAGTTATTATTAGTAATTAAAGATGTTATGATTTAAGTAGTTTAGTTAGTTATATATAGTTTATAAATAATACTTATTATCAGTAATAATTAATTATAGATTAATTAATGATAACTTAGGATTAAAAATGAATACATATGATTAGTTAATTATAATTAACTATTAATATTTGTTACAGTGTAATAATTATGATGAAAGAAACATTTTTGATGTAGTGAGTCATGTTTGCATATGTGTATTGCTATGGGGAGGTTATTCAAACTGAGAAAGGAGCTTCTTACAGTAAACAACCAATAACGGTGGTTAGTAAAGTTGGTTGTGTAACCATAAGTGACCTTCAAGAGAGAATTCATGGTTCCTTAAATCTTAGACCCAATCAAGAGATCAAGTCTATGAGTTATAGATATCTGCAATTCCTGACAACACTGTGGAATCTAGCTTGTCTATTGGTTGCTGATGCGTAGTGGTTCCAAGCAATTAATTTATTTTCTCAACAGTCAGATGGTACCATGATGGAGTTAAACATTGATGTTTCTACTGTACAACAACAATGTCTAGTTGTACGAAGACATAGAATTACAAGAGTGGTTGAAGACAGTCCACCCCATGAAATTGAGCCTATTCCAAATGATGTAACAGAAGAGGACAACCTAGATGATCTCCCGGATATACATGTCAATCCGACTTTTGATGAGGAGTTTCGTAATGACGGATTAGATGGTTACAATAGTGCTGAGGGGGAGGGATCAGCTAAAGTTAGGAAGGAGGTTTCGAGAAATGCATTAGTTTTACATCAACCTAGACCTACAATAAATCATCCACAAATATTTTAATCTTGGTCAAAAAAATGACACGTGTGCCTGAATTCGACAATAATGTTCTCACACCAGCAACTGAGTTCCCTGGAGTTGTACTAGATAGGTTTAGTGAGCTGGACAAAACCTTATATATTGGAATAAATTTTCTAAGTAAAGATGCATTAAAAATAATGTTAAAGAGATCTCATATTGAGAGGCACTGCATCTATATAGTTCATGAATCATTCCATATTTAATATGTCATATGGTGTGAGAAGTATGGGGATGATTATAGATTTTTCTTGAGGGAGATTCCAGACATTACATTTAGAGGTTGGAGAATCTAGAGGATTAAGGTGGCTCATACTTGCATTCAGCTAAGTCTCACACAATATCCTACCTCATTGGATACATAATTTGTTTCATATATTGTTTTTGAGATGATTAGGACATGTCAAGATGTTTCAATAGCCCTTGTTTAAGAGAGGATTCAACAGAAGACAAAACAGAAGGCAATTGTGAAGGTCTATGGTGATTGGAATGACTCATATCAGGTGTTGCCATAATTTATACCCATACTAAGGCATCATAACCAAGTTGTCTTCCATCTGGATAAAAACGAACATGTGTCTCATGATAACTGACTTGATCCATCTTGTGTTCAATTTGATCGATTGTTCTGGGCATTCCTTCCATGTATATCTGCATTTCATTTCAGCAAACAGTTTATTCATATTGATGGAAAATTTCTATATGGAAAATACAAGGGCGTATTGTTTATTGCGGAAACCCAAGATAGAAAATGTTCACCTCTTCCACTTGCCTTTTACATTGTAGAGAAAGAAAACTATGAATCATGGAGTTGGTTTTTGGCATGTATCAGCAACCATTTCACCAACATTCGGGGAGTTCGTTTGATATCTGATCACCATCGGGAAATTAATGAGGCAATCAATGAGGATCCTGATACATGAAAATGCACATCATCAGTTCTTCATTAGACACATTTCTAACAATGTGCATAAAAAAATTCCACAACAAACTGATGAAGAAGGAAATCACTAGGCTTGGTGCGCATTATATTCGTTATTTTTTACTATTTCAATATAAAGATAAAATCAATTTATGTGAAATATCATCTATTCTGTGTAGCATATGAGTCGGACCAATAGAGGTTTGAAGAAAGTTTTGAACAAATCCTTCAGGCTAATCCAAAAGTTTATGATTATATGATACAGATTCCAAAAGAGAAATGGACATTGGCATATGATGGGGGGAATAAGTACTGACACATGATGACAAATATTGTGGAGTGCATCGATGGTGTCTTCAAAGGGCTTCACAATCTACCTATAACCACCCTAGTTCAGGAGACATTATATCGATGCGTGAAGTACTTTGTTGATAGACAAAAACTAGCATCAGACGGAATACAACAGGGGCTAAGATACGAAAGACACTTTCAACGAGAGATTAAAAAGAGTATTGAAGAAGCTTTCGGTTATCACATTTGCCTTTTTTGATGAGAAGACTCCCAATTTGAACTTCAAGAGTCTTCAGACCCCATCACAAATCGTATTGGTGAAAAAATTGTGGTATTACTGGAAACAAGGCAGTTTCAATTTGGAAACTTTCAGGCCTTATGGTTTCCATGCAAACACACCATCGCAGCATGTGCCTCTGTGAACATATCATGAGAAGCATATGTTGATCCAGTGTACCAGATGGATGCCATTTCTAACTGTTATGATGCACTATGGACACCAATTGGGGAGTATCCTTATTTCCCAATGCTCAAAGGCCAGCCGATAGTGATACTTGACATGAACCGGTTATGTCCTCATGGGAGACTGAAGGCCAGTATGATGCGTAATGAGATGGACTGGACTCAAGAACAAGGGCATAGTTTTCAATGCAAGATATGTCATAAAGAAGTTCATAACCAGAAATGATTCCCTAACGTTGTTGGATCAAGTTCACAGTCTCATCCAGAATGATGTATTGTCTTCATTGTGACATTCTCATATTGTAAATTAAATGTTGTTATCTCTTCTTTTTTTCTTAGTTTTCTAAACCCCAAAACCCAAAATCATAACACATAACCTAGAAATATGTTTCCTAAACCTTAATATCAAAATTCAAAACCCTAAACTCTCAAACCTAAACCCCAACCCAAAAACATCTTCTCTTTGCCATGGTTTTTCATTAAATTAAGTCTAATATTTTAATAAACTATTCTATAACAAAATAATAGTATCATAATGATTAGAATAAGTTATTCAATACAGATAATTAGATAAATTTTTAAAACATCATTATTAATTTACATGGTTTATCTTAATTTAATCCATAATTATTTAATCATAAAGCTCCTACAAAATATGTATAACCAAATTCAAGACCCAATAATTTAGATAATAAAATTTATTTCATAAAAAAATTCTTGATTTCAAGAAATAACTTCCTCCTTATTCCTTAAATAAAATCTTAGATAATAGAATTTATTTCATAAATCCAAAAGCAAAACACTTAACCCATATTGTAAAGTAAATGTTTTTATCTCTTCTTTTTTTTCTCGATTTTCTAAACCCCAAAACCCAAAATCATAACACTTAATATAGAAACATGTTTCCTAAACCTTAATATCAAAATTTGAAACTCTAAACCCTCAATCCTAAACCCCAACCCAAAAACATCTTCTC
The DNA here is from genome assembly GCA_963277665.1 of Viscum album. NCBI lineage: Eukaryota > Viridiplantae > Streptophyta > Magnoliopsida > Santalales > Viscaceae > Viscum > Viscum album. The sequence continues at coordinate 2,074,926,091 of OY728143.1, read as the reverse complement.
TTTTCCATGGTTTTTGGTTAAATTATGTGTGATAATTTAATAAACTATTCTATAACAAAATAATAGTATCATAATGATTAGTATAAGTTTTTCAATATAGATAATTAGATAAATTACTAAAACATCATTAGTAATTGACATGGTTAATATTAATCCAATCCATAATTAGTTAATCAGAAAGCTCCTCCAAAATATTTCTACCCAAATTAAAGAACTAATAATTTGGATAACAAAATTTATTTCATAAAAACATTATTGTTTTTAAGAAATAACTTTCTCCTTATTCATTAAATAAAATCTTAGATAATAGAATTTATTTCATAAATCCAAAAGCAAAACACTTAACCCATATTGTAAAGTAAATGTTGTTATCTCTTCTTTTTTTATTAGTTTTCTAAACCCCAAAACCCAAAAGCATAACACTTAACCCAGAAACATGTTTCCTAAACCTTCATATCAAAATTCAAAACCCTAAACCCTCAATCCTAAACCCTAACCCAAAAAACATCCTCCCTTTGCCATGGTTTTTGGTTAAATTATGTGTGACATTTTAATAAACTATTCTATAATGAAATAATAGTATCATAATGATTAGTATAAGTTATTCAATATAGATAACTTGATAAATTCCTAAAACATAATTAGTAATTGACATGGTTTACCTTAATACAATCCATAATTAGTTAATCATAATGCTCCTCCAAAATATGTCTAACCAAATTCAAGACCCAATAATTTAGATAATATAATTTATTTCATAAAATTAATCTTTCTTTTACAAAATAAATTTCTCCTTATTCATTAAATAAAATCTTAGATAACCGAATTTATTTTATAAATCCAAAAGAAAAACACTTAACCCATATTGTAAAGTAAATTTTTTTATCTCTTCTTTTTTCCTTGGTTTTCTAAACCTCAAAACCCAAAATTATAACACTTAACCCAGAAACATGTTTCCAAAACCTTAATATCAAAATTTGAAACCCTAAACCCTAAATCCTAAACCCCAACCCAAAAACAACTTCCCTTTTTCATGGTTTTTGGTTAAATTATGTGTGATATTTTAATAAACTATTCTATAACGAAATAATAGTATCATAATGATTATCATAAGTTATTAAAAACAAATAATTAGATAAATTCATAAAACACCATTAGTAATTGACGTGGTTTATCTTAATCCAATCCATAATTAGTTAATCATAAAGCTCCTCCAAAATATGTCTAACCAAATTCAAGACCCAATAATTTAGATAATATAATTTATTTCATAAAAACATTCTTGATTTCAAGAAATAACTTTATCCTTATTCCTTAAATAAAATCTTAGATAACAGAATGTATTTCATAAATCCAAAAGTAGAACACTTAAGCCATATTGTAAAGTAAATGTTGTTATCTCTTCTTTTTTTCTCAGTTTTCTAAACCCCAAAACCCAAAAGCATAACATTTAACCCAGAAACATGTTTCCTAAACCTTAATATCAAAATTCAAAACCCTAAACCCTCAATCCTAAACCCCAACCCAAAAATATCTTCCCTTTTCTAGGTTTTTTGGTTAAATTATGTGTGATATTTTAATAAACTATTCTATAACTAAATAATAGTATCATAATGATTAGAATAAGTTATTCAATACAGGTAATTAGATAAATTCTTAAAACATAATTAGTAATTGACATGGTTTATATTAATCCAATCCATAATTAGTTAATCATAAATCTCCTTCAAAATATGTCTAACCAAATTCAAGACCTAATAATTTCGATAATAGAATTTATTCCATAAAAACATTCTTGATTTCAAGAAATAACTTTCTTCTTATTCCTTAAATAAAATCTTAGATAACAGAATTTATTTCATAAATCCAAAAGTAGAACACTTAACCCATATTATAATGTAAATGTTATTATCTCTTCTTTTTTTCTTGGTTTTCTAAACCCCAAAACCCCAAAACCCAAAATCATAAAACTTAACCCAGAAACATGTTTCTTGAACCTTAATATCAAAATTCAAAACCCCAAACCCTCAATCCTAAACCCCAACCCAAAAAAAATCTTCCCTTTAGCGTGGTTTTTGGTTAAATTATGTGTGATATGTTAATAAACTATTCTATAAAGAAATGATAGTATATTTTTTAAAGGCCATTTTCTTGTCAATGACCAAGACAAAATTTATTAAAAGCAAGCACGGAAATTACAAGAGTCTGAAAGATGAAATTTTATTACAATGTTTTTCATAAAGAGGGAGAAGGTCAACCAACAACTCATCATTCCACGTAATGGACTATTTGATTCCCTTGTTAGAAAGACCATCTTCCACCATATTATCTTTGCGGTAGGCATGGGTGGCAATGTATCTAAGCTCCATAAGCAAGTTAAGGCAGTTCTTCCAACTCATAGTAAGAGACCAGGAAAGATGAACCACCCCATTCCAAATTGCTTGAACAATGGTGGTGGAGTTTTTTTCAATCCAGATGTTGTTCCAGCCTTTTTTTTTACAAAATTAATGGCATGGATAAGAGCCAACATCTCAGCTTCAAGAGAGGAGGTGACACCACAGCTGTCATAGAAACATCCATGGCAATGTCCTTGAAAGTCTTTGAAGATCGCTCTGCAACCCACAGGTCTCGGATTTCCTTTGGAAGCCCCATCCACATTGATCTTGATCCATCCAAGAAGCGGGGCTTGCCATAACACCTCAAGAAAGCATTTCGGCTGAGGGAAGATTCCATCAATCCTAAGGCATCACAGGATCATAAAGTCACCAACTGGGTTGTCACAATTAGCTTTCTAGATCGTGGCGGCATCTCTAATGGAAATCAGAATTCTCGTTCGACCTGTAATGAGATTGGGTGAGTAATTATTATGAATAATAGCATTTCTAATCATACCAAATAACGTGTAGGAGCTCCACAATAGAATATAGGAATAGGTTCTTGACTTTCTGCGAGTACTCAATCTCTAAAATATGTCTAACCAAATTCAAGAACCAATAATTTAGATAATAGAATTTATTTCATAAAAACATTCTTTCTTTCAAGAAATAACTTTCTTCTTATTCCTTAAATAAAATCTTAGATAACAGAATTTATTTCATAAATCCAAAAGCAGAACATTTAACCCATATTGTAAAGTAAATGTTGTTATCTCTTTTTTTTCTCGATTTTCTAAACCCCAAAACCCAAAATCATAACACTTAACCCAGAAACATGTTTCCTAAACCTTAATATCAAAATTCAAAACCCTAAACCCTCAATCCAAAACCCCAACACAAAAACGTATTCCCTTTTCCATGGATTTTGGTTAAATTATATGTGATGTTTTAATAAACTATTCCATAACGAAATAATAGTATCATAATTATTATCATAAGTTATTCAATAAAGATAATTAGATAAATTCCTAAAACATCATTAATAATTGACATAGTTTATCTTAATTCAATCCATAATTAGTTAATCATAAAGCTCTTTTAAAATATGTCTAACCAAATTCAAGACCCAATAATTTAGATAATAGAATTTATTTCATAAAAACATTCTTTCTTTCAAGAAATAACATTCTCTTTATTCCTTAAATAAAATCTTATATAACATAATTTATTTCATTAATCCAAAAGTAGAACACTTAACCCATATTGTAAAGTAAATGTTGTTATCTCTTTTTTTTTCTTGGTTTTCTAAGCCCCAAAACCCAAAAGCATTACACTTAACCCAGAAACATGTTTCCTAAACCTTAATATCAAAATTCGAAACCCTAAACCCTCAATCCTAAACCCCAACCCAAAAATCGTAAGCCTAAACCCTAAAACCTTACAAAAAATCCAAAAACCTATATATATTCCCTTAAAGAACGTATCAATTAATAAAATTCTTACAAATATATTTTCATTAATAAAATTATTTCACAACATAATTTTTTCCATCTATTTTTTTCTCTTTTTTCCTCTTGTTATCTTTATTCCATTTAGAACCAAAAGAAATGGAGAATTATATTTCTTTTGGCAAAAATAACTTCATAAAACAATTTGAATAAACATGACATGTCTTCCATTCTACAATTCATAACATTATGCTAACCATAATGTTATATTTACATTTTACACTTACGACTCATTTCATTTGTTTATATGCAGATGGATGATACTATACTACTCACTCAGCAGCCTACCCATATTTTACAGGTTGTGTTAGAGGGTCATCTAGATCGATTGATCAAGGTGAGTTGAGTGAAACATTTTCATCACAGGGAGCCTCTACATGCCATTAGATCATACTTGCCCCATGTTGGCTTTTATGGCCTTGTTGTATCAAATTTCACATTTGTAGATCATTACCTACTTGCTGCCCTCATTTAGAGGTGAAGACCAAAGACACACACATTCCACCTGCCATAGGGAGAGATGAACATTACCCTTGAGGATGTGGCAGTGCTTCTCAGTCTTCCTATACAGGGGAGACCTGTTATTGGACTCACTCGTACAGCTTGACCTGACCTTGCTCAGCACTTGTTAGGAATTGATATTTTGTTAGAATGTAAGGCTACTGATGGAGCATCCCTATTTATGCCTTGGTTGGAGTCGCAGATTCCACATTTACAGGATGATGATGATGAGAATATTGTCATTCATTACACCTGTGCATATATATTATGGATCATTGGTAGGACCATGTGAATTTATCACCCAGGGATACACGTGCACATGATGTATCTACCCCTACTAGAGGACTTTGATCGGGCTGGGAGGTACAGCTGGGAATCAACCTGCTTGGCATGCATGTAAAGAAAATTATGCAGGCTATCCTATAGGGACCGCACAGGTCTCGGGGGATGCGTCATCCTTATTCAGATGTGGGCATGGAAGCGTATCCCAGCATTCCGCCCTGACCTTACTGGTTCGTTGGTCGAGATGGAGGTGTTTCATGACGCTCCACATGGATGCTAGTATAATCAGTCATTTCTATTGGTTTCTAATTCTACTATGAGTTATTGACTGTAATTTCTCATTATTTGTCACTATCATTGATGTATTTTATAGGTGGTATCAGCGACATAATTTTGACGTGGTTTCGAGATAGTATTTGGGAATATATCGGCTACAGTTGGACTATATCTTACCTAATCAGGTATATATATACAATGTATCACTGTCTAACATATTTAATAATAGCATCAATTTTGGTTTTTAGTTAGGTGCTTTTTTGACAAAATCACTTGTCATTTCATATTTCATGGCTTCTATACTGAAGTATTACGGACTAGTTGCCAGCATACTACACTTTTGGGATTGAGGATGATATGGTTGTAGTGCCCCTCATTCACTTTCATATTATTGAGTGGCAGCAGTCTGACGGATTCATGCACCAGTTTTTCCGTACTCAGACGATTTCATTACAATCGAGACAGACAGACCGGCTTCATGGGATGAAGCTGAAAGGGAGGCAGGATGATGACTGGTCCCGAGTACATGCTAGCTTTATCAACTACTGGCACAGATGTACAGAGTTTTGTTTTCAGGGTGTTCCTACGAATTGATTCTCTCTTTTGGAGCGGGTTGAGTATGCGCCATGGTATAGACTGAAGTCTATACTATATCTTACCCAACCCACCATATAGATGCAAAGGATGGTAAGTTAATAAATTTCCATTAGTTTGTTTATTGAACTATTTTCTAATTTAATTTGAATATATCTATAGGGAAGTCACATAGATCATCTTGTTCGCATGAGTGATGAAGAGGAGGAGGGGGTCTTTAGCTGGGTAGTCGTCTATGCTACAGCGCTGGAGGTGAGAGCATCTTTTTGTGCGCTTTCCGAGAGCATCTTTGCGCGTCCGTATCGGAGAGAGGAGGTTCTTTCCCCATAGGAACATCCTGCAGCTACTAATGGTGTTGAGGAGCCACGACCACGACAATGTAGATAGTGTCGTGCTTCACATGAGGCCTCACTTATTCCACAGGCAGAGGTCATCCCTATAGTATTCCAGGATCAGCCGATTCTGGATGTGCCTCAGGTGGCAGGGGCTCCGTCTTTCCTGACAGGATATCCGCAGTTCTCTCCATCTTGGGTTCTAGATCCATCGCATCCTTGTTATCCATTGTAGTCTTGGATTCCAGATCTATCACCTTCTTGGGGTATAGCTCCATCACAAGCTTGGTTCCCCACTGCGATGGAGGCAAGTCTTTCTACCACCCTAATGGGAGAAGGATCCAAAGGGCAGTACGAGATGCAGTTGATAGCTCCTCCCAGTGACACATAGAAGGATGATGCACTAGTCGACGTTCCAATGCCTAAAGATCATCCTTATCTAGGTCATCAGACTCCACTGCGCACTCGACGCGGACGACCTATTCGTAGACCACCATATGAGATGAAATCTCCTAACCACAGACATAGACATTGATTGTACAGTTTTTTTTACATGTTTTATGTCTACTAAAATCAAAATACTATTATTACTATTATCTATTCTAATATTTTTATCTAGTATTTCAGTTTTCAATTATATTTTAGGCACAATTTATATTTGACAGCTTTTAAAGTCGACTACTTGAAACATAGAAATAATTAGTAAATTTCAAGTAAATAACATTAAGAGATTAAAAAGTCTATAGTATAAAAACAATGTAAATAAAATTTAAAAGATGGAATAATAATATAAAATTTTGTTGAAAATAAAGAGTTTCATAAATAAAATAAATAAATTATAATGAAAGGAATGTAAGAAATGTAACTCAGAAGTGAGTGAAAAGAATGAATATCGAGGAGGATCCTAAGCCACCTACTTGACTTTGAAACCCTATAAAATATAAACTATAAGACCTATGTAAATAAAAACTAAAAAATCAACTACTAGTTATATGTTTAATCAATGTTTAAAATTTCATTCATATATGTCTTATAGTTTATATTATATAGGCTAGCAAAGTCACGTACTTGAAACATTTTTAAGTTTCAAGTAAGTGGATTAGAAAGATTATAAATAATTTTTCACCAATATTTTTTAAAAATTATTTTTATTTTGGACTAATTGTTGTATGTTTAAGAAATTTTTAAATTTTCATTCATATCTGTTATATAGTTTATATTATATAGGCCAGCAAAGTCACGTACTTGAAATATTTTTAAGTTTCAAGTAGGTGGATTAGAAAGCTTATAAATAATTTTTCACCAAGATTTTTTAAGAAATTGTTTTTATTTTGGACTATTATTTATATGTTTAATCAATGTTTAAAATTTCATTCATATCGGTCTTATAGTTTATATTATATAGGCCAGAAAATTCACGTACTCGAAACATTTTTAAGTTTTAAGTAGGTGGATTAGAAAGCTTATGAATAATTTTCCACCAAGATTTTTTAAGAAATTATTTTTATTTTGGACTACTTGTTATATGTTTAAGTAATTTTTAAAATTTCATTCATATCTGTCTTATATTTTATATTATATAGGTCAGCAAATTCACGTACTTGAAACATTTTTATGTTTCAAGTAGGTGAATTAGAAAGCTTATAAATAATTTTTCACCCACATTTTTTAAGAATTTATTTTTATTTTGGACTACTTGTTATATGTTTAATAAATTTTTAAAATTTCATTCATATCTATCTTACAGTATATATTGTATAGTCTAGCAAAGTCATGTACTTGAATAAAAGATAAATTATGTTGAAACATTAAGTTATATATATATATATATATATATATAATGATACGAACATAATAATAAAACATTAAAATTTTAAATATATAAAAAACATAATTAAAATAGAAAAAAAATTAGTTTCTTAGGGAAAAGGTGGTACCTGTGATACCACCTTGATGCATTATTTTAAAAAAAATAACCTAGGTCGTTTTAAAAAATAATCAAAAAGAGTATAAAAACTCTATCCCAGCAAGTTGTCGCCCAAGTGAATGGTAGTGAGATTGTCATGCTCTTCCCTAGTTTTAGGGCCTTTGATGAGTTCTACTAGGATTAGGAGGGTAATTTGGCCATGTCCTTCCGCAAAGAGTTCAAAAGAAAAGACAGCACCGACATAGAGATAGTTGAAGCTTAACATGGGTCGAAGAACAACGATTGAGGTGGAGAGTGTGGTAGCAGATGAGGATTTTAGAGTGGTGGGAGAGGGAATTATAGGAGGGGTGGATGTGAGGGATAAATAAGGATAGTCCAAGGAGGTCTTAAACATTGGTTTCCATGAATCTGTTGTTATGGAAGAGGTCGTATAAGATGTTTATGGATATTTCCACCCGCTTTCCTCAGAAAGAAAAAACAGAAACCCAAAAAAAGTGGCTGGAGGAGGAGAGGAAAACCAAGAATCTTATTAGTGGGAAGGATGAAGGGAAAGAAAGGGAAATTAGGTCTAGGATATGGAGTGATAAGGGTCCAATTATAATTTCAAATTTTCATATATGAATTCAAATTGTAGATATAGATTCGTTAAAAAATATATTTTTTAGAGTAATAAATTAACATGTGCCTAAATAAATTTATTCTTTCAAAATTTTCCAAATCCATCCACTAGACTTATTTTTTAACAAAAATCACATTTAAATTGATAAATTAATGAATAAAAACCTCTCAACACAAAACTATAAAAATTTTCATTTAAATAAAAAATAAGTTATTTTATTTTATAAAAATATTATTTTTATTATGAAATTTTTAAAACAAAATTGCATAACTCGGTCTATTTAATAAATGAGTTATTGTATCGATAATTAGTTTACTTCTTACATACATATTTAACTAATTGTTCAATATATACACATAATTTAACAAACATTATCAATTTGTATTACATGAAATGTTTCTGAGAATGAAAAAATTATTAATCACATAAGATATTCATATATATATATATATATATTTGTGTGTGTGTGCTCGCGTTCGTGCATTTTTTTGTTTGTTAATTTATCTAAAAAATAATATTTAATTAAATTATATATATATTTAAAAAATTAAAAAAATCATGCCATTTTTTATACTTTCATGTAAATCACTCTCAACCCTTACTCAACTGATTTATTAATTGTGTCATGGGTTCATGTCTTGATTTTCACCTCTGCGTGAGTTAAGCGCATATAAAATATATTAGAAAAGCAACATAATGTATATAAAAATATTTAAATGATTAAAATAATGTTCCAAAATTATAATTTTAAAGAATGAAATCAATATTTAGTAAATTTATATCATTTTACATTATAAAACATTGAATAAAGAATTAAAAAAATAGACAAGATGTCACAAAACATTTGATATGACTATAAAATATAGATACATAATATCTAGATATATATATATATATATACATATATTAATTTTTTAAAAATATGAAAACATAGAATGATTAGAAACACTACCACAAAAACATAGAAATCAAACGTCTTAAATTTCTAAAAAAATAAAATATGAAATATCTAGAAATACTAGCACAAAAAAAATTGAACCTCAACCTTTCTTAGAGAATGGTCTGGCCTAGTTGGAAGGTTTGAAGCTCCAATCTTTGAGTTCATGGGTTCAACTCACATTGTTTGTGTTTTAGCATCATAATTTCACTACCACTAATTTATTCTCTTGATAGGGGTAGTATAGTATGGATAGTTTTACCAAGTTTTTCTCTACAAGATGCATCTAAGACCCAGAGTCTTGTTACTTACTTCGATGGGGGGAAGACCTCTACCAAAAACAGTATGGATTATACATGGACTGAGTTAGGGTTCCAGTGATATATATATATATATATCAACCTTTATAATTTGATATTCAAATACCAATCAAATTAACCATCATATAATCACACAAGATTGGTATTAAATCTAATTTGACGAAAAAAGATCAATTTTAAATTTTGATATCCTTTTAAATAGAAAATGAATAAAACATTAAGAGATCAATTTTTGAAACTTGAATGTACTTATCAATATAAAGGAACAAAAATATTTTAAAAAATGGTTCTCCTAATTAAATAAATTTAAATAGAATTTTCAAAGTCAGTGAATTGATAAACCTTATGCTTTTCAATGTAAATGTCATAAGATAGTTATACCTAACTCCCCCTTAATAATATTAAAACATTATTCAGTAAGTGGTTTTAATAGTTTGAAATTAAAAAGATTTATTCATCTAATAAAAAATTAATTTAAAAGTAATTCGGATAATAGTCAGTGTCTTGAGCTCCCTTCATCCATGTACAATGTAGTTCATCGATAATTACTCAAGAGTCATTTTTTTCAATAAAATAATGATGAAGCCATATATTTTGGTACCCAGAATTTGGGTCCACAAATGTTTGATTATAAAGACTTTGGAACCCACATTTTATTATAATATGAATTTCCTTGAGAAATTTGAGATTTTTTGGAAAAAAATATCTGAATTGAGGTGAATAGATTTGGGCCTACCATATGATCACACTCATAAATCAATTTCCCAACTTTTCTACAATAATAACAAAATTTATATTGGGAGTTACCTCTTACAAAAGTAGTCTTTTTTATATTTCTTGTGGATCTTTCTTGATTAGAGTAACCAAAATCTTAAGTACATTTCCCATGCCTTTAATAATCCAAAATTTAAATTTAAATTCTTCTCACCTTGGGTAAACTTGGAAAGATATTCCTTAATATATTTAATTGAATTTTCCAATTATTCAACATCGGGTTGGTCTTTTAAATAAACCCTTTTACTTTTAACTTTATTTAATTCATTTTTCAAGCTTTATTTTTCCTCCAATAACAAATTGAATCTTTTTTCTTGATTTACAAAATTTTTTGAAAGAAAATCCTTGGACATTACGTTTTCCTCCATTAGTTTCTCATTTTATTTGGTAAGTTTATCTTTTTCAAAATAACATGATTGTATTTATTTTTAAGATCTTTTAATTTTATGATAAGTTCAAAAAAATTCTTTTGTAATTGATCTCTAGAATACTTTTGATCCTCAGAATTTAAATATATAGAAGAACAAGAGGAATTATAAGAAGTAAAAGAGGAAGTAAGAGAGTGTACCTGATCATGGTCCATGATGCGTTTGGATCTTACATCACTTGAGGTGGTTGGTGAGATGGAGTCATCGTGTCCGCCTGGACGTCCCGGTGTCTGCTTTTGAGGAGGTGAAGGCACGCTTGAAATGGATGTTGGTAGCCCGTTTCGGGGCAGCGAAGCCGCTACCTAGCGCTGGGTTGCCTCTTGGGGGCTTCGTCAATCGCTGTAGATTTTGGTTCTTCACAGGAACTCCTTTTGCATCATGCTGGCTTCGGAGGCTGATTTTGTTCATGCGTGGTGTAAGGCCCCTTGCTCCATGGGGCGTTGGAGCTTCAGCTTATCCAAGTGGTCCTTGGAGGTTCATAAAGGTAATGAAAGCACGGTGGCGGCTGTCTGGATTTGTCTCCCTGGTTTGTCGTTACCCTTCCAGAACGAAGGCTTCCTAAAAGTGATAGGGGACTCTCTTGGGGGTTTTCTCTACTCAGACGACAATACCAGAAGTGCCTCGGCCACCTTGGAATCCCGGATGTGTATGGCTTCCCGGTCCTCAATCCCGCTGTCCTTGGCACCCTCAAACCCAGTCCTCTCTGGTAGTTCTTCTGGGGAATATGAGTGGGCTCTCGTGGAGGTTCCTCAATCTATGGTTCTGTCTTCTGGTGGGCTTCCCCCTTCTTCTAAATTGGGCTCCACCTAGGTACCCTCTGCAGGCTCCCCTCCCATGAATTTTTGTGACAGAAAGATAGGGTCTCCTTTCTTCTCTGGAAACCACAGCAATCAGAAGTTTGGTTATCCGGACGGCTCTTCAACCCCAACAATGGCTATGGTGGTTGGGGTGTGCACTAGGTCCAAATATAGGGATCATAAGGTGAGGTTATCCTCCCACTTCGAGAAGGCTACATGTTCTCAAGACTCTCTCTTACCAATGATTCTATTGATCATATGGAATGCTTGGGACATTGGTGCTCGGGTTAAGTCATATTTCCTTGCTTCAGAGATCTCCAATCATAAGGCTATAGTTGTTGGCGTTCTTGAACATAAGAAGCACCCCAATAGGATCCAGGAGTGCTCTAAAAAGCTTTAACTGCATGGATACATGCATGCTGACCCAATTAACCTATTTATATGGATTTTTTGGCACAGTCGCTACAATGTGGACATGGTCCAAGATGGAAACCCGTTTATTACAGTCAAGGTCAGGAAGGGGAATATTTCCTTCTTAGTTTCCTTCATTCATGGAAGTTGTGACCACCGACAAAGAGAGCTTCTTTGGAAAGATCTCAAAGGGTTTGATCCTAATTCTGATCCCCAGATAGTATAAAGTGATTTCAATGTCGTTGCAGATACGAAGGAGAGGAAGGGCAGGGGGCCCATTCCCCATGAAATCAAGCTTAAAGTTCATCTAATTCACGGTAGCTAAATGGATCTCTGACCTTGGCTTTGTAGGTGATCGGTTTACTTGGTGAAACAACCAATGGGGGAACCATCGCTCATGGAGCCGCTTGGACCGTTTCCTAGCCAACATGAATGCCATTTCTTCTCTCTCTAACATAAAATTTACTCACCTGGTATGTGGTATTTTAGATCACTCCCCCCTTTTGGTTTCATTGTCCTCTGTGTAAAAGCGGCATGAACGGTTCAGATATAGCCAATCACGAGCCAGCTTACCAGGCTATCAAGACCTGGTTAAAGGCACTTGGTACGAGCCTTCTTAGGGAAGCAAATGGATTGTTCTTCATACCAAGTTACGGCTGCTTAAGTCGAGGCTTTAGTCATGGTAAAAGGATATACCTCCTTCTAACAGTGATATGAAGGACACCATGTAGGTGGTTGAACATCTTGAGCAGAGCTTGGAGGATGTTTGGGATGACCGTTACTTTGAGGAGCTCTTGGAGAAAAAGGATCTTCTGGCAGTCATGGTCCTGAAACAGGAATGGATGTCTAGGGAGGGAGCGAGGATCAAATGTCTAAAAGAGGGAGACTATAACTCTACTTTTTTCCATGCATGTGTTAAGGAGAGGAAAAGATGGGTAAATCCAAACATCTTGTTGGAATATGGGTCTTATACGGAGGACATGGATGTTGTGGGAGGCCTGGCCAATTCCTTTTTCTCAGATCTTCTTGTTGGTCCCAATGATCACCTTCCCAGCGGATATCCCTCTGAAGACTTAGGGGTTTTTTATGTAATTCCCAGCTTCGTTTCTGATTGAGATAATGAACACATGGGGGAAATTCCATGTGAAAAGGATATCTTGGACGCTTTGTTGTATCGGAACCCTGATAGCGGGACAGACCCGGATGGTTGCTCGAGTTCCTTTTATAGGTATTCTTGGGCTAGTGTGAAGGAGGATCTTATTGCGATCATACAAGATTTCTTTCGAGGGGTATCTTACTTGATGTTGCATGTTCCCCCACTATTGTGATGCTTCCCGAAATTAAGAATCCCACCTCAATCTTGTACTACTGCCCTGTGAGCATGTTCAATGTCCCCTATAAATTATGGCTAGCTTAATCAACCTCATACTAGCTATACTTCATCCCCGATGGGTTTCTTTGGAACAACACGGCCTTGTTAGGGGTCTCTCAATCTAGGAGGCCATTGTTTTGGCTCAGAGGTATGGGTTTCAACTCTTGTAGCATTGATCTTATTTTCTGTTGTTTTAGTTCCTTGTGGCTATTGGTTACTTTCATGGGAAAATCCTATGGTTTCTTCAAATCTACCCACAATCTAAGGCAGGGGGACCCTGTTTCTCTGAGTCTTTTCATCCTTGTTCAGGATGTTCTGACCTGTCTCGTCCAAAGAGGGATTAGTAATGGTTCCATCCTACCATATCGGAGGAGGATGAAAGCTATAGCAGTGTCCCACCTCATGTTTTCTAATGACACTATTTTATTATTGAATGCTTCTATCCAATCCATTTTAATCTTGACTAGAGTGTTGGAGGAGTATTTCTTCTAGAATAGTCAGGTTATCAACAATAATCAGAGCATCTTCTATATATCCAGTGGGTACCCCTTGAGGCGGATGTCATTAGTGAGCCTCAAACTGGGAATGCAGAGAGGGGACTTTTCTATTGGCTACCTAGGTGTCCCTATTGAATTTGGTTGAATGCGCATCAGTTACTTCGATCCCCTTCTTAGTAGGATCACAGATCAAGTGCTTAAATGGAAGAATAAGTATCTTTCTTTCAGGGGTCGAATTGCGCTGGTTAACAGCGTGCGGTCGGCTACCCCTGTGCATGCCCTCTCTGCCACTAAGGTCCCGAAAGGTGTTGTTAAAAACATTGATAGGATCTTGGAAAATTTTATTTGGGATCTGCTCTCTGAAGGGAAGAGACACTGGGTCTCTAGGAACAACATGGAGAGGCCGGTTATCGAAGGAGGTATTAATGTGTGCAGTTTGGAGGATACCCTTAACTGCATGCATGAAAAACTAGATTGGAGTATTCTGGAGAAGCATTATCTGTGGAGGATCTTCATCCACAGCCATGCGTTGGGGGTTTAGGATCCAGTGGAGGTCTATGCCTCACCTCTCTGGTCTGCGGTAAGCCCATTGGTCATAGCCCTTCGCCCGTAGGCCCAATGGATTATTGGGACAGGTGACCTTCACTTCTGGTAAAATAACTGGTGTGGGGATGTTCTTGGATTTTTTGGGTGCCTTGTCACCAACATATCCTTTAAAGAAGCCATTTGTTTACCTTATTTCATCAATGTGGTTTTATACAAGGTGAAACAATACCAGTTTAATCTCATTGAATTGAGCTCAGAGGTCGATCGCTCTGTGTTCACTCCATCCTCATCGGGGCACTTTACGCTAAAAGATTTTTGTCGCACTTATGTTGTACCATTTTAGGAATATATGTGGGATGAGGTGTTGTGGGTTAAGAGTATCCCCATCAAATTTAATTTCCTCACCTAGTGGATTAGGAAGGGTTCTGTTCTGATGGAAGAGAATATCAGGCGATGTGGTATAAATATGGCTTCAAGGTGTGTGTGCTATAAGTCCCATTTCGAGGAAACCACAAACCATTTATTCTTTGAGAGTGAATAGTAATGCGAGGTGTATAAGTATTTTGAGGAGTTCACTATTGTGTCCATCTAGGTTATGGATGGACACCCCATTTTGGAAATATGGTTCTACACCACGGAAGGTGGTGTCTCGAAAAGGTTGGCTCAAACAGTGGTGTTGTGTGCAGGTTGTTGGAGTATCTGGCAGGCAAGGAACAAGGTGCGCCATGAAGAGGTGTCCACCTCGACCCGGTCTATCATTATCAGGAAAAAAAACCTTTTAATTGACTTGTCCAAGGTGGTGAGAAACTGGAGGGAAGCTCCTTCTCTTTCTCGGTTCAAAGCTAGACCTTGGGATGATCTTCCCGACAGTGTCAGAATTGGGGCAATTGGGTCAAGTGGAGGCCCGCTTCAAGGGGTTTGAAACTTAATACGGATAGCTCATGTTCTTTTGGAATCCTTCATGGTGAAAGGGTGGTGAGAGATGCTAGTGTTTTGGTCTACATAGATTTTACTATCAGGTTGGGGCATGGTTCTTATCTATAGGCAGAGGCCATGGAGATGCTCATGGGGCTCAAATTTTGCAGCAAGCATGGATTTTATATCATTTAGGTTGAAACAGATTCGTTGGTGGTGCACAACTTCCTAAATGGATATGTATATTCTTCTTGGTCAATTAACTATGTTATTAGACAGTTTCGACGTATCCTTGGTAACAAAATTGAAGTGTTACACACATAGAGGGAGGGGAACAAAGTTACGGACCACCTGGCCTCGCTTGAAATATCTGGACCTGAGGATGTTTGTTTCCATACTGTGGTCACTATGAAGCCTAAGGGGTAAAATTTATTAGAGGGTATGCCCTCATTTTACATTATTTTAGGCCTCCCTAACTTCCTTGGCGGGGGCTAGTGAGGGATGGCCTGTTTTTTTCTTGTTTTTCCTTTTCCTCGAATAAAAAATTACTTATTACAATGAAATAAACTAAAATTAAAAATAGTTATAGCATACTAAAATATTAATTAAAATGAAAATGTGCAATATTTTGATAAAGGAGATTAGTAATAATCCACAAAGGGATCCCTACATATCCTCACCTCAAAATCCCTAAGAGGTTTTGGTTTAAACCCTTTATTTTTAATGCTTGTATAAAGAGACTCAATCACGGGAGCTTTTTTAACATTTGTAAGAAGAAACCCATTTACAAATGTAAGACCTTTCGTTTATATTGGTTTTAAAAATAAATATGGTCTCTATTTATTTTTAATGTTTATAGTAAGAAAACATCTAGACTTTTATTGGTTGTGGATAAAAACCCAATCTACCATTCTTTTAAAGGTAGTGTGCACCATCCCCATCGCGCTCAATGGTAGTGAGCACCAAATCTCCCCAACTTAAGGTTGTGATCACCAAGACCCCTCACACTAAATGGTAGTGAGAACCCAAGAGAAGGAAAAAAAGAAGATAATTTCTTTATGTAAGCCTTATGAAGCACACTCTCAACCCTCTAGTAAGAATATAATAGGAAAGAGTGGGAGGAAGAGAGACAAGCATACAAGATAGATTTAGAATGAAGAAAAGTGGCAAGATAGAGCTCTAAAATTATATTCAAGGTATCTTTAACCTTACAAACACCCTTGGGGTGTGTTTATAGATTATAATAGCTTTAGGATCATTCTAATAGTTTTTAAGGAAGAATTGATATGTTATGAGGACAATTAATATTGTGGGGACTACCACCGATGGAAATATTTTTTATTAAGAAATGATACATTGGGTAGCTATTGGGTGTCACTAACTAGCCAGTGGAATCTAGACAAGATTTTTATTCTTTCAAAAAATTACCCTCTCACTAGTGCCATCCTACTGTTCATTTATTCGTTCCAACCTTATTGGGACTTCAAATGTGGCCTTCATGTGCCTCTTGATCCCTCAATTCCATCCAAAAAACTTCTTAGAATGATTTATAAAATATAAAAAATGCAATTCAGGAAATATAATGGTTAGAAACACAGTTGGGTGTTTGTGATCATTAAAACCACATAAAAGAGTGAGTTATAACAAAATCATCTGGCCGTAAGAAGAAAAAAATGATCGCAAGAAGAAAAATCAACTGACTGTAAGAAGAAAAATGGGCTAACCGTAAGAAGAAAAATAAATTGACCATAAAAAGAAAAATGAATTTTCCATAAGAAGAAAAATGAACTGATCATGAATCAAAATTTGGAAAATTCTTGAACCTACCTTATGACCTACAATCACTTAATGACTATCATATTTTTAGCTCAAAACATGCTCTTGTTTACTTAT
Source organism: Viscum album (assembly GCA_963277665.1). Taxonomy (NCBI): domain Eukaryota; kingdom Viridiplantae; phylum Streptophyta; class Magnoliopsida; order Santalales; family Viscaceae; genus Viscum; species Viscum album. The sequence continues at coordinate 2,074,908,787 of OY728143.1, read as the reverse complement.
TATTTTATATTTTGAATTAATTCATATTTGTTTGATATTTTTCTATTTATTTAATAATTCCTTAAATACTAAATAATTATTTTAATACTAAATAAATTTATCTACATATATTTTATTTTGTATTTGAATTGCATTAAATGTGATCATGTGTGTATTAATATACACACTGTTAAGTCCTCATTTTAGAGTCAAGCTTAAAAAATAAAAAAGGCTTGAGTGTAAGTCTTCATTTTATTATCATAAGACTTCACTAAGACTTAAAAATGAAAATTCTTGAGCATAATACTTTATAGTTTTGAGTGTAATACTTTTGAGTGGAATATGGCTTAAGTGATGACTTTAAGATGTATTGTAAGCCTTTGTGAAGCATAAGATGTGAGGGTCAGAATGGATCTAATAAATGGATTCCAACTCTCATAAAGGAAAATAAGGGAATATTTTTAAATTAAGTAATGATATAAGTTTGATGAAAACAAGAAATAGAAGCATGATGAAGAAAGAAAAAACAAGAATAGTAAATAAAATGAAAAAAAAGGTAAACAACATGACAGATTTATAGGGTTCGGACCATTTCGGTGCTAATCCATGCAAACAATACCCCCAAAAAATTATTATGTAAAAAATGAACATGAATACAGGAGAGAAGAAGTAAATAGAGAGAAACACACAGAGACCAAGAAAACTATCTAAGAATTAAACCCTTTTCACTTCAAGGAATCATACTAAATTCGAGTCAAGGATGGTAATACTTAGACACACACACAGACCAACCCCACACACAGACTGTAAAGAAATAAAGAAATAAAACATAGATCCAATTCATAAAATAAAAAACCCTATGAGGCTAAAATAATGGAAAGATCCTAGATCCGCTGAAGGAGAAACAATACTTCCAAGGTTGTACAATCTTGAAGAGAATATGATCCAAACAGATCTTGTAAGTATCGAGATCTCCATCAAATATGATAACCAAAATATGGGGGGGTTTAGGCATTGAAAAGGATCACTAAAGTGCCTCTTCTCTCAAAATATCTTCTTTTTTAAGGGAATCTATAGGAACCACATGAGATCTCAATCAGAAGACATCGAGCACTCAGTAAAATGAAGAAATGTGGGGAGAAGCATTAAAGGAATAACAAACAGTGATGAGATGGTTGTTAGGAATGTAATATTAGGGAGGATTCATAGAGGGTTGAGAGAATGAGGAAGTATCACAAAAATAAAAATACCACAATATATCAGATAAATATCGGGCCACGCGATAGGTCCATAGCATAAGGAAAACAACGATGTGGATCCCCGCATTTTGTGAGATCTAAGAAGCACACCCTGAAAACATTGAATCCATTCTGTAGATCCATCTTATGGACAATAATCAAAATAGTGGATCAAATCAATAATTTGTCCCATTCTCCCAGGCTTAACACCAGGCATACATGGAGGCCAAGCCAACAAGTTGAGACTGATTTTCACAAAACTGAATCCCAAACAAAGAAAATACATTTTTCAAAATAATAATGAACTAAAATGATTTTTCATGAAAAATTTAAATATAATTTTAATTTGAAAACAAATTTCAAAAAATCTCTACCTTTTCAAATAAAACTAATAATAATTAATAGATGGTGTTCTTGCAAGACCTATCTATCCAACTAGTATGTTTGGGTAGATTTTTATTAATAGAAAATTTACCTAAGACTACAGTATTTTTCCATCACGGACACTCTTAGTGTGTGCCACAGTGGTGCACAAACTACTCATACCTACACTTATGCTGCTATCAAACTACTAAAATAAAAATATTCTTGGAAATTAAAACTAAGAAACAGTATTAAACAATAGATCTTACCAGAATTAAATTTGTCTTCATCAAAGAAATCAAATATCCCAAGCATGAAGACACCTGAAAACACACAAAATTCCTTAGGGTAAAATATGGTAAACATGAAAACTTCACAAATCCAAAATTAATGTAAAAATTAAAAGGTATTAGAAACACACAACAACTAAAAACCATAAATTTTATAGAAGTAAAATATCCAATAATCCCAAATAGAATAGACCATCTCAAAGAAACCCCCTCCCCTCCCAACGATGGTCTCTAAAAATGTAGGAGATTTTGTCCTAGGAAGGAATAAAAGATACTACCTAGAAAATACACCAATTTATAGATAAAGGGATACTAAACTAAACTAAAAAACATGTGAAGTGTCAAAACCAAGTATACTATATTTTTCTTGGCCACACTATCCTCATTTTTCAAACCAGGAAAATACCTTTTAATGTGGTCGGTTTTACCACACAAAAAAACACCCAAATTTCTTAAATTGGTTCTTATCCATCCATTTTTTTTATTGATTCTATTATGATCACTAACTCTCAACATTTCTATTCCAGTTTTAAACCCCTTTACCCTCTTCCTTCAAACAATGTGTTTGAAGATCATGGGACAAAACAGCAACCTTAACCTCTTATAACATTATAGAAGCACGAACATACATCATAGAATATTTTAACAAACTAAAAGAATATTCAAGAGAGTTCAAAAGAATAATATCTTGAATATCATCTTTAACTTTAACATCTATATTAGAAAAATCTGTAAGAAATTTTTTAAACTCATCAAGATGAACATGAACAGGATAACCATGATTCATATTAAAAGTATAAAGCCACACTTTCTTGTAAAAATGAACAAGAAAATATTTGTTCATATATATATTTTTTAGTTTTAACCATATTTAATAATAAATTGTTTCATGGGAAAATATATAAAGAACTTTGTGTCATAAGGATAAGAGTAACATACATTTATATTTTTCTAAAACACTAGGGTCAATATCTACAAATGTTGTGGTGGGACAACCATTGACATATCCGATAACAATTTGTATTTTTGGACCATTCAATGAATCTCCAAGTCGGTTGCATAAAATAATCTCATGTATCTTAACTCTTCACACATTTAAATCATTCTCACCATTGAACTTTTTGACTTCAAACTTAGCATATGACATCACTTAAACTAATTACAGTCTCTGATACCAATTGTGATAGTTAGAATAGATCTGATGAAGGGATCCTAACACTAACAAAGGAAGATAATGGAGTCATTTTAAATTAAGAAAAGTCATAATTTTAAAGAAAATAAGAAACATAAGTAGAATAGATAAATAAAAAATAAGAACAATAAATAAAATGTGAAAAATTAAATAACATGGGATATTTACATGGTTTCCACCAGTTTGTTCCTACTCCATGATAATAACACCACCATAACAGTTTATAATTATGAAAAAAATTAACAAGAATACAAAAAATAAGAATTAAATAGATAGTAACACATTCATAACACGAAAATTATCCGAGAGTACAACACTTGTCACTCTAGGGACTTGAACTAAACTAGAGCTGAGGATGGTATTCTTCATTTCCAGATTGGATGGACTCACGCACACCAACCACAAAAAAATAATGAAATAAATAAAATTTATATCTGAATCATGAAAGAAACAACATCATGATGTTGGAACCAAGGAAAGATCTTAGATCTGTTGAATGAGAAACAACACTATCAGGGTTGTACAATCTTGAAGATGATGCGGTCCAGATAAAGCTTACAAGTATCATGCTCTCCATCGAAGATGATAACCAGAATAGAGGGCCACATAGGCATGGTATATGATCATTGAAGCACCTATTAAATCAAAATATCTTATCTCTAAATAGAATTCAAAGAACCACATGAGCTCTCATCCAGAAGGTTTCGAGGGATCAAAAAATGAAGAGACATGTGTAGAAGTATTAAACGAACAACATGTGGTTCTCAATCATGGAATTTGATGAAGGATTCATGGATGATTGAGGGAATGATAAAGTATTGTGAAGATAAAAATGGAACAACAGATCATGCAAATCTTGATCCACTCTGCTGGTGTGTAGTGGATGGACAAAAATAATGTGGATTCCCACATTATGTGAGAGTGAAGAAGCACACCCTAAAAGTATAGAATCCATGTGGCAGAGCCTTCAAATGGGCAGTAATAAAAGGAGGGTATCAAACTAGGAAATAAAAACATTCCCCCAATCTAAACACTAAACATGCATTGAGTCTCATCCAACAATCCCTGATAGATTCCCGTAAAACAAAAGTCCGAACAAAAGAAAATACATTTTTCATAATAATAATATACGAAAATAATTTTTCATGAAAAAAAATTGATAGAATTTTAATTTAAAAAAAATAAATATAAGACTTCTGATCATATGACTTTTGTGTAATACTTCAAGACATAACAAACTTTAAATGTTTAAATTTGAATTATTTGAAATATGAAAAGTTTGTCTCGCATGTGTTATGCAAAGTCTCTGAGAACATTTATATTTTTTTATGAGTTCATTTAATGTTTTATTAAATTATAAAAGAATATTTTTTGTATAGATTATTTTAATATTATATATTATTGATTTAAACCTAGGTGGAAATAATTTTAATTTGAATTCAATAAATATATCACATGTTTATTTGGGTTGGATGAAATTCAATGAGCTTCCTACTTTGAATTTGTTATGCATAAAGTAACTTAATATAATAACATTCATATAACAAGATCAAGACAATGAGGTTGAGGATATTCTTGAACTATATAGTCATATACACCTTGGTGGTGAAATATTTCTTTCCACTAAAAATCAATTGTTTGATCCATTATGGATGGAGAGAAAATTTCTACCTCAACACTTAGAGTTTTTCTTGTTCATTTGTTTTTTGTGGTTATTACTTCCTTATGTTGTTATTTATATGTAATCATGTTAGGTTATACTACCCATAAAATTTTGGAGTTGGATTATACTACCCCATACAAAATGTACAAGTTTTTCCATAACCAATAAAAGGAAACGGGATCAGTTGTGTCTTGGTCTGGGTAAAAAAGTAGAGTTTGTTTCTACCTACACTTCAAAAGGTTTCTTATGGGATGTACCACCAGGTATGAAAAAAGTATAGTGATTGGGTTAAACCACTAGATGCATAAGAAAACATGCCTTGGTTTTTGCCTCCATGTCTTAATATGACAGTTGTAGAGGGTTGTGACTCCCTTCAAAATTTAGTGAGTCTATTAAAGTGGGTGTCATCTCTCTCTATGATTGAGTGGTGTGAAGAGTATAGTAAGATCATTTAGATCTGAAATAATATAAAAATAACTATGTTCATTTCCCTTTATATTTTTTATACTTTAACTTAACTTGGATAAGGGATTAAAAAATATTTAAAAAGGTTAATTCACCCCCTCTTGACCATTATTCCATTCTCATCAGGGCTTAACAAGTAATAGGTGAATCCAACATATACCTGTGTATATCTAACTATATAATATTCATATAATATTAATTTTTATTATAATTTCTATATAAAATAAAATTAATTACTATTTATATATAGAAGAATGGAATGTATAGGAAATAATGTAAGTAATATAAAAAATATATTAAATTAAATTTATAAAATTATAAAAGTTCAATTAACTCATTATTTCAAACATTAATGTTACAAATATTTGAAATAAAAATATATAAATATTTTAACATAAATGACTAGAAAAATATTTTATGATCACTATTACTATTTCTTATAAATTTTTCATCTATTAGAGCTGAGTAAAATGATACAACTTTTATCATCACTAAAATAATCATTGATAAAAACCAACTTTTATAAGTGCTTAAAGTCCACTACTTAAAATTGTTAAAAAAATCATTGATGTTTCTCTCTATTTTTTACTATTTTTTATAAATATATGATAGAGTGGTGGATGTGATTGTAAATTAATTTTTTTAAAAAATTTATTTACCTTTAAAAACCCTAAAATTCTCACTGAAGGGTGGTGGGTTTGGCCATAAAAACTTCTTTTTTCAGTTACTATAACTTTATCGAGTATAGTTTTTTGAAGTAAAAGAATTAAATTAATAGTTGGGAATTTTTTTATAATGGGTAATATGATAATACTACTAATATGTTTGAAAAAATAAATAATTAAATTACTAAAAACTATTAAACTATATATCAGAATATGCACCTTAGATAGAACATTCAATTTTATATGGATTTTGTGAACCCTAAGAGATAGAAGGAAGTTGTAATATTCTTCATAGGCATCGAAAGGATATATTATTGAAAAATATGTAGGCATATGGAGAAGAAAAATTGAATATTGATGTATGAATGGAATTCACTTTCCAAAATGGTTTAATCCACCCCCACTTTGTTGGTGTTGAGTTCTTTGTGAAAGTTTCCCTCGAGAACTTCACTAAGATTTAGGGAATAATCGAACACCAATTTTTGATAGCCCCACAGTTCAGATGTTGGGAAAATATATTGATAATTTCTTGGATTGAATAAGAATTAACATAATAAGTGTTTTCTTCATCACTTAGTTATAGATTAAATTCGGTGTGAATCGCACCGGTTTGATCTCACCATTTTGGTAAAAGATAACCTTGGTTTGACCGAAGTGAGACATCTCTTGATGGGGGCACCCGTTTGGATTTCAAAAAATCAAAATCTAAATGTTACGACTAATCTTGTAATTATTCATTTTTATAAATTATTTTACTTTGTTTTATTTTTTATTTTTTTGTTTATATATATATTATATATATATATATAAACATTTTACTAAATATTTTTTAAAAAAATTTTAAAATAATTTATGAAAATATAAATTATTAATAAAATTACAATTCTTAATGCTTCTTTTATAAGGGATGAACTATGAGAATTCTACCACCAACTCTAATGTGGGATTCCACATCTATATCCACCTCTTCAATCTAAGACATGTATATTTTTACTAATCCAATATGTATGTTTTTTTACCAATCAAAACATTTTATTACTTTTTTTATTATTATGAATAAAATTTAAAAAAAACCCTTACTTTTATTCATAAAGATTAATTCTTCATATCATAAGTGAATCATTATACATAATAAAGGTATCTTTCTATTTAAATCTTTAATTTGTATCAATATCTTAATGTATTATTGAATTTACATGTTGTTGAAACATTAAACATGTTAATATTAAAGATTAACTAGAGATATAATATATAAAATTATATTTCCATCCAAATTCTCATTTTTTAGAACTTTTATGGCCCTGTGCTTATATACTTTTCATGAAATATCTTAAGATTAAACCCATTAAATCCTATAAGAAGTGACACCACTTGTAAGTTCACATAGGAAACATATTACAATATGCATCTATTATTATAACACATAACTCATAAAGTTTTAATATTTTGTTAAGATTTTATAACTCAACATATAGTTACAATAGACTATATTGACACCAATTAGTTGGGGTTATAATTTTCAATATCAAAAATTATCTTTGTAACTTTTTTCATCCCATTAAACACTTTGATTTGGATCTAACTAAAGAGAGTGTTGGGTTTCCATTACAGAAATAATTTATTATGTGGGTTTTAGCCCCATCCCTTTATTAGTTGCATGAATGATCTCTCTCGAATGAGATTTTGTAAACGGATCCACAATATTCTTACATGATCTCACATAAACAATTGTTATAGTACCATATTTTAATAATTATCTCACATAATCATGTCTCAAAATTATATGGCTATACTTTCCATTATACAAGAAACTATATTCCCTTGATAAAGTCATTTCACTATCAAAACTAATAGAGATAGGAGGCATCGGACTAGGCCACAATCTAATATCCAATAATAGATTCCTAATCCATTTAGCTTCCTTTTCACATGCCTATAAGGTGATAAACTCTAACTCTATAGTTGAATGTGAAATACATGTTTGTCTCTTGCTTTCCCATGAAACAAAACAACCTATAAGATTAAAAAACCATCAATATGTGGATTGGTTATCACCAATATTGATAATCCAACTTGTAATGGTGTATCTAACTAATACGAACAGATAATCATTATAGTATAAACTTAAATCTTTAGTCTTTAAGTATCCAAATATTCTCATTATACATCTCCAATGATTCGTACCAGGATTACTCATATATCTACTCATTTTATATACTGCAAAATCAATATCAGGTCTTGTGCAATGCATTACATACATTAAAGAACCAATTGCACTATCATACTCAAGTTGTGATATGAATCTACCTGTATTTATAAATATTTTAACACTAGAATAAAATGGAGTATTAGAATACTTGAAATCAAGATGGTCAAATTTATTTAACATTTTTTTCTATATAATGTGACTGTCTTAAAGAATAACCCCTACTATGTTTTATAACTTTAATACCTTGAATAGTATCAACTATTCCAAGATCCTTCATTTTAAACATATAAGATAAGTAATTATTTATCTCAATTACACCAATAATATTGGTTCCAAAAATTAACATATAATTCACATATAGACACAAAATAACTCCATATTATTTTTTAAACTTTGAATAGACACATTTATCTGTATTATTATGAGAAAATCCATTAGATAAAATAATAGAATAAAATTTATCATAAAATTGCTTTGAATCTTGTTTAAGTCCATAGAGATATTTAAATAGTTTACATACTTTCTTTTCATTACCTTGTAAAAAACCCTTCAAGTTGTTCCATGTAAATATCTTCATTTAATTATCCATTTAAAAAATCAGTTTTGACATACATTTCATGGACATACAAATGATTAATTCAATCTAAATAAAATAAAATCTTTATTTAAGTAATCTGAGCTATAGGATCATAAGTATAAAAATAATCAATCCCTTATTTTTTTTGAAACCTTTAGAAACCAATATAGATTTAAAAGATTGAATTTTACCATTTGAATTTTATTTTTTTTCTGAAAACCCATTTATAACACATAGGTTTTGAACCTCTTGGTAAATCCATAATGACCCAAGTATTATTCCCAATAATGGAATCTATTTCATCATTAATTGTTTCTTTCTAGAAATAAGCATCTCTAGAATTCATATCTTCTATATATTTCTTTGGGTCATCTTCTATAGCCAATACTACAGGATACTTATTTAAAAGATGATTATTTTGATCTCCCTCAATAAGAAAAATACGGAATCAAGAGAAATGAAATCTGGATATAGATATTTCTCCTTCCTAATTCTTTTACTCCATTTAGGTTCAACTTGAGAATCATCATTAGTCATTACAATTTTATTTGGACTAGATGGAGTATATGTGATAGGGGTATGTGGAATAACTTCCTACATGCCATATTTATAAAACTTATTTTTAAAAAACTCTGCATCCCTTGATTCAATAATTATATTAGCTCCCAAATCAATAATTATATATGATTTTCTATTTTTTTATTATCCAACAAAAACACTTTTAATTGATCTAGGGTTAATTTTTGTTCTTTTTGGATTAAGAACTCTATATTAAGCTAAACACCCATGCACTTTAAAATAAGAAATATTAGGTCTTCTACCTCTCTAAATTTCATTAGGGGATAACTTAGTTTTCCTATAGGTTATCCTATTATGAATATGGAACTCACCCAATAAAGCTTCTCCCCATAAATTTAATGGTAACTCAAATTTATTAATCATTAAATTTACCATTTCTATTAAAGTGTGATTTTTTATTTCATCTAAACCATTTTGCTGAGGTGTGTAAGGAGCAGTACTTTGATGAATTATACCATTTTATTCACAAAACTCATTAAAATCATTCATAAAATATTCACCACCTCTATCTGAGCATAATAATTTAATATTTTTTTAATTGGATTTAAACTTATTCTTTATACTTCTTAAACATGATAAAAATATTTATCATTTGTTTTAAGAAGATATATATGTAAATTTCTATTATTGTCATCAAGAAAAGTAATAAAATATATTTTTACTCCATGTATTAATAAACCATTTAATTCACAAATATCAGAATGTACTAATTATAATATATTTGAATTTATTTCTACAATATGAAAAGGTTTCATAACTATTTTTGATTCTGCACATGTTTTACATTTATTAAATTAATTTCTAAAGTTATTTAAGATTAACATATTCATTACTTTTAATGAATTAGAATTAACAAGTGCTAAATGATCATTCAATAAATTAGAGGATTGAATCAAGTAAGCAGAAGATTCAATCATATTATTAATGGATAGTTGATACATGTCATCATTTGAGTACCATTTCTCCACAAACATGCCTCCCTTCGACAAGATAACTTTTTCATATTTGAATGAAATCCAGATTCCTTTATTACACAAAATATCAATAGAAAGTAAATTATGTTAAATTTAAAGTACATACAACACATTAATATTATTAAACTTATTCCCAAAAGTAAATTCTATCTCTATTATTCGTTGTATACTAACATTGATGCATTCATTATTTACAAGGTGTACTTTCTTCATAATCGTACAATCACCAAATGTTTTTAACATCGAACGATCCTTCCACACATGCATTGTTGCTCTAGAATCAAGCCACCATACTATCTTATTCAAATTCATATTGACTTCAGATATCATTTCAACTTGATTATCTTTAGTCAACATATTATTAGTGGTTTTGTCTACTTTATTTCGATAATGACATTTCCTTGAAAAAATACCTAGTTTTTTATAGACAAATAATTATCCTTTTTCCTTGGTAGGATTTCATTTCTTCATGAATTATTGAATTTTCTTTTTGACATATAAGGAAGTGTTTGGTTTCACCTTCCCTCAATGATATTAATCTTGGTATGAGGTTGAGAATCCATACCCATACCTCTCAACATAGATTCTTCTATAATGCGAAGAATATTTTTCAATTGTTCCAAGGAAATATCATCACGCTTTTTAATAATTTATTTTACAAAATCTTTCCACATAGGTGGAAAATTAGAAATAATTGATAAAACTTGAAAATTTTATGGTATATTAATCTTAAGGGAAATATGTTTATTTTCTATAACTTGTAGCTCATGAAATTTTTTTAACACCAGCTTGTTATCAACCATCTTTAAGTTTAGATACTTTTCAATAAGAAATTTGTTGGTACCTTCTTCCTTGGATTTTTACTTGAACTCGGTTTCATCCCATATCTCTCAAGCAGTATTCATTTGGTGAAATTAATCATAAAGACGATTTGATAATGTGTTGAAACTATGTCCTAGACATAAAACCTGATCGCCTTTACATTTCTTCCTCATTTTCCAAATTTTATTGACTAGATTCATATAAATGGGTGTGTCGTCAAGATTTGGAGTAGGCTCATCGGGAATCGGAGGAAGATTTGGTTCCATAATGTAAAAAATCATCAACATTGTAAGAAGGAACTCCATCCTATATTTCCACTGATAGAAGTTGTTGCCATCAAAATGGTCATGTTTTACCATGTCTTGGTTCATCACTTTTGGGGATTCAGAACATATCTTCCAAGTTCTGCCTTGGGTTAAAACCCTTTTGGTTATTGGAAAATAGGTAGGCAGATGGAGAATACTGATTGAATCATCATGCGTGTATTGAATTCACTATCCAAAAGATTTTGATCCACCTCAAATTTGTTAGTGTAGGGTTCTCAGTGAAAGTTTCCCTTGAGGATTTCAGAATGATTTAGGGAAAAATCGAACACCAATTTTTGATAGCCCTATGATGTAGATGATCTGAAACTATCTAGAGAAATTCTTGGATTGAAGAAGAATTTATGTAATAACAATTATCATCATCGCATATTTATATATCAAATTAGGTGTGAATTGAACTAATTTTATCTCATTTTTTTAGTCAAAGAACACCTTGGTTTGATATAAATGAGATAACTCTTGATTGTGGCACCCGCTTGGATTTCAAAAAAATTGAAATCCAATTCTTACGACTAATCATGTTATTATCGTTTTTACAAAATATTTTATTTAATTATTTTATTTTTTTATTTTTTGTTTTGTTTTATATATATATATAACAAAACAATTTACCAAATATAATTTTTAAAACATTTTAAAAGTATTTAGGCAAATATAATTTTTTATGAAAATTCCAATTCTGAAGGATACTTTTATAAGGGATGAGCTATGGGAATTTGACCCCCAACTCTAAAGTGGGATTCCACATCTATGTTCACTTCATTAATCTAATCCATAGATATTTTAACCAATCAAAAAATTTCCACCTCATCAATCCAATCCATAGGTGTTTTGACCAATAAAAATATTTTATTCCTTTTATTATTATTATTATTAAAATTATGACATCTATTGGGATCGATTTGGTGGAAGAGGTTGAGATGGGTCAGATATTGGACCATATCCTTAGAATCAGTGTGGTGATTGCTGGTGTGTTTGTAAAAGTACTTGAGCTACTCCAACATACATAACCCCAGTATCTTCCTTAGTAACAAGAATAGCCTATTGATGTACTTCTTCTTTATTACCATGATCGGTCGGACACACTTGTCCTGCTTGAAGAACTAGTATGGTGGGAACTCTGGACTCATCCACACCTCATGATGGAAGGGAGGAGGGAAGGAAGAAACCTATTTTCACTTAATGACATTGATATTTTAACTGAAAATATACTCTATTTTACCTATTCTTTTATATTAAGAATTACTTCATGTTTGTTTAATATGTTTAAATTGATTTAATTATTCCTTAAATACTCAATAATTATTTTGAACCTATGGAAATTTATTTGTAGATATCTTATGTCTTATTTAAATGGAATTAAATGATATCAAATATCAATTAATATACACACTATTAAGATTGTATTTTTGAGTCAATCTGGAAAAATAACAAAGGCATGAGCGTATCATTTGAGTGTAAGTCTCTATTCATGAGCGTAAGGATTCATTGAGGAAGAAAAATGAAAAATTCATGAGCATAAGACTTTAGATAACTGATTGTAAGACATTCAAGTACAATGTGGCATGAGTGTAAAACTTCATGCTTGAGCATAATCCTTTGAAAAGTGTAAGCCTTCTAAGCATAAGGCTTTAAGACTTATAAAAATTTAAATGTTTAAATTCAAATTATTTGAAATATGAAAAGTCTGTCTTGCACGTTCTATGGGAATTTTTTGATAACATTTACATTTCTCCTTATGAGATAATTTTCTATTTTATTAAATGTTTTTAACAAGTTTTTTCATACATACTATTTTAATATTTCATATTATCAAAGTAAACCCATGTGGGTATAATTTGAATGTGTTTTCAATAAAGAAATCACACATTTCTTTGGAAATGATGAAATGAAATGGGATTCATGATTTGAATATACTATGCATACAAGAACTCTATATATTGAGTTGGAGATAACACTGCCACATATTTAGATTTATCCAGCACCATAGTTTATCTATGCTAATAAAACAATGTTGATAAAGGGGGAACTTTTATCAGCATGAAAAAAAGAAATGATAAAAGCACATTTTATCAGTGATAAAAAAGCACTAATAAAAGTACCCCTTAATCAGTTATTTTTTTAACATTGATAAAGGTACCCCCATTATCAGTGCATTTTTTTAGCACTAATAAATGGTACCCTTTATGAGGGATTTTTTAAGCGATGATAAATGTATACCATTTATCAGCATTAAAACAACAGTTTTTAGTACTGATAAATGGTATATTTCTTTAAAAAAATTATATTTCATTAAAAATAATATTTTTATATATTTATATTGATATAAATATGACATATATTTTTTAAATATGTTTTCGATAAGGCAAAAGAGGAATTTACACTTAATATATAAGATATTTACTGAAATTTTCTTATAAAATAATTAAAAAATATTATTAATTAATAATTTTCTAATTATTATTGATAAATAGTCATTTAATAATATTTAGATGATATAAAAAATAAATGAATTAATGAACGGTCTAAGATAAGTTGAAAATATGACTTAAACTTCAAATGGTCATAACATTTGATATGGGTACCTTTTTGGAATCTACCACATATAAAATCAAATCCTTTGATGAACTCTATGTCCAAGTGACTTGGGAGAACCCTTATACATGTTTTTCGAGCCAAAAAAAAGCTCATAAGGCCTCCAAAACTGAGTTTTTAGTTAATATATTCCAATTTTTTAACATTTGATGGAATTTCAGTCTCGTTTAAGTGGGATCTTACTGTATTTTTTTCATTGGGGATTTAATTTATTTCTAGGTCTTACATTCATATAGATATTATGGTTTTGAAATTTTATCATTTTTTATAATGTAGTTTTATTTATAATTTAATATATACACATGTATACATATTTGTATATATTAACACATAAAAATTTAATTTTATAAATAAATGTGAAAATATATTTACAGATTAAATATATTTCTATATATATAAACCATATCTAAATAATAAAAATATCAATTTTATTTAAAATAAAAATGTATGAATATTTATATACCTATACAATTAATGTATATATAATGTTTATATATATATAAATATATTTGTGTGTGTGTTGACAAACAAATATGCATTTATATACATAACCTAATATGTGTATATAAATATTAATATTATATATAGGTAAATAAATATAAATAATTATATTTATATTTATAGACCCACACACATGTGTGTGTGTGTGTATTTATAAACACACACATACACACAAACATATTTTATAAATGTATTTAAAAATAATTAAATATATATATATATATGGATATAAAATTTAATGAAATATATATAAATAAATAGATATATCATAAAATAAAGAAAAAAATATATAAGATTGGTAAAGGTACAGACCCATGAAGGGTAGGTCTCAGGTTCGAAACTCGGTTGGGGTGCACGCGTAAATGATTGAAGTAGGAGGTCCTAGTGTTGTTAACGGGGGGTCATCAAGCGCTGATAAAGGGAAAGGATGGCACTGTTATGGGGATTCAGGAACTAATAAAATGGGCCACTTTTATTACATATAAAATCCAATAATTATCAATGTTTTTTTAGCACTGATAAAAGACCTCTTTTAATAGTGCTTTTTTTAGTGCTGATAAACGTGACCCCACCCCCCAACAGTGCTGAGGACAACAATAATTATTTAGCACTATCAAATCACTTTTTGTACGTTGTTAAATGGGTGGTCTACATTAGTGATAACCAGATCAAGACAATAGGGTTGAGGATATTCTTGAACTGTAGTGTGTGATAAACTTTGGTGATCAAATATTAATTTTTGACAACAATTGTCTGATCCATTTTTCCTGGAGAAAACATTTTCCTTGGTATTAATAGAAATAATGGAAACACTTAATATGATTCATCATAATCACCATACACCTTAAAAATTATATTTTGAAACATCATTCATGCTATTCTATAGAAAATATTGGAACAAAAATTATGTTGTATCTCCACCTGCACAAGGGATATATGCACATCTTAGTAGGTCTTTGTTTCCTCAACATTAATAGATTACACAAATTCATCATCCAATGGTGTATGATATTATATTATATTAGGATTCACATAAGTATGATATGTTCAATATTAGAAATTATCCACCCTCCAAGAGCAATTCCAGAAATTTCCATCAAGATAAATATACAATAATTACTATATTTTTCACATCACATGATGTATTTTGTATGATTTGACACCTTAATTAAATATTTACAGTGTCTATCAATATGAAATTTCTTTATTATATTTTTTATGACATATTTTCTTGTAAAATCTCATCCAATGTATATTGTTTCTTCCATTTGACTAAATCAATCCTCTACAAATCTAGGAAACTCAGTTGTAGGTGTGATAATATTCCAGTCGAATTCAGGAAAACATACAATAGCTTCCGACCAAGATGTGAAGTGTCGTGGATGATCTATTACATAGTGAGGTTGATTTAAAATTATTACATTTCCAGAAACTCCTTCCCCAACATCTCCAACTTCTAACACATCATCACTACTTTCTCCATCTGTTCCATTGTTAGACACTTCCTCATCAACAAAATGCTCTTGTAGCATATCTGGGTGATCATTTTGGTTATCTTCTTCCACATGATATGGAAGAGTCATATATTCTAGGGATGAAACTTATTCTATGACTATTGTATTAATCTATCATCATATAATAATAGGATGCTACTGAATAGTAGAAACCTCCACATATAACTCCATCAAAGCATTATCATACTACTAGTTAAATAATATTATTTCTTGTAACCAATACTCTTCATCAACCAATGGATAATCTAGATTCCATAACATGTCCTAGAATTGAAAATTTATATAGCTAATATAATGGATCTCCTAATCAGGTCTCTGATTTAATAAATAATGAATTATTTCTTGAAGTTATCCTAGGGAAGATCAATCAGTTATCCTAACCATTTTTATTAGTTGTGTACTATATGAATATCCTTAATCTATTTAAATAACTTCCCTATAACAATAGACATAGGAAGACATGATTTTCTACATGTTAAATGGTTTATAATATTGATTCCAATAGTTCAAATAATATTCATGATAAGGAATTATTATGGTGTAGCATTGACCATGCAATAATTGTGTAAAGTTATTTCTTGGTATAAGGATATAATTAGAAGTTCAATAGTTTATAAAGAGAATGTGTATCATATAAATAAGATATCTTAGGATAGTCAAACTAGGTGCACAGTTAGGCTTCTTTATCATGCACCCGTTGATAATTGATTTAATACTCAATCCACCCTTTCGGTGTTATTTCCCCTAGGTACAACTATGCCAGAGCCTGTAGCCACTTATAGTATTAAGACTGGGATTTCATTGATCATAAAACCACACAATATTTCATTAATAATTCATTAACCTTTCATTAATCATTCATTAATTAATATTTATTAGGTTATTAAATTATTAGCTACTTAATAATTAAATAATAGGTAATTATTAGTTAATCATTAGTTTTTTATTATTTATTCATTAGTTATTCATTACTTGATCCTAAATTAATCCTATGATAATCATTATTTAATCATCATTTAATCCTTAGTTAAGTATTACTTAACCACTAATTAAATATTACTTAAGCATTAGTTAATCATTAGTTAATCATTATTTAATCATTCTTTAATCACTCATTAATCATTCATTAATTATTTATTAACCATTCATTAATTATTTTTAATTAATAGTTATTATGTAGTTAATTTATTAGGTACTAAATAGTTAAATAATTGTTAATTATTAGATAATCATTAATTCATCATTATTTAATAATTAGTTAATCATTACTTAATCCTAAGATAATCCCATTTTAATCCAAATATAATCATTATCTAATCATTATTTAATCCTAAATTAATCATTAGTTAATCATTAGTTAATTACTACAAAATCATTACTTAATTAGTACTTAAATATTAGTTAATTATTACTTAATCATTCATTAGTCAATTGATAATCATCCGTTAATCATTCGTTATCCATTCATTAATCATTCATTAATTAATATTTATTAAGTAGTTAATTTATTAGCTACTTAATTGATAATTAATAGTTCATTATTAATTAATCATTAGTTCATCATTAGTAATCATTACTAAATCTTTATTTGATCCTCAATTAATCCTATGACCCTTAATCATATGTAAATAATTATCTAATCATTATTTAATCATTATTTCATTATTAGTTAATGATTTTTTAATCTTAAGTTAATTATTAGTCAATCATTTTTAATCTTTCATTAGTCATTTGATAATTATTCGTTAATCATTCAATAATCATTTTTCAATTGACAGTTATTTAATATTTAATTATTAGTTAATTAATAT
Organism: Viscum album; assembly: GCA_963277665.1. NCBI lineage: Eukaryota > Viridiplantae > Streptophyta > Magnoliopsida > Santalales > Viscaceae > Viscum > Viscum album. The sequence goes on along the minus strand of OY728143.1, from coordinate 2,074,891,024 downwards.
TTGATCATTAGTTCAATAATATTAAATCATCATCTAATTAATATTAATTACTAATTACTGAGTAATTAATTATTAGTTATTTAATAATTATTTATAAGTTCATAATGATTACTTTATTAATTATCTATAAGTTTATAATTATTTTTTACAAATTAATTATAAACTAATAAGTGATACTAAAAAATCACTTCACAATAAATTTTCAAATACTGAGACTAATTCTAATTTAATTACTAAATTATCATAATTAAATGATAATAATTTACTCAATAATATTAACTAATATTAACTATTGTAATGTACTCATAATACCCTTCATGATCTAGTTTTTTAGGGGAATTTAGTGACCCTCATATGATGGTCACTAATGGTAAAATTTGTAGTAGTGCGTCTAATATATACACCAAGTATGGTTTATGTTCCTGAACACATAAACTTTCTTTTTTGAAGAGAATCGTTAAAATTAATAGGTTTGAATTTTTATTCTAATGGGTAATATGAAAATACTTCTAATAAGTGTGAAAGAAGTAATGAAATTAATAAAAACTATTAAAACTATATGTTAAAATAAAGTGATAGATTATTTTTTATATAATATATAAAAACCAATATATCACTATTTTTAGCATTATTAATGGCCCAGGGATGTTAAAGGTGCTCTGATTTTCAGTGTTTTTTTCATTGACAAATCTCTATTCTAGTGTTGTAAAACTTCTTATGTGCAGCGGTGCATCTTGTAGGTTACCAAGTGATAACTTCATGAGAGGACGTCTCATCCACTTACGAGTACTCGCACCTAACAGTCTATTTACTATGTGTCATAACCTAGTGTTTTATCCGGCCCTAGAGCTCTATTTATGAATACCATCATAGCACTTCAAGTTTTTCATTATAGTGGAGAACTATTATGACTTTATCAATGGGATAGATAACCTAGTAAATTTTTACATCAAATTCATGAATTACATTGAACAATATGTAATAAGATGTTTTATTAATATTTAAATCAATGAATATACATGTAATCAAATCACAAATAGTTGGTTCTAGAACACGAAATCTAACATTTTCTTAATTTAATCATGTCTGTAGGATCACATATGGTTTAATAAGTAGAACATATAGTACCTAGTAGTAAATAGATATGTCCTATAGCAAATGGTCATGTCCTTTCCAACCCATCTTTCAATGTGATATTCAAAAAAATCCTTCCCCTTTTTAGAAACATAAAAAAAATTAAACCATTTAAAATTCCAACAACCACTGATACAGATATTCCCTTTAACATTATAGTAAAAGGCATTTAACATCACTAAAAAATGATGTTCTTATTAGCACTATTAAAGGGGTCCCTTTTATCAATGCTAAAAATCATTGATAAAGGCCCCACCTACTGGAGTGTGTTGTTTGTATAAAATCACATTATAGTAACTTGTAACCTATAAACAAAATATTAAATTTAATTGAAATAAATTTTATATTCTGAATACAAAAAGAATACTACTATATAAATTTCAAAAAGTGTTTTGTATAATTTAATTTACAATTACTATACATAAATATTTAAAAACATTAATGTCTCATCATCATTGGCACCTGTGGTCCTCTCTCAAAAAATTCCACCCATGGTATCAGTTTCCAAAAAAAATCATCTCAGCCCAAGAAAAAGAATCCACCTATATAAGAAAAAAATATTTTGTTATTAATATTATAATAAAATAAAATAAACATTAATATGAAATAATACATTAATAAAATGTAAACTTTAAATAAAAATACACTTGGAGATACACTGTTCACACCATGCATCGTAATGAGGATTGGTTGATTCCAAAACGTCAGAAATGTAATATGGATCATTGTCCTGAAGTATTAAAACAATCTAAATTCATTTTCTTGGTATTGAGTATGTCAATTGTTCTTTTTAATGAAATTAATATCAATTTTAAAAAAATATGCACTTGGAGTTATATCGGTCAACCCATGAGTGGGATTGAGTTGTGGTTGATTCCTACACATCACAAATTACTTATGGATCATTTTCCTAAAGCATCAAAACAATATTAATGCATTTTCTTGGTTTTTAGTATGTCACTTGTGTTTTTCACTAAAATATCATTTCAAACTAGAAACACACAATTTGATTCATATTGGTCACATTGTGCATCGGTTTGATATGATATTTATTCCTACACATCAAAAATGAATTATGAATCACTTTACTAGATTATCATGATAATCGGAGTGCATTTTATTGGTTTTTAATGAGTGACACACATTTTGACCTAAAATGACCATTTTTAACTAATAACAAAACCTTTGATTCATACCAGTCACACCGTGCATAAAATTGAGGTGTGGGTGAATCACACAAATCAAAAATGACTCATGGGTCATTTGTTTAAAGTATTAAAACAATATTAATTTGTTTTCTCCATTTTCAGTATATCACTTGTTATTTTTGCTAAAATTGATGTCAATTTAAAATAAAAAGACACAATTTGAGTTATATCGGTCACACCATGTGTCGGATTGAGGTGAGGTATATTAATACATTTCAATAATCACTCATGGATCATTTTCCTAAAGTTTCAAAACAATCTGAATGCATTTTCTCAGTTTTCAGTATGTCTCTTGTTCTTTTTACTAAAATTAACATCAATTTTAAATAAAAAAGACACACTTATAGTCATACAGGTCACATTGTACATCATATTGATGTGCAGTTGATTCCTACATGTCAAAAATGACTCATTGATCATTTTCTTAAAATATCAAAATAATCTGAATGTATTTTCTCAGTTTTCAGTATGTCAGTTTTTCTTTTTACTAAAATTAATGTATATTTTAAATAAAAAGAACTGTTTGGATTCATACCGGTCACATCGTGCATTTAATTGAGTTGTGGGTTATTTATAAACATACAAAATTACTTATAGATCATTTTTATAAAGTATCAAAACAATCCAAATTCGTGTGATTTCTTTTCAGTATGTCGCATGTTCTTTTTACTAAAATTAAAGTCAATTTTAAATAAAAAGAAACAATTAGGATTATATCGGTCATACTATGCATTATATTGAGTTGGGGTTTATTCCGACACATTAGAAATTACTTATGAGTCATTTTCCTAAATTATCAAAATAATCTGAATGCGTTTTCTTAGTTTTCAGTATGTCACTTCTTCTTTATACTAAAATTAATGTCAATTTTAAATAAATAGACACACTGGGAATTATACCGGTCACACCGTGAGTAGTATTAAGCTATGGATGATTATTAAACATCAAAAAATTAATTATGGATCATTTTCCTAAAGTAAAAAAACAATAATAACGTGTTTTCTTGGTTTTCATTATGTCACTTGTGTTTTTTACTAAAATATCATTTGAAACTAGAAACATGCACACTAAGTCATACCAGTCACATCATGTGTATATTTGATGTGAGAATTATTCTTACACATAAAAAATTAATATTAATTTATTTCCTAAATCATCAACACAATATGAGAGTGTTTTCTTGGTTTTCAGTCAGTGGCACTTTTCAAAATAAAATATCAATTTTAAACTGATAATGGAAACTTTGAGTAGTACTGAGAACATAGTGTATAAAATTGAGGTGTTTCTGATTCCTACACATCAAAATGGATTTTAGATATTTTTAATAAAGTATAAAAACAATAATAATGTTTTTTCTTAGTTTTGAGTATATAGGTTGTCTTTTTTACTAAAATTAATGTCAATTTTAAATAAAAATATGCACTTGGAGTTATATTGGTCACACCATGCATCGAAGTGAGGGGATACTGATTCTTACACATAAAAAATGAATTATGTATCATTGTATTAAAGTATCAAAATAATAAGAATTTGTTTTCTTGGTTTTAAGTATGTCACTTGTATTTTTTACTAAAATATCATTTTAAACTGGAAACACGCACTTTGAGTTAGATCATTCATATCATATTTCATTTTGACATGAGACTGACTCCTACACATAAAAAATTTATTATGAATCATCTTACAAAAAATATTAAGAAAATATGAGTGTTTTTTCTTGGATTTCATTGAGTAAAATTTCTTGAACTAAATGGTCGATTTTAAACTGATTACGGGAACTTTGAGTCATATAGGGCACATCATTTATTTAATTGAGGTGAGTCAAATTCCTACACATCAAAAAAGACTTTTGGATATTTTTTCAAAATTATCAAAATAATATGAACATGTTTTCTATGTATTGAGTATATTAGTTATCTTTTTTAATAAAATTAATGTCAATTTTAAATAAAAAGACCTAATTTGAGTCATACCAATCACACCATAAATTGGATTAAGGTGTGGATGATTCCTATAGGTATAAAATGAATTATGTATCATTTTTATAAATTATAAAAATAATCTGAATTTGTTTTCTCATTTTTAGTATGTCACTTGTCTTTTTTACTAAAATGTGTTTTGAAACTATAAACACACACTTTGAGTCATATTGGTCATATCATGTGTCGGTTTGATGTGAGATAGATTCCTTCATGTCACAAATGAATTATTAATTATTTTCCAAAAATTTTAATCCAATATGAGTGAATTTTTCTAGTTTTTAGTGAGTGACACTTTTTGAACTAAAATGTCAATTTTAAACTGATAACAGACACTGTGAGTCATACTGGGGACATCTTGTATCAGATTTAGGTGAGTTTTATTCATACACATCAAAAATGACTTATCAATAATTTTATTAAAGTTTCAAAATAATACAAATTTGTTTTCTTGGTTTTGAGTATGTGAGTTGTCTATTTTACTAAAATTGATGTCAAATTTAAATAAAAAGACCTATGTAGAGTCATACCAGTCACACCGTGTGTCAGATTGAGGTGAGGCTAATTCCTACCCATCTTAAATGACTTATATATTTCTTTCCAAAAGTATCAAAATAATATTAATGCATTTTTTCAGTTTTGAGTATGTAAGTTTTCTTTTTTACTGAAATTAATGTCAATTTTAAATAAAAAGATGCAAATGAAGTCACACCGGTCACACCATGTGTCAGATTGAGGTTTCTTTGATTCCTATGTGTCCCAAATAACTTTTGGATCATTTTCTTCAAGTATAAAAACAATATGAACTACCGATGCTACCACACTTTCCATTTTAATTCTTTGTCTAACAACCAACACTGCATATTGAGTTGATGTTCTTAGCTGAAAAAAATTCCACTGCTCTTTTGGTTTTCAATAATAAGAAAGCTTTTTAGGATAATAACATCAACTCAATATGTAGTGTTGGAAGATTTTCAATAAAAATCAATGTAAATCATGGTAACATTGGTATAAAGGATCATGTTATCTCTTTTTTGGATTGTTGAAGATAGTTGAAAGAAGAATATGACTTCCCAAAAGATCTATGAAAAAACTAAATAATTATTAGATAAAAATGATAGGGAAATAACTTACAAATAATAAATAAAATGATGAAAAAATTAATTCAATAAGTAGTAGTAATTTTCCATTTCCTGATGGTTGTATACATTCTTGACCCATGTCCTTGTTGTCATTATCTTAGTTGTATTCTCAAAGTCTAATCTCCCACAAGCATGAGAAGCTTCGAAAAAACCACCCCAACTCAAATAAATGAGTCCTCATGTACAAGAAAAAAATTCTTATATGATTAATACTAAAAATAAATAAATGAAACATTGATATAAAACAATCCATTACTTTTATAAAAGTCACATCTTCATGATATTTTTGTACATTATTCCATCAGGTATGTTTCCCATTCATTTATAATAAAATCTATAACATATTTTTAATATGATTATTTTTAAAAATCATAATATTACTAGAAAAATGTAAACACATAAAGGATTAATAAATATTTTAAATTAAAGAGTAATTATTATCAAAAATACCACTTTAAGGATGCTAGTTTTTTATGAAATATGATATCTCTCATAAATATACAAACTTAATAACCACAATACTTTCCATTTTTTATTTCATACACTGCAGAAACATTAATAAAAATAATAATTTTCTATTAATATGTTTTTGGATAGTGAAATTCTATTATATATACCCTGATACTTGTCCACTTGTATAACTTTTTAGCCTCCTTGTGCACACAGACTGTTCTCATTCCAGTATTTTTACAATATTTAAATGCTACCCTATTATAATAGAATTCTCATTAAAACATAATATAAAATATATAACTTGAAGTTTAGTTATAAAATTTGTATGTGGTGTATTAAAAATTGGAAAATATCATCACGTGTGGTTAGTTTTTTGGGTTTCAATGCAGTGAATCTAGGAAAAATATCTTTGTAGTATCTAAATTGATAGTAATGAGCATCCAATATTTCCTAAAAACCCCAAAAGGAATAAGTAATGAAATAAATGAAAATATATTTGAATATGTTTCCATGAAACACTAAATTTATTATGATTTTAAAGTTGATTAATATTCCAAGTCAGAACCTAGATCTTATCTCAAGGAGATTTGGGAGTTTAAAGTTTATATTTTTAATAAAAATGAATAAAATAGGGGTGATTTTAAAAATAGTTTTAAAAAATTACTTAATTTAAAGAGTTTAATAGATGAAAAAACAAGTGGATTTTGAAAAATGTGAGATAAATAGGTTGTTGAGATTTCACTACACACATTTCAAGTTCATTTTTCTTAGATATTCATTCCAGTTTTTAGTGATTATTTGGTTGAAATTAATTTGAATCTTGATTAATTCCTATTCTTTTTTATCAATGATTGAAAAATCAAACCTTGAATTAACAATAATATCACCGAGGTAAAAAACTTATGCATGGAATAAGAGATTATAAAGCATATTTAAATCATAAGAAATTGGGTAATAAAATGATCCTTGTGTTGTCTAAATAGATCAACACAAGTCACGCACTCAAATCCTCACACTGATCGGTTAGAAATTAGAAGCATATCAATCACATGTATCAAAACAAACATTCAAATATGAAATAATTTAAGATAAATGGAATGAAATGTTTTAACACCAAAATTAATATAAACCAATAGCTAATATATGAATCAGAACTCCCTTTAAATGTGTGTAGCTCCCTCATAATGAATGCTCGTCATTTATCCTGACATCGAGAGGAGGGGGAAGCTTGGGTGGATCTCTTTCTTCATCCTTGATCCTCTTATGAGGATAGGGGCCTCAAGAATATATATTATGATGAGAGTAATCCTATGTAGCTTTAAAATGGAATCACTTCACTCCTTTCTTGAACTTTAAAATGGGGTTCCCAAGGTGCCAATTTATTGGCAAAGTGGAAGTTGGTTTTGGGAACCATGATTTTGAGAAACCAATTGAACCATAGTTTTTGGTGACCATAAATTCTTATCCAACTTTTAAAAAAAACTAAAAAGATTTTCCCCCAACTCTTGAATAACTACAAAAAAAAAATTGGCATCATTTGAAAAATTAAAGCTCGAGATATTGAGAAAATATATAACACAAATTTTGACTTCATGTAGATTCAGTGGATTGGACATATAAGTATGGTTCAGCCAAAATATGATCGAATTGGGATTGGGTGTCTTCATAAAAGTTTTATCCCACTTAATTTTGGATCAAAAAAAATCTCAACCCAATAGGATGCATGGATTAGTATTAATGGACAGTTTAGTCCACATATATTCTTGGATCTCGGTCCAATTTGGACCAATTTTCTTTAAATTCTTCTTAGGCCCTCCAAATTACCTCCACGTACAATGAAATATTCCAAACAAGTGAAATTACCATTTTTAATAGTGATTAAAACAAATAATTTAATCAAACATTAAGTGAAAATTTTTGTTAAATTTTGAATTTATGATATAAAATCGGTTTACCATAGTGTTATAAGGATAGAAATGAATATTGAATCACTACATGATCACACCCCCACACCTACACTATGAAATCCTAGGAAAAGTAATATTCCCAAAAAAAACATGGATATATTCCAAACTTCATGAAGATTTAATATTCAATGAAAAATTAATTTTTGATAGAAATGTGATCAAAGAAAAAATCACACCAAGGAATTATTCTCAATGATCATGGAAAAAGATGTATCATAAATTTTATCAAAATGAAATTCAAGGGGATGAATGATACCAATTTGAGAAAATAATTCAAAATTAAAAAAATTCACTAAATCTCCCCTTTTGTGTTTTAAAACCAATTAATATTATTCTTTCCAATTTTTATTTGGTAAATATAGGTTATTTTAAAAAAACTACTTAAATGATTCTATCCACCGAACCTACCCTATATCCTTTGAAATCAAATTTCAAGACCCACTCACTTAAGAATTCCAAGAAGTCAAACCTTAATCTCCCAAATTAGATATCCCCATATGTTGTACATTTCATCACTCCCCTCATTTATTATTATTTTTTGTTTTTTCTTCAAAAGTTGAATTTGGAACAAATCTCATAGACATCACTCAACCCTTGTTTGATCTCCTCAAGATACTAATTGTAATATTTAGAATAAGATAAAAGGTTTAAGAAGAGTGCTTTTTGACCTTCCTAAGAGAAAACCCGGATTTTTGTGTTTGTTTTTTTTTATTTTTTTATTTTTTTAGTTTTTTTTTTGAGGGAGTACAACAATCAGATAACAGGTACACACACATAGGAAAATTCGGTATTATAATGAAAAAGATCAGATAAGGAATGAGCGTATGGAAAAATAATTTTATAAAGATGATAAATATTAACCTCTATTATATTCACCTTCTATTGAGTTGGAAAAAATCATTATTCATGGTGGGTGAAAATATGTGTGGAGATATTAAGTGACAACATTTTCTCACAAACTACTCACAAAAATTTTACTATTCTTCGTAAAGGAATCAAAATGATACAACCATTTATATCATCGATAAGAAACCAATTAATTATAATAATTCACATCTCAATGTTAATTCATTCCAAAACACACATTCTATTAGGGAATATTTATTGTTAAAACAATACGAAATAGGGAAATTCCTTATGCATTTTCAATAATTTACATAATTAAGTGGGAATCATTTTTTATGATTAATTGTAAATCATTTTCCATGATTAGGTGGGAATAAAAAATGAATATTATGGCATAAAATTGAGGTGGGAGAGGTTTGAAGTACCAATACTATATAGTAAGTGAAAAGAGAAAAGGAAGGAAGATGATGAAAATTCCTAAATAACCCAGGAATGTACCCATCCCCCCCCCACACACACACCTAGAGTATGAAGTGTCCTCACTATAATAAAAGATAATGTGTTAAGTAAGGATAAAACTAAGTAGGTTTCATTCATAGGTTTCTTCTTGAACTTGTAGATCCTCAATCGGAGACTCTGGAATGGCTTCATTAAAGTTCTTCAGCTGATTCCCATTGACAGTGAAGGTTTGTTCTATTTCTTCATTTTGAACTTGAACAACACCAAATGGATAAACATTAGTAACATTGTACAGACAAAGATAGTGGGAATGAAGCTAACCTATAAGTATTATTATCCTTGCATTGAAAAGGAGTACCTTATACCCAAGATGGAATTGATGATGAAGGATGATGTGTTCATGGGAATCCTTGGTTCTCTTTTTATAAATCCAAGAGTTCTCATATAAATCTCTTCTCATTTACTATGTCCCTTGAATTGGTAACTTCCTTTGATAACCTACACCAGAAATATTATAATTACATTGTTTAATGGCCCATTAGGCTCGGTGCTCTATCTTAACAGGTAGGTGACAACTCGTTTTGAAAACAAGTCGATAATGTGACATTATGATGGGGGTTTTAAATGAAATATGATAAGCCCATAATGAATCATTGAGTATAAGACTCTAATATTTTCTATTGGGTTGAATCCTTTTTTCAAGAATTTTTTTTTAACTCTCTATTTTATACCTCATATTGACCATTGGTTTGTGGGTGATATGTAGTATACACTCGATGCCCGACCCCATACCGATGCAAAAGTGATTTCATTATTCAGTTGCAGAAATGAGGACCCTAGTCGCTAATGATGAACCTAGGTAATCTAAACCTAAAAAAATTGGTTTCTAAAAAATTCCTCAAGTTTCTTTGAATCATATTTCCTCGTTACTCAGGCCCCTACCCATTTTGAAACATAATCATCTACCAAAATAATGTATATTTTCCAAAGTAATTGGGAAATGGATCATAAATTCAATACCCAAAACATCAAAAATGTCATGGAAAATCAAAGGTTGTTGTGGCATTTCATTTCTTTTAGAGGAATATCAATTCTTTGATAGTGAGTAAAATATTTACATAAATCATGGGAATCCTAAAATAGGGTCAGCCAAAAGTGACCAAAATCGATGACCTTGTGAGCAGTCCTTTGGGGACAAAAGTGACTCCTATAAGCAAGAATGTTTCAAAACCTAAGGAAAAAATGAAACTCTCTATCAGAAAAATAACACCTAAGGACTTGATCACTACATGTGTTCCAAAGGTAGGGATCATACCAAATGTACCAATTACACTCATGTTTTAGACGACTGGGTTATTTTTGTTGAAATCAGAAGAAACTCAAGATGCTGCCAAAAAAATTTCAATTTCATCATACCAAGGAATATAATCTTGCATGGGGTAAAATTTCTTATTGGGAAACATTTCATTTATGAGAATACATGAGGATGATTCATTTTCTGAGGATGGGAGGATCCTACAGATATGGTCATCCATTGCATTTTTTGATCCTTTTTTATCTCTAATTTCTAGATTAAATTCCTAAAGTTGGAGTATCCAATGAATGAGACATGGTTTGGATTCTATTTTCTTAAGGAGATACCAGAGGGCTGCATGATATGAGAAAACAATGAATTTGGACCCTAAAAGGTATGGCCTAAATTTATCCAAGGAAAACACAATATAAAGGAATTATTTTTAATTTGTGGCTTAGTTTACTTGGGTAGGGTCCAATGTGCATAAGGTAAAGGCTATGACATGTGGATCTTGATCAATACATTATAATAAGACTTCCCCAACTGCATAGTTATAGGTATCATACATGAGCTCATATAGTAAATCTCGCTGAGGTAGTTGGATTACTGGGGGTGATGTGAGACTCCATTTCAATTTATTAAAATCTTCCTTTCATTATTTATCAAAAACAAATTATTTTTCTTTTTAGAGTAATTGGTATAGGGGGAGTGAAATCTTACTAAATCCACAAATGAAATGACGGTAAAATCTAGCATGACCTAAGAAAGATAGCACATCCCACAGATTTTTGTGGAATGGTAGGGAAGAAATGATATCTACCTTTGATTTATCTACTTCGATACCATCCCTAGAAATGACATTCCCAAGTAATATACCTTGTAACACCATGAAATGTAATTTCTTATAATTTAATACAAGATTAATTTCAATAAATTGGTGTAGGACATAACCAAGACTACTCAAACATTCATCAAAATAGGTTCCATAAATATTGAAATCATCCTTGAATACTTCTATGCAATTTTCCTGGTAATCTAAAAAAATACTAAGCATGCATCATTGGAAAGTACCCAAAGAATTACACAAACCAAATTTAATCCTCCTATAGGTAAATGTGACAAAGGGGAAAGTAAAGGTTGTATTTTCCCAATCCTTGAGGGAAATATGGATCTAAAATTATCCAGAATACCCATTAAGGAAAAATTAGTGGGACTTCCCTACTTTCCCCTCTAGTATCTGGTCAATAAACGAAAAGGGGAAATGGTCATTCCTAGTGTTTTGGTTTAGTCGGTGATAGTTTATATAGACACGCCAACTATTCTTCACATGATTTGGAACCAATTCATTATTTTCATTTTTAATTATAGTAAGATTGGTTTTTTTAGGAACAACTTGCAATGGACCGACCCATTGACATTTAGATATGGGGTAAATGATTCTTGCAGCTAGTGATTTGGTTACCTCCTTGTTAAAAATATCTAGTAGGTTTGGGTTCATTTGATGTTTTTACTACCACATAGGTTTAGACTCAAAATTTAATAATATATAATGTGTGAAAATTGATGAACTAATACCAGGAATGTCCGCAAGTGTCAATCCCAAATATTTTTTATACTCCCTCAAAAGTTCAAGAAATCACAATTTAGGCTCTAGAGAGAGTTAACTAGAAATGATGATAGGCATATTGTTTCCATTCTCAATATAGGAATATTTTTAAATTTTTCATCAGTTTCTTAAGTTCCAATTCTTGTGGATTTTGGATTGATGGGAGTGAATGTGAAAGTTTAAGGCCAATGATCTCATCTAACTACTTAATGGTAACATCCTCAAATGAGAAATAAGCTTTTACAATCTTAATATCATCATTTATGTTCATGGTATCCTTAGTTCTCAAGAAATAATCTATTAATAAACTTACAAGAAATTTTTATAGATCACTTTAACATTCAATGCATGAATCATTACATAGAATGTCTATCAATGATGAAAACTCAAAAAGGGTATCAGGTGAAAGAAATTAAGTGTTTTTAGGGGAAGGGAATACATCAATTGAATTAACTAAAAGTGAGGAATGTTCTTCTAATGGGTGATTCATGGCCTCAAGGATGTTGAAGTGGACAATTTCACCAATAAACTCCATAGAAAATGTACCATTGTGGACATTAATTATGGTTTTAGTAGTTTTTAAGAAATTATTCCCTGGTATAATTGTGGAATGTTTATTCATATAATCATCTTCCATTTTAATAACATAAAAATTATTATGAAAATTTACATTTTTCACCCTCACAATAATATCCTATAACACACTAGGGGAGTGTGCGGTACTCCAGTTTTCTAGTTAAACAAAAATTAATATAGTCTTAAATTCCCCAACCTATAATGAAGGGAAAATATAGTGAGGCATCACATTTATAGAATCAATCAAATAAAGAATATTATTGGAAAATAAGTACTCCCCTATGGTGCATATAATTGAGAATGTTCATGGACCATTGAATTTGGTGGGAAGTTATGGCTCTATCAATTCTGATAAGTTCCTCCCCAAGATCACCTTTTCATCACCTAAAATTTTCCTTCGGTGTGTACACATATCCTTTATAAACTTTAAGTATCATGGATTTTTATTTATGACATAAATCAAGGGAATGTTAACCTAAACTTTTTATAAAGCTTCCAAGATTTCTTTATCAAGTTCAGTTTTTTTTGTTTCCTTGGTTGGGTGTACCTTTGGGGAAATTGAAGAGAAATGGTTTTTCTTAGTGGTACATCAAATTAAACTATCTTTTTATTTTTCCAGTGCTTCTCTCATGATAATATTTTTCCTAATTTGGACCATTTTTAGTGGTTGGGATGGTGGTTTACTCAAGAGGAAATGACTCTAATAGAGACGTAATTTGTATTTTAAGTTATTTTAAACACCTAAGGGTGATAGAACAAGCATTTACCTTATCCCTAGGGTTGACTAGTGGTTGAGATGGTATTTTACCCAACCAATGACTTTGTATTTCCCCCACTAAGTTGGAAATTTGGTCTAATTGGGTTTTTAGGTCTTGTATGGATACTTGGGTGGTTTCTTGGAATTGAATATTATTTACAAACAAATTTTTCATCATTTATTCTAAGATTGTCTTGGATTTTGTAGGGGGTTGTTATAAAGATATTTGTGGTGGTTGAGGATTGATGGGTGGTGGTGGTGGATGACTATAATGCCATTATTGGTTCCATGGTTGTTGAGGTTGGTTTGTATACCCACCTTTCCTATATTATTGGTTTTATTTCCACCCAGGGTTAGATGTATAGTGTGTTTCTTTCCTGAGGGTTGGTTATAGGGTCAACCTAGAAAAATTACTTCACAACTCTCAGAAGTTTCTCTTAATTGAGAACATTATACAAAATAGTGGGTGTCAGCACAATAGAAAAAGTAATGAATAGGAGTAGGAGATTAGTATTTACCTTGGGAGAAAGTTTTTAGAGAAGGGTACTTACCTCTTCAAACTTAGTGTCCACATTCTTCTCAAAAACAAAACTTTTCACCTCATGGAATCTTCTAATTGGTACACTGGACCTTGAATCAATTTATTGAGAGTTATACACCATATTCTCAATGAGGTTACTTGTAGTGATTAGGGATTTATCAAATAGTGCACCACCTATAGTAGAATCAATCTTGTTTCAATCAATAGGAATTAAAACTTCATAAAAATATTATTTTAAGGGTCGATCTCTTATTTGGTGTTGTGGTAAACATGAACAAATACTTTTAAATATTTCCTAGTATTCATGAAGTTTTTCTCCTTTTTATTTCTTTATACCACATATTTTTTTCTTTATAGTTTCATTTTGAGAGGCTAGGAGTTATTTTTCATGAAAAATGTGTTTCATGTCTATCCATCCTCTAATTGGGGAATTAACAAAAATACAACCAATATTTTGTGGTGTATTCTAATGAAAAAGGGAATTACCTAAGATTTACTTTTTCTTCACACACATTATAATGTTTTAATGTAGAAAATATACTATGAAATTCTTTTAAATTCTTATATGGATCTTCTCCCTTGATTCCATGGGATCTTGGTAATAAGTGAATTAAATCAGATTTAAGTTCAAAATTTGGTGCCTTACCGTTTATTTGAATGTATACGGGATGAATCAATACATTAGGAGAGGATATTTATTTTATTGTTCAGTTATTTTCTCCATATTATGCAATTTTATTTCAGTTTTAACATGGGTTTTATAAGAATAAGAAGAACAAGGATCGATAATAGTTTCAATGTTTTGGGTGTCCTCTTTAGAAGGGTTCTCCTGTGTGTCTTGGTGTCACTAACGTAATATCCTACTTGGTTCAGTTTCAAAAGGTGTTAAATCTACCAGAGTAGAACACATCATGCAAAGAACATACACGATAAATATTTTAGAAATCAACTTAAAATTTAAGTAATAAAATAAGCGAACAAATAATTATAAAATACACAATGTTTTTATTAAAAAAATGCACACTAAAAATAGAATCGCTCCCCGAAAACAGCACCAAAATTTGAACAAGTTTCCATGACATAAAAATTTATTATGATTTTAAAGTTTATTTATAGTCTAGTTCAAACCCTATGTCATCTCTCAATGAGTGTTGGGGTTTTAAAGTGTGTATTTTTAATAAAAATGACTAAAATAGATGGTGGTTTTGATAATAGTTTTAAAAATAAAATGACTTAATTTAAAAGATTTTAATAGTTAAAAAACTAAGTGTATTTTGAAAAATATGAGATAAATGGGTCATTGTGATTTTACTACACACATTTCAAGTTCATTATTCTTAGATATTCATTAAGTTTTGGAGTAATTCTTTGGTTGAAATTAATTGTAATCCCGATTAATTCCTAAGATTTTATATCAATGCTTGAAGAACTAAAACTTGACATAACAATCATATTTCCAAGGTAAATAAATTATACATAAAATAAAATCTTCCAAAGAATATTGAAATATCAATAAATTGGGTTAGAAATGGATTCTTGTGTTTTTCAATCAGAGAATCACAAATCACACACTCAAAACCTCACACCGATCGGTTAGAAATTAAGAGCATATCAATCACATGCATCAAAAAACATTAAAATATGAAATAATGTAAGATATATGGAATGAAATGTTTTAAAATCCAAATTAATCCAAAATAGTAGATAATATGTTCATTATAACTCCCTTGACATGTGTGTATCTCCCTCACAACGAACGTCCATCATTTAGCTCGACATTGAGAGGAGGAGGAAGGTCGGGTGGATCTCCATCTTCATAATGATCCCCCTATGAGGAAAGGGGACTAAAAACCTTATAGGGTGAGGAGAGAAATTATATGGAACTCCAAAATGGCAGCACTTAACTCCTTGGTTTAATTTAAAAATGGGGTTCCCAAGCTTCCAATTTATAGACAAAGTGGAATGTGATTTTGGCCACCCTAATTTTGAGAAACCACTTGGTCCACAGTTTTTGGTAGTCATAAAGTCTTATATAACTTTTTATAAAAATATAAATTTGTTTCCCCACATCTTGAATAACTCCTAAAAATATTACATCATTTGGACAACTATATCCTGATGTATGGACAAAATACAGAACACAACTTTTCACTTCATTTATATTCGGTTCATTAGAAATATTAGCCTAGTTGGGCCAATAGAAGGATGAATTAAGCTAGTTTTTATTTAGTAAATTTGTATCCCACTGAATTTGGTATCATTCTACAAAATATCAACCCAATCAGATGCATTTATTAGTATAAGTTTGAAGTTTAGTCCACATATGTTCTTGGATTCCTTAAAAATTTAGCCCAATTTTCTTCAACTTCATCTTGGGCCCTCTAAATCACGTCCACTTACAATGAAATCATCCAAACAAGTGAAATTAACCTTTTAAAATTTTATAAAAACAAAATAATTGAATCAAACATGAATTGAAATTTGTTATTAAAATTTGAATTTATGATAAAAAATTAGTTTATCATAGTCGTTTAAGGGTATAAATGAATAGTGAATCACTATGAGGTCGATATTTGATATGATTAAATTGTATATTTTTACCCCTAAATCATTGGTATTAAGAATATTCTGTAATCCACAAGTTTTTTTTCAAACAATTTGTCCAGGTCTTCCACTATTTCATCCTTTTTTTAATCTATTGTTGTTTGTTCTGTAGAAGTGACATGAGGACTAACGAGTCCAAATTTATTTTCATGGGATAATCCCTTAAATTGGTAGTGATATATAAACATGAAAAAAAATATGAAATGTATTTATTAATAATTAACATAGTATATTAGATTTTGGAACAAAATTATGAAAACATACCTCATGTATACATTTACATTTGATGATCCTATTCATTCATAGTTAAGGATTTCATTTACATTCTCAAAACCAATGTATTTTGTAACTTCCTCTATGTTCATTTGTTATTCAAAATAAACTACATGACTACTACCCTTTCATAACTTTGTATCTTCATGAAACTTCAATATTCATAAATGTGGATATTGAACGGGTGGGTTAAAGGTGCTTTTGGAAGATTTTTTCGATCGGTTGGTTGATCTTTTAGATGGTTTTGAGTCGACCTTTCATTTCACACCCTTTCCTTTGTCTTTCGATAATAAAATTCATCAGTTCAAACTTTTTTCATTAATTGTTAAAGTTTTATCATGAAAAATAAATTGTAAATGAATACCTCCTTTTTGACATGTGTTTTTAAAATATTTTACAAACATGAGACGAATGTTCCAATAGCTTGATCAACCATATGAATATCTTCATCATCAAGTGGAATAGGTTTCTCAGTGGTCATCTCGTGAGATACACTAATTTCCATTCTCACATGGCCTGTTGGAAGTGGTATGTTGTATATATGGTCACCTTAGATATTGAACATTGTATCCATCTCTATAAGTTAATGAGTGGGTGTTGATAGATATAAATCACAGTCATTTTCACCCTGTTGAACATCAGTACAATAAAGGTATCAGTGTTTTTCTGATTCACATTTCATAGAAACAATTATGAGAATATTGATTATCTCAACTAAGATAGATCTTTGAGGGTAATGGATCACCTCAAATATGGTGGGGGTGGGGTGGGATCTTCAATTAATGGTTGTTCTTGAGATTCTTCTTCTATTTTCTTCCCCTATAACATTTTCTAACAACTCAATCTAACAATGAAATTATTCTTCAAGGGCAGATGTAATATCTCGAATTTTTTGTGTATTATTTTTAAATATTATATGGAATTATTATGAGACTAGGCCTTGTGACGGAGTGCGATTTTGAGGCCTGAGGTTCTTGGAATAAATGTTTGAAATATTTTAAACTCTAAATAGTGTGCGAGAGCGGTTTTCTAGAAAAAGTAAAATAACTTTTAAACGGGTGTATGAATCAGAAATATGAGGGCATTGTTGCATTCAGAGTAGCGACCTTACATTAGGAGGGGGCTAACATCAACCAGTATGGTTCAGCTGCAGAATTTAGTTTTTAGACGTTTTAAAGGAAATAAAATAAAATATTTTATTTTAGTTTTTAAATGTTTCCATAACACAGCTATGGGAGATTTTAAATAAGTTATTAAGAGAGTCTCTAGGGCTAGTCTCATAACCCTAAAATCCTCTGGATTCATGGAGAGGATACCTCTTGGAAAAACCTCTTGACAAAGAATAGTGATAGATCGATCGATCGATGCACCTCGGATTTGATAGAACCTCACCAACAAACGCGACGCAATGGTCGTTCTTCAATCGAATCAAGGTAGGGGTATTTTTATTTCGATCTGTTTTCTCCATTATTCAATTAAATGATGAATGCAGATCAACCCAATAATAGGTTGATCCACGGATCTTGCGTTCTAATGGGAGGGTCATTATTTCCATTTCTTTTGGGGATTTGTATTCAGGGAATTAATCCATGATAGATTATTTTTTTGTTTCGATTTTTCCTATTTAATTATACTAATAGAATCATATTGGCACTGTGACGGACGAAGGTAGAGGTTCTTTCCTCCTTTAATTTATTATATTTCTTCCTCCTTGTCCTTGTGTTCTTCACGTTCTTCATGGGGAGATGAACAACAGATCATTGAAAACCCATTTCTCAATGCAACAATCCAAAATTGGAGATCTGACATCGTGACGATTCAACAGAGGTGCGATGATGAGGGAGGTAGACGAATCGACATGGTTCGGATGAAATTTTTCTTCGAGCGTTCTTTGTGTGGGTGGATTGAAATTTTTGTTCGGGACCAATCGGATGCTTGAACCTTACCTAAATAGCCTTTCTACGATGGGGAGACTATGAACCTTGAGTTTTGAAGTGATTAGATGGCCGGATAAAAGATCAGAGCATCACCTAAGGTGTGGCAATGAAGAATGGCATTTTTGAGAAATTATAAATAACATGGTGTGTTCTCCAATGAACATTCCATGTGGGACTTTCATGGTGGAGACTATGGTTTATGCACTACACACGATGTAGAACATGGCATTCCTTGAGAAGACACGACATGCAGGCCCCACCAAATGGTGGCTGGAGTTTCGGGTGACAAGAAGCACTAACATGGTGTGTGACCATCATCACATGGCATGTGGGTCCTTACACAGACTCAACATGTATCTTGGAAGATACATGGACATAGGGTGGAGTACACAGCATGTACTCCACCATATGGCCATACACGGCCAGATACACAGACTACCTCGTGTATCGGTACACGGTCTGGGACACACGGGTTGAATCCATGTACGGGAACATGGACAACGTACATAGAGTCTTCCCTGGACAGAAAAAAAACAATGTGTCATTATCTTACATGCTGTGTAAACCTTCTTCTACATGACAAGCCTTACGACACGGGCCATTGTACATGGGTAGTACCCGGGGTCAGAGGACATGGCGTGTGACCCTTCTACACACCTTGTACTAATCAATACATGGCTTGATCCTCTTGTCCATTGTTCCTTGTATAGGTTTTGTTTGGGTTAGTTCCTCCTTGTTCATTTCCCTAAAGGTCAGTTATCGTATCCATATATAGGTGTATGATCCCTTCAGTGGGACTTCCTGATATAGAGTTAGGTATCCCTCTGAGAGGCCCAAAGAGAGATCCTCTATCAATTCTTGACCCTATATAGAGTCAGGTATCGGCGTGACCAATCCTACGGGAGGCCGATCCTCTACTTAGTAGTTGGAATCTAGATAAGTCATGGTATCCTCCAAGGCCCTGGCAGTGATCATCATGTGTATATCATGATCCTTCCCTACTCAGGAGTGTGTTCTCCCAGAATGATTGTATCTATTTTCTATTTAGATATATTAGTGAATATATCTCTCTCATGGATTTTCCCGATGAACAGTACTTCTCGGACAGACATCATCAGTGCTATCAGACTCATGGAATGAGTTCTACCAGATGAGTGCCTCATGGAATCATCGAACTGAATCCCTAACGTGGATATATGGTTGTTGGGACTTGTCTCTAGACTACGGGTATGGGTTTCGAGTATACCTAGAGGTGTTTCTATTTCTATATGTTTGGTAGACATATAATGTGTAGAGCTGACTGTACCTTTACTTTGTGTATTTCTTTGTGGTTTTTAGGGTCCCCTACTGAGTATTGTTATACTCACCCATGCACGGGTTTTGGTCACATGTGTCGTGTCTTGTGCAGATGAGTGGCCTTTTGACTAAGTCCAGGGCAGACTAGGGTCAGACCGATATTTCTAAGTTCCTAGCTAGCTTAGGTGTTTCTATAGCTACAAGTAGCAGTCCCAGTACCTCTTTTTTCTTACAAGTTGGACTTTTTATTTTTTAGACTCTTTCTTTTGGTGGGCTTGTATTCTATACTAGTTCACATTCTACACTTTACTCTCCATTGTACTCTCTTGGTTAGGTATACTTTTATGCATTCATTTTGTTCCTGGGTGGCTTTTATTTTTCATCATTTGTGGGATTGGATATGTGTGTGTGTGTGTAAAGGTACTTCGGCAATGCCTCCCATGTTATTGATCTTCCTACTCATTGCTAGTCACCAACCCATGGCCTATTGAAGGTGGTCTTGGGGATTCACAGGACAGGCCCCACTGGGACGGGTCATGAAAGAGTGGTATAAAAGGGGTCGATTCTACCTTAGGACCAATATTTTGGGAGATTGGTTTGGGGAAACAATGTTAAGTGTTTTTGAGTTTGGCTTTCAGGCCAGGGACTCCAATGTTGGTGTGGGCGGCTAACGTATCCATACACCAAGACTCTGACAACCTTATTTTCAACTCGGTACATGAAAACACTAATTGTGGGGAAATAAAATAATGGTAGATGAATCATATAGGAATGGGTTGTGTTTTCCATGTCCTTTGTGTCAGCTATCTAGATATACTCGATGACCATGGTACATATTGTTTATTTACAGGATGCCTCCATGACGTATACCTGCTAGGATTCAGCAGCTCGATCATGAGTATGACTCCCTCAATGATGAGGATTTGATACAGGGACCAGTTCCCTAGGTGTTACCTCCATGTGGTGTACTAGTTATACCACCATTGGTGGAGAAATGTGTGGTACCTATAGTATTTACAGAAGAAGAGTGTAGGATGAGCATGATCCATGAGTTTTAGAGAAAGAGACCCCCAGGTTCTGAGGTGAGCCCGACCCTCAAGCGGCTGAGGACTGGCTTGAGGCGGTGACCAGATTTTTTCCATCTAGTGAGGAGACTAGCGGACCAGATGGTGGTCCTAGGAGCGAGCCTTCTTCAGGGTTCAGTGGGACTATGGTGGAGTTTGACCACACCGACCCACGATGAGGAGACTCTTTCATGGACATAGTTAGAGTGACTCTTTAGGGAGGAGTTCTCTCCAGTTACGCTATGATTAGTGCATATCCAGGAGCTTCTTCAACTCCCCTAGGGCAGTTTGATGGTGGATGACTATTCATCGAAGTTCACCAACCTCACTAGGCACTCAATAGATATGGTCAGGGATCAGTACTTCAGATATCAGACCTTCGAGTGAGGTCTATGGTGGGACATTAGAACTAGTGTTGTGCCTCTATGAATTTTGACTTATGCTATAGTGCTCGAGTGGGACTTGGTGATCAGAAGCTTATTAGAAGAGTAGAGAGATCCTGTGGCAGTCAGCAGTAGGAAAACAGGTGTGAAGACCTCAATAGTAGGGATCCAATGTCAAGAACAGGGTTCGGGATGTGGGATACATCACAGGAGGACCTAGGACAGGGGATCGACATCCCAGGGCTCTCATGCTGGATCTAGTTAGCCTAGGGAGAGGTGATGCTACTTGTGTGATGGTAGAGGAAATTTTACTAAAGATTGTCCAACCCTTCGAGATACTGACAGGGAGACGGTAGATGGACCACTGAGGCAGAGGTAAAGTGTGGAGTAGACAGACCCACCAAGTAGTGGACATGGCAGAGGAGTAGGGAGAGATATAGGTGGTGGTAGGTGCTTTGATCTACTCCCACCACCACCCTCAGGAGGTCCACACCAGGCTCAGGGAGTTGGGGGACCGGAGTGGGGATAGCTACATGTAGTCGAGACGTATGACTCAGGGACTCTAGGGATGATATGAGGTATGATTTGTGTATTTTATACCTTATTTTTCAAACTTATAGACACAGGTTCCATTCATTCTTTCATATCTGCATGTCTTGTGCAAAACCTTGATATTTAGGTAGATATTTTGACTCAGCCCTTATGCTTGGAGACACCAATGAGAGGAGACTCGATGATCACGCATATTTGCAGACAGTGTTATCTTTCCCTTGGATGTGAGAGTTTCAATTGGAACCTCCTAGTGGCAGCATTGAGGCCTTACGATGTCATTCTCAGTATGGATTGGCTATCTTCAATCCATGCCTAGATTGACTACATTAGGAAAAGAGTACAGTGTGCCCGCAGCGATGGAAAATGGTTTTTATTTGTTGCTGAAAAGGAAACCCAAGCAGTATAGAATGGGCTCATTCATAAGAAGGTGCAGCTGATCACTCATGAGTTAGTTATCCTTACCCTCTGAGCAGTAGTTTTCATGAGCTTTCAATTCCCAGCCGTAGTGGTAGAGTATGAGGATGTCTTTCTAGAAGATGTTCCAGGATTACCACTCTACCGGTAGACCGACTTCTACATTGACTTACACCCTAGGACATCATCGATATCCTCACCAGTGTATCTAATGGCTCCCAAAGAGCTTCATGAGTTGAGGTTGAAGTTGCGGGATTTGCAAAGTAAGTGTTTCATAAGACGTAGTGTTTCACCATTTGTGGCCCCATTTTATTTTTCCAAGAAGGAAGGCCAGAGTTTGAGGTTGTGTGTGGATTACTGGAACATGAATCAGGTAATGGTTAAGAAAAAGTATCCAATACTAATGATTGATGACCTCTTCAATCAGCTGAGAGGGGAGAAATGGTTCTTGAAGGTTGACCTTTGATCAGGTTACCATCAGTTACGAGTATAGGATGAGGTTATAGTGAATACGGATTTCAGATGCCGCTACAGTCACTAAGAGTACCTAATGATTCCTTTTGGTGTGAAAAATTCTCCTATAGTGTTCATGGGACTTATGAATTGGATATTCCATTCATACCTAGATTGATTCATAGTAGTATTCATCGAAAACATCCTTGTGTACTCAACGTCATAGGAGGAGAATGCGGGACACTTGCAGATGGTTCTAGACATACTCTGAGAGCACCAGCTTTATGGGAAGATCTCAAAGTTCCATTTTTTGATACAGGAGGTCCACTTTCTAGGAAGTGTTATCTCATCATATGGAGTATTATTGGACCTAGCCAAGGTCGAGGCTGTATTACCATGGGAGCCACCCCGGAGTGTGACAGAGGTGCATAGATTCCTGGGGATGGAAGGATACTACCAGATATTTATCCCTGATTTCTCCCAGAGATCAGCATTGATGACAGCCTTGACCCGAAAGGGACAGCCTTTCATATGGGTGAAGAATTTCCAGCATGTTTTCTAGTAGTTTAATTAGAATTTGATGAGCACACTAATCTTGATATTTCCAAAAGATGGTGTCAAGTACATAGTTTTTTGCGATGCATCAGGGACCAGTCTTGGATATGTCCTAATGCAAAGACAAGTGTTGATTTCTTATGGTTTTCACTATCTAAGTCCGCATGAGAAAAACTATGTGACCTGTGATCTTGAATTGGAAGTGGTAGTCTTTTCATTGAATATGTGGCAACACTGCCTGATGGGTGAATGGTTTATCATCTACTCTGGCCATAAGATCCTTAAGTACATCTTCTCATAGAAGGATCTAAATCTGAGACAGAGGTGATGGTTAGAGTTACTCCATGATTATGAATTTGAGATCTTTTATACTCCTGGGAAGGGGAACTTAGTGGTAGATGCTCTCAGCAAGAGATCTATTTCGAAGCTGCTGAGTGAGGTTTCAGAGTATTTGGCCTCGCTACAGATATCCTTCATAGATGGAGAAGATATAGCTTGTCTGCAATTGATGGTTTTTCCCCTCCACTCTTATGGAGAGTTAGGGAGTCACAGCTAGGGGATGTTAACTGCGAGACTTTATTTTCCTAGTTATCCATAGGACATGATCTTAATGGATATTCACAAGGTGTGGAACACATAGTCCTCTTCATAGGGAACATAGTTGTATGAGTAGTGTTGAGATGGGGGGTTCTGAGTGAGTTTCATAAATACCCCTTGGCAGTACAGCCTGGTGTAGCAAAAATGTACCAAGATCTCTGACATCAGTTATAGTGGACAGGTATAAAGAAGGCAGTGGCAGAGTTTGTTTCTCGATACCTTATTTTCCAATAGGTAAAGGTTGATCACCAGGTTTTGGCAAGGTTATATCACCCCCTAGAAGTTCCAAAGTGGATGTGGGATGGAATAATGATGGACTTTATGACGGGCTTACCACGAACGTCCAAGGGACATGATTCCATCTAGGTGATCATTGACCGACTCACCAAGTTATCCCACTTCCTAGATATCAGGGAGTAGAGTTCTGTAAAGATCATGGGACACCTCTATGTGAAGGAGATAGTACAGCTTCATGGTGTCCCTTCAATGATAGTCTCAAATCACGATGCTCATTTCACATCCCATTGTAGAAGGGATTACAGGAGGATTATGGGACTCATCTATGCTTGACCACAGCATTCCATCCCTAGACTGATGGTCATATGGAGAGGACCATTCAGGTTCTGAAGGATATGTCGTGGGCTGGTATCCTGGATTTTGGTTGTGGTTGGGAGGACCACCTACCACTGGTGGATTTCGCGTACAATAAAAGCTACAACTCCACCATCGGTATGGCACCATTTGAGGCTTTATATGGGAGACCCTTCCAGTCACCGCTTTGCTGGAGAAACCTCGAAGAGTCAGCACTCATGGGGCCAGAGTTGGTGTGAGCTACCACTGAGAAGGTGCAGATCATCCAGGAACATATGAAGACTGCACAGATCCAGCATAATTCTTATGCTGATAGACGATGAAGACCTCTGGAGTTTGAGGAGGGGGACCATGTCTTCCTTAGGGTCTCACCTCAATAAGGTTTGTAGAGATTTGGTTCTGGAGGCAAGTTGTCTCCAAGGTTCATCGACCCTTTTCAGATACTACACAGATTTGGCGAGGTGGTGTACCACATAGTTCTATCATTGTAGTTGCACCAGGTACATAATGTCTTTCATGTGTCACAACTGAGGAGATACGTGCATGACCCATCATACGTCGTCGACTGAGGAGATCTAGACATCGATGATGGAGCGACCTTTATAGAGTACCCAGTGGAGATCGAGGATCGATATGAGAGGATCCTTCATGGGTGAGCGATTCCCTCATTGTGTGTCTGGTGGAAGCACGGGAATCTTTAAAATAGCATTTGGGAGCGAGAGGCTCAAATTCGTGTGTAGTACCCACATCTTTTTGAGTATCCCCCCTTTACATTGGCTTTCTGAGACGTAAATCCCTAAGGTGGGGAGAATTTAATGTCTTGGATTTTCCATGTATTATTTTTAAATATTATATGTAATTATTACAAGACCAAGACTTGTGATGGTATGAAATTTCGACGCCCGAGGTGCCCTGAATAAATGTTTGAAATAATTTAAACTCTAAATAGTGTGCGTGAGTAGTTTTCCCTAAAAAGTGAAATAACTTTTAAACGGGTGCCCGAATGAGAAATCTTAGGGCACTTTTGAATTCAAATTAGTGACCTTACCTTAGGTGGGGAATAACATCGACCGGAATGGTTTATTTATAGAAGTTAGTTTTTGGATGTTTTAAAGTAAATAAAATATTTTATTTTATTTTATTTTTTAAATTTTTCCATAATGTGGTGATGGGAGATTTTAAATAAGAGTTTAATATAATATACATGGTTAGCCACATAACCCTGAAATTCTCTCAACATGTAGAGAGGAGACCCCTTATAGAAACCTCTCGACAATGAACGATGATGGATCAATAGATCCACCCACCTCGAATTCAACAAAACCTCTCCAACAAATGCAATGTAACAATTTTTCTTCAATTGAATCGAGGTAGGATTTTTTTTATTTCGATCTATTTTCTACATTCTTCAATTAAACGACGAACGCACAACAACCCATGAATAGGTCGATCTATGGATCGTGCATTCTTGCAGGAGGGTTATTATTTTAATTTCATTCAGGGATTTGGATTTGAGGAATTAATCCTTGATAGATTTTTTTTTCTATTCATCCTGTTTAATCCTACTAACAGGAGTGGATTGACGCTCTGATGAATGATGGAAGAGGTTCATTCCTCCTTTCATTTATTGGATTTCTTCCTCCTTTTCCCTTCGTTCTTCACATTTTTCATGGGGTGATGAAAAATGGATTGTTTCTAACCCATTTCATAATGAAATGATCCCAAAATAGAGATTTAAAATCATGATGATTCAATGGAGGTGTGATGACGAGGGCGGCAGAGAAATCAACATGGTTTGGATGAAATAGTTATTCAACCGTTATTTGTGTGGGTAGATTGAAACAAGTGTTCAGGACCGATCGGATGCCCGAGACTTATCGAATTAGACTTTATATGATGTGGAGACCTTGAACCTTTATTTTTGAAGAAATCAGATGACTGGATCGAAGATCAGAGCATCACCTGAGGCGCAGTGATGAAGAACGTTGTTTCTGGGAAATTCAGAAGAATGCGGTGTGTTCTTAGGTGAACACACCATGTGGGACCAGCATGGAGGCGGCTAGGGTTTGGGTGTTGCATGAGATGGAGAACACGTGTGCTTGAGGAATACATGGAATGCAGTCCCCACCCAATAGAAGTTGGAGTTTCGGGTGACTGGAAACACTAACACGGTGTGTGACCATCGTCACAGGGAATATGGGTCCTTACGCGAACTTGGCATATATCTCAAAAGATACATGGACACGGGGTGGAGTACATAGTATGTACTCCACCACACGGCGAGACATGGCTGGATACACGAACTACCCTGTGTACCGGTATACGGTTTGGGACACACAGGTTGAAGTTGTGTACATGCACATGGCCAGCGTACACAGAGTCTTCCCCGAATAGCGGAACACGGCGTGTCATTGTCTTACACACTGTGTATACCTTGTTCTACATGATAATCCTTATGACATGGTTCATTTTACACAAGTAGTACCTAGTATTATAGGGCACGGCGTGTGACCCTTCTACATGTCATGTACTTCTCAGTACATGGCTTGATCCTCTGGTCCATCGTTCCATGGACAGGTTTTTTTTGGGTTAGTTCCCCCTTCTTGTTTCCCTAAATGTCAGGTATCATCTCCATCCACAGGAGTATGATCCCTTCAGTAGGACTTCTTGTGATAGAGTCAGGTATCCCTCAGAGAGGCTTAGAATGAGATCCTCTACCCATTCCTGACCCTAGGTAGAGTCAGGTATTGACATGACTAATCCTATAGGATGTTGATCCACTACATAGCAGGTGGAATCCGGATGAGTCATGGTATCCACCAAGGCCCTGGAAGTGATCATCATCTTTGTATCATGATCCTTCCCCACTCAGGAGTGTGTTCTCCCATAATGATTGTATATGTTCTCTCTTTAGATCTATCAATGCATCTATCTCTCTCATGGATTTTCACAATGAATAGTACTTCTCGGACAGACATCATTAAAGATATTAGACTCATGGAGTGAGTTCTTCTGGACAAGTGCCTCATAGAATCATCGAACTGAATCCCTGGCATGGGTATGTGGTCATTCTTACTTGTCTCTAGACTACGGGTCTAGGTTTGTAGTATACCTGGAAGTGTTTCTCTTTCTATGTGTTCAGTAGACATATACTATGTAGAGTTGACTTTACCTTTACTTTTTGTATTTATTTGTGGTTTCTAGGGTCCTCTACTAAGTATTATTATACTCACCCATGTATGAGATTTTCCATCACGTGTCGTGTCTGGTGTAGATGAGCATCCTTTTGACGGATTCTAGGGCAGAACAGGGCCAGACCGAGATTTCTGAGTCCCTTGCAGGCTAAGGTGTTCCTATGGCTACAAGGAGCAGTCCCAGTACCTCTTTTTTCTTAAAGGTTGGACTTTGTAGTTTGCAGACTATTTCTTTTGGTGGGATTGTATTCTGATCCAGTTTACTTTCTACACTTTACATTCTATTGTACTTTTTTGGTTGGTTCTAGTTGTATGCATGCATTTTGTTCCTAAGTGGCTCTTACTTTTTATCATTTGTGGGCTTAGAGATGTGTGTGTATATAAAAGTACTTATAAAATGCCTCCCATGTTAGTGATGTGCCTACTCAGTGCTAGTCAATAGCCCCTGGCCTATTGGAGGTGGGCTTGGGGAGTCGCAGCATGGGCCTCACTGGGACAGGTCATGACAAGATAATCTTTCTTTCATATCTTCCATTTCTTTATATTTATCCTCTTATTATTTTTTTCTCAAAATATTTTTGAGGTTTCACCCTAAAACCTACACCTATGATGCGTCCATACTATTCTGGTCACTTTAAGGCCACCGATAGTAGGTGTTTATCTTGTACAAGTGTTGATTATTCCTATGACTATATTAAATACAATATATAAGAAAATAAGTAATCATTTTTATGTAATAGTGATTTAAAGAAAAATAAATTTTTATTATTCCATACTTACACACATTTCCCACATTTTTGTGTGCTTTCATATATTAGTATCTAATCTTTATTTACACGTGGATCCTTCCATAGCACATTACATGGGATGGAAGTGGATTTGGATTTGGATTCAGAAATTTTTATATAAATAGAGGAACATAATTATGTTATTGTTTCATGTCACATTAAAGTATTACGGTATATTTAAAATGCATACCAATTTTTTTCAAGTGAAGAACACCCCATCATTGCTTTATGATAGGGGTACATTGATTTTTTTACCCGTTTCTTATTTTTAGCATTGACTTATTGTTTTATAAATAAAAAATTATCAGTCAAAGTGATGAATACATGTATTAAGAAAAAATGTATTACCAGCCACAATGTACCTGAAAAGACATATCTGGATGATGGATGTAAATTATTCCCATGCTTCTTGGCTTATCTAGTGTGTATACATAAGCGGTGGGTGTGATTTTATTTTCCCTTCAGCATCTTTAAGATTAAATATCATTAGAATTTTGTGAAAGCCTCTGTGAATCCTTCTAGAAAGTATTAATACATATATCTTGTGGGATTCATCTACTATAAATACATTGTAAAAGGGATAATAAAAAGTAATTTTATGTTTCATTATTTTTTTATTTATTAATATAAAGAAATGATATCACAATTTTACCATAATCTCTTCCCAAATCAGTTCTTTAAGCATGGTAACAACATGTTTCCATTAATCTACATCAATTGACATGCATTTTTGAGTGATGATCCCAGTGTAACTACTGAACATCATCTTATTGGGGTTAATATGATGGTTATGTTCCTTCCATCTAACCTCATATTTGATGCCTTTTCTTTTCACCTTAAATTTTTTGGCTAACATCATCACACTACATCGCTCCTATTTTTTCTGTAACATAGGTTCTTCATCACCTACCATTTCCGTGAATTAAATATCTTCAATATATTCTTCCTCAGGATTGGTAGCATCAAAATTTGCAGAAGGATGTTGTTCCTCTTCACTAATATTAGTAGCATATTTAGAAACCTATTGTTCCTCGAGATTGAGAGCATCAACACATACAGAATTCATTATCTATAGAGGTGGTTTAACATTTAATTCGGATTACATAAATGCAATAGTGAACAGATAATAACATGAGGTAAAGAAGTGTATATTAAAAATATATATATATATACAACCTAATTATTGAACTCTCTTTTTTTAAAGGTTGAAAAGATTTGACCCCTCTATCAAGTATCCAAATCCATTTATTATGGTATCCTTTGACATACAAAATCCTATATTCATTGGGATAGCTACGAAATGATTGTGACATCCCAATGAAAGGGTTATCCTCAATTGAATTTTCATCTGGCCCTTCAATGGTTTTGGTCAATAAAAAAATAATTGACCACTTTTGGTTTGAGGGATCTAGAACATAAAATACTTGTACTGCATATGATTCCATTATAATTGGTTCGTTTTTGTACCATTCCTTACTGAAATCCACTTACATGAATCCCAATTCAACTATTTTAATAGCACTCTTATTATCAACCCCCTTTCATTGAAAAATAGGCACTTGGAATGTTGTATAATCCAACTCCCATATTTGTTTGATGATTTCAAAGTATGACATATTCGTGTAAATTGGAACTCTTTCCTTAGTACCAGAAACATTCATTGCTTCTACCACAAGTGTAACTCTACTATTTTTCATGGTAATGCCTTTGTATAGTTCATTTGTATAGAAAATATAGTCATTAATTACATAACCATTTTAAGATAATACATTCACACTTTGTCCTTTGGATAGCTGTCAAAGTCATTCTGAAATTGAATCTAGATTTTTATCTGACTCCTTAAAAATATTTTCTTGAAATAATCTTATAAACTGATGATTATGTGTATTTTACATCCACGTTTCATACCTTAATGGATTCAAATGCCTAAAAATTTCTTTGTGGGTTTCATCATATGGGGAAACTTTCAAAAATTTATAAAAAAACATAAAGGTGGGTCTGCTCCCAATCTGTAATATTGATTTTGACAATATATTTCCAGAAATTCCTTCACTCATAAGCTACTCGATGTGATGAGAGTTCAGTAGACCAATGTTTTCCACACCAAATAGGTAGTTGGTACAGAATTCAATGGAATCCTCATCAATATATCGCTATACAATGCAACCCTCTGGCTGACATTGATTTTTTACATACCCTTTCAAAATATTCATATAATGTTTAATGGGGTGCATCAATCTATATTGTATAGGACCACATACTTTAATCTCTCACACCAATTGAACCATCAAGTGAACCATTATATCAAAGAATTATAGCGGGAAGAACATTTCCAATTCACATATTATTACAAAAATTTACGTTTCCATGGTCAGAAATGTCACCAGGTCTATAACTTTGCAGCATATATCTTTGAAAAAGAAATAGATCTTAGTTAATGTATGATTTAAATTCTTGAGAAAAATGAAAAACCTATAGGAATTATTTGTTGCATCAAAACATGATAGTCATGTGATTTCAGACCCTTTAACTTTAAATCGATCATTGAAATGATATTCTTGATATTTGATGAATACCCCTATAGAACCCTTACATCATTCAAGGAATTTAAAAACTGATATATATCCTACTTGGAATGATTGTAAGTAGTAGGAGGAAGAAAAGTTAATTTTTCACCCTTTATTTGAACCAACTCTTCATGTATTCCCATGTCTAACCTATCCTTAATTCCATCCTTTGTTTTTTCAGGTGCATTTATTAATGTATCAATGAAACTATCACATACATTTTTTTCAACATGCATAACATCAATATAATTTCTGACATACATACAATTCTAGTATCATAATTCAAAAAAAAACTGATCACTTTTTCCAACCAGTTTTCATAATGTTTTTTTAAAATGGTTTACCAAAACTAGTGTTTATATCTTTTACTTCCTCAAATAGTTGATCACTTGTTAGTGGAGATGGTGTTGTATGTTCTTCTAAATTTCCATCGAATGATGTTGTACAACATCGGTACTTGGGGTAAAAATATGTGATTTCCTAGAAACACAGTCTTCGATGTATGTTTCAACCAAATTGGTTGTGTACCTTGTTCGAAAATGGGATACCCTTGAGTTAGTTTAATTATTTATCCTAACAAATTTCCATAAGAAAGAAAGTAATTTATCATCCCATACAATATTTCTCTCAATGTGAAATATTAATTTCTATAATCATCAAACAATCTAACACCTGAATCCCATAATAATTTCAAATCCTCAATCAATGGATCTAAATAAACATCAATATCATTACCCAGTTATTTTGGTCCTGATATATGCATATTAACATGATGTATTTTCATTTCATACATAAACACGGTGTAAAATTATAATTTACCAACATAATTGTCCATATACTATGAGTGCTTCTTTGAAAACCAAAAGGATTCACTCCATTTGTAGATAACACAAGACGATAGTTTCTCATCTCATTTCCAAATTCAAGATACTCATGATTTGTTTTCTTCCACTAAGGAGAATCTTCCAAGTGATGAATTTTCCCATATTTATTTATTATATCTATATGCCACATAAATTTTCTTATAGTCTCCTTACTTCCATATAGGCGCCTAAACCTTGGAATGATTGGAAAGTACCATACAACTTTCTTAGGACCCTATTCATCTTTCTTGTATCAAGAAGCACCAAACTTTGGGAATTATTTAAGTGATTATTGGTCCTTGTGAAATAGTATCACTAATAAAATGGGAGGCTATACCAATTCCCCTTTACCAATATTTTTCAAAAAAAATTGGTATAGGGGGTCTTATACCAACGGTTCAGTATAACTGTTGGGATAGTCCATTTTAGTGAAGGATATCCCAACAATATTAAAAACCCATTAGGTTAGTGAAGGATATCCCAGTGGTTTTAACAAACCATTGGGATAGATTTCCCTAAAATCTTCACATGTCTAGGCCCACCTCATTTGTGAATCCATCCACATTTTCCCTACCCCATTCTACATTCTTCTCCAATCAGTGATCTGTCCTTGCATTCCATCATTCAGTTTTTTCCACATCATATTAGTGAATTCAGAATGGGTTATATCTTATACCAAGAATTATTTTTATTTTTTATATATGACATTTAGTTTCATTCTACATCCTTATAAATCTCTCATACCATGTGATTTTCATTTGATTATTCTTCAATATCAATTTAGTATGTTCCAAAAAAATAGTTTATTCTATCAACCATCATTTTAGTTTTTTTTTCTAAAAGAATAACCAAGTTTTTTTGTAATTTTACTAATTCATTGAACCAAGGTTTCTTTTAATTAATTTTTTTATTGAATTTCATAAAAATATAATTTTGTGTGATGTATTTTTTTAATTTTTTTACTCTCTACTTCTATATAAATATAATATAAACCTATTATTTTTATGATATTTATGTAATTAATGTCGGTGTATTTAATGATTTATAGATTCTATATGATTATTTTAATAAATATTTAATATTTATAGCTATATAATACATGAGAAATCTCGATAATATTATTTTTCATACATGTTATTATATTTTGGGTTTTATTGTGAAATGATTGATAAAAATAGAGTGTTAATAGTGGATATTTAATAGGTAGTATCTAAGGATATAATCCACCAATACGGTGTTTTTTCTTGATTCCTTGAACATTAGAGACACTATACACCTCAACCACATCTACACTAACTTCATAAATATGTTATTAAATATTTAAAAATTAAAAATAACTTGAGTAGGTGATGAAAATTTATTTTATATTCTTAAAATGTTAAATAAAACTACCCTTTGTGATAAAAATAATTACATTTCAATGGGGTAAATAATGTTATCATATTGAATAATCCTTTTCTATTATAAAAATCCATTAGAAGAGGTATTCTATTGTGTATTGTACAAGCCTCAAATATTTGAGAGTGTCTTGAGAGGGAAATTACTTGAATTGGCTTAACTATTGAAGTGTATAAAAATATGGAAATCCCAATCACATTATTAGATAAGCCTTAAAATTCAATGAATATCCATTCAAGTGTAATCCAATCACATATTATAAAATATCCTAGATTATAAGAATACTCATATATAGATGAATTAAAACTCAAATATTTGACTATATAAAACCATATGAGTCCCATGAAATTCATTAACAATCAATAGAATAAAAATTGATAAATACTAATAAAAAATGAATTTTTCCAAGATGGATACATTAAAAAAACACACCCTATAAAAAATATCATCTTCAATGGTGTATAAAATATTTAATATATACATCTTATTATGATAAGATGTTTATCATCAAAATATCCTACTATGAAATCATTGATCACTAATACTACAATTTTGATTCCATACACTAAACAAATATCTTTACTTAAGGGTCACTAGTGATAATAAATATCATTAATTATGCAATACAATGATCTCTATAAATTTACACTTAATCCCAATAGTTTTATCATAATTATCCTAGAGAGGACTTTCTTTATATAATGATTTTCCATGACATCCACTATGTTTTACATAATTTCCCAATTTATTCCTTGTTATGATGACCCACTAAATAAAATAAATTGAAATGAATTGATCATACCCTAAGAAAACTAAATTGTACTAAACCAACTGAATTAGGCCTGAAAATAATTGAACTGAACCTGTTATCCCTTTACACACTAAAACCTAACCAAACTAACAAATCCTATCTATATTATAACCAAACCGATTTGACCAAACCAAATGAATTGAATTGAAATGAATTTATCTGACCCAAGTAGATGTGAGTAGACTTTAACTACACTAAAATATATCAAACTAAACTAAAATAAAAATAATTGAACTAAATTTAAACTAACTAAAATAAATTTTATAGTAATGATAAAAAATGAACTGAATTGAAAAATCTTTAATAAAACCCTTATAGGATTGTACCGACCCAATCCAAATAAAAAACCAAACCCAACTATCAACCAGAACTAAACTAATCATAAACAAATATAAATGACTAAAA
The DNA here is from genome assembly GCA_963277665.1 of Viscum album. Taxonomy (NCBI): domain Eukaryota; kingdom Viridiplantae; phylum Streptophyta; class Magnoliopsida; order Santalales; family Viscaceae; genus Viscum; species Viscum album. Next base: position 2,074,856,317 of record OY728143.1, on the reverse strand, counting down.
CTGATCCTAATCAAATAGAATATGGTTACCTATAAGTATTTATTTTTCATACATGAATTTATTGAATAAGTATAACATTATTTAAAAAATGAATATAATAATAGAAAAAAACTTATAAACAAAATTTTGTGTATTATTATTTATAGTTATTACTTATTTATATAATTAAATTCATTATCATGGTTTTATATTTATAGTATTTATATATATATAGTAATTTTTTGTCTTTTCTGTTATAATTCTCATATATAATAATGTGTTAGTTATGGTTTTATATAAAGTGAACAATTATCATTTCCTTAAATATATTTTCGATTGAACTTCAATCTTATTTAATTTATTTTAGGAAATAACATAAAACAATTTTTACATAATGGATAAAATTTAGATGTATGAAACCGATTAGATCTCAAGAGATTTTCGAAACAAGTTGGAGAGATTTAGATTTAGCATTTTATAATGCTTCAGATAGTGGTCACATACACTATCCATGTTATAATTGTGTTAGAAAACCTTGGTTGAGTTATGAAGAAGTTATCTACCATATAACCAAATATGGTTTTCAAAAAAACTACAATTTGTGGTATCATAATGGGGAGAAAATGAAATCTCAAAATGCTAATGATCCAAATGTGAGGATTGGATTAAAGAATTTGTTAGATGCTAAATTTTCATTTATTCTTCATCATGAGAAGGAAAGAATATAGACCTAAGATGACCTTCATATGAGAACACATGATGCATCTAATGAAAATGAGGATGTTTACAGGGTGAAAAAATTGAATGATGTTGCCACAACTCTAGTATATCTGTAATGTGGTAAAATGAAAAAGCTTGAATTTTTAATTTTATTGTTTAATGGGAAAACCATATATGGGATATATAATAATTCTATCAATTACATTCTTACCTTTTTGAAGTCCGTACTTCTAAATGATGCAGATTTTCCCTCAAACCACTATATGGCATGGAAGTTAGTTAAGGAACTTGGATTTTTACAAAAACAAAATTCATGGTTATCTGAAAGGTTGTATCTTGTTTTGGGATTAAACTACTAAACTGAATGATTTTATAAAATCTGGTACATACCGATTGAAGAAAAAAATTGATGAAAGACCATCCTTATTTACACATAAAGTAATTTGGAACTTTCCATTGATCCCTAGTGTAAAGACCTGGAATTTCCATGGAAATGTTTTTTTAAAATACATGGGAATTTTACGAGTCCGTGAAAATTGACGGCGCATGATTCTGAGGCCCGGTGTGCTCTGAATCAAATTCTGAAGTTTTGTTCGGGTATGTTCAGTAAACTTACGAGCAAGTTTTTATAACTTTTGAACCGATGCTTGTAACTGAAATCTGAGGGCACCGTTGAACTCGTAGCGCCAGTATTCTCTTAAGAAGACTTTCACTTCAATGGTAGTGAGTCAAGAATAAAAGATTATTTTTTGGGTTTTCGTAGAAAGTAATAAAATAAAGTGAGCTTCACTTTATTTTATTTGAGCCTCCATGTGGGTGATTGGTGGTTAAAACCTCCTCATGGAAGTTGGAGGTGGGACCACCACACCTTACCCTTCCATGAGAGGTTATGGTGGTGGGTCCCACCCAAACATAACCTCCCACGAGAGGTTACGATTTGGGGACCACACAGGGCTTAACCCCCTATTGATGGAAGAGAGTAAAACCACTCAACTCTCCCACATTAATGAGGGAGAGCCTCTTGACTTTCCCTTTAATTCAATTGTTCCAACTCCCCTAATTAATTTTTGTCAACCCCTCACATTAATTAGGTGGATCCAAGTAATTAATTCATTCTTTTTGAATTCTTTCCAATGAATTAATAGATACTCTAATCTATTTTTTGGCACAACTTTGGAATTTGTGTGGAAGTTTTGGAAGAGGAGAGCTTGGGAGGATTAGAATTCACCCAATGAAGAATAAAGAATGAAATCTTCCAATGAAGAATGTTGGCGATGATCCTTCTTCGACTTCTTCCTCAGACACCTATCGACGTGGAGCATCTTCCACATCTGACACAACTTGGGTTGGAAGTGTGTGGAAGACACAACAAATGACGAACTCCTTCGTCTTCTTCCCATGACGTCAACATCGACGACCGACAATCAAAGGTATGGGGTTTTATTTTTGTATTATCCCTTTTCTTTCTCATCTTCTGTTGGAAAGGAATTGATGCGGAGATTGTAAAATAATTATTGTTCATCGTAATTCTTTGATGAACCAATTGATACCACCCTAAACACGGAGGGAGTGGGCCAAACCAACATGGCCCAACCCCTCTGCTGATATTGTTTATGTTGAACTTCATCATGGAAATGAGGCGATAGAATGAAGAAGGCAGCGATGACAAAGGCTGTGCTACCCAGAGCCTTCGCGAACCGTGTCACCCCCATGGTGCTCTAGTGCTCCTGGACGAACACTATCGGCCCGATCCATATCGAACCGGCCCGCCTGGCCACAACCTGTCCAGCCGAATACCGCCTCCCGGCCGCCGGCCTCCGCGCACACCCCGCGCGCCTCCTTGAACCGGCCCGCCTGCCGGCCTCTGTGCGCGCCCCGCACACCTCCTCGAACTTGCCCACATGCCGGCCTCCGCACGTGCCTCATGTGCCTCCCCGAGCCAGCCCCCTCGTAGCATCCTAGTTAACCTGGCATCCCAACTCCCTCGTAACCACCAGGCCAAGCTGGTGTCTCGACCCCCTCGCGGCCTCCCGGCCGAGCCGGTATCCTGGCTCCCTCGCGGCCACCCGGCCGAGCCGGTGTCTCGGCCTCCTCGCGGCCTCTCGGCCAAGACGGTGTCCCGGCCCCCCTCACGGCGCCCTGACCGAATCGGCACGGTCATGCCCTCCGGGCCGAGTCGCACGGGGCCGCGCCCTCGCGACGCTCTGGGCCGAACCGGCCCCGAGCCCAGGCCGAACCGCCCTCACGGCCTGCTGGGCTAGGCCCAGTCAGACGGGCCAAACCCAACGGGCCGGACTCATCGGGTCAGCACGAGTCAACCCAAACTGGGTCAGCCCAGACTGGGTTGGGCCGAGTCGATATGACTGGGTCAGACCGGACTCGGGCCCACTACTTACCCTTTATTTTCTTTGGCCATATCTTTGGCACCAGACGACCGTTTGAAGAACCGTCAGTGGCGCTGGTTTTCTTGGAGCGCAGCGGTCTCTTTGAGTATACCCCGCTTAATTTCGAGGTAATGTTGAGATACGGTCAGGTTGGATCGTACTCCAATCCAACCGGGCCCCCAAGACTAAAAGGCTCATAACTCACAGACCGGGCATCTGATTGATACACCGACTGTTACGTTTAGACCCCTATGAAGTGGTGGACCTTTGAGATACTTCTTTATGGGACTTCATAGTTCATGGGACTTCATGGAAGTTGTAGCATCGACCAGTAGCTCATGGAGTGGATCCTCCTGGAGACGAGCGTGCTTAGTGTGGAGACCTAGTAGCTAGATGAGACCTGATGACTGCAAACCGATTCAACTCGGAGTGTTTTGACTAGCCAAGTGGGGAGCGCCTTGGTGTCGTGGTAGACCCATGGTGGGGAGAGCATTTGTGTGAGCATTGTAGACCCACGGTACTCGAAAGGAGGAGTACCTTAGTAGGCTGCGAGGAGGAGCACCTCTGTGTGAGTGCGGTATACCCACGGTGGGGAGTGCCTTTGTGTGAGCGCAGCAAACCCATGGTACTCGACAGGAGGAGTACCTCAGTCGTCCAAGGTTAGTGGGAAGTGACTCTTTGTGAGCACAACAGTCCCACTGTACTCGATAGAGTAGGAGTTCTCCCGTATATTATGTTTCGATAATGTGAATAAAAATCATGTTTTAGCTGATTCAGTAACTTTTGTGTTTACCTCATGATTGAGATGGATTACTTGGTAACAAAGGTATATGTATGGGCATATACCTAAGTGAGGTTATCTGTTGATTTCATACTTTTTGGTTTATCCTTTTTGGATTTTGTGAGACCTTGAGGGTCTCAGGGTCCCTACTGAGTATCGTTATACTCACCCCTGCACGGGCTATGCCCGCACCTCGTTGTGTTGGTTGCAGACGATGGACAGCGTTGACTGAGGATCAGAGTAGCAGGACTGGACGGTACCCGAAGGTGGACCTTATGACGAGTCGGTACATGGAGGAGACTAACGGATGTGGAGTGTTGAGGAGGCTATATGTACCTACCCTTCATGTAGGAATCCCCGGAGGAAAACCCAGTAGCTGGTTTACCTTTTCTTCAGTTGTACTTGTTTTTCAGTTGTACTTGTACTTTCCTGTTGGGCTTGTATTTCCAGCCCCTTTTACTTTTCATCACTCCTTTGTATATAGTTTTTCTTAGTGTTTTACTTCTAGATCGTACTCTGATGTGTGTTTTTACACTTTATAAAGGCAATTCCTTCCCAGTTTTAGGGATTTACGCCTTGGGTGCTAGTCGCCATCCCCTGGCCTATGGAAGGTGGGCTTGGGGTAGTCACGGCACGGGCCCTGGGGCATGGGTCATGAAAAATTGGCATCATAGGAGTTGGTTCTACCGCAGAACTTAGGACTCTGATCATTCTTTTCTGTGAAGCAATGGTGTTAAGGGTACTGAGTGTGTTTTCTAGTTTAGGGAGTCCAGTGTTGTTGCAGCGGCCGACGTATCCATACACCAGGACCCTGAATACTGACTTCCGACTCAGTGCACGAAAACAATGATTTCATGTGTGTTTTTAAAAGTTTTCTTTAAGTCAGCTCAACCAGGTTACCTCACCAGGTATAATCGTTTGACCGTGTCGCATATGTTTCTTTCAGGATGCTTCCCCGCGAACGACCATCTAGAGTCCTGAGAGTTTTACGCGCAGATATCCCACCGAGTTATGAGGCCTCAGTGCAGGGCCCTCTTCCAGCGGTACCACTACCTTTTGGGCCACCGATGCCACCAGCCCCAGCAGCAGATGATGCACACCGCTTGAGCGTGTTGCACGGGTTCCAGTTATAGAGGTCACCTAGGTTCAGGGGAGAGATGGACCTGCAGGCAGTTGAGGATTGGATGGAGGTTGTGGTGAGAGTCTTCATACTGGTAGGGACACTAGCTGACTTCATGGTGATTCTTTCTTCCATACTTCTATAGGCAGCGGCAGGCAGATGCTGTAGATTGATGCTCCAGGTTCACGACGAGATGACGCTACTCTGGATAGACTTCAAGAGCCTGTTTGGGGTAGATTTTTTCTCAATGACTCTTCACGTAGTGCGCATACAGAAGCTACTTCATCTTTAGCAGGGTAGCATGACAGTGGAACAGTACTCAGTGAGGTTCACCGACCTATCGCGCTACTCCATAGATATGGTGTGGGACCAATTCTTCAGGTCCCAGACCTTCGAGCAGGGATTCGGGCGAGATATTAGAGCTTCAGTGATCTCCCTTAGCATCCCGATGCAGGTAGGGGTTTTGGAGAGAGCCCTATTAGTGGATAGTTTCCTTGCTGAGCAGTCTCTAATAGTGATACCCACCACTAGTAGACATGCAGTGGAGTCTTCTGTAGCTAGCAGTAGATAGATTTCGCAGAGGTCCAAGAGGACTAGACCCACGGGTGGATGACCGCATGAGTCAATATTGGTTGTATGAGGAACCCGTGGAAAAGACACGCATGCCAGGAGTGGGAATTGTTACTCATGCGGCGAGCATGGTCACATGGTTCATGACTGTCCGAACTGTCATTCGGATGATCAGAAGATGGTCGAAGGACTACCCATGCAGAGGTAGAGATTCGATCGAGGTGGTCTGTAGGGAGCAGGCGGACATGGAAAAGGAGCTGGTCATGTAGCTGGTGGTGGGCGACGTTTCGAGGTGTTACCACCACCACCACCACCAGGAGGTCCACCCCGACCGCATGGAGTAGGTGGACATGGGAGAGATCAGCTCCAGGAAGTTTAGGCTTATGATCACAGCGCTCCGAAGATGATACGAGGTATGATATGTGTCTACTCCACCATAGCTGCAGTTCTTATAGACACAGGTTCTAGTCACTCTTTCATTGACACTGCCCTCGTTTAGAGCTCGGAGATTCTGATGGAGTCATTGGCTCGATCCTTACGGCTAAAGACTCTTATGGGAGCAGACTTGACTATTGTGCACTGGTTCCAGTAGTGTGATCTTACTCTAGGAGGCGAGAGCTTCGGATGGGATCTCTTAGTAGCAGCGTTGAGTCCTTACGACGTCATCTTGGGTGTGGACTGGTTATCTACAGTCTATGCTCAGATTGACTGTATTAGGCGCAAAGTGCAGTGTGTCCGCATGAATTGGACCAAGTTTACCTTCACCAGTGAGAAGGGATCCTTTGGAACACAGGACGGACTTACTCAGAGGAGGGTGCAGCCAATCACTCATCAGTTGTCCTTCCTTACCGTCAGAGCAGTTGATGTGGAGATTCCGAGCTATCCTATAGTGGTGGACCAGTACGCGGATGTTTTCCCTGATGATGTTCCAGGTCTACCTCCTTGCAGAGAGTTGGACTTTTATATTGACCTGTACCCTGGGATAGCACTGATATCAACACCAGCATATCGGATAGCTCCCGCTGAGCTTCGTGAGTTGCAGGTACATCTAGAGGACTTGCAGGGGAAAGGATTCATCTGGCCCAGTGTTTCTCCCTAGGAAACCCTGATTCTGTTCACCAAGAAGGCGTATGGGAGCTTGAGGCTTTGTGTCGACTATCGTCGCCTAAACCAGGTGACCATAAAGAAAAACTACCCACTCCTGAGGATTGACGACCTCTTTGATCAGCTAAAGGGAGCACGATGGTTCTCAAAGATAGACCATAGATCAGGCTATCACCAGCTCAAAGTTTGAGATGAGGATGTGCAGAAGATAGCTTGAAGATGTCGGTATGGCCACTACAAGTTCTTGGTTATGCCTTTTAGTGTAACCAACACTCCAGCAGTGTTCATGGGACTCATGAATAGGATCTTCCAGCCATACCTTGATCTATTTGTCGTAGTCTTCATCGACGACATTCTGATCTACTCGACTACTGAGGAGGAGCATGCCTACCATTTACAGGTAGTATTGGACACATTCTGAGAGCACCAGCTTTATGGTAAGCCCTCGAAGTTCCAGTTTTGGATTCGAGAGATTCACTTTTTGGTACATGTCATCTCAGAGGCTGGAGTTGTAGTAGATCCAGTGAAGATTGAGGCGGTGCTTGCTTGTGAGTCACCCAAGAGTGTGATGGAGGTACGAAGTTTCCTAGGTTTGGTTGGTTACTACCAGAGTTTCATTCCAGACTTCTCCAAAGTTGCAGCACCACTATTAGCCTTGACAAATAAGGGGAAACCCTTCGTGTGGTCAGAGAGATACCATAAGAGATTTCAGGAGTTGAGGTAGAGGCTGACTAGTGCCCCCATCTTGAGGCTTCTAGAGGAATGTGTAGGGTACATAGTCTACTGAGACGCATCAAGGACCGGACTCAGGTGTGTCCTAATACAAGAGAAAGCAGTGATCGCGTATAGTTATCAGTAGATGAGACAGCACGAGAAGAACTACGATACCCTTGACCTGGAGTTAGCAGCAATGGTCTTCGCCTTGAAGATGTTGCGACACTATATGATGGGTGAAAGTTTTACCATATACTCTGATCACAAGAATCTCAGGTATATCTTCTCTCAGAAGGACCTGAACCTGAGACAGTGGTGATGGATTGAGTTCCTCCAGGACTATGACTTCGAGATAGTCTATACTCTTGGGAAGGGCAACGTTGTTGTAGATTCCATTAGTAGGAGATCTGGTATACAGCTACTAGGAAAGGCGACAGAGCACCTGGCTGCTCTACAGATATCCTTTGTGGATAGAGATGGAGCATCCTTTCTTTAGTCTCTTACAGTCACTCCCCCACTTCTTCAGTGAGTCAGGAAGGCATAGTATGGGGACGCTGACTGCAAGACACAACGTGCTCAGATATTCACAGGGAAGTCACCTGATGGATTTTCTGAAGGTGGGGAGCATGTCATCCTATTCAGAGGAAGTACTATGGTTCCAGTGTCACTTCAGGAGGAAGTGTTAAGGGAGTTCCACACATCCCCTCTAGCGGTACATCTAGGAGTGGCGAAGATGTACCAGGATCTCTGACGACAGCACTGGTGGCTAGGTATGATGAAGGTGGTAGTAGAATTTGTCTCTCGATGCCTCACTTGCCAACAAGTGAAGACGGAGCACCAGGTACCAGCAGGATTGGTTCAGCCTTTAGAGGTTCCAGAGTAGAAGTGGGATGGGATATCCATAGACTTTGTGACAGGACTTCCACGTATATCTAGGGGTCATGACTCGATTTGGGTGATCATTGACCGGATCACCAAGTCAGCCCGCTTCCTACTGATCTGAGAGTAGAGTTCAGTAGAGAGCTTGGGACGCCTCTATGTGTAGAAGATTGTGCGGCTACATGGAGTACCTTCTTCTATTGTCTCCAATCATGACGCACGGTTTACTTCCCTGCTATGGAAGGGGATGCAGGAGGCTTTTGGGATGTATCTTTGTCTGAGCACTGCCTTCCATCCTCAGACGGATAGTCAGACTGAGCGGACCATGCAGACCCTCGATGACATGCTATGTGCTTGTGTCCTCGACTTCGGTCGCAGTTGGTAGGATCACTTACCTTTGGTGGAGTTTACCTAGAACAACAGCTATCACTCCACCATTAGGATGGAACCTTTCGAGGTGTTATACGGGTGACCTTGCAGATCACCCTTGTGCTGGACTGACCCTGGGGAGTTAGCACTAGTGGGACCAGAGATGGTACGAGCTACCACAGTGAAGGTGAAGATCATACAGGAGTGGATGAAGACTTCACAGAGTAAAAGAAGTCATATACTGATAGAAGATGGAAACTTTTGGAGTTCGAGGATGGCGACCACGTCTTCCTACGGGTCTCACCTCGATGAGGTCTACGGAGATTTAGCCGAGGCAGAAAGTTATCTCTGAGATTCATCAGACCTTTCCAGGTCCTCAGTAGAGTAGGTGAGGTGGCTTACCACCTGTCTCTTCCACCTCAGTTGCATCGAGTGCACGACATCTTCCATGTATCCCAGCTGAGGAGATATGTGCACGACCCTTCTCACATCATCGACCATGGAGAGATGGACGTCGAAGATGGGGTGACTTTTACGGAGGTTCCAATGGATATTGAGGATCAACAGGAGCGGGTCCTACATGGACAGTTCATACCTCTAGTGCACGTTAGCTGACATTACGGGAACCTCCAGGAGATCACATTGGAGAGGGAGGCTCAGATGCGTGCTCAGTACCCACACTTGTTCCCTTAGTTCGAGTTGTAGCTTATGGGGATGTAAATCCCTAAGGTGGGGAGAATGTAAAGACTCGGAATTTCCATGGAATTTTTTTTTAAATACAAGAGAATTTTACGAGTCCATTAAAATTGACGGCGCATGATTCTGAGTCTTGGTGTTCCCAGAATCAAATTCTGAAGTTTTGTTCGGGTACGTTCAGTAAACGTACGAGCAAGTTTTTATAACTTTTGAACCGGTGCTCAGAACTGAAATCCGAGGGCACCGTTGAACTCACAGTGCCGGTATTCACTTAAGAAGACTTTCACTTCGACAGCAGTGAGTCAAGAATAAAAGATTATTTTTTGGGGTTTTCGTGGAAAGTAATAAAATAAAGTGAGATTCCCTTTATTTTATTTGAGCTTCCATGTGGGTGATTGGTGGTTAAAACCTCCTCATGGAAGTTGGAGGTGGGACCACCGCACCTTAACCTCCCATGAGAGGTTATGGTGGTGGGGCCCACCCGAACATAACCTCCCGCGATAGGTTACGACGTGGGGACCACATGGGGCTTAACCCCCTATTCATGGAAGAGAGTAAAACCTCTCAAATCTCCCTCATTAATGAGGGAGAGCCTCTTGAATTTCACTTTAATTCAATTGTGCCAACTCCCCTAATTAATTTGTTCCAGCACTTCACATTAATTAGGTAGATACAAGTAATTAATTCATTCTTTTTGAATTCTTCCCAACGAATTAATAGATACTCTAATCTATTTTTTGGCACAACTTTGGAATTTGTGTGGAAGCTTGGGAAGAGGAGAACTTGATAGGATTAGAATTCTCCTAACAAAGAACAAAGAACGCGTTCTTCCAACGAAGAACGCCAGTGACGATCCTTCTTTGACTTTTTCCCCAGACACCTACCGATATGGAGCTTCTTCCACAGCCGACTCAACTTGGGTTGGAAGTGTGTGGTAGACACAAAGAATGATGAACTCCTTCATCTTCTTCCCACGACTTCAACTTTAACAACCGATAATCAAAGGTAGGGGGTTTTATTTGTGTATTATCCCTTTTCTTATCTTTAGTTGGAAAGGAATCAATGCAGAGATTGTAAAATAATTGTTGTTCATCGTACTTATTTGAAAAACCAATTGATACCACCCTAAACGTGGAGGGTGCGGGCAAAACTAACATGGATCAACCCCTCCGTTGATCTTTTTTATGTTGAACTTTGTCATGGCGATGAGGAAATGGAATGATGAAGGCAGCGACGACAAAGGTCGTGCTACCTGTGGCCTCTGTGAACCGCGATGCCCCTGCGGCGCTCTGGTGCTCTCGACCGAACACCGTCGGCCCACGTCGGCCCATGCTGTGCCGAACCGGCCTGCTTGGCCGCACCCTTCCTGGCCGCACACCGCCTCCGGGCCGTCGGCCCGCCTGGTTGAGCCCTGCCCGTCCAAACGCTGTTGGCCCGCCTGCCGGCCTCTGTGCGCGCCCTGCATGGCTCCCCGAACCGGCCCACCTGCAAGCCTCTGCGTGAGCCACGCACACCTCCCCAAGCTGGCCCCCTCGTGGCCTCCCGGCTGAGCCGATGTCCCGACTCCCTCGCAGCCACCCGGCCAAGCCGGTGTCCTGGCCCCCTCGTGGCCTCCCGGCCGAGCCAATGTCCCGGCTTCCTTACGGACACCTGGCTGAGCCGGTGTCTAGGCCTCCTCATGGCCTCCCAGCCGAGCTGGTGTCCCGACCCCCCTCACGTCGCCCTAGCCGAACCAGCCTGGTCGTGCCCTCCAGTCCGTGCCGCGCTGGGTCGTGCCCTCACGACGCTCTAGGCCGAACCGACCTCGAGCCTAGGCCGAACCACCCTCGTGGCCTACTGGGTTGGGCCCAGTGAGCCGGGCCAAACCCAATGGGCCAGGATGGACCCATCAGGTTAGCATGATTCGAACCGAACTGGGTCGGCTTAGACTAGGTCGGGCCGAGTCGGTCGGACTGGGTCGGACCGAACCCGGGCCCACTACTGACCCTTTACTTTCTTTGGTCATATCTTTGGAACCGGACGAACGTTTGATGAACCATTAGCGGCACTGGTTTTCTTGGAGCGTGACGTTCCCTTTGAGTATACCCCTTTGGAGTTTTGGGTAAAGTTTAGATACAGTCAGGTTGGATCGTACTTGAATCCAACCGGGCCCCCATAACTAAAAGGCTAATAACTCACAGACCGGGCATCCGATTGACGCGTCGTCTGTTGCGTTGAGACCCCTATGACATGGAAGGACTTTGAGATACTTCTTCGTGGGACTTCGTGGCTATTGGAGCATCGACCAGTAGCTCATGGAGGGGATCCTCCTGGAGATGAGTGTGTGTAGTGCGGAGACCTAGTAGCAGGCTAAGACCTGACGACTGCTGACTGATTTGAGTCGGAGTGTTTCAACTAGCCCTGTGGGGAGCGCCTTGGTGTCGTGGCAGACCCATGGTGGGGAGTGCCTCTGTGTGAGCACGGCAGACCCACGGTGGGGAGCACCTCTATGTGATCACAGCAGACCCATGGTACTCAACAGGAGTACCTCAGCAGTCCAAGGTTTGTGGGAAGTGCCTCTATGTGAGCGCGGCAGGCCCACTGTACTTGATAGAGGAGGAGTTCTCCATCAGCCGAGGTTTCGATAATGTGAATAAAAATCCTAGTTGAGCTGAGTCAGTAACTCTTTTTTTTACCTCATGATTGAGATGGATTACTTGGTAACATAGGTATATGGATGGGCATATACCTAAGTGAGGTTATCTTTTGATTTAATACTTTGTGTTTTATCCTTGTTATATTTTGTCAGACCTTGAGGGTCTCGGGGTCCCTACTGAGTATCGTTATACTCACCCCTTCACAGGCTATTCTCACACCTCATTGTTTTGGTTGCAGATGACGGACAGCGCTGACTGAGGATCAGAGTAGCAGGACTGGATGGTACCCGGAGGTGGACCTTATGAAGAGTCGGTACACGGAGGATATTGACAGATGTGGAGTGCTGAGGAGGTTATATTTACCTACCCTTCAAGTAGGAATCCCCGAAGGATGACCCAGTAGCTGCTTTACCTTTTCTTTAGTTGTACTTGTTTTTCAGTTGTGCTTGTACTTTTCTATTGGGCTTGTATTTCCGGCCCCTTTTACTTTTCAGCACTCCTTTGTATACAGTTTTGCTTAGTTTTTTACTTACAACTCGTACTCTGATGTGTGTGTTTACACTTTATAAAGGCAATGTCTTCCCAGTTTTAGGGATTTCCACCTTGGGTGCTAGTCTCCATCCCCTGGCCTATGGAAGGCGGGCTTGGGGTAGTCATGGCATGGGCCCCGGGGGATGGGTTGTGACACCTAGAATATAGAATCTTTTCATTTCTGATGAAATATCAATAAAAATGTGATGACATAATATCGTGTGAAAGAAGAATATTGATGATTTGGTTCACCCTACAGATGGATTTTCATGGTATATATTTTATGCTTGGTATACTTATTTTTTAGATGAAGTTCGTAATGTGAGGTTGGGTCATTCATGTGATGGTTTTAATCTGTTTGCGAAAATGCTTACTTCACACAACACATGGATAGTTTTCATACACATTTATAACCTTCCTCTATGGATGTGTATGAAAAAACCTTTCACTTTCATGAGTAAACTCATATTTGGACCTTTTAATCCTATAAATTATATAGATGTATATATTAAACCTTTAATAAAAGAGTTGAAACATATTGGGAATATGGGTGTGTGTGCATCGATGCATGTTCAACACACATAATTTAGATGTGTGTTGCACTTATGTGGACGATTAATGATTTTCCTACATTTGAAATGATGTCTGGATGGAGAACAAAGTTCAAGATATCATGTCTTGTTTTTTATGAATAATACACGATCTACAAGAATTAAATATTGTCATAGTTTTAGTTTTATGAGACATTGATGATTGTTTCCAATGGACCATCCATATAGGAATAATTATTGAAGATTTTACAATACCATGGAGATCAACAATCCACCTCAGCATGTGTTTGGAACAGATGTGCTTAATGAATTACAAGATTTCAATTTTTTATTTGGGATGGGTCAGATGAAATATAGAAAGATGAATAATGTTTCCACTGAAACTAGTTATAATTGGAAGAAGATAAATATCTTCTTTGATTTTCCATTTTGGTCAACAAATTTTTTACATCACTTCTTAGACATAATTCACATTGAAAATAATATATGTGAAATATTGATTTCAATTCTTTAAAATGTTAAGGGAAAGACAAATGATGATTTACGATCTCAGTGAGACTTGGTGGATTGGGGAATCTGACTTTAATTGTATCATGTGTGTATCAGTAAAAATAAATGGAAAGTTTTGTGTTCTTCTTATGTGATAAACCTGTAGAAAAAAAAACCAATTTATAGAAGTACTAGAGACTATTAAATTTCAATATTTCTACGCAAGAAAAAAAATAAAAAAATGGTCAATAGAAGAGATGTGAAGATGAAATATTTGAAGACTCGTGATTATCACAACCTTCTGCATGAGTTGATTCCAATAACAATATGGAATCTTCTTTCCAATAATGTAAAAGTGTTAGTTATTTTTTATGCATTTTTATAGAGATATTTGTGCTAAGAAGTTTTCCAATTTTTTCTTAAAAAAAATGTTGGCAGAGGCACCATTAAATTTTGTGTGCATTAGATAAAATATTTCCTCCATCATTTTTCATATTCATGTTGCACCTAACTGTCCATCTTCCAACCAAAATACTTCTTGGAGGACCTATTTCTTTTCTTTGGATGTATCCAATTGAAAAAAACATGTATGCGTTAAATTCTTATGTCTATAACAAAAATCATCCTGAAGGTTTTATCATGAAAGGTTACCTGGATCAAGAATGTACGAATTTCTATTCAATGTATTTTTATGATTTAACTATGATACGGAATATAATAATGATAAATTAACAAGAGAATTATGAGAAAATTGAACCTATTTTTCCCTCACTTCCCCAAATAGGTGGAATTCAAGGATCATATAAAATAACCACATTAATCCTTGAAGGGTGGGAGATGGAATATCGCACCATTTTTTTAACTATGATTTGTTTGGTGATGACATCATGTAATTAAATTAAACATGTATATCTTATCTCATATCATGTAATTTTAATTATCAATTAAACTATTTCTATTTTTTGGTAGTTAATATAAACAAATGATAAATAGAAAGCATCATTCTTTATCTTTGATAAGGAGATGGAGTTTTAATATCAAAGTGTTTTCTACTTGGTTTAAATTGAAGGTATAAATATTACTATAATAAATTAATAAAATAAATATTTAATTATGATTAATATAAATTTATTTTTCAGGTATTGAGTTTTCTTACTGACTATATCTCTGAGGAAATGAGATCTTTAGCTTTTGGTCCTAATTTTGTGGTTTGTGAATGTAAATAAATTGTGATCAATGGGTACAGATTTATTATCAATGAACGAGCAAATAACATGAGCACACAAAATGATGGTGTTATGGTAACTACCACAACAAACTGTTATTCTAGTGAATCAGATAGTAGACCTCAATTTGAAAATATATCTTATTATAGATTTGTTGAGAAAAATACTAATATTGGGTTATTACTCTCATGGTTGATTCATTATGATGAAATGTCAGTGGTTTGATTTGATGAAGAGGAATGGAACATTTATTTATGACTGTGGATTTCGAGTTATTAACATGACTCACACTATTTCTTCAAATGAACCATATGTATTGGAATCAATGGTGAAATAATATTTTTATGTGAAAGATAATATTCAACCTGAATTTGGTTTCATTATTGAAATAATCCCAAGACATTTTTTTTATTATGGTGATGATAGAATTGACTCAATCCCTTGTCTCATTGTCCTCAATCCATTTATTACTTATGATGACTCCAATACTTCATTTTTGAGTTTACTATGAACCTGAAGTTGTGGTCGAAGATATATAAAATCATCCATCTGTGTTCTCAGTTCTTTTGGTTTATCTCAACTTAGGTTATTGAGGTTAGTGCTATACAAATTGATTTACTATTGATTACAAATATTTTTTTTATCCATATTGACCTTCATGTGTATTTTCAATATTTATTAGTTTCATTTTTCTTTGAGTTGCATTTTCTAATATTGAATTGAGCTATATTCAAACCTACCAAACCAAACCAAACTAAAACAATTAAATTGGAACAAAAAATAAGATGAATTGGATTAGTCATATTAAACTAATTAATGTGAAAATCAAAACCATTGAAAACAATGACATAACCAAAAAATGGAAAAATTACCTAACCCAAAATAAGAAACAAATTACCTAAGACAAATAAAAATGGATAAATGACCTAATAAATTGAAAAAATTATCCAAATAACCTAAGAAAAATAAAAATGTAAAAAAGACCTAGTCAATTGATCAAAATAAACCAAATGACCTAACCAAAATTGAATTGTACTGAACTAAAAATGGAGTAAATCTATATCATACCCATGACAAACATGTTAATTTGAACCTATTGTTTTTTCTATGACATGTCTAATGTTTTGATATTATTCCCACAAAATATAAAATGTTTTTTTATATCACTAAGCATCCTGTATTTGGTTTTACAAGTCGTATTCCTTAATTAAGTCATTCTTCTTTCTTGTTTGGGTTACACATTAGTTATAGATTTATAATTAATTCCATATATTTTTTTCAAATGTATTAAATGAAAAAAAAATTAGGATATATAAATAAAAAGGATGACATAAAATAATCACTAACTGAGTGCGGTAGGAATTTCTCCTCTAGTTCCCATTGTGAGTATTTTATTTCAAATGTATATATCAAGAGCATATAATGTCATGTGATTAATTTTGTTTTTAACTTAATTAGGATCCACCACTTAGTTAAAAATTATTCTCTAAATATCCTGGTGGTTCCAGTACTTAGGCTGATGAAACAAGGGGGTGGTACTAGATCTAGGTGCTCCAGTCAGCGTACAGACTTTGTCCCTCCCACTGATATACCATCTACCACATCTTCTGCTCATGTGGTGTTGTTAGAGACACCTGGTATATTTATGTCTCCCATTTTTTCACCTCCATTTTTATATAATCCTACTCACCTATCTTTTTCTTATATGATGATGATTCATACTCCTCATGTGTATTATTTATTTACACATCCATCTATACTATCTTATTTTTCTTCTCCTAGAGATTCTACATTCATTCTTCTTTGACTCCTACTCTAACACATTCTATGCCTGCAGAGCATAAATTGGTACCCACTCCATCTGTACAGATTTATGTTCCATTAGATCCTAGGGACGTAGTAGTTCCCACTACTTAGACTAGCTCAGGTATATTAATAGAACCCTAGTAATTTTTTTACCATAATTTATTTTCATTATAGGATGTATTGATATAATATTTTTTTTATTCTTTAATAGAAGTATTAGACAATATGATATGTGTCCATACACACATGCATGTAATGTGGAACCACCACACATAGCTTATGTTGGATTACAATGAAGACCACAAAATGATAGGAAAAAATGGGCAGGAATAGAGGAGTTTTTTAGATATGCTTTAAAAATACTCTAACATCATTCATGTCAGGACACTCTCCTAGAAACACCTGCGAAATGAAGTAATAGATAATTCTTGAGTACAAATATGGGTAAAAAAATTGGATTTAACATTATATTATTATTGTATTTATTTGAATTAATATTTTGGTTCCATCTTCGTTTTAATTTTCTCAATGGTGTGGCTACAAGGCCAGTACGGCTTGTGGAATTAGGTGAGATATTTAGAGGACATAAGCATGAGTTTTATAGTGGATGGATTTCTAGAGTTGTCATAGATTTATAGGCCACACCTATCATGGATGACTATTTGGTATAATATTATCAGGAAATGATTTCTCATTGGATGAGCACCGAGTTCAAGGTATTAATCAAATTTTAGGTTTTTAAATGAAAATTACCATGATTTTCATTAATAATTTCTTTTTTATTATTGAAAATTATTTTGTAGGAATCATCAGAAAGAAATAATAAAACAAGGTTGCTAAAAAATACCTCCAGACTCATAGGTGGGGTACAATGTTGGACCATGAGAGGAAGTAGGTACAATACTCGTTTATAATTTTTCTTTAGGAGATGCACTTTCTTTTTTTTCCTCCATATTTCATTACATTACTAATTGGGATATATAAAAGATCATGTATTCTTTATTTTATTATTGAAATAATTTAGTGTGTACTAGAATTCAGGATTAGTATTATTATGTTTGTGACAATTTTATAAACCTATACACTAAACCAAATTCATTTTTAGCAGCATTTTTTTAGTAGTGGTTTAACAAACCTCTGATAAAAAAATTAAAATTATTTATCAGTGGTTTTATAAAAATCACTACTAAATATTATCTATTTATTAAAAACAAAACACTTCTTCCCCACTGCACCCTTCTCCCCCTGAGTCCCTCACCTTCCCCACCCCCTCCCCCCCCCACCTAATCTTGATCTGTCGCCCACAGTTTTTCCCCCTCATCGATTCTCTGGTATCCCCCAAAACCTTTGAGCCCAAGCCCCCCAAATCCTCATCAGCACTGCAGTCACCACTGATCCCCACAATACATCGCACCCACCCTCACCCATGTCCAATATTTCTCCCTTTCCCAACCCCGATCCATCTACCTCCCTCTCTGGATCTATGGTCACCCCTGAGCCCCCTGGTCTATCGCCCTAGCATTCTCCCATGAGCCATCCCTGCCAACCCCCCTTCTCACCCAACTCCCCTAGTGGTAAGGCCTATATATTTTGTTCAGTTCAAGAAAAAAATTTCAATTAATTTTAATTTCATTTTATTCTACTAGGTTCATTTTTTTAATGTGGTTCAGTTTTCTTTGTATCAAATTAGTTTAGTTTTTTTAATGTTAGTTAAATTTTATTTTTTTTATTTGGTTCTTATTAGTATGGTTTGGTGGGTTTCAATTAATTTTCATTCAACTAAGTTTTATTTAGTTTGGTATAATTTGATTTTATTCGATTTAGATAGGTTTTGATTGGTGAAACTACATTTATTTTTTTCGGTGTTTTCAAGTGGAGTAGTGGTGTCCTGGTTCATTTCAAATTTCGTTGAATTTATTTGATTCAATTAAATTTAATTAGCTTCTGATATTTCTATTACAGGGTATTGTAGTATGATTTTTTTTGTTTTATTATATCTAGTATATATCCATTTAATTTTTAATTTTATTGATTTTATTCTTCTTGATTTATTAAAATTATATTAGGTTTGCATTGGTTCATCTCACATCATACTATATTTTGGGTGTAATATTTTTTAATGGGGTTTAGTGAATATTATATTTGGCTAGATGCATTAAATTTAGTCAAAGTAAATTCTATTTTTATATATTTTGGATTTTTAAAAAAACCAATATGTGTTTAGACCATATATAGAGGTCTAGAATATTTGATAACATTAATTTGATATCTTGAAGAGATTAAATGGATACCTAAAAATAAAGGTATGTATCTTTGAAGTTCTATTTACATTTTCAAATTATTTTTTGGGTGCCTCACTTAACTAGGATTCCAATTAGTCTTCATGAGAAATTTTTTTATCTTGGGTACTTTATAACATAAATAAATAAGGTACACCATTTGAATACCATACACCCAACCATGAAAACTTACTACCCCATTCTTCAAAACAAATAGTTATTGTACTTAGTTTTACTACCATAGTAAAATTTCTTATGTTCTTGGAATTTAAAACAAGTATATTAGATAAATAAAGGTAATATAATTTAATTATGATTATTTTATAAATGGAATTCAATATTTTCTATGATTATAATTTTTACTTAAAAGGTGAATTTCATAATTTAATTACATTTTTACTTCAAAAATAAATTGTCACAAAAAAATATGTTTTATAAAATTTCTATAAGGGTTTTCTCTAAAATAAATGACTCTTACAATTTTTTTTGAATAAAAATGATTTATAAAGTTGGTTTTTCTATATTTTATCAATTTTCCTTCCTTAAATAAGGGATTTCTAGGTGTATGTCATCATAATAGATCTTCTGTTTCTTGATTGTGATTAAGATTTTGAGTCATTTATATGTTCATTAGATTTATATTATTATAAATATGGATTTCATGAATGTTATAGTTCTATAAATATCTATAAAACAGTTGTTTATGAATTCAACTCATTTTATAAATCCAAAATCCCATTTTATAAACAAATATAGTGTTTTCGTCATGTAAATAAATAACCATGATGTTTCTTCCCATTTGGTTTTTAATTTTTAATTTTGATGTTATGTTATATAAATGAGTTATTATTGAATATCATTAAAGAAATAAAATGTATTGTAATAGGTGAATAGAAGTGAGATGTGTGATTTACATGGTGTGTTTATCAGACACCATATCACGATTTTGTTATTTATTTCTTCAACTTCTTTAGAAATTAACATTTGAACTCTTGGGTAACATGGTGGGAAATTGATAGATGGATGTGATACCAATTAAGATTATTCATTGGCTATTATCCCTTGTTGTCCCAAGGATAAATTAAATTAATACAAAAAATGGGGGATAAATTTTTCTGAAGTTGATTATATTTGATTAAATGATAGGAATTCAAAGTAGGAAGCATTTCACTAATCCTAGTAGAATATAATTTGATGTTCCCTTGACCACACTGAAAAATGATGATCCATTAATCTACATCCCTACAACATCTAAGACACCCTATATCTGCCCCCCCCCCCACCATCTCTCATACCCTCTATTCTGTTAGCATCTTGCACACCCTCTGTCAGCATCCCTTCAGCATCTAAGATAGTGGATCCCCATTCAGTTACTTTAGCAATGAGGGGATGGGTTACCTCACAAGGATATTTAAGGGTGACATTTATAGGTACAAATTTTAATGTGAATAAATTATTTCAATTTTTTATACTAAAAACTGGTTTTTCATAAAAGATGCAAGCAATTTACCACAGAGAGAAATATGAACAGTTCATTTGTCTAGAATTTGAACATAATGAAGATAGTTATCCCATTTGACTATTATAGGGTCCCCATTATTGATACTATAGGATTACTTGGCCATATTCTTGGCCAACTGGCGGCGGATCTAGTTACCCTTCCGATTACCTATAAAGATTGGATCCATGTGCCTCATACTTGGAAAAATGAAGTTTTTGATTCATAGATAATATTAATTTTAATACATTATGGTGTAATTTAATTCCATTAAGTTATGCAATTATAATATTTTAAAAATGAATCTATTTTTACACATGTTTTTCCACTTTACTGTTGCTGATCTGATCACATGAAAGTGGGAATTGAAAATTTTTTGTAAGAAATGGAAGGATTTTAAATGGAGATTATAGAATGAATTAAATGATACTTTGTTGATTAGTCATAATCTGTATGACAAGGTAACTTAAGGGGTGACTAGATAGTAATGTAAGGGTTTTTTTGATAACCATCGTCATGAGAAGCATGTGGTATTGAAATATATATTATTATATTAATCTCATTTTACATATATACATGCATATGGAAAGAATATTCCATTTCATACATTACTATTAAATTATTTTTTATTTATTTTAGGATGTTTTAAGGAAAAATGCATCAAGTCAAGCTAAAAAAATCACCTCTCACACTGTTAGGTCAAAGTGTTTTTCCATAAACAGATTGACTCTGGTAATATTTTCATTAGTTTAAATATTTATAAGACAAAATTATTTATTTCATATATTAAATTGTTGATTTAAATTTGTTTAATGCAGTCAAATAATTTTGGGCACCAAGTAACCTGAACAATATTGTGGTTCAATGTTCATACAAAATATAATAGGAGTTATATTAAGGATCTTTCCAAAGAATTTGGGGTTTTAATTCATTTTTTATTAAATATAACTTATCATAAATTGTCACTATGTTAATATGTATTGGTTAAAATATGACAGATATTTTATTTATAAGTAAAAATAAAAGAACTATGGGATTTCAATATTGTGTGGCCTTTCTCAGTTTCCCAGGATAACCCAATTGGTCAAGTCCTTGGGAAGGATCATCCTAGTCAAGTGAGTGGGATGGGTTTGGGACCATTACCATATGAGGTATTTGGTAGTCCATTAGGGATTACAATATCATATAGTCCTGGTTGTAGTGACTCCCTACCTATATATGGATAGAGGGAACTTTTTACAATGAAAAAAACAATTTAGTAATAGGGGCTCATATAAAGGTGAAATGTGAAAAGGTCTATGCTCTGTAGAAATCATTTATTAAATTATATCAGAAGATGACTGGATTTATCCCCACTGATATTGCATCAGTGACTGGTAGTGAGGTGGTAAATCACACAAATTCAAATTCATTTAGTACACAAACTTTTATTAGTTTTAAGTTTGAATTTAAATATACAAAATTGTTTAATTTTCAACATAATTTTCATGTAGGTTCTAATAGAATGAAGTGGAGATAGAAACAGAGAGGGTGTTGATGATAGTTCATCTGGTAGTGATTAGGGTTCACTTTGGATTTGGAGATTATGTTCAACTAAACATATGATGGTTGCTTCATAGATTTCCCTTATAAGACTGATTTATTTTACCTTAAACACCTGATGGTTAAAAAATCATTCTTCTCAATATCCTTTTAGTAACCTAAAAATAACATTTAGATGATTCTGAATTTCTAGTTCATAAAATTTAAAACAAATATTCCTTCATGAATGAATTAGTTTCTTCAACAAGCTATCCATTTAATTATGTAAGGATTTAAACTACTTGAAAAATCCTAAAATTCCACCCAAAAAATGGTTGGATACTATTAGGATATATCATATTTTTCTTTGTAACATATTAAACTCCAAGGTAAGCTTCATAAAATCTAGGAATTTAATCTTAGAATTTCCACATCTTTTGTTTCTATAATAATTTTAGCACAAATATAACATCTTTAAATAATATCATACCATGTTAATGTTGTATCAGTTGAGATATGGTTACATAAGGAAATTATTATTCTATTGAACCATTTATACTCCATAAACACACTCATAGTGTTTCCAACTCTACCAAAAAATTAGCACTATAACACTATCTTTGATAACTGTTTAAATCTTTGAAAGAAGTTTTGTACAACCTTTTACTTGACTCCAAGTTAATTTATTTCTTACTTCCACCCATATCCCCCCATTAGAATCCTTGGTATTTCACATCTTCCATATATCTCAATGCTCTCCCTTTACATTCTTAATCTGTAAGTTATGCTCCTTCATTTGGAAATCTAAATTCTCAAACTGATAATTTTTTTCACTATATAAATTCTTCACCCATTCTTTACACCATTCTCTAAGGGTATTCATGGATACTTCATAGATTTTATCCTTTTACATGATTAACTTCATTCCATTAATAATTTCAATAAATATATCACTTTTTTTATTCATTTTCTTGTTCATTTTTATAATGGTTTTCACTAAATATATAATGATATCACAACTTCTTCCACCTTTTACCTTTAAGAACTTCACTTCATTTTTCATAGTTTGAATCTTTTATTGTCTATTTCACAAACAATTTCAAGATTTACCACATGACCTAGGGCTTATTATCTCTAATACCACCTGTTTGAAACAAAGTCCCCTTGGGTTCTAGTATTCTAATTTTTTAGAGGTTTTGAATGATTTTATACAGTGATTGATAAAATGTAAGATTTTATAAATTAGTTTCAATAGATATAGGATTATTAAATATGTTTTATAAAATAAAAAAATGGGTTTTATGTGGATTCTTATTGTTTAATTGGTGTTTTGGATTACAAATGCTCTCATATGACAGTGTTAAGGTCTTGAGTTGTTGTTTGATTTGGTTTCCTATTTCTTGTGGACTTTTCATGATTTATTTTGTTGAATACCTTAGTTTTAATGAGTGGATTAATAAGTATTATATATTTATCTCTTTTTAACTACCAATGAATGTTGATATATATATACATGTAAATTCTACTTAATCTAGTTTGGTTTAGATATTTCCAACTGCTTTGTTGTTGTTTGGCTGTTTTGGGGAAGCAGACTCTGTAGCTGTATTTTTTTTGAAAATTGGCATATAGTGCTGGTTTAAAACACTTCTATATCTATCAAATTAATATTTAGAGGTATTTTAAACCTCCTATATATTAGTTAAAAATGATTTTAGTGTTAGTTTTTAGAGTTTTAGTGGTGGTTTCTGCTCCCAAAAATTGGCAAGCTGATAGCAGTAGTTTGAACTGCCACTATACTCTTGATAATTTTTAGGAGTAAAAAGTTACTATAAAACTCAAAAAACTACCACTAAACAAATTTTATATGAAATTTTTCATAAACTTACACTAAATGACTGGAATTGATGCAAGTTGAATACTGACACCATATTTAGCAGTAGTAATTGGAAACTATTGCAGAACTATATGGAAACAGTTTAAACTGTTGTTATCAGTTGATTTTTTTGTAGTGATGCAACCACTAATCATCTTATTAAATTTTCAGTCTCTTAATAGCATAGGTCACTGCACTACTAGGTCCACTTACCTTAAAAAATTGGGATATAATCATTAATACCTTAGGGTATGAAACAAAATTCATGAAAATATACTAACATATTATATAAATATTATTTACAAAAATTAAATTACAAAAGATAAATAGAATTAGTAATGAAAATTGAGAATACCTTAAGCAATTATACAGTAAATCAATAACATGATTTTTTTCAACAACCATTAGGTTTATGAGAAACATTATAATTAATAAACATACAAAAATTAATCAACTAAATATTTAGAACTAAAATATCTATCCATCTTAACTGATTCCAATCACACCATGTTATCTCGTGACATTGAAAACATGATCTATATTGTGTAAACCAATTGGAACACAGAATCGGTCATATGTTATTGTAAATAACCAAATTTAACACTTGAATATATGATCATTTTAAAAAATATACTTAAAAGACTATATTTTATAGATATAATTCCAACTTATATATAAATCACTTCCCATGGTAATAATCCTAGATACACAATACCTATGGTTGAGGAACACTCATGCCACACACTAATAATCATTGAATGATTCTATAAATTAAATCAATATTCTATATATCCCACCCCTTGAAAACATTATACATATCTTTTGTAATTTAAGATTCTATATAGCCCACCCCTTGTTTTAACCATACTCAACATTAGTTTACCCTAATTAACTTTATTTTTCCCTTACTTAGATTTAGTATACCCTTACTTAGCTTTAGTTTTACCTTTACTTAGATTTAGTTTACCCTTACTTAAATTTGTTTCACCCTAATTAAACTTTAGTTTACCCTTACTTAACTTTAGGTTACCTTTACTTAACTATAGTTTACCCTCAACTTTGTTTTAACCTTACTTAACTTTGTTTTACCCCTTAATTACATTTAGTTTACTCTTACTTACCTTACTTTACCCTTACTTAGCTTTATTTTAACCTTAACTACCTTTTTTTTATTCTTACTTAACTTTTCTATACCATTACTTAACTTTAGTTGATCATTACTTAACTTTAGTTTACCCTTACTTAGCTTTAATTTACGTATACATAACTTTAGTTTACCCTTACTTAACTTTAGTTTACCCTTACTTAGATTTATTTTACACTTAATTTCCTTTAGTTTACCCATACTTAACTTTAGTTTACCTTTACTTATCTTTTGTTCAACCTTAACTATTTTATTCATCTACCATATGTTTTTCTTTTTATCTTAATTTAGAATTAATATAAATTTTAGTTTAGTCATGAAATTCATTATTAGTAACCAATTTTAAATTATTTTTTTTTACATTTAATGTCATTATAGAGGGAGTTTTTGAATATTTAAGGACAAGTGCCTCGAGAAAAATTGTTCTACTCGAGC
This sequence comes from Viscum album, assembly GCA_963277665.1. Taxonomy (NCBI): domain Eukaryota; kingdom Viridiplantae; phylum Streptophyta; class Magnoliopsida; order Santalales; family Viscaceae; genus Viscum; species Viscum album. The sequence goes on along the minus strand of OY728143.1, from coordinate 2,074,831,012 downwards.
CGAAAGAAAAAAGTTGGAAGCACAGTAAATGAACCGACACAACAGAAAATTGTAAGTTTTACTTTATTGAATTAAAATTTTAATATCTATTTTGTAACTTAATTGTCTATTTATATTTTTAATAGTGCACTTTAGAGTCCCTTGATGCCCAGTAAGATGACAACTTTGGTCTAAACAATCACTTACATCATGTTTTGGGAGATGAGAACCATAGAAGAGTATGTTTTCAACTATGGAAGAGTATTATCATGATGAAGTATTATCCCATGTCAGGTTCCAGTTCTGGTAGCATTGAGTTGGAATAAGCTAACGCATAGGAAACACAGGTTGAGGCTAAGTTAGAAAAGGCTAAAAAAGGGTTCATATGGGTGGAAGAATAGAATCAAAGGGCAAATGCTGAATTTAGAAAACTGATGGAAGTTTTTTGTACATCACTTTCACTAGAGATCGTCGCGGATTGTGGTGTATATGTGTCAATGGTTCCTATGTTATATAGTACACCAAGCAGCAGTCTCATCGGTGGTCAAGATGACGACGTTCCTGGTGATGGCGAGGATGATGGTGATGAATAGGGAAAGGATGAGGGTGAGGATGAGGCAAAGGATGAGGATGAGGATGACACCAAGGATGAGGATAAGTTTGAGGAAGATGGTAACAATAGTGATTGTGATGAGGGACAGATTGATCCTTTACTTTTTTTACTAACATTTATGAAATTTGGTTTTTAATGATTTGTTCTGAATGAATATATGTGATTTTTTATGTTTAGTATCACTGGTTAAATGAATCAATTGATTTCTTGTGTTATCATTATTTTATTATTGGTTTGTGGCTCTTTGAGGATGGTATGTTGGTTGCATTTCAAGTTCTATTTGTTTATATGTTCTATTTTCATTTTTTGTGGGTTTTGTTTATGTTTTGTTTTTTGAGGATGTTATGTTAGTTGCATTGCAGGTTTTTTTTCCTTTTTATCAATTGATTGGAGGTTTTGTTAGTTGAATTTTAGTTTATTATAGGTTCTATTTTCATTGCATTGTAGGGTTTTTGTTTTCTATTTGAAATTTATGTGGGTGGGGGTGTATACCAATGGTTTTATAATCGTTGGTATATCCTTAAACCAATGGTTCATGGTAAACCATTGGTATAAACCTATACCAATGGTTCTGAACCATTGGGATTACTCTATACTAATATTTCATCATGAACCTTTGGTTAAAATGAAATTCATACCACCCTATACCAATAATTACCAAATAACCATTGGTATAGGCCTTTCTCAACAGCACTATAGCCAATGGTTTAGAGAATCATTATTATAGGCTATACCAATGGTTCTCCATCCTATACCAACAATTTTGAACTGTTGGTATAGCCTTCAATTCCAACAGTGTATACAGTCATTTAGGTAGGAATGTATTCTTTAATAGATCATACCCATCAAATTTAGCATTTGTTTAGCATCGTATGTTAGGCTAGGGAGCTCATTATCTTTTGGGAGCATGTGATTCAAGAGATCAAGTAGTTCAGTAAAACTGATTTCACTCCATTCATTACCTACTTTCTAATTATGAATATTCAATGTGGATGACGATGATATATGTTTAGGTAAACAACCATATAATGTAATCTTTGCAAAACACTTTATTACCCATTTTACCACATGTTCTCATTTTAGGGATTATCATAGGAATATATTTTTTTATAACATAGTGACAGTTTCGCTTGTGTCACCCTTTGAGTTGTCTCCTATAATTACTTTCCCATTAGTCCAAGGAATGCATTTCTTAGTGTACAATGATCTAATATTTAATTTTATTAGTGGACCCCTCATAACCTAAATGACAAAATTTCCACGTGAAACTAATATATATACCATTTATTAAATTTTTAGGTCTATCACACATTAGGTAAACACGAACACACATCATACACACATAGATTGATAGTAGCCTTGAAGGATAACTTAAGGACCACCTACTTTATGCATGTTGGGTGCTTCTCATTGAATATCATTGGTTGATTTGGTCACACATGACTGAAATCAAGAAAAATATAGAAAACCTTTAAAATAAGCACAAATGGGTTTAACTTTCCTAAATCTAAAAATCAATGAGAGAAACCATGGAATAGATGCTAAAGGAATGCTAGCCTTACCCATGGTTTCTACCTGCAATAAATGACATGAATATCTAAAAATATTTTATTAATATTTCAATTGGATATGAAAATAGGAATGGGGGAACAATTTAAGGCATGCTCACTACATTCTGGATAAAAATGACCTAAAACCTCTTTATATTTCTTGTAAACATTTCATCCATATTTTAGAAAATCAAAATAAAACTTGTCATGCTAAATTTTCAGGAAACAATGGAATATTTATGTATAGGGACCCTTATATACGGGACCCTTACATATGGGCATTGGCTATGAAACTCCATCATCATCATCCAGAATCAAAAGATAAATTACGAATTTTCTACTTCTAATAGTTCTAACAATTAAGTTGAAAACGGTTTTCACACAACTATCCAGTATGAAAATTATAACATTCAGACCACAAATGTATTATATTTTTTTCATATGCGAGGTTTTGGACTAATCCAAATTTTCAAAAAATTGTTAAAATTTAAAAATATGACCAATTCACCCCAAAAAATTTCCAAACCCTTTTCACTACATACACACTTTTTATAAAAATGCCAACTACTAAAAATTTGTAGTAAACCCAACCACAATACTGAGTCACTCCTAAGACTCAACTCCTAGCCTTCACTGGCACCCTTAACACCTTGATTGAGTCCCAATACACACTACTAATCAAAAACCCAACCAGAACATATTCAAATACCCTAAAATCAAAAAATATAGGTCTACAAAAATTCATGAATCTATAAAATGAAGAAGCGATAATCACATACCTTAGAGAAGCGATGATTCATTAATGAAGAACGGAGATGGTTTGGTTGGGAGCGACAATGGTAGGGAGCTACGGCGACGGTGAAGGAAAGCGGCGACAATGAAGGCGAGCGGCAATGGCAAGTGGCGACGGCGAGTGGTGGCAATGGCGAGTGGCTGTAAAAGTGAGCGGTGGCGAAGGCTAGTGAAGGTGAAGGTGAAGGCATGTGGTGGTGGTAGCACAGCAGTTCTATGAAAGCGTGATGGTGTGAGGAAGATGGTGATCTGTTATGGTTTTTTATAAGAAGACGTAAATTTTTTATCAGTGCTTTCAAAAAAATACTGGTAAAGAGTAGTTTTATCCATGCTAATATCGAAGGCGCTGACAAAAATACTCTTTATCGGTGCTAAAAAGAACTCATAAAACGTGTCTTTATCAGCGTTATAATTTTATCACTAATAAAGGGATATCTTTATCAGTGCTAAAAAATCATTGATAAAGATCTAATGTTAATAATTTATTTATATTATTATATATATTTATAAAATTATATACTTAATAAATATATATTCATTTATTTATAATTATAACTATGAGTAAATATATATTTATTTATAATTATTTTTATAATAAATATATTTATAAATATTTTTATATATTTATATAATTATATATAATTATAAAATTATAATTATAATAAATATATTTATTATAATTTTATAATTATAAATAAATATATTTATTTATTTATTTAAATAATTATAAAATTATAATAAATATATTTATTATATTTATAATTTTATAAATATATATATAATTAATATATTTATTATATATAATTATAAAATTATAATAATAATAAATATATTTATGAAAATTTTATAATTATTTAAATAAATATATATTTATTAATTATATATATTTATAATTATAATTATAAGTAAATATTTATATATATATTTATGTAATTTTAAAATTTTAAACATAATAAATATATATTTATAAAATTATAATAAATATATATTTGTAAGATTATAATAAATATATTAATTAATATAAAATTTTTATAGGATCAAATAATGATTAACTAATAATTAAATAAAGATGAACTAATGATTATGTAATAAATAACTATTAAGTAGCTAATAAATTAACTATTAATTAACTACTAAGTAACTGTTAATTAATGAATGGATAATGAATTGTTAACGAATGATTAACGAGTGATTGATGATTGATTAAGGAATGATTAACTTATGATTAAATAATTCCTATGTAATGATTAACGAGTGGTTAACGAATGATTGACCAAGGATTGACTTAGGATTAAAAAATGATTACATAATGATTAACTTAGAATTAATATAGGATTAACATAGGATCAAATAATTATTAACTAATGATTATCTAATCATGAACTAATGATTAAGTAATGAATAAATATTAATTAACTATTAGTTAGCTAATAAATTAACTACTAAGTAACTATTAATTAATAAATCATTAATGAATGGTTAAAAAATGATTAACAAGTGGTTGATGACTAATAAATGAATAATTAAATAATGATTAACTAATTCTTATGTAATGATTAAGTAGTAGTTAACTAATGATTAACTAAGGATTAACTTAGGATTAAATAATGATTATATAATAATTAACTTAGGATAAAGGTTCAAGGTATTTACTTATGATAAAATAATGATTAATAAATGATTATCTAACACTACCCAAAATCATGCCTTAGCCAGCACTTCATTTTATTAGCACTAAACAAAAAGTGGAGATAAAAGAATAACCTTTATCAGTGTTAGCTAAAAGCACTGATAAATTTAACTTTTATCAGTGTTAAAAAAAGTGTGGATAAACATGAACCCTTTATCAGTGTTTTTTAGCGCTGATAATGGTTGATCTTTATCAGCGTTTTTATTAGTACTGATACAAACTTTTAATAAAAAAATATTATTGATATATATAAAATTATCATATTTATATTCATAGTTTTTTTTATACATTAATTATAAAATCCATGTATATAATTATTATAAATATTATATATTGATATATATATATTTTAATAATTCAAAAAATTATATAAATATTAATGATGTATTGTTAATATATGATATTTGAACTTATATATTTATATCAATGTCTATGTGCATATATGTATATGTATTTGTGAGTGTGTGTGTGTGTGTGTTTTTCATATGTGTATATAAAGATGTTGTACATGTAAAAATTTATATGTATATATATGTGCACATGTACATGGGATGTGCACATTTATATAACATGTGCACATGTGTATGTATGACATGTACTTAAATAGTTAATTATAAAACTATAAATATATATATACAATGTTATTTTAAAAAGTATTTATAAAATTATAAATAAGTAAATATATATTTAAATTATTGAAAAATTATAATAAATATATTTGTTATATTTGTAATTATATATACATATATATTAGTAAATAACTATATATAACTATATATATACAAATATTTATAAATATATTTATTTATAATTAGAATTATAAATTAATATAAATATATATTTAGATTATTATAAAATTATAGTAAATATATTTAAATAATAAATATATTTATTATATTAAAATATATATATATATTAGGTTCTTAGGGGTACAATTACACTCTGACACACACACACACACCGCATACACATAGGCCCGGAGGTAGGTCATATCCCCCCAAGGGATAACCCACACATCCATCTTGATTTATTCATATATTAATGGCCCATAGGCCCAATATTGGATGGCCCAATGCCCCTTCATTTTTGATGGGCCAAAGGCCCTACTTGCACATTGGACTGAACCCCCTGCCTATATTATTCATGTTTCACCACCTGCCTGTGGGTTTGGCTTTCCAACTTATACTCAGATTACCTTACTGAAAGGCTCCAAGCTATGGAAAAATAGAGATATGGAAGCTAGGATTTATGAGGTTTGGGGTTTCATTGATTGGAAGTGAGTTTCAATGGGTAGAGGTTTTTTTTACATCCTCTTTCCCTTAGAGGATCTCAAGATGAAGGTGTGGGGACTTGGTTCGGTCTCCCTCAAGACAGGAGTCATGCATATTCATGAGTGGGATCAAAATTTCAATCCCACAGAGGTAAGTAACTCTTCTATACAAGTGTGGTTCAAAGTGTTGGGTCTAAATTGGATCATGTGGCATCCAAAGATCCTTTAGGATATTTCATTTTTTATTGTAGTTATGATGAATCTGAACAAAGAGACTGAATTGGTCATATTTGGGCACTACGCCCGCTTTTTAGTAGAGGTGGACATATGTTCTACTCTAGTTGACACAGTCTTCCTTTCTACTAACAGTGATGAGTTTACTCTGAAAATTGAATATGAGAAGATCCTGTGATTTTGTATGGACTACAAGATGATCGTTCATGAATCTTAAAGTTGTAAGAGAGCTTTTTTTTACCTATTGCTCAACTCACAGACATGAGGAAGAAACCTGCAACAAGAGATCTAGGAAAGTTAAATTTAGTCATGCTATGAGTGATGGGAAAAATAAGGTGCAGCAACATTTGAAAGGGCATGCTTCACTGTTGGATGGCTCGAAAAGAGGGGATGTGGATGGGATGTATGATTTGGTGTCACCTCACTTGTAGGGGGTGTTATAAATGGAACAACCCTTTGACAATAAAGAGAATTCCCCTACCTTAGATGTTATCACTTTTCCAAATGTTTTTGTCCAAGTTGTGGTTAAAAATGATGGTCATGTTTCCTCCTTCACTATGTCCAAGAGAATAGGGTAAGATAACGTCATCGAGGAGTAGGAAAATAGGTCCACATTGTATGATGTTGATGTCTCTAATTTTGATGTCAATGAATCGGATTTTGAAACTGCCATTTAGTAGGAAGTGAACAGTGAGATTTTAAAAGAACAAGACTTTACTTTCTCTATGAAGGGTAAATTTATGATGATGGTGGTCTCTTCCAACCCATATAAGAAGACAACAATGGGTAATTTTGGTCTTTACAGCGCTTCCCAAGCAGTACATGGTAGTTCAATTAAGAAATTCAGGGGATCAGCTTCATCCAAGTCATTGTATGAAGATGGTTTTCAATTGGTTTCATATAAGAATTCCATACCACTTTCTACACATGGAAAGACTACTCCTCTTGGTATAGTAATCCCCTCATCCAAAGTGCCTCATATGCAACCTGGACCTTGTTATCCTTGAAAGAAGGTTGTCAATGTTAGACAAGCATCCAAGATGGATAAGTTACAAGTAATGGGACAGAATAAAGGAATGTAGTCAGAGGTTATGATCCATATGCAACCAAGCTATAATTTGTATGATTTTACAATACAGCATTATCCTTGCTCGCATTGCATGTAGGTTGTAAATATAGGACAATAATATAATCTGGTTGAGTTACAGGCAATGGGACAGGATGAAGGAATGTAGATAGAGGCTTTGCTCTATATGCAGGACAAGCATCCAAGCAGTGATTTGTAGGATCTTCCTATACAGGTTGAGTACCCACGTGCTAATGAGAAGTTAGAGTGGGTTTATCCACCTTGGTTCAATGACTTAATGAAAAATAATTATATTTCTATTGGAAAGGCCTTAGATGAGGAGTAAAGGATTTCATGGGAAAGAAACTCTAATATCATACCTCCAACAGATCATGAAAGGGAGAGTCCCACTAAGGCCCTTAGTGAGAAGAGAAAAAATGGTTTTTCTCACAACTTAAAGTCATATATTCCTCGATGGATCTAGATACATTTTGATTTAATGATTATTTATTAGTTCAGAAGTTGTTAGAAATTAATATTTAATATGGTTTCCAATCCAAAATAGAGATGTATTTTCGGGATCTATCTTGGAAATTATGGATCTCCTCCATTTCAGAGAATGTATATGAATCATCACCATATAAAAATTTTGAGGACCCACAAAGGGACAATACTTGGCGGAGAGGCTAACACCCGGAGGGTAGAGTAATATTTCCTAAAAATATGGCCTCTAAGTGGTCTTTTAGGAATTGAACCTTTTTTATTGCCTATTTTCTTTGGTTGGGGAAAGCTATGGTTTGCCTGATCATCCCTCTTTTTATGTTTTAATTTTCATTAATAGATTTGGAGTCATGGATTTGGTATCCAAATCCATGGCTGAGTCGTCCTTGTTATATTAATTATATAATTATATATAATTGTATAAATATATTTATAATTATATACAAATGATAATAAATATATTTATTTATAATTAGAATTATAAACTAATTAACATATATTTAAATAATTATAAAATTAGAGTAAATTTATTTAAATAATAACTATATTTTTATTTTTATAATTATATATAATTATATATTAATACATATATATAATTATATTAATATATATGATTATATATATATAATTATAATTATATAAATATATATAACAATAAATAAATATATATAATTATATAAATATATTCAATTATATAAATATATTTATAATTATATATATTAATAATTATAAAATTATAATAAATATATTTAAATAATAAATATATTTATTATATTTATAATTCTATATATTTATATATTAATGAATATATATATATATAAACATATATAATTAAATATATATATATAATTATAATTATATAATTATATAATTATATTTATAATTATATATATATACTTTATATATATATATATAAATGTTGAGGCATAATGACCTATTTATTAAAATGAAAACCAAGTACAAAGGTGGAGCATACAATACAAAGGGAAGGCCAAGAATGGGAAATCAGTTAACTCGAGATCGAGTACTCATGTTGTGGTGAGAGGAGCACCCACCCCAGCCATGAGGATGTTGTCATCTTCTCCATACTTTAACCTGTAGCTATGGCTACCTCCATCATTGAGAAGAAGAAAAATCAACACCAACAATCATTTATTCTGCTTCACCTAACCAAACATAGCTTTGGCCATCCTCCTCACTAATTCCATATGCAAGAAACTCAAAGGAATTATGAGTACTAACATTCAATTTTGATTTATCCTTCATAGGCTGAAAAATCTCAAAACCCATAGTGGAAAAGGCCATCTTTAGTTTGCTCTTGGAAATCTCCAGTTGTAAATCCCCAAGAACATCCCTATCAAAAATAGAATTAACACTTAGTGACTACTTTTTAGGGGCAGCCAAAAATTTTTCCCTAACCCCTTTAGTACTATCCAATTTAGAGGATGAGGTAAAGGGATCAATAGAATTATTATTCCTGCCTTGGGAAGGAAGTAAAAAAAACTAGGCCCCTATAGAATTTTAGTATCCCTGTATGTTTGAGCAGCATGAGTCTGCATTCCACCTACTGGAGCACCAACCCTTTCAGCATTTTACAGCCTTGGGGAAATATATATAATAGAAACAGGGTTTGATTCCCTGTAATGAGGATACTCAAAGATCAAATCAGGGCTAAATAGATTCATTACCTCATTATAAATAGGAATCATATCGGTTTGAAAGATGATGTCCATATGCTTACGATAAGGAGGGTTCATCCTGTCACTAGAAGAACCATCTTCTTTAACACCTTCCAAACATGGGGATTTCAAAGCAATGGTCTTTAATGTCTCCCTTACATGGGTGTCAAATTCCAAACCATAACTCAAATGTGTTAAAGAATCATAACTGAGACGATTAATATGGATCACAGTGACCATAGGGTTTGGAAAATCTTGAAAATTTAAAGCAAGTTGTATACTCCAAACCAGATCCACTATATGTCCATAGACAATTGGAGGAGAGGAGGAATCCAAAGATTAATTTATAGCCAAATTTCTGATTAAATAATCTTTGTGAGTCTAATAGGTTTAAAAGGAATTGATCTATTTATTAAGGACAATAAACTTCTGATTTCCTAACTCATGGAATGACTTACCATGCTTATGAGAAGGGTTAAAGTTGGATTTTTTTTAGACTTGAATGTGGAAGTATATAACTTAGCTTTCCATTTATGGTTTTAGAAGCAATCAATTTTTTTCACTGCCATAAGTGGTAATCAAAATCATCTTGTGCAGAAACCTTCATGTCTGCATTACTATTAGGATATTCTTAACCATCATATTCACCCCTTATATCCCTAGTTAAGGCATCTTTGAAAGAAAAAATAGTAATAGCCAAAATACCTTCATCTTCTATGTCATTCCAAGACTTCTTGGGATTATCAACCAACTGAGTATAAGAAACCCTCATATTATAATTACCTAGAGAAGGAGTTGGAAAAATCTTACCTTTAGGGAATTCTGTATTATAAGGAGAGATTATAGAATCAAGCAATGTGGTTCCCTATAAATATCATGTAACAATATATGCATGAGGTTTTCCACATATGATATTCACTTTCCTGGAAGCTGCAACATAAGAATCATCAACTAAATGATATCTTTTCTGGTTCCCATCACACTTGGTATTATCAAAATTGGGATTCCTTCAGTAGTGATGGAGATCATGACCTTTTAAATAACAATTAGAATAGAAGAGATTATCCCTACAATTAGCCTTCGAGTGGAAAATAATTTGACATGAATCACAATACATAGGATCATTTTCACACTCTATTTTGAGGTTAATTTCATATTGAGGTTTGGAAAGCACAACTTTCTCAATCAGGGTCAAGATTAGGTCAGCTTCAACCAAAATCCTTACGAAGTTCCTAAAACTAACTATCTCTATGGCAGTGTCCATCCTAATAGGAGTTTCTATTGCAGAAGCAATATCGTACAAGATTTCCATATTCCATAAAACCAAGTTTAAACCATGGATTTTGATCCAAACATGTGCATAGGTATATTTTAAGGCATTGAGATTAAAATTAAGATTCCAGTCATGAAACCGTAAGGTACCCGACAACAAATTGATCAATCATGAACTCCACGCTTGACTTTTCAACTCTGTAGAAGGAAATAGAAAATAAAAAAAGAAACAACCAATATAGACACACTTGAAATCTATAAAACTCAAAATAGAGGCCAAATGATTGATGACATGGAAAAGGTGGAATATCCAGTGCTACATTTTCCTCTTATCGACTCGGATCAATGAAATGGAAAAGGTGAAATGGGAGCAGCCACCTTTCACCTAAAGTAAAGTGAAATGTGGTTTTAGCTATGCCGCATTGTGCATAAAAAAAGATGAAAGGAAGCATCAATGATGTTGTATTTCCTTGAAGTCCCTATAAAAGGGCACCCCCATCCTCACTTTCTCATCGTGATTTCAGTTTTGCTTCAATTTGGGGATTTCCATTAGCGTGTGTTTATCATCAAACTTGAGGTAGGTGGTCTATTATTCAAATCACAATGCCTTGATTTCAATTATGTGTATGTAATTATAGAATTGTTATTGGATGATTAGAAATTGAATTTATTAAATTAAATTAATTAATTAGGGTATTGTGAATTGAAATAATTAATATTTGAATTAATTATGGGATATTGGTATTGTTGAATTGTATTAATTAATTATTGAATTAATTATTAAATTAATTGAATTGGAATAATTAATTGTTTTATTGATTATTGTATATTTGTATTGTTAAATAGTATTAATCAATTATTGAATTAATTAATGGGAATTATTGTAATTATGAAAGTGATTGGATTGGAATAATTAATTGTCGAATTAATTATGGGATATTGAGATTGTTGAATTTTATTAATTAATTGTTGAATTAATTAAAGGGGATTGTTATGATTATGAAATTGATTGAATTGAATCAATTAATTTTTGAATTAATTAATTGATTTTTTGAATGTGAAATGTGATATAAAGGTTAATGTAGATTAACCTTGATTGATGTGATATGTATGATATTGTTATATATGTGATATTGTGATATATGTGATAAACGTGTGTGGGATATGGTTTTTTGCATCAAATACCATAGTAATGAATTTATTTATAAACATGTGTTGGACATGGTATGTTGCATCAAAATCCCATAGTGATGAATTGATTTATAAACGTGTGTGTGGCCTGGTCTACTGCATCAAAATCCCATAGTGATGAACTGATTTATAAACATGTGTGGGGCATGGTATGCTACATCAAAAGACCATAGAAAGGAATTGATTGATAAATGTGTGTGGGACATGGTATGTCACATAAAAATCTCATATCGATTAATTGATTGATAAATGAGGTGTGGGATAGGGATTAAGGCTCAAAATACCCATGGGGTGTTAGAAACAATGTTCTACTCCCTTGGTTTGGCATTGGCCTATGGTTCCAAGTGGTCATGATATGGTTGAATGAGGTGATAAATGATAATTGTGATATTTTTGAAATGGTTCAAAGTCTGACATAGGTCGAAGTGGGTATTTAGGCTTTGGGTGTCCTCGAGAACCCAGGGGTTTATGTGGTTAAATAAAGAGTAATTGAATAAATATAAATTGTTTAATTTATTTCTTGTACCATATTATTTATATAACTACATACACTATTATTGACTGGATATTATTGTATACACCGTTGGTGGTGGCCTACTAAGTTTTAATCACACACTACTTAGGGTTCCTAGTTAGTACCTGAATAGATTTCATAGTTGCATGAAAAGATAAGGGAAAGGGACTTTATTAGATAGTTGAGTTGTGATGAAGCAAGGATGAGGGAACCAGACTTAGTTTTAGAACCTGCTTGGAGTTGTTAGTATATTTATTTATTCTAGGTTTTTCATATTGAAACTTGACATGCATTTGAAATTACATATATATTGTTTATTTTGGATATTTTATTTCTTATTTTGGTCATCATGTGATACTAGACTTGTTTGTTTATGGTTATATCATTTGGCTATTGTTATTTAGTTACACTATCGTGATATTTTTATAAATAGGTTATAGTCTCCCCATGATCGATATTAGACCTTTGTTGTTAGTCAGCAGCCTCTAGCATATGGGGAGGAATGCTTAAGGTCATGTAACTGATTAGCTTGGGGCACCAATGTGTGGCACCTGGGTTGGGATGTTACAAAGTGGTATCATAGGTTAGTTTCTTTTATTTTCTTTTTTTTTTACTATTTATAAAAGGTATACAGGAGAATATGATGATTCGGACCTTGGTTAAGAGCATATTCATGGGGGTAGCTAACCCATGTTCGAGGGTAAAAACCAAGTACCTGTGGTGGGATTGTGGATATTTGTGTGTATTCTTACATTTTCTATTATTTCACCTAAAGTGATGTACTTTTTGTGTTATGTGATAATTTTTTCTAATATTTCCGATATTTGACTCATGGATCGAAATGGAATGAGAGTTATTTCTGCATGAATCATTCTAGGAACTCAGTATTATTTTGTGACATGCATAAATTTAGGCACACATGGGAAAATAGGTTTTGGGTAAGTTGTTGAAATTGAATTAAAAATGGTTTCTAATATGAAATTAAGAATTTTAAAATTATGTAGAATGTGAATAAATTGGGTTCTAATGAGAAACTTTAATTGATAATGAGTTTACCCTTATTAACCATGACCTAGATGTAGGATGGTTAACGGTAGTGATAGAACCTCGATTCTGATCGTGTGGCGGGGTTTGGGGGAATGACTTGTTGTGACTATTGTGAAACCATCTTGTTAACTGTGTTAATGTTTTTTTATGTGTCCTGAGATGTGTATTTTGAATTATAGAGATATGAATCCATGATGATGCTTATTGAGAGGATGAAAGGAGGACATGAATTGAGATGATCCTCTAGTAGTAGAACCTGAGGCACCAATGGTGCTGGGTGAAGAAGTAGGAGAGAAGTTTCAGGAGAAATTTACTTGCTTCATGCAGTTTATGGAGAGAGTCACAGATCAGGTTGTGAATTATATGTCTCTATTGACATGGGAGTTTCAGTAATAATACCCTATGAATTTCATCGGAGAGGGTGGACCTGAGGTATCAGGGTTATAGATTGAGTCCATACAAACTATAATTGAACATTTGGAGAAACCTATTGAGAAGAGGGTCAAGTTCTCTACTTTCATGTTATGAGGATCATCGAAGAGTTGGTGGGATGTTTAGGCCCGGATAGGGTAGGCAGATGGGATGGCTTGGAAGGAATTTTTGGAGAAGTTCCTAGAGCACTTTTATCCAAAGTCGCTGAGACAGGATAGAGAATTTGAGTTAATGTGGTTGACTTAGGGGAGTATGTTCGTGATGGACTATGTTGGTCTCTTTATATACTTACAAAACTTTTCTCCAATACTGGTAGGGGATGGGACAACTATGGTAATTAATTTATAAGATGAGCTTAAATGTGAGATTAAGTCCTATGTTAACATATTTTAGTTAAAGAAGTTTGATGAGGTGGTGGATCAGGCTCTCATAAGTGATAGAAACCTGAAGGAGGCTTCCAGTGGAGGATAGGTGGTTACTACTGAATGATTAGGAGGTATGCCTTTCATGAGTATGAAACATCACTATGATAATATTTACCAGAGTAGTGGAAGGAAGAGTGGCTAGGGTGAAGGATTAGTTACTCGGGATATCACCTAAGTTATTTTCCACCATTGCGGTAGGTCGGGCCACTATCATAGACACTATCTTCGACCACCAGTAGAGTGTCGATCTTGTGGAATGATAGGACATATATAGAAGTTCATCAGGAACTCATTATAGATGGGTAATGATAGAGAATCTCAACATAATAAGATTATAGGAAGGGGATATTCTAAACTATATCAGTTTGGAAGTTGGAGTACCAATGTTTGTGGCTGTCGAGGTAGTGGATGAGGTGCTTTTGGGAAAGAGTGTCCATATCATCAAAGTGGTGAAACTCAGGGGACTCAGAATGCATCACTCGGAAGGGACCACCATAGAGCATTGTTTCAGACCATAAATCATATTTCACTTCATGCTTCTGAAAGGGATTGTATAATGAACTTGGTACATAGGTTTTACTGGGTATGGATTTCCACCCACAAATAGATGGGTAATCAAAGTGTACTATATAGGTGCTTGAGGATATGCTTTGAGTGTGTGACATATTCATTATTGGGTATTTGGAAAAGAACCTATATTTGGTGGAGTTATCCTATAATAATAGTTATTAGGAAACTATACATATGGAACCATGTGAGGATATTTCTGGTAGGCCATGCGTATCACCATTTTTATGGATGGAGGCAGGTGAGTTAGAGTTGTTGGGATTAAGTCTCATGTAGGAGACGTCATCTGATTCAGAAGCATATGTCTATGGCTCAGGGTATATATAATTCATATGTTGATAGAAATTGAATTCCCCTAGCATTTATAGAGGGTGATCATGTATTATTTTAGGTGTCTCCTAGATTGGGTCACCGCTGGATACAAAGACATGTAAAGTTGATGCCTAGGTTCGTTGGTCCATTTGAGGTTGTGGAGGGAATCAGGTTTGTGGTATACCGATTAGCTCTTCCACAGAGGTACAGTGCTATGCATGATATTTTCACATGTCACAAATTCGATGATATCTCCCCAACCCTTATCATGTGATCAATGTTGATGATGTTGATCTTGAGATAGATGTGTGATTCTTGCTCAAATTTACCCAAGATATGAAGGTAGAACGGTCCTTGTAGTCTAGCTTGGGTTGTCGAATCCACAGAGACCTAAGAAGTAACCTATAGACACGCACATTTTAAGGACTGTTTTTGTCTATGAAGTGGCAAACTTGGGTTGATTTTAGATGGGTTTAAAGTATCACTAACAGATTTAAGTAAATTCAATTTAAAATAATGAGTTGATCCTAGGTTATCACTCGGGGTGGATTGGACGTATTTTCTTTTCAATGATTTCAATTTCTTATATTTGAGATGGGTTCATTTAAGGAGATAAAACAACATCATCACTTACTGGTTTAATGCCTACACCCTTTAATACTAATCACATATAAACTTGAAGGATCTAAGTTTTGAGCACTTCTAGGTAAAGGTTTATATTAGCACTTGAAGTGTGTGGCCTTAAATTCAACAAGAACGATGGAGTTTAAAAATCATCAAATAAAAATATCAATTAAAGAAGTGATTATACATTAATGAGGTGATAAATAACATTCAATCCAGCCCCTTTCTACTCCCTTGGATCAACCCATAAGTGGGTTAGCCCTCCATTGATTCTATGGTTTCAATGGAAGCAGAAAGTAGACTCATGAGGGAAGAAATGGAGAAGCAAAAAAACACAACAAAATAACAATCACTCCACCGTTGTGTGATAATATCATAAGGTTTGGTATGAAAAAGTTCACACCTTTAATTAACAGTATCAAAGTGATAAGGATAATAACAGAATAATAAGATAAGAATAACTTTTATTAAGAAACAAGGATTAATTAAAACAACTTACATGTGGAAGACAAATTTGAGACAACAAAATTCCAGCATAACATTACAATTGAACAAAGCACCAAAGATTCTTCAATCCTCCAACACCACTACTTTAAATAGTAATTTTTGATCCCTTGGGTCGAGCCTCCAATAGTCCAAGTCTCCTAAATTAATTGTGGTGGGTCATAGGTGGGTGGAAAGTAAGGGAGAGTTGATTTTTCCACCCTTGACCCGAGGTGGCAGCCAGCTTTCCTTCACCGAATAGACACACTTGGAATACCTTCTATATTGCCGAATCAGAGTGGGAAATAGAATAATAAAATAGAGCCCCGGATGTCTTCTAATCGTCTGTAAAATTTGGGCCCATTTGGAGTTGTTTATTCCTAGATGTGATCATATTAGTGTGATGTTTTTCTGGGCCACGGAATCTGGACCAGAATTTTATCTCTAAATTGGGCCACCTAAATGGATACCATGGAGGCTGAATTAGCATTTAATCCTGAAGAGTGATTTGTTCCTATACATGTCTTCTATCATCCCACAAAAGTTGGGATTCATTTTTATTATATGTTGGTCCCCACAATCTCATCAGTGGGATGGTGTCCAATCTTCCTTCTCCAGAATTGCTTCCTTTCATTGTCAAATATCTTCATCATCCTTTATGAATATTTCATTGATCCTTTAATAAAAAATATTCATATTTAAGTTAATATACAGTTCAAAAGAATATAAAATTAAAATATATATAATTAGATTCCTTAAAATTAGATGAATCATTGGGTACTTCAAATGATATTCAAAAATGTACCACATAATAGTGCATTTTAAGAAGGTATTACAATCATAATGTGAAATGATGTTCAAAGTGTAAAATGAACTAAAATGGTGTTTATGAATAATAAAGAACATGAATATTATGTATATTAAAAATGAATATTAGCCTCATTTAGTGGCTAATCACACCCCCCAACTTGAGTTTTGCTAGTCCCGAGCAAAATATATCTCAACAATATGAAATTCAAATTCCATTTTCCAAAAACATTTTAATACACAATGATCACCAAAAACCCTTATACCAAACAATCATGAAACCCATAAAAATATTTTAATACAAGATATTTTCGTAAGCAGATCCCAATCCCAAGCCCATTCCTTTGTTCAAATTAATTTCCATATTTCATCCAATATCAATTATGTATGAGGATGTGTTGTGCATCACGATAGACATGGGGGTTCATTTTTATTCAAAGGGGAATGATGGAAGCACTACATGGAATTACATTTCAATATTAAGATGAGAATTCATTTTTTTTATTGTGTTTTTTTTTGTTTTTTTTTTCAATTTTGCCATGGTAATTGAAGTTGCACTCAAAAGAGTCAACCCCTATAGCGAGACTTTTCCGATGACTCACAGGCTCAAAGACCATAGGGAACCAAGTGAATCCCACATACTCGAGCATCATCTTGAGTTAACTCAGTCAAAAACAAATTCAAATTACCAAAAATAGAGATAAAATTACTAACTATGGGCCAGACAACTATGGATTCATGATCCCCAAGTGCCGAAAGCCACGCATTAAGTCATTTCCTTGCTTTACGTGCAAAAAAAAATTAATTTTTTTTTTGAATACTCATATTAAACAAAAATGATCACCAAAACTATGATATTTATTTAGGGGACCCCATGAACTTAAACTAATACCCCCATATCCAAAGGACGTGCATTGTGATTTTTTTTTATTTGGATGAAAATATAAACGATGAAATATCACATTGTACAGCCACACTTTCCAAAATCTATACTCATGATATTATACAAGGATTAAAATCAGAATTAGGGCATGCTAAATTATTTTATATTCAGTTTCAAAGTGTGTAATGTGTATTACCATGTTCAAAGTTAAAGGAATTTTTCCTTCCATTTACACATTTTTTTTTCAAATCATTCATTTTTTTACACGAAATCATTTTTTATTTTATCTCCCCCCCAACTTAAAATAACACTGTCCCCAGTGTTTAAAGAAAAGAAAATTTAGAATGGGGTAGAGGTAGAGAATGAAAGTTCAAAAAGGAAATTGAAAATGAGGATCATGGAATGAAGTCACCTGGTGGTTGAAGTTTGAAGTTCTTGCTGCTCCAATTTAGTCCTTTGATATCCATGTCGCTTGAAGAGTTCCCTTAGTGGAAAAAGGAAAACAAAAAAACAAAAAAAAATAGTATATATATATATAAGTACAATATAAGTATATATATAAAATAAAATAAATTGATGATACATTGTCTTCTCTTTAAATTTCTGGGTATGGTATTACTCAAGGACACTACATGACACGGATGAATATGGTGCTCCCCTTTCATACCAATCCATACTCATAATAAAAGAACAGTTCAATAGTCTATTTTTTATTATTTATAAAAATGATTCATTAATCCTATTTAAAAAAAAGTTGATTTGCAAAGATGAAAACCACGGGTTGCCACCCGTGCAGCACTTTGTTTAAGGTCGTTAGCTCGACTTGAACCCCCCCAACTTATCCAATACCAACTTTCAACATTTTAAGGACCACATGTTTCTCTATGTCCACTAGATTGAGATTTATTCTTTGTTTATAATTTTTTTTGTATGCAAACTTGTGTTCTAAAATGAGTGGTAAAATCCAAGGAATATCAAAAATGGTTGATCTAGTTTCCTCTGCAGTCTTTCCTAAGACATAAAGGAACATTACAGATTTTTTGGTTTCAAGAGAAGAATGAATTCCAATTGAATGTTCATGATTATACCTTATGAAGGGATTTTTAGCGGTGAGGGAAGGACAATAATTTTGGGCTCGGGCTGGATAGGACATTTAGACACAAGTTGATATTTTGAATCCAACTCAGTTTCATTTTCCAAATTGTTCAACAAAATTGGTTCCTTCTGAATAGAAGATTCAACCACAAAATTGGAAAGATCAGTGTTTGGAATGGATATGGACTCAAAGTTTGTGATTTCTCCCAATGGTTCAATGGTTGGTGTTTTTGAAAATTCATCAATGGAGTTATACTTAGGAGACGTAATCCATGATGTCAAATTCTCCTCTTTTGAATCCAAAAATTCAATTTCCTCCTGATTTAAAGAACCTTCAACAATTCCTTGATCCTCTTCATCTATCCCAAATCCAAAGGTTTTCTCTTTAGTAAATTCATGAGAGGTTTGTGGGAAACTAGATACTTCACATAAGGTTATGGAAGGGACAGTTTGTGTAGGGATGGGTTCCTCGCAATTTTTAATGATTTGTAGTTCTAACCTCAATGATGAAACCTCAAAATTGATTATCTCCATTTTTTGACACAATTTTTCAAGTAATGGTTGTGGATCATGATGGGTAAGGGGTTGAGATATATGGTCTATTTCAGGTGGATAATTAAGTTGTTGTAATTGCACAGGAGGGTGTTCATATTGGCTCTGTGGGGATTGAAACTCATTATATATTGGAATGTTTTGTGGGTCATAGGAGTAAAAACATTTTGTTTCATTAGGTTGTTGATGATCCCACAATTATAAATTAGGATGGTCATTGTACATCACACATGGTGTTGGGTGATCAAAGTAGGGATAGGTTTCCCATGTTTGGGCTGTTCAAAATTGATTTCCATAGGATTGGGGGGTGATAATAGATAAGAGGTATGAAAAAAAAGGATGATAGTGTCTAAGATAACTTACTTAGGTCCCCAGAAACGGATCCAAAATTTGATTCTCTCTCAAATTTACCCAAGATATGAAGGTAGAACGGTCCTTGTAGTCTAACTTGGGTTGTCGAATCCACAGAGACCTAAGAAGTAACATATAGACACGCACATTTTAAGGACTATTTTTGGCTATGAAGTGGCCAACTTGGGTTGATTTTATATGGGTTTAAAGGATCACTAACAGATTTAAGTAAATTCAATTTAAAATAATGAGTTGATCCTAGGTTATCGCTCGAGGTGGATTGGACGTATTTCCTTTTCAATGATTTCAATTTCTTATATTTGATATGGGTTCATTTAAAGAGATAAAACAACATCATCACTTACTATTTTAATGACTACACCCTTTAATACTAATCACCTATACACTTGAAGGATCAAAGTTTTGAGCACTTCTAGGTAAAGGTTCGTACTAGCACTTGAAGTGTGTGGCCTTAAATTCAACAAGGACAATGGAGTTTAAAAATCATCAAATAAAAATCTCAATTAAAGAAGTGATTATACATTAATGAGGTGATAAATAACATCCAATACAGCCCCTTTCTACTCCCTTGGATCAACCCATAAGTGGATTATCCCTCCATTGATTCTATGGTTTCAATGGAAGCGGAAAGTAGACTCATGAGAGAAGAAATGGAGAAGTAAAAAAAACACAATAAAATAACAATCACTCCACCGTTGTGTGATAATCTCACAAGGTTTGGTATGAACAAGTTCACACATTGAACCAACGGTATAAAAGTGATAAGGATAATAATAGAATAATAAGAGAATAAGAACTTTTATTAAGAAACAAGGATGAATTAAAACAACTTACATGTGGAAGACAAATTTGAGACAACAAAATTGCAGCATAACATTACAATTGAACAAAGCACCAAAGATTATTCAGTCCTCCAATACCACTACCTTAAATAGGAATTTTTTAGCCCTTGGGTCAAGCCTCCAACAGTCCAAGTCTCCTCAATTAATTGTGGTGGGTTATAGGTGTGTGGAAAGTAAGGGAGAGTTGATTTTTCCACCCTTGACCCGAGGTGGCAGCCATCTTTCCTTCACCGAACAGACGCGCTTAGAATACCTTTTAGATGGCCGAATCAGAGTAGGACATAGAAGAATAAAATAGATCCCCGTATTTTTTCTAACCGTCTGTAAAATTGGAGCCCATTTGGAGTTGTGGATTCCGAGATATGATCATATTAGTGGGATGTTTTTCTAGGTCGCAGAATCTGGACCATAATTTTATCTCTAAATTGGGCCACCTAAATGGATACCATGGAGGCCGAATTAGCATTGAATTCTGAAGAGTGATTTATTCCTATACATGTCTTCTAGCATCCAACGAAATTTGGGATTAATTTTTACTGTATGTTGGTCCCCACATTCTCATCAGTGGGATGGTTTCCAATCTTCCTTCTCCAGAATTGCTTCCTTTCATTGCCAAATATCTCCATCATCCTTTATGAATCTTTCATTGATCCTTTAATGAAAAATATTCATATTGAAGTGAATATCCAGTTAAAAAGAATATCAAATTAAAATATATATAATTAGATTCCTTAAAATTAGATGAATCAATGGGTACTTCAAATGATGTTCAAAAATGTACCACATAATAGGGCATTTTAAGAAGGTATTACAATCATAATGTGAAATGATGTTCAAAGTGTAAAATGAACTAAAATGGTGTTTATGAATAATAAAGAACATGAATATTATGTATATTAACAATTAATATTATCTTAATTTAGTGGCTAATCAATGCGTCCTTTGAGAAGCATCCTATATGTGTGTTGGATCGCAATGAGAAAGTTTTTTTGGGGAAGACTGTGCTGATAGTTTATGTATTGTGGAAACATGGGTGTGTTCGGGAGGAAACTTAGGATAGAGAAGTAGATATACGAGCACAATGGCCCAATATTTTTGGATCAGAATCTTAGAGATTCTTGGGAGTACAACTCAGGGATGAGCTGTTATAAGGAGGGGAGATTATAAGATTCAGATCTTTTATAGAGATGTCTCAAGCTCATTTATAGGCAATATTTTTCTTTAGTTTGAGTACATTTTGTTGGGGTTGTATCTTGAGGGTTTTTGAGTAACCATGAACCCTTGAGACAGTGGCATTTTCACAGTTCGGTCACGGGTTTTCAAACTATGTGCCCTCTTAGGAGTAACCATGCACCCCCCCCCCCCAAAAAAAAAGAGGAACATAGTTAAGGTGCAGGGTTTGGAAAACCGTGCACCCCTTCCCAAGAAATAGTATGTGAGGTTTTAATTAGCCTGGAAATTATATTTTAAAATCCTAAACCCCTAGAACTTCACCCTAATTTTACCCAACATGGACCTAACCTATTCCTCTCATTTTTTGAGGTTCCCAAACAGATTCCTAGGGCTCCCAAACTCTTTTATTTTTCAATTCGAAGCTTGGATCTAAGATATGCACCTCTCCCGGTAAGAAAATCGCATCTCGGGTAGTTTCCTCCCACTCTTCCATCCTTCTTTAATTCTTTAACGAGAAATTTTCCAATATTTTTTGTGGATCTAGATCTAGGTTTATATATATCTAATCCATTGAATCTTGGATCTTAGTTTTGGATTGAGATCGTGTTCCACGTTGTGATTTTGGTTGTTCCACTTCAAATTGGGGATTTCCATTGGTCTATGTCATCATCAAACCTGAGGTAGGTGTTATATTATTCAAATCATGATGTCTTTATTTCAATTATGTGTATGAAATTGTAGAATTTATATTGGATGATTAGCAATTAAATTTATTAAATTGAATTAATTAATTTTGTAAATTAATTAATTTAGGGATTGTCAATTAGAATAATTAATTGTTGAATTAATTATGGGATATTGATATTTTTGAATTGCATTAATTAATTATTGAATCAATTAATGGGAATTTTTGTTATTATACAATTGGTTGAATTGGAATAATTAATTGTTGAATTAATTATGGGATATTGGGATTATTGAATTGTAGTAATTAATTTTTTAATTAATTAACAAGAATTGTTGTAATTATACAAGTGATTTAATTAGAATAATTACTTTTGAATTAATTATGGGATATTGTTATTGTTAAATTGGATTAATTAATTGTTGAATTAATTAATATATTTTTTGATTGTGGTATGTGATATGACGGTTAATGTGGATTAACCTTGATTGATGTGATATGTGTGAAATTGGTATGTATGTGATATTGTGATATATGTGATAAACATGTGTGGGACATGGTCTGGTGCATCAAAATCCCATAGTGATGAATTGATTTATAAATGTGTGTGGGACATTGTTTATGGCATCAAAATACCATAATGATAAATTGATTTATAAACATGTGTGGGACATGGTGTGCTACATCAAAATTCCATAGTGATGAATTCGTTTATAAAAGTGTGTGGCACATGGTCTGTTGCATCAAAATATCATAGTAATGAATTGACTTATAAACATGTGTGGGACATGGTATACTACATCAAAAGACCATAGTGAGTAATTGATTGATAAACTTGTGTGGGACATGGTCTACTACATCAAAATCCCATAGTGATGAATTGATTGATAAAAAAGGTGTGGGACAGTTGCTGAGTCTCCAAATACCCACAGGGTGTTGGACATGATGTTTTACTCCCATGATTTGGCATTGGAAAATGGTTACAAGTGGTCATGATATTATTGAATGAGAATATAAATTATAACTATGATATTTTGAAATAGTTCAGACAACACAATCTGAAGCAGGTATTGAGGTTTGGGGTGTCCTCGGGAACCCGGGGGTTTATGTGGTTAAATAAAGTGTAATTGAATAAATGTAAACTATTTAATTTATTTATTGTACATTATTCTTTATATAACTACATACACTATTATTAACTATATATTGTTTTAGATGTCATTAGCGGTGGCCTACTGAATTGTACTCACGCCCTACGGTCTTCCTGATCGGTACATGAATAGATTTCATGGTTGTAGGATGGGATAAGGGTAAGGGCCTTTAATAGATAGCTGATTAGAGATGGAGCATGGATGAGGGAACTTGACTCGGTGTTGGGACCCTCTTGGAGCAGTCAGTGTATTTATTTATTATGGGTATTTCATATTGACACTTGACATGAATTTGAAATTACATATCTACTATTAAGTTTGGATATTATATTTCCTATTTTGGTCATCATGTGATACTAGATTTGTTTGGTTATGGTTATATCATTTGACTACTATTGTTTATTTATACTATTGTGCTACTTTGATAAAGAGGGTATAGTCTCCCCACGATCGATTTTTTACCACGATATTAATAGATGACACAAATTCAACATCTAGTGATGTATGATCATGTATCAGGTTAGGTTGTATGTGAGTATGGGATGTCTCAATCTTAGAAATTCCCCACCCTCCAAGAAAAAAAATCAAGAATTTTTCTCAAGATAAATCTACAATAATTACCATATTTGTCACATCATACAATATATTTTGTCTGATTTGACTTCTTAACTAAATATCTATAGTGTCCCTCAATATGAAATCATTTTAGTATATTTTTCATGAAATATTTTCTTATAAAATCCATTCCAATGTATATTGTTTTGTCCATTTGACTGAATCTATCCTATACAACTCTAGGAATCTCAGTTTTAGGTGTGATAATATTCCATTATAATTCAGGAAAACATGAAATAGCTTTCGACCAAGATGCTAAGAGTCATGGATGATTTATTGTGAAGTGAAGTTGGTGTACGATTATTACATTTCTTGAAACTTATTCCCCAACTTCTCTAGCTTCCAACACATCATCATTTTTTTCTCCATCTATTCTATCATTAGACGCTTCCTCAACATCAAAATTCTATGGCATTATATCTTAGTAATCATTTTGGTTATCTTCTTCCACATTATAGGGAAGAATAGAATATTCTAGGGATGGACCTTCTTCGATGACAATTGTATGCCTATATCATCATATAATAGTAGGTTGTTGTTGGAAAATAGAAATGTGACGTCCCAGACCTGACTGCCCCTCAACCCGAGCCCCGAGCCCCAAGCCCGGTTGGCCACATGACCCCAGGCTCATCTCCCCATTGTCAGGGGCTGCCAACTAGCAGCGGGGGTGTATTGGTAAGTCAGTGGGGAGACTGTACCCCCATGTCAGAGTACACAGTGGTATAGCAGCAATTGATTAAATAGAGGAAGCAAAACTAATGGATAAACAGGAGAAAAAGGGAAACATACAAACCAAACAACAGACATAAGGAAAACCTTGATAAATATACAAAATCCACATAGGCAGTGTCTGATACAAAATGGATGCATGGCATGCCGATACAATGGAAATAGATGGAAAACATGCTATACAGTAATACAAAAAGAGAACAAGGAACAAAAGAAGTCCACAAGAATCTCTATCTAACCTCGGTCCTCTGCTCTGGAACTCCATCTAGAACATATATGTATCAACAACCTGAAGCAGGTCCCTTTCCCCTACTAGTACCTGCAGCATCAAAGTCTACACGGGTGCCAACAGCTGCCCGGGTAGGTTGTGAGACAATTCTAAGTATTCCACTACCAACGGTTTCTACGTTTAATCCAAATAGGTGTTTGCAAGTAATAGTGAGTAATAGACTGCAGGTAAGTAAAGAAAAGTAAATAACCAACCCTCCCGCTCAGGTTCCGAAAGGACACCTGGAAGATCTACCTGCTTCAGCTCATAGCTGGTAGTCTAAACAAATCACCAGAGTGTAAGTACATAGGTATAGGTTATCACTGGCACGAGGTAAGCATGCCTCTCATCCATGCTTCTCACATGCACATAATCATCACTAGCACGAGGTATGAATGCCTCTCGTCCACAAGCATTGTAGCTGGCATGGGGAAGAATGCCTCCCGCCCATAAAGGATATATATATAGGCACGAGGTATGAATGACTCCCATCCCATTACACAAAGATTTAGCTGGCACGGGGTAAGAATGCCTCCTTCCCACACACGGGTTATCACTAGCATGTCAACACAATATGGCATAACTATTCACATAACAATATATTAGGCAATCCATCTTATATCATATCATATTAACAAAGCATGGAATTTCCATCTTATAATATCACATAATCACATCTCAAGGCAACATACATTTCAATTCATTCAAGTGGTTCAAGATATCTCATCTTAGACAACCTCTAACCAAGTCATCTCATTTTCCTAACATGGAAAATGCCTTTCAAGACATATCGTTAAGGTCCAAAGGTTAAAAGGGAAAAATCTTAAGGCATAACACTTTTGGTTGACCTTACCCAGTCCATACCTCATCTAAACACCCTATCCAAGTTAGATTCATAAATCTCATACCACACAGGTCATTTAGATATGAAGCAGTCATTATAAATAAGGGGTTTGGTGAAAGACAAACCACAGCATGATGATAATAAGTCAAAAAGGAGAAAAAACAAAATGGAAACCATGTGACCACATACCTTAGAGTTTTATATGTAGGCTCGCTTGATATCGACCTTATATTATCAGTAGGTTGGAAGAGATCTGAGTTCCAGTCCAATGCCCTGAAAATAGGGCATATGAGCCTATGGTAAAATAATAAAACGGATACCAAGATTCACCGAGGAAATAAGGGTGCATGAGGTAAGCCTTACTGAGGGTGATCCAACACCTTCGACAGATCGAGGATCAGATTCCGGATGAAGAATCCACCAAGAAATTAGAGGGAGGAGGGTTTTAGAGCTCAAAAGAGGGATCTCCCGGTTCTGTCCGTTGGAAGAAGGAAAAAGAAAGGATTAAGGCCTTAAAATATATTTAAGGGAAAAAAGTTAAACTTACCAAGAATAGGGTCGTATGGTTTAGGTGCATGGTTTACCCAAACCATGCACAAACCATGAGCACCTCAGTGCCTTCAGACCAAAGGCCGCACGGTTTTTCTGAAACCATGCGCAGGCCGTGCGCAGGTTGTGCGCCACTGTCTACAAGTCCATTTCTCAAACTCCCGGGCTCCGAACAAACCTCGGACACTCCCCAGACCTTCCTTAGGATGTTACACACATCAAAAAAGCTTTAAGGAAAGATTTTAAAGCAAAAATAATGATCTGTACCTTTGACAAAGAGTCGGGTCATTACAACCTCCCCTCCTTAAAGCAACTCGTCCCCGAGTTGTCCTTCCGACGATACTGAGGTGTCATCAACGAAAAGCTCTGACCATTGAGAACATATATCAGCCTCCTGCTCCCAGGTCTCATCCTATACTCAGCCATGCTACCATAGAACCCATACAAGAGGAACATACCTGCTACAGAGTGTCTTCACGCTCCAGTCAAGAATTCGAATCAGATACTCCTCAAAGGAAGCATCCATATCCAGTTCAACCTCATAAAGCTGAAAAACATGAGTCGGATCTGAAAAGTACTGGCGTAGTTGAGATACATGAAAAACATCGTGCATAGACTGATATCTCTATGGATGTGCAGCTGGTAAGCTACTAGTCTGATCCACTTCATCACCTCAAAGGGTCCTACGAACCTTAGTGAAAGCTTACCCTGCTTCTGTATACGTCTTTGCCCCAACCTGGTGATACCTTCAAGAAGACCCAGTTCCCAACCTCGAACTCAAGAGGTCATCGGTTCTTGTTAGCATAGGACTGCTATCTAGACTGAGCTGTCTGCATACGCTTCCTAATAAGTTGTATTTTCTCTAGTCTCCTACACAAGACATGGTCCTAGAGCAGATGCCTCCCCTGCTTCAAGCCAACATAAAGGCGAGCGACAAGGCCTACCATATAAGGCTTCATAGGGAACCATATCAATGGTATCCTGGAAGCTATTGTTATAAATGAACTCGACAAGAGGAATGTTTTTCTCCCATGAACCTGCAAAATTGAGAACACATGCACGTAACATATCCTCTAGTACCTGTATAGTCCACTCGGTCTGTCCGTCAGTCTGCGGGTGATAGGCCGTGCTCAAAAGTACCTGCGTACCCAAGGCCTTCTATAAACCCGGCCAGAAATGAGATGTAAAATGAGGATCTCTGTCCAAGACAACAGAACGAGGTGCTCCATGAAGGCGCACTATTTCCTGGACATATAGTCTTCCCAAGTCATCAACTGTGAAGGTCTACCACACAGGTAAGAAATGTGCGACCTTCATAAGATGGTCGATGATAACCCATATTGCATCATTACCATGACGTGACCTGGGTAAACTGGTCACAAAGTCCATAGAAACATCATCCCATTTCCACTCCGGAATAGACAATGGCTGCAAAAGCCCTTCTGGACGCTGATGTTCTGCCTTCACCTACTGACAGGTGGAACAATGTGTGATAAAACCGGTTATCTCCCGCTTCATGTTAGGAGACCAGTACTGTCATCGCATATCACGATACATTTTGGTGATGCCTGGGTGAACTGCCCATGCTGAGGTGTGGAAATACCCCATCATCTCCTCTTTGATGTCTGATGGGATCCATACACGCCCACGGAACAATAAAGTATCACCTTCATCCACGGTCCAATATGTAAAGGCATCATCAGCGACACTTTATCGTAGAACAAGGCCTTTCGAATCTGATAACTGTCTTGCCCTGACCCGTTCCAAAAGAGTATATGTCACTGCTAAGGCTGAGAGAACAGTTTGAACCTGACCCTCCTGAACCTCGATGTGCATCTTTGAAAATAGGGCCATCAGCCTCCACTCCACATTAGATTCCTGAACCACTTGGTATTGTTGAATTGTATTAATTAATTATTGAATTAATTATTAAATTGATTGAATTGGAATAATTAATTGTTTTATTGATTATTTTATATTGGTATTGTTAAATAGTATTAATCAATTATTGAATTAATTAATGTGAATTATTGTAATTATGAAAGTGATTGGACTGGAATAATTAGTTGTTGAATTAATTATGGGATATTGAGATTGTTGAATTTTATTAATTAATTGTTGAATTAATTAAAGGGAATTGTTATGATTATGAAATTGATTGAATTGAATCAATTAATTTTTGAATTAATTAATTGATTTTTTTAATGTGAAATGTGATCTAAAGGTTAATTTGGATTAACCTTGATTAATGTGATATGTGTGATATTGGTATATATGTGATATTGTGATATATGTGATAAACGTGTGTGGGACATGGTTTTTTGCATCAAATCCCATAGTAAT
Source organism: Viscum album (assembly GCA_963277665.1). Classification (NCBI taxonomy): domain Eukaryota; kingdom Viridiplantae; phylum Streptophyta; class Magnoliopsida; order Santalales; family Viscaceae; genus Viscum; species Viscum album. Next base: position 2,074,801,863 of record OY728143.1, on the reverse strand, counting down.
GAATTTATTTATAAACATGTGTTGGACATGGTATGTTGCATCAAAATCCCATAGTGATGGATTGATTTATAAACGTGTGTGTGGCCTGGTCTACTGCATCAAAATCCCATAGTGATGAATTGATTTATAAACGTGTGTGGGGAATGGTATGCTGCATCAAAAGACCAAAGAAAGGAATTGATTGATAAATGTGTGTGGGACATGGTATGTCGCATCAAAATCTCATATTGATTAATTGATTGATAAATGGGGTGTGGGATAGGGATTGAGGCTCTAAATACCCATGGGGTGTTAGAAACAATGTTCTACTCCCTTGGTTTGGCATTGGCCTATGGTTCCAAGTGGTCATGATATGATTGAATGAGGTGATAAATGATAACTGTGATATTTTTGAAATGATTCAAAGTCCGACATAGGTCGAAGTGGGTATTTAGGCTTTGGGTGTCCTCGATAACCCAGGGTTTTATGTGGTTAAATAAAGAGTAATTGAATAAATATAAAATGTTTAATTTATTTCTTGTACATTAATATTTATACAACTACATACACTATTATTGACTGGATATTATTGTAGACACCGTTGGTGGTAGCCTACTAAGTTTTAATCACACACTACTCAGGGTTCCTAGTTAGTACCTGAATAGATTTCATAGTTGCATGACAAGATAAGGGAAAGGGACTTTATTAGATAGTTGAGTTGTGATGAAGCGAGGATGAGGGAACCAGACTTAGTTTTAGAACCTAATTGGAGTTTTTAGTATATTTATTTATTCTAGGTTTTTCATATTGAAACTTGACATGCATTTGAAATTACATATATATTGTTTAGTTTGGATATTTTATTTCTTGTTTTGGTCATCATGTGATACTGGACTTGTTTGTTTATGGTTACATCATTTGGCTATTGTTATTTAGTTACACTATTGTGATATTTTGATAAAGAGTTTATAGTCTCCCCATGATCGATATTAGACCTTTGCTGTTAGTTAGCAGCCTCTAGCATATGGGGAGGAATGCTTAAGGTCATGTAACTGATTAGCTTGGGGCACTAATGTGTGGCACCTGGGTTGGGATGTTACAAAGTGGTATCATAGGTTAGTTTCTTTTATTTTCTTTTGTTTTACTATTTATAAAAGGTAGACAGGAGAATATGATGATTCGGACCTTGGTTAAGAGCTTATTCATGGGGGTAGCTAACCCATGTTCGAGGGTAAAAGCCAAGTACCTGTAGTGGGATTGTGGATATTTGTGTGTATTGTTACATTTTCTATTATTTCACCTAAAGTGATGTAATTTTTGTGTTATGTGATAATTTTTTCTAATATTTAGGATATTTGACTCATGGATCGAAATGGAATGAGATTTGTGTCTACATGAATCATTCTAGGAACTCAGTATTATTTTGTGACATACAGAAATTTAGGCACACATGGGAAAATAGGTTTTGGTTAAGTTGTTGAAATTGAATTAAAAATGGTTTATGATATGAAATTAAGAATTTTAAAATTATGTAGAATGTGAATAAATTGTGTTATAATGAGAAACTTTAAATGATAATGAGTTTACCCTTATTAACCATGAACTAGATGTAGGATGGTTAACGGTAGTGATAGCACCTCGATTCTGATCGTGTGGCGGGGTTTGGGGGAATGACTTGTTGTGACTGTTGTGAAACTATCTTGTTAATTGTGTTAATGTTTTTTTATGTGTCCTCAGATGTGTATTTTGAATTATAGAGATATGAAACCATGATGATGCTTATTGAGAGGATGACAGGAGGACATGAATGGAGATGATCCTCTAGTAGTGGAACCTGAGGCACCAATGGTGCTGGGTGAAGAAGTAGGAGAGAAGTTTCAGGAGAAATTTACTTGCTTCATGCAGTTTATGGAGAGAGTCACAGATCAGGTTGTGAATTATATGTCTTTATTGACATGGGAGTTTCAGTAATAGTACCCTATAAATTTCATTGGAGAGGGTGGACCTGAGGTATCAGGGTTATAGATTGAGTCCATACAAACTATAATTGACCATTTGGAGAAACCTATTGAGAAGAGGGTCAAGTTTTCTACTTTCATGTTATGAGGATCATCGAAGCGTTGGTGGGATGTTTAGGCCCAGATAGGGCAGGAAGACGAGATGGCTTGGAAGGAATTTTTGGAGAAGTTCCTAGAGCACTTTTATCTAGAGTCGCTGAGATAGGATAGAGCATTTGAGTTCATGTGGTTGACTTAGGGGAGTATGGTCGTGATGGACTATGTTGGTCTCTTTATATACTTACAAAACTTTTCTCCAATGCTGGTAGGGAATGAGACAACTATGGTAAGTCATTTCTAAGATGAGCTTAAATGTGAGATTAAGTCCCAAGTTAACATATTTTAGTTAAAGAAGTTTGATGAGGTGGTGGATCAGGCTCTCATAAGTGATAGAAACCTAAAGGATTCTTCCAGTGGAGGATAGGTGGTTACTACTGAATGATTAGGAGGTATTCCTTTCGTGAGTATGAAACATCACTATGATAATACTTACCAGAGTAGTGGAAGGAAGAGTGGATAGGTTGAAGGATTAGTTACTCAGGATATCACCTAAGTTATTTTCCACCATTGTGGTAGGTCGGGCCGCTATCATAGACACTATCTTTGACCACCAGTAGAGTGTTGATCTTGCGGCATGATAGGACATATATAGAAGTTCATCAGGAACTCATTATAGATGGGTAATGATAGAGAAGCTCGACATAATAAGAGTATAGGAAGGGGATCTTCTAAACTATATTAGTTTGGAAGTTGGAGTAACAATGTCTGTGGTTGTCGAGGTAGTGGATGAGGTGCTTCTGGGAAAGAGTGTCCATATCATCAAAGTGGTGAAACTCAAGGGACTCAGAATGCATCACTGGGAAGAGGGGTAGGAAAGTTACATTCCATTCAGCCTACACTAGAGGATAGAGAGGTTGGATCGTTGATAGTAAGAGGTACTATTCTTGTATCTTCTACGCTTTCTAGTACCTTATTTGATACTAGTGCCTTTCATTATTTTATTTCTGCACATCTTTTGAATTCTTTGATCCAATATGTGGAGTTCGTGAGTGGGGTGTTGATGATAGATACACCTTTGGGGTTATGATCTAGAGATATATTTTTGTTCAAGGGATGTTCTCTCGAGATCAGAGAGTAATAGTTTCTATGGGATCTTTAAATTCTAGGAATGTTAGACTTTGAATTAATTATGGGTATGGATTAGTTAGTATCATACTAATCCCACATTGATTTATACGGTAGGAGAGTGACCTTTACGTATCCTGAGGATAATAATTATATTCATCATGGAGAATGGGGTATCCAGGTAGGTTGTGCAGGTCTAGTTCATTAGAAACTGGGGGAGTTCACCATGCATGTTTCTAGTCTGTTATTGGGTGATGGGGGTGTAAAGTAGGATGTATTTACACCCGGATTAGATGGGTTTCAGGATGTGTTTCCTAAGGACTTATCAGGTATTCCACCTAAGAGAGATGTGGAATTTACAATTGAACTCATGTAGGGGACTGAGATAGTTTTTATTCCATCATATACAATGGAACCAACAGAGCTTCAAGAGATCAAGACTTAGCTAGAAGAGTTGATGGATAAGGGGTTTATTCATCTGAGTACGCCACCTTGGGGTTCTCCAGTCTTTTTTTTTAAGAAGGATAATGAGAATCTATGCTTGTTTCTTGATTACCAGAAGTTGAACATGATAATAGTAAAAACTAATATACTCTTCCACATATCGATGGTCTTTTTGACCAATTGAGAGGAGCTTGTGTTTTCTACAAGTTTGACTTGAGATCAAGGTATTGTCAGTTGAGATTTCAAACTTCTAGTATATCGAGGAATGATTTAAAAAGAAGGTATGGCTTGTATGAGTTCATTATAAAGTCATTTGGGTTGAAGAATGAACCAGTAGTGTTTATGGCCTTGATGAAAAGAATCTTCCATCGTTACATGGACTAGTTTGTGGTAGTGCTTGTGGATGAAATCTTGGTGTACTCCAAGACTCATGAAGATCATTCCCAACATATTGACATCATCGTGATTATACTGAGAGAGAATTATCTATACACAAATCTATCTAAGTTTAAATTGTAGATTGATCAATTACACTTCTTGGGTCACATCATCTCAGAGGAAAGTGTGTCAATGGTCCCAGAGAAAGTTCAGGCTATGGTTTCTTGTGAGAAACCCAATAATTTTTTTAATATCCATATATTTATGTGACTGGATAGATAATATTGTAGGTTAATCTAGGACTTTACCCATCTAAAATCACCACTTTCAATCTTGAAAAATAAGGGAGTAAAGTTTGATTGGTTAGAATAATGTAATAATTCTTTCCATGAGTTGAAGAAAAATTTGACTATAACACTGATCTTGATCCTATCTGAGCCAAGTGAGGAGTAGATGTTGTTTTTTTATGCTTTTGGGATTGGTCTTGGAGTAGTGTTAATGTAGGGATATTGAGTTGTGGCATATGGATCTTGATAGTTGCAGCTACATGAACAAAACTACCCTACGCACGACCTCAAATTAGTTATTGTGGTTTATACTTCGAAGTGTTGGTAGCATTATCTGTTGGTAGAATATTTTACAGTGTATACAAATCATACAATATTAAAGTATATCTTTTCATAGTGATATATGAATCTTTGATAGTGGATTTGGGTAGAGTATATGAATTCATTCTATTTTGAGCTAGCATATACACTCGGGAAGGGAAATAGTGTTGCTGATGCTTTAAGAATGAAAACTCAGAATTAGGTGGTTCAAGAGTCTAGTACTGAGTGTAAGATCATGGTTTTACTGGATGAGATGCATGATGTGGCTCAAGAGATTCTGGAGTAGATGACTCTCATATCATTTTAAGTGGAGTCTATAATTTTGAGCTAGATTAGAGACAAGATATATGAGGATCAAGAATGTTTGAACTTGAGGGAAAGCCTAGAAGATGGGGAGTCACCTTCATATTGGAATACAGATGAGGATTATTTCATCTATGTCAAGAATATTTTAGTTGTACCTATGAGCATACGGTAGGAGCTGATGTGTGAATTTCATGCCTTGAAGTGAGTGGTGCATCAAAGTGTGAAAAAAATATATCATGACCTACATCGTTAATATTGGTGGCTGAGAATGAAAAATGAGATAGAAGGGTTTGTGAAATAATGATACACCTATCAACGGGTAAAGGCTGAGCATCAAAAATTGGGTGGTTTATTACATCCACTTCCCATTCTGGAATGGAAGTGGCATGAAGTTAGCATTGATTTTTTGGTGGTTCTCCTAAAGATACCTCAGAAGAATGATTTTATTTGGGTGATTGTGGACCATTTGGAAATGGTAGAAAATTTCCTTCTTATACAGACTTTCTCAATGGAGTAGTTGGGAGACTTGTACATTCAAGAAATATTCTGTCTGCATGGACCACCATAGAGCATTGTTTCAGACCATAAATCATGTTTCACTTCATGCTTATGAAAGGCATTGTATAATGCGCTTGGTACATAGGTTTTACTGGGTATGGATTTCCACCCACAAATAGATGGGTAATCAGAGTGTACTATATAGGTGCTTGAGGATATTCTTTGAGTGTGTTCCATAGTCATTATTGGGTATTTGGAAAATAACCTAGCTTTGGTGGAGTTATCCTATAATAATAGTTATCAGGAAACTATACATATGGAACCATGTGAGGATCTTTCTGGTAGGCCATGCATATCACCATTTTTATGGATGGAGGCAGGTGAGTTAGAGTTGTTGGGATTAAGTCTCATGTAGGAGACGTCATCTGATTCAGAAGCATATGGTTACGGATCAGGGTAGATATAATTCTTATGTTGATAGAAATTGAATTCCCCTAGAATTTATAGAGGGTGATTATGTATTCTTTTAGGTGTCTCGTAGATTGGGTCACCGCTGGATACAAAGACAGGGAAAGTTGATGCCTAGGTTCGTTGGTCCATTTGAGGTTGTGGAGGGAATCAGGTTGGTGGTATACCGATTAGCTCTTCCACAGAGGTACAGTGTTATGCATGATATTTTCACATGTCACAACTTTGGTGATATCGCCCCAACCCTTATCATGTGATCAATTTTGATGATGTTGAGCTTGAGATAGATGCGTGATTCTCGCTCAAATTTACTCAAGATATGAAGGTAGAACGGTCCTTGTAGTCTAGCTTGGGTTGTCGAATCCACAGAGACCTAAGAAGTAACCTGTAGACACGCACATTTTAAGGACTGTTTTTGAATATGAAGTGGCCAACTTGGGTTGATTTTAGATGGGTTTAAAGTATCACTAACATATTTAAGTAAATTCAATTTAAAATAATGAGTTGATCCTAGGTTATCGCTCGGGGTGGATTGGACGTATTTCCTTTTCAATGATTTCAATTTCTTATATTTGAGATGGGTTCATTTAAGGAGATAAAACAACATCATCACTTACTGGTTTAATGCCTACATCCTTTAATACTAATCACCTATAAACTTGAAGGATCAAAGTTTTGAGCACTTCTAGGTAAAGGTTCGTATTAGCACTTGAAGTGTGTGGCCTTAAATTCAACAAGGACGATGGAGTTTAAAAATCATCAAATAAAAATTTCAATTAAAGAAGTGATTATACATTAATGAGGTGATAAATAACATTCAATCCAGCCCCTCTATACTCCCTTGTATCAACCCATAAGTTTTTTATCCCTCCATTGATTCTATGGTTTTAATGGAAGTGGAAAGTAGACTCGTGAGGGAATAAATGGAGAAGCAAAAAAACACAATAAAATAACAATCACTCCACCGTTGTGTGATAATATCACAAGGTTTGGTATGAAAAAGTTCACACCTTGAACCAAAGGTATCAAAGTGATAACGATAATAATATAATAATAATAGAATAAGAACTTTTATTAAGAAACAAGGATGAATTAAAACAACTTACATGTGGAAGACAAATTTGAGACAACAAAATTGCAGAATAACATTACAATTGAACAAAGCACCAAAGATTCTTAAATCCTCAAACACCACTACCTTAAATAGGAATTTTTGAGCCCTTGGTTCGATCCTCCAATAGTCCAAGTCTCCTCAATTAATTGTGGTGGGTCATAGGTGGGTGGAAAGTAAGGGAGAGTTGATTTTTCCACACTTGACCCAAGGTGGCAGCCAGCTTTCCTTCACCGAACAGACGCGCTTGGAAGACCTTCTAGATTTCTGAATCATAGTGGGACATAGAAGAATAAAATAGATCCCCGGATGTCTTATAACGTTCTGTAAAATATGGTCCCATTTGGAGTTGTGGATTCCTAGATATGATCATATTAGTGGAATGTTTTTCTGGGCCGCGGAATCTGGACTAGAATTTTATCTCTAAATTGGGCCGCCTAAATGGATACCATGGATGCCGAATTATCATTGAATCATCAAGAGTGATTTGTTCCTATACATGTCTTATAGAATCCCACGAAATTTGGGATTCATTGTTCTTGTATGTTGGGCCCCACATTCTCATCAGTGGGATGGTGTCCAATCTGCCTTCTCCAGAATTACTTCCTTTCATTGCCAAATATCTCCATCATCCTTTATGAATCTTTCATTGATCCTTTAATGAAAAATATTCATATTGAAGTGAATATCCAGTTAAAAAGAATATAAAATTAAAATCTATATAATTAGATTCCTTAAAATTAGATGAATCATTGGGTACTTCAAATAATGTTCAAAAATGTACCACATAATAGTTCATTTTAAGAAGGTATTACAATCATAATGTGAAATGATGTTCAAAGTGTAAAATGAACTAAAATGGTGTTTATGAATAATAAATAACATGAATATTATGTATATTAACAATAAATATTAGCCTCATTTAGTGGCTAATCACACCCCCCAACTTGAGTTTTGCTAGTCCCGAGCAAAATATATCTCAACAATATGAAATTCGAATTCCATTTTCCAAAAACATTTTAATACAAAATGATCACCAAAAACCCTTATACCAAACAATCATGAAACCCATAAAAATATTTTAATACAAGATAGTTTCATAAGCAGATCCTAATCCCAATCTCATTCCTTTGTTCAAATTCATTGTCATATTTCATCCAATATCAATTAAGTATGAGGATGTGTTATGCATCACGATAGACATGGGGGTTCATTTTTATTCAAGGGGGAATGATGGAAGCGCTAGGTGGAATCACATTTCAATATTAAGATGAGTATTCATTTTTTTTATTGTATTATTTTTTTTTTTTTTTGCAATTTTTCCATGGTAATTGAAGTTGCACTCAAAAGAGTCAACCCCTGTAGCGAGACTTTGCTGATGACTCCCATGCTCAAAGACCATAGGGAACCAAGTGAAGCCCACATACTCGGGCATCATCTCGTGTTAACTCAGTCAAAAACAAATTCAAATTACCAAAAATAGAGATGAAATTACTAACTATGGGCCAGACAACTATGGATTCACGATCCCCAGGTGTCGAAAGCCACACATTAGGTCATTTCATTGCTCTACGTGCAAAAAAAATTTAAATTTTTTTTTTTGAATACTCATATTAAACAAAAATGATCATCAAACCTATGATATTTATTTAGGGGACCCCATGAACTTAAACTAATACCCCACTATCCAAAGGACGTGCATTGTGATTTTTTTTTATTTGGATAAAAATATAAACGATGAAATATCACATTGGACAGCCACACTTTCCAAAAACTATACTCATGAAATTATACAAGGATTAAAATCAGAATCAAGGCATTCTAAATTATTTTATATTCAGTTTCAAAGTGTGAAATATGTATTACCGTGTTCAAAGTTAAAGGAATTTTTCCTTCCATTTACACATTTTTTTTCAAATCATTCTTTTTTTTTACACGAAATCATTTTTTATTTTATCTCCCCCCCAACTTAAAATAACATTGTCCCCAGTGTTTAAAGAAAATAAAATTTAGAATGGGGTAGAGGTAGAGAATGAAAGTTCAAAAAGGAAATTGAAAATGAGGATCATGGAATGAAGTCACCTGGTGGTTGAAGTTTGAAGTTCTTGCTGCTCCAATTTAGTCCTTTGATATCCATGTCGCTTGCAGAGTTCCCTTAGTGTAAAAAGGAAAACAAAAAAACAAAAAAAATAGTATATATATATATATATAAGTACAATATAAGTATATATATATATAATAAAATAAACTGATGATACATTGTCTTCTTTTTAATATGGTTCTCCCCTTTCATACCAATCCATACTCATAATAGAAGAAAAGGTCAATAGTCTATTTTTTATTATTTATAAAAATGATTCATTAATCCTATTTAAAAAAAGATGATTTTCAAAGATGAAAACCACGGGTTGCCTCCCGTGCAGCACTTTTTTTAAGGTCTTTAGCTCGACTTGAACCCCCCAACTTATCCAATACCAAATTTCAACATTTTAAGGACCACATTTTTCTCTATGTCCACTAGATTGAGATTTATTCTTTGTTTATAATTTTTGTTGTATGTAAACCTGTGTTCTAAAATGAGTGGTAAAATCCAAGGAATATCAAAAATGGTTGATCCAGTTTCCTCTGTAGTCTTTCCTAAGACATAAATAACCATTACAGATTTTTTGGTTTCAAGAGAAGAATGAATTCCAATTGAATGTTCATGATTATACCTTATGAAGGTATTTTTAGCAGTGAGGGAAGGACAATAATTTTGGGCTCGGGCTGGATAGGACATTTAGACACAAGTTGATATTTTGAATCCAACTTAGTTTCATTTTCCAAATTTCTCAACAAAATTGGTTCCTTCTGAATAGAAGATTCAACCACAAAATTGGAAAGATCAGTGTTTGGAATGGATATGGACTCAAAGTTTGTGATTTCTCCCAATGGTTCAATGGTTGGTGTTTTTGAAAATTCATCAATGGAGTTATACTTAGGAGACGCAATCCATGATGTCAAATTCTTCTCTTTTGAATCCAAAAATTCAATTTCCTCTTGATTTAAATAACCTTCAACAATTCCTTAATCCTCTTAATCTATCCCAAATCCAAAGGTTTTCTCTTTAGTAAATTCATGAGAGGTTTGTGGGAAACTAGATACTTCACATAAGGTTATGGAAGGGACAGTTTGTGTAGGGATGGGTTCCTCACAATTTTTAATGATTTGTAGTTCTAAGATCAATGATGAAACCTCAAAATTCATTATCTCCATTTTTTGACACAATTTTTCAAGTAATGGTTGTGGATCATGATGGGTAAGGGGTTGAGATATATGGTCTATTTCAGGTGGATAATTAAGTTGTTGGAATTTCACAGGAGGGTGTTCATATTGGCTCTGTGGTGATTGAAACTCATTATATATTGTAATGTTTTGTGGATCATAGGAGTAAAAACATTGTGTTTCATTAGGCTGTTAATGATCCCACAAGTATAAATTATGATGGTCATTGTACATCACACATGGTGTTGGGTGATCAAAGTAGGGATAGGTTTCCCATGTTTGGGCTTGTTCAAAATTGATTTCCATAGGAGTGAGGGGGTGATAATAGAGAAGAGGGATGAAAAAAAAGGATAATAGTGTCTAAGATAACTTACTTAGGTCCCCGGAAACGGCGCCAAAATTTGATTCTCACTCAAATTTACCCAAGATATGAAGGTAGAACGATCCTTGTAGTCTATCTTGTCTTGTCGAATCCACAGAGACCTAAGAAGTAACCTATAGACACGCACATTTTAAGGACTATTTTTGGCTATGAAGTGTCCAACTTGGGTTGATTTTAGATGGGATTAAAGGATCACTAACAGATTTAAGTAAATTCAATTTAAAATAATGATTTTATCCTAGGTTATCGCTCGGGATGGATTAGACGTATTTCCTTTTCAATGATTTCAATTTCTTATATTTGAGATGGGTTCATTTAAGGAGATAAAACAACATCATCACTTACTGGTTTAATACCTACACCCTTTAATACTAATAACCTATACACTTGAAGGATCAAAGTTTTGAGCACTTCTAGGTAAAGGTTCGTACTAGCACTTGAAGTGTGTGGCCTTAAATTCAACAAGGACGATGGAGTTTAAAAATCATCAAATAAAAATCTCAATTAAAGAAGTGATTATACATTAATGAGGTGATAAATAACATCCAATCCAGACCCTTTATACTCCCTTGGATCAACCCATAAGTGGGTTATCCCTCCATTGATTCTATGGTTTCAGTGGAAGCGGAAAGTAGACTCATGAGGGAAGAAATGGAGAAGTAAAAAAAAACACAATAAAGTAACAATCATTCAACCGTTGTGTGATAATCTCACAAGGTTTGGTATGAAAAAGTTTACACCTTGAACCAACGGTATAAAAGTGATAAGTAGAATAACATAATAATAATATAAGAAGAACTTTTATTAAGAAACAAGGATGAATTAAAACAACTTACATGTGGAAGACAAATTTGAGACAACAAAATTGCAGCATAACATTACAATTGAACAAAGAACAAAAGATTCTTCAATGCTCCAACACCACTGCCTTAAATAGTCATTTTTGATCCCTTGGGTCGATCCTCCAATAGTCCAAGTCTCCTCAATTAATTGTGGTGGGTCGTAGGTGGGTGGAAAGTAAGGGAGAGTTGATTTTTCCACCCTTGACCCGAGGTGGCATCCAGCTTTACTTCACCGAATAGAAGTGCTTGGAATACCTTCTAGATGGATGAATCAGAGTAGGACATAGAAGAAGAAAATATTTCACCGGATGTCATATAAGAGGCTGTAAAATTTGAGCCCATTTGGAGTTGTGGATTCCGAGATATGATCATATTAGTGGGATGTTTTTATGGGCCGCAGAATCTGGACCAGAATTTTATCTCTAACTTGGGCCGCCTAAATGGATACCATGGAGGCCGAATTAGCATTGAATCCTGCAGATTTATTTGTTCCTATACATGTCTTCTAAAATACCACGAAATTTGGGATCCATTGTTCCTGTATTTTGGGCCCCACATTCTTATCAGTGGGATGGTGTCCAATCTGCCTTCTCCAGAATTGCTTCCTTTCATTGTCAAATATCTCCATCATCTTTTATGAATCTTTCATTGATCCTTTAATGAAAAATATTCATATTGAAGTGAATATCCAGTTCAAAATAATATAAAATTAAAATATATATAATTAGATTCCTTAAAATTAGATGAATCATTGGGTACATCAAATGATGTTCAAAAATGTACCACATAATAGTGCATTTTAAGAAGGTATTACAATCATAATGTGAAATGATGTTCAAAGTGTAAAATGAACTAAAATGGTGTTTATTAATAATAAATAACATGAATATTATGTATATTAACAATGAATATTATCCTCATTTAGTGGCTAATCAATGCGTCCTTTGAGAAGCATCCTATATGTGTGTTGGATCGCAATGAGAAAGTTTTTTTGGGGAAGACTATGATGATAGTTTATGTATTGTGGAAACATGGGTGTGTTCCGGAGGAAACTTAGGATAGATAAGTAGATATACGGGCTCAATGGCCCGATATTTTTGGCTTAGAATCTTAGAGATGCTTGGGAGTACAACTCAGGGATGAGCTGTTATAAGGAGGGGAGATTATAAGATCCAGATCTTTTATGGAGATGTCTCAAGCTCATTTATAGGTAATATTTTTTTTTTTGAGTATATTTTGTTGGGGTTATATCTTGAGGGTTTTTGAGTAACCATGCACCCTTGAGATAGTGGCATTTTCACAGTTCGGGCACGGGTTTTCAAACTATGTGTCCTCTTAGGAGTAACCATGCACCCCCCCCCCACAAAAAAAAAGAGGAACATAGTTAAGGTGTGGTTTGGAAAACCGTGCACCCCTTCCCAAGAAATAGTATGTGAGGTTTTAATTAGCCTGGAAATTCTATTTTAAAATCCTAAACCCCTCGAACTTCACCCTAATTTTACCCAACATGGACCTAACCTATTCCTCTCGTTTTTTGAGGTTCCCAAACAGATTCCTAGGGCTCCCAAACTCTTTTATTTTTCAATTCAAAACTTGGATCTAAGATATGCACCTCTCCCAGTAAGAAAATCGCATCTCGGGTGGTTTCCTCCCACTCTTCCATCCTTCTTTAATTCTTTAACGGGACCTTTTCCACTATTTTTTGTGGATCTAGATCTCGATTTATATAGATCTAATCCATTGAATCTTGGATCTCAGTTTTGGATCTAGATCGTGTTTCACGTCGTGATTCTGGTTGTTCCGCTTCAAATTGGGGATTTCCATTGGTCTATGTTCATCATCAAACTTGAGGTAGGTGTTATATTATTCAAATCATTATGTCTTTATTTCAATTATGTGTATGAAATTGTAGAATTTATATTGGATGATTAGCAATTAAATTTATTAAACTGAATTAATTAATTTTTTAAATTAATTAATTAAGGGATTGTCAATTAGAATAATTAATTGTTGAGTTAATTATGGGATATTGATATTTTTGAATTGTACTAATTAATTATTGAATTAATTAATGGTAATTTTTGTTATTATACAATTGGTTGAATTGGAATAATTAATTGTTGAATTAATTATGGGATATTGGGATTATTGAATTGTATTAATTAATTTTTGAATTAATTAACAAGAATTGTTGTAATTATGCAAGTGATTTAATTGGAATAATTACTTTTTTAATTAATTATGGGATATTATTATTGTTAAATTGGATTAATTGATTGTTGAATTAATTAATATATTTTTTGATTGTGGTATGTGATATGAAGGTTAATGTGGATTAACCTTGATTGATATGATATGTGTGAAATTGGTATGTATGTGATATTGTGATATATGTGATAAACATGTGTGGGACATGGTCTGGTGCATCAAAATCCCATAGTGATGAATTGATTTATAAATGTGTGTGGGACATTGTTTATGGAATCAAAATCCCATAATGATAAATTGATTTATAAACATGTGTGGGACATGTTGTGCTACATCAAAATTCCATAGTGATGAATTCATTTATAAAAGTGTGTGGCACATGGTCTATTGCATCAAAATATCATAGTAATTAATTAACTTATAAACGTGTGTGGGACATGGTATACTACATCAAAAGACCATAGTGAGGAATTGATTGATAAACTTGTGTGGGACATGGTCTACTACATCAAAAGCTCATAGTGATGAATTGATTGATAAACAAGGTGTGGGAAATTTACTGAGTCTCCAAATACCCACAGGGTGTTGGACGTGACGTTTTACTCCCATGATTTGGAATTGGACAATGGTTCCAAGTGGTCATTATATTATTGAATGAGAAGATAAATTATAGCTATGATATTTTGAAATAGTTCAGACTTCAAAACGATCTGAAGCAGGTATTGAGGTTTGGGCTGTCATCGGGAACCCGGGGGTTTATGTGGTTAAATAAAGTGTAATTGAATAAATGTAAACTATTTACTTTATTTATTGTACATTATTCTTTATACAACTACATACACTATTATTAACTAGATATTGTTTTAGATGTCATTAGCGGTGGCCTACTGAATTGTACTCACACCCTACGGTCTTCCTGATCAGTACATGAATAGATTTCATGGTTTTAGGATGGGATAAGGGCAAGGGCCTTTAATAGATAGCTGATTAGAGATGGAGCATGGATGAGGGAACTAGACTTGGTGTTGGGACCCGCTTGGAGCTGTCAGTGTATTTATTTATTCTGGGTATTTCATATTGACACTTGACATGAATTTGAAATTACATATCTACTATTAAGTTTGTATATTATATTTCCTATTTTGGTCATCATGTGATACTAGATTTGTTTGGTTATGGTTATATCATTTGGATACTATTGTTTATTTCTACTATTCTGCTACTTTGATAAAGAGGGTATAGTCTCCCCACGATCGATTTTTTACCACGATATTAATAGATGACACAAATTCAACATCTAGTGATGTATGATCATGTATCTGGTTAGGTTGTATGTGAGTATGGGATGTCTCAATCTTAGAAATTCCCCACCCTCCAAGAAAAAAAATCAAGAATTTTTCTCAATATAAATCTACAATAATTACCATATTTGTCACATCATACGATATATTTTGTTTGATTTGACTTCTTAACTAAATATCTATAGTGTCCCTCAATATGAAATCATTTTAGTATATTTTTCATGAAATATTTTCTTATAAAATACCTTCCAATGTATATTGTTTTGTCCATTTGACTGAATATATCCTATAAAACTCTAGGAATCTCAGTTTTAGGTGTGATAATATTCCATTCTAATTCAGGAAAACATGAAATAGCTTCCGACCAAGATGATAAGAGTCATGGATGATTTATTGTGAAGTGAAGTTGGTGTAAAATTATTACATTTCTTGAAACTTATTCCCCAACTTCTCTAGCTTCAAACACATCATCATTTTTTTCTCCATCTATTCCATCGTTAGACGCTTCCTCAACATCAAAATTCTATGGCATTATATCTTAGTAATCATTTTGGTTATCTTCTTCCATGTGATAGGGAAGAATCGCATATTCTAGGGATGGACCTTCTTCGATGACAATTGTATGCCTCTATCATCATATAATAGTAGGTTGTTGTTGGAAAATAGAAATGTGACGTCCCAGACCCGACTGCCCCTCAACCCGAGCCCCGAGCCCGGTTGGCCACATGACCCCTGGCTCGTCTCCCCATATATCAGGGGCTGCCAACTAGAAGTGGGGGTGTATTGGTAAGTCAGTGGGGAGACTATACCCCCATGTCAGAGTACACAGTGGTATAGTAGCAATTGATTAAATAGAGGAAGCACAACTAATGGATAAACAAGATAAAAAGTGAAACATACAAACCAAACAACAGACATAAGGAAAACCCTGATAAATATACAAAATCCACATAGGCAGTGTCTGATACAAAATGGATGCATGGTATGCCGATATAATGGAAATAGATGGAAAACATGCTATACAGTAATACAAAAAGAGAACAAGGAACAAAAGTAGTCCACGAGAATCTCTATCCAACCTCAGTCCTCTGCTCTGGAACTCCATCTAGAACATATATGTATCAACAACCTGAAGCAGGGCCCTTTCCCCTACTAGTACCTGCAGTAGCAAAGTCTACACGGGTGCCAATGGCCGCCCGGGTAGGGTGTGAGACAAGTCTCAGTATGCCACCACAAACGGTGTCTACGTGTAATACAAATAGGTGTTTTCAAGTAATAGTGAGTAATAGACTGCAAATAAGTAAAGAAAAGTAAATAACCAACCCTCCCGCTCAGGTTCCGAAAGGACACCTGGCAGATCTACCTGCTTCAGCTCATAGCTGGTAGTCTAAACAAATCACCAGAGTGTAAGTACATAGGTATAGGTTATCAATGGAACGAGGTAAGCATGCCTCTCATCCATGCTTCTCACATGCACATAATCATCACTGGCACGAGGTATGAATGCCTCTTGTCCACAAGCATTGTAGCTGGCATGGGGAAGAATGCCTCCCACCCATAATGGATATATATATAGGCACAAGGTATGAATGCCTCCCATCCAATTACACAAAGATTTAGCTATCACGGGGTAAGAATGCCTCCTGCCCACACACGGGTTATCACAAGCATGTCAACACAATATGGCATAACTATTCACATCACAATATATAAGGAAATCCATCTTATATCATATCATATTAACAAAGCATGGAATTTCCATCTTATAATATCACATAATCACATCTCAAGGCAACATACATTTCAATTCATTCAAGGGGTTCAAGCTATCTCATCTTAGCCAACCTCTAACCAAGTCATCTCATTTTCCTAACATGGAAAATTCCTTTCAAGACATATCGTTAATGTCCAAAGGTGAAAAAGGAAAAATCTTAAGGCATAACACCTTTGGTTGACCTTACCCAGTCCATACCTCATCTAAACACCCTATCCAAGTTAGATTCATCACTCTCATACCACACGGGTCATTTATATATGAAGCAGTCATTACAAATAAGGGGTTTGGCGAAAGACAAACCACAGCACGATGATAATAACTCAAAAAGGAGAAAACCCAAAATGGAAACCATGTCACCACATACCTTAGAGTTGTAGACATAGGCTCGCTTGATATCGACCTCAGATTCGCAGTAGTTTGGAAGAGATCTTAGTTCCAGTCCAATGCCCTGAAAATAGGGCATATGAGCCTACGGTAAAATAATAAAACGAATACCAAGATTCACCGAGGAAAGAAGGGTGTGTGAGGTAAGCCTTACTGAGGGTGATCCAACACCTTCAACGGATCGAGGATTATATTCCGGATGAAGAATTCACCAAGAAATTAGAGGGAGGAGGGTTTTGGAGCTCAAAAGAGGGCTCTCCCGGTTCTATCCGTTGGAAGAAGGAAAAAGAAAGGCTTAAGGCCTTAAAAGATATTTAAGGGAAAAAGGTAAATTTACCCAGATGAGGGTCATACGGTTTAGGCGCATGGTTTACCCAAACCGTTCAAAAACCGTGCGCACCTCAGTGTCTTCAGACCAAAGGCCGCACGGTTTTTCTGAAACCATGCGCAGGTTGTGTGCCACTATCTACAAGTCCATTTCTCAAACTCTCGGTCTCAGAACAAACCTCGGACACTCCCCAGACCTTCCTTAGGATGTTACACACATCAAAAAATCTTTAAGGAAATATTTGAAAGCAAAACTAATGATTTTTACCTTTTACAAAGAGTCGGGTCATTACAACCTCCCCTCCTTAAAGAAACTCGTCCCCGAGTTGGCCTTCCGAGGGTACTGAGGTGTCATCAATGAAAAGCTCTGGCCATTGAGAACATATATCAGCCTCCCGCTCCAAGGTCTCATCTTATATCCGGTCTTGCTTCCATAGAACCCGTACAAGAGGAACAGACCTGCTACAGAGTGTCTTCACGCTCCAGTCAACAATTCGAATCAGATACTCCTCAAAGGAAGCATCCATATCCAGTTCAACCTCATAAGGCTGAAAAATATGAGTCGGATCTGAAAAGTACTGGCGTAGCTGAGATACATGAAAAACATCGTGCATGGACTGATATCTCTATGTAAGTTCAAGCTGGTAAGCTACTGGTCTGATCCGCTTCATCACCTCAAAGGGTCCTACGAACCTCGGTGAAAACTTACCCTGCTTCTGTATACGTCTTTGCCCCGACCTGGGTGAGACCTCCAAGAAGACCCAGTTCCCAACCTCAAAATCAAGAGGTCGTCGGTGCTTGTTAGCATAGGACTGCTATCTAGACTTAGCTATCTGCATACGCTTCCTAATAAGTTGTATCTTCTCTATAGTCTCCTACACAAGACGTGGTCCTAGAACAGCTGCCTCCACTGCTTCAAGACAACATAAAGGCGAGCGACAAGGCCTACCATATAAGGCTTCATAGAGAACCATCTCAATGGTAGCCTGGAAGCTATTGTTATAACTAAACTCGACAAGAGGAATGTGTTTCTCCCATGAACCTCCAAAATTGAGAACACATGCACGTAACATATCCTCTAGTACCTGTATAGTCCACTCGGTTTGTCCGTCAGTCTGCGGGTGATAGGCCGTGCTCAAAAGTACCTGCGTACCCAAGGCCTTTTGTAAACCCTACCATAAATGAGATGTAAAACAAGGATCTCTGTCCAAGACAACATAACGAGGTGCTCCATGAAGGCGCACTATTTCCTGGACATACAGTCTTCCCAATTCATCAACCGTGAAGGTCTCCCACATAGGTAAGAAATGTGAGACATTCATAAGATGGTCGATGATAAGCCATATTGCATCATTACCATGAGGTGAGCTGGGTAAACTGGTCATAAATTCCATAGAAACATCATCCCATTTCAACTCCGGAATAGACAACGGCTGCAAAATCCCTTCTGGATGCTGATGTTCTGCCTTCACCTACTGACAGGTGGAACAACGTGTGATAAAAATGGCTATCTCCCGCTTCATGTTAGGCCACCAGTACTATCGTCGCAAATCACGATACATTTTGGTGATGCCTGGGTGAACTGCCCATGCTGGGGTGTGGAAATCCCTCATCATCTCCTCTTTGATGTCTGATGGGACCCATAAATGTCCACGGAACAATAAAGTATCACCTTCATCCATGGTCCAATATGTAAAGGAATCATCAGAAACACTTTCTCGTAGAACAAGGCCTTTTGAATCTGATAACTGTCTTTCCCTGACCCGTTCCAAAAGAGTATATGTCACCACTAAGGCTGAGAGAACAGTTTGACCCTGACCCTCCTGAACCTCAATGTGCATCTCCGAAAATAGGGCCATTAGCCTCCACTCCACATTAGATTCTCGAACCACTTGTGACTGAGTTTTCCAACTCAGCGCATCGGCTACTGAATTTCCTTTCCCAGGAGTGTAGGCCAGTTCGAAATCAAAGGATTGCAGGTACTCGACCCACCTGCGTTGCCTGAGATTTAGATCCCGCTGATTTAAGATATATTTGAGGCTTTTGTGGTCAGTGAATACCACAAAATTCTCTCCCAACAAACAGTGTCCCCAACAACATAAGGCATGTAAACCGCTACGAACTCGAGGTCATGTGTCGGATAATTTCGTTCATGAGCCTTTAACTGACGAGAACCATACACAATGACTCGCTCGTCCTGCATCAAGACAGCTCCAAGACCGACACCTGACGCATCACAATAGACCGTATAAGATCTTCCTAACTCTGGTAAGATCAGTATCGGTGATGAAGTTAGTCTTGCCTTCAGTTCCTGAAAAGCTACTCCACAAGGTTCTGACCAATCGAATCTCACCCCTTTTTTGGTCAAAGCTGTAAGTGGTGCTGCTAGGTGTGAAAAGTCCTGAATGAACCGCCTATAATATCCAGTAAGCCCCAATAAACTCCTGATGTCAAAGACGTTCTTGGGTTGCTCCCAAGAAATTACAACACTCACCTTCTCCGGGTCAACTAAAACTCCAGACTCAGAAATAATGTGACCAAGTAAGTGAACCTTATTTATCCAAAAGTGGAATTTACTGAGCTTAGCATAAACCAGATGCCATCTTAGTGTATTCATCACGATCTCAAGATGGGTTTCATGGTCATGTCTCAAGTGTGAATAGACTAAGATATCATCCACAAATACAACCACAAAAGAATCAAGGTAAGGATGAAAAATCTGATTCATAAGAGCCATAAACACTGCAGGTGCATTCGTAAGACCAAACGGCATGACTAGGTACTCATAGAGACCATACCTGCTCCTGAACGTCGTGCGAGGTATGTTTGAAGTCCTAACATACACCTGGTGATAGCCCGACCTCAAATATATCTTTGAAAACACCTTCACTCCTCAGAGCTGATTGAAGAGGTCGTCAATTTGAGGTAAAGGATACTGATTCTTAATAGTCAGCTGATTTAACTTACGATAATCCACGCAAAGATGAAGGGTACCATCTGCCTTCTTGGAAAAGATAACTGGTGATCCCCAAGGAGAAGTACTGGGACGTATAAATCCTTTTGCTTCCAGTTCCTCCAGCTGACTCTTGAGCTCCAGAAGTTCCTTAGGTTCCATCCTATAAGGAGGAATGGTCACTGGTGCTACTCGTAGTATAAGTTCAATAGTAAATTCCACCTCTCGCACTGGAGGTAGACCAGAGAAATCATCAGGAAATACATCACTGAAACGCTCCACCACAGGAGGATAAATAGAGGTTTGGAACCCTTGGTCATCGAGATAAAGACTACCAACCTGTTTCGTGACACCACCTAAACTTTGGTGTTCTGGTCCCGCTCGTGTCTCACTAAGATCTCATTCTCCCTTATGCATATACGTGTCTCCCTCTGGTGATGTAAACGCCACCCTCTGATGATAGAAGTCAATCTAGGCTCTATAGGGAACTAACCAGCCCATCCCGATTATTATATCAAAACATGTCATATCCAGAACATACAGGTTCCACACAAAAAGGTAACTGCCCACCTCGAGGGAACAATTCTAACAACGACGAATTCCCTCTGAACGGATACCTAATGGGGTATCTAACGTGATCATACCAAGATATGACTCAACGTCGAGGCCCAAACTTCCAATAACTACCTCTGATATAAAAGAGTGAGAAGCGTATGTGTCAAACAAAACAGATACTAATGTAGAGGCAACTAGAATCGTACCTCGTACAGTAGATGGTCCGGTGTATTGCTCCTGTGGCGTAGGCTCGACTACATACAACTGGCCGGTACCACGGCCCTAAGTCACAGCCTGGCTACCCTGAGCAGACCCGCCCTGCTGGTGCTGAGAGTCATACACCTGATTTCCTCTGCCTCGACTGCCGCCACAGCCTGATCGACCGGCGGTATTCCAGCTGCCTGACTGACGTGATCCTACCGATCCAGCACCAAATCGTGGAGTAGGTACATATCCCTACTCACTAGGCCCTAGGGGGAAAAGTCCTGCAGAAACGGTGGAGATGACCCAACCTACCACAACCTCTACACTCTACTAGATTTCGCGTACATTTCCTCCTCATATGTCCTGGCACCCCACATTGGTGAAAGATAGGAGTACCACCTGAGAAAAGGGTCTGACCACCACTAACACCATGAGAGTCCTCAAAAATGCCGCTTCTTCCCAGAAGTAGATCCACTCGAACCCTTAGGTGCCAAACCGCCCTGGTTCACACTGTCTGATTCTCTCAAATTCCTCTCTGTGATCAAAGCCTGATTGACAATATCTGAAATGGTCATCAACCTGAACACGTTAACCTACGACCAGATGGCGTAACATAGCCCATCCTCAAAACGCCTAGTGGTCGTGATATCATCAGCAACTAGTGTAGGAGAAAAACATTGTAACTCTGTGAAACGGGATGAATATTACATAACTGTCATGGTCCCTTGCTGCAGATTAATAAACTCCCTAGCTCTATCAGCCCTCAAAGTCTAGGGAAATTAATAATCATAGAAGATGGTCTGGAAATCAGTCCAGATCATATCTCTCTGTTGTCCCGACTGGGTGATGACATCCCACCACCTCCTGGATGAACCACGTAGCATATAAGCTACAAGCTTGACCCTCCACTCTGGAGGCATCTCAAGGTGATCGAAGATGGTCAGAATAGATTCCAACCAGGACTCCATGGCAAGTGGTCCGCCATCTCCCGTAAATATAGGACGATGCTGTGACTGAAACTCGCGGGTCAACTCTTCCATACTCAGGGCAGGTCGCACTCCACCTTTCATACTCTGCATCATATGCAAGAAGCCCTCACGGAACTGGGAATCGGTGCCCATCTCAGGAATAGAAAGAGGAGCCACGGGTGGCTCAACAGGAAGATCGACTGGCGGCTCAGGGCCCGCCACCTTAGGAATGTGATCGTCACCGCCTTCAGCATGAGTGACTCGAGGACATCTCGGAGGCATAGTGCTACAAATCCAAACGAACGTCTCAAAAGAAGAAACCAAAAAATTAAAGGTTGAACTCTAGAAGCTAGGATAGGTACTAAGCCTTCCTACCTCTATGATCACCTATCCACACCCATGGGAATTCTTAGTAAAACCTGCAACTGTTAAAATTTAACTTAATCCAGTGACATGGCATTTCCCAGCCCATAAGGGCCCCTACTCCTCATGAACTGAAAGATGACACACACTTGGATGTCATTTCTCATTTACTTGTGCTAATCAAGTATTTGAATGTCCTTTAAAGCAAATGATTGGTTTAGTTGGAATGTCATTTTCTGATCCATAAGGGCCCATACACCTTATGAACCACCCACCAAAACCACATCATTCCTCAATTCACAACCTATAAGAAGGGTTAGCACAGTTGCACACATATTAACACGGCATGGAAATAAACAACAAGCAATGCTCGCTGAAAATTTAAACGTGGCATGGCAAGATGCATGGCCTAATCATATTGTGCCTATCATGATGCATGTTTTAATGCATAACCCTCATTTCATCGGTTCGAACCCTGAAATCCAAATTCCAACATTGTAAATCTCAATAACATCACAAAACATGTGAATCACCCAATGGTGAAACAGTACCAACATTAAATAGCAGAATCAATAACAACATAAAATAGGAAACTTGTCCCATACCCCATACATGGGTTCACAACACCCAAGCACGGCTCATGGATATGTCCCTAAGCATTCCTAGTCTCCAATTCTATCATATCCAAATAGTAAAGAAATAAGGAAAGAAAATACCCTCTGATACCACTTTGTGACGTCCCGGACCCGGCTGCCCCTCAACCTGAGCCCCGAGCCCGGATGGCCACATGACCCCTGGATCGTCTCCCCACATGCCAGGGCCTACCGACTAGCAGCGGGGGTGTATTGGTAAGTCAATGGGGAGACAGTACCCCCATGTCAGAGTACACAGCGGTATAGCAGCAATTGATTAAATAGCGGAAGCACAACTAATGGATAAACATGAGAAAAAGGGAAACATACAAACCAAACAACAGAAATAAGGAAAACCCTGATAAATATACAAAATCCACATAGGCAGTGTCTGATACAAAATGGATGCATGGAATGCTGATACAATGGAAATAGATGGAAAACATGTTATACAGTAATACAAAAAGAGAACAAGGAACAAAATTAGTCCACGATAATCTCTATCCAAGCTCGGTCCTCTGTTCTGGAACTCCAGCTAGAACATATATGTATCAACAATCTGAAGTAGGGCCCTTGCCCCTACTAGTACCTGCAGCAGCAAAGTCTACATGGGTGCCAACGGCCACCCGAGTAGGGTGTGAGACAAGTCTCAGTAGGCCACCACCAACGGTGTCTACGTGTAATCCAAATAGGTGTTCTCAAGTAATAGTGAGTAATAGACTGCAGGTTAGTAAAGCAAAGTAAATAACCAACCCTCCCACTCAAGTTCCGAAAGTACACCTAGCATATCTACCTGCTTCATCTCATAGCTGGTAGCCTAAACAAATCACCAGAGTGTAAGTACATAGGTATAGGTTATCACTGGCACGAGGTAATCATGCCTCTCGTCCATGCTTCTCACATGCGTATAATCATCACTGGCATGAGGTATGAATGCCTCTAGTCCACAAGCATTGTAACTGGCATGGGGAAGAATGCATCCCACCCATAAAGGATATATATATATAAATATGCACAAGGTATGAATGCCTCTCGTCCCATTACACAAAGATTCAGCTGGCACGGGGTAAGAATGCCTCCCATCCAAACACGGGTTATCACAGGCATGTCAACACAGTATGGAATAACCATTCACATCACAATATATAATGCAATCCATCTTATATCATATCACATTAACAAAGCATGGAATTTCCATCTTATAATATCACATAATCACATCTCAAGGCAACATACATTTCAATTCATTCAAGGGGTTCAGGCTATCTCATCCTAGACAACCTCTAACCAAGTTATCTCATTTGCCTAACATGGAAAATTCCTTTTAAGACATATCGTTAAGGTCCAAAGGTGAAAAAGGCCAAATCTTAAGGCATAACACCTATTGTTGACCTTACCCAGTCCATACCTCATCTAAACACCCTATCCAGGTTAGATTCATCAATCTCATACCACATGGGTCATTTAGATATGAAGCGGTCATTATAAATAAGGGGTTTGGTGAAAGACAAACCACAGCATGATGATAATAACTCAAAAAGGTGAAAACCCAAAATGGAAACCACGTGACCACCTACCTTAGAGCTGTAGATGTAGGCTCGCTTGATATCAACCTCAGATTCACAGTAGGTTGGAAGAGATCTGAGTTCCAGTCCAATGCCCTGAAAATAGGGCATATGAGCCTACGGTAAAATAACAAAATGGATACCAAGATTCACCAAGGAAAGAAGGGTGCGTGAGGTAATCCTTACTGAGGGTGATCCAATGCCTTTGACGAATCGAGGATCGGATTCCAGATGAAGAATCCACCAAGAAATTAGAGGGAGGGTTTTGGAGCTCAAAAGAGGGCTCCCCTGGTTCTGTTCGCTGGAAGAAGGAAAAAGAAAGGCTTAAGGCCATAAAAGATATTTAAGGGAAAAAAGGTAAAATTACCCAGAACAAGGTCGCACGGTTTACCCAAACCGTGCGCAACCCGTGCTCACCTCACTGCTTCCAGACCAAAGGCCGTATGGTTTGTCTGAAACCATGCGCAGGTCGTGCGCCACTGTCTGCAAGTCCATTTCTCAAACTCTCGGGCTCTGAACAGACCCCGAACACTCCCCGGACCTTCCTTAGGATGTTACAAACATCACAAAAGCTTTAAGGAAAGATTTTAAAGAAAAACTAATGATCCGTACCTTTGCCAAAGAGTCGGGTCATTACAAGAAACCTCTACATATATCTCCATCAAAGCATTATCAGACCGTTGGTTAAATAATTTTGTTGCTTTTAACCAATCCTCATCATCAACCAATGGATAATATCAATGCCATAGCATATCCTGGAATTGCAAATGTCTATAGCTAATTAAATGGATCTTCTAATCAGGTCTCTAATTTAACCAAAAATGAATTATTTCCTAATGTTATCCTCGGGAATTACAATCAGTTATCCTAAGCATTCATGTTTTTTGTGTTCTGCATGAAGCTCCTTGATTGATTCGAATAACATTCCCATAACAATATACATAGGCATACATGATTTTCGATGTAAAAAAATGGTTTATAATCATGAATTTAATAGTGTAAATAATATTCACAATGTGTAATTATCAATGTGTAGTGTTGACCATGAAGTAATTGTGTAAAGTTATTTCATGGTATTAGGATATAATTAGAAGTTCAATAGATTATAAAGATAATGTGAATAATCTAAAGCAGATCTCTTGGGAGTGTCAAACTAGGTGTACAGTTAGGCTTCTTTATCATGCACCAGGTGACGATTGAGTTAATACTCAATCCACTATTTTCGGTGTTATTTCCCCTAGGTACAACTATGCCAGAGCCTGCAACCACTTATATTATTAAGATTGAAATTTCATTTCTTAGATAACCACACAATATTTCATTGATCATCCATTAATTATTCATTAATCATTCTTTAATTAACAGTTATTAAGTTGTTAATTTATGCTACTTAACAGTCAAATAATAATTAATTATTATTTAATAATCAATTCATTATTAATTACAATAGTTCCAAGGAGGGGGTGAATAAAACAAAAATCCTATACTAATTCGATAGGAAGTACTCAGAGAGAGTCAAACTTGAGTCCTCATTGAGACCCCTAAGGACCACTACCACTGAGATGGACCCTCGGGGCATCAGTTCATCATTTTTTATTCAGTGGTTAATCATTATTTGATCTTAAGGTAATCTTGTGGTAATTCTATGTTAATCATTATCTAATCGTCATTTAATCCTCAATTAAGCTTTACTTAACCACTACTTAAACATTACTTAAGCATTAGATAATTATTCTTTAATAATTCGTTAATCACTCATTAATCATTCATTAATTATTTTCTAACCATTCATTAATCATTTGTTAATTGATAGTTATTAAGTAGTTAATTTATTAGCTACTAAATAGTTAAATAATAGTTAATTAATAGTTGATCATTAGTTCATTATTATTTAAAAATTAGTTAATCGTTATTTTATCCTAATTAAAACTCATGTTAATCATAAGTTAATCATTATCTAATAATTATTTAATCCTAATTTAATCATTTGTTAACTAATACACTATCATTACTTAAGCATTAGTTAATCATTAGTTAATAATTCCTTAATCATCCGTTAATCACTTGATAATCATTTTCTATCCATTCACTAATCATTTGTTAATTAATAGTTATTAAGTTGTTAATTTATTAGCTACTTAATAGTTAATTAATATTTAATTATTAATTAATCATTTGTTCATCATTAGTAATCATTACTTAATCATTATTTGATCCCCATTTAATCCTATGACCCTTAATCCTATGTAAATAATTATCTAATTGTTTTTTAATCATTATTTGATCAATCGCCTTCATGATCCAGTTTTTTTGGGCATTTAGCGACCCTCATACGATGGTCGATAATGGTAAAATTTGTAGTAGTGTATCTAATATATACACAAAGGTTTATGTTCCTAAACACATAAAATTTCTTTTTTGAATGAAATCATTTAAATTAATAGGTGTGAATTTTTATTCTAATGGGTAATATTAAAATACTTCTAATAAGTGTGAAAAAAATAATGAAATTATTAAAAACTATCAAAATTATATATTAAACAAAAACGATAGATGATTTTTTATATAATATACGAAAACCAATATGTCATCGTTTATTTGCATTGTTAAAGGCCCAGGGCTTTTAAAGATGTTATGATTGTTAGTGGTTTTTTGCACTGACAAAGCTCTATTCTAGCGTTGTTAAAGGTTTCATGTGTAGTAGTGCATGTTGAAGGTTACCAAGTGTGAACATTATGAGAGGAAGTCACATCCACTTACGAGTACTCACACCTAACAGTCTATTTATTATGTGTCATAACATAGTGTGTTATACTTCTGTAGAACTATATTTAAGAATATCATCATAGCACTTCAAGTTTTTCATCATAGTAGGGAACCGGTGTGACCTTATCGATACGACAGATTCTTTAGGACATTATTAAATCAATGTCAGGCAGAACAATGAACAATATGTAAAAAGAGATAGCGTTCAGGGGAGGTGCAACAGGAGATCTGATCTAATGGCGACAATGTTGAGTTATAGGGTTTTATGAGATGTTGATTCCATATTTCTTCGGTTCTGAGATCATGAATGGAGGTGAGATTGTCGATCGGGGAGGCACGATGGGATATCGAGCATCTCGGATGGATGGCTTGGGTTCTCGAAAAGCTGATGCGCGGGCGGGTCACTTCCTAGAACCAGTGATTGTGCCTCTGTTTGGGGTAGTGTGAGGCTGGAAGGTGGTATGCCTTCTTCTGATGTCCCAGATCTGATGGATCTGACGGCGAACAGCAGGGATCCGGCCATTAGTCTTCATGCAGGTGCTTCAGATCCCATTCGCAATAAGGGTTTTGAATCGGCATGCAGGGCTATGGAAACCCAACCCCTTGCATCCTTTAGAGACTCAACTTTGGGATGAATTCTTCGAAAGGGTTTGGTTGCCCGTATCGAAATGAATCTAGCTGCTTTTGCTGAGAGGATTGCAATAGGGAAAACCTCCCTTATCACACGGCCGATGTTGCCTAAAGGAAATAATCCCTGGAGGTATAAATATTTGATTCGAAGTGTCTCCATCCTGTGTGGATTTTCCAACTGGAGGTGTGTTTCCCTTGGAAAAGGGTTTTTTCATTGTCTTTTTTCTTCTAACGATCACAAGTTGCATGCATGGAGCAT
The DNA here is from genome assembly GCA_963277665.1 of Viscum album. NCBI lineage: Eukaryota > Viridiplantae > Streptophyta > Magnoliopsida > Santalales > Viscaceae > Viscum > Viscum album. Next base: position 2,074,773,509 of record OY728143.1, on the reverse strand, counting down.
TGGCTCTTTGCCCTTAAAACTTTGATGGCTTCACCTGCATGAGTGTTCATTAGACTTCAATATATCGCATGCAAGGAATGTGTTTACTCAAGTGTGGATTCGACTTTATGGACTCAATTGGGTGTTATGGCATCTGAGGATTCTGCATGACATTGCCAATGCAATTGGGTCTCCCATTTGTCTTGAAAAAGAAACCAAGCATGTGTGGTTTGGGAACTTTACCAGGATGTTAGTGGAGATTGATCAGAGTGCCACCATTGTTGAGAAGGTAAATCTCTCTACCCCCACAGATAAAATTTGTATTGATGTGGAATATGAGAAGAAACCTATCTTTTGTGACATCTGTATGGTTGTTGGTCACCATTTGGATTCATGTTAGAGGAAACTCCATTGTGAAAAGTGTGGTTTGAAGGGACGTCATGTTGTTGATTGCCGCAAGAAGGTTGTTTTGAAGGGTGATGTCGCGGCAAAGCTCCCTGACCGAGTTAGAATTTCTCATGTGAGCCTTGTGGCAAGCGGGGCTCTGGTGCATGCCTTTGAGATTGGCAACTCTCTAATACCTAAAGGTAAGGGAGTGATGTTAAATGAGGAGTCTGTGGGTGGAGCTAGTAGTGGACCATCTAATTGGGCGGACCTTGCAGAAAAGGATGAAATGGTGGTATAGGAGCAGGCTACTCTGGAATCAGGGGACACTCATAAGTCTATCTTTTAGAGATGTTTTGATCACTAACGTGGGGATTGTTGAGGAAGGACATTCGATAGATCAAGCAGGTGCCAGTGGGAACATTGAAGATGGGGAGGTTGTACTGACTAGTGCAACCCCTGATTGGGTGTTTGCAGGCGATGATTCAGATTGTGAGGTCTTTGTGCAAGCTCAGGTTGATGCTCAGCTCATGCAAGAGAGGACCTTGCTTGCAGCAGGGGATAGCAAAGGGAAAAAAGAATGAATGCCTCTTTCTCAGCTTCAAAGAAAGCGATAGATAAAGAGGGATCTCCTACCCAACTGGTCAATTCTCCACCTATTAAGGAGTGTACCCTCATGGATACTTCTGACTTGGAGAGGGAATAGCCAGGAGGGGCTTTGCAACATGTTAAGACTTTGCAGCAAGGTCAACATCCAAAACATTGTGGCAGCAGACGTGGCCGTGATGATTTGGCTGGTAGACGAGGACGTGACAGAGTCTCTACCAGGTCTTCCTCCAAAGGGCTCACTTTGGAGTAGTAAAAGCTTAGGGAGAAGTATTCTATACTTTTTAATCAAAAGAACTCATAGTCAGAGTGAGAAACTGCTGACGAGGATGAGGACTTTGATCATGATTATGGACCTGCTCTTGATTTGTAGGCTTCCTTTTTTTGGATGAAGGCGTGGCATGTTTGACCTCGTCCATTCTCTTTCCTTTTTCGTCTTTACTTTTTTAATAAATTTTTTTAGGAGTGAGCTCCCCTTTCTCTTGAACCTTTTGAGTAAATATGTAAAAACATGTTTTATTAATATTTAAATCTTCGAATATACATGTAATTAAAGGACAAACAGTTGGTTCTAAAACACCAACTACAATATTTTCCCAATTTAATCATGCTTGTCGGATCACATGTGATTGAATAAGTGGAATATATATCACATGTAGTAAATAGGTGTGTCCTCTAGTGAATGGTCATGTCCTTTCAAACCCATTTTTCAATGTGAGATTCCAAAAAAAGGCTTTCCCTTTTTAGAAACATAAAAAACAAAAAACAAAATAAACCATTTAAAATTCCAACAAGTTGCAGTTCAGTTCCTGTGTTTTTGTAGTAATGTTTCAAATTGCTCCTTGTTTGTATTTTTTAGAAATTTGAGATATGGGTCCCTATATATTTAGATATTATGACATATATTTCTATATTATGTATTCTATATGTTTGTATATTTTGTATTCATGTCAAATGTTCTGTGATAACATTTTTGATTTTTTAATGCTTTATTTAATGTTTTATAATCTAAAAACTTGTGTATATATCTATATTAAATATTTTTTATTCTTTAAAATTATAATTTTGGAATATTATTTTAATGTTTTAAATATGTATATATACATTTTTTTTGCTTTGTTAATATATTTTATATGTACCCAAATCATGTAGAGGTGACAATCATGACGCAACCTGATTAATAGTGATTGACATGGAAACATAATAAATGGCACCATTATTTGAATTTTTAAAATTTATGTGCATATTATAGAATAAAATATTCTATTTTTACATAAATTAACACACATATATATGAATATTTAATCTTATTATTAACTAGTATCCAACCCGTGCATTTGCACGGCATATTCGTTTAATTACAAATTCAATTTTATGTAATTTGAATTTTTTACAATATGCATTCATGGAAAATAAGTTCATACATAAATGCACTTATATTCTATATACATGCATACAGTTGATGCATAGTGAAAAATCAGTACATACATAAATGCATACAATAGTAATGTCACATTTTCTATATAAGTGCAAACTGATAAGGGAAAATTAAGTGCATAGCTGAATATGTATATTAGAAAATAAATACAAATATGAAGGTGCATAGAGAATAAGTGTATATAATTAAATGCACTTATTTTATATATGCATACCCATTTAAATGCATTGAAAAATATGTGCTTCATTAAATAGGTTTATATTTGCATTTGTTTTCTACATGCATACACGAATGCACTTATTTTCTATATTGATTAGGTATATCTAATTTCAATTTACAATATAGAATATCCATATAGAAATAAGTGAATAGAGAAATGTACTTATTTTCTATATTGATTAGATATATCTAATTTTCAATTTACAATATAGAATATTCATATAGAAATAAATAAATAAAGAAATGTCCTTATTTTCTATATCGATTACCTATATGCATCATGGAAATGCATAAAGAAATAACTGCATACACAATATAAATAAATAAATGCACAATATGCACATATGCATAAATAAATAAATACACAATATGCATAGTGAATGTATACACAATATGCATAAATAAATGCATACAGAAATGTACATTTATGTATGCATTTCACAGCATACATAAATAGGTTCGTATATGTACTTGTACATAAGGAAATATTCGATATGCATATTCTATATGCACTTATTCATGTACGAAATTATTTTCTAAATGTGTAATGTAGTTTACTATAGTGAAAACATAGCACATATATATGCCGCTAGTGAATAAAAAAAAATATAATGGTGGTATATATAATGTGTAATGTAGCTGGGTATAGTGAAAACATAACACATATATATGATGCTAGTGAATAAAAAAAAATTATAGTGATGATATATATAGATCAAACATATTCAAAGATTTCTTAACAGTACTAAAAAAAGTTTTAAAATGATAATGTCGTGCCAAATTTGAGCGCTTGACTTGTGCAGGTGTCTGCATAAGTGAGTGTTGTGTCTTTGTCAACATAGTGCCCACAGCTGCAAACAGAATAGATGTCAGTCAAATCGACTCATCTTAAAGCATAGAAAATATAATTCAGTTAGCATGCTTGCTGTAGAAATGAAACCTAACACATTAACTGTTAATCTTGAATAAAAAAATAATCACATTAAATATAGATATCAAGACTACCAGTCAACTGACTTATAGATGGATTAGAAAAAAATTAAATAGCAGAATCAAGAAATTAGAAAAAAACCATGGGTCTGTTGATTTGGGCAAGTATATAATAGCAAAGAAAATGAATGTGAACATCAAATCTATTCATAATGTAAGAATATGTGTATTGAATTCTAAGAAATTCAATAATATTGTACAACACCATAGAATGATGGGAATTACCCCACTGCCTGCAAACTAATTCCGAGTGTCCATGATTGTGACAGAGAGTGCAGAAGCCCGGGGGATTCATATAACAGATCTTCTACCACAAAGAGTTGTCAGGACCCAAACAAAAGGATAAATGGAGGGGGGTAGCCTGATCCTTTTCACACATATTCATGAAAACACTGTGAATTCCATCTACAGGGTGGCTTCATCTGCACAGAGGAAGTAACCAAATTTATCGTCTATACTCTTGAGGATTGTAAGATTATGAAAGGGTAGGAAAATTCTTGCAAGAATAATAAAAAATTAAGAATAATCAAAAATTGTTTCCAGAGAAGAGTCCTTACCCCAATAGACATCCAAGGACCAATGAAGAAGCGAGAATATCTAAGAATCAGGGTAGGACCCTGGGAAGCAATTAAGCACACGGTGCACTAAATGGATTGAGGCTTTTAATAGCTTCTTTGATTTCACCTTCAGAATGGAATTGAGCATGAAGTTAATCATTATCAGTAACTACCCTCAGGATGTTTTTGAAAAGGGCAAAATCAACATCCTATCCATTGGGCCCTCCCCTCATCATCCGATGAGGACCTAACAGTAATTCAAAGAAATAAGACACCAAAAAAGGCCCTGTAGTGTTGTAATCACTCGTGTGAGATCCATCTTCAAGATGCATATTAAGTTTCCCATCAAATATAATTTATATTATGCATGAATACAAGTACACTGTGTTTCTACCTCCCTCCCTCATCCACATAAATCTGGATTTCTCTTTGGTCGCACTATCTTTGTAACACCCCAGATAAATAAAGAATATGACATTTTAATATTTATCCATATTTGTGAATAAAATATTGAAATGACTTTAAAGGGGACGCTATGCTCGATGGCGTACCCAATACGCAACAACGAGTTTCTTGGGAATCTTACGTTGCACTCTAATAATAAAATAATATTATTTTAAATTGTAGTTATCATGTAGCCGTTGTAATGGCGGGAATGGATAGAAATAACTAAAATATGATTATATATGTTTTTAAATGTTTTTACATTTATCCAATAAAGGATAGAGGCTTAAAATACGGGAAGAATTCAATTTTAGGCGTACATACCCTAGTTTTCACTAAAGGTTCACTTATCACCTTTTGATGTTGAACCATCATTAAATATAGTTTTGTTCACTCTTAAACATTCTTTTGGACCAAATAAAACTCTTATTAAGAATTGGGACATCAAAATTTATTTTGTGTAAATTTTTTGTATCTTTCTGATAAAGTTCATTTTTTTAAAATGAATAGTGTAAAATGTTGTATTTTAATTCAAAACCTCTTTTTAATCTAATTTATTTATATGGTTAGATTATCTTTTGAATTGGTTTTAAAGTGAAATTATAATATATTTTTACCATTAAATCCAATAGTGGTCGTTGGAATTAATTTCACTTTGAAATCAGACTTAAACTAGTGTCAATCTTTTGATACTTATTGTTTTATAAAAACACGCTATTTGCTCTGACAGCGGGAATTAATTATTAAATTAATTAATGTGACTTATATGTTTTTAATTTTGTAAAATGGACTTCATTTTTGAATTCGGAATATCAAATATAGCTTAGGGTGAATTTTTGGTAATTTTCTGAAAAACTTCAATTTTGATGAATAGTGAAACCACTAAGTGGTACTTATAAAAACTGATTTTTCCGTTTAAATGAATTTTTGTCATCTTTGTGTTTTGAATTTCGAAAATCCGACATACATGGTTGTCATTAAGAAGTAAAATGTGGTTCAATGGGATAAAAATAATTTTTTGGTGAATAGTAACTTATTAAGTTTTTAATCGCGATTAGAGGTAATTAGTGTAGTTTAAGGTAAAAATAATGTTTTAATAATATGAAATGAACTTGACACATGTCCTAACCTCATTGGATGTGTAATGGCCGACCAAGACAAGTCATGGGTCAACTTGGGGACCCCATGGAGCCACTTTGGTTGGGAAATGACATAAATAACTTTTTATTTAATGTTAAAGTAAAAATAACACAAACATGATATGTTTTACTAAAACTATTTTTAATTAGGGTTATACAAGTCAGCTTTTTGATTATAAATAGTCATTGGAAAGCTAAAAAGATTTCCTACATCATAGTAATTTTTTTATAATTTTTAGATATTAAATAAATTAAATTATTTATGACATCATAATGATGCAGTGATGACATCATTATTTAACGATTAAAATAAAATGGAATGATAATGTAAAATCTATGAACTACACATGTCCAAAACTTATTGTATGGGTGGATTTCGAACCCTTATAACCTTATCCACGAATTATATCAATGTGGGACCTTTTAAAACCGAAACACATTTTCAAATAAAGTAATATTTCTTACTTTCCAAAAGTGCCCCTCCTCTCTTCTTATAAAAGGCCCTCACCTCTACCTCTTTTCACACACTCCTCAAGCATTTGGCTCGGCCAACCCCTGCTCATTTACTCTCTCCACATCCCTCTCCTCATCCTAGAGGATTCCCTTTGGGCAGAATCCTTTCAAAGGAAGCCTTTAGGCTCAAATCAAAAGAAGTTACACTTTTAAAGGTAATTCATTCTCTCATGTTCATTTGTTTTATTTTGCTTCTCCAACCCCCTAAACTCTTTTTATTTACTTCTTTTGTAACAACACCAGTATCTTCAATATACTAGGATGTTGTTATAAGATTTATTCGAACTACACTCTCACACAACTACATCAAATGGTTAAAGAACATACGGTTTCCGTGGATGGCGAAATTCTGCCTCCCGAAACGATGATTGTTCAATACTCATTTAACACCTTCAAATGTGGCCATTATGATGTCACTATTTTTATATATGATATATAATATGTTTATGTTTTCCTTAGCTTCTGTTTTTTTTTTCATTTTGGGCATACCTTTATGGTTTCCATTATGGGTAAACGCGATATCTTCATTTAAGGAAGTGCGGACTACCGCCCCCTCAAAGTGATTTGATTCGTTAAATACCATATGTGGGACGTATAAAGGATGGAACTATGATATTATATATGATATTATACTGGAATTATAATATACCACCTCTTTTCACACACTCCTCAAGCCTTTGGCTTGGCCAACCCCTGCCCATTTACTCTCTCCACATCCCTCTCCTCATCCTAGAGGATTCCCTTTGGGCAGAATCCTTTCAAAGGAAGCCTTTAGGCTCAAATCAAAAGGAGTTACACTTTTAAAGGTAATTCATTCTCTCATGTTCATTTGTTTTATTTTACTTCTCCAACCCCCTAAAATCTTTTTATTTACTTCTTTTGTAACAACACCAGTATCTTCAATATACTAGGATGTTGTTATAAGATTTATTCGAGCTACACTCTCACACAACTACATCAAATGGTTAAAGAACATACGGTTTCCGTGGATGGCGAAATTCTGCCTCCCGAAACGATGATTGTTCAATACTCATTTAACACCTTCAAATGTGGCCATTATGATGTCACTATTTTTATATATGATATATAATATGTTTATGTTTTCCTTAAGCTTCTGTTTTTTTTTCATTTTGGGCATACCTTTATGGTTTCCATTATGGGTAAACGCGATATCTTCATTTAAGGAAGTGCGGACTACCGCCCCCTCAAAGTGATTTGATTCGTTAAATACCATATGTGGGACGTATAAAGGATGGAACTATGATATTATATATGATATTATACTGGAATTATAATATACCATTATATCATTATTATTCCATTCTATAAAATACGAAATAGAAATGAAAGTAGCGTTCATTCGTACGTACGGCTTACCGCCTCCATGAACGGTGCATTTCATTTCTTACCTCCAAATGATTATGTAACGTTATAAATGCATGCATGTACTGGATATATATGACATATATTATATCTACATCATGAATAAAATTCTGAATATAATAAAAATTTGGTCACATGAACAACATGTAATTGTAAGAAGTCCACTTTCGACTTAAGAACCAAATATCGGCAAAACAAATATTATTAACTTAAATGATTACATAATGTTTATGACATGGTAATAAGTGATATAAAAGGAATAATGAACTTGAAAAAAGTTCTTAATAAAGTAGAAATTAACTCAAGTTTATTATTCAGGAGATTAAAGAACGATCGAGTCATGTCGGACCCGAGGTAAGGGATCATACTCCTCTCTTTCTTTTTAAGTACACACTTTTATGTCATTCCTTTTAAAGCTAATCTTTCTTGTTATTGGGATGATCTTTTACATTACACTTACTGTAATTTTATGTTCATGTGATGAGAGACTCTATTCTCTCTCATCAATCCATTTTGGAAGTTTTGAGTGGCGCTGTTAGGCTGCCGAACTTTCGTAAGAGATCTAACCTCTCTTTCTTTTTAAGTACTCTCCTTTATGTCACTTCTTTTAAGCTCCTCTTTGTAATGTTGGAGGATGTTCTTTTATATTCCTCTTGCTGTAAATTTTATTGTAATGTGATGAGATACCCTATTTGATCTCATCAATCCATATTCGGAAGTTTTATGTGGCGCCGTTAGGCTGCCGAGTTTTCGTAAGGGATTTTTCATCTCACTTTTATTCCCGTGAGATTTATGCTACATTTGCCACAAATTCCATTGAGTGGTGTATGTACTGCCCATTATTCTACTCTTTGTGTAATATACTTTTGTTTATGAGTATTTACATCAATTATCTATTGTCCTTCTTTCATGGGGTGTATGTTTTGAAAGATACCCAAGTCGGTAAGGGAACCTTTCACCCTCTTTTATAAAAGACTTCTTTTGTTGGGTCTTTTAATTTACATATTGTTATGTTGGGATATGTTCTCATATATCCTTATTGATGTATATTTTATGTCCAAGTGATGAGATACACTTTTTATCTCTCATCAACTCATTTTGATGTGATGCCGTTAGGTTGTCAAGGGAACTTTTTAACCCAATTTCGATTTCTTTGGGTTCAACATGTAGTCATTGAATATGTCATCCATTGAATATGTGTGAATGACCTTTTATTGTTTTACACTTAATATCCATTTATATTGGGTGTATTTATATTTGTCACACATATTTTTGAGATTGATTTGTCCTTAATTTAAGGATACCTTCTTTATAGGGGATTTCATCACATTTGACATTTCTATTGAGGGTTCATTGTTGTTATGCACCAATTCACTCTTATATGGTGTATATACTGTCCATTGGAGTATTATATCATGAATCCATTTATTCTCATGATATTATAAAGTTCTGACTAAATGTTATTCCACAATTATTGTATTCAAGTGTCTCTAATTTTGGTAAAAACCTCTTTAACCAAAATATCGTTTTAAATGTTTTAATTATTTGTTCTTATTAATATCCATGTTTTCAAAATGGTTTTAAGGATTTATTTATATGGATATTAATGGTTTAAAATTTTAAGCTTCAAGGTGGTATGGGACACTTTGATTCAAAAATCTCTTTATTAAATGTTTTAAATGGTTTTGGAAACGGTTTCTTTTTGAATGAATTCATTATTTCAATATACTAAAATGTTATATTGTGATTGAAATATGAAAATGTTATGTTTCCTTTATGCATGTTTTATGTGATACATTTATGTTATGGTTCTTGGGCATTGTTATGAAAACGGGTGGTTCCGTGATAAACTAAGGGCGGGTGAGCCCGATATAGCTCTCCAATGCATTGGGTAACGCGAATGAGTGAAACGTTAAGGTTTCTCCGAAGAGATTTAGGGAATATACTGTGATGGGTATTCCAAACGTAACCAAGAGGGTTACTCCCTACGTAAGAATGTTATGAATGCCTCAAGTTACCTTTATGTCTTATGTTTTCTCTGATTTATTCATGGTTTGATGAGGTATGTTAAAGTGCCTTTGTTTTATGGGTAAAGTATGATTTCATTCTTATGTATATATGAACTCATATTTCCTTTCCATATTTTTATAACTCTTATTGAGCTTTTTATGCTCATCCCAAGTTTTTGAAATGTTTTTCACAGGTCAAGGGAAAGGTACATGATGTGATGATAGTGTCAAGGATGTGTCAAGAAAGAATCCGTGTTATATTTTAAATATGTTTCCGTTGATGGGAAGAATGAATACTGTCTTTCATGTAACCACTTTGTTTAAATGTGGAATGTAATGCAAGTTTCATGATCTAATTCTCTAAAACTCTAAACCTGAAAAGATCCTCAATGTGTAATCTTGTAATAACTCAAGATTAAGTAAGGTTTAAGGCTAGGGCCTTATAATCTTCTTCCAGCAATTCAATCCTCTAATCGGCATCGCTTGAGAGAAGGAGAAGAAAAGTTTCATCATCCCATTGGTCCTGTAATCTATTATCCAGCTGATCGATTTTTTCTTGAAGGAAATCTAAGATGATGTTGTGGCTCGACTAATTGTACTTCCATATTACAATGCCCCTACATGGAAGCCTTCCCAGACTCCCAGACCATCTCCTTGATGTCATTCACTTCCATCCACTGATTGGAGTAAAAGAAGATTCTATTAGAATTGGGCATGAGAATAAGAAACAAATCATAACAAAAGCTACAAAAGGGGATCCAAACCTTCAAATGGTTATTGACATTAGGGATTATTAGTCCATTGATGATATCAATTGTAAAACTAACTTGGTTGGGGCACCTGCATTGAGAAATTCAGTTTAAGAAATTATAAAAAAATATCACTTTCTAGATAATAATGCTACTGATAATTGGTATCATCCAATAAATTTCCTTTTCAGGGTTAAAATAGGTATTAAAGCTATAAAAAATGTTAAGAGTGACAAAAAGGACCAATAAATTAACTAAAATAATTCACCACCATTGTTATCATAAATGTTTCTTGAGAATATACTGCTTCGGTATCTTATTCGTTAAAAAACATTGTGTGAAGAAAAAGAGAAGTCCACATCATGTCTCAAATCAAGGTGTACAATGCAATGACTACATCAAAAAATCAATATTCATTAGAAACTAACCTAAAGGGAAGATTTAATGGAAAAGTGTGTGCTAAATAAATTTCACCATAATTCAATTCATACCTAGATGGAAGAGCTCCAGATATGTTTGTTGTATTAGAAGAAAGTGTTGCTAGGGAAATTCTTGATCCTAGCACCATACATTTTCTTCTATAATAAAGTGAAAAGATATGCTAACACCCATTCCAATTCATTAGAACTATTATTTCCATCCCAAATTGATTAAAAAATCAATTCCCCCTTTGGTCACATCTCGGAAATCCAATGATCTGAGGTGTCATTTTTCATGTTCACTACACATTCAACAATAGAATAAACTCAGTTTTTTCATGATTGGGAGAAATTACATATGAATTAATAGATAAAACTTTTGAACATTTAGTCCTAGTGAAGCACTCCAAAATCATACTAAAAATTAAAAATATAAAGATCTCTGATTATAATTAAAAACAACAACGAAGGAATGTAAGGTCTCGGATGAACTCTATAATATAAGTCAACATTCATTTCAATCAGTTGATAGACTAAAAAAATAACGAGTTAAGAAAACATTTTGGAGAAAATGAAACATAAACACAAAACTAATAAAATAATATATTCAGTAAAAAGTTTTTTCCTGGAGAGAATCTTCTGTAATGATTACTTGAAAGAAACATTAACAGCTCATTTATAAGACAATATGTAAAGAATATGGTGCAATTACATATAAAAAAAATTGAAATTCATAAGCATAGAGAATCAAATCAGTTGTTATCTGTGATCATACAATATGCACAGTACAATGTCACTTAAAATGTATCAAATTTGAGTAAAAGAAAACATGGAAATGAAAACACAGGGAAACAAAAATATGAAATTCAAAGAATTTATTAAATGACGTGACATTGGCAGGGGTAAATATGGATCTTGTTTAGAGTTCTTGGATCATCAACGACTTTAATGGTGTGGGTGTCAGTACATACCTTGATGGAAATTATTATAAAGTCCAGAAGAACAAAAGAACCAGATATTTGACTCAAATCAGAAAAATAAGATTCAAAATTAATAAAAAAACAATAGATTAGATTTATAAAAAGATTATAATTACTTAAGAATATTACCTTTCAAGTTTCCTTCGCCTGGAATAAAAACCTTTTCATTTAGCGCCACCATAGCTCCAAGATGGCCAAACACCAAGTAGCCATGAAATCAGTGTCTATCCTCACATTTGACGAAAAAACAGTAATGAATGAAATGAAAATGCAATAACTCAATCTACAGCATGTCCAACCATCTTTATTGTAAATCATATTTTCATAGAAGACCCAAAAAATAAACAACAGTTGGGTATGGAAGGGGATGAATTTTTATAACACTTATAGAATGCTAAAAAATGTTGCATTAGGGACTGTTAAGTCAACGCCAACATCAAGATAATGGATTCAGCTTTCTCCATGCAGATCCATTTGAATGTCTTACTGATAGCCTCCAAATGAGCTTATTAAATGACATGACATTGGCAGGGATGACTATGGATCTTGTTTAGGGTCCATGGATCATCAACGACTTTAATGGTGTGGGTGTCAGTGTGTACCTTGATGGAAGTTATTATAAAGTCGGGAAGAACAAAAGAACCAGATATTTGACTCAAATCAGGAAAATAAGATTCAAAATTAATAAAAAACAATAGATTAGATTTATAAACCTTTCAAGTTTCCTTAGCCTGGAATAAAAACCTTTTCATTTAACGCCACCATAGCTCCAAGATGTCCCAACACCAAGTAGCCATGAAATCAGTGTCTCTACCCTCACATTTGGCCAAAAAACAGTAATGAGTGAAATGAAAATGCAATAACTCAATCTACAGCATGTCCAACCATCCTTGCTGTAAATCATATTTTCATAGGAGACCCAAAAAATAAACAACAGTTGGGTATGGGAGGGGTGTGAATTGATATAACACTTACAGAATGCTAAAAAATGTTGCATTAGGGACTGCTAAGTCAACGCCAACATCAAGAAAATGGATTCTACTTTCTCCATGCAGATCCATTTCAATGTCTTCGAATGAGCTTATTAAATGACATGACATTGGCAGGGGTGACTATGGATCTTGTTTAGGGTTCTTGGATCATCAACGACTTTAATGGTGTGGGTGTCAGTATGTACCTTGATGGAAATTATTATAAAGTCCAGAAGAACAAAAGAACGAGATATTTGACTCAAATCAGGAAAATAAGATTCATAATTAATAAAAAACAATAGATTAGATTTATAAAAAGATTATAATTCCTCAAGAATATTACCTTTCAAGTTTCCTTCGCCTGGAATAAAAATCTTTTCATTTAGCGCCACCATAGCTCCAAGATGGCCTAACACCAAGTAGCCATGAAATCAGTGTCTCTACCCTCACATTTGACCAAAAAATAGTAATGAGTGAAATGAAAATGCAATAACTCAATCTACATCATGTCCAACCATCCTTATTGTAAATCATATTTTTCATAGAAGACCCAAAAAATAAACAACGGTTGGGTATGGGAGGGGTGAATTGATATAACACTTACAGAATGCTAAAAAATGTTGCATTAGGGACCGTTAAGTCAACACCAACATCAAGAAAATGGATTTTGCTTTCTCCACAACCACTTACAGAGAGTGGACAATTGATGCCAAATCCAAAGGAAAGATTTTCTATCATGAGGTGCATGTGTACATATACAAAGATACATATTAGGCTGGAAAAGATAGACAATACATATAAACACATTAAGTCACGAGAGAAAATCTTAAAGGTCGCATGTACCAATAAGACCTATCTCGACTCATCCCAAATCAGTTTCATTGCATGAAGAAAGAATAAGTCTTGCATGACATGAAAGTTTTTTGAAAATCATTTCCCTTGTGCATCCTTTTGCACAGATAGAGTAATCAAATGAGAAAATCTAGTAGAAACCTTCATGAAACACATCATACAAAATTAGTTTTCATTGAAACATAGAAAACACATTATAATTAAAGACTGGTTATGAGGTGAGCACCAGTGATAAAAAATACCTAAAAATACAGTAAACTATATTTTATAAAATGAAAATTTAAAAAAATGGCAAGAATAAAAAACATGACCAGGAATATTAAAAATCTAGTGACATTATCTTTAACAACTTCATGCTTTAAATGTCTTTGTGACATTATCCTATGATCTCCTGAACCATTAAAGAAAAAAATGAGAATTCAAAGATTCAGCTGCATGAAACAATGGGATAAAATGGATGATGAGAAATGTAAAAATATGCATTGCCAGTAATCACAAATTTGAACATAAAGAAAATTAATATGAAGAAATACATTAAGGACACACCCATTGAGATGGTGCATCGGGAATTTCAGAGAAGCATCTAATCCCTTTAGAGGGACACATATTCTAGTTCACAGTGATAGACATGACACCAATAAAGTAGCTCATGGAACCAACAACCAGAGATCAATGATGCAACAACTAATGAGGATTCATGAAAATGATTTCTTTCAAAAAAAAATCCAGATATGATTCAGTTGAGCAAGAGTGACAAGAGGGGATTAATTGAAAATTTAACATGAATTCAATTCCAATCGAGACTCCAATGTTTCCATAAGGTTATGGATTCACATATCTGGAAGCTTAGGTATTCCAATCCAAATTTCCATGCGAGAAACCCTAGACAGATCGACAAAGGGATGTTAGGGTTTAGGGACATCGGAAAAGCATGTAAAATGAAACATTTGAACCTTTGACGGTATGGAATAGTGGGTATACTGAGACTGTTGATGGCTTGTTCATGGTGTTTCCGTAAACAATAACTGAATCTTCCGGGGAGAATAATTGTCTGTCAATGCGCGCAATGCAAAATCCAAGTAATGGGAAGAAATTAATGCGAGAGAGGAGAAAATAGAGGAGAATAACGAAGAATTATCATAGAACGAAAAAGTGAGATTTATACATACCGAAGCTAATATGGAAATGTATATTGTAGCAATTCTGAATGGAGGACAAATCCATGTTGGGGTTTGGTGATCTGAATGCTGCTATGCACAAGGAGGAATTGACGAGATGACTTGTGATGATTAAGGGGGGATTTTAGGAAACTCAATCGTGTTCGGTGTGGTAGGAGTCGGGAATGCATCGAAGAGGAGGAGAGGGTGTTTCGAAGGAGATGGGGAGGTGGAGAGGCAAAGGATGGAGAAAATGGAGGTAGACGGGAAGAATGGAGGCATTTGACGCAGAGGAAGCACGAGATTCAGGATTATAAGAGGCGATTGAATGGGAAAATGAATGTATCGGGAGAGGGGAGAAGGAGAATAGGAATTGGAGGTATCAGAAATTGCGAAGAGTAGCACGTAAGGTAAAGCATTGTGGTGATGACATGTGGAGGAATGGGGATGCTCTCTAGTATAGATAATGGATATTACATATTGCAATGTATGTAGTGTACGCATTTCTGTTGTGTATATATAGGCTACATTGTTTTTTTATATACTATGTGCATATTTCATTTTATGAATATTACATATTTCATATCACAATGCATGAATATTTCAATGTAATATTGAAGAGTAAAATATATTCTAGTGTAGTCAATATCACATGTGGGTAGTGTATGTATTTACAGTGCCTGAGCACGAAACATATTGCAGAGTATACATACACATTGCATAGTGGAAATGAAAATGAGTAATTGGAAACCAAAAAAATGAAGAAAGTTGTTGATGATAATCATCATAACTGTTCCAGTTGATAATAAAGTACCTTAAGTTTAACTTCTTGGTTGTTATTCCTTCAAGATATATCGTTGGAATGCTCCTAGGAAAATTTCAGGTGGTAAATAGTTAGTGAAATGTTTGTTCTTTATAAACAGATTACATACAGTCAATGGAGACATCACATTTCATACAATGTATTGTATATACAAAACTGATTACAAAATTATTCATAAATAAACAATAGTATGTGTCTCTGTTCAAACTAACTCTCATTACAAATTATGCAGAGAACATAGCAAAACATGCTTCATTTCACACCAAAAAATATGATTCGAAGATTGATGATTAATTGTTTGATAGAAGAACATAATTAATTTGACCAGAGCACACTTGAAGCATTAAGAAGACATATTTTGGACCCGAAAACATACTTAATAAATACAAAGTGGAAATAAAAAATTTAAAATGATCAAATGAGCACAATTGTGGATAGAAAGAGAAGATTTCAAGACACTTTTGGCTCATCTGGAAACTTCCATTGAAGACTCTTGATGAACTCTATCCACGAACAGTGATTGGAACACAAACCAGAGATAAAACATAGGCAGTGGTGCTGAGAAAGTATAAATCAATATCTAACTATTCCATAGATTGATGTGATTGGGTTCTGAGTTAGAGAGGCTGTATTTTGGGTGAGATGGTGCATCGGGGATTTCAGAGAAGCATCAAATCCCTTTAGAGGACACACCGGAAAAGTACGAAAAATGAAACATTTGAAACTTTGACGCTTCGAAACAGTCGGTATACTGAGACTGTTGAGGGTTTGTTCATGGTGATTCCTTAGGCAAGAACTGAATCTTCCCGAGAGAAAAACTGTACGTGAAGAAGCGCGGTGCCGATTCCAGGTAATGGGAGGAAATTAATGCGAGAGGATAAAACAGAGAAAAATAACAAAGAAGTGTCATAGAACTAAAAAAGCATGATTTATACATACCGAAGCTAATATGAAAATGTAGGACGAATCCGTGTTAGGGTTTGGCTATGCGGACACTACTATGCGCAAGGAGGAATCGACGGGATGACTTGCGACGATAGAGGGGGGATTTATAGAAAACTCAATCGTGTTCGACGTGGGAGGAGGAGTCGGGGAGCATCGGATAGGAGGAGAGGGTGTTTCGGAGGAGGGGTTGTTTCGGAGGAGGGGATGGGGAGGCGGACGGGAAGGATGGAGGGATTTGATGCAGAGGAAGGGCTGGATTCGGGATTGTAGGAGGCGATCGATTTAAACGTTTTTTATTAAAAAATAAACGCGTTGGACGGATTTGGACAATTTTGAAAGAATAAATTTATTTTACTCTAACAAACAAGATCTATTATCGGAACCATATCTTCAATTTGAATTCAGAAACATTTTTGAAATTAGAATCAGAATTTCCCTCCTCCCTCCCATCCACCCTTCCCCAGAACGCCCTCTGCAACCGCACCCAGAGCCGCATCCGCTGCCTCGCTCGCCACCTCCACCGCTGTTCTTCGACCGGCGTGAATCCCCATGGAGGCGCTGCCCCTGCTTCCCAACTCCCCGCGTCAGGTCCCAGCCTCCCGGCCCCCCAGACGGTGGCGGCGGAACCCATCGAAGGCCCTGAAACCGGGGAAGAGCGTGACCATCCCGCCGCCGTTCCCCTGGGCGGCGCCGCGCCGGGCTACGGTGCACAACCTGGAGTACCTGCTGTCGCAACGGATCACGGTGATTTCCGGGGAGTTGCAGTGCCGGCGTTGCGAGCGGAAGTACGAGGTGGAGTACGGGCTGGAGGCGGCGTTCGCGGAGGTGGGGTCGTTCATCCTGAGCCGGCGGGGGTCGATGCACGAGCGGGCCCCGGCGGAGTGGATGAGTCCCGACTTCCCACCCTGCCGGTTCTGCAAGGAGGAGAAGTGCGCCCGGCCGGTGATGGCGGCGAAGAAGAAGCGCATAAACTGGCTGTTCCTGCTGCTGGGGCAGATGCTGGGGTGCTGCACGCTGGAGCAGCTCAAGTACTTCTGCAAACACACCGGCAACCACCGCACCGGCGCCAAGGACAGGGTCCTCTATCTCACCTATCTCGCCCTCTGCCACCAACTCGACCCCGACGGACCCTTCCGCCGCCTCTGAACAACCCCACACCTTCCTTCCATCTCTTAGGGTTCATCAAATCCATACCACATCCAATGCTCCCTCAAGACTGCGTGCGTTGATATGTTGGTTTTCGAATATTATATCCATAAGCATCTACCTTTTCGTTTAATATATAGTTTTAATAGTTTTTAGTAATTTCATTCTTTATTTTATTCAAACTTATTAGAAGTATTCCCTGGTACCCAACCCGTGCAATGCACGATAACACACATAATTTAGAGTTATTAAAACCATTAACCGCATAACCACACATCGAGTGGTCAACAATTATTATACTATATATTTTTTGAACAAACAATTTAGAATTCAATGGGATATGAAAATGTTAAAACATGTGTACATAAACTTGTAGTTTTGAAAACTGCATTGGTTTTCATGATATCATTTTTGAAAACTATATGTTTATAACATAAAATAAATCTGTGATTGAAACTGGAATTTCAGTTTTGGAAAATAGTGAAGAACTTCGAGTAGTGACTTGAGAACCATGAAGTGATGTACAAGAGGTCTTCACCTGAACACCAGTTGTGAACATATGCAACAACTTTTATAGATCGACACGTAAAGGAGGTCCACACCTCAAAGTAATAAAAATCACATGTTTATAACCAAAACATGGAATGATATGCATTCCTCATCTATTATAGTTTGAAGACTAATCTAAAAGATGTTTGAACAAAGAGAATTACGCCCAGACAAGTTTGTGTTGATATACGTTCCTCGTCTATCAAGGAATAATTAACTAATGTTTAAGTAATGATTATGTAGCAGCTAACAAATGATTAACTAATGACTAACTTAGGATTAAATAATGATTAGATAATGATTAACTTGGGATTAAGGGTCATAGGATTAACTTATGATCAAATAACGATTAACTAATAATTAATTATAAATTTACTATTAAGTAGCTAATAAATTAACTACTTAATAACTATTGATTAATGAATGATTAATGAATGGTTAACGAATGATTAACGAATGATTAACGAGTGATTAATGGATAATTAAGGAATAATTAACCAATGATTCATTAATGCTTAAGTAATGATTAATCAATGGTTAACTAATGATTTACTAAAGGCTAACTTTTGATTAAATAATGAATATGTAATGATTAACTTAGGATTAACATGAGATTATCATACAATCAAATAATGATTAACTAATGATTAACTAATGATGAAACAATGATTAACTAATAATTAACTATAATTAACTATTAAGTGGCTAATTAATTAACTACTTAATAATGAATGATTAACAAATTATTAACAAATTATTAAAGAGTGATTAATGAATGATTGCAGAATGATTAACTAATGATTAACTAAGGCTTAATAGATGACTAAGTAGTGGTTAACTAATGATTAACTAAGGATTAAATTAGGATCAAATAATGATTAGATAATTATTAACTTGAGACTAACATAGGATTAACTTAGGATCAAACAATGATTTACTAATGGTGAACTAATGATTAACTAATAATTAACCATTAATTAACTATTAAGTAACTAATAAATTAACTACTTAATAATTATTAATTAATTAATGATTAATGAATGGTTAACAAGTGATTAACTAATGATTGTGTAGTTATCTGGGTAATGAAATCCATGTCTTAATACTACAAGTGGATGCAAACTCTAGCACAGTTGTATCTAGGGGTAATAATCTCAAAAGGTGTGGATTGAATATTAACTCAATCGTCACCAGGTGCACGATAAAGAGGCCTAACTGCACACGTGGTTTGACACTCTCAGGTGGTTCTATTTTAGATGATTCACATATTATTTAATTAATATATTTAGATACCTTTATAAATATTAAAAATTGAACTATGAAATATTAGTGACATCATTCATGATATAAGAAAAAAATCTAAAATTTCAATAATGTAAAATTTGTGCGGTTATCTGTAAAGACCCAAAAATTTCATGTATTTTTTTTAAATTATTTGGGATTATTATGAGTCTGCGAAAATTGACGGTACGTGATTCCGAGGCCCGCTGTGCCTAAAATAAAATTTTGAACCTTTTTAAGGTACGTTCAATAAACGCACTGGCGACATTTTATGTCTTTTGAACCGGTGCTTGGATTAAAAATTTGAAGGCATCATTGAATCCGTAGTGTCATGATTCTCTTAAGGGGGGCTTAACCTCGACCGCAGTTGGTCGAGTGAAAAAGTTAGTTTTTTCGACTTTTTAAAGAAATAATAAAATAACGTAGGAATTGTTATTTTATTTTTCTTTTTTTTCCTACCACCTGTTGAGTGGTGGTGGCAGGGACCACAAAGGTGGTCATACTTTTAAATATGGGATATTAAATTTCCAGTTACACTTTGGTTGCATAACCACCCCTCGTATAATTAATGTGGCACATTAATTACGTCAAATTAATGAATCTCATTAATTCCTCGGTGTGTTACTCACCCTTTCTCCCCCATATTAAAGTAAGGATCGAGGTGGAGTTTTGACACGGCTTCACCAAGCAAGGAACCTCTGGCGAAGTGACGTGACGTCTTCCACTGACGAGGAACGGAAGCTTCGACATCATTAGGGGAAATCGACGATGAACGCCGGTGGCTTCCACATACAAGGATTGTTCATCCACCGTCGCGACGTCCCCAACGGTTCACGAGGTAGGGGGTTTATTTTATTATAGTTATCTATGATGAATTATTTCTTTTTGCTTGTTATCATGTTAACGCGGAGTGCGCGAGCCAAACGAACAAGGCCCATACCCTCCACCGCTTCGTTCTTGTTGCGTTTTTCGGGGGACAATTCTTCAACTCATGAGAATCTAGAATATGGGAGCCGCGCAACGACGACGACATCCTGGGAAGCTCGTAGGCACGAGCGGAAGTGAAAATGGAGCTCTGGAGCGTCGCCGGAGCCCCGCGGATGAAGTGTCCGCACGACACCAGTGTGGCGGCTCTGGCAAACAACATCGGCAGACGAGAGCGGTGGCCGACAACCGCTGGAAGACGAGAGCGGCGGCCAACAACCGCCTGCCGCGGTGGAAGAGCGGTGTCGCGGCGGTCTGACGGGCGACCGACAGTGGCCGACCGCGGAGGTGGAGGCGGCGCACCATCGCGTGCCACACTGAAGGAAGACGTGGCAAAGCTGGAAAGGGATCTACTCCCTGCGGGTCCCATGGGTGATGAGGCGGCGCCATGTGACACTGCCAATTAATGGAGTCGAACGGCTCCTTTGAGCCGTTCGGGAGCAGAGGACCGCGCGACCACGCGTGGCTCACACCAGCCGGCGGGCCGAGCCTACCGCGGGCCAACCCCAACTAGGTTGTCCCAGGCCGGTTCGGTCCGGGCCGAGTCGGGCCGGACCCGGACCCCTCTCGGGCCCAGAAACGCTTAAAAGGCCATATCTTACGAACCAGACGTCCGTTTGAGGAACCGTTTTCGGAGTTGGGATCCTTGGAGAGAGACGAACCTTTTTATATACTTCAGTTGAGTTTTGGAGAAAGTTGGAGTACGGCCGGCTTGGATCGTACCTGAATCCAACCGGGCCCTCGGCACTGAAATGCCTATAACTTACAGACCGGGCGTCCGATTGACGCGCCGTCTGGTGTATTGGAACCCTTATGATGTAACAAATCATCAGGTTACTTCTTCATGGGACTTCATGCCAGTTGAAATATGACCGATGAATTGAGAGCGGTTCTCCCAGAATCAAGCGTACTATGAGCGAGAATCCAGTGGTTGGAAGTGAGGTGGAGGTTGAAGACATATCATACAAAGGTTAGTACCGAGCGATCTTGTGTGGGTCAACACCGAGCAATCCTGTGTGGATCAGCACTGAGCAATCATGTGTGGATCAGTAGTACGCGACCCGATGAGGACCAACCTTAGAGCGACACGTCATGGATTAACGACATACCGATCTTGTGTGGGTCAGATCATGTGTAGGTCAGTGCTCAACAATCCTGTGTGGGTCAGCACATGCCGATCCTGTGTGGGTCAGATCCTGTGTGGGTCTTGCAAGGATTAGTACCTATAGACTATGGGCGGGTCAGATCCTATGTGGGTCTTGCGGGGGTTAGTACCTACCGATCCTGTGTGGGTCAGATTCCATATGGTCAGCAGTAGTGCCTCTCAAAAGAATAAGATGATCTAGCTTCTCGACTAATCATTTGTACCTATGTGCTTTACTTATACCTAGTTTGAGGTGTGTCTATTTCTTTGTGCTTTGTGATTGAGATCATGCTTTTTGGTTTTCCTTTGTGAAATTCTGAGAGACCTTTGGGGGTCTCGGGGTCCCTATTGGGTATTGTTATACTCATCTCTGCATGGGCTTCGCCCGCACCTTGTTGTGTCTTGTACAGACGACGAGCAGCATGACTGAGACTTGAGGGAGCCAGGACCAGGCGGTACACGTAGGAGATTGGCTGACGTGGAGAGCAGTGGAGAGGATCTGTACATACCCTTCAGGTAGGATCCTCAGTGGACGATTCCAGGAGTTGTTTTCTGTTTTTCAGTTATAGTTTTATCTTTCAGTTGGGCTTGTATTCCGACCCCTTTACTTTCAGTACACACCTTTACTACTGCAGTTTTACTTCCTGGTTGCATCTTGTTGTGTTCTTGGATTGTGTGTTTGTATAGGTTTACAAGAAATGTCTTCCCGTTTTAGGGATATGCCTTTTCGGTGCTAGTCGCCAACCCCTGACCTATAGAAGGCGGGCTTGGGGTAGTCATGGCACAGGCCTCGGGGGACGGGTCGTGACAAAGTGGTATTAGAGGTAGCCGGTTTTACCGAAGAAATAGGACTCTAATATTTTTAATGGAGCAATAGTGTTAAGTGTTTTGAGTGTGGTTTTCAATTCGGGGAGTCCAGTGTTGGTGTGGCGGCCGACGTATCCATACACTAAGACCCCCGAATTCTGATTTCTGACTTGGTGTACGAAAACACTGATTGTGTGTGTTTTGGAAATGTTTTACTTTTGATATCTTTTTAGTCAGCTCACCAGGTATAACTTATTGACCATGTCACACCTGTTTCTTTCAGGATGTCTCCACGTAGACAGCCAACCAGGATTCCTGAGAGAGTACACGATGACGGCCCACCGAGCGATGAGGCTTCGGTGCAGGGCCCTCTTACTGTGGTAGCACCTTCGGGTGGTGCACCAGCAGCACCACTACCCGTTGGGCAACAAATGCCACCAGCCCCACTACCAGACCATGCACATCGACTGAGCATGTTTCATGAGTTCCAAAGACAGAGGCCTCTGAGGTTTTGAGGTGAGACAGATTCCTAGGCAGCTGAGGACTAGCTAGAGGTTGTGGCTAGAGTTTTTCTCTTGGTTGATACACCAACAGAGTAGATGGTTATCCTAGCTACTAGTCTTTTCCAGGGAACAACAGGGAGATGGTGGAGCTAACGCTCCAAACACATGATGAGGCGACCCTCACCTAGACGGAATTTGAGAGCCTCTTCAGGGCGGAGTTCGTTCCAGTGACACTACACTCTGTGTGTATTCAGGAGCTTCTATACTTATAGTAGGGTAGCCTGACAGTAGCCCAATACTCAGTGAGATTCACTAACCTCTTGCGCTACTCCACCGACATGGTACATGACCCATTCTTCAGGGCCCAGACCTTTGAGTAGGGTCTCTAGTGGGAGATCAGAGCGTCAATGATATCACTGAATATCCTGACGTAGACTGGAGTTCTCGAGGGAGCATTGATGGTGGAGAGATTCATAGGTGAGCAGGCACCGATGGTGAGAGCCACCACCAGACGACAGGTATCCGAGTCATCTGCAGGAGGTAGTAGACAGATGACGCAGAGGTCCAAGAGGGCTAGACCCACTGGTGGATGACCCCAGGACATAAGGTCGGAGGTTCAGACTTGCGAGGCAGAGAAGGTCAGCTGGGAGGGAGACTGTAATTCACGTACAGCGGGTAGGGCCACATGGCTCGCGACTGCCTGACCCGCCATACCGATGACCAACAGACAGTCGAGGGACCGCCGAGGAAGAGGCAGAGATTCGAGTGAGGAGGTTCGCAGGGCGGCGAATGAGGCAGAGGAGTAGGTCGTGCAACAAGTGGTGGGCAACAATTTGAGGTTCTACCGCCACCACCACCAAGAGGTCCACCCCGACCATAGGGAGTAGGTGGATAGGGGCGAGCACAGCTTTAGGAAACTGAGGCCTACAACCACGGTATTCCAGAGATGATTGGAGGTACGATCTGTGTCTATTCCACCCTAGATGCAATACTTATAGACACAGGTTCCAGTCACTCCTTCATTTCCACGACACTCATTTGAATCTCAGAGATTCCGATGGAGCTGTTGGCTCAATCCTTGTGATTAGAGACTCCTACAGAAGAATATTCAATGATTACACACTGGTGAATGCAGTGTGAGCTCACTCTAGGAGGCAAGAGCTTCGACTGGGATCTCCTAGTAGCAGCGTTGAGGCCTTATGATGTCATCTTGGGTATGGAATGGCTATCCAAAGTCCATGCTCAGATCGACTATTTTAGGCGCAAAGTGTGGTGTGTCCGTAAGGATAGGATCATGTTTTCCTTCACCAGCGAGAAGGAAACCTTTACAGCATAGGATATGCCTTCTCGGAGGAGGGTGCAGCCGATCACTCACCATTTGGCTAGCCTCACCCTCAGAGCAATTGGTGTGAGGAGTTCGAGTTATCCTGTAGTGATGGATCAGTATGCCGATGTCTTTTTTGATGATGTTCTGGGACTACCTCCATGCAGAGAGGTAGAATTTTACATTGAACTGTACCCTAGGACGACACCGATATCTATACCAGCATATCAGATGGCTCTTGTAGATCTTCGGGAGTTGCGGGTACAACTGGAGGACTTGCAGAGAAAGAGGTTCATAAGGCCCAGTGTTTCTCCATGGGAATCCCTAATCTTGTTCGCTAAGAAGGAGGATGGGAGCTTGAGGCTTTGTGTGGACTATCGATGCCTGGACCAGGAGACTATGAAGAACAAGTATCCACTCTCTAGGATCGATGATCTCTTTGACCAGCTGAAGGGAGATCGATGGTTTTCAAAGATAGACCTCAGATCAGGCTATCATCAGCTCAGAGTACGGGATGAGGACGTACCGAAGACAACCTTTAGATGTCAGTATGGACATTATAAGTTCTTGGTGATGCCTTTCGGTGCGACCAATGCTTAGACAATGTTCATGGGGCTCATGAACAAGATCTTTTAGTCATAGATCGATTACTTTGTGGTGGTCTTCATCGACGACATCTTGATATACTCAGCGTGGGATGAGGAGCCCACCATGCACCTACATATAGTTCTGGATACACTCTGAGAACACTAGCTTTATGGAAATATCTTGAAGTGCCAGTTATGGATACGGGAAGTCCACTTCCTGGGGAACATTATCTCAGAGGCTGGAGTTGTTGTGGATCCAAAAAAGATAGAGGTAGTGCTTGCTTGGGATCCACCCAAGAGTGTGACTGAGGTGCATAGTTTTCTGGGATTGGATGGGTACTACTGGAGATTTGTACCTGAATTCTCTAGGGTAGTGGCTCCCTTTTCATATTTGACAAAGAAGGGACAACCTTTCCTGTGGATGGAGAAGTGTCAGAAGAGTTTTCAGGATCTAAGGCAGAGATTGACGAGTTCCCCCATCTTGAGGCTACCGGAAGAGGGTGTTGGGTATATAGTCTACTACGACGCATCAGGGATCAGACTAGGTTATGTTCTGATGTGGGAGCAAGCGATGATCGCCTATGGCTCACGGTAGCTGAGACAGCACGAGAAGAACTATGATACCCATGACCTGGAGTTATCAGTAGTGGTCTTTGCATTGAAGATGTGGAGACACTACTTGATGGGTGAACGTTTCACTGTCTACTCTGATCACAAGAGTCTTAGGTATATATTCTCATAGAAGGACCTGAACCTGAGGTAGCGACGATGGATAGATTTCCTCCAGGACTATGACTTTGAGATAGTCTATACTCCTGGGAAGGGAACGTAGTAACAGACACACTCAGCAGGAGGTCTGGACTACAACTGCTGAGTTAGGCGACAGAGCAGCTAGCCGCGTTGTAGATATCCTTCATAGATAGAGATAGAACATCTTACCTTTATTCTATGACTGGCACTCCCTCACTTCTTTAGTGAGTTCAGGAGGCACCGATTGGGGACGTTGACTGCGAGTCCTGACGTGCTCAGATATCCTTAGGATAGACTCCTGATGGATTTTTGAAGGTGGGGAGCACGTCATCCTCTTCAGAGGACACACTATGGTACCAGTGAAGCTTTGAGATAAGGTGTTGAGGGAGTTCCACACATCCCCTTTAGCGACACATCCTGGAGTGGCGAAGATGTACCAGGACCTTCGGCATCAGTACTGGTGGCCAGGGATGAAGAAAGCAGTGTCAGAGTTTGTATCCTGATGTCTCACTTGTTGGAAATTGAAGGTCAAGAATTAGGTACCAAAAAGCTTAGCATAGTCACTTGAGGTACCGAAGTAGAAGTGGGATGGTATCTCTATGGACTTTGTGGCAGGGATACCACAAATTTCCAGGGGCCATTATTCCATCCGGGTGATCGTTGACTGACTCACCAGGTCGGCCCACTTCCTACCCATCCAAGAGTAGGGATCAGTAGAAGGCTTGGGATGACTCTACATGCAGGAGATAATGAGACTTCACAGAGTGCTGTCGATGATCGTATCATATTGCAACACACGTTTTACATCCCACTTGTGGAAGGGATTTCAGGAGGTATTCAGAACTCAGCTACGCTCGAGCACCACCTTTCACCCTTAGACAGATGGTCAGATAGAGCGAACCATACAGACACTCAAGGACATGATTCATGCTTATGTCCTCAATTTTGGCCACAGTTGGGAGGACCACATACCCCTAGAAAAGTTTGCATACAATAATAGTTATCAGTCCACCATCGTCATGGCACCATTTTAGGATTTGTATGGGCGACCATGCAGATCACCTCTTTACTGGACAGACCCAGGGGAGTCAGCACTTATGGGTCCAAAGTTGGTACAGGCTACCACAAAGAAGGTGCAGATCATGAAGGAGTGGATGAAGACTATATAGAGCCGGCATAAGTCTTCTGTCGACAGGAGAATTAGATCCTTGGAGTTTGAGGAGGGGGACCATGTCTTCCTACGGGTCTCACCCTGACCAGGATTACGAAGGTTTGGTTGGGGTGGCAAACTTTCTCCGAGGTTCATCAGACCCTTTCAGATCCTCAACAAGGTAGGCAAGGTGGTGTACCATCTATCTCTTCCCCCACAGATGCAATGGGTGCATAATGTATTCCACGTGTCACAGTTGAGGAGATACATGCATGAACCATCACACGTTATCGACTGGGGCGAGTTGGACATCAATGATGAGGCAACATTTACGGAGTTCCCAATGGAGATAGAGGAGCGACAGTAGTGGTTCCTTCATGTGCGATCGATTCCTCTAGTGTGAGTTCATTGGAAACATGGAAATCTCCAAGAGAGCACATGAGAGTGGGAGGCTCAGATATGTGCTCAGTACCCCCATTTGTTCTCCTAGTTTTGTTGTAACTTTCGGGGACGAAAATCCCCAAGGTGGGGAGAATGTAAAGATCCAAAAATTCCATGTATTGTTTTTAAATTATTTGGGATTATTATGAGTTTGCGAAAATTGACAGCGTGTGATTCTGAGGCCCAGTGTGCCCAAAATGGAATTTTGAACTTTTTATGGTGTGCGTGGGAGGCGTTTTCTATCTTTTGATCCAGTTCTCAGATTAAAAATCAGAGGGTATCATTGAATCTGCAGTGCTGAGATTCACTTAAGGGAGGCTTAACCTCAACTGCAGTTGGTCAGGTGAAAAAGTTAGTTTTTGCGACTTTTTAAAGAAATAATAAAATAACATAGGAATTGTTATTTTATTTTTATTTTTTTTCCTACCACCTGTTTAGCGGTGGTGGTGGGGAAAACAGAGGTGATCATATTTTTATTAAATGTCTGGTTACACTTTGGTTTCATAACCACCCCTCATGTAATTAATGTGGCACATTAATTACGTCAAATTAAAGAATCTCATTAATTCATCGGTGTGTTACTCACCCTTTCTCCCCTCTATTTAAGTGAGGCTCAAGGTGGAGTTTTTACACGGCTTCACCAAGTAAGGAACCTTTGGCGAAGTGACATGACGTCTTCCACTGACGAGGAACGGAAGTTTTGACGTCGTTGGGGGAAATCGACGACGAATGCTGGCGGCTTCCACAGACAGGGATTCTTCATCCACCAATACGACGTCCCCAATGGTTCATGAGGTAGGGGGTTTATTTTATTACAGTTATCTATGAAGAATTATTTCCTTCCTCTTGTTATCATGTTAATGCGAAGGGCGTGGTCCAAATGAACAAGGCCTAGACCCTCCGCTGCTTCGTTCTTATTGCATTCTTCAGGGGACAATTCTTCAACTCGTCGGAATCTGAAATCCGGGAGCTGCACAGTGACGGTGGAATCCCGGGAATCCTGTAGGCATGAGTGGAAGTGGAAACAGAGCTCTAGAGCATTGCCGGAGCTCCATGGATGAAGCGCTGGCATGGCGGCACCGGCAGACGAGAGCAGCGACCATCAACCACCAGTCGTGGTGGAAGAGCGGCGCCGCTCGGTGCTGCGGCTGCCGGCTGTGGTGGTAGAGGTGGAACTCCATCACATTCCACGCTAAAGGAAGCCGTTTTGGAGCTCTCAAGGGACCCACTCCTTGCGGGTCCTGTGGGTGACGAGGCGACGCCATGTGGCGCCACCAATTAATGGAGTCGAACGGCTCCTTTGAGCCATTCGGGAGTAGTGAACAGCGCGACCCCACGTGGGTCGTGCTAGTTGACAGGCCGAGCCCACTGTGGCCCATACCAATCAGGCCGGACCAGGTTGGCCTGGGCTGGTGCGACCGGGTCGGACCGGACCCGGACCCCTCTCAGGCCCAGAAAAGCTTAAAAGGCCATATCTTGTGAACTGGGCGTCCGTTTGACGAACTATCTGCGGCGCTGGGATCCTTGGAGAGAGACAATCCTTTTGACATACTCCAATTGGTTTTTGAATAAAGTGGGAGTATGGATGGGTTGGATCGTATCCGAATCCAACTGGGCTCTCGACACTAAAATGCCTATAACTTACAGATCGGGCGTCTGGTTGATGAGCCGTCTATTGTGTTGGGACCCTTATGACATGAGAGATCATTGGGTTACTTCTTCATGGGACTTCGTTCCGGTTTAAATATGACCTATGGCTTGAGGAGCGGTTCTCCTAGAGTCAATCATACTATGAGTGGGAATCCAGTGGATGATAGTGAGGTGGAGGTTGGAGATAGATCATACGGAGGTTAGTACCAAGCGATCCTATGTGGGTCAGCACCTAGCGATCATGTGTAGATCAGCACCGAGTGATCCTGTGTGGATTAGCAGTACGCCACCCGATGAGGACCAGCCTTAGAGCAGCCCATCACGGATCAGCGACATACCGATCCTATATGGGTCAGATCCTGTGTGGGTCAGCACTTAGAGATCCGGTGTGGGTCAGTGCATACTAATCCTATGTGGGTCATATCATGTGTGAGTCTTGCAAGGGTTAGTACCTATTGAATCTGGGCGGGTCGGATCCTATGTGGGTCTTGTGGGGGTTATTACCTACCGATCCTATGTGGTTCAGACTCCGTATGGTCAGAAGCAGTGCCTCTCAACAGAATAAGATGATCTAGCTTCTCGAATAATCATATGTACTTATGTGCTTTACTTATACCTGGTTTTTGTTGTGTCTATTTATTTGTGCTTTGTGATTGAGATCATGCTTTTGTGTTTTTCCTTTGTAAAATTCTAAGAGACCTTCAGGGGTCTCGGGGTCCCTACTTGGTATTGTTATACTAACCCCTGCACGGGCTTCACACGCACCTTGTTGTGTCTTGTGCATATGAAGAGCAACTTGGATGAGACCTGAGGGAGCCAGTACCAGGCGGTACATGGAGGAGATTGGTTGACGTGGGGAGTAGTGGACACTTCTGGAATAAGGGTTTTTTCCAACACTTATATACAAATAGTTTTCTTAAACTGTTGGTAAAAAAGAGTTTTACCAATAGTTTGCTTAAACCGTTGGTAAAACTGAGTTCAATACACCCTTTACCAACGGTTCTAGTGAACTGTTTCTAAAAGGGGTCTAAATTCCCCCCCCCCTTTACCAACGGTTCTTGAAAACCATTGATAAAGGGTACCTTTACCAACAGTTTTTAAAAACTGTTGGCAAAGGTTTTCCCCAATAACACCACGTGAACCTTCTCCTCTCCCCCATTCAGACAGAACCCTAATTTGATAGTAGCCCCCGCGATCAGAGCACCTCTCCCCCATTCGGACAGCACCTCTCTTGGGTTCATCTCGGTTCCTCCATCCGAACGGTTGGAATCTCGGCTTCCCCCATCCAAGCTGGTGAATATTCATCTGAACCATCCCAAATTAGGTATTTTCTTAAGTGGTACCTTATTTTTATTATTATCTATCTAATATTTCAGTTTTAAGTTTTGATTTTGATGTGTATCTGTTTTTTTTCTGTTTTGATTTAACCTAGAAAACCCTTTTAGATTTTTTCTCCAGAACCATAGAAAACCCTTTTATATTTTTTAGATGTCGCTTTAATTTATCATATCATTATATTAAAATGTTATATAAATAGACTGGATAGTTATATACCTCTTGGTGGTCACCTACATGAATTGTATCTCACACATTGTTCGAGATGCCATTGGGTACCCAGATAAACTACATGATTATATGTTTAGATAAGGGGAATCACCATTTTATAGATTCATGACTACTCACATGACATAGGATGGAGTATATAGCAGATGATTGGGTTGTAGCTCAAGAAGTTAGGTCGAATTTTAGAATTTATTGAGCCTCTTGTATAGTACTACTTCCTACTAGTTGTAACTATTTTTTTCTTCTTGATACATGAAATACATTACTATAATTCAGTTTATGATTATGTTATTAGTTGGTATTACTGATTTGGTTATTTTCATCCATTTCCAATATTTTACCATTTTTATCTTTCTTCCACTTTTTAACTGATAATATTAAAATTGTGAAACTTAGGTAATGAGGGAATAGTCTCCCCCCAGACACACCAAAGGCTCCCACTATTAGTCAATAACATTTGGAATTTTGGTAGATGTGCTTGAGGCCATGTGGCCATCTGGGTCCGGGTCACTAATGAGTGGCATCCTGGTTTGGGATGTCACAATTCTTGGATATCCTTTTTATAGGTGTTTCTAATCAAATCCATACCTATAACTATTGAAGGTCCCTCTCCAAAATCAATTGGGACATGATTCAATGAATGCACTCTACCAACCTATGATCTATGGACCCAAACCTAGGATCCTTTAATCCATGGTTAAGGTGAAACTTGATGAGGCCATAACTACTTTTTATGTGATCCTCATCCTACTCCTCATCCTGATCTCCCTAAAGAAGTTAAAGTATAAAACACATGTACTCCCAACAAGACCCTTAAGGATTATATATTACTTGATCCACTTACAATATCTTATTGGGCAATCCTTGAATATAGGAATTAGAAATTTTGTATCTTATTTTCTTATATACACTGTATTTTGTTGTGTTTCTTAATATAATTCTCATATAGAGTAATGTGTCAGTTATGCTTTTATATAAAGTAAACAATTGTCATTTACCTAAATATTTTTTTGATTGAACTTCAATATTATTTAATTGCTTTGAAATGAATTATTGTAATTTTTTTACAGAATGGATAGAAGTTGGATGTATGAAACTGATCAGATTTCAACCGATTTTCAAAATAATTTGAACAACTTTTTAGATTTTTCATTTGACAAGGCTTCAGATAGTGGTCGCATACACTGCCCATGTTCTAATTATGTTGGAAGAACTTGGTTGAGTCATGAAGCAGTTAGCTATCATATAACCAAATATGGTTTCCAAACAAACTATTATGTATGGTATCACAATGGAGAGAAAATGGAATATCAAAATGTTGATGATCCAAATGATAAGACTGAATTGGTGAGTTTGATATATGATCGGTTTCCATTTATTCGGCATCATGAGAAGGAAAGGATATCCAACCAACAAGATTTTGATACAAGAACACATGATACGTCCAATGAAAATGATGATGTTGATAGATAGGGTGAAAAAATAGAATGATGTTGCGATGACTCCAGTATATCGGCAATGTGGTAAAATGAAAAAGTTAGAATTTTTAATCTGATTGTTTCATGGGAAAACTATGTATGGGATTTCAAATACTGCAATCGATTACATTCTTACCTTCTTAAAGGAATTACTTCCAGATGATGTAGATATTCCCTCAAACCACTATATGGCATGGAAGTTAGTTGATGAACTTGGATTCTCAAAAAAAAATCATGCTTACCCGAATGATTGCAGCTTATTTTGGGAGGAAACTGCTGAAAGAAATGATTGTATCAAATGTGGAACCTCCTGATGGAAGCTAAAAGATGATGGAACACCATCTCATGTGCCATAACAAGTAATGTGGAACTTTCCATTGATCCCTAGATTACAGAACCTTTTCATGTCTGATGAAATGTCAGTAAAAATGTGATGGCATAACACTGAGAGAAAAAATAATAATGAAGAGTTGCTTCACCCTACAGATGGATTTTCATGGAAAATATTTGATGCTCGATATCCTGAATTTGTAGCCGACGTGCATAATGTGAGACTGGGTCTTTCATGTGATGGTTTTAATCCATTTGGGAATATTCTTACTTCGCACAACACATGGCCTGTTTTCGTACACATTTATAACCTTCCCCCATGGTTGTGTATGAAAAAGCCTTACACTTTCTTGAGTATACTGACATCTGGCCCTTCTAATCCCAACATTGATATAGATGTATACATGAAAACTTTAATAAAAGAGTTGAAACTTCTTTGGGATGTGGGTGTGCCCACATACGATGCATGTTTGAAAGACATATTTCAGATACGTGCTGCGCTTATGTGGACGATCAATGATTTTTCTGCTTATGCAATGATGTCTGGATGGAGCACAAAAGGAAAATTGTCATGTCCTATTTGTATGAAGAATAATCGATCGAGAAGACTGAAATATCATCGTAGTTTTAGTTTTATGGGACATCGATGATTCTTGCCAATGAACCATCCATATAGAAACAATCGTCGAAGATTTGACAATACCATGGAGACTGATGATCCACCTCAAAGTATGTCTGGAACTGATGTGATTAATGAATTTAAAGATTTTAGTAATTCATTTGGGAAGGGTGTAATGAAATATAGAAAGAGTAAAAATGTTTCCAATGATACCTGTTACAATTGGAAGAAGAAGAGTATATTCTTTGAGTTGTCGTATTGGTCAACCAACTTGTTACATCATTGCTTAGACATAATGCACATCGAAAAGAATATATGTGAAATGTTGCTTTCGATTCTTCTAAATTTCAAGGGGAAGAAAAAATATGATTTATGATCTCGGCGTGACTTGTTAGATTGGGGGATCAGACCAGAATTGCATTCTGTCTGTATCAATGAAAATAAATGGCAAGTTCCATGTGCTTTTTATGTGATGACACCTATTGAAAAAATCAATTTCTGGAAGTGCTAGAGACTATTAAAGTTCCTGATGGCTATTCAAGCAATATATCAAAACGGGTCAACAGAAAATAGTTGAAGCTTAAATCTTTGAAGACTCATGATTATCACGTCCTTTTGCATGAGTTGATTCCAATAGCAATCCGTCATCTCTTTTCCAATAATGTAAGAGTCTCAGTTATTTGGTTGTGTTATTTGTTTAGAGATCTTTGTGCTAAGAAGTTGTACAAATCCTTCTTGCAAAAACTATTGGCAGATACACCATTAATTTTGTGTGAGTTAGAGAAAATATTCCCTCCATCATTTTTTACATGCATGTTGCATCTAACTATCCATCTTCCGACCAAAATACTTCTTGGAGGACCCGTTGTTTTCTGTTGGATGTATCCAACTGAAAGAAACATGTACACATTGAAATCATATGTTTGGAATAGGAATTATCCTGAAGGTTCTATTGTGAATGGTTACTTGGCTCAAGAATGTATGGATTTCTGCTCAATGTATTTGTATGATCTTACTACGAGAATAAACAAACCAATGAGAAATAAAGAAGAACAATATGAGAAAATTGAACCCAGTTTTCCATCAATTCCTTATACAGGAGGAATTACGGGATCATATACATTGACAACATTAAGTCTTGAAGAGCGAGATATGGCACATCGCATAGTGTTTTTCAATTGTGATTTGTTCAATGAGTATATCAAGTAAGTAAATTGTACATGTATCTCTTATCTTATCTCTTGTAATTTTAAATATTTGTTAAAATATTATTATTTTTATCTACAGTGAACATAAAGAATTGATATATAGAAAGCATCGTTCTTTATCTTTGAGAACGAAAGAGACTTTGCATAGCAAAGGGTTTTCTACTTGGTTGAAATTGAAGGTAAAAATGTTTCTGTAATAACTAAATAAATATAATATTTAATTAAGTTTACTATTTGTTTGTATTTTAGGTATCGAGTTTTCCTGAAAACTCTGTTTCTGAGGAAATAAGAGCTTTGGATTTTGATCCTAATACCATGGTTCATGCTTGTAAATCACCTGTGATCAATGGATAAAAATTTATTATCACTGAACGAGCAAGGAACATGAGAACACAACATGATGGTGTTATGATAACTTCCACAACAGACTGTTATGCCAGTTCATCGGATAATAGACCTCGTTCTGAAAATATATCTTATTATGGAGTCATGGAGAAAATAATAATTTTGGATTATTACTCACATGGTTGAGTCACGATGATGAAATTTCAATGGTTTGATTCAATGACGAGGCAAGGCACCTTTATTGATGATTGTGTATTTTGAGTTATTGACATGACTCACACTCTTTCCACCGGCGAAAAAGGATGATAGAAAATAATCGTCGCATGACACAGATGGGCGTTCCTCCACTCATCCCTATTGTGAGTATTTTATCTCAAATATATATATTTCAATAACTTATAATATCATGTGTTTACTTTTGTGTTAATTTTTTTTTTCAGGATCTACCCCCTAGATGAGAGATATCTGATGAGGAGCCTGATATTTCTCTCAGTACAGAGGCTGGTGGTAGGAGGGGGGGTGGTGTCAGAGTTAAATGATAATCTGGTGGTCCTGGTACTGAGGTCGGTGGTTCGAGGGCTCGTGGTGCGAGAGTTAGACGATCCACTGGTCGTACCCGATTGGACTATCACTACTGGAAAATAGACCTATACCCACGGTTTGCTTAAACCGTGGGTATATATACAGTGTGGGAACCTATACCCACAGTTCTAGAAAACCGTGGGTATTGGTCACATATACCGACGGTTTTAGAAAAATCGTGGGTATAGAGTTATTTTCGAAGGCCTATACCCACAGTTTTGTAAAACCGTTGGTATAGGTATTTATTTGAAGGCCTATCCCCACAGTTTTTGAAAAACCGTGGGGATAAATATTTTTTTCGAAGGCCTATCCCCACGGTTTTTTAGAACCGTGGGGATAGCTCACCCACATTATGGCGGAAAAAAAAGACGCAGGAAAACAAAAACAATTTGGCGGTAAAATTTTTACCCACGATTTCAACTAATATATTTAAGTTGATAAAAATTTATTAACTAATTAATTATACGGCTTGGTTGGTTAGGTGTTACGCTGCTGTTACAACGGTTGTGGTATCCAATCCTGCTGGCTGCTTTTTTTTAATACAGACACAAGGATTAGTATATTATTACAAATATAGATTTGAACTGTCAAAGTCGAGTCAGTTTAGCTGGTTAGGTGCTGTAAGAATTCTGGGGCAGATTCGGGTTCGAAACCCGTCGGCTTCTATTTTTCGCAATACGGTCAATGATATAATATATATTTAGGAATATAGATATATATTCATATAAATATGTTGGATGAAGTGGTGAAGTCCATTGGAATAAATTGCCAGGTCGTTGTTGGTGCGGGTTCAAGTCCTAGCAGCTATATTTTTCGAATTTTTGTACCCACAATTTTTAAACCATGGGGAGAAGACTTTTGACAGCGTGGAGAATGATTTGACACCATGGAAAAAAATACCCACAGTTTTTCAAACCATGGGGATAGCTTAAGACCCCTATACCAATGCCACTCAGCCCCAAGGTTCCCAAAACCGTGGGTATAGGCTATACCCACGGTTTTGGGGGCTATACCCACGGTTTTGAACCGTGGGTATAGGTAGTTTTTCCAGTAGTGTATACCCCTACTACAGACATATCTTTTATGCCCCATTTTAATCCTGGTGTGTCTTTACGGACACATGAGATATTTAGGCCTCTGATGTTTACACCACTATTTGGCTAGACGTCTGTGCCATCATCTTTTGCTTCTGGTTCATTATCTCCGAGCTATTATATTCCACCTTCTTCGACTCCTACTCCGACACAGTATGTGGCTGAGGAGCGTACACTAAGGGACACTCCACCTGTATAGGATATTCCTTCAGCTTCTGCACATCCAGTGACGCCCATTGATCTGACTACCACATGTATATTTATATAACTCTAACAAATTTTTATACCAAAAT
Organism: Viscum album; assembly: GCA_963277665.1. Taxonomy (NCBI): domain Eukaryota; kingdom Viridiplantae; phylum Streptophyta; class Magnoliopsida; order Santalales; family Viscaceae; genus Viscum; species Viscum album. The sequence continues at coordinate 2,074,737,124 of OY728143.1, read as the reverse complement.
TTATTTTTATTATAACTTGTATTGATATATTTTTTCTTTAATAAAAAATTTATCAACTGATAGGAGTCGGGGGAGGGGGTGTACTCGCTTGCATGTGGTATGGAACCGCCAGACACAATTGATGGTTGAATACAATGATGATGGACATATGATTGATAAACCTGGGCAGCAATGTCGGGGTTTTTTAGCGACGCTAGACAAATACTCCAACATCATTCCGGTCAGCCCTCTCTCTTGGAGACATCTACCACACAAAGTCAAGGATAATGTGTGGGAAAAAATATGGGTAAAAAATATATTGGATTTAATGTATTTTTTTTTATATTTATATGAATTAATCTATTGGGTGTCAGCTTCGGTTTAACTTCCCTGATGGCGAGGGTGCACGACCAGCATGTTTAAAGGAGCTAAGAGATCTTTGGAGAGCTTATAAGCATGAGTTGTATGTTGGATGGTGTGATAGAGTGTTCACAGAGTTGGAGACAGTACATATCGTGGATGAATTCCCGATAGAGCAATATATCCAAATGATTACCCATTGGGCGACTTCCAAATTTAAGGTATTAATCCCATTTGAGGTATTTAAATGACAGTTTTCATATTTTTCATTAATATTATCTTATTTATTATTAAACATTATTTAGGAATATTCTGAAAAAAAAAACAAAAAAAAACATTGATTCAAAGCAATACCTCCACACTTTGGGGCGCACTACTATGTCAGATCATGAAAGGCAGCTGGTATGATATAGTTGTTTATAATTTTTCTTTAGGACTTTCCCTTTTTATTGTTTCCTACTTAAATTATTTGATTTATTTAATATTGAATATATGATTATACTTGCACTTTATATTATTTCAATTTCATTATAGAAGCACACATTGAAAGCACACATTGAATATTGAAGGACATCCCCCTCGAGCAAAATTGTTTTGCTCGAGTAGAAGGAAAAAGATGGAACTGCGGTTAATGAACCGACACAAGAAAAGATTGTAAGTTTTAATTTGTTTATTTAAAAGTTTAATATATATTTTGAAATTTAATAATATATTAATATTTTTAACAGGCTACTTTAGAGGCCCTTGATTCCTAGGATCCTGACAATTTTGGGCCACACGGTCATTTATATCAGGTTTTGGGAGATGAGCACTCTGGTCGAGTACGCTGCCAACTTGGTAAGAATATAGTCCCGACAAGGTATTGGTCCTCTCCAGGTATCCATTATAGTACCACCGAGTTGGAACAGGTCAAGGAGCATGCAAGAAAGTCTGATAAAAGGGTCACAGAGTTGGAAGAACAGGTTCAAACGAGGGAGAAAGAATTTATGAAACTGATCAAAGCTTTATCTTCATCACTTCCACCAGAGGCCAGCGTGGCTTGTCAGACATATATGTCATCGATGGGTGCATTATCCAATGCACCAGGCAACAGTTCTAGTGGTGGTCGAGATGATGACATTCCTGGTGATGATGAGGATGCTGAAGAGGAAGATGTTGGGGATGATGATGATGTCGAGATTGAGGGAGAGGATGAAGGTGAGGGTGAGGGCAAGGATGAGGATGAGGACAAGGGTGAGGATGGGGCCGAGGATGAGCATGGGGATGATGAAGAGGATGATTAAGAGGACATATATGGCGGCGAGGATGAGGCTGATGATGACAGTGGTGATGGTGATGGTGATCAGGGGCAGATTGATCCATTACATTTTTGACTGATATTTATGACATTTGATTTTTGATTTAATATGGATGTGTCGTTCTACTTAAAAGCCTAGAACACCTTGAACACACCCATCACAGCCCCCCCACCCTCCTCCATGGACCTTGGATAGCCCCACAAAAATCCCCTTGGACAACCCCCCGGAGAGCTCCCCGTACAGCACGGTGTGGCCGGTACCACTCAAAGTGTCTCACTTTTATTTGAAATTGACAACATTTTAAGTGAAAACAACAACTGACATATAGAAAATGGGCCAAACATATTCAGATTCTATTGATAATTTAACACAATGATCCATGGGAAATTTTTGATGTGTAGTAGTCAACCCCTCATCAATCTGAGGTACGGTGTGGCTGGTACCACTCAAAGTGTCTCACCTTTATTTGAAATGATCAACATTTTAAGTGAAAACAACAACTGGCATACGGAAAACCAACCAAACACATTCAGATTATGTTGATACTTAGTTAAACAATCCATGGTAAATTTTTGATGTGTTCAAATCAAACCCACATCAATATGAGGCATGGTGTGGACGATACCACTCTAAGTGTATCTCTTTTGTTTAAAATGGACAATGTTTTAAGTAAAAACAACTGGCATACAGAAAACTGACCAAACGTATTCATATTGTGTTGATACTTTAGGAAAATGATTCATGATACATTTGTGACATGTAGGAGTCAACCCCGCATCAATCCGAGGCGCGGTGTGACCGATACCACTCAAAGTGTCTCACTTTTACTTGAAATGGACAACATTTTAAGTGAAAATAACAACTGCCATACGGAAAACCAACCAAAAACATTCATATTGTGTTGATACTTTATTAAAATGATACATGGGACATTTTTGACATGTAAGAGTCAACCCTGCATCAATTCGAGGCATGGTGTGGCCGGTACCACTCTAAATGTCTCTCTTTTGTTTAAAATGGACATCATTTTAAGTGAAAACAACAACTAACATACAGAAAACCGACCAAATGCATTCATATTGAGTTGATACTTTAGGAAAAATACCCATGAGTCATATGTGATGTGTATGAGTCAAATCCGCCTCAATCTGAGGCACAGTGTGTCCGGTATCACTCAAAGTGTCTCTATTTTGTTTAAAATGGACACCCTTTTAAGTAAAAACAATCGGCATACGGAAAACTGACCAAACGTATTTGGATTGTGTTTATACTTTAGGAAAACGATCCATGGGTCATATGTGACATGTACGACTCAACCTCACCTCAATACGAGGCATGGTTTGGCCGATACCACTCAAAGTGTCTCACTTTTATTTAAAATGGACAACATTTTAAGTGAAAACAACAACTGACATACAGAAAATAGACCAAACATATTTGGATTCTGTTAATACTTTTGTACAATGATCCATGGGACATTTTTTATGTGTAGGAGTCAACCCCGTATCAATCCAAGATACGGTGTGGACGGTACCACTCAAAGTGTCTCACCTTTATTTGAAATGATCAACATTTTAAGTGAAAACAATAACTGGCATACAAAAAACCAACCAAATGAATTAGGATTGTGTTGATACTTTAGGACAACAATCCATGGGACATTTGTGACGTGTAAGAGTCAACCCTTCATCAATCTGAGGCATGGTGTGGCCGGTACAACTCTAAGTGTCTCTTTTGTTTAAAATGGACAATTTTTTAAGTAAAAACAACCGGCATATGGAAAACTGACCAAACGTATTCATATTTTGTTGATACTTTAGTAAAATTATCCATGGGAAATTTTTGATCTTTAGGAGTCAACCCTGCATCAATTAGAGGCGTGGTGTGGCCGGTACTACTCAAAGTTTCTCACTTTTATTTGAAATGGATAACATTTTAAGTGAAAACAACAACTGACATACAAAAAACCAACCAAACACATTAGGATTGTGTTGATACTTTAGGAAAAAAATCCATGGGACATTTTTGATCTGTGCGAGTCAACCCCGTATCAATCCGAGGCACGGTGTGGCCGATACCACTATAAATGTCTCTCTTTTGTTTAAAATGGACATCATTTTAAGTGAAAACAACAACTAGCATACGTAAAACCGACCAAATGCATTCGGATTGTGTTTATAATTTATTAAAACGATCCATGAGTCATATGTGATGTGTACGAGTCAACCCCACCTCAATATGAGGCACAGTGTGGCCGGTATCACTCAAAGTGTCTCTCTTTTGTTTAAAATGGACACTGTTTAAAGTAAAAAACAACCGGAATATGGAAACCAGATGTATTTGGATTGTGTTTATACTTTAGTAAAATGATCCATTGGTCATATGTGACATGTACGACTCAACCCCGCATCAATCCGAGGTGCGGTATGGCCGGTACCACTCAAAGTGTCTCACTTTTATTTGAAATGGACAACATTTTAAGTGAAAACAACAACTGACATGCATAAAACCAACCAAACACATTCGGATTGTGTTGATACTTTAGGAAAACAATCCACGAGACATTTTTTACATGTACGAGTCAACCCCGTATCAATCAAGGGCACGGTGTGGCCGATACCACTCTAAATGTCTCTCTTTTGTTTAAAATAGACATCATTTTTACGGAAAACAGACCAAAAGTATTCAGATTCTATTGATACTTTAGGAAAACTATCCATGAGTCATTTGTGATGTGTACGAGTCAAACCCACATCAATCTGAGGCGTGGTGTGGCCAGTACCACTCAAAGTGTCTCACCTTTATTTGAAATGATCAACATTTTAAATGAAAACAACAACTGGCATATAGAAAATTGAAAAAACGCATTAGGATTGTGTTAATGCATTAGGAAAATGATCCATTGGTCATTTGTGATGTTTAAGAGTCAACCCTGTCTCAATCCGAGGCACGGTGTGGCCGGTAGCACTCTAAGTGTCTCTCTTTTGTTTAAAATGGACACTGTTTTAAGTAAAAACAACTGACATATGGAAAACTGACCAAACATATTCGGATTGTGTTTATACTTTAGAAAAACAATAAATGGGTCATTTATGACATGTACGAGTCAACAAATCCTCAATTTTAGGCTCGGTGTGGCCGGTACCACTCAAAGTGTCTCACTTTTATTTGAATGGACAACATTTTAAGTGAAAACAACAACTGGCATACGAAAAACCAACCAAACATATTCGGATTGTATTGATACTTTAGGACAATGATCCATGGGTCATATGTGACATGTAAGAGTCAACACCACCTCAATATGAAGCATGGTGTGGCCGGTATCACTCTAACTGTCTCTCTTTTGTTTAAAACAGACATCATTTTAAGTAAAAACAACTGGCATACGAAAAACTGACCAAACGTATTCAGATTGTGTTGATACTTTAGCACAATGATCCATGGTCCAGCCTCACACAATCCACTTCTCATGTAAGGAACTCCTACCCCTATTCTAAAACACATGACATTTAATACGCCAAGGACAACTATATTCCATAAGTCACACAAGATCATTGATACACACCCATTATCATCATCACTAAGTTCAAAGACACCCGCCCCAAACCATGGGACATTATATTTGTGTTTGGTTGAATTAATTTATTCATTTCCTTATTTTGGGTTATTAGCTTCTTATTTATGAATTCAATCATGTATGCGTTATAAAAAATGAAATTTTGCATGTATTCTTAATTCTGTATCACATATAATTACATATTCAGTTTTTAATGTATTGTATTCGTAATTGATTATTAAATTATGTATCCTTATAATTATCAGTTTTTAATTATGTATTGTATTTTATTCTACATTTACTGTTGTAAAATTTACACAACAGCACACAGAGCAAGATGCTGTGTGAATTTTATAGCAAATCCTATACCAACGGTTTTAAACCATTGGTATAAGTTCTGTATGTATTTTTTTTACCAACGGTTCGTTCATAACTGTTAGTAAAAAACCTTTACCAATGGTTTAAACCATTGGTATAGGGGTGAATGGAAGACTATTTACCAATGGTTCCTATAGAACTGTTGGGAAAAAAGATATTCCAATGGTTTTGAAACCGTTGGCATATGTGTTGTATAATAACTCTATACCAACGGTTTACATAAAACCGTTGGTATAGAGTAGATTTCCTCACATATACCAATGGTTTATCTCAAACCATTGGTATATGTCTATATTCACGGCTTAATTGGCTATGGTTTCTAAAACCATTGGTAAAATTTATACCAACGGTTCTCCACCCAATACCAACGGTTTTCAACCGTTGGTATACCTTTCATTTCTAGTAGTGGGAGATGATTTGTACCTACCCTTCAGGTAGGATCCTCAGTGGATGATTCCAGGAGTTGTTTTTTGTTTTTTAGTTGTAGTTGTACCTTTCAGTTGGGCTTATATTCTAGCCCCTTTACTTTCAGCATGCACCTTTACTACTGTAGTTTTACTTCATGGTTGCATCTTGTTGTGTTCTTGGATCGTGTGTTTGTATAGGTTTAAAGTCAATGTCTTCCCATTTTAGGGATATGCCTTTCAGGTGCTAGTCGCCAATCCCTGGCCTATGGAATATGGGCTTGGGGTAGTCACGACACGGGCCTCAGGGGACGGGTCGTGACATTATCCATGTTGGAGTTGGTGTCCTAAAACCAACTACTTTATACTCACTACTACATATAGTGCTTTTAAGAGTTCATTTTCAGTGCAAAAAAGCACTGACAATAGAAGCAACCTTAAAAGTACTCTCTCTTTATCAGTGATTTTTAGCACTAGTTACTTTATAAGTGCTGGTAAAAGCACTAATTAATTCCATATTTATCAACACTTTCTTTTAATGTTGATAAAGGGGGTTTTTTATTAGTGCTTTTGGTAGTGATGATAAAGGTCAGGCAGCTACTACAAACAACAAACACAATCAGAAACCAAATAAATAAAAATAACAATATACATAAAACAGATTTAAATAAAAATATAACATTGCACTATCATTTCAATTGAAAATTTACATACATAATATTTACCTTTATTTTATATTTACAATTAAAACAAAAAAAATTACAACCAATATAAAAAATCATAACTCTTATAATAAGATTTCTCCAAAGATCAACCTCCATAGAAAATATTGTCCTTATAATAAAACCAATATTGATTTTAGGAATAGTAAATAATAAAATAATAAATTTTAATTTTAATTTTATATAATCCACACATGATAAATTATATTGTTAATTACTATGTGTGTGTGTATATATATATTAAAGATATTATCTGTAAATTGTGTGTCAAATTGATGCGTGGTCAATTCCTACATGTCACAAAGGATTTATGGATCATTGTCCTAAATTTTGAAAACAATATGAGATAGTTTTCTTGGTTTTGACTATGTGATATGTGTTTTAAACTAAAATGGAAATTTTATATTGAAAATGTGAATTTAGAGTCACACTGATCACAATGTGCATCATATTGATGTGTGGTTGATCCCTACATGTCACAAATAAATTCAGGATCATTTTCCTAAAGTTTGAAAATAATCACATCTAATTTGCTCTGTTTTTTTCTATGTGATATGAATTTTAAACTAAAATATCACGTTTATATAGAAAACATGCATTTAATGTCATATCAACTATATCATGTGTCATATTGATGTGTGGTCAATTCATACACATCACAAATGAACTATGGATTATTTTCCTAATTTTTGAAAACAAACTGAGCTTGTTTGATCAGTTTTGGCTATGTGATGCATGTTTTAAACTAAAATGGCACTTCTATATTGAAAACACACACTTCGAGTCAGAACTGCCACATCATCTGTTGGATTCATGTGAGGTCAATTCATACATGTCATAAATGAATTATGGATCTTTGTCATAAATTTTGAAAACAATCTGAGGTATTTTTCTCAATTTTTTCATGTGACACGTTTTAAACTAAAATAAAACTTTTATAATAAAAACACAGACTTCGAGTCATACCAAACACCTCATGTGTTAGATTGAGGTATGGTAGATACCTACATGTCACAAATGAATTATAACTTTTTATCATAATGTTTGAAAATAATTCAATCTAGTTTACTATTTTTTGGCTATGTGACGTGCGTTTCAAACTTAACTAGAACTTCTATATTGAAAACACGCACTTCAAGTGATACCGAACATATCTTGTATCAGATTAACATGTATTCAATTTTTAACATCAAAAATTACTTATGGATTATTTTCTTAAAGTATCAAAATAATATGAATTATTTTTCTTAGTTTTGAGTATGTCACATGTATTTTGAACAATAATGTGAATTGTAAACTAAAAAACATATACTTTAAGTTATACCACACACAACGTGTCTTGGATTGAGGTGTGGTTGATTCCTACACATCAAAAATGTGTTATGGATTTTTTTTGTAAAATATCAGAACAATCTAATTTTGTTTCTCAGTTTTTAGTATGTGGTGTGTGTTTTGAACTAAATTGCCATTTTTTAACTGAAACCACGCACTTCGAGCCATACATATCACATTGTCTGTCAGATTAAGCCAATTCTTACAATTCACAAATGAATTATGGATTTTTTCCTATAGTTTTAAAATAATCTGAGATGGATTTATCAGTTTTGGATATGTGACATGTATTTTAAACTAAAATGACACTTCTATATTGAAAACAATAACTTCAAGTCATACCTAACATGTCATTTTTCATATTGATGTATGGTTGATTCCTACACATCACAAATGAATTATGAACCATTTTCTAAAGTTTAAAAACAATCCAAACTTTTTTTCTCAGTTTTTTCAATGTGATACATGTTTTAAACAAAAAATGACACTTTTAAATTGAAAACACACACTTCGAGTCATACCGACCACATCGTGCGTCAGATTGATGTATGGTCAATTCCTATATGTTACAAATGAATTATGAAGTTTTGTCTTAAATTTTGAAAACAATTCAATATCGTTTTCTCGATTTTGTCTATGTGACACACATTTTAAAATTAAATGTAAATTTTATATTGAAAACACACACTTCGAGTCATACCGACCACATTGTGTGTCATATTGATGTGTGATTTACTAATACACATAAAAAATGACTTATAGATCATTTTTCTAAAGTATCAAAAAAATATTAATGATTTTTATCAGTTTAGAGTATGTCACATTTTTTTTGATCTAAAATATAAAATTTAAACTAAAGACATACACTTTGAGTCATACCAGGAACAATGTGTATCAGATTCAGGTGCGGTTTATTCATACATGTAAAAAATGTGTTATGGATCATTATTCAAAATTATCAAAATACTCTGAATGTGTATACTCATTTTTGATTATGTATCATGTGTTTTGAAGTAAACTGTCAATTTTAAACTAAAAACATACACTTTGAGTCATACCAGACATACCATGTATTCGATTGAGGTGTAGTTGATTTCTAAACGTCAAAAATAACTTATAGATCATTATTCTAAAGTATAAAAATAATATGAATGTTTTTTATCAGTTTTAAGTATGTCATGTATATTATAAACTAAAATGTCAATTTTAAACTGAGAACACACGCTTTGAGTCATACTGTACCCACCATGTATTAGATTAAGGTTTGGTTGATTCCTATATGTCACAAATGAAATATAGATTGTTTTCCTAAATTATCAAAACCATCTAATTTTTTTTGTTTTTTTTTGAGTATGTGATGTGTGTTGTAAATTATAATTGTAAAATATGCACTTCAATTCATACTATACACACCATTTATCGGATTTATGTATGATTGATTCTTACATGTCACAACTGACTAATGGATAATTGTTCTAAATTATTAAAAAAATATGAATGTGTTTTCTTAGTTTTGAGTATGTCATGTGTTTTTTGAACTAAAATGTCAATTTTAAACTAAAAACATGCACTTTGAGTCATATCAGACACACCATGTGTTGGATAGTGGTGTGGCTGATTCCTACATGTCAAAAAATACTCATGGATCATTTTACTAATGAATCAGAATAATCTAAATGTGTTTTATCATTTTTGAGTTTTTCACATGTGTTTTGAACTAAAATTTCAATTTTAAACTGAAAACACACACTTTGAGTCGTACAAACATACCGTGTATCATATTGAGGTGTGGTTGATTCCTACATGTCACAAATGACTTATGAATTTTTTTTCTAAAAGTATAACAATATTAATTCAATTTATCATTTTTGAGTATGTGATGTATGTTTTGAACTCAAATGTAAATTATAAACTAAAAACATACAGTTCAAGTCATACCAAGCACAATGTGTATGGGATTGAGTTATGACTGATTGAGGTTCGGGATATTCCTACACCATTCAAGACAATGTTCATGATAGATATTTTGGGAATTCAAAATTTTCTTTCAACTGTAACATAATCCTTTGGTAGATGAGATCTTCTATTCAAACTGTAGATTCTATTTAAAAAATAAATTGAAGAAAATTAGTGTGATCATAGATTTTGTATATGAGTCCTTACAATTCACATAATGTTTCAATAAGCATGTGGTATCCTCATCCATCTGAAAGAAACATGTTCTCTCTTTTGTAGCTTGCTGTAGATAGTTGAAATCAATGTATGACTTCCCAAAAGATCTATGAAAAAAACTAAATAAGTATCAGATAAAAATGATAATGAAATTAAATTAAAAATAATAGATAAAATGATGAAAAATTAACTAAATATATAGTATAAAGTCACCTTTTTATGATATATGTATACATTCTTGACCCATTTCCTTATTGCCATTATCTCAGTTGCAACCCTAAAGTCCAATCTCTTATGAGAATGAGTATCTTCAAACATGTTACTAACTATGCTAGAATCCATAGAGTGTAACCCTCTATTATAATTCTCCTTGAGAAACAGGTAAAAAATAATATATAATCATTATGATACTAATGATTAACTCCCTAAATGTATCACTATGGTTATAGATCTCACTAGATCAAAAACATAATAGGTAATCACCTAAATTTGATGTCAGAAAACATTATAACACCATGTACTGCTCCCACTCATCTCTAAACAAATTTGCTTCTTATTTTGAGTATTTATATTATTGGGAATCTTGGTAGTATTGAGAAAATATAAAAAAAAACAATTAATTTTTTTTAATTAAATTTTAATTACCTTTAGAAATTACCTATTCGGGGATGCTAGTGTTTTGATGATATATGATATCATTCATAAATTTGACACGTAATAACAATAATTATTGATGTTATTTTTATTTCTACACTACATAAATATTAACCAAAATAAGTAAATTATTTTGAAATATATTTTTATAGTTAAATATTTATATATATATATATATACCTTAATGTGTTTCCATTTGAAGAAATCCACAGGCTTCTTATGTTGAGTCACTAACCACACACCATGATTTACCCTATATTTATAGATCACCCTATTATAAATATTTTATATTATTAGATTGAAGAGTTTTACCCCTAAAATGTAGTCATCAAGATGAGTCTATTGTCTATTATTTTATTCTCAAACACCTTGATTAGTTCATCATTTTTTCTTATCAATTTCCTCTACTTCCAAAGAAATTCCATACATAGAAATGATATAAGTATTAATGAATCCCAATTGTGATTCACTGGTTTTTCCAATCATATAGCAGTATTATAAATGATTGTAGAAAATATGAAGAGTTATTAACTTTAATGAACATAATAGATCATTTTTTGACAAATGGATTATGAAAATGTACATCATATATGTTTTCACATCTGAGACTTCCATCCATTTAAACATGATAATATCATTTATATGCTCAATAAAAACCACGTTTGTAATGTAATTTCCAAATATTTCTTCTTCATATTGAATTTAGGACACATCTATATCTTTTAATGTGGTGTCAGTATGAACTTTTGTTGTTAGTATATGCTTCAATGGAATTGGTGGGGAGAAGGTACTCCCACAAGGTCCTTTTGATTTCTTGATTAATTCACTGAATTGTCTTAATCAAGATTTCCATTTCCACATCATTTTATACATCTGTAATACTATACCACATTTCAAACCTTTTTTCATCAACTTTTAAAGGTTTTTCATTTGAAAAAAATGTTAAGGACATACCTCATGTATCTTTATAATATTAGATATCCATGATATTCAAGTTCCAATAGCATCATTGACCATTGTAATATCAAGATAATCAAGCATAATAGAAAACTCATGTTAGGTCCACTAGGTTGAATACCCTGAGAGGGGGGTGAATTAGGGTGTGACAGATTAAAACATTCTCCCTTTCAGATCTTATTTTTTTGTTAGACAAAAATCAATTCTATCTTCCTCCCATAGAAATATATGAACAAATATGAAATCATGCACAAGACACAACATTTTTTACTCAGTTTACCATCACTGGGATACATCCAAGGAGCATACAATGACGGTGTGCCGATGTACCAAATTCACTAGGGCTCACTGCCAATAATGAGTACAATGTTCGAGCTAGATATTCTATACCCAGACTTACTGCATTGACATGTTTTAGGGTCTTCTCACTGCATTACCAAGGGTCACTCCCTATGCCTCTTTCTCTAGCACATTGCCGGTGGGAAGGGTCACCATCTTCTTCTTCATGCACTCACTTCTCTTGAAAAGGAATCCACACACAGTTTATCGACTTGTAGGTCAAACACAGTTTATGGACATGTAGGTCCCTTCATTTTCATGAATTCCTACATCCTCAAATATAGGTAGATGCACTGTTGAAGTTCTTTTTTCACCTATAGATGAACTCCACCTTCCCAAATACTTCTAGGTACTGGAAAATACTTTTGAAAACTGATTTGAAGCTTTCACAAGCTTCCTTGTGCAAATCGCGAACCACCATGTTCCTCCCGCATACTGTGTACCAGGTATGGTACATGGATCACCTCCTCCACATACCACTTCTGCTTCGGCAAACCTTCCTTCGTCCGTTGACTATCTCTGCCTTCACTATAGCGTACCACCTATGTGTACCAACTCAGCGAACCTCTTCTGTGAAACACCCTTTGTCTGCAAAATATTCTCTATTCGTGGACTGCCTTCACAAACCATTTGTGTACCGCACCTTATTCCTCTATGTACTATATCCTTTACAAGTTATAGTTCTCTGCAAAAACCATCAGTGGAATTTCTTCTACACAAACCACTTTAGCTTTCGTAGAATTCTCCCTCACGAACTTCCTTCATAATTTTCTGAAATCCTATATAAATTTTTTTTCTCTAATGATATTCAATCTCCCCTATAATCAGTGGTATTAAAGATTCTTATATAGGAAAAGATATCTGCAATATCTGCTAATCCAAGATTTACCAAATCTTTGATTTAGTATAGCCTCCACCGCATACCGATCCTCCTACCGCCGTGAATCGCAAGCCTTCCTATGAACCATTTTTCATACACAGTCCACATACTACCTTTTATCCTACACAGTCAATCTCCTCCACCAATTAAAATCCATACTCGTACTGCACCACCTTCTTCCACGAACCATTTTCAATTTCATGAACAACTCCCATGTACTATTCTCGCTGCCTGGTACGCAGTTGCATACCCTTCCCAGAAATGATACGCGATCCATGTCCCGGGATTTGCGTTCCTATTCCTTTTCCAATTTCATTCAACATTCTTCACACCTTTTAGTCCTATGAAGAAAACCATACATTTCCAAACACAAATTCACGATTTTGAGGCCCAAAAATTTGGAAAACACTAGGAAATTGTGCCACCTTAAAAACCTGTCTTTGGAAAATACCAACCATACTCATTTCTGGTCATCTAGATTTGTCAACAAACACAAAAACACCCAAAACATACCAAGAGGACACATTGAGGGATTTTTTTCCAACAATATCCCCCTTTGGGTTTATTGACAACTCTTCTCATAATAGTTCTGCGCATTTTGATACCTTATAAAAAATCCTTCCATATTCAACAACCATTCACTTTATGCGTTTAAGATAGCAATCAAAAATTTACTCAACATATACTCTAAGCCCAAATTATCCAATCTCGGCGTGAGAAACAAGAGTATAATGAAAAAGTTCATCAATGAATCACTTCATTGCTAATCACCAATTTTTGATACCATACTGATACTAATAAACTTCTTTCATCATGAACCTCAGCTATCGTGATATGTAAAATTTGATCGAATACTTCTAGCATCATTAGATTTAATACTCCATAATATTATAGCTCCTCTAAACAACTTCAGCTCAGCTTCAACTCCCCCTATCTCACTGCTTCACTTAACATCTTCTCCCTGTGTCTTTTCTCCCCTAGAATAATCACACTTTCTCCCCCATTGTCAATTAACCCGAAGGGCACATCGAGGTTGTCTTCAATAGGTTAAAGAACATATAATATCATATTAGGGAAAACACATCATACCCAGAGGATAGGGGGACCCACTTCCACACTTTTTCAAGTGTGGGAGGTCAACTGCACTCCCAGATCCAGTCGATGCCTTTCAAATGCTTCTTTGGGTAATGCCTTTTTCAGAATGTTTGCAACATGTTGTTCTGTAGGTACATACTCCAACTTCACAAGCCCTTGCTCCACCTTATCCTTGATAAAATGATATTTTATTTCAATGTGCTTTTTCCTTTAGTAATGGAGTAGATTTTTGCTAAGATTTATATCACTTGAATTATCACAATGTATTCTGATCATAGATTTCACTTCAATTCCCATATCTTCAAGTTGCTGCTTCATCTACAATAGCTGCATGCAAGCTTGAGTAGCCACAATGTATTTAGCTTCTACAGTGCTCAATGAAATGAAATCTTGTTTATTACTTAACCAAGAAATACAAAACCCTTTAAGATAAAAGACACCTCCTGATGTTGATTTCCTATCATCTGTTGAACCGGCCCAATCCGCATCTGTATATCACAATAACTATGGATGAGATTTGTCATTATACATTAGGCCAAAATCCATTGTTCCCTTGATATACTGAAGAATTATTTTTTACTACAATCATGTGGCTCTCCTTGGGATTTATTTCATACCTTGTTGCTTGGCATGTGGAAAATACAATATCAGGCCTTGTCACTATCAAGTACAATAGACTTCCAATTATTTGCCTATATTCTGTGTTATTAATTACCTTACCTTCATCATCCCATGATAATTTCAACTGGGTAGCAATCAGAGTCTTCATCTCTTTGTAATTCTTCATTCCAAACCTTCTCAAAATCTCCTTGGCATATTTATATTGACAAATAAATGTGCCATTTCTTCCTTGCATCACCTGTAAGCCAAGGAAAAATGTCATCTCACCAATCATTGATATTTCGAACTCACTTTTCATGTATTCAAAAAAATGTCAGCATTGTGCTTCATTTGATCCAAAAAAGAGTATGTCATCGACATAAACTAGTATCATCATCCTTTGACTATTGTCATTGTTGAAATAAAAATTGTAATCAACTCCACCATGCTGAAAACCGAGCTTCTTTAGAAACTGATCAATACTATGCTCTTGGTGCTTTCTTCAAACCATATAAAGCCTTCTTCAGCTGAAAAACTATGTTCTCATCTTCATGAATGAGAAAACCATCTAGTTTATCAATGTAAACCTCTTCTTCTATAACTCAATTCAGAAATGATGACTTGAAATCCATCTAGAAAACTTTAAACTTTCATTGCACAACTATGGACAAGAATAATCTGATTGTCTCCAACCTTGAAACATGTGAAAATGTCTCATAAACACCAATACCCTCTATTTTATAGTACCCTTTGCACACCAGGAATGCTTTGTTTTGAATCACAACGCCATCTTCATTCATTTTGTTGTGAAAGACCCATTTTGTCCCTATGACATTCTTGTCTTCTGGTCTTGAAAAAATTTCTGACATATGATTCTTCTCAATTTGGTCAAGCTCTTCATTCATTTTTTGAACCCAATTCTTGTCTCTAACTGCTTCATCAAAGCATTTAGGCTCAACTTGTGATAAGTAAGATACTTTCTGTAGAGACTTCATCCTCCTTGTCTGCATTGGTGTTGTCCGATCACCAATTATGTTCTGCCTATCAATTTTAGCTCTTCTCACTATTCTCTGGGAAGATACTGATTTATTCCCATCATCTGAGTCTTCTTCTAAATCAACCTCTGGAGATGGAGCATCTCATGACCTCCTCAACTCTTCATCACTGTTCTCCTGAGTATGATCATGAATTTGCTGAATATTTTGTTCATTCTCCACTATAATCACATCACAACTTTCAATTATCTTTTCTAGACTATTATTGAAGCATTTATATGATTTTTTTCTTCTTTGAGTAGCCAAGAAACATTCCTTCTCCTCCACGAGATTCAAACTTCCTATGTTTCTCCTTATTGATAATGAAACACTTACTTCAAAAAACTCGAAAGTATTTCAATGGTGGATTCTTTCCATACCATAGATCATATAGAGTTTTCTCTTATTTTGGGCATAATGAGGCTCTATTTGATGTGTAGATCACTTTCATCACTGCCTCTTTCCAAAACTTATCTGGAAGATCTTTCTCAATGATCATTGTTCTAGCCATGTTGTTCTCAATTTTATTTCTTCTCTCAACTACTCCATTATTCTTTGGAGTTATTACTACTGAAACTTGACACCTTATCCCATGTTTCTCAAGATAATCCTCCACTTGGATATTTGTGAACTCTATTCCATTATTTATTCGAATCATCTAGATTTTCTAACCAATCATCTTTTCACATTCCCATCGATATCTTGTAATGAAACTAAACACTTCAGATTTATTGGTGATTACTGAAACCCATTCCATTATACTATATTCGTCAATGAATATAACATAATATCTCCTCCCATCAATAGCCCTTGGAGAAATTAGCCCACACACATCAATATGCACCAACTCAAGAAATCTTATTGAATTTTTCTCCTTTGGATTATATATATTTCGAATAATCTTCCTTTATTGGTAGGCTTCACATGTATGAGTATGATCACATGATAATATAGGGATATTTCAAACAGCATCACATTTTACCAGATCTTCCAAGGAATCTTGGCTTATATATCCAAGACGCTTATGTTATAACTTGTTTTATTCATCCTTGGAAAAAAAGAATGTGTCTTCTTATCCACTCACGAGGTAGATATTCCCTTTTGCATGCTTTCCTTTCAACACAATAGCACCATCCTTTGCTTTGATGATACATAATTTCTTGGAAAAACTTATAGTATGTCCTGAGTCACACAATTGACTAACACTAAGCAAGTTGTGACTAAGCCCTTCAACAATCAAGAAATATGCCCATCTCATGTCTTTTCCTCCAAACTTGGATTTTAATAAACCAATAATTTTCAATCCCTCATCATTAACAAATCTTATAATACCTTCTTTATCATACTGGATTTTTTTCACTAGATCCTTATTTCCCATCATATGGGAAGTGCATCCACTATCAATGATCCATATCCCAATGTGATCTGATGCCTTAAATGCAATTTCTACAACCAATTCCTGCTCTACCCTTTTCTTTTTTACCCAAGTATTTGACTTCATATCCATCATGGAATGATAATCACGATCTTTCTTAGTATATGACGATCCATATTCAACCTGTAGAGCTACAAATCGATTTTGAATTATCATCTCTCTTGAAGATACATTTGGATCCTTCTTATGAACAAATTCAGTATGCCTAAGCACATTCCTCTACATTGTTGATGTGAAATATCTTGCCATATTTTTGAGTTCTTTACACCTAAAACTATGACCATCAAATGGAGGCCTGGAATTTTGATCTCTATACGACCACCTCTATTGGTCTTTTTCCCTTTGGTACATATTTTCTATGGAACACACATTTTGAGAGTGTCCCATCTTACCACAACAATAACATCTTATGTGAGGTACATTCTTATGTGGCAATGATGCACCACTACTTGTGCCTTGGGTTCTCTGAATCTTCTGATCCTTCTTTATACCCAAATCAATCATCAATCTTTGAGTGGGTGCTTGTGGTCTGAATTGAACCATAACTACTTTCTATTTTAGATCAAGCACCATAACAGCCTTATCATTCAGAATTGATTATTTCTTCTATTATGATGGACCACTCTGCTTAAATATCATCTTATCTGTTACCTGTATGATCTTCTTTCCTAATGTCAAACCGAGATTTATCAGTTTCTCTTAATCTTCAATTGTTCATCGTAGACTGACGACTTCCTCTTCTAGTTGTTCAATACATTTGATTTGATCTTTTCTAGTTTCAATCAAACTATAAATTTCTATTTTATGTTATTCAATTTTTAATTTTTTCTCAACCACCTTTTCTGAGCTTTCTGGCATTGAAGACCTCATATTTTCAATTTCTACATTCAGTTCAGAATTCTCTTCTACCTGCTTCTAGATAAAGATTTTGGCATCACGAACAACTTTGTTAGCTTTCTTTGTTTTGGGTCTCAAGATATCTACCTCTTCAAGGGAATATTCTAATTCAGCCTAAGGATCAACTCTTCCTTCAATTTCTCCTTCTTCATTTCACTTTCTTCTCGTGTTAATGAATTTCTGAAAACCGCTACTAAATCATCTATGTTACGATCCTTGCAGTCCTCCAACTCTTATACATTATATTCTTCTGAACTTTAATCCTATTTTAAAAGAAGATTCTTCTTTTTTAATAACTTTCTCCTAATAATTCTCCTCCCTTTCTCATTTGATGAATACTTCTTTTGGATAATTTCATCATTTTCATCATTTTCATCATCAAACTTCTTAGGACACTTTGCTGCAAAATGATCAATCTTTCCGCATCAAAATCATGAAAATAAAAGTTTAACTTTGAACCTCCCTTTTCCCACTTTTCATATTAGAGGAGATAAATTACATGAAATTATCCATATTTTCCTCCTTAGGACTATATTCAATAGATAGATTCTTTATGGCCTTGAATCCCACTTCCTTAGACATCCCCTTTTCTACTGCATCATTATCATCATTTCACAATATTTATATCTTCAGTGACTTCTCCAAGACCCTTCATGTCTTCCACAATAATATTTATCCTATCGAAGAATGAATCAACAGTCTCATTGGGGTTCATTCTGAGATCATCATACTTATTCCATAGAACCTTCAACTTTGCTTCTCGGACTTTGGTGTCACCCTCATAAATGTTCAACAATTTTTCCCACATTGCATGTGATGTTTTACAGGACATCACCTTCGTATAAATTTCATTTGATAGGGACCCCCCTAAAGCATTGATCCTTTTAGAATCAGCATCCAATTCCCTTCTTTTAGGTTCTAATAGAGCACCACTATTAATGTTAGTTTATATTCCATGCATAGCTGCTGTGAAGACATCCATACCTACTGATCAGAAGTAGTGTTGCATCCGATTATTCCATAGTTGAAAATTATTTTAGTCAAAGATTAGAATTACTTTATGATTGACCACCTCTATGTATTCTTCTTTATAGAGAACCACTGACTTTAAACCTTTCCCTCTAATACCAATTCTTAGGTCTAATAGGTTGAATACCCTGAGAGGGGGGGGGGGGGGGTGAATCAGGGTATGATAGATTAAAAAATTTTCCCTTTCGGATTTTGTTTTTTTGTTATACAAAAATCAATTTTCTATTATTCCCATAGAAATATATGAACATATATGAAATCATGCACATGACACAACAATTTTTACTTGGTTCACCCTCACTGGGCTACATCTAAGGAGCATACAATGGCGGTGTGCTGATGTACCAAATTTATTTGGGCTCACTGTCAATAATGAGTACAATGTTTGGGCTAGATCTTCTATGCCCAGGCTCACCACCTTTACAAGTTTTAGGGTCTACTCACTGCATTCCATAGGGTCACTCCCTATGCCTATTTCTCTATCTCACTACTAGTGTACAGGGTCACCACTTCCTCTACCTGCGCTCACTGTTCTTGGAAAGGAATCCACACACAGTTTATTGACTTGTAGGTCAAACACAGTTTATGGACATGTAAGTCCCTTAATTTGCATGAATTCATGCATCCTCAACTATAGGTAGATGCACTATTGAAGTTTCTTTTTCACCCATATATGAAGTCCACCTTCCCAAGTACTGCTAGGTACCAGAAAATACTTTCGAAAACTGATTTGAAGATTTAACAAGCTTCCTCATGAAAATCACGAACCAACCTATTCCTCCCACGTACTGTGTATTGGGTATGGTATGTGGATCACCTCCTCTGCGTACCGCTTCCACTTCAGTGAACCTTCCTTCATCCGCTGACTACCTCTGCCTTCACTATAGCGTACCGCCTCTGCGTATCGACTCCGTGAACCTCTTATGCGAAACACCCTTTGTCTGCGAACTGTTCTCTATTCACGGACTTCCTTTAAAAACTATCATCATACCATTCCTTCTTCTCCCACATACTGTGTCCTTTGCAGGTTACAATTCTCCTCAATAACATTCAACAAAATTTCTTCCACGCGAATCACTTTAGCTTTCACGAAATTCTACCTCGTGAACTTCCTTCAGACTTTGCCGAAATCCCGGATCAAAAATTTGTTCTTTAATGATATTCAATCTCTCCTATAATAGGTGGGATTAGTTATTCTTATATAGGAAAATATATCTACAATATCCTCTCATCCAAGATTTACCAAATCTTTGATTCGATACAGCCTCCACCGCATACCGATCCTCCCGCCTCCACGAACCGCTAGCCTTCATGTGAACCATTTTTTATATGTGTTCTGTGTATTGCCTTTGATCCTAAGTGGTAAATATACTCTACCAATGAAAATCCATCCGTGTATCACTCTGCCTTCCACTAAAAACCATTTTCAGTTTCGCGAACAACTCCCATGTACTATTCCCGCTGCCTGGTACGCGGTCGCGTACCCTTCCTGGACATGGTACGCGATCCATGTCCTAGGCTCCAAGTTTCTCTTCCTTTGCTGATTTCGTTCACCACTATTCACACCATCCAGTCCTATGAAGAAAACCATACATTTCCAAACACAAATTCTAGATTTTGAGGCCAAAAAATTTGGCAAATACTGGGAAACTGCGCCACCTTAAAAACCTATCTTCGGCAAATACCAACCATACTCATTTGCAGTCATCTCGCTTTGTCAACAAACACAACCACACCCAAAACATACCAATAGGATATATTAAGGGATTATTTCTCAACAACTCAGTTGTAATATTGTGCTCTATTTCAAACCTCACTCTCAAGTGATCTTTTTGGAGTTGTTTGTTATGTAGCATGTCTCTATTGAAATTGTACACCATGACCATAACAATAAGTAGACACATGGTTGTTGATAGATATAAATCATAGATAAATTCACCCTATAGAATTTTAGTAATATAAAGTTTTCAAAAGTTTTTTGATTTACATTTAGGAGAAATATTAATGAAAAATTTGATTATCTTCGGTAAGGTAGGTGGTTGAGGGTAATAAATAGCCTCAAAGATAGTGGGTTCATGAGGCTCTTTATGTACTGATATTTGTTCCACTACCGGTTCTCTTTTATTATTTTACATACATTGTTCCACCAAACCAAACCAGACAATAATATCTTTCAAAGAATCTATTTGTGTCTACATTCATTTCATTGTCTCATATTTATCTCTCTACATCTTTGTCTTCTTGAAATATGTTTGAGGTAAAACTCCAAAACCTGCACCTTTAGCCCAACCATATTGTTCTAGCCACTTCAAAGCTATTGAAAGTAGTATTTCTTCAGGTATGATCGATGTTGATTCTTGTGTCTAAACCATATCAAAAACATACAAATATAAGTATATATTTTTATGTAATATTATTATAAAGCTTAATGAATTATTGTTATATCATACTTAAACATGCTTATCATACTACTTGTGTGTTTTCATCAACTAGGTTACCCTCTTTATTTACATGGTCCTCCTTCCATAGCACATGATGTGGGATGGAAGTGGCTTCATATTATGATTCATTAATCATAATTTAATAAAAGTAAATATGTTGTTTCATATCACATAAAACTTTTATTGTAGATATAAAAAACTTAACATTTTATTTTCAAGTTGAGTGTACCCCATCATTACTTTGAGATAGGGGTACATTGGTTTTGTTTCACATAGTTTATTTTCACTACAATTTTTTTGTTTCATAAATAAAAAGTTTTGAATCTAAGTGGATAAAATAAATAATTTAACATAAAATATTATCGACTACATTATACCTAAAATGATTTCTCATTATGGTGAAAAATGAAATCTTTCCATGTATCCTATTTTATAATGTGTTCATATGTAACTGGTGGGTGTGGTTTTAGTTTCCATCAGCATACCTAAGAGGTTGCTTTGTAAGAAGTGTATGAAATCCTCTTTAAATACCTAGAAATTCCGTGATTTTTTTTAAATACATGGTATTTTTATGAGTCCGTGAAAATTTACGGCGCGTGATTCCGAGGCTCGGTGTTCCCAGAATTAATTTCTGAAGTTTTGTTAGTGTACATTCAGAAAACATACGAGCAAGATTTTATAACTTTTTAACTGGTGCTTGGAACTGAAATCTGAGGGCACCGTTGAACTCGCAGCGCCGATATTCACTTAAGAAGACTTTCACCTCGATGACAGTTGGTCGAGAATAAAATTTAGTTTTTGGGTTTTCTTAAAAAAATATAAAATAAAGTGAGTTGCACTTTATTTTATTTTGAGCTGCCAAGTGAGTGATGGTTGTTTAAGACCTCCTCTTGGAAGTTAGAGGTGGGGACACCACACCTTAACCTCCCGTGAGAGGTTGTGGTGGTGGGTCCCACCCGAAATCAACCTCCCATGTCAGGATAAATGAGGTGGGGACCACCTGGGCTCTCAACCCCTTGAAACTCCCCATTAAAGTGGAGAAAACTCTCAAGCTTCACATTAATTTAGGGGAACCTCTTCACCTCCCCTAGCATTTAATTTTTCCAATCCTCCACAATTAAGTGGGGAGCCTACCTAATTAATTACTCCATTTTTAATTGGTTCCAACTCCCCAATTAATACATGCCAACACACGTGAATTAATGAGGAGGAGACTTTTAATTTAATTCACCCTTTTGAATTTGTGCCAATGAAATAATAAATTAAGTAATCTATTATTTGGCACAACGAATTCACTTGGGTGATTGAAGGGAAATCTCCCAACGAGGAACCTCATCCTCCAACGAAGAACTCTATCCAACGAAGAACGAAGAACGCCGACGATGATCCTTCTTCGACTTCTTCCCGGACACCTACTGACGTGGAATCTCTTCCACAACCGTCGTGTGAATTCAGGAGTGGAAGAGTGCGGCGGACGCTGTGAATGACAACTCCGTCTTCTTCCCGCGACTTCACCATCGACGACCAACGATTAAAGGTAGGGGGTTTACTTTGAGTGCCTCGTTCTTCCCTTCTTTTAGGATAATGAAGGTTGTTGAGCTTCGTTCTTTTGAAACATCTGCTATCACCATAAACGCGGAGGATACGGGCCAACCTAACATGGACCGACATCCTCTATCGATTTTCCTTCTGTGGCGTTCTTCGGCATGGCGACGTAACAACGATGAGGCGACGAAGGCGGTGACGAAAAATGTCGTGCTACCTACGACCTACGTGAATCGTGCCACCCCCTCAGTGCTCTGGAGCTCCTAGCCGAACACCGCCGGCCCACACCGACCTGAGCCGTGCCGAACCGGCCTGCCCAATCGCCACCCGGCCGCCGGCCTGCCTGCCTGTGCCCTGCACGGCCTGCCTGGCGCCCCGCTGGCCTGGACGCGCCCTACCCACGGCCTGATCGGTGCCCCGTCAGCTTGCCCGCGCCCCGTGTGGCCTACCCGTGGACTGATCACGCCCCGCGCAGCCTGCCCGCAGCCTGCCCGCACCCCGCGCGGCCTGCCCGCGTCCCGCGCGCCCTGCCCGCGGCCTGACCGACGCCCCGCCGGCCTGCCCGCGGCCTCCCGGGCTGAGCCGTTCGAGTCGCGCCTCACATGGTGCTAGCCGAACCGGCCCCAACCTCTGGACCGAGCCGCCTACGCGGCGACCTCCGGGCCGAACCGCCCTCATAGTCCGCTGGGTCGGGCCTAGTGGACTAGGCCGAACCTAACAGGCCGGCCCGCCCAATGGGCCGGGCCAAACCCAACAAGTGTGATCGGGTCGAACTAGACCGGGTCAGCCTAGAATGGGTTGGGCCAAGTCGGTCCGACCGGGTCAGACCAGACCCAGGCCCACTACCGTCCTTTTACTTCCTTTGGCCATATCTTTGGCACCGGACAACCGTTTGACGAACTGTCAGCAACGCTGGTTTTCTTGGAGCACGACGGTCCCTTTGAGTATACCCCACTGGAGTTTGGGGGTAATGTTGAGATATGTCCAGGTTGGATCATACACGAATCCAACTGGGCCCTCGGGACTAAAAAGCTTATAACTCACAGACCGAGTATCCGATTGACGCGTCGTCTATTGCATTGAGACCCCTATGACGAGGCGGACCTTTGAGATACTTCTATGTGGGACTTCGTGACAGTTGGAGTATCGACCTATAGCTCATGGAGAATACCCTCCTGGAGACGAGCGAGTGGAGTAAGAAGACCTAGTGGCTGGATGAGACCTGAAGACTACTTGACTGATTGGACTCGGAGTGATTCTACTAGCCCAATGGGGAGCGTCTGGTTGCGGTGGAAGACCCACGGCGGAGGAGCACCTGGTAGTTGGCGGCAGACCCACATTGGGGAGCACCTCCGTGTGAGCGCAACAGACCCACGATACTCGACAAGAGGAGTACCTCAGTAGTCCAAGGTTAGTGGGAAGCACCTTGGTGTTACGGCAGACCCACTGTACTCGACAAAGGAGGAGTTCTCTAACAGTCATGGTTTTGTTAATGTGAATAAAAATCCTAGTTGAGCTGAGTCAGTAACTTTTGATTTTACATCATGATTGAGACAGATTACTTGATAACTTAGGTATATGTATGGGCATATACCTAAGTGGGGTTATCTGTTGATTTTATACTTTTTGGTTTATCCTTGTTGGATTTTGTGAGACCTTGAGGGTCTCATAGGCCCTACTGAGTATCATTATACTCAACCCTGCACGGGCTTTGCCCGCACCTCGTTGTGTTTCTTGTAGACGACGGACATCGCTGACTGAGGCTGAGTGGACAGGACTGGACAGTACCGGAGGTGGACCACTCGTTGTGAAGGTACACGGAGGAGACGGATGGATGTGGAGTGTCGTGGAGGCTATCTATACCTACCCTTTAGGTAGGATTTCCTGGAGGACGATCCAATAGCTGTTACACCTTTCTTCTATTGTAATTCAGTTTCCTTGTACTTTATAGTTGAGCTTGTATTTTCGGCCCCTTACTTTACAACACTCCTTTTGTATACAGTTTTACTTAGTGTTTTGCTTCCATCTTATACTCTATTGTGTGTGTTATAATTTATAAAGTCGATGCCTTCCCAGTTTTAGGGATTTACGCCTTTGGTGTTAGTCGCGAGCCCTTGGCTTATGGAAGCCGGGCTTGGGGTAGTCACGACACGGGCCCCGGGGGACGGGTTGTGAGAAATTGGTATCAGAAGAGTCAGTTTTACCGCATAAATTAGGACTCTGATCTTTCTTTTTTGTGAAGCAATAATGTTAAGGGTACTTAGTGTGGTTTTTAGTTCAGGGAGTCTAGTTTTGGTGTGGCGGCCGAAATATCCATACACCAGGACCCTGACTACTGACTTCCGACTCAGTACACGAAAACACTGATTGCATGTGTGTTTTCAAAAGTTTTTCTTTAAGTCATCTCAACCAGGTCAACTCAACAAGTATCATCATTTGACCGTGTCACATCTGTTTCTTTCAAAATACCTCCCCACAGACGACCAGTTAGATCCCTGAGATTTGTATGCACAAATAGCCCACCGAGCGATGAGGCCTCGGTGCAGGGCCCTTTACCAACAGAGGCACCAACAGTACCACTTCCCATTAGGCCACCGATACCACCAGCCTCAGCATTAGATGATGCACGCCGCTTGAGCGCACTGCATGAGTTCCAACACCAGAGGCCACCCAGGTTCAGGGGAGAGACGGACCCACAGGCAGTTGAGGATTGACTGGAGGCTGTGGTGAGAGTCTTCAGACTGGTAGGGACACCAGACGACTTCATGGTGATCCTTGTCGCGAGTCTTCTTTAGGTAACAACAGGAAGATGGTGGGGGTCTGATGCTCCAGGTGCACGACGAGATGATGCTACTCTGGGTTGACTTCAATAGCTTATTTCAGGTGGAGCTTTTCCCAGCCACTCTACGTGCGATGCAGATACAGGAGCTACTGCATCTACAACATGGTAGCATGATGGTGGCATAATACTCAATGAGGTTCACTGACCTCTCGCGCTACTCCACAGATATGGTACGAGACCCATTCTTCAGAGCCTGGACCTTCAAGCAGGGACTCATGCGAGAGATCAGGTCTTCGATGATCTCCCTCAGCGTCCCGATGCAGACAGGGGTGTTGGAGTGAGCCCTCTTAGTGGAGAGTTTTCTTGCTGAGAAGTCTCTAGTAGTGAGGCCCACCACTAGTCGACATGCAACGGAGTATTCTACAGCTAATAGTATATAGATGTCGTAGAGGTCCAAGAGGACCAGACCTACAGGTGGATGACCGCATGACTCAGAATCGGTTTTATGGGGAACCCTGAGTGGAGACAAAGCTAGACATGCCAAGAGCAGACAGTGTTACTCATGCGGAAGGCATGGTCACATGGCTCATGACTGTCCGAATCACTGTTTGGATGATCAGAATATGGTCAAAGTACCTCCCAGGTAGAGACAAAGATTCGATCAAGGCGGTCTGCAGGGAGCAGGCAGACGTGTCAGAGGAGCTGGTCGAGCAGCTGGCAGTGGGTGACGTTTTGAGGTGTTACCGCCACCACCACCAGGAGGTCCACCCTGACCGTAGGGAGTAGGTGGACAGGAAAGATCTCAGCTCCAAGCAGCTGAGGCTTATGACCATGGCACTCCGGAGATGATTCAAGGTACGACATGTGACTACTCCACCATAGCTTCAGTTCTTATAGACACAGGTGCCAGTCACTCTTTCATTTCCACTGCCCTCGTTTGGAGCTTAGAGATTCCGATGGATCTGTTGGCTCGATCTTTACAGCTAGAGACTCCTACGGGAGAAGACTCGATGATTATGAACTGGTTCCGACAGTGTGAGCTTACTATAGGAGGCAAGAGATTTGGCTGGGATCTCCTCGTAGTGGCATCGAGGCCTTACGACGTCATCTTGGGTATGGACTGGCTATCTACAGTCCATGCTCAGATTGACTGTATTAGGCACAAAGTGCAGTGTGTTCGCATGGATGGGACCAGGCTTACCTTCACTGGCGATAAGAGAGACTTTGCAGCACAAGACAGACTTACTCAGAGGAGGGTGCAGCCGATCACTCATCAGTTGACTTGCCTTACCCTTAGAGCAGTTGATGTGGAGAGTCCTACTTATCCTATAGTGGTGGGCCAGTATGCAGATGTTTTCCCTGATGATGTCCCAGGTCTACCTCCTCTCAGATAGGTGGACTTTTACATTGACCTGTATCTCGGAAATGCACTGATATCTACACCAGCATATCGGATGGCTCTTGATGAGCTTCGTGAGCTACAGGTACAGTTGGAGGACTTGCAGGGGAAGGGATTCATCCAGCCCAGTGTTTCTCCCTAGGCATCCCTGATTCTATTCGCCAAGAAGGCGGATGGGATCTTGAGGCTTTGTGTCGACTACTGTTGCCTAAACCAGGTGACCATGAAGAACATGTACCCACTTCCGAGGATTGATGTCCTCTTTGATCAGCTAAAGGGAGAACGGTGGTTCTCGAAGATAGAACTCAGATTAGGCTATCACCAGCTCAGAGTTCGAGACGAGAATGTGCAGAGGACAACCTTCAGATGTCGGTACGACCACTATGAATTCTTGGTTATGCTCTTTAGCATAACCAACACTCCAGCAGTGTTCATGGGACTCATGAACAGGATCTTCCAGCCATACCTCGATCGCTTTGTCGTAGTCTTCATCGAAGACATTCTAATCTACTCGACTACTGAGGAGGAGCATGCCTACCATTTGCGAGAAGCATTTGACACACTCTGAGAGAACCAGCTTTATGGTAAGCTCTCGAAGTGCCAGTTCTGGATCCGAGAGGTTCACTTCTTGGTACATGTCATCTCGGAGGCTAGAGTTGTAGTAGATACAGCGAAGATTGAAGCTGTACTTGCTTGGGAGCCACCCAGGAGTGTGACGGAGGTACGAAGTTTCCTGAGTTTGGCTAGGTACTACCGGAGGCTCGTTCTAGACTTCTCCAGAGTTGCAGAACCACTATCAGCCTTGACGAAGAAGGGGAAACCTTTGTGTGGTTGGGAAGATGCCAGCAGAGCTTTCAGGAGCTGAGGCAGAGGCTAAGTAGTGCTTCCATCTTGAGGCTTCCAGAGGAAGGCGTAGGGTATGTAGTCTACTGCGACGCATCAGGGAACAAACTCGAGTGTGTCCTGATGCAAGAGCAAGTAGTGATCACATATGGTTCTCGATAGCCAATACAACACAAACATAACTACACTACCCATGACCTAGAGTTAGCAGCAGTGGTCTTCTCCTTGAAGATGTGGAGGCACTATCTGGTGGGTGAGAGTTTCACAGTCTACTCTGATCACAAGAGTCTCAGGTATATCTTATCCTAGAAGGACCTGAACTTGAGACAGTGGCGTTGGCTTGAGTTCCTCTAGGACTATAACTTCGAGATAGTCTATACTCCTGGGAAGGGGAATGTTGTTGCAGATGCACTCATTAGGATATATGGTATACAACTGCTAGGAGAGGAGACATAGCAGCTGGATGCCTTACAGATATCCTTTGTGGATAGGGATGGAGCATCCTTTCTACAGTCTCTTATAGTCACTCCCCCACTTCTTCGGTGAGTCAGGGAAGCACAGCATGGGGACACTGACTGCGAGACACGACATGCTCAGATATCCATAGGGTAGGCACCTGATAGATTTTCTGAAGGTGGAGAGCACGTCATCCTCTTTAGAGGATGTACTATGGTGCCAGTGTCACTTCAGGAGGAAGTGTTGAGGGAGTTCCACACATCCCATCTAGCAGTACATACAGGAGTGGCGAAGATGTACCGGGACCTTCGATGACAACACTGGTGGCTAGGTATGAAGAAGGCAGTAGCAGAGTTTGTCTCTCGATGCCTCACTTGTCAGCAAGTGAAGGCGGAGCACCAGGTACCAGCAGGCTTGGTTCAACCTTTAGAGGTCCCAGAGTGGAAGTGGGATGGGATATCCATGGACTTCGTGACGGGTATTCCACGTACATCCAGGGGTCACGACTCGATTTGGGTGATCGTCGAACGACTCCCCAAGTTGTCCCACTTCATACTGATCAGAGAGAAGGGTTCAGTAGAGAGCATGGGATGCCTCTATGTGCAGAAGATTGTGCGGCTGCATGGAGTACCTTCATCTATTGTCTCCGATTGTGACACACGCTTTACTTCCCAACTATGGAAGGGGTTTTAGGAAGCTTTCGGGACACAAATTCATCTGAGCACCGCCTTCCATCCTCAGATGGATGGCCAGACTGAGAGGACCATTCAGACCCTCGAGGACATGTTGTGTGCTTGTGTCCTCAACTTCAGTCGCAGCTGGTAGGATCACTTACCTTTGGTGGAGTTTGCCTACAACAATAGCTATCACTCCACCATCGGGATGACACCTTTCGATGCATTGTACGGACGACCTTGCAGATCACCCTTGTGTTAGATAGACCCTGGGGAGTCAGCACTGGTGGGACCAAAGATGGTACGAGCTACCACAGAGAAGGTGCAGATCATCCAGGAGTGGATGAAGACTGCATAGATCATGAAAAAGTCATATGCCGATAGGAGACAGAGACCTCTGGAGTTCGAGGATGGCGACCACGTCTTCCTACGGGTCTCACCTCGACGAGGTCTACGGAGATTTGGCTGAGGCAACAAGTTATCTCCGAGATTAATCATACCTTTCCAGGTCCTCAGCAGAGTAGGCAAGGTGACTTATCACCTGGCTCTTCCACCTCAGTTGTACTGGGTGCACGATGTTTTCCACGTATCTCAGTTGAGTAGATACGTGCACGACCCATCTCACATCATCGACCATGGAGAGCTGAACGTCGATGATGAGGAGACTTTCACAGAGGTTCCAGTGGAGATTGAGGATCGACAGGATCAGTTCCTACATGGACAGTCGATACCTTTGGTGCACGTTCGTTAGTAGCACGAGAACCTCCAGGAGAGCACATGGGAGAAGGAGGCTCAGATGCATGCTCAGTACCCCCACTTGTTCCCTTAGTTCGAGTTGTAGATTACGGGGATGTAAATCCCTAAGGTGGGGAAAATGTAAAGACCTGGAAATTCCATGGATTTTTTTTAAATACTTGGGATTTTTACGAGTCCGCAAAAATTTACGGTGCGTGATTCCAAGGCCCGGTGTGCCCGGAATCAATTTCTGAAGTTTTGTTCGGGTACGTTCAGAAAACGTATGAGTGAGGTTTTATAAATTTTTAACCGGTGCTCAGAACTAAAATAAAAGGGCACCATTGAACACACAACACCAATATTCGCTTAAGAATAATTTCACCTCGACGGCAGTTGGTCGAGAATAAAAGTTAGTTTTTGGGTTTTCTTAAAAAAATATAAAATAAAGTGAGTTGCACCTTATTTTATTTTGAGCCACCAAGTGAGTGATGGGTGGTTAAGACCTCCTCTTGGAAGTTGGAGGTGGCGCCACCGCACCTTAAACTCCCTTGAGAGGTTATGGTGGTGGGGCCCACCCGAACTCAACCTCCCATGTGAGGATAAATGAGGTGGGGACCACCTGGGCTCTTAACCCCTTGAAACTCCCCATTAAAGTGGAGAAAACTCTCAAGCTTCAAATTAATTTAGGGGAACCTCTTCACCTCCCCTAGCATTTAATTTTTCCAATCCTCCACAATTAAGGGGGATCCTACCTAATTAATTACTCCATTTTGAATTGGTGCCAACTCCCCAATTAATACGTGCCAACACAGGTGAATTAATGAGGAGGAGCCTTTTAATTTAATTCACCCTTTTGAATTTGTGCCAATGAAATAATAGATTAAGTAATCTATTATTTGGCAAAATGAATTCTCTTGGTTGATTGAAGGGAAATATCTCAATGAGGAACCTCATCCTCCAACGAAGAACTCTCACCAACGAAGAACGAAGAATGCTGGCGACGATCCTTCTTGAACTTCTTCCCGGACACCTACTAACGTGGAATCTCTTCCACAACTGTCGTGCGAATTCAAGAGTGGAAGAGTGCGGTAGACATGAAGAACGAAAACTCCGTATTCTTCCAGAAACTTCACAATCGACGACTGACGATTAAAGGTAGGGGGTTTACATTGAGTACCTCGTTCTTCCCTCCTTTTTGGATAATGAAGGTTGTTGAGCTTTGTTCTTTTGAACCGTCTGTTATCACCATAAATGTGGAGGATACGGGCCAACCTAACATGGCCCGACATCCTCCGTCGATTTACCTTCTATGGAGTTCTTCAGCATGGCAACGTAACAATGATGAGG
Organism: Viscum album; assembly: GCA_963277665.1. Lineage (NCBI taxonomy): Eukaryota > Viridiplantae > Streptophyta > Magnoliopsida > Santalales > Viscaceae > Viscum > Viscum album. The sequence goes on along the minus strand of OY728143.1, from coordinate 2,074,705,778 downwards.
CGACGAAGGCGGCGACGACAAAGGTCGTGCTTCCCGTGGCCTCCGCGAATCACGTCGCCCCCGCGGAGCTCCGGAGCTCCCGGCTGAACACCGTCGGCCCGTGCCAGCCCAAGCCGCACCGAACAGGCCTGGATGGCCGCCACCTAGCTGCCGGCCCGCCTGCCCGCACCCCGCATGGCCTGCCCGCGGCCTGCCCAGCGCCCTGCCGGCTTGCCCGCGCCCCGCGCGGCTTGCCCACGGTCTACCTGTGCCCGACACGGCCTGCCCGGCGCCCCGCCGGCCTGCCCGCGCCCCGCACAGCCTGCCTGCACCCCATGTACCCTACTCGCAGCCTCCCGGGCCAAGCCGCTTGAGCTGCGCCTCACATGGTGCTGTCCGAACTGGCCCCAGCCTCCGGAATGAGCCGCCTACGCGGCGACCTCCGGGCCGAACCTAACAGGCTGGCCCGCCCAATGGGCTGGGCTAGACCCAACAGGTCTGATCGGGTCGAACTAGACTGGGTCAGCCCAAACTGGGTTGGGCCGAGTCAGACCAACCGGGTCGGACCAGACCCGGGCCCACTACTGACCTTTTACTTCCTTTGGCCATATCTTTGGCACCGGACGACCGTTTGATGAACCGTCAGCGGTGATGGTTTTCTTGGAGCACGACGGTCCCTTTGAGTATACCCCATCAGATTTCGAGGTAATGTTGAGATATATTTAGGTTGGATCGTACACGAATCCAACCAGGTCCCCGGGACTAAAAAGCTTATAACTCGCAGACCGGGCGTCCTATTGACGCGTCGTCTATTGCGTTGAGACCCCTATGACGAGGTGGACCTTTAAGATACTTCTACGTGGGAATTCGTGATAGTTGGAGTATCATCCTGTAGCTCATGGAGCGGACCCTCTTGGAGATGAGCAAGCGGAGTACGTAGACCTAGTAGCTGACTGGGACTTGACGACTGCTTGACCGATTTGACTCAGAGTGATTCGACTAGCCCAGTGGGGAGCGCCTGGTTACTATGGTAGACCCACGGCGGAGGAGCAATTGGTAGTTGGAGGCAGACCCGCGATACTCAACAGGAGGAGTACCTTGACAGGCTATTAGGGGGAGCGTCTGGTAGTTGGCGGCAGACCCACAGTGGGGAGCGCCTCCGTGTGAGCACGTCAGACCCACAGTACTCGATAGGAGGAGTACCTCAGCAGTCCAAGGTTAGTGGGAAGAGCCTTGGTGTCGCGGCAGGCCCACTGTACTCGACAGAGGAGGAGTTCTCCAACAGCCGTGGTTTTGTTAATGTGAAAAAAATCCTGGTTGAGCTGAGTCAGTAACTTTTGAGTTTACCTCATGATTGAGACAGATTACTTGATAACTTAGGTATATGTATGAGCATATACCTAAGTGGGGTTATCTGTTGATTTCATACTTTGTGGTTTATCCTTGTTGGATTTTGTAAGAACTTCAGGGTCTTAGGGTCCCTACTGAGTATCATTATACTCACCCCTTCACGGGCTTTGCCCTCACCTCGTTGTGTTGGTTACAGATGATGGACAACACTGAACGAGACTGATTGGACAGGACTGGACGGTACTAGAGGTGGACCACTCGTAGTGACGGTATACAGAGGATACGGACGGACGTCGAGTGCTATGGAGGCTATCTGTACCTACCCTTCAGGTAGGATTTCTTGGAGGATTATCCAGCAACTGTTACACCTTTATTCTATTTTACTTCAGTTTCCTTGTACTTTATAGTTGAGCTTGTATTTCTGGCCCCTTACTTTACAACGCTCCTTTTGTATATAGTTTTACTTAGTGTTTTGATTCTAGATTATACTCTATTGTGTGTGTTATAATTTATAAAGGAAATGCCTTCCCAGTTTTAGGGATTTACGCCTTTGGTGCTAGTCGCTAGCCCCTGGCTTATGGAAGGTGGGCTTGGGGTAGTCATGGCACGGGCCCCGGGGGACGGGTTGTGATATCCTCAGTGATCATTTCCAGTGGTCATTAAGACAAATTTATTAGAGAAATAATATAAAATAAATGAAATATACAAGGGATAAAGAATAGTAAATCAACATTTCATTATATAATTTTTTAGTAAAATAGAGAAAGTATATCATAACATTACCATAATATCTTCCCAAAGGGCTTCCTTTAATACAGGCTGGACATGGTGTTACGTATCTATATCAATTGGAACATGCATTCTCATTTCAACCCCAACATAACTAATGAAGATTGTTGTGATCAACCATTTTTCCACATTGATTCTATCCAACCAAAAAATTTATACCATTTCTCTTTTCCTTAATAATTTTATTTTAACATAGTGATTCTATGTTTTTATTATTTTTTTATCAAATTATTGTTGATCCCATAATAATCATTTGGTTTCATCATCATCCATCAATTTTTTCTTGGGATTAGTAACATCATCATATGTAGAAGTCATTATCTGCATGAGTATTCAAAAATTTAATTTGGATTACATAAATTCAGTAGAGAACACATAATATTATGATGAAAATAAAAATATATTAAAAAAACTTTAACCTTCTCATTGAACTATATTTTTTTTCTTTAAATGTTGAAGGGATTTGGATCCTCTATAAAGTATCCAAATCCCATCTTTATGGCCCACTCTAGAGTATTTGGAATTTTCTACACTGGCACCACTGTGAAATGATTGTGACCACCTAATGAAAGGGTCCTCCTCAATTGAATTTTCATCCAGTCCTATAGTTGTTTTAGTCACCAAAAGGATAATTGATCAATTCATGTTTTCTATATCTAAGACATAAAATACCTGCATTTCTTGTGATTCCATTATGAACAGCTCATCCTTATACCCTTACATACTAAAATTCACCTTTATAAATCCCAATTCATCAACTTTCACTGCACTCCTTTTTTCAACCCTTTTTCAATGGAGAATCATTACTTGAAATTTTGTATAATGAAACTCGTATATCTGTTCGAGAATGAAAAAATATGAAATATTCACATAAATTGGATTTTAATCCTTGGAACCAAATACATGAATCACTTCTTCCACAAGTATAAATCCACTATTTTGCATCGTACTATGTTAATCGTGTTCCTTTGTGTAGAACATATAACTATTAATTACAAAAAAAAGTTAAGATATACCATTTATATTTGGTCCCCTGGATGTCCATCAAAGTCCTTCAGAAATTGAATTCGTAATTTTAGACAACTCCTTATAAATATGATTTTGGAACCATCTTAAAAACCATTGATTAGGTGTATTTGATATCCATCCTTTAGTCCTTGATGGATTCTAAATTCTAAAAATTACTTTTTGGGATTCAATGTATGGAGAAACCTCAATGCTATTATGTAAAATGTAAAGGTGATCTTGATCCTAATCTTTGATATTAATTATAGTAACATATCTTCTTGAAATCCCTTCTCCCATATGAAATCCTTTGTTATAAGACTTTGGGAGATCAATGCTATCAACATCTGGTAGGTAATCTATATATAATTCAATAGATTCCATATCGATCTATAATAAAACCTTTAGGACGACTTCAATTCTTGATGTACCCTTTAAAACCCGACATATATATTTCAATGGGGTACATCCATATATAATGGAAAAGACCACATAGTTAAACCTACTAACCAAGTAAACCATTAGGTGGGTTGTTATATAAAATAATTATGGTGGAAATAACATATCTAATTAAAATAATATGACTATAATATCTTTATTCGTGATTAGAAACTTTGTAGGGTCTATAGCTTTACTACATATGGCTTTGAAAAAGAAGCAGTCTAGTTAATTTATTCTATACATTTTTAGTCTGAATACAACATAAAGCGATAAGCATCAAATTTTTTATGAAAACATGACTTTCATGTGATTTAATACCTAGTAACATAAAATTAATCATTGACACAACATTCTTGATATTTTATGAATACCCATCTCGAAATTTTACAGCATTAAGGAAATTAAAAAATTGTAATTTTTCTTGTCTAGATAGAGTGTAAGATACTAGAGGAATAAAAGTTTGTATTTTACCCTTCATTAGTTCCAACTATTCCCTTATCCCCATTTCAACCATATCCAACCTAGCCTTGATTCCATATTTTTTAGTAACATTTAGTAACATGCCAATAACACTATAAAATATTTTTTTTCTACATGCATGACATCAAGAAAATTTCTAACATAGAAAATTTTTTATTACGAGAATTTAAAGAAAATTCATATTTTTTTCCAACATGGTTTCATAAGGTTTCAAAAATGGTTTACCAAAAATAGTGTCAATATCTTTTTATCGAGTAATAGATCACACATTAGTGGAAATAGTGTTGTACCTTATTTGTTATTCCCATAGAATTTTGTTGCCTAGGATCAGTGTTTATGTTGTCGAGGTAAAAATTTCAGATATCCTAAAAACATAGCCTTCAAGTAATGTTTCAATTGAACGGAGTGTGTGAATTATTCACAAACAGGATACCCCAAAATTCCTTTAATGTTATATCTTGAAAAATTTTTATAAGCAGAAAAGTTATTTATCATCTTGTATAACATGGCCCTCAATGTGAATTCTTCATTTCTATAAGCATTTTATATTATAACACTTGTTTCCCACATCAATTTTAGATCATCAATCAATGGATCCAAATAAACATCAATGTCTTTACTGGGTCGTTTTGGTATATATATAAGTAGATAAATCATAATGTATTTGTGCTTCATGCATAACTATGGTGGAAATTTATAATTTACCAACATAACTGGTCATATACTATGAGTAATACTATGCACATAAAAAGGATTTATTATACCTATAGATAACGAAAGACGTAAGTTTCTCGACTCATTTAAAAATTCAAGATACTCATAATCAATTTTATTACACTGAGGAGAGTCTAATAGATGATGTAGTTTCCCATATTCAATTCTTGTATCTATGTTCCATGTCAATTATCTCATGATTTACTAACATCCATAAAGTTGTCTAAACCATGGAATGATATGAAAATACCATTCAAATTTTAAAGGACATGATTAATCTTTATTGTATCAATTCATGCCACACTTAGGGAATTTTTTGAGTGATCCATGATTATTTTGAAACAATATTAAATCATTTAGAAAAGAATGTATTTTTTAGAGATCAAGATTGTTAAACATAACATTCTTTTAGTTTCATTTTTTCAATAAGGAAGTTCATTTTCTTCTGGTACCATATCATTTAGGCGATCAAGTAGTTCTGTAAGGATGGTGTCTCTCCATCCACTTCTAGATTTCAAATTACATAAATACAACTAAAAATGTTGTGAATTTAATACAACCAATATACAATGGTATCTTAGCACAACTATATAACTTCACAAATAACTTTATACAATCATGAAGGTTATCTTTAATTTCTATTTTTATTTCTTCCATAAAATCTCCATCATCATTTTCACTAGTATTTATATCTAATGATCTATAGAACATAGTATCATCTCAATCAGTGTGTACATTCAGTTTATCCCTATTTCTAGTCCAATATTTATAGCTTTGATATATTCTATGACAAATCAAATGTTCTTCCAAATATTTCAGACTAATTTTTATTGAATAATAACAATGTAAACATGGATAAAGGATTTGATAAAGGTCCTATGTATGCTACATTACAAACATGATAAACTCATTAACTCCATCTTCACACTCTTTTTTTCATACGATTAGAGTGCATCCATTTTTTATTCATATCCATCCTATTTGGTTCATAAAATATTTATTTCCTAATATAAATAAATAAATACACATTAGATATCTGTAATCAAAGGAAAAAGTTATTGATAATTATAATAATGGGAACCCAAAATTTGAATTTTATTGGTGATGATTCCTAACAAGTTATCATTTTACAGAAGGGTGACATGAAAAGAAATAACCTAGGGTAAACATGTGGTTGTTGTTCAAGCTAATGTAAAAACCGAAGAATAGTCTAATTGGAACTATGGTTTAAATGAAAGTGGAAAGAATCCAAAATATAGTTAATAGGGGGAATAAAATATTACAAGTGAAATTTTATAGAACAAGGTCACTATGAATGAAAAGGCAGGTGAATTAACCTATTTAATAATGATCCAAAACTTTCTATTGTGTGTGCTCACTTTTTTGTATCATTCTTACAAGAAGACATTTTTAACTGAGCATGGGGTTAAAAATTTCTATTACAAAATGACTATCATATATATTCATGAAAATGAAAATATAAAAAGGGTTAGGGTTGTTATACCTGATAAAGGAAGAAAATGAGAAGAATTGTTTGATTTTAATCAATGGGAGTAGGAAGCATACATAGAAATTAGAGAGGATTACCATATATTTACTATAAAACCCCTACTTACTTATCATTTGAAATCACCACCTAGAATGATAAGTGAGAGGAGTTTTATAGTGCATATATAGTACTTTCATCCACATCCCCATTCAGCCAAGAGATCCATGCAATTGAAGTGATAGATTTTAAAATTAAGATCTTGCATATGATTAATTTGATGATATCTCATAATATTAAATAGAAAGGAAAGATCTAGAAAAATAAGTGGGTGATTGAAATCAGCAAGAGGTAGGAGTTTATGTTTATTCATTTATTCACTTGGTATATGGTGGGATGGGTGTTGTTTCAGTGACAGGATGCCAAGGATCTGAATATGACCTTTTTTCAAATGATTAAAATGTTTATAGGGCTCATTCACATGGTATTAAGAACCCAACATTTGAATAAACTCTTGAATTTAAATCCAATGAACCAGAGGTCCTAAGCTATGGGTCTCAAGCAACTAGAACACTAAAGAACAATCTAATTGGGGTATCATAAATGCATCAAATTTAAACAATTATCATGAATGGGAGGAAGGATCAAACAATATCAATGAATTTTTTTAAATATATATACAATACATGCTCAACTTTTTGGCACGTATTTTAAGGAGTTTTCAAAAAGGAAAATGAAATTAGTAAAATAATATTACATTTAAGTGATTTAAATGTGTATATATTTTAATTTTCACTACTAATTTTCTAATTTTTACAAAATAAGGAAAGTGAAAATTAATACAATTTAATAATAAGTACACAAAAGAAGAAAACTAAAAAGTTCAGCAACCTAAATTATCCCTCATAGAAAATGGATAATAATTTATAAAAACTCAAAAAAAAAATTATTAGAAAAAAATCTACCCCGCCATTTTTTTCTAAAAATAATATGTGTAATATATTTACCATTACATGGAGTATAACCATACATGAAGAAGAATAAAACCTAGTGAAGATAAGAAGAACCAAACTTTTATATATATACATGGAGAAGAAGGAGAATCTAGGGGCTATAAGTTGCATAAAAAAGAAGTATAAGTAATCCATGAACCTAAAAGAAGAGAATCTCATGTGTGAAGGAAAAAAATACAAGTTAAGCTATATCAGGTATGTGCAAGGTGGTTATGCGCGATGGTTCCATATCAAGTATGTCGAGGTATGTGATTTATGTTCATCGAAGAAAGTATAAAGAAACTGATAAATGAGAGAGGGGTAGAAATAATAACATACCTTAGGATTTGAGAGTGTTGATTCATCTAAGAGAAGGTTGAGGCGGACCAGTGATAGATATGGACTTCCATGAGAGCTTGAACGACATGAAAGAAATCGGTTTGTTTTGGATCAAATTTATAAGATCGTGAATGGTTTTATCAACACTTTTAAAAAAGTGTTGATAAAGAGGGGTTTTATCAGTGCTAAAATAACAAGCACTGATAAAACCACTTTTTATCATCATTTTCCTTTCACTGATAAAGACCTATCTTTATCAATATTATAATTTTGGTGTTAGTAAAGATAGATTTTATCAGTGCTAAAAAAGAAATGATAAAGACCTATATAATTAATATTTAATAATATAATTAATATAATTTAAATTTTTAAATGTATATGATTATAAATAAATATTTATATAATTATAAATATATTAAAATAATTATAAAAATATATTTATAAATATAATTATATATATATATAATTATAAATATATATATTTGAATATATATTTACAAATATTTGTATATAATTATAAATATATTTATATAATTATATATATATTTATTAATATTTAAATATATTTAATTACAAATGTAACAAATATATTTATTATTTATATATATTAAGTATAATTTTATAATTATTTAAATATAATTAATATAGTTCTATATTTATTAAAATATATAAATATTTATTTATAATTATATAAATAATTTTTTAAAAAATTATATATATATATATATATATTTATGATTATAAATATATAATTTTATAAATATAGTTAATATATATTTATAAATATATTTATTTACAAATACATTTTTAACATTATTAATGAATATATAATCTTAAATGCATGAATGTTAAAATTGAGTGAAACTGAATAATTAAAAATGAAAGTTTTTAAAAATATTAAAAAATGGATAATTTTTATTAATTATACAAATTATTAAAAAAATTAAATATTGATATATATTGAAATGAAGATGGATATATATTTAAAATATTATGACATAGTAAATAAATATGAATAAATAAATATTAGAAAATGATTAAATTAAAAAAATTAAAAATAAATAATATTAAAAATGAATAAATAAAATTTAATGATAAAAAACATAATATATTATATATACTATATTATTAAATGAAATTATAAAATGAATATTAAAATTTTAATAAATTTCATAAATATTATCTATGTTTTTCTATATAAGATTGCATTAATTACATAAATGCGTGTGTAGAATTAATGTGTGTATATATATACACACATAATACAAGTTTGATATATGTTAAATTGAACAATGGAATTATATAATATGCAATGTTTATTAAATAAATAAATAATAAGAAGAATGGATAAATTTAAATAATGAATAAGTGTTTTTAATTATATAGATTATTAAAAAAATAAAAAATAATATTTATAAATACATATGTTAAAATTAAAATGAATACATATTAATTATATAAATTATAACCATATTAAAAACATTAAATTTTAATGAATAAATATTTATAAATAAATATTAAAAATGGATAAAAATACAAAAAATATTGATCAATGAAAAATTGATTATGAATAAATTACTAAAATAATAAAAAAAAAATTAAGATTATTAATGAATAAATAATATTAAAAATGAATAAAATTTAACGATTATATGAAAAATATATATTAAATATATTGTGTTAATAAATATAATTCTAAAGTGAGTATAAAAAATTGAATAAATTATGAAAATATTATGTGTGTGTGATTTCTATATAAAAATACATGAATTATGTGTATGTATGTGTGAAATTAATGTGACACACATTTGATATATGTTAAACTGAAAAAAAACTAACGACACTTAATTAAATGTATATTACTCAATACAATTAGTCAATATTTTTTATTAATATTAATTTTTAATTATAAACTGTTTTTTCACTAAATATTTGACTTATTTAATGTAAACATACATATTTTTGTATTATATAAATCATATTTAAGGAAATATTATATATATTGATATATATATATAGATGAATAAATCTCTATATTAAAAATATTAAATATATTAATGAATAATTATGTAAAAAACATTAAAAAAGAATAAATTATAAAAAATATTAAACCAATAAATATTTAAAACATTTAAATTATAAAAATAGAAAATAAACACTTAAAATTATTAGTAAATAAACAATATTAAATGAATTCATGTTAAAAATGAGTGAAATTTAATTAAATGTTGAATATATTGAAAAAATATTTAAAAAATGAATAAGAGATTAATGTGTTTTTAATTATTATATTTTATTCATTTTCTATATTTATATTTAATATATACTATTTATTTCTATTTATAATTAATATATATATATATATATTAAATTTATTTATTTTTATTTATTATTGTTTCGTTGATATTTTTTTTAATATTTTGAAATTTATTCATTTTTAATTTTTGTTTGTTTAATTATTATATTGAATTAATTTTATATATTTATATTTAAAATATACCATTTATTTCTATTTTAATATATATATATATATATATATTAAATTGCTTCATTTTTATTAATAACTATTTCATTAAGAAATTTGTTATATTTTGGTAATTGATTAATTTTTAATTTTTAGTTGTTTAATTATTTCAATTTTTTTAATATTTTTACTACTTATATTTTTTATTTGTTTTGTATTTAAGTACATAAAAAATTGGGTTAGCAGAGGGTTTGGGCCGTGTATAGGCCCACACGAATGGGCATGTAGCAGGGCCGAGATAGTCGGTCGGGCATGTCGGTCAACCAGTGGAGGGAACAACCCATGTGTCCTATGTGTGTGAAAGTGTATGGGGGTACTGATCCCTCGCAACCATGGCTTATTGTGTTATAGGAATGCCCAATCTCATAAAGCACTGCCCAGAAAAATGAGAAATTCGATGTGGGAGGATTTCACACAAGAAAAACCTTCATCAATGCTAAAAAAATCACTGATAAAGGGTGGTCTTTATCAGTGCTTAAAAAATCACAAATAAAGGTTTCCGCTATTTATTATGGGTTTTGTAGTAGTGACTTTGGATTACATATATATTCAAAGAAGTGAATATTAATATAAATATCTTATCACATATTGTTTGTTCTTCCACATAACATTAATGTGATAATGTCCTGAAGTTTTTGTCACATTGATAATGTCATAGAAGTTCCCTTCTATGATGAGAACCTTGAAATTATATAATGATATTCTTAAATATAGTTCTACAGTTGGATAACGTACTATAATAGGGCACATAGTATATAGACCATCAGATGTGAATACTTTTAGGTGGATGAGGCTTCTTCTCATGAAGTTTGCACTTGGTAATCTCAAAGACGGGAGATTATGATAATAGACCCACCATCCGGAATTCTGTATGTTTTGTTGTCATCAGATATTCTTATCTGTGTGTGTGTAATGGTCCTTAGAATTTAAGATTATCATTGATTCATGTTATGAATCTTTCACTAAGATTTACTAGCCAAAACTATCACGCCATATTTTGGAAAGAAGTAGGGTATGCTGGGTACGTTATGAATGACATGTTATTAATGGATTAGTCTAGGAAGGATTTTTCTCTTCCATATTTATATAAGTTGATATCACATCCCTTTGATTGGAATAGAACCTTCTCATTAAATTCCATGGTCATGGTGTAATGACGTGTTTATTTCAGATAGTCAAAGAATGATGTATCAAGCATATAGATTGGTGACATGGATGTGAAACCTTCTTGATAAGATATTGTGACAAAAGAATTATATTACATAGTGAGCATTCATATGTAGTTTTTTTCATTGCGATATTAAGTTATTTCTCTTAGGTATATTGACCCATTGCGAGATAGAAATATTTGACTTTAGATGATCTCGCCTAATTCCAATGAGAAAGAATCCTAGAGGGCCACTGATAAGTCTATTTCATTCATATATTTCTGAGTAATTTAATGTCTTGATTTGTGTACTTTAATGAATATTCTTTCCAAATTTTGAGAAAATTAACTTGTTTTGTGTTTTGTGGTAGGAGACAACTAACAATTGAAAAAGGAAGGAAAAAAGGGTGAATAATGAGGCAAAAAGACATTTTGCGCCATGGGTGAATTGAAGCAGCACGACACTAGATTTTTGAGAGAGAAGGAAGCTGGAAATTCTGGAGCAGAACCGGTACACGTCGTGTACTCTCAGTACACGATGTGTAGTTTCAGTTCATGACATGCTGCTAGAAAAATCGTGACAAGCATACATGTTGTGAATTAAAAGTACACGTCATTTATATTCAATACATGATGTGACGGCGGTCAAACTTCAAATTTATGAACAAGATTTGAGAAATATTCTCGTGGATGAAGAGGCAACATGGATAAAGAGAACATGATATGTGTCCCACATACACATCGTGTAGGGGTCAAATTTCCAAAAATATCTGCTGAGATCTGCGCACGCGTCACACAGATTCACAAAAAGTGGATTACAAGTACACATCGTGTACTCACAGTACATGTCGTGTACTCACAATACACATCACGACCACGGTCGAGTAGAACCCACTTGAAGCCTATAAATAGAGGTGTTGGCTGCTGATTTGAAGCATTCGAATTCAAAGAAGCTCAGAGCGAGGAGCTACATTGCATAGGGCCCTAACCAAGTCATCTTTATTTTCTTTATTCTTTGATTTTTTATTCTTATTCCATCTAAACCTCTCATCGATAGGATGAGGGGGTAATCCGGCCATGTTCTAGGGTGATGTAAATGAAGGGAGAAGGTTCATTGAATTAATTTCTTTTTTTATTCATGTCTTTGGTTTTCCACAATTTAATATTCGATTTCCAATCCTTTTCTTTTTCTTTTATCATGATCATCGATATTCAAATCTAAAAGGGAAATTAGAATGGAGCAACTGATAAACCTAAAGGAGGCATGACCATTGTCAACTATAGGGGAAATCAGGTTTAAAAATGGTATCAAGACAAACTTGATTCAGCAAAATCCTATATTACTGGACCAAGGGAAATAGGATGTTTCCACATTAAGGAGGAGATACCGTGACCATTGGATCTACCTCATCTCGACTCCAACACCAATCATGAATCAGTCAATCTATTTTCCAAAATCCAATTGCACCTAAAAATAAAAATTAAAAAACCCCAACATGCTTTTAAAATCTGTTTTCACACAACCAATCAATCTACTACCCCACTTTCACTTTTCTTTCTTAAAGTCAATCAAAACTCATATTTTCTCATCCCTTTCATCAATAAATTTTTTGAAATCTCAAATAAACTAATTCACCATATATGTGGGTTCAACCCTGAACTTTCCTTATAATACATATTAATTAATTGAGTACCATAATTTTGGTTTTTTAAAATTTGTTTTTGCATCATACTGTAGGGAAGTAATGACGCCCTGTGGGGCTATTAAACTGACACCGTTTCCAGGGATGGTAGCCTTTAGTTTTTAGGATTTCAATTTTTAATTTTTATATTGTTTCAATTTCTCTTTTTATGATGTGTGTGCTCATAATGTGCATTTCATATTTTTAATGCACAATTACAACACTCTATCGAAAAAGAAGTCATCACTGAATTAACCCAGTATTCTAAACCAAGCACTGAGAGTAAAGTCACTATAACCATGGCAGGTGCAGAATAAAATCAAATTCTTCAAAGAGATCATGGGTTTCGAACGCTTGCTGACTATGGTCAACCGTCTAATACAAGATTGCAACCAAGAATCCTAGCACCCACCGTCACTGCAAATCACTTCATGATCAATCCAACCATAATTTTAATGATCACAAACAACATGCAATTCATCAGACTTCCACCTGAAGATTTGAACAAGCATCTGGGAGACTTCCCCGAGCTTTGCAACACATTTCAATTTCAGAACATCTCAAGTGACATGGTAAGACTTTGTCTTTTCTTATTTTCGTTACGCGATCGAGCTTGAGACTAGATTCAAAGCCTGGATGCACATTTCATCACAACATGAGATAAGCTGGCTAGGAACTTTCTCACCTGATTCATTACACCTTCAAATTTAATGGATATATGGGTAAACATTATGAACTTTTCTAAATTTGAGGATGAATCTCTGTATTATTCATGGGAACGATATAAGGATGTGACTAGAAAATTCCAACATCATGGTATAGAGATTTCTCTACTAATACAAACTTTTTATAAGGGTTTTTCACAGGAAAAAAAGTCGATTCTTGATGTTGCAGCTGAAGTATCCTTAATGAAAAAATCACTTGAAGAGAGCTACAACATGCTAGATGAGATGGTGAGAAACAGTTTCTAGTGGAAAGACGAAGGGACATAGATGAAAGGCATCCATGAAATCAACAATAATGAATAGATGGAATAACAACTAGATTCTTTGACTAGGAAGATGGAAATCAGGATGGTCCAGCAACCAAACCCCCAAGGAACACATATAGAAGATGCCAATTATGATGATTACAATCAGGGAAATCAATTTTAGGGCTGGAGACCACAACAACAGTAAGGATAATGATATAAAAAAAGACCCTAAGGGTACCAACAACAAGCACCGTAAGGTCCCGTAGTGAAAATCCAGGTCCATTCATTGGAGGAGACACTGGAAACATTCATGACTACCACTGGGGTTTCAATCAAGGAGATAAGAGAAGAAGAATCATACCAAAAGGTCACATTTTAGATTATGGAGCATCAAGTTGGCCAAACCGTCAATACACTTAGAGAGAGAAAAATAGGAGAGCTTCCAAGATTCACTGAAGAATTCCCATATAAATATTTGAAGGCTATAGAGCTCAGAAGTGTGAAGAAATCAAAAGGAAGTGGAATATATTTTTCAGGATGACCACTAGTGGAAGAAAGAGAAGAGGAAGATGAAGCTAGCAAGGAAAAAGTAGCTAAAGAAGAAGAAGAAGATCCACCTCAGTACAATCCAAGGATGCCTTTTCCTGAGTGGATGACACAAACAAAGAACAATGTGTAGAGAGGTTAGTTTCTTGATCATTTGAAAATGTTTCATACTAATATAACTTTTATAGAGGCTCTCATGAACATGCTGACTTATGTGAAATTCATGAAAGAGCTAGTAAGAAACAAGAAGAAGTCGAAAGATATTGGAACCATCCCACTCACACGAGAGTGCTTGGTAGTGGTATCAAATGACCTACCCAAGAAGCAAAGAGACCCAGGTAGCTTTTCAATTCCCATATTTATTGGAGCTAACAAATGTGGGAAGGATTTGTGTGACTTAGGTGTGAGCATCAATATCATGTTGTACACAACTTTCAAGAGTTTGGGACTGGATGTCCTGAAGACCACATGATTTTCACTTCAATTAGCTGACTCAATGGTAAAACATCCCTGAGGAGTCATTGAATATGGCCTGATCAAATTCGAAAAATTTTACTTCCCCTTCAAATTCCTAGTGCTATATATGGAAGAGGCAAGGAATCCACTCATTCCAGGAAGACCATTTTTAGCCACAGGGCATGCGTTGATTGATGTTCAGAATGGAGAACTCTGCCTAAGAGTTGGAAGTGATCAAGTAGGTTTCAATATCCACTAGAAAATTAAGAAATATTATTTTCAAGAGGAAAACAAGTTTAGAGAAAGAGAGATAGCTGAAGTTGAGTATGTTACCGAGATTGAATATTTACATGAGATAGATGATTCTAGGGAAGAGGATGCTCAACCAAATAAGGAAGGGAAGCTGAAAACCAAGACCACTAACACCAAAAGAGAGACCGAAACCACTACATTTGAGAAAAGACAACATGTATGGATGGTACATGAACTTCCATTTAGTTCATCAGGATTAAGGAAGAAATGGTGGGTCAGTCCAATGGAGATAAAGCAAGTACTACCATCCCAGAGAATCAAGTTGTTCAGAGAAGAAGGATAGGGGAAAACCTATGTGGATAGGACATAACTAAGACCATTCATAGAACCTGAAGAGGTATAAAATTTTCAATCATCTGTCACATGATCTGGGGCTGAATGAGGTAAGGTCAATCTAATGATTTTAATTAAAAGTGCTTCCTAGAGACAAACCGAGTTTTTTGTTTTCATTTTTATTTTCTATTTTTTAGAGGCATTCATGCTCTCATTATGAATATTTCAAAATTTTATAGATATGTCCTCTGCTTTCACTTGTTTATTTTTAATTTACAGGACCATCAAGGCCCAAGGTAGCATCATGTATTAGTAATCAAAAGAATATGCAAATAGAACTTGTGCATCCATGATTGAAAAAGAAAATTAAAATGGGAGTAAGCATCTCAATTAAGAATTTTTTTTATTTTATTCCCCACATTAAAAAATGTTTTAGAGATTTAATTATAATTTCATGCCCTGCATTTGATTCATTCTTTAATCAACTGAACTAGGAGACATAAATTGTTCTGGATAATTACCATTCCATGTATTTAAATTTATTTATCAAAAAACTTGAATGAGAAAAATGGGGAAAAGAATTATTAGAGATAAACATGTGGATTAAGAATTGAAAAATCATGATTAGAAGAGAATGTTGATCATTATAAATGATTTTTTAGATCTTTCCATTTGAATTTATAATGTTTTCATTGATTGATTTAACTATTGGTATGAATTTTCATGAGTGATTTTCAACCATTCATATCATTTATGAGACATCTACTAAGCTAATATTTTCAATTTTTTCTATAGCATATTTCTTGAGAAACTCAGGCATGTTTTTTTTCTAGAACTTGATTTTTATCTTATCAAAGCTATGACTAAATAGAATTAATTTTAAAATAATTGAGGCATTATTTTTTATTAATCCAATATCCTTATACCTGTAACATCCTGGATCTGGGTGCCACCCAAAGGTGCCCCGTACCTGGTTGGTCACATGGTCTCAAGTGTATTTCTCTGAATGCTAGAGGCTGCTGACTAGTAGCGAGGGCCTTAGGTGTGATAATGGAGAAACTATACCCTTATTGTCATAGTAACACAATGGAAACAAATAGTAAACAGTTTCGGAAGTAGTAATACCATACAACAAAGTAAACAATAGAAGACTGATAGTAATAAACAATTAGATAAAATATATAAATGATGCATGTCATGTAACGACCCGAAATTTTGAATAAATCTTGTTTCCTAATTTCATGTGTTATTTTTTTTATACTCAAAAAAATGTTTTATTTGATAAACATGATTATAATTAAAATGAGACCATTGGGTTCTGACTGTTATATGACCATCAGTCAATATGACCATTGTGAACAAAATGTTTTGATTATTGTCTCTAAATACAAGTAATCTTGGTTAATTATTATAGAAAGAAGATTCGATGGCCTCACCTAGTAGTCTTGGACCGATCGAAGCCCATCTAACAGAACTTGGGAAGGAGGTAGCACCATTGGGCTTTGCTCTGGACCAAACCCAAGCCGAACTTCATCGTGTGAAGCTAGAACGGAATCGCCTTCGTGAGAAGTTCAAACTGATTGAAATTACTACTCGGGCAATGTTGGCCGAGCCTCCCTCGGACTCTCTCACCTTAGCACACCTTACACTTAGGTCCTATGCTGGTGTGATAAGAGGCTATGTAAGGAGACCGTAACTACCTTGTGTAATCCTTTGTTTTAAATAAAAATTGGGATTTCTTCTTATGATGAAGTTTATGAATTTTCAAATGACCGGATAAATATAGTATGCATATTTTTGATGAATTTTAGAAAAAGGATATTTTAAAAAATGTTTATGTAAACCTTAAATAATTAAAAATGTGTAATGATTTTCAAAAAATGGTCTTCTACAATTATGTTCAGTACAAAATTTGGAGTCTAATAAGATCAACTTGATTTTTGATGAATAGTAAATTATGAATAGTGATATGACCAAATGAATTAGTAATCTCACTTAAAGAAAGTTTTAAAATAATGTAGGCACCTTGATTAAGTAATGTGATTCAATAAAATAGTTAAATAACGGTTTCATTAATTATTATTCAAGTATTAGTTTTTTCGGGTGAATAGTGTTTTTTAATTAAAAATTTAATTAAAAATAATTAGAAAATTATTTTTATAAAAATGACTTTATTTTTGAACTCAGAGCATCGATATTATGTTATGGTAATTTTTGGGTTTTTTTCTGAAAAAATGAATTTTCGATGAATAGTGTTTTTATTTAAAAATTAAATTAAAAATATTTAGAAAATTATTTTTATAAAATGGAGTTCATATTTGTAATCAGAGCGTTGATATTTGGTTAAGGTGAAATTTTGGGATTATTCTGAGAAAGTTGAATTTTTGATGAATAGTGAAAATACAGTTTTTAAGTTACGGGTGTTTAATGACATCATTAAATGATGTATTAAGTTTGTAATCAATATGTTCGAATTATGAATAGTGAGATAAGGTATGAGGTGTCCCAAGTGGCCAATACCATGGGCAAATACCATGGTCAAGCCCATGGTTTTGCCAAAACCACTAATGAGGTGTCCCTTTGCCATTAATGCCTTGTCCCCTCACTTTCCCTATAAATACCAAGCCATCCTCTCATCCATTCGACTCCCCACTCTTCCCCAACGAAGTTCTGGTCTCATTACCTCCCAAGGAGTCCTCCCAAGGTGCCCCCAAGCCCTCAAGGTCTCAACCTTTGAGGTTTAAGAGTTACATTTTAAGGTAAGGGATCCGACCCCTCTCTTTCTTTTCAAGTGATCTCTTTTATGTCATTCCTTTTATGCTCCATGTTCTTATTTTGGAGGATGTTCTTTTATACTCCTCTTACTGCCCTTTTTATGTTCATATGATGAAAGAACCCCTCTTACTCTCATCATTTCGTTTTAAGAAAGTTTAAGTGGCGCCGTTAGGCTGCCGAATTTTCAAGGGATTCATTCACCTCTCTCTTTTTCAAAGTTCTACTTTCATGTCAAGTCTTTCAAGTTCATTTTTATTATGTTGGGGTATGATCTCTATATTTATCATACTGGTCTTTTATGATCACATGATGAGAGACCCCATTTGATCTCTTCAATTCAGTATTTTGATGTCTTAAGTGGCGCCGTTAGGCTGCCGAATTTTTAAGTGGTTCTTCACCCTTCTCGTTTTGAAGTTCTACTTTCATGTCAATTCTTTAAAGTTCCTTTATATTATGTTGGGGTATGATCTCTATATCTATCATAATGGACTCTTATGTTCATATGATGAGATACCCTATTTGACCTTGTCAATTCAATTTTGTTGAAGTTTAAGTGATGCCGTTAGGCTGCCGAATTTTCACAAGAGAAATCTTGTTTTGTTTTCTTCCTTTCATGTTCTTCATTTCATATGGTATATTTTCAAATTTCATTACCATGTTCATAAATCCCTTATATTTTGTCCCTATACTGTATGATGGGTCAATTATGAATGTTTGACCCATGTCCCCTCTTTTCTCAATGTTTTCTAAAACCTTGTAACATAGCCGTTATGCTGCAGAATTTTCCCCTCAAAATGCCTCTCTCTTTTCTCAAAAATTATTTTATATTATAAAGTGAATACTCAAAGCTCTTATTTCTACAAGGGTATTCACATATATATAAAAATTTTCCATTTTAAATTCTGGGATTTACATACATGAGACCCGCTTCCCTTTCTGTGGGTTTAAAGTGCCGTAAAGATCATGTCATTAAAGCAGTTTTTAAAATGTTATGATTATGAAATGAAACCCATTTATTTTATGCTATATGGGTTATTTATGAAATGTTTGATGATGATATATGTGGCTCACATGATAATAAAGGAAAATTTAAGGGTGCGCCCTGATAGCGCTCCAATGCATTGGGTAAAGACTTAATCTCTAGAGATGACCATTTTAACGACGCCTTGGTGAATAACCTTGGTAATTTTTAACGACACCTTGGGGATGGACCTTGGTGAAACGAAACGATTTCCAATATTAAATGTTGCATCCACATCTTCAAGTTATGAAAAAGTTTTATTTTTATTATGATATGCCTCATGATTTCATTTTTATGCCTTAAAGTTCTTTTCATGACTTTATTGATGTATCCCAAGTTCATATGTAAAATGTTTCACTTGTTTCCCTTGCTGGGCCTTCTGCTCACCCTTTCTTTTGATGTATGTCCCCAGGTTATGAGATTCAGTAATGAGCCTAGGGTGAACATGAGGAGAATCCTTTCAAGTGTTATGTTGTTTTCATGTTTTAAGTTCCTGGTTTCCAAGACACTAAACCTTAAAGATCCTCTGTTTTGTAAAATGTAATTAAAGTTTATGTGATAAAAAGGTGGGATGCTATATGTCACATATTTCTAGTAAATCAACCAAACAAGTCACAATTATAGAAATACAATACTAAACCAAAGTACAAAGAAAATAGTAAACTCCACCAGCATCACAATTCTCAGCTTGGTCCCTGCTCTCCAGCTCCAACAACAATCAAGTACCTGATGAAGAAGGGCGCTTTCCCTTATCTATACCTACAACCATATAATCTATTTGGGTCTAAAATAATGACCCAAATAGGGTGTGTGATGAATCCTAGTAGGAAACCACCAAAATATATGTTCCTAAATGTCAGTGAATATATATATCAGGTAATATGCAGAAATGAAGCAATAAACTAGGAAGTACTCAAAAGTAAACAATCCTACATTTTTCAATTACATTAATTTACATTTATTAATTATTAAATCCATTGAATAAGGTAACCTCAAGATCTATCCTAAGATCTGTATCCCCCTGTGAAATAATATCTATCAGACGTGTCAAAAGACCTTCTAAATAAAAAAGAAAGACCAAGTCCAAGCTTGTGCATTGGCTTGGCAGACTCATCAAAATAATTCAGTCATTCACAAGCAACCCTCTAGGAAAGTTCTCATAGTCTAATCCTCTATGTTTTCACATATCATTCATTCAATAAAATAATAAATACCCTCTGAGAAATCTCACACAGTCTAACCTCTTTGGTCTCACATAGCACTATTCATTTACGAATGACCACCCAGATAACTATCACAGTCAATACCCCCTTGTTCTGCATTATAATGACCCCTAGAAGCTCTCACAGTCAATTCCCTGTGGTTCAACATTTATTTAATAATGAACCTATAGGTAGATCTCACGGTCTAATCCCTCTGGTCAATGACCCACGACAACTATCACGATCAATTCCTCTTGTCAATCATAATAAAAATTCATAATTAAAATATCATACCTCATGAAGCTCTCACAGTTAATTCCTCTTGTTCATACTTTCATAATTCGAAACACATGCATTTCATATAAACAAAAACTCCATCCTAAAAACACTAGGCATGTAAAACAAATCATCCTAACATGATTTCTAGACCCAATGTCCATAACCAAAACAAACATGGGAAACACCTCCATAAACAAGGTAGTAAACCTTATTCACATTCAATAACCCTTTCTCAATCAAAAAAACTATAACAGGCATTAAACATGGTTAAATTATAAAACACGCAATACCCTAACAAGGGTATTCATCACTTTTAGCATATATAATCAAAATACAACCAAAGAAAGTCCCAAACACCTACCTTGATGTTGTACGATGAACACTCTTGAACGTTGGCCCTTGAATCGGCCTAGAGCGATGTAGATCTATGAAAAGGGTAAAAATGATCAACCATTGATAACTCAAGATAGAGGAGAAATCAGGAATAGAGGCTCTAGAGAAAGAGAGAACTCACCAGTGGGAATCCAACGCACCCAACGACATCTTAATTGGAGCTCGGACAGAGGAACGGGAAGAGCTCGAAGATCTTTGGTTGTCTTGTCTCTCTCCTATACAAAACATGGGAAGAAGAGACGTGTTTTGGAGATGAGACACGACCTTGATCCGATTAATCAAATAAAAAGAAAAGTACATGATGTGTTCATTTAATGTACACACCATGTACAAGCCTCAATCGACTCCCTCTTTAGGCAGTCAGCCATATCACCCACACGACCATGTACTCGGTCATTACACAGCTAGTACATGATTATGCGCAGAAACTAGGCACACGGTGTGTACTCAAGAGTACACGACGTGCACTTAGAAAATTTCCAAATTCCTCCCTTTTCCTCAAAAACAACCCGAAATAAAGATCCATGCCTAAAAAAAGATTTAGGTTCTTACAAACCTCCCCCTTAAATAAATTCTTCCCAAAATTTCCCTTCCAAGGGTGGTGAAGAAGAAACATCAAACAACTCTGGCCATTGTGATCGTACGTTGGCCTCCCTCTCCCAAGTCTCATCCTGTACTCACTCGTGATTCCATAGCACCCATACCAGAGGAATAGAATAGACATGAAGAACCTTTGTGACATGATCCACAATCTGTATAGGGTGCTCCTCGAAGGATGCTTCCACCTCCAACCCAACCTCCTTGGGTTGAAAAACATGAGACAGGTCTGAAAAGTAACATCATAGCTGAGAAATGTGGAAGACGTCATGCATATCCTGGTACCTCTGAGGTAACTGCAACCAATAGGAAACCGACTTGACTCTCTCCAAAACCTCAAACAGTCTGACATATCTCAGTGAAATCTTTCCCTGTATCATAATTCTCCTATGTCCCAACCTCTGTGTGACATGTAATAAAACCTGATTTCAGACCTCGAACTCCAGATGTCGTCTTCATCAATCAACATAAGATTTCTGAAAAGACTGTACAGTAGACATCCTCTTCTGAATCAACTCCACCTGGTCAGTGGTCTCCTGGACAAGAAAAGGTTCCATCATAGCTACCTAACCTGCCTCCAACCAACATAGAGGTGATCATCATGGTCTATCGTACAAGGCATCATAAGGTGCTATCTGAATCATCTCCTAAAAACTATTATTGTAGGAAAACTCCACTACAGGTATGTGTCTCTCCCAAGACCCCCCTAAATCTAGGACACATGCTCATAGCATGTCCTCCAAAACCTGAATCGTGTGCTTGGACTGGCCATCTGTCTAGGGATGGTTAGTTATACTCAGAAGTACCTATGTACCCAAAGCCCTTTGTAATCCCTTCCAAACATGAGAAGTAAAATGGGAATCCCTGTCTGAAATGATAGAGTGTGGAACCCCATGAAAACGTACAATCTTTCGGATGTACAACCTTTCAAGCTAATAAACACTAAAGGTCTCCTTGATCGGAAAAAAATGTGAAACCTTTGTGAGTCTGTCAACAACAACCCAAACTGCGTCATTCCCTTGAGGTGACCTCGGTAAACCCGTCACAAAATCCATCGCAACATCATTCCACTTCCACTCAGGAATGGGTAACTATTGTAAAATACCTGCTAGTCGCTGATGCTATGCCTTCACCCACTGACAGGTGGAACATCTCATAACAAAATAAGAAACATCCCACTTCATACATGGACACTAATACAAAAGATGTAGATCTCGATACATCTTGGTGACATCAGGATGAACTGCCCAAACCAAGGAATAAAAATCTCACCTCAACTCTTCGCATATGTCTGCTAACACCCATATGCATCCATGAAAATTCAAGATTTCATCATCACCTATGGTCCACCCAGGAGTAGGTTCCTTTTATGACACACTCTCTCGTAGGACTAGGCCTTCAGAATCTGATAGTTGTATTATTTGCACTCGATCTAGAAGAGTAGAGGTAACAACTATAGAAGAAAGAAATGTCTTCCCCTGACCATTGTGCACCTCCAAATTCATATCATAGAACAAATCTATAAGTTTACACTTAATACTGGCCTCCTGGACTGCATGTATCTAAGTCATCCTACTGAAAGCATCAACCACTGCATTGCCTTTTCTAGGTATATAGGCAAGATCAAAGTCAAAAGACTAAAGGTACTCAGCCCACCTTCACTATCTCAAATTCAGATCACGTTGAGTAAAGATACACTTGAGAATTTTTTGGTCAGTGAACACCACAAAATACTCTCCCAAAAGATAATGTCTCTAATATCACAAATCATGCACAACTGCAGCTAACTCGAGATTGTCCATCAGGTAGTTCCTCTCATGCGGCCTCAACTGTTGAGACCTGTGCACAAAAACTTCTTACCCTTGCATAATCATTTCCACCATCTCAATACCTGACGCATTATAGTAAATAGTGTAACTCTTGCTCGGCTCCGAAAAAATCAGTATCAGTACTAAAGTCAATCTCCCCTTCCTCTCCTGAAAGGTTGAATTGTAAGAATCTGTCCACAAGTACTTCTCAACCTTTTTAGTTAGGCCCGTCAGTGGTGCTACTAAGCATGAAAAGTCCTGTATAAGGCATATGTAGTAACCAACTAGCCCCAGAAATCTTCATACCTCAAAGACGTTATTCAGATACTCCTAGTAAACTACTGATCTCACTTTCTTTGGGTCTACTGATACTCCTGTCTCTGAGATAACATGACCCAAGAAGTGAATCTGATCCATCCGAAAGTGGCATTTTGAGAGCTTAGCATATAACTGATTATCTCTAAGTGTACTCAAAATGATCTCAAGATGGGTGGCATGGTCATGTCGAGTGTGAGAGTACACCAATATATCATCCACGAAGACTACCACAAAAGAATCCAAGTATGGATGGAACACTCGGTTTATCAGTTCTATGAAATCTTCTGACACATCTGTGAGACCAAATGACATAACCACATAATTATATAGACCATACCTACTTCAAAAGGCTATAAGAGGTATATCTGATGGTATAACATGAAACTGATGATAACCGGATATCAATTCAATCTTCGAGAACACCTGGGATCCTCAAAGATAATAAAATAGATCATCAATCCTCAGCAAGGGATATCGGTTCCTAACCATCAACTGGTTCAACTTCCTATACTCCACAAAAAGTTTGAGGTTACTGTCTGCCTTCTTCGCAAATAGGATAGGCGAACCCCAAGGAGAAGTACTGGTTCAGATGAA
The DNA here is from genome assembly GCA_963277665.1 of Viscum album. Lineage (NCBI taxonomy): Eukaryota > Viridiplantae > Streptophyta > Magnoliopsida > Santalales > Viscaceae > Viscum > Viscum album. The sequence continues at coordinate 2,074,681,303 of OY728143.1, read as the reverse complement.
ACCCTTTGTCTGCAACTCCTCTAACTGCTTCTTGAGCTCCTATAACTCTAGTGTAGCCATCCTATAAGGAGGAATAGACACTAGTTCCACTCCTGGAATAATCTCAATAGAGAAATCTACCTCTCTCTAGAGGTAAACCTGAAAATTCATATATAAATACATCTCTGAAACGATCCACCACTAGAGGAATGTTCATCTATGAAGTCCCCTGGTCATCCAGATATAAACTATCAATCTAGGCGGTAATTCCTCTCAACCCATGATGCTCAGGTCCAGATCTACTTTCCTGAACATCCCATTATCCCTTGTGTAGAAAAGACCCGCCCTTTGGTGATGTGAAACTCACCCTATGACGATAGAAGTCAACAAAGGACTGAAAAGAGACTAACTAGTACATTTTGAGAATGAAATTGAAGCCTATCATCTCTAAGACATATAGGTCTTATAAGAAGTGACACCCACCAAACTCAAGAGGGAACTCCTTACACTGACATACACTAGCTATCCTAATCTCCAATAGAGTGTCTAAAATCATAACATCCTAAAAAGTAAAGATTCAGAGACCAAGGATATCCACAAAAACAATAGATATAAAACTATGGGAAGCTCCTATATCAAAAAGAGAAGAAGCTAAAACTGAGGAAACTAAAATTGTACCTCTAACCGTAGATGGTCCGGGATCCTGATCCTGGTGGGTCTACTCCGCCGAAAAAGTATGACATGTACCACAACCCTGCAACCCTACCTGACTACCCTAAGCTGATCCACCCTACAGTTTCTAAAAACCTACCGACTGGCTACCATGGTCATGACCACCTCCTCGGCCTGAATGGCCTGATGAACTCCAGTTCCCTGACTGAGGAGAAACTGGTGGTCCTGATCCTAAACGTGGAGTCATAACGAAACCCCTATCACCTGATGCTGGTGAGAATACCCGGAAAAAACACTAAAGATGACCCATCTTTCCAAAAGATCAGAACTCAACTGGGTCCTTTGGGAAATGTGGTCTTGTATTCCCACTCTTCCTGCACTGGTATCATACCACCTAACTACCTGAAGAAACATCACGTGATGACTCCCTACGACGCTTCCTTCTATCTTTTGAAGGAGTACCAGCCTTGGATGCTAAAACACCCTAGCTCACAGCTCCCTACTCCCTCAGATTATGCTCGGTAATCAGTTCCTAGTTCACTATATTCATCACCGAAATCGGCCTGAATACATTCACCTGTGATCAAATGTCATACCTAAGATCATCCTCAAATCGCCTAGCCAAAGATAACTCATCACCTCCTAGAACAAGTGCGAAGCACTGTAGCTCTGTAAAATGAGAATATTACTCCATCACTGAAAGAGTCCAGATGCATGAACTCTTAGGCTTGATCGGCCCTCAATATCTTGGGGTAGAAGTTGTCATAGAAGATCCTCTGAAATTATTCCCAAACTATATCCCGATGACGTCCCACCTATTAGATAAAATCCCACCATATCTTGGAGGAATCAAGTAGCATGTATTTAAAAAGCTTTACCCTCCTCTATAGATGCATATCTATATGCTCAAAGATAGAAAGCATGGCATCCAATGATTACTCTGCATCTTGTGGTCCTCTATCCCCTAAAAAAGTGGGAGTATGTTGCTGCTGGAACACCCGCGTTAGCTCTACCATAGATGGGGTAGGATGCGGTGATCCCTAGAAGGTCTGTAACATCCTCAAAAATCCTTCATGGAACTGTGCATCAGTACCTATGTCTGGTGTAATAGCTGGTTCCAAGATGGGCATGACGGGAGGATCTACTAGTATTCCCTGATCTATCCTTTCCGGTGTCTGGTCATCGCCCTGCACCTAGTGCACAACCGGAGGACATCATGTCGGCATGAATCTACAAGGTCAAGAGCACACCTCATATTAGGATTATCAAGGACTGAAACTTAGAAGTTCAAGAAAGGAACATGAGAATAAACATTCAAGTTTTACAAAATAGGTTTACACGGCTTGTATAGTCCCTACACAACGTGTTCCCTTAATATTTTTACATGGTGTGTACCTCTTCCAAACCTGATCGTGTAACACCCATACACATGGTGTGTTCCTCATATGAAATAGTGTGCACTTGAATTCTCCTGCCTACCCAAGTTCCTCTATAGGGCTCAAACCACACAGTTCTCTCCTGGGTAACACTACATGGTGTGTTCACCCCAGACACGACATGTACTACTTAATTTATAACTGCCCATGTCGTTAGTCACATAGTAGGGTACATAGTTGATAACTACACGAAAAGTACACTCGAGACACGGTGTGTAAAACCTAAGTTTCATCCACCCGTTTCATTGGTCACATGACCGGATACATGGTTCTCTACACACGACATGTACAATCCAGACATGACGTGTTCTACCAGAAGCTTCCCAACCCCATGTCTCTGCTCACACAGTAAGTTACATAGTTAAAAACTACACAACGTGTACATATGGTATATGGCATGTACTTAATAAAATTTGTTTCTTCCAGAATAGAATAACACATGGAATGTGTTCATAACACCACACGCCGTGTTATCCAGGTTTCCAGATAGTAAGCCTCTAAAAATTCTCCAAAACCCTTAAAAACTTAAAATTTTGTCCAGGTCATGACAAATTACAACCTATGAGAGCCCATACTACCACAAATCAAAGTTTGGCATCCATATTAACATTACAACTTGAAAAAAATCAATTAAAGTTTAAACATGATCCACCAAATTCCGATTCAAGAGAGCCCATAACACCTCAGGGACCAAATTTTGGCATCCATCCAAATGAAACTTTACATTTTACAATACCCTATAAAAATAGAAGTATTCTATCATTTCATCTATCAAAATTTCATGCATATCTAGCACAACATGTATCACAACAACATACAATCAGTAATTCACCCTAAATGGCATGATAAGAATGCATAACATGTGATCTCTCTCAAGTGCCTATATGATGCATGAGATGGAATAACCTCATCTCATAGGGTTACAATAGAAATAGAACCACAATAATATCAATAATAATAGAAAAAAACATGTGAATCACCCAATGGTTAAATCAAATCAACTGTAACAATTGAAAAAACAGAAAAATTGCAATATTCAAGGTAAGTTGGATTTTCCCTATATACGAGTTAACTAATCCTAGGCACAACTTATTACCAACTAACTATTCCTTCCTATCCCTATATATAGGCTCCAAATAGTAAGACAAATCATAAAATAAACTCCTCTAATACCACTTTGAACATCCCAAATCCATGTGCCGCCTAAAGGTGCCTCGTACCCGGTTGGTCACATGGCCTCAAGCACATTTCCCCGAATGTCAGAGGCTTACAACTAGTAACAAGGGCCTTGGGTGTGATAGTGAGGAAACTATGACCTAATTGGAAGAGTAACATAGAGGAAACAAATAGTAAATAGTTGTAGAAGTAGTAATACCATACAACAAAGTAAACAACAGAAGACTGATAGTAATAAACAACTGGAGTACATATATAAATGATGAAAGTATCATATTTCTAGGAAAGAATCCAAATAAGTCACAATGCTAGAAATAAAATACTAAACCAAAGTACAAAGAAAAAAGTAAACTCTAGCAGCGACACAATCCTCATCTTGGTCCCATGATCTCCAGCTCCAACAAAAATCAAGTACCTGACGAAGAAGGGTGCTTTCCCTTATCTATAACTACAACCATATAATATGTCTGGGTCTAAAATCATGACCCAAATAGGGTGTGAGATGAATCCCAGTAGGAAACCACCAAAATATATATGCCTAACTGTCAGTGAATATATATAGTAGGTAATATTCAGAAATGAAGTAATAAACTATGAAGTACTCAAAAGTAAAAAATCCTACAGTTTTCAATTACATTCATTTACATTTATTAATTATTAAATACATTGAATAATGTAACCTCCAGGCCTAGCCTAATCTATATATCCCCTTGTGAAATAATATCTAACAAACATCTCAAAATACCTTATAAATAAACAAGAAAGACCGTGTCCAAGCTTATGCTTTGGCTTGGAAGACTCGTCACAGTCATTCAATCATTCACAAGAAACCCTCTGGGAAATTTCTCACAGTCCAATACCCTTTGGTTTCAAATATCATCCATTCAATAAAATAATAAAGATCATCTAGGAAATCTCACACAGTCTAACCCCTTTGGTCTCACATAGAACTATTCATTTACGAACGACCACCAGAACAGCTCTCACGGTCAATACCCCCTTGGTTTGAATTATAATGACCCCCCAATAGCTCTCACAGTCAATGCCCTATGATCCAAAATTTATTTAATAATGAACCTATAGGTATCTCTCACAACCTAACCCCTCTGTTCAATGACCCATGGTAGCTCTCACAGTCAATACCTCTGGTCAATCATAATAATAGTTCATAATTAAAATATCCTACCTCGAGAAGCTCTCATAGTCAATTCTCCCTTTTCATACTTTCATAATTAAAAACACTTGCATTTTATATAAATAACAACTCTATCCTAACAACACTGGGCATGGAAAACAAAGTAGCCTAACATGTTTTCTAGACCCAACGGCCATAACCAAAACAAACATGGGAACAACCTCTATAAACAAGGTCGTAAACCATATGCCCAATCAATAACCCTTTCTCAATCAAACAAACCATAACAAGCATTAAACAGGGTTAAATTCCGAAACACACAATACCCTAACAAGGGTATTCAACACTTTTAGCATATATAATCCAAAGAAAATCAAAGAAAGGCACAAACCACCTACCTCGATGTTGTACGATGAACAATCTTGAATGTCGGCCCTTGAATCATCCTAGAACGATGTAGATATATGAAAAGTGTAAAAACGATCAACCCTCAATAACTCAATAGAGAGGATAAATTAGGAAGAGAGGCTCTGGGGAAAGAGAGAACTCACTGATGGGAATCCAACGCACCCGGTGGCATCTCAATCGGAACTTGGATAGAGGAATGGGAAGAGATCAAAGATCTTCGGCCATCTCATTTCTCTCCTGTACGAAACATGAGAAGAAGAGATGTGTTCTGAAGATGATATGTGACCACGGTCTGATTAATCAAATAAAAATAAAAGTACATGGTGTGTTCATTTAATGTACATGCCATGTAGAAGCCTCAACTGGCTCCCGCTTTAGGCGATCATCCAGGTCACCCACACGACCATGTACTCGTCTGTTACATAGCTAGTACACGGTTATGCGCAACAACCGGGTACATGGCGTGTACTTAGAAAATTTCCAATTTCATCCTTTTTCCTAAAAAAAACCTGAAATAAATATCCCTACCTGAAAAGAAGATCTGGGTTCTTACAAGACCCACCTTGCATTAATCCATTTTAATCCCATAGAATCCATGGACAACCTTTTTAGGAAATGAGCCATGTAACAAGCTTATTTTACTCATTCTTACCTTCCTCTAAATGTTTTTCATGATATTTAAAATAATAATCATGGGGGAGAAACTTATTGGGTGTACCAAGATATACATTATTGTGGATATTTTGTTGGGTGGATTTTATATTGTGATATGGAGAAATTCCATGATATATTTTATTTTATTTCATTATTCACCTCTCTTCTTAAAAAAAATAAAAATTGAAAAAATTGGGTTTTATCTTGGTAGGATAAAAATCACTTTTTTCCAGACCGACGATTTTTTTTCGTATGTGGTTAGGTGATGGTTGTGAGATTTTTCTTGAGCACAACTTTTGAAAAATCAAATAATAATAATAATAATAATAAATAGAGTGAGGTTAAGATAGGTTGATTTATTCATTGTTCTTTCATGTATCATGATCCCACTATGAGTTTTTTTTGGCGAAAGTTAGATATGACATTTGTAAAGGGAGACAATCATTGAACTTATCTTTTATTATCATGACAAGTACTTTAGAGTCAAACATCCTTTTTTAGACTCACTTTTTAAATCATTTACCTACCTACCTTGAAGCCTCAGAGTCATTTGATCCTTAATGGTGAATCCCTCATGATTAATTGTGATCTTTTTCTTTACGCGGTGGAGATGTTAGATGCTTTGAAAGCCTATGGTAAGTTACATGTTTTTGAGGTATGCGCTGAATGCTATTCATTTGTACCCAGATAATGAGAGGAAATATTCATGTGAGGTAAATTGTGAGTGGCATGGATATTGACAATGAATTGAAAAATGAAAAAATGAAATGGTATGGATATTTTCAAAGAGAAAAAGTAAAATACACGATTGACTTGTTTCGTTGAAAAATGAAGCGTTAATGAATTTTCCTGTGTGATGCTAGAACATTCAATTTTACATTTGATCAATTGTTATTATTGAGATTGAATTTAAATCATGGTAAGGTGACTATCCTTTGTAGTAGTATGTTGAGATTCCATCCTTGAGGATAGGGATAAATTCAAGTGTGGGGGGATTTGATAAGTCTAATTCATGCATATATTTTTGAGTAATTTAATGTATTGATTTGTGTACTTTAATGAATATTCTTTCCAAATGTTGAGAAAATTAACTTGTTTTGGGTTTTGTGGTAGGAGACAATGAACAATTGAAAAAGGAACGAAAACAGGTGAATAATGAAGCAAAAAAGTCACTTTGTGTCATGGGAAAATTGAAGCGGCATGACACCATATTTTTTAGAGAGACAGAAGCTAGAAATTCTAGAGCAGAACTGGTACACATTGTGTAGTCTCAGTACACAACATGTAGTTTCATTTTGTGACATGCCGCTAGACTGGTTGTTACATGCATACATGCTGTGAATGACAAGTACACATCTTGTACCTTCAGAACACGACGTGGTAGTAGTCAAACTTCAAATTTATGAACAAGATTTTCTCAAGATTCTCACAGACATGGAGGCAATATGGATAAGGAGTACATGACGTGTATCCCAAGTACATGTCATGTAGGGGGTCAAATTCCCTAAATCTCAACTGAGATCCACGCACGCATCACGTGGATTCACAAAAAGTGGATCGCAAGTACATGTCGTGTACTCATAGTACACGTTGTGATCGAGGTGCAGTAGAACCCAATTGAAGCCTATAAATAGAGGCATTGGCTACTGCTTTGGAGCATTCGAATTCAGAGAAGTTCGGAGCGAGAAATTGCATTGCGTAGATCCCTCATTGAGTCATATTTATTTTCTTTATTCTTTCATTTTATTTTCTCCTTCCCTATAAACCTCTCATCACTAGGATGAGGGGGTAATCCCTCCATGTGCTAGGGTGATTTAGTCAAATTGGGAAGGTGCATTGAATTAATTTCTTTTTTTTATTCGTGTATTTGGTTTGATGAAATTTCATATTCAACTTCCAATCCTTTTATTTTTCTTTTATCATGACCATCGATATTCAAATTTAAAAGGGACATTAAAATGGTGCATCTGATAACCCTAAAGGAGGCATGACCATTATCAAATAAAGGGGAAATCGAGTTTAAAATGGTATCGGGACAAACTTGATTCGGAAAAATCATATATTACCAGAATAAGGGAAATAGGATGTTGCTGTGTTAAGGAGGAGATACCATGACCATTGGATCTACCTCTCCCCAACTTTGACACCAATCATGAATCAATCAATCTATTTTCTAAAATACAATTACATATGAACCTGGAAATTACAAAACCCCGGTACGCTTTTAAAATCTGTTTTCACACAACCAATCAATCTGCTGCCTCGTTTTCATTTTTATTTCTTCAAATAAATAAAAACACATATTTTCTCATCTCTTTATTCAAAAAATCATTTGAAATATCGAATAAAATAATTCACCTTCTATGTGGATTTAACCCCAAACTTTATTTATACTACATTTTAATTAATTGAGTAGCATAGTTTGAGTTTTTTTAAGAAATTGTAGAGTACTGTAGGGAAGTAACGATGCCCTGTGGGGCTATCATCCACACACTAAGTGTTTCCATTTACCTTGATTAAATTTTATTTTAATTTAAGTAATAGAATAAACAGTATTCTCAAGACCGAGGCATAATTTTTTTCATTTTATATCGATCGAAAATATTTATTGATGATTGGAATATTTTATTAAATATTTTTTTAGGGTATTCAATAAATACTAAGTAGTTAGAACAAACCAATACCATGCCTAATGATAAATATTAATTTACAATCTAGTAAAATAATATTTATTATTATTCAAGTTAGAGTGCACGCCTTAAAATTTTAATAATATTATTATTATTTTGGAATGGGGTTTATTAAATATTATTATATTATTTAAGGATTGGAACATAATTAAATGATATTTTAACCTACACCCTATATCTAAAAATATATGTTTGTGTTTATTGTGTATGGTTAATCAAAAATCAAGAATTGATAATAGTTTCACCCAATGGACTTCTATCTCAAATTATTCCTCTCATATTCTCAAGAACAAGAAGATCTCCTTCAACGCCAAAGGATATTAAAGTGATCAAGAAAAACAATGCAACATGATTGATTCATTGTGCTAGCACCTAGAAATCAATTGATGTCACTTAAAGATAGAAGTAGCTTTTGTGGATCGCCACTAGATGGATTATACACTTGTATCCTTACATTGTGACAAAGGTAATATGTAATGGGTTTTCGGAAGATCAATATCTACATCGAAGAAAGTTTATAAGATTAAGTAACTTTTTTCTTATGATCATAAATAAATTAATTATAAAATTAACATGAAAAGATCCTCTATTGGTGTTTCTGGAAACAATACATTAAATGAAATTTTAATATATCACCCACTAAAGGTGTTTCCACTATTCTTAGAACCATGAAGTAGTATCATAGGGGGAACATTTTAAATTTATAATTATTTATTTTATTGTTGATCAATATATGAAATAATGGTGAATTTTTCATTAAATATTATTCATTATTTAATCTAATTTGAATTAACATGTTTTTGACATTTTAATTTATTCATTCAATATTCACAATTTCTTAATTCCAAGAACAAATAAAAAATGACCAGATATTATATCGAGAACTATCAAGGAATTTGGCTGGATAACATGAGATTACACGGTGTGTGTAGCCAGAGTACAGGTCATGCACCCAAGTTCACTACACCTGTTCGTTTAATGGGATACATGACGCACTAAGAAATAATTATGTGTGGTTCATTTATTACACACCATGTATATTCCAGACCAACCTATCACATGGTATATTACTCAGTATGTATCGTGGGTACACACCATATAGTTTATGCACATTAGCGACGAAATTCACACAACCCATGTGGTCATTATACACGGTCAATATTGTATGAGATTGAAAACCTTTTTTATTAAATGATTACATGACATGTAGTCTGTTTACATGGTATGCAACTCATTAATTCTCACATCTGAAGTACACACTAAGACATTCAATGAGACCAGAGGACACACGACATGCAATATACATGACATGCTACTAGCTTGTACATTTCGTGTAGTATCATGTTCGGTGAACATGCCGAGTCCTTTGGTGGGTTTCACAAACACACAGTAAGGAGAACAAATGATATGTAGCTAGTAGTATATGCTGTGTAGTATGACTGATTTACATTCCAAATCTATAGGCCTATAACCTAGGTACATGACAACTAAAATACACAATGTGTAACTCATAAGTACACACTGTACAATCTCTCAATTAAGGACATAATAAAATTACATTAAATTGATAATTATAGAATTAAAAAATTATTTTATTGATTTTCACCATTTGTGTCAGACAATTAAATAATGGTTTTAATGTATTATAAAAATGATCAATTGATTTATTGTAATAATATGTAATAATTGGTTCTGCCATTTATTTTCCATGAATTTCATTAAGATGGGTATCTCAAAGAGAATTTGGATGTCCATTATAATGAAAAAGAATTAATTAATTAAATAATTCTAGTGTGTTTATCTTAATAATAAAGAACTAATAGAAATGAATGTTAACTGGTTTACTTTTTCATATACGTTGAATGTATGACCATTCATGGGATTAACCAAGACTTGTGTATGTGTTTAATGTTTTAATTTAATTTAATTCATGGGTTTTTAATTATTTGATATTAAATTAAATTTTATGGCATGTGTGTCATCCTTCCCTACTTTATAATCATATGCCTCCCCATATGTTAAATATTTCATTAGAAGGTTGAAATATTTTGAAAATTCAAAAGTTAAATACATCCCTTTGGAAGATGTTATTAAGATACCACTTGAAATTAAGTTGGAATTTACTTCACTTTCAAAGTCAGGATCATCTCATCTAAACTCTGTTCTATTGAAAAATTCCAAGTTCTTTCTTGTCTGTTGTATAGAATTCATGTGTTATTTAATGGGTATGTTGTTTTCCATTTCACTTTATATGATCATAATTTTCATTTTATCATGGATAAATAAATTGATTTGATGTTTTATCTTATTTTTACCTCACTTTCCAAAACATTATGTGACTTATTTTCTAATAAGATTTTAGATAACAAAGAAAAAATGTTTTTTATAACCTAATAAAACCTTAGTTTGACTTTAACTAACAAGTTAGAACTAAAATTGTGTGATTTATAATTTATGTATGATTTCTCACATGATGGTATGTTTTAGAAATGTCATAAAATTATATAAAATTAAGGATTTTATATTAACACTTGTAATCAATAATATGAAAAGATCACATTGGAGACAATACATCATTGTGGCTGAGAGTGTGAACTCCCCAATAGGAATCCATGGTGCATCATAGCATTCAGTAATGGTGTCCAGCTGATACACTGGATCGACATAAACTTCCCATGATATGTTCACAAAGGTACATGTTGCGATGGAATGTGTGCATGCAAACCATAATTCTTGGAAGTTTACACATTGAAATTTCCTCTCTTCTAGTAATAACATCAAGACTCAACCATTTATATTTGTGATGGGGTTAAGAAACTCTTGAACTTAAAATTGAGAGTCTTATCAAAAAAAAAGATCACTTGATAAGAAGAAACTTCTTCAATTTTCTTTTCAATATCTCATTGAAAGTGTCTTATGTACCTTATCCTCTACCAAATCCCACCTGAGGCTTGTTTTTTATATCAATTAAGTAATTCACACAATGATAAAAAGTAACCTAAACTAGGGTAGTTATAGGTAACTAATGAAGCCCCTTGAAGACACCATTGATGCACTCCACAATGTTTGTGGTCATATGTTTGTACCTCTTCCCCCCGTCATATGCCAATGTCCATTTTTCTTTTAAAATCCACATCATATAATCATACACTCCTTGATTAGCCTTGTAGGTTTCTTCAAAATTTTGTTCATTTTTTTTGATCTGGCCCATATGCTACATAGAAGTGCTCATATTTAACATAAATTAATTTAATCTTTATGTTTAAATAGTAAAAAATAATAGAAATTTCATACCAAGTCTTGTAATTTCCTTCTTCATAGGTTCATTATAGAATATTTTTCACACGTTGCTAGAAATGTGTATGATAAAGTACAGATGATGTTCATTTGGGGGTATCTATGTATTAAGATCTACATTTATTGCCTTAGTGATTTCTTGATGATGATCAGATTTCAAACAGACACCCCGAATGTGGATGAAATGGTTACTGATATGTGCCAAAAACCAACTCTATGATTTGTAGTTTTCTTTATCTGTAATGGAAAATGAAATAAGAAGAGATGAACAGTTTCCATCTTAGGTTTCTTCAATCAACAATACACCCTTGTATTTTCCATAAAGAAATGTTCCATCATTTTGTATGAATTATTTGCTAAAATGAAATACAAAAATACAGGGGAGGAATTCCCAAAAAAACCTATGAAATTAAACATGAGATAGATTAAGTCAGTTATCTTATGACATATGTTCGTTCATACCAATATGGAATACAACTTGGTCTTTGTGTCTCAGTATGGCTAGCAATTATGGCAACACCTAGTACGAGTCATCCCAATTACCATAGACCATCACAATTGCATCCTGTTTCACCATTCATTCCTTATTATAGGAAATTTTATAACTAAAAGTTTGTTATATCCTATCTTGAACAAGGGCTACAAGAAAATCTTGGAAGTTCCTAATTATCTCGATGATAATAGATGACACAAATTTAGCATCAAATGAAGTATGATCTTGTTTCAGGTTTGGGTGAATGTAAATATGAGCTGCCTCAATATTTGAAATTCTCCAACCTCCAAATGTAATGTTCGGAATCTCCCTCAAGAAGAATCTATAATCATCCTTATATTTATCACACTGTATGATGTATTTTGTATGGCTTGATTCCTAAACTAAATATCTACAGTTCCTCTCAATATGAAATTATTTTTGTATGTTTTTTAATGCATCTTTACTTGGAAAATCCATTCCAACATATAATTTTTTGTCTAGATCACTAAACTTATCCACTATAACTCCAAGAAACTCAGTTGAAGGTGTGATAACACTCTAGTAAAAATTTATGCAAACGTGTCATTACTTCCAACCAAGATGCGAAGAGTGGTGGATGATTTATTGTGGGTCAAGGCTGCTGTACAAATACTGCATTTCTAGAAATGTCCTCTCCAAATTATGTTGCTCCCTCCTCATCTGCATCGTTTTCTCCATCTCTTCCATCATTAAAAAATTCCTCATCGAAAGTCATATTTATATGTATATCTAAGAGATCATATAGGTTTTCCTCTTTCACATCATAGATAATAGCCTCAATTTCTTGGGAAGGACCTTCTCTAACCAATTTGTATGTCTACATCTTTGTACAATTGGACGGTGTTGTTGTACAGTAGAAACCTCAACATATAACTCCATCATAACACCATCTGATTGTTGTGAAAATAAATTTATTACTTAGACCCAGTACTCATCAACAACCAATGGACATGCTAGATGTCATAGTGTAGTCAATAATTGAAAATTTCTATAGCTAACATACTTGATCTCTTGATTAGGTCCCAGATTTAATCAACCATGAATTCTTTATTGAAGTTCACTTAGGGTTACACAATCAGATGTCCTAACCATTGTCATTGGTTGCGTACTATATGAAGCTCCTTTCTCAGTTTTAATAACCTACCCTTATTAGTAGACATAGGAAAACATGATTATCTACATGAAAAAAAATTGATCAAGATTTTAATAGTGTAAATACTATTGACAGTGAGGTTTAACCATAAAATCTTTATTATACTGAAATTTTAGAACGTATTTTTATATCCTAAAATATTACACTAATGTTTTGTAGTTCATTTTTTAATATTCCTAAAAAAAATTTCAATAGTTTATAAATAAAATACGAATTATCTAAATCATATCCCCCAGGAGTATCAAACCAAGTGTGCAGGAAGGCCCATTTTCATGCACCAGTTCCTGATCGAGTCTAGCTCAATGTGGTGTTTTCAAGTTTTACCCCTAGGTATATCTATTCCAGAGCCACATCCACTTATATTATCTAGATATGGATTTTATTACTTAGATAACCATATAATCTTTATGATACCAAAATTTTATAGCTTCTTCTTATATTCTAAAAGATGATACTAATGTTTTGTTGTATAATTTATAACTATCCTAAAAGTATGTTTAGTGGTTTATAAAAAGAATATGATTCATCTAAAACATATCCATCAAGAGTAACAAACCAAGCGTGCAATAAGGTATAAATAATCTAAATCATGAGAGTAAAAAATCATGTATGCATTTAAGCCTCTTTATCATCCAGTTTTCCATCTTTCACCTTATGTTTATCCTATGTTATTATAAAGTTAATAAATAGTTATTCATTAACTAGCTATTATTTAATCATTATTTAATAATTATTTAATCAATAGTTAATCATTATTTAATCAATAGTTAATCATTCTTTAATAATTAGTTAATCATTCCTTAAACATTAGTTAATCATTATACAATAATTATTTAATCTTATTTAATCATTATTTAATCATTAGTTAATCATTACTTGATTATTAATCCATCATTATTTAATCTTTCTTTAAGAATTAGTTAATCATTAGTTAATCATTCATTGATCATTAGTTAATCATTATTTAATCATTAGTTAATAATTAGTTAATCATTAGTTAATCAATATTTAATCATTAGTTAATCAATCTTTAATCTTTATTTAATCATTAGTTCAACATTTGTTAATCATTAATTAATCAATAGTTAATCAATCTTTAATTACTAGTTAATCATTATTTAATCATTATTTAATCATTAGTTAATCATTAGTTAATCATTATTTAATAATTATTTAATTATTCTTTAATCATTCTTTAATCATTAGTTCGTAATTAATTAATCATTTGTTAATCATTCTTTAATCATACTTTAATCATTAGTTAATCATTATTTAATCTTTAATTAACCATTAATTGATCATTCTTTAATCATTAGTTAATCATTTTTTAATCATTAGTTAATCATTATTTAATCATTATTTAAGCATCAGTGAATCGTTACTCAACCATTCTTTAATCATTAGTTAATAATTATTTATTCATTATTTAATCATTCTTTAATCATTCTTTAACCATTAGTTAATCAGCAGTTAATCATTAGTTAATTGTTCTTTAATCATTAGTAATCAATATTTAATCATTAGTAAATCATTCTTTAATAATTAGTTAATCATTCTTTAATCCTTAGTTAACCAATTTTTAATCATTAGTTAAACATTTTTAATCATTTTTTAATCATTCTTTAATCATTACTTAATCATTAGTTAATCAATCTTTAATTATTTTCAAATCATTATTTAATCATTAGTTAATTATTATTTAATCATTCTTTAAACACTAGTTAATAATTCTTTAATTATTAGTTAATAAATCTATAAGAATTAGTTAATCATTCTTTAATAATTAGTAAATAAATATTTAATCATTAGTTAATCAATATTTAATCATTTGTTAATAATTATTTAATCATTAGTTAATCATTCTTTATTCATTATATAATAATTATCTAAACATTACTTAATCCTTAATTAATTATGCCTTAATAATTAGTTAATAATATGGTATTCTTTAGTTAATTATTATTAGATAATCATCATATAATCAATATTTAATCCTAAGTTATTCATTAGTTAATCTATACTTAATCATTACTAATAATAACTATTACTTATAATCTATGTCAAATTAACTAAACTACTAAATAAATAAAATATTTATAACTAACAAAAAAATCAATTAAATAAAAAAATAACTTTAGAATAAATAAAAAAAATACCTTTGAATGATGATTCGCAAAAATCAAAACTCCTTTTAGACCCCCAAAACCACCACGCACAAAGGAAGAGGGATTATTGTAGAGAGGGAGGGAGTGGAAGGAAGAGAGATGAAGGGAATTTGAAGTGAGGAGGGGGTTCCCTTTTATAGGGACTTTAGGGAAATGAAGTATAGTTAAAACCTCTTTTTTTTTTATTTTAGGTGGTGATGGAATGAGTTTACGTCATCACCGTCATCATTTTCACAATTCCTACTATGTCGTGGTTTATTTCCCACAAGTTCTTTCTTAAAGTTCAGTTAGTGTTACAAAATCACCTTTACATGTGACAAAATAATCATGAAACATACCATCATGTGGATAGTCATACATAAATTAAAAAGCACACCATTTTCTAATAAACATCCACATAATAAAGAAAAATTGTTTATATATATATAAATATATAAAACCATATCCTATAAAACACCCTTTTGTAGGTAAAAGAATATCTTTACAACACATTAGTAATATGCTTTGAAAAACATGAAAACATGTCCCTTTCTTTTGGTAAAAATAACTTCATAAAACAATGTGAATAAACATGGCATATCTTTCATTCTATAAGTCATAAAATTATACTTACCATAATGTTATATTTACATTTTACACTTACGACTCATTTCATTTGTTTATATGTAGATGGATGATACTATACTACTCACTCAGCAGCATACCCAAATTTCCCAGGTCATGCTAGAGGTTGGTGAGGATCGATTGATCAAGGTGTGTCGAGTGCACCATTTTCATCACAGGGAGCCTCCACATGCCATTAGACTATACTTGGGTCGTGCTGGATTCTATGACATTTCCGTATCAGATTTTACATTTGTAGACCATCACCTACTTACTACCCTTGTAGAGAGGTAGAGACCAGAGACACACACATTCCAACTGCCTAAGGGAGAGATAACCATCACCCTCCAGGATGTGGCAGTGCTTCTCGGTCTTCCTATTTAGAGGAGAGCCATTATTGGACCCACTCGTGCATCTTTGCCCGACCTTGCTCAACGCTTATTAGGCGTCAACATTTTGTCCGACCGTAGGGCTACAGATGGAGCGTCAATATCTATGCCTTGGTTGGAGGTGAAAATTCCACATTTACCCAATGATGTTGATGAGTATATTATCATGCGTTATGCCCGTGCATATATATTGCGGCTCATTGGAGGGACCATGTGTACTGATCACTTGGGGATGCACGTGCACATGATGTATCTACCCCTACTAGAGGACTTTGATCGGGTCGGGACGCACAACTAGGGATTAACCTAATTGGCATACACGAATAGATCATTATGTAGGATATCCCACACAGACCGCACAGGTCTCGGGGGATGCATTATCCTTATTCAGATGTGGTCATGGGAGTGCATCCCCGCATTCCGTCTTGAGCTTGTTGGTCCACCGATCGAGATGGAGGTGCTGCATGATGCTCCGCATGGACGCTAGTATGATCACTCATTTCTATTGGTTTCTAATTCTACTAGGAGTTATTGAATTTAATTTCTAATTATTTTTCACTATCAATGTTTTATTTTATAGGTGGTGTCAGTGACACAATTTTGACGCGGTTCCGAGACACCATATGGGTGTATATCTTCTCCAATTGGATTATATCTTACCTGACCAGGTATGTATATACAATCTATCACTGTCTAACAAATTTAATAATAACATCAATTTTGGTTTTTAGTTAGGAGCTTTTTTGATAAAGGTCACATGTCATTTCAGATTTCATGGATTCCATACTGAACTATTATGGACCAGTTGCCACCATACTACACTGTTGGGCTTAAAGATGCTATGGATGTAGTTCCCCTCATTCACTTCAATATTATTGAGTGGAATTAGCCTGACATAGTCATGTGATAATTTTACTGTGCTCTACTGATTCCATTGTTGCTGAGACAGATAGAGCAGCTTCATGGGATGAAGCTGATAGGGAGGCAGGATGAGGACTGGGGCTGAGTACATGCCCGCTTTCTCGACTGCTGGTGCAGATGTGTAGAGTTTCATATTCAAGGTGTACCTACGAATCGATTCTTTCTTTTAGAGTAGGTTGAGTATGATCCATGGTATAGACTGAATCATATATTGTATCCTACCCAACAAGGAAAAGAGATTCATAGGATGGTAAGTCAATAAATTTCCATTATTTTGTTTATTGAACTATTTTCTAATTCATTTTGAATCTATTTATAGGGAAGTCACTCAGAGCATCTTGTTTGCATGAGTGATGAAGAGGAGGAGGGGGTCTTTAGCCGGGCAGTCGTCCATGCTGAAGTGCTGGAGCTGAGGGAATCTTATCGTGCGCTTTCCAAGAGCATCTTCGAGCGTCCATCCCGAAGAGAGAAGGTCACTACCCTAGAGAAACATCCTGCAGTAGTTGCTGGTGATGAGGATCCATGACCACGGCGACGTAGACAGCGTCGTGCTGCACGTGAGACCTCACTTGTTCCATGGGCAGAGGTCAACCCTCTAGTAGTCCAGCCTCATCCGATTCAGGATGTGCCTTAGGTGGCATGAGATCCGGCTTTCTTGACATGATATCTGCAGTTCTCTCCATCTTGGGTTCCAAATCCATCGCAGCCTTGGGGTCCAGATACATCACAACCTTGGGGTCAAGATACATCACAACCTTAGGGTCCAGATCCATTGCATCCTTGGGGTATAGCTCCATCATAGGCTTGGTTCCCCACTGTGATGATGGCAGATCCTTCTAGCACCCTAGTGGGATAAGGATCGGGAGGGTAGTATGAGATATAGTTGATAGCTCCTCCCATTGACACACAGGTGGAGGATACAATAGTCGATGTTCCATTACTCGAGGATCATCCCTCTCTAGGTCATCAGACTCCACAATGAACTCTACGCGGACATCATATTCGCAGACCACCATGTGGGATAGAATCTCCTTAGCATATACACAAGCATTGATTGTACATGTTCATTTATATATTTTATGTCTATTGAAATTAAAATATTATTATTACTATCATACCTTCTTATATGTTTATCCATTATTTCAGTTTTCATTTATATTTTTGGCACAATTTATATTTGACAGCTTTCAAAGTTAACTACTTGAAACATAGGAATAATTATTAAATTTCAAGTAGATAACTTTAAAAGATTATAAAATATACAGTATAAAAACAATGTAAAAAAATAAAAGATATCCTAAACATCTAAAAAGTTTTTGAAAATAAAGAGTTTCATAAATAAAATAAATAAATGAAAAATGAAAGGAATGTAAGAAAAGTTACTCAGAAGTGAGAGCAAAAAGAAGGAATGTCGAGGAGGATCCTAAGCCACCTACTTGACTTTGAAAGCCTATAAAATATAAACTACAAGACCCATATAAATAAAAATTAATAATTTGACTACTTTTTATATGTTTAATCAATGTTTAAAATTTCATTCATATTGGTCTTATAGTTTATATTTAATAGGCTAGCAAAGTCACATACTTGAAACATTTTTAAGTTTCAAGTAGGTGGATTATAAAGCTTATAAATTATTTTTCATCACCATTTTTAAGATTTTTTTTTATTTTCGACTACTTGTTGTATGTTTAATCAATGTTTAAAATTTCATTTATACTGTTCTTATAGTTTATATTTTATAGGCTAGCAATGTCACGTACTTAAAACATTTTTAAGTTTCAAGTAGGTGGATTAGAAAGCTTATAAATTATTTATCATCAACATTTTTTAAGAAATTCTTTTTATTTTCGACTACTTGTTATATGTTAAAATTTTCATTCATATTGATCTTATAGCTTAAATTTTATAGGCTAGCAAAGCCATGTACTTGAAACATTTTTATGTTTCAAGTAGATAGATTAGAAAGCTTATAAATTATTTTTCATTAATTTTTTTAAGAAATTATTTTTATTTTCAACTAATTGTTATATGTTTAATAAATGTTTAAAATTTCATTCATATTTTTCTTATAGTTTGTATTTTATAGGCTAGAAAATTCATGTACTTGAACCAATTTTAAGTTTCAAGTAGGTGTATTAGAAAGCTTATATATTATTTTTCATCCACATTTTTTAAGAAATTATTTTTATTTTCGACTACTTGTTATATGCTTAATCAATGTTTAAAATTTCATTTATATTGGTCTTATAGTTTATATTTTATAGGCTAACAAAGTCACGTACTTGAAACATTTTTAAGTTTCAAGTAGGTGTATTAGAAAGCTTATAAATTATTTTTCATCAACATTTTTTAAGAAATTATTTTTATTTTTGACTACTTCTTACATGTTTAATCCATGTTTAAAATTTCATTTATATTGGTCTTATAGTTTATATTTTATAGGATAGAAAAGTCACATACTTGAATAAGAGATAAATTATGCTGAAACATTTTGTTTTATTTCTATATATATATATATAAACATAACAAAATAATAATAATTTTTTTAAATTTTAAATATCTAAAAAAGAATAATTAAAATAGAAAAAAATACCGTTTTAGGGCAAAGGCGGCATCGGTGATGCCGCCATTAAGGCGTATTTTTAAAAATATTTTTAACCTATGCTATTTTTAAAAAATTTATTTAAAAAAAAACCTATTAAAAAAACTCAGCGTATGCGGGTTGGAGAGGGCATTCTAGGGAGGGGAGGATGGGAAGGGGGAGGGAAAGTCTGATTCTAATTTAAAAAATGTGTTTGAATTCAAATTGAAGATATGGTTCCTATAATAAATCATGTCTGTTAGAGTAAAATAAATTTATTCTTTCGAAATTGTCCAAATCCATCGACCACCGTTATTTTTTAATAAAAGAACATTTAAATAGAAAAATTAACAAATAAAAACCTCTTAATATTCAATATATATACATCATTTTATGAACATTATAGAATTGTATTATATAAAATTATTCTTAAATTACAAATTTATTAATAAGATAAGATATTCATATATGTGTGTGTTAATTTATGCAAAAATATAATATTATATTAAATAATATACATATAAATTAAAAAAAAAATTGTTCCATTTATTATGTTTGCATGTCAATCACTACCTACCATAACTTGACCCATTTATTAATCGTGTCATGAGTTTGTGTCATGATTGTCACCTCTACATGAGTTCAGTACATATAGAATATATTAGCAAAGCAATAATGTATGTATACATATTTAAAACATCAAAATAATATTCCAAATTTATAATTTTAATGAATAAAAACAATATTTAATATATAGACACACACACATATTTTTAGATTATAAAACATTAAATAAAGCATTAAAAAAATTAGATAATATATCACACAACATTTGACATGAGTACAAAATATAAAAACATAGAGAATACATAATATAAGAATATATGTCATAATATCTATATATAGAGAGAGCCATATCTTAAATGGAGGTATGATATGATTCATGTTCCATTTTTTTCACTTAACAATTCATTTTCCTACATTTGTTGAGTTAAGTAATTGAGCTGAAGCTTGCTTTTGATAGTATTTAAAGACTAACATTAAGTTTCACTGAAATGTCACTACCACAGATCGGGGCAAGGGCAGCACCGACCTTTATCAACGCTAAGAAAAATGCACTGATAAATGGAGAATCTTTATCAGCGCTAGCTAAAAGCGCTGATAAATCAACCATTTATCAGCACTAAAAAACGCTGATAAAGTTGTACCATTTATCAATGTTTTTTTTAGCATTGATAAAAGTTTCTAATGATTTTTTTTATTAATTTATATAAAATTATTATATTTATATTCAAAAATAATATTTATTTATATACATTAAATAAAAAACGCATGTTTATAATTAATATATATTTTATAATAATTCAAATATATATATAATGTTTAAAAAAAGAATTTATAAGATTATAAACATATATTTAAATAATTATAAGATTATAATAAATTTTATTAAATAATAAATATTTTTATTATATTTATAATTATATGTTTATAAATATATATTTATAATTATATGTTTATAATTATATATTTATAATTATATGTTTATAATTATATAGTTATAATTATATATTTATAATTATATATTTATAATTATACCAAAACAGCTCAGCCATGGATTTGGGAACCAAATGCATGGCTCCAAAATTTATTTAATAAAAGTAAAAGTACAAAAGGAAAAGGGAGGAAATGTTCAAGTGTGACATCGTCACACCAAAGTAAAAAAGATTGGAAACACATCCACATTAAGCACATATAATAGATATCTTCTCTTCTTATACTGACCCCAACCTCGAGACCCCCCCCCCCGAGTATCCAAGTGACGCCCCCTTCTCCTTTGCATCTTTTGCGAATGTGGTGCCTCATCCGCCGAGATTGCATCTTTTCCGAGTGTGGTGCCTCATCCGCCGAGATCTCCTCTGTTATAGGTAATGCAGCCTCCACCTGAACCTGTGTGGCAAGATCATCTTTCACAGCTGCATCGACCTGGGTAGCCTCCTCCTGAACGGGGTGCTGTATGACAAGACCAGCTTGCATGGCCTCATTGCAAGGCGAAACACTATCCTGGACAACTTCCTCCTGAGCTAGGTCATATATGGTAGGACCATCTCGCATGGCCTCATTGCAAGTTGAGACATCATCCACAACCTTCACCTCTAGGTCCAACCCCTTTGAAGACTCCATAACTTCTCCAACTTTAGAGCTAGTCAGAAGGGGAGAATTCTTCCGGTTAATACATCCTGGATTCTCAAGGCCTTCAAGATTAAGCAAATCAAATTCATGTGTGTTAATAGATTCTAACATAGAGAAAAAATTTATGTTAGCTTTATCATGCCTCAAAAAGTTCTTGGAAGGGGTCTTCTTTGCAACATCATCATCCTTGGGGCACTCTCCCTGAACCTCAACCTGTGAGGTGGGCTGTCTGGAGTCCTTGACAATGTCAAGACTAAAAAAACGATCCTTCTGCATATCATCACAATAGGTCCCTGCCTTAGATCCAGAGACAAGATCAACCCCATCCAGATTCCCCACCAGAGATGCAGACTGCTCAATCTGGACAACAAGGTTAACAGACCCATGATCCACAAACCCCTCTTCATTCCGATCAGCATGCACAACTGAGAGGGCCCCTGATTTTTTAGGCATCACCACCTAAAAGCCATCAGCATCAATCAACTTCACCTTACCCTAACTTCAAGCAGAAGCCACTTCAACATGACTCATCTCCAAGTTGACTTTTTCTTGAATAACTGCCTCACATTCAGATTGATTCTTTTCTTCATCGTCACCCATGTCAGCCCATTTTTTTTTAAACAATCTAAACCCCCAGATAATCCAGCAGCACCTTCCTTAGAGGCCATTAAACCATCATCATCAGTGACAGCATCAACAATTGATGTGTGCCGAGACTGAATCAAAAGATCCTGCTAAGGAACTCCATTCATTCCAGTGGGAGCCTCTGTCATGCCTTTTTTGAGGACCTTAGTAAAGGAGGAATTTTCAACAGCATTTACATCTTTCTTCCGGAAGACCTGTTTACTCACTGCAAGGCTATGACCAGATCATTTTCTCTTAGAATGATCAGAGGAATGTCCTAAAGCTTTACAATGAGAACATTGGAGATTCCTTCTGCATTACTCAGCAGAATGACCAATGCAAAAACAAGATTCACAAAAACTAGGCAACCACTCATATTGAATAGATAATTCAAGCTTAAAGTCACCCACAACTAGAAATACAGTTTCAATCAGTTCATGAGCTAAATCAACCTCTACCTGCAGCCGCCGGCCAAAGGCCATCTGTACGCAAGACCCCACCCTCGTCGCATCTCAATCTCTCCTGCTTTCATCATTGCTGGCCTCTCAAAGTCTCCAGCCAGCACCATCCTCGAGTCATCCTCCTGCCATCGAACCAGGATCGAGTGGCAGGATATGACTCCATCCTGAAGAGGCACGCCGCCAGTAGATCCCAGATCTGCAACACCGACAAACATCTTCCCGACGTCGGGGTCCCAATTCCAAACTTGCAACCCAATATCAATCGACACAATCGATCTGCATCCCAAGTCGATAGATCTTCACCACGCCAACTTGAGAGGATCTTCATCACCGTGAGGCATCGTCACCTCCTACGCCACCAGACGGTCGCCACCCACATCCTTATCATCGGGAAACCATCATCAACAACTCCACTTCCGGCCTGCGTCCACTCCAAATTGAAAACTGACCTTACTGGCTGCACGAGTCTCGAATCCTCTGAACCCCTCCGCACATCAGAGGGGGTTTCATCATCTTCCTCCCCAAATCCACCATAATAAATGGTGTGAGCATATGATTTTCCTCTGATCGGAAATCTATATATCCACGGCTTGCGAATCTGGATCCCCCAGTGCAAGTCCGCTTCGCTGATTTCCTCACATGTCGTCAGCGGCTTTCTGGCGGCGCGATCGACATCGTAACGGTATGAGTGATTCGCGGAGGACAGGCGAGGGTTCTCCGAATGCGGCAACTCTTTCATCTGAGGCGCCGGTGGCTGTACAGAAGAAGTCGAAGCCTGTTGGGAGGGGCATCTCCTTTGCAGAAGTTCTAAACAAAAATATCCACATGGAACGAGATCTGGAAGAGTTGGAATCAAATGCGCCGCATGTCTTGAGATCTAAGGAAGGTAAGGTCTCTGTTTTTGTTAATCATGAGGCTTTCAAGGAAAGATTGCAATCCTTTCGGTACTCCTTAATCGGTAGGATGATCCTCACAAAAGGTGATAAGCCCCGCCTGTGGAGGATTTGAAGCCTAAGCTGGAGTGAATTTGGGGCTTTGATGGATGGAGGATGATTCCCTTAGTAAGAGGTTACTTTCATCTTATCTTCCAATCTGAAACCTGGGAATCTAGCTTATACAATTTGAACCCAGGAATTCTGAGATTATCAGAATGGCATTTCAATTTTAACCCCATTCGCGAGAAGCACAATAATTCTCAGGTATGGGTTAGGTTTCATGGCCTCAGCTTTGGAATCCACATATTTTGAAGGACGTCACCTCCTACATTGGTGCCCCGCTCAAACTTGACAATAACACCATAAAAGAAGGTTCAGATATTATTCCAGGGTCTTGATTGATATTGACTCCCTGAATCCTCGACCAGATCATTTAAAAATCATTGCTGGTGGTGAAAAAATTGACGTTGAAGTTGAATATGAGTTCTTACCCAATTTATGTAGTTTTTGTAAACTTTTTGGACTTGAGATTGCCAACTGCAGAAAGGTTCAGAAGCTCCAATGCACAAATGATAAAGGCACTGAGCGGGGGATTGGTGTCCTCTTCTAAATTGAATATGAAGGAGTCAGGTCCCTCAAAGGATATGGGAGCTGTCAATGCCAGGGAACCTGCTTCCCAGGATCAAGCAGATCGCCTAACAATGCAAGATGGTCTAGATGCTATTAAAGTTACTGACTCGGATGCTGCTGGTGTCCAGTGTTCTACATAGGGTGGAAACACCCTAGGACATCTCACAACGGATCCCCTCCTGGTGATACTGTTGTATGGAATGGTAGTAAATCCTTTCTACATGCTCTTACAGGTAGTGAAGGGGAGGTGCCGGGGCAAACCACTCCAGTTCAGCAGATTGATGGTGAGTATGATTCTGATAAGGATTATGCTACTCAGGTTGCAGTTAATTTACAATTGAGCCAGGAGGATGCACTGATTGCTTCTGAAAAAATAAAGGGGAAGATTGTATCGGACTCTTGTATGCAAGATAAACTAGCTAAAGGTTCATTGAGTAGGGGGATTTCACCTCTTGCCCTCTCTGGTGCTACTCACCCAGTGCAGGAGGCTCATGGTGTAGCAGCCACTAAGTAGGGAAGGGGTAGCATAGCATGGGATGATGTTGTGCATGAGACCTCTAATATCCTGAGTCTCGATGTCTTGGTTTCAACGGACTCTAGCTATAACATCTTAAGTTTGATTGACATTCTAAACAAGTCTAATAGCAAGGACGTCTTCTAGGAAGAATTTTGAAATGCTCATGGTGTTTTTGGTACTGACAGACAAGAAACTGGAAAGTCAGGCTTAGAGGGCTCAGGTCCGGCATAAGATCCAACCCCATCAAATGATGATGATAACTGAAAGCAACTCAAAACATAGAGGAGAGGTCACCACCCGAGAGGTATGGGTGGTGGCCATTCCTATAGGTGACTCTTTGTTTGTTCTAAACTAGTTTGTCGCTTTCTTTTACTCCCCTTCCCCTCATGTACTTCATGGATTTTATTTTCAATAAAATTTTGAACCACGGGCTTACCCATGGTTCGTGGTGTTTGAGTATATATAAATTTATAGTTATAATTATAAATAAATAAATATTTATAAATATATATAATTATATATATATATAATCATATAAATAAATTATTAACATTATAGCTTTATCAGTACTTTTTTAGTGCTAATAATGATACGCCTTTATCAGCACTAAAAAAGAACTGATAAATTGTACCTTTATCAACGCTGTAATTTTAGCGCTGATAATTACACCTTTTATCAGTGCCTTTTTAGTACTGATAAAGTCTCATCTTTATCAATACTAAAAAAGTATTGATAATGGCATGTTTTATCAGTGCTTTCTATTTTAGCACTGATAAAACATACATTTATTAGCACTTTTTTAACTAGCACTGATAAAATCTTTACCCATTTTATAAAAGAACCCTAATAGTCAGATTCTTCTCTCGCATGCCTCAAGCTCTAACGGAAGTCGACCTCTGCCGCCTACCCCTCCTCTATCGTCGCCAAACCCTCCTCTGACCTGACCCCTCCTTTGTTTCTGTTGACCCCTCCTCTGCCACTAGCCCCTCCTTTGCCCCGACCTCTCATCTACCTTCGTGAATCCCTCCTCTACTGCTGCGAATCCCTCCTCCGCTGCAAACCCCACCTCCGTCGTGAACCCAACCATCATCACCCGTCGAACCCCACCTCTACCGCGAACCCCTCCTCCATCGCGAACCCACCTCCGCCGCGTACCCCACCTTCACTGCCAAACCCCACCTCCACCTCAAACCCCTCCTCTTTTGAGAACCCCACCCCTTCCACGAACCCCTCTGCGACCTCCGCCACCGCCGCCAGACCCTACTACCGTTGTCGGACCTCTAAATCTAAGGTATGTTCTTATTTGGTGTACGAGACTAGTTTTGGTATTACGTGACTCCTAAGATTGTGAGTCAGGTTGTATTGTCTAGTGGTATGACAATGTACCTCATTATGTTGATCGATACTGAGATAACGTGTTTGGTTTAATTTCATGCCTATTGAGTTTTAAATTAGTGGGAGTTCGTGAGGACCAATGATAATTGTGAATATGGGCAGGTATAATTGCCTGAGGCTTGACTTATACTCTCAAGTGTAATTGGATGTGGTGGGATAAGAACTATGTTGGTTATGTCTTTTTAGACACGACGTGTATGTTTTGGTGGTTATGAAAGTCTTTTTTATGGAAAATTCAGCGTATTCGTGCTTATTTTTTGGATGGTGGGTATTCATTAATTTTGACTTGGAACTATGAAATGAGAATCGGAACGGGCGTTCTCACATTTATAGAGGTGTTGTATATTGAAAACTACACTGAGCATGTCATTGGACTTCTAAGAATGTGTTTTGATAGGAAATTCTAATAGTTGAGGGTACCATATCTCAAAGTTGGCTTCTTTTAGCTAGGACCTAAGTTGAAGAGCACCATGGGATGATCGATTAGTTGGATGAAAACCCCCAGGTATCTCGGGATAGATTGTTGCGGGTGACTGTTGTATCAGGGTTTTGATAATGTATTTGATATATGGATCGTGTTTTGATAGTTTAAGCTCCTTTAATTGATTTTTTTTCTCTAGAAGCATGTCTAACATTCAAGTATGGAACATAGTCATTTTTCTTAGAATTAATAACAATATAATGACATTAGGTTTGGTTGGATGAACACAAAGAATTCTTTAGGATGAGCAGTGTTATTTAGGGAGGCTTTAAGAACCCGTGTTCATACAGGTCTTAAATTTTACTGAAAACTTGAATTTTCATCTCTTTGGATGGTATAATTTTTAATTTTACTTCAAAATATGATTCCAAAGGTGGGTAACTCTTAAACATTTTTTAATGGACCTGGAAAATGTCCATTGGATATCGGGAAGGCTTGAGAGGGCACTAGAACATGCCTAGGGTGGTTGGGCTACTGGTAGCCAGCAGCTTGCAGCCACCAGCTAGTCGCTAGCCATCCACCAAATAGTCGATGGGGTATTTAAAGGGAAAATTTTCATTTTTACCCCCTCTAAATTTAGAGGGGGAATCCCATATTATTCCCCCTTTTCTATCTTTCTTATCTATGAGTTTCTTTCCCCTTCTTCTCCTCTTCAAGCCAAGGGGGTGTTTTAAGAAGATTTTATTATTAATCAATGGTATGATTCAACTTCAATTAGTCTCTTTTGTTCTCAACCTCCTTTCATTATAATTTTCCTTCTCTTTAGTTAGGGTTTTTGTGATGATTCCATCCTAGAATGGTAGAATCATATGATTGTCATGAGGATCTTACTTATCCAAGCTAGAAGAAATCCCAAGACGGTGACTGCATGTCGTCACATACCATTTCAGGGAGATATGTCACTGTAGCGATATTTCAAAGTTTTACAAAAAAAAGATCCAATTTGATGTTTTTTAATGTCATTGGTTATGGAATTGAAATAGGATGATACTAGGAGTGTGTAATGGACCTCCCATGTGCATTTGGGCATCGTTTGAGTGCAATGATAGGACCTAGTAAATAATTAAGAAAATATTTTTAATGGGATTAAATTGGAATTTAATTGTGATTTTTATAAATTTATTTTTGGCTTACCTTTATATTTTTGGATCATGTGTAAACCTTTTATAGCTTTATATTTTATAAAATGTTGGTTATTTTTTATTCATGTATCTTTTATAAAGCGCCTCTCTTGGGATTTATATCTTTTTGAAAATGCCTAAGTGGAAATTTTAAAATGATTCAAGTGTTTTGAAATATTTCTTAAAAAATTATATGTGTTCTATATACCCTTTTTTGGTTTTAAATAGATTTAAAATTATTTAAACACTTTCCATGTACTTTGGTTGCATGCCATGTGTTTTTCAACTCACCCGATTAGATTTCATAAAGGGATGTGAATGTTTTGAAAATTTATTTAATGCTGGTTTCATTTTAACAAGGGGTGTGTGAAGTTTTAAATGAAAATTTTTTAAATGTAGAGGGTTTTCACTCATTTTAAATGATTAAGACTACTGGGTCATGAAGTTACCTTAAATTCTTAAAAAAGGAATTTTGGTTTTGTGAAAGATTGCTTGGAAGTGATCGATTTATTTTCAAAAGGGTGTATTGTTTTAAAGAGCAATTTGTGTAAATGGTTGGGTTTTTAATGGGATTTCAAGTGTGATTTTATAAATAGTTTTCAAAGGACATCTGAAATATAGTTTTTCGAAAATATTTTAAGTTTAGTTTTTTATAGAATTAGAAAAACCATTACATTATATAGGGAAGACAAGTAGATCGATAATAACAGCATGGAAAGACCATGTCACTAACTCTATCCAACCTATAGGATATCCATCATGACCCCACTCCTGCAAAAGGTGAATTAATTTTTAACCCCATTGCAACTCATAAACCTACTTTGTATCCAACATCACCTGCATGGTTTAAATTATGGGAGTCCTCTATAATTACATATTCTTTCTGGTTTGGTGTTAACTTCTAAGGGGATGAGTCTCAGGAAACAAAATCTAATAATAGCTATCATTGAAATGTTGAGTTCCACTTATTTGAAAATCCCCTTTTGTGTATTTATTTTATATATACTAATATTACCGAATAAAATAGGATGGATATGAATAAAGAATGGGTAGATGTTAAGCATCTCACGAAAGAGTGTGAAGATGGAGTGAAAGAGTTTATCAAGTTTGCAAAGGATCATGCATATGACCCTTATCAAATCCTTTTCCATGTTTACACTGTTTTTATTAAAGACTAATTAGTCTAGAGGATTTGGAAGAACACTTGATCTGTCACATAATAGATCGAAGTTATAAATTTTGGAATAAACACGAGGGAAAGGAGAATGTAGCTAGTGGCTGAGATAACACTGCATTTTATGGATCATATGATATGATTACAAGTGTGGACAATAAAGAAGACCGTATTGAGGATGTGATTATAGATGTTAATGATGGTGAAGATCGTATTGATAAAATGACATAGACAATTGAAGATGAACTTTTTGATTGCCCAAAATTGTGTGAGAAGTTAAAGAGTTATAAAAAGACGTCATTGTATGGTGGTTACACAAAATATACACCATTTTCATCCATACCGAAGCTGTATAATTTGAAAGAAAGCAACATATGGAGTGACACTAGTTTTCTGGAAATACTTTCTCTCTTGAATGACATGCTCCCAGAAGACAATGAGCTCCCGAGCCAAACATACACTGCCAAACAAATGCTACGCTTGATGGGTATGATCTATTAAAGAATACACACCTACCCAAATGATTGTATACTATTTAATAAGGACCAAAAATAACTTACAGAATTCCAAAACTGTGGCGCTTTTCGATACAAGAATGATGAATCTAGTACTATGAAATTTGTATGGTACTTTACAATCATTCCAAGGTTTAGGTGTCTATATGAAAGTGAGGAGACTTCAGGGTATTTGATGTGACACACAGATACAAGAAATAAAGATGGGAAACTACATCACCTAATAGACTCACCTCAGTGAAAGAGAATTGATCATGAGTATCCTAAATTTGGAAACGAGCTGAGAAACCTTTGTCTCGTGTTATCTATAGATGGAGTGAATCCTTTTGGTTTTCAAAGAAACACTCACAGTACATGGTTGGTTATGTTGATAAATTATAACTTGCCACCGTGGTTATGCATGAAATGAAAATACATCATGTTATCTATTCGTATATCAGGACCAATACAACTGGGTAAAGATATTGATGTTTATTTGGCTACATTGATTGAAGATTTGAAATTATTGTGGGATTCAGGTGTTATGTTGTATAATGCTTACAAAAATAAAGATTTCACATTGAGATCCATGTTGTATGGGACGATAAATGACTTTATTGTTTATAGAAATTTGTCAGGATATAGTATTAAAGGAATACAAGGGTGTACCTTTTGTGAACAAGGTACACAATCAATCAGGTTGAGACATTAATCAAAAACCGGGTTTCTAGGACATCACATATTTCTACCCTGATGACATAAGTACCGATCTTGGATGACATCATTCGATAGAAGTTCAAAAGAACATAAAACATTATCTCCACTAATAGGTGATCAACTGTTTGATAAAGTTAAAGATATGGACACTTCTTTTGCTCAAACATTTTCTAAAAACCTTTCAAAAATCAATTAAAAAAATAGTTATTCTTTTGAATTACCATACTGAAATTACTTGCATTCCAGACATTTTCTTGATGTTATGAATATTGAAAAAAATGTATGTGATAGTGTCATCAAAATTTTGCTAAATGCACCAAAAAAAAAGATTGAATTAAGGCTAAGTTAGACATGGTTTACATGAGAATATAAGAAGAGTTGGTGCTAGTAAAGGGTGAAAATGAAATTTTCTTCCTCCAACTGCTTACACTCTTTCCAGACAGGGTATTTATCTGTTTTTTAACTTATTGAATGATTTAAATGCTATATAGGGGTATTCGTTGAATATCAAGAACATCGTGTCAATGACCGATTTAAAGCTAAAGGGTCTAAAATCACATGAATGCCATGTTTTAATACAAGATCTAATTCCCATATCTTTACATTGTATTTTTTCCAAGAATAACCATCATATATTAACCAATCTTTGTTTCTTCTTCAAAGCTATATGTAGTAAAGTTATAGACATGGGGAAATTTTCGACTATGTAAAGAGAAATTTCAGTTATATTATGTGAATTGGAAATGTTCTTCCTGCCAACATTCTTTGATATGATGGTTCATTTGATGGTTCACTTGGTGAGAGAAATTTGACTATGTGGTTTTTTACATTATAGATGGATGTACCCCATTGAACTGTATATGAAGATTTCAAAAGGTCATGTCAAAAATCAAAGTCAGCCATAGGGTTGTATTGCAGAGAGATATATTGTTGAGGAATTCGTTGAATTCTATACTGAATACCTTTCTGATGTGGAAAGTATTTGTCTACCAAAATCATGTCACACTGGGTGGATTACGGGTGAAGGAATTTCTAGAAGAGATGTTTTCACAATCAATATTACAAATCGAGAGTAATACCACCTTTACATTTTTCATAACAGTTTGGAGGTTTCCCCATATGTTGAAACCCACAAAGAAATTCTTAGGAATTTGAATTCATAAAGGGTTGAAATATGGATATCAAATACACATAATCAATAGTTAATAGGATGGTTTCAGGACCATATTTTTAAAGAGTCAGATAAAAATCTAGATTCAATTTCAGAACTACTTTGATGGCTAGCCAGAGGACCAAGTGTGTATGTATTATCTTACAATGGTTATGTAATTAATGGTTATACATTCTATACAAATGAACATGATGAATATATTATCATGAAAAATAATGGAGTTACACTTGTGGCTAAAGCAATGCATGTTTCTGGTACTAAGGAAAAAAATCCAATTTACGCGAATATGTCATACTTTGGCATCATCAAACAAATATGGGAGTTTGATTATACAATATTCTTAGTGCCGATTTTTCAATGCAAGTGGGTTGATAATATGAGTGTTGTTAAAATAAATGAATTGGGATTCATGAAAGTTGATTTCAGTAAGGAAGGGTTCAATGATGAACCATTTATAATGGCATCATAGGCAGTACAAGTATTTTATGTTTCAGATCCCACAAACCGAAAGTGGTTAATTAGTTTATTATTGACCAAAACCACTGAAGGGTCAGATGAAAATTCAAGTGAGGGTAACCCTTTCATTGGGATGTTGCAATTATTTTGCAGCGGTCCCAAAGTATATTGCATTTTTTATATAAGAGGAGACCACAATGAAGGGATTTGGATAGTTGATAGAGGGTTCAAATCCCTTCAGCCTTTAAAAAAAGAGAGAGTTTAATAATCATGTTATTTTTTTATAATATACATCATGTTACCTCATGTTATTATCTGTTTTCTGCTACATTTATGTACTCTAAATTAAATGTTAAACAAATTATATAGATAATGAATTTTGTACATGCTGGTGCACCCAATCCTAAGGAACAATAGGTCTTTGAACCTACAACTTCTCATAGTGCAGGGGAACAATGACCTTTTTCACGTGTTGGTGCTCCCAATCCGGAGGAATAACAAGTTTCTCAACCTGTTTCTTCTCCTAGTGTAGAGGTACAATGACCTTCTTCACATGTCGATGCTACTGCTCCAGAGGAATATATTGATGATTTTTAATCTAAGGAAATGGTAGCCGAAGAAGGACTGACGATGCAAAAAAAAAGAGCATTGTAGTTTGATGGTGTTTAGAAAAAATCATTAAGGAAAAAAATTAAAAGGCATCGAATACGAGGTCAGATGAAATGTGTGGGGCCAACATGTTAACCCCAACAAGGCTATGTTCAATATTTACATTGGAATCATCACTCAGAAATGTGTGCTGATTGATGTAGATTTGTGCCACCATGTTGTGGTCAGGATTAAGACTCTGATGTGGGAAGATATTATGGTAAAATTATGATATCATTTCTTTATTTTACTAAAAAATAAAATAATTAAACATTTACTTACTCTTAATCATTGCTTGTAGAGTGCATTTATAGTATATGAATCCCACAAGAAATATGTATTAATGCTTGTTGGAAGGATTCACAGAGGCTTTCACGCAATTCTAATGATACATTATCCTAAAGATGCTGAAGGGAAATAAAAGCCACACACACTATTTATCTATGCACAACTAATAACCCAATAATTATGGGATACATTTACTATCCGTTGTGCGGATGTGTATTTTTAAGTACATTGTGTTTAGTAATAAGTTGTTTGGCGATACGTGGATTTATCACTTTGATTTAATTTTTTTTTATTTATGAAACAACAAATGAGTATTGGAAATAAAGAACAAGCAACAAAACCAATGTACCCCTACTGTAAAGTAAGGATGGGGTGTTCTTGACTTGAAAAAAAATTGGTACATATTTTAAATCTACTGTAATATCTTTATGTGACATGAAACAACAACATAATTATGTTTCTCTATTTATATTTAGATTGATGACTCAATATCCAAATCCACTTCTATCCCACACCATGTGCTATGGAAGGAGGTATGTGTAAATAAATATGGGATACTAATATATGGAAACACACAAAAAGTGTGGGAAACATGTGTAAGTATGACATAATAAAAATTTGTTTTTCTTTAAGTCTCTATTTGATTATCCACTGAATGAGGATAATATTCATTGTTAATATATATAATATTCATGTGATTTATTATTCATAAATACCATTTTAGTGCATTTTACACTTTGAACATCATTTCACATTATGATTGTAATTCCTTCTTAAAATGCACTATTATATGGTACATTTTTTAACATCATTTAAAGTATCCAATGATCTTGATTTTATTTTCATATTTTATTTTCAGGTTTATCATTATATTGGGAACAATTTATACTTGTGGAGTGTTGGAAGATTCACATTGGAAGACCACCAAAATGGGATTTCATGCAAACAATTCTAGAGAAGGCATATTGGACACCAGCCCACTGATGAGAATGTGGGGCCCAAAATACAGGCTCAATGAAGCCCAACTTTCGTGGGATGATAGAAGACATATAGAGGAACATATAATTCTTCAGGAGCCAGTGCTAATTCTGAAGGTTCTGGGCGCAGCAGAAGCTCGTGTGTGGATGTTCCCACTTGGATTTTTTTCATTAGAAATGATCAATCTGGGATCAATACGACGATAAACGCCAGACTCCACGGATCGAATCACAAAAATAGACAAAGAAGAAGAATATTCCCGGAACCACAAATGAGGATCATCACAGGTTGATTATAATTAATTTAATTAATTATAAGAAGTACCTTTTACGGCGTTCTTTCTTCGTTGATATTTCTGATCACGTTCCGACATGATTCATTGTTGTGTCGCAGAAGCCAAGTGTATACTTCCTCTAGCATTGATCCACATGTGCACCACGTATCTCTGGATGTCGCCAAAGGAGTATCCGGGTGATAGTGTGGAGAAATATTTGTTTGTGTTGTCTGCCTTAGATCGCATTGATCCAATGGAGGAGGATCTCTCTCGGTCTTGAGAGTGTTCTTAGATGAAGGAATTCTTTCAGCCTTGAGAGAATTCTCCAGAATTGTTATGCACAACGATTAAGAAAAAGTGTTGGGTTTGTGATGATATTTATAATCGGGTTTGAGGTTATAGAGTTATGACAATAAATAAACGCGTTACGTGTTTTATTTATTTCATTAACTCTTATTGAAAACCCCCACATGAAGAATCATTAATTCCTTGACATGTTCCCACACTGATTATAATAAATATCATTTAATAAAACAATATTATTTCCTCAAAATATCAACTGGAAAAACTACATGGCGTGTAATCATTAATACACGGTGTGTACTTGTTTTTCATAAAACTAAACGGTGTGTAATCATTAATACACAACATGTACTTGTTTTTCATTTCCTTTCCAAAATGAAAACTACACGGCATGTAATCATTAATACATGACATGTATATCTTGTTTTTATTTTATTCTTCCTCCATCATTAAAATGATTTAGGCTTCCTTGAATAATTATTAAACCACATATGGGAATAATCTTTATTCTACTTGAGATACTTGGATACACTTAGTGTGTGACCCTCTAGTCCTCTTTCTCGTTGGCATTAGGTGGGCTTGCCTAAAGTCCAAGATTAATGTCAGCAACGGGTCAAGGCACCCAAGAGAACGAAGTTGATTCCACATTGACGTGTCACCTCATATGAACGCTTATCGTGTAATTTAATCCATTTGTCTCAATATCTCATCAAGCAGGTTTCATGGTAGTGTCATAAAACTATATGCTTGATCTGTCATTCCTTGACTTCCAGAAATAAACTCGTCGTTACACCATGGCCATGGAATTTGGGTGATAGTTCTATTTCAATCAAAGGGCCTGAGATATCTACTTCCATAAATATGGAAGGGACGAATCCTTCCTCGACTTATCCATTAACAACATGTCATTCGTGACGCACCCAACGTACCCTACTTCCCGCCAACTATCTTCATGACAGTTTTCATCAGCAAATCTAAGTGCGCGAGTCATGACATGAGTTAATGATAATCTTACAATCTAAGGACCATTACACACACTCATAGATAGTAATTTCTGATGACACCAAGACATGCAGAATTACTACTGGCGAGTTTGTTCTCAGAATCTCCCATCTTGGAGATTACCAAGTGCAAACTCCATGAGAGAGAGTCTCGTCTTCTTATGAGTACTCACACATGATGGTCTGTATACTATGTGTCCTATCATAGTATGTCATCCAACCGTAGAACTTTATTGAAGAATATTGTTATAGCATTTCAAGGTTCTCATCATAGTGGGGATCTGCCATGACCTTATTAATGCAACAAATATTCCAGGACATTATTATATTATAGTCATGCAAAATAATGAACAATATATAATAAGTATACATTCATGTAATCAAAGTACAAACAGTTGGTTCTCAGGACACCAACTCTAACAAACTCCCACTTGGACTAGAGCCAACTACCTACGACTTTTAGTCTGCTAGACCTCACATGATGATCATGTTTCTGTTGAGTCAAGGCTTTAGTCAAGGGGTCCACCATGTTGTATTCAATGGAAATACTACTCACTACAACTTCACCTCTCTGAGAAAAATCCCTCAATAGATGATACTTACGCAGTATGTGCTTTGTCCGCTGATGTGACCTCGACGCTTTTTCAAGTGCCACCATTGAAGTATTATCACAATAGAGTGTGTTAGGATCTTTACTGCTAGGTACTACATCTAGCTCTTGGACGAAGCTTCGCATCCATAATACTTCTTTAGCTACCTCAGAAGCTGTGATATACTCGGACTCTACTGTAGAATCGACCACCACACCTTGCTTTGAGCTCTTCCAGCTCACTGCACCTCCATTCAAACTAAAGATGTATCCAGTCTGTGACTTCATGTCATCTTGATTAGTCTGGAAACTAGCATCTACATGTCCTCTGATGACTAGTTCCTTATCTCTTCCATAAACCAAGAACATATCCTTAGTACGCCTCAGATACTTAAGGATAGTCTTGACTGCCATCCAATGACAGTCTTCTGGATCATCTTGATATCTGCCTACCACACTTAATGCGTAAGCAACATCTAGACTTGTACATAGCATAACATACATGACCGACCCAATCGCAGATGCATACAAGATCCTTGCCATTTTCTTTCTTTCCTCATGTCTCTGAGGACACATTTTCTTGGAATGATGAATTCCATGTGACACTAGTAACAATCCACTCTTGGACTGTTCTATACTGAATATCTTCAGTATCTTGTCAATGTATGTACTTTGACTCATGCCCAACATTCTCTTATATCTATCACGATGGATCTTGATCCCAAGAATATATGCTGCCTCGCCCAAGTATTTTATAGAGAAGCATTTATCCAACCATGCCTTAACTGATTGTAAGACAGGTACTTTGTTTCCAATTAGTAATATGTCATCAACATATACTATTAGGAAAACGACTGCACTTCCACTAAACCTTTTGTAGACACAAGGCTCACATTTGTTCTTAACAAAGCCAAATTTCATTACGGCTTCATCAAAACGAATGCTCCATGACCTTGATGCTTTCTCTAATCCATAAATGGATTTCTGCAACTTGCATACCATGTTGGCATCCTTTGGAGTCACAAACCCTTCAGGTTATGTCATGTAGACATCTTCCTAGAGGTTCCCATTAAGGAATACTGTTTTGACATCCATTTTCCAAATTTCATAGTCATGGTAAGTGGAAATGGCCAATAGGATTCTGATGGATTTTAGCATCGCAACCGGTGAAAAGGTTTCATCATAGACAATTCCTTGACGCTGTCTAAAACCTTTTGCAACCAGTCATTCCTTATAGGTTCTGACTTGTCCCTCCAGGTCCAGTTTCTTCTTGAATACCCATTTATTACCAATAGGCCTTACATCAACTGGAGGATCTACCAAAATCCAGACTTGGTTTTGGTACATGGAATCCATTTTAGAATTCATGGCTTCTTGCCACTTGGCAACGTCTGTGCCTTCTACTGCTTCCTTATAGGTAAGAGGATCATCATTTTCATCCAATAATGAGTCACCATCCTCGGTGACAAGAAAACCATATTGTTCTGGTTCTCTCACCTCTCTCGCGCTCCTACACAGTTCTTGTGTCTCTGGAATAGATTGTTCTTCCAAGAGGCTTTATGAAATCTGTTCTTGTACCAACTCCTGTGTATCTTGAGCCTCGACTTCATCAAAGTCTATCTCGCTCACACTATCTCTTTTGGAGATGTGCTCCCTCTCAAGGAATATGGCGTGTCTTACCACTGTAAACTTTTTATCTGAGGGGTTGTATAGGTAATATCCCCTTGTTTCCTTGGGATATCCTATAAAGATACACTTTGTGCCTCGGGGTGCAAGTTTATTACCTGAAGAGGCTTTAAAAAATGTTTCGCTAACCCACACATGTAAATTTGATAACATGGCTTTGCGTCCACTCCATAACTCATATGGAATACCATTTATCGATTTATTTGGTAATTGGTTTAGTATGTGTACTGTTGTTTGTAATGCATATCCCCAAAAGGATAATGGAAGACTCGCATGACTTATCATTGATCTCACCATGTCCAACATGGTGCAGTTCCTCCTTTCACTTACACCATTCCACTGATGCGTGTAAGGAGGAATGAGTTGAGATAGAATCCCAAACTCTGTTAAGAAATCAATGAAGTCTTGATTAAGATATTCTCCTCCTCTTTCTGAGCGGAGTTTCTTAATCTTCTTACCAAGATGGTTCTCAACTTCATTCTTGTATTCTTTGAACAGATCAAAAGAATCTGACTTATACCTCATCAAGTAAATATATCCATATCTACTAAAATCATCAGTAAAAGTTATGAAGTACAAGAACCCACCCCCTGCTTCGACTGGAAATGGTCCACACACATCTGTGTG
This sequence comes from Viscum album, assembly GCA_963277665.1. NCBI lineage: Eukaryota > Viridiplantae > Streptophyta > Magnoliopsida > Santalales > Viscaceae > Viscum > Viscum album. The sequence goes on along the minus strand of OY728143.1, from coordinate 2,074,642,764 downwards.
AACTAATTCTAGAAGCTCTTTAGCCCTTTCATCTTTCCCACTAAATGGGACTTTGGTCATTTTTCCTTGTAGACATGCATGACATACACAAAGTGGTTTTAGTTCGAAAGAATCTAAATACCCATCTTGATGTAATTTTTTCAAATGTTTCTCATTGACATGACCTATCTGGTGATGCCAAAGTTGGGTGTGGTATGAGTCATGTGAATTAACTTTTTCATAGATTTCCATTACTTGGTTTGTGTAGTCTAACACATAAAGGCCGTTATATAAATGTTCCCTACCAAAACAAATGCTATCTTTATAAAAGTAGCAACATTAATTTCCAAACTTGAAGATGAATCTATCAGCATCTAATATGGATACTAAAATAATGTTTTTGGTTACAGAGGGTATATAATGACATCCTTTTAATACCAAGACCATCCCAGTAGGCAATGTGAGGTGGTAGTCTTCGACAGCTACAACAGTGAGTCTCACTCCATTGGCTTCTCATAGATCCACCTCACCTTGGTAAATCTTTCTAAATCTACTTGGTTTCTGTATTTGGATACAGATGTGAGCACCACAAGTAGTATCTAATACCCAATTGGTAGAAACAGATAGATTGCATTTGATAACAAACACACCTAAAGATTCCCCTTTCTTCCTTGGATGGGTGAAATTTTTCTTCCAGTGTCCCTTCTTGCCACATGCGAAACAAACAACCTCTTATTCTCTTGCCTCCCCTTTGATCTTCCTTTTCTTGGAAGTCCTTGAAGAAGCTTTGGGATTAAATCTCTTCGCCTTACCTTTCCTTTTATTCACCATAAGGATAGAAGGATTTTCATGCTTTATATCATTATCCACTTGGCAAATGAGGATAATGAGATCAGATAGAGACTTCTCAATGTTGTTCATGTTGAAATTTACAATAAAGTTGGAGAAACTCTGGGGGAGTGATGCAAGAATGAGATCGGTACCTAGTTCTTTGGGGAGTTTAAACCCTAGAACCTCCAAGAACTCAATGTAGCCAATGAGCTTGACTACATGAGGCCCAACTGGGGCACCCTCTCCAAGATTGCTCTGGAATAGAGCCTTGGAGATCTCAAACCTTTCTTGTCTTGCTCTCTCCTAGTATAGACCACGGAGGTGCTCGAGCATGCTATAGGCATCCATGTCTTCATGAGACTTCATGAGCTCACTAGACATTGATGATAGCATCAAACATTGAATGTCGAGTGCATCGTTCAAATGTTGATCATAGACTAGGAAATCTTCATCACTCGCCCCTTGGGCGAGCGAATCAGGAAGTGAGGACTCCAACATGTAAAAATTGCATTCATGGCGTAGGATAACCCGAAGGTGCCTAAACCGGCAAAGATCCATATTTCTCTTCGCATAACCCCAACAAGGGTTGGTCAAACTATTTAAAGGTATTTAGGTAGGTAGGTCTTTTCCAACTGTGAGCTTATAGTTCCTTGATCTGTTGAGTGGACTCCCCAATCCAGAAATCCTGACTTGGATTTCCTCAACGCTTGCCTCCATTTTACAACAAGTATATCAAGGCCTACTCCTCTTGATGTAAAATGTTTAAGTCAACTTGAAACTTTCATAAGAGCTTCCTTTATAAAAGTAAGTATCCCAACAAGGGTTGTTCAAACACATAGTTTTATTGAGTCTTTCCCTTAATCAAGTAACAGAAGGCTTGGTATGACTTAATATGTTATTTGAGGGATTTTAATCCTTTATTCGTAGTTTTGCATTATCACATGCTTGTTAATATTAATTGATGCTTGATTAAGTGATTAACCATGTTCTGATAATGTTTACGCATAGTCTGGTTTTTATTTTATTCCATCTTTTCATGATTGTTTATTTCATTAATTATGTGATCGTAAAAACACATACATAATAAATAAACCATGCAATCAGACAGAAATAAAATAATATGGAATGATCATGAGCTTCTATTGGTTAGCTTATCTAGCGGTTTTGATAAGCTAACCCTGACCTAAGGAAAAACACCTTGAACCTGATGGTTCGTGTTTTACAGCACCCACCTATCCACCTTTGTATCTTCTTGGGTAGGTTTCACCTCATCTTTGGATTTTGAACCATCTCCTCTGGCTTGGGAGATATTCCATTACATGGGGTTTACATTAAAGAAACCATGGGCACGCAGGCCCTACATTTTATTGGAAGAAGGCTCGCAGGCCAACAAATTTAAATAAATTTAAATGAAACCATACACACACAAAGGGTCTTTGGTCTAGTTCATGATTATCCATAGCATGCAACGACATTTATGAATATTTAGAATTAAAATTCTTTTAATCGTTCTATTATTTAAGATAATTCATGCTTGAATTCAATTAATTATGATCTTATAATTAATCAATTCTTCATCTTAAATTCCTTTCTGAATTTCCTTGAGATTATTCTCATCTATATTCCTTGTATGGTGTCTTTGTACTTTTGTAGGAAACCTGGTGAAATTCCATTTCTGGAAAGTACACGGTGTGTAGGCTTTATTTACACGGTGTGTATTTGTTTTCACCCTTTATCCAAAGTACACGCCGGTGGCTTTCATGTGTTTTCTGTACTTTGGAATTTTTGGAGTACACGGCGTGTAGATTAATCTGACATGGTGTGTACTTCCTTGTTATGTGGTTACTGGCCTGACAATCCCATGTACGCAGTACATGGCTTCTCCTTGTACACGGTTTCAACTGGGCCAGATCGGACTACACGGTGTGTTGATCCAACATACATTCCGTGTATTCCAGTTTCCACACATCGTTTAGTTCTGGTCAACACGGTGTAATAAATACTTAGTCATGCTCAATTCACACAGCGTGTTTTGGCGGACTAGTACCGGTTCGTTGAACCTAAGTACACGGCGTGTAGTTTTCACTACACACCCTGTATTCTTGTGTTGTACAAACAGAAAGAGTGTCTCCTCCGGATGACTTCATCATTATTTTAATTAAAATTAAAATTAAAAGGTCGTTTCTGTGATGTGAATCAAGAAATAAAGGAGGAAGAACAGATCTCGTTCATTCAGTTTTATAAAACGATTTATCTCGAATTGAATCAAATATAAATGCGTAAATTATCAAAGAAAATTAAATAACTATAATCAACATTGTAACCTCACTTTGATACCATTTGAAGGTTCCGAGCGCAGTGGAAGCTCATGGGTGGATGTGCCCACTTGGATTTTTGTCATTAGCAATGATCAATCCAGGATCAATACGACGATAAACGCTAGACTCCACGGATCGAACCACATAAATAGATAAAGAAGAAGAATAGTCCTAGAACCACAAACAAGGATCATCACAGGTTGATTATAATTAATTTAATTAATTATAAGAAGTACCTTTTACGATGTTCTTTCTTCATTGAAATTTCTGATCACGTTCTGATGTGACTCATCATTGCGTCACAGAATCTAAGTGTATACTTCCTTTAGAGGTGATCCACACATGCACCACGTATCTCTAGACGCCGCCAAAGGAGTCTCTAGGTTCTAGCATGGAGAGATATTTTCTTGCGTTGTCCGCCTTAGATCGCGTTGATCCGATGGAGGAGGATATCTCTTGGTCTTGAGAGCGTTCTTGGAGGAAGAAATTATTTTGACCTTGAGAGAATTCTCCAGAATTGTTGTGCACAATGATTAAGGAAAAGTGTTGGGGTTGTGAGGATATTTATAATCGGGTTTGAGGTTATAGAGTTATGACAATAAATAAACACATTACACATTTTATTTATTTCATTAACTCTTATTGAAAACCCCCACATGTCAAATCATTAATTCCTTGACATGCGCCCACACTGGTTATAATAAATATCATTTAATAAAACAATATTATTTCCTCAAAATCCATACTGGAAAAACTACACGGCGTGTAATCATTAATACACGACGTTTACTTGTTTTTCATTTCCTTTCCAAAATGAAAACTACACGGCGTGTAATCATTAATACATGGCGTGTATATCATGTTTTCATTTTATTCTTCCTCCATCATTAAAACGATTTAGGATTCCTTGAATAATTATTAAACCACATATGAGAATAATCTTTATTCTACTTGAGATACTTGGATACACTTAGTGTGTGACCCTCTAGGACTCTTTCTCGTTGGCATTAGACGGGCTTGACTAAAGTCCAAGATTACTGTCTAGCAACGGGTCAAGGAACCCAAGAGAAAGAAGTTGATGCCGCATTGATGTGTCACCTCATATGAACGCTTACCATGTAATTTAATCCCTTTGTCTCAATATCCCATCAAACAGGTTTCATAGCAGTGTCATAAACCTATATGCTTGATCTGTCATTCTTTGACTTCCAGAAATAAACTCGTCGTTACACCATGGCCATGGAATTTGGGTGACAATTCTATTTCAATCAAAGGTCCCGATATATCTACTTCTATAAATATGGAAGGGACAAATCCTTCCTCGACTTATCCATTAACAACATGTCATTCGGGTCGCACCCAACGTACCCTACTTCCCACCAACTGTCTTCGTGATAGTTTTCGTCAGCATATCTAAGTGTGCGAGTCATGACATGATTTAATGATAATATTCTAGTATAAGGACCATTACACACACTCGTATATAGTAATGTTCTATGACACCAAGACATGCAGAATTACTACTGGCGGGTCTGTTCTCATAATCTCCCATCTTGGAGATTACCAAGTGCGAACTCCATGAGAGAGAGTCTCATCTTATTACGAGTACTCACACATGAAAATATGTATACTATGTGTCCTATCATAGTATGTCATCCAACCTTAGAAATTTATTTAAGAATATTGTTATAGAATTTAAAGGTTCTCATCATAGCGGGGATCTTCCATGACCTTATTAATGCAACAAATATTCCAAGACATTATTATATTATAGTTATGCATAATAATGAACAATATATAATAAGTGTACATTCATGTAATCAAAGTACAAATAGTTGGTTCTCAGGACACCAAATATAACAAATTCGGCCTCCATTGTGGTTATTCAAGCGACCCAAGTTAGAGATAAAATTCTAGGCCAGATTCTGTGGCCTAGAAAAACAGCTCACCAATTTAATCATATCTCAGAAACCACAAATTAATTTGGGATGAAATTTACAGAGAGCTAGAATACATCTGTAGCTTCAATTTTTTCTTCTATAGCCCACTCTAATTCTTACATCTATAAGGCAATCTAGGCGCTTCTCTTCGGTGGATGTAAGCTAGCTTCCATTTCGAGTCAAGGATAAAGAAGTCCACTCTCCCTTACTATCCGCCACCCTAGGCCTACCATAATCAAGTGGAATGCTTTGTACCATTGGAGGATAGACCCAAGGCTCCAAAAATTCCTATTTAAGGTAGTGTTGGTGGAGGAGTTTAGGATCTTTGGATCTTCCTTTCATTGTAATGTTATGTTGTGATTTTTTTGTCTCAAGTTTGTCTTTCACATGTAAGTTGTTCAATTCACTTTAGTTTCTTAATAAAAGTTCTTATTCTCTTCTTATTATGTTGTTCTTCACATCACTTTGATACCGTTGGTTCAAGGTGTGAACTTTTTCACACCAACCCTTGTGATATTATCACACAACGGTGGTGTGATCGTTATTTCATTGTTTTTTTACTTCTCCAATTCCTCCCTCATGAGTCCACTTCCTGCTTCCATTGAAACCATAGGATCAATGGAGGGATAACCCACTTATGGGTTGATCCAAGGGCGTATCAAGGGGATGGATTGGATGTTATTTCTCACTCCATTAATGGATAATAACTTCTTTTAAATGAGATTTTTATTTGATGATTTTAAAACCTCTTCATCCTTATTGAATTTAAGGTCACACACTTCAAGTGCTAATATGAACCTTTACCTTGGAGTGCTCAAAACTTTGATCCTTCAAGTGTATAGGTGATTAGTATTAGGGTGAGTAGAAATTAAACCAGTAAGTGATGATTTTTTTGATCTTCTTAAATGAACCCATCTCAAATATAAGAAATTGAAATATTTTTTTAAAAAAAGAATGCATCCAATCCACCCCTTTTAATAACCTAAGATCGACCCTTCTCATAATTTGAATTCTCTTAATACTTTTAGTGTTTACTTAAACCAATATAAAATCAACCCAAATTTGGCCACTTAATAGCCAGAAATAGTTCATAGAATTTACGTGTCTGTAGTTTACTTCTTAGGTCTCTGAGGATTCGACAACCCAAGCTACACTACAAGCAACCGTATAACCCTAAAAACTTGGGTAAATTTGGGCGAGGTCAAATTTCGGCACCATTGCCGGGGACCCAAGTAAGTCATCTAAACACCCATTATATTCTCCCACATTTCTTATATTCTCATCGAAATTATCTTATCTTTTCCCTTTCTCATTTTTTTTCTTTTGGTGAATGTCCGCCTACACTCATGACCAATCAAACCGTCTAGTTAGGGTGGATAGTCCTAGGGTTGGGAAGTCAAGTACACCAAGGGAACTCTTTACATTAGATCATAATATTCCTAATACACCCGAGTCAAAAATTGAGCCCATTTCAATGGAAGGTATTCAAATAAACCAACTCATAAACCCGGGTGGGAACCAAAATGGAAATCCAAATGAGGCAGCACCAAACTTGGGGAATGCAGTTGATAAAACCATGAATGACTACCTCACATATACCTGGACCAATTCCCCCTCATGCATTAGACACAACTCCCTAGGAGATTCCAACTATATATTTAAACCCCATGTTCTAAACCATCTTCCCACATTCCATGGAATGGAGTCCAAGATGCCCTACCTTCACGTTAAGGAGTTCAATGACATTGTAGAAACCATGTGTCCCCCACATCAACTAGAATCAGCCAAGATGAGGCTATTTTATTTTTCTTTAAAGGATCACGCTAAAAATTGTCTAAAAATTTTTAGACCATCATCTATCAACTCTTGGGACCAAGTATAAATAGAATTCTATAAAAAATACTTTCCCCACCACAAAACAATTGCACTTAAAAAGAGCATCCAAAAGTTTTTTGAAAAAGAGGGAGAGTCATTATACGAAACATGGGAGAGGTTCAAAGACACTCTAAACATGTTTCCACACCATAGTTTTTCTATTCCTGAATAAGTGATAATTTTCTATGAAGGGTTGGGTTCGGGGAACAAAAAATTCATTAACATGATGTGTAATGGAACTTTTAAAAACAAAGCCCCAAATGATGCTTACGAGTATTTGGAAAGCCTTGCTGAACAAAACCAAACATGGGGAACTTCACCTTATTATGAAAATCCACAAAGAACTATTGGAATTTATACACTTAGAGAAGAGGAAAGCCTTAGGGCTAAACTCACAACACTCTCTAGGAAGGTTGAAGAGACAAACCTTAGGAAAGTCCATGAAATCCAAATTGTAGACCCTGTTTGCACAATTTGTGACAAAAATGACCATAAAACAGACAACCGCCCAACCATTCCATCTATAAAGGATGTTATTTTAGGAGGATCCCCAGCGTAATTAAATGCTTTGAACTTTCAAAAGCCTCAATACCAAAACAACTTCAACCCAAGGTATAATAACCACCTAGGATTCCGCTGGAAAGATAACCAACAACCTAGCCAACCACACGGACAAAATCCTTACCCACATCAAAACTACCAAACCCATAACTAGTTCCAAACCCAACCTATCCAATACTAATAGCCATCGGTCCATTTTCAACAAGCCATCCCACCTCCAAAATATCCCCCTGGGATAAACCAATATTTTCAAGCACCAACCCAAACTGTTCCACAAAGCCTACTAGAACAACTGTGCAAACAAATGGAAAGAATGAACTCAAAAATATCTTCCCTAAAACAAGAACTTCAAACCATCAAAACTGGAAAGGAACCCATGACTACACAAGCCATTCCACAACAAACAGTAAGGGGAGAGTCAAGTTTTACTCAAACAACTCATGAACAACTAAAGGTTGTGACTATTTTAAGAAGTGGGAAATCAATTGAGAAACTTGAACAACTAATTCAGAACCCACCTGAAGATTCAAACATGGATGAAAATTAAAATGAACCAAATGATCAAACTGAAAAACATGATAACATTATCAAATAAACAACTCTTCAACAAACAACCCCGCAACCTACACCATTTCCTTAATGCATGAGGGGGAAAAACAAGCCTGAATTGAGTGAAACATTGAGGTAAATATTCTCACAAGTCAAGTTGAACATTCCCCTTCTCGACGCAATCCAAACCATAACTACCTACTCAATGTACCTTAAGGACTTGTGCACTTTTAAAAGAAATTTTTCACATAAAAACCAAGTCCTTTTGGATGCTAATGTGAGTACCACCATTCAAGGAACCATTCCTCCTAAGTTGAAAGACCCGGGTTTCCCTTACATCAATGTTGAACTAGGAGAGAGAAAAAATGTCAAGGCCTTGTGTGACCTAGGTGATAGTGTCAATCTCATTCCCTATGTTGTCTACGTCCAGTTGGGCCTAGAAGAGCTCTAACCCACATATGTCACACTTCAACTTGCTGATCGTAGCATTAGGGTTCCAAAGGGGATTTTAAAGGACGTTCTGGTAAAGGTTGAAAACTTCACCTACTGTGATGACTTCATTGTCCTTGACAACCATCCAAACTTAGGAAATAATGAACAAACCTCAATCATCCTTGGTCGACCTTTCCTTGAAACAATCAACTCTGTTATCTGAGTTTGAAATGGGAACATGACCATCACCTTTGGAAACATGAGTTAAGACTTGAACATCTATAATTCAAGCTCACAAATAGGGGATGATAAGGACATTCATGAAGTAAACATGATAGAAAGAATTGATAATGAATCCATAGAACATCAAGGAATATTTGATGGATGTTTAAGTCAGGATGATATTGATTTCCTTTGTTCACATAAAGGAAGTTTATCTCCTTGGATTGAATCATTTTCAAATTTCTCTTATGATGAAGTCTTAGGTCCAACAATCAGTAAAACTTTTCAAAAAACCACTTTCATAGAGACCAATCAAACTTCATTCCCTAAATTTGATCAAACCAATCTTGTAGCTGGAACTTCTACACATGGGGATTCGTTTCTATCTAAAAATCTAGGAAAATAAATTGATCTTCAGCCAATGTCCCAATATTCTGCTGAAATTTTGAACCAAAAAAATCTTGAATTGAGAGAACTTACTTCTGCACTTAAGTATGCCTTCCTAGGAGAAAATGGAACACATACTATTGTCATTTCTTCTTCTCTTAAATCCAATCATGAGAGGATTCTTCTAGATGTCCTTAGGAAACATAATAAATCCATTGGTTGGACATTGTCTGATATTCCTGGGATTAACCCACTAATCAGAACTCATAGGATTGTTCTAGAATCTGATTTAAAGCCATGTCGTCAACCTCAATGACGACTCAATCCTAATATCATGGAAGTAATAAGGAAGGAACTTCTAAAATTGTTAAAAGCTGGTATCATCTATCCCATAGATGAGAGTGAGCGGGTGAGCCCAATACAAGTGGTTCCCAAGAAGACATGAATCATTGTGATAACCAATAATGATGGAGAGATTCTTCCAACTAGGGTGAGTAGTGGATGGAGAGTTTGCATCGACTATAGAAAGCTAAAATCATTCACTAAGAAGGACCATTTCCCCTTACCATTCATTGAACAAGTACTTGAGAGAGTGGAAGGTCATGAGTTCTATTGTTTCTTAGATGGGTACTCGGGGTATAATCAAATTGAGTTCTCCCTAGAGGATCAAGGGAAGACTACATCCACATGTCCTTTTGGAACCTTTGCTTTCAAACGCATGCCCTTCGGGTTATGCAATGCCCCTTAAACCTTCCAGCGGTGCATGATGGGAATATTATCAGACATGGTAGGGGATTTTCTTAAGGTCTTCATGGATGACTTCTCGGTCTTTGGGGATACATTTGAGGGATTTCTTAGGAATGTGGATAGAGTTTTGTCTAGATGTGAAGAAATGGATCTGGTCCTAAACTGGGAAAAATGTCATTTCATGGTTAAACAGGGATTAGTCCTTGTTCATATAGTCTCGAGTAGGGGGGCTGAAGTTGATAAAGCAAAGGTTGACATAATTCGGCACCTTCCATCACCCAGAACTGTTAAGGAAGTGAGGTATTTCTTAGTACATGCTGGTTTCTATAGAAGATTCATCAAGGACTTTAGTTCAATCTCTCATCCCCATTGTGCTCTCCTAGTAAAGGATGCTCCATTTGTTTGGACAGAAAGATGTGAGGGTTCATTTTCAACCCTCAAATCCTCTCTCACCTCTCCTCACATTATGAAAACTCCAAATTGGAACCTTCATTTCGAACTTATGTGTGATGCCAGTGACTTTGCTATAGGAGTTTTGTTAGGACAACGTTCACTAGTAGAAAAATGATTTTTAACATCTCCAGTTTGATGAAGGTTTCTTATAAACCGACTTAAATAATTTTTTTGGTTAATTTTTGGCGTTGCTTTTTTTTAAAACCGATGCCAAAAAGAAAAAAAAAATTGTTTTGGCGTCGGTTGTTTGAAAAACCGACGCAAAAAACTAAAAAGTATATATATTGGTGTCAGTTTTTATGAAAACCAACACCATAATTTTTTTTAAAAAAATATAAAATTTTCTAGATAATTCACTAATCTTCGATTTGACTGGTCGTGGAGCAAAAACGGAGTTACATAATAAAATTTATAGATGTTGGAAGTTGACCTTTTCTAAGAGAAGTCTTAAAGAAGCTCAACTTTCAAAGGTCATAACTTTTAATCTGTAACTCTGTTTTAGCTCCACGACCAGTCAAATCAAAGATTAAGGAATTATCTAAAACACTGTAAATTGTTTTTTTTTAATTTTTTGGCATCAGTTTTCATAAAAACCGACGCCAAAAATATTTTTTAGATTTTCGTGTCGGGTTTTTTAAAAACCGACACCAAAAATATTTTTTTTTGTTTTTGGCGTCGGTTTTTAAAAAAACCGACGTGAAAGTTTTTTTTAAAAAAAATTAGCATCGGTTTGTTAAAAAACCGACGCAAAAGATATTTTTTTTAAAAAACCGACGTGAAAAATGTATTTTTTTTACTTTTTAGCGTCGGTTTATTTAAAAAACGACGCCAAAAAGGATATCGATTGGCATTTTTGGCATCACTTTTCTAAAAAACCGATGCCAAAAGACCAATGTAAATCCTATTTTGCGTCGGTTTCAAACAAAATCGACTCCAAAGAGTAACGCGGGATCATAATTTCAATTTTTTTCACAACACACGTTTAACTTTTTAAAATCCCGCTTACATTTTCAAACAATGCAATTGAAAATATTTTCATTTACTATATATATATATATCCAGTTTCTCCTTTGTTCATCATTTTCAACATCTTCGATTCAATAAAGTTTTTAATGCGTCTTCAATAATTAATTTGAACACGGTACATATTCTATCCATTTGTTTTGTTTATTATTATTATCCTTCATTTCTAAACAACTCGATTAGCTTTCTTATAATGATGATTCATTCTCATTTCTAAATATAAGTTATATGATGATAAAAAACATATCGTTTCAATGGAACCCCCTAAATCCATTGAAATATGTTTGAAGTATTATGCTTATTTTATTTCATTTGGTGTGTATGATTTTAATTTATGTTATAATGTTTTCTTTGAAACGAGTTGTATCAATCGAAACTTTGATAGGTTCAACTTCTGACGAAAATAACTTTTGATCCGTAACTCTGTTTTAGGTCCATAACCTGTCAAATCAAAGCTTAGGAAATGATATAAGACATAGAAAAAAATTTACTTATTGGTGTTGGTTTGTTTAAAAACCGACGCAAAAAATATTTTTATTTTATTTTTGGCGTCGGTTTTTATGAAAACCGACGCCAAAAATGATATCACTTAGTTTTTTTGGCATCAGTTTTTTACAAAACTGATGCCAAAAAACAAATTTCATTCATTTTTCGCGTCTGTTTACAAAACTGACATAAAAAGTCATATTTTTTACGTCAGTAACTTCGACGTTGGTTAAAAACCGACGTCAAAAATAAAAAAATGATGTTAAAAACCATTTTTCTACTAGTGGTTGTGATAAAACTCATTATGTCATTGCTTATGCAAGAAAATCCTTAAATGATGCCCAAATCAACTACACCACCACTGAAAAGGAGTTACTTGCTATTGTGTTTTCCTTAGAGAAGTTTAGGTTCTACCTCTTAGGATCCCCCATCACTGTGTTCACTGACCATTCTAAAATGAAATAGCTCTTCAAAAAACAAGATGTCAAGGCTAGACTGATTAGGTGGGTCCTTCTCTTACAAGAACTTGACCTCACAATCAAGGAAAAAAAGGGTGTTGAAAATGTTGTAGCTGATCACCTCTCTAGGATGGAATTCAAAGACAACTCAAATCACCTTTTTGTGTTTGATTCATTCCCTGATGAACACCTCTATGAGTAACTAACCTTGGTATGCTGACATAGCCAACTTCTTAGTTACAAGAGTCATTCCAAAATTCTTAGGGACTCAAGCTCAAATGAAATTCCTTTCTAATGTTAGGCACTATGTGTTTGTTGATCCATAACTTTATAAGTTCTGCCCTGACCAAGTCATTAGGAGGTGTGTACCAGAATCCGAACAAGAGTCCATCCTTAAATTCTGTCATAGTGAGGCATGTGGAGGTCATTTTTCCTCTAAGAAAACTTCTAATAAGGTTATTCAGTGTGGTCTCTTCTGGCCTACCCTCTCAAGGGACTCTTACACATTTTTTCAAAGTTGTCCTAAGTGTCAACAAGTAGGTTCCATCACAAAAAGGAATCAAATTCCACTCACTCCCATTCTAGTCGTCGAAATCTTTGATTGTTGGGGAATTTATTTCATGGGACCCTTCCCAAACTCTAGGGGATATCTCTACATCCACTTAGCTATTGATTATGTCTCAAAATGGGTTGATTCCATTCCCACTATGTCTAATGATCATCAAGTTCTGATTTGATTTCTGAAAGAGTATATATTTTCTAGATTTGGAATTCCTAGAGATATAATTAGTGATCATGGAACTCATTTTTGAAATCGTCCATTATCATCACTCATGGAAAAGTATGGAATTTCTCACAAAGTGTCCACTTCTTACCACCCATAGACCAATGGTCAAGCTGAGTTAGCGAATAGGGAGATTAAGAAAATTCTTGAAAAAACTATCAATCCCTCTAGGAAAGATTGGTCCGAGAAACTCTTGGATGCTCTTTGGGAATATCGTACAACATACAAAACCATCCTAGGAATGTCACCATATAGGTTGTTTTTGGCAAAGCATGCCATTTCTTGTTGAAATTGAGTATAAGGCTTTTTGGGCAATTAAGAAAATAAATTATGACCTCTCATTGGCTGGAACAAAAAGGAAATTAGATCTAAATTAACTTGAGGAACTTAGGATGGAGGCTTATGAAAATTCAAGGATCAATAAAGCTAGAGTTCAAGCTTACCAATCTAGGAATATCAAAGTCAAAAATTTTGAACCAGGAAAATTTGTGCTCTTGTATAGTTCAAAACTTCATTTACACCCGGGGAAGTTAAGGTCTAGATGGTCAGGTCCTTTCATAGTGCATCATGTGTACCCCCATGGGGTAGTAGAGATTCAGGATCCCATAAGTGGTCACATTTTCAAGGTCAATGGTCATAGTTTAAAACCATTCATTGAATCATTAAATAAAAAAGATATAGATGTTGAGTTAACTGATCCAACCTATGAACCAAGAAAAAATTGATAGATTTAGGATCCATATTGGGCTAAAGATGTTAAACAAAAGAGCTACATGGGAGGAAACCCATGGTTGTCATGTTTCTAATCTTTTTGAATCATCTTTATCTTTCAAATAGGATTATTGAATCATTTTTGATATTTTAAAAAAATTATTATAATATTTTTTTTGACATGTTCTTCTATTATGAGTATGGATGGGTATGAAAGGGGAGCACCATATTCATCTATGTCACGTGGTGTGATCCTTGAGTAATACCTTACCCAGAAATTTAAAAAGAAGAAAATGTATCATCAGTTCATTTTATTTTTATGTGTTTTTAGGTTAAAATAAAAAAAAGAAAAAAAATTAAAAGGACACATCATAGGTCGTGGGGAAAACCCTGTCCCAACCGGTGAAGCCATGAGGACTCGAACCTGGGACCGAAGGGAGATAGGGGCATGCTTACCACTGACCTATGGCTTATAGTGTTCCCTTATTCTATAATTTTTGTATATACACTTATATTTTACTTTCTTTATTATATATATATATAGTTTTGTTTTGTTTGTTTGTTTTTTTTTTCTTTTTCCACTAGGGAATTCTTAGAGTGACATAGAGATCAAGGGATTAAAAGTAAGCAACAAGAATTTCAACTTCAACCACCAGGTGACTTTATTCCATGATCCTCATTTTTAATTTCCTTTTTGAACTCCCCTTATATACATCTACCCCTTCTAAATTTTATTTTCTTCAAACACTGGGGACATTGTTATTTTAAGTTGGGAGGGAGATGAAATATTTTTTTTTCTTTTGTGTGAAAAAAATGATTTGAAAAAACTGTGTGTAAATGGAAGGAAAAATTCCTTTAACTTTGAACATGATAATACACATTGCACACTTTGAAACTGAATATCAAATAATTTAGCATGTCCTGATTATAATTTTAATCCATGTATAATTTCATGAGCATAGTTTTGGAAAGTGTGGCTGTCTAATGTGAAATTTTGTCATTTATATTTTCATCCAAATTGAAAAAAAGAGATCACAACACACGTCCTTTGGATAGTGGGGTATTAGTTTGATTTCATGGGGTCCACCAAATAAATAGCATAGGTTTTGTGATCATTTTAGTTTTAATATTAGTATTCAATAAAAAATCAAAATAAATAAATAAATAAATAAATAAATTTGCACGTAGAGCAATGAAATAACATAATGTGTGGCTTTTGGCACTTAGGGATCATGACTCCATAGTTGTCTGGCCCAGAGTTAGTAATTATATCTCTGTTTCTGGTAATTTGACTTTGTTTTAAACTGAGTTAACTTGATATGATGCCGGAGTATGTGAGATTCACTTAGATCCCTAAGGTCTTTGAGCCTGGGAGTCATCAGCAAAGTCTCGCTATATGGGTTGACTCTTTTGAGTGCAATTTCAACTACCATGGAAAAATTGCAAAAAAAAAAACAAAAAAAAAACAAAATATATATATATATATATATATTAAATACTCATCTTAATATTGAAATGTGATTCCACCTAGCGCTTCCATCATTTCCCCCTTGATAAAGATGAACCCCCATGTCTATTGCGATGCACACCACATCATCACGCTTAATTGATATTAGATGAAATATGGCGATGAATCTGAACAAAAGAATGGGATTGGGATTGGGATATGGTTATGAAACTATATTGTATTAAAATATTTTTATGGGTTTCATAGTTGTTTGATATAAAGGTTTTTGGTGATCATTGTTTATTAAAATGTTCTTAGAAAAGGGAATTTGAATTTCATATTTTTTGAGATATATTTTGTTCGAGACTAGCAAAACTCAAGTTGGGGGGTATGATTATCCACTGAATGAGGATAATATTCATTGTTTATATATATAATATTCATGTGCTTTATTATTCATAAACACTATTTTAGTCCATTTTACACTTTGAACATCATTTCATATTATGATTGTAATTCCTTCTTAAAATGCACTATTATATGGTACATTTTTTAACATCATTTAAAGTACCCAATGATATTTATTTTATTTTTATATTTAATTTTCAGGTTTCTCATTATATTTGGAATAATTCATACTTGTGGAGTATTGGAATATTCACATTGGAAGACCACCAAAATGGGATTTCATTCAAACAATTCTGGAGAAGGCGGATTGGACACCAGCCCACTGATGAGAATGTGGGGCCCTAAATACAGGCCCAATGAAGCCCAACTTTCATGGGATGATAGAAGAAATATATAGGAAGATATAATTTTGCAGGATCCAGTGCTAATTCGGCCTCCATTGTGGTTATTCAGGCGGCCCGAGTTAGAGATAAAATTCTAGCCAGATTTTGCGGCTTAGAAAAACAGCCCACCAATTTAATCATATATCGGAAACCACAAATTCATTTGTGCTGAAATTTTACATAGAGATAGGAGAAATTCTGAGATTCACTTTTTTCTTCTATGTTCTCCTTTAATTCTGCCATCTAGAAGGCCATCTAGGCACGTTTGTTCGGTAGATGCAAGCTGGATGCCATTTCGAGTCAAGGATAAAGAAAACCACTCTCCCTTACTTTCCACCACCCTAGGCCTACCATAATCAAGTGGGATGATTTTTACTGTTAGAGGATCTACACAAGACTCCAAAAATTCCTATTTAAGGTAGTGGTGGTGGAGGAATTTAGGATCTTTGTAGCTTCTTTTCATTGTAATGTTATGCTGCACTTTTTTTGTCTCAAGTTTGTCTTTCACATGTAAGTTGTTCAATTAACTTTAGTTTCTTAATAAAAGTTCTTCTTATCCTCTTATTTTATTGTTCTTCATATCACTTTGATATCATTGGTTCAAGGTGTGAACTTTTTCACACCAAACCTTGTGAGATTATCACACAACGGTGGAGTGATCATTATTTCATTGTTTTTTTTACTTCTCCAATTCCTCCCTCATGAGTCTACTTCCCGCTCCCATTGAGACCATATAATCAATGGAGGGATAACACACTTATGGGTTGATCCAAGGGATTAGTAAGGGTATGTATTGGATGTTATTTATTACTCCATTAATGTCTAATCACTTCTTTTAAATGAGATTTTTATTTGGTGATTTTAAAACCTCTTTATCCTTATTGAATTTAAGGTCACACACTTCAAGTGCTAATATGAACCTTTAACTTGGAGTGCTCAAAAATTTGATCCTTCAAGTGTATAGGTGATTAGTATTAGGGTGATTAGGCATTAAACCAGTAAGTGATGATTTTTTTGATCTCTTTAAATGAACCCATCTCAAATATAAGAAATTGAAATATTTAAAAAAAAAAGAATGCATCCAATCCACCCCTTGTAATAACCTAGGATCGACCCTTATCATAATTTGAATTCACTTAAGACTTTTAGTGTTCAATTAAACCCATCTAAAATCAACCCAAATTTGGCCACTTAATAGCAAAAAACAGTCCATAGAATTTACATGTTCGTAGGTTACTTCTTAGGTCTCTGAGGATTCGACAACCCAAGCTACACTACAAGCAACTGCTTAACCCTAAAAACTTGGGTAAATTTAGGAGAGACCACTATTACATAACATTGATTACTTATTTTCCTTTATTTTAAATATTATATAGTCACAAGAATCAGTAACACCTGTACTAGATGACCACCTACTATCAGGGGCCTTGAAGTGGACAAAATAGTATGGTTGTATCAAAGGTGCAGGTTTTGGGGTAGACCCCAACCATATTTTGAGAAAAAAAAACAAGAGGATCAAAGTGAAGAAATGAAACATATGAGAGAAATAATAGCTCCCCTTGAATAAAAATTACAATGGAATAGAGAGTTTATAGCAATTTTTATGGGGGGGAGCAAAGTTAAGAAACAACTCAAGAACAACCATTGCATGAAGATCCCACCCCACCCCTACCATCTTTAAGGCAATCCATTCCCCTAAAAACGTGTCTTAGTCAAGGTAATCAATGCTCTAATAATTTTTTATATTAAATTTGAATCATATTGACACTGATACCTTTCATGTACTGATATTTTAGAGGGTGATAATGACTGTGATTTATATCTATCAACACCCACCCATCATCTTGTAGCAAGGGCTATGATGTTCAATATCTAAAACAACAAGCTACACAACATACCACTTCCAACAGGTCATGTGAGAGTGTCAATTAGTGTATCCCATGATCTGAGCACCAAGCTATCTATTCCAATTGATGAGGTAGATATTCATAAGGTTGAAAAATCTGTTGGAACATTCATCTCATGACTATTATATATTGTAAAAAAACATGTCGACAAAGAGGTATTCATTTCCAATTTATTTTTCAAGACAAACCTTTAACAATTAATGAAAAAAGTTCTAAACTAATGAATGTTATTAAAGATGGAAAAAAAGGGAAAGAGTGAAATGAAAGATCGAATCAAAACCATCTAAAGGATCAACCAATTGATCAAAAAGATCTACCAAAAGTAACTTTACCCCACCCATTCTATATCTTCATTTACTATAATTGAAGGTTCACGTGGATAAAAAGTTAAAAAAATGGTCATACTCACATAATTTATTTTGAAGAAAATATGTATGGATAAGAAGTTCAAGACTTCATTGGTGCTGATAATTTAAGTGAAATCCTTGATTATGATTGGCTAGGTGTCTCAGTTGTAAATGTATACATGAGGTATGTTTTCATGATTCGATTTTCCAAAAGCTATATACTATGTTAATTATGACTAAATACATTTCATATTTTTGGTAGGCATATATATAAAAAACAATTGAATGGATTTACCCATGATTTTTTTGGACTTGTTAGCCCTCACAACTCCTATATAGGATAACCAAAAATAGATTCCAAAAAAAGGATGAAATAGTGTCAAGCCTGGTCAAATTATTTGGAAAAAAAATTCAGATGACAGGCTCTACGTAATACCAATGATGGATGGGTAAAACTATACAATATAATCATATAAAATATGTTTTCAATTCTTTTATTACTTATTCCTTTTTCTGTTTTAGGAAACATTGGATGTCCATTACGGACAATTTGGACACTCCAAAGATTTATTTCCTAGATTCAATGCATGGATATCCAACAAACCGACCACACATGATGGTGTTTTTAAATTTTTAATACACTAAATCCAATGTTTTAGAACTGAAAAAAAAGTTATATAATTTAAATTATGTTTTAATGAGGATTTTTTTATGATAGGGTGGTGCATCACTATCATGAAAAATAAGGAATGAGGCCAGGGGCTAAGCACGATGAGCATGACAAGTACTATGACTGGAAAAGTATTAGGGTATATATAATAATATTTCACTATCCAAACACACATAAAAACAAATTACTTATTCTATTAAATGTTTTTATAGTGTCTGAAACAAAAAAATGGAAAAGATTATCTTTATTATGTTTGTAAATTTATGAGAGAGATCATATTCCATCAACAAACTAGAATCCCCAAAGAGGTATTTTCAAATATAATTACTATTTAATTTAAAATATTTATCAATACTTTGTGTATTTATATTATTCTAGTACTACTATGACTATCAAAAATACTCATACTCACAAGATGATATAGACTTTCTTAGAAATGAATGGGCAACATTTCTGATGGAAGAATGTACACACGTAACATGAAGATGTGACTTCCATAGAAGTAGTAGATTGTTTCATATTTATGTTTAATTTAATTTTTTAGTATTACTCACATAATATTTTTTTCTTATATAGGTGGAATCCTTTGTTTGAGTCAGGGTGGTTTGTTCAAAGATGCCCATGCTCGTGATAGATAGTACTTTGAGGCTGCAACTCAGAATTCAATGAAAGGGTAAAGTTTTTTTTTAATATACTATGTTTTCCATCATAATATTATATGTTCTCTACTGTATTAACATAATATAAGTGCTTCATTTTATTTAAAATTTTCATCAATTTATCTAAAATTTGTAAGTTAATTTCCTTATCATTTTTATCTAACACTTATTTAGTTTTTTTCACAGATCTTTATATTTTCCATTGCTTCTCTTTGTTTAGCTGCCAACACTATACAAAGTTAATGTTATTTGGAAAAAAAAATTCTCATTAAAATCCAAAATATTGGAGGAAGCTCATATGCTCATTGTAGTGACTTCTCATGATATAATGGGCACATGATCTTCCTCCACTCTCCTAGATTTCAACAATGAGAAAGGTTTTTCTACTAAGAACACTGAGTCAATATGCAGTATTGATAGTTCAATAAAGAAAGGAAATCGAAATCATGATAACATTGGAAGTTATGGTTTTTTTCAAGACTTTTGGATGTGTAGTATTCATCATCACCTCAATAAAACACATAATGTGACAGGTATGACTCCAAGTGCTTCTTTCTATTTAAAATTGACATAAATTTTAGTAAAAAAGACAATAGACATACTCAAAACCGATCAAACCTATTCATATTGTTTTGATACTTTAAGAAAATGGTACATAAGTTATTTTTGACAAGTAAGAATATGTATCACCTCAATCTGATAAATGATGTGCCTGGTATGACTAAAAACATCTCTTTTTATTTAAAATTGACATTAATTTTAGTAAAAAGAACAATTGACATACTAAAACCCAAGAAAACACATTTGGATTGTTTTAATAATTTAGGAAAATGATTTATGAGTCATTTTTTATGTGTAGGAGTTATTTGAACCTCAATATGATGCAATGTGTGACTGGTATGACTCCAAATGTGTCTTTTTTTATTTAAAATTGACATTAATTTTAGTAAATCGAACAAGTGACATACCAAAAACTGAGAAAACACATTCGGATTGTTTTGATACTTTAGGAAAACGATCCATGAGTCATTTTTGATGTATAGGAATCAACCCCACCTCAATACGATGCATGGTGTGACCTTTATGACTAAAATTATCCATTATTAGTTTAAAATTAACATTTTAGTTCAAAACGTGTCACTCACTAAAAACCAAGAAAACACACTTCAATTGTATTAATAATTTATAACAGAGATTCATAAGTCCTTTATGACGGGTATGAAGTATCATCATGTCAAACTAATGCACGATGTAGCTGGTATGACTCAAAATGTGTGTTTCCATTTTGAAATGATATTTTAGTAAAAACAATTAGCATACTGAAAACTAACCAAATAGATTAGGATTGTTTGATACTTTAGTACAACGCTCCATGAGTAATTTTTGACATTTATGAGTCAACTGCACCTCAATATGATGCCTAATGTGAGCGGTATGACTCCAAATGTGTCTTTTTATTTAAATTTGACATTAATTTTAGTAAAAAGAACATGTGACATACTGAAAACTGAGCAAACACATTCGGATTGGAAACTCCACCATATCAAATAATTATTGACATTGCGACTATGGGATGGGGCCCCATTATCCATGTCCCTCTCTTTTCTCTTATTCCTAGGGTTTCAGCATCCCTCCTCATGGCGATGGTTTTTCCCCCCACCTCCTTCCTTTTCATCCTTCCTTCTGGCCTTCTTCTTATTTCTAGTTCTTTCCTTCTGCCCGGCAACCCTTTTTCTCTTCATTCTAGGGATCACTGCATGGGGATTTACCCCACTGATCCTTCAATATTCCCAACATTGGTTATTTTCTATAGAAGTCCTCAGCCATTCAAATATCACTCTAACCTCATGTGCCCTTGCTCCTCTCCAGGTCGAACATAGAGCATCGGTTCATAGAGGTTTTGGGTCATGTATTTCGGTGGTCGATGGGTTTCCAGTCACTTTCGGTGTTGGCTTGATTTCATTATGCATGCTACTGGTCTTATTCTCCTTAGTTGATGGTGTCGTTCAAAGTCCTCAGTTGCTCAACCATGCTCTATCCTCGAGTTCCTCGATGCCTCTCCCAGTCAGATCTGGAGCGGTGGAATCTATGAGGTTATGGGATGTGTGGTTCAGTGACCTTCAGTGCTCCAGACGTGTTATGAGTTGATTTTATCATGTAAAGATGGTTAATTTTTTGATATATCTGATTTCTGGTGTCATTGATGTTTGTTTCTGGATGGTGTTGGACTTTGGTGTTGATGGTGACGAAAAAGGTGAGTCGATTCATGGAGGTTCTAGTTTTGTTCTTCGGTTTAATTCGAAGGTCCCCCTGCCATTATGCCAGTTTCTAGATTTCTAGAATTGTAATGATGTTCTTTATGGTGATTTTTGATTTCTGGCGATGTGATGATGATGATGCATTGATTGTGATTCAGTGGGCATGGCTCGAGGTGGATCGTGGTATGAGGTAATGAAGATGTGTCCTGTTTCTTGAATTTGAATTTTGAATTTTGATTTTTAAAGGTGGATTTTTAAGCCTTTATGATGTTTATGTTTGTGGTTTTTGAAATGTGGTATCTAGTACTTTGAGGTTCCCACTCATCCATAAAGAGGTTTATTCAGAAAATGAAAAAATATATTTGTAGATAAAATGAATTCATATTGTTTTGATATTTTAGGACAACGGTCCATGAGTCATTTGTGATGTGTATGAATCAACCACATGGTAATCCAATTCACGGTGTGACCGATATGAGTAAAAGTGTTTGTTATCAGTTTAAAATTGACATTTTAGTTCAAAATGTGCCACTCAATGAAAACCAAGAAAACACACTCCGATTGTCTTGATAAATTATAACAAAGATTCATAAGTCCTTGGTGATGTGTATGAAGTAGTCTCACATCAAACTGATACACGATGCGACCAGTATAACTCAAAATGCGTGTTTCCAGTTTGAAATGACATTTTAGTAAAAAAACACAACTGACATACTAAAAATTGACCAAACACATTTTTATTGTTTTGATACTTTATTAAAATGACCCATGAGTCATTTTTTGACATGTAGGAGTCAACCTCACCTCAATACGATGCATGGTGTGACCGGTATGAATACAAATGTGTCTTTTTACTTAAAATTGACATTAATTTTAGTAAAACAAATAAGTGACATACTAAAAACTGATAAAAAAACATTTGTATTGTTTTGATACTTTAGGGAAGAGATCCATGAGTCATTTTTGATGTGTAGGAATCAACCACACCTCAATATGATGCATGGTGTGACCGGTATGACTAAAAGTGTCCGTTATCAGTTTAAAATTGACATTTTAGTTCAAAACGTGTCACTCACTGAAAAACAATAAAACATACTCAAATTGTCTTGATAATTTATAACATAGATTCATAAGTCATTTTTTGAGTGTATGAAGTATTATCACATCAAACTGATGCACGATGCGACTGGTATGACTCAAAATGCGTGTTCCCGGTTTGAAATGACATTTTAGTAAAAAAACACAACTGGCATACTAAAAACTGACCAAACACATTAGTATTGTTTTTATAATTTATTAAAATGATTCATGAGTCATTTTTGACATTTAGGAGTCAATTTCACCTTAGTACGACGCATTGTGTGACCAGTATGACTCCAAATGTGTCTTTTTGTTTAAAATTAACATTAATTTTAGTAAAAACAAACAAGTGACATTTGAAAACCCAGAAAACACATTTGAATTGTTTTGATACTTTAGTAAAAATATCCATGAGTCATTTTTTATGTGTATGAATAAACCACACCTCAATCCGACACACGGTGTGATCAGTATGACTAAAATTGTTCGTTATCAGTTTAAAATTGACATTTTAGTTCAAAACATGTCACTCACTAAAAACCAAGAAAACATGCTCTGATTGTCTTGATAATTTAGAACAACGATTCATAAGTCCTTTTTAACATGTAGGAGTCAACAACACCTCAATACGATGCATGGTGTGACAGATATGACTCAAAATGTGTCTTTTTATTTAAAATTGGCATTAATTTTAGTAAAAAGAACAAGTGAGATATTGAAAATCGAGAAAACACATTCGGATTGTTTTAATACTTTAGAAAAAAAATCCATTAGTCATTTTTGAAGTGTAGGAATCAACCACACCTCAATCTGATGCACAATGTGACCAGTATGACTAAAAGTGTCTGTTATTAGTTTAAAATTGACATTTTATAGTTCAAAACGTGTCACTCACTAAAAACCAAGAAAACATGCTCTCATTGTCTTGATAATTTAGAACAACAATTCATAAGTACTTTGTGATGTGTATGAAGTAGTACCACATCAAACTAACACATGATGTGACTGGTATGACTCAAAATGCATGTTTATAGTTTGAAATGATATTTTAGTAAAAAAAATAACATACTAAAAACCAACCAAAAACATTCAAATTATATTTATACTTTAGGAAAATGATCTACGAGTCATTTGTGAAGTGTAGGAGTCAACATCACCTCAATACGATGCAGGGTGTAACCGGTATGACTCCAAATGTGTCTTTTTATTTAAAATTGATATTAATTTTAGTAAAAAGAACACGTGAAATACTGAAAACCAATAAAACACATTCATATTATTTTGATACTTTAGTAAAATGATCCATGAGTCATTTTTGACATGTAGGAATCAACCCCACCATAATCCGATTCACGGTGTGACCGGTATGACCAAAAGTGTCCCTTATCTGTTTAAAATTGACATTTTAGTTCAAAACATGTAACTCATTGAAAATGAAGCAAATGCGCTCTGATTGTATTGATAATTTAGAACAATGATTCATAAGTCCTTTGTGATGTGTATGAAATAGTCTAACATCAAACTGATGCACAATGCGACCAATATGTCGCAAAATGCGTGTTTTTAGTTTGAAATGATATTTTAGTAAAAAAATACAACTGGCATACTGAAAAATGACCAAACACATTTGGATTATTTTGATACTTTAGGACAATTATCCACGATTCATTTTTGACATGTAGGGGAAAACGACACCTCAATATGATATATGGTGTGACCGGTATGACTCCAAATGTGTCTTTTTATTTAAAATTGACACTAATTATTGTAAAAGGAACAAGTGACATACTGAAAACCTTGAAAACACATTCTGATTGTTTTGATACTTTAGAGAAACAATCCATGAGTCATTTGTGATGCGTAGGAATCAACCCCACCTCAATGCGACGCACGGTGTGAGCGATATAGCTCCAAATGTGTATTTTTTATTAAATATTGACATTTTATTAATGTATTCTTTCATATTAATGATTAGTTTATTTCTTTATAGTATTACTAACATAATATTTGTTTTCTTATATAGTAGGATTATTTTTCTCGGGTTGAGATTATTTATTCAACAACTAATACCATGGGCGAACATTTTTGAGAGGGGATCACAGGTGTCAAAAGATGAAACATTAATATTTTTAAATGTTTGTTGGATAATGGTAAATGTAATTATATAAAAAATTGTTTGAAATGTATATAACAGTGTTTTTTTGTATATACCATGGGCGAACATTTTTGTATTCATAATGTCACATTAAATATATATAGCATTGTTTGAAATTACAGGCTTTTTCTAGGTGTGCTATTATATTAACAGCACATTGCATCCAGTTAGGCCTTTATCAGCACTAAAAATAACATTGATAACGAGTGTTTTTTATCAGCGTTTTTTTTAGCACGGATAAAGGACCCCCTTTATCAGCGCTGCGAGTAACAGTGTTTTTTAGCACTGTTAAAAGCCATTTTGTGCGTTGTTAAAGACCATTTGTGTAGTAGTGTGTGCTATTAAACAAAAAAAAATTATGATTTTTGTATCTCATTGTATGGTTCCAATAAATTGAGTTTGTTGCACTAACTTTGTTATTTTTTTCAATAAAACTATACCCCTTATTTTGGGTTCATGTTGTTTGATGTGATCTCAATTCTTCAAGGTATGAAGTATGAAGAAATTTGTGCACCGCTCATGGAAGATTTTTGCTTCATAATAGACAAAACCTACTCATGAGGAGAGGTAGGATCAGTTCTTTTCTATTGTTACTCGAGACTTAAAAGAAACCCAAATTTTTTGTGTAATATGATATTAAGATGAAATTTAAGTGAATGGTTTAATCAGGCTGCTCAGGTCACCTAGTATTAAACCGACTTCAAAACTAATACATCTATTATTTAGGTCAAAAAATTATGCCCATTTATCTAAATTTTGTCAGTTAGGCTTGAAAGGTTGGTTGGGTCCATTCACTATAGCATCCCGCCTTTTTATCACATAAACTTTCATTACATTTTACAAAACCGAGGATCTTTAAGGTTTAGTGTCTTGGAAACCAGGAACATAAAACATGAAAACATAAAACATTATTCTTAAACACTTGAAAGGATTCTCCTCATGTTAATCCTAGGTTCATTACTGCATCTCATAACCTGGGGACATACATCAAAAGAAAGGGTGAGTAGAAGGCCCAGTAAGGGAAACAAGAGAAACATTTTACATGTGAACTTGAGATACTTCAATAAGGTCATGAAAAGAACTTTAAGTCATGAGAAATAAATCATGAGATATATCATAATAAAAATAAAATTTTTCATAACTTGAATATGTGGCTGCAACATTTAATATTGACAATCATTTCGTTTCACCAAGGTCCATCCCCAAGGTGTCATTAAAAATTACCAAGGTTATTCACCAAGGTATCAGTCTAAAAAGTCATCTCTAGAGATTAAGTCTTTACCCAGTGCATTGGAGCGCTATCTGGGCGCACCCTTGACATGTCTTTATTATCACGTGAGCCACATATATCATCATCAATCATTTCATAGACAACCCATATAACATAAAATAAATGGGTTTCATTTAATAATCATAACGTTTTAAAAACTACTTTAAAGACATAATCTTTATGTCACTTTAAACCCATGAAAAAGGGAAAGCGGGTTTCATGTATGTAAATCCCAGAATTTAAAATAGAACATTTTGATATATATGTGAATACCCCTGTAGAAATAAGAGCTTTGAGTATTCACTTAATAACATAAAATAATTTTGAGATAAAGAGGGAGACATTTTGAGACGAAAACTATGCAGTATAACAGCTATGATACATGGTTTTAGAAAACATTGAAAAGAGATGGGACATGGATCACCCACTAAAAATTATTCATAAAATAGTAGGGGGACAGAATATAAAGTATTTAAGAACATGGTAATGAAATTTTAATGATATACCATATGAAATGAAGAACTTGAAAGGAAGACAAAAAATAAGATTTCTCTTATGAGAATTCGACAGCCTAACGACGTCACTTAAAACTTCCAAAAATGGATTGACGAGATCAAATAGGGTCTCTCATAATATGAACATAAATGATCAGTATGATAGATATAGAGATCATACCCCAACATAATAAAAAGGAACTTGAAAGACTTGACAAGAAAATAGATCTTGAAAATGAGAAGGGTGAAAGAATCCCTTAAAAATTCGGCATCCTAACAGCGCCACTTAAACTTCCAAAAATGGATTGATGAGATCAAATAGGGTCTCTCATCATATGAACATAAATGATCAGTATGATAGATATAGAGATCATACCCCAACATAATAAAAAGTAACTTGAAATACTTGACATGAAAATAGATCTTGAAAATGAGAAGGGTGAAAGAATCCCTTAAAAATTCAGCAGTCTAACGGCGCCACTTAAAACATCAAAATACTGAATTGAAGAGATCAAATAGGGTCTCTCATCATATGATCATAAAATATTAGTATGATAAATTTAGAGATCATAAACCAACATAATAAAAAGAAACTTGAAATACTTTACATGAAAATAGATCTTGAAAAATGAGAAGGGAGAAAGAATCCGTTACAAAAATTTCGGCAGTCTAACGGCGCCACTTAAAACTTCATAAAACAAAATAATGAGAGTAAGAGGGAATCTCTCATTATATGAACATGAAAAGGGAAGTAAGAGGAGTATAAAATAACATCCTTTAACATAAGAACATGGAGCATAAAAGAAATGACATAAAAGAGATTTCTTGAAAAGAAAGAGAGAGGTCAGATCCCTTACCTTAAAACGTAACTCTTAAAACTCAAAGGTTGGGACCTTGAGGGCTTGGGGGCACCTTGGGAGGACTCCTTGAGAGGTAATGAGACCAGAACTTCATTGGGGGAGAGTGGGGAGTCGAAATGGATGAGAGGATGACTTGGTATTTATAGGGAAAGTGAGGGGACAAGGCATTAATGGCCAAGGGACACCTCAAAAGTGGTTTTCTAAAAACCATGTGCTCTCCCATGATATTTCTCATGAAGTTAGGCCACATGGGGCCCCCAATACAATAATTCATCACCTTTGGTCGGCCAAACCTTAAAATTTCTCATGACATCATCATGACACAGTTATGATGTCATTAAACATACCGAAACCCTAAAACTGTATTTTTACTGTTCACTGAAAATTCAACTTTCTCAGAAAAATCCCAAAATTTCACATTAACCAAATATCAATGTTCTGATTTCAAAAATTAACTCCATTTTATAAAAATAATTTTCTAAATATTTTTAATTTTATTTTTAAATAAATACACTATTCACCAAAAATTCATTTTTTTCAGAAAAAACCCCAAAAATTACCTTAACATAATATCGATGCTCTGAGTTCAAAAATGAAATCCATTTTATAAAAATAATTTTCTAAATATTTTTAATTTAATTTTTAATTAAAAAACACTATTCACCTGATAAAACTAATACTTGAATAATAATTTATGAAACTGTTATTTAATCATTTTATTGAATCACATTACTTAATCAAGGTGCCTAGATTATATTAATACTTTCTTTAAGTGAGATTACTAATCCATTTGGTCACATTACTAATCCTAAGCATAAAATCACTATTCATAATTTACTATTCATCAAAAATCAAGTTGATCTTATTAGACTCTAAATTTCGTACTGAACATAATTGTAGAAGACCATTTTTTGAAAATCATTACACATTTTTAATTATTTAAGGTTTACATAAACATTTTTAAAATATCTTTTTTCTAAAATTCATCAAAAATATGCATACTATATTTATCCGGTCATTTGAAAATTCATAAAAAACATAATTTCTCTAATAAAACCTATATATTTTCTCATGAATTAGAATAAATCATTCAACATCAAACTAAAAGTAAATATTAATGTTCATGAATTATTTTCAAAATCCTACAAAGAATTCTTTCAAAATTGTGCAACAATACTTTAGGAAAATAATTTTCATGAAATGTATAAAATAAAAGATTCATTTACATAAAATAATTAGTCCAATAATAATTATCTAATACTATTTCTCATTTCACGAAAATATATGAAATATATAGTAATTAATAAATACTAAATTCAAAGGTGAGTTAAATAGAGAAACTACCTCAACTCACATCTTGAACATAATGACGCGACATACCTCACACGGATGCAGAAGCACGTGCAAGCCGATGACTATAGTATGGTGGAAATTCATTTCCAACACCATGCAACAGAATAAAGTTACTAAAAACATAGTAACAAAGACTTAAAATAATTCAAATGAATAAATAATAAAAAAACTCACCCCGAAATTGGTTCAGGATAATCATAATGAATTCAGACCGATCACCTTCAACGGTGGATGATTGTCGCATGCCCCATCATGAAGAAGGCGTGCAGCTGGGTGTGCGAATGAACAAGGTAGGGGACGGTGCGGTGTGCGCTCGATCAGTGGGGTTTCATGACATTCATAAAGGGGAGGAAACAATGGATGAGGGGTCGTTGGTCCATAAAGCCTGCACGTTTCACCGACGGGGGATAGCCAGAGCAGTGGGGGTTGTGGTTCTAGTGGTTGTGCGTTGGCAAGGGCAGTCACTAGAAGAAAATGCAGGTGATCGGTCCGAATTCATTACATAGCCTAAAGGCCTGTAGCAGGGCACTGTAGCAGCGGCGGAACTGTAGCGGTGGTGACACTGTATCGGCGAAGGCACTGTAGCGGCGGCAGTACTGTAGCAACCCGGGTACTGTAGTAGTACTATTCACCAAGGGGCTCTTTGGGCCATAAAAAATGGGCTTTCAAGCCCTGTATTCAGGCCACTTGGTCTTGGACCTTTAGGCTATGTAATGGGTCTCCCTCTACCCAGTCTAAAGAGGTCTTTGCTTTAAATAATAAAATGAGGCTTCGACACCAACCTTTTAAAAAAAACGAGGCATTATTGACATTTAATGAGTCATAATGAATTCTTTGAAAATTTTCAACTAACCATGTATTGGAAATGGAGTGTAAAGTGTTGAACTACCTTGTTTTTCAACTCTTTGCACCTACCACTACAACATCGTTTTAGTTATCTTACAATTTCCCTATATATCATTTTTTTCACTGCATTTCCCTGTATATAAAACATTTTTTTCACTGCATTTTCCCTTGTATACGCATTTCCTTGTATTTTATTTCATTTCCCCCCTTCATATCATTTTCATCACTACATTTCCCTGTATATTTTATTTCATTTTTTCATTGCATTTCCCCATGTATATCATTTCCTCCTGTATTTCTCCCTGCATTTCCCTATATATTTTTATACTATTCTTGAATCTTTCTATTTTTTTCACAGCATTTCCCTTAGTATGATGTCATTAAGTGTGTGTTTTTTTAACAAAACAAACACCACTTATCCAAAAGTTGTTGGAGGTTAGTAAAATTTGAGCCTGTACAAGGCCAAATGATAAGTGGGCTTAATGGACCGTAAGGTATTAATCCACACACACACACACTAATCCTTTCTCAATGTAGCCCGAGAGACAACTTCTCTCATCGAGTATGAAATATTTATGGGATTATTTTATAGAAGTGAATGCATCAACGCAAACTTGTCTGGGCGTAATTCTCTTTGTTCAAACATCTTTTATATTCGTCTTCAAACTATAATAGACGGGGAATGTATATCATTCCATGTTATGGTTATAAACATGTGATTTTAATTACTTTTGAGGTGTGGACCTCCTTTACGCGTCGACCTATAAAAGTTTTTGCATATGTTCACAACCTGGTGTTCAGGTGAGGATCTCATATACATCACTTCATGGTTTTCAAGTCACTACTTGAAGTTCTTCACTATTTTTCAAAATTGAAATTCCAGTTGTTTCAATTGCACATTTATTTTATGATATAAACATGTAGTTTTGAAAAATGATATCATGAAAACCAATGTAGTTTTCAAAACTACGAGTTTATTTACACATTTTTAAACATTTTCATACCCCCATTGAATACTAAATTGTTTCTTCAAAAAATATATAGTATAATAATTGTTGACCACTCAATGTGTGGTTATGTGGTTATGTGGTTAAAGGTTTTAATCGTGCACGGGTAGGGAATACTTCTAATAAGTTTGAATAAAATAAAGAATGAAATTACTAAAAACTAATAAAACTATATATTAAACGAAAAGGGTAGATGATTATTGATATAATATTCGAAAACCAACATATCAACGCAGGCAGTCTTGAGGGAGCATTGGATGTAGTATGGATTTGATGAACCCTAAGAGATGGAAGGAAGGTATGGGGTTGTTCAGAGGCGGCGGAAGGGTCCGTCGGGGTCGAGTTGGTGGCAGAGGGCGAGATAGGTGAGATAGAGGACCCTGTCCTTGGCGCCGGTGCGGTGGTTGCCGGTGTGTTTGCAGAAGTACTTGAGCTGCTCCAGCGTGCAGCACCCCAGCATCTGCCCCAGCAGCAGGAACAGCCAGTTTATGCGCTTCTTCTTCGCCGCCATCACCGGCCGGGCGCACTTCTCCTCCTTGCAGAACCGGCAGGACGGGAAGTCGGGACTCATCCACTCCGCCGGAGCCCGGTCGTGCATCGACCCCCGCCGGCTCAGGATGAACGACCCCACCTCCGCGAACGCCGCCTTCAGCCCGTACTCCACCTCGTACTTCCGCTCGCAACGCCGGCACTGCAACTCCCCGGAGATCACCGTGATCCGTTGCGACAGCAGGTACTCCAGGTTGTGCACCGTAGCCCGGCGCGGCGCCGCCCAGGGGAACGGCGGCGGGATGGTCACGCTCTTCCCCGGTTTCAGGGCCTTCGATGGGTTCCGCCGCCACCGTCTGGGGGGCCGGGAGGCTTGGGAGTTGGGAAGCAGGGGCCGCGCCGCCATGGAGATTTACGCCGGTGGAGGTGGCGAGCGAGGCAGCGGATGCGGCTCTGGGTGCGGTTGCAGAGGGCGGATGGGAGGGTCTGATTCTAATCTCAAAAAAGCATCTGAATTCAAATTGAAGATATGGTTCCGATATTAAATCCGGTTTGTTAGAGTAAAATAAATTTATTCTTTCAAAATTGTCCAAATCCATCCACCACCGTTATTTTTTAATAAAAAAACATTTAAATAGATAAATTAACAAATAAAAACCTCTTAATTTTCAAAATATATCCATAATTTTATAAACATTGTAGAATTGTATTACATAAAATTATTCTTAAATTGCAAACAATTATTAATAAGATTAGATATTTATATATATATATATACATATAAATTTTAAAAATTAAAATAATCATTCCATTTATTATGTTTTCATGTCAATCATTATCAACCATAACCTGGACCATTTATTAATTATGTCACGGGTTTATGTTATGATTGTCATCTCTATATAAGTTGAGTACATATAAAATATATTAACAAAGAAACATAATGTATATATACATATTTAAAACATTAAAATAATATTCCAAAATTATAATTTTAATGAATAAAAAACAATATTTAATACACACACACACATTTTTATATTATAAGACATTAAATAAAGCATTAAAAAATTAAACAAGTTATCACTCAACATCTGACATGAGTACAAAATATACAAACATATAGAATACATAATATAGAAATATATGTCACAATATCTATATAATATAGAGACCCATATCTAAAATTTCTAAGAAAATCAAAACACTGAGAAATTTGAAACATTGCCATAAAAACACATAAAATGAACTATTACTTGTAATTTTAAATGGTTTAAAAAAAATAAAATTATATGTTTTTATGTTTTTAAAAAGGGGAAGGATTTTTTTTGGAATCTTACAATGAAAAATGGGTTGGAAAGGACATGAACATTCACTATAGGACACATTCATTCACTACTAAGTGCTATATGGTCCACTTATTCAATCTGGTGTGATCCGATATACATGATTAAATTGGGAAAATGTTGGAGTTTGTGTTCTAGAACACATTGTTTGTACTTTAATTACATGTATATTTGAATATTTAAATATGAATAAAACATCTTATTATATATTTTTCATTGTTCTGCATGAATTTAATGTAATAACATCTTGGGGTATCTGTCGCATTGATAATGTCATAGTAGTTCCCAACTATGATGAAAACATTTAAGTGCTATGATGATATTCTTAAATATTATTCTATGGTCGGATAACCCAGTACAATATAAAACATAGTAAATAGACTGTTAGGTGTGAGTACTCATAAGTGGATGAGACTTTCTCTCATGAAGTTTGCACTTGTAAATCTCTAAGATGCACTACTACACATGAGGCCTTTAGCACTGCTAGAATAGAGCTTTGTCGGTGAAAAAAGAACTGGCAGTCGAAGCCCCTTTAAAATCCCTAGGCCTTTTTTTTGAATAAGACAAACCTCAACTTAGATAGCTTCCAAAGCCAAAGTACATAACTCTGAGGTAAAAGATGAAATCCAACAACAAGACCCTCGACCGTTCCTAAAAGAAGCCATAAAATGAGTCACATGATTAACCTCTCTCCCAACAAAGGAAAAACAACATGAAGAAAACAAATGCACCAAAGATTTAATGGTGTCACTGATAGAAGCAGAAGCTTGGTGTCTACCTCCTTCAATCTTAGAAGTGTTAATAATAACTTCACAGTTAGATTTGACCATAATATATTTCCATCCAAGAGACGAGATGAAGTGAAAACCCTTCTAAATATACATGACCTCTACCACAGGAGGAGACCAACATGAAATGTCCAAGGAATGATGGGACACAATAATATAACTTTCACGGTCCATAGAACTGCCCCGAGGCCAACAGAACCGTCACTATGAGTTTCCACATCAATATTAAGTTTGAAAACACCAAGAGGGGGAGGAAGCCATCTGGCCTAAGGGGATTGGATAAGTGTAGGAGGAAAAACCCCCTAAGAATACACCCAATGAGAGACCTAATTGGGAATCCTATCAATCCACACTCTTTCATCTTTGAAATTCTCTAAAAAATGAAGGAATTTCAGCGAAACCATATAATCCAAACATGGATACACAAACCCTCTATAGTCTGAGTAGACAAAGATTTAAACCTATCTCCCACAATAAGTCTAATGTCCCCAAAATTTATCCAAAGGGTGAGATATTTTTCCGCATACATCGACCAAAGACCGGTGACCCAGGGGTAGGAAAAAACCACATAGAGATCTGTTTCCACTGTAACCCCATAGAGTGGGTATAGGCCGTTATCAGAGAGCTGCCTATCAGCCAGGTGAGCATAAGTAGGAAGGATGACCCCACACAATTTCTAAACTAAAATCTTGACCTTTGGCGGTGCATTCAGATTCCAAAGTTGTTTCCATAGAGTGAGCCAAGTACCTTCTTTTCCCATAACACATGACCTGTAACCTGAGAAAATGGTGTAGTAGTTGGAGAAATCATGAGACCAACACAGCTTGTCTGGGCTCGTATTGTGAACCATGGGAACTTCTAGGATATCATTATGACCAAGCTCAGAAAACTAGAGATCGAGATTCTAAAGATCTCAGATGGAAAGGTCATCAAGTAAGAGCTCCCCCACAATGACATGCTCTTTGTTGGGCATATGCGAAGATATGGGAATCATTATTTATTTTTTCAAACTTATTAGAAGTATTTTCATATTACCCATTAGAAAAAAAATTCAAACCTATTAATTTAAATGATTTCCTTCAAAAAAGAATGTTTATGTGTTTAGGAACTTAAACCTTACTTGGGATATATATTAGATGCACTACTACAAATTTTACCATTACCGACAATCGTATGAGGGTCTCTAAATGACCCCAAAAAACTGGCTCATAAAGGCTATTGTGAGTAAATCATAATAGTTAATATTAGTTAATATTATTGAGTAAATTATTAATATTTAATTATGAATATTTAATAATTAAATTAGAATTAGTATTAATAATTGAATAATTATTATGAAATGATTATTTTTTAGTATCACTTATTAGTTTATAATTAATTTGTAAACATTAATTATAAACTTTTAGATAATTAATGAAGTAATCATTTTGAACTTTTAAATAATTTATAAATAACAAATAATTAAATACTTAGTAATTAGTAATTAATATTAATTAGATGACGATTTAATATTAATGAACTAATGATTAACTATTAATTAACTAATAACTAATTATTAAATAACTATCAATTAACAAATGATTAATGATTTCTTAATAAATTATTATCAAATGATTAATGAAAGATTAACTAATGATTTACTAATAATTAACTTAGGATTAAATAATGATTAACTAATGATCAAATAATGATTAAATAATAATTAAATAATTATTAACTTAGGATAAAGTGTCATAAGATTAAATTAGGATCAAATAATGATTAAGTAATGATTACTAATGATGAACTAATGATTAACTAAGGATTAACTTGGGATTAAATATTGATTAGATAATTATTAACTCAGGATTAACATAGGATTCACTTAGGATCAAATAATGATTAACTAATTATTAAATAATTATAAACTAATTATTAATTAATAATTAAATATTAATTAAATGTTAAGTAACTAGTAAATTAACTACTTAATAACTGTTAATTAACGAATGATTAATGAATGGTTAACAAATGATTAATGAATGATTAATGAGTGATTAACAAATGATTAAAGAATGATTACCTAATGATTACCTAATGCTTATGTAATGTTTAAGTTGTGGTTAATTAATTCTTAACTATGGATTAAATGATGATTAGATAATGATTAACATATGATTAACTTAGGATCAAATAATGATTAAGTAATGAATAACTAATTATGAAATGATTATTAACTAATAATTAACTATTAAGTAGCTAATAAATTAACAACTCAATGACTATTAATTAATAAATAATTAATGAATGGTTAATGAATGATCAACGAAGGATTGTGTGGTTATATGAGCAATGAAATCTCTACCTTAATACTTATAAGTAGCTACAGGCTCTAGAATAGTTTCACCTAGGGGTAATAACATTGAAAAGGGAGAATTGGGTATTAACTCAACTATCACCTAGTTCATGATAAAGAGGCCTAACTGCACACCTGGTTTGACACTCCCAAGACATATAATTTAGATTATTCACATTCTATTTATAATCTATTGAACTTCTAATTATATATTTATACCATAAATAAATTTACAAAATTATTTCATGGTCAACACTATACCTTGATACTTCATCATTGTGAATATTATTTACACTATTGGAATCATGATCAATTTTTTTTTCACGTAGAAAATCATGCCTACCCATGTCTATTGTTATAGAGAAGTTATTTGAATTGACCAAGGAGCTTCATATAATACACAACCTACATGAATGGTTAGGATGAATGATTGTTCTACTATATGAGAACTTCAGGAAAGAATTCACCATTGATTAAATTAGAGACCTGATCAAGAGATCCAATCTATTACTTATAAACATTTTCAATTCCTAGACAGGTTATGTATTCTAGCTTATCCATTGGTTGATGATGATGTTAGGTTAAAAGCAACAAAATTATCAAACCAATGACATGATAATTCTTTGAGGGAGTTATATGTGGAGGTTTCTATTGTCCAGTAGTAGCCTACTATTATACAATGATAGAGGCATACCAGATTTGTCAAAGAAGGTCCATCCTAAGAATATGTGACTCTTCCCTGTAACATGGAATATGATGACCAAAACGATCACCCTGATATGCTGCAAGATCATTTTTATGACAAGGAAGTGTCTAACGATGGGACAGATGGAGAAAATAGTGATGATGTGTTGGAAGATGGAGAAGTTGGGGAAGAAGTTTCTATAAATGCAATAATTTTACATCATCCTCACTGCATAATAAACCATCAAAAACTCTTTGCATATTGTTCAAAAGTTATTGCATATTTTCCTAAATTCAAATAGAATATTATCACACCTATAACTAATTTTCCTAGAGTTACAGAGGATAGATTCAGTCAAATGGTAAAAATAATATACATTGGAAGGTATTTTACAAGAAAATATTTCATGAAAAATATACTAAAATGATTTCATATTGAGAGACATTCTAAAAATTTAGTTAAGGATTCAAACCAGACAAAATACACCATATGATATGATTGATATGGTAATTATTATAGATTTATCTTGATAGAAATTCTTGACATTTCTCTTGGAGGGTGGATGTCACGAACCAACCCGGGTCAACCCTGAACCAGTCACCCGATCCACCCCACGATAAGGCCTAATAGGCATTCCCGATCCTCTAGGGTTGCCAACTAGTGTCGAGAATTAGATAAAACTCAATTGGGAATGATTTAGAAAATAAATGACAAAATAATAAATAAATAGGATCAAAATAAACGAATAATTGTCAGCATAAAATACATAAACTAAATGGTTAAACATATCTCAATGTGTCCTTTTGGGTCACCACCAATCACAGAACCATGCTCTCTCCAAGTGTAATCCAAAACTAGAGGAACATGAAACTGAAAAAGATTATATAGGCGTTAGAACTGAGATGAACTGTAGGGATACTAAAGAAGAACCATGCCCTATACCTTACCTTTAAAAATAAAACCATGTCATGCTAGTTTCAAATACATATATTTAAAATAAGGTTTTAATTTCCTTTTAAAATAAGTAACATGATAATAATTTCAAAAGAACAATTTTCTTATTCTTTTTTCAAAATGGTTTCCAAAGAATGCAAGTTTTATAATAAATAATTTTACAAAGAACATGTGGTGAAGGAAATACCTCACACTATTGGAAAAATAACCTATACCCACAGTTTGGAACCTTAAGTATAACCCCTAAAATTGTGGGTATACGCTATACCCACAGTTCTATAAACTGTGGGCTATTGAGGCGTTGGTATAGAGTTATACCCATAGTTTTATAGAAACCATGGATATAGCCCTGAAGATTTCCATAATACCCATGGTTTAAAAAACCATGGGTATAAATTATCAAAACAAACATAATATACCCAAAGTTATTGAACCGTGGGTATAGATCCTTGACCTGTAAAAAAAATACAGCCTTCCTGCACTGGGTTTCTACAGTAACCCAATATGGGTTGCTACAGTAACCCAAAATGGGTTTCTACAATAACCTGACATTTTGTTTGGAGGCCTTCAGCCCCTGTACCCCAAAAGCAGGGACATGTTGTCCCCCGAAACCCCCAATGAGCTTGACCCACAGAATTTGTGTCCTAGTGCATAGTACAGGAGATAATGCAGGAACATCTAGAGATGATGTCTGGAAGCATTATTTCTAAAATATTAACATTACATAGAGGATGGAGCATTATAGAATTTATTATCCCAAACATACAAGATGATTTATTAATTCTATTCTGAAGTGAATCTAGAAGATGATAGATAAAGAAAGGTTCACATTTTGAAGATATGTTGAAGTGAATAAAGAATTCCGATACATTTTCAAAAGACAATTCATAGAAAAAACTACTGTCTATACAAAAGATAAAGTACTGATCAATGGAAGTAGAGGCATAAATGGAAGCTAAATTAGACAAACTTGAAAATTTTCATATGACTTTACTAGAAGATAAAAGATCTTAAGAATGTGGAATGAATTCTTATAGTGATACATAATATTAACAGTTTCTTACGTAATAAATGGGAAGATAATATGTATGCGTTATAATAAAAATAATACATTAGGTTTATCTATTTGGAATAATTTTGGGTTTCTTGAATGATATTCTAGAAGCTACTTATGATTCTATACTGATCATTTAATGTAATAATCATCACGAATGTTTGAAAATAGTTCATGATTCATGCTGAGTATGGAAGATGCATTTTTTCTAAGATTGATGGATAAGTATTTGAATGTTTTGAGTCTAAAACATGAACAAAAAACATGAGGGATAAAGAGTTTGGAATGTGAATCAATAAATTAAATCAATATATTCTAAGGATTCTCTTAGAGCATCACGTACAAGAAAGAAATTCCAAAAGTTGAAGTAGAAATTGAAGATGTTTATCTGGAAGACTGGAAGTTAGTAATGCTTCTCACTTTAGTTGATGTAAATATGAAAGTTTTTGAGTGTTGAATGTTTTATTGACTAACTTATTTGTTTAATAATTTCATGAGTGGAATATAAGTATCTAAAAGTTAGAAGATCAAAAGTTAATAAAAACAAAATTATTCATAAGTTAAATGATTGGAAAATGACCTTTTGCTGGAGATTATAGAAAATGGTTTTGCCAAGTCTGTTGAATGGAGTGCAAACAAGTTGTAAGATAAAGTAAAATAGAAAATAAAATCCACTAAACTATAGTCAAATAAAAACCGTCTTAGAATTTGGAAAAATTATATACCACCAACTTCCAATTAAAAGGTGAATCACAATCATAATTTTTTTGAAAAGGTGTTTGAGGTTGTAAGTGGATTTTGTGTTATCGTGGTTGATGATTCTATCCCATTTGGAAGTCTATTAATAGAGCAGCATGTTAATCTTTCCAGCTTCAAGTTTCCCAAAATGGGGAATCCTTGTTGAGATGAAATACCTGCTCCCTATGCCCGTGAGGCAAAGGAGTTTCTACGAACATGCCTTATTGGCCAACATGTGAATGTTTTTATGGAATATTCAAGGAAAGTTAGTTTTTACGATGGAACCTCTCCAACACTTGGATTTGTAGATTCAAAAGTGACGGATTTTTGATCGGTGTTCCTGGTGGGTGATGACGCCACCTAAACTGCTTCCCATGTTGTAGTTGGCTAGACTTTTGACATTAATATCACTGAGCTTGTGGTTTCTCATGGGCCTGGAACTATCATTAGACATCAATATTTTAAGGAAAGATCAAATTATTATGAATCTCTTCTTCATGTGAAGTCTCATGACATTGTTGGGAAGAAAAATATTCATTCTGCCAAGGACCCCCCCTATGGTACACATCACTAATTTGCTGACAGTCAGTGTATATTAATCCTTGATATAAACTTTATATTTAATTTTATATTTGGGAAATATTTCATATTTTTATTT
This sequence comes from Viscum album, assembly GCA_963277665.1. Classification (NCBI taxonomy): domain Eukaryota; kingdom Viridiplantae; phylum Streptophyta; class Magnoliopsida; order Santalales; family Viscaceae; genus Viscum; species Viscum album. The sequence continues at coordinate 2,074,602,817 of OY728143.1, read as the reverse complement.
TCTAAATATTATCAAAGGATATTTATGAAATTGTTTTGAAAATTTTAACAGAAAAAGTGTTCTAAATCCATGCACAATGTTGATTTCTATAAAAATTCAAATCTTTTCATTACAAGATTGGTACATTGGGTGTGATATCCCTACCATTTTTTTAATTTAATTATTGAGATTTCTTTTTATTGATGTTTGATTTAATTCTCAAAACACTCCTTTATACGCGGCACAATCCAATATAAGTATCCATAATTTTGAATATCAAAAGATGTTACGAAAGAATAATTCTTGACAATCCATATTTATGAAAGAATAACATCTATTTGAGTCGGAAAGGGGTATCAAGATGATAATTTTCCTAAGTTGATAAGATAGGATTTTAAGGAAAATAAAACCTGAAGAAGTTCATATATCAAGATATAGAGAATCTTAGAAATGGGATTGCCAATTTATAAAGTTATTCTTGGAATAAAGGAAGGATTCTATTACCTATTTACCTAGAGTCTCATGTGAGTCATGATGTGTGGAACTCATGTTGGGTGAACCCAACAATATACATGAATGTAATGTGGTGTGTTTTCTAGAATCACAAGGGTATTAGTAGAGGGTTAGGTACATATATAAATTTTTATCAATCCAATCACTATATATTTAATTGATAATTGAGAAGATGAATACCAGATGAAATATATATGAAAAAATAATTTGATATAGAGAAGTATGATTTTTTAACCCATGAGTTCCAAATATGATTTGGGTTAAAGAATTTGAGGGTCTAGAGCTTCAAGTTCCAAATCATCAGTGTGTGAATTCTATATGTTATGGAATTGGAAGTTACTATACAAGGCCAATATTTAAAAACAACCAACCTAAGTTTCAAATGTTGAAGTACTTGAAGAATTTGAGGGTATAAAAATTAAGAAACAAGAAGATAGTGAGTCTAACCTATATGTTCCTAAGCATCTACTGAGTCGAGGATGTTCAGTTTGTTGATTCATAAGTTACATATTCTAAATATTCCTTAATAAATGGAAGATGAAAAATTGAAGAAACTTATATAATATGAATTTAATCATTATGAATATTATGGGAACGTGAATTATGTGCATTTAGTTGATTTTTTTTCATTCAGTGGTATTCTAAGACCTACTATTGAATAAAAAGTTCTTATAATTGGTATAGTGACATCTGAGAGATGAAGATTGATATTGTTCATGAGTTTGAGGATGATGGTATAATACTAGATAGATATAGTATACATATTTCTATACCAATTAGAATACTAAAGAAATTAAAGTAGATAAATACTATCATGAAAAATCATTTTCATAAGGATGATACCACCTCACGACCAGTATAGGCGTTGAGTATAATATGATACCTAATAACCCAATTTTAAAACCTTTTCTACATAATTAATACAATATTTTTCTAATACTAAATGTAGACACAATAAGGAGTTGATTTACACATAGGGAATAAACCATATAAAATCATTCATGTTGTTGTCTATTATTTATTTAACACTTCAAAAATGGCGGTGTTTGTTGGAAATTCATAAATAGATCCATACAACTTAACCAAGAAGGTGGTTCAAATGTTGAATGGGGGAAAATTTTAAAGTTGAAGTGAATTTGATAAAAAATGTCTACACGGAATCACTCACACCAATGTGATTACCTAATCCACTAGGAACATCACTTCATAAGAAAAATCCATAATTTTTGAAAGTTTCATGATATTTACCTGACATAGAATATGTAGTGTAAGATATAACCTTGTTTTATGAAGATTTTTGAGACTAAAAGACAACTCCTGGGGCATGATAATATATATCCATATTTCCTAAACATTATGTTAGATTAAATTCAATTATCAACTGATCATGTTAAATTAAACATATGGCATAATTGTGTTAGGTCTACTAGGTTAGATACTCTGAGGGGGGGGGGGGGGGGAGGGGGTGGGGTGAATCAGGGTATAACAGATTAAAAAAACTACCCTAATTGATCTTGTTTCATTGTTAGAAAAAACTCTCTTCTCTCTCCTTCCCATTGCAGAGTATGAACAAATCTTAAAGAAAGCATAAGACACAACAATTTTACTTGGTTCACCCTCACTAGGCTACGCCCAAGGATCATACATCGAAGATGTGCTGATGTACCAAATGCACTAAAAGCGCACTGCTGTTTACAAAGTTCGGAGCGGAATCACTGTCTCTCCTAGTTTACAACCACTCATAATATAAAATCTCACTGCTCTCTCAACTGAAGTGTACTCACTATTTATTCAGAAGATCCATTCACAGTTTAAAGACTTGTAGGTCCCTTCATTATCAAAAATGAATGCATCTTTCTCTATATGTAGATTCCTTGTTGACGTCCAAATTTCACCTATAGATTAATCTCACATTGCACCAGAGGTACCAGGAAATCTTCCAACTTTCGCAAAAGCCTAGAATGACTAGCGTGCTTTTCTATTCTTGTTATGCTTCTCTAGTGCCTGGCACGTTTCTCTATGCTTGGCACGCTTCTCCAATATTGGTGCACAAGTTTCACCTAACCAATTTCACAACACTCCCTTTTCCTACTCGTAACTTGGGATAATAACACCCTTTTACACCCAAACCAATATTGGTGTGCAACTATCAATTGACGCACAACTTCTGAATATCTTTATACTTGCGCGACCAAACCACCTCTTGCACACCCAAACCTACTTGTGTGACTGAAGATCAAATGTTCTCTAAGTGTTGAGTTTCTTCAAAAATGAGTAGGGTTATCCCTCTATTTATAGGAATTTTGGGTACTCTGAGTGCCACGTGAAAGTGGCCTCCCAGCGTGCAAGTCTAGCCGACTATGCCTCTATCTCCCTAGTCACTTTGCACTCCCAAACCAAAACTTTCCCACCCCTCTTTCCTTTTCCCTATTTTGATATTATGATATTGAAAAACATATGGACACAACTTTCCAAGCCTCCAAGAAACCAGAGTGCAAGTACCCTTTCCAAAAACATTTTTCTCTATTTATCGATTTTGAGGCCCAAAAATTTGGTACATTGGAAAACACCACCACCATGTATCTGCTATTTTTGTACCGCCTCCAGATAATCCATTCCTTTTTTGAGGTTATTATATTATTCATGGATTTTCAACAACATCTCCTGAACTCGAAAACTCACCATGTAAACCACCTTTGTCAACAAATTAAACATCGAGGCCCATTTTTTCAACAAACACAACATGGAGGCCCACTTCTTCAACAAACACAACCACCTCAAAAATGCTTCAATGATACCTTGAGGGATTTTTTTCCAACAAATTGAATAATCTAAGATTTTATGAATATATGTACATTATTAAAAAAAATAAAGTCATATTAGTCGATAATGTTTAATGATGTGTAAGATTAAAAAAAAAGGTTTTAAAACTCATGTAAATTCTACCATTCCACATTCAATGGATAATTAAATGGAGTCTTATGAGGAATATTTGAAAGTATATTTTTATGGAGAATTAAAATTATGAAAATAATGAGATATTTGGTTGAATATTGACTCATTTTTATAGGGGAATAAATGGAATAATTTTTTCCATTATTCATAGGTTCTATGTTAAGAATGAAATTCAAAGGTTTTACATTATGAATGAAATTAAGAGGTTCTACATTATGAATGAAATTCATAGGTTCTACGTTATGAATGTGAATTTACATTTATTAGTCCCAACTCATTACTATTTCACCACCTTTTATACCCATAGAATTTCTAGAATCAATATATATTACATAATCTCCCATATATACTCATTATAAATTATAATGTCCTAAATCCTTATTCATGGGAATTTTAAATTCATTCATAGACATTCTCAATCCATCCCTAATTATCCATGTTTCCTAGGCCCTCCCATAGTTCAGACATATACTCTAATATAGGAATACTAGGAATAACTAAGGTGGATGGGTTATGCCCATGGGCTGGCACAAGTGTCCAGGCATTAAGGAATCACCACTCAGGAATGATTTTTCCCACAAATAATTAATTAAAACAACAATTGAAAATAAATAAAATTTCGGCATGATCCATCCGTACGTCAGATGTACGAACTGAAGGAAAATAAAATAAATAGAAACAATATAGTACAAAGGTAGAAAAAAATGAAACACACTAATTAATCCCTGTACTACCCTGATCTCCCTCCCTTGTAAAGAAAACTGTATAACCACCTTCAGCGCCCTTCTGGCCCCCTTTGCAGAATATAACTACCCTCCATCCATAGAAAGAAATAAAAGGACTAAGTGGACGATGTGATAAAGAAAATAAAATAAAAATTAAACTATAACATACTTGTCTCTCGTGACTATACAATTCACTGCCCCAATATAAGAAACATAACTCCCCATGGGTCAAAACATGTTCCTTCAATCAAGGGGGAAACATATTATATTGGTTCAAGAGGATGTGGTTCCATCTATTTTTTGGGGTTTTTAGCTAGGATTGATTTTTCATGGTTATGTTATGTATAGTTTAATTTGGTTGATACTAGTTATTTCTATTTGGACCAGTTCACATTACATTATTTTCATACACTTCAATTTTATTTTATTTATTTCATGCCAAATCCAATTGATTATGTTCAATTAAATTTAATTAAATTATGTTTTTTTAGTTATGTATTTTCAATGTATATTTAATTTAAGGTTTTTTCCATTCATTTTAGTTTGGATTGAATTATTAGAAACCAAGAAATGCTAGGTCAGTTTTGTTTAATACAAGTTTGTTTGGGACATTTTCATTATATTTAGTTTGTCTTCTTTTTTTTAATATTATCTTATACAATTTCATTCATTTGTGTTCTAATTGATTCAGTTTTATTGCATTTAGATCATATCAGAATAGTTTTGTTTAGTTTAGTTTAATCCATTTGCGGTCATATTGGTTTAAATTCATAACATTTGGTCCAATTTTATCCAACATTTGTAATATCAAATTAGTTCAAGTTATATTAGTTTGACTTCATCCAATTTAGTTTCATCCAATTTTTTTTCTACTTGAATTATATTTTCTTGATTTTTGATCATTCTAAATCTATTCTGGTTGATCTGATTTACAATTATACCATTAAGGTTTGGTTAGTTGGTGAATGTTTTTAAAAAAAATGTTTGATTCTATTTTTTATTTGGTTTCATTCTATCCATTATGGGTTTGTGTGGTTCCACTTTATTTAGTTCAACTCGATTTGGGTTTACACATCTTAATCTTATTTTTTTTAGTTTCTTGTGGTTCATCTTGGTACAAAATGATATGATTTCTTTTATATATAGTTGCTTTTAATTAATCTATTCGATAGAGGGTAATTTAATTTATTCTACATCTTGGTTCCATTAATATTCCTAACACTTTAAAGTAAGATCTGAGGAAAGGGAATATAGATTCTCACGAATCAAGTACTTTTATGGATTCTAGGAAGGGAGTCTCATTGTCAACTCGAAAGATCACAAGGAATGTATCTCCATCCATTTATGATGTGGATAAAATCTTTTTTGAGGAATAGATTAAGGAATGTAATTATTCTATTATTGTTTATATTATTTCTTCAAGGGTTAAAAACGGGAGCTTCAAGGATATAGAGAATAGGTTAAATGAAATATAAATATTTTATTATTGGTACAAAATGTCTATTGGAAAGGGTTTCTTACATATAGTATTTCCCACACCGAAGCTCAAGTGAAAGGCTTGAGGTTCTAGGTTTGTCTCTCTTAAGTTGGGTATCTTAAAGATTTAATAATGGGATCCAATTTTCAGTCCCAAAGAATATATGTAACTCCATCACTTAGGTATGGGTTAGATTTAGAGGATTAAGTTTGTTCTTAAATAATTCTAGATGTTTATGGGATGTAGCTTCTACCATTGGTGTCCTTATTAAATTTTACTGTGAAACTAAAAGGGATAGATTTGGATATTTTACAAGAATTATTGTTGAAATTTAACTTTGATTAATCTTAATAGATATTGTTATATTGGCTAAAAAGGATCATAGCTTTGAACTCAATTTTGAGTTTGATAAATTGCCTTTATTTTGTGACTCTTACAAGTGAATTGGTCATACTATTTATAAATGTATGAGGAGAATGATGTGCTCTCTATGTAATAAAAGAGGGAATTTGTCTAATGGTTGTAGAATAGGGAATATAATTACAAAGCAGTCACATAAACTTAGGAATATAAAATATAAGGAGAAGGATATAGTACTATCTATATCCTATGCTAAGGTTGTGGTTGGTGAATCTGTCTTGAACCATAAGCCTAATGAAGATTGATCCTACTATTAGGTAGAGCATGATTGGGATCTTAGTTATCCTACAGTACTGGAATCTGATGTCCAAGGTGGGAGGAAGGATCAGAAGAAGGTACTGTGGGGGTGATATGGATTAATTTCAGCATATTGAGAATGATGAATTGGAAAGTAACATAAGTATGGATTTTTCAGAATTATTTTAAGAGGAATATATGTTTACTGGTGCTTATAAAGGAAAAAAACCAATGGAATACAACTGATTACTCACCTCAAAAGCCTAAAAAGGCTTCATTTGATGTCTCTTTGTAGATTGAGAATGAGTCTTTGGAGGAGGGTTCTAGAATGGGCATGGTTACTCCTAATAAATGTGTATTGGAATCTTTTAGGAGTATTTTCAAGAGTGATGATACATCATAAGAAAAGGTTTTCCTATTTTTAAAATTAGGTAATGGATAGAAAATTGATAGAATTTTGTTTTCAAGAATCTCTGGTTCTTCTCAAAAGAACTCTTAGAATGTTGTATCTCTTTTTTTAGCTGACAGTGGAGGATACCTTGGTTTCCATGGGTGTAAGTTCCTAGGTATCACCTGAGGATATTCCAAAAAGACGAGATGTTTTGAAGAGTGGGGATCAATGGGTGGCCTTTCTTTCTAGTCAGAGATCACTTGGAAAACCCTCACTTCTACTTTTGGAGCTCATTCCGCTAAGGATAGACCTTCTCACTAGGTGCCTACTGACTAAGGGACCCTTGATAATAGGATTCCTAATCAGTCTAAGAAGGAGACTCTATCTGATTTTCAACATTCTCATGAGATATAGTTTGAATATTTTGGAACTTAATAGAAGTTGGGGGATTCATCCAAAGATACTTGTAGTAGTGAAGTTGCTAGGGAGATAAGGTTACCAAAATGGCAACGACCATAGCTACTTCAGGTAACATTTCAGACAATAGTGGGTAGAATAATAGAAATGCACTTACCAAAACTAATGTAATATTTAAAATTGGGAAAAAAACAATAACTGAAGAATGAATTCAATTGTTTGGGAGGGGAAAATGTTCTATGGGAGCTGAACTTACCCCTTATAATGTATTTGATATTGGTACCACTATGATTTACACCACTAAGAAACTGGGTGGTGCCCACATCTAATTTTTTTATGGTACAAGAATTTATTAGTGCTTATAAGACCATGGAATCTTTCTTGGAAGAGTCCAGGAAGGCTTGTACCCATCTACCTATTAAATCTATCATATAATAAAAAAATCGAAGTATAATCAAGGTGATGGAAATAAACAATATATTAAGAGTAACCAAACAATCATTCATTTTTGTACATTGGATTTTGTATTTGAAATATGTATTTATAAGAGCAAGTACTTGGGTATATATAAAAATTTGGGTATATTACTATACATTTTAGTGATATGAAATAGTAGATGGGATATCTAATAGATGAAGGAAATGCACATTTATTTCTATACATTTTAGTAGATGAGATAGATAATAAATTAATGAAGTATTTAAAAAATGACTATCTATGATTTATTAGCTATCACATACAGAAAAATAAATGGGTAGGTCCTATATTGAAATTAATAAATATCAATGACACTAAGTATTAAAAAAATTACAGTGTATTACATTAAAAAGAACATTAAATAGACCGTGTATAATAGTAGACAATATTAAAAAACAATTTATAATCTATTAGTATATTATATATCATCTGATATGTATTTATTATAACGATTTGTTGTATCTATTTATAATCATAAAATTAAAATCTATACTAAAAAGTTTGTGACTAATTATTACATGTGATATATATCAAACATACATCAAACATATATCAAACATACATCAAACATATCATTATATACTAACTATTTTTTTTAGAAAGAGTAATAAAAAAACTATTAGTAAAAAACATACATCAATTGAAGGAAAAAAAACTCATCATCATAATTTCATTCTAAAAAAGGTTAGAATACATATTAAATAATAAACATACATATGTTAGTAAAACTAAATATGAAAGACAAACATGGAATACCAAAGATACAATCAAAAATATGGTGTAAGAAAAAAATTGCATCGATGTCAAGATGGAGGTAAAAATATATACATATAAAGTGAAGATAAATTGATAAAAATTTAGTAAAGTCAAGGGGAGAATTGATGTGGATCTATAAAAACCTTACAAGTTATCAAAAATGGAATTCTGGTGATGTAATATCCAGAAATATAAAACTGCATGTTGAGGGAGTTTAAGAGAGGTGTAACAATTTAGTGTATGTGGAGGACTTTACAAATGACAATATATTAAATATTAATATAAAATTAGAAGGAAATCATGATTGGAAAATATACCAAGAAAAATAATTTCACTAGAAAAGAAATCACAATCAAATGTGATAGGAATATCTAGGGAATAATAAGCAATTGAATTTCATGTAGCTAAGAAAGGAATAGAAGAAACATAAACACCATCAATAATATCACTGGAAATTATAAAATTTAATCTCATCAGAACTTAAAATACATACTTCAAATATGGGTTTATTAAAATAGATGAAGTAATTAATATATAAAAACAATTATTTTAAAACATCTACTTAGAATAGGATGTAAAACAGATAAAAATTGGGATAATGAGAAAGTAGTTGGGAAATAGGAAATGAGAACAATGAAATCATTATAACATAGTCATATTCGAGAAAGATAACATAATAAAATGAAAAAATACCTCAAATTATATGTCCTATAATAGACACACCAAACCATAGGCCTCACATGGGTCATTAGGAACCACTGAAAATATTATGGTTCAAAGAAAAATTAAAATGAAATTCAATAGTTCATATTTGAGAGTTGAGATGAAATTTAAAATTAAGGGAAAATTTGAATCAAACTTACCTATGGTTCGAGGAGACCCATGTAAATTATAATTTATGGATAGGTAAGGTATGAAGTTGAGGGGGAGGTGGATCCTGAGCCGGAGGCAGGGAGGTAGAGGTAGGGAAGCAGAGGTAGGGAGGCGGATGCGAATGTTGAGGCAGGAAGGTGGATGGGGGAGGTTGGGGCAGAGGGAGGGAAATGGGGGATGATAGGTGGAGGTCAGGAGGAGGATGTAGATGGAGGGATGTGGGAGATAGGAGCTGAGGAACGAGAGGTGGAGAGAGAGAGGCAGGGGTTAGGAGACAGATGTGGAGGGAGGGAGGTGGGGTTTGGGAGGTTGAGGTGGGGGCTGGAATGTGGAGGCCGGGAGGTAGAGGTAGAGGTGGAGGCAGGGAGGTTGAGGTTGAGGATGAGGGTGAGGTGAGCATGGGAGAGGAGGGTAGGGTATATTAGGGATTTTCTAAGGGGGAGGGGGAGGAGAATCCCTAGTGAGGGCCGATTGTTAAGGGGTTATTCCCATAGTTTTAAAAAAACCGTGGGTATTGGTCAATAAAAATGGTCTATACCCACAGTTTTTATAAACCACGGGTATAGAAACATTGTCTTAGAGCCAGTTTCCGGTAGTTCTAGGAAAAACAAGTAGTGTAAATCATAGTGCAAGTAAATAAGTGTAGTTATAATAACTTCCCTTGGAAACATAATAGTTGAAATGATTTTTATTAAAAACATCACAAAATGAGGGTAAGTAGAATACATGTGAATTAGATATCATGGGATATACCTTGAAACAAAGTCAATAATCCAACCAGCTGCTCTACACTAGCCTCATCAGTGAAACAACCCACAAGGCCTATCTCTAATAAGGGGATCTAGTCCATCTAATTGGTACATATATAACAACCATCTCTCAACTCTCACTTCAATTCCTAGGATCCCATGACCATAATAAAAGTGGGAGGTGAGGAAGCCATGAAAATATGAAACCTATATAGAGGAATCCATCATTAATGCTAAGCCCACCTCCTAACACCACCCATGTGAATTCACCCTAAAATAGAGAGTATCCATGGAGGTGCCATCTCTTTCAAGAAAACAACAAAAGGTACCAACTGAGCCTAAACATCATGAGAGTTCAAAACCATTTTCTAAGAAATACTTAAAGAAGACAAATTGACATTCAAAATTTTAACGAAACATTATTTAGAAAACCAACCGAACATTGAAAATAATTTAATTTTCCAAATACAAGGTTGAAAGCATATGTTAACATGAAAAACTCACATTTCAACTTTAGGTAAATTATGATAAATGTATGAATTTACCATTTCTACACGCCATAACTAATTTTCAGAGAATATAATTTCTATATAACAATGAAAACGTATTTTTAAAATAATCAAAAAATTATGGAATTCAAATTAAATAGGTAGGCATAGGCAACCTACCTCAAGGATAAGAGGACCAAGCTGAAGCACATCAGTACTCGACACTTCTATCGACGACCACTTGAAACTTAATTTTTCTACTTGCACGCATATGAATGTTCACATATATATATGGAAACCTATCCCCTATGTACATATTCACATTTCCATGAATATATACAATGGGGTCCTTATATATATATTCTTACACATGCTTATACCTTTTTACACTTACACACGCATGAATTTATCACACACACATATATATAAAAACACATTTACCTAATATATATATTTATACAGCCATGAGTGAATATATATAAAGGGGAACACACACACACAAACAGATATATATATATGCCTACCTATGCATACACATGTAAGTTTCCTTCGACTTCGGTGACTTGAATCCACCTCAATGAGGTCCAAAACGCAGTACAAAATACAGGGAATCCAAAAATCAAAAAATAACTAATTAAAAGTGGTATAAATAATAAAAACAAAATAAACCATACCTAAATCTAATTTCAAACTCACATCCTTCAGAGATGGTGGATAGAACCATCCTCAATGGGACCAAAAGACCCTATAAATCAAGAAGAAACATGAGAAACACCAAAAAATCTGGTTAAGGTATACCCTAGGAACGTGCACCACATGAAAGAGAGAGAAAACTAAAAAATAGAAGAAGAATAAGGAAGAGTAGAGGAGAAGGAACTCATCAGAGTTGACCGTAAAAAAATTTGGCTCAAAAATTGGTTGTTGGAAGGTGAGGGGAGGAGGCGCTGACATGTGGTTAAGCACCACACACTTTCCTTATAGTTTAATAAACCATGCGCAAGTCATGCACCACACCACCAACCCATTTGGCACCTACACGAGCACCACACATTTACTCCTAAATGTATGAGATAACCATAAACTAGATAAAAAGACTCCAAAATTTAAATATTGGCACACAAAATATCGAAATGAAAACACTATAAATAATTGAATAAAATAATACCAAAAATAAATAAAACAAAAGAGAGGTGTCGGGTCAGAGTGTGACAATTATCTCCACCATTAACACTTTCTTCCCCCCAAAAGTCACCCAGCCAAATGTGGAACAAAACTAGGACTCAAAAATAATCAAGCCCAAATGAAACCACGAAACCTGGTGTGACCTTTCAACTCCCCAAGTCACACCCAACCAACTCTAGGGAAACCCACAATAATAATAACCATGGAGAAAAGATAAAAGTCTCCCCACCACAAGAAATTAGCTAGTACCGACCAACTCTATAAGAAGCCACAAAAATGATCCATGGCGGGTATCAACACCATTTATGAACCGACCATCTTATACCAACCAATAAGTACTAACATGGGAAACCCAACATGGACTAAATTGAGAACTCCCTGAACAAACCAACCCCCACCACAAGGGGGGACTGATGAATGAAACCCCAAAAAAAGAAGCAAACCAAACCATAATTCATCATTTCCACAAGACAAAATTATCTCCAAAATGAGAAAAACATGAATCCAAAACCGACTTACAAGAAGGATAACCTTTTAAGAATTCCAATCCATAAGGCACAATAAAAAAATTCAAGAGAGACCACTAGGATCATCAAAACAAAAGGTTACCAAGGACATAAAACCACATTAAAGGAAAAATTTAATGTTCACCACTCTGACATTAGAGAAAACATGTAGGATTTAAATCCCTCACACTTGAAAATTTCTCAACTTCATGAAAAGATTCATTTTGATACCTATGGCTAGATACCTGATGTATTGAAGCATCTGCTTCCCTAAAGTTGGGAACTGACAACCTTTAACCAAGGATTTCTCTTCTGGAAACACAAATTATAAAACTTTTCCACAACCACACCATCAACAAGACTTCATAGGATTACAAAAACATGTTTTAGAGTTTCCAAAACGACCACACTGGAAGAAAATAAGAAAGTTTTCTAACAAATTAAAGGAAAGAACTGACAAGGAGGCTTTACCAGAATAGGTTCCTTCAGTTCACACTCCTCATAAGATAGGGAACCTCCATGATCACCAAAAGAAAACAGCCCTTAAACCATGGACGAAGACCCCACTCGAAAATAATAGCTTACAACTGATCTCTCAACAATATATCAAGAGAAAATAAAACTAGTTCACTAAAATGGTCAACATACCCCTTCACCATTTTTTAACCTTGTCAAACACCCAAAATCTCTAACACTTTCTTCTTTTTCACTCCCTCAAGAATGAACCATTGGATGAAATTGGTCTTGAATATCACTCGAGACAACCCAAATTACAATGGTAATGGAACAACCACACTCCACTAGTCCAATCTTGATCCTTCAAAAATACACAATACAAATAACACTCTCACAACATCTGGAGATCCCAAAAACATGAAGACACTCTCAACTTACCCAATCTACTCAAAAAACTATAATGGACTTCTATAACTATAGAAAAAAGTCACTGATTGAGGAAATCTTGTCTCCATCACCCCAATAAGAGTCTAGATAGGTTTGATGATTGGAAGAGGCCCCTTAGAAACCTTATGGGTCTTTTTGGCTGGCATACTCTAAAAAACATAATACACATAACTAAATTAACATGAACCAAAACATGATCAATTAACATTTTAAACCAAAAACCAAGCTCATAAACTAATACATCACAAACCAAGTCAAAGAAAAATAAAATATCAATTGAAAAAAACCATAAAAAAATCAAAAAACAAGACAAAAACCTCTTTTAAAAACCACAATTTCCAAATCCACCCATTTTCAAATTCAATTCCCCCCTTCGAAATCAAAATCATTTTCCATTTCCAAAATCATTCCTGCACATCCACTTTAAAAATTCAAAACCCCACCTTACTTTTCCTTTTAAAACCACAAATACCATTAGAAAAGAAGCCCCCTTTTAACAGAAAAAATTTTCTTTTTTAAAAACCACTTTTGAAAAACCAACTCAAATATTTGATTTTAAATACTCAACTGTGACATCCTATGAAATGTCACATATGTGTGCATTCCACTTCCACTTATTTAATCCACACATATATACCAACATGAAATTTAGACACACACACACACATGTGAATGTCCATAAGAAATAACAAGGTTCATACATACTATTTTATCATTGAAACCAAGCATTTACCAAATTACAAATTCACTTTTCCTCCACATTTCCCCAAAAATTTCAAAATTCTGAATCAATTTATCTTTTAAAACCCATTTTTGTCAATTTGAAAACTATTTTTAGAAATAATTTTCCTTTAAAAATTCACTCACACCAACCCAAGTTAAATTGAAGCATCACCAATACCAAAATAATTGAAATAGTGAACTAGTGGTCATGCATACCCTGACCACATGGTTTTACAGAGCATACACTGAGTATGAACCAACCACTGGGAGAATATTGAATTGTACACATGAGCTCCACATGGTCTACTACACCATGTAAGATCACTGTGTAGAACCATCTCACTCCCACCTTCATCCCACAACATACATAATCTCATCATACTAAACAACCACTAATAACATAACCCAAAACTAAAAATAAAGACTCGAAACCCAAATACCCCTGGTGACTCAAGTCTCATCATGAGTGGTGGTGATCAGACACTGACCCATGACCTACCCCATAAGCCCCGACAATCCTATCTCTGATCTACCTAACATCACAAATAACAAAGGGCCTCCTATGATACCATTTTATCATGAACCAACTCAGGTCAACCCTGAACCAATCACCCATGATGGCTTGCAACAAGGCTCAAGAGGTGTTCTCGATACTCCCAGGTTGGTAACTAGTGTTATCCATCAGATAAAACTCATTTGGAAGTGATTTATCCCATAAATGATAGAATAATAAATAAACAAGAACAAAATAAAAGAACAATTGGTAATAGAAAAGATATAAAACTAAATGAATAAATATACCTCCAAGTGACCTCATGGGTATCCACCAATCATAGAACCATGCTTGCTACAAGTGTGATCCAAAACTGGAGGAACATGAAACTGAAAAATGATGATGTAGGAATGAGTACAGATATGATCAGTAGGGATGACAAAGAAGAACCACATCATAAATCTTACCTTTAAAAATAAAATAATGTCATGCTAGTTTGAAATACATATATTTAAAATAAGGTTTTCATTTCTTTTTAAAACAAGTAACAAGATAATAATTTCAAAAGAACCATTTTCCTATCCATTTTCCAAAACATTTTTTGAAGAATGAATGTTTTCCATGAAATCATTTTATAAAGAACATGTGGTGAAGGAAATAAATCACTAAAAAACAAGAAGTGGAAAAAAGAGTATAAGTAAGAAGTGTCATTATAAGAACTACCAGTGGATAAATAATAGTTGAAATGAATTTAATTAAAAACATAAAAAAATTAGGGTAAGTAGAATACATGTGAATCATATATCATGGGATATACCTAGACTCCGAGTGAAGAGACTCTAGACATACTAGGTTCAAATCCATCTATTGGAATATGATGCAACTTCATAGTCAATAACCAACCTGAATACTCTACAGAAGCCTCACCAGTGGCATAGCCCATAATTCCTATCTCTACTAAGGGGATATAGTCTTTCTAATTGAGATATAGATATAAAATGTCTCTTAACTCTCACTATGATGTCTAAGACCCCATGGTCATAATAAAAATGGGAGGTGAGGAATCCATGAAAATATGAAACCTACATAGAGGAATTCATTATTCATGCTAAGCCCACATCTTGACACCATCCATGTGAAGTGCCCCTAAAATGGAGAGTATTTGTGGAGGTGCCTACTATTTCATGAAAACAACAAAAGGTACCAACTGATCCTACACATCACGAGAGTTCAATACCATTTTCCAAGAAATACATAAAGAATCCAAATGGAACATACCACTTTTAATGAAACATCATTTATAAAACCAACAAAACTTTGAAAATACATTTCTTTTTCCAATACAAGGTGAAACTATATGCTAACATGAAAAACTCACATTGCAAGTTTAGGTAAATTATGTGAAATGAATGAATTTACCATTTATAAGTTCCATAGCCAGTTTTCATAGAATATAATTTCTATATAACAATGAAAACATATTTTTAAAAAAATTAAGAAATTATGGAATTCAAATTAAAGGGTTAGGCATAGGGAACCTATGTCAAGGAGAAGAGGACCAAGCCAAAACACCTCAGCACTCGACACTTCTATCGACAACCACTCGAAACTTCCTTTTTCTAATTTCATTCATATTCACGTTCACATATATATAAGGACACATAGAACCTATGTAAATATTCTCATGGACATTCATATGTACAAGGGGGTCCTTTCATATATTCTTACACAAGCATATAACCCTTTACACTTACACATGTATGCATTTTTCACACACATATATATAAGAAAACCTAGCCCTAATATGTATATTCATACTACCATGAGTGGATATATATAAAGGGGAAAATTATACACACACACACACAATATATATATATATATATATATATATATATATATATATATATTTCTACCTATGCATACACATGTAAGTCACCTTCGACTCTGATGACTCGAATCCACCTTACCAAGGTCAAAAATGCAATACAAAAATATAGGGAACCAAAAATCAAAAAAACCCTAATTAAAATTGGGCTAAAGAATAAAAATAAAATAAACATTACCTGATTCTGATGTCAAACTCACTACCTTTGATGGAGGTGAATAGAACCAGCCTGAATTGGACTAAAGAACCCTAGACGTCCTGAAAAAACATGAGAAACACCCAAAAATTGGGTTAGGGTATACCCTAGGAACACGAATCACATGGAAGAGAAATAAAACCAAGAAATATATTAAGAATAAGGAAGAGTAGGGGATAAATAACTCATCATAGTTGAATGCATAAGAAATCGACTAAAAAATCAGTCATTGGAAGGGGAGAGGAGGAGGCAGTGGAAACTGGTTAGGGAGAGGTCCGAGGGGGGGGGGTTGCATCACATGAGTGGAGTTTCAAGAGAAATAAGGGGAAATAAAAATAGTAAATAAAGAGAAAAAAATAAAAAAAATAAAATAAAAACATTTTAAAAAAAATAGGTCAACTGCACAATTTTACAAACTGTGCAGCAACCTTGTTCTAGACACTACCTAGGACAGGAATCCCCATATGGTTACCCCTAGGTAATCACACGATTGATAAAACCATGATCAAACTATGACACTCGATACTGTCAACTCAAAAATCCAAATCGTAAGCTTGCTGCATGGTTTAATAAACCTTGTGCAAGTCATTCACCACACCACAAACCCACCTGGAATCTACATGGACACCACATGGTTACTTATAACCATACGAGATGATCTTGAAAAAACTAAAAATCCTCCAAAAAATTATATCTTGACCCTCTAAATACCTAAACTTGAAACCACTCAAGAATCAAATAAGATAAGATCAAAAATAAATAAAATAAAAGAGAGGTGTTAGGACAGGGTGTGATAGTAGAGAGTTTCTATGATTAAGACATCTCATACTTACATACAATATAACCTAACACAAGATTATACATTATTGGATGTTTAATTTGTGTCATTTATTATTTTTGAGGTAATCAATACCTTTTATGATGTGCCTATATCCCTTGTGTAGGAGAGGATACATACAAATTCTAGTTAAAATATTTCATATGAAAAAGAAAAAATGGAAAAATAAAAGGAATTTTTTAAAGTGTACAGTGATTAGGATGACTCATATAGGGTGTTTTTTATTCCTATCAATACCATGGAAAAGGTTTTCTCCAAAAAAAATATATCAAACAATTTATGTTAGAAAGTAGTATTTGATCACCCTAGTGTATTGCATAGTACACTTCAAGAATATCCTCAACCATGCGGGTTTGACCTAGTTATGTTAAACTCAATATATAGAGTTCTTTTATGAAAAGTATATTCAAAGAATGAATCCCATTAAATTTCATTTTTCCCAAATAAAAATGTTATTTATTCATTGAATATGAATCTTAATTATCCCCACGTGGGTTTAATTCAATAATATGTAATATTAAAATAGTTTTTACAACACAACTTGTTAAAAAACATTTAATACAATAGTACATGATCACATAAAAAAATAAAAATGTTCTAAAAAACTTCCCATAACACATGTGAGACATAATTTTCATATTTCAAATAATTTTTATTTAAACATTTAAATGTCTATAAGTCATAAAGTATTACTCTTAGAAGGCTTACACTTTGCAAAGGATTATTCTCCAGCTTAAAATCTTGCAGTCATACCATATTCTGCTGAAGTTTTTTACACTGAGTGATCTAAAGGTTTATGCTCATGCCTTTGTCATTTTTATGCCTCAGTGGAGTCTTATGCTCATGAATGAAGACTTAAAATCAAGTCATATGATCATGCCTTTTTTATTTTTTCATCTTGACTCCAACACACATACTTAATAATGTGCATATTAATTAACATATGATCATATTTAATGAAATCTAAATACAACATAAAAAATTTATAAATATATTTTCATAGATTCAAAATAATTATTGAGAATTTAAGGAATAATTAAATCGAGATAAACATATGAAACAAAAATGAAATAATTCTTAATATAAAATAATAAGTAAAATAGAGCATGTTTGGAGTTAAAATGTCAATGTCATTAAGTGACCGCAGGTTTCTTCCTTCCCTCCTCCCTTATGTCGCAAGGCATGGAAGATTCCAAAGTTTCCACCCTACCGGTTTTGCAAGGAGGGGAAGTGTGCACAATCGGTCATGGAAGCAAAGAAGAAGTGCATCAACTGGCTATTACTTATACTGTGGTTGATGTTGGGGTTTTGTGCACTGGAGTAGCTCAAGTACTTATGAAAACACACTAGAAAACCACCGTACTGATGCCAATAACTAGGTCCTATATCTGACTTATCTCAGTTTCTTCCACCAACTCAACCCTAACGGACCCTTATGATTTATGTTAAGAATATGATAACTTACTTCCATATCTTAGGGTTCAAAAAATCAATAACAAATTTAATGGCCAATTTAGGGTTCATACGTTGATATATAGTTTAATAGTTTTTAGTAATTTCATTCTTTATTTTCTCAAAAATATTAGCACTATTTTCATATTACCCATCAGAATAAAAATTCATAGATATTAATATAAATATTTTTCTTTAAAAAATTTTCTTTAAAAAGGCTATAGTGACCATTAAAAGAGATTTATACAGCCAAACCCACCACCCTTTAGTGAGCATTTTTTAGGGTTTTAAAAGATAAATATTGTTTTAAAAGTTAATTTACAATCACATTTACCACTACACTATATATTTATAAAAAATAGTAAAAAATATAAAGAAACACCACCCATTTTTTTCAATTTTAAGTAGTGGACTTTTAGTGCTTATATAAGTCAATTTTTATCGATGGTTGTTTTAGTGATGATAAAAGTTTCATTGTTTTATTTAGATATGATAGATGTAGTATTTATAAGCACTAGGAATAGTGATCATTAAATATTTATCTATTAATTGAAGATAAAATGTTTATAGATTTTGATTTCAAATATTTGTAACTTTAATGTTTAAAATAACGAATTAATTGAAAATTTTAAAGGTTAAAAATTTTCATTTAATAATTTTTATATATTACTAAAATTATTTCATATACATGCCATACTTATATCTATAAATTGTAATTAATTTTAGTTTATTTTATATATAAATTGTAATAAAATTTATATTATATGAATTGTATATAGTTAGATATACACAGGTACATTTTGGATTCACCTATTATATTTTAAAACCTGATGTAAATGGATTAATGGTCAATATGAGGGTGAATTAACCTTTTAAAATATTTTTAACCCCTTATCAAAGTTAAGTTAATTTAGCCAAAACATAAAGAGAAATGAACATAATGATTTTTATAGTAGTTAAGATCTAAATGATCATATTATCCTCTACACCTCTCAAACACATAGAGAGATGATACCCACTTTAATAGACTCACTGACTTCTAAAAGGAGTCACAAACCTTTACAACTATCATTTTAAATCCCATAGACACAACCCAAGACATGTTTTTTTAACACCTAGTGGATTAAACCAATCACTCTACCTATTTCACACATGGAGTTAAATCCCATAAGAAACCTTTTTAAGTGAAGGTAGAATGTAACACTTCTTTTTTACCCAGACAAGACACAATTTATCCCCTTGCCTTTTACTGGTTATGAATTAAATTTTACCTTTTATATGGGGTAGTATAACCCAAATACAACCTTTTATGGGTTTTATAACCTAACATTATTATGTAAAAATAATAATAGAAGTAAGTAAGAATAAAAAAACATATTAATAAGAAAGACTTGAATTTTTGTGGTAGAAAGGTTCTCTCCAGCCATAACAGATCAAACGATTGATTTTTAGTGGAAATAAGTATTTTATTACCAAGGTTTATATTAGTATATAGTTCAAGAATATCCTCAAACTCATTAGATCAATATTTTTATGTGAATCTCATTATATAGAGTCATTTTATTTATAAAAAATTCAAAGTATAATGGTCATCTCATTTCATCCTACCCAAAGAAACATGTGATTTATTCATTGAATGCACATGAAAATTATTCCAAACAAGGTTTACTTTGATAATCTAAAATATAAAACAATATTTATAAAATATATTATAACATTTAATATAATGTTAAATAAACTCATAAAAACCAATAAAAATGTTCATGGAAACATCAAAAAACATTTGCGAGACAGAATTTTCATATTTCAAATAATTCAATTTAAAAAATTTAAAGTTCATTATGTCTTGAAGTCTTAAAAAAAGTCATATTCTTAGAAGTATTATATTGTAGAAATTTTCAAATTAAAATTGTTTTAAAAATTTTCATGAAAAATTATTTTAGCTTATTGTTATTATGAAAAAATTTATTTTCTTTGGTTCACTCTTCTATTTTACTGGAATCTTTCTAGGATTGATGGTTGGGCCTCAATGTATGCTTAGTGTTTAAATTGGGTGAATGGAATGGTTTAATAGTTTCATCCCCTATGTTGATTACTTCCCATTTGACAGCTATGTGACATGACTTCTATGCTTTTAGGGTGTTCTTATTTGCTCTCACATAACGTGGGGATCCATGTTGTTGCCTCCCATCCGCTCTACACCTATCGAGTGACACAAGATTCTCATTATCTATTGTGCCATTTTTATATTCATGATATTTCCTTGGTCCCTCATTCTTCCATGTGTCCATCTTGGAATTTCATGCTTGACAACAACCTCTTCTTTATTTAATGCTTCTACCTACATCTCTTCATTTTGCTAATCCCTCAACACATTCTGGTTGATAGGTCATGTGGTTCCTTCAGATTCCATTAAAAGATAATATATTTTGATTGAATAGGTTCTTTGGTGTTACTCTACCATTCCTACACATCCCCATGTTCGATTCATTGTCTCCGATAGATAGCTTGGTACCTGTAAGCTCTGTATGTACCACATCCTCTTCAAGAATGTAAAACCCTAGCAGTGTTGTTTCTCCTTCAATAGATTTGTGAGATTTACTTGGTTCTAGCCTCATGATCTTGTTTATTTTATTCTTTGATTCTAAATTGTATTTATTTAATTCTTTGTTTGGGTTGGTGAGCATGATTCCATATAGTCTAGAAATTAATACTACCATCCTCAGCTTGAGTTTAGTTCAAGTACCTGGAGTGAAAAGGGTTTCATTCTCGAATAGTTTTCTTGGTCTGCATGTGTTTCTATTTGTTTAATTATTATTTTTTGTATGATTGTTCATTTTTTTTCATAATAATAAACTATTATGGTGGTGTTCTTATCATGGAGTAGGACCAAACTGGTCTGAACCATGTAAATATCCCGTGTTATTTACTTTTTCACATTTTATTTGTTTTTCTTGTTTGTTATTTCCCTATCTTTCTCCCATTTCTTGTTTTATTTAAATTTTGAAATTTTATTAATTTAAATTTATTACCTTCTTGTCCTATTTTATAGTTATAATCCATTCATCGGATCTGTTTAGAACCTCACAATATGTGTCATTGCCTATTATCAATCTAAGTGTATCATCTACTAAGTTCAGAGTCAAAAGGTTTGATGGTGAGAATGATGTAAATCTTTAAAGATTTAATAAACTCACAATTCTAGTCCACAACAGACTTGAATATTATTTTCATGGTCCTAAAATACCTATTGTTACCATTTATATCGATAGTCAATCCACCATAATGTTTGTAGATATTAACCCTAGTATTTAAAAGAAATCCCACAATATGTCACTCTTTACCTTAAGAGAAAAAGTTCTTCATGTAGTTTACCATGAAAATATTTCTTAGGAAATATGGTTGAAACTCTAAAATCTATATATGAAAAAATATTTTCTTGGTTATATTTACAAGAATGTGATGTGTTATAATTTTAAGATGAATCTTGTTTCATCTTTTTGAGTTCATATTGACGAGTTTTACAAAGTTCTTTTGGATTTTTCTAATATTGATGTCAAAGTTAATGATAAAGATCAAGATATTATTCTTTTAAACTCTCTTTATGATTCTTTCATTTTTTAAATGATTCAATGATGTATGGTTGCAATTCCATAAAGTTATAATAGGTTAAGGCTATTGTTTTGTCTCATGATCTTGAAACACATTGTTTGAAGGAGGAGGGTAAATGGGATTAAAACCAGAATAAAAATATTAAGCATTAGGGGTCAGAATTGAAATAATAAAATATGGAAGGATAAGAACCAATTTAATAATTTCTTGTGTTTTGTGTGTGGTAAAACTGACCATATTAAATGGTACTATCCAGGTTTGAAAAATGAGGATAGCGTAGCCAATAAAAATATGGTATGATCTAGTTTTGACACTTCATATGTTTTGTAGTTTAGTTTAGTATCAATTTAGTGATAAATAAGTTTAGATTCTAGGTAGTATCCATTCTATCTTCATATGACTAGCTCTACTACATTTTTAGGGGCCACTGGTGGGAAGGTGCATTTTCTTTGGGATGGTCTAAGACGTTTTAGATTAAGTGGATATCTTTCTCTTGTCATCTTCCCAGTTTTTGGTTGTTGTGTGTTTCTATTTACTTTTACTTCCTAAATTATTTTGGGATTTTTTAAGTTTTCATGTTTAATAGATTTTACCCCTAAGGAAGTTTGTGTTCTTACAGGTATCTGCATTCTTGAGAGTTTTTCTTGCTTTGATGAAAAAATATGTAATTCCAAAAAGTTCTATTTTTTAATATTATTTCTTGGTTTTAATTTATGATAATGTTGTTATTTTAGTAATATGATAGCAGTGGAAGTATAGGTATGGGAAGGTCGTGTTTCACCATGGAATATTCTAAGAGTTCCTGTGATGGAAATATATTGTATTATTTGTATAATTTTATGTTAAGAAAAATTTGTTCGATCCTACTAGTAGTCTAGATAGGCCTTGAAAAAATAGCATCAATTAATTTTGAATAGTTTTATTTGAAAAGGTGGATATTTTCTAAAAAAAATTAAAATTAAAATTTTGTTTAAGTTTTTCATGAAAATTTATATTAGTTTATTATTATTATAAAACATATATATTTTTTGGTTCAGGTTTCTATTTTATGGGCATCCATATGGGATTACTGAATGGACCTCCATTTATTCTTGTTTTTGGTCTTGGGGGTGGGTTGGTTTACTGGTTTGATCCCCTATTTTTATTATTTTCCAAAATATGGATCTATGGAATAGATTCTGTTTTCTCAGGGTGTGCTTATTTTCACTCACATAATGTGGGGATCTACGTCATTTCTACCCATAAAATTTTCACCCGCCACATGGACCAAGATTTGCATGATCTATTATACTATTTTGATATTTGTGATACTTCCTCATGCCCACAAATTTATATACATCCTCCTTTAATTTCTATGCCTGAAAACCGTCTCCTTGGTGCCTGGTGTTCCATTAATTCTTCTTCCAACATCTCTTCATTTTACTGAGTTCTCAATGTCTTCTGATTGAGATTACCTATGGTTCCTTTGGATTACATTCAAAGAGAATATATTTTCATAGAATAGGTGATTTATTGATCCTTTTTAGTGCATACACACCCCCTACTTCGGTTATCGTCACCAGTATAGAGATCAGTACTTGGGAGCTCTGTCTAGATCACATTCTCTTCCAGACTGTACAACCTTGACAGTGTTGTTTCTCCTTAAAACATATAATATATTTCCATGGTTTTAGCATCATAATATTGTTTCATTTATGTTTTGTCTCTGTGTTTTATTTCTTTCTATCCTTACAATTTGTGTGTGGGGTTGGTGCATGTGTGTGTGTCTGTCTAGTCTGAATATTACCATCCCCGAATCAAGTTTAGTGTGAATCCCTAAAGTGAAAAGTGTTAAATTCATGGATAGGTTTCATGGTCCATGTATATTTATATCTATTTTCTTAATATATCTTGTATTATTTATCATTTTCTTACATAATAAATTTTTTTTGTTGCGGTGTTCTTTCAATGGAGTAGGACCAAACTCATCTGAACCACATAAATCTCCCATGTTATTTACCTTTTCTCATTTTATTTACTATTTTTTGTTATTTATTCATCTTTCTTTTGTTCCTAATTTTCTTGGAACATATCTATTTCCATTATTTAAATAGATTCCATTATTTTACTTTATAACAGTTGGAATCCATTCATTAGATCCATTCTGACCCTCACAGCTTACGGTTCACAAAGGCTTACACTCCAGCTTAAAGTCATATCCTCAAGGCACATTCCACTTAGAAGTCTTACACTCAATACTACAAAGTCTTACACTAATGAATTTTCATTTTTATGCCTCATTGAAGTGTTATTCTAATGAATGAATACTTACACTAAATCCTTTTTTATTTTTCCTGCTTGAATCCAAAAGGAGGACTTAACAATGTGTATATTTATAAACAAATGATCACATTTTATCTAGTTTAAATATAGAATAAAATATCGACAAATAAATTTACATAGGTTTAAAATAAGAATTAAATATTTAAGGAATTATTAAATCAATAGAAACATATGAAACTAACATGCAATAATTTATAATATAAAAAATAAGTAAAAAAAACACGTTTGAAGATATAAATATGAAATTAATTAAGTGATAGTAGGTCATAAGTTAGGTTCAAAACTTTTCCAAATTTGGTTTCACAATCAATTCATTTTTATTCTTATGAAAAATTCATTTTCCTTATTGTAGTTAGTTCATTTTTCTTTTTTATGGTCAATTTATTTTTCTTCTTGCGGTTAGTACATTTTTATTCTTACAGCCAGTTGATTTTTATTCTTTAAATCAATTCATTTTTCTTCTTAAGACTATTTGATTTTGTTATACCTCTCTATGTTAGGTGGTTTTAATGATCACAAACACCCAATTACGTTTCTAACCATTATATTTCATTAATTCCAGTGTTTCTATTATATAAAGGATTCCAATAATTTATTGGACTGAATGGGGGGATCAAGAGGCACGTGAAGGCCTTATTTGAAGTCCTAATAAGGATAGAACCAATATCTAGCCAGTAGGATGAAACCAGTGAGAGGGTAGGTTTTGGACATAATAACAGTTCTATCTAGATGCCACTGGCTATTCATTGAAACCCACTGGCTACCCAATGGATATTTTCTAGAAAAAAATATATTTGTTGGTGGTGGTCCCCATAACATTAATTCTCATCCTAATGAATAAATTCTCCCCCAAAACCTTCATAATGATCCTAAATCTATTATAATCTATAAATATACCCCCAAGTGTTCTTGAAAGGTTAATGATAACTTTAATATCATTTTAGATATCTAGTGTTCCACTTTGCTTCATTCTCAAGCTCTCTTGTACGCTTTCCTCTCTTCCTCCCACTCTTTCCTATTGTATTCTTTCTAGAGGGTTGAGAGTGTGATTCATAGGAATTAAATATATAAAGTGTATTAATTTTTCTTCTCTTGTGTGATCACTATTATTGAGTGTGAGGGGATTTAGTGATCACAACATTAACTAAATGAGATTTGGCGTTCACTTCCATTGAGTGATAAGGGGTTGGTGCACAATACCTTTAAAAGTATGGGATATTGGGTTTATAGACAAAACCACTAAAATTCTATTGGATTTATTTATATAACCACTAAAAATAATGGGATATTGGGTTTCTTGTTAGAACCACTAGAAACAAAATGTCTTACATTTATAAATAGGTTTCTCGCTACAACCGCTAAAAAGCTATGGAGATTGAGATTCTTTCTAAAACCATTTAAAAGAAAGGTTTTAAACCAAAAACTCTCAATGATATTGATAGGGGATACATAGGGACCCCTTTGTGTATCATTACCAAACTCCTTTATCAAAATCTTAGAAATTTCCTTTTTAATTTATATTTCCTCCATGTTATAACTCTTTTTTATTTTAGTTTATCATTTTAATTATTTAAATAAAATCTATCTTTGTTTTAATTTAATTTTTTAAAAGGTAAATTTAACCCCCCACTCGTTTAATATTTACTCATACCTAAAACATGTATTAGAGACAACCGGGATTTTATAAACTTAACTCGTTTCAAGGATCACTCATTTAAAGATCAACTCTACCTTAAATATCCAAGGTGCTTAGGAAGGACACTCAATGGGTAAAGGTACATTCTTTGATGAATTAGACTACACTTATCATAAAACTAGAATGTCTATATTTATTAAAATTATTAGTAATCCAGTTTAAAAAATAGTTATGTATGGTTATACCTCTGCTCAAGAAAAAGAAGAAAAATAGACTCCTGAGGATATAATGACTTTTAAGTTTAATGGAAAATCCATGAATTCTCTAAATTGTAGGTCATATAGGAATGAATTTAATATATTTTCCATGTGTAATAATTCTCATGAAATTTATAAATCTCTAGAAGTCATGCATGAATGAAATATTCAAATGGAATGTCCCATTTATCAAGAGAAGGCTTTAAAAGTGTCAAGATGGAGTGCAAGTGATGATTCCCTCTCATCAACCTCCTCAAGTGATGGAAGCCCAAAATACCTCATAGACCATGATGAGTTAAACTCTACCACTTCCTATTGTTCTTATTTGAATTACTCTTATTCTTCTATCCATTTAAATTATGGGGATCTCAAGTATTCTAGAGATTAATTACAATTTTTTTAAGAACTTATCATAAAATTAAAAAATCTTAAAAATAAATACAATCGTGTTGTTTTTGAAAAATATAAACTTACCAAAAAAATGAGAAACTAAAGGAGGAAAATGAAATGTCCAAGTAATTTCTTTAAAAAAATTATTAAAACCAAGAAAAAATATTCAACTTATTATTAGAGGAAAATGAAATCTTGAAAAACTAATTAAATAAAGTTAAAATTTAAAAAGGTTTGTTTAAAAGACTAACCCAATGTTTAATAACTATAAAATACAATTAAAGAGCTTAATTAATCTCTTTACATGTTTACCCAAGGTGAGAAGAATTAAAAATTAAAATTTGGATTCTCAAAGTCATAGGAAATTTACTTAATAGATTAGTTACTCTAATAAAGAAAGATCCATAAGGAATATCAAAAAGTATAATTTTGTAAGAGGTAACTAATAATATAAATTTTGTGATTATTTTCAAAAATTTGGCTAATTGATTGATCAGTGTGATCATAAAAATTCTTGTTATGGTAGGCTCAAAACTATTCACCTCTCTTAAAATATCATGTCCATATAATCACTAATTTCGTAAGGAAATTTATATATTAAGAAAAATGGGTTACAAAGTCTTTATTAGATAACATTTATAGACCCAAATTTTGTGTACCAAAATCTCTAGTTTCTTAATTATTTTATAGGAAAATTGTCTAATGAGTAATTCTTGATGTACTATGTTGTACATGGATGGCGGGTGCTTGAGGAACTAATAAGGTAAAATTTAAAATGAATTTAATTATTCAAATTACTTCTAAATTCAATTGTTATTAATTGTTTAAAACTTTTATATTTCAAACTATTCAAACTACTTAATGAAGAACATTTTAATATTATTATAGGGGAGTTAGGTATAACTATTTTGTAACATTTACATTGAAAAGAATACAGTTTATCAATTCCTTAACTTTGAAAATTCTATTTAAATTTATTGAATTATGATAATTCTTTTTTTGAATATTTTTTTTCTTTATTTTGAAAAGTACATTAAAGTTTCAAAAATGATCTCTTGATGTTTTATGCCTTTTATATTTCAAAGGATATCAAAACTCAAATTGATTTTTTTTTTCTCAAATTCGATTTAATCCTAATCTTGTGAGATTATATGATGTTTAATTTGATTGATATTTTAATTTCAAATTATAATGGTTGATATATATATATATATATATATAGTACTAAAACCCTAACTCATGCCATGTACAATCTATATTATTCTTGGTAGAGGTTCCCCCCCCATCTAAGTAAGTACTAAGACTTTGGGTCTTGGATGCATCTTGTAGAGCCAAACTTGGTAAAAAATCCATCCCATACTACCCCTATAAAGAGAATAAATCATTGGGAGTGAAATTACAATGCTAAAACACAACCAATTTGAGTTGAATCCTTGACCTTGACCCTTCCAATCGGGCCAACTCATTATCTAAGAAAGGTTGCAGTTTGATTTTTTTGTTTTTTGTGGTAGTATTTCTAACTATTTTGTGTTTTCATTTCTTAAGAAATTTAAGATGTTTGGTTTGTATGTTTTTTTTGGTAGTGCTTCTAACTGTTAAAAATTTTCATTTTTTTAAATTTAAGACATGTATGTCTCTATATATAGATATTATATCAGATATTACTATATTATATATTCTATATATTTTTTTAAAATTATATTTTATATTCTATATGATTTTATATTTTATAGTCATATCAAATGTTGTGTGATATATTGTCTAATTTTATTAATTATTTATTGAATGTTTTTTAATCTAAAAAAATGTCAATATATTAAATATTGTTTTCATTCTATAAAATTATAATTCTATAATTTTTTTTAATATTTTAAATATGTATATATACATTATGTTTCTTTGATAATATATTATATATGGTATCAACTAATTTAGAGGTGAAAATCAAGACACGAACCCTTGAAACAACTAATAAATGGGTCGATTAAGGGGTGAGAGTGACTTACATGACAACATAATAAATGGAATGATTTTTTTTTAATTTTTTAAAAATATATGTAATTTAATTAAATATTATTTTTTTACATAAATTAACAAACACACACACACATATATATCAATATCTTATGTGATTAATGATTATTTTCATTCTAAGAAACATTTTATGTAACAAAAATCGATAATATTTGTTAAATTATGTGTATATATTGAATAATTAATTAGACATATATGTAAGAAGTAAACTAATTATCGATAAGATAACCCATTTAGTAAATAATATGGGTTATGGGTGACCAATTTGACCATGTGTATTTTCTATATAAAAATTTTAAAAAAATTATTTCATTATAAATTTAATTTTTTTGTAAAATAAAATAAATTTTATTTTGTATTTACATAAAATTTTTTTAATAGTTTTTTTTATTCAGATGTTTTTATTTGTTAATTTATCAATATAAATGTTATTTTTGTTAAAAAATAAGTCCAGGTAAGAGTGTGAAAATCACTCTTTCGTTCACTCTGGCAGTACCATGTTGGGATATGATGAGAAACCTACAGTCTATACTATTGTAACAGACTATAAGGATCTATGGGGAGTTGCGGTGTCTACATTACAAGTAGCAGTATGGGGTGGAGTACAAGATAAAGGTGTCATTCACAGAGGTGGGGTTATTCATCCTAATTTTCCTAGGGTATATGCACAATGAGTCCCCAGTGGCATGGATGATAAACATTTATTATCATTTTTATCCATTCTATAATAATTCAATTTTTGACATGTCATGTATTTTCTTAAAATTTATGTAAACTAAACCATTATTCCATAAATAAAAAGACCCATACAAGTAAATAAAAACATATATGTATTTAATTTGAAAAATACATTATACAAGTTATCCTTTACTAAAAAATTACACCTTTGGAAAGAAAAAAGTTATCTTCTTAAAATACAATCTTAAATCAATGCTTGTTTAACAAACTCCCAATACTACGTTCCCACGAACTTTGGGCACATACAAGATATCATTTAAGGTTAGGATCTCCCCAGTGGTAGACTCAAGATCAAACAATCACTTCCCTTGTATGTTTATGATTGAGAATTCATCATGTAGAGTGATGTACAATTTTTGATTGATTCTATTCTCTTGAAGAGAGATTTTTTTGTGTTCGATATGTTATATCGCACCAGAATCGATTCACCAAGAAGAGTTATCCACAAGATCATTCACTTTGAAGATAATGGCCTCAAAGTACTCTTTTGAAGAATTTTTTCTATATTTATTCCTATATAGGTGAAAATATAGTTTGAAGTGTCCTGTCTTGTTACAAAAGTAGCATACCACTTTCTTCTTCTTGAATTACACCTTTCCCTTTGAATGATAATTTGGACATTTTTTCCACTTTGAGGACCCCAATTTACCTACTCCCTTCACTATAAGGACCTTTGATTTATAATCATTGGGTTTATTTTTCTCCTCATAATTTTTATTTTCCATCACAATTTGTAGGAATTATAGTAACTCATTAAGGGAAATATATTCCTTCTTGTGATTTAGATAGTGTTTAATATTCTTCCATGAAGGGGGAGCTTATCGTTGATGGATGTAATAATGATGTCATCATCCATGTTCATCTTGTTTTTCTTCAAGATTTGTATGATGGGTTCTATTTAATTGAATTTCTTTGTAATAGATTTAACATCAACCATTTTGTATAAAACAAGTCAGAATGTGTTGATATGTGTTGGATAAGTCATCAACTAATGTGTTGAGTAGGTGTCATTGACCCATGATATCATCATTTTCCCATTTTTTCCTTGCGAGGGAAATTTGAAGTGTCTCATCTTTAGATGTGGGACGATTTAGAGTTTAGAGCATTTACACTCCTTTGAGCATTGAAAGTAATAAGTGAATCCACTTTTTCCATGAATTGAAATTATCACCATCAATTTGCTCTACCTTCATCACATTATTGAGCATCACCATATCCATGTAAATAGAATATACTCTTATTACTATTGGGGGAATTGTTGGATAATCGATATGTATATTCTTGGATGATAGTAGAAGGAGCTCATCAAGGAATGTTACATTTTCACTCTCCTTTAGAGTAGATTCACCCCCACCAAATTGGTATTTCAATGGGTTTCTGGTGAATCCACTTTAGGATACAATGGTGGATCGCTACTCTACAATAATAATAAGAGGAAAATAGCCCTAGAAGAATGTTTTAAAATAAGAGAGTAATAAAAGGATATTATTATTATGCACCAATAAAATTCTTTTGATGCTTGTTGAATGCTTTTAGATGAATCTCAATTTATAGGAACAATTGGAGTGCTTGGGAATGGTTGGAAATAATTTTATCATCTAAAGGAGACTCCATTTACTAGGCATGAAAAAAATCATTTAGATAATGAATCATACCCCTTGGAATTGGTTAGATACATTTCCTAGAATGACTTGTCTTTTCCAGATATTATTAAGTCCATTGGATCACACCCAATTGAATATGTAGACCAGATCGCACCTGGTAGTGAATGAATGTGTCCTCTAGTGAACATACATGTTCGTTCCAACCCATTTTCAATGTGAGATTCCATAAAATCCTTCCTTTCTTTAAAAACATACAAATAAAACAATATATATATTTTTAAAACATTTAAAATTCCAACTGGTTTCAAATATATTTCTATGTTTTTGTGATAATGTTCCAAAATGTTCTGTGTTTGATTTTTTTTAAAAAAAATTTAAGGCATGAAATTACCTCTCTCTCTATATATTTCATATATTTATATATTATGTATTCTATGTGTTTTCATATTTTTTACTCATATCAATGGTTGTGTGATATCTTGTCTAAATTTTTAAATTTTATATTTAATGTTTTATAATCTAAAAATATTTGTATATATATCCAGAATAATCCTTTTATTATTTAAAATTATAATTTTGGAATATTAAATTAATGATTTAAATATGTATATAAACATTATGTTGCTTTGTTAATATATTTTATATGCGCTCAACTCATGTAGAGGTGAAAATCATGACCTGAACCTATGACATGATTAATAAATGTGTCAGGTTAGGTTTTAGAGTGATTGACATGACAACATTATAAATGGCATGATTATTTTAATTTTTTGTTTATATGAAAATATAATTTAATAAAATATTCATTTTTTACATAAATTAATAATCATTAATATATATATAGAAGTTCCAAAGGATTGAATAACAACTAAGAAGGGGGGGGGGGGGTGAATCAGTTGTTCACCTTTTATGAGTTTCAAAACTTTTAGAAACTTAACCTCTACAACCTATGAAGATTTATTTCCTTATAAAATTTTAGTAAATACTCATGCATTAAAAATTAGGAAATAAAGTAAATCAAAGAATATTTACAAGGTTTGACCTCAGTGTGATAACTCACATCCTTTCCATATCCACTCCCATGGGTCTATGGAAATTCACTATTATTAAGAAGTTAATACAACTTGTGCCAACTCCCATTAGACAACTTTTATCCCCCGATAGGAAAGATTATATCAACTACCATAAGTTTACAAAGTTACTTAGAAAATAAAGTAAGAATAGAAGATAGAAAGGTGCAATGCTAAAATGACACAACAAGTGCCCCCAAAGAAAAACCAAACAAACATCAATAAATATATTTAAATAATAAATATAGTTTTTAAATTTTAATTATATTTATTTATATATTGATATAAATATATATAATTATTACCAAAATGACTTATTCATGAGTTTGGAGACCAAACCCATGACTCAAAAGTTTATTAACAATAAATACATACAAGAAAATAAAGAGACGAGTCAAACACGCATAAAATGCCCACATCCGAATGAAAGAAGCCTAATAGAAATTTAAACCATTCAACTCATTCTAGATCCCAAATTCTTTAGGCGTCTTCTTCTATGCTTGGGAAGTTGACCACATTTCCATGTCTTGGCACTTTAGAGGGATTAAAATTCTTCTTCTGATGATGATTCAGATGATGCCATTAGAGTGAAGAAGGTCGTGAATTTCCAAGATAAGTTCTTAAAATCCATTTTTAGATGGGAAAAGAGTCCATATTCAAAGTTTATGGATAAAAACTTCAGCACTGATACATGGTCATTGAACCAAAAAATGTTTGGCTCCATCATAGAAAAGGTATCATTGAGTTCTAAAAAATACCATCATGTTGCCTCCTTATCGATTCCAGTAATAGTCTTTCACCTTCATAATCATTCAGAGGTATAATACTGGACTTGTTTTCCCATGCAGTAGCACATTCCTCGGGTGAGCCCTGGAAAAAGAAATATATTCATTTTTCATAAAATATGTAAAATGAGGTGGGTAAGACCACTTTACACCCTCAAGACTATCATCAGTCCTGCTTTGGTTAGTCTACATTTGAATTATAGATCTTGAAACCTGCGCAGATTGTAAATGTGACTCATGTATTTTAGATTTCTAAGGGAAAACCAGTTGGAATCCATCTTCATCCTCTACCGTTTTCTTGTATTTCGGTAGAAACCACTACATCACTACCTATGCATGATCACCAAAATCATCAGATACTTGAGCATTATCCAAAACACACACATCCATTGTACATCCCTCCATAGCTTCAGGAGTTTGGACACAGATAGCATCCTCTGGGTAAGATCGAACATCCCCTTTCAGGGCTTCCAGTGGTGATGTACATGGGACCGTAGATACTAGTTGAAAACCCTTACTAACAGATTGCAAAGTTTTTCCAACCACCTGGGGAGAATTAGCCTCATAAATATTGTAAGCTGGAGATTTCCAGTTTAGATTTGCATTCCTTAATTCCTTTATAGAGGTCAACTCCACATTGTTTCCTTTCAAAGACTTAGATAGAAACAGTAAGTCTTCACGAGTTTATATAGAATTATAAAAATATATATAATTATATAAATATATTTATAATTGTATAGAAATATTTTTAAATATATTTATTTATAATTATAACTAAAATAAATAAATATATATTTAAATAATTATAAAATTATAATAAATATATTTAGTTAAAAAATATATTTATTATATTTATAATTTTATAATTATATATAATAATATAAATATATTTAATTATATAAATATATTTATAAATATATACAAATATTTAAAATTATATTTATTTATAATTATAATTATAAATAAATATATATTTAAATAATTATAAAATTATAATAAATATATTTAAATAATAAATATATTTATTATATTTATTTATATATCGATATAAATATATAAATTTATAAAAATATATATAATTATAAATATATAAATATATTATTAAAATTTTCACTTTATCAGCGGTAAAAAAGGAATAATAAAACTCATCTTTACCTATACTAAAAAAGTGCTGATAAAGTAGAGTTTTATCAGTGCCTTATATTTTATTGATGATAAAACTTTTATTTATCATCGCTTTCTAGAAGCGCTATTAAAAGTCTTATGGGTTCTTATAAAAAGAACCCTATTAGATTCACCACCTCTATACCCCTTCAAGATGTTATGGAACCCTAGTTCTGCTGCTCTCATTGGACCCCCGCCCCCGCCATTATTCTCTTTCTTGACAAACTGATCATCTTCAAATCCAAGGCATGTATCGATTTATTTTGTTAGTATTAGAATATTTTTTTTTTCATTTTCAACCCTTGTACTCTTCGTCCTGATTTCCACCCCCTCCGACATCCGACTGATCCAACCATGCCTACCTCAGCCAATGATCTATGAGTGACGATCGATGACCAAGACCCCATCCCCTCATTTTCTCACTGACCACCTCGCGTGAGCCTTTGACTCTCCTTCCGACCGATGATCGACTGCCCTCCTTCCCTTGTAGTTGAATGGACACCCTCCCCTCCCCCCTTATTTTCAGACGACTGCCGACTGAAGATCGGACCCCCCTCTCCTCCCTTCCTTGCTACCTGCTGATGGCCGACAGATGACAGAACACCGTCTACTCCCTCTGTTGTTTTAAGCTGACCGCCCAGTTTTAGGGGTTTTTTTTATAATTATTTTAACTTTTTTATTTTTTATTTTTATTAATTTTCTTTTTGAATTTTCAGAAATTATTTGAATTACAGATTTACCATTGTTTTTTCAGTATGGATTGAAATTTGAGATTTGTCCTTGGGTAATTAGAGTTCTTTATATAATCAATTTTTATCCATGAAATTTAATATTTTTTTCCATGGGTAATTATAATTTGATAATTTCAATTTGATAATTTTATATATATTAATAATTCAAATGTATATGTAATGTTTTAAAAAAATTATATATAAAATTATAAATAAATAAATTTATATTAAAATAATAAATATATTTATTATATTTATAAATATATATATTTAAGTAAGTAGGCTTGGGTAGGGTCAAAATCCCTAACCCATTTATTAAAAAAAAGTACAAAGAATAGGGCATGGAGAAAAGACATAAAAATGTCCAAAATATCTCTATCCAATTCCAGAGTGAGTGAGTATACAATGATGATAGATTCATCCACCCTGACCATGATAATTTTATCCCCTCCTCTAAGTCTTGACATGTTTCCATGGTTCACCTCCATCATTGAGATCATCATTTACCGTGTCAACAACCAAGGCTCTATTGCTTCTCTATTCATCCTCCTCACTTGTATTAGAGGAAAGCATCTCAAATGAATTATGCAGACTAGACTTTATGCTCATCTGAGATGATGAGCATTTACCAGCTTTGGGGTTAACATCTTTTGAAGACACAACCGTGGGAGTAGGACCCACTGTAGACTTGCTTATCAAACTATCCACTTCCAAAGTCGGGGCAACAACCATTGCACCTAGATCCTCCACTAACAAGACCTTAGGGAGATCATCAGAGGACTTATAAAGAACAAGAGTAATTTTCTTGGAATTCCTAGTGGAGATATTGTTATCAACCTTTCATGGCATTGAGTCTTCTTCAAGTTCAATTACAACCATAGATATAAGTACAATTTGGTAAAGACCTGAACTATTTCTAGCATCAACCACAATACTAGAAAGAGCAATCTTTCCCCATCCAGCATCCAAATATGAAGTTGATTCAATATGGTAATAATACTCATAAATTCCATAATACTCACCAGTGTAGAGAGATAAATCACATTTCTTGGGTTTTTATGGGAAAATAGAAACCATTTTAGATTTACCTTTACATTTGGTAGTAACCAAGAGTTTTTATTTCCATAACTTTGAGTCCAATTCCGTTTGAGTTACAAGTTATACATCCGACTGAGTGTGACTAGATTTACCATATTCCCTTTCAACCTCAAAAAATATCCTCCTTGAAAAAGAGGTTTCTTCATAAACTAATTTTCCTTTGTTCTCCTACACTTCCGCAATGTTAGCCCAATAAATTGAGGGGCATGAAATTTTTTTATCATAGAAACTACCCTGGATCCATGCATCTATGGCTTATGAGACTGTATAATAGGTGAATCTTGACTTACATGTTGGTGACCAGTAGCAACCTGTAACTTATGAGTCTGATTTGATCATTAAAGTAGATCAGATGGAACTTACCTTACTTGTTGATGACCACAAAGGGATTCACAACCAATTGAAAAATATGGTTGGAGGAAACCTATATTTTTTTTCAATAGGGTGACCTTGATACCCCCTGCATTGTTTAATTTAATATATCTATTTCCCTTATTATGAAAATCCTTCTCCACATGAACATTCATGTCAAAAAAAAAACAAAAAATACTTTTCCTATAGACAGATTTTCTATGATCGATGACCTTACAAACCATACAAAAATTTGGGACATTTCATAAAAAAATTTCAAAGGGAATTCATCATTCAAAGTTTAAAGGTAAACCTTTTCAACCAAGGTGGAGTAGAGATCAATTTCAATCAACATATGGGAATAATTACCAAATCATATGTTTTCAGTTTCCTTATCCATTTTAATTGGAACACCAATAAAAAACCCAATATAATACAAAATTATTGGGTTCCAAATAATCTAATTAAGTCCATAAATTTAAACCCAGACATGTACAAAGGAATTCCTAGTCTCAAGAGGATTAAAGTTGTAATTCCATTTCTGTATACGAAGATACCTAATATTGAACTAGATAGAACCGAACCCCAATGCCTTCGATTTCAACTCCCTATAAGGGAACAAAATGTGAAAGAGCACTTTCCCAAGATAAATATATCTCTAGGAATTAAAACCCCAAATGGAGGATAAGTGATCAACTAAATCCTTCATTATCCATGGTCTTAAACCTCGTGGAAGAATTAATCAGGCAAAAATAGTGTGTTTACCTAATTCCATCCATTTTGAGATGGCATCTTCATCAGTTATGACATAATAAATACTCCACTTCTTCTGAATCCTTACAACATATCCATCCTTTATATTGTATAAGAGTTGATTTCTAGATTCATCAGATTATTTTATTTTAGCAAAAGCACACTAGGTAATTATTAGTTAATATTAAAATATATTAATTATTTGCTGATTAATTAATAAACATGAATAATAACATGTCATTAATTAATAAATATTCTTAGTAATTTAATAATTAATTTGGATTATTTAATATTTAATATTAGTTAGTATTTTATAATTACAAGTTAGTATTAATGCTTGTTAATTAATTACTAAATAATTAATTAGTATGATTTACAATTTGTAATAAATTAATATGTACTCTTAATTAGTAATTTAAAAATTATTATAAATTAATAAGTATTGAATATCAATTAGTAGATATTTATTACTAGTTAGTTTTAATCTTTATTAATTAATTACTATTTAATTAATAAACATGAATAATAATTTGTAATTAATAGTAATTATTGTAGTTGGGGTCTTAGCCTTGTGGTAAGGCACCCTATTATATTGCATCTCAAGTAGGGTTCAATACCTATAGGCTCCCCATTTATGGAGATTTCAATAGGGTGGTGTGTAAATAGGGGGTCGTGCACGTGGTGGGGATGGCATGTGGAGGGAGATGTTTGCGTAGTTGGTGTTAGGGACGCTGCAATGGTGAACTTGGTGGTAGGATTTTCGAAGCGAAGGGCAGGGTGGGGTTCATCTCATGGATCCCCTGCTTGCGATTTCATCAGATGATAGTGGGTTATTGGGCCTTAGCATCAACAAGTGACAAACGCAGGAGGAAACAACTTCATAAGGGGTCAGTGGATGGCTAGCCTGGGATGGTGGCACATAGTAGGCGGGCGATGACAGTGGAGCAGCATAATGGTGACAGGCCTGACCGTGATGGAGGATGACTCACCTTGAAAGAAAGTGGAGCAGAATGATGATGATATGCATGGAGGTGATGAAGAAACCCTTTTGATGAATAAAAAAAATCTTCAGGGCTGATATTCACTAGTGAAAATTCAGATGTGGGATTCAGAGCAGCAACACCTAGCTTTTTAGGGATACCATATTGGATGAATGAGTGGGTATGACATCTGCCATCATTATTAGGTACCATTCTCTGCATAGGGCCTTTCTTGCTATGCAACCTTGCAAAGGTTGGATGCTAGGTTTAATGTATAATATGCTAGGGAGGGTCTGTCATTGTGGTATAAGGCCTTTTGGGCCTGTGGGTCATGTATTAGGACTAAGTACCTATGGGATTATGATCCATGTAAGGTTACCCCTCAACCTATTTAAAAATGGGAAAAAATAATTAAAAATTTAAGGCTTTTGGGATCATAAAATAATAGTAAT
Organism: Viscum album; assembly: GCA_963277665.1. Lineage (NCBI taxonomy): Eukaryota > Viridiplantae > Streptophyta > Magnoliopsida > Santalales > Viscaceae > Viscum > Viscum album. The sequence continues at coordinate 2,074,564,202 of OY728143.1, read as the reverse complement.
TATTACGTATTTACTAATAATAATTAATATTTAATATTAGATAATTTATTAAAATATAAATAATTAATATTTATTAATAATTTTTGATTCATAAATATTATAAACTAATAATTAATTATAGTTATTCTTAATTAGTGATTTCTTATTTTTTTTTAAAAATTACTAATTAATATCACATTAGGTAACAATAATTATAACTTATTCTTAGTATTTATTACTTAATTACTAACTAATATTACTAAACCTTTTAATTTAAAGTAACCAACCAAACCAAAGGAACATTGAATAACCGTATTTTCATCGATTTTTTATAATGTAAATGTGATTTTATGGGTAAATGATTGGTTTTAAAGTTAATAAATAGGATTTATATGATGTTTTAGATTGGGGATGATATTTTGGATTTCAATGATGATCCAAATAAATGATCTTTTAAATTTAAAATTGACTTTAAAATGGAGTTATTGTGATTTGAAATTAGATTAAATAGACTAATTGGTTTTTTTATAATGTCGCATTCTCTATCAATGTGATGAGTGGTATCTATATTTATATATGAAAACATGTGTAAGGGAAAATGGTGATATATATATTTATATGTTCATATTAACTTTCAAAGACCTCCTAGATACACATAATCTCACCTCCTACATAATATATATTGATAATAAAACCATAGAAATGGATTGTAACTAACTCTATCCAACCAATAGGATATCCACAGTGACCTCACTCCCACAAAAGGGGAATAAATGTTTATCCCCATTGCAACTTATAAACCTATTTTTCATCCAACATTACCTATATGGTTCAAATTATGGGTGTCCTCCAAAATTTCATATTCTCTTTGATTTAGTGTTATCTTTTAAGGGGATGAGTCATAGGCAACAAAATGAAATAATAAAAATCATCCTCATCATCTTTATCTCCTAAATAGTTATTATTGCATTTTGTTTCCTGAGACTCATCCCCCATATCTTCTAGACATGAATATATGTTCCTTGAACTACTATGAGTAGTATTTATCCCATACTAGGTATTAGTGATTATTGTGGACGAATTCCGAGGATTACACCTGTCAATAGTGGAGTAATTATTTTCATAAATTCAAATACCCATTTCCTTCAAATCATAATGAAATAATTTGAAATATTCAAATGTTGGGTTCCCCTTATTTGAAATCCCCATTTTATTGTATTAATTTTTTTTTACATTTTAATATTACCGAATCAAATAGGATGGATATGAATAGAAAATGGATGGATGATAATCTTATAAAAAAAGAGTATGAAGATGGGGTGAAAGAGTTCATCAATTTTGAAAAATATCATGCACATGAACCTTATAAAATCCTTTTACCATGTTTATATAGTTTTTATTAAATAAAAACTAGTCTAGAGGAGTTGGAATAATGCTTGATCTGTCATAGAATAGATCAAAGTTATAAATGTTGGAATAAAAATGGGGAAAAAATAAATGTTGCTAGTGATTGAGATAACACTGCTTTTTTATGGATCATCTAATATGATTACAAGTGTGGAAAATAAAAAAGACCTTATCAAGGATGTGATTATAGGTGTGAATGATGATGAAGATCGTATCAAGGAAATGAAAGTGATAGTTGAAGATGAACTTCATGATTGTCAAAAATTGTTTGAGAAGTTAAAGAGTTGTGAAAAGATGCCATTGTAAGTTGGTTTCACTAAATATACAACATTGTTAGTCATACTGAAGCTGTATAATTTAAAAAGATAGAAAAATATGGAGTGGTTCTAGTTTTAATAAACTAATTTATCTCCTAAATGATAAGCTCCCAGAAGATAATAAGCTTCCTAGCTGAACATATGATACTAAACGAATAATACGTTTAATGGATTTGATATCTAAAAGAATACATGCATGTCCAAATGTCTGTATAATGTTTTGAAAGTACCATAAATCACTTAAAAATTCCCAAAGGGTGGTTCTTGTCAATACTATAAAGATGAATCAGGTCCTACAAAAGTTTTATGGTACTTTACAATCATTCCAAGGTTTATGAGATTATATGGAATTAAGGAGACTATAAGGCAATTTTGTGGCACACAGATACACGAAATATAGATGGTAAACTTCATCACCTATCATACTCTCCTCAGTGGAACATAATTGATCACAAATATCCTGAACTTGGAAATGAGTTGAGAAACCTTTATCTTGCACTATCTTTAGATGGAGTGAATCCTTTTGGTTTTCAAAGAAGAAATCATAGTATATGTCCAGTTATGTTGGTAAATTATAACTTACCTTCATGGTTATGCATAAAATAAAAATACATTATGTTATATATGCTTATATCTAGACCAAAAAAATAAGGTAATGATATTGATGTTTATTTGACTCCATTGATTGAAGATTTGAAATTATTGTGTGATTTAGGTGTTTCTTTGTATGATTTTTATAAAAATGGAGATTTCACATTGAGAACCATGTTGTCAGGGAAATAAATGACTTTTCTACTTATGGGAATTTTTTAAGACATAGCATTAAATGAACTCAAGGGTGTACCATTTTTGAATAAGGTATACATTCAATTAGGTTGAAACATTCACCAAAGAATATGTTTCTTGGAAATCGTAGATTTCTACCCCAATAACATAAGTACTAATCTTGAGTGACATCATTTGATGGGGGTTTAGAAGAATATAAAACACTATCTCTACTAATAGGCGATCAACTAGAAGAACCTATTTTTTCAATCAGGTATGAATCCTTTAAATTTCAGTCTAATTCTTTATTTTGGACCCAAAAATAGATGACTAATAATTTTGAAAAGGTCTTAGGGGTGTCCGGGGCATGTTTGGTGCCTAGAACCCATATTTTTGGAAAACATATGCTTGATTCAAAATTTAGAGTAAACCATGAGGATTGGGTTTTTTCAGATAGAGCCACATCGCATGGTTGGCGCATGGACATGCAGCCTAACCATGCAAACACCCCTTCTTCCCAAGTAACCATGTAGACAAACTGTACATAGGCTATTTTCTAGGTAATTTTACAAATTTTTCCTTAATGATATATTATACCCCTCCTTCTACCTTAATTAGAGTTTATGATGGATTTACCTCCATGGATATCATTTTGGAGCTTTTTGAAGGCTGAAGCTAGGGATCAAGAGATCTCCTTTATCTAGGGTCTGATCGAGCTTCCATTCATCTAGTTGGATGCACAACGGTATGTAATAGAGTCCTCTTTATCCATTATTATTCTCTATTTCTCTCAACCTAGATATTGTGGTGTGAGAGTTTTTCCTATTTTCTTAGATCTACTCTGATCTGATCTAAATAGAGGGCCAACATCAGAGGAGGAGAGTTGTACATGAAGGACCTCAGAACACCCTGAGAGGGGAGGGGTTAATTAGGGTGTCAACTTTTTCATTTTAAAGTTGTGGATCTTATTATCATGTTGGTAGGAAACTATTAAATCTATTAGTTAAATGAAATCAAAGAGATGACACAACAATTTTACTTGGATCACCGCAAAGGGCTATGTCTATGGAGCATACACTGACAGTGTTCCGGTCATACCTAATTCCACTAATCTTCACCAGTTATGGAGTTCAAGATTTTGGTCACAGTCACTCTATTCTAGGCACACTACCCTCACAAAAGTTTAGGGATGGATCATCACCTCCCTCAGAACACTTTTGTAAACTCCCCCTAGAACATTGTTGTGAGAGAAGTATAACTCAGTTTATCGACTTGAAGGTCACTTCAACAGATAGGCATTGGAGTCTTTGTCTTTGTCCAACACGAGACACTGCTTTCATCAAATACCTGAGTAGATGCTCACTAAAATCCCTGACTACTCAACACTGATACTCAATACAACCCTTCACAAATCCCCTTCACAATGCTCAACCCTTCATAGAGCACACCACTTCACAAAGCTCACAAATTCATAGATCACAACCCTTCACGGAGCTCACTACCTCACAGAGAACAGCCCTTCATGAAGCAGACTGCCTCATAGAGAAACATACTTCGTGAAGCTCACTGAGCCTACATAGAAAAACCTGCTTCACGAAGCACCCCTTGCTTCATTAAGTCAAATAGATCCTGGATTTTCTCTTTCAAAATTGTGTGAAATGAAGAGGGGTGGACTCTTATTTATAGTAACTTTTGAATATGGAGCTCCATTTCTTCAGGAGATAACTCTGGATCGGCAAAAAATGTCTTCACAGTACACTCTCTATTCACAAAGCTCTACATAAAATCCCCCTTCATAAATATTTCCATAACCCTAGAGCTCTCTGTCAAAACCCTTCGCACCGCCGCAAAGCACAACTTGAAAGTAAGTCTTGTAATTGTAGAGCACACCATCATAATATACATGTCTTTAGGAAACACACTTCATGAATCCCATCTCTGTGAAACTCATGCATTTTCCATATATTCATGAGACCTTCAAGAAAAACCACTATTCTCAATGTTTTACATTCCCCAAATTTTTGGACCCCAAAAATTTGGAAAACATTGGGAAATGAAGTCACCTTCCAAAATACTTAAGGCTTGAAATGTATGATCCCTTTCCTTAAAATATCCCTTATCATCCATGAGAGGATATACAAAAAACACAAACCATGCACCTTTTTCAGTAAATAATGGCCTTGGTTCCAACAGTAAAACCCTAAGGTGGGTGGTCTATAACTCATCGCTCAAGTTCATTGATTTTGGATTTTTCATGTGGGGCCAACTGATTTCATCAGGTGCCATTTATAGAATTTATATGCCATTATTATAATCTTTATAACCATATGGTTATTCTCTTTCCAAATATGTGATTAATTGTTAGTGGTTACGCCCATAACTCCATTCATCCCATGTAGGATGTTATGCCATAATTTTCATTTTAGTGTTTTGAAACATTTGAGCCAACGTTCAGGTGTGACTTCACTTTAACTTTCTAAGGGTAAGTGTTTCTATATTAAATGGATGGTTTATAATGAGAATTTCATAATGTAAAGTACCATGTATTCTCACCACTTGACCCACCTAAGGTAAGTTCTTCAATTTAACAATAAAAGGTGAAATGTTAATTGTAAAGTATACTAACTATATGACTTGGCCTTAAATGTAGATTAATAGTAGGTTACATATCCATATAACCCCTTACCACATTAATGGATTGTAGTGGAATGAACCTTGAATATGGAATATGCTTTAAAAATATTAAATGAATGGTTTCATGCTACATAGTCACGTCACACTAATGAAAGGCAAGGCTTGAACCAAATGACTTGATTAAAATGTTGCATAATACTTGGAAATGTCGCACTAATGAAAGGAAAGGCTTGAACCAAATGGCTTGATTAAAATGTTGAATGCTACTTGGCCTTATCACACTAATGAAAGTCAAGTCTTGAATCAAATGACTTCATTAAAAAGATTGCATGCTACTTTAAATTATCAAACTAATGAAAGGAAAGGCTTGAACCAAATGAAATATTACATGAATTCATACTTAAATAGGAATGGATTGACTTGAGCTATCCTTGGATTCTGATTGGATAATGGCATGATTACTCGAGAACCCCATTCCGATTCAAGGATACAACTTTCTTAGGTTGAGACCCGCCTAGATCCCGATCCTTGTCTATTCCTTGGATACCTGGGATGATACCACATGATCCATTCAATATCATCACAGGATGACTTGGATATACACCTTGGATCCAACATTGACAAGTAGGTTCCATGGTTAAATCCCATTAGACCCAGTCTTTGCCTAGCCCTGTTTTACCTTGGATGAACTCCTTGGACTCGGTAGGTGCCTCATTTTGGAATGCATTGGACTATGCTCCATGGATTGCAATATTACCCCATTCTAGGATACAATTATTACTAAGTTGGTGACCATTGAGTTCTATGTCACCTTGGTTATTACCTTAGGACTTCATTATTAAATATCATTAATCATGGTTGCCTTGATATATCTCATAACCTTCACTATTTATACTATCATGAGGTGATGTGAGTGTTGGATGTGCATCACATGACCTATCAACATAAATTGTTATTTTCTAAATTAATGACTTGGTTATAGGTTTAGACACTAGTTGAGGTCTGAAGCTGATACTTGGGTATTTAGTTACATTGTATTTCTTTACTATATTTATGCATGCTTGAACACTATTACATTTCCATTACACATGCTAGATTTTATAGACACCATTGGTGGTGGCCCACTGAGATTTATCTCACACCATCTACAAGCACTATTTGGTACCAAAAGTAGATTACATGGTTTCAGGTGTTGAAAAATGGAAGCATACAGATTCAAACACTTGATTGCTTGCTATTTAGGATGGATCTTAATAGAATATGACCGAGATAGATCTCCAGATGCTTGGGATAGACTTTTATTTTCTCTATACTTATGTGGAAAATGTTATGCCTACTATATTGTATCCATATTTTCTAGTTTTATAGTGACATTACATATCATTAGTTATTGAATGATATTCCAGTTATTTCAGTTATTATTACTATTGTCTCTATTTTCTACTGTTCATTTTATTTACTTATATTTATTCCACTATTTACCTATGTTTACATTCATCTACTATGCTGCACTTTGGTAATAAGGGCTTAGTCTTCCCATAGACACACCCTAGACCCTCACTACTAGTCAGTAGCCTATGACATTCGGGGAGATGCGCTTGAGGCCATGTGGACAATCAGGCTTGGGGAACCCCTTAATTAGCATCTGGGTCTGGGACATCACAAAGTGGTATCCAAGGGAGGTTTTAATCCTCAAAACTTGGGGGTTATGGGACATCATGTCTTGGGATGAGTAATTTACCAAGTCAATCCATTATCCTATAAATAAATGGGTGTCATTTCTAGTGATAGCTGCATGGGAACTGATTCACTGAAAACAGATATCCATTATGAAGTGAATGGTGACATCTAAAATGAATTGGTTGCACATCCTTATCCCTCACTGTCATTTTTATTAAAGGTAAAGGAGTGAACCTAGAAATTAAATATAAAATGAAATGAAACTTATACTTGATCACTTACCTATACCTATCCGTCTAAGCGGGTAGTTGGGGTATTATACATTGGGTAGTGATTTTTCTTACATTCATCTCACACTATTGATTCTATCTTTTTTCTTATGCTTGTCTTGAGGAGTGTTCTTGGAATTTTTAGAACAATGCCTCCACAACATCCTCGTATCATACGCTAGGAGGGTGGTGACAACAATGATACAGACGTGGTGGGCCCTGAGTCACCAGTCTTACCTTCAAAAGTTCCAATTGTGGAACGACCTACTTTACTTGATTTGGGCACTGATACCCATGTTTGTGATATTTTCATACATATGATACAATCTAGGCATGGTGCTCTATGGATTGCACCTACGATGGATGATTTAGCTCATGAGTTCTAGTAGTAACATCCTCCTACTTTCTCAGGGGATAGAAGTTCGCATGCTGCTAAGTCTTGGATTGAATCTACCCTATCCATCTTTGATCATCTGAAGACACCTAGAAATAAGAGAGTCAAGCTTTCCACATACATTCTTTGGGATTTTTACAAGAATTGGTGAGATGTAATTTCCCAGGCCGGTCATCATTAGGGCATGTTATGGGTTGATTTCTAGACCGCCTTCTAAGATCAGTTCTTTTCTCAGATGTTGAGAGATGACAGAGCCAGAGAGATCATGAAACTTGAGTAGGGTTCTATGTCAGTAATGGATTATTCAGTGCATTTCACATAGTTTCATCACTTTTTACTAGTTCTAGCTGGTGATGAGATTTCGCATGCTAGACACTTTAAGGATGGGATCCAGTACGCCATCCATACATAGGTGAATATATTTATCCTACCTACCTTTTCTAAGATATTCAATTAGGATATTATCATTGAGCACAACCTGAGGGATGACAATATTACCAGGTATAGAGGATTAGTTCCATAGAAGGCCAGTAGTTCTTTTGGTGGTAGGAAATGTTCCATCAAGGTTTCTTGTTAGGGAAGTGACAACTAGAGTGCCCGTTTCAATATCTCTAAAGTGTGTCATTAGTATGGATGATGGGGAAATTAGAATCCTTAATGTGATAGAGACCCACTGTAGTGCTGGGCTTATGGATGTTTGGGATATCTCCAGTATTTTTTCAAAACCTTTCTACCAACTTATAGTGGAAAATGATCAACACCAACTCCACCTTTAGGAGCGAGTTATTTTATGCCGAGTTAGGTGGGTAGTTGGAATAGAACCAGTAGTTCTGACTGAGGAGGAGGTCATGGTCATGGTATCTAGACCCTTGATCACCATTAGCAACAACAGAGCAGTTATGATCATGGTATTCCATCTGTTACATAGGGCCACGAATTAGGCCAGTTGTATGCACTACAACCGATACCCGAGGATCAGGCTACGGGACCATCTACTGTACATGGTACTATTCTTTTGGAATCTACTATAGTATCTACTTTATTTGATACAGATGCTTCAAACTATTTTATATCTATATCTATAATGGAAAATATTGGACTGGAGATACAATATTACTATGGTGTAATGACCCTAGATACACCGTTAAGGGTACAGAGGTAATACGCCAGTATAGGGATTATCCCCTTGAGGTAGGCAGTTACCATTTCTTATAGAACCTAATTGTTCTTGAGATGAAGAGATTCAATGTCATTATTGGGATGGATTGGTTAGTTTAGTATCATGATTTAGTAGAATTTTATAACAATAGGGTATCTTTTACATCACCAGAGGGTAGTAGTTATATACATAAGGGTTAGTAGGATGTCTAGGCTGGTAGAGCTAGATCAAAGCATCATAGGGTTGGTGGAGTGACCACATAGATTTTAGATCTCTTCATTGAGGATCAGGGTTTACAACAAGATGATTTCCCTCCAGTAGTGGATCGTTTTAGGGATGTCTTTCCCCAAAAATTTTATGGATTACCTCCTAATAGATAGGTAGATTTTACAATTGATCTTGTTTCAGGAGTAGCTCTAGTGTCCATTCCTCATTACAGTATGACACCTATATATCTTCAAGATCTCAAGTGTAAGTAATAGGATTTAGAGACCAAAGGCTTTATATGGCCCAATACAACCTCTTTGGGATTTCCCATGCTTTTTTCTAAGAAGACGGATGAAACCTTATGTCTATGCGTGGATTATAGAGAGTTGAACCAGCATACGATCAAGAACTGGTATCCACTACCTTGAATAAATGATATCTTTAACCAGCTTTTAGGAGCAAAGGTCTTATCCAATATTGACCTAAGATTGGGTTATCATTAGGTGTGAGTCATACCATAAGGCATAACTTATACAACTTTCTGTAGAAGGTATGGTCTGTATGAGTACCTTGTTATGCCATTTTGTCTTATGAATGCACTTTCCGTTTTCATGGATTTGATGAACAAGGTTTTCCACACCTATTTGGACTCTTTTTTCATAGTCTTTGTGGACAAAATCTTAGTGTATTATCACACTTGCAGCAACCATTCCAAACATATTGAGATTGTTCTGATTACACTGAGAGAGCATTATATTTACGACAAGCTTGCTAAGTGCCACTTTTAGATCGATAAAGTCCACTTATTGGGTCATATTATATCATAATTAGGAGTATCTGTTGACCTAGAAAAGGTTAGTTCTATAGTTTCCTGGGAGCCTCCCAAGAACATGTTTAATGTTTGAAGTTTCTTGGGGTTGGATATATATTACATGAATTTTATATAGGAATTTTCCTACCTTAATTCACTTATCATTGGTATTACAAAGAATGATGTCAAGTCTCTATGGTCATAAGAATGAGATAAATACTTTTATGAGCTGAAGGGGAGGCTCGTCTTAGCACTTATTATAATTATTCCTGATCCAGGTGTAGGTTATACCATCTTCTATAATACATCAAGAATTAGTCTGGGAGTAGTACTGATGTAGGAAGATAGAGTCATTGTGTATGGATATCGGTAGTTGAGAGATCATGAGATAAATTACCCAATTAACGACCTTGATATAGCTACAAATTTCCATGCCTTACATTGTTGGAGACATTATCTGTCGGGTGAGCGCTTCGTGGGGTACACAGACCATAAGAGCCTCACATATATCTTCTCACACAATGCATTGAACCTCAGAAAGTGAAGATGGGTCGAGTATCTATAATCATTTGATTTTGAGCTTGCCTATATACCTGGGAAGGGCAATGTAGTTTCATATGAAATAAGTAAGAAAACTATAGAACAAGCAATATGGGAAGCTAGTGATGAGTAGAAGTTAATGGACCTATTTTTTGAGTATCATTTAGAGTTTCATGATAGTCATGATCAGTATTACCTCTCATATTTGGTAGTTACCCCTTATCTCCTTGATAAGGTGAAGAGTAGAAAATTTTTAGATCATGAAGACTTGGTACTCCATGAGAGTATATTAGGAGATAACCCACATCTATATTGGTATGTAGATAGAGACGATGTCCTACATCTACATGGGTGTATCTAGGTTCCTAAAGATATTAGAGAGGAGTTGATTAAATCATCCCATGCTTCTTAGTGAGTAGTTCATCCAGGAATCTCCAAGATGTATCGGGATATGTGACACTAGTATTGATGGATTGGAATGAAACATTAGATATCAGGATTTATTACCAGGTGTTATACCTGTCAGCAGGTGAAGGCAGAACACTAGAGACCTTCAGGATTTTTATAGACTCTTCCAGTCCTAGAATCGAAATAGTAATATGTTTCCATGGATTTCATAGTTGAATTACCTAGGTTGCCAAGGGGTATAAATGCTATATGGGTAGTAATTGATCGACTAAAAAAATCATCCCACCTCATTCCTATTCAGGAAAATTTCTCAATCAATGAGTTGGGAAGACTGTATGTCCATGAGATCATACAACTACATGGGGTTCCTCATACTATCATTTCAGATCGAGATTTTTATTTCACATCATGGTTCTGGTAGATATTTTAAAAGGATATGGGAAAAAAAGTTCTTCTAAGAAAAAATTTTCACCCTCTAATCAATGGATAATCAGAATGGAAAATACAGGTTCTAGAGGATATGAGCTGATCATGTTTCCTTGATTCTAGTAGTTCTAGGGAGAAGCATATCCCTATCATCGATTTCACTTATAATAACAGCTTCTAGGAAACAATTCAGATATATCCTTTTGAGGACTTATACATTAGGCCATGTTGTTCACCCCTATGCTAGATAGAGGTAGGTGAGGTAGCCCTACTAGGTCCTTGTCTTGTTCAGGAGAGTTTAGAGCAGGTTCAGCTGATCAGAAAGCATATGACTATTGCTCAATCTAGACATAAATCTTATACCTATTTCCATCAACAACCTATTGAGTTTAAGGTCAAGGATCGTTTTTTTCCTTTAGGCATCATCCATGCTAGAGAATAGGAAGTTATGGAATAAAGGGAAGCTTTCGCCTTGTTATGTTGGTCCGTTTGAGATTCTAGAGAGATTTGGGCTGGTTTCTTATCGGTTTCTTTTACATTAGAGGTAATGTACTATGCACGACGTCTTCTATGTTTCATAGTTTCACCAGTATCATGCTAATTTATCTCATAAATTTGATCTCAAGGAAGTTAATTAGATGCTGATTCTATCTTTAAGGAGTATCTAGTACACATTGTTGACCAGAGCATGAAGGTTCTCCAAGGTCGGTCTGTCACTCTAGTACGGGTGCTATGATAGTATGGCTACATGCATGATGGGACTTGGGAGAGGGAATCCAACATACATGACCAATGGCCATAATTGTTCTTATAAAGTGTTTCTATACCCTTGTAAGGTGAACTCATGGGTGAGTTCTTTTAAGGGGGGAAGACTTTAAGAACCCATTTTTTCACTTAGCTATGGATCCTTTAAATTTAGATTTAATTATTTATTTTGGACCCAAAATGGATTCCTAACAGGTTAGAAAAGGTCTTAGGGGTGTTTGGGGAAAGTTTGGACACCAAAACCCATCTTTTTGGAAAAAATAGGCTTGAAACACAGTTTAGAGTAAACCGTGTAGAAAGTCTGCACCGTTTTGAAAACTATGCGGATTGTGTTTTTTCGCTCAAAGCCACCTCGCACGGTTGAAGCACGACCATGAGGCCTAACCATGCAAGTGCCTCTTCTTCCTAGGTAACCATGCACCCAAACCTCACACAAGCTATTTTCTAGGTAATTTTAATTTTTTCCCTTAAGGATCTATTATCCCCTCCTTATTCCCTAATTTGAGTTTATATGGGGTTTACCTCCATGGATCTCATTTTGGAGATTTTTGAAGGCCAAATCTAGGGATCAAGAGATCTCCTTCTTCCAATGTCCAATTGAGCTTCAGTTCATCATGTAGGATGCACAATGGTAAGTACTTGAGTCCTCTTGTTCCATTCTTCTTATCTCTTGATCTCAACCTAGATATCGTGGTGTGAGGGTTTTTCATCTTTTCTTAGATATACTATGATCTGATCCAAATAAAGGGCTAACACTGAAGGAGGAGATCCATACAACCCTAATGTGGGTGGTCAATAACTCATCCCTCAAGTTTATTGATTTTGGATTAGCCGCGTGGGGATCACCGATTTCATTGGGCACCGTTTATAGAATTTATATTCCATGATTATAATCATTAGAACCATATAGTTGTTATATTTAAAAATATGTGATTAATTATTTGTGGTTATGCCCACAAATCCATTCATACCATGTAGGATGTTATTCCATAATTGTTGTTTTAGTTTTTTGACATGTTTGAGCCACTGTTCGGGTGTTCCTTATCTTGAACTTCCTAAGGGTAAGAATTTATATATTAAATGGATTGTTTATAATGAGAATTACATATTGGAAAGTATCATGTATTCTCAACACTTGAACTTCATAAGGTAAGTGCTTTAATTTTATAATAAAAGGTGAAATGTGATTTGGAAATTATACCAAGTATATGACTTGGCCTTAAATGTAAATGAATAGTAGGTTGCATATCTGTAGCACCCCTTACCACATTAATGGAAGGTATAATAATGAACCTTGAATATGGAATATGCTTGAAAATGATTAAATGTCTGGTTGGATGCTACTTGGACTTGTCACACTAATGAAAGGCAAGGCTTGAACCAAATGACTTGATTAAAAGGTTTCATGCTACTTGGCCTTGTAACACTAATGAAAGGAAAGGCTTAAACCAAATGATTTGATTAAAAGGTTGCATACTACTTGGACTTATCATAATAGTGAAAGGAAATGCTTGAACCAAATGACTTGATTAAAAAGGTTTCATGCTACTTGACCTTATCACAATAATGAAAGACAAGGATTGAACCAAATGAAATATTACTTTACTTCATACATAAATATGGATGGGTAGAATCGATATTTCCTGGGATTCTAATCAGAGAATGCGATGAGCACTCGAGAACCCCATTTCGATTCAAGGATACAACTTGATAAGGTTGAGACCCACCTAGATCCTGATCCTTGTCTATTCCTTGGATGCCCAGTATGAAACCATAGGATACTTTCAATATCATTACAAGATTCCTTGGATACACTCCTTGGATCCAGTATTGAGAAGTAGGTTCCATGGTTAAATCCCATCAGGCCTAGTATTTTCTTATCCCCATTTTACCTTGGATTAACTCCTTGGACTCGGTAGGCACATCATTGTGGAATTCCTTGGACTATGCTCCTTGTATTACACTCTTACCCCATGATAGGATACAACAATTACTCAGTGAGTGACCCTTGAGGTCTATGTTGCCTTGGTTATTACCTTGGTAATTCATTATTAAATATCATTAATCATGGTTTCCTTATTACATCTCAGAACCTTGACTATTTATACTATCATAATGTGATGTTAGTGTTGGCTATACCTCACATGACCTATCAACATAAATTGGTATTTTCTTAATTAATGAATTTGTTATAGGTTTAGACACCAGTCGAGGGATGAAGCAGGTACTTGGGTGTTTAGTTACATTGTACTTATTTAATTTATTTATGCATGCTTTCACACTGTTAAATTTATATTACATGGGCCGAATGTTACAGAAACCATTGGTGGTGGCCCATTGATATTTATATCACACCCTTTCTAGGCACTGTTTGGTACCTGGAGTAGATTACATGGTTTCAAGTGTTGACAAAGGGAAGCATACAGATTCAAACACTTGATTTCTTTATGTTTAGAATGGTACTTGATAGAATATGACTGAGCCAATTCTTAGGATGCTTGGGATAGTATTTTATTTTCTTTATACTTATGTGGAACATGTTATGCCTACTATATTGTATCTATGTTTTCTATCTTTCTAGTGACATTACATATCATCAGTTTTTGAATGCTATTCCAGTTATTTCAGTTATTATTATAGTTGTCTCTATTTTCTATTGTTCCTTTTTTTACTTATATTGATTCTACTATTTACCTATGTTAACATTTAACTGTTGTGATACACATTGGTAATAAGGGCATAGTATCCCCATGAATACACCCTAGGCCCTCACTGCTAGTCGGTAGCCTCTGGTATTTAGGGATACACACTTGAGGCCATATGGACAACTAGGCTTGGGGCACCACTTGAGTGGCATCTAGGTTCGGGACATCATGTCAACTGTTTGAGAAAGTAAAATATATGGAAACTACTTTTGATAAAACTTTTTTTGAAAAACCCTAAGAAAACCAATTGGAAAAAGAGATTATTTTCTCAATTATTATAATGGAATTGTTTGTACACATGGAATTTTCTTGATGTTATACATATTGAAGAAATGTATGTAATTATGTTATTTTCACATTACAAAATTCACTTGGAACAATAAAGGATGGAATTAAGGCTAGGTTGGACATGATTTACATGGGAATACCAGAAGCGTTGTCACCCATAAAGGATAAAAGATGAGATTTTCTTACTCTGGCTACTTATACTCTTTCCAAGTAGGAGATATACTTGTTTTTTAACTTCTTGAATGATGTAAAGGTTCTAGCAGGGTATTCATTGAGTATCATGAATATCATGTCAATGACTGATTTAAAGTTAAAGGGTGTGAAATAAAATGACTATCATGTTTTTATGTAAAATCTGATGCTTGTAGATTTAAATTTCATTTTTCCCAAGAATTTCCATCATACATTAAATAAGATCTATTTCTTTTTCAAATCTATATGCAATGAAGTTATAGACCTAGTGAAATTTTAAACTATGGAAAAGGAAATTTTTGTCATATTATGTGAATTGGAAATGCTATTTCCACTAGAATTATTTTATATGATGGTTCACTTGATGGTTCAATTGGTGGGAGATATTTTACTTTGTGGTACTATACATTATAATTAGATGTACCCAATGGAACGATATATGAATATTTTGAAAGGGTATGTTAAAAATTGAAGTTTGCTAGAGGGTTATATTATAGAGCGATATATTAGTGTGGAAGCCATTTAATTCTATACCGACTACCTGCTCAATGTGTAAATTATTAGTCTACCAAAATCTCATCAAATTGGGTAGCTTTTGGGTGAAGTAATTTATAGAATAGATGTTGTCACAAATAATATTATAGATTGGGATGTGGACCACCATTACCTTTTGTATAATAGTTTAGTTGTTTCCCAATACGTTGAAACCCACAATGAAGTTCTGAGGCATTTGAAACTATCAAGGGATGAAAGATGGATATCAAATACATATAATCAATAGTTTATATGATGGTTTTGAGACTATATTTTTAAGGATTTAGATGAAAATATGGATTCAATTTCACAATGACTTTGATGGCTAGCCAAAAGACCAAGTGTGTATGTCTTATCTTATTATGGTTATGTAATTAATGGTTATACATTATATATAAATGAACATGATGAGGGTAGTACAATGAAAAATAGTTTAGTTACACTTGTGGTTGAAGCAATTCATGTATCTGATACCAAGGAAAAAAATATAGTTTATGTGAACATGTCATACTTTGGTATCATAAAAAAAATATGGGAGTTGGATTAAACAATATTCCAAGTGACAATTTTTCAATGCAAGTGGGTTGATAGTAAGAGTACTGTAAAAATAGATGAATTAGGATTCATGAAAGTTTATTTTAGTAAGTAAGGGTAAAAATATGAACTATTTATAATGACATCATAGAAAGTATAAGTATTTTATGTTCCAAATCCCACAAACTGAAAGTGGTAAATTTTTCTATTATCGACCAAAACCAATGGAGGGTCGGATAAAACTTCAACTAATATGAACATTTCATTAAGATGAAAAAATAATTTCATAGTGTTCCCAATATAGATGGGGTATTGTATGTTATATGAGACCATAATAAAGGGATTTAGATACATTATATAGGGGTTATATCCCTTCAACCTTTAAAAAAAAGAGAGTTCAATAAGGAGGTTATATTTTTTTTGTAATATACATTGCATTACCTCATGTTATTGTCTATTTAATACTACATTTTTTTTAATTTAAATTAAATTTTTAACCACTTAGGTAAATAATAACTTATTAATGTGTTGTTTCTCCCAATCCTGATGAACAATAGGTTTCTTAACCTGCTGCTTCTCCTAGTTGAGAGGAATAATGACCTTCTACACATGCCAATACTACCAATCCAAAGGAATAATATATTTACTATTTTGAACCCAAGTAAATGGTAGAAGAAAAATAAATTATGTACCATATAAAATAGGGGTGTCTTAGTGTGATGGTGTTAGTAAAAATTATTAAGGTGAAAGGAAAATACATCAAATTTGAGGTCCGATAGGATGCACACAAGCAACCTGTTAACCCCAATAAGGTCGTGTTTGGTAGTTTCATTAGGTTCATTACTCATTATCATGTGATGATTGATATAGATTAATGGTACCATGTTACACCCACAATTAAGACACTAATTTGGGAATATAATAGGGTAACATTATAATAACATTTATTTATTTTACTAAAAAATAAAATAATGAAACATTGACTTACTCTTAATTATACCTTGTAGAGTGTATTTATAGTAGATTAATTCCATATTAATTTTTTATTAATGCTTACTGGAAATTATCATAGAGGATTTCAAAAAAAATTAATGAAATTTTATCTCAATTATGGTGAAGGAAAAATAAACCCACACCCTCCACATATGCATGAACTCCTAATAAGTTAAGAAACATGAGATGTGTTTACTAGCCATTGTGAGGAGATATCTTTTATGGTACATTGTGGTTGGTAATAAACTATTTGAAAATATGTGTATTAATCACTTTGATTAAGTTTTTTTAATTTATAAAATATCAAATGAGTGATGAAAATAAGCAATGGGAAACAAAACTGACCTACCCCTATCGTAAAGAAAGGATGGGTTATTCTTTACTTGAAAAAAATTGGTATGTGCTTTAAATCTACTATTATAATTTTATGTAGAATGAAATAAAAAAATAATTATGTTCCTCTATTTATATGTAGATTTATGAATTCAAATCTAAATCTAGTTCCTTCCCACGTCATGTTCTATAGAAGGAGGCACGTGTAAATAGATATGAGATACTAATATATTAAAATACACAAAAAGTGTGGGAAACATGCGTAAGTATGACATAATAAAATTTAGCTTTACTTTAAATCGTTATTAAATAAAAATAATTTCTTATTTTCCTATATTTTATAACTTAGAAACATGAATTGTCAACAACTGTATTAGATGAACACTTACTATCAGTGGCCTAGAAGTGGTTAGAACAGTATGACTGCATCAGAGGTACAAGTTTTGGGGTGACACCTTGAACATATTTTGAGAAAAGAAAAAAACAAGGTGATAAAGATTAAAAAATGGAAGAGATACCGGAACAATTATCTTCCCTTGAAGAAAAATTACATTGGTAGTGTGGGTTGTTAGAAAATATTATGGGGTAAAGCAAAGAGAAGAAACAACTCAAGAACAACCACTGTGTGAAGATCCCCCCACCCCCACCAGTTTTTAGGTGGGACATTACCCTAAAAGTTTTGTCTAAGATGATATAATCGATATTATAATAATTGTTTCTATGATATGTTAATTAGGTAAACAATAATACCTTTCATGTGCTGATATTCTATAGGGTGAAAATTATTGTGATTTATATCTAGCAACACTCATCCATCACCTTGTTGTGAGGGTTAACATATTCAATATCTAAGAAGAAACTCTACAGAATATAAAACATACAATAGGTCATGTAAAAGTGGGGATTAACATAGCTCATACACCGAGTACTTAGTTACCTATTCCACTTGATGACGTAGATATTCATATGGTCGATCAAGCTATTGGAACATTCATATAATGGCTGTTAGATATTGTAAAAAACATGTCGACAAGGAGTTATTTATATCTAATTTATTTTTCATTATAAACCTTTAACAATTAATAAAAAAGGTATGAATTGATGAATGTTATTATATAAGGAAAAAAGATAAGGGGTGAAATTAAAGGACTAATCAAAAAAATATAAAGGATCAACTGACCAATCAAAAAATCTTTACAATGTACTTTTACCCCACTTGTTGAATATCCACATTTACTAACGTTGAAGTTTCATGTAGATACAAGGTTACCAAGTGGTAGTAATAAAATAATTGATTTTTAAGGAAAAATGTACAGAGAGGCCATTATAGAATTCATTACTCTTGAGAATGTAAATAAAATCCTAAAGTATGAATGACTAGGAGTCTAATTTTTAAATGTATACATGAGGTATGTTTTAATGATTTGTTTTTCCAATAGAAAATCTACTATGTTAATTATGACTAAATACAATTCATATTTTTTTTCTAGTGTCTATATCAATACTATTTGAATGGAAAAACCTATGAACATAAATATGGTCTCATTAGTCCTCACATCACCTTTACAGACCGAACCAAAAATTTAATAAACTAAAATTGATGAAATAATGGAAAAACTGGCTGTAAAATTTGAAATAAAACTTAAGAATAACAAACTCTTCTTATTACCAATGGTGTAGGGGTAGAACTATATAATTTAATCATATAAAACATATTTTATTCAATTAATTAATTATTACTTTTTGTTTTTTTGATGAATCATTGAGTACTCATTGCAGTCAATTTAGATACAAAAATATTTATTTCCTAAATTCATTGCATGGATACCCAACAAACCAACCACATGTGATGAGGTTTTTAAATTTTAAATATAGTAAATAAAAAATTTTAGAACTAAACTTCAAGATACACATATATATATTATGTTTTAATGAGAATTTTGTTATGATTGGTGGTGTTTAAATATCATGAAAATCATGGCATGAGGACAATCCATGCGTACAAGGAGCATTTTGACTTCTATAAGTGGATAAGTATCAGGGTATATATAATATTAGTTCACTATCAAAACACATATAAAAACAAATTACTTATTTTTATCAATGTTTCTATAGTGTTCAAAAAAAACCAATGGAAAATATTTTAGTTATTATGTTTTCAAATTTATGATAGATATTATATACCATCAACAAACAAGCATAATTGAAAAGGTATTTTATAAAATAATTACTATTCAATTTAAAATATTTATTAATCTTTTGTGTATTTTTATTTTTCAAGTACTTCCATGACTATTGAAATTCCTCATATTCACAAGTTTAAATAGATTTTTTTAGAAATGACTGGGTAGAATACATGATTTTATAGTGTACACATATATCATGATTACAGGGATTCCTACTTCTTATTTAGTTTATTTTCTCATAATTTTATCTAATTTTTTAGTTAATTTTCTCATAATTTCTATCTGATACTTATTTTGTTAATTTTCACAGAGATCATGTAGAAATGACTTTGTCAACAAGAATGATTCACTCATTTACTATTATCATTCACTAAATCTGATATACGGTGTACCTGGTATGACTCAAATTGTACAGTTTCAATTTAAAATTGACATTTAATTAATGTATTATTTCATAGTTATGTTTAATTTATTTCTTTATAGTATTACTAATATAATAATTTTTTCTTACACAGGTGGATTATTTTTCTCAGGTTGGGGTGGTTTGTTCAAAGACTCTCATTCGCATGAAAGATTGGATGTAAGAGATCGTATTTTTCTAGACTAAATTTTTGATCATAAATTTTATTTTTTTTCTTTTGGGTGTTGGATCGATGTGCGACCACCATGGACTACGGAAATGAGCGATGCTTTGGCGATTTCCACCCAAAGGAAATCCATTATTAATATTTACCACAAATCTATATTATAAATTCCATTTTATAATTTCAACCCCTATTATGCTTTCTTACATCCCCTTGTGTCCTGATCTGTTGATTTGGGGGGTGATAAAATGGGTTTCAAATGTTTTGAAGGTTTTCTATTTGGGAAAACTAGGCTACATGACATGTGGTTCAAGGAGAAACACCATGTGTTCTTCTCATATGGGGAAGAAGAAGTTTTCAAAGTACACGCTATGTACTAGGGTGTACAAGTTATGTACTAGTACTCGACCATGTAGTCGAGTACTTAGTCAGGATACTCGTGTAGGAGTACAAGGCCATGTTTTAATTTCCCAAACCTCTCTAGTCCATTACTTTGTGAAAATCATGTGTATGAGGTGTTTCAGGAGGTCAAGGTGACTTATCCCCAACACTTTTCCAAATTTCCATTCCTGTGAACAGTTCCATCGGTGAACAGTTCCAGCGGTAGACCATTGTAAATAGTGAATTGGTAACCTTCTGTGAACAGTGTCATCAATGACCTTATGTGAATAGTGTCATCAGTAACCTTATGTGAATAGTGCATCGATGACCTTATGTGGACAGTGTAATCGGTGACCTTCTGTGAATAGTGAAACGGTGACCTTATGTGAACAATGACATATGTGACCTTATGTGAATAGTGTCATCAGCGAACTTATATGAACTGTGCCATTGGTAACCTTATGTGAACAGTGAAATGGTGAGGTTCCAACATTGACCTCTTTCCTTTGCCAAATTTTGAGTTCTTGAATAGCGTTTTCAGAATGGTGAGGTTCCAACGATGACCTCTTTCCTTTACCAAATTTTGAGTTCATGAATAGTGTTTCCAGAACGGTGAGGTTCCAATGGTGACCTTTTTCCTTTTCCAAATTTTGAGTTCATGAACAGTGTTTTCAGAACGTTGAGGTTCCAACAATGACCTTTTTCTTTTTTCAAATTTTGAGTTCATGAATAGTGTTTCCAAAATGGTGAGGTTCCAACAGTGACCTTTTTTCCTTTTCCAAATTTTGAGTTCATGAATAGTGTTTCCAGAATGCTGAGGTTCCAATGGTGACCTTTTCCCTTACCCAAATTTTGAGTTCATGAACAATGTTTTCAGAATGGTGAGGTTCCAATAGTGACCTTTTTCCTTTTCCAAATTTTGAGTTCATGAATAGTGTTTCCAGAATGGTGAGGTTCCAACGGTGACCTCTTTCCTTTTCCAAATTTTAAGTTAATGAAAAGTGTTTCCATAATGGTGAGGTTCCAACAATGACCTTTTTCCTTTTCTAAATTTTGAGTTCATGAACAATGTTTTCATAACAGTGAGGTTCCAACAATGACCTTTTTCCTTTGCCAAATTTTGAGTTCATGAACAGTGTTTCCAGAACGGCGAGGTTCCAACAGTGAGGTTCCAATGGTGAGGTTCATGAACAGTGTTTCCAGAATGGTGAGGCTCCAATGGTGAGGTTCTAATGGTGAGGTTCCAACGACAAGGTTCATGAACATTGTTTTTTCCTTTTCCAAATTTCGAGTTTGTGAACAGTGTTTCAAGCTTCCTACAGTTTCAACCCTTTAACATTTACTTTGATATAAAATGCATTTAAATCATTGTTTTAAGGACTCTAAGGCAGATTCAAAGGCTGTAACTCTTATATTAATTTCTCCTAAGTCTCGGTATGTTTTTTACTTGGTCAAAAAATGTGGTTTAATGCGATTCTCTTTTAATAGAAAACACAATGTATCTTAAACCACTGCTCCATTAAATATTATAAATGGACGAGATATCTTCCTCCCTAGTTCTTCTTCCTTGTTCTCGGGTGTGAGATACTCGAACATCCCATTCCTTCCCATAGGATTTGGGTAATCAAACTTTCCACCTGAGATTTTTTTCGCTTTGTTTTGATGCAACCAAGCAATATCGATTAGACTTCGATATAAGGTATGATCTATCTTCATTATTTCCAGTTCATCTCCTTCTTTATCCTTGCCCTTTTTATTGAATTTTTACCCCATGTTCCTAATGGGTTTTTCTTGGGTGTTGGATGATGTGGTGGTGTCTCTGCATCCTCGGGTGGATACAGTTGTCACAGGGGAGGATATCATAACCCACTGTGTGGCTCATTATCATATAAAGAACATCAAGAACTATTTGAGGTAGGGGATCCATTGCTTCTCTTTTCTTTTATGTACAACTATAGAGTTAGAATTTTTTATCCCACTAGATCACAATGGAATTGGAATAATAAATATTTGAACTGGATAAATAAATTGATACCGATCATATGTTATTGCCTCTTGTTTTGCTATATAGTGTGATATCAAAGCTTTCTTGTTTAGCTTTTCGTTCTTGATATAAATTGGTAAAGAACATAAAGTCATAATTAATTGATAATTGTTTGAGAAAAGATAAAGAGGCATGTAAATGAATCTGGTTCCTCCTATTGTAATTTGATGTTAATAAAATTGGTGCAGTAAGCATGTTTAATTATTTGTGATAGCTTATTGTTCAGGTTTCCCAAAGTTGGAACCTACAAATAATAAATCGGTTAATATAAGATGGATTAAAGAATATGTTGTTTGATAAAAGATAATACTTGTAGGGTTCTGAGTTACCCTCTTCCTTGTTTGAGGGTCAAGATCCCAATTGATAAGATGTTTGTTTTTCCCACTGCTTATGTTGTGATGTGATCCTGGACGGTTGTTGTGATATGTGGGGGCAGGGAGGCCTATTGGTTGTGGCAGTAGTTGACATTTAGAGTGGCGAGATGCATCTGTTTATGCATATGGGTATTGTGGAGGACACCCTGGATGATGGAATGGGTTGGATGTGAATGTTTGGATGATAGCTGATTCTTATTGGTTGTTTATCTGCTTTACTTTCCCCAATGCTCAAGGAAGCTAGTCTTGCTTACCATTCTCTCTAAAGGGGCTAATACATGCAGGGTATGACATGCTCTTTCCGTGTTTAGCTTGTCAAAGGGAGGATGGGTTTACACTCTTGTTATAGGCGGCAAAGACTCGACAGGTAGTTCATCTACTCACCGTTTTGAGCCCCCTTATGTTTAGTATCTTAGAATGTTTTTCTAAAATGCCTGGGAATATGAAAAATTAATAATGTTGTTAATAAATTATTGAATAAATGATGTTAAACCATGGGGTTTGAGCTTTCTAGAATGAAAGGTTGAGATTACAATTTTAAAGGGATAGTGGACTTTGGGTGTGATGCTAATGAAATTTAATGTGGAATTGTTAATGGTTAATTAATGTTTAACGAATTAATTAACATAAAGTGGAACTGATAAAAAGGGAATTAAGTAAGACAATAAATCTCTTTAAATGGTTTTATGCTTATAGGATACCTAGTCCTAGAATTGGCAGCTAGGAGTCCAAGAGATGTTAGCTATAGTTGAGTCTAAGACTAGGTTATGCCCATAGTGTGGTTGTGAGATTTAGTATTTTCTATACTTTTTGTGTTTCTATATGCTACTCCACCCTGTCAGTTAGGGAAACTGACACCCCGAGGATTTTGAACCCTGGGGGGTGTTTTCCCCAACATTCTGGTGGGAGGATGGATGGCTAACTACTCCCTTTGGCCCCACTCTTTTCTCTTGGTAGTTACTTGTGCTGGTAGACACAGTGGTTAGTTTTCCCCATATATGTGTGTAGAGGTATGTAATGTCTTGTGGTTATTCACACACATATATTCTGGATATAGTGTCCTATAAACTACTATAGGTGTAACGTGTATTGGCTGTTATGGATTGAGGATCCTTACCCGGTGTATGGGATGTGATGGATTGAGGTATAATACCTGATGTATGATACATGTTATACGAGTTGTGGTGGCTCCCAGATACTACCTTATTACTTACTTATGTGGATGTGGTGGTTTTTTTGCATGAGGTTCATGTTGTGGTGCTTCGCCCAGGTGTCTGTGGGCAAGCCTTTTTGGAGAGAGATGCTTAGGACGCGCGATATTGGGGAAAAGCGGAAAACTAGTGGGGAAGTAGTAGCGGGGTACCCTTGATAATATTTATTATCTTATATACTCTCATATGCATTACTTGGTGAGAGTAGCCATGGTGATATTAGGAACTTAGTATACCTGTTTAGGTGACAAGTTAGTTTCACTTGTTGTTCACTATACTTTAACATGCTTTCTTTACTTTTGCACGAGATGATCTGGAGAGGATCCTACTGAGTATACTGTTATACTCACCCTATGTATATATAAACTATTTTTCAGGTCACTTGGGGTAGGTTGGATATCAGGCTGGTTTCTACTATCTTGGGGTTGTAGGAGCTGTTAGGCCTTGTGGTTACTGCTATTTTTACTTTCTTTTGGGTACTTACAGTTTTCCCCTTCTAGTTGTAGTAGTTTTTCATGACATTACATATGTGAACTTGGGGTTTCATTTATATTTCAGTCTAACTTAGAGTTGGTTGGTGTCTATCTTATCTCTATATTTCGCATGTGTTATCTTAGAGGGTAATTCCTCCCATCTGTGTATTTACTATACCCTAGATTCTAGTCGCAAACCCGGGGCCTACTAGAGGCGGGACTCAGGGGTCATTATCTCCCTTCTCACATTTTCAGCCTATAAGGGATACACCTTGTGGGGAGGGGGTTGTGACAGAGTGGTATCATAGGATTGTTGAGGGATAATATGGAGTTTGGAGTTAAGCACATGTGAGGTTTCATGATTTGGCAGGGAAACAATGTCAGTCAAGTTTAGAAAGTGATGTAAACACTAGAGACCAGCTGGGACATAGGTGTTTAGGGATCACTATGATCTGATATATGAACCTTTAAGTTTATAATGGATACTAAATGAGGTGGTACTAGTTGTAGAGTAGAGACCTAAGAAAGGATCATGCATCATTCTTCTTTGTTCTTGTGTTTGAATGGGTAGAACTTGGGATAGGTTAACCTAAAATGAATAAAAGAAAAAAACTAATTAATTAATGAAGATTATTCCATATTCCAGGTTTAGGAGCTCTAATTGTTTATTATTTTACAAGTATGTCTTCAGGTTGACGTCCTCTTCAGGATCACATAGAAGATGTATAGCAGGCTGTGCTAGTAAATCGCTGTAGGGTAGAGGTTGATGATGACAACACTTGGAGGAGGAAACTCTGAGAGTTTCAGTGCCAGAGTCTACAGAAGGACGAGAGATCTGTTTCAGATGCAGTCATGGAAGACTAGTTGGAGGAGGTTGAGATAGGCTTCAGTTCGATCCTTGCTTGGAAGGATCATTGGGTGTCTTTGGTTGTGACGATGCTGCATGGAGTAGTGAGGCAGTGGTGTTTCTTGTTCCTCGAGGGTCATGAGGAGCTAGCGATCTCATAGGAGGAGTTCCAAGACAAGTTTAGAGTTGAGTTTCTTTCTTTAACTGCGAAGGCATCCAGTCACCAGGATCTTCTTACACTTCAATAAGGGAGCTCATGTGTGCGAGAGTTTGGAATCCATTTCAGGAACCTTTTACGACATGATTCAGAATTGTTTCCAGATGAGGAGGCTAGGGTGAGGTATTTTGAGGAGGCTTTGCGTCTAGATATCCAGCGCCAAGTCACCCAATTTATACTGAAGACATATCTTGAGGTGATGGCGAGGGTCGAGGTCATCAATAGGACATTGTACAGAAACAGATTGCCATGAGAGGGGAGTTATCATGATTCCTCATGAAGCCAAGCTGTGGTCCAGGCTTCCCGATTTTCAGCGCAGAAGAGTCTCTGTTTGGCCGGGGATAGGTCCCAGCCCTCAACATCTCATTTTTCCAGGGGCAATAGATCTCAGGACTATGCCAAGGGATCAAGTGCTTGTTTTTCTTATGGTGGTCGAGGTTATCAAAAAAGAGAGTTCCAAGAATTTCAAAGCAGTCATAGTGCACCAGGTGTTCCAATCCATGTTCCTCTGTTGAGGCAGTTCTAGTAGAGGTAGCAGTAGCAGGTTGCACCATCTTTAGATCAGTAGAGGGTTGATGGGGAAGGCAGATGACAACTCCATGACTCTCCCCACCTCAGAGATTAGAGCGCGGCCATGGTGGTGGTCGTCATCAGGGTCAGAGAGGTCATGGAGGAGGTCATGGTCAGCTTCATGCTTTAGCATTGCTAGCTCCCGGTGAACTAGACATCGTTCAAGGTACCCTTTACTTGTTTTCTACCTTAGTGTATTCCTTGTTTGATTCAGGAGTGACACACTCATTCATATCACCTACCCTTTTCCATGCTTTGGGTCTTGAGGTAGAGAGGCTTCCAATGCCCTTGGTGTTGACTACACCAGTTGGAGGATGAGCTGACCTGTTTGAAGTATGTAGAGACTGTGAGCTAGTGTTGGGGCAACACCGCTCTTGGAGATATTTTCTATGTTTACAAACACAATCATATGATGTCATCCCTGAACATGGATTGGTTGTATTCAGTGTAGGCTATCGTGGATTGCTTCAGGAAGAAGGTCATTTTCTTCGATGCAGATGAAGAGAAAATGGTGTTTGTTGGTGAGAAAGATCCTCAGATGGGTCATAAGCATGTTCTATCCTTATCATCCATGATGGTTGAGATAATGTTGAGTTATTTAGAGGTTCAATAGTTGGAATTTACTAGGGTCGTAGAAGAGTACCCTGATGTCTTTCTAGAAGAGGTTGTAACATTACCCCCTCAACGAGAGATCGAGTTTGGGATTGAGATACAACTAGGAGTGTATCCTATCTCTATGTCTCTATATAGGATATCCCCTTCTAAGTTATGAGGGCTACGTATATAGATTAATGGTCTGTTATAGTGCAGTTTTGTTCGGCCGAGTGTGTCACTGTGGGGTGCTTCAGTTTTGTTCGTGAAGAGGGATGACGACAGTTTGCAGTTGTGTGCTGATTATCGTCACTTGAACAAAGGGAAAATAAATAATTACTATCCTCTTCCATAGATTGATGATTTATTAGATAAAATGAAGGGTGAAAGTTGGTTCTCAAATATCGACTTGTGGTCAGGATATCATCAGATGCGTGTGAAGGATGAGGATATCCCGAAGACTGATTTCCATTATCGTCATGGGAATTATGAGTTTGTTGTAATGTCGTTAGACATGAAAAATGATCCAGCCATGTTTATGGGATTGATGAATGATGTGTTCTGTGAGTTCCTAGACAAGTTCATTATAGTTTTCATCGACGACATCCTTGTGTACTCCATGTCTAAAGAAGAGCATGCAGAGCATCTACATGCCATTTTGAGAGTTCTTCGTCAATATCATCTATTTGGGAAGTTGTCGAAGTGTGATTTTTGGGCTCAAGAAGTCTGTTTCTTGGGGAATGTGGTCTCCCAGGAAGGCATAGTTGTGGATCCACTGAAGATAGAAGCAGTTGTGTCTTGGGCAGCCCCCAAGACTGTGTCATAGGTATGAGGTTTCCTTGGTCTCATAGGCTACTATAAAAGGTTTGTAGCTGATTTCTCTTAAGTTGAAACTCCTCTGACAACTTTGACCAGAAATGATCAGGAATTCATATGGACTGATGAGTATCCAGAATCTTTCGAGTATCTAAAGGAAAAGTTAGTAAGTGCTCCAGTTATTTGTCTTCCAGCAGAGGGAGTTTAGTTTGATGTTTTCTACGATGCTTCACATCTGGGGTTAGGTTGTGTCCTGATGCAATAGAGATTAGTTATTTTTTATGGGTCTTGGTAGTTGCATCCTCACGAACGTAACTATTCCACCCATTATCATGATTTCGCAGCCATGGTGTTTTCTCTAAAATTATAGAGACATTACCTCATTAGTGAGCACTTTGTGGTTTTCACCAATCATAAGAGCCTGAGGTTTGTATTCTCCCAGTGTGACTTGAACATACGATAGCATCAGTGGATGGAGTTATTACAAGAATACGACTTCAAAATATAATATACACCTGGTAAGTGGAATGTTTTAGCTTGTGCGCTGAGTCGAAATTCACGTAGTGATGCAGTGCATGAATCTAGTGACTCTTGGAGAGTAATAGAAGAATCTTCAGCATTTCATCTTGATATGCGGGAAGTTTGGGGCATAGGTTGTCTTTTTCAAATGACAGTGTATTCATCACTGGTGAAAAAGGTGGAAGATTCCTAGTTGGGGGATCTAGAGGTGGAGGTCTGAAGAGACTGAGTTGTTTGTGGAGAGACCCATGATGGTTGGTCTGAGGATGAACAACATCGAGTGTTATGTCATGGAAGTATTTTTGTTCCTTTTAAGATGTGCGAAAAAGTTCTCAGAGAGTTCCATATTTCTCCTTTAGTAGTTCATCTTTTCATGACAAAGATGTACAGATCCTTTAGGAGCTAGTTTTGGTGGCCTGGGCTGAAGCGTGCAGTTGTATAGTTTGTGTCTCGAAGTTTGGTCTTCCAGAAGGTGAAGGCTTAACACCGTGTTCCTGGTGGTCTACTCCAGCCATTAGATGTTCCTCATTAGAAGTGGGAACACATCTCAATGGACTTTTTTACTGGTTTACCTTGATCTTAGGGAGGACATGATGCTATCTGTGTGGTAGTGGATCATTTAACAAAATCGGCCCACTTTATAGCAATCAAGGAGTCAAGCTTAGTGGAAGTTTTGTCGAGTCAGTATCTGGAGGAGGTGGTGAGACTTCATGGAGTTCCAAGGATGATCATTTCTGATCTAGATCTTTATTTTACCTCTAGGTTGTGGAGAGGTCTCTAGTAAGATTTTGGTTTTCAGCTATGCCTTAACACTGCTTTTCATCCTCAAACGGATGGTCAGATAGTGTGAACCATCCAGACTCTTGAAGACATGTTATTCTCTTGTGTTTTGGATTTTGGAGCTTCATGGATGAGGCACTTACCCTTGGGGTAGTTTGATTACAATAATAGTTTTCACTCCACCATCTATATGGCGGCATTTGAATCCTTGTATGTCCGACCTTGCTGTTCTCCGTTGTGTTGGACTAGGGTCGAAGAGTCAGCAATTCTCAGACTAGAACTAGTGAACAATACAACATAGATGGTTCATGTGACTTGGGAGAGGATGAAGACAAAACAAGATCATCATAAATCATATGTGAATCAAAGGATACCCTTAGAGTTTTATGTTGGGGATCACGTGTTTCTGAAGGTGACTCCCCATCATGGGCAGCGGAGGTTTGGTCATGGGAGTAAGCTTTCTCTCCAGTTTTTTGGGCCTTTTGAGGTGTTATATCATGTTGGAGCTATGGTGTATCGAGCATCACTTCCTCCATAGATGAGTCGGATACATGATGTTTTCCATGTATCACAACTCCATCATTATCTTCATGATGAATATCACATCATCGATTGGGGAGAGATCAATGTTGATGATGATGCGACCTTTGAGGAGTGACCTGTGGAGATCCAAGACCACAAAGAGAAGGTGTTGCGTGGGTGTTCTATCCCCTTGGTTCATGTCTTGTGGCAACACAGTGTCATGGAGGAGAGTACCTAGGAACGTGAGTCACAGATACGTGCTCAGTACCCAGAGTTGTTTGATGTTTAACTCTTTTCATGTATCGATGTAGATTTTGTGGTTATAGAACTTTCATGTTTATAATATGGGTTTCTTTTCTTGCTTCTAGTGGCTTTCTCTCTTTTGAGAGGTATCTTGATGGGTTGTTGTTCGGACCCCATTTAGTTTTCCCTTTAGGTGGGTTCTGAATTTTGGAGGACGCGAATGTTTTGAGAGGTATCTGATGTAATGGCCCGGACGTCTCTGGTCCATTCCATTTCAAAAATCAGGTGTATGAGGTGTTTTAGGAGGTCAAGGTGACTTATCCACAACACTTTGCCAAATTTTCATTCCTGTGAACAGTTCCGTCAGTGAACAGTTCCAACGGTAGACCGTTGTGAATAGTGCATTTATAGACTTCTGTGAACAGTTTCATCAGTGACCTTATGTAAACAGCTTCATCGGTAACCTTATGTGAATAGTTTATTAGTGACCTTATGTGAACAGTGTCATCGGTGACCTTCTGTGAACAGTGCAACAGTGACCTTATGTGAACAATGACATCAGTGACCTTATGTGAATAGTGTCATCGGTGACCTTCTATGAATAGTACCATTGGTAACCTTATGTGAATAGTGAAACGGTGAGGTTCCAATGGTGACCTCTTTACTTTTCCAAATTTTGAGTTCATGAATAGTGTTTCCCGAGTGATGAGGTTCCAACAATAACCTTTTTCCTTTTCCAAATTTTGAGTTCATGAATAGTGTTTCCAGAATGGTGAGGTTCCAACGACGAACTTTTTCCTTTTCCAAATTTTGAGTTCATGAACAATGTTTCTAGAACAGTGAGGTTCCAATGGTGACCTTTTTTCCTTTGCCAAATTTTGAGTTCATGAACAGTGTTTCCAAAATGGTGAGGTTCCAACAGTGACCTTTTTCCTTTGCCAAATTTTTAGTTCATGAACAGTGTTTCTAGAATGGTGAGTTTCCAATGGTGACCTTTTTCCTTTGCCAAATTTTGAGTTCATGAACAGTGTTTCCAGAACGGTGAGGTTCCAACGTTGAGGTTCCAATGGTGAGATTCATGTGCATTGTTTCCAGAACGGTGAGGTTCCAATGGTGAGGTTCCAACGGTGAGGATCATGAACATTGTTTTTCTTTTTCCAAATTTCGAGTTCATGAATAGTGTTTCCAGCTTTGTACAGTTTTTTCCCTTTAACGTTTCCTTTGACATAAAATGCATTTAAATCATTGTTTTAAGGACTCTAAGGATGATTTAAATTCCGTAACTCCTATATTAATTTCTCCTAAGGCTCAACATGTTTTTACTTAGTCAAACCACGTGTTTTAATGTTATAATATTTTAATGGAAAACCCATCGTATCTTAAACCACTGTTCCGTTAAATCTTCTAAAGGGACAAGATATCTTCCTCCCTAGTTCTTCCTCCTTGTTCTCAGGTGTGAGATGCTAAAACATCCCATTACTTCTCGTAGGAGTTAGGCAATCAAACTTTCCTCCTAGGATTTGTTATGCTCTATTTTGATGCAACCAAGAAATATCGACCAGTCTTCAATATAAGGTTTGATCTATCTTCATTATTTTCGGTTCATCTCCTTCTTTCCCCTTTCCCCTTTTATTGAATTTTTACCCCATGTTCCTAATGGGTTTTTCTTGGATGTTGGCTAATGTGATGGTGTCTCTGCATCCTTAGGTGGATACATTTGTCATAGGGGAGGATATCGTAACCCATTGTATGGCATGTTCACATATAAAGAACATAAAGAACTATTTGAGGTAGGGGATCTGTTGCTTCTCTTTTCTTTTATGTGAAACTGTAGAGTTAGCATGTTTTATCCCACTGGGTCATAATAGAATTGTTATAATAAATATTTTAACTAGATAAATAAATTGATACTGATTGTATGTTATTGCCTCTTTTTTTGATAAATAGTGTGATATCAAAGCTTGATTGTTTATCTTTTCATTCTTGATGGAAATTGGAAAAGAACGTAAATCCAGAATTAATTGATAATTGTTTGGATAAAGATAAAGTGGCATGAAAATGAATCTGGTTCCTTTTGTTGTAATTTGATGTTAATAAAATTGGTGCAGTAAACATGTTTAATTATTTGTGATAGCTTACTATTTAGGTTTCCCAAAGTTGAAACCTATTAATAACAAATCAGTTAATCCCAGTTGGATTCAAGAACCAGTTGTTTGATAAAAGATAATACTTGTAGGGTTTTGAGTTACCCTTTTTCTTGTTTGAGGGTCAAGATCGCAATTGATAAGATGTTTGTTTTTTTTGCTGCTTGTGTTGTGATGTGAGCCTGGATGGCTGTTGTGATATGTGGGGGTAGTGTGGCCTATTGGTTGTGGCAGAAGTTGATTCCTAGATTGGCGAGATGCATCAGTTTATGCATGTGGGTGTTAGGGAGGACACCCTGGATGATGGAACGGGTAAGATGTTAATGTTTGTATGCTATCTAATTCTTATTGGTTGTTTCTCTACTTTACTTTCCCCACTACTCAAGGCAGATGGTCTTGCTTACCCTTCTCCCCAAAGAGGCGAAGATGCACGAGGTATTCCACATGATTTTTGTGTTTATCTTCTCAAAATGAGGATGGGTATACGCTCTTGCTATAGGAGGCAAAGACTCGACGGGTAGTTAATCTACTTTCCGTGTCAATCCCCCTTGTGTTTAGTAGCTTAGAATGTTTTTATAGAATTCCTGGGAATATGGGAAAGTAATAATGTTTCTAATAAATAATTGAATAAATGATGTTAACCCATGGGGTTATAGCTTTCTAGAACAAAATGTTGAGGTTAAAATTTTAAAGGGACTATCGGACTTTGGGTGTGATGCTAATGAATTTTAATGTGGAATTGTTAATGGATAATTAATTTTTAAAGAATTAATTAATGTAAAGTGGAACTGATAAAAAGGGAATGAAGTAAGACAATAAATCTCTTTAAATGGTTGTGTGCTTATAGGATACCTAGTCTTAGAAGTGGAAGTCGGGAGTCTGAGAGGCGTTAGCTGCAGTTGAGTCTAAGACTAGGTTATGCCCATAGTGTGGTTGTGATATATAATATATTCTGTACTTTTTGTATTTCTATATGCTACTCCACCTTATCAGTTAGGGAAACTGACGCCCTAGGGATTTTGATCCCTGGGGGGTGTTTTTCCCAACATTCTGGTGGGAGGATGGATGGATGACTACCCCCTTTAGCCCCACTCTCTTCTCTTGGTAGTTACTTGTGCTAGTAGGCACAATGGTTAGTTTTCCCCATATATGTGTGTAGAGGGATGTAATGGATTGTGGTTATTCACAAACATATATTCTGGATATAGTATTCTATGGACTACTATAGGTGTAACTTATATATGCTGTGATGGATTGAGGATCCTTACTCAGTGTATGGGCTATAATAGCTTGAGGTATAATACTCGATGTATGATACACATTATATGAGCTGTGGTGGCTCCTAGAAACTACCTGGTTACTTACTTATGTAGGCGTGGTGTTTTTTTTTCACGAGGTACATGTTGTGGTGCTTCACCCAGGTGTCTGCGGGCAAGCCTTTTCGAAGAGAAATGCTTAGAACGTGCGAAATTGGGGAAAAGTGGAAAACTATTGGGGAAGTAGTAGCAGGGTACCCTTGATAATATTTATTATATTATATACTCTTGTATGAGTTACTTGTTGAGAGTATCCATGGTGAGTCTGGGAACTTAGTATACCTGTTTAGGTGACGAGTTAGTTTCACTTATTGTTCACTGTGCTTTAGCATAGTTTTTTTACTTTTTCACGAGAGGATCTAGGGGTTATCCTACTGAGTATACTATTATACTCACCCTATGTATATATTAACTATTTTGAAGTTCACTTGGAGCAGGTTGGAGATCAAGATGGTTTCTTCTAGCTTGGGGTTACATGATCTATTCAGGATTATGGTTACTGCTATTTTTTACTTTCTTTTGGTTACTTGCAGTTTTCCCCTTCCAGTTTTATTATTTTTGCATGGAATTACATATGGGAACTTGGATTTTTATTTATATTTCATTCTGATTTAGAGTTGTTTGGTGTCTATATTATATCTCTCTTTCACATGTATTATCTTAGAGGGTAATGCCTCCCATCTATGTGTTTACTATACCCTCGATGCTAGTCACCAACCCGTGGCCTACTGGAGGCGGGACTTGAGGGTCATTATCTTCCTTCTCACATTGTCGGCCCAGGAAGGGTACACCTTGTGGGGAGGGGGTTGTGACACGTGTAGAGTACATGGCCATACCCCATGTGGGTAGCTCATTGTTTACAACTATACGACCATGCCAAGTACATTTTTGAGATGGTTGAGGGACATAGGCAGGTACCCCATGTTGGGTACACATAGTGTACCTACATTACACACTGTGTACCTAGGACTTTTACATGAAGATGTCGGCGGGAGTAAACACTCATGTGGGGCCTTGAGGGTATATGTTGTGTATGATATCAACATGCCTTGTACTTCTCTTTTGGTACCCCTTTGAGGGTCTTTTCCTGTCTTTTTCACCATAGTTAGATTTGGACATAAGATGAGGCCTTTCTAAGTATTTTTCCATGTAGATCATAATGGTTAAACCCATTGAGTGATCTGAGAACTTTTAATGGGTGTTTTGGGGATTCTACCTAAACAAATAGGGATTTTCTCTAGTAATATTGTATCAAGTGTCTTATGAGAGTGAGAATTTACTTAAGATGATCCATGAACCATCTCTTATGATTGATACTTTTATAGTTTTCCCTTGAGGATGTATCCCTTATGAGATGTTCCCCTCTGGACAAAGAGGCCGTGAGACTAGTTGTTTTTGAGGATCCCATATAGGATTCCATTGCTTATGTGTTGACATAGGGGATCTCGTGTAGGATGCCTTTATCCTATTAATGTTTCCTAGGTTCCCCTGAGGGATTCCTTTTGTTACACACTGACTTAGGGAATCCCTCATAGGATCCATTTACCTGTATACCTTTATGAGGATCCCATATAAGATTCCTATGCCTTCTTATACATTTATAGAGGGTCCTTGTAGGATTACTTCACCTTTTTGTTGTTCTGAGGATCCCGAGTAGGATTCCTCTATGAACTTTCCCTTTGAGGATCCTATATAGGATTCCTCCATTTACTTGTAGATAAGGATCCCAAGTTGGATTCCTTCACTTATGTTTATACATTAAGGATACCAAGTTGGATACCTCTTTAGTGTTTGAATTGAGGGACCTAGAAAGTTCTAGTTGTTTGAACGACCTTTAACTAGTACATCTATTTTTGGTAGAGATGGTTGCAAGTGTCACCTTAGAACCCGTGCTGAACATGTAAGCTCACGGGGATATGGCTTTAGTGTTGGGTTTAGGTGTCCATACACCCTTACCCTTTTTTATTCTTTCATATGTTTATTGATGATGAAATAATGTTAGATAAAGGTGCTTCTTGGATAGTGGTTGTTGAGCCTGATGCGAGGTGCCTTTGTTTCTCTATGGGATTACCGAACACTCTTCTTGGGATCTTTATTATCTTTTTGGATACCCAGACGTGCTTACCTAGGATTTGGATTCTGATCTATATTATTTATGATATTTAATTTTATACCCAGGGGTACTAACTTGGATCTGTATTTTGAGCCTATATATTTGATTGTTAGATTATTGGGATGTCTATAGGTGTTTGTCGGAATCCGGGTGTTGAGACTACGACTATGATATATGAACATGATATCCTTAGTAACGATACTCTTGGATGATTATACTCTCTTGAGTTATGAGGATGATTATGATTTCCTCTTATGATATGTGATGAGGATGATTGGGCTCTCGACAATATATTAATACTCATGGATTATTACGCTCTCACAAGGGATAGGGATGATTACACTCTCCCTAAATAGTTACTTGACCATTGTGTGGTATATGGAATCTCACATCATTGGATGCTAAGGATGATTATGTGATTCTAGATTATAGGGATGATTATTCTCTCACTTATTAGAGGCTGCAAGGGAGGATATGGAATTTCACTAGTGAGTTTTCTTTACTGATCACCTAAGGGATAGACCCTTAGGGATTATATGAGTTTTGAATGTCGTGAAAGCATATGGAGTGAGACCGAGGGATCATAAATTAGACTATATTTACATGTTCTAGGTAGCATGGAATCTATCCTAGTGACCATTTATAGGATGTATAGATATAATTCCCTAGAATCCATTGTCTCAGTGATTGGAGGTGAGTACGGGTTAACCCAGGTGTAGGATGAATATCCCCCTATGGTGAAGTATATTTCTCAGAGACATTTCCATTATTGGTTAAAAGTAGGTACATGATGATTGAGATTATAGACCTAGATATTGACTTATTGATACATAAATTGAGTGGTATGACATCTAGGTCAATTCCCTTGCACATGATGTGTAGGTGATCAGGATTACAAACACAAGGATCGACTATTGTTGGTTATATGTTATTTTATCACTTACAAATGAATATTAATATTTATGTATATATTTATAGGTATGGGACTACACATGTATACATATATAGATATTGACATCCATGGTGGCACATGCCCAGTTGATTGGGATCACAATCCCAGGGTTTGACCGTGGTTTCATGTTTTTATTTTACTTATATTTTTAGTTGTGTCTTAGATAGGCTGAGTAGTTGTATTTTTCATAAACATATAGAAACATACTTTTATAGGTTAATCATTGGGGTAGCCTGTCGAGATTATTTCTCACACATGAATGTGCACCTCGGTGTATGTGTAGACCTTTTGTATTCTTTTTTAGGATGAGTACAGTTGCATGTTGAATAGGTATGATGCCCAGAGTTTCATTATCAAGAGGATATACTTGAGGGGATTTTTCTATTTAGGATGGTGCAGTTCTATAGTGTTTGCAAACTAGGTATGTGGTCTGGCTTGAAGTTAGTAGTAGATCCATATACTTTTAATTTAGTTTCTTTTGTGCTCCTATATCTATATGTTCATCCCAGTGGGTGACCGGTATTATTTATATTTCATAGATGTTTTGGATTTTATATATTTTTTCATTTACTATTACAACATGTTCTATTTCTTCTTATTACTACTTCTGCACTATATTTGTTTTTTGTTGTGTATGATAATTATCTATTTACAATGTTTTCTTAATTCAATATGAGTGAATAGTATCCTAACTATCACAACTTGGTCCATTGCTTCTATTTGATAGCCTCTTATATATGGGGAGGCTTGTTTGAGGCCTAGTAACCCACCAGATCAGGGCACTGTTTTAGTGGCATCCTAGCCAAGATGTTACAAAGTGATATCGGAGCCTTATCTTTTCCTAGTCTTTACTATTTGGGATATGTTAGACAAAAGTATTAGGAATGTGTCAAAACCTGTGATGGATATCAAACTAGTGCATCAATAACACTTGTTCTGATAATAATTCCTGGTTCCCAGGGGTATGGGATTATTGTTATGATATATTATGTTATAGTTGTATATTATTTTTCCTTGAGTGACACACATGTTGTGTGGATGTTATGATTTAATATGGATTTTTGGATCTTTTCTATTGGAAAGAGTCCATAGATGGATTTTTAATCTTGGATGGAAAAGGAAAGAGGTGTGTCATGCATTATACTAGGACATAAAATTCACATCATATAGGCCTACTAGTGTGTGATTTTACTGACAACTGAGGCCTATTCAGCTAGGCCCCACTTATATACAAATTTCCTTATGATGGAAGGTAATGTGGATCTATGTAGAGGCATTTTTTGTGAGGATGATGACTCATTCCTCATGCATAGGAAGTGCTGTGACCCTAGAAGGTAGATATTCTACGTGATGCCCCCATGTTGTACCCTTATAGGGTGTTGTTTCTCAGGTCATGGTTGTCTAGTCGGATCACCGAGTATGATACTGATGGATATGAGGTCTTTTCTCATGAACTAGACCTCCAGTGGTATTACTAAATGTGTGTTCCTGATGAGTGTCAGTTCAGTTTCTCTTTAGTATCATTATCGTGACCTGTAGGGAATAGTTCCTTATGAGGATTCTTAGTGAGGATCAAAACCTTGTAGGTAGTGTTTTCAGTTTAAAACCACATAGATCATTGTGATATTTAACTTCTTTATAGAGGTTTGATATTTTGGTCTAGGTGGTTAGACCTTGTGACCTAGTTATGAGGCTTGATCTGTAGGGATATATGGGATACCTAAAGGCCCTTAGTTTTGACTTGGAACCTTATAGGTCGACGTCCATTTTTTTAAGTAAACATGCATGAGAGAGGTTGGACCTTGTATTTAGATGTCTTTTTAGGAAGTGATATTTGTTTTACACTCATTTTAAGATCTATGGATATAAGGTTCTTAAGTTTTTCATTATAACAATTCTGACGCCTTTTTCTTTTGAAAAGCACACAAGTTGATTTGTTTTTCAAGACTAGATTTGATGGGTAGGACTACTCAGGTACCTAGCCTAGTCAACCAGTGTTTATGCTATTGATAATGTAGTCAGAGTGTGGGTAGATTCTCATGACTAGAACGATGTAGGTTTATGGGTGGTTGTGGAAATAAATTGTGACACGGGTGAAGTGTTTGATTTTGAAAAAGATCTCCAAGGGTGCTTCTAGCTTAATGACATTGATGTGCCATGTAGCATGGTTAACATAGCCTTGTAGTGGGAGAATCACCAGGGTATGAGTTTTGTGGTAAAGGTACATGCTGGTTGTGTGTGTGATCATTTTAATATTAATTAATGAGTGTCCAAGTGCGATCCAAGTACTGATGGTTCCA
Source organism: Viscum album (assembly GCA_963277665.1). NCBI lineage: Eukaryota > Viridiplantae > Streptophyta > Magnoliopsida > Santalales > Viscaceae > Viscum > Viscum album. Next base: position 2,074,525,679 of record OY728143.1, on the reverse strand, counting down.
TGAATTTCTATGGTTTTTGATGCCTAGGAGTTTTGGTTATTGTGAAGAATGTTCCTCCATGGTAGAGGAGAATAAATATTAATGGGTTACCAAAAGATAGTTTAATCATGCAAGAATATTGTTCATGTTTTGACTGAGTGTGAGTGCGGCTCAGAAAGAACTATATACACCTTTTGATGAAATATTAGTGTACTCCTATTAGAGATGATCATGCACTATCTTGACTTTATATTGAGTACCCTGAGAGAGTGTCAAACCTACAACGAGATACTTTTCTTTTTATATGTCCTCCCTCATTAAGAGAAACCAATTGGGTATGTTCTCTAGGAGTGGTGTAAGGTAAGTCATATGGTGGGGAGTGCACCGTTGGCTATTTGAGGGTGGTGAACCTCATTTTTAGTTGAAATTCAGTGTTTTTCATGTGCTGTTGAGTTCAAAGTTTTATTGTGAGGTTATGATAAGGGTATTAATATGGTGGGGAGTACCATATTGGTCTTAGTTGAATGTATTCCATGTAGGAGACAATTTTTGGTGGTGTGATAATGGTTGTGGTATAGTCCAGATAATATATTTTACAGAAGGCCGAGTTGAGAGAATGGCTGCTAGTGTATCCACCAAGGCTTCTCGAGGATGAGAAGATTTATGGTGGGAAGTGTAGAGAGAAATTTTTTTCCTTTAATAATTTTTATTATTTATATATATATATATTTTTTCAAAGCTAGGCACTGAGACGACATGCGATTCCGAGGCCCGATGTTCCTAAAATTAATTTTATAAAATATTAAATATATGTTATATTACGCATGAATAGTTTCATAAATAAAATGGAATAAATCTTAAAAGGATTCTCTAATAAGAAATATAAGACCATAGATAAGTCCATAATGCAGTGTTTACCCTTGGCATGATATAGAATGGTTCGGCGCAGAGCGTTTAGATCCCTCGCTCATTGGCGATATGTTCAATGGATTAAATTAATTAATTGATTTAATTAATTGAGTTGTTTAACCAAAATTGAAATGTTATAAATGTACTGCCATGGAGAAATTTCTAGGGTTAGTTTCATTATCTTGGAATTCTCCCATGATTCTCTCCTTCCTCCTCCATTGGAAAATCACATCAGACGATGATAAATCTTTGAATCAGATCAAATCAGGACACAACGAATGTAACGACATCTCTCAATCATTGTTGGATGCGTTCCTCATTAAATAACGATCCCTAATTGAGTTAGGACTTATCAATTGATTTTTTTACTCTATTTTTATTAAATTTTCAAGAAGATCCATCCTCTTTATTGGATCTACACCAATTGCATACCTTACATGCTCCCAAGTATTGAGATCTAAATTAATTGGAATTGTTTACCTAACCTCAATTTCCCCATTATTGATAGATTGGCCACAAAATATTGGCATCTATACTTAAGACTTTTGTTTTTTTTCCTTTCTCCCCAATCTACATTGTTTTCTTCACCAGTTATATCCTTATGGTCCCAGTTTGACTTTTCTAGGTTGTACCAAGCTCGATCAGGCCCCCAGATTCATGAACAATTGATGAAACAATAATGGTTTGATCAACGGAGCATAGATCTGGGATCATTATGAGGCAAGGATGACTGATTTAGTGATTAAATATCAAGAACTTGATTAATTGAGGTGCAACGATGTGCATAACAAGTGGTGAAACCCTCGACAATGACCGAAGATGATTTCTAGAAAATGACAGCTGATATCCCCATTATTTGGATAGATACACCATTTTTCACCCATAGATGGTGATAGATATGAAGTGGAATGGCTTGATTCTAGGTATTAAGACTGAATATAAAATTTTGGTGAAAACATTGACTACACATTGTGTTCAATGATGAAAAAAAATGACATGTAGCCCCCTCAGTGGTGGTGGATAGGGTTTAAAAAAAGTTAAGGATAAAACAACGTGTATCACCCCTCACATGCCATGTACCCCTTTTTAGGTTGGAAAACTTGTGTGAAAGATCACACGAGAGTGAATCATGTGGAAGTGCATGGAAAATTAGATGGTCGTTTACTCAAGTACATGGAAACAAGGTCTGGTACATAGACACAACCAGTAGGCATGGTCATGGTCCCGATTATCCTAGATAGGCCATATAGTCCACCTACATGGCATGTTATCCTACGCAGTTGGGAGCCATGTGAAGGACATGGAAATGGACAAGCGGTGGTGCGGGACCACACACTGTATGGGTTCTATCACACTATGTGTGGATCCTCTCACACTCTATATAAACCAAGTTCTTTTTTGAGTAAAATCCAATCATCTGTATCTCCTTCATTTGAACTTGGATTTTGGAGCGTGAGTATCTTTCCCTGAGAGTTTTTCCATGTATAATGTGATGGTGAACCCGGTTATGGAATTTTAGGTATGATGTTAAATTTTATAGGCATGTTTTTAACCAGGTGATGCTCGATGATGACAGTGATCAAGCGAGATCACTAGAGACCTTTTTGGTTGGTACCGTCAAGTAGGTCAAGGTAGTGAAGTTCCCCAATGATCTTTCTGAGTTACCCTCTAGTAAGGATGTTTAGTGTATTTCCTTGATGTTCCAAGTGATACCCTCTAGCTAGTATGGATAGTGGAGTTCTTTGATGATCTTTCTGAGTTACCCTCTAGTAGGGCTGGGAAGTGGAGTTGCTCGATGTTTTGAGTGGTACCCTCTAGAAGGGATGGGAATTGGATTTCCCTGATGAATTTTTTTCACGCGGTACCCTCCAACAGGGCTAGGTAGTGGAGTTCCTTGATGACCTTTCTTGAGTGGTACCCTCTAGTTGGATTGAGAAGTATAGTTTCTCAGTGAATTTTAGTGTGGTACCCCATGATGCACAAGGAAGTGGGTCCTCTACATCGATTTTGTGCCCTCGCGGCTGTGAGTAATAGTGACGAGGCATGGTCAAACTTGTATGGTTACTTATGGGAAGATGCGTGAGATGATGGGTATCTTTGATGGACTTTTGAAACTATTATCTACACTTCTTCCTAGGATGAGATGTGAGATGGATATCCCCTTACTCCCTCTTTTGGGATTCCTTGACTGATCATATGTATATATCCTCTTCAGTATCCATAAATTTTATTTGGTTACTCTCATTTCAGGGTATGCTAAGACAATGGGGGGTATGCCACATGCTTTCTGTGTTTAGCTTCTTGTGGTTGAATGATTCTACTCTCTTGCTATAGGTGGAAAAGACTCTACAGGTATTTCATCTACTCACCATGTTTTCCCTTTGTGTTTGGATGAGCTTAATTTCAATCTTTGTTCGGTTGTGTTTTTCTCTATCACTATACCTTGTGTTATCTACTGTCTTTCTCTTCCTTTCATATCTCTTACTACCCCCTTTATCTTTTGGGGTGTCCTATTGGGAATGTATTTACTCACCCTTGTATGGGATTTTCCCACACATTTAGTGTCCTATACAGATGATAGATAGGTAAATTATGACTTTAAAAGAGTTTAGGGATACTTGGTTCTTGGACCATGCATGGTGTTTGTAGCTTGGGATTCAGAAACTAGGCCCTCTCAGCTATTCAATTTACAATTCTGTCAGGTTGGGACACATTTCTATTTGGGCATTTATTATAACCCTTCACTTTTCAGTTTACACTACCATAATTTTTACCATCTATAGGTTCATTCTTGCTTGGTTTACTTTATGGAAATGTTGCATCTTTTATTCTCCACCTATGTACTTTTTCATCGAGATGGCTATGTATGTACATGAAGGTACTTAGGAAAAGGCCTACCTGAGTTTATTATGCCTTCGATGCTTGACACCACCACCTAGCCCATGGAGGTGGTCTTGGTATAGTTACTGCTCGATCCTCGACTTGGGTTGGGTCATGATAGATTGGTATCAGAGCAAGTTAATTCCTTGGGATGTTGTTCAGATGTATTACCTTAAGAGGATTTGGTTGGTTTTAGGGAAAAAAATTTCAAAGTGACTCAAGTATGGATCTCAGGCTAGGGAATCCAGTGATGGTGCGACGACCAATATATCCATTCACCATGAACTTGAATACCTACTTGTATACTTGGAATGTTGAGGAATTTATTACAGGTATTAATGGTACATGCATCATATAGGATTGAGTATTTAACTATCCTTATTGATTAATATTTTCATTTTTAATATATATACATATATATATTCTCATTTGACCATGGTAATCCTTAATAACTTTTAGCATGCCTCTGTAATGACAACCAACCAGGATACTAGTTCTAATTCATGATGACGACCTGATGAGCAATGAGGCCTTAGTTCAGGATCCATCTTGCAATCAACTTCTTCTATGTGGGTGATAGAACGCTGTCGTGGGTGCTCTCAAATGATTAGTGTGATTTTGGGGTACTTAGGTGCAGCAGAGTGGCTAACCAAGGTCGTCTCTCAAAGGAGGAAGTGAATTTATCAACTTATTAAAGGTATTATAAAAATAAAATAGAATAGAATTAAAACACTAGTTTAAAGGATGGGGGTTGTTTATAGTTTATAAATCTAGAAGAAGTTTTCTGGAAGAAGATTGTATATTTTTTTTGTTTTTAGTTTTGAAATGAATTTTGATTAAAATGACACAACAAGAAGATGTTTTTTTTAGAAATATATTTTAAAAGCCGTAATCTATCTAATTATACCTCTTCATTCACTTATTAATCATTATCATTTAAATCAATATCCACTTAATTATGATCCTCTAATTTTTTTCCCTCGAATCCTATGAGAGTTAACTTAACCACAAAGATGAAATTACTTAAATCCTAGGCTAGCTTCGGAACACGCAATCGCAACACCCTGCTTTGATTGTTGTTCTAAGGATAACTTATGGTAAGTGGTTAATTAGAGAACATATCTATTCTGGAAATGAGGATTAATTGTGTTTAGGGATTATATTTTAACTCTACAAATTTATCCTGTGTGGTCTTGTATTACCGATTAAGATCACGCTTTCACAATTTACACAAAATCTCGACCTCGCGTGTTTTGTATTAATTGTTCAATTGCTTGCTTAGTTTCTTGTAATTTAAAAACAAAATTCATGGATCATATTATGTGAATTATAGTAGCTCATTGATTCAAAATAAATAAATGAATAAGGATAGAGGTTGATCGATTACTAAAAATAACTACTCTTCCATGGGTGGCGTAATCATCGTAGAAGCGTTTTGCATGTTAAAAGGTTTATAATGGGTATAACCCAACAAAACTTCTACTCAATAATTCCAGACCAAATATAAATATTAATAGAAGAAGAAATTTAAACAAAATATAATAAAAGAGAAGAAATAAAAGAAGAACAAAGAAGTTTATTACACAAACAAAATCATTACAACATGAAGGAGAAGAAGAAGGCTTCGTCGAAGGGATCCTTGCTTCAAGAGCTACCCTTATTGAAATGGTTGGAGAATTGGAGTGGATACACTTCTCCTATGCCCTCAATTTCCCAATTCACATCCCAACCCCTACAAATGAGAAAAACTCAAATTTATAGAGGGGATGGGAGGAGAGGTTACAAGTGGTTTCAAGTGTGAATGTGGAAATTCGGCCAAATATTTTATTCCAAATTTCACCGCCCATTTGACCACCAAAACACGTGAATTGTCCAGCCTTCCAGAAGGATAATATGTGCGGATATGGGTAATATATCTCCTATAAATATTTGGGCTTATTACAGGCCTAGATGAAGGAGTTATGGCCGAAATACAGAAGCTTCTCCATTCTGGAGAGTCCAAACCAACTTTGACTTCATGACACATTTTCAACAACCAAATTCACTCTTTAGCTCTAGTGTTCTGAATAAAAGTTGTAGATAATTAAGTTAGTAACACTGTTACAAAATTTAAAATTCAAATAATATGCATCATAAAAAACCTTATTTCAAGTTCTCCATTTATATCATTCAATATATTTCCACTTCATTTATCCTCCCATGCACAAAACACTTACCTCGCTTGAATTTTCTCTCATCACTCAAATATCAATTTTTTTGCAATGTCTTTCTCATCCAAACTCATACAAGGGTCACCATAGGCTTGAGATATTCCTACATCGCTACCCGATGTGAGCCAAGAACATATGTTTATCATGAGGACTTTTCAGGGTTGTTCTGTGGCTTTCGGTTGGTAGGATTTAGATGTGAAAAATTCTGAGGCTGAATGAGGAGGGCTTGACTCTTTTTGAAGCAAAATTGAATTAATCTAATTTTCACTTAAATATGGTCTTCTCCTCAATCTGCATAGTATCAATTCATCTCCATCATCATGAAAAGTCATGAAAGGTTTACACCATTCATCATTTCAGAATCAAAAATTTCAATCTTCTCAGACATGATTTTCTTGAAAGCTCCAGATGGGCACAACTTTCCACCTCAATTAGAAGCTCCAGAAAAGGCACAGCTTCACTTGTCATGAAAGCTCCAGAAAAGGAACCGATTTCAATATAATGACTTTCTTCAGTAGAAAACACATCTCTTCAGAATTTAATTTTCCACCCAAAGTATCACAGAATGTGGTGGCACAATACAAGATAGATTCCCCCACACTTAAGCTCAACTAGATTATGCAATTTCACTTCAAGAGTTGGTTGGATAGGGAAAATTGGATTGTAATGTGGCTAACCTAACAGGATGTTCATGGATTATAAGGGCTATAAGGATTTAATATTCAAGGTAGGCCATTATAAAAAAGGATTCTTTGAAATAGGGGCTTTAATACCAAACAAATGCTTCAATCATTTAAACATAAGTACCTCAAACCCTCAAGTTTTGACAGGAATAGATCAAATTCTGGTTAAATCAAGCATGGTTTGGTTCTCTCAAGAAGTGAGGTGAATGTAAAGAATATGAAAATAATGGTTTAAAAGCCTCATAGGAAAGTGATTTCAAATATAAAGATAGTGAGATGTGGCATGGGATTCAAAATTCAGTGTACTTTTCATGAAATTACTAAATATTTGAACTTGAAACAAAGTCATTTCAGCATTCATTTAAGCTTAGTTTCAAGGGATAAATTGTTTCACTCATTTATATGCATTTCAAAATTGTGATGAGAATCATTTCTGCTCAAAAATTTCAAAAACACAAAGAAAATTGAAAAATAAATACACAGAATTTGAAAAAAACACAATTTTTTTGGTTTTTTTTAAACAGGAAAACAATTGAAATTACTAAACTAAATGGTTACCTCACCCACACTTAAAATATTGCATTGTCCTCAATGTGAACTCATGAGATGATATATGAACATGAAATGTAGAATTTTTAAATAGGACAAATAATATAAAAGTGAAAGGGTTAGGAACAGCCTGATGTGCTCAAGTGATGATGGGGTCATGCAGTGTGATAAAATCCACTGAATCAGTAGGAAGTCCCTCAATGTATCTCTTCAAACGTTTCCCATTAACTATAAAGCTCCTTCCAGTGTCCTCTTGTGTGATCTCTACTGCACCATAAGGAAAAACATTAGATACAATATTATAAGGACCTAACCATATGGAACGCAACTTACCAGGAATCAACTTCAATCATGAACTGTAGAGTAGGACTTTCTCTCCAACATGAAACTCCCTTTTCTGGATCATTTTATCATGAACTACTTTTGATCTTTCCTTGTAGAGCCTTGAGTTCTCATATGATGACAGTCTAATCTCCTCAAGCTCTTGAATTTGCAACTTCCTTTGAATTCCAGCTTGAGCCAATTCCATGTTGCATTTCTTTATAGCCCAATATGCCCGATGCTCGACTTCCACTGTGAGATGACATGCTTTCCCAAAAACAATCCGAAATGGGGACATACCAATGGGGGTCTTGTATTCTATCCTATAAGCCCACACTACATCATCCAAGCGCTTGCTCCAATCCTTCCTATTTGGCTGCACAGTTTTCTCCAAAATTTGTTTCAACTCACGATTTGAAACCTCATCCTGGCCATTTGTTTGGGGGTGGTATGGTGTTGATGTTTTGTGTGTCACCCCATACTTTCTAAGGAGGGAAGCAAAATTCCTATTGCAAAAGTGTGTCCCTTGGTCACTAATGATGGCCTTTGGTACTCTAAACCTGCAAAAAAATCTGTGCTTGGACAAAGTACACAACAACATGAGAATCATCAGTCCTAGTGGCCTTAGCCTCCACCCATTTACTCACATAATCAACAGCAACCAAAATGTATAAAAAACCAAAGTAACTAGGAAAAGGGCCCATAAAATCAATTCCCCAATCATCAAAAATCTCACAGAATAAAATGGGTTGTTGTGGCATCTCGTGTCTCCTTGAAATATTTCCAGTGTGTTGGTAACTAGAGCATGAATTAAAAAACACATGGGAATCATGGAATAAGATAGGACAATATAATCTAGAGTCTAAAACTTTCCTAGCTGTCCGTTGGGGTCCAAAGTGTCCACCACATGCAAGTGTATGACAAAATTGCAAAACAGACTCAAACTCATGATCAGGAACACACCTCCTAATAACTTGGTCACTACACATGCACCATAAGTATGGATCATCCCAAACATAAAATCTTGACTCACTATTTAATTTTTGGACTTGATGTTTCTTTAAATTTGTAGGGATTTTATAGGCAACAAGGTAGTTAACTAAATCTGCATACCAAGGATGCGTACCTGAGATGGAATAAAGATGCTCATCGGGGAAAGTGTCTCGAAGTGGTACCTAATCCAAGGTTTCATCCTCTAGTGTGTGAGTAAGCCTACTCATGTGGTCCACCACCAAGTTTTCTGACCCCTTTTTGTCCTTTATCTCATTGTCAAACTCTTGAAGAAGGAGCATCCAATGGATAAGTCGTGGCTTTGCATCTGGATTCTTCAAGAGGTACCTCAGAGCTGCATGGTCAGAAAAAACAACTACTTTAGAGCCCAATAAATATGAACGGAATTTATCTAAAGAAAATATGACAGCAAGAAACTCCTTTTCTGTGGTAGTTTAGTTTGATTGGGATGAATCCAATGTCTTTGATACATAGGCAATCACATGTGAACGTCCTTCCACCCTATGAGATAAGACAACTCCAACCGCGAAGTTGGAGGAGTCACACATAATCTAAAAAGGAATCTCCCACCATGGGGGCTGTATGATAGGTGGAGTGGTCAGACATTGTTTTATCTCATCAAATGAATTCTTGTAAGAAACATCAAACACAACATCAGAATCCTTTTGAAGTAATATTGACATAGGAAGAGCAATCTTACTAAAATCTTTGATGAAGCGCCGATAAAATTTTGCATGCCCTATAAAATATCTAACATCACACACACATGAAGGATATGGTAAGGATGAAATAATATCTACCTTTGATCTATCAACCTCTATCCCATGTTTTACACTACATTCCCTAAGACAATGCCATGCTCTACCATGAAATGACACTTTTCAAAGTTCAGGACCAGATTATTCTCAATACAACGATTCAACACCTTTCCGAAACTAATTATACATTCATCAAATGAAGACCCATACACTATAAAATCATCCATAAATACCTCCATGCAAGTCTCAAGAAAATCAGAAAAAATACTCACCATGCATCTCTGGAAGGTACCTGGGGCATTGTAAAGTCCAAATGGAATCCTTCGGTAGGCAAATGTGCCAAAGGGATAGGTGAATATAGTCTTCTCCTGATCCTCCAGAGCTATAGGAACCTAAAAATATCCAGAAAATCCATCCAAGAAACAATAGTGTCTTTTCCCAGCTAGTCTCTTAAGCATTTGATCAATTAATGAGAGGGGGAAATGGTCCTTGCGAGTGGACTGATTTAGTTTCCTATAATCAACACACACACGCCAACTGTTTTTCACCCTCATTGGAACTAACTCATCTTTCTCATTTTTAAAAATAGTAACACCACTCTTCTTAGGCACAACCTGAATTGGACTTAACCACTGAGAATATGAAATGGGAAAGATTATACCATCCTTGAGCAATTTTTCAACAACTTCTAGGAGGGTGGGATTGAGTCTCCTTTGTGGCTGTCTCACCGGTTTATCCCCATCCTCCAAGAGAATACTATGCATGAAAATGGAGGGGCTAATACCTGATATGTCAGCCAAGGTCCACCCAATCACCCTGATGTCATCTCTCAATAGATTCAAAAGTTTTTCTTCATGTTCAAAATAGAGATTGTTAGCAATGATAACAGGTAATATATCACCACTCAGCAAGTATTCATATTTAAGATTTGGGGGCAATGGCTTGAGTTCCAATGTAGGGGGTGATGTATGGATGGAGAAATTGATGCAACAGACATATCTGCACAATGAACATCAGTATCAGAATAGAAATCATCATAACCAGAGAATAAAGCAGCAAATCCATTAGCATACTCAATAACCATGTCATAATCAGAGTTTACATGATCAAAATCAGAATATGATTCCATTTCAAAATCAAATCTTAGAGAGTCTTGTTCCTTAGAAACGGGTGTGGAAGTTCTCTTAGACATTAAACCAGAACCAATACTCACAATCTCCCTGAGCATAGGACAATCAAAATCCATGGAGTTTTTACTTGGTGGTTCAAAATGGGAGATAACAAAAGCAGAATGGTCCTCATAGGGGTACTTCATGGAGTCCATAACATTAAATATCACAACTTCATCTCCAAATTCCATGGAAAGTGTACCCTTATTGACATTTATGATAGTTTTTTCAATTTTGAGGAATGGTCTACCTAAGATAATGTGGGAATGAGAACTTACCTAATCTTCCTCCATGTTAAGAACATAGAAATCCACTGGAAAGATCATGTCTCTTACCCGGAAAAGTACATCCTCAAGAACTCCCCTTGGATATGCCGTATCTCTATTCACCAACTGCACCACTACTCTCGTCGGCTTCAACTCACAAACCTGTAAAGAAGAGAATACAGAGTGAGGAAACACATTTATTGAAGCTTCTAAATCACAAAGAGCATTAGAGAAGTGAAACTCCCCTACGGTACATGGGATGGTGAATGTCCCAGGATCCTTGCACTTTGTTGGCATTGCTAGATTTAGTGTAATGAGTGCTGAGAAATTCCTTCCAAGGTTGATCCTCTCATTTCCCTTGATCCCTCTTCAATTGGTACACAAGTTCTTTTAAGAATTTCGCATACCTTGGAATTTGATTAATGGCTTCAAGTATAGTAATGTTGATCTCCACACGCTTGAATGTATCGAAAACCTCCTTTTTCATTTCTTCTTCAGCCATCTTCTTGGTTTGAACAACCCTGTTTGGAAAATGAAGGGGTTTAGGAGGAACATCATCAATCTTTTTCTTACCTTTATCTTTCTCCTTGGATTGGTCATCAGTTGGTTTGGAATGCGGCTGCTCCGGATTTGAGCTGAATCCTGGTGGAATGGTAGGTACAGATGTATCGTTCGTTTACTTACCACTTCTCAATGTGATGGCACTGACATTCCCCTTTGGATTTGGAGTGGGTTGGGAAGGTAGATTTCCAGAATTCTTACTCACAAGTTCATGGAGGGTGGTGGAAATCTGGCTCATTTGAGTCTTCAGATCCCTTAACTCCGAACCTTGACTCTTCAGTTCATTCTATTGATTAAGAACAATTTTCTTCAAAATACCATCATTGTTAGAATCTACCTTGGGTGGGGGATTCCCTTGTTGTTGGCTTGTTGATGTTTGAGCTTCAAATCTCCTTTGGGGTTGTTGGAAACCCTGCTGGTAAGGTGGAGGTTGTTGGAAGTTTTGTTGAAAAGGGGGCCTTTGTTGTTGTCCAGATCCATACCTCATGTCTGATTGATCCTTCTGCCCTTGGTTGTATATTGGAGCAAATGAATCAAACTTCTTTTGGGGATATGGTTGTTTTTGCTGCTGAAATGGTCTCCTAGGGAATACTGCTGCACAATCCTCCGTCTCTTGTAGTTGTGGGCAACAGTCAGTTGGATGACTTATCTCAGTGAAAATGACACAAGGCCTTGAAAGAGGGGGTTGGGATGTATTTTGAGCCAATGCAATCTGCCTCACTATAGTGGTCAATTCTTCCAACTTGGTATCAATCAAATGACTTTCAAGAGAAGAAGGAATTACCTGATGTACTCCCCTGACATGTGGTGTACCTCTATCGCCAAATTGTTGGGAGTTTTGGGCCATATTGTCGATCAATGCACGTGCAGCTTATGGTGTCTTGTCCACCAATGCCCCTCCTACTGCAGCATCCACCATGCTCCTCTCCATGGATGTGAGTCCTTCGTAGAAGTATTGGATGAGGAGTTTCTCACTGATTTGGTGATGCGGACAGCTTGCGCACAACTTCTTGAATCGCTCCCAGTACTCATACATTGACTCTCCTTGGGCTTGCTTGATCCTCTATATCTCCTTTCTAATGGATGTAGTCCTTGATGCTGGAAAAAATCTTTGCAATAAAAGACATTTCAAATCATTCTAACATGTTACATCTTCAGGTTTCAAATAATACATACAATCTTTCGCAGATCCATCAAGTGAGAATGGGAATTCTCGTAATTTGATTTGATCTTCAGAAAAATTTCTTGGTTTAAGGGTTGAGCAAACCACATTAAATTACTTAAGGTGTTTGTTGGGATCCTCACCAGATAAGCCATGAAACTTTGGAAGAAGGTGAATTAATCCAGATTTCAATTCAATGTCCGATTCGAGATTCGAGTATGCAATACAATTTGGTTGATAGTTAATATCAAGTGCATCTAATTCTTGAATGGTTCTATTAAGTTCATTTCCATTATTTCCAGCCATTGGTTCCTATTTTATGTTTGAATTTTAATTACTTCCAATTTCAATGTTTCCAGAAGAGAGGAATTCACCAACTGGTTGAATATTGAAACTTCCCGTAGACTGAGAATGTCTGATTCGAGCCCTAAGGCTACGTTTAATCTCAAGGTCAAGATCTAAGAGATCTTCGGGATTAGTTCGTGTCATAAATCAAATAAATATGAAAAGAAAGAAAGTGGACCATATTTAAATAAAAATGAGAAGTTTGAGTTTATGGTCCAAAAAGAAAAGAAGAGGATGAAAAAAATGAAAACTTGAGAAAGGGGAAAGACAAAAGAGAGAGGTGAAGAAAATAATAAAATGAAAAATAAAATAAATACCTCTAAATGGTTGAATAAATTACTTGCCTCCCCGGAAACAGCGACAATTTTATAGAACGCCGTTGTGGGTGCTCTCAAATGATTAGTGTGATTTTGGGGTACTTAGGTGCAGCAGAGTGGCTGACCAAGGTCATCTCTCAAAGGAGGAAGTAAATTTATCAACTTATTAAAGGTATTATAAAAATAAAATAGAATAGAATTAAAACACTAGTTTAACGGATGAGGGTTGTTTATAGTTTATAAATTTAGAAGAAGTTTTCTGGAAGAATATTGTATATTTTTTTTGTTTTTAGTTTTGAAATGAATTTCGATTAAAATGACACAACAAGAAGATGTTTTTTTTAGAAATCTATTTTAAAAGGTGTAATCGATCTAACTCTAACTCTTCATTCAATTATTAATCATTATCATTTAAATAAATATCCACTTAATTATGATCCCCTAATTTTTTATCCCTTGAACCCTACGAGATTTAACTTAACCACAAAGATGAAATTACTTAAACCCTAGGCTAGCTTCGGAACACGCAATCGCAACACCCTGCTTTGATTTTTGTTCTAAGTATAGCTTATGGTAAGTGGTTAATTAGAGCACATATCCATTCTAGAAATTAGGATGAATTGTTTTTAGGGATTATATTTGAACTCTACAAATTTATCCCGTGTGGTCTTGTATTACCGATTAAGATCGCGCTCTCACAATTTACACAAAATCTCGACCTCGCGTGTTTTGTATTAATTGTTCAATTGATTGCTTAGTTTCTTGTAATTTAAAAACACAATTCATGGATCATATTATGTTAATTACAGTATCTAATTGATTAAAAATAAATAAATTAATAAGGATAGAGGTCGATCGATTACTAAAAAGAACTACTCTTCCATGAGTGGCGTAATCATCGTAGAAGCGTTTTGCATGTGCAAAGGTTTATAATGGGTATAACCCAATAACACTTCTACTCAAGAATTCCAGCCCAAATATAAAGATTAAGAGAAGAATAAATTTAAACAAATCAGAAGAAAAGATAAGAAATTAAATAAGAACAAAGAAGTTTATTACACAAACAAAATCATTACAACATGAAGGAGAAGAAGAAGGCTTCGTCGAAGGGATCCTTGATTCAAGAGCTACTCTTATTTAAATGGTTGGATAATTGGAGTGTATCCACTTTTACTATACCCTCAATTTCCCAATGCATGTCCCAACTCCTCTAAATGAGAAAAACTCCAATTTATAGAGGGGAGGGGAGGAGAGGTTACAAGTGGTTTCAAGTATGAATGTGGAAATTCGGCCAAATATTTTATTCAACATTTCACCGCCCATTTGACCACCAAAACACGTGAATTGTCTGGCCTTCCAGAAGGATAATATGTGAGGATATGGGTCTTCTATCTCCTATAAATATTTGGGATTATTCCAGGCCCAGATGAAGGAGTTATGGATGAAATACAGAAGCTTCTCCATTCTGGCGAGTCCAGACCGACTTTGACTTCATGGAACATTTTCAACAACCAAATGCACTCTTTATCTCTAGTGTCATGAATAAAAGTTGTAGATAATTAAGTTATTAACACTTTTACAAAATTTAAAATTCAAATAATAAATATAAAAATATATATCTTCGAAATACTACAGTAAACTATAAAGGGTAAAACTGGAATTTTCATCAAATATTCAAATGAATGATCTGATCCCAAATACTTTATAATTAAACATATTTAACACAATTTGAGGAAATTATATCATTTATTATCAATAAAATATTCAATAAAATAGTGTTTAATAGTGGTATGGTATCATTAACTCCCGTTATTGAGAAGTAGATCATTTTAGAAGATATGGCTAAGTAAATGCACAACCTTAGCACACTTCATGAGTTCCAGCATTAGAGACCATTGATGTTTCATGGAAATCCATATCCTCAGACAATAGAGGATGGGATTAAGTCAGTGGTTCATGTCTTCAAGATTTTTTAGACATCGATGGATCAGGTGGTTTCACCAATAGCTAGACTTTTCCACAGAGCAGTTGAGTGCTAGTGGTGCCTTGTTATGCATATTCATGATGATTACAAACTCTTATGGACCGACTTTAAATATCTGTTTTGGGAGAAGTATAACCCCTACTACTTGCACTAAATATGTATCCAGGAGCTTTTGGATCTGCAACAGGGAGGGATGACAGTGGATGTGTACATAGCGAGGTTCATAGACCTTATGTTCTACTCTCTTGGCATGATCTAGGATGGATACTTCCAAGCATAAAAGTTTTATTAGGGAATACACTAAAAGTTCTAAGTAAGAATTGTACCCTTGTTCATTCCCAACTATGATGGGGAACTGGATTAGACACTAGTGAGAGAGATATTTCTATTATAGGGATTCTAGACAGTTGGAGCTGCAGTGGGTGTCATAGAGTTGAGTCGTCTGTAGTGGATAGTCGATGCCGAATGACATGATCTTGAAACAAGATACCTTTCCATGATCAAACTCAGAAATGTGGTTAGAGGAAATATAGAGCACCATGTAATCTTGGATAGGTTAGGTGCTTTACTTGTTATAATTGAGATCACATAGCATGAGACTGCCTGACCATACATATAGATCAACCCAATAAAATAGCTGATGGAATGACATGGTAGAGGCATCACCAAGATTAGGGATCTCGCATGCATGGACAGGGTGGTCCCCATGGAGGAAGAAATGATATAAGAGAAGGATTATTTATTGGTGGTGGGAACCATTATGAGATCCTTCCAGCAGAACCACCAGGAGGCCCTCATCAGGCTTAGAGAACTAGCAGGTAGGGGCTGCAAACAGCTGCATGTGTTTGGATGTCTATGATTCTGCAGCATAAGAGATGATAAAAAGGTATGATCTATGTGTTTTCTACTATTACTTCAGTGTTAGTAGACACATGTTCCATACATTACTTTATCTCTATACTCTTGGTGCAAGAGCTAGAGCTCCTAGTTGAGGCGCTAGCCCAACAACTTCATCTTGAGGTTCCTACAAGGAACACTTCTTCTGTATTTTTATATGTTGGTAGTGAGATCTATCACTTGGTGGAGAGAGGATAATTTGAAACCTTTTGGTCATTGAGATAGAACCCTATGACGCTATCATGGCTATGGATTGGATTTTCATGGTTTGATCCCAGATTAACTATCATCGTAGATAATTCATATGCCTACACACTGATGGGAAGAAATTCTCCTTTTCTAGCAAGTGAGATATCATGGCAGGGAAAGTGGGTTCCATGAGAAGGAGGATGAATCCCATAACCCATCAGTTTATTAGTATATCCCTTGGTAAAGTAGGCTCTTCAGGAATATGATTCCCTTTAGTTATGGAGTATTACATGTACGTCTTCCCCGAGGATGTTCTGGGGCTACCTACAAGGTGGGAGATAGAGTTTTTCATTGAATTTCATCTCGGGACCACTCTGATATCTTTTATAGAATATCAAATAGCACCTACCGAGATTTGGGAGCTACAACTACAATTGGAGGACCTTTGTGAGAAAGGTATAATTAGACTTAGTGTGTCCCCCTGGACATCTCAAGTGTTGTTCATAAAAAAGGTGGATGAGATATTATGACATTTCATAGATTACCATCACCTGAACCAGGACACGATAAAGAACAAGTACCCCTTGTCAAATATTGATGAAATCTTTGACTAGTTGTGATGTTTGTGATGGTTATAGAAGAATTATCTTAGCTCCGACTACCACTAGTTGAGGGTTCATGAGGCTGATATTCCAAAGTTAGTATATTGATGTCATTGTAGTCATTATGAGTTTCTAGTGATGCCCTTTGGTGTGATGAATTCCCCCATCATGTTTATGGATTTGATGAACTAGGTTTTCTAGCTACTTAAGACCATTTTGTTGTTGTATTCATTGATGAAATACTCATCTACTCTCCATCATAAGAAGATCATGTAGAGTAGTTGAGTATGGTTTAATATTTTCTTTGAGAGAAACAAATTTATGGGAAAGTCTCGAAGATTCATTTCTAGATACATGAGGTTCACTTTCTAGGGCATGTCATTTATGAACATGGTTTAGCCATAGATCTAGAAAATATTGATGAAGTTATTTCTTGGGATCCACCCAAGAATGCACCATAGGTTTTGAGATTTCTTATCTTGTCGGGGCACTACAAGAGATTTGTAGTAGAACTCTCCATAATTGCATCCCATTTAACCTCCCTGACATGGAAAGGGTAGTCGTTTACCTAGTTTGATAATTGCCATAAGGCCTTTTAGGAATTGAGGCTTAAGATGATGAGTTATCTAGTGTTGATACTACAATAAGAGGGAAATAGTTTGTAGTGTATTTCGACACCTCTAGAGCTGGGCTTGGTTGCATGTTGATGCAATAACAGGCAATTATCACATATGGGTCGACGCAGTTAAGACCCCATGAGAAGAACCACATTACCAATTACATAGAGCTTCTAGTGGTAGTCTTCTACCTAAGTATGTGGAAGAACTACCTTCTAGGAGAGTGCTTTGTGGTTTATTCAGACCACCAGCATCTTATGTAAGTCTTCACACAGAGAGAATTAACCCTAAGGCATTGATTCTAGTTGATGTTCCTGCAGAACTATGAATTCAAGATAGTATATATTCCAGGTAAGGAAAAAATTGTAGTAGATTCCCTTATCAAGATGTTCCAGGATCTCTTAGTGAAAGAAGCTTCAGAGTAGTTAGTTTCCCTGTAGCTAACCTTGGTGGAGCATGAGGGTACAAATTTTCTACAATAAATGGTGTTGAATCCTTCACTCCTTGAACATGTGAGAGATTCTTAGCTGAGAGACATCAATTGTGAGGTCTTATGTGACAATAAATCAATAGGTGATGCACTATATAGATATTCTTAAAGAGGGAATCATGTTATCTTGTTCTTGGGGTAGATAGTTGTTTCAGTCACAATATGGGAGGAGGTTATATTAGAGTTACCGATTCTACCCTAACTGTACATCCCATTGTGGGGATGATTTATAGATATCTTCATGGATAGTTTTGGTGGTCTGGCATGAGATGAAGTGTAGCTGAGTTCGTCTCTTGGTGCCTCACTTATTAGCAGGTGAAGGTAGAGAACCATGTTCCAGCAGGTGTGTTGGATACCCTTAAGATCCTAGAGTGGAAGTGGGACAACATATCCATGGAATTTGTCACAGGGCTTCTATGAATTGTGAAGATCCATACACCATTTGGATGATAGTTTACCAACTCAATAAGTTAGCGCACTTCCTTACTATCATGAAGTAGATTTTATTGGAGAGTTTGGGGTAGTTGTAGGTATGGAAGACCATTCTCCTTCACAGGGAACCCTCGATGATTGTCTCTGATCATAACATGTGGATTACGCCACAATTGTAGAGATTCATACAGGAGGAATTTAGGACCTAGATGTAGATGAGTACAACATTTCATCTCCATACCAATGGGTAGACTGAGCACATTATCCAACTATTGGAGGATATACTGAGGGCTTGTGTGTTATACTTTGGATGGATTTGGGAGGATCACCTACCCTTGGTAGAGTTTGTGTACAACAACAAATACCACTCCACCATTAACATGACACCTTTTGAGTCCCTATACGGTAGACCCTTCAGATCACCCTTGTGTTAGATAGAGATTGGTGAGTCATTTCTTATTTTCCCAGAGTTGGTTTAGGTGATGAAATAGAAATTCTAAGTCATTTGTGAGTGGATGAGGATGTCCCATAGTAGACTGAAATCTTACATAGATCGCCATTATAGGTCCTTGGAGTTTGATTAGGGATACTGAGTTTTCCTAAGAGTCTCCCCATGATATGGATTTCAGAGGTTCATATGGGGATAAAATCTATCATCTAGGTTCATCAGGCTATTTGAGATCATTGAGAGGGTTGGAGAGGTTTTCTACCCCCTCTCCCTACCTCTATAGATGGAGTGGGTGCACAACTTCTTCCACATGATATAGCTGAGGTGATACATACATGACCCCATGCACATCATCAACTGGGGAGAGCTGAACATTAAGGATGAATCCACCTTCATGGAGCACTCAGTGGAGATCAAGGATCAGAAAGAGAGGACTCTGTGTGGATGGAACATCCCCTTAGTCCACATGTTATGGTATCATGGGAACACGAAGGATAGTTCCTGTCAATGAGAGAGCCAAGTACGAGCTCAGTATCCCATGTTTTTTTCCTTGTTTTTTCTTTTTGGGGATAGAAAGCTTAAAAGAGGGAATGATGTATAGACTAAGTTTTTTCATTATAAGACTTTGATATATATATATATATATATATATATCCTGATCTATCCACTGAGATGATGTGCGATACTGGGGTACGGTGTGCCCAAAATTAATTTGATAAAAATATTAAATACATTTTAGATTATGCTCATAAAAATTCTTAAAAAAAATGAGATAACTCATACATGGAAGATCATATCAGATATTTGAGACCACATATGAGTTCATAACAGGGATTTTATCCTAGGTATGACATAAAATAAGTTGGAATAGGGTGTTCAGATCCCTCGCTCATTGGTGGTACGTTCAATGGATTAAATTAGTTAATTAATTAATTTAATTGAATTTTTATCCTAAATTGAAATGATATAAATGTAATATAATGGATAAATCTATATGGTTAGTCTCATAATCATAGAATTCACCCATGACACTATCCTCCCTCCTCCATTGGAAAATCATGTTAGATGATGGTGAATCTCCAGATCAAATCAGATCAGGACACAATGAACATAATGACATGCATTGATTGTTGGAAGACACATTATTCATCAAATAATGACCCAAAATTGGGGTATAAATAATCAATTGGTGTTTTTATTCCATTTGGATTTAATGGAGAATTAGATCCATCATTCTTCTTGGATCTGTGGTAATTACAGACCTTAAATGCACCTAGGTATTGAGATCTAAATTAATTTAAATTATTTATCTAATAATGGTTTTCTTCTTCTTGATTTATTGGAAAAGAATTCTTGGAATTGATCGTTAAACCTTTGGTTTTGTTCCTTTGTCCCCAATATTCTTCACGCTTTTCATCGATTGGATCCCCATGCTCCCAGTTCTACTTTTTTGGAAGGCACCAAGCTTGATCGGGCCCCCAGATTCATGGCGGATCGATGAAACAAGGATGGTTTGATGATCCGAGCCTATTTTTAGGATCATATCAAGATGAGGATAATAAATTTTGTGATTAAAGATAAAGAAATTGATTAATATAGGTATAATGATGTGTAGAACGAGTGGAAAATCCCTCGACAAAGACTAGAGCTGATTTCCGATGAATGGAAGACGAGATCCACTTTCTTGGGACAGATGCACCTCTTTTCAGCCATAGATAGTTTCAGATCTGAAGTGGAATGGTATAATTCAAAGTGTTAATACAAGATCCAATATTTTGGAGAGAAACTTGACTATAATACATGCTCAATAATGAATACACAGTGTGTAGACCCCTTAGTGGCGGCAGTTAGGGTTTCAGGAAAGTTAATGATGACATGATGTATATCTCCCCTCACATTCCGTGCACCCCTTTCTTGGTTGGAAAACCCATGTGATAGATCCCATGGGTGGGAACTCTGTGGAAGTACATGGCCAAGTACACAGCCGTGTACTCAAGTACATAGACATAGGGTCTAGTAAATGGACACAACCAGTGGACACAGTCTCAGTCCCAATTAGCCTAGACATGCAAGGTAATCCTACTACATGGAATTTTATCCTACATGTTCATAAGTCATATGTATTCTAGGGAAATAAAAAATCAATGGGGAGGGACCACAAGTCATGTCTACCCCCTCACATATTGTATACCCCTATCATTTTTTAAGAAAATTCAATTGTCTGTATCTCCTTCATTTGAACTTGGATTTTGTCCCACAAGTAGCCTATACTGAGCATTTTCCACATATAATGTGTTGGTTTCCCTGATTGTGGAATTTTAGGTATTATGTGAAATGTTCCGGGCATGGTGTTTGATTAGGAGATGCTCGACGATAGTAGTGATTAGACAGGATCACTAAAGACCTTTTTGGGAGGTACCCTTCAATAGGGATGGGAAGTGGAGTTCATAAATTCTTTAAGTGGTGACCTATAGTAGGAATGTGTAGTGTATTTATATGATGATCTTTATTAGTTACCCACCAGCAGGGCTGGGAAGTGGAGTTCCTCTATGTTCTTACTGGTACCCTCCACCAAGGCTAGGCAGTGGAGTTCCCGGATCACCTTTTTCTAGGAAGTACCCTTCAACATGGCTAGAAAGTGGAGTTCCTTGATGAAATTTTCCCAAGTGGTAACCTCCACCAGTACTAGGAAGTGGAGTTTCTCTGTGAATTTCAGAGTGGAACCCCCTGAAGCACTAGAGTGCAGGTACTTTACTTAAAGTTTGTTCCCACTTGGTTGTGTTGTATAGTTACGTGGCATGCTTAAACTTGTATGGTTATTTGTCGATAGATTCATGAGATATTGGGAATCATTAATGAATTTTTTTTACTGTTGGATACTCTTCTTCCTAGACTGATATATGAGATAGAGATCCCCTTACCCCCTTATTTGGGATTCTTTGAATGATCATATGTATATATCCTTCATCAGTATCCACAAGTTGTATTTTGTTACTCTCCTTACAGGAGAGATGAACACACACAGTGTACTCCACATGCTTTCCCTATTTATATTCTCATGGTTGGATGATTCTACTCATATTCTATAGGTGGTGAAGACTCGATGAGTAGTTCATCTTCTCACC
Source organism: Viscum album (assembly GCA_963277665.1). NCBI lineage: Eukaryota > Viridiplantae > Streptophyta > Magnoliopsida > Santalales > Viscaceae > Viscum > Viscum album. The sequence continues at coordinate 2,074,503,775 of OY728143.1, read as the reverse complement.
ATGTTTATCCCCTTATGTTTGGATGAGCTTACTTTCTCTCTTTTTCTGGTTTGATATGTTCTCTATCACTATACATTATGCCATATACTATATTTCTCTTCCTTTTATATATCTTACTGGTCCCCCATTAAACTTTAGGGGTTTTCTACTGGGTATGTATATACTCACCCATGCATGGGATTTTCCCACACATGTTTTGTATTATGCAGACAACAGACAGGTCGACCATGACTTCAGAGGATCTTAGTGATACTAGGTGCTTGGACTATGTATGGCGGTTGTAGATTGGGATTCAAGAGCTGGGATCTCTCAACCGTTCACTTTTAAGTTATTTCAGGTTGGAACATATTTTAGGTTGGGTGTGTATTCTTCCCCTTTATTTTTTAGTTCACACAGTCATACTTTTTTACTATCTAGAGGTTCATGTGTGCTTGGTTTACTTTATAGCAATGTTGCATCTTTTATTTTCCCCCTTTTCACCTTTTCATTGAGATGGTTGTGTGTGTGCATGCATGTAATTAGGAAAAGGCCTCCCAGAGTTAGTTATGCCTTTGATTATTTTCACCACCCATTTCCTATGAAGGTAGTCTTAGGGTATTTTCAACTGAATACCTGACTTGGGTTAGGTTGTGATAGGAAGTTTGTAAGGACCCGTGTTTTTCTAGACTGAAATTTCAAGAAGAAATTTGAATTTTTACTTTTGGGTGCTAGTAAGGGGTAAAATTGTCTTTTACCCTATAACATAATCTTGAATAATTTTTATTAATACTCTATTGGCCCCATAATAGGGTGTTTACCCTAGAATAAGAGTTTGGAAAAAATTTGAGCCATTCTAATTTTAGCAGAATGATTAATATTTAATATTTAATAAACTAAATAAATATTAAATTATTTGCATAGGTTTTTTTGGAAATATCTTTTGAAAAGAAATTTGGATTGATATTACATATCCACTATTATGTCTATAATGGTGAGTTTTTCTTAGTTAGGTCATAAACATAGATCAGGCATTGGGGCTGACTGGGTCCACCCTTTTTTCATTTTTATTTTCTTTTATTTCCTTTCTTTTTTATATCTTTTATTTTTATTTTCCTTATTTTTTTCCTAATTCTTCTATACGCCCCTACATGGGTTCCTTCACCACCCGATCATGATAAAAGAGGGAGAGGGAGAGATAAAGAGAGATATAGAGGAAATGGAAGTACCTTTGAGGATCTCTCGATGTGCTAAATCAATGTGTGACAACCGTGGACTGTGCAGTTGAGTAAAGCTTCAGTTGTTTCCACCGAGATGTAGTATGTTTTTAATATTTACTAAAAATACCCCTTAAAATTTTAATTTTAAAATTTTAACCCCCTATTATGCATGATTATGTCCTCCTATGGCTCGATATGTTGATTTGGGAGTGAAAATAGGGATTTCAGGCATTTTGAAGGTTTTTTGTTCAGGAAAACCAGGCTACACAGAGTGTAGTTAGGGAGACACATTGTGTGCTCTTCCCATTTGGATAAGATGATGTTTTTAAAGTACACACCATGTAATAGGGTGTACATTCCATGTAATGGTACTTAGTCGTGTAACTGAGTATCTGATCGGGATACCTATATAGGAGTACATGGCGGTGTAGAGCACATAACCAGACCCCATGTGGGTAGCACACCGTGTACAAGTACACGTACTAACCATGTACATGGAAATTCTAGTTGAGGGACACGGGCATGTACCCCATGTCGGGTACATGCCATGTACCTGCCTTACACATAGTGTACCTTGGGCGTTTACACGCCTCTGCTAGCGGGAGCACATGCCCATGTGGGGCCTTGAGGGTACACATAGTGTATGGTTTCAACATGTCATGTACTCCTCTTTTGGTACCCTTTTTGGGGTATTTTCCTATCTTTTTCCCCATAGTTAGATTTGGAAATAAGATGAGTCCTTTCTAAGTTGTTTTCTACATAGATCATGACGATGAAACCCGTTGAGTGATCTGAGGACTTCTAATGGGTGTTTTGGATCTTCTACCTTAACAGAGACGTTATTGATCTGGTAATATAGTATCCAGTGTCTTCTAATAGTGAGACCTGATATGATATGTGCAATGATATATCTCTTGTGACTTATGCTTTTGTAGTTTTCCCTTGAGGATGTCTCCCTTGTGAGATGTGCCCCTCTATCCTAAGAGGTCGTGAGACTAGTTGTTTTTGGGGATATTGTGTAGGATTCCTCTGCTTATGTGTTTAACTAGAGGATACCATATAGGATTCCTCCATCCTCATATTGTTACCTAGGATCCCTTGAGGGATGCCTTTGATTTCACGCTGACTTAGGGAATCCCTCATAGGATACCTTTACCCATATACGTTTCCAAATATCCCGTGTAGGTTACCTATGCATTCTTATATATTCATAGAGGGTCCCCTATAGAATGCCTTTACCTTTGTGTTATTTCAAGGATCTTTAGTAGGATTCCTCCATCTAATTTTAATTTAGGGATCCTGTGTAGGATTCCTCCCTTACCATGAAACTAAGGATCCCGAGTAAGATGCCTTCACTTGTGTTTATACCTTAAGAATACAAAATAGGATTCATCCTCAGTGTTTGACTTGAGGGACCTAGTGGGTGATATTTTTTTGAGCAACCCTGAGCTAGTACGTCAGATTTTGTGTAGATATGGTTTTAGGCATCACCTTAGAACCCATGCTGAACATGTAAGACTACAAGGCTATGGTTGTAGTGTTGGATTTAGGCATTTGACCACCCTCACTCTTTATTTATCATTTTATATTTTTATTTATAATGCAATGATGTTATCCAGAGTTGTTTTCTGGTTGGTGGATGTTGATACTGATGCGAGGCATATTTATTTCTCTTTGGGATGATTAGACATTCTTCCCAGGATTTATCTTATTTTTTGGAATGCCTAAACATTCTTACATGGGATCCGACTTCTGAGACATGTTATTTCTGATATTTAATTGTATACCTATGGGTACTACCTAGGATTTAGCTATTGATACTGTATATTTTATTATTATATTATTGGGATTTGTAGAGGGGTTTCCTAGAACCTAGATACCGAGCCTATGAATATGATATATAAACATGATGTTCAAAGTAACGATACTCATGGATGATTCCAATCACCTGAGTGATGAGGATGATTATACTCTCCTCTGCTGATATGTGATGAGGATGATTATGGTATCCTTGATTTGATAATACTCATGGAATATTATGCTCTCCCAAGGGATAGTATGATTATACTCTCCCTAATTGGTTACTTGACCTTGGTGTGGTGTATGGTGTCTCACATCATTGGATACCCAAAATGATTATGATCTTCTAGATGATAGGTATGATTACAATCTCCATTATTATCGAATATAGGGGTGGAAATGGAATCTAATTGGCGAGTTCTTCTTACTGATCACTTAGGGTTCATACTATTAGGGATTATCTGAGTTCTGAATGTCATGACCACCTATGGACTGAGAACTAGGGATTAAACATTGGACTGAATTTACATGTTCTGGGTAGCTTGGTGTCTATATCAGTGACAATTTATAGGATTTTCATATGTACTTCCAAATAATCCACATTTTTAGTGATTGGAGGCGAGTATGGGTGAACCTAGGTGTAGGATGAGTATCCCCCTATGGAGACATAGCTTGCTCAAAGACATTTTCAGCATTGGCCAAAGTAGGAACATGTCAATTGGGATTAGAAACCCAAAGATTGACTTAATGATACATGACTTGAGTGGTAAGAAATCCATCTCAATGCTCTTTTATAGGATGTCCATGCATTTAGGAATATGGACCCAAGGATAGACTTCTGTTGGATATATTTTATTTCACCAATTACTCATGAATATTAATATTTATGTATATATGTATAGGTATGGGACTATTCATGTATATATAAATATATATATATATATATATATATATATATGAACATCTATAGTGGAACTTTCCCAGTTGATTGGAATCACAAACCTGGGTTTCGATTTTGGTTTTACTTATCTTTTTAGTTGTGTCTCAGCTAGGTTGAGAAGTTGGCTTTTACATACACATATAGTAGAGTAATTTTATAGTTTCATCATTGGGGTGGCCTACTAAGATTATTTCTCACCCCTACATATGAATCTTGATGTATGTTTAGACCTTATGTTTGCATTTTAGGTTGATCATAATTGCATGGTGGATAGGGATGGGCCCTAGAGTTACATGATCGATTAGAGCTCATTGAGTGGGTTCTTCTGTTCTGGTTGGTGGATTTTGATAATGTCTAGAGACTGGGTTTTTATTTTGGCTCAGAGTTAGTAGCAGAGCCCTATACATTTATTTCAGTTTCTTTTATACTCTTGTATCTGCATGGTCTATCCAGTGGGTGACCAATTTTGTATGTATTTCATAACCATTTAGGTTTTTATAGCATTTTTCATTTATTATTACAACATGTTCTATTTTTTATATCTACTTCTGCATTATATTTGTTTACTATTATTTATGATACTTATCTAATTTCATTGTTTTCTTACTCTGATATGAGGGAATAATCTTCCCACTGTCACACCCTAGGCCCTTGATTCTAGTTGGCAGCCTCTAGAATTCAGGGAGGCATGCTTGAGGCCTAGTAGACCACTAGATTGGGGCACCATTTCAGTGGAATCTGGGCCAAGATGCTACATTGGACTTCAAGGATGAAACCGAGGTAGTGAAAACAAGAAAATGGGTCATTAATGTATACAACCATCATAAGAAGATGAATTACTATTACTTATTTAATTAATTTTGTCATAATTTTACCTACTATTTAAGTTAATTTACATATCATTTTTTAATAGTTATTTAGTTTTTTTAAACATATCTTTTGGGAAGTCATATTTTTCTTTCAAATATATTCAAGAAGCCATAATATAAAGAACATGTTTCTTTCTGATGGAAGAGGAAACCTCATACCTCATGAAACGTGATGTGTTTGAGGCAGTAGAAGGTTTAATCTTATATCAGAATGGAACATGTTATCTCTTTTCTTGATTTTTTTCAGATAGTTGAAAGAAAATCACATATCACATACTTGGTCAGCCATACCTCAATCTAACACACAACATTCTCGGTATGAATTGGACTGTATGTTTTTATTTTATAATTTATATTTTAGTGCAAAACAAACATCACATACTGAAAACTAGGAAAACACATTAAGAATGTTTTTATACTTTAGAAAAAAATATTTAAGTCATTTGTGAGGTGTAAGAATCATTCGTACCTCAATTTGATATTAATTCGATGCACAGTGTGGCTGGTATGACTTTAAGTATGTATTTTTATTTATAATTAACATTAGTTTTAGTAAAAATAACAAGTGACATACTAAAAATTGATAAAAAAATTTGGATTGTTTTGTTACTTTAAGAAAATGATCCATAATTAATTTTTGATGTGTAAAAATAAACCTCACCTTAATCCAACACATGGTGTGACTGATATGACTCAAAGTGTGTCTTTTTATTTAAAATGGATATTAATTTTGTTAAAAACACATTATTATTGTTTTGATACTTTAGGAAAACGACCCATAATTCATTTGTGACATGTATGAATCACTCACACCTCAATATGATGCACTGTATGACTGATATGACTCAAAGTGTGTCTTTTTGTAAAAAATTGACAATAATTTTTGTAAAAACAACAAATGACATCCTAAAAACTAAGAAAATGACCACTTTGATACTTTAGTAAAATGATCCATAAGTCATTTATGATGTGTAATAATCAACCACACCTCAATAAAATTCATGATGTTACTGATATGACTCCAATTGTGTCTTTTTATTTAAAATTAAAATTAATTTTAGTAAAAAAGACAAGTGACATTCTCAAGATGGAGAAGAAACATTTATGTTATTTTTTATACTTTAATATAATTATCAATAAGTCATTTTTATGTGTAATAATCAGCCTCACTTAAATCAAATAAGCCATGTGCCTGGTATGACTCAATGTGTGCGTTATTAATTTAAAATTGACATTTTAGTTCAAAACATGTGTCACTAAATGGAAAAAAATAAAAAAATGATCCTATTGTTTTGATAATTTAGTAAAATTATTCATAAGTCATTTTTGATATGTAGGAATAATTCTCACAACAAAATTATACACAATGTGACTGGTATGATTCAAAGTACGTGTTTCTAATTTGAAATGATATTTTAGTAAAAAACAAAAGTGAAATACTCAAAACCAAGAAAACACATTCAGAATATTTTAAAACTCTATAAAAATTATCCATAAGTAATTTTTGATGCGTCGAAATCATACTCACATCAATCCGATGCACAATGTGACCGATATGACTCTAAGTGTGTCTTTTTATTAATAATTGACATGAATTTTTGTAAAAATAACAAGTGACATACTCAAATCTGAGAAAACACATTCATATTATTTTGATACTTTAGTAAAATTATACATAATTCATTTGTGACATGTATAACTCAACCACATCTCAATATGACTCATAGTGTGATCTATATCACTCTAAGTGTATCTTTTTTTAATTTGAAATTTATTTTAATAAAAAGAAAAAGTGACATATTGATAGCTAAGAAAATGCATTCATATTGTTTTTATAATTTAGGAAAACAATCCATAAGTCATTTTTGATATATATGAATAAACTTAACCTCAATCCAATGCACATTTAGACCAATATGACTCCAAGTGTGTCATTTTATTTAAAACTAACATTAATTTTAGTAAAAAGAAAAAGTGACATACTAAAAACTGAGAAAACAATTAATTTTTTTGATAGTTTAGTAAAGTAACCCATAAGTCATATTTGACATATAAGAATAAACCACACCTCAATACAATTCATGGTGTGACTAGAATGGCTCAAAGTGCCTGTTATTGGTTTAAAATTGACATTTAAGTTCAAAACATGTGTCACTCACTAAAATCCCAAAAAACACTCTTTGGTTGTATTGATATTTTAGAATAGTGATTCATAAGTCATTTTTTACGTGTATAAATAAATCTCACATAAAAATGACACATGATGTGATTGGTACAACCCAAAGTGCGTGTTTTCAGTTTAAAATGATATTTTAGTAAAAAGAACAAGTAACATACTCAAAAAATCAGATAACACACTTTTATTATTTTGCTACTCTATGAAAAGAATCCATAACTCATTTTTGATGTGGAGGAGTCACTTACACCTCAATATGATGCACAATGTGACCAATATGATTCCAAGTATGTCTTTTTAATTAAAATTTATATTTTAGTAAAAAAAGAAACTTACCAAAAACTAAGAAAACGCATTTTTATTGTTTTTGTACTTTAAGACAAAGATCCATAATTAATTTGTGATGTGTAGGAATCCACCTCACCTCAATCTGACACATAGTGTTCCCGGTATAACTCAAAGTATCTGTTATCAGTCTAAAATTGACATTTTAGTTCAAAATGAGTGCCACTCACTAAAAACTGAGAAAATGAACTCATATTGTCTTGATACTTAAGGAAAAAGGTTCATAAGTCATTTGTGATGTGTATGAATTAGTCTCACATGAAACCTTCACATTATGTAACTAGTATGACTCAAATGAAAAGTTTACAGTTTAAAATGAAATTTTTGTAAAAAAGATAATTGACATTATCAAAAATGAAAAAAATGTATTCATATTGCTTCAATAATTTTGGACAATAATCCATAAGTCATTTTTGACATATAATAATCCACCCACCTCAATCTGACACACAATGTGACCGATATGACTCTAAGTGTGTCCTTTTATTTAATATTGACATTTTATTTATATATTTTTTCATATTTATGTTTAATTTATTTCTTTATAGTATTAATAACTTAATATTTGTTTTCTTATATAGGTTTATTATTTTTCTCAAGATTGGGTGGTTTTTTGACAACCGATTACATGTCTAAGATTTTTTGAGAGAGTCTTGAGGGTGTAAAAGATAATGAAATATTAATGTTTTTAAAATATTATGGATAATAATTGTAAATGAAATTATAAAAAATATTTTTCTAAATTCATACAATAGTATTTTTTAGTGTGTGGGATGTAAAATTTATTTCAATTAAATTATGTGTTTTCATACATGTAACAAGTGTATTTTCTACAGTGTGCTGTTATTGAAACCACACACTACAATAGGTGGGCCTTTATCAGTGCTATTTCTAGCGTCGATAAAGGGGGGACTTTATCAGTGTTTTTTTCATAATGGATAAATTTCTTCATTTATCAAAGTTCTTTTATCAATGATAAAGGATACACACATTTTAATAGTGATAAATACAACAACACATTTTTAGTGCTGTTAAATACCTTTCTGTGCACTGTTAATGGCCTGATCTGTATTAGTGATGCACGACCAGGGCCATGACGTGTGGATGATAAACAATTATTATCATTTTCATCCATCCTATCTAATAAATTTATTTTTGACATGCCATTTATTTTCTTAAAATTTATGGGAACTAAGTGATTATTATATAAATAAATACTCTAGCAAGTAAGAAGAAACAATATTTATATTTAATTTGAATAATCCATTATACAAGTGACCATTTCCAATAAAAATCTCACCTTTGGACTGAACAAAGTTATTTTCCTCAAATACAAGCTTAAATCCATGATTGTTTAACAATATACCAAGACTATGATCTTATAAACTTTGGGCACATACAAAATATCATTTTAGGCGAGGATATTTCCTAAGGTCACTACCACAGTTCATCCCTTAAACAGTGTAAAAAGGGCTTTAAAATTTCTAATAAAAAATTTTCGTCCTCAACATTGTTAAAGAGGGGGGATTTATAATCAATTTTTTAGCACTGATAAAGGGGGGAATTTTTGAGTACTAGCAATAGAGCTGATAAAGGGCCTACTGCTACTGTATGATGTTTTAATAGCAACACACCACAAAAAATACACATGTATACACCTATATGCAAATAAAAATGCTTGAGAATTCATAATTTAATTGATATAAAATCTACATCAAAAATAAAAAACACTATTTTATACAATTCAAACAATGTTTTTTATAATTAAATTTGTAATTACTATCCACAAAAATTTAAAAACATCAATGTCTCATTGTCTTTATCACCTGCGACCACCTAAAAAACCTTGATCATGGTATTAGTTGCCGAACAAACCACCCCAACCCAAGAAATAGGGTCCACTTGTATTAAAAAAAATAATATATTAGTAATACTATAAATAAATAAATTAGACATAAATATTGAAGAATACATTACTAAAATGTCAATTTTAAATAAAAGGACACTCTTAGAGTCATAGTAGTCACACTATTCATCAGATTGAGGTGGGGATGATTCCTAAACATAAAAAACGACTTATGAAACTTTTTCCAAAGTATCAAAACAATCAAAATAAGTATTCTTGTTTTTGAACATGTTGCTTATTTTTTTACTAAAATATCATTTTAAACTGCAAACGCTCACTTTGAGTCATACCGTTCACATCGTGTATCGATTGGATATGATATTGATCATTACACTTCAAAAATGACTTATGAATCATATTAAAAAATTATCAAGACAATTAAAGTTCATTTTCCCAATTTTTAGTGAATGACAAACGTTTTGAACTAAAATGTAAATTTTAGATTGATAATGGACACTTTGAGTTATAACAGGAACACCATGTTTCAGATTGAGGTGTAGATGACTCCTACATGTCACAAATGACATGTGTATCATTTTATTAAAATATCAAAATAACCCAAATGTGTTTGTTTAGTTATGAGTATATCATTTGTGTTTTTTACAAAAATGTCAATTTTAATTAAAAAGACACAATTAGAGTCATATCGGCCACATTGTGTGTTATATTGAGGTACAAATAATTCCTACAGATAAAAAAATGAATTATGGATCATTTCTCTAAAGTTTCAAAATAATATAAATACATTTTTTGGTTTTCAGTATGCCACTTTTCTTTTTTACTAAAAATTCATTTTAAACTAAAAACACACACTTTGAGTCATACCAATCACATCATGTGTTAATTTTACATGATACTGATTCATACATGTCAAAAATTACCTATGAATTATTTTTCAAAAGTATCAAGACAATATGAATTCATTTTAGCAGTTTTCAATGAGCGACACATGTTTTGGACAAAAAATTAAATTTTAGATAGATAACATACAATTTGATTCATCCCAGAAACACTGTGTATTGGATTGAGGTGTGGTTGATTCCTACACATCAAAAATGATTTATAGATCATTTTAATAAAGTATAAAAACCATCCGAATGAGTTTTATTTTTATTGAATATGTCACTTGTCCTTTCTACTAAATTAATGTTAATTTTAAATTAAAAGACACATTTGGAGTAATATCGGTCACACCGTGCATCAAATTGAGGTAAGTATTATTCCTACGTGTCACAAATAAATTATAGATCATTTTCCTAAAGTAGAAGTACAATTAGAATCTTTTTTTTGGTGTTGAGTATGTCACTTATCCTTTTTACTAAAAATAATGTCAATTTTAAAAAAAATATACCCTTGGAGTTATACTAGTCACATTGTGCATTGGATTGAGGTGTGGTTGACTCCTATACATCATGAACAACTTATAGCTCATTTTAAAAAAGTATCAAAACAATTTGAATCTATTTTTTTAAGTTTTGTGTATGTTATTTTTTTACTAAAATGTAATTTAAAATTAGAAACATGTACTATGAGTCATACTGGTAATATCGTGAGTTAGTTTGATGTGAGTCTAATTACTACACATTAAAAATGACTTATTAATCATTTTACAAAATTATCAAGACAATTAGAGTGTGTTTTCTTGGTTTTCAGCAATGTCATGCTTTTTGAAATAAAATGTCAATTTTAAACTGTTAACAGACACTTTGAGTTATACCAAGAACACTGTATACCATATTAATGTTCATAGGATTCATACATGTTAAAAATGAATTATAGATAATTTTACTAAAGTATCAAAAAAATATGAATGTATTTTTTCATTTTTGAGTATGTAACATGTCTTTTAAAAAAAATTAATGTAAATACCGATCATACCATGCATCGAATTGATGTGTGGTTGATTTATACATGTCAAAAATGTCTTATTGAAAATTTTTCTAAAGTATAAAAAATATTATTATGTTTTCTTGGATTTGAGTATGTTAGTTTTCTTTTTACTAAAATTAATGTCAATTTTAAATAAAAATACATACTTGGAGTCGTACCAGTCACAATGTGTGTTGGATTGAGGTGAAGCTGATTCTTACACATTTAAAATGACTTATGGATCATTTTTATAAAATATAAAAATAATATGAGTGAATTTTCTTAGTCTTGAGTATGTTACTTATACTTTTTACTAAAATTAATGTCAATTTTAAATAAAAATACACACTAGGATTCATACCGGTCACACAGTGTGTCATATTGTGGTGAGGTTGATTCCTACAATTCACAAATTACATATGCATAATTTTCCTAACATATAAAAACTTTCCAAATATTTTTTTGGTTTAATTATGTCCCTTATCCTTTTTACTAAAATTAATGTTAACTTTAAATAAAATGACACGTTTGGAGTCATACTGGTCAGGCCGTGCATCAGATTGAGGTGTGTTTGATTCCCAATAAAAATAAATTATGAATCACTATCCCGAATTATCAAAATAATATAAATTAATTTTCTTGGTTTTGAGTATTTCCCTTGTGTTTTTTTACTAAAATGTAATTCCAAACTGAGAACACACACTTTGATTTATACTAGTCACATCGTGAGTCAGTTTGAAGTGAGATTAATTTCTATACATCAAAAATGAATTAAGAATCGTTTTCCTAAGACATCACGACAATTGAATATTTTTTTTTCAGTTTTCAATGAGAAACATACTTTTTAAATGAAAATGTAAATTTTAAATTGATAACAAACACTTTGAGTTTTACTGAGCACACTATGTATCAGATTGAGGTGTGGCTGATTACTACTTGTCAAAAAATGACTTATGTGTCATTTTCATAGAGTATTAGAATAATATTAATTAGATTTATTGGTTTTGATTATGTCACTTGTCCTTTTTACTAAAATTAACTTCAATTTTAAATAAAAAGACACACTTGGAGTCATTTCAGGCATACTATGTATCCGATTGAGGTGTGGATAATTCCTACATGAAACAAATGAATTAAGAATCATTTTACTTAAGTATTAGGATAATATGAATGCGTTTTATCGATTTTGAGTATGTAATATATCTTTTTTACTAAACTTAATTAAAGTTTTAAATAAAAAGACACACTTGGAGTCATACCACTCACACCGTGCATCAGGTTTAGGTGTAGCCGATTCTTACATGTAAAGAATGACTTATGGATAATTTTCCTAAATTATCAAAATAATCTGAATGAATTTTCTTAGTTTTTGAGTATGCCACCTATGTTTTTTTACTAAAATTAATGTAAATTTTAAATAAAAACACATTTTGAGTCATATCGGTCACACCATGTGTTCGATTAAGGTGCGTCTTATTCCTACACATTGAAAATGACTTATGGATAATTTTCCTAAAGTATCAGAATAATATGAATGTGTTTGCTTAATTTTGAGTATGTGATATATATTTTTAACTAAAATATAAATTATAATATAAAAAAATATAGTTCAAGTATTACTAATCACAATATATATTAGATTAATGTACGAATGATTGAGTATGTGATGTGTTTTTTTCTTTCAACTATCTAAAAAATTAAAGAAAAGAGAGAAATGTTCCATTTGGATGGGAGAGGAAACCCCCTACTCTCTGAAATGAACCATATAAAAGAAACATGTTCCATATTTTCTAGATTGTTATAGATATTTGAAAGAAAAATATGCCTTTCTAAAAATAATCCACCTGTATAAGAAAAAAAATTATGTTATTAATACTATAAATAAATAAATTAAACTTAGATATGAAACAATACATTAATAAAATTTCAATTTTAAACTGAAACCACACAATTTGAGTCATACTGGGTACATTGTGTATCAGATTAAGGTATGGTTGATTACACCATGTCTTTTCTTCCTACAGTGTATGATCATAGTACATGAGTGAATCATCCTTGTTGATGTAGTCATTTCTTCATGATATTTGTGAAAATTAACAAAAGAAGTATCAAATAAATATGATGAGGAAATTAACTAAAATAGTAGATAAAATGTTGAGAAATCAACTAAATAAGTAGTATTAAGTCACATCTTCATGATATATGTGTACATTCTGGAACCAGGAATGATGTCCAGGCATTTATAAACAAATCTATTTCATATTATGAATAATGGGACTTTCAAAATTCATAGTATTAATATAAAAATATAAATACAAAAATGAATAATAAATATTTTAAATAAAATAGTAATTATCTTAAAAAATACCTCTTCGAGGATGGTAGTTTGTTGATGGTATATGATTTCTATAAAAAAATTTCAAACATAATAACCCCAATATTTTCCATTGGTTTTTTTGGAAACTGTAGAGTAATTGATAAAAATAAGTAATTTTTTTTATATGTGTTTTTATAGTAAAATATTATTATATATATCCTAATACTTATCCACTTATAGAAGTCAACATGATTCTTTTACACATAGAATTCCCTCATGACATGATTTTCATGATATTTAAATACTAACCTATCATAGAACAATTCTCATTAAAATATAATATGAATTATATAACTTGAATTCTAGTTCTAAAAAATTGGTTGAAGTATATGAAAAAATGACAAATGTCACCACGTGCGGTCGGTTTGTTGTGTATCCATGTAGTGAATCTAGAAAATAAATATTTAGAGTATCTAAATTGAATGTAATGCGTATCTAGTGTTTATTAAGAAAAATAAAGGAATAATAAATGAAAGGAATGAAAATATATTTGGTATGACTAAATTGTAGAGTTTTACCCCTCCATTATTATTAATAAGAGCAGTTTTTTCTGATAAGTTTTCTTTAAAAAACTGCATCTATTTTTTCCATTATTGCATCAATTTGATCTGAATCCAATGAGGTTATTTATGTATATGTGTTTTGAGTAAAAAAGATTCCATATTTATTTTCATTTTGTTTTCCCTTTAAATAGTATTGATATAGACTCCCATTAAAAATATGAATTGTATTTAGTCATAATTAGCATATTAAATCAACTATTGAAAAAACAAATCATTAAAACACACCTCATGTATACATTTACAACTAAGAATCCTAGACTATCATACTTGAGGATTTCATTTACATTCTAAGTAGAAATGTAGTTGATAGTGGACTCTATGTACATTTGTTCTTCCGAATAAACCATGAAATTACTACCATTTTATAAACTTGTATACATAAGAAACATCAATTTTAGAAAGTTTGGATATTTATTAGACATGTTAAGGTTCTTTATTTATGATATACTTCACTATTTTTTGAGTGTTTAAGATTTATCAAGTAGATTAATGATCGTTTATGATTTTTATTTAAGATTTATTATATATATTTATGGTTTTCTATTTTAATTGGTTTCATGTCGTTCTATTCCCCCAAAAAGGTCACAAGTGAACCCTCTAGAGGGAGTATAGGATACTTTTCTACAGATGAAAACCCTGGTGGATCATAATATTATTGAGGTAGTGGTTTAGATGGTTCAAGAAATGGACCATAGAGTGAAACCTGAATGGAAGGATTTGAAGGTGGATTTTACCTATCTGTCCTTATAATATATGATAGATTACATAAGTCTTGGGAATCTATTTCCCTTAAATAATGTGATAGTGGAATCACGGAGAATGAAAACAGATCTATCAAGATCATTAATTTTGAACCAAATATGGTACCTAAATATAAACTAAATGCTTAGAGATTTAAAATGGTTCCTCATTCTGAAATTTAGTCTCATAAATTTTTATTAAATTGAAAGACTTAATATGGGGTTACAGATCGATCCATGATAGTATAAATTGATCAAGAAGGGATGTAATGGATTAACATTACACCACTTTTCTCTAGTGGAAGTGTAAATGGTTTCCCTAAAAAGAAGAGAAGGTGTGATAAGTTGAGAAGAGAAAGTGGTAGTGTCTCTAGCAACCCATATCATATTGAAACATTAGTGATTGTGGGTGTTGTATATGTTATATGTTATCAATGTGGTAGTTTCAGAAATATTACAACTTATCTCCAAATTTTCCCAAATAATTTCTATTCTTAAGGGCGTCTAAGTCATCTATATATGTTTTTCAAAGATAACCCCTCTCTAAAAAGTAATGTGGGATCCTCAACACCTACGAGATATGCTACTCATTCAGACACCTCTAATGTCATGAACCTTCCTGGGTACCCTAGTAACCTGATAACTGAACCAACCCTGACATAGCATTAATGAAATTATTGATCCCCATGGGTTCATGACTATCACCCAGAATCATACAAAATGAATGCGGGAATGATTTGTTTTTCAAAAAAATTACTATAAAAAAGGAAACAATATGGAATACATATAGAAGAAGCTCCACCAGGAGTAGTATACCAGAAATAAAATAGGAATAAAAAATCCCAAGTACCACAAAAAGTACTAGAAACATGGGAATATAAACTTCCCAAGTCGCAACTTAGACACAACTCACCAAGTCCATGGGTCAATAGCTAGAGCCACCTTCAAAAGATGAATTAACCCTACTCAAATATGGAAGGATCTAATCTACAAACACATAAATGCACAAGTAGGGTGTGACCTAAAAGCTTGGTATTATCTCAAAAAGGATTCCATAATAGATGACAATATCCAATTAACAAAATAAGTGATACCAATTTTTCAAATAGATAGGTTTGGAATGAAAAGAGTAAATTTCAACAAATAATGATTTACATTCTAAATTATTGAAATTATTTTAAACCAAATATTCGAATTTCAATTGATGGAAATAATTAAACAAACAATGATTTATAAAAATGGAAATTTTCATAAATGGATTAAATAAATACTTTTATATAAAACAGTTTATATAAATTCCCAAGGCATGTAAAATAGCTTACAACAATGCCATATATTCATTTGAAATACAAATAAGCAAGAAACATGGTCATATTCCTAACAAGGTACGATAGTTCCAAGCTATAGGGACTCTACACTCAAGGTGAACTGCAATATGCACATAAGTCCCTTTGAATCGAGGTAAAAGATGACTAATCACAATCACCTAAGGGATATAATGTGCTGATATTAGGTTATATAACATTGTAAATTATAAATTTCTATCCAAATAACTCACTAACTACATAAGGATTTCATGTTATCAAGTACAAAAAAATTATGGGAAATTTATTTCAAGAAACCTTAAAATACTATTCACCCGATTCTTCTTTTCAAATAGGTCAATTTTCCATTTAAAACCCATAATAGGTTTTTAAACAAAAACATGAATTTTTACCAAGATAAAACCATAAGGTTTCTATCAAAACTATTTTAATCCATTTTTAAACATATGTATTTGAAATAAATTCACTATTCAATTTCACAATCCGATTTCACAATTAAATTCAATAATTTAATTTATTAAAAAATTCCATCAATTTCATAAAAAAACCCCATTTTAATGCAATTGGGGTTTTTCACAATTTTCCATAAAATCATTTTTACAAAAAAAAATTCAACAATTTAATTTGAAAAAATTCATAATTTAAATTTAAAAAATTTAAATCTCACCAATATATAGAAACACGCCCCAATTCAATGGAATTAGGGGTTTTCTAATTTCATGCCAATACCCATTTTTCTTAAAATCCCCAATTCAATGGAATTGGTTTTTTCCAATAAAACATTTGAATGAAATTTAATAAAAAACAATAAATTGAATTTAATTAAAATAATTGAAGTGAAACAAATCAATTTAGGGTAAACTTAAATTGGGAATCATGATGGAACCACCTACCTCAGGATCAACGGATCTCAAATCACAAAGACGAACATGGAAAACTCTAACGAAAAATGAAAAACTTGAGGATTTATGACTCAAACCATGTTTAGATCCAATATAGATGGTATTAAATCCACAAATAAACATGAGTATATATGGAACCCTAATGAGGAGAAGAGAGATCCCATGATAATGAGAACAGGAAGAGGAGACTAATCCGAAGAAGATTGAAGTGAATTCCTCAAGATTTAAATCACTTATAGTTGGGATATGAGGGAAACAATACTCCTATTGGGAGCTCCAAGGATGGGATAAATTGGTTTATGGTCATACCGGTTCATTGGGGACCTAAAATATGGGTTCAAGAATTTTTAATTAAAATTCAGATCAATTAAAAACCCACCCACATAGTTTCTTAAGCAGAAGATGACATTTAGACAAACTGTGTGTAATTCATGCGCCTATTATAAATGGTATTCATGATTATTTTAAAAGGTCATGTATCTTAACTAACCATTATCCAATCGTGAAAAAGCTCATTGCCATGGATTGCACATGTTTCTCTAATAGGTTGCACCGTTTTGGAAAACTTTGCACCAACTGTGAAATAGGCCATAATTTTCAAAAATCTAAAATTTTTAATCCAAAATGACCAAAAATGTGACCCAAACAAAGAACAATAAAAATATGGGTTTATAAATACATGAAAACAGTAACATGATGTTACAACTTCCCAACCATATAAATATTTTGTCCCTAGATAGCCTACTTAGAAGCTTCTATGTCAAAAAGATGAGGCCATTGCTCTCTCATCAGTGCCTTCCTATCCCACACCTCATGATTACCAAAATTGTGTTTCCATAGAACACAAACCAATGTATCAGTGTCCCATGAAGTAACTTGGTTTCATAATCAACTATCCTGATGGGTCGTAAAATCACAGATAAATCAAGTTCAACTTCAAGATCAAACCAACTCAGAACATGAGATGGATCAGATGAATACTTCCCTATATGAGATACATGGAACATATTATCTAACAACAATACTATGGTGAAAGTTCTAAACAATATGAAACTTTTTCCACCTTCTAAACAAAATAAAAAGGTCCCAAGAAATGAGTAGCAGGCTTTCCTTGTCACTCAATCTGTTGATGACCCAACCAAGGTGAAATCTTCAAGAACACCTAATCATAAATTGATAATTAAAAAGTTCTAAAACAACGATTAACATAAGAATTATATTGGATCTTTTCCATCACCATTCTATTATGAATCAACTAGATCTTCATTTTCATCTCTTAGACCAAACTTGACCTAGCCAAGGAACTTTCACCAATATCCAACAAATACAATAGTTGTATACAAGATCAACTATAAAAGGCCTCAAAAGTATTTATTCTAATCATGGACTAGTAAATATTGTTATAAGAAAACTCAACCATCCCCAAACGATCATACCAATACCCACCAAATTTGAGAACACAAGTGCGAAATATTTCATTAAGAATTTGTATAGATCTTTCTGTATGTCCATACAAATGAGGATGGTATGTCATACTCAAATGGATGTGAGATCCTAGTGCCTTCTTAAGGCCTATCCAAAAATGAGAAGTTAACCAAGGATCCCTATCACAAACTATTGTATAAGGAACTCGGTGAAAATGAACAATCTCTTTCACAAAGATATTTCCCAACTTCTCAACTTTGGTTGTATCATGAATGGGTATAAAGTGATCTCGTTTAGTCACATGATCAATCAAAACCCATATCACATTCTTCTTTTTGTGGGTATGTGGAAACCAACCACAAAGTCTATAGAGATATCATCCCACTTACAAGTCATTAATGGATGTTACTGAAGAAAACCCGAAGGTTTATAGTGATCAGCCTTCACCTGTTGGCACATATATCAATGAGACACAAACTCATCAATGCCTTGCATCATACCGGGACACTAGAACTACTGCCACATGTCATAGAACATCTTTGTGGTCCTTGGGTTTATAACCCATTGATAACTATGTAAATACACCATTACATATTTCCTTACTGAATACTGTACCAAAAAAATATTTCTAAAGAATAGACCACCCTCTTTGGAGAATGACCACTCAATAATGGCCCCCACCATAAAGAGACCCTATAGTGATATAGAACTTATCTTCAAGATATTTTTCCTGAAGAATCATTTCTGGAATAGTGGATTTAAATTGAGCACTAGATAAGGAAATCTTAAACCATGATTCATGGACTCCTATACGAAACTATGTAAAGAGAGCCATCAAGTTCCACTCTTCTAATGATTCTTTCACTACCCAGATAAAATTTTTCCTTCTCAAAGAATCAATGATGAAATTACCTTTCTCCAGGGGGTAGGTGATCTCAATGTTTAAAGATTTCAAATGTTCCACCAAAATCCTTCGGAGGATATTCAAATGTTTTTGACAAAAGATATAACTCAAACTCTTGTGGTTTGGAAATATGGAAGACCTTTCTCTGTAAAGGTAGTGTTTCCAAATCTTAATAACATGAATGAAAAATACATGTTAAAGGTAATTTTTTAGATAATTATTCTTGTGCATCCTAAAATGAAGATATTCATTGGAAAAAACATGATCACCTTACATAAGAACACATCCCAAACCTGAACCCGATGCTTCACAAAAAGACCATGTAGCCATGCCCAGCCTATGGAAGAGTCCACATCAGTGCAGTAATCAAAAGAAAATTTAAATCAACAAAATAACACTAAAATTTCTAATTCCATGCAAAATTTATCTCCTTATGAGTTATACCATTCATTGAAGAATAAAACATTGATAAGTCCTTAGAGAACCAGTGATAATATCCGGATAAGCACAAGAAGCTCTAGATCTCAAAGACATTTTGTTTTTTATACCAAGTCATAAAATACTTCTCCTTATCAAGATCAACTAATATTTATTTTTATAACACCATGTTTCCTAGTAAATTCAATTCCCAAATCCATAAATCACATTTCTAAAGTTTATCATAAATTCAGTGATTTCTCAGTAAACTTAAAACTGTTCTTAGATGATGAACATAATATTACTCAGACTGAGAGTAAAATATGATGTCATCCAAACAGACTACCAAAAAGGTATCCATATTCTCATGGAAAGTCCCATTCAATATATCCATAAAGACTACAAGATAATTGGATTAGCTAAAGGTCATAAAAAGGTACTCATAATGGTTATACCTTCTATGAAAGATGGTTTTATGAATGTTAGATTATTTTATCCTCAAATTATGGTAACCATAGTGAAGATAAATATTCTATAACCACTTACCCATTTCAAATGATCAAATATATTATCAATATATGGAAACAAATATTTTTTCGTTACCGTCACTCGATTAAGGTTTCAGTAATCAACACATAGGTGAAGTGAACCATAAGATTGTTGGGGCGTGGATCCCAGTTCCATAGTGGAAGTCATTGTTACAGAAACACATAAGATAAGATTCACCCAAATTCCTTTTATCACTCGAAGGTATTTTATCACCTGAAGGAATTTTATCACCCGAAGGAATTTTACACATCACCTGAAGGCCTTTTACAATGAACCCAAAGGATTTTTCTCTCGATAAACAACACCCATGAATGTGCCATTTTTTTACCACTGATCATCACAATCAGGACATGCCTCTTGATATCCACAAATAAGAGGACTTTAGATACATGTCATCGTTATCATATCTTTGCACGTCATCGTCAAAAATTCTCACTGCATCGTCGCAAGCCATCATATTTTCACACACTCTTTCATTCACCGCCATTGACATGACATCATCATCATTGTCATCACCTTTTCTTCATTCTCACTATATTCTCTTCACATTGGTTATTGCAAATGCGGAAACCCCTTAATTGTTCTCTCTTTGCGGCTATATCTTTGCCGACCCACATTCCAAAACATGCTACTGCATCCTCTTATATAGACACCCAGTCCATATATCCAATTAACGCGGTAAACATTCATTATTACATCAATTAATATTTGGAATAACACTTCATTAATTTTGGGAGAAAATCCTCCATTAATGCTGAGAAAATACCTCCATTAATAATTTTATCTCTCCTCATTATTTAAATTTTAAATAAAAAATCCCAAAAATGTCCACCTTGATTTAAAATTCATATACTCCACATTCATCTCCACTATCTGGGTCAATTTGATCGTTGACTCCACTAAGCTCCGAATGTCACCCAATGAATAGAACACACCACATGACACCTACAGCTAAGAAGACTTTTGATATTCCAGTAACACCATTGATACTGCCGTTATTTTGCTATGACATCTGAGTGCTTGATAAGATTCTCCACCAGATGCTTACCACTGTGTTTTGAAACCAAGAAATTCAACCAATCCCTTTGATACCACTATTGGTTCATGGATACTGGCGCCATAGTGGAAGTTTTTGTTGTAGAAACACCCAAGATAAAATTCACCCAAAGACCTTTTATCACCCGAAGTCATTTTATCACCTGAAGGAATTTTATCACCTGAAGGAATTTTACACATCACCCGAAGGAATTTTATAACACACTTGAAGGATTTTTCTCTCAACACATGACACCCATGAACATACCATTTTTGTTGTACCGCTAATCATCACAACCAGGACACGCCGTATGATCTCAACAACCAAGAGGACTTTCGATACATTGCACCGTCATTATCTCTTTGCATGCCATCATCGATAATTCTCACTACATCTTCACATGCCATATTCTTTGTGAACACACTTTCATTCACCACTATTGAAAATCCATCATCATTATCTTCATCACCTCTACTGCATTCTCACCATCTTCTCTTCACATCGGTTACCACATATGTGGCAACCCCTTCATCATTCTCTCTTTACAACTACATATTTGTGGACCCACATTCCAAAATATACTACTACATCTTCTTATATAGACACCCAGTCCATTTATCCAATTAATGCGATCAAAATTCATTATTCCATCAATTAATATGGGGAATAACTCTTCATTAATGTTGGGATAAAAGTCCCCATTAATGTTGAGAAAATCCCTCCATTAATAATTTTCTCTCTCCTCATTATTTAAATTTTAAATAAAAAAATCCCAAAAAATATTTCTTAGAAAAGAGAACTGGAACCACCCAAGGTGGGATGCTTGGGCATATAAATACTTTCTAAAGAAGATAATCCAAATGGTACTTCAACTCTTTCAGTTCAGCTGGTTCTGTATGGTAAGAGGGAATAAAAACTGGTTGAGTAACATGAATTAATCCAATATAAAACGTAACCTCCATTATTAGGGGAAATCTAGATAAGTATGATGGAAACATGTCCAGAAACTCGATAAAAACTATAGGGAGATCGAAAATCAAATATTATTACTCCAGATCAAAGGAAAACACCAATATCTCTTTCCCCAACTCCAAATAATAAGGTCCAACTCTACTCAACCTTGGGTTACATTCTCCTTGAAAGACACAGAACACAGCATTGGGTGTAGAAAAGGAAACCCATTGAAGATAACAATAAATTTGGGATTTATTGGTAATAACCAAATCCATATGAAATATGATGTCAAGATGTTTTATTTCAATAACCCGAAAGATCTATGCAAGATTGACATCTAATAGATGTAAGACCCAAGAAAGACTATGGATACCCTAATATCTCTTCATACCAATGGGTATAGTAATATCTATAACATAAGATAAAACCATTGTATGATGATTTAGTAGATTAACAATATGGGTTGAAATAAAAGGAGGAGATACACCAATATCAAATAGAGAAGTCACAAATGACGATTCTATAGAAATGGTACCTCTCATGGTTGCTAGACCCATATCCACTACCTCTAGAGACACTTCCACTGCATAAATAATATTCATTCTAGATACCTATAGCTAGAACCCTTTTAAAAATCAAGAATCCAATTTCCCCATGGTTTTTGGAGGATTTTATGATCCTATTCCACTATGTGTAGTGGTGTAAAAATGGAGGAATCTCATCAAGTTCCCTAAACATCCATAAGAGCCACATAACTTGGGTTCCTTAGTGCAAACCCTCTTCGAATGTCAAGGCTTTCCAAATTTTTAGCAAGTTAAAGGACCTATTACAGGTACTGTAAGAGGTGTATAATGAACCTATTGTAGATAAATAACATGAGAATCATCACACTTATATTTTCCCTTAAAGGAACTCACACTACCACTGAAAGAGAAAGAAACTACCAATAACCATGAATTTCCATCTAGGTCCATTTCAACCATTAGTGCTCTATCAAGCAAATTAGCATAAGAGGGAAACTTCAATAAGAAAACCTAATAATGAATATCCTGACAAAGTCCCAACTTGATCCTTCAAGTCTCTATATTATCATTCGATACAATCTCCGGTGAGAAATGCACGAGCTTAGAAAAATGGTTTGCATACACTATCATGGTCCTATAATCCTTCTCATTTTTAAAAACTCTATAGACTTGGACAACAGAATCGAATCTGGATAGAATTGGTTAGTGAAAATAACCTTTAAGTCCTTCCACTCTAATCTACCATGCTTTATTTTTTTAGTATAGTGTCCCACTGTCTTCTTCTTGGTCCTTCCAGTATGAAGGTGACACACTTTACTTTGAATTTGTTGGGTGTGTCCATGAACCCAAACAAACACTCCATCATGCCCAAAAATTATTCATACCCTTGAGGAAAATTTTACCCATTGAATGATGTCATATTATATCAAAGGAACTCTTGATAACTAATCTTGAGAAAGTCCCTTTGAGGTTCCACAGCCTGAGCCTGAACAGGAATTGGGGGTGGTTCTTATCCTAGAGCCTAGACAGTGTACACAATCACCTCTACTAGATTCAAGTCCATAGGGGGATTCGCTCATGGAGGTTCAGTAATATCTTCCTCTTGGATCTAATTTTCATGTCTTCTTGGAGGCATGATGCTACACAACATCAACAGATAAAAAAGAAGATGTTAGAAAAACACTCAATCAGAGTGATAAGGAAAATTAATCCCAACAGATAGAACAAACAAGATTTGGATTTCACTCTATCCAAATCAAAACAAGGAAAAGGCTAAAGCTAAAACTCAAGATGTATTTCCCTAACAACCCATGTACACTTAAGGTTTGTTAATATAAGATCTGGATAGAAACTCAATCGTAACTAGATCCTAAGACCCGAAAACATTTCGCAATTCGTAATGACTTCAAATCAAGAAGTTCAAATTGAACCTCTAATATCACTTTTCCACAAACCATATCGGGTACCCAAGTAACCTGATAACTAAAATGGAAATGACATAGATTGATGGGGGTTCTCGATCCCCACGTTTTGGTGACTATCACCTAGAATCATAAAAAATGAAAGCGGGAACAATTTTTTACCACAAACATTTCAAAAGAAAAAGAAACAAGACAACATGCATATAAAATAAGCTCAGAAGTGAGTAGTGTATAAGAAATTAAACATGCATAAAGAATCCCATATACCATAATAAATTACTGGAAACACAGGAATATAAACTTTCCAAGACCCAACTCAGACGCAACTCACCAAGTATATGTGTAAAATGCTAGAACCACCTCCAAGAGATGCATTACCCCAGCTCAAACCTGGAAGGAGATAATCTACAAACACCTGAAGTCACAAGTAGGGTGTGAGATATAAACTCAGTAGGGTATCCCCGAGGAATCCATAACAGATTCCAATATCAAATTAACCAAATAAGTGCTTCCAATTTTCAAATAAATATGTTTGGCATATAATGATCATATTTCAAAAAATCATTATTTACATTCAAAATGTTTGAAATACATTTTCAAAAAATCTTATCATTTCAATTAATGTAAATACATTAAAAAAATTCTTTAAAATAATGTAACTTTTCATAAATGGATTAAATAAAAACTTTTATATAAAATGGTTTATATAAATTCATGAGGCATGTAAAAAAGTTTACAAAAATGGCATATATTCATTTGAAATATATATAAGCAAGCAAAATTATCATATACCTGATAAGGTATGATAGTTCCAGGATACAGGTACCAAACACTCATGGTGGAATGTAGTATGTACATAAGTCCCATTGAACTAGGGCCAAATAGGACTCATCATTATCACCTAAGGGATGTGATCTGTTGATATCGGGTTTTAGAGCATCGTAAACCACAAAGTTCTATCCAAATAACTCACTAAATAACTACGAATTTCATGTGATAAATTAAAAAAAATGATTGAAAATTTATTCTAAGAAACCTTAAAACACAATTCATCACATTCACCGTTTCAAATATTCCAATTTTCTCATTAAAAACCTTAACGAGTTTTTAATAAAAAACATTATTTTTCACCAAGATAAAACCGTAAGGTTTCAATCAAATTAATTTTTATCCATTTTCACAAATATGGATTTGAAATAAATTCACCATTAAATTTCACAATCCAATTTCATGATTAAATTCAAAAATTTAATTTCTAAACAATTTTCATCAATTTTATAACAAACCCCCAATTCGATGGAATTTCGGTTTTTCATAATTTTCCTCCAAATACTTTTTCCACAATTTCATTCAAAAATTTAATTCCAAAAATTTAATAATTTAAATTTAAAAAATTTAAATCTCACCAATTTCTATAAACACAACCCAATTGAATAGAATTGTGAGTTTTTTAATTTTATGAAAAAAAACCATTTTTATTAAAAACCCCAATTCAATGGAACAGGTTTTTTCATCAAAACAATTAAAAGAAATTTAATCAAAACCAACCAATTTCATTTAACTAAAACAATTGAAATTAAAAAAAATCAATTTAGGGTTAACATAAATTTGGAATCACAACAGAAGCACCTACCTCAAGATAAACGAATATCAAATCACAATTCCATACATGGAAAACTCTAACAGAGAATGACAATAATGATGATCTATGAATCAAACCTAGTTTTAGATCCAAAACAGTGGTTATTACATCCAAAAATCAACACATATATCCATAGAACCCTATGGAAGGGAAGATAGATCCTGGGATAAAGAGAACGTGAAAAGGAAACTAATCAGAAGAAGTTCAAAGGGCGTTATTCATGCTTCAAATCACTTCTTAGAGGGATCCAAGAGACCAAAAACACTTTTTGGGAGCTCCAAGTATGGTAGAAATTAGTACGGGGTCATACTGGTCAATTGTGGACCTAAAATAGGGGTTCAGTTATTTTTAAATAGAATTTAGATCAATTAAATACCAGTCATCACTATTTCCTATATAGAGGTGTTAATTTTAGATAAACCATGATCAATTCATGAACCTATTATAAACGGGTCGCATAGTTATCCTAAGAGGGTTCACAACTTGACTAACTGTGTGCCAATCATGAAAACCCCCACTTCCTTGGGTTTCATGGTTTTATCTGATAGGGCACACAGTTTGGGAAAACCGTGTGCCAACCATACAATAGCCCAAAATTTTCTAAAACCATAAATTTTTTTACTTTAAATTACCCCAAACCTAACCCAACCAAATCCTGATAAAAATAGAGGTTTAGGAACACTTGAAAATTGTAACATGATGTTACTTATATGGTAGTAAGACCCTATTATCAGAGGCATGGAGGTAGAATTAATACATTTTATTAGTAGAGTAAACTAAGTTCAAATACCTAGGTTAGTGGAATAACCAATATATAGACCTAGACTAGGTAGTTTCATGTTAAGGATTTATCCCCTAGTCTATTTGAGACAGGGATGATGGTAGTGAGAGGTACCACACTTATCACATCATCTATAGTAATTTATTTATTTGACACCAGTAAATTTCACCCATTTATCTATTACAATGTTAAGGATATGTTGAATCTTCTATCCAAGATTATGACTACATTATGGATATATTGATGCCCCTAGGGAATAAGGAGCATAGATTATGATAACCTTCCTATATTATCTCTATATCAAAAGTGGAGATATAAAGAGACTTCCTCTTCCATGAGATAGACCCCTTTAACATAATCATTAGAATGTATTGGATGGTTTACTTCAAGGATCATGTGGATTTTTACCAGTGGTGGATGACCTTCCCCAACCCTAATAGTAACATTCATGTGTTTCAAGGGGATTAGGATCTGTGACTGAATTTAGTAGGGACATCACTTTCTAAAGTGGACAGTGATTCATATCAGATAGAAACCCTATTTATTAAGGTTTACAAATGGAATTTTTGAAGTGGGGTTCCTATGATCATAATGGGAGTTTCTTAAGGAGTTTCTTAGTGACTTATCAAGTTTACCCTTGAAATATGATGTTGATTTCTCCATCAATTTAGTTCCTAGAACTAAGTTAGTCAATTTTTACTATTATCATTTATCACCCACATAGTTGAAGGAATTGAATATTTTGTTAGATGATATAGAAGATATAAAATTAATCAACCTAATTTTATACCCTCGGGTCATCCCATTTATGGAATCCTACCATTTTATAACATGAAATTTTTATTTACATGGTACAAATAGAGGATCTTTTAGAGTTTAGTTTCTTGGAAATAAGGTACATATCACATTAAAACTTAATACATTCATATAAATTCACTTGATGGAATCCTCATGGGTTAATTTTAAGTACATTTAATTAATCTCATATCCTAGGGACATACATCAAGGAAATCGGTGAGCATGAGTCCCATTAAGGGAATAAGCAAGGGAAGCAGTTTATGTATGATTGGAGGAATATCAATAAAAACATGAGGAATATAATTATTACTTTAGAAAGGGAAAATTATGCATATTATAATAAAAATAAAATGAATCAAAACATATAAATATGTATATAAAATTTAAATGATACATTCATAAGCATATCACCAGGTTTTATCACTAAGGTGTCATAAATGAAAATTACCAATGTTATTCACCAAGGTATCATAAAGCATGTCATATCTAGATATTAAATTATCTACCTAATGAATTTTTGTTATATTAGGGTGAACCCTTAAAATTAATTAATTAATTTGAAACACATAGATCATCATCCAATATTTCATAAATAACTCATATAGAATTTAAAATGTGTTTTGTATAAAAAATCTTGGCATACAAAAGAACTTAAAGTCATGATCATTATGTATTTTTAACCCAAAAAAGGTATGAAAGTTTAATTTATGTTAATACCTGAATCATATTAATAATTTTTTACATATATATTAATATTTTTGTAAAATAAATAGGTTTGAGTATTCATAAAAGGAGAATAAAAGGGAATTTCATTAAAGAGAGAAATTTTTAGGAGTAAATTTGGCAGTATAACGGGTATAAAACATGGTTTTAGAAAATGGTAAAATGAGATGGGACAAGGGTATCCCATTGATAAAACATAAATTTTTATTAATGGTATGATAAAAAGAGTAATAAACTAGATTAACCATAACATTTAAATACATATAAAAAATATTTTCTTAAATTGAAGAGAAAAGAAGGATAATTTATTTACCATGAAGAGTTACTCCTAAAACATGAGTATTGGGTAATTGAGAGATTAAGGAAAACTTGGGGACTAATAGGGAGGTAAAACTACTAGATATTCATGTATTATTGATTTTTGGTGAAATTAAATAATAAATTTGTGGTTATTTATAGAAAAAGTGGAGTATTTTTCTAATAATTTGCATGTATTGGACATGAAAATACAGGTTGCGGATAATGAAAAATCATTGTATTTACCATGGTTTCTGACCATGTTTTAGTAAATTTAAGAAATATTTTATGTTATTTTGACCCACAAGAAATGAGAATCATTTTATATTACTTCTTTTGGCATGGAAAAGTAAAGTTTCCATAAAATATAATTTTTAATGTTAAAGTTTCCCTTATAGAGTTTAGAAAGTAACTTATAGGTTTGAAAATTGATTAAAATCAACTAAAATGCTTGGAATTAAGAAAATAGTAATTTTTTAGACTTTTATTTTGGTTAATTAATTATTATATCATTATAACCTAATTATGGACTCATTAAACATACTAAAAATCCCAAACTATATTTTTACTATTTATAGAAAAATAAAGTATTTTTGAAAATTCTCATAAATTCTCCATAACCTCATTTTAATGAGGTGATTTAAAAAAATGTATATTTTATTATAATACTTCTATAAATATGATAATTTTAACTTTAAATATAAAAAACTTTGTTTACTAAAAAAATATGGATGAAAATGCATAGTAAAATTTCTCACACTTAAAAATTTTCAATGGCATAATAAAATTATTTTATAAATTATATTTAAATAAGATCACTTTTATCATTCAATTTAATTAAAATAAATATTATTCACAATACCATAGTTAATTATAAAAAATTTACATACTTTATGAAAAGTTTAATTTTTATCCGAAAATCAGTTTATCAAATTCCATCTCGATTAAACCTATTTTTTATAATGAAAATATATTGATGGAAAAAAATTATTTATACAAAGGAATTACAATTTATGTAACTAAGGCCTGGACATTTAATCCCTTAGAAACCCCAAGTACAATCTAAGGGTAAGTGTGATAGTGATAGATTCATGGGGTGGATCGACTAAAATCACCCGAGTGGGAATTTCCACTAACTTAATCTTATCATAAATATAATTTCATTAAATATTCACTTGTTAAATCTCAGTTTGGGATTTTTCAATGTTAAAACATGGTGACACTAACTACCTCCAAAGTTATAAAAATTAGTCTTCATACGAAATGACTCTAATAGTTGAGGTCATCACCTCTCCTTTATGCATTAATTATCCTTTGTTATTTTTACTTAAAAAACACTAATTATAACGTTAAAATTATTACCAAGAGTATTGTTTCAAATAATCATATTGAACAACATTAATATTTGACAAAAAAATCATATAATGGTCAAATCATGATGGTCACATTTTCCTTTATTCTATAAATACTACATCATTTTTAAAGAGATATGGTTTTGTATTGTAAAATAAAATAACACACATTTTCAAGAAACAAAATATCATTTAAAAAGTTTGGGTCATTAAACCCATGATCTTTTCTGAGAATGCAAATGGGAATCTATGATTTTGTATCAATTATTAGAATCAAAACCATGTTTCCATTAAGAATAAGTATTTTTTGGATTATATAGATGACCCCATTGATATTTTTAAAAGGGAGAGGTGGTTCACTATGATCAAACTCTGATTAGGATATCAGACGATTATAGGGAAGGAGTCTGGTGCTCTAAAAACTACCTTTAGGAGTAGGTATGTTCACTTGAGTAATTGGTGATGTTTTTTGGGTCAAATAATACTCCATATATCTTTATAGAATTGATCAATAATATATTATAATGATACCCTGATTATTTTATTATGGTATTCATGGATGATATTCTAGTTTATTTTAAAGACAGAATATAATCATGGGTATTATTTGAGAATTGTTCTTGGAAATTTGTGTGATTATCATATAAACACTAAATTTTATAACTATAGATTATATATTATAAGTTATGTCCCTCAGGTATGTATCATTATAAAAAGGAATTTCATTTGATCATGATATGGTAAGAATAGATATGTTTTGGGAATAACTAATAAATGAATTTAATATAAATATATTCTTGAGTCTAAAAAAATATTACTAGTGTTTTTTGAATGATTTCTCTATGTTGGAGTAACTATTGACATCTATTACTATAAAGATGGTTAAATTCCTTTAGATCCCTAAATTTCAGGACTGTTTTGATGAATAGAAGTTTAAATTGACCTTTGATCATATTCTGATCTTACCTGAAGGTGATTCGAGTAATGTGGTCTATCATGATGCATTGGGTATGTTCTATGGTTATGTGCTCATGCAGGGTAATCATGTGATGGATTATGTTTTTTATCTTCTTTGACCACTCAATAATAACTACCTAACACATTACATTGAACATTACGTAGTAATATATTCTTTGAGGTGTTGGTGAAACTACCTCTTTGGAGAGAATTTCAAAGTCCATTTTGACCATAAGAGTTTAAGCTATATCATTTCTTAGAAATATATAATCCTCAATTAGTGATTATGGGTTGAATATATTTTGGTATTTTACTATGAAATCACTTATATAATTGGTAAGGGGAATGTGGTTATTGATATTCATATGAATAATTTACCCTCTCATGATTTGAAAGAGTCCATTTTTGAATGGAATTTGATTGATCATTTGGCCTAAATGAATTTAGAAGAGAAAAAGGTGAAAAATATATTTTCTTCTAGTTTTTAGTAGAATCCTTCTCTTCTTGACATTATTCACTAATAAAAACTATTACATTAAGAGATTAAATATATTAGGAGAATAATATATGGTGAAGAGACCTCTGGTGAGTGGTCTCTATCTCTTGAAGGTATTTTCTTCTTTCAGAGTCAATATATGGTCCCTTTGTCTATGAAGATGATTATTGATTATTATTTTCATCAATATTAATATTTTATCCACTTAGGTTCCCATAATATGATTTATTATTTAATGTGTTGATACTTTTGGTTAGGTATGAGATGTGATATAAAAAAATTAATATCATGATGTTATAATTTCTATTTGATCAAATCTAAACATCTAAATCCATCAAGTCTACTCCAGCCTCTTCCTATACACACCTATAAGTGTGAAAATTTCTATAAGGAATTTATCAATAGTTTTACAAAAATTATTAGGTCAATAATGATATTCATTTATTGATTTATTGATTAACTAAATCATTACACTTAATTTTAATGAAGGATTCCATTATGGTGGAAGATACTGGGAGATTGTATGTGTATTAGGTCCAGAGGTTTCATGGAGTTCCTTCAACTATCATTTCAGATAGAGATCCATAGTTTAACTCTATTTTAAAAAAAGGAATCCAAGAAGTAATGGGTCCAAAATAAACATTACTATCACCTACTATATATAGATTGATGAAAAACATAGCGGGCAGTCCATATTCTAGAGGACATGGTCCAGGATTATATATTAGGCTTTAGAGGGTTTTGGGATAGACAAGTAGTAATAGATGAGGTCTCTTAAAATAATAGTTACCGATGGTTATTAATGAAAGATCCTTTTGAGGCTCTATCTTCTCATTTATGAAAAAATTCTTGGGTATACTTTATGTGAGTTGTATTATTTTTTGAGGAATGGTTGTTAAGGATTGTCAATAATTTGATGAAGAATAAGTAGCTTGGATTATAAATGAATACAAGGATGATAAATAATTGATTATTCAAGATCCATTATTTTTAAAGAAGATTCCCCATGTGATGAGTGACATGTATTATATTAATTATGGTATTCTTTCCTTTGGAATATTTATAAAAATACTTATTATTAAAGGTAAAATATTATATAAAGATTCTAGGAGTTTTATCTAGGTGATGGATGATGAGAGGAATATATAAATATTTATTTTCATGAAATAAAATAAAGGATAAGGATAATTTGGAATTTAATTATTTTTAATTTAACTAACTCTTGAAAAATTGTTAGTAAAAAATGTTTCAGCCACTAATTTTTTCAAGGAACTGGTTAAACTACACATATTAGAGGCCAGCTCAACCACACAAGATCCAACTCAAAAAGTACAGTCCACGATGGTAGGGAAGAAGATCATGTATAGGTAGGCACATGTGAGTGGGAGTGTATACACCAGGTGTGCAGTGGTGTGGTTATGAACCACCATGTGGGGTGGAATGGAAGCAGAGAGAGGGGAATCCTAGAGTATACATGAATACTCGCATCCGTCTAGATAATGTGAGGGACATGATTTATTAAGGAATCCAAGGTCATGGGATCTTTTGATGTGGGATCAAATCTCTACGGGTACTATTATTATTTTTAAAATATTATTCATAAAATGCATTTCACCTTACATGATCAATCAACACCATCCAGTCAAATCTCTGATATCATCTTTAACCTTTGGCCTCTTGAGGGTTTCATGCATGTGATGATAAACCATGTTAAGAATCCAGTGATCACACCAAATTCATGAAGACATAAAAATTTCCTTATATAAAATAATTATAAGGTTTATAACCTTTAAATGATGATATAAAAGTGTTATATGATGATTAATAAAGTATTGAATGCATACTGAGATATTAAACCATATGACCATGGACCTTCCATAACAAGAAGGACTATGCACAAATCATCTGTATAAATGAATTATTCCATGCGTTTTAGGAAATTCCTTATATATCATTCAAAATCATGTATC
The DNA here is from genome assembly GCA_963277665.1 of Viscum album. Classification (NCBI taxonomy): domain Eukaryota; kingdom Viridiplantae; phylum Streptophyta; class Magnoliopsida; order Santalales; family Viscaceae; genus Viscum; species Viscum album. The sequence continues at coordinate 2,074,470,521 of OY728143.1, read as the reverse complement.
TTATATAAGGAATGGAGGGTATGGATTATTCATGTGTATGATCTTCCATTTGAGCATCGACCAGGAATGAATCTTTCGGGATGGATGATCTTCTATGCATAAAGTTAGATTCCATGAATCGATCATGGACCTATTATGGGAAGAAGGAAGTCAACCATGATAGTTTGAAGATATAATGTGATTTATTGAATGATATTGAAGTAAAATATGATATTTTTGTGAAAAATATTGTTTGATAATGAAAACATATACAGTCTGTACTAAGAGATTAATCTACTACCTTGTATTAACTCACACAATTATTATACTAGGATTTCAAAGATTAAATTTCATAATATTTTTAATCATGATTAAATAAAGAAGATATACCTGTACTATACAATGTTACGAAATTATATACTTCTCTAAATGAATATTCATGTAAATGATACATGAGGGTTAAAGACTATATCAATTGAGAAAGGGTGAGTTAGAGATACAAGCATTCAACTTTACATAAATGCATGAGTATCAAGGGATAAAAATAAATTCACATTCAAATTATGTATTACATGATAGAGTATGTGTACGAGTGTATGAATTCAAGAATATTGCCATGTTCATGAAGTTTCACATGAATGAATGTGATTCGAAGAGTAAATACAATGATGTTGCATCTAGTTGTTCCAAGATTGTGTTTCTCCATGGAATCTATGATCACACAGCATGGGAGAAATATTATTCATGGTACTTCCATGAATGAATTTAGGTTGTAAATGTGATTTAAATGAGAATCCGTCTTTTGATTATTCATTAACCATGAAAGGAAGGATAAGAAGATATGGCCCTTTTGGGTATTTTAGGGTGATGATACATTTGAACCAAGTCATTAATAAAAAATAGAAGGATATATGTAATGTGACTCTAGTAGTAAAAATTACATATATTTGTGTGTAGTTTATTCCGGAGTATTAAAATGAAGTCATTTGGAATTTTAAATGATAAGAAGTTGAGGATGAGAATTTTGAATCTATTATATGGAAGTAATTAAAGATCCAGGGGATTAAAAATTGTTGTAAATCTTAGTAATTTAAATTAAGTATTTTCAGTTGGTTGATGAAAATAAAAATTAAGAAAGTACTGGAATAAAGTAATTGATGATAAATTTTTTTATTGTTATATTTATATTCCTAAATTTCATTGAAAAAGAGTTATTGTTTATATATGACACATTATTCAAGAAAAAGTATTTTTCTAAATTCTAAAAAAATAGGGATAATATCTACAATGCCCCAGGTTTTAGAGTCATTATTATTATTATTATTATTATTATTTTAGTTTTTTTGTTGTTTATGTCTAAAATTTTATATAATTTTTCTTTATTCATTCAAAAGGATTGAAACTTGAATATAAATTTTCCCAAATAGAAATAAACTAAAATAAAAACACATTATTTATACATAAGTGGGACATTAAAACAAAATCACATAAAAACTAAGTACTACACACCATGTATTATTACTCACTGTAGATAAAATACATCCACTAAAAGTACATAAATCAATAGGGGACAATAGATAAAAAAAAATAAAATCTCTATGACTAGAAAATATCCCAGATCATTTCCAACCATAAGGATTACTAATATCCCAAAAAAACCTATAATGAGGAAGACCACCATGAAAGGAGAAATAATTATGAGAAATCTACGATATGAAATAATAATTATTCATTGGGAATCGAGAGTGTAATGACCTAATAATTGAGTAAGTCTATATATAATAATTAAATTTGACAATTAAAAATATGTTCATTGCATATATATTCATTTAAAATATGTTTGTTATAAATATGGTCATTTTATATATGTTCATTATTCATAGATCTATTAGGTATATTAAATTCATCTATTAACATTAATAAATTTAAAATAATATAACTCGCAATGAAATAGATAATATGATATTAAAATATTATTTGTAAATATATTCATTACATCTAAATATTAATATCATTATTATTAAAATACTATACGATGTTTATATAAAATTAATTTTTTTTAATATTAATTAAGTATTTAAATTAAAATTTAGAATATAAATAATTAATTTTAATAGCTAAATAGTATTTAGTATAAATGTAATATTTCATTTTTTTTCAAATAATTGTTTTGTTAAGTATTATATATGTTGTCCAAACATATTAAATTGAAAACTTTTAAAATATTATTAAATATTAACTAACATATTATCATATTTTAAATTATATATTGATTTGAAATAATATTCAGAACACTTAATATTTAGAAACATTATTTTTCAATAAAAGTGGTTTTTCTTTAAGTTTTCAGTTAAAAACTAAATTTATAAATTTTAGAATATTAATTAGATATAAATAAATTCATTTTTGGATTTATAATTTCAAAAAAATATTATTATAAATTTTTATATTTTTTCTAAAAATATTAATTTTTAGGTTTATTGTGAAAATGTCATTTTTTTCAAATAACATGACTTTTATGACATTATTCATATATGAGTATGAATTTAAAATTAATTAAAACTTTTTATAAGACAAAATATGTTTTTCAAAAGTGAATTTATAATTATAAAAATGTTTCTTAAAATTTATAAAACCATATCTTACATTTTAGAAGTTATGTTATCTTTTTTAAAAACTTATTTTTAATACCATATATATTTAGTATTTTAAAATTAATATTTTTTAATTTTGAAAATTTAATAAAAAAAGAATAATTATAAATCTGGAATCATTATTTCCAAATTTTATAATAAGTAATGTTTTATTTTTGGGCATAAAGAATAAATTACCTAGGAAAAAACTAGTTACCATGGTGAAAACTAAAATGGTAAAAATGAATAACCTAAGAGGTAATGGGACAAAAATGATAAAAAAATGTTCTAATTGTGTGTTTGAGGTGTGTATTGAAATTATATATTATATTATACATTATTTATCAATTTTTAATCCATTTTACTTGAGATTAACTTTCTATTATTGAAATGTTTTGGGTTTTAACAAAAATGACACTCATTTTCAATTATAAAAGGGGCTCTCCTCTACTCACTTACCCTCAAACGAAACCCCCTATGTTCATCCCAAAATCTTTATATAACTCTCATAAAAACTCTTATCCACCTTAATAAGGATCTATACTTCTAAAAATAACATCCTTCATAGGTTTAACCTCCTTCAAAAATAATATAACCCAAGTAGTGAGGTATATATTTCTAATATCTTCTTCCTCTTACTTATGTGAATTTATTATTTCCCAATTTTATATTTTATATATAAAAAATATAACACCATTATAATTATTATACTATTATTATACTATTATTTTATTATTATAGTGGTAATAAATTTAATATAACATCTCTCTTCCCTAAGAAAGGTGAAAAAACATTTGTGTGTGGGCAATCTACCACCTCAAGAAAATGTCATGCTTTGTTTTATTTAAGCACATTACATGGTAGGTAATAATATTGAATTTAATAAATAAATACGATATTTATAATATATTTTATATTATAAAATTATAAAACTTATAATTCATTTCTCTTGTTCTATGTACAATGAAATCATCCACCATGCGTACATGTGGACTACCTCCTCTAAGGGATGATTTTTTTTTCATTTTTCTTTTCATTAATTCCTTAAATGAATGGTAATGATAATTTCATTAATTGATAAATATTAATATTATTATATCATTTAGGTTTTAGTATGAAAAACTGTAGAACCTATTAATTATATGATCAACAAATGAATACCTTTAATTCAATCATTTAAAACAAGTGTACTAAGAAGAAAATTTTTAATTCAAATTATATAATATTATCATATCAATTACGTATTCTTATAAATAATTTATAATTATTATATGTCACACTAATAAACACTAAATTATATTATTATACTAATGGTGTCATGACATTGTAACTAAATCACCTCACAATCATAAATAATTCTAGTTTTTTTGTGTTTGGGTTTGTTTAACCACCTACTTGAAAAATGCTATGAAATTATATCATGGATGATTATGAAAAGTTAATTACTGGTATAATATTATATAATTATGCATATAATTATTTTTTTGTTCTATAATGTATACATCATAATTTAACTTTTTTATTTAATAAAATATCCTTCATTGGTTAAAAATTACCAACAAATGTTTGTTTTTGATTTCATATTCTAGAATAAAAACTCAAGTACACATAAAAATAAAATTTAAACTTAATAATAATTATAATTATTCCATTATATTAACTTTAATGAAGTTTTAATTGTGATCTTTGTAATAAGAATGAATATTGACACCACTTCTATGAAACAAGTACAAACGGGAAAAACTATAAACACCAGATGTGGGAAAATTATAAAAAAATAACTAATATAAATGTAGAAAATGATTGTAAATGAGAATTATAAAAAAAAATTGTGTATAAATATGGTTCTTAAATAGTATATTATTATTTTTTAATTCTTTTTACAGAAGGTTAGAGCATATTCAAATAAGTATGAATAATTTTAAGGGTTACTTTGTCTCAAATTTAATTTCATTAGACTTATTTATTAAGTTTCACCATGACACATTTAATATTGTGTGATTAATACCTAATTAATGTCTTTAAATTCCAAAATACACATGTAATGGTAGAGGTTATGTAATGCCCCGACCCCAAATCCTAGAGCCGGTGCTATACTTATTATATGGGAATGATTACAAGGAATTAAATCTTGAAGGAATGTTCAATTTAGTAGTCTTGAAGAAACTAGACATGTACATGCAACTCATATTATATTGGGAAAGGTAAAAAAATACAATAAATAACAAAAACTAATAAATTTCATCCACGAGAACTCAATAAATGGTATCCTATTCATAACCAGTTAAAGGTAAACAAATAAAAGGGGTGAGATCAGATACTATGTAAGGGTTATAAATAGCGGAATCATGAATAAAAAATAATTGAATCACAATCAAATTTGAATAGTCAATATGGAATGGTGAATAAAAGAAAAACACACACCATTAATAAACTGAGAATGAAACTGCATCCATAGATTTTGTCATAGTGAAAACCTCCTAGATCGTAATAGCTGAAAATAAATAAAGATAATTCTTATTAATTGTATGTCATGTATCTGGAAGATGATAAAACTATATCGTTGAAATGGTTTAAGTCTGTGGGTAGATACCCATATGATTCTATTTTGGAAACAAACTCGAAGGGTTTGTCACCAACTGACTTATCTCATGAGACACGTCGATTCATCGAGGGGATATAGGGGGACCCTCCCATCACTGTAGGTACAAATAATTATTTATACATAGATTTAATATAATTTCAATATTCCTTCTCTATATCTGTATAGAGTAGAGGATACAGATTCATCAATATTTCCATAGTTAAAATAATATTCCAAATAAACACCATTTGTAAAAGGGTATGTAGATTAAGAAACTAATAATATACATGAAACCAAAATATGGATATCTAGTAAGTTTAAAATTTCAAATGAAAAATGATCTCAAAGGGGTATTAGGTACACCACATAAGAATGATTAGGTGCACAATGCCAAGTAAATCACAATGAAAAGGAAATCGAATCAAATTTCCTTACAACATTATAATAAATCGAGTTAATAATCATCAAGCGAGTCACTTAATACCATGAATATAAAGAGAATAATTATATTAAATATCAAATAGAATTAAACATACACCACATATAAGAAATAAGTGGAGAACATTGGAAATCTCACAGAAATAGAAGTGAGATGAGAAACCCCTTAACTTATGCCTGGAGGTGTCCTCGATTGATCTTAATGACCTGAATACAAAAATTTAGATTAATTAATTAATAATTATATAACCTCAACTACATTTAATTTATTTATTATAACCTTATTAGGTTCATTAATTTCCTTTTTTATGGGTTTAATAGGTTCAATTTTATTGTTTTGGAAGCATTTTCTTCCTTGGTTTTCATGATCGGTTTACTTGTATTCATGAGTAGAAGTTCATTTGAAATGTGGTTAAACATAAATAATTGTTAATATATACTATTAGTGAAATTAAATGGATATAAATGATCTTATAATGATTTTGGTTATATACCATGAGGATGACTCATTAGATAAAAGTAAATGGTAAACACTTGGATTATCGGAATGGCCCGAAGGCCTTCATTTTTTTTATTATTTTGATAATCCATATTTCAAGGGGTTATGTGGAACCCTTACAAGGCCCGAAGTCTTAGAGAAAATTACATGACCCATAGGAATCAGAGGGAATCACCCATAAACTTTGAACTGCTCCTCTAATTATATGTTAGGAAATCAGCACTCCACCTTCACAGGGCTGGTCAACTATCTGTCCTATTCAAATATGCACAGGCCTGGTACTAAAGGGAAAGACATACCCTCTTATTCTTCCAATTCCAGTTAGCTCTACTCCAGTGAATTCACCTGCCTTGAATCCTCATCTGAATCCTTGTCCGTTGTAGTCTGACTGGTACTTCTTAGTTCATGTGGCCCGAAGGCCTTAGGGTGGCCCTAAGGCCTTAAGGTGGCCCTAAGGCCTTGAGAAACAACTGGACCGAAGGCCTTGAGTGTCCCTAAATCCTTGCAGGACCCAAGGACCAAACCGGCGGCCTAAAGGCCTAGATAGATGAATAGTTCTAGTTTCTACAGTACTGAACAGTGACTGCTACAGTGCCTGCTACAGTACTACTACAATGCTTGCTACATTGTCTGCTACAGTACTGCTATAGCCTTGAAAATTCACCTCCACCCAGATTTGATCTCAGGTCTCTTGGATGCACCTACCGAGTCCTCACCAACCAGGATGAGGCTTATGTGCAATAAACACTTGGATTAACTTGGTAGTTTTGTGCACAATTAACTTGTTTTGTATTATTATTTTTTATTATGAATGTGTAAGGATTAAAGAAAATTACATAAGATAAAATACATATATTATGATCTAGTTAAACCATTAAAAAATGTTTCATGACCAGTATTAAATATGGAAATGGAAATTGAAAACTCATCATCCTTCAATGTGATAAATTAATACATCTAAGAAGGTGTTTTCATTTTTAGTATAAGAGGAGGGGTAAAAGAGACATGATGATGAAATATTCCATTATCATAATAAAATTATAGTTCATGTAAGGTAATACATTTATCATTGCATTTGGATGAGGTTATTTGAGGAGAGAGTAACAAAATATTGGAACTTATAAAAGAAGTTGAAAGAAAAAGGAAGAGAGGTTCACTCTTGAGTAATCCTCCTTGAGAATATTCTTTAGGCCCTTTTTTGTCCTTTTAGTGAGGCTAGTAGGTCTTGGATGTGTGGGGAGGTCTTGGTAAGTGTATTGAGTAGAACATAGGTAAGGATCAAATATTGAGTGGTGTGGGAGAAAGATTGGGTGAGGGGTGGTTTGTATAGTGGAGGACATGAGATTTTTCTAAATACTTTAATCATTAGTTTATTATTTTTCCCTAAGATAAGAAATAGTGATGATTCCATGACCAAAATTAGTAATAAGTGAATGTGAGTTTGAACCAAGTGTGCTTACCTCATCAGAACATCATCCATGATTCAATAAATCACGTATTTATCATTTATCATAATTTATCGTATTTTACTATTCACAAAAAATTCAAGTATTTTAGGAAAATCCAAAAATTTTACCCTAAACATAATTTGATTTTTAGAAACCAAAAATGAACTCCATTTTTTAAAAATTATTTTCTAAATATGATAAATTTAATTTTTATTTAAAATCATTATTTAATAAAAAAATACCAACACTTAAAATATCCATCTTCATTTTTAAGGTACCTAAATTTTATTTACACTTTCATGGGTAAGGTTACCATTAATAAAGATCATATTAATATTAATAAGGTTATGTTACTATTAATAAGGGTATGTTACTATTCATAAGGGAATGTTACTGTTCACAAAATTAACTTGATTATAACAGACTCTAAATATCACCCCGATCACAATTGTGTATGATTGTTTTTCAAAATTCAAAACACAAAAGTGGAAAAAATTAAGTTTAATGAAAAGGTTATGACATTATTCTATAAAAACCAAGTTTTTTTGATAGATAATCAGTTCTTTATGAAATATAGGTTATCTAATGAATATAAAGTATTTAAGAGAAACATACCATAAAATGTTTGGGGTGATATATTATTCCCTCCTTTAGAAATATCAACCTTGAAATTTTTCATGTATATTTCTCCCTAAAAAGATGTGGGTGGTTCTTCTTCATAACATCCTTAGGTTCCCATGTTGATTCCTCCATTTTATGGTTTCTCCAAATAACCTTTACTAGTCATGTTGTCTGATTTCTCAAAACATTCTCCCTTATGTCAAGAATCTCGATAGGCTCTTCACAATATGAAAAATTAGGTTCCAGATATATTTATTCATAGGTGTGTACAAGTGTTTGTTCTGCTATGTATTTATTTAACAATTAAACATGTAACACATTGTGATATTTGTAGATACTTGGTGTCATTTCTAAATGGTAAGCTACATCTCCAATTCCTTCCATAATTTTGAATGGTCCGATGTACCTAGGGTTCAGTTTCCCTTTCTTACCAAACCTTAAGACACAATTCCACAAAGATAATTTTAGAAAGACATGATATCCTACTTGAAATTCAAAATCCTTTTTCCATTTGTCACCATAAATATTTTTCCTACTTTGGGATGCTTTAATATGGGCATGAATTTTCATTACCTTTACAATTGTCTCTTCGATAAGTTCTGGGCCTATAAGTTTCCTCTCTCCAACTTCATCCCAAGATGTTGGAGTTCGATAAATTTTACCATATAATGCTTCATATGGATAAATTTGAATTCTAGAACAAGAACTATTATTATAAGATAATTTCATCAAAGTAAATTATTGATCCCATATACCTTGAAAGTCAACAGAGCATGATCTCAACATGTCCTCTAGTTTTTGAATAGTTCTTTCAGACTCTCCGTTGGTTTGAGGATGATAAGAAGTACCCATATGAAGCTTAGTATCCAGATCCTTATGGTAACTTTTCAATAAATTTGATGTAAATTGTGGATCTTGATAAGACACAATCGATAGAGATGATATAGAGTCTTTCCAGGTTCTCAAGTGGTAAATCTTTCCTTATAACAAGGAAATGTGTTGATTTTGTGAGACGATCAACAATTACCCATATTACATCATTCCTTATAGGTGTAATTAGTAGTCCTATGAAAAAATCCTTCATAATTTCATCCCACTTCCACATAGGAATAGGTATAGGTTGCATAAAACCTCTAGGATGTTGTCTCTCAGAATTCACTTATTGACAAACTAGACACTTTGACACATAATCACCAATTTTTCACTTCATGTTATCCCACAAAAAATTTCCTTTATATCTCTACACATCTTAGTGATACCATGGTGTATAGAGAAATTTGTGCTAAGATCATCATCTAATAGTTCCTTTTTTAGGTCAGGTACTGATGGAACACATAACCTTTTCCAAAATTTCAGAACTCCATCCTCATACATGAAGTCTTCCAATCTTCCATACTTAATAGATTTCATTTTCTTTTATAGATTCTCATCATCATATTGAGAGATTTTTATCTTCTCTAGTAAATATGGTTTATCAATCATTTGAAAGAGGAAATATGTTTCTCATTCCTTAAAAATTCCCATATCCATCTTCAGTAGATCCATGAATATAAGATCTCTATCAATCCTAATTTGGGTCAAAAGTACATGATCTTTCCTACTTAATGCATCTACCACCTTATTTTCATTTATTGGGAGGTATTTTATTGAAAAATCATAATCATTGAGTAACTCGAGCCATCTCCTTTGACTCATGTTGAGTTCTTTATGTGTAAAAATGTATTTTAAACTCTGGTGATCAGTATATATCTCATATCATTCACCGTGGAGATAATGTCTCCATATTTTCAGAGAAAATATTATAGCTGATAATTCAAGATCATGTATTGAGTAATTTTTCTCATGAGTCTTAAACTGCCTTGATGCATAAGTAATAAATTTATCATTTTTCATAAGGACATAACCCATACCATTCTTTGATGCATCACTAAATATCACAAAACCATAATTTCCATATGGAAGAGTCAACATTAGAGCATTGGAAAATCATATTTTCAATTATTACAAGCATTCAATACATTCTTTCTTCCATAAAAACTTAACACCTTTACGTTTGATCTTGGTTAGCGGGTTAGCCTGTCTGGCGAAATTCTGAACAGAACATCGATAGTAACCTACTAAGACAATAAAAATATGTACCTCAGTTATGATTGTTGGAGTGGTCCATAATTGGATTTCCTTTGTCATCACATGATCAACTAAGATTCCATCCTTAGAGATTAGATGGTCAAGAAAAGAAACTGTTTGAAGAAAAAATTCACACTTTCTAAACTTCCCATATAATTCATTTCTTCTTAGAGTTTTCAAAATGACCCACAAGTGATTCTCATGGTCTTTATAGCTTCTGGATTATACCAGGACATCATCGATAAATACTACAACAAATTCATCAAGATATTCCTTTAAAACCGTATTCATTAGATCCATGAAAACCAAGGGTGCGTTAGTGAGTCCAAAAGGCATTACTATAAACTCATAATTCCCATGCCTGGTTCAAAATTCTATCTTTGGAATATTTTCCTTCCTCACACGTAGTTGATGATTTCTAGATCCAAGGTCAATCTTCAAAACATATTGGTCTCTATGAAGTTGATCAAATAAATAATCAATGCGTGGAAGAAGATACTTGTTCTTTATTGTAAAGCATTGATTTCCCTATAATCAATGCATAGGATCATGAAACTATCTTTCTTCTTGACAAAGAGGATAGGGGATCCTCATGGAGAGACAAAAGGTTGAATAAATACTCTATCACTCAATACCTCTAGTTTTTTCTTTAGCTCTACTAATTCCGTAGTGGCTATTCTATAGGGATTATTTGATATAGTTCTTTCACCAAGAATTAAATCAATAAATAACTCAACTTCCCGCTTTGGAGGATGTCTTGGTAAATCCTCTGAAAATACATAAATGTATTCTTGCAAAATAGGTATTTCTTAAATTTGAAGATTTATTTCCTCAACTATAGATATTGTGTTCTATTCCTCTAAATGAATTTTATTTAGTAGAACTACTGGGGGTGTATCTAGATAAGAATCATATAGCGAGGATTCTGATCTAAAGATAAGGTATTATACACCATTTTAAAAAAATGTAACTTATTTCTTCTTATAATATATCTTCTCATCATAATTTTACATCCAATTAATTCATAGAATTATATCAAAGTAAATCATTGGTATGATAATAAGGTTAGAAACTAAAATAAATTTATATGTCATGATGGGGACTGATAAACCCATCTTTTTTTGCAATGATTCACCCCCTAGGCGTTTTGACAGATGAATCCTTTATTGAATCAAATTGGACATGTATAATTTTCTTAGAATATAGGGAAGATATAAATGAATACGATGATCCAAAATCAAATAAAGCATTAGATATGTTTGAGGAAACAATTAAAGTAACTACCACCACATCATTAAGAACTTCAACTTCTACGGTTGTAATTTCATAAGATTTCTCTTGATCTCAGGGACCTATTCTGAGGAAATTTTCCTTGGAGCTTAGGAAACTCATTTGAAAAGTGTCTCATATCTCTATAATTATAGAATTTAATATCATTGACTTTTCTATTCCCATTTTATTCCCTAGATTGAGGACCCCCTTCTCCAAACTTATAGAAAACTCCTATGCCTTTCCATCATTTCTTATGATGATTATTTCTATAGTTCACACATAATGGAAATTGTTTCATTACCTTATTCTTCATTGGTACTTCAGATTTTCCATGGTTATTAGAGTGCCTCTTCTTATCTTGATTTCCCTTGAACAAATTTGATATAGAAAATTTCTTCTCTGTTTTGATGGAAATTAAAACAATTTCATCATATGATGAAAATGTTTGAGAAGCCAATGCCCTTCAAAGACTCAAATTAATACCTTCAGTGAAATGATCAGTGTTGTCTCCTAAATTACAAAGGTAATATATAGCATAATTGGATAATCTTGTGAAGGTATCCTCATACTCTGCAACACTCTCTTCTTCCCTTTTCTTTAGGATAAAGAATTTCCTCTTCATTTTTGTTCATTGTTCACGAGGGAAGTATTTGTCGAAGAATATTTCCTTAAATTTTCTCCATTCCATATGTTCTATTTGTTCTTCCAAAATGGTATTCTAGATCAAGGACCACCATTGATCAACATCACCCTTGAGGCAATATACCGTCAATACTGCCTTTTCATTTTCATTGCATCTTAATAACAGAAACAAATTTTCAATGGACATGATCCATTTCTTAGTTACCACCAGATTAGTATTCCCACTAAAAGATGGGGGCTTTCTCCACATGAAACGATCCAATACAGGTGTAGCATGGTTATTCGACATAACTTGAGTAAGTTGTCCCAATATGGTCATGATCTGATCCGCTCCAAAACTAACTATGTTGACTTGCTTAGTACGACAATCCCTTCATTATACACAGGTATTAATTCCTATTCTTCCATTTGGTTCCATCAATAACAATGGAATACACTAAATTAGGTCATAGTTCATAATTTATAACTATAAAACACTTAATATAATCTCAAAATTTATGCACAAATAATCTCAAAATAAAAAACATTATTTATATTTACTTTAAAATCCTTCATAATGGTTTGTAAAGAAAAAGTGAATTATCCTAATAATATACCTCGAGAGTGTCAAACCAAGTGCACAATAATACAAGTTTTCATGTACCAGGATAACCCAGGTCAAGTCCGAAACTCCTTGTCGGAGTTGTTACTCCTAGGTACATATATTCCAGAACCATGTCCACTTATAATATTTAGATAAGGATGGATTTTATAGGAATATATATATATTCTATACCCTAACAAACTTCTAGGATGTTACTCTATTCTTATCCTCAATGTTTATCTTAGGGTTATATCCTCTAAACTATGTTTCATAAATCTAGTTTCCAATATTGCTGCTGAAATTCCTATGATACCAACTGTAATGCCCTGACCCCAAATGTCAAAATCTGGTGCATTACTTATTACATTGGAATGATTTAAAGGAATGAAATATAAAAGGAATGATCAATTTAGTATAATTTAATAAACTAGATACATACATGTAACTCATATTACATTGGGAATGGTAACAAAATACAATACATAACAAAAACTAATAAACTACATCCATGAGAACTCAATAAATGGTCTCCTCTTCAAAAACTGTTGAAGATAAACAAATAAAAGGGTTGAGCTCAGATGCTCTATAAGGTTAAAAATAGGGTAAGAATGAATAAAAAATAATTGAATCATAATCAAATTGGCATAGTCAATATGGCATGGTGAATAAATGAAACACACATGCCATTAATAAACTGATAATGAAACTGAATCCATATATTTTGTCATAATGAAAACCTCATGGATAATAGTAAAATAATAATAAAGGGAATGATTATTAATTTGATGTCACGTATCTATCATATGATACCACTATACCATCTAAACAATTTAAGTCTGTGGGTAAATACCTGTCTGATTCTATCTTGGCAACAAACTCGAAGGGTTTGTTACCAACTATCTTGTCTCATGAGACCCATCGATGCATCAAGGGGATATAGTGGGCCCCAAACATCACTTAAAGTGAAAATAAATCTTTATACATAGATTTTATACAAGTATAATATTCCTTCTCAATATCTGTATAGATTAGAGGATACAGATTCATCAATATTTACATAGTTAAAACAACATTCCAAATAAACACCATATGTAAAAGGGTATACAGATTAAGACAATAATAATATCCATAAAACCAGAATATAGATATATAATATATTTACAATTTATAATGAAAAAATGATCTCAAAGGGGTAGTAGGTACACCACATAAGAATGATTAGGTGCATAATACCAAGTAAATCACAACGAAATGGAAACCAAAATAAAGTCCCTTACAACATTGTAATAAATCGAGTTAATAATCATCAAGTTATTCATTAAATAAAACAAATATAAATAGAATCATGACATTATATATCAAATGGAATTAAACATACACCACATACAATAAATAAGTGGTGAACAATGGAAATCTCACGAAAATAAAAGTTAGCTGAGAAACCTCTTACCTTATGCCCAAAGGGGTTCTCGATTGATCTTAATGAGCTAAATAATAAAATTTATCTTCATTAATTAATAAGTACAAAACCCCATATACATGTAATTTATTTATTATAACCTTATTTGGTTTATTCATTTCCCTTTTTATAGGTTTAAGAGGTTCAATTTTATTGTTTTGGAATCATTTTGTTCCTTGGTTTTCATGATCAGTTTACTTGTATTCATGAATGGAAGTTAATTTAAAATGTGGTTAAACATAAGGAATTGTTAATATATACTATTAGTAAAATTAAATAGATATAAATGATCTTATAATGATTTTGGTTATATACCATGAGGATGACTCATTAGAAAAATGTTAATGATAAACGCTTGGATTAACTTGGCGATTTTTTTGCAGAATGAACTTGTTTTGTATTATTATTTTATATTATGAATGTGTAAGGATTAAAGAAAATTTCATAAGATAAAATAAATATATCATTATCTGATTCAACCATTAGAAAATTTTTCATAACCAGTCTTGAAGATAATAATAGAAATTGAAAACTCGTCGTCCTTGAATGTGATAAATTAACACATCTCGGATGGTGTTTTCATTTTTAGTATAAGTGGAGTGGGAAAAGAGATATGATGATGAAATATTCCATTAGAATAATAAAATTATATTTCCTAAAAGGTAAAAGAATTATCATAGAATTTGGATGAGGGGATGTGAGGAGAGAACAAAAAAATAGTGAAACTTGTAAAAGAAGTTGAAATAAAAAGGAAGGGAGGTTCACTTCTTGAGTACTCCTCCTTGAGAATATCTTTAAGGACCTTGTTTTTGGAATTTCAGTGAGACCATAAGGTCTTGTATGTGGGGGGAGGAATTGGGAATTTTATTTTGTATAACTTAGGTAAGTATCAAAATTGAGTGGTGTGGGAGGAAGAGGGGGTGAGGGGTGGTTTATAAAGTTGAGGAGAGGAGGGTTTTCTTATTATTTTAATAATTAGTTTGTTATTTTTTCTTATGATAAGAAATAGTGATGATTACATGACCCAAAATAGTAATTAGTGAATGTGAGTTTGAACCAAGTGTGCTTACCTCAGAAGGACATCATCCAAGACTCAATAAATCATGTATTTATCATTTATCATAATTTATAGTATTTTACTATTCACCAAAAATTAAAGTATTTCAGAAAAATCCCAAAAATTCACCCTAACCATATTTTTATGTGTAGAATCCAAAAATTAACTCCATTTTTCAAAAATAATTTTATAAATATGATACATTTAATTTTTAATTAAAATCATCATTTAATCAAAAAATACCAACACTTAAAATATTAATCCTCATTTTTAAGGTGCCTAAATTTTATTTAAACTTTCATGGGTAAGGTTACCATTCATAAGGGTAGTATTACTATTCATAAGTATAAGTTAATATTCATAAGGGTATGTTACTATTTACAAAGGTAAGTTACTATTCACCAAAAATTAACTTGATTATATTAGACTCCAAATATCACCCCGATCACAACTGTGTATGTTTGTTTTTTGAAATTAAACACACAGAAGTGGAAAAATTAAGTTTAATTACTAGGTTATGAATTTCGCCTATAAATAAAAAAGTATTGTTTCACAGAGACTTAGTGATTCATGCAATATAGGCTATCTAATGAATAGAAAGTATTTAAGATAAACATACCATGAAATGTTTTTGGTGTTATAGGTTAAGGAAGGCACAGATCATTCAAAGCAAATTTGGGCCAAAATGACCCAAAAATACACTTAAGGGATCGATTAGTGATAGTCAAAAGCTTTGTGAATGACTCCAATTCAAGGATTTTCTCGGTAGTGTGGAGCATGAAGAAGTAAAGACCTCACAATGTTACTCAAGTTTGTGGAAGACCATGTTTACACCAATATTGAGGTGGTAACCTGTATGGAACATAACTTCATTTAATGGAAACCAATCACTTCATGAAAATCATAATCTTCCAAAGAAGCCTCCATATTTCATGAAATTTACTCCCTTGTCTCTGATGGGCCTATAAATACCTCCCTATGTCTAAATTTTATAGGGTTGGTGACCTTTTAGCTTCTTATAAAATCTATTAATTCATGAAACTTAGAAGCTTCATGAGAAATAGAGTAGATGTATTTCCAAAATTATGCATATTTTAGTAAACTACCTACCATTATTTTTTATAACCACAACCCACGGTGGATATTCCTATCATAAAGTTCCATGTACTTTTCATAAGAATAATTCCCTTTATGGCTATTGGGGTTTTTTGAGATAATTATCCTTCACAAAACTTTCCTCATGGGAACCAAGGCTTCCCTTAGAAGCATGGTCACCCTATTTCATGAAACATGCTCCTTCATGAGACCCCTATCCATTATGAAGACCTTAAGATTCATGAAGCCCAAACTTTAATGAAACCCAACCTCTAGGACTCTCCATGGTTCCTCATTTTAGCAAAAACCCTTTCAAGAAATTTGAGTGCCTGGGGAACCTATACCAATCTCGAATCGATTCAATTGCACCCTAAATGTAAGTGAAATTGGTACCACCAACCCTTGTGTCCAATAAATTTTCGTCAAGTGGGGAATAGTAAATTACCTTACCCTTTTATCCTAAACATACGTACCCTAATTCCTCATTCTCCTAATCATAGGAGGCCTAACATCAGGATCCCTAATTTCCACTCCTCCGTAGCAATGTCTATGTTATGCCCCACCCATAGGTACATGATCAGTAGAAACGTAAACCCTAATGGTGGAATAATTAATGGAAACAACTTACCAATCTCTATGGAGATTCCTTTTTATGGAACTTCCTCTCATCTTAACATGGCCCCCCTTAGGGTGTATCCCAATCTACACCTGATCTGCATGATGTAAAAATGCCTAGATCTATGTGCTTTTAATATAATACTAAACTTATTGACATATCCCTCAACACATTATTTTATAACGCATCCTTACCCTATGTGGTGATCACAAGATTCCCCATGTATGATCATCATGGGATGTGACCTCCTCCCATACCATGGGACAAAACTCCTACACCAGGAAGCCCATATGCGTAACCCCCCACACCATCCCTTATTGATGCTTCTTTTATGACATGAATGTACTTACCACATGTCGTTAAACTACATGAACAGGTTCTATCACATGACATTAACCTGCATCCTCGAACTATATAGGATTTGATCACAGTCTTATATGGTATGTAGGAAACCTATCTATGGTTAAATCTAGACACCCTAACATCACCACCAAACCCCCAAGTGTGAAATATTTAACCTTGGGGAAAACATTCACTAAATACTAAGTGTGAAATCATCCACCTAACTAAAACACACTGTCAAAACTAATGTGTGAAATCCTTTCCTAGGTACACAGATATCCAAACCACTAAGTGTGAAATATTCCCCCTAGGTACTCAATTCACCAAATACTAAGTGTTAAATCTTACCCCCTAGGACACACTCTATCAAATACCAAGTGTGAAATTCTTTTTGGGGACACACATCATAAAACCCCCATGTGTGCAATCTTCCACCTAGGGTACATACTTCATCAAAACCTAATTGTGAACTCTTCCCAAAATAGGATAAAATCCTCAAAATCCCAAATTTTATGTCCTTCCCCATAATGACACACTTAATAAAATCCCAAGTATTAAATATTCCCTCATGGGAACACCCTCCCCCATATCCCATGTGTAAAATATTCTCCCTATGGAAACCCTTAACTAAACCCCCAAGTGTAAAATCTCCCCTCCTGAGTACCCATTTCACCAAATCCCATGTGTGAAAATTTTCCCACCTGGTAGAACACTTAACCACACAACTATCAACCCAAGACATTAAAATGTGTACCAAATATCTGTAAAAAACATTAAATATATGACCAAATTATATCCATAAGGAATTAAACATGTGACCTAATCTGTAACCCCTATTCCCTACAATAAACATGGGTTTCTTGAGGTGAAAATCTTTATAATATATATTCCCACAGAATCCACTACCTTATGACCGACATGAGATTCATTAAGTTCCAGGCCTAATATTCCTCATATGAGATGCCACTGACTTAAAAAGGGGATGAATATGTAGGTGTCCAACACACTCAATGTCCAAAAATTTCTATACATGCCAACATTACTATCTACTCTGAATGAAGGTTATTTTCTAGTCGAGATATATTCAACATAATTAACAAGCATCCACCTCGATATTCCATTGGGAATGAGTTCCAAAAATATCACTTATATCTATGAGGGAGACCGAGACTAGGTAATGATCTACAAAGAGGAATAAATGGAATGAATAATGGAAATCCCATCATCCCATTTCAATCAAGGAGCTAACATCATCGATAAAACTCATGAAAGCTGCCTACCTTTGGAAAGAAGGAATGCATGAAAACAAGTGAATCACATTTACACCAAGAAGAATTATGTAATGAATCCCTAGTGAATGAGTTTGAAACAAAAATGGTTAATTAAAAGTTAATCTCTTCTCCTACATTAGTAAGTAGATCAGTAATGTTGGACACCATCAGATTGGGGAATCACCTTGTTTGAACATTATTGATGTCAGGCTTCCCCAAACAATAATGGTGAACCTAATGTGAATATATTCTCCTTAAAAAATGGGAACTAGTAACATTGGGGAACCAATGAATTTTTATAAAATTAGATATTTATATTAGGATCTAATTACCACTATTAAAGTAGTGGGATGAGCATAAAACTCTCCTGAAACATGGGGAAGATAACATTTATAATCCTTAGTTTGTGACATTGTCAGGATGAATACCTCCTATGTTTATGAATGAATGGATGATTTTGGTCCATTTGGAGTCGTTTATATTGTATAATTATTTAATGTTGAATCCATGTACATTATAAAAATCAAGACATAAGAAATTAGAAACCTAATTCCAACAAGTTCAGGGGTAGGGGAAGTGTTTGTGTGGCAATATCACATGACTATATTCCTACCATGACATCTGACGCACCTTTAGATACTGGGCACCCAAACCACATTTCAGCCTCAAATCTCATCCACATAAGGGTGATTGGTTCCCATGTTCTCTAATATTAATAGGAATTGGTAATTCTCACCAAGGATATAGCCCACCAAGATCTTTAGGCATCACCACCTCACTAAAACTGCCACACCTGAGGTGTGTGTAAGGGGTAACCGGTCCATATTATTTTAGTAATATGATTCAAGAGCCTCTCCCCAGAGCACTATGATATCTCACTCCTTTATTTAGAGGAGGTAGTGGATGTTTGAGCCGTACTCCTTATGGAAACCCCATGGGATCTTCTCAAGAGGGTTTCGAACATGCCACGTCAGCACCAAAACCAACTAGTCCCATAGGTTGACAAGTGGGTTGACTCCATCTAGCCTTTTCTCACCCTAATCCAGAACACCAATCACTGATGTTATGTGAAGAACTAGATTATTTCCTAAAAAGAGGCATATTCTATAGCTCTGGTGGACCCTACCACTAGAGTCATGCCACATCACATCCCCACAATAGGTGAACATGGATACATCTTAATCTTCCTAGGATCAAGACCCCATATGTCCATATAGTAGTCTGGATTAACTTTATCAGTTTTTGGTACCACTGAAAACCATTATGTGCCATCCTATGATAAGGAATACTAGTACAGAGGTCCTCCCCGCACCACCACCAACTAACACAGAGGTCCTCCTCATTCTGAAAATAGGCCCTTCTTTGAAGAACCATATCGGGGTAGGATGGAGAACACCCATCATGGGGTTCAAGCCCACAAAACACACCATAACACACATATAAGGAACCTAAGTGACTCCCAACAACTAATTATTGGAGAATTCCCAAACCTTCAAAGATGAGACCCTATGAAGAATCATTTGACCATCGACCTCTCATACACTATGGTGATGAATGAATAGAGGAGGAAACCTTCACCCCCACTGCCATAGCTAGGCTTAGAAGTACATTTATTGAGGCTTACTATCACAAAATATGAATTCCATAAGGTCCCAAAATCCCACTTAAAATACTAGTAGGTAGGACATATTATGGCCTCCTTACATGGACTCATAGTGAAACTATATCTCTTTCCATCAAATTGCACCCTCTCCACCTCCACACTAGAAGTTATAGAAATTAAAAGATCCATGTTGGTGGCCTCAGATGATGGTGAGCACTCCATTGATCCTCTAAGTGATGTTTTCACCCTCTCACATGAGGAAGTGGTAAACACGCCATCCTACATGGATATGATCATGAAGTTAGATCATCATCTAAGATAAATTCCATCATGTAGTGGATATTTTACCCATGTGGTTCCCCCTATATAGATAAATTATAAGTAAATAAGTTCTATGTTATTCTATCATATCTTATCTTGACCTGCATAAATTAGGGCCTAGGCTGACTAGGAGTAGGATCATCCCCTTGGATGTGAAAAAGAGGGCTTGTGGGAACTCCTAGACACTAAAAAGTTATCAATTGTGTTTTATACACCAAAAACTCTATATTTTTTCATCTCAGTGTCCCTTAATGATGTTCAGTTAGTTTTGGTTTTCAAGAATATTTGGGCGATGCTTCACTACCTTCAAGGCCATCTACCGACCTACCCAAGAATACACAAGCACATCAATGTAATTACCCAAAAGTGAAACAAGGTTGATATCACCGCACTCCAATTATCTCAGTGTACTTAATCATATATATATATATCACCAAACTCTATAAAAAATAGGTATTATGAGGCTCAATGTGCTTTACTGGGTCATGAAACAGGAATCTCAACATGTTCACATCATAGGAAGGGGTAGTATGTTTCCCTCCATTTTATCCTTATCCAATGATAATGATGGAAACATTGATCTAACCCATCAAATCTCATTGAAGGTTCCTATATGACTACCACCATGATCAATGGTTTCACTATCAACCCACTAGAGGATCAGAGAAATAGGGGCCTGAACACAGGGCATGATAGGGAAAACCTACCTCAAGGAGAAACACGGTACCAAGGAGACCCCCCAGTAGGTGCCCATACACATCAACAGATATTGGTGCTAGGTATTAGGATTCCACCTAATGAGGCATTAATACCCACCCTCTAATAATTTGACTATGTAAATGGGCTCCCCAAGTTCACCAGTTCATATGAGGTTGCACTAAAAGCTATGTTGGGACTCAAGATAGCATCCTTTCTTTAGAAACACAAGGAATATAAAAATATCACCACTGATCATATTATTGAGCTATACCCAAACACTAAAATGGTTATAAGGGACCCCATATCTCATCCATTAGGTCACCCAGTCCTCCTTCTCTAGGCACCCAAATATGAACTTGGTATCCCCATGCACCAGACTAGGGTAGAGGCCATGGGATATAGAAAATTACCAAGATATGAGTCTCCCACCCTAATTAATAAGTGTGATTATCCTACTCAGAATCAAGGTTGTACCTGTACCCAAATTTATGATCCTATCAATGAATTTTTGGCCAAAAATCCCTTCCAATATGATATGGTAGCTACTCTTATCACTTGTATTGAGGATCTAGAAACATGATAGGTGGAAATTCTTCCCGAAGAAAAGTCATATCCAACATGGGTGAACCATTTTCCAGATCCCCTAGAGTTTGGTAATCCTAGATTCACCTCTTTTAATGTAATGGGTTATCTACTAAATCATTTTTCCTATTTCACCTCAAGGTGTGGTACACTTTTGTGGAACTCTATAATATAAGGATGTTTCTAAACTCCGATTCTTTGTCCAAACATTGGAAGGACCAGTATTTTTCTGGTATAATCATCTGCCCTCTACGTCTATTTTTAGTTGGGAGGAAATTCATATATAGTTACACTACCAGTTCAACTACACCTCACATAAGAAAATAATCATTGGAATTTATAAGTGAAAACAAAGTCCCAATGATATAGTTGACGTCTTCTTCACCTAATGGAAGTTACTCACTTATTCCCTAGATATGAAACTTTCCCAAGAACAAATACTATGATTTTCATGGAGAATGTTAGAGATGATATAGTCCCTATCCTCAACCCCTTGAACTACCCAGGTGGACTCTGGGAGTTCTCTAAAAAATACCAATGTTTGGAAGAAGCCTTACAGTGGACCAAACAATGATTGTGCCCACAAACCCTTCTAGCTCCCTTAAGAAGGCCTATAAAAGAAAAGATAGCTATCACTACTCCTGAAGAGGCTCCTGATATGGTATGCCAACTAGACCCTTTTCTGAATGATCCTAGCCAAGTAGAGTACCACTAAGAATATCCTCACCCGATGCATCTATAGCGACACTCCCGTTTCATACATTAACATTTTATAACTTTTTTAGAATACTTAAACATTATAAAAATAGATTCCCTAATACAGTATTAGTATAGTTTCTTTGGAAACATAGAAACATAAACATCAATACATAAGTGAGCAACATTATCTCCCACTAGGTCTTCTTGACTATCACCCTTTTTAGACACATCAAAAATAATTCATATCTCCCTAATATGGGGGAAAGGAAACATAAAAATGGGTAAGCTCAGATGTTTAGTAATGGTAAAAAAGGGAGATATGTAAGCATAATAATAAGTATAAGGGAATGAGAACATGATCATGGAAATAGAGGATCATACCCTACATATCAAAGGTCATTTACATAAATCATGTAATAAGTATTGGCAGTTCATAAGACATGAATCACAAGAAAGTAAAGAACATAATCCATGAAAGCATAACATAGTAATAAAACATAGAATTGTGTCAAACACATCAGAATATAACATGATTTCCATAGTAGTCAAGGAATCTTTTCCAAGACCATATTTGTATTATGGGTTCACTCCCCATACCATCTTGTTAGTCATGTTTCACTCTCACAACCTTATTAGTACCATGTGTTCACTCCTCATACCATCTTGGTAGTCTTGGTTCACTCCCATGGCCATCTTAGTGGCATGAGTTCACTCCTCATACCATATTGTTAGTCACTATCTACTCCCATAGACATATTAGTAGTCAAGGTTAACTCCCATGACTATATTAAACTATCTCTTGAGATATAAATTTTTAACCAATGTATTAGAGGGATATATAGGTCCCACCAATCTCATAATGAAATCATACATACATGTTCCAAGAAAGTAATAAACAATCATATCATAACACATGAAATGGGATGGGTATCATAAAATTGTAATCATATTATAACATGTCAGAATATATATAGGTTTCATAATAATTTCATCAAAATAATAACCCATTAAAATAAGTGGGGTTTAAAATCATATAACTCTTGAAAGAGAAATGAGTTTTATAAACATCATGCCATCAAAACATAAAAAATTCAGAGAAAAAATATGAATGGAAACATTGAATAATTTCCCCAAAAAAGAATAAGTAACTCAAAATTATGTCATCATTTATTGGAAATAATTTGGAAATATATTTTAAAAACATTTTTTAGGAAAATATCCATTTTATCGAAAAACTATTTTTAAAACATAAAACGTTTTTGAAAACTTATTTTTTTTGAAAATGGATTTGAAAACTTATAAATGTAGGTTTAAAAAACATAAAACATTTAAAAATCCTTTTTCCTTGAAAATTATCTTCAATAATCATTTGAAAATATTTTTGAAAACATGGTTTTTGAAATAAAATAGATTTCTGACCGAAGAGAGAAATACAGTTAGTTTTTTCTTAAAACATTTTCTTAATTATATTAAGTAAAAATAGTATAAAATGGTAATAATAAAAGGATATATATTGAATAAAAAAATGGACATAAAACTCATGAGTTTTATTAATATATGGATCATAATATTTTGATAAGGGAAGCATAATTATAAATAATCTCGAAAAGCGATGAGATTGTTTCAATAAACTCTTACCACTTGGTAACTTTGAACCATAATACCCATGTGAAAAAATTATATTAAATGTAGCTTAAAATATCATGAAATTAATTATATTCATGATATAACATGTAAAATTCAGTATATACACCTCATATAAAAATATATGTGCATAACATAGCATGTCTCAAAGAAGGAAAATCAAGACAAAATTACTTTACCGATTTGATAACTTTTGAAACATAAAACACACGAATAAAATATCATAAAATTGATATGTAAATACCCATTAATATAATTATAATAATCCTATAATACATTCATGTAAATTATATACCCCACATAAAATAAGTGTGTGGTGAATAAATCATGTATCTCATGGAAATAAAAATTGAGATTAAATTTCTCTTCCATTATGTCTTGATTCTCTTCATACTCGTACAAAAATCCTATATAATGAATATAATTTTTTTTATAAATCTATCAAATAAATATATTATTATATCTAATACCATATATGGTTTGATTATGGATTTATATTACCCACTTTTTAACAATTTTAAGTTAAGGTTTCACTATAGGTAATATCTGTTTTGTTCTTCGTATATGTCTTAATTTGTTATATATTTGGTCCTTATACTTATATAATGATTTAAAGAATTTAAAATATGATATAAATATCATTTATATTAATTATATTTATATTATAACAATTCATATAATATAAAATTATGAAATGGAATACACTATTCATGGAGACAGTATGTCGTACATACACATGAATATTGTTTCCGTATTTATTTTCTCACTGGTAGAAAGAAATAAAATTAAATATATGAATATATGTATATAATATCATTAAATTATCATTATAATGATATATATATCCAATAATTTCACTAAAAACAACCTTAATACATTTAATGTAGTGTGTGAATGAATGACATCACTTTGAGGGGGCAGTAGTCCACACTTCCTCAAACGCAATTATCATATTTACACAAAATGGAAAGTATAAATATATATATTGTAAAATAATTAAATAATATTAAAGAAATAATATGTATCACATATATCATATTTAAACATATTTTCTATCATAATTCCCACCATGAGAGGTGGTAAAAGAAAAATGAACAATCATCATTTCGTGAGGCGGTTGTTCATTGTACACGTAAACAATATGTATGTTATCCATTAGATGGAAGTATCTGTAAGTATAGGTTCAAAATTATAATCACTACATATCAGTTTATTGAGGATAATTTTTTTTATAAGAATGGAATAAGGATATTTGATCGGGTGGATAAAGAAAAGAAAATAAAGGTGCTTGAGGGAAGATGCTACCTCTTTATTGGGTAATTACTTTTGGTTTTCACCAAAGGGATTCCTATGATTTATTTCTTTTAAAAGGTAGTATTCAAGGATTAGGGAAGGATTTTTAATAGATATTTGGGAATATATTTTTGATCCAATGTGTCTTGTTAGGGGTGATGATGTAGGAGGAGAGGAGGCTTTTTATAATGGAGGAGGATCGACACTCTTGTAAATTTTGGGAAGAGGAATTCCACCCACGTTTTTCCCATGTCAAGTGGATCAAATAGTAGACCAAACTCTATAAAAGGTAGGATAGGGTATAAATATTAATATAAAATGAATCTTTTAAAAGTTTCTAGGTCTTTTTGGTTTTAAATATAATGACTAGTGCTTTGTTAACCTAATTTTTCTTTTTATCATTATAATTAATTTTAATCTCTTTCACTACAAATTTTGATGAAAAATAGGTTTGACCTTATTATAAATTATAAATTATGATTATTCCAAATATGGAATCCATTTTTCCAAATTCCAAACACATAATTGGAAGAAATTAATTTAAATTTAATTCTACTGATGGGACAACACTGATGGTTTCTAAAGTAAAAATTTCTAAAAGTTTGATAAGTTTTTAGAGTCAATTTCAATGTGAAATTGATTTTAATTAACTAAATTGTATTAATTTATAAAAATTTTATCTATTTAAACTCTGAAATTAATTTAAAATATAATATATCCTTATAAATAAATTATATATAAAGGCAGTTTTTAAATAAAATTCAACATTTTTACTATTCATCCAAAAATGATGTTTCTCAAAAAAATACCAAAAATACACCCTAAGATAAATTAAAAATTAAAAATTTAGAAAAGAAAGTTTATATTATCAATTTAAATTTCTAAATGTGTTTAAAATTAATTTTATTATTTTTCATATAAGGACATGAAAAGCAGTTTATTTTAGAAAATAGTATTTTTAAACATATAATGGCTTTACCAAAAATTATATCCTTAATTATCAACATGTTTTATTTATATAAAACCATTGTATTTTTTTTGAAAAGTTTTTATTACTACGTTTAATGGATAGGTTATAATTATCTCGTTTAAATAATTATAACCCAAAAGTTATTTTGTAATAACTCAATATTTCATGTAATATATGCCAAGTCAGGTTTGCGTGTAACGTATGCCGAGTTGGTGCCATGTGAAAGGAATGTTTGACTTATTTCAATGTAATATATAAATGAAAATTTAATTTATTTGAGAAAAAAAGGTCTATAAAAACTCAGGGTGTTACAACATCCCCACCAGAAATAGCCTTACTAAGTATAACCACCTCGATTATAGAATGTTTCTCCATCCCACAGTCCAGGACAAGAACTCAAATTTACTTTTTCATAAATAAAGAACAAGACCTATTCTTTTAAGGATGTATACATCCCGAGATATTTCATTTGTTCCCTGTAAAATGGAATCCTTGAGTTACTAAAATGCAAGAGACCCCAGGAGGCCAAACTCACTAGTCTTGACGATCATTTCATGTATCAAAGGAACCTCATACACACCATTAAAAAATGATTTGTATTTAAATATCAGCTTTGGGACCAAGAATATTGCAACCTAGTTAAATTGGGTAGTATTATAGTGCATGTAGCACATGTCTCCACTGACAATGATAGTGACAATGAAAACTCGAGTGAGTGGAAACCAATTACAAACCACAAGGCAGAGAAGTAAAATGTCTATTTGGATCATAAGACAATATCTCATGCCCATTGTATAATCTATTCCCCCTTAAGAAAAGTATAACCTCATGTATTTACCATGCCTTCTTTGATTGTTGCCCCCCCACATCAGCGCTGCAGAAACCCAAGTCTAAAAAGAATAGAAATAGAATTTATAAGTGAAATCAGAGTCCCTAAAAAATTAGAAAACTAGTCCACACCTTTAGTGACTTAATGCCTACTGAGCTGGGAGATGTGCCAGTGTCTTTTCAACCCTGGACTATTCCACTAATGATAAGCAAGAATTAACCTTTTTGAATATTGTCAAACTAGTGAACCATTTCACAATAGACATCAATGAGAAATTTCATATATTACCCTTAGTTATATTAAAACAACATCGATGAAGGAGATAAAGGGGACATGTAATTAGTTATAATTATCATTCTATTGCTTTGAACCAAGATGGTCATGCTTCTAAAACCAAGTATAAAGCTATCTGTAAAACAAAGAAAGCCTGGTCCTCTAGGAATTCTATTTAAGGCTCCCCCACAACTGACTCTATTAGTTAACCGAATGTCTTATCCAAGAGATTTTTTCAATCATCCATGTCCATGAAGGGCTCAAACTCAAAAAACCAACACCCAACTATTTATTATTTAGAGCAGACCAGCTGTCCATCAATGGAATATTTCTTTTACTATCCAGACCCCAGCAGTTTAGGAAATGGAATCTAATATCCCCTTACTAAAAAACAAACCACTATAGGAAAAAATATGAAACTTTAATTTAATTATTATTTTATAAATCACCTATTCATCATACTCCTTGGTATCTTGATTCTTGATTAAATCACCATACTAATGAAAATTCATGAGTCCCTTGCTAAATCCTTGAAGGGCCCCATTTAGTTCGAGGTTGACATAGTTTCTAACAAGGCCTACTACATAGTAGAGGTCTAGAAATAGGGGTGTTAAGACATTATCTCATTTTATATAAAAGATGAGGGTGTCACCATTTAGAGGAACATATAACCATTTTATATCATTGGATAGTTCAATGGATTTTAAATCTACCAATTCTTAGTGGATACTAGGCCCAACATTAACCTCATCCATAAACAAATTCTCTATAAGATTGGAATAACAAAAGAAGATCTGACTCCCTTAAACCTAATAATTTAGGGGTATGATAAGAGTGATTATAAACCATAGGGAATGATTGGGCTTAAGACTCAATTCAGTATCCTAGTATCAAGCACTAAATTTATGGTAGTCTCCTTGAATACTACCAATAATTCATTATTGGGAAGGCCTTGGATTCATTTTCATGTAGAAGTCCACTCTTTATACCACCAATTATTCAAGTACTACCTTGATGGTTGAGTAGGGGAACTCCAGGGTGATGCATCCCCTTTGACTATTATGAGGCTCACTGTCTGGATGTTGGTTACTAAAAAAGGGAAGGAAAATAGGTTAAAATTTATGAGGTTGAGTGCATAAATTCCCCTAATGATCTAACTTACAGAATAGTCAGTCTATAGGAAAACATTAAAGAAATATTTGTTCTATGAATTCATTAGTTATAGAACACAACACCAGATTTGGGGGTTTCTTTATCATCTTAAATAAAGAATATTGATCACAAATTACCTCTTACTACTATAGCGGGATGGCCCGACTAATACTAGTAGACCCTACTCTTATGAAGTACAAATAGGTTATACCCATTGTCATTGATCCATGAAATTACCTCATGTTCAAAAAAGAAATTATGAATTAATTAATATTGACTTGTCTCAATTATTTTGATATCAAGAGTGTAACTCACAGTTGAAAAATATATAATTGGACCAATAGAATCTTTTTCCACCATCTTAAAAGAATGGGAAACCCTAATCAAGTATTTTTTATCCTCTAAAGTATATACTCATTTTTCCCCTAGGTAAACTATCCTGGAAGAGTTACTTCCTCCTTTTAACCCCTATCTCAGATAACAAATAGGATTTAAAATACACCCTTTATTTAATGAATGTGTATCCATCACTGTTGATGAGATAATACAGGTGAAACTTGGTACATAAGAGGATATAAGTTTGAAACTGATCAATGCATTTGTGTCCCCAAAGGAATAGTTGTAGTATGTGGCCTTCCTAAAACTGAACCATGATGTATCTTCCTGGATCTATGATGAGATGCCAAAGATAGACCCTCATGTTTTTATTCATTGCCTTATCCTTCCAGTGAGTCATCATGGGTTCAAATAGACTCCCATAAAGTTTCACCCCTCTCAAAGTACTATGATTGAGACAGAGTGTGACAATATAATTAAATCCTACATTTATAGGGAATTCCAGTACCCTAGGTGGCTAGAAACATTATCCCATTAAAGAAAAAAAATTTTGCATATCATATTTTTTATTGACTTTAAGGACCACAATCACCATTTTCCAAAGGATGATTTTCCCCTTCCAGTGATAGATATTTTGATAGATGGTATGGATTGATTCCTATCCATATAAACAATGGATGGATACCCCAGATATAATCAGATATTCTTGTCCCATAAGGATGAGGATTACACCACCATTGGTGTGCCCTAAATAACATTCTGTTACAAGGTGGTGCCTTTCACCTTAGAGAAATCCTTTATCTTCCTCCACTCCTGACACTTGCATATGAACCCATTGAAGTGTGCATTCATAGTTTCTTCCAAAATATTCTTGTCTTTTTCATAAGATTTAGAGGCATCAAGTTTGATCTAGAGAAAATTAATGCTATCAAACAAATACCTCTCATGATAAATCTATTGATGTTGTGAGGACTCTAAGGACACATAGCCTACATAGGATGATTTATTTGAAATTTTTACAATATGCGTAAACCATTTTCAAGGCTTATGAAAAAGGGATTCATTTACCAATGGGAATAGGAGTACGAGATTTCATTTGAGGATTTCAAGCAGTACCTGCTCTAGCCTCCAGTTGTGATGTTACCCATATTAGGAAAACCATTGTTCCTTTACATGAACACTCTGTAATTTCTGCTCATTGCCCTTAAATCCTAGAAAATATGAGGGAATGGAAAATATACATTACTATCTCAATCAAGTGCTCATATAAACATATACTAGATACTCCCTCATCAAGAATAGTTTACTCATGCTTGTTTTTTTAATATATAAATTTTAAATTTTTTTTAGCAGAATGAGATAAAATAGGTATCTCGAGTAGACCTACTAAAGTACATCCTAAACTAGCCCACTCTAATAGGATGATTGGTGTGATCAGTAGTAATCCTATAGTAGTTCAAAATTATGGTTTTCCCACAAAAAGGACCTCAAAGTTCATACACTGGAAGACTTCCTAGTCGCACATCCAGCCCTCGAAAAATTTCCCATGGATGTTGATTACCTGAATGAATCTATTCTAAAGGTGGATTAGAATGTACCATGTTGGAAGATTAATTTCAATGCTGTCTTCCAGATCTTATCCAGTAGAAGGATCAAAAACCACAAGCTCAATAGGGTAGGCCTGGGGATTGTTTTCATCACTCTAGCATATGCCATATTTCCATACTCATTCCTATTTTAAGAATGTTTCACTAAAAAAGAGGTATAATATCAGGCTCATATCACTGGTCCCATGTTGGCCCTCAGGATAAATGTCCCATTTTTACATGTGAGGGGAGATTATGAGAAAGTGATCAAATAGATCGAGGGTAACTACTACATTAGAAAGAAAGTTCTTGTGCCCCTATTTTAATTTACCCACCTGGTGATGGCCCAGTTCCTTTTCTATCCAAAGTTGACCCATGTATCTTGATCATAGAATTGTTGATCCAATTATTTGACAATATTAGTTTCATCCCTCGTAAAAGAAAATCAATATGAATTGGTCATCCATTTGGCACACTTGAGAGTCATTTCCCCTGCTACCTAAACTTTTGGAAACCAAAAGGTATATCAGTTGGCTATAAATACTTCTGTGCTAGGACACTTGAATCCCCCAATGGTCAATTAAATTACTGATTATATGAATCCCTTTTTTGAGTATATCCAAAATTTAATTCTCCTATCAGATCAAGCCATGTGTGAGTGAATCTGTTGGTGTGTAGTGTAGTTCAACCCCCCTAAACGGGCCTACCCTCGTGAAAAATCTCTATAAGAATGGGTTTGATGGAATTATCCACCTTTAAATCCAAGGAAAAATATACCATAGGTCATATAGGATGTTCATGTCATATAATATGGTTCCCATCAAGTAGGGTTGAAGCTCTCCCACCAAATTTGGTGTTTTGGCTACTTCTATCCCACCATGGTTCATAAATGAATTGAGTTTTCCAAAAGTTTTAATGTGTTTCAGATCTATGATAAATTTGTGAATAAACCATTAGAGCTTCTCCATACTTACAAATATTTTTGGCCCTTTGTAGTATGGGGACTTGACATTATGAGACCATACCCACCAGTAGTAAATCAACATTCTAGATTCATCAAGAACATAACATACTTATTTCCCAAATTGGAAGAAGTGATTCACATCAAGGAAGTCAAAAATCAGTATGTGAATGATTTTGTGAGCTCCAATATCATCTATCAATTTGGGGTGCCTCACACTATTATCATAGACAAGAGAACCAACCTTTAGGATACTGAGTTGAAGAAATTGTACAAAAATTTCAAAATCTAGTATAACCATACTTTATGCTACCATGTGTAGACAAATGGGAAGATTGAAGAATTTACAAAGACCATATCTAATAGCTTATAGAAAATTTTGGTCTAAAACAAAAAAGGTTTTTCCCAAAAAACTCCCAAATTACCATTGGTACTATCAGATGATAACTCAAAATTCCACCTAGGTGACTCCATACTCCTTGGTGTATAGAGAAAAGGCAGTCTTACCCATTGAGGTTTAGTTTTCATCACTCTGAATGACTATTTATGAAAACTAGACACTAAAAATAATTTAAGAATTCCTCCATACTAATTTAGAGGCCCTTAAATAAAATAGTCTTTAGGCCTTTCATAATATAAAGAGGGACCAAAATAACATTTTGAGGGAATTTAACAAAAAGGTTCTCCTCCACTCCTTCCTTAAGAGTGATATGGTACTAGCTCTTAGAATACCGATGATACCAGGGAAAAAGATGTGGAAGTTTGATCCCAAACAAGAAGGAACATACATTAATTGTATGGTCTATTCAAATGGATCATATTCATTAATCACAATTGATGGAGAGCATAACACCCCCCCACCAACACCATGTTTCTCAAGTAATATTTTGTGTGAAATAAATAGTAAAATCAATATGACTTTAAACTAGAGAAACCGTGGTAAATTATTTGACCCCTTAAACTACTGAAACTATGGTCAAAGAAATGATACCTTAAACTACAGAAACTAGGGTCTAATATCTATTAACTTAAACTAATAGTAACCCCTATATTCTAAGAATTATGACCCTAAACTATTTACATAGATATGGTCAAACCTATGGAACCTTAAAATATAGAAATGAGGGTCCTATCTCTACCACCATAAAATATCATCACCCCCTTTGGTCTTAGTATTTTGACATTGAACTATTTTCAGACCCCATAGTTTGATTTATACAACTTTAATCTACAGATCCCAATGTCCCCAGTGAAAAACATAAAACTAAAATCTTACCCTATGCAATAATCAATGGATTCCTCACATACTAAGTGTAAGATGACCAAAACAATGAACATCATTGAAATGTAATGATAAACTATAGCCTTACCCCATTCCATAAAAACAATATTCCCCATGAAAAATATGTGATTCCTCAATTCTCTCATCAGTGAGGATATCCCCCCACTACCATCATAGGTCTTCTACCATGCTATGTTCTAGAACAACATTTGTCTTGATTACTATTTCTATGTGATACAAAATGATTACTAGACCCTCTATATTTGATCATATCCACAAATTCATCACGTACTCTCCCCCCTAGGGGGGATTAAATTCAACAACATTTGGCCCTTTCACCCAACTTATGTTTCAAGAATTGAGACCTTAAATCATGTGTAATATGTTGTAGGATATTTAAGTGGAATGTAGTTTTAAAGGCATGGAAATTCCATGTAATTTTTTCTAAAATTATCTGGGATAATTATGAGTCTTAAAAAATTGACAGCACATGATACCAAGGACCGGTGTGCCCGAAATGAATTTTTGAACTTTTTTAAGGTATGTTCAGTAAACATATGGGTGTAATTTTCTAAGATTTAGACCAATGCTCATAATTGAAATTTTAGGACACCATTGAATCTGTAGTTCCATGATTCTCTTAAGGGAGGCTTCACTTCGACTGCAGTAGGTCTGGATAAAAAGTTAGTTTTCAGACTTTTTAAAGAATAATAAAATAATATTAAATTGTTATTTTATTTTTCTTCAACATTTGAGTGGTGGTGGTGGGACCACTGGGTTGTCAAGAAATTTAATGGCTTGACTCATCTATTGTGTAACCACAACACATTCAATTAATGTTACTCATTAATTTCACCAATTAATGAGACCTTAATTGAATGATGAATTAATTATTCAACTCTTCCTTTGTTTTATTAAAATGTGGGAAAAGGGAGATTTGGGAAGAATTTGTTGGTGAGATCCAACAAAGTACCGACAAACCTTCTTCCAATGAAGAACAAAGGATTTGACGACAACTATTGAGGAATTGATCCGGAGGTTGACGGTTGACAAATGACAATGCACGCGAACCTTCTCCTTCATCCGCAATACACTTGAATGTGGAAGCACTTCCGTCCACAGTGGTCACCAATGAATATTGAGCTAGCGGTTTATTATTTAAGTTTATATTTGATGAATTAAATTGTTACTGCTTGTTAATATGCTAACGCAGAGGGGTGGGTGAAAGGAACAAGGCCCAGACCCTCCGCCGCTTTTTTCTTGTTGCATTTTTTAGTGGAAGAATTTAAAAATTTGACAGAACCTTGAATCAGGGAGCCACGCAGTGACGGTGGCATCACGGGAGGCCAATAGGCATGAGAAGAAGGGAAAACAAAACACCAGAGGTAACCCGGTTTCCCGCAGATGATCTGCCGGTGTGACACTAGTGATCAACACCTATGAAAAAGGCGACATCCAACAGTCACTGGCATGGAAGTGGGGGCAGAGATTCTCGGTTCTGCGGTGGACGGATAGGTGGCCGGCTCTCGGCCGGTTGTGGAGGTGGGAGGCAGCACACCGTCGCACACCATGGTGAGGCAGGCTGCAGTGAAGGGAGGAGACCCACTCACTGTGAGTCCCACAGAAAGCCAGGTGGCACCACTTTTCACTTCCAATTAAGAGCCGAACAACTCTTTGAGTTGTTCGGTAGGTGGACTGCTTGACCCTTGCATGGGTCACACCAGCCAGCAGGCTCCGTGTTTTAGCCCAACCAGGGTGGGCTGGGCCAGTTTGCGGCCTAGCGGGCCAAGATTGCCACATCCCAGCCCAGACGGGCTAGGCCGAGTCAGAATCGGACTGGGTCAGGTCGACCAGAAACCAGGTTGGGTTGGCCTAGGCCAGACTCGACACCATTTCGGCCTAGTTACGCTTAAATGTCCATATCTTACAAACCAGATGTTCATTTAGAGAACCATATATTAAATTGGAATCCTTGGGATGTTACTGTCCTTTTGAGATACTCCACTTGGGTTTTGGTGAAAATTTGAGTATGGATGGGTTGGATCGTACTCGGATCCAACCGAGCCCTCGACACTAAAATACCTATAACTCACAGACCGAGCATCTGTTTGATGTACCATCTGTTGCATTGGAACCCTTAAAACCTGAAGATACTTTGGGTTACTACTTTTTCGATCTTTGTAGTAGTTGACGACTAAAAGATATCTAGAGGATCAGATACTATAGAACTCAAGCGCACCAGGTTTAGGGAATCCTGTGGCTTGCTGTCATCTGAGTAGCAACCTTGTGTGGGTTAACAACTAGCGACCCTATGTGGATTAGAATCATAGTGACTCTATGTGGATTATAATAATAGTGACCCCGTGTAAATCAGCATCATAGATACCCTATGTGGATCAACATCATAGCGACCCTATGTGGATCAGCATCTAGAGACCCTCTATGGATTGACATCATAGTGACCCTGTGTAGATCAAAATTATAGCGACCTTATGTGTATGAGCAGTGCACAACCTGATGGGGACCAGCCTTAGAGTGTCCCGTCATGGATCAACAATATACAACCTTGTGTGGATCGACAATGGAAAAAATTCCTCATGGTTCAGTTGTGGAAACTTCTTAACGTAATAAAATGATATAGCATTAGGATAATCATCTTTATTCATAAACTCTAAGTTGTATACCTTGTTTGAGATGAGTCTTTTGCTTTGTGCTTTGTGATTAAGATCATGCTTTTTGGTTTTCCTTTGTGGAATTATGAGAGACCTTACTTGTATTGTTATTCTCACCCCTGTATGAACTTCACCCACACCTTGTTGTGTTTTGTGTAGACGATGAAAAGATCGGCTGAGACTATAGGATTCAGGACCAGACGATACATGAAAGTGATAGTTGATGTAGAGAGTTAGGGGAATGAGCTATACCTACCCATCTGGTAGGATATTTGGTGGATTATCTCAAGATATGTTTATTTTTTTCTATTGTAGTTGTATCTTTTTAGTTGGTCTTGTATTTAGGCCCCTTTACTTTTAGTACACACTTTTACTAGTGCAGTTTTACTTTGTGGTTGCATCTTGTTGTGTTCTTGGACTATGTGTTTTTACAGGTTTAAGGGAAATGCCTTCCGATTTTAGGGACACATTTCCAATGATAGTCTCTAACCCTTTTCCTATAGAAGGCGTGCTTGGGGTAGTCACGACACAAGCCACGGGGGACAGGTCGTGACAAAGTGGTATCATAGGATTTGATTCTACTGAAGAACTATGACTCTCATATTTCCAAAGGAGGAATATTGTTAAGTGTTTTGGGTGTGGTTTTCAATTTTTGGAGTCCAGTGTTGGTGTGGTGGCTGACGTATCCATACACCAGGACCCTAAATTTTGATTTCTGACTCGGTGCACGAAAACACTGATTGCTTGTGTTATGGAAATGTTTTAGTTTTGATCTCTTTATGTCAGCTCACCCAGTATAACTTATTGACCATGTATCACCTATTTCTTTTCAGGATTCCTCCACATAGATAGCCAACCAGGATTCCAGAGAGAGTTTACAATGATGGCCCACCGAGCGATGAGGCTTCAGTGAAGGGCCCTATTACGGTGATAGAACCATCGGGTAGTGCCCCAGCAACATGACCACCCATTGGAAAGAAGTCTGCACCAGCCCCACTAGCGGATGGTGCATGACGACTGAGCACATTTCATGAGTTCTAGTAGTAGAGGCCTCTAAGGCTTCGAGGCAAGACAGATCCCTTGGTAACTGAGGACTGGTTAGAGGCTGTAGCATGGGTTTTCTGCCTAGTTGGGACACCAGTAGAGCAGATGGTGATCCTAGATACTAGCCTCTTCCAGGGAAAAATAAGGATATGGTGGAGCTTTATTTTCTAGTTACACGATGAGGCGAACCTGAAGAGGTGACACTATGCTCTGTGCGTATTCAGGAGCTCCTTCACATGCAACAGGGTCACCTGACAGTGGCCCAGTACTCGACGAGGTTCACTGACCTCTCGTGCTACTCCACCGAGATGGTACATGACACGTTATTTAGGGATTGGACCTTTGAGTAGGGTCTCAAGAGTAATATTAAAGAATCAATGATATCTATCAATATTCTGATTTAGGTTGGAGTGATCGAGCGAGTGTTATTGGTGGATAGTTTCTTAGCTGAGCAGGCATCGATGGTGAGAGCCACCAATGAATGATAGGTAGCTGAGTCACCTACATCAGGTAGTAGCCAGATGATTCTGAGGTACAAGAAGGCAAGAACTTTTGGAGGACAACCCCAGGATGTAGGTTCGGAGGTGCGGAGCTCACGAGGTAGAGCAGGCCAGCAGAAGATCAGAAGGTGCTTCACGTGCGGCGGGTAGGGACACATAGCTCATGAATGCCTGACCCACCATACCGATGGTCATCAGATGGTTGAGGGACCGCTGAGGTAGAGGTAGAGTTTCTAGCGAGGAGGTCTATAGGGTGGTAGAGGCGACAGAGGAGCAGGGCGTGTAGTAGGCGGTGGGTGGTGATTTGAGGTTCTACTGCCACCACCTCCAGGTGGTACACCCCAACCTTAGGGAGAAGGAAGATAGGGATGATCTGAACTTTAGGTAGATGATGCCTATGACCATGGTTCTCCATATATGATTAAAGGTATGATCTATTTATATTCCACCCTAGCTGTAGTTCTCATAGACACAGGTACCAGACACTCTTTTTTTTCCATGACACTCATTCGGAGCTCATAGATTCCAATTGAGCTGTTGGATCGATCCTTACAATTAGATACTCCAAAGTAAGAAGATTCAATGATTACAAACTCGTGAAGACAGTGTGAGATCACTCTAGGAGGGGAGATGTTCAGCTGGGATCTCCTAGTATTAGTGTTGAGGCCTTACAATGTCATCTGGGGTATGGATAAGCTATCCACAGTCCATGATCAGATCTACTATTTTAGGCGCAAAGTGCAGTGTGTTTGTGAGTATGGGACTAGGTATTCCTTCACCAGTGAGAAGGGAACCTTTGAAGCACATGATGGACTTACTTAGAGGAGGGTGAAGTCTGTCACTCATCAGTTGGCTAGCCTTAACCTCGGAGCAGATGTGAGGAGTCCAAGTTATCCTGTAGTGGTGGACCAGTATGATGATGTCTTTCCTAATGATGTACCAGGACTAACTCCTCACAAAGGGGTAGAATTCTATATTGACCAGTACCTCGAGATGGTACTGATATCTACTCCATCATATCAGATGGATCTCACTGATCTTTGTGAGTTGCAGGTACAGTTGGAGTAATTTCAGAATAAGGGGTTCATAAGGCCCAGTTTTTCTCTATGGGTATCCTCAATTTTGTTTTCCAAGAAGGAATATAAGAGTCTAAGGATTTTTGTAGACTATCAGTGCCTGAACCAGGTGATCATGAAGAACAAATACCCACTCCCGAGGATTGATGATATCTTTGACCAGATAAATGGATCTCGATGGTTTTTGAAGATAGACCTTAGATCATGCTATCACCAGCTCAGGGTACGGGATGAGGACGTACCGAAGAGAGACTTAAGATGTCAGCATGGTCATTAAGAGTTCTTGGTGATGCCCTTAGGCATGACCAATTCTATGGAAGTGTTCACGGGGCTCATGAACCGGATATTCCAGTCTTAACTCGATCTCTTCGTGGTAGTCTTCATTGACCACATCTTGATATACTTGGCATCAGAGGAGGAGCACGCCACATACCTATGAATAGTTCCAGATACACTTCGAGATTACCAGCTTTATGGAAGTCTCTCGAAGTTCCATCTCTAGATACGAGAATTCCACATCTTGGGGAACGTTATCTCGGAGGCTGTAGTTGCAATGGATCCAGCAAAGATAGAGGCAATGCGTGCTTGGGATCCACACATGAGTGTGACCGAGGTGCGTAGTTTCCTAGGATTTTCTGAGTACTACTAGATATTTTTACTTGACTTCTCCAAGGTAGAGGAACCCTATTCAGCTTTGACAAATAAGGTTCAACCTTTCTTATGGATGAATAAGTTCCAAAAGAGTTTCCAGGAGCTGAGGTGGAGATTTATGAGTGTTCTCATCTTGAGGCTACCAGAAGAGGGCATTGGGTATGTAGTCTACCGTGACACATCAGGGACTAGACTGGATTGTGTCCAAATGCAGGAGTGAGAAGTGATCACCTAAAACTCACAAAAGTTGAGACAACATGAGCATAACTATGCTACCCATGACTTGGAGTTAGTAGTAGTGGTCTTTATGCTAAAGATGTGGTGGCACTACTTGATGGGTGAACAATTTACTATTTACTTTGATCACAAGAGTCTTAGGTATATCTTCTCATAGAAGGACCTGAAACCAAGACAAAAACAATGGTTGGAGTTCCTCTAGGACTATGACTCTGAGATATTCTACACTCCTAGGAAGAGGAACGTAGTAGCAGACACACTCAGTAGGAGGTTTAGTATTCATTTGTTGAGTGAGGTGATAGAACAACTATCTGCATTGCAGATATCCATTGTGGATAGAGATGGAGTATCTTACCTTTAGTCTATGACTATCACTCCCCCACTCCTTCAGCGATTTTGGGAGGCACAACTTGGGGACATGAACTATAAGGCTCGACGTGCTCAGATATCCTCAAGACAATCTCCTGAAGGATTTTCTAAAGGTGGGAAGCATGTAGTTCTTTTCAGAGGGCACACCATGGTACCCATGATTCTATGAGAAGAAGTGTTGAGAGAGGTCCATACATCCACTTTAGTGGTAAATCTTGGAGTGTCTAAGATGTACCAGGACCTCTAGCATCACTAATGGTGGATAGGGATGAAGAAAGAGTTTGTATCCTGATGCCTTACTTGTCAGCAAGTGAAGGATGAGCATCAGGTATCAACAAGCTTAGCTCATCCACTTGAGGTACTAGAGTGGAAGTGGTATGGTATATCCATATACTTCATGACATGGCTCCCATATACATACAGGGGAAATGATTCTATCTGGGTGATCATTGACCGACTCACTAAGTTATCCCACTTCCTAACCATCAGAGAGAAGGGATCAGGAGAGGGCCTGTAACACCTCTATGTGCAAGAGATTTTGTAAATTAATAGAGTTCTATTGACGATCGTCTCAGATCACGATGCATGTTTTAGATACCACTTGTGGAATGGATTGTAGGAGGTGTTCAGAAAGTAGCTATGATTGAGTACCTCCTTTCATCCACATACAGATGGTCAGATGGAGTGGACCATATAGACACCTGAGGAAATGATTCATGCTTGTGTCCTCGATTTTGTCCATAGTTGGGAGGACCACCTACCACTGGTGGAGTTTGGATACAATACCAGTTATCACTCCAACATCGGCATGGCTCTGTCTGAGGCCCTGTATGGGTGACCTTATAGATCACCCCTTTGCTAGACAGACCCAGGGGAGTAACTAGTCATGGGTCCAGAGTTGGTACATGAAACCATGGAGAAGGTGAAAATTATCCATGAGAGGATGAAGACAACAAAAATATGATATAAGTATTATGCCGACAAGAGATGGAGACCCTTAGAGTTTGAGAAGGGAGACCATGTCTTCCTATGAGTCTCACCTAGAAGATGATTACAGAGGTTTTTCCAGGGATTCAAGCTATCTACGAGGTTCATCGGACCCTTTCAGATCCTCAACATAGTAGGAAAGGTAGAATACCATCTAGATCTTCCCCCTCAGATGCACCTAGTGTATAATTTTTTCTATGTGGCACAGTTTAGGAGGTACATACATGATCCATCACACGTTATCGACTGGGGTGAGATGGACATCGACAATGGGGTGATGTTTTTGGAGTTTCTGGTAGAGATAGAGGATCTAAGAGAGCGGGTCCTTCATGGGCGGTCAATTCCTCTAGTTCTAGTTCATTGACAGCACAATAATCTCCAGGAGAGCACATGGGATCATGAGTCTCAGATACGTGCTCAATACCCCCATTTGTTTCCCTAGTTTTTGTTTTAGCTTTCAGAAATGAAAATCCCTAAGGTGGGGAGAATTTTAAGACCCATAATTTCTATGTATTTTTTTTAAAATTATTTGGGATTATTACGAGTCTGAAAAAATTGACGACATGTGATTCCGAGGCCCAGTGTTCCCAGAACTAATTTTTGAACTTTTTTTAAGGTACGTTCAGTAAACAAACATGCGATGTTTTCTAGATTTTGGATCGATAGTCGGAATTTAAATCTGAGGAAACTGTTGAATTTGCAGCACTGAGATTCACTTAAGGGAGGCTTCACATAAACCACAGTAGATCAGGAGAAAAGGATAGTTTTCAGACATTTTTAAAAATAATAAAATAATATGAAATGGTTATTTTATTTTTATCCAATAGTTGAGTGGTAGTTGCGGGTCTTCTGGGTTGTAAATCCATTTAATGTCTTGAATTATCTGTTGTGTAACCACACCACATTCAATTAATGCAACTCATTAATTTCACTAATTAATAGGCCCTTAATTGAATGATGAATAAATTCCTTAAATCTTCCTTTGTTTTATTAAAATGCGAGAAAAAGGAGATTTGGGAGGAATTTGGTTGTGATCTCCAACGAAGTTCCAATGAACCTTCTTCCAGTGAAGAATGGAGGATTTGACGACTCCCATTGAGGAATCGATCCATAGGTTGATGGTTGACGAATGACAATGCACACAAACCTTCTATTTCATTTGCAATACCCTCAAACGTGGAAGCACCACTATCTGCAGGAGTCACCAATGAATCTCGAGGTAGGGGGATTGTTATTTAAGTTCATCTTTAATGAATTAAAATTCTACTTCTTGTTAAGATGCTGATGCGGAGGGTGCATGCCAAATGAACAAGTCCCATACCCTCTTCCGATTCGTTCTTGTTGCGTTCTTTGGGGGGTGAATTTAGAAATTCAACATAACCTTGAATCCGGGGGTGGCGAAGTGATGGAGGAATCCCACAAGGCCCATAGGCTTGAGAAAAATGGAAAACGAACCATCAGAGCTCACCCGGTGGCCCACAGAAGATCCACCGGTGCGACACTGGAGACCGACGCTCGCCGACCACAGAATTGGGGGTGACAATTCTTGGCACCATGATGAAAAAACAGGAGGCCGACTCTCTTCCGGATGAGGAGGTGGGAGGCAGTGCACCGTCGTGCACCATGGTGAAAAAGGCCATGACTTCGAAGTTGCGACGAAGGGAGGGGACCTGCTTCTTGTGGATCCCATATACAGCTAGGAAGCACCACATGGTTCCACCAATTAAGAGACGAATGACTATTTGATCCATTCGGGAGGTGGACCATGTGACCCTCGCACAGGTAATGCCAGCTAGCAGGCCAAGCCACCATATCCCAGCTCAGCCAGGGCGGGCCAGGCTGGGCCGGGTCGGACCCGGACCAGGTTGGACCAGACCCGGAACCATTTCATCCCAATTACGCTTAAAAATCCATATCTTACTAACCAGATGTATGTTTGATGAAACATCTATGGTGTTGGAATCCATGGGATGTGATGGTCCTTTTGAGATACTCCACTTGTGTTTTGGAGAAAGTTGGAGTACGTCCGGGTTGGATTGTACTCGAATCCAACTAGACCCTCAACACTAAAATCACTACTACAAAAACGGGCAATAACAGCGCTAAAATCGGGCTTTAACAGCGCTAGAAAAGCGCTGTAAAGCTCAGCGCTGATAAAGGGGGGGGGGGGGGGGGTCCTTTAACAGCGCTTTTTTAGCGCGGTTAAATGTCACCTTTAACAGCGCTAAAAAAGCACTGTTAAATGTCACCTTTAATGGCGCTAAAAAAGTGCTGTTAAAGGATACCTTTAACAGCGGTAAAAAGCGCTGTTAAAGGAAACCTTTAACAGTGCTAAAAAAGCGATGTTATATGTTTCCTTTAACAGCGCTTTTTTAGCGCTGTTAAATGTCACCTTTAACAGCGCTAAAAAAGCGCTGTTAAATCCCTGCCTGCTGCTAATAAAAAACCTGCACTAGTACAGCCAGCCGAGCAGACCTGCACAAAAACCAGTATATCAACCACAGACCTGCACAAAAACCAGTATATCAACCACAAGCATGTCATCAACCGATCACAACCCAACCAAACAGTGTTCTTACCATGAGTTAGATACCATCTACCCAGAAACCAAAACTACCTCATTACATAGTATCACAAAATATTCCTACACAACTCAGAAGATAAATACTAGAAAATTCCACTATGCATTGTTTCTCCTTGGATTGCCACTTGGTTTTGACAAATCGTGCAGAGCCCGTGCTCCTTGAATCATTCTGCAATACATAAAAAGGATATCATAACTCTCCCAACCATCACCCTTAGTAATTATGTATATTAATACAAAAAAGGTAACATATCATAAATTGGGGGACTGTAATGAGACATCAAGATTAACATTCTATATATAGGATCGATGTCTGGTAGGATTGGTTGCGTTGATACATGACTCTACCTGGACCTCAAAAATAGATATATGATCTCACTCCAGGACTTTCAGAGAGACTCCAACTATGTCTAGGACGTCCTGCTGAAGCGATCGTACTACCGTAAGTCGGAAAAGATACCAAAACCATCCTAGGAAGGATCATGGGAGCCAACCCTAATGAAATATGTCCTTGATATAGTGT
Source organism: Viscum album (assembly GCA_963277665.1). NCBI lineage: Eukaryota > Viridiplantae > Streptophyta > Magnoliopsida > Santalales > Viscaceae > Viscum > Viscum album. Next base: position 2,074,426,982 of record OY728143.1, on the reverse strand, counting down.
TCAAAGAGATCAATCATGGTACATAAAATTATGTGTCATTTAAAGGGTCACATGCCTTGTCGCTTTACCCTGGGTAACTCCAATGTTCAGCTGCCTGTGTGAATATACATGTCATATCAATAGGAAATTACATGGCATGTTAAAAAACATATACGTGTTACCCTTTGATCTTGTGTCCTCTTATTCACCCCCTTGCCCTATGTTAGTACATGACGTCGATCTCGTGTGATTCTTCCTGTGTATCTGTACAAGGGATAAACTGCATAGCTGGCTCATTAAAGACGTGTAGTGGGATATATTCCATGTAGGAAAGCCATGTAATCCACCCCAGGTTTGACTCGTACACGTCACATATGACCCATGAATCATTGTACTAAAGTGTTAACACAATCCTAAGGCGTTTGGTCGGTTTCCCGTATGTCAGTTGTTGATTTCACTTAAAAATAAATCCATTTTGAACAAAATAGAGGCACTTTGAGTGGTGTCGGCCACACCGGGCCTCAGATTGAGTCGGCATTGACTCTTACATGTCAAATTTGACCCATGGATCATTGCCCTTAAGTTTCAACAGAATCCAAATGCGTTTGGTCGGTTTGCCGCATGTCAGTTGTTGATTTCACTTAAAAATAAGTCCATTTTGAACAAAAGAGAGGCACTGTGAGTGGTTTCGGCCACACCGGGCCTCGGATTGATGCAGTGTTGAATCGTACACGTCACACATGAGTCATTGATCGTTGTGAAAAAGTATCAACGAAATCAGAAGCCGTTAGATCGGTTTGGCGTATGTACGTAAAATATTGTCCATTTTAAACTAAATACATACACTTGGAGTGATACCGGTCACACCGCGCCTCTGATTGAGGCGGGGTTGACTCGTACACATCAAATTTGACCCATGGATCATTGTCCTTAAGTTTCAATAGAATCCCAATGCGTTTGGTCGGTTTTTCGTATGTCAGTTGTTGATTTCACTTAAAATTAAGTCCATTTTTAACAAAACAGTGACACTGTGAGTGGTGTCGGCCACACCGGGCCTCAGATTGATGCGGTGTTGAATCGTACACGTTAAACATGAGTCATTGATTGTTGTGAAAAAGTATCAACGCAATCAGAAGCTGTTAGATCGGTTTGGCGTATGTACGTAAAATGTTGTCCATTTTAAACTAAATACATACACTTGGAGTGATACCGGTCACACCGCGCCTCTGATTGAGGCGGGGTTGAATCTTACACGTCACATTTGACCCATGGATAGTTTTCCTTAAGTTTCAATAGAATCCCAATGTGTTTGGTCGGTTTTCCGTATGTCAGTTGTTGATTTCACTTAAAAATAAGTCTATTTTTAACAAAACAGTGACACTGTGAGTGGTGTCGGCCACACCGGGCCTCGGATTGATGCGGTGTTGAATCGTACACGTCACACATGAGTCATTGATCATTGTGAAAAAGTATCAATGCAATCAGAAGCCGTTACATCAGTTTGGCGTATGTACGTAAAATATTGTCCATTTTAAACTAAATACATACACTTGGAGTGATACCGGTCACACACAAAATCACCCTTCGACATATCCTACAATGTCTTCAGACCCCACCCTTTCCCCTCGGCTGTCAAAATCACCCTTCGACTATCTGGTTATGATTTTTGACAGCCTAGGGGAAAGGGTGGGGTCTCAATCCGAGACGCGGTGTGACCGGTATCACTCCAAGTGTATGTATTTAGTTTAAAATGGACAATATTTTACGTACATACGCCAAACTGATGTAACGGCTTCTGATTTCATTGATACTTTTTCACAATGATCAATGACTCATGTGTAACGTGTACGATTCAACACCGCATCAATCCGAGGCCCGGTGTGGCCGACACCACTCACAGTGTCACTGTTTTGTTAAAAATGGACTTATTTTTAAGTGAAATCAACAACTGAACATCTCGAGATGTATCTAAATTTGTGACTTTCTTTTAAATAGTGACTCTTTTCAGAACTGCGTGATATGAAGGTATTTTGGAGATTTTACTGGTTCATGCATGATATGAAGGTATTTTGGAGATTTTACTGGTTTTTTTGTACAAAGGCCAAAGAAATGTGGTCCATCATTCTTGCATGTTACTCGTACACGTCACCAAGGACCCGTGGATCCTTCTCCTAAAGGATGATGGCAATCCGGATGCGTCTGGTCAGATTTACGTAGGTCAGTTGTTGTTTCCAATTAAAGTGGTGTCCATTTTAAACAAGAGAGCGACCCTTTGGGTGGTAGCGGTCACACCGTGCCTCGGATTGAGGCGGGGTTGACTCGTACACGTCACCAAGGACCCGTGGATCCTTCTCCTAAAGGATGAAGGCAATCCGGATGCGTCTGGTCCGATTTACGTAGGTCAGTTGTTGTTTCCAATTAAAGTGGTGTCCATTTTAAACAAGAGAGCGACTCTTTGGGTGGTAGCGGTCACACCGTGCCTCGGATTGAGGCAGGGTTGACTCGTACACATCACCAAGGACCTGTGGATCGTTCTCCTAAAGAATGAAGGCAATCCGGATGCGTCCGGTCGGATTTCCGTAGGTCAGTTGTTGTTTCCAATTAAAGTGGTGTCCATTTTAAACAAGAGAGCGACCCTTTGGGTGGTAGCGGTCACACCGTGCCTCGGATTGAGGTGGAGTTGACTCGTACACATCACCAAGGACCCGTGGATCGTTCTCCTAAAGGATGAAGGAAATCCAGATGCGTCTGGTCAGATTTCCGTAGGTCAGTTGTTGTTTTCAATTAAAGTGGTGTCCATTTTAAACAAGAGAGCGACCATTTTAGTGGTTCAACATTCTTGCATGTTGCTGGTGCATATCATCTATTAAAATGGAAAAATGACTCATTGGAGAAAGAATGTTTTATTTAATAACAATTACAATTTTTCTACGAACATTTACATACAACAATATTTCATCTTTTGATCCCCTTAACCCCTCTCAAAAATGACCACCAATTGTACATGTCCCCAAGTCAGATCATCATTGTATTTGTGTACAATCTGTCATCAGGTATGTGGCCCACTCGTTTCTGAACACATATATATCGTCTTGTGAGTATGAGGCTTTTCGGCAGTCATAGTAGTACTGCAAAATAAAAAAATAAAGAATTAATAAATAACTTAAACGAACTAGTAATTGTTTTTGAAAATACCTCTTTAGGGATGCTAGTTTTCTGATGAAAAACGATCTCTTTCATAAATTTACAAACATAATAACCGCAATCATTATCGTTTGTTTGTTTTGGACACTGCAAAAAAATTGATCATTAGGAGAATAAATAACTTGTGTTGAGGTGTGTTTGGATAGTGAAATTTTATTATATATACCCTGATATTTGTCCAGACGTAGTACTTGCTCGGCTCCTTATGCTTAGCCCCTGTCCTCATACCATGATTTAAACGATATTGGTACACCGCCCTATCATAACAGAATCCTAAGTAAAAGATAATATATATTATATAAATTGATGTTTATACCTAAAACGTAAGATGTAGTGTCTTACAGATTCACAAACTCCATCATGTATGGTCGGTTTGATGGATATCCTAGCTTTGAATCCAGAAAATAAATCTTCGGAGTATCCAAGTTCACCGCAATTAGCAACCAATGTTTCCTAAAAACACAAAAAGGAATAAGTAATAAAAAAAGTGAAAATATAATTGATATGCTTTAATCGTAGAGTATTACCCCTGCATGGTTGGTATTAGGAAAAGTCTGTCATCTGTAATCTTGCATTCAAATGTTTTCAGCAAGTCCTTCACTATTGCATCCCTTTTTGATGACTCTATTTTTGTTCGGTGTGTTGATGTGATATGAGGACTAACCAGTCCAAATCTTGGCTCATGGGAAAATCCCTTCAACTGTTTTTCATAAATGCGTCTGTCAACAATATAAAATGCATTTAGTCATAATTTGCACATTAGATCAGCTTTTAGAAAATCAATTCATGGAAACATACCTCATATATACATTTACAACAGTGACGCCTAACCAACCGTTTTCAAGGATTTCATTTACATTTTCAGCAGCAACGAAATCTTGACTTTCCTCTCCGTATATATTATCTTCGAAAATCACTATATGACTATTACCATCTTTTAGCTTCGTATCCACATGAGTCTTCAATGCTAGTAAATGTGGAAAGAGAACAGGTGGTGTTATTGTTCTTTCAGTAGCTCCTTGGGATCGATTGGTCGATCCTTTAGATGGTTTCGAGCCGATGTTAGTCACCCCCTTTCCTTTCTCCGTCTATAACAACAATCATTGATTCAGACACTCTTTTCATTAATTGTTAAGGGTTTAGCTTGAAAATAAAAGGAAATAAATACCTCTTTGTCTGCATGTACTCTTACAAGTTGTGCCGGCCATGCAATGAATGTCCCAATAGCCTTTTCAACCGTATGAATATCATCGTCATCAAGTGGAATAGGTAGCATTGCATTTGGCTCATGAGCTACAGTAATCGTCACTTTCAGATGATCTTTTGAAAGTGGTCTATTATGCAGTGTGGCATCTGGGATATTGAACACTGTATCCCTCACTACAAGGTGATAGGTGGGCGTTGACAGATATAAATCACAATCATTATCACCCTGTAGAAGATCAGTACAGATAAATTATCAGTGTTTTTCTGATTCATATTTCATGGGAAACGTTATTAGAATATTGATTACCACAGCTAAGACATTTTTTTTAGGTGAATGGCTCGCCTCAAAGCTGGTGGGGGGTGGGGCAGGATGTTCATGCGGTGGTTGTTCCTGAGTTGTGTCCTCCCTTTGCTTCCCACCCATAAAAGTTGCTAGCAACTCTCCCTGCCATTGCAATTGTTCTTCAAGGGTTGCTATTTTTTCGCTCATTTGTTCCAATTTTTTCTCTGTATCATCTATTTTTTTCTTCTTCTCAAAATATACTCGGGGTGTCACCCCAAACCCTGCACCTCTGACACGACCGTATTTTTCTGGCTGCTTCAAATCCGTCGATAATAGGTCTGTATCAGCTACAGGAGTAGCTGATTCCTGTGACTGTCAGATATAGGAAAAAAACTAATTATTTTTATGTAATAGCAATTTTAAACAAATCTTTTTATCATCGTGTCATACTTACACATATTTCCCACACTTTTTGTGTGTTCTCATCTATTAACTTCCCTTCTTTGTTCACACGTGCCTCCTTCCATAGCACATGACGTGGGATAGAAGTGCATTTGGTTTTAGATTCATCAATCTACATATAAACATAGAAATATAATTATGATGTTGTTTATTGGCACCTAACAATATTACTGTAAATTTACAATACGTACCATTTTCTTTTCTAATGAAGCGTACCCCATCCTTGCTTTACGATAGGGGTATGTTGGATTTGATGCACGTTCCTTATTTTCAGTACAGAGTTTCTGTTTCATAAATGAAATATTGACAATCAAAGTGATGAATACAGGTATCCTCAAACAATGTATTATCACTCACAATGTACCTGAAACTTCTCATCCCCACGACGGCCAATAAATGCATCCCATGCTTCTTGGGATATCAGGTGCGCATAGACAATGGGTGGGTGTGGGTTTATTTTACCTTTAGAATCTTTCAGGTGACATCTTGTTAAAATAGTACGAAAACCTCGATGAATCTTTCCTGAAAGCCTTAGTACATAATCCTTGTGTGAGTCGTATACTATAAATGTACTCTGCAAGAGATTGAGAAGAGTAAGACACTGTTTCGTCATTTTATTTGCTAGTTAATTAAAGAAATAAATTCAAAATGTTACCGTAATTTCTTCCCAGATCACAGCCTTCAACCCGGACACAACATGGTGCCATGAATCTATGTCAATCGGCACGCGTTGCCGAGTGACAACTCCAATGTAACTGCTAAACATAGCCTTGTTGGGATTCACATGTTGGCCTCGTGCATTCCATCAGACTTCAAATTTGATGCCTTTTCTTTTCGCCTTAAGAATTTTGGCTAACACTGTCAAACTACAACGCACCTGTGATTTCTGCGACGTCGGTCCTTCATTCCCGACCATTTCATCGATATCAACATCATCTATATGTTCATCTACTATGATATCAACGACATGTGCTGATGGTTGTTGGACCTCAACACTAAGAGAAGGAGCCGCAACAGCAAGAGCAGCAGCAGGAGCAGTAGGAGCACCAGGAGCCGCAGCAGTAGGAGCAATAGGAGCACCAGGAGCCACAGCAGGAGCAGTAGGAGCACCAGGAGCCACAGCAGGAGGAGTAGTAGGAGCAACAGGAGCCGCAGCAGTAAGAGCAGCAGCAGGAGCAGTAGGAGCACCAGGAGCCACAACAGGAGGAGGAGTAGGAGCCACAGCAGTAGGAGTAGCAGGAGCCGCATAAGGAGCAACAGTAGTAGCAGCATGAGCTGCAGGAGCAGCAGGAGCAGCAGCAGCAGCTGCTTGAGAGACTTGTTCAGTCTCAAGGTTAGGAGCACCAGAATGTGCAGAAGTCATTATCTGCAAAAGTGGTTGAACAGTTCATTCAAATTACATAAATTCTGTAATGATAAGATAATAACATGAGATAACAAGATCTATATTACAAACAAAATATAACCTGTTTACTGAACTCTCTTTCTTTTTTTCAAAGGTTGAAGAGATTTGACACCTCTATCGATAATCCAAATCCCTTCATTGTGGTCTCCTCTAACATACAAAACATCATCTGCATTGGGACCGCTCCGAATTGATTGTGACGTACCACTAAAAGGATCGTCCTCAACTGAATTTTCATCGGAACCCTCAATAGTTTTGGACGATAACAGAACAATCGACCACTTTTGGTTTGCGGGATCTGGAACATAAAAAACTTGTACCGCTTGTGATGCCATTATAAACTGTTCGTCTTTGTACCCTTCTTTACTAAAATCAACTTTCACAAATCCCCATTCATCTATTTTAACACCACTATTGTTATCAATCCATTTTCATTGAAAAATCGGCAATTGAAATGTCGTATAATCCAACTCCCATATTAGTTTGATAATGCCAAAGTATGACATATTTGCATAAATTGGATTTCTATCCTTACTACCAGAAACATGCATCGCTTCAGCCACTAGTGTAACTCCACTATTTTGCATGGTACTCTCTTCATCATGTTCATCCGTATAGAATGTATAACCATTAATTACATACCCACTGTAAGATAATACATACACACTTGGTCCAGCGGCTAGCCATCGAAGTCGTTCTGAAATTGAATTCGGATTTTCATCCAACTGCTTAAAAATATGGTCCTGAAACCATCCTATAAACTGGTGATTATGTGTATCTGCTAACCATTTTTCAGCCCTCGATGGATTCAACTGCCTAAGAATTTATTTGTGAGTTTCAATATATGGAGCAACCTCCCAACTGTTATGCAAAACATAAAGATGAGCCTGCTCCCGATCTGTAATACTGATTGTTACAACTTCTCTTCCAGAAATTCCCCCACCCTCAATGCGTCCAGTGTGACGATCATTCTCTCGTTCCTATGATGTCTCTCCTCTGTAGGTGACTAAGGCGGCCTCCACGCCGGCCCCTCCCCCCTCGGTGGGGGAGGGGGAATCGCCGTTCCTTATGAGAGCAAAGACCTTCAAACCCTTTTATAATCCAGAGTTTCTCCCTCCTTTCCCGAATTTCGGTATAAACCCTAAGGTTCTAGACCTACTCGATGGGGTGCCGAATCTTCAACTTTCTTCTTATGAGTTTAAAGAATCCTCTAGCTTGTTGAATCTCACTCTATGGCCTGGTTCAAGAACAAGAGGCCTTTTGTGGATGACTTCGATCGATTCGTTTTTGGATCTTGGGGTCTCTAGGAATGCGTGGTGGTTGGTCTGCTTGACAGTAAGAAAATTATGATTCGTTTTGAGACAGAGGATGATCTCATTCAAGTGTGGTATAGGGCTCCTCGCTACTTCAAAGCTACTTGATTTATGCTTGTTCGTTGGTCAATTGACCTTCATATGAAATATGACTCACCTTCAGTCGCGGTTTGGGTAAGTTTTCCCAAACTTCCACTGCCGTTTCAAAATCCTTCAATTATTCGAATTCTAGGAAACATGGTAGGATGATTTTTATGTTCCGATAGTCGCACCGAGGCGGTTTTCCATCCAGTGAACCCCTGAGTGTGCGTTGAAATTGATGCGTCGTGCATGCCATTTGACTTTGTCTGGATTACGATTGGAGAAGTGTATCAGTGTAGATAGTGAGTTATTTATGAAGATTGGATCGAGTTTTAAGATTCTTGTAGGAGGTTGGGACATTTAAATGAGGTATGTCGAAGGGGACATCCGCCATAGTAGAGGGAGAACCACCGTAAAGGGAAAGAGGTTATGGTGAGCACGAATGGTGATACCCGATTGGAGGCAGGCTTAGAGATGGGTCCTGAGCTGAGATCGATAGGGCCTGTTGATAGAGTAATGTGCGCTGGTGGGTCTAGTATAGATTTTAATGGTAAGCCAGCTGGGTCTGGTAAGGTGAATTTTGAGAGCAGTAGTCATGAATCTGGAGCTTTGGGAGGTAAGAGGCATAACCCAAAGGATGCTGGGAATTTTCACAGGTTAAGGTAGGAGGTTGGAGCCTCCACTAGCTCTTTTGTCCGTAAGTGTGTAGGGAAGTTTGGGGTTGGGGGGACTTTGATTTTTGCCAATGTGGTTAGCTCGGTTGGTGCCAAGGTGGATAGAGGCTTGGACCCCTTGGATACACCATTTTTTTCTTTGAGTAATAGATTTAATGGATTGTCTTATGGTTTGATGGCTGAGGGTCTGGTGGAGGCTGGTCTTTCTAGAGGGCTCGCTGGTGAGGAGGAGCTTGAGAGGAAGCCATTTGAAGACTTGGAAAATGTTCTCACTGGTGATCTGGGACATCCAAATAGTCATCCAGTTGAATTTTGTAGAGATACTGCAGGGGAGGTAGCTCCAAAGAGGCAGTCAGTGGAGGTTTCACAGGCTAGAGTCAGGGGGCTTGAGTTTGGTGGTTTGACAGCATAGGACAACCACACAGTGGAAAAGTGCTCCAATTTAGTGGAAACAGATAGGAGTACAATTATTCAGGATGGTGGTTGTGTGAAGGAGGCTTCTATGGTGGCTGTGGAAAATGTGTTTACAGAGGGTTAACACCTTCCTTTGATGGAGAACAATACTCCAGTCCAACGGAGGGAGAAAAATGCTGGGAGACCTGGTTTGGGTTTGAGGGATCAATTTGGTAAAGGAAAGGGGATCTATGGGGGAGGTAAAGAAAATATGAGTTGCCCGGTTGGTCATTTATTCAGCGAGGTTGTTCAGGGTGGGAAGCATCCTCTCGTTACAGTTGAAGGGCCTGTTTCGGCTACTCCAAGAAGACGGCCAAAGATAGATTATTATTGCCTCCCACAGCCAATGCGGACTAGGTCCACCTCTAAGAGGAACAACGAGGTTACTATGGATCTTAGGAAGGGTTGATTGATCAAGGGGACATCACCAGATGAATCATCTCTAGAACAGCTCAGGTGTCGGGTACAAAGTGCAAGCTTCTGGAGGTCTCCATAATGGGAATCAGTGATGGCTACCGGTGAAGATGAATCCAGCATGGGATGTGAAGATGACTATGATTTTTATGATGTGTAAGTCTATGATGACTGTATTTCATGGGTTTGTGGTTTTCTCATTTGAGTTGTGTTTGTAAGTTTGGGTACCAGATCCCATAAACTAGCTTTTGATAATCAAAAAAATGATTCTCAGTCAGTCAGTCGGTTGTCTAATTGACACGCCATCTCTTGCGTTGGAACCCTTACGACATGATGGTCCTTTGAGTTAATCTGTGGAAATTCTTAGTAGTTGAGGCATTAATGATATCCATAGAAGCACATACTACAGAACTCAATCGCACCAGGTATAGGGAATCATATGGTTGGCTGTCATTTGTGTAGTAACCCTATGTGGATCTGCATCTAGAGACCCTATGTGGATCAACATCATAGTGACCCTATGTGTATTAACATCATAGAAACACTATTTTTATTAACATCATAGTGACCCTGTGTGGATCAAAATCATAGAAACCCTATGTGGATCAGCATCTAGCGACCCTGTGTGGATCAGCATCATAGCGACCCTATGTGGATCAGTATTCTAGCGACCCTATGCAGATCAGTAGTATGCGACCTGATGAGGACCAACCTTAGTGTGGCCCATTTTGGATTGGTGATATATGACCCTATTTGGATCAAAAATGGAACAACTCCCTCATAAATCTGTTGTGGAAATTTTTCAACAGAATAAAAGGATATAACATTTGGCTATTCATCTTTATTCTTGAACTCTGAGTTGTATACCTAGTTTGATATGAGTCTTTTTCTTTGTGCTTTTTGATTGAGATCATGCCTTGTGGTTTTACTTTTTTGAATTATGAGAGACCTTTGGAGGTCTCAGGGTCCCTATTGGGTATTGTTATACTCACCCCTGCTTGGGTTTCGCCCGCACCTTGTTGTTTCTTGTGCAGACGATGAGTAGCTCAGCTGAAACTATAGAATCTAGGACCAGGCGGTACACAACGGTGATGATTTATGTGGAGATCTATGGAGATAATTTGTACCTACCTCTCTGGTAGGATCCTTGGGGGATGATCTTAAGATATTTTTATTGTTTTCTATTATAGTTGTATCTTTTTAGTTGGGCTTTTATTCCAGACCGTTTACTTTTAGTACACACTTTTACTACTATAATTTTACTTCATGGTTGTATCTTTTTATATTCTTGGACTATGTTTTTGTACAAGTTTAAAGGCAATGCCTTCCCATTTTAGGGATATTCCTTTCCAGTGCTAGTCTCCAACCCCTAGCCTATAGAAGGCGGGCTTGGGGTAGTCACGGTACGAGCCCCGGGGGATGGGTCGTGATAGTGGTCTTGAATCTACCTCTTTTCATGTTATGTTTTACCACAGTCAATCCACATAAACAATATTAAAACTAACTTTCCCCCAGTACAAGCATCATGACTTTATGATTTCTTCCAAATTCCCCTAGTCTAAAACTTTTGACCTTAAAATATATGCAACTGGTTTTAGGGTCTCTTTGTGTGGTGTAGATCCTCCATAGTTATGTCATATTGGGGTTTCAATATTTTTCACCACCCATTCATCCTCGAAGAAACTATTATCTTTATAATCTAAGCATTATGACCTTTAATATATGTTCATCAGCCTCATTGTGGTACATCATTCACATGTTTTTCTTCATCCCTTGTGTTTCAGCAAACCAATTCCCCCATTTCTTTTTCACAGCATCCTCACTATAGAGTATTCCAACTTAGCTACAATAGTCTTCTACTATAATGAGTTAAAAAAACTACATGTTATATGATTCCCATTTCCATGAGTTATGTGGTGATTCCCAGACATCCTATCTTTAGGCCCAACCAAAAATTCATTACAAAAGAACCCATTACCTAGGGAAATATCACCCCTAAATTTCCTTATGTGCCTTCTATTTAGATTCAATTCCCAATCATATTCCTCATCTCATCATCGAATCAAGATTCCCTCAAGATCCCACATGAGGAAGTAAAGTGTGGGAAACACCATAAATAAGCCTCATAAACATCCTCAACACAAGACATTAAAATGTAGCATTACCTTATGTACACCTGGGATGCCTCATATGAAAAATATGAGATGAAAAAAGATAAACAACCACTTCACATGATGATAAAATTTAGTTTTACCCTATTTAATGAATGTTGGATGCCTCATAACACAAATATGAAATGATTTATGTTCCTTACCAATGAGGATGCAACCTTATCAGCGTTGGTCTCCTACCATGTCGTGTATTAGAACTATATATGGATTGATTATCATTCCCATGGTATATGTAGTGATGATCAAATCTCATTTAAAACATCCATATACAATCATCAAATCATTTTGGGATATTTCCTCCCTCAACATCATGACGTCAACTTAGGCATAGTGTGTCAAATTTTGTTTAGAAGTGGATCAATTTGGCCCACCTTTCACATCAGGATATCACTCTTTCAATCCACACAATCCTCCTTATGATACCCAATCCCTTTGGTCCATTAACCATGACCTTAAACTAGTATCCTACCCTATGGTCTGATCAATATGGGCTTAAACTAGTAGAATCCATAGTCTGAGTTGTATGGAATTAAACTAAAAAACCATAAGTCCTCAGCACATGATGTCAAAATATAGCGTTACCCCATATGAGATTGGGATTCCTCATATGATAAATATTAGATGAACCAAACCAACATCTTTATGAATTTAAACTATATCCTTAACCTATATGAGACCGAGATGCCTCATATGAGAAATATGAGATGAACCAATCCTTTTTACTCAGCACATGATATTAAACTATAGTCTTACCCTATATAAAATCAGGACACCTCATATGATAAATATAAGATGGTCCAAATTTTTTTCCTATTCACATGAAATTAAACTAAATTCTCACCATGTATGAAACCAGGATGCCTCATATGACATGTATGGGATGAAGAAAACTAACACCCTCAACACATTAAATTAAATAGTTGCATTAACCAGTATGAAACTAACATGACTCATATGATAATAATGGGGTGAATAGATCCAACATCCCTAGAACACAACATTAAACTGTAGTCTTACCCTATTCAACGAACATTGTATGCTTTATATGACCAATACAAGATGATTTGATTTCTACACTAGAAAATACCCCACCCCTTTAGTGTCGGTATCCTACCTTTCCAAATTCAAATTCTACATAAAACCTGGTTACCATTCCCATAGGATACATAGTGAAACCTAGATCTCATATCCTAGGTCCATCCCTACCATCGACTTATTTTAGATTTCCCCCCTTTTTTGTCTAGGCTTGATCCTTTCCCACTAGATTTTTCATCCATCACATTTGAGGGCATGGTGACCACATAGAGGAATTCCTCCGAGGGCACTCAACATCCCCTCTAAGACATTACCCACTTCAACTTCTTCACCCTTTCTTTAATTTCAATAATCATCATCCCCCAGATCTAAATGTTCTCCCAAATAGAAATGGTTCCTGACCACAATGGCTCAACTATTATCCTATGCTCATGCCTCAAAGTATCCTTGGTAATAGATAGATGATCCCATGTTTTGAACTCATTTAATAGTCAAACCCACATTTTTTATCATTATATTTGACTAATGCAAGTGTAGAACCTATTTTTCAAAGATGGTCACCATTTGTTCCCCACCAGTCAGTAATTCCTCTTTTACTATCTTGGTCTTTAATGTCATGATCTATCCTCATAGGACTTAAACAAGTATATAAAATTTTCCCCTTGTTGTATTCTTCCTAAAAAACAATGGTAAATCTATACCTCTATTTTTTTCTCACATCAAGAATGGCTCATGTGGTCTTAAGAGATGAGAATTTTTTTTCCGTAAGGTTGATACACATGGGTTCCCCTTTGGTCTGAACTCCACAACCTTAAACTAGGATCAAAATTAAAATCATCATGACTTTAAACTATCTTAAATTCACCATGGGAATGTCTGATTTGGTTCTAGGCCACATTGAACCTCCTTTCACATTAGGTTTCCACTCTTTCATGCTACACATGTTATTTTGGGGCATTATCCCTTTAGTTCAAACTCCATGACCTTAAACTATGAGTCCGGGTCCAAACATCCTAAACATAAACTATGTGTAAGGTGCCTCAAATATATTCCATGTATAAGGGACTCCAAGGATCCTCATTCACATAAGGTTACCTATCCCCTATACCACACACATTCCTTTGATAAACACAACCCATGGTCCAAGAATCACAACCTTAAACTATGTGAAACTCACCCCAGATTCTTTTTATTCATATAGGTCCTTATAGGAATGACATTACCATCATTTTTGAACCCTACAAAATAATTATAACCTTTATAGAGAGATAACACTTAGGTACAATCATTATGACCTTAAACTATTTATAGTCTCATGGTCCATGCTCTATGACCTTAAACTATGAGGATTGGTCTTAGAATTATGACCTTAAACTATTTTTAGAGCCATGCTACAGGAACTAAGAACCTAAACTAGGAGTATTGGTTTGAGCACTGTGACCTTAAAATATTCTAAACCTCATGGTCCAAGAATTATGTCCTTAGACTATTTAGAACATCTTGGTCTGACTACTATGACATTAAAATTCCAAATGTAAGAGTCACAAATGTATGTCAGGTTTAAAACCCACAAGATCAACCTAATAAGGATTTAGACTCCCCCTAATCGGACAATCCTTTTACTTGAGAGAAAGTAAGTAGATAAAATGTAAGAGGTACATAGCCAATAGGGACCCACTATGGACCTTGAAATAAATATAGTTATTCTCTCCAAAACCATAAATTTAGGAAAAATTTAGAGATAAACATTAATGTCTTTTTTCCTTATGATATTTTCTAGGGGGTACCCCCATTGTGTTACCATCTTACACCCCCTGTCAACTTTTTTTGGGTTGGTGTTATTCACATAATTTCACACATTATATCCAAAAGATGCTAAACTATTCAATGAACATCCTAATTACATGATGATAAATTGTATAACACATCATACTCACCGTATAACATTAAATTGTGTGTACATCATACTCACCATATGGAATTAAACTATGTGTTCATCATCCTCACTATATGATGATAAAATATATGTTCATCATCCTCATTGAATGATGTAAAACTGTGAAGAATATTAGGACCTCTCCTAAGAAGCTCCTTTCCCCCTTTAGTGTTGGTCACCTACCACATAATTAATGTTCCTCCACATTAAATCAATATCTATGTCGATGATATCCTTTTAAGATGATTCTGACCTTTTTTATGGATGATAAACCTACCTAATATTCTTAGTGATATAATTCTAAGAGTTTTGATATCCACTAAAACATTCCATTAGAAGAATCTAGGTATCATAGTTTCTTCCCTAAACCTTGGAAATACTCTAGAGGGCATGCCTTTATCTTGAGGATGCTTTCCTAGGAGCATCAGGACTATTTATTCTCCCCTTACCACAGTTTCCATATGTACATGACCATGAATTGCCAAATCTCTAATCGATACTCCACCCATCAGACCAAACCTGCCTCCTTATCAAGCCATTCTCACTACTCACCCTCAAACCCATAACCATGGGACATCTTCCTCTTCATCTTGAGTGACTCCCCACCTCAACTTTTCCCTAGTATATATTCTCTCTTGACTTAGCGCATATTCATGGATGAGCCCATAAGTAGTGGTGAGTGGTGGAAACTCATTCCACCCCTTATTATCCCCACATGAAAACATTTTCCACATATTTTAGAGGACCTAGTGGTGGAGTTCATGAAATACCCCTATATACACCTTTGGGGTCTACCGTTGGAGGCACTGGAACTTCCGTTCAAAGTGGTATAGGGTGTATAGATCACAAATCACATTCTAGTCCACCATTTCCACCAACACTTGACCTAAAAAGTCTATAAGGTATGAAATCTACTCAATAGACCCCATTCCATCATTAGTCACTATTCTCATGATAAGTGGAAATGGATAGAAAACAAAGTGGTATGCCAGCCTAATCATTTCTAAAGAATCCACTAAGCCCAAGTTAAGTGGACAAATCCCAACAATTTCATGGTTCGATGGATGAAAATATGTTCTCTGATAAGAGATATGGTTTAGATACTTATATCCCCCATGTATATGGAAATCAATACATAAAAAATTGAAGGTCCCACATACATGAAGAGGGTTACTCCCCTAGCTAATGTGGAACATCACTTTTTACAAATTTTCTAGGATAGGGACCACTAGATTGATGTGTGGCCCCATCACCAACACCATATCTATGATAATGTTGATCAACCACACCACCATGTGTGAATAAAGAACCAGGATCATCCACCCATAAATCAACATAGAAATAAAGCATTTCATTCTAACTATGGGAGCCACAACTTCACACTATAGACCCACAATTTCCACTCTCTCACCTCTAGGATTCTCCAATACTAGTGATACTTTCCTCACTAACTTGACTTTAAACATTGATGAAACCTCCACAATATCCAGTCCACTGTTTTTTTAGAATTTATTAAAACAATTTCACAAAATTGATGTCCTTCATCCCTAGTTTTTGGTAACTCTCCCCCTAGACCAAGTATAGAAAAAACCCTTAAAATCACTAGAATATGATTCTTATCATCCCAGACATCCTCAACCATAAGAAACTCATCATAAATATCTTTCTTTATGGGGATAAACAAAATTTTTTATATGTGAAATAATCCAATGATGATCTCACGATGATGTAGATGAAATGTGTTGGTCCCCACTGACCACATTCTTAGGAACACTGGAATAATGTCTAAGTGATAGTGAACATGGGACTGTGTGGTCCATGCTGCCTTATAAATCCAAAAATACTTTATCTCCACCTCAAATTCATGATATGAGTGGCATACCCAATATGAATAGGACCATTTTTCTATGAAGTTACCAACTTTATGTAGGTTCCAATATCATGTCTACCCTTTGATGTGTTCCATCAATCCTGCCTTAAGGGTGTTCTCATATTGAGGCGGATATACCTATACCTCCAACACTTCACCATTGATATATTTTTAATGTGATTCTATAGGGTATGAGTGGTTATAAATGTCCATTACTTCATAATGTGGACTCCAACATCCGTTGGCCACTCATATAGTCCATACGTGTTCCTAAACCAGTAGGCAGGTTCCTCCCAATTGGTACTAGGGATGAACACTTCATCCCCCAACCCAAAACTATGAAAAATTAGCCTCTTTAAAAATTGATAGTCCTAATGATCCTCCGTTAGCAATTTCATGAGTGTATTGTGATCTAAAACACTTGGTATTATCTCTTGAATCATAATATTTCCAGCCATTTCCCTTCACCAATTAGAAAATGCCTTACCACCATAGATAGTCATTTTATTATAGACATAGAAAATTTTACGAACTATTTCACAAAGGAATATTCAGGAAGGTTGAGTTAATAAAGTTTATAAGTTTTTAGAATTTTTTTCATGGAAATTTTCTTCATAAAAGTTATTAGTTTCACGAGAATCGAAGATTGAGAACAAAAAATGCTCAAAAAGTAGTCATATTCTGGAAAATAATGCATTGTACTATCATTCAAGAAAAGAACATGTCCCCCTTATGGACCCTCATGACTATTTTTACATATAGGTTCAGATTGAGTTTCATGAATAGGTATTTTCAATCACCAATTTTCAGCAGTTTTTCCTCATAAACCAAACTCAACTCTCTCATTAGCCCAATTATGAGGGGGGTATTTGTTAATGAAAAAACATGTGTTTTATGAGAGAGTTATAAAAAGGAACAAAGAATTTGAAGAAAAATTTAGCTAAAGAGGCCCAAATATCTACACGTGGGGCTTGTTTGTGAAGGTCAAAGGATTCAAAAACCGCTCCAGTTTGTCTAATTCTTGGGATGAATGGATCTTGAGGTTGTAAACTCCATTTAGAATAACTATATTTTTTATAATACCATATTTTAATAGAGTTCGATGTGGTATCCTTCACATAGCGTAACTCATGTTTGTGGGACCCTATCACTTCGTGATGCTCATAATCTTCCATGGAAGCCTCCATATTTTGTCAAATAGATTCCCTTGAATCCAATGGGCCTATAAATACCTCATCATATCTGAATTTTAGGGGACAAATAAACTTCCATCTTACGAAAAATTCCCTAAATTGTTGAAATTAATAAGCTTCCTGATCAAGAGATGAGATATATTTCCAAATGTATCTATATTTCAGGAAACTAGCACCCATGTATTTTTTAGAACCTAAAACCATGGTAGAGATTCTTATAATGAATTTCCATGTCCTTTATGTAAGAAAACATCCCTTTTTGGATCTTTGTTTTTGTGAGATGATTATATTTCATGAAACAAACTTCAGGGGAACCAAAAATATACTCAAAGGAAGGTCCTCCCTATTTCGTGAAACATGCTCCATCATGAGATACCTGACCTTCGTGAAGGCCCAAATTTTTTCAAGCCCCAATTTTTTTGAAAACCATATTTCATGCCTCTCTATGGTTCCTCCTATAATCCAATATCCTTTTGGAGAAGTCATGTTCCCATGGCCCTTATACCAATATAGAACTGGGTCAACCACACACTAAATCTATATGGGACTAGTACCACTAACCCTTTTCTCATCCCACATTGAATCAAGTGAGGCTTGGTATATTACCTTAACTTTTTCTCCTAAGAAAATGAACCATAATTCCCCTTTCTCCTTTGTATATTCAACCTAAGATCAATATCCCTAATTTCCACTCATCCACATACATTTTTATGCCATACCCCACCCAAAGGTTCATGATAAGTAGACACATAATCCCAAAGGTGGAATCACTGGGGTAGGAAACTTACATATCTTAGTATTGAGTTTTTTTCTGTATTTTTATCTCAAATTGACATGGCCCCCCTCGAGGTGTATCACCATCTACATATGAGATTCATGAATTAAAATGGCCTTGCTCATATTCTTAGTCACATTATGATAAAATACATGAAAACATCATCATAAAATGATTTCAAACAATAGAATTTTCCTATGTGATGAATAGAGGATACCACATGTACGATAATCATGGGATTTCACCTCCTCTCCTACCACAGGATAAAACTACAAACCAGGGAATGCCATATGTGTAATCCCCACACCACCCCTTGTTGATTCTCCTTCCATGACATAACTATCCTTACTACATGACATTAAAGTATATGGATCAGTACTATCAAAAGAACGTAAACAATGGAATTTAAGTACATGTATTTTTATCCCTTTATTAAACTAGGTTTGAAACCCTCCTAAGGTTCAATCCTTCCACCCCAACATCCAAACCAAGACTCCTAATGAGAAATATTACCCACTGAGGACATAATTCACCATATAATAAGTGTTAAATTCTCATACTTGGGAAGCACTCCACCAAATACTAATTGTGAATACTATCCCCTAGGTACACACTTAAATAAACCCCCATGTGTGAAATATTCCTCCTCTGGAAACACTTCACTAAATACTATCTATAAAACCTCCCCCATAGGTACACAATCATCCAAATACCATGTTTGAAATCCTACCCCTAGGGAAAAACTTCACCTAACTTCATGTGTGAAATATTTCCCCATGGGGACACACTTTATAAAATCCAAAGTGTGAAATATTCTCCCCTAGGGACACAATTCACAAAATCTGAAGTGTGAAATCTCCCCCCTGGGGACACACTTCACCAAATCTCAAGGGTGAAATCCTACACCCCCACCCATGGGGACACACTTGAACACATCCTAATTTTGAAATATTCACCTTGGGAAACAGTCCACCAAATCCCAAGTGTGAAATATTCCCCCTAGTGACACACTTAACCAAACCCCAAATTGTGAAATCATCCCCCACGGGGACACACTTCACCAAATCCCAGGTGTGAAACCCCCCCTTGGGAACACATTTTACCACCAAAATATCCCCATAATACATTAAACCTGTAACCAACCTATCCCAACATGACATTAAATTTGTGAAAAACTCATCTCCAGATGAAATTAAACATATGACTTGATCTGGAGACCCTATCGCATACAATAAACATGGGATGCTTAAGGTAAAAAACCTCAGAATTCTTACACTCCTAGAATCAACTACTACTTGATCGACACGAGATGAATTAAGTACTACACCTAATATGACACATATGATATGATTACAACTTAAAAAGGGGAAGACTTTATAGGTTCCCAATACACCCAATATCCATAAATTCTCATACATTCCCAAAATTACTATATACTCTGACTAAATTTCACTGCCTTATTGAAATAGAGGCATCATAATTATCTAACATCAACCATGAGATGGTGTGTGGAATGAGTTTCATGAATATGACCTAAATCTATGAGGGAGAACCAAACTAGAAAATGATCCCTGGGGAGGAATCCATGAATGGATGAACTGATATCGCATCATAATGTTTCGATCAAGGAGTCGACATCACCGATAAAAGTGATGGAAGCCATCCATATTTAGAAAGATGGAATGTGGGGAAATAAGTGAAGCATGTCACATCTGAGTGGAATAAAATTTCACAACCCTAGAAAATTAATTTGAAATAATGACTTTTACCATATTCATGGGTGTTTGAAGATCCATTTCCTAAAATTTATTTAAATGGCCATTGATTCAAAATAAACCCAACTTAAAAGTGGGTTTGATAAAAATATTACTCAAACAAAAAGTTTTTCATTGAAAATATATTTTTAAAATAAATATTTTCTTCAATCATAATTCATATATAGAAATTTTATTCTTTATAAAACCTCTCATCATTTCCCCATGACCCATATTTTACCCATAGTGTTTATTGAAAGTTAAAGTGACCTCATATATTCATTTAGGTATGGATATTACCTTTTCTAATGACCTAATTAATTGTATTATTTTGAATATTTCCATATATATATCTCAATAATAGATTGAGTTCATTTTATAGAATATGATATTCTTAAAAAAAATAAAGAAATTTTTAAATTGTTTTCATATGAACACCTATTTATACCATTTTTTCATTTTCTATAGTACTTAAATTCTAAGAATTAATGGTTTAAAAAAAAAAATTATTATTATTTACTTATAAACTATTTCAAAATATATATTTTTTAAAATAACTTTGTTGTTTTATATTTCCAATGTTATTTTTTATAAATGCTCAAAACAATTGTTTCATATAAATGCACATACTTTAACATACATTATGATTGATCAAGGATATTTATATAATTTAATTATATACCTTACTTATCAATATGACCTATGAATTATCCTTATCTTTAGGATGAATAATACATCACTACTATTGTTTTGTATAATCATCCACTATGTATGATCCAAAATTTTCAAATAATGTAATCCCTTTATGAATACCATATTTTATATTCATATTATTAAAGGGTTTTCACCTAGATTCTATTCATAAATTGATTTATGAAATTATTTACCTAATAATATACCCTTTATCTATATGGTGTAAATAACATATCCTTTTTTTCATGACTAAATTGCGTTTAACTAGAAAATTACTAGATGTCATTTGATACTCATTTATTTTACATGGGTTTATCATTTAAATATAATTGATGAAATTATTAATGATTTAGTTATATGAATTCATATGAAACCCATTTTATTTCCATGGGTTCTTTGTGATGTATTGAATTAAACTCATTTTCTTTCCTTGGATTTTTTATTCTATAAAATTGAATGATTCTAATTTGGAATGTTTTATGAAACCCATTTTATTTTCAAGCATCATTTATTATGTGATAAGTGATTGATTTTAATTATCCCACATAAGTAAGTATGATGATGATATGGGTCCTATATCACCATCAAATTCTTTGGTTTAATGTTTATATATCATGATATAAGTATTCATGGGTACAATGTAGTTGCTCATAATCTTGGGAATAGATGGCGTGTCTCATAAAAGTAACACTCCCTATTCTCATGTTTATTACAAATTTGAATGATTTTTCAAAGTTTTATTATTACTATCACAACTGTGTCAAGCTATCATGTCTCATATTTATTGACTCATGTTTC
Organism: Viscum album; assembly: GCA_963277665.1. Lineage (NCBI taxonomy): Eukaryota > Viridiplantae > Streptophyta > Magnoliopsida > Santalales > Viscaceae > Viscum > Viscum album. The sequence continues at coordinate 2,074,405,283 of OY728143.1, read as the reverse complement.
TATACTCTTTTTATTCATGAATTATGTCATAAAAATTCATATGACATGATTTATGATATATCCATTATTGGATATGATTTTTATTGTGTATATTGATTATACCAATATGCTCATATTATATCCACTTATGATATTTGATTATCATCGCTAATATTTACCCTTATTGAGAATATGATATCACCTATTTTTTATGTTTTCATTTTCCAAGGTTATGAATATGAGTATAATGCGTAATAGGTTTATGAGGGTGTCTATTGTAACTCAATTATAAAGAAATTTTCATATGGGGTATAAAATATGTTTCTTATATATCTATCCCTCAAAGATGAAAAACCTTCTATTTTTGGGATTATGTTATTATTTGTGATATGTAATGTTTACCGTATAGAAATGTTGTAAAATAAAGACATGTATATCATATATTTCTATAATATTTGAAAACATTTCTATTTCAATGATATTACATGTTTTGAAGTTGAAAATAATAAGAAGAACCATTGTAGATCACATGCACTATGGAAGAAGAATATGAAGAGAGGAGAAGAGGGTGTTATGTTTATTTGTTTTCAAAGGTAGTTAAATATGAAGATAAACTAGAGATAAGAAGAGAATAGTGTTTTGTGAATAATTGGTTGAAAAATAAGAAGAATTATAATTGTTATAATTGTCTATAAAATTATCAAGAAGAAGAATGATGTGTATTTTGGTTTAAAGAGAAATAACTGAAGGAATAATCATCACATAGACTTTTAATTGTGAAGATTTTGTGCACCATTGTGTATATAAAATAAAAGTTTTCACTTTCATGCTTCTACAAAAGTAAGATATAAAGGAGAAAACTATGTTTCACACCAATATTCATTATAAGGTGTATGAGACACATGTTTGTAAAGAATTAACAATGAAAAATCTAGGAGAAAATAGTGAAACATAGGTTTGAAAGATATACCATGCATGTTTATAATTCAAAAAATGTTTCTAGTGGGTTGTGTGATCAAGGATTGTTTCACGTTTTCACTAAGGGATTTCCTTTATTATTTAATGGTGAACATTGTAATTTTCATATCCTCTTTGTTTTTGTGCCATAAATTGAAGGATGTGCGATAGAAAAAGATAACTAGGATATTAAATAATCAAAGAGGAAAGGTGGTTACAATGATAAATTGTTTTAAAATGGAACCAAACCTGATTCACCTCCATTTTAGTGTTTAATATATCCTGAAGTGGATGTAAAAAATTATATTAGAGGGTGGTTTGACACTCTTGGATTATCTAAATTGGAATTTTTCTATCTTTAAGGATTTAACTTTATTTCTTATTTTATAATTAATTATGGATTTGGTTAAAAATTGTTTATATTAGTTCAAAATTTAGTTTCATCTAGGACAATGTTAAAAATGAGTAATAAGGATAAAACAAGGTTGAATATGTTGAACCTCTTGTATATAGTAGAATAATTTTCATGTTATCCATGTCAAGATAGAAAAAAGGATATATCTATATTGGAATGAGAATAAAAAGTGGTTAAATATATAATGAAGATGTTGGAAAATTCCTCTACATGAATTGGATCAAGATACTTAGGTGATCAAGTGGTATGTTTCAATTATTTATTGAAAATTCTGGAAAAATAACCAATAATTAGTGTGATATATCATATGTCAATATAATTTCCATTAATTCATAAAATAATTTACTACATTATATTTTTAAGGAAGTAGTTTCTTTAGTCTAAATAATTTTTAAAATATAAAATGAATAAATTACCCATCATTAAGGTGAGGTAAATAATATAGATAAGTATTTTTAAAAAAGGATTTTAACTTTTATAAATATATCCAAATAATTCAAATAAAAAGAATAAAAAATTTTAAATCTTAAAGAAAGGTTCTCCATGTTCAATGATGAGTGGATGTATTAAATTTGAGATAAGGATGAGGAAACTATATAATTTGAAAAAAAGTTTCCAACTTTTAAAGAATACATTTCTATTATAAATGCTCAAATAGATGTCAAGGCTAAGAGAATAATGGATATGATCAAATTTTCTCAAGAAAGACACAAATTTCATGATGGTTATGTTCAAAGAATTATGAGGGAATGTAAAGAAATATTAAAGGAATTTGAAAAAGAGATATACATTCTCAACATAAAGTTCTTAGAGAATGAGAATAAATTGGTAGATTTAAAGGTAATAAAAGACAAATAATTACCAAAAACTTATAAAATAAGTGATTCTTACAAATAATATTCCCTGGATTATTTTACAGAAAAAATAACTCCATAATATTGCAATAATAAAATTACATCATCTAAGGGACTCTCATAAGAAATTTTGAATGAAGAGGTATCATACATATCTCATTGTAATTTTTATAAATCTAGTTTTTTGGATTTTAGGTTTTTAAAAACAAGTTATATACTGGTGTGAATGAGGATAAATGGAGAATATTCTATCACCATGTCTATAGTGGATAAAATAAAGAGTGTGGATTCTTGTTCCCCAGGAAAATAAAAAATAGTGGTGGTGAAATCCCAAGAACAAGAGGCTATAAATATAGACAGTAATAATTATTAAAGTAAATATCAATGTTTAATGGGATTTGTTATTATTTTAACAGGTTTGGGAATTTTTCATTAGATTTTTTAAATAATTCTTTCAATCTAGAATCCCAAAAAAATCCAATTTAATGGGGGGATAAAACACATAATAATTCAATGTTCACAGAATAAAAAAATCATTATAATTTAAATGAATTTAAAGAAATTAATCATTTATATGATGTCTAAGAAAGTTTTGGTCACAAAAATAGTGAATTCTCATATCATTATATATCAAATTATTATAAACATAGTAGAATATAATATAATAATGAAGTTTTAACAATTGAAATTTTTTCGAAGAATGTATAAAAAATAAATTCATCCAATAAAATTACAATGAAGGATGGTAGTTTTTCCTTGGGTAATAAACCCAAGAAGGTAAATAAGAATTCCTCATCTAAAAAGACTGATGAGATGAAAGGCACTGAAATATTTTCAAGTGAATACTCTAGGAAGGATTCCAATATAAACAAAGTCATTTTGTTCATTTGGGGAGTATATTTTGAGGGAGAAATAATGTTGAGAGATTTAAAAGTGGAAGAAAGATCCAAAGAATAATAATATTCTTTACATGATAAAGATGAATTTTATGAGAGGTTTTCAATAAAATATAAGCATTATATAGAAGAAGTTCTATGTGAGATATGTAAGGTATATGATCACCATGATAAATAATCTCTAATATTTCTTCCATCATAAGAATCAACCCTTAAAATAATTAATAATTTATTATCCATGAAGTCTATGGAGAATATTATCTCTCTATAAAATGTATTAGAGGATGTGTGAAGATCCATGCTCACTTAAAAAAATAAGTTTTAAATAATAGATATAGTAGAATGAATAATAATAAGGAAACTTGTTCTAGAAAATCCTCTCAAAATTATTGTTCATATTGAGGAAAATGAAGATCCAAATTATCCCCTTAATATTTGTTTAATGTATTTATTCTTGCAAAGAAGGTAATTGAAGGTGAAGAATGATCTCAGAGGGAGTACCTGAGGAATAAGGATTGTCATACCTTAATAGATAGAAGAATAAGAATTCCATTTTTTTAAATTCCTAAAACTCAACATCATGAAAAAAATATGAATAATATATCCATAATTATGAAGAAAAATTGGAGTGTCTCTATGGGGGGAGACAAATAAATAATGTTATTTAAGAATCCACCAAAATGATCATTTCATTATAGAAATTACTTATGAACATGTCATTGAAAATGTATGTACTTTTTATCTTTAATAATTATCAATTAAAATAAAATTATAATATTTAGTGGGAAAACATAAGTTAAATAAATTATATATGTTCCAAGGTTGTAGTCAAATTCTGATATTTGTACTTTAATGATTTTATCCTATCTGTTGAAGTGAGTGCAGGAAATTTAGGTTGATATACTTCATGAGAAATTTTGATTAAAATTTTTATCTCAATTATTACTATCAATTATATCATCCTAAAAAATAGTTGTACAATACTTGAATGTAACTATTGGTCTTCAATTATAGTAATCATTTCTTTCAAGGGAAACAATAGTACAATTCACACAACTTTATTCAAAATTGTGATTTAATAAAATATTCCTACATTTAATAAATTGAATTTGATTAAATTAATTTCATTTTTGAATATTTCATGTCAAAATTATCTTATAGTTAATTATCTATATTTTTCACAACTAGTTGATTTTTATATGAAAAGTGAAAAATTTTTATTTTAAAAAAAAGTGTCAATTTTATGATATAATAATGATATAAGAATAACCTAAAAGATTAAAAAAACTTTTTAATATTAAAAATATATATTTAATAATTAATATAATTCATATAAAAATATATCTTTGAAAATATATATATATGTGATTAATATTTTCAAATATATGTAATGTTTTTGTTCAAATAATTTTTTTTAATTCTTCTCTTTTAATAAAGTATTAACAAAGTTAATTTTGGTTCTGGTTTGATTTGAAATAAAAATAAATCTAATTTTATTTAGAATAATCCAATTAATTCCATTAGAATAAATATTATAATTTATTTTTTTGTAAAATAATTTTTATACATAAAATAATATTTTTTCTAAAAACGGTTTTATTACGTTTTACGCACTTATATTAAAAACAATTTCTTATAATTGTAAAAATTGAATATTGTAAAATGGATTAAATATTTTGAATAATCATAATTAATAATAGCTAACAATGTAAACTTAATTTTTCCTCATAATGAATAGTAATAATTATAATAAATTATTACTATAGTTAGGGTTAAAACAGATATAATAGGTGTTAAAATAAGATATTAGGTTAAAAATGTCACTAAAACTTGTCTAAATATATATTTTTTAAGATATTATGATTTTTATTATTTTAAATTTAATGAAATTTAAATTTTATTCCACTTTCACATGAACACAACTTTATATTATTTAGAACTTTTATATAATTCCATTTGTGTCCCTCTCCTCGCTTATCAAAGGGAACCTCTTCTCCTCCCTTATTCAAAAACTATGAAAACTATATATTAGCCAATACCTACAAAAAACCCTCTTATATTCATTCCCTTATTTATTTATATTATTTTAATATTGCAAGAGTTTTCCAAGAAGTATTAAGGGGTAAGCCAAAGGATGTCTCTCAAAGGAGAGGTAATCATCCTTTCCAAATCTTTCAAAGTTTATTTCTTCTTATAATTCCTAAAAATTTGTTTTATACAACCTGAAATAATGAATTATTTATAATAAATAGACATATTTTTTTATTATTATGGGAAAACCATTTTAAACTTATTTTTCATCCAAAAAACAAAAAATTTCTCGTGTGTACGTACTACCATCTCTACGTAGCGGTGTAATTTATTATTTATCAAACATTTACTTGGAAGGTTATAAAGATGGAAATATTTAATATATAATATATTTATGACATGATTATGATTCTATAAATATAATATATCATCTTCTTTATTACCCTCCCACCAATTAAAAAATGATAACATCACTCCTGCATACATGTGGACTACCACCTCCATGAAGCAATGCAATTAATTTTTCATACCCTCCTTCCATATATGATTCTAAATATGTATTTAATCAATATATATTATATTTATTTCATTATTAACAATATTTTTATTATCTATACATGATCAAGATGAAATTATCGAAACTACTTAATTGAAACTTACATGAAAAATGAAACAGTTAACACTTGGAAGTGACGAATTTAATAGATAATTATAAATAAATAGTTGATAAAATTATTTAAGTGAGTCATATATGATATTATAAGTGTTTATATTATAATATTATATAATTATAATAAATATAAATTTATTGTACAATATTTTAAAATTAATTATGAGGCAATTCAAACTTGACATAAGGGGTTATCTCCCAATCTAACCCTTATTTGGGATTGTTTTTGTTTAATATTCCATTGGTGAAACTATATAATCTATCTATCCTAAGACCCAATAACTTTCGTCTCCTATTTTTATTTCTATAAATTACAAGTTTAATTTTCATTTTCATCTAATTAATTACTCAAAACTCCAAAAAAAACATATTAAGGAAAATTGACTTTGTTTTTCTAGTTTTTCATGGATCTTTTATTCCATGTCCACATTTTATTTAAAATGTTTTAGATTTTTTATAATATTATCCAATGATTTATTAAATTCATTTTTATCCATGTCTTACGTTCTATAAAATGGTTTAAAATGAATATAATTTTCATTTTATGAATGATGTACTTTTACTAAAGCTATGAATGAAATATTTATTTCAGGCTTTACCACACAATCTGATTTCCTCATTATCGTGGCTATTATTTACCTTGAATCATAAATTTAAAGTTTCCATGTTTACTTTAAAATAAATTGTTTTGACTAATATTTTCAATGTTTTTATATCTTAAAAAGTTGATTTAAAAATGAAAATGGTATTTTTTTCTAGAAGAAATATTCTATTGATATATTTGTAGTACTTTCATCTATGTCAATATCCTTTGAAAAATCTTATGATTTACTAGTAATATAATATAATGATTACATCCACCAAATTACTCTATATGGATTAGTATTATGCAATTTAATTTTACAACTGGAAAAAATATTAATATATCATATGATAATTTTATGAAACAAATGTTTATGTTGAATATGTATTGAATTTTTATTCATTTAACTTATATGATTAATGAATTGTAATAATAAAGTGATATGTAGGGACCTTTATAGCTCCTTGATGCATCAATAAGGATCATGATATAAACGAGTTTTAGTATTTAGAATAATAAACACCTATTTATATATGATTCCATGGAACAAGGCCCGGATTGTAAAATTTTTATGTCGGGGATTATGAATTCTAGAATTATGAAACTAATTTTTGTTATTTTTGTGATTATTTATGTTTCTATGTAATCCATGGACTTATTCCCATTTTTATGAGATTAGTTTCATGTAATATTTGTTTTTTTATCTCTTTCATATTATACATGCTTTATTTATATATTATATTATCATTTTTTGTATGATTTATCTTACTGGGCATCTGAGCTCACACTTAATTATATTTTCCTTTCCCTTGGTTACCAAGAACATATTTATGTATACTATAATAAATTATAATTTTATCACTATAATATTAAGATGCATTTCAAGTTTCAAATGTAATTTGAAAGTATCTTATATATCTAGTCATCCAAGACTAATAAACTATTTAATCCTTCCTGATTTGATGCTTTTCATATTGTTTTAATTTAATAAAATATCAAAAATCTATAGGTTATTAGGGTTGAGGTTTTATAGTTGGTATTAGAGGAGGTTTATTATAATACATTAGAACTAGATTTAGGAAAACACATATTAGAGAACATGAACCTATACTATACTCTGAGAAAAATTCTAAGCTTTGGATAATATTATAAACTTTTGGTAACATGGATATAATGGGGTTTTCCAAAAAATACATCCTTATATGTATAATTTTATGTGGATTAGTTTGTGTCACACTTGTAACTAGGGGTAACTAATTTGAAAATGGATGATTGGGTATTAACTCGATCATCACTGGTGCATGATGTGTGGGCCTAAGACTTCATACCTAGATAGAAACTCTCAAGGTATATACTTCAGTTAATTCACATTCTTATTATAAACCATTAAAAAAGATTTAAAAAATGTATTTATGATTAGAGAAAATTTCTAATGATACATTTTTTATGATTCTGAGCATAGATATGAATACAATTTCAATTTATTATGAGTTTCATATCATATTTATAATTATATACTAGGATTTACCAATCATAATGTTATAATCTAATTCAGCATATACCATTATTTAGAAATTTCACCTAAAAGAATGAATGAAAACAATATCAGTACAAGTAATCTATATAAATATTTCACTCCTAGGAAATATAATAAAGCTAGATTAAAACAAATTATAATAATATTATTTTAGTTGATATAGGTTTTAACCCTTAACCTTGCTCATATGTAGTATCCTACTAATCCCCAATATGGTAAAATAATGTCGGACTGATCCATGAGACACTGACCATAATTATTAAATGGGTTTAATAATCTATTTTATCTAAATAATGGATCAAGTCCCTTAAGAAGATATTTTTTAGATTTAGAAAGTAGTAAAATAGGGAAAGATATTATGGAAGTTTATCATTTTAAAGGAAGTATTTATCAATATTGGTCATTGATCTAGAACACTAAGGAGTCAGAGAAAATAAATATTATGGGTTGGAAGACTTTCCAAGAGATATTATTTGAAAAATACCTTCTACAAGAGAAACAAAATGATATGGAGATCAAATTTTCCAATTTAAGGATAAAAGAAAGAGAAAATTTTGTTGGGCATGAAGCTAAATTTACAAGGTTAAAAACTGAAGCTATGGATTATGTATATGGTCCAAGGAATAAGATAGTTTCTTTAATATCGTAAATCCTAGACCTCAAATGGAATTATTCTCTTATACATTTTCAGTATATGATGATATATAATCAAGTGTCACTAGTATAGGTAAATAATTCTATAAGTATTATGATTTATAAGTAAGACAAGAAAATAATTAGATGAATGAGAATTATGGAAAAGTAAATACAACAAAACTATTGAAGGGAAGGGTGGAATTTCCATTTTTCCATAATTTTGGAATGAAACACCCTTTAACATATTGATTTTTATTAGAGTTTTTTTTATGTATGATGAGAGTGGTCACCATGCTCATGATTACAAGGATAAGATAGAATCTTCCAATTTTTAATGCTTAAAAAATAAGGATATGATGCATCATTTGAATGAATTATCCAGCCCTTAAGGGAATTTTACTCAAAAAGGGTAAATAGGGAAAGGATAATATTATTCAACCACTACATCAGAGGTTGGAGATCCTATAGATATAGTGTCATGTATGTTGATCATGGCCTCAAATTTAGTTAATGATTTATTTGATTGTTAATTATCACCCTCTTTTATATCTTAGATATTAAAATTATATATTTACCCAGCACATTATGAAGGAATTTTTCACTAAATATTCCTAGTGAAAATATTACTACAATAAGGATTTTTCAATCAGTTCCCATTATGACACATAGATGCACCCTATTTAAAAACTTTATTATTATACCAATGGTTGACTTTTATATGATCATTGGGATGGATTGGATTTCAAATTATAATACAAAAAATTATTGTTGATATAAGGTTATTATGATTTGTGACAGAGATATCAAATACCTCATCTTTATAAAGGAGACTACATCATCTAAATCATGTATAAATACACCTATAGTATGTCCCCTTAATTAAATTCTTGGACAAGAATAGTTGACATGACATATAAATGGTAAATTTATCCTTATAATAAGGTATGTTATTATTATATTTGGATATATTGATGTGTTTCCTAATGAACTACCTAGAAACCAACCTGAGCATGAAATTGATGTTTCCATTGATCTTATCCTTGAAAAAAAAAGTATATTAAAGAATCAAAATATGATAGCCATAATGGAATTAGTGGAATTGAATTAACAACTAATGGGGTTGTGTGATAATGGATTTATACGCCAAAGTGTTTCACTATCCCAAGTGAAAAAAAAATTTTTCACATTTTTTTTCACAACAATTTCCCTGAGATGTTATTATAGGTGAAACTATGAATTAGATTTTCACATCGGTTAATAATAAATGACATTATAAAAAAATATAGATAAATTATTTCATGTTTTTTATACAAAATTGACGTGGAATTTTTATTATAAAAATGAATTTTTTAATAAAATCCAATGTTATAAAAACTTTATCACATCAGTTTTTTATAACTAAGATTATAAATAATTTATCATTTCATTTTTTATAAATTAAATGATAAAGATTATTATAGAATATTTTTATAAATAGTGTTTTAAAATATAATGTTAAAAACTTGAAAAAAATTATATCTTAAGTAGGTTTTCCGCATCAGTTTTAATAAAAACTCCATGGAAAACAACTTACCACATTAGCTGTATTAAAACCCGACATGATAAAACAATTATCACATCAGTTTTTGGTTTTTTTTGTGTGGAAAACATCCCAAAAATAATATTTTCTATGTGGTTTTTACATCGGTTATAAAACAAATGAAATGAAAATTTATTTATTTTAAAAAATAGTAATTTAATCACTCGCAGCCACAAAAAAATAACACCACAAACATTTAAAGTAGCATATCTAAATTATACAAACAATTTCAACCAAAATATTTATGATTTTAATTTTAATATTGAAAATGTATGTTACAAATAAAATAAACCCCAATCAGACCTATGAAATAATTCCCCCTTTCACTTTTTATGCTTCTTAGCTATTTTCGTGTGTAAGACCAAGGGTTATCTAAAAGATAAAAAATAAAAAGTGTTCATTTAACATGTGTTCTAAATAAAATGAATAAAAATTTAAAGGAAAATTTCATAAAAAAATATCATTATGCAATTTGTAAGTGTACCGATTGAAATTATTTCATACATGAATCTTATAACATAGTATCCACATTCCTTTTCCCCTTATGGTTGATGGAACTTTTGTTTCAAAATATTTTTTCAATTAAAAATAAAATTTTATGCACTTGCATCCAAAATGTGGTATTTGTAAATAAATAATAACATTTTCTTTTACATATTTTATCTTTGTTCACTAATTTCTTATTGTCTGTCAAAAGTAATCTTATTCCCTATTTACAAAATATCTGTATAAAATAAATATAAATTTCATTATAATATATAAAATTAATCAATATTACATGTTCAATACATTATTCAAATTACATCACACTCCAATATGGATAGATTATATCCTGTAAAGTGTCTTCTCTCTTTGAGAAAAAACACACAATATCCAAAAGACACTAATATAAAAAAATAAAATGTGGGTGGTTATTACATTAAGAGATATACCACTTTATGAGATATAAATTTCATACTCTTAAATATAGGGAAGCATCAAACACTAAATAATGGTATTATTTTGAATTATTTTAGCAATATAAACTGTTATTTCTATATTATTCATTGTCAAAGATATAGGTGAAATAATGTTTTGGTCCATAAATCCATATAATGATGTAGTATCATGATGAATAATATTTTTAAATATACCTAATAAAAAACAAACATAAGTATTAAGTTTGAATAAATTAATTTTTTTGACATATATATGATAATCAAATTATGTTGCAGAGAGTTTCATCATGTTGATTCCTAACTCATATCTAATTAAAAATCTCCATGATATCTTTTATCAAAGTGTCATAGTCATTACTTGCCCACAAATGTCATCTTCTATTATAATTTCATAAAAATTAATCAATAAATTTGAATATGTTAATAATCTATTAAGAGTAGAATAAGTTGTATCTTATATCATAGAAACATGTATTTTTTTGTATAGTATGAAATTACCTTTAAATTATTCCTATAAAAATAGATAAATATATATAAATTAAAAGGTTAAAAAATTAACACCAATATGAAATAAATTTTATAATGCACACTTACCTCAATGGTAATTTGTCAAAAACTTATGGATGGCCAAAATAAAAAAATGCCAATACTTTTTCCAACTATAGTGAACTCATCTATAAGATTTTTTATTTTTTATTTATCTATAATATCATGTAAATTCACTTGAATATTCTCCATCTCTAACTATTTATGATTAATTGTATAGATAGTATAATATATAATCCCACATGGAACAATATAATGTTGGGGATCCTCAACATATAACTCACAATAAATGAGAGGATATGGAGGAGGAGGTTTAGGTGTATAATAAGTATGAGAAGGTGGAGAAGTGAGATCTATAGGTTGAGGTAGAGGAGTGATATCTATAGGAAGAGGTGGAGGAGTGGGATAAGCATCCTGAAACTATATTCTCATGTCTGAAAGCATCAATTGTACAGAAGAAAATATCTTGTAATTCATCATATCACCCATATCCTTAACTTTAGATTTTGAATTTTATACTTTTATTTTATAAAAAACCTCCATTGAAGACATTTTAGAACAACCAAACAATTTTCTTACAGATACACCTATCGAGTATCCATATACACGACCTGTGTGTTTAGGTGTTCCTAATACCGTAGCTAAAATATTATTTTGACCACCAGCTATAAATAATTCCTATGTGTGCTACTACTTAGGGGAATCCTATACAAACTAATTTTAAAGAACTTTACTTAATAAAAATATATAAATATTTTATTTTAGATAAATAACCTAAAAAATTAAATAACTTCTTATAATCCTCTCAATTATAACCATTGATTATTCCTTAAGATATTATCCTTTTTTTCTCATCCAGACCCTCATCCATTTTTCATGACTAGCTGGGGGGAAGGAGGGATATCCTTTATGGAGCCTAAATACTTATCTCTTAGTTTTTTAAAATTTTCATCTATCATTTGTTCTTCTAATAACATGTGCCCTCCCTGAGATAAAGTATGAGGCTATATGTTTTTTATTAGATATCCTAATGATATCACCTTGTTTTCTAAAAATTAAAAATAAATAAATATTTAATGTAAAAAACCTATAAATATATATCAATACACATACCAAAAATGATTCTTTTAATCTACTTGAAACAAACTACTACCATGTATCTTTATCAAGAAATAGATTTATATCACATGGATTTTGTTGTTTTTTATCCCCAAAAATGAATTATGATGTGAGGGTTGATTTAAAATACCTCCATCTCCTATAATTCAAACCTAAAAAATTCCTCCTAAATCTTATAGTATCAGTTATACCATATTTCATATAATAAAAAGGTAAAAACATATATTAGTGAAAAAATTCATGATAAGTAAAATAAGAACCAAATCTCTTACTAAAATTTTATCCCATACTTGATATGTAGTCACTTTGTCAATAATTCTCAAATAAGAAATAAAATGCTAACTTTTCCTTAATCTAGAGAAGTAATAAAAGTAATAATTTTTTTATAAAATGGGAATATCATTACTATCAAAATAAACTTTCATATTATATTCCCAACTAAGGGAAGCTGGTAATTTTGGTAAATTTGTGCAGCCACGTTCACCATACCTCAAAATTATTTCCCCCTATATAAGTATATGGATCCTTTTGTAGAAGTATGAAGAGGCACCCCAATAGTAGTTTTTATATATTTCCTCCCAGAAGTATGTGTATGTTCTTCCTCAGAAGTATGTATTGGATCATATTTTTATTCTCCTACTATCCTACAAATAATAGTAACAAGAAATTAGTATACAAATATAAAAATCCAACCATTATATATAAAATTAAATAAAAAAATAAAATTGATCAAATAAAAAGTAAAATAAAATAAACACGTTTTATTAACATTTTATAAAATAGTTAACTAAAATGATAACAACATTAATGAAATATTAAAAAACATAAAAAATTGTAAACAAATCCAAAAATTGTGTGTGAATAGTAAAAATTCTCCAACGTATTATACCATTTTTTACCCCAAAAATAATATTCTTCAAATATAATATTTTATGGATTTTATTTTTATTTTTATTTATCATATTAGATTAAAAATAATTTTTCCCATAAAATCATCAAATACACAAATAAAGTAAGATTAAAATAGTAAACTAAAAAAACTAAACTAATATAAAAAACTAATTTAACTTATTAGTTATAATATGTGTGTTAATAGAGAAAATTAAACTTATATATCTATCATTTTTTAAAATTTTAAAAAGTTAATTTGAAATAAATATATGGAACTAGTAATATTTATAAATTGCTAAAGGTTTTTTTCCCAAATTCCTTTCTTATGATCGTTCTGTATAGAATAAACCATATCTACAGCATGTTCATCAATATTATCTACTAATATTTCCAATGAAGTAGGTATCTCACATAAATCAACATCATTGCCAAATTTTTCATCACCAACATATTATTTTTTCCTTGTAAAATGATAAACCACTACAAATCATATTTTTAAAGAATATATAAATTTTTATTTTCATGTGTCTCCATAATAAAATGTTTAGTTTTGTATTCCAATATATTTATATTAACTAGTATCATTCTAAATTCATCATCTCTAACAATGTTTTAACTAATAAACCATTTTATTTTAAATAATAGAACTATGAATTTAATGTAATCAACATTCCATATTTCATCGATGAATCCATAATATTTTCTTGATATAGAGATTTTATTTTTTGTATCAAGAACTCAAAAAAATGCATTGCTTCTGTGAACACCAATACATTACTATTCATAGCTGCACTATTATTTCCCTGAACTTTATTATGAAATAGTTCTCCATTAATTTCATTCCCATATCATGTTATAAAATTTAATCTTAGGCCACCTTATAAACATCTAAATATTTTTAATGCATCTAATATACCAAGAACATTTTCTTGAAACCATGGGAAAAAGTATTGTCATTCTTATTCAAAATCAACATATCTTGATTTTTTTGAATAAAATTTTTTAATGCATTAATATGAAATGTTATATATATTTTACCACTATCTATGTTATTCAAGATGTATAAATGTACATTTATTATATGTTCACCTATCAAAAATATCAATTTGAAGCCATGGGTCCCCTTTCCCCTATTATTGAATTGTTTATGGAGAGATGTTGAAAAACTGATATACCCCACTAAAAAAAATTATATTGTACAAAACTATATAACCCCCTCTAAAATATATTACTAAAAAATAGAGGCTTAAGGTAAATATATATTCTTAACATACCCCTTAGATATCTTCATATAAATTTCAAAAGGATACATCAAACATAGATATACATTCTTTAAAAGATTTATTTATCACACCAAATAAACTAATAAACTCACTATGATATCAGAAAAATATGAAGCAAAATAAGTCTCCATTTGAATAGTATATAAATGGATTCATTGTCCAAATTTTTAAAAACATTAATATCAGTCACCTTGTTATAAATTTAATCGAAACAAATAACAAAGCTTCACAATATTCATTCTAACAAAAATGGGTAATATTCCATGTAATTTAACTGATAAGAGTTTTTTCATCCTCACATGACAATCATGAGATTTCATACCCATCAACTCAAAATATTTAGTAAAAAAACTTACAATTTAATAAAAACCTTTTGCCACTTTGATACCGTAAAGATCCTAAAAAATATAATTCCCCCCCTCTTGCATAATATATGAATAACTAGATGAAGGTGTTTTCATCTTCCATTAGAAGTCGGAGCTAACATCAAACATATTCCCATTAAGAGTAAATCCCTTCTTTCATTAAACCCAACTTTAGTATTTCAATTAAAATCTAAAAAAATTCTAATAAATCTATCATAGATATTATTCTAAACATGTATGATATAAATGTTATATTTTACCTTTTGATATCTCCAATATTTATGTTTATAAAATATGGACAATTTCTTCCAAATATTTCTATCATTACCTAATTTTTATTTATTTTTGAATATGACGTCAATATCTTTCACCCTATCAAAATATTGATTTGTGGAAATAGGTTTTGGATAAATATGAAATTCTTATGGGATGTCGAATTCCTTTTTAATCTTTTATAGGAGTGATGCATAGAAAAAAACCTCTAATGACCCACATATATTATTTTCTCCCATGTTGCAATTGATAAAATAAGACTTTTTGTTCACAAATTGGATAAGATTTATACCCCTTTGCACAATATACAAATAAATTTCTATATACTAGAAATTCATTTATAGTGAATATAACCATTTTATGTAGTTAAAAATAGTTCATTTTATTGGAATCATACACCATAATACATTCCTCCCATTAAATTTTAAAATAATAAATTAATAGTGAAAAAAAATTTATATCATTTTTTGGATGTTTTTCTCTAGATATCATTAAAGTCCACATGACATATTTTTTATTTATACCAAATTTATGAGATATGTTGTAAATTACTAATAAAATTGTCCATGAACTGTGTCTGTTATAAAGGCTTCAATATGGATGCATTCCATCAATGAACATTCAGACTGATATTTCTAACTTCATTTCCAAATAAAGGAAACTATTGATAAATTTTCATCCACTATGGATAATCAGATCGATGAAAAAAAATTCAAATATCTTGATCTTAAGATTTTTTTATAATTTGAATTTTCAAATAAGCATCTCTAAGTATGAACTATAGAAAGACACTAAATTTCCTTGGAAAGAGTCTCTGTAATTGCTAAATCGGCCTATGATTCTTCTTTTAACTTATACCATGTTTTCCAATATTAAAGAAACTATGATAGACATTTGTATTTTTTCTTATAATGAACCTAGTAATTTGGGAATGCATGTATTTTCTTGTACATTAAACCCATATGGTATAACATTTTATTTTATTTATAATGTGAATTTGGAAGATCTTTTTCTTAGGTAGTATGTCTTTTAATGACTTTTGAAACTATATAAAATTATTTCCACTACTTCCATTTTTCTACTTCAAGTTAATAAATATTAACACTATTAATAAAACAATAGATTTTTTACAACCTAGATACAATGGTTTTTCAACATCATAGTACAAACAGTTAATTTTCAGTTCTTTCTCAATTTCCTCTACATCAATAACCCAAATAATTTCTTTAATTTGATAATACATATCATCTTATAAATCATTATCATAAATAGATATTTTATTCTACCTAGATTCACTATTCTGAATCCAATGGTTTTAACTCATATTAAACCCATGATAAATTAAATGATCTTTGATCTCTTTTATTTTCAACTTCTTTATATTTAAAAATTTCAACTTTGGATATAAAAACATTTTGTTTTCTGGAACTTTTCCTTTATAAAATTCAAAAAAATCATTAACAACTTCCTTATATTCATGACTTGTTTTCATTTTAGTAATCCTACATTGACTCATTATTATCTATAATAAATATCAAAATATTAAAATAAGTAATTATATTTTCAAATTAAATTTTAAATTTACATTAATAAATAACAATAAAAATATGTTTAAATATCTCATAAAAAAGAAATAAAAAATATTTAATAAATAAAAATATAACATTAAACATATTTAATTATCATTATTTAATAAAAATAAAAAACTTTAATTAAAAAATAACCATTTATTACTTAAAAATACCTAATATTTTAGAATAATCAGAACTACAAATACAAATAGTATAGATAAATTAACATCAATAGAAAATTGGAACTACAAATAAAAATAAAAATACCTTGGATTCATAGGAAATAAAAATAATAAAAAAAACTATAAATTGATGTCGGAATCGGGATGATTGAGAAGGTGACACCAATGAGAAGAAGTCATGTAGTGGATGACTATGGCTGATGGTAGATGGTAGTGGTATATTCCAACTTAATTAAAAAGAGACATCAATGGAATATTGAAACTATAACTATAAATGAAAATACCATGGACTCATATAAAATAGAAAAAATAAACACCAACTATAAATTGAAATCAGAGCTAGGAAAATTTAGAAGGTGGAACCGATGAGAAGAATGGCCAAGTGGTGGATGATAATGGGTGATGGTGGAAAACACATGCTAGTGAATGCTATATCAAATATAAATCTATATCACTAAAAAATTGGAACCAAAAATAAAAATTAAAATTCCATGAATGCATGGAAAATGGAAATAGTTAAAAAAATGATAAATGGAAATATGAACTGAAAATTATTGAGAAGATGATATGAATGATAATAACATGAAAATGGTGGCTAACGACGGGTGACAATGTACAATGTATAGTGGTGGATTCCAAATGAAATATATTTAAGGACACAGATCAAAGAAATAGGATATTTGGGGAAAATAATTTAAGAGTGAATAGATTTGAGCTAATAGATAAACAATTTGAAGGCTTAGGGTTCACTGCATGAGTGAATACCAAAGTCAGTCACATGATAGAATGAAACAAAAATGTTTGTTAACAAACCAATAATAAAATTATAATGATTTTATACATTGGTTATTTGATAACTGATGCATACAAGATGATATTTCAAGTTGGTTATTGAATAAAAGACATTAATCACCCTAATTCTTTACACTAGTTATTCATTTATTACTTTCAAGAAATGATTTTTTAAGTTATTGAAGAATCGATTTGAAAAATTTAGGTGTTTAATTTTTCATGTCTGTTCATTGGTAAGCAATGTTAAATATCACCATTCTCACATCAGTTATTTAATAACCAATATTGAAAATTAATTTATTTTATTTTTTACATCAGTTCTTTAAAAACCAACATGGAAAAGAATTTTTCATGTCAGTTATTCAAGAACTGAAGGGGAAACATATCCATATTTTATTTATCGTGTTTATTATATATAATCGACATGAAACAAAAAGTTGGTAAAATTAAATTTTTACTAGTTTTTTGGGATCTCATGTTCCTTTTCTAAAGAATAAATATAGGTCAATGAGCTTGTGCATTGATTATAGTTAAATCAATGCCATTAAAATGAGGAACAAGCATCCCTTACCTCACACTAATGATTTATTTGATCAACATCAAAGAGATTAATATTTTTTAATTATTTATCTTAAATATAGGTTTCACAAACCACTCACAAATAATGAATATATTCAAAATATATCATCTCTTACAAAGTATTCAAATTATTAATTTACAATATTAATATTTTTTAAACTAATATATCATATGTTTTTATGAATATGATTAATAGAGTATTCAAGGATTATCTCCAAAACAAATCTAGCATTTATTGATGATATATTAATAAAATATTAAATATATTATAATAACAAGATTAATTTTAAAATAATTCTTAATAATATTATATAAAATGAGGTATATAGAAAATTTATCAAATTCAAATTCTAGGTTCATGAAGTTTCTTTTCTGGGTTGTATTGTCTCTAAGGATGGAATAATAGTTGATCCTCTAAAAAACGAAGTGATGGAATGGAGAATGACAATTAATATAAACAAGGTAAATATTTTCCTTGGATTTGTAGGATATTATTAATGACGTTCTTGAAATTTTATTTGATTAGCTAACCTGTTGACCAAATTAAAAAATTGGTTAAATTTATATGATTAAAATAATATATGGAATGTTTTGAATAATCAAATAGGATATTTTTAATTGTGCTGATATTCAATTTACCATTATTAAGGGATATATTATTGGTATATAGTAATTCTTTAAATAAATGACTTGGATGTTTCCTTATAAGGAATGATATAGTTTTAGTATACGCAACAAGGTCATTAATGATTCATGAAAAAAATTATCCAAACTATGATCTTGTGTTTCCAATCATAATATTTACATTGATGATATGGATGAATTATCTTTATAGTGATAAATGTGAAATATTTAGGAAAAAAAAAATATAATTACATATTCTCACTAAAATATCTTAACATGGGTCAAAAGCGATGGATAAAACTATCCAAGGTTATGATTTATCAATACATTAGTTCCATAGGAATAAAAATAATGTGGCTAATGAATTTAGTAATAAAGATCCTAGATATTTTTATAAAATAAGTTTTTTCATAGATCATTTATTTATGGATTAAGTAAATTTGGATTTTGGAATCATTAAGGGAAAACATCACATATATTCTAAATGATTTCCAAACCATCCTTATTAGATAATATAAAAATTTATCATCTTGATATTAAGAATATTAAAAAGAAAATAATAGTTTTAAATTATAAGAATCTGGTAGACTTCATCTATGAAGATATAATTGTGAAATTTTGGAAGATGTTATGTGTTCCATCCATTCATGTGGTAAAATATGAATTATTAGATGAATATCATAGATATTTTTTTTTACACCATGGTAGAACCAAAATTTATCAATATTTAAAGGAACACTTTTGGATAGAAAATATGAAATATGAAATTGTATATTATGTATCAATATACTTGGTTTTTCAATAAGTGAAGTAAAAGAGGAAACATCCTAATTGATTCAGGAAAACTTTGCCTATTTCTTTATAGAAATGGGGTAATATTACTATGGGAATTATCACTAGATTGTCAAATACTCTTAGAAATAATGATTCCATATGGGTTATTGTTCATCACCTTACCAAGTTCAGACATTTCATCACTATAAGGGAAGATCTACCTCTTTAGCTTCTTATGTGGGTATATATTAAGGAATTCCTGATACTTCATGGCATACCTCTTTTGATTGCATCTAATTGTGATCAGTGATTTAAATGGAAATTTTTTAAGATTATTCATAAGTATCTTGACATCGAGATAAATTTAAGAATTGCCTTCCATCATCAAATTGATGGTAAATTTGAAAATACTATTTATAAATTAGAAAACATATTGAGGTCATTCTCATTTGACATTAAGGTTCACGAGATCCATATTTACGTATACTGTAATTTTCATATAATAATAACTTCCATTTAAGCATTAAAAAGGCTCCATATGAGGCATTGTATAGAAAGGGGAGTTATACTCCAACTTATTTGGATGAATTTTATGAAAGGAAACTTTTAGGCCCAGAACATGTTGAGTAGACAGTGATGAAAGTAAATACTATTCAGAATCTTATAAAGGCTGCACAAAGTAAAAAAAATTATGCTGATAACTGAATGAATGATTAAGAATTTAAAGTGGGAGATCAATTTTAATGTTTTATTTTTTGTAAAGGTGTTATAATGTGTTTCAAGAAAGTGAAACTAAGTCTGATGTATATTAGTTAGTTTGAAATTATGGTAATAATATGATTTGTTCCTTACAATTTAGCCATTGCACCTAGCCTCTTTAAAGTCCATAAATAATTCCATATCTCATTATTGGGGAAGTACATAAAAGTCACAATTAATTTTCTCATCTCTAAGTAAATATAATTAGAAATTTATTTATCTTACTATGAAGAGCCTATACAGATTCTTGACATATGAGGAAAAGTGTTATGAAATTAGAAGACTCAACTGGTAAAGGTACTTTGGAGAAATCATAAGATAGAAGAGGTGATGTGTGGACCTAAATAAGTTATAATTAATTACTTAACACATATATTCATGAGTTTATTTTATGTAAATCTAAACACTTAATTCTTTTAAAGAGGAAAAAATGGAACACTTGATCTTCAATTACAAAAATCCTTTCTTTCTACAAAAACAATAGCACAATGCACATAAATTTATTCAATAATTTGATTTAAACAAAAATTATTGAGTTTTTAAAATTTAATTTCATGAAATTAAATTAAATTTTTTATTTTAAAAATCCAAATTAACTTAGGGTTATTTTCTGATAATTTTCATAAATAGTTTATTTTTTCGTGAGTGGGGATAAATATTATTTTTACAAAACATGTCAATTTTATGACATTATAATGATTTAAGAATAAAATAAAATATTTTAAAAAAATTTTATAGACTAAATATATATTTTTCAGAATTAATATAATGTATATAAAAATATAATGATGAACTTAGAAATATATTCTTAACATTTTAGAAATTAAAGTAATGTTTTTTTCAAATAAAAATTGTTTTTAGTTCATAACTTTTTAAAAAATATTTACAGGGTTAATTTTAGTTTTTGTTTGGTTTGAAATTAAAATAATTATCCATTTATTCCAAAAAATCCAATTTATTACATTGAAATCAAAATTATACTTTATTTAGCTATAAAAATATTTTTATACTTAAAAAAAACATTTTTCTAAAAACAGTTTTAGTTGCGTTTTCCACACATATATTATAATTAATATATACCACCTATTAAAATTTAATATTATATAATATATTAAACATTTTTAATCATCATAATAAATATTTTTTCATGATTTCAACTTCATTTTTTTCATAATTAATATTAAAATCAGTAAAAATTTGTTTACATGATAAGGGATAAAACAAGTTTATTGAGGTTTAAACTAATAGATATGGGTAAAAATGAAAATAAAACTATTAAAAATATTATTTTTTGGGGATTTAGACCATATAATATATTATATTTTAATTATATTCAATTTTATTTTACTTACTTAATAAAATTACTTTTAATTATTTTAAAATTTTAAGTAATTTCATGTGTGTACCTCCCATCACTTATAAAGGGGAATCTATTATCCTCCCTTATTCACAAAATTTTAGCACTATAGATCATCCAATATATACCCAAAACATTCATATATTCATTCCTTTTATAATTTATCTTCTTTTATTCACATAATACCATGTTAATAAGGCATAAAGTGTAATCCAAATGAGGTCTCTCAAAGAAGAGGTAATTTTTTTTACTAAATCTGTCAATGTTTATTTCTTATTATTCATCATATAAATATATTTTATCTATAAAATAAATGAATAAAATATAATAAATATACATCTATTTTATTATGATAAATTAATAACCATTTTCCACTTATTTTCCTTCTTATAGGAAATGAAAACATCACTCGTGCATATATTTGACCTACCGTCACCACGTGGTAGTATAATTCGTTTTCCATAACCACTTTACATTGATGGTTATAAATTTAAAAATATTGAATATATATGATATTTATGAAATATTTGTTATTTTTTAAATATAATATATTATTTACCAAATTACCCTTCCTCTAGTTAAAAAATGATTATGCCGCTCATGCGTACGTGTGAATCACCTCCTCCACAAAGCAATGTGATTAATTTTCCATGTACTCAATTAATTAATGATTATAAATATGTATATACTGAATATATATAATATATATAATTATTAACACTTTGGAGATAATGGAATCATGAGAAAGTTCTAAGGAATGAAACTACCTGACCAAAACTTACATGAAAAACGAAATAGTTAACACTCTAAAATGACGGTTTTAATAAATAATTATTAAGAAAAGGGTGTTGAAATATTATAAGTGGATAATATTTTATATTATAAGTATATATATATTTATATTTTATAAGTATATTAAATATTAATTTATTATATAGGAGGTTAAAATCAATTACGAGGTAAGTTGATATTGAGGTAAATGTTTATTACACAATCTGATCCTTATTTGGGATTGTTTAAGTTTAAATTTTTATTTTGAGAATTATTTTATTTTTACATCCTAAAATAGATATATTTTATTTAAATATAGTAATTTCTATAAATTACTAGTTTTATTTCAATTTCCCTCTCTCTATGTACTCAAAATTCTTAATGATTTGTTTTTAAAAATCAACTTTTTTTTATTTTCTTTGGAATATTTTTATTCTACGACTATATTTTCTTTAATATGATTATAATAATTTTTTAATATTATATAAGTATTTATGAATGTAATTTTCACAAAATTTTTACTTAAAAAAATAATAGTATTCTTCTTTTTATTTTCCAAATAAAATATTTTTACCAAATATGTGAACATAATCATTATTTTAACATTTATTGCACAAACCTATTTTCCCACCATCATGACTATTATTTAGAATGATGTTTACTTTAAAAGTTTCCATGGTTATTTTGAAATAAAACATTTTTCATAATATTTAATAAATATTTAGTTTTTAAATAATTTATTTCAAAATTAAAGAAGATATTTTCCATAAGAAATGATCGAGTGATCTTTTAAAAATATTTTTATCTATGTAAAAATCCTTTAATGAATCTTATGATTTACTGGATATATAATATAATGATATTACACACCATATTACTCTAAATGGATTATGATCATGTTATTCAATTCATTTACGTGGGAAATATTAATATTTCCTATGCTATTTTTTCAATATGAATATTTGTGTTGATTATGTATTAAATTTTTATTCAATTTATTCATATATTTAATGAATTAGACATAGTAAGTGATGGGTGAGGCCAATTATATCCCCTGGATACATTTTTAGGTCTCACAAGACATACTTATTTAGTTATTTAGAATATACCTTACTGATTTATCTATTTTTTCATGGCACGAGACCTTAGTGGTAAGATTATGAAGTATAAAATTATGAATTCTATCATTATGAAACGTTTTTTATTATACATGTGATTATTTATGTTGTTATTTCATCGATGTATTTAAACCCCTTTTTATGCTATTAGTTATATGGAATATTTTATTAATTTTTATATTTTCCATATTATTCATGTCTTATTTATCCTGTGATAGTTTCTATTGAACATTTTCCCGTACTAGGCATCTAAGCTCACCCTTTATTAAGTTTTTATTTACCCATGTTTGCAAGAAGGGATTTATGAGTGATTTTATGGATATGATATGAGAAATGATAATTTTATCACTATAATATTTATATGCATTCCATGGTTTTAAATGTAATGTGAGAATCAATTATGTATCTAGTCTCCCAAGAATACTAAACTATTTGATCCTTTAGGATGTGATCCAGTGTATATTGTGCTCATTTAGAAAAAGTACTATCATCTTTGTTTTACTATAGTCATGGTGATACATTGAAGTTAGATTATGAGTTGTTTCAATTTAGTTGGTATCATGTTCAATTGATAACATACAACTTTTTTTTTCTAAATCAAATCCTCATAATTTATACATTGAGAATGGCTCATGAAGACATAGAGTAAGATGATTTATGGAAAACTACTTAATAATGGATTAATACCCTTTTCTTAAGTACTTTTCATTTATTTTCAATAAGGGGGATATAAAGTTAAATGTAATTTTGATAACAAAATGGGTAGTAGTAATGAAGAAATCAAATATTGAAAATAATTTTCACAGTATTCCTAGAAAATGAAAAGGGTGTGATTATTGAGCCAACTTTGTGTAAGTTTTTAAGAACTAGGATCTTATTTTTAGGTATGTATTTCTTTTCCGGTGTTTTTGGGGAAAAAGAGGAGTTTCTGGAATTTTTTGAAGTACACGCTGTGTACTTGGTTACCGCAGGTAGCCGTGTGTTGGCCGTGTAACAACAGTACACACGGCCGTGTGTGGTGACCTGGAGACCACCTAATGTGGGGTCCATTAAAGGTAAGTACATGCCATGTACTTCCAAAGTACATGCCATGTACTTTATTTTTTTCATTAAATGCACCAGGGTCGCGTCTGACAGATAGAACCATATCTTTCAAGGTCTAGTTCGTTCGAGAGCACCCGTACAACTACGATATTTCCCGATCCCCCGATCGAGCACCCATCCTTCGAATTGACCACCGTCTATTGCATTGGGATCACCTTGATAATCTATTCTTTCTTCTAGAGCTTCGTTTCCTGATTCCTCTTATTTCTCAAGTTATCCTTGGTTGAATGTTTTGAGCATTATTATAGATCTACGATGTTTTTGGGTGATTCAAGGCTTGAGGTTCACGTATAATGATATCTCAATGCCGAGGTAGGTGGTTTGTACCTTTTCGTGTAAAGTCCTTGAGTTATATGTGCAAAAGTTCCCAATACCCATGAATGGGGTATTGCATGTTTATGATTTTAGACCTGATAATTGCCTTCTATGCTTTTATGCTTGAATATAGGTTAATTTATTTTGAATAGGGTTAATTGCTATGCTTTGGAAGTGTTTGACCATGCATGATTGCTTGTTTTGACCATTACATCTAGTTTTCCTGTTAGGCTGTTGTTTAATTTCCTTGCCTAATATTATAGGATGGAGTGATTGTTCTGACATAATGATATGCTATAGATTGTTTAAACAAGTTGTTATTGAGGTTTACTTTGGCTGATACGCTTCGCTGTACTTGATTGACTTACACAGGGCCGTGAGAACCTGGTGTAATAGACCATAGGGAGAATGGACGTAAGGGATTCTCCAGAGTGTCTTTTTCTACTTACGATGCGAGACCATAGAGGGAATTTATGTAAGTGCTTCCTCAGAGTGTCTGTAGTTCCTCAACGTGGGCCACAGAGTGAATGTGACATAAGTGCTTCCCTAGAGTGCCTCTAGTTATCGATACGAGACTATATAAGGAATTGACGGTGAGTACTTCCTGAGAGAGTCTATGATTAAGATGAACCAGAGGGGTCAGACTGCGAGTACTACCCAGAGGGTTGCTTATGATACTTGTGTTGTTTGGTTAAACCGGAGGGGTTAGGTTGAGAGTACTTCCTAGAGGGTTACCAACTTTTATTAGCTTCTTACTTGATATATGGAATTTAATGCTTTGAACTATGGATTGTTTACTTCTAAGTACTTCCTTGTTAATACTTTCTTTTACTTATTACCTTCCATATATTCACTGACTGTTAGGAACAAATCTTATGGAGGTTGCCTACATGGATTTAGTCTCACACTCTATTTGGGTCATTATTTTGGGCCCAAACAGATTATATTATTGTAGGTTTAGATAAGGGAAAGTTCCCTTATACTTTAGGTACTTGATTGATTTGGAGATAGAGATCATGAGACCAAGATGAGTCTTGCGATGCTGAGGAGTTTATCTATTTTCTTTTGTACTTTGGTTTAGTACTGTTTTTATTTCAGCATTTTGATTTGTTTGGATGCTTTCCTAGACATATGTATCATGCATAATTCATATATATATGTGGGCTCCAGTTGTTTATTTCTTCATTATTCCGTTGTTTCTTTTTGTATGGTAATATTATTGCTTCTGCTATTGCTTTGGGTTTTACTTCCAATATGTTACTCTGCAAATGAGGGAATAGTTTCCCCACTATCACATCCAAGGCCCTCGCTGCTAGTCAGCAGCCTCTGGTGTTCAGGGAAATGTAATTAAGGCCATGTGACCAACCAGGTATGGGGCACCTTTGGGTGGCTTGCGGAACTGGGATGTTACAAAGTGGTATCAAAGGGTTTATTTTCTTCTTGATTTACTATTTAGAGCCTTTAGTCAGGGATAAGAAAGAATAGGTACTTGGTAACAAACTGTGCTCAGGAGTATCTAACCCGTGTATAGGAAAAAACCAATTTACCTCGTATATTGCATTTTTTTTTGGTTTTTCAATTTTACTGTTGATTTTATTTTCACCGTTGGGTGACTCACATATATTTTTCTATTATCGTTGCTATTATTGAGGTCCTATTTCTGTTGTAACCCGATGAGATGAGGGTATTCCATCTCATTCATCATATTGTCACTTGATAGAAATCACATGTCATGCATTCTTGCCATGCCATTTAGGGTGCATTAGCAATTTCATGTTATTGTGATATATTTCATGATAGATATTCATGTTGTTGTGATAGATGTCATGATAGAATACATGCTATTTGATAGGGTATTGTTTTGTGTAATGTTTTGCTTGAATGAACACCAAACTTTGGTTCTTGAGGTGTTATAGGCCCTCATGGACAGGAATTTGGTAGATCATTACACGGTTATCCTTGCTTATAACTTGTATAAGATTCTAATCTTTGATTCGCGGGGAGTATGTGCCCTCATGAATCGGAATTTTTCACTTCAATGTTTGTTTCAATGTTTTTTGGGCTCTGGAGTAGTTTCTGAGGCTTACTTTCTGGAAAAACCTAGAATACACGTCGTGTATTTATGAATACACTCCTTGTGTTCTTCTATTCAAGAAGAAACTATTCTCCTTAAGTACATGCCGTGTACTATATGTACATGCCGTGTAGTCTCAAACCATGTCCCTGGCTGTGGGGGTAGAGACACGAGGTTGAGAAAATCTTGGGGAAGCACGCCGTGTACCGGATGTACACACCGTGTGTTTAGACCTTACATTCACCTGTGGGACTAACGACACGAAGGGAAAAAACACAGGTTATACATGTCATGTCAGTCTTGAACACGCCATGTAGTTTGACCCTTGGATCCAGCTGTGTAACCAATAACACAGGTCAGTGAGATCCTCCAAGTACACGCTGTGTCTGGAACTAACACACCATGTAGTCTCGTTCTAAAAAGAACCTTGTGGTTTATCCATGTAAGGGAAATCGGGAAGGGGAAGAGGATTCAAGTATACGCCATGTTGTGGATATACATGCCGTGTATTCTAGTTTTGTTAAACTTAAAAGATTTAATTTTCATGTTCCCTTCTTGCACTTCTAGCTTTTAGTCCCTGATTATATTGATCTAAGGTGTGTGCTTGACCTTGGAGAGTCCTGCCACCAAGACTTCCTCCGGTTGTATGCTAGTTACAAGGCAACTATTAGACACCGGACATGGGTGATCGAGGACTTCAAGCAGAACCTCCAGTTCTGCCGGTCTTGGCACCAAACTTTATTCTGGATTGAGGTATTGAAGAAAAATTCCAAGAGGGATTCATGAGGTTCATGCAAACCTTTCGAGGTGTATCGCATCCTGCCCCATCTATGGCATAATTGACGTGGGTTTTCCAACTGCAACATCCTCCCACCTTCACAGGAGAAGGAAGACCTCAAGCTAAAGAGTCATGGTTAAAATCCATGATTTCTATCTTCGAGTATCTGGAGACACCTCCAGATATGAGGTTTAAGATTCTTATATATATAATTTAGAATTCCACCAAGAGATGGTGGGATGTGATCTCACAGGCAGGAATCTAGTAGGTTATGGGTTAAAACAAGTTCCAGCATGCCTTTTATGACTACTTCTACCAGAAGACTTTGAGGGTTGATCAAGCCTGAGAGTTCATAAGTTTGGATCAGGGTATTCTTTCAGTTATGGAGTATTCCACTCTCTTCACAGAGCTATAGTGATTCACGCATATTCCAAGAGGTGATGAGATATTCCTGGAAATGAAGTTTGAGGATGGTCTGAGGCTTGGCATCTAATCTCAGGTGAATATCTTCAGGTTGACATCAATCACTTATATAGACACCAGGTGTTGATCATGGATTGAAATCTATGGGATCTGGAATATTGATCCAGGGAAGTTTGACATATAGAGTTAGTATTCCTCCTACTGACAATAGGAAACACCGCATGGGGTCTTCACACGGTGATCCAAGGAGGCAAGAAACTTCTTTTGGTAGCCAGGTGGTGTGCTACCAGTGCGGGAAGAGAGGGAATACGAGGCCACATTTCCCGAGAGACCCAGTGGAGTGCCAATATTGTGGAAAGATGGTTCATCTTCAACGTTTATATTAGATCTTATCACCATTAGCTGGTGACAGAGATTTTTCTATGACTCCTCGTTCAGGAGCAGCACCACCAGTTGCTTATCTATCAGGGAATTGGAGTTACTTAGACTGTTCAGGCTGAGGTGGAGGTCATGGTCGTGGTATCAAGTCACTAGGCTTTTAGTTACAACATGGTGGATCAACTCAGAGTGGTTAGGCAGGGTCATAGGGCTGAAGTATAGGTCAGACTTTTGTAGTGGAGCAGACCCAGCAGGAGCAGGATCCTGAACCCTCTACAGTTCGAGGTACCATCCTAGTTGCTTTAGTTTTAGCTTCTGCTCTTTTCGATACAGGGGCTTCCCAGAGCTTTATATTTGTTGCTATTATAGAGATTCTTGGGCTCTGTATATTTTCTTCTGCTGATGTCTTGAATTGGGACACTCTGTTGAGGACAAGAACGACTAGCGTTTGTCAGTGCAAGGAGTTCCCTCTAGTGGTTGGTGGGTGTCACTTCTTTTGGGACCTCTATGTCCTATAGATGACAAGCTATGACGTAATTATCAAAATAGACTGGTTAGTTCCCTTAAAGGATGTTTTCGATTTCTATCATCATAGGGTTAGTTTTAAATCACTATAGGATGGATCGCTTCTTCATAAGGGAGAATGGGATGTCTAGGCGAGTAGAGAAGGATTCAAACATCATGGGTTGGGAGGAGTTACATCCTAGTTTTCTAGTATTTATCTGTATGACCAGGGGACTTCATAGATGGACTTTCCTCCAGTGGTGGATCATTTCAGAGATGTCTTTCCAGATTACTTTTCAGGTTTACCTCCAGAGTGAGGTTTACTTTTATATAGATCTTATGCCAGGAGTGGCACCGGTATCCATTCCTCCTTATAGGATGGATACACTAGAGTTATAGGAGCTCAAGAAGCAGATAGAGAGGTTTTAGGCAAAGGGTTTCATCTGACCTAGTACTTCCCTTTAGGTTTCTCCTATCCTATTTGTGACGAAGGCAGACGGTACCCTCAGACTGTGTGTGGATTATCAGAAGTTGAACTAGTTTACGGTCAAGAACCAATATCCATTACCGAGGATTGATGATCTATTTTATCTGCTTCGAGGATCCCAGGTGTTCTTGAAGATTGACTTGAGGTCTGGTTACCATCAGTTGTGCGTTACACCATCTGATATACCTCTTACATCCTTCCAGAGCAGGTATGGTCTGTATGAGTATGTGGTTATGCTGTTCGGTCTCATGAACGTGCCTAAAGGTTTCATGGAACTGATAAACCAAGTGTTCCATCCATACTTGGATTCCTTCGTGGTGTTATTTGTGGATGACATCTTGGTGTACTCTCACACTCAACATGACCATGACACACATCTTGAGATTGTTTTGAGTACACTAAGAGAGAATTAGTTATATGCTAAGCTCTCAAAATTCCACTTTTGGATGGACCAGATTCACTTCTTGGGTCATGTTATATCATAGACAGAAGTATCAGTAGACCCAAAGAAAGTGAGAGAAGTAGTTTCCTAGGAGTAGCTGAAGAACGTCTTTGAGGTACAAAGTTTTCTAGGGTTGGATGGATACTACACGCATTTCATATAGGACTTCTCACACTTATCAGCACCACTGACAGGCCTAACTAAGAAGGGTGATAAGTTCTTGTGGTCATATTCTTGTGCGTCAGCCTTTTAGAAGCTGAAAGGAATAATGACTTCAGCATCAATACTAGTATTTTTAGAGCCGGGAAAGATCTATACTGTTTACTGTGATGCTCCAGGTATCGGGCTAGGAGCTGTGCTTATATATGGACAAGGAGTCGTTGCGTACAAGTCTCAGTAGTTGAGGACACATGAGAAGAATTACCTGATGCACGATCTCGAGTTGGATGCAGTTGTTCATGATTTATGTTGTTAGAGACATTATCTGCTGGGAGAGCATTTTTTGGTTTTCACCGACCACAAAATTATCATGTATATCTTTACTCAGCGTTACTTGAATTTGTGATAGAGAAGGTGGGTTGAATACCTTCAGTATTTTGACTTCGAGCTTACCTACACACCTGGGAAGGGCAACACAGTAGCTGATGCGTTGAGCAGGAGGACTTAGATATAGGTAGTTCAGGAGGCCATTAGTGAGCGGTATCTTATAGCTCTATTCTATGAGATGCATTTGGAGGTGAACGATAGATAGGGGAAAATGTTTCTCTCTTATGTAGCTGTTACCTCTACTCTTTTTGACCGAGTACGAATGAGGAAACTATCAGATTCTAAAGGACTCATCCTATAGGAAAGGGTGTCAGGAGAGGATCCTAAACCTGGATGGACCATAAGTAAGGATGAAATCTTGTGTTTTCATGGGAACTTATGGGTGTCAATAGACGTACGTGAGGAGCTGATGCGTGGATTTTACTTCTCAATTTGGAAAGCTCATCCTGGTGTCAACAAGATGTATTGTGATCTACACCGTCAGTAATGGTGGCTAGGTATGAAGAGAGATGTTTCTGGTTTCTTCATGAGGTGTTCCACTTGTCAGTAGGTGAAGGTGGAGCATCAGCGATCATCATGGATTTTGCAACAGTTACCCATTCCCGAGTGGAAGTGGAATGATGTCACGATGGATTTCATGACAGGGTTGTTGAGGTCACCTCGAGGGAATGATGCTGTATGGGTTGTCATTGATAGACTCACGAAGGTTTCTCACTTTTTGATGATCAAGGAGAAATTCAATGTTGATGAGATAGAACGGTTGTACATCTGTAAGATTTTATGTCTACATGGGGTTCCACAATCCATTATTTCAGATAGGGACACATGTTTTACTTATCAGGTCTAGCAGGGGCTACATAAGGATTTGGGTACACATGTAGTTTTGAGTACAACTTACCACCCACAGACATATGGACAGTCTGAGCGTACGATTCAGGTGCCTAAGGACATGCTACGTGCAAGCATCCTAGATTTTGGAGGTACTTTGGAGAAGCACATACCTCTTGTGGAGTTTTCCTACAATAATTGTTTTCAATAAACTATTCAGATGGCACCTTATGAGGCTTTGTATGGTAGGCCATACCGATCACCCTTATGTTGGCTGGAGGTAGGAGAGGCAACTATGCTGGGACCTCATCTTTTTTAGGATACCATAGAGAAGATAGAGTTGATTTGGAAGAGTATGGATACTACAC
This sequence comes from Viscum album, assembly GCA_963277665.1. NCBI lineage: Eukaryota > Viridiplantae > Streptophyta > Magnoliopsida > Santalales > Viscaceae > Viscum > Viscum album. The sequence continues at coordinate 2,074,372,957 of OY728143.1, read as the reverse complement.
ATTCTCGATATAAGTCTTATGGTGATTAGCAGAGATGACCTCTGGAGTTCGAGGTCGTGGATCAGGTTTTCCTACATGTCACACTGAGGTTGGGACACAAAAGGATTAGGAGACAGGGTCATTTCTCCGAGGTACATCAGTCCATTTTAGGTGTTCGAGAGAGTTAGGATGGTTGCCTATCGGTTGCAGTTACCTCAGAGGTACCGGGATATTCATGATGTCTTCCACCTTTCTCAACTTAGAAGTTACTTCTCAAACCCGTCTCATGTCTTTTAACCTGAGTAGGTTGAGTTAGAGGTGAATTCCTCGTTCGAGGAGCATCCTATCTGGATTATTGACCGAAGTATGAAGGTTCTCCGTGGCCGGTCTATTCCTCTGGTACGAGTGCTATGGAAACAAGGGAGAGTATAGGACGAGACTTGGGAGAGGGAAGCCGACGTATGATCAGAGTGGCCGGAGTTGTTCAGGGTTTCTTTTTCTACGCTGCCTTGATAGGAAAATTCGGGTATGAATTTCTTTAAGGGGGAAGTTTGTAAGAACATGGATCTTCTTTTCAGGTAAGTCTTTCCTTTCTAGTGTTTTTAGAGAAAAATAGGAGTTTTTGGAATTTTTTTAAGTACACATCGTGTAATTTATATGTACACGCCGTGTACTCAGTTACCGCGGGTAGCCGTGTGCTGGCTGTGTAACGGCCGTACACATGGTCATGTGTGGTGACCTGGAGACCGCCTAATAGGGGGGCCGGTAAAGTCAAGTACATGCTGTGTACTTCCAAAGTACATGCTGTGTACTTCCACAGTACACACCATGCACTTTTTTTTTCATTAAACGCATTGGGTTCACGTCTGATGGACAGAACCATCTTCTTCTTGGTCTAGTTTTTCCGAGAGCACCCATACGACTGCAATCTTTCCCCGAGCCCCCGATCGAGAACCGATCCTACGAATCGATTGTTGTCGATTGCATTGGGATCGCCTCGGTAATATCTTCCTTCTTCTAGAGCTTTGTTTCCCGATTCTTCCTCTTTTTAAAGTTATCATAGGTTGAACATTTTGAGCATTTTTTTGTAGATCTATGGCATTCTTGGGCGATTCAAGGCTTGATATTCATGTATAACGATCTCCCAACACCGAGGTAGGTGGTTTGTGCCTTTCCGTAGAAATTCTTTGAGTTATACGTGAAAAAGTGCCCAATACTCATGAACAGGGAATTGCGTGTTTATGATTTTAGCCCTGAAAATTTCCTGTTATGACTGTATTCTTGAATAGAGGTTAATTTATTGTGAATAGGGTAAATTTCTATTCTTTGGAAGTGTTTTCCCATGCATGATTGGTTATTTTGACCATTGGGTCTAGTTTTCCTATTAGGTTGTTGTTTACTTTCCATTCCTAGTATTATAGGATGGAGTGATTGTTCTGACATGCTAATATGTTGTAAATTGTTTAGCCAAGTAGTTCTTGAGGTTTACTTTGGCCGATATTATTTTATGTACTAACTTTACTTACATAGGGCCATGATAACTTGGTGTAATATACCATAGGGAGAATGGACGTAAGGGATTCTTGAGAGTGTCTTTTTCTACTTACAATGTGAGACCATAGGGGGAATTGACGCTAGTGCTTCCTCAGAGTGACTGTAGTTCCTCAACATGGGCCACATAGGGAATGTGACGTAAGTGCTTCCCTAGAGTGCCTTTAGTTACTAATATGATACTATAAGTGGAATTTACAGTGAGTGCTTCCTCAGAGAGTCTATGCTTAAGCTGAACCAGAGGGGTTAGATTGTGAGTACTACCCATAGGGTTGCTTGTAATACTCATGTTGTTTGGTTGAACCAGAGGGGTTAGACTGAGAGTACTTCCTATAGGGTTACCTACTTTGATTAGTTTCTTACATTATATATGGAATTGAATGCTTTGAACTATGTATTGTTTACTGCTGAGTACTTCCTTGTTACTACTTTCTTTTTCTTATTACCTTCCATATATTCACTGACTATTAGGCATAGATCTTTTGGTGGTTTCCTACTAGGATTAAGTCTCACAACCTATTTGGGTCATGATTTTGGTCCCAAACAGATTATATTATTGTAGGTATAGATAAGGGCAAGCTCCCTTCTACTTTAGGTACTTGATTGCTTTGTAGTTGGAGAACATGGGACCAAGATGAGGCTTGCAATAATGAGGAGTTTATATATTTTATTTTGTACTTAGGTTTAGTACTGTTTTTATTTTAGCATTGTGATTTGTTTGGATGCTTTTATAGATATATGTATCATGTATCATTCATATATATATGTGGGCTCCAGTTGTTTATTTCTTCAGTCTTTTGCTGTTTCTTTTTTATATGGTAATATTACTGCTTCCGTTATTTCTTTGTGTTTTACTTCTACTGTGTTAATCTTCCAATGAGGGCATAGTTTCCCCACTCTCACACCCAAGGACCTTTCTACTAGTCAGTAGCTTCTGGAATTAAGGGAAATGCGCTTGATACCATGTGACCAACCGGGTACTGGGCGCCTCTGGGTGGCTTCCAGAACTGGGATGTTACAAATTTGTATTTGTTTCCAATGAATGATTGTTAATGCATGTCAATATGTTGATGAAGAAGATTTACCTTGGATGTTAAAGGAAGATGATAGTGATAAATGTTTTATTATTCATGATCTAATCTTATAGAATAAGAGTCCCCAAGTGATTAAAAACACATCTTGGAATAATGATGGTGTTATTTCCTTTTATGATCAATAGAAATATTTATTATTGAAGTTAAAATATCATTTAATGATTTGAGGAGTCCCATCAAAGTGATGGATGAAAAAAGAGGAATATGGAAATCTTTATTTTCACGAAATAAAAAAAGGGGAAGGATAATTTGAAATTTACTTGTTGATAATTTAACTAACTCTAAAAAAAGAGTTAGTGAAAAATATATCAACCATCTACTAAAAATGTATTGGTTCAACTATATATATGGGAGGCCAGATCAACCAATCATGAGATAAATCATCATAGCAAGCCCAAGGTAGTAGTTGGAAGAGCTTACATAGGCTAGAACATATAATGGGATCACACGTACTGGGTGTGTACAGTAGTGGTGAAGTGACACTGTGTGGAGAAACATGGAGGTAGAGATAAAGGAAGAATATAGTGGACTTGAATACTCGCATCTGGTTAGCTGATGTAGGGTCTTTAACTATTATGGTTTCTAAGGTCATGATATCTTCTAATGTGAGATAAGTTATATGCAAGTAATGTTACATCATTTAAAATCTTACGTATATAATGTTTACTATTTAATATGATAAATTAGCATCATCTGATTGAATTCATGAAATCATCTTCAAAATTCTTACAACCGAGGGTTTTATGAATGAAACTATGAACCATGTTAAGGGTCTAGTGATCAAAGAAGATTCCAAAAGACATTAAATTTTCCTAATGTGATATCATGATAAGGTTGAGAACCTTTAAATGAGGATAAATTAGTGTTACATGATGAAAAATAAAGTACAGAACACATACTTAGATATTTGACCATGTGATGAAGAACCGTCCATGACAAGTAGAAATGTGCATGGATATTTCATATGTCGTCAATCCTTCATGATTTTGAGGAACCTTCTTGCATATCTTCAATGAGTGTGGATACTACCTAAGGAATGGAGGGTACAAATCATTCATACATATGATTTTCCATGTGATCATTTTTCAACCATTGATATTCTATGATGGATGAGATTCCATGAGTAAAGTTATGTTTTATGAATTGAGAACAAACCTTCCATGGGAAGAAGGATTTAGACCACGAGAATTTAAATTTAACATGTGATCAATTTTTTTCTCTTGAAGTCAAGGATGTGATATCTATGAAAAAATAGTGTCTAAATAAGAGTGCATGTATTTTATAATCTTAGATAGGTATGTATTTCCCTGTATTAAATCACACAATACTTATACAAGGGTTTCAAGAATTAAATTTGATGATACTATTACTTATTATTCAAGAATTAATATCTACATATTATACACACTATGAATAAAGGATATAATTCTCTTGATTAATATTCAAGTAGATAATATATAAGTGTTAAATATGATATCAAATGATTATAGAAGAGTTTGAGATACATGCATGAAAATTCATGTGAATTCATGAGTACTAGGGGATAAAATGAAATTCATTTTCAAAATATATATTACATGAGAGAGTACGATAATGGGAATATTAATTCAAGAAGGCTGAAAAAATCATGTAGTTTCATGTGTATGAATGTGATTCAAATATTAAATGGAAATATGTGGCATCCAGTTGCATTGATCTTGTGTTTCTTCATGAAATAACTGAGCTTTTAACTTGAGAAAAATATGATGCATAAAACTACCATGAATGAATGTATTTAATAAAAATGGGAACAAAATGATATTTAAATAAGAAAACATGATAATGTTTATTTATTATCCATGTGAAAGAGAATTAAAATACCCAATACATTTAGAAATTTTAGTATAAAGTTGAATTTTAACAGATCCATTAATGAAGAATATCAAGATTCATGTATCATGAATCTAGTAGAAAAAATTTCATATAGTTGTTTTCTTTTTTTGGGAGTTTTAAAATAATGAGTCTTCTAGAAATTTAATGAGAAAAAGGTTAAGGATGAGAATTATGGATCTATTTAATGAAAGTAATCGAGGATCTAAGAGGATTTTAATTTCCATAAATAATGGTGATTCAAATCAATAATTCATATGAGGTGGTGAATACATAAATGAAAGAAGATTGAAGAAATAATTAAATAATGTCACAGATGTTTATTATTTAATATATTCTTTCATGTTTTTGTAGAAAAGTTATTATTGATATATGGAACAATTATTAAATATAAATAACTTTTATTGTTAAATAAAAATGGAGATAAGATCAAACATAGTTTCTATTTTAAAGATATACTATAAATTTATTTTTAATAGAAGAAGATGAACCAATTCAGATTATATTCCTTAGGGATAAAGAAGAAGAAAAAGAGAGGGGAAGATTAGATAAGAGAGTGTTTTGTATAATTGTTTTTATTGGAATAAAAAGAGATAATAATGGATAATAATTAAAGAGAGTGTTGTGAAAAAATAGTTTCACTCTAAGAAGATGAAGGTTAGTTTAGGTTAGATGTAAATTTCCAAAGAATAATACGTTTGTACTGATCAAATTTCATAGAAATATTTGAAGGAATAAGTATGACTTAAATGTGTTGTTGTAAATATTTTGTGCACCATTGTGCATATAAAATAAGATGTGTAACATTCATGCTACTATTAAGAGGATGGTGAAGACCCATGAAGAACACTAATAATCATTATAAGGTGAAATAGATAACTATGTGCAGATCATCAATGAATCCCTATTTAGGATACTAAAGTGAAACACAAGTCTTAAGGACATAACTTTATTATTTGTAACTCGTAGTTTATTTCTAGTGGGTTCTATGATGGTGGATTGTTTCTCAATTATACTAAGGACTATCCATTCTTATTGAAATTTAAACCTTCTAGATATCCTATCATCTTTTTTATCTGCTAGAAAATAAAGGAAATGTAATAGTATGATATATTAAAGATCTTAACTATTTAATGAGTGAAAATACGTAATAGGATAAATTTTGTTAGAAAGGAACCAACACTAATTCAATGAAACTTTTTGTGTTGAGTATATAAAAAAGTTTTCATAACATGTCTCCCCTTTTCATGACCATGATGGGTTGGATTTCATTAGTGGGAAATGCATTGTAAATGAGACAATTATGAATATTTATACTATTCAATAATTGATTGTGACATATTAGAGTCCATATAAAACCTATGTCCATCATCATCATTATCCTTGGGAGTTTTAATGGGTAACCAAGTGTCCTTAATGGTATCACCTAAATTTGAATATTGTTAGATTTAGAAGTTATATAATATTTCATTAAGGTATGTGGTACCCTTCATGATCACTGATATGATCAAAAAGGTTTTGTTCAACTAGAATTACCTCCTCATTTGTTGATGATGATCTATAATGTATTTTTATGACACTTCCACCAAGGAATTCATCAGGAATACCTTTTATTCTCGAGAGTTTTCTTTGTTATTAGATCAATCATGGACCCTAAAATATTATTTTTCCCCATATTACCACTTTATAAAGGCGGGTGGCCTCTACCCCTATGTATGATGATGTACGATCCTTGATTAGAATAGGATGATGGGATGTTGACTCCACCTTTTGTGGATTCCCCCTGGAGTTTTTTTCCTCATCTGGGAATCCCTCATATATTTGGTAAATTTTCATGAAACTCACTCATTATTCCATATTTAAGTGGACATCGATTAATTATATAGCTTACTATAACAACAGGGAATCTACCTACAATCAGAGCTAATGATTACATTAGGCATATGCAAGCATATAACAACATTATGTGTGTCGGTTTTCTATAAAATTATTAATCTTTAAGAGTTGATAGAAGATAATGTTGTAGGTATCTTGGGTATAAAAACCATGTTATCCTATATTGGTTATGGGGAAACTCACACAAGGGGGATAATGAGTCCAAGTCACATTTCCTCGGGGCATATCATGAACTTCTTATAAGGTAGGAATTATCACGCATCTAGAGGGGTCATAGGTTTATTGAATTGTGGGTGAATGGTAAAAGGTTTAGAGTCTTGTAGGGATATGTTCATGGGTTTATAGACTTGTGGGGACATGGTCACAAGATTAAATTATTGTGGGGACATATCCTAGATATGCTCATCGCATACTAGGCCGAGTGTAGGTTGGTTCTACATGGCGACATTGATGTCTAGTGGGGACATTAGATTTGGATGGTAAGAGGTTATGTGTGTTCCCAAGGGGGAAATGTTCACACCATAGGTTCATAAACTCTAGGGGAAGATAGATGGATTGATGTTGGGATATTATAATTTAACCTCAGAGAGGCATCTTGAGTACCCTGTTAGGATATAGGGTTCAAAACCCACATAGTTTATGTGCACAATTTAATGTCGTGTTTCTGGGATAGTCTAAGTACTTTAATGTCATGTGGTAAGGAAAATAATTTATTTAAAAGAGATAATAAATGGTTTTATGTGGATTACACATATAATATACTCGGAATATAGGGTATCATCTCATTCCTACCACATGAGGAATCCTTTGATCATCAATTAGAGTAAGGCTATAGTTTAACATCATGTACTGAGGATGTGACTACTATATATTTTAAATTTTTATATCTTGAACCTGGTTGGGACATATATATGGGGGGATCCCATTCCCAAGTATTTTTGGAGTATAGGAGGATATAGGTATCCCACATGTCTTCATTGAATTGAAAATAAACATATTTACCTGGATGATTCCACCATTAGTGCGACATACAAAATTCTTGAGGTTAGTGCGCCTAAATTTATGAGAAAAACTCCATGATATTTCCTAGAACACAATTGATGAAACTATTCTTGGAATGAGGTTTGATGATACTAGTCATGGAGATGATTAATGCATGTGTAAATATGGTTTCTATATACACAATCCACTAGAAAATGAACTTTTGGGAGGTTATGTTTTCTGAAAGTATACATCATATAAAAGTCCGTAAGGTGGATTTCAAGAAGGTTAGGCTGATCAAAAAGATTATGGGGTTCAAAAATATGTCTTTCCTGAAACATGGATTAAATACCTAAGGATGGTTTCTTGTTTCCCTTGGGGAAGGTTTCATGAATGGTGGAGTTCTCAGAGAACCCCAAAAGGTGCGACGTATATTCCTTTATCAAAGAGGATGTCATTTTTTTGAATGTTATTTCTACCATGAAAAGTGGTTATAAAGTACCCATGAGTGATCATTCACAAAATATAGATATAGATAGGAATACATGTGGAGTTTAACTCATGAATGATGGAGTTGGGTGAAATGATAACTTTGGATGGAAGTCCAAATATCATGGTCCCCTTAAATGTGGGGTGAAGAGGGTATTTATAGGGAGAAAAAAGGTTGATACATTTTTTTTTCATGAAGAATTTTCATCTTCATGTAAGATAGAGTTTTGTGGAAGCCTGATTTCCTTCATAAAACCATAGTGTTTTGAGAATGATGTATATTTTGGGAATCCAGTCCATTATGTCGGTTTTGAGCACATTTTGGGGCTTATTCACCTCAAATAATATGTGCGTAAGGCATCCCACCTTTTTATTACATAAATTTTCATTACATTTTAAAATTGAGGATCTTTAAAGTCTAGTGTCTTGGAAATCAAGATCATAAAACATAAAAAACAACATAAAAAATTATTCTAATCCACTTGTAAGGCTTCCTCATAAGTTCATCCTAAGTACAAGTACTAAATCTCATATCCTGGAGACATACATCAAAGAAATGGGTGAGTAGAAGGCCCAGTAAGGGTAAACAAGGGAATCAGTTTACTTGTGACAACAATAAGAACATGAATAAAAACATAAGGACCTGAGAAATGGAAGTATAGGCATATCATAATGAAAATAACTTGAATCATAACTTGAATATTTGTCTACAACATTTAATTTATACATTAATGAACATATCACCAAGGTTTATCCCCGAGGTGTCATAAAAATTACAAAGGTTATTCACTAGGGTATCGTGAAACTTGTCATCTTTAGAGATTAATTCTTTACCCAATGAAATGGAGTGCTATCATGGAGAACCCTTAATATTTATTTATTTTCATGTGATCCACATAGATCATAATCAAACATTTTATAAATAACCCATAGAGAATAATAGAAATGGGTTTCATTTTAAAATCATGACGTTTTAAAAGTTTTTAAAAACATGATCATTAAGTCATTTATAAATCATGGAAAGGGAGTGAGGGTTGTATGTATGTAGATTCCAGAATCAAATAGATCAATTTTATGTATTGATGAATAACCTTGGATTTGAAATTAGAATTGGGTATTCACATAAATAATACAATAGAATTTCTTGAGAAAAAGTGAGAGATTTTGAGATGAAAATTCTGCAGCATAACAGCTGTATAACATGATTTTAGAAAACATTGAAAAGAGAGGGGACAAGAGAAACCCACTCATAAATGACTCATAATAAATTATGGGTATAGAATAAAAATAAATAAGATCATGGTATGGATATTTGAAGGAAATACCATATGAAAATGAAACTCGAAGGAAAAGAGAAGATGTGATTTCTTTTACAAAAATTTCAGCATCCTAATAGTGTCACTTACAAATTCAGAAAATAAATTGATGAGAGAAAAAAGGATCTCTCAAAAATTAGACAAGAAATGGATGGTAATGAGAACATATAAGAACATAATCTCAATATAAAGATATGAAAACAAGAAGACATAATATAAAGGAAGTCATGGCTTTAAAAGAGGAGGGTGAAAGGATCCCTTACCTTGAAGAGTAACTTCAAAATCTTGAATGTTGGGACATTGGGAGGCCTGATGGAACCTTGGGAGGACTCATTGGTAGGTAAGGAGATCATAACTTCATTTAAGATGATTTTGGAATGAAATGAATGAGGGAAATGACTTGGTATTTATAGGAAAAGCGAGTGAATAAATTATTAATTTCCAAGGGACACCTCATCAGTGGTATTTGCAAAGCCATGAGCTTGACCATGGTATTTTCCGATGGTATTGGACACTTGAGACACCAAATACCATATCTCACTATTCATAATTAGACTAGAAATCCTAAATAATTATTACATCATTAATGATGTCATTAAACACCCGAAACTGAAAACCGCATTTTTTACTTTTCACTGATGATTCAACTATTTCTGAAAAATCCCAAAAATTCACCCTAACTTAATATCGATTCTTTGAATTCAAAAATGAAGTCCATTTTATGAAAATAATTTTATAAATAATTTTAATTTAATTTTTAAATAAAATCATTATTTATTTCAAAAATACAACTTTAAAACTATAACTCATTTTGTAAGACCTTAAAAAAGTAAATAAGGTCCCATAAAAACATCATATACCCATAAGAAAATAAAGTAACTATTTATGATTAAATTTTATGAAAATAAATTTCCATTTTAAATTATTAAATTAATTATAAAATCGTAAATAAAATATTTATGGCATACAAAAATACCAAAACTTAAACTATGATCATTTTTTCACTTTTAAGATGTATAAAATGTATTTATACATTCATGGGTTAAGTTTCTATTTTTTTATCAAATTACTATTCATTACTATTCATATGGGTATGTTACTATTCCTACTATACTATTCACTAAAAACCAAGTTGATATTATTAGACTCTAAATTTATCACTGATCAAAACTGTAGAAAACCATTTTTTGAAAATCATTTCACATTATTGATTATTTAATGAATACAAAAATAATTTAAAATACCCCTTTTCCTAAATTCATCAATAATACAAATCCTATATTTATCTGGATATTTGAAATTCACAAACTTTTCCATAAGAAGAAATAAAAATATTATTTTTATAAAAGTATTACACAATTCAACTAAGGTCTCGTTACATAGCCCCTTATAACACCAGTATAGGAACTAAGTCTGCTATGGTGATAGAATCTTGGGGTGGCTCAGACAACATTGCTTGAGTGGTGATTTCTATCAGCTTGAACTTCTCCCTTAGGTAATTCCATTCAAGCTTCATACGTTGAAGTTCATCTTGGTCTTGGTCTAGAGCAAAGCCTAGTGATGCTACCTCCTTCCCAAGCTCCAAAAGATGGAGTTCATATGAATCGAGTCTACTGGATGAGGCCATTCAATCTTCTTTCTGTATTAATTAACCAAGATAACCCTATTTATAAAAACACAACGTTAAGATTATAGTTTCCAACGGTCATATTGACCAACGATCATATAACAGTCGAAACCCAATGGTCTCATTTTAATTATACCCACATAATTAATTAAAGGATATTGTTTTTCTGAGTATAAAATAAAATTACAAACAAAGTTAGGAAACAAATATAATTAAAAAGTTCAGGTCATTACATTATTCCCCCATTAATAAATTTCATTCCCGAAATTTTATCTTGTACCCTCTGATGGAAAAAGGTGTGGGTACTTTTATCTCATAGACTCCTCCGGTTCCCATGTGGCTTCTTCACATTTGTGGTTCCTCCACAACACCTTAACAAGGTGGGTAGTCTTTTTACTTCGAACATTGTCTCTACAATCCAAGATCTCCACCGGTTTCTCCTCATAAGAGAGGTCATGTTCTAGTTGTACCATCAATGAATTTAGTACATGTGAAGGGTCAGTTATTTACTTCCTCAAGAAGGATACGTGGAAGAAATCAAGAAATTGGGCTAGATTTGGAGGAAGTGAAAGCTGATAGGCCACTACTCCCACACGATCAAGGATTTCATAGGGGCCAATGTACCTAGGGATGAGCTTCCCTTTCTTCCCAAACCTCATGACTCTCTTCCAAGGTGAAATCCGAAGAAAGACTTTTTCACCAACATCAAACTCCAAGTCCCTATGACAGTTGTCGGGATAACTATTTTTCCGACTCTGAGCAGCCTTAATGTGTTGTTGGATGGCATGGAACTTTTCTGTCATCTCTTGCACAAGATCAGGCCCATGAATATTTGTCTCACCAGCTTCATCCCAACAAGTAAGAGTTCTACATTGCTTCCCATATAGAGCTTCATAGGGTTCCATTTGAATGCTTGAGTGGAAGCTGTTGTTGTAAGAGAACTCGACTAAAGAGAGATGTTGATCCCATCCAACTTTAAATTCCATTGAGCAAGTTCTCAGCATGTCCCTGAGTGTTTGAATAGTCCTTTAAGATTAGGCATTATTTTGGGGGTGATATGCCGTACTGAAATTCAATTTAGAGCTCAAAGATTGTTGAAGACTTCTCCAGAATTTTGATGTGAACCTTGGATCATGATCAGATATGATAGAAAGTTTAACTCCATGCAACCTTACAACTTCCTTCACATAAATACTCACATGTTTATCAAGAGATAAATCATCCCAAATGGAGATAAAATGGGCATTCTTGGTGAGATGGCCCACAGTAACCCATATCGGATTATTTCCTTTGGAAGTTCTCAGGAGACCAGTGACGAAGTCCATAGTGATATTGTCCCACTTCCATGCTGGTATGGGTAGTGGTTTCAATACCCCTTTAAAAAGTTGTCACTCTGCCTTCACTTTCTGACATAACAGGAACCTTGAAGTGTGGTCAGCAATCTTACTTTTCATATTATCCCACCAATAATGATCACAAAGGTCTCTATACATTTTCATGCTACCAGGATGTATAGATAAAGTTGATCTATGAGATTCATCCATCTGCTCCTTCTTTATTTTCGGAATAGATGGAACACATAGTCTTGTACGAAATTTCAGTACACCTTCTTGATTAGTATTGAAATCATGAAACTTTCCATCCTTTACAGCCTCAAACTTCTTCTGTAACAAAGGATCTTCTTTCTGAGCTTTCTTTATATTCTCTAGAAGTGACCATTGAGAAATAATTTGGGTTAGGGTTGATGATATCCCTTCCTTTATGATTCCCATGTCTAGTTTTACTAGGTCATTGATCAAAGGATCTCTTTGAATCCTCATAATGGACAGAACAACTGGGTGTTTCCTTCTTAATGCATCAGCGAATTGGTTTGCTCTTCCGGGATGATAATGAATTGAAAAATAATAGTCTTTAAAGAGTTCCAACTATCTCATTTGTCTCATGTTCAATTCCTTTTGTGTGAAAATATACTTCAAAATTTGATGGTTTGTGTATATATCACATTTCTCCCCATAAAGATAGTGCCTCCATATCTTCAGAGAAAAAACGACCGCAGTCAGCTCCATATCATGTGTAGGATAATTTTGCTCATGAGTCTTCAACTGTAGAGATGCATAAGCAATAACCTTGTCATTTTGCATGAGGACGCACCCAAGCCCTTTCAGAGATGCATCGCTAAAAATAATGAATCCTTCTCCATTTGATGGTAGAGTTAACATAGGTGCAGTAACCAATCTCTTCTTTAGCTCTTGGAGAATTTCCTCACACTTCTTTGTCCAGATGAACTTGAACCCTTTTAGAGTTAACTTGGTTAATGGATTAGAATGTCATGAAACGTCTTTTACAAACCTCCTATAATATCCCGCTAATCCAAGGAAACTACGAATCTCAGTTATTGTTGTAGGCTGAGGCCACTCCTCTACAACTTTTGTCTTTTTAGGGTCAACTATGATTCCTTCATTGGTAACAATGTGCCCCAGGAAAGCAACTTGTTGTAACCAGAATTCACATTTACTGAACTTTCCAAAAAGCCTTTCATTCTATAGAGTTTTCAAAATAGCCCTTAGATGTTCCTCATTCTCCTCATGAAATTTGGAATATATCATAATATCATCAATAAAAACTACCACAAAGTTATCTATGCAGTCTTTAAAGAATCTATTCATCAAATCCATAAAAATAACAGGTGAATTAGTCAGTCCAAAAGGCATAGCAACAAACTCATAATTCCCATATCTTGATCGGAAGGTAGTTTTTGGAATATCTTCTTTATTCACCCTCAATTGATGATAACTAGATCGAAGATCAATCTTAGAGAAGAATTGAGCCCCATGAAGTTGGTTAAATAAGTCATCAATTCTTGGAAGATGGTATTTTTTCTTTACTGTGATTCCATTCAGTTCTCTATAATCAATGCATAGCCGCATCGATCTATCCTTCTTCTTCACAAAGAGAACAGGTTCCCCCCAAGGAGACACACTCGGTCAAATAAACCCCTTCTCCAAAAGATCTTGGAGTTTTTTTCTTTAATTCCTCCAGATCTACATTTTCCATCCTATACAGGGTCTTTGATATTGGATGAGATCTAGGTATGAGTTCAATGAAGAACTCTACCTCTATTTCAAGGGGAGGTCCAGGAAACTCCTCAGGAAATACGTCAATGCATTCTTGAATGATGGGTACATTTTATATCCTCAAACTCTCATTTCCTTCTTCTTCTTCACTGATAAATTCTATAAAGAATGATATAGGAGGTTCTTCTAGACAAAGATCATGTTGAGATATCTCTCCTTGGAAGATAACTGTAGGTTTTCCATTCAATACTACTGATATTTCCTTACTTCTGTATTTGATCTTAGCATTATACTTTGAGAGTCAGTCCATCCCTAGTATAATGTCAAATTACATCATGGGAATGACTAATAGATTTGCAGTAAGATTGTTCTCACCAAAGTAAATAATAGAGTTTCTAAACCCTGATGATGCTTGGATAATCCCACCAGGAGTCTTGACTGATAACTCTACTTTTAGAAAGTCGGGGGTTGATTCTAAATTCTTTGCAAACTTGGGGGAAATAAAGGAATGCGTAGAACCAGAATAAAAAAAAGTACTTGATATATTTGAGAGAACAAAAAGAGTACTTGCAACCACATCATTTTGACCTTCAACTTCAGTTGTCATGATAACAAAAGCACAAACTTTCTCCCTTGGCCTTTGCTGAGGCTGGTGGTGGTTCCCCTCCACTACCCTCGGATTTGGAAAGTGATTGGAAAAGTTCCCAAGTTGTCCACACTTAAAGCACTGGACATCAAGTAGGGCTTGTACCATCTTCCCCTTTTCATTAGTGTTTGGAAGTTGAGGTTTCACATCACTACGACAATTCCTCGCAATATGGACATCTCTTCCACACTTGTAGCATTTCCTGCTCCTAAGTAGGCAGTTCCCTGAATGCTTATTCCCACATTTATTACAGGTGGGATATTTCACTTGCTTGCCTCCTCTTCCCTGATCAAATTTCCTCCCTAAGCTTGGCTCCATTGATATATTTTTGTCTCTTGCTTTATGAGACCATTGCATCTCACCAAACTCTAGTTCAACCTTCATCGTACTTCGAACGATCTCCTCATAGCTATCATAACCTCGGTTGGATAGATTCTTCCATAGATGAGGTCTCAGTATACCGAAGAATCTATCAACCTTACCATTTGGATCCATGACAAAGCTAGAGGTATATTATGAAAGTTGGGTGAAGTTCATCTCATAGCTTTCGACAGATTCGTTCTACTTCTGCTTCAGCTCGAGAAACTCCTTCTCCATTATTATTCTCATGGAACGAGGGGAATAATTACTAAAAAAGACTCCTATGAACTCTTCCCACTCCAAAGCTTCAAAATCCACTCTTTTCCTTGTGTTTCTAATCAGTTCCCACCACTGATCACCTTCCCCTTCTAAGCTATAGATGGCCAGGGTTACATTCTCTTGCTCTGAACAACAGAGCACATAAAATATCTTTTCGATGGAGCTGATCTACTGCTCATCAATCAATGGGTCAGTCGATCCACTGAAGGCCAGTGGTCATTAATGCATAAAGGACTCAATAGAATGTTGTTCCCTTCATGGTGATATCGGTCTCTCATCTTGATTCAAGTTATTCCCCATAACTTGAGTTAGTTGGTTCATTATTCACATGAATGTTTCCATTCCAGCTTCCATCAGAGGGCCGTTAGCACATGGTCCATTGAGGTCACCATTTGAATGGTTCCTCCTATTTCCCGCAATTCTAAAAGAATAAAACCTTAGTGAGAAACTTATTTAATTTATGATTAATTTAACTATACAGTATTTATGTCTTAAAACATCATTAAACAATTACATTTCTCTATAAATCCTTCATAATGATTCATAAAAATCTTTTGATTAACCAAACATATCCCCCGAGAGTGTCGTAACCAAGAGTGTATCAAGGCCCATTTTCGTGCACCAGTTCCCATTTAAGTCTAGCTCAATGCGGTGTTTTCAGGTTTTACCCCTATGTACATCTGTGCCAGATCCGCCTCTACCTGCTCGTATCCAGACAAGGATGTATTTACTTGATAAACCACTTACTTAATACTCACCAAAATACCAGGAAGTTTTCCTATATTTAAAATTTTCTATATGATTATTCATAAATATTTCATATCCTAATTTCCATAAATAACTAAACTATCCTTTGATACTAACTATGGCATCCCACCTTTTTATTACATAACTTTTCATTACAGTTTACAAATAGAGGATCTTTAAAGTCTAGTGTCTTGGAAATCAGGAACATAAAATATGAAAAACAACATTAAACATTATTCTAATCCACTTTTAAGGCTTCATCATAAGTTATTCCTAAGCACAATTACTACATCTCATATCCTGGAGACATACATCAAAGAAAAGGGTGAGAAGAAGGCCCAGTAAGGGTAAACAAGGGAATCAGTTTACTTGTGACATCAATATGAACTTGAATAAAAACATAAGGACATGAGCAATAGAAGTATAGGCATATCATAATGAAAATAAATTGAATCATAACTTTAATATGTGGCTAAAACATTTCATTTATACATTCATGAACATATCACCAAGGTTTATCCCCGAGGTGTCATAAAAATTACCAAGGTATCGTGAAACTCGTAATATCTAGAGATTAATTCTTTACCCAATGAATTGGAGAACTATAAGGGAACACACTTAATATTTCTTTATTTTCATGTGATAAACATAGATCATATTCAAACATTTTATAAATAACCCATAGAGAATAATAGAAATGGGTTTCATTTTAAAATCATGACGTTTTAAAAGTTCTTAAAAAACTTATCATTAAGTTATTTATAACTCATGGAAAATGAGTGAGGGTTGTATGTATTCCAATTACAGAATAAAATAGATCAATTTTATGTATTTATGAATACCCCTAGATATGAAAATAGAATTGGTTATTCACATAAATAATACAATAGACTTTCTTGAGAAAAAAGGAGAGATTTTGAGACGAAAATTCTACAGCATAACAGCTGTATAACATGATTTTAGAAAATATTGAAAAGAGAGGGTACAAGAGACACTGACTCATAAATGACTCATAATAAAGTATGGGTATAGAATAAAAATAAATAAGATCATGGTATTGATATTTGAAGGAAATACTATATGAAAATGAAACTCAAAGGAAAAGAGAAGATGCAATTTCTTTTACAAAAATTTCGGCATCCTAACGGTGTCACTTAAAAATTCAGAAAATAAATTTATGAGAGTGGAAAGGGTCTCTAAACAATTATACAATAAATGGAAAGTAATGGGAAAATATAATAACATAACCTCAACATAAAGAGATGGAAACAAGAAGACACAACATAAAGGAAGTCATGGCTTTGAAAGAGGAGGGTGAAATGATCCCTTACCTTGAAGAGTAACTTCGAAAGCATGAAGGTCGGGACCTTGGGAGGCCTGAGGGAACCTTGGGAGGACTCATTAGGAGGTAAGGATACTATAACTTTGTTGAGGATGATTTTTAATGAAATTAATGAGGGAAATGGCTTGGTATTTGTAGGAAAAGTGAGTGAATAAATTATTAATTTCCAAGGGACACCTCATCAGTTGTATTTGTAAAACCATGGGCTTTCCCATGGTATTTACCCATGGTATTGGAAAATTGAGATACCTAATAGAATATATCACTATTCATAAGTCTACCAGAAAGATTAAATCATTATTACATCATTAATGATGTCATTAAACACCTGATACTGAAAACCACATTTTTACTATTCACTGATGATTCAACCGTTTCAAAAAAATACCAAAAATTCATCCTAACCTAATATTGATGCTCTGAATTCAAAAATGAATTCCATTTTATAAAAATAATTTTCTAAATATTTTTAATTTAATTTTTAAATAAAATCATTATTTATTTTAAAAATACAACTTTAAAACTATAAATCATTTTGTAACACCTTAAAAAGGTAAAGAAGGTCCCATAAAAACATAGTATACCCATAATAAAATAAAGTAACAATTTAAGATTAAATTTTATGAAAATAAATTTCCATTTTAAATTATTAAATTAATTATAAAATTGTAAATAAAATATTTATGGCATACAAAAATACCAAAACTTAAACTATGATTGTTTTTTCACTTTTAATATGTCTAAAATGTATTTATACATTCATGGGTAAAGTTTCTATTTTTTTTGTAAAATCACTATTCATTACTATTCATGTGGTTATGTTACTATTTCTACTTTACTATTCACTAAAAACCAAGTTGATCTTATTAGACTCTAAATTTATCACTGATCACAACTGTAGAAGACCATTTTTTGAAAGTCATTTCACATTATTAATTATTTAATGAATACAAAAATAATTTTAAAATCCCCTTTTTCCTAAATTTATCAATAATACACATCCTATATTTATCTGGATATTTGAAATTCACAAGCTTTTCCATAAGAAGAAATAACAATTTTATTTATATAAAACAATTACATAAAGAATCAAAGGTATCGTTACATAGCCCCTTATAACACCAGCATAGGACCTAAGTGTAAGGTGTGATATGGTGATAGAATCTTAGGGAAGCTCAGAAAACATTGCCCGAGTGGTGATTTCTATCAGCATGAACTTCTTCCTTTGTAGATTCTGTTCAAGCTTCATACGTTGAAGTTCAGCTTGGGCTTGGTCTAGAGAAAAGCCCAGTGATGCTACCTCCTTCCCAAGCTCCGACAGATGGGATTCATATGGCTCGAGTCTACTGGATGAGGCCATTCAATCTTCTTTCTGTATTAATTAACCAAGATAACCGTATTTATAAAAACACAATGTTAATATTATAGTTTCCAACGGTCATGTTGACCAACTATCATATAACAGTCGAAACCCAACGGTCTCATTTTAATTATACCCACTTCATTAATTAAGGGATTTAGTTTTGTTGAGTATAAAATAAAATAACACACAAAATTAGGAAACAAATATAATTAAAAATTTTGGGTCGTTATAGTGCACTCCTAGAAGACTCTTGTAAAATTCGTTTTTCTACACCAAAAAATGCCTCCTATGAATGGGGACTGATGAGGGAAATGAGGATTTAACATTGAAGACAAAATGCTGAAATCCATTGATGGGGGAGGGGGGCTTGGTTAGTAAACCCTAGACCACACATAGATTTTAAATAGGGGAATGCTAATCTTTATAAATATCATTTGATATTATATTTTCATGAAACCCAAATTCTTCACAAGAATTTTGTGATCGAAATCTTTATCACTCATGATACTTTCCTTCTCTGTGAATGAATCCTTTGTGATACCTCAAACAAATAATTCTTTCATGAATTAAATCTTTCAAAAAGTACAATGTTTCATGAAAAAATACTTCTCGAACCATAATTTAAACATTTTCAAATTTCTTTAAATCATTGTTAAATGTGTTGAAGCTAATGCAGCTCGAAGGGCTAATATGACTGGGAACATTCTGATTGGGGAGAGATTATGAACCATCTTTGATCATGAAACTCTATCTAAGATACTAAAAGAGGACCATAAAGTTAATCCACTCTTCCAGAGGCTACCTTTGTATAGGTTTATAAATAAGGACAACAACATGATCCCAAATGTCAATCAAGACTCTCTTTTCTAATGGTTTAGTAGTTTTCCATAGTTTGATAGGTGGAACATTTCTCATTCTGGTCACTTCATCAAAGTCCATGTGCCAAAATACTCATACTACCTCTATAATCCCATCAAGATGATCAATGGGGATGAGATATCTACAGAGAAAATGCCACCACAATATGGGATCATATTCAGTGTAGGATTGGCAGAGCATATCCAGGGATGAACTAAGGAATGAAAACTATGCTAGGGTGGTAACTTCACAGATTAGTGGGTCTGGGAATATATGGTATGTTATTCATGTGACAAGTCTTAAAAGGAGATGAAAGGTTTGGGGCTATAAAAAGAGGCATGGAGTTCCCAATTCAAAATTTAGCACCACTCAGATATCATTCTCAAAATTTTGAGAAGGTGGTTTTAGGGGACCAATACTTTTTATATGTACCACGAGGAGGTCGATATTAGATAATGTGACCTCTATCACATTAGTTGGATTCTTGTCTAGGGGGATATATATGATGAATTTATTTCCATAGATAATTTTTAGGGAGATCAATTTCATATTTTTTAAAAGAAATGGATTTAATATATATGGTTTTTGGGGGATGGTGAAGAAATACCAAGATGAAGTAAATCCCATTCAAATAATGGTTCAACTATTTCTTCAATTAAAGAAAGGTTAAACTACTAAGGAGGCCCTAAAAATGAACAATGGAGATGAAAAATGGGAAGGAGGGGTCCTACTAGATAATTATAGAAGTGATCTAGTTTTGTTTTTGGGGATATAGTGTAAAGTCCCTCACCCCCAATATCAAATAGGTAGAATTCATCACAATACTCCTATATGGGTGGATGCTCTTGGTTTGTGATGCACACATGGGGGGTGAGACTGGGCACATTCTCCATGACAACATTGTTTTTGATGGGGTGACGTATCAACCTATAAGTGTTAGTTATGGTGAATCTATATAAGATACTAAGGAATATAAATTAGTAGAAGACCCTATTATCTTTTTTCATGTCATTTAACTTTCTGTATGGTTGGGTGGAAGAGCACATGGGTTTAAAAGTATTATAAACCCATCTTGCCTCCTGACAGCAACTTCCCTCCATCGATGTTGATTATCATTGGGAGTCTCCCACTATAGATATAATGGGTTGGATTTCTAGAAATAGTGGGGGTTTTGGACCAATTTTTCATTCATCTATTCCCTCTCAAGTTTGGTATAATCACAGATGATGGAATAGGGACTACTGGGTAGTGATCATACCTATAGGCCTTTCGAGGTGGGGGTATTGGTGGCATTGTTGGACTGTAAGGTGGTATGAAACCCTATGAACTATACCTATCCTCCCACAAATTCTGTTATCTATATAGGCAAACACTAAAGGTGTAAACTAGATCATGCTCAAAATGCCACCCTAGGGTCCTTCGGGAGCTATGGCACATGTTTGGATGAGAAGGTGGTGGGGACTAGATAGATTTGCCACAAAAAATGATTCATCTAGACTATTTCACAACTACGCATGAATTTAGAATACAACATACTATAAGGAGATATTGAGGCATCTAGTCATATGGGTAGACTCTAAGGAGGCATCCTTTTCCCACATTGTTGGGGGCATGCAATGTCCGGTGGATAATTCTAGGGTCGGGGAGGTGTACTAGTAGGAAGATAATATGTGGAAGATCCAAGGGGTCCCAATCCAATATGGGGTTGAACTCTTAGGGGTTTCGAAACATCAGTCACAAGATTCTAAGTAAAACTACCTCAGGATAAGGGAAATTTTCATGGGTGTTCCTGATATCACCTATTGTAGCTTCTAGATGACCATGTTTTGATGCTATGTACTAAATTGTTTTTATTTTCAAGTAAATCCAATTTTTCTGGTTATTGGTAAAACTCACACAACTAAATCATAGTTTTCTATAGAAACATTATCATGGGAATATTCTTTATTAAACGTCTCATATATGTTTATAAGACTATATTCTACCTATAAGTATCCCCCTCTGGTTCTTTTTTTCAACCCTTAGTTGAACCTTATTAACCTTGTATCTCAATGGTATTACTTATAGAACTAGGTACTTGGTCAATGTGGAAATACTAGAGTAGGTGAATCCCACAACTAATATGGAATTAAATGGATTTATGTCCACAACAGGGGTGGCTGAGGAGGTTGTAATGGCCGAACCTTCACATAATGTGTCATAGGAGGCTATCAAGGATACAACTATAGGTGAAGCTGATATCCCTCTAATAATTGATCCTAAACCATCCATAAATTTGATTATATAAGATACTAATGAAAATGTGATTTTATACTTATAGGATTATCATCCTTCACATCACAAATATCTTAAGGACTCTAGATTTGAAGTTGTATGGGGAACTGGGCGGTTTGATGCAAGGTGTGGAATACCATCATGAACTTCATCACACACACCATATGGGATGACATGAAAATTATAATGGGGTCTCTATATCACTCACTAGTGAGTTTATGATGTAATTAGGTAGACTCTTTCATCCCCCACATACTAGCCCAAGAAATACTGACTGAGTGGGAGCATGCAAAGAGACAAGAGTTTGAGGCTGCCTAGTATGAGGAAACCTCGGAAGGCACCAAGGAACCTTAAGAAAACAAACTAGTGATTGTATATCTATAGAGGGAATAATATCATGAGTCCAATGACGCTACTAAGGGGGTAATCATCATCCATATGAGGGAACAACTGATAGTTTATGAGGCTAAATTATTAGGAGTAGTATCCTTGGAAGTATAGTGCAGGGTTTAGCAGGGTCAGGTAAAAATCATAAATGATGAGATTCACCCTGTTGTTGAGGAGGAAATGGTGGATCTTGAAAAGTGGAAATGCGACCTTAAAGATACTAGGTAAGGGATGGAAAATATTTTTCAATCCCTTTTTTAAGCCAAACCATAGGGTAATATTTTGTAATAAAGGAAAGGCCCTAACATATAGATGACCCTCCTCATAGAAGTCAGTAATATTATTTTCTTAAATTTTCTATGTGTAATATTATTTTTTACATATTGATCATACTAACAAGACAACCAACTATAAACCTCTAAGACCACATGATTAATTCAAGGTCTAATAAATAAGAGATAAATACAAGATATATCACTTATATAGAAGTTTTAGACATATGATGAATGGATGGAGTTAGAATGATCCATCGAAAACTTCTAGACTAGGAAAACATTGGTTAGAGAGATAGAGAGAGATTTAATAGCATATTTATTATCTAATGTTCTTAAGTTAAAGAGCGGAGTGACACTAGGGGTGTTGGATTCTTCCAAAATAAATGGGGCAATGGAAGATGTGAATAGTGACTTCTAGGACTTGGAATGAAAATAGGAATGATAGGATGACTGAGGAAAACTATTGATCATTATTTAAACACAGGTTACTCTATCATAATGTCAAGAATGAATACATAAAAATGAGAGTCAACTATTGACCATGTTCAAAACATGATATCCATCAAATTTTAGTAAAAAATGCGTTGTGGCGTGTGCTAGGGATCAGAGGTGAGCCATTTTTATTAGGCACTATCACCGTAAGGGGGGAATATTTGGATGTGGATGATAGTGGGGTTACAAAATAAGTAAATCATGAAGTGTGGGGTGAATTGATGGAATTTTTGAGTGGAGTTCGATGCATTGTGATCTAGGACAAGGTGGATCTAAGCACATTATAGGGGTGTATCAGACTAAGTGAGGGTTAAAACTACCTTCTAAGGGGAGATTCAACTTAGTCTTAATGTGACAGTCTTGGAGCTTGAGTGGAATGAAAGGTGACAAGCATCAGAAGAAAAGGTCCTCTCAAGTGAGGTTCAAAACATCTTATAGTTTTATATCATGAAACAACCAGGAGGAGAATATAATTTAACATCTTGAATAAAGGACATTGAACACGAAGTTTAGCATCATATGGTGAGGTTTATACATCAAACAATTTAATGTTGAGTGACCAAGATGCATGTCGTACAATTTAAAATCATGTGTCCAGGATGTGTGAACCAATGTGAATAAAATCAACTCTATGGACATAGTGGGATGCATTAAATGGGAACAAAAAGTTGGTACCTCAGTAAGGACTACATAAAGGGGCATAAAAGTGAGAAATGATAGACTCTCACGTTTTCCAGAATCATTGGGTTCAAAGAGTAAATCTATGTTCATGTTGGGGCCTAGTAGAGAGACCCCTGAGATTTGTACCTTTTCCATTCATGCCATTAATTTTTCCCAAATAAGATGGGTGTCTTGGCGGGTGAAAGCCTAAATTTTTAAATGGTTTAACTTTATGTTTTTTTTAACATCACATGACTTTGCGACTCTTTCCTTGGGTAGTTTATGGTCATGTCAGACAGACTGAAAAGGTTTATTCCCAGTTTAGGATTATGGGGCCTTGGACCATTTTCTATCAAACAATCACACCTCAAAGAGGTACTAAGGTAAAAAGTTGATTGAGGAGTGTCAATAATAATTAATGTGTGATGGGTAATTTTTTTATCTTAAGGTATGATCCTAAATGCCACTATGTATCACAGGGAACCAAGAATCAATCCATACATAGTTCTATGAGGTGGAGTGGTAGGTTACCAACACCAAAAAGAGTATTCCTATCTAGTGAGGATGTAATGAAGTGTACACTAGTCTTGAAAGCACCAAAGGTGATAGAAACATGATATAGGTTGAGGACCAAAATGTGTCTAATGAAAACATATTTTAAGGTCATACTTCTTGGACTAGGACCACTACCAGTTTAAAGTTCATAGATATCAGACAAATAGGGGTTGGTCTAGAAGGGTGTGTGTGTCATTGAGGAGTTCAAAATCTGACATTAAAGGAGGGAAAAGGAGACCTTACAACACAAGACATATATCCAATACATTTTTCATAGATTTTAAGGTCACGATTCTTGACCAAGAGGGTTTAATGCATCTCAATCATGCTGAGAAGACTCTACCATAACTCTTAATACCACATGATCTATACTTGGTGATAGAAGCATGAAGTAGAGAAGAGTCTTGTATGTCACATGGGTGGAAATATTGGGGAAAAAGAGAGTTCAAATTTAGAAGTCCCAAATAACACTTAATTTCATAATCAATGTGTGTGGGTTCATGGTGGGGTAACATCAAGGGTGATAAAACTCTTCCAAAATAAGGGGAGGTGGAAGGGAAGTGAATCATGAATTCCAAGATTTTAATCACAAATGGGATGACCAATGGGTGAGGAATGACTATTTTCCATATTAAAAACATAGGTTCCTCATCCTCATTGGTCAAAAATTAGGAGAGTAAATGTAAAATAAATTATTAACCCTTTTTGAAACACAAGAACTATAAAAGTTTCACAAGAGATCCTTTGAGGCGTGTACTTAGGATGGGAGTTGAGTTAGTTTGGTCAGGCACAATTACAGTTAGTGGAGATCATTTAGATTTGGATAATGATTAGGATCCAAATCAAGGAATAAATGAAGTATGGAGATGAATTTGGGAAGTGTTTGAGTATAATTAAACACTATAGGTTTTACACCACCACACATTTGAGAAAAATGATAGGGTGTATCGTCGAGTGAGAGTTGAACCCTTTCTCAGGGATGGAAGTCCTGAAATACTTCAATTTTAATCTTGGACACATGGTAAGGTTCTCAAGTTTATATACATATAAAATGAAACTAATAACAAATCCATATGTAGTTTTAGAAGGTTTCATTGTAATATTATAATTATGAAAGCAGAGTACCCTCTTGATTGAGGGTTCAAGGTATCACATAGTTTTCTATCATGGAGAAAAGGAAATAGACCATGAATTTTAAAACCTTTTTTCAAGGATATTGGATAAGAAATTTATGGTCATATGTTGAGGATTATGGATTTTTATTTTAAGATCATGAAACTAGGACCAATGGTGATGGTGAGATGACTGTACCACTTGGAAACTACACACTTGATGTGATAAGAGGCCTCATGGGTCAAATGATAGAAAAGGGGATCTCACATATGGTGGAATAATTCATGGCTTGTACTAATAAATGGGTTATTTAAATCAATACATATACCTGGAAGTGTGAATCTAGACACACATAGTTCCATATGGAGAAAAGGTAGATATAGAGACCTAGGTTTAACATATATGTATATTAAATATTTTTATATGAATAATCAATACATTACAGAAACACATTATTAAGGACCATAGTTAGTGAATTTTGAAACTTGGTATCATAATCTTATAACTTAGTGAAAGATTTTCAACATCTCCCATTAAGATCTTCCCCTTTAGTAACATGTAAAATCATACCAGGTCTAAAACCTTTATTCATAACCAGAGGAAAGAAAACCTAAGAAATGCTGAGTTCAAATTCTCAGTAAGGGTATACAAGGAATATACATAAGCACGACAAAACCATAAGGGTAAAAGAACATGATCATAACATTGTAAAACCATACCCAGTAGATTAAAGATCATAAAAATGAATCATGGCATCAAGATTGTCAGTTAAAAAGAGATTAATCATAAGGAAATCAGAGAGCATGATTCATGAGAGAACACCATTAGAATAAGACATAAAATTGTTGCATACTTGTAAACAAATGAAATGATTCCCATAGTAGTCAAGAATTCCTCCCAAGGATATCTTAGTGAAACAAGTTCTCTCCCAAAATAATATTAGTAGTCAAGGCTCACTCCCTAGACCATCTTAGATATCAAGGTTCACTCCTATGATGATCTTAGTAGTCAAGGTTCACACCCAAGACCATCATAGTAAAAAAGTACCTTACTGAGCCAAGTCCACTCCCCATTCCATCCATGTATATCTCAGGTGATATAAATCTTAACCTAATTAATTTTAGGGAGATAGAGGTCTCACATATCACATAATGAAATCATACATACATGTTCCACAAGATTATAAAATCTTTATCATATCATGAACCAAAAAAAGAGATGGGTTTCATAAAAATCACATCATAACCCATGAAATGAAATGCGTATCATAAAAATTTCATCATATCATAACCTATTGAAAATAGATAATATTCAGAATCATTTCACTATATAATAACCCGTAAAAGGAAATAGGTTTCATAAGCGATGTATCACGGTGTAACCCTTGGAAGAGAAACATGTTTCTTAAACAACTTGTCATCCTAAACACAAAACATTAAAAAATAATAATAATATAATAGTTATATCACATCCCCATTGAAGAATAAACTATATCAAATTATTTCATCTTACAAGGATAATGATTTTTAAATATTAGTTGAATCATTTCTAAGGGAAAATAACATTTCTTCAAAAATAATTCATTAAGAAAAAACATTTTCAAAATAATTTTCCTTGAAAAACACTATGAAAATTTACGAATTATTATTTAAAAATCATTTAAAAAAATTATTGAAGAAAATATACATTTCTCTTTAAATAATTATTTTTAAAACAAAAAAATATTGAAATATTTTTTATTTGAAAAGAGATTTGAAAACTTATAAAGGATGGTTTGAAAGTAATTTAAAACAACTTTTAGACATAAAAATTTTTAAAAAACATTTTATTTTAAAATTATATTAAAATAAAATTTACAAAAAAATTTAAATATTTTTATAAAACATGGTTTTTTAATAAAAAAAATTTCTAATAGAATAGATAAATAAATTCATATTTTCTTAAAAACATTTTATTAATTATATTAAGTACTAATGAGTGAAAAAATGGTACTATTTCTTGAATATATTAGGAAAACCCATCTTATAAGACACTTAAATAGAATTATTTAGATATGGATCATATTATATCATCAATGGACGAAAAATCATAAACTATCCTAATAAAGGATGAGATTGTTTGAATAAACTTTAACCATTTTAGTAAATTTGAAACATAATCTACATGAAATTCAAAAATTAAATGATTCTTAAAATATCATAAACTAAGGATATTAATGATATAACATTTCAAATGGTTGGAATATACACCTCATAAAATAATATAGGTGCATAATATAACATGTGTGTCACGACCCATCCTCGGGGCCCGTGCCGTGACTACACCAAGCCCGCCTTCCATAGGCCAGGGGACGGCGACTAGCACCAAGGCGTAAATTCCCGATAAAAAGGGAAGACATTGCCTTTGTAAAGTAAACAAACACCACCGAGAAAGCAAGAAGTAGAAGTAAACACTAAGTAAAAGCTGGTACAATAGTAAGTGCGGAAAAGTATGTGGGCCAGTATACAAACCCAAACTGAAGTAAAGTACAACTGGAAGGGAAAACTGCAACTGAAAAGTAAAGCCGCAACGCCAAGCTGTCAACTGGAAATACCACCTGAAGGGTGAGTACAGATAGCCTCCTCTGCTCCTCGGGTCCTGTCGACCACTCCGAATACATCCCTTCCAGTGGTCCACCTCCATGTACCGTCCTGCTCCGCAATCCTCAACCACGATTAGCGCTGTCCGTCATCTGCAATCAACACAACATAGTGCGGGCATAGCCCATGTAGGGGTGAGTATAAGCTACTCAGTAGGGACCCTGAGACCTCCTAAGGTCTCCCTAAATCCATAAAGGATAATCCACAAAGGAAAGATGCAATCACGAAGTAACATCCGGCACTTCTTAGGTATATGCCCATACATATACCTAAGTCATCAATTCTCGTTCGGCTCCAACATCCGAGCCCAAGTACAACCCAGTCCGCACAGGAAAGCAAAACGTAAATCCACACATGATAGCACAACACAATCCACATAGGAAAGAAAAACAGGATTCAGCTCACACAGGTATACTTCTTCGTATGATGATAGAGATGATCAGATATATCCACTGATTCATCTAAGCCGTTGGACCCACAAAATATTGATAGGTACTAACCCCCGCAAAGACCCACACAGGATCAGACCCACACAGGATCTATAGGCGCTGACTCACACAGAACCGCTGAGCGCTGACCCACACAGGATCAGTAGCACTGATCCATATAGGATCGCTGAGTGATTAGTCGTCTCCATCGAATCCACTGAGGATCTCTGTACAGTCGTCGTAGTAGCAGTCGCAGCCAGCTCTAGGGTTCCTGCACACAGCAAGCTCATTCGGGAGGGTCCGCTCCACGAGATGAGAGGCTGATACATCAACTGACACATATTCCAGAGTTGATGTATCCAAAAGTTCCGTATCGTCAACAGGAACTCTACGTCGCAGACGGCGCGTCAATCGGACGCCCGGTCTGAGAGTTATTGGCGTTTTCGTTCCAGGGGCCTGGTTGGTTTTTAAGGCAAAACCAACCCGACCGCACTCCACCTACATCCAAGCCTCGGGCGGAATAAGCCAAAAGATCCGTTTCACTAAGTGGAATCCATCAAAGTCGTCGGCACGTCAATCGGACGTCCGGAGCTTAAGATATGAGCGTTTCCGCTCCGAGGGCCCGGTTGGTTTCGTGTATGAACCAACTCGGCCGAACCCAAAGTATTCCGAAACCTTGAGTGCAATATACCTAAACGACCATATCGATCCAAGGATCACATCGCAACTGACGGTGCGTCGATCGGAGGCCCGTAGCACAAGTTATAGGTGTCCGACCAGAAAAGATTCGGTATTAAGGGGTTCGGGCCCGGTCCGACCCGACCTGATACCCCCAGGATCGACCCGAACCGGGTCCGGGTCTGGCTCGCTTGGGCGCGCCCCAGCCCGGCCTGGGCGCAACGCGCCCAGCGTGCTAGTTAGGCGCTCGGCCAAACGGCTGAGCCGTTTGGAGTGGGGGGGGGGGGGGGGGGGGCTTCCCCCCTGGTTTGTAACAGCGGGCCCCCTTAATGGGGGACGCTCAGCTGGCCGGCCGGGGGGTTGAACCCCCGACTTTCCCCATGTCCGGCTGGCCCGCCCCGGCCAGCCGGTTTCTGCCGCCACAGGACCGATGATGGCCGGTCCCCTCCCTGCTCTGACACCGGCGGCCCGGAACTGGCTGCCGGTCACCCTGCTCCGCCGCGGCCCGGAACCGTCCGCGGTTTTGGTTCGTCCGGCGCGGCGCGACAGCACATCGCCCCTCCGCCGCGACCCTACTCCGGCAGCGGTGTCTTCAGTTTTCTCCGACGCAGCGCGACGGTGCCGCGACTTGGTTCAATTTCACAGCGCGGCGCGACGGCGCCACACATTACTTACCGCACGATCCCGCGCGGTGCGACGACACCGCGTCATTCCCGTTCTATCCAGATTAGAAACAATAACATGGATAAGGGAGGAGGGTCAGCCATGTTTGTGCGGTCCGGCCCCCTCTCGTTAATCGATAGCAATTGGTCGTAATTTCACGAAGAACGACAAGGTAGTAATCACGAACAAAATAAATAAATAAACCCCTACCTCGTGCGAGCTTGAACAGAGGTTCGTCAAACGAGGATTCGTCATGGGAAGAGACGTCGTGGAAGAATACGTCGATGACGTCGCGGTACATGGCGTCATGTAAGAAGACGTCGACAACGTCGCGTAAGAAGACGTCGACGGCGTCGCGGTACATGGCGTCGCGTAATCAGTTTCTGAGAACTCGGTGTTCTTCGTCAGAGACCGATGTGTTCTTCGCGTTTTTCGTCAAAGGTGAAGAATTTCCTCAAGTCCCTTGGCTTTTCTCCCAAAGTTCACACAACAAGGTTCCAACCACAAATAAAATAAGTTCATCTCTTATTTTATTAACATAACATAAACTTTTGAATTTCAAGAGTATGAATTAATTCCACTTAATTAATTCATGACAAGTTTTCATCCTTAATGGTGAGTTGGGGGGGTTTAAGAATGTGAAGGGGTGGGGTTCATGTGGGCCCCACCACCCTCATAACCTCCCTTGGGAAGTTGGGTAGTTTCCCAACTTCCACCCAAAGCTTAAACCACTTAAAGTAAAAATAAAATTGTTGCATAAATTTTATTTTACCTTCCACATAAATTAACAACTTCTCTCGTCTAAACGCAACTTCGGAAATGGCGTTCCTAAGCAATTACCGGCGCTACGGTTCCATCGGTGCCCTCGGAATTCGATTCCGAACACCGGTTCAACAGTTAGAAATTCCCTCTCGTTCGTTTACTGAACGTACCCGAGCTAAACTTCGGATAGAAATTCCAGGCATACCGGGCCTCGGAATCAAGTGCCGTCAGAAACTGCGTTCTTGTAAAATCCCAAATAAAATTAAGAAAAACGTTTCCTTGAATTTTACGGGTCTTTACATTACTCCCACCTCAGGGCTTTACGTCCCCGTAAAGATACATCATAATCTAGGGAAACAAATGTGGGTACTGAGCACGCATCTGAGCCTCCCTCTCCCAAGGGCTCTTCTGGAGGTTCCCATGCTGCCATGTGATGCGTACTAGAGGAATTGACCATCCACGTAGGACCCACTCCTGTCGATCCTCGATCTCCACCGGGACCTCTGCAAAAGTCTCCCCATCATCAACGTCCATCTCCCCATGATCAATGATATGCTTCGGGTCGTGCACGTATCTCCTCAGCTGAGATACGTGGAAGAAGTCATGCACTCGGTGCAACTGAGGTGGTAGAGGCAGGCGATAAGCCACCTCGCCAATCCTGCTGAGGACCTGGAATGGTCCAATGAAGCATGGAGATAACTTACCGTCTCGGCCAAATCTCCGTAATCCACGTCGAGGTGAGACACGCAAGAAGATGTGGTTTCCATCCTCTAACTCTAGTGGCCTCCGCCTCCTGTCAGCATAAGACTTATGCCAGCTCTGAGCTGTCCTCATCCGCTCCTGGATGACCTGGACCTTCTCTATCGTGGCCTGGACCATCTCCGGTCCCACAAGTGATGACTCCCCAGGGTCTGTCCAGCACAAAGGAGATCTGCAAGGTCGGACGTACAACGCCTCGTATGGTGCCATCCCGATGGTGGAGTGGTAACTGTTGTTGTACGCAAACTCCACCAAGGGTAGGTGGTCCTCCAAGCTGCGACCAAAGTCAAGGACGCATGAGTAAATCATGTCCTCGAGTGTCTGAATGGTCCTCTCCGTCTTACCATCCGTCTGAGGGTGAAAGGTTGTACTCAGATGTAGCTGTGTCCCGAACGCCTCCTGTAACCCCTTCCAAAGCTAGGAAATAAAGAGAGAATCTCTATCATAGATGATAGATGATGGCACACCATGAAGCCGTACAATCTCCTGAATGTAGAGACATCCCAAGCTCTCCACTGAGCCCTGCTATCTGATGGGTAAGAAGTGATCCGACTTGGTGAGTCGGTCGACAATCACCCAAATGGATTTGTGACCTCTGGAAGTGCATGGAAGTCCAGTCACGAAGTCCATAGATATCCCGTCCCACTTCCACTCTGGGACCTCCAAGGGTTGTACCAAGCCTGCTGGTACCTGGTGCTCTGCCTTCACCTGCTGGCAGGTGAGGCATTGAGAAACGAACTCTGCCACAACCTTCTTAATGCCCGACCACCAGTGCTGTCATCTGAGATCCTGATACATCTTTGCCACTCCAGGATGTACCGCCAAAGGAGAAGTGTGAAACTCCCTCAGCACCTCCTCCTGTAAAGAAACTTGTACCAAGGTACGTCCTCTGAAAAGGACGTCGTGCTCTGCTCTAAAGGAGAAACCATCAGGTGCCTGCCTTGAGGATATCTGTGCACGCCGCGTCCCACAGTCAGCGTCCCCACACTGTGCCTCTCTGACCCGTTTCAGTAGTGGAGGGGTGACTGTGAGAGACTGAAGGAAGGCTGCTCCATCTCTATCCACGAAGGATATCTGCAAAGCGGCTAGCTGATCTGTCACCTCCTCAAGTAGATGAATGCCCATCCTCCTGCAGAGAGCATCGGCTACCACGTTCCCCTTCCCAGGAGTATAGACTATCTCAAAGTCATAGTCCTGGAGGAACTCAAGCCATCACCACTGTCTCAGATTCAGGTCTTTCTGAGAGAAGATGTATCTGAGGCTCTGATGGTCAGAAAAGACTGTAAAGCGCTCGCCCATCAGGTAGTGTCGCCATGTCTTCAGAGAAAAGACCACTGCTGCTAACTCCAGGTCATGGGTAGCGTAGTTCTTCTCATGCGGACTCAACTGACATGATCCATAGGCGATCACGGACCGCTCCTGCATCAGGACACATCCGAGTCCAGTCCCTGATTCATCGCAGTAGACTACATACCCTACTCCCTCCTCAGGCAACCTCAAGATAGGTGTGCTAGTCAATCTCTGTCTCAGCTCCTGGAAGCTCTGCTGACATCTGTCTGACCATACAAAGGGTTTCCCCTTCTTCGTCAAAGCTGAGAGTGGTGCCGCAACTCTGGAGAAGTCTGACATGAATCTCCGGTAGTATCCAGCTAGTCCCAAGAAACTCCACACCTCCGTCATGCTCCTGGGTGGCTCCCAAGATAGCACTGCCTCGATCTTCGCAGGATCTACTGCAACTCCCGCCTCAGAGATGAAGTGTCCCAAGAAGTGGACCTCACGTATCCAGAACTGACACTTCGAGAGATTGCCATAAAGCTGGTGCTCTCGGAGTGTGTCTAGTACAACCCGCAAGTGGTAGGCGTGCTCCTCCTCAGTCGTCGAGTAAATCAAAATGTCGTTGATGAAGACCACGACAAATCAATCGAGGTATGGATGAAAGATCCTGTTCATGAGGTCCATGAACACTGCTGGAGTATTGGTTATGCCGAATGGCATAACTAAGAACTCATAGTGGCCATACCGACACCTGAAGGTCGTCTTCTGCACGTCCTCATCCCGAACTCTGAGCTGATGATAGCCTGACCTGAGGTCTATATTTGAGAACCACCGTGCTCCCTTGAGCTGATCGAAGAGGTCATCAATCCTCGGTAGCAGATACTTGTTCCTCACTGTCACCTGGTTCAACCAACGATAGTCAACACAAAGTCGCAAGCTCCTGTCCACCTTCTTGGTGAACAAAATCGGGGAAGCCCAGGGTGAAACACTGGGTCGAATGAATCCCTTGCCTTGCAAGTCCTCCAACTATACCCGTAGCTCTCGAAGATCAGCGGGGGCCATCCGATATGCTGGAGTCGATATCGGGGCTGTCCCGGGGTACAGGTCGATATAAAAGTCTACCTCTCTGTGAGGAGGTAGCCCTAGGACATCGTCGGGAAAAACGTCCGCATACTAATCCACCACTGCAGGAAAACCAGGACTCCGCACATAAACTGCTCCTAGGATGAGGCTAGACAACTGGTGAGTGAGGGGCTTTCCTCTCCTCTGAGGAAGTCCATCCTATGCTGTGAAGGCTCCCTTCTCACTGGGGAAGGTGAACCTACTCCCGTCGGTGCGTACACATCGCACCTTTTTCCTAAAACAGTCAATCTATGCATGGACTGTATAAAACCAATCCATGCCCAAGATGACGTCGTAAGGCCTCGTCGAGTCTTCTCCCGTAAGAGTCTCTAGCTGTAAGGATCGAGCCAACGGCTCTGTCGGAATCTCTGAGCTTCGAACAAGGGCAGCGGCTATGAAATAATGACTCACTCCTGTGTCTATAAGTACTGCAGCAAGGGTGGAATAGACACAGATAGTACCTCGAATCATCTCGGGCGCGCCGTGGTCGTAGGCCTCTGCTGCCTGGAGCTGTGCCTGTCTCTTCCCGCCAGCTCCCTGTGGTCGGGGTGGACCTCCTGGTGGTGGTGGTGGTAGAGCATCAAAGCGTCTCCCACCACCTGCTGATCAGCCAGCTCCTTTGCCTCTTCCGCCTGCTCCCTGCGGACCACCACAATCGACCCTCTGCCTCTGCCTGGGTGGCCCCTCAACCGTCTGCTGCTCCTCGGCACGGCGGGTTGGGCAGTCACGAGCCATGTGGCCCTGCCCGCCGCATGAGTAGCACTGCCTGCCTCTCGAAAGACTGGCTCCACGCTGTGTGCCCCGCACTGCTGAGCCAGTGTCCTAAGCTCATCTGCCTGAGGGTCTGGTCTTCCTGGACCCATGAGTCATTCGTCGACTGCCTACTGCAGAAGACTCTGCTACGTGCCGCCCTGCGGTGGGTCTCCGCGCTGATGAAGGCTCAACAAGAAAGCTCTCGATCAAAAGGGCTTTCTCTAGTACTCCTGCCTGAGTCGGAATGCTGAGGGAGATCAGAGATGCCCTGATCTCGTGTCTCAATCCCTGCTCAAAGGTCCGGGCCCAGAAGAATGGGTCCCGTAGCATGTCTGTCGAGTAGCACGAGAGATCGGTAAATCTCGCCGAGTACTGGGCGACCGTCAAGCTGCCCTGCCGCAGCTGAAGAAGCTCCTGGATATGCACCACATGGAGGGTGGCCGGGACGAACTCTGAGCGGAAGAGGCTCTCAAAGTCCGTCCAGAGGAGAGATGCCTCATCATGCACCTGGAGCATCAATCTCCACCATCGGCCCTCTGCCGCGTGCAGTAGGCTCGCTGCGAGGATCACCATGAGGTCTGCTGGTGTCCTCACTAACCGGAAAACTCGTACAACTGACTCCAGCCAGTCCTCGGCGGCCTGAGGGTCCGTCTCCCCATGGAACCTGGGCGGTCGCTGCCGTTGAAACTCATGCAGTGTACTAAGGTGACATGCATCATCAGCGGATGGGGCTGGAAGCATCGGTGGCTCGGCGGGTAGAGGTACCGCCGGTGCCTCAGCTGTCAAAGGGCCCTGCACCGAGGCCTCTTCGCTTGGTGGGATGTCGTCACGCACAACTCTCGGAACCCTAGCTGGCTGCCGTCGTGGGGCCATCCTGAAAAGGAAACAGGTGCTCCACGGTCAAAACAATATACCTGGTGAGCGGACACAAAGTAATCACAAAGAAAACTTGAAACACACATGCAATCAATGTTTTCGTGCATTAAGTCGGAAATCAGAAGTCAGGGTCCTAGTGTACGGATACATCGGACACCACACCAACACTAGACTCCTTGGACTGATAACCACACCCAATACGCTTAACACTATTGCTTCATAAAGAAAATATCAGAGTCCCAAGTTCTGTGGTAGAACCGAAATCCTTTGATACCAATTTGTCACGACCCGTCCTCGGGGCCCGTGCCGTGACTACCCCAAGCCCGCCTTCCATAGGCTAGGGGCTGGAGACTAGCACAAAGGCGTAAATTCCCGATAAAAAGGGAAGGCATTGCCTTTGTAAAGTAAACAAACACCACAGAGCAAGAAAGCAGTATAAGTAAACACTAAGTAAAAGCTGGTACAACAGTAAGTGTGGAAAAGTATGTGGGCCAGTATACAAACCCAAACTGAAGTAAAGTACAACTGGAAGGGAAAACAGCAACTGAAAAGTAAAGCCGCAATGCCGAGCTATCCACTGGAAATCCCACCTGAAGGGTGAGTACAGATAGCCTCCTCTAATCCGCGGGTCCTTTCGACCACTCCGAGTACGTCCCGTCCAGTGGTCCACCTCTAGGTACCGTCCTGCTCCGCAAGCCTCAACCACGATCAGCGCTGTCTGTCGTCTGCAATCAACACAATGTAGTGCGGGCATAGCCCATGCAGGGGTGAGTATAAGCTACTCAGTAGGGACCCCGAGACCCCCGAAGGTCTCCCTAAATCCAAAAAGGATAATCCACAAAGGAAAGATGCAATCACGAAGTAACATCTGACACTGCTTAGGTATATTCCCATACATATACCTAAGTCATCAATTCTCGTTCGGCTCCAACATCCGAGCCCAAGTACAACCCAGTCCACACAGGAAAGAAAAACGTAAATCCACATACGATAACACAACAAAATCTACATAGGAAAGAAAAACAGGATTCAGCTCACACATGTATACTTCTTCGTATGACGATAGAGATGATCAGATATATCCACTGATTCATCTAAGCCGTCAGACCCACAAAGGATCGATAGGTACTAACCCCCGCAAAGACCCACACAAGATCAGACCCACACAGGATCTATAGGCACTGGCTCACACAGAACCGCTGAGCGCTGACCCACACAGGATCAGACCCACACAGGATCGGTTGCACTGATCCACATAGGATTGCTGAGTGTTGTAGTCGTCACCGTCGAATCCACTGAGGATCTCTGTACAGTTGTCATAGTAGCAGTCGCAGCCAGTTCTAGGGTTCCCGCACACAACAAGCTCGTTCGGGAGGGTCCGATCCACGAGCCGAGAGGCTGATACATCAACTGACACATAGTCCAGATTTGATGTATCCAAAAGTTCCGTATCATCAACAGGAACTCTACGTCGCAGACGATGCGTCAATCGGACGCCCGGTCTGAGAGTTATTGGCTTTTTCGTTCTAGGGCCCCGATTGATTTTTAAGGAAAAACCAACCCAACCACACTCCAACTGCGTCCAAACCTCGGCCGGAGTGAGCCAAAAGATCCGTTTCACTAAGAGTAATCCATCAAAGTCGTCGGCACGTCAATCAGACGTTCGGAGCTTAAGATATGAGCGTTTCCGCTCCGAGGGCCCGGTTGGTTTCGTGTATGAACCAACACATCCGAACCCAAAGTATTCCGAAACCTTGAGTGCAATATACCAAAACGACCGTCTCGATCCAAGGATCACATCGCAACTAACGGTGTATCGATCAGAGGCCCGTAGCACAAGTTATGGGTGTCTGACCGGAAATGATTCGGTATTAAGGGGTTCGGGCCCGGTCCGACCCGACCCGATACCCCCAGGGTCGACCTGAACCGGGTCGACCCGAACCGGGTCTGGGTCTGGCCCGCTTGGGCGCTGCCCGGCCCGGCTGGCGTGACCCGGCCCAGCCGGCGCTGCCCGGCGCAGCTTGGGCGGGGCCCGGCCTGGCGGACCGGCCAGGCAGACGGCCCGGCCTGGGCGCAGCGCGCCCAGCGCACTGGTCAGGTGCTCGGCAAAACGACCGAGCCGTTTGGAGTGGGGGGGGGGGGGTGCCTACCCCCTAGTTTGTAATCGCGGCCCCCCTTAATGGGGGCCGCTCAGCTGGCCGGCTGGGGGTTTGAACCCCCGGCTTTCCCCATGTCCGGTCGGCCCGCCCCGGCCGGCCGATTTCTGCTGCCACGGGACCGGCGACAGCTGGTCCCCTCCCTGCTCCAACACCGGCGTCCCGGAACCGGCCGCCGATAACCCTGCTCCGCCGCGGCCCGGAACCGGCCGCAGTTTTGGTTCGTCCGGTGCGGCGCGACGGCATCGCGCCCCTCCGCCGCGACCCCGCTATGGCCGCGGTGTCATCAGTTTTCTCCGACGCGGCGCGACGGTGCCGCGACTTGGTTTAATTTCACGGCGTGGCGCGACGGCGCCGCACATTACTTGCCGCACGATCCCGCGTGGTGAGACGACACCGCGCCATTCCCATTCCATCCACATTAGAAACAATAACATGGATAAGGGAGGAAGGTCGGCCGTGTTGGTGCGGTCCGACCCCCTCTCGTTAATCGATAGCAATTGGTCGTAATTTCACGAAGAACGACAAGGTAGTAATCACGAAAAAAATAAATAAATAAACCCCTACCTCGTGCGAGCTTGAACGGAGGTTCGTTGCACGAGGATTCGTCGTGGGAAGAGACGTCACGGAAGAAGACATCTACGACGTCGCGGTACACGACGTCACGTAAGAAGACATCGACGGCGTCGCGGTACACAGCGTTGCGTAAGAAGACGTAGATGACATCGCGGTACACGGCGTCGCGTAATCGGTTTCTGAGAACTCGGCGTTCTTCGTCAGAGACCGATGTGTTCTTCACATTCTTCGTCAAAGGCGAATAAGTTCCTCAAGTCCCTTGTCTTTTCTCCCAAAGTTCACACAACAAGGTTCCAACCACAAATAAAATAAGTTCATCTCTTATTTTATTAACATAACATAAACTTTTGAATTTCAAGAGTTTGAATTAATTCCACTTAATTAATTCATGACAAGTTTTCATCCTTAATGGTGAGTTGGGGGGGGGGGGGTTGAAGAATGTGAAGGGGTGGGGTTCATGTGGGCCCCACCACCCTCATAACCTCCCTTGGGAAGTTGGTTAGTTACCCAACTTCCACCCAAATCTTAAACCACTTAAAGTAAAAATAAAATTGTTGCATAAATTTTATTTTACCTTCCACATAAATTAACAACTTCTCTCATGTAAACGCAACTCCGGAAATGGCTTTCCTAAGCAATTAATGGCACTACGGTTCCATCGGTGCCCTCAGAATTCGATTCCGAGCACTGGTTCAAAAGTTAGAAATTCCCTCTCGTTCATTCACTGAACGTACCCAAGCTAAACTTCGGATAGAAATTCTGGGCATACCGGGCCTCGGAATCAAGTGCCGTCAGAAACTGCGTTCTTGTAAAATCCCAAAGAAAATTAAGAAAAAATTTTCCTTGAATTTTAAGGGTCTTTATAATGTATCTCAATGAAAGAAAATTGAGAAAAAATTACCTTATCATTTTGGTAAGTTTGAAACCATAACCTCATGAAAGAGGGAAACTGAAATGGATGTGTAAATATGAAAAAATGTAATTATAAGAATCATAAATTAAAATCATGGGTATTATATACCCTAAAAATAAGAAATAGGTGGTGAATACTTCATGTGTCTCGCAAAAGTAAAAAGTGAGGCGAAAATCCCTTACTTTAAGCCTTGAATTCCATCTTACATTTTCTAACCTCATATATAATAAATATATGTTTATTATAAATATATTAAAGGACCATATTCATATATATATATATATTCATATAAGTTTTTATTAGGAATTTATAATACCCATTTATTAACAATCTCATGTTAAAGTTTTGTTTTAGGTAATAACTACTTTATTTTTCATACATGTTTTGAATTCATAATATTGCCCCTCTTACTTAGATCATGATTTAATCATCTCTAGATAATAATAATTATATAAATATAATATATATTTCTTATATATATATTTAAATCAATCCATAAAATTTAGTTATAGGAAATGAAATACATCATTCATGGAGATGGTAGGCTATACGTATGCACGAACATTGTTTCCATTTTCCTATCATATAAAAATAAAGAAAAGTTAATGATATATATATATATATATATATTATAATTATTGTTCAATTTTTATTTCATATATATCACATTTTTCTATTAAACCTAATCTTAATAAATTCCATGTAAAGCGTGAACGAATCATGTCGCTTCACTAGGCGGAAGTCTGCCATACACATGAGAGATGTTATTGTATTCCCATAAAATGGAAAGAATAAAGGTATGTGTGATATAAAAATTAATAGATAATATAATAATAATAGAAATAATAAATATCATATATAAACTAATTTTCTATTATTATTACTAACTTTGATAGGTGTTAATAGAAAAAATGAATAACACTGGTTCGTGAGGTGGTAGTACACCGTTCACACGAGCGATGATTTTGTAACCCATTTGATGGAAGTGTGTGTGTTTTTAGGTTGAAACCTTAATATAAATAAATCTTTGAAAATTTAATATAATTATTATTTTTATATAATCACGATGTAATTGAAATTAAATGAGGGGGATAAGGGAAAAAAATAAAAAATATTTTAGAAGAATATTTTCTATTCTTTATGAATCCTCATAAGGTTTTCCCCAAATCCCTAAAATGTTTTCTTTATGCCCAAAAAAATGATTCTAGGATGAGGGTACGCAACCTTGGAATTTATTTGGGTATATCTATTTTGATCCAAATGAATTTATAGGTGTGAACAATTGGTGGGAGTGAGTTCCCTTTAATAGTTGAGGAGTGACATTCTTAAAAATACTCAAAAGTGTGCAATATTAGGGGGGGGGGGGAGTAAATCACATCTCATACTGATCCAAGATTGATAATTAAAAGTTTGGATGAATTATATGGTCAATATTAACCTCTTTCACACATTTATACACATGATTTAAAATTTTCATTACTTAACTACAAAGTTTCCTTAATTTACAATTTTGGTTTTACATTATGTTAACTAGTTTTTTAACCTATGTAATTTATTAATTAAGAATAATATAGTGTTATAAATGTTATATAAATTATAATAACTAATAATAAATGTGATATATAATTTATAAATTATAAATCATATGGGTGTTTTAAATTAAATTTAACACAAGCACATGAAACACACAAAAACACAGCTTTAACAATAGTCATGCAAACCATGTTTTTTCTTCTTATCATCCAATATACTAATTATAATAGAAATATTGGTTCTTTAATGGAAAATATTATAT
The DNA here is from genome assembly GCA_963277665.1 of Viscum album. Classification (NCBI taxonomy): domain Eukaryota; kingdom Viridiplantae; phylum Streptophyta; class Magnoliopsida; order Santalales; family Viscaceae; genus Viscum; species Viscum album. Next base: position 2,074,332,335 of record OY728143.1, on the reverse strand, counting down.
ATATATATATATATTGATATTTTTTATAACTTTTAGGAATATATTATTTTTATTAATTTTAAATCAATTAATAAAGTAGCATTTATTATAAATTGACATTAATGTTAATTTTTGAATTATTCATTTAACATAAATTAAAAATATCACAAAAATAATGTAAATATAAGAAATTATGTTAAAACCTGTGTAAAATGGTATATTTTTCTATAAAAATAATTTAACATAACAATTCCTTAAATTTACTTCACTGTTAATGTATTTATCATCATTCTATTTATTTAATTATTAATTAAATCATTCAAGTGTTGGTGTTTCTTAAGCATTTAATGTAATTATATCATCTATAAAAAATTGAAATATATTTTTAGGTAAAAAAACTTATTTACACTAAAAAATTATATTTATAACAAAATATATTTATTTTTTCTCTATTTCAATGCTTTAAAGAAATTAAAAGGAGAAAAGGTACATTTTTTCCTTTTTTATTTACTTAACTTAATATATGGTTTACTTTCATGGAAAAGTGTCCCACCACTAATAAAATTATATATTAAATTCATAAGGGTATAAATAGGTCTATTCAATTGGTTTTAGAGAAGTTTAGGGTCATTCTTACACTTTATATTCGAAGTTCAACCACAAAGTAAACTCCTTTTTTCCTTAATCACTGTAATTAATTTTAACTATTTACACTAATATTTTTGTTAAAAAACAATGTTTTAATTGTTTTAAATTATAAATTATTTTAAATAAAAAATATTTAATATAATGTCCAATTATAATCATATAATTTGAAAAATATAATTTAAAATTGATCTCATAAACGTGAAAAGAAAGTGGGTTTTTAAAGTGAAAATGTTCAAAAGTACACAAAGTTTTTATATCCAAATTCAACCTGAAATTTATTAAAATGTAATTAATTGTATTAATATATATATATATATATTTAAACTAACTATAATTTAAATCCAATTTTAAAAATAATTTCACTATATAACTAAATTATATTAAACGAAAAATTTCAATTAAAATTCAGTATTTATCACTATTCATAAAAATATTAAACCTTCTTAGAATGTACCAATAATTAAATATAAGGTAATTTTGATATTTATTTTAAAAAAAGATGTTTATTTTATCAAATTAATTTTCTAAAATTTGAAAAATATAGTTTTAAAATATGTGTGTAAAAAAGCGATAAAACTTCCTTTTGAAAAAAATACATTTTTGAAGCGTAAAATTGGATTTATTCTTACATAATGTATAAAAAAAATATAAGATTAATGTTAAAAATATGATTTAATATATAATATTTACATTTAAATAAATCACTAAGAATCACTTATTTGGTTTATTTATTGAAAAAAACACTTGTGTGCATAAAAATGTTTTTTAGAAAAAATATTTCACTTTATTTTCAAAAGGGTTTTATTTAAATTTCTAATTAATTGGTCACAAAAGTATTATATAAACATATATAAACCATATTTTAATAATTTAGTTAATCCTATTAATACCTTTTATTCCAATAGAAATTTGATAACTATCATAATATATAATATTATTATTTAAATAGTATATCATGTTTGGATTAAACTCGTTATTGCGTGTAGTGTATGATTAACTTGGTGTAGCATGAAACACATAAGATAAAACAATTTTACTTTATTTTAAGAATATTAATTCATAAAAACTTAGTGTGTTACATTCTACCCCATTGAAATTAATGTCTTCCTTGAAATTTATCTAGGCCATCAAAGGTTTTATACTTAAAAGTTTCTTTCATAGAAACCCACATTGTAAAAATGAATACTAAAAGTTATTTCAAAAAGGGAAATTTAGAAGAAAAATAGTTACCTAAATTATCTCATAACTATATTTATCCATAAGAGAACATATGCGGGAATTGAGGATTTTGACATTGAAAAAAAGCATAAATAATTATAGATAGTGATAAAGATCACTAATCATAAGAAAGCGGGTGATTCCAATAAAATTATTGATCATAAAACCATAAATTTGTGATGATATAAGGGACCATTTGATTCATAAAAAATAAATTTACTAGGATAATTTTTTTTCAAGATCCTTTTCCTAAAGTTTAGGAATTTTTATAATAATATACACCTACTTTATTTGATTCCATTTCATAAGAACAATCTCATCTATTGGTTGTGACTTGATAAATTTCAACTTCATCTCTTAAAACAAGAAATAAAGGTAATTTTGTTATACTTAGGGCACTAATGGATCATAATATCCATAAATAGAATGAAAATTCATTCCATCTATCATTAGTTTTCATCACAACCAAATGGTAAGTATATGTTATCCAATATAGATAAATCTTGTTAGGGTGAATTAATTCATTTATATTTAAATCCTTAACAAATGTTTAACTTAAATAATTCCACAAATGTTTAATCTTAAAACCCATCCAAAATATTATTGTAGAAAAAAATTATAAATAAGTTCAATAAACTTCCAAAATGAACTTATCATTAATCCCCCTTATACCATAAAGTGTCTTTTGATTTTCCCATGCCAAACATATGAGTACCTTTATCATGTCTTCTCTTGAAACATGGTAATAGCCTGGGTTACCTTAAATAATTATTAAAAACAAGAATTATTCTTAATTATTTATAAATATTATTTAATATATTCTTTAAATTATTTTTTTTGTAAATTTCATTGATGATAACAAAAACCACTTGTTCAACAAATTCATTATTAGTTATGAAGTCCTAAATACCATCCAATTTACTTTATTCTTATCTAATATATATTTATCCAAAATAAACACCATTTTATCCACACTAGGGACATATTAAGGGCTACCTTACCTTGATTGTGTTTTCACAATATAATATAACATTTTTATTAATTCAATTTTCTTGGATATTAGCACCATTCAACATATTATTTCAAATCCTTAATGAAAAAATTATATTAAACAATCCTTCTCAATTCATTAATCTTGAATCCAAATACATAAATACTTTAATCCACCCACATCAATTATTACAATAGAATAGTTCATTCCTTGGTTTATAAGTAAATTCATAGAATATGGCATTGAGTTGGGTAATTCACATTTTATCCATAGATAATACATTGAACTCCTAAAAAAATTTCACTCTATGACCATTTTTTCTATATAGATAACATTTTAGCCACTATTTTAGGTTTTCCAATAGGTTGTTCTACCATTCTTCTTGACTTGTATGAAGCTGAATATTATTTCCTCTCTGTTCATTACCATGTTAACTCTAATAAAAGTCTAACTTTCTCTTATTTTAGTTGTTAGGAATATCACTAAAGTTCACATTGTTAGTCACAAATCACAATAGATGATTTGATAAAATCAAAATATCTTTATATCCATTCATAATCCAATTTGGTTTCTTATAGTCACAAAATTTTCCATCAGAATAATTGTAACATAATTTCTTCTTGCTCTATCCATCGACTAAAACAAAAATCATAGTGCAAGAGACACTAATCATAGTGTAAAAAATATACAATCTTTAAAAATTACTTATAGTAAGTGTAAATCATGAAAAATTGTTTTTTAATATATGAAAACTTATGTGGATACTAGTTCATTAATAGTCTTAATTAATTTAAATCCTTTATGATGGTTGATAATTATTTTGTGAATTTACAAAGCATATCCCTGATGAGTGTAAAACTAGGTGAGTAGTAATTCCCGATGTCATCCACTAGTTATCAATCGAGTCTAGATCAATACGGTGTTTTTAGGGTTGTTACCCATATGTACATTTATTATATATCCATATCCACTAGTAGTATATAGAAATGGATATATTTCTAGGAAACCACTTTCTCTATCCTTTACCAAAATTCTAGGAAAATTTCCTATACTTTAAATCATACTTTGACTTATCCTTGGATATATCCCTGGAAATATCCATATAAATACACTAGGTATATCACTTTACAATCATTGTTTTAAAAGGTTAACTAAAACATTAAACCAACTATAGTATCCCTAGATTAACATATATATATTATATATTTTTAAGTGAATATTCAATACATTACACAAGCACATGCACAATTACTGTAATAGTTTAGTTTATTTGGAAAAGTGGAAACATAATCCTCTAACTTGGTGAAAAATCATCAAGATATACTATAAAGATATTCCCCTTTAGCACTCTTCACAATCATACCCTATTTAAAAAGGTTATTCAGAACTTATTGTAAGGAAACATAAGAAAGGGTGAGATCAAAGTATTAGTAAAGGTAAAAAAGGTAGATAACGAAAAATGACATAAGCATAATGGTAGGAAAATATGATCATTATATTAGAAAACCAGACCCTATAGATTAAAATCATAAACATGAATCGTGGAATAAATATTTGGAATTCATAAGGAATAAATGATAAGGAAATAAAATAGCATGAGTCATGATATAATAAAATTGGAGTAAGATATATAATTTTGTTAGACACATAAACATATGAAATTATTTTCATAGTATTCAAGGCTTACTTCCAAGGCTATCTTAGTTTAATGGGTTCACTCCCCAAACTATCTTAGTTTTCATGTTTGACTCCCAATACCATCTTAGTAGGTAAATTCCCTTACTTAACTGAGTTCACTCCCCATTCTATCCATGTATATCTCATTAGATATAAATCTTTACCCAATTCATTATATGGAGATATAGGTCCTACCCATCACATAATGAAAATCATACAAATGTGTTCTATATGACAATAAAACATTTATCATATCATGACACATAGAAAGAGTTCGGTTTCATAAACATCATATCATAACCCATTAAATTAAATGGGTATCATAAACATTTCATCATATTATAACATATGTAAAATAAATAGGCATCATAATCATTTCATCATAGAATAAACCGTAAAATAAAGCAGGTTTCATAAGTGTTTTATCATGGTATAACCCATGGAAGAGAAATGGGTTTCATAAACAACATTCATATTCAACATAAACCATTCAATTAAATAATAATAATAGTTTCCTTGAATAATATACTTAAAAAATAATAAACTATATTAAATGATTTAATCTTAGATGGAAAAGGATTTTGAAAGATCACTTGAAGCATTTATTTTAAAAAATAACTTTTCTTTTAAAATAATTTTTTTAGATGTAAAATATTTTAAAAATAATTTTCTTTGAAAATTACTTGGAAAATCTATTATGTAATATGTAAAAATTATTTAAAAATTTTCTTGATGAAAATATACTTTCCTCTTAAAAAATATTGTTTGAAACAAAATACATTTTTAAAACATTTTCCTTTGAAAATAGACTTGAAAACTTATAAAGGAATATTTAAAAATAATTTAATACACTTATTAAATATAAAAAAATTTAAAAATAATTTTATTTTAAAATTATTTTAAAATATTATTTAAAAATAATTTTTTACATATTTTTAGAAAACATGGCTTTTAAATTAAATATATTTCACACCGAAGAAACAAATAATGTCATATTTTCTTAAAAATATTTTTTTAATTATATTAGGTACCAAGGAGTGGAAAGATTGAAAAATTACTTGAATATATCATGAATAATTATAGGATACTAAAATTAATAATAATTATTGATATATGGATCATAATATTTCATGAATGGAAGCATAACCATAAATAATCCTAATAAATGATGAGATTGTAGCAATAAACATTTACTTTTTTAGTAACATTGAATCATAATTTAAATGAAATGATAATATTACATGAATCCTAAAATATAATTAAAATAATTATTTTAATGAAATAACTTTTCAAAGGGGCATTATATACACCTCGTAAAAGAATATAGGTGCATAACATAACAAGTGTCTCAAAGACGGAAAATTGAAACAAAATTACCTTATCGATTTGGAAACTTTTAAACCATAAACCCATGAAAGAGAGATCAAAAAATTGATGTGTACATAAAAAAAATTCAAATATATTAATCATAAAGTACATTCATGGGATGTATATACACTTAATAGAATAAATATGTGGTCAATATAACATGTGTCTCACAAAAGTAAAATGTGAGACGAAAATCCCTTACCATGAGTCTCAACTTCCTTCATACAAGTTCATGCCTCCTGTATAACATATATAAGTTTATTATACATTAATAATATAACTATATTTATATATAAGTACCATTTATTTTTTTCTTATTACTTTATATTACTCTTTTATTAATAATCCCATGTTAAAGTTATGTTTCATGAAATAACCGCATTGTTTATTGTACATGTTTTGACTTGATATTCTTGGTTATCTTACATAGATCATGATTTCATAATCTTTATAATGATAACCATGATATAATATAATATATATTCGTTATATATTAATTTATATAAATCTATAAAATTTATTGATAGGAAATGAAATACACCATTCATTGAGATGGTGGGACATACGTACGCATGAACATTGCTTCCATTTTCTTATAGTATTGAAAGAAAAAAAAGTAAATGACTTATAAATATATATATATATATATATATTTGCATTATAATAAAATTTTTATGTCATATATATCCCATATTTCTATTAAAACCGTCCTTATTATGTTCCATATAAAGTGTGAATGAATCGTATCGCTTTATGAGGCGATAATATGTCATACAGAAGAACGACGTTATCATATTCTCACAAAATGGAAAGCATGATTGTATGTGTGATATAAATATTAAATAATAATAATAAAATAATAATCATCATAAATATCATATATAAAAAATATTTCCATCATTATTCATAACTTTTATAGGTGGAAATATAAAAATGAATGACATCAGTTCGTGAGGCGGTAGCCCGCTGTACACACGAATGATGATTTTATAATCCATTTGATGGAAGTGTGTGTATTTTTAGATAATTACATTAAAATAACAACATATAAGTACATTTAATATACATACATTGTTATATAAGTATGATATAATGTAAATTGAAGGGGGTCGAGAAGGAAACAAAATGAAAATGCTTTTAGAATAACATTACCACTTCTTCAGGTATCCTCTTTAAGTTTTCACTAAATCCCTGAAATGGTTTCTCTATAAAAACCCTAATTCTTATAGGATAGGTGATATAATTTTTGAATTTATTTTGGTATATATCATTAGATCCATATGTCATGATATGTATGAAAAAGTATGGGGATTGAGCTCTCTTTTATAGTCAATGAGCAGTGACATTCTTATAAATACTCAAAATTATTCACTATTGGGATGTCAATCTTAACTCAAGTTTCTAAAATATTTAACATAAATGTTTTTATGGATTATATATTCAATTAAAACCTCCACCACAAATTTATAGATATTTTTTAAAAATTTCATTCCTTAACTTCTAAGTTTACTTATTTTACAGTTTTGGTTTTTCATTTTATTAACTAATTTTCAAACCTAAGTAAAGTATTATTTAAAACTAAGTTCAAGTGATAGTTATTAAGTATTTTGGAATCATGATTATAAATATTAGATCTAATTTATAAATTTTAAATCCTATCTATTTTGGAAATTAACTTTAACACAAGCACATATAATGTGCAAAAAACACTTCTTTAATTGTAACTCTGCTAATTGAGTATTTTCTATTTGACATTCAATATAATCATTATAATATAAAAACTGGTCTATTAATGGAAAATATATTATATATATAACAATATTAATAATCACTTTAAATAGATAAAATTTTTAGTCATTTTAAATCAATTAATAATATATCATTTATTGTAAAATGACATTAATGTCAGTTTTGACATTATTCATTTAACTTATTTTCTTTAAAAATATCAATGAAAAAAATATAAATCGAATCTAATATGTTTAAACATGTTTGAAATGATATATTTATCTATAAAATTAATGTAACATAATAATTCATTCAATTTACTTCACTTTTAATGTTTTTAGTTTCTATTTTTTTTAATTATTAACTAAATAATTCAGGTGTTGGTGTGTCATTAGAATTTAATGTAATTTTATCATCAATAAAAAATTAAAATAAATAATCATGGTAAAAAAAACTAATTTATCTTAAAAAATAAAATTTATAACCGAACCTACTTATTTTTTCCCTATTCCAAAGCTTTATAAAAATTATAAGGAAGAAAGTTACATTATTTTCTTTTTCTTTACCGAACTTATTCTATAGTTCTCTTTCACTAAAAGGTGTCCCAAAACTAATAAAATTTTATCCATAGTTTATAATGGTATAAATATTACCAACCAATGGGGTTGGGAAAATATTTTGTCCATTTCTATACCTTATAGTTTATGTTTATCAACTAAGTAAACTCATTTTTTCATTAATATCTATAATTAATTTTTACTATTCCTAATAAATTTTTCTGTAAAAAAGTAATTTGTAATTATTATAAAATATAAATTATTATTATTCCCAATATTTAATCTAATTTTATAAATTAATATGAAAAAATAGGAAAAAATAATTTAAAATTAATCACGGAGACATGATGAGAAAGTGGATTTTTAAGGTGAAAATGTTCAAAAATTTACAAACTTTTTATATCTAATTTAAATATAAGATTAGATAAACTAATGTTAATTGGATTAATATATTTATAATTGAACTAATTAAACATTAAAACAATTTTAAAATATAATTTAACTATATAAATAAGTTAGATGAAAAGGTTGTTTTCAATTAAAATTTAGTATTTCTCACTATTCATCAAAAAAATAAAAAAACTCAAAAATAATACAAAAAATTAAACCTTAGGTAATTTTTATATTATTCTTTAAAATATGATTTTTATTTTATAAAATTAATTTTATAAAAGTAGGAAAAGTCATTTTTAAAATAATTGTGCCATAAAAAAAACAAAACAGATTTTTAGAAAAAATATGCTTTTAAGCATAAAATTGGATTTATTCTTAAATATTTTATATAAAAAATATAAGATGAATGTTAAAAATTTTATTTTTTATATAATAAATACATTTCATAAAAATTAGTAACCAACATTTTTTGGGATAATTTATTGATAAAACACACATGTGCACATAAAAAAAGTTTAAAAAAACATTTGATTTCATTTTTCAAAAGGGTTTTATTTTCATTTCTATTTAATTGGTCACAAAATAATTATTTAAACATTTATAAATAATATTTTTGTAATTTAGTTAATCATATTCATAACCTCCATTCCAACAGTGAGTTAACAAAAATCATATTAAAAAATTAATAATATTTAAATAGTTATTCATATTTGGTTTAAACTCGGTGTTACATGTAGAATAATATTAACTTAGTGTAATGGGAAAAACAAGAAATCAGATAATTTTAATTTATTTGGTAAATAATAATTTATAAAAACTCAGGTGTTACAATTGTGTATTGATTCTAAAAGTGGTGGAGTTATCCTATCGGGTGAGGGTGATCAGATGACGATGAAGTTTAAAAATTTATTACAGGAAGAAATAAACTATGTAGTTTAAGGTCATGCAACTAAAAATAGTATCATAAATTTTAATTTTTATGATGACTAATTTGGTTGATTCATTTAAAAGTTTTATAACTTTTACCATGGTTTAGTTTTAGTTAAAGGGTTGTAAATCTCTTACCAAAAAAGTGGGTGTGTCTCACGGGTGTTTATTTAGAGACAAATTGTAGAAACATGATGTGAAAAGAGGTCCGAGGATCCATTTAACCACAAAAAACATCTTTAAGATAATATGAACATAGTTTTAGGTCATAATACTTAAACTTAAAGGGTTGATTATAGTTTAAGGTTGTGGAGCTTTCACTGTATGGACAAACATTCATATTTGATAGATTTTCATAAACCTGATGTGAAAGGAGTGTCCAAGAGACCTATTAAAAAAAATTATACATATATTTTTAGATCATAATGGTTATACAGAAATTTGACTATACTTTGGAACAGTTTTTCCTATCAACCATAGTGGAGAATACACTACTATAACTCCTAATCCTACGTAATTCATTCTTTGTATGAGAAAGAAGGGGTGGCGAGTGGCTCCCTTTATCAGACAGGAGTGCATGATGGGGAGAAAATAATTTGTCTTGGAAAGGGTCTAATTATGTTGATTTTCTGGATCAATATATACAAATTCTTGGGGTAACAACACTAAGGATGTTAGGACTCCACTGTAATAAATAGAGATTAAAGAGGAAATAAATATTACCTTATGTGATTTGGAACATGAAAGGAGGTGACCGATTTCTAGGGAACTGTTATTTACCGTGTTTAAAACATAATTTTGTTAACTGAATTAGTCAAGGATGGGGTGAGAAAATTTTTGGTTGACCGTTGACCTTGTTTGAAACACGAGAACCATGAAATATTTGTAAGAGAACCTTCAGGGGCATGTAAACAAGATGGGAGGTGATCTAGTTTGTTCAGACAATATATCCATTAGAGGATCCCATTTATATTTTTAAGAGTATTATGATCAAAATTGAGGAAGAATTGAAGTGTGGTAATAATCATAATGGGATATTTGGGGGAGATTTGAACATTTTGGGATTTATTCTTCCATATGATAAGACACACTAAATGGGTTTATCAGTGAGTGTGAATTGAATTTTTTCACAGGGGGAATAGCCTTGCAATAGTTATGTGTCTAGGCTAGTACTAGTAAGTGAGATCTGGATGTTCCTATGTATCCAATAATAAATAAGAATCAAGGAATACATACTTATAGAATGTAGTGCAGTAGAAGACCATCATTGAAGGTAAAGTACCCTCCTAAGTTAGGGTTCAGGGTAATATGTAGTTTTATGTAATGTGATGGTGACTCAAACCATGATGTTTAACATATTTTGATGAGGATAGGGTGTCATACTATTTAATGGCTTATGAAAAGAATACAAGGGTGCTACAGTTTCAAGTTGTATAGTTTTGACAATGGCATCAAACACTTTAACATCATGATATTAGGATGTTATCCCATAGTTTAATGTCATGAAACTTGTATGTTGTCATGTATTTTCAAGAAATGTGACATGGAAGAGGTGGAAGAGTGTAACAAAAATATATTTTATTAATGAAATTTCACTTTTCAAAAGAAAAAATTCTTTAATGTGTAATTTAGTTATAGAGAACACATGCACTAATTTGGTTTTTTAAACCTTAATAAGTTATATCCTCTCATATTTAAGAGAGCATTAGAAATCACAACCATTGAAAATATATACATTGTACTGTGACTGTTATATTTATTATATGTTAATGGTTATGATAAATTCTAATTGAAACAAATGGAATAAGAGATGAACTCTACTTGTAGCATCATACCATATGAATCCCATGTATAGGAACTCCCGAGGTAGAGGGAATCATTGGTATTTTCCCTTTATTTAGACTAAGATAATATTCAATAACCAAATCACAATCTAAACCACTTATTAGAGAAGTTTAGTATTATCAATATCATGGAACAAACCATGTTTATCGAACCAGCCTAGGAAAGTGTCACCACTGCACACCTTACCATTAGGGATTATGTGGGTGTAATAAGTCATTATGTATCTAAACCATAATAGTAATTTCTTGTATATTTTTATTTTTTAATATAATGATAATAATTTTCCCATTTTATTATTACTTTCTAAATAATTAAATAATGTGTTCGATAAAAACTAGATATTTATTCAGTGAAACATGAATTTTATTTTTGTAAATATATAGTTTCAATCAAGTAACTCTTTTTTATGAATTAAATTTTTTAAATAAATTTTATTTTAATAAAATATTATTTTTTTAAAAAATATTTAATTAAATAAAAATGATAATATAATTATATAAAGTCAAATTTAATTTCAATAAGGGTCAGAAAACTATTTTCTTCACCAAAACACATATTTTTCAATATATAGGCTAATTTTATTTAAATGTTTATATTTTCATATTTGGAGAATTTTTCTGATAAAATATTTTTTTAAATGAGTATGTTGAAATCATCCAATGATGTTTTTTCCTAATTTTCATAGAGCCAAATTTTTGGGTAAAAATTAAATACGGTGTGAATATACGATGTGTATTATGACACTATAAATTACATAAAGTGATGTAATAAATATTATAAAGTTTATTCACAAACCATATTTTGTTTTCCCTTTATAAAAATGTGTTTTTAAGTTATTTATATAATTTTATAATTCTTTATCAATCCTCCAAAACCTAAAAAATATTTTAATGTTTTAAAATTATTTATTTATAAACATGACTCACTTCAACATCACCAAGGGTACTATTTAAATAAGTTATGTTCTTTGACTTATACAATAATTAAAACCAGTCCAATTTGGAAAATATTAGGGATAAAGACCATTTAAATATTTTTTGTTTTAATTACTTTATCATATATATTCTAAAACCTAAGTTTAGAAATTAATAAATAATTACCCTAACCTTTTATATAAAAACGCACCTAATATCCCATTATTCTTCACCAAAAAACCTTTTATCATGAATTTACTCATCAATTATCTCTCCAAAAACCTCCCAAAGTGTCCTCATGCTCTTAAAAATCTTCTGCCAATCTTTTAAAAGTGCCCTCTCAAGGTATGAGATCCTCTTCTTCTCTTTTGTATTCAAGAGACATCTTTATATTATGAATTTTTATTTAAAAATTTTCTTGATGGGATGTGTTTTTAAATATTCCAATTACTTTAGCTATGATTTTAAATTGATTAGAGACCCCTTTTACTCCAATTAAAAACTTCCATGAACCTTTTTGTTCTTTCTTTATATTGCCAAAATTATCCAAAAATTTTCTATGCCAAACATTTGTGTAATGAATAAACTTCCCCACTTCAACTCAATGGAATTCAACTAGATGTACTTATCCTTCATTTATTGGGAAAATTCATGTATTTAACCCAAAATACTAAATCATTAGGTTAAAATTGATGAAATATATTCTTATATTTTACGATCTTTGTGGGACACTTATGCATGTACATGATATGAATATGACAGGAAGACCTAGAATTATATTTTCCTCCAATACATTGGGTAAGGTTTTATCTAATTACATACCATATATGGTGCATTAAAGGATATCCCAATCACATTATTTTATGTTTTCTCAGTGGATAACCTTTAATTTTTTATTGTGTCATGTTTTATGTTATTTCCACATTCCTATGTTTCCTTGATGTTATCATATTATATCATGGCTCATTATAAATGATTATGATTCTCACCCCTTTAATGTCATTTATGTAATCTTTATATAAATATTAACTTATATGTATTACATTCATCATTTTATGAATTGATTATTCACTTATTGGGATTTTTATCTCACTCATTTCTTGGGTACATCCCCAAGTTTTCCCTTATAGTATTAGAAGATCACTGAATATTAATGGATTATTGTGGAGTTTTTGAATAAAAATATTAGACCCATGTTTCAAGTTATGTACCTAATTTCATAGCGACACTAAGCCTTACAATCTTTTTGGAATGTATTAAGTGTTCTCTTTTACAATAAATCATAAAATAAAGTGTACGAAAGATATGTTTTTTCATAGTTGGTATCTGAGAAAATTATAGTTATTATTGAAATTAATATTATAAAACCCAAGAGAAATCATTAATGTTAAGACTAAACATAGAAAAACACCCCTAAATTTTGTTAAAGTATAGATTATGTGGTTTTTAAGAAAATGCATCCCAGTATAAATACTATACTTGGATGTGGATCTGAAATTGTTGTGAATGGGGGTTATAACATTGAAAATGGTGCATTCACTAGTAAAAAAACCATATTTAGATTTGTTTTTTTATTTTAGATTCTAGTTTTGAATGGTAGTTTATAATGGTGAAGTAAAAAATATTATTTTCGGTGCCAGTTTTACAAAAACCGATGCTGAAATTCATTTCTGTTAAGGCTTTCAGTGTCAGTTTATATAAAAACTGACACCGAAAAATGAGTTGATAAGGGTTTTCGATGACCGTTTTTAATAAACCTATGCTGAAAACCCTCTCTGAGTATGGTTTGGCATCCGTTTCTTTAAAAACCAATACCAAAAACCAAATATTTTTTTAAAAAATCATCCTCGGTTTTTAAAAAAACTGACGCCAAAAGTTAATTTTTTTTAGAAAATTATAAATATTAAACTTCAAAAAATAATCAAAATCCCTATAATAAAAACACAATATTCAACAATCAAATAGTATTTATAATCGACTAAAAATCTATAACTTACATGCTTTAATCTTGTTAATTAGAAAATTATCTACACATTTGTATTATAAAGTAGAATTAAAATTCATGTACATGAAATTTTCAACTTTCACATTATTGGTTATTGTTGAAGAATTCATTTGATTATTAGTATGTTCAAATTCCCATTATATCAAAATAGTTAGTTTCTTGAACTCGTATGTAATATTATTCATATATATTAGAATATACATACCTCAAATCCAAATCAGACTTAACAAATCGTTCTCAAAAATAGATTAAATATGGGTAAGATAAGATTGAGAATAAGGATATGAATCATTGAATGCGTACAATAACATTGAATGATATGAGATTAAAAAAATATAATAATATGGCAGGAAATATAAAAAAATAATACAACTAACCTTACAAATTCAGTAGTTTCCCCATTTGTGATTATCTCATACATGAATCGTAGAATATAATATCCACATTCAACATGTCCTTTTTAACGATGAAACTACAGTTATAAAATATTAAACTGATAATAAAAATCAATATATAACAAAAAATCAGAATAAAATCTAATATAAAAACTAATTACCTGTACTTACACATATTTTATTGTATTTGGTTTCTTTATCAGCATGTATTCCTTGTTAATTTTTTTCCATGAACTGCATTTTCATATATATGAACTAATAATACATTTCTAAAAAATAAGAATAAAACATAATGAGATTATAAAAAACAAATAAACTTACCTGTCTAATATGGTGGAAAATATTTTACAAACATTCCCTAATAAAGACAAAACCCAATATAAGGTGCATTCACTTGAGCACAATACGCATAATATCCAATTCTCCTACAATATAAAAAGTTCACAATTAATGAAAGTATAATGATAATAATTCATAATTATGTTTTTGTTATTAATTATCCTAAAATTTAAAAAACCAATAGTCAATATTTGTATGTGATAATCTCTAACATATATATGCAACTCCATTAGGATTCTTCACATGTTTCTTTTCCATGGAAATGAATTCCAGATCTATAAAAACGTAAATGCCTATACTTTCATTTTGTAGAAGAAGAATGTGTAGATACCTAATTTAAAAATAAAATACAGTTAGTCAATTTAAAACCATATTATATTAAAGAAATAAAAATTCAAATGTCAATTTACTTACATAGAAAAAAACTGTGCCACATTCAGGCCGGGCAATTCAAAATCAAAAAGACGCATGATATATTCTTTGAGTAATCTAAATGGATATTCTCATCCTCATATATTGGCTGTAATCAGAAACTTATAGATATAATTGAATCAAAAATAATCCTGAGATAATATTTTTATCCCATAAGAAATATCAAACGTATCTATAGTTGATTGTTCCTAAAACTTTTGTTTCATTTGTGCAATTTATTTTTCTTTTAGATAATCCTAAATAAGTTAAATTTTAGAAAACATTATAAGTAATTTTGAATCATTTGTAATTAATATTTTAAAAATGCATACCTCATATAAAATATAATAAATAAGACAAGTTGGCCAAAGTAAAAAATGACACAGACAATCCCTAACTCTAGTGATCTCCTCAATAAGAAATGGCAGCAGATCATTAAAATCTATAATATCAAGTGCTGATACTCTAACCTGAACCATATGAATAGGATGTTGATGTATAAAATCCCCCAAAAAATGCATGAGTCTTAACCCAACAATATGTATATGAGGATCTTTAGAAAACAACCCACAATATATGGTTTGGTCCAAGTGAGTAGTTGGAGGATCAAATTAGGCAGATGAGGTAGGGTAGTCTGGGTGAGTAGGATGAGAAGGTTGAAAAATGAAAAAAATCAAATTAGTGTTTATTATTTATAAAATAATAAAAATTGATGACAACTAAATTATATACATATTGGTTCGAGCGAGGATTTTGAGGATCGAAGTAAGCAGATGGGGTAGGGTAGTTTGGCCGAGCAGGCTGGGGAGACTGAAAAATGAAAAAGTTATATCAGTGTTTATAATTTATAAAATAGAAAAAAATAAAAATAAATAATATACCTGGGAAGGCTATGCAGATGGGACATGGTAGGAATATGGGGCAGGGTAGTTCACATGAGTCGGCTGGGAAGACTAAAAAATGAAAAAGTTGTATTAGTGTTTATAATTTATAAAATAGAAAAATTGATGACAAATAAATAATATATTAAAGAAGGCTATACAGAATGTGACTGTCTTTCAAAGTGTTCTAACAAAGCCTTCTACACTACTGCTTGAATTTGAACATCCATGGACTGTTTCATATCATTCATCTTAGCTTTTAAGGATTCTATTTCTGGGTCTCTTGATTCCTTAATCTGACAAAAAAAAACGTCTAAATACTAACACCTTCTTGATATCCTATAACACATCCATAGTGTTTTTCCTTTCCTAAAGTAGTGGCTAGGATGTACATCCAACCTTCAGGGATAAAATTTCCATGTGTCTCTTTCTCTTTAAGTTCATCCTGAAATGAAAAATAAAAAAGTTACATTAGTGATTAAAATTTATAAAATAGAAAAATTGATGAAAAATAAATAATATTTAATTATAATTTTATCAGATACTTTCTTATCTACCTCTGTAAGATATTGTTCATTTTTCTTCTTCTTTTTCATTTCTATTTTTCATGGTGAGTGAGAAGAGATGGAGGACCAAACTGAACCTCTTCTGAACCACAACTAGATTGATCTCTTAATGATTCAAATTTTTCTTTAATCATTTTCTTCCCCCAATACGGATACCCTCCATGTGATAATATATGGGGGAATACATTTCTCAACTGGATCTCTTGATGAGATCTCTTGGAGCCCTATTATATAAAAATACACTACTAACTAATTAGAAAAATATATAATAAATTTTATAATATAAATTAATTATCATACATAAAATTTTCCTCCATAATGACTGTCAACAAATCGCTTCCATGTATCTTCATCTATAAACTAATACCTGAGGCATGGGTTTTCAAACCTTCTCTTACAAAAAACATAATTTTTTTTCCATTTTGTTTTAAAATCTCTCCATCGAATTGCCAATAAATAGAGATGTCTTTTCTTAATTTCTTTTGTTTCCTCAAAATTTAATGTCATTTGTGATTGAATAAATTAAACATTCCATTTAAAATATTTTATATTCAGAAAAAGAGTTAAAAGAAATCAATTAAGATATTTTACCATTACTTCCTCCCATAACTATTGCTTTTCCATCCTATCCACAGACTTCTAATCAAGATATAAAATAATAATCCTGTAACGGCTCTACATCGATATATAAATGATAAACTAAATTGTGTTTGGGTCTGTTGCATTATTATTATCATCAAAATAGATGTTTAATCTATCATCATCATGAGAAAGTGATAGTTTTGGTAAACATGTAATTCCATGTTTACCAACTTGAGAACATGATTTGTTAGTAGTAATAGGAGAAGTCTCCTCCACTGAGGACACATTAGTTGTCATACAATTTTTTTTGTAAATTAACAGTTTTCTTCCATTAAATAAGTATATTACTGAATATTTAACAATATGAAAAAATAGATATACCTAGGTAACTAGACCTCTATATCTATATCAAACATTGCTACTAGAAATAGTAATGAAATTTTGTGTACCTTCAAATCATTAGAAAAATTAATATTTAGAAACAATAAAGAAAAAAATAAGTAAGCAAAAAAGAGGCATGAATTTGTAAGTTAAAAAAAACAGACAAAATTTATATATTTACCAAAAAAATAGAAAAATAATTTAGTGTTTTTCCACATGACTTCATCATTATAATTATATACCGCATACCCTATGTCTATCTTATTCTCATTATAATCATCTAGAAATTGCGTAATAGATGAATAAGGATCATGTAAATCAATAACATCCTCAGTATAATCCTCATAACCCAAATGGTATATTTTTTCATGAAAAACGATGGACCACTGATCATTAGATAGATAAATGACATAAAATACTTGTTATTCATGTGTCTCCATGATAAATGGTTTCTCATTATAGTTAAATATTTTCAAATCAACTAGTTTAAACCCATATTCATAATGTTTCACACCACTCTTACTATCAACCCAATTACACATAAAAATGGAGACTCAAAATTTAATATAATCAATTTACCATATATATTCAAGAACTCCAAAATATGGAATTGATTCAGAAATTGGGTTTTTATATTTGGAACTTGAAAAATGCACTGCTTCTGCAAAAACCATCGCACCACTATTCTGAACATTACTCCTATCATCCATATTTTTTTTGTGTAAAATGTGTAGCCATTAATATCAAAACCAGACCATGTGATCACATTATGATATGGTCCCCCTGCTAATCACTTCATTGTTTCTAATATAGGTATATATATGGTGAAGTTCTCTTTAAACCATGAAACAAATGTCTTTATTGGTTAAATAATCAACCACTTTTTATTCCTTTTATGATATCATAACATTAATTCACTAATTTGTGAGGATACATATGATTTAACCTCACCTGTGTTGTTCAAAAGTCATAAATTTTATTTAATAACTTCATCATGTGGAATGAACTTTACCTTTAACCCTTGAACCCCTTTACCTTCACTATCAACTATCATATGTCGAGATATAGTGAGACCAATATGCTCTACCTCATAAAAATAATTAGTAAAAAACTCAATCACATCTTATGATATATATTTCTGAACAATATATTCCTCTAGTTGATAAGTATTTCTAACATATCCCTTCAAAATTTTCATATATCTTTCAAAAGGATACATCCATCACAAATAAATAGGCTCACATATTCTTATCTCATGCACCAAATGAATCAGAAGATAAACCGTTATATCAAAAAATATAGGTGGGAAATAAATTTCTAGTTAAAAAATAATAATGGTTTCTTCATTCTCCAACACATCTAACAAATTTGGATCAATGAATTTGCTACAAATGGATTTGAAATAATTACATAACCTGATGATAGTCTTTCTAATAGCTGTCAAAAATATACCATGCACTGCTATTGGTAGAAGTTATTGAATCAATACATAGAAGTCATTAGATTTCAAACCTATTAATTTACAATCCTTAATTGACACCAAATTATTCACATTTTAAGAAAAACCACAGGGTACTTTAATACTATGAAGACACCAAAAAAATTCATATTTTTAATCTTTCTTAATGCGTGAAAAGCTGTAGGTAAATATGTTTGTTTCTTTTAACAATGGGAGATAACTACAAACGTATTCTAATTAATATCAAGTCTAATCTAGCATTAAATCCATATTTTTCATTTTCTTTTATGTCTAAAAAAGTTACAATCAAACTGTCACATATGTTTTTCTCAACATGAATAACATCGATGTTATGTTTCATCTCTAAAAATATCCAACAAGGTAGTTCAAAAAAATAGACTGCTTCTTCTAGATATTTCTTTGAAGACCATAACTTTTTTTTATTTCCAAATTTTGAATCAATATTTTTCATGCTCTAATAATATTCTTCAGCTGAAAACTGCCAAGGGGGGAGGTTGTATTCTTCTAAACTATTAAATTATTTTTTCAATATATGATAAATATGATCCTTTTACAAAAATATTTTATGTCCCATGTACACTGCCTTTGTTCCATTCTACAATTTATAATATAAAGTATATTCTTAAGAAATTAGACATGATTTATGTCCCATAACACTATATCTAGATAATTTTCTATATATAGGAAATTATTTTATAGTGAACATTATCATAACACGCAAAATAAAATAATATTTCTTGTATGCATCGAAAAATTTACCACCTACCTCCCATAGTAGTTTCAAAACATTAATCAATGGTGAATGATACACATCAATATCATTTATCATTTGTATTGGTACAAAAATAATCAATATCATCATAACATATGTTTTCTTTATACATAGATGTGGGGAAAAGTTTCAAACTACCAGAAAAATATTCCATGAACTATGTTGGCTACTGAGGCTTCGATATGGATTAATTCCATCAGTACACAATCCCGTTATAATATTTCTAACTTTATTTCCAAAAACATGAATTTTTTTATCATAACTCTTCCACTGTGGTGAATCTTCATGGTGACATAAGTTACCATTAGATATGCGCTCATATGAATGCCATCTTAAACTTTTTTTATCAATTGAATTTGAAAATAGACGCTTCAAACAATGAATTATTGAAAGGTATAAAATTGCTTTAGTAGTAGTTTTGATTCCGGTACCTAAGAATGAATCACAGTTGAATTATCATTATTGAATGTAAAAAATATTGGATGATATCATAGAAAGTATAGAATTGATTTTTCATAATGTTAAATGAAAATAACTGAGAATGAATTTGAGTTGAATTTCCCATTTATCTTTAGCGTGATGTCCCACATGTAGAAAAACTTGATAAATATTTATATTCATTCTTATATAGTACACAATCATTAGGTCAACCATGTATCTTTTTATACCCCAATCCCATTGGGAAAAATATTATCTTCACCTCATAAATGGAATCTGGAAGCCTGTTTCCTTCTGGAACTTACTCTATTAAAACCTCAAGTAATATAGAGAAACTTTTATCACTCCACCCATTTTTTTATTTGATGTTAACTAATCTCAAAACTAGTGATAACACTATATATTTACTACAACCTGGGAATAATGGTTTCTCATAATTTTCATACAATCGTTCAACAATTGTTGTTTTTTGATTATTTCAAAACCAAAATCATGAATTAATTCTTCAATACAATCCTCTTCATCATTATGAATATTTTCATCAACATTGGGTGTTAAATTTTTAGGTCTTTCACCATGCCATGTCCAATGTGTATAATTAAGGAAAAACCCATAAAAAATTATACGATTCTTGATTTATCTGGAGTTTAAATATCTCTTATTCAAACACTTTACACATGGACATAAAATAAAATCAATTTTTTGAAGATTTTGTTTAGAAAATTACAAGAATTCATCAACTCCTTTTTTATATTCACTAGTGGTTCTTCGTAAATGTATCCAATTACGATCCATTCAATACATGATATCACAATATAATTGGTGAATATATTAAAACATATAAACATTTAAATATATATATATATATTTACAATTAAATTTTAAAATAAAACACATTTAATAAAAACAATTGATAATCATATAGAAAACATCAGAAATGAAACACATTTAAAAATAGTAAAATTTTTATTTTCATATTATATACATGTGTTATATTGATTTTATAATTTAATTATAATATCATTATTCTAAAACTTATTAGTTCATTTTAAATATTTTTTGCATTATTTTGATGTTTTATGTGTCTAAAGTATTGAATATTGCATTAATTTAATAGGAAAAAAATTAGTTATTATTAGTAATATTAAATAATAATTAAAGTAAATGTTCATATTATAAGTGAAATCAATCCTAATACTCCCAAAATTATGACAGATGAAATTAAATACATAACTAAATTGTTATATCTTACAACACATTTTATTTATTATTATTTTTTTATTATATTTTGAAATTATTATAATAATAATAAAAAAATAATAAAGAGAACTTGTATACCAATTGAGGAACCCCAATGAAAGCATACATTCATTTTTAAATCATTTTATATTAATATTAAATACATCTCCCAATAAAATACACCATTGAATCTAAAGGTTTTTTATCATTGGATTCTAAATTATAAATTTACTTTAATTAGATTGATTTTAGCATTTTATTTGACCAAAAAGTGCATAAAAATTATATCATGGAATGATATCACAAGAAAAAAAATGGTGTCTAAGTATAGATGCATGGAATATAACCATGTATTACTAATTAATCACCTAATTAGCTAAAGCACATGGGAAAAATTAATAAATCTATAGGAATCATGCACACTACTACAAGTATAGGTAGATATTCTAGAGAAGAACCAACATAACAAATATGCATGGAAAGAGACTACATAAGTAAGAAACACTCTAACATAGAATATATTCAAAGCATGATAATTATATAATATAAGCATGCTGTGAAAACAAACATGATTATCAAATACCTAAAAATTATAATATTACGTTTTCTTATAAAAATCCTATCATGGTATTTAAAAGGCATTCTAATAAAACATACAAGGTATATCAGTAAATTTAAAATGGAATTGTAATGAAACCTACATGGAATTTCATATATAGTACATGTTAATCTGTATGTTACTATAAGGATTCATGTAATTATACATCGTTCTTATAGTAGGCCATGTGTAAGTACCATAAATATCATAAATAAGTAAGAAGAAGAATATACTCACATAAGTCAAGGTGAAACCATAATAAACCATTACAAGAATCTACATGAACAACAATCACATCCCTGTACAATTGTAATTTTCACCGTATATGGTATGATCACTCTTTGGGATGACTATTAAACATGTTCCAACACATTTACAATAAACTATAAACTAATAATTTAAGCAAATAAAAAACATACATAAATGATAAATAATTTATCTTTAAAATTAAAAAAAACATACAAAATTCAGAGTTTAACAGGAAAATAGATCCCAATACGATCTTTACTCTATGGAATGATTTGGAAAATTAAACACTCCAAGATCTATATAAAAAATTATTTTACAGACAAAAAATAAATATGGACAAAAAACTAAAATCAAACCATGATTGAATGTCGTTGAAAATAGGTTTCAGGAGAAAAAATAATCCATAGATGATGAAACAAAGAGAGATAATCAAGAACTCGGACCACAGATCATGAAAATGGAAGAAAATCGACAATAATGGACATTTGATATAAAAAATACACCTTTTATGTTGGAACTATTAGAGAAACCTTTCCACATGTTTAGCTTTTAATGATAAAAACACGAGTGTTTCCCAATCCTGACTATTTTTAAAAGACTTTTGGTGTAAGTTTTTACAAAAATCGATGCTATAGAGTCCAAAAAAATTTTTGGTATTGGTTTTTGGAAAAAACGATGCCTAAAATATTTTTTTTTTAAATATATGGAATTGGTTTTTATAAAAATAGACACTGAAAGATCCCATGTTACCGATTTATAACGTCAGTTTTTGTAAAAACCGATGCCAAAACCTTTTTTTTATTTATGGCATCAGTTCTTCTAAAAACCAACATCATAAATCATTTATTTTTTATTTTTTGGCATCAGTTTTTAGTAGAACTAATGCCAAAAACCACTTTTAAAAAAATTGTCTGTTATACTAAAAACTGACACAAAAAATTTCTTACAAATACTATTGGTGACAATTTAGAAAAAACCTACATCATTAATTCGACGTTAAATTTGGTATTTTCACTAGTTATTAGTCTATAATCTATTATCACCTGGTACACGACAATGAGTCTTATTACACACCAAGTTTGACACTTATGTGGGATATTTTTGTTAAATTCAAAATCTATTTGTGAACTATTATGAATGGAACAAAAATACCATATGATTTTATATTAGAAAATATATCATGGATAACATATATTGAAAACTAAAAAGTCATATGTCAAAGAATATATTTTATTTATGAGTATCCATTTAATGTTCATAGTTTCCCATTTACATATTTAATAGTTTAAAAAATTCTCATCCCTAATTTCCGCTTTATTTCAGTATGTGGTTGGAAATATCAGAAATAAAATTACCAACCAATGTGTCGGAAAATGTGATGAATTCCGAAATGAGATACCCAACCCAATGAGAGAAGGTTTCATAAACCTTATGAAAATAATTTCTCAATTAACACATTTTTTGAACCGAAACATGAATCAAGAAAAACTCGCAAATAACCCTAAGAAAGAGAAAGTTTCAATTGATACCTTTTTGTGACAAATGCCAAAGAATTTCAGTGGATCTTCAAATACTTTAATTGTAAAATAATGGATTATCTCTTTTGAAAAGATCTTCTTTGTCCTCTAACACTCTAAGAAAGAGAATGTTGTGATTATTGTCTATAATTTGGAAGGATAATATAATTAATGGTCGATTTTGGTCAAAATTATAAATATCAAGGAGGATATCCATGTGATAAAGTGGATGTAATTTTGTAAAATGTTTTTATCAATATTTTCCACACACCCTATCACATAAAATGGAGATGGATCTCCTTATCCTTAAGAAAAAGGTTCAAGAATACATCAGAGCGTATGTAGGAAACTCTAAAGACTTGAAAATTATTCTTATGTCTTTTTCATCTCACCTAAAAGTAAATTTTACAACTTCTTTAGTGGGATAAAGTTGAGTCTATGAAAATATTTGGCCATTCAAGACATTGAAATATATGAGTAAATTGTCTGATGTTCCCTCAAAGTCGAAATTGAGATTGGTGAATCCCACAATAATTAGGGTTTAGAAGATAATATGTGAAGAATGTATTTTAATAATGGAGGTACGATAGATAAATCTCATTGGGTAAAAAATTCCAAAAACCCACTTATCAAATATATGGGAATAAGCATCCCCAAAGCTTCAAAAAGGTGATAAGGAAATTCTTTAGGTGTGGGAAGGAAGGGCTCCAAGCTAGTGATTGTAGATGGGTGAAACCAAAAAAATTAATGGAAGAAAGGAACACTCTATAAAAGACTCAACATTCCATCCAATGTTTGAACTACAAGGAAAAATGACATTAGGTGGGACAATTCAATAATCCATGATTTTTCGATGATAATCGATGAAAAAAAACTCCAAGGCATAAATAGAAAGCGAGATATTATTCCATCACAACTGCTGAAGTGGATCTTAAAAAAATTAGTGATAGGTACAATAATTATTCATTCAAGGATATATAATACACTATTTTATTATTTTTTTACTCATTATTTCTTATCATGGAAGTTTATTAGAAGTATTCAAATACAACCATAAAACATAGAAGTCAAGTTATCGGTGAAGATGGAAAATGTATAAATTATTTCATAACAAGTATATAACTCCTACCCTATACATATTTATAAGATTAAATTCCTAGAAAACATTGAGATACTCCCTATATCACAATTGTATTATACTATTAGCATGGATTATATATTTTTTTATAAACATACAACATAAATTTCTATGAGATGTAAAACACCCTCCATATCTCAAATCTCCCTCTAATTCTGTATAATTTCAAGGAGGAGGATAAATATTCTTTGGTATAATCATCTCAATCATGGATATTATTAACGTTTTAGGATTCTTATCTTTCTCAAATGATTTAGAATAAGAAAAAAATCATCATTGATGACATGCCCATTGTAAGGGAATTCATCGATGTATTTCTCGAAAAAATTCTTGGTATTCCTCTTAGAGAAGAGGTTGAGTTCTCAATCGAACTTATACTCAAATATTTTCCAACATATAAGAATCTATATATATTTTGCATTTTTTAAATTGAGGATATAGAGAAAAAACTATAGAAGAATATGGATAATTATTTTATACACTCATGTTCTTAACTATGGGGTGTACTTTTCCTCTTAATCAAGAAGAAAAACGGTTAAATTATCCTCTTAATTTATTATTATAAACTCAAAAAAATCACTATTATGAAAAATTATCCTATACCTTGTATTGATAACTTTTTCGATTAGCTATGTGGAGCATAGTACTTCTCTAAAGTTTATTGTTATATGGGTTATTATTATGTAAAGGTGAAGAAAGTGCATTCCCCCAAAACTGTTATTCACACAAGGTACAAGAACTCAACATTCATAATGATTCCAATTGGACTCAATTACTATTTATAAATATTCATGTAATTATTTAATATATATTTTATGTATTACCTTGATAAATTTTGGTAGTCATTATAGATGATATTCAATATAATCCAAAAGAAATAGGGAGTATGAGAAGCATCTGGTTGTCATGCTGAAGACATTATGAAAGGAAAATATTATGAAAAGTATATTAAATGTGAGTTTTGGATATATAAAGTAACATTCCTGGTTCATGTTATCTCTATAAAATGGATATATATGGATCCTTAAAAAACAAATCCAATTAAATGATATCCTATATCAAGCTCTTTAATGAAAATATATAACTTCATCGGATTATCTGGGTATAATCATTGATTTGTGAGTAACATATCATGATTATAAATCCCACTAACCAATATAATTCAAAAGGGGATGAATTTTTTATATAATAATAAATGTGTTCAAAATAAGATGTTAATTATGAATCTTATGCTCATATTACCCACAAGTGGGGAAGGATTTGTGATCTACAATGATGCATCCAAAAAGGACTTTTGTTGTGTACTTATGAAAGATTAAATAGTAATAGCCTATGACTAATTTTAATTAAATATACATGTAAATATATACCAAATAATTGATCTTGAATTATCTATAGTGATGTTCACACTAGAGATTTTAGGACATTATCTCTATAGGGAGAAGTATGAAATATATACAAATCATAAAATCCTCAAGTATATATTAACACAAAAGGAGATCAATATCCAATAAAAATGTGGTTATATATTCTCAAGGGTTATGAGTGTACAATCCATTACAATCCTTGGAAGCTAAAAAAAGTTGAGGATACTCTTATTATAAAGGATTTTTTTAACCCTATACATGATGATAATTTCAAGAATTCCGATTTTTTTGGATAGACAGATGATGGAAATAGGAATAAAAAAATTATATTCACCATTCCATGCTCAAATTACTACACAACTATTTGTTCTTGAGAGGATCAAGGAGGATAAAAATTATTATGAGGTGATATAGAAAAAGGTAGTGAATATTACAGAGTTCAACATTGCTAAAGATGGAGTTATAATGTTTATAACCCGAATATGCGTTCCATAAAAATAGAAATTAACAAGAGAATTTTGGAT
Source organism: Viscum album (assembly GCA_963277665.1). Lineage (NCBI taxonomy): Eukaryota > Viridiplantae > Streptophyta > Magnoliopsida > Santalales > Viscaceae > Viscum > Viscum album. The sequence continues at coordinate 2,074,305,208 of OY728143.1, read as the reverse complement.
GATGAACATAGAACATCATTCTATATGCATATATGAAGCACTAATATGTATAGATATTTGGAAAACAAATATTGTGGGATTACATAGAAAGGGAGATTGAAAATTTTGTATCATGATGCAAGGTATTCCAACAATCCATGGATAAAAGATATAAGTCCAAGAGTATAATGAAAACATTACCCATATCATTATGGAAATGGTAAAAATTACAATGGATTTTGTCTTAGGATTCCTAGGGACCCAAAAACACAATAACTGTTTCTTGGTGTTAGTCAATTGCCTTACAATTTCAGTGCATTTAATTTCTATCAAGAAAGATTTATCTCTTTAATAAATCATAAATATGTACATTAGGGAAGTGTTAATACTTCATGGAGTTCCACTATATTTTATATCTAATCTATATTTGATAATTACCTCAAGGTCTTAGAGAATCCATCTGCAAGAATCAGATATAGAGTTGAATTTTAGTACTTCTTATCACCCTTGGATGGATGGTCATCCTAATAGAACCGTTTAAACTCTACAAGATATAATGATATCATGTTAAATGGATTTAAAAGTATTTTGGGATCAAAACCATACCCAATTGGACTTCTCATATAACAAAAATTTCAATTCTAGCATTCAGATGTCACATTATGAGGCATTTTAAGGGAAGAGGTGTCAAAATTTTACATGACGGTTTGAATTGGGATAACTGAAGCTGATGGGTAGTAATATTTTACTAGAGATTATATATAAAGTTCAAACCATTAAATTACATATAATATCTACAAAAGGTCAAAAAAAAATGTAGACATTCATCGATGAGACCTAGAGTTTGAGGTTGGAGATAAATTGTTCCTTTTAATATCATAATTAAATTAAGTTATGAGGTTTAGTAATAATGGTAAGATTATTCCAAGTTACAACTTCCCCTTTGAGATTCTTGATCACATTAGAGTTGTGGAATATCGACTATCACTACCAACTAACCTATCTCAATTCCATGATGTTTTCCATATATCCCACATGAGAAAGTACATACTAGACCACTCACATTTACTAAATATAGAACTAGTACCATTGGAGAATTATCTTTTATATGCGGATTAATTGGTGAAGATATTATATCATAGATATAAAGTTCTACAAAACAAGACAAATATACAAGAAAAAGTGTTGTCGCAGAACCATGTGTTTGAGGGAGAAACAAAGGGAATCATAAGAGGAGATGAAACAAAATTACCCTCATCTATTTTATCATATGAAAATTTTGAAGGTAAAATTTATGAAGGGGAGAATACTCTAAGGGAACAAAGTTTTACAAATGAAATTTCCCTTTTCAAATTAATTAATGCCTTATTACATAATATAGTTATAGAGAAAAATGCATTAGTTTGGTTATTTTAGGCCATTATAAGTTATATACCATTAGATTCAAGTGACTATTAAGAATCATAATTCTTGATAATATAGTTATTGTATATTTATCATTGTGATTAGTATATATTAAGTGTTATAATAATTTACAATTAACATTGATGGAAGAAGTGATGGCCTCAAATGATAGGATCGTACCTTATGAAACCTATATATCAGAACTCCCAAAGAAGATGGAAACAATGGGCTTCTCCCTTTAAAAATATAAATTTGAGATTCAATAACAAAAGCATGAGAAAAACCATTTATACGATAATATCAATCTTATCAAGGTCACATCCCAATCCATGTTTGTCGAACCATCCCAAGAAAGTTTCACCACTGCATACCTTACCCTTAATGAATATTCTCGTGTAAGAAGAGGATATGTATCTAGATCCAAATAGTTTGAATTTTTTAATTTTTTTTTCAAAAATAATTATAATAATTATCCATTTTTATTATTACTTTACAAATCATTAAATAATTAGTTTTATAAAAATTAGATTTTCATATGATGAAAATCAAATTATATTTTGAGAAATTAATAGTTTCAATCAAGAACCTCTTTTTCAAGAATTTGAGATTTTTTGAAAAAACTATTTTAATATTATATAATTATTGAATAATATTATGTAAATATAAATTAATGAAGTCAAATTTAATTTTTATAGGGGTTATAAAATTATTATCGTTGAAAAAATCCATAGTTTTAAATAAATAGATACTTCTAATTAAAAAGTAAAAATATTCAAATTTAGAGAATTATTTTGATAAAATAAATATTATTTTTAAAATTAAAATGTAAAAATAATCTAACTGTATAAAATTCAGAAAAAGTAAGACACCTGAATTTTTAGGTAAAAATTAAACACACTATAAATATATGGTGTGTATTATGACATCATAAAAGGTCAAAAGTGATGTAATAAATAATATAAAGAGTATCCATGAACCAAATTATGTTTATCTATTAAAATAATGTGTTTTTTATGTTATTTAATAAATTTTATAAACTCTAAATGAATCCTCCAAAATCTATATTATATTTTTAGGTTTTAAAAACAATTCTTTATGAACTTAACTCGCATGTAAATCACTAAGGGTATTATTTTAACATGGTTGGTTCTTATCTATGACAATAATTAAAATAAACCCTATTTGGTAGAAACCATTGGAAGTTTTTTAGTTTTTATTACTTTATCATATAGAGTATGAAACCTAAGTTTAGAAATTAATAAAGAATTCCCCTCTCTTTTGCTATAAAAACTCACTTAACCTCCCTTTACTCTATACTAAAACCCCTTCAATCATGTAGTTACAATTCCATTCCCACTATAAATACCTCCGAATGTGTCCACAAGCTCTTATGAAGATTCTCCCAAGATTTATATGTTCCCTATCATGGTAAGGGATCCTATCCTTATACTCTTTATTCAAGAACCTTCTTTATATTATGCCTTTTAATTTCAAGTTTCTTATATTGGGATACGTTTTTACACATAAATATTACTATCATTATGATTTCAATGTGATTAGAGACTAATTTCACTCTCATTAAACTCTTCCATGAACCTTTATGTACTCCCATTATGCTTCTGAAATTATCATGTGATTTTCCATGTTATACATTTTTAGAGTGAATATCGATTCCCATTTCCACTATAGGGTATTCACCAAGATGTAACTATCATTAATTATTAGGGAATTTCATATACATAATACATACTCTTTAATCATGGGGTTAAAATTAATTAAATAAGTTCTCATATTCTATGATCTATGTAGAACAATTCTGAATACACTTGATATGAATATAAGAGGCTGGCTCAAAATTATACAGCCCTCCAATGCATTAGGTGATGTTTTTATCTCAAGAGATATCATTTATTATGTATGGGATGCATTCTCAAGAACATTATTTTATGTTGTCTCAATGGTCATTATTTAATTATATTTAGGATGTATTCTTTTATGTTGTCTCCACATTTCAATGTTTCCTCGATGTTATAATGTTATACATTCCTCATTATTCAATATCATGATTATCACCTCATTTATGTCATCTTGATATACCTCATAATTCAAATATATTACATTCATCTATTTATGATTTAATTATTCCATTATTTTTGTTCATATATATCTTATTTATTATTTACATCCCTAGGTTATCCCATGGAGTATTAGAAGATCAATGAATAAGGGCATGTTATGGACTTTTAAAATAGTGATTTTGTACCCATGTTTAATGTTAATGTTCTTTGTACCCAATTTCCTAAAGACACTAGGTATCATAATATTATATTATTTTATTAGGTATGATATTATGTAATAAATAATTAAATAATGTATTTGAGAAGTATGGGTTTTCATAAAGAGTATAAAAAGAACTGTTTGAGTAACCTGAAATTGGTGGCAGGTGTCATGTGCTCCCCATCCATGGTGATCAACAAGTAAGTATAATTTTATTAAATTTTATGAAATATTTAAGGTCCTTCCAATTTGGGTTCTATATTAAGAAATTTATTCTTAATTATTATTAGTTTTTTTATATCTAATGCCATTTCCCCCAAAATAAATGAGTGGAGAAAAACATTTTTATTGAATTCCTATGCCACCCAATTTCGATGCCTTTCTAGGATATACAACACTTGGAGAATATTTTATTTGAGAGATTCCAACTTATCCAGATGGATTTTAGAGCTATTTATATCATTTTATAATAATAAATAGTATTTCATAATGATGGAATCTAAACCTTTATAAGTGAAACCACTTCTAAACCATACACTGGAGAATATTAATTCACCAAGGTGGAATTCTGGGTCATCATCTCATAATCCCATAGGGAATTGGAGATAATATTAGTGAAACTATTATTATTTTAACAATAGTGTTATTTTTGAAGTTAGAGAAGTTTTTATTGAATTCCTCAATCTACACATTTTCCTATGCATGATTGTAGGACATGTGCTTGGACCGGATGTTGAACTTGGTGAACAACTTATTCAACTCAGTAGCTTGAAAATTGGTGTATTTATACTATAGAATGGTGTTAAAAATCCAGAATCAATGGATGATATGGAACATTAAAAAATTATTCATGGGAAAATACTTGACTTATTTAAGGGGTGTGGCTTCCATCCACCTTGAGAAGAAGTTGGTGGAAGTTAAGATGAACCTATACTATCGGGCTGTTGCTTGAAGGTAGGGGCCCACAATTTCATGTCCCCATATGAAAAATTTTCAAGAGTACATGGTGTCATAGAGAAACTCTAGAGGTTGATACATGGATTTTTCTTGGGTTAATAATTCATGAAACTTGTTAGTGAAATCATAGAAATCATGAACCATATTGGGCCAAAAGTACCCCAATCTCTATATTTGTTGGCAGAACTTCAATCATGTTTGACGATTACCAATTGACCTCAAATGAACATCCTATAATACCTAAGAGACTCATTACCTTGGATTAAATGTTTATGGATTCAACAAAAACACTTCCTGTATATGTCCTACACTATGTTGGGGCTATCCTAGAGAGTTCATTTTACTACTTTCTGATGGATCTTCTCCATTTCATCTTTGTATGGTAGGATGATCCTGTATTAGGATACTGGATAGAGGGTGTCATCTAATAGGGTGATTCTTCAACTATGGAGTCATCATATGGCCCTATTGTAGGGGTGTTGGAGCCCATATAGTTCAATTATACCATCCTTGTCAGAAGTTATGGTGGAAATTACTCTATGGTGTGCCACATGAATGACCAAGTCATTTTGGTAAAGCTCTACAAGGCATGAGTCCAGAACTTCAAAGGCATAATCTTGGTAGTTCTATGACTAGGTAACATGATCCACATTTTTCTAGGAGGATAACTAGTCTATCAACTTAGTATTCCACTCAAGAAAGGGGATGATTTTTTTTTTCTGAAAACATAGTCAACATTGATCTTCTTGATGACTAGCTCAGAGTATACCATCACATGCAATCAAGGGACATCAATATCAAGAAAAAACTAAAGATCAATTATAAGTTCTTGATACTCAACCTAATTGTCCATATATCCTTCCATAATAATGAATGAACGTGGAAAGATGGCATGTGCATGAGTGATGAAGATAATCCCAAGGACCACCCAGTTGAGCTTGGGGTTATTTAACCTTCTCCAAGTTGGGATCTGGGGGGAACCATCAAAGAGAATTATCCAAAATTTAATGAATTAATCAATATATAATATGTATTTATATATAAATTTTACATACATGGGTAGTACCTCAGTGTCTGGATAGATGGATATAAAATCATTCATTGATTAACACTTGATATATTTCTAGGGGACAAACCTAATGTATAACTATTACATAGTCATTGGCCATTACACCAATAATCTAGTCTTCATGGGGGGTAAAGGATATACATCGGTGGAATAATGTGGGATACATGTTGTATTTCATAGTTAAATAAGTAGTTATATAGTTTCTTAACCATGAAAAACAAGGTGAGGTAGCTTATATCAATAGAAAAATATCATGTCCCTATATCAAGTAGAATGAAGTGTAGGTAATACAAGTTGTTCTCTTAAGACTCATTGTTCTTATTGCCTAGAAGAGTTCCAAGAAACTATTTTAGGGTGGTCACATAAAGGAATAAAGGATTTACTATGATGGGTAACAACAAGATTGGATGATAGTGTATACACTACTTGATGTCCTCGATTGTGGTTTGGTAGTCTTCATTCCACTAATAATAGGTTCCTTTATTATTTGTTTATGAAAATGGATTAAATTGACCATAAATATTCGTATGAATCTTTAAATATAGTCCAGATAACCCTGTAGGACACACAATTCACAAAGGTTTCACGGAGGATGTATTTAACAGATGGAATTAATATTATCCAGATCAATTTTGATGCATGTTTACTTGATGATGAAGTTGAGAAAAATCATAAAGGTGACCCTGAATCCACACTTTAGGGGATTCATATTTAGGTGTTGAGAGTGAAAGAATTCAAACACTATCTCAATGTCCCTAATATTGACCTTGTTGTGGTATGATTTGACCACCAAATCATCCACATATCATTCCACTTATGTTTTAAAGAGAGGCTTAAATATATGGTTTATTGAATTATGATTGGTGGATCCAAAATTCTTTAAACTTAAGGACATTAATAAATAAAAAACGGCTCCCTCAAACACTTTGAAATTACTGTCTTCTTTTTCTTTAAGGGAAATCTATGTTGGGTTTTACCTAACATACCTATCCATGAATGATAGGGACTTGAAAATAAATATTCAAATCAATTAGCTGATCTATCACCAAAAGGATAAAAAATAATTGGTTAGTGGTAGTTGAGGTCCCACAAGACAATGTAGACTTTAATAATTCCATTATTCTTCACGATTGGGATCATTTTGGATATCCATTCGAGTTAATGGGATTATCTAGTGAAGTTGGACTTGACGAGATTGTCAATTTCATCTCCAACCATGGATTTTTTGGAATATATCATCTTCCTTGGAGGCTTTTTGAACCCACGGTGGTCCATTGGGGGTTCATGGCGATGAATTGTAGCTTGGGTAATTGAGCCTTATGTTTTTATACCCCCATGGGAACAAATCACAGTGCTTCTTTAAAATATCCATGTATCACTACTTCTCTATTGGAGACAATACTGAACTAATAATCATTATCCTCAGGTATTTATCAGTGTCCATATCCACCTATTTGAAATCATTGATGGTGGTGGATATATCTTCCTCAAAAGTTGGAGGAGAATTATCCAAGTATTCAACATCATCTAAAACAAGAATATCAGAGGAATGAGGCAATTCTCTTATAGCTATAGGTAATAGGGTTTTGTTTCTACCTTCTTAAATAGGGTTAAGTCTCCAATGGATAATTCATTCTCTATAGAAACCATGGCGATAAAAGCTGACGAGACAACCCCATGTTGCTTTTGACGACATGATCCACCTCTAATTTCCGAATAGTGATGAGGGTTCGACTTACATTAAGTTAACACTACTCCTCAGAACATATGGTGTTGTCATGGGTCAGTTCCCAAGGAGTGGAACTCTCTATACATAATTGGAGTAGGGATTTTTGTTATCCAATGTGTATGTACTATATAGGAATACAAGATAATATTTGATCATTACTTATTCTTTTGGACTATTAATTGTCTCCCAAGATCATGGGTCATTGGTTCCAATTAGTGGATCAGTAAGCTAAATATGTATTTCATGTATTCTCAAGGATCCACTAAGGTGGCTATAAAATCATTAGGGGTATTAACGTATTCATCCCCATCTTTCTAGAGATACTTACCACCCATTTGTAGTACTGAGCACCCAGGTAGCAGGCTTCAAATCAGTTAAAGGGAGAAACATCTCCATGGAGCACACCTACTCAACCAGTAAGGGAATATTAAAGGAATTGATGATATAAAGAATGGGTCACTGTATTTAGATAGATTTAGGACATTCCTAATAAGATATTATAGGATGTTTCCTATAATTCAACCATGAAATTGGTGTTTTCTACCAAGTCACTAAACTGGGTCTATATCCTATTTTTTCATGTTGATTATACCCATGCTTTTCATACCCTTGAATTTTTAGGTAGGAGGTGTTCAAATATTCCTCTATAAACCCCATATTTTAGATCATTTAGTTCAGTATTAGATTGATCCTAGAGCCACTATTCACAATGAAATGATGGATTTTCACTCCATTGAACTGACCTATGACATATAATGGGTGTCTATTCCCCTAAATAATGTCACCATCATATTCTATGAAGAAAGAGATGATGGATTGAAATTATTCATATTTAAATTCCTTTTCATGATAGGACACATTGGAAGCTACCTTTATCTCAAACTAGAATGGGATCTTAATTTCCTTTATGAGAGCCTCAGGTAACTACTTTGACATATAGAGCATATTGAGGATTGAGAGTCTCACTGGTAAGTTAGAAAGGATCATCAATGCATCATACTTGTGAGTAAGGGGTATATTTCTTCCCTATAGGTGAATCTATTTAATGGGTAACATAGCAGGTGTTGTATATTGAGGAACCTAGGTCTAGAAAGTACTTGTCATATCCCACCATTGAATGGTTCGTTTAGGAATGGTGCTAGACTGATACAATTTGGAATTTTATTCTTGAGGTTAAGCTCTAGGATATTGTGGTTATTCCACATAAACAACAAATATGGTCAGTTGTAGAGGTTTACCTGATGATTCATCCTTTGGGAAATTTTCCTTCTATTCCCTGAGATAATATTTCAGTCTGGTTTCATAACCATGAACATAAATTTTATTGGAAATCTTTCCCACTTGCATGATATTTACATCTACATCCATGACATCAGCCAGAGGTTCTTGATAGGGATTTATGGTGTATATCATCACTAATTACTATAAAATGATCCATGAAAATGACAGTATAGATAAAAGTATACTCCTATACTTCATTGGTGAAATATTCTAGGATGGGTTGGATCTAAGGGGATTCACCCAATTCAGTTTGGATGAAGTCATTGAGAGTATAACCTGATTTTCAAACTTGTGGAGAACTCTAATTTCATAGGTATCAATAAAGCCTATTCTTCCAAGACCTAGAGAACTATAAGGCAAATTGAACATCATAAGAGGTTTTAGAAACTGAAGGAGGTGCTGGTGTGCTCAACCGGACATGGATAGTTTCATGGGAATTATAGACCATGTTATAAGCCATTCATTCATTATAATTCTATTTGTATTGGACAGGAACATGATTTCATTCATTGGAGTCTTCATAATCACTATCGTTGGTGGAAAAGATGTATGTTACCTATGTTAGGACATCAACCAACTCGACTAGGACATGTTCTACCTAATTTGGGAAGCAATATTTGAATACAAACAACACTTTTTTTACAAGGACCTTGTGGTATGGTAAATAGATGGATGGATTTTTTGGTATAGCCTCTTGGGGACTCTAGGGTTTAAGAAACAACTAGATATTATTTTATAGGGAACATATTATGTACCATGGGACCTGTTCACCATTTAAAGATAATGTATTGTTCTTAAATTCAATAAAATGAATTGTGGGGGACTATCCTTAATGGGGAATTGGGAAACATTCTCATGGTTAGGTTTCCCTTGGCGAGAACTATCCTATAGAGGTGACTGAAAGAAAACTGGATACTAAGCCCGACTCTTCGCAGTGGTGGTTGTTTATTCTTTAATAAGTATATGGACGAGAGATAGAAAAGGTAATAGGGGTGACCACTACTTAGTACTCTATATTTATTCTTCAAAATGATGTCTCTTTTTTATAATTCCCAAAATACACAAAGATATCTCAGTTAGATGAGGGTAGGGACCAATTGTTCTCATATATTATCTACACACATATCCAATAGTTTTTCATAATAAATCTATACATTTTGGGAATATTTTATCCCCTTAAATTGGGAAATTAATTTTGAAACTCACTCATCAAACCTATGTTTTCATTTGGAGAGGTCAACAATGCTGGTTTTATACATGGTGGAGATGAAATGGTAGAGGAACAACCGACAAATATCTCCCTTTTGATAATAGATATTGAGGCTAGTTGACTATGCCAACCAAAAGAAGGACCTTCCAAGGTTTGTATGAGAAATAAAATCTTTGATGCTTTCAGTTTATCTAGAGTTTTGACCATCAGGCTGCATCATGAGGAAAAGTGGTTCAAATATTGTATTAGATTCTTCCCTTCTTTTGAATATGGTAAAGCTCATATTACCAAATTTTGGGGGTGGAAGGACTTGATTAACACATATAGGATATAGATTCCATTATATATTAATAAAATCTTGTTACATCACAAAATCATAAATATGGGAAGTGATATATTTTAACATGTCATCAGGGTGAGTGTTTTTAGTCACTAACACTTTCACTGTCCTGCTGGCTTAAGAGGAAAATTAGTCATGATCTAAAGGTGGAAAGTTGAGCTACTCCAGTGGGGTATGTTGGTAATTTTTTGGTTTCTTTACATGTCCACCAGCATTTATCTTGATTGGGTGTGTGTAACTACCCTCCTCAAATCTGGGAATGTAGCCAAGAAGGGTTGGCTATTCAGATGGAGGTGGGACACGATCCCTTCACATGTTTCTTCAATATGGTCATTGCTTATTGATGAGTTTGGTAATGATACTCTTTTAACAATCATGCTCTTATATAAGAGTTTCAAATATTCCATATTCCTTATTTTATGGTGTGACCTCAGATAGTCCAATTCGATTAGTAATTCTCTTTTCCTTTTTTAGGTGTCAACGAGAAAGTAGAAGTGAATTAATGGGGGAAATCCCATGGTCTAATGTATGTCTCTTATTATGAGTTAGGGATCCTACTATAGGATTTGAACCTTGTTTCACCCATTCATGAGGAAAGTTTCCATCTCAAAAATACCCCATTCCAACAACTTAATTGCTTTGATCATTGTGGGGATTAATTTTTATAATTTTTATAGTGAAAGTTGTTGGAGTGGAACCTTCACTACCAATGGGTAGATTAGCTAAGTGGTCTTATTTTCATAGAGAAAGGGGACTGAAATGGGTGGAAACACCCTACCCCAAAACGCTAATCTATAAATTTCTAGATGCCTATTTCATGACCTAATGAATCACAATGAGGCTCCTAATGAAGTTCTAATAGAAGTTATGGTGGTACCCATATTAGTCAGGGAACTGATCCAACATAAGTTAGGAAATATTAGCCTTTTAAAACTACTGATGGATTTATTTTCAATTTTTAGGGATAGTAAGATCAACCAAAAAGTGACCTAGGAGGTGGTCGAATGTAGAGTAGATGTTTTGGGGGTGGAATTCCACATGGTCCATAGTGAGGAACTCCAAGATTATGAATCACAGTGTTGCGGGTGGCCAAAACAAGATTAGTAGCTGGTAAGTGTCTAGAATATCCCATAAAAATTTATCCTTATACTCATTATATACATGGTAATACTACTCTTTATCACCCCAAGAACTATTCTGTGATGATTGGGAAGTTGTATGTGGTAGTGAAGTATACCTACTATATTTCTGAATTTCTAATAGAGGATGGATCACATGGGATAATGAACCCTGAAATAGAAAAGTTTATTTTAGTGGTGGGGCTAGATTTATAAACATGTCCATGTTTTATGTGATATCCATGGTCTAATAATTATTTTGAATCTATTCATACATCTTTGGTTTAGTAGAGTACTCACCATTATATGAGGGTACCAATCTAGACCTCAGACGTCTGCTATACTTCCATGGTGGATGTGGAGAGGAGGGAGGTTAACAATGATAGGGTTAACTGCACTGAGAATCCCTGGAAATAATCTAGTACATCCTCTACATGCAGGTAGTTTTTAGGTACCTATGTATATTTTGGAACTTATCTTAATGAATGGTTAGTCTTAGGAGATGGACTCCTTCCCCTATATCTGGTGTAGGCGTAGGAATATCCATCAAGTCATTCATTGTCTGAGATTTCAATATCTCGATGGTGATATTACATTTTACCATTTATTTTCTCTGATGGAATACGAGTTCTCAAGCTCAATCCTCTAAGTATCATGGATATTTATTCCATGTATATTATGGTCAGTTAAATGAGTATATTCCCCATGATATTCATCTATTCTTCTACCTATGATTGATATTTAGGGAAGGGGAAATATTGATCATGGGGAGGAATTTTGTGTCAGATGATAGAATTTTGAATAGGACCCCTATATTGGAATTATTTACCTTTTTTTGGCCCATGACAGTTTATGGCGGAGGCCACAATATGGAGAGCCAACCTAACCTTCCTATTAGGTGGCTGGGGTCTCAATCACTATCAATCAAAGACATGATCTTGAGATATGGTTGTGAGGCAATGAGGTCTTTCAGTGGTGGAAGGGGCGTCTAGAGATATTATAGAGGTATCCTATCAATTAGGGTTGGAAACCTAAACCCGGAACTAATTTTGGAAATTCTGTATTGGAGTCAGCGAAACAGAGATGTTATCAACCTGTCTGTCAGCCTATAGGGATTCCCAATGCTTTCAGTGATTCTAAGTGGTGGGGGACTCTTATTATTTTTCTAGGTGGAAGTCATAAAAGGTGTGAATTATATGTCCCTACCCCCTTGGATTAGGGGAGGTAGATATTTAAGATATCTGGGGATATATTCCTAAAACAATTTGTAGTGGTGATTGGGAGGATGTTCCCCCTATGTGGTCCCTATGGGTGGTGATGTTGGCATGGATCAATAGCATCTTGGTTTGGTGGGATATATCCTTAGTCAGGATTACCCATTCTTGTTTATAATAATGAACAAGGGAATTGATCTCCCTTTACTAAATTATTTCAGAGGGGAATATGGGGTTGATGACACTTAGTATCCATGGGAGTGGTGGTCATCGTGGAAGGAGTGTTGTTTTATGGGATTGTCACACCATCGATTCTACTTCCCCTAAGATTATTGGTGGTGGTTCATTATGTATTTCCTAGAGATTTTGTCCTATAGTTTACATTAGGTTCATCATCATACACATCTGATGAATGATATTCCCAAAATTCCCTATGTTTTTCATCCTTTATAGGGTATATATGGGATTCATGTAAATAGTGCATATAATTGCCGATACCCAATGCTGATTATATACCCGTTGTGGATGTAGAAGAGGTCTGTGTCTGGTTCATCATTTTTTTGGTAAATCCTGATTCCATACAAATATTTGGATCCATTGATATCCAATACTAGTAAGGTCCAAAATTACTTATCATCTCACGGTTACTGTAGAATAGTTTTATGTTGGGTTCTCTATTTTTTTTATTCTCCTTCCAGGGAACACATCGAGATGATAATTTATTCTAAAGAGTGTTCTGAATCCTTGGATTTTTCATATCCCCTAAAGTGATAATTGTTTCCTATATTGATTATTTAAAATGTTGGGAGGACCCTATCACCATGTTCAATGATGTTGGATCCTTAATAATAACAAGATGATGGTGTTTCAGCTCCTCCTTCTGTAGATTCCTCCCCATATTTCATTGTCTATTCTGGGTCTCCCTCATAGATTTGAGACATGTTCATGAAACTTGATCCCAATTCCATTGTTATGTAGAAATTGATTAATTACACTACTTGTTGTCATGATAGAGAAACTACCTATATACAAAGGTGATAATGATATTGGGAATTTTTAAGAATCTGTGAACACTGGGTGTGTTGGTCATCTATAAAAGTCTTCCTCTTAATAAGTTTTTTGAATCTCATATATGAGGTATATTGGGTGTAGAAACCATGTAATCCCATGTTTATTATAGGGACACCCACATGATAGTTTTAGGTCATTAAATTATCATTACCTCAGGTATCTCATGATCATCACATGAGGAAGAGAATTTGATACATCAATATGGGTCATTGGTTTAAATATTTTGGGGATGTGTTCATTGGTAAGAGTTTTGTGAGGATAGGTTCATAGATTTAATGATTGGGGGGGGGACAGTAATAGGTTTAAAGTCTTGTGAGTATATTTAGCAGATACACTCATCACGTACTAGTCCAACTATAGGTTGGTGCCACATGGAGGTGTTAATGTTAGTGGATACCTTAGATTTGAATGGTAATGGGTTGATTTTGATCCTTGGGGGAATGGTCACACCTCAAGTTCATCACCTCCTGGGGGAATATAGATGCATTGTTGTTGTAATATTGGGATCAAACATCAAAGATTTTTCATACATACCCTGTTAGGAGACACAGATTTAAATTCACATAGTTCATGTACAAAGTTTAAGGTTGTGTGAAAGGAACTGTCCATACAGTTTAACATCATGTGGTAAGGACACTTATTTAATGAAATGAGTGATGATGAGTGATGGTTTGTGTATTGTTCATGGAATCTTCTCAAGAGATGAGGTATCATCTCATGCCTACCACATGATAAATCATATGTTCTTCACATTGGTTAAGGATATAGTTTAGCATTTGGTGCAGAGGACATAATTTCTATGCAGTTTGAGGACTTACATCTTAGACATAGTTGGGACTTACAAATGGGGGATCCCATTCCCAAGTAGGGTGATAGGATAGGAGTAGATAAAAATCCTAAATTCCCTCATCAAACGTAAAACAGTACTGTTTCCATTAATGATTCCACCACTGGGGTAGTACATGAGAGTCTAGAAGATACCATGCCTATTCATAGAAGGAAAATGACATGAGACTACCAATCATATTATTAAATAAAAGGGCATAGGAATGAGGGTTAATGATAACAGTCATTCAGATGATTGATTCATGAGTAATCCTATCTTAGATAGGTAAAAGGATCTTAGGCAATTTTTTTTTAAGAGATGATGCTTTGATAAAAGACCAAGACACAAAATATATTAATAAAAAATTTGGGGATTAAAAAAGTCTAAACAATGGAATATTTTTACAATCATTATCATGAAAAGGGAGAAGATCATTAGGAAGGTCAACCAGTCAGGTAATGTCCTGGTTACCAACCCTAGGCTATCTGCCACCCTATTGGATTCGTGTAAGGCATGAGTGAAAATATAACTGATATCCATGAGCGATTGAAGACAACTCATCCAATGGGCTGTGAGTGGACAAGCAAGATGTACCACTCCATTTAGGCACCTGACTTTTATGTAGCTATATCTACTAAAAGGATGGACCATGTAGGATCATATGAGGTAGGTTTCATGAAGGTTAGGAGGATCATGAATGTAAGGGGATCTATAATTATGAGGATTTTATAAAACAATGACTCTCTGATTAAGGATGGTGTATTAGTTTATATGGGGAGGTTTTCATGAATGCTTGAGGCCTTGCAGAACCCCAAAAGGAATTAAGAATATGCCTTTAGTGCAAAGGCCGTGATCCTTTATGAATGTTATATATACCAAAAAATTAGGTTTTAAAGAATCCATTGGATATAAATCATCAAATATGGATACCAATATAAATCCATGTGGTCTTTAGCTCGCAAAGCATAGAGTTTTATGAACTATGGGCTTTGGTTGGATGTCTGAAGTTAATGGTCCTCTTAAATGAGTGGTGAAGGGATGTATTCATAGTTTCTATCAGGTTTGAGACTTATGTTTTGTAATGGATTACAATATTCTCATAATACAAAGTCTCTCTATGCTTCGACAACCATCAAAAAACCTTTATCTTTCATTAAGGATGGATCTTTCATGAATCCATCCCCTTAAGTGGGGTTTTAGCCTATTATGTATTAGATAAACCTAAAATCATTTTTTCTCTCCATGATATATCCCATAACATGTGTTTTTAAAAATTAATAATATTTCAAACCTCTTAATTGAATAATTATAACCAAAACCCCTCTCATGTTTTTAATTAGGAAGAGCTCAAGTTTTACCCTGATGTTTAAGGGATAATGAAGCCAATTTCGATTGTTGATTCATATGATAAATTTCTTCATATAAATAAAATATAATTGGACTGAGTTTCATGGAAACATGTTAATGATTCTCATGAGACTTGGGAGTGAGATTCATTTGGGAGGGAGAAATGGTCTCACATTTTTTTCTCAACCATATTTGAGTTCAATTTCTGGGGAGATTAAGTTATATAGTGGGGATAATTTTAGCACCCATGATTTCATTTTTAGGTATATATTTAATTTTATATTGATTTTTATTTTTATAATTCAATTTAGATCATTTTAATTATTTAAATTTTGCAAAATTGGGGGTAGTTCTTATGTCATGGTTGTCACATAGTTAGGGTCTACCGTGTAGAATCCCATGAAATGACAAAGCTTTATATTAGATGTTACTTTATGGTTGGTGCATGGTTTGACTAATTATGTAGCCAAAACATTTCAAAAATTACATAATTCTAGTTTCACCCATAGGGATAGAACATTGTTTAGAAAAATGTGCGTCTAAATAGTTTGGCATACTCAGATTGTTAAAATTTTGAATTTTCAAAGATGTCCTTGCATGTTTTAAACCCTATAACCCCCCCTAATTCTCCCCATTTAAAATTTTATATACCACCTCTCACATAATGAACTTACCCCTATACTATTTATCACGGATTTAGGTGGAATTTATCTTTATTTCTTCATGGGGACTACAAGAAAGTGTCTTTCCCCCTTTCTCTTGGATATTTCTACACTTCTCTTTAGTTTTCCTTATTCCCTATTGCTATGAATACAAAGAGTTTCCTTTAACTAATTTTTAAATTGTTTCTTGTGATATGTAGGATCTCATAATTACTTTTAGGGGTATTTATACTCTATTTATTTTGGATTATTACCAGTGGAAAATGGTTTTCTTGTCATAGGTAGGTGGTTTCATAAGTTACCCTTTATTCTATGAACTTTAAGTGATTTTTTCTGAAATAACTATTTTATTTATTTAAAACCATGTGATAAAATTTATAAAGGTTTTTAAATGTGGTATTATTGATTGAAATTTATTCATTTGAAATTTAAATAAAATATTTTTACAAATAATTTTTTGGAAATTGAATTGATGTTTTTTATAAAAGACCCCCTTTAAATAGAAAATTATCTAGGTAATGGGATTTTAACCTATTAGAGAGGGAGTATTCACATAGGAACCTAGAAATATAGGTAAGAAGTCTATAATTGAGTACCTATTTGGGATACATCCCACTAAATAACACAAACAGTTTAAGGAAATAAGGTCATGGTTCAATTAGATTGGTGTCACCACAACGCTAGGTTGATACATGCATTCTTTAGTGGTTAGTAGGATGTGGAGTTATCTAATGGGAATCACCATGATTATAAGATAAGGAATGAACTCCTTTATGTATCAAAAGAAATTATTTGATATAGTTAGATCATGATATTGTATGAGGGTTCTAGGGTTCCCAATATAACTATTACCCTAATGCCCTCCCATAGTGCTTTTTTATAAATTTTTTTTCGTGGAATTTTATTTTATTTTTAAATTATTAAAAGCATGAAATTATTTTTAATTTTAATTGAAAATTAAATAGCTTATATTCATATATTTTATAATCAAAATAACATCCACATATTTATCTAATAGTGGTATTTTGTGAAACAATTGGTGGGATCCTACTGGGATAGTTTTTCTTACACTTGAAATACACCCAATGGGTGTATATAGACCTTGTTTTGATAGATTTAGGTAAATGTAAGATGATAATTATAAGTGTTAAGTATTATTTTTAGAGGAGCATGAATTGGAGGTGATGAAATTATTGGTAATTGACCCTTGGGTCACATTGTTATGGATAGTTTCTTTGTTTTATTTGTTATTTGTTTCTTTACATATATTGTATCACCTAAATAACTCCTCATCCCAACTATTCTTTATATGAATGTTGAATTAATAATTTTGTTTGGTATTTATATTATTTTATGTGGTTTATATTATCATTAAATGGTTTACTTATGTTATGGAATACTTATTTTAGTTTGTTTTTTGGTTCTTTTATATTTGGGAGTAATAATATCTAAGTTTTGGCGAGGTCATGTAGGTTTTTAGGGTTAAACCTACATATTGGATTTATTGGGAAAAACCATCCCCAAAAAGTTTTCATGATTCCTAGGAAATATTTATCAACTCATGGGTATTGGTAATGACCTTCGTGCCTTTCCACAGACCAACCTGAGTGCCCAGGTTAGGATTAGCTCGGGTTGGTTTGTGACATATAGTTTTTTGAATATCTTATATTATTAGAGAAGTCATAGGGGATAGAGAAGGTAAATTTCTGAATTGTATCATCTTAATAGTAATTTAATTGAAACTTACTAAGGATCAAAGAAGTATATAGAGGAAAATAGTTTTCTAGATATTCAAGGTTTCACTGAATGGGGATTTGATCCCATCCTTATTTTACAAGCTTCTTTGTAGCTAGTAGACCCTAGGATTCTATTGAAAGTTACTTTCTAGTGTTCTTTTCATGTGTAGATAATGGAAATAATACATTATATTTCTCAAACATCATTATAGGTTTTCATGGTATAGTGGGTGAGTTTATTATATATCCTAAGTAGTATTTGTCTTTGAGGCCTTATCCATAGCTACTACAAATTTAGTAGGTTTATCAATAGTAGAGGTGAAAAGTAGTTGGTAGAGAACACCCTTGTGATTTCCATCATCATAAGGGAAATAGGGATTGGATTGGACATGGATGTGTTTATCATCAAAATCTTGTGTGTCATAGAAATAATGCTTATTTTGTCTCATTCCATGGATTTTCTAATTCAAGGAAGACTATAAATCATGGGAGGATCCATATATTTATCTTCTACCATGGTTTATTAGTTATTTCATTTGGGAGATTCCTAATTTAATATTACACCTAACCACATTAAATATCTAGGAATTATAATAGTGTGGATTCCAAAACCCATGGTTTTATCTAATCAAGTTATAGTATAATTGGATGTGTTAGCCTTTTATTGGGGTTGTGAGGGGGTGATACATCAACATCATTCACTGAAAGAATTTTTATTACTTTAAATATCGAAATATGGTCTAACTATTTGAAAGTATTGGTATTATTTAATTCATACAATTATTGATATTTTTATAAGAATATTTTTTTATGATATGGAAGGAATGTTCATAGAATTCTTTATTGAGAGATATAATTTTATTGATTTCAGCCATATGGATTCATTATATTTTCAGCTAGAAGAATCAGTTTTAGGTTCAATAGAAGTTCTGTTAGTAATATTTCTTAGTGTTTTGGATTATTTTACTAGATAATTATCTAAATATATTTTGGAGCAACATCCTCAATGTGATATCGATTTTTTACTGAGTTATAGATCGGTGTTTCTATAATTTTAATGGATTCATATCTAATAGACCCTTTTGAGTTATTGGAGTTGTCACCTAGATTGGTGATTTATTATAGGATGGTTTCATTTGACCTAGGGTGTCACCTTGGGGTGCTCTGGTGTTGTTCATGGAGAATGTGGATGGTATTAAAAGGATATATATAGTCCATACATAGTTTAACTAGGTAACAGTGAAGAAACATTATCTTATCCCATGGATAGAATATTTTTTATCAGTTGAAGGGATATAGTTGGTTATTAAGGATTCATATTCTATCTAGATAGAATCATATGGTAGGGAAGAACAATTATATCCCAAATAATTCCTTCTAGTTTCATTATTGACACTTTTATTTTCTAGTTATGACATTTAATATCCTGAAATTCACATCAATTTTCATGGTACTCATATACTTTTTAATTCATGAGTTCCTTGATCTATTCATAGTATTTTTCATTGATGAAATTATCATGTATTCAAATTTATAGAAGGATCATTTTGAGCTTCTAATATCTATTGTACAAGTCATTTTACTACACAATCTCTATGTAAAATAGACCAAGAATATGTTTTAGATAAAAGAGGTTAATTTTATTAGCCATGTCATGTCTCGGTAGGGTGTATTAGTGGATCCCTTGATGATATAGGTAGTTATTTATTTGGTGGAATCAAGGAATGTTGTATATATTCACATATTCTTTGGACTTATAAACCATTATAAGAGGCATGTGTCAGATTTATCTCAATTTGTGTCTCTTTTTACAACTCTAACTAGAAAGGACCACCCCTTTATATGAACTGATTAGTGTAAGATATAAATTAAATACCTAAAGTATAAGATTATTAGTGACTAGATTCTCTACTTACTAGAGTTGGAATCATGTTATAGGTTTTTAATGAAAATTATAATATCATATTGGGTTGTGTTTTAATATTGTAAAGGGTGGTGATCTCTATTGTGAATTGATAGTTTTTCCCCATAAATATAATTATTCCACCTGTGATATTGAGATGGTGATAGTGGTGTTTTCTCTGATGTTATCACTATATTATATCATCAACAAGAACATTGTGGTCTTAACTTAATAAAAAATACTATGGTATATATTTTCTTATCATGAATAAAATCGGTGTTAGCAATGGAATATGGAGATCATCAAATACTATGACTTAAGATCTTATATACATCGAGGAAAGGGAATGGGATTGTCGATTCACTAAGTGGAAAGTATCATAGTGGTGTTATTCATGAATCCATATATACATAGAGATTGAAGGAGGATATTGATGAATTAAACCATGATGTGTATGAAATTTCTAGTTGAGGGTTTTTCCATCATATGAATGTGTAGTCATTTTTGATGTGAAAGGTTGAGGAGTCTCAATTTTTAGATCTTGAGGTAATATTTAGCATGGTTGTATTGTTTTTTGTGGGGATCCTGAGGAATAGTTATAGGGTGATCAACATCTATTACTATTTCAAGGAATGTATATATTTAATCAATGATGTGTGATGTATTTATCTATGAGATTCATAGCTCGGTATTATAAGTTCATCCTATTATATCCAATATATATCATTTCTTGAAGAGTTAAATCTAGCGATAAAGGATAAAGAGGTCAATGTATATGTTTTTGTCTATATTCTTAGTTTTTTACCAAGTCAAGGATTAGAATCAAGTTCCCAGTGGGTTGTTACAGTAATTAAATGTAACCAAGTGGAATGAGGTCATATTTCAATGGTTTTTACCACTTGTTTAACTAAATAACATGGAGGATGTGACTCTCTCCTAGTGATTATAGACTAGATGATAAACTGGTATCATTTATTTTTAGTTAATATATCAAACATGTGTGATATTTTAGTGAAGATATATGTGTAAGTATTTGTTTTAATTCTTAGGGTTACTTGGATAATTATATATACTCAAGATATTAATTTCACCTCATGATTTAGATGATTATTTACCATGTTATTGGCCTTCATTTTTGAAATATAAATTTTTTTATTCCTCATGTTTATGGTCAAAGAAAATGGATTATTGAAACACTAGAGAACTTGTTATGTGAAAGTGTTCTTGATTTTGGTGGCTTATGGATGAAGAATTTACTTTTCATTGAGTTTAACTATAAAAATAGTTAACTATTTTCCATTTGTATGTGAATATTAAATAAATTATATGGTCATCATTTTATATCTATTTTATGATAGATAAAGGTTTTATATTTATAAATAAATGGGGGAAATTGGTGTTGATAATGATATAATAGGTTTAGATAATTCATGGGTAGATGAAAATTTATTAAGATCATCATAAGTATTTCTTTGATAATTGTATGAGATCTTTATATTTTTATGTAGGATATTATTCTCTCTTAAATGTTTCTCCTTGTTTTGGGTAGAATAAATTTGGTTTCAATATTAAGTTGTCGCGTCGATTCATCCAACATTTTGTGGTTTTCAATCATGTTTGTGAGGTGTAATATCTATTATCTCTTCCACTATAGCTGGATCAAATCCACAATATCTTCCATGTTTTAAATAATTTTCAATACCTTTATGATGACTCTCATAGGTTTGATTATGATGAGTTTTACATAGATATGGTTGTGATGTTTGTGAAGAATATCCCTGTGATTTAGGACTTTCATGAGAAGGGTCTACATAGACATGTAATTCAAATGGTCTATATCATATAGAGGCATCATGGCTTGGAAGAGTGTGTATAGGAAAATGAGTCATAGATGTGTGCTTAGTATCTAATGGGGGTTTTGAATTCTTGTTTTGATATTGAGATAAATGATATTTAGATGATATGATTGAGGATATCTATTTTATTTTGTTTTTATTAAGTTTATATAGTGGTAATGATCTTTTTTCAAAGCAATCTCACTAGAATTATTTAGTTCATCATCATTTTACCATGTCATTGATTCAGTTTTTATTCTCAAGGATGAGAGTTTTTATAAAGGTATCTGATATTATGTCATGGTATTGGGTAGACTATAAATTAAATCTATCGAGTATTTAGGGATTTGATAGCATGTTTATAAGATATTCATAATGGAATAAGGAGTAAACATAAAAAAAATCTAAATACATTGATCATGATATGAATATATGTGTTGTGGTCTGATTAGTTTCAAGGAGAAGAGGATTTTCTGTTGTCTAGTTTGTTATAAAATGACCAAATGGGTTGTGTCATGAAGATATAATTTTCTTAGTAAAGGTTAATTCTTGAAATTTTAGTGTCATTTTTTAGATAAGGGGAGTAATATTTTTATGTGGTTTGATGTGTTATAGCAAGGAGATTGTAGGGAAGTTTTAGGGTTAATCGTACATGATTGTTATTGTATGATGGATATACTAACTTCATAATGGAAACATAGGTGGTTAATTTTTAGGTATATTTCACTTTGGGGGTTTCTGGGCATTAGTGGCGCGTATTGAGTCACTGTTTGATTCTTCAGAGTTATAGTGTTTAAGTCTAATAGTGATCATTACAACATGAACTAAAAGGATATTGAAATTTTTGTGTAAATGGTATTTTAATTTTATAACCTTCTTTAATTGACTTGAATTTATTAAGTTTTTCCCCACAATATTTTTTGCGAATTGCACCATGAACTATGGATTGGGATACTATTGTGGATTAATCGGGGTTGTTATACAATGATTTACTATTTACTATTTTTAAATATAAATTTATGTTCCTTCATATATTATATCCTATATCTTCAACTTCCTGCAAACCCTTATCTATTTATGGATCATATTGAGATCCCTTTCTACTTTCTTTGGGGGATATTTAATCCTAGACTTGGAATGATTAAGATTCTTTTATTTAAGCCATGTGTCTCTATCTATTTTCACCTCTTTCTTTATTTTATACCTCTGTTCATGTTTCTAAATGTCTAATATAGTGGAGTTTCTTAGTTTTGGTAATGTATTTTTTGAGAATTTAATTTTATTTATATGTGTTTTATTCATTTGGTTGTTCCCTTTTGGTTTGTATTTATTTGATATTTTGTTCCCTCTCATTATCATTTTATATTTTTTGAATCATTTATTAAGGATGGGTATATGAGACATCTTCTTTATTATTTATGTGTAATTATAGAATTATCATTCAATTTCATTTATTAGTTTCTAGTTAGAATTAACCTAAGTTAGATAATGGACTAGATTAAAGAAATTGAAGGGGTGTTTTTATGTGAAATATGTGATTTTAATGTTATTCCCAGTTCATTATTTCTATAATTAATTTATTTGTGTTCATTTAAAGAACATTTTTGTTTCAATAAATGTTTCTTTCACCTCACATAATTTTATAATCATGTAATGATGGTAATTAATTATAGGATTGTAAATCTAGAAACTATTATTGATATATTTGTGCCTAAAGTGTTCAATGGATATGGAAGTATGATTAAAATGGGTATTGTTTGATGTGTTTTTATCATATGACTATTGGTGTTAACTATTGTGTTTTCAGTTATTCATGTTGTGGTTATAATGATTTAGGTTAGTTATTGTGTCTTGTTTTAGGGTGATTAGGTGTGGAAATTTTCATGGTAGTAGTTTATTATGGCTCATATGAAAAATATTTGTATTGATAGTGTGGCTGCCAATTTAGATTTATTATGGTTAGTTTTGGATTTGATTGTATGATGGTTGATTATGTGTTGGGAATCATCATTTTGTAGGTTTTTCACAGTGTCCCACAAAATTATTTGGTGATAAAATTGAAGGAATTAATTAGGAATTAATTTAAAGGGTACAAGGTATATGGGTATGTGTTTCATTGCAATTAATAAATGATGAACTATGTTAAGGATATTTTATAAAGTGGATGGAAATATTGAAATATATGTGTATACATTAAATAGTACTATCTATAAATTAATGTGAAATAGTTAAGGTAATGAGGATTCTAATGATAAATATAATAATTGAGAATGATGTGATAAAATAGGATGTTATGATTGTTGTGTGGTTCTTATAAGAGTCATTGTGGTTGGATCATGTTATGGTAGATGTGACAATAGTGGTTAGTCTAAGGTAGATAGATTATAGTAGATGTATCATGTAATAATACTAAATTCAAACCTAGTTTTGAATCAAACCTTTAATTTTTCTTATGTGCAGTTTATATAAATTATATTTTCGCTTGTTATTTTTTTCACCCCACCATGAGATCCAGATACACTTAGTAAAACCCATATGTTTTTGGGTTCATGGACTTTTCTTAAAAATCTAGGTTATATAGGGAACTGATTATAGACTACTCCCTCTTTCCATACTCTTTCTTCTAGATGTATCATAGGATATAATATACTGAGGTTATTGTGCATGTGATTTAATGACCCGTATCTGGGGTGCTAATATAATGGCTTGGTGATCTTTATGTGATAGAATTTGTAACACATGGTAGGGGATGGGCATGGTAGGATGAAGGAATGAATTTTATTTCCTTCATGTTCATGTTAACCTTCTATGCTTAATATGGTTCAGGTGGTTGTGATGTAGTGATATGTAATGCATTAGAATTTTAATTATGAAGTGGAAATAGATACATAATTATGATAAATATATGGATATGGTTGTGAGGTGGTTATATTTCTATGTGGATGGGTAATGAATGAGAGCCACAAGATGTATTGTGTTGGAGCTTAGGAGCAACTAGATTTTTGGGGAAGTGGTTGTTGGTTTTTATTTTTATATATACCTTTTTATTAGGTCACTATACTTAGAAAAATTATTAGATTAGTGAGTCTTAGTGAGGTAAGGTGATAGTTGACCTAATATAGATTTTGAGTTGGTTCACCTGTTTTTTTACTAATGCATTTGTATGCTTCTTCCATATTTTCCAGAAAGGTTTTGAAGATGATATTACTATGTATATTTCTATGAAAACACACACACACACACACACACACAGATATATATATATATCTGTGTGTGTGTTTGTGTGTGTGTGTTTTAACAGGGTTTTAGAATGGATTTGGTGACATTTTTTATTATACTAGCACATTGAGATCATGATTGACGTTGATGTCACTTTATTATGAATTTTATTAATATTTAGATTTAGAGACTTTTTTATTATGTATGAAATATAAATTCATTATGTGATTTTTTTATTTTATAAAATGGAAATTATTGATAGTTTTTATTTATGCTCAAGATATTTTGAGGGTAATAAATCCCATATATGTGATTTTATACCCCTGGTGCTAGTCTCCAAATTGTGACATACTCTAGGTGGGATTCTAGGGTAACTCTCATATTGAATATTGACCTGGGATGAGTTCCAATTAGGGAAGGTCATGGGAGGTTTTAAAATAATACTATACATATTTTTTATAAATAAATTTCCAATAAATTTATAACTTAGGTTGATACCATGATTTAGGAGAAATCAATAAATATAGACTCATGCCAAATCCCTCTAAATATAAAAATATAGATTAATTTGGTTCAAAATATAGTTTTTAAATTATATATAATATTTATATATAAAAATTCAATATTATCTAAAAATTAACATTGTTGTCACAATAATACCAAATTCCCACTCCAAAGGACACTATTTATTTTAAGATCAATGAACAAGTTTGTTTCTCAATCTGAATATCTATTAAGGAGAAAATTATTATTGAAACCTTTTATATAAAAACTTTAATTTTCTCTCATGATTTTCAGGGTGTTAAATGAACCAAATTAAAGTTCATATTTAGTAAATATTAGTATTAGTAAATCATATAAAATAGAAAAATGTGAAAAATTCCAAGTACATGTAAAGTTATCCCAAAGAAAAAATGTTTTATTATACATTAGGGCTAGCCTTATCATAGGATATCATTATGATATTATGACATTAGTAGATAAAATTGTCATAGGAGGTGTCTTCACCACATGTTTATGATACTATGACTTTGAAAAGAATCCATGTCATGGAATATATTATCATTAGATGATTATTATTCCATATTATCTTCAATTAATTATTCCTTCATTATTTATATTCTATGTTGATTAATTCATAGGAATAATGAGGAATTTTATTTTATAATGATTATTTAATAACTCATAAATCCTGTAAAATTATGAACTTCCCCATTTTTATTATTTTATATTTTTTTAATTAATTTGTTATAGTGGATTATTATCATGGCCCTGGCCTTCACATGTTAGTGTAATGAGATAAATATTAAACTGTAGTATATTTTCTATCAAGGTGAATTAAAACATTTCACAATGGATCAAGATGGTGGTTGTTTTAATTTATTTTTGAAGAATAAATGGTAGTGTTTGAAATTACCAACTCATGGATCAGTATCGAAGTGGTATTTCATCATGGATGGAAATGAATAGTGTTCAATGTTTTGTTTTTTAGTCAAACCGAAACTTTAGTTTATCCCACCATAATTCATAAAAATAATACCAAAAGACTTTTGGATTGGTCGTTGGGGTGGGATATGCCAACAATAACCCATTATACCATCATATATCTTTTGGGGATTTACCTGGGTTTTAATAGACAACATTGACCCCCAATTTATATATTGGTCATCTTTTATATTTTTGGGGTTATAAAATCTCCCTTGGGATTTTTCTCCTCTGGTCATATAGAATAAAGGAGAGAAACCACATTATCTACTCCTCATTCCCTCTTTTTTCCCCCTTGATCAAGGTGGTTCAATATTAATTTCTCTAACTAATTTATGATAGTTCTTCCAATTATGAATATTTTTCAAATATTAATTCCTAAATCTATAATTTAGATGGATTATGATATGAATTTGGAGTTTAATTCAACCTAATCATGGTGTAATAACATCATATTGATATGGATTTCATGTGTAGAGCCATGAGTCTACCAAGGATGAAATTATATAAATAATCACTATTTGAAATGAGGTATAATTTTTCATATGTTTATTTTAGGATTTATGAAAATTTAGATTAAGTTATTTATTAAATTGGGATATTAAATTCTTTTTCATATTACATTATTAGTTGCATGGAAGAAGTTGTTTAACCACATTACTCATGATTTTTTCACCATATCACTAATTTATTAGTGAGTTTTACTAGATATTGTGTGATTATTATATTACATTTAAAATATATTATCTGTGAATTAAATTTTCATTCATAATGGGATAAAATTACAATGGAGTAATTTGTGGTTTGTATAAGCTCATTGTTATATTTTGATGTGTATTTTTCATAGGTGACCATTATTCATTGAGTATTTTGATCTTATAGCTTGTAAAAACCTGTATACTTGTTATTTTATTTTCTTATACTATTATTATTTTAGTAATACTGATTAAAATCACTATTTAACTTTTCCCCAAAAAAATTATGGTCTCACATCATTATTCACAATAAATTACATAACTCTTGAAGAGATAAAAGAATTTTATATGTAAAATATAATATATCATACCACTTTTAAACTCATAATTTTCACTCTATCACACTTGGTTAGTCTCACCATGGGAAGACTCATAGAAATGGGGGTGATTCGATTATGTAAATTTATAATCATTACCTATCTAAATATCTTATTTAGTGATTAATTAAACCACACCTCTCTTTCCCATTGAATATGAGTGTGATAATTAAAATGACACAAGTGAATATACTTGGTTTACCCATACTGAAATACATTCAAGGATAATATATTATTGATGTATCGATTTTAAAAATCTATTAATTTCACTTCTCAAACTATTTTAAGAGTGGAATCACTATCTATATTTTATTAAAAATACTTACATGATATACATTTTACTAGTATCCCACATTTAAAATATTAAATTCCAATTAAGAATAAAATATGGATCACACAAATAAAAAAATAGTTAAATCTATATTAAGGTTGAAATATGCATTATTTTTATCAATATTAAGTACATCCACTTCTTATACATCATATTTTTCCATGATGTGTCAATGTTAACCAAAAATAACTCAAATTGTTTCTACACTTTCTAAAATTTTCTCATTGTTATTTTATATATATATGCATGTGTGTTAACTATTTTATATATAATTAAATATAAATTTTTTAACATTACCTTTATCAACACCTTCAATCCCTATATACATCATTTAGAATATTAATTATTTATTTATTCTAAATTTATATCAATATTTTACCAAAATGTCCCAAAACATTATCCTATTGAATATATCTTTAAATATTGAAATAATAAATAATATGACTAGATAATGAAATAGACAGAACATCAATTGGGTGTTTTTCTTGTCAAATCATTTTATTAGAAAACCCATGGTTGGAAAATAAATTATTTTTAAAAAATATGATCACTTCAGTCCTTTGATAAATCAGGTCTATAACAAATCATAGTGTGATGTTCAAAAACCCAAGATGTCTTTTTTTTCTTTCTTAATCATCCAAATAAAATTCCATTTTAAAACACAACATCCAGAAGCACCTCTTTTAATTTTTTCCTAAAACACACAAAAAAAATTATTCACCATAAAATGAAGGGATTTTAAATAATTTTAGATAAAAACATTTTCATCCAAACACTTAAATTAGTTATCAATAAATATATTTTCCTAAACAATGTCCTTGAGCATGATTGTTTTTATTCTATATAATATTTCAATCATGAATTTCATTACATAGAAGTTCAATTATTATCAATAACTATAACGTGATAACCAATATTTACCTATTTATCAAACCATAAGTGGGATCCACTAAGTCCACAATCATGTTGTTTTAAGTCATGGTGTGTGAATTAATTTATTAAAAAAAACTCTACGAACCTCATCCTTCACTTTGTTTGTTTTTCAAAATTATTGTTAAAACCATTATGTGATTTTATTAACCATTTCATAGTTTTGGTTCATCAACCAAAAATTAATTAAATTTATATAAAAAAATACTTTATTATTCATATCACATTAGATTATGATTTATCAATTATATTATAAGTATTTTAAAGGATTTATAATATTATTTGTCAACAAACACATCCCAAAAATAGTTATATAGATTTTATATTTCAATTTACCCCTATGGTTTTGTGGATAAACCTCTTATATTAGACAATAATCTACCATCTGAAAGGCCTTTAGTAGATATCCTTAACATAAAAAAATAATATTAACAGTGTATTCAATTTATTCACAAATCATTAGATCAAATCCCACATGAGTCTTTCTCATGGTGAGGAACAAGAGTTAAATGAAAATTTTATCAATTATCTACTTTATTAACCTATATCAACTCTTAAACAATATTTATTAATTATTTTTAACACTATATCACTCTGATTAAACATTTATATACTATAAAAAAATGAAACATCATCCTTAAATAAAAAAATCCTGTCAAGACATCACATGGGAAACAAATTCTGTTTTCATTCATAGGAAATGACATGAAATCTTAATATTCATCTCCCCCACTTATAAATATCTTCTTCACTTATAAGTCAATTCCACCCCCGGTGATAATGAACCCAAAGGGTAATTTATCATAGTTTGTGATAACTCAATCAGTCAATATTCAATAGAAAACATACCTTTTTATGAACCACTTACTACTAATTGTAATAATTAATGAAATTTCAATTTAGTGACACCAATATTTGGAAAAAAAAGTATAAAAAAACCTTATGAGTGTGAATTTCCTTTATCTAGGATAATAATTGGATGGGGATGGTTGAACTCCAAGATCTAACTGATGCTTCTGGAAATTATTTTTGGATAGTTATTTCATTCTAATATCTATAATTTGATATTGAGTGGACATGAACTTCACTTTAATAATTATTTTATCAATATTCTCTAGGATAAAATGATACTTTATCTAATTACACTTTATTATTTAATGATTAACTATATTTTTTTAATGGACAATAACACTAGAGTTATTATGTTAATTAAAAATAGTATAATGTACCTCAAAATAAATTTCTTTAATCTATTATTTCATATTTGACTACTATAACTGGACTTCACATAATTTGTTAAAACAACCCATTTTGTATTTGTGTATCTTAATAACTCATTTTTTTATTTTTTGTGATATAATATTATTAAAATCACAATTCCATTAATATATTTGTAGATACCCAAGTTTTGTCTTGTAAGAAATTGTAATATTTCTACATATATTTCCACAGCTAGGCACTGAGATCACAAGAGATTGTGAGGCTCGATGTGCCTAAAAGAAATTATACAAAAATATTTAGTATATTTTATGCTATTCATGTGACGGAAATGAGATATCTCTCAAATGGAAGTTCAGATCAGAAATTTGAGGTTATGGTTGAGTCCAAAGCATGGAGTTTACCCCCGGAGAGAAATAACTTTTGTCAGTGCATTCCTTCTGTAGAAAATTCCATGGAGAACATAATTGTAAATAAAATAACTAAATTAAATTATTTTAACTCAGTTTTTGAATCAAATAAATTATTAATGAGGACTCAGATTGAAAATATGATACTGCCATAGAGTTTGTATCATGGTGTTTTACTTAAGCACAACATAAAATGAGAGGGTGTGGGAGTTTTAGATTCCGTGACTGCTAGAAGATTCCTAAAAATAGAAGTTTAGACAAATGATCTAGAGTTATATCATTTCTCTTGTGGATGGTGGAGCTCTGGATATCTACTTACAATGAAGATTTGATATCGAAACTTCATCAGATTGGGACGAAAATGAAGGTGCTGGTAGATTATAGTGCAACAAACACAATGGAAGATCTAAAATCAATGTAATATTTCAATTTCATATTCTGCAACTCCCCAATTGAATCCTTGTTTCTAATTTTTATTTATGTTTGAATTTTCCACTTTAGAATCCTTTTTTTGATGGCCAAAATAAGAATGACCATCATCTGTTTTGATTCAGGATCTTCCATTCTTCGTCATTCTTTATCATTCTTCGAAGATAAATTTTCACATTTCTCGAATGACCTTCGATCATGGAGCAAGACACATATCTGTGATTCTCTCGACATGAGGAGTACCAATCTATGCTCAGATTTGAGTTTTGGGTACCGGAGGAGGTGCTGTGCTGAGCGAAATATTCACCAAGTTTTTTGTCACGTCTAAATGTCGATGTTTCTTCAAGAGGAGACCACATTAGTGTAGATTGGGTCCTGAAGATCCTAGATATAGTCTCAGATATGTTTTTTGACCAATAGGGTGGTCCTAATGGTCCTCAGAAGGCATCAGAGGTGAGACTCCAGCAGGGAGAAAAGTCAGGCTATGAGGTGGTGGTCTAGCGGCGTTCGAGGTGGCCGAAGTGGCTAGTCCAGGTGGCTATGAAAATTGGGAGATGGGGAGGGATGACAGATCAATGTGTGATGGCTGGAGCGGGATGTTGGCTTAGGCATCCAGGGTTGCCAGTGTTGGATGGTGGTGATGGAAGACATCTAGCTGCGGGAACACCCCCATGTGGTTTTCCAAAAACCTAATGAAAAAAATAAAAATAAAAATAAAATAATTATAATAATATTATTATTAGTGTTAAACCCCCATAAATCACACTTGGGGAGTCCAATTGGCATGCTATCAGTGGCATAATGGATCTATTTTTTATACTCTCTTTTCAAGACTGTTTTGTATTTTTTTCTCTAACCCATGAGCTGGGCTCATGAAGTGTTCATGTTTCAATATATTTAATGAAATTATTAATTATTGTTCCTACAATAACTCATACATGGAGTATCCAATTGAAAATCCATCTACGACAACATGACCTAGTTTTCAAGATGGTCATTTCAGGAAAGAGGTTGGATTCCTTTCTTGTGTTTGCAGACCTGGTCCATGAGATGCCCAAATAATAATAATAATAATATATTATTATTATTAAAACATTGACCCTCCACAATTTATACATGTGACATCCGGTTGATGAGCTGTTAGAGGAGTCGGGAACCTATAGTTGAGGGGGAAGTTTCAAGACTCATTTCGAGTGCTTAAACTGAAATGGGGGTGTGGGGCCCATGAGGCATCATTTGGGAATTTCAGGTGAAATGAATATTTTTCATAGGGTTTCCATTTGGGATGAATTAATATCCAATACCATGTTATTTTTAGAGAGAATCCCAATGGAACAATCTATTTGATGTGTTTATGGATCATGGTGTGGGTCCCACAATGCACAGTTTGTGTGTAGTGCTGCGAAATGTAGTTTCTTCACTAGGAGTTCAATTTGGGAAAATTAATAGTCAATCATGTGCATTTTCCTGCAAGAATCATGATGGTGTGATCCATTTGAATTTCTCGGTCCATTTGAAGAGTCATGTTGGTAGAATTCTGTTATCCCCCTTTGGATCAAATAGTGAGCATCGCGCACTCATTAGCCTTTTGGGCCATATGTTCCATGTACTTTGTGAGTATATTGGAACAGCTAGGGGTACTTGTCCAAAGTTTATTACTTGAGTATGGATGTGTACATGGCTAGGTGATGAGCAAGGTCATGTTTTGTGGGCCCCACACGATACTTGTACCACACTAAATATCTTCTACCTCTCATATATCCTTCTTTTGAACTCATATTTTGGCTTGCGGGTAGTCTATCCGGAGTGTTTTTTACATAGAATGTGATGATCCACATAATAGTGGGTTTCAAGATATGATGAGAGATGTTTTTTATGTGATGCTTATTCAAGAAACTTCCGACAATGCTATTGATCAGGAGTTATCATATCAGTTCTTTCCGAGAGTTACCATAGAGTAGAGATATCTAGTGTAGTTCCTTGATACCTTCAGAGTGGAATCCCCCTACCGAGTAGGGTACAGGTCCTTGATGATCTAGAGTGGAACCCCCCGTCATCATGGTAGTGGGTCATCTATCAGCTACTTTCAGGTGAAATACCCCCAAACGTAATAGGGTGAGGGTCCTCGATGTACAATAGTGGAACCCCCCTAACACATCAGGGTGTGGGTCCGATACGATGACTATCAGAGTAGAATCCTCCTAACTCACCAGGGTGTCGGTCCTCTATGATGAATATCAGAGTGGAATCCACTTGATTCCCCTGGGTGAGGATCCTTGATGAACAAGAGTAAAATCCCCCTGATAGATCAGTGTTTGAGTCATCTACGACGACTATCAGAGTGGAATCCCCCTGGTGTATCAGAGTGTGGGTCCTCTATAATGGTTATTAGAGTGGAATCCCCTTGAAACACTAGGGTGTGGGTCCCCTACTATTAATTTTTGATCCCTCAGCTATGCGGCACAGTGACATGATGTGGATGAAGTACCTTTGGACTCACAAGAAATATGGATTCTTTCCACACCAAGACGTGTCCTTGTGACGTGACCTAAAACCGTGTGAGTGAGAAAGAGCTACCCAAATCAGATAGTATCAATGTTTGGTGATTGGGTCCCTTTGACTTGTGTATTCATGGAAGATGTGAGGGATTCTAGGCATCATTAGTGGATACTTATAGATATGTTGGTGACTCTTTTCTTAGGTTGAGCTCTAAGATAGATATCCCCCTAATCTCTCATTTGGGCTTCTTCATCTAAGTATATATATATGTATCCTATTTCAGTACCAACTCATTGGGTTTTGTTTACTCTACTTCTAGGAGAGGCAAAGATGTGTGGGGTATGCCATATGATTTTCGTGTCTAGATTCTTGTGGTTGGATGAGTTTACTCTCCTACTATAGGTAGTGAAGACTCGATGAGAAGTTCACCTTCTCTCCATTTATAGATCCTTCTATTTTGGATGATTTTAGTTTGCTATCTTATTGGGTTGAGTTTTACTCTTTTGCTGTATATTGTTCTATATACTTCTCCCCTCTTCAATACATATTTATATGCTTACTTGAGACTTTGGGGGATTCCTACTGAGTATTTTTATACCCCCCTTATTGGGATTTTCCGACACATGATGTTCTCTTGAAGACAACAGACAGGTTTATTGTGACATCAGAGGGGGTTAGGGATGTATGATCTTGGACAGCGTGTAGTGGTCATAGCTTAGGATTCAAGAGAGGGACTCTTTGAACTGTTTTACTTGTTCACCTATTGCTGGGTTGTGGAACTTTTGTAGTTGGTATTATTTCTTTATGTTTACTTTTCTATACTGATTTTGTTAGATATCGATTCATACTTCTAGTTTACTTATTGTAGTGTTCTATCTTTTTCTTTTCCTCTTCACTTCTGCATTGAGTTGGTTTTCTGTGCTGGTACGAGTACTTAGGCAAATGACTCCCTGAAATTTTTATGCCTTCAACGCATATCTCCAGCCCTTATCCTATGGAGTCGGGCATGGGGTAGTTGCGGCTCAAGCCCCAGTTTGGGTCAGATTGTGACAAAGTGGTATCAAAGGTGTTTCAACCCTTGGGATGTTGTTCATGCATTTCCCTAAAAAGGTCTTGGTTGGGTTTATGGAAATAGTTCCAACATGTCTCAAGAGAAGCTATCAGTCCAGGGAGTCCAATGATGGTGTGGCAGCTGATGTAGCCATTCATATGGACCCTTATTACCCACTTGTCAACTCAGCGTGCTAAGAAACTTGTTGTAGGGAAATTTGGTACATGCATAATATAACATTGAGTCTTTTATTACCCAAGCCAATCCTCTACTTCCATAGGATATTTGGATAACTGCGGAACCTTAATAGTTTGTAATGTTTGAACTCATAGAGTGTGCTCACCCTATACATGTCCCTAACCTACTCTGCTGGGACTAACTACTACTCAATTGGTGGAGGTGTTACTACCTTCCCACCTAGAGGTAGGGGTCATATGATGGATATTGAATTGAGGACTCATTGCTCACAGAATCATCATCACGAATTGGGGCTAGTATCCTGGATGATTGTCATCACAGAAGCATCTTGAAACTTATCAAGTAATACCATAGTCAAATGATCACACATAAATACATACATAGTGGCATTGATAGATGGTATTATCCATGGATCAGATGAGTGTTTGTAGAGTTTCTATTTCTCAAATGCATGATGAGTTGGTACTCTCTTGGGTTTACCTCCAAGAAGTTGTTCTGTGAGGAGTGATACCCCTCCTGCTTATGCACTAACCATATTTAGGATCTCCTTTAGTTTTAGTAGGGAGGGATGAAGGTGGATAAGTATTTGACTAGGTTCGTAGACCTTGCACGCTACTCTCTATACATGATCCATGGCAACTAATTCAAATAATTGAAGTTCAAGCAGGGACTCCATAGAGAGATCTGTGTTATCATAGTAATCTTTTACATCCTCAACTATGACGGGGTGATAGATAAGGAACTAGTGATAGATATATTTCTATCAGATGGGTTCCATACATCTAGTTTTGGTAGTGGGTACAATAGAGTTAACACATCTCCCGAAACTAACAGGCATCGGATGACAAGATATCGACACAGGATGACTCCCCATAATCATTCTCAATCATGTAGTCATATGAGGATGAGGGAACATAGAATTTGGGGACATACTATGGAGGAACAATGTTATGCTTGAGATAGGTGAGGTCACATGGCATGAGACTGCCTGACCATATATGTTGAGATTTCCAAGAAGATAGTAAATGAACCTCAACAGTAGATCTGACATTGTGATAAGGGACCCCCTAGGTAGGGATAGGGTGGTCCCCTGGGAAGTGGTTCAAGTAGGGTATCATGAGGAGGTGTGGTTGGTGGATTATGCCACAATATCCTTCCACCACCACCTGGTGACCCACAACAGGATTAGGGAGCTGGCGGTCAGGGCCACAGGTAGCTGCATGTTATGGATGTCTATAATCCTACAACACCTGAGATGATA
Organism: Viscum album; assembly: GCA_963277665.1. NCBI lineage: Eukaryota > Viridiplantae > Streptophyta > Magnoliopsida > Santalales > Viscaceae > Viscum > Viscum album. The sequence goes on along the minus strand of OY728143.1, from coordinate 2,074,269,147 downwards.
AGAGATACATGATGTAACCTTTATACCTTTTTTCATTATAACTTGTTATAAATTGGGTGAGTTAAAATTTTCTTCATGCTTCTTGATTAAGGTTTTACCTGGGTAATGCGGGGTGTTGGTGAAAACCGGTGTTGATGTTGTTCAATGTAGCTTTGAAGGCATGACGAAGAGGGGTACTTCACCCATAGAGATGTGTTTTTTTGATGCAAGTAAAACTATGAGGCCGAGTTAGTGACACCCAAATAAGATAATATCAAGGTGTGGTGGATGAGTCCCTCTAACTTGTGTGTTCATGGTAGGGTTGTGCAGTGGAGTGTCAGAGCAGGTATTGGCATTGTCAGTGGAGTTTTTCTGCTTGGCCTCCTTTTTTATTGAGATGCTACTAGTGAGTGTAGTAGATTATCTGGTATGTGGATTACTCTCCATCAAAGGAAAAAAAGAAATGTAGGGTTTTCTATATGTTTTCTGTGTATATATTCTTGTGGTTGGATGAGTTTACTCACCTACCATGTTCATTGGCACCTTTCATGCTCAACATCAACTATGATACAACAATTATCAAGTACAATTTGAGGTGATGGATACCCCATAAATAGAACTACACGACACATTTTTGGTTCTATTAGTGGTAGTATTCTCCCTTATAATGTGGAGACTCTATCTACTAAGATATTGCTTTGTGGTTTTCTTAGACCACCAGAGTCACATGTGCATCTTCACCCAGAGATACTTGAACTAGAGACAGCGAAGGTGGTTGGAAATTCTTACAGGACTACAACTTCGAGATACTCTATACTCTAGAAATAGGTAGTGTTGTAGTATATTCCCTCAGTAAGAAGTCCCAGGCTCTCCAAATTTCGAAAGTTTTAGAGTAGTTAGCTTCCCTATAGCTGACCCTGGTGGGGTCGGAGGGTATATTTTTCTTTAGTCGATGGTGTTGACTAATTCTCTTCTCGAGTGTGTAAGAGAGTCTGGGTTGTGAGACAAAAATGAAGAAATATTGTGTGACCATATTTTTTTAGGTGCTTTACCAGATGGATATTTTGAAGGAGTGAATCGTGAAACCCTATTCTAGGGGAAAATAGTGGTTTTGATTGCGATGTGGGAGGAGGTGATGCAATTTTTCCACACTTTTCCCTTAAATATATATCCCTTTGGAAAACACGCACACGGATCATCATCAGTAGTTTTGGTGGTCTGACATGATATGAAGAATAGCCGAGTTCATCTCACTCTATCACACCTATCTGCGGGTGAAGGCCGATCACTGTGTTTTGGAGGGTCGTCACAACCTCTTGAAATCCTAGAGTTGAAATGGGATGACATATTCATGAACTTCATCTTATGGATTCCACACACAGTGAAGGTTCATGATTCCATATGGTCGATAGTATATCGACTCACGAAGTCGGCGCACTTCCATGTTTCAGTGAGAAGAGTTTGGTAGAGTGTTTGGGACAGTTTTACATCTTGGAGATCGTCCGCCTTCACAGGGTACACTAGACGATTGTCTTCGATCATGACACGTGGTTTACATCATGATTGTAGAGATGACTATAGGAGGAATTTGGGACCCAACTGCGAATGAGTACAACCTTTAACCCCAAGATCGATGGGTATAATAAGTTCACTATCCATGTACTAGAGGATATATTGAGGGAAAGCGTGTTAGTTTTTGGTCAGGTAGGAAAGATATACTTGAGGTTCTTTGGGATTTTTTGATATCATGCAGAGGGTTGGTGAGGTTTAATAACACTATTCCAAACCCCCATAGCTAGAGCAGGTGCACAACATTTTCCCCATACTACAACTGAGTAGATATGTGCATGATTCTACACACGTCATCGACAAGAGTGGACCCTACATGGATGGATCATCCCTTTGGTTTGCCTGCTGTGGAAGTAAGAAAATGTGTAGGAGTTTACCTAGGAGTAGGAGAGACAATTGTGAGCTCAATATCCTAAGTTTTCTTCCCAAGTGTTTCTTTTCAGGGATGAAAATATTGAAGTAGAAAAGGATTTAGAGACCTAGTTTTTGTCTTGTAAGACTTTGGAATATTTATATATATATTTCTAAAGCTAGGAACTGAGACTGTGTGCGATTCCAAGGCTTGGTATTCTCAAAATAAATTATAAAAAAATATTTAGTATTTTTTATACTCTGTAGATAACAAAAATTGAATATATCTCAAATGGTATCTTGGATCAGAAATCTAAGGTAACAGTTGAGTCTGAAGCATGACATTTATTGAAGGTGGGACATAAATTTTGTCAGTACATTCCTTCTATAGAAAAATCCATGGAGGACATAACTATAAATAAAATACTAAAATTATTTTATTTTATCTAGGTTTTAGAATAAAATAACTTCTGAACGGGGACTCAAATTGGAAATTCGAGACCATCATTTAGTTCATAGCATTGTGTTTTACCTTATCACGAAATAAAATGAGAGGGTATGGGAGTTTTAGATTCTATGACTGCTAAAATTATACTATAAATAGAAGTTTAGAGAAATTAGCTAGAGTTATCTCATTTCTCTCATGGATGGAGAAGCTCTTGCCATATGCTATCTATGAATATTTGACATCGAAAATTCAACAGATCATGATAAAAATGAAGGCACTAGTAGATCAGAGCGTAGCGGGCACAATGGTGGATACAAAATAAAGTTAGGATTTCTATTTCAGATTCTACAGCTCCTTGATTGAATCCTTGTTTCTGATTTCGATTTGTATTGTAATTCACTACTTAAGAATCCTTTGTTGATGACCAAACTAATAATGGCCATCATTTATTTTGATTTAGGATCACCTATTCTTCATGTTCTTCATCATTCTTCAATGATAACTTTTCTCTATGCTCAAACGACCTCTGATCGTGGAGCAAGACACATATCTGTGAGGCTCTCCACACGAGGAGTCCCGATCAATGCTTGGATTCAAGTTTCAAGCACCAGAGGAGGCACATTAGTGAGCGGAAGGTCAACCAAAATTTCATCACATAGAAACTTCGATGTTTCATCGAGAGAAGACCACCACAGTTTAGATTGGGTCCTTTGGATCCCGTATCTGGTCTCAAATATGTTTTTGACCACTGAGGTGGTCTCGATGGTCTGTAGAAAGCACTAGTAGCACAGATTTGACAGGTTGAGGAGTTTTCCCGTAAGTTGGTGGTCTGGTGGTGTGTGAAGTGGCCAAAGAGGCTAGTACGATTAGCTTCGGCGAGCGACAGTAAGAGCGGGATGACAGAACGGCGTGTGGTGGCTAGAGAGGGATATCAAATCCGACGTGTAGGGGATGCTGGTGTTGGATGGCAGTGATGATGAAAGGTGTCCAGCCATAAGAACACCCCCACGTGGTTTTCCAAAACCCTAAAGAAAAAAATAAAATAAAATAAACCCCCATAACTCACACTTGGGGACTACAATTGATGCGCTGTCAGGGGCATCATGGCTATATTTGTGAACTTTTCTTTTTAAGAATATTTTAGATGTTTTTTTTCAGACCCACAGCCTGGGCCCATGATGTCCTCATGTTTCAATAGATTTAATGAAATTATTAAATATTTGTACCATAATAACTCATACATAGAGGGTCCAATTAACGATCCATCTACAGTAGCGTGACACAGTTTTCGAGATAGTCATTTTGGGACTAAGGTTGGATTCCTTCCTTGTGTTTGTGGACTGGGTCCAAGAGACACCCAAATAATAATAATATATTATTATTATTATTAAAACTTTTTACCACCTTAATTTACACATTTGACGTCTAACTGATGCACTTATAGGGGAATTTCGACCCTAGAGTTGAGGTTTACTATTTAATACTAATTTTGGGTGCTTAAACCAAAATGGAGGTGTGGGACCCACAATGCCTGATTTGGGCGTTTGTGGGGAAATGCAGCCTTTTCACCGGGTGTACATTTAGGATGAATGAATAGCCAATATCATGTGATTTTGCAAGGGGATCACAATGGTGCAATCCATTTATATGTTTCAGGATCATGGATTGGGTACCATGAAGTATTGTTCATGCACAATGCTGGGAAATGCATTTTATTCATTAGAAGTTTAATCCTGGTGAATGAATAGTTGATCCTATGTGTTTTTTCACAAGGATCATGATGGTGTGATCCATATAATTATCCTGGTCCAATTCAAGAGGCATGTTAGTAGAATTTTGTTATTTTCCTTCGATCAAACAATGAGCATGACACGCTCATCATCTTTTTGGGCCTTCAGTTCCATGAACTCTGGGAGTTAGCTGGTATGCCTTGGGGGTACTTGTCCACATTTTTGTACCCAAATATGGTTGGGTACACAACAAATAAATGAGGCAGGTCTACATGTTGTGTGGGCCCGACACATTCCATGTACCACACTACGAATCTTATACCTATTGTATCTCCTTTTGGACTCATATTTTATCATGCTTGTAGCCTATACTTAGTGTTTTTTTGAGTAAAATGTGATGGGGTCCTCCGTAGTGTATTTCAAGATATTATGAGAGATGTTACAGATGTGATTACTATTCAGGGGACATTCAACAACAGTAGTGATCAGGCATTGGAATATCAGTAATTTATGATATGTACCATCCAATAGGGATGACCTGTGTAGTTCCTTGATACCTTCCTAATAGAATCCCCCTATCGAGTAGGGGGTGGGTCCTTGATGACCTAGAGTGTAATCCCCATTGGCGTGGGTGTGGGTCCTCTACTAGATTTATCTGAGTGGTATCCCCCCTGATGCATTGGGGAAAGGGTCCAAGATGAACATGAGTGGAATCCCCCTAACACATTAGGGTGTGGGTCCTCTACGACGACTATCAGAGTGGAACCCAACTAATGAATCTGGGTTTGGGTCCCCTACGATGACTATATTAGTGTAATCCCCCTGACGCATCAGGGTGTGTCTCCTCTATGAAAACTATTAGAGTGGAATCCCCCTGACACATCAGGGTGTGGGTTATCTATGATGACTATCAAAGTGGAATCCCCCCAACGCACTAGGGAATGGGTCCTTTACTATGAATTTATGATCCCTCGGCTATGCGGCATAATGATGAGATGTGGTTGACATACCTTTTGACACCCGAGAAAGAGGGGATATTTATCCCACCAAGGATCATCCTTGTGAAATGACCTAAACCCATACATGCGAGAAAAATCCACCCAAAGAGGATAGTATCAAGGTGTGTCTATTGATTCCCTTTGACTTGCGTGTTCAGGGAAGACGTGAGGGATGCTAGGCATCGTTGGGGGTTACTTATGGAACTATTCGTGACTCTTTTCTTACGATAAAATATGAGATATAGATACCTGAACTCTATTTTTTGGACTTCTTTGACTAATTATATATAAGTATCCTATTTCAGTACCCACTCATTGGGTTTTTATTACCCTCCTTATAGGAGAGGTGAAGATGAGCGGGGTATGAAAAATTCTTTCCATGTCTAGATTTCCATTGTTGGATGAGTCTACTATCCTAATATAGGTAGAGAAGAGTCGACAAGAAGTTCATGTTCTCACCATTTATAGATCCTTGTGGTTTGGATGAGTTTACTTCACTGTCTTATTGGGTTGAGTTTCACTCTTTTATTGTATCTTGTTCTATCTAATACTCCCCTATTCAGTACATCTTTTTTTTCTCCCTTGAGACTTTGGGGAATCCTACGAAGTATTTTTATACTCACCCTTTCATGGTCTTTTCCCACACTTGATATTCCCTCAAAGATGATATATAGGTTGATCATGACATCAGAGTAGTTATGGATACATGAGTTTGGACTGCGTGTGATGGTCATAGATTGCAATTCAGGAGCAGTAATCTTCTATTTATTTTCATTTTTCACTTGTTTCTGGGTTGTAGCACTTTTCTAGTTGGGAATGTATCTTTCCCATTTTATTTCTATTTACTTTTCTATATAGGTATTGTTAGAGGTTGATTTATACTTGTGGTTTACTTATAGTAGTGTTGTATATTTTCCTGTTCCTATGAACTTCTACATTGAGTTGGTTATGTGTGTGGGCACAAGTACTTTGGAAAATGGCTACCCGAGTTTTTTATGAATTCAAAACATATTCCCATCCCCTGGACTATGGATTCAGGCTTGGGATAGTTGCATATTTAACCCATGTTTGGGTCAAGTCATGAAAATAAAAAAAATTTATTTTTACAAAATCGTGTAATTATATAAGAAAACATTGATAGCATTCTTAGATATATATATATATATATATAACATAATATTTCATCTTAATGTTTTTAGTTACAATATACATATAATGATTTTCATAGACTCTATACTATAGACCAATTTTCCACTGTCATCCTATAATAATTCCTCCTTGGTAACAACTTTTTTTGTTATAATATTTCATTCTATCATACCAAATCTTCTCAAAACTTCCTTATTATATTAATATTATGATATAAAATCCTCATAATTTCCAAAATTTTATTATAAAAAAAATATAAATATAAATTTATCAATCATTGATATTTCAAAATTGAAACTCAAGATTTTATAAAACACATTGTATGGAGATTTGGTTTATACTCTAAAAATTGTATAATCTATATAAATTATCACAATAATCCTTTTATCATACACATTTATGATATTAATATTATGATCACCTCTTCTATATTAGAATATAATATTTTTCATGTATTGATCAAGCCTAGAATACAAAAAATTAATTAATTTTCTTTATTTCATATATTTAGTTCTTCATGTGATGTACTTTTTTATCATTTTCATGAATGTGAAAACCATCTGACTTTTCAATAGACACCTCTTTGAAGAATTCATTTAGAAAATCTATTTGATGTTTATTTGAAATACATTGAACATATTTTTTATTGTCATAACATTGAAAAATATAATCATTTCTAATATATATATTGGATAAAATATATATTAGGTACTAATACATTAAATTTGTGCATATCCTTTACATTGAAGTCATGTTTTTTGAATAACCATGCATTCACTATTTAATTTGTTTTAGAAATCCAAATTGGTTCCAATAAATTATTAACTTCTATATTTTTTTTTCAATTTGGTCAATATCCACATTCATTTCTATGATCTAACTATCATATTGAGTATCACATAAAAATTTTAGTCACAACTTATTATAAGATCGATGTTTGTTGACAAGTCTATGTCCTTCTTGTTTGCATCGATGTTGAACTTTCACAAACAATATTATCTCATCAATATTTACTTAAATAATTTATTTACTTATTATTTAAAACCAATTTCTAGAATAGTAATTGTTAATATTATTCTTTAAGTTTAAATTACTACCTTTTTACCCATGAGTTTTTCAACATGAATGATTTTTCTTCTATAATTTTCCCACTTATATATTAAAAAATATGCCCATTCTCCAAAATAATGACATCTTAGATTTAAAAAATATTTATATTTATTTTAGTGAAAAACTATTATGAATTTATATTAGATAATTATCAATGAAAAATTAATCCATCTATTAAGTATTCAAATGTCTTATGGATCTTCTCTTTATTGAGAATAAATAATTTACATTCAAAAAAAGTATTTCAATTTTGGTTTCTTCACATGCCAAATATCATTTGGGGTTTTATCTAGACCAATATATAATGTAGAAAATTTTCTAATACATATCATTGTTAAAACTATTTCATTTCAAAAATTATTCGACAAATCATTCCCAATATTCATTATTTAAGCTATGTTATTGATTAGTTGATTTTTAATTTCAGCTGTTTTATTTTGATAATGTGTTATCATAGTTGAAACTTTAATCACTATCCTATTTTTTGAGATAATAATCTAATAAATTAATTGAAAACGTTATTCCATTTTTAGTTCTAAATTTAAACATTTACATTCCAATAAAGTCCCCCATAAACCTTTTATATCACATAATGCAGTTAAACACCTTAGATTTATGATCAGCAAACATAAAAAAGTAATCCTTCTATAATAATTAATGAAGAGTATGTAGAACAACTTTCCATCAATAGAACATGGTCATATTGTCTCAAGAAGAAGTATTTTTCACCAATTCAAATAATATTATTTGAATAATTTCATTTAGCTTATATATCATCTAAATAATATTTTTCTTTTAGAAAACATCACATGTAAGTGTATGATTTTATATAAGACAAGGGTGTCTCTTGATCCTATTTCTATATAAAAATATTAAAATAATTATTAGATTAGTTTATTATATTTTATATGTCATATTTTGTTTTCATCATCATTGTATAAAAATAAAAAAAATTCTTCCCCACTAATAAGGTACAAATTAAACTTTTTATACTTCCCTTACATTACAATTTTACCATCATTTTATTTTATAATATGAGTGTTATTACTAAATATTATAGCCTGTTTTGATTCACATAAATAACTTCTACTTGATAAGTTTTTATTAAGATATTCAATAATAGAAACATCCGTTTTTCTCATATCATTTTCTCTAATTTTGATCTTACCATAGCCAATTATTTTTAATCCTTCATCACTAAAATTATTTTCAACTCATCCCTTTTTATATTTTATATACTTCATAAGATTATTATTACCTAACATGTGGGGAAAATATCTATTATCATTAATATATAATCTTTCTATCTCTCTTGGTTTTGTGAAAATTTATTTCCTTATATATTTTTCATCCCATTATATCTTGACCCAACCTTATTGATTCACATTTCATGATATTCAATATATATTTTCTTCTTCTAGATATTATATATCCCTCTCATTATGCATGTCAAAAAAACTTTTTTTATTTTTTTATATATTTCTATATATCTCATTGATATATTGTCATTCACTAATTTATATATCTATTGGAACATTATTCTGTATCCATTATGAGATATAAAATGATTTTTGTCTATAACATTTACCTAAAAAATAGTATCCGTTGAAATCTAAATGAGTGTATTGAATTAGTATCTCCTTTTATTAATTTATTTTATACCTTGAACTACCAAATTTATGTATATCATTTGTTTTTTGTATTACCCATCATTCCATATCAATAGCACTAATCAAGGGTTTATTATTATGTGTTTTCATCAGTGTTACAATTATATTTTGGACTTTTCTCATATCATTGAGCCTCTTAGGAATGGTAGTTTATTACCTTCAATTAACTATAATGAACGTTTTCCCAATTAATAACCACATATTATATTACCTCATTATGAATTCATTATTATTATAGGAAATAATCATGATTATTTACGAGATCTATATGCCTCTCTATAATTTTATCAAGGTTATATTTGAGCTAACCTCTCTAGGTAATTTGAGTAGTCTTAGATATTTCTTGATCTTCTCACTATCACTTGTTTTGGAGACTCACCCATTGAACTCATCAATATTTTTAAACATTAAACTCTGGTGTTTTCCAATCCACATATAATTTATTCATACTCCTTAAAATTAATCTTGATCTAAATAATTATTTATTATTTTTATATCTTCTTTGATTTAAAAATTTAAATATTAGTATTTAACTTGTATTTATACTCTTTTTAATATAATATATAGATATTAGATTCACGTGAAACAATATTCAATTTCTTTTTTCTTAGCCCACCACATTAATATTTATTCATGTATAGACTCACACTACACCTCGGATTCAACAAAACCCTAAAATATTTCATCTGTATCTTCTTATTGTTTCTCATATTTTATTTTTCCAATAAAAAGCACAATTAATTCTTTATTATGGTGTTTCAAACCCTCAATTTCATGTTCTTATGATTTATAATAGGTATTAATATCCTATGGAATAATATTAATCCTTTTAGTGAATTATTTCTTGGTAATTTTTTCCCTTCTTATCTATAGAAGTTTTCTTTACAGGATTATCAAGTTATTTATTATTGTGAAACATCTTGGGTAACATAGAATCAAGGTTTCAAATCATTCCATATTGAAAGTAAGAAAGTGGATTATTTCCTATGAATATTTATTTTCCCATTCTTATATTTTAATAATGTAAGTAAATTACCTTATAAACTTATTTTCACGCAAAATATTCTTCAATTTAGTAATTTTTTATTTCCTTAAATTCCACTTTTGTATATCTTTTATTTTAAATTTTATTACCTTCATTAGTTATCATTACATATGAATTATGAATAAAATGAAAATTGATATACAAGATAGTCTTTGAATCCCTTTCATCAAACACTAAAACATTAAGATTTATGTGAGGTAGTAATGTGATCAAGGTCTTCTTTATAATGTTGAAATAATTAAATGTTTCTCTATATCTATACATGTTTTGAAAAATTACATTCACCCGGTTAAAATTTTTTAAACGGATTCTTTTTGGATGAACCTCGTATCCTTGTACTTTTTCATAGAACTTTTAATTAACTTCTCCAATTTTTTATCCACAAATATAAAATTTTAGTAACTTCTCTAATGTGGTGTCTGATAATTTAAAATATGAAACCTTTATATAGATTGCTTTCAATAATACTCCACCTAGATCATTGATTCCTTTAGAATTGAAATCCAATTCTTTTTTAACCCATTTTATGATTTCTTCACACTTATTTTTTATAAAAATTATGTGATTGGTAACTATATAAACGTCCATTTTGAGTGAATATAAGTAGTGATTTATCATATCCATCCATAGTTATATATTTTACCCACTAAATATTGAAATTCCCTTATGATTTACAATTACAACCATGATACTTCACACTAGAAAAAATGAAAGATATAAAAACAACACCAAATTCATCATTTCACTCAGATATAATTGTTTGTCCCCATCAAGGGATGATACCTTGAGAGGGGATTGAATCAAGTTTTTTCAAATTATAGTTCTTCTTCAAATGATATTGTTACATGATTAGTAAAAACATACCTCCCTTCATCACCAAATATGAAAATCATAAGGAAAAAGACACAAGTTATTTTTCCTAGTTCACTAACATTAGGATATGACCTAGGATCATGCACCAAGTATGTGTTAATGTCCAAAAACCCAATAACGACATTTAATGTATATTTTTTAGACTAGAATCACTATTTTTCATGGATTATAACAACCCATAATATATAATAACAAATGATATATAACTCAATAAATACCCACAATCCCTCAATTTTATATTTTTAATCATTGAAATAAAAAATATATTAATACACAATTGAAATTGTAATATCATCCATGTTCATATTGATTGGACACCTCAACTTCCTCTTCAATGGATATGGATTATTATTTTAGTATTAGAATAAAACTTCTCTATTTTTTCAAAACCTCTAAATAATTAACTCTTTGTGGTTCGTTATATTCATACTAACTCATCTTTATATAATTAAATAAATATTTTAAATCATTCCCACAATTCTGGACTTCACCCCTTTCATTAATCATAAAATTATTCATTTTTATCTTCAAAATCCAAGTCAGTATATATTCCTAACATCTCAAAATTTTATTCATATATATATATATATATTCAATTCTATAATTCATGAATAATATGATAAAATTACAACATGTCTATAAAAACCATGTCACAATTTTCCAATCTACAGAATGAAATTGTTAATTATGGTGTAAGAATCACTTATCTCTATAAATTTCATTAATTTCCATAATTTGAAAATATATATCTACTACACACCATGGTGTAGAGCCCTATAATACATGGCATGTTATTTTAATTTTACTTGTATAAATATGACACCTAGTTAAAATTCTATAATTATGGGACCATCTTTATTTTTTCCTGAACAAGGAATAAAACCATGATCTTTATTTATTCATTTTGGAATCAAGGAGTTATATTAAATATAAAAAAAATATTATTTAAAAAATTAATAATTTTAATATAAATTTACCCATTTTTCTAAAAAATTCCCCTGAACATGTCAATTTTTCTTTGGTTTGGTGTTTCATCTAAAAATTTTAAAAGTCTCATATTCAAATGTGATCCTTCACTATGACACGATAAAATAATTTTCCATATTTTTATATCCATATATATTAACTAGGGGGTTTACTATCATGTTATTTAAGGTAATTATAGTTTAATAAATACACCAAATATATCTTTAAACTACATAACCTTTAATATATATTTTTCCCAGAATATGGTTCATACTATAATAAGATTTTCTTCACTAAGGAATGGTTCTATATATCAAAAAAATCGATAAACCTCCATAAAAAATCCTCCAATATTTATAATATTTTATCTAGTGAATTATCAATGATAATATGAGTATTTTTAAGGATTTATATTACTATTTTTCAATAAACAGAACAAAAAAAATGGTAACAAGGATTTTTCAAAACATATTATAGTTATGGGAAAAATTATAACTACTATAGAGAGTTTTATCTTCCAACTTGTATCACTATAGTATGAATATGGACATGGAACATTATAAAGGTACCTAATCTAAAAATAACATAAATAACATATTAATATCATGGTTTGAATAATTTATATCATAAACAATCACACAACCCAAGGAAATAAAGTTTTAGGGAATTAGAGATTATATATATAAACATCTTATTTTATAAAACTTGCAAAACATTATCCATAATTTCACTCATCGAGACCTGTTTTTAGACACATCATGTGATATAATATTCTATATAATCAATTTAAAGGGAAACATAATATGGGGTGAGCTCAAATTATCATAAAGGTAAAAACATATCATAATGTATTGGATTATAAACTTAGAGGTAAACAAGAGGAAGACTTAAATATATTAATAAAATATCATAAGACCGTATATTGAAATCATAAAACATTATATAGAAATATAAGATTATAAAAATATCATTAAAGAAGTATAAAATTTATTACATGGCTCAAAATACTTCCCAAAAAACATAAAACATTTGAGCTTGACATAAGAGTGAAGAATACTTTAAAAGTAAGGTATAACATGAAGATATGGATTTTCATGAAAATGAAATTCATCATTAAAATATGGAGTAGCTTAATAAAAAACCTATAAATTATTGAAAACCATAATTCTAGGAAAATCATTTTTATCATTCTCATTAAGTTCACACTGATGTGAACAAACTCATTATTTCCAATCCTGAAAATGTGAGAAAATCCATTACGTTGATGCCTTTTTAAAAAACTCATTATGTCCACACATGAATATATTATGATATATAAAACTAAATGAATACATTAAGGGTGATATAGGACCCCAACAATCATCATCTATACATATGTGTATCTTTTAAAATCAATCATAAAATTATCTTAATGAACCCACAACATGAACTTTAAAAAATAATAGGATATAAAAAAACATCACTTTGTGATAGATAAACCTTGGAAAAATTGAAGTTATTATAATTTTTTAGAAACCTTTTAAACATTGTTTAAAAAGATGAAGTGTATATTTCATTTAAAAAAAATTTAAGATGGAAAATAGAAAACTGTTGATTTTTTTATTCGAAATAGTTACTTATAAAGGAACCCTGAAATGAATCTAAAAAACATGATAATAAATCAAAAGTGGTAAATAATGAATATAAATGTATTTATTATTATTTTACAATCATTTTGAATAAAAAATAAATTATAGAAACTATTTAACTTTATAAATGTTGTAACAGAAAATAAAATGAGTCTAAAAGACAAAACATACTTGGATTTAATTAAATAAAATAATTACGATAGAAAAAACATGGACATGGGATAAAAGGATTCATTGGTAATAATGGTAGTTATTCTTACCAATGTTGTACTATTATTTCATAAAACATTTCTCAAATAATTGATTATTGAGGATTATAAGTGATTTACTTAGAGAAAAAGTAAAATAACATTTAAAATATGGTATAATAGGATCAAATAAATCTTGAAAATAAAAATAAATTAGGAAATATAAGGCCCAATAAATCAAAAATTCAGTTGAATAAAATCTTACCTTGGTCCCGATTCACTCTTAACTTGTACCTAACTTCCTCAATAAAAAAAATAAGTATATTAAAAACCTTATAAATAATATTATTCATAAATATTTAATTTTATAAGGATTATTTACTATTATATTATATTTATTAATTTATTTTCTTTATATCAGTTACTTAAGGTTGTTTAGTCAACTTCTCTAAAACACTTTTGGTATATTTTACCATGGTAAAAGTTATTCTATAATAACATCATAATATACATAATTATAATGCTGTATTTAGTTTATTGTATTTTTATAAAATTTATACATCTATATAGTTTTTTATAAAATGAAGTGAGATTAAGAAATGTACCCAAATATGTTCATATTGGGTGATTAAATTTATTTTGAGAGTTTATAATTAGTATCACATATAAAATGAATAATATCACCTTTTAAGAATATTAATAGTTTCATAAAAATATTTTTTATACTTTAAATATACTTTTAAATTTTTCAAAGTTTGTTGGTTATGGAAAATGAAGTACATAATCCTATAGAGGAGGTAGTCTACATGTACGAACATGTGCCATATTCATTTCACATATAATTAAATGAAACTATGAAATGATCATATAATTTCTGTGTATGAATGATGTTATAAATATGATACTGAACCATTAATTACCCCCATTTAAACTATCCATGAAATGAAGTGAAGACAAATCAGACACATCGATATGGAGGTAGTAGTATACATTTACGCATGAAGTCATTTTCATTTTTCTAAGTTTGAGGGATATGGTAGTTAATGACTGTTAAATAATCATAAAAATATATTAGTATATTAGTAATATTTATTTATCTAAAATATAATGTAAAAATTGTATCTAAAAGAGGTGGGAACATAAGGGAATGTTTTATGAGATATTGGTAAAGAATATTATCTTTCTTCTTTGGATGAAATCCCATGTGAAACACATTAAGGAAACTAGTATTAGAATTTTGGATGGTAAAATACTTTAAGGATGTGGGTGGGTGGTTAAGGATATAAGTGGTAAGTTTTTTGTTTTAGCTAGAGGTTTATAAATATTTGGTAAGAGAATGGGTAAATGGTTCCTTTAATATGGATAGGAAAGGTTATTTTGTAATAATAAAAAGGTAAAAAACACTATTCAAGGGTTAATGGGTCCAAAATTAGAAAAAATCAAATTGTGGGGATATCTATGGTCGATAATGCCTCAACCAAATAATTTAACTCATTTTTAATCATGTTTCAAGATATTTTCCCTTAGTTTTTGGAATTTTACAATTTTAGATTTAACCTAGGTTAAAAGTTTCTTAACCAAATAATATATATTTTTAACAAAAATGTAAAATAAATTCTCTCCAAAATTTTTGGTTTGTTGAAACTATATTTAATATTCATTTAATATTATTCAATTTTAAAATAAGATAAAATTAACTTTTAAATTAAAACATTTCATATATATATAATCATTTTTTTGCATAAAAAATGGGTTTTAACTATTATTTGTCTATAATATTATTTATTATTGGTTACCAATTAAATGTGTGTTAATATAATTATATATGTATTTAAAAAAACATTAGATTTATTATTTAAAATTTTCTAATTCAATTGATTATATAAAAATTACTCAATATTAATAAAAAATATTTAACAATAAATGTTTCACCATTTACACTATAATTAACTTTAGTCCTTGTAATATTATTTTTATGCCTAAAATTTGTAACATCCCCTAATCTAGTACTCTGTCACATGAAAAAAAACGGGTTGGTTACGAGACCTCCACCACACCTCCTCATATGCCAAAGGTTTCTGACTAGCAGTGGGAATGTGATATGTATAGTGGGGAGAGTATACCCCTGATATATAGTATGATAAAGTGAAATAATCCATAATAATAAATATCAGGGTAATGGAAAAATAAAAAAACAAAGTATCATTCAAATGGGAAAATAAAACGAGGAACCAATAACAAAAAATAGTGAATCTTTTAATTATAAGATAATATGTATCTAAATGTCAAATTAAAAAAAAATACAAATAGAAGAATCAGATAACACTAAATAATCCAAAAATACCATAGTCTTGAACCCATGTTGGACTCATCGCCAAACTATAGCCGATCAAACAAGAAACAAAATAATAAGTAATAAGATCCCTTTATCATTCGCAAACTTGCATCTATGTAATCTACTCAGGTACCAAATGACATCCCAAATAGGGTGTGAGTAAAACCTAGTTGGTCAGCACCATTGTGTCTAAAACAACCTAGTTTGATAATAATTGTATTAGATAAGTTTAAAAAGGGTGTATTAATTAATTAATTAATATAATACATCAATCAACCTACTTCGGAACCACATTAGAATGTCTCTAAGCATGTAACACAACCATGCCAACAATATCCATATACCATAACATAATCAAATAGTCAAGAAAATCCCTTTGTATAATAATTTCAGCCTCCAAGCATAGCCCTATATATAGGAATTTTAGCTTGTTTCCCTGAGAATATCTCACTATATAAGCATTTTAGCTTGTTCTATTGGGATAACCTTCTATATAAGCATTTAACCCTCTGGGAAAATCCCTATATATAATCATTTATCTATGTATCACATATCCAAGTATACTATATAAGAATCTCAACATCACCAGGAATAGACCTATATATGAGAAATACAGTATCAACTCAACAAGTCAAAATAGCATGAATATCAAGATATCATATCATCAATCTCAGTGGTTAATTATGAACATTACCATTTGTCTTTCAATTTCACTTTCATTTATATCTCAAATGATCAATATTTAGATCAATAAGCAATAATACAATAACTTGGGGTTCTATATCAAGCAATAACCTAATGTATCATGTCAATAAAAACACACTTTAAACCATTAGAACAGTTTTTACTCAAGGGTTTTCTCACCCAACCGGTATCCATAATACAAGTTGCATTAACCATTAGATCCAAAGGGATTTAACCAATATTCTAATCCATGATTAGGAAAAAGTCAACCAATTAATTAGAGATCATGTTTCTTTGGATCAATAAAAATATTGCATATAATTTACAATCAAACAGACTATAGGGATAGGTTAATACCCTCTACCTTTATATGGTGATCAATGTGACACTTCTAATAGAAAACACCAATAATGATGAAGGCATTAAAGATTGTAAGAAGAACATAGATCAGCCTAGGTTGAGATCATAACCAAAAATAAAACCCACATTCAAAAGGTTTCCTCTAGAATAATAAGGGATGACCAAATTTAATAAATCATAAGCAGAAACACTTACCAGGGATCTGATGTGTAATCGGGACCTCATGAAGAGAGGAAGAGACTCCAAAACCTACAAGAGTTTACCCTAGAATTGAAAGAGGACAAGATACACCAAAAATAATTATAAAAATAAGTTCAATTCATTTTTAAAACTATTTATTCTATAACTCACTAATAATTTTATGAAATATTTCTATTTAAATAATTTAATTTCTTGTATTGCTTGTGTTTCATGCAACCATGAGTTTGAATGAACTGTATAATATTTTTAAAATATTTAATGAACATTACAACCAAGAAATTAAATTAGCATGAATGAATAATATTACAATATATATAATTTTCAAACTTATTTTAAATATATTAGTTATTTCTCTGTAAATAAGGACTATATTTTTGTAAATCCATTGTAATCTTTAAAAATATGTTTTTTTCAAAAATAGGTTTTTTTATTTTTCTGATTTAATATTATAATCAATTTATGAAACTTTTAAAAAATTAATTTTATTTAAATAATATTATTTTTCCAAATCATCATATTAAAATTATCTTAAGATGATTTTTTTGGACTTTAATTAAAATATTGATTTTACGGTGAATAGAAAACAGTACCGATTTTTATAAATTAATCATTTTCATTATATAAAAAATTCACTCAATGATTTGGATTTTATATAAAGGTAAAATAAGTAATATTTATTTATATATAATTTAATTAATTAAATTTTAATAATCCTTGTACTTTATATTGGTATAAGTACATTTTTGGGCTTAACAATGCATTTGTTTTCACGAAAACAAGTTTTCATTGTGTTTTGTATCATTAATTTTAAATTAAATTCTTAATATTATGTGTTTTGAATTTTGAATAATGGATTCCGTATTTAGATTAATGAGGTCCAAATTTAGTAAAGATTTCCCTTTTATTTTTTTCCAATATGAATATTAACCTTTGTAATTTTTGTTACCACGGTAAAGGGTGAATTGGGTAATTTATGTTAAAAATAAAAAGATAAGGGATATAAAATGAATCTAACACTTTAAAAAAACATATTTAATGATTAATATCCATCCGAAATCATTAAATTTTTTTATATGACCATTTTTTCCATTTATACAAGATTAGTATGTTTATAATATTTTATTTAATGAAAATTCAAAGATGTCACATTCATGTATTAAAAATATATATTACAATTTTAATATGGTGTTATCTAAAATATATCATTGACTATAAATAATATTATGAAATATAAAATATTTATCTATATCATGGTATTATATTTTTAATTTTTAGTGAATAAATAATTACCATAAATAATTGCACAATGATGATACAGTAATTATTCAATTAATAATAAAATCAAATAAATGATATTATACATATTTAAAGAAATATAATTTGAATTGATTAAGGTGATCCACAAATTTTATATATTTTTATGACATATTAGGGGTGCATTAAATTACTTTTATATGTTATCTTGTTTTCTTGAATTTATTTAAGTCAATGTAATGAATTGTGTTAAAAGTAACACTAATGACATTTTATCAAAATAATATTTTTTTGAATTTTTTAAAAAATAAAAAAAATATTTAAAAATAAAATCGATGATTATGTAGTCAATAATTTTATAAATTATTCATTTATGTTCTAATTTAAATCATATAATTAAAATTTAAAACCATTTAATTTTGAAAACATTGTAACCAAAGTTAAAATTAAAATAGGTTAAATAAGGGTTAATGAAATTGATATGGTTTAAAATTACAAAAAAAAAACATGTATAAAATATATTAGTTGATGTAATTAAAATATTATCCAATATTATCTTCTAATATCCTTCCATTTTGAGGTATTTAGATTTAAATTGAATATATTATCAATTAATCATTTAAGAATTTCCAAAAGTGCCCCTCACCTTTATTATAAAAGGGCACCTCATACCTCACTTCATTTAACCACTTTTATTATTCAATATTGACAAAATTATGTCCAATTATCTTTTACAATTTCCTAGAAACATTCTATAGGTTTTTTCTTCACAAAATATCAACCCTAGATCCCTTTATTAGAGATCTCATAGAGTCATTTCCAATAAGAGGTAATCAATCTAACTGATAACTTTATTTTTATACATTTTATACCTCCACTAAATAAATTATATCTATTATAAAAGAATAAATTAATTATCCAAATTATTTTTAAATTTTATTATGATTATTTATACACCATTTTACACCCTCTTTCCCATAAAATATGAAGTGAGAGTATCGCTCGTGTGTTCGTATGACTTACCATCTCCACATAGAAATGTAATACATTTTTCTTCAACATCATTTAGGTATGGTTATTAAAATGGTATGAATGAATATATATTATATTTATGATATAATTATAATTCTTTAATGATAATATCATATCTACCTTCTTATCATCCAATTTTTTGGAAATGATAATGTCACTCGTGCATACACATGGATTACTATCTCCACGATGTGATGTGATTTGATTTTAATTTATTTTTTTCATGTGGGTGGTAATTGTTAGGGTTGGTGTCCTAAGAACCAACTTTTTTTTTAATTTCATTACATGAATGTACAATTATTATATATTGTTCATTGTTTTGCATGACTATAATATAATAATGTCCTGGAATATTTGTTGCATTGATAAGGTGAGGGCAGATCCCCGCTATGATGAGAACCTTGAAATGCTATAAAAATATTCTTAAATAAAGTTCTACGGTTGGATTACATACTATGACGGGACACATAATATACATACTGTCATGTGTGAGTACTCGTAAGAAGACGAGACTCTCTCTCAAGGAGTTCACACTTGGTACTCTCTAAGATGGGAGATTATGAGAACAGACCCGCCAGTAGTAATTCTGCATATCTTGGTGTCATCAGACATTACTATCTATGAGCCTGTTTAATGGTCCTTAGACTATAAGATTATCAATAACTCATATCATAACTCGTGCACTTAGATTTTCTGACAAAAACTGACATGCAAACAGTTGGCGCGAAGTAGGGTACGTCGGGTGCGTCATGAGTGACATGTTGTTAATGGATAAGTCGAGGAAGTATTTGTCACTTCCATTTATAGAAGTTTATATCTCTGCCCTTTGATTTAAATAGAACCATCACATGAAATTCCATGGACATGGTTTAACGACGAGTTTATTTCAGGTAGTCAAAGAACGATGGATCAAGCATATAGTTTTATGACACTGCCATGAAACCTGCTTCATAGGATATTGAGACAAAGGGATTAAATTACACGGTAAGCATTCGTATGAGGTGACATGTCAATGCGGCGTCAACTTCTTTCTCTTGGGTGCCTTGACCCATTTCTAGATTGTAATCTTGGACTTTAAGCAAGCCTGCCTAATGCCAACGAGAAAGAGGCCTAGAGGGTCACACACTAAGTGTATTCAAGTATCTCAAGTAGAATAAAGATTATTCCCATAAATGGTTTAATAATTATTCAAGGAATTCTAAATCATTTTAATGTCGGAGGAAGAATAAAATGAAAAAAAGTACACACCGTGAATTAATGATTACACGCCGTGTAGTTTTAATTTTGAAAACAAGTACACTCCGTGTATTATTAAATGTACACGACGTGTAGTTTTTATTTTGGAAAGGAAATGAATAAATGAAAACAAGATATATAAGCCATGTACATTGAATGTACACGCCATGGAGTTTTCAATTAAAAACAAGTACACTCCGTGTATTTATGATTACACACTGTGTAGGTTTTCCAGTCGGGATAGGGAAATATCATTTTATTAAATGATATTTATTATAATAAGAGTGGGCGCATGTCAAGGAATTAATTATTCAACATGGGGGATTTAAATAAGAGTCAATGAAATAAATAAAACACGTAACACATTTATTTATTGTCAAAAATCTACAACCTCAAACCCGATTATAAATATCCTCACAACCCCAACTCTTTTCCAACACACAAGAGAATCATTGTGCACAACAATTCTAGAGAATTCTTTCAAGGCCGAAAGAACCTCTTCCTCCAAGAATTCTCTCAAGATCGAGAGAGATCCTCTTCCATCGGATCAAGATGATATAAGGCAGACAACCCAAGCAAAGTTTTCTCCATGCTAGCACCCGGAGAATCCTTTGGCGATGTCCCAAGATATGAGGAGCACGTGTGGATCAACACTAGAGGAAGTCTAAACTTGTCTTCTGCGACACAATGACGAATCACATCAAAACGTGATAAAGAACATCAACGAAGAAAGAACACCCAAAAGGTATTTATTTTCAATTGATTAAATTAATTATAATCAAGCTGTAATGATCTTACTACGGGGTTCCGGGACTTTCTTTTTCTTTGTCCATTTCTGGGATTCGATCCATAGAGACTGGCATTTATCATCATATTGATCCCAGATTGATCATTGTTAATGAAAAAAAGCCAAGTGGGCACATCCACCCACACACTTCCGCTGCGCCCGGAACCTTCAATTGGTATCAGAGTGAGGTTAAAATGTGGATTATAGTTATTTAATTTTCATTGATAATTTACGCATTTATATTTTATTCAATTCGAAATAAATCATTCTATAAATCTGAATAAACGAGATATGTTCTTCCTCCTTCATTTCTCGATTCACATCACAGAATCGGCCTTTTAATTTTAATTTTTATTAAAATAAAAATTAGGAACTCATCCGGAGGAGCTGCTCTTTCTGTCTGTACAACATGGGAATACACGGCGTGTAATGAAAACTACACACCGTGTACTTAGGTTCAATGAACCGGTACTGGTCCTCCAAACCAAGCTGTGTGAATTGAGTATGCCTATGTATTTATTACCCCATTTTGAATAGAAATGAATGTCATGTGGAACTAGAATACATGGCGTGTATGTTGAATCAACACACCGTGTAGTCTGATATGGCCCATGTGAAACCGTGTATAAGGAGAATCCGTGTTCCGCGTACATGAGATTTCCGGGCTGGTAACCACGTAACAAGGAAGTACATTCCATGTTAGATTAATCTACATACCGTGTACTCCAAAATTTACAATTTAAATAAAACACACCAAATCCCTTGACGTGTACTTTGTATAAAGGGTGAAGAGAAATAAACACCATGTAAATATAAACTACATGCCGTGTACTTTCCGGAAATGGAATTTCACTAGGTTTCCTCAAAATTTACAAAGACCTATTCAAGGGATATGGATGAGAAGAATATCAAAGAAATTCAGAAAGGAATTTAAGATAAATAATTGATTAATTATAAGATAATAATTAATTGAATTCAAGCGAGACTTATCTTAAATAATAGAACGATTAAAAGAATTTTAATTTTAAATATGTGTAAATTTTGTTGCATACTATGGATGATCATGAGATATACCAAAGACCCTTTTTATGTGTGTATGGTTTCTTTTAAATTTATTTAATTTAAATTCGTTGGCCTACGATCCTTCTTCCAATAAAATGTAGGGCCTACATGCCCATGATTTCTTTAATGTAAACCCCATGTAATGGAGGATCTCCCAATCTGTAGGAGATGGTTTGAAACCTGAAGATGAGGCAAAACCAACCAAGGAAGATACAAAGGTGGACAAGTGGGAGCTGCAAAACACGAACCATCGGTTCAAGGTGTTTTCCCCTAGGTCTGGGTTAGCTTATCAAACCACTAGATAAGCTAACCAATAAAAGCTCATGATCATTTCATATTATTTTATTTCTGTCTAATTTCATGGTTTATTTATTATGTATGTGTTTTCACAATCACATAATTAATGAAATAAACAAGCATGCAAAGATGGAATAAAATAAAACCGGACTATGCGTAAACATTATTAGATCATGGTTAATCACTTAAGCAAGCATCACTTAATATTAACAAGCATGTGATAATGTGAATCTACACATAAAGGTTTAAAATCCCTCAAATACCATATTAAGTCAGACCAAGCCTTCTATTACTTGATTAAAGGCAAGACTCAATAAAACTATGTGTTTGACCAAACCTTGTTGGGACACTTATTTTTATAAAGGAAGCCCTTATGAAAGGTTTTGGGTCGACTTAACCATATTACATCAAGAGGAGTAGCCCTTGCTAGACTTGGTGTAATATTGGAGGCAAGAGTTGAGGAAATCTAAGTCAGGATTTCAGGATTGGGGAGTCCACTCAATAGATCAAGGAACTTTAACCTCACAGTTGGAAAATACCTACCTACCTAAATACCTTCAAATATCTTGAACAACCCCTGTTGGGGTTATTCGAATGGGAATATGGATCCTTGCCACTAGAATGTTAAAGAAACTGGAAATTACGAGTTCAATGGTGAGGGACATTGGGACTTGATAAAATAGTGGGAGACTTAATAAAAATTTATTATTTCTCATAAAATTTAATCAAGAAATTACTGATAAATCTGCTCTTTTAATTTAAAGAATCAAAATGAAAAACTCATGAACCACATTTTCTCTGCGATAATTCTGGATAAAGACAATATCCTCACTGGCAGTAGCTTTCAGAAATGGTTTAGGCGCCTTCGGGTTATCTTACGCCATGAACGAAAGTTTTACGTGCTAGAGTCCTCACTTCCTCATTCGCCCGTCCAAGGGGAAAGTGATGAAGATTTCCTGGTCTATGATCAACATTTGAACGATGCACTTGACATTCAATGTTTTATTCTATCATCAATGTCTAGTGATCTCATGAAGTCTCATGAAGACATAGATGCCTATATCATGTTCTAGAACCTCCGTGGTTTATACTAGGAGAGAGAAAGACAGGAAAGCTTTGAGATCTCCAAGGATCTGTTCCAAAGCAAGCTTGGAGAGGGTTCCCCAGTTGGGCCTCATGTAGTCAAGATCATTGGATATATTGATATCTTGGAGGTTCTAGGGTTTAAACTCCCCAAAGAACTGGGTACCAATCTCATTCTTGCATCACTCCCCCATATTTTCTCAATCTTTGTTGTGAACTGCAACATGAACAACATTGAGAAGTCTTTGTCTGATCTTCTTATCCTCATTCGCCAAGTGGAAAATGGCATAAATCATGAAAATACTTCTGTCCTCATGGTGAATAAAAGGAAAGGGAAGGTGAAGATATTTAAGCCCAAATATTCTTAAAGGCCTTCCAAGAAAAAGAAGATCAAAGGGGAGGCAAGAGAAGAGGAGGCTGTTTATTTCACATGTGGCAAGAAGGGCCACTGGAAGAAAAACTGCACCCAGCCAAGGAAGAAAGGGGAAGCTTCAGGTGCGTTTGTTATCTAATGCAATCTATCTATTTCTACCAATTGGGTATTAGATACTACTTTTGGTTCTCACATCTGTATCCAAATACGAGAACCAAGTAGATTCAGAAATATTGACCGAGGTGAGGTGGATCTATGATCAGCCAACGGAGCCAGACTCACTGTTGTAGCTGTCGGAGACTACCACCTCACATTTCCAACTGGGATGGTCTTGGTTTTGAAAGAATGTAATTATGTACCCTCTGTAACCAAAAACATTATTTCAGTATATAGATTAGATACTAATGGATTCACCTTCAATTTTAGAAGTGGATGTTGCTACTTTTATAAATATAGCATTTGTTTTGGTAGGGAACATTTATATAACGACCTTTTTGTGTTAGACTACACAAACCAAGTAATGAAAATCGATGACAAATTTAATTCACACGACTGATACCACACCCAAATTTGGCATCACCGGCTAGGTCATGTCAATGAGAAACGTTTGACAAAATTACATCAAGATGGGTATTTAGATTCTTTCGAACTAAAACCACTTGGTGTATGACATGCGTTTATACAAGGCAAAATAACCAAAGCCTCATTTAGTGGGAAAGGTGAAAGGGCTAAAGATATTCTAGAATTAGTTCACACAGATGTGTGTGGACTATTTCCAGTTGAAGCAAGGGGTGGGTTTTCATACTTCATAACTTTTACTGATGATTTTAGTAGATATGGATATATTTACTTAATGAGGTATAAGTCATATTCTTTTGATCGGTTCAAATAATACAATAATGAAGTTGAAAACCAGATTGGTAAGAAGATTAAGAAACTCCGCTCAGACAGAGGAGAAGAATATATTAATCAGGACTTCATTGATTTCTTATGGGAGTTTGGGATTCTATCTCAACTCACTCCTCCTTACACACCTCATTGTAATGGTGTAAGTGAAAGGAGGAATCACACCCTGTTAGACATGGTGAGATCAATGATGAGTCATGCGAGTCTTCCATTATCCTTTTGGGGATATACATTTCAAACAGCAACACACATACTAAACCAAGTACCAACTAAAACGATAAATGGTATTCCATATGAGTTATGGAGTGGATGCAAAGCCATGTTATCGAGTTTACATGTGTGGGGTAGCGAAGAATTTGTTAAGGCCTCTTCAGGTAACAAACTTCCACCCAAAGGCACAAAGTGTATCATTATAGGATATCCCACGGAAACAAGGGGATATTACCTATACAACCCCTCATACAAAAATGTTACAGTGGCAAGACACACCATATTCCTTGAGAGGGAGCACATCTCCAAAAGAGATAGTGGGAGCGAGATAGACTTCGACGAAGTTGAGGCTCAAGATACACATGATTTGGTACAAGAACAGATTCCACAAAGCCCCGTGGAAGAAAAATCTGTTCCAGAGACACAAGAACTACGTAGGAGCACGGGAGAGGTGAGAGAACCATAATGATATGGTTTTCTTGTCACCGAGGGTGGTGACTCATTATTGGTTGAGAATGATGATCCTCATACCTACCAGGAAGTAGTCTAAGGCAAAAATGCTACCAAGTGTCAAGAAGCCATGAATTCTGAAATGGATTCAATGTACCAAAACCAAGTCCATGTTTTGGTAGATCTTCCTGTTGATGTAAACCCTATTGGTAATAAATGGGTTTTCATGAAGAAACTGGACATGGAGGGGCAAGTCAGCACCTATAAGGAATGACTGGTTGCAAAAGGTTTTAGAAAGCATCAAGGAATTGACTATGATGAAACCTTTTCACTGGTTGCGATGATGAAATCCATTAGAATCCTATTGGCCATTTCCACATACCATGACTATGAAATTTAGAAAATGGATGTCAAAACAAAATTCCTTAATGGGAACCTCCAGGAAGATGTCTAAATGACACAACTTGAAAAGGTTTGTGACTCAAAAGGATGAAAACAAGGTATGCAAGTTGCAGAAATCCATTTATGGATTAAAGCAAGCATCAAGATCATGGAACATTCATTTTGATGAAACTGTAACAGAATTTGGCTTTGTTAAGAACGAATGTGAGCCTTGTGTGTACAAAAGGTTTAGTGGAAGTTTAGTATTTTTCCTAATTGTATATGTTGATGACATATTACTAATTAGAAATGAAGTACCTTCCTTACAGTCAGTTAAGGCATGGTTTCATAAATGCTTCTCCATGAAAGACTTGGAAGAGGCAACATATATTCTTGGGATTAAGATCCATCGTGATAGATCCAAGAGAATGTTGGGCCTGAGTCAAAGTACATACATTGACAAGATACTGAAGATATTCAGTATAGAATAGTACAAGAGGGTATTGTTTCTAGTGTCACATGACATTCATCTTTACATGAAAATGTGTCCTCAAACACATGAGGAAAGAAATAGAATGTCAAGGATCTCTTACGCATCTCCAATTGGGTCATTAATGTATGCTATTCTATGTACGAGGCTAGATGTTGCTTATGCATTAAGTGCGGTAGGCAGATATCTAGCTGATCCAGGAGAATACCATTGGATGGCAGTCAAGACTATCATTAAGGATATGAGGCATACTAAGGATATGTTCCTGGTTTATGGAGGAGATGATGAACTAGTCATTAGAGGACATGTAGATGCTAGTTTCCAGACTAATCAAGATGACATGAAGTCGCAGACTGCTTACATCTTCAGTTTGAATAGAGGTACAGTGAGCTGGAAGAGCTCAAAGCAAGGTCTGGTGACCGATTCTACAGCAGAGTCCAAGTATATCGTAGCTTCTAAGGCAGATAAAGAATAAGTATGGATGTGAATCTTAGTCCAAGAGCTATATGTAGTACCTAGCAGTAAAGATCTTATCACACTCTATTGTGATAATCCTACAGTGGTGGAACTTGAAAAAGAGCCAAGGTCACATCAGCGGACAAAAAACATACTTAGGAAGTATCATCTCTTTAGGGATTTTTCTCAGAGAGGTGAAGTTGCAGTGAGCAGTATTTCCATGGAAGACAACGTGGCATACCCCTTGACTAAAGCCTTGACTCAGAAGAAACATGATCATCATGTGAGGTCTAGTGGACTAAGAGTCGTAGGGAGTTGGATCTAGTACAAGTGGGAGTTTGTTAGGGTTGGTGTCCTAAGAACCAACTGTTTTTTGTACTTTTATTACATGAATGTACACTTATTATATATTGTTCATTGTTCTGCATGACTATAATATAATGTCATGGAATATTTGTTGCATTGATAAGGTCATGGAAGATTCCCATTATGATGAGAACCTTGAAATTCTATAGCAATATTCTTAAATAAAGTTCTACAGTTGGATGCCATACTATGATAGGACACATATTATACATACCGTCAGGTGCGAGTACTCGTAAGAAGAGGAGACTCTCTCTCATGGAGTTCGCACTTGGTAATCTCCAAGATGGGAGATTATGATAATAGACCCGCCAGTTGTAATTCTGCATGTCTTGTTGTCATTAGACATTACTATCTACGAGCATGTGTAATGGTCCTTAGACCTAAAGATTATCATTAACTCATGTCATGACTCGCGCACTTAGATTTACTAATGAAAACCGTCACGCAAACAGTTGGCAGGAAATAGGGTACGTTGGGTGCGTCACGAGTGACATGTTGTTAATGGATAAGTCGAGGAAGGATTTGTCCCTTCCATTTATGGAAGTTGGTATCTCGACCCATTGATTGAAATAGAACCGTCGCATGAAATTCCATGGCCATGGTGTAACGATGAGTTTATTTCAAGTCTTCAAAGAATGACAGATCAAGCATATAGGTTTATGACACTTCCATGAAAACTACGTGATGAGATGTTGTGACAAAGGGATTAAATTACACGGTAAGCGTTCGTATGAGGTGACACGTCAATGCCGCGTCAACTTATTTCTCTTGGGTGCCCTGACCTGTTGCTAGACAATAATCTTGGAATTTAGGCAAGCCCGCCTAATGCCAATGAGAAAGAGGCCTAGAGGGCCATACACAAAGTGCATTCATGTATATCAAGTAGAATAAAGATTATTCCCGTATGTGGTTTAATAATTATTCAAGTAAGTCTAAATTGTTTTAATGTTGGAGGAAGAATAAAATGAAAACAAGTACACGCTGTGAATTAATGATTACATGCCGTGTAGTTTTTATTTTCAAAACAAGTACACGCAGTGTATTATTAAATGTACATGCCGTGTAGTTTTTATTTTGAAAAGGAAATGAATAAATGAAAAAAGATATATACTGTAACATCCCAAGTAAGTAATGAATAATACATATTTTTATCTATGTCTATTAATGATTAAGATAGTGTTATAGAGGCTTAAAATGAAAATAAATACAATCTTATGCATGGAATACACTAATATTCTTAAAAGATTGTTTTAGTGCCTTTTGATGGCAAACCATTTTTGAATCTATATTTTGACAATTTTATAAACTATGTTTGTCAAAATAAACTTATTCTTTATTATTGGGACATCAAAATTTACCTTGTGTGAATTTTTGGTATTTTTCTGACAATGTTCATTTTTTTAATGAATAGTGAAAAATACTGCATTTTACATCAAAACTGCTTTTTAACCCAATTTATTTATATGATTAGATTATGTTTTGAATTGGTTTTGAAGTGAAATTAGAATATATTTTTACCATTTTATCCAATGGTGGTCATTGGAATCAATTTCACTTTGAAATTAGACTTAAACTGGTGTCAATCTTTTGATACATATTGTTTTGTAAAAACACGCTTTTTGCTCTGGCAGTGGGAATTAATTATTAAATTAATTAATGTGACTTATATGAATTGAATTTTGTAAAATAGACTTCATTTTTGAATTCGTAATATCAAAAATAGCTTAGGGTGAATTTTTGGTAATTTTCTGAAAAACTTCAATTTTTGATGAATAGTGAAACCACTAAGTGGTACTTATAAAGACTGATTTTCCGTTTAAATGAAATTTTGCCATCATTGTGTTTTGAATTTCAAAAATCCGACATACATGGTTGTCATTGAGAAGTAAAATGTGGTTCAATGAGATTAAAATAATTTTTTTGGTGAATAGTAACTTATTAAGTTTTTAATCGCGATTAGTGGTAATTAGTGTAGTTTAAGGTAAAAATAATGCTTTAATAAAATAAGATGAGCTTGACACATGTCCTACCCACATTGGTTGTGTCATGGCCGACCAAGACAAGCCATGGGTAAACTTGGGGACCCCATGGAGACACTTTGGTTGGGAAATGACATAAATTACTTTTTATTTAATGTAAAAGTAAAAATGACACAAACATAATATGTTTGAAGAAAAAAAAAATTTACATGGGGTTATAAAGATCAGATTGTTGATTATAAATAGTCATTGGAAAGATAAAAATATTTCCTACATCATAGTATTTTTTTTATAATTTTAGACATTAAATAAATTAAATTATTTATGACATAATAATGATGCAAGCGATAACATCATTATTTGACGATTTAAATAAAATGGAAAGAAAATGTAAAATCTATGAACTACACATGGCCAAAACCAATTGGATGAGTGGATTTCAAACCCTTATCACCTTATCCACGAATTGTATCAATGTGGGACCTTTTAAAACCGAAACACATTTTCAAATAAAGTAAAATTTCTTTACTTTCCAAAAGTGCCCCTCCTCTCCTCTTATAAAAGGCCCCCACCTCTATCTCATTTCACACACTCCTCAAGCCTTTGGCTCGGCCAACCCCAGCCCATTTACTCTCTCCACATCCCTCTCCTCATCCTAGAGGATTCCCTTTGGGCAGAATCCTTTCAAAGGAAGCCTTTAGGCTCAAATCAAAATGAGTTACACTTTTAAAGGTAATTCATTCTCTCATGTTCATTTGTTTTAGTTTGATTCTCCAACCCCCTAAAATCTTTTTATTTACTTATTTTGTAAAAACAACAGTATATTCAATATACAAGGATGTTGTTATAATATTTATTTGAGCTACACTCTCACACAACTACATCAAATGGTTAACGAACATACGGTTTCCGTGGATGGCGAAATTCTGCCTCCCAAAACGATGATTGTTCAATACTCATTTAACACCTTCAAAGGTGGCCATTATGATGTCACTATTTTTATATATGATATATAATATGTTTATGTTTTCCTTAAGCTTCTGTTTTTTTCATTTTGGGCATACCTTTATGGTTTCCATTATGGGTAAACACGATATCTTCATTTTAGGAAGTGCGGACTACCGCCCCCTGAAAGTGATTTGATTCGTTAATACCATATGTGGGATGTGTAAAGGATAAAGTTAATGATATTATAGATGTTATTATACTGGAATTATAATATACTCTTATATCATTATGATTCCATTCTAGAAAATATGAAGTAGAAATGGAAGTAGCGTTCATGCGTACGTACGGCTTACCGTCTCCATGAACGGTGCATTTAATTTCTTACCTCTAAATGTGATGTAATATTATAAATACATGTATATGATGAATATATATGATATATATGTTATCCAAATCATTAATATCATTCTGGATATAACGAAACTATGACCAAATTAACAACATGTAAGTGTAAGAAGTCTATTTTGACTTAAGAACCAAATACCGACAAAATGAACATTATTAACTTAAATGATTACATGATGTTCATAACATGGTATAAAAGGAATAATTAACTTGAAAAAGATTCTTAAGAAAGTGGAGATTAACTCAATTTTATTATTCAGGAGATTAAAGAACAGTTGGGTCAAGTCGGATACGAGGTATGGGACTTTGTCTCAATCTCCTTTCATTGAGGCATATTTTATTTTATACACAACTTTCTTTTATACGGTGTATAAACCCCTTTGACTTTTACGTTTATTCAAAAGGAATATTTTTTATACGAAGCGTTTACTAAACGACAAAAGGGAATGTTTTTGTCGTACGTATGCGGCGACAACGACTTCTCCGCCGTCGTGACCGTTATTTGAGTTTCGACTTCCTCTACAAGCCATACCTTTTTTTTAAAACGAAAAATAAATACCATGTTTTACTTTGGTATTGAAAATGGTTTTCATAATGTTTTTATTATATCAATGTGTTGTATTGATATCTCGTGATTGAAATGTGGAAATTTTGTGTTTCCTTTATGCATGTTTTATGTGATATGATTATGTTATGGTTCTTGGGCATTATTATGAAGACGGGTGGTTCCGTGATAAACTAAGGGCGGGTGAGCCCGTTATAGCTCTCCAATGCATTGGGTAATGCGAAGGAGTGAAACGTTAAGGTTTCTCCGAAGAGATTTAGGGAATATACTGTGATGGGTATTCCAAACGTAACCAAGAGGGTTACTCCCTACGTAAGAATGTTATGAATACCTCAAGTTACCTTTACGTCTTATGATTTCTATGATTTATTAATGATTTTATGAGGTATGTTAAAGTGCCTATGTTTTATGGGTAAATTATGATTTCATTCTTATGTATATATGAACTCATGTTTCCTTTCCATGTTTTTTTTATAACCCATACTGAGTTTTTATGCTCATCCCAAGTTTTTGAAATGTTTTTCACAGGTCAAGGGAAAGGTACATGATAAGATGATAGAGTCAAAGATGTGTCAAGAAATAATCCATGTTTTATTTTAAATGTGTTTCCATTGATTGGAATGAAGAATACTATCTTTATGTAACCACTTTGTTTATACGTGGAATGTAATGCAAGTTTTATGATCTAATTCTCTAAAACTCTAAACCCGAAAAGATCCTCAATGTGTAATCTTGTAATAACTCAAGATTAAGTAAGGTTTAAGGCTGGGGCCTTATAGTTGGTATCAAAGGTCGGTTTAGATAACTTTAGGAGTTAGAATTCTATTAAATGATTATCCAAGAATATTTTTTTTTCGAAATGATATAGCATTTAAAGATTACCATGTTGCTTCATCTAAGACATGTTTGTTCAGAATGGTTTTCCGCAGAGGAAACAGGGAAGCAGTGATAGGAAGGCATACAGAAGGAAATAGCCTTCCGAATCAGCATCCTGAGATGGTCGGAATTGGAACTGAACAGTTTGTTGCAGTAATGGCGCAGTTGACTCAAGCGATAAATGGCGGTGGTATCCATGCACGAGATCAGCCAGATCAACCGCAGAGGAACATGTCAGTGGTGGAACATTTCATGAGGCAACATCCACCATCATTCAGAGGATCATCTGACCCTGTGCTAGCTGAAGGGTGGATTAAAGCACTGGAGAAGATTTTTTATGTCATGGGGTGTTCAGACAATCAAAAGGTTAGTCTTGCTATTTACCGTTTGGAGGGTGAAGCAGATCAATGGTGGTCTATGGTTAAAAATATCAGGGACGTCGATGAGATTGATGCTCTTGACTGGGATGAATTCCAAGGTATGTTTCTTGAGAAGTATTTTCCTAAGGATGTTCGACCTAGGATGGAAAATCAATTCTTGGAATTGAGGCAAGAGGAAGACTCAGTGGCTGCCTATGAAGAAAGGTTCACTCGATTGGCAAGGTATGCTCTAAATTTTATCCGGGACCTTGATAGTAAAATCAATCGTTTTTACTCAGGATTAAAGCCAAAATATCGAAGGGAATTAACTTCTCGTGAGTTTAAAAGTTATGAAAATCTTGTTCGATGTGCTGAGAAGGTGGAAATGGAGTTTGCCGATGACCAAGTTTTCTATAACAACCAGCAGAAGAAGAGACCGAGGTGGCAGGAGAAAGGTAAGAATTCTTCAAAAAAGTCTGATGGTAAGAGAACTAAGTTTCCAGTTTGTGATAAATGTGGAAAAAGGCATGCTGGGGAATGTCTTCTGAATTCTGGGAAGTGCTACCGATGTGGTAAGATGGGACATAAGTCTCCTGATTGCACTGAAAAGGATCAAGGTGAAGGTAAGAACAAATTTGATTTACAGTTAGTGAAATGTTATAAGTGCAATGAGATGGGTAACTATGCAAACGAGTGTCCGACAAGGAGCTTGAGTGATGGGAAGCAGTTAGACTACAAGAAGAAAGGGGTGGTGAAATCCTTTGCAACTACTTCAGCAGATGTCGGGCCATCAAATGAAGTTGTATCAGGTACTTTGTTTGTTTTTTCAGATTATGCCAGTGTGTTGTTTGATTCGGGGTCTACACATTCTTTCATCTCTGAAACCTTTTCTAGTAAAATGTGAATACCATCTCAAGAAATGACTCCTGAACTTTTGGTAAAAACACCTGGGGGAAATGTCGAGGCAAACAGAATTTATAAGAATCTTCCTATCCTTATCTGTGGGATGAACCTACTTGAAAACCTTATTGTTCTACCTCTAGTAGAGTTTGATGTTATCCTGGGTATGGATTGGCTCTCTATTTACCATGCTAAGATTGACTGTAGAGCTAAAGAAGTTTCTTTTCAGAAAGACTTTCAGTTTTTTTACAAGAATGAACCCTTACTTTTGATAACATATCAAGAGGCCGAGAAACTTGTAAAAGATGGAAATGAATGTTACCTTGCACACGTCGTTGAAAATAAAGGAACTATTCAGATTAATGATGTGCCAGTGGTAAATGAGTATCCTGATGTTTTTCCTGATGAGTTGCATGGAATAATACCAGATCGGGAAGTTGAGTTTACTGTTGACTTAGTTCCTGATGCTAAGCCAATTTCAAAACCCCCTTATCAAATGGCACAAATTGAACTTTTAGAGTTGAAGGAGCAATTGCAAGATTTATTAGAGAAAGGTTTCATTAGACCTATCACATCACCATAGGGTGTTCCTGTTTTATTTGTTAAAAAGAAAGATGGTTCTATGAGACTTTGCATTGATTATAGAGCGTTGAATAATATCACTATTAAGAACAAATATCCTTTGCCTCATATCTATGATTTGTTTGATCAGCTCCAGGGAGCTCAGTTTTTTTCAAAGATTGACTTGAGATCGGGGTACCATCAGCTGAAGGTAAAGGAGGCAGATATTCCGAAGACCGCGTTCCGTACGAGATATGGCCATTATGAATTTTTAGTAATGCCTTTTGGGCTAACCAATGCACCTGCTGTATTCATGGACTTAATGAATAGAATTTTCCATGAGTTCTTGGATATGTTTGTGGTGGTTTTCATTGATGATATTTTGGTGTTTTCTAAAAGTAAAGAAGAGCATGAAAAACATTTAAGGGTTATCTTGCAAACCTTAAAAGAAAAGAAACTGTATGGGAAATTCAGCAAGTGTGAGTTTTGGTTGCAACAAATTTATTTCCTTGGTCACATTGTTTCTAAAGATGAAATAATTGTTGATCCTGCAAAAAACAAAAGTTGTGGAAGAATGGCCAAGACCCACAAATGTAACCGATATTCGTAGCTTCCTTGGTTTGGCGGGCTATTATCGAAGGTTTGTTAGAAATTTTTCACGGTTATCTAGTCCAATGACTAAGCTAACTCGGAAGGGTGTTAAGTTTATCTGGACAAAAGAATGTGATGATTGTTTTCTGGAATTGAAAATAAGATTGGTGAATGCTCCAGTTTTGGCACTACCTTCTAGGAATGGTGAGTTTGTTATATACAGTGATTCTTCATTGAAAGGACTTGGTTGCGTCCTAATGCAGAATGATCAGGTAATTGCTTATGCTTCACGACAGTTGAAAACTCATGAGGTAAATTACCCTACACATGATTTGGAATTAGCTGCTGTTGTTTTTGCTTTAAAAATTTGGAGGCATCATTTGTATGGAGTAAAGTGTGAAATATATACCGATCACAAAAGTTTAAAGTATATATTCACTCAGAAAGAGTTAAACATGAGACAAAGGAGATGGCTGGAATTAATCAAGGATTATGATTTTACAATTCATTACCATCCGGGAAAAGCAAATAAAGTGGCTGATGCTTTGAGTCGAAAAAGTAATGCTTCATTAACAATGTTGTGTTTGGAACGTGATCCTTTGGTTAAGGATTTGATGAACTTTGGCATAAAAGTTGTTGGTGTAGGAAGTCCTTCTGTTTTGTTTCAGGTATCAGTGAGATCATCTCTATCAGATAGAATCAAGCAAGCACAGAAGCAAGATAGTGAGTTGCAGAAAAAGGTAGAGCTGGTTCAGAAAGGTAAGTTTCCTGAATTCAACATTGATAATGATTGCGTTTTGAGATTTGGGAAGAGATTGTGTGTGCCTTGTGATTCACAGTTGAAGAGAGAGTTGTTATGTGAAGCTCATAGTTCTCCGTTTTCAGTTCATCCAGGCAGTACTAAGATGTATAGAGATCTGCGGGAGTATTACTGGTGGGATGGAATGAAAAGAGATATTGCTGATTTTACTGTGAAGTGTTTGACTTGTCACCAGGTTATAGCAGAGCGGCAGTTACCGAAAGGGATTATTCAGCCTTTACCAGTGCCAGAGTGGAAATGAGAGAATATATCCATGGACTTTGTTGTTGGATTACCAAAGACATCTCGAGGTAATAATGCAATCTGGGTTATTGTTGATCGCTTGACCAAATCTGCTCATTTCCTTGCTATACGAGATACTTTCTCTCTTGATCAAATTTCCCGTTTGTATCTTAAAGAGATAGTCAGGTTACATGGAGTTACTCTCTCCATTGTATCGTATCGTGATCCCATGTTTACTTCTAACTTTTGGAAAGGCCTTCAGAAGTCGTTGGGTACTGAATTAAATTTTAGTACAGCTTTTCATCCTCAATCAGATGGGAAGTCAGAACTAACAATTCATACATTGGAGGATATGCTTCGAGCTTGTTCTATGGATTATCAGGGAAGTTGGGACCAACATCTTTCTTTGGTTGAGTTTTCATATAATAACAGTTTTCATTCCAGTATACAGATGGCACCATTTCAGGAATTATATGGGAAGCGGTGTCGAACTCCAGATTTCTGGGATGAAGTGGGTGAAAGAAAGTTGATGGGACCAGAATTGGTAGAAGAGATGGCAGAAAAAGTTCAGCTGATTCAGAAACACATGAGAACAGCTCAGAGCAGGCAGAAGAGTTATGCGGATAACCGGAGGAAGGATCTATCTTTCGAGGTAGGTGATCATGTTTTTCTCAAGGTTTCTCCTTGGAAAAGTGTGATGAGATTTGGTAAGAAAGGAAAGTTGAGTCCAAGGTTCATTGGACCATACGAAATTCTGGAGAGAGTTGGATCAGTTGCATACCGAGTGGCTTTACCTCCGAGTTTATCTCAGGTACACAATGTTTTTCACATTTCGATGTTGAGAAAGTATATGCCATATCCATCTCATGTTTTGAGTCCAGAGGTAGTTCAGATGGAAGAGAACCTATCTTATGAGGAACAACCGGTCCAGATTCTTGACCACAGGGAGCAAGTGTTACGGAATAAGGTGATTCATCAGGTAAAGGTTTTGTGGAAAAACCACATGATTGAAGAGGCAACATGGGAATCTGAAAATGCAATGAGGGATAAGTACCCCCATTTATTCGATAAGTAAATAAATTACGGGGATGCAATTTTCTAAAGGGGGGAAGGATGTAACATCCCAAGTAAGTAATTAATAATAGATATTTTTATCTATGTCTATTAATGATTAAGATAGTGTTATAGAGGCTTAAAATGAAAATAAATACAATCTTATGCATGGAATACACTAATATTCTTAAAAGATTGTTTTAGTGCCTTTTGATGGAAAACCATTTTTGAATCTATATTTTGACAATTTTATAAACTATGTTTGTCAAAATAAACTTATTCTTTATTATTGGGACATCAAAATTTACCTTGTGTGAATTTTTGGTATTTTTCTGACAATGTTCATTTTTTTAATGAATAGTGAAAAATACTGCATTTTACATCAAAACTGCTTTTTAACCTAATTTATTTATATGATTAGATTATGTTTTGAATTTGTTTTGAAGTGAAATTAGAATATATTTTTACCATTTTATCCAATGGTGGTCATTGGAATCAATTTCACTTTGAAATTAGACTTAAACTGGTGTCAATCTTTTGATACTTATTGTTTTGTAAAAACACGCTTTTTGCTCTGGCAGCGGGAATTAATTATTAAATTAATTAATGTGAATTATATTATTTTAATTTTGTAAAATAGACTTCATTTTTGAATTCGTAATATCAAAAATATCTTAGGGTGAATTTTTGGTAATTTTCTGAAAAACTTCAATTTTTGATGAATAGTGAAACCACTAAGTGGTACTTATAAAGACTGATTTTCCATTTAAATGAAATTTTGCCATCATTGTGTTTTGAATTTCAAAAATCCGACATACATGGTTGTCATTGAGAAGTAAAATGTGATTCAATGAGATTAAAATAATTTTTTGGTGAATAGTAACTTATTAAGTTTTTAATCGCGATTAGTGGTAATTAGTGTAGTTTAAGGTAAAAATAATGATTTAATAAAATAAGATGTGCTTGAAACATGTCCTACCCTCATTGGTTGTGTCATGGCCGACCAAGAAAAGCCATGTGTCAACTTGGGGACCCCATGGAGACACTTTGGTTGGGAAATGACATAAATTACTTTTTATTTAATGTAAAAGTAAAAATGACACAAACATAACATGTTTTACGAAAACAATTTGTACATAGAGTTATAAAGATCAGATTGTTGATTATAAATAATCATTGGAAAGCTAAAAAGATTTCATACATCATAGTAGTTTTTTTATAATTTTTAGACATTAAATAAATTAAATTATTTATGACATAATAATGATGCAAGCGATGACATCATTATTTGACGATTTAAATAAAATGGAAAGACAATGTAAAATCTATGAACTACACATGGCCAAAACCAATTGGATGAGTTGATTTAGAACCCTTATCACCTTATCAACGAATTATATCAATGTGGGACCTTTTAAAACCGAAACACATTTTCAAATAAAGTAAACTTTCTTTACTTTCCAAAAGTGCCCCTCCTCTTCTCTTATAAAAGGCCCCCACCTCTACCTCATTTAACACACTCCTCAAGCCTTTGGCTCGGCCAACCCCTACCCATTTACTCTCTCCACATCCCTCTCCTCATCCTAGAGGATTCCCTTTGGGAAGAATCCTTTCAAAGGAAGCCTTTAGGCTCAAATCAAAAGGAGTAACACTTTTAAAGGTAATTCATTCTCTCATGTTCATTTGTTTTATTTTGCTTCTCCAACCCCCTAAACTCTTTTTATTTACTTATTTTGTAACAACACCAGTATCTTCAATATACAAGGATGTTGTTATAATATTTATTTGAGCTAAACTCTCACACAACTACATCAAATGGTTAAAGAACATATGGTTTCCGTGGATGGCGAAATTCGGCCTCCCAAAACGATGATTGTTCAATACTCATTTAACACCTTCAAAGGTGGACATTATGATATCACTATTTTTATATATGATATATAATATGTTTATTTTTTCCTTAAGATTCTGTTTTTTTCATTTTGGGCATACCTTTATGGTTTCCATTATGGATAAACACGATATCTTCATTTTAGGAAGTGCGGACTACCGCCCCCTGAAAGTGATTTGATTCGTTAATACCATATGTGGGATGTGTAAAGGATAAAGTTAATGATATTATATATGTTATTATACTGGAATTATAATATAATCTTATATCATTATGATTCCATTCCAGAAAATATGAAATAGAAATGGAAGTAGCATTCATGCGTACGTACGGCTTACCGTCTCCATGAACGGTGCATTTCATTTCTTACCTCTAAATGTGATGTAATATTATAAATACATGTATATGATGAATATATATGATATATATGTTATCCAAATCATTAATATAATTCTGGATATAACGAACCTATGACCAAATTAACAACATGTAAGTGTAAGAAGTCTATTTTGACTTAAGAACCAAATACCGACAAAATGAACATTATTAACTAAAATGTTTACATGATGTTCATAACATGGTATAAAAGGAAAAATAAACTTGAAAAAGATTCTTAAGAAAGTGGAGATTAACTCAAGTTTATTATTCAGGAGATTAAAGAACAGTCGGGTCAAGTCGGATACGAGGTATGGGACTTTGTCTCAATCTCCTTTCATTGAGGCATATTTTATTTTATACACAACTTTCTTTTATACGGTGTATAAACCCCTTTGACTTTTACGTTTATTCAAAAGGAATCTTTTTTATATGAAGCGTTTACTAAACGAAAAAAGGGAATGTTTTTGTCGTACGTATGCGGCGACAACGACTTCTCAGCTATGGTGACCGTTATTTGAGTTTCGGCTTCCTCTACAAGCCATACCTTTTTTTTAAAACGAAAAATAAATACCATGTTTTACTTTGGTATTGAAAATGGTTTTCATAATGTTTTTATTATATCAATGTGTTTTATTGATATCTCGTGATTGAAATGTGGAAATTTTGTGTTTCCTTTATGCATGTTTTATGTGATATGATTATGTTATGGTTCTTGGGCATTATTATGAAGACGGGTGGTTCCGTGATAAACTAAGGGCGGGTGAGCCCGTTATAGCTCTCCAATGCATTGGGTAACGCGAAGGAGTGAAATGTTAAGGTTTCTCTGAAGAGATTTAGGGAATATACTGTGATGGGTATTCCAAACGTAACCAAGAGGGTTACTCCCTACGTAAGAATGTTATGAATGCCTCAAGTTACCTTTACGTCTTATGATTTCAATGATTTATTCATGATTTTATGAGGTATGTTAAAGTGCCTATGTTTTATGGGTAAAGTATGATTTCATTCTTATGTATATATGAACTCATGTTTCCTTTCCATGTTTTTTTTATAACCCATACTGAGTTTTTATGCTCATCCCAAGTTTTTGAAATGTTTTTCACAGGTCAAGTGAAAGGTACATGATAAGATGATAGAGTCAAAGATGTGTCAAGAAATAATCCATGTTTTATTTTAAATGTGTTTCCATTGATGGGAATGAAGAATACTATCTTTATGTAACCACTTTGTTTATATGTGGAATGTAATGCAAGTTTTATGATCTAATTCTCTAAAACTCTAAATCCGAAAAGATCCTCAATGTGTAATCTTGTAATAACTCAAGATTAAGTAAGGTTTAAGGGTGGGGCCTTATATATACACCGTGTACATTGAATGTATACGCCTGTAGTTTTCAATGAAAAACAAGTACACATAGTGTATTTATGATTACACGCCACGTAGTTTTTCCAGTCGAGATTATGAGGAAATATCATTTTATTAAAGGATATTTATTATAATCAGTGTGGGCACATGTCAAGGAATTAATTATTTGACATGTTGGTTTTAAATTAGAGTCAATGAAATAAATAAAACTTGTAACGCGTTTATTTATTTTCATAACTCTACAACCTCAACCTCGATTATAAATATCCTTACAACCCCAACTCCTTTCCGACACACAAGAGAATCGTTGTGAACAACAATTCTGGAGAATGATTTCAAGGCCAAAAGAACCTCTTCCTCCAAGAACGCTCTCAAGACCGAGAGAGATCCTCTTCCATCAGATCAAGATGATCTAATGCGGACAATGCAAGCAAAGTTTTCTCCATGATATCACCCGAAGAACCCTT
The DNA here is from genome assembly GCA_963277665.1 of Viscum album. Lineage (NCBI taxonomy): Eukaryota > Viridiplantae > Streptophyta > Magnoliopsida > Santalales > Viscaceae > Viscum > Viscum album. Next base: position 2,074,228,100 of record OY728143.1, on the reverse strand, counting down.
TAGCGACATCCTGAGATACGAGGTGCACGTGTGGATCACTTCTAGAGGAAGTCTACTCTAGGATTCTATGACACAATGACGAATCACGTCAGAACGTGATCAAGAACATCAATAAAGAAAGAACACGCAAAAGGTATTTATTTTCAATTGATTAAATTAATTATAATCAACCTGTTACAATCCTACTATGGGGTTCTAGGACTTTCTTTTTCTTTGTCCATTTCTGTGATTTGATCCGTGGAGACTGGCATTTATCGTGGTATTGATCCCAGATTGATCATTGTTAATGTCAAAAAGCCAACTGGGCACATCCACCCACGCGCTTCTGGTATGCCCATAACCTTCAATAATATGGTTGAATTTTATGAATATATATGATATATATGACATAATAATCAATTAGATAAGATTTATTATTATTTACTTTTCCTTCATTCTAACAGTCTAAAAAATGAAAATAGTGTTCTTGCATACATACGACCTACCGTCTCCATCAATAGTGTAATTCATTTTTTATATCTAATTTTCATTAATGATTATAAATATGTCAATAATGAATATATATTATGTTTATACCATTATTAATATTCAGTAAATTATGATACTATGATCTTATTATAAGGATTCAGACTACCAAACCAAAACATGCATGGAAATAAAGAAGTTATCACTCAGAATGGTGATTTGAATAACCATGTTTTCATAAACCAATGATATGATTTTATAAACAAATAATACATGGTACGATATATATATATATATCTATGGTTATGGAATAATTTTATAAAAAATATATATTTATTATACACAATTTTCAAACATGAATGGGGAAAGGTGGTAATTAAGAAAAGGGTTTCATTTCCAAATCTCAACATAATTAAGGATTTTTTATGTTTAAGAGTATGTTGGGGAATATTTCTCTTCCATACGCAAGTTTTCTAAAAAATCATTTTTTTACCATTCTACAATTATTTTTAAAAAATTATTTTTACCCATATTTTACTTCTTTCAAACGATTTTAAAATAAACCTTCTTCTCATTTTCTAAATGAGGTATATTTTGATTTTTAGAAAAAAAATATATAAGGAAGGATTTTTAAATATTGTATAGAATGAATGAAAATTTTCTTTTTGATGATAACTTAATGTATTTAAAAATACTTTAAAATTTAAAAAGTTTCTATTAAATGAGAATTCTTCCATTTATAATGGCACGAAATTTTAAAAAAAATAATTATTTCAAAAATAGAATGGATATTTTTCTCAAGAATTGTTTCAAATGATCTTTCAATACCGTTTTTTGTTTAGGTTAACATTATTTTATGTTACTTATGCCTTAATGAGTTTATGATTCAAGGATAATATTTTTATTCTTTATATGTTTGATTTATGATGGAATGATTCTTATCAATGTTGTTCATTTTCCATGGGATATGCTATGATAAAATTCATATGAAACCCATTTCTTTTCATGAGTTCTGGTATGATTAATGATTTACTATTCTATGGTGTACATATGTATAGTTTTCATTATGATATGGTGGGTACCTATATATTTCTCCAATTAATAGGTTCGAACTTAATATCTCATGAGATAGAAATACAAAACAAGTCAATAGGCCTGATCCACTCTGGGAAATAGGTGTATCTGATTATATTATGGGAAAATGTGCATACTAATATACTATGAGAAACATGTGTGTCCTAATCCACTATGTTTATGTTCTTTGTTGTTAAAATTGACATATGAAAGGGTTTTTTATAATTATGATGGTTCCACACTTTTATGACACAAGATCGTGTTTCATGATTTATTTATGACGATTTCTTAATCTTATAGTACATGTTTTCTGAAATTAAATGTTTTATTCCATGACTCTTGTTTATCATCTAGGATAGGTTTAGTATGAATTTCTTAATTTATTTTTATAATCACACACCATTATTATTATCTCATTAATTCATGTGATCATGGGTTGATATCTCATATGTTTACACTCACTAAGAATATAAGATCACATTTTCTTATGTTTCTTTCCCCTAGTTGTTAAGAATGATTTAGGTAGGGTATGCCTAAGAGGAGTGCTATGTGAGAAGATCTTTATAGGAGATGTTGAACATATTTCATAAAATAAGAAGATTGTATTTCTTATCTCTAAATATTATAAAATTTTATGGTTCTGGGATAGATCATATTGTTATGTATTGAATATTCATCTAAAAAGATATAATATCTATGTATAAAAATAATGGGTCGTTATAGTTGGTATCAGAGAAGGGTTTAGTAAATATTTGAATATTATAGTTAGAGATATTTCATGAAAACTCTAGAGATATGTACAAGTATTGGATAAAATATTAAGGTCATTGTAAGGATCATAAATTAATTAGGTTAAATTGAATGTTTCATAGAAGAGGGAGTCATATTATAAGTTAGTTTTCATGATTATGTGATTTTTCACTATGTTTAGTGTTTCTCACACTATGATGTCTGTTTTAGTCGATGGATGGAACTAAGGGAAAATTTTCGGCCAGGCCTGGCCGTGAAAAAAAATTGGGTCACTAACCACTATTCAAGTCGGGCTGGGTCGGCCCGAACAACCCCATGAGGCGGCCCGAGCTCGACCTCGGGCTGACCCAAACCATCAAGGCGTGCCGGGTTTTTTCAGGGCGAGCTGAGCTTTTTCGGGCTGGACTGAGCTTTTTCGAGTCAGGCCATAGTGGGATTTTATTATTTTTAAAATAATTGTTTATTTCATAACATTTTTTAAACATTTTTATTTACATATTTTTTAATATTTATTTAAAATTGTTTTTTTATTTATTTTTAAACCCATGTTTTTTTTAAATGTATATTTTATTTTTTATTAACATTTTACAGCAGGTGGATATGTTATTTTTTTCTAAATACATTTCTATATTGTGAATCTAAATATATTATGTGCAAATTTTAAAAAAACATTAATGACAGGTTGGGGGGTGCGCAGCTGCAGGTGAGTTTTAATCAATGTTAATTAAATGTTTTTTAACATTTATTTATAACTTTTTTTTACTTTTTTTCTTATTTATAATTTTTTAAAAGTTTGTTAATTTTTTATTTAAATAATTTTCTAACATCTCTTTGAAACATTTATTTTATTTTTTTAAATGATTAATTTAAATCATTTTTAATTTTTTTTAAATGCATACTTTTTACCAATATTTTTTTAAAACATTCAAATTTTTTCAAATTTTAATATAAAAAGTTTTTTAAGTGTTTGTTTTTAAAAAATAATTTAAATGTTTGTTTTAAAAACATTTTTTAAAATTTTGTTTAATTTTTTTTATTTAAACATTTTTTTGATCTATTTTTAACACTTGTTTAAAACGTTTTTTTCATTTATTTTTAGTTGTTTAATTTAAAACGTTTTTTTGAACACATGTTTTTTAAACTTTTTACATGTTTTATTTAAAAAAAATTATTTACATTTTTTTGTGGGTAGAGATATTATTTTTTGTCTAAATAGATTTATATATGCCTGTGAATTTATATATAATATGTGCAACTTAAAAAAAATAATGATTGATTGGGGGTGCTCAGTAGTGGGTGGGTTAAAAGTGTTGTTATTTAATCATTTTTTTTCATTTATTTAAAACATTTTTTAACATTTATCTTTTAAAAATTGTTTATAAAAATTGTTTTTTTAATTTTAAAAAAATATTAAACATTTTCTAAATGCATGTTTTTTATATGTATTTTTATTAAATGTTAAACATTTTTTTTGTAAAAACATTTATTTTCTATTTTATTTTAATTTATAGAGGGTGTATATATTATCTTTTTCTAAATAGATTTATATATGTGAATATATATATATATATATATATTGTGCAAATAAATAATGAGAAGTGTGGGGGGGGGGGGGGTGCACAAAACATGGTGAGTTATTTTTTTCTAAATATATTTATATATGTATATATAGTATATATAATATATGAAACTATCATCAAATTTTAAAAAACATTAATGAGGTTGGGGGGTGTGGGAACATCAATGGGTGGGTAGTTATTTTTTTTAATATACAATAAGTTATTATATATATATATATAAATATAATGTTAAATGATTGATATATATATAATATGATAAAATTGTAAAAATAATAATTAGGGGTTGGGGGTGGGCCGAAGTGGGTGGGTTAATTTTTTTTCTAAATAGATTTATATAAAATATATGCAAGTTGTAAGATCCTTAAAAAAATTAATGAGGTTGGTGGACGTGCATGAACATCATTAGGTGAGTGTATTTTTTGTTAATATACAATAAGTTAATATATATATAATATTAAATCATTGATATATATATATATATATTATTAATTACATTGTTTATATATATATATATATTATATTAAATCATATATATATATATATATTAATGAATTTTTAAAAGACACACTTAATTGATATATATTATTAATGGATTTGTTTATATATATATATATATATTATCATATCATTGATATATATATACATATATATTATTAATATATTTGTTTATATATCTGTATATACATATATATAATATGAAAGTTTCATCATATTTAAAATAATAATAATGAGGTTGGGGGTGTGCGTGAACATCATTGGGTGAACATGTTATTTTTTTAATATATAATAAGTTGATATATATATATATATATAATGTTAAATGATTGATATATATATATATATATATAATATGAGAAAATTACAAAAATAATAGTTAGGGGTTGGGGGGTGCACCGTAGTAGGTAGGTTATTTTTTTCTAAATTGATTTATATATGTATAGTATATATAATATATGCAAGTTGGAACATACTTAAAAATTTAAGGAGGCTGAGAGACATGCACGAACATCATTAGGTGAGTGTGTTATTTTTTATCAATATACAACAGGTTATTATATATATATATATATATATATATATTATTAAATCATTGATATATATATATATATATTAATAACTTTGTTTATATATATATTATATTAAATCATCTATATATATATATATTATTAATAGATTTTTAAAAACCACACTTAATTGATATATATTATTAATGGATTTGTTTATATATATACATTATTATATGTATATAATTATATATCATTTTATATGTTAGACACACACACACACATTATAATTATAAAAAATAATAATTATATGTATATGTATACATTATTATAATATATATATATATATATATATATTATTTTTTGTTAATATATAATGATATATATATATACATATATTTTTGATATATATATATATAGTCTGGTGATAATATAATAGGTGCAACTTTGGAAGCTTGAGGTAGGGGGATCGAATCTCCCTACCATTAGTCTCCTATTGTATTTTTTTACAGACAGGCTTCTCATGGGCTAGGCTTCACGCACGCCTGCCAGTCGGGCTTTTTTGGGCCAGCTGGCCTGGCCCGTGGCTTTCTTAGATAGGTCGAGGCCCGACCCGATGTACCTACAACCCGAGCCCGGCCTAGCCCTGTGCGGTATTTTCCGGGTCAGGCTACTCAGCCTTTCGGGCTGGGCATGTTGGGATTTCAAGCTACCTGTCCAAAATTACACCCTTAGATAGAACTATAATAAATCATATTGACATTGAATCTGATGGACAATTTTGTGGTTATGAGCAACCAAATTGGATGAAGATGGACTTTTATAAATGTTCATGTGGTTACGAACATAGAGGAAATAATATTTAGCTTTCTACATATCAAGAAAGTGGTAATAAGAACCTAGAGGAATATCTCAAATTAAGGAGAAGACATTATCTATGTGGAAAAGAACTTCATAGAGTGAAAAATTTTCTATGATTTTAATGTATTATGTGTGTGGAACAAGGGAATTATCCAACTCAATGTCCTAACCTAATAATTAACTTCTATAAAAAGGAATAACCTATTCCACACCAATCTTAGAAGTGGATGAATTAAAGTATTTATATATTTCTATTAAAGAATTATTTTGAGGTAGTATTTTACCAATGGTATTTTGGTTATAAAAATCATGAAACATCCATAGATTTTGAAGAATATATGTCTCCATGTAAGATTAACATGAGTTTTATGAATAACATAATAGATTTATGAGTTTGAGGTTGATCATAAGTTTAAAGTATTTAACACTTCTTTTGAGTTTTTATGTGATAGTAGATAAAGGATATTTTAAGATACACTTATGGAAATATAACCCTTTGGTTTTTTTATATTAATAAATTTATTTGAGGCGGTATTTCTTTAAATTTTTTGGAAATATGATTAAAGGTATTAGGGTTTATCTTACTTTTAAAATTGTGATAATTATGAGTTACATTTGATCACATTTTGAAGTCATCACACCTTATTTCTATCATAAAATATTTCTTCTTGGATCCTCATACCAGAATATATATTAAGAAAGTGTTAAGTTTGCATAGAATTCCACAAAAAAAGTATTTTTACCTTAAGGTTTTTGGATAAGTCTTCATAAAGATCTTGATACCAAGTTGAGTATTATCATTGCATATTATTTTCAGATAGATTAATGGTTTAAGATAATAATTAAAACATTAGAGGATATTTTAAGATCTTATTATATGGATTTCAATAGAGGTTGGGATCAACACCTTCCTCAAATTTATTTTTCTTGAAAAAATATCTTTCACTTGAGAATTCAGATGGATCATTAAGAAGGAAGTGTAGAACACTAACATACTAAAAAGGATTTGTTGATATAATGCTATTGGTACCTAAGAAATTAAATGAGATAATAGAGAAGGTTAGAGGAATTCAGAAACATGTAAGGACAATAAAAAGTTGACAAAAATGTTATGCTAATAATCATTAACAAAGTCTATAATTTGATGGTGGTAATAAAGACTTTATAAAAATTTATCCATGGAAGACGTAAAATAAAAACTAGTCCCCAATTATATTATTCCCATTAAAATACTTGATCATATTGGGACAATAGATTATCTTTTGGTGCTTCCATAGGACCTCTCTCAAGTCCATGATGTGTTCTATGTATCTCTCATGGGGAAGTACATACCAGATTCATAACATTTACTAAGCTAAAAGTTCATACCATTGGATACTGATATTTCATAAGAGGGACAATCGATAGATATTATAGATCAAATATAGAAAGTTCTACGAAATAATATCACTCAACTGCTTAATGATTTTTGGGGAAACCACTAAATATAGGAAGCTATGTGGGAACCTAGGGATCTGATGAGGTAGAGGTATCCTCATATATTTGTGTCCATGTGAAAAAAATTCAATGTAAAAATTCTTTTTAAGGGGGGTAGAATGTAAAAATATGAGATTTTAATGAAATATTTATATTTAAATATTTTTATTTCTTTGATAGCTTACATTGAACACAACCCCAAGTTTAAACTAACCATGTAATATTAATAAAATATTATTTTATCATTATAACCAAGCAGTAAAATCATCAAAAATGAATAATATTATGAAATATAATTTTTTTTCTTATTCTTTATGTATTAACTAATTTTTTATAAATAAGCACTTGATTGAAAAAATGCTACCGTACTCCCCCAGAGAGGAGTGATTTTAGGGTTCCGTATTTCTGTGGGCCCCTCATCTGAGCACTGTCTCTCACTCTAGCCTCGACATCTTCTTTTGGAGTTTATTTTTTCCCTATCTCTGCTCTTGGTTTTTCATTGAGGATCACTCCTCATCCGCTTAGGACCAATCTTGCGATGTCAGCTGGTTTTATCTCCCTCGTTCTTAGATCTGCTTCAGTTTTTTCCTACCTTGATCTTGCTCTACTTCTCCCTCATCTGATGGCCTCGACATCTCCGGTGACCCTCTTTCTTAGCTGGGTGACCCCCCTCTTCCTTACCTTCTTATATTTGGCCCTCCTTTCATGGCTGCCACTCGTTTGCGCAGTAACATTTGAGGATGGCATCAGCGGTGTTCCCGACTTCTTTAGAGGAAATTTGTATCAACCATGTGGGGAGATTGACTCAGATGAGGATGTTTTATTAATTCCTTATGGGATTGTGTAGTCAAGTTCATCTGGTCGATGATTCCGGTGGTTCTTCATTAGGTGGAAGATGAGATTCTTGGACCCATGATTTCAACTTGCTCTCGTGAGGATCTCATGCGAGTTAAGGTTCGACCTCTTTAAGTTGCTGTAGAACATTATCAAGGGTGCAAAAAGTTTAACAAATCTGGTTGAGGACATGAGGGAATCAGGGTTTTGTGACCCCTTAGATCTGCATGTTAAGGGAGTTTCTGGTGTGGCAACGTTGGATTGCTTGGTATGTTTGATGTGGAGGTGGTGATTTTTATTCATTTTGTGCACATTGTTATGTTGCATTGCTTTTGGTGTTCTGCAATTGCATTTCTCAGGTGTGATTCTCTGGAATCCATCCCGTTCTGTATTGGTCTCAATGATTATAGGTGTTCTATTGAATCATATCTCTTTACAGATACTTGATTCTCTCATTTCATTTTTTATGGTGCTACGTCGTTGGTACCATTGGTTGGGAGGCCTCGTTCGAGGGATGGATGTGTTGACACCCATCATCAGTCATACATCATCTTTTGATGGAAGAATGTGTTCTTTTCTTAGACATTTTCTCAATGAGTTTTAAGTCATTACTTTTATTGTATTAGGTTGACACTATAGAGATTCTTCTCATGCTTTGTTGGGTGGGCATCTCGAAAGAGAGAAAGGTGTGTTCAAACCTTTCATCTAGCTCTCCTCAAAATTTTCATGTTGGTTAGAGAGGTTTTCTACCTTATTTTATTGCAAGAATGGTTCAACTTCTTGATAGAGGGGGTGACACACTTTTTTGACCGATCTCATTGGTGCGTTCTCTCGCAAAGGGGGCAATGATATTTTCTTGCACCATCATGGATCTTTCCTTTTTCAGGCTTGTAGGATCATTTTGACTTGTGTATTTTTGCTTTTTCTATTATTGTAATGGGTTTATCTTTCCCATTTTTAATAGTTATTTTTCTCAATTCAAGGGGTTTGACCCCAACTTATTTTTTTTAAAAACAAGCACGTGATTTTAGTAAAGTCATTTTAATCTTCAAAAATATTCTTTCTCAAGAATGGTATTCTTTCTTTTTATGAGAGAATATGATGATCAATTTATGAAACATTAATAAATTTTATTGTAGAAAAATAATATCATTTTTTAAAATAATAATATTAAAATTATATTATTGTGATTTTTTGGGAATTTTCTGAAAATATTTATTTTATATTAAATAGTGAAAAATACTATTTTTTATAAAACTGTCATTTTCATTTTATTATAAAGTTACATTATTATTTTAATTTCATTTAAATTTAAATTACGTACTATTTATTTATTCATAATCTAATTAACTACATATTAATAATCCTTATAACTTGTTTTGGTAAAAGTACATATTTTGGCATCATAATGCATTATTTCCCGAAAAAATATTTTTGTCGTGTTTTGTGAGATTAATTTTCAACTAAATTCTTTAAATTATATGTTTTAAATTTTGAAAAATGGATTCAACATTTTTATTAGTTATTAAAAAAATTATTAAATAGGTCCCTTTTGTTTTTTTCCAATATGAATAGTAACATTTGTAATTTGTTTTTCCACAATAAAGGGTGAATTGGGTAATTTATGTTAAAAATAAAATGATAAAGACTATAAAATAATCGTAATGCTTTCCCAAATTTTATTTTATGAGTAATTTTCATACATAATTGTTCACTTTTAAGTTATATGGCCATTTGAATGGGATTATTATGTTTACAATATTTTAATTAACCAAAATTCAAAGATGTCACATTCATGTTTAAAATAAATGCAGCATTTTTAATATGGTGTTATTAAGAATATATCTTTTACTATAAATATTCTTTTAAAATTTAAAAGATTTATCTACATCATGGTAATTTATTTTTAACTTTTATTTAATAAATAATTTCCTTGAATAATTACACAACGATGATGCTATAATAATTTAATTAATGAAAAAAATATATATTATATTAAAAATATTTAAAAAATATAATTTTAATTAATTAAGGAAATCCAAAAAATTTATATATTATTATTACATATTATGTGTGTATTAAATTATTTTTTTCTAATTTATCTTATTGTCTTAATTTACTTAAAGACAATGTAATGAATAATGCCAAAAGTGACACTAATGATATTTTCTCAAAATAATATATTATTAAATTATTTAAATAAAAAAATATTTAAAAGTACAAATTTATTATTATTTGGTCTGAAATGTCATAATTTTTTCATTTATAGTCCAATTGATATCATAATGGTAAAAACTGAAACAATTTAAGTTTTAAAAATATGTTACAATAGTTAAAATAAAAATAGGTTAACGAAAGGCTAATCAAAATGATAAGGTTTAAAATTACACAAAAACATTTATAAAAATAATGGTTGTTCGGATTAAAACTATTTCTCACCTTATATTATAATCCATTTCCATTTTTAGGTATTTTTATTGAGATTGAATTTAATATAAATAAATCTTTTGATAATTTTCAAAAGTGACCCTCACCTACATTATAAAAGGAAACCTCCTACCTCACTTCATTTCACCACTTTTAGTCTTAAAGATCAACAAAAATAGATTCAATACTCTTATAAACTTCCATATACACATTCTAGAGGTTTTTTACTTCCCAAAATATAAACCCTAGATCCTTTTAGTGAATATCACAAAAGGAATTACCAAGATGTGGTAATCGCTCTAACTAATCACATTGTTTTTGTACTCTTATATACCTCCTATAAATCTACTATATCTACAATAAGATAATAAATTTAATATCAAAAATATTTTGAACTATTATTATGATTATGAAGACACCATTATACACCATCTTTCACATCAAATAAAGAGTGATAGTATCTCTTGTGTGTACATAGGACTTACCATCTCCACTTAGTGATACAATTAATTTTTCATCCCCATATTTAATGGATGGGTATTATGATGGGATTAATGTTTATATATGATATTTATGAAATAATTATACTTATTTAATGATAATATAATGTATACCTTCTTTTTATCCAATCTTTTTAGAAATGATAACGTTCTTCATTCGTACGTATGAAATACAATAACCATAATGATATGTGATTCATTTTTCATTTATTTTTCACATGGATGATAATGAGGATGTATTTTATGAATATATATGATATATATGAAATAATTATTCTAAAAGTGTGTATTATTATTTAACTTTATTTTATTCCATCAGTTGGAAAAGAGAAAAAACATTTTTATGTATGTACAACCCACTATCTCTATGAACAGTGTAATTCATTTTTCTGTATCTACTTTTTATTAATTATTGTGAACATGTACATACACTACTGCAAAAATAGGCTTTATTAGTGCTAAAAACGGGCTTTAACAATGCTAAAAAAGCACTATAAAGCTCAGCGCTGATATAGCGGGTTCCCTTTTATTAGTGCTCCAAAAAGTGCTGATAAAGACCCCTTTTACCAGTGCTAAAAAAAGCGCTGATAAAATACCCCTTTATCTGTGCTTTTTTTAGCACTGATAAAAGGGACCTTTATCAGCTCTTTTAAAAAGAACTGATAAAAGTCAAAAAAAAATTTAAAAAAATAAAAAAGAATTATATAATGCGGGGAGAGCTTTTAACAGCGCCTGACCCCCCTTTATCAGCGTAGGCAGACCCCCCTCACACTCTCCCACACACTGCCCTTCCCGCACATCCTCACAGGCTCGCACCCCTTTGCTTCAACCCAAACTCGAACCCGCGACCTCCCACCTTTCGCGGCTGCACCTTTACCACTAAGCAATATCATTTTTCTCCATTTGATGATATATCTATTTATTTATATATATAGTTATATTTATTCGTATAATGATATAGATTTATATTAATATAAATATATTTATTTATATATTAGTATATATTTATATTCATTCGTATATTAATATATATATATATATAGTTATAAATTTTTATCTGTATATTTATTTGTATATTAATATATACTTATAAGATTAGTTTTAAATACATTTATGAAATATCTTTTTTATTTGTGTTTATAAATAAATAAACAAATACATATATACATACATATATACAACACACACACAAATACACACACATACATAGACACATATATATTTACGAATAAATACATATATATGTGTATTTTAAAAGCCATATAATGTTAAAATGACCATTACTTATAATCTAGATGCCTGTTTTAACTCCACAACCTATAAAATCGAATAAAATGAAACAATATTCAATATGATATGTGGTAAAGGCCTAAGAGACATCCGAATCAGAAGTTATACCTGTTTGAATGTTAAAAAATCTGTGTATCCCAACTAAAAATTCAATTTTGTAGGACTTATGGGACTTATTTAGCCTTGAAAAATGTGACACAAGCTTTTTTTCAGTCACTATCTCATAGATATCATCACAGTCTTTGATTTGATATGCTGTAGAGCCCAAACGGACCCCTGGATCAAAAGTTATGGTCGTTTGAAGTTTGAGTTACATTTTCAACTTATTATAGATATTTTATTATTTTTTTTGATTTTTTGTGTCTTCAAATTGTTATTAAATTATTTTTAATCAATAATAATTATCAAATTATTAATTAATTATATTTTTTTAAATATTTTAAATCCATTGTCACTAAATTTCCTATATATTAAATGAAATAGTCTGTTTATACTTATCTAAAACATATTTAAAAAATATATATTATATTTATATCAATATAAATATACTTATATAACAATATTTTATTTTTCATGTTTTTTTAAACATAAAATTCATCACCAGTATGAAAAAGTGTTGATAAATCCCCCCATTTATCAGTGCTTCTAAAATAAGCGCTGATAAAAGGGTAGCATTTCCCTTGCCCATTTAAATGAAATAGTCTGTTTATACTTATCTAAAACATATTTAAAAAATATATATTATATTTATATCAATATAAATATACTTATATAACAATATTTTATTTTTCATGTTTTTTTAAACATAAAATTCATCACCAGTATGAAAAAGTGTTGATAAATCCCCGCATTTATCAGTGCTTCTAAAATAAGCGCTGATAAAAGGGTAGCATTTCCCTTGCCCATTTTTGTACTAGTGATAATTAATATATATTTTTTTTATACTATTATAAATTTTTTAAAATCCTAATATTATGATCAATGTAAAAGGATTAGGAATCTCGAACCAAAATATGCATGGAATTGAAGAAGTTGTAACTCTGAATAGTGATTTGAAAAAAAATTTATCAATAAATAGTTGATAAGATGTTATAAATAAATAATACATGGTATGGTAGATATATTTTTAGGGAATAAATGTTTAATAAATTTATATTTATAATATAGGAGGTTTGGACTTGAATGGGTAAATGTGAGACCTGATGTAAGGGTTTTATTTCAAAATCTCATCATGTGATTTTTAAAGCTATTTTTACACATATTTTACTTTTTAAAAATGTTTTAAAAGAAATATTTTTCTAATTTTCTAAACAAGTTACATTATGATTTACTGAAAAAATACATAAGGAGTGTTTTTATGTTATTCTTTATGAACAAAATTTCTCACTTTCATGATGCCCTAATTTCTTGAATAATACTTCAAAATTTGACAACATTAATTTCATTTAATTTTTTTTCCTTTATGATTGTGTATATTTTTAAAAGAAAAAATTATTTCCAAAATGGAAAGGATATTTTCCTCAATAATTGTTTCATGTGATCTTTCAAAACAATTTTCTGTTTAAGTTAAGAATATTTGTTATTACTTATGTTTTAGTTGGGTTATGATTCTAGGAGACTATCATTATTCTTTTAATAGATGATTCATAATTTCATGATGTTTATGAATCTAGAATATTTTCCTTGGGTTATTCTATGGGGAGATTCTTATAAAACCCATCTCATTTCATGGGTTCTAATATAATGTATTATTTATTGTTATATGGCACAAATATATATAGTTTTTATTATGTGATGGGTAGCACCTATATCTCTCTCTAATATATTTTTTAAATCTTAATATATCTTGAAATATTAATGGGAAATAAGTTGATAGCCTTTATCCTATTAGGAATATAGGTGAATACTGATCTATTATGGGAAACAAGTTTGTCCTGATCTACTACAGGAAACAGTGGTGTCCTAATAAACTATATTGATTTTATTGGTAGTTCACCTTTAAATATAAAATGGTTTTCTATATTTATTATGGTGATTTACTTTTATGACATGAGATTATGGTTCATGAATAATTCATGATGATTTATTAATCTTATAGTAAATGTTTTTTGAAATAATAATGTTTTATTCCATGAATCATATTTATGATCTATGGTAGGCTGGGTATGAATTTCATAAGTTATGTTCATGATCACATACCCTTATGTTTATCTCGTGATTTCGTATTATCAAGGATTGATATATAATATGTTTACCCTTACTGAGCATTTGATATCACCATTTTTTTATTTCCCCAGGTTGTAAATAATGGTCTATATATGCTATTCCTTAGAGGAGCGCTATGTGAGAAGGTCTTTATGGGACATGTTAAAGCTATTTCACAAAATAAGAAGATTTTATTTATAATCACAAAAGACTCTAAACCATTAGGGTGTTATGTTGGATCTTATTGTTACCTAATTAATATTCACATAAAAATATGTAATATCAATATATGAAAATCTTTGGTCATTATAGGGTACAGGGAATACATGGTGTGTAATCCTTTCACTTCATTTCATTCATTATTTTTAGGTTACACCGAAAACCCATCACCCCAGGTTAATATTTATCTTGATAGACATTAAAATGAAGTGAATTAGGTTCAAAACATGTTTCTAAAAGTAGTTACACATCCTGTAACATGTACACAATGTGTTATTTTCCAATGAATAGTTTTTAGACCAAATTTTATGAAATGCTCAAACCACCTCTTAAGCCCTCCAAACTCACTGAAAACCCTCATAAGCCTATTTGACATGTTTATATTCAGACTCCACTAATTAAAAAAACATAAATCTCTAAAATTTTAGTTATTTTTCTCAAAAAGTGTATATTCATCTATGAACAAGACTCATCTACCAAGGTATAATGAAAAAACTAAAAAATGGTGTGCATAGAAAAATACAGGATCTTACAAACTCCCCACCATATAATAGCTTCTTCCAAAGCTTCTCCAAGAATCACTATAGTGTCCTGGTGAAAAAGTATTTACACTATGATTTCATACCAAAATCCCACTCCCAGGTCTCCTCCTAAACACTTCTATTCCACCACTCCACTTGACCCAGAGGTAAAGTCCTACCTACAGATACTTCTCAATACGAGCAACAATTCATATTGGATGCTCGTAAAAGGAAGAATAAACAAAAAATATACATAATCGATAAATACCACTTGAGAAGTTTTAGGATAATATCTCTGAATCTCTAACACATGAAACATATCTGTCATAGTGATTTATCTCTTTCTAAGGGATCATGAGTATGACACTAGAATGACCCTATCCACTATCTCAAACGACCCAAAAAACCTAGGTGCTAGATTTCCATGTTTCCTGATACGGAATTTCCCTATCCTAGGAGACACCCAAAGGAGAATATTATGAATAAAATTAAACTCAATATGTAACACACTATATTTTTGTGAATTATTATTTTTGAATAAATTAAATTTCTTTAATGGATTTCAATTCACATTATACCAAGTTAATAATTATTTATAAAATATTTCAATATAGACAACACTTATATTATGTTTTTGTACATGAAACACTATGTTCATCTTGTATTACACACAATTACAAGTTCCTTTTATAGCTTATGTTACATGCATGGCCAAGTTTACAGAATTATGATATACTATTTATATCATTATTATTAAAAAATATTATAGTTTTCACCTAGTTGTTGGGATTTTGAGAATGAAAATGATTAACTAAATTATAAAAATATTTATTATTCATTTTTATAAAATTAATTCTTAGTCAATGAATTAATTATAAATGAGAGTATGAACTAATTGAAAATAAAGAAATTCCATTTCTGAAAAACTATTTTTTATGCACAAACAATTTTTATCTCAATAAATTAAATAAAAAAATTGATTAGTGATTTTAATTTAATATATATATTATATATTTAATAAAATATTTAACATTTGTCTTATTTATTTTTTAAACTTAAAATTAGAATTAATTCAATTTTATATAAAAAATGATGTATTTTTTAAAGAGAATGTTTTGCAGCGTTTTAATGGAAGACTTTTTTTAAAATGAATTTTTTTGAAATTTTGTAATTTTTATTTGAAAAAATAAACTTAATTTTTAAAATTAAAATATCAAAATTTACATCGGTTAATTTTTTTGGTATTTTCTGAGAAATTTTACTTTTTAATGGATAGTGAAAATCAATAAATTTTAATTGAAAACTTCATTTTATTATAATTTATTTATATATTAAAATTATATTATATATTTTTTAAAGTATATATAGATAAATTATAATTCTATTAATATACTTTAGGTAGTTGGAATCAATTTCATAGTGAAATTGGATATAAAAGCATTTCAAGCTTTTTGACATTTTCACTTTAGAAACTCGTTGTTTCGTCATATCTGTGAGAATAATTTTATATTAAATTATGCCACTTCTATAATTAGAATTTTAGAAAATGGAATAAATAATTTTAATCATAATAATTTATAATTTTTAGTAAGGTAAACTTATTTTTGACCAAATATATTAGTGAAAGTAATTAAAATTAATTATATATATTATTGTAAAAATGAGTTTACCCAGTGGTTAAACATTAACTTAAAGGACTAAATAACCTAGAAACTTGTAAAAAAATGTTTATAAAAATATTTATACCATATATTCCCTTGGTTATTAAATTGACCATTATTTGAGGCACATGTTGTAAGGAAGACCTCTCAATAGTGTTTACCTTTTTGTATTTACACGAATTCCACTCATCCACTACAAAAGAGAACTCACCCCTCTCACTTATTGACACATATAAAGACATTTATATCATAAAAATAATAACCAAATAATTTTCCAACATCTCTCATCTAATCCCAAAAATCTTACATTGGGACGAAAGCAAACCAAGCTAGTCCTTTGGTGCAAACCAAAGGAAATTGCCTGAATAAGTGGTAATGTTCTTCCACAAAAACTTTTGTTTCATTTCCCTCTCCACCGATTAAATTATTCTTATATAAATAATATATAATAAAGTCAACATATACAAAATAATTAGATGTTATTATGTTAATGGTATGAACTATGTCACGTCCATCATTTTATTTTGAGGTATTCCTTTGCTTATTTTTTTCCATCTTGGTTCCATAGTTTCCCCAAGAGTTTTTGGAAAAAATAGATTTTTTTTGGAACTAACAGAAGGTGGCACATGGTAGGTAAATGTTTATGAGAAACCGTGCACTAAAACATAAGAAACCATGTACCCTAGATAGTGGAACTATCCAGGCTACATAGCCTACCTCACGGCTTGTGTCCTCCCCCAAAAAACCATGTAGCAAGTTTCATCTTAGATAAAGGATACCACATGGTTATCGTATGTTTTGGAAAATTGTGTGGTCTAACCATGTGACATGTGAAACTCCTTAAAAATATTGAATTTCCTTTCTTACTTCCCTTGATTTAACCCAAATTCCACTATTTCTTCACCCACTGAGGATTTACAACCCTAGGTGCCTCCTCCCCTCTTTTTTCACCCTTTAACCATCAATTTTTTGTGTGGATCTGGTGTGGTTTCATTAATAATATTCAATTAAGTCCCCTTCCTCCTTAGTTTCTTCCTTTTTATTGGGTTTTCCTCCCTTTTTATTTTATTTCTTCTTTCTCCAATTTGTTGGTTTCCCTAAAATGGGTTGAACCAAGATTATTTGGGCTGAATCTTGATTTTTGTATTTTGATCTTACATTCATAGGGTCCTCTTGTGGTGTGATTGTGGTTTTCCATTGGATTCTAGAAGTTTCCATGTGTGAAGTAGGATGTTACAAGATTTCGTATTATTAGATGATTTTGGTATTCTGGATTGGTTATTTAAATGTTCAATATGAATTATGTGAAAGGTTCTAAATATGTTTTCAGAAGGATTTTAGGTGTTTATGTGATGAAATATGGTTTTATAAAAGTAATTTGTTACGTTTTATGTGTTCTTCCTCGTTGTGCTTTTATAATATATTCTAAAAATTGTATAAGTGGTATTAATCATGTTTTAAGATGGATTTGGTGTGTGTGTGAATTTGAAAGATGATTTTCTTTTGAAAAAGGTTTTTGTTCATATTCATCCATGTTACTTGATGTGTTTGTTTGAAAGTGGTGATCAATTTGATGTGAGAAATTAAATTGAGAATAAAGGGAATCTATGGTATGTAGGTGGGTAGGCTAGAAATATTATGCCATCTAGATCGATAGGGCCAAGTCTCATTTTCTTCTAGCAGTACTGATGCTAAAACACTAAATAAATGTTTTGGTGATTATAGACCACTAGAACATTGAATATATTTTATCTATAGTGGATCATTCCCAATGACACTGTGGGTTATAGAATCTATACCATTTTCACTAAGATATGAGGTTCTTAGGGTCCCACAAGCAATAGTTCCTTTCAGGATTACCCGTGGTGCTCTTGTGATATGGTTCTATTATGATGTGGTTCTCATCATCTTCATATGATATACTATTGTTTCTTTTTAGATTAAATGAATTATTTTCTAGAAAAGTTTTTCCCTTAAAATATATCGTTATGAATGTTTCCATTGATTTCCTTAAAAACTTGTATGTTAATTGGTCTTGTAATTTTTTGACATTGAATCTCTCTTTTGTGTGGAATCCTACTAGGCATTAGATCACACCCTATATACACTTTTGTGTTTATGTATACTATGTAATGTTTAACCCAAGTAAAGGAAAGATGTTATGTGTTGGGGAGGAAGGATTTCATTGCTTGTGTTCCTCTATTACATGCACTATTAGAGGTGGATTGAGGGTGATGACCCTCATGTTACCTGGAGGATTTTGGTCTGTGGTCTGGTTTTCCCCACCCATTTCTGTATTTTGGTTTTTGGTCAAAGTTTTAAAAATTTTAACTTGAAATTTGTCTATCTCATGGCTTATTGATATTTATCTTGGTGTGATGTTTCATTTTGAATATTTTTCTTAGTTATTTATCGTGGGTGAAATCATTCCCAAAAGTTTAATATTGATACCCAAGAAATATTTGTCAGCCCATAGGGACCATGAATTCCATTTGGGACATGCCATGATCTGGGTTAGGTGTCAAGTTAGATGACATCCGAGTCCGTTTTTTCACAAAATGGTATAGGAGCTAATTTTCACCCCTAATTTAGGTCATGGAATTTATAAGAGTCTAGATAGACATGAGATAGGATTTTTTTAGGATCGAGGTTTTTTAGTGGTGTGTCTATAAAATAAACCTCATTAAGAGACATGAGTCACCATGGAATTTTGGGATTTGGTTTGACTGCTCCAGGTGAGATGTATAGGCTGCAGATGTTTTGTGGGCACTGGGTGGGGGTGAAGTGGCTTGGCTTGTTATTGTGATAAATATGATTTTTTAACTTATGGATGTTTTTTGACTTTGTTTTCATTGATAAAAATTTTCATAATGGTGTATTGATGATTTTTTATTGTGTTTTTTTTTAATGTATCAAGACACCTCCCTAGATACTTCCTCTGAAACCAAAAGATGATGTGGTAGAGAGTTCTAACTCAATATTTGACTAGAGACTTGTAGAAGTCTTGGTTCTGGTTGTTCAAGCATTAGGTCACGAAGAGAGAATTAATTATCATATTAGGGTAGATGAAATAGGTCCTGGAAGGGACAAGGATCATGATTTATCCAAGAGTAATCATCTTTCCTATAAGTGTGACATGAATACCCCGGAAGCTATGGAATGGATTGAGAAGATAAAGAGAATGTTTTTGTTTCTTGATACTCTAGAGGTAGTGAAAGTAAATTTTACTTAGTTCCTATTGGAAGGTACTATATGAAGGTATTGGGACTCAATGGTTCAAGAAAGAAAACATGAGAAGATGGGTTGGAAGGACTTAAAGCTCATATTCAATGAGAAATATTTCCTAGAGAACTTGGCCTTCACCAAGATCTGGGAGTTTCTAGATCTTCAATAAGGGTACTAAAGGGTAATGGAGTGCACCAACCACTTTCCAAGATTGGCTTGGTTTGCACCAGAGGGAGTCTCCAATGAGTAGTTAAAGGCTAAAAGGTTCGAGATGGGGTTGTGATCAGATATATAATCCCAAGTCTTCTTGTTTAAGTTGAAGACTTATATTGAGGTGGTCTATCATGATTTGATGGTAGAGATCGATTATAGAGGATATTCCCATTTCCCTTGAGCAGTTTTAGCAATGGGATATGGTAGTGGTAGTTAATTTTAGAATAATAGGAAGAGAGATAATAATTATAAGAAGGGAAGTGGTTTTTCAAAAAATCTTTCCTGATTGTCTTCATCTACAGCTTTAGACACTAGATCAGTCCAGTGCCATCAGCGTGGGAAAGTGGGGAATGTGCAGTTGCATCCCCAAATCCTCTTATACCTTACGATCAGTAGGGAAATATGGGTAATTTACAATTATTATTTAGAGTTATGTGTCCATATTATGGAGGAAAAGGTTATATGGCCTCAAGAGGGATGTCAGTCTAGTCAAATCCATCCAAAACAATGAGTTCTTAGTTTGGAGATCATGGTGGTAGGGGTGGATATTCTTCTATAAAGAGTAAAATTAAGGATAAACCATAGGTTAGTGGTCATTCTTAGGTTCAATAAGAAATGAGGAATCTTCTTATTTTGTATCAAGCACAAATGGAATTGGATGCATGACCTACCACATTTTTCAGTACAATTATTATTTTATCACATATAGTTGTTGTTGTTTTCGATACAGATTCCTCTATTTATTTTATCTCTTCTTTTATTTCGGATGTGGTAAAATTTCCAATTGATTTAAATTTTCATTCTATGGAGTTGGTGACGCTGCTGGGTAGGAAGAGAGATCATGATTTTAGGTGTCCTTCTTTGCAATCATCATGTCAAGGGTTGAGCTAGAATGGGATTACCTGGTTTTGGAAATAAAAATATTTTATGTAATCCTTGTTATGGATTTAATAGAAATTATAGCCACACCTCGATTTTTATCGATGGTGATTGATTTTTTTCAAACTTTATGGAAGTAGCCAAGTTTTTTAGGGATAATTGGATCCTCATTCAGGTCATGCTAGACCTCCACTTCATGAGTTAGGTGGTCTTGCTTTTCAAATCTCATCACTCATGTTAGAGGACTATGATAGAGTATTTAAGGGAAGATCATCTACTATGGTGGATGAGTTTCTAAAGGTATTTCTAGATGACTTATATGTCTTGAATCCAGAGAGGTATGTGGAGTTCTTTATCGATTTTGCACTGGTAAGACAACCAATATATCTTCCCTCATAGCGTATATCCTCCAATGGGTTGATGGAATTAAATATAAAACTGTATTATTTTGAATATAAAGGATTTATTCACCCGATCATTTCACCTTGGGCCACCATAGTTCTGTTTGAGAAGAAGGATGATGGATCTATTCAGTTATGTATCTATTACTAGAAGATGAACAGGGTGCCGATCAAGAAAAAATATCAATTTCGTTGTATAGATGACCTTTTTGATCAACTGAAGTGGGAGAAGAGTTTTTTCAAGATTAATTTGTGTTCTTTGTTTCACCATGTTAGAGTCAGAAAGTAGGTTGTTCTGAAAACTACCTTTATAATTAGTTACAACTACTTTGAATTTTTTTCATGCCATTCAGGTTGACTAATTCTATAGCAGGCTTTATAGAACATATGAACCTAGTGTTCCACTTGTATATTGACTCTTTTAACATGGTATTTGTGGATAAAACCCTATTCTATTCTTGGAATAACGAGGAACATGGATGGAAATTTAGGATCACGTTGGGAACTCTTTGAGTTCATCACCTTTATGATAGTTTTTCAAGTAAACTTTCTTGATCAGGGAGGTGATGTTTTTTGGTCATCTTGTCTTAGAATGAGGTGTTTTGGGGGAACCCAAGAAGATTAGTACAATGATTTAATAAGAGAATCTGGAGAATGTTTTTGAGATTAAGAGATTCTTAGGCATGGGTGGGTATTACAGATGGTTTGTGTGGGGTTTCTCTCATTTTTATTTTCCAATGATAGCACTTACCTAGAAATGGTTAAAGATAGAATGGAATATAGAGTGTTGGGTATCATTTTTGGAGATTAAGAAGTGGTTGAGAACAACACCTATTTCTATTTTTTCCAAATATATAAATGGATATGTGGTCTACTTTGATTCTTCATGTATGGGTCTTGGGTGTGTGATGATGTAGGATAATCATGTGGTGGCATACAGTTCTCTCTAACTCTGACCACCTGAAAAGATTTACCCAACCTATGACTTGGAATTATAAGTAGAAATGTATGCCTTTAATACATGGAATCATGATATTTTTGGGTCGAAGTTTGTGGTCTAATATGAACTAAAAAGTAGATTTTTATTTCAAGTCACTTTTGAGGAAAATTGAATAACCAAACAAGACATTCACATAGAAATTAAGTACAGAAGGCGCTCATAAAGTCGATATGAGGGATCATCATTGGGTCGAGTATCTTAAAGGGTTTGATTTTGAGATTGTGTACATACCAGTTAAAGGTAATGTGGTAGAATATGACTTGAATTTAAAAGTTCATATTCATGATTTGAAGGAGCCTAGTGATGAGTCAACTTTTATGGGTCTCTTTTCCCAAATGCATCTGGAGGCCAAGGGGCATAGTGGAGGTGTTTTCTTGGCCATTTTTAAGTTGAAACCCTCTCTCCAAGATTTTATGCAACAAGAGTAGATAAATTATAAGTTTTTCTATCATTATATATAGTTATTAAATGGTGGGAATGTTCCATGTAAACGGTTTTTGTCTCCTTAGGTAGTTTTATGTTTTAAGGGTAAATTCACGGTGCCATTGTTTTCTCAGAAGTTGGTGATATAGGATAGCCACTACTCTTAGTGACCCATTAATCATGGTACCCCCATGATGTTTTATGATATTAATCATTAGGTTTGGTGTTAGGTATGATATAAAATATAGCTGACTTCATATCTAGGTGTTATACTTGGAAATAGGTTAAGGTATAACATCGAAGTCCCTCTAGATTGCATCATCAATTACCCATTCCTTATTAAAAGAGAGACAAGTTCCCCATGTATTTTATCATTTTCTTCCCACATACACTCTATTGGAGGAATGTAATTTGGGTATTGATTGACCATTTGAACAAATAATCCCATTTCACTATGATAAAGGATTAACCCAAAGTGGATTAATTGGGACGATTACATGTTAAAGAGATAGTGATATTTCTTACTATTATGTCAGTGGTCATTTGAGACAGGTGCCCCCTTATTTCATAGTGTTTTTGGGAATCCCTTCAAAAGATAATGGGATCCAAGATCAAGTTGATTATGGAATACCATGCTCAAACATATGTTCAGATGAAGTGGAATAATCAGATCTTGGAACACATGATTCAAGAATGTGTGTTGGATTTTGGAGGCTCATGGGATATCCATTTAGGGTTGTTCAAGTTTTATTATAATAATAGTTACCAATACTTGATAATAATGACTCCCTTTGAGGTTATCTATGTTTTTCCATGCTCTTTTCCTTTGTGTTGGGAAGAGGATGGTGACAACTCATTATTGGGACCGAGTCTCATGCAGGTAACGTTTGAGAAGGTTCGTTTGATTAGAAAGTGGCTGTTGATAGCATAGAGTCTACATAAGTCTTATTCCAATTAGATGTTCCAAACCTTGGAGTTCTATTTGGGTGAATGGGTGATCCTAAATGTGGAACCTCATTTGGTTCATCATCATTTTTGTAAGCAGGGGAAGCAAACATCAAGGTATGTCAGAGATTTTGAGATTTATGAGAGAGTTTGTAATTTAGAATTATGGTTGTATTTTACTTATCATTTTACATTAATACATGATGTGTTACATGTATCACAACTGAAAAAGTATAATCTCGACCCATATCAAGTGTTTAATTAGGAAGAGTTGGAGTTGGAAAATAATTTGTATGTGTTTGAGCATCCAATAAAAATTTGGGAATTCCTAAGAGAATATTCTTCGGAGGATTTCCATACCATTAGTCTAGGTTATTTGGTGTTATTGTAATGGTGATAATTATACATGGGAGATAAAGTCTTAGGTTAAGGAGAAATATTAATTTTTTTTCTACAACCAGACATCAAGTTGACTTTTCTGGGGATAAAAATTTTTCTTGGCGGGGAGAACAATCATATCCATGATTTTATTTTTAGTTATTATTTTGTTTATTTTTGGTCTCCAATTTTTTCTTTAGTTTTCATGCGGTTTTTGGAGATAAATGGAGTTTTTGGATCTGGTAGTAGGTGGATCATGGTTGGTGCATGGTTAGAGGAAATAATGTGCCATCCTAGAAGAAACTGTGCACCCTAGACAGTGGAACTGTCCAGGTTGCATGCCCAACTACACGAGTATACACCCTCCCCTAGGAAACTGTGCATCCAGATTTCTCTTTGTTAGAGGATACCACACTATTTTTACATGGTTTATAAAACCATATGGGATAATCTTTTATCCTATTTAGGTCATTAAAAATGGTGAATTACCTTTCTTCCCTCCCCCAATTTAACCCCAATTCCACCCATTTCTCCCCCCATTCAGGATTTTCATCCCATGCTACCTCCTCCCCTCTTTATTTCTCCTCAGGACATTCAATTTTGGGGTGTATTTGGTGTGGTTTATTCAATAATCATTAAGTAAGTACAATTATTCCTTGGTTTATTCCTTATTTATGAGTTCTTATCCCTTTTTTGATTTCGTATATATCCAGTGGATTGGATTCCCTAAAATGGGTTGAACCATGATTTCTTGGGTTTAACCTTAATTTTTTGGTTTGATAATACCATTATAGGGTCCTCATGATGTGTGGTTGTGGTTTTCCACTGGATTTTGAAAGTTTCTATGTGTGAGGTAGGTGGTTCCATTATTTATCATTATTAAGTGATTTTGGTATGTTTGAATGGTTACTTTAATGTGTTATATGGATTTTGAAAAAAGTGAAAAAGTATTTTTTTCAAAATTATTTGAGGTGTGTATGTGTTGAAATATTTTTTTACAAAATAAATTGGTTATGTTTTATGTGTGCTTCCTTATTGTGCTTTTCAATGTGTTCTATATATTGTGTAAGTAGTGTGAAACATGTTTTTAGATGAATTTGGTTCATGTGTGAATTTGAAAGAGTATTTTCTTATGAAAAAGGTTTTTTTATTTGTATTCATATTTCTTGATGTGTGTATGTGAAATTGGTGATATATGTGATGCAAGAAATGAAATTGATCACAAAAGGAAACGTATGTATCTAGGTGGGTGGACCCAAAATAGTATGATAATTGGATAGGTGGGGAAAAGCCTCAATTTCTTCTAGAATAATTGATTCCATAACACTAAATAAACTATGTAATTATTGGAGATGACAAAAACATTATATATATTCTTTTCAAGTTAATTGTGCATGAGGAAATTGGGGGTCATGGTTGCTATAACATTTTCAATGGGATATGAGGTTTCTAGGGTTCCACTAGTACTTGCACATTTAGGGATTACCCATGGTGCTCTTATGATGTGTTTCTCTTGTGATTTGGCGCTCATCATCAGAACACAGTGGATCTTGTTTTAATTTTAGTGTCAAACCATTCCTTTCTTGAATTTTTTCCCTTAAAATATTTCATTATAAATCTTTATAATGTTTTTCTCAAAAACATTCTTGTTTATTTTTCTTCTAATGTTATGGAATTGAGTATATATTTTGGGTTTCATTCTATTAGGAATTAGGTCACACCCTATATACACCCTTCGGTGTATGAAGAATATGTTATGTTTGACCTAGGTAAAAGAAAAATTTTGTTTAGTGGATAAGGAGGATCCTTTTTCTAGTGTTCCTCTCTTGCAGGTATTTGTGGAGGTGTATTTAGGGTGATGAGCCTCTTATAACATGGTGGTTTTTGGGTTATATTCTAGTGGTTTTATTTTCTATTTTAGTATTTTGGTTTTTAGTTAAAATTGTAAAATTTTCAAATTAAAATTGTTGTATCTATTTGGTTACAGATATTTATCTTGGTGAGATGTTTCATTTTGAGTATTTTTCTTGTTTATTTTTCATGGTTGAAATTGTTACTAAAAGTGTATTGTTGATATGTAGGAACAAGTTACTAGCCTGTGGGGATTAGGAATTCACTTAGAGAAATTCCATGGGCCGGGATTGGTGTCATGTTGGATGAAATAATGGACTAGTTTGTGAAAACCTACACCTTTACACACTTCCATCAAATGGCATACACAATCATCGTTTGTGTGTATGGTGCACTACCGCCTCACGAACCGATGTCATTCTTTATTCCATTTCCACATCTCATGGTTGGAAATGATGATGGAAATAACTTTTTTATATGATATATATGATATTTATGATGTATTTGTGCTTATATAATTATAATATAACACATATATTCATGATTTATATTTTTTGTAATATGATAACTTTGTTTGTGGATGTATGGATTGTCGTCTCCTCAAAGCGATGTGATTTGTTCACAATTTACATGGAATGTATTAAGGACGAGTTTAATAGACATATGTGATATATATGAAAAAATAATTATAAATTAAAGATAATATATATATTTATATTTATATACCATTTACTTGTCTTTGTTTAAAAATACAACAAGAAAATGGAAACCACATTAATGCATATATACTCCCTACCATCTCCATGAATGGTGTATTTAATTTGATATTTTAGTATTTTATAGATTACTATAAATTATTATATAATCCATATATATGATACTTATATCATGTTTTACATTATGAAAATAATTAAATAATTATCTAAGTAAGAAGATCAAGAATAACAAGTCAAAAAATATATGAAAAACAAAGCGGTTATTACTCAAAACGTAATGTAAACATGAAGTTGTTAATAAATGTGTAATATAATTTCATAATAAAATCCTATATGGTGTGATATATATGATTATGGTTATATGGGAGATTGATAATAAGAATATATTCATTATCTAATATGTTTGAACATGTATGAGTAAATTCAAGACTTAAGGTAATTGAATTTCATCCTGTGTTTTATATCCATGAGATACGTTCCATATTCACCACTCGATTAATTTATGTCGTACATTTACTAAAAAATGACATTTTATATCATGAAATTCATTTATTTAATGATTTTAAAAGTTTCAATTTGTTTAATTATTTCACAAGGCTCATGATTCAAAAGTTACTGAAGTAGTAAGAGATTTATGTCTTACATTTTACATTTGTGAGACATAAGATTTATTCACCATCTATTTATTATATTTAGTGTATATAACACCCATGATAATGTTTTATAATGTTTATAATAACATTTATTGGTAATTAAATATCTATTTTAGGATATCATTTTCATGAGGTTTACAGTTAAAACATTTCGAAATTGGTAAAGCGTTTTTTGTCTCAATTTTCCATCTTTGAGATGTACATTGTGATATGCACCTATTTTCCTTAAATATGTGTATATATATACCCTTTTAACTATAATATCTTGATTTTTTTTATCCTCTTTATATTTTATGTAACACCCCAGGTAAATAAAGAATATGACATTTTCATATTTATCCATATTTGTGAATAAAATATTGATATGACTTTAAAGGGGACTCTATGCTCGATGGCGTACCCAACATGCAACAACGAGTTTCTTGGGAATCTTACGTTGCACTCTAATGATAAAATAATATTATTTTAAATGGTAGTTAACATGTAGCCGTTGTAATGGAAGGAATGGATAGAAATAACTAAAATATGATTATATATGTTTTTAAATGTTTTTACATTTATACAATAAAAGATAAAGGCTTAAAATACGGAAAGAATTCAATTTTAGGCGTATATGCCCTAGTTTTCCCTAAAGGTTCACTTGTCGCCTTTTGATGGCGAACCATCATTAAATATAGTTTTGATCACTCTTATACATTATTTTGGACCAAATAAAACTCTTATTAAGAATCGGGACATCAAATTTTACTTTGTGTAATTTTTTGGTATTTTTCCGATACAGTTCATTTTTTAATGAATAGTGTAAAATGTTGTGTTTTAATTCAAAACCTCTTTTTAATCTAATTTATTTATATGATTAGATAATATTTTTAATTGGTTTTAAAGTGCAATTAGAAAATACTTTTACCATTAAATCCAATAGTGGTCGTTGGAATTAATTTCACTTTGAAATCGGACTTAAACTAGTGTCAATCTTTTGATACTTATTGTTTCATAAAAACACGGTATTTGTCATGACAGCGGGAATTAATTATTAAATTAATTAATGTGAATTATATGTTTTGAATTTTGTAAAACGGACTTCATTTTTGAATTCATAATATCAAATATAGCTTAGGGTGAATTTTTGGGATTTTTCTAAAAAACTTCAATTTTTGATGAATAGTGAAACCACTAAGTGGTACTTATAAAAACTGATTTTTCCGTTTAAATGGAATTTTTCCATCTTTGTATTTTGAATTTCAAAAATCCGACATACATGGTTGTCATTAAGATGTAAAATGTGATTCAATGGGATAAAAATAATTTTTTGGTGAATAGTAACTTATTAAGTTTTTAATCGCGATTAGTGGTAATTAGTGTAGTTTAAGGTAAAAATGATATTATAAGAATGTGAAAACACCATGAAACTTGTACTACACCTATTGGGTGAGTCATGGCCGACCACGACAATCCATGGGCCAACTTGGGGACCCCATGGAGCCACTTTAGTTGGAAAATGACAATAATATATTTTTATTTAATATTAAAATTAAATTGACACAAACATGAGTTGTTTTACTAAAACAGTTTTTAAGTAGGGTTACACAAGTCCAAAGTTTGATTATAAATAGTCATTGGAAATATAAAAAGATTTCCTACATCATAGTATTTTTTTTATAATTTTTAGTCATTAAATAAATTAAATTATTTATGACATAATAATGATGCAGTGATGACATCATTATTTGACGATTTAAATAAAATGGAAAGATAATGTAAAATATATAAACTACACATGTCCAAAACTTATTGGATGGGTGCATTTCGAACCCTTATCACCTTATCCACGAATTATATCAATGTGGGACCTTTTAAAACCGAAACACATTTTCAAATAAAGTAATATTTCTTACTTTCCAAAAGTGCCCCTCCTCTCCTCTTATAAAAGGCCCCCACCTCTACCTCATTTCACACACTCCTCAAGCCTTTGGCTCAGCCAACCCCTGCACATTTACTCTCTCCACATCCCTATACTCATCATATAGGATTCCCTTTGGGCATAATCCTTTCAAAGAAAGCCTTTAGGCTCAAATCAAAAGGAGTTACACTTTTAAAAGTAATTCATTCTCTCATGTTCATTTGTTTTATTTTTCTTCTCCAACCCCCTAAACTCTTTTTATTTATTTCTTTTGTAACAACAACAGTATATTCAATATACTATGATGTTGTTATAATATTTATTCGATATACACTCTCACACAACTACATCAAATGGTTAAAGAACATACGGTTTCCGTGGATGGCGAAATTCTGCCTCCTGAAACGATGATTGTTCAATACTCATCTAACACCTTCAAAGGTGGCCATTATGATGTCACTATTTTTATATATGATATATAATATGTTTATTTTTTCCTTAAGCTTCTGTTTTTTTCATTTTGGGCATACCTTTATGGTTTCCATTATGGGTAAACGTGATATCTTCATTTAAGGAAGTGCGGACTACCGCCCCCTCAAAGTGATTTGATTCGTTAAATACCATATGTGGGACGTATAAAGGACGGAACTATGATATTATATATGATATTATACTGGAATTATAATATACCTTTATATCATTATTATTCCATTCTATAAAATACGAAATAGAAATGAAAGTAGCGTTCATGCGTACGTACGGCTTACCGTCTCCATGAACGGTGCATTTCATTTCTTACCTCTAAATGATTATGTAATGTTATAAATTCATGAATGTACTGTATATATATGACATATATTATATATAAATCATGAATAAAATACTGGATATAATAAAAATTTGGCCACACGAACAACATGTAATTGTAAGAAGTCCACTTTCGACTTAAGAACCAAATATCGACAAAACAATCATTATTAACTTAATGATTACATAGTGTTTATAACATGGTAATAAGTGATATAAAAGGAATAATTAACTTGAAAAAGGTTCTTAAGGAAGTATAAATTAACTCAAGTTTATTATTCAGGAGATTAAAGAACGATCGAGTCAAGTCGGACCCGAGGTAAGGGATCCTACTCCACTCTTTCTTTTTAAGTACACTCTTTTATGTCATTCCTTTTAAAGCTCATCTTTATTGTTATTGGGATGTTCTTTTATATTAATATTACTATATTTTTTTATGTTCATGTGATGAGAGACCCTATTCTCTCTCATCAATCCATTTTGGAAGTTTTGAGTGGCGCCGTCAGGCTGCCGAACTTTCGTAAGAGATCTAACCTCTCTCTTTCTTTTTAAGTACTCTCCTTTATGTCACTTCTTTTAAGATCCTCTTTGTAATGTTGGGGGATGTTCTTTTATATTCCTCTTTCTGTAAATTTTATTTTAATGTGATGAGATACCCTATTTGATCTCATCAATCCATATTCGGATGTTTTATGTGGCACCGTTAGGCTGCCGAGTTTTCGTAAGGGATTCTTCATCTCACTTTTATTCCCGTGAGATTTATGCTACATTTGCCACAAATTCCATTGAGTGGTGTATGTAATGCCCATTATTCTACTCTTTGTGTAATATAATTTCGTTTATGAGTATTTACATCAATGATCTATTGTCCTTCTTTCATGGGGTGTATGTTTTGAAAGATACCCAAGTCGGTAAGGGAACCTTTCACCCTCCTCTTTTTTAAAAGACTTCTTTTGTTGGGTCTTTTAATTTATATATTGTTATGTTGGGATATGTTCTCATATATCCTTATTGATGTAAATTTTATGTCCAAGTGATGAGATACACTTTTTATCTCTCATCAACTCATTTTGATGTGACGCCGTTAGGCTGTCAAGGGAACTTATTAACCCAATTTCGATTTCTTTGGGTTCAACATGTAGTCATTGAATATGTCATCCATTGAATATGTGTGAATGACCTTTTATTGTTTTACACTTAATATCCACTTATATTGGGTGTATTTATATTTACCACACATAATTTTGAGATTGATTTGTCCTTAATTTAAGGATACCTTCTTTATAAGGGATTTCATCACTTTTGACATTTCTATTGAGGGTTCATTGTTGTTATGCACCAATTCGCTCTTATATGGTGTATATACTGTCCTTTGGAGTATTATATCATGAATCCATTTATTCTCATGATATTACAAAGTTCTGACTAAATTTTATTCCTTAATTATTGTATTCATGTGTCTCTAATTTTGGTAAAACCCCTTTAACCAAAATATCGTTTTAAATGTTTTAATTATTTTTTCTTATTAATATCCATGTTTTCAAAATGGTTTTAAGGATTTATTTATATGGATATTAATGGTTTAAAATTTTGAGCTTCAAGGTGGTATGGGACACTTTGATTCAAAAATCTCTTTATTAAATGTTTTAAATGGTTTTGGAAATGGTTTCTTTTTGAATGGCTTCAATATTTCAATATACTGAAATGTTATATTGTGATTGAAATGTGGAAATGTTATGTTTCCTTTATGCATGTTTTATGTGATACATTTATGTTATGGTTCTTGGGCATTATTATGAAGATGGGTGGTTCCGTGATAAACTAAGGGCGGGTGAGCCCGATATAGCTCTCCAATGCATTGGGTAATGCGAAGGAGTGAAACGTTAAGGTTTCTCCGAAGAGATTTAGGGAATATACTGTGATGGGTATTCCAAACGTAACCAAGAGGGTTACTCCCCACGTAAGAATGTTATGAATGCCTCAAGTTACCTTTATGTCTTATGTTTTCTATGATTTATTCATGGTTTGACGAGGTATGTTAAAGTGCCTATGTTTTATGGGTAAAGTATGATTTCATTCTTATGTATATATGAACTCATGTTTCCTTTCCATATTTTTATAACCCTTACTGAGCTTTTTATGCTCATCCCAAGTTTTTGAAATGTTTTTCACAGGTCAAGGGAAAGGTACATGATGTGATGATAGTGTCAAGGATGTGTCAAGAAAGAATCCGTGTTATATTTTAAATATGTTTCCGTTTATGGGAAGAATTAATACTGTCTTTTATGTAACCACTTTGTTTAAATGTGGAATGTAATGCAAGTTTCATGATCTAATTCTCTAAAAATCTAAAACTGAAAAGATCCTCAATGTGTAATCTTGTAATAACTCAAGATTAAGTAAGGTTTAAGGCTGGGGCCTTATATTTTATGTTTCAATTTATCTTATCCCCCGATGGGGATTATGATGCAAAGTTACCAAAGTGGTAAGAGTTCATTGTGACAATCTCATTGTTTATCAGAATTGTTTATGATTATGCTTCCATTGATGAAATATTATTATAAATATCTTTATAATACTAAGTAATTTTATTATACTCTATTTATTCATGATATATTCATGTATTTATTCCATTTTTTCACTCATTGGTGATTTAGAAAACTGATAATGTGTTTTAAAGAAAAACTGACTTTATCTCTCTCTTCGGTCAGAAATCTATGTTCTTTCAAAACCATTTTTTATAAAACTATTTACAAAAATGTTCTAATACTCATATATTATTTTAAAAGATCTTTTTTACCCATATTTTAACTTTTAAACAAAAAAATTAAAAATGAATCTTCTTGTCATTTTATGATCGAAGAACTTTTCTAAACATGTTACGGTGAAAAAGGAGTGTTAGGCATGTAAACATTTATCCTAAATCAAGAAAATCATTCCTTTGAATATTATTTTATAATTTTTCAATTATATTTTTAAATATTAAGGTTTTAAAAATGTTTTATATCTTAAAAAGGTGATTTTCAGAGAAAGGTTATTTTCTTTAAGAACTGTTCCAAGTGTCTTTAAAAATTATTCTCCATCTAAGATGGAAACCTTTGATATAGTTTTTGATTTAATAGGAATGTGATATAATGATAACATTGATATTATTTCTCTAAATGTTTTTTGGTTTGATATCATGATGTTTATGTAACTCGTTACTTTTCTATGAGTAAATCATGTTTCAAAGTGATTTTTATGAAAATAATTTCTTTTACACAGGCTAATCACATTTCAAAGAGATTTACATGAAACCATTTTCTTTTACACTGGTTAATTAAGTTATGAAAAAATAATTTTTTTATTTATTTTTATGATAATATGCATTCTCTTTGTACTTTATTCATGTTGTAGTTCATTGACATTGATTATACGATGGGGTGGCCCAGATAGCGTCATTTAAGCCTGTTATATCTTATAATATGGGGTGGCCCATATAGCTTTGGGTAATCCCATTATAGATTATACTATGGGGTGGGCTAGATATAATTGAGAAATTCTATTACATCTTATATGATGGGGTGCACCAGATAGCCCCAGGTGAGCCCATTATAGGTTAGATTATTGGTGGGACCTATATCTCCCTCCAACTCATTAGGTAAAGATTTATATCTCCTAATATAATAATGGTAAAAAGTTGAAGGGCTCAATACACTAAGAGAAGAAGTTGTAACCTAGCCCACTATAAATTAATGGTTGTGACTGGGGATGGTGGTGTGTCCCTCCCAGTAGGTGTATCCCCCATGAAGTGTCATAATAAGTTTTGGCAATGAGCCTTGACTTATATGGAATGATTTTACATGCTTATATGGATGCCAAAAATTATATATCATATTCTTATGTTATACTTTCCCATATTATTATATCAATTACCTTATGATTCATGTCATATGAACTATCCATATTTATTCCATGACTCTTTATTATGATCTTTGAAATGTATGGTATGATCTTCTAATGTTACAATCATGTACTCATACCCTTATACTCATTTTATTCTTACATATCTCTATTGTTTACCTATACTAAGCATCTAACCTCACCACTTTATTATGTTTCCTTTCTCTATGTTATGAAGAAAGGTTTTAAGTATAATTACTAATAGGGAAAATCATTAATAGATATATTGATGATCTTTAACCAAGAGAGAATATTATGTTTTAAAGTTTAAAAATACACTAAATTATTATGGTCCTCGGGAATGTAGTTTTTTAATGTGTTAAATGTTCATCTAAAATGATGTAACATCCATGTATGTTAATCTTGGGTTATTATAGTTAGTATCAAAGGAAAGGCTTAGTGAACCATTAGAAACTATGATGAGAAAACATTAGTGAGATCCCTAGGAATATTTTTAAGGATATGTTTAGGTATTCCTCTAAAGAAATGTACAGGGATTAGTTAAACTACATGAAAATGTCCAAGAATTTTGGTAAAGGATAAAATGATTGATTTCCTAGAAATAAATATCTTTTTGGATACTAGAAGTGTATGTGGATCTGGAATAGATGTACATAGGGGTACCAACCCCAAAAACATAGTATTTAGTTATACTCGATCAGGAACTGGAGCATGATAGTAGGCCTTACTGCACACCAGGGTTTACACTACTAGACGATATGATTTGGGAATTCCCTAAATTTTTATAAACCATCCTGAAGTATTTAAATATAATAATAATATTAATAACCTAATTGAAACCTAAGGTGTCAAATATTAGAGAAGTTTGATTAATAATTTAGACTTCCAATAAGTTATTTTCATGATTATTTATTTTTCTATTATGATAAGTGTTTCTCACACTATGATTTATAGCTTTAGTAAATTGAGATTACTAAAAGTAACTTGGTTAAAATTTAATGTTTCATATGTGGAAAGTATTGAAATTATTCAAATTGACTTCTTATGTGGAAATCTCATGAAGAGAATCAATTAGGTGGTACAAGTATTGGTTATACTACTGAATATGAAGATACTGTAAATGATATTTGAAAGGTATGGGATGTTCTAAAAGTATTTTTTACATTAAATGTAAGAAGAATGATTAAATTGAGATTGAGTAACCTTATGACATGACTCATGTGTAATATTCAAGGATAGAGGTATTAAGGAATATGATGATGACTCTTATGTAATGGTTTAAGAATAAAGCTTGATGATTGAAGTGTATACGTATTTGAATTCAATAATTATGTTATAAAATCAGGTTGTATATGTTTTAAATTAAGGATTTGAAAAAATATATTTATTTAATGGTGCTGATGGCCTAGAAAAGTGATTTAATTAAAAGATGATAGTTTTATTAAGGAAAGATAACACTTAATGAGTTTCTGATATTGAGAAAATTGTGTTTATCTTGGATAATGAGATTATTCATATGGATAATGTAAATTAAATTGTATTTATGAACTCAAAATTGATAAAGTATTTGTTGAAAACAAATTATGCACTCATGGATGAAGCTTATAGAATTCTTGGATTTAAGAAATATATCCAATAATCTTTGGAATATGAAAGCATTCATGTTTCCAATAATTATTTATGGTAATTCAGGTTATTACCATGTTTCAAGAGAATAAATGATGAAGGTATTCACATGTTAGGTCTTTTACAACCAAGATAAACTTTATTAAATATAGGGGATGAACGTTAAGCTGATTTTGAGAAATTTAGTGACATTATTTTTAATGTTTTGGATTTTCATCTTTCAGAAGGATTACATGATTGACCATTTATGAAATGGTTTAAGGTAAACATAGAATGATGTTTTTGAGATTAATATATTCTTATATATATGTAGATTTATACATAACCTATTATAACCACCTTGTTTTGATGATATCTAGAGATATACGGAAGGACTTATCATTCAATATATGGATCTTATGATATGTTAGTGCTTGAGGGAGAAGAAATTCACCTTAATTTCATGGAGTAAGATATGACATATAAATTGATCAAGGAATAATGTAAGGGTGATATTGTGCATATGAAATGGAATGAAATCAATTAATTATATCTCCATATGAAATTTTTTCAATTTTAGGAAAAGGATATTTAAATAAAATATTTTCTTATTATCATCCTTTTGATGGTATCAAAAAAAATTTCCTACCTAATTAGATTATGGTATTATTATAACTAACCTTCTATAGATCACCCAATTTCTTGTGATTAGTGATCTTTATCACTCTATATAATTATTTACGCTTTTATTATATGTCCCTGTTTTCACTTGCCATCTATTTTCACCTATGAGGAAACCTAGTTATGAGTTTCTTTGGGTAACCGCTAAGTTTTCAACTTTTATTTATTGAAAATGAATCTTTAGTATTTATTTTTCTATGTGGGTTTCTGTGAAAGTAACCATAAAAAATTAAAACATTAATAACCCAAATTAATTTCAAGGGTGAATTTCATTATATTGGGGTTGTAATATAACACTTTGAGTTTTTTGTGAATAATTTTTTTTCAAATAAATTAAATTTCTTCGATGTATTGTAGTTCATGATACAAAAGGATAATATTTATTTATAAAAGCATGAACTATAATAAAAAATTATGTTATCATTAAATACAAGAAACAATATTCTTGTCTAGTGTTATATACCATGGCGAGTTCCTTTGATAGCATACATTACAGATAAGACAAAGTATTACCAAACTACAATATACTATTTTTATTATTGTTAATATATTATTATATTTATCACCTATCTATTAGGATAGAGAGTATGAAAATTAATAAAAAAACAATGAAAATTTGTTTTATGAATTTTTATAAAATTATTTCTTTGCATATTAATTAATTATAACTGAGAGTACGAACTAATTGAAAATAAAGAAATTCCTTTTATGAAAAATTATTTTCTATGCATAAACATGTTTTATCACAATAAATTAAAAAAACAAATTTGGATGAATTATCTTAATATATTTAATATACTATATATTCAATAAAATATTTAACATTAATCTTATGTACTTTCTAGGCAACAGATAAGAATAAATCCAATTTTACAAATAAAATGATGTATCTTTTTAAGAGGAAGTTTTACCACCTTTTAATGGAAGAATTGTTTTTGAAACTAATTTTTTACTCTTTTATATTTTATAATTTAAAAAATAATCTTAATTTTTGAAATAATAATATCAAAATTCATTTTGGTTAATTTTTTACAATTTTTTTGAGAAGTTTCATTTTTTGATGAATTGTGAAAAACATTGAATTTTAATTGAAAAATGCATTTTCATCTAATTTTTTTATATAGATAAATTATTTTTTAAATTTGTTTCAAAGAATATTTAGAAAAATAATAAATATATTAATAAAATTTAGGAT
This sequence comes from Viscum album, assembly GCA_963277665.1. Classification (NCBI taxonomy): domain Eukaryota; kingdom Viridiplantae; phylum Streptophyta; class Magnoliopsida; order Santalales; family Viscaceae; genus Viscum; species Viscum album. The sequence goes on along the minus strand of OY728143.1, from coordinate 2,074,190,458 downwards.
ATTGTATTCTATTTCACCTAGAAATTTTATATAAAAACATTTTGAACTTTTGAACTTTTTCACTTTAAAAACACATTGTTTCTTCCCATCTGCGGGATTAATTTAAAATTAAATTCGACCACTTATGTGATTTTAATTTGGAAAAGTTGATTCTGTATTTGAAATCATAATAATTTATACTCTATAGTAATTCTAACTTAGTGTTTTTGAAAAAATATTAGAAAGAGTAATTAAAATTAATTTATGTGATTAAGGTTAAAATGATATTACTTAGTGGTTAAACATTAACTTAAGGTGAAAAATAAACTAAAATCATGTAAAATAGAAATTTTATGTAAATATTTATATCATATAATACCTTTTATATAAAATTGAACATTATTGGAGGGGCATGATTTAAGAATGACCTCTCAATAGTGTTTACCTATACGTATTTATAAGAATGTGACTCCTCCTTTACTATGAAATGGAATTCAACCCCTCACTTATTCATACATACAAAGACAATTGTATCATTAAAACCATAAAAAACAGGCTCCCAAATTCCATAATATCATCCTATAAAACTCACTTTTTTCAAAAATTAAACCAAATTACTCCTTTGATTCAAAACCAACGGAATTACCTAAAGAAGAGGTAGTGTTCTTCAAAAGAAGCTTCTGTATCATTTATTTCTCCACAACTTAAATTATTATTTTGTCACCAATATATAATAAACTATGTATAACCAATACAATGAGTTTTTTATGTTAATTATAGAAGATACACCCTCACATTCTTCCATCAAATGGGATACACAATCATCATTCCTATGTATAGCGGACTATCACCTTACAAACCAATGTCGTTTGTTCTTCCATTACCACCTCTCAATATATATGATATTTAGTATTTATTTATTCTTATATAATTATTATATAACACATACCATCATGGTTTGTGGGAATACAATAACATCATTTGTTGACATGTGGACTACCGCCTCCTTAAAACGACATGATTCGTTAAAGATTTACATGTAATGTATTAAGGATGGACTTAATAAACATATGTGATATATATTACCTATGAATTATAATTTAAATATTATATATAAATATCATTTACTTTCCTTTCTTGAAAAACAAGACAAGAAAATGGAAACAATGTTCATGCGTATATAAGGTCTACCTTCTCCATGAAAAGTGTATTTCATATCATATTTTAATATTTTATTTATTATTATAAATAATTATATATTGAATAAATATGATACTTATATCATTTTTTACATTCTATAAATAAGTAAATTATGGTTCAAGTAAGTGGATCAAGAACAACATGCCAAAATATATATGAAAAACTAAGTAGTTATTACCCGAAACATAACGTTAACATGAAATTTTAATAAATGGGTAATATAAAGTCATAATGAAATAATATATGGAATATTATATAATAATATAGTTCTTTTTTATATTTAAAATAAATTTATATTTATTATAATATAGGTTTTAATGTTTAAAATGACATTCAAGACTTAAGTTAAAAAAATTTCATCTTGGTTTTTATATTTGTGAGATACATGACATATTCACCACATGAATATTTTATGTAGTTTATATACTTACCTATGATATTTAATATCATGAATTTACTTTATTTAGTTATATTAAAAGTCTTAATTGATGTTATTCTTTCACAGGGATCACGATTCAAAAGTTACCTTCAAGTAGTAAGGGATTTACGTCTCACTTTTTTACTTTTGTGATACACATTCTATATTCACCAACAGTTTATTCTATGCGGTGTATCTACATCCCATTAATATAATTTATTTTATTTATAAAAATATTTATTGGTATTTACATATCCATTTGAGTATCTCTATTTCATGGTGTTTACAGTCAAAACATTACCAAATCGGTAAATAGATTTTTGTCTCAATTTTCATTCTTTGAGACGTACATTGTGTTGTGCACCTATATTTTTTCAGGAGGTGTATATAAATACCATTTTACCTATAATATAATGATATTTTTTTCCTCATGATATTTTACGTTTCATTTTATGTAATTCATCCATGGGTATCGTGATAAAAAGATACCAATGTGGTAAGATTTTATTGCTACAATTTCATTATTTATCAGGATTATTTATGATTATGATTACATTAATGAAATATTATGATTCAACTCTCAAGAATACTCAATAAATTATTTATATTATGGTTATTCATTATATATTCATGTATTGTTACCATTTTCTACTCTTTTGTACTTCAAATAATTAAAGAAGTTTTTTAAGAAAACTTATCTTTATCTCCCTATTTGGTTAGAAATCTGTGTTCTTTCAAAACCATTTTTTAAAAAAACGTTTTCAAAAACGTTTTACTATTATCCTATAGTCTTTAAAACACCATTTTTATCCATGTTTTACCTTTTTATAAAATTTTGTTTTTGAAAAGGAATCTTCTTTTCGTTTTCTGATTAAGGAACTTTTCTAAAATTTTTACGGCATAAAAGGAATAGTTGGAATGTGTAGATTTATCCACCATCATGACCATAATTTTTTTAATATTATTTTATATGTTTTCAAGGTTATTTTCAAATAAAAATGTTTTCAAAATGTTTTATGTCACAAAAATAGTTATTTTCAAAGAAATGTAATTTTCTTTAAGAATTGTTCCTAGTGATATTTCAAAATCCATCTCCATCTAAGATGAAATCCTTTCATATAGTTTATTATTTTACAGGGATACGATCCAAGGATACCATTCATATTAAATCTATGAATGGTTTATGTTTGATTGAATGATGTTTATGGAAACCGTTTGTTTTCTATGAGTAAATCATGTTCCCAAGAGAGTGTTGTGAAACCTATTTCGTTTCCACAGGCTAATTATGTTTCATATAGATTGACATGAAACCCATTTATTTTACATGATTTAATCATGTTATGAAAGAATAACTATTTTTATGTGTTATGATGATGTTCTGTAAGCTCTTTGTACAGTATTTAGGTTGTGGTTCATGGACATTGATTATACGATGGGGTGGACCAAATAGCATTGGGTAAGCCTATTACAACTTATATGATGGGGTGGCCTAGATAGCATCGGGTAAGCCTATTAGAGCTTATACGATGGGGTGTACCAAATACCACTAGCTAATCCCGTTACAACTTATACAGTGGGGTGGCCTAGATAGCACCAGGTGAGACTGTTATACCTTACATGAAAGGTGGGGCCTATATCTACCTCAAATTTATTAGGTATTGATTTATACCACATAATATAATGATGGGAACAGGTCGACGAGCTTGAAAGAATAAAAGAAGAAGGTATAACCTAATCTACTATAAGGAAATGGTTATGATTGTGGATGGTCGTGTGTTCCTCCTAGTAGGCACTACTACAAATATGGCCTTTTTCAACGCTAGAAAAGTCAATTAACAGCGCTAAAAAAGTGCTGTTAATCAAGGAAAAGATGAAGGGCGGTCCCTTTTATCAGCGCTTAGAAAAGTGCTGATAAAGTCCCATTTTATCATCGCTTTTAAAAAGCACTGAGAAAACGTTGAAAAAATATTTATAAAAATAAAAGATTTTTTTGCAATTCTGGGGGGCTTCAACAGCACTTGAAGCCCCCGTTTAACAACGCCCACCACCCTAGGCCTGCTCCACCTAGCCCCACCCCCTTTAACAGTGCTAGGTAATTCTCCACACCTGCGCGCGTGACATGGCTACCCCAGGATTTGAACTCGAGACCTCTTGCCTGCGCGCCTAAGCCTTTACCACTCCACTATATTGGTTTGCTTTTCATTTATTAATATATCAATTTATTTGTATATATATATATTTATTTATATTTACTCATATATTAATATATATGTATATTTAGTTATATTAATATATATCTGTATATTAATATATATATATATATATTTACATATATATAGTCATATTAATATATACATATATATTTAGTCATATTAATATATACATATATTTAATTATATTAATATATATATATATATATATTCGTATATTAATATATATGTATATCTATTTATATATATATTTAGTTATATTTTTTATCCGTATATGTATTTGTATATTAATATATATTTATAAGATTAGTTTTAAATACATTTATAAAATATGTTTTCTTATGTGTGTTTTTATAAATAAATAAATAAATACAAACATACAAACATATATAAAACACACACAAACATATATTTTATATGTATATCTATAGGTATAATTATACATATTTATATATATTTACAAATATTATATATTAATAGGTATATACAAAAGTGTTAGAAATGGGGTCTCGAAAAACCTAAAAAATCGCAGAGTCACTGAAAAAGGAATAACTTCCACTCTGGGTGTCTGTTTCAGCTCTGTGAATAGTCAATCCGAATATCATTGAATGAACTATTATAAAACAGGTGTCAGAGGCCAAATAGACACACAGATATGAAGTTATGACTGTTTTAAGAAAAATTTGACAGGGGTCCGGACACAAAACTTGAGTTTTGGAGGCCTTATGGTTGGTTTATGGGATTTTAGGATCCCATAATTTATTGTAACTATGTTACAGTCATCATAATGCATAGATATATTCTCTTCCTTCATTTTGATATGTGGTAGAGCCTAAACGGACACCCGGAGTGAAAGTTATGGTCGTTTAAAGTTGTACTTTTTTTAGTGCAATAACAGATATATTTTTCATTCCTCTAATATTATAACAATTTCAACTAGACTTGGTCATCACTAGTTTCAAAAGATTCGATTTGACTAGTTTCAGTGCTCAAATGGACAACCGGAGCAGAGGTTATGCCCGTTTTAGTGAGTTGCTGCTTTCTTAGGTTTTTAGAAGATATGAGAGTTGCAAAATTTCAAACGACAATAACTTCTGCTCTGAGTGTCTGTTTTGGATCTACCACATATATAATTGAACCTTGTGAAATTTTACACAATTTGGTGATTACCAAAATCCCTTATCACATTCTATAAGGTTCAAAAAGGACCAAAAAAACTTTTAATAGTCACAAGTTTGTCTATGGGGGTTCATTTTTCCATAACTTCTGCTCCGGGTGTCTGTTTTACCTCAACCACATATCAAATCAAATCTTACGATGATACCTACACTATGGTAAACATTGTAACACCTTATCATATTCTTCAAGGTATGAAAAGGTCCTTAATCCCTACAAATGACCATAATTTCTGCTTCCGGGTGTCCATTTTGGGTCTATGACATATCAAATCGATATAAAACATATTTTTAAAATATTTATTATATTTATATCAATATAAATATACTTATATATCAATATATTATATTTTATGATTTTTTTGAAATATACACATTTATCAGCGCTAGGAAAATATGCACTGATAAAACCCCCTTTTATCAGCACTACAAAAAAAGCACTGATAAAGGGGGCCCCTTTATCAGCTCTAAAAAAAGCACTGATAAATGGTCACTTTTAATAGTGATATTTTAGCACTGTTAAAAGTTCCCTTTATCAGCACTTTTTTTAGTGCTAATAAAGGCCCCCCCTTTATCAACACTTTTTTTAGCGCTGATAAAGGGTGCCGCTGCGGAAACTCAGTTTTGTGGTAGTGAGGTGTAGCCCCCATAAAGTTCCCTGATATGTTTTGGAAAATATCGTTGACTTATAGGGAATGATTTTTCATGCTTATGTTTATACCAAAAATTCCATGTCTTATTCCTATGTTATGATTTCATGGATTATGCTCTCAATTACTTTATGATTCATGTCTTATGAACTGTTAATATGTATGCCATGAATCTTGATTAAGATCTTTGTTATGCAGGGTATGATCTTCTAATGTTATAATCATGTTATCATACCATTATGCTCATTTTATGCTTACATATCTCCACTGTTTTCCCTTATTGATCACCTGAGCTGATCCCTTTCTTACATTTCCTTTCCTTAGGTTATGAAGAAAGGTTTTAAGTAGGAGTACTAATGTGGCCTTAAATTTTACTAATTTTCCACATCATTTTACTAAGTTTCTAATAATTTATTTGATGAGTTTTTATATTTTTATTCATTAATTTCTCTTAAATTATTTCATAGTGTATGTTGGTTGGAGTGGATACTCAAGAGGGGGTTGAATTGAGTTCCAATTAAAAATTCTGTTAAAATATTGTCTATTTAAAATCCCCCGATTTAAAAAGTAAGTTAAAATGTAGTGAATTTATACAGATTTTAAATGTTCACTTAGATTCTCAAAGATTGATTAGGTCTCAGTTAATTTAACCAAAGGATCAAACTAACATTTGAAGCTAACCTACTAATTTACAATAAGTGTAAACACTTTCTAATTTAACTATCAAAGTATCTTTAAAATAGTTATGTATTTCAATTTAATAGCTGTGGAATAAATAAGATATATGTAGTATAATTTTAACTTAAACTAAAGATACACAACAGATATAACAAGAGGTTTAGTCTCAAGATGAGACTTAGTCCTCTCAAATTTATATAAATTTGATCCACACCCTGGATCGGGGTTAACAACAGTTTACAAAACTGTCCAGGACACACATGGACCACTACCACTGTTCTTCATGGGAAACAAAACAAAGACCCGGACACACAAGGACCTCTTCCACAGTTGATGTGGGTAAACAAGAGTTAAGAGATTTGGAGTGAGGATTTTGATATCCACCAGTTCAGTGCAGAAGACAATGTGTGTATAAGAAATACAGAGTACACCACACTGCTCAAAAGATAATAAATAAATCACTTAGAGAGAACAAATAAGAGTTTATAAAGCTCTAGTGATTATCAATGCAGCTCATGACTCGTTGGATTCAGCAGGAATGATTCTGAGTCCTTCTCTGGTTTTTCTGTTGAAAAATAGAGTGGCGTACTTTAGCTTGTCTTCTACAGGAGTGAGAATGATCTCTTGATTCGTCGTGTGTTCTTCAGTGGTGTTGTATTGCATTCATAATAGTTCTTTGAAAGTCTTGCAGTCTCTTTCTTGCTCAGGATTGTTCTACTCATTCAGCACAGTGCTCTCGGGTGTATGCAAGTTCTTCTCATTGTAAATTCACACTTGCACGCCACTACTTGCGCTTGTTTCACATGTACTGCATCTCAATCTTTCTTATATTCCTCTAGTTCTGGCAGTAGGAGGGATTCCCTTTTCATAGGTACGAGATACTGTTTCCTGACATGCCAAAAACTATCATTAAAAAACATTAATTGCATTAAAAACACCAAATATGACCGTTAGCATTTTTTAAATAATATTGACAAAAAGTTAAGAAACAGTTTCAGAGTGATTAAGTAAACGATGTCTTCTTCACGGTATATGGTTCACGGTATGAGATTCACGGTATGAGCTTCACGGTATGAGCTTCACGGTATGAGCTTCACGGTATGTAGCTCACGGTGTCTGGATCACTGTTTGTCCTTCACGGTGTCTGGGTCACGGTGTCTGAGTCACAGTGATTCCTTCACGGTGTGTGGGTCACGGTGTCTGAGTCACGATGAATCCTTCACGGTGTGTGGGTCATGGTGTCTGAGTCACGATGAGTCCTTCACAGTGTCTGGGTCACAGTGTCTGAGTCACGGTGAGTCCTTCACAGTGTGTCTATACTTAGACAAATATCTGTATTTGGACTTAGACAATAATATGCAGAATATAAATTAATTTTAATCAATAGAGAGTAAGAGAACTTGAATCATAAATATAAAGGCTTGATAATATTTGTGAGATTTGTGATCATGCATAAGACTTGTAAATAATAAAGAGAGTAATTAACATCCATAAGATTTGTGATCATTAAAACATGATGTGTAGTTATTATTAAGATTGAAGAGAATTAGCAAGATGTGCAATGAAGATTGAGATTAATTAACAGTAATAGGATTTTTGATCATTAAAACATTATTAACACATGAGGATTCCAACAGTGTAATTTATCAATTCGTCAATTTTTATAATTAATTTTGTATTTTTATCTTTTAATTAATATTGTATGTTGTTTTTATTTATTATTTTTTTACTTTATACTTTTAACATTTTATTTCTTCTTGGCTTAATAATTTTATGTCTCTTTATTTTTATTAATTTATCATTTCATCAATTTTTTTTTCATTTGACAAATAGAATATTTAATTTAATTTTTAGTCAGTTAATTTTTGAATTTTTTAAAATTATTTAACTTTGATTATCTATATAACCATTTAATTTTATTTTAATAATTGATTTATTCTATTATTTTAGCTCAATTTATAATTTCAATATCATATTAATTAACTGTTCATACTTTTAATTTTAGTTATCTTTTAATTCATGTTATGTTTTATTTTTTAGTTTTATGTTTTGAATTTATTGATTAGTTAATTGTTTTAATTTTTATAAATTCAATTTTTAGTTTTAGTTTTATTTATTAAATTAATAAAATTAGGTTTTTAATTTTAATTTCTTATTTCATAATTGTTTAAATTTTATTATTATTTATTATTTATTTTTTATTTTATAGTTAAAAATTTGAGTCATTATCAGTGCAACGATAACTCAACGAGTAATGACCATATTTTCTTCCATTATTCTTCTTACTCACAAAACTTCCTCAAGTCACCGAAAGATATTAGCACGCACCGCCACAACCTTTTCTTATCACTACACCATAGAAACACAAATCTGGAAGAACAAAAGATGCTCGGGTCTGGATCTGCCTGTGGAGGATGGCTGAGGACATGCCGCTCGAAGGGGTAGCCGATGCCGATAGATATTATTGTTACTACGGTAGATAGATGGTGAAGAAGATGTCGAACTGCGGCCACTTACCACCATGGAGGGATGAGACACCACCGTGGAGTTGAAGAGGGTGAGGAGGAGCCGCTCGTCCAAGGATTCTCTAGGAAGCGATGAAAATCCCCTATTTTGTTGCACCACTACACCAATAGGGAGTTAAGAAAACAAATAAACCTAATCTAATAATAATAAAACATAAATAATAATTAAATAAAATTAATTTAAATAATAATTTAATAAAATAAATAAATATTAATTAATAACATAAATAAGTAAATTTATATAATAAATAAATTAATAATAATAACAATAACAATAATATTTAAATAAAATAAATATTATAATAAATTATTTGATAAAATGATTACTTTTAAAAATATTTAAAAATTAATTGAAATAATTATCTTTTATAATGTTATAAAAGTAATTACAGTAATTATAATTAAATAAACAAATTAATAATAATAAATAAATAAAATTTTTACATAATCAAAATAATAATAATAATAATTAATAATAATACTTAATATAAACTAATTAACATAATAATTTAATATTTTAATAATATTTTTTATGAAAGTTAATTCTTTTTATTAATGTTTAGCTATTATTTAGTTAGTATTTACTTAAATTGTGAAAATATATGTCATACCCCGATTCAAATCCAAATTCAATAGCAACTACTCACAAGTTTTTCAATTAGAAAAGTTTCTCTTATTAGACAAGGAGTGGAGAAAGAGATGCAATGTGTTCGATGATTTCAAGTAGACCAAGATGAGTCAGTGCTTGCAGTGGGTGGCCAACAAGAAAAAAACAGAGGGTTTTAAAAATTTAGAGTAAGAAATTGGAATGTAGACATGAGATTGATCATTAACTCATTCATTACAGTGATTCACATCTTGATTCATTCGTCAGTTTCTAGAGATTTGGAGCTGGAGAGTAGGAGACCCAATAGTAGAGTAGTAGAACTTCGTCATTTTCTGTATGGATATTTCTTATCCTTTTTCCATTCAATTTCCTTAATCTATAATCATATAGTTTCAATTTTTTAAATGAATATGAATCTAGGCTAAATAAATTATTTTTGGGGAATTTAGTTTCTGCTGGGTATTTTATTTTTCTTATTCACTTGATTCTTTCAAACAAATAAACATATTCAAATGGAGAAGTTGGATCTATTTCTTAAAATTAAATTTGTTTTTTCTCCTCAAGCACTTAACTTCAAACTGCATGATATTTTGGGGATAAAGATCATGGATGCATATTTACAGATCAAAAATTCATTTATGCTGGATTAAATCTGTGAGATTTACTCCAACATGTTTTACTCAATTTCTTTTGTGGTTTGGTATTTCTAGTTGCGGATAACTTCTAGAATCACATAATAGTGGGATTAATCTCGTTGTAAGGGAGATTATTTGATCATTTTTAGAGGTTTTTGATTCAATAGAAATTAAGTGAAGATGTTATCTTTTTAACTAGTAGAGTTAGATTCCCTAAGGATATGTCTTGATTAGAATTTACTCAAATTAAATTCTTGTCTCATGTTAATTGAAATTTTTACTTCTCATTATAACATCAATTTTCAATTTTATTTCTAAAAAAGTAAATCTCTCATTACTCCCTTATATAAAAAAATAAAAAAGGTAAAAGTAAAAAAGAAAATTCCCCCACTGTTAACAATAGTGGGGTTTGTTTTAAAAATATGGTTACTCAAACATATTTTTAGCCTTCTCTTGGGTTTGACCCTACAAACCACTATAAAGTAGTTAGTAGGAGATCTAAGTTTTTAAAATTTGGAACTCATTAATGACGTGCGTGTCAATTTTTTTGCACCTTTTCAGGGGAAGGCTTCAAGCGAACACTTTTAAATTCTAACAAAATTAAAAAAAAATCCCATTTGATAAATTTCTAAAAAAATTGAAAAAATGGAAAACTAATTTAAAAAAACTATTCTTTCAATTTCTTCTTGTTTTGTACAGTTACATTTTCTTTTTATTTTAATTTACTTTCACTTTTATCTACTTCATTTTTCTACTATTATTTCTTCTAGTACCTTTGAATTCACTACTAGAAAATTTCCCTATACACACAGTTTGAAACCATGGGTATAACCCAGGAAACTGTGGGTATAGGCTATACCAATGGTTTCATGAAATGTGGGATCCCAATGTGTTGAGATAGCCCCTAATATATACCCACAGTTTAGGAATCCATGGGTATAAGTCTATCCCACTATGTCAGTCACCATTCCACTGCATCATTCACCTATACCCAAGGTTTTCAAACTGTGGGTATAGCTTTGACAAAAAAATGCAGCCACATGATTCAATCCCTGGACCGCTTGTTTATTCATCCCACACCTAAACACTAGCCCATTTTTATTATTTATATATATATATATATATATTTATAAATCATGGTTATAGGTATCAAACTATTGGAATATATTTTCTCGTGAAAAACAATTTGGGCCCCGCGAATTTTTTTTCACGCCATAAGGTAGGAATGTTGTACCCACAGTTTTGTAAAAATGTGGGTATAGGTCTTCAAAAAACAATCCACTACCCCTGGTTTTTGTTAAACCATGGGTATCTGTCTCGAAAAAACTACCCTATAACCACAGTTTTGTCAAAATCATGGGTATAAAGAAGCTTATACCCACGGTTTTGCCAAAACTGTGGGTATGACAACCCTGCTCTTTATTACACACTTAACACAATTTATTACATAAAACCTTCACTTGATAAAACATAGAAGATTGAGAGTTCTAGTGTATTTTGGTATTAGTAACATTACATAACAACTTAAATCATAAAACACAACATCTTATTGAAAACTCCCTTTACATGACCACTACAATCCCTCGTACTTAGCGTTGCATGGGATAACCTGAGGACATGCATAAGAAAATGGTGAGCTATAAAGCCCAGTAAGGGAGTAAAAAAAGCATAACATGAATATTACAATACATGTTAATCAATAGGAATATCAATGGAGTGCAACAGAAACATAAACATAAAGGTATGATAAAGCATGATAATCGCAACATAGAGATGTGGCAACAACATCTAACATGGAATTAACATGAGGCAAGATTCATTGCACATGGAGCATGAGTAAACTCTTATTTCACATGAAGCAATATTAAACCCTCATTTCACTTGAATTAGTATGTTTCAACACTCATTGAACGTGAAATATCATGATACTATACTTTACCCAATGCATTGGAGTGCTATCAGGGCACACCCTTCTTAAACATTTCATTTAATGCATAAGTGTGCCACATGGATCGTACAACCTAGATTCATTAAACATAATAATTTATTCCATGATAAAGGAATGTGTAATTAGTATATGTACGTCTATAATCAATAATTAAATGTGTATAAAGTTGAATACCCTTGATAGAGAAATAGGCATGATATTCACTACATAAAAACTTTATCTTGGAAAACGCGGTGCAATTTCGATAGCATAACGACATGACATAATAATTCATAAAAATGGTTGATAAGAGAGAAAGGGGTGTCTAATCATATGTACAGGAAATGGAAAGTAAGGGGGTAATATTGATACATGTTCCAACAATTTTAATGGAATTTAGATTCATGATACAAAAGAATTACTTGAATGTAACTGAGGAGAGAGAAATTCCTTACTGAATTTCGGCATGGTAATGAGTGTACATGGGAGGCATTAATGAGAGAGAAAAGGGATATATAATTATTCAAAAATGAAGAGGGAAGTACAGGGTAGGTGATAAATCATACCCCAACAATTATAATTTAAAATAAAAGGGCATAACAATATTCGGAAACTTGGACATAAATAAGGAAAGTGTGAATCCCTTACTTGGAAGTGTGATCCCAAAGGATTTGTAGGGGATTGAGAGAGGCTTATTGGGAGCTTGGGGAACCTTGGTTGGATTCAAGGGAGAGGATATTAGAGGTTAGGCAAACTCCATGGGCTTTGAGTGAAGATTATGTGGGAGATTGGGTGGGTTTATATAGGAAAGGAGAAGGAATTCTTTTTTATTTAGGTTTGGGACACCTCACATTAAACTAATCAAAACCACAAACCAGACCATGGTTTTTCCCCATGGTTTTTGCCAAAGGGGAGTGGAAAAAAATATTTTATAAGGAAAATTTCCGAACTTATTAAACTAATAGGGTTTCTTATATGGAGGTGTGTCACACTCTCAATGATTACAATTTAAAAAGATAAAATCTTTAATAAGTCATGGAGGGTCCACTAAGGCACCATAAAATTAATAAAACAAATATAAAATCAAATTATTTTAAGTATAAAACATATATTGGCCGAAAATATCATTTATAGTATTTTATTACATCACTATTTTGTCATTATGATGTCATAAAGTACATTATATATTTAAATGGTATTTAATTTTTACCCAAAAATTCGACTGTCTCAGAAAATTATGAAAAATTCAACATTGGATAATTTTCTAATCCTGATTCAAAAAATAATATTCATTTTATCTAAATAATTTTATGAATATGTGAATTTTCAATTTTAAAAAGAAAACCGATATTTATAAAAAATCATGGGTTTTGACAAAAAGCAGCTTTCAAACCATAATAAAAATTACAATTGCATTCATAAAATTATAAGATCATTTATATTTAATAAAATATAATTTAATAATAATAATAATATTTTATTAAAATATTATTTAATTTAAAAAACCCTTAATTCATCAAAATTGATTTCTTAGTTGAATATTAACTAAAAATGCATTTTGTACTTTAAGAACTATTTACAAAGAAAAAATAATAAAATGAATGTATATTAATTATTATATAAAAAATAATTCACATAATCATAGTGATAGGGTCTTGTTACATAACCCCTTATAACACCCACATAAGACCGAAGGGTAAGGTGTGCGATGATGAAAAACTCTTGGGGTGGCTTGAATAACTTTTCTCGGGTGGTAATCTCTATAAACTTCCACTTCTCCCATAGGCGATTACACATTAGCTTAACATATTAAAGCATAACTTGGTATTGTTCAAGAGAAAATCCCAATGATTCCACAACCTTTTTGAGCTCTTATAAATGGTCTTTATATGGTGCAAGTCTACTGGATGAGGCCATCGCTTCATTTGTCTAAGTAAATTGGATTTGTTAAAGCCCTATATTTATACTAATCATGTGATCACTATTCAACGAATATATTAGAAACGATAACAATTATTAACGGTATTTTAAAATCCTAAATCATAAAACCAAATAAGTTTATACGTTGTATAACCATTTTACATAATTATACATTTAATCATATTAAGAGGAATTTTCATTAATGAAAATTTGGGTTGTTAAAATATTACCCCTTGAGAAATTTTTCCCTAGAAATTTCCTTTTCCCACACTGAAAAAGATGTGGGTAACTCTACTTAATCACTTCTTCTGATTCCCATGTCGCTTCTTCAAACTTGTGTTTTCTCCATAACGCCTTGATGAGGGGCATTGTCTAATTTCATAGAACTTTTTCTCTACGATCTATGATCTTCACTGGTTGATCTTTATTAGAATGATCATCCTCTAGTTGCACTACCTCTGAAGAGAGTACATGTGAAGGGTCTGGTATGTACTTCCTTAATAGGGATACGTGAACGATATCATGTACTTTGTCTATGGTAGGTGGAAGTTCTAGTTGATAGGACACAGCCCCGACACGATCAATAAGCTTGAAGGGGTCGATGTAACTAGGAGTTAACCTCCCCTTATTTCCAATCCTCATGACCTTATTCCATGGAGATACGAGTAGAAACACCATTCATCCCACTTTGTACTCAAGGTCTCATCAACGGTTATCTATATAACTATTCTGTTGAATTTAGGATGCCTTGATATTCTGCTGAATATTTTTCACTTTCTCCACCATTTCTTCAACCATTTCAGGTCCTAGTAGCTTATGCTCACCAAATTTATCCCAACACGCTGGTATTCTTCACCTTTTCCCATAAAGGGATTCATATGGTGCCATTCATATGATCGTGTGGAACTGTTATTGTAGGGTAATTAAACTAGTGAAAGATGTTGGTCCCATCCTCCTTTGAAGTCTATAAAACATGATCATAACATATCATCTAGTGTCTGAATAGTTTAGTCAAATTGGATATTAGTTTTCAGATGATTGGCCGTACTGAAGTTTAGTTCAGTTCTTAGAGAATGTTGGAGACTTTTCCAGAACTTCGAGGTGAATCTCGGATCACAATCGGATACAATAGATAGTGGTAATATATGCAGCCTTACCACTTATTTGATGTAAATCTGTGCAAGTTGATCCAATGTGAATTCCTCTCGAATCTTGATAAAGTGATCTATCTTCGTAAGACGATCCACAACGACCCATATTGCGTTGTTTCCTCCAGATGTCTTTGGATTTCTAATGACAAAGTCCATGGTAATATTGTCCTAATTCCATGTTGGTATAGGTAGTGTTTGCATCATCCACTTATAATTTTTTCTCTTACCCTTCACTTGCTAATATACCAGTCACTTTGATGTATATTCATCGATCTCCCTCTTCATATTATGCCACCAAAAGTTTTCTCAGAGATCTCGATACATCTTTTTGCTCCCTGGGTGAATAGAGAAGGTTGAACTATGTGCATCATTCAGAAGATCCTTCTTTATCTCTGGATCGTACGGTACACAAAATCATGACCCAAATCTCACAATTCCATCCTCGTCAACCATGGACACTGAGGATTTCCCATTCCTGATAACTTCCACACTTTTCAGAATTTCCACATCCTTTCTTTGAGCATCCTTTATTTTCTCCAAGAGGGGTGGTTGAGAAATCATTTGAGACAAGATTGATGATATTACTCCCTTAATGATTCCCATGTCCATCCTCTGTAAATCTAAGAATATTGGATCATTCTCAATTCTCATCAATGACAGAATTGTTGGATCATTTATACGTAGAGAATCCACCACCTTTCTCGCTTTCCTAAGGTGGTAATGGATTGATTAGTCTTAATACTTGATGAGTTCTATCTATATTCATTGATTCATATTAAACTCTTTCTATGTGAATATATATTTGGGGATCTTGTGATTAATATATATCTCACACTTCTCCCCATAGAGATAATGCCGCTATATTTTCAATGCAAAGATCACAACCGGAAACTGCATATCATGTTTTAGATAGCTTTGCTCATGGATTTTTATCTATCTTGAGGCATAGGCTATCACTTTGTCATTTTTCATCAAGACACAACCCATGCCCTTCTTTGAAGCATCATTGAATACCAAAAAAGGTTATCCACTTGTGGGTAATGTGAGCACGGGTGCAGTGATAATCCTCTTTTTCAACTCCTTGAAGTTTTCTTTACATTCATCACTCCAAGAAAACTTTACTCCCTTCTGAGTTAGCTTGGTAATAGGGTTGGAAAATCTCGAGAAATTTCTCACAAATCATCGATAATATATATCCAACTCCAAGAAGCTATGGATATCCGCTACCGATGTTGGCCTCAACCATCCCTCTATTGCAGCTGTCTTGGAGGGATCCATAGATATCCCATTGATTTTGATGATATGGCCCAAGAATATGACCTCATTAAACCATAACTCCCACTTGTTGTACTTTTCATAGAGATTCTCCTTCCACAAGGTCTCTAGTATAGTTCTTAGATTCTCCTCATGATCCTCATTGGTTTTGGAGTATATTATAATATCATCAATAAAGATTACCATAAATTTGTCGAGGTAATCTCTAAAGACTCTATTCATCAAGTCCATGAAGATTTTTGAAGCAATAGTGAGTCCTAACAACATTAAAATGAATTAATAGTGTGCCTATCTTGTAAGAAAAGTTGTCTTGGGGATATCTTCCTTCTTCACCCTTACTTGATAATATCTAGACCGAAAATATACCTTGGAGAAGTATTGTGCTCCACATAGCTGATCGAACTTGTAATCAATTCATGGAAGATGATAATTTTTTGTTATCGTGATTTTGTTGATCTCACGATAATCAATGCAAAGGCACATTGACCCATCCTTATTCTTGATGAAGAGGAATGGTGTACCCTATGGCGAAGCACTTGGGCGTATAAACCCTTTATCTAGATTCTCCTCTAGTTGTTTATTTAGCTCCTCAATCTCCAAAATAGCCATTCTATATGGATTATTGGATATTGTAAATGCCCCAGGTATAAATTCAATTGATAATTTAACATCTATTCTAGAAAGGAGACCAAGAAATTCCTCAGGAAACACTTCAGTGAATTCCCTCACAATAGGCATGTCTTCAAGGATTGTTGCTTCTTGGGAATCAATCATCTAATCCAGACACGTGTGCTCATAGTGTAGTAATATCCATAATTTAGATGATGGAACTAAAGAAAATTGAAATGTGTGGTCGATTGTCACCTATCGACTGGTCAAAGTTCTGATGCTCTGCTAATGTGTATAGCGGCACTCGGGTCAAATCCTCGACGATGATACTTTTTAATAGTATTTTATTTTTAGTTGATTGTTTTCTGATTGGGGGGGGGGGTTTGTTTGCAGATCTTATGAAATTCTTGATTGATTAAGATTGATTTAAAAAATTTATAAATATTGGGGTGAGTTTACTTTTAGGGAGTTAATCTTGTGATATCCTTGAGCTTTTCTTTATATTGCATTTTAATTGACACCCACTTCACAAGATGATTTTGATCGAAATTCCCAAGTGTTAAAGCTTTAGTCCAAGCCGTAACATAACTTGGGGCTCTAATCATTACATTTACTTGTTTTTGTTAGTTTATTTTTTATTCCAATAATCCATGGAAACCACACGTTAAACAAAAAAAAAGTCATTAATCCAAGACATGTTAAGTCCAATATACACAATGTTAAATTAAAGAATATTCATCGAGCAAATAATCTCAATCACTTAACATCCCTAAATTTTGACTATCCCCAATAATAGATTTACTCATCCATTGATATTAATAGTAATCTGGTTTATTATATTTATGATGATGAATTAATAAGAGAAAAAAAAGAAAGGGATAGAAAAGGAGTTGTGCGTTGAACACACAAACACAAACGATAATGAGAATTAAAAATAGAGTTTCGATTGAATGAAAAAACTAAAGAAGGGAATGGGTTTCAACTGTATTTAATCTATTTTAATAACATTAATATTAAACTATATAAGTCGGATTAGAATAAGATATATTTAAGAAGAAACTATCATTAAAAAAGAATTACAAAGAAAAGCCTTACAATATTACAACAAAGAAGAACACAAAAGTAAATGAAACAAAATAGAGGAAAGGTCTATCAAGTGAATACTTGAGTATGGAAGCTCCTATAAAGGCCTTTATAAGGATTTGTTCATTCCAATATGTGATCATCTCTTCAGAAATGCCAACTATTTTCAAAGAGAGGAGGGAGATGTATTTATAGCCCAATGTTGTGGGCTATTTGTATTCCAAACATCCCCTCCACTTGCATCACCAATTTGATAAATTAGATAGATGAATCTTGAGATATGATCTTCTTATAAGTTTTATATAAATATATCCTTTTTCGACTCTGAAAATTTGGAAGACATTTCACTTAAGTATCCAATGTTATGGCCGGTTGATTAAACAAAGTTAATCTGTCCATTTAAATACAAACTTTTTTAAGTCCAAAATGTGAATAGATTTTTGAATAGGAATATGCATTCAAATATGAATGATTTCTCAAAAAATGTTGTCCACGTATATATCATATTTCACACTACAAAATCTCAGATTGATTTGATGATTACATCATGAGCTATGTCATGAATGGTGTTTGGATTTTAATTCCAGGATAGAATGATGGGATAGACTTCAAAACATCATTTGGCCCCCTTGTTTTTAGATTTGGGAACTGAAATTTTTATCCATGACTCCCTGCATTTTTATCCAAATTTTTGTAAAGAATTAATGAATTTTAAATTCTATATTGAGCCCAGTATTTTAATCTTTATGGATGGTCTAGTTTCTTCATAGATTCTATGGGCCTTCTTGTGTGGTCCATATGAGCCTTCAAATGGCATAATTGTCTCATGATCCCTTCTAATGAAATGTTTCATATTGAATTAGGAATCTTAAAAAAGAAGAACCACAAAATCGGTATCATTAGAGTGATATTAATAAATAAAATAGTAAACAAATTCTATTAGACTACTTCTAAAAATTCTCCAAAATTATACTTATTAATAAGTAATGAAAATATTAATAACATCAACTCCCCCACACTTAGTCTTATACATGTCCTCATGTGCAAAAAATATAAAAACATGACAAAATCATTTTCACTCACAAAAAAATATTAAAATTATGTTTTCTCCAATCAGGGGAGGTTTAGACTATTTCACTCATCCATATTGAATTACACCTCAAATTGTTATAGAAACAATGTTCCAAAAATAATTCATTTTTTCATGCTCAAATTTAGAAACGGAAAATGGGGACACCCAAAACTCAAACCTCTCAAGATGATAAAATTTATTTGTGGAGGTTCACTCTTTCACCAA
Source organism: Viscum album (assembly GCA_963277665.1). NCBI lineage: Eukaryota > Viridiplantae > Streptophyta > Magnoliopsida > Santalales > Viscaceae > Viscum > Viscum album. Next base: position 2,074,171,119 of record OY728143.1, on the reverse strand, counting down.
CTGAAAGTGAAAATCATAGAGTTTGAAAGAGCTCTCAGCTTATAATATCTATCCAAAGTGCACAAGAATCAAGAGGTCTTTTGGAGGGGTTTTCTGTGGATATGAGATGATAGGAATATAATGTTCAAGAGAGATAATAATAGGGGTAAAACACCAACATGGAAATTGTAATCCACATTTTTTTTGAAATGAGACATGAACAAGAATGGAAACACATATTTATGAGGGAATGAAAATGTGAAATAAGACACAAAATTGGAAAGAAATATAAAGGGAATGAGAAATGGAATATTTAAAAAACACAAAACTTTTCCCAATGATATAAGAATATAATGAAAGTGTTCTTTTTTTCCTTTTTTTCTTTTTTTCAAAAGTTGAACTTGAAACAGATCTTAAAATAATATGCCAACCCCTGATTGATCTCCTCACAAAACTAACTGTAATAGTTATAATAAGATTAAAGGTTGATAAATAGATACTTTTTACCTACCCAAGACACAACCCAATTTTTTTTTCTTGAACACTTGTTAATGAAATTTGAACAATATGTCATAACAATATATACATTCCCAAACCCCACTGATGTAAAACCTTTCCCCCACAATAAAATGGATTCTTGCCCTCAAGCATATGATAATATGGTGAAATCAACAAAGGGTACCCAAAAAGAAATCCACCCCCCCACACTTAAATTTCAAAATAAATATGAAATGAAAATCCATGTTGATATTGGGTGGGAAATGTTATTGGGATTGTAATGTGGCTATCAAAGAAAAGGTTTTCATAGGCATGAATGGGATTTCAAAAAAAGGATTAATGTAAGGGAAATGGGAGGCTATTTGGCCATTGTGATTTTTAAGTGGTTCAGAAAATGCCTCTATCATATTAATGCATACTAAAGTAAGAAATTCAGCTCGAAGGTCCACAAAATCAAGATTCACAAATGGGGGTGAAAAAAAAACACACTTTGAAAAGATGGTCATAGGTAGCCCTGACATGAAATCTATTGTTGGTTCTCACAGTTGGGGAAACTCATTTTCCAAATAAAAAGTTGAGCATTAAAAATTTGTTTGTTTTGACACACAATTATTTATCCAAAGTCATGATGAAAATACAAAACTTTTTAGATAAAAACATGTCTATTGACTCCCCAAAAAGGTTGGAAAAAAATTCAAAACTTGATAGTGAGTACGCATGACTATTTATTTGTCATTTTTTTTGTTTTTAGAGGTTTTTTGGTTTTTTTTAGTTTTTTATAAAGACACACCCACAAAAAAGAGAAATAGTAAATAAAAAAAGTGTGATGAAGAAAGTGGTAAAAAAAGAAAATGAGAGAGGAAGAAAGAGAGAGATAGAGAGAGAGGGAGAGATGTTAAAGGGAAAGAGGTGCCCCCTCATTTGGATTTAGTGGCTTTCCATATCCATCCAGTGGTCAGTCAACTACAGAAGTTGGGGATCCGATGGAAGTCGTTGTGGTTTCGGGTTTGTGGTATGTTACCTGAAAAAGAAAAATAATTATTCATCTAATGAAAAAATAAAAAAATAAATTAAAATTTCATAAAAGTAAAAGAAAACATGGATTTACTCCCAATAAGTGCTGAATTTATTTGTCTACAGTTGGACAGTTGCAGTGTAGTAGCCATAGTCTTACTGTGGCCATCGTATTTTCTCAACTCCATAGTGCTTCCAGAAAAACATCTCCTTTAGGATTCCTGATTGTTCATTGGATAATTTATCCCCTTACTTGATTGTGTATTTACAATTAAATAAATATGGAAATAGAATATGACTATCCTTCATTTGGTCTCCAATGTGAGGAATTATTTTATCCAAAAAGTGATGGTTTTCTTTGCTTGGAAATTCATGAATATGTCTCAATTCTGATGGTTCATTTATGTAAGGATCGGATAAAAGAAAACCATAGAATGATATCCTAATTGTTTTTGACTCATTTATTTCATCACTTACGTATGTAGAGTAATGAAGATCCTTGGAGTCATAAGACTAAATAAAAATTTCAATATCTTTTATTTTAATGTTTTTCACCAAAGAATGGTCAATTTTTACCTCACTAGTGATCACTTTATTAATTTGGGAACAAATCAAACAACCTTCAATCTCATTGGGAAAATATAAAAACATTTTTTTAGGGTTAAACTCACATATAATAGAATTTTCAGAATCACAGATAAGAAATAATGAATGTTGGATAAACTGATATGAATCAACAAATGAGAATTCTTGTTCATTTTCCTCATTATCATCCAAGCTGGAAAAGTGGAGGTCAGAGACAAGATGAGATTCTAAATATTTTTCAAGATCCTTTATATCAATGGAGTTTGAATTTGTAATGTCAACATCAACTTCTCCATTTATGACTTGGTTAATGAGGATGCAATATTCACAAACTCCTCTATCAGTACAACAAGAAGGACATGATGGATTGGGATTCAACACACTCTCAGAGAGAGTTTCAGGAGAATGGATAGAGAATGAAAATTCATTCTCTGATGGGTATAGCATGGATTGAAAAATATTGAACTTGACCAGTCGGTCACCAAATTCCATGGATAAGATGCCAACATGGACATCAATTTTTGTTTTAGATGTCATGAGTAAAGGTATTCCTAAAATCAAAGGAGATTGGAAAGAAGTTGTCTCAACTTCCATGTCAAGGACAGAAAAGTCATATGGAAAGATAAAATCATTGACTCAGACAAGTAAATCCTCGATTATACCCTCAGGAATAGTAGTGCTTTGATTGGCCAATTTAATGACAACACTCGTTGGATGTAAGGGACCTAGACCAAGGTTGGAGAAGATAGATTAGGGCATGACATTAATTGAAGCTCCTACGTCTATGAGTGCATCATCGAAGTTGGAAATTCCAATTTGGCATGGAACAATATAGTTCCATGGATATTTTCACTTTATGGGAATAGACTGTTGGTTGGAAACATTTTCAAAGGTCCTAAGTTGCCTCTTGTGGGTGAACAATTCCTTAAGAAGCTTGGCATACTTGGGGAATTGTTTTATGGAATCTAAGAGTGGTATGTTGACTTCAAAACATCTAAGCATGTCGAGAATTTCAGGATTGGGTTCAAAGGACATCTTTGACTTAGAAATGACTTTAGGAAAAGGAATTGGGTTCCTAAGTGGAATGGAAGGAGGTTATGGAATGGCTTCAGGTTCCTTTTTATATTCCTTTTTCTTTTCATTTTCTAGGTCAACATTCTAAAGAGGATTGGAGGACTCAACATGAGTCATATAAATTTGTTTTCCCGGTCTAATTAAAATTTCACTTACATTACCCTTGGGGTTGGGTAATGGTTGAGCTGGGAGTTGGGATGAATTCTATTGTTGTTGCTGGCTCAGGTGGGATGCAGGTTGTCCAATTTAGGTTTCAATATTCTTGAGACTAGAACAGGTGAAGGAGGCAAGATCTTCAATAGCGCTTTCCCATGGTTTCTTGGAAGTAGAGGATTGTACTAGATTGGGATTTCCCTGATTTTGGTTCTTGGTAAAGCAATTGTATTGTTTTGGGAATTGGGAAGGCTCACTAGGATAGTGGAATCTAGGAGGAGGATTGATCCTTTGAGGTTGAGGAACAAAAGGATAAGGTTGTTGGAAGTTACCAACACCTTGACCATATTGAATTTGGTTTGGGTTTTGATGAGGGTATTGCGGGGGATGAGAAATGGGATTTCAATATCTAAGTTAGGGTTATATTTAGAAGAGAAAGGCTCAGAATGGGGTTAGTTTAAGTTTCAAACAAACTGACCCGATTGTTGAGGGTTGGTGTTCCTCTGAACATATGCTGCATTGATCTCCATTGGTCCAGATGAATAAGATTGATCCTCTTGAATTTGTGGACATGTGTTAGTTGTATGATATGGGGAGTTGTAGATTCTATAGTTTTGGAAAGGTCCATGAAACATTGATTGCAGAGAAGACAAGGTTGAAGATTTGGATTCCACAACTAGTTTCCACACAAGACCTATAAGTTCACTCATCCATTATGTCATCTTGTTCGACTCTATTGGTTTATTATCTTGGGATTTTTTTGACTTGAGCATGTACTTGAGTATTTAATTGTTGTGTATTGTTAGCCATGTAACTTATATGATCTCTTGCAGCTAAAAGAGTTTTATTAACAAGAGCACCACCACTTGCGGCATCAATGATAGTTCTCTCCATAGCCAATAACCCCTCATAGAAGAATTAGATCAATAGTTGGTCAGGTATTTGGTGGTGTGGGTAGGTTTAGACAAGTTTTTTTGAAACTCTCCCAGTACACATTGATTGATTCACTTGGTAATTAATGAGTACCAATTATTTCCTTTCAGATAGAAGAAGTACGAGAAACATGAAATAATTTATATATGAAGAGCCACTTCATGTAATTCTATGTGGTTATGGAACCAAGAGGAAGGTAGTATAACAATGACTTAGTGGAGTCAGCTAGGGATAAAGGGAATGCTCAGAGTTTGATTTGTTACTCATAAACCATTTGAGGCCTCATGTTAGAACACACCACCTGGAACACTTTAAGATGGAGATGTGGATTCTCACTGGATAGCCCGTGGAAATGAGGGAGAATATGAATAAAACTCGATTTGATTTCAAAGTCAGACTCTATGTTTGGATATTGAATACCAAGAGGTTGGTAATTCATATAAGGGGAAGTAATTTTTTTAAGTGTTTGTTCACTAGGATTGGCCATATCTAATTCTATTGGTTGGACAAGGACAAGTTCTTGAATGCGTTGATTATCTCTTATGTTCCTCCTAAGTTGGTGAAGTGTTCAATAAATTTCAGGGTCAAACAAATATGAGGGATTGTTTGGGAGTATACGGGTCATTCAAACAGATGTTGGAATAATGAGGAAGATGAGTTTTTTTTTTCATTTTATGATTTTTATGAGAAGGCGGGTTTTTCTTTGTGTTTTTTTTTAATTTTTTTAATTTTGTTTTTTTGAAATCACTAGAAACTAAATACTATTTAATTTCACCATCCCCAACAACAATTCCAGTTTAAACATGCACCCGATTGTCACCTATCGACCGGTCAATGTTCCTATGTTCTTCTAATGTGTATAGAAGCACTCAGTCCGAATCCTCATCAATGATACTTTTTAATAGTCATTTGTTTTTAGTTGATTGTATTTTGATTAGGGGGTTTGTCTAAAGTGCTTATGAAATGATTAATTGATTAAGTTTGATTTAAAAAAATTATAAATATTGGGGTGAGTTCATTTTTTGGGAATTAAGCTTGTGATATCTTTGAGCTTTGCTTTATATTCCATTTAAATTAACACCCACTTTACAAGATGATTTTGATTAGAATTCCCAAATGTTAAAGCTTTAGTCTAAGCCATAACATAACTTGGGGTTATAATCATTATCATTAATTTTTTATTTTAGAGTATTTTTAGTGAAATAATCCATGGAAACCACATGTTAAACAAAAAGATTCATTAATTCATGACATGTTAAGTCCAACATACACAATGTTAAATTAAAGAATATTCATCAAGAAAATACTCTCAATAACTTAACATCCCTAAATTTTGACTCTCCCCAATAATAGATTTACTAATCCATTGATATTAATATTAATCTAGTTTATTATATTTATGATGATGAATTAATAAGATAAGAAAAAGAAAGGGATAAGAAAGGAGTTCTGCGTTGAACAGACACACACAAACAATGATGGGAATTAAAAATAAAAGTTCGATTGAATGAGGAAGAAAAAGGGGGGAAAGGGTTTCAATTGTATTTAAACTATTTTAAGAACATTAATATTAAAATACATAATGTGGATGAGAATAATAGATATTTTAGAAGAAACATTCATTAAAATAGGATTACAAAGAAAAGACTTACAAGATTACAACAAAGAAGAACACAAAAGTAAATGAAAAAAAGTGAGGAGAAAGGTCTCTCAAGTAAAAACATGAGTATAGAAGGTCCTACCAATCCATTTAAAAGGACTTATTAGTGCCATTATGTGATCCTCTCTTCTAAAATGCCAACTCTTTGCAAGGAGAGGAGGGAGATGTATTTATATCCCAATGTTGTGGGCTGTTTGCATTTCTAAACTTCCCCTTCACTTGAATCTCAAATTTAATAAATTATATAGATGAATATAGAGATATTATCTTCTTAAAAGTTGTAGATAAATATATCCTCTATCTACTCTAAATATTTGGCGGCCATTGGACTTGAAGAGCCAATGTTATGGCCGGTTTATTAAACAAAGTTAATCAATCCATTTCAATCCAAACTTTTTGAAGTCCAAAATGTGAATGGATTTTAAAATAAGAAGATGCCTTCAAATCAGAATTATTTCTTCAACAAAGTCGGAATCCTATATCTCCTATTTCACACTGAAAAACCTCATATTTATTTGATGAATACATCATGTTTTATTCCATGAATAGAATTTGGATTTTAATTCCCAGACAGAATGATGGGCTGGACTTCAAAACATCATTTGGGTCTCTTTTTTTTAGATTTGGTCCCTGATACTTTTATCCATGACTCCCTGAATTTGTATATGAATGTTTGAGGTGATTTAATGAGTTTTGACTTCTGTATTGAGCCCAGTAATTAAATCTTCATGGATGGTCCAGTTTCTTCATAGATTCTATGGGCCTTCTTGTGTGGTCCATATGAGCCTTCAAATGGTAGAATTGGCCCATTATCCCTTATAATGAAATGTTGGATATTGAATATGGAAAAGAAAAAATACAATAACCACAAAATTTGGATATAATTAAATCCAATCCATATCGGGAATTGCATAAAATTCCACCAGAGGGAGTATGACAAGGTTCTCCAAGAAGTTAAATCCAAAAATTATGATAGGGGGAGTTATATTCCTGGGATGCAATGATTTACCATTTTTCCATACTCACTGTCATATTTACATTCATGCTTTGTGGTGGTGTTGGGATTATTCTACTAAAATTTTGGGATATAAAAGAATGCATAGAACTTGAATCAAAAAGTATGTTCACTATTATTGAATGAATAACTAGCATACCTGTTACCACTTAGTTATCGGGGTTTACTTTGGCAGTAGGGATGAAAAAAGTTCTCTCTTTCTACCTTGGAGGTTGTTGGTTGCCTCCGAAAACCCTTGGCTTAGGGCACTAATTTGTAAAATTCCCCAGTTCTTTGCATTTGAAGAAATGAACAATGCATTGAGAGTCGAACGGAGCGTTTCTCTCCTTTATCATAGACATGGGTTTTTCTGGTCGGTAGTAGCTAGGTGTCCTTCTCTTCCATACCTAAAGCATTTCCTCATCCCCTTCAAGCAATTTCTGGGGTGTTTCTTTCAACACCTTTGGAAAGTGGGGTGCTAGATCTTCTTAGCACTGTTGGATTTATCCATAGAACCACCAGAATTAAAGTCCACCTCACGCTTCTTATCCCCATGATACCTTTGAGATTTGTCGATCTCCATTTCGACCTTGAGGGAACATCGGAAAATTTCATCATAGTTGTCGAAGTCACAGATCGCTAGGGCTTTCCGCAGGAGAATTTCCTCATGCTTATTATTTTTGATCAATGTACACCATTGATTAGATTCACCCTCCATACGATAAGCAGCTAAGAGAACCTTCTCTTGTTCTGATCATTTAAGGATAGAGAATATATTTTCAATGGAGTTGATACATTGTTCGGTGATTGAGGGATCAAATGATCCATTAAAAGTATGAGGCCTTCATCTCATGAAGCTCTTGATAGCAACTTGTTATTTATTGGGGGGGGGGGGGTTAATGTTCTTCTTGACCCATGTTTATATTTAAATCTTGAGTTAACTGAGAGATTATCATGACAAAGTTCACAATTCCCACTCCCATCGGATTTGGCATCTCATTATCACAGTCATCACATTGATCTTCACATTAGTTGTTAGCCCAAGTCCTCCTATTACAAGACATTGGCTGGAATAGAAGGAATGTTTTGGGTAACACATAAAGGATAGTCCGAATACAAAAATGGATAAATTAAAAATTACTTTTATTTCCATAACTTATGAATATATAAGATTCAATCTATGTTATCCATGATCTACTTTCTAACATGTATTCTTAGCGGAATTTTTTTAAATTCCCTTAATAATGGTTTATAATAAGCTTTTTAATTTACCAAATAATATCCCTCAGGACTGTCATAACTAGCAAGGCTCGTTGTTGTGTATCAAGATTCCCCAGGTCAAGCCCAAAAATCATTGTCAATGTTTTCACTCCTAGGTACATTTGTGCCATATCCACCTCTACCTGCTCGTATCCAGAAAAGGATGTATTTTCAATATAAACCACTTACTCAATACTCACCAAAACATAGAGTTGTTTTTTTATACTTAGTCTAGTATCTAAGGCTTCACTAGGGTTTTCTAATCCTAATCCAAAAAATAACTAAACCTATCCCATGATACCAACTATGAAAACCCTGCTCTTTATCACACACTCAACATAATATATTACATAAACAATTCACTTGATACAACATAGAATATCGAGAGGTGTAGTGTCTTTGGGGCTTAGGAACATTAAGAAAAACATAAAACATAAAACGCAACAACTTATTGAAAACTTCCTTTACATGACCACTACGTTCCCTCGTAGTTATCATTTCATGGGATAACCTAAGGACATGCATAAGAAAAGGGTGAGCAATAAATCCCTGTAAGGGAGTAAACAAAGCATAACATGGAAATTACAATACATGATAATCAATAGGCATATCAATGGATAACAAGATAAACATAAACATATAGTCATGATACAGCATGATAATCATAACATGGGGATGTGGAAACAACACGTAACATGGAATTAGCATGAGCCAAGGCTCATTGCACATGGAGCATGAGTTAAACCTCATTGTACATGAAGAAAAATTAAACTCTCATTGCACTTGAATTATCATGAGTCAACACTCATTGCACATGATGCATCCTGATACTATACCTTACCCAATGCATTGGAGTTCTATTAGGGAACACCCTTCTTAAACATTTATTTCATGCATAAATGTGCCACATGGATCATACAACATAGGTTCATTAAACATAAGAATTTTTCCATGATAAAGGAATGTAAAATTAGTACATGAAACTCTATAATATATAAGTAAATGTGCATAAAGGTGAATACACTTGATTGAGAAATCGGCATGGTATTCACTACACAGTAACATTGGCTTGAAAAAATGCATTGCAATTTCGACAGCATAATGGCGTGACATAAGAATTAATAAAAATGGTTGATGAGAGATAAATAAGTGTGTCATCATATGTAAATGAAATGTATAGTAAGGGGGTAAAATAGATACAGGCCCCAACAATTTTAATGGAATTTAGATTCATTATACAAAAGAATTACTTGAATATAAATGAGGAGAGAGAAATTTCTTACGGAATTTCGGCTTGGTAATGAGTGTGCATGGGAGGCATTAATGAGAGCGAAAGGGAATATCTCATTATTAAAATACGAAGAGGGAAGTATGGGGGAGGTGAGAAATCATACCCCAACATTTATAATTGAAAATAAAATGGAGTAACAATATAATGAATCTTGGAAATAAATAGGAAAGTGAGAATCCCTTACATGGAAGTGTGATACCAAAGGCATGGGAGGGGCTTGAGAGAGGATTCTTGGGAGCACGAGGAACCTTGGGATGATTCCAGAGTGATAAGAGAAGAGGTTGGATGAACTCTAAGAGATTTTAGTGGAGAGGAAGTGGGAGCATGGGTGGGTTTATATTGGAAAGAAGAAGGAATTCTTTATTATTTAGGTTTGGAACACCTCACATTAAACTAATCAAAACCACAAACCAACCCATTGTTTTCACGCATGGTTTTTTCCAAAGGGGAGTGTAAAAAAATATTTTATTTGTAAAATGGATGATATTCTTAAAATAATAGGATTGCTTATGTGGAGGTGAGTCACACCTTCAAGGAAAATAATTTAAAAAGATAAAATGTTCTATATGTTATGGAGGGTCCACTAAGGCATCATAAAATTAATAAAACAAATATAAAAAAAATTATTTTAAGGATAAAATATATATTGGCCGAACATATCATTTATAGTATTTTATTACATCACCACTGGGTCATTATGTTGTCAGAAAGCACATTATATATTTAAACAGTATTTAATTTTTACCCAAAAATTCGACTCTCAGAAAATAATGAAAAATTCACTATTGGGTAATTTCGACATCCTGATTCCAAAAATAATATTTATTTTATCTAAATAATTTTATAAATATCTGAATCCTCACTTTTAAAATAAAAACCTACATTTATCAAAAAATCATGGGGTTTAACAAAGAGAGCTTTCAAACCTTAATAAAATTTACAATTGCATTCATAAAATTATATGATAATTTATATTTAATAAAAAGGAATTTAAAAATAATAATAATAATTTATTAAAATATTATTTAATTCAAAAATCCATTAATTCATCAAAATTTATTTCTTAGTTGAATATTAACTAAAAATAATATTTGTACATTAAAAACTATTATAAAAGTAACAATAATAAAATGAATGAATATTAATTATTATATAAAAAAATAATTCACATAATCATAGTTCTAGGGTCTTGTTACATAACCCCTTATTACACCCACATAAGACTGAAGGGTAAGGAGTGTGATGGTGATAGACTCTTGGGGTGTCTCAGATAACATTGCTCGGGTGGTAATCTCTATAAACTTCCACTTATCCTGTAGGTAGTTCTGCTCAAACTTAATGTATTCAATCTCGACTTGGGCTTGGTCAAGAGTGAAGCCCAATGACGCCATCTTCTTTCCAAGCTCTGAAAAATGGGTTTCATATGGGGCAAGTCAATTGGATGAGGCCATCGCTTCCTTTGTCTTAGTAAATTGGATTTGTTAAAGCCTTATATTTATACTAATCATGTGATCACTGTTCAATGACTATTTTAGAAACAATAAAAATTATTAATGGTATTTTAAAATCCAAAATCATAAAAACAAAGAAGTGCATATGTTTTATAACCACTTTACATAATTATACATTTAATCAGATTAAGAGGAATTTTCATTAATGAAAGTTTGGGTCGTTACAATGGGTATAGGTTCTCATTCTACACTTATACCCATAGTTTTGGAAAAAACCATCGGTATAGGTACATTTTTCAGTAGTGATTTTCAGTGTTTAATTTCATCTGTTTTTACCTACTACATAAGCACAATAGCATCTTTTGATAGACCAGAGACCCTAAAGTAAGTAATAAAAAAACATCTTATTTTCCTGAAAAAGAAAAAATGAATTGTAATGGAGATTTTTAATGGGAGGGTTCCTGTACCTAATAATCAACCTAAATTTAACCCTAATATCTTAGAAGAAAATGAGAGGCATGTGATGAGAGAGTTTCAACTTCCTCAATTTTCAAGTAACCCTTAATCCATTAGACATTCACATAGATCTTGACACTATTAATTGAAAAAATATCACTTATCACTACTTCTTTCATTCAATGGACTCTCTAATGTGGGATCTCTATCCTTCATTAGTGATTTCTATAACACTGTGCAACAATTACCACTATTAGGAATCACAAAAAATGATCATTTAATGAGAGTAATTCCCTTTTTTCCTTTAGGGGAATTCTTGAAAATAGTTTCTAATTCTATATGAGAATATATTTGAGAACTGGGATCAATTATATAATTCATTTATCATGAAAATTTACCCTCAAATATATAAATAAGAACATTGAACCAAAATTATATGTTTTTACTATGAGTATGGAGAATCCTTTCCTGAGGCATGAGATAGATTTAGGGACCCTCTTAGGTAGTGTCCCCATTGTCAACTCCCATATGATGTTCTCATTGGAAACTCCTATGAAGGTCTCTTTTCCTCTAGTCAAAAACTTGTTGAGAAATCTTCTAGGGGTAATTACATTGATAAAACTGATGAAGAGTTAAGATAAATTTTTAACAACCTTGACTTAAATTCTCAACATAAAAATTTAAGGAGGAAGAGAGTTAATATAAATGCTAACAATAATGGTTCTGGAGTAGAAATTAACCCACCACAAGCTAAAATAACAAACCAATATAAAAAACTAATGAAAAAAATTCCAAAAAATCTGTAAACCAAGTGGTTACTCAAAATCAGTATCAATCAGTTAGAGAAAAATGTTCTCAATGTGGAATGTTTGGGAACACTGAAAATTTTTGTCCAAATATTGATATTCATGCCCAACATAAAAATTCAAAATTTTTAACTATGGTCTTAGGATGACTTCCAAAGATGGCCCATTTTCAAACAACTATAACCAAGGCTATATTAACGATCCTATTTTTCATGGAAAGTTCAAGGTGTGATTAGACAACCCACTTCCACTGGTTACCAAAAAAATACTTGATAACAATTTCAATTCTCTCATCGCTGCTCTCTATGCTAGTGTTTCCTTGGCAGTGAATCGGAGGGGGAGGCCTTGCGTTGATTCCTCAGCATCATCCCCCCTTTCAAAATTCCCCCCTTCTTCCCTCCCAGCTTCTCCCTTTCATGTTCTTCCTCATTTCTTCACTCCAATTCATTTATTTTATCATCTCGTGTCTGATTTTTTATTGGATTGTAGTGATCTCTTATGATGTTTTTTGTTCTGTCAGTGTTTTTGTAGGTGTGATTTGCACATATGGTGGCTTCATCAGTTGGGGTTCATGGACTCAATGTGGATAGGTCTCTCTATTGATGATCTAGTCTGCTTCTTATGCTGCTTTGGCCAAATATCCCTTCGTTTCCCACTATGTCGATTTGGTGTGGTGGTTTCACAATGGCTTTGGGATGTGTCGTTCGATCGGTCTATGGTGTTCCTAGAGGCCCATCTAGCATCGGCTTCACTTCGCTGTCGTAGTCCTTATTAGTTGAAGCATGTTGTGTGATGTTCATTGGTTTTTGAGAGGCTTATGGAAGGATTTGGCAGTCCTAGTGTTGTTCATTGATTGTTGTTGAGCCCTCACCTACTTCCCCTTTTGATTTGGATCTAGATTCAATTGCTTCTCTCCTATTCGGCCTGGTGCGATGAATTTCAAAGAATTTTGGGATATGATGGGAGAGAATTTTATGGTTGTCAAGGTGGCCCGACCTGCATAGGATCATTCCCTGTGTATTTTTGTAGTTTTTGTTTAATGGTTTCAGTTTCTTCTGGTTTGTTGATGGTTTGGCTCACTGGCATTTCTTTCTGATGACTGATGATGCGGCGTGCTGCTTTCACCGGGGTGGTAGGTGCTGATGATTTTTATGGAGTCTTTGGTCTCTTCAATCGGTTCTTGGAGATTGAGGCTTGACATGGTTTTCCAGGGGCTCCATTAATTTCATCTTTTTGGTGTTTGTATTTCAAATTTGGTAAGGATGTGTTCTTTCAGTTCAAGGTATAGAGGTTCATAGCAGTATTTTTCTATTCAAGTTTTCGAATTACTAGGGATTGATTTATACTTGGACGATTGAAGATTGGTTGATAGGACATTGATGGGGTTGGTCTAGTGGATCACTATTCAAGAAGATGTGGTGTGATGTTTTTGAATTTTGAATTTGACCATGGGGATAACAATTTCAAAATCAACCAAGTGGTGAGTCTACCAATTCACAAGGAAAATTTGTGGTTAATTTTTTTTCTAAATTGGATCAAATATTAAATAGAATGGACTCTAAAGATGAATATTTTAATAATATAATGAATAAACCACAAGCTCAATATGATTCTGATAAAATTCAAAATGATTCTAGAATGAAAAATATGGAACTCAATTGGGCCAACTAGTTAGAGACATGACTTCTAGGGAAAACGGTAGGCTTCCTATTACAATTAAAATCAATACTAGGGAAAATTAAATCTTTATTTTAATTAGAAGTTGTATTGACACTAAATCACACGAGCCTTAGCCAAGTCGGTGAGGACTCTTAAGTGCATCCATGAAATCCGAGATTAAATCTAGGCGGAGGAACAATTTCTGAGGTATTGTAGCAGTACTGTACCAGATACTGTAGTAGTACTGTAGTAGGAACTATGCAGTACTATAGTAGGTACTATAGAAGGAACTGTAGCAGGAACTGTTTGTCACTGTAGCAGTAGGGAATTTTCCCCCGTTTAGGCCTTCGGGCCACCGATTTGATCCCCGAGTCCTTTAAGTCGTTCAGGACACCTAAGACTTCGGGCCAGTAAGGCCTTAGGGCCACCTCAAGGCCTTCATGCCACCTTAAATACATATGAAAACCAGAAAACCTAAAAGGAACAAGCTATATAAGTTTAATGAGCAAGGAGCATTCACCACAACAGAAGCTACACAGATTGCAAGAATGAGAGGGTATGGCACCTTCCATCGGGACAAGCCTGTACGTGAACAATATAGACTAGGCGAACAACCATGTGAAGGTGGAGAGATGATTTCATGATGTATATGCTGGGGAGGAGGAGTTCCAAGTAGTTAGTCTTGGTTGTGCATAATGTTTGAAGCCTACGGGAAATGAATTCCTCTAAGTCCTATGAGCCATGTAATACTTATGCCTACGAGCCTTGTAAGGGTTCCACCTCACCCCTTGAAAGGTGGATTTTCAAAAATAAATAAAAAATGAAGGCCTTTGGGCCATTGGATGGATGTATTGAAACTAAAACTGGACCTAGAAAATAATTTATAAATTCCCAAACATTAAAATTTAATGAATTTGAAAAAAAATGATGGATAAAGATTCTAGAAATGAAATGAAAAATGATAAAAATTAAGAAAATCTCAATCTGCCACCCAAAAATCAATTTGGAATTTTTTTATAAAAATAATAATAATAAGAATAAGGAGAAAATTGTTGAAGAATTAGGGTACATATAAACTGTTCTTAGGAAATTTTTGTCATGACTCATCCCCCAGGGCTCATTCCGTGACCGCCCCAAGCTCACCTTCTATAGGCCAGGGGTTGGGGACTAGCACCGAAAGACATATCCCTATAACGGGATGGCATTGCCTTTTAAAACTGTACAAACACACAAACCAAGAACACAACAATAACAACCACAAAGTAAACTGCTATAGTAAAAAGTGTTCTAAAAGTATAGGGGCCTGAATACAAGCCCAAATAAAAAGTACAAGTACAACTGAAAAGGGAATAAAACTCCTGGATTGTCCACCGAGGATCATGCCTAAATGGTAGGTATAGTTCATGAACAGTAGTCACTGTGTCACTTCACATCAAATGGTCCACCTCTAAGCACCGTCCAGCCCTGGCTCCCTCATCCTCGATCAACGATGTCTGTCATCTACACAATACAAAGTTAGGTGCGTGCGTAGCCCATGTAGGGGTGAGTATAAAAATACTCACTAGGGACCCCGAGACCCCTGAAGGTCTCCCAGAGTTCCACAAAGAAAAAACCACAAAGTAAGACCTCAATCACAAAGCACGAAGAAATCATCAACTATACATAGTTATATGACCATAAATTCACCTAAGTTATCATAATTTACTCATCTCATAGATGAGGAAACATAAGGCTCCAACCTTTAAGCGATTTTCAACATTGATCCATGATGGAAGAATACTGCAAAGGTAACACCATGAAGGTAAAAGTACCACAAAGGTAACACCACGAAGGTAAAAGTACCACAAGGTAACACCACAAAGGTAAACGTACCACAAAGGTAACACCATGATGGTAAAAGACTCTGATCAAACTAGGTATAAAAAAAGTACATAAGTACAGATGATTAGTCATAAATCTAGATCATCTTATTCTATCGAGAGGCTCTACTGATGACCGACACAGGATCGATATATTCTAACCCACACAAGATTGCTAAGTGCTAACCCACATAGGATTGTAAGATACTGACCCACAAAGGATTGCTAAGCACTGACCCATATAAGATTGATTGATACTGACCCACATAAGATCGATGCTCTTTCTTCATGTTATGGCCAACCACTAGATTTCCATACTAAGCATGCTTGATTTTGGGAGGACCATTTCCTCAAGCCATTGGTCATACCTCAATCACAAAAAAATATCCATGAAGAAGTATCCCAAAGGACCGCCATTTCGTAAAGGTTCCAACGCGATAGACGACATGTCAATTGGACATCCAGTCTGTGACTAATAATCATTTTAGTACCGAGGGCCCGGTTGGATTTGGATTTGATCCAACATGTTCATACTCCAACCATGTCCAGAATTTAAATGGAGTATTCCAAAAGGATCATCCCGCTCCAGGGATCCCAGTTCCATAGACGGTTTGTCAAACATATGCCTGATTCACATGTTATAGCTATTTTAGCGAAACTGGTCCATGAAGGGTCCATGTCCGATTCGACCCGGTTAGTCTGAATCGGCCCAACCTGAACCATCCTAGACGAGCTGGTTGGGCTGGACCGCGGAATGACCTGACACTCTTGGGCGGCACGAGCCGCTGGGCTGGCCTGGCCCGACCCACTGAGGGGCGTGGCACACTGGTCTCCCCCGTCCCAGCCCGTGGAGTGGCGTGGCTCGCTGGATTGGGGCCCTTCCTAGCTGGCATGGGGGGGGGGGGTTACCACATTTTGAAATGGAGTGGAAATGCCATGGGGCACCGCTTGGTCGCACGTGGGGCCCGTAGGGAGTAGGTCTCGACCCTCCGTCGCGACTTCTGAGCCACAACCATCTCCTCCAGAGGTGCGCGAAGACACACTGCTCGCCTCTGTACGTGGCTAGTCAATGCCATCCGCCGCTGTCCACCACGGCTGTATGCCGAGGCCCCCTTCTCTATCGGTGCACGATTGCATACCGCTCTGCCTTCCACGACCGGCCTGAGCTGGCTTCTGTCTTCACCCACCGCAGCTACAATCATGGCCTTCTTTTCCAGCTGTGCGTGACGGCGTGACACCATATCCTCTGCAGACGACTATTGTCGGCCTCCACCATCACCCAACGGTACCAGTTGCTAGTACTGTCGTGCCGGTGTCGCACCGACGATCTTCCGTGGGTCACCGGGTGAGCTCCAGTGACCCGTTTTTTCATCCGAAGGTATCAATGGCCGCCCCGGGATTCCCTCTTCGCCGCTTGACCCTCCTTCTCGGTTTTTTCCAACCCGAATAAGTTACTCGTGAAGAAAACGTCAAAATTCAACAAAATTTGGAGGGTCCAGGCCTTGTTCGTTTGGCCCGCGCCCTCCGCGTTAGCTTGATAACAAGAGGGTAGTATAATGATTCAACAACTCTGGAAATTAGACAAGAAATAAACTCTACCTCAAGATCATTGGAGAACATATGCGTTTGAGGAAGAGTCGGTGTTCATCAATTCGTGATTCAGGGGCATTTTTCATTGTTCTCTAGAACCTGTCCTGTCCTCTAAGTGGTTGGCGTCATGATACTTTACCAGGACT
Source organism: Viscum album (assembly GCA_963277665.1). NCBI lineage: Eukaryota > Viridiplantae > Streptophyta > Magnoliopsida > Santalales > Viscaceae > Viscum > Viscum album. The sequence goes on along the minus strand of OY728143.1, from coordinate 2,074,153,711 downwards.
TTTTCGCTTGGTGACGTCGTGCCAATACTCTACACCAAGCTCCATATAAATATGAGAGGGGGAGGTTGAGTAATGTCATTGGGAATTTATGAGGTTCATTTAATGAATGAAACTCCCAAATTCCAATGGTGATGTTACAAGGATTAAAGAGTTAAGACAATTAATGTCTTGACATGTTGTTGGTCCTGACACCACCTCTTGTCCGTTGAAGGAAAACAAAAGAAAGAAATAAAATATTTTTTTATTTTATTATTCTTTTAAAAGTCCAAAATCTATCTTTTTTTCCTGACCTATTGTGGTTGAAGTAAAGCCTTACTTAGGTGAATCCTGATTCTATAGATTCAACGGTGCTCTCAGATTTTTAATCTGAGCACCGGTTCAAAAGTTAGAAAATAAAGCTTTCATGTTTACTGAACTTACCTTAAAAAATGTTCATAAATTAATTCCAAGCACACCGGGCCTTGGAATCATGCGTCGTCAATTTTCGTAGACTCATAATAATTTTATATAATTAAAAAAATACCTAAAAAATCTAGGTATTTACATTCTCCCAAGATTAGGGCTATTCTTCCCTGAAATACACAACATTTACTAAAAAAAAAATTGGGGATACATAGCATGAATCTGAGCCTCCTAATCCCATGTTCTCTCCTGGAGGATCTTATGCTTCTAGTGAACGCACACCAGAGTTATCGATCATCCACGAAGGACCCACTCCTATCAATCCTCAATCTTTACTAGAACCTCCATAAATGTCTCCCCATCATCAATGTCTATCTCACCCTAGTTAATAACATGAGATGAATCATTCACGTACTTCCTCAGCTACGACACATGGAAAACGTCAGGCACCCGATGCATCTATGGGGGAAGACCTAGGAGATATGCCACCTCTCCAACTCTGCTAAGAACCTAAAATGGTCTAATGAACCGTGGAGATAGCTTGTCGCCCCGACCAAATCTTCGCAAACCTCATCGAGGTAAGAACCATAGGAAGACATAGTCTCCATCCTCAAACTCCAAAGGTCTCTGTCTCCTGTCAGCATAAGACTTATTTCCACTATGTGCAGTCTTCATCCACTCCTGGATGATCAAAACCTTCTTAGTGGTAGCCCGTACCATCTTTAGACCCATAAGTAATGAATCCCCTGGGTCTGTCCAGCATAGAGTTGATATGAAAGGTCAACCATACAAGGCCTCAAATGGCGCCATACTGATGGTGGAGTGATAGATGTTTTTGTATGCGAACTCCACCAAGGGCAGGTGATCCTCCCAACAATGACCAAAATCTAGGAGACAAGTAAGAAGCATGTCCTCCAGTGTCTGAATGGTCCGCCCCATTTGACCATCCATCTATGGATGAAAGGCGGTGCTCAAATGTAGCTGAGTCCCAAATGACTCCTGTAACCACTTCCACTACTAAGATGTAAAACATGCATCACGGTCAGATACGATCATCGATGTCACCCCAAGAAGTCGTACAATCTTTTGTACGTAGAGGCATCCCATGACCTCTACTAATCCCTGCTCTCGGATGGGTAAGAAGTGGGCTGCCATGGTGATTCGGTAAACAATCACCCAAATTGAATCATGTCCCCAATATATACATGGAAGCATTGTCCTAAATTCCATGGAGGTACCATCCCACTTTCACTTCAGCACCTCTAGTGGCTGTGCTTAACCTACTGGAACCTGATGCTCGACCTTCACTTGCTAACAAGTGAGGCACCGTGAAACAAACTCTGCCAGTGCTTTCTTCATCCATGGCCACCAGTGCTGACGCCGAAGGTCTCAGTACATATTTTACACACCAATATGTACCACTAGAGGGGATATATGGAACTCCCTCAACACATCCTCCCGTAGCACCACCAGTATGATGGTGCGTCCTCTGAAGAGGGTGACGTGCTCTCCACCTTCAGAAAATCCATCAGGTTCCTATCCTGAGGATATCTGGGCATGTCGGGCCTCAAAGTCTATGTCCCCAAGCTATGTCTATTGAACTAGCTGAAGAAGTGGGGGAGTGATAGTCATATACTAGAGGTAAGATGCTCCATCTCTATCCTCAAAGGATATCTACAATGCGACTAGATACTCGGTTTCCTCACTCAATAGCTGTAAACCAGACCTCATACTGAGTGTGTTTACCACTATGTTCCCCTTCCCAGGAGTGTAGACTATCTCGAAGTCATAGTCTTGGAGGAACTCCAGCCATCGCCGCTGTCTCAGGTTCAGGTCATTATGTGAGATTATATATCTGAGACTTGTGTGATTAGAGTAAACAGTAAACCATTCACCCATCAAGTAGTGTCACCGCATCTTCAAGGCGAAGACTACTGCTGCTAGCTCCAAGTCATGGGTAGCATAGTTCTGGTCTTGTTATCTCATCTATCATGAAACATAATCAATCACTTATCACTACTGTATTAGGACACATCCAAGTCCGGTCCCTGATGTGTCGCGGTAGACTACATACACAATTCCTTCTTCGAGTAGACACAATATGGGGGCACTCATTAGTCTCTTCCTCAACTCCTGAAAACTATACCGGCATCTCTCCATCCATATAAAGGGTTGTCCCTTATTCTTCAACACTAAAAATAGTGCTAAAACTATGTAAAAGTCATGTATGAATCTCAAGTAGTACCCAGCCAATCCCAGAAAACATCGCACCTTGGTCACAGTCTTGGGTGGATCCCAAGAAAGCACTACCTCTATCTTATCTGGATCTACCGCAACTCCAACCTCTGAGATAATGTGTCCTAGATAGTGTACCTCCCGTATCCATAAATTTCACTTCTAGAGCTTACAATAAAGCTGTTTCTCTTGAAGTGTATCCAGAACTTTCTGAAGATGATAGGCATACTCCTCCTCCGACACCGAGTATATCAAGTTGTTGTCAATGAAGAACACCACGAAGTGATCGAGGTATGGATAGATGATCCTGTTTGTGAGTCCCATGAACACTAATGTGATGTTGGTCACACCGAATGGAATAACCAAGAACTCATAGTGGTCATAATGACATTTGAAGGTCGTCTTATGCACATCCTCATCTCATACCATGAGTTGATGATAACCTGATCTGAGGTCTATCTTCGGAAACCAACGAGCTCCCTTCAGCTGATTGAAAAGATCATAAATCCTTGGTAGTGGATACTTTTTCTTTACGATCATATATTTTAAGCACCGATAATCCACATAGAGCCTAAAAATCCCATATTCCTTTTGGTGAAAAAAATCGGGGCTGCCCATGGAGAAACACTGGTCCTTATGAACCCCTTCTTCTATAAGTCCTCCAACTATTCCTATTACTCATGAAGCTCCACGAGATCCATTTGATATATCGGCAAAGATATCAGTGCCATCCTGGGGTACATTTTGATGTAAACTTATACCTCTTTGTGTGGGGGTAGCCCTAGAACATCTTCAAGAAAGACATCTGCATACCGGTCCACCACTACAGGATAGCTCGGACTCTCAACATCAACTGCTCTGAGGGTAAGGCTAGCCAAATGATGTGTGATCGACTTCACCCTCCTTCGATAAAGTCCATTATGTGCTGCAAAGGTTCCCTTCTCACCTGTGAAGGAAAACCTAGTCCCATCCTCACATACACACCACAAATTACGCCTAATACAATCAATCTGATCATGGACTTTGGATAACCAGTCTATACCCAAGATGACGTCATAAGGAATCAACTCCACTACTAGAAGGTCCCAGCCAAAGCCCTCACCTCCTAGAGTAATCTCACACCATTTTCACCAGTGTGTAATCATCTAATCCCATCACATAAGAGTCTCTAGCTATAAGGATCGAGCCAACATCTCCACCCGAATCTTTGAGCTCTGAACGAGGGTTGTGGCAATAAAAGAGTGATTGGAACCTATGTCTATTAGTACTGTAGCTAGGGTGGAGTAGACACAGATAATACCTTTAATTATCTCTGGAGTGCCGTAGTAATAGGTCTCAGCTTCCTGGAGATGAGCTCATCCCAGTCCTCCTACTCACTGTGGTCGGGGTGGACCACCTGGGGGTGGTGGTGATAGAACCTCGAATACCCATCCACCACTTGCTGCACAACCAAATTCTATACCACATCCGCCTACTGCCTGCGGACCTCCTAGATTGAATCTATTCCTCTACCTTGGTGGTCCCTCGACCATCTTCTGGTTGTCCGTACGACAGGTTGGGAAGTTGCAAGCCATGTGACCCTACCCGCCGAATGAGTAGCACTGCCTACACCTCATATGTCCTCCTATGTCTCGTGAGCCTTGCACAATCGACCCTGTATCTTGTGGTCATCCACCAAAAGGTATGGCCCACTTGGGCCCCTCCATCATACGTCTACTACCTGATGTGTATGACTCTGATACCTGACGTCTGGTGGTGACTCGGGCTATCGGTGCATGATCCTCTAGGAAGCTCTCCACTAAAAGTACTCTCTCTAGCACCCAAACCTATGTCAAAATGCTCAGCGATATCATTGATGATCTGATCTCCCACCTGAGAATCTTCTCAAAGGTTCAGGCCCTAAAAAAAGGGTCTCGTACCATGTTGGTGGATTATCAAGATAGATCAGTGAAACTCACTGAGTACTGGGCCACGATCATACTTCCTTGTTGTAAGTGCATCATCTCCTGTATATACACTAAGCAAAGAGTCATTGGGATGAACTATTCCTTGAAAATTCCCTCAAAGTACGACCAGGTGAGGGTTTCCTCATCATGTATCTAGAGTGTCAGAATCCACCATCTCCCAGTTGCTCCCTGGAAGAGACTGGAAGCTTGGATCACCATCAGATCAGCTGGTGTCCTGACTAAGCAAAAAACTCCAGTGACAGCCTCCAACCAGTCTTTAGCTGCCTATAGATCTGTCTCGCTTCAGAACCTTAGAGGCCTCTTCAGCTGAAAATCATTCAATGCACTCATCTTTCATGAACCTTCTACTAGTTTGGATGGTGGAATATGATGCCCAATAGGTATCAGTGTCGCTGGCACACCACCCAAAGGTTATAACACCGTAAGAGGGCCTTGCACTGAGGCCTCATAGCTCGGTGGGCCCTCATCATGTAATCTCTCATGAATCCAGGATGGCTGCCTATGCCCCGACATCCTGATAGAAAAAAAGTGCACCACAGTCAAAAAGTTATATATGGTGAGATGACTCAAAGATATCATAAGAAAAAATTTTCAAAACAAAAGCAATCAGTGTTTTCGTGCACTAAGTTGGAAATTAGAGTTTAGGGTCCTAGTGTATGGATACATCAGATTCCTCACCAACACTAGATTCCCCAAAATGAAAACCACAATCAAAGCACTTAGCACTATTTCCACATTGAAAAGATCAGAGTCATAGTTCTTTGGTATAACCGACTCCTCTGATACCACTTTGTCAGGACCCATCTCCCGGGGCCCATGCCGTGACTAACCCATGACCAGCTTCCATAGGCCATTGGTTGGATACTAGAACCGAAATTCATATCCCTATAACAGGAAGGAATTTACTTTAAACCTGTACAAACACACAAACTAAGAACAAAACAAGAACAACCACATAGTAAACTTCTATAGTGAAAAGTGTGTTAAATGTAAAGGGCCGGAACACAAGCCCAACTAAAAAGTACAAGTACTACTGAAAAGGGGAAACAATGCCTAGATAATAAATCGAGTATCCTTCTTAAAGGGTATTTACATCTCACGAACTGTAGTCACTGTGTCACATCATGTTAAATGGTCCACCTCTAATCACCATTCAGTCCTGGTTCCCTCAACCTTGACCAATGTTGTCCGTCATATGCAAAAGACACAAAAAGGTGTGGGAATAGCCTGTTTAGGGGTGAGTGTAACAATACACAGTAGGGTTCTCGAGACCCCTAAATGTCTCCCAAAGTTCCACAATGGAAAAACAACAAAGGAAGACCAAAATCACAAAGCACGAAGTAGTCATCAAATCTACTTAGGTATACTACCATACATACACCTATGTTATTAGAGTATAATCATCTCATACATGAAGAAACAAAAATCTCCAACCTTTAAGTCATTTTCACAATTGATCCATGATGGTAGAATACCGCAAAGGTAACACCACAATGGTAACACCACGAAGGTAAATGTATCACAAAGGTAACACCATGAAGGTAAAAGTACCACAAGGTAACACCATAGAGGTAAAAATATGAAGGTAAAAGCACCACATAGGTAACACCATGAAGGTAAAAGACACATCTCACACTTGGTATAAAACTCAAGTACAAAAGTACATATGATTAGTCATAAATCTAGATCATCTTATTCTGTTGAGAGGCTATACTGCTGACCCAGACATGATCGATAGATAATGAACCATGCAGGATCACTAGGCGCTGACCCACAAAGGATCGATAGATACTAAGCCACATAGGATCGCTAAGCACTGACCCACACAAGAGCGATAGAAGCTGACCCACATAGCATCAATGCTCTTTCATCATGTTACAGCCAACCACTATATTCCTGCACTAAGAATGAATGATTCCGGGAGGATACACTCCTTAGGCTATCGGTCATACTTCAACCACCACTAAGTTTCATGAATAAGTATCCCAAAGGACCGCCATGTCATAATGGTTCCAATGTGATAGATGACACATCAATCAGACACCCGGTTTGTGACTTATAATCATTTTAGTACCGAAGGCTCGGTTGGATTCATGTTCGATTGAAACCATCCATACTCCAAATTTATCAAAAATTTAAATAGATTATACCAAAAGTACCATCTAGCTCAAAGGATCCCAGCACCCCATATGGTTCGTCAAATGGACACTCAGTTCACAATTTATGGCTCTTTTATCGAAACTAGGACTGGAAGGGTCCAGGTCCGACCCGACCCGGTTAGATTGACACGACCCAACCTGGTTCGAGTCTGACCCGGCCTAGCCCGAACCGGCCTGGGCTAGGCTGCGGATCAGCTCGGCCCGCTGGGTAGGCGCTACCCGACCAAAGGAGGGGCGCAGCCCACTGGAGCGGGGCCCACCGTAGCTGGAACGGGGGGGGGGGGGGGGGGGTTTCCCCATTCAGAAATAGAGTGATGGCGCCACAAGGAAGCACCATGTTTCCCATGGGACCCATATTGAGTGGGTCTCGACCCTCCACAACAGCTTTCGAATCATGACCATCTCCTCCAACGGCACGCTATGGCGCGCCGTTCGCCTCCAACCACGACCAGACGATGCCAGCCGCCATTGTTCGCCTAGAATTTATGTCGTTTCCCCCTTCTCTAGTGGTGTGCCATTGCACGCCGCTCCACCTTCCGCGGCCGGATCGAGCCGACCTCCATCTCCACCAGTCGCGGCTACAGTTGTGGCCTTCTTTGCCGGCAACACGTGATGACGCACCACCACCTCCTCTGTAGCCGGTCATTGCTGGTCGCTAGTGCTGCCGTGCTGGCGTCACGTTAGCGGTCTTGTGTAGGTCACCAGGTGGGTTCCAATGACCCGTTTTCTATCCGAAGGTATCAACGACCTCCTCGGTACACCCTCTTTTCCTCTTGACCCTCTGTTCTGGGTTTCCTCCAACCTGAATAAGTTTCTTGCGAAGAACACGTCATATTTCAACAAAAGGTGAAGGGTCCAGGCCTTGTTCGTTTGTCCTGTGACCTCCACATTATGTTGATAGAAATAGGGTAGTATAATGAATCAACAGCTCTTGAATTTAGACAAGAAATAAACCCTACCTAAAGATCTTTGGAGAACGTCCATGTTTGTGAAAGAGTCAGTGTTTTTCGGTTCGTGATTCAGTGGAACTCATCACTGCTCGCTGGAACTGGTCCCATCCTCTAAGTGGTTGGCGTCACTGTACTTTACCAGGACTTCGTTGCTTGGTGAAGCTATGCAAATACTTTATCCTGAGATCCATATAAACAGGAGAGGAGGAGGGTGAGTAACGCCGTTGGGAATTTATGAGGTTTATTTAATAAACGATCCTCTCAAATTCCAATGGCTCTATTACAAGGATTGAAGAGTCAAGCCAATTAATTTCTTGAGATGTCGTTGGTCCCGCCACCACCGCTTGTCTATTGGAGGAAAAGAAAACAGAGAAATAAAATCACTTTTTTATATTATTATTATTTTAAAAGTCCAAAATATATCGTTTTCTCTGAACCTACTGTGGTTGAAGTAAAGCCTCCCTTAAGCTAGTCCCGACACTATGGATTCAATGGTGCTCTTGGATTTTTAATCCGAGTACCGATTCAAATGTTATATAATTCCATTCACACATTTACTGAACGTACATTAAAGAAAATTAGAAATTCATTCTGGAAAACACTGGGCCTCAGAATAGTGCACCGTTCATTTTTGCAGACTCATAATAATTCCATATTTTTTTTAAAAATTACAGGAAAAATTCGAGCCTTTACAATTTTCCCCACCCATTCGTTTCCTAAAAAATCTAAAACATCAGAGTAATAAAAAGCCTAAACTTCTCCAATTCCTTTGGATTCAAAACAATATCCAACTGAATATCTCATCCATTACAGCCTTAATCTAAATTCAATATTACTTGAAATATCTAAAAAAATTATTTCCAATAAAAATACACTTGAATAATTTTCTACATACAGCCTCACTGAAGAGTGTAGTGTTGTAATCCAAAATAAAATCCTTCCCAAGATCAAAGACCCATGTTGTTTTTTCATAACCGTTACTTTAGAAAATTCTAGTTGACTCAAATGCCTATGTGAAATAGGTTATCGTATCGAACTTCACCTATACTCATTATTTCAATAGTTTAGATTGGTTGATCTTTAACCCACCACTTTCATTCTATATTTGGATGGCTTTTTATTCAGACATCTTATAAGAAGTGTTGATGCCCTGCTAGATGGAGTTGGGAAGCCATTTTCCAAACTGACTTCATAGTCCTTAACATAGAGTGTGACTAAGAGGTTCCCATAATTCTAGGTAGTCCCTTCTTAGCCACTGGTGGAGCTTTCATAGATGTTTATAAGGGTCAATTTATCTTTAAAATTGGAGAGAAATATGAAGAATTCAATGTGTTCAAAAATGTAAAAGGACAAGCATTTTATAAATTTTTTTCTAAGATAGATTCCTTAGAAGCTAAAAATTCATTTCTAAATTTTATATAATTTGAAAATCAATCCTTTTTTATGAAATAAATCTAGAAGTTAAAAATTATGTTTCATATGCTTTAGAATCTATTCAAACTGAAAATCTATAAAATTTTCCAGAACTGAACAGAAGTCCAATTTCATCTTTCGCTGGAGTTTTTTCATCTTTTTCTAAACTTAAATAATTTCTAAGGGAACTTGAGGATGATTTTTCTTCTAAAATAAATTTTGAAAATTTTAACAAAGTAGAAAGATATCTAATAAAACAACATATTGATTTTTCATCGATTAATATGTTAAATTTCGATATGGAGAGTTATGAGAGTGAGTTTTCCACCTTAGAGAGTAGTGAGGAAAAAATTAATTCTGGTTATGATATATAAAAGCTTTTAACATTTCAAAATCCCTACAAAATACATATTTAATACCTTGGGCCTCCTAGGCCAAAGAGTCTTCCTTCAAGTGAAAATACACCCACCTTGGAGCTTAAAATAGTCCCTTCACATCTTAAATACTCATTTTAGGAGAGAATTTTATACTACTTGTCATTTTCTCTACTAAACTAAAATATGATCAAGAAGAAAAAATGTTGGGTGTTTTGAAGAAATTTAAATCAACCATAGGTTGGAACATAGTTGATATCAATGGGATTATCCCTTCATTCTGTGTACATAAAATCCCTATGAAACTAGACCAAAAACCAAGAGTATAGTTTCAAAGATGACTTAATCCCAACAAGAAAGAAGTTTCTAAAGAATAAGTAATTAAACAGCTGGATACTAGAATTATATATACTATATCTGAAGGTACTTGGTTTCATCCATTCCAAGTTATCCCTAAGAAAGGAGGTTTCATTTTTTTCACTGATGAGAAGAATGAGAAAATTCAAGTGATGAAAGAAACCAGATGAAGAGTCTGTATAGAATATAGGAAGATTAATTTATCAACTAGAAATGACCATTTTCCAATACCCTTCCAAGATCAAATTCTTAAGAAGATTTCTTTGAAAAAATCCTTCTATTTGCTGGATGAGTATTTTGGTTCCAAATATATTCCAACAGCTCTATAGGATTAGAATAAAACTACCTTTACATGCTCCTTTTGGATATTTTCCTATCAGTGGATTACCTTTGGATTGTGTGGTGCTCCAACAACCTTTCAAATGTGTATTAGGGCTATCTTTTCTGATATGATTGAGAGGATCATTGAGTTTTTCATGGATGATTTCTACATTTTTAGTAACAAATTTTTTACTTGTTTAGGAAATATATTATTGGTGTTAGAGAGATGTTTAGAGACCAACCTGGTTCTTGACTCAGAAAAATGTTAGTTCATGGTCACTGAAGGAATAGTGTTGGGACATAATGTGTCCGGGAGAGTTCTTGAGGTGGAAACTTCCAAGATAGATGACATTAAAAAAAATTCACCTCTTAAAAATTTTATGTGTGCTGTGAGTTTTTTAGGTAATCCTAGTTTTTATCAGAGGTTTATCAAAGACATTTAAAAAATAACAAATTCCTTGTGTTTTTGTTGGTTAAAGACACACCCTTCGTTTTTATCAAAATTTCATTGAATATTTTAATTTAAAAAAGAAAAAACTCACTTCATCACCTATCATAACTAAAACTAATTGGAAACTTTAATTTTAATTAATGTGTGATTCAAGTGACATGGTTGTTTGAGCTCTCTTAGGATAGAAGAGATATAAGAAGTTTCATGTGGTCTATTATGCTAGAAGACTGCTAGAAGAGGTATGAAGTAATTACACCATGACTGAAAAGAATTTTTTAGCTATAGTGTTTTCTCTTGATAAATTTAGGTAGTACCTTCTAGTATATAAATTCAATATCTTTACTGATCATTCTATCTTGAAGTACTTTCTGTCTAAGAATGATTCCAAACCCAAGCTGATTAGGTGGATTCTTTTATTGCAAGAGTTTAATATCTAAATTAGAGATAAATAGAGAGCTAAGAATTTATTTTTAGATCACATTTATAGGATTCTTCATACCCATTATGAGTATTCAATGTATATTAATTCTTCCTTTATTGATGATAAACTTTACACTGTATCAATTTTTTAGTCTTCCTGGTTTGCATAATTGTCTAATTTTCTAGCGGCCAATGTCATTCCCAAGGACCTGTCAAATAAATGAAAAAATAAATTCATTTCAAATATCAAGTATTATGTTTTGGATTACCCATTTCTATTTAGTATTTATGATTATGGGATCTTAAGAAGATGTGTTCTAGAAGATGAAACGTTTTTAATGCTCTAGAGTTTTCACTCCTCACCTTGGGATGGACATCATGGTGGAGAAGGGACAACCCAAAAGGTCCTTCAATCTATATTTTACTAGCCTACATTATTCAAGGATACTATGAGTTACATAATTTTCTGTGATAGATGTAAAAGTCGGAACAATGATTGATGGAAGCATGAGTCACCACAGGAAGGTATTTTATAAGTTGAGATATTTGATGTTTGGGGGTTAGACTTTATGGGACCACTTCCATAATCTCATGGGAATGAGTATATTATAGTGGTTGTTGAATATGTTTCTAATTGGCTTGAGGCAGTAGCTTTTCCCAATAATCAGGCATGCATTGTCATAAAATTTGTCAAAAATAACATATTTTCAAGATTTGGGGTGCCAAGAGCCTTTATATCTAATAATGAAACACACTTTAAAAATCGTAAATTTAAATATTTAGTGAAAAAATATGGTTTCATCCATAATAATGGTACTTCCTACCATACACATTCTAGATCATAGATAGAAATACCTAATAGGGTGCTTAAAAGTATTCTAATGAAACTTGTAAAAATTATAGAAAAGGTTGGTCTTTAAAGTTAGACGAGGCTTTATTTCCATATATAATGGCTTTCAAGATCCCAATTGGTATGAATCTATATAGGATGTCATTTGGGAAATGATGTTATTTTCTAGTGGAGTATTAACACAAGTCATATTGTGATGTTTAGTCTTTGAATATTGATTTTAAGAGTTCTAGAGAGAGAATATTTCTTGAGCTGAGTGAGCTTGATGAGCTAAGTAGAGAGTCTTATGATAACTCTAGGATATACAAAGAGATGTCCAAATTGTTTCATGATTTTTTCATTCAAAACAAAGTGTTCAATACTGGACATAAGTTCTTTATCTTTAATTCAAGACTTAATCTCTTTCCTAGTAAGATGAAATCTATGTGGTTTAGATCTTTTAATACTGTTAAAGTGCTAAATATTGTATATTTTTAGGAGAAGAAAACAAGCCCATTCTTGTTAATTAACAGAGAGTTTAACTCTATTTTAAAGGTAATCCAAAGGGCTTGGCTTCCATAACTATACTAGAAAATATATTATTAATAAATTATAACTAAAGACTTTAAATTCAATGCTTTATGGGAGTCAACCCATGGTTTTTATTTGTTTTAACATTTGTTCTTGTTATGTTTTGTATAAAGTATTTCCTTCCTCTATCTGTTGTTCTTTATCTGATGAATATGTGGTCTTTGTATTGCTAGTTGTTATTTTTAGAATGAGAATTATTTTTTTGGTGTCTCTAAAGGATCATAATTCTCATTTCTATTGAAAACACTAGGAACCATTGGTGGATCATAAATATATAACAATATAATCAGGGAAGTTATTTATTTTTAATTCATCATATCTTATCTATTATTTTCATAAAAAAACAAGTCATTGTTCCACTACACAATAGTGAGTCCCTTACTCACCATTGCACTTGAGTCACAGATTCACTACTAGCAATGAGTCACCATAATAGTTACTCACTGTTATAGAAGTGTTGGTGAGTTATTAATGATTTACTATTTCTAGAAAAATTTGTTTGTATGTTCTTGTTTACTAGAAATTGAATCTCATTGACTTTAAAATATATTCATAATATGGAATTAAGTGTGGGTGAACTACCCCAGGCATGTTTTTATTTAAGTAGGGTTCTTAGCATACATTTTTCTTCTCTATTGTACATCTTTTTGAATCAAATTTCTAAACTTTATTACACCCAGTTCACTTTATACTTCATTATTTTACATGTAATTGTTTGAAATTAGTTTAAAAAATAAATTCACTATATTTAATGATAATGAATGATATTTTTTTATTCTCTTATAATATAATATTTTATTATGGTAATTACATTGTTTAAAATCAACTATGATCCCTACAAATTTCATTAATCCTCTATATTGAAAATCTGTTTTGAGATTTAATAGTCAGATTATTTTTCTTCACCATGGAATTAAACTTTGGGGAAAATGTTGGGTTTTAAGTGTGGGGGAGGGGGTTAAATTATGTTTAACTAGTCTACGGTTTAATGTAATCCCATCAAATAGCTCTTCCTCAAAAATATTTTTTTCAAAAAAATTGTTACATTGTTCAAAATTATTTTTTAATTTGAGATTACTCAGGATTTGTTTTAAATTCAAATCAGTATTCACAAAGGAAAATTATTTTATAGTAGTTAAGAAGTTTTTTGAATTTAAATTTTATTAGGATGAATGATTCTGGAGTGAATTTGCTTACATTTTTATGAATGTTTTGTTTAGGAAATAAGTTTGATAGTGGTATAAGATAAATTTTTGCAGAGTTATGATCATAACCTTAGGGAACTAAATGTATGAACTTCATCCTAGGGGTATCACTTTTTAATTTTTTAAAAATAATAACTCATGTGAGAAAATTTAAATACTATTCATATTAATATTTTGAAACTGTAGTAAAATGGGAATTTGGGAAACCATGGTGAACCTCTAAGACAGTAAGCATAGTGTGTATGAGTAATCCCTCTATACAATTATAATAAGTGCATATGCATAGTGCTTAGCACATTTTACATGGCTGGAAAAAATTCAAAAAAAAATAAAGTGTCTAGTTGTAAAAAACGAGTTCATTAAGGTGTAAGGAATTTGGAACACTAGATGAATAAGGGGAAAATTTATTTATATGAAAATAAATTAAGTTATATCAATAAAGTGATTCAAAAAAATCATAATTGAAACTTATCTTTTTGGAACCTAGGAAAAATTCAAAGTATAATGTGACTTTTGTTAAGTTTTAAATTCTACTTAATTTTAAACTGTTATCACTTTTAGATTTATAACAAGAACTTGAATTGAAATAATTCAGTAAGCATCTTCATATACTAGGTATGAAATTTTCAATAGTAGATGATTCTTTTATTACTTGATAATCTAGTGATTATATGAAATTAGGAAAGACTACATTTGAAAATTCCTTTTGAAGAGCTTATTTCATGATTTTTTGTCCTCTGCTTTTAAATTTCTTACTATGCCTATTTTTTAGTTAAAAACATGTATATATTCTTGAAATAGAAAATAAAGTATGGTATTTATAGAGGACTGTTAATTATTAAGTGTGAGTGATTTCTATGTGGCCTTAAATTGTACTAATTTTTTTGCATATTTTTATTATGTTTTTAATAAATAAATAAATAAATTATTCTCTTTTTATTAATTAATGTATATTAAATAATTTTATTGTATAATTTTTTAATTAATTAATTTTTATAATTATTTTAGTATTTTTAGATTTTAATTAATTTTGTGTGTTGGTGTTTTCCTTTATTCATTTTTACTTTATACTTTTAACATTATATTTCTTATTGACTTAATAATTTTATATATGTTTTTTTATTAATTTATCATTTCATCAATTTTATTTCATTTAAGGAACTAAATATTTAATTTAATTTTTAATTATTTAATTTTTGTATACATCATATTATTTAACATTAGTTATCTATATAACTATTTAATTTGATTTCAATAATTAATTTAATATTTTATTTTAATTCAATTTATAATTCCAATATCAAATTAAATAATTTTTTTCTTTTTAATTTTAGTTATATTTTAATCTAAGTTATTTTTAGTTTTATGTTTTGAATTTATTAATTAGTTAATTGTTTTAATTTTTATTAATTCAATTTTTTGTCTTAATTTTATTTATTAAAGTAATCAAATTTTGTTTTTAAATTTAAATTTCTTATTTCTTAATTTTTTAATTTTATTATTATTTATTAATTAATATTTATTGTGAAGTTCAAAATTTAAGTCACCATCTATGCAAGGGTGACTCAACAAGTCACCACCAAATTTCCTTTCATTGTTCTTCTCATCGCCAATGCTTCCTAGAGTCACAACCAAAACTAGAAATTCAATCACCTCTCCCCTTCCTTCTAACTGTTTTCCCACCACCATCATCGCTGTTGTCCACCAGGGCTAGAAACTTCACACTTCTAGGGATTCTTTACCTATGGCATACTGTACGTTCTACAAGACACCGACAGATCTTACTATGTACAACAAGAGATTCTTCCTCCCACTACAGCATAGGAACACAAATCTGGAAGAATCGAAGATGATTAGTTCTGGATATGTAACTTCCCATTCACCACTCAGGTTTGTATCTATAATCTTGACCACCTAGTGAAGCCACCATGAGCCGCATCGCTGGATATGGGACCTTCAGACACTACTGGTCATCACTGGTCACCACTCCAAAGCTCCTCCACAAGCCTATATCACATGTTTCCATTGTCACCTAAGTATAAGTCATCATATTCTTATGGAGGACTATCGAGGACATACTGATCGAAGGGGTAGTCTATGTCGATGGAGATTTTTTCATCTGTGGTTGATTACTGTTGAAGGAGACTGTAATTACTCGGACCTGAATAGCCACCCAAACAGTGATAAACGGGTTGGATGTTACTATCTTAGGCACACCTCCTAAATGCCAAAGGCTGCCCACTAGTAGTGAGGGTCTGATAGGTATAGTGGGGAGGCTATACCTTTTCGGAGTACAATAATGGTACTGGTATGAGAAATAATATATAACATGCAGTGGAAATAAATGACTCAGCAGACTCAAACCAAACCCACATGGAGAAAGCACAATCAATAGTAGTAAATAGTAGAAGCAATAAATATAAATAGAAGCAGCGAAAGTCAACAGAACAGCATGTTTAAAACCTCTTGTAACTACTAAAAAAACCAAGTATGCGTCTATAGAAAGTCAATGTATAAAAAGATCCAATGGCTAACCAACAGTAGCTCTAATAAGAAGGTAAGCATGCTGAAACATGAAAGAAAGAAAAACAAAGTGAAATCCAGCTAGGTAATACCTCAAGGTCTATACCATCTCCATGCAACAGCTAATATAGTCCAACTCTAGAAGCTGACCTCTTTCCTACACGTAAATCCATAAAGTCTGCATGCATCCCGAAGGGCCCATGTAGGGTGTGAGATGAATCCCAATAGGATACCACCCAACAATGCATACCTAATATATGTGTTTCAATAGTCATGCAGTTATAAAGAAAAGAGTAAACAATACGATGCACAAATAAATACAAACTCCACTGGTGCTCAGCAGCTACCATGGAGTGTCACCTGCTTCGGCCAACACCCGAATCTATGTCATGTAACCCGACACCGTGTTCCCCCTGACACTACATGTCTCAAGTACCGACCTCTTGAAGGAATTCCCAAGAAGTAGGGACTCGGAGGAACAATGATACCTATCCTCAAATAAGTATCCAGAGGGAAATGATTTCTTCCCTCAAATAAGTAACCGGAGGGATAGCGATGTCTACCCTCAAATGAGTAACTAGAGGGACAATGATGAATTCCCTCAAATAACGGAGAACCTCTTCCCCCCACCCAATAGCCTCAATGCTACCCCCGAAAGGATCCTCACCTTACACATGGCTTCCTATGACAAGCACACCCAAACCAATAGTACCAAAACTGCAACTAACGGGGCCTCTACCAACATGAGTGGTCAAATCCACCTCATCACAGAGACTCTCTATGTGCACACTACTCAAAGTTTCGGGTGAGAGATAATCACCAAAATAGTACCCAAGACACAACACCTCTAACACCTTGTGTCCCTGCGACCATGCTGCTCAAGTCCGATGGCCTTGTCATCCAAGTAACCCGGGTCACGCCCAATCTGTGATCAGCACCACTCAAGTATATCCACACCACTCCCAACACAACCTTAAGGGTTCCAGCATATGAAATTCAGAAATTACATATAAAATCAAAAGAATTAATTTTAAATAGGAAAAACTAACAATACAGTTGAAATGCACTAACCAAGTGATATCCCATACGAGCACTAAGGACTTTAAATCCACTAACAATTCATATCAAGGACTAATAAACTAAACTAAATAGTTTAAAACAATACAATTAAATTATAACCATTTTAGAATCCCCTGGCCAAAATGCCCCGATGAGAAATGACCACTCGCCCGACCCCACTCAAGTAAAATAGGTAACAGGGCATACCCAAGGGCATCCCATAGGTCAAATAAACAATTAACCAAGAAATAACAGGTAAAATAAGGTCACACTCAAATACTTGAAAATATGCCAAAGGTCACCCCAGCCAAAATCATGAGAAAACACAAAAAAAGGAATACACCACCTACCTGAGACTTGTAGACGTAGCCACATCTGATATCGAGCTCAAATTCGAATCTGATCTTCATAGATCTACTTTTCAGTCAAATCCCGACAATTCCATATAGATGGAAACTATGATGTGTGAGGAAAATGATAAAGAATGGAACAAAGTGCGTGGTTTGAGCCTCACTATTGTGATCCCACAGCCACCTAAGTATTGAATAACGAACTATGGTTGAAGATTCTAGGGCATGGTATATAATTTAGGTTTTCAGAATGGACCTGTTTTAATGTTGGGGAATAAGAAGGTGTTTCCCAAAACTAGACACGACACTCTTTAATTTAAGTGAATAAAAATAAAATTAAATGGCATGTATTAAGGACTACACACAGTGTAGTGGCCTTGTCCGTAATTTGACTTAAGCAGAGGTAGGCACACGACTTGGATATGCCACAAGGGTTAAGACATAGCTAGAACTCAGTCAGTACGTACAAAGTAGGATACACGACATGTCAAGCAAAACTACACACCATGTAGTAGGAAATTCCAACACAGTCATCACACGACATGTACTCGGGGAGCACACGGTCAGTACATTCCTAACCCATACATGGAATGTACATTAGAGTACACGATGAGTAGTCTGGAAATTTCCAAAACTTCCCATATTTTCCCAGTTTTCTCAGAAACAATCGAAAAATTGAAACCCGTTCGGGATTTTGACCCTTTCTAAAAAACCTAGATTCTTACAAAATCCCCACCTTAACATAGCTCATCCCCACGATATAAAACGAAACCCCAGAGATGACACTGAACATACCACCCTGATCAAAGTAACCCTGGCTCTCTCGGTCTCAGAGGTTCTGGTTAAATTCTTCAAGGGGCTCCCCACCATAGGAATTTCCTAACTCTGTCTCAACCCTACAAAAATCAACAAATCAAGGGTTCAATAATGTGTTTTCCAGACTCATGGTCCTCTCGTGATGAATAGTCACCCCTACACCTCATTGGTTCTCCCATGTCATTTCCAAAACCCAATGTACCCACACCGCTTCGGTGTATGCCTCCACAAAGTCCTGTATCCCATGGATGCTCACAACAAACCTAGGGCCTAACAACTCAAGTAACCTTTATCCTCGATGCCCTGATTCCCATGGAACCTCAAGTAACTTACATCTTCGATGAGACGATGCCCAATGCACCCCATGTAACCCGCATCCTCAATGCTCCTGATACTATTCATCTCATAAATATATATATATATATATATAAATATATCAACCACCCAATACGGTGGAAACCCCACTGACCAACATCTAGTAAGTCCATATGAATCCTGTGCACCTCATGCACTCAAAACGGACATGCCTCAATTGGTCATGACAAAAAAAAGTCATGGACACACTCACGGTGCACCTCTAACCATCACCGGCTCACCAGCCTGCTCAACCCCTTGAAGCTCCACGACGTGCACCTAGCCTGAAGTACGACTGCATGATGCCTGACCTCCCTGTGGTGTTGCTCCAGTCACTGGCCACTGACTCTTCAAATGGGTCTCACTATCACTGTCACATCCTCCACGTGCAACTGAAACTCAGCTACCATCTCTTGGTACTAAACCTGAGCCAACTCCAGATGTCACTGTCTGTCATGGTCCCTATGTACCAGCTGTCTTAGAAGGCTACCTGCAGAACCTCTCAAGATGCCTGACCTGTCCACATGCCCGACACTCCTTTGTAGGCCTATCACACTAAGTTCGAACATGTCTTTGCTACCCACACTAAAAGCAAACCACTATTGAACTGCTACGAGGTGGTCTAGCAGAGTCCTTAGCCTGACTTCCCTACTGGAACTCATCTCTTCCTCGCTTCCAGCTATCCAAACCATCACTTGAAGCCATTACCCGACTATCTTGGGGCCTATCCCTCTGGTTTCCCTCCACTATGAGTGCCTGATTCCCCATCTCTGAAAAATAACTCAGTCTGAAGATGTTCAATTAGATCCGAATGGTGTGTCGTAATCCATTCTCAAAGTGCATCACCCTTGCCACTTCATCGCTTACCATACCATGTGCAAAGCGAGACAACTCAGCGAAAGTAGCTGCGTAGTCCATGATGGACTTGTCTCCCTACTAAAGGCTCAAGAACTTACAAGCTCTCTCTGCCCTCATTGTCTCTAGATAAAAGTGATTAAATAACATGTCCTTGAAGTCCTTCCATTCTAGCCCTTCGTGCCTATGAGCCTGAACTTTTACATTCCACCAGCGCTTTGTCGGTCCTCGCAGCATGTACATCACCAGCTTGACCATCCACCCTGGAGGCATCTCGAGCTGCTCGATGATCATCTTCATACTCTCTATCCAGTTCTCAGCTTCTTGTGGTCCACCCTCACACTGAAAAAGTGATGGGTGCTGTGATTGGAACTCCCGCATCATATATTCCATAGATGGATCTATACCCACTGCACCTCTATCGATCCCTTGCAAGACATGTACTAGGCTAACTCAGAGCATCTCATCGAGACATGGTCCAAATGCTACCAAACCTGACTGTTGTCCTACATGCACTGTATATTGAACCTGATCATGCCCGTGAGACTATCCCTATGGCTCATGCACTAACTACACTGAATCCTGAACTTGTTGTTGCACCTGCGGCACTGTATCACCACCCGCCTGACACTCCATCGAGACGTATAAGAGGAACCCACCGAATACCATAAATGGACAGATAACCCCCCCACACACACATAATAATATATTCACATATATAAGAAAATTAGAAAAAGGCCGTGCATAACTTCTACCCTTACTGTCCCCCACCCCAACCCATGCCCATGACATCCCAACCTCATGGCCTCCTTACCCGCCCTCAACAGAGCCAAGTATCAAAAGTACATCGGGCCATTCCCTACCTGAAAACCAACATTTCCTTAAACCGATGATCGAGTCTCCCAATACTAATGATCAAAACCACCTCAACCATAGTACATGCCTGCTCGTACAAGAGCCAGACCCAAATATACTGCCACATGCAATGCTACAAATATATAAAACATGGCATAACACATTGCAACAAACAATCAATTTTATCCAATATTTCACCTATTTACATTTTGAAAATATATATAAAGCATGGAAATTGATATTATTCACATGGAATTGTGACTTAAAAAAGAATACATGCATTTATGAATTTTAAAAACCCTAAAATGCGCCTATCAAAAGTCAAGCCAACAACCTTGCCATACTGGGCCAAGGTCCGATTCTCCCTTACCGCACTTGGTTAAGAGGTACATATCACAATAAATATCATCACAAACCAAGTGAGACACCAAGGTGGAAATTATATAATCTATAATCTGAACAAAAGAAAAATATAAATTCCCCCCAAAGGCAACTTGTTCAATCACTCATGCCTAGGGCTGCAGGCACCCAAGAACAAGCTAGAAACCCAGTTCCAGTAACAACCTATCTCTAGTCTACTGTATCCCACATAGTAATACCGGTAGAAATAAAAAGAGAAGTCTCAATATCATTAGTAGCTAGCAAGACACTTCTACTAAATCCCTATCAAGAACTCCATTGATACCACTTTGTAACAACCCGGTCCCGAACAACCACCCAAATAGTGCTAAAGGGACAGATGTTACTACCTTAGGCTCACCTCCCTGAACGCCAAAAGCTACCGACTAGTAGTGAGTGTGTGATATGTATAGTGAAGAGGCTATACTCACCCAGAGTACAATAAGGGTAATGGTCTAAGGAATAATATATAACATGCAAAGAAAAAAAATGACTCAGAAGACTCGAACCAAACCCACATGGTGGAAGGAAAATCAATAAAAATAAATAACGGAAGCAATAAATATAAACAACAGCAGTTAAAGTAAATAGAACAACATGTTGAACACCACTTGTAACTACTAAAAAAACTAAGCATGCGTTTATAAAAAATTCAATGTATAAAATGGCGCCAATGGATAACCAACAGTAGCTCCAATAACAAGGTAAGCATGCTGACACAAGAATGAAAGAAAAACAAAGTGAACTCTAGCTAGGAAAGACCTCAAGGTCCATACCATCTCCATGCAACAACTAATGTAGTCCATCTCCTAAAGCAGACCTCTTTCCTGCATGTAAATCCATAAAGTCTGCACATATCTCGAAGGACCTGTGCAGGGTGTGAGATGAATCTTAGTAAGAAACCACCCAATGGTGCCTACCTAATATATGTGTTTCAGTGTACATTCAATTATAAAAAAATAGTAAATAGTACGATGAAAAAAATAAATAAAACCCCCACTAGTGCTCAGCAGCCACCATGGAGTTCCACCTGCTTCGGCCAACACCAGAATATTTGTCATGTAACTCAGCACCCTGTGCCCCCTGACACCACGTTTCTCAAGTACCAACGTCCTAAAAGCACTCCCAAGAAGTAGGGACTCAGAGAAACAATGATACCTATCCTCAAATAAATATCCAGAGGTACAATGATGTCTACCCTAACATAAGTAACCAGAGGGACAACGATGTCTACCCTCAAATGTGTAACCGGAGAGACAACGATGTTTTCCATCAAATAACGGTGAGCCTCATCCCCAAACCGATAGCCTCAATGCTATCCCCTGAAGGCTCCTCACCTTCTACATGGATTCCTACGATAAGCACCCCAAATAAATAGTACTTAAACTGCAACTAATGGGGTCTCTACCCACATGAGTGGTCAAAACCACCTCATCATAGAGTCTATCTGTGTGCACAATACTCAAAGTTCTGGGTGAGTGGTAATCACCAAAATAGTACCCAAGAAACAACACCTCTAACACCTCATGTCCTTGCGACCATGATGCTCAAGTCCAACAGCCTCACTATCCAAGTAACTTGGGACATGCCAAACCGATGATCAATACCACTCAAGAATATCCAGGCCATGAACAACCCAACTGTAAGGGTTATAGCATATGGAATTTAGAAATTACATATAAAATCAAAAGAATTACTTTTAAATAGGAAAAACCAACTAAGCAGTTGAAATGCACTAACAATGTGATGTCCCATACCAGCGTTGAGGTCTTTAAAGCCTCTAACAATTCATATCAAGGTTTAATAAACTAAACTAAATAATTTTAAAAAAATAGAATTCAATTATAACCATTTTGGAATCCCATAGCCAAAATACCCTGATGAGCAAAGACCACTCACACTGCCCCACTCAAGAAAAATAGGCAACATGTCATAACCAATGATATCCCATAGGTCAAATAAACAATTAAACAGGTAATAGTAGGTAAAACAGGGTCACACTCAAATACCTGAAAATGCGCCAAAGGTCACACCACCCAAAAGTCTACAAAAACACAAAAAGAGGTATGCACCACCTACCCAAGACTCGTAGATGTAGGCACGTCTGATATCAAGATCCAATTCGATGTTGATCTTTATAGATCTATATTTTTGTCAAATCCCAGCAATTCCACTCGGATGGAAACTGTGACATGTGATGCAAATGATCAAGAAAGGAATAGAGTGTGCGGGTTTAGCCTCGCTGTTGCGATCCCATAACTACTTATTGATTGAAGAATGAACTCTCGTTGAAGATTCTAGGGCAAGGTATATAATTTGGGTTTTCAGAATAGACATGTACCAAAGTTGTGGAAGAAGAAGGAATTTCCTGAAATTAAATGCAGTTCTCTTTCATTTAATCAAATAAAAATAAAAGTACATGGCGTGTGTTGATTAATACACGTCATTTAGTGGTCTTGTATGTACTATGACTTAAGCGGAGGTTTCCACACGACTTGGACACACCACAGGGGTTGACACATGGCTAGATGTCAGTCGGTACGCAGAATGTAGGACACACGGCGTGTTGAGAAACACTACACGCAGTGTAGTAGGAAATTCCCACATAGTCATCACACAACATGTACTCGGGGAGCACACAGCCAATACACACCTAACCCATACATGACATGTAATTTAGAGTACACAGCGTGTAGTCTGGAAATTTCCAAAACTTCCAAGATTTTCCCAGTTTTCTCAGAAAAGAAAAAAATTCAAAGAGGGTCGGGATTTTGACCCGTTCTAAAAAACATGGGTTCTTATAGAGACGTCAAACTGATTCCACTTACAATCATGCAGGCAGTAGGAATCATCGTGGATTTTAAGAGGATGAGGGGGAGTCACTCAGCTGAGGCTTCTCTAGGAAGCCAAGAACCCCCCACTGTTTCTTGTGGAGCTGTATTAACATGGAGTGAAAAAAAAAACAAATTAATAAACCTAATCTAATAATAATAAAACTTTATTAACAATAATAATAATAACAATTAAATAAAAAAATAAATAATAATTTAATTGAATAAATAAATATTTATTTATAACATCAATAAATTAATTAACTTAATAAATATATAAATAAATATAAAAATAAAAATAATTAGATAAAACAAATATTATAATAAATTATTTGATAAAATAATTACTCTTAACAATTTTTAAAAAATAGTTTAAATAATTATCTTTTATAAAGTTATAAAAGTAACTACAAAAATAATAATTAAAGAAATTAAATAATAATAATAAATAAAAGTTTTATATAAATAAAATAACAATAAAATAATTAATAATAATAATGAATATAAACTATTTGGGATAATAATTTAATATTTTAATAATATTGTTTTTTATAAAAGATAATTCATTTTATTAATGTTTAGTTATTCTTTTATTTCTATTTATTTTAACTATGCAGATACATGATAGAACCCAATTCACATCTAGATTCATTAGCAACTACCCACATGTTTTTAGTTAGAATATTATCTATAATTTGACAAGGAGTAGAGAAATAGATGCAACATGTTCAATTATTTTCAGAAGACCTAGATGATTCGGTGCGTGTTGTGGGTGAGCAATAGGAAAACAACCTAGCATTTTAAAAATTTAAAACAACAAATTAGAAAGTATACAAGAGATCGATCATGAGCTCATTTATTAGGGTGATTCAAATCTCAATTCATTCATCACTTTTTAGAGATCTGGAGCTGGAGAGTAGGAGAACCCAGAGGAGAGTAGCAACACTTCATCATTTTCTATAGGGATATTTATTATCTTTTCCTTTTAATTTATTTACTATGTTATTGTAAACATTAAATTTTGTAATGAATATGAATCAAGGATAAATACATTGTGTTCAGTGAATTTAATTTTTTCTAGTTATTTTATTTCTCATCTTCACTTGATTCTTTCAAACAAAGGATCAGATTCAATTGGTGAAGTTGAAGCTTATTCTTAAAATTAAAATGTTTTTGAACCTCAAGCACTTAACTTCAAACTCCATTATATTTCAAAAATAAATATCATTGGTTCCTCCTTACATATCATAAATTCATTTCTTCTGGATTAAATGACTTAGATTTACTCTAGAAGCTTTTAATCAATTTATTTTTTTGTTTGGTGTTTATATTATGAAAAAATTCTAGAATCGGTTAACTTCACGATTAATCTCATGGTGAGGGAGATTAATAGATAATTTTTATAGGTTTTTAATTCAATAGTAATTAAGTTTAGACGTTATATTTTCAACCAGTGGAGTTAGATTCCATAGGATTATGTCTTGATTAAAATTTACTCAATTTTAATTCTTGTCTCTAGTTTACTGTTATTTTTACTGCTCATTATAACATAAATTTTAAATTTTTTCTAAAAATATAACTGTCTCATTGATTATTTATATCAAAATATAATAAAAGTTAAAAGTTAAAAATAAAATTTACCCATTGTTAACATTAGCGGGGTTTGTTTGGAAAATTTGGACACTCAAATATATTTGTAGCATGCACTTAGGTTTAACCCTACAAACCACTGTACAATAGTTAGTATGAGATATACATTTTTAAATATCAACACACATTAAAGATTTGAATTTAATGTAACAAAGGGGAATATATTTATGGGAGATTTTGAAGATATTTCACCAAGATATAATATTATGTTTCAAATATTCCAAATACACTAAACTATTTTTGTCCTCATGAATGTAGTTTTGTAATGTGATTAATAATAGTAGAAAATGATGTAATATTCATGTATGTTAAGTCAGGGTACCTAAACCAGAGGTCATATATGATGGTTATCATATGATGTTTTTCTGCTCTGCACATTCACCAAACCCCTTCTGGTGATATGAACCTCCTCAGATATCTCATGCACAAGACTAAGTCCAACAAGCACTGACTCACCTGCCTCTATCCAACAAAGAGAAGACCATAATGGACTTCCATTCAAAAAAATTGGAAGTTGAAATCTATATTGGTTCTTGGAATTTGTTACTATATTAAAACTCCATGAGTTCATATGATACTCCCATGAACCACCGAATGTAAAACACAAGATCATAACATATCCTCCAGGACCTAAATACTCCACTCAGATTGATTGTCACTATGAGGTTGATAGGTTGTTCTCAAAAGAAACTATCATCCTATATCCTTATAAATACCCTTCCAAAATCATAATGTGAAACAAGTAGTTTTATTTGAAATTATACTCCTCAAAACACAATACAATCAAACTGTCTCATGAACATACATACAACCCATATCATCAACTATGAAGAGATCCCATATACGTAAAAAGTGGGATATCTTTGTCAGTAAATCCATGAACACCCATAATACATCATTATTATGTGTTTTCCTAGGTAATCCTACCACAAAATACATAGTGACATCGTCCCATTTCCACTTAGTAAGGGGGAGAGGCTATAATATCTTAGTTGGCCTCTAATGCTCTACTTTCACCAGCTGATGGATGAAACATCTCACCACAAAGTCTGCTACCTCCTTATTCATTCCTAACCACTGGTATTGTATATATATATATATATATATATATATATAATGATACATATTTTTCAAACAAATATTTACCACCCATCATGAAGAATGAAACTCTTTCATCATCTTCTCACAAAATCCTTTAGGAACCCATACTCATCTAAGAAAAAGAATATAATTGTCACTACCAAGATACCATCCTGATGGTGTCTCCCCACCTTATAAGTTGTCTCTCATAACTAATAATTCTGTATTAGATAACTTCTCTATCTTAATCTGGTCTAAAATCATGGTTATAAATGATGTCAAAGTCAGAGATACTTCCCCCTGAGACTTATGAACATCTAGATGCATGTTTGAAAAGAGTTTTATCATCCATTACTTGTTGCAAGACTCTTGTTCTGCCTCCATTTTTATCTTCCAGATCAAATCATCGAAAGTTAAATTAACCTTTAGTAGTGTACAATATGACTCTAAATTGAAATATTATATATACATGACCAACCACATCTACCGAAGGATCAGGCCACCCTATGAAAAGATGTGTCTTAGGCTATTGTGGTATGTGTATACCATACTCTTATCACCCAAAAGATAGTGTCTCTATAATCTCTGGGAATGTACCACATCTTCCAACTATAGATAATGAGTAGTGTAGTTACTCTCATACAGTCCCAGTTGTTTGGATCCATAAGAAACCACTCAATCCTCCTGCATCAAAACTTCTTTGAGTCTAAATATGGATATATAAAAGTAAATGGAATATGATTTCCCTGAAATAGGCAATGTGATGATATGTGTTGAGGTAAGACTACTCTTAATCACTCACAAGAACCCATCAAAAATAATAACTCCATTTTTAGTCAACCAAAACATCAGTGCTACTAGATATGATAATTATTTGATGAATCATTTATATTAACTTGCTAAATTCAAAAAACATTGTATCTAAAAGGTATTTTTGGGAAAATACCAAGATATAATGGTTGCAACATTCTCTAGGTCCACTAACACTCTAACCTCTAAGATGAAATGGTCTAAGAAGTTCACTTTATCAATCCGAAAACTACATTTGGTCAGATTAATATAAATCTTATGTCCTCTCAATGTGATCAGTATGATGTCATGTTGTTTTCCATTATTGTATAAAGACTAGGAGTACATTGAGATATCTATGAAAAAAACCACCAGAAAATGGTCTAAAAAATGATGAAAAATATAATTGATCAAGACCAAGTATATCTTAAATGTGTTTGTGAATCCAAATGGGATCACTACAAACTCATGAAAGACATAACTTGTCCTAAAAAAATCTTGAGGTATGTATGATCATCTCACCCTCAACTGGTGAAATCCATATATCAAATTTATCTTGGAGAATATATTTTCTCCTATAAGATGATCGAAGAGATCATCAATGGGTGGAAGAGGATACTGGTTCTTGATATTCATCTGGTTCAATCTGTGATAATCTACACATAATCCCACAGTACCATCATCCTTCTTGGTGAAAAGAACTAGAGAACCCCCTAGAGACATACAAGGCCATATGAAACCTTTAATTTCTAGAACTTCTGATTGAACATTAAACTCCAAAATCTCTATTGGTGTAATCCTATAAGGCTGGATAGAAATTGGATTTCCTCCCATCACCAACTCAATCGTGAACTGGATCTACCTATAAAGCACTATTCCATATAACTCATTAGGAAATACATCCTAAAAATGGGCTAGAACTGGTAAAAAATAATCCTGCAACATTCCACCATAATCCAGAACATGGTTTTTTATCTAATCCGTGATACAATCTAATTTTCTCCAAATTGGTCATGTATGAACATCTTGATGGTCCCACTCAACCTGGTGATAATAGTTTCTACTTTTTGGAGATGAAAAGGTAACTCTCCTCTGGTAATATTCAATATGAACCAATATAGTACTAAACAATCCATACTAAGAATCGAATTAAAACCAATCATTTCTAGTAAAAATGGTTCCCATAATAAATGGTAACTGATGATCTTCAGAGAACATTCCTTGAAACAATTGATATTCTATTACCACACTCCCAATGGTGTATCAATATTTAAGTAACCATACATTACTTTCACAACCATTCCCAAACCATTTTCCAAGAGAGAATATAAAATGGAATGAGATTCTCATATATCAAACTAAATGAAACAAGGGGAAGAAGATATAATAACCATACCTCTGGTGATAAAAGGTCCAACATACTCAATAGACATAGTATTCTATAGATCATGTAGTTGACTGGCCTCTCCACATGGGGATCTATATTGATTCCCCAGATAGATTCCCTCTTCATTGTATAGTCTTTCTTGTAGTGGGCTACTAAATCCCTTACCTAGACCTAAACATATAATGGAACTCTAGATACCTATATACTGAGGAGTAGTTTATTTCTTATTAGACTATGGTATCTATCATGATCTATGTTCATTTATTTGGTGTGAGATGTTCTGAAAAAACTTTTAAAGATGGGACATCTTTCTACAATGAGGAACTCTAAAATGGGGTAAGAACACTAAGGCTTATTGTGTCCCAACTTACGACACTAATAGAACTATAATGGAACATGGTCTGAAGGTGACTACCCAATTCCCTAACTACTCTTAATTCTACTTCCTTAGAAAAACTATCATATTGGTGTTTCATATAGCTAGAATAAGGGATCCCATTTCGTCCTTCTGAAACAACCTGGTCACTGCTCATGGCGTCTCTCAGATTTCCTTTCATGATGAGTGACTGATTCATCACATTTAAAAATATGCTCAAAAAATTTATACCTTTGACTTGATCTCATATCAAAGTCTTCCCAAAAAAATGCCTCTCCCTATAGATCTGATCAGAGTCTAAAGATGACACAAAGTACTATAGGTCAGTGAAATGTTCAACATAGTCCATCACTAACATGCCTTCCTATATCATATGCATGAAACTGAAATCCTTATCTCACCACAATGTATCTAGATAGAAATGGATGAATAAATTGTCCTCTAATTCCTTCCAAGATTACTCCTATTACTTCCTATCATGCTCTATAATTTCCTACCAATGCTTGGATGGTCCACAGAGCATATACGCAGTAAGATTTAACCTTATATTAGTGGGTGTATCAAGGTTCTTGAAGATAATCTGGACTAAATCAATCTATAATTGAGATGCCTAGTGGCCTCCCTTCCCAGTGAATATAGTAGGATGTTTTAGATGAAACTCCCTTGTTATCTTAGACATCAAAGTCATAGTGCGAACAATATCCCTTTCCATGGATCACATGACCCTCAAGAATATTTTGCAATGATAAACATCCATCTAAGCCATAGGATCCATTGGAATCTTTGGTTTGGGTTTATTATAATCATGTGGATTACCACTCTCTTGATTCTCAACTCGAAGATGATAAGGATGCATTTTATCTACAAGACAAACAAACTTTATATAACACTATATAAAAACAAAGTCATACTCAACGGGATACAAAAAAAGAGAACCACTACTCTGAGTCTCTCTAAAAATTAATTACAATTGTTTTACTATGACATAATAGTATATTTCTTTCCATTTATCAAATATATCAGGTATCTAATTCCATGGTCACATAGGCAAGTATATAACACATGCAATAAATATATCCCAATTATCAAAAATCCATGTCAATATATATCCCTATTTTCCAATAATGATGCATGAATACTCATATCATTCCATATTGGGCCATGAGTAGAAATATAAATAAACAATATCATCATGAAACAATAAGATCACACAACACATGAATCACCCTAGGTGAAATAATTCCAACTATAATAAGAGAACATCATAAATGGTAATCCCCATACTTGGCACTTGTATTTCCCCCCGTACATGGGCGTGATACTCCCATGAAAAATATCATTACCAATATTTGGAAAATCATAGTCTCCTTTCTAACTTTCCCAAATACTAAATAAATAGAAAAGAAAAACTTGCCACCTCTGCTTCAACTTTGTAACGTCCTACGATCTGGCACCCTCTCACGTGGCTAAAACGGGTTGGTTATAAGACCTCAAACATGCCTCCCCATATGACAAATACTTATGAATAATAGTTGGGGTGTGATATTTATATTGGGGAGACTATAGCTCCCTGGTATAGAGTATAATAAATTGGAATAATCTATAATAATAAATTTCAATGTAATGATAAAACAATAAAAATAGTGTATCATACAACTGGGAAAATAAAAGGGGGACAAGTAACCAATAATGGTGAATAATGTAATGACAAGATGAGATGTATCTAGATGTAAAAATAAAAACAATACATAAAAATAGTTATCTAAAACTAAATAATCCCAAAAGGCCCTAGTCCTGATCCCAATTTCGGAGCCTTATCTTAACTCTATCCCATCCATCAAGAAATAAAATAATCACAAACATGGTCCTTTTCCCTTGTCCAAATCTACACCCATTTAATCTTCTATGGGTACCAAATGATGACCCAAATAGTGTGTGATTAAAATTCAGTATGCCAACACCACCATTCATAAAAAATAGTATGATCATAAGTGTAAGAAATACGGTGATAAATAGGTGTATTAATTAATCAATTAATATAATACATCAATAAACCTTCTTTGGAACCATATCGTAATGTCTCGGAGCATGTAACACAATTATGAAAACCATATCCATATACCATGACATAATCAAATAATTGGAAATATCCTTTTATATAATCATTTTAGACTCAGGGATTACCCCTATATATAATCATTTTAGCATGTGTACCTAGGTAATGTCTACTATATAAGCATTTCAGTAGGTTCTACTAGCCATAGCCCACTATATAATCATTTTAGCCTTTGGTAAAGCCAAATATATAAGAATATTATAATGTATCACTAGGATAATCTGATTATATAATAATTTCAGCATCAATGGGAATATCCCTATATATAATAATTATATCATCAACTCAAAAATTCATAACAAAATGAACAATATCACATCGTGGTTAAATATGAAAATTACTATTTTTATTTAAATTTCACTTTCATTTATATAAAAGATGATCAATAGACATATCAATACGAAATAAAAAATTACCCAGGGTTCTAAATCAATAAATAACTTAAGGTATTAAGTCATGATAAACAAACATTAAACCATTATCTAAGTACTTATTACTCAAAGGTTTTCTTACCCAATGGGTAGCCATAACCCATGTTTCATAAATCATTGAATGAAAAATGGATCCAAATAATATTCCAATCCATGATTTACCATAAATAAATAAATTAATTAGAGTTCATATTTTATTTGTACAGTCACAATATTATATATACTTCAAAATTAAACAAACCATAGGGTTAGGTTTAGAACCCCTACCTTTATATGTTGATAAATACAATTTTTCTACTAGAAAAAATGATAAGGAAGAAGGCATATGAATATTGAAAGAAGAAACTAGATCAACCAAGGTTAAGATCAGAACCCCCAAACAAACCCATGAACAAAATATTTCCACCACCGCAATAAGGAATGGTGAAAGAGAAGGGAAAAATAAGAAGAAACACTTACAATGGATAATATGTATAATTGGATTGTCTAAAAGGGAGGAATAAAATCCAAAATAAATTTTATTTCTCCATATTATTGATATAGGAGAGTCTGTACAAAAAATAATGAGGAACATAAGTGCACTACACACTTAAAATTGTTGGGTCTGAAGAATACATGATGTATAATCCTTTCACATCATGGATTTCTTCATTTTTATGTTATACAAAAAAACTATCACCTAAAGTTAATATTTATCATAATAAACATTTACATGATGAGAATTAAGTTCATGACATGTGTCTGGA
This sequence comes from Viscum album, assembly GCA_963277665.1. NCBI lineage: Eukaryota > Viridiplantae > Streptophyta > Magnoliopsida > Santalales > Viscaceae > Viscum > Viscum album. Next base: position 2,074,121,420 of record OY728143.1, on the reverse strand, counting down.
AGCAGTTACACATCGTGTAACATGTACACAACATGTAATTTTATAGAATTGTTTTTCATAATAACTTCTGTGGAAGTTACCAGACAAACTCTCAAGCCTCCCAAACTTACAGAAAACCCTCATAGGCCCATTTAACCAATTTATACATAGACTCCATTAATTAAAAAAACATATCCCTAAATTTTAGGTCATTTTCCCCAACAAAGGCTCTCCATCTCTAAAAAATACTCGACCATCAAGGTACAACGAAAAAAATCAAAGTGGGGAATACCTAAAAAAATACGGGATCTTACAAAATTATGTTGATAATTTTTATATAATTTTTATTTGGTTATTAAATATATAGAATCAATTACACCAAATAAATTTATAATAGTGACAAATATTTAACTTTCATATTAGTTCACATAATTTATAAAATGATTTTTTTAGAAAAAAATGTATTTCCAAGTTGAAAAAAGCCTTTATGTTATTATACATTTTATATAGTTCTTATAAAGTGGTTACTTCTATGAATACCCTAAAATTTTACAATTATAATATAATGGTGTTATTTAATAATTTTGTTAAGGAAATTCAGTTTTTATTTTAGTTCAATGTCATGTGTGTAACAAGATAATTACATGGCATTTAATTAAGGAAAAGTATTTACTAAAATTATGGGTCATTATATTATTTCACACTTAAAAATAATTTTATCCTAAAAGATTTATTATATGGAAGAAAATAAGTAAGGGTACTTTTCACTCCTCACATCCTCAGGTTTGCATGTAGCCTCATCAAATATTTGATTCCTTGATAGAAATTTTTCTATATGGGTGGTCATGTTCCTGAGAACCATGTCTCCTCAATCTAAGATCTACATAGATTGTTCTTCATATGAAATTACATGTCCCAACTGTACAACTTTTGGTCTCAGTATATGTAATGGATCTAGTATATGCTTAATAAAATGTGAGAGGTGGAACACATCATGCACTTGATAGAGGTGTAAAGGTAGTGCTAAGAGGAGATATATGAGCCCAACACAATCAAGGATCTCTAATGGACCAAAGTATCTAGGGATTAACATCCCTTTCTTCTAAAATTTCTTTTATGGGGATACCTAAAAGAACACCTTGCCACTAACTTCAAACTATAGATCTCATTGATAACAATATATATTACCCTCATACTGACTTTGTGCTTATTTCATATTCCATTGAATGGTCTAAACCTTCTCTATAATTTATTAGACAAGTTCAGGTTCTATAAACTTCCTCTCAAAAACTTCTTTCCAACATATTAGAGTATTGCATCTCTCCCCGTATAAAGCCTCATATGGCTCCATCTGAATGCTATAATGGAAGGTATTGATTCCTACATTATTGGAAATAAATTGAATAATATCTCACCATATACTTTAATGTTTTAATACTATCCTTTGACTAACCATGTGTTTGAGGATGATTAGTAGTCTTAAAACTTAGCTCTACCCAAAATTACTTCTGAATACTACTCCAAATCCATGAGTTAACTCTCATATTCCAATCAGATACAATGTTTATTGGTACTCCATAAATCCTCAACACTTACCTTATATATATATCTGAGAGTTTTTCAGGGGAGAAATCATATTTAATAGAAATAAAATGTATTGAATTCATAAGGTGATCGACTACAACCCAAATAGTATAATAGCCTCTAGAAATTTTGGGGAGTCCAACAATGAAGTCCATGGTGATTTTTATTTCCATAATGGTAAGGGTAATTGTTGCAACATACCCTTAAAATTTTGATGTTTAGTATTAACTTATTTGAATTCCAAACATTTAGTTACATATTCAACAATGTATCTCTTCATGTTATCTCATCAGATTTTTTTCTTTTAAATCTATGTACATCTTTTTACTTCCTGGATTAATAAAAAATGACGAGTTATGTGTATCATAAAAAAGTTACTTCTTATATTACAAATTTAATGGGTCACATATCTATGTTCTAAAACTTATGACTCCATTTTTATCAAAGTTGAACTCAAACATAATTTCTACCATTTTCTGTAGGTCTACATCATCTTTATGGGATTATTTGATCTTTATGTAAGAAAAAGGTTGAGAAATTAGTTGGGAAAGATTTGATTTATCTTTTCCTAGTACGACTTCAAGATTCATCAGCTACAAATCCATGATTATTATGTATTTTCAATCCCCATCATAGATATAGTAGATTTGTCTTTCCTACTAAAAGAATCAACCACCTTATTTTCCTTCCCTATGTGACAATATGTCGAGCATTTATAATATTTTATCAATTCCAGCCATATCTATTGGTGAATATTAAATTCAATCTATGTGAATATATAATTAAAGATATTGTGATCAGTGTATATATCATAATTTCATCCATAGATATAATTCCACCTAATATTTAATGTAAATATCATTGTTTCTAGATCTAAATCATGCATTACCTAATTTTACTAATGAAACTTTAATTGGAATGAGGCATAATCAATTAAATTATAATTATACATGAGGATTAAACCCAAAAACTTTTTTTAAGAAAAAATGTATATTTAAAACCCTTCCCTACTGCAAGATAATGTAAGTACAGGAGTAGTGACCAACTTATTTTTTATTTCCATGAAAATTTCTTCACATTAGTCTATCTAAAAGTACTTCACACACTTCCATGTTAAAATAGTTAGTGAATTTTATAACTGTGGGAAATGTCTCATATAGAATCAATAATGTACTACTAACCAAAAAAAACTATGGATATTAGTTACAATTATAGATATAGGACATGGTTTAATTACTTTTTATTTCATGCATCTACTGATATTCTCTTTCTTATGATTATATGGACAAATAATGACACTTTATTTAGATGGAATCCACACTTTCTAAATTTGGCATATAGTTTCCCCTTATTCATGGTCTTTAAGATAATATAAAAATGATTTTAATGTTATTTATTTATATTTGAATATTAAATAATTTCATTTATAAACAGAACCCAAAATTGATCAGGGCAGTCTCTAAAGACACTATTCATTTGATCTATGAATATATTGGAAGAATTTATATGTCCAAAGGGAAAAATTATAAATTAATAGTGTTCATACCTCATATGGAGATTTATATTTGAAACTAATTTCCTTTTAACCCTTAATTGATGATATACTAATCAAAGATCAACATTCAGTAAGTATTTAAATCCTCTGATTTGATTAAATATATCATCGTTATAGCAACCCATACTTTTCATACGTATATATTATATCTTAATAGATGAATATTTTTTATATTTTATAAATACATAGTGGAGGATCATAAATGTTCAATGTATTTGGATACTAGATATAAATTATTCTTATTTCATGAAATATATTCAATATATCCCATAAAAATCGTCCCAAATATTACTCTTCTTAGATATACCATACTTAAAACATTTTTTTATAACCTAGAGAAAGGGAAAAAAATAAATGATAATCTCATATTATTAGTAAGCTCAAAAAGGGAGATATCAATAATCAGAAAATAATTACATGAGAATATGGGAATAAGAACTTGATATTAACATTTAAAAACCATAAATAGTATATAATGTATCATAAAACTGAATCATAGAATAAATCATGGTGTTTTATAAAACATAAATCATAAAGTAATCAACGAAAATTAGTCATGAGAGCCTATCATTGGAATATGAAATAAGTAGTGGCATATACATAAGTATATAAACTAATTTCTTTATTAGTCAAGGATAAAAACCAATACTATCATATTAGATTAGTTTCACTCCCCATTCCATTATATACTTAATGAAGGTTTTACTCCCAACACTACTATAGTGAAAATATTCCCTTACTAAACCATTTTCACTCCTCAATATGGTCATTCTTATCTCATGTGATATCCATATTTACACAATGAATTTATTTTCTATATAATTCTATGCCCACCCATTAAATAATCATAATCCATTCATATTTGTTCTATAAGATCAAAAATCATTCATCATATATTAAAACCTATAGAAAAGAAAACTGGTTTCAAAATAATTTCAACATTTCATCATAATATAACCCACGGGAAAATGGGTGTCATAAAGATACCATCATATTAATAATAAACCATCTATATAAATAATTTTATATTATACTTGGATCATATCACCATTAAATCATAAGTGTCATCAAATGATGTTATCATAAATGAAATAATTCGTTAAAGGTTTTCTGGGATGTTTCTTAATGAAAATACCCTTTTCACTTTGAAATAACATATTTAAAATCTAAATATTCCAAAAAAATATCAAGTGAAACATATTAATTGAAAATAAAAATAAAATTTATAAATGAAAGTTCAAACCATTGAATAGTCACGAGAATAATAAATTATGTTTATGTCGTGTATGATAAAATAAGGATTCATTTCACTTTTTTTAAATTAAAATGTACATCATTAGAGAATTGAAAATATTCATTTTAAACCATTTCAAAAAAAATTAAATAATGGGTAAAAATGAATTTAAAAAATCATAGGAAAATATTTAAAAAAAATTGAAAATATTATTAGCAAATGGATTTGGAAGAAAAAATATTTTCAATCGAAGTGAGAAATAAAGTCGGTTTTCCTTAAAAACATTATTTGGATCTCTTGAGTTCATAGAGAGAGAAAAATGAAAGGAAAAAAATCTAATATTCATAAATAAACATATAATAATAAATTTTATTTTATTTTTAATACATAGGATATAAAATTTCATCATCAGAAACTAAATCACAAACAAACCTGATAAACAAGTAGACTGCACAATAAATCCCCTACATAAAGCTCAAATTTCATCAAAATTTATATAAAATACAATATAATAAATTAAAATTTATTATAATTATATACTATATTAAATTAAATACTTATGATATTATATATGTTCCACTAATAACCTTTTAACACCCATTTATTAATAATTCCTTATAAAAACCATTGTTTTTAGGTATTAACTATTTAGTCATTCATGGGAATTTTGATTCGGTAGTTCTAGTACCAGTAAATTGATCATGGTTAAATAATATAAAAAATAATAATAATAATAATATAATATATATTCATTATATATATATATATATATATATTTATGTTAATCTATAAAATATAAAGATATAAAAATGAATTACACCATTCAAGGAGATGATAAGTTGTACGTACGCATGAACACTATTTTAATTTTTCAATGGATGGAAATAGTGATTGTTAAATAATAATTTACCTTTTAAAAATAATTATTATATCATATATATCATATATATTTATTATATCAATATTTATAACCATCCATGAAATATGGTGACAAAAATCAAATTACACCGCTATGTTGAGATGGTAAGTCATACGCACGCACGAGCAATGTTTTATTTTTATATAATATAAAAAAGAGGAAGAAAATGGTTTCCCATAATAATAATAATATATCAGTATATGTATAACATCATATCCATTATTTTATAATGGATATCATAGGTTTATAAGAGGTATACTAAGGAATGAAATTGATGTTACTCCATTAGGAGTTGTATATCTTCAATGAGAAACCTATTTTGTCTTACACTTTAAACATTGAAAGTATGGTATTTTAAAAATAACATAATATCTAGTATATGTAGATGGAATATAAGTAGACATTATTTTATTTTTTTTATCTAAAAGGATTAAAAGGTGTGAGGAAGAGAGGAAAAGAGGTTCCCTTTTATAAGTGAGGGGAGGGGAACTCTTGGAATTACTACAAGTACTAAATGAATTAATTTTTATAATAACGTGAATACATGTTGATATATTTAGAATAAAGGGTTATTATATTTCTAAATACTCTCAAACAATATTATTTAGACATGTTTAATGGATGTTTTAACCCTTATGTCTTTTTTTATCCCATTGTTTACCCTTTTTATAATTATCACAATATCAAAGTTTTCTACTATTTATAGGTCAATAATGTTACCATAAAATAAGAAGTGACTCATAAATGGATAGTGGCTGATATTTTAAACCATATAAAAAATAATTTTCCAAATATATAATTTTTATGAATTTTAAATTATTTAATAAAATATTTTTTATTATTTAATATCATTAATATCATTTTAGGAACTATTCGTCTTCATTGACCTTAAAGTCATCAATATAGTTTTTGAATTAGAATATAAACATTTAAAACTCCCCTAATAAGTAATAATTGTATAAAACATTTATGGAATACAATAATTCATCCAAATTTTATTCATTTTAGTATTTTTAAAATTATTTATTTTATTTTTCTATTAATTGAATAAATATTGTGTCGGTGTTCCATATGAATTTAAGGTGATTATTCAATCACTAAAAATTAAAAATAAATTTATATGTTAAAAATTAAATTTCTATTTAAAATAAATATTTATAAATGTACATATCCTCTTTTTACCCATGTGAAAAAATAATAATGATAATAAGGTCAATAGAGTGACATTTTGTATTTATCCTTTTCTTAAAATAATATAAAAGACCTAATTAAGGAAAAATAGAACAGTGTGGACATATTTTAAATATATGGATGTTAATTGTCGAACTCCACACATATAATATTATAAAGTAACGTCTTAGATAAATTTTAAATCCTTAACCTAATATTTTAACCTAATTTTACCCATTTTACCCTTATTGAAGTGACAAATATTTACTAACGTTATTATTCATAAAGGAAAAAAATATAAGGAAATATTTACCAAATTTTATACTCTTGATTCTAAATATATAACATAGTTTTAAAAATTAAATCCACATAAGTGGTATAATTTAATTTAATATTAAACTCACAAAACGTGACGAGAAATAATTTTCCAAAAAAAATGTTTTCCAAAGTATAAAAAGTTTTTAAACCAAAATACATTATAAAATTAATAACAATGACCTCAATTGGATTATTCATAATATAAATTAAATATTTTTTAGTCATTTAAAAAATTGAAACATTATAAATTCATTAAACAAAAAGACAGTTTTCAATAAAAATCGGTATTTTTCAATATTCGTCAAAAAGTCAATATTTTAAGAAAATTATGAAAAAATAACTCTAAGATAATTTTGAAAAGGTGATTAAAAAAATTAAATTGAATTTATCAAATATATATTCTCAAATTGTCTGAAAATAATTATAATATTTTCTCACACAAAGAAATAAAAAACATTTTTGAGGGAAAATGTATTTTTAAAGCATATAATGAATTTACTAAAAATTGAGCAATTAATTATCAATTATATTATCTAACAATTACATACATAATTTTTTAAATGTTTTTATTCTAATTTGATCTTCAATTATAATGTCTAGGTTATAATGGTGTAATTTATTATTGTTTATTTTGACTTGGGTTTGTGTGTATTGAAAGCTATCAAAGAAATTAAATTTATATAAAGAGAAATATATCATAAATTCTTACGGTGTGATATTTTATCACCTTTAAAATGAATTTATCAATAAAAATTCCATTAATTTCATAAAAAAATACAAGGATACCTCCATTTCATCACATAGGTTCCCATGCAGCTTCATCGAATTTTGATTTCCTTCATAGAACATTAACCACATGAGTAGTCTTATTCCATAGTATATAATTATTACCATATAAAATTTAAACCAGTTGTTCTTCAAAATAAATATAATGATCTAGGGGTATAAAATTAGAGATTATTATTTGTGAAGGATCAGGTATTCACTTTCTCAGAAGTGATTCATGGAAGATGTCATGAACTTTAGAGAGGTTTGGTGGAAGTGCTAAATGATAAAAAAAACATCTCGATATGGTCATGAATTTCAAAGGCACAAATATATATAGGGATCTTCTTAAATTTCTATCCAAATATCATAACCTTTATTCGAGGACAAACTTATAAGATTAACTTATCAGTAACTTACTTTCTTCCTCAAACTTTATCCCATCACATTTGAGTTATACACTTATTTCTAAATAATTATCCATAATTAGTCATATGAATGCTTGATTTAATGCAATTGTTGTATGCAAAAATTGAATAAAGGAAGGTGATGATCCCAAATACCTTTGGAATACATTGAACAAGATCTCAACATATCATATATGTTTTAAATGACTATATAAGACAAACCATCTATTTAAGAATGATAGTAAGTGTTGCGATACAACTTTTCATTTGATCATATTGAATACTTTTCAAAAAATTCATATAAAACCTTGAATCCTGAACAGATATAATACAATGTTATACTCTATACAAACTTACCACTTTTTTAATTTATATCCTCGAAAACGGATCAATAGATAAATTTTATCTAATAAAAATGAAGTGTGTTAAAATTTTAAGGTGATTAACTACAACCAAATACCATTATGTCCTTTAGATGTTTTGGGAGTCTGATGATAAAATCTACGGTGATGTTTTCATATTTATATTATGGTATGGGTAATGGTTATAACACCCCCCTTAGAATTATGTCTCTTAACATTATGACAAAAAGGTCATGGAGATACATACACTAGAATATCTCCCTTTATGTTGTCCAACCAAAAATACTCTTCCCAATCTCTATACATCATTTTAGTTTGATGATGAATAGAGAATAATGAAAAATAGGCTTCATGAAACAACTCTTTCCTCATGTATGGTATTGATGGTACACATACATGATTCATAAACCTTATCATTCCATCACAATCAAAGTTAAATTCAAGAACATTTATGAAATTATTATGTAGTTCCACATATTACTTCTACTCCTCATTAATTATATCATAGATAGATGGTTGTACATTCATCTGATAAAGATACTATTTCTCACATTCCTTTAAAATTTCTTGATCCATCCTTTAATAAACCTTAAATATTAGAAAAATATCATTTTCCAAGATAATATTGCATGATCCTTTTAACTTAAATCATCCACAAACTTGGTTGATTCCCTAAGCTGGTAATGTGTTGAGCAGTCGTAATATTTAATCAACTCCTAAAACCTTCTCTAGTGAATATTAACCACTTTATATGTGAATATATAATTTAAACTTTTATGATTGGTATATATGTCTCAAATTTCCCTGTAAAGATAATACATCCATATATTTAATGAAAAAATTACAATAGCTAACTACAAATCATGAGTTGGGTAATTTTTCTCATAAACCTTCAGTTATCATGAGGAAAAAGCTATCACCAAATCATTCTTCCCGAGTATGCATCTCAGTCCCTTATTATATGAAGAAATATAGATCATAAACCCTTATCCATTAAAGGGTATTGTAAGAACAAGTACTCTAACTAAAATTATATTCAGTTCATTGAAATTTTCCTAACATTCATCTATCTAAATTTACTTGTCTCCTTTCTAAGTTAACTTGGTGAGTATATTAGACAACTACGAGAAATTTTCCAAAAATTGTCAATAATATCTTTCAAAATCAAGAAAAATTCAAATCTTATAAATGTTGGTTGGTTTTAGAAAAAAATCAATAACTTTTGTTTTGATGGATCCACCGATATACTATTTCTAGAGATTATATGATCCAAAAAAGAAACTTTTTATAGAAAAAACTCACACATGGTAAATTCTTCAATCAAATTATACATTATTAGGCTCTTTAGTGAAATCCTTGAGTGGTATTCATTATATTACTTACTATTGTAATATATAATATATCTTCTATAAATACTACCACAAACTGATTAAAGTAATATCAAAATACTATTTATTAAGTCCATAATGATAGAGGATGAATTAGTAAGACCAAATGGATTCACTATAAATTCATATTATATATACCTTATATAGATGGTTTTCTTTGGAATGACTTCCCTTTTGACCCTTAATTGATAATATCATAATTAATCTTTCAAAAATGTTGAGATTCTCATAATTGATCAAACAAATCATCAATATGGGGAAGATTATACTTATTTTTTATTTTGATCTTGTTCGATTACCAATAATAAATGTAGATTCACATTGATCCCTTTATTATTTTGAAAAAAATTACATGTACAACCCATGGGGATTTAATTTATCAAATGAATACCTTATAAAGTTTCTATAGAATTTAATTATTTAATTCCTACAACTCAATTGTGTCCATTGTATATAAATTCTTTGAAATAAGTATAACACTAATAATTAGTTCTATTGAAAACTCAACTTCATGATTCAGAGTAAAACTAGAAATATTTCCCATAAATATATCATAAAATTACCATATAATAGGCATATATTCAATTTTTAGCTTCTCTCTAACCATCTGAGATAAACACAACTTTTGAATAAGAATCAATGCCCATATAATGGATGTGATTTCCATAGGAAGTTCATATTTATCAATGCACTGATAAATGATATTAGTCTGGTTTGGAATATAAAATGTGACTTACCTTCATTATAAATTGATATTGTATTTAATAAATCTAATCCTCTCCCAAAATAACACTAAATTAAAATAAATAGATAATTATAATATTTTCAGGAAGCACATTCCCACAAACTTCATTCAGAGAAGAATAACAAACATGGGACGAAATAATCATTCCATTAAGGGTTTTCACTTCTAATTCTTAATCTTATCAATTAGGTGGTAATTGATACTCTAAGAGAATTATTCAGATATAAAAGTGTGGGTTTATCTTGAATAAAATAGTATATTATAAGTTCTAGTGTGGATAGTAAGTATACCTTTTACTACATCATTATCCACAACAAAAATAGTGATTTCATGATATTTTATTTTGTATTTGGGCTTCATAGATTGTTGATATTGATCAATTTCATTAACCTCATATTTGAGAGCTGGATAACATTATGACTATATGTTTTGAATTTGAAATATTGGACTTTGGGTGGTTCATTCTTTGGTTATTTTTATCCATCATTAGGTAACTTATTCTCCCCCTAAAATTGGTATTCGATGGCTCAACGACCTTCCTTTCCATACATGAAACATTTAATAACCCCTTAAGATAGATTCCTCTATGTTTACTTCTAAACATTGAGAATAATAGAAATGTAATCTTCTTCTCTCTATTGTTTGTATTGTTGTAATTTATTTTGAATTATATATTTATTTTCTTATCAAAACCATGACATTGATGGGTAAATCCAATCTATATTTCCACCTTGATAGCACATCAAATAATTTATTCATACATACTGAATCCCCATAGAGATAATTCCCATTAGAGACTTAGATTTAATCCAATGAAGAATTTATATAACTTACTTTTATTTTGGATGATAATACCCAAATCAAACCTAGAAAGTCTAGTGAAATTTTCTTCATTGATACTAAAGGATTCATTATAATTTTCTTTAGTAGTAGGAATTAATTCTCCATTTTAATATGAAGAATATAATGAATGTAGATATTAAAAAATAATCTCTTAAACTCATCCCACTATATGGATTCAATCTTTTCCTTTCTCTTCATGTTATATATTAGATTCCACGATTAATCTACTTCATCATTAAAATAATAAATTGATAAAATAAGTTTTCAATGTTCTGAACATTGGATAATGGAAAATATTTTTTCTGTGGTATTGATACCTTTATTATAAAATAGTAAATTAGTAGACCTACTAATAGATAGAGGATTCTGCCTCAAGAAAGACTCAATAGAATGTTGATCCTTCTTTTTATAATTTGTTTGTTTAGTATAATTAATAGCTTAAAAACATTTCATAATCATAGAAACATTATTTTTTACTCTAACTATAATAACATTAGTTTCTTAGGAGGATAACCATTACATTATCTATTACATTAAATGTTAAAATATTTCATTATGGTTCTAGACATTTAATAATACTAAAAATCATATTGTGAGAAATAATAATCACTGTGGGAAACCATATAATAAGAAAAATTTATTTATAGAATGTCTAAATCATGACACCTTATTTTCAATCTACAAAACCTTAGGGTTAACCTAAGTCGTCCATGACCATCATCTAATCAAATTCTTCATAATGGTTTGTTAAGAAAATTTGAATTAATCTAATAATATCCCATGCGAGTGTGAAACTGGGAGGGAATTAAGGTTACAATCACTGTGAATTGGAATGATAGTCGAGATATAGTTGAACAGTTCTTTTTGGGGTTATTACCCCTAGATTTATCTATTCCAAAACCATGTTTTATTATAATATCCTAAAAATTACTTATTTATAGGGAAACCATAAAATCTCTTCTTTACTAAAACCTTAAATTGTTATATTATACTTATACTTATCCTTAGGGGTTTCACCAAAGATAAATAATCATAATCTCCAATTATTTACTAAACATGTCCTCTTATACCAAATATAGAAACATATACTTTCTATACATATATATTAAATCTTAATATATTAATATTCATTAAATTTTATAAGTACACACATGAGGATGGTAAAGGTTTAGTGTATTTTTAGACTATATAAAAAATATTATTTTTTCCAGGAAATATTTTCAACATATGCAAGAACAATCTTCCTATATAATACTATTCTTAGACATACCCTACTTAAAACCTTTCTGCATAGCCTGAGGAAATGAAAAAAAAGAAATGGTGATCTTAGATGCTTAATAAGGGTAAACAAGAGAGATAACCAGGATCACATAAGCATAAAATGATCACATGGGTATGAGAACATTATCTTAACATTTAGAAACCATACCTATAACATCATTGATCATAAACGTGAATCAGGGAGTAAATCTTGGCAATTCATAAGAAATGAATCCTAAAGGAATCAAGGAACATGATTCACGAGAGCATAACATTGGAATATGACATAGGTTAGGCATACACATAAGAATAGAAGATAATTTCTTTAGTAGTAAATGATCACAAACAATAATATCATAGTAGATTGGTTTCACTCTCCATTATATCATATCCTTAATCAATGTTTATTCCCAAGACTTTCAAAGTATACAGATTCCCTTACTTAACTAGGTTCACACCTTATTTCAACCCTTATAATCTCATTATATATCCATATTTACCCAATCCATTAGAGTCTATATAATTTTGGGACAACCAATAACCTAATAATTATCCATTAATATGTGTTCCACATTATCATTAACCATTCATCATATATCATAACCTATGGAATGAACATAATTTTCATAAGCATTTCATCATTTCATAAATACATAACCCATTGAAACATAAAAGGATTTCATAAACATCAATATAACACCATAAAATTATTAAATACGTACATTTTATTTGATATCATATGGCACTCAACACCGAGTGTAAACAACCCACAATATATATTTCTTTAAATTTATTCACTTCAATAGCTTGTGGAACACACAACCCGGAGTTTAAATAAACCATGATATATTTTTCAGTTATAACCTAACCTCTAAACTAGAGCTTATGAATATTACTAAATAAATTATGGAAATTATGTTTATCTATTCATTAGAAATATAATAAAATCATATAAATTAAAAATAAATGTGTTCTAAAAAACGATATTGTTTCTAAAAGACAGTTTAGTCGCGCTTTGTGCATATAATTTTAAAAAATTAGCACTTTTATAAATTAATTTGAAAAAATTAACTTCTTTTTTTGAATTAAGATATCAAAATTATATTAGGGTTAATTTTTGGTATTTTTTTGAAATGTTTCATTTTTTGATAATTAGTAAAAAATATAAATTTTAATTGAAAACCTTCTTTCCATTTAAATTATATATAAAGATAAATGTTATTTTAAATTAGTTTAAAGTAAAATTAGTTCAATTATATATATATTAATCCAATTTAGATCATTTTAATAATTTTCATATTGAATTTTGATATAAAAACTTTATAAGTTTTTGATCATTTTTTCTCTGAAAAACTCCTCTCTCATTACATCTATAGTATTAATTTTAAATTAAAAATTTTCAATTTTGTGAATGGAATTTGGAAAATTTATTACATATTTGGAATGCATACAATTTATATTACATAATAAACTCAACTTAGTTTTTGACCAAAATTAATAGTGAAGACAATAAAAATTAATTATCATCATTAAGGTAAAAATGTATTTATAGTGGGGTTAAATTAAGAAGATAAAGGTTAGAAATAACCTAATAACATGTAAAAATATTATATTATTACCATATATCCGCTTTAAAATTTTCATTTTAGAATATAGGGTTATTTTTAATCTTTTTTATGTGAAGGAATTTAGTATTTTAGATTATTTTGGGAAAGCTCCACATAATTTCCAAGAGGGTTCCCTTTCCCTGCATATAAAAAGGCACTCAATTACCTTACATTTTAAAACCTACCAAAATCATTGTATAAAAAAACATGAAAATTTATCTCACCAACAACATTATTCACATTCTATAGCTGATTCTCCTCCCAAAATACCATCCGTATAGTCCTTAAGAGGAGATCTAAATGAGGTTTCTCTTTTAGAAGGTAATTATATTTACAAAGATCTTTCATTTTTTTCTTATTTTAAACCTTAAATTATATATTAACACATCCAACATAATAACACCAATATCTCTCATATACTTAGATGTTATTATTTTGATTTAATATTATTTATCCTTCTCCAATTCCATCAAATTGGAAATGTATTCATCGATCATGTGTACGATAGACTACCACCTCATGAACAGATGTAGTTTATTTTACATAACCAACTTTTAAGGATGCATATAATGATGCATTGAATATTATTAATAAGTGGGAGGTAAAATATGATAATGTCACTCGTGTGTATGACAGAATACTACCTCGCAAAGCGATGTGAATTTTTTTCACTTACGCTTTCCGTAAATTGTAATAAGGATAAAATTAATGAATATATATGCTATAGATGAGAATATATTGATTATATTAAATTAATATATCACCCATTTCTTACTATTTCTCACTTTAGGGGAATGAAATTGTCGCACATGCGTACGCACACCCCACCACCACCATGAAGCAACATGATTCACTTTCAATGTCAAACATTCATAACTGGAACCTAAAATGTATCTAATGAGAAAATATGATACTTATAACATTATTATAATTATTTATATGATATTTATATAAACACACACACACATATAAAATTCACATTATCTGGAGCTTTCATTACAAAAAACACCTGTGAAAACATGGAAATTAACACTAAAAACAATAAACATAATTAAATATTATTAATAAGACGATGGTAAAATGTAATAAGAGGATCATATATGATATTAAAAGTATTTATATGGTTCTTTTATATATTAATAACATGATTAAAATCATTATACATGAGGTTTAATCATGTTCAACTATAGGAAATCATGAGATAAGGGGCTTCCTCTCAATTTCCCTTTATTGAGCCATATTGTAATGTTATACACCTAATTTTCATCATGTTGTGTATATAATTCACCATTGAAATGTAATATCATTATTAATTAATAAATAATTTTATTTCATTTTTCAATTTGAATTATTTCATTTAATGTGATTTGAAATAAAAGATACCAAGTGGAAAATAATTTCATAACTTGATTTCTTTTCATTGGGTTGTATTACAACTTCGTCATCTATGATATTATAATATTATGTGTGTAATGAATTTTTATTTTCTTATTTTATATTTAAAATTGTTTTATATGGATTTAAATTTGATACACATAATATATTCATTAATTAATTCTCATTTCAATGTTATGAAAAGGTTTTATTTTACAATCTCATTCTAATCGAGATTGTTTATTCTTGAATTTCAGTTGAAGGAAATTATTTGATCATTGTAAAATAAACCAATTCCATTTTATTCACCTATGGTTATTATTGATATTTTCAAGTAATAATACCATTTGTTCATTCTTTTATGATAAAAATAATTAATGAAATGTTTTAAATACAATTTCACTTTATTTCTCTATTTGTTCGAAAATCATTTTTTATCAAAACTCATGTTTTATAAAAATGTTTTCAAAAATGATTTTAACCTTTTCAAAATTATTTATTTAATAAAATTTTAACCATTTATACATTTTTTTTAAAAATTAAATGAATATTCATGTCTTTTTCAAAACAATTTATGTTTTTATTTTAATGAAAATGTGAAAGGAATCTTTGTTTTAATGTGTACAGTATAAATAGAATTTTCCACCATCATTAACAATATATTTTTTAAAGATTTTTTTTCAAGTTTTAAAAGTTGATTTTCAAATAAAAGGTTTTTTGAAAATATTTTTTGAAATTTAGTTTTAAAAATATTTTCAAAGTGAAAAGTACATTTTCCTCAAAAATATTTTTTAAGATCCTTTAATTTTATTTCTACTCATGAATGACATCAAACCATTGTTGAAATTATGATACACATGGGATATGATATACTAATATCATCATCATTATTTCTTTAGTTGGTTTATGATTAGTTTTACTTGGGATGTATATTTGTTTCACCATTCACCATATTACTCTGGATTATTTAGGATTATGTTTATTGATTAGTGAACATATTAACATTTCATATGATATATTTACTAAATGAATGTTTATGTTGATTATGTTTCAAATCTTTCATATGAGGAATTAATTAGACGTATTAAGTGATGTGAGATTCCCTTTATATCCTCTGTATACATCAGCATTCCTTATGAGACAAACTAGATTTGGTTTTGGATGAGGCCTTACCCATTTATATATATTTATTTCCATAATGCCTCAAAAATATTAGTTGTCTTTGAACAAGGACTCAACGGTATGTTTTAGATGTCCACCATAATGGATTCCATCATTATGAATTGAGTTATTGATTTTCCATGTGAATATTTTAATAGTTAGAATATCCATTTTAAGTTTCATTTTCAAGTGATTATTTATATGGAATTATTTTATCATAATTTATTTCTACCATATTATGTTCAATTTATTCATTAAATGGCATATGTTTTAGTTATTTACCTTTCCATATTGATTATGAATTATTTATTCATATCTTCACATGTATACTTACCCTTACTAGGCATATGATCTTACCCCTTTCTTATGTTTTATTTTACCATGTATACCATGAAGTGTCTTATAATTGATATGCAAGGATATTATAAGGGGAATAATATATTTTTTAAAGAAAATACTTTGTGTATTTTATTCATTAAATTATTATAATAATTTTAAGTATGTTTCTTGTCTTCCAAGAATACTAAACTATCCAGTCCTTTGATATGTGATTATTTGTATCTTATGACAATGTAACAAAGTACACACTGGATTTGAGCTACAAGGTAAAGAGCACTATAGTTTTTATTAGAGGGAGATTAAGTAGAAATCATGGGGACAAGATTTAGTAAAACATCGATTAGAGAACACAACCCTATGATAAAATTTTAGGATGATTATAACAGAACATTATAATGTTTTGGTATGGGATATATTATTTGGTTTTTACTAGAAAATACATCAATGTTTGGATACTAAAAGTGGATATTGTTCTGGAATAGATGTACCTAGGGGTAATAAATTTGAAAAGGGTGCACTGGGTTGGACCTGATCATTTTTTGGTGCATGACAACATGCCTTACTGTGCTCCTAGATTGAGATTGTTAGGTGATATTTTTAGGATAATTCAAATTTTATTTAAAAAACATTATTAAGGATTTAAAAAAAAGATATCCCCAAATAAACCATATTTATGATTATGAAATTAGCTATACATAAATTTTACAATTTATGTTAAGTGTTTCACTAGTTTTGGGATTATACATTATATTTCATAATGTTATGATCTAATATAGTGTATTCCATTGTTTAGAAATAATGCCGTGTATAAGGAATTGGAACTATATCAACACATGTGCTCCATTTAGGGATTTCCTTCATGAGAAGGATCATGAACCGAGAGTTGGAATTGATCAAATTATAACCATATTAGAGTAGCTATCTTAGGTTATGAGTAATAAAATTTCCTATACGAAGAAACCTACTAATCTACTATGTAGTGTAATAGTGTTAGATAACTTCATGAGTCAACATCATCCATCATTAAATGAGACTACAAATCCTTTTTTAGATGCGATATAGATAAGTTCCTCAGAGAAGATATTTCTCGCTATTAAAATTTGTGAAAGGGGGGAATTATTTCAGGGTAGTTTATCATATATTAAGAGATACAGACCAATAGTACTCATTAATTCAAAATAATAATGACAAAAATGAATTAGTAAACATGGAATGATAGGACTTCAAGGTAATCTACATGGAAAAATATTTTCCTCATCAGAAACGAGGAAATACATAAAGATAGTTCATGATTCTATGATATAAAGAAGAGAAAAATGTTTCTATTTATAAATCCAACTTTACAATGTTAGAAATTATTTATATATATTATGTACATAATAGAAAAATCAATATTTACTGATCTATTAATAGCCTTAAGAAAATCCTCTAAAAGTAAATAGTCTCTCATAATTTCCCATCAAACGAGCATATAGTATCATGTGAAATTAAGATAGAAAAATAATTCCCCAAGTCTTATGACTTATAAGGGAAGAAAGAGAAGAATAGGAAGGCATAGAAAAATATGGATAAAGGAAATAATGGAAAGAATTATTTTTCATAATGATATATATGTGGAATGAAACACCATGATACATGGTTAAAAGAAAAAAGGAGTCTCCTTCATGTGTAGAGAAAAGGGACACCATGATCCTAATTTGAAGGGAAAAAAAGAATCTTAGAATGTGAAATGATTCCATTGTATGGTGATGGGGTACTATGAAATTGAAATAACCAAGCTTCAAGGGATTATACCTCAAAATAAGCTAAGGGATCAAGTTCAAGATTATGATATTACTAAAGACAAAGTAGAATGATAAATGTGAATGTGATTGGATTCAAGGATTATGTTATAGGATTATTTTAATCAATGGTATTTTATTTATATGAATTATGAAATATATAAGGATTGTATTGTGGTATAATTTCATTAATAATTTTAATAAATCTATTGAGTGGTACCAATAAAAATGATTTAGTGGAAAGTTGAACTTATTGAAAATCACATGATTGAGGGAGGATAATAATTAATATGTTCTTAATGTTGAGGTAATAATGAGAATTTTATGGGGTAGTGTTGGTGAATATGAAATTGGTTAGTGGTTTGATTGTTTATATCATTATTTTGTGAGTTTACTACAATTATTGATTTATAGAATATATTCGACAACCTAAGATTTTATTTTTGAAAGAATTCATGTTTTTGATAATGTTTTTTAATGATAAATGTATTAAAATATTTGTAATGTGACATTAAGATCCACGTAATATTTTTTTGGGAATATAATTTTGATTTAATGACCTTCAAAAAATATAGACTTTTAATTCGGTTAGAAATATTATAGATGAGCCTTAAGGATAACCATTTATGAAATTAATTAATTTGAACTTTGGCTCTTACTTTATAACTTTTAATAACATTTTTTGTTTTTAGTAAAGATAGGAGGAATAGTTCGTTACTCTTTTATGGATCTTAAGATCAATAAAAATGTAATTTTTGTGATTTGGGTATAAAAACCAATCATGGATATTCATTTTGTGGAGTAAGAAATTGTAAGAACTCGGTTATTATCTCTGAGGTACGGGTTTCTTATTTTCCATTTACCTTAAGTGCTTTTGAGAAAATAGGGAAAATGGGGAAAAATCCCAATTTAGTGGGTATATGCCATGTACTTTGGCCGTGTGGGATGAGTACATAGGGCGTGTAGGCCTATCAGCAATGAAGGGTGTAAAAACTGACTCCACGCCATGTACTTGGTATTTACACGCCATGTAATCAGTCAGCAGGTAAATAGTAATGCGGTGGAAGCAACCTCAAACAGAGTGAAAATACATGCCATGTACTAAGTAATACACATTGTGTACTCATGTCGATATATGAACAGTTCGGCAGTGAAAATTAGCCGCCAGAGGAAAAATTAAATAAATGAAATGTACATGTTGTGTACTTGAGAGTACACACTGTATAGTTTGTTTTTTTACTTAAAACAGGAAGTAGCCTGCTCATTTTGCAGAGGAGGCAGTGGATGTGTTTGGAGCACTTGGAGGAGATGCTGGAGCTTGGAGGAGGTCTTGATCATACTTCATGAATCCTATTCTTCCACCGTCGATCTTGTTTGAACTGTGCGGGTAAGACCTTACTTCTCCTTGAGCCATTCTTACAAATTATTTCCTGAGGGAAAGTTATTTTTGTTTTAATGGATAAATATTTATCCCAGATCTACACCATTCTCAGGTGTTTTAGGTGGTGTTGTTCGTGTATAACGATCATAGGTGATCGAGGTAGGTGGTCTGATGTTTAATTTAAACTATCATGTTGTTTTTGTGTACCGTTGTGCTATGGGCCCATGTTGGGGTGTCGTATGGCTGAGGACTTGATTAAATAAATGCCTATAATTTCATAGTTAATTTAATGAATATTTATAACTGCTGTGTGGGACCATTTCTTGGATCCAGGGCCACCCCTTGGGTGCGTTCCACCTGTTTAGCCGTTTGGCCAGGATGCCTAAGGGTATGCCATTTTTATAACATGTTGTATGTTTTCTTGAGAGGATCTTATATGAATTTTTTATTGTGCATTAGACTCATCCCAGTTACCTGTTAGCCTAAGGGTAGTGTTTGTTTAGCCTGAGTGTAGTATTCTATTTATCCTGTGGGCAATGTTTCTTATGTCTGAGGACAGTACTTTCATGCCTGAGGGAAATACCTCATGCCTGAGGGCAATATTTGTTTATCCTGAGGGAAATCACCTGAGGGTTTTGATTCTATTATCCTGAGGGTATGTGTTTTCATGTCTTATGACTCTCTTTAGTTCTTATATTCCCTGTGGTGATTTTATATGCTATACCAACCAAGCTAAAGCACAGGATTGGTATTGTTTTACCTTGTACTTGTCAGATTGCTTGTTGTAGTTTTGATGCGGAACTATTTAGAAGATTTTCGGCTGAGGATGAGTCTCAAGAATTTATAATTCACTTATAGTAACTTGTTAAATAATAATTAAATGGAAATGGAATTGGTTGGAGTAGATGCTTTTGAGTACTTCATAGTTTACTGCTTTTCCATTACTGCACACTATTGTTGCACATATTCATTGATAGTTGGGCACGATCCTTTGGTGGATGCCTATTGGGATTCTTTTCTCACACCTTGTGTGGGTCATATCTTGGTCCCAAAAAGATTATATTACTGCAGGTGAAGATAAGGTCAAGGGTCCCTATACAGGTACTTTACATTGCGAAGGAGTAGGAGATCATGGGACCAAACTTACTCTTGCGAGGCTGCTCAGTTCCTACCACGTTATTTTGTTTTTTCATTACTGTATTTGTCCCCGGTATTGTTTTAGATTGTATTGTATCATGTTTTGGATACTTTCTTAGACTTAGGGACATATTTCATTATTATATATGACTATTGGTCTTTTCATTACCTCATTACTCTGTCTATTCCAGCATTGGTATTGTTTACTACTTCTGTTTTTGTAGATTTTCATTTGTTCCGCTGTGTCACACTTTGAAAAATGAGGGCACAATTTCCCCACTCTCAGACCTAGGCCCTCGCTACTAGTCAGAAGCCTTTGGCGTTTGGGGAAATGCGCTTGAAGTCATATGACCAACCGGGTTCGGGGCACCCGTTGAGTGGCACTTGGATCCGAGACATTACAAAGTGGTATCAGAGGAGATTTTCTCATCTCTGAGTTATTTTATTATTTGGTGAAGAAGGATAGATATACTGTAAAGGGTTTCAGTAATAATTGTGCATGGTAGTAGCTACCCCGTGTACTGGTAAAGACCGTATTGCCTCGAATTAACTTATGATTTTCTGTTTATGATTATTACAATTTATCTAATTTTCACCATTGGGTGACACACTTGTTGTGTGCTGTTTATATTTTTATAACTGGGTTATATTTAGTTTTAACCTGATGAGATGAGGGTATATCATCTCATGCATCATTTAGGCACATTTTAGAATCACATGCCATGCATAGTTTCCGTGCCATATAGGTGCATTAGAAATTTCATGTTGTTGTGATAGATGTCATGCTAAAAAAATGAATGCTGCTTTGATAGATTCCTTAATAAAATACTTACTATTTGATAGTTTATTGTTATGTGAGGTTTCATATAATGAACGTCAAACATTGGTTTTTGAGGATATGGGCCCTCATTGACCAGAATTTGGTGGCTCATTGACCGTTTACTTTGTTAATAACATGTATAAGATGCCAAAATTCGATTCACGGGGAGTATGGTCCCTCACCGATCGGAATTTGGCACTTAGGTGTTTGGTTTCAGTGTTTTCTAGGATCCGGATTAGTTTCTAAGGCTTACATTCCATAAAAACACAGAATACACGCTGTGTAGTTTTGATTACAAGTCATTTAATCTTTTGTTCGGGATGAAATGGAAAAAAATTAAGTACACGTTGTGTACCATATGTACACGTTGTGTAGTCTCTACCCTTGTCAAAGGTTGTGTAGGAAGAGACACGGGGTTCAGAAAACTCTAAGGGTACACTCTGTGTACTAGTTGTACACGCCATGTTGGGGTGACCCTATGTCCGTCGTGTAACTAACAACACGAGCTGAGAAATCTGAGCTTATATACACCATGTCAATGACGAACATGTTGTGTAGTTTGTCCTAGGGATCTGACCATGTAACTAACATACATGGGTCGGTGTACCTCTTCTTAAATACACCGTGTACCTGAGGGACATGCCGTGTAGTATTGACCATAGGGAGGCCATGTGGCTGGGAAAACGGGGTGGTGTACATGCTATGTGTGGGTGTAACACGCCGTGTAGAGTCATCCGAGTAGCTGGCTGTGACACTGACAACACAGTCAGTTGGAATCTAAGTAGTACAATCCGTGTCTATATGGAACACACCGTGTAGTCTGATTTGTGTACTCGGCCGTGTAACAGACAACACGGGTTGGTGAAACTCTTCTAGTACACACTGTGTAGTTATTATACATGCTGTGTAGTCTCATTCAAAAGAGAGTTGTGTGGCTAAACAATATAGAAGGAATCAGGAAGGGGAAGAAAATTCAAGTACACGCCATGTGTGTGGACAACACGCTGTGTGTTTGGGGTGTTATATGACCAGTTCTTGAAGAAGTACACACCCATGTAAAAGACTTGAGGAAACACGCTGTGTAGTTATTAAACACGCCGTGTAGTCTTGTTTTGTAAATCTTAAATGTTATCTTTCTCCTATTCCCTTATTAGACTACTTGTTTTTAGCCCTTGATGATCTTAATCTACGACATATGGTTGACCTTGTAGAGTCATTCCACCGAGACGACCATGATTTGTTCTCCAGGAGAGTGGAAACTATTATACTCTAGAGATGGTAGGCCATGGTCTACCAATGGATTTTACAGTAGAGCTAGATGCGGCGCCAACCGTTATACCAAACACATGCGCGGAGGTGTAGTTCTGTGAAGGATTCATGTGGTCTATGCAGACCTTCAAGGGATCACTACTGGCTGCCACATCTATGGTAGAGTTGACTCATATATTCTAGCAGCAGCATCCACCTACGTTTTCAGGGGATGGTGAACCATAGGCTGCAGAGTCTTGGATGGGTTCTATATAGACTATCTTCGAGCATCTAGAGACACCTCCTGAGTGGAGGGTCAAGCTCGCTACATACATACTGCGTGATTCCACCAAGATATGGTGGGATGTTACCACCTAGACGGAGCATCACTGATACATGGAATCAGAAGATTTTCAGGCGGTCTTCTTTGACCTTTTCTTTCAAAGACACTAAGGGCAGATAGAGCTCGAGAGTTCATGAATCTGCTGCAGGGCACCATGTCAGTGATGGACTATTCTTCCCATTTCACTGATCTACAACGCTTTGTACCTATTCTGGTTGGTGATGAGACATTAAGGGATCAAAGCATTGAGTATGGTCTTCGATATGACATCCGAGCACTGGTGAATGTTTTTAGGTTGCCTGTAGTGCTTTCTATTTGGAACCCAACACTGATTACTAAGAGAAACATGCGGGAAGCTAGTGGTGTAGGCTAGGGTGGTTCGGCACCAGTTTCTGGTACTATTTCTACCAGTAAGAGGAAGAGGTAGATAGATTTCTCTCACGGTGGCACTACTATCCAAAAGAATTTTTCAGGTGGCCAGGTAGTATGCTAAAAGTGTGGTAAAGAAGGGAATAAGAGACCTCAATGTCCACGCGACCCAGTGGAGTGTCGAGCTTGCGACAAGGTGGTTCATCTACAGTTCTTTTACAGGTTGTTTCCACCAGTGGCTAGTGAAAGGGGTTCTATGCCGAATCCACATATGGGAGTAGGGCTAGCAGCTTCTTACCAGTTAGAGAATTGGAATACTTCATGTCAAGGTGGTGGTCATGGCCATGGTATCCAGGCACTAGGATCTCAGAGATAGCAGGGCGGATCAGCTCAGGGTATCTAGGTGTGTCGCATGGCCGTGGTAGTTGGAAGACATATGCAGTGCAATAGACCCAACAAGAACAGGATCATAGACCTTCTATTGTCCGAGGTACTATTCTAGTTACTTCTGTCTTGTCGTTTGTGCTTCTCTATATAGGTGCTACACATAGATTTATATCTTTGTCCGTCATGGAGAGTCTTGGGCTCCTTGTTTCTTCTTCTTCTGATATTATGATGCTAGACACTCCATTGGGGACTAGAACGATAGGTGTGTGTCAGTGAAAGGAGTTACCCCAAGAGGTTGGTGGGTGTTACTTTCTATGGGACCTCTATGTCTTAGAGATGACGAGCTATGATTTCATTATTAAGATGGAATAGATGGTACCCTTTCAAGCCTTTTTATATTTCTATCATTTCAGGGTGAGTTCCACATCACCAGAGGGAATAAAGTTTCTATACAAGGTAGAATGGGATGTCCAGGCGAGCCGAGCTAGATCTGATCATCGTGTGTGAGGTGGAGTGATATCCCAGATTGTGAGTTTGTATCTGGATAGCCAGTGACCTTTTTAGAAGGATTTCCCTCCAGTAGTTGATCGTTTCATGGATGTATTCCTGGATGACTTTTCAGGTCTTCCTTTAGATCGAGAGGTGGATTTATCTATTGATCTTATGCCAGGAGCAACACTGGTGTCCATTACTCCTTATAGGATGGCTACACCAGAGTTTAAGGAGCTCAAGAGCCAGTTAGAGGAGTTGCAAGAAAAGGGTTTCATTCGACCCAGTACTTCTAATTGGGGTTCACCTGTCCTATTTTCTAAGAATGTGGGCGATACCCTCAGAATTTGTGTAGATTATCAGAAGCTTAACAAATTGATGGTCAAGAACCGATATCCCTTGCCAAGGATTGATGATATTTTTGATCAACTTCGAGGAGCACGAGTTTTCTTGAAGATTGACTTGAGATCAGGATATCATCAGTTGCGCGTTAGACCATCAGACATACCGATTACAACTTTTCGGATCATATATGGTCTATAAGAGTACTTGGTTATGCCGTTCGGACTCACAAACACACCAGCAGTTTTCATGGCTCTGATGAATCATGTGTTCCACCCATATCTGGATTCTTTTGTGATAGTCTTCATGGAAGATATCTTGGTGTACTCTCACGCTCGACACGACCATTCCACCCATCTTGATATCATACTGAGTACACTGAGAGTGCATCATCTATATTCTAAGCTCTCAAAGTGCCACTTTTGGATGGACCAGATACACTTCCTGGGTCATATCATTTCATAGGTAGGAGTTGTGGTAGACCCAGAGAATGTGAGAGCAGTAGTTTCTTGGGAGAATCTTAAGAATGTGTTTTAGATACAAAGTTTCTTGGGACTAGATAGTTACTAAAGGTGATTTATACACGACTTCTCCCGCTTAGAAGCACTGTTGATGGGTTTGACAAAGAAGAGTGTGAAGTTCGTTTGGTCAGAAGCTTGCGAGACAGCCTTTCAAGAGATGAAAGGAAGGTTGACATCAACACCAGTCCTGATACATTCAGAGAAAGGGAAGAGATATATAGTTTCCTGTGATGCATCAAGTATTGGGCTGGAAACAACGTTAAAGCAGGGCGATCGAGTAGTTCCGTACGGCTCTCAGCAGTTGAGGCCACATGAGAGGAATTACCTGACGCATGATCTCGAGTATGCTTTATTTTTTCATGTGTTATGTTTTTGGAGACATTATCTCTTGGGAGAACATTTTGTGGTGTATACAGACCACAAAAGACTCAAGTACATCTTTACCTAGTGTGAATTGAACTTGAGACAGTGAAGGTGGGTTGAATACCTTCAGTACTTCGACTTTGAGCTTGCCTATACACCTGGTAAGGGTAAAACAATTGTTGATGCACTGAGTAGGAGGACTCAGATACAGGCAGTGCAGGAGGCCAGTGGTGAGTGGAAGCTTATGGCTTTGTTCTCTGGGATGCATTTGGAGGTGCACGATAGTCAGGGGAAAAAATATCTCTCATACTTAGATGTGAATTTAACCCTCCTGGATAGAGTGAGGATGAGACATATATTAGATTCTGAAGTCCTAGTTCTATAGGAGTCGGTGGAAAGTGAGGACCCTCCTCCTGGTTGGATGATATTCGATGATGAGTTACTGCGTATCCATGGATGAGTGTGGGTTCCAGGGGATATACGTGATGAGTTGATGCAGAAATTTCATGCTTCAGCTTTGGCAGTGCATCCCGAAGTTACGAAGATGTACCGTGAATTGAGAAGTCAGTACTGGTGGTCGGGTATAAAACAAGAGGTGGCTAGTTTTGTTACGAGATGTTCCACCTATCAGAAGGTGAAGGCGGAGCATCAGAGGCCAGCCGGACTGTTACAGATGTTACCCATTCCAGAGTGGAAATGTGATGATGTCATGATATATTTAATGATTGGGTTGCCAAGGTCACCTTGAGGTAGTGATTCCGTGTGGGTTGTTGTGGAAAGACTTATGAAGGTATCTCACTTTTTTCCGATCAAGGAGACCTTCGGTGTGGATGATCTCAGAAAGCTTTATATCTGAGAGGTAGTACGTCTTCATGGGGTCCCTTGTTCTATTGTTTCGGATAGGGATTCTCATTTTGCATCTCATTTTTTGTAGGGTTTTCAAAGGTTACTGGGTACACTGGTGCTTCTGAGCATAGATTACCACCCTCAGACTGATGGTCAGTTAGAGCGTACGATATAGGTGCTAGAGTATATGCTGTGTGCATGCGTCCTAAACATTGGGTGCTCTTGGGAGAGACACATACCCCTGGTTGAGTTTTATTGTAATAATAGTTTTCAGGAAACTACTGAGATGGAACCTTACAGGGCTTTATACGTTTGGCCATGAGGATCACCCTTGTGCTGGTTAGAGGCAGGTGAGATAGCTTTACTAGGACCACGTCTTGTGCAGGAGACTTCAGAGTAGGTCCAATTGATTCAGAAGCAGATGGATACTGCACAGTCTCATCAGAAAT
Source organism: Viscum album (assembly GCA_963277665.1). NCBI lineage: Eukaryota > Viridiplantae > Streptophyta > Magnoliopsida > Santalales > Viscaceae > Viscum > Viscum album. The sequence goes on along the minus strand of OY728143.1, from coordinate 2,074,093,934 downwards.
CTTATGATAATCGCTGCAGATGACCCTTGTAGTTTGTGGTCCGGGATCAGGTTTTCTTACATGTTTCACCGAGGTTGGGACATAGGCGGATTAGGAGAAAAGGTAAACTTTCACCAAGGTATGTGGGGACTTTTAACATTCTAGAGAGAGTCAGGTTAGTTTTCTATCAGTTATAGTTACCGCAAAGGTACCGGGCCATGCATGACGTCTTTCACGTATCTCAGCTACACTATTATTACTCAGACCCATATCATGTTTTTCAACCCGAGGAGGTTGAACTTCAGGTTGATGCATCCTTTGAGAAGCATCCGATTCATATTGTTGATAGGATCACTATGGTTCTACGAGGTCGGTGAGTTTCTCTCGTACGGGTGCTATGGAACTATGTCCGAGTGCAAGACGAAACATGGGAGCAGGAGACCGACGTACGTGCTCAGTGGCTAGAGTTCTTCACAACTTTATCTTCACCACCCTTGGAAGGGAAATTCAGGGAGGAATTTATTTAAGGGGGGATGTTTTAAGAACCTGTTTCCTATCTTTGAGTTACTGGTTTCATCTTTTCCATTTTTCTTAAGTGTTTTTAAAAAAATAGGGAAAATGGGGGAAAATACCAATTGGGTGGGTACACACTATGTACTTCTCCACATGCTGTGTACTTTTCCCATGTGGGATGAGTACACAGGGCATGTAGGCCTGTAGGTAATGAAGGGTGTAAAAACTGACTACATGCCGTGTACTTGGTATTTACACGTAGTGTAATTAGTCGGCAGTTAAATAGTAAGGTAGTGAAAGCAGCCTCCAGCGGAGCGATAGTACAGACTGTGTACTAAGGAATACACGCCGTATACTCATGTCGACAAATGAACAATTCAGCGGTGAAAATTATCCACCAGAGGAACAATAAAAAAAATGAAACTAACATGCCGTGTACTTGAGACTACACACCATGTAGTTTGTTTGTTTTTGATTAAAATGGGAAGTATCCCCCTTATTCGGAAGAGGAGGTAGTGGATGCGCTTGGAGCACTGGGAGGAGAGGCCGGAGCTTGGATGAGCTCCTGATCGCATGCCAGGAATATGATTCTTCCACTGTCGATCTTGTTTGAACCACACGGGTAAGACCTTACATCTCATTGAGCCGTTCTTAACAATTCTTTCAATAGGGATAGCTATTTAAAATTGAATAGATAAATTTTTATCCTAGATCTACACCGTTCTAGGGTGTTTCGGATGGCATCGTTCACATATAGAGATCGGAGGTGATCGAGGTAGGTGGTCTGATATTTAATTCCAACTATCATGTTGTTTTTGTGTACCATTGTTCTACTCACCCATGTTGGGGTGTCATATGGCTAAGGCCTTGATTAACTAAATGCCTAGAATTTCATAGGTAAGTTAATAAATATGTATAACTGCAGGGTGTGATCATTTCTTGGATCCAGGGCCACCCCGTGGGTGCGTTCCCCTTGTTTATCCGTTTCGCCACGATACCCAAGGGTATGCCAAATTTATAACACGTGGTAAGTTTTATTAAGAGGAACTTATATGAATTTCTTTTTGTGAATTGGGATTGGCTCGGTTACCTGTTATCCTGAGGGTAGTGTTTGTTTAGCCTGAGTGCAGTATTTTATTTAGCCTTAGGGCAACGTTTCTTATGTCTGAGGACATTACTTTCGTGCCTGAGGGAAATACCTCATTCCTGAGGGAAATATTCATTTAGCCTGGGGGAAATCACTTTATGGTTTCAATTCTATTTACCTGAGGTTAAGGTTTTTCATATTTGAGGACTCTGTTTAGTTTTTATATTCACTATAGTGATTTTACATGTTATACCAACCAAGCTAAAGCACATTCTTGGTATTGTTTTACCTTGTACTTGTTAGATATCTTGTTGAAGTTTTGTTGCAGCACTATTTAGGGGTTTTTTGGCTGAGGCCGAGTCTCAAAAATTTATAATTCACTTATCCTGACATGTTATATGATAATTAAATGGAAATTAAACTGGTAGGAGTATCTTCTTTTGAGTACTAGTTTTCTGCTTTTCCATTACTGCACACTGCTGTTGCACAAATTCATAGATATTTGGCCATGAACCTTTGGTGGTTGCCTACTGGGATTTATTTCTCACACCTTTTTTGGGTCATATCTTGGACCCAAACAGATTATATTTCTACATGTGTATATAAGGGCAAGGGTCCCTATATAGGTACTTGATGTTTCAGAGGAGTATGAGAGCATGGGACCAAGCTTAAGCTTGAAATGATGCTGAGTTCCTACCGTGCTGTTTTGTTTTTTTCTTTACTATATTTTTCCCTTGTATTGTATCAGATTGCAGTGTATCCTGTTTTGGCTGCTTTCTTAGATGTAGTGACATATTTCATCATTATATATGACTGTTGATCTTTTCTTTACTTCAGTACTCTGTCTATTCTATCATTGCTATTGTTTACTGCTTTTGATTTTGTTTATTTTCATTTGTTCCACTACGTTACCCTTTGAAAAATGAGGGCATAGTTTCCCCACTATCTGACCTAGGCCCTCAATACTAGTCGGAAGCCTATGGCATTTGGGGAAATGCATTTGAGGTCATGTGACCAACCGTGTTTGGGGAAACCATTGAGTGGCACCCGGATCCGAGACGTTAGAGAAAAGAAGTGTAAGTTTATCAAAGTGTAACCAATTGATGAAATTATGACTATGAAATAGAACTATATCATGTAATTATATTTTCATATGTTCTCGGTCTAGATGGTAAAAGAACTCCTCAAATCATGGAAATTATTTTGAAAGAGAAATATTATCCTATTACATTCATTTCTGTGATTAAAATGGTCTCTTAACTCATCATAGATTTATGGTTTTGTGTTTTTTAACCTTTTATGGACCACCCAATTTCTTTTGATAAGTGATATATATTACTATCAATTAATATTTGGTCTTTAGTGTTCTCTTCTATGCCCTTGTTTTTTTCCCACAAATGTTCTCCTACTTAGAAACCTAGTCTTGTGTTATTCCATATGACACTTTTACATCACTATCACTCTTCTATAGATGATATTTTATTAATTCTTTTTATGATATGTGTTTTTAATAAATTAATTTTCATATATCAAACCCATGACTTCTAATCAAAAGATTAAACTTCAAGGATGAAATATATTAAAGGTTGGAATAATGTAACACCATAAAATTCTAAAAGATAAATATTTTACTTGATACCATATGAAAAAAGAAATACTAATATTAATAATCCCATTAAATCTAGAACTAGATAAATTATAAAAATTATTTTTATTTATATTTTAGAATTAATTAAAAATTATTAGAAAGAAAAAGTAATGTTCTCTAAAAATCTGTATTTTTTCTAAAAGACAGTTTAGTCACGTATTGCATAAATAATTTAAAATTAATTTTTAATAATTTTATAAACTATATTTCATAAAATTAAAATAATATTTGAAATTGTCATATAAGAATTATTTTAGGGTGATTTTTTTAAATATTTCATTTTTCAATGAATAGTGAAAAATATTGAATTTTAATTGAAAGCTTTCTTTTCATTTAAAATATTTATAAAGTAAAATTATATTTCAATTTTATTTTAAAAAAAGATTAGATCAATTATATATATTTATATATTAATCCAATTTACATCATTGTAATCATTTTCATTTTTATTTTTCATATAAAGTCTTTGTAAAATTTTGAATATTTTTTGTTTGAAAACCCACTTTCTCGTCGCGTCTGTGGGTTTACTTTTAAATTAAAATTTTAAACTTTTGTAAATGAAATTTTGAAAAATATCTTAAATATTAGGAGTAATAATAATTTATATAATATAATAAGTCCAAATTAATTATTTACCAAATTTAATAGTAAAATAGTAAAAATTATTTTATATGGTTAAGGTAAAAATGGGTTTACTATGAGGTTAAATCAAGAAGTTAAGGAGTAAAAATGATCAAAAAACTTGTAAAAAATATTATTTTCTAAACATAGTTCCACTATATACCTTAAAATTTATAATCTAGGTTCATTTTTAATATATTTTCATGTTATTTAATTTATCATTTTGGATTCTTTTGGGAAATTTTTATGTAATTTCCAAGAGGGTTCCCTTTCCCCACTTATAAATGGGAACTCCCTCCTCTCACTTTTTTACAAAACCGAAGACTATTGGATAAAATAAAACCTTAAAATTTATCTCCCCAATATCCTTATTCACATTATATAGACTCTGGTTCTCCAAAAATACCACCCCTAGGGCCATTAAAAGGGTATCTAGAAGAAGTTTCCGTTTAAAATGGTAATTATCTTAACAAATATCGTTCATTTTCTTTAATATTTTTTCACCATCACTTATGTATTAAAAATTAAAATATAAAAACCCAAGTGTATCCAATATATTTAAATTTATTATATTTATGGAGTAATATTTATCCATATAAACTTCCATCAAAAGGGAAACAAAACCATCAATCATGTTTATATTAGACTATTGGCTCACGAACTGATGTAGTTTATTTTCCATAACAAACCTTAAAAGATACATATAATGATATATTTAAAAACATTATATGATATTTATGATATCATTATACTTATATAATTTTAATATCGCATATAAATTTATATATTTCCTTTCATTTCAAATACTTTAACGTCACTCGTGTGTACATCGGACTACCGCCTCATGAAGCGATGTTATTCATTTTCACTTAAGCATTACATGAAATGTAATAAGGGTAAAATTAATGGATATATGTGAAATTTATGATATTATATTTGTTGTGTAAAATTAATATATCAACCAATTCCTTATCCTTTCCCTCATTGAGGGAATGATATCATCCCTCGTGAGTATGTACAAACTACCGTCTCCACAAAGTGATGCAATTCTTTTTCCCTGAACCACTGTATTAAATCATTATAAAAATTTATATACTGAGTAAATTTAATATTTATAACATTATTATAATTATTTATATGATATATATATATATATACACTATTCACAAGAATCGTAACTTTCATTACCAAAAAGTTCATGAGAAAACAAGGAAATTAACACGTGAAACAATGAAAATAGTTAAATATTATTAATATGTGGGAGATAAAATGTAATAAGAGGGTAATATATGATATTATAATTATAAATATAGTTCTATTATAGAATAATTATATTCTTAAAACCATTATAAAATAGTTTGAATCATGTTTATCTAAAGGAAGGTGAATGACAAGGTACTTCATCTCAATTTCCCTTCATTGATGCATATTGTAATGTTATGTACCTAATTTATTTTATATATTGTATATAATTCCCATGTTACATGTAACATAAATATTAAGTAATAATTTTTTTTTTCTTTAAGTATAAATTTTAATTATTTCACCCAAGGTGATTTGACATAAAAGTTACCAAGTTGCAAAAAATTTCATAAATCAATTTCATTTGATTTGGTTATATTACTTATTCGTCATCTTTGATATTATAAGACTATGTGTGTAATGTATTTTTATTATTTTATATGTTATTTTAAATTTTTTAATGTTTATTTATAGCTGACACACATCATATATTCATTGATTAATTATCACTTCAACGTTTTGATAAGGGTTTATTTCACATTCTCATTCTAATCATGATTAAATATTATTGAATTTCAATTGAAGAAAATTAATTGAATATTTTTTAATAAAAAAAATTAATTTTATTATCCTTATTTATTAAATATATTTTAATGTAATAGCACTCATTGGAAATTCAAATAATTGAGGAAATGTTTTTAAGAAAATCCAACATTATTTCTTTGTTCGGTCGAAAATCATTTTTCATCATAACCCATGTTTCCGAAAAATGTTTTAAAAAATATTTTTAAACATTTAAAGAATATTTATTAAATACATTTTTATCCATTTTACTTTTTAAAAAACTATTTTTAAAGTAATATTCATGCCATTTTCAAAATAATGCTTATTTTGATTTTACCAAAAATGTAAAAGGAATCATTTTTTTAATGAGTACGACATGAATGGAAGTTTACACAGTCATGAAAAAACAATGTTTTTAATAATATTTTACAAATTTTCAAATGTTATTTTCAAAAAAATATTCCAAAATATTTTGTTAATATTTAGTTTTAAAGATATTTTCAAAGTGAAATGGTCATTTTTTCAAATATTCTTTTAAATATATTTTTATGGTATTTCTACTCATTAATGGTATCAACCCTTTATTGAACTTATGATACATTGGGGATATGTTGTATTGATATCATAATAATTATTATTTTTCATATTTTATGATAATTATGTCTTATAATGTTTAATTTGTTTACCATTAATCATGTTACTTTGGGTTTTTTATGATTATGTTTATTTATTGGGGAAAGTATTAACATTTCGTATGCTAGTTTCATAATTAAAATGTTTATGCTGATTATGTTTCACCCCTTTAATAATATTAATTAATTTTACTTATTAATTGATGTTAGGGGACTATTATATCCCCTTGATGAATTAGTTCATCTCATGAGACAAACTAGATTGTGTTTTGGATGAGGACTTACCCATATATATATATATGTCTTGGAACAAGGTCTCATCGGTATTAGATGTCTTGGAACAAGGCCTCGATGGTATGTTTTATATTTAAATTATTATTCATTCATTCATTATTAAATCAGTTATTGAAATTACATGTGATTATTTTATTAGTTAGAATATCCATGGTTACATTTCATGCTAATATGATTATTTGTATGGAATTATTTGATCATCATTTATTCCTACCATATTATTCTCATGTTATTGATTAAATGGAATGTGTTTAATTTATTTACCATACCATATTGATTTTTTATTATTTATTCATAGCTTCCTCTGTACTCTTACCCTTATTCGGCATATGATATCACCCATTTCTTATGTTTTATTTCCCTAGGATACTAGGAAGTATTTTGTGATTGAAATAAAAAGATATGCTAAGGGGAATAATATAATTATAAAATAAAATACTTTTTTGTATTTTATATTTTAAATTGTAATAATAATTTCATATATATATATATATATTACCAAGACAACTAAACTATTCAGTCCTTCAAGAATCAATTCATTATAACTTATGCCAACAAAAACAAATTAGATACCTTCTCTCAACTATTAGGGTTGGGGTGCTATAATATCATCATCATAATCATAAACCATCCAAATAAATAATAAGGATTGTATCCTTGGATCATATCCCTAGTAAATCATAAGTAACATAAAAGTATGATATAATTAATAAAAAATTTCTTAAAAAACTACAAGTATATTTTTTGATGAAAATACCCTTTTTATATTTGAAATCACTAATTTAAAATCAAAATATTTAAAAATATTAAGGGAAATAATTTTTTTTGAAACTAAACTTGGAATCATTTAAAGGAATATTGATAGAGAAAATATTTTTAATTAATTTATATTTAATATCATTGTTCTAAACCCACAAAAGTGTTTCTCTAAGATGAATTGTTTCATTTTTATGATATTGGTGTTATTTCGAGCTGAATAGTAAAAATAGGCCATTTCGGTTTTTTAAATGTTTTAAATTATTTCTATAGTTTGGCCATAGCATTATCTAAAGTAATCCAAATTGAAAAATTATTTCTTTTCCAGATTTTACACATCTAGGGCTTCGTTTACTATTTTTGTACTAAAAGGTGATTCAGCCATATGGAAGCTAAAAAGAAGCTCACAAGTGGGAGCATGAAAACTGTTCATAGTTCTGCAGAATTTTGGTGTGGGGTCCATAACTAATTCATGGTGGGCCCAAATGTTGTGAAATTCGGTGGGGGGATTAAAAAAGGAGTTTTTGATCATATTTAATGAAGGAAAGGCCACGTGAACTGGCCATTTATGGGGTTATTAAATCACCCTAATATAGAGGTTTGCGATTTTTCGAGTATGACTGGATAGAATAAATACTCAGAGTACAATGTCCATAAATCTCAGAATACATGTCCACATCTGCTGAGAATTTGAGGGGAAACACCCAAGAGAATTATGAACAACATCCAAGAAGGGCTCAATGCACAAAGATATCATTTAATGGGGTTACAATGCGTCAAAATTTGGGGGAAGAATTTTGGTATAAAAGGAGGAGAGCTCCATCCTCTTAAAGAATCTCTCATTTTCTATCCCATTCCTTCTAGGACACCAAGGAGAAGAAATTTTCGGCTTTCTCTTTTATTCCTTTTCTTTTTCATAGTTTTGTAATGCCTTCTTCTTCCCCAGTCTTCTTGATTACCTTTACCATGGTGGGGTAAACATTTGGAGTGATTGGAGAAGGGTTAGTTTTCTACATTGTAATGCTTGAGTTCTTGGACGTAATTGAATAAATTTCATTCCTCTTCAAAGTTGATTTCAATTTCTTATAGTGGATTTTATTATCAAGTGCGATTGTTCTTGAATATTAATCTTGTTATTGATTTCTACCTTGGTAAAATAATCATAATCTCCCTCCACTAATTTCTGGTTTATATACTATAGAATAAACCAGGAATTAGTGGTGAAGTACTCAATGATCGTCAATATGTGTAAAAGGTGCAGTGAATGGTCTTTATTGTTTGGGATAAAGAAAACCCGATCGGGTATTGTCCATTTAAATTAAGGATATTAAATACAACTATTTTACACATAGAAGGGGAGTTGACCAAACCGAGATCTTGGTAGGGTTTTCTCTCACCATCATAATTTAACTAAGAAAGTGAGAGGAAACGATTATGGAAACTCACTTTAATCAAAAAAGAAGAAGAGGTTTGAATTAAATTTAACAAGTATATCATTAGAATTAGAAAACTGACCCCGATCTAATCACCTTTTCAATAACATAGTTTTTCAGTCATTTGAATTTCAGATTTCCTTTCAAAAGCACAACATTTTTACACTCATTTTAAAGTGAAAAACCGTTTTGTGGACACTCCTCTTCGAGAGACATCCTTGATCAACCACATTACTACATTTTAACTTAGGAAAAAATTGTTTTTCCACACCCTACGACAGGCGTGCGTCAAACTTGGAATCATTTCCAGGGAGTCAGTGCCACAAAAACCTTTAAAAAACATTTTTTCCTTCTATCTTTTGAATGACCGGTAGTTCAAACAACAATTTAATTGAATTTGATCCTGAAATTGAGCAAACAATAACCCAATAGAGAAAGAAAAATTTTCAATTAGAGTTTGAAGAAATTCACCTTACAGATTCAAGTGACACATCCAGTGATCACTTTAAACCTCCAATTGCTAGCAATCCCAAGCAAACATTCCGTGATATGTGCCCCCCATAATTCGCTAACCAATGAAATCAGATAGTTATTCCTACCGTAAAAGATGATTTTTAATTGTGCATTAACATGATTAAAATTCTTCCTAAATTCCATGGTCTTGCAGGTGAAGACCCCAATAGGCATATCTATAAATTGATAAATGTGTGCTCCAGCTGTAGACCCCGAGGAGTTGCAGAAAAATAGGTAAAGTGGAGGGAATTCCTTTTCTCACTCGAGGGAGCAGTAAAAGAATGGTTGTATAATCTACAACAAGGATAAGTCCAAGATAGGGAAGATCTTCAAAGATGCTTCATGAAAAGGTTTTTTCCTGCATCCAGGATCACAACTATCTGAAAAGAGATCTATGTTATTTGCCAATCAACTGGTGAAACACTTTATGAGTAATGGGGGCGATTCATGTACCTTTGCGCCAGTTTTCCACACCAGACTGTGGAAGAACACCATTTAATTGTTTTCTTCTATCAAGGATTGCTTGAAAATGATCGAAACTTGCTAGATGCGTTATCTGGGGGAGCCTTGATTGACATGTCACCAAAAGATGCCAGAGTTTTGATTGAAAAGATTGCACAAAATTCATAGGAGTTTGGCACTAGAGGTACGATCACCAGAGGAATCCATGACGTAAAAACATCTGATTAAGTATATTTAATTAGAACTGAAATGGGTGAACTCACCAGGATAGTGCGAAAAATAGCTGTGAACCATGTGAAGAAAGAACAAGGCCCAAATCAGGTATATGGTTTATGCTCATCTAATTCTCATTACAATGATCATTGTCCAGAAGTTAAGGGGATAGAAAGTTGTGCTACAACCTATCAATAAAGTCAATACCAACCGCAAACCCAACCAGGATATGGGTTTCAACAGAACCAAGCCAGAGCACCTTTTCAGCAGCAATATCAGAACCAGATAGCATTCCAACAACCTTATAAGAAACCCTTACAACAACAAAAAACATTCCAACCACCACCTTTCTAGCGTAAGAGTTATGAGAAACCATCCACAAGTGCACCGACAACTGGAGATCAATAGCTGAAGACAAGAGTTATAGGATTAGAAGATAAAATGGAAAAGATAGCTGATCAATTTACAAGCATTATGGATTTTCTCACCAATAACCAAGGTAAACATCCCTCACAAACAATTCCCAATCCAAAGGATAATGTTAGTGAAATCACCACCCGAAGCGGGAAGGAGCTCACACCACCAGAAAAAAATGAGGAGGATGATTTCGAGGAATCTTCTGAAGCTCTTCCTATCCAACCAAAAGATAGAGTCGACAAAAAAGGAGAAAGTATAAGTTTTCAGAAGGAAATAAAAAAAACCTTTTCAAAAACAATAAAGGGAGAAAAAGGATATCCCATCACCATTACCATCAGCATTGGTTGAGTCCGAGAAGGGTGAAGAAGAATGACTTCAATGGGAAATTCAAGAAACATTCCAAAAAGTTGAGATTAACATCCCACTACTGGATGCAATTAGACAAATCCCTAAATATGAAAAATTTATGAAGTAGATGTATACTAAAATAAGGAGGCTGGATGGAAATTAAAGAATAAAATTAGGGAGAAGAGCCTCAGCATTGATCACACCACCGATACCGCAAAAATGTCAAGATCCAGGGACTTTCTCTATTCTCTACACTATCGGTTCTTTAAATTTTACAGATGCACTATGTGATCTTGGAGCTTCAATAAGTGTTATGTCTCACTCGGTATTTACATTTTTGTAGATTGGAAAATTGAATCCTACTAGAGTGGTGGTCCAGCTCGCAAATAGATCCACAGTTTTTCCTGGAGGTGCTCTAGAAGATGTTCTTGTAAAGGTAAAATATCTATTGTTCCCAGATGATTTTACTGTGATGGAAATGGAAGAAGATAATATTTCATCACACTCACCATAATCTTGGGGAGACTATTCTTAAAGACTGTGAATACCATCATCAATTTGCATTAGGGAACACTCTCAATGGAGCTCGGAGAATGTCGAGTGCATTTCAATATACTTGAATCCATGAAGAATTTGTCAGATTTCCATTCGCTGAAAGAAATCTTCCACAATGAAGGAAAAGAACCAAATGAAAATTTAGAAGTGACAACCTTAGAATTCATGGATAGTTTGTTAGAAGATTATAAAGAATCAAAATCAGGAGAAGATGTTGAGATCAAGAAGTATAAACTCAAGGAGGCCGAACATGAAAAGATTATCATAGATCTCCAGAAAGAACTTGCTACAAAGTAAGAAGAACTAGCTAAGAAGAATTCCATATTCCTTGAAATGGAACATGAGCTGAAGAAGGTCAAGGAAACCCCCATTAAATCTGTAGAGTATAAAGGATATTCTCAAACCAATGGGAATGGTGGATCACAAGAAAAAGAGGAAAAACCCAAAACCAGGTTCGTATGGGTAAAGAAAATTGAGGATTAATATTCTACCTCAAGAGAAGAGAGGAATTTTCAGAGGACACCACAACCCCTTAAAATGAGTTATGTTCACATTGCAATAAGGATGAAACAAATAACCATAATGATTGAAAACCATTCTAAAAGAACAAGATTTCAGGGGGTTTGCTGGTGTTGTGGTATCTATGGACACAAATCAGACTTCTGTTGGTACGACATGACTTTAATAGGGAATAGAAAAATAACCAGTGGAGGAGATCACACTTCATCACCCTGAATACAAATAAGATCCATCGGGTTGTACCTCTCATTCACACTTTCTTGATGTTGTGATTAATTTGAAAATTCACTTACATGTTAAATCCTCTTGATTGCATTTAGGACACTGCATCATTTAGGTGTGGGGGAGGGAACCTTGATAGTTTAGTATTTTAATTTTTTTTTTTGTTTTTCCTTTGTAGTTTAAGATTTTCATTTTTTGATTATTTTTCAAAAAAAAATTTAAAAAATATTTTTTTTGTGTTTTCAAATTTTTGTGTGTTTATTATTCAGTTTTGGTGTGTTTTTGAAAAAATTGAGCTGAAATGATTATCATTACCATTTTTGAAACCCTTTTCAATGAGTAAAACAATATATTCCATGAAATTGAGCTTAAATGAATGCTGAAATGACTTTGTTTTGAGTTCAAATAATTTGAAATTTCATGAAAAGTATACTGATTTTTTAATCCCATGCCATATTTCACTGTCTATATCATTGAAATCACTTTCCTATGAGGCTTCTAAAAACTTTTTTTCATATTATTTTCATTCACCTCATTTCTTGAGAGAACCATACCCTGCTAGATTAAACCATAATTTGATTTATTCTTTTCAAAACTTGAGAGTTTTGGGTACATGTGTTTTAAATGATTGAGGCATTTATTTGGTTTTAAGCACCCTTTTCAAAATAATCCTTTTCATTATAGCCCACCTTTACATTTATTCTTCATTGTATCCCCTAGAAGCCATGAATATCCTGTTAGGTTAGCCACATTACAAGCTAATTTTTTCTATCCTACCTGCTCTTTAAGTGAAATTGCATGATCTAGTTGAACTTAAGTGTGGGGGAAGATGACTTGTGATGTACTACCTCATTTGGTGATAAGTTTGGTGGAATATAAAATGTTGAAAAGTTGATAAATATTTCTTTATGTTGAAATTTGTGCATTTTCTGTAGCTTTCATGATAAGAGAATTTGTACCTTTCTGGAGCTTCAGATGTAAAAAGAAAGTTGTGCATATCTAGATCTTTGAAGAAAAATCATTTTTGAAAAGACTGAAATTTTTGCTGCTGAAATCTTGAGCTGATATAATGATAATGGATACTATTTTCTACAAAGGGGAAGAGACCATATTTGAGTGAAAATTAGAATCTTTCAAGTTTTCTTCAAAAAGATCCAAGACCTCCTTTTTTCGGTCTCAGAATCATTAACATCTATATCCTACCAACATGAAGCCACAGAATAATCCTGAAAAGTCCTCATGAGAAACACATGTCCTTGACTCACATCGGGTGGAGAAGTAAGAATTTATCAAGCATATGGTGACTCTTGTGTGAGTCTGGACGAGAAAATCCTTGTTCAACATTCACATTTGTGATATAAGAGAAAATTCATATGAGGTAGGTGTTTTGTGTGCATGGGATAAGAAATGAATTGGAAATATATTAAAATCTAAAATTTATAACTTGAAATAATTGTTTTTTATGAGTCATGTTATTTTTTGTTTCATGGAATTTATTTGGTAGATCTCTTTGGTATGTGTCTTGGATTTGATTTGATTTGATTTTGATGTTTATTTGTCTAGGAGTCCAGGTGCTAAGACTGGGGGAATTGATAGAGTAAATATTTTCAATTAATTTATATTTAATATCATTGTTTTAAACCCACAAAAGTGTTCCTCTAAGATGAAATGTTTCATTTTTATGATATTGGTGTTATTTTGAGCTGAATGGTAAAAATGGGCAATTTTGGATTTTTAACTGTTTTAAATTATTTCTGTAGTTTGGCTATAAAATAATCTACACTAATCCAAATTGCAAACTTCTTTTTTTTCTAGATTCCAAACTTCCAGGGATTCATTTACTAGTTTTGTACTAAAAGCTAATTCGGCCATATGGAAGCTCAAAAAAAGATCAGAAGTCGGAGCTTGAAAACTGTTCACAGTTCTGACGAATTTAGGTGTGGGGTCCATAACTCAATCATGGTGGGCCCAATGTTGTGAAATTCGGTGGGGGGACACGAAAGGAGTTTTGGATCATCTTTAATGAAGGAAATTCCACATGAACTGGCTATTTAAGGAGTCATTAAATCACCCTAATTCGGAGGTTTGTGATTTTGCGAGTCTGACTAGAAAGAATAAATACTCAGAGTTAAATGGTCATAACTCTCGGAATATATGTCCACATCCGGTGATATTTTGAGGGAAAACGCCCAAGAAAATTATGAACAACATTCAAGAAGGTCTCAATACGTGAAGATGTAATTTATTGGGGATACAATGCGTCAACATTCGGGGGAAAAATTCTGGATATAAAATGAGGAGAGCTCCACCCTCTCAAAGCATCTCTCATTTTCTATCCCATTCCTTCTAGGACACCAAGGAGAAGAACTTTTCGGATTTCTCTTTTATTTCTTTTCTTTTTCATAGTTTTGTAATGCCTTCTTCTTCCCCATTCATCTCGATTACCCGTACGATGGTGGGGTAAACATTTGGAGTGACTGGGGAAGTGTTGGTTTTCTACATTATAATGCTTGAGTTATTGGATGTAATTGAATAAATTTCTTTCTTCATCAAAGTTGATTTCAATTTCATATTGTTGATTTTATTATCAAGTTCAATCATTCTTGAATATTAATTTCGTTATTGATTTCTGCCTTAGTAAAATAATCATAATCTCCCTCCACTAATTTCCAGTTTATATACGATGGAATGAACCAGGAATTAGTGGTGAAGTACTTGACGATCGTCAGTACATATAAAAGGTGTAGTGAATGTTCTTGATTTTTTGGGATAAACAAAACCCGATCGGGTATTGCCCATTTAATGTAAGGATATTCAATAGAACTATTTTACACATGGAAGGAGAGTTGACCAAATAGAGATCTTGGTAAGGTTTTCTCTCATCGTCTTAATTTCAACAAGGAAGTGAGAGGACTATTGTGGAAACTCACTTTAATCAACAAAGAAGAAGAGGTTTGAATTAAATTGAACAAGGATAGCATTAAAATTTGGAAACTGACCCCGACCTAATCACCTTTTTAATATCACAGTTTTCTAGTCATTTGAATTTCAAATTTCCTTTCAAAAGCACAAAATTTTTACACTCATTTTAAAGTGACAAACCGTTTTGTGTGCAATCATCTTCAAGAGACATTCTAGGTCAACCGCATTACTAAATTTTAACTTGGGAAAAAATTTGTTTTCCCACGCCCTACGATAGTCATGCGTCAAATATTAAATTCATTGAGTGGTTATAATTGTGGTAAATTCTATTCATGTTGTGTATATTAAAAAAATTATTGCTTTCATATATTTGTGAGAAAGTCAAAACTACCTCGTTTAGAAAACAAAAATAAGAGTCCTTTTAAACCATTTTATAAAAAATAAATATTGGTAAAAAATGAATTTAAACAATCATAGTATAATATTAAAAACATTCTTAGGAAACATGGATATGGAATACAATGGATTTTCCACCAAGGGGAGAAATAAAGTTGGTTTTCCTTAGAAACATTAGTTTGGAATATGTAGTTCTTAAATAGAGTAAAATCAAAGTAAAAAATATAATCTCCAAAAATAGATAAAGGAGAATAACATTTAAGAGTTTATTTAGAGAAGGTTTTGACAATTTAATCATGAGAAACATAATCATAAGCAATCATCATAAATAATGAGATTGTAATATAAACCCCTTAACTCAAGATAAAATTTCTTATAATTCACTGTAACCTCAAGTATAATAAATTTAAATTTAATAAAATTCTATATAAAATATATATAAATACTTATAACATCATATATTATCCACTAATAACATTTCAACACCAATTTATTAATAATTATGTTTTAAAATCGCCGCTTACAGGAGTTACCTATTTCATCTTTCATGAGAATTTCTGTTTGGTAGTTCTGATACTTATAATTTTATCATAGTTATATAATATATATAAAAGTAATCATGAAAAAAATATCATATATATTTATTAAATTTTATTTATAGTCATATATAAAATATTGAGATAGAAAAATTAATTACATCATTTATGGAGACGGTAGGTCTTACATACGCATGAACATTGTTTTAATTTTTAAATAGAATAAAAAAACTAAAGATAAATAATAATTAACAATTATATACCAATTATTATATCATACATATTCATTATTTCCATCACTATAACTAACCAAGTAAAATTTGATGAAAAATGAATTACACACCTATGTGAAGTCGGTGAGCCATACATGCAAATGAGAAATGTTTTTATTTTTCACAGGATGAAGAAAATGTAGATAATTAATTTTACATAATTATAATATCACATAAATATATTTATTATAATAGATTCATTATTTTATAATTTATACCATATATTTATTTTAGGTATGATAAGAAATAAAATTCAAATTACTTGGTTAAGAGCGGTACCTCTTCGTTGAGAAACTTCTATTATATTACACCTTAATTCTTGAAAGTATGGTCTTTTAGAATGACTATAATCTCCAGGAAATTTAAAATTAATCTATGAATATATTATTTTATGTATTATCTGATACAGAAGGATCAAAATGTGTGATGAATAGAGGAAAAGATGTTTCCTTTTATAAGTGATAGGCAGGGCACTCTTGGAATTACTCAAGGTATTAAATTAATTAATTTTTATAAGAACATGAAGAAAATTTGATATATTTTTAATATAATATTAGGAAAAGTTTAAATCCTAGCATACAATAATATTTTTACAAGTTTAAGTGATGTATCAACCCTTATCTCTTAATTTTAACACCCCATTAAACCTTTTGACAATTACCGCAATATCAAAGCTTTCAAATCTTTAATAGTCAATAATTTTATCTTAAAAGAATAAGTGACCTATAAATGGATCATAGTTGATATTTTAAACCACATATAATTTATTTTTAATAATAGAATATTTTTATTAATTTTGAATCATTTAAGGAAATATTGTTTCTTATAAAATATCTTTAATGTCATTTTTTGAACTATTCATTTACTTTGACTTTAAATTCATCAATACAGTTATATAATTAAATACGGTCCTTTAAAACACACCTATTATGTTATATTTATTGATTAAATTCATGTAACACAATAAGTCTTCCAAATTGTATTAATTTAAATATTATTAATGTTATTTGCATTATTTTTCTATTAGTTAGAAAAATACTATTTCAATGTTGCGTAAGCATTTTAAGTAATTATTCAATAAATAAAATTAAAAATAATATAATATAATAAAAAATTAATTTATATTTTAAATAATGATTTATACTCAAATATTACCACTTACTAACCTTATAAAAAATATTAGAGTTATTAAATCAAGAGAGTGAAATTTTGTATTTATCTTTTTCTTAAAATAATATAAAGGCCATAATCAATGATAGATATCCAAAAGAGGTAACATTTTTGATAATTTTATGAGAATGTTAGAACTCCATGCATAAAATAGGACAATGTAACATTTTATAGGAAATTTAAACCCTTATATTAATGTTTTAACCTTGCTTTACCCGTTTTACCCTTTTCAAAGTAACAAATACATAATGAGGTTACTATTTATAAAGACTAAAAATAGAAGGGAAATATTTTCCAAATTTTATCCTTCTAATTATAAATACATATTAAATTTTATAAAATTTAATTGACTAAATTTCCATTATTTAATTTAATATTAAACCAGTAAAATGTGATGAAAATTAGTTTTTAAAAAAAGATATTTTCTGAAGTATAAAATTTTTTTTCACGAAAATCCAAAATAAAATTAGTTGCAATGTTTATTACTGGATTATTAATAATATTAATTAAATAATATATTTTGAAAATATTTTTAAATCAAAATTGAAATTTTTATATGCCTTAAATGAAAAGACAATTTTCAATAAAAATTTGTATTTTCACTATTTATCGAAAAACCAACGTTCTCATAAAATTATTTAAAAAATAAATATAATTTAATTTTGATATGAAATTTTCAAAAAAAAAGATGTTAACTTTTTCAAATACATTTTATAAAAGTGACAGAAACAAATTTTATTATTTTCTCATAAAAAGTAATAAAACCTATTTTTGAAGGAAAATGTATTTTTTAAAACATATAATGACTTTACTAAAAATTGGGTACATATTTATCAATGTATTTACTTTATATAAAACTATTATATATAATTTTAAAAATTTGGTTATTCATATTCATTCATCCAATTTAATATCTAGGTTATAACGGTATACTATATTACCATTAATTTAAACACAGGTTTTCAAGAATCACAAGCTATAAAAGAAATTAAATTTATTTAAAGTGAAATATATCATAAAATATCAGGGATTTAAAATCAATATTAGGAATATGTTTCTGGTTCTTAATCATATATTTATTATGTTTGTGATAATAAATGCAAAAATTTATTGATCCATACTTCTTTTTGACAAAGACAACTATTACACCCCACTTTAAAGCACGAGGGTTTAAAAAACCCTAGTCCAAATTCTCTTGAAGTTGAGTAATTAACTCTTTCAATTAAATGGGAACCATTCTATATAGACTCTTTGAGATAGGAATAAATCTATTTATAAATTTTATTGAAAACTAAACCTCGCACATTATGTAAATACAAGCTAATTAATCTGAAATTACATAATTACATTCTCATACAATATGAATGTCATCAATGTTGACTTCCTCCTAGGTCATTTGAGTTAAGAGTACCTTTTTTTTGGGCATCATAACCCATATTGTAGAATTTTATTCAACATGTAGTTCAATGTTATCCTTGTATTGATACATGACAATAGTATTATTTGGGATATGATAATATATTTCTTTATCCTAATAGTTGATATGTGATTTATATAGGGGAATATAATCCATGTCTAATATTATGTAAAATTCAACCAATGGAATAATAATTTGGTCTGTAGGAAGTATCCTCCCATAGATCTCAATCAGACCAAATTTATAAATCTTAAACATGATCAATGTGACACCATGGGGTTTCACTGATAGTTCAGTATCCATTTCATTGGGTGGTGATTCCAAATTATTATAAAGAATATGTGGTATAAAATAATGTTATAACCAGAATAAAATAATTTTTTATCATATATAAAAAATAGTTCAAGTATAAATTGAATCACATCATTATTTTTTTCTACCTTAGTTGTAGTTATTGTAAATTCCCTTCCTTGTTCCCCTAGTCTATGAGGTTTTTGGGGCTTATTTTATTCATTTTTTTATGGTTGGTGCATTTATTTTAATAATGTATGAACTAATTACACATAAATAATTAAAATGTGTTTGGATCATTAGTTTTGACCTTATTCTATTCTATTTTGATAATCATACTCTTAGACTTTGTTCAATAGTTATAGGGCCGACGTCTTACATTATCACCTTTTAAACACTTCCCAGATCCCTTGAGGAAATTACTCATATTCTTTATCCCAAATTTATTTCTTGTAAGAAATTTCAATTCCTTCCCCCATTGAGTCTTATCATCAGTGCTTCCATGATCTCCACTTTCATTTTCTTTTCCCTAGAATATTGATAGGTTCAAGTTTATATCTTTACTTTAAGATCACATCAAACAACATCTTCATATCCATCTAGGTATTTTTATTTAACTCCATTAAAAGAGTATTATTTAAGTCACTAAAGAAGTGGTCTATTTTTCTCTCAGTATCAAAAATGAAAATAGAGGCAGACAATATGTTTCTTGTAAAATTTTCTTCATATGATCAAATAAATTCATTTTTTTCATTAAATCCACGAATTCCAACTACAAATTTTTTCAAAGAATATGATGAAAAAACTTAATAAAAAATATCTTATTGAACTCTTCCCATTCGATAGATTCTACTTCATCCTTTTATGTTCTATTTGTAATGAGACTCAACCACTGCTCAATATCCCATGTTAAGAAATAGATACAAAAAACCCCATTATGATAGTTTAAGCACTAGATAATAGAAACTATTTTTCCATTACATTGAATCACTACCAAATGGATTAGAAGACTAGATAAAAGAGGGAAGATGTTTCCTCATAAATTACTCAATAATTATTTCTCCTTCTTTGGTGTGTTTAGGAGCTCAACATGATTTTGGTTGTTTCCCATAGCTTGTGATAATTGGGTGATCATTTTCATAAGGTTTTTCATTCCAATACTAATATCATTAGGTTACTCATTGAGAAAATCATTGAATTATCCATTTCACCCATTTTTAACTTGGTTCTTTTGAGTTCTTTTCATTACCTTTACTATGGAAAAATTTTAAATGAGTATACTTAAATTATTGAATGTACATATAAGGAAACTATAAACATATAAAGATTATTTTCAAAATTATGCATGTTCATTAACCTATGGATATATATGTTTAAATATATGTTTCCCATGGTCATTTTACATTTAGGTTCTATAACCAAATTAGTTAAAATAATACTCATCTCCTTAATAATTGTTTTTAAAGATAATGTGATTAACCAAAATATATTACATAGGACTATCAAACTGGGTATGAAATTACACCTCTTTTTTTGTGAACTAGGTAATAATAAATTTAGTACCCAATTTTACCCTTTCAATATATTACCCCTAGGTACATATATGATATATTTTGTATCCACCTATAGTATTTATATTTGGATTTAATTTCTAGGATCACCACAAAATCTCCACTTTACCAAAATTTTATGATATAATCCTATACTTAGAATGATCCCTCATACATACCCCTAGGGGTTTCACTAAATTTATCTATACTACTCCCAAAAATTTCTAAACTATTCTCTGATAACAAATAAATAAACCCAATATAAACATAATATAAATAATATATTAATCTCATGGTTTAAATAATACAGATCATAAATAGTTGCATAATCTAAGGATATAAATGTTTAATTTCTCAGAGATTAGCTGCATAAAAAACTCATTTTATAACACATATAAAAATTTCTCAATAACATAACCCCATATAACCTTTTCTAGACATATGGAATAAAATTATAATCATTATAACCCAGGTGAAGTAAAACATACTAAAGGGGTGAGCTCAGATGCTTAGTAATGGAAAGAATTACCATAATTTATCAAATCATAAACATGAATGGGAACATGTTCATTTCCCATTTAAATTAAAGAAAGTAGTAAATGTTAATATGATTTAAAATTATTAATGATGTTATAAATATTATATTAAGATATTAATTACCATGTTCAAACCATCCATGAAAGGCAATTAAGTAAAATAAAATGTGTCAGTAATGGAGGCTGTAGTTCACACGTACGCATAAAGACATTTTTGTTTTTCTAAGTGAAATGGATATGATAGTTAATTAATATTATATAATCATGAAAAATTTAAATTATTTAAAATGGTTTTATTATAATATGATGTAAAAATAAAATTTTATGAGGTGGTAAAATAAAGTAATTTTATATAAGAGATGGGTAGAGAATATTACCTTTCTACTTTTGAAGATATCTCTCGAGTAACACCTTAAGGCATCTAAGTAAGGCCTTTTGGAAAGTAAAGGACTTATAAAACATGGGTAATGTGTTTTGGAGAGTCTTGGTTAGAGTTTTTATGGAATACAAGTCTTCATAAAGACTGGGTAAGTAAAGGGGTGAATGTTTCCTTTGATAATGGAGAGGAGGGGAAATGTTGTGTTAAAAAAAAGTAAAAAAACACTATTCATGGGTCAATTGTTCCAATATTGGAAAAAATTGGAGATTGGGGTGAGATTGGGTCAATAAATATTCATCCATAAAATTTCACACAAGTTTTAAACATGTTTCAAGACCTTTACCTGTATATTTTTATATTTAACCCTTTTTGTTTTAACCAAGTAGACTAGTTTTTGACCAAATATTATATGATTTACTAAAAACAAAAAAAAAACTTTAAAAATTTTGGTGTGATGAAACTAAATATAATATCTATTTAATATAATTCAATTTATAAATAATATATAATTAACTTTTAAATAAAATTATTTTATATCCAGAAAAGTTATTTTTTTTGTAAAAAAATGTGTTTTAAACATTATGTTTTGTTAATATTATTTATCATTGGTTTCCAATTAAATTTAAGTTAATATAATTATATATATACTTAAAAATAATATTATAGTAATAATTTAAAATATATTGAATGAATTTATTCAATAAAAATTAAACAATATTAATAAAACAAGTCTTTGAAAATAAAAGCTTCACCATTATCACATTAATTAACGTTAATCATAGTAATCATATTTTTATTACTAAAACTAAAATGATAAATTTTATATAATTTTGAATAAATTATTATAAATATTGAATCAATTTCACAAAATAAATCTTATAAAGCTATAAAAATTAAATTTTAATATTAGTGCACTTAATGTGTAAAAATTATTTTTATAAAAATTACATCTTCATGTATAAAATGGATTATAGTTTATTATAAATATTAAATAGTTTTTATAAAAAAATTATAATTCTATTCATACCAAAAAGATTTATACTCATAATTTAAAGGTTGTACTTAATAATTTTATTAAGGTAACATGGTTTTCTCTTTAGTTCAATGTTGCATACTAGAAAATTTACTCACACGGTATTTAATTAAAGAAAAGTATTTACTAAAATCATGGGTCGTTACAAATGAACACCTAACGTAGGACACCCATTAAATAATAGGTTATAATCACACCATAGGAAACTAAGTAAAACAAATTAATATATTTTTAGGTCATATGAAACAAAGTTTAATTTCCCATATTTTAGATGATCCTAAAAACCAAGTAAAACCCATTGGGAAAGAAAGGTAACATGTAATCAGGACTAGTATGATCCTTATCATTAAAGAGAACTATATAATATTTCTTTAAACACATGAAATTATAAAAACTAAAAAATAAATAAATTATGAAATAAATTCTGAAACACAACATCATAGTATGAAAATTACTTGAAAGATGGTAAGAGGAAAGCTATCCTCACAAGTAGTGACCCAACACAAAGATTAGATCAATGACTGAACACTGATTTAGATATATCCAAAAATGGAAATGATATAAACT
Organism: Viscum album; assembly: GCA_963277665.1. Classification (NCBI taxonomy): domain Eukaryota; kingdom Viridiplantae; phylum Streptophyta; class Magnoliopsida; order Santalales; family Viscaceae; genus Viscum; species Viscum album. Next base: position 2,074,070,847 of record OY728143.1, on the reverse strand, counting down.
AATAAGTAATTATCTTTATGGGTAGTGTATGGATACATTCCATAAAAGGTCGAATACCAACCATTTTTCTTAAATTTTAATTAATTTAAATTCAATTAATTAAAATAATATAAAAACCCTAGGAATCCCACATGAACTCCAATGGACACCCACCAGAACTCCAATGTAATCCCACTAGAATTTTGGTGGGTCTTTTAGTCGTATAGTTCCATTGCAAGTGCCACCAAAACTATATCGGTTTCCCATCAAGGTTCCAATGTGAAATATTATCAGGAGAATATTCCTTCACCTCGAGCATGTTTTGTCAAAGCATGATCCAAACGACCTCTTAAGCCTTGTACATCTAAAAAATACCAAAATATAGATAGTTAAACATATATGCTCTTTCCATGAATTTACCCATAATAAAGTAAGTTTTTTACTAGGAAAATTCCACATTCCCTTAACCATAATCTGAACTTGTCATTCCTTGAATTACACATCTAACTCTAGCATGACCTTAATAACATTGATTATATGATAATAGAAGAGATTGTATCGACATAGATAAAATGAAAGGAATAAATTAGGAATATTCTTATATCCATGAGGAAGCAAAAATAGTTATTCCATATTAATGATCCTCTCAACATCCTCAAACATCCTCATTAACCTAGGTTCCGGATTTTCTAGACTCTCATTATAATTGTGACCCATCCAAGGAGATTCCTAAATAAATACCTATTCTCTCATCTCTAACACAAGTGGATGATAATTATAGTCAATATAAGATCTATTAATATTTTTATTTATCAATAACAACTTTTTTGTCAGCCAAATATGATTAGATGTCTCTTTCATGAGACTTACCTTAATAATAAATGACTCACCATCCTTTATCCAACATAATCGTGATGAACGCAAATTTTAATATAAATCCTAAAATGTGTCATCTAAATTAATACCTTATAGTTTCTGTTATATTAAAATTCAATGACCACTATATGGAACTCCTACGAGCCACCAAAATCAATGATGCATGCCCACAACATTTCCTTAAACACCCAGATGGTACAGTCTGACTATTCATATTTCTGAGGATGTTAAGCAGTTCTGAAGTCCACCTATGTATAAAAATACTTATGTAACCCCCATAAGAATCATAATGTAAAATAAAAACCTAGATTATTAATTTTCTCCTAGGAACCCTATGAAAATTTATTATATACTATTATTTTTATAGAAACTCTCATGGCTCCCGCATGCACGATGATTTGATGGGAAGGTCAATATGAGCTTACATTACAAAGGAATGTGTTCATTGGGATTATTTTACCAGTGACACTTTGTAATGTGCACTGGTGAAGAGGATGGGATAACTAGATCATCACACCCTTTATGGGGAATTATTTCCTACTCCAAGACTCTGTGATAAATTTTATATATGTTCTAGAATCTTTCCTAAATCGCAGTGTAGGAACAGTCACTGCTATTCAAATAATTTGATAAAAACCATGTGTCAGATGTGAACATCTATGTGTATTTTATATTCTCCAGTTTTCTCATATTAGTTAGTGATTTTATGTTTTAAATCCATAATTGTGAATTCTCAAGTTTATCATAATCCAAGAAGTATTTTGTTGGTTTTGATATTAGGATAAAGATTATGTGAGGTCTTCCTATATATATCTATGAAAGGAGTTAGGACCCATATCATTCAGTTTCACTTAATGAGGCTTGTCATACATTTTAATGTAATGTGAAAAGGAATTATAAATATAGTTTAACTTCATGTAGTAAGGATAACTAGGTGAATGTTTCATACCAATGGTTGACGAGGGACATAAGCATGAGCTTCCATTTCTGATTTTTCCAGTCTATGTATAAATAAATAAGAGAAGGTATAGATCATATATGGATCATCAGTAGATTCATCCCAAGATTTTCACTATAGAATCATGATTATTATTAAATAGGTTATATGGTCATCACATAATAATTCATAGGCTCATCACCTAGGAAGAATCTAGATTAAGTTGGGGATTACACCTAGAAATAAAGACATATATGGGAACTAGTAAGAGTTTATTAACTCAAGGTATATTAAGGAACCAAAAGGAGAATATTGTCTCAAGGTGTATTAGGTAACCAATGGAAGTATGTCAAATCATGATTTATGAAGAAACCAAGAGGATTATATTGACTCAATGTTTATAAAGAAACCAAAAAAAGTTTATTAACTTAAGGTATATGAATAGAATAAAATATATATATCTACTTAAGGTAAAATTGGTCTCTTATGCTCATCACATGATAGAAGAGGTGTATTTTAAGGAGTTGTAATTGAACCTCAGTGAGGTATCCTATATATCCTAGTTAATAATAATAAAATCCCATTTATTTTAAGTTATATAGTTTAAGGTCAAATGTGAGGACTGAACCATGTTGTTTACAGTCTTGCAGTAAGGACTTGTGTTAGGTATTTTAATGTCATGCATATAAGACTAAAAAGTTATTCCTATGAGATATTTTAATTATTAATATTAAAATATCAACTAAAAATATAATTCTATTTGATTTATTCTCAGTGTGAGAAAAAAAGAGATAGAAGATTTATTTTATCTCATAAGAATGCACAACAAGGCATATAGAGGGGCTTATGTGTGATCTTCTATATTATTCTTGACATAGTAAATGCATTAGGTGATGAAACAAGGATTAGGGTATACACTTAGTAGGAGGAGCTTAAATATTTTCCTATCCCCCCTATACACACCCTGTGTTGTCTATTGGGAATATAATAAGGAAGAATGATTATTATCTTTGGGGATTTCACCTAGTAGGTGTCACATAAATGTTAACCAAGTGGAATATATCAAATCTCGGTGAATAAATAAACAAGGAGGAGTATATCATCTTGAGGTAATGATGGAACCAAGAGGATTATATCAACTTAAGTTTATTGTATAGGGACAATGTATAGGTGCCACCAAGAAGTACATAAACCTATACAGTTATAAAACCCATATCTTTTCAAATATAGATTTTACATCAAATTAAATAAATATCTAATATATTTTACAAATACATGATTTATAACTATAAATGTTTAGTGTATTTAGAGACTAGATGAACAATCTATTTATTTCTTGAATGATATTCATCATCTACCAAAAATATCCTCCCAGGAAATACTCTTCTTAGAAACACCTTGATTAAAAAAATTATTCATAACCTTGGGAAAGAAAACATAATAATGGTTTATCCTAGATGTTTAGTAAGAGTAAATATAAGAGATATCAATGATATAATAAGAATGAAAAGATCATAAGGTTATGAGAACATGAGTTTAATATTTAAACATTATACCCTACATATCATAGATCATAATATTGAGTCATAGAATAAATATTTTCAGTTCATGAGACATGAATTATGAAGGAATCAAAGAACATGATCCATGATATTGTAAAATTTTCCTAAAAAATTGTTTTTTATATAAACATAAAAATAGAGAATATTTTCAATGTAGTTAAGGTTCACTTCCAAAACTATTATACTAGATTCGGTTCACTCCCTATTTTTTAGTGATGGTTCACTCCAAAGACTCTTATAGTGGATTGAATTCACTCCCCATTCCATAGTAAAGGATCAATTTTAATACTATCATTGTAGATTGGGTTAAATATCTATTTGGTAGTCAAGGTTCAATACCAAGACTATCATAGTGTAAAAAGTCCCTTACTAACTAGGTTTACTCTCAATTTCATACCTATTTATCTCATGATATATTCATCTTTACCCAATGAATTGGAGGGATATATAATTATATAATCACACATAATATAATTAAAATCATAAAAATGTGTTCCATAAGATCATAAAACATTCATCATAATCCATGAAAAATAAATGGGTTTCATAAATATTTCATCATGGTATAACCCATGTAAAAGAAACAGGTTTCATAAAAATTTCATCAATTCACCATAGTATAACGCACAGAAAAGGAACAAGTTTCATAAAAATATTATCATCATAATAATAAACCATTAAAATATAGAATAAGGATGGTGTAATTGGATAATATCCCCCAATGAATAATAAGTTTAACAAAAACATGGTATCATAAAATAAAATGATTTTAAAACATCACTTGGAACACTTCTTGAGAAAAATATCATTTTCACTTTGAAATCACTTCTTTAAAATCAAAAAAAAATCCAAAACATTCACGAAAACATTTTTTTTGAAAATAAACAATGGAAAATTGTAAAGTAATATTCAAATAATTTAGTGATCATGATGGTGGTAGATTTAATTAATACCATATAAGTAAAAAATAAAACATTATTTTTCATACTTTTTTGTAAAAAAAGTCAAAAAGTACCACATTCAAAAAATAAAAAGAAGACTCCATTTAAAAAATTTTGTAAAAATTTTATAATGGATAAAAATTAATTAAAAAATCATATGGTAATATTATAAAAATTCTTTAAAACATTCATAGAAATCATGGATATGGAAAAAAATTATTTTCACCAAAGAGATAAATAAAGTCGGTTTTCCTTACAAATATTCTTCCGGTATCTAGAGTAGATAAAGAGGGTAAAATTAAATAAAAAAATGTAGTTTAAATAAATAACCATAGGATAAAGAAATTAATTATTTTATTTAGAGGTATATCATGAAATTTCATCATCAAAAATTTAATCATAAGCAGACTCGATAAACAATGAGATTGTAACATAAAACCCTTGCCTCAAGTCTTGTCTTGCTTTGTATATATTAAAAACACAATTATTATAAATATAGATTTATTATACATATATTATAAAACAATAATAATATTTATAAAACCATATATTATTAAAATAAAATATTTTACCACCCATGTATTAATAATTCTTTATTAAAATTATTGTTTCAGGTGATAACTGCTTCATCTTTCATGCATGTTTTCTTTCGTAAGTCTCAATATTTAAACTTTGATCACGGTTATATCATATAATTTTTTTAACCTTGATATTAATCTCATAAATATTAATTATATATATATGTTTTCATCTATAAAAGTTATTTATAGAAAAATGAGTTATAATTTTCATGGAGATGGTAAGTTGTACATGTGCTTGAACATTAATTTAACTTTTAGGTGGATGGAATGAAAGAGAAATAACTAATAATTAAAAATTATTGAATCATTATTATACAAATTATTTCATATATATTCCTTGAATCTATCCATATTACCATCCTTGTAATCATGTGTTAGGACCAATAGAGGCCTATATACCCTGAGAGGTGGGGTGAATCAGGGTATGGATATTCTTTTTCAAAATTCTTCCTACCCCACTGGATCTTGACCTATTTATTACAAGGGTCACTTTGTTTTCACTTGCGTGTTTATTATGATCACTTATTTTCTTCTTTTTCTGATGATGATGCTTCAAATGCAATGCAGGGAAGTAAGCAGACAGACACAAAGATTTTTACTTGGTTCACCCTCATTGGGCTACGTCCAAGGAGCATACGCCTACAAGTTTTCGTGCGTACCAATTACACTAAACTTCACTAGCTGTGGATTACAATGTTCGGGCTAGATCACTTCTATGCCCAGGCTCACTGCCTTTACAACTTTTAGGGTCAGTTCACTGCTTTCCCAAGGGTCACTCCCTGTTTCTCTCTCTCTGGCTCACTGCTGGTGGAGAGGATCACCTACTTCCTCTTCCTAAGCTCACTTCTCTAGAAGGGATTCACTCACAGTTTATAGACCTATAGGTCTCATCATTTGCATGAAATAATGCATCTTCAACTGTTGATAGATGCTATGTTGATGTCCAAATTTCATCCACTGATGAATACCTCTTTGCCTCTGAACACTGGGCAACAACCTTTGGAAAGTACCTTCGCAAATCACCCTACTTCGCGAAGCTCCCAATTTCACGATGCTCAAAAAAGCCTTCGCGAAGCTCCAGCCTTTTCGCAAAGCTCTATCGCGAAGCACTCTCGCGATGCATAGACCTTCGCAATGCTTAGGCCGTTGCAGAGCTCCTGCCTCTCTGCGAAGCTCACTGAGCCAACGCGGGGCACACGCCTTTCGCGGAGCTAGAATAGCCACCGCGAAGCTCCCCTTTCGCGAAGCACACTGCCTTCATGAACCACCTCTGAGAACCGAGAGCAATGGATTTTCTCTGAAAATTCTCTCTTCTTCTCTCGAGGGGGTCAGCCTCTATTTATAGGCGATTCCACCGACCCTCATCCCTTCTGTGTGAAGTCAACTCCACGTCATCTCAAATCGCGAAGCTCCAATGTTTCAGCCGGAATTCTGTCCAAATCGCGAAGCACCACGGCAATTTCCTGTTCGCGGAGCTTGACGTAATCGCGAAGAATCACCGTTAACATTCCTTAGCGCCTTCTCCGCAAATCTACCTTGCAAAGTCCTTCACCGCCGCGATGCGCTTCAGCCTCTGCCGTTTGCAAAGCTTGACGTAATTGCGAAGCATCACCGCCTCCATTTTTCTGGCCTTCGCGAAATCCAATCCATCCATCCCATCTTCGCGAAATTCATGCCTTTTCCATATTAGATTATTCTCTTCATGGAAATCCTATTTTCGCGATGCTCAACAAACTCCAAAATTTGGACCCCAAAAATTTGGCAAACACTGGGAAACGACGCCACCTTGTACTGCTCTTTTTGTACCGCCTCCAGATTGTCCTTTCCTTTGTCATCGTTCTTTGTCAACAAGGATTGTCAACAAATTCTCAGGAACTTGACAATTATCCATGGAAACCTGCTTTTTCAACAAACACAACCAACCCAAAAATACTTCAATGTTACCTTGAGGGATTTTTTCCCAACAATATCCCCCTTTGGGTTTGTTGACAACTCTTCACAACTCTGCTCAGAATGATTTTCTGTACTTGGATACCTCACTGAGTCTTCTTCCAGCCACTACCACTATTCGCCTCTTGCGATTATGATAGCGTTCAAGGAATCACTTAACACGTACTCTAAGCCCACATGAGCAATGATCGGCGTGATAAACAAGAGTAGTATGAAAAGTTAATCAATGAATCACTTCATGTCAGACCCCAATTGTCGATTCCAACCTGATACCAATTCTTAAATTGATACCAATTGTTGAACCACACTGATACCAATTGGTGAATTCTTAAGTTGATACCAATTGTTGAACCACACTGATACCAATTAGTGATAGCTGGACACCATCTCACACCATTCCAACACCACTGTTCTGCTTTTATCATGATCCTCAGATATCATGATTTCTATGCTTTGATCGATCACTTCTAGCATCGTCCGATTTAAAAATATCTCCCCTTTTTTCATTGCTCCCCCTTTCTGGCTGCTCCACCTGTCAGCTTCTCCCCGTATCTGTCATGATTTCTCAAATAGCCACACTGTCTCCCAATCACTTCCCCCCCCCTTTAACAAACACTATTTTCTCCCCCTTTGTCAACGAACCAAAGGTCACTCCTTTATAGTCTGTAATAGAGTAGAGAACACAAATTAACACATTAGGGAAAAACACATCATACCTCGGGGAGAGGGGGGGGGGGGTCCCACATCCACACTACATTAAGTGCGGGGAATCGACTGAACTACCAGAGGCAGTCGATGCCTTTCAAATGCTTCCTTGGGTAAGGCCTTTGTCAGAATGTCTGCAACCTGTAGCTCTGTAGGCACATACTCCAACTTCACGATTCCCTGCTCAACTTTCTCCTTGATAAAATGATACTTTATCTCAATGTGCTTTGTCCTTGAGTGATGGACGAGATTTTTGATGAGATTTATAGCACTTGAGTTGTCGCACTGGATTCCGATCGGAGACTTCACTACAACACCCATATCTTCAATTTGTTGCTTCATCCATAATAGTTGGGTGCATGTTTGAGTGGCCGCAATATACTCAGCTTCTGCAGTGCTCAATGAAATGCAATCTTGCTTCTTTCTTATCCAAGAAATACACAATCCACCAAGATAGAAAGCACCACCTGACGTTGATTTCCTATCATCCGCTGAACCGGCCCAATCTGCATCAGTATAGCCCAATAACTCTGTCTGAGATTTATCAGTATATGTCAAGATGAAATCCACTGTGCCCTGGATATACCAAAGTATTCTTTTCACTGCAAGCATGTGGCTTTCCTTGAGATTTCTTTGATATCACGCTGCTTGGCATGTGGCGAAAAAAATATCAGGCCTTGTTGCAGTCAAGTACAACAAACTTCCAATAATTTGCCTGTATTCTGTGATATTAACTTCCTTGCCATCTTCATCTTTCGATAATTTCATCCGAGTGGAAACCGGAGTCTTCATCTCCTTGGAATTTTCCATTCCAAACCTTTTCAGGACCTCCTTGGCATATTTAGATTTAGAAATGAATGTGCCATTCCTGACTTGTGTAACCTATAAACCACGGAAAAACATTAGCTCACTAATCATAGACATTTCGAACTCATGTTTCTTGAATTCAGAAGATTGTCCCCACTATGCTTCATCTGATCTTCCAAATATTATATCTTCTTCCTTGACCATCCCCACCATCCTTTGATTATATTGTTGTTGAAATAAAGATTGTAATCAAATCCCCCATGCTGAAAACCAATCTTCTTCAAATACTGATATAGCCTTCAGTACCATGCTCTTGGGGAGTATACTTTGCACACCAGTCGTGCTTTGTTTCGAATCATTGTGTCGTCATCGTTCATCTTATTGTGAAAGACCCATTTAGTCCCGATGATGTTCTTATCTACTAGCCTTGAAACAATCTTCCACTTCTGATTCTTCCCAATCTGATCTATCTCTTCGTTCATGGATGAACCCAGTTTTCATCATTAGCTGCATCAACAATGCATTTTAGCTCAACCTAAGATAGAAAAGATGAATGCTGCACTGATTTCATTTCCCTTGTCTGAACTGGAGCTGCCTGATCACCAATGATATTCTGTCTATCAATTTCATCTCATCTCTTTGGCATCTTTATAGACACACACTTGAAACTTTCATGTTAATAATTAGTGTCTTCTTCTGAATCAGCATCATCCACTTCTTCTCCCACTGTGTTGCTTTCTTCCTCAACACTTTCATCATGAAATTGTTCACTAACTCATTTTTAACAGAGAACTTTTCACTGTGTCATTGTTCAATGATTCCATTTCATTGAACATCTTCCTTCAAGATTTTGTTGACACACCTTGGATTTTCTCTTGCAGCTTCTTGGTATCCTGAAAGCAGTCAGTTGATACCACATTGTTAGAACAAAATAGATAATCATGAAAACCCGTGTGTTGTTGCTTTTACACCAATCATTCTTCATGAGCATAAACATTCATCCTTCATATCATATTGAGATCATGAATCTGATTAGGATATAGAATGCTCCCCCTGTGTTATGAAACTCTTCCAGTTGTTAGGCCCAACAGTTTAGACCCATAACACGTCTTTTCCTCATGCATCATTTGTTCTCATCTTCCACTCAGATTTGAGCCATTAACAAAATCTCTAAGCCTACTGAGTTGAAACTCGGTGTAGGAAACAAGAGATAAAGTTAATAACACAATCACTTCCTATTGTGCTCTGTTGCTCCCTTTCTTCTTCAACTGTAGTACCTGATTTGAATCAATTGAAACTCTAGAGCATATCACTTCTCCACTTCGCATCCTTAGATGCCACTTCCCCTTGGATTGTATCTCCCTAAAACCTGAAACACACAGATCATCAGTTAATAGCATTTATATACATAGGGAGAGGGGGGTTCTCTTCCTGAATCCTCAAGATGAGGATGGTGGTTGATCCTGATGGGTCAACCCTTTGATTATTTCTTGTAGAGCATCACACTCTTTCCTTGCTTCTTCTAGTTGCCTTGCCAACTTCAACTTCTCTGGCCATATGAATAAACATTCTTTACCCATATTCGGAGATTTTCTATGATATGTAGATTCGACAGACTTAGCCTTTTTCACTATTTGGGGTTTAAACCCACTAGTACACATTTCTGTCTTTTATGTTCCACCGAAATTCCATTTCCCTTGATTCCTTCTCCGGGTAGGAACCTCTATACCTTCCATCTTCCCCTGCTTCTTCCACCATTGCAAGGATCTTGCACCTTCCTCCATTTTTCGCTGTGGAACGCGACATGCAAATTTTTCAACACACTCTTTATTCATCTTTATTTTATCATATGTTTGAGTCACCACACTCTTTTTCACTGGTGGTGAGTCCTCCATTGAACATTCATTATTCTTTATCACAGCTGGAGTAGATCTCCCCTTAATCTTCCAGGTTTGTTCACATTCTCTCCTCGAGAGCTGTTTTGAGTATAACAGATGAGGTGACTGATACACCTTTCGTTCAGCTCCATGTGATTCCCCTGAGGCTCTAAGCCTATTCTTCTCCTTGCCACTTTGTATCTTAGTGTAGAATTTCTCATTATGCATCATTGGAGTCGAGAATCTCCTTTCGAGTTCCCTTTCCCTTCTTGTGTTCTTCTTGCTGCAATTTCTTGCCAAATGCCCATAATATGAACATATAAAACATTTTTCATCAAAGGAATACCTCATTTCGTCACTTCTATGTCGAGATGCTGATACACCTTGAGTTCTTCTTCTGACACGGGGCTCTTGAGCTTCCTGACACATACTCATGGTGTGTCCCATTCTTCCACAGTAATAGAATTTTATAAATTCTTTCCTTTGAGAGACTCTACTCTCTGATTTCTCCAGACGCTTCTTCTTATTCTGGGATTCAGCAAAGTTTCTATTTTCACAGCCTGATATGTATTCATGAGCCTCTAAACAGAAGCTTGATGTGTGGCCGTGAATCCCGCAGAAATAGCACATGTCATCACTTCTTTTTGTAATTGTCCTTTTAGGCCTATCTCCAGCACCTGCAGGATCTTTTCCATTTCTAGAATTGTTCACAGCTCTCTTTATGTCATACACAGGAGGGGATTCAATGAATCCAATACCAGCTTTTCCGAAACTTGCTGGTCTTTGATGTAACGCCCTGACCCTAGTTACCCAGAGTCGGTGCATTATTACATAACATTGGCATGATCACAAGAAAGATCAAATCTCGAAAGACCGATTGGTTTAGTAGCCTTGGAAACACTAGATATATTCATAAGTTTTACATTACATCATAAAGTGAAAAACTACTACGACAACATAATGTCTCCATAGTCCACACTATTATCCCCTCATAATATCCTTGCAGGTCATTCATAACTTACTTCTTCACATCCTGGGAAAAATAAAACATAGAAAAGGGGTGAGCCCAAATGCCCAGTAAGGATAACAATATAGAGGAACATTAAAAAATAAGCATAAAAATTTAAGGCAATGCATTACTAAAACAAAAGCCTTTTAAACTTGAACTTCAACATAGTATGGCAAAAGTAAAATGAAATAATGCCATTTACTTATTCACATGGATATTCTACTAATCGAATAATCACATGCAATATCAATAACCACATTCATAATGTCGGAATTCATAATGCTGAACTTTAATTTCTTTGTCAAGGCCTCGTCCCAAGACCTTGGGGCTAACTGTAACCGGAACCCAACCCGGAGTGCCTCTAATAACCGGACACCAACCCGGAGTGCCTCTAATAACCGGGCACCAAACCGGAGTTCCTATAATAACCGGAGACCAAACCGGAGTTCCTCTAATAACCGGAGACCAAACCAGAGGGCTTACTTTTACCGGTCCCCAACCCGGAACATACTTTTCTAACACATTGATCTGAATGAAAGATTGAAATATAACATAAACATTTGGATTAAAAATAACTTATAAAATGTCAATACATTAAACAAAAACCATGAGTGACATAAGAATAACTTATCCATAGTCAAAAATATCACAAAACCTTCAATAAAATAGGATTGTTTTGTATCATAATAAATCAACTTCAAATAAGCTTAAAATCCATCAAAGGATGTTGACATAGATGAAATCAAAACTATTTTAGAGAAATATCTCTTTTTTTGAAATCATTTTAAAAGTGACATAATTATAAAATAATACATTAAATTTGAAAATATTCTCATAATCTTGTAAGGGAAGCTTCGACGATTTTATAATGGCGGAAAATATCCGCACCCGCCGTATAAGTTTAAAAAAAACATTCTTACCTTAATTTTGTCGAAAAGGTTAAAAAGAACCTTGTTTGGAAAACGACGGAAAGATTCCTTTATAAACCTCTTATAAAAAGTCAAACAAGGGTATAAATGACTTTAACCCATATTCTTGTAAATAGTCAAAAATGTTTTGAAATACATTTTTAAGAAACATGGATGTGGATGATAAAGAGATCCCAGTAGATATTATGTATAAACAACCTCGGATAATGAAGAGATTGTGAAATAACCCTTACCAATTTGGTAACTTATGAAACATACAACCCATGAAAGAGGTATCATAAAATGAATATGTAAATACACATAAATTAGACTGTATTACACAAAGAATATAATTATGGGCAGTACATACACCACACAAAAGGTAATGGTGGCAATATGGCATGAATCTCACGGAAATAAGGAGTGAGATGAAAACCCCTTACCATGTTAATCAACTGAGTCGTATGGACAAAAGTTAATAACCACCAAATTATTTACAGAATAACATGAATATAAAGATAATCATGATAATATATATCAAATTTCAGTACACAATACACCACTTTCAATAATTTAGTGGCGAATAATGGAAATCTCACGGAATTGAATGTGAGATAAGAAAATCCCTTACCTTGTACTTTTACTTGGTTGGGGTAGGTTAACCTCCTGTATAATATTGAAATAATTTTTATTAAATTATACAAGAATAATATATATTAATATGATATCATATATGATCTTTTAATATTGATTTGATAATAATATCTTAGTATTATCGTTGTTTCGGGTGTTAGCTTACTTGTTTTCTTTTATATGTTTTGTTATGTAAGACATGTTTGTAATGGATAGGTTGTATATTATTCATATCCAGAATGATATCATGTCCTTAAACATCATTTTTAAATCATCAAATGATAATTATACTTTAATGGATACGATGGAGAATGAATCTCATCGTGTTCGTGGAGACGGTAGTCCGTGCGTACGCACGAGCGACAATATCATTCTTTTGATATTAAAATAATATATAAAAGGATGGTATATCATATATACAGAATCATTAACATGTTATATTTATTATTTACATGAGTTACACATCATTATTATACCCATCCAAATAATAATATATTGAATAACAATTACACCACGACGTGGAGACGGTAAGCCGTACGTACGCACGTATGGTGACATGTTATTCAAAGGGTGGATAGAATACTGAATATTGTTGTACCATATTTATAATAACATCATATTATATGTGATATACGGGAGTTATTATTTCAGAATGGTAAGAACAAAGAAAGAAGAAGTGGAAGAAGAAAGGAACTTGAAAAGGGGTGGTGAAAACATTACCTCTTCTTCGGGTTCTTCCTTTTGATTTGATCAAAAGGGCTCCTTAGGTTGGCTTTCTGATCAAACTAATGCCTCTAGGTTGTATTGAGGGATGTTGGGAGAGTATTTGGGCAGAGTTTGGCCGAACCAAAAGGCTTTGAAGGTGTGAAGAAATGAGAAGGAGGAGTGCCCTTTTATAAGAGGGGTGAGGGGCACCTTTGGAAAAGCTAGAAATATTAATTTATAATAAATTCATATTCGGTTTCTAAAGGCTCCAAAGTTGACTATTCAAATGATGAGGTGGGGATAGGTCGAAAGAAACTTATCCAATAGAAGTTAGACAGGTTTGGGTACATATATTAACCTTATCTTTAAGTTTTAACTCTAAGTTAATTAGTTTCACTTTTACAATGTCTCTTTGTATTTTTATATAATATGGTTAATGAACTTACTACATACATCCAAGCGACCCCCAAGTAGTCCATTAATGATGAACCTATCATGATATAAGTCTCTTGGCCGAACCTTAGATTTTTAGGAATTTAATATCAATTAATAATATAATATTTGTTTTAAGAACTCTTTTATGTCAATTTTGACACTATTCAATAGTTGATTTTTGTGAAACTCATAACAGATTGATTACTTCGAAAAATGTTAATTACATAAATCCTAATATATCATATTATCCTATAAAATTAGTTTAATTCATTAAAAGTTTCATATTATATTTATTTGGGTATTTATAATATCAATTATTTTGATTTTTTACTATTATATTAATTACTGCATCATCATTGTGTCATAAATAAATCAACTTATTTAATGTCTAAAAATTATAAATAAAATATAATTATGTAGGAAATTTTTTCATCTTTCTAATGAATATTTATAATATAAAATACAACATATATAACCCTATGTAAAAATTGTTTTTCTAAAAGATATATGCTTGTGTCATTTTTGTATTCATTTTAACTTAATTAAAATAAAGTGTCCCTATCACCTACAAGTGGCACCATGGAGTCCCCAAATCGACCCAAAGATGCCTATGGTCGAACATGTATCAACCAATAAGTCTAGGACACGTTTTATGGTAATTTAGTATTATTATAATTTTAATTTTTAACCCTTATTTACCGGATTTACCTTTAACCATGGTAAATAAAATATTTACCGCAGTAATTATTCAAAATGTCTAAAAATAAAAGTTACCTATTTACACAATTTGAAAATCCTGATTCCAAATATGGAATCCATTTTTCTAAATTCAAAACATAGAAGTGGCAGAAATTAATTTAAAATTAATTCCCGCTGTCAAAACAAAAAGCGTGTTTTTAAGAGATAGTAACTATCAAAAGATTGACACTTGTTTATGTTCGGTTTAATTGTAAAATTATGTCCAATGACCAAAATTATATTAAATGGTAAAAATATATTCTAAATATACTTTAAAACCACTCAAATTCATAATTTATCACTATTAATTGTTTTTATTAAAAAAGTTGTTTTTAATTAAAATTTAGTAATTTTAACTATTCATCAAAATATGAAAGTTATCCGAAATGTACCAAAATTTCATCTTAGGCTAATTTCGATATTCCGAATCTAAAAATGAATTCCATTTTGAAATATAAAATATATATAATTTCAAAAAGAAGGTATTACTATTCATAACGGCTAGTTTGATTGGTTGTGGTGTGTGTTAGAACTCGAAGTTGCGTACAACACACGCTACTGTATTATTCAAAGGAAAGCGTACCGTGGAAGCTTGGGATGTTTCATTTTAAATTTTTTTTGATGTCCCCATTTAGTCAAAAAATTTAAAATATTGTATTTAAAAAGGTTTCACTATTAAAAGTTGATAAAAGTGCAATACTGAAAATGAATCTGTTCTTGTATTATGACTAAGAAACTCATAATATGGATTCTAAAATTATAAGGATTATATAAAGTTTAAAATTTAGTTAATATTATTCATAACCTCTTTTGAATGGCTTGTTTGGTAATTCATGGTGTGCTTGAACTCGGTGTCGCGTGTAGTGCAAGTTATTGTATTATTTTAAAGAAATAACACACTATGAAATCTTGGGGTGTTACATTCTCCCCTCCTTCAATAAATTGCGTCCTCGCAATTTGAAATTGTTCTTCGAAAATAAAAGGTTGAAAATAAAAAATGTCTTTGTGGGAAAACCCACATCCGAAATTGGGTTACTAAAATTTAGTCTTAATATGAGGAAATGAGAAATGAAAGGGTCACCACCAAATTATGATCTCGATTAGAAGAACATTGGTGGCAATTAGAGACATATAATTGGAGGAAAAACGTAAATATTTATAGGTAGTGATTGAGGTCATCAATCACAAACAAGTACAAAATTGAGGTCCTTAAACTCATCAATCTATGATGATTTGAAATACCATCGGTTCAACAAAATATAGGGTATTAGGATAACACATTTTTGACGTTTCAAAATATCTTAGTTGAAATCCCACATCGAAAAATGAATTAATGAGGCCTCTATTTAAAATAAAGAGTGGAAAATATGAAGATTACCTAAAATAACACATACTAGGTTTCCATGTAGGAAAATATGGATATGGAAGAGAAATATAACCATCAATTATCTGATGGAGAGTGGTAGAGAACATGGCTATGAAAAGGCCAACAATCCCAAAGCCATAAATTAGTGATGATTTAAGGTACCATCTAGGAAAACATTTTTGTTCTAAGTTCCTTTTCTTAATGTTGAGGAATTTATTTATGAGATTGGATAAGATCATAAGGAGATATACTTACTTTATAATTAGAGTTTTGTCTATTAATAAATTTCTACCACAAACTCATCTTTCACTCTAAAAGATAATAGAATGTAAAAAAAATTCTATTTACACTATTCGTATAGGGTTCCAAAATAAACGAATTTATAATTCATCTACATGATCTTTTAATAAAATATACATTATTTAATCCAGGACATCTCGTGGGCCAGTGGTAGGTGATACACCCTTGTCGCCCTTCGGTTGCGGGTTCAAGTCTCGCAGCCTTGCCGGACGCGACGGGTTGCCGCCCGACCTCCAGGTTGTCCTTTTATGGCAATCCAAAATAATCCAAACTAGAACTATCCAAAATACTTCTGTCCAAACTCACAGTCCAACATTTATAAAGAAGGTAAACATAATATAGATCCTTTTTACCCCGTAATATCATATGAATACCTTCATCATGTATTACCATATTCCTTATTGATTACATTCATGCTCCCTTATTCCATATAGAATGCTGGATATACTTCATTAATCCAAAAATGTTTTAAACCCCAACAATGATGGAATATAAAAATCATTAATCAGTTCCAAGGTAGTCAAGAATATCCAATATAATTTATCCAAAACAATCACATATTATTCCAAAATCACTACCTTAGTATCAGAACTATATTATGATTTATCAATATCTCAACCATATATTTTCCAAAAATTTATCCTGCTATTGAGTCACTTTTCTTTGTTCCACACAATCTCAAGTCCTTAATGAAATAGTACTGCAGTACAATCCTTATATACTCCATAATTATTATAACAAGTACATTGTTGATACAACACTCAATTGACATAATCAACATAAGAACTCTAATCATTCCTCTTCATCTATGGTAGTATCATAACTTGATTATTATCCAATAACATCATTTGCGGCATAGTCTGATGACTGGTACATAGGTTCGCGTAGTGTCCAAACTCCTTGCAAATGAAGCATTGTACAGTTAAAACCATTTTCTTACCCTTGCAGTCACGTACTTTGTGCCCTTTTCCTCTACACTTATAACAAACTCCCATTCCTTTCAGGCAAGTTCCAGGGTGTTTCTTTCCACAGTTACCACATATGGGAAAATTCTTCTTTTTCCTCTTCCCTTTATCCATCTTTCTCTCTTCCACCCTTTTCTTCTCTTGCTTCCCTTCAAAGCCATAGGACTCAGTAAACTCTTTACTTATCTTATCAACACATGATATTATTTCTTCATATGATGATAATAAATGTGAGACTATTTCTCTTGTAAATTATGGCTTAAGACCATAAAATATATGATCCTTCTTTCTCTTTGTATCATGTGCATTGCTGGAGTTCTCATTCCTTCTACTAGGCGCCATTTCTAAACATTGGCATACACTAGATTAGTTTATGAATAACAATACCTAATCCCAAACTTTTAAAACACATAACATAAATTAAATAGTTTATGGATTTAATCCATAATCATAAAAATGTCTCCTTTGAGGAAGTATATACTCATAAACCCTTTATAATGATTTGTAAAGAAAAATGAGAGTTATCCTAAGCATATCCCCCGGGAGTGTCGTAACCAAGAGTGCAGTAAGGCCCGTTGTCGTGCACCAGTTCCCGTTCGAGTCTAGCTCAAAGCGGTGTTTTCGGGTTTTACCCCTAGGTACATCTGTGCCAGAGCCGCCTCTACCTGCTCGTATCCAGATAGTGATGTATTGCTCAGAAAACTCACAAAATCTCTACAATACCAAAATTCTAGGAAGTTCTTCTATACTAATCCTCAAAGTTCATCTTAGGTCTACGTGCTCTAATCAGAGTTTATCTAAATCTAGCTTCCAAGGTTTGTACTAAACTTTCTCTGATACCAACTGTAACGACCCGACCCTAGATACCCAGAGTCGGTGCATTATTACATAACATTGGCATGATCACAAGAAAGATCAAATCTAGAAAGACCGATTGGTTTAGTAGCCTTGGAAACACTAGATATATTCATAAGTTTTACATTACATCATAAAGTGAAAAACTATTACGACAACATAATGTCTCCATAGTCCACACTATTATCCCCTCATAATATCCCTGCAGGTCATTCATAACTTACTTATTCACATCCTGGGAAAAATAAAACATAGAAAAGGGGTGAGCTCAAATGCCCAGTAAGGATAACAATATAGCGGAACATTCAAAAATAAGCATAAACATTTAAGGCAATGCATTACTAAAACAAAATCCTTTTAAACTTGAACTTCAACATAGTATGGCAAAAGTAAAATGAAATAATTGTATTTACTTATTCACATGGATATTCTACTAATCGAATAATCACATTAAATATCAATAACCACATTCATAATGTCGGAATACATAATGTTGAACTTTAATTTCTTTGTCAAGGCCTCGTCCCAAGACCTTGGGGCTAACTGTAACCGGAACCCAACCCGGAGTGCCTCTAATAACCGGACACCAACCCGGAGTGCCTCTAATAACCGGACACCAACCCGGAGTTCCTCTAATAACCGGAGACCAAACCGGAGTTCCTCTAATAACCGGAGACCAAACCGGAGGGCTTACTTTTACAGGTCCCCAACCCGGAACATACTTTTCTAACACATTCATCTGAATGAAAGATTGAAATATAACATAATCATTTGGATTAAAAATAACTTATAAAATTTCAATACATTAAAAAAAACCTTGAGTGACATAAGAATAACTTATCCGTAGTCAAAAATATCACAAAACCTTCAATAAAGTAGGAATGTTTTTTATCATAATAAATCAAATTCAAATAAGCTTAAAATCCATCAAAGGATGTTGACATCGATGAAATCAAAACTATTTTAGAGAAATATCTCTTTTTTTAAATCATTTTAAAAGTGACATAACTATAAAATAATACATTCAATTTGAAAATATTCTCATAAGCTTGTAAGGGAAGCTTCGACGATTTTATAACGGCGGAAAATAGCCGCACCCGTCGTATAAGTTTAAAAAAAACATTCTTACCTTAATTTTGTCGAAAAGGTTAAAAAGAACCTTGTTTGGAAAATGAAGGAAAGATTCCTTTATAAACCTCTTATAAAAAGTCAAACAAGGGTATAAATGACTTTAACCCATATTCTTGTAAATAGTCAAGAATGTTTTGAAATACATTTTTAAGAAACATGGATGTGGATGATAAAGAGATCCCAGTAGATATTACGTATAAACAACCTCGGATAATGAAGAGATTGTGAAATAACCCTTACCAATTTGGTAACTTATGAAACATACAACCCATGAAAGAGGTATCATACAATGAATATGTAAATACACATAAATTAGACTGTATTACACAAAGAATATAATTATGGGCAGTACATACACCACACAAAAGGTAATGGTGGCAATATGGCATGAATCTCACGGAAATAAGGAGTGAGATGAAAAACCCTTACCATGTTAATCAACTGAGTCGTATGGAAAAAAGTTAATAACCACCAAATTATTTACAGAATAACATGAATATAAAGATAATCATGATAATATATATCAAATTCCAGTACACAATACACCACTTTCAATAATTTAGTGGTGAATAATGGAAATCTCACGGAATTGAATGTGAGATAAGAAAATCCCTTACCTAGTACTTTCACTTGGTTGGGGTAGGTTAACCTACTGTATAATATTGAAATAATTGTTATTAAATTATACAAGAATCATATATATTAATATGATATCATATATTATCTTTTAATATTGATTTGATAATAATATCTTAGTATTATCGTTGTTTCGGGTGTTAGCTTACTTGTTTTCTTTTATATGTTTTGTTACGTAAGACATGTTTGTAATGGATAGGTTGTATATTATTCATATCCAGAATGATATCAAGTCCTTAAACTTCATTTTTAAATCATAAAATTATAATTATACTTTAATGGATACGATGGAGAATGAATCTCATCGCGTTTGTGGAGACGGTAGTCCGTACGTACACATGAGCGACAATATCATTCTTTTGATATTAAAATAATATATAAAATGATGGTATATCATATATACAGAATCATTAACATGTTATATTTATTATTTACATGAGTTACACATCATTATTATACCCATCCAAATAATAATATATTGAATAACAATTACACCACGACGTGGAGACGGTAAGCCGTACGTACGCACGTATGGTGACATGTTATTCAAAGGGTGGATAGAATACTGAATATTGTTGTACCATATTTATAATAACATCATAGTATATGTGATATACTGGAGTTATTATTTTAGAATGGTAAGAACAAAGAAAGAAGAAGTGGAATAAGAAAGGAACTTGAAAAGGGGTGGTGAAAACATTACCTCTTCTTCGGGTTCTTCCTTTTGATTTGATCAAAAGGGCTCCTTAGGTTGGCTTTCTGATCAAACTAAGGCCTCTAGGTTGTAGTGAGGGATGTTGGGAGAGTATTTGGGCAGAGTTTTGCCGAACCAAAAGGTTTTGAAAGTGTGAAGGAATGAGAAGGAGGAGTGCCCTTTTATAAGAGTGGTGAGCGGCACCTTTGGAAAAGCTAGAAATATTAATTTATAATAAATTCTTATTCAGTTTCTAATGGATCCAAAGTTTATTATTCAAAGTTTAAGGTGGGGATGGGTCGAAAACAACTCAACCAATATAATTTAGACAGGTTTGGGTACTTATATTAACCTTATCTTTAAGTTTTAACTCTAAGTTAATTAGTTTCACTTTTACAATGTCTCTTTGTATTTTTATATAATATGGTTAATAAACTTACTAAATACATCCAAGCGACCCTCAAGTGGTCCATTAATGATTAACCTATCATGATATAAGTCTCTTGGCCGAACCTTAGATTTTTAGGAATTTAATATCAATTAATAATATAATATTTGTTTTAAGAACTCTTTTATGTCAATTTTGACACTATTCAATAGTTGATTTTTGTGAAACTCATAACAGATTGATTACTTCGAACAATGTCAATTACATAAATCCTAATATATCATATTATCCTAGAAAATTATTTTAATTCATTAAAAGTTTCATATTATATTTATTTGGGTATTTATAATATCAATTATTTTGATTTTTCACTATTATATTAATTACTGCATCATCATTGTGTCATAAATAAATTAACTTATTTAATGTATAAAAATTATAAATAAATTATCATTATGTAGGAAACAATTTTATCTTTCTAATTAATATTTATAATCTAAAATACAACATATATAACCCTATTTAAAAATTTTGTTTCAAAAAAATATGTGCTTGTGTCATTTTTGTATTCATTTTAACTTAATTAAAATAAAGTGTCTCTATCACCTACAAGTGGCACCATGGGGTCCCAAAATCGACCCAAAGATGCCTATGGTCGAACATGTATCAACCAATAAGGCTAGGAAACGTTTTAGGGTAATTTAGTATTATTATAATATTAATTTTTAACCCTTATTTACCGGATTTACCTTTAACCATGGTAAATAAAATATTTACCGCAGTAATTATTTAAAATGTCTAAAAATAAAAGTTACCTATTTACACAATTTGAAAATCCTGATTCCAAATATGGAATCCATTTTTCTAAATTCAAAACACATAAGTGGCAGAAATTAATTTAAAATTAATTCCCGCTGTCAAAACAAAAAGCGTGTTTTTAAGAGATAATAACTATCAAAAGATTGACACTTGTTTATGTTCGGTTTAATTGTCAAATTATGTCCAATGACCAAAATTATATTAAATGGTAAAAATATATTCTAAATATACTTTAAAACCACTCAAATTCATAATTTATCACTATTAATTTTTTTGATTAAAAAAGTTGTTTTTAATTAAAATTTAGTAATTTTCACTATTCATCAAAATATGAAAGTTATCCGAAATGTACCAAAATTTCAACTTAGGCTAATTTCGATATTCTGAATCCAAAAATGAATTCCATTTTGAAATATAAAATATATATGATTTCAAAAAGAAGGTATTACTATTCATAACGGCTAGTTTGATTGGTTGTGGTGTGTGTTAAAACTCGAAGTTGCGTACAACACACGCTACTGTATTATTCAAAGGAAAGCGTACCGTGGAAGCTTGGGATGTTTCATTTTAAATTTTTTTTGATGTCCCCATTTAGTCAAAAAGTTTAAAATATTGTATTTAAAAAGGTTTCACTATTAAAAGTTGATAAAAGTGCAATACTGAAAATGAATCTGTTCTTGTATTATGTCTAAGAAACTCATAATATGGATTCTAAAATTATAAGGATTATATAAAGTTTAAAATTTAGTTAATACTATTCATAACCTCTTTTGAACGGCTTGTTTGGTAATTCATGGTGTGCTTGAACTCGGTGTTGCGTGTAGTGCAAGTTATTGTATTATTTTAAAGAAATAACACACTATGAAATCTTGGGGTGTTACATTTGAGCTGAGAAAATATTCTGTTGTTTCTCTTCAGAAATAACATACCTATTCTTCATTTTATCATCACTTGTCGAAGGATGATCAAATAGAAAGTGTAAGGCATCCTTCATTTTTGGCATTCCTTTAGCATTTGATTTCTCCACATCCTTCTTTACTGATTCTAGATCCTCTTCCAACTTTTTAATCTTAGTCTCCCTTGATTCGAGTTAGACATCTAGTTCTTTCTTGAGAAGCTTCCCGTTACTCACCTCATCTTCTAGTTCCTGTGTGAGATTTCCACCATTTCACTTTTCTTCACTACTTTTAATTTTTACTCAGAAATAGATTTAGAGACAGATTCATTTTCTTGTTGTAGGCTTTGATTCTTCTGAACTTCTTCAGACAACTGTGCTGCTAGATCATCATTTCTAGATTTCAGAATATGTACTTCATCAGACTTTTGATTCTCTTCATAATCATCAGCCTTTTGTTTTCCTTTCATTTTAGCCATCTTTTGTAGTTCATTGGCATGCGAATCATTATTCTCTTTTAGGTCAATAACTATCTCAATAAGCCTTTTATTTAAGCCTCTTAGATTGCTGACCTCAATCTCCAATACTTTGATCCGGATATCTTTAGATTTGACTTCTTCGTTGTTTCCAACGTCAATTGGAATATCAGGTTCTTCGATGCACTTGACTTGATCTTTCACTTTTCTATTCAAGCCATCGATCTCCCTTTTCTGTTCTTCAATCTTAATCTTATACTCACTAACCGATTCGGAGTTTTCTCTTGTTGATAACTTGAGTTTCTCAATTTCTTCTATAAACTTAGACATCTCTTCTTCCTGCTGCTGCATATAGAGTTTGGCATCATGAACAACTTTATTGGATTTCTTTGTTTTTTCTCTCCAAATATCTATCTCCTCAAGAGAAGCCTCCAACTCAGCTTGCATATCTATTCTTCCTTCAATTTCTTCTTCTGTTTCAGCATCACTCTGATGCTCAAGTACTTCACTCATTCCAACATCATGATTGAGTGAATCAATCCTTTCCCTGTCAGATTCATCCAGACCTTCCTTCAGTAAACTGTTTGATTCTTTTAATTTAATCACACCTTTTCCATACATACTTCGACACTGAGGAATACCACCTGACTTCTACTTCTTCTTGGATGTTTTTCCCTTTGCCATGGCTCACCGAGATAAGAGAAGAATAATTCTTTAAACACACAGATCTACTACACCAAGTCGGAGCAAACAAATATGATAAACACAACCTATCCCTCTGATACCAATTGTTAGGACCAATAGGGTCCTATATACCCTGAGGGGGGGGGGGGGGTGAATCAGGATATGGATATTCTTTTTCAAAATTCTTCTTGCCCCACTGGATCATGATCTCTTTATTACAAGGGTCACTTTGTTTGCACTTGTGTGTTTATTTTGATCACTTATTTTCTTCTTTGTCTGATGATGATGCTTCAAATGCAATGCAAGGAAGTAAGCAGGCAGACACAATGATTTTTACTTGGTTCACCCTCACTAGGCTACGTCCAAGGAGTATACGCCGACAAGTTTTCGTGCGTACCAATTCCACGAAACTTCACTAGATATGGATTAAAATGTTCGGGATAGATCACTTCTATGCCCAGGCTCACTGCCTTTACAACTTTTAGGGTCAGCTCACTTCTTTCCCAAGGTTCACTCACTGTTTCTCTCTCTCTGGATCACTGCCGGTGGAGAGGATCTCCTACTTCCTCTTCCTAAGCTCACTGCTCTAGAAGGGATCTTCTCACAGTTTATAGACCTATAGGTCTCTTCATTTGCATGAAATAATGCATCTTCAACTATTGATAGATGCTCTGTTGATGTCCAAATTTCATCCACTGATGAATACCTCTTTGCCTCTGAACACTGGGCAACAACCTTTGGAAAGTACCTTCGCAAATCACCCTACTTCGCGAAGCTCCCAATTTCGCGAAGCTCTAGCCTTTTCGCGAAGCTCTATCGCGAAGCACTCTCGCGATGCACAGTCCTTCACAGTGCTTAGGTCGTCGCGGAGATCTTGCCTCTCCGCGAAGCTCACTAAGCCAATGCAGGGCACACGCCTTTCGCGGAGATAGAATAGCCGCCGCGAAGCTCCCCTTTCGCGAAGCACACTGCCTTCGCGAACCAGCACTGCGAAACGAGATCAATGGATTTTCTCCGAAAATTCTCTCTTATTCTCTCGAGGGGGTCGGCCTCTCTTTATAGGTGATTCCACCGACCCTCGTCCCTTCCGCGCGAAGTCAACGCCACGTCATCTCAAATTGCGAAGCTCCAAAGTTTCAGCCGGAATTCTATCCAAATCGCGAAGCACCACGACAATTTTCCATTCGTGGAGCTTGACGTAATTGCGAAGAATCACCATCAACATTCCTTCGCACCTTCGCCGCGAAGCTCCCTCGCAAAGCCCTTCACCGCCGTGATGCGCTTCAGCCTCTGCCGTTCGCGAAGCTTGACGTAATCGCGAAGCATCACCGCCTCCATTTTTCTGGCCTTCACGAAATCCAATCCATCCATCCCATCTTCGCGAAATTCATGCCTTTTCCATATTAAATTATTCTCTTCATGGAAATCCTATTTTCTCGATGCTCAACAAATTCCAAAATTTGGACCCCAAAAATTTGGAAAACACTGGGAAACGACGCCACCTTGTACTGCTCTTTTTGTACTGCCTCCAGATCGTCCTTTCCTTTGTCATCGTTCTTTGTCAACAAGGATTGTCAAAAAATTCTCAAGAACTCGACAATTATCCATGGAAACCTGCTTTGTCAACAAACACAACCAACCCAAAAATACTTCAATGTTACCATGAGGGATTTTGGCCCAACATCATGAATGAAAAAAATATCGCATCGCTTCATTGAGGTGGCAGTTCACACGTATGCATGAGCAACATTATCATTTTCAAAAGGATTGGAACATAAGAATTTAGAAATGATATTATAATTATAGAATCATAATTATTTAATAAATATAATATATAAAAAATAAAACCATCATAATAAACATCCATGAAATATGGTGATAGAAAATGTATTGTATCATTATATTGATATGGTAAGCCATATGTACGTATGATCGATACGTTCACTTCTCATTTGATAAAAAAGAGTATTAATATAGGTGATTTCATAATAATAATATAATTTTATTGTATTTATGATACTTATGTTTTAATATCATTAAAAATTTCATGATTTAGAGGATTTATAAGAATACAAAAATTAAGAGGCCCGATATTATGATTGCCTCCTCTTCAGTAGGACTTCTTTAGACTCTTATTAAGGACCCTCAGAATGGTATTTTAAGTAGGCCATCACCTATAATTTGTGAATAGTTAATTTGAGAATATAATTTTATAGGTTTTGTTTAATATATAAGTTTTTATATTTTTATAGAAGTGAACGGAGGTGTTCCATTTTATAATTGAGGGGAGGGGCACTTTTGGAATTTATTAAATAATTAAAATATAATAAAGTCATTATCTAGAAAAATGATTCTAAATGGATAAATATTTGAATATAAGGTAGTATATTGTTTAAATAAAATAAATTTATTAAATTTGGAAAGTTTTAAGTAGTGTTTTAAGCCTTATCTTTTTGTTTGACCCATTAGTTAACCAATTTTAACCTTAACCACAATAATGAATTTCTCACGCTTAAAGGGTTATAATTTAACTTATAAGGTTAATGTTGGATCATAAAATGAAAATGGATTACATTTTAGGTCATATATTATCCAAATTATCCTATTTCTCTATTTTTTTAATATAATTTAATAAAATATTATTGTTTATAAAATATCAATAATGTCATTTTTGACAGAATTCCTTTTATTTTACCTTAAAGACACCAAGAAAAAAATGGAATTCAAATGTTGTCTTTAAAAATACCATTATATTTAATATTTCTCTAAAAAGATAATGGAATCGAATAAATCATTGAAATTTTATTTCTTTTAATATTTTTAAATCATTTATTTTATTTTTATATTAATTGAAAAAGTATTGTGCTAGCATTGAGTAACCATATAAAGTAATTATTTTGTAACTAAAAATAAAAATGTTCCATGATAAAATCAATTAATTAATATTTAAAATAAATATTTATAACCCAAAGTATCCACATTTAATCCTTATTTAAAAATTTAAGTGATATTAAAGTTGAGAGAGTGACATTATGGAATTTTCCTTACAATAATTAAAATGTCATTATAAAGGGAAAATGGAACCGAAATGACATATTTTAAAATTTGGAATGAATAGACTTTAATATAACATAAAATGAATTAAATAAAAGTTTTCAGATGATTATTTGAACTTTTCTCATGGTTTTAACAATAATTTCCATTTTCTACCCTTGTTGAGGTGACAAATATTTATCATTGTCACAAGTCATATTGTCCAAATAAAATAGGGGCGCATTTAAAAAATTTAAAAATCATGATTAAAAATATTATACCTATTTATATAAATTCAATATCTATATGTTTTATAATTCAATTTAAATATAAGTGGGTAAAATGTAATGAAAAACAGTTTTTAGAAAAATTTTGTTTTTAAGCATAAAAATTAAATTATATCAAAATCACGAATATTGATTATTAAAATCAAATAAATTATATAATTATAAATAAAATGTATCACATATAATTTTAAGACCAAATACAAATATATAATGGGACTTTTATGTTACTTTATTTAATGAAATGAAATTAGAGTATATGAAAAAATGGTATTTTAAACAATTCACTTAAAATCAATCATTTCAGAAAATTCGCAAAATTTAACCATATGTTAATTTTGATATGTGAATTCAAAGATTTTTTTTCATTTAAGAAAATAAAATTTAAAAAATTTTCATAGCTTAATTATAATTTCCACACAAAAAATTCATTAAAAACCATTTCTGAAGAAAATTCATTTTGAAGCATAAAATGACTTCAATAAAAATTAGGTTCTTATTTACTACGCATTAAACAATAATTTAGTATTGAGTAATAATATTATACATTTTTTTTAATGTTTTCATACTTAATAATTAAATCTCTAGATATTAATAAAATTTTAATAATATATCATAATTTTCCTAAATCTCAATGTTTCTTGTTAAGAAAGTTATCGAGCTTATTATTATTTTATCAAAAAAATTATAGTGTTATATTCTCCCCCCTTAAATATATTGGGCACTAATTTTTTTTAAAGTCTTATAATGTTTAATATTTTAAATACCTTTTTTGAAAACCCATATCATAAAAAGGGTTGATAAAACTTCCTTTGAAAAGGGGAAGTGGGAAACTTGTAGTTTACCTCAAATAACACATAATTGGGTTCCTAGATAAGAATAACATTGGTAGTAAGTTAAAATATAGACATATATAAACAAAATAAAACCCAATTATTAATAGAGATTGATAAAGAACATGGTCATGTGAAATTTATCAACCAAAAAACCATAATTCTATTGTAGTAGAAAAGAATATATATTAATTAGAAATGAATGTAAAAAGATAAAATTTTTATTTCCATATCATTTTCTCGTAGTTGATTGATTTTATTAATATAAAGATAGAAATCAGGATATAATATACTTATTTGATTTATTTCTATATCATAATCATAATTTCATCCTTTTGTTGTGATTAAATCAATTTTCACTTCATCTCTTACTCCAAGAAATGAATATTCAAGATGTATTTTTCAATTCTAATGAACTAAAATTAACTTTCAATGGATTGTAAAATACATAAAAGAATGAAAAATTAATTTATATTATCTATAAATTATTATCATAGGTTATCCAATATGATAAATCACACTTCACTCTCAAACTATAATACCCAAATTCAAACGTAAACTATTCCTTAACTAGGTAACCTTAAAACCCATCCAAAATATGTTTGACCAAATCCAAAATAAAAAAAAATCATAAATAAATTCACTCAATTTCAAAAGTCAACATAACAGTTTTCCAAAAGACAATATAAAGTCTCTAAAAATTTCATATAGAAAATATGTTTATACCGTGATCTCATATTCTCCTAAACCATGGTAATGACCCGATTTACCAAAAAACCTCAATGAAAATAGTCATGCTTCCAAAAAGTAACTCTCTCTTCATTCCATAAATAAAATCACATACCATTGAATATATTTTATAAACTGAAAAAAATTATAACACATTAATGATAACATAATACATTTTTTCATCAAATTAGTAATCGGTTCCAATGACAACAATACTAATCCATTAAAATTATCAATAATATCTATATATCAAATAAACATTATTATTACAACATCAGTCACATATTAAGTGTTATATTTCCCTCAATGATTTATTTTTCAATAAAATATCACCTTTCCATTAAATAACTTTTCTAGGTCATCATTATTATTACATATATTCTTTAAAATCCTTAAAGAAAATATAATATAGAAGAATCCTTAGAGGTTTTAGGATTTTTATAACAAGAATATATTTAATAAATATAATTAAATAACATAATTCAGGAATTACTATATATAAGCACTTCAATCATTCCACTTTCTTCTTAAACACAGAATTATGATTCTTCATCTAATTCCTTAATACCTCTTTCCTTTCATATATCATTCATTGTCCCTTAATTATAAATAGAAAAACCATTACTCATACTACCTTGTTGGTCTTATTTTCAAGATATCCCATTTGGACAATGATTTTTTATAATTCCTATATATTACACATTTATAAAATTCAAAAATTTATGATACCTTAGAAAATCCATTATTCTCATCCATTTCATTAACCACACATTTCATTATTCCTTGAAAATTACTAGCTGTACATCCTTATTTTCCAAAAAAAATAACTTCATATTCCTATGATACATTTCCCAGGGTTCTTCTTCCAACATATATAAAATATAGGAAAATAAATCCTCTTGCACCAATATTCTTCATAAAACTCCATTTTTATATTATTAGGTGTGTATGGAAACTCAGCAAAGTTAATATTTTTAGTCATATTATGAGATATCTGATTAGGAAGAATCATATGGTTCAACATTATAGCTCCCATTTCACATGGTTTCTCATAATTTCAATCATTTTATTGTCCATAACATTCATCATTAATAGGGTTCTGTTTAGTTCCTACAATTTAATAAAACCATAAATCATAGTGTGATCGACAATAATTATAGTGGGAAACCACATCATATTTAAAAAAATTTTATAGGATGTCCAAATCCCAACACCTTTTTTTAAAGGTATGATACTTTAAGTTTAATATAGGTCATTCATGGTCATCATATATTCAAATCCTTAAGAATGGTTCATCAAAAAAATGTGAATTAATCCAATCATATCTCTTGAGAGTGTCAAACTAGATTTATAATAAGGGTTCACTCACCATGAACTAGAATGGTGATTTTGATGTACTATACCAACACTTTCTAGGATTATTACCACTAAATAAATATATTCTAAAACTATATACACTTATAGTGTCTATATAGAGATGTTTTTCTAGAAAAATATCATAATTTATTCCTTTTTAAAATTTTATTAAGTTATCATATTCTTAGAATAATCCATATGATTTTTACAAAAGTTCTTTGATCATGATATCTAAATATTGACTAAAACTATCATATGATACTCTCTATAGAAGCCCTATCTTTTGATACATGGATATTTCATCTTAAGATATTAATATCCAATATATTATACAAATACATTCTCAAAGACCATAAAGTTTTATTGTATTTGGAGAATAAATATGAAATCTACTTATTTCTTGAAAGTAACTCATTACCTCCCAAAAAGATATTACTACATATTACACTACTTAGATATACCCAACTTAAAAATTTTCTACATACCCTATAGAAAGTAGACATAAGAATGGGCATTCTCAGTTGCTCATTAAGGGTAAACGTGGGAGATATCAATGGTAGAATAAGAATAACTTGGTCATAAGCATATGAGAGCATGAGATTAACATTTCAAAACCATAACCAACATATCATATATCATAATCTTGAGACATAGAATAAATCTTGTGAGTTCATATGACACTAATCATAAAGGAATTAAATAATGTGAGAAATGGTAGCATAAAATTAGAATAAGACATAGATTTGTGTCATACACATAATCATATAAAATAATTTCCTTAGTAATCAAGGATCACTGAAATACTATCTAAGTGGATTAGGTCAAATCAGTATTCCAAAGTCAAGGTTCACTCCAAAGACTATCACAATGGATTGGGTTCACTCCCCATTCTATAGGCAATGTTTAATCCCAATACTATCATAGTGGATTGAGTTCACTCCCTATTATGTAGTCAAAGTTCAATCCTAAGACTATCATAGTGGACAAAGTCCCTTCCCAAACAAGTTTCACTTCTTATTCCAGTCATATTTATCTAATGAGATATCCATTTTTACTCAATGAATTAGAAGGATATTTAATTATGATCCCACCTATAACCTAATGAAAATAATACATATTTTTGCCACAATATCTTAAAACATTCATCATATCCATATTTGTTTAGAATAAATGAGTATTCTTACCATTTCATCCTGGAATAACCCATGAAAAAAGAAACAGGTTTTATAAACCTTTTATATATTAATAAAATCATAACCCATAGGAAAGGAATATGTTTCGGGAACATCTTTTCACCATAACAATAAACCATCTAGATATGGAATAATGATTGTATCATTGGATCATATCACTAGTAAATAATAAGTAACATAAAAATATGTTATCATAAAAGAAAATTCCTTTAAAATATCACTTAGAAAATTTCTCTAAATAATACAATTTTCAACATTGAAATCACTTATTTAAAATAAAAATAAAAAAATATAAAAGAAAAAAAATTTCATTATAAATAAATTTGGAAACTTGTAAATGAATATTCTAATAATTGATTCATCACGACAACAAAAAATTCCATTCATGACGTATAAGTTAAAAGAAAGCATTCCTTTCATACTTTTTGTAAAAAAACCCAAAACGTACCTTATTTATAAAATAAAAAGAATATTACTTTTAGAAAAATAAAATGGAAATAATGGTTAAAATTTATTTTAAAAACATTATTATATTATTAAAAAAATTCTTTAAAAATAGAAAACATTTATGTGGAATAAAAAGGATTTTCAACTGAAGAGAGAAATAAAACCGGGTTTCCTTAAAAATGTTCTTTCTGTCTCTTAAGTACTTAAAGAGAGTAAAATGAATGGAAAAAATTTAATATCCAGAAATAAAAATATTATAATAAAATTAATTAGTTTCTTGAGATTTAGGTGATGAAATTTCATAATTATAAATTTAATCTTAAGCAATCTTGATAAACAATGAGATTTTAATATAAAACCCTTACCACAAATCTTGTCTCACTTCATACATGTTTGAAACTCCTAGAGAATAAATATAGGTTTATTATAAATATATTATTGAACTATAATAATATTTTTCATACCTTATATTATTCACTTATAATATTTTACCACTTATGTACTAAAAATTATTTATTAAAATCACTATTTTAGGTGATTACTGCTTTGGTTGTCATTGATATTTTGGTTCGAGAGTCATGATATTTATAATTTTATCACGGATACATCTTCTGAAAAATGTTATAAATTATATTAATATCATATATATTAGTTATAAATATATTTATATTCAACCATAAAATGTATCTATTTAAAAATGAACTACATTACTCATGGAGATGTTAAGTCAAATGTACACATCAACGTTGTTTTCACATTTTAATGGATGGAACAAAAGAAACATAAATAATAATTAGACTTTAAATAAAAGTTATTATATAATATATATAATATATATATATATATTCAATAAATATATCTTTATTACAATGCATTTAAATCAAAAATGAAAAACAAATCACATCGCTTCTTGGATGTGGTAGTCCACACTTACGCACGAGCGATGTGATTGTTTTCCATTGAATTAAAAGGTAAGATGAAAGATATGATATTATAATTAAATAAGGATAATTATTTCATAAATATCATATAAACATTAAAACGATAATAATTATGATCCATGAAATATGGTGATGGAAAATGAATTGTTTCGCTATATCGAGACGGTAATCCATACGCACGCATGAGCGATTCATTTACTTACCATTTGATGGAAAAGAGGGTGAAAAAGGTGGTTTTATAATCATAATAAATTTTAATCATATTTAGTATAGTGAATTTATATTTTTAGTAATAATATCATAGATTTATATTAATTAGAATAAGAAATAAATTTACTTTGGGGAGGTTAGATGATTACCTCTTCTTCGGAAGGCCTTCTTTAGATCCCTTCTTATCAAACCTTGGAATAATATTTTAGGAATACCATAACCTCTAATTTGTGTATATGGAATTTTATAATATTATTTTTCTGATTTTTTTTTCAGGTTATATGGGTTAAAGTGGTGTAGAGAAGAGAACGGAGGGGTTCCCTTTTATAAGTGAGGGGAGTGTCCCTCTTGGAATTTATTAAAAGATTAACACATAATAAATTTATTATCAAGTAAAATGATTATAAATTTATAGATATTCAAATTAAATTTATGATTTTGTTGAAATTTCACCATCCAATAATATTTTTACAGGTTTAATTGGTATTTATCTTTTGGTTTAACCCATTATTTAACCAGTTGCAACTATAATTACGGTAATGACTTTTCAGTCTTAATTGGTTATAATTTTACTTAAAAGGTAGAAATTGGAAGATAAATGGAAATGGGATTATATATTTGAACATATATTATCCAAATTACCCTATTATAATGTTTTCAATATTTTTAAGTAATTTAATAAAATATTATGTTCATAAAATATCATTAACGTGATTTTATACACTACTTATTTAATTTTACATTAAAGACACCAAGAAAAATATAGAATTCAAATATTATCCTTTTAAAAATCCCTAATATTTCATATTTATCTTAAAAAATTCATGTAACACAATTATACATCAAAATTTTAATAATTTTATGATTTTTAAAATTATTTATTTTATTTTTCTATTTATTGAGAAAATACTATGTCGTCATTGTGTAGGCATATAAGGTAGTTATTTTAACGGTCAAAATTATAAATAAATTTCCATAATAAAAAAGATTAAATAAGATTTTAAATAAATATTTATAACCTAATTTAACCACTTTAATTCATTATGTAGAAATTTAAGACATATTAAAGTCAAGAGAGTGACATTTTGGAATTTTCTCTACTTAAAATAATCTAAATGTAATTGTCAAGGGATAATCGAACCAAAATTCAATATATTAAAATTTTGTATGATTAAGGTCTATTTTATCCCATAAATGTAAATAAATTAATGTTCTGGGTTTATTTTGAGACCTTATCTCATTGTTTTTACCCTAATTACCCCCTTTTACACTAACTGTGGTGATAAATATTTATCATGGTTACTATTTATATTAACCAAAAATAAAAGGGGTCTATTTACCAAGTTTGTGGCTAAAAATTATAAATATGGTATCCATTTATAAAAATTAAATCACTATAAGTTTATGAAATCAATTTTAAGATAAATTCATAATATGCAACGAAAAATAGTTTTTAGAAAAAATGTGATTTTAAGAATAAAAAAAATTTATATCAGAATCATTAATATTTCGGATTAAAATAGAAAAATGATATTATTATAAATCAATTTGATCAAATAAAAATTTAATACCAAATTCAAAAATATAATTCCACTTTTAAATTACATTATTTAATGAAAATAAATTTTAGTTTTTGAAAAATCAGTATTTTCACTATTCACTGGAAAATGAATCATTTCATAAAAATCTCAAAATTTCACATTAAGTTCATTTTGATATGAGGGTTTCAAAATTATTTTCCTTTTATATAATAAAATTTATAAAAATTTTATAAATTAATTATAAATTTCAAATGAAAAATTCAATAAAAACCATTTTTGAAGAAAATGCATTTTGAAGCATAAAATGAATTCTATAAAAAATATGAGCTTATTTACTATGAATTAATCAATAATTTTGTATTTAGTAAGACCATTATAAATTTATTTCATAATTGTTTTACTCATATTCATGCTCACTAATTCAATGAATAGTTTATAATAATATTTTTTTAATATATCATACCTTTATTAAAGCTCGGTGTTGCACATTAAGCAAGATAGAATGTTTATGATTATTTCATATAAATTTGTGGGGTGTTACATTAATTAACATAGTGATGGTGGGGAAATATAGGGACTTATACCTATTAGGATTCCCTTATATAAGGAAACCATGATTATTATCTTCACTCTAGGTATTTTGTTATGGACGGGTGCTTATACATGAGATCTAGGTGAATAGGTTCCTATCCCTAGAAAGGGGCAGTAATGGTGCTTATCTATAGTGAGGTATAGTGAATTTTTTTATCCATATTAAGGGATTTCATAGTTTCTTATCCCTATTTAGGTATTAAAAAAGGTGCATGACCTAATGAGGGATTAGCATAAGCACTCAGCCTTAGGGGAGGGCTAATATAGGTGTATAGCCATAATAAGGGATTAACTAGGGTGTTTATACCTAGTGATGGAAAACATTGGGTCTTAGTCATAAGATGTAATTTTTTAGGTGATTATCCCTTGATAGGTATTATCATATGTGTTTATCCCTAGTTATGGATCGTGTAGGTGATTAGCCCTAGTGAGGTCCGGTGAAGGTGTTTAGCCCTTGTGAGGGATAACCTAGGGGTTTTTGTCCCTGGTTAAGACTATCATGAGGACTATTCATAATAAGGGTTATATAGTTTAATAATTTGATGAATATAATTATCCCTACTAGGGGAACTCAGGAGAAGGGCCAAGGTAAACGATGAATATTTTCCCTAGTATGGAGCAGGTGGAGTGGTGAAGCTTCACCATAGCATAGGAATAAGTGACGATGAAGATTTTACATAGAGTAGTTCTTATAAATAGGGTCTTTATAATGAAGAAATATATAGGTATTTTCACTACTTAGGTTGATCCAAGGTGATTCTCCTTTGTAAGGGAATATAGGGGGCCTTTTTCTAGTGAGGGAGAGCCACAGTGTTTCACTATAGTAAGTGTGATCATGGGGCCTCTCCGTAGTGAGGGTGAGTCATGGTGGTTAAACATATTATGGGTGAAAATAATGCCTCACTCTAGAGAGGGTGATATATATTAGTTTTCCCTTGTAAGGACAATGGTTCTATGTAGTTTAAGGTCTTACAACCTAGACCTACACCACATAGTTTTATTTTGTGCTAATGATACATCAGGAAAGCTAAAAAGTTTAGTTTCATGCATCTTGGACCTTATGCTATACATTTAAGATTTATTCATCCAATACTAAGATATCATATAGTTTAATGTTATTTTAAAAGGAAGTCATGTTGTGCAATTTAGAGTCAAACATCAAGGAACTTAGTGTCATTTAATTTAGGTTCATAAAATGAGGACTAAGATGCAACATAAATCATCATGTATGGTGATCTTCTGGTAGAGTTATTATAACACACATGAATGTACCATAAGTCTCATGATTTTCTAACTCTATAGAGCCTTCATCTACCTACTTTTGAGAGCCAATTTTTGGAAGATGAATAATTCTTAAATTAATGTTCCAAAATGTTTTGGTATGAATAATAATTATTATGATCATTCATGACTGAATCCTAAGGTATTATAATCTTTTGAAGCTCAATAAGGTCATTCTTGAATGAGTATGTCATGTTTATGGCAACATACTCAGGATTAAAGGAACATGAATTTTTATGTCTATCACTGTTATATAGATGTTCCTAATACTTTGAAAGACTTGGTGTATTTGACTCAATGTACCTACATAGATAAAGTAGATACTTGGGGGTTATTGGATCTAATATCCCTTCATCTATCAACTTTTTAATCCAATCCTTGAAGACAAATCACCTCTTAGTTTTATGTTTTAATAATCAATGGTAGGGGTAATTAGAATGGTCTCTCCAATCTACCACTTTATGTATCCTTATCAATATCCTTAGGATCTCAACAAAATTATTATCCATGGACAATTTGAATTCATTATTTGGAAGAAATATACCTTCATTTTTTAATCATCAAGAGAAGGAAGACAACAAATTGTCATTTGTAAGCCATGTATGCCTTGATTGGAATGGGTACATGATCGAATCTTATATATTCAAGTTGGTGGATCAAACTTGATAAATCTAGGGGTATATGTTATAGTTACTTTTAACTATGAGTTCACATAGCGAGAGGGTCAAAAAAATAAAATTTCCCCTTCCTTGTGAGTTAGTATGAGGTGTAATGATGTCTGAAATTCTCCCGATGAGGGGGTAAAAATATAAAGAATCCCCTATCCCTATAATATAGGATACTTCATCAAAATAATGATATCTATAGGAGGATTATAGTATTTCACATTTAGTAAATTTCCATGAATCTTCTTCATAATTACTTCCTACAGATCCTCATTTTGGTTAGGATCACCTCAGGATATTCTTAACACTAGGAGGGGGAGTGAATAAGTGCTTGGGACATTTTATAGCATTTAATACTTTTTGTCCCATTAACTCATATACTTGTAAAGATATTGGTTCCCTTTTTCTCTGTTTGATTTTCTATATCGGTAGATGAAAATGATTAAAGGAAGTCACATTATGTTTTTATAACGTTCATTACCAAATAAGAGTATCTAGTCATTGCTATGTATGGTGGTGACTAGTATGTTGTGACCGTGGGTTCCCTAGACCCAACATGATCATTAATTTTTTATTACCATACCATGAATACAGTGAGTTCTACATGATGTACTCTTGTCATTATAGTGTTTATATTTTTTAATCCACCATTTAAATGGTAATTTCCAAGGAGTAATTTTCGTATCAAAAGGTTATAGAGGTTCTCAGGATATAATGAGAACCTCATGATACTATGAAATTAATCTTAACTAAATTTAATATAGTATAAATACATCACACTGATTGGAAACAATTTATGTCTAACTATCATGTGTTGGGGGCTCATAATCATTGACACTTCTTCTCATGAAGTTTTCACTTGATGATATCTGGTAGGTGAGATCATGAGGATATGTCTTCCAATAGGAACACCACATGTTTCTAGTGTCATTGGTTTCTCCTATCTACAAACATTTGTATCGGTCTCCTAACATGGGATCATTATCAATGTGTGTCATTTGATCATGTACTTTTATGCAAGGAAAAAACCATGACACTGAAGTCAGGGTGAGGTTTCTTATGTTTGGTGCATCATTAGTGTTTTGAAATTGGTTGAATTGTCAAGATAGAATTTGTTGCTTCTAAGTTGAGGAAGTAATATGTTGGTCATAGTCGATCAATATGAAAGTACCTTAATAAATCTTTTCCAAGGTATTAGATGGTATGTATTTCTTGTTAAAATATTAAATAATAAAGTAAGAATAGAAGATGACACATGTGGGCATCCTGGTTTATGAGATATCATGATACAAAGAGATTATATTACAAAATACATTTTTATAAGATATTTTTAATTTTTATAACTATTACTTACCTATTTAGGGGCCTTGATGGGTTCATTGAATCCATTATTTGTCTGTGAATTATATAAATTGCTATTGAGATATGTTCATAAAGGGTCACACACAATAATGTATTCAAAACTCTTCCCTATGTAGTGAATATGAATATTGGTCATGGTGGGCACCAACATGGAGTCCAAGAGTTCTCTACGTATTAATGATTGATGATGAATAAAAAAAATTATTATTTGAGTATTGAATAATTGGTTTTAATTTATTTATTAAAATTTTTCACAAGGAATTAAGTGAATAAATTTAAAAATATTATACGAACGAATGTTATTTTAATATTCATGGTCTGTTTAATATTTTAAGAATTATGAGCTGAGTGAATGACTCAATTTTATCACGTAAAATTTTTATTATATATTAGAAGTAGGTGATGAAATATAAATGATGTTAATGATATAGTTAATTCATCATAATGGGTCTTTTACTCATTATTTAGTGAATGTTGGATATATCTATGTCAGGGAACCCTTACCAGGTATTTTGGACATCCACTATATAATTAGAGGATAAGCTTATTTTGTGTACTATTGATCAGTTATAATTGAGATATTCTCTCTCCTCCCGAATCATAGAGAGCCAAATTCTCTAACTGAGAAAAAAATTCAATAATGCCTTCATGGAACCAATGAATGGGATCAAGGTGATCGTCATGACATCATATAAATCATCAAATCATCACGCTAGCACCCATAATTCAAAAAACAGAATACAAGTGGATTTGAGAAGCATGTGTAGATGATCTAGAGGGTTTTGACCTTAGATCATTTGAGAAACGATCACTGAATATGTTCTATAGATAAGAGCACTTCTATTTGAAAAAGGTATGTATTATGTTTAATTTTTTTACTTTTCATAATTCACATGAGAACCCAGACCGTACTAGGGTGCATATAACTAGATATGATGAAGTTTAACCACTCGAGTGATGAAAAAATTTAAATCTTTGGCCCACCAGCTTAGACTATACACCTCGATTCTATAAATTTGTATCAGAGTAATCATGTTGATTTTTTAATCAAAGAAAAGTTATTTTAAATTAAATTAAGTTTATGGTTTTAAGTCAGTGTAAAAAGTTCATACCATTCAATGATTTAATTTTAGATAGCCTAGTAATGGCCATTTAATTTATTTTGATATGGATTGGATGTATTTTTATGGATATAAATATTTAATAAAATATATTTTTATATATTAAATACACCCAAGTTCAAACATCAATTGGTGTTTTTATGTTAGTCTAAGAATACTAGCGGTGCGATGGTGGTTGAAATATTGTTTTTAGACCAACTAATAATTATACACGATTGTGGAATTCAATTTTCAATACTGTGTTTTTATGAAATAAATTAGACTAACTTTATAAATTTGTGCCAAAATAGGACACAATGATCCCATCCAAATCGGCACTTCCATATTCCATACATCCCTCCGATGATCTCTCAGAATTCATGCCACTACCCTATCTGTATTTCCATCAATACCTCCCATGACCTACTGGTCGGACACTTTCACCCGCTCTTGTCAAACTTTCATGCAGCCTCCAACACCAGTCGTTAGCATCATCATCATCCATTTTCCTAGCCACAGCCCTAGTGGACTCTCCTATGCATTACACTTCTTAATTGGACTTCTTGTATAGGTATTCTCCAATGAAATGTCCAACACATAGTATATCTAGGTTGGCCCAAGACAATACAGGCCAGGTCAAGTTCAGTCTAACCTGTAATGGTTTTGGGTGGGTCTATGTAACCTAGAATATCACCTTAAGGGGTCAGCTCAGCCCAGAACAGGCCTGTGTGGGGCCATCCTAACCCACATTGGGCTTGTGTAGGTTTTAGGGGCCTGATATATTTTTTAATATAATAAAAAATTACTTAAATTAATTTTTGGTTTAAATATAATAATAATTTTATTATTTTCTAAATTATTAAGTTAATTTGGTATAATAATTTAATTAATTAATTAATTAATTAATCTAATTGTTGGATAAAGAAACTAAATTAATCATGGGACTAAGGAAATTAAATTATTTTAATGTTCATCATTCATTTAATTTATTTAAATTTCCTCATTCTTAGGTTTACTTTATTTTAATTTTTATTAGGCTTATAATTTACCCATAGACTAGTCTGGAGCATCGACCATGCATGTATGTTAATTTTAATTAATTATTTATTACCTACATGTGATGCTTGTAATAATTAATTCATTTTATTAATGATATTCACATCTTATTTTTTATTCGATATGTATAAGGGCCTATGTTTCCATTAATTTTTTATATATATTGTGCTTCATGAGACCACATCACCTTCCTGTCAGTATTGATGTACTATTAGTGATGTTGTTGTAATTTGTGGACCACACCAAGTTTAGGTGAAATATAGATGTTAAGTGGACACACTAGATTGAGAATGATCTACATCACGAGTCAATAACCAATTTAAGTATGATAACCCTAGGTCACAGTTGATCCATTAAGTTTAAATGGATTATCCAATATTAGATGCTCAATACCAGTTAGATAATTTATTTCTTTTTTTCATTGTATATTATTTTATTCATTTTTATAATAGTAAAAAAACATAAAATAAAAAACCAAAAAATTAACAAATAAATGATGAATGTATTCTATTAATGAATATTCATTTCTGAGTGCAAGAATATAATATGAACATATTTAATAGAAAATGATTACATTCATTGAAAAATATTAAGAACCCCTAAAATAAATATTAATTTATGAATGCCTCCTATTGATCAAATTTGAACAAAAATAGTTGTATGATGTTCTTGTGAACCAAAGTTTATGGTGTATCCTAACACTAGTTAGTTCTTATGAGATTGATGGGTTAACGTAATTGATGTTTGCAGAAAAAGGATTATCCAAAGATAGCTTTCTGCATCTTTAGAGGAAACCATTGAGTAAATCATGTTGATGATTTTAGAAGCTAGGACATTACTCAATAGATTAAAGAGTATTGAATTAATGTGGTTGGCCATGTTAGTACCCACTTAGGAACTCTCTGAGTAGTGGGGTGGTGAAAGATTGTAGACTATGACGAGAGATTTCCAGGATCCTTTCCACTAGAATAATCAAGTGCAAGAGTATTCTAATTATAGTACAGAGGGTTTCTAGGGTTAAATAAAAAATATAGGGATACAATTACTGATTAATTAATTTGTAATGTCTAGTTAGTAATCAAGTTAAATGTAAAAATATTCTATATTTTTGTCTCTATAT
The DNA here is from genome assembly GCA_963277665.1 of Viscum album. NCBI lineage: Eukaryota > Viridiplantae > Streptophyta > Magnoliopsida > Santalales > Viscaceae > Viscum > Viscum album. Next base: position 2,074,029,253 of record OY728143.1, on the reverse strand, counting down.
AAAATGGAAAGTAAAAACATAGATAATCTATGATCCATAATGTATATAGATCATGTCCTCACTGGTTAATATTTCCAAGAGTGGTATAGGATGTTTCACATAGTACTATAGTAAGAAAGAAAATTACATTTTTTAGAGTCCCCACAACTTGATCAGCCACTACAGGTTGCTAGTTTGGATGAGAAAGATGATCTAAGAGGCTCATGAATGACGCATTTAATGTTTACATCATAATGATAACATCAATGTTCAAATAGTTTCAAGAGAAAAATAAGGGAATGAATGTATATACCATGATGCCTAATCATGAGATGTTTTTATTGAGAAAGATAAGTGATAAATAAATTATGTAAAGATCAAAATAATCAAGTATCAATTGACATATGTAACTTAATTTATTAATCATGTACTCAAGATAATAAAGTAAAATGAATGACTATAAGAATTTTTTTCAAGCCAAATCAAGAAATTTAAATTCATCTCAATCTATAATCCTTACAACCTATTTTTTATAGTTTAATTGATAATTATCAAAATAATAATTTGAAAACCCCACTTTAATATCTTTTGGGATAGGGTTTTCAAGAAGTTATGAATTTAAAGAAATATAAATATTTAATTCCTAAGGTGAACAAATAGAATGATAGGATGAAAAGTTTTACTTTACATATAATTCCAATAGAACCTTCAAAACAACTTTATAAGAACCCAAAGAAAAAGAGATATATAATTGAATAGGAGGATATTTTCTTTTCATGAGTGAAGATATGTAATTGGAAGGGGAATATAATGAATTGAAGTATAATTAATCACAAGCTTCTACTTCAAGTATATTCATCGTTAAATGTAGTATTTTATTAATGTTCCTTGGTTATTAGATATAATATGTTATTACATACTTGTTTCAAAATACAGGTTCTAATTAAGTCAATACACATTACTAGATTTCAATGTGCATTCTCTAATAAGATGAGGAAGGGTGGTACCTACAGTAGTGGTGAGAAGGACATGATTTCATTTCTATATGAATTGTTCTTGAAAAACTATAATCATGTGTTGAATTATACTAGAACATTTATGAATTTTTATTATGATATTTCATACACAACTAATAGTTAAGTAATATATGAATAATGGGAATACGTGATGAATATAAATATAAGACTTATATACCCTATTGTGGAATGATAATAGTTTTTCTAGAAAAAATATCTAGTTATCAAGGGTATACGTAATATGATTTTATAATCTTTTGAGTTAAAGAAATTAGGTAATATTGACACACTTATTTATTTAGTTTTTGACAATGAAACCTTTATAAATTAAGATAATCCAAAAATATTTTGGAACTAGTTCAGCAATATAGAATGAACTATTCCAAGGGTATGCTTGTGGTATATATACTTCATTATATTAATTTAATTTTTTATTAAGGAATGTCAATGTGAAGTATGGTATATTAATGGTTAAAAGATTTGAGTTTCTTTAGGCTGGGGTTCCAGAGAATATATTGACCAATCATTCATTAATTAATATAATGTAGAGTGGAGTAATTACTAAATGCACATTACTATATCCACATCAAAGATATGATTTTAATAATTAATATTGACAATTAGTCTTACATATTGACATTGATCAATAAAATGTAGCATAGATAAATTCTAAAACAGACATTTCCTCATACACAACAAAGAAATGATATAACTAAGGAGCTTTAATGTTGCGAAATATACAAATTAAAGTGAATTCAATTATTTTAATGAAATGATATGAAAATTGAGGCATTATCCCATAACCATATGTAAACTATCACAAAAAAAGGAAATCATATGACTTATAGTATGATATAAATCCATTGTGTTATAAGAATATGTGTTTAGATGAAAATAGTTTGTTAGAATATAAATAAAATTACATCAAGAGAAACACAATGTGAATCTAAATTAGTAATACTAATGTTTTCTAAGCATATTACACAAATCCCTGAGATTAAAAAATGATAGTCAATTTATAGAATATATTTCAATATATGGATGAAATCACTACTTGAGACAGTGTTAGCATGACTGACTTGGGTTTATTTATGCTATAGATGAAGAAATAGTTCATATAGGAACAAGTACTACAAGAGCATATAGATAAAGGAATGTTCTAGAGACACATACTATGTAGGGAGGATGAAAAAATAAGGTCTTTTTTATATTCAAAAAAGTCAGTGATACATTATTCATTGAGAATAATAATTCCTACAAATATGTGGTATATCGAAATTATCTAAAATTGAAAATATCAATTAAAATTAAATAATGTATTCTATGTATCAAATTGCAAGGGGATTATTATTTTGAATAATGTGGTTTTTATTCAAGTGATAATATACATGGATGGTATAAGCATGGTACCAATAAGGATCAATTGGTAAGAACACATTGTTATTCATAAATCCATTATAATATTACTTGTCATAGCTATATTATATGATCATTAAAATTGGGAATTGGATGTCAAGGAAACTAATATTGTAAGGTGTTTATATGATGTGGCCAAAAAGCGATGGTGACATCATAGAATAACATTATGGGGTGAAATTTTCTGCTATTCGATTAAGATTTTAGTAAGAAACTTGATCATATAATATTCATTTGGAATGAATTTTTTCTGTTTGTAAATAAGAGGTTAGTGGGAGCACCATATTTTTCAAGTAAAATATTTTAGGTAACATATGGAAAAAAACAATTGGTATTACAATTAGTTGAGACTAGAATAAAAGTGATTCTCTAGAGATTAACTTAAAGTAGAAACATGTGTTCTAGGGAATAGGAAATATTGTGGTGTATATAATGGATTCTTAGACTTATTCAATAGTACATATATTGAAAAGTTATTGAAAAATAATAGTTGGAAACATTCGAGAGAGAATTATTACCAATATCACGTGGAATAAATATCTCGAAGAAGACATGTATGGGACATTAGAGGATATTGATGTGGTAAGTTAAATTTATAAGCTATTATGATGGATCAATCATATATTCCATGATATGTACATGAAATGATATTTTCAACATATGATTTATAGTAGGAAAAGTATCATTCATATCCGATAGAACTATAAGGTAAGAAGTCTGCACTATCCAATTGTACTTGAGCAAGTACTAAAGGTATGTACCTGGTATGTGTATAAGAAGGGATAGTAGTTACAATGGGACACAAAATTTTATTACCATATATCAATATGATCTAATATCATTTTTAGGATAAGGTAATGATCAATAAAATATCATTCATCTGGTGGTTTCCATGTGGATTCTGAGGTAGCTAAAGAAGTTGTGTACAAAACACAATGATTTGTTCCAGTTCTTGGAATTTCACTTATTAAGTATAGTTTTGTCACAATTTCATTATGAAAATTATATTACAAGTACTTTCCAAGATTTCAAGTTTAAACAGTGTAAAAAGTGATATTCTAAAGGATATATTATCTTAAAAATTCAAACTCAAGGAATTATAGTCGTAGATTGTAGTATTTCCTCACAGTGCAAACATGGTAGGACAAGGACTAAACCCATAAATCAACAGAAACATGATCATATCATGTGAGAGCTAACAAGTACGGTTAGAATGTTGGATCTATTGATATTGTGAGTGTTTTAATAGTAGGTCCCCTATACCCAACCTGATTAGTACTTTTCAATTACTATACCGTGTATACAGTGATTTATACATGATGTACACTTACCATTATAGTGTTGATATTTCTGTATCCACTATTTAAATGTTAATTTCCTTTGATTAATAGTCATATAAAATGGTTATAATCATTTTGGCATCAATACCACTACTAGTAAATGGGTCAACTGGCACCCTCCTCTTAGGGGCTTGAAGCTCAACACATATTGTTCCTGTGTCTCAAGAGTTATATGTAGTGGGGGAATCAATCGCGACAGCTATGTCTCAATCATCCTAGTGCTTTCGATCCATCTGGTCTAATGCACTTCTCTTTTGGAAGAGGGCATGACCATGATGGCAGGTCTTACTATGTGCAGGCATAGGAGTTTGGTTCTTGTGGAAGGTGAAACAGATTCCATTCCATTACATAATTCCTTGCATGGACTAAGAGTTATCCCCTAATAGATTGAATATATAATCAGAAAATTTCATGGTATCCTTGAAAACTATACCAAAGTGACCCACACCTAGAGGGAGGGTAATAAGGTAGTGGACTATATGGCCTCGCTTGATACTCTAGGATCTTAGAGCTTATTTCTTCATAACATGCATAGCCTGAAACCGATGGGGATTAACATCATTAGAGGGGATTCCCTCAGTCTTAATTATTTTAGAACATCATAGTCCTGTTTCTCATAGATTTTTTTTAGGTTGGGATTGTACTGTTTCCATTCTCTTTGAATAAAATTTACATGATGATGATAGCAGTTCCCAAACTATAATGAGAAACTTAAGATACTATGACATTATTCTTAAAAAAATTTTATTTGGTTTAGATACATCATACTAATGGGACACAGTTTATGTATGACTATTTGGTGATTGGGGATCATAAGCATTGAGACTTATTCTCACGAAGTTTAAACTTTGTGATCTCTAGTAGGTGAGATCATGAGGATAGGCCCACCAATAGGAACATCATATGTTTTAGGTGTCATTGGTTATTTCTATATATGAACAAGTGAATTGGTCTCCTGACTTGTTAAAATTATCAATGTGTATAATTTCATCAAATACTTTGATCCATGAAAAAAAACCATGTCATTCAAGTCATGGAGAGGTATCTTATGTTGGGTACAACCTTGGTGGTATATCATTTTTTGAATGTTCAAGATATAATTTGTTACTTATGAGTTGAGGAAGTGATATATCAAGACCTAGTTGTTTAAGATGGTAGTAAATTCATAAATCCTTGGATAATGTATTCAAAGGTATGTTTGCTAGATAGTTCAACAAATAATAATGCAATAATGGATAATGACACAAGTGTGTGTCCTACTTTATGAGATATCATGAGACAGATATATTATATTACACAGTGTATATTCATAGGATGGTTGTCATTGTTATAACTATTCCATATATATTTAGGGGCATTGATGGGTATCTTGACTCCCCTCTTGGTCTGTGAATTATATCCAATTATACTGTGTTAAGGTCCTAGAGGGTCACACACAATAGCATATTCAAGAATCTACCTAGTTTTAGTTGATAGTAATATTAGACTTATTGGTCCCTATCACAAGGTCTGAGAGTTATCCATGTATTAATTTTGAACAAAAAATAAATAAATTATTTATTATTCGAGTACATATTAATATGGTAAATTTATTTATTAAAATTATTCCCAAGCTATTATGTGAATATATAGAAAAATATTTTACAAACGAATTTATTTTAATATTTAAGGTTTATTGAGATGAGTTAATGACTCCATTTTATCATATAATATATATATATATATATTATATTAAAAGTAGGTGATAAAATAAAAATGAAATTAATGATGTAGTTAGTTCATCATAATGAGTCATTTATTATTTATTTAATAGATATTGGATATACATGGGCTGAGGAACCCTTACCGGGTATTTTGGACATCCACTTTATGAATAGAAGAGAATATCATTTCTTATACTATTCATTAGCTGGTATTGAGATCTTCTATATAATTACAAATACTACATAGAGAAACACTCTAACTAAGCGAAAAATACAATAACGACTTCATGGATTGATGTCATAGGATCGTGGTGATCATTGTGATGTTAAAGAAATCAGAATAGCACCATGCTAGAACCCAAATTTTGATGAATGGAATACATGAGGATTTTAGAAGTTTGTGTGGAAGATCTAGAGGGGTTCTTCCTCAAATCCTTATATCAACGTTCATTGGTGATGTGAAAAAAACGATCACACTTTGATTCAAAAAAGGTAATTTTTTTGGTTTAATTTGTGTGCTTAACATAATTCATATGAGATCCTTGGACTATAGCAGGGCTTGAATCATTAGAGGTAATTAAGTTTTATCACTCCATAGATTAAATTTTTTAAATCACTAGCCCATGATCTTCCATTGTACTTTCTAGTTCCATCAGCGTACATATATTCTCTAATATAACGAGGTATCAATTATAGTGGGTTTTCTTTAAAATAATTCTCAGACTAAGTGTGGTTCCCTTCACTTTAAGTGGAAAGATAGAAAAAAATCTAGATTTCCAAGACTAGTAATTTTCTAGTCCAATTGTAGAACCTTTCTCAATATTTATAGTGCATTTGTAGAATGTCTTTAACTTCATATAATTTTTACAATGCCAAAATTTTTTGTGAATTTTATTAAAGGTCACAGTGCTTCTTTATTCTTCTATTCATCCTTCTTCTATAGTTATTTTCACAGTATCATGAAATTAACCTATCTTTTTCCTCCCCAGTATATAATTTTGTGGGAAAAACCTTCTTCATATTCTTTATAGAAGAAAATATAGATGTTTCTCATTCCTCATCTTCATCCTATGCAATAGATATACAAAGTACTCTCTTATCTTCTTATCACATATTATCTCTTTTTTATTTAGTGTATAATTGATTGAAATAGATCTACACATCCAAGATTTTACTCAAAGAATGTGTATATTAATGATACTAACTGAGTATGGTATCCTTCTTATTGATATAAAAATATTATCTATTGATAAATAATGTTGAACCTCCCTTACAGCTTCTTCCTCAACCTTGTTTGTATGGTTATCCTTCATCCAAAACCTTGTGTCTGATTCTTCTATATTCAGAACAGTATTCCTAGTTCATCTTTATCCGGTTACATGCATTTGGAACTATCTTTTTGGTGCCTCTTTATTCAGCATCTGTTTATCTAGTAATTATCCAAAACCTCTATGTTTGATACTTCAACCTAAACAAATTTCATTAAATATTTTTGGTTGGTACCTCACCTTTTCAACAAAAATTACACCTCAAACAAATATTTTTTAGTGTACCTTCCCTCCTTTATATTCTCATAGTTTTTCCAAAAAAATAATGATGTATTTTAAACTAAAAATTATAATTTCCCAATTCAAATTTGAATTTATTGGTTGAGTATTTCTTCAGTTGACCACCTTAGAAGCCTCTAAACAAATTGAAGTCAACAAACATTATAATATCTTTCCTCAAATCCCAGTATCAAGGATCTTTAAATATTCCTGAAATATAAACTAGAATCACAATATTTAATTCATGATTATTGAGATATTGAATTTCCAACTCATCATTATCACAATTTATGACTTCATAATGACTTTTTATAGATTTCCAATCCTTCATCTGGTTCTTCTTTGTATAAACTATTCTGTCTGGTATTCCTTCATAAGGTTTTTCTTGGTCTAGTGATTCTTTATATGATGAACTCATGCTTGATCATTTTGTAATAATTATATTTTTTTCATCAAATAATCTTTACTTGATTTCTATGTCCATATATTTTCTAGTTACTCTTAATATAACTCTTAATATATCTCTATAAATACTCTATATAATGAACTATATCCAATTAAATTTTATGATGAACTTTTTTTGATGAAATATTTCCAATAAACTCACATAACTTCTTCTAAACAACTTTACTTTCAATGTTCCAATTTATATAGCCTTTTCCTTCTTCTATTATAATTTATTTACCTGATAGGATCTTAGTATTTTTCTATATGCAATCACTTTATTCAATGAACTCTCAAATTTTCATTATAAATTCACTATACAATGAACTCAAAATTGTTTTTTTTTTCTGGTAGACTCCCAAAATTTCTTTATATAGTAATCTTATAAGGTTACACTATCTGTTAGGATCATAAATTTATCCTACTTCTTCAAGTTGACTCATAATCCAACCACTCAGATAAAATCTATGTTCATACTACATCAAATTGATATTTCTACCTTAAAAGTTCAGATTAATCTTCATCTATCTTGTTTTTTCTTAACATCATATTCTAAACATATTATTCTAGTGTGTTTATTGTTCTCCATCCATTACATGAACAATTTTTCTTCTATCTAGAAGACTCTTTTTAGAAACATCATATATTGGATTCAACTTCATTATGTGGTTAAAAAATGTGATTATCCTAACATTAGAACACATGATTGCGACATTAATATCATCTCACTGATAATAATAAGTAATTAAAATTTTTCAAATGTTATTTTTCCTTCAAGTAATAAATATATTCCAAATCTTTCTAAGGAAATAACATAATTTATCTTTATCTAAGATAAAAAAACTTGAGAAAATACTATATTCTACAAAAATAATTTATTCTTTATCATTAATAATAAATATTTCATCATCTTCAGGTCTATTAAACATCCAAGATATGTATTCTTCATTAACAAGATTTTAAATTTTACTAAACACCTGAGAAAATTATTCATTACAAACTCTGCAAAAAATTGGCATCAATGAAATTCCTATAATTCTTTAACGACCATTGAAGAAAATTTCATACACATATAGTGCGATAAAAAATATCCCCCATTGTATTTATTGGAAATACCCTCGATATAAATATGTCAATATGTCAATATTTTATTCTTTATAACCCCTTTTATTTTCAAACATTCATTTCAATTTCTCCCACCCCTTTTTCAAAATAAATAAAAAGAACTTGAGAAAAGGTTATCAATTGATTATTAAGAAATATTTCAATAACCTTCTCACTCTAATTCAACATGATTCATTCTTGATATAGAAACTAAGATTATTTTATTAAGATGAAAATGTTTTACCTTATAAAATTGAATAATACCAAATGAAATGAGAACATGAAATCTTTTATTTAAGGTATGTCCACCTGTATTCCAAAATAAAGATACCAATTATAATATAAAAGAGTTATAAAATAAATCAACCTAAAAATTATAAACATACTTCAATAAACATTTTAAAATAATTGAAGTACAATTTTTAAAGATAAAAAACCTTAGTACACATTCATTATTCCACATTTCTTATATCATTTATTAATTCAATTTCTTCCCCTTTATGCTAAGATTTTTAATTTTACTTACCATGGATAAGAGATTAATAAATTCAAACCTTTTTCATAACACTCCTCTAAGAACATTATTTTATAATCATATTTGTTTGAAATAATTATTATGGTAGCTTATTTATCATTCTCTACCTATCTCCCCCTTAAGGATACATTTATCATAATCTTCATGATGATTAATCTATTAGATTGATATACTTTAAGATCTCTATTTTGAGAGTAAAAAAAATGTGTATTTTACTTTTTGTTGTATAAATGTTATAATTTCTATAGCTTCACCATGGATTAAATTCTTAAATATATTACATTTTAATTTTAAATGTATGATCAAACTAATATGAGATATTCTTTACTTTTCTATCATGTGTTAATAACAACTACTTTAGGTTCATCAAGTATAATATTCATATTATATTCTTTACTATACTAATTTAGGAATCATTCCTCAAAAGTAACTACCTTATATATTTATAGTATCAATAGAATATCCACTTATGGGACTATTCATAATTGACAATAACTATAATTATTATGTTCCCCTCTTGGAATTATACTTCACATTTAATTCATTTTATTTAAATCACAAATAAAAAACAAAAAGATTAAGGGAATATAGTGGAAGTTTCTATTTCTCATTGTGAATTGTTGGGTTGAGAGTATTTTCTCAAAAATGTTTCTCCATTTCCACCACTCTTCACGCTTTAACATTTAACATTAATTTTGACTGGGGAATTATAGATCTCATCACTTATTGAATGTATTTGTGTGTTAATTTTCTCTTCTCAAGAGCCTTTAAGTCATTTTAATCACCTAGTACGACTTCTACATTCAATAATAAATCTTATTATGTTGTAATTATTGTAGAGAAATCTATATGAGTTTTTCCATCCATGTTGTACATCACACATAATACATATTTATCATAGGGGTTTTCATTTATTGACAACATATAACGAAATTAAACTTATTCATGTGAATTTTATTCTTCACCTTTAGAATTGTATTTTTTTCCACATCCACATTTATTTCCATCTCTAGATATATTGGGAAAATTAATAATATATCTTTAGGGTTATTGGAATCCTTCTTGAAGTCACCTCATAGATTCTTCTAATTTCCATTCTTCTAATTAGTTGTTTTAGATAATTCACTCCTTTTAACCTTTATTAATTTTATTTACATTTATCCTCTTGGACAAGGATATATCCCTAATCCTTAACAATATATTCTTGGTAGAATTCTTGTTTGAAATATTCTTTGGTGTACTTTACATGGTTGCTTCTTTTTCATTCACCATGTCCTATCTTCTTCTTTTAACATCTGATTTGGTACATTATTAGATAAAAATGCACTATTTTGGTGACCACTATTTTTGAAATTATCATAAATATAATCAATTATATAGATTTAGTTTTATGAGGATAGATTCCTCCTTATATATTAATATTTCATCTTCTCTAACTTTATCTCCCTTGACATGGGATTCCTTTGTGATTTATAGATGAATGGATTGTACTTGAAATATTGTTCAAAATGATTGAACCTATTTCAGTGCCAACATTGACCCATTAACCTTTATTTTTTATATCTAATATGTGTTTTCATAAATTTATAGCAAAATGGGCCAGATTGTTTTGGGTCTTTGTGATTTTTTGAGATTTTCTTGGGGATCCATCTTATATAATATTTATTTTATCTTCCATGGGCATAGTAATAGGATTATTCTCATTTAAGTATATCTATACTTGTAAAAATTTAGTTTTGAACCCTATATTGTTCATGAAGTCAAGTTTAGATAAATTATTATAAGAAGGTATTGATGGAATCCATTTTTTCATATCTACTTGATATATATCATTAAATGATGTTATGATCTTCTTATCACATGTTAGAAGTATTTTGTCATTACAATCTTCTATTGAGAATTATATAGCAATATAAACTTACTTCTCCTTTTATAAAGACTCAATATGAGACTTTTAAAGATTGAATAATTGGAATTCAGATTCTAGCCACCTCATATTGATGGTTCTCTTCTAATCTTCAATAAAAATCATCTTCTTTTAAAAATCATTCTTAATTATTTCATTTTTTATTTCATGTATTTTATTTATTTCCTGAAAAAGCTTTCAAGTTCCTTGATTATTTTTCCCTTCACGTCTAAATTATAATTTCTTACATTAATTTAGAATCTCTTATCTTATTTTAATGCATGGATATTTTATTAAAGTTCTTTATTGACCTCATATTTTTTCAAATCACATTAATCCAATCTTCTTCAAATATTTAACAATTTTATCCAAAAAATAAATTAATTTTTTATTTCTATATATTTCTTTTGGATAGATTTATGCATTCTAATATATTTTAATATAATTCCTTCTTCATGTTAGATGTATTATCTTTAAGTTGGATGATCACTTCTTGCATGCTTCTAAAGACTCAAAAAATAAGAGAGATTGTTTCTATAGGAATTCAATGTAGATTATATTTTAATCTACTAACTAATATATCTTGTAAAACTATTGATAGATTGTCTTCACTACTTATGAAATTTTATTCTTCTTAAGGAATGTTTTGGCATCATTTTCACATACCTTGTGAGAAACGTCATCATCAGATCCACCAACACAATCCCAATTAGCCAAAGAATCATTGGAACCAGCCCAAAGTGGGGGCATGCGCGAAGGACAAGGCCAAAAGTGTAGAAGATAAACATCAAATGAATTTATCATATCCCTTGAACACAAAAAAAAAACACCAAAGGGACAGACAACAAAATAAGGGAGAACATGCAAGGAATTGATCAAGCACAGAGCATTACTGAGGTCACCCTCTACGACCTTGTATTGACCTGGGGAAAGACGTTAGCCTTGACTATTCTGACACGAAGAAAACAAGAAATCAGAACTGCTAATCAAGCCCCCCCCACATAGATGGGGGCATCTGGAAGGTCATCACCTTCATGGAGCGAGAGGTTGTGGGGTCACCTCCTTTGGGTGACTTCGAGCAAGACGTCAACACCAGCCGACTCACAATGGCGAGATCCGGGAGGGAGGCATCATCTGAGCGGAGACACAGAGTCGTCAGATCTATGTCGCATGATGGGGGAAGCCGGATGATGTGGGGTGAGAAGCCGATGTAGGGAACCATGAACCCTAGCCGAATCCTGGGGCTGAAGGGTGCACATGAAAGCAACGACCTGATGGGGGTGGGATCCAGGAGGGAGGTGTCGTCTACCTAATGTACAATGCTTCTCAGGGATAAAGCTAAAAGGATCAAAGACCTCATAAATTATCTAATTTAAATTAGTATTATGAATGACTAAAAAATTTACAAGCAAAAGAGATAATGGAAATCTGTGTTAATATATTTGGAGAATGAAAAGAAAACACTCAACCTAAAATGTTTAGAGTTGAAATTCAAAGTGAGAGATCTGGAAGGCAAAGTTACAACATTCCAATTTACTAAGGAGGAGTTTGTTTCCTCTAAAACACTTGATGTGAGTCATGAATTAATAAATTATCATAATGGAGGAAAAATAATATAGAGACCATGTGAATAATAGTCCACCTCTGACTCTTCAAAAAGGGTAACCTATTGTGTAATTAAATCTACTTGCACAAACTTGGAATTTCATGGAAGTACATGAAAAAAGATAACTTATGTGTGAATTGAAAAGTATAAAAATGACGGGAATCCCAAAAAATGATCATGGGTAGAGGAATTTCATTCCTAAAATATCATATCCCCAAACCAACCTCAATAGGTTAGTGAAAAGTCTAAAAATAGAAAGCTTTAAAATATGGATTGATTGAGCCAGTAAGAAAAAAACAATATCTTTGATCCATTGTTGGTGCTTCAAGAGGTTTGGGAATATGGAAATATATTTTGGGAATAACATGTCAATATATTCAATTTAATGAACTACTATAGATAGGGGGAACAAATATAGAAGTGATAACAAACTTACTATACAAAAGAAATACATTTCATAAAACAAGAAGGATTTGTCATTGAATAAAAATTTGAAATGTATAATGATTTTGGGACCCTTGAAAAATTAATAGAAAAGCATAAAAAGAATATTTGTATACATAAACCAACATAGATCGTATTTTTATGAGAATATAAGGATATAATATTAAAAAAATATGAAAGGAATAAGTAAGTCTTCCTTGATAAGTGAACAAGTAAATAATGTTGGTTCAACCACTACTAAGAATTTGTTGATGGAATATGAGAATCTACCGAAGAATCATAAAAAATAAAGAAATAACTCATGTGTGGAAGGTTTATCTATCCTGGACACACATGAAACAAGTGTATAACAGTCCCAACCATTCACAAGGAGTTGGAAAGAGATAAATAGAAAGCACCATCGGTCCCTAGTGATTATTTTTTTATTCAAACCAGGTTTCCACACCTATGAAGAAACATGATCATATATACAAGTTTCATCTAATCCTATGTCCAAATATATTGGGATTGGATAGAAATATTGATAAATCAGAAAATAATGTTATTTATCTATGTTTTATAGTTTAATATCTTGTTTTATATAATGAAATAGCAGAAAATGGAAAGAATATTATGCTACAAGAAGATGAAAAAGTTATAGATTGAAGGTTAATATAAGCAGAGATATTTGTACATATTATAGACATATAAGAAACAGAGTTTCCCAGTTGAGAAACAATTCTATCCCCTGTTACTCTTATTAAGGTGTTTTTGGAATATTCACCCTCATCCCATAATTACTTTATGGTCTTTAAATGATGGGTGATAAAGGTGATGAAATCTAAAGAGCATTCCCTTAAGGGGGATTTATAAGCATATGATAACATGTTGAAATTTCTAAAATATGCTTAAATTTGGAAATCTGGACATTCTCTTAAAAATATAAAGAATAAGGTATGATTTCACTATCACTTTATTTTTTTAAAATACATATATTGTGCTTAATAAGGGGGGTGTTTATATAATATATGGGTAAGACATGGAACATTAAATCTATTGATGTATTTGTACAAGGGTCTACAGGTTCCTGAAATTCCTTAAATACCAGTATTTGTTTTTCGAAAAAACAACAAAGGAAAAATCTAGTATCACATTTTAAAAATTTTATATACTTTGTTTATAAATTTATCTATCTTCTTTTCTATATAGTATTATCCCATATAGACATAGATTTGATATATTAATGAAACATTGATAAGGGAAATGTGATGTTAAGTTCACATTAGATGGTGATACATTGTTTTAAATTTCCCACAATTACTTAAAACTATTAAGTAGTGATTTTTGAAAAAAAAATTATAGATGGTATTTATAACACCTTGAGATATAAAATTATATTTTCCTTTAAAACCTGACATGTTCGATATCTTTCTTCACACACAACACCAAAACAAAATTAACCACGAAAGAGTATATAATATTTAAAATACAACTATAGAATTGGTGGGTAAAAATAGATATAACCAAATTATGAAATTTATATAGAAAAAAATAAAGTTCATTATCAATTATAAAGCATTAATAAATTAAATCAGTGTATAGAGATAACTAATACGACTGATTTGTTCTTTAAAATGTATATTTTCAAAAAAATTGGATTTTATGTGTTTCTTTATGAAAATAAACATATTTTTTTAAAAAAATATATTATTTATATGAATAATATATTAACATAAAATCGATTAGTAATTGATAGTAAATAATAATAAGAATACTTAATATTTTTTTTAAAAAAATATTACTATGAAAATAGTTTTCATTATAATTTTTATTTAAATGTTTAACTTATTAAGATATTCTGTAATTTTCAATAAATAGTTGATTTTTAAGTGAATAATTAAATATAAATTTTTTAATCAAAACTATAATTTTTGTATATAAACATGACCTAGAAGTGAATAAATTTGATTTGGATAAATATGTATTGAATTTATAAAACTATAAATTTTAAAAATACTATATTGAATTTATGAAACCTATGATTTACATTTCAAGGACTTAAGTAATATTTTCTAATAAAAACTATTTTTGGATTTTTCTTTTAATTAAATATTATTTTCATAAAATTTGTTTTTTTATTGATTTTAAATATACATAACTTTTATTTCTTATAAAATAAACAAATTTATACCATTCAAATTAAATATATTGAAAATTTTATCCAACAAATAAATTTTAATCATAAAAATACACTTTTTCTAAAAATTGGTTTTTACACGTTACATGCGCAAATGTTAAAATTTCGTTTCCTTACACATATAAATTTTATCTGATAAAATGGGTTTAATATTTGGGATAATTAGTTAGAAATTATTTAATAGGTTTCATTTAATTTTAGGTATAAAAATGATTTACCTATGTAATAAATATTTACAATAGTAAAACCAAAATTAGTAAAAGTATTAAATCTAGAGGTAAATAGCTTGAAACATAAAAAAATTATAATTGAATTATTGAGAGATACCTTAAATTATCCCATTCCCCAATCAATTATTTTCAATTTTTTGATCCACATGACATGTGAATCATTTTCTCCCTTTATATTAAATTAAAATATTTACAAAAATTTCAATCTCATTACTTATAAAAGGGGCCTTTCACTACCCCTTCAATGTCACTAAAAAATAATTTTCTTATTTACAATTTTTTCTAATTAATTACCCTATAATATTATTTCACCCTATTAATATTTTGGTCAAAATATATTATCATGAGCCCTCTCTTTCATAGGATTCCTCTATGGGAAAACCCAAATTCTTAACAAGGGAACTAATTTTCCCAAATTTATTTTCTTTTCTATATTAATTTTAAAAATATATATTTCTCATTATAATATAATTAAATAAATATTTATTTTATATTTAATATTATTATTCTAAGGTAATAAATATTCACCTCCTTTCCCCCTTTCCCTTAAGGAAAACAGAAATGACATTCGTGCTTGTGTGCGGGTTACTGCCTCCATGAAGTGGCATGTTTCATTTTACTTATCCACCTTACACAGACGGTACTAATGTTTAATTTGATGAAAAATATGATATTTATAACATTTTTTATATTATTAAATGATTTATCATATTATTAATTTCTCATATTCTTTAGAAAATGAAAACATCAACCATACATATGTGTGGACTACTGCCTCAATGGAACAATTGATCTACTTTATACTTTTAATCACCACATTAAAATTATGGCCATGATAATTATATTAATGGATAAATATTATATTTATGAAATTACTAATGTTTTTAATGACAAATTAGACAACTTATTAACAAAATGAGAAACAAAGAGTTGTGGTTAAAGAAATCATCTAAAATTACATTTTAAGATAAAAAATGATCTCTTCATACTATGTAATAACTTCATTTAGGTTATATTATTATTATAATTATATCAAATTATAGTTATATTACAACTAAATCACATCATAATCATCCATTAATTATGGTATATTATTGTTTGGTTTGGTTTAACTACTTTCTTGAACAATGATATAAATTTATATCATCTATGACTATGGGAATTTAATTTATAGTAATGTATGATATAAATAAGTAAATAATTATTTTTTTAGTTTTATAATGGTATCATTAATATTAAAATAATTAGTTAAGATACCAACATTTGTTCATAAAAAAACACTAAAACATGCTCATCGTTGTTTTCATCATTAATGAAAGTAAATAAAAATCCCATATAATGAAACTATAGAATTATAAATAATAATAAAAAATAAACTTTTACACCTTTCATGAAATTGTAATGATGTAATTTTAGATATTAATTATCAACAACACATCTATTACAAAAATAGTTCAAAAGGATCAATATTAATCACACCTGATATCAAAAATAGAAAATAACTAACTAATATAAAAATAAAGACTAATTATAAATGAATTTTATAAAATTTTATAGATTTGAAAATTCCTATGAAATTTTTTGTCACAATGTTTAATTTTTGTACACATGAGGTTATAGTGTATTTTGAGTAAGCATGAATTAAGGTAAGGGGTTCTTTATCTCAAATTTCAATTCCCTGAGTCATGCTTATGTTATGTTCAATTTTTTCATTATATGGTTTACTTAATCCCCCTTTAATATTTTATATATGAATTATTTTTTTATTCATGGTATTTAATATTCCAATTTAAATTATATCCTTTATGGGGTCTTGATTTTAGAGTTTCTAAATTCATAAGGGTTTTCTTTGTATCAATTTTTATTCATTGATACATATTACAAGTTATGAAACATGTTTCCTTTGTGTGGTTTTTTATTGATTTACTATACCATGAATCATATATAATTTATTAAATTTTAATTTATTGGATACACTAATAAAAATCATGTTCTTTTCTTATAATTTCTTTTGAAACAAGTGTTTACCTAGTTGTAAGAGTATTTGGAAACTCAATTTTCATTTAACGAGTTAAGATCATTGTCTGGAACTTATTTTATATAATTTTGGTACATTATTATATTTAATTTTATTATTTATTTTTCTTTAATTATTTCCATTTTTATCACATAACACCTTTTTCAAATGTTTCATGCTTTATGGAGTATGTTTCTTATAAGGGAAATTGATAACTCAAATATCCTTTCTTTGAGTTACAATGTTGCATATTGAAATGTTCTTTTATATACTTGGGTTCTTCTATCCTGATATTTTATTATAATGTACTGTCTCTTCCAATCTAGGTTAAATGACCTTTTAATCCAAATAATTTACCGTGATGAATTTGTTCTATAAAAACTATAACATTGTTTAGAATAATTATCAACCTATTTATTAATGGTTTTCCCTCCTTATCCATATTTTTTCCCACAAATATTATCCTTTATAATTAGTAATGAAGTAATATTTTATATCATGTGACCTCTATATTTACATTCACTTATTTAAAAATAATTTTTTCACTCTCTTTATGATGTATATTTTTAACAAATGTACTTTAAAAATATCAAAAGGTTTTTCTTCTTCATGATCAAATGTTTTGTTTTAAAAACAATGTTTACCTGGATTACATTATATATTTTTCAAGGATCTATTATTATAGATTATATCTAAAAGAATGTTTTTAATAAATTTCACTTCACTTTTTCAAAGAATTACTTTTTAAAATAACCCATAACATTATAATTACGTTAACATTGAAAATGTTTTCTAAAAACCATATTTTGTTCTCACTTTAATTTTACTTTTTATATTCAAAAGGATTTATACTAATGGGGATTATGTTTCATGATATAAAATCTATTTTATATAATTCTATTTATATTTTGGGTGGATTGAACTAGTAGCATCCAACAATATTCTTCTTGATACTTTCTTGTGTGGTATTATTTGAACCATTATTATTTCATTAGTTTTTTTCTATCTACGTAAACATAATTCTATGTTTCTTTTGTTACATTGTGTATATGATATTTTTCAACCATCCAAAATATTTTTTTATATTTATTATTATCATGTCATTCCATCTATATATGGGTTAATTTTTTAAAATTCTATATATTTGTTAGCTCTATATGGATAATTGTTGACAACTAAGGCATGTTGATTCTGTATTGACATCCCTAGAATTTTTATTACAATATGGGTGATTATTGATGAAATAAATCATATATTGTTTATTCATTTTTTAATGTGATTAATTCATTAGACTTAATTATTTATTTTCAAATCCAAGTTATAGATATCCCTTCAATGTATTGATAACTCTCAATAAAAAAACTATCTTGGTTATTTTGGTGTATGCCTTCCCAGAATAAGATATTACCTAAACATATGGTCCTGATGGTAATATATTGATGAATTATCTTATGTTAAGTAATTATATATCCATTATTATGAATTTCATCACTAAGGAACCAGTAATTGTCATCCATGTGATATTTTCATTTCAATTGTTATCCATGGGTATATTATACTTTTAGTTTCATTTTATAATGGTATTATTTTTGGTAATATACTCCTACAAAATTATTTATGATCATATTATGCTCACTTATGATCTTTGATTGTTATAACTTATGTTTACCATTACTGATAATTTGAACTAACACATTCATATGTTTTTATTTCATCTAGATTATAAAGAAAATTATTATACTTGATATGTCTAACAAGATAGCTTGTGTGGAGATTTTATAAGAGATTTTCAATAATTATTATAGATTAAATAGTTTCTTATATTATGGGAAAAAATATCCATTGGTTAAAAAATATGTGGGATTTATTAGTTTATGATTTTCCCTAATTCTCTAAATCTCTAAATCAAAAAGATCTTAGGAATGTGTATAATGAAATATTTTATTTAAGTCTTGTAATTATGGGATAGTTATGTTTGGGAACCTATATTTAGAAACAAATGATGTCCATAAAGTATATGTTTCAAGCATAGGATCTAGGAGTATTGGTATGGGGTGTTATAATTTATATCAAATGAGGGTTTAGATAACATTAGATGTTAGGATGTTATTCAAGAATAATTTAAGGGAGAATAAGTTAAGGTTGATCATAATTTCAATGTTATAGAGAACCCTTTTTGTTAGTTCATGTAATATTAAGTATTTCAGGGTTTATGATATGATCAATTTAGTTAAAACACTAGGTATAAGTCTATATATAAGATGGAATCCTAAAAAAAATTTAAGGTAGAGATTTTGTGGGTTTCCTTGCAATAGAGTCCTTTACTGGATACTGTAATTGGATGTAAGCTTTGGAACATATTTACCTAGGCAAGATAACCCTAAAATGGTGTGTTGGATATGAACTCAATAATTTCCTAGGGAATGAAAGATATGTCTAAATTCGCACTTGGTTTGACACTCCTAGGATATATGATTTGGTTAATCACATTCTATTTATAAGATATTACAAAGAATTTATTATTAGAAAACCCAAACAAAATAAATATATATTAAACCAAGAGTGATTTTGGTTGAACTAAAAGTTACTATAATAATTTCGAAGAATAAGACATTTTGAGGTTGGATTTTTCATGTAATTATCACATGGTAATATCCTTATGGTGGTAATTTTTCATCAGTGATGATCAACTTCATTTGGTTATAGCAAAAGATGAATCTTGATGGATCCAATTTAATAATGGATATCAAGGAAAATATGGTGATTCTTCAAATGAGAAACATAATTGGTTAAGAGTATGAGTGAGAAATATTATGATTATTCTAAACCCAACTATCTAGAATTATGATCAAAAACCTGAAGATAGTTTAATTACGAAAAAATCAAAGAATATAAGGATGGATTCTCAGGGATGTTTGGGTGTCAATGACAATAAATGAGAGAATTTTCTATTTGCTAAATGTTAAAAATGTAGAAAGAAGAACCCTAGGAAATATCTTCAATGAACTCGAATATATTTTATGCATCGAAAAAGAGAAAATAGAGAAACTAATTATGGAATAAAAATAAAGAGTTTGGTTAAAAGAATGGATATGAAAAAATGGAATTTTATGTCTTACCTAAGATATTAAGGTAAGCACCTCATTCAAAAATATATCATGAATTATTTATCTTTTATACTCCCTTGAATAATTTTATTAGTAATTAATAATTAAAATTATAAGGATGCAATTTATATAAGAGGGTATAATGTAATTCCCCTAGATTTAAAATTATATTTTCATTTAAAACATATTGTGTCAAATAGCGTGCTTCACACACGACAGCAAACCACAATGAATTGTGGAACTGTACATAGCCCTTAAATTGTAGTCATAAAATTGGTGAGTAAATATAGTTGTAACTGAATTATGAAATATATATATAAATAAAAATCAAGGTCATTATCAATGCTAAGGCATTGAAAAATTAAATTATTCTGTTTAAATAATAAATAAGATGGATTTATTCATCAAAAATTATATTTTATAAAAATTAAATTTTTTGTATGTTTTTTAGGAAAATAAAAATATTATGAATACAATATTTTTTTGATATAAATAATATTTTCAAATCAATTTTATTATTTTTAATATTTAATAAGAATAAGAATATTTAATATTTTTAAAAGAATTATATTCCTATGAAAATAGTTTGTATAATATGTTGTGTTTTAAAATAAAATTTAAATTATAAAAATTTATAATTTTAATTTGAAAAACTAAAATTCATTTTTATATTCATCAGGTCAAAATTAACATAGTATGATTTTTTTTTTATTTTTTCTGAAATAGTTGACATTAATTTTAATAGTGAGAAAATAAAGGGTTTTTACCAAAATTGCAAATTTTATTATATAAACATGAACTAGAATTGAATAAAACATTTTAATTTTTTTATATATATTTAATAATTAAAACTATACATTTTAAAAATAATATGTTTAATTTATAAAACCTATTATTATCATATTAAGAATTTAAGTAATGTTTTCCAATAAAAACTATTTTTTGTCTTATCATTCAATTAAATATTATTTTAGTAAAATTTAGTTATTTGTTGATTTTAAAGCCACAAAAAATTATTTTTGTATAATAAACTAATTTATATCATAAAAATAAAATTCATTTATAATTTTATCATACACATAAATTTTATGCTTAAAAATACATTTTTTTTTTCAAAAAATGGGATTTTACATGTTACATGTCAAAATGATAAAATTGAGTTTTCATAAGAATATAAATTTTACCTGAAAAGTTTATTTCATATTTGGAATCATTAGGTAAAAATTATTTAATAAGGTACATTTTATTTTAGGCATCAAAAATGATTTACTAAAGTAAAAACTAGTGGCCACAGTATAACAAAAAATGGTAAAAGTAATAAATCTAGGGATAAAGAGATTGAAAAAATTTAAAAACAGGTTTATAATTAGTTTTTTGATTGATAATAGAACTTATCTCATCCCCTTATCAATTTTTATCCATTTTTGAACTACATGACACGTGAAACACATGCACACTTTATATTAAGTTGAAATATTTACAATAAATGTCATTCACAACAATTATAAATGAAACCTCTCACTATTCATTAAATACCACTCAAAAATTATATTTACTCTTTAAAATATTCCCTTATTCCTTCTCCTATAATTATATTTCACCCTCTTATTCTTTAGTTCTAAATAGATTAGCTTAATCCCTCCCTTTTAAAGGAGTCCTCCAAGGGAAATCCCTAATCCTCAACATTAGTACTAATTTTTCCTAAATTAATTTCTTTTCTACATTAATCTTTAAAATATACATTTATAATTCATATATATTTAAATCAGTATTTATTTAATAATAAATGTTATTATTATGAGTTAATATATATTATCCATCAATCCTCTTTTCCCTTAAGGAAAACAAAAATTACATTCATGCATGTGTGCAGATTATCGACTCCACGAACCATCATGCTTCACTTTCCTTAACCAAATTAAAAGTATTATGTTAATTTTAAATTTAATAAATAAGTATTATATTTATAGAATATATTATATTTTAAAACATATTATACATTTATATCATTCTAAGGAAACTGATATCATTATCCTTGCATATGTGTGGACTACCGCAACCATGGAATGATTGAATTCCATTTTTATTTTCTTCACCACCATAAATGGATGATCATGATAATGGTTTAAATATATATGTGTTTTTTATAAAATTAATAAGGTTATGTAAAGATAAATTTGAAAATATTTTAACAATATGAGCAATAAACCACTGTGGTAAATTCAATCATCCAAAAGAGAATTCTTAGAGAAAAAAATTAATTCTTTATATTGTATAATAACTTTATATAGGTTATATTATTCATATAATTCATGAAAATTTAGATATATCACACTAATAAACACTAAATAAGTTCATTATTATTATGTTATAATGACATTAAATCTAAATCACTTAATAATCTTCTATTAATTATGGTATGTTCTTGTTTGGGTTGGTTTAACCACCTAATTGAAAAGAGTTATAAATTTATATCATACATGAATATCGGAATTTAATTTCTAGTATTATATGGAATAAATAAGTAAATAATAGTTTTATTTTAGTTCTATAATGGTAACATTAATATTAAACTCATTAGTTAATATATCAATGTTTTTTCATGAAAAATCACAGAAACATGTTCATCACTAATTTCATATTTAAGGGTTGTAATAATAGAATGAAATTATAAAATTATAAATAATTATAAAACATAAATTCTATTACTTTATTTTATTAGGTAATGATGAACTTTTAGATAATAATGACGAACAAAACTGTTATTACGAAACTAGTTCAAAACGATCACGATTACTCGCACCTGAAATCAAAAATAGATAATAATTATCTAATATACATATAGAGAATAATTATAAATTAATTTTATAAAAATTTATAGATATTAATTTTTTCTTAATATTTTTTTTAAGATATTTACTTACTACGTATTTAATATTTTCAATCATTATTTTATCATTATTCATGTTATTTAATGTTCCGTTTTAAATTTTTTCTTCAAGGTATTTTGATTCGAAAGTTTCTATGTCTGTAATGATTTTATTAGCCTCAATTGTGATTCTTTAAGACATGTTACATGTTATGGAACATATTTAATTTTTATGTTATTACATTCATTTACTATCCCATTAAAATTATATACTTTATATAATTGTAATTCATTGGATATCCTAATCCAAATCATGTTCTTTTCTTCAAATTTATTCAGACTCCAGTGTTACCCTAGTCGTAAGATCTTTTAGTGAATCATTTTATTTATTAGTTTATGATCGTTCTATTGAAATTATTTCATATAGTTTGGGTGTATTATTCCCTTTTATTTTATTTTGTGGTCTTCTATAATTTCACATATTTTTCCACATAAACCCTTTTTCAAATGTTTCATACTTCATAGAGTATGTTACCCATAAAAGATATAGATAAATCCAATATCCTTTATTTGAGTTATAATATTTTAAATTGAACATTAATTTTACAAGGTTGCTTCCTCCAATTTTAATATTTTAAATTCAATTTTAAAAAAAATTACTTCACCTTTTCAAAAAAATACTTTTAAAAATGACCCATAATGTTGATATTATGAAAATATTGAAAACAAATTCTAAAAACCCTATTAGGTTTTCACATTAATTTTTATTTTAATATTCAAATGTATTTTCCATAATAGGATTTATGTATCATGATATACCTAATATTTCATATTATTATATAAATATTTTGTTTTTATAAAACTCAAAGTATCAAATGATTCAATTCATGATCCTTTCTTGTGTGGTACCATTCAAAGAATTATTTTAAGGGTGTTTTACAACTATATAAACATCCTTTTATGTTCCTTTTATTAATATGGTGGTATAAAATTTTGAAACCATCCATATATTTTCTATGGATGGCTTATGATAATGTAATTTAATTTGTCTACTAGGGAAATCTTTTATATTCTATATAATTTTTATCTGTATGAATGATTGTTTATTGATATGACGGGTGGATTATGTATTAATATCACATATATTTGTTATTAAAATACAGGTAATTTTTTGGAAATTTTATTATGCATTGTTTATTCACTTTCTCATGTGATTAATGCATTAGAAAAAAATTAGTGATGGCTTGGGCCCAGTTATGGATAGCTCATCGATGCATCAATAAGTCTCATGAGGAAAATTAGATTAGGTATTTTGGTGTGTGCTTTCCCAGAACAATATATTAAATAGACACAGAGCCTTGAATGTATGATCATGACGTCTATGATATTGATATATTGGCTTAGGAAATGGAATTATTTGTCCACTATTATGCATTTCATTGCAAAGTAACCAATTATTATTATTAATTTTATATTTTCATCTCCATTGTTATCAATGAGTGTATTATGATTTAAATTTCTTCTATTATGGAATTATTTTTTATTATCTACTCATACCTTATTATTAATTCTCATCTTATACTCGCTTGGGATATTTGATTGTGATCACTTATGTTTACCCTTACTGAGCGTCTGATCAAACCCATACATATGTTTACATTTCCACCAAGTTATTAGGAAAATAATTGCACATGATATGTCTAATGGGATAGCTTGTGTGGGGAATATTTGGTATATATTAAAGGAATATTATGTATTAAGTAGTTCCTTATATAGTTTAAAAAATATTTGTTGGTTAAAAAAGACATGGGATTTATTAGTTTATGATTTTTTCTAATTCTTTAAATCTATAAACTTAAAAGGTATTAAGAATTTATGTAATTAAATATTATATTTAAGTAATGTAATTATGGGATATTTATTTCTAGAAATCTATAGTTGGTATCAAATCAAATTTGTAAAGTATGTGTTTTAAGCACCAGATTAGGGAGTGTTGGCCCGGGGATCAACAATATCTTAAAGGAGGAGGAATTTGAAGGAGACATTATTATGTTAAAAGGGGATATTATATTACCCATTATATTTATGTTCAACTAGGTGTGAAATATCACATTGACCATTGAAGTGTTTGATGTATTATTGGAATTGAATAAAAAACACAAATGGAGAGATTGGAGTGAAAAAAGTATTTTTCAATTACTTTTTTTTCAAATAGGTTTGTCAATGTGATGATGAAAAGATGAGGTATCAAGTAAAGACGTTAGAATCCATCCAATATAAGTGGAATATAACTAAGAATATTTTTTTTAAAACTTATATGTAGTGTTATAAGGATGTTTAAAGATGAGAATCCATTAATGAACTAAATCAGTATGTTGGTTTTTGTGTAGATAGTGTTTTTATGCTCTTGGATGAAGGTTTAAGTGATCATACATAGATAGGGATTGATTAAACAATAGTTAAACCAGATCTTGAAGATATTTTCAATGAAATAATCATATTTGAGTATTCTATATTTCAAAACACCTTATAATTGATCAAAAAGGGGTTTAAAATTATTCAAATAGTTCCAAAATTCATTTTAAAAAGTTCCAAGATGATTTAATATGTTTTGAGAAGACTTAAAGTAAGACTAAGTTATTTAGAAGCTTATTTATGAAGACTATATTTTAGAGTTCCTGAAAAAATGGCTAAGTATTTAATGTAAATATTTGCCTACTGTGATCGTAAGACTTTTCTATAGAATATAAGACTTCAAGTGTTATGTGTAAATCTTTAAAGATATTTTAATACTTGTATCTCTATCATATGGATTCATCGGCTATAATTGTTTTTCAACTAAGTAAAATCTATATGAGGTTTAGAATTCTTATGAAAATTGATATAAGAATTATCATAACAATTCATTTGTAATGTAAGTATTAATCATAAAACATCATCGTAAATATCTAATATCGTCGTAAGAATTTGCTAGATCGTAAGACTTCATACTAAGGAAATATTTTGGAAAATGCACTGAGCACAAGAATTATGGATCGAAGCATAATACTTATTCCACTAAGAATAAGTCACCGAACATAGTCCTTTCAAAGAATAATGATTTGATGTCCCTAGTATCATACCTAAACACTAAGCCAAAATTTTAAGTTTCTACTAGATAAAAAATTAGGTTTCTATATTTTAAAATGGATTATAATGAAATTATTTTAGATGATGAAATAATTGTTTGGTCATGTTAAAAACATAAAAAACCTATAATGTTTTATGATAAAATCTTGATAAAAAGAGGATTCAGTCTTCGTACATGAAAAAGAAATGTCAAGGCTTTATGAAAAATAGATTTTCCAAAAAATTTAATTTGAGGAAAATCAAATTATTCAATGATGAAGTTATTATTTTGAGTTAAAAATATCATAATGCATTTAAAATCCATTATTTAATCCTATTTTGATAATATTAAAATAATATTTCCACTACATACATTCTTTGATATTGAAAAAGAGTTTCATAAATTTTCGAGAATAATTCATGTGAAGAACCATCAAACCACGAGATATGTCCATCATAGCATACATAATTTTTATCCAAGGTTTATCGAGTGTTTATGGGGATTTGAGATGGATGTCTAGGAATGTGGTCAAGACTAGAAATTAGAATACTTCTAGACTTCCAGAATCTGGAAAATTAAAATGAGTTACATTCTATTGATTCATTTGTTTTAGATTTGTGTGCAGTAATGGTGATTTGTAGTGTGGATATTGTGGATAATTTTGAGAACAAGAGGTTGAATATGTTGTGTGTTTTATATATATATAAAATTTAGTCAAGATAATAAAAATGAGAAATTATAATATAAATACGAAGTCATGTTTGTTGTAGATATCGTATGAATATATTTTGGTCCTAATATCAAAAAATGAGAAGAATTTAATAGGATTATTTGTGGAATACTTCATGGGTTCAAAAAGTTTTCACAAGATTATGTGAAGAACTTTAATGGGTATTCTATAATGGTGATTTTATAATTTAATAATATTTTCCCCAATAAATACAATTTATGGTATTTGGAAAAGAAGGATATCATTTAACGAGCTGCTTATGCACTCGGGTGGATTTGAATTTTAAGGGAAAAGGTATACAAAATATATAAGGAAGTATTGCAGTTAGTGCTTTAAAAAATATGAGAATTTGAAATCTGTGTATCATAAGATCTATAGATAATCTCTTGAATATCATGAAAACTATATGATGCATGTTGTGTTTAAGAATAAGAAGAATAAGAATATGAGGGGCATTCAGCCATCAATATGAGATCATTTTGAGGGATCTGAAGTTGTGAGTCATAAATCTAGGTGAATAGATCTATTGAAGATATGTGAATCTCATAATTATTTATAGATCAGGTTGCATTCATTTTAGTTGAATAACCAACTGGAATTCAAAGACTCTAATTGGATTGAAGAAGATAAATAATTAGATGCCGAGACATTACTAAACAAATTTTTTGATCTAGTTAAGAATAAGACCTTCAAAGCAAGAACATATATATGTGGTGGGACTCCATAGAACCTATGAAACATAGGGTATGTAGGTATATTACCACGTGACAAAGTGATAATAGTGTGAATCTATAGAGATAAGTCCAGTGTGACTCTGGCAAGATAATTCCTGTGAGAATAAGGTAAGCGTAAACACTGTGAGACTCGGTGTTGGTGTGGGAAACACCACCGATTATAATCAACAACATATTATTATTATATATAACTTGTGGTTGATATGAATAACCAATAATGGAAAAGATTTTTTATTTATACCAAACCTTGTTAAAATAATTTGTACCTATTTACTACTTACTTTCATGAATATAGTTGATTGATTGTTAGTTTGAATGTTAATAAATCAAATTTCACTAACCAGTAATAATGGTTTAATTCCAAAGGGGGTAAAAGAATTTTGAAATTGGTAAAATTACTCAACACCTAATTAACCCCATAGGTGTCTGCACCAGTCCACTAGGAACATTATTAAGGAATAAAAATTAGAATATTGTTCAAATAAAGAATGTGTTATAAGCCTGGGATGGTTGAACTTGTGATAAATGATGTGATATGGGTAAGGGGGCCCAATTGATGTGGTGGTAGTGGAGACCTATGATGGTGAGATGCATTAAGATATTCACATGGATTTCTAGGATAATACAAAAAATATATAATGGTTTAATGATGGGATTACTCATTGATGTGATACTGAGAGGTGGGATGGTCACTTTTGAATCTATTTAATGGATGAGTGTTAGGTTCCTTGTTTTATCAAAATTACATACTCCAATGCTTGAGGCAGTTGGTGTGCTTAGTTTATTGTTTCCTCATGGTGGTATATTAGAATGGTTTTCCCAGAGTTTTTATATTATGGATTGATTCTACTAATAATTAATAAGTAATTCTCAACCCATGGTGTTGTAATGATGGAATAAAAATTATGAAAAGATATAAATCTTAATAGACCGTTGACTCAATTTGTATTATGCCTAGAGGGAAAAGAATTTACTCTAATGGGGATTAATTTAATTTAATGTGGAATCAGTTTAATGGTTAATGAATGTATAAAAAAGTAATTAATTAAAGTAAACGATAAGAATAAAAGAAGAAATTAATGTATCTCTTTAAGTGCTTGATTTCTTATAGGATAGCTTGTCTTAACTGTGGAAATCGGGAGTCCAAGCGATGTTAGATGCAGTTGAGTCTAAGACTAAGTTATGCCCATAGTGTGGTTATAATCTATATTATATCTGGTATATTATGAAACTTCAGACGCTACCCCACCCATGATAGTTAGATCAACTAACAACTAGTGTACTCTAGAATGAAGTTTTCCTCAACATCCTGGTGGGAGGATGGATGGATGACTAACCCTCAGGCCTTACTCTCTTCTCTTTGTAGTTATATATGCTGGTATGAAAGGAGGTTATTTTTAACATATATGTGTATAGAAGGATATGGTGGTTTTTAGTTATTTCACACACATGTATCTCTGGATATTGTATCCCAAGGTTTGATATAGGTATTACATGTATAGGATGTGATGGCATAAGGTACTTACTCAGTGTTTGGGCTGGGATGACTTGAGGTATAATACCCAATTTTTGATACATGTCATATGGGTTATGGTGGATCCCAAAAACTAATTGGTTACTATATATAGATATGTGGATTGGGTTATGTGATGATATGATGCATGAGGTCTATGTTTTGATGCCTTTCCTAGGAGTCTTCGGGCAGGCCTATTTTTGAGAGAGATGGCTCAGGACATGCGACGTTGGGGTAGAAAAAACCAGTGGAGAAGTGAGAGTGGGGTACCCTTGATATTTTATTATCATATTATATGATCTCTTATATGAAATAGTTAGTGATAGTTATCCATAGTGAGGCTAGGAACCTAGTATACATGTTTAGGTGATGAGTTAGTTTAGTTATTGTTCCATGTACTTTAGTATTGTTTATTTATCTTTTTCATGAGATGATATTGGGTGGATCCTATTGAGTATACCATTATTCTCATACTAATTATATATAAGTTTTTTTAGGTCAACCAGATTAGGTTAGAGATCAGGCTAGATATTACAAGAACCAGGTTTTACAGGACTTGTTTAGGCTTCGTGGCCACTGTCGTCTTTACATTTTTAGTACTTGTATATTTAATTTTAGTTTTTATAGTACTTTATGTCATTTCATTTATTCAATTGATTTTTCTTTATATATTTATGCTTGAGATGGTTTTCGTTGTTGTATCTATCTTATCTATCTATTCTATATGTTCTCTTAGAGGTAAATGCCTCTCATATGTATGCTTATTATGCCCTCAGGGGTAGTGTCCAACCTAGGGCCTACTGGAGGCGGGGATTGAGAAGTCACTATCTCTCTCTCTCTCTCTCTCCTCATTGTAGTATCTTTGTTGGGAGGGTCATGAAAGAGTGGTATCAGAGGTTTAGCTTTAGGAATATGATGGATTTTGGAGTTAAGCATAGGTGTGGTTGCATGGGTTGGTAGGGAAATAGTTTCATATTTGTTTATCAGTGATATAAACATGGGATACCAGTTGAGACATGGTTATTTAGGGCCCCTGTGATCTGATTCATAGACATTTAAGTTTATCGATCCTACTAAATGAAGTTATATTGGTTGTAGGGTAGAGACCTAGAAAAGGATTATGCATCATTCTTCTTTTCACCTATGTTTGAAATGTGTACTTTGGGAGAGGTTAAAAGATTAACAAGATAATAAAATGATTAGTTAATTAACGCTAAATATTCCATATCTCAGGTTTAGGGTCTCTAAAAAATTCTTTTATAGTAATGGATCTAGGTTTACGTTCTCATTAGGCTCACGCTATAGATGTTCAGCAAGATATTCCAGAATATCCCCACAGAGTAGAAGTCGCTGACAATGACACTTAGAAGAGGACACTCTGAGAGTTTTAATGCCAAATTCTATAGAAGTATAAGGGATATTTTTCAGACTCATTTATAGAATATTACTTAGAGAATATTGATATAGCTTTCAGTTCGATCTGTGATTAAGAGGAGCATTGGGTTTAATTGGTTGTGATGATACTATGTGAAACAGAAATGAAGTGGTTCTTTTTTTTCCTTAGGGATTGCGAGGAGATAGCAATCTCTTGGGAAAAGTTTCCAGATCTGTTCCAGGCAGAGTTTCTTTCTTTTAGTGATAAGGAGGCCAATCATCAAGAGTTTCTTATCCATTTATAGGGGAGTTACAATGTTCAAGAGTTTAGGATATGTTTCAGGACCCTTCTGTGATATTATTCAGACCTATTTCCAGATAAGGATCCCAGGGAAAGAAATTTTAGGGAGGATTTGTGTCTATATATCCAGCACTAGTTTATTCTATTTATTTTGAATAATTATCTTAAGGTGATGGTGAGATCAAATGTTATTGAGAGGATTCTATCTTGAATATGATCATCATGAGAGGGGAGTCATCAGGATTCCTTATGAAGTAGATCTATGGTATGGGGTTCCCAATTGTCAGGACACATGAGTTTTTGGTTAGCCAGGGGTAAGTCCCATCCCTCATCTTCTCATTTATCTTTGGGAAATGACTCCCATACCTATGTCAAGGGATCAAATGCATTTTTTCTTGTGAGGTATGAGGTCACTAGTGGCAAGAAAATCCAACCTTTGTGAGTAGTCAATATGTGCTAGGTGTTCTAAATTAGATTCATCTATTGAGTCGGTTTCATCCAAGATAGCATCAGTAGGAAATTCAAATTTGGGATCAGTATAGAGGAGATGTGGGAAGTATAGTACAACCCTGAGATGCTACCCATCCTCAGAGATAAGAGTGTAAGCATGGAGGTGGTCTTCTTCAGTGTCAGATAGGTCATGGAGTGGGTCATGGTTAGCTTAATTATTTAGTGTTATCAGTTCTAGGTGAGTTAGACATCATTTAAGGTACCCTTTTATTGTTTTATAAATGGGTGAATGATTTGTTTTATTCAGGAGTGACATAATAAATTATATGATCTACCCTTGTCTGTGATTTGAACATTGACGTAGACTATTCCAGTTCCCTTAGCATTGAATATGATAATTAGAGGTCAAGATGACTTGTATAAAGTATATAGAGATGGTGAGCTACTGTTGGGGCAGCACCGCACCTGGGGATATTTTCAATGTTTATGAATATAGCCATATTACATCATCCACTTCATGGTTTGGTTGTATTTAGTTTAGGATATCATGGATATATTTATGTGGTAATTCATTTTTTAGGAAAATTATAGAGATCCAGCAATATTTTGTTGGGGAGTGATACCCTCGGATGGGTTAGATCCATGTTTCATCCTTATATTCATCGATAGTTGAGTTGATGTTGATCTTGTCATAGGCTTAGCGGTCGATGTTTCCTAGGGTTGTAGAAGATTACCCTGATGTCTTTCCATGGGAATTTGTACCGTTTCCCCCTCAATGAGAGATCAAGTTGGTATCAAGGTACAACTAGGTGTTCCTCATACCTCTATGTCTCTATATAATATGATGCCTTCTAAGTTGTTAGAGCTTTGAGAACAACTCGATGCAATATTGTAACAATGTTTAATTTGACTGAGTATGTAACCATGTTGTAAAACATTTTTGTTCATGAAGAAGGATGATGGAAGCTTTCATTGATTATCATCACTTGAACCAAGTGATAGTGAAGAATCTATATTCTCTTCTACAAATTGATGGTTTATTCGATCAGCTAAAGGGAGTAAGTTGGTTCTTGAGAATTGATTTTCGATCCGGATATCATTAGATTCTGGTAAAGGATGATGATATCTTAAATATGATATTATATTTTCATCATGAAATTACTACGTAATAGGCCTTTCAAAGTGATGAAATTATCCATTTTCAGTGCAAAACAAGAATTAACTACCAAAGCGTTATTAAAAGGTATAGGCTTTAATCAGGGATAAAAAATCAATGATAATGGGACCCTTTATTAGTGCTAAAAACAGCACTGATTAAGGGACCCTTTATGTGTTCTTTTTTTATCAATCATCATGGATCCCTTTATCACCACTTTCACTAACACTGATAAAGGATTCCTTAATCAATTCCTTTTGCATCATTGGAAAACAAAAATATAGCTGTGTAGTGTTAAATTTACAACACACTACAGTAGTATAAACTTAAGTGAAAAACAAGTTGCAAAAAATAAATTTAAATGAAATAAAATTTAAAAAGAAAATACAAGAAAAAACATGATATTATATAAATTTAAAACAATATTTTGTACAATTACATAAGTATAAATTATCACTGACATTCAAAAAAATCAATGTTCCTTTGTCTTTGGCCCCGTACATCATTCATTCTATTTCCTAAAAAACACCCCAACTCTAGAAAAATAATTCAACTATATGATAAAAATATTTGCAAGTTATTAATATAAAAAAGGAATAAATTAAATATGATGTTTCAATTTTAAACTAAAATTTGAGTCATACTAGGAACATAGTGTATCAGATTGAGTTGTGGTTGATTCTTGCACATCACACCATTTCTTTTTTGTATTCAAACATTATCTCTGTGAAAATTAACTAAATAAGTATAAAATAAAAATGATATGAAAACTAATTAAGTTTTAGATAAAATGATGATAAAACAATTTGAGCTCATTTACTCAGTTTTGATGACGTGATTCTCATTTTAAAATAAATGGCACTTATATATTGAAAACACACACTTTGAGTAATACCGACCACACCGGGTGTCATATTTATATGAGTTCAATTCATATATGTCATAAATGATAGATGTGTCATTTTATTAGATTATCTAAACAATATAAATTGGTTTTCTTTGTTTTTAGTATGTCACTTTTGTTTTTTAATATAATGTCATTTTAAATTGGAAACACACACTTTGAGTCATACGGATCACATCATGAGGAATTTTAATGTGAGAATAATTTATATATATATTTATAAAATGAATTAGGAATCATTTTCCAAAATTATCAAGACAATTTGAGTGCATTTTCTCAGTTTTTGGTGAGTGACACACCTTTTGAACTAAAATATCAATTTTAAACAGATAAAGGACACATTGAGTCATACCGGTAACATCATGTATCAGATTGAGGTACAAATAATTTCTACACATCAAAAATGACTTATATATCATTTTAATAAATTATCAAAACAATTCATATGGTTTTTCTTGGTTTTAAGAATTTCAGTTGTATTTTTAATAAAATTAATATCAATTTTAAATAAAAAGACACACTTGGAGTCATACCAGTCACACACTGCATTGGATTGAGGTGAAATTGATTCCTACACATTAAAAATGACTGATGGATCATTTTCATAATGTATAAAAACAATTTGAATGTGTTTTATCAATTATGAGTATGTCACTTGTCTTTTTTACTAAAATATCATTTTAAACTTCAAACAAGAACGTTGAATAATACCTGCCACGTCGTGTGTTAGTTTGATGTGAAACTAATTCTTGAACAAAAAAAATGGCTTAAAAATCATTTCAAAAAATTATCAAGACAATGTGAGTGTGTTTTCTTGGTTTTTAGTGAGTGTCACACTTTTTTAACTAAAATATAAATTTAAAATT
The DNA here is from genome assembly GCA_963277665.1 of Viscum album. Taxonomy (NCBI): domain Eukaryota; kingdom Viridiplantae; phylum Streptophyta; class Magnoliopsida; order Santalales; family Viscaceae; genus Viscum; species Viscum album. Next base: position 2,073,994,677 of record OY728143.1, on the reverse strand, counting down.
GATAACAGACACTTTGGGTTATACCAGGAACATCATGCATTAGATTTAGGTGATTATGATTCATACACATCATAAATTACTTATGGATCATTTATCTATAGTATCAAAATAATATGAATGCTTTTTCTTGGTTTCGAGTGTGTCACTTGTCTTTTTTACTTATACTAATGTAAATTTTAAATAAAAAGACACACTTGTAGTCATACCGGTCACACCGTGCATCAGATTGATGTAAGGATTATTCCTACACATCAATAATGACTAATTTTCAGGTAAAAATACCTCAAGGAATCATTGAATCATTTTTGAGGTGATTTTGTTTGTTGACAAAGTGGGCCTCCATGTTTTGTTTGTTGACAAAGCAAACCATAGTGTATGAATGTGTTGAAAAAGGGGGTTTACATGATGATTTTCTGGGTTCAAGGGATGCTTTCAACAATCCATGATTTATTGAACAACCTCGACAAAGGAATGGATGATCTGGAGGTGGTACAAAAAAGAGGTAAAACAACATGGCGTCGTTTTCCAATGTTTGCCAAATTTTTCGGCCTGAAAATTGGAAAATGGAGATACGCAAAAAAGGAAAGATCTGTGCGGAAAATTTAGGGTGGTGAGAAAAATCATCATGGTGCGTAAAAAATATAATGGAGCTCGAAAAATCATTGGGGTGCATGAAATATCATCATAGTGCGCGGAAAAATAATGTGTGGCATGAAATATTAGCGTGGTGCTCGAAAAATTAACGTCGTGCACAAAATTTAAAATGGTGCATGAAAAATTGGAAAGGAACAAAATAGAGTATTGGAATTTTTCGTATAGAGGTGTTTCAAGATTAGAAGTGCAATAATTGGAAAAGGAATGTGGTGTGTAAAAAATTGGATCAATGCATGAAAAATGATATTGCGCGGAAGATGTTTTTTTCACGTTCAAAGTGAATTATGCGCTAAAGGATAGTTTCTCGCGTAGGGTTGATTTTGCCTGTAAATATGAAGTGACCCCCATCATTTAAAGTATTTCAATACAAAGAGAGTATCCAAGCTCTGACATGTGAAATTGGAGTGCACAAGAGAGTTGTGTGAAAACAACAAGTTTTCATGTAAAATAACTGTTTGCGCGCAAAGTAGAGGTGGCACGGAAAGAAAACTTTTTCACGAAAAGCGGAGGATGCATGAAAAATCAGTTTGTTGGGAGAAAAAGGAAGTGTTGTGTGAAAAGTAAATTTCATGAAAGAGTGTAAAGTTACATGCAAGGCAGTATAGAGGTTGCGTGTAAAAGAAGTTTCACGTAAAATGATTTGTTGCGTGTAAATGGAGTGTTGCGCGTAAAAGACGTGTTGTGAAAAAAGTGAATTTTGCGCAAAGGCATGGAATTACGTGTAAGGTGAAGTTATGGCTGGGTATAAAAATTTTAGTTTACTGGTACATCCGGTGAAAAGTGAGATTCATCTGCCATTGAAAGTTGGACGTCAACAGATCATCTATCAATAGTTAAAGATGCAGATTTCATTAGAGTTAATGAAGAGGCCTATAGGTCTATAAACTGTGATTAGATCCCTTCCAATTTTAGTGAGAAAAGGAAGAAGAAGAAGGTTATTTTTCTATTGGCAGTGAGCCAGTGAGAGAGAAACAGGGAGTGACCCTTGGGAAAGTAGTGAGTTAACCCAAAAAATTGTAAAGGCGGTGATCCTGGGCATAGAAGTGATCTAGCCCGAACATTATTGGTAGTGAGCTTTAGTGAATTTTGTATAGCAGAACATCATTGTTGTATACTCCTTGGACATAGCCTAGTGAGGGTGAACCAATTAAAAAATTTTGTGCATGCCTGGTCACTTCCCTGCATTTCATTTAAATCAATATCATCAGATAAAGATAAAAAGAAGTGATAAACATAAACACACAAGTTCAAACATAGTGACCCTATAACAAAGAGGTCAAGATCCAGTGGGGTAGGAATAATTTTGAAATAGAATATCCATACCATGATTCACCCCCCTCTCAGGGTATTTAGGCCCCTTTTGGTCCTAACACTAATAGATCATTTTCCTATAGTATAAAAATAATATAAAAGTTTTTTCTTAGTTTTGAGTATGTTAGTTGTTTTTTTACTAAAATTAATGTCAATTTTAAATAAAAAGACACACTTGGAGTCATATGGGTAACACTGTGTGTCAGATTAAGGTTCAGATGATTCCTCAACATCAAAAATGTCTTAAGTATCATTTTTATAAATTATCAAAATTATCAAAATTATTTTTTTTGGTTTTGAGTATGTCACTTGTATTTTTTTCTAAAATTAATATCATTTTTAAATAAAAAGACACACATAGAGTCATAGTAGTCACACTGTGGATCAGATTGAGGTGAGGTTGATTCGTACATGTTACAAATGACTTATGGATTGTTTTAATAAAGTATCAAAACAATATGAATTTTTTTTCTTAGTTTTCATAATGCCATTTTCCTTTTTTACTAAAATGTCATTTTAAATTGGAAACACACACTTTGAGTCATATTTGTCACATCGTGTATCAGATTTACAAGAGAATAGTTCCTACATGTGACAAATGAATATTTTACCTAAATTATCAAGACAATATAGGCATATTTTCATTATTTTTAGTGAGTGACATGCTTTTTGAGCTAAGATAGAAATTTTAAACTGATAACAGACACATTAAGTTATACTGCGAACACTATAGATCTGATTGAAGTACGGCTGGTTCCTATACATCAAAAATGACTTATGGATCATTTTTATAAAGTATAAAAATAATATGAATTCATTTTATTGGTTTTGAGCATATAACTTGTATTTTTTAGTAAAAATATTTTCAATTTTAAATAAAAAGGAAAACTTGGTGTTATAACGGTCAAATCATGTATTGGCTTGCGGTGTAGTTGATCCCTACACTTCAAAAATTACTTCTGGGTAATTTTTCTTAAGTATCAAAATGAAACGATTGATTTTTGTTTGTTTTGATAACGTCTCTTGTATTTTTTACTAAAATTAATGTCAGTTTTAAGTAAAAAGACACACTTAGAGTCATAGCGGTAACATCATGTGTCGGATTGATGTATGGATGATTCCTACACATAAAAAATGTTTTATTGATCCTTTTACTATTTTTTTAAAATAATATTAATTCATTTTATTAGTTTTGATTTTGTCACTTGTTTTTTTTACTAAAATGTTATTTTAAACTGGAAAGATGCACTTTTAGTCATACCAATCACATCGTTTGTCAATTTGATGTGAGATTGATTCCTATATGTTGAAAATGACTTATGAATCATTATAATAAATTATGAAGACAATCCAAGTATGTTTTATATTTTTTAGTTGGTGGTACACTTTTTGAACTAAAAAGTCAATTTTAAACAAATAAGGGACGCTTTGAGATATACTAGGAACACCGTGTATAGGATTGAGGTGCAGCCCACTCTTACATGTCAAAAATGAATTATAGATTGTTTTATTAAATAATATAGAATATATGAATGTGTTTTATCAATTTTGAGTATGTCACTTGTCCTTTTAACTAAAATTAATGTCAATTTTAAATAAAAAGTCACACTTTGAGACATACTGGGCACACTGTGTATAATATTGAGGTGTGAATGATTATTACAAGTCAAAAATGACATATGAATCATCTTAATAAAGTTTCAAAATAATATGAATGAATTTGATCAGTTTTGAGTATTTCAATTGTGTTTTTTTACTAAAATTATTGTCAATTTTAAATAAAAAAACACACTTAGAGTCATATCGGTCACACTGTGTATCTGATTGAGGTGTGGTTGATTCCTACATATCAAAAATTACATATGGATCATTGTACTAAATTATGAAAAAATATGAATGATTTTTTCAGTTTTTAGTATGTGATTTGTGTTTTGAATTAAAATGTATGTTATAAACTAAAAACATACAGTTTGAGTCATACTGAGCACACTTTATATCAGATTGAGGTGTTGCTGATTGAGTATGTGATGTATGTTTTTCATGCAACTGTCTTCAAGAATCCAGAAAATAAAGAACATGGTCTATTTTTATAGAAGTGGAAACTCTATGGTGCTTAAAAGGAAACATCCAAAAGCAGCATGTTTTCTCTTTTCTTCCTTACTTTAGATAATTGAAATAAAATTTTGAAATGCAAAAATATCCATGAAAAAAATAATAATTATGAGATAACAATTATAAGGAAATTATCTTAAAATGGTAGATAAAATGGTGATATATTAAACTAAATAAGTAGCAGTAATTCACTTTTTCATGATGTTTGTATAAATTCTTGGCCCATTTACTTATTATCATTATCCTAGTTACAACCTAAAATTATAATCTCTCATGAGCATGATCAGCATTAGAAAAAACACACAACTAGATAAAAATAATCCATATTTATAATAAACAATTCTCCAGTTAGTAATACTATAAATAAATAAATTATACATAAATATGAAACAATACATTAATAAAATGTCAATTTCAAACTAAAACTACAAAATTTGAGAAATATTTGGAAAATTATTTATTATATTGAGATATGGTTGATTCAAACATGTCAAAAATGACTGAGGGATCATTTTCCTAATGTATCCAAATAATACGAGTACATTTTCTCAATTTTGGGTGTGTCGCTTTTCTTTTTTACTAAAATGTCAATTTTAAACTCAAATCACATAATTTGAATAATATCAGTCAAATCGTACATCATATTTATATGCAATCAATTCCTACAAGTGAAAAATAAATTATTTATTGTTTTTCTAATGTTTGAAAACAATATGATCTCATTTTCTCTATTTTGGCTATTTTGACATCTATTTTAAACTAAAATGGAGCATTTCTGTTGAAAAACCATACTTTAGGACATATCGACCACATCATGTCTTAAATTAATGTTTGGTCAATTCCTATACGTGAAAATTGAATTATGGTATATTATACTAGATTTTGAAAACAATCCATGATTGTTTTCCCAGTTTTGACTATTTGATGTATGTTTTAAACTAAAATGACGCTTTTCTATTGAAAATTCATACTTCAAGTCATAACAACCACATTATATGTTATATTTACATGTTCTGAATTCCGACATAAGAAAAATGAATTGTGGTTCATTTTCATAAAGTTTTAAAACAATCCATGTTTGTTTTCTTGGTTTTGACTATTTAAAGTTTGTTTTAAACTAAAATGACACTATTGTATTGAAAACATGTAATTTGGGTCATACTGAGAAAATAATGTGTCATATTGACATGTGGTAAATTCCTACACATCACATATGGGTTATATATCATTTTCCCAAAGTTTGAAAACAATTGAAGCTCATTTCCTCAATTTTGAGCATTTGGTGTGTGTTTTGAAGTAATGTGTAAATTTAAAAAATTAAGTATCGAATAAAAATGATAAAGAAATTTACTAAAAATATTTGATAAAATGATGAAAAAATTAACTAAATAATTAGTAGGAATTCACCTATTCATGATGTTGTTATACATTATAACACAATGTATTATGCCCATTTATTTCTAAAGAAATTGTTTTCCTCCATACTACTTCTCCTTGAGAAATTTATTGAAATAATATATAAGTATTATGATACTAATTATTCATACCCAAAATATATTTCTAATGTCATATCCCATACTATATTACAAACATAGTAGGTAATCACTTAAATTTGATGTTGGAAAAGACTTTGACACCATGTATGATACCCACTCATCTCTAAAAAAATTTACTTCTTATTTTGAGTATGAAGGTTTTCAGAAATCAGGGAAGTATTGAGAATATATATACAAACAAATGATTAAGTAATATTTTTAATGAAAATTTAACTACCTTCATAAATTACATGTTCGGGGATGCTAGTCTTTTCATAGTTTATTATTTATCTCATAAAATTTCAAACATAATATCCATTATCATTGTTATTATATTACATCGTACACTGTAGAAACATTAACTAAAATAAATAATTTTTTTTGATATATATTTTGATAGTTAAATCTTTCTATATATATACCTTAATTTGTTTCCATTTGATGTAATTTATATGTTTTTTATATGTAGCCACCGACTTCATGGCTTGATTTATCCTATATTTAGCAATCACTCTATCATAAAAAAATCTTGTAAAAATAAAAACTGGAAAATATAATTCATAGATTATCTATAAAATATTTATTAAAATGTATTAAAATTCACAATACACAATATGTGTGGTCGTTTTTTTGGATATCCAGGGATTGGATCCAAAAAATAAATATTTAGGGCATCCAGATTGAGTGATATCAGTATCCTATGCTTCCTAAAAAACCGAACAAGTAATAATAAAATAAAAATACATTTTATATGATTAGATAGAGTTTTACCATTGCATTATAGGCTTCAAAAATATTCTTTCATCTATTATTTTTTTCCTCAAATTTATTGTTTAGCTCATATTTTTTCTTAATAATTTCTTCCTTATCCAAAATATTTCTTACATAGAAATGATATAGGTATTAATGAATCCAAATCATGATTCGCAGGGTTTTTCCTTTATATAGTAGTAATATAAATTCCAATAGAAAATTTTAATAGTTATTAACTTTAATGAAAATTTATACTATTTTTTTACATAAATCTTATAAAAATTTACTTTATGTATGTATCCGCAATTGATAATCCTAGCCATTCAAACTTGAGAATCTCATTTATGGTGTCAAGAAAAACTACATCTATAATGGAAGTTCCAAATATTTCTTCTTCATATGGAATTTAAGACAGATCTCTATCTTTAAATGTGGTATCTACATGATGTTTTAAATATAATAAATGTTGTAGTGGAACTAGCGGGGATATGGTACTCCCGGAAGGTCCTTTTGATTTCTTAGTAGATAAACTAGATTTTCATAATATGAAATTTTGTTTTCCTGTCTATTTATCTATCTATAATACCATACCACACTTGAGAACTTTTTTCATCAACTGTTACAAGTTTTTCATATGATTTTTTAAATACATACCTTGTATATCTTTATACGATTATACATGCATGATACAAAAGTCCCAATATAATCATTGATCATTGTAATATATATATCATCAAGTGGAACAAGAGACTCACCATATAGATCTTGAGATACCTCAATCCCCACTCTTATGTGATATTTTTGTAGTTATTTATTATGTAACATGTCTCTCAGGATAATATACATTGTACCCCTTGAAACAAGGCAATGCATGGGTGTTTAAAGATCAAAATCACATATAAATTTACCCTATATAATATAATTAAAATAAAGTTATCGATGTTTTTTGATTAAAATTTAGGATAATGAGTAATAAAAAAATTGATTACCTCAGGTAAGGTATGATGTTGAGGAGACTGACTAGCCTCAAATCTAGCATGGTCAATTGGTTGTTCATGTGTGGATCTTTGTTCCACCATTGGTTATATTTGATATGTTCTCATATATTAGTATTTAAAATGATAATAGAAAATAAAATCATGAAAATAATATATTTGTGCCTATAATCCTTTCATTATCATATATGTATCTTCTTGTGGTTTTGTCTTCTCAAAATATGTTCGAGGAGATACTCTAAAACCTACTCATCTAGCACGACCATATTGTCTTGTCCACTTAAAAGATACTAAAATTAGTTTTTCTTATGATATAGTCACAGTCGATTCTTATGTCTAAACCATATAAAAACATATGAACATAAATAGATATTTTTATGTAATACTGTTATAAAGCATAAAGAATTAATGTTATATTATACTTATACATTTTCCCATACTGTTTTTGTGTTTTCATCAACTAGTTTACCCTCCTTATTTACACGAGACTCCTTTAATAGAACATGACTTGGGATGGAAGTGGATTTGTATTTGGATTCATCAATCTGTATATAAAAAAAGGAATATATATTGTTTCATATCACATGAAAATTTTATTATTGGTTTAAAATACAAACTAATTTCTTCCCTAGTGAAGCATACTCTATCCTTTCTTTGCAATAGGGGTATATTTGTTTTGATGTATGTTATTTATTTTTATCATTAATTTTTTGTTACATAAATTAACAATTTTGAATAAAATTTGATAAAATAAATAATTTCAAATAATATATTATCGACTGTAATGCACCAGAAATTATTTATCATCCAGATGACTGATAAAATTATTCCATGTTTCCTATTATATAATGTCTGTATAAGTAACAGGTGGGTAGTTATTTACTTTCCCCTCATCATCTCTCAGATGAAATTTGATAAGAAGGGTCTAGAAGGATATATAGGCTTTTCCAGTAGCCATTAAGACATATATATTTTGGGAATCATCTAAAATGAACGAACTCTAAAAGGAATAATGAAAATTAAATCAATATTTTATTATATGATTTTTTGTAAAATAAATAAAGGTTATCGTAACATTACCTTTATATATTCTCAAAGGTTTTATTTCATTAAAAGTTGTAAATATATCCATGAATCTATATCAATTAGCACATTCATCCTCATTGTGACCCTAATATAACTAATGAACGTTAACTTGTTGGGGTTAGTAGGATGGCCATGTTGATTCTAGCCAACCTCAAATTTTATACCCATACTTCATGCCTTAATAATTTTAGTAATAAATGTGATTACATTTCATTCTTTATTTTTTTATCAACATGCTTTTGATCCCTTAATAATTCTGTAGATTCAGCATCAGTAGTTTGTTCTTCCCTAGGATTGGTAACATCATCATGCGAAGAAGTCATTATCTTAATAATCAGTCAAATAATTAATTTATTTTATGTTAATAAAGTAGAAAACACGTAATATTATGAGGAAAATCATAGTATATTAAAAACATTAACCTTATCATTGAACTCTATATAATTTTTTAAAGGTTGAAGGGATTTGGATCCTCTACCAAGAATCAAAATACCCTCTTTGTGGTCCCCTATAATGTATAAGACATTGTCTACATTGGGACCGCCATGAATTGATTATGACCTCCTAATGAAAAATTCATCCTTAATTAAATTTTCATCTAAACCAATAGTTTTTTTGTCACTAATAATACAATTGCCCAATTCCTATTTTTTGGATCTAACACATAAAATATGTGCACTTCTGGTGAATCCATTATGAATGGATTGTCCTTTTCCCCTTCCATACTTAAATTCACCTTCAAAAATATCATTTCATCAAATTTCATTGCACTCTTATTGTCAACCCATTTTCAATGTAAAATAATAACATGAAATGTTTTATAATCTAACTCATATATCTGTTTGATAATTCCAAAATACAACATATTCTCATAAATTAAATGTCTATCCTTGAAACCAGATATGTGAATCACTTCCGCCACAAGCATAACTTCACTATTTTGTATCATACTACATTCATCATGTTATTTTTATAAAATGTATAACAATTTTTTAAGAAAACCTGTATAAGATATAACATTTGAATTTTCTAAACCATTCTATAAACTATTGATTATATTTATTTGATATCTATACTTCATTCCTTGATGGAATAAAGTCTCTACGAATTGATTTATGTTATTCAAAATATGGATCAATGTATTCACTATTATATAAAATGTAAAGGTGAACTTGCTCCCACTTTGTCATGGTAATTAAAAAAACATCTCTTTCAGAAATACCTTCCCTCATAAGGTTTCTCATGTGATGAGATTTTGGGGGATTGATGTTATAAACATCTGATAGGTAATCAGTATAAAATTTAATAGATTCTTAAAAAATATATCATTCTAAAATACAACAATCTGGATATGTTCAATTCTTAACATATCCTTTCCAAATATTCATATATCATTTAATGGGTTTCATCCATCTATAATGGGAAAGACCGCATATTTTAACCTGTCTAAACAACTAAACCATCATGTGGACCATTATATGAAAGAATTATGGTGGTAAGAACATATCTAATTCACATAATATGAGTAAAACCTCCTAATTAATTATTGGAAACTTCACTGAGTATATAACTCTAATGTATATTGATTTGGAAAAGAAATAGGGTATGGTTAATATATGTCATGAATTTTTAGGTAGAATACAATGTAAAGAAACATGCATCAAATATTGCATTAAAACATGATATTGATGTGATTCTAGTCCCTATAACTTAAAAATTATTCACTTATATGACATTCATGATATTTGATGAATTCCCATCTTGAAATTTTACACGATTAATAAAAATGAAGAATTGTAATTTCTCCTATTAGGATAGAGTGTAAGCTACTGGTAGAAGAATAGTCTGCCCTTTACCCTTAATCAGTGCCAACTCTTCCCTTATCCCCATATCAATAATATCCATCCTATCCTTAAGGCCATATTTTATTTTTCTAGGAACATTTAATAATGATCCAATAGTACTATCAAATTCATTTTTTTCTACGTGCATAACATCAAGAAAATGTATAACGTACAAATAATTACGATATGATAATTCAAATAAAATTGTTTTATTTTCCCAATAAGATTTCATAAAGTTTTTAAAAAATGGTCTACTGAAACTATTGTCAATATATATTACTTTATTGAATAGTTGGTCACCCATTAGTGAAGATAGTGTTGTACCTTGTTCATTATTCCCATTAAATATTGTTGTTAAGGATTGGTATTTATGTCCTCAACATTAAAAAATTTTATTTCCTAAACACACAATATTCGAGGAATGTTTTAAATAAACTATTTGTATGAATTATTCACAAATGGGACACCCCAACATTCTTTTAATATTATAGCATGAAAATTTTCCTTAACTAGAAAATTCATTTATCATCACATAAAACATAAACCTCAATGTGAATTCTTTAATTCAATGAGGTTAATACATTATGATTCTTGTATCCCACATCAATTTCAGATCTTTGATCAATGGATCCCAATAAACATCAATATCATTACTCGGTTTCTTTTGTCCATATATAAGTAGAGACAAAAAAATGTATTTGTGCTTCATGCATAACCGTGGTGGAAAGTTATAATTTATCAACATGATGGGCTATGTACATTGAGTGATAATTTTTACACCAAAAGGATTTATTCCATTCATAGATAATGAAAGAAAGAAGTTTCATGACTCATTTCCAATTTTAGTATACTCGTAATTAATTTTATTCCCCTAAAGATAATTTACTAGATGATGTAGGTTCTCATATTTAATTTGTGTATCTGTACTCCATGACAATTGTCTTGTGGTTTCCTAGAATCCATATAGTAATCTAAACTATGTAATGATAAGAAATTACCATACAACTTTTGAATGACATGATTCATCTTTCTTGTATCGATTCATGCCACACTTAGGGAAATTTATGAGTGTTCCATGATCCTTTTAAAACAATATGAAATCATTTGGACAATCTTGTATTTTTTAGAGATTTTTCTCATTGAACATATTATTAATTTAGAAACATAAATTCAAAAAGGAAGTTCATTTTCTCATGGTAGCATATCATTTATGAGACCAAGTGGTTCTATAAAGCTAGTGTCGTTCCATCTGATGTCAGCTTTCAAATTATATAACTTCAATACTACTGACAATGTTGTGTATTTCATACAACAAGTATACATTGGTCTCTTAGGATAACTATTTAACTCCTCAAAAAAATTTGGATAATCATGAAGGTTATCTTCAATTTCCATTTTCATTTCTTCCATGCAATCTATAACATCATTCACACTAGTATTCATATCAAATGATCCATAAAATGAAGTATCATCCGAATTGGTGTGAACATTTAGTTTTTTCCCATGTTTAGTCCAACATTTATAGCTCTGGTCTATTCCATGATAAATCAAATGTTCTTACACCTCTTTTGGAATAAGTTTTCTTGAATAACAACATAAATATGGATAAAAGATTTTAGAAAGGTAATATGAATACTCTATTAAAAACGTGATGAACTCTTTAACTCCATGTTCATAATAATTTGTTATATGATTAGAATACATCAATTTTCAATTTATATCTATCCTATTAGGTTCATAAAATGTTTATTTTGTACAAAAAAATACACATAATATATTCATTATCAAATGTGAAATTTATAGATAATTTTAATAATGGGAACCCAAGATTTGATTATTTCAAATAATTTCAGTATGCTTTAAAGGAAATGGGTAATTGAATTTAAGAAAATAATTTCTCCACTGTGGTATGGGTTATCCTATGAATTCATCAAAAATGATCAATGGTACCTGGTATGGGATGACTACTACTTAAAGTAGTTCAAAAAACATAGGTATGTGTCCCAAAGAGATAGGGGATGAGTTTCAAGCAACACAATGAAATAATAAATATTCAAGAGATGAAGCTAATGAAGATTATATTTGTTTCATTAAATATAAATGTTCTCGGACTATGAGTTAGCAAAGCACTAGAAAAAATTTCTTATCTTGTTGCCTAAAGATGAAAAAAGAAGCAACAGTATTATGATCCCTACAAGGGGTTCCTTGATTGGTGGGACTATGATAAGTCTTAGTTGGATGGTCTTACACACACTCATACTGAGAGTATCATTGAATTTTCAACATTCGAAGTAATATTTCAATTACTCCATGAAAATTAAAAGGCCTTTGGTCTGAGGACTGAATTTTAGAAGTTCTTCACTTCCCATGACAAAACAATGGTAATTCTAAGATAGTTTTTGTAAACTTTATAGGTTTAATTCCAAAAAGTGGGAGGATTTGATGTTTATTCATTTATTCACTTGGTATGTTTTTTGTTAGATAGTGTTTCATTTATATTCTTAGTGGAGCTTTAAAGGAATGAAAAAATTCTAGTGACTGTCACCTTTTAGTGGAAAATTTTCATATAATATTAATTTTGAATATTTAGAAAAATCAGTGAGAAATTGAAATCATATGGTAAATTTGACCACTGACAATTTTTGGTCAACCCTTGATCTTTTTTTCTTTTAATTATTCCATCTTACTAATGATAGTTAGCCATATAAATAATAGTTTTTTATCTCATTTATTCTCATTTACAATGTTCTGATACACTCTGCATCATAAATTAGGGGCTTTCAAATCATTATTTCATTTATAATTATGAAATATATTATTAACAATGTTCATAAAATGGATTTCATACTCAATTTAATCACTTCCATACGTATATTAATTTAATAATCACTAATAAATATATTAGAAAAAAAATTATTAAATACTTTAAAGATGAATAATTAAATTTTATAAGAGGTGGTTAAAATTATTTATTATTAAAAATATGTTACTTTTTCAAAGAAATATTTTTTTAATGTATTGGGAATTTTAAAAATAATAAATTAAATTGATCATTGAAGTGACCATGTGTTGAAGTTACTTTTATTGTGAATTGGTTGTCAATGTTAAAGAAATTAAATGTGTTTTAAATAATAATGAAGTTGAATTTAGCAATCATTGGACATGAAATGGAGTAATTATCCTATGTTGGAAAAATAATGTGTAAGAATTGGTTGCTTGGTGAGAAACCCTTCATTCCATAACCATATTTAAAAATAATTTCCATTTGGAAATATAATTAAAACTCCAATAAAGGTTAAATTTTCAATTGAAAAAAGTCTAACAAAAAATATATTAAAATAAAATTTAAAATATTCTCTAATAACTCAATATAAACATATAATCTAACAACATAAAGGGATAGTTAGGGTTTTAGAACCTATATATAAACATTTAATCTACTAAATTTTGGGTGGGGTATTTTCCCCTCATTCTAAATAATAAATCTACTCGAACCGGGTTAAGATTGTTTCTCAAGACATCATTTTGAAATAATTTTTAAAATCAATATTCAAAAACTAGAAACATTATATTAAATAATTTCATAACCAACACATCCATTATGAATTTGGATCATAAAATAATTCCAAAAAATCATCATTTTAAATTTAAATACATTTTTACAATAAATCACAATATCATTATTTTATAGTAGCACCAATTTATAAGAATAAAATAAACCATGAAATGATTTTCACAAATAACATTTTCATAAATTTTGATATACATTTAACATAAAAAATTAAATTTTCTAGAAAAAAATCATGTTGTCTAAAAAAATATTCAAACAATCCATTTTAATCAATGAATATAAAAATTATCAAGAACTAAATCATCATCAATTTTAAATAAACTTATCATTTTAATTAAATATGATGAATAAAAAACAAATAGATCTTCCATTATCATAGAAAAAATTCAGATTCACCTACGAGTTTTTAAAATTCAATGCATTTGACAAACTAAAAAAATACTATTTAAAATTTTCATCATTACCTAACATAAAAAACATAAAATCTCTAATAAAAATGATTAAAATTTAATTTATAATATTTTTTTTCATAGAAACATTCTATTTTATTTTTATATTTTTTTAAACTCCAACAAAACCTTATGCATGAATATAGTTTACATTTGGTTGGTCAGAGTAGGACACTCAATAGGGGGGTAAATTGAGTGCCTGTAATAATTTTTTTTAAAATAATTATTAAGAGTCCCCAATTTAAAAACAAAACATGCCAGTTAACCATAGTATCAATTTATAATATTTTTTACTATTCGATTAATCTTCAAAAATATTGATTAATTCTCAGTTACAGTAATTTGAAAGATTGATATAACTTTTGAAAGTATTTTAATAAATCAAAAATATCTATAAACACTATCTAAGATTAACTATGAAAGTAAAGTAAAGTTTTATGGTTTGAATAAACAAAGATAGAAAAGAAAACATAAATCTAACACAACGGTTAAAAACAAGATGTTTAGTCTCAAGTAGAGACCTAGTCCTCTTCACTTGGTGATCACCCACCACCAAGAATTTTATATAAAAAAGGTTGATCCACAACCTAGAATACAAGCTATCTAGGTCAACTAGACCTCTATCATAGTTTTACATGGGAAACAAAATACAATCAGGTCACATAGAGACATCTTTTATAGTTATATGTGGGAGTAAAATGGTATCAAATATGAGCGAGTGAGGATATCTACTATACTCCAGGTTAGCTCAGGATACATTTTGTGTTTGTGATAAATATACATACACTTCTTGAATAGTAGTAAAATTATACACAATAGAGTAGAAATAATGAGAGAGGGTTTAGAATGCTTGGAGTGATGTTATTGATACTTCTGGACCTCTTGAGTATGTAGATGTGATGCTCGATTCCACTTCTAAAAACACACACCAAAAATAGAGTGTCTTTGATTCTCTATGTTCTGGTCTCTAGTGAGATTCTTCTTGTAGATTCATTGTTTTGATTTATTATTGCAAGTATGTTCCAACTCTTTGGTTCACAGTAAATTATTTCTTATTCAAAGGTAGTAATATTGGAATGTATATATTATATTTTATTGGTCTTGTGTGTCACACCACGTATATCAATATAATTGCATACAACATTTTATTTAATCTCGGATTTTTTTTCTTTTGGCCGATAGGAAGAATGATCTCCATCACATGTAGGTACCTCGTACCTAGTACTGCCTACTCACAAGGGTACAAAAGATCATTAACAATATTATCATAATTAAATAACTCAAATATGACCATTAGTAATAATTATTAATTTAAAATAAAAATGATGAAATTACTAAGTCTGGAATGGTGTCACAGTAGAAGTGACACAGGAGTGGTGACTCATCCTTTGTCCCTGAACAGTATCTTAAGAGCGGTGTCTCAGACTTTTTGAAAATATGAGATTCTAGAATTGTGTCTTTTCCTTTGAAAAAATTATAGACTGATGTCATAAGAATGGTGTGTGATGAACCAATCTGGGATTCCATATGACCCGACACTCAACTCAGTCCACGACATGGCCCAAAGGGCTCCCGATCCCCATGGGCAGACAACTCATGTCGAGCATCAAAATAAATCAAGAGGGAAATTTTTTCCACAATAACAAACATGATCAAAATATAAAAAACTAAAAATTTGGTAGATCTAACCACAACTGATTCTCAATAAATAAAAAATATGGTCTAATATAAATACCACTAAATCAAACTAACACTAAAAGAACCATAATCTACAACAAAATAAAACAACCAGCTATTAAAACAAACCCCATGTGACCTATTAGTCACCACCAACAACAAGACCACCCTAATATAAAAGATAACTCAAACTAGAAGAACCTGAACAAAAGCTGAACCGGTTAAATATCTCAGGTCTACCAACACCAAATGGAACAAGTAGGGTGTGATCTAGAGAGCTCAGTAGGTAATCACCAAAAATTCCATGTGTTTCCATTCCTAAAACAATCCATGAGCACTAGTTTGAAAATAAAGATATAAAGATTGGTTTTATTACTTTTCAAAAATAAACACATTTCATTCCTTTTTTCCAAACTATGGACACCATGTTTCCACATTAAAAATACATTGTTCATATAAAATAAAAACCCATATCAACAATACTAGGTATATGTTAGAAATAAATAAACTGAACGAATTTACATTTGAAGTAGCATAAAGTAAACAATCAACACAAATAATAACCATAGGAAACCCTAAACATCCCTAGAATACCCCTAGACGTACTCAGTTTGAAACCACCTACTGGAGTATGGTGAAGCCCATGTGTCTATAATCGACTGGATTCTCTCACAACCTCACCTGTGGTGATTCCCTCCTAGCCTGTCGACAAATCCCGGAGGGTATCAACCCGTCTAATCAGTGTTAATAAGAAACTATCACTCGATCATCTAAAATACGCCTAGGAACCTATGGTGGTAATATTAATATTGTGTATATAAGAGGCCCTCACATGTGTGAATCATCTCACTGTACTTTCCTACCCCAAATAGAAACACCCTATATGATAATCCATGAAGGGAAATCCCTCATATAGATGTCCCCCCCACACACAAACACACACACACACACATATATATATATATCTATGTGTGTGTTTCACATCATCAAAGTTCCAACAGAGCCGTCACACCACATAATCATTCAAACCATTTTGTAAAACTCTTTAACTTGCCAATCGGGCATTCACATATTCTAAACCACGATATTTTTCTAAAATAAACACAAAACATCACCTTTGAAATTATAATTCCAAACGGGCATTTATGTTTAGACACCCAAATACATTTACCAAAACATCCCCAAATCATTTCTAAACCCATTTCCAAGTATTCCATGCCAAATGAGCCTTTAAAACATTTAAAAAACCACCATATTCCAAGATACCTAATGTTTCAAATTTTAAAGAACACATTAAAAATCATTTTAAAGACACATGAAATACCAAAACAATATTTAGAAATCAAAGATCCATTTTAGAAGGAAGATAATGGGAGAGAGAAGAGAATATTTTTGAGAAATCAAGGTTCATGTGTAACATCATTTTGAAGTGTCATTTTCACTTAAATCCTCATCCATGTGTGAACCTACTACACCCCTGGATGTGAAATCATCAAATGACACCATATGAAGATCCATAAGAATACCCAAATACATTTTTCCATAAATACGACTTCCCTTTAAACCAACATAATTGTAACATCTCTCATAATAATTTTAAAAACCAGAGGAATCATTCCAAAACATTTCACCACAAATCATCAAGCCATAAAAAGGCACCTAAATCAAATTTCATGCACCAATTCATGCTTTAACCAAGATAATATATAAAACCAAGTCCAGAAATACAACAAGGGTCAATTTTATATTTATAAAACAAAAGTAATTTTATCAAATACCTTGTGTGCATACATTTATAATCATAATAAAGAAAACCCTTGGAAAACCATTTTTTTTAAATTCTCTGAATAAAAAAAAACACAACAATAAACTATCCAAGAGAATTTATGATAATGTGAATGTCATTTAATATTTAATTTAAGACAATCAAGAACTAATGCATTGAATTGGAATGAAAAAACATGGAAACACCTGCCTTAACGGTGTTTGAATGCGATGATACTTCAATGGAAGAGAGATATAAGCCCCAAGGACTATTTGCACACCACATATACAAATAAAAATGAAAAAACATAAACCCGAGACAATAGTTTTCACCCATGTATGAAAACCCCCAAATAAAATGCTAGAACAAATAGGGGAAGAGAAAGAGAGATGATTTGATGAAGGGAACATGAATAATCACCAACCTTTCATGATAAATCGCCCCAAAATCACCCCAAATAAAATAAGAAAGAAGGGAGAGAGCCCTCTGGTTAATATCCAACATTGAGGACTTCATTTGAGGGTGGAATCACCCAAATCGATCTTTTGGGATAAAAGTTATTAAGCATGTAAGTGGTTGAAAAATTTTAATGCATAGTTTCATAAACTGTGTGAAAACAATGCGAGGGCTATTGGAAAAATTATGAGGCTTTGGAGAAATAGGTTGAACGTTTTGGGAAAACCATGCTCAAACTTTGAGACCTGAAAAATGTGTCAAAACCCTTTAAATAACACCCCAAACACAAGTAAATACCCACCCAAAGATCCTTGAATGTTTTAAATACAAATTAGTGACATTATGGGTGTCACAAACTCTCCAACATGCAAATATATCCCAATACCAAAAAAAATAACTAATCATATGTATAAAAGGAAACTAAAACCACAAAAACACAAGGAATTTTTTTAGGAACTCAAACCAAACCTCAACCAAACGATCAAACATCGAGAAAAGAATAAAATAAAGGTGTATGCAAGGTCAGGGTGTGACAATTATCCTCACCATAGACACTTTCTGTCCCTTGAAAGTCACCAAGTCACAAGACAACTAAAATTAGCATTCATTCCTGATTAAAACCAAAGAACACACGATCCTCAGGGTGACCATTCACTCCACAAGTCTCACACGACCTGTTAAGAAGAAACCAAAAAACATGAATGAGTATGAGTGGAGAATATGAGAGGCTACTCCCCATTATAAGAAATCAACTAGAAGGGAAACATCAGGGTCCAAACACACCACAAAGACTTAAATAGGAACTAGGGAATTAAAGATTTAAAATTTCTACGCACTTTGCAGGGTTTGGCCACATAGTTTTCCATAACACGGACCAATCGTACATGTGACACTGGAAATAAGTGGGGTATCCTACATGGATTGGTCTCACGATTTTAAAATTGTGCGCCAACTATTCCAAACGCCACTGCCCAAAAAACACCATGACGCAATGTTACTTGAGACCAACCACATGACTGTGATCTAGCCCTACAATTGGTTCTATCCACATGGTCAGGGCTGCACGGTTTTGATAAACATTTAGATAATCATGCTTCACCTATAAAAATTTCTTGAAAACTACAAAAACTAAAAATATCAACAAGAATCAAACCTAAACATCTATATACATTATAGACACTACTAACATGGAAACAAGGAACCTCCCACACAAGCCAAACCCAGAAAATTACAAACACACCTTAAAAGGGAATGAACAATTCCAAAATCCACGCTCGGATAGACTCAATTGCTTGGGTTTCAAGATATCTATTTCATCGGACCATTACTACAAAAGTTAAACTTAAAACATCAAGGAAACAAGAACATGGAGATGTCAAACATTTTCATCCTAATATAAAATGAAAAACTGGGTTGGGGTTTCACACCCCCCGTCACTACTGACTATGCACGAGCTTCACCCTGAGGCCTGTGGTTGGGGATCTGATGGCTGAAGTATCTCTTGAATCATAGTTAGGTACATGCATCCTCCAGGAACAATTCTTTATTTGAGAAATTATTCCTAAAGATCTTCTCCAAAGGACGAAAACGGCCACAATGATGGTAGTCTTTGGAGGGATGTGACAAGATGGCTTTGAACGCTTGGGTTGGCCACATTGATAGCACACAAGGTAATTTACTAATGAAATGAATATTATAACCAATGAAGGGGACTCTTTAGAGATAGGATCCTCTGGTACACACTTTTTTCATGATGGGGAACCTTTTCAAATAGCAAGGGACACCAGACTGCCAACCATCTGAACTCTAGAAACTAACTCTTTTTGGAACGCCTCATCCACCATCCTCTTAAAATAAGTCTGACCAGATGTGAGAACCCTTTCTGTGATCTCTAGAAAAAGCCCCCAAATAAGAATTGGAGCATTTAATTTATCCTTTAGAGAGACCTCTGGAGAGTAATAAAATGACTCTCTGAAGTGATTAATATAATTTTTCACAGTCCGTTGGCCCTGTAGAATGTCACCCAACCCTGCCACCTTCTTCAACTTAACCTATCCATGTATGACCCTATGGATGCATGTGAATATAAACACTTCCCATATTATCCCAACTTCCAATGATTATGGGAAAACCAGCATTCACTAGTCCAATGAAGGACCCTCAGGAAACCCCAAGACAACACGATTTCTAATAGCCTCAAGAGTTCCCAACAACCTGAAGACATGCTCAATATCTTTAAAGAACTCCATATCCACTAATGATCATTGATCACAACGAAATATCGGTAACAATATTGAATAATCAGAAATTGGGCATGACTCATTAGAAAATTTGGGAATCTTTCTCGGTGGAATTTTCTAAACAACATGAAAGACACAAAACCAAAAAAAACATTAGATTGTAGCACAATCAGAAGGAATATCTAAAGGCAAAACAAATAGATCACAAACCAAACATATAAAAAACAACCAAAAGTCCTATTTTCTAAAAAAACCACCATTTCATTTAAAATCAAAAACATTATTTTCCCACAGCCACTTTCCAAATACCAAAACCCACTTTTCACAAAACAAAATCCACATTCTAAAACAAAAACCAATTTCTAGAATCATTTATCTCCTTCCAAAATCATTTTAGAAAAAAACTAGGCCAAGACTTCTCAAACACACACCCATGGGATCCCATGAACCATTTCACATGTGTTCATCCACTTCCATCCACATGTGAAAATATTAACTTTCAACACACATACCCCCACATGTTAAAACATTCAAAAGATATACCAAGGGTCACACAAATCCACTTCATTACCAACTCCCAATAATCACCAAGTTTTTCAAACCAAAATGATTTTATTTAAATACTACCTTAAAATTTTCAAAAACACTAGAATGAAAACATTTTCCTTCTCTAAACCACTTTATCTTCAAAAAAATCACTTTGACAATTTAAAACCATTTAGAAGAAAACATATTTATTTATGTAAACCTTTTTCATTTTAAAATCGTACTCACATTAACATGCACCCAGAAAAGACTTGAATTGTACCAATCTACAAGAATTATTAACTAGTAGTTATGCTTAACCTAGTGACATGGTGGTGGATAATTCCCCAAGTAGGCAATAAAAACAAGAAGGAACTTGGACCAAGAACTTAGAGTCAACATGGGTCACCACTCTATGTGGGGTCACAAAATGACACCATCTTGCCTCTATTGTCATCCCTCAATCCAAAACAAGAACAAATGACTTGAATCCTGGACTAACGTTGATAACTCGAGGTTCAGAATGAGCAAGGGTTCATGACACCCTTCACATACCTACCTCACAGATCCTGAATGTCTTATTCTCCAACTACCAGACACACAAAATACCAAGAACCTCCTCTGATACCATTTTGGATAAGACCAAGCTGGGATGCCATCTGACCTAAAACCCGACCTAGTACATGACATGGCTCGAAGGGTATTCATGATCCCCACGGGCTAGAAACTAGTGTCGAACATAAAAATAAAACAAGAGGGAATAATTTATCCTAATAATAAACAGGATCAGAAAATAAAAAAAACATAGCAGAGCTAACCACAACTAAATCTCAATAAATGAAAAATCTGGTATAATACAAATACAAATGAATAAAAATGACACTGAAAGAACCGTAATTTACAAAAAAAACAACCAGCTACTAACAAAAACCCCATGTGACCTATTGGCCACCACCAACCACATGACCACCCAACTCCAAGAGATAAATCGAATCAGAAGAACACTACTGGTAAAATACCCTATACTAACGGTAAAATGTTGGTATAGGCCTCCAAACTATTGTTATAGGCTATACCAACGGTTTGGAGAACCGTTTCTAAGTAAGATGTGGGGATAGTTATATACCAATGGTTTTGAGAAAACAGTTGGTATAAGTAATATGAAAATCTATACCAACAGTTCCATAAACCATTAGTATATGTAATTTGAAAAATAATCATCCGGTTGGTTTTGATCCCAGCACCTTCTATTTTTTATTGAACGACCTAAACACTAACCTACCTTACTTTTGTGAACATAATTTCATAAATATATATATATATATATATATATATTATCATAAGAATTTAAAATTTTGATTTATTTAATGTATGCTGTAAGAATATTCCATTAAAAAGACATGTACCTATACCAATGGTTTTGAGAACTGTTGGAATAAGTTATTTGATTTTGGGACCTATACCAACAGTTTTGGATAAATTATTGGTATAGTTCAATATAAGTGACCTATGCCAATGTTTTTGGCCAAACCGTTGGTATAGGTCTAAATTAGTGATCTATACAAACGGTTTGGAGAAAACTATTTTTATAGATCATATTTCAAGTAGTGGAACCTAAAAAAAGATGAACCTACCAAATAGCTCGGGTCTACCGACACTGAATGGAATAAGTAGGGTGTGATCTAGACATCTCTGTAGGCAATCACCAAAGATTCCATGTGTTTCATTTCCCAAAACAATACATGAACACTAGTTTGAAAATAAGGATATAAAAACAGATTTTATTCCTTCTAAAAAATAAACACATTTATTCCCTTTTTCCATACTATTCACACCATGTTTCCACATTCAAAATAGATCTTCATTTAAAATAAAAACCCATATCAACAATACCAGGCCTATGCTAGAAATAAATAAACTGAATAAATGAACATTCAATGTAGTAGAAAGTAAACAAGCAACACAAATAATAAACATGGGAAATCCTAAACATCCCTAGAATACCCATGAATGTACTCAGTTCAGAACATCCTACCAGTGTATGGTGAAGCCCCTATGTCTATAACAAAATGGATGCTCTCATATCCTCACTAGTGGTTAAGCCCACTTGGCTTATCCATAAATCAAGGAGGGTATCCACCTGTCTAATCAGGGCTAATAAGAAACTATCACTCGACCATCTAAAAGATTCCCAATAACCCAAGGTGGTAATAGTAATATTGTGTATGTAAGAGCCCCTTGCAGGCATGACTCATCACACCGCACTTGCCTACCCCATACACGAACACCCTATACGATAACCCATGAAGGGAAATCCCTCATATAGAGGTACCCGCATATATATATATATATATATCACATCATCAAAGTTCCAACCGGGTCATCACATCCCATAAGCATTCAAAATATTTTATAAAACTCTTTAAGTTACCAATAGGGCGTACATATATTCTAAACCATGCTCTTTTTCTAAAATAAACACAATAAATCACCTTTGAAAGTAAAATTCCAAATGGTAATTTATGTTTATACACCCAAATTAATTTACCAAAACATTTAAAAATCATTTCTAAAACCATTTCTAAAACCATTTCCAAGTATGCCATTCCAAATGGGCCATTAAACCATTTAAAAACCAACCATGTTTCAAGATACACAATGTTTCAAATTTTAAAGAACATAATAAAAATCATTTTAAATATACAAGAAATACCAAAACACTATTTAGAAATCAAGGATCAATTTTAGAAGGAAGATAATGGGAGAGAGAAGAGAAAACATTTGAGAAATCAAGTTTCATGTGTGACATCATTTTTATGAGTCATTTTCACTTGAATACCCATCCATGAGTGCACTTAGTGCACCCATGTATGTGAAAAAATCTAAGTAAACCCTTTTAATATCTATAAGAATACCCAAATTTTTTTCCATAATTAATACTTACCTTTAAACCAACACAATTGTAACATCTCTCATAATAATTTTAAAAAACACGAGGAACCAATACAAAACATTTCACCAAAAATCATCAAGCCATAAACAGGAAACTAAATCACATTTCATGCTTCAATTCATGCTTCAACCAAGATAATATATAAAACCAAGTCCAAACAGTACAACAAGGGTCCAATTTCATTTTTATAAAAAATAATTTTATCAAATACCTTGTGTGCATACATTTATAGGCATAATAAAGAAAACCCTTGAAACCCATTTTTTCAAAATTATATCAACAAGGAAACACCACAATAAACTAGACATGAAATTTATAAGGATATAAATAGCATTTAAAAATTAATTTAAGACACTCAAGCACCGATGGTTTGAATTGCAAAGTAATAACATGGAAACACCTACCTCAACGGTGTGTGAATGCGATAAACTTCAAGGGAGAAGATTTCTAATCTCTAAGAACTGTTTTCACACCATATTTCAAAAGAAAAATGAAAAAAATAAAACCTAGACATTAGTGTTTTTATGGAATAAAACCCCCAAAGAAAACCCTAAAACAAAGAGGGGGAGAAAAAGAGAGAAGATTTGATGAAGGAAACATGAAGAATCAGAAACCATTCTTGAGAAATCACCCCAAAATAGCCCCAAATAGAAATAGGAATAAGGGGAGATCCCTATGGTCGATATCCAATACCCAGGTCTTCATTTGAGAGGTGTAATCACCCAAATAGGACATTTGGGATAAAACGTAATAATCATATAATTGTCCTTACGGTTTTGCTGCACAGTTTTGTAAACTGTGCACAAACCATGCGAGGGCTACTGGAAACATTTTACTACTTTTTAGTAATAGGTTTCACAGTTTGGGAAAACCATTCTCAAATAGTGTGACTATAAAAATGGGTCAAGACCACTTAAATTACACCCCAAACACTTGGAAATACCCACCCAAAAATCCTGTAATGTTTTAAACACAAAGTGATGACATTGTGGGTGTCACAAACTCCACAACATGAAACTTTTTCTCTATACCAACAACAGCAACTAACCATATGTATAAAAGGAAATCAAAACCACAAAAACACAAAGAATTTTGTTGGGAACTCAACCTGAAACTCAACCAAAAGATCCTACATCATGAAATGAATAAAATAAAAGAGTATCTGAGGTTGGTGTGTGAAATAGTGTCTAGTCCTTTACAAAAATTTGGGACTACTGTCATCCGAATGGTGTCTGGTTTGTATCAGAGATGCCTGGTACTGTGCGAGAATTATAAACTAGTAGGAAAAGTGTCTTTTCCATGTGAAGGGTGTCTAGTCCATAGTGAAAATTCTGTATTGGTAGATCAAGACAACGATATCTTACACTTGACTGAATTTCAGAATGATTAGTGTCACTACAATAATGACTCATACTTTTCCAAATTACCAATTGGACAGTGAGACCGGTGATTGTGAGTCCACTGACCGATGATTCATACTTAGTCCAATATTTTTAACCTGTATTATGAAATAATACTTGACAGAACATAATGAATCAAAATTACATAATATTAAACATGATTAAACATGATTTGTGAGCAATAAAACTAAATGAGTCCAAAAATCTCCCCTTTTTGATGATAGAAAATCATGGCATTTACAGGCCCAAGATAATGATCACAGTAAAGGGTATATATTTTTCTTAACATATGAGACAGATTATTATGAAATCAAGACATAAATAGATATTAGTTAAATTGAGTATAGAAAGAATAATGTCCGAGTATATATATTAAACATCATAGATCATACTCATATATTAGTATCTGAGCATCATAAGAACGTTAGGAGAGTGAAGTTATATTGAGGAGTTCTCCCCCTTTCAATAATATCAAAAGGAAAATTAAGAATAATCATAAAAGTTCATCAACAAGTGAATAACATAGATAGAAAATTTAATTGAATACATAGATTCAGTACAATCACAAAAAACAAAAAAAATACATCATAGGCCTATCAAAAATCATCCAGTCACTTAGGATCTAAGTCCAACACTTCTTTTCCCTTGTGATAAACATCATGTGTAGAAGCATGAGATGTAGAAGAGGTATGGATGTAAGGGACAGAGCTAGTATAGAGTGATGGGAGATGCATCCCTTCAAAAATAGAAGGTGAAACACTTGGTTTGGTGCTAGACTAAGGTAATGGCTACTCAATAATGACTAGTCTGGTCTGGCTCAATGCCTGAGAAAAGGTCATGGTTACAGGTGAAAATGAAGTATAGTTAGAAGGAATAAAGATAGGTGTCAAAGGGGTAGTAGATGTAGGAACGATTGTTGTTTTATGATGATTCAGATATGAATTTAGTAGATTTATGAATTCCTTGATGACATGACTGGAATACTCTATAGATTTCTCAAAATCATCCTTGTTCTCCATGAACTTCACAAGGGTAGGAGTAAATTCCTTAAACTTTTTGACATAATCATTGAAATATTGAGTCACTAAAAGTATATTCAAATTATCCACTAAATACTTGAAATGATTTGTCATCTGGTTCTTGGTATATGTCCTCTTAAAATTGTAATCCACTTTCTGAGAGATTTTTTCTTGAGTGTCAGTGGCATTTTTTGAGTAAGATCTGACCATGTCATGCACTTTCTCACTTTTCTTTTGAATATTACCAAGGATTTCCTGATCATAACAACCAATCAAATCTTTAATCTCTTCTCTAACCATTTATCCAATCAAATCACAATCCAAAGGCTGAGAGGCCTATGCAGAAGATGATTGAGTTGGAGTAGCTAAGGGGATAGTGTTAATCCTTTAAGAGATGTCTCTAAAGATCATTTATATTCATCTGTCAGTTGATTGATTGAGATAAAACCTTTCTTGAGTTCATGCCAGCATTAGCCTCACATAGATTGTAACCAGAACTGGAGAAGAAGAAGCTTTCAAGTCATTCCTCATCTCCTCAACCATTGATTTTAAGTACTGAAAGTCATCATTCAACTATTTATTTTCAAGCCTTGACTCTTGTATTTCATGAAGCATCTTGGGTTGAGTTTTCTATATTAACATTTCTAGAGGCATTTCATCATCCTTTTCATAAAGATGGGTCACAGGAGGAGGATGTGACTTCATAATATTTCCATTACCAGATAAAATATTTTCAACAAAGCCTTTAAATCTTCATGAATCACAAATTTTGGGGTTGTTTGAGAAGGACCAGGAATAAGTACTATATCTTGAATAGAAATCACTTCTTTATATGTGATGGATTAAGTTGAAACACCATTGAAAGATCCATTTCCTTAACTGAGTATCTCTGACAGACATCAACATCAAAATAGCTTGGAAACTTGTACCAGGAATCAACTAAACATGGATCATGAAGATTTTGGACTTAGATACTCTCCATATTTGGCATTAAATTTCCTTCAATAGATTCTTCCCTTGGAGAAGTAAGTGATTCCATCATCTGAACTCTTTCCACATCTTTTACTATCTTTTGACACATTTCAATCTCAGCTATATTTTTTCTAACTGAACAGCATGTTCAAAACTTTTTCTCGAAGGTAAGGAGACTTCTCTTTTAGTTCCTTAATCAATATTATATATATTTTCCTCATTGGGATCTTTTTTTCTCATCCTTTTCTATTTTATTAGAGTCTTTATCTTCGCCTAAATTGGCTTCTACTTCTATAATTTCTTCTTCTTCCTATTTCTCATTATCAAAAACTTCTTCCATAGTAGATTCTTCCTCATCAGAAACTTCTTTATTCAGTGTATTACTTTGGGTGAAAGGAGGTTGGCTCTGAGCAACGACAATTATTTCTTCTTACGGGATAGGGTTTCTGCCTATGAATTCATTCCCTCCTATCCTTCAGTGTGGCATGGTGCGGCTTGGCGTCAGTGTCCTCGACTCATCATTAGTGTGCCTTGGTGAGGGATAGTGAGTCTTCTAACCTTCATCCCTAGCACGTTGGATTGGATATGGTTCAAGTGAGGCTTTAACTTCATCATCTTGGAGAAGTGGCTCGGATAAGGTGTATATCTGGCTTCGACTGCCTCTACAAAGGCTCTGGTGTGGATTCAAATATAGCATTGGCTTGGTGAAGGGGTGGATCAGGATTTGTCATCCATTGTGAAGGCTATAACATGGATTCATCTTTAACAACCTTCATGTCAGCTCGGTGAGTTCCAAGAGAGTGTCTCTACATTGGAGCTTGACTTGTCATTGGTGAGTGATAGCCTTGGATGGATGGTATCTTTTCAAGAAAGGCTCAGTGCTAGCTCCTGTGTGGGATGGAGGGAGGGGGAGGGTCTCTTAGTTCTATATTTCAGCATCCTGGGGCTTACCTTGCATGTTCTATTCTTGTGAGTTTCACATATGGTGTTCATTTTGGTTAGGTTATGAAGTCTGGTGTGAGTTTGTAATATTTTATTATGAAATTTTGGCATTGTTGGTGGTGTGCTTCTTGTGGCCATACGGTTTGAAGTTTGAGGGTCACATAAACTTTTATCTTGAAAGGGGTTTCTTCAAATGGGGTTTAGAGTAGTGGTTTTCTCTTGGTACTTTCTATTCATATTTGGATGTTTAAGAGTTTATGGATTTTCCATCGATAACAGGCCCATGTAGTCATGCATGGGACAACTTTCCATTCAACTATGAGTAGGAGGAAACTATTCTAAATGTTTTTTATGCTGGGTATGGGATCTTCTGCGTAGGATTGAATTAGTTGTTTGTTAATAAAATTTTGTATCATAGTGGTTTGGTTGTTTTTAATTCATTGAAGTCGTGTATGGTTTTTCACTTTTTCCTCAAAAGTTTTTGAATAATAAAAAATTAATTTTCAGTCAGTCAGCCAGCAACTTCTCCCTTAGCTATATTTTCTCCACTTTCATCATGAATACCTTCATTTCCTTCTTGATTAGAAACATTCACTTATTCAAAACCAACTTCCATTTCTTCATATGAGTATTATAATACCTCATATGGTTCTAAACTAGGGTCAGTGATATCCTTGGGTCTCAAGGGATGTTCAATAAGATTAAAATCTTCATAAATATTTTCACTATTTTCTACTCAAGCCATTTTCCAAGGATTATAACTGATTTTAATTTTCCTAAATATCTCCTTAGACAAAAAATATCATAATCCTATATAGTTTCTTCATTTTTCTTTAATAATCCTTTATATTTATACATTTTATATACGGACCTTAGATAGAATAGGAAAGTGGATTTCTAGGAGGTTTTTATCATATCAGACATATGAAGAACAAGATATTTGTACAAGTTTATCTTAAGACCATTTTTCAAGAGATGTAACAAGAACACATATTTATTTTTAAAGGTATAAAAATCAACATTCCTTAAATAGATAACTTTTTTAATTAACTTGAAAAGAAATCAAGATTCTCCATACGACTCATTAGCAATAGGTCTTCTCCTCTTTCCATCTTCTATTTAATCACCTAAATCCTCTTCTAAGATGAAAATATCACTTGGAGGTGGAGGTAATCCTTGATGATCCTCAAAGATACCTTCATAATTAAATTTTAAACAAAATACCACATCCTCAAAGGATAAAAGAAAATATTTTTCCATTTACCCAACTTCTGACTAAGAAATCATCTTTGGCATTGAATGAAAACTCAACATTCAGATAAAACCGAAAAACAAGATTTGGGTATAAGGGTCTTTTTTCATTAATAAACCATTATAAACAACCCTACTCTTTAAAAACTCCATGAAAAAGTGACTTAATCAATAGAATCCATTTTTCAGAAACTTCCTTTTCTATCACAGTTGCTTTATTTTCAAGACTATGGATTAGAGGTTCCTCAGGAATTTTGATCATAGCCTTTTTCAATTTCTTCAATGACTGGATTTTCTCTAGGGTCGAAGAAGATGGATGCTTCAATATCTCCATTCGTAATATTTAGAGAGAGTTCAAAGGAGAATGAAGGGTTTTAGAGATAAGATGTTTTGTTTAGAGAGTTTGAGAGAAAGAGTGAAGTGGGAAATGATATGGAGTGACTAATTTTTTTCATTTAGAGATTTTAAACTCGTAAATTAGAAATAAGGTATAAAATAAAAGAAAATGAAATCAAATAATTAAAATAGTGATGCAGAAAAAATTACTGAGTATAAATTATTGAGTCCTAACAGTGTGCTTTCAACAGTGTCATCACAAAGGTTTCACATAGTATGGTGATACATCAACTGGTGAGACCACAAATGGTGAGGCAGCAAATTGTGAGATAGTAACTGGTGAGACAGTAACCTGTGAGACATCAAATAGTTTCTCAAAATTGATCATACCTAATTCAGGTATGATTTAACTCATTATTTCATAATTTAATGAATTAGTAAATATGTCATAAATCTGATATGATGTGCCAATGAATTCTAAAGTGATATCACCTTTTTGATAACGATCTTTCAAAAAGTGAGGTCTTACATCGATATGTTTTGTTCTTGAATGAGAAACTAGATTCTTAGAGATGTTAATAGCACTTGTGTTACCACAGTTTATAGGGACATGTCTATATTGATATTAGTTATATATAAAAGTGTGCTTTATCCAAAAAATATGAGCACAAAAACATCCAGAATCTATGTATTCATCTTTAGAAATAGATAATGCAACAGAATGTTTCTTTTTTACTATAGCATGATACTAGAGACTTTCCCAAAAAGTGACATATTCCAAATGTTCTCTTTCTATCTAACTTATAACCACCAAAATCAGCATCAGAATAACTATGTCCAATGATTGTCTCTAAGGAAGAACAATCCTTTGTTGGTAATACGATTGAGGTATTTGAAAATTATTTTAATAGTAGGAAGATGTGAATCTTTAGTATTTTCATGAAAATTAGCACACATACATACACTAAACATAATATCAGTCTAGCTAGAATTCTATTAGAATAGAATTCTAATCATGCCTCAATAATTGGTTTGATCAATAGATTTTCCATTTTCATAAAGATCCAATTTATTGGTGGTACTCATAGAAGTATCACTACCTTTAGTGCTATCCAAATTAAAAAATTTCAGAAGATCTTTAGTATATTCATTTTGATTCAAATAATACCTTTTTTAATTTGAAAGATTTGAAATACAATAAATAATTTGTGTTCACACATTAAACTCATTTCAAAATCATTTTCCATCATTTTTGAAAAATCAACATATAAAGAATTTTTTGAAGATCCAAAAATAATATCATTAAAAAATATTTGGACTAAAAAACATCATTAGAAATTATTTTCAAAAAATGAGTAAGATTAACTATACATTTTGTAAAACCATTAGAAATAAGAAAATTGTTGAGCCTATCATACTATGCTCTTGAATCCTATTTTAAGTCATATAATGATTTTGTTAAGTTAAAACATGATTTGAAAAATAAGGGTTTTTGAAAAAAGGGGGTTGCTAAACTAAACACATCCTCAACTATATACCCATTTAAGAATTCCCTTTTAACATCTATTTGATAGAGTTTGAAATTTATGTGAGGTGTATATACTAGAAGGATTATAATGGATTCAAGTCTATTAACCAGTGCAAAGGTTTCTTCATATTAGATGCCTTCTTATTGACTATATCCTTGTGAAACTAGTCTTTCCTTATTTCTCAAAATGGTTCCCTCTTCATCTACTTTGTTTCTAAACACCCATTTAGAGCCTATGGTTATGGTTTATTTGGGACTATCCACTAGCTTCCAAAATTTATTTCTTTAAAACTAATTCAACTCTTCTTGCATATCCATCACCCAAAATTCATCATTTATTGAATAATTAATGTTTTTATGTTCAAGATGAGAAACAAAGGCTTGATGTTCAACATGGATCCTAAAAGAAGCTATATTTTGTGTCCCTTTATCCAAGTCTCTAACTACAACATATAAGGGATGGTTCTTTAGAGTTCTAACAAATCAATAAAAGGGAGGAATAATTATTTTAGGTTCATCCGTAGGTTTAGGTTCACTATGGTAAGATTCTGGAGATTTTCCAAAACATGTGGTTTTAACATATTGCTTAATAGTAGCATCAAGGGGTCTAGAATTTATGTTCAGATTGGAAAAATCAACCTCAATATTTTCATGAGGGATTTTAGGTTTATTTGGATTTGTTTCATCAAATTTGACATGTATATATTCTTCTACACATTTTGTTATCTTATTAAAAACACTATAGGATTTACTATAGGGTGAGTAATCTACCAAAATACCTTCATCACTTTTGAATGAAAGTTTTTCAACATTATCCTTGGTGTTAAGAATATTGAATTTTCAACCAAATACTTTGAAGTAACTAACGCTGGGTTTCTAATTATTTTAAATCTCAAAGGGAGTTTTCTTAATAATTGGTCTGATTAAGAAACTGTTAATTATGTAAAAAGTTGTATATATAGCCTTAGCCCAAAAATAAATAGGTAAGTTGTATTCATTAATCATTGTACATTATATTTCTTGTAAGGTTATATTTCTTCTTTATATAACTCAATTTTTCAAGGGTGTCCTAGGAGAATAGATGTAATGACTATAGCCATTTTGTGAGAAAAAATTCAAACCCTTGATTTTCAAAATCTTGTCCATTGTCACTTCATAAGTATTTAATCCTAAGACCACTTAGTTTTTCTAAAATTATAGCATACCTGGTAAAGTAATAAAAATCTTCACTCTTGTGAGATAAAAATAATGTCCAAGTATACCTAGAGATGTCATTAAAAAGAACATAGACATAGTTCTTCCCATTAAGGCTTGAAACTCAAGATAGTCCAAAAAAGTCCATGTGAACCAACTTAAGAGGTTGAGAAGTTGAACCTTATTTCTTTGGTTTGAAATAAATTTTTTTGGCATGAGGGGAACAAAGTGGCAGACTATATGGCCACAACTGCAGCTCCTAGCTCTCAGATGGTGTGGTTTGATAATGTGTCCCAGCTGAAGCCAGAGGGGGTGAATCTTATTCATGGAGATGATCTTGGTTTGCATTATTTCAGGCCCCCATAATATTGGGGTGCCACACTATTCTTTGGCCTTTTTAGGCCCCTCATTTATGAATAAAAATAATAATGTTGGATGGAAATATATTTTGTGTTGTTTTCCCTTTTGATAAAGATTGTAGACTTTATTGTTGGGAAATTGTATTTTGGGTAGATCCTTGACTAAAATATTTCTATTAATTTTTATAAGGGAGTGTATATTATAATGGCCTAGTTTTCAATGCCAGATCCAAGACTCCTTTTGAATGTTACTTAATCAAGAAAATATTTGAGAAACTAAGAAATCTAAATTAACAGCATAAACATTTTTATTTCATAAATTAGTAAAAAGTAAATCATTTGCATAATTTAAAACAATACAAGAATAATTTTCTAATTTAAAATGAAATACATCATAATATAACTGAGATATTCTAAGAAAACTGTATTTTAATCTATCAACAAAAATAAATTTGGAGATTAAAACTAAATTATAGTCACCAATTTGGACAATGCCAAAAAAAAATTCTTTTTCATTATCACCGATGGTGACATTCCCACCATTGCTTTTAATAATATTCTCATATCTTTAGTATCCTCCTATAATGTGTCTTGAACATCCATTATCTATGTACCGTAAGCTTTTATAGGATCTCTTTAAGCATTCTTCCTTTAAAGAAAAATTAAAATAGAAAATATTTTGGTACCCAGACTTTCTTTGGTTCAGAAATACTAGTGATAAAGGCTTTGGGAACCCACATTTATTTCATTGGTTTCTTATAAATAGTTTGTAATTATTTGGAAAAATAACCATTATATGGTCTTGAAATACTAGAAGTAGTGAATGATTTTCCATTTTTTGAACTACAAAAAAATTTATCAGTTTTAGGCACAAAAACATTTTTTTCAGATTGTGTTGCAAAATTCCTCTGTCCAGGTAGGTATCCAATACTAGTAGTATATTTTGGTGCAACTTTTTTATTAAGAATTTGTGTGAGATTATTATTTCCATTAGTAAACATTTCTAATTAATTTTTCAATTTATCATTAGATAGGTTAACTTCATTATTTTTTAAGTAATTGAGTATTATTTTCTTTCTCCACACTAAGCTTAGATTTAACAGTAGAGGTAAGAGCATGTTGTTTCTTTAAAACTTTGTATTTATCTCATAACACATTACATTTATACTCAATATTTGTTTACTACTCAAACATTTCCTCATTATTCATATTTTCAAAATTAGATTCATCTGTCAAATAATAATAATTATGTAGAAGAGATTCCAATGTTACCTCAGATGTGTTTCTCATAAAACACATATTGGATTTATTTTCCATTTCATCATGTAAGGATTATGACTCGCCATGTTTCCTTCATTTCATTTTTGTATCTTATTTCCTTATCCTCATATTTATGTTTGTACTTTAATTTTGGAAAGTCTACTTTACATGTCCTCTTCTCTTATACTCATAAAAAACTATCTCATTTGAGTTACCACCTTTCTCATAGTCCCTTTTTCAATTTCCCTTATTGTCAAACTTTCCTTTGTAGCTGGGGTTCTTGAAAAAATTATTATTTTTATTGAATTTTTGGAATATTTTGGCTATCTTTTCCATTTCATCATCAATTCTAGATGATGGTTCTTCATTTCTTGAACTATCATAATGAGTTTGTGCCTTTTATTTTTATTTATGTTTAGAAGTAGTGGTTTTGAAATCCACTGAATTTCTATTGGGTTCATCATCCTCTTCTTTGTTGTCCTTTAATTATTCCTCATACATCATCAGCCTACCTATCGTCTCCATTAATAGAAACTTACTAAAATAAGAGGATTCTCTTATTGATATTGAGGTTCCTATACATCTTTCTGGTAAACATATGAGAATTCACATGATTTTTTCATTAGTTGTAAATTCCTTTACTAGAGAGATAATAGAATATACAATTTCATTTAACCTAAGATACATGTTATATATATGTTCATCATTCTTCATTTTGAAGTTATGATACTTAATAGTAAATGTGTTAAGTCTTATTTCCTTAACATTAGTGGTTCCTTCTTGTGAAATAGCTAGAGTATCCCAAATTTCATGGGTTGTTTTACATGAATAAATACTATTGAATTATTCATCTCTTAAAGAACAATATATGTCATTCATATATTTACCATTATTATTATAAGTATACTTGGTTGGGTCATCCCAAGTATTTCTAGAAGTATCATGAATATTATATTCATCTACACTGGAAGACCAAATTTCAAAACCCATTCTTTCTAAATTCATTTTCATCTTAATTTTCAAATGGGCATAATTAGATCCATTACAAATGGAGGTCTGTTGGTAGCAACAAATTCCAATCTATTATCTGTAATAAAAATAAAGAATATATTTTTAAAGAGATAAAAAAATTTAACTGACAAAAATTTAGATATATTTAAAACACAACTACAATCATAGTTGGAATGATTAAAAACAAACTTTAAAAACATTGAAAAATAGAAGATTAAAACTCCTCTGATACCAAATGTTGGTTGGAGTAAGAAACTCAATAGGGGGGTGAATTGAGTTCCTATAAAAATTTATGTTTTAAATTATTTAATAAGAGTAACCAATTTAAAAACAAAATAGGCCACTTAACCAAATTAGTAGATTTATAATGGTTTTGAATGATTAATTAATTTATAAAAAGATTTATTAATTCTCACTTACAACAATTTAAAATATTGATATAACTTTGGAAAGTAATTTACTAAATCAAAAATAGTTATAAACACTATCTAATATTAACTGTCAAATAAAAGTAATTTTTTCTTGTTTGAATAAAAAAATATATACAGGAAAATCGAAATTTAACACAATACATAAAAAATAGGTTTAGTCTCAATTATATACCTATTCCTCTTCAATTGGTGATCAACTGACACTAAGAAGTTTATATAAACAAGGTTGATCCACACCCTAGATCAAGGTTTACAAAAGCATATAAGATGTCCAGGTCAACTAGACCTCTACCATTGTTTTATGTGGGAAAACATACAACCAGGTCACACAGAGACCTCTTCTATAGTTATATGTGGGAGTAAAATGGTATATAAAGATGATTGAGGGAGTATATCTAGTATCCTCCATCTTATCTCAAGAGATAGTGTGTGTTTGTGATACAGATACACACACTGCTTGAATAGTAGTAAAATTATACATAACAAAGCAAAAATAATGAGAGAGGTTTTAGAATGCTCTGAGTGAGGTGATTGATGTTTCTATACTTCTTGAGAAATAAGACATCATGCTTTAGTCCACTTATGGGGAAAACAAGAGCGTCTTTGATGCTTTGTGTTCTAGTCTCCAGTGATATGCTTCTTGTAGATTCTCTATTTTGATTTGTTGCTACAAGGATGTTCACACTCTTTGGTTCACAATAAATTATTTCTTATTCATAGGTAGTAGTATTGGTGTGTATTTGTTCTCTCTTCTTGTTCTTCTATGTCACACCATGTATATCAATATACTCACAGACCGCCTTTTATTTAATCTTCGGTGTTTTTATTTTCGATGATAGGAAGCATGATCTCCATCACGTGCAGGTACCTCGTACCTAGTTCTTCCTACTAACAAGGGTAAAAAATATCCTTAATAATATAAATATCATTAAATAAATCAAATATGATCATTAGTAATAATTTTTAATTTAAATGATAAATGAAGAAATGACTATGTCTAGAATGGTGTCATAAGAGCGGTGACACAGGAGTGGTGACTCTGCGTTTTTCCCTAAATGGTATCTTAAGACTGGTGTCTCAAACATTGGGAAAATATGGGATTTTGGAATAGTGTCTTAAGAACATTGTCTTGTCATTTGAAAATATTCTAGACTAGTGTCATAAGAACGGTGTCTGGTCCTATGTAAAAATTTAGGATTCGCGTCATACGAACATCGTATGGTTCGTATCAGCGGTGTCCAGTACATTGCAAGAATTCAGAACTGGTAAGAATATTTTCCAGTCCATTTCAATGGTTTATTTTCATTTGTGATGATTCTGGTTAGGTAGAATGAGTCAACGATGTCTGACACTTTACTAAATTTTAGACTGAGTGGTGTTATTGAAATAGCGACTCATACATTTCCAATTTTCTAAATAAACCGTGAGATAGGTGACTGTGAGACCACTAACCAGTGACTCATACTTAGTCAAAAAATTTCAACCTATCTTATGAAATAATACTTTATAGAACACAATGAATCATATGAAAACAATATTAAACATGATTAAAAATTATTTGTGAGCATTAAAACAAGAGGAGTCCAACACATTATACTAAGTGCATTGATAAAAAATCCATATATTAGGTAACATGTTCTATATACATGGGAGATATCATGACACAACTCACAACAGAGGGACAAGAAAAAGAAGAGGAAGAAACCAATTTCCACCATAAAATTCCTAAGGAAGGAACCCAAAACAATTTTAGGGGGCTCAATAAAATTGAAGGGTGATGTTTTGAATATTCATGCTTGTAAAATCAATAAGAGTCAAACAATAAGTTGTAGAACCATAAACTTTGAACCCACAATAGCACCGAGCTAAGAAAAAACTAGACTAACACAAACCAAGGAAACCAAACCAGAAAGGAATGAGAGAGGGGGATAATAAAATAACATACCTTATATTCAAGGATTGATTCATCCAAGAGAAAGTTAAAGGGTAATGATGGTAATAATGGAGATCCATGATAGCATTAGAGGAACGACTGAAATTGGTTCTATTAGGGTTCTTTTAAATTGATCCGGGGGATTTAATTAGTTCTTCCAAAAAAGCACTGATAAATATTCCTTTTATCAGCACTAAAATAATAAGCATTAATAAAGGATTGAAAATTATAATTCCATTTAAATATAAATACATTTATAAATATATTTATAAATATTTGTATGTGATTATAATTTTATTTATATCATTTTATATAATTACATAAATATATATATATATTTATTTATTTATTTAACAGATATATAAAATTTATTCATTTTTTAAATATAATTATTATATTTTTAAAATTATTTTAATATATATTTATTTATTTATAATTATATAAATACTTTTAAAAAAATATTTATTTATAATTATAAACATAAAATTTTTATATATATAGTAAATATAAATTTATTTAAAAATATATTTTTAACATTATTAATTAATTTATAATCTTAGATGATTGCATGTTAGAAATGATTGAAATTGGAGAAGTAAAAATGAATACACTTTAAAAATATTGAAAAAATGGATAACTTTTTTTAATTAAATATAAATTATTAAAAAAATATGAATATATATTGAAAAAAAGTTGAATACATATTAAAAATATTATAACATAGTAAAAAATTATATATAAAAATAAATATTAGAAATCATTAAATTCAGAAAAAAATAAAAAATGAATAAATATTAAAAATTAACAAATAATGCCTAACTGTAATGATATTTAAAACAATTACCAATTTAAAACAAAATATATTAAATGTATCATGTTACTAAAAGAAATTAAAAAATAAATATTAAAATTTGAATAAATTGCATAAATATTAGGTGTATATATTTCTATATAATATTTCATTAATTAGGTAAATATTTGTGTGTGTGCGTTATTTATAAAAATGCATCAATTTTATATTTTTATATGTGAAATTAATGTAACATACTTTTTATTTATGTTAAATTGAAAAATCAAACAATATTGAGTCAATTTCCATTACATGATACAATTAGTCAATATTTTTAATTAATATAAATTTTTAATTATAAATCCTTATTCACTAAATAAATGACCTATTTAATGGAAGCATAAATATTTTTTATTAAATAAATTAGATTTTAGGAAATATTATATATATTGATATATATATATATATATTTATATATATATATATATGAATATATTTGTATATTAAATTAATTAATGAATAATTATGTATGAAACCCATTAAAAATGAATACAAATTTAATATGTTTTTAATTATTACATTTTATTCATTTTCTATATTTATATTTAATATATATTATTTATTAATATTTATAATTAATGTGTGTGTAAATATATTAAATTTATTGATTTTTATTCATAGATTTTTCAATAATATTTTTTAAATAATTTTTTAAATAATTTTTCTAATTTATTCATTTTTAGTTTTTTCATTTTTAATTTTTTTAATATTATTTATTCATTTTTAATTTTTTGTGTAATTATTACAATTTATTCATTTTATATATCTATATTCACAATACACTTTTTATTAATAACTATAATTTATAAATATGTATATTAAATTTATTCATTTTATTAATAATTATTTAATTAATAAGATTTTAATATTTTTTCAGTTTATTCATTCTTAAGTTTCTTTATTTAATTATTATAATTTATTCATTATATATATATATATTCAATATATACTTTTTATTAATATTTATTATATATATATATTAAATTTATTAATTATTATTTAATTATTAATATTATTAATATTTTTTAATTTTATTTATTTATAATTTTTTTGTTTAATTATTTCGATTTTTTAATGTTTTTAATAATTTTATTTTTTATTAGTTAAAAAAATGGGGGCAAACCATATATAGGGTCATCGGGTAGGCAAATTGAGTCGTGTAGGACCTAACCATGTGAATGAGGGTGGGCCACGGCCTGAGGGGAGAAAAGACTGAGGCCTGACCTGTGTGGGATCGTGAAGGGGCCCATTTGGATGTTCGTGTAATGTGTATGATTGAGCCCATCCCCACACCAAGCTTATGAGATTATGATATGGTGGAATGATGTATATAATAGCGGCCTAACCTGTGCAATTCTGATGCAGGACTATCATGTGTGATTGGGGCCATTATCAATGCTAAAAGAATGTACTGATAAAGGTTATCCTTTATTATTGATTTTCGCTAGCATTAATAATGACTAGTGTTGTATATTTCTTGTTTTTTAGTAGTAAGGGCATTATGAGTTTGTTCTGATGTCGTTTGGTGTGATGTTCTCTATCTGTGTTCATGGATTTGATGAGTGCAGTGTTCAGAGAGTTCTTGGATAAGTTCATGGTGGTTTTTATCAAAGAAATCCTTGTGTACTCCGTGTTTGACGAGTATGCAGAGCATCTGTGTATCATTTTAGGAGTTCTTCGTCATGAAAAAATGTTTGTTATGTTTTTGAAGTGTGAGTTATGGACTCTTGAAGTTTATTTCTTAGCGCATGTTGTGTCCAATAATGTATTAGTTCTGGTTCCTTCAAGGATAGAGGTGGTTGTTTCTAGGGCAGGCCCCGCGATAGTGGCAGAGGTGCAGCGTTTCCTTGGTGTTGTGGGATATTACAAGAGGTTTATAATCATTTCTCTTAAGTCATAAATCCTCTGATAATTTTGACTAGGAAGGATCATACTTTCTTTTGGACTGATCAGCGTCAAGCATATTTTGAGTACCTGAAGAAGAATTTGGCCAGCGCTCCAGTCCTTTGTTTATCAATAAAAGGAGTTTAATTTGAGGTTTTCTATAACACTTCCTATATTTGCTTAGGTTGTGTTATGATGCAATATAGATCAATTTTTTCTTATGGTTCTCTACATTTACATCCCCATGGGCGTAATTATTCCACTCATGATCTTAAGTAGGTGGTAGTAGTGTTTTCCTTGATGTTATAGTGACATTACCACATCAGCAAGCGTTTTGTGGTTTTTAGAAACCATAAGAGTCTGAGGTATGTCTTCTCCTAGCATTATTTGAACTTATATCAGCATCAGTGAATATAATTATTATATGATTATGATTTTTATATTTTATATACACCGATCAAGGGGAATGTTTTATTCGATGCACTGAGCAAGAAGTCACGTAGTGATGTCTTGTGTGAATATAAGGATTCTTGTGGAGCGATGGAATAACTCTCAATGATAAATCTAGATATGGGAGAGGTTAGAGGAAAAGT
Organism: Viscum album; assembly: GCA_963277665.1. Lineage (NCBI taxonomy): Eukaryota > Viridiplantae > Streptophyta > Magnoliopsida > Santalales > Viscaceae > Viscum > Viscum album. The sequence continues at coordinate 2,073,953,788 of OY728143.1, read as the reverse complement.
TTTTATTTTTCAGATGATGGTGTATCCATCTTTAGTGCAGCAGGAAAAGGAGTCCCAGTTGGGGGATTCTGAGATAGACATCTGGAGAGACCGATTTGACTTCAATGATGCCCCGAATGATTGGTATAAGTATGGAGAGCATCAATCTTTGTTCCTGTGAAGGATTTTCATTCCTTCAGTGATTCATGAGATGGTTCTTCTTGAGTTGTATAGCTCACCTTTAGTGATATATCCTGGTGTGACAACGATATTCCAATCTTTCAGAGGTTAGCTTTGGGGGCATGGGTTGAAGCATGAAGTTTTAGAGTTTGTTTCTTGATGTTTGGTCTATCGGAAGGTGAATGCTACGAACCATGTTTCGGGCATTTTTCTCCAGCCATTAGATGTTTCCTTATAGATGTGGGAGGATATCTCGATGGACATCGTTACCTTTTTACCTCCAGCTCAGGGAGTTTATAATTATTTATGGGTTATAGTGGATCATTTGAATAAATCATCCTACTGTATAGTGATCGGGGAGTCGATCTTAGCGGAGGTTTTGTCGAGGTAGTATCTGGGGGAGGAGTTGTGACTTCATGGTGTCTTTAGGATGATCATCTCTTATCAGGGTCCTCATTTTACCTCCAGGGTTTGGAGAGGTCTCTAACATGCTTTTGAAACTAATTTATGTCTTAGAATTGTCTTTCATCTGTAAATGGATAATCAAACTGAGTAGACCATCTAGACTCTTGAATACATTTTTCAATCTTATGTCTTGAAATTTGAGGTTCATGGATGAGGCACCTACCCTTGGTTGATTTTTCATACAATAATAGTTTTCACTCACCCAATTGTATCATTCAGTTTGAATATTTTTATGATCAACCTTTCCATTCTCTATTTTGATGGACCTGGTTCAGAGCGATAGCAATTCTAACAAACAAATAGTGCAGAATATGATAGAGATTTTACAGGTAATTTAAGAGAGGATGAAGTTTAGGATCATCATAAATCCTATTCCAATCATAGGAGTAGTCCTCTAGAGTTCGATATTGAAGATCATGTATTCTTGAAGGTGACTCCTCATCATGGGCAGAGAAGGTTTGGTTGTGGGAGTAAGCTTTCTCTCTAGTTTCTTAGGCCATCAATGTATTGGCTCATGTTATAGTTTCAGTGTACCAGATAGAACTTCATCCATAGATAATTGGGATACATGATGTTTTCCATATGTCTCAGCTCCATCATTATCTTCATGATGAATCTCATATGATTGGTTGGGGAGAGATCAGTGTTGATGATGATGCAACCTTCAAGGAGCATTTTTTAGAGATCCAGGAATGCCAGGAGAAGGTTTTGTGTGAGGATTTTATTCCCTTGGTTAATATTGTGTGGTGGCATTTTGATGTGTAGGAGAGTTACTTGGAATGTGAGTCACAAATTCACACTCATTACCCCGAGCTGTTTGATGTTTATCTCTTCTCTTATGACTTTTTTCTCTTATGTATGATGACCATTCTTGTTTATGAGATGGTTTCCTTGTGTTTGTTATGGCATCTTTACTCTTGTTTGAGAGTTATCTCCCATGTGAGAGTGTTTATGAGCCGGTTGTTTCTGTTTCTTAGATTTTCATTATCCCTCTAGTGAGGTGGTTGAGATCCTATGATGGTGAGATCCTTGAGGGGTATGTCATGGGGTGGTTATTCAGATGACCCCCTTGTCATCTTCCCTCTATGTTTGGTCTTGAATTCTTGAGTATAATAATTTTATGAGAGGTATATTATGTAAGGTTCCAGTTCCATGTATTCTGACCCCTTGCATGTTTTTGAAGCTTGTGGTGCTCAAAGGAGGTCTTGAGAGAGTCAAGAGGGGTTCAGGTGCTAAAATATGGAATCAAGGAGAAACTATGGTGTCTAAATGTGTCTCATGTTGTGTCTTCATAGTTCATGGATTTTGTGAGACTCATTCATGGTCAAGAAGAAGTTCATGTCTTATTAAGGCCAGTTCACAGGTTGTTACAAAGCATGTAATATTTTTTTGTTTTAAATCCTTCTAGTCAATTCATTTTTCAACAAGATCCAAAGCTTGATATTTACATTATGTGAAAATGGGTTTCATATCATATAAATTCCATGTGCAGCGTGCCTATAAAGGCCACACCGGCTCAGGTTTTTCCTCAAAACCTATGTCCCTCGTGAACTCTAGGCGTCTAATGATCCTATTTCTAGGCATGTGGGGATTCATTCATCAGGGATTGATTATTGGCATTCCATATTCAATCCATGATGATCTGAGGTATATTCTACCACTTCTCTCATCGTTCTTCTAATTGGTTCCTCCCATTTCTTCTTTCTTTGTGATGTAAGATCATATCCATGTTTCTAATAGAGTTTTCTTTGTTATTTTTTGGTTTAGTAGTGTCGTGAGCTCCTAGTATGGATGAAACGTTTTGTGGGAGAGGTAATCGTGATATGTCGTATTGGTCTATTCTCTTGCAAAGAACATTGACACCTTTGAGGTAGGGGATTTGTTGCTTCTCTTATTTTTTTTATGTGAAATTTTAAATTGATCATGGCTTATACCATTGTATAGAAATGGAATTATCCTAATAATATATTGAATTGGATTAATAAATAATTGGTTAGAAATAAAATGTTGATGTTCTTATACCATTATGATGGGTTGTCTCTTGATTTTTTAGATAGTGTGATATTTATGCTATGATTTTTTTGCATGTTCTTATTCTTGGAGTAGCATGTTGAAATTGGTAATGAATGTAAATGAAAAATTAATTGATAATTAATTGTATTAAGATTAATAAAGAATATGAATTTTATAATCTGGTGGTTGATATAATTAGATGATAATCAAATGGATGCAATGCACTTGTTTAATTAAAAACTATTTTTCATATAATTAATGAAATTTATCAATAAAGTGAAGCATGTTTTTTTATGATAAATAAAAGGCGTGTTAAATGAGAATTTTACTTGTCTTAGTTTGATGAAAGTAGTTTAAATGTTAGAGAGAATGTTTTATCTTTTTATAGATTGATACAGATTCATGAATTAGGTTTCCTGTAGTTGGAACCCATTAATAATGAATCAGTTAATTCAATATGGAATAATAACCAGTTGTGTGATAAAGATAATTTTTTGTGTTAAAGGTTCCCATTGTTTATAAAGGTTTTATTTCTTATGATAGGGTATGAATTTCTTGATTGCTTGTGAAGGATGAGTTTCTTATGTTTGGATCTGTTAGATATCATTTATGTGAAATGGATGGATGCCTTATTTTAAGGCCAATATTGCCCTGTTGGCTATTCTTTTTTTCCTACTACTTCTGTGATGTGATCCGGATGTGAACTTCATTATGCAATGTGATATGGCACAGGGTGTTCTGGATGTGTTATGAGCTTGGGTTGGCTGAGTCTAGGATTGGTGATGTGATTTGGGTGGGGAGGCCCAAATGACATGGAAATAGTTGATGCCTATGATGATGAGATGCATTTAGATATATATGTGTGTGTTGAGGATGACACCAGGGATGATGGAACGGATTTAATCTATACTTACCTATTGATATGATGTTTATATCATGGAACTTCACTATTGAATCTTCTTAATGGGTGATGGTCATGTTTCTTGTTTTATTTTTATTTATTTCCCCACTGCTTGAGGAAGTTGGGTGTGCTTGGTTTCATGTTTCCTCTTAATGGTAGCTTATGATGGTTTTCCTAGAGTACCAATATTATATAATGATTATAATAATGAATTTATGAAAAATTAATAACCCACATGGTAGGTAATGATGGAATGAAAATGATGAAAAAATGTTAATCTAAATAAATTGTTGAATCAGTTTAGATTATGCCTATAGGAAATAGACTTTACTCTAATGATGATTAATGTAATGTAATATGAAATACTTTTAATGGTTATTTAGTGGATAATAAATTAATTAATGGAAGGAAATGATAAAAATAAAATAAATAATTAATGTATCTCTTTAAATTCATGTTTTCTTATAGGATATCTAGTCTTAACAATGGTAGTTGGGATTCTGAGCAGTGTTAATTGTAGTTGAGTATAAGACTAGATTATTCCAATATTGTGGTTGTGAGATATATTATATCTTTTATATTATGTTATTTCATATGCTAACCCACCCATATCATTTAGGGTGACTAAACCCTAGTGAGATCTGGGAGGGTGTTTTCTCCAACATCCTAGTGCGAGGATGGATGGCTAACTACCCCATCTGGACCTACTCTCTTATCTTGGTAGTTACAAGTGTTAGTATTCACAGTGGTTAGTTTTAACATATATGTATGTAGAGGTTTTTTATGTCTTGTGTTTTTTTCACACACATGTATCTATGTATATATTATCCAAAATATTATTATAGGTATGGCGTGTATAGGTTGTGATAGCTTGAGGTACTTACTCGGTGTATGGGTAGTGATTGATTGTAGTACAATACCCAATACTCGATACACATCATATGAGTTTTGGTGGATTCATAACACTACTCAGTTACTATATATGGATATGTGGATGGGATGCTGTGATGATATGATGCATGAGGTGCATGTTATGATGCCTTTCCTAGGTTTCTTTGGGATGGCCTATTTTGGAGAGAGATAGTTCATGACATGCGATGTTGGGGAAAATTATAAAATCGATGGGAAAGTGGGATAGGGGTACCCTTGATGTTTCATTATTATATCTAATTCTCTCTTGTATGTGATACTTGGGGAGGGTTATACATGTTGAGGCTGGGAACTTAGTATACATGTTTAAGTGAGGGGTTATTTTCAATGTTTTTCACTGTGTTTCAAACTGGTTTCTTTATCATTTTCATGAGAGGATTTGGGGTGTATCCTAATGAGTACGTTGTTATGCTCACTCTACTTATATATAAAATTTTTAGGTCAGTTGGAGTACGTTTAAGATTGGGCAGGATATTACTAGCTCACAATTTTGCAGGAACTATTTGGGTTTTGTAGTCACTGTCGTCTTTACCTTTTTGGTACTTGTATCTTTCCTTTCAGATAGTATAGTATTGTATGACATTTCATGTTTTCACTTGGGTTTTCTTTATATATGTATGTATGAGTAATTATTAGTTGGCTTATCTATCTTATCTCTCTCTTCTCTATGTTCTTTTAGAGGGTAATTCCTCCAATATGTATGTTTGTCATACCCTTAGTACTAGTTGTCAACACATGGCCTACTAGAGGAAATACATGGGTAGTCACTATCTTTCTCCCCTTATTACGATATCTTTGTGGGGAGGGGATCTTGACACTATACATATTTCAACTTAAATAACAATAAAAATAATTCATAACATTATATATTAAAAGGCATTTTGTAGCATTAATACCGATTAAGCTTTTTAAATCTATATTAGGTAGTTCATAAGGTTTTGACATAATAGCCCAGAATTCAATACCTATATTTTTTAAAAATATCTCCATCTGATCTTTCTGGTAGACATAGTCACTTCCATTGAAGTGCAATGGTCTGATGGGATTCATCATCTCAAATTCATGACTTTCCATAAAAAATCATTGGATCTTTTACATAGACTATTTAGTCTAGGATAATGGTTAGTTCAAAATAGATAATGAAACAATTAAAACCAATTCCTTAAAATTCCCCAAACTCTAAATTTCTATAACAAATTAGTAGATTTTTTCCTTAGACTATTACGTCTAGGATAAAGATGATTTAAAAATAGATAATGAAATAGTTAAAACTAGTTCTTTAAAAGGAATCATGCTCAGATCACTAAGATCTTATTCCAATATTCAATATCCACTACTCGGTGGGAATATTGGTATTTAGTAGATACTTACTTTTAATGGGGAGTGATAACCCAATTACAAACAAATCTACCTTTTCCTCACCTGATAGTATAACCCCTAACTTTTTAAGGAGTCATAACCTACTTTACTTTGGTTTGAGAGGATTAACCCGAACTTCCTTTTAAATGGGAGTAATAACCCTATATTAAAAATTTTGGATGGGAAAAGCATAAACCAACTATAGATTATAAATGGGAATTAATAAGTAGTACATTTATGAAAAAAATAAATAATTAAAATAGTAGTGGATCAGATGATGTAAACAATTCGATGAAACTGAAGTTCTTGGATCACTTAAGTAGTGGATAATGAAAGCAATGAAGTCCTTTGTGGTTGAGGCAATGGAAAATTAGTTGTAGTGAAGATACTGTACTTTTCAAATCTTGTGTTATATTTTTAATTTTTTAATCTATGTAATCCTCTCAATTATTATGGTCAATCTTTTCATAATTATCTCTCTTGATATTATTTTACCATGATTTTTTTATTTTAACTTTCAATGGATAATCATGTCATTAACTCCAAGGATCTTATATCATGTCATCATCTAATCACATTAAGACACATTAGAAAAAACAATAAACATATAAAATATATCCATTACATTAATTTAAATTAACATGCTTATACATAGATATTCCACACTCTTTTATTTATGTATGGAATAATATGATAAATCATACAACATGATAGTTCGATCAAACATAAATGATTTATATGTATAAAAAATTTAAAATAAATGGAATGAACTTATATTTTATTATAATTAAAAAAATCCTAGAAAATAGAGTATTGTACAAAAATATACTTCATGTGAAAATGAGAATCAAATTTAGTTAAAAAAACATTAAGCAACATGTAAATATGTTTAAAAAAAATATAATTAATAGAAAAGTAATTTAAAAATATTTCTTTCAAATATCATAAATAAAAAAAGTTATATTTAAAAAAAAATTGTTTTATAACTAATGGTAGATAGAATGAACTTGGAAGTAGCCAGGGGTTATTACCGTCGCAAGCTATCATCAATAAAGATCTATCATTTAGTATGATCTATCATTCAGTGATCTACCATTCTAGGGATCAACCATAACTTTTTAAAAATATTTATTATTTTAAAGGAAAACTACTATTTGAAGATGATATATCATTGAGTAATGAGGAAAAGACAACAGTTACAAAATAGAGACCGGTGGATCGATTATACTATAAGTTAAGTTGGTCGAATGATAAACTATTTAGGTATATACCATTGAAAAATGAATGGTGATACTATTAGAGGTTTAGGTTTCCATAGAGGATGAGATCTATCATTTTTGCTTTAGTTGGAAATGATAGATAATACTGCTAATTGTGATAAAAGATCTTCTGTTGTGCTCGATGGTTGTACTACTGTTTCACTTAACAATACTATTGACACTAGAAAAAAAATATACCGTTATGTCGAACGGTTGATAAGTTCTAGTAGGGTTAGTGGAGATTTTGTTGAGGGATATACCATTGATCTAAGAGTAATTTTTTAATGTGGAGGAGCTATACTACCATCAAAGAAGAGATCTGTCATTGGTATTGAACATGGTCAACCATGGTGAACCAGATGATGCTGCCGAGATACCTCATGCAATGTCATCTCACGATGTTGATGTTATTTCAAAGATGAATATGCATGCAGGATAACTGCACCTCTTCTTCTATAAGCCTTCATTGTGAAATAATAATGAGATCATTATTTATCATGGGTTCTTTCGATATAAAGAGTGAAGAAGGTAGGTTTGACTTTTGACCAAATGAAGACTAGTCAAGAGCTTCAACAAAAGAGAATTTGAAGTGGTTAGGAGGAAGAAGATGATGACTTACTTAAAAATCATGAGGCACAATAGATTGGATGTTTATGATGGCTTTGATCTAATGAGAGATAATTTTTTTCATCTTTTTAATGAAGGATGAACAATGTAGCAGGCGTTGTTGTCCCACATTATAGAAGAGCTATTTCTACCCATCAATATATCAGTCAATGTGTTCTGTAACTAGTTGAGCTGGCTATGGGGGATCAACACTCGTTACACTACACAAATTCTACATGGACTCACACCGGCCCACTCATACCCACTGATAACTTGATCTAGACTATGCACCCTTCACCCAGGCATGCTCCGGTGAGCCACCCGTGCTCTGTTGTTATTGTAAAAGATAGATCGGGCTAGCTCATTGGGTGTGGTTAACCTCCTCATCCAACAGTGCCATAGTTGAATCTGGCTAAGGCCGGATTGAATAGTTGGAATTTGTTTTTCTAAAGTCCACTTAGGGAAATGTTAAAACGTAATTCCTTTTAAACATTAATTCAAAAATAAAATTATTAAAAAATTAATTTCTTTTTATCTTAAAATAAATACATCTAAACAAAGGATAATTATATTTAATTTCAATTAAAGCATTAACCAAAGGGGATTTTAATTTATCACAAAACTAGACACAAGAAACACTTAGTTCAAACAGTACGTACATGACTTTTATATGCTTTTTAATGATTTTTTTGGAATAATTTGAATTAAAATCGTAAATTAATAATAATTTGTTTAAAAAAATTATTACACCCTTCTAGGAAAAAAAGGTGCATTTTTAAGAAAAAAAATTCATGGGTTCTCATATTTTCTAAGAAGCGCTGATGATTATGAGTTTCCTTTTATTTTCTTATAAAGTATCTTATGAAACAATTTGGGCAGAAAAGATTTTTTCATGTATAATTAAATGATTATTTCAGATCAAGGTTTATTATGATAAAGGAAAAATTCCTTTTTAATAACTACAATAAAAAAGCCTTTAACATTGATGATAAATGTGCTCTTTATCATCGTTAAAACAAGCACTGATAAAGGGTACCTTTTATCTGTAATATTTTTTGCATTGATAAAAGACACTCTTTATCAGTATTTTTTAGCACTGATAAAGGACACCCTTTATTAGCAGTTTATTTTTAGTTCCCATAAATGAATCTTTTATCATTTCTCTTTTAACACAAATAAATGTCCAAATAAAATGAAATAATTAAATAAATAAAAAATAAAAACGAGTTTCTTAAAAAATATAAAAAATTATATTAATTAAGTAATTATTGAAAAAAATGAATAAATTGATTATACTATATATGACTTATAAATATTAATAAACATTATATATTAAATATATATATAATTTAAAATGAAAATTAAACAAAAAAATTCAAAATTATTAAATTGAGAAAAATATTAAACATTTTATTAATAAGATAATTATTTATAATGTTAATAAAGAGTATATATTAAATATATAGATATATATATATATAGATGTATATAAATATGATTTTTACAATACAAAATATTTATGATTTACATTAAATAGTAATATATTTAGTGAATAATGGCCTATAATTAAAAATTAATATGAATTAAAATACTAACTAATTACATTGAGTAATGAACATAATGGAATTTAGTTTTATTTTTCAATTTAACATAAATCAAACATGTGTTATATTGATTTCATATATACATAATTAATACATTTTTATATATAATGCACACACAGAAATATATTTTTGGGAATTTAATCAATTTATATTATTTATTATATATTTATTTGTTTGTTATGTTTTTATATTTTCAATATGTATTCATCTTTATTTCAATATATAACCATATTTTTTTAATAATTTATATTTAATTAATAAAACTTGTCCATTTTTTCAATATTGTTAAAGTGTACTCATTTCTAATCGTTCAATTTCACTCATTTTTAGCATGAATGCACTTAAGATTAAATATACATTAACAAAATTAATAAAATATTTTTAAAATAAATATTTATAATTAAATATATTTATAAATGTATATTAACTATATTTATACATTTATGTATTTATAATTATAAATAAATAAACATTATTTTTTAAAAAAAATTGATTATATAATTAAAAATAATTAATTATATATATTTAAAGAATTATAAAATTATAATAAATATATTTAAATAATGAATATATTAACTATATATATAAATAAATAAATAAATAATTATAACAAGGGTTGGCCACCTTGGGCCTCGCTAGGGATGTGCGGCGCGCATGTGGGAAGCCCAGCCCAATGCCTCATTACCCATCAACACGTTTTGCCCGCGGGGCATGGGTGAGTTGGTTAGAGGCAGTGGCGTCCTAAACTTGAGGTTTCAGGTTCGATTCCTCGTAAGACAACACACACTATTTTCTAACTAACCATTCATGGGCCCCTCTACCCCATTGGGAACTGGCCTAAGCCCAAGGGTTGGAAACCTTGGGCCTTGCGGGGGACGTGCGACACACAGGTGGGCAGGCCATCCCAATACCTCGTTACCCATCAACACGTTTTCCTGCAGGGCACGAGTGATTTGGTTAAAGGTGGTGGCGTCCTGAAACCGAGGTTCCAAGTTCGAGTCCATAGAAGGAAACACTCATTATATGCTAGCAAACCACTCATGGGCCCCTCTACCCTGTTGGGAACTGGCCTAAGCCCAAAGGGTTGTGCACCTTGGACCTTGATGGGTACGTGCAGTGTGCAGGTGGGTAGGCCAGCCCAATACATCGTTACCCATCAACACGTTTTCTCGCAGGGCACGGGTGAGTTGGCTAATGGCGGTGGTGTCTTGACCCCAGGGTTTCGGGTTCGAGTCCTCACAAGGAAACACACACTATATGCTAGTAAACCAATCGTGGGCCCCTCTACCTCGTTGGGAACTGGCCTAATCCCAAGGGTTGGCCACCCTGGGCCTCGCTGGGGATGTGTTGCGTGTAGGTGGAAAGGCCAACCCAATACCTCGTTACCCATCAACACGTTTTCCAACGAGCCTGTACCCAAGAGGTAAAGGCTCCTGCTTGGCATCCAAAAGACCCAGGATCGAATTCGGGCAGGGACGAATTTCCGGGACTGTAGTAGGGGGTACTGTAGTAGTGGATGAACTGTAGCAGCGGTAGCACTGTAGTGGCGGAGGTACTGTAGTAGGAACTGTAGCAACGATGGTACTATAGCAGGTACTGTAGAAGCCCGGGTACAATAGAAGTACTATTCACTGATGGGACTTTAGGCCAAAAAATGGTCTTTCGAGACTTGTATTCAGACCACTTGGTCTTGGGATTTTGGGCTATGTAATGGGTCTCCTCTACCCAGTTTGAAAGAGGTCTTTGCTTTAAATAATAAATAAGTCTTCGACCACAACCTTTTAAAAAAAATATAAATATATTTTAAAAAAATTATTAATAAGTATAATTATAAATCCTTTATCAGCACTTATGTAATAAGTGCTCATAAAATAAATATTTATTACCACCTCTTTAGCATTGATAAAGATGTATTTTATCAGTGATAATTAATGTAGCGTTGATAAAAGTATTCTTTACCAACACTTTTTTGGAATCACTAATACAAGTATCACAATATATTTAAATAATCCTAACCAGTCATGAACATTTCCCAATATCTGAGGCTTTCTGTGGAATCCACCCTCTTTTGATGCTCCTCCTCAGTTAATCAAAGCCCGAATCAAGGCTCGAACAAATTAAAGGCTCAAATCCAAGGTAAGAATGATTGAAGGGTTGAAAGAATCCTAGCCTGAAACGTTTTCTCAGTTTTCGATATCTCGACTTTCTCTCAGATGATTCGAAGCTTTAATCCAAGGTATCTTATTTTCTCATCCTCCTCTTCATTCGTTGATTAGTTGTTTGCTGATATCTATTTGCATTTTTTAATCATCATTATTTTTTTACCGTCGTCTTATCCTTGTGGTCAACATTTTTTATTAGGGTTGTTTGGTTGAAAGAGATCGGGATATCATCCCTTGCACTCCCCAACCCTCACCTCTTATTGATTCTATCCAACCCACCCACCCCAACTCCACTTAATCCTGCTTCATGAGATAGTTGACCCCTAAATTTTTCATAATTTTAAAATAGAATAAATATCATTATCATTGTTCCATCATTCTGCACATGACCACCTCCCCCCTCAAGTGTTCTCTCCTACCAGTACAGGCAACCACCGCCAATCTTCTACACACAGACAACACCAAATAAGAAATTCACTTCATGTTAGACTCGACCATAGGTTCTATGGAATGACAGCTAGGTGTATGACCATCTAACCTGACACATGTCAATATAATGATATATATATATATAATGATAAATTTATAACATAATTATATTTATATACACACACAAACCCACACACATGTTTATAAATACATTTATATTTATGTATATCAATATGTGTGTTTGTGTGTGTGTAATATATATATATATAATTTTGTATTAAATGGATTTAATACATTACATATATAAATATGTTAAATATTTATATATTTTTATGTATAAATTCAAAAAAATACAAATATATAAAAAATACAGATACAGATATATATTTATATTATATATTATATATTTATATATTATACATATATATATATATATATATATCGACACACACACATGTATATTTTAAAAATAGAAATAGAAATATATATATATATTATACAAACAACTAATACAAATATATATACTATAAAAATAATAGTATATATTATAAAAATATATTATACAAATATATTATACCAATATATTTTCAAAATATACTATATAAATATATTTTATAATTATATTATAAATATATACATATATATATATTACAAATTTGTTATACAAATATATTAGACGAATTTATATGTATAAAATTAAAATATAAAAAAGTATATATTTTTATGTATTATATTTATATGTAAATAAATATATATTAGATTTTAGATATTATAAATTTTTTTATACAAATATATATTATATAAAGACAAATATATATATTATATTACAAAAATATATAAAATAAAAATATATATTATACAAATAAAATATATATTACAAAAACAAAAAAAACATATATATTATACAATACACGAATATATATTACACAAGTATATTATAAAAATATATTTCAATAGAGTTCATTCAATGGTTGAAATTCATCATCCAATTTTACTTATGAAGATTTATCTCACTTAATAATTATTTTTTTAAGAGTGGTTCATCTCCATTTTAACTTAAAACCTCTATATCTTCCATAATTAATATTATTTATTTCGTTGTGACAAAAAATTTATACTATGTTCCCAAAATCAATATATAACTTATAATGTCCATGAAAATGAATTTTTCTTATAAATCCTACTCTTTGTCTGCATGAAAAATAATTCTTTTTTCTACCTGTCTAGACATAATTCTTGAATCAATTTATTAAATAGGAATTTTTATATATTTAAAACCTTTATCATTATTAGGTATTTTATTTTCCTAAAATTATTTTTTCATTCCATATAATTTTTAATTGAAATTATAATTTTGAGATGTTTTCAAATATTTGATATACCATTAATATTAAATGAAGTATTTCCTTGGGTTGTTACATCACTTGTTCCAAAAAAATAGAATTAAGGTTATCAAATTCTATAATTTTTTAATAATTATTAGAAATTATATTTAGTTATTCATCATTTTAGGTCTACATGTATTGGTTCCACCCCTGTGAATCACTAATTACCACCCATGTATATGAAATAACTCATTATTTATTAAAATTTCTTATCAAAACATTTTCACATTTTATAGTTGATTGAATGATAGTTTATTATTCTTATTTATCATATTTTATTTTCTTATTAATCCTTAATTTACTATATTATATTTTAATTTGTGTAGTGGATTTAAGAAATATTTTATAGCACATTTTAATAGAGGTAGGAGTAGTCTTAGTGAGAGGATTTAAATTATTAAAATTGGGATTTGTCTTATAAATATAGAATTCATAGAGGCCCCAATGATTCGTATATCATAACATGTCCCCACCAAGACCCCTTGAATCATAGAAAAGAATATTTATACCCCTCAAATCTCACTTTCAATAGGCCATGAGTTAATTACTAGTTCCAATGGTTTAATTCTCACAAATAGAAGGCATTACCCATTTTAGATAACACAATGCAGTACAACTATCATCCTCATCAGTTTCATCTTTAGAATAGTTATTATCGAAATTTCTTTCTTGAGACTCATTCCTCATCTCTTTTATGTTTTTGTACTACTCTGAGTATTAGTCATCCCATGGATGACTACTGCTTGGTGTATTTCAAGAAACATAGGTGCATGTCCATAAAAGATGGAGGATGTGTGTCAAACAACAAAATGAAATGATTAATGTTCGGGAGATGAGATGATGAGGATAAAATTTTTCTATAACATTCACCTTTTAATGATTTCAGAGGATAACACATACTATAGTGGAGTAATTAGTTTCCCAAATTGTGTTACCCATTTTCTTAAAAGCATACAAAAATTCACTAAACTGTCAAATGTTGGGTTCCCCTTATTATAATTATCTATAACTTTCACTTTTGATAATGAATATCTTATGTGTATGTATTTATTTATTGTAAAAATTAATATTTTATGAACCCAATATGATGGATATGAATCAAAAACAGATTAATGTTTATCATTTTACAAAATAGTATTAATATGGAGTTAAAGAGTTCATCAAGTTTTTAATAGAGAATGTATATGACCTTTATCAAATCTTTTGTCCATGTTTACATTATTGTTATCCAATAAAAATTAGTCTGAAAGAGTTGGTAGAACATTTTATTTATCATGGAATAGATTAAATCTATAAATGTTTGACTAAACATGTGTATAAACTAAACATGCATATAGATGTGGATGATACTGCACTTTACGGATTATTTGATATGAATACTAGCGTAAATTAAAATGGAGATCGCATGGAAGAAATGACAATTTCAATTAAAGATGGCCTTTTTGACTGTCCAATTTTGTTTGAGTAGTTAAATAGTTATGATAAGAGACCATTTTATACTGGTTGTACTAAATACACTACATATTCAGCTGTTTTGCAGTTAAATAATTTGAAAGCTAGATGTTGATGAAGTGACACCAAATTTACAGAACTACTTGGTCTTCTAAATGATATGATACCAGAAGAAAATGAACTACCATGTTGAAGATATGAAAATAAAAGAATGATATTTTCAATGGAAATGATCTTTAAAAAAATAAATTATTTTCTAAATGATTGAGTATTGTTTTCTAAGGACCATGAATCTCTCATAAAACGCAGTAAGTGTGGTGTGGATCGATATAAGAAAACTAAATCAAGTCCTTATGAATGTGTATGGTACTTTCATATCATTTCATGGTTTAGAAGACTATATGGATTTCAGGAAACCAAGATATAATTAACAGGGCATACAGATACAATAATTTGGGATGAAACCCTACATTATCTAAGAGATTCCCCTTAGTGGGGAAAAATTGATTACTAGTATCCAAAATTTTTAAATGAGATAAGAAAATTTCATCTTGCATTGTTTATTGATAGAATAAATACTTTTGGTGTGCAGAGTAATACTCATAGTGCATGGCCTATCATGTTGGTAAATTATGACTTTCCTCCCTGGTTATTCATGAATTGAAAATACATTAAGTTGTCTTTTCATATATTTGGACCAAATCAACCCAGTAATGATATGTATGTGTATTTTAATCCATTGATCAAAGATATAAAATTGTTGTAGGATACAAGTTTTATAATGTATGATACTAATAGAAGTGAAGAATTCATATTGAGGTCCATGTCGTATGAGATGATAAATAACTTCCATTATTATGAAGATTTTTTAGGCTATACCATTAAAGAAATGTTGGGGTGTCCCATTTGTGAAAAATGCGCACACTCAGTTTGGATGAAACAATCCTAAAAGACTGTGTTTTCTAGACATTGAAAATTTTAACCTTGATGACAGAAATACAATTCTTGGATGAAATCATTTAATCGAAATATTGAACAAGGTGAAACACCTTCTCTAATAACAGTTTATTAATTGTTCGATAAAGTAAAAGATACTGACACTGTTTTTGGTAAACTATTTTCAAAAAAACCTAACTAAATCAGGTTTAAAAAAGTGATTAGATTTATTTGAATTACTATATTGGAATTTTTTGTATGTTATAAATTTTCTTGATTTCAGTATATAAAAAAACAATGTATTGGATAATGCTATTATCCATTTCTAAATGTTCCTAGAAAAATTAAAGATGGCATAAAGGCTAAATTGGAAATGATTGAAATGGGGATAAGGGAAGAGTTAACACCAGTGAAGGGTAAAGGGGGGATTTTTCTTCCTCCAATATCTTACACTATCTAGACTAGAAAAATTTCAAATTTTTCTTTTCCTTAATAGTGTAAATTTATATAGGGGTATTCAACAAATATCAATAATGTCGTGTCAATGACTAATATGAAGTTAGAAGGACTAAAATCACACAACTATCATGTTTTGATGAAAGATTTGATTTTTATTGATTTCCATTGCATTCTTCCACAAAATTTATGGAAAAAATTAACTACAATATGCATATTTTTTAATTTCATGTGCAGTAAAGTTATAGACCTGATGAAGTTTCTAATCATGAATAAAGAGGTTGCAGTAATATTATGTGAATTAGAGATGTTCTTCCCACCAGTATTTTTTGATATAATCGTCCACTTGATGGTTAAATTTATAAGATAGGTTTAACTATGTGGTCTTGTCTATTATAGATAGATGTACCACATTGAATAGTATATGATGGTTTTTAAAGAGTAAGTCAAGAATAAAAGTCATCGAGAAGGTTTTATTGAATAATGATAAATTATTGAGAAACTATTGAATCTTTTATCGATTACCTATCATATGTTGATAACATCAGTCTCTCAATGTATCATCCTAGGAGATGCCTTATGGGTGAAGGGATTTATGGAAGAGATGTTGTTAAAATTTCCTTAGTAGGGCAGGATAAAGCACACATTTACATTTTACATAATAATTAAGATGTTGATCCATACATTGAATCCCACAATGAAATTATTAGGGATTTTAATCCATCACAGGATAAAGGATGGATATAAAAAAAACATAATCAAAATTTTATAGGATGTTTATGAGGTCAAATTTATAAAGAGTTGTCTGAAAATACAAATTAAATCATCAAACAACTTCAATGGCTAGTCGGAGGACCGAATTCAACTGTTATATCTTACATTGGTTTTGTAATAAATGGATATAAATTCTATACAAAAGAATATAATGACTATAGTACGATGAAAAATAGTGGTGTTACGCTTGTTGTGGAAGCGATTCACATATCCAATTACAAGGATAGAAATCCAATTTATAAAAATATGTCATATTTTTTCATTATAAAACAAATATATGAGTTGGACTATATAAAATTTCAAGTACCTATTTTCCATTACAAGTAGGTTGATAGTATAAGTCTTGTAAAAGTTTATGAAATGGGATTCATGAAGGTGAAGTTTTGTGTTTAAGGGGAAAAATAAATTTTTTTCATAATGTAATCACAAGCAGTGCAAGTATTTTATGTATCGTATCTAGAAAATAAGAATTGGTCGATTATCTTACTAGCGAATAAAACAAATTTAGAGTTAGATGAAAATTCAATCAAGGATGAACCGTTCATTGGTAGATAATAGTCATTTCATGCTATTCCCAATGTAGAAAATGCATTGTACACAATAGTGGACCAAAAAGAGGGTATTTGGATTCTCGATAGAAGGAATCAAATCCCTAAAACCTTTAAAAAAATAAATAGAGTTCAATGAGAAGGTAAAATTGTTTTTTAATATACTATGTTTTTCTTCATAATATTATATGTTCTCTACTACATTAGCATAATATAAATTAAATATAAAACTACTCATGAAAAACATTTCTTATGGACATGATGATGTTACTAATCCCTCATAAGAACAAACTATAATGAAGGAAATCCTTTAGAAATATGTAAATGTAATGTTACAATATACTTTCTCTATTTTACCAAAAAAATTATAATGAAAAGTTGATTTTAATTTAATTATTCCTTGTATATTATGTTTATTTTAGAATATTTATGACCATATTTCATGTCTTTATACACCCAATATTTCAGATAATTATTCTCCATCAAAACCTTTTCAACCCTGTAGTGTTGGCATTTATCACTTTCCTTCAAGTTCCCTATACTTCCTTTGTAGGAAAAGAAACGACACTTACTCTACTCAATCATAGAGGTAAAATTAATGTTTTCATGTTAAAATCTCTATACATATAATTAATGTATTGTATAATATTTATTTTTAATTTATTTATTTTAAGTATTACTCACATAAGAATTTTTTTCTTACACTGGTGGATTCCGTTGTTTGAGTTGGGGTGGTCTATCCATCTTTTATGCCTTTGAATACCAAAACATACACAAACATATTCTCCCTAAAAACCTTTTCACCCCTACAGTGTTGGAATTTATCACTTTCTTTCAAGTTCCCTCTACTACCTTTGCAAGAAGAGCAATGATGCTACCTATGCTCAATCACATAGGTAATCTTGATTCTTGTATAGTAAAATCATTGTCTATAAAATTAATGTATTGTTTCATATTTATGTTTAATTTATTTATTTTTAGTATTAACTAGATAAGAATTTTTTTCTTGTACTAGTGGATTATTTAGTTCAATTTGGGATGATCTGTCCATCTTTCATGCATTTCTACACCAAAATTTTCACAGACATCTTCTCCCAAAAACCATTTCACACCTACAGTGTTGGAATTTATCAGTTTCCTTCAGGTTACATCAACTACTCAATCACAAAGTAATATTGATGTTTCCACAAAAAAATCATTATCCATATAATTAATTTATTGTTTCGTATTTATGTTTAATTTAGTTCATTTTAGTATTACTCATATAATAATTGTTTTCTTATACGGGTGGATTTATTTTATTTGAGTTGGGGTGGTTTGTCTGAAGCAGCTCATGATCATGAGAGATTAGACTTGAAGCCTGCAACTGAGATATTGAAAATAAGGAAATGTGTCAAGAATTCATAAATCCATCATGAAAATGTGAATTCCTACTACTTATTTAATTAAATTTTTCATCATTTTATTTACTATTTGTATGTTAATTTAATTAATCTTTTTTTCTAATAATAATTTATTTTTTCTCATCTCTTTTGAAAAGTCATGTTTTTCTTTTAACTATCTACAATAAGCCACAAAAGCGATAAAATGTTATTTTCTACCAATGTTACCATGCTTTTCATTGACTTTCATTTCTGAACTGCCAACACTTCACATTGAGTCGATGTTTTTAGCCAAGAAACCATTCTTGTTGAAAGCCAAAAGTTTATAGGAAGCTCATGTGACCATTGTTGTAACCTATCATGATAAAATGGACACATGATCTTACTCTACTATTCTATATTTCAACAATGAGAAAGGTTTTTTGGCTAAAACATCGAGTCAATATGTATTTTTGGTAATTTGACAAAGAAAGACAATGGAAATTATGGTAACATTGGAAGTTAATGTTTTTTGAGTCTTTGGGATGTAAAGAAATTAGTCGCACTTCAATATGACAGATGGTGTGACTGATATGACTCCAAGTGCTTCTTTCTATTTAAAATTGACATTAATTCTGGTAAAAAAGAAAAATGACATACTCAAAACTGATAAAAAATATTTATATTGTTTTGATACTTTAATAAAATGATTCATAAGTCATTTTTAACATGTATGAATTATACATACCTCAATCTAATTCACGATGTTCCTGGAACGACTCAAAGTGTCTGTTGACAATTTAAAATCAAAATTTTAGTTAAAAAACTATTACTCATTGAAAACTAATCAAACACACTCATATTTTCTTGATAATTTTGTAAATGGATTCATAAATAATTTATGACATTTTGAAATTGGTCTGACATAAAACGGATACACGATGTGATGATTATGAGTCATTGTACATGTTTCTAGTTTAAAATTACATTTTAGTAAAAAAGGAAAGTGATGTACTTAAAACAAAGAAAACCCATTATTATTGTTTTTATACCATATGAATATGATTTATAAGTCATTTTGTATGTTTAGGAATCATATGTACCTCAATTAAATGCACGTTCTGACTGGTACGACTCCAACTGTGTCTTTTTATTTAAAATTGACATCAATTTTAGTAAAAAAGACAACTAGCCTACTCAAAACCAATAAAATTATTTCATATTGTTGGAAGACTTCAAGGAAATGATCCATAAGTAATTTTTGACATAGAGGAATCATCTGAACCTCAATTTGAAATATGATGCACCTTGTATGACTCAATATGTCCATTATAAGTTTAAAATCGACATTTTAGTTCAATGTCACTCACTAAAACCCAAGAAAAAATGATCGTATTTTTTTTTGTTAATTTAGGACATCAATTCACAAATCATTTCTGATGTTTAAGAATTGGTCTCAGGTAAAACTGATACATCATGTGATCGGTATGAGTCGAAGTGTGTATTTCTAGTTTAAAAATGTCATTTTAGTACAAAATACAAGTGACGTACTCAAAAACAAGAAAAAATTCATATTATTCTAATAATTTAGTAAAATATTTCCTAAGTAATTTGAGTCATCTTGGAATCATCCTCACCTCAATATTATGTACGGTGTGACCGGTATGACTGTAAGAGCATCTTTTGTTTAAAAAAATTGGCATCAATTTTAGTAAAAAGGAAAACTAACCCACCCAAAACTGAGAAAACGTGTTTGGATTGTTTTGATACTTTATGAAAATGATTTAGAATTCATTTTTGTTGTGTAGGAATTAGTTTCACCTCAATATGATACACTATGTGTCTCGTATGACTCAATGTGTTCGTTATTAGTTTAAAATCCACATTTTAGTTCAAAAAGTGTCACTCATTGAAAACTAAGAAAATGTGCTCAGATTTTATTGATAATTTAGGGAAAATATTCATAAGTAATTTTTGACCTGTAGAAATCTACATCACATCAATCCAATACATGATGTGACCATTATGATTGAAAGTGTGTATTTCTAGTTTAAAATGATATTTTAGTAAAAAAGACAAGTGACATACTCAAAATAGAGAAAATGTATTCAGGTAGTTTTTATAATTTATAAAAATCATCCATAATTAATTTGAGATGTGTAAGAATCATCTGAACCTCAAACTAACACACGGTTTGACCAATATGACTCCAAGTGAATCCTTTTATTTAAAATTGACATTAATTTTAGTAAAAAGGACAACTGACCAACTCAAAACTGAGAAAATTCATTCAAATTATTTTTATAATTTATGAAAATAATCCATAAGTCATTTTTGATGTTTATGGATTTTCCTCATCTCAATCTGATACACGATGTTACCATTATAAATCAAAGTGTCTGTTATGAGTTTAAAATTGACATTATAGTTCAAAAAGTTTCATTCACTGGAAACCGAGAAAACACACTCATATTTTATTGATAATTTGGGAGAATTATTATTAATTCATTTACAATGTGTAGGAATTGTTATCGCATATAAACAATATATGATGTGATCAGTATGAGACAAAGTGTGTGTTTCCATTTTAAAATGACATTCTAGTAAAAAAGACAAGTGACATAATAAAACTGGAGAAAACACATTCGGATTATTTTGATACTTTAGTAAAATTATTCGTAAGTAATTTAATACGTGTAGGAGTCATTCTCACTTCAATCTGATGCACGGTGTGACTGTTATGACAAGAAGTTCATCTTTCTATTTAAAATTGACATCAATTTTACTAAAAAGGAGATCTGACATACTCAAAACTGAGAAAATACATTTAGATTGTTTTGATATTTATTAAAATGATCCATAAGTCATGTTAGACAAGGAGGAATCATTCGTATCTCAATTTGATACATGATGTTCCCATTATGACTCAATGTGTCCATTATCAGTTTAAGATTGACATTTTAGTTCAAAAAGTGTCACTTATTAAAAACAAATAAAACATACTTAAATTTTATTGATAATTTAGGACAAAGATCCATAAGTCATTTTTGATGTGTTGGAATCAGTATCATGTGAAACTAAGACACGATGAGACTGATATAAGTCAAAATTAAAGTGTCCATTTTAAAATGACAGTTTAGTAAAAAAGAAAAATGGCTTACTCAAAATCGATCAAACACATTTGGATTATTTTCATACTTTAAAAAAATGGTTCATAAGTCATTTGAGATGTGTATTAATTATTTGCATCTCAATCTGATGCACGGTGTGACTAGTATGACTCCATGTAATTCTTTTCAATATATAAATTTCATTTTAGTTTAAAACGTGCATCACATTGCCAAAATTGATCAAATGAGCCTAGATTTTTTTCCCACTATTCTATCTGCTATTACTTAATGTATTTCCTTGTTATTTTTATCTTATACTTATTTATATTAAATTGGGAATGTGAGGAGAATAAACAAATGAAAACCTACATAAATTCTAATGGGGAGGCTTGAAACTAAGACCTCTCAAACACCACCAGAGGACATAACCACTAAGCTACACCCATGGTGCTTTATCTTATACTTAATTAATTAATTTTCATAGAGATAATGCTAGAATATGAAAATGAAATGGCGTGGCATGTATGAATCAACCAAAACTCAATCTAATAAACTGTATTCCTGATATGATTCAAATTTTAGTTTAAAATTAACATTTTTTTTTAATTTATTTCTTTATATTATTACTAACATCAGAATTGTTTTCTTATATAGGTGCATTCGTTTTCTCGAGTAGGGGTGGTTTGTTCAGCAATAGCATGATTTGGGGTTAGGATCAAAAAACAAATAAAAAATGATGTTTTAGAATATATTTAATAATTTTTATATATGTAATTAGATAAACCAATGTTTGAAATATCTATAATATAGTGTTTTTCCATGTATTTTTGTTGTAAATTTCATTTCATTTAAATTATGTATTGGTACTTGATTTTATTTATATCTAGTAGTGTTTCGGGTGTTGTGGTGTGCTGTTACACCACTCTACAGTATTCCCCTTTATCAGTGCTTTTAAAATCACTGAAAAATGGGTAATTTATCAGTTCTTTTAAAAGCATTGATAAATGGTTCTTTTATCAACGCTTTTGCAAACACGGATAAAAGTACTTTTTATCAGTTCTCCAATAAGTGCTGATAAAGGTGCCTTATATCTATGCTAAAGAAAATAATTGATAAAGGAAGACTAGGGATTTTAATCTTGCTCTGGTGGTCAGTGTTTCTTGAGCACTGATAAAATCCATTTTTAGCACTGTTAAATACTTATTTTGTAGTAGTGAATCTCATGATTTTTTCTTGGACTGGTGGGGTTTTCCCTTCCTTTAATGTGTCTTACTGGGTTTTTTGGGATTATACCATATTTTGAAATGTTTTTCACAGGTTTTAAGAATAGGTAATAATAGATAACAAGTCAATATGAAATTCATGAAGATTTGTGTTGAAAAAAACATGTTTCTTTTTAGAAGTTTTGTTTTGTCGGAAAAATTCATACTAAATAAAAGTGTTCACTTTATAATATATGAGTTTATTATGTATGTGTTATGACCAAACTCTCTAAAACTCTAAATAATTATCAACATATTAATATACAAACATAAAAATTTTAAAAAACATTATTTAATTAAAGAAATATAATTGTAATTATAATTATCAACGATAAATAAAAATATGATCTTAGTACGTATTGTGAAATTATGAATAAAAATATAAATTAATAAGACCATAAAAACATGTATGAATTTCACCTTATGCATTCAAATGTATTATTAATTTATTATTCATTACATAAATAAATAAAAACAATATATAAGTATATGTTTATGCATTACATAAATAAGTAAAAATAAGCAAAAAAATAACAAGTTACAAGCATAAAGAATAGTTGTGGGTTATAATAAAATATGAGTTCCTATTATAAATAAATTAATTAAAAATAAAATGAACAATAAATCAACATATCACTACAAAATAATAATTATAAATAAAAAAATACAAATCACTAAAAACTGACGAACTGTTGGAGTGGGATGGCGATTCTCGCAGTTTGTGCGAGGATTTCTCTCCACAACGCCAAACAGGTAAATAGTGTTTCCATCGCTCCTCATCATTTTTTTTCCATCAAAAAACCCCTCATGAATGATTCATTCATCTACCCTATTAAACAACAATGGAACTCTAATAGTTGAATTTATGAAGAAACAAGTTAGGGAGATAAATTGGCATAAGGGGAATTTTTTTATTGGTTTATTTTTTTAATTGAGAAAATGGGTTAGAGTAGCACCACTTCAAGCGAGGATGTGCATAAGAATCTCCAAAGAACCACTTGAAATGGAGTTGTGGGTTTTCCACCATCAAAGAGCCACATGAATTGGCACTAATGTTTTGGAATGGTTCGGCGCCACTTCAAGTGGCACTGATGGTATAAGATTAAACCTATCAGCACCAGTTTAAGTAGCACCTAAATCTTAAACCCCTATATAAGGGGGTTCTCCCCCTTCCCATTCCCACACCCCATTCCCACATCACCACTCTCTCTCTAACTTCTCTCTGATCTTCTCTCTTAAATTCATCTCGGTGCTCTGCCTCTCTCTGTTCGCATAACCATTTTGTTCCGAAGGATCTCCACCTACCAAAAATTTGAGGTAATTCTAATTTTCAATTTTTTTATGTGTTAATTAGTTTATTTATTTCTTTAGGTCGTACTTAATGTAATATATTTAGAAATATTAATAGTTTTTATAAGTAATTAAGTGTTTAATTAATTTTAATTAGGTGATTAATTAATTATTATTAGGTGGTTAATTAATTGTAATTAGGTGGTTAATTAATTGTAATTAGGGGTTAATTAATTGTAATTATGTGGTTAATTAATTGTAATTTGGTGTTTCATTAATTGTAATTAGGTGTTTAATTAATTTTAATTAGATTTTTAATTAATTTTAATTAGGTGGTTGATTAATTGTAATTAGTTGATTAATTAATTGTAACTAGGTGTTTAAGTAATTGTAATTAGGTGTTTAATTAATTGAAATTAGGTGTTTAATTAATTTTAATTAGGTGTTTAATTAATTTTAATTAGGTGTTTACTAAATTATAATTAGGTGCTTACTTAATTGTAATTAAGAGTTTAATTAATTTTAATTATGTATTTAATTAATTAAAATTAGGTTATTAATTAATTATAATTTGGTAATTAATTAATTGTAATTAGGTGTTTAATTAATTATAATTAGGTGTTTAATTATTTGTAATTATGTGTTTAATTAATTTTAATTACGTGTTTGATTAATTGTAATTATGTGGTTAATTAATTGTAATTAGGTGGTTAATTAATTGTAATTAGGTGTTTTATTAATTGGAATTAGGTGTTTAATTAATTGTAATTTGGTGTTTAATTAATTTTAATTTGGTGTTTAATTAATTTTAATTAGGTGTTTAATTAATTATAATTAGGTAACTAATTAATTTTAATTAGGTAATTAATTAATTGTAATTAGGTAATTAATTAATTTTAATTAGGAAATTAATTATGTGTAATTAGGATATTAATTAAGTGTAATTAGGCAATTAATTAAGTGTAATTAGGTGTTTAATTAAGTTTAATTAGGTGTTTAATCAATTGTAATTAGATATTTAATTAATTATAATTATGTATTTTATTAATTGTAATTAGGTGTTTAATTAATTGTAATTGAGAGTCTAAATAATTGCAATTAGATGTTTAATTAATTGTAATTAGGTAATTAATTAATTATAACTAAGTAATTAATTAATTATAATTATTTAATTAAATAATTCTAATTAGGTAATTAATTGACTGTAATTAGGATGTTAATTAAGTGTAATTAGGCAATTAATTATGTGTAATTGGGAAATTAATTAAGAGTAATTATGTGTTTAATTAATTGTAATTAGGTGCTTAATTAATTGTAATTAGGTGTTTAATAATTTGTAATTAGGTGTTTAATTAATTGTAATGAGGTGTTTAATTAATTTTAAGTAGGTAATTAATTAATTATAATTAGGGTTTTAATTAATTGTAATTAGGTGTTTAATTAATTGTAATTAGGTGTTTAATTAATTATAATTAGGTGTTTAATTAATTTAAATGAGGTGTTTAATTAATTATAATGAGGTGTATAATAAATTGTAACTAGGTGTATAATTAATTATAACTATGTAATAAATAAATGGTAACTAGGCGATTAATTCTATTTAGGATTAAATTTAATTTTAATTAGGTAATTAATTAATTATAATTATGTAATTAATTAATTTTTATTAATTAACTGTAACTAGGTAATTAATTAATGGAAACTAGATAATTAATTCTAATTAGGAAATTAATTAATTCTAATTAGGCAATTAATTAATTATGATTAATCAATTAATTAATTATAATTAGGCAATTAATTAATTCTAATTAAGAAACTAATTAATGATAATTAAGAAACTAATTAATGCTAATTAGGAAACTAATTAATGTTAATTAGGAAACTGATTACTCCTAATTAGGAAACTAATTAATGCAAATTAGGAAACTAATTAATTGTAATTAGGCAACTAATTATGGGTAATTAGGCGACTAATTAATGGTAAGTAGGCAACTAATTAATTCTAATTAGGAAATTAATGAAATCTGTTTCTGATACTTTCACTGAAGTGAATGCGTTCGTCCGCATGAGTGCGATAGGCACGACTTTGTTACCCCGCATTCATTCTTTCCAAAGGTGGGCGTCATCCATTCCTTATTCAGGGATGTTTACTCCTTGATCGAAATGGGATGATGGGATGTCGGTTCTTCCTTTTGTGGATTCCTCCTTGGAATTCATTACCTAGTCCGGGTCTCCCTCATAGATTTAATATGTTGTTCATGAAACTCTTCCTGGTGCCATATCTTCATGGGCATCAGTTAATTATGATGATTCTATCAGGAAATTCCAAGGGGTCCGGTCAGGGAAGCAACCTTCAGTTAGGAGAGTAGTCACGTGGGGCATCACTGGTGTGTCTGGACGCTAGGGGATTGGTGTGTCTGTCTTCTGTCCCTTATTATAGGGCTTGTCGAGGGCGCGGAAGCCTGAGGCATCCCACATCGATCACGGGGAATCATATGCCATGGTCATGTGTCTAAGGTTTTTCTCAGCTTCCTATGTTTAACATAGGGTATGCCGCACATTTAACATCAAACAGAGATGGATCGGACTGATCAGAGCACTGATTAGAGTGGATCAGATTGAGGAACCCACTGGAGGGAACATCGATATTGGGGCGAACACGTGGGTGGCTTTCCGAACGTTTTCTGATGTAATGGGGAGTGGGGTGGCATGATCCCACCAAGATGTGGCGGCCCGAGTAAGAATTGGGATGGATGATGTATTTGGGATTGAGCCTCGAAGATACTTCCTACGTATCCCTGTGGCGAGGAATCAAAGTCCACATAGTTCATCTGACGACGGCTTGCCGCTGAACGGGGTCAAAACGGCTTACCGCTGAATGGGGTCTACAATTTACAGTCATGTAGGACGGGGGTGAACCGACATGAAATGAGCCGAAACGGATGGGGTTGTGGGCTTGAACCTCATGGAGGATTCCTATGTACCCTACCTTAGCAAGGATCAAAGACCACATAGTTTAGGATGGGTGTGGGGCTTACACTCCAGGCTGCCTAGGGAGTTAGTGAACCAACGTGAAGATGGTTGGAATGATCAATGGGTGGTGGTATTGAACCTCAGGGAGGCTTCCTACGTACCCTACCTTGGAAAGTATCAAAGATTTCATAGTTCAGAATGAAGGATATAGTTTAACTTCATGAGGT
Source organism: Viscum album (assembly GCA_963277665.1). NCBI lineage: Eukaryota > Viridiplantae > Streptophyta > Magnoliopsida > Santalales > Viscaceae > Viscum > Viscum album. Next base: position 2,073,926,127 of record OY728143.1, on the reverse strand, counting down.
ATGAGGGGAGAACTGACGTGAAGGTGGAACTGGGGTCCGACGGTTGTTGGGATTGATCCTCATGGAGCCTTCCTACGTACCCTACCTTGGTAAGGATCAAAAACCTCGTATTTAAGGATGGGTGTGGGGATTACACTATAGGCTTCCCAAGGTGTTGGTGAACCAACGTGAAGAAGGTCAGAATGACCGGGGTGGTGGGCTTGAACCTCATGGAGGCTTCCTAAGTACCATGCCTTGACATGGATTAATGTCCTTGTAGTTCAGGATGGGGTTGGTGAACCGATGTGAAGGATGTCGGAACAACCGGGGTGGTGGGATTGAACCTCAGGGAGGATTCCTACATACCATGCCTTAGCAAGGATCAAATTCTACATAGTTCGGGTGTCATGGGGCTTACACTCCCGACTTCCCAAGATGAGGCAGGAGTCGCTGAACCGACGTGAAAGTGTACCTGGGGTCCAGGTGAATGGTGGGATTGAACCTCAGGGAGGCTTCCTACGTACCCGGCCTTAGCAAGGATCAAAGACAACATAATTAAGGATGGGTGTGGGGCTTACACTCTAGGGTACCCAGGGAGTTGGTGAACTGACGTGAAGATGGTCGGAACGATCAATGGGTGGTGGGATTGAACCTCAGGGAGGCTTCCAATGTACCCTGCCTTGGCAAGGATCAAAGATGTTGTAGTTCATAATGAAGGATGTAGTTTAATGTCAGGCATGACAGGTGGAAAACTGAAGTAATGGTGGAGCTGGGGTCCAACGGTTGTTAGGCTTGAACCTCATAGAGGCTTCCTATGTACCCTACCTAAGCAATGATCAAAGACCATGTAGTTCAAGATGGGTGTGGGGATTACACTCTAGGCTTCCCAAGGTGTTAGTGAACCGATGTGAAAGAGGTCAGAACGACTGGGGTGGTGGGATTGAACCTCATGGAGGTTTCCTAGGTACCATTCCTTAACGTGGATCAAAGTCCCCGTAGTTCGGGATGGGGTCGGAGAACCGACGTAAAGGAGTTCGGAATGACTGGGGTAGTGGGATTGAACCTCATTGAGGCTTCCTACATACCATGCCTTAGTAAGGATCAAAGTCCACGTAGTACGAGTGGCATGAGGCTTACACTCTGAGGCAGCCCAAGGTGGTGAACCAACATGGTCGAAACAACCAGTTGGTGGGGCATGAACCTCGTGGAGCCTTCCTACGTACCATGCCTTGAGATGGATCAAAGATCTCGAAGTTCGGGATGGATTGGGGCTTAAATTCTGAGGTGGCCCAAGGTGTTTGGGGCTTGAACCTCATGGAGGCTTCCTACATACCATGCCTTGACAAGGATCAAAGTCCCCATAGTTCGGGATGGATGTGGAATATAGTTTAACATCATGTGGGATGGGGTCATTTGGGGATTACGCTCTGAGGTGGCCCAAGTTGTTTGTCATGGTCAGTGCCTGTTCTAAGCTCACGTGAGTCATGCTCGGTGTGAGAAACAATAGGTAACAGAGGCCTGACGATCACATTGAAAAAGGTGCGTCTATGGGATATGGAGTGGGGCTTACGTATGGAGTGGACCAGGGATAGAATGATTAGGACTTACTCTAAGATGGAGGCCCGATGGTGAAAAATCCCAAAGTGAGAGGGAAAGGGTGACAAGATCCCATAACCCATCTCCCCTCTTGGTCCTTGGCACTGAAGAAGTGAGGAGGAGGAGGGATGATACCTCCTGCAAGAAGGGCTAGGGTCTTACACCAAGGTGGCTTCCCTCCCCCCACGAACAAATTCCACTCCAATAAGGAGGATATCATCTCCTGTGTAGACCAGGGGCATGGAGAATGTCCAAGGTGGCGGAACCCCGCGTGCAAGGCACGGGGCTAGGTCATAGTTTAACGTCATCTGCTAAAGATGATGGTGCTTGGAAGTTTAACGTCCTGCAGCTTGGACGAGGTGGGTGTGCTCTATACCCTTAGGACTTACATAACCGTTACCCTTTTCTCCTAGTTGTGTGGAAGTCACTGGCAACGTTGTGGTGAGGGGTTGTCTTGGAGAGAAACATCGAGGGGTCCAAGTTAGCATGGCTATGCGAAGAAGCAATATCCATTAGCGTGCCTATGTGAAAACGCATGAGGCGAAGCAACACAATGGGTTGTATAGTCCAGGGGACTTTGAAGTCACATCGTACAAACCTAGAGGGTCACACGGGAAAAGGAATTTCCAAGTAAAGGGGTCCATAGGTAGGGGCCTTATGAAACTCTATTGTTCCGCATGGTGGAGGGAACTTGCGAAGGTGTGTGCTTCGCAAAGTGGGGTGAATTTGCCTTAGCATGGGGTGGAGGTTCATATGGGAGGTTCTTCGTGAAGTGGAGAGGCATTCACAGAGCACTTCCTCATGAAGAAAAGGTGCCTCATGAAGCAAGGTTTTGGGAAGCAATGTGATTTGTGAAGTACAATGAACATGCCTAGGTATGTGGATCATGTGTACAAGAAGGGTGTTTTCGTGAAGCATAAACGCTCCCTGGTGACCCGGGTCCCCTTGGAGATCCCCTTCCTTCATGAAGGCCCTTAGAATTTGTGAAAGGAATCCCTCTTAGAAGAGGGGATCAAAATGGGATGAGGGGGAGGCACTTCACAGAGCACAAGTACCTATCACAGCTCATGGTTTGCAGAGCAGAAGGGTGCTTCGCGATTCATGAGCTGGGAATCCAAAAGGTCAGATTGTCCCTCCCTTGGTCTCAGGGGGAGCCCAGTATTTATAGGCTAGAGGCGCTGTGGAGCGGAGCTCACGCATCACAAAGAGGGACTAGGTTGCTTCGCAGTGAGTTGTGAATGTCAAATGCGGTCTCAGAGCATCCCACCCCTTTCTTTGTTGTGGGCTCGATGCTTGGGGAACTCCACGAAGGGGCTTTGCGAGGCAGTTCTATGGGGATTTCTTTGGGCCTCTTCTTTTTCTCGAATTTTGGTGCCAATAAATTCTCCTGCTCAGACCTGGATCCGCAGAGAGATCAAGGGTCAAATTCTATGGGAAATCACCAAAACCCTCAGCCATTCGTGGTGCTGACTCGCAAGGTGGATATGGGACGTGCAGGCCGAGTGTGCCGCAAAGATCCACATGAACTGGACTTTCCACGAAGCTCCGAAGGCCGTCACCTATAAATAAGAGGTGTGCCCTCTCTTTTTTCCATTCCCTTCTCCGTGATTTTGTCTTCTTACGCTCTCAATTCGTGAAGCTCTACTTACTCTGTGAGTATTCTCTGTGAATCGGGTCTTTGTGGTGCACAGTGAGTCATCGACTCCGCGTTTGTGCGCTACGATCCAGCTTTGAATGCCTAGACAGTGCTCTGTGAATAGTATTCGCGAGGGGACCTCACAAATGTGCTCCGTAGATGTGCTTCACGATCCAACCAAATAAATGTCTATGTTCCAGAACCTAATGGCCCACCAAGAAGCTACCCAAGGGGTCTTGGCAAATGCTTCTTAGAGGGATGAAATGGTGAATAGTCTGGGGCTAGGAGAGTTAGTCTGAAGCCACTCGGACCATAGTTCGTTGGTGGAGTTGTTGTGGGAGATCCAAAAGAACTACCCGCTATGTAGGAGGTTTCCCTTGTATGGGTTTGGGCTGAGGGATGACGTTTTCATCCCTGAAGAAACTAGGGACGAGCCAACTTACTGGTTCTGGAGCATGCCATGCCAACACCGATGGTTCGGGGTGCCCTGTGGTCATGCTCAGGAGGACTTCATGCCTTTCATTGTCAACTGCTTATACAATCATCTGAACAATGTCGACAGGAAGGCATTGCAGCTAGAGACATCCCCTCATCTGTACCGAACAATCCTCAAGGCGGCGCTGGGGAACCCGAAGAAGGGGTGGTCCAAGTAATGGGACCTGCGCCAGGGTGGAAACTTTATAGACGATTGGGCATGGGCCTACTGGGTAGGTTCCTCGTGCATGGAGTTCGGAGCAGATATGAGAAGACTGGGCCTGTATGAGGTAGCTTGGGCTTCCCAGTTCCATATCTACCAGCAAATGAAGCTAATTCCAGAGCTGTTGAGCCAGTGGTCACCGGGGACCAACAACTTCCACCTGCATCATGGCGAGGTCGGTATCAGCCTATGGTACGTGCATCAGATATCATGGGTCCCAATACTGGGGGCATTGTATGAAAATTCTTCCCGGCTATGGGTGCATGGGAGGATCCGGAGCAGGTGCAACGTCTGGCGATGGCATTGATGGAGCTCGTGCCCGGGGAGTATAAGGAGGCGGTGAGGGATGTCCACTTCCCGCATTGGTTCAATAAGTTTCTAAACATCCTAGTAGACTGTCAGTTCCCAGAGAGGCCTCGAACTTGCCCAAAGGGGGCCCAGAGTAAGGAAAACTCATACTGGCAGTTTTTGGAGAATATCCAGTGGAAGACATGGGGGTTGAGCGTCAGCATTGAACAACGGCCAATAGTCAGGCTGGTGGCATTCATCGAAACACTCATCTATGGTTGGATTCTTCTGGTGAAGTATAAAAACATGGGAGTGCAGCCAAGCACTTTCATCTTGGTGTCCTCATTAATGATAGGAGGGTGGATCAACCTATGGATCCCAATGCTCGCCAAGTTGTACAAGATGTTGTGGCACAACAGCGAGGGGGAAAGTCCACAAAGGGTATGGGAGTTGTTCCATCTCCTGTACGGGTGGATGGAGGCGCACATCCGTGGGATCTATGAATATTTGAACCCCATATCGCCTCCAGGGTTGAACTTCCGTCCCTCAATCATGAATCTCGAGGGAGATTTCTGACCAAGCTGGCCACACCATCGGTTCTGAACCTGGTGTGGAGGGTGGAGGAATTCAATTTCCTCCCATTCCCATTGCAAACAGAGGCTTTCACTAATGACGGTCGTGGGACAGAAGAGCATTTAGAATATCTCCTAGACTTTCGAGTTGGAGTCTTAGTGGCTAGGGTGGACTGCGATCATATTTGTGAGCCATAAACCCCACATCAGTTTCCAAGGCAATTCTGGTGTTTGCAGCGGCTGACCCCGCCGGTCTACCTGGGGGTCTGCTATGAGAAGCACCCGTGTGTGATAAGGCAGATGTGGCTCATGTTCACATGGGTAGACGGGAAGATGCAGAATGCACTACCTCAACCAACCGCTGTCCTTGGGATGGTAAAGAAATATGCCCAAAGCTGGGAGACGGCCTATCAAGGGGAGATGCTGAAGTGGCCAACCAACCTGGTTAGCGAGGGTGAGCTTCCTCGATCTCGGGGATGAGGCCGAAAGGCAGTAAGGGAATCCCACCGTGGTAGGGCTGTTGTAGTGGCAACACCCACGCCAGTTGACAGGAATGCAGTGGTGGCATATCCGATGATGGCATCGGAGTCAGTGGTCCCAGGAGGATAGAGTCATCTAGAGGGGTGGCCACCGAGGGGATTCCGCAGGATTTCTACTCAGGATCTGGGGAAATGGTTGTGCCATATTGACATGATGGAGAAAGCTATCTTTACGGAGGCCTGGGACATCTAGGAATTCAACCGGCAATTCCTTGGCCTATCTGATTTATGGAAGCACCTTAACCACCTCGGGATGGAATTTCTGCAGATTGGACCTATTAGATATGGTTTTGCAGTATCCCATTTAGAGTCAAAGCAATACATATCCAGGCTGGAAGACTTTATCCATTCCCAGGGTGCCCTGCACCCGATGAAAGACCGAGTAAGGGTGCTGCTGGGTCGTACGGTGCCTCTACAACTGTCATCTACTGACCTGAGGTAAATCTCCCCTCTACTGTAAGAATTAGAAAAGTCTTATTGGGGAGACGAGGTTGGTAGAGAGAGTCCGCCGGAGTAGGGTGAGGTCGGCGATAAGTCCTCGGATCGTTAAGATTTCATGGAGGCCCTCGAGGTAAAATCCCAAGTTCCTTCTTCAGAGTCTGCCCTTAGGATACTCTGGATTCTTTATTAGTTTCTACACTGTGCAGGAGGACCTTCTGCATAGACCACTTTCCTACCCCTCATTGGGTGCCGACATGGGACCTTCATGATCCGCACTTGTGGCTGCATCAACATCCATGTCTGGAGGGTCCGCGACACTCGAGGCAGCTCCCCTGGAGTCTCTAGACCTACCAACCATATATGGGGGGCCACGTCTTGGGGTTTCGACGACATCAGCCTGAGAGCGAGACCTGGGATTTGACCTCTGTATGTCTTCTCTATAGAATTCACAACTGTCTTCCCCTGACCGCATTAACTGAAATTCATGTCCCCTGTTTGGCATGTAGAGTCCTTCAATTGTCTTGGGCCGCTGCGGCGAAGTTGGTCGGGGATTATGGAAGCACTCTTCCCAGGGGCATGCCAATGGTCATGGAGGTGGACAACCAGCCTGACCGGGCTGCAGTGCTCCCAATCACTGGTGGGAATGCCAGAGGGACTGCGCCTTCGATTATCAAGGTGGGATCTGATGATGAGGATCAACCAGATAGTCCCAGACCCGCCACGCCTAATCCAATGCCATATGTGGACCCGACTGAGGAGTTCCTAGGGGAATTCTCTATATACGAGCCTTCCAATCACAACTAATGGGATGAGACGGCCTTTGATGAGGAGGACAACAAAAAAGTCCACCACTGATCATGGAAGTTGATCATGCACTTCATTAATAACACCCCCATGATTTATGGTTGGATGAGATGGATAGACTTATCTTGACGCTACGTGAACTATGTGTTGGGGGAGTGGATGCATAGCTCTCTCACATGCTCATCTTAGATCTCATGGTGGAAAAGAATTGGGAGTATGACTGTGGCCTCAGTGTAGGCTGGCAGCGGAGGAAGGCGATGAACATCAAGAGGCTCTGGGAGACCAAAAATGGGGTTAAACAGATGGAGGCACATGCATATGAGCATTCTGATTCTCTTGATGCGCAATCAGAGCTCATCTCATAGATGAAAGCCCAGCTGGCAGAGGATGAAGAGGGAATGGAGCGAGCCTCTGAAGAGATGATTGTTATCCATACTAGTGTGGAGTGGGATTAGGTCACAGTCAGTGAACTGCGCCCTCTCGCTATCAAGGAGGAGTGGGAGGTAACCAAGCGGCAGTAACTCCTAGATGCCACCAGCCGGAGGGTGGCGGAGCAGCAACATTCCTTTGATGAGGTCAATCTGTCCATGGGGGAGTTGACTCGTGGGTAATGTAATGATTAAAAACACCTAAACGTACTTTCATGATTTGATTTTATGAATGTCATAGAATGCATGAGTTTCGTTGTTTATATTGGATTATTGCATCCTTATGATGTTCGTGAAGCACCCAGAGATCATTACCTAAGCTAACGTGGGTCATGCCCGATGTGAGAAACAAGGTATGACCACCTTATCACCCCATCCAAACGTAGGAGTGAAAAACATGCTTCGGGCATCTGGGGTTTGGACAGTCAGTCCATATTTCCAGGAGGAAAAGGGGGGAACCAGACTGGAGAATGATGTTCTTAGAACAACCGAATTACAGCTTCCCTAGTGTGCTCTTGTGCACAAATGGGGTAACACCAAGGGAACTGAAATAAATCCAAATAGATGGGAATCAGAGGCGTGAATAACAATACCCAGGATTCAGAAAATTATGGTGGTGGCGTGACAATAAAGAATAACTATTGACCTCATTCTAAACACAACATTCTCATTGCATTAGCCTGGAGTGGGGATAGAAAATGAGGCTCGACCATTGGCCATGTTCGAAACATAGGACCAGACTCAAAATTTCATCTGTTAGTCATCTGGAATGTTGTCCCAAGACAATAGGCGGGCCATAGGCTGAGCATCCATACTATTAGGGGGTTCTTCCAGAAGCAAAAGGGGATGAGGGTCCGAATGAGTGGAACACAAAGTGTGGAATGTGGAGTGAGGGTTTGTTCGAATAGAATCCAACACTCTTTAAATTATGACACTATGGTGGAAGCACACTGGATGGATGCATTGGTTTGATCATGGATAATTTCTTCTTTTAGACAGGGCCTCTCTGTCGAGGGAGTCGTCGCTTCCCAATGTCAGCTTGGGGCATCTTGAACTTATTCAGGGCAAATTTGCAGTTACATGGTTCCCTACAAGGGGTCAGGCTAGGGGGCTAGAACTGGGGAGGAATAGGATTTATGATTCCTAAGGAAAGACCCTAGGAAAAATACCAGGGTGTCTCTATGTATCCCATGAGGAAGATAATCAAGCCGTACGTAGTTTTTGAATCACAGTTTAACATCATGTGGGACGATGAGGAGCCCGGTTGTGTCGGTGGACATCCTACCAAAACTACTAAGCCCACGTGAGTCGTGATCGATGTGGGAAACCAGAAGTAGTGGTGGGACTTCCCGACATAGGAAGGAACATGTTAGGTCAAAGGTATGCTCGGTATATTCCGGCCAAATGATGCTAACTCATCCTTGTAGCGCACCTAGAAGTGTGAAGAGATAAAGCCGAGTATGTCGAAATTCCATTTGAACATGAGGAAGTGGAAATGTGTGAATCATGAAGCTCGAAATATGGACCACAATGATGGTGGTGTGATGATGGATGATAAATGTTGACCGTGGCAGAAACGCAGCATCCACATCGTGTTATCCTGGATGGGGATAGAAAAATGTGGGTCGACCGTTGACCATGTTTGAAACACGGGACCTGTCATAAATGTCATTCAAGATCCTTAGGGGCGTTGTCCCAAGATAGTAGGTGAGCTGATGTGGCATGGGCCTAGTCCATTAGGGGGTCCCTTCGGATTTGGAAGAGGATAAGGATCCAAATAGCAAGCTCATGAATCATGGACATGGAACGAGGGGAATGTTCCCATGAAAATTCCACATTCCAGGCTCTCTGTCAAACACATATAAATACGACAACAAGACGTATTAGATAGGGGGATTCGAGTCCCTTTCCATAGGGAGATCTTAGTTTAGGGTCGTAGAACTTGGACCATGGATGGTAAGAGACACATGAGACACATGGTGGGGTAATTACAAAAACCCAATGTGAATGGGAACCAGGGGTTCCGACCACCATGTTTTCCTTGGAGCAGTTTTAGGTTGAGAGACCAAAAAAGAGAGTTGAGCTAGGCCTGAGGAAAAGTGAACAAGCATTCCTATGTACCCCATGAGGATGGGGATCAAACTGCACATAGTTCTTGACGATGTGGCATGGTAAGGTACCGGTTCCAGGTATAAAAGTGGCGAGCGGGTGTGGCCCTCACACCAAAAGAAGTGGTATTTGATAAATCTTGTTTGTCCTTTAAGGTAAGTGGTTTTTTTGTAATGCGACAAGACTAGGGTAGAAGGCCCTATCATCGTCAAAAGAATCAATCTATAGCAGGCATTGAAAAATGGTACGGAGTGTTCCCAATACAAAACATGTTGTCCCCTTGAGTGCGAACATCAAGATGCAGTGTCGTTTTTCATCGTGCGGCCAGGATGATAATGTCATAGTTTAGGGTCATGTGATAGGACCAGGTGGCATAGTTTAAAGTCATATGGCATGTACATGAAGGAATGTGCACGATGTGATACAACATACCTGACGTGAATGAGGACATAATCCCACACCACACCGTACAAAATTCCGAGAAAGGAGCCTCTGGCCAAGGGGCCTAAATAGAGGTAAGAACATGAGGGGAAGAAGAAACTAGCTCCCAACTGAGATGGACCCGAAAATGAGATGTGTGGGTAATCCTACGTATCCCATAAGGATGGGAATCAAGCTACACATAGTTCTGGAAGAGATCTTAGTTTAAGGTCTTAGAGCTCGGACCATGGATGGAGAGAAAACCCTCCAAGTAAGTGAAGACCTAAACCCAATCCCTAAGACCACGTGAGTTAAACTCGGTGTGAGAAACAAGGGAGGAAGATGTCTATTACAATACCTAGAATTCACGCCAAAGGGAAATCGGTGCGGAGCCTCGAATGATGCCCCTATTGCGGCTTCAGTCCTCCTAACGTGTGGATACACACTGAGGAATTGTACCAAGAGTTTCAAAGTTATACTTGGACAAGATGAGGTGGAGAAGGATGTGAATCATGTAACCAACATTTTGGGCCTAATGGGGTTGGTGTGGAGATGGAGGATAACTGTTGACCATGTTCGAAACACAATATCCATATCACGTTATCCTGAAATGGGAACAAAAACTCAGCATCGACCGTTGACCATATTCCTATTGTGGGATTTGTATCGGCTTGTTGTCTGTGACCCTCGAGGATGTTGGCCCGTAATGGTAGGAGGTCCCTTAGGCCTAGCATCCATACCATTCAGGGGCCCTTCCTGGTGTGAAAGGTGATAGAAGCCCAAATAAAGGGGAACACAAAGCTTGCAAAGCAGGTTGGAACATGTCTGAGTAGAGTCCGACATTCCAGGTACTAAACCAGAGTACCCTTAAGCACATTGATGAACTACTGAAAAGGTTTGATGAGGGTGCTCATGAGGGAGAGTCACATGGCATGGTCGTTACACGCCCAACGTGAACGAGGACATAATCTTGTGCCACGCAATATACTCCCCTCCCTAGGGAAGGGTAGGCCAAGGGGCCAAGGTGAAAGGGAGATTTTTGGGAGATTGGGCTGGACCCAAAGTCTAGATATTCGGGTGGTCTTACATATCCCTTGAGGACAGGAAGCAAGCCACACGTAGTTCTTGAAGGCACTAAGGGGTATGATTCCCTAATGAGGGGGGTGTACGGCATGGCGAGTAACCCGATGTGAATGGGGACATAATCCCACACCACACTATACAATCTCATACAAGAGAACCTGGCCCAAGGGCCAGAAAAGGCCAGGGGGCCTGAGGCTGAACCTTGGTCAAAAAGGCCCAACCAGTCTGTAGTTTAACGTCTTTCCATGAGGATGAGGGTCAGGGGCCCGAGAAGGCCATGGGGCATAAGGCTGGGCCTTGGTCAGGATGGCCAGACCAGTTTTTAGTTTAACTTCATGTAGTGAGGATGAGGGTCGAGGGCCCGAGAAGGCCAAGGGTCCTGAGGTTGGGCCTTATTCAGGAAGGCCAAACCAGTTTGTAGTTTAATGTCTTGTAGTGAGAACGAGGGCTGGGGGCCCGAGAAGGCCAAGGGGCCTGAGGCTAGTCCTTGGTTAGGAAGGCCCGACAAGTTTACAGTTTAAAATATTGCAATGAGGATGAGGGACGAGGATGAGGTGTCTCATCTGGGGATGTGTACGACACAGTGAGCAACCCAATGTGAATGAGGACATAATCCCATTCCACACCATATAATCCCAGAAGAGAGAACCCGGGTCGGGGACCGAAAAGGCCAAGGGGCCTGAGGCTGGGCCTCAGATAGAGGGCTATAAGCCCTATTGTACGGTTAACTCCTCATCACAGCTCTTAAGACCACCTGATCAGCGCTCGGTGTAGGAAACAAGGATCCAGTCTCGGCTCTCCCCATCAAACGGGGCCTGATAGTTGGTATCACCCGTAGTGATTTCATTACTTGGAGATACAACAGGGCAGAATGAACCACTACACTCGATGTTTGGGACATCTTGGGGTGGTCCCAATGATCCAGGATAGTTGTTGACCATGTTCGAAACACAGCGTCCCTATAGTAACCTGAAATGGGAGCAACAAATGAGCATCGATCATAGACCATATTCGAAATGTGGGACTTTTATCGGCTTGTTGCTCGAAATCCTCAAGGGAATTGGCCCAAAGTAGTAAGAGAGCCCTTAGACCTAGCATCCATACAATTCAGGGGCCCTTTCAGACAGGGAAGGTGATGGATTCCCAATCAAAGGAGTGGGTGAATCATAGCTATAACCATCTCTAAAAGATGAGAACATCTCTAGGGAGTGGGAAGTATAGTCAGATCGAGGTTAGCTCGACGTGAATTAGGGAAAACGTTTTCACCCCTTCCAGACGTCTTGACCCGGGGGGGAAGATTCTGGCATTTGGGATTGGCCAGCAGATGAAATTTTGGGTGTTCCTACATATCCCATGTGGGTGGGAATCAATCCATAAGAAGTTATCGAAGGCCATGTAGTTTGACATAATGTGGTGAAGATGTGGGAGGATAGAAGAATAGGGAGTGGGCAGATGGTGCGACCATTACAATCCTGATATGAGTGGGGTTAAGGAAGTCTTCACCATATCATTCAAGGATCCTCCGAGAGAACTATACCAATGGGGGATAGTCAAAGAGAAGAGCTCGTGTCAGGGATCAAGATGAGCCATCTGAGCGTTCCTATGTATCCCATGAGATTTGGAATCAAGCCATATGTAGTTCTCAAAATGCATTTTAATGTCACGCTGGATGATGCACAGTTTAAATTCATGCAGGACTAGACTTTTTAAGGTCATGCGGGACCAGTGTGTAGTTTAGGGTCATGCGGGACCATCCAATTTAAGGTCGTGCATGACCATTAGGATTAGGAAAATTATTTATTGAGGAATGTGGCATGGGTGGGAGGAGTTATACGCTCACATCCATGGTTAATAGGGAGTATGCTTCATTGGGGTAAACCCAAAGGACTATGTAAGGTCTTTCCCATTGGGGCTCCAAGTTAGGTGGTTTCCTTCCAGGGATCATTGGTGCTCGGAGGGCCAATACCAGGCCACCTTATAGAAAAGAGTGGAGGCGAACCTTCTTATTGAAGGCTCTAGCCATCTTATTCTGATGCCTTTCAAGATTGTGTAGGGCACGAAGCCTATTCTCTTCAATTACTTCTAATTCAACTAGATGAATTTTGGCCACCTTATATGGAACCTGCTGGTTATAGACCGTAGTGCGTAAAGAAGGAAGCTGGATCTCGATGGGCAGGACAACCTCATCTTCGTACACTAGGGAATATGGGGTCACTTGGGTGGAATTACTATTCGTCGATCGATAGACCTAGAGGGCATTGGGGAGCTTATCCGGACAACTTTTCTTATTCTGACCAACCATTTTCTACAGAATGTTCGAGAGGGTTTTTTTGAATGCCTCGATCTACCCATTTTCCTGCATGTGATAGCGGGAGGTATGGTTCGAACGGATATTGTACTTGGCGTACAATTTCTTCAGTTAGGTCGCTCAGAAGTTGGTGCCGTTATTGGTGAGGACGGCATGAGGGACTCCAAACCGATGGATGATGTTGGAGCTCATGAAGTCAACGATGGAATGAGCCTTGACTTCCTTGAGTGGAACTACCTCTGCCCACTTGGAAAATAAATCCATGGCGGTTAGGATGAACCTACATTGGCGAGCATTCGCCAGTGGGTATGGTCCCATGACATTGAGTCGCCACATTGCAAATGGCCAAGAGTACATGGTGGAGTAGAGAGGTTCTGACGGCCGATGCAGGAAGTTATCATGAACTTGGAACACATGACATCTCTTGGCGAACTCGATACAATCATGGATTATAGAGGGCCAGAAGTATCCCAGCCTCTGGATTTTATGGGACTTCTTTGGCCCAGCCTGATGGGCACCACAGGAAATGGAGTAAACCTCTTTCATGACCTACAGAATCTCAACTCCCTGAATGCAACAGAGGAGAACACCATCAAATCCACTCTTATAGAGGATTTCCTTAAGACTGGGACTGGTCTGGAGGTTAAAATGCAGTGTGTGACATCAGATTCTCTCACACTTGGCCCAGTCTGGTGGGAAATTACCATTTGGGAGATACTCAACAAAGGGGGCTCTCCAATCGAGAGTCACTTCAACCACTGCATCTGAAGAGCCTAGTGGTCCGGATGTGGAGGGTCTGGTGGTAAGATGGCTTAACCACAAGTCTTCATCATCCTCTTGGGTGAAGGGGGTGATAACTCTCTGGTGTTCCATGTGTATAATTAGATCATCCTATTTAGGCTCTGCATGTGATGCAGCCAGGCTAGACAAAGCGTCCACTCGACCGTTCTGTGACCGAGGGACATGGGTAACCTCTGGTCGAGAGGGGAACTAGGTCATTAGCTAAAGGGTTCGTTCCAACAATGGTATGAGCTCTGGCTTCCTGACGACATATCCTTCATTGAACTTCTTGATGACTAGTTAGGAATACCCTTTCACATGCAAACGGGGTACATAGATCTCGAGAGCTAGCTTGAGACCAGTGATAAGAGTCTGATACTCTTCCTCGTTGTTGGTGCATCCTTCTGATGACAGGAATGAGTATGAAAGAATGGCTTGCACTGGGGTAATGAAGACGATACCAAGGACCACTCTGTTGAGTTGAGGATCATTGATCCTCCTACCAATGGGGCTCCAGGAGGCATCGTCGAAGTTATTCTGCCAACACGAGATGGAATGATCTACCAAGAGGATCACCTTGTCTTGAAAATCTATGTCCAAGGACTGGTCCATAGAGGTTGGATGGAAATCCCAAAATACTTCCAATGCCTTTCCCTTGATATCCTTCTAGGTCATGAACCTGATGTCAAACTTCTGGAGGATTACCGCCCACCGTGCTAAACATCCGGTCAACATGGGGCAGTTCAGAATGTACTTAAGTGGGTCTACCCGAGACACCAGCTGTACCTCATGGTGTTGTAGGTAGTGTCGCAATTTCTGTAATATGAATACCAATTCTTGGCATCTCTTCTCGATGGGAAAGTATCTGGTCTCTGTATCGATGAGCATGCGACTGAGGTAGTAGAGACTGCTTTCCATCCCCTCATTGTTCTTCTGGGAATGAAGGGTGCTGAGAGATCATTCCAGGGTAGTCACGTATAGGACTTTTGGATTCTAAGAGACATGGGGCATCAAGAACAGAGGCTGGATAAAGTAATTCTTAATTTCCATGAACGCGGTCAGACACTCTTTGTCCCATTCATAGGAATATCCTTTCTTCTTTAGCTGAGAAAAGGGCTTACACTTGCCAGCCAAATTCGTAATGAATCGGCGTATGTAGTATAAGTGGCCTTAGAAACCTCGAAAATCCTGAATATTTCTCAGGGAGGCATCTGGCTAATTGCATTGATCTTATCTGGGTCGATCTCGATGCCTCGGTACCTGACAACAAAGCTAAGAAACTTCCCGTAGGTGACCCCGAAGGCACACTTCAATGAGTTCATTTTCAAGTGGTGGGAGCGGAGTAAGATGAACACTTTCTCAAGATCCTTGAGATGGTCCTAGAGATTGTGAGACTTGACCACCATATCATCCACATAGAATTCCACCAATGTCCCGAGTATTGTCTTGAATATGCGGTGCATGGCCCACTGATAGGTGGCACCTGCATTTTTCTGGATGATGGACAAAATCTCGTAATAGAGAGTAGCTTGGGGTGCCTTGAAAGTGGTGGAATACTCATCCTCGGGGGACATACAAATTTTATTATACCCATAGTAACCATCCAAGAAAGAGAGGGCTTGGAATCCGGCCATAAGTTCGATCAACAATTCTGTCACTTGAAGGGGAAAATCATCCTTCGGGCAATGACGGTTGAGATCTCGGAAGTCGATACAGACTCTAATCTTTCTGTTCTACTTCCTAACTGGCACAATGTTGGCTAGCCACATGGGGTACTAGACCTGCTTGATGAAGTTGGCCATGATGATCTTGTCAACTTCGGCCTCGACCATGGCACTATGAAAAGGGTACATCTTTCTTGGAGGTTTCTTGAACCCGCGATGGTTTGCCGGGAGACCGAGTCGGTGGACAAATACCTAAGGATCTAGTCCAGGCATCTCATTGTAAGTCTAGGAAAACACGTCATGGTGCTGTTTAAGGAAGTCCACATACTGCTGATTCTCCTTGAGGGACATGGTGGCACTGATGAACATGGGTATCAGATCTGCCTCGCTACCAAGGTTCACCTATACCGGTTCATCGATCGTGGTAGAGACGCCTTCTTCAAAGTTAGGGGTAGCGTCCTCCAGATCCTCTTCTTCACATATGGAGGATGGATTCCCAGTGGGTGGAGCTTCCCCTAGGTTGGAAGAACCTGACGGGAGGCTAATACGTGCCTGGACAGTAGTAGAAAGCGTATCAGGAGATTCAAGCACCTCTGATTCCATAGCAACGAAGGCAGTCGATCTGATCCCATCTAGTCCTCAGCCTAAGGGGCCACTCTTGATGATATCAAAGCAATAGAGGTGTGTCGGATTAAGCCGATTGATCCCATCTTGGTGAAATAAACCCATATGACGTATCGTTGTATCCATGGGGCAGACATCCCAGTATCGTACTGGGGTAGGAGGTTCCGAGATCACCTCATCCTGGTTTGTGTAGGAGTACAAGGTGATTTTCTATTGTCACTTGGACATGGGAATATAACTTCCTATTATACCCAAGACAACAAAGCATTGCCCCAAGTTGGGGGTCATGGCCTCCAATCGATGGATCTGGAAGATGTAGGCATCATCCCGACCTACCCAGGGGTCAGTTGTGACAGGGGCGGGCTCAACCACACTTGCCAGAATCTGATTATCCTTTCTCTTATAATAGTCAGCGTCCAGATAATGGGCTTCACAATTTGTGAAATAATATTCATCACCTTATATTACTCCTACTCAACCATTTAGGGAATACTTGAGGCACTGGTGATATAACGAGGGGACTGCCGCATGCAGATGGAGCCATGGTCTGCCCACAAATGCATTGTACGCGGTGTCCTGAGAGACGACCATAAATTAATTACTAGAAAATAGGCCACCGAACTGGGTCTTCAAATGGATCTTACTAACCGAGGTTTGCTTTGTCCTGTCATATCACTGGATCCTTAAATCAAAGGGAGTCGGGTCATCCTCGGATAATCCCATCTTTCTCAATGTCCACATCGGGATAAGGTTGATCCCAGAGCCGGTGTCAATGAGACAACGGTGAACCTACACACAATTAAATTGTCCTGTGATGTAAATCAGGTGGATGTTCCCGTGTATGGGAGATCCTTAATCTTCTTTGGAGAATGAAATGATGACTTGGAATTTGTCATTCTCAACTGATTTAGCATGAAAGGCTTCTACAGCTGCCACCACCGTCTCAAACTGGAGGGGGCTCCTTAAAGCCTCAGCGAGGGCCTCACGCATATTTGACGACAACTGGAGGGATTAAAGGTTGGAAAGACTTGCTGGGATGCTGAAAATGTTCTTGAGGACTTCGTACATCCATTCCAGGCATGAACTTCTTCTTACAATAGGCCTCTTTGTGATTGGAGACATGGCGGGCCCTGCTGGCTGGATCAGTGACTGGTTGGTGCTGGGCATATCCTGCTACTCACTGGTCAAAGCCTAAAGTGTAGCTACCGGATGAGGTCTAGATGACTGAGATCGGCCTGTAGTGGGGCGAAGCAGGTCACGGCGTGGCTGAAGTGGCTCTGCCTGATCCAGTAGCACAAACGGTGGTGGATGCGGTCCTGATGACACCTGATGAAGAGGTTGCGAGTGCTGAGATCTGCGCTGAGCCTGTTTTCTGGTCCTAATGGCATGCACAACCTAGCTGGAGGTGCCTAATGATGTTCCTCAACATCTCATATAGTCATGGATGCACCAACGTTTGCGTCATCTAGGGACATTGGGAAGGTTCGCCTGATGTTCCCCCTCGTCGGGAGTCATATAGGGGTTTACCAACTCGACAGTGTTAACCGAAGCGTACCCTTGACTGTCACTTGAAGAATCATCCACCACTGTGAAGATTCTGGGGGGGATCCCCATCTTAGTGGGCATGAAGTCACTGAGAGTACGGGACGATGATGGCATTGGTGGGGCACGTTTCTTCTTCTTGCGCCGCCGATGCTTTCTCTTCTGGGAAGAGGCTGGTTGAGATGATGATGCAGAAGTGGTGGACGTAGCTTCTGAAGGATTTGGAGGATTCTGGCATGCCCAAATGATTCCATGGGCATGATCAACCGTTTTGCGAGCCATCCAGTCATCATACTTCTGGGACCTGCGGTCAGAAACTTGCTGCCACCCACCTTCGCTGTCTCTACCACTGTTCGACCTCACAAAGACACCCGCTACTTGTGTTAGGGTTAGGCCCAGCCTGAATATGTTGTTATCGACCTGGTCTTGGATCCAGTCTTTAAACACATAGCACCTCTTGAGGTTTTCCCCAGAATCTGATGATAGGGGCATTAGTTGGGGTGGTCGGTGAGATTCACCTCTATCGGCCTTCTGCACTCAGGCAAGCGTACAATCCCATGCTCTAGGGTGCTATGGAAGTAACTAGGGACCTGATTCTCGCTGAACAAGTATGTCTGCTGTCTTCTTTCGGGATAGGGAGCCCTAGGAGTCTGGCCTAGATGAGGGGCCAGAGGGGCCTGTCGAGGAGGTGGACCCTGACTGTCCCTCCTGGGCGGTGGCGGCGCATTACATGAGGGCGACTGCCGATTCTTAGGACGCTGCAGAGCTGGAGGCTATGCCTTAGGGGGAGGGCCTCTACGAGGCTATGGGGCTGGTGCCACTGTTAGTAACTCCAGGTGTCCGGGGGGATTCTATTTGAGCCACCACGGCGGGCTCATCCCTGGCAGTTCTCCTTGCTGGAATCACAAGGGGCAATAGGCGTGCCTAGGTGGCCTATTTCAGGGCTTTCTCCAGGCGCTGGGCCTTATTGGAGATGTCTCGGAATCCTCCAAGGTAGTTTTGGGTTATCAGAGAAGGAACTAGTTCCATCTTAACATTCCATATTCACATCGTCAGTAATTGCTTCTGATTCATTGGCATGTCAAGGGAGTATGTAATCCCCTTGCACTGGGCGACAAAGTCCATGACTCGCTGATAAGGCCTTTGTTTGCACTTTAAGAGGTCTGTGATGCTCCTTTTCTAGGTGGTAGAGTTGAAATGGTAGAGGATCTACCTGTGAAGGTCCTCCCAACTGGTCACAGATCCAACGGGGAGCTGGCTGTACTAGACGAATGTCGACCCCTCTAGTGTCTGAACAAAATAGTGGAGCATGGCAGCCTCCTGCTGCACTGGAGTCCCCAACATGGGCCTACACCTTTAGTTGAAGTGGTTTAGATGTTGCGGAGGGTCCCCCACCCCGTTTAAGGGGGGGGGGGGGGAAGGTGGGATTTCTGAAACTCGGAGGCACCAGAATATCATCCACCCATGCCAGGTATTGCTTTCCATCTGGTAGGATCACAACCTACCACATTTCCAAAGCCTTTAGGTGGGGGATGAGTGCCTCCATTGGATCATCTAGACATGGGTACTTGTCTTGACGGGTGTCCCTAACCACAAGCGCATTTCCAGGCTCTTCGACACGGTAGACAGGTTTAGTGGCTCGTGGAGCGACTGGCGGAGTGGCCTGCGGGGCAGTTGGGGGAACCCGGGCTGGATTCCTCAGATTGTCATGCCGTTCGGGAGGGTTTGGTGAGACATACCATGCCCTCTTTCCATTAATTCCAGCTTCAACCCTATCTGCGGGAGCTGTATGATCAGGGTTGCATGTTGGCGGCTCACCGGGGGGAGCTGTTCCTACCCCTGCTGCCCCGACCTAGGAGCATCATAGTCGGGTCTTCGCTCTACAGTGCGTTCAGCCAAGAGTTTGTCAACAAACCTCTTCTTCTCAGCAAGTTTTTGGTGCAATGTGGCCTTCTCGTGGTCCTCCTATGTCTTTTGCACTAAGGCGGATGTGTCGGAGTTCTTGAAAACTCCGACTTGATCTTTTCCCTTACCAGCATTCTGGCAGATTAACAATGCCTCGATGGGAGCAAGGAGGCCCATGAGGTTCTTCTACTAAGGAGTAATCCTCCCTAATGGGTCCAACAGTGGTGGCACACCCTCTGGGGGTAATTATCCGAGAAACTCAAGCTCTTCTTCCTTGTCCACTACGTCGGCCATATTGACCATGACCCTTACTGGGGGTATGTCCTCAATATCGCATAGCGAGTCGGGCTACCGCCAGATAGGGCTGAAGAGGAGGGTAGCATACTACCCCCATCCATGTATTTCCATGTGGGTGTAGCCTCCCTGATAATTTTGCAGATTACCTTGATACTCTTAACGCATTGCTGGTGGAGGGCCTCACGACGGCCGGTGACTTGGGGCGCTGGGCCACAGAGAGTGCGTCCAGATCGACTAGACGACACTAATCACTAATGTATTCAAAATTTTATTGGCTCCTTGGATAAACCACATACTGATGGCGGAGACTAAAATGTGTCTCTTAGATGGTGTATCAGAAACACTCAACTTCCTCTGGGGTGAGGGACTCGGGTATGCAGAAATCATGCACTGCTGTGGGCCAAAACTTCTCCGGGAAGTGGTCCACTACAAGGATGCTCTAGAAGATCCTCATCTCAAATTTCGGGTTTGGTCCTTGATTTCCCCACTCTCCAACTAGGGGTGGTTGAGGAACTGGCAGTGGTACTGAGGCAGACCGCTGGGACGCCAAGTCATCCGGTGGAGAATACGGAAAATGGGATGACTGGCCGCTGATTCTCGGGCAGTCCTCTGAGGAGTGTAGCGACCTAGCCGCTACATCGCGATAGGAGGGTATGATGGCTGCCAATCATAGCTCAGGGGCTAGGGCTGCCAGTGGTGGGTCATTCCACTGCTCACCCGCCATTGGTCCCCAGAATAAATGTCTGTGATCTCTTTCGGAGGTAGAAATCACTTTCGGAGATGATGGTGGTGACATCACGACTATAAACTGCAGGGTCGCCAGATTTTCATCCTCCTGGATAAACTGACGGAGGGAAGTGGGAATCTTGTGGACCTCGCATTCCGAGAGCACCAGGCTGATGCGCCTTGTCCCTACCCTGACCCTGGAATCGGATGATCAAGGGGAGGGTTTCTGAGCTGAGTCACACTCCACTTCAGAGTCATAGAAGTGGACTGGTTTGATCTCCGTTTGGGCCTTCCTAGGATTCTTCTTGTATTGGAAATGGACCACCTTCCTGCCCTTAGGTGGCCTCTCAGGATAGGGCTGATTTCCGACATGCGGTCCTTCGGTCGCACTGGTGCTAGGTCAGAGAGGGTTTCCACCTGAGAAAGCCAGGGTGTGAGGAGCACTGGGACAAATGTCTAAGCGGGCATAGGGAGGACCTCCATGAACGGCACCAGAGCAAGAAAAAACCTCTAATGGAATAGGTTGGAGCATGGGGAGGACCTCCATGCTTGGTGCGGGTGGAGGGTGGCTGTCCTTCACCCCTCTGGTTTTCGGGGCGAGGAGGACCTTTGCAAGCTGCAGAGAGGATGTAGGGAGGATCCCCATGTTGGAGAGAGACCGGATGGGTAACATCTCCTCTTCGATGGTCGGGGGTAGGAGGAAGGACTCCATACCTAGTGTGATGGGCACGGGAGAGGCTCACATACTGAACATCACTGTCACGGGGCATACCTTCATTCGGATTGGGGGTAGAACAGGGCAGACATCCATTCCATGCCTTGGAGCAGGGAAGGCCCATGCTATGTGTGGTAGTGGTACGGGGTGGACCTCCGTACGGGGTGGAATCACTGCGGGTTGGTTCACGACAACCCCTACTCATGCCTGTGACCTGGGGAGTCTAGTCATCCTGCCTATGGGGCGGTTGGGGCCTTGATCCCGGTTGGGCGTATAAGCACCCCTGCTCAGTGTGTGCAAGGACTTGATGATATGTGTCGGCGGTGTCTTGGGATACAGTAGCCATCGATGTTGACGCCCCTTGGTGTGCATCCTCCTTAGCTCGTGCCCAATGATGGTGTTGGGTCGGACGAACCGGGGCTGGTGGTGATGGTTCATATCATACCTGCTCCTCCTCCGGCAAGGCCGGACAGTGGCACTAACATGAATGGGTGGGAGCCCTTGTTGGTAGCCCCTGCATTAGGACTCTGACCGGGCTAGGTCGGATGTCACCCACCTCATTAGCGTAAGGCAGGGAGTCATCAAAGTGATTTGGGGCAGGCTCCAAAAATGATTGAATATTGGGGTGGGGAACAACGACTCCCTGTGAGGCCCTCGGGGTCAACGTTGACAGTAGGGTCTGGACGCCTTCAAGTCTAGGCGGTCTATATCCCGGGTTGGGATTATTCCCTCTTCTTCATAATGACGTACGAGGTTGTTAAATACCATTTGTTGGATAACTTCTGATGGGGATATGGGGCGTGGGTGCCCCATAGTCGTGGATGAAGAAGTCACTGCGGAAGCGGTGAAGCCACACAGAGCGGCTATGCTGGCGTTGCCCCTGCCCCTGTGTAGGCGGGCGGGCAGTGATCGCGTTCCGGTGGCAGTAACCTGATTCTTGAGAAGTAGAGAGATGAACTCATCAGTGTTGAAAGGAAAAAAGGAATCGATGACCAATTCCCCAGATCCATCCCATCTTCCGTGACCGATAAGAGGGATCCATGCTGACAACGTCGCAGAATGTGATTTCCAACGTTCTACTACCCCAACTTCTGGTGAGTTTCACACCAGGCCTGCTATTTTCTTGGTGGGACCCAGTGCCGGATAGATGGATCTGATGGAACATCAATCCATTGATGCTCCGAGCGCTACTAATCTTCATATTTGAGGAGAATATATTCATGTTGGGTTACCCATTTCTATTTCTGATGCTTTCTCCAGGGCACGCGCGTCCATCCGCTTGAGTGCAATAGGCATGGCTTTGTTTCCCCACATTCCCACTTTCCAAAGGTAGGAAACATCTGTTCCTTATTAAGGGAAATTTTCTCCTTGATCAAAACAGGATGATGGGATGTCGGTTCTTCCTTCTATGGATTCCTCCTTGGAACTCGTTAACTAGTCTGAGTCTCCCTCATAGATTTAATCTGTTGTTCATGAAACTCTTCCCGGTGCCATATCTTCATGGACACTAGTTAATTATGATGCTTCATTCAGGACATTCCAAGGGGTCCAGTCAGGGCAGCAACCTTCAGTTAGGGGAGTAGTCACATGGGGAATCATTGGCGTGTCTGGATGCAGGGGAATTGGTGTGTCTGTCTTCTGTCCCTTTTTATAGGGCTTCTCAAGGGTGAGGAAGCCCAATGAATCCCACATCAAATGCGGGGAATCATATTCCATGGGCATGTGTATGAGGTTTTCCTCAGCTTCCTATGTTTAACACAGGGTATGTCGCAAGTTTAACGTCTAGTGGAGATAGATCAGACTGATCAGAACACCGATTAGAGTGGATCATATTGAGGAACCCCTTGGGGGGAACACCGATATTGGGGCCAACAAGTGGGTGGCTTTCCGAAAATTTTCTAATGGAATGGGGAGTGGGGTGGCATGATCCCACCGGGATGTGGTGTCCTGGGTAAGAATCAGGATGGATGATGGCTTTGCGCTTGATCCTCGAAGAGACTTCCGACTTATCCCCATGGTGGGGAATCAAAGTCCGCGTAGTTCATCTGATGGAGGCTTGCCGCTGAACGGGGTCAAAATGGATTACCTCTTAATGGGGTCTATAGTTTAATGTCATGCAGGATGGGGGGAAAACTGATGTGAAATGATCCGGAATGGTTGGTGTGGTGGGCTTGAACCTCATGGAGGCTTCTTACGTACCCTGCCTTAACAAGGATCAAAGACCACGTAGTTTAGGATGGGTGTGGGGCATATAGTCTAGGCTGCCCAGGGAGTTGGTGAACCGACATGAAAGAGGTCGTAATGAATGGGGTAGTGGGATTGAACCTCATGGAGGCTTTCTACGTACCCTGCCTTGGTAAGGATCAAAGTCCACGTAGTTCGGGTGACATGGGGCTTACACTCTAGGCTGCCCAAGATGAGGCAGAAGTCGGTGAACCGGTGTGAAAGTGGACCTGGTGTCCAGGTGAATGGTGGTCTTGAAACTCAGGGAGGATTCCTACATACCTACCTTAGTAATGATCAAAGACCACGTAGTTCAGGATGGGTGTGGGGCTTACACTCTAGGCTGCACAGGGAGTAGGTGAACCGACGTGAAGATGGTCGGAACGATCAATGTGTGGTGGGCTTGAACCTCAGGGAGGCTTCCACATACCCTACCTTGGAAAGGATCAAAGGTGTCATAGTTCAGAATGAAGTATATAGTTTGACGTCATGCGGGATGGGGGGAGAACTGATGTGAAGGTGGACCTGGGGTCCGACGGTTTTTGGGCTTGAACCTCATGGATGCTTCCTACGTAACCTACCTTAACAAGGATCAAAGACCACGTAGTTTAAGATGGGTGTGGTGATTACACTCTAGGCTACCCAAGGTGTTGGTGAACTGACGTGAAGGAGGTCAGAACGACTGGGGTACTGGGTTTGAACCTCATAGAGGCTTCCTACGTACCATGCCTTGACATGGATCAATGTCTATGTAGTTCGGGATGGGGTCGGTGAACCAGTGTGAAGGAGGTCGGAATGATCGAGGTGGTGGGATTGAACCTCATGGAATCTTCCTACGTACCCTGCCTTAGCAGGGCTCAATGTCCACATAGTTCAGGTGGCATAGGGCTTACACTCTAAGGTGGCCCAAGGTGCTGGTGAATCGACATGGTCGGAATGACCGGGTGGTGGGGCTAGAACCTCGTGGAGGCTTCCTATGTACCATGCCTTGACATGGATCAATTTCCCCATAGTTTGGGATGGATCAGGGTGTATACTCTGAGGTGACCCAAGGTGTTTGGGGCTTGAACCTCGTGGAGGCTTCCTACATACCATGCCTTGACAAGGATCAAATTCCTCTTTGTTCGGGATGGATGTGGAATATGGTTTAACGTCATGTGGGACGAGGGCATTTGGGGATTACATTCTGAGGTGGCCCAAGGTGTTTGTCATGGTCAGTTCTTGCCCTAAGCTCACGTGAGTCATGCTCGATGTGAGAAACAAGAGGTATCAGAGACCTGACGATCACATCGCAAAAGGTGTGTCTGTGGGATGTGGAGTGGGGCTTACACGTGGAGAGGGCCAGAGAGAGAAATACAGGTACTTACTCCAATATGGAGGCACGATGGTGGAAAATCCTAGAAGGAGAGGGAAAGGTTGACAAGATCCCATGTCTCCATCTCCCCTCTTGGTCCTTGGCACTGAGGAAGAGAGGAGGAGTAGGGATACTACCTCCTGAAAGAAGAGCTAGGGGATTACACAAAGGTGGCTTCCCTTCCCCCACGAACAAACGCCACTTCAATAAAGAGGATATCATCCCCTATGGAGAACAGGAGGCATGGAGAATGTCTAAGGTGGGGGCACCCCATGTGTAAGGCATGGGACCAGGTCACAGTATAATGTCATGTGCTGAGGATGATGGTGCTTAGCAGTTTAACATCTTGCAGGTCGGACGAGGTGGGTGTGATCCACACCCCTAGGACTTACATAACTGGTACCCTCTTCTCCTTATGGAAGGGAAGGCATCAGCAAATCCTTGGTGAGGGGGTGTCATGGAGAAAATCATCTAGGGGTCCACGTTAGCATGGCTATGCGAAGAAGCAATAGACATTAGTGTGCCTATGCAAAGAATCATTAGTCAAAGCAGCACAACGGGTGGTATCCTCCATGGGACTTTGATGTCACATCGTGAAAACCTAGAGGGTCACACCGGAAAAGGAATTTCCAAGCCTAGGGGTCCATAGGCAGGGGCCTTATGAAACTCTGTTGCTCCGTGTGTTAGAGGGCACCTGCGAAGGGGTGTGCTTCGCGAAGTGGGGTGTCTTAGCCTTATCATAGGCCATAGGTTCATATGGGAGGTGCTTCGTGAAGTGGAGTGGCATTCACAGAGAACTTACTCACAGAGCAAAGGTGCCTCGCTAAGTAAGGTGTCAGGAAGCTATGTGCTTCACGAAGTATAGTGACCCTACCTTAGAATGTGGATCATGTGTACATGAAGGGTGTTTCATGAAGCATAAATGCTCTAAAACGTCCCGGGTACCCTTGGGGATCCGCTTCCTTCGTGAGGGCCCTTAGGCTTTGTGAAGGGCATCCATCTTGGAAGAGGGAATTAAAACGGGATGAGGGGGAGGCACTTCACGGAGCAGAAGTACCTCGTATAGCTCATGGTTCGCAGAGCAGAAGGGTTCTTCACGATTCGGAAGCTAGGAAGCCAAAAGTTTGGATTGACCCTCTCTTGGGATCAGGGGGAGCCTGGTATTTATAGGCAAGAGGGACCACAGAGCAGAGCTCACGCAGTGCGAAGAGGGACTTGGTTGCTTCGTGGTGAGTCATGAACGTCAAATGTGGTCACGGAGCACCCCGCCTCCTTGATTCACTGTGGGCTTGCGAACATCAACTGCGGTCGCGAAGCATCCCGCATCCTTGCTTTGTGGTGGGCTCGGTGCTGGGGGAGCTCCGTGAAGGGGCTTCATGAGGAAGTTCTTTGGGGCCTTCTTTGGGCCTCTTCTTTGCCCCAAATTTTGGCACCAACAAATTCTAATTAGGAAATTAGTGAATTCTAATTATGAAACTTATATTTAGTGTAATTAGGGGCTTCATTAATTAAAAATAATTAATTATAATTAGGAAACTAATTAATTCTAGTTAATTCTTATTAATTCTAATTGGGAAACTACTTAATAGTAATTAAAAAACTACTTAATGGTAATTAGGAAACTATTTAATGGTAATTATCAAAATAATTATATTAATTATCCAACTAATTATATTAATTAGTGAAGTAATTATATTAATTAGCGAAGTAAATATTTTAATTCTCAAAGTAACTATATTAATTAGAAAAGTAATTATGTTAATTGGAAAAGTAACTATAGTAATTAGTGAACTAACTATATTAATTATCTAAGTAACTATATTAATAAGAAAATTTATTATATTAATTAGAAAAGTAATTATTTTATAAATTTCTTCTAGATTATACCATTGCATTACATTCTAGGTATGATAATGAATTTAGTTTTTCATCTACCTTGACCTCAGTTGGTAATTGATCTTACGAACTTGAATTTAGTTGTTGAATGTATTTTGTGCATATTAAGTGTTAGAGTTTTCATGAATTGAATTCTATATTGAGTAAAGTATCCCCAGGTAGAGGGGATTTGGGTCAGACCACCTTTTTTCCTAGAGGATTTCCTTGTCTAGGAAAATTAATGGGATTGGGAATCTGTCGTTCCGAGCTTACTCATCATGATTTTTTCAATCTCATATAAATCTATTATTTCACATGACGTGTTTTTGTACCTCATGTATATGATGCATGTGGATATGTATGAATATGCTTAACTTCTATTTTTGGGTAAGTAACACAAACTCATGGTTTTTGTAAAGAGTTACACATTAATATGGTTTTAACATATTTATTTGGTGGAGAGATTGGGATTCCAACCTAATTTACTTAAAGCATACATATATAAATTGATTCTCTGGTCATATTTAATTAATAGCGATTGTTTATTTTAGATAAAAAAAGATATCTTCCTATATTCATTACAACGGTCAAATAATTGAGATAGAATAATGATGTAGTTATATTATACAACCATAAGGTGTTGTTATTCTTGGAGGATGTACAACTTTGAAATATCTTCAATGGAAAATTCATTGAAAGTTAAAATTAAGGAGAAATCAAGTGATAGAATCTATCACATACAAACATATAAAATTTGTAATTTTTTTTAGCATGTGGAATTTCTAGTAACTGATGATGAAGAATTATAATATGTACTTTCATTGGTTAAGTATCAACCTAGATTCAAATTATGGAGTTTTATGTCACTGTAGTTACAATGGAGGTTCCATTGACATTTGAATTTCAGCCATCATAACTTTATGAGACTATTTAATATGATCCCACTATAATACATTAAAAAGTTCTATCATCAATGGTAGTTGTTCTATCATTTACTCTAGAGATAGTTTTAATGGACATTCATCCACGTACTTTAGATGTGTTGGTCGAAGATTTTGAGGATGATGAAAATTTAGAATAAGAAGATGAAGAGGAAGTTGAAGAAGAAGAAGAAAAGCATGTTCAAGAATAGTATGTTTCCACTCATTTGAGGTTCAACCAACCATCGGACCATCCTCTACTATTGGCATCAT
The DNA here is from genome assembly GCA_963277665.1 of Viscum album. Lineage (NCBI taxonomy): Eukaryota > Viridiplantae > Streptophyta > Magnoliopsida > Santalales > Viscaceae > Viscum > Viscum album. Next base: position 2,073,898,329 of record OY728143.1, on the reverse strand, counting down.
GGTCGAATGAAGGCATGAGTCACTTTCTATAATTTGATTGGTCAGTTATTACTCATAGTACAAAATTTTTAGTAATTATTAGTGGAACAAATTGAGTGTCTCATGAAGGTGTTATGTATATTGGAAGAGATTTTGAGATAAAAGATGCAATGAAAATGTGATAAAACAATATCACATTGAAATAAATTATTCTTATGTTATAGAAGAGTCAGAAATTTCATATTATTTTATCCATTGTGACAAATATAATTCGAACTATAAAATATGTCTACGGGATATAATTGATAACACTTTTTACAACTGGTACATCACTAGATTTACACCACAAACATGTGTGAACCTGATATTTTCACAAGAATACTCTTCATTAGATGTTGAGTTTTTTTCAACTGTTATATATTGTTGAAATGATTAGAGAATTTCAATACATTCTTACCTTTTTGGTGGTCGTGTAAATCAAACAACTTTTTAGGTATACAATCACTTACTGAAAGGCATGGGCGGCCCAAAAAAAAGTATATTGTGAATTTGTACGGTGATTGGGATGACTCTTTTCATGTTTTACCCCAACTTTTGAAAATTTTACGCCACAATAATATAATAATCTATAAAATACATACTACTAAATATTTTAACCAACACAACCATGTTTATCAGTTGATGGTTGTGTTTGGTAGATTGTTTTGGATATTTTTACCATGTGTGGTAGATTTTAGACATTATAAGTAGTTTATAAAGATTGATGTCACATTTCTATATGGAATGTATACATGAACTTTATTAATTACTGCCACACAAGATTGAAATCAATTCCCTTTACCTTTGGCATTTTCAATTGTCTAGAAGGAGAAATTCTCTTCATGGAGCTAGTTTCTGGAATTACTTCAAGAGTTTGTTATGGATGTAGATGGGATTTGTATTATTTCAGATCACAATCGTGCAATAATGGAGGATGTATAGTCTGAGGGTCATTCCTAGAGACCACCCTATGCCCATCATCGATACTGTATTCGCCACATTGCTAGAAATTTGTGAAAAAATTTCAAGAATGAGTCAATGAAGAAATAAATCTTAAAAATTGGTATGAATATCCTTTTTTTTAAAATAACTTTCATAGTTACTTCCATATGTGTCAAAGTAGTTCTTGTTTGATAGAATATGAGCCTCAACAACAAAGAATGGAGGAGTGTCTTGAAGATATTCACTGAGATAATACGAAAGTTTATGATTACACGATGAAAATACCAAAGTATAAATGGTCATTGTAATATGATGATGGGAGGAGATATGGACATATGATAACCAACATCATAGAATGCATAAATGGAGTTTTCAAGGGAGTTTAGAAATTACCTATCATAGGTAAATAAAAATATTTTATTATATGTTACTCAAAAGATCTCCAATTTTAATATAATATTAGTATAATGTTTTAAATATAAATTATAGGATTGGTAAAAGAGACCATCTATTGTAGTGTAAACTATTTTCTGGAATGAGGAAAGCAGGTTGAGGAGGGTCTGAATAGAGGGATGCGCTATGGACACTGTATCCAGCGTGAGTTAGATAGAGTTCTTTAAGATGCTATAACTTATCATGTAACTGCATTTAATTTTCTAGAGTAATGATTTGAGGTCTCTGAGCCTAGTGATTTGGTGTCTTATAGAAATGGTTTTTTGCGAGTGGTTTTATTGGATAAGAGTTACTGTGAATGTGGAAACTTTAAAGCATTTAGATATCATTGCTTCCATATGATTGAAACATGTGCTCACGTACATGTATATAGGGAGTAGTTTTTTGATCTAGCTTATCGACTAGAGAGTACCAATGACTGTTATAGCTCTCCATGGATTCGAATCATAGAATATCAGAATTTTCACCTGTCTAATGGTGCACCCACGATTCTACCGAACAACACTAGGCTTCAACCTAAAGGGAGTCCAAAGTCTACTCATATTTGTAATGAGATGGATTGGCCCAGTGAATGGTCATTTAGAAGAAGTTTTAGTATATTCCTCCAGGAAGGTCATATGAAGACAAGTTGTCCTAGACATATAGGGAAATCATCTAATGCTTCAAACGAATCATGTACTCTATCAGTTACTGTAAAAGTTTTTACATGTAATCATTTTTAGCATTATCACTGTTGAATTTCTTTATCTAACTACCAACACTGTATGAATATATCTAAACAGATCACATCAAATTGAAAAAAATAATCCACCTATATAAGAAAATAATTATTATGAGTAATACTAAAAAGAATGAAATTTAACATAAAAATGATATAATACATTAACTCTATGGACAATGATTTTACTATCCAAATATCAAGATTACCATGACATCTTTCCAAGGGTTTATTTGATTCGGATATAAGATAATCACCAAACTAAGGATTATTTGTGCACTTCACTACTGCTGGTTAACTATTGCTTATCATAGAATATGATCTGAACTTCCCACCTGGCGTCCTCGTGATGATCTCATTTCACACATGCTCTCCACCATTTGTACCTTATCACCATTTAAAATTCATTTTTACTTCTATTATTGAACCCATTTACTACTTGTAAAGATGCATGATTCATGCACCTACATGTATAAAGAAAATGGGTGTAGAGAGAAAAAAAGTGAATTCTGAATGGTGATATGATACAGATGGTGGTGATCATGTGTACGATGAGAGCATCATGGGGAAGTCAGGTAGGAAGTTCAGATCACAAGCTATGTTAAGTGGTAGTTAACCAATGGTAGTGAAGTGCACAAAGAATCCTTAGTTTGGTGAATAGATTTTTGAGTGATTCACATCCAATCTATGTTTTGGATTTGTGAGTTGAATGTTCTGTTGGTAGATCTAGAATCAAAAGGATTCATGTAGTCTAGTACTTATCCAAGGGTTCTCCTATTATTTTCAATAAGAAGGATGATTAGACTTTGCACTTATGTATGGATTATTGAATACTGAATAAGATGATAGTAAATAATTTGTATCCCCTTATATACATTAATGAACACTTTGATCAACTGAGTGGTTCCATGATCTTCTCCAAAATCGAATTTAGATCTTATTACAATCAGTTTAGGGTTATACCATATAACATTCCTCGATATTCTTTTAAGATTATGTATAGATTTTACGAGTTCATGGTAATAGCATTTAATCTAACAAATTCAATAGGTTAAGGCCAAGAAACAGAGGACTACTAATTTTTCAGAGCCTCTACCCATTCCATAATTGAAGTGGGATGATTTAAATATGGATTTAATGACAATATTATCTAGGACACATCAAAAAATAATGTAGTATGAGTGATCATGGATCCACTAATGAAGGTGGGAAACTTCTTGAACATGGGGTATCTTGATGAGAATTTTACCATCATTCCTGATGATGTGGGTGAAGAGACACTTATTAACGTGCATATATTTTGAGATCAATCAGAGGCATGTTGTGTGTCAACTACTCCACCACTTTGGTACACATGATGTACCTCCCATTACTTGAGGATCTTGATCAGACAACTATATACAGTTTGGGTCCTCTATATTGCCACATATGTATATATGTCTCTATACCAGTTTTCAGACCGATGTGTGGTAGATTATAGGTTTTATGGTTTTGGAACAAATGTGGGCCAGAGAGAATTTTCCATGAATCGCTTCTCGAGTTATCACACCACTTTCACCAAAGCTATTTCGGGACTGTCCTCATGGATTCTAGTATATTTACGTTATTAATTTCAGTTATTTATTTCTAATGTTATTGTTTTTTTATAAACTTACCATTGATTACTCTTTTTTAACCAGGTTGAGTCCGCCTCAAAAGAATGCACATACCCTGAGACACAATGTGCATAGTTTTTAATAGATATTTGATGCCATAGTGCCAGCTGATGTAAGTTAAACATTTTTTAGAAATATTTGATTTGTTATTACCTTTTTAAGTTATTTCAATGTAATATGACAAACATTATCATGATATTATATGAATTATTTTTTGAGTATACATTTTAGTTTTCATGGACTCCGTATACAAGTTTTTTCTACACATCACTTCCACCATACTACACAGTTATGATTGTAGATCGTGCTACAGTAGTGCCACACATACACATCCACATAATTGATTTTTACCAACTATACCGGGTCATGTTCCAGTTTGGTTATATACATAATATACCTATGGAACCACAACAGGATGATGCATTACATTTGATTATTCTTATAGGTTGATAGACAACATATTGGAAGAAGTTTCTCACAACTTATATCAAGATTTGGGACACACGTGCCCAATATGGTATCTTTCCATATGGATATCCCACAACACACTATCTATGATCTGATAAGGGGGATTATGTAGACATGTATCGATGACACACAATCATTCACCTTACACGTCAGGGGATTGGCATTCAACAATTGGTATGTTTCCTAAGATTTATTATATTTTTTCAACTCACTTTTGGTATTGATTTGAATATTATTTCATTTGAAGTCAGATGAAATTGCTCATCTTTCACACATCAAAAATCCTGAGAAGGAGGAATATATTAGGCGTGATGTAGTTCACTAAGATGCGTTGGCACTCAACGATCATCTTCGGTTCATATGTGATAGTTTCTATAATGAGGTGCCACCGTTATATCTAGATCCATATCCTCTGGCTGAAGCTCTTTTGGATGATGATGTCCCTACTATGCCTGCTTAGGATGATGCACTTCCACCACCAACGATAGCTTGAAGACAGAGATGAGTACATCAGGAGGGGAGAAGGCAATGACATAGATGCCCGATAGCAGCTCCGGCAGATGTTGATACACTGTAGAGAGATGATCTTACCCAACCGACTGATGATCTTTCTCAACAAGGAGATTCTTATATGCAACATATGTCAACTCTTATGACTAATTTGGACTACGAGCTGGGTGTGGTAACACGGTTTTGTGGGGCCCCACTCCTAACAATGAGGATTTCATTAATGTCCCATTTTTCCTACTTTTAGGAGCTTCAGGGCCATATGGCTCCACATATGATTTTGGGCCGTCCTCCACACGTGATGTTGGCCAATCCTCTACACAGTACCATAAGGAGGCACTAGAAGCACTAGAAGAGAAGGAACCCCCAACTAGGACACTGAAGTGAAATGGATGTCAGACGTGGAGTGGGCATGAGGTTCATACGCCACGTTGTGGTATCAAGGGGCATCAACATTGATTTATTCTGATGTCATGTTGTATATTTTAAAAAACTTATTTATTTTGATAAGTAATTGTTGTTTTAGACCAATAAAAAGAAATTTAATGTCTTGTAATTGTAACATTATTATGTTTCATGTACGTGACTTTATAAGCGTATAAATTATAGAGTACAAATACAATCTAAATCAAATTTGTGACACTGACTAATAAATATAGATTTATAATTATATATTTAATGAATATATTTATTATTATATAATTATACAAGTTTCTATATAAATAAATATTTATAATTAGATAAATACATATATTTAAAATCGTATAATTATTAATTAATATTCATAAATATATAAATATAAATATGTTTATAAATATATAATTATAAATCTATATTTATAAATATTTATTTATTTATAAATAAATGTTAAATATTTATAAACATATAATGATTTTTAATTGTATATTTATGATTATAATTATAATTATATTAAATATATTAAATGGTAAATATTTATAAATTTATAAATAAATTTAAAATATTTATAAACATATATTATTTTTTAGATATATCGTAATTAATTAAATATAATAAATGTATTTATTATATGATTAAAAATATTTCCAATTTATTTATAAATAAAAACTTATAACCATATAAATATAGATTTATAATTATATACTTATAAATACATATGTAAATATAACTAAAATTATATATTTATTATAAATAATTTTAATTATATATTTATTATAAATATATAAAATTACATAATTATTATAAATATATATTTACTTAATTATAAATAAATTTTAAATATATATGTAACTATATTATAATAATTATATATTTAAAAATATATTTACATTCATATTATTATAAATATTTATATATAAATAAATCAAAAGAATTGTGATTATGTATTTATTATGTATATTTATTATATTTATTATAATTATATAATAATTATATTTATAATTATATATTTATTGTAATTATATAAATATTATATTTATAATTATATATTTATTGTAATTATGTAATTATTATAATTATAATAGTTATAGTTATTATTATTATAATTTTATTAAAATTTTATAATTGTTATAAATATATTTATTTTAGTAATTATATTTATTATAAATATATTTATTATAATTATAAATATTTAAATATATATAAGGGGGTTAGGGAGGGTTGGTGTGGGTATTTTGAAAAAAAAACCTTGAGCGCCAAATCATTTGGTGCTGAAGGAATTCAATCAAATCGCTAGATGATTTGGCACTCAAGAGACCCATTTTCTGAAATAAAACTAACCTAAACCCTTTTAATTTAAAAAAATTAAAAACACCCATTTACCAAATTTTTTCCAGGTTAGGGTTTTGGAAGACGACATTCATCTATCTGGATGTGGTTTTTCATAGGGTGAGACCTTTTTTGACTTCATTATGGCACATAATAGTGGTAATTGGACTCTCTAAATGGATTATTTTCCATCTAGATGATGATAGCATCTTTATTCGATTCCAAGATCAAGAAGAACATTATAGATGATGGGGGTTACAAGTATGGAGAATCTTCTTCTTTAGTACGAAGATCTACATATGGTCTCTGTTTTCAATAGAGGGATTTGAATCTATGCATAAGATAATTTGTAAGAGATTTTATGGGTTTTATTTACACTTTTTTCGATCAGATGCTCTTCTGGTGATTACTGATGTTCTCGGATCTCCAATTAAAATTGGCTCCTCAACTCTCAATCTTGCATGCCCATATGTTTCTTGCTTTTGTATTGTCCTTGATAATGTAGTGGAATTTCCCAAATACTTGTGGAATAAGAATTATATGGAGGGATTTTTTTAGAATTTTAATTATAAAACCTCTCACTTTTCTATTCCAAATGTATTAGATACGAGCAATTTTGTTTAATCTTGTGGTCACACAGGCGGGTAGAAAAAGGGAAAGGGGGTCAAGAGGGATAATGAGCCTATTGATTGTGTTGGGTAATTTCATTCCTCTGATCAGGAGTGGGTTGAAAGATCAATTTGGGAATATGGTTGTAGTGGAAAGAATCAATCGAAGGTTTCCAAACCCTCCTTGAAATTGGGATGATCTTAATGAGGTGAGGGTGAATAAAGTTGTGACTTAAACATGGGTTGAGAAGGAAAATTTAGGGGAAAAGGATGGTTTGGGTTTTGTATTAGGGATGTGGTTCTATATGTAGACAAGATACTCATAAGGAAAATAAAAAAAGGATGACTCAACTATCATTCCTCTTTGTGATAATTAATATGCTAGTAATATAGGAGAGTCCCAAGTTCTCCTTTGTAAATAATTATGTGGTTAGAATATCTAAGCACTAATTTCCAATTGAGCCTGAAATGCCAAAACAAAATCAGATTTATTTTCTTTCAGAAATGGAAAGCATTATCAATGAAGCCCTTATTTCACCTATATGAGAAAAACATATTGAGGATACTGAAGTTTACTTTGGTAGCATCTGTATTGTGTGTGAGACTAGTATCTCTACAGGTGAGTTTTGATGCGGAAACATCAGGAGTTGAAACGACAGAAACAGCGAAATCATAGAAGATTAAAAGGGAAAAAAATAAGAACACAAAGATTTATGTGGTTCGGGAAATAATCCATATGTCCACAGAGAGGAATAAAATAACTATAATTTGGGAGCACAATTTACAGGGATTTTTTTAGAGTTCTCACACACACACAACGCTACCCCAAAATAGGCTAATGTAGATAATGAAGCGCTATTCCACTAACTGTCAGAAAGTTCATTTTTCTACAGTGAAAGCTGGTCACCCAAGACAAAATTTCTATAGTGGCTACCGGAAGGAAGTCCAAAGATCTATAGTATTGTTGAATCTAAAGTCCAAACTACTACAATGCAAGGTCGGTGTCGTAGTACGGGCCACAAGTAGTTTGGCCCAACCAGATCGGGTTACACCAATCCAACAATCTCCCACTTAGAGCTTGATCCACTACATTGCACTTCGTTGATGCCACTAACTATGATAACTTACTTAATTTGAGTTATTCATCCTCTTCACTCACCAGTGTGTGTGTCTTCCATTCACAACTTCAATTTCAACCTAACGATTCATGGAATACAATTTGTTATCCTTTTTTCCTCCCATAGTTCCCTCCCTTGTTCTACCTCTCATCCTTCATTCCTCAATGGAGACCAACAAAGGAACAGTAGTTCCTCAACCTATGTATTACCATTGGATTCATCAACATGTCTATTAGATTGTTGGCTCCAAAAATATTCTTCAATTTCAGCAACCAATCATGTATCAAACCTCTGAGGAAATGATACTTCAGCTGAATTTTTTTGACTAGGAAATAAATATTGGGTTCTTTGTAATATGTATTGCAATCTGATTATCACAATGCAATACATTCTCCTCTCTCTTTTTATGAATTCATCCAAGAAGTTTTTCATCCAAACAATCTCTTTTCTAGATTATTTTATAGCAATGTATTTTGCTTCTCTCCTGGATAAAGCCACCACCTTATAGAATTGTGCTATCCAGCTTAACATATTTCCTCCACAGGTAAATACATAACTTGTGGTACTCCTATTACTATCGATTTCACCTCCAAGGACAACATCCACATACCCCTACAATGAATTTCCATTTCCAAAACATAAATATACCTCCATATTTCCCTTCAAATACCTCAATATCCACTTCATAGCTTCCCAATGTTTCTTTCTAAGGTTATCCATATACCTTCTCACAACTCCCACTATATGATAGATTCCAGGTTGAGTGAAAATCATGAAATACATCTGTTTTTCAACAACTGATGCATATAGAACCTTTTCCATGTACTCAACCTCTTCTTCCATATTCAGTGATTTATTTTTTGAGAGTTTGAAATGGACCTCTAGGGGAATATAGACTACCTTTTCTTCCAGTATACTAAATATTCTCAGAACCTTAACAATGTAGTTATCCTGTGATAACATTATGGTTCCAAATGCACGGTCTCTTTTGATTTTCTTCCTCAAAATCTTGTTAGCTTCTCCAAGATCCTTCATTTCTATCTCCTCATCCAACTGCCCTTTGAACTCATCAATCCTATGTATACCTAATCTTACAATGATCATGTCATCCACATACAGAAGGAATATAATATATTCATCACCAAAGGACTTTATGTGAAAACATTTATCCATGAAACATCATTTATATTAATTTATACACATGAATGAATCAAAAAATATGTTCCACTATCTGGGTGCCTGCTTCAATCCATATAAGCTCTTTTAGAGTTTTCACACTAGGTCTTCCTTCCCTGACTCAATATATCCCTCAGGCTGGTACATGTAGATGTCCTCCTTCAAATCTCGTGGAAGAAAAGTAGTATTGACATCAGGTTTCTCAAGATATAAATCTTTTGAAGCAAAAATACTGAGGACCACCTAAATGGTGGTAAGCTTCAAAATAGGTGGAAATTTTTAAGTAAATTCAACACCTTCCTTATGTTGAAAGTATTTCACCATCAGTCTTTACTTTCACCTCCCCTTTCCATCATTTTATTCCTTGACACAATATACCCACTTGTTCAACAATTATTTCATTTATTTTGGAAGAAGTTTCAAATCCCAAGTGTTGTTATCATTCAATGAGGAAATCTCCTCCTTCATAGTCATCTCCCTCTTTCTCGACTCCTTCAACTGTATTTCCTCTTTAAAGCATTCTGTTTGTCCACCATCAGTCAATAATAGATAATGCGAGGATGGTGGATACCTCTTCATAGGCCTTCTAACCCTTGTTGATCTCCTCAACTCCACTATAGTAGTAGGTTCTACTAGTTATAATGTCTTATGATCATATACACCTTCAAGATCCACTTGATCTTTGCACTCAGATTGAATGTTCTTGTTTCCATATTCCACTATATCGAAATCCTTGTATGTGAAACCTTCATTGAATACCATGTTCTAGCTCCTGATGACCAGCTTCTTGAGATCATCCCAAAAGCGGTAACCAAACTCCTCAACACCCTATCCAACAAAGAAACCTGGCTTGGATTTAGCATCAAGCATGTCCCTTGAGTTAGCATAAATTTGTACATAGTCCAAATTGCCAAAGACTTGTAAATGTGAGAGTTTTACATCCTTACCAAACCATATCTCCATGGGTAGACATTCTTCTATTAGCACAGATAGACTCATGTTAATCAAATATGTTGTCGTGTTCACTGCATTTTCCTAGAAGGTATTGGGTAACCCTGAGTGTAACCTCATACTCTTGAAACATTCATTCAGTGTCATATTCATCCTTTTAGCTACACCATTCTACTGTGGTGTACCTAAGATAGTCTTCTCCCACCAAATTCCATTTTTAAAACAAAATTCTATGAACTCTTGACTGCCATACTCTGTACTGTTGTTAAACCTCGATCATTTCAGCTTTTCTTCAAGCTCATTCTCCACTATAACCTTCCACTTTGGAAACATATTAAACAGAACATATTTACTTTTTAGAAATTAAACCCATACCTTCCTTGTAGAGTCATCGATGAATTTCACGTAGTATTGTGACCCTCCACAGAAATGTACTGGTACAGGCCCCCAAACATATATGTTCACCATATCCAACTTCCCAGACTTTGATGTTATACCTCCTTTTGAAAAACCCATATTCTTCTACTTTATAAAAATAAAATCTTCACATAGGCCAACATCCATTGACTTCAAATCTAGTAGTCACCCTTTAGTATCCAGCACTTTCACCCCCTCCCCACTCATGTGGACTATTCTGTAGTGCCACATTTGTGAATCTCCAACAGCATTGAGTGATGCAGCCATGTCTATGCAATCTTCTATCATGTTATACAAGGTACCATTATTTTCTCCTCGAGCTATGACCATAGATCCTTGGGTGATCTTCCATTAACCACTAATGAACATGGTACTCAACCATGCACCATCTAGTTGTCTAATAGAAACAACATTTCTTCTTAATCATGGGATATATCTTGTGTTTTCCAGAACCAGAAAACTACCACTGTTGGCATTGATCCATGCATCTCCTTTCCCCACAATCTTCAAGGGTTCATCATTGGAAATATGAAAATTGATAAAATTTCCATAAACACATTTTTTAGGAATCCTTTCTATGATGTAGAATGTAAAGATTCCCTAGTGTCTAAAATCCAAGACTCCATTGGTCTATCCATGCTCAACAGAAGCACGTCATCAGTTCCTTCACATTTTGTGTTTGCTCCATTGGTTTCAAGTACTTTCTGTTTATCTCTTCACTCCTTAACATTTCCTTTCTTCCCATAATTCTAGTAGGTAGGCCCATCCCCCTTTTCCTTGTCTCGGATTTTCCCTCTTGACTTTGATTTCCCTCCATGATCATCTGGTTGTTGGTACCTTCCTCTTCCTCAAACATTCAGAGAAAAACTAGAGAATCTTGTTGATTATATTATTCACATATCCTCACTGAGGATTAGGTATCGTAAATATTTCAGAGCTAGTTTGGTATTCCTCAAGGTACTACACACTGCTGTTATAGTTGCTTCCCAACTGTTAGCTAATGAGGAAAGTAAGACCAGTGCACATACCTCATCACCAAGATCAATTTTCACCGATGTCAGCTTACTTATGATGGTATTGAATTTCTTTATGTCGTATGAAAAAATCTACATTCAATCAATTTCAGGTTGAACAATCATCACATCAAGTTTACCTTGCTTGCCACAGAAGGCATCTAGTACATATTCACAGGAGATTTCATCAGATCAATTGTCGTCTTCTCCTATCTAATGTTGAATGCCATGTTTTTTTGACAATGTAAGGAAAAAAACACCTAGAAAATTCCAATCCAGTATCTCCCACTCCAACAGCTCCATGTCTGTTGGATTTAGACCCAGAAGCGGCAGGTGTATATTTTTTTGAGAAAGATAATCCTTGATCTACATCCTCCATAAACTGAAGTCAGTTCCATGAATGTGATCAATATTCACCTTTCCTTCTTCCATTTCCATCATTGGAGAGTCCCGTACTCAACCTATGATACCAACTGAAGTAGAAACCTTGGGAGATCTAGTGACATAAATAGAGAAAACACAAAAGAGTAAAAGGGAAAGATGAAGAAGAAGAATAAGGAGAACACAAATATTTACGGGGTTCAGGAAATAATCCCTATGTCCATAGAGAGTTAGAAAATAAATATAATTTGGGATCAAAATTTATAGGGAGTTTTTCAGAGTTCTCTAACACACAACCCTAACCCTAAATGGGCTAATGTAGAGGATGCAACATTATTCCACCAACCAAAGAAAATATATAGTGCTACAATGAAAGGCATTTGGAAGTCCGTGTCACTACAGTGAAAGGTGTCCATCCAAGTCAACTGATCTACAATGTCAATTAGATGGAAGTCCAAAGAGCTAAAATATTTTTGACTCTGAAGTCCTCACTACTATAGTGCCTTGTCGGTGTCGTAGTATGGGCCACAAGCATTTTGGCCCAACCGAATAAGGCTTCACCAATCCACCAAGTATGTTATTATTGAAGTTTTTACTATTGAAGTTGATGTTTTATTAGAGTAGGTTCTATCATATGTTATTCTCCGAACCAAGGTGAATAGGTAGGAGGTTGAAATTTTTTATATGTTTCTTCAATGCTATGTACATTTGGATTTTTGAGATAAAGATGGTGACCATCCCCTATCCCCCCTAAAATTAACAAGGATGAATTTTATCATTTGAGATATCTTATGGTGAATAATCCTATAGTATAATCTGAGTAAATTATATCAATTAAAGAAATAAAAACCTATAAAATACTACTATGGGAGACAATGTACTGTGATCACCATATCCATTAGTAAGGAACTCGTTAGAAATGTTATAAAAAAATAGAAACTAAAAAAATCTATGGATGAGGCACCATCTCAACTGGATTACATAGTGGTGATAAACTCATATAGAGAAGTTGAAGGTTACCTTATTTTTCAATTATGTGAATAAGAGAAGGAAACATGGGACAATTCTAAAATATTTACATTGAACATCTACAATATCTTTTCTTGGATTTACAAGCAATGGAGTCTTTTTACAAAACGCCTCAATGTCAATTGGACTAGCCTAGATCAAGGCTTATGGGGGGGGGGGAATTGGAATATTTTGAGAGACTTATTTTGGACCACCTAAGCTTGAACATTGAAGATTTATTTTTGGAATTTCATCTAGACACTAAAACTAACCAAATTTTGTTTGAGGGGAACATTGATAGTTCTCAATAAAAGCCTTTTTACCTGATTTTCTCCCTTCTCTGGATTTTCCATGGTGTAATATGTTTTTCCTCCACCATAAGTGAGGGTTTTATGTTATTTTTATTTTATGTTAATATATATATATAATCATAAACACATTTATTTTCTCCATTATCTAGATTTTTCTTGGTATAATATGGTTTTCCTCCACCACAAGTGAGAGATTAGTGTTATTTTTATTTTATGTCTATAAATATATATATATAAATGTGTATATAATTTCAAAAAAAAATTATATAATATTTGTAAATGTGTTTCACACATACAAAAATATGTATACATATACACACATGCAGACACAGATGAATGTGTGTATATATTCATGTATGTATATGTACCTACATATACATTTATATAAATATTCAAATACATTATATATAAAAATATATAAACACATATATAAGTATTTGTAAATATGATATTTATGTGTGTATGTGTTTTTTTTTCAATTTACTCTATATATAATAATACCAATATTTATTTAAATATATAAATAAATACATATTTTTTATTATATACATATATATATATTGTGTATGTAAATATATAAATACATTAAAAATGTTCTAAATTATATAAATCTATGTGAATAAATTATATAAATTTATTTAATCATAATATTAACTATATTTTATATTAGAAAATAAATATATTCTATATAAATATATTTTAATATATTATTTTGATTGTATTTATTTATTTTTGGATAATACAATTTTTTAACTAGGTTGAGAGAGAAATCTTACATGACATGTGGGCTTAGAGGCATAAGATCCAATACATGACCTGGTGGACCTAAGACACAAAGAAAAATACATAACCCAAAGGACTAAATACCCAGATACACTAGAACTAAACCTCATAAGTATCTGCTTCATTGAAGCTGCCTAGCTCCCTACCTCACATGGATGATCGGCTAGCATTTCCCCTTGTCGTTCTAAAAGTTATGAAATAAAACTCAATATGGGGGTAAATTAAGACATTTAAATTTCATTCCCTTATAAAACCGCCCTATATCAGATATTACCAACTTCTAATATTTCCTTAAATACAAGTAGCAGTAGAAATAAAATAATAGAAAAGAATCCTATACATAGATATATAGTGTTTTGAGGAATAGAAAACCAGTAGTACACTCCACCAACACTCTTCTCCTCTAGTTTTGTGATTTCCATTAGCCTAGTCAGTTTTTTGGGTACTTATAGTATATTTTCCATGGACTTCACAACTGATTGCAAGAATTCAATGCTCGGTACACAGCACATGTACTTTCAACCGAGCTCTAGCAATCTACCCCTTTTTGATGATCATAAAACCCATAAGATATTAAACACAAAAAGTTTAAAAAAGTTTATATAATTTTTTAGAAAATTAGATAATATATAGATTTATTTTCAAATGTATTATCTCTCCCCCTTAGTGACACACTCCTCTCCTATGTATGAATTGATTAATTCTTCCATTTTGAATAACCTTAGGGTAATTTTTTCCAACTTATCTCCCTTTTATGTCATTAAAAAGAAAGGGTAAATAGAAGGGAAATTCTATTAATTTATCACATAGATTAATGAACTATTCAATTATAATACTAAAACTAAATATGAAATTATGAGAAGAATGAAATTCAGTTAACAAAATAAAGAGATTAAAAGCATTAAATGAAAACAATCTCTAAAAAAATATAAGAAATGAATAATGTCAAATGAAAACAATAAACAATATAATGATAAATAAATAAATAAATAAGTATGTCATTAACTATAAACATGTGCAAATAGACATCTACTTAGTACGTCATTCAGAAGACCTAGTCTTATGAATAACATCATATTGAGGTGGTATGAGTGGAGGTATTTTACAGGTAGATTCGGTTCAAGAGCTAGTTTGAGTCCCCATTTTTTATGCATACACTATATTGTCAAGAATTGTAGTATCTCCACTTTGTGATCCGAAATTATGCTTGAATTTCTGTCACTAGGTAAGTCCACTGAGAATATTTTCAAGATGAGGTTTCTTCCTTGGAATGATCGGCAGCTAAGGTTGCATCAATTTTAGATTTTTCTATCTTTTAGATCCTAGAGGAATCAAATATAGCATCTATTTTCTATATTTTTTACCTATATAGGTATATAGTATAGTAGGATATAAAGTCCTTCAACCTATTAGATTAAACTGGGAATCAGTACACATGATTATCCTTATGATTACATCATACTTACATAATTCAAGGATAATCATGGAAGTATGCTTATGCATCTTTCAAACTATTGTTAAGACATTATTTAGAAAACCTATAAAAGAATCAAGTTGAATAGAAATAAAATGATGAGAAGAACTAACAATGGGGGGACTGAGAAAATGATAAATTTCATAATTATATAGACTTGTTCGAATTTCCACTAAAATATTCCAAAAAATATGGTCCATAGAACTTTTCATACTAATCATTTTACTATTCATAGACAACTTTTTCTATCCAATCTTTCCACTTGCTTGATCAATATTTTAACTACTTAATAACACTAATAGAATATTCTAGAACTGAATAACTAACACCAGTAGGTTCAGTAGGAATAGGGATAGATTCCACAAAAGGAACAAGTGCTACAAGAAAAGAAGGGACAGTCCTTGGAGATCTATAGGGAACCAACTCCTTTCTAGTATTCACAATTGAAAGTCCTTTAGATTTTAAATTTTATTCCACCTATGAAGATACAGAATAAAACCCTTTAACTTCTTCATAAAATATGTTTAACAATGTTAAAAACTGCTTATCGTTTCTAGATATTAGTCTGAGTAGTATAAAAACCATACCTTGAGTATCCTTATAAACTTTCAAGATTTCTTCAAACTTCCCATTAGATCCATCATAAAGGATCACTACTTCATTTATGGATATATTAGTTCCTATACCATGAAACCAAATAGATTATTTGGTATCTTGTAACTCTCTAATAATGTATTTCATTAACTCTTGAATCATAACTAGTATAAAAATATGAAAATATAGAGACAAAATTTTAGAAGACATAGAAGTCAATTCTATGGAAAACAAACCAACTCCAATATAAAAATATGGAACAACGGAGGACTCTGAGGTAGAAGATACAAAATGAGGAAACTTATTGATGAATTAAAATTGGCTTCTTACAACACTTCATAAAGTGTGAAAATTTGCCTTCATTTTTTTCCTAAAAGACTTTATTTCATCAAGAACTTCTTGAGACATACCAGAGAGAACCATTTGAATGTTTTAGAGGGGGTATCTTTGAGATTAAATAATTTCTCAGAATTCATTAAATTATGACTTAGAATGATGAACATAATTCATTTCCCTTATACTAGCTTTCATCTCCTCAAGATCATTACAAATTACACCATAACTAGCTTGCTACACATGAGTAACTAACTAAATATTCTAAATCATCTCTATCTTGAAATCTATTAATCCAACCAAATTTTCAAAATCAGCCTTGGAAACAGAGGACTCCTTGAGTTCAATGATATCATCCTTAAAATAATTTTACTCCAATTTTATCTCATTATAATCTCCAATAAGATTATCAAACTTATTTAGAATAGAAGAGGAAAAAGATTTCATTTCAGAACTTTCTGAACTCCTACGGATCAAGGGTACTTCCTTATGCACAACAGGTGGAACTGATGGTGTAGTTGGTGTATAAAAATATTTATTAGTCCCTATAACTACATTACCATCCCTATATTCATCAACATATTATTAAAGAATAATTGGATCATCTATATAATGATCCATGTCAACTTTACATTGGGATTCAACACCAGAAACACTAGGAATAGTTTCAACTAGCCTCTCCTTAGGAATTAGAACATCTGTCATAGTAACTTCTTCAACATGTCAACCAACTTTAGAAGATTCAATAGCATGAATATCTTTGATCTAAATAGATTATACTTTCTAAATTTGAACTTGTTCAACTACAATAGGATTGATAGTTGGAACTGAAGGCTCATATCTGAGAGCCATTGTCTCCTCTACCTCCCTAGAAGATACCATCTCAGTAGGTGTTACATAACTAGGTGGTGAGGTTTGGGATTCAACCCCCCTAATCCACACCTTTCCAACCAAAAGGATTAAAATAATTTTAAATAGAGTCCCAAAAGTACCCAATGTTCATCAAAAGAACCACATACTGAGTTTTGTTGGTACCGAGGAAAGTAGAAGAAGCTGGTGGGCTGGGGATTTTACATTTTTCATCATGAGGGTGATGAAAATTTTTCATATTCGATGATTTGATCCCATGTACAGTCCAATAATATCATATGAATTCTTCAAATCATTGAAATTCAACTGAACAATTACTTGTTCGAATCAAATCACACTCATCTGTCAAATGTTGTTGGAAACCATTACTTGAAGGATCTAAGGATGGACCCCTCTAGATCGACCACACATGCTTTAGGAATATTTCTATATTCCTTCAATTTAATTTTGTACACTATCATGTCGCTCTGATGATTTGTTTATCATCATGATGATGACCTCAATCTTGTTCCTTCAATATGTGAAGGTGTTATTAGATCGTTCGCTTGGTTATAGTGTTTATCTCTCTAGGATTCGATATGAGAGAGAAGCTCTCAATTCAGATTGATGAATAGTATGTGTCATGAGCTTCTCTTCCACTTATATAGTGGATGTCCAAAATACTCAATTAGGTTTTCCTGGCCCCCTTGTATTTAACATCCACTAAATAAGTAATAAATAAATAATTATTAAAAACTAACTACATCATAAATATTATTTATATTTTATCACACACATGTAATATATATAAAATACATTACATGATAAAACCAATTAATTAACTCGACTCATAATTCCTACTAATATTAAATGACCCTTTAATATTAAAATAATATTCATTTCTATAATATCATTACATATATTTATTTAAACACTTATAAATAATTTTAATAAATAAATTCAACTCAATTATTCTATACTCGAATAATAATGAATTTATTTATTTATCGGTGATCGCTAATTCTTGGAAAACTCTTATACCCTATGACGGGACCCATTATGTCCTACATACCTACTTAGAAAAATAAGGTAGATTCTTGAATATATTATTATGTGTGACCCTCTAGGCCCTTATCTCGATAGTAGTGAATAGTATTCACAAAATAGGAGTAGATTCAAGCAACCTATCAAGTCCCCTAATGATTTAAATAATAGTCATAGGAATCACAATCATCCTAAGAACATGCTCTATCTAATATAATTTCATTGTCATATGATATCTCATAATGTTGGATGCACACTTGTGTCATCATCCTTTATTTACTATTTTTTGATCTAGTTGTATGAATTTACCTTTGACTATCATGAAAATGGATTTATGATGGTAATATCATCCTAATTAGCCTAGGCTAAGATATAACTTCCTCAACTCAGAATCAACATATTCTATCTTGATCATTCAACCAATGTCATACCACCAATGACGTACCCAACACAAGGTTTCTTACCATGACTTCGATGACATGTTTTTTCCTTGCATCAAAGTACACAATCAATTGAATAATTTTGAAAATGATCTCAAGTCAGGATACAAATACACATTTCCATGGATATGAACAACCAATCAAACCCAAAACATGTGGTGTTACTATTTGCATTATTATCCTTATGATCTCATCTACTCGAGATCACCAAGTGTAAAATTCAAGAGAATAAGTATCAATGCTTATGATCCCCCAACACCTGATGGTCACACATCATTTGTTTCTTGTCAATATGATGTATCTAGTCTATATTAAATAACTTTAATATTACTATCATGGTATCTCTAGGTTCTATTTATAGCCTAATAACTTATATAACCCTTTGATACGACATGTAATCTAAGGAAATTACCATAAATATAGTGGACATAGGAGTATCAAAACTATTATGGTAAGAATAAAACATTTTTATATCAAACTGTATACATGTAGTGGTAATAAAATTATATACACAAGTTGGTTCTAGGATACCCACTTTCAACACTCCAACTTTCACTATATCAAAATGCTAACAATTCTCAAACCGTTATCTCTCACGTGATAATCATACTTCTACTGAGATATAGATTTAGTTATGGGGTCTTACACATTGTTCTCTATGCCTACTATACTAATTATTATTTAACCTATCTAAGTAAAATATCTCAAGAGATAAAACTTCCAAATTATATACTTTATCCTCTGCTGTGACCTTAATTACTTGGTAAGAACTCATACTTCAATATTATCACAATAAACTAAAATGGGGCTTGCATTGCTAGACACAACACTAATGTTTCAGAAAAAGAAGTGTATCCATACCCCCTAGCTACATCAAAAGCCCCTATATACACTAACTCTTATATAGATTTGATGTTAAATTTGTTATAATAATTGGATTTTATAATAAAAAATCAATTTAATATAGTAGTGTAAGGGAGAACTAAAATAGTGAATCGTGGTGTGATCACACCCCCACACCTAAAACTTTTCACTCTTGGGAAAAGTCACATTTACAAAAATTATTCATGGAGATATTCCCAACATCATGAAGATTTAACATCGAAAATTTAATTCCTAATAGCAATGTGATCAAAGAAAAAACCACACTAAGGAGTTATTCTTAGTGATCATAGAAAAAAAAATCTCCAAAATTTTATAATAATGAAATTTCAGGAGACACATGATACAAATTTGAAAAAATAATTTGGAAGTAAGAAAATGTTACTAAATAACCACATGTGTATGTGACAACCATTTTATTCTATTCTTTCTATGTTTTATCTAGTAAATATAGGTTATTTTAAAAAAATTATATTTATATGATTCTTTCCACCAAAACTACCCTATATCATGTGCAATCAAATTTTAAGACCCACTCACTTGAGAATTCCTAGAAGTCAACCCTTAATCTCCTGACCTTGATATCCCCATATGTTGTACATTTTATCACTCCCCTTAATATTTATTTGTATTTTTTAATTTATGGTTTTTTTGTTTCTTTGAGGGAGTAAAAAAGTTGGATAAAATTTACACACACATAGGTCAGTCTGGTATAGTAATGAAATAGATCAGATAAGGAATGAATGTATTCAAAAATCATTTTTGAAAGTTGAGAAAAATTAACCTATCTTATATTTACCTTCTATTAAGTATGAAATATTAAAACTTCATGGTTGGGTGAAAAGATGTGTGGAGATATTAAGTGACACAGTTTTCTTATAATCTACTCACACAAAGGGAGATATTATTCTCAATGGTTTCAAAATGATAAAACCATTTATATCATAAAAAAATCAATTTTCAAGAAAAAAATCACTCCTTAATGTTAAATTCATGATAAAATAAACATTGTATCAGTTAATTTTATTAATGATAAAACAACATGAAATATGGAAATTTTTCAGGCATTTTCAGTAATTCCTATGATTAAGTGGACATCAAAAATGAATATTACAACATATAAATGTGGGGGGAATGAGAAGGGAATATAACACCCCAATATTTAATGGTATGTTTCTTCAAAAATAATTTCAATTCATTAGATAATATATACTGAATGCAACATTGTGTCTTTGTGAAATAACACTTGGTTATGGGAGATTGTTATAAACTAGCTAGTAAACAAAATTTTGGTCCCTTATATGATTTGAATTTAAAAAAATAGACATACACAGTTGAATTTAGTAAGATATTTAGAGTCAGAGAGGATTAATTTAATTTATTCTGAATAGTAATGTACCCTTATGAATAATAACTTGACCTTATGAAATGTAATGTACTCTAATGAATAGTAACTTGACCTTATAAATAGTAATGTACCCTTATGAATAGTAACTTATCCTTTATAAATAGTAATGTACCCTTATGAATTATAACCTCACCTATATATGTATAAATAGAATTTAGGCACCATATAAATAAGAGTGAATGTTTTAAAAATTAATAATTATCTGTTCCTATTTTTATGAGTAATACATAATGAATTACGATTTAATAATTAAATGATTAATTTAAAATATAATTCATTTTCATAAAATGTATTAATGAGTAAATATTTTTTTCCTATGATTATAAGATAATTTTATGAGACCCTAGTTAATTTTTCAAAGTGCCACAAAATCAGTTATAATAATAAAATTGGTATTTTCTGAGTAAATGATGCTTTTAATTAAAAATTGAATTTATCATATTTATGTCATTATTTTATTAAAATATAGTTCCTTTATGGATTATTAATTTTTAAATTTTTTTGGATGAATAGTTACGATTTTTGTGAAATAGTTTAATTTTTGGTGAATAGTAAAAAATACATTTTTTTATAAAAAATGAATTTTTTCTTGACATCATCATGAAATTATTATGATATTAAATTTATTAGAACTATTTAATAAAAAAATAATTATATTACAATTTGAATATTTTAAATAATTAATTTAGAAGTTGAAAATTTTATTTTTCATGAAAAGTATAAAAATTATTGTCAATGCCGACGCAGTTCCTACGCATCACCGAAAAAGTAAAAATTGTTAGCTTATATATAATAATTGAGTGCTAAAAATTATGTTCAGGACTTATTAATTAATTATTATGTTTTATTTTTTTATTTTGTTGTTAATTTAAAATTTTATTGTTATATAACATGAGTATTATACAAATGTTTTGGTAGTTCTTGCGCACGACAAGAAAAGAGAAAATAACAAATTCAAGAAGATATCTTGTTATGTATAAGACTGAATATACATAATAAATGAATTTAGAATTTTATTTTGAACCTAATAAATTTATTTTTATGATACTAATTTATTTTTTATTTTTTATATATGAAATAATTTACTTTAATTCTTATGCAACACCGATACAGCGCTTATGCAAACATAAGAAAAATAAATAAAATGTTTATAATTAAAATTATATAAATTATTAAATGACCTATATTTTGTATAAAAAAATTTTTATAAGTAATTTTGAACCATTATCTATTTTTTATTCCATTTGGATACACTTTTACCCACAAGAATCACTTTATAAATTTTAGAATATTTTATTTAAAATTAAGACAAGGTGTTCACACTATAAAATTTAGTTTTTATAACATTTTTAATGCAATGTTTTTCTTGAGTTTGACTAATAAAAAATAGTATTTGGAAAGATAATAAGATTATATTACTCAAAGAAATTTATTTTTAAATTTTTGACAACATATAATTACCATAATTAATTTAAAAAGGATGACGCAGTATTAATTTAATTAATGAATAAATTAAATTAATGATATTAAAAATAATAAAATAAATATAATTTGATATCTTAAAGAAAATTAGAAGATTAAATAGATGAATATTAAATTTATATGATATAATAAAAAATTATTTGATTTTTAAACTTTTTTTGATTTTTTTAAAGTTATAGTTTTGAATAGTTTTTATATTGACAATATTGTTTTTCATGAATAAAATATATTTTTTAATTATTTAAATATCCCCAAATTATTGAAAATGTACAAAAATGATAAGATTATTTCAAAAATAAAATTTCTCATTATTTTTAGTCCATTTGGTAAGTCTTAAACCCTATTATAGATTTATTATATTTCAATAATTTGAGTAATTTCTAAGTTACCCCTTACCTCACTTATAAAAGGAAGTTCCTTCCTACAAAACTTTCATAAACATAAGCCTTCTAGTTCAGAAAAACTATACCAAATTAAATCCTCTTCATCTGTTGACACATTATTGTTCTTATGGTGTCACAAAAAGTCCACTTCCAAGATCTTTATGGTGGTTTCAAAAGTGAAATATTTAGAAGGTAATATTTCTTCTTCTTCTCTTTCAAATTCTTTATCACTTATACCTTTTTCATTCCAATTATCCAATGACTCATGAAAAATTCAGTATCATATATATACTAGTTTTTTTTTTGTTTTTATGTTATATTCTTCATAAAAAATCTTATTTTCTTCTTCTATTCATAAATAATGAAATCGTCGTCTGTGTTGTGTCAAATCACCGCCTTTGTGGACGATGAGTTTTTGTTTCACTTTACCACAAGTATGGGATGTTCTAATTCACATGTAATTTTTTAAAATGAATTATATATATATATATATTATTTATTCTGGTTTATTATTTCATTTGGACAAGGAAGATCATAATCAATCGACCATGGAAACCATTAATAGTACACCCCTGAAACTATGGAAATAACCAAATATTGTTAATAAATGTGTGAAAAATATTATAAGAAGACTATGAAATGTATTATAAACATGATTTTAGTTCCTTAATAAATTAATAACACCATTCAAATCATTATACATAAGGTTTGATCAAATTTTAAGGAAGTCAAACCCGATTGATTATAAATTTGATATATAATATCAGGATTCTATTTATATTCATTTTATTTTGTGATTTACATGAATATTATTAACACGATTGATTACAATTTTGTAAGTTCCTTTGTTTCGGTTTCCATTTCATTGTGATTTACTTGGTATTGTGCAACTAATCATTCTTATGTGGTGTACCTACTACTCCTTTGAGATCATTTTTTATTTGAAATTTTAAATATATTATATATCCAGATTTTGGTTTCATGGATATGATTATTGTATTAATTTGTATACCCCTTTATATGCAGTGTTTATTTTGAATGTTGTTCTAACTATGGAAATATTGATGAATTTGTATCCTCTATTCTATATAGATATTGAGGAGGAATGTTGTAATTGTATTAAATCAATGTATAAAGAATTATTTGGACTTGAATTGATGGGTGGGGCCCACTATAACCCCTCGATGCATCGACGGGTCTCATGAGGTAAGTCAGTTGGCGAAAAACCCTTCGAGTTTGTTTCTAAAACAAAATAAGACGAGTATCTACCCACAAACTTAAACTATTTTGATGGTATAGTGGTATCATGTTCCACATATATGACATCCAATTAATAATCATTCTCTTTAATCATTTTTAGTTATTACAATCCATGAGGTTTTCACTATGAAAAAATCTATGGATGCAGTTTCATTCTCAATTTATTAATGGCATGTGTTTTCATTTATACACCATTCTATATTGGATATTCCAATTTGATTATGATTAAATTATTGTTAAATCGTGTTTTCACTATTTAGAACTCTTACATAGAATTTGAGCTCCCCCCTTTCATTTGTTTACCTTCAACAGGTTATGAAGAGGAGACCATTTATTTAGTTCTTGTGGATGCAGTTTATTACTTTTTGTTATGTCTTTTTTTTGTTATATTTTTCAATATAATATGAGTTACATGTATGTATATAGTTTCTTTAATACTACTAAATTGATTCCCCCTTAGATATTTCATTCCTTATAATCATGCCAATGTAATAAGTAATGCACCGTCTCTGAGCTTATGGGGTCGGGGCGTTATAGTTGGTATCAGAGGAAGTTTAGTAGAAACATTGGGAACTAGATTTAGAAAACATAGTGTAGTGCACATAACCCAAAGATAGACTTTGAGAACAAGAACAGAATAATCAGTCACATCTATTTTGAGGGAATTATACATGAAAATTTTTGAGAAGGAAAATTATAAAGGAGGTAAGAATATAACACCCCAATATTTCATGGTTTGTCTCTTATAAAATAATTTCAATTAATTAGATAAATTATAATAAATGAAACACTGAGTCATTATGAAATAACACTTTTTATAAGAGGTAGTTATAAACTAGATAGTAAACATAATTTTTTTTAGTTCTATGATTTGAATTTCAAAAATTGGACATACACATTTTCATTCAGTAAGATATTTAGAGTTAGATAGGATCAACTTATTTTTTTTTGAATAGTAATGCACCCATATGAATAGTAACTTGACCCTTACGAATAGTAATATACCCTTATGAATAGTAACTTGACCCTTATGGATTGTAATATACCCTTATAAATAGCAACTTGACCCTTATGAATAGTAATGTACCCTTATGAATAATAACTTGAACCTTATAAATTGTAATGTAACCTTATGAATTGTAACCTCACCCATGTAAATATAAATATAATTAAGGAACCTTATAAATGAGAATGAATATTATAAAAATTAATAATTAACTATTGGTATTTTTATGAGAAATATATAATGAATTAAAATTTTATAATTAATAGATTAATTTAAAATATAATTCATTTTCAGAAAATTTATCCATGAGTCAATATTTTGTTTTTCTATGATTATAAGATCATTTTATGAGACTGTAGTTAATTTTTTGAAGTTTCATAAAATTAGTTATAATATTAAAATTAGTATTTTTTTGAGTAAATGATGATTTTAATTAAAATTTTAATTTATCATATTTATAAAATTATTTTCATAAAATGGACTTCCATTATGTGTTCTAAATTTAAAAAATTTGTATGGATTAATTGTTGTGATTTTTATGAAATAGTTTAATTTTTGGTGAATAGTAAAAAATGAAGTTTTTTATAATATATATATTTTTTTGTGATATATTCATGAAATTATTATGATATTAAAATTTATTTATACTATTTAATAAAAAAAATTATATTACAAGTTTAATATTGTAAAGAATTAATTTAGAACATAAAAATTATATTTTTCATGACAATTATAAAAATTATTGTCAATGTTAACGTAGTGTCTGTGCAGCACCAGCAAAGTTAAAATTGGTAACTTATATAAAATAATTGATTGCTAAAAATTATTTTCATGACATACTAATTAATTATTATGCAATATTTATGTCTTTTATTATTAATTTAGAATTTTAGTGTTATATAACATGAGGATTATCAAAATCTAAGTGCCATGCTTGCATTGGAAAAAAAACAAAATAACAAATTTAAGAAAATGTCTTAATATATACAAGAGTGAATATACCTAATGAGAGAATTTATAATTTTATCTTGAACCTAATAAATTTTCTTTTATGATAGAAATTTATTTTTAAATTTTATATATGAAATAATTGACATTAATTCTTATGCAACGTCGATGCAGCGCTTATGCAAGCATAAGAAAAATAAATAAAATATTTATAATAAAAATTATATGAATTATTAAATGAACCATATTTTCTCTAAAACATTTTCTATAAGTAATTTTGGACCATTATCTATTATTTTATTTTATTTGGATACATTTTTTACTCACAAGAATCACTTTAAGGCTTTTAGAATATTTTATTTAAAATTAAGATAAGGTGTTCACACTATAAACTTTAGTTTTATAGCATTTTTAAAGTAATGTTTTCCTTGAGTTTTATTCAAAAAAATAGTATTTGGAAAGATAATAAGATTATATTTCTTATATATTTTTAATTTTTATCGAACATATAATTTCTAAAATGGATATCACAAAGATGATGCAATATTAATTTAATTAATGATATTAAAAATAATAAAATAAATATAATTTTATATTTTAAAGATAATTCTCAGATTCCATAGATGCATATGACATTTATATTATATAATAAAAAAAATTATTCTATTTTTAAACTTTGTTTTGATGTGTTTAAATCCATAGTTATGAATATTTTTTATCTTGACAATATTTTTTTCATGAATAAAATATTTTATTAAATTGTGTAAAAATCCCAAAATTATTGAACAAGTACACAAATGATAAGATTAATTCGAAAATATAACCCACCCCCATTATTATTAGGCCATTTTTAAAGTCTTAAACCCTATAATATATTGATTATATTTTAATAATTTGAGTAATTCTTAAGTTACCCCTCACCTCACTTATAAAAGGAGGTTCCATCCTTCATAAAATTCATAACAATAAGAATTATTGTTTAGAAAAACTCTGCCAAATTACATCCTCCTCATCCCTTGACACATTATTGTGCTTCTGGTTTTCTAAAAATACCACTTCCAAGATCCTTACAGTGGCTTTAAAAGAGAAATAATAAAGAGGTAAGATTTCTTCTTGTTCTCTTTCAAATTCATTCTCACATATACCTTATCCATGTCTATTATCCAATGACTCATGACAGCTTTAGTATCATATATATACTATAATTTTTATTTATCTATTGTATATGGTTCTTAAAATCTCTTACTTTCTTCTTCTATTCATAAATAACAAAATCGCCATTTGTGCTGTGTCAAATCACCGCCATTATGGACAATGAATTTTCGTTTCACTTTACCCAAATTAAAGGATATTCATATTGAAATATAATTGTTTAAAATTAATAATATATATATATATATATATTATCAATTATGGTTTATTATTTCATTTTTACAAGGAATAACATAATAAATTGACCTTGGAAACCATTAAAAGAATTCACCATAAACAATGGTAATAAACAAATTTTGTTAATAAATGTGTCAGAAATATTATAAGAAGATTATGTAAGGAATTATAAACATGATTTTAGTTCTATAATTCCTTAATAAAACTATTAAAACCATTATACATGAGTTTTGATCAAATTTTAAGGATGTCAAACCCGAGGTAAGGGATATCTTAACTCAATTTCCATTCATTGAGTTAAACATCTATGTCATCGGTCATTTTTTTGAGAATATGTGAAAAATACCTATTATTTTTTTCTAATTTATATCAACTTATATTGTGTGGATTTATCTTTTTCATACATAATTATTTCATTTATTTATCCTCACTCTAATGATACGATCTTGGTAAGGGGTTTCTCATCTCACTTTTAAATCCATAAGATTTCCATTGTTCACTACTTATTTATTGTATGTGGTGTATGTGTACTGAAATTTGATATATAATATCATGATTCTCTTTATATTCATGGTATTCCATGATTAATTTTGTGACTATTAATTTTTGGTCATACGATTTGATTGATTACAATGTGGTAAAGGGATTTGTCTAAATTTTCATTTCATTGAGACTTAATTGGTATTGTGCACCTAATATTTCTTATGTGGTGTATCTACTGCCCATTTGAAAACATATTTTATTTGAAATTATAATTCTGTTAAATAAACATTTTCTTTTATCTTGGATATTATTATTTCCTTAAGTGGTATACCATTTTACATATGGTGTTTATTTTGAATGTTACTTTAACTATGGAAATATTGATGAATATGTATCGTCTGCTGAATAAAGATGTCAAAAAGGTATATTTTTCTTATATTAAATATTTTTATAAAGAGTTATTTGGACTGGAAGTTATGGGTGGTCCTGCTATATCCCCTTGATGCATCAATAGTTCTCATGAGACAAATCAGTTGGCGACAAACCCTTCTAGTTTGTTTCCAAAACAGAATCAGATAAGTTTATACCCACATACTTATACTATCTCGATGGTATGATTCTTCATGTGCCATATACATGAATTCCAAATAATAAGCATTATATTTATTTATAATTCAGTTATTAATATCCATGAGGTTTTCACTATGAAAAAACCTATGGATTCACTTTAATTATTAGTTTATTGATGGTTGGTGTTTTTCAACTACTCCCCATGCCAATATTTCTAATTGATTATGATTAAATTATTATTTTTTCATTCTTTATCTATACTTAACCCTTACTAATCATTTGACCTCACCTCATTAATTTATTTCCATCCCTAGTTTATGAATAAGAGATCATTTATTATGTTTTCAAGGATGCGGCTTATTAGATTTTATTATATAGTATATTTTGTTTCCTTTCCCAATGTAAAATGGGTTATATGTATGTATATAGTTTCTTCAAGATTAATAAGGTGATCGGTTCTTCAGTATTTGATTCATTGTAATCATGCCAATGTAATAAATCAATGCATCGACTCTGGGATTCTGGGTTCGGGGCGTTACATGGAAAGTACCATACTATTCGCCAAGAGAAAAAGAGAAAAAGATGAAAGATGATGAAAATTCCTAACTAACCCAAGAATGTACATCCTCCCACCCTCCACACACATAGATTATATAGTTTCCACACTATAATAAAAGAGAATGTGGTAAAGAAGGATAAATCCTAGTGGGTTTCAGTCGTAGGTTACTTCTTGAACTTGGAGTTCCTCCATCGGGGACTCTAGAATGGCTTCATGAAAGTGCTTCATCCACTACCAAATGATGGTGAATGTTGGTTTTGTTTCGTCATTTTGAACCATAACAACATCAAATGGATAAACATTAGTAATAGTGTATGGGAAAAACCATTGGAAATGAATATTACCTAGATGAAACTTCATCCTTGCATTGAAAATGAGGACCTTCTTCTCAATGTGGAATTGACGATGAAGGGTGATATGATCATGGGAATCCTTGGCTCTCTCCTTATCGATCTGATAATTCTCATATGAATCGTTACACATTTCCTCTAACTCCCGAATCTATAAATTCCTCTGATAACTTACACTATAAAGATTATAATTTCACCTTTTTAACGACCTAGTAGTCTTGTTGCTCTATCTCAATAAAGAGGTGACAACGCTTTTCAAAAACAATACAATAAAGTGACATTCTAATGGGAGTCTTAAAAAAAGTACAGTAATCCCATAATGAATCATTGATTATAAGACTCCAATAATTTCATGCTGGGTTAAACCATTTTTTCTAGAATTTGTTTTACCTAAATATTCGACACCTTGGCCAAATCATTTGTTTATGGGTGATATGAATTAGACACTCGACGCCCGATCACATATCGATGTAAAAGTGATTTCATTTTTCAGTTACAGAAATTATAACCTTGGACACTGATGACGAACCTACGTAATCCAAACATACAGAAAATTTGGGTTCTCAAAAATTCCACAACTATCTTGGAATCATATTTCCTTATGTCTTATTCCTCTACCCATTTTGACACGTAATCAACTGTTAGATAAATTTACAAGTTGCCAAAGAAATTGAGAAATGACCCCATAAAGTCAATGCCCCAAAAATGAAAAATGTCAAGGAAGAGAACGGTTATGGTTTCATTTAATTTCTTTTAGATATATTACCCATTATTTGAAAATGAGGATAAGATTTATAGAAATTATGGGAATCCCTAAATAATTTTGTTCAAAATAGACTAGAATTGAGGACCTTTTATGCAGTCTGTTGGGGAACAAAGTGTCCCCCAAAAGCAAGAGTTTGGAAGAACCTAAAGAAAGACTAATACTCACTTTTGGGAACCCAAGTCATGATTACTTGATCAATACATATGGGCCAAAGGTAGGGTCTATCCCAAATGTACCGGTTGGACTCATGTTTTCGATGATCAACTTAGTTTTTGGTGAAATCAACAGAAATGCAAGATGCTAAAAAATAATTTACAATTTCAGAATACCAAGGAATATAATATTTCACATGATAAAATTTATCATCAAGAAATGTGTCATTTATGGTAATATATAGGGACGAGTCAATGTCTGAGTATGGGAGGATCCAGCTGATATGGCCATACATTGCATTATATTCCCCTTTTTATCCCTAATTTATAAATTAAATTCTATAATTACAATTATCTAGTGAATGAGATGTGGTTTGGATTTAAGATTCATAAGGAGATACCAGAGGGATAGGTGGTCTAAGAACATAGTCACTTGGGACACTAAAAGTATGGAATAAATTTATCCATGGATAATAAAATGGAAATGAATTCTTTTTTTGCTGTTGTGTAGTTTTTTTGGGAAGATACCAATGTATGTGAGGCATATTCAATGATATGGGGATCTCAATCAACCCATTTTGATAAGACGACCCCAAATTCATAGTTATAGGCATCACAGATGAGCTTAAATAGTAACTCCCATTGAGGTTGTTGGATTATTAGGGATGATGTGAGACTCCATTTTAATTTATTAAAAGATTATTTTTATCAAAAACAAATTTTTTTTCATTTAATAGTAAGTGGGATAGGGGAAGTGTAATATTATTATAGTCACAAATGAATTGAAGGTAAAATAAAACATGACCTAAGAAAGACCGTACATTCTACATGTTTTTTGGGGAATGGTAAGGAAGAAATGACATCCAATTTTTTTTATATACTTTATATCATCCCCAAAAATGTCATTCCAAAGTACTATACCTTATTTCACCATAAAATAAAATTTCATATAATTTAATAAAATATTATTTTTAATCTAACGATGTAGGATAGAACCAAGACTGCTCAAACATGGATCAAAATAGAATATACAAATAGTTAAATCATCCACGAATACTTCCATGAAATTCTCCAGGTGATTCAAAAAAATACTAATCATGCATCACTGAAAAGTGCCTATAGAATTTCACATACCAAATGGAATAATCCTATAGTAAAATGTTCTAAAGGGGTAATTAAAGGTTGTCTTTTCCTAATAATTGGGGGAGAATTGGATTTGAAAGTATCCAGAATACCCATAAAAGAAAAAGTAGTGGGTCTTCGCCACAAGCCTTTATCACATATGATCAATAAATGTAAATGGGAAATGGTCATTCCTAGTTTGTTGGTTTAGTTGTTTATATTATATGTTGACACACTATCTATTCAGCACACTGGTTGAAACCAGTTTTTTTGTCTTCACTGTTAATTATTGTTAGACCATTTTTATTGGGAAACACATACACTAGACTAAACCATTGGATGATCAAGATGGGGTAAATGAATCTAGTAGAAAATAATTCTGTTACCAATTTTTTAACAACATCTATGAGGTTTGGGTTCAGTTGATGTTGTGTATACCACGCTGGTTTAGCCTTATCATTTAACAATATATGATGAATGAAAATTGATTGGATAATACCAAGAATGATAGAAAGTGACCATTAAAATGCTTGTTTATACTCCATTATATGGTCAAGTAGTCATAATTCATGCTCTATTGGGACTTAACTAGCAACGATGTTAGGAAACTTATTTCCATTCTCAAGATATGAATATTTCAAATTTTGAGGTAGTAGTCCATGTTCTAATTTAGGGGGATATTATATTTATGTGATTGAATTTGAAAGTGATAGTTCAATGATATTATTTAATTATTAAATTATAATATCCTCATAAAAGGAATTATCTTTTACAAGATTAGCATTATCATCTATGGTCATAGGATCCTCAGTGCTCAAAAAATCATCAATTAACAAACATGATTGAAATTTTTCTAAACCAGTACAATATTCAATGAATGAATCATTACCTAGATTTTCTATCAATGATGAAAATTTAAAATGGTATCAGGGGAAAGAAAAAAAGTTTTTTCCGTGGAATGGAGTACATCAATATATATAACTGAAAGTGAGGAATGTTCTTCAAAGGGTAACTTCATGGAATCAAGGATATTTAAGGGTACAATGTCACCAAAAAACTCCATAGATAATTTTCAATTATGGAATTTAATTATGGTTTTGGTAGTTTTCAATAAATTACACTCCAATATAATTTGGGCATGTCCAGTCATCCTATCATCTTCCATTTTAAGCTCTTAAAAACCAGCAGAAAAATTTAAAATTTTCACCCTCAAAAGAACATCCTCAAAAAGCTTAGTAGGGTGAATTATAATCCTATTTTATAGTTGAAAAATATTTACAATGGTATTAATTTACCTAACCTATAATGAGGATAAAATAGAGTGAGGTTTTAAATTTATAGAGGCACTCAAATCATGTATAGCATCAGAAAATAAATACTCCCCTATGGTGCACAGAATCGAGAATGTTCTAGGATCATTGCATTTGGTGGAAATTGATGGATATATAAATGATAATACATTCCTCCCCAAGTTCACCTGTTTATATACATTAAGTCTCCATTATTTTTTACACATATTCTTTATAGACTTGTCCTTTCGTGGAATTTTCGTTACGAAATCAATCAAAGGAATGTTAACCGACACTTTTTTGATTGTTTCCAAGATTTTTTTATCAAGTTTAGGTTCTTTTTTTCACTTGGTTGGGTGTAACATTGGTGAAATTAAAGAGGAATGATTTGGATTGGGGGTTAATTAAATTTAAATCTCTTTCCTTTGGAAAGGATTTTCTCAGGACATGTTTTTCCCCTTTTGGACCATTTTCAGTGGTTGGGATGGTGGTTTCCTCATGAGGGGATGACTCTAATAAAGAAGTAATTTGGCTTTTAAGTTGTGTTCTACTCATAAGGGTGGAGGAATTACATTTCACTTATCCATAAGGATTAATAATAGTTGAGAGGGTAGTTTATCTGACCCATGAATTTGAATTCCCCTTCACTGAGTTGGTGAGTTAGTCTAATTGGGGTTTTTAGGTCTTGTATGGTATCTTGGAAGGTTTTTTGTAATTTGATATTATTTTAATACATTTTTTTCATCATGTCTTCTTGGATAGGATCAGGTTTTGGAGGGGGTTACTAGAAATTCCTTTTTTTGGTTGGGGATTTATGGGTGGTGGTGGTGCATAAATACTCTACCTCCGTTGGTTCCATAGTTGTTGAGGTTGGTTTGAATACCCTATTACCTATATGATTGGTTTTATTTATAACCGTGTTTGGATGGATAGTATGATTCCTATCTAATGGGTTGGTTATAGGGGTGGCCTAGAAAAATTTCCTCACAACTCTTAGAAGGTTCTCTTAGCTGAGGGCATTGGTTAGAATACTGGGTGTTAGCAGAACATATACCAGAATGGATTGGAGGATGAAATTGGGATTTACCTTGGGAAAGTGAAAGATATTAGATTAGGGTACTTACCTCTTCAAACTTTGTGTCCACCATCTTCTTGAATTCATAATTTTAAACCTTGTGGATTCCCCAAATGGTTACCCTAGACCTTGAATGGAAATGTTTTGTTTTTTTTCACCATATTTTCAGTAAGGTTCATTGTAGTGATTGGGGTTTTCTTAACTAGTGCACCTCCTATAAAAAAATAAATAATATTACAATAAATTGGAATTAGACCTTCATAAAAGTATTGTATTAAATGTTGATAACTTATTTGGTGTTTTATAAAGCTTGAACATAACCTTTTAAATTGTTCCCAATATTTATGTAACATTTCTCATTTTTATTTCCTTATTATACAAAATTTATTTCCTTATAGTTTCAGTTCAAGATGAATGGATGTATTTTTCATGAAAAAAGAATTTCATGTCTTCCCAGCCTCTAATAAGATAATTAAAATAATACAACTATTATTTTTTAGTGTCTTATAATTAAAATTTAATAAAATAAGATTTACTTATTATTCATCCAAATTAGTAGGTTTTAATGTAGAACACGTATAGTGAAATTCTTATAAGTTATTTTGTGGGTCTTCTCTATAAATTACATGGAATCTTGCTTATAAGTTAACTAAATTGGATATCACTTTAAAATTAGGTGCTTCTCCTTGTATTTGAATGTATGTGGGATGGATCTCTATATCAAGTGATTTTATTTAGTTTAATTCTTGGTTATATTTAGCTATATTATGAAATTTTATTTCTATCTTGAAATTGGTTTCATAATAAAAATAAGAATGATCAGAAAGGGTGTTTATGTTTTGTGTGTCCTCATTTAAGGGACTGTTTGGTGCTTCTTGGTGTTGATGACACAAGATCCTCTCTAGTTCCTATTTGAAAGGAAGTAGTTCCTATGATGAAGATCTCTTAATTTACAAGGCCTAAAAAAGGTAGATTTTAGAAATCAAATAAAATGAAGGAATAAAAGAATAAAATAAATAATTACAAAATACAGAATGTTTTTATAAAACAAATGCACACTAAAAACCAAAGCACTCCTTGGAAACAATGCCAATATTTTACCGCGTTGTTGTAAAACAACAAATTTATTATTATTTTAAGGTTTATCTATAGTCTAGGGAAGAACATATCTCATTTAACAAGTATCATTGGAGGTTTAAAGTGTGGATTTTTAATTAAAAGTACTAAAATAGGTGGTGGTTTTGAAAATAGTTTTAAAAATAAAACGACTTAATTAAAGAGTTTAATAGTTGAAAAATAAATTTTTTATATTTATGAGATAAGTAGGTCATTTGAAGTTAACTAAATATTTTGGATTGTTCATTTTTGTAAAAACTTCACATGGTTTAACATAATCCTTTAGTTGAGGGTCGTAAAGATCTTGATTCCCCTCTTTCCTCTTAAAATGATGCACAAAAAACCCACCCTTGACACAAAAATCATATTTTAAAGGTTTGGATCCCAATCATAGAAAAAGGTCTAACAAATCATACTAAAATCTTATGAATGTGTGTGATAAAGAGTATTCTTGTCTTTTCCAATTGGGAAAACCCAAGATTCCCACTTAAATCTGAACCAAATTTGTATTGAAATGAAACAATGTTTCACTAAATTAAACCAAAGAAATTCATTCAAAGGAGATGCATGTTAAGATAAAAATAAGTTAAATAATTAACACAAAAATTAATAAAAACTAGTAGAATAAAAAGTTCCCGAACACCCTCCCAAGTATTTGTAACATCCTCGAAATGATTGTCCACCATTTAACTCTCCATCAAGAGGAGAAGGAGGCTACAGTTGAACTTTGCTTTCATCCTTGACACCCATATGAGGACATGAGCCTCTATAAATTCTTCAATGATGAGAGGACTCTTTTTGGTCTAAAAAAGGTAGATATTTTCTCACTGGTCAAGCTTGCAAATGGAGTGCCCAAGGTGCCAGTTTATAGGCAAAGTGGAAGGTTGTTTTGGGAACCCATATTTCTTAAAACAACTTTTCCCATGGTCTTCGGCATCTATAAATTCTTATATCACATTTTAAAAAACTATATACTTGTTTCCCCATCTCTTTAATATATTCACCAAAAATTTGAAATCATTTAGAGGACTACATCTCAATATATAGATGAAATACAAAACCTATCTTTTGACTTTGAGTAGAATATTTTCCTTATACATATAGGTTTGTTTGGTCACCTTAATAGATGAATTGTCTTGGGTGTATTTAAAAGAATTTTAGAAAACATAATTATGAATCATCCTATAAAAGTTCATCTTAATTGGATGCATGTATTAGATTTAGTTTTTGTTTGAGTCCATAGGTGTGCTTGGAATATTGCACAGTTTGGCCCATTTTTCTTCATCTTCATTCTAAACCCTTAAAATAACCTCCAACTACAATGAAAACATAAAAAAATATTACTTTTTAAAATAGATCTAAATTAAATTATTTAATAAAAAATTATATAATTTTCTTTATTATAATTGGAATTTACAATAATAATTCAGTTTAATATAGTGGTGTAAGGGTGAAATAAAACAGTGAATCATGGTGCGATTAGAAGGTGGAGACCAGGTGTCAATACTGGGCTACAGTGGTGGGTGTCACCAGGTGGTGCGGAGATGACCTCACTGAGGTAGGGTCATGTTAGAGTGGAGGAGAAGGCGATATGAAGGCCTTGAAATGGTTGTCTACTCATATCGTCGAAGGAGGAGGTGAAGGCCCACAATGGGGGGGGGGGTCCAACCAGTGCTGGCCTCCTTCGGAAGCAACCCTTTTTCTTTAATGTTTTTTGTCATTTTTTTGACACTCATTAATGTACCTCCACCTATACCCATTTAAGTATTTTTATGTATTTTTTCACATAATGACCTACCCCACTTGTTTAAATATAAAGTAAATTATATTATTATTATTTTGAATCCACAACAAATGTTGAATTTTGAGTCATCAGACTGTGATGTTCTAGTGGCCAGATTTCGGTTGGTTCTAAGATATAATAAAATGGGGTCACCAAAATTATCCATAAATAAGAACCCGATCAAACACACACACACACACACACACAAACACACACAAAAGCATTCAAACACACACACACACACATATATAATGTTCTTCAAATTTTAATATTTAGAATTTTATTATCCAAAAAACCACCAATTTAGATTCATATATATTTTCTCAGATGGTCATAAATTGTCCATATGAGATTGGATCAAAGGACGGTTAGAACCATTGGGACCAATTTAAAGCTCTCTTTTTAAATTTAAACAAAAATAATTTTTCTTCACTCAAAAATTTCATGTGATTTCCCTAATACCAATTTTTTTCACTGGGGTCACAGCAAAACCCAATGGTTTAGGGATTTAAAATTTTTCATCACTGAATGGATGAAACTTCATATTATCTAGAGATCCAAGACCCAATATTTTTTGATAATCTAATTTGAATTATTCAAAGTAGAAAAATTAAACCAAATAGTTACCTTTTATGAATTGAAGTGTTCTCGTATATCGAACACCATTGATGACGATTGCTCAGAGAATCTGAGGGAGATCCCTTCTAGATCTCTCACAAAAGATTCAAGAATTTGTATGTATATCATACATCATGTTATGGGTGCTATCATGGAGGTTCAATGATTTATACAACATCATGACGATCACCTCGATCTCGTGTCTTCAATCTGCTAGAGCATTATTGGATCGCTCACTCAGTTAGAGCATTTCTCTCTTAAGGATTCAATAGGATAAAGAATCTGTTAATTCAAATTGATGAATAGTATATGTAATTATCATATCCTCTACTTATATAGTGGATGTCCAAAATACCTAGTAATGGTTCCCGACCCCTATGTATTTAATGTCCCCTAAATAAGTAATAAATAAGTAATTATGATGAACTAACAACATCACAAATATTATTTATATTTTATCACATATTAGTAATATATATTAAATATTTTACATTATAAACATGATTCATTAACTTGAATCATAATTCCTACTAATATTAAACAAACCTTAAATATTAAAATAATATTTATTTGTATAATATTATTCCATGTATTTACTTAAACACTTGTAAATACTCTTATTAAATTAATTCCACTCAGTTATTCTATACACAAATAATAATGAATTTATTTATTTATTAGTGATTGATAATTATTGGAAAACTCTCAGAGTCGAGGGTGGGACCCACAATGTCCTATATACTTATTCACCAAAATAGGGCAGATTCTTAAATACACGAATTTTTGTAACCCTCTAGGTATTTATCTTGATGGTAGTGAATAGTATTCATAGACTAAGAGTGGAGTCGAGAAACTCATGAAGGCCCCTAAAGAGATAAGTAATAGTCATAAGAATGGCAACCATCTTATGAACATACACCGTGTAATAAAATTTCTTTGTTATACGATATATCATAAAATAGAATGCACACTTGTGTCTACATCCTTTATTGATTGATTATTTATTGATTTAATTGGATGGATTTACCTTTCACTACCATGGTCATGGATTTTTGAAGGTACTACCATATTGGTCAATCAGGTCTGAGATATCACTTCCTCAAATTGGAAGTAAAAAATTATATCTTGATCATAAAAACCAATTTCATACCACCAATGATGCACCCAACACAAGCCACCTCTCCAAGACTTCAATGTAATGTTTTTTTCCTTGCCTCAAAGGATGTAACAAAATGTTACACATTGATAATGATCTCAAGTAAGAAAATAAACAAACATTTATGTAGATAGGAACAACCAATGACACCTGAAACATGGGTTGTTCCTATTAGTGAGTATTTCCTAATAATCTCATATACTCAAGATCACCAATTGATAACCTGATGAGAAGAAGTCCCAATGCTTATGATCCCATGACACATAGTGGTCACGCTTCATTTGTGTCCTATTAATATGATGTATCTGTACAACATGAAAAAACTTAAAGATTACAGTCATAATATGTCTAGGTTATCATTATATCCTTTGAACAGTAATAAACCTTTTATATCACTTGTAATCTATGGATATTTCAATAAATAGAGTGGATTAAAAGGTATCAATACTATTATGGTAATATAAACACATGTATATATCAATTTGTATACATGTAATGGTAATCAAGGTACATACACAAGTTGGGTCTAGAAAACCCATTTTCAAAAAGTATCACTTTTATGAAATTTCACTATAGCTTCCTATTTAAGATCCATTTATTTTCTCTTTATAAATAGGGATATCATCCTACTATAAGGATAATAGTTCATCTTCCCTTTTACTTTATAACAGTGATGCAAAAAATGCATCATGTACCTTGGAAGATTGAGCTTCGGGTTGTTGATTAGGACATAAAACAAGTACATGTCCTGAAATAGAACCTTCTCTATTTCTCCAACTCTCTGGGCTATCCAAGTCTGAAAAAACCTATAGATAACCTTCCACTCAGGTTCTTGTAGGTTTTGGGCGCAGTGAAAGCATAGGATGGGAAATTTCCCAAAATTGAAAATTGTAATGATCAATTATTAATCCATGATCAATATGAAGATAAATTCCAGTATCCAAAGAATTTTAGCAATGATAAAATTCAAAGGAGAGAACCCAGAACTGAGAAGACGGGATTGACATATTTTGTTTATAATTAATTTAATTAAATTAAATAATTACCTCCAAGGTGGTTCCCTCTTCGTTGATACGTTCGACCATGGTTCCTGGTTTCGACTTTGTTGCAATGTATAATCCACATATAGGATTCCTCTAATGGTGATACATATTTCCTCCACGTATCTCCTGACTTCATTGATGGAGTCATCAGGTGCTAGCATGGAAGATCCTTTTTCTTGTGATATCTGCCTTTGATCACCTTGATAATCACTTCCAAATAATTCTCCTAGATCTGATGGAGGACGATCTCTCTTCTTCTTGAGAGCATTCTTGGAGAGGGAAGAGTTTTTTAGGCTTGAGAAATTTTCTTCAAGGATGATGTGCACACAACCATTGGTTCGCTGGTGGGATGACGCCTTGGATAATTATAGAATAATAACATAATGGGGAATTTAATTCACTAGGTAATAATAAATAATTAGCATAAGTGTCATTACTTATATTATTATTCCATGTAAAACTCCATGTCAAATAATAATACCAATCTATTATTTCCATGACATGTGCTTAACTTGTATGTCATATTTAAATATTATTTAAAAATAATAATATTTAATATTATTTCTCACCAGACCCATAACTTGGTCTGCCAATCCCCCTCAATATTTACCAGGCCTTGAATAATGACTATTTATTTATTAAATAAATATAACTGCATTATTCATTGATAAATAAATATCATGTCCGCAATATATTCTCTTGAATAACTAGTGGAGAAATAAATGTGATCGGGGATACTTGAATAATTATTAAACCACAATAGGGAATAATATTTACTTAAATTATTAAATAATAAATTATTTAACTGAGATACTGGTTGCACGTAGTGTGTGACCATCTGGGCCTCTTTCTCATTGCCATTAGGCGGGCTTGCCTAAATTCCAAGATTACAATCTAGCAATGGGTCAAGGAACCAAAGAGAATGAAGTTGATGTCGCAACGATATTTCACCTCCTACAAACACTTACTATGTAATATTATCCCTTTATCTCGATATATCTAATCAAGTGGGTTGCATTCAAGTGTCATAACCCCATGTTCTCGATTTCTCATTCTTTTACATCCAGAAATTGAACTTTCCTAGAGAACACCATGGACATGGATTTTGATAGGCTATATCATTTCCATAAAAGGTAATGAGATATCTACTTCTGTAGAAGTGACAAATCCTTTCTCTCATTATTAATTAATGCATAATTACTCTTAACGCACCCAACATATACTACCTCACATAGAACATATTTCATCATGGTTTTCATCAATACATCTAAGTACGTTAGTCATAATACCCATTAAAAATAATCTTAAAGTCTAAGGACCAATAATCATGTCCGCAGATAGAAACATTCAATGACACTTATGGATGAATATTTCTTACTAGTGGGTCTTGTTCTCATAATATACTATCGGATATTACCAAAGGCGCACACCATGAGAAGGTGCCTCAAATTTTCATGAGTCCCCACCCCTAATATCCTGTATCATTTGTGACCCTTAAAATGATATCATCCATCCATAGAACATATATTCAAGAATAGTGTCATGGAACTTCTGGTTTCTCATCATAGAAGGGATACACTATGAACATTTAGTGTGACATCTATTATTAGGAAATCATCCCATACTATGTCATGTTGAAGAATAATAATTATGTGATAAAGATTTTATTGACTTTCATCCAATGAATACAGGTTTATGAAAAAGTAAAAATAAGTTGGTTTATAGGGAACCAACTCTAACAGAATCCCACTTGCACTAGATCCAACTACTAAAAATCTTCAATCCGATATCTCTGACATGATATTCATGCTTCTACTAAGATAGGCCTTTAATTAAGGGGTCTTCCACGTTATCTTCTATAGACACTCTTCTCACTACAACTTCACCCTTTTGATAGAAATCTCTCAAGAGGTGATACTTTAAAAGTACTTTGTCTATTGATGTGACCTTGACTCCTTTGAAAGAGCCACCATTACAGTATTATCACAATACAGTTTAATGGGATCCTTAATAATAGGTACCACATCAATCTCCTTGAAAAGTTCCAAATCCAAACAGGTTTGTTTGTTGCATCAAAAGCCGCTATATATTCAGACTCCACTGTAGAATCAGTGAAAACTGGATGCTTTGAACTATTTGAGCTCACAGCTCCTCTGTTGAGACAGAAAAAATATCCTACTTGTGAATTCAAATCATTCTAATCTATCTGAAAACAATCATAAACATACCCTCTGATGACAATCTCCTAGTCTCCTTCATACACGTAAAACATATCCTTAGTTATTCTCAGATACTTAAGGATAGACTTGACAATAGTCCGATGTTCTTCTAGATCTTCTTGATATCTTACTACCATGCTCAGTGCATAGGCAACATCATGTCTGGTACATAACATGGGATACATGATAGATCATATCTCTGAAGCTTATGGAATCATACTCATCCTATCTTTTTCATTTTGTGTCTAGGAACACATTTTCATGGAAAGATCCATACCATGTGACACTGGAACCAATCCCCTCTTAGATTGTTTCATACCAAATCTCTTTAGTATCTGGTCAATGTGTGTACTTTGACTTAGTCCAATAATCCTCTTGGATCTATCACAAATGTTATTGATCCCTAGAATGTAGGTTTCTTCACCTAAGTCCTTCATGAATAAGCACTTGTTCAACCAGTCCTTGACTAACTACAAGACTGGTATGCCATTTCCAATAAGTAATATGTCATCAACATACACTACTAGTATAACAATAAAATTCCCCTTAAATTGCTTGTAAACACATGACATAGATTTATTCTTAATTAAACCAAATTCTCTTATGGATTCATCAAATCGAATGTTTCATGATCTGGATGCTTGATTTAATCCATAAAAGGATCTCTGTAACTTTCATAACCTTTTAGCATCATCTAGTGTCACAAATCCTTTTGGTTGTGTCATATAGATATATTCCTAAAATTTCTCATTAAGGAATGTAGTTTTAACATCAATTTTCCAAATCATAAATTCATGGAAATATATTATGGAATATATTATTTTTATGAATCTAAACATGGAAACCGGTGAAAAGGTTTCATCACAGTCGATTCCTTGATAATGTTTTAAACCTTTATCCACTAACCTTTATTTATAGTTACTAAGTTGACCTTCCATGTCTAGTTTCATCTTGAATACCCATTTACACCAAACAAGCTTTACATCAACTGGAGTATCGACTAGAACCCATACTTGGTTATGATAGATGGAATCTATCTCAAAATTCATATCTTCTAGCCATCTTCTAGCTTCTAAACTATCCACTACTTCCTTTTAGGAGAGAGGTTAATCGTTGTCTAACAATAATGAGTCACCATCCTTAGTGGAAAGGAAAATATATCTATTTGGTTCCCTTACCTCTCTTGTACTTGTTTGAAATTATTGTGTTTCAGGAACTCTCTCTTCCATGGGGACTTATGGAACTTGTTACTATACCAAATCCTATATATCTTGAGCATCAAATTCATCTAAGTCAATCTTACTCCCGCAATACTTTTTGAGGATGTTCTCCCTCTAATGAAATATGACATGTTTGGAAATAGTCACTTTCTTGTTTTAGGGGTTTTATAGGTATTATCCCTTTGTTTCCTTGGAATACCTTATAAAGATACACTTCATGCCCCGAGGTGATAGTTTGTTTCCTAAGAAAGCCTTAACAAGTTCCTCGCATTCCCATACATGTGTATGTGACAAAGTGTGTTTCTTTCCACTACATAGCTCAATGGGAATCCCATTTTTCACCTTAGTTGGTACTTTGTTTAATGTGTATGCCATAGTTTGCAATGCATATCCCCAAAAGGATAATAGAAGATCTACATGACTCATCATTAACCTTACTATGTCCAACAAGGTATGGTTCCTCCTTTCACTAAAACAATAAACCTATGGTGTATAAGGTGGATTGAGTTAAGATAGAATCCCAAACCCCCATAAAAGGTCAATGAACTCTTGGTTAAGATATTATCCACCCAGATCTGATAAAATATTTTTTATATTCTTACCACGATATTTCTCTACTTCATTATTTAAATCCTTGAATTTCTAAAAGGACTCATACTTACACCTCATTATGTATACATATCCATATCTAATGAAGTCATTAGTAAAAGTAATGAAGTAAGAATATCCACCTATAGCTTCTACTAGAAATGGTCCACACACATCAGTGTGTACCAATCCTAGAAGCTCTATGGACCTTTCAACTTGTCCACCAAATGGCGGTTTGGTCATTTTCCCTTAAAAACAAGTGTGACATCTATCAAGTGGTTTTAGTTTGAAAGATTCTAAACAACCATCTTGATAGATCTTTTTCAGGCGCTACTCGTTTATATGGCCAAGGTGGTGATGCCACAACTAGGTTTTGTATGATTCATGTGAACTTGGTTAGTTATCAATTTCCATCACTTGGTTCTCGTAATTTAATACTTATAGATCGTTATTAAAATGTGTCAAACCATAACATGTTTTTTCCTTATAAAAGTAACAACATTTAATTCTAAACTTGAAAATAAATCCATCTGTATATAACCTTGATACAGAAATTATGTTCTTGGTAACACTAGGTACATAATAACATCCATGTAAAACAAAAACCATTCATGTAGGAAATTTGAGGTGGTAGTCACTAATGGAAATAGTAGCCAACATCACACCATTGGTAGCTCGTAGATCCACCTCTCTGAAAATTTTCTAGAATCTACTTGGTTCCTGTATTTGAATATATATTTTAGCCCCAAAAGCTTTATCTAATACCTAATGTGTATAAATGGAATGATTTCACTTGATAACAAACACAACTTTGTCTTCCCCTTTCCTCTGGGTGGAATTACTCTTCCAGTCGCCTGACTTATCACATGAAAATCCTACTGCCTCCTTTTCCTCGCCCTATCTCTGGATCTTCTTCTTCTTGGTCCAATAGTGCTCAGAGGCTTTATATTGTTTAAAAATCTTAGGCCCATTTTCCTTATCCTTAATCTTCCTATTCACCGTAAGGAAAGCGTGTTTTTTCACAC
Organism: Viscum album; assembly: GCA_963277665.1. Lineage (NCBI taxonomy): Eukaryota > Viridiplantae > Streptophyta > Magnoliopsida > Santalales > Viscaceae > Viscum > Viscum album. The sequence goes on along the minus strand of OY728143.1, from coordinate 2,073,853,430 downwards.
CCCATGCCCTCGTTCAGTTATAGAATTATTGTAAGAATCTCTAATAAACTCTTCTCATTATTTCATATATTATAATTCATAAGAAAACTGGAGATGTTCCTAGGAAGTGATGATAGTATGATATAAGAATGCAACAAATCTTGGAATTTTAATCCCTAAGATGTCCAGATGATCAATTTAGCCAATGAACATGACTACATGTGGTCCAGTTGGCATAGAATCTCCAAGATTAGTAATGAACAATGCATTGGAGATCTCATACCTCTCTTATCTCACCTTATCTTGATAGAGATCTCGAAGGTGGTTCAATATTCTATAATCTCCTCATGTTTAATTAAGATATTATTCGTCATAGATGATAGCATGAGACACTGAACATCCATAGCATCATTCAGATGTTTCTCGTACATAGAGAGCTCCTCATCACTCACCTCATTTTCTAGGTATAACTGGGAAAGGATCTTACATCACATAAATTTTCCTACCATGGAGATGATTAACCCATAGGCGCCTTTTCCACTTCTCAAAATTAGTATCAGTGACAAGGTTTTCTTTCTCGAGTATGGATCACAATGATATATTTGATATCATTTTTGTTATTATTTCTACAAATAAGATGAAAAACGTTTTTGTAAATTATCTTGATAAATATAGAAAAATAAATAAATTAATATCTATTATTCTCCCATTATGTTGTCGAAACCCAATAGATATCGCCATTAGATTCATAATATCCTATTACTTGGACATTCTAGAGATAAGGGTCCATATTTTCCTTCGTATTACCCCAACTTGGGTTGGTCAAAAAACTTGAAATGTTTTAGGTAGGAATTCTAAATTCCAACTACATTAATTCACAACTCTTTGATCTATTGAGTGGACTCCCCAATCCTGAAATCCTTAATTTCTGATTTCCTCCACCTTTTCCTCTCAGTTGCACCATATCCTACTAGGACAGTCAACCCTTGATGTAAACTATGTTATGTCAACCTAAAACCTCAAAATAGAATTCCCTGATAATTGAAAGCACCTATTCTAGGGTTGGTCAGGTACTTTGAACTATGGTTTGATTCTTACCGAAATAATGGAAGGCTAAAATGACTTAATATTTAATTGAGAGATTTTATCCTTTATGTGTAAATTTACACTTATTATCTTTTCACGTGTTTGTTAATATTTAGTGGGATATACTTAAGTGATTAACCTTGTATATATAATATTTATGCATAATACATTTTATTTTAGTTCTATCTTATATTATTGTTAGTTAATTAATTATGTGATCACATCAAACATCCATAATGAATTACCATACAACTAAAATAAAAAAATAAAGGGTAAGACCATAAGATTTAATATTGGTTAGTTTATCTTGAAATTAATAATCTAACCCTAACATAGGAGAGGAAAACCATGAACTGTTTAAGGTTATTATTTATAGCTTTCCACCTCTCTACCTTTGTATCTCCTCAGATTGGTTTCACCACAGCTCCTAACATGAGACACCTCCACTAGCTTGAGAGCTTCATTCATTACATATGCTTTTAACACAAACATAAGTGAGGGGTTAAAGGGGGTTACATAAAAGAAACTATGATTACGCATACCCTACATATTAATGAGAAGAAGGCATGTAGGATGATAATTTAAATTTAATAAATAAATTAAAAGGGAACCAATCACATACAAGGTTCTGGTATATCTAATGATAATAGACATACATGTAACGAATTATGCATTTAATAATACTATCATTCAATTATTTAATCGTTCTTGTTAAGATTAATTATTCTTGAATCAATTAATCATTATCTTTAATTAATCAATCCTTTTTATATTAATCCTTTTTCTAAATTTACTTGAGATTCACATCCTCAATTTTGTAGATAACTTGTACCTTATAAGAAAACTAAATAATACACAACAAAAACTACCAAGCATGTATTATACTTATATACACATTATTCTTTGTGACATGTAGAATGGATGCATAATTATAATTGTAATACAAATCATACATGATGTGAAGATATTTAATCATTACACAGACATTAATTAAACATATATATATATATATATATAACCTACCACATGTTTTGTTTCAGCTTTATTACCACATGAAGGTACATGTCTTAAGAGTTACATAATATAACAATAAATTTTTAAATCTACTCAATCTGTAAAAAGTACATGGTATGTAGATCCAACTACATGGCATGTACCCTCCTCACCATCCATATGAAGTACACGCCTGGGAAAATGGTGTGTGAGGTGTACTTCAAAAATATTCAGATTATTTTATGTTTCCAGCGGGCCACATGCCATGCCGACTCTGTGTTACATGGTCACCATCCATGCAAGCTATGTATGGGATACACGACTTGACCCTGACCCAAAGGGACTACACACCGTGTCTAGTGGGCCACACGGCATGTAGTCTGGCTGACCGTGTTCCAGTCTATCCTGATTAACACATGGTGTAAGAATTAACTAAACTGCATGTCATTAATGCACACAGGTTGAGTAATTGTAGAATTACACCCTATGCATTGAACACAACTACATAGCGAGTGATCCGGATTACATGGTGTGTATGGAAGATAACACAGTGTGTAACTCTGAATACACGGCGTGTACTGTCGTGTTACCTAGAAAGAATCGTTGGTGTCTCTTTAAGAGATCCTTAATTTAATTTTAATCATAAAATTATTCATTTTTGTTAGATCTGTAAGAAACAAAAGAGGAAAAATAGATCTCAAAATTCAGATTACAGGAACAATTAATCATGAATCTAAAAACTAAATTTTTAAAGAATAAATCATCAAAAAATTATATTAATAATTATAAATGAAAATATGACCGCTCTGATTCCACTTGTAGGTTCCAAGAACTGTGGAATCATTGGATGAGCATGTACCCAATTTTGAAAATTTCCATGATCAGTGATTAATACGGGATCAATATGATAATAAACCCCAATATCTATGAAATTGAATCAAATATAAAATACAAAGAAGAGAACCCAGATCCAAGAAGAGAGGATCGAAATATCTTATTTATAATTAATTAAATTAAATTAAATAATTACCTCCAAGGTGATTGTTTATTCGTTGATTCATTTGACCATGGGTCTGAGGTGAGACTTCGTTGAGATGTAGAATATAATGATAGGATTCCTCTAGTAGTGGTCCATACATGATCCACATATCTGCAGATGTCACTGAAGGAGTCTTCAGATGCTAGTGTGGAAGATCCTTTCACTTGCTACGTCCACCTTTGATCATCTTGAGAATCGATACCAAAGCATTATCCTAGATCCAATAGAGGAGGATATCCCTCATTCTTGAGAGTGTTCTTGGAGAGAGAAGAGTTCTCTAGGATCGAGATCTTTTCTTCAAGGATTTTGGGAACACAACCATTGGTTAGCCAGTGGGACGAACCCTTGGATAATTTTATAATAATAACATAACGGGTAATTTAATTCACCAAGTAATGATAAATAATTAGCACAAGTGTAATTACTTATTTTATTATTCCATGTGAAACCCTGTGTCAAATATTTAGATCAATGCTATTATTTCCATGAAATGTGATTAACTTGTACGTTATATTTAAATATTATTTAACAAAATAATATTTAATATTACTTCTCACCAGACCCATAACATGGTCCGCCACTCCTTCTCAATATTTATCAGGCCTTGAATAATGACTATTTATTTATTAAATAAATATAACGGCATTATTTGCTGATAAATAAATATTCTGTCCGAAATCTATTCTCTCAAATAACTAGTGATGAAATAAATTTGATCATGCATAATTGAATAATTATTGAACCAAAACCAATAACAATATTTATTCAACTTGTTAAATAATAAATTATTTAACTGAGATACTGGATACACTTAGTGTGTGACCCTATAGGCCTATTTCTCGTTGGCATTATGTGGGGTTGCCTAAAGTCCAAGATTACTATCTAGGAATGGGTCAAGTCACCCAAGTGAAACAAGTTTATGTCGCAATGACATGTCACCTCGTATAAACTCTTACTATGTAACATAATTATTTTGTCCTGCTATCCCTAATAAAATGGGTTGCATACAAGTATCATCAACCCATGTGATCGATTTTTCATTCATTGACTTCCTGAATTTGAACATTCCTAGAGAACACCAGGTCCATGGATTTAGTTAGGCTATATGATTTCTATCAAAGGGTATGAGATATCTACTTCTGTAGAAGTGAAAAACCCTCTATCACATTATTTATTAATGCAGTATTACTCTTAATGCACCCAACATATCTTACCTCATAGTAAACATCTATCATCATGGTTTTCATCAATACATCTAAGTGTGGGATTCATAATACCCATTAATAATAATCTTAATGTCTAAGTACCAATACACACGTTTGTTGATAGGAACATCCAATGAAACTTATGAATGTGGATTTCCTACCGGTGGGTCTTTTTCTCAAAATATCCTCTAGGATATTACCAAGGGTGCACACCATCAGAAGGTGCCTTAAATTTTCATGAGTCCTCACCCCTGATAGCTTGTATCATTTGTGTCCCTTAAAATGATATCATCCATACATAGAACATATATTCAAGAATAGTTTCATGCAACTTTCAGGTTCTCATCATTGAAGGGATCGGTTGAGACCTTTTAGTGTGATGGATATTCTTATGACATTATCACATACTATGTCACACATATGAATAATAATGATGTGATAAAGAGTTTATTAATATTAATCCAATGAATAAAGTTCTATCATAAAGTACAAATAAGATGGTTTCTAGGACACCAAATATAATAGTTCTAAGTCCCTTAAAGGTTTCTTCTCAAAGTTAGAGGTTCCAAACAAGAACATGAATACCATTTTCAGTCCAACTAAGCCTTTTGCGACAAGAGTATAGCTAAAATTGAACTCCCTATCCTAGGAGGAACAAATATACTCATCTAACTTAGCAGATAAAAATAGCACAACCTTACCATTGGCATTCGAAAAGATAACATCCTTTGTTTGATTAAACTGGAACTTGACATTCCTCATAAATTCATATACCTCTTCTTCAAATAAAAACTCATCTTTTCATAAAAAAATGAACTCCTATACTTGAAACTAAATAACCATACTTAGAATCATCCCAGTAGATTTTATTCATGACATATTGATGGAATTCCTAGTGTGGAATCTATGTTGCATGCTACCTTTATAAATCATGCAAGAATTAGAACTTCCCTCAACATCATGCTTCTACTTTCCCATGGAAGACAGTTCAGTTGGATATCGAGAGATGATTGAGATGTTAGGGGTGAAGTTTTAAATTCTTGGGGAAGATACACACATTAAGGAATAAAGGATCATTTGTTGAATAAAAATTAGGTCACAGAACTAAATCCCAAATATCTTATGTACCCGATAAGTTTTTGGTTGATTCTAACTAATAAAAAATAAAATAAAAACTAAAACAAAAGAATTTTTACTTTATAAAAACAACAACTTTTAAAATATAAAAACATGATAAATTAAATTAATTTCCATAAATAATTAGACATAAATCATTAATAAATAAAATTAAAATTAAAAATTTTCAAAATAAGATAGATTAAATTCACTTGAAATTGAAAAAACTCAATTCTCTTTTAATAAAATAAAAAAATTTACATGAAAGGGGATTAGTAAAAATGTTTTCTAATTGATTCCCAATAGAGATAAAATCAAGTGTAATATTAATTTTTTGAGTGTGATCTCTCAATAAATTATGCCTTAAGTCTTTGTTCATGGATGATTTATTGAATTCTTTGAAAAATGTTGATAGAAATTGTGTTACCAAATTTGATTGGTACTTGATTATAAGTTAATCCAAAATTAATTATGTTGTGTTTCATCCAAAATACTTGTGAAAAACAACTATAATCATCAGTATATTATACTTTGTTAGTAATTAAAGAAAAAGTGTATTATTTCATACTAGACTAGGATACCAGGGATTTACCTAGAAAATGGAAGGTTCATGAGGTTCTCTTTGTATCTAGTATACAACCACCAATATGGGGATATTAATATGAAGTTACATTAAAATCATAAGTTTTTTAAAAAAAATAATGAAAGATAAATCATTCTTTTTAAATGCCTTAAAATTATTTTTCAAACTTTTAAATGAGATTCCTTAGGGATTTTTTGAAATTTATCACAAATACGTAATGAAAATGAAATATCCGATCTACTTGGAGTCAAATAAAATATGAAAACAATTATACCTCTATAAATCTTATTTTCATCTATTTTCATATATTTATCCAAGTCAAGGTTCTCATTAGAACTCATAGGATTTGTATTTAATTTAACACGTTATATTCGAAATCTTTTATGTAAGTAAAGTTTGTATTTTATTTGATTTAGAATATTGTCAAAATCATTCTGATAGATCTGAAAAACTATAAAATAATCTAACACAACCATCATGATCATTTACAATTATTTCTAAATGAATTTTGAAAATTCATTACACAATTTTGTATTTATAGAACCAAAACTCACATCATCAACATATATCTGAACTAGAAAATATATATATAGATGAATTTTTCTAAAATACAATAGGATATTCCAACCTACTAAAAATAAATTTAATAAAATAAAAGAACCTAAATGTTCATACCAAGATCTAGGTTATTTTTTAAGGCTATAAAGAGCTTTAATATTCTTATAATGAATTTGAAAAATGATGATTTTTAAACTAGGAGGTTTTTCAACATAATCTTCCTCCATAAGAAACCCATTTTGAAAAGATGATTTTACATCCATTAGATATAATTCGAAATTCATATGTGATGCATCGGCTAAGAGAATCCTAATGGATTTTAATCTAGCTATAGGTGTAGAGGTATCTTCATAATATATTCCTTATTTTTTATTATAGACATTGGAAACTAGTATAGCCTTATTCTTAGTGATCAAACTCGTATCATCCTGGTTATTCTTAAAAACTCATTTTATCCCTATAACAGGGAAATCAAAGGGTCTATCACCTAATTTTCAAGCTTTATTTCTATTGAACTAGTTTAAATCCTCTTTAAGTTCCATAACCCAACTCTTTTCTACTGCGTATTCTTTAATACTCTTAGGTTCTAGTTGAGATAAAAATAAATAAAACTATACAAGGTTTCTTACACTTATTCTACACCAAATTCATTCATCTATGATTCTTATAACTAATTCTAAGGGGTGGTTCTTAAGGTTTCTAAATTTTCTAGAGAGCACACTTTCTGGTTCAATGGTTTCTAACCTTTCTAGATTTGGATTTGGAAAATCAAGTTCTAGATCATCCTCATTTTTACATTCAAAGAGATGTTCAAGTATCATATTTTCAAAAGAATCCCTTAGTTCACCAACTTGTGTCAATTTTTGATCAAAAGGGTCACTTTCATCAAATTTCACATGAGTTAATTATTCAATTATCATTGAAAATTTATTGAAAAGTATATATTTCTTAGAAGTTATAGAATAGTAAAGGAAGACTCCTTTACTATCCTTTGGATCAAATTTACAGATATTATCCTTAGTGATTAAAATTTAAACCTTTCATCCCAAAACTTTATAGTAAACAACTTTTGAATTTACGTTATTCCATATCTCATATAGTGTTTTCATTAAAATAGGTCTTATTAGAACTCAGTTTAAGACATAACATGTTGTATTTACAACTAAACCCAAAAATCAGAAGGCAAGTTATTTTCATGTAAAATTGATCGAGAAATATCTTTCAAATTCATATTCCTCCTATCAGAAACACCATTTTTTAAGGTGTCTTGGGGGTATAAAAAGTATGTTGGATACCATGTTTTGAACAATATGAAATGAAATCATGGTTTTTAAATTATCTTCTAAGGTCACTTCTTTATGGAATAATTTTTTCATTTTTTCTTTTTTAAACCAACTTTTAAAAACTTATAAAAATAAAAACATTCTTCACTTTTAACACTTAAAAATATAAACCAAGTAAATATAGATAAATTATCAACTAATAAAAAAACAAAATATTACCCTCTTAGGCATGCAACTCTATGTGGACCAAAAAATCCACATAAATTTGTTATAGGGGTCTAGAAGTTTCAGCCTCTTTTAATTGGTTTAAAATATGACTTGTGTTGCTCTCCCATTTAGAATTTCATCACATAGCTTATTTTTATTCAATTTAAGTTAAGGTAAATCAGAAACAAAATTATTTTTAAATATTTTTATCAAGTAATAGTGATTACAGTGTCTCGATATTCTATTCGAAATATAATATTCATTTGTTTTGGTATTTAAAAAAATCACCTTTTGTCTACTCAAAGAATTAAGATCTAGAGTATAGACATTCTCTATTCTATGTAACTGAAATTTAGGAATTTTATCTTTAAAAACAAAACATAAATTATTTAAAAAATTAATAAAACAACCTTCATCACAAATATGATAAATACTTATCATATTATTCTTTAATCCTTCCACATTAATAAATTTATTGATGAGGACTGAGCTTGGATTCCCAACTGATCCAACTCCCATTATTTTTCCTCCAGCATTGTCACCAAAAGGGACATAGCCTCCATTAAAATTTTATAAGGAGTAAAAATTAGAGAAATATCAACTCATATTCCTTGAGAATCAACTGTTAATATAACATTTATCATTGATTCTCTAGAATATTTTTCCATACAAAGAAAAAATCAATCAAGAAATTGTTTTGGTAACCATATTTTCTTGGTTCCAACAATGTTTGAAATGGGAATCCAAATTTGTTAGTGTTATCCATAAAATCTAACATTGAATCTAGAAAAACATTCTGAAAGAAAATAATGCATGAATTCACAAAATTGAGGGGATTTCAAACTATAATTGTTAGTATAATTCTCTAACTCGTCATACTGAAAAAAATTAATCATAGAGAGCTTCTTGTTCATATAACTAGGAAGAAAATATTTTTTGTAATGATTTTGATTCTCACCTTGGATTATTATTCCAAATAAGTTTTTATGATCCTTATTATTTCCAAGAATTTGATTTAAATAATTTTCACCTTTATTGAAAACACTTACAATTCCCTTGAAGTCTTGAACTTATTTTTTCAAATTTTCAACATTATTTTCATGTTCGATACAATATTAAGTAGAATTTTCCATCTTGGTTTTCAGTTATAATTTTTTTTTGAAGTCCCCCTTTTCAATTACCATATCATTATTGTAATTTTTAATATTGTTTTTTTATTTTTCAAAGATTCATACTTAATTTCCATCATAGTTCAATATTAATTTAATTCTTCATAAGATAAAAATTTATTCTCAGATCCATACTTGTGCATAGAAGTAGAATATAAATGTACCTCATTAGAGTGTGTCATATAGAACATGTGGGCCTACTGATTAGAATTATCATCTTTTTATTTTGAATATGTAACATCACCATAATCTTATGAAGCACTTTATGTGGTTTTCATGTCCTTTTTGAATTCCTTTTATAATAAACATCCTTTAAGTACCTTTTACTAACTTTTTATTTTTTTCAGCTGTGAAAAATATGGTTTGATATTTCAAATATTTTTAAATTTATAGAATCTCACTTCCATAGAATTTCCATCATGATTTTTATACTTGTTGAAGGGTTTCTTAAAACCAATTCTCTTATTTTATAACTTTATGAACTTCCAAGAAAAGTGAGAAATATCAATTTATAAAGTATAACTAAATAATTTTTCTTCACCATATGACTCAATTATTTGAATTTATTTTCATTTATTGTCATCATTTGAAGTTGAAACCGTTAAAGAATAATTAAAATTGTTAACTAATCTATGTTCTCTAGCATTAGCTTCCATATCTACATCATATATAATTAATTTTCTAATGAGATATTATATTTTGAAATTATTAACCTCTATATATTGTCTAATAGAAGCTAAGATCCTACTCCACCTTAGTGGTATAATTATGATAATTTTTAAGGCTTGATCTGGTTTAAAAAGAGGTTCTCCTGAAGTAGTAAAATTATTTACCACTTCAGAAAGTCTTCTATTTAATTGAGTGATTATCTCTCCTTCTAACATTATGAAAGTATCAAACATTAACATGAAATTATTATATCTGAGGGCTCACATATTTATTTTACCTTTATAATAAAGTTCTATGTTAGTCTATATTTCATGGTTTGTTTGGAATTAAGAGACTTAGTTAAACTCATTTGGTCCTTGTACACAAATAAAAAACTTCATTTATTTGGATATTAAATCATAAGTAGCTTATGTGTCAGCATCTAAAGTTTATAGTTGTATTGTTTTAATTTCATGAGGCTTTATGTCTTTGAGATAAACTTTTAAACCATGGTTATTTATATAGATGATCATTTATATCTTCCAGTAGCCATAATTATCTCCATAAAAAAAAGGATCTCAAACCATCTAAATACCTTGTCCACTGTCAGTCATAACATCAATTTGAAAGAATATTTTTATACTAAAACCTTTGGAGACTAATAACTCAAGAGTCATGAGCTCTGATACCAATTTTTTCCTTGAAAGGTCTGCAAAAAGACTCGTGAGTGGGGTGAATTGAGTCCTTAAAAAAATTCCCATATAAAACCATCCTATTTTGGATATGAATACCTTCGAATCTTTTCTTAAATAAAAGTAAAATCATTTATAAGATAACATAAAATAAAAAAAATCTTACAAAGATATTTATAGTGGTTTTAGGAACAGAAATCCCCTAGTCCACTTGACTAACACTATTATCATCAAATTTGGTGATTTCCACTAAACTGGTCCTTTTGCTGGGGACTGAAAGTCCTTTTGTAATGGATTTCATGATTGAGTTCAAGTATTAAACACATAGTGCATAACACAAAATATTTCATTGGGCTACAACAAGGCTTTAAAAACAACATCCTTTAATGTTCTTTTACCGAGAAACTTTTACCACTAAAGAGATAATAAATAGAGTGTTTATAGATGCAACTCATAGTTTTAGGATACAACTGAAATAATAAATAAATACCCATGATAGAATATAATAAGAGATAGAAGCTTGAGGAAATTCTTCAAAAACTACAGTAAAGTTGAAAAATAATTCACATCTGAAGATCACAAGGCTTCTTCTTATTCTGAAGTAAAATAGAGAAGCATTGAAGAGATTTAAGAGAGAGAGAGGGATCTTAAAAATCATATTCAAGTACTTCTTTTATTCTAAACATATTTATTTTCACTTAAAAGTCTCTCTATGAATATATATGAAAAATATCTATTTTAAACATATAACAGCTCTATAAAATCTATGACTTCCATTTTAAAAACACACATAATTTATTTTGAAATACCTCGGTTACTAAAAAAGAAATTGAACAATTAAATATTGCATGGTATCATTAAAATATCACTCACGTGTTTCAACAGTAATAAATATTTTTTGTAACATGATGTAACTGATTGCAGATGACCGCATTTTCATTCTTTGTATTTGAATTCATGTTGCGAATTTGATTTACCTAGCCAAATTGTCTACATAGCAGAATTCAAGTAGACCATTTTTGTTGCTTCAAGGCATAGTGGAAGTTTCTGGTGGTTGGTGATATATTAAAATTTATTTTAATATTTGTTTTCCTGAAACCCCAAGTGAGGATCTTTCACATCAAGTTTATTATTAATTTATTTAATATTAGAAGAAACAGATACCTTTGATTGGTATCTTTCATAAATATGGATGTTAATATTCAGAAAATACCCTTTCAGAATTCCTTTATTGTTCTTTGAGGATCCATGTATAGAATCCCTCAAGCGGTGATTCAAATGTTCTCCTTTGATCTCCAAGAAATGAAAATTCATCTCAAAGTGCTAGAATGATGAACTGATTATCATGCAATGTTTTTGTTGATAACTCATCCTTCGGTATTGAATTAATCTCCCTTGAATTTCTCATTTTTTGGAGGGGAGGTAATGAGGACTTGAGGGATAATTCATTATGTACAAAAACTCCCTAGTTTTTTTGGATGTCATAAAAATAGACATAACCATTTAATTATAGTGCTCGGTATAGGTTAAAATATTATTTAATTGCATATCAACCCCTAAATAATATTATAATATTTAATAAACCTCATGAAACATATTATTATTATTATTATTTTATGGTGCATTATAACTTGTATAATAACAAATATTATTTAACCATATTGTTAATTTATATTTATCACCGGACATGATCTTTGTAACATCTCGTTACCTTGATTAGGTATATTTTTTCTTTTCTCCAAGTTCCCTTTTTTGGTGTGAAGTTTTTAGGTGTTTCTTTCTATATTTTTTTAGGATGCAGACGAAATTCACATTGTGTAACTAGGTTACATGTTTTTTAATGGTTGATGGGAAAATTACTTGAGAAGGATTCGATCTGTTAAAGGTTACATGATGTGATGAGTTTTTACATGTCGTGATTTTATTAAAGATCAGATTTTAATATGAGACAATTGGTGTTCCAGTGTATTTAGTAATTTTGGAAATTCATGATGTGTAAAGGTATTACAGGTTGTGTAATTACATGAGAAGGGATTTTATGGTGTCGTACGGGATTTGAGTGTCCATTCGGCTATTGTTTCTCCTTTTCTCGTAAACAAGGGTTCATCTCCAGTGATTTTGGGAGACTTTGTTCATTCTATATTGATATGTTCAGTGTTCGATATTCATTATGGTTGTAATGCATATCTACGGGTGAGTGATTTTTTTTCTTCTTCCTTTACATTGATCGTGGTAGCTCACTTGAGTTGTGTTATCATATTTTTTGGTCTGAGTTAGTGTTTCTTCATGTCTTCCTCCATATTCATTGTGTGATCTCATTCTGGAGGTCATCCATTTATTAGTTGGGGTGTGGTGGGTGTATTTTCTTGTGGTATATGGGTTTCCTAATTTCCATCTACCCCTTTTTCTAAATTGGATATGTCTTGAGATGTGTATTGGATTCTAGGGATTTTGTTAACATAGATGTGTTTTTATTGTTGGTTGATCCCATTGCAGTCATGTGCGAATTGAGTTTAGAGGTAGGTGGTTCTGTCTCTAGCCTATGTTGATGAACCTTATTGTTCTTATTTTATAAATATACTTATAGAAGGAATTGGAATGATTGTTTTGTGTATATTGAAAATATATTTTAAAGAAAAATGGGTTTTCCCTATTTTTTGATAGATGGAATGAAAAGGGGTATTTTCAATTAGTTGAAATGGATTTGAGAAATGGTTTTGAAATGTTATTAATTGCATTGGATTGAATTGTGAAAATGAGCACATGGGTTATCTTGGGTAATTATGTGGAAGGTTCAACTTAATTCCATCATCCATTTTTTTGTGATTATTGGGAGGTCTTCTCATGGGGATTTCGTCCATTTCATAGGATTGTTGTTTTAGGGGATGGATATTGATATTATTAGGGGGTTTACTCATTGGGTATTCCTATCCTTTCTAGTCTTGTTCTTTAGGATCCAAATTGTGCACTTGATTGATTGTGGTAAGTGTAGTCTACTATCCTAACCTATTGTATTCCTTGGTGTTGTGATACCTATGATTATATTGTTACTTTATACTTCTTTGATTTTTACTATTTTAGCCTTTATATGCATGTTTATTCTTGTGAAATATGATATGGAAAATGTGCTATGAAATTGTCATACCTGATTTTTTTAGAACTGTGATAAAGTTAAATGTTTACCATGTTTTCTTTAAAATTTATTTACTGCTTATCATTCCATGTATTATTTTAAATTTTAATACATGAATTGGTATACAGATACTTGTTATGAAATACCTGGGTGGGATCCTATTGAGTATGTTACCTCACACCATGCTCACACCTTTGGTGGTGTGTAGAACTTTATATGTACTCCAATGTAGGGAATAAAAAGGTGCCATAGTGAGATGGTGAGGTTTCATGTTAGATGAGTTGGGTAGCTGGTGGTGAGATAGTGGGAGTTTATCCATACTATCACATGGAGTATCTTTTTGGTTTTGGTTCATTTCATTTGGACTTGTATCTTGTAGATTGTAGCTACTTTTATAGTTGTTTTTGTTTCCACTATATTCTTATATTTATGGAATATATTTATTATCTTTTTATTGTTTCGTCCTTCTCTGCGTATATATATATTCCATGTTTAGTTCAGTTTTGGTGAAATCACTCCCTTTGGTTTGTTATTTGATGCTTGGGTGCTTGTTGCTAGCCCATGGGGATCAAGAACTCCCTTCAGGTATGTGACAGAACGGGTCGAATTCTAGTGGGGGGTAACCCGAGTCGGTCCATTACAAAATGGTTTCAAAGGTGGTTTATCCCAAAGAGACCTTGTCTTGGGACGTCTGTTAGACTAGAGATACAATTGTCGGAGCTAGAGAGGTATGTTGTGATAAGTGAATGACCATCTCTTATTATGATGAGACTCATGTTTGCATGGGACATTGAAATATGTGACTCTAGAATTGGGTTTTGTTTTAAATTTCAATTTCTAATTATGGGTTTTTTGTTTTGAACTTTGATTTACTCTATTTTCTAATCGTTTCTTTAGTTTCGATGTGCAGTAGTATGCCTCTAAGACGTCCTCTATGAGTTTCTTATGAGGGTGAAGCCGATGCTCCATAAGGGAATCCAGCTATAGGTTAGAATCTCATCAAGACTATTATATGGGAACATCACGTTATTGATCAGAACATACCATGATTTTGTAACATAATTGTTGAGATACATCCAGTTGTTTGAGGTGGGAGAGATCAGTCACAGGAATTATTGCGCGAGAAGCCACTATCCTTTAGAGGAGTGAATGAACTTTAAGACATGAAGGGAAGAATATATAGGATCTATAAAATATTAAAATTATTTTAGGCACATTATAATATCATGGTAAAATGTGCATTGTTCAGACTGGAGGGTTTCGATAAGCGATGGTGATATTCCATAGTCCAGGTAGATAGACATGTGGACTTGGATTGGAAGGGTTTCAAGACTTTGTTCTTCCAACAGTTTTTTCCAGAGTCACTAATGTTAGAAAATTATTTGGATTTCTTATATTTGTATCATGGAAAGTGTTCGGTGTTATTGTACACCAATAGGTTTTTTGAGATTGTCTATTTTGCTCCAAATGTGGTAAAGAATGACCAGTCGAAGGCTTATAAGTACCTACAAGGTTTGTGACCAGATATTAGATTACATGGGTTTATGTTAAACATTTCTACCTATGTAGAGATGGTTTATAGAGGTATGATGGCAGAGATTAATATAGAATTCAAGGTTGGATTTTCCACACCTTCTCTTCCATCCAGTGGTAGTTTCAATGGCGTTTATGGGAAGAAGAGGAAGTGGAAATTTCATCGTACAAGTGGTGGAGGTGGCTCTCAGAAATGAGCCACCTCCGCACTATCTGCGACAACTATAAACGTTCCTATGACTTTATATCAGTGTGGAAAGGTTTGAAACACAAGGCATTCTTGTACTATGCTTGTAAAGATGTGAAATAGTTGTGGATGCATTGGTCACTTAAGTGCTTCTGTCAGGCTATGACTGTACCTTGTTATGATCAGGGTTCACTGGCTCCAAAGACTACTGTGGGGTAGATAGATCCCTTAAGGACAAAAGGGATCCAGCCATAGGCCTTAGGAGTTAACCACTTTCATGCAGTAGATGAGTGTCTAATGGAAGTTGATGCAGGTCTAACGATAGTGAGAGTTACTATGTTTTTTTCATCATTCGTAGTTATTTTTTATTTGACCTTGGTTCCTCCCACTCATTTATATATGTTCTTTTATCGATATTATTAAACATCCAATGTAACTTATGTCCTTTGTAATTGAGTTACCAAAGCATCTTGGTAAGAGGAAAGATAAGGGGTTTCAGAGTTCTTCTTGTTCATTAACAATAGCTTATACATATTTAGTATAGTATTTTCTCATTCTTGAACTAGATCTATTTAATATCATCATATGTATGGATTGTCTTTTCACTCATTGAGCTAAGTTTAATTGTTATCATCAGTGTGTTTCATTTCTTATTGTTGATGAGAGGTCTTATGTGTTTTAGGGGGAGTGGGACCCAAGGGCTGGTCATGTAGGACCTTCCCTCCTAGATCATAGGAGTTTGTTGTTTGCTATCATGATTGAACCCAGTGAATTTTATTCTATTATTTATCTTCCTGTTGTTGTTAGAGACTTGTATGAAATTTTCCCAGAAAACTTCTTCAGTCTTCCTCTAGAGAGAGAGATATATTTTATGGTAAACCTAGTGATAGGGACATAGCCGATATCGATACCTTCTTATCATATGAAACTAACAGAGTTGAAAGGAATTATGATTCGGTTAGATGACCTATTATCAAATGGTTTCATTCACCCTAGTGTTTCTCCTTGGGCAGTCCCTATGCTCTTTTGCAAGAATTTAGATGGTTCACTTTAGTTATGTGTAGACTATCATAAGTTAAACTAGGTAACAGTTATGAACATGCATCCTTTACATCATGTGGATGATTCATTTGATCATTTAAAGGGAGAAATGTGTTTTTCAAATATTGATATTCAGTTGTGTTGTCATCAACTCATATTTTGGAAGTATGATATATAAAAGACAACTTTTAGGAGAAGTTACAGTCTTTATGAATATCTTTTCATGCCTTTTTTTCTGACTAACACTCTATAGTTTTTATATGTTTGATTAATAGAATATTCCATCAATAGTTTGACACTTTTTTTGTACTTTTCATGGATGATATCCTGGTTTATTCAAAATTTGAGCGTGACAACAAGAAAATTTGATTTTGGTTCTAGAAATTTTGAGAAGTCACCATTTGTATGGAATTCTTTCAAAATGTAGTTTCTGGATTAAAGAAGTGATGTTCTTAGGGCACATAATTTCTAAATATGTATTATCAGTTGATCTTGAAAAGTTGAAGGTTTTTTTATCATGGAAAGAATGACAGAATGTATTTTAGATACAATGTTACCTTGGTCTTGCTGGATACTACCAACAGTTTGTTAAGGATTTCTATAAGATGGCTTCACCTTTGATTTCTATTACTAGAAAAGTAGTGAAATTGACATGGTATATGAAGTGAAAGTCTTCTTTTGATGAACTAAAATGACTTCTGATAGCGACTTCTATTCTGATCTTACCTGAGCCCAATAAGGGGTACATTGTGTTTTGTAATGCTTCTAATGCTAGTTTGGGATGTATTCTTATGAAATATAAACATGGGGTAGCTTAAGGCTCTCTTCATCTTTGGTTACATGAGAATAATTACCCCACTCACTATTTAGAGCTTGGTGTAGTTATGCATGTGTTTAAATGTTGGCGGTGCTATATTTTTGGGGAGTGGTTTCAATTCTTTTCTTATCATAAGAGTTTGAGTTATATATATTTTTTGAAATACTTGAATCTTAGATAGAGATGATGGTTATAATACCATTAGAAATTCTACTTCTCTATCTATTCACCCAGAGGAAGGAGAATGTAGTTTTAAATGCTCTTATTCAAAAATTACCATCGCAGGTTGTTCTGGAATTGAATGAGGAGTGGAACCTTATAGGGATTTCCACTCAGTTTCTTCTGGATGCTCAGGATGATGTTTCAGGTATGGTTTTGGATATTGTTCAATTATCATCATCTCTCCTAGAGCCTATTTTATAGATTCAACAACATGATAATGATTTCAGTGAAGTTTGATAAATCCTTTATGGTGGGGAGGCCATTTCCAGTAGGTCTCTCTCTTCAGATGGCATGCTCCACTTTTGAAAGCAGGTTGTCATCCTAGCATCTATGAGGGTTTTAGTCTTATTTAATTATCACAAATCTTTATGGTATATTCATCCAATAACTAAGAATATGTATTATGACCTGAGACAATGATTCTAATGGTTGGGTATGAAGCGTGACATTGCAGATTATGTGTCCCACTATTACACCAACTAATAGATAAAATAAGAGCACTTGAATCGCAAGGGTTTACTTCAACCTCTTCTTATGACATTTGGGAAATGGGATGGTGTATCCATGGATTTAATTTTGTTGTATTACCACAAACTTCCTAGGGGATAAATACTATATGGGTAGTTATTTATTTTTTGATGAAGTCTTCTCATTTCATTTTGATCAAGGATACCACTAAGGTTGAAGATCTGGATAAATTGTATGTTCATGAGATTATGAAGTTACATGGGATTACTTCTACCATTGTTTTGGATAAGGACCCTAGGTTTACCTTGAGATTATGGAGGAGTCTCCAAGAGGTGATGGGAACTCAGGTCAAGCTGATCACAACTTACCATCAATAGATAGATGGTCAGACAAAGAGAGTGATTCATATCCTGAAGGATATGCTTCGTGCCTTTGTCTTGGATTTCATTGGAGCATGGGATAGTCATCTGGGACTGGTTGAGTTTTCTTATTACACCACTTAATAGTCTTCTATCAAAATGGCTCCCTTTGGGTAATTTTATGGTCACCCGCATAGATCAACTCTTGGTTGGATTAAGGTGGGTGAAGTACCATTAGTTGGACCAAGTTTTGTTCAGGAAATTTTAGCAAAGATTCAGGATGTACATCAATGTCTGGTTATAGCCCAGAGTTAATATAAGTCGTATATAGATTGTTGGCATCATCCTTCGGAGTTTTACATTAGTGACTTGGTTTTATTGAAATTTTCTCCTTGATTTGGTCACTATCATTATGGAAAATAGGGAAAGTTGGCACCAAGATATGTTGGTCCATTTGAGATCACTGAGAAGCTTGGGTTGGTTTCCAATCAGTTAGCATCTCTAGTTTAGTTGATAGGTGTTAATGGTATTTTACAAATATCTCAGCTTAGAAAGTAACATATTTATCCTTCTCAGGGCTTGATTTGGGAATGAAGTGAGTTAAAGACAAATGTTTATGTTCTGGAGAAACCAATTGAGATTGTTGACTCTCAACTAAAATTCTTGCATGGGAAGTCAATTTTGATGGTAATATTTTTAGGGAAGCACATATCATATTCTCATGAGATTTGGGAATGTGAGTCATTGATGAGGAAGAAGCGGCCTCATATTTTTCTAGGGTTTACATCTTCCATGTGACTTCTCAGGGATGAAATGTATTTAGGGTGGGGAGTTTGTAACATCCAATTACCTTGATCGGGTACATTTTTTCCTCTCTCTAATTTTCAATTTTTGGTGTGGAGTGTTTATGTGTTTCTTTCTAGATTGTTTGCAGACTGTAGGATAATTTCATGACATGTAACTAGGTTAAACACCATGTAATGGTTGTTGGGTACATTCAATGAGAACGATTATCACCGTCAAAGGTTACATGACATGATGAGTTTTTACATGTAGTGAGTTAATTAAATATCAGATTTTAATCTGAGATGACTAGTTTTTAAGTGTATTTTGACATCATGGAAATTCAAAACCTATAAAGGTATTATACGTCATTTAATTCCCCAAGCATGGATTTTTAGGGTGTTGTACGGGATATGAGTGTCTATTTGACTGCTAGTTTTCTTTTACTCTTAACCAAGGGTTATTCTTAGGTGATTTTGGGAGACTCCATTCCTTCCAGATCGATCTATTTAGTGCTCGATCTTCGTTGCAGTTGTGGTGCATCGCTATGAGTGGGTGACCTTTCTACTTCATCATTTCCATTTATCGTGACAGTTTCCTTGAGTTGTGTTATCAGATCCATTGGTATGAGATGGTGTTTCTTTGTGCCTTATTCTAGATCTGTTGTGTGATCTTGTTTCGGAGTCCATACCTTTTTTGGTTGTGGTACGGCGGGTGTACATTATTGAGGTATGTTGGTTTCCTCCTTTTCACTATCCCCTTTATCTAAATTTAATCTGTCTTGAGATTTAGATTGTATTCTAGGGCCTTTATTGATGTTGTTGAGTTTTCGTTGTTGGTGGATCCCATTATGAGTGTGGGCGACTCGAAGTCTGAGGTAGGTGGTTCCATATCTAGCCTATGTTGATGAACCCTATTATTCCTATTTTATAAATTGATTTATAAAAGTATTTGTCATGATTTTTTTGTGTGTGTTAAAAATATTTATTAAAGAAAAATGGGTTTTCCCTAGTTTTTTATAAATGGAAAGAAAGAAGATATTTTCAAAGCATTGAAATGGATTTTTCAAATGTTTTTGAAATGGTTTTCAAATAATTGGAATGAATTGTGAAAAAAATCACATAAGTTACCTTGGGTACTTAGGTGGAAGGTTTATCTTGAGTCTAGTGTCCATTTTTTTGTGATTATCATAATGTTTTCCCATGGGGATTTCTTCTGTTTCCTAGTCCCATTGTTCTAGGGGACTCATATTTATATTATTATGGGGTTTTTACACATCGGGTATACATCTACTTCCTAAGACTATGTTATAGGAACCAGATTATGCACTTCATTGGTTGGGGTAATAGTATGATAATAGTCTGACCTATTGTATTCCTTGGTGTCGTGATACCTGTGCTACTATTATTATTTTGTAATGCTTGTCTTTTTAATGTTTTATCCTTGATATGAACGTTAATTATTGTGAAATATGATATGTAAAATATTCTTTGAAATTGATATACCTACATTTGTTTTAGAACTGTGAAAAAAGGAACTTTTTACCAGTTTTCTATAAAATTTATTTACTACTTATCATGCCATAATTTATTTTAATTAAGTATACAAGAATTTTTATAGAGATACTTGTTATGAAACACTTAGGTGGGATCCTATTGAGTCTGTTATCTCACACCCTACACACCCCATCGGTGGTGCATATACCTTTGTATGTCTTCCAATGTAGGGAAAGGAAAGACATCATAGTGTGGTGGTGAGGTTAATGTCAACTGAGTTGGTTATATAATGGTGAGATAGTGGTAGTTCATCCACACTATCACATGGAGTAGTTGTTTGGTTTTGGTCCTTTGTAATTGGAATTTTTCTTGGAGATTTTGGATACTTTTATAGTTGTTTTATTTCATTTTTTTATTATAGTAATGGAATATATTTTTTAGCTTTACACTATTCCTTCCTTATCCATGTATATATATACCATGTGTTTGTTCAAGTTGGTTGAAATCATTCCCTTTGGTTTGTTATTCGATGCCTGGGAGCTTTTCACTATCCTATGTGGATCGAGAACACCCTTTAGGTATGTGACAAAATGGGTCAGGTGTCAGTGAGGGTAATCTGGGTCAGTTCATTATAGTCTTGGTCTATTATAAGTCTTCAAGAATGTATTAAACACCCAAATAAATATTTCATTTAAATATATCATTCATCAATAAATATTTTTGATCGATAAAATCGGAATAAAATTATCCCTTATTCTTGAGAATATTATTTATTCAATTGATTATTAAAATTGAATTTAATCGAGATCATTGGAAACACTTAGTATGTGACTCTCTATGATTGTTTTTCATTGGAATTAGATGGGATTTCCTAAAGTCTAAGATTATTGTCTATAAATAGTTCAAGACACCCAAGATAAAGAACTTAATTTCACAATGACGACAACCATATATTAATGCTCCCAGTGTGATATAATCCCTTTGTTGCAATATCGTATCAAGCATGTTGCACATCTATGTTACCAACCTATACGCTTGATACATCTTTATTTGACTATCTGAAATAAATTCATCATTTAACCATGACCATAAAATTTTATGTGATGGTTCTATTCCAATCCAAGGTTCAAGATATCAACTTCCTTAAATATGGAAGGGATAGATCCTTCCCCGACTTATTAGTTAGTGACATGTCAATCGTGATGTATCTAACATACCCTACCTTACAAAAAACATATGTCATCATGGTTTTGGTTAAAAAAATATAGATTTGAGATTCACGACATGAATTAATAAAAATATTAATGTCTAAGGACCATTACACACACTTGCAGATAGGAATATCTAATGGAAACAAAGCATATGGAATTTCTACTAGCGGGTCTGTTCTTATAATTTCTTATCCTGGAGATTACCAAGTGTGAACTTCATGAAAATAAGCTTTGTCTACTTATGAGTACTCACACCTAAAATTTTATGTACTATGTTTCCCATTATAGTAATTTATCCAATTGAAAAAAAATTATTTATTAATGTCTTCATAGCACTTCAAGGTTCTAATCATAACAGGGAACTGTTATGAACTTATAAAAATTGATGTATACTCTAAAAAATTATTACATTATAATCATGATAAATATTTAATAATATTTAATAATAAGTTTTATTAATATTCAATACATCAAATATACATGTAATAAAATTACAAACAGTTCATCTTAGGATATTAACTCTAAAAAACTCCAACATGGAATAGAGTCAACTACCTATGACTTTTAGTCAGTTAGACCTCACATGATAATCACATTTCTACTAATTTAAGGATTTATTCAATGGGTCTTCCACATTGTCTTCCTTGGACGTACATCTCAACTTCACCTTTATGATAAAAATATCTCAAGAGATGATACTTCTAAATTATATGATTTGTACGCTGATGTGAACTTGGATCTTTTTTGAGATCCACCGTCGTAGTATTGTCATAGCATAGTGTGATAGGATCTTTATGGATAGGTACCACATAAATATATTGAATGATGTTTTGCATCCATACTACTTATATGCCTCTATACACTATGAATTTGTCCTATAATATGTGACCATAGCCTCATTTGAGCTCTTCCAGCTCAGAGAACCTCTATTTAAAGTGCATATGTATCCCGTTTGTGACTTCATGTCATCTTGATCTGTTCGAAAACTAGAATATACATATACTTTAATGACTATTTTCTTTGTCTCCTCTATAAACTAGGAACATAGCCTTAATAATCCTTATATACTTAAGGATAGACTTGGATACCATCCAATAGTGGTCACCTGGGTCATCTTGATATCTTCCCACCGAACATAATTCTTAGGCAATATCTAGTCCAGTAAATAGAATAACATACATTATTGACCCAATCACTATTAAATATGGAATCCCTTCCATTATATTTATTTCCTAATGTGTATAAGGACACATTTTCAAACAAAGATGAATGTCATGTGACACTTTCAACAATACCCTCTTGGATTGTTCCATAATAAATCTCCTAATTATATTATAAATGTATGTAATTTGACTTAGGTTGAGAAATGTCTTGGATATATCATGATGGATCTTGATCCTAAGTATATATGTTTCCTCACCCAAGTCCTTTATAAGGAATAAATTATTCAAAAATTTCTTTAATGGTCTGTAAGGATGATATTTTGTTTCCAATGAGTAATATGTAATCAAAACATACTGTTAAGAAAATTACTACACTCCCACTAAACCATTTTTAGACACAAGGATCACACTTATTCCTTATGAAACCAAATTTTTTTTGTGGCATC
The DNA here is from genome assembly GCA_963277665.1 of Viscum album. Lineage (NCBI taxonomy): Eukaryota > Viridiplantae > Streptophyta > Magnoliopsida > Santalales > Viscaceae > Viscum > Viscum album. The sequence continues at coordinate 2,073,830,013 of OY728143.1, read as the reverse complement.
ATCTAAATGAATGTTCTGTGACCTTCATTATTGATTTAATCCATAAATATATTTTTGAAATTTTCATATCTTATTGGAATCCTTTAGAGTCACAAACCCTTTGTGTTGTAAAATATATAAATATTCATGAAAGTTACCATTATGGAAGATAGTTTTGACATCCATTTTCCAAATATAATAGTCATGGTATGGCAGAATGGGAGTGGGATTCTGATGGATTTTAGCATTGTGACTAGTGAAAAGGTTTCTTCATAGTAAATATATTGACGTTTAAACCATTTTGCAACCAGTCATTCCTTATAGGTACTAACTTTCACTTTTGTGTCCAATTTCTTATTAAATACTAGTTTGAAACCAACAGGTATTAAATCCAGTAGAGGATATACCAATATCCAAACATTGTTTTGGTACATGGAATCCATTTCAGAATTCCTGGCTTCTTGCCACATAGAAACATCTACACTACTTAGCACTTTCTTATAGATTAGAGGAACATTATTATCAACTAATAATGAGTCACCATCCTCAGTGACTATAAAACCATAGCATTCTGGTTCTACAAACTCTCTTTTACTACTATGAAATACTGGTGTCTCTCGAAGAGTTTTTTCATGACCCCTCCCTACAAAGATACCACAATTAGAGGATAGAGATAATGACCCCTAATTCCCACCTGTAGTAGGCCCCGGGTTAGCGACTACCATTAAGGGTACAAAAATCTCATGAAATGGAAGGTATTTCTCTATATAATAATATAAGATTGGGAGATAAGATGAATCATCCAAAAACAACTCCATGGAATAATATAAAAAGAAAAAAAATCTTTGTACATTCATGTATAAATAAAATTGATATAGATAAAAGTCTCCAAAAGTAAATACACAAAATAAAAGCTAAATTAGAAACACAGTATCTATCCAAAGGTTCGAGATAGTAATGTCTGGCATGGTCCATGTAGTCCTCCTAGAAACCTGAAAATAGTTTATATACATAGGGTGATCATGAAAGTATACTTAGTAGGAAAACCAAATTCTCTCAGGCACATGTGAAAGAATCATACTAATGCACCCATGAGAAAGTAGAAGAACCAAAAACACTTAAACATGTCAACTATCCATCCCAACCTTAGAAAGGAACACTCAAAAAATAACACAAGCCATGTAATATAACATAATAAAAATCACATCAATAAAGGGTTCCCCTCACCGCTTTCCCACTGGTATACCACTCTCACACCCCAACATCATACGTCATGGGGCTCACATATCTTTCGTAAACCACACTACCCCACAGGAATGGTCACATCATATCACGCCCGTAGACACCTCGGCTCATCGCACCACAAGCACGACCACATCACATCTCACCCATATACATATATGACATCACATCACAACCACTTACATAACCATAGTAGTAGGGTATCATGAAAAATTAGGACATGAACCTTGTTCCCTATTCCGACCATTCATGACCCCCACCATAAGACACTCCACAGTCATGGTCATAACACATCTTTCCTGAAGACACCTACGTTATGACAACCACCATCTAGTGAACTATCATACCTTAGTTCATCATTGTATTTGAAATACCTACATCACTTGGATGAGAGGGTGGGAAAGATATGGTACCCATCCAACTGTCCTCCTCACTAGATGTTAAGAAAAACACCCCCCCCCCCCGCATGACCATATGGGTGTCGATACATAGTGCTCAACATGGGTGGGGTCTATATATAAATACCAACAAATATAAAAATATATACATATGGCCACACACAACCCAAACCTATGGGTTCATAACTCAAAACTAATCAACTCACAACATCACCACTACCATTACCACCTCTAAATGTAGAAAACCACACAAACCACAACCACAAGTCACTTCCCCAACGAATTCCAGTATCTAGTTAATTTGTTTTATTTTTAAGTATAATACACATTTAATCACACAACCCATCATTTATTTATTCATCATCCATTTTCCATCCCATTAAACAAACCAAACACTAGCCATTTCAAATAAACATTATTTTAAAATTCCATTACTACCAGGAATCTAGCATAACATAACCGCACACAATAAATATCTCATCATCCCCACCATACCATCACCTTTTCACCCCATAATAATGACAAAAAAACTCCATCTCGCCACCCCAAAATCATGACCAAACAAACCATCAACCTCTACATGCCCCAACCACACATCAATCGCACATCACTACCCAAAATCACGGTCACACATCACAACATATCAAAATACAATTTATACATTGACAAAGGGTTGTTGTCATATTACACTTTATTTTAGGGGTTTTATCACAGAAACCATAATCCTAGGGAAACCATTTCATTATCCAAATATAATTGGTTATTCAGTTTCCATTTTAGGGTGATATCACAACAATATTATCTGGCATAGTACTCACAAAACATATCATCCAGCGTAAATAAATCCCTATATGGACATAATTTTTAGTGGGACATGAGGTTGGTATAATACAAAATATCACAATAACATTAAAATTGTAAAATCATGAAAACAAAACCCCTTTACCATTCAATTTAGATTTAACTAATTATTTATATTTGATTAATCTATAAAAACTATAACCCATAGATAAATAAGATTAAACCCCTCCCACATGAGACACAATAAATATAAATGATGGATTCCCTAGCACAATGAAGATTTAAAACTCACTACGCATCTAAGGGAGAAGAAGAAGCACCCATAAACCACAAACACACATGAAAAATCACAGATCAACCTGAACTGCACCAAAGGATTATCAAGAGATAGCCTAAACACACAACACAAACTGAACTACACCACTATAGTGAAACTCCAAAGAATAATGGAAGGAAACTGATGAGAACAAGAGTATAAATCACCATAGATTGAAGATGTGAAGCTCAGAATCAATCCCCGTCGAATGAAACCACAAATTCTTAAAGAAGGAGTCATAGGATCACATGGAATGAGATAATGGAGGACCTCCCATAGGGTTTTAGGAAACCCCCGAGAACTCTAAACTTTATAAATTCACTGTATGGGTAATTTACATAGGGTGTAATCCACTTTCATATCATGTAATTTTGGTATTTTAAGTTCCATCGAAAATCACTACTCCTCAAAGGATTAATCACCCAAATTATTAAATTTCATGAATTTCGCTTACACAATGTGTAATCATATCACAAGATACCCATTAGTCATATATAAGTTGTTAACTTTCTAACTACACAAGTGATGAACCACCATTATACACCGTGTAGATAATAAACGACATGCATTTCCTACAGTAAATCTTCTACACCTCCAGTCTCCATCAAAAACTCCTAAAACCACCCCTAAACACCTACAACAAAAAAACTAGAAAAGAAATAATTGGGAATGAACATACCATTACATCAGATGCCTATCAAATGATTCTTTCACTCGAGAATCCAAAACAATGATCGAAAGGAAAGGGTGCTGAACAACTATCCTATAAAATACCCATCAAGGACCTCATCATACCTTAAGTTCCACTACCTTCCAAACTTGACATACCAAATGGACACAAAAAAATATCACACAATCTCATCACCAAAAAACCACAACCCACCTACTCTAACACAACCACACAACTATCTAAACCTCCATATAGCACAAACAAACAACTACTACAACCAACTAACCCCATAATCTCAAATATATGAATCATGGAGTTTCATCGTCCATGTTAAGATACTATATACTCTAGGCAACACTAACTTTCCCTTACGAGTTTAATCACATCATAATTAATAAATATCAATTTGGAATCATGTCCTCCCCTTTTAATATGTCAATACTCTATCACACATCAATAAAATAACACATCTCATAAAGTGACAATACCCAACATCACACATAAAATATTTAAGCAAAAAAATCAATAAATTCATTTTCCCATATCAATATATTATTGGCTTTGGGAGGAACTAACTCTTCCACATGGTTTTAATCAAGTCGAAGTATATTACATCCTGGTAAGGTATTGGGCTTCCCCTTATTCATAAGATTGAAGTTTCTAATCATACATCACACAAGAAAATGTCAGATGAACAACCACACATCAATAAAGAATCAAAAACAAGGAAATAAGACTAACTGAGTGTACCTCGAATGATCTCTATCCCCTCTAGTGCTGTCGCCTATACTACATGAAACTGGACACACTAAGATCCTATACCTCTCTATTTTCTTCCACCTCTATGGCCACACTCTAAATTGGATCCCTAATAATGTGGATCATCCTGAGGTCTCCCCTTCCTCCATATATGCCCTTTGTAGAGTATAATCATGTTTCCCCTACTATTCAAATGTCCTCACTTGAAACTGTTACTGAAACTGCTATTAAAACAAACTACCTCCTCCAAATTGAGCTTGGGGAACCATGGGAAACAAGTTATGGTGATGACCATGGCCTCCATAGGTGAAATAAATTGGCCCCAAACACTGAAGATGCCAAAAAGGAAGTCATTAAAACTAACCCTTAGTTGGTTGAAACATCAAAGGTTCAAGAACCTAGGACCTTTCACTGAAAAATATACTCTTCATTGAATATTATTGGATCCCATATCATGGTAAACCTCCATACAAGTCAATATACTTGATCACCTTTACCTTCTTCTAAACCTCTAGATAAATCAGAAAATTAAAAGGAGTAACTATATACTAGATAGAAGGATGAAGTGTCTCTTCAATATGTCTCGCATGAGACACCTCATATGGGACAAAATTGGGGAAAAACACAGACGGTCCTTGAAATTGATTTCCAAAACTTGCACTAACATACTTCCCTTATAAAGATAAAGAAGATCTTTATTCTTCACTACCTTTATGGTCAACGAAATGAACTCTTCCCAAAACTCTTTTTAAAAGTCGACCCATGAAATATCTACCTCCTTCTTCTTTCCCAAATATAGCATCTACCAAAGAAACGTAGCTCCTAGCATATGACTAACATTAAAAGGGATCCAGTATCTTGTCAGGGCCTAGATCAAATTGAAAGTGATCTCGAGCTCCTCTAGCATCTCTATATCCCGATTTCCAAAACACTGGCCTCATACTTCCCTAGAGCATGGCACATAAAAAGAGAGAAATTCCTTCTGTAAGACTCATCATCCTCTTCCAGATCAACCCTATGGTGATCAACCAGATCATCCTTCTGAACCTCAACTTCTCAATCCACACATAGATGACGAACAATAGCCATAGATGAAAATAAATCAAGAACATACCAAGTCTAGTATAATTTTATTTTATTAAGATTCATTTTAATTCACATTATTCATTTTAACCTTCCCAAGGAAACCCAAATAAATAAGAACAGAAGCCATCATGATGCATGTACATATGCTAAGTCTATATCCTACCAAAGGTTCGATCTCACTTGGTCATTCAATAAGCTTAGATTTTGTGAACTGGATCATAGGTGGCCCTAAAATACCATGTCCTAGTCAGTATCTTGGGCCTATGTCACACACCAAGGTCAAATAGAACTTCTAGAATGCCAAACCATGCAATACTCACTGTTCCTAACTCCAAACTTTATCTTATATCTCAACCATCAACTTTGATACCACTATATCACAACCCCCTTCATCCAAAGATACCATAATGAGGGGAGATAAATAATGACCCTCGAGTCCCACCTCCAGTAGGCCCCAATTTTGTGATTAGGATCGAGGGTATAAAAATCTCAAAAAATATGAGGCATTATCCTCTACAATAATATATGATTTGGGAGATTAGATGAATCGTCCAAAAAAAGCTCCATGGAATAATATAAAAAGTAACCAAAACCATACCACATTCATGTATAAATAAAATTGATACAAATAAAATTCTCTAACTGAAAATACCCAAAATAAAAGGAAAGGAAGTGACATAGAAGCTATCCAAAGGTCTGATCTAGTAATATACAGCATGGTCCACATATTCCTATATAAAACCTAAAAATAGTTTATATACATAGGGTGAGAATACAAGTATACATAGAAGGAAAACCAAAGTCTCTCATTCAAATGTAAAAAATAATACTAATGCGCCCATGAGAAAACAAAAGAACCAACATCGCCTAAAAAATTCAACTATCCATCCCAACCTCACCAAGACATGCCCACCAAATAGAAAAATCCAAGTAATATAATATAACAGGAATCCCATCGATAAAGGGTACCTCACACTGCATTCCCATTGGCATGACACTCCCACACCCCAACATCATATGTCCTGGTGCTCCCATATCTCCCATATTACACACCACCCCATAAGTACAATCACATCACATCATGCCCTCAAACACCTGGCCTCATCGCCCCACAAGCACGACGACATAAAATCTTGCTCACAGGCACCTGGGCTATCACATCAGAGTCACTACCAAAACCAGAGTAGTAAGGTATCATGAACATATAGGAAATAAACCTTATTCCCTCCTCCTACCATCCATGAACCCCACGAAAAGTTACCCCATAAGTATGGTCACAACACATCTTACTTGAAGACACCTAGGCTATGACAACCACCATCTTGGTCAATAAAAAAACATCAGCCATCACAGCTTGTGAAATAACTACCTCGCCTGGAAGAGAGAGAAGAAAAGAGAGGGTACTTTTCCATCTTTCCTCCTCACCAGATGTTAGCAAAAATACCTCCTTTGTGACTATGTGGGTGTCAGAACATACTGCTCGACATGGGTGGAGTGTGTATATAAATCACAAGGAATATAAAAATATATACATATATATACACACAACCCCAACCTATGGGTTCACAAACAAACACTAATAAACTCATAGCATTTCCAATTTCACTGCCACCTCTAAATGTAGAATACCATACAAGCCACTACCACAAGTCACATCACCAACCAATTCCATTATCTATCCAATTCATTTCATTATTAAGAATTATACACATTTAACCACATAGAACAGAATTTATTTATTCATTACCTATTTTCAATCCCACTAACCAAACCAAACCCCATCCATTTAAAATTACCATTATTAAACAATTCCACTACTACTGGGAATATAGCACAACACAACCACACACAGAAAAAGATCACCATCCCCAGCATACCATCACCTTAATTCCCCCACAAGTATGGCCAAACAACTGCAACCTCACCACCCCAAAATCAAAGATAAATAAACCATAATCCCCCACATGCACCAACCATAGATTAACCACACATAGCCACCCAAAATCCCAGCCACACATCACAACACATCAAAAACCAATTTATAGATTTGCAACGGGTATTTTATCACATTCCAATTTCTTTTAGGTGTGTTATCGGACAATCCATAATCATGGGAAACCATTTCATTAGCCAAATATTATAAGTTTGTCAATTTTAATTTTAGGGTGATATCACAACAATCATAGTAGGCATAATAGTCACAACACATATCATATAGTGTAAAAAAATCCCCTAACAACCATAATTTTCAGTGAGGTATCAAGCCTATAGAATCCACAATATCACAATAATATCAAAGATGTAAATGCATGAAAATCAACTCCATTTACCCTTCAATTTTAATTTAACCAATTCATAATATTTTTTTAATCTAGAACAACCATAACCCATATATAAAAAAGAGTAAAAAACTTTTATATGATACACGATAAAGATAAATGATGGATTCCATACCACAAATAAAATTTCCAACTTTTTGTGCATCTTAGGGTGAAAAAGAAACACTTAGAAACCACAACCACACATGGGAAACCACAGCTCAACCTATACCACACCAAGGATCGTCAAAACAAATCCCAATCACACAACCCAAAGAAAACCACCCCACCATAGAGATACATTGAAAAATAATGAAATTAAATAGATTATAATGAGATGGTCTCACTAATAATTGAATATGAGAAGCCGGGAATCAATCCCCATCCAAAGGAATCCTATACACTTGAATAAGGCATCGCTAGATTGCCTAGAATGAGATAAGGGAGTGTCAGACATATGGTTTGAGGAAAACCCCAAGTTCTATAAACTTTACAAACATGCTATATAGGGGATTTATATGACATTTAATCCCCTTTCACAACATATCATTTCAATATTTTAAGTTCCACTAAAAAACATCTCACCTCAAAAGATTAATCACCAAAATTATTACACATTAGTAATTATACTTAAACAAAATGTAATAATATCACATGATACCCATTATACATATACAAGTTGTGAACTGGCTGGATAAAAAAGTCATAAACTTCTATTACACATCATGTAGACAATACATGGTGTGTATTTTCTACAGAAGCTCTACTACACCACCAGCCTCTATTGAAAAATTCTAGAAACTCCCCAAAACACCTCCAACCATCAAAACAAGAAAATTAATAGATCAAGATGGAACAGACTATTAAAAGTTTCATATTCCATGGAATTTTATAGAACGTGTTCCTCTTACAACTCTTGTGTACCTTTATCCTAAACTTAATTAAAGTCTATCTCACTCCCAATATCTCTTTTAGAGATGTGATCCATCTAGAAGAATATGGAATGTCTTACCAATATTACCTTTTATTCTTCAGGTTCATATATATAATATCCCATTATTTATTTGAGGTATCCTATAAAGGTATATTATAAGCCTCAGGGTGCATGTTTGTTACTGAAAAATGAAATAAAAATTTCTTTTCAACCCCAAAAATTTAAGTATGAAAACATGGGTTTATTTCCATTCCATAAAATATATGGTATACCACCTTCCACTTTAGATAGAAATTGGTTTGGTATTTGTGCTATTTTTTGTAATACGTATCCCCAAAAGGGTAATGGAAGACTCACATGACTCATTATTGATCACACCATGTCCAACAAGGTGTGGTTCCTCCTGTCATTCCACTAAGGAGTATAAGGAAGAGTGAGTTGAGATAGGATCCCAAAATTCCATGAGTAATCCATGAAGTCTTGATTTAGATATTATCCACCACAACCTGAGTTTAGCTTCTTAATATTCTTACCAAGATAATTATTAACTTCCTCTTGTATTCCACGAATTTATCAAAAGAATACAACTTATACTTAATTAATTAGACATATCTGTTTCAACTAAAATCATTAGTAAAAGTTATAAAGTATGAGTACCCACCCCTTTACTCAATAAGAAATTATCCCCACACATTTTTATGAACTAATTCAAGATCTTTGGCCCTTTCACCTTTTCCACTAAAAGGTTCTTTAATCATTTTACCTTCAAAACATGTGTAACATAGACCATGTGGTTTTAGTTGAAAATAATATAAATATCTTTCTTGGTATAATTTAGTCAATCTATTTTCATTTACATTACCTAGTTGGTGATTCCATAGTTGGGTATTTTATGAGTCATGTGAAGTCATTTAGTTATCTATTTTCATTAATTGGTTTGTGTAATCCAAGACATAAAGACTATTATTTAAATGTTCCTTACCATAATAAATGATATCTTTATAAAAGAATAAAAATTAATTTCAAAACATTAAAATAAATTCATTTGTATCCATTATGGATATAGATATATATTTTTTATAACCGAAGGCACATAATAACTTCCCTTTAAACGCAAGATTTGTTTAGTCATCAACATGAGGTGGCAGTCCCAGATAGATACAACTGCAAGTTTAGCTCCATTGGTTTCTCATAGATCTATCTCCCCATGATTAATTACTCTTAATCTACTTGGTTCCTATATTTGAATATATATGTCATCACCACAAGCTTTATCTAATATCCAATTTTTAGAAATAGATAAATTTAACTCAATAGCAAATTCATTTGAAGCTTCCACTTTCTTCTTTGTTGGGTGTAGTTTTTCATCCAGTGGCCCTTCTTTTCACATGTGAAACAAATAGAATTTTGTTCCCTTATTTCCCCCCTGATCTTCATCTTCTTTAAAGGATGTGAAGAAGCATTAGAATTAGAGATCCTCTCTTTTGCTTCTAATTTTTCCACCATAAGGATGAAGGATTTTAACTCTTTGTATCCTTATTTACTTGGTAAAGGAGAGTAATAATATCTACTAGAGACTTTTCAATTTTGTTCATATTAAAATTTATAATAAATATAGAGAATCTATGAGATAGTGATGTAGTAATGAGATCAGTGCCTAGTTATTCAGGGAGTTTAAACCCTAGAACCTCTAGGTGTAACACCCCAAGCTTCCACGGTACGTTTCACTTCGAATAATGCAATAGCGTGTGTTGTACGCAACCTCGAGCTCTAACACACACCACAACAAATTAAACTAGCTGATGTGAATAGTAATACCTACTTTTTGAAATTTTATAAATTTTATTTATCAAAATGGACTTCATTTTTGGATTCCGAATATCGAAATTAGCCTATGTTGAATTTTTTGTATTTTTCTGAGAAAATCTATTTTTTATGAATAGTGAAAAATACTTAAAAACAACTTTTTTAATCAAAATAATTTATAGTGATAAATTATACTATTTAGTGGTTTTAAAGTATAATTAGAATATATTTTTACCATTTTATCCAATGGTGGTCATTAGAATTAATTTAACATTGAAATTGGATATAAACAATTGCCAATCTTTTGATATAAATTGTTTCTTAAAAACACGCTATTTGTTGTAACAGCGGGAATTAATTATAAAATTAATTAATGCAACTTATATGTTTGGAATTTTGTAAAATAGACATCATTTTTGAATTCAGAATATCAATTATAGCTTAGGGTAAAATTTTGGCCTTATTCTGAAAAACATCAATTTTTGATGAATAGTGAAACCACTAAGTGGTAGTTAAATAACTGATTTTTCATTTAAATGAAATATTACCACTTCTGTGATTTTATTTTCAAAAATCCGACATACATGGTTGTCATTAAGAAGTAAAATGTGGTTCAATGAGATTAAAATAAATTTTTGGTGAATAGTAACTTTTAAGTTCTTAATCGCGATTAGAGGTAATTAGTGTAGTTTAAGGTACAAATAATGTTTTAATAATATGAGATGAGCATGAAACTTGTCCTACTCCTATTTGATGAGTCATGGCCGACCAAGACAACCCATGAGTCAACTTGGGGACCACATGGAGCCACTTTAGTTGGAAAATGACATTAATATATATTTATTTAATGTTAAAATTAAATTGACACAAACATGAGTTGTTTTACTAAAACAGTTTTTAAGTGGGTTTACACAAGTCCAAATTTTGACTATAAATATTCATTAGAAATATAAAGAGATTTACTAAATCATAGTATTTTTTTTATAATTTTTAGACATTAAATAAATTAAATTATTTATGACATCATTATGATGCAGCGATGACCTCATTATTTAACGATTTAAATAAAATGAGACGATAATGCAAAATCCAAGGCTTACAATTGTCCAAAGCCTATTGGATGAGGAGATTTAGAACCCTTATCACCTTATCCACGAATTATATAAGCGTGGGACCTTTAGAATCCTAAAAAGCATTGTATAATAATGTAACATTTCTATCTTTCCAAAAGAGCCCCTCCTCTCCACTTATAAAAGGCCCCCACCACTCCCACCTTATTCACACCTTCAAGCCATTTGGCTCGGCCAAACTCTGCCCAAATACTCTCCCAACTTCCCCCTCGTACTCCTAGAAGCCTCACTTTGGGCAGAACTCTTCCCAAGGAAGCCTTTGGCTCAAATCAAAAAGAGTTACCCGATTTTGAGGTAATGTCTTCTCTAATGTTGTTTTGTTTTATTTTTCTTCTCCAACCCCCTAAACTCTTTTTATTAATTTCTTTTGTAACAACACCAGTATCCTCAATATACTAGGATGTTGTTATAATAAGGATTCAAGCTACACTTACACACACCTACATCTAATGGTTAAAGGACATACGGTTTCTGTGGATGGCGAATTTCTGCCTCACGAAACGATGATTGTTCAACACTCATATAACACCTTCAAAGGTGGCCATTAAGATGTCACTATATTTATATATGATATAAAATATGTTTATGTTTTACTTATGCTTCTGTATTTCTCATTTATGGCATACTTTATGATTTCTATTATGGATAAATGCGATAATTTCATTTTAGGAAGTGCGGACTACCGCCCCCTCAAAGTGATTTGAATTGTTAATGCCATATGTGGGATGTATAAAGGATGGATTAAATGGTATTATACACTATATTATACTTTAATTATATTATAAATTTATATCATTATGATTTAATTCCATTAAATACCAAATAGAAATGAAAGTAGCGTTCATGCGTACGTACGGCTTACCGTCTCCATGAACGGTGCATTTCATTTCTTACCTCTAAATGTTATGTGACATTATGAATGAATGTATATACTATATATATATATGATATATATGATATCTACATCATGAATATAATTCTGGATATAATGGATATTTTACCACATGAACAACTTGTAATTATAAGAAGTTTATTTTTGACTCAAGTACCAAAGATCGACAAAACGACCGTTATTAACTTAAATAATTAAATAATGTTCATAACATGGTAATAAGGGATATAATAGGAATAATGAACATGAAAAAGGTTCTTAAGTAAATATAAATTAACTCTAGTTTATTATTCAGGAGGTTAAAGAATGGTCGAGTCAGGACAGGACGCAAGGTAAGGGAATTTCTTACCCCAATTTCCATTCTTTGGGTTAATCTCCTACTTTCAAATTATGTCATTATATTATTATGTCATATCTTGTATTTGTACTTTATTTATGTGTACTTATAGTGAATACACATAGTATATCTATTTTATTTTAAAAATTATCTTTGTATGGGACTTCGTCTCAATCTCCTTTCATTGAGGCATATTTGGTTTTATACACAACTTTCTTTTATACGGTGTATAAACCCCTTTGACTTTTAGGTTTGTTCAAAAGGAATATTTTTTATATGAAGTGTTTCACTAACCGAAAAAAAGGGAATGTTTTACTTTCCGTACTTATGTGGCGACAACGACTTCTCCACCACCGTGACCATTATTTGAGTTTCGGCTTCCTCTACAAGCCATCACTTTTTTTAATGAAAAATAAATACAAAGTTTTAACTTGATTTTATTTTGGTATTGAAAATGGTTTTGAAAGCGTTTTTATTATATCAATGTGTTGTATTGACAATCTTGTGATTGAAATGTGGAAATTTTATGTTTCCTTTACGCATGTTTTATGTGATACGTTTATGTTATGGTTTATGATATGTTTAAACCTATTCATATGAGGAATGCATTGGACTTAATAAGTGACGGGTGGAGCCCGCTATAGCTCCTCGATGCATCGGCAGGTCTCATGAGACAAACTAGTGTCTTGGCACGAGGCCTTGAAAAAATATTATTTGTGGTCTTGGCACGAGGCCTTGACTACGTGGTTATGATAGTCTGGCATTATGCATTCCATCATTATGAAAGTGGTTATTGATATTGCATGTGATTATTCGACCAGTAGAATATCTATGTGAAGAAGTGAATGGCATTATCTCATTTTACTTTTGCCATATTATGTTGATGTTCAAGTTTAAAAGGCTTTTTTTTAGTTATACATTGCCTTAAATTTTTATGTTTATTTATGAAAGATTCCGCAATATTCTTATCCTTACTGAGCATCTGAGCTCACCCCTTTCAATGTTTTAATATTTTCCAGGATGTGAAGAAGTATTTTATGAATGACCTGCAGAGATTGTGAGAAGAGGATATGACTTTGGACTATGTAGACTTTGTTATTGTATTTTTTTACTTTATGATGTAATGTAACGTTTACGAATGTATCTAGTGTTTCCAAGGCTAGTAAACTAATCGGTCTTTCGAGACTTGATCTTTTGTGATCATGCCAATGTTACGAAGTAATGCACCGACTCTGGGTAGCTGGGGTCGGGGAATTACAGTTGGTATCAGAGGCAGTTTAGTACGAACCTTGGAAGCTAGATTTAGATAAACTCTGATTAGAGCATATAGCTCAAAGATAGACTTTAAGGATTAGTATAGAAGAACTTCCCTAGAATTTTGTTATTATAGAGATTTTGTGAGTTTTCCGAGTAATACATCCCTGTCTGGATATGAGCAGGTAGAGGTGGCTCTGGCACAGATGTACCTAGGGGTAAAACCCGAAAACACCGCTTTGAGCTAGACTCGAATGGGAACTGGTGCATGAAAACGGGCCTTGCTGCACTCTTGGTTACGACACTCCCGAGGGATATGCTTAAGATAATTCTCATTTTCTTTACAAACCACTATGAAGGGTTATGATTATATACATCCTCAAAGAAAACCTTTTTATGACTATGGATTATATCCATAAATAGTTCAATTTATTATAAGTGTTTTCAAGTTTGTTATAATGTATTTCGATTCATAAACTAACCTAGTTTATGGCATTGTATAGAAATGGCGCCCAGTAGAAGGAAGGTGAACTCCATCAATACGTATGATCCAAAGAGTAAGAAGGATCATATATTTCATGGTATTAAGCCAACATTTAGAAGGGAAATGTTCTCCCATGTGTTATCAACATATGATGAAATAGTATCATGTGTTAATAAGATAAGTAGAGAATTATCTGTGTCTTATGGATTTGAAGGGATGAAAGAGAAGAAAAGGATGGAAGAGAGAATGATGGATAAAGGGATGAGGGAAAAGACGAATTTTTCAATATGTGATAACTGTGGGAAGAAACAACTTGGAATTTGCCTGAAGGGAATGGGAGTTTGTTATAAGTTTGGAGAAAATGGACACCAAGTGCGTGACTGCAAGGGTAAGAAAAAGGTTTCAAATGTACAATGCTTCATCTGCAAGGAGTGGGGACACTACGCAAACCAATGTTCAAATCATCAGAGTATGCCCCAAATGATGTTATTGGATAATAATCAAGTTATGATACTACCACAGATGAGGAGGAATGATTAGAGTTCTTATGTTGTTATTAAAGAATTTTGTAATTTTAGTGTTGTATCAATGATGTACGGGTTATAATAATTATGGAGTATATAAGGATTTTACTGCAGTACTATTTCATCTAGGACTTGAAATTGTGTGGAACCAAGAAAAGTTACTCCACAGTAGGTTAAATTTGGGGAAAATATATGGTTGAGAGAAAGATAAACCATAATATGGTTCTGATACTGAGATAGTGATTTTGGAATAAGACATGATTGATTCGGATAAATTATGTTGGATATTCTTAACATCCTTGAAACTGATTAATGATTTGTATACATTTTTGGATAGAAGGAGTATATCTAGTTTTCTATAAGGAATAAGGGATCATGAATGTAATCAATAAGGATTTATGGTAATTCAGTATGTTGCAGTGTTTTAAAAGAATACATGATGAAGGTGTTCACATGTTGTTACGCAGGAAAAAAAGGAGCTTCATTATGTTTACCTTCCTCATAAAATCTGGACTGTGAGTTGGACAGAAGTATTTTGGATAACTATAAAGGTTGGAATGGATTATATTTTACATTGGATACTATTGTTAAGTTTATTTTTGGATATTTATAAAAAGGACAACACGCAGACTGAGTGACAACCCATCGCGTCGGACAAAGCTGTGGGTATCGAACCCACAACCATAGTGCGATTGGGATTAATCGCCTACCACTGGACTAAGTGAAGTCCCTGGTTATTACAAAATAGTTTTTCTAATCTAAATGGTATGTGTTAATATTTGGAACCTTATACAATTAGGATAAAAAGAATGTTTTTGAGTTCCATTACCATTTGGAGTAAAATATGGGTTTGTGGTAAAAATTTATTAATGAATGAAAGTATACATAACAAGTATGTATATTCCCTTACATTCTTATTAAATCTCCTAAATAAATTCCTCAACATTATAAAAGGTAACTTAAAACAAAAACGTTGCTGGTTAACTTTTCCAACTGGGGATTCAATGACCGTTTAACCAATCACAAGTTTGTGATTTTCTTGTAGTTAAACTTTCTCCTAATCCTGTTTTCTATAACTCTCCATCAGACCTTGATGGTTTGTTTCTCCTCCATATCCATATTTTCATAGAATCCTAGAATGGGCTATATCGGGTGACCTTTGTACTTATCTTTCATTCTTTTAATGTTATATATTTATTAACCTTATTTCCGATGTGGGTTTTCCTCAAAGGTATTTTCTCTTTTCAACCTTTTATTTTCAAAGAAAAATTTCAAATTGCGAGGACGCAATTTATTGAAGGGGGGAGAATGTAACACCCCAAGCTTCCACGGTACGTTTCACTTCGAATAATGTAATAGCGTGTGTTGTACACAACCTCGAGCTCTAACACACACCACAACAAATTAAACTAGCCGATGTGAATAGTAATACCTACTTTTTGAAATTTTATAAATTCTATTTATCAATATGGACTTCATTTTTGGATTCGGAATATCGAAATTAGCCTATGTTGAATTTTTGGTATTTTTCTAAGAACTTCTATTTTTTATGAATAGTGAAAAATACTTAAAAACAACTTTTTTAATCAAAATAATTTATAGTGATAAATTATACTATTTAGTGGTTTTAAAGTATAATTAGAATATATTTTTACCATTTTATCAAATGGTGGTCATTATAATTAATTTAACATTGAAATTGGACATAAACAATTGCCAATCTTTTGATATAAATTGTTTCTTAAAAACACGCTATTTGTTGTAACAGCGGGAATTAATTATAAAATTAATTAATTCAACTTATATTTTTGGAATTTTTTAAAATAGACATCATTTTTGGATTTGGAATATTAATTATAGCTTAGGGTGAAATTTTGGCCTTATTCTGAAAAACTTCAATTTTTGATGAATAGTGAAACCACTAAGTGGTAGTTAAATAACTGATTTTTCGTTTAAATGAAATATTACCACTTCTGTGATTTGATTTTCAAAAATCTGACATACATGGTTGTCATTAAGAAGTTAAATATGGTTCAATGGGATTAAAATAAATTTTTGGTGAATAGTAACTTTTAAGTTCTTAATCGCAATTAGAGGTAATTAGTGTAGTTTAAGGTACAAATAATGTTTTAATAATATGAGATGAGAATGACACTTGTCCTACTCCTATTTGATGAGTCATGGCCGACCAAGACAACCCATTAGTCAACTTGGGGACCCCATGGAGCCACTTTAGTTGGAAAATGACATTAATATATATTTATGTAATGTTAAAATTAAATTGACACAAACATGAGTTGTTTTACTAAAACAGTTTTTAATTGGGGTTACACAAGTCCAAATTTTGACTATAAATATTCATTAGAAATCTAAAAAGATTTCCTACATCATAGTATTTTTTTTATAATTTTTAGACATTAAATAAATTAAATTATTTATGACATCATTATGATGCAGCGATGACCTCATTATTTAACAATTTAAATAAAATGAGAAGATAATGCAAAATCCAAGGCTTACACTTGTCCAAAGCCTATTGGATGAGGCTATTTCGAACCCTTATCACCTTAGACACGAATTATATAAGTGTGGGACCTTTAGAATCCGAAAAAGCATTGTATAATAATGTAACATTTCAATATTTCCAAAAGAGCCCCTCCTCTCCACTTATAAAAGGCCCCCACCACTCCCACCTTATTCACACCTTCAAGCCATTTGGCTCGGCCAAACTCTGCCCAAATACTCTCCAAACATCCCCCTATTACTCCTAGAAGCCTCACTTTGGGCAGAACTCTTCCCAAGGAAGCCTTTGGCTCAAATCAAAAGGAGTTACCCGATTTTGAGGTAATGTCTTCTCTAATGTTGTTTTGTTTTATTTTTCTTCTCCAACCCCCTAAACTCTTTTTATTAATTTCTTTTGTAACAAAAAAAGTATCCTAAATATACTAGGATGTTGTTATAAGAAGGATTCGATCTACACTTACACACACCTACATCTAATGGTTAAAGAACATACGGTTTCTGTGGATGGAGAATTTCTGCCTCACGAAACGATGATTGTTCAACACTCATATAACACCTTCAAATGTGCCCATTAAGATGTCACTATATTTATATATGATATAAAATATGTTTATGTTTTACTTATGCTTCTGTATTTCTCATTTATGGCATACTTTATGATTTCCATTATGGGTAAAATGCGATAATTTCATTTTAGGAAGTGCGGACTACCGCCCCCTCAAAGTGATTTGAATCGTTAATGCCATATGTGGGATGTATAAAGGATGGATTAAATGGTATTATACAATATATTATACGGTAATTATATTATAAATTTATATCATTATGATTTAATTCCATTAAATACCAAATAGAAATGAAAGTAGCGTTCATGCGTACGTACGGCTTACCGTCTCCATGAACGGTGCATTTCATTTCTTACCTCTAAATGTTACGTGACATTATGAATGAATGTATATACTGTATATATATGATATATATGATATCTACATCATGAATATAATTCTGGATATAATGGATATTTTACCACATGAACTACTTGTAATTATAAGAAGTTTATTTTTGACTCAAGTACCAAAGATCGACAAAACGACCGTTATTAACTTAAATAATTAAATAATGTTCATAACATGATAATAAGGGATATAAAAGGAATAATGAACATGAAAAAGTTTCTTAAGTAAATATAAATTAACTCTAGTTTATTATTCAGGAGGTTAAAGAACGGTCGAGTCAGGACAGGACGCAAGGTAAGGGAATTTCTTACCCCAATTTCCATTCTTTGGGTTAATCTCCTACTTTCAAATTATGTCATTATATTATTATGTCATATCTTGTATTTGTACTTTATTTATGTGTACTTATAGTGAATACACATAGTATATCTATTTTATTTTAAAAATGATCTTTGTATGGGACTTCGTCTCAATCTCCTTTCATTGAGGCATATTTGGTTTTATACACAACTTTCTTTTATACGGTGTATAAACCCCTTTGAATTTTACGTTTGTTCAAAAGGAATCTTTTTTATATGAAGCGTTTTACTAACCGAAAAAAAGGGAATGTTTTCATTTCCGTACTTATGCGGAGACAACGACTTCTCCGCCGCCGTGACCATTATTTGAGTTTCGGCTTCCTCTACAAGCCATCACTTTTTTTAATGAAAAATAAATAC
This sequence comes from Viscum album, assembly GCA_963277665.1. NCBI lineage: Eukaryota > Viridiplantae > Streptophyta > Magnoliopsida > Santalales > Viscaceae > Viscum > Viscum album. Next base: position 2,073,810,885 of record OY728143.1, on the reverse strand, counting down.
AAAGTTTTAACTTGCTTTTATTTTGGTATTGAAAATGGTTTTGAAAGTGTTTTTATTATATCAATGTGTTGTATTGAAAATATTGTGATTGAAATGTGGAAATTTTATGTTTCCTTTACGCATGTTTTATGTGATACGATTATGTTATGGTTTATGATATGTTTAAACCTATTCATATGAGGAATGCATTGGACTTAATAAGTGATGGGTGGAGCCCGCTATAGCTCCTCGATGCATCGGCAGGTATCATGAGACAAACTAGTGTCTTGGAACGAGGCCTTGACAAAATCTTATTTGTGGTCTTGGCACGAGGCCTTGACTACGTGGTTATGATAGTCTGGCATTATGCATTCCATCATTATGAAAGTGGTTATTGATATTGCATGTGATTATTCGACCAGTAGAATATCCATGTGAAGAAGTGAATAGCATTATCTCATTTTACTTTTTCCATATTATGTTGATGTTCAAGTTTAAAAGGCTTTTGTTTTAGTTATACATTGCCTTAAATTTTTATGTTTATTTATGAATGCTTCCGCAATATTTTTATCCTTACTGGGCATCTGAGCTCACCCCTTTCAATGTTTTAATATTTTCCAGGATGTGAAGAAGTATTTTATGAATGAACTGCAAGGATTGTGAGAAGAGGATATGAGTGTGGACTATGGAGACTTTGTTATTGTAGTTTTTCACTTTATGAAGTAATGTAACGTTTACGAATGTATCTAGTGTTTCCAAGGCTACTAAACTAATCGGTCTTTCGAGACTTGATCTTTTGTGATCATGCCAATGTTACGATGTAATGCACTGACTCTGGGTAGCTGGGGTCGGGGCGTTACACTAGGCACTCAATGTAGCTAATGATCTTGACTACATGAGGTCCAACTAGGTAACCCTATATAATATTTCTTTTAAAGTGTTCCTTGGAATTCTCAAAACGTTCTTATCAAGATCTCTCTTGGTAAAGACCACATAGATGATCAATCATGATATACTCATCCATGTTTTCATGAGACTTTATGAGTTCACTAGACATATACGAAATCATAATACATTTAACATCAACAATGTCACTCAAATATTTTTAATATACAAGGAACTCTTCATTAATTTACTCCTTGGAAGGTGGACCAGGTATTAAGGATTCTAGCACCTATGGTTTTTGTTCATGGAATAACACAACCTAAAGTTATATAACCACTCCTATAAGTTACTACCACTGAGGAGGTATCCTTTCTATAATATATATCATTTGTATCATTTGAATGATGATCTTTCAATTTTATTCTTAAATTAAAGATAATATTATTAGTAATTTTTATTTACTATTAATTATATGAGAAATAATAAATTTATTTATTTATATTAAATCTCCCACTATTTTATCAAGTCCCAATAAACCTCACCATTGACCTTGGAATATCTATTTTCTAGGACAATATATTGGAAATGATGCATATTCCCCTTCGCATAACCCCACAAAGGGTTGTTCAAGTTTCTTGAATGTATTTAAGTAGCCATGTCTTTTCCAACTGTAGGCATGTAGATCCTTGATCCATTGAGTGAACTACCCTATCCTAAAATCTTGACTTGTATTTCCTCAACACATTACTCCAAGTTAAATAAATTCTAGCAAGGTATACTTCTCTTGTTGTAATATGGTTAAGTTAACCCATAACCTTTATAATAACTCCACATTAAAATTAATTTTCCCAATATGGGTTGGTTAAACACTTAGTTTTTTAGGCTTTCATTCTTAATAATGTAATAGAAGGCTAATTTTGACATAATATTTAATTGAGGGATCTTAATTTATAATGCATAAATTTTATCTTTTTTTCCTTTACACGTTTTTTTGATATTAAGAAGATATTGCTTAATTAAATAACCATGTTGGAAAAATCATTTACATATAATCCATTTATTCAAATTCCATATTTTCATATTATTCAATTTTATTTAGGTAATAATGGTCTTGTATTAATAAAATAAATAATTTTATAGATTGAAATAAGAAAATAAATAAAATAAAATATTCACGAGCTTTATCTAATGGTTCATTTAATGATCAGAAATTAAATCAACCTATGGCCTAGGGGAAATAACGTATGTTGTCAGTCTTGACATGAGTTACAACATTCCACATGTCTACCTATGTAATTCCTAGGTTAGAATCATTATGATTCCATATTTAACAACTTCCAAGAACCTTGGGTAACTCCATTAATTACAATTATTTATAACTCAGACACATGTGAGGAGAACCAAAGGATTTGAGTAACATCTCATTACCATCTTTCAGGTAATTCCCTTCTCTTTACTTGTTTTCCTCTTTAACTGAGAGCATCTTGGGACTTCTGAGAATGGAGAGAATTTTCTGGGGGGAAATGACCTAAATCTTAGGATGTATTTTTTTTGAATTAACGGAGTTCATATATAAACATGTAATGGGTTTATGGGGTTCTACTTGAGTTCGGATAATGTCTGAGGTGGTTTGCGTTTTCATGTAATAATTTATTTTTTTGCAGTCTATTGGGTGATTACATGTCGTGTAACTGGTTTATGCACCATGTATTTGATTTCAGGGCTCATTTGTGAGATGACTACATAGTGTGAAAGAGTGCATATTGTGTAAATATTTCACACCATGTAATTTAAAAATTAGGTTTTTAATAAAAAGTCATTGGATTTTTTTCAAATAAAAACCTTATGGATTACACGATGTGTAAAGGGATTACACTCCATATAATCATAATTATTTGGGGATTTAGGGTGTTTCATGGATTATTTCAATTTAATCCATCCATATAATCTTTTTCTCTCAACCCATAGCTCTTATATGGAAATTTTGGGAACCTCCCCTCCATACAGATTGATTCGTTCTGTATTTGATCATAAAGGTTGTGAGTGGTGTCTCTTCAGGTGAGTAATATTGTTTTATTATTCATTTAATTTGATTATAGTAGCATCATTAGGTTTTTTTATTGGATCTATTGATTTGAGATGACGATTCTTCTTGATTACTTCAAGATATGTCATGTTATCTTATTATGAGGTTCAATCCTTTGTTGGTTGTGGTTTGTCGGGTGGGTGTTCCTCAAGGTATGTGAGATAAATCCTCTTCGCCAACCTATTTTTCTAAATTGAATCAATTATGAGATTTGTGGATTAATTATAGGGCCTCTGTTTTCATTATTGTGTTCTTTTTGTTGGTGGATCTCGTTGCGGGTGTGTGTGGCCATAGTTTTGATCTAGGTGGTCCCTTATCTAGCATTTTTTGGTGAATTAAAATACTCTACATTTGATAAATTATTTTATAAATGAAATAGAATGATTAATTTATTTGATTTGTGTGTGTGTGGAATTGGGTTTGGGATAAAATATGGTGTTCCTCTAATTTTGGTAAATAAAAAGGTTTTTTAAAGCATTGTAAAATGGTTTTCTAAAATGGTTTTCAAAGCATGGTTTTGATGAAATGGTTTGATGAATTGATTTGGAAAATAGAGTAAATGAGAAGCCTTTGGTACTTAGGTATAAGGTGTATTAATAGTCCTTATCCACTATTGGGGGTTCACTCGTGGGGTCTTCCTATGATCCTTAGACCTATTTTTCTACGGACTAGTTAGACCTATCGAGGTTCACTTTTTTGGGTGTTCCTATTCTCTCTATATTTTATGCATATTTCTAGAGACTTGATGTGTGTGTGCTTCTCAATGTTTAGGTATGAGTTTCCAAGTTATCCTTACATAGTATGATCCTTTGTGTTATGTTACCTATGATTTTGTCTTGTACTATTTTGGTTGTAATACCACGGTTTTGATATGATATGTGATACATGATTTGGTTTGGATTGAAATATATTCTTTGATATATGTATATGAAATGCTTTGAAACTGATTTACCTACTTCACTTGGAAATGTGGAAAAGGGGAAATTAAATGTTTTTTCATACTTTTGAGATAAAAACTTCTAAACTGTATATCATGCCTTTTTTATTTAAATATGATCACTCTTAGATTATTGTACAAATACATTCTATATAATACCTAGGTAGATAGTGAGATGGGGGGGTTACCTATGCTATCATGTGGATATTATTGGAGTAGCTTTTTTAGTTTTGTCGTCCTTTACGTTTTTACTTGTCGCTTAGAGATTATTTCAATACCTTTTAAGTTGTATCACTTCTATTGTACTTTATCTATTATGACATATATATTCATGTTTTCTTCCACTTTTTATTTTTAAACATGTATATATGTCATGTTGCCTACTTCAAGTTGGGTGAAATCATTCCCTCTGGGTTTTTTTGATTCCTAGGTGTTAATAATCAGCATGTAGGGATCTGGAATTCCCATTGAGTATATAGAAATTCATATCAGGTACTAGTTTGAGAGGGTATATGGGTTATGTTCTTCAAGGTTTGTGATCAAAGGTGTTTTATCCTCAAGATTCCTTCTCTTAGGATGTTTGGTAGACTAGAGATTAGAATTTCATGAATTAATAAGTATATTTAGGTGAGTTCCTAGTTAGATCATATCATGATGAGACTCAAGTTACCACGGGATTTTGGAATGTGTGTATCTTATTCTGAGTTATTGATCTCAATATCAGTTTTTTCTTATTGTTTTTTGGTTTGAACTGGGTTTAATCTGTTATCTTGTCATTTATTTTGTTTCGGTGTATAGCAATATGCCTCTGAGATGTGTTCGACGTGTTCTATCGAAGGGTGCAGTTGATGCTCCTCAAGGTAATCTTCATATGGATCGGAATTTTACCAAGGATATCATGAGGGTTGTTTGTTATGTTGACCAGAATGTTCCGTAAGTCCAGAATGTCATCGTTGATGTACATCCAAGAGCTATAAGAGATATAGATCGATCACATGAGTTCTTTCATGAGAAGACTCCATCCTTTAAAGGTATGAATGATTCTCAAGAGGTGGAGTACTATCTTGAAAATATCGATAATAGCTTTGAATTCCTGTATACACCTGAGAGTATCAAGGTAAAGTGTGTGGTGTTCATACTTGAGTGTCCCAGAAAGCAATTGTGACGTTCTATGGTACATGAGTATATGCATGTGGGATTATACTAAAGAGTTTCAAGACTCTCTTCTTATAGTAGTTTTTTATAGAGTAATTAATGATTTCAAAGTCTCTATAGTTCCTCTATTTGTAGTAGGGAGAGCGTACAATGTTGGTGTACACCAATCAGTTTGCTGAGCTAGTTCATTTATCACCATAAGTTTTAAAGAATGGCCAGCTAAATGCTCAGAAGTATCTACAAGTTTTGTGACAATATATCAGATAACATGTATTTATAATGAATATTTCAACCTATGTAGAGACAATATAAAGGTATATTATGGAGGATATAAATATAGAATGAAAATTTGGATATTATTCCCCTTCTCATCCACCTACTGCCAGCATCCGTGGTGCATAATGTAAAAAGAGGAAGTGGTGGGATCATCATAGGAGTGGTGGGGGTGGTTCTAAATTGAAGGCCTCCTCTTCACATTCAATTGTAGATTGTATTGTGACTCTAACTTTATATCACTGTGAAAAGGTTGGGAATACATGGCATTCTTGTCCGTCACCAGAAAATATGTGCAATAGTTGTGGACATTATGGGAATCTGTAGTGTTTATGTCAGGATATGTATACACGTCAATATGTTCAGGGATGATTGGACCTAAAGGATACTATGGCACATTCATATTTTTCAAAGAATATAGGTATCTGACCACATGCCTCCTAAGTGAGGAACCTTCACACAGTAGATGTTTTCTGGTGGAGGTAGATATGATTCTAGCGATAGTGAGAGGTGTCGTATTTATTGTGTCCTCAATAGTGATTTCTTTATTTGATACTAGTGTTTCCCACTCATTTATATCCATCTATTTTTATACACTTAAAATCCCAAAATAACTCATGTCCTTTGTTATAGAATTAGTCACACATCTTGGGAAGAGGAAAGAGTAAGGTTTTTGTTGTACTTGTGTGTTATCGATGGCAGATGTAGAGTCAGTCCAGATTTTTCTTATTCTTTATCTTGATATGTTTGATGGGATTATCAGGATGGATTGTCTTGTTTCTCATCATGTTGAGGCTCCTTTTTATCATCGATGTTTTTTTGTTTCTTTAGGTTGATGGGTTCCCTCTGGTGTTTTAGGGAGAGTGGGATCTGAGGTCTGGTGATGCAAGACATTCCCAACCCTAGCTTAAGAGTTGGTTTCCTATTATAGTAGTTGATACTAATGAAGTTTCTTCTATTTTTGATTTTACCACTATTGTTTCAAATTTTCTTGAAGTTTTCATAAAATATTCCTTCAAGATTCCTCCAGAGAGGGATGTGAATTTTATGACTAACTCGGTGCTAGGTACGCAACCAATTTTTATACCTTCATATCATTTGGAACCAATAAATCTGAGGGAACTCAATATTCAGTTGGATGATCTGATGGTGAAGGGTTTTTTTCTGCCATGTGTTTCTCCTTAGGCAAGACTAGTGATATTTTCCAAAAAGGTGGATTGTTCACTTTGATTATGTGTGGACCATCATAAGTTGAACCAGGTAACAATTAAGAAAAACTATCTATTTCCTCATGTGGATGATTTCTTTGATCACTTAAAGGGGTAAAAGTGGTTTTCAAAAAACAATATTCAAAAAAGATATCATCATCTCAGAGTTTGAGTTTCAAATATACCAAATATGAATTTTAAGAGAATTTATGGACATTTTGAATATCTTTTTATGTCATTTGGTTTGAAAAATGATTCTATGATTTTTATGGATTTATGAATCATATATTCCATCAGTATATTGAACATTTTGTGGTAGTGTTTTTTGATTATATTTTGGTTCATTTAAGATTTGAACATGAGCACGGGAACCATTTGGGTTTGGTTTTGAAATTTTTTAGGATTCTCCATTTGTAATGAAATATTTCAAAATGAAATTTTTGGATCCAAGAAGTGAAGTTTTTGGGGAGCTTAATTTATAATTAGTGATTACTAGTAGATCCTAAGAAGGTAAAGGTTGTCTTGTCATTGGAAGATCCACATAATGTCTTTAAGATTTAAATCTTCCTTTGTGTTCCTGGATATTACCGAAGGTTCTTAAAAAATTTATCAAAGTTTGAATTACCTTTGAATAATATTACTAGGAAAGTGGTAAAATTCATATGGGATGTAAATTTTCAATGTTCTTTCAATGATCTTAAATGAATTATGACATCAGATCCTATTTTGATCTTACCTGAGCCCGATAAGGGGTGTGTGGTTTTCTATTATGTTTCTAGTGCGGGTTTAGGTATTGTGTGCATGAAGGATGATCATGTGGCAGCTTATCAATCACATAAACTTTTAACACATGAGAATAATTAACTGACTCATTCTTTAGAGATTTACACAGTTATCCATGAGACTAATTATTGGTGGCAATATATTTTTTGGGAGAATTTCATTGTATTTTTTGACCAAAAGAGTTTGAGATATATATTTAATTAGAAATACTTGAATCTTAGATAGAGAAAATAGATTTAATAAATTCATATGTTTCACTTCAACATTAGATAAAACCTAGGGAATGATAATGTTGTTTCGGATTCTCTTAGTATGAAATTACCATCACAAGTTGTTTTGGAATTGAAGGAAGAGTGGAACCTTATGGATATTGTTTCTTAGTTGCATCTGGATGCTGGTGAGGATTATTTGGGTATGGTTCTAACCAGTGTTTACTTATCAACATCCTTACTTGATTCTATTATACATATTAATCAGCAGGATTAAGAGTTTGGAGGAATTCGAGAAACCCTATATGGTGGGGAGGCCATTTCAGGTTGGTCTCTCTCTTCAGATGGTATCATCAATTTTGGGGTTCATTTTTTTCATCCTATAATTAGTGATCAGATCCATTTTGTTTGATTGTTATAGTTATTCATAGGTTATTTATCTAGGAATAATGAATATGTATTACGATAAGAGATGGTGATTCTAGTGTCTGGGTATGATGCGTGACATTTCTAATCATGTGACCCATTGTTACACCTTCCAACAGATAAAGGAAGGACATCTTAAACCTTCTGTTTTGATTTAGAATCTTTAGGTGCTGGTTTTGAAATAGTATGAGTTATCCACGGAATTGTTTTTTTTATTACCATGGACTACTAAAGTGAATAATTATATCTAGGTTTTGGTTTATTAGTTGAAAAAATAGGATCATTTCATTCTTATTAGGGACACTGCTAAATATAACGGTCTGGGTATGTTGTATGTGTAGTAGATTGTGAGGTTACATGAGGTTACTTATTCCATTGTTTTATATAAGATTCTAGGATTACTTACTTGTTATGGACGGGTATCTAGGAGGTGATGAGGACTCAAGTCTGGTTGAATATAGAATACCATCCACAAACAGACGGTCAGATGGACTGTGTTATTAAGATCTTGTAGGATATTCTTCATTCACGTGTCTTGGATTTTGGAGGATCTTTAGATAGCCATATGGGACCAGCTGAGTTTACTTATAAAAATAGTTATCATTCATCGATCATAAATGATATTTTCAAGGATCTTTATGGTCACCCATGTAGGTCACCTTCTTATTTGGTAGATATGGTCCAAGATTCTTTGGTGGGATGAAGTTTAGTTTATGAGATATCTTCGAGGATTCAGGATATACATTAGCTTCTATTTATAGATCAGAGTTGACAAAAATATTATGTAGGTTATCAACCTTTTCCTTTGGATTTTTCCATAGGTGACCGGGCTTTCTTGAAATTTTCTCATCGGTTGGGTCACCATCACCTTAGGAAATAGATAAAGTTGTCTTTGAGATATGTTGGACCATTTGAGGTCACTAAGTGTCTTGGTAAGGTTTATTATCAGTTGGTATTTTTGGTTCAGTTGAAAGGAATTCCTGATTTTTTCCACATATCATAGCTCATGAAATACCATCTGGATACCTCTCACATTATGAGTTGGGAAGATATTGAGATAGAGCCATATGTTTCTGCTAGGGAGTATCCAGTATAGAATACTGAATCTCAAGTAAAATTCTTCTGTGGAAAGTTAATTTCATTGTTTAGATTGTTATGGTAACATAGTTCATATTTTCATGAGACTTGGGAGTGTGAGTAGTTGATAAGGGATTAGTGTCTATACATCTCTACCACACTACATTCTTCCACATGACTTCTCAGGGATGTAAAGTCTTATGGTGGGGAGTTTGTAACATCCTGTTACCATCCTTATGGTAATTCCATTAATTTTTACTTGTTTTCTTATTTAATTGTGTGGGTCTTGGTACACCCAAGGATAGATATCATTTTCTAAAGGAAATGACATAAATTTCATTCATGTATGTTTTTTTAATTAATGAATACTGGGTATAAACATGTAATGGATTTATGGGGTTCTCCTTGATATTTAAAAAAACTCAAGGTGGTTTGGATTTTTGTGTAAGAATCAATTGTTTTTGTAGTCTACTGGCCAATTACATGTTGTGTAACTAGTTTACACGTTGTGTATTTGATCACTAGGATCTTGTCATGAGCTGACACAGTGTAAATATTTCATTCTATTTAATGTAAAAAATCATTTTTTTAATAAATATGTGATCGGGTTTTTAATATATGGACCCCTGTGGATTACATGAGGTGTAAAGGTACTAAATACCATGTAATCATCATGAGTTGTATATTTATGGGACTGCATGACTAGTTTCTATTTCATTGATCCATGGTATCTTTTGCCTCATCCCAAAGCTCTTCCCTGGGGAGTTTGGGAACCACTGATCCTTTTGGATTGATTCGTTCAGCATTTGATCATCAGGGTTGTGCGTGATGTCTCTCCAGGTGAGTAATTCTTTATTATTATTGATTTAATTTGGTCTCAGTATCATCATTGCATTACATTATTTGATCTATTGATCTGAGATAATGATTCATCTAGATTATTTCGAGATATGTCATGTGATCTTATTCAGTGGGATGATAATTTATTGGTTGTGGTGTGTAAGGTGTGAGTTCTTTAAGGTATGTGAGTTCTATCCTCTTCTCCAACCTTTTTTACTAAATTAAATGAATTATGATATGTCTGGACTGTTTCTAGGGCCTCTATTTTTATTATTGTGTTCTTCCTGTTAGTGGATCCTATTTCAGGCATGCACGACCTGAGTTTTTGGGTAAGTGGTTCCATCTCTAACCTATGTTGGTGAACTTCATTGCTCCAGTTTTGATAAAAAAAATTAAATGGAATGTAATTATTTATTGATTTTATTTGTTTTTGAGGAAATGAGTTTTGGCTAATAGATGGGGTTCCCCTTATTATTTTAAATAAAAAGGGTTTTAAAAGTATTGTAAAATTGTTTTCTAAAATGGTTTTTAAATCATGGTTTTTATGAAATGGTTTGATGAATTTATTTAGAAAATTAAGTACATGGAAATCCTTGGGTACTTAGGTGGAAGGTGTATTGATAGGCCTCATCCACTATCAGGGGGTTTTCTCATGGGGTGTTCCTCTACACCCTAGCCCTATTGTTCTAGGGGATTGTTAGACTTGTTGTGGAGGTCACTTTATGGGGTGTTCCTATGATCTTTAGATTTGATTCATATATCTATAGGCTTAATGAGCACACAATTTTCTATGCTTAGGTATGAGTGTCCGAGTTTTCCTGAACTAGTGTGATCATTGGTGTGATGTTACCTATACATTTTTATTGTACTATTTTGTTTATGCTATCATGGTTTTGATATGATATGTGATACATTATTATGGTTGAATCTTCTTTGATATATTTCTACTAAATGTTTGGAAATTTATTTATATACTTTACATGGAAATGTGAAAAAGGGGAAGTTAAATGTTTTTCCATTATTTTAAGATATAAACTTATAAAATTTATATCATGCCTTGTTTTCTTGGAATTTGGTCATGTTTGGATTATTGTATATAGAATTTTTATGGGAATCCTTGGTGGGATCCTACTGGTTCTATTAGCTCACACCCTTCACACCCCTTCAACAGTGCATAGATCTTGTAATAACTTTTGATGTAGGGAAAGGCAAGGCTCTACAGGGAGGTGGAAAGGTTTTATTTCAACTAGGTTTGGGTAGTTATATGGTGATATGGAATGGGTTTTCCATACTATCATGTGAAGACTATTGGAGAATCTATTTTGGTTTAGTCATCCTTTATTGTTGGACTTGTCTCTTGGAGATTACTTTTCTACCTCTTTAGTTGTATCGCTTCTATTGTTATCTATTTTTTTATGATATATATTGTAAAAACTTACCCCTCCTCATTGTATTGGTAAGTAAATGAGATGTTACTAGGCCTTAGGTAACATCCCCAAGACAACCAAGGCTAGAAATAAATACCAAAGGATTCATGAAAAAATGGGGGAAAATTTTCCTTTTGAAAATAAAAAAAAACCAATACAACTATAACCAAATAACCTATATATGATGAATGAGTACAAAATAAAACTCAAAGAAAACCAAACCAAAACAAACTATATCATATTACAAAGCGGAACCCAAAACCAAAAAAACTCAAAAACACCAAATACATAACTTTAGATCTCCCAAGATGATCCAAGATCCAAATAAACAATTCATGCCCATAGTATCACAATTCATCACTAAAGAACTGTGATACCATTTCTTTACTTGTGCCTTGATGTATAATACCGGTAAATGTACCAAAGTTCCCAAGAAGGGGGTAAGTAAAAAACTTAGTAGGATTTCTCTAATGATTTCCCAACTCACACCACTAGGATAAAACATGTAATCTAATTTATATAAAATAGTTTAAAAAAATTTAAATAAGTTTATATAAAATCAAAAATAGTTTTTCAAACCAAAATAGTTTTTCATCGAAGGAAACCAAATGAGTCCTTAAACCATTTCTCAAATCCGTTGGCATACCCAATACATGGTTCCATATATCCACACAACCAAACATGCATGGCCAGGTTAGAGTTCCATACTCATGAGAAGTTTCTCATCCATCGAACAAGTCATCACTCCGTGGAAAATCTTTTTGTTCCCCAATGTCACGTGCATCTTAACCTGCGTCACATTTCCTGAACCCTAATAGTACACGCCCTATATTCAAGGTCACATCGAAAGAAATAACTCACAGCAATCATGTATTCCAAAACACATGTCACACAATTTCAATAAACCATTTCTTTTAATAAAAACAATTCTAAAACATTTTTATATGCATTTAAAACCAAAACATAATTTTAGAATCATCATTTTAAAATCATGAGCCAAAATTTTTTCCATAAAACTATATAATTTTACAATTTCACAAAACCGACAATAAATAGGATTTTACCAAAGAGTCACACATCAATATCACAATTCAATTTAATAAATTTAATCAATTTAAAACTAAGACATCATGTTCTAAACAATAAGAGTAAAGAGTGAAGTCGCCTACCTCACAACTATTGGAGAAAATGAAGAGCAACGCAAAACTCCAAAAAATCATCCTAAAACTCCAAAAACTAACCTTATATCGTGTTCCCTTCAACCAAAACAATCATATGACACCATGATTGACATCAAAAAACATATATATGCCCCAAAAAATAGATTTATGATTCCTAGAGTGTAGATAAGAATAAATATAAGGAAAAAATATAAATGAACACTTACTAAGGAATACGGGCCTCCAACGCACTTAGATTAGCCTATATATCGCATTTGAATCATAGATAATGGTCTCCACAGACTTGGAAGTAATATGAATTAATGTTATGACATGTTTAGTGGGGAAATAAGGGAGTAATGGGTTAAACTAAGTGATATACAAGAAATATGGATCTAATTTTTAAAAGTTCATGGTTAGGGTGCACGATTAGGAAAACCATGCACTAATTATACACTAGGCACTGCCTCCAAACCCACCCTACACAGTTGGATAACAATTTTTTTCAAACTATGAACCAACCATGTTATTATTATCTATCCATTTTTTATGTTTTCTCCTAGTTTTCCGCATAGTTTGGCCAAAATGTGCTCTTACCCAATGCCCACTATTTCACTTTAACATTTTTTAGAAGGTGTTTCATGGTTTCTACTAATCATGATAAAACCGTGAACCACCATAAAATCTCCCAAAACAATACAAAAATCATTTTGACCTCAAGAAACATAACCCATTCACTTTATATTCTTAAAATACATAAATTAAGGTTCATGTACCTAAAACTGAGGGTGATAAATTCTCCTCATTATTGGTCTTTTTATCCTCATAATGTTGAAAAACACCATTGTTCTGATAGACTTTAGTCCATTACTCTTCCATTTCCTTCTCACACTCCTAGTTTTCTTCCTAAATATGATCAAGTTTCTATAAAACCTGCACTAGACCGATGTTTTTCCCATGTAATACATTATCTTTCCTACCCACAATCTATACGGGTACATGAACCAACATAGAATCCAAATATAGTTTAATATGATCCCATTGAATCACATGGTCAAGATCAGGATGATACTTCTTCAATTGAGATACATAAAAAACATTATGCACTAAACTAAATCTTGACATCAAATCCAACTGAAATTTCTCTTCACTAACCCATCCAAGTATCTTAAAAGGGCCTATATATCAAGGAGATAACTTTTCATGCTTCCCAAAATGATGATGTTCAAGCGTTGGATAAATTTTAAAGAACACATGATCACTCTGATCAAATGAAAACTATCATTGACAATGATCTACATATGACTTCTGATGAATCACAGTTGTCTCCATTATCTTCTTGATCAACAGAATCTTATCCATTATCACTTGCATAAGTCTTGGTCCAACTAGTGAAGTCTCATCTATTTCCACCCAAAAAAGTGGTGAATAACATTGATGCCCATACAATACTTCAAAATAATCCATATTTATCAAGTCTTGATAACGTTTGTTGTATGATAACTCCACGAATAGTATGATCTCCTCCTATGAGCCACAAAAATCCATTACACAATCCCTAAGAATGACTTATAGCTTTTTTATTATCCTTTCGTATTGTCCATTCGTTTGAGGATGATATGCTGGGATCATAGTCAACTAAGTCTCGATGGATCATTGTAAGGATTTCCAAAAATGAGATTTAAACCTGTGGTCTCACTTTGATACTATCAAAAACGGTATGCCATTCCTTTTTACCACTTCTCAAATATAGATTTTGGGAAAGTCCTCCACCGTATAAGATTCACAAATGGAGATGAAATGGTCCGACTTTGTGGGTAGATCTACTATCACCCATATGGAATTTTGTTTCCAAATTATCCAGTTAAAAAATACATAGCTATCTTCTCCCATTTACACTGGAGAATCGATAAAGGTTTCATCATACTCACTAGTTTTTGGTGCTCTTCCTTAACCTGATAATGGGCGAGGCATCTCAAAAACAAACTCATTCAATTTACTATTCGTGTCATCCCATAAAAATTGTTTTTTTAGTTTCTTATAAATATTTTTCATTCTAGGATGAACATATCATATTGAATGGTTGTAAGCATGAAGATTTTTTTTGTAAAAATCCATAGGTATGACAATCCAATCTTGAAAAAACATTGATCTTCTACCAAGCATCCATCCCTCAATTGCCACCCCACCATTGAGCTTTGACCTCATAAAAACACATTTATAATGGGATGTATGTGTATTTTTAACCTTATCAACCAAGTCAGGAAAAAAATAAAATAGAAATAAAAATACAACAATACCTTGGGCTTCATGATCCAAGTGCATGTCTATTATCACCGACATCAGCTGCCATTAATCTAAAGTGTCTCTCATCAACTAATTATATGTCTTCTTGATTAATACATTAGCCACCAAATTGTCTTTACCCATCATATACTTCAAGTTGATTTCAAACATTTTAAGATACTCCATCCATAATCTTTGTCTCATATTCAAATAAATTTGAGAGAGAGAGAAAATCATACTCTTATGATTTGCAAAAACAAAAAATTTCTCCCTAAGGAGGTAATGACACCATGTCTTCCAATCATGGTCTAAATCAGTGAATTTAAAATCATGTGTTGGGTAGTTATTCTTATGAAACCAAAACTGATGTGAGACATAAGAAATAACACAATCTCTCTATATGAGAACACACCCCAACCCAGATCTCAAAGCATCACAATACATCACATAGCCTTGTCCTGATTCTGGAAATATCAAGATCGATGTTGATGTAAGGTGAACTTTAAATTCTTGAAAAGATTTATTACATTAATCATTCCATTGAAATGGAATATTTTTCCTCATCAAATCTGTCATTGGTAAAGCTAGTCGTGAAAGGTCATGAATAAAAACTCGATAATAACCAGCTTGGCCAAGGAAACTGCATATCTTAAAGACATTATTTGGAATTTACCAACAGAACACAGCCACTGCCTTTTCTAGATCAACATAAACCCATTTTTTTGAGATAATATGTCCAAGGAAACATAACTATTATGTCCAAAAACTACACTTTTAATGTTTGGAATATAGATGATAATCCTGAAAGATACCTAACACTGTTGCTAAGTGTTGATCATTCTCAGCCTTTGTCTTAGAATACACCAATAATTCATCCATAAACACTACCACAAAATAATCTTGATACCTTTGAAATGTATGATTCATCAATTCTATAAAGGCATATGTTGTATTCATAAGACCAAAATTCATAACCACATAGTCATAATGGATATATCTACTTATGAAAGTTTTCATTAGAATAACCTTTTTCTGAACTCACAGTTGGTGATATCCCAAATGCCAGCCACTTTTAGAGAACCAATGTCCACCCCTCAATTGTTAAAAATAATAATCAATGTGTAGAAGAGGATATTGATTCTTTATTGTAACTTGGTTGAGATTACTATAATACACTCATAATCTAATAGTTTCATCCGCATTTTCACAAAAAAAATTCTACTACCCATGGAGACATACTAGACTGAATGAACCATTTGGTTTCCATTTCTTCCAACAGGACTTTTAGTTCCCTCAATTATGTTGGTATCATATGATAAGATGGAAGTGAGATGGGACTAATACCTAGTAAGAGTTCAATCATAAACTCTACTTCTCTTATGGGTGGAAACCCTAAAAATTATCTTGAAAACATCAAGAAACAGATCAATAATTGCTGGAAAACCGTTATCCCTGATCTCATCCTCCAATGACAAGATCAAAGATTCCAAATAGTATGATATATTTGCAACTACCTGTGCTAACAATCATGTTCAAATTTTGTTTTAACCTCTCTCTCTCCTCTAATTAGATGCTCGATGTCATAATTAGTTATAAGACTAACCCTTTAGGTATAATAGTCAATGTGATATTTAATGATTTTCAACCAATCCAAACATGGGATTATGTCATAGAAATCTATATTAAGTACAAAGAAATCCCATACCAATTAAACCCCATCAATAGTAATATAAAAAAATTGTATATAAACTCTCAACATTATCTTTGTCCAAGAGAAGGTTGAAGTTTCAAAATAGAAAGCATCACCTCAACATGAAAACCCAAAAGATCAACAGCACAAGAAGCAATAAAAAAATGGGATACATCTGTATCAAAAAAACATTCATAAGGGAAGAATTCAAAAGAATCATAACTCTCATCATCAAAGGTCCAGGTTGATCATCCACAATCATTTTCTCACCTTCATACAATTTCTTGCTCACCACACTATTCTCTTTATTACCCTCTTAGGATTTCCCTTGTTGAGGAGTCATAGAATTCCTAGATTTACCATGTCTTGATCGGTTTTGTTGATGAGAATTATCCTGTTTCACTCACCTTGTTGACTCTTACAATGTTTTAGAAACATGAGACGTTTAACTAGCACCCAACCTTGGATCATTGTAACAATAGAACTAAAGATGTACCATCTGGTTGTAATTTTGGAATGCTCTATGTGGTGTCGTACAATATTTTTTAATATGATCAAAAGAACCACACTAAAATAATCTCATATTAATCTTCAGTTTAGGAGGAAAATTAACTGATCTATTTTTTTTATTTTGATCCATACCACTACCATGTAAATTTCCTCCTATCTTCTACTTATCCCTAGAATTAGAGTTCCCACCAGTTCCCAAAGGCATCATCATGCTTCCTCCACCTGCATTACGTAAGATGTCCTTTTCTTCCATAATTTCTCTATTGACCATATCTGTATAATCTAATATACAAATCATGGAAATATTTTAGTGAATATCTGACCTCAACCCTAATTCAAAAATTCATGTCTTAAAGGACACACTTCCAATAAATTCTAGTGAAAAGTGGACTAAATCCATAAATTTATCCACATACTATGTCACTGTGAGGTTCCATTTCTTCAAAATGAAGAAATACACCATTCTAAAAATTATGAACGTGTAAGGATATAATTTTTTGTTGAAAAATTCTTCAAAATCCTTCCATGCAATTTCTTGGTATAATTTAGCATGAACTGATAAATCCCACCACCAGCATGATAGATCCTCCAGTATGTATGTAACTAATAAAACAAAATTTTATTGAATATTTTATTTATAATAAATGACATAATTTCCTCACATTGTGTTAAATATTTTTATTTATAAAATATTTACGATTAGATCATTCATTTAAAAAATTGATGAAGATTACAATTTTTTCCTTTAAAGTTCATTGTAGTATTATAACCATAAATATTCTTATGTGAATTATATAAACATAATTTTTTTTAAATGTGTTCCTATCTTAATGGGATACAACTTTCATTCAAAATATATGATCTACATCATGCATTTGATTGGAGTAAATGGGTCATGAAGTCAAAGGTGGGATGGACTCTCCATATTGGACCCTACTTCAGTATTTAGGCCATAAATTCTCCATCCATTCTTGTATT
Source organism: Viscum album (assembly GCA_963277665.1). Taxonomy (NCBI): domain Eukaryota; kingdom Viridiplantae; phylum Streptophyta; class Magnoliopsida; order Santalales; family Viscaceae; genus Viscum; species Viscum album. The sequence continues at coordinate 2,073,792,976 of OY728143.1, read as the reverse complement.
GGACCCAAATTTAAAACCCCAAGCTTTCACAACATACTTCTCTTTCAATAGTTCAATATCTTACACTACACGGAATACCGAGTTCGAGCGCACCATGACCTTTCAAACTAGCTGTTTAAAAACCAGTTATGAATAGTATTAACCAAATTATCAACTTTATATATTATATAATTAATAAAATGTTTTTACATCCATCCAATCTATTTTATAGGCATAAGATAAGAATTAATCTAATCTTACACATTAAAAGGCTATTTTCTAAAAATAATTTTACCACCGATTAATGGAGAACCAATTTTAAATCAAACATTTGACACTTTTATATATTAATTTTGAAAAAATAAACTTCTTCTTTGAAATTGGGGCATCAAAATTTAATTTGGATAATTTTTTTGTGTTTTTTTAATAACTTTAATATTTTAGTGAAGAGTAAAAACTACTGCATTTTAATTCAAAACTCATTTTTAATATAATTTATTTATATTATTATATTGCCTTTTAAGTTGTTTTTAAAGGATAATTAGATTAATTTTTTACTATTTAATCTAATTTTTTTCATTGGATGTAATTTCACATTGAAATTTGATATAAACACATGTCAATCTTTTGATGGTTTTTACTTTTTAAAAACTCATTTTCTCGTTCCATCAACAGAATTAATTTTAACTTAATTATTGTAACTTCTATATTTAGAATTTTGAAAAATGGATTCCATATTTCGAATCAGTGGGTCCAAATTATTTAAATTGGTTATTTCTTATTTTTTGACATTATTAATAGTAAATTTAGTGATTTTTTTATTGCCACAATTAAGGGTAAATTGGGTAATTAAGGGTTAAAATAAATTATAAAATTAATCTAACACCTATCAGAATCATATTTTATAAATAAATTTTACCCTTATCATATAAGGTTCTAAATAAAATCATTTAATGGACACTTTTCCATGAATATGACATATATATTATTAAAATCAATGAATGTGACAAAATGTCACACTCTCATTTCTTATAAGTATAATAATTTTAATATAGAGATCACCAGGTGATATATTCAATAATAAAAATTATATGGAAATATAAATAATTATATACATCATAGTAATTTATTTATAATTTTTAGAGATTAAATAATTATCATTAATAATGACACAGTAGTGAAGCCGAAAATTATTTTATCAATAGAAATATCTAAAAATGATATTTAAAATATTAAAATAAATATAATTTACTTAATTAATGACATAAAATAATTTTATAGATGACATAGACATGTTATTGAAATATTTTAAGTATTTTTTTTAAGGTTTTCATTTTGTTTTTATATTTTTTTAAAATGAAAATATTGAATAGTATCAAAAGTGACATAAAAGATACATTAAAATAAATAATATTTTATAAATATTATAAAATTAATAAAAATCTCATGTTTATAAAACTAACTACGATAATGTTAAAGATTTCATAAATGATCAAATTTCGTTTTTTTATTTTATTGTAACTATATTATCCCTATATTATAACAAGACAAGTAAAAATGGTAAGAGTTAAACTCTTTAACTATGGATTAAATCCAAAAGATAAGGTTAATTTTGTGACATAAAATTTTCTAAATATAATTGGATGATATAACTTCGACCCATATTCTTATTATACTTGAAATAAATCACTTTGGATCTATTTTAAATGGAAAATTAATTTATAATAAATTAATAGTTTTGGAGTTTCCAAAAGTTTCTATCCCCTCTCTTATAAAAGGGATCATCTCCTTCTCTATTATTAAAACCTATAAATACCTTTTGCTCAGAAAAAACCTTCCTAATTCTCCTACCAACTTCCATAACTTCATATTAGAGTCTATACTTTGGAAATAAATTCAACCTAATGATTCCTTTTGTGAAAATAAAAAGGAGACACTTGAAGAAGAGTTAATTGTTTTACCAATTCAATTCAATTTCTTTTCTTCTTATACTTCTTATTCCTTTGTAGTTTCCATAATAAAGTAATAAATACAATATAATCCATGTGATGATATATTATTATAATTATGATACAACCATATTCCTCCTTTTATCCATCCTACTAATAACAATATAACCATATGTGTGTGTACGACTTACCGTCTCCACGTCGTGGTGTAATTTGTTATTCAACACAACTTTATTTGGATGGGTACAATGATGAGTATAAGGGATAGAAATAATTAATATAACATGATTATTATTATTTATAAAAAATATATCATCCAATTCCATACCATTTAACCATCAAGGGAATGATAGTCTCCCTCGTGCGTTTGTACGGCCTACCGTCTCCACAAAACATGAATTGGAAAACAAAGAAGTTAACACTCGAAATTATCAAAATACTAAAATATTATTAACAAAATGATATTTGAGGATCATATATGATATAATAAATATGGACATAGTCCTAGTATAATTTTATAACACGTTTTAACCATTATATATGAGGTTAACACACCCTCGACTAAGGGAATGTATAAGGTAAGGGTTAATTTTGTAATCTCATTATTATCCGAGCTTGTTTATACATAAGTATCTACTAGGACACATTTATCATTCATATCCATGTTTTATAAACATATATTTCGAAATATTATCGGCAATTTTTTAAATTAATTTTACCCATGTTTTAATTTTTATAAAATGTTTTTAAAGAAATCATTCTGTTGTTTTCAAAACGAGGTACTTTATGACATTTTCTAGAAATTAAGGAAAAAATGTTTTTTTAACTTATAACACACGAGCAGTTATTTCTGCCATCATGATGCCTTAAAATTTTGAAGATTCACTTACATGATAATTGGGTTATTTTTCAAATAAATAATTTCTTTTATAATTACTTGACTTTTAACTGATTTCAAGGTAAAAATGGTTATTTCTCTCAAAGAGTTTTAATGATTTTATTAGATTATTTTCATCTACGTCAACACACTTTGTTGGATTTTATGCTTAATTGATGTTTATTTATTATGATACAATCTTCCATATTATATTGAATAGTTTATGATATTTTTGACTATGCGTGTGCTATTTTGATACCATTCATGGTTTATGGTTAATGTATTAACATTTCATATGCTAATTTTAATATGAATGCTTATGTTGGTTATGTTTCACCCATTTCATATGATAAATGCATTGGACTTAGTAAGTGATTGGTTTGGGACTGCTTAATAAAATCCTTACGGGTTTGGGACCATTTAATTAAATCCCCTTGATGTATCAGTAGTTCTCATGAGACAAAATATTTTGGGTTTTAACTAACGTCTTACCCACATAAGTATGGTCTTGGAACGAGGCCTTGACAATGTGATTATGATGTATGACATTATTCATTCCCTCATTATGATATTATTTAATGATAATACATGTGATTATTCGGCTATTAGAATATCCATGTAAAAATCTAAATGGGATTATTTAATAAATTGTTGTCATATTATGCTTAAGATTATATTTAAAAGGATTATGTGTCAGTTTTATACCTGGCCTTAAAAGTTTATTCTTATTTATGATAGCTTATACTATATTTTTTACCCTTACTGAACATATTTGATCACCCTTTTCTTATGTTACATTTTTATATAGGATAGCAATAATTATATTATGACTGGCCTTCAGGGATAGTCTAATGGATAAGAGTGCTTTCAATGGAGACACTATGTTGTTTTTCATTTCAAGGTGTAATAAAAAACTTATGTTTGTATCTAGTTTTTTCAAGTATACTAGATTGATTGATCCTTAAGGATTTTATTTCTTATGATAATGCCAAAGTAATAAAATAATTCACTAACTGTAGGCAACTTGGTTTAGGGAATTACATTTGGTGTCAAAGGAAGATTAGTAAAAACTTTGGAAACTATATTTATAAAAGACATTAATTAGGGGACACTACCCTTAGAATGAATTTGAGAATAATTATAGAATAACATCCAAAAATTTTGGTAACATAGATATTATGTGTGTATTCCAATAAATACATCCTTGTATGGATGCTAAAACTAGATGTGGTTCTGGAAAATAAGTACCTAGGAGTTACAACTTCGACAAGGTGTTTCGGGCCTGGATCAGGGTAACCTAGTACATAACTGTAACACCCTGAGATTTTATCAAAAATATTCTTTTAATTTCATTAATGTCTTGTGTTTTATGCTACACCAAGATTACCTTGCGCTATACGCAACACCGTATTAGCTTGCAGTATACGCAACACTATTCTTGGATCGTGTTACACACAATTTTGATAATAGTTATTCTATGCAACATTGATTATATATATATATTCATTGTATAAATGAAATATGGTTGGATTTTTTTATACAAAACAACGAAGGATTCTTGCACAACATGCAACCCTGACTTGGCTTGCATTACACGCAATCGCGACCTTCCTCGATAGCGTGTGTTGTACGCAATACCGGGTTTTACTAAACAACGATATATTATTATAATATTACTATGAAATAGCCGTTATGAATAGTATTAACTAAATTTTTAATTTTATAACTTTATTATCCATCTTACACATTTTCTAGAACATGGTATAAGAACAAAATAAATTTTTCGGGTAAAATATGTATTTTTTAAAAAATGCAGTTTTGCCGCCTTTTGATGGCGCACCCACTTTAAATATAGTTGGTGAAATGTTTATAAGTGAAATTTGACAAAATAAAATTATTCTTTTAAATCACGATATAAAAATTTACTTTGGATAAATTTTTCATATTATTCTGGTCACTTTCATATTTTGATGAATAGTAAAAACATGCTATATTTTAATTAAAAACAACTTTTTTCATCGTAATAATTTATATGGTTAAATTATAATATTGAGTGGTTTTAAAGTATAAATAGAATATATTTTTACCATTTAATATAATTTATGTCATTAGCATTGATTATACATTGAATTCATAGGTTAAATCAATTCAATCTTTTGCAATGTTTTAAAGGAAAACCCGTTTTCTTTCGATAACAGGATTAATTTTAATTTAATTTCTGATAATTTTGTGTATTGAATTTGGAAAAATGGATTCCATATTTGGAATCAGTGGTTCCAAATTATTTTAATAAGCTACTTTTTATTTTTGGGAATTATGAATAGTAACTATGGTAAATTTTATTTACCATAGTTAAAGGTAAATCGGGTAATTAAGGGTAAATATAAGATTATAAAATTACCCTAACACCTGCCAAAATCCAATTGTATGACTAAAAGTAAACCCATATCACCTAAGGGTCGGATTAGATTCATTTAATGTACTTTTTTCCATGAAAATAATTTAATTATTATTAAAACCAAAGAATGTAGCAAGATGTCACTTTCTTAAATCTTATAAGTATAATAATATTACTTTAGTGATAAACTTTATGAAACTTCAAACATGAATAGTCTCCAGAAATATAATACAATTATATACATCATATGAATTTATTTATAATTTTTAGGGATTAAATAATTATCATTAATTATGACACAATAGTGATGTTGAAATTATTTTATTAATTAAAATATCAAATAAGTGGTTTTAAAAATAATAAAATAAATATTATATGAACTATTTAAGGTTCTCCACTAATTTTATAGATACATATGACATTTTATGAATCTATTAAAGCTTTTATTTCGAACAAATCTTTTGTATGTATTTTATTTAAATTCAAATAATTGAATAGTGTCAAAATTGACACTATTTTTATTTTATAAAAATAACATATTATAAAATTGTTTAAAAATCACAAAAATATTTAAAAATTATAAATTTAAATTTATATGGTCTATAATGTTATAAAGTGAACAATTATACACAATTCACAACAAATAAGTAATTATTTGTTATAATTTAAATTTTAGAATGTTATTACCACAAATAAAATTAAATTGACTAAATAAGGATAAATCAAGTTGATAATGTCTAAAATAAATACCTAACATGTCTGAAATTGATTGGTTGATGATATTACAACCATATCTCATCTAGGATTCGTATATGAGTCATTTTTGGTGGTTTTTATGTGGGGTTAGATTTATTATAAATTAATATTTTTTAAGAATTCCAAAGGTGACCCTCTCCTCCCTTATAAAACGGCACCTCCTCCCTCTCCTCCTCACACCAATTTGAGCCTTCATGCTCGGCCAAACCCTGAAAAATTATCTTCTAAACTTCCCTAGAAAAATCCTAGAGGTTTTGGTCTACTTTAAAGACCAATCTTAGTGCCCTAAGAGGAGGTTTCAAAGAGGCGTATCGAAGAAGAGTTAATTTCTTCTCCCGATTCTTTCAAGATTCTTTCTTCTTTAACTTCTTCTTCATTAGTTGTTTCATTATAAATTAATAACATCAGTATCACTAATATACTGATTTGTTATTATAAATATAAAACAACCCCATTTCACCTTCTATCAATCCTACGGAAAACAAAATCACCGCGCATGCGTACGTACGGAATACCGTCTCCACGCCATATGGTGTAATCTGTTTTTCCACAAACTCCTTACATGGATGGGTATAATGGTGTAAAGAATAAATATACATAGTTATTATAACATCATACTGATTCTGATATATTGTATCATCCACTCCAATCCAATTCAATAATTATGGAAATGATATCTTCGCTCGTGCGTACGTACGGACAACCGTCTCCACGACGCGATGAGATTTATTCTCCATGTTAACCATTTAAGAATGATTATAAAGTATATATAAGTAATAATAATGAAATATATGACATTAGAAAGCTACTGGATTTATGTATATATGTATGTAACCTACTTAATTCCATTTAACTCAATAAGGAAACGAAAACAACGTTCATGCGTACGTACGGCCTACCGTCTCCATGAACGGTGTATTTATTTCCATTTATCGATGTATTATATATATATATATTCTGAATATATATTATATATAAATCATGTTATATATTATGGAATTATGTAATCATGATCTAAGTAATCATATGAACAATTGCAAGTCAAAACACGGACGACAAATGAAATGATTTTACCCAAAACACTCTCTAACATGGAATTTACAAAAGAACGGGTAATTTAAAGTCATAAGTGAACCATATATGATATCATAACAATGAATATGATTCTGTAATAAGTCAATGACATTATTTAAATCATTATACAGGTGGTTCGGATACATATGAAGCATAACGGACATAAGGTAAGGGATAAATTTTCAATCTCATTTTTATCCGAGATTTCTTATTCGTAAGTATTTACTAGGGTTATTTCTATCATCCATGTCCATGTTTTATAAAAGTGTTTTCATGTATGTTTAATGTCATTTTTACCCATTTTTGACTTTTTTACTTTTACTACATGTTATGTAAGGAATATTTCTTTTGTTTACGTTACAATGTACTTTTTTGACTTTTCGACAAAAGTACGAGAAGAATGTTTTTTAAACTTATACGACATGAAAGGATTTTTACGGTTTCATAAAGACTTATTTTCATGAAGCTTCCTCCAAAATATTTCATTACTGTTTTCAAAAAAATCTCTTTATTTTAAAATTTCATGATGTTTTGTGAAAATAAATTTATTTTGAAGAAGAAAGGATATTTTCCTCAAGAATTCATTTCAAGTATTTTATCAAAACCATTTTTCATCTAAGATGACATTATTTCATATGTGTATGTTTCAAGTATAATGTCTCTATGATTTAAATGGTTTCACTTTTCTTATTATGAAATGATATCTATTTCTTTTATATGGATTATGTGATGATGGAATGATTTTTATGAGACCCATTTTATTTATTGGGTTTTTATGAATGATGTATGTGTATTTTGTGGCACAAGTAAGAATGATTTAATTATGAGATGGGTGAGACCTATATCTCCCTCCAATGCATTGGGTAAAGATTTATATCTCATGATATAGACATGGATGGAATGGTAAGTTAATCCAGTTCAGTATTATATGACTGGAATGAGGAATGAACTCGATTCAGAAAGGGACTTTGTCCACTAAGATGGTCTTGGCAGCAATGCCTTGGCTACTATGGAAATAATTACATGTGCTTAATGGATTCCAAAATTACATGTTTTATTCCCATGCTATTTTATCATGATTTATGTTCCATTATGATCTATGCCTTATGTACTTCCATGTTTTATGTGTTTGTTCATGATTTTTAATGTTTATGTTTTTTTAAGTTCAAATGTATATGGTATGTTTTATTTTATCCATGCTTACCCTTACTGAGCATTTGAGCTCACCCTTTTTATGTTTTCTTCTCCCCCAGGATTAAAAGAATGATTTTAGGTTAGGAAACAAAAATGGGAAGATCTTTATGGGAGATGTTGAGGATCTTTCACTATGATTAGAAGATTACGTTCCATGTTTCCAAAGACACTAAACTATTACGGTCCTTGTGTGTCTGTTTTTATTATGTACTAAGTATTCCGAAAAAGTAATGTATTGTCTATTTACGTCAAGCTTAGGGTCTCTATAGTTGGTATCAGAGGAAAGGTTTAGTCAACCTTTGGAAAATAGGATGCGAAAACGTTAGTGAGATCCCTAGAGATATTTCTAAGGTATGTCTAGGGATGTACCTAAGGATAAGAATACGTATAGGATATAGTCCTAGAACTACAGTAATGATATTAGAATTTAACCTAAGATGTTAGATATTGAGGGTGCTCCCCCTTTACTATTTTGTTTTTCCAAGCATGGTTTTCTCCTCTCACACTATTCTTTTTGGGTTTTAGAAAATGGCTGGAAATATGAAGATTCATGATAATAGAGGATATGACGGACAATGGAATGATTTTCTTCATGAGAAACCAGAAGAAACGGGATCTGGAAGTCCAAACATCATTATTATGCCTAATCAGAAATCTCATAATATGATCAATAATCTCAACTTTGGTAAGATTCCAAACTCAGATAATAAGATAAAGATGGAGTTTCATGATGATCATAGAGGAAAGAAAGATCAATTTCCCTCATGTCAATCATGTGGGAAGAGGCATCAGGGAGATTTTTTCAAAGGAACTGGAAGATTATTTGGGTGTGGAAAAGAAGGACACAAAGCCAGTAAGTGAAAAGGAAAGGGTTCAGTTAACACCATGGACAAGGATAATGGTATTGCTACAACATCAACAATGATTAGATGTTTTAAATGTGCAATGTACGAGCATTATGCAAACCAATGCCCTAATAGAATATCTCATTAAGAGAATTAGAAAGGTCATATGGGTAGTATTTATGTGGATGACGATGAGGATACTACAAATGATATATGAGCTGAAATAAGTGTTGAAGCTCAGTTGGTTTTTTTTAGAAGGTAGTGGAATGATTGTATGTTTATCGAGAGTTATGTTGTATAGTTAATGGTACTATGGAAGAAAGAATCATCTAAGGATTGTTACACTATTGTTTTTCCTAAAAGTATTTGAAAGTATAGGTTGAATGGTACTAGTAACCGTGGAATGTTATTCATAATTTTTTGTAAAGTAGATGATATGCGTATAATGAAGGAATAAAAAGATAATGAGATGTTTGATTGTATTCATGAGCTCATGATTGATATAATGACTAAGTGATATCATGGTTTGAGTATATAGAATTTTGAGGATTTTTTTATGTGGAAAATGTTATCTTTTAACCGCATTCATGTTTTCACTAAGGTTTAATGGGTATTCATTTTTCAAGAGAATACATGATTAAGGCCTTTGAATGTTTGGAATGTGACCAAAAAGACATATCTTAAGATATATAGGGATCAATGATTGTATTAAATCTCTGGTAATCATTTTCACTATATTATGAGAGTGGATTGCAGTATTATAGATAAGGCTAAAGATTGGAATGGATTATGTTGGACATAAGTTAGTATTGTTTAAGGATAGAAGTTTTTTTCGATATTATTGATAGGATGTTATAGTAATATAGTTTTAGAAAAAGTACAACCTGCAGGATGGGCGATAGCCCATCACGTCGGACAAGGCTGTGGGAATCGAACCCACAACCGAAGTGTGACTGGCCTTTATCGCCTACCACTGGCCTACAGGAAGTCCCTATTTAGTAGAAACTAGTTTTATTTTATTAAGCGGTATGATATATGAAGTATAAGTTCATTTTTGGAACCATATACGATTAATATAACCATAAGATGGACTTATAACTTTTGCTAACCTTTTGTTTGAACGATATGGAATGACCCATCATTCTATCACATGATCTACTAACACATCACGAATAATAAACTCAACTTCATTTCATTAAGGGATGAGGTAGAAATTGTTCAATTCACGAACAACAATGAGATTGTACCAAAATCATGTAAGTATTTCTTTTAATTCATCAAATTTAGGGAAATGATCTTGAAAACCAAAAATGTTGTCCAAGATCCCTTATATTCGATGAATTAGATGTTACCTTAGATCATCACAAATCTATAGCTTTGTGATTGTTGGATTTTTCATAGCCATGTTCTCTACCAATCTTCATCAGAACTTGATGGTTAGATTTTTCTTCCATATCCATATTTTCACCTATGTTCTCCTATGTGGAAACCTAGTGATGAGTTAATTTGGGTAACCGTTACATTTCATACTTCAGTTTTTGAAGCCATGTTTTGGTATTCCTTTTTACGATGTGAGTTTCTATTAAACAAACTTTCGAATAGTAAACAATTTATAACCCCGACGAATTTCGAGGGTGAAATTAATTTTAAGGGGGGTAGAATGTAACAACCCGAGATTTTATGAAAAATATTCTTTTAATTTCATTAATGTCTTGTCTTTTATGCTACACCAAGATCACCTTGCGCTATACGCAACACCGTATTAGCTTGTAGTATACGCAACACTATTCTTGGATCGTGTTACACACAATTTCGATAATAGTTATTCTACGCAACATTGAGTATATATATATATATATATATTCAATGTATAAATGAAATATGGTTGGATTCTGTTATAAAAAACAACAAAGGATTCTTGTACAACACGCAACCCTGACTTGGCTTGCATTACATGCAATCGTGACCTTCCTCGATAGCGTGTGTTGTACGCAATACCGGGTTTTACTAAACAACGATATATTATTATAATATTATTATGAACTAGCCGTTATGAATAGTATTAACTAAATTTTGAATTTTATAAAATTATTATTTATCATACACATTTTCTAGAATATGGTATAAGAACAAAATAAATTTTTTGGGTAAAATATGTATTTTTAAAAAAATGCAGTTTTGTCGACTTTTGATGGCGCACCCACTTTAAATCCAGTTGTTGAAATTTTTATAAGTTCAATTTGACAAAATAAATTTCTTCTTTTAAATCAGGATATAAAAATTTACTTTGGACAAATTTTTCATATTATTCTGGTAACTTTCATATTTTGATGAATAGTAAAAACACGCTATATTTTAATTAAAAACAACTTTTTTCATCGTAATAATTTATATGGTTAAGTTATAATATTGAGTGGTTTTAAAGTATAAATAGAATATATTTTTACCATTTAATATAATGTATGTCATTAGCATTGATTATACATTGAATTCGTAGGTTAAATCAATTCAATCTTTTGCAATGTTTTAAAGGAAAACCCGTTTTCTTTCGATAACGAGATTAATTTTAATTTAATTTCTGCAAATTTTGTGTATTGAATTTGGAAAAATGGATTCCATATTTGGAATCAGTGGGTCCAAATTATGTTAATAATCTACTTTTTTTTTGGGAATTATGAATAGTAACTATGGTAAATTTTATTTACCATAGTTAAAGGTAAATCGGGTAATTAAGGGTAAATATAAGATTATAAAATTACCCTAACACCTACAAAAATCCAATTTGATGACTAAAAGTAGACCCATATCACCTAAGGGTCAGATTAGATTCATTTAATGGACTTTTGTCCATTAAATAATTTAATTATTATTAAAACCAAAGAATGTGACAACATGTCACTTTCTTAAATCTTATAAGTATAATAATTTTACTTTAGTGATAAACTGTATGAAACTTCGAAACTGAATAGTCTCCAGAAAGCTAATGCAATTATATAGATCATAGGAATTTATTTATAATTTTTAGGTATTAAATAATTATCATTAATTATGACACAATAGTGATGTTGAAATTATTTTATTAATTAAAATATCAAATAAATGGTTTTAAAAATAATAAAATAAATGTTATATGAACTATTTAGGGTGCTCCACTAATTTTATAGATACATATGACATTTTATGAATCTATTAAAGCTTTTAGTTCGAACATATATTCTGTATATATGTTATGTAAATTCAAATAAATGAATAGTGTCAAAATTGACACTAATGTTATTTTATAAAAATAACATATTATAAAATTGTTCAAAAATCACAAAAATAATTAAAAATTAAAAATTTAAATTTATATGGTCTATAATGTTATAAAGTAAAAACTTATGGACAATTCACAACAAATAAGTAATTATTTGTTATTATTTAAATTTTAGAATGTTATTACCACAAATAAAATTAAATTGACTAAATAAGGATAAATCAAGTTGATAATGTTTAAAATAAATACCTAACATGTCTAAATTTTATTGGTTTATGATATTACAACCATATCTCATCTAATATTCGGATATGAGTCATTTTTGGAGGTTTTTAAGTGGGGTTAGATTTATTATAAATTAATATTTTTATGAATTCCAAAGGTGCCCCTCTCCTCCCTTATAAAAGGGCACCTCCTCCCTCTCCTCCTCACACCAATTTGAGCCTTCAAGCTCATCCAACCCCTACCAAATTATTTTCTCCACTTCCCTAGAAACATCCTAGAGGTTCTGGTCTACTTTAAAGACCAATCTTAGTGCCCTAAGAGAAGGTTTCAAAGAGGCGTATCGAAGAAGAAGTAATTTCTTCTCCTAATTCTTTCAAGATTCTTTCTTCTTCAACTTCTTCTTCATTAGTTGTTTAATTATAAATTAATAACATCATTATCAATAATATACTTATTTGTTATTATAAATATGAAAAAACCCCATTTCACCTTCTATCCATCCTACGGAAAACAAAATCATCACGCATGCGTACGTACGTAATACCGTCTCCATGCCATGGTGTAATCTGTTTTTCCACCAACACCTTACATGGATGGGTGTAATGGTGTAAAGAATAACTATACATAGTTATTATAACATCATACTGATTCTGATAAATTGTATCATCCACTCCAATCCAATTCAATAATTATGGAAACGATATCAATGCTCGTGCGTACGTACGGACTACTGTCTCCACGACTCGATGAGATTCATTCTCCATGTTAACCATTTAAGAATGATTATAAAGTATATATAACCAATAATAATGAAATATATGACATTATGATTCTACTGGATTTATGTATATATGTATGTCATCTACTTAATTCCATTCAACTCAATAAGGAAACGAAAATAGCGTTCATGCGTAAGTACGACCTACTGTCTCCATGAACAGTGTATTTATTTCCATTTATCAATCTATTATATATATGTATACTCTGAATATATATTATATATAAATCATGTTTTATATTCTAGAATTAAGTAATCATGATCTAATTAATCATATGAATAATTACAAGTCAAAACACGGAGGACAAATGAAACGATTTTACCCAAAACACTCTTTAACATGGAATTTACAAAAGAACGGGTAATTTAAAGTCATAAGTGAACCATATATGATATCATAACAATTAATATGATTATGTAATAATTCAATGACATTATTTAAATCATTATACAATAGGTTCGGATACATACGAATCAAATTATACATAAGGTAAGAGATAAATTTTCAATCTCATTTTTATCCGAGATTGCTTATTCGTAAGTATTTACTAGGGTTATTTATATCATCCATGTCCATGTTTTATAAAAGTGATTTAATGTATTTTTAAAGTCATTTTTACCCATTTTTGACTTTTTGACTTTTACTACATGTTATGTAAGGAATCTTTCTTTTGTTTACATTACGATGTACTTTTTTGACTTTTCGACAAAAGTACGAGAAGAATGTTTTTTTAACTTATACAACATGAAAGGAATTTTACGGTTTCATAAAGCCTTATTTTCATGAAGCTTCTTCCAAAAGATTTCATTACTGTTTTCAACAAAATCTCTTTCTTTTAAAATTGCATGGCGTTTTGTGAAAAGAAATTGATTTTGAAGAAGAAAGGATATCTTCCTCAAGGATTCATTTCAAGTATTTTATCAAAACCATTTTTCATATAAGATGACATTATTTCATATGTGTATGTTTCAAGTATCATGTATCTATGATTTAAATGGTTTCACTTTTCTTATTATGAAATGATATCCATTTATTTTATATGGATTATGTGATGATGGAATGATGTTTATGAAACCCATTTTATTTATTGGGTTTTTATGAATGATGTACGTTTATTTTGTAGCACAAGTAAGAATGATTTCATTATGAGATGGGTGGGACTTATATCTACCTCTAATGCATTGGGTAAATATTTATATCTCATGAGATAGACATGGCTAGAATGGTAAGTTAATCCGGTTCAGTATTACAGGACTGGAACGAGGAATGAACTCGATTCAGAAAGGGACTTTGTCCACTAAGATTGTCTTGGCAGCAATGACTTGGCTACTATGGAAATCATTACATGTGCTTAATGGATTCCACAATTACATGTTTTATTCCCATGCTATTTTATCGTGATTTATGTTCCATTATGATCTATGCCTTATGTACTTCCATGTTTTATGTCGTTGTTCAATATTTTTAATGTTTATGTTTTTTTAAGTTCAAATGTATATGGTATGTTTTATTTTATCCATGATTACCCTTACTGAGCATTTGAGCTCACCCTTTTTATGTTTTCTTTTTTCCCCCAGGATTAAAAGAAGGATTTTAGGTAAGGAAACAAAAATGGTAAGATCATTATGGGAGATGTTGAATATCTTTCACCACGATTAGAAGATTACGTTCCAAGTTTCCAAAGACACTAAACTATTACGGTCCTTGTGTGTCTGTTTTTGTTATTTACTAAGTATTCCCCAAAAGTAATGTAATGTCTATGTACGTCAAGCTTAGGGTGTCTACAATAAAAACGGGCCTTGTCGTGCTCCTAGTTTAACACTCCTGAGGGATATGCTTAGGATAATTCACATTATATTTAAAAACCATTATGAAGGATTTAAAAGTAAATATATCCCTAAAACCCATTTTATGATCATGAGATTATATATGCATAAATTTTTAAATCTATGTTATGTATTTTATGAGTATGGAATAATGAATTATGATTCATAACCTAATCTAGTGTATGTCATTGTTTAGAAATGGCTCATAGTGGAAGAAAAAGAAACTGTATCAATACACGTAATCCATGTATGGATTTACCTTCTATACAAGATAATGACAGTGGTGTTGGTGATACAACTGGAACTAAAAAACTTATAAATATACTGGGATAACTAACTCAAGTTATGAAAAATAACCTTGTCTGTATGGAGAACCCTAATCCACAACATGGGGGATTAATTTTATACCACTTCATGAGACAATAACATCCAACATTAAATGGGACTAAAAAACCATTTGTAGCTAAGAAGTGGATAAGTTCCTTAGATAAAATATTTGATGCTTTGGGGAGTAATGAAAGGTAAAAAGTTTCCATGGCAGTTTTTCATCTCTCAAGAGATTTGTATCAATGGTGGTTATTAATTCAAAACGTGACGGAAGATTAATAAGTATCAAATATGGAATAGAGGTAGTTTAAAAAACTTTTCATAGAAAAATACTTTCCCTGTGATCTACGATCAGACGTGGAGATGGAATTTCTGAGTCTGAGGCAGAAGGAGAATGAGAATATTGGAAATTATGAAGCTCACTTCACAAGGTTAGTAAGGCATGCTACAGACTACATACATAACCCAAAAATTAAGATTGATTGATTCTTTGGTGGTTTTAAACCATTCCTCCGACTGGAATTGGTCTCAAAATCTTTCTCATTGTGCGAAGATATGGTTTCATGTGATATCAAGATAGAAAATTAAGTCTATAAGTCTTATGAATTTAAAGGAAAGAAAAATAAGAGGAGAGTTGTTGAATACTCTAAAAAAGGAAATAAGGGGAAGAATGGAGAAGATGATATTCCACCCTACAATAATTGTGGGAAGAAACACATTGGTACTTTATTAAAGGGAATGAGATTTTGTTACAAGTGTAATGAAAAAATCCACAAAGCTCATGATTGCAAGGGGAAGAAATAATATTTCATTGTTCAATGATAAAATTGTAAATAGTGGAATATTATAAAAATGATTGTCCTAAATGTTAGGAAAATTTTCCCCAGAAAAGGCCGAGGGAGAAAGGCAAAGTTTATGTGATCACAATAGCTGAGGTTGAAACTCCTAGTGATGTGGTGTCATGTACGATAATCATCTCCTCAAATTTTAAAAAAGATTTATTTGATTTTGGATCCTCAGATACCTTTATATCTTATTAGTTTTCTTTAAAAAAAATATATTTCAAATTTACTTTAACAGAGGAGTTATTAGTCAAAACCCTTAAGGGAAGTGTCATTGAAACAAATATATGTCAGGCGGTTCCCATTATGGAATATAAACATGCTTTATCTACTGAATTTATCACCATACCTATGGCCAACTATGATATAATCCTCATTATGGATTGGCTATCAAAATATGAAGCAAAAATTTATTGTAATAATAAGGAATTTACAATTTCTAAGGAATATGTAGAATCCATTATCATTAGAGTAGAAAATTCATCATCTAATTCTTATCAAGATCCACCCCCAGTAGCTCTTCTGAATGAAATTCCTGGGGAGGAAGAGAAAGCATCATTAATGAGTAAAGAAAAAAATATTCAAATTGAGGATGTAGCTTTTGTTCAAGAATACATTGATGTATTTTCACAGGATTTACCTAGACATCCTCTAGAGTTGGAGGTTGATTTTTCTATTGATTTAATCTCTAATACAAGGCCAATATCAAAGACTCCCTATAGAATGAACATTGTAGAATTACTAGAGCTGAAGAAACAACTATAGGAGTTGAGTAATAAGGTATTTATTTTCCCAAGTGTTTCTCCATGGGGATCCCCAATTCTTTTTGTTAAAAAGGAAAGATGGATCAGTGAGATTGTGCATTGAATATATAGAAATCAATGCGATTACAATAAAGAATAAGTATATTCTTCCTCGCATTGATGATTTGTTTGATAAACTTCATAGATCTCAAAATTTTTATGATTTACCATCATCCTGGATATCATCAATTGGGTGTAAATAAGGAAGAAATTACAAATATAAATTCTCTGACAAGGTATAATCATTACAAATTTACATTAATGCCATTTGGATTGACTAATTCACCCTCTGTTTTCATGGATCTAATGAACAAAGTGTTCAAGGAATATCTTAATGATTTTTTCTTAGTATTTATTGAAGATGTCATTGTGTACTCTAAAATATATTAAGACCATGAGAACCACTTAAGGATTATTCTTAATACTCTTTTAAGAAACGATCTATATGGTATGTTTAGCAAGTGTGAATTTTGGATTTAGGAAATTTATTTTCTTAGCCATATTATCTCAAACAATGGAATCTCTGTTGATCCTGTAAAGACAAAGGCAGTAAATGAATGGCCATCACCAACTAGTATAACCGAGGTACAAAATTTTATTGGTTTAATAGGTTTCTATCAGCGTTTCATCCAGAATTTCACCCAATTGGCTAACCCATTAACCATGCTCACACGTAAAGGGGTTAAATTTGTTTCATGATAATATTTTGCAGAATGTTTTGAATAATTGAAGAAAATATTAGTCAATGATCTTATCTTGACTTTACCATCTGGGAATTATGGGTTTGTAATTTATAGTGATGCATCAATGAAAGGATATGATTGTGTCCTTAAGCAGAATGATAGAGTTATTTCTTATGCATTAAGGAAATTAAAAATTCATGAACAAAACTACCCAACTCATGATCCTGGGTTAGATATAGTAATATTTTCTCTGAAGATATAGAGACACCATCTCTACGGTGAAATATGTGAGATATATACTGATCACAAGAGTTTGAAATACAATTTCTCTCATAAAGAACTCAACATGATACAAAGGAGATGGCTTGAGCTAGTCAAGGATTATGATTTCAAAATACACTACCACCCAGGGATGAAAAATAAGGTGGAAGATGCTTTAATAAGGAAATAACATGGAATTATGAACAAGTTGAGAGTTTAAAGGGATATTATTTTAATGGATATAGTAAATATTTATATGGGAATTATCATGGAAGTTGAAACATCACTACGTTTTCAAATGATTTCCAAACCATATTTAATAGAAAGGATAAAAAGTTTTTAGTCTGATTTTGAGTAGTTTCAAAATAAAATTAAAGTTTTGAATGATAGGAGATTCATTGAATTTTTATTTGAAGATGAAATTTTGAAATTTGGGAAGAGGCTTTGTGTTCCCTCTATACTTGAGATAAAAAGTTAATTATTATATGATGCTCATAGCTCCAATTTCTCTATACACCTTAGTATAAATAAGATGTATAAATATTTGAAGGAAAATTTTTGGTGGGACAATATGAAGAGGTAGTTTTTTTATTATGAGTCAAGATGTTTGGTTTTCTAATAGGTGAAGGATGGAAAACAAAATCCTAAAGGATTCATGAAACCTATTCATATACCTGTATGAAAATGGGATGATATTATTATGGACTTTATCATGAGGATACCAGAGACTCCCAGAAGAAATGTTTTGATATGGGTTATTATTGATTGTATTACCAAATCCCCAAATTTTATTGATATAAGGGAAGATTTACTACTTTAACAACTAGAAATACTTTACATTAATGATGTTTTAAGACATCATGGTGTACCCCTATAGATTGTTTCTTACTGTGATTTCAATTTTACATCAAGATTTTGAAAAAGTCTTCAAAAATACCTAGATAATGAGCTTCACCTAAGCATTACCTACCACCCTCAAATTGATGGAAAATTAGAAAGAAATATTAAAACTTTATAAGACATGTTGAGATCTTTCTCACTTAACTTTAAAGGTATATAGGATCATTAATTACTTCTGGTCTAATTTTCCTATAACAATAGCTTCTATTCAAGTATTTTGATGGAACCATATAATGTGTTATATGGAAAGAGATGGAATACACCTACTTTTTGGGATGATGTTGGTGAAAGAAAACTCATAGTCCCATAACTTTTTGAGGAAACAAAGGAAAAGGTGAAAATAATTCAAACCCATATCAAAACATCTCAAAGTAATAAAAATAGATATTTCAATAACTCAAGGAAGAATTTAGAATTTTATGTAGGATATCATATTTTTTAAGGTATATCCATGGAAGGGTGTCATATGATTTGGTAAGAAGAGTAAATTAAGTCTCAGGTACATCAGAACTTTAAAAATTCTAGAATGAATTGGAGTTGTAGCTTACTGTTTTTCAATGCCACCAAGTATCTCCAAAGTTCATGATGTAATTCACATATCACTGTTTAGGAAATATATGCCAGACCCAAGGCATGTACTCACTTATAATGAAATATAACTATACCTTGATCTATATTATTGTGAAGATCCAATCAATATTCTTGATACCAGAGAACAAGTGTGGAGAAATCGTATGTCTTTTTTGGTAAAAGGTCTCTGGAGAAACCATAAAATGGACAGGGCGACGTGGAAACATGAAGAAATTACGATGAAGAACCACCCCAATTTTTTTATCCATTAATATTCTACAAATTTCAAAGAATAAATTATTTTTATGAGGGAAGAATGTAACACCCCAATCTTCTACAGGACACTTCTCTTTCAATAATTCAATAGCTTACACTACACACAACACTGAGTTCGAGCGCACCATGTCCTATCAAACTACCAATTTAAAACGTGGTAATGATTATTATTAAACAAATTATTAAATTTATATATATTATATAATTGATAAAATGTTTTTACATCAATCTAAATTATTTTATAGGCAAAAGATAAGAACTAATTCAATCTTATACATTAAAAGGCTATTTTTGTCAAAAAACAATTTTACACCTTTTAATGGCGAACTCATTTTAAATCCAATATTTGAAACTTATATATATTAAATTTGGAAAAATAAAATTCTTATTTGGGATAGGGACATAAATATTTACTTTGGATAAATTTTTGGTGTTTTTTGATAACTTTCATATCTTAATGAATAGTAAAAAATATTGCATTTTAATTCAACACTGTTTTTTTGTCTAATTTATTTATATTATTATATTATAATTTAAATTTCGTTTTAAAGTATAATTTGATTAAGTTTTTACTATTTAATCCAATTTTTATCATTGGAATTGATTTATATTAAAATTTTATATAAACATGTGTTAATCTTTTGATGGTTTTTACTTTTAAAAAACTACATATCTCATTCCATCAAAGAGATTAATTTTAATTTAATTATTACAACTTATTGGTTTCAAATTTTAAAAAATGGATTCCATATTTGTAATTAGTGTCTCCCAATTATGTAAATATCTTTAATTTATTTTTTAACATTATTAATAGTCACCTTAGTAATTTTTTTATTACCACAGTTAAGGGTAAATCATGTAATTATGGGTAAACAAAAATTATAAAATCACCCTAAAACCTATAAAAATCCTATTTGATTACCAAATTATAACCTTATCTTCTAATGTTAAAAATAAAAATATTTAATGGACACTTTTCTATGAATATGAAATGAATGATTTTAAAATCAATGAATGTGACAAAATGTCACACTATTATTTCTTATAAGTACAATAAGTTTAATATAGAGATCGCCAGAAGATAAATTTGATCATAAATAGTATCTGGAATGATAAAATAATTATCTATATAATTGTAATTTATTTATAATTTTTATATGTTAAATAATTACAATTAATTATGAAACAATTGTGAAGCATAAAATTATTTTATAAATAGATATATAAAATAATGATATTAAAATATTAAAATAAATATGATTTAACTTAATTAATGAAATCCATGAATTTTATAGATGACATAGATATTTTAGTGACATATTTTAAGTATTGTTTCAAAGTTATCATGTTGGTTTCATATTTTTTAAAAATGAAAATATTGAATAATATCAAAATTGACAAAAATGATACTTTAAAATAAATAATATTTTATTAAACATTATAAAATTCATAAAAATATTAGGTTCTTCCAAATAACTAGTATAATGCTAATTATTTCATAAATTATCCAATTGATGTTTTTTTGTCATTTTATTTTAACTATATTAACCTTACATTATAAAAAGAGAAGTAAACATGGTAAGAGTTAAACTGTTTAACTAAGGGTTAAATGCAAAAGATAAGGTTAATTATATGACCTAAACATGTTTAAAAATGATTTTTTGAGACAATATTGACCCATAATCATCTTATAATTGAAATAACTCACTTTGGAGCTATTTTAAATCGAAAATAAATTTATAATTAATTAATAGTTTTAGAGTTTTCAAAAGTTCTCATCCCCTCTCTTATAAAAGGGGACTTCTTCTTATCTTCTATTCACATCTCTAAATCCATTTTCCTCAGCCAAACCCTGCCCAATTATACTGAAAACATTCCTCAATTCATCACAGAGTCCATACTTTGGTTATAAATCCAACCTAATGAGTCCTTTTGTGCAAATCAAAAGGATACACTCAAAGAAGAGGTAATTGTTTTACCAATTCAATTCAATTTATTTTCTCCTTATACTTCCTATTACATTATTGTTTCTATAATAAAGTAAAAAAAATAAAGTATAATATAAATGATTATATGATATTATAATTATTATTCAACCATATTCCTCATTTTGTCCATCCTTCGAATAGCAATATCACCATATGTGTGTACGTACAGCTTACCGTCTCCATGCCATGGGGTAATTTTTTATTCAACACTGCTTTATTTGAATGGGTATAATGATGAGTATAATGTACATAAATAAAAAATATAACATTATAATTATTATGTATAATTAATATACCAACCAATTCCATACCATTTAGTCATCAAGGGATTGATATCACCCCTTGTACATACGTAGGGTCTACCATCTCTACAGTGCGGTAAGATTCATTCTCCACGTTAACCATAAAAAATTATTGTAAAATTTATATGATGAGTGAAAATAAAAGTCATGAACTTAATATCATTATTTATATGAATAAAACACACCCTATTCATAATAAACATGACTTACAAAACAAAACAGAAAAGGGAAACCGAAGCAGTTAACACCCAAAACATTGGTAATACTGAAATATTATTATCAAAATGATATAATAGGATCATATATGATCTCATAAATATGGATATGGTCGTTTTATAATTTCATAACATGATTTAACCAGTATAAAATAGTTTAAAACACCCTAAACTAAAATAATGTTCAAGGAAAGGGTTAATTTCAAAATGTCACTATTATCTGAGGTTGTTTATATGTAAGTATCTACTGGGACACATTTATCATCCATTTCCATGTTTATTAAAAATGTATTTAAAAATATTATTGATAATCATTTAAAGTCATTTTTACCCATGTTTAACTTTTTATAAAATGTTTTGAAAGGAATATTTTTGTCGTTTTCCAAACGAGGTACTTTATAACCTTTTCAAAAAATTAAGGAAATGATGTTTTCAACTTATACGGTGTGAGAGGATATTTCTACCATCATTAAACCTTATAAAATTCTATAGATTACCTTACAAGATTATAGGGTAATTTTTAAAATAAAATTTTTTCTGTTATAATTATGTGACTTTTAAATGATTTAAAAGTAAAAAAGTATTATTTCTCTCAATTTTTAATGATTTTAGTATATTATTTTCATCTATGTCAAAATCCTTTGTTGGATTTTATTCTTAATTGAACTTAATTTATTATGATAAAATATTTAGTATTTTATTGAATGGTGTATGATATGTTTGACTGTGGATGCACTATTTTTATATCATTTATTGTTTATGGTTAAAGTATTAACATTTTGTATGTTATTTTTAATATGAATGTTTATATTGGTTATGTTTCACTATTTTCATATGAGGAATGCATTGGACATAGTAAGTGACAAGTTGGGAACCACTTAATGAATGACCTACGAGTTGGGGACCAGTTAATGAAATCCCCTTGATGCATCAGTAGTTCTAATGAGACAAAGTATTTTGGGTTTTGACTAACGTCTTACCCGCACAAGTATGGTCTTTGAATGAGGCCTTGTAAATGTGATTATGATGTCCAAAATTATGTATTCTGTCATTATTAGATTAGTTAATGATAATACATGTGATTATTCGGCTAGTATAATATCCATGTTAAATTTAAAATTACATTATTTGATTAATTATTTCTATATTATGCCCAAGATTATATTTAAAAGGCTTGTGTTTCATTTTTATACCATTCCTTGAATGTCTATTCTTATTTATGAAAACATTTGGTATATTATTTACCCTTACTGAGAATCTGAGATTACCCTTTTCATATGTTTTATTTTCCCCTAGGATTCAAAGAAGTATATTATGAATAACCAGTATGGATAGTGTGAGGGATATGAGTTTTTTCAAAGGAGACACTATTTTTTTTATTTCAAGATGTAATGTAAAACTTATATTTGTATCTAGTTTTTCCAAGGCTACTAGATTGATCGGTCCTTTAGGGTTTGATTTCTTGTGATCATGCTAAAATAATAAAATAATGCATGGACTTTGGTAAAATAGGGTCGGGGCATTACACCAAATTTGCAGAGTACATCTAGGACCCAATTTAAAAAAAAATCATGAAAAATAGATGGTTCACACGTTTTGGTGATCAAACAGTCAGTTAAAGTTATCTTAAATTATTTGGATGAAATTTCCCATCCACGATTGAAACCTCTTAAAATTTATCCTCCCCTCTACTCTATAAATTGGTGTTTTTTCCATTTATAGGGGTCTGAAATTCCTTATAGGATTGGGATCATAGGAGAAGTGGTGCGTTTCCATTAAAATTAAACATTTTAGGAGGGAAGATATCAATCTTAGATCACCTCCAAAATGCTCTACTTCTCCTCTTATTTGTTGTAATTTTTTTGATCTTGAAATAAATATATAATTTCATAATATATTTATTTATTTTTATTAAATTTTATTATTATCTACTCATTCTATTTGGTCTAAAATTCAATAGCAGAAATGTGATTGATTTATACCCTTTTCATGACCTTTGTGATTGCAAAATGTTTCTACGATGACTACACCAACTATGGAAGAATAGTTTTTCTTATTAATCGATCTACCTCTTACCTTATTCATTTAATTATTTTGAATCAATGAGCTACTATAATTAAAAAAATATGTTCTATGAATTGAGTTTCAAAATTAAATGAAACTCAGAAATCAATTGAATAATACAACCAAGGGTGGAAGGATCTATCAGACATGATGTATGGCTCAGGACAACAACAAAGACCCCCTTTTCAACACAATTTCCAGAAAACGCTACCTTTCTAACATGGTTTCCAACAACCCCAAATGATATTTGAAGCTCAAGCATCAACAATACAAAAACAATGGAATTATATACCAAATTTATATTTTAGAACTGATGATATTTTGAAAAAAAAAGTTCTTAATCAACAGAATGAGTTGAAGAGTCAAGGTTCAGAGTTGAGGGAGTTGAAGAAACAAATGAGCCTGATGTCCACCTACCTCCGTACACTGGTATGTAATAACTCTATAAATATTCCTTCCCAACCCACTCCAAATCATAAGGGTAATTTCAGTTCCATCACATTGAGAATTGTGAAGTAAACAACTGATACATCATCAACTATTGTTTCACCGGGACTCACCTCAACTCTGAAGAATCCCCATATAGGACTTGCTAATGAATAGCCTGAGGAGAAAGAAAAAGGTAATAAAATTATTTATGATGTTCCTCTTAAAACCCTTCCCTTTATAAAAAAGAGTTTTTTAAACCAAGAAGATGGATGAAGAGGTAATGAAAAAAGAGGTTTTGGATATATTCAAGCACGTTGAGATCTACATCACTATACTTGAGGCCATTAAGAAAATCCTCAGGTATACAAAATTATTAAAATAACTTTGTACCAATCAAAAAGGGATCAAGATAAATGAGAGCATCAATCTTGGGAGGAATGTTTCAGTATTCATTACACCAACTGAAGAAATACCAACAACGTGAAAGGATATGGGGACATTCATAATCCCATGTACCATAGGGGAGTTACAATTTTTTGATGCTTTATGTGATTTGGGAGCTTCTATAAATTTCATAAATCACTCTATATTATCTTCTTTATTGGTTTTTGAGCTGAATCTGATTATATTAATGGTGGAGTTGGTGAATGTAGCTATATAATATCTAGTGGGAGTCCTCGAGGATGTACTTATTTAGGTAAGAGACATGATCTTTCCAGTAGTTTTCAACATGCTTGGCATGGAGGATGATTAGGTAAATTCTATTGATCCCAATATATTAGGTATTCCCTTCCTCAAAACAGAAAAATAAATCATAAATTTCCTTGAGGGTATACTTTACATGGAGTTTTGAGAAAAAGTGGTGACATTTAATATTATAGAGACTAGGAAGTACCTCTTAGAGGGACATTCTTATTTTGTTATCTCCTATTTTGAACCATCGAGTAAAAAACCCATGGATTTTTATTGTAATATTCTTAGGTAGATTATGAGAATTAGTTCTAGTTTAATGTATAAGAGAACTTAAACGCCAATTTATATTTCATAAACCTCTCATGTATTTGATTTTATATGGATTCATATTCTGATTTTGATCATATCGATTCTGATTATGACATGATTGTTGAGTATGCTGATGGATTTAATGCATTATTATCTAATTTTGATGATGTTTATTTTGATAATGATTTTTATTATACACATATTTTAGTTACTTCAATATATTTATCCATACATCACCCCTACATTGGAACTCAATCCATTTCCACTAAATCTCGAATTATCATACTTGTTGAGTGGTGAGAGATTAAATATTATAATTGCTAAAAATATCCCTTTTGATCATAAAGAAAACTTTTGAATCTTATAGGGGATAATATTAGGGAAATTGGGTGGACCTTGGCTAACATATCTGGTATTATTCCCTCCATTTTCATGCATAGGATTATTTTGGAGAATGGGGATAAACTGGTTAGGCATCCACAAAGGAGGCTAAATCTAACTGTTTTATAATTTGTTAAAAAGAAGTTTTGAAAATTTCTTGAGGAAGGTATAATTCATTCCATTTTAGATTACCAGTGGGTGAGTCCTATTCCAATGATGCCTAAGAAAAGTTATATAATTATTGTTAGAAATGATATAGAGTTAGTTCCAATGAGGGTGAAAAACAATTGGGGTGTGTGCATTTATTATATTACACTAAATCAATTCACTCAAAAGGACCATTTCCCCCCTCCCATTTATTGATCAAATGATTGAGAGACCAGCTGAGAAGAAACACTATTGTTTCTTGGATGGATTTTATAGAAAATTTTAGTTTCCTATAGCTCTGAAGTGTTAGTATAAGACAACATTCACTTGCCTATTTGGTACATTTTCCTACTAAAGGATTCCATTTGGTATGTGCAATTCCCCAAGTACCTTATAGAGATGCATAGTGTGTGTTTTTTCAGATTTCATTGAGACCTAAATGGAGATATTTATGGATGATTTTATAGTGTATATATCTTCATTTGATGAATGTGTCTTTAGTTTAGTAAATGTGTAAAATCATTATATTGTAAATAATCTGGTTTTGAACTTTGGAAAATATCATTTCATGGAAGAGAATCGGATTTTCTTAGTGAATGTAGCATCAAAACATGAAATAGAGGTTGACAGATCTAATGTTGATATTATTTAATCATTTACATATCCTTCATGTGTTCGTGATGCTTGATAATTCCTAAGTTATTTATGATTTTATCGATGCGTCATATGAGATTTCAGTAAGATCGCTCTACCATTATATTGATTGCTTTAGAATGATATTGACTTCATTTTTTATGATTCATGCAATGTATCATTTAATGAGATAAATAATCTTATGACCACTCCATCAATCATACATCCTCCATGGTGGGACATTTCATTTGAGCTTATGTGTGATGATTTAAACTTCGCAGTTGGAGTTGTCTTCTCACAGAGGGTGGAGGGACGTTCACATGTGATTTCATGTACTTCAAGGACATTGGATTCATCCTAATAAAACTACAAAACCATGTAAAAGGAGTTTCTTTCCATAATATTTTATTTAGATAAAAAATCGTATTTATTAGGCTCTAAAGTAGTTGTTTTTGCTAACCATATAGCTCTAAGGTACCCTTTGAAGAAACCAAATGAAATGCCCAGACTTATCTGAAGGATGATCCTTCTTCAAGAATTCGATAATGAGATAAAGGAAAATAAGGGGTCATAGAACTTAGTGGCATAACACATGAGTAAGATTAATCACACACTAGAGGTTGTCACTTTGAACCAAGTACCACTTCAGGACACTTTTCTCGATGAACATATTTATGCACTCTTAGGTACGCATCCTTGGTATGAAGATTTAGTGAAATACCTTGTTGCCTCTAAAATTAATTTATATTTTGTAACACCCCAAGCTTCTACGGTACGTTTCCCTTCGAATAATGCGATAGCGTGTGTTGTACGCAACCTCGAGTTCTAACACACACCACAACTAATTAAACTAGCCGTTGTAAATAGTAATACCTACTTTTTGAAATCATATATATTTTATATTTCAAAATGGACTTCATTTTTGGATTCGGAATATCGAAATTATCCTAGGGTGAAATTTTGGTACTTTTCGGATAACTTTTATATTTTGATGAATAGTGAAAATTACTAAATTTTAATTAAAAACAACTTTTTTAATCAAAATAATTAATAGTGATAAATTATGAATTTGAGTGGTTTTAAAGTATATTTAGAATATATTTTTACCATTCAATTTAATGTTTATCATTGGACATAATTTTACAATTAAACCGAACATAAACAAGTGTCAATCTTTTGATAGTTATTATCTCTTAAAAACACGCTTTTTGTTTTGACAGCGGGATTTAATTTTAAATTAATTTCTGCCACTTCTGTGTTTTGAATTTAGGAAAATGGATTCCATATTTGGAATCAGGATGTTCAAATTGTGTAAATAGGTAACTTTTATTTTTAGACATTTTGAATAATTACTGCGGTAAATATTTTATTTACCATGGTTAAGGGTAAATCCGGTAAATAAGGGTTAAAACAAATAATATTATAATAATACTAAATTACCCTAAAACGTGTCTTAACCCTATTGGTTGATACATGGTCGACCATGGGAATCTTTGGGTCTATTTTGGGACCCCATGGATCCACTTGTAAGTGATAATGACACTTTATTTTAATTAAGTTAAAATGAATACAAAAATGACACAAGCATATATTGTTTTAGAAGAACAATTTTTACATAGGGTTATACATGTTGTAATTTCGATTATAAATATTCATTAGAAAGCTAAAAAGATTTCCTACATAATGATATTTTATTTATAATTCTTAGACATTAAATAATTTATTTTATTTATGACACAATGATGATGCAGTAATTACTAAAATAGTGAAAAATTAAAATAATTGATATTATAAATACCCAAATAAATATAATATGAAACTTTTAATGAATTAAACTAATTTTCTAGGCTAATATGATATATTAGGATTGATTTAATGGACTTTGTTCGAAGTAATCAATCTGTTATGAGTTTCACAAAAATCAACTATTGAATAGTGTCAAAATTGACATAAAAGAGTTCTTAAAACAAATATTATATTATTAATTGATATTAAATTACTAAAAATCTATGGTTCGGCCAAGAGACTTATATTATGATAGGTTAATCATTAATGGACCACTTGGGGGTCGCTTGGATGTATATGGTATGTTTATTAACCATATAATATAAAAATACAAAGAGACATTGTAAAAGTGAAACTAATTAACTTAGAGTTAATACTTAAAGATAAGGTTAATATAAGTACCCAAACCTGTATAAATTCTATTGGATGAGTTGTTTTCGACCCATCCCCACCACAAACTTTGAATATTCAACTTTGGAGCCTTTGTAAACCGAATATGAATTTATTATAAATTAATATTTCTAACTTTTCCAAAGGTGCCCCTCACCCCTCTTATAAAAGGGAACTCCTCCTTCTCATTTCTTCACACCTTCAAAGCCTTTTGGTTCGGCCAAACTCTGCCCAGATACTCTCCCAACATCCCTCACTACAACCTAGAGGCCTTATTTTGATCAGAAAGCCAACCTAAGGAGCCCTTTTGATCAAATCAAAAGGAAGAACCCGAAGAAGAGGTAATGATTTCACCACCCTTTTCTAAGTTCATTTCTTCTTCCACTTCTTCTTCCTTTGTTCTTACCATTCTAAAATAATAACTCCAGTATCTCACATATACTGTGATGTTATTATAAGTATGGTACAACCATATTCAGTATTCTATCCACCCTTTGAATAACATGTCACCATACGTGCGTACGTACGGCTTACCGTCTCCACGTCGTGGTGTAATTGTTATTCAATATAATATTATTTGGATGGGTATAATAATGATGTGTAACTCATGTAAATAATAAATATAACATGTTAATGATTCTATATATATGAGATACCATTCATTTATATATTATTTTAATATCAAAAGAATGATATTGTCGCTCGTGCGTACGTACGGACTACCGTCTCCACGAACGCGATGAGATTCATTCTCCATCGTATCCATTCAAGTATAATTATCATTTTATGATTTAAAAATGATGTTTAAGGACTTGATATCATTCTGGATATGAATAAGATACAACAAACATGGCTTATGTAACAAAACATATAAAAGAAAATGAGTAAGTTAACACCCAAAACGATGATAATTCTAAGATATTATTAATAAATCAATGTTAAAAGATCATATATGATATCATATTAATATATATGATTCTTGTATAATTTAAAAACAATTATTTCACCATTATACAGGAGGTTAACCTACCCCAACCAAGGAAAAGTACAAGGTAAGGGTTATTTCACAATCTCTTCATTATCCGAGGTTGTTTATACGTAATAATCTACTGGGATATCTTTATCATCCACATCCATGTTTCATAAAAATGTATTTCAAAACATTTTTACTATTTACTAGAATATGAGTTAAAGTCATTTGTACCCTTTTTTTAATTTTTATAAGAGGTTTATAAAGGAATCCTTCAGTCGTTTTCCAAACAAGGTGCTTTTTAACCTTTTCGACAAAATTTAGTTAAGAATGTCTTTTTTTAACTTATACGGAAGGTGCGGTTATTCCCTTCCATTATTACACCTTTGAAGCTTCCCTTACACACTTGTATGGATATTTTCAAAATAAAGGTTTTCATTTATAATTATGTGATT
The DNA here is from genome assembly GCA_963277665.1 of Viscum album. NCBI lineage: Eukaryota > Viridiplantae > Streptophyta > Magnoliopsida > Santalales > Viscaceae > Viscum > Viscum album. The sequence continues at coordinate 2,073,762,395 of OY728143.1, read as the reverse complement.
TTTAAATGATTTCAAAAGATATATATTTCTCTCAAATATATGAAAATCCAGTGCAAATGTATATGTATTTAACGCAAGCTTAAAAATGTTTTCAGAAAACCTGACTCTCGAGTTTGGTAGACAGGAAGGGATTGGGAGTGGACCCATCATGGCCTGTAATTAGTCGAGCAGTCTCAGAATTAGTTATTTTGTTTTCAAAAGCTTCCATAAAGTTTTCAAAAAAAACACTGGAGTATATTTCAGCAATTTTAAACGTAAGTATCTTCTAAAACAATTTCATCGGTAGGTCTCATGAGACAAACTAGTGTCTTAGCACAAGGCCTTGACAAAATCTTATTTGTAGTCTTGGCACGAGGCCTTGGCTATGTGGTTATGATAGTCTGGAATTATGCATTCCAACATTATGAAAGTGGTTATTTATTTTTGCATGTGATTATTCGATTAGTGGAATATCCATGTGAATAAGTAAATGGCATTATTTCATTTTATTTATGCCATACCATGTTGAAAGTTCATGTTTAAAAGGCTTTTGTTTTAGTTATACATTGCCTTAAATGTTTATTCTTATTGATGAAAGTTTCCGCTATATTGTTATCCTTACTGGGCATTTGAGCTCACCCCTTTTGTATGTTTTATTTTTCCCAGGAAGTGAAGATGTAAGTTATGAATGACCTGCAGGGATATTATGAGGGGATTGTAGTGTGGACTGTGGAAACATTATGTTTTTGTAGTAGTTTTTGATTTTATGATGTAATGTAAAACTTATGAATATATCTAGTGTTTCCAAGGCTACTAAACTAATCGGTCTTTCGGGATTTGATCTTTCTTGTGATCATGCCAATGTTATGTAATAATGCACCGACTCTGGGTAGCTGGGGTCGGGGCGTTACATATTTAATGAAATATCATGTCCAAAAATTAAAGAGTGGGTCTTGATTTTATGTGTGGTATAATCCCTACCTTTGGTGCATGTGTAGTGATCAAGTTATTAGGAGTTGTGTTCCTGATCATGATTTTGAGTCTGTTATGAATTTATGTCATACACTTTCATAAAGAGGACAATTTGAACCCCAATGGATAGCTAAGAATGTCTTAAACTCTATATTATATTATCCTAGATTATTCCATGACGGTCATGTGTTTTTTAATTCATGCTCCCATTTACAACACACTGGAAACATTTCAAGGAGTCCCAAGATGCCCTAACAAGAAATTTTTTTATTTGAGAATTTTTATGTATAGGTAATTGATTTTATGGGTCCTTTTCAAAGTTCATTTAGTTTTTTGTATATTTTTTTCATTGATTATGTTAGAAAATGGGTGGAGGAAAAGGCCACCAAGACTGATGATTCTCATGTTGTAGTGTATTTTTTCAAGGATAAATGTTTTTTATAGGTTTGGAGTAACAGAGGTCATTATTAGAAACCAAAGGAAACACGTTTTTCAATCAGAATTTTGATTTCCTCCTTTGAAAGTTTGGGGTGACACAAAAAACATCAACACCATGTCACCTAGAAACAAATAGCTAGGCTGAGGTTTTAAATCGAGAGTTGAAACAAATTCAGGATAAAACTGTGTAGCCGAATAGGATGGATTGGAGAAAGTGCTTGGATAATGTGATTTGGGATTATAGGATGGAATACAAAACTTCCATTGGTATGTCCCCATTTTTTATTGTTTTTCTGAAATTATTTCATCTCTCTGTAGAGGTAGAGCATCAAGTATATTGGTCTATAAATAAATGAAACATGGATTTGAGCCAAGCCAGAATTCAAAGGGAGCTACAAATTCAAGAGCTTGAGGATATTTGATTGTCATAATATGTGAACTCAAGGATATATAAGGAAATATTAAAAGAAAATCATGGTAAAATGATCCAAAAAAGGGAGTTTCATTTAGGGGATAAAGTCCTACTCTACAGTTCATGACTGAAGTTAGTGCCCGATGAGTTGCATTTCAGATGGTTAGGTCTTTATATTGCATCGAATTTTTTTCTTTGTAGTGCAGTGGATATCACACAAGAAGAAATAGGAAGGATGTTTATAGTCAATGGGAAATATTTAAAGAAATACATTGAGGACATCCTACTTGTGTAATTGATTTCATCACACTACAAGACCCCATCATCACTTGAAAATATCAGGTTGTTCCTAACCATTTCAATTTTATATTAATTTTCTTATTTAAAATTATACATTTCATGTGAACATATCATATCATAGGATAACATTAAATACAATACAATATTTTTATGTGTATGGGGGGACAACATTTTGGGGGTAGATTATTCAGGTTTTTCATTTGTGTGTTTTTGTGTTTGTATTTCATGTTAATTTTCAAAAAAAACAAAAAAAAAAACAAAAAAACGCCATGCAACAAGCTTATTTATATATGGAATATATGGAAAATGAATGTTTTCAAAATTTATTGGTGGCTTGATAAGAATGATAAATATTTAATTATTGAGGGTTTGTTATTATAAAAATAAAATTTTTTGATGATTTTATTGGTAGTTTCATTATAAAACCTTTTAGATTTTGATACTATTATTTGTGATATTTGTTCCTGGTAATTTGTTTCATTGATTTCTCCACACAGATTTTCACACAAACATGACTTCTGAAATTATTTCTACTCAATTGAAGCTATATAAAAAGTTAGCTAAAAAATTCATCTTATATCAATGGTTGATCCATACATTCATTTCTCTTTTGATTAGTTTAATTATAGTACCAAAACGACCTATATGTGTGTAACTGATTTCCAACAGCTGTACTCCCTTAAAAAAATAAAAACAATAATATATATATATATTATCTTAATAAAGTGGGGATTGATGAAATGTAAAACACGTGGGGATATCTATGTCGGTAATGATAAAGTGATTGGGTCTTGAAATTTGATTGAAAATAAATGTAAAAAAAAGTTTAGTGAATTAAACAAGGTAAGAATAATTGTTTTACTTGAACTAAATATACTGAATAAATGGTGGAAATATGATCCTAGAATGGTTGGAACACACACATGTGAGGAATTAATGTCATGGTATACCCATAATTTTTTTTTCTTTGATTATTTTCATTAATTCATTAGATTTTATTTTGATAAAATTTATGAGGTAATGAATTTCAAATTAATTATTTTTGACTCTTTATGAGATTATTACTTTTCCTATATTTCCATTGTGGATTGAGGAATATGAACATGCATATCTTGTCACAATTGTTTGGAATACATGATATAAAGTTTTACCTAAGAATGAAAACAGGTAAGTATGGTGAAGTTAATAAAACACAATTTTATTGAATATTTTATTGATAATAAATAACATAATTTCCTCACATTGTGTTAAATATGTTTCTTTATAAAATATTTTGAATTAGATCATTCATTTGAAAATTTTATGAGAATTAGAGTTTTTTACTTTAAATTTTACTTTAAGTATTACGGCCATAAATATTTTTATGTATATTATTTAAATTTAAAAAATTTGAAATGTGTTACTAAAATAATGGAATACAACTTTTATTCATGAAATATTACCTAAATCGTGTATTTGATTGGAGTAAATGGGCCATGAAGTCAAAGATGGACTGGACTCGATAGATTGGACACCACTTTAATATTTTGGACATAACTTCTTCATTAATGATTTTATTGGGCCCAAATTTAGAGAGAATCTTAAAGAACTAATTTTTAACAAATTATAATTCTAGAGGAAAAGATGGTTCGTTCTTTCTTGTGGTCAAACTGTTGATTCAAGTTTGCTTAAATTATTTAGACGAATTTCACCATTCACACAAGAAAACTATTAAAACCTAGCCACCCATACACTCTATAAATTTATATTTTTAACATTTTGAGGGTTTTTATGTTCCTTAGAGTATTGGGATTAGAGGATAAGTGGTTCCATTCCATTTAAATTATCTATTGGAGGAGGGAATATATCAAGCTAGGATCTCCTCCAAAATGATCTTATTTTCCTCTTATTTGTTGTAATGTTTTTGTTCTTACAATAAATATTTTATTTCATTTAATATTTCATCTATTTTATTCAATTTTATTCTTATAAAATCATCCTATTTGGGCTAGAAATCAATAGTATAAATGTTACCGGGTTATACCATTTCCAAAAACGTTGTGAATGAAAAACGTTTCTATGATGACTAAACCACACATGGAAGAGTAGTTTTTCTTAGTAATCGATCTATCTCTTACCTTATTAATTTAATTATTTTGAATCAATGAGATATTGTAATTCAAATATTATGATACATGAATTGACTTTTAAAATTAAATTAAATTGTTAAATGAAATGAACAATTAACACAAAACTAGAAAGGTCGAGTAATGTGTGAATTGTGACAGTATGGTCTTAATCGGTAATACAAAACCACACGGGATAAATTTGTAGAGTTCAAATATAATCCCTAAACTCAATTAAAATAAATTTATAGAATTTATATTTTCTCTAATTTAACATTTAACATAATCTATCCTTATAAAGACAATCAAATAAAGGTTCTACGATTGCATGCTCTGAAGCTATCCTAGGGTTTAATTCACTTCATCTTTGTGATAAGTTAATTCTGGTATGGTACAGAGGTTAAAAAATCAGGGGATCAAAATTAAGTGGATATTAATTAAAATTATAATGATTAATAATTAATTGAATTGGTAGAGTTATATCGATTAAGCTTTATAAAAATAGTTTTCTAAAAAACATCTTCTTGTTGTGTTTTCTCAATCACATTTCAATAAAAAGAAAAAAATACAATCTTCTTCCATAATACTTCTTCTAGATTTATAAACAGAAACACCTATCATTTTCAGTAGTTTGTTTATTCCCTTTTATATTATTTTCAAAATACCTTCAATATGTTATTAAATTTACTTCTTCTTTTGACAGATGACCTTGGTCAACCACTTTGTTACACTTTAGAAGTAAAATATTACACATAATTTGAAAACGCCCACGACAGAGCCTTTTAGTAACCAACATCACTTTAAACTCATCAAGTGTACCTAAGAAATCAAATATTTGATTCATCCTATTCATCCACAGTTCTAATTTGTTTTTTTATGAATCACCCCGAAATATGGGTGGATTCTGCTTCTGAAATTGAACAAAATGATCCACTTTCCTTGGTTCATCCCTTTTGTTCCCTCTATCCATGACATGAAAATCCTAGCCAATACTCTGAACTAACTGTTGGTTCATACATGACTCTGGTGAAACCACATTCTCAAGAACCTCTTCTGGTTGGTTTTAGTGATTCCAACAGGGTCCCATTTTCTATAACCAAAAGAAAATACCATTTAGTCTCACTCTCTAGCAACTAAAGGCTCAACAATTTCAAATTTACCAGATCACACATATCACAAAAAGGGTTTAAAAAATTCAACAATTTTAATATTTCAAACCATTTTTGAAAATTCCTCTATGATTTTGAAAATAAAACCATTTTCACTATTTTTAAAAATCAACACTTTTTCACCAAATCATAATTCATTACTCAAAATGAATTATGAACTCCTAGTGGGAAGTCATTTCTATCAATGTATGTCTTTCTCTTCTCATTGGCTAAACCCATGAAAATTATGTTACAACTCCTAGAAGTGTCTCAAAGCACTCATGTACCTAAATTCCTTGGTAAATTAAAGTTCAACCTAAATAGGTATGCTACACCTCTTTATGATCTACATTTAAAGTTCTGACGATCCTAATTCTTACTACCATCCCAACTCAAAGACTAAACAATAATGATTTTCTAAATCTAGGACCAAACAAACTGATATCATTTGAAACATCCAACCCCTCCTCATTGGCTTGGGAAGGCAGTGGAATGTTACTATGTCTTAGGAGACATCCCCAGAACACTAAAGGCTAACAATAAATGTCATGGTCTTCATAAAAAATTGGTGGATGATTTTACCTTTGAAAATGAAGCAACAAAACCAATACAACCATAACCAAGTAACGTCTATATGATTCATTAGTAAAAAAACAAAACTCTGATAAAACCAAATCAAAACATACTATATCATAGTACAAATTGGAAACCAATACCAACAAAACTCAAAGACACCAAATTCATAACTCAACATCTCTCAACAGGCTCCAAACTCAAACTCAACAATCCATTCTTATAGTATCACAATGCATCACTAAATAATTATGATACATTGTCCTTAACTATGTATCTATGTATAATATATGCAAAAAAAACCAAAGTTCCTAAACAATGGTTGAGTATAAAACTCAATAGTATTTCCCCAATGACTTCCCAACCCACACCATTAATCTAGAACATGTTATCGCATTTATATAAAATATTTTAAAACAATTCAATGAATTTTATATCAAATTCAAAATACTTTTTCCAAACCAAAATATTTTTCCATGGAAAGAGACCTTACCGGTCTTTAAACCATTCCTCAAATCCAATGTAATACCCAATACATGGTTCCAAATATCCACCCACCTGCACATGCATGCCCCGGTGATAGTTCCATACTCATAAGCAGTTTATCATTCATCCACAAATTCATCACTAAGTGTCCAATATTCTTGTTCCCCAATGGCACAGACCCCTTTATCGAGGGTCACATCTCTTGTAACCCAAAGGTACACACCCTTTATTCAGGGTCATGCCGAAAGTATGAACTCACACAAACCATGTATGCCAAAACCCATATCAAGAAATTTAAATAAAACAATTATTTAATTGAAAAAAATTATACCACATTTTTTCATGGATTTAAAACCAAACCATAATTTTAAAATCATCATTTTAAAATCATGACCCAAAACAGTTTCCGCAAAACCATCCAATTTCATATTTTCAAAAAAAACATCACTAAAGAGGTATTCCACCAAGAATAAAACATAAATTTCACAATTAAATTTGAGAAATTAAATCAATTTGAAACCAAGAATTCAAGTTCTAAACTAGAGGAGTTGATAGTGAATCCACCTACCTCACAATCGTTGGTGAGAATAATGAACGACACAAAGTCTCAAAAACTCGACTTGAAACACAAAAAACCAACATTAGATCTTGTTCCCTCCAACAAAAACAATCATATCACATAATTATTGATATCAAACAACATAGATCTATCCCAAATAGATTATATCAATGATTCCAATAGAGGGAAGAAGAATAAATCTAAGGAAAACTACTAGTAATGGTCACTTTCTATGGAATCTAGGTCTCCAATACACTTAGATTCATCTACAAATCTCTCCCAGATTGAAGGTAATGGTATTCAAAACCTTAGGAGGACGAGAAATTCGGGTTATGACCTGTTTAGGAGGAAACGAGGGATTAAGGGGATAAACTGATTGATATCCAAAAAATATGGATCTAATTTTTAACAGTGCATGATTAGGGCTTACAGTTAATCAAAAAATGTGATTACCATGCACTAGCCACTGCCTCCAAACTCACCTCGAATAGTTGGCTCACACAGTTTAGAAAACTGTACTCTAACCATGTTATTCCCTTTTATCCATCTTTTCATGGTTTCTATTGGGTTGTCGCACAGTTTGGCCAAACCATGCGCCTAACTATGCACATTCCCAAATGCCCATTATCTCACTTACACATTTTCTTGGAAGGTGTTTCATGGTTTCTACTAACTGTTCTCAAACTATGTACCTCCAGAAAATCCCAAAAAACATGTCAAAAATCTTCTGAACCTACTGAAACTTAACTGAGTAACTTTATATACATAAAATACATAAAATACATAAATAAAGGGTCAAGTAACGAAAAACCAGTTTGATGCGTATATATACATGTTTTATTCTGCACTATTCATGTATATATGCCATTTAATCTACTTCAGGTTATGAGAAGTCATTAACTCTTATTGTTATTTGATTCCTGGGTGCTAGTCTCCAGTCTGTGGGTATTGGGAACGCCCTTCATGTAGGTGGAAATTCAGGTCAATCACTAGTTTTAGAGGGTACTCAGGTTGGGTTTGTCATAATTGTTTAGAGGCGAATTTCATAAATATCATTATACACACAGATCCTACATAATAATGGAGGGAGGGATGATTCACATACCATTATATTTAATTTAATAATAAATAATTGAAAATTCAAGCAATAAATTAAATTAAATAAATGTCAGCATATACACTAGTCATGGTCTAGATCATGAACAATCATACATGCAATGTATACAAAAAGTAAATGGATGACATTCATCTATTTATACATTATTTATTATTAAGATAGAAGCACTTTCAATAATTAATTAATTAATCCCCTTCCATCTTAATGACCATCCAAATCATTTTGGAGATAACCATCATAAAGGCATTAATGGAGAATAAATGGTAGAACTACTAGTTACATATTTAATACAATAAATTAATGGAGTATTTAAAATTATTTAAACCCCTTATTAAATTGAAAAATTCTTAAAGTGTCAATCAAAGTAATAAGGTTTTAATGTTGCGATTTTCTATTTAATGTAATATAGTTCTACCAGTAATTGGGAGGCTACACAGCGTGTACTATCGAATTGCACATCATGTGCCTCTATTTACATGTATCTAGGTTACCAATCTAGGGCATTAGTATATTGACTCGACATAATACAAGGAGTGTAAAGGATAGATACACATCATGTATCTGCTTTCTATATATTCGAGATACATGTCTAGGTCTTCAGTGTGTATCTCATTGGATTACATGGTGAGTACACACCAACTACATGTTGTGTGGACTGAATGTTGTGTGCCCATGCAACCCACTAAAATACTCAGTGTTTCTTGAGTGATAGAATACACGATGTGTGTATCTAGCTACATGTTGTGTATCTCTAATGTTGTTTTTCTAAATAACACGGCATATATCTCGAATGTGTGAATTGATAAACTACACGCCGTGTACACCACATACACATCTTGTATATCATAGATGCTCTAGATTTTCAGTCCCATATGGTTTGAATGTGTATAATGACCACACATATTGCATGATTTATATCATAACCCATGTAAACTACACAGCTTGTACTCCATATACATGTTGTGTAATCTGACAACAGTGTTCCAGGTTGTCTAGCCAACACATAGATTACAACATGTGTAATAATTGGGTTGAATGTTGTGTATCATGCAGCATGGCCAGGTGTAGTGTACTAGGTTACATAGTGTGTACTCCAACTACATGTCATGTAACCCTATCTTACTGGCCAAATATTGGCGGTTTCTAATAGAATCTCTCATCATTCTTCATATATTCTTTGAAATTTAAGAAAATGAAGCATTGAATGAAAATGATTAATATGTAGATAACATGCTAATTCAAATCAGATTAAAGATCAAATAATATGAAATAAAAATGCAACCATGATTTTAGATGGATCAACAATCAAATAAATAATTATAAATTTAAATGTGACCTCTCTGATATCACTAGTTGGTTTCAGGCACAAGAGAAGCATGGATTGGTGGGTGATATATTAAAATTTCATTAAATATTCAACTACTCGAAACCCCGAGAAAGGATCCAAATTTATATTTAGTCTATTTTATATCAGAATAAATGAATACCGTGTCTTAGGATCTTTCTTTGATGTGGATGTGGATCATTTGAAAAGAACCTCTCGGATTGTCTTTGTAATGCTGTGAGGATCTGTGATAGAATCCCTCTAGTGGTGATTCAAATGTGATCATTTGATCTATAATAAATTTTAATTGATCTCTGGGTGCTAGCACATTGAATTTATTGTCTTTTGTTTTATCTGTTGATCACTCATCCTTCTGTCTTGAAGGAATCTCTCTGGCATTTTTCGTTCTTAAGAAGGAGAGAGAAAGAGGATTCGAGAGATAATTCAGTGTGCACAATAATTCCCTAGTCTCGGTTTTGGATGTCATACACAATAGACATAAATGTATATTTATAGAGTTAGGGATTAGGTTAAAATATTATTTAATTTCATATCAGGACTTAAATAATATTATAATCTTTCATAAATCACATGTCACAAAATTAATAATAATAATATTATTATTTTGTGGAACGTTCCAACTTGCGCAATAATAAATATTATTTAACCATCTTGTTAATTAATATTTGTCACCGGACATGGTCTTGGTCCATTTGAACTCCTCTAGCATTTATTGAACACCAAAATAATTATTTAATTTAAATGTTTCATTAATCAATAAATATTTTCTATCAATAAAAGGTGAATAAAATTATCACTCAGTATTGAGAATAATATTTATTCAATTAATTAAATTCAAATAGAATTTAATCAATATCGTCAGAAACACATAGTGTGTGACCTTCTAGGATTCTTTCTCATTATGATTAGGTGGGATTGCCTAAAGTCCAAGATTACTATCAAGAAATGGGTCAAGGAACCCAAGAAAAAGAACTTAAAATCACAATGATGAAAACCATATACAAACGCTCACTATGTAAGAAAATCTCTTTGTTGTAATATCACATCAAGAAGGTTTCACATCTATATCACCAACCTATATGCTCTATATGCCTTTATCTGACTATCTAAAATAAACACATCATTTCACCATGGCCATGGAATTTAATGTGATGATTCAATTCCAATAAAAGGGTTAAGATATCAACTTCCATAAAGATGGAAGTGACAAATCTTTCTTCGACTTATCTATTAATGACATGTTAATCATGATGCACCCAACATACCCTACCTTTCCACGAACATATTTCTTCATGGATTTCATCATAAAATCTAACTACATGATTCATGACATGCATTAATCATAATGTTAAATTCTAAGGACCATTACACGTGCTCATAGATAAAAATATCCAATGTCACCAAAACATGTGTAATTTCTACTGGTAGGTCTATTCTCATATTCTATCATCTTGGATATTATCAGGTTTGAACTTCATGAGAACAAACATAATCCGATTACGATTACTCACAACAAAAATTTTATATACTTTATGAACCGGCCGGACGTCGTCACGACCCTCAAAATTACATTTATTAACCTACATTAGCACAGTGGTGTAGGGTCGATCCACAGAGAAGGCATACGAGTGATTTATAAGGTTTTAAAAACTTTAAACCCCCACTATTGTCAGCAGTGAGGAAAACGTCTTTTTTACTTCTTAATTTTTTTATATTTATTGCTGAAATGGAAACAGGATGAAGGAACTAGATTTTCTAAAAAGAAACTAATGTTTATACTAAGAATGATATACTAAAGAAATACAGTATACTAATATAAGGTAGCAAGACAAGGAAACGAGATCAACAAAGTACTCAGTAATTCTAAACTACTGGTTCCAATGGATGTTCTCTCCACAGCTTACAACTGAATCACACTTCTAGAAAGACTGAAGAATTTCCCTCGCAAGGAAACACAACGGGAAGAGGATTAGGTTTTGGAGTTCTCCATACAAAAACTTAATTGAACTACATCAAGGTTTTAAAAAGATAAAATTTGGAAATGAACTCGCCATAAATTTCCAAAGTTAATGACATTAATGTTCTGGAGTTTTCATTAAAACACAACCTCACTAGTCGAATTTGAATTGAAATTGAAATCATTGAAGTGTGAACAATCAAAATATTAGAAGCAGAATCAGTCTCACCAACTGATTCTAATTTCGAAAAAGATAAGAAAATGAATATTTGAATATCATAACCAGAAGGATTTAATATTCCTGTGCTAAGAAAGTTCATCCTTTGATCATACTGATTAAAGATGTGAAAAACATTCCAAAAACAGAGTACAAAAATAAAGAACATAGGGAAGACGAACTCCCCAAGCGATGCACTGCCATCAGGCTCCTTCACCTTCTTCTCATCTTCTAGGAGTCCGGATGAACGTCCCTGCTCTCAAGTGGATGTGATCGTGGAATGAGTAATGATCGAGAGAGAATCAGAGTCCCCCTCAAGTACGTTGCTGGCTCTACTTAGGGAACATATGCCATCTGCTGCATGTCACCGCACGTCTTCCACCAACTCCAAAAAAGTCTTCACCCACGCACTGCAAAATGTCCATTTTTTCGCCACCGGCATGTCGTGCTAGTTTTTCTCACGTAACTAAATTTGGCATGTTATTTTTATGTATCTGGATGTGTTTAAGTACCTTGTATGAACCTTCAAGGTTAGAAAAGAAAATTAAATAAGATGAATATAAAGAATGAAAATTGGTTAATTTTAAAGTAAAGTTTTATTTTAACTCGTTACTAATTGATAATTAATTTAATTTTATAATATTTATACAATTATCCACTAAAAATTACTATGGAAATAACATAATTTAATTAAAAAGTTATTAACTTAATTATTTTGATAAAAAAGATACTAAGTTATTAAACTTATTATTTCTAACTAAGTTATTAAAACTGACAACATAAATAAATAAATAATTAAGTTTATATATTAAGTTGTTTTAATAATTTAATTATTACTATTAAAGAGATTAGATTGTTAGATTAATTAATTATTTGTTAATTTTAATTTAGTAATTTAAATTATTACTCAAGTTTTAAATAAAAATATATTTTATAGTTTATTTTCAATTATTATTAATTCAACTCTAATATACATATTGATTTATTATTAATATTTATTACTAATTTACTTTTGTAATTTAATTTATAATTTATCTAATTATTAATGTTATAACTTTAATAAATTCTAATCAATTCATTTGACTAAGTAAGTGAAATTTTATTAAAAGTTCACTTTACTTTAATTTCTTTTATTTTTCTTTTGCTTTTTATTTTTTTTACTTTACATTATTTATACTTTACTTTTCTCCTTTTTGTTTTATATTAATTATACTATTATTATTACCTTATATTATTATATTTTTTATTCATTTTTATCCTCCCTTCTTCCTCCCCAAATTGGCACAGAGGGAGTGTTTCTCCTAGAAACCGGTGGGTACGGCATACAGCTCCTCCTTGTGGCCACATCAACTCGACCTCGATGGCAATTGGAAAGACTATATAGCAGATTCACTCCTCAAATCAGCGGACAACAGGAGCGCAACATGTATCTTTCTCCTCAAGGCATCGCAACAACTCAAAAATCATCCTCCTGATTCTTCTTGTTTATCAGCGGTGGAAACCTCCAGCAATGTGCGGAGGGTATCCTCTTCTCCGAGCAGGGCAGCGGTGGCTGTGCGGTCCAGCGGAAGAAAACAACAGCGGATCCTCCCTCATCCAGTGCGTGGCGTGATGCAGTTAAGAAGTGCATCATCCCGGTTAACATTGGCACAAAGTAGCAGCGCAATAGAGGCTTCAGGAAGCTTCTTAGGAACTCTTTAGCGAAGTTCTTCGAACCCTATGGATTCGATAAGAAAGTCCAGCAACAACTGTGGCCGGGTTGTTCGTCCTTTCAGTGGAAATAACTTAGTGGCATCACCAACAGCAGCTGGAACTCCCCACAGCGGCAGTAGAACATGGGCCTTTGGGTGCTGGATTTGCTGTGTGGTTGGAAAAGGGGTGCGCGCAGGGTTTGTGAAGTGAGGATGGAGGCAGAGCAGGGGTAAAGTCACTGATTATCAGTGAGGAATGAGGTATCAGTATGTGGAAAGAGTAAAATGGATAACGGTGAGAAAATGAAAGGTTGTATCGGTGAGGTGCAGCAACTAATAGAGGAAAAAAGGGAGTTACCGATAAAGAATGCTACTGGTGAGGAATGGGGTAACAGCTGTATCTGTGAGAATGGGTATCGGTAGCTGAAGCTACCGATAGAAAAATGAAATAAAATATCAGTGAGTGACATAGCAGTGAGGAAATGTCGACGCTATATGCATAACCAAAAGAAATTAAAATTACAAATCAAAATAAAATAAAGCTTAAATGAACTAAACATTAAATTAATTACTAAAATAACAATTAAAATAAAATAATAAATAAATCCATTTGCTTGTATGTTAAATAAATTTAAATTATTCACCTAAAAGAATTTAATTAAATATAATTTAATTAATAAGATAAACTAGATTCCTAGTTAAAGTTTAAAAACAAATAAAAATTTAAACCAAGGAAAAGCTATAGTGGGGTTACGATGAGGTGCGGATCGGTAGCAAGGATACCGATAGAAAGGGCGTTAAAAATAATACAAGAAGTCACCAGTAGGATCGTATACCCCACCGGTAGGCTAAAATTTTTTTTTAATGATTTAATAAATAATCTGCATACATAAAATAATAAAGCTAATGTTTAGAAACTATTAATTAGATTATTATTTAACTAATTGAACTAATAAAATTCAGGGCGACCCAATTTAATTAATTTAAAAGCACACATAACTTACTTAAATGACAAGCAGGAAGACTAAACACATAAAATAATAAAATTAACCTATTCTAATGTAACTTAATTAAAATATTAATTAATAAAATAAAGTCTAACTTAATTAATTAGAATTATGTTGATTAAATAATTATTTAATTACAAATTAACTTATTAAAAAGTCGAGCAGAATTAAATTAGCCAAACTAAATACTCACTGTTTATGAATTCACCAATTATAGTTAAATGATAGCTACTGGTAGGAAAGAGTATCAGTGACTAAGGTCACCGATACATGCAAGGTCACCGATAGAGGCAAAGTCACCGATAGATAGTACCAGTAACCTGCTATCGGTAGCTAAGCTACTGTAGGAAAGAGTATCGATGACTAAGGTCACTGATACAGGGAAACCGAACTAAGTTATAAAAACATTAAAAATTAAAGCTAAATTAAATTTGAAACTCAATAATTATTAATAATGTAAAAATAAATAAAATAAACAAATATATATTTAATGAACAAATTGGAAATTAATTATATTAAAAACAAAGAAGGAATAAATCAACTATTTATGGTTATATAATTTAATAAAATGTTATAAAAAATGGATATTTGACAAATTCAATTATAAAAATACAAAAGTACAAAAAATTTAGCATAATGTGATTAAATAATTAATTAAATCATTAAAAATTAAGTAAAAAGATGCGGCAAACTATGCAAATATAGAGCCACATCAAATTCCCCCACACTTAAACATTGTTTGTCCTCAAACAATCCTATGTCTTATTTCCTTTGAAAAACAGTAAAGTGTTTATCATTTTTTCTCAAAATGTAACATGTCCAGTACTCAAAACAGAGGACGCTACATAATAGTAGGCTTTAAGAAAATGAGTAACTCAATGAATCTTGTTTAAAATGAATACCCACTAGTAATTAAGGGCACAAAGACCATCCATCAAAGAAGATGTCATGCCTCATACATGATACAACATAGTGACTCATTTCAATCCAATCTTGGGTTCTAAGTCCAAGAATGACATGAGATAAAAATTTCAATGGAATTAAGACCTCAACCATGGAACTTTGTACTTTGACCTTTTCACCTAGGTTCCAAAAAATAATTAATTTTTTTTGGAATCACCTCAATGATACAACCTAAATGATTTCCATATAAACCAAATGATCCCTTCTTCATTTAGAGTTCATCATTCCCCTCACATTAAGGAGCTCATTTTTTACCCTATAAACTTTATTTATTTTTCCCAAGCCTTGTATCATGTGCTCAGCACTCGTGGGATCCCAGATGCCCAAATTACTCCAGTTTCAAAAGAAGTATATAAAATTTATTTACATTGGCTCATTAAATCAATTACTTTTAATAATTAAAAGAAAATAATGAGGCCCCTAGATTCAGAATCAAACTTACAGTTCCAATGGTTATGATCATAATACCACAAACATGTAACCCATATCACTTTCCAGAATAGACTCTAAATCAAGATATCCATTAAACCACTAATCAAGACCACTCAGCAATCATTCAACCTCATTAATTTCAGGCTCAAAGTAGCTCTCAACTACCAGCAAGGAACTTTTCTTATGGAAAGACCCTACTGAATAAAATTTAAAGCCTTAAATTATGCAAGAATTTTGAAAATTTTTATCCATTTTTTACAAGAAATTTTGAGCTGTTAGTGGGAATTGATGGGTTTACATTAAATCCCAGTTGAGCACAGTCAAGAATTGACCCCCTCCCCCACACTTAAAACCCAACTTTGTCCCAAAAGTTGACTTCCAAATATGGAGAAGAACAAATAATCAATTAAAGTTCAAAATGGATTTTCAATTAAGTAGATTTTTGACATGTATAAAGGGTCTCAATGAAGTTCAAAAATTTAGTTTGACATAATAAATAATCAGCAGGTTCAAATCGAAGTACATGCATTAACATTTATGACCAATGACAAAGATTTTCAATTCATCTCAAAAGTAGCATATGATGTGTAAATGCACAGTTAAATGGGTGTAATCATTTTAACCAATAAGTTCAATAATATGTTCAATACAATAGAAAATGTTCATTCCAAACACCTCAATGATACAAGCAGATTCAAAACAAGTTTTTTTAGTCTACACGAACCCCCCACCCCCACACTTAAGTTCAAGTAATGAAAAGATTTTAAACAATGAATTTCAGCTTTAAGCAGTGAAGTACATGCAGATATTTTAGTTCAACTTAGTGACATGCAATAGAATTTCTTATATATATGCAAGATATGTAGCAGAACATTAGCAACATGTAGCAGATTTTTTTTAGACAAGCAGAATTTTTAGAAAAAATAGAAACAGAAATAAATGCAACAAGTTGAAATACTTCTCTTACTAGGTTTTCCATTACTCTTTCAGCATGGGAATTCCACTCCATTAATTGACACAAGCAGCATCATCCCTAGAAAGATAGAGTATATAAACCAGGAACAAGTAACTAGCAGAGACAGAGTATATATAAGAATGCAAAGAAGCACTTTATTCTAAGTAAAAGAAGAACAGAACAAAAGTAAACACAAAGAAAGAGCATGGGTTGAATCCCATGAAGCACTGAATTTAATGTCTTCAATTAGACTTTATTTAATTAAAAAAATTTATTTATTAAAAAAACAAAAACCATGGGTTGCCTCCCATGCAGCGCTAGGTTTAAAGTCCCCAGCCAGACTCACCTAGTAACTAACCATAGTCACTAGGTGGATGTGGGTTCCTTAATAGGAACCACCACATGTGTTTGGCCCATTTATTTTTAACAGAACAGTGAATATTGTGGGCACCAAAACATAAGCAGACAAAAACGGAATTCTCATATCTTGAATTAACCCCTAAGTAGCACCCTTTAGTAGTAATGGATATAGTTTTGTCCACTTCCAGTTTTGTTTATGATTTATCAAGATTTGAGTTCACGTGAAGGGACAACATATAACTAGGTGCTTCAAAGGGTGTGGCATTATTTTCATGACTTTCTCTCTTAACCTCAACACTAACAAGTTCAAATTAAAGGGTGCTTGTGGGTGAATACTAAATAGTAGTTTCAAGAGGAGATTCTATAAAGTGATGAACAGAATCATGAACATTGGAACTCAAGTATGATTCCCCCTCTAAACTACTATCAATATCATGATGATCTTTTTCACCCAACTCAGTTGATGAATAAAGTGAAAAACAAGGAAGAGAATTTATTTTATCAAAAATTGGTTCAGGTCTAACAATGTTATAAATTTATTCCAAAAGATCCTCATCTGTGAAATCACACTGAACATCTACAACTTCTATCAAATTGGTTCTGCAACCATCATCTAATGTGTGTTCAAGCTTTACGTTATGTTCAAATTCAAAAGGTTCACTTTCCAAAACCATTTCATTTGAGTGTAGCAATTCAATTTCAGGAGAAAAATTTTACAATTTAGTTTCAATAAATTCGGTTTCTATAATGTTTAAATTAAGACAATTCTCCTCAAGTTGGTGAAAAATACTTACCATTTCATTACACAATGTTTCAGAAAAGTGATCAATATGAGAACCGGGAAATGAAAAATCATCAGCTAGTCTTTCTTCAATTATCATTCCCTCTTCCTCATTTTCCAACAATAGTTTAGAAATTATTGGGTTTATAGTTTCAAAACATGGCAGAGAAGTTTTCAAATGAGGTTTAAATATTTCAAATTCATTAATGTCCAGTTTAATGATCTATTCCAATCTATACCCAATATCAAACTCAGACTCAATGTTCAGAATTTTATAAATTTTGGATGAAGAGTTTTTAACATTCAAGTTTTCAGTTTCAAGTACATCTTCAACTCGGGTGACTTCAATCTCAATGCTTCTATAATAGTGATTTTTCTCAAATGTAGGAATTATGAAGAGAATTGGGCATTCCATTTCAATATGTTTTAATTCAGTTTCAAAATTGTCCATCAAAACTCCATTAAAACTCTTTATTGGATTTTCAATGCTGTTTTCTTGAATTTTTGAGTCAGTTATTTCCAAATTTTGTTCAACAGTATCAGATTATTCAGAAATAAAGTGTTTTTGTCCAGTCTCACAGTCACTCTCTTCTTCCACTTGACTTTCAAATATTTTAAAGACATTTTCTTTTTCTTTTTCTACAAATTCTTCTTGGTCTTTAACCCTTTGTTGTAATTCCAAGAGCATGTTTTCTAACACTTTCATTATTTGATCTCTCTCTTGAGAATATCTAATTTGAATTTCATGGGTTTGAGTTAACCAATTATTAATTTGTACCACCCTAGAATCCAATTTAGAATCAATTGGGTCAATTTTAGCTAGGGTTTCAGGACTAAACTCTTGTTTTTCATTTCCTTCAATGTAAAAATCTTGTTGTGGCTAGTTATTGACACACTGCCAGGCAGTATGCCCACAATCTCTACAACAAATGTAGTAAGGTACCAGTTGACTCTAGTTTTGATGTTGTTACATTTCCTTTAAACTATAAACATATGAGTTTAAACACAAAAATATTCACAATTGATCAAATTTTCTTTTCAAACAACAAAAGTAGAAGAAGCAGTTCAAAGCAGTTTTTTTTAAATCATATTTTTTAAATGATTTTTTTATGTTTTTTATTGTTTTTTTTATTTTTTTTAAACCCTAGAGTCTCAGTGTGTGCCTTCCCTGATAATGGAACCAAATTTTGAACAGGCCGGAGGTCGTCACGGCCCTCAAAATTACATTTATTAACCTACACCAGCACAGTGGGGTAGGGTCGATCCACAGAGAAGGCAGACGAGTGATTTCTAAGGTTTTAAGAACTTTAAACCCCCACTATTGTCAGCAGTTGGGAAAACTTATTTTTTACTTCTTAATTTATTTTATTTTTATTTCTGAAATAGAAACAGGATGAGGGAACTATATTTTCTAAAAAAAAACTAAATTTTATACTAAGAATGATATACTAAAGAAATATAGTATACTAATATAAAATAGCAAGACAAGGAAGCGAGATCAACAAAGTTCTCAAGAATTCTAAAACACTGGTTCCAATGGATGTTCTCTCCACAGATCACAACTGAATCAAACTTCTAGAAAGACTGAAGAATTTCCCTCGCCAGGAAGCACAACAGGCAGAGGATTAGGTTTTGGAGTTCGCCACACCAAAACTTAATCGAACTGCATCATGGTTTTAAAAAGGTAACATTTGGAAATGAACTCGCCATAAATTTACAAGGTTAATGACATTAATGTTCTGGAGGTTTCATTCAAAAAACAACCTCGCCAGTCGAATTTGAATTGAAATTGAAATCATTTAAGTGTGAATGATCAAAATATTAGAAATAGAATCAGTCTCACCAACTAATTCTAATTTCGAAAACAGATAAGCAAATGAATATTTGAATATCATAACCAGAAGGGTTTAATATTCTTGAGCTAAGAATGTTCAACCTTTGATCATACTGATTAAATAAGTGAAAAACATTCCAAAAACAGATTACAAAAATAAAGAACAGAGGGAAGAAGAACTCCCCAAGCGATGCTCTACCTTCAGGCTCATTCACCTTCTTCTCGTCTTCTAGGAGTCCAGATGAACGTCCCTGCTCTCAAGTGGATGTGATCGTGGAATGATTAATGAGCGAGAGAGAATCAGAGTCCCCCTAAAGTACATTTCTTGCTCTACTTAAGTAACATATGCCATCTCCTGCATGTCACCGCACGTCTTCCACCAAATCCAAAAAAGTATTCACCCACACACTGAAAAATGTCCATTTCTTCACGACCGGCACGTCGCTCTGGTTTTTATCACATAACTAACATCCAAAAGTTAGTTGTATGTATCCGGACGCATTTAAGTACCTTATATGAACCTACAAGGTTAGAAAAGAAAAATAAATAAGACGAATATAAAGAATGAAAAATGGTTAATTTTAAAGTAAAGTGTTATTTTAACTTGTAACTAAATGATAATTAATTTAATTTTATAATATTTATACAATTATCCACTAAAAATTACTATGGCGAGAACATAATTTAATTAAAAAGTTATTAACTTAATTAGGTTAATAAAAAAAGTTACTAAGTTATTAAACTTATTATTTCTAACTAAGTTATTAAAACTGACAACATAAATAAATAAATAAATAAGTTTATATATTAAGTTGTTTTAATAATTTATTTTATTACTATTAAAGAGATTAGATTGTTAGATTAATTAATTATTATTAAATTTTAATTGAGTAATTAAAATTATTACTTAAGTTTTAAATAAAAATATATTTTATAGTTTACTTTCAATTATTATTAATTCTATTATAATATTCATATTGATTTATTATTAATATTTATTATTAATTTACTTTTGTAATTTAATTTATAATTTATCTAATTATTAATGTTATATCTTTAATATATTCTAATCAATTCATTTGACTAAGTAAGTTAACTTTTATGAAAAGTTCACTTTACTTTAATTTCTTTTATTTTTCTTTTGCTTTTTCTTTTTTTACTTTACTTTATTTATGCTTTACTTTTATCCTTGTTGTTTTATATTACTTATACTATTATTATTACCTTATATTATTATATTTTTTATTCATTTTTTATCCTCCCATCTTCCTCCCGAAATTGGCGCACATGGAGGGCTTCTCCTAGAAACCGGTGGGTACGGTAGATATCTTCTCCTTGCGGCGACTTCAACTCGACCTCCATGCAAATTGGCATGACTCAACAGTGTATTCACTCCTCAAATCAGCGGACAACATGATCTCAACAGCTCTCCTACTCCTCAAGGCGTCGCAACAACTCGAAAAGCATCCTCCTACTTCTTCTTCTCCATCAGCGACATCAACCTCCAGTAATGTGCGGAGGGTCTCCTCTTCTCCGAGTAGGGCAGCGGCGGCTGTGCGGTCCAGCTGCAGACAGAAGCAGCGGATCCTCCCTCCTCCAGTGCGTGGCATGATGCGGTTAAGAAGTACAGCATCTCGGTTAACATTGGCGCAAAGTAGCTGCACAATAGAGGCTTCGGGAAGCTTCTTTGGAACTCTTCAGCGAAGTTCTTCAAACCCTATGGCTTCTATAAGAAACTCCACCAACAACGGTGGCCTGGTTGTTCGTCCTCGCAATGGAAATAACTTAGTGGCATCACCAGAAGCAGCTGGAACTCCGCACATCAGCAGCAAAACAGGGGCCTTTGGGTGCTGGATTTGTTGTGTGGTTGGAAAAGGGGTGCGCGTAGGGTTTGTGAAGTGAGGATGGAGCCGGAGCAGGGGTAAAGTCACTGATTATCAGTGAGGAATGAGGTATCGGTAATTGGAAAGAGTAAAATGGCTAACGGTGAGAAAATGAAAGGATGTATCAGTGAGGTGCAACAACTGATAGAGGGAAAAAAGGGAGTTACCGATAAAGAATGCTACCGACGAGGAATGAGGTAACAGTTGTATCAGTGAGAATGGGTATCGGTAGATAAAGCTACGGATAGAAAAATAAAATAAAATATCAGTGAGTGACTTAGCGGTGAGGAAATTTCGTCACTGCATGGATAACCAAAAGAATTTAAAATTATAAATTAAAATAAAATAAATCTTAAATGAACTAAACATTAAAATAATTACTAAAATAACAATTAAAATAAAATAATAAATAAATCCATTTGTTTGTATGTTAAATAAATTTAAATTATTCACCTAAAAGAATTTAATTAAATATGATTTAATTAATAAGATAAACTAGATGCCTAGTTAAAGTTTAAAAACAAATAAAAATTTAAACCAAGGAAAATCTATAGTGGGGCTACGATGAGGAGTGGATCGGTAGCAAGGATACTGATAGAAAGGGCGTTAAAAATAATGCAAGAAGTCACCAGTAGGCTCGTATACCCCACCGATAGGCTAAAACGAAATTTTAATGACTTAATAAATAATATGCATACATAAAATAATAAAGTTAATGTTTAGAAACTAATAATTAGATTATTATTTAACTAATTGAACTAATAAAATTAAGGGTGGACCAATTTAATTAATTTAAAAGCACACATAACTTACTTAAATGACAAGTAGGAATACTAGACATAGAAAATAATAACATAAACCTATTCTAATATAACTTATTTAAAATATTAATTAATAAAATAAAGTCTAACTTAATTAATTAGAATTATGTTGATTAAATAATTGTTTAATTATAAATTAACTTATTAAAAAGTCAAGCAGAATTAAATTTTCCAAACTAAATACTCACCATTTAGGAATTTACTGGTTATAGTTAAATGAGATCTACCGGTAGGAAAGAGTATTTGTGACTAAGGTCACCGATACAGGCAAGGTCACCGATACAGGCAATGTCACCGATAGACAGTACCAGTAACCTGCTATCAGTAGCTAAGCTAAAGGTAGGAAAGTATATCGGTGACTAAGGTCACCGATACAAGCAAGCCGAACTAAGTTATAAAAACTTTAAAAATGAAAGGTAAATTAAATATCAAACTCAATAATTAATACTAATGTCAAAATAAATAAAATAAAAAAATATAGATTTAATGAACAAATTGGAAATTAATTATATTAAAAACAAAGAAGGAATAAATCAACTATTTATGGTTCTATAATTAAATAAAATGTTATGAAAATGGATATTTGACAAATTCAATTATAAAAATACAAAAGTACAAAAATTTAGCATAAAGTGATTAAATAATTAATTAAATCATTAAAAATTAAGTAAAAAGATGTGGGAAACTATGCAAAAATAGAGCCACATCACTATGTTTCTCATCATAGTACATTATCTAACCACAGAACATTTTTTAAGAATATCTTCATAGCACTTTAAGGTTCTCATCATAGCGGGAAATTGGTATGACAATATCAATGCCACTGATACTCTAGAACATTGTTACATTAGAGTCATGAAAAATAATGAACAACATGTAATAAGAAGTTTTATTAATATTAAACACATCAAATATACATGTCATTAAATTATAAATAATTTATCCTATGACGCAAACTCCAACATTCTTCACATAGTGGATTTTCCACACGTAACTAATTTTTCCACTTAGTCGAATATCACTATGTAAGAAAATTGACACATGAAGGATTTTTACTCACATAGAAAAAACTGATGTAGTGGATTAGAGTCACATATCCAATCTCACCACGTATCCTATTTACATAGTCGATTACTACACGTAACTGATTTACATAGGCTTTTGATCTATGTAGGCAATTCTAAAGTAATCAAATGATCGATGTGGGTGATTTCAACGTAGGTGATTTTGAAACATAATTGATTTACATAGGTGAATCCTTCACAAAGGTGATTTATGTAGTGTAATTATCATGTATCCATTTCTCTATATAGAAAAATTATTTATGTAGAAAATTTTTCCAAACTTCAGAAAATTTCATCCAATGTTTCCATTATTGCGTACGTAAGTATTTTAACAACTGAAACACTTAAAATGAAGATAAAACATGATAAACACGCTTAAAAACAAAAAATAGAAAAATATGAAGGGTATTTTATATCATTAAACCCTAAAGTATATGAGATATGTCGGAAAAAAATTAGAAAAGTCCAACACTCTGTGAAAAGCTACACGATGCCTAGTACTGATGGAAACTGCAATACTCTCTCATCCGTCCAATCTGGTTAGTTCTACTCTGGTGGTTGCTGCTTGCTCTGATTCCTCTTCTAGAGCTATCCCTTATGTGGTTCAACTAGACTACTTCATGTTCATGTTCCATGAAATCCAATATCATGGAGGCCTGAGGTGGCACAGAGGCCTTGTGGCCTAAAGTCCAATGGTGGCTTGAAGGTTAATGGTGACCTGAAGGCTCAGTGTCCTGTAGTCCCAATCTAGTGGCCCAAAATCTGACATTTTATGAATAGTTTCAAATACTAAAACATCGCTACAATAACTGCTACAATACTTCTATAGTTCCCCAAAAATATCTCTACACTAGGATTTCATCCTAGGTTTCATGTAGGATTACTATGTGTGTTAATAACTCATTTACCACCCCAACATATTTGAATATATTATATGGAAACATCGTATAAATGTATTATAAAAATATAGTGTATATATATATTATAGAAATATATAAAGGTAATTTATTTAAAATAAATAAATTCTGTAAATAAATTAAAAATACATAAATTTTTTTAAATATTATATATATATACATTATATAAATATGGTAAATATGTTTTAAATTTATGTATATATAGATATATTATAAATACACTATAAATATATTTGTATAAAAATATAAATACATTATGTATATACAATATATATATATTTCAATTTATATATATATATAGAATTTATAATATATTATATCATTTATTAACATGAGGGCCACTAGTTTGAACTTTGTGTGTAATTCTGAGATCACGATTTCAAAACTCAAATAGAGAACAGTTTTGAACTCTATGTGTAATTCTAAGGTCACGAATTTGGTCATTCGGTATGGTCTCCCAATTTTTTTTGTTGTAGTGGTAGCCTTAACTATGGTTGGGGTGGTAATAACCTAAACCCCAGTATCCCAGATTTGGTGTCTTACTTTATTACATTGGTATAATAAATAAGGAAGTCGCATCCTGAAGGACTGAACAGTTTAGTAGCTCTGGAAAACCAGATGCAAACATAAATATGACATTAAAACATGAAAGGAAAAACAACATATAAACACCATTTTAAATATCCTCAAACTTGTAGATTAACATTGCAAGTCATTATTAATACACATCTTCACATCCTGTGGATAAAATAAAACAAAAGAAATGGGTGAGCTCAGATGCTCAATAAGGGTATGTTGTACAGTGGAAGACAACATAACTAAATAAGGTGTGGAACAATTAATATGGTAGGGAATAATTAATAAGGAATTGATTATCAATATGGCATCGAACAATTAATAAGGCATGGTGAATGACTAAAAACACATGTCATTAGAACATAATCATGAACAAAATATTGAAGGAACTAAAGATAAATAAATAATGCCATATAAATAATCACATGAGAAAGAAACTTGGACATATATATTCTAAAAGTAGAATAACCACATGGATTATCAATTAATAATATAATAATTAGGGAATTAATAATTTCAATCATCATAAACATATCATTGAAGCCTTAGCCAAGACAACTTAAAATAAATAGTAAAGGCCTTGGCCAAATCCACATCTATTTTATCTCATGAGACCTACCGATGCATTGAGAGGTTATAGTGGCATCATCCATCACTTACTAAGTCCAATTAATTCCTTATATAAATGGGTTAAAACATAAAAAACATATACATATGAAATATAAATAAATTTCCCCAAATAGTAAACATAATCACTAACCATTTTGAGTAATATGGTGAATGGTATTAAGATGGCACATACATAGTCAAACTAATCAAAAACCATTTAATAAAATATGGTAGATGATATTATCAAATATCAATACCAATTAAGCATAAGTTTAAACATAAGTTTTTGAAATAGATAAAAATACTCTAATAAAATCATCTAGGAATTGTTAATAGAAGTTCCTTTTTTTACTTTACAAAGAAGAGTTATTTTGGAAAATTCATTTTTATTTTTCATAAAATAATATTGTAAACATGTATATTCCAGAAAAGAAAATATAATGACCATGAAATTATGTTTTGAGGCATAAATTATGTCCAACTGAAGTGAAAACATGTAAAAATAGTTTTTAAGAAACATTAGAAATAGGTCACTTTAGTGTGTTTTGAGGGTAAATATAAAAGAGTATTTAAAGAGGACAAAGAATTAATTATTTACATCAAACCATAAATGAGATAAGATATTTTTTCATGATAAAAAAGGGTAATTTTAGAAAAATATTGGTGGATTACAAAAATATTATGGAGTGTACTTGAAAATGAGAAATAAATCAGGAAGTTTCCTTTAATCGAGCTTGCTTATCAGGAGGAATTGAAAATAAAACCTTATAAAACATATATTTCCCCATAAAATAAAGATGAAATGATCTGAATAAATGAGTTTGGAAAATATTCATAGGATGTAGAATAATTTTATAAAAATAAAATAAGAATTACATTAGGATAAAGAGAAATAAAGTATATCCTGAATGAAAAATGGAGGTTCGGGTAGAAACTCTTACCTTATGTCTGAAAGTTTTTTGATCTTATACTTAATGTCTTGGATAATGAAATTATATTCATTAATAATTTAACTAAGAACCTATTTAATATTTATTTTATTAATATAATTTTATTATGTTTATTTATGGCATATTTAAGGAGTTATAAGATTCAACTTTTTCATTTGAGAGTGTTCGTTTCCTTGGTTTTCATGATTGGTTCACATGTATACATATATGGAAGTTCATGTAAAATCGGATTAATTCTTCAGAATTGAAATTATATTTTATTGATCATATTATATATAAAAAATGTTCTTATATATCATTTTTTTCCATATAGATGTATGGTTTATTAGATACAACATTAATGATGAACGTTAGTTTATTTTGGTAAATTTTTTATCATCACGAACATGTTTTGTTTTATTAATTAATATTATGTGTATATATTGGTTCCAGAACATTATATGACATATCATATGTATAATAAAATCATATTGAACCATAATAATGGTTTTATGACCAACATTGAAGGACGTAATGGAAAATGAAAATGCATCACCCATGAGGGTGGTAAATCGGCACATCACTGACGATATTTTCATTTTTAGAATAAAAGGCAGAGGAGAAGGGGATTGATGAAAAATTTTCCATTAATAGAATAAAAATATATTATATTTAATATAATGGAGTTATCATTAATTTTTGGATAAAGGAGGTGAGGGAAGGATAAGAAAAAAATGAAATTGAAAAGAAAAAAAATGGAAAAGGATTTTACCTCTTGAATTTCTTCTTCTTAAGAACCTCATTAAGAAGATTTTGATTGGTATTTTGAGAGATAAAATACCCCTAGATGTGTAAAAGAGACTTAGGAAGTTTATTAGGCAGAAATTTGACAATATTTAATGCTTAAAAGATGTGAGGAGAAGAGGTGGTATTTATAGTGAAGGAGATGTGTGTTTTTTTATTATTTTATTCATTAGTTCATTATTTTGGATCAACATAAGAAACAATGATGATTCCATGAATAAATTCCATAAAGATAGAATGATAGTTTGAGAGTTTAGTTATTATACTAGCGATAACTCAATAAATAATGTATTTAGCTTATAATGTACATATACTGTAAATTACTGTATTTTATTATTCACCAAAAAACCAACTATTTTATAAAAATCCCAAAAAAATCACCATAACCATTTATTGATGTGTAAAATTTATAAATTAACTCCATTTTATGAAAATAATTTTATAAATATGATAAATTTAATTTTTAATTAAAATCACCATTTATCCAAAAAAATATCGATTTTAAACTTATAACTGATTTTATGACTCTGATAAATTAATTAAGGTCTCATAAAATTATCTTATAATCATAAGTCAAAAAAATATTAATTTATAAACCTATTTCATGCAAATAAATCTTCTTTTAAATAATTGATTTAATCATAAAATTGTAAATAAACATTTATGTTTCAAAAAAATATCAATACTAGATTTATCATTTAAAAAAAATTATTTTCTTATTCCATGATATAAATATATTATATTTTCATTCATAAGAATCCTAAATTTTATATACACTTTATTAGTGTTGACCTCACCTGTTTTGATAATCCAAATTATGCTTTCATATACTTTGATAATCTCAATCTAATGATTTTCTATATTTTAATTCATTCAATCTGTGATCAAGAAGATAATAATATTAAAATCATCCATGATATATGTTAATCCATTTCTATCTATATTTATATGAGTTATGAAGTTCTTCTAACCCATTCGGATATGTTTTGCATGAAACAGACAAGTGTTAAGTCACTGATCTAGGTATAGCTACTGATACAGAGCTACCGACAGAATAGGTCTACCAATATGTATAAGTCCACCGGTAAGAAAGTCTACAGACAGATTCAGTCTACCGATACAGAACACTAAGAGCTACCGATATGAGCTACCATCTGGCCTACTGATACACAGACTGGCTACTGATATGAACCGATTGACACACCAGAGCTACCGACAGACAAGAGCTACCGATAGACAGAAGTCTACTGATAGAGCCAGTTCACAGATAGTTACAGATAGAGTAAGTCTACCGATACAAGTACAGTCACCGATGCATCAAGCAATCGATGGAACGAATTCATTGGTATATAGAGAAACATGTGCCAGTTCAAAGAGCTACCGATGGAAGGACCTGCTACACAAATTCCACCATACACATTTACCAACACAAGCTACTATTGACCAACCAGTCAAACTCTATACTCTCAATATTATTTATTTATTAAGCTAACAGTTACATTTGATGTTTTTATTGAATTCAATGTTATTTAATGAATTCTGTTCCCATGTCAGGGAACCATACCTAGTACCCATGAAAAAAGTAATCATTCCCATTTGACAGAGCTGAAAGCTACAAAAGGGAAGATAAAAGACCTAGCTGAAGAGTGCAGAGAAGTAGAAAACACTGGGTGTGCATACGACAAGCATCACGGAACTAAGAAGGCACACGAGTGAAAAAGAAAATGTGTTGAAAATCATTCAAAAGTGGTGCATTTGGGAAAGGCTAAATCCATACTCCAAGAACACTGGACATACACGAAGCTACTTATTTTCAAGGAGAACACAAGTTGCATCTTGAGTGAACTACAACAAATACTTAATGCACTAAGGATGCTAAGTTGGACCAAGAATCAAAGAAGAAAACGAAATGCTGTTTTCTGAACAGAAACCAGTGAAAGACTCAGAAGTTTTTTCTGACCAACCAAACACGTCCTGAGCTGCACTGCCAATTACTAAAGCTTTTATAAAATCTTTCTCACTTTTTTTAGTGATTCTATCTTTACATTTCTAGAAGTATGTGTACCTTGTTTATTTTACACACACACTATCTCCTAAGATAAACTGGAGGATTCTTAAATCCTCACTCAAACTTAATAACCCTTTTGTTTCCCACTGTGGATAGTGGTAGAGGTCGAGTAAGACTTAGAGATCCTGTGTGTTGTTGTTTGTTTTTCCCACGAAGAACTGTGGTAGAGGTCTTTGGACCAGGACAGTAGTGTACTGTTGTTTACCCCCGATACATGGTGTGGATCAATTTATATAAATTTTTGAGAGGATTAAGTCTTGGTTTGAGACTGAACCTCTTGGTTACCTCTGCTGTTCATTTTAGTTTTAATCATTTAAGTAAACTATATAGATTTCATAATCTGCTGCTGTTACTTTAAAATAAAAAACAATTTTAAATATACTTTGATAGTTAAATTAGAAAGTGTTCATACTTATTGTAAACCAGTAAATTAGTTTCAAAAGTTAATTTAATCTTCAGATTAAGTCAACTGAGACCTAATCAATATTTGAGAAATTGATTGAACATTTACACTCTGTATAGATTCACTAAAGTTTAACTTTGTTTTTAAATTGGGGGATTTTAAGAGAAGCATTTTTAACAAAAATTTTAATTGGAACTTAATTCACCCCCCTCTTGAGTATCCACTTTTACCAAAATTTGGTATCAAAGGTTGTTTTTTTTGTTAAAGGATTTTTGAAACACTCGGTTTTTCAATTGTGATTTTAGTTACATATTTAAAGATCTTAGATTTCTGTTAATTCTAAATTTTATCTCATTAAAACTATTTTCTAAAATCTACCTATGGATAATAGACTAGAGGGTGCTGCTACTAACCGACCACCTTTCTTCAATGGCACAAAATATGCCTAGTGGAAACTGAAAATGAAAATTCATTTAGAATGTATGGGTTTTGATATCTGGACTGCTATAGAGTCTCAATATAAAATTCCGGAAACCGAAAGAACAACTTGGGATGAACCTACAAAGACTGCTTACAATAATAACTATAAAGCCATGAGTTCCCTGTATTGTGCTTTAGGAGATGAAGAGTTTAATATAATTTTTTCTTGCAAAAATGCTTATGAAATTTCAGATACCTTGGGTGTTTCTCATGAAGGAACAACCAATGTTAAAGAAATGCGATTGAATACTTATACTATTAAATATGACAATTTTAAAATGAAAACTGATGAACCTATTTCTGATATGTATCTTAGGTTTAATGAGATAGACAATACAATGAGTTCACTTGGAAAAGTTGTTCCAACTAAGGAACAAATTATGAGGATACTGAGATGTCTTCTAGAATGATGGAGGGGCACTTCTGTTTCAATCAGAGTGTCATGTGACATTGGAGAACTGCCTGTGAAAGAGCTTATTGGTAAATTAATGATGTATTAGTAATAAATCAAGGTGGAAAAGGAGTAATATGAGGAACCTAAGAGAAAATCCATAGCCTTCAATTCTACTTCCTCTAAGATCAAAGACAAGGATAAAATAAAAATATAAACTGAAAGTTCAACAAGTGAAGATTCAGACTCTAATAGTGATGGTGAGATGGCTTAAATAGCAAGTAGATTCAAAACATTTTATAGGAAGAAGAAATTCTTCCGGAAATCTAATGACAAAGGAAAGTATGAAAACAAGGGACACTGGAAAAAGGATTGGAAGAAAGCTGACAAGAATGATGAAGTAGTCTTCTATGAATGAAAAAGGAAAGGACACATCAATGATGATTATCCAAAATTAAAATTCAAAAAGAAATATGATTATAAGGACAAGAAGTACAGGAAAGCTATGAAAGCAACCTGGAGTGCTTCGGAGGACAACACAAGTGAATCTGAAATTTCTAATTCTGAGATGAATCGTGCCAACATGTGCTTTATGACCAACACATCTGAGGTACCTGTCTCTCCTGTTCTAAATGATTATTATTCTAGAAATAACACTGATTCAGACAATGATGGAAATATGTCTAAGGCTGAAATGTTTGAATACTGTAACATGATGGAAGAAACATGTAATGAACTTAAAGACAAATATAAGTCACTAAAGAAATAGCATGCTCTTACTGCCAATGTTAAATCTTCCATTGATATAGAAAAAGAAAAGAATGCTCAACTGTTAAAAGAAAATACCGAATTGAAAATGTCTAATGAGAAACTTAGAAAGGACTTAGAAAAGTCCACAAATGTAAAAGATACTCTAACTCAAATGTTAGGTATGAAATTTGAACCTAAATACACTACTGGTTTGGGATACCAACCTGGACAAAGACAGTTCACTAAAACCTGATTTATTTCTATGTCTGGACAACATTCTGCTTATTCTAGTTCTGGAAATTCATATGCTTCAACCAGTTATTCATATTTTTATAGATCAAATAATGTATAACTTTAAAAATCTATTGATTTTGTAAATTATATGAGACCTATAAGACAAATATGGGTACCTAAATCTTTGATTGTTAACTTTTCTGGACCCAAGAAGATCTTGGTACCAAAATCATTTTCTGTGTAAATTTGTTTTGTAGGAAACATGTTGGAAGAGTTCTCACAAGAAGGTATGGTACTTGGATAGTAGATGTTCAAGACACATGTCTGAAGATTATTCATGCTTCAAAAGTTTAATAAAGGTTGATGGAGACCATGTCACCTTTAGTGATAATTCTAAAGGAAAAATCATCAGCCTAGGCCAGATTGGTAACTCTAATTCAGTTTTAATTTCTAAAGTTTTATTTGATGATGGAATTAAGTATAACCTGTTAAGTATTTCTCAATTATTTTATGATGGATTTAATGTGAAATTTTAAAATGATTCCTGTAATGTTTTCAATTCTAAAAATGTTTTAGTATTTTCTGCTTTAAGAAATGAAAATGTTTATGTTGTTGATTTAAATTCTTTAGCTAAGCAAAATTTTACTTGTTTTAATGCTTTTCATAGATAATCTTGAATTTGGAATAGAATATTAGGACACTGAAACATCTATTCACTTAGAAAATTAACTAGGAAGAACTTAGTTAGAGTCCTATCTAAACTTGAATTCCCAAATGACAAAGTTTGTAATCCATTTCAAAAGGGAAAGCAACATAAAGTTTCATTTAAATCAAAGAAAGAAGTATCAAATTTTCAACCTATTGAGTTCGTTCACATGGAATTTTTTGGACCTTCTAGAGTTTCTAGCTTAAATGGGAAGCACTATGTCTATGTCCTAGTAGATGACTTTTCTGGATATACTTGGGTATACTTCTTATCTCACAAAAGTGATGCTTTTTTTTACTTTGTTAAATACTCCAAATCTGTAGAAAATATTAGTGGACTGAAGATTAAAACCCTGAGAAGTGATCATGGACTTGAGTTTGAAAATCAAGAGTTTGAATCTTATTTCTCACAAAATGGCTATAGTCACAACTTTTCTGCTCCTAGAACGCCTCAACAGAATGGTGTGGTAGAAAGAAGGAATAGAACCCGTCAAGAAATAGCTAGAACCATGATTAATGAATATGACCTGCCTATTTACTTTTGGGATGAAGCTGTGAATACAACTTATTATATTATTAATAGAGTCTTAATTAGACCAGTTCTTAAGAAGACCCCATACGAACTATGGTATAATAGAA
The DNA here is from genome assembly GCA_963277665.1 of Viscum album. Taxonomy (NCBI): domain Eukaryota; kingdom Viridiplantae; phylum Streptophyta; class Magnoliopsida; order Santalales; family Viscaceae; genus Viscum; species Viscum album. The sequence continues at coordinate 2,073,729,491 of OY728143.1, read as the reverse complement.
AACCTAAAGTTAACTACTTCAGAGTCTTTGGCTGGAAATTTTTTATTCTTAATACAAAGGATAATCTGGACAAGCTTGCTTCTAAAAGTGATGAAGGAATTTTTCTTGGTTATTCTTTAACTTGCAAAACCAATATAGTCTTTAATAAAATAACCAAATGTGTGGAAGAATCTGTTTACATCAAGTTTGATGAAACTGATCCACATGAGCCTAAACCCTCTCTTGAAAATCTTGAAGAAGGTTTGAGTGTTTTGGACCTTAATGATAAATCTAAAGAACCTGCTGTAAAAATATCTAGTTCTGGACATATTCCAAAATCTGCTTCTGTTGAACCCGAACTTGGAGATGAACATGAAATTTCTAGTCCTACCTTTACTATATCAACAAGGATTCTAAAGAATCATCCTTTGGATTTTGTTGTTGGAAATCTTGATAGAGGGACACTGACTAGAGATTCTTTAAGAAATCAGGTTGAACATCAAGCATTTCTTTCAAAACTAGAACCTAAAAATTTCAGTGATGCTATCAATGATGAATTTTGGGTAATGCATATGCAAGAAGAGTTAAATCAATTTGAAATAAACAAAGTCTGGGAATTAGTTGACAGACCTAAGGAGACTTTAACAATAGGCACTAAATCGGTTTTTAGAAACAAAGTTGATGAATCTAGAAACATAGTTAGGAACAAAGATAGGCTAGTTGCACAAGGATATAGTCAAGAGGTAGGTATAGACTATGAGGAAACCTTTGCACCTATAGCTATATTAGAAGAAATTAGGATCTTAAATGCCTATGATGCTCATCTGAATTTCAAGTTATATCAAATGGATTTCAAAATTAATTTTCTAAATGGTTTTATAATTGAAGATGTTTTATTTAAACAACCACCTAGATTTACTAATCCTCATTTTCAAATTCAAGTTTTTAAGCTTTCTAAAGCTTTATATGGTTTAAAACAAGCTCCAAGAGCTTGGTATGATAGACTTAGTAATTTTCTTATTTCAAAAAGTTTTACTAAAGGGATTGCTGATCCAACTCTTTATATTAAATGAATTTCTAAATATGTTTTAATAGTGCAAATCTATGTTGATGATATTATTTTTGGATCTTCCAAGCTCTCTTTATGTACTGATTTTTCAAAGAGTATGCAAAATGAGTTTGAAATGAGTTTAATGGGAGAAATTAAATATTTTCTTGGATTTCAAGTTTTCCAGAATGAAAATGTTATTATTTTGAATCAAAGTAAATATACAAAGGATCTTTTAAAACATTTTTTTTGGATAGTATTAAGGAAAGTGATACTCCTATGAGTATTTTTTGTAAATTGGATGCAGATGAAACTGGGAAACTAGTGGATAAAACCAATTACAGAGGTATGATTAGAAGCATAATTTACCTTAATGCTAGTCGACTAGATATTATGTTTAGTGTGTGTATGTGTGCAAGATTCCAAGATAATCCAAAAGAATCTCATTTACATGCTATTAAACGAATTTTTAAGTATCTTAAACATACTGTAAACTTAGGTTTGTTTTACCCAAAAGGATAACCCTTTAAGTTAATGAGTTATTCAGATTCTGATTTTGCTAGTTGCAAGTTGGATAGAAAAAGCACATCAGGAACATGTAACTTATTGGGAAAATCCTTAGTATCTTGGTGTAGTAAAAAAGAAGAATTCTGTAGCATTGTCCACTGCCAAAGCTGAGTACATAGCTACTGGTAGTTGCTGTGCACAAATTCTGTGGATGAAACACACTCTTTTGGACTATGGATATGACTTTAAGCACATTTCAATCAACTGTGACAACACTAGTGCAATAAATATCTCAAAGAACCCTGTGTCTCACTCTAGGACCAAACAAATTAATGTAAGGCACCATTTTGTGATATATCATTACAAAAATGGTGATATTATCATTGAGTTTGTAGGTACTGAACATCAATTAGATGACATCTTCACTAAACCCTTGAGTTCAGATAGGTTAAGTTACATTAGACATGAGTTAGGTATGTTTAACCTTGATCGGTAGCTAACCTCACCGATGTAAAATTCCCACGGATGTGAAATTCTCACCGATGTGAAATTATCACCGATGTAAGATTCTCACCAATGTGAATTATCATCGATGTAACCTCACTGATAGGAATTCTCACTGATATACCCTACCTATGAGAGCGTTGTTTTAAAACTTATGTCTACCACCAGAATCTGAATCTTTTTTACTTTATTTAAATTTATTTATTTATTTTATGATTCCTAAATGATAAAACTAAAGTCTGAGCTACTTCTCAATCCACCGATCCTCAATCATTTACCCTCAAACCATATCTCCCGAATCCTTAGAGAACCCTAAATCATTTGATCCAACGATGGAAGAAACCAAACATCCTACCATCAGAGATGTTGTTGATGAGCTAAAAGCAAAGAAGCAGAAGACCGAGCAAGAAGCAAGTGGTATTGATGCTAGAACTAGGTCAGGGAGATGACCAGTGAATCCTCATCTGCAAAATCGAGTTATTGTGATTGAAAAGGAGATGTGTGTAGAGTGGTTGCTGCCTAGAAAATCCTTAGTGCTCGAAGTACTTGAAGATCTAAAATGGGTAGAGTTTTTTTCTAATAACAATAGTCCCTACATTACAAATTTAGTGAAGCAGTTTTATGATTTTATAACCTTTGAGAGATCGGAGAATGAAAATCGAGTAACCTCTTTTGTGAATGGAAAGGAGATGTTGTTTTCCTATGTTGAATGGGATGAGTGCTTAAAAGTTTCACATGAAGTTGTATCTCGATATGTCTCGAGAGCCATGCCACCTACAAGTGATATTTTCGATTATGAGACTACTTTGGAAGAGCTGACTGGTGATGGAAGTCAAATACAAGTAGTTGCTACAGAAATGGATGGAGAGAATAGTGTGTTATTCAAATTTGTTCAACATGTCTTTGATACCAAGGAGAGGAGACTTTTCCAATTTCATATATTAGGATATCTATCTCTTGCAGCTCTTAAGAAATTGTGTAAAGGTAAATTTGTGTAGATTGCTGATGATAGAAATGGAAGACATGATAAGGACAAAATCAAAAACAAATGCCCTATTCTTTTCTAAATTGATCTCTATGATGATTAATGTAAAAGGGGTAGCTGAGTCTCAAGATGAGACAGTAGTAGTGAAGAATAAATTTTGTATCAAATCCACAGTGTGAAAATACATGAGGATAAATTGGAAACCTTGGAGAGGAGAATGGGTCAATGATGACCAGAAGTTATATGACAAATTCAATCCCATGGATCATCCTTCAAGACCAAAGGATGTGAGGGTTCCAGTTATTGGACCTGATGAAGAGGAGCCAGAATACAGTGATGATTCAGAAGAGGAAGAGTCCTCTACTGATGAAGGTAGAGATCCTGACTTACCTCCTAGCCCAGCTCTTGAAGATCTAGATCAACATAAATCAGATAAGGAAGAAGCTGCTTTAGAGGATGTTGAAGTGGCTGCTGTAGAGAATGAAGAAGATGTTCATGAAAGTGAAGCATCTCTGTTAGCTGATTTGAGCCTGAGTCTAGTGATTGGACAATAATTAGTGCCCGTTAAGGATACAAATTAAGTTTACATACCCTTGCCTATAATGGAAGACTCTCCAGCTATTGCAGAGAAAGAATTGATAGTGGAAGATTCTCCTCAGGATGAAAGACCTGCTGAGAATGCTGTTGAGAATGTTGTTGTTTTACTTGAGGATGAACCCATTGAGTGGGAGCATCAAACCAATGTTGGAAGTGTTACAGTGGGTGTAGGAATTGAATATTGGGAAGAAGACCCAGGTTTTGTAGTTTTTGGTTTAGACTATCAAGATTCAGATAATTGGGCGTCTCACAATAGACCAAAGATTGTTTATAATATTGAATCTGAGTTGTTTCCTGAAGATGTGGTCTTAATGCATGACCTGGATACTTTAAAGAAAAATCTTAAGGAAATTTTTTTGGAAGAGGTAAAGAAGATGTATGTCTCTCTAGTCTCTTTAGTTCAATCGATCATGACTGACTCAGTGGTCAGTTTAGCATCTGAAAGAGTACCCAATATAGTTGCACCTACTGATATGATCACCAGGGATGATCTGGAATCCTTGAAGGACGATCTGAAAGAATATTTTAATGCATCAGTTACTAAGATAAAGCTTTGTTTTACTGAAGAGATGAGGACATTGGAAAGATCATTTGAACTCTCTCTAGGTTGTAATTTGTCAATCTTCATGGCAGAAATAGTGGAAGAATTTAAAGACTTCCAGGCTCATGTTTCTAAACCTGAAGTAGATCTTGAAGCTCTAAAGGAATCTGTTGTTTCTTTAGACTCTTAAATGATCCCAAAATCCCAAGAAGACAAGGTCTTAGCCTATGTCAAGAGTGTGGTAAACCAGATGGTTTCAGTATTTGGAGGTTTCAAAACTTCTATGAAAGATCATATTAAAACCCAGGATTCCCAAGTACGAAATCTTATCAGTGGGTTGACCAAAAGCTTCAAAGAGACTATATCTTTCTTTGTTGGTTCTCTTGCATCTAAACCTTCAGTGGATTTGAATCAGTTTCGAGCTGTGCTGAAGGAGGAGCTTGGTTCAGCTTTAATCAGTGGCTCTGTGGACTCATCCGAGATGATCAGAGTTGTGCTTTCTACCATAGATTCAGTTAAAGAGATAATGAAGATAGTCCAAGACTATATGAGAGAAGCACCTACCTCTCATAAAGAAGTGAAAGATAAAGTGGACTCCTATTTATCTAAGATTTTCGCCAAGAATCAACTCAACAATCACTTCAAACTTCTGTTGGAAAATACGAAGTTTCCTCCTATCAATCAAGCTTTCAAAGAACAAGTTATCAAGATAAGGGAATTGACTCCACCATTGGACAAGTTAATGGAGAACAAGGATGACTTCATATCTGCAATTAAGAGAGGAGGAGGAATAATTATGGATTTCAGAAACTTGTTGCTGCCTTTTCCGCATGTTGATGTTAGGCCAATGATTATCCATCCATCCTTATCAGCCTCTACCTCTACTGCTTATCCAGTTCAGATGAATCCTGCCCAAGAAATTTGAAGCCTCGCACCTATGATCACACAAAGGAATCCTCAGTACATACCAGGAACAGTTTCTATGGCTCAGCCTCCTATGATCATTTTTGGAATTCCTAAGCCTTCACCTGTTTCCACTTCACCTAAATCCTCTTCTACTCCCAAGGGAAAATCTCACATTTAGGATGTGGATTGAACAAGTTGCTATATTGTTTGATAGGAATCCATTGTATTTTGTTTTATGTCTTTGTACCTTTTTTCAACATCTAATACAATTGGCTTTCCTTTCTTTCTCATTGCGCTACTTTTTCTATTTCTTATTGTTTCCTACTTTTTGATTATCACAAAGGGGGAGAAATATTTTACAAAGCTTTTACAAAGGGGGAGAAGTATTAAAGGAATAATAAATAATGGGGAGAAAGTATCAAAGGGAGAGAAATTTTTATCTAAGGAAGAGTTATCCTGCTTTTCCCCTCTGATACTGTTACATTTCATTCTCTAATACCGTTTTCTCTAACTCTCTGATGTCACTAAATTTTACTTTTGATATCATTGTATTTAATTTTACCTCTGATACATTATGTTCTATAACATACTGTTTCTATGAGATAATTGACTTTATTTATATATCCTCTGATACAATTTCTCAATTTTTAAAATAATAATATCATAAGTTCTGATTATAAAAAAGGGGGAGATTTTTGACCTCACCTGTTTTGATAATCCCAATTATGATTTCATATACTTTGATAGTCTCAATATAGTGATTTTCTATATATTAATTATTTCAATCTGTGATAAAGATGATAATAATATTAAAATAATCCCTAAGATATGTTAATCCATGCCTATCCATGTTTATATGAGTTATGAAGTTATTCTAACCCATTCAGATATGTTTTTCATAAAATAGACAAGTGTTAAGTCACTAATCTGGGTATAGCTACTGATACAGAGCTATCGACAGAACAGGTGTACCGATATTCATAAGTCCACTGGTAAGCAAGTCTACCAACAGATTCAGTCTACCGATACAGAACTCTAAGAGCTACCGATAAAAGCTACCGACCGGCCTCCTGATACACAGACTGGCGACTGATATGAACCATCTAACACACCAGAGCTACCGACATACAAGAGCTACCGATAGACAAAAGTCTACCGATAGGGCCAATTCACAGATAGTTACTGAGAGAGTAAGTCTATCGATACAAGTACAGTCACCGATACATCGAGCTACCGATGGAACTAGAGCAACCGTTGGAACGAAGTCACTGGTATATAGAGAAACCGTTGCAAGATCAAAGAGATAACAATGGAAGGACCTGCTACACAAAGTCCACTATACACATTTACCAACATGAGCTACTATTGACTAACCAGTCAAACTCTATAATCTCAATACTATTTATTTATTAAGCTAATGGTTACATTTGATGTTTTTAATGAATTCAATGTTATTTAATGAATTATTTTTCCATGTCAGGGAACTGTACCTAGTACCCATGAAAAAAGTAATCATTCCCATTTGACGGAGCTAAAAGCTACAAAAGGTAAGATAAAAGACCTAGCTGAAGAGTGCAGAGAAGTAGAAAACACAGGGTGTGAATACGACAAGCATCAAGGAACTAATAAGGCACACGAGTGAAAAAAGAAAAAGTGTTTAACATCATTCAAATGTGGTGCATTTGAGAAAGGCTAAATCCATACTCCAAGAACATTGTACATACAAGAAGCAGCTTATTCTCATGGAGAAAACAATCTGCATCTTGAGTGAACTACAATAAATACTTCATGAACTCAGGCTGCTAAGCTGGACCAAAAATCAAAGAAGAAAACAACACTCTGTTTTCTGAGCAGAAACCAGTTAAGGACTCAGAAGTTTTTCTGACCAACCAAACGAGTCCTGAGCTGCACTGCCAATCACTAAAGCTTTTCTAAACTCTTTCTCACTTTATTTAGTGATTCTATCTTCACATTTCGAGCAGTGTGTGTACCCTGTTTATTTTACACACACACACTGTCTCCTAAGATAAACTGGAGGATTTTTAATTCCTCACTAAACCTTAAAAACCCTTTTGTTTCCCACTGTGGATAGTGGTAGAGGTCGAGTAAGACCTGTACAGCCTGTGTACTATTGTTTGTTTTTCCCACGAAGAACTGTGGTAGAGGTCTTTGGACCTAGATAGTAGTGTACTGTTGTTTACCCTCGATCCAGGGTGTGGATCAACTTATATAAATTGTTTAGAGGACTAAGTCTCAGCTTGATACTGAACTTCTTGGTTACCACTTCTGTGCTTTTTAGTTTTAATCATTTATGTATACTATATAGATTTCTTAATCCGCTGCTGTTACTTTGAAATACAAAACTATTTTAAAGCTACTTTGATAGTTAAATTAGAAAGTTTTTATTCTTATTGTAAACTAATAAATTAGTTTCAAAAGTTAATTTAATCTTCAGATTAAGTCAATTGAGACCTAATCAATCTTTGAGAAACTGATTGAACATCTACACTCTGTATAGATACACTACAGTTTAACTATGTTTTCAAATTGGGGGATTTTAGGAGAATCATTTTTAATAGAAATTTTAATTGGAACTCAATTCACCCCCCCTCTTGAGTATCCACTCCGACAACTAATTAGTTTATGTTAATTTTCAATTCATAAATATACTATTAATTTTTAAAAAATTATTGTTTTATAAAAATCAGGAATTTTAACTATTCGCTGGAAAATAAATATTTAAAAAAACAAAATTTCACCCTTATTTAATTTTTACATTCATTTTTAAAAAATATTTTTTTGTTTAATATAATTTATAAGTCTCAAAATTTAATTTTAAAACAAGCGTGTCATTAAAAGGTGGTAAAAATTTCCTTAGAAAAATAGTCTTTTATGCATAAAATTTGATTTATTCTTATCTTATACCTATACAAATCATTTGGATGAATTTCAAAACATACATTATATAATGTTGTTAATACTATTCATTACTACCAATTTAAGGGCTAGGCTATAACAATCATTTTAAAATAATTATATTTAATTGTATATCATTGTTTGTTTAAGCTTGGTGTTGTGGGAAATCTATTCTCTCGAATAAATTAAATTTAAAGAGAGACATACCATAAAATCTTGGGGTTTTACATTCTCCCCTCCTTCAATGAATTGTTTCATAGTAATTTTAAATTTTACTGCAAAAATAAAAGGTTGATAATTTAGAATCCTTTATGGAAAAACCACATCAGAAATAAGGTTAATAAAATATCCTCTTAATAAGAGGGAAAGTTAAACATGAAGGTCACCACAAAATTTGAATTTTTCATTGGAAGTCATTATTGGAAAGCGATCACATAGACATGGAATAGAAATCTAATTATCATGTTCTGATGGAGAGTGATAGAGAACAAGGTCATTAGAAATTTAACCATCATAAAACTATAAATATTGTGATCGGTTAAAAGACCATTGATTTCTCAAATGGAAATGTAAATGGAAAAAATTTTTATTCTAAAACATTTTCCCTAGAGTTGAAGGATTATTTTAATATTCAAATAATTACTTGAGAAAATAAAATTACTTGATTACTTTCCATTTCATAAGCATAATCTCATCCCTTGGATGTTCTTCAATCTATTTTCACTTTATCCCTTACACCTGGAAATGAATGATCAAGATGAATTTTTCTTGTCTAAAGCACTTTTAACGAATCATATGGCTATTAAGTCATTCCTATGACCATTAAATGTTTATTGAAACCAATAAGGCTAGAAAATTTTATTAATGAACAATAATTTCCAAATTTTAACTTGACCCATTCCATAAGTAATTAATCTTAAAACTCATCTAAAAGATGTCTGTCCACATTGAACGACAAAATTTAGAAGGAAGCTCACTAAATTTCCCAAATCAACTTAACATAAGATTCTCCAAATAATGTATATCTTAATCCCACATTCCAAATATATGAATACCTTTATCACCTTAAAAATTACTAAAAACATGCATACTTCCAAATCCATAAAGAAGATGTGCTATAGTACAATCCTTATATATCCCATGATTCTTATATCAATAATTTGTGATTCTAAAAACACAAATACATTAATTATTCCACATAGACTATAGTAATAAAATAATATTGATCATGATACCTTTGTTTTTTCTGAGATATATGTCCTTGATGCTTGAGAAATTCATTTGCGTAGTGCCTCATCTCTTTACAGTTGAAACATTTCACATTTACTACTTCTTTTTTCACTTACATTCATGAGCCTGGTGACCTTTCTCTCCACACTTATAACAAACTCTCATTTCCTTTAATAAAGTGTGAAGGTGTTTCTTCCCAAAATTATCACATGTGGTAAAATACCTCTTTCCTTTTTCCCTTTATTTGTCACTTTCACTATCATTATCTTCTTCTCTTTCTTTCCCTTAAAGTCATAATATGGGGAATTATTTTTTCTATCTTCATAGCATATGAGACTATATCCTTGTATGCTGAGAATGTTTGGTAAACTAATGCCCTTTTTACAATTTTCTTAAGACCATTAAAGAAATGATCAATTTTGGTCTTTGGATTATGTGTATAGTTCATGGAATTCCTTGATAACCTTGTAAATTTGGATTCAAACTTGGCAAAATTTTCATCTGCTTTCTGTCTTAGTCTTAAGAATTGTCTCTCCATATCAACTCGTTGTTCTCTAAGAAAATATTTTCCAAGAAATGTTTCTTAAAATTTTTCAATTCCATGTTTCTAATTTACTCTTAATCCTTAGTGTTTTGAATCAATTACCACCATTGATCTTCATCTCTCAAGAGATAACATATTGACATGATACCTTTCTCTCTTTCGTTACTTTAAAAAGTGGTAAATATATGATATAAAAAACTTATCCATTTCTCAACTACAAATGGGTTTGTAGTCCCATTTAATGATGGAGGTTATTGTCGCATAAAGAGATCTAACATTGTTACATTGCGTTGTGAATCTAGATGCTCCATATAGATAAGGTTATTGTTCATAACTTGAGTTAGTTGTCCCAGTATAGTTATAGGTTTCTCATCTCTAGTTGCAACTCCTTCTCCAACATCATTACCTTGTATAAGAGGGAAATACCTGTATATAATATGTGTGGTGATATGGTGTTCATTCTTTACACATGGTGTCATTTCATAAAAACATCATATACTAAATTCAGTTATGAAAGATAGTGCATAATTTTGATCTAGAAAAACACTTAACATAAATTGGAAAATTTATGCATAGCTAATCTCATAATCATAAACATGGTTTCCTTAGGGACCTATTTTCTTTTAAATCCTTCATAATGGTTTGAAAATAAAATATTAATTGTCCTAAGCATATCCTCTAGAAGTTTCAAACTAGGTGGGTAGTAATGCTCGTTGTCATGTACCAGGTTACACCATGTAAATCCCGATGCACGTTGTCGGAGTTGTTACCTCTAGGTAAATCTGTGTCAGAACCATGTTCATTGGTAGTATCTAGACAAGGATGTATTGATAGGAAGGCCCACATAATATATACTTTATCAAAATTCTAGGATTTTCTTCTATTTTTATTCTCAATGTTTATCTTAGGGTTATGTTCCCTAATCTATGTTTTATAAATCTAATTTCCAATAATTCTACTAAACTTCCTCGGATACAAATTGTAATATCCCCAACCCTAATAGCCCGGCGTCGGTGTCTTACTTTATTACATTAGTATAATAAACAAGGAAGTCACTTCTTGAAGGATTGAATAATTTAGTAACTTTGGAAAACCAGATTCAAACATAAGTTTTACATTACAACTTGAAAGTAAAAACAACATAACAACTCCATTAGAAACATCCTTAAACTCCTAGATTATACCTACAAGACATTCTTAATACACGTCTTCGCATCTTGGGGAAAAATAAAACATAATAAAGGGGAGATCTTAAATGCTCAGTAAGGGTAAGCAGTATAGTGTGATCTAACATAAATAATAAGGCATGGTTAATGACTAAAAAAACATGTCATTAGAACGTAATCTTATGCAAAATATGGAAGAAATAAAAGTTGAATAAATTTTGTCATATAAATAATCACATAAGAATGAAACTTAACTATGGATATTCTACAAGTCGAATAAACACACAAATTATCAATTAATAATATCATAATGAGAGAATGCATAATGTCAGACATCATCAACATACCATTGAGGCCTCGACCAAGATTTCTAAAAATAAATTGTTAAGGTATTGGCCAAATCTATATCTGTTTTGTTTCATGAGACCTACCGATGCATTGAGGGGATATAGCGGGCTCCACCCATCACTTACTAAATAAAATGAATTCCCCATATGATTGGGGTGAAATATAAAAAACATATACATACAAAATGTAAATAACTTTCCCCAAACGGTAAACATAATAACTAACTATTCTGAGTAATATGGTGAATGTTATTAAGACAACACATGCACAGTCAAACTGATTATAAACCATTTAATAAAATATTGTAGACGATATTATCAAATATCAATACTGGTTAAGCATAAGTTTCAACAGAATGCATTGAAATAGATGAAAATACTCTAATAAAACCATCGTGAATTTTTTTAGAGAAATACCCTTTTACTTTCTAGGGAAGAGTTCTTTTGGAAAATTCAATTTTATTTTTCATAAAATCTTATTGTAAAAATTTATATTCCAAAAAAGAAAAGGTAATAGAAATGAAATTATGTTTGATAAATAAATGATGTCCAACTGAATTGAAAAAAAATAGTTTTTAATAAACTTTAAAAATTGGCCACTTTAGTGCGGTTAGAGGGAAAATATAAAAGTCTTTAAAGATAATAAATACTTAATTATTTATATCAAACCAGCAATGATCTAAGATAGTGTTTTCATAATAAAAAGAGTTATTTTAGAAATATATTGGTGGATTACAAAAAAAATATGGAGTATACTTGAAAATGGAAAATAAATTAGAAATTTTACTTTAATCGGGCTTGCTTATCAGGAGGAATTGAAAATAGAGACATTATAAAACATGTATTTCCCCATAAAATAAAGATGAAATTATTTGGATACATAAGTTTGGAACATATTCATAGGTTATAGAATAATTATATAAAAATAAATATGAATTACATTAGGGTAAAGAGAAATAAAGTGTAACCTAAATGAAAAATGGAGGTTTGTATAGAAACTCTTACCTTATGTCTGAAAGTGTTCTTCTCTTGTACTTAATGTCATATATAATAAAATTAGATTCATTAATAATTTCATTCAGAACTTATTAGACATGTATTTGATTTATTATAATTTTACTAGGTTCATTTATGACCCTTTTGATGAGTTATAAGATTCAACTTTGTTGTTCGGGAGTGTTCGTTTTCTTGGTTTTCAGGATTAGTTCACTTGTATACATGAATGGAAGTTCATGTAAAATGGGATTAATTATAAAAAATTAAAATTATATGTTATTAATGATCTTACATAATATTAAAAGGTCTTATATATCATTTTTCAGATATGGGGATGATTCATTAGATAAAATGTTAATGATGAACGTTAATTTATTTTAGTGAATTTTTTATTATCATAGTCTGGTTTTGTTTTATTAATTAATATTTTATATATATACTGGCTCCAGAACATTATATAAATTATAATATGTATAATAAAATATTATTTAACCAAAACAATGTTTTTATTACCATCCTTGAATATAGAAATCTAAAAAGAAAACACATCGCCCATGGTGGCTGTAAATCAGCACATCATAGATGATATTTTCATTTTTAGAATAAAAGGGAGAGGACAAGAATATTGATGATGGATTTTCCAATAACATAATATAATTATAGTATATATATGATACTTTAGTTATCATGCATTTTTTGGATAGAGGATGTGAGGAAAGGATAAGAAAAGAAATGAAATTAAAAAAAAGTTAAAAAGGATTTTACGTCTTGAATTTCTTCTCCATGAGAACCTCCTTAAAAAAATTGGGATTGGTCTTTTGGTGAGAAAAAAGGATCATGGACATTGGAAATATACTTTAAAAGAGTATTGGACAGAAATTGGACAATTATTAAAGCTTAATAGGTGTGAGAAGAAGAGGTGGTGAGGGGTGGTATTTATAGCGGATGGGAAAGAAGTTTTTTGATTATTTTATTCATTATTTTATTATTCTGACTCAAGACAAGAAATGGTGATGAATTCCTGACTAAATATAGTAAATAGGGAAAAACATTGTATACAGTAAATAGACATGAAATGGTGATGACTTTATTATTAAGTCCAATGCATTCCCATATGAAAAGGTTTAAACATAACATAAACATTCATATTAAAACTAGCATACGAAATGTCAATACTTTCACCATAAACCATGAATCGTATAAAAATAGCACATTCACAGTCAAACATATCAAAAAACCTTCAATACAATATAGAAGTTTTTTATCATAATAAATCAACTTCAAATAAGTGTAAAATCCATCAAAGGATGTTGACATAGATGAAATCAAAACTCTTTTTAGAGAAATATCTCTTTCTCTTTTGAAATCATTTAAGAGTCATATATTTATAAAATAAAAAAATTTCTTTGAATATATTCTTATAAGATTGTAAGGGAAACATAGATGAAAAATAGCCACACCCTCCGTATAAGTTAAAAAAAACATTCTTACCTTAATTTTGTCGAAAAGGTTAAAAAGCCCCTTATTTGCAAAAACGACGGAAATATTACTTTATAAACCTCTTATAAAAAGTCAAACAAGGGTATAAATGACTTTAAATATTATTCTAGTAAATAGTAAAAATGTTTTTAAATACATTTTTAAGAAACATAGATGTGGATGTTAAAGAAGTCCCAGTAGATTATTACGTATAAACATCCTCGGATAATGAAGAGATTGTGAAATAAACCCTTACCTTGTACTTTTCCTTGGTTGGGGGTAGGTTAAACTACTATATAATGGTGAAATAATTGTTATTAAATTATACAAGAATAATATACAACAATATGATATCATATATGATCTTTTAACATTGATTTGTTAATAATATCTTAGTATTATCGTTGTTTTGGGTGTTAACTTACTCATTTTCTTTTATATGTTTTGTTACGTAAGCCATGTTTGTAATGGATAGGTTGTATCTTAATCATATCCAGAATTATATAAAGTCCTTAGATACTATTATTAATCATCAAATGAGAATTAGACTTGAATGGATACGATGGAGAATGAATCTCATCGCGTTCGTGGAGACAGTAGTCCGTACGTACGCACGAGCAACAATATCATTCTTTTGATATTAAAATAATATATAATTGGATGATATATCATATATAAAAAGTCATTATCATGTTACATTTATTATTTACATGAATTACACATCATTATTATACCCATCCAAATAATAATTTATTGAATAACAATTACACCACGACGTGGAGACGGTAAGCCGTACGTACGCACGTATGATGACATGTTATTCAAAGGATGGATAGGATACTGAATATGAATGTACCATATTCATAATAACATCAAATTATATATAAGATACTGGAGTTATTATTTTATAATGGTAATAACAAAGAAAGAAGAAGTGGAAGAAGAAATGAACTTGAAAAAGGGTGGTGAAATCATTACCTCTTCTTTGGGTTCTTCCTTTTGATTTGATCAAAAGGGCTCCTTAAGTTGGATTTATGACTAAAAGAATGCCTCTAGGATTAATTTATAGAAGTTGAGAGAGTATTTTGGCAGAGTTTTGACGAACCAAAAGGCTTTGAAGGTGTGAGTTAATGAGAAGGGAGAGTGCCCTTTTATAAGAGGGGTGAGGGGCACCTTTGGAAAAGCTAGACATATTATTTTATAATAAATTAATATTCAGTTTGTAATGGATCCAAAGTGGATTATTTAAATTTTTAAGGTGGGTTTAGGTTGAAAACCACTCATCCAATAGAATTTAGATAGGTTTGGGTCATTATACAAACCTTATCTTTAAGTATTAACTCTTAGTTAATTAGTTTCACTTTTACAAAGTCTCTTTGTGTTTTTATATTATATGGTTAATAGACATACTATATACATACAAGAGACCCCCAAGTGGTACATTAATGATACACCTATCATAATATAAGTATCTTGTCCAAAACCTATATTTTTAGGAATTTAATATAAATTAATAATATAATATTTTTTTTTAAAAACTCTTTTATGTCAATTTTGACACTATTCAATAATTGGTTTTTGTAAAAATCATAACAGAATTATTACTTCGCAAAACGTTAATTAAATAATTCCTAACATATCATATTTACCTAGGAAATTATTTTAATTCATAAAAACTCTCAAATTATATTTATTTGGGTATCTACAATATCAATCATTTTAATTTTTCACTATTATGGTAATTACTGCATCACAATTGTGTCATATATAAATTAAATTATTTAATGTCTAAAAATTATAAATAAAATACCATTATGTAGGAAATATATTTATCTTTCTAATTAATATTTATAGTCGAAACTACAACATATATAACCCTATGTAAAAATTGTTTTCCTAAAAGCTATATGCTTGTGTCATTTTTGTATTCATTTTTACTTAATTAAAATAAAGTGTCCCTATCACTTACAAGTGGCACCATGGGGTCCCAAAATCGACCCAAAGATTACCATGGTCTAACATGTATCAACCAATAAGGTTAGAAGACGTTTTAGGGTAATTTGTTATTATTATAATATTAGTTTTTAACCCTTATTTACCGGATTTACCCTTTAACCATGGTAAATAAAATATTTACCGAAGTAATTATTCAAAATGTCTAAAAATAAAAGTTAACTATTTACACAATTTGAACATCCTGATTCCAAATATGGAATCCATTTTTCCAAATTCAAAACACAAAAGTATCAGAAATTAATTTAAAATAAATTCCCGCTGTCAAATCAAAAAGCGTGTTTTTAAGATATAATAACTATCAAAAGATTGATACTTGTTTATGTTCAGTTTAATTGTGAAATTTTGTCCAATGACCAATATTGTATTAAATGGTATAAATTTATTCTAAATATACTTTAAAACCACTCAAATTCATAATTTATCACTATTAATTATTTTGATTAAAAAAGTTATTTTTAATTAAAATTTAGTAATTTTCACTGTTCATCAAAATTTTAAAGTTATATGAAAAGTACCAAAATTTAACCTTAGGCTAAATTCAATACTCCGAATCGAAAAATGAAGTCCATTTTGAGAGATAAAATTTCAAAAAGTAGTTATTATTATTCATAATGGCTAGTTTGATCGAATGTGGTGTGTGTTAGAACTCGATGTTGCGTACAACACACGCTACTGCATTATTCAAAGAGAAGCGTACCGTAGAAGCTTGGGGTGTTACATTCTCCCCTCCTTCACATAATTTCATCCTAGAA
This sequence comes from Viscum album, assembly GCA_963277665.1. Taxonomy (NCBI): domain Eukaryota; kingdom Viridiplantae; phylum Streptophyta; class Magnoliopsida; order Santalales; family Viscaceae; genus Viscum; species Viscum album. The sequence goes on along the minus strand of OY728143.1, from coordinate 2,073,712,978 downwards.
ATATCTAGAGTACTACTACATGATAAGACTTGGGTGGTTCATCATCATAAGTTCTTCGATTCCCACATTGCCTCTTCTATCTTATGGTTTCTCTACAAAACTTTTACCAGACGCGTCATCCGGTTTCTCAGTACTTGTTCTCTCGTATCAATAATCCTGAAGGGCTCTTCACAATAAGATAGATCGGGTTCCAGTTCTAATTCCTCATAGGTGAGTACATGCGTTGGGTCAGGCATGTATTTCCTCAATAGAGATACGTGGAACACATCGTGAACTTTGAAGAGACTTGGAGGCATTGCCAATCGGTAAGCTACAGCCCCAATTCGTTCTAGAATTCCGAAAGGTCCCATGTACCTGGGACTCAATTTACCTTTCTTACCAAAACGTATGAATCCCTTCCATGGAGATACCTTCAGGAAAACATGATCATCGACTTGAAATTCCAAATACTTCCTTCGATTATCGTCATAGCTCTTCTGCCAAATTTGATCTTCTTTGATGTGATTCTGGATTAGCTTCACCTTTTCCATTGTTTCCTCCACAAGTTCTGGACCTACAAGTTTTCTTTCACCAAAATCATCTCAACAGGTTGGTGTGCGACATCTCTTTTCGTATAATTCTTCATATGGTGCCATCTGAATACTCGAATGGAAGCTATTGTTATAGGAAAATTCTACCAGAGGTAAATATTGATCCCACATACCTTGAATGTCAAGTGATAAGGATATCAAAATGTCTTCTAAGGTTTGAATAGTTCGTTCTTATTTTCCATTTGTCAGAGGGTGGTAGGCTGTTCTCAAATGAAGTTCAGTATCCAGGGATTTCTGAAGACTATTCTAGAATCTTGAAGTAAAACGGGGATCACGATCTGAAACAATCGATAGGGGTACTCCATGAAGTCTCACAACTTCATTAATATATAGTCTTGCTAGACATTCCAGTGGTAGATGTTCTCTTATATAAAGTAAATGTGTTGAATTGGTAAGACGATCAACAATAACCCATATTTCATCGTTCCTTCTAGGAGTCTTCGGTAGTCCCATGACAAAGTCCATCATAATATTGTACCATTTCCACTCCGGTATGGGAAGAGGTTTGAATGACTCCTCTAGGATGTTTCCTTCCAGCTTTCACTTGTTGACAAACCATACATCTTGACACAAAATCAGCAATCTCCCTCTTCATGTTTCCCCACCAAAAATGTTCGTTCAAATATCTATACATTTTGGTTCTCCAAGGGTGTATATAGAAATTGGAACTATGAGCATCATCTAGAAATTCCCTTTTTAGATCAAGTATATCGGGAACACAGAGTCTCTTCCTAAATTTCAAAATTCCATCTTCATACACATAGTCTCTCAATCTCCCATCCTTCACAGCTTTAATCTTCTTTTGAAATTATTCATCATCAGTCTGATAACTCTTAATCCTTTCTAGTAAATATGGTTTGACATCCATTTGAAAAAGCATTAATTTTTCCCCTTCCCTGGTTATTCCCATGTCCATCTTCACTAGATCCATGAAAATTGGATCCCTTTCAATTCTTGTATTGTTCAAAAATCCATGGTCTTTTCTGTTCAAAGCATCTTCCACCTTGTATTCCTTCTTTGGGTGGTAGTGTATCATGCAATCATAATCCTTGAGTAATTCAAGCCATATACTTTTCCTTTTGTTGAGTTCTTTTTGTGAAAAAATATACTTCAAACTCTTGTGATCAATATAAATCTCACATTTTTCACCATAGAGGTAGTGCCTCCATATTTTCAAAGAAAAGATCACAGATGCTAACTCGAGATCATGTGTAGGATAGTTTTTCTCATGAATTTTCAACTATCGTGATGCATAGGCAATAACCCTATCATTATGTATAAGGACACAACCAAGTCCTTTCTTCGATGCATCACTATAAATAACAAACCCATCATTCCCCGATGGTAGAGTCAATATAAGAGCATTGACTAATCTTCTCTTTAGTTCTTCGAAACATTCTTCACACTCTTTTGTCCAAGCAAATTTAACCCCTTTACGTGTGAGCTTTGTTAATGGGTTATCCAATCGGGCAAAATTCTGGACGAAACGTCGATAATAACCTGCTAAACCAATAAAACTACGTACCTCAGTTAAACTCGTAGGTGCTTGCCATTCATGGATTGACTTGGTCTTAGAAGGATCAACAGAGATTCCATATTTAGAGACAATATGGCCAAGAAAAGAAATCTCCTGAAGCCAGAATTCACACTTGCTAAACTTCCCATATAATTCATGTCTTCTCAGAGTATTCAGGATAATGCCCAAGTGATTTTTATGATCTTCGTAGCTTTTGGAGTATACTAAGATATCATCAATAAATACCACCACAAATTAATCTAGATACTCCTTGAAAACTCCATTCATCAGATCCATGAATACAGAGGGTTCATTATTCAATCCAAAAGGCATTACTGTAAACTCGTATTCCCCTACTTGGTTCGAAATGCTGTCTTTGGAATGTCTTCCTTCTTCACACACAACTGATGGTATCCAGATCGAAGTTCAATGTTTGAAAAGTATTGAGCTCCATGCCGTTGGTCAAATAAATCATCAATGCGAGGTAGGGGATACTTGTTCTTTATTGTTATAGCATTGATCTCCCTGTAGTTGATACATAAGTTCATAGATCCATCTTTCTTTTTAACAAAAACAACAGGGGATCCCCATGGAGAAACACTAGGGTGAATAAATCCCTTATTACTCAATTCCTCTAGTTGTTTCTTTAGTTCGACTAATTCCATAGTGTCCATTCTATAAGGGGTCTTCGATATAGGCCTTGATCCAGAAATTAAATCAGTGGAAAACTCAACTTCTCGTTCTGGAGGATGTCCGGATAAATCTTCCGGAAATACATCTACATATTCATTCACAATAGGTACATCCTCTATTTGAAGATTCCTTTCCTCACCCACAGTCATTTCATTCTCTTCCTTCCCAATAATTGAATTTAGTTGAGCTATTGGGGGTGGATCTAGATAAGAATTATGTGGTGACGATTCTGCTCTAAAGATAAGGTGTTACTTATCATCATCATCAAAAATCATAACCTCTTACTTCTTACAATAAATCTTCGCATCATTGTCCGAAATCCAATCCATACCGAAGATTATATCAAACTCAATCAAAGGTATGACGATGAGATCAGCAGATAAAGAACATTTATGTGCCCTAATGGGGACTGATTCAGAAAACGTTTTTGCAATGATACTTCCCTTAGGAGTTTTAACTGACAACTCCCTTGTTAAATCAAATTGGAAATATCTAATTTTCATAGAAAACTGGGAAGATATGAAACAATGCGATGATCCAGAATCAAATAATTCATTTTCTAAACTTGAGGAAACCATTAAATTACCTGCCACCACGTCTTTCGGAGCTTCTACCTCAGTAGTAGTGATAGCAAAAGCTTGGCCCGGATCCCTTGGCCTTTTCTGAGGTAAGTTCCTCTGACGATTAGGATATTCATTTGCATAATGTCCCATCTCCCTGCAATTTTAGCACTGAACATTGGTAGCTTCCTTCTTCCCTTTGCAATACCGAGCTCGGTCGCCTTTTTCACCAAACTTGTAACAGACACCCATTCCCTTTAAGCAAGTACCAGGTTGTTTCTTCCCACATTTACCACAGGATGTGTAACACCCTGAGCTTCCACGGTACGCTTCTCTTTCAATAATACAATAGCTTGCATTGTACGCAAGTTCGAGATTTTAACAAACCGCGACTAATCAAAATTGCCATTATGAATAGTACTACCCACTTTTTAAAATTATATATATTTTATATTTCAAAATGGACTTCATTTTTGGATTCATAATGTCGTAATTATCTTAAGTTGAATTTTTTGTAATTTTCTGAGAACTTCCAATTTTTGATGAATAGTGAAAAATACATAAAAACAACTTTTTTAATCAAAAAAATTTATAGTGATAAATTATAAAATTTAGTGGTTTTAAAGTATAATTACAATATATTTTTAACATTTTATCCAATGGTGGTCATTAGAATGAATTTAACATTGAAATTGGACATAAACAATTGTCAATCTTTTGATATATATTGTTTCTTAAAAACACGCTATTTGTTGTTACAATGGGAATTAATTAGAAATTAAATTAATGAAACTTATATGTTTGGAATTCGGAAAAATAGGCATCATTTTTGAATTCAGAATATCAATTATAGCTTAGTGTAAAATTTTGGCACTATTCTGAAAAACATCAATTTTTGATGAATAGTGAAACCACTAAGTGGTAGTTAAATAACTGATTTTTTGTTTAAATGAAATATTAACACTTCTGTGATTTGATTTTCAAAAATTCAACATACATGGTTGTCATTTGAAAGTAAAATTTGGTTCAATGGGATTAAAATAATTTTTATGGTGAATAGTAACTTTTATGTTTAATTAATCGCGATTAAAGGTAATTCGTGAAATTTAAGGTAAAAATGGTATTATAAAAATATGAAATGACCCTTACACTTGTCCTACCACTATTTTATGAGTCATGGCCGACCAAGACAACCCATGGGTCAACATGGGGTCCCCATGGAGCCACTTTGGTAGGAAAATGACATTAAAAACATTTTATTTAATGTTAAAATAAAAATGTCACAAACATGAGTCGTTTTACTAAAACAATTTTTAAATGGGGTTATAAAAGTCATATTTTTTACTATAAATATTCATTAGAAAGATAAAAATATTTCCTACATAATTATATTTTTTTATAATTTTTAGACATTAAATAAACTAAATTATTTATGACACCATGATGATGCAGCGATTATCTCATTAATTAACAATTTTAATAAAATGGAAGGATAATGTAAACTCTAAGCATTACAGTTGTCCAAAGCCTATTGTATTAGAATATTTAGAACCCTTATCACCTTAGCCTAGAATTATATATTTTTGGGACCTTTAGAATCCGAAAAGCATTTTAAAATAAAGTAACATTTTATTACTTTCCAAGAGTGCCCCTCCTCTCCACTTATAAAAGGCCCCCACCACTACCACCTTACTCACACTATCAAAGCCTTTTGGATCGGCCAAACTCTACCCAAATAATCTCCCAACTTCCCTACCTTACTCCTATAATCCTCACTTTGGGCATAATTTTTCCCAAGGAAGCCTTTGGCTCAAATCAAAAAGAGTTACCCATTTTAAAAGTAGTGTTTTATCTTGTGTTCTTATGTTTTATTTTGTTTCTCCAACCCCTTAAAATCTATTTATTCATTTCTTTTGTAACAAAACCAGTATCATAAATATACTAGGATGTTGTTATAACACGTATTTGAGCTACACTAACACACACCTACATCTAATGGTTAAAGAACATACTGTTTCTGTGGATGGTGAATTTCTGCCTCACGAAACGATGATTGTTCAACACTCATATAACACCTTAAAAGGTGGCCATTAAGATGTCACTATATTTATATATGATATATAATATTTTTATGTTTTACTTAAGCTTCTGTATTTTTCATTTATGGCATACCCTTTTGGTTTCCATTATGGGTAAACGCGATATTTTCATTTTAGGAAGTGCGGACTACCGCCCCCTCAAAGTGATTTGAATCGTTAATGCCATATGTGGGATGTATAAAGGATGGAGTAAATGATATTATATATGATATTATACTGGAATTATAATATACCTTTATATCATTATAATTTCATTAAATACGAAATAGAAATGAAAGTAGCGTTCATGCGTACGTACGGCTTACCGTCTCCATGAACGGTGCATTTCATTTCATACATCTAAACGTTATGGAATATTATAAATTCATGTATATACTGGATATATATGAGATATATTATATCTATATCATGAATATAATTCTGGATATAATGGATATTTCACCACATGAACAACTTGTAATTATAAGAAGTTTATTTTTGACTTAAGTACCAAAGATCGACAAAACGACCGTTATTAACATAAATAATTACATAATGTTCATATCATGGTAATAAGTGATATAAAAGGAATAAAAAACTTGAAAAAGGTTTTTATAAATTATAAATTAACTCTTGTTTATTATTCAGGGGATCAAAGAACGGTCGAGTGAATTCGGACACGAGGTAAGGGAACTTCTTAACCCAATTTCTATTCTTTGGGTTAATCTCCTACTTTAAAATTATGTCATGACATTATTATGTCCTATCTTGTATTTGTACTTTATTTATGTGTACTTATATTGAATACAAATAATAGATATACTTTATTTAAAAAATGATCTTTGTAAGGGTCTTCGTCTCAATCTCCTTTCATTGAGACATATTTTGTTTTATACACAACTTTCTTTTATACGCTGTATAAACCCCTTTGACTTTGACTTTTATTCAAAAAGGAATTTTTTTTACAAAGTGTTTTACTAAAGGACAAAAGGAATGTTTTTTTCTTACGTATGCGGCAACAACAAATTCTCCGCCGCCGTGACCATTATTTGTGTTTCGGCTTCCTCTACAAGCCATAACTTTTTTTAATGAAAAATAAATACAATGTTTTAACATTATTTTATTTTGGTATTGAAAATGGTTTTGAAAGTGTATTTATTATATCAATGTGTTGTATTGATATCTTGTGATTGAAATGTGGAAATGTTATGCTTCCTTTATGCATGTTTTATGTGATACGATTATGTTATGGTTTATGATATGTTTAAACCTATTCATATGAGGAATGCATTGGACTTAATAGGTGACAGGTGGAGCCCGCTACAACTCCTCGATGCATCGGTAGGTCTCATGAGACAAACTAGTGTCTTGGAACGAGGCCTTGACAAAATATTATTTGTGGTCTTGGCACGATGCCTTGTCTACGTGGTTATGATAGTCTAGCATTATGCATTCCATCATTATGAAAGTGGTTATTGATATTTCATGTGATTATTCAACTAGTAGAATATCCATGTGAGTAAGTAAATGGCATTATTTCATTTTACTTTTTCCATATTATGCTAAAGTTCAAGTTTAAAAGGCTTTTGTTTTAGTTATACATTGCCTTAAATGTTGATGTTTATTTATGAAAGCTTCTGCTATATTGTTATCCTTACTGAGCATCTGAGCTCACCACTTTCAATGTTTTAATTTTCTCCAGGATGTGAAGAAGTATATTATGAATGACCTGCATGGATAATATAAGGGGATATGAAGAGAAGATGTTTTTGTTTTTTTTACTTTATGATGTAATGTAAGACTTATGAATGTATCTAGTGTTTCCAAGACTACTAAACTAATCGGTCTTTCAAGACTTGATCTTTTGTGATCATGCCAATGTTACGAAGTAATGCACCGAATCTGGGTAACTGGGGTTGGGGCATTACAGTTGGTATCAGAGGCAGTTTAGTAATAACCTTGGAAGCTAGATTTAGATAAACTCTGATTAGAGCACATAGCCCAAAGATATACTTTGAGGATCAGTATAGAAGAACTTCCTAGAATTTTGTTGTTTAGAGATTTTGTGAGTTTTCTGAGAAATACATCCCTGTCTGGATACGAGCAGGTAAAGGCGGCTCTGGCACAGATGTACCTAGGGGTAAAACCCGAAAACACCGCTTTGAGATAGACTCGAATGGGAACTGGTGCACGACAACGGGCCTTTCCGCACTCTTGGTTACGGTACTCCCGGGGGACATGCTTAGGATAATTCTCAATTTCTTTACAAACCATTATGAAGGGTTTATGAGTATATACTTCCTCAAAGAAAACATTTTTTTATGATTATGGATTATATCCATAAACCGTTCAATTTACATTAAGTATTTTACAATATTGGAATTATTCATTGCAATTCATAAACTAACCTAGTTTATGCCATTGTATAGAAATGGTGCCCAGTGGAAGGAATGTGAACTCCAGCAATACGTATGATGCAAAGCGTAATAAAGATCATATCTTTCATGGTATTAATCCAACATTTAGAAGGGAAATAATCTCCCACGTGTTCTCAATATATGAAGAAATAATATCATGTGTTAATAAGATAAGTAAATAATTCTCTGAGTCTTATGGATTTTAAGGGAAGAAAGAGAAGAAAAGGATGGAAGAGAGAATGATGGAAAAAGGGATATGGGAAAAGAAGAATTTTCCAATATGTGATAACTATGGTAAGAAACACCTTGGAACTTTCATGAAGGGAATGAGAGTTTGTTATTTATAAGTGTGGAGAAAAAGGACACCAAGTGCGTGACTGCAAGGGTAAGAAAAAGGTTTCAAATGTACAATGATTCATCTGCAAGGAGTGGGGACACTACAAAAACCAATGTCCAAATCATCAGAGTGTTCCCCAAATGATGTTATTGGATAATAATAATGTTATGATACTACCCCAGATGAGGAGGAATGATTAGAGTTCTTATGTTGTTACTAAAGAATTTTGTAATATGAGTGTTGTATAAATGATGTACTGGTTATAATAATTATGGAGTATATAAGGATTGTACTACATTACTATTTCATCAAGGACTGGAGACTCCACAATAGGTTGAATTTTTGGAAAATATATGGTTGAGAGAAAGTTAAACCATAATATGGTTCTGATAATGAGATAGAGATTTTGGAATAAGACATGATTGATTTGGATAAATTATATTTGATATTCTTAACTTCCTTGAAACTGATTAATGATTTGTATACATTTTTGGATAGAAGGAGTATATCTAGTATTCTATGAGAAATAAGGGATCATGGTAATTCAGGATGTTGAAGTGTTTTAAAAGAATACATGATGAAGGTGTTCACATGTTGTTACACCAAAAAAGGGGATCTTCATTATGTTTACCTTCCTCATAAAATTTGGACTGTGAGTTGGACAGAAGTATTTTGGATAACTATAAAGGTTGGAATGGATTAAGTTGAACCTTGTATAGTAATGTTTAAGGTTAAAACATTTCTGACTATTATTTTTGGAATATTATAATAGTATTAGAAAAAGTACAACCTTCAGGTTGGGCGATAACACGTCGCTTCGGAAAAAGCTGTAGGAATCGAACCCACAACCATATTGCGACAGGCCTTTATGACCTACCACTAGCCTATAAGAAGTCCCCGGTTATTACAAAATAGTTTTCATAATCTAAATGGTATGTGTTAATATTTTGAACCTTGTACGGTTAGGATGAATATATTATTTTTGAGTTCTATTATCTTTTTGAGTAAAAGATGAGTTTGTGGTAGAAATTAGTTGAAGGTTGAAACTCTACTTGTCAATCATATATATATATATATATATATATATATACTTATATCTTATTCTATGAATAAATTAATTCTTAAACTTTATTAAAGGGATATTAAAACAAATAAATGTGTTATCCTGTTACCTTATGTCTTGTTGAACTGATGATATTTTAAATCAACATAGATTGAATGCTTTGAGGCCCTCAATTTAGCACTTGTTTGTGGTTGATGACCTCAATCACTCCCTATAAATATTTACTTTTTTCCTCCAATTATATGTCTCTAATTTCCACCAATGTTCTCTTAATCGAGATCATAATTGCGTGGTGACTTTTTCATTTCCCTTTCCCTCTTATTAAGGCTAAATTTTATTAACCTTATTTTCGATGTGGGTTTTACACAAAGGTATTTTCTCTTTTCAACCTTTTATTTTCAAAGAAAAATTTCAAATTGCGAGGACGCAATTTATTTAACAAGGGGAGAATGTAACACCCCGAGCTTCCATGGTACGCTTCTCTTTCAACAATGCAATTGCTTGCATTGTACGCAAGTTCGAGATTCTAACACACCGTGACTATTCAAAATAGCCATTATGAATAGTAATACCCACTTTTTTAAATTATATATATTTTATATTTCAAAATGGACTTCATTTTTGGATTCAGAATGTCGAAATTATCCTAAGTTGAATTTTTTGCAATTTTCGGAGAACTTCCAATTTTTGATGAATAGTGAAAATACATAAAAAAAACTTTTTTAATCAAAATAATTTATAGTGATAAATTATAAAATTTAAAGGTTTTAAGTTATAGTTACAACATATTTTTACCATTTTATCCAATGGTGGTCATTGGAATTAATTTAACATTGAAATTGGACAAAAACAATTGTCAATCTTTTGGTATATATTGTTTCTTAAAAACATGCTATTTGTTGTTACAACGGGAATTAATTTGAAAAATTATTAATACAAATCATATGTTTGGAATTTTGAAAAATAGACATCATTTTTGAATTCAGAATATCAATTATATCTTAGGGTAAAATTTTGGCACTATTCTGAAAAACATCAATTTTTGATGAATAGTGAAACCACTAAGTGGTAGTTAAGTAACTGATTTTTCGTTTAAATGAAATATTACCACTTATATGATTTGATTTTCAAAAATACGACATACATGGTTGTAATTAGGAAGTAAAATTTGGTTCAATGGGATTAAAATAATTTTTTTGGTGAATATTAAATTTTAAGTTTAATTAATCACGATTAAAGGTAATTAGTGAAATTTAAGGTAAAAATGGTATTATAAAAATATGAAATGACCCTTAAACTTGTCCTACCACTATTGGATGAGTCATTGCCGACCAAGACAACCCATGGGTCAAATTGGGGACCCCATAGAGCCACTTTGGTAGGAAAATGACATTAAAAACGTTTTATTTAATGTTAAAATAAAAATGTCACAAACATGAGTCGTTTTACTAAAACAATTTTTAAATGGGGTTATAAAAGTCATATTTTTTACTATAAATATTCATTAGAAAGATAAAAATATTTCCTACATAATGATATTCTTTTTATAATTTTTAGACATTAAATAAATTAAATTATTTATGACACCATGATGATGCAGCGATTACCTCATTAATTAACGATTTTAATAAAATGGAAGGATAATGTAAAATATAAGAATTACACTTGTCCAAAGCCTATTGGATAAGAATATTTAGAACCATTATCACCTTATCCTCGAATTATATATGTTTGGGACCTTTAGAATCCGAAAAGCATTTTATAATAAAGTAATAATTTATTACTTTCCAAGAGTGCCCCTCCTCCCCACTTATAAAAGTCCCCCAACACTACCACCTTACTCACACTATCAAAGCCTTTTGGCTCGGCCAAACTCTGCCCAAATAATCTCCCAACTTCCCTCACTTACTCCTAGAGTCCTCACTTTGGGAATAATTCTTTCCAAGGAAGCCTTTGGCTCAAATCAAAAAGAGTTACCCGTTTTAAAGGTAGTGTTTTATATTCTGTTCTTATGTTTTATTTTGTTTCTCCAACCCCCTAAAATATATTTATTCATTTCTTTTGTAGCATCAATAGTATCATCAATATACTAGGATGTTGTTATAACAAGTATTTGAGCTACACTTTCACACACCTACATCTAATGGTTAAAGAACATACTATTTCTATGGATGGCGAATTTCTGCCTCACGAAATGATGATTGTTCGACACTCATATAACACCTTCAAAGGTGGCCATTAAGATGTCACTATATTTATATATGATATATAATATGTTTATGTTTTACATAAGCTTCATTATTTTTCATTTATGGCATACCTTTATGATTTCCATTATGGGTAAACACGATATTTTCATTTTAGGAAGTGCGGACTACCGCCCCCTCAAAGTGATTTGAATCGTTAATGCCATATGTGGGATGTATAAAGGATGGAGTAAATGATATTATATATGATATTATACTGGAATTATAATATACATTTATATCATTATAATTTCATTAAATACGAAATATAAATGAAATTAGCGTTCATGCGTACGTACGGCTTACTGTCTCCATGAACGGTGCATTTCATTTCGTACCTCTAAATGTTATGGAATATTATAAATGCATGTATATACTAGATATATATGAGATATATGATATCTATATCATGAATATAATTCTGGATATAATGGATATTTCACCACATGAATCGTATTTGTGGTCTTGGCATGAGGCCTTGACAAAATAGTGTCTTGCCACGAGGCCTTGACAAAATCTTATTTGTGGTCTTGGCACGAGGCCTTGGATATGTGGTTATGATAGCCTGGAATTATGCATTCCATCATTATGAAAATGGTTATTGATATTTCATGTGATTATTCGACTAGTATAATATCCATGTGAGTAAGTAAATGGCATTATTTCATTTTACTTTTTCCATATTATGCTAAAGTTCAAGTTTAAAAGGCTTTTGTTTTAGTTATACATTGCCTTAAATGTCAATGTTTATTTATGAAAGCTTCCGCTATATTTTTATCTTTACTGATCATCTGAGCTCACCCCTTTCAATGTTTTAATTTTTTCCAGGATGTGAAGAAGTATATTATGAATGAACTGTAGGGATAATATAAGGAGATATGAAGAAAATATGTTGTAGTTTTGTTTTAATTTATGATGTAATGTAAGACTTATGAATGTATCTAGTGTTTCAAAGGCTACTAAACTAATCGGTCTTTCGAGACTTGATCTTTTGTGATCATGCCAATGTTACGAAGTAATGCACCGACTCTGGGTAACTGGGGTCGGGGCGTTATAGGATGGATATTCAAACTTTCCCTTCTTCCCCTTATTTACATTCCCAGATTGATTAGAAGATCTCTTCTTCTCTTTATTTCCTTTAAAGTCATAAGACTTAGAGAATTCCTTTTCGGTCTTGATAGCACATGACACAATGTCTTCGTACGATGAAAAGGATTGTGAGACTAATGCTCGATGGAGAAATGGTTTTAACCCATAAAATAAACGATCAATCTTACTTCTGTGGTTACGTATATAATCTCCAGCATACCTTGCTAACCATGTAAAGTTAACCTCATACTTTGTGACATTCTCATCCTCCTTTTGTCTCAGACTCAGAAATTGCCTTTCCATATCTGCTCGGTGGTCGCGAGTAAAGTATTTTTCTAAAAATAGATATTTTAACTCCCTCCATTCCATATTTTATACTTCATCATCATCCTTCATGTTTTGAATCAATGACCACCATTGATCAGTATCTCCAGTGAGGCAGTAAACTGCCATAATAACCTTTTCCCTTTCACTACTCCCCAAAGCCTGAAATATTTTCACTAGGGAATTTATCCATTGCTCAGCTACTAAGGGATTTGTACTCCCATTGAACGTTGGTGGTTTTTGCCTCATAAATTGATCTAACATTGATCTTCCATGCTGTGGATCAGGGTGCTCCATACAGGTAAGGTTATTATTCATAACCTGAGTGAGTTATCCGAGTATGGTGATTAGCTGATCGGCACCAGTTGTATCACCAGCTCCACTATAATTATCTTGAGCAGGATGGAAATATCTACATGGAGTGCGTGTATTGATACAGTTTCCATTTCATCCACTAGGGGCCATTTCTAATCAATGGCATAAACTAGATCAGTTTATGAATCAAAATACATAATCCCATACTTATAAAACACTTAACATAAATTGAACTATTTATGGATATAATCCATAATCATAAAAAATGATTTCTTTGAAAAAGTATATACTCATAAACCCTTCATAATGATTTATAAAGAAAATGAGAGTTATCATAAGCATGTCCCCCGGGAGTGTCATAACCAAGAGTGCAGGAAGGCCCATTGTCATGCACCAGTTCCCGTTCGAGTCTATCTCAAAGTGGTGTTTTCAGGTTTTACCCCTAGGTACATCTGTTCCAGAGCCGCCTCTACCTGCTCATATCCAGACAAGGGTGTATTACTCAGAAAACTCCCAAAATCTCTACAATACCAAAATTCTAGGATGTTCTTCTATACTAATCCTCAAATTTCATCCTAGGTCTATGTGCTCTAATCAGATTTTATCTAAATCTAGCTTCCAAGGCTTTTACTAAACTTCCAATGATACCAACTATAACGCCCCGACCACAGTTACCTAGAGTCGGTGCATTATTACATAACATTGGCATGATCACAAGAATGATCAAATCTCGAAAGACCGATTGGTTTAGTAGCCTTGGAAACCCTAGATTTATTCATAATGTTTTACATTAGATCATAAAGTGAAAAACTACTACAACAACATATTGTCTCCATAGTCCACACTATTATCCCCTCATAATATCCTTGCAGTTCATTCATAATTTACTTCTTCACATCCTGGGAAAAATAAAACATAGAAATGGGGTGAGCTCAAATTCCCAGTAAGGATAACAATATAGCAGAAACTTTCATAAATAAGAATAAACATTTAATGCAGTGTATAACTAAAACAAAATCTTTTTAAACTTGATCTTCAACATAGTATGGAAAAAATAAAATGAAATAATGACATTTACTTATTCACATGGATATTCTACTAATCGAATAATCACATGCAATATCAATAACCACTTTCATAATGATGGAATGCATAATGTCATACTATCATAACCACATAGCCAAGGCCTCGTGCCAAGACTACAAATATGTTTTTGCCAAGGCCTTGTGCCAAGATACTAGTTTGTCTCATGAGACCTACCGATGCATCGTGGAGCTATAGTGGGCTCCACCCGTCACATATTAAGTCCAATGCATTCCCATATGAAAAGATTTAAACATAACATAAATATTCGTATTAAAACTAGCATATGAAATGTCAATACTTTCAACATAAACCATGAATGGTATAAAAATAGCACATTCACATTCAAAAATATCACAAAACCTTCAATACAATATAGAAGTTTTGTATCATAATAAATCAACTTCAAAAAAGCATAAAATCCATCAAAGGATGTTGACATAGATGAAATCAAACATATTTTTAGAGAAATATCTCTTTCTATTTTGAAATCATTTAAGAGTCATATATTTATAAAATAAAACATTTTCTTTGAAAATATTCTTATAAGCTTGTAAGTGAATCGTTGACGGAAAATAGCTGCACCCGCCGTATAAGTTAAAAAAAACATTCTTACCTTAATTTTGTCGAAAAGGTTAAAAAACCCCTTGTTTGGAAAACGACGGAAAGATTCCTTTATAAACCTCGTATAAAAATTCAAACAAGGGTATAATAGACTTTAAACCATATTCTAGTAAATAGTAAAAATGTTTTGAAATACATTTTTATGAAACATGGATGTGGATGATAAAGAAGTCTCAGTAGATTATTACGTACAAATAACCTCAGATAATGAAGAGATTGCGAAATAAACCCTTACTATGTACTTTTACTTGGTTGGGGGTAGGTTAACCTCATGTATAATGGTGAAATAATTGTTATTAAATTATACAAGAATCATATACATTAATAAAATATCATATATGATCTTTTAACATTGATTTTTCAATAATATCTTAGTATTATCGTTGTTTTGGGTGTTAGCTTACTCATTTTCTTTTAAATGTTTTGTTAAGTAAGTCGTTTTTGTCATGGATAGGTTGTATCTTAATCATATCCAGAATTATATCAAGTCCTTAGATACTATTATTAATCATCAAATGAGAATTAGACTTGAATGGATACGATGGAGAATGAATCTCATCGCGTTCGTGGAGACGGTAGTCCGTACGTACGCACGAGCGACAATATCATTCTTTTGATATTAAAATAATATATAATTGGATGGTATATCATATATACAGAATCATTATCATGTTACATTTATTATTTACATGAATTAAACATCATTATTATACCCATACAAATAATAATTTATTGAATAACAATTACACCATGACGTGGAGACGGTAAGACGTACGTACGCACGTATGGTGACATGTTATTCAAAGGATGGATAGAATACTGAATATGATTGTACCATATTCATAATAACATCATAGTATATATGAGATACTAGATTTATTATTTTAGAATGGTAATAACAATGAAAGAAAAGTGGAAGAAGAAAGGAACTTGAAAAAGGGTGGTGAAATCATTACCTCTTCTTCGGGTTCTTCCTTTTGATTTGATCAAGAGGGCTCCTTAAGATGAATTTTTGACTAAAATAAGGCCTCTAAGATAAAGTGCGGGAAGTTGCGAGAGTATGTGGGCAGATTTTGGCTGAACAAAAAGGCTTTTAAGGTGTGAGTTAATGAGAAGGGAGAGTTCCCTTTTATAAGAGGGCTGAGGAGCACCTTTGGAAAACGTAGACATATTATTTTATAATAAATTCATATTCGGTTTCTAATGGCTCCAAAGTGGATTATTTAAATGTTAATGTGGGTTTAGGTCGAAAACCACTCATCCAATAGAATTTACACAGGTTTGGGTCATTATACTAACCTTATCTTTAAGCATTAACTCTTAGTTAATTAGTTTCACTTTTACAATGTCTCTTTGTATTTTTATATTATATGGTTAATAAACATATTATATACATACAAGAGACCCCCAAGTGGTCCATTAATGATACCCCTATCATAATATAAGACTCTTGGCCGAACCTTAGATTTTTAAGAATTTAATATCAATTAATAATATAATATTATTTTTAAAAACTCATTTATGTCAATTTTGACACTTTTCAATAATTGATTTTTTTTAAACTCATAACAGAATTATTACTTCAAAAAAAGTTAATTAAAACATTCCTAACATGTCATATTAACCTAGTAAATTAGTGTAATTCATAAAAATTCTCAAATTATATTTATTTGGGTATCTATAACATCAATCATTTTAATTTTTCACTATTATGGTAATTACTGCATCACCATTGTTTCATATATAAATTAATCTATTTAATGTATAAAAATTATAAATAAACTACCATTATGTAGGAAATATTTTTATCTTTCTAATGAATATTTATAGTCGAAAATACAACATATATAACACTATGTAAAAATTGTGTTTCTAAAAGATATATGCTTGTGTCATTTTTGTATTCATTTTAACTTAATTAAAATAAAGTGTCCCTATCACTTACAAGTGGAACCATGAGGTCCCAAAATCGACCCAAAGATTCCCATGGCCGAACATGTATCAACCAATAAGGTTAGGACATGTTTTAGGGTAATTTTTATTATTATAATATTATTTTTAACCCTTATTTACCGGATTTACTCTTTAACCACGGTAAATAAAATATTTACCGAAATAATTATTCAAAATGTATAAAAATTAAAGTTACCTATTTAAAAAATTTGAACATCCTGATTCCAAATATGTAATCCATTTTTCCAAATTCAAAACACATAAGTAGCAGAAATTAATTTAAAATAAATTCCCGCTGTCAAATCAAAAAGCGTGTTTTTAAGATATAATAACTATCAAAAGATTGATACTTGTTTATGTTCGGTTTAATTGTGAAATTCTGTACAATGACCAAAATTGTATTAAATGGTAAAAATATATTCTAAATATACTTTGAATCCACTCAAATTCATAATTTATCACTATTAATTATTATGATTAAAATTTTTTTTTAATTAAAATTTAGTAATTTTCACTGTTCATCAAAATATAAAAGTTATATGAAAAGTACCAAAATTTAAACTTAGGATAAATTTGATACTACGAATCCAAAAATGAAGTCCATTTTGAGAGATAAAATTTCAAAAAGTAGGTATTACTATTCATAACGGCTAGTTTGATCGGTTGTGGTGTGTGTTAGAACTCGATGTTGCGTACAACACACGCTATTTCATTATTCAAAGAGAAGCGCACCGTAGAAGCTTGGGGTGTTACATTCTCCCCTCCTTCAAATAATTTCATCCTCGAAATTTCTAGAATAATCCCGCATGAAAAGACTTGGGTGGTTCTTCATCATAAGTTCTTCGGGTTCCCACATTGCCTCTTCCATCTTATGGTTTCTCCAAAAAACCTTTACCAAACGCGTCGTCCGGTTTCTCAGTACTTGTTCTCTCGTATCAAGAATCCTGATGGACTCTTCGCAATAAGACAGATCGGGTTCCAGTTCTAATTCCTCATAGGCGAGTACATGCGTTGGGTCAGGCATGTATTTCCTCAATAGAGATACGTGGAACACATCATGAACTTTGGAGAGACTTGGAGGCATTGCCAATCGGTAAGCTACAACCCCAATTCGTTCTAGAATTTCGAAAGGTCTGATGTATCTGGGACTTAATTTACCTTTCTTACCAAAATGTGTGACTCCCTTCCATGGAGATACCTTCAGGAAAACATGATCACCGACTTGAAATTCCAAATCCTTCATTCGAGTATCGTCATAGCTCTTCTGCCTAATTTGAGCTTCTTTGCTGTGATTTTGGATTAGCTTCACCTTTTCCATTGTTTCCTCCACCAGTAATGGACCTACAAGTTTTCTTTCACCAACGTCATCCCAACAGTTTGGTGTGCGACATCTCATTCCGTATAATGCTTCATATGGTGCCATCTGAATACTCGAATGGAAGCTATTATTTTTGGAAAATTCTACCAGAGGTAAATATTGATCCCACATACCCTGAAAGTCAAGTGAGAAGGATCTCAACATGTCTTCTAAGGTTTGAATAGTTCGTTCTGATTTTCCATCTGTCTAAGGGTGGTAGGAAATGCTCAAATGAAGTTCAGTATCGGGGGATTTCTGAAGACTCTTCCAGAATCTTGAAGTAAAACAAGGATCACGATCTGAAACAATCGATAGGGGTACTCCATGAAGTCTCAAAACTTTATTAATATATAGTCTTTCTAGACGTTCCAATGGTAGATCTTCTCTTATAGAAAGAAATTGTTCTGAATTTGTAAGATGATCAACAATAACCCATATTTCATTGTTCCTTCTAGGAGTCTTTGGTAGTCCCATGACAAAGTCCATCGTAATATTGTCCCATTTCCACTCCGGTATGGGAAGAGGTTTCATGACTCCTCCAGGCTGTTGCCTTCCATCTTTCACTTGTTGACAAACCATACATCTTGACACAAAATCAGCAATCTCCCTCTTCATGTTGCCCCACCAAAAATGTTCCTTCAAATCTCTATACATTTTGGTTCTCCTAGGGTGTATAGAGAAATTGGAACTATGAGCATCATCCAGCAGTTCCCTTTTTAGATCAGGTATGTTTAGAACACAAATTCTCTTCCTGAATTTCAAAATTCCATCTTCATACACATAGTCTCTCAATCTACCATCATTTAAAGCTTTAATCTTCTTTTGAAATTATTCATCATCGGTCTGATAACTCTTAATCCTTTCTAGTAAAGATGGTTTGACAACCATTTGAAAAAGCATTGATGTTTCACCTTCCCTGGTTATTCCCATGTCCATCGTCACTAGATCCATGAAAATTGGATCCCTTTCAATTCTCATATTGTTAAAAAAATCCATGGTCTTTTCTGTTCAAATTATCTCCCACCTTGTATGCCTTCCCTGGGTGGTAGTGTATCATGAAATCATATTCCTTGAGTAATTCAAGCCATCTCCTTTTCCTTTTGTTGAGTTATTTTTGTGATAAAATATACTTCAAACTCTTTTGATTAATATAAATCTCACATTTTCACCATATAGGTAGTGCCTCCATATCTTTAAAGAAAAGATCACAGATGCTAACTCGAGATCATGTGTAGGATAGTTTTGCTCATGAATTTTCAACTGTCGTGATGCATAGGCAATAACCCTATCATTCTGCATAAGGACACAACCAAGTCCTTTCTTCGATGCATCACTATAAATAACGAACCCATCATTCACCGATGGTAGAGTCAATATAGGAGCATTGACTAATCTTCTCTTCATTTCATCGAAACATTCTTCACACTCTTTTGTCCAAACAAATTTAACCCCTTTACGTGTGAGATTCGTTAATGGGTTAGCCAATCGGGCAAAATTTTGGACGAAACGTTGATAATAACCTGCTAAACCAATAAAACTACGTACCTCAGTTATAATCATAGGTGCTGGCCATTCATGGATTTCCTTGGTCTTAGAAGGATCAATAGAGATTCCATATTTAGAGACAATATGGAAAAGAAAAGAAATCTCCTGAAGCCAGAATTCACAATTTCTAAACATCCCATATAATTCAAGTCTTCTCAGAGTATTCTGGATAATGCACAAGTGATTTTCATGATCTTCGTAGCTTTTGGAGTATACGATGATATCATTAAGAAATACCACCACAAATTCATCGAGATACTCCTTGAAAACTCTATTCATCAGATCCATGAATACAGAGGGTTCATTAGTCAATCCAAAAGGCATTACTGTAATCTCGTAATTCCCATACCTGGTTCGAAATGCTGTCTTTGGAATGTCTTCCTTCTTCACACACAACTGATGGTATCCAGATCAAAGGTAAATCATTGAAAAGTATTGAGCTCCATGTAGTTGGTCAAATAAATCATCAATGCGAGGTGGGGGATACTTTTTCTTTATTGTTATAGCATTGATCTCCCTGTAGTCGATACATAACCTCATAGATCCATCTTTCTTTTTAACAAAAAGAACAGGGGATCCCCATGGAGAAACACTAGGGTGAATAAATCCCTTATTACTCAATTCCTCTAGTTGTTTCTTTAGTTCGACTAATATCACAGTGGCCATTCTATAAGGGGTCTTCGATATAGGCCTTGGTCCAGGAATTAAATCAATGGAAAACTCAACTTCTTGTTCTGGAGGATGTCCAGGTAAATATTTTGGAAATACATCTACATATTCATTCACAATAGGTACATCCTCTATTTGAACATTCATTTCCTCACCCACAGTCATTTCATTTTCTTCCTTCCCAATAATTGAATTTAGTTGAGCTACTGGGGGTGGATCTAGATAAGAATTAGGTGGTGATGATTTTGCACTAAAGATAAGGTGTTACGTATCATCATCATCGAAAATCGTAACCTCCTTCTTATTACAATAAATCTTTGCCTCATAGTCCGAAAGCCAATCCATACCGAGGATTATATCAAACTCAATCATAGGTATGACGATGAGATCAGCAGATAAAGAACATTTATGTGCTCTAATGGGGACTGATTCACAAAACTATGTTACAACGATACTTCCCTTAGGAGTTTTAACTGAAAACTCCCTTGTTAAATCAAATTGGAAATATCTAATTTTCATAGAAAACTGGGAAGATATGAAACAATGCGATGATCTAGAATCAAATAATGAATTTTCTAAACTTGAGGAAACCATTAAATTACCTGCCACCACGTCTTTCGGAGCTTCTACCTCAGTAGTAGTGATAAAAAAAGCTTTGACTTGATCCCTTGGCCTTTTCTGAGGTAAGTTCCCCTGACGATTAAGACATT
The DNA here is from genome assembly GCA_963277665.1 of Viscum album. Classification (NCBI taxonomy): domain Eukaryota; kingdom Viridiplantae; phylum Streptophyta; class Magnoliopsida; order Santalales; family Viscaceae; genus Viscum; species Viscum album. The sequence goes on along the minus strand of OY728143.1, from coordinate 2,073,691,809 downwards.
CATTTGTATAATGTCCCATCTCGCTGCAAATTTAGCACTGAACAATGGTAGCTTCCTTCTTCCCTTTGCAATCTCGAGCTTGGTCACCTTTTTCACCACACTTGTAACATACAGCCATTCCCTTTAAGCAAGTACCGGGTTGTTTCTTCCCACATTTACCACAGGATGGATATTCAAACTTTCCCTTCTTCCCCTTATTTACATTCCCAGATTGATCAGAAGATCTCTTATTCTCTTGATTTTCTTTAAAGTCATAAGACTTAGAGAATTCCTTTTCGGTCTTGATAGCACATAACACAATGTATTCGTACGATGAAAAGGATTGTGAGACTAATGCTCGATGGAGAAATGGTTTTAACCCATCAAAGAAACAATCAATCTTACATATGGGGTTACCTATATAATCTCCAACATACCATGCTAACCTTGTAAAGTTATCCTCATACTTTGTGACATTCTCATCCTCCTTTTGTCTCAGACTCAGAAATTGCCTTTCCATATCTACTCGGTGGTCGCGAGTAAAGTATGTTTCTAAAAACAGATCTTTTAACTCCCTCCATTACATATTTGATACTTCATCATCTTACTTCATGTTTTGAATCAATGAACACCATTGATCAGCATCTCCATTGTGGAAATAAATTGCCATGATAACTTTTTCTCTTTCACTACTCCCCAAAGACAGAAATATTTTCTCTAGGGAATTTATCCATTTCTCATCTACTAAGGGATTTGTACTCCCATTGAACATTGGTGGTTATTGCCTCATGAACCGATCTAACATTGATCCTCCACGCTGTGGATCAGGGTTCTCCATACAGGTAAGGTTATTACTCATAACCTAAGTGAGTTGTCCCAGTATGGTGATTAGTTGATCGGTACCAGTTGTATCACCAGCTCCACTATAATTATCTTGAGCACGATGGAAATCCCTACATGGAGTGCGTGCATTGATATAGTTTTCATTTATTCCACTAGGTGCCATTTCTAAACAATGTCATAAACTAGATCAGTTTATGAATCAAAATACATAATCTCAGACTTATAAAACACTTAACATAAATTGAACTATTTATGGATATAATCCATAATCATAAAAAATGTTTTCGTTGAGGAAGTATATACTCATAAACCCTTCATAATGACTTATAATGAAAATGAGAGTTATCCTAAGCATATCCCCCGGGAGTGTCGTAACCAAGAGTGCAGCAAGGCCCGTTGTCGTGCACCAGTTCCCATTCGAGTCTATCTCAAAGTGGTGTTTTCGGGTTTTACCTCTAGGTACATCTGTGCCAGAGCCGCCTCTACCTGCTCTTATCCATAGAGGGATGTATTACTAGAAAAACTCACAAAATCTCTACAATACCAAAATTCTAGGATGTTCTTCTATACTAATCCTTAACGTTCATCTTAGGTCTATGTGCTCTAATCAGATTTTATCTAAATCTAGCATCCAAGGTTTTTACTAAACTTCCTCTGATATCAACTGTAACGCCTCGACCCCAGTTACCTAGAGTTGGTGCATTATTACATAACATTGGAATGATCACAAGAAAGATCAAATCTCGAAAGACTGGTCGGTTTAGTAGCCTTGGAAACACTACATATATTCATAAAGTTTTACATTACATCATAAAGTGAAAAACTACTACAACAACATATTTTCTCCACCGTCCACACTATTATCCCCTCATAATATCCCTGTAGGTCATTCATAATTTACTTCTTCACTTCCTGGAAAAAATAAAACATAGAAATGGGGTGAGCTCAAATGCCCAGAAAGGATAACAATATAGAAGAAACTTTCATAAATAAGAATAAACGTTTAATGCAATGTATAACTAAAACAAAATCCTTTTATAATTGAACATGAACATAGTATGGCAGAAATAAAATGAAATAATTCCATTTACTTATTCACATGGATAATCTACTAATCGAATAATCACATGAAATATCAATAACCACTTTCATAACGATGGAATGCATAATGCCAGACTATCATAACCACATAGCCAAGGCCTCATGCAAAGACTACAAATATGTTTTTTCCAAGGCCTTGTGCCAAGACACTAGTTTGTCTCATGAGACCTACCGATGCATCGAGGAGCTATAGCGGGATCCACCCATCACATATTAATTCCAATGCATTCCCATATGAAATGGTTTAAACATAACATTAATATTCGTATTAAAACTTGCATACAAAATGTCAATACTTTCACCATAAAACATAAATGGTATAAAAATAGCACATTCACATTCAAACATATCACAAAACCTTCAATACAATATAGAAGTTTTGTATCATAATAAATTAACTTCAAATAAGCGTAAAATCTATCAAAGGATGTTGACATAGAAGAAATCAAAACTATTTTTAGAGAAATATATCTTTCTATTTTGAAATCATTTAAGAGTCATATATTTATAAAATAAAACATTTTCTTTGAAAATATTCTTATAAGCTTGTAAGGGAATCTTTGATGGAAAATAGCCGCAGCAGCCGTATAAGTTAAAAAAACATTCTTACCTTAATTTTGTCGAAAAGGTTAAAAAGCCCCTTGTTTGGAAAACGACGGAAAGATTCCTTTATAAACCTCTTATAAAAAGTCAAACAAGGGTATAAATGACTTTAACCCATGTTCTAGTAAATAGTAAAAATGTTTTAAAATACATTTTTAAGAAACATGGATGTGGATGATAAAGAAGTCTCAGTAGATTATTACGTATAAACAACCTCAGATAATGAAGAGATTGAGAAATAAACCCTTACCCTATACTTTTCCTTGGTTGGGGGTAGTTTAAACTCCTGTATAATCGTGAAATAATTGTTATTAAATTATAAAAGAATCATATACATTAATATGATATCATATACGATCTCTTAACATTGATTTGTTAATAATATCTTAGTATTATCGTTGTTTTGGGTGTTGACTTACTCATTTTCTTTTATATGTTTTGATATGTAATCCGTATTTGTCATGGATATGTTGTATCGTAATCATATCCAGAATGATATCAAGTCCTTAGATACTATTATTAATCATCAAATGATAATTAGACTTGAATGGATACGATGGAGAATGAATTTCATCGCGTTCGTGGAGACGGTAGTCCGTACGTACGCACGAGCGACAATATCATTATTTTGATATTAAAATAATATATAATTGGATGTTATATCATATATACAGAATAATGATCATGTTACATTTATTATTTACATGAATTACACATCATTATTATACCCATACAAATAATAATTTATTGAATAACAATTACACCATGAAGTGGAGACGGTAAGCCGTACGCACTCACGTATGGTGACATGTTATTCAAAGGATGGATAAAATATTGAATATGATTGTACCATATTCATAATAACATCACCGTATATATAAGATACTGGATTTATTATTTTAGAATGGTAATAAAAAAGAATGAAAAGTGGAAGAAGAAAGGAACTTGAAAAAGGGTGGTGAAACCATTACATCTTTTTGGGTTCTTCCTTTTGATTTGATCAAAAGGGATCCTTAAGTTGGATTTATGACTAAAGGAAGGCCTCTAGGATGAAGTTAGGGAAGTTTCAAGTGTATGTGGGCAGAGGTTGGATGAACCAGAAGGCTTTGAAGGTGTGAGTTAATGAGAAGGGAGAGTTCCCTTTTATAAGAGGGGTGAGGAGCACCTTTGGAAAAGCTAGAAATATTATTTTATAATAAATTCATATTAGGTTTATAATGGCTCAAAAGTGTAATATTTAAATTTTAAGGTGGGGGTAGGTCGCAAACCACTCATCCAATATAATTTAGACAGGTTTGGGTCATTGTACTAACCTTATCTTTAAGTATTAACTCTTAGTTAATTAGTTTCACTTTTACAATGTCTCTTTGTATTATTATATTATATGGTTAATAAAATTACTATATACATACATGAGACCCCATAGTGGTCCACTAATGATACTCCTATCATGATATAAGTCTCTTGGATGAACCTTATATTTTTAGGAATTTAATATCAATTAATAATATTTTTTTTAAAAAACTATTTTATGTCAATTTTGACACTATTCAATAATTGATTTTTTTAAAAATCATAACAGAACGATTACTTAGATAATGGTTAATTAAAGCATTCCTAACATGTCATAGTAACCTAGGAAATTAGTTTAATTCATAAAAAGTCTCAAATTATATTTATTTGGGTATCTACAATATCAATCATTTTAATTTTTCACTATTATGGTAATTACTGCATCACCATTGTGTCATATATAAATAACATTATTTAATGTCTAAAAATTATAAATAAAATACCATTATGTCGGAAATTTTTTTATCTTTCTAATGAATTTTTATAGTATAAAGTCCAACATATATAACCCTATGTAAAAATTGTTTTTCTAAAGGATATATGCTTGTGTCATTTTTGTATTCATTTTAACTTAATTAAAATAAAGTGTCCCTATCACTTACAAGTGGCACCATGGGGTCTCAAAATCGACCCCAAGATTACCATGGTCTAACATGTATCAACCAATATGGTTAGTACACGTTTTAGGGTAATTTGTTATTATTATAATATTAATTTTTAACCCTTATTTACCGTATTTACCCTTGAACCATGGTAAATAAAATATTTACCGAAGTAATTATTCAAAATGTCTAAAAATAAAATTTACCTATTTACACAATTTGAAAATCATGATTCCAAATATGGAATTCATTTTTCCAAATTCAAAACACAGAAGTGGCAGAAATTAATTGAAAATTAATTCCCGCTATCAAATCAAAAATCTTGTTTTTAAGATATAATAACTATCAAAAGATTGATACTTGTTTTTGTTTGGTTTAATTATGAAATTATGTACAATGACCAAAATTGTATTAAATGGTAAAAAATATATTCTAAATATACTTTAAAACCACTCAAATTCATAATTTATCACTATTAATTTTTTTGATTAAAAAATTTGTTTTTAATTAAAATTTAGTAATTTTCACTGTTCATCAAAATATTAAAGTTATCTGAAAAGTACCAAAATTTAACCTTAGGCTAAATTCGATACTTCGAATCCAAAAATGAATTCCATTTTGAGAGATAAAATTTCAAAAAGTATGTATTACTATTCATAATGGCTAGTTTGATCGGTTGTGGTGTGTGTTAGAACTCGATGTTCCGTACAACACACGCTATTGCATTATTCAAAGATAAGTGTACCGTAGAATCATGGGGTGTCACATTCTCCACTCCTTAAAATAATTTCATCCTAGAAATTTCTAGAATACTATTGCATGAAAAGACTCGGGTGGTTCTTCATCATAAGTTTTTCGGGTTCCCACATTGCATCTTCCATCTTATGGTTTCTCCACAAAACTTTTACCAGACGCGTCGTCTAGTTTCTCAGTACTTGTTCTCTCGTATCAAGAATCCTGAAGAGATTTTCGCAATAAGACAGTTCGGGTTCCAGTTCTAATTCCTCATAGGTGAGTACATGTGTTGGGTTGGGAATGTATTTCCTCAATAGAGATATGTGGAACACATTGTGAACTTTGGAGAGACTTGGCGGCATTGCCAATCGGTAAGCTACATCCCCAATTCGTTCTAGAATTTCGAAAGGTCCGATGTACCTGGGACTCAATTTACCTTTCTTACCAAAACATATGACTCCCTTCCATGGAGATACCTCCAGGAAAACATGATCACCGACTTGAAATTCCAAATCCTTCCTTCGATTATCGGCATAGCTCTTCTGCCTACTTTGAGCTGCTTTGATGTGATTTTGTATTACCTTCACCTTTTCCATTGTTTCCTCCACTAGTTCTGGACCTACAAGTTTTATTTCAGCAACGTCATCCCAACAGGTTTGTGTGCGACATCTCTTTCCATATAATTCTTCATATGGTTCCATCTGAATACTCGAATGGAAGCTATTGTTATAAGAAAATTCTACAAGAGGTAAATATTGATCCCACATACCCTGAAAGTCAAGTGAGCCGGATCTCAACATGTCTTCTAAGGTTTGAATAGTTCGTTCTGATTGTCCATCTGACTGAGGGTGGTAGGCAGTGCTCAAATAAAGTTCAGTATCCAGGGATTTTTGAAGACTCTTCCAGAATCTTGAAGTAAAACGGGGATCACGATCTGAAACAATCGATAGGGGTACTCCATGAAGTATCACAACATCATTAATATATAGTCTTGCTAGACCTTCTATAGGTATATCTTCTCTTATAGAAAGAAAATGTGTTGACTTGGTAAGATGATCAACAATAACCCATATTTCATCGTTCCTTCTAGAGTCTTTGGTAGTCCCATGACAAAGTCCATCATAATATTGTCCCATTTCCACTCCGATATGGGAAGAGGTTGCATGACTCTTCCAGGCTGTTGCCTTCCAGCTTTCACTTGTTGAAAAACCATACATCTTGACACAAAATCAGCAATCTCCCTCTTCATGTTTCCCCACCAAAAATGTTCATTCAAATTTCTATACATTTTGGTGCCCCCAGGGTGTATAGAGAAATTGGAACTATGAGCATCATCCAGAAATTCCCTTTTTAGATCATGTATATCGGGAACACAAAGTCTCTTCCTGAATTTCAAAATTCCATCTTCATACACATAGTCTCTCAATCTCCCATCATTCACAACTTTAATCTTCTTTTGAAATTCTTCATAATCAGTCTGATAACTCTTAATCCTTTCTAGTAAGGATGGTTTGGAAACCATTTGAAAAATCATTGATGTTTCACCTTCCCTGGTTATTCCCATGTCTATCTTCACTAGATTCATGAAAATTGGATCCTTTTCAATTCTCATATTGTTCCAAAATCCATGGTCTTCTTTGTTCAAAGCATCTTCCACCTTTCTTGCCTTCCCTGGGTGGTAGTGTATCGTGCAATCATAATCCTTGAGTAATTCAAGCCATGTCCTTTCCCCCCTATTGTGTTCTTTTTGTAAGAAAATATACTTCAAACTCTTGTAATCAGTATAAACCTCACATTTCTCACCATAGAGGTAGTGCCTCTATATCTTCAAAGCAAATATCACAACTGCTAACTCAAGATCATGTGTAGGACAGTTTTTCTCATGAATTTTCAACTGTCGTGATGCATAGGCAATAACCCTATAATTTTGCATAAGGACACAGCCGAGTCCTTTCTTCGATGCATCACTATAAATAATGAACCCATCATTCCCCGATGGTAGAATCAATATATGAGAATTGACTAATATTCTCTTCATTTCTTCGAAACATTCTTATAACTCTTTTTTACAAAAAAAATTTAACTCCTTTACGTGTGAGCTTCGTTAATGGGTTATCCAATCGGGCAAAATTCTGGACGAAACATCGATAATAACCTGCTAAATCAATAAAACTACGTACCTCAGTTATACTCGTAGGTGCTGGCCATTATTGGATTGCCTTGGTCTTATAAGGATCAACAGAGATTTCATATTTAGATACAATATTTCCAAGAAAATAAATCTCCTGAAGCCAGAATTCACACTTGCTAAACTTCCCATATAATTCATGTCTTCTCAAAGACTTCAAGATAATGTACAAGTGATTTTCATGATCTTGGTAGCTTTTGGAGTATACCAAGATATCATCAATAAATACCACCAAAAATTCATCGAGACACTCCTTGAAAACACTATTCATCAGATCCATGAATACAGAGGGTGCATTAGTCAATCCAAAAGGCATTACTCTAAACTCATAATGCCCGTACCTGGTTCGAAATGATGTCTTTGGAATGTATTCCTTCTTCACACACAACTGATGGTATCCAGATCGAAGGTCAATCTTTGAAAAGTATTGAGCTCCATTTAGTTGGTCAAATAAATCATCAATGCGAGGTAGGGGATACTTGTTCTTTATTGTTATAGCATTGATCTCCCTGGAGTCGATACATAACCTCATAGATCCATATTTCTTTTTAATAAAAAGAACAGGGTCTCCCCATGGAGAAACACTAGGGATAATAAATCCCGTATTAATCAATTCCTCTAGTTGTTTCTTTAGTTCGACTAATTCCATAGTGGCCATTCTATAAGGGGTCTTCGATATAGGCCTTGATCCAGGAATTAAATCAATGGAAAACTCAACTTCTCGTTCTAGAGGATGTCCGGGTAAATCTTCTGGAAATACATCTACATATTCATTCACAACCAGTACATCATCTATTTGAACATTCTTTTCCTCACCCACAGTCATTTCATTATCTTCCTTCCCAATAATTTAATTTAGTTGAGCTACTAGGGGTAGATCTAGATAAGAATTAGGTGGTGACGATTCTACTCTAAAGATAAGGTGTTCCTTATCATCATCATCAAAAATCGTAACCTCCTTCTTATTACAATAAATCTTCGCATCATAGTCTGAAAGCCAATCCATACCGAGGACTATATCAGACTCAATCATAGGTATGACGATGAGATCAGCAGATAAAGAACATTTATGTCCTCTAATGGGGACTGATTCACGAAAATTTATTGCAATGATACTTCCCTTAGGAGTTTTAACTGACAACTCCATTGTTTAATCAAATTGGAAATATCTAATTTTCTTAGAAAACTAGGAAGATATGAAACAATGCGATGATGCAGAATCAAATAATGCATTTTCTAAACTTGAGGAAACCATTAAATTACCTGCCACCACGTCTTTCGGAGCTTCTACCTCAGTAGTAGTGATCGCAAAAGCTTGGCCTTGATCCCTTGGTCGTTTCTGAGGTAAGTTCCCCTGACGATTAGGACATTCATTTGCATAATGTCCCATCTCCCTGAAATTTTAGCACTAAACATTGGTTGCTTCCTTCTTCCCTTTGCAATCCCGAGCTTGGTGGCCTTTTTCACCCCACTTGTAACAGACAACCATTCCCTTTAAGCAAGTACCGGCGTGTTTCTTCCCACATTTACCACAGGATGGATATTCAAACATTCCCTTCTTCCCCTTATTTACATTCCCTAATTGATCAGCAATTCTCTTCTTCTCTTTCATTTCTTTAAAGTCATAAGACTTAGAGAATTCCTTTTTGGTCTTGATAGCACATGAGACAATGTCTTCGTACGATGGAAAGGATTGTGAGACTAATTCTCGATGGAGAAATGGTTTTAACCCATCAAAGAAACGATCAATCTTACTTCTGGGGTTACGTATATAATCTCCAGCATACCTTGCTAACCTTTTAAAGTTAGCCTCGTACTTTGTGACATTCTCATCCTCCTTTTGTCTCAGACTCAGAAATTGCCTTTCCATATCTGCTCGGTGGTCGCGAGGAAATTATTTTTCTAAAAAAGGTTCTTTGAACTCCCTCCATTCCATATTTGATACTTCATCATCTTCCTTTATGTTTTGAATCAATGACCACCATTGATCAACATCTCCAGTGAGGTAGTTAACTACCATGATAACTTTTTCCCTTTCACTACTCCCCAAAGACTGAAATATTTTCTCTAGGTAATTTATCCATTGGTTAGATACTAAGGGATTTGTACTCCCATTGAACGTTGGTGGTTGTTTCCTCATGAATCGATATAACATTGATCCTCCATGCTGAGGATCAGGGTGCTCCATACAGGTAAGGTTATTATTCATAACCTGAGTGAGTTGTCCCAGTATGGTGATTAGCTGATCGGCACCAGTTGTATCACCAGCTCCACTATAATTATCTTGAGCAGGAGGTCAATCCCTACATGGAGTGTGTGCATTGATACAGTTTCAATTTCTTCCACTAGGCTCCATTTCTAAACAATGGCATAAACTAGATCATTTTATGAATCAAAATACATAATCCCATACTTATAAAACACTTAACATAAATTGAACTATTTATGGATATAATCCATAATCATAAAAAATGTTTTCATTGAGGAAGTATATACTCATAAACCCTTCATAATGATTTATAAAGAAAATGAGAGTGATCCTAAGCATATCCCTCGAGAGTGTCGTAACCAAGAGTGCAGTAAGGCCCGTTGTCGTGCACCAGTTTCCGTTCGAGTCTAGCTCAAGGAGGTGTTTTCGGGTTTTACCCCTAGGTACATCTGTGCCAGAGCCGCCTCTACCTGATCGTATCCAATCATGGATGTATTGCTCGAAAAACTCACAAAATCACTACAATACCAAAATTCTAGGAAGTTCTTCTATACTAATCCTCAAAGTTCATCTTAGGTCTATGTGCTCTTATTAGATTTTATCTAAATCTAGCTTCCAAGGTTTGTACTAAACTTCCTCTGATACCAACTATAATGCCCCGACCCCAGTTATCTAGAGTCGGTGAATTATTACATAACATTGGAATGATCACAAGAAAGATCAAATCTCGAAAGACCGATTGGTTTAGTAGCTTTGGAAACACTAGATATATTCATAAAGTTTTACATTACATCTTAAAGTGAAAAACTACTAAAACAACATATTGTCTCCATAGTCCACACTATTATCCCCTCATAATATCCCTACAGGTCATTCATAATTTACTTCTTCACATCCTGGGAAAAATAAAACATTGAAAAGGGGTGAGCTCAAATGCCGAGTAAGGATAACAATATAGGAAAAACTTTCATAAATAAGAATAAACATTTAAGGAAGTGTATAACTAAAACAAAAGCCTTTTAAACTTGAACTTCAACATAGTAGAGCAAAAATAAAATGAAATAATTCCATTTACTTATTCACATGGATATTCTACTAATCGAATAATCAAATGCAATATCAATAACCACTTTCATAATGATGGAATGCATAATGCCAGACTATCATAACCACATAGGCAAGGCCTCGTGCCAAGACTACAAATAAGGTTTTTCCAAGGCCTTGTGCCAAGACACTATTTTGTCTCATGAGACCTACCGATGCCTCGAGGAGCTATTGTGGGCTCCACCCGTCACATATTAAGTCCAATGCATTCCCATATGAAAATGTTTAAACATAACATAAACATTCGTATTAAAACTAGCATACAAAATGTCAATAATTTCACCATAAACCATGAATGGTATAAAAATGGCACAGTCACAGTCAAACATATCACAAAACCTTCAATACAATATAGAAGTTTTGTATCATAATAAATCAACTTCAAATTAGCGTAAAATCCATCAAAGGATGTTGACATAGATGAAATCAAAACTATTTTTAGAGAAATATCTCATTCTATTTTAAAATCATTTAAGAGTCATATATTTATAAAATAAAACTTTTTCTTTGAAAATATTCTTATAAGCTTGTAAGGGAAGCTTTGACGGAAAATAGCTGCACCCGCCGTATAAGTTAAAAAAACATTCTTACCTTAATTTTGTCGGAAAGGTTAAAAAGCCCCTTGTTTGGAAAACGACGGAATGATTCATTTATAAACCTCTTATAAAAAGTCAAACAAGGGTATAAATGACTTTAAACCATATTCTAGTAAATAGTAAAAATGTTTTGAAATACATTTTTATGAAACATGGATGTGGATGATAAAGAAGTCCCAGTAGATTATTACGTATAAACAACCTCAGATAATGAAGAGATTGCAAAATAAACCCTTAACATGTACTTTTCCTTGGTTGGGGGTAGGTTAACCTCCTATATAATGGTGAAATAATTGTTATTAAATTATACAAGAATCATATACATTAATATGATATCATATATTATCTTTTAACATTGATTTGTTAATAATATCTTAGTATTATCGTTGTTTTGGGTGTTAACTTACTCATTTTCTTTTATATGTTTTGTTACGTAAGCCGTGTTTTTCATATATAGGTTGTATCTTAATAATATCCAGAATTATATCAAGTACTTAGATACTATTATTAATCATCAAATGAGACTTATACTTGAATGGATAAGATAGAGAATGAATCTTATCGCGTTCGTGGAGACGGTAGTCCGTACGTACGCACGAGCGACAATATCTTTCTTTTGATATTAAAATAACATATAATTGGATTGAATATAATATATACAGAATCATTATCATGTTAAATTTATTATTTACATGAATTAAACATCATTATTATACCCATCCAAATAATAATTTATTGAATAACAATTACACCACGACATGGAGACGGTAAGCCGTACGTACACACGTATGGTGACATGTTATTCAAAGGATGGATAGAATACTGAATATGATTGTGCCATATTCATAATAACATCACAGTATATATAAGATACTGGAGTTATTATTTTAGAATGGTAATAATAAAGAAAGAAGAAATGGAAGAAGGAAGGAACTTGAAAAAGGATGGTGAAATCATTACCTCTTCTTTGGGTTCTTCCATTTGATTTAATCAAAAGGGCTCCTTAAGTTGGATTTCTGACTAAAGGAAGGCCTCTAGGATGAAGTGAGGGAAGTTGAGAGAGTATATTTGCAGAGGATGGCCGAACCAAAAGGCTTTTAAGGTGTGAGTTAATGATAAGGGAGAGTGCCCTTTTATAAGAGGGGTGAGGGGCACCTTTGGAGAAGCTAGAAATATTATTTTATAATAAATTAATATTCGGTTTCTAATGGCTTAAAAGTGGATTATTTAAATTTTTAGTTGGGGATACATCTAAATCCACTCTACCAATAGAATTTAGACCGGTTTGGGTCATTATACTAACCTTATCTTTAAGGATTAACTCTTAGTTAATTAGTTTCACTTTTACAATGTCTCCTTGTATTTTTATATTATATGGTTAATAAACATACTATATACATCCAAGATACCCCAAGTGGTCCATTAATGATACAAATATCATTATATAAGTCTTTTTTACGAACCTTAGATTTTTAGCAATTTAATATCAATTAATAATATAATATTTGTTTTAAAAACTCATTTATGTCAATTTTGACACTATTCAATAATGGATTTTTGTAAAACTAATAACAGAATGATTAATTCGAAAAAAGTTAATTAAATAATTCCTAACATGTCATATTAACCTAGAAAATTAGTGTAATTCATAAAAGGTATGAAATTATATTTATTTGGGTATCAACAATATCAATCATTTTAATTTGTCACTATTATGGTAATTACTGCATCACCATTGTGTCATATATAAATTAAATTATATAATGTATAAAAATACTAAATAAAATACTCTTATGTAGGAAATCTTTTTATATTTCTAATGAATATTTATAGTTCAACATCCAACATATATAACCCTGTGTAAAATTTTTTTTTCTAAAAGATATATGCTTGTGTAATTTTTGTATTCATTTTAACTTTAAAATAAAGTGTCCCTATCACTTACAAGTGGCACCATGGGGTCCCAAAATCGACCCAACGATTCCCATGGTCGAACATGTATCAACCAGTAAGGTTAGGACACGTTTTATGGTAATTTTTTATTATTATAATATTATTTTTAACCCTTATTTACCTGATTTACCCTTTAACCATGGTAAATAAAATATTTACCGAAATAATTATTCAAAATGTCTAATAATAAAAGATACCTATTTACACAATTTGAACATCCTGATTACAAATATGGAATCCATTTTTCCAAATTCAAAACACATAATTGGAAGAAATTAATTTAAAAATAATTCCCACTGTAAAATCGAAAAGCGTGTTTTTAAGATATAATAACTATCAAAAGATTGATACTTGTTTATGTTCGGTTTAATTGTGAAATTATGTCCAATGACCAACATTGTATTAAATGGTAAAAATATATTTTAAATATACTTTAAAACCACTCAAATTCATAATTTATTACTATTAATTATTTTGATTTAAAAAGTTGTTTTTAATTTAAATTTTGTAATTATCACTATTCATCAAAATATTAAAGTTATCCGAAAAGTACTAAAATTTCACCTTAGGCTAAACTCGATACTCCAAATCCAAAAATTAAGGCCATTTTGAGAGATAAAATTTCAAAATGTAGGTATTACTATTCATAACGGCTAGTTTGATCGGTTGTGGTGTGTGTTAGAACTCGATGTTGCGTACAACACACGCTATTGCATTATTCGAAGAAAAGCGTACCATAGAAGCTTGGGGTGTTAAAAGAATATGGGTATAGAAAATCTTAGTGGTTAGATGATGTATTTTTATAGAAAGAAAAGTGAGTGAACTGCTTTTTGAAAGATGATTTAACCTCGGGTATTCACAACACTCAATTAAGTGAATGTTTTAGTGGATTCCTTAAAGATTATGTGCATCACAAGTTAAGAATTTTTGAATTATTTAAGTAGTTTGAGTGATTGTTGGAGAAAAATATTTATCACGAAACAAAGGCATAATTTGAGATGTGGGAGAAGTTGCCTCATAATTTTTACCCTTATCATGCATTGATCTGTCAGGTTTCTACTAAATATACATCAATGTTATTTGATTTATTCTAACATGAATATCAAATGATTGGTGATTGTTTTCTAATATCATGTATTGAATTTGGATTTCAAAATCATACCTCCTAAACCATCCCTGGTATCCCCACTACATGAAAAGCTCCACATTTAGAAAAAAAAACAAAACTCGACCAACTTGTAGTCCCACTACACATTCCCCTTTCTTGGACACCCCTACCACCATTCTTCAGTGTCATACTACCATTTACTTCCTCTAAACAAGTATAACCCTCTACACACCTCATTACTACCATTCTCCGTAGCCATTCTCTACAACACCATCATCCCCAACACACCCATAAGCTTAAACATGACATAACCCATTCCTATAGCCTCATTGTCCAACCACATCCCAAATACAGTCCCATTGCATAATAAGTTCACCCATTCCACAATCAACCAATCTCATAGCCTGAGATACCATTAAACCACACGTACCACCCTATTTCTACAACCACACTCCCATCCACAACACAACATGAAAAGGATAGACACAAGGCTGAACAGAACCACACATAGCACACAACCACAATAATAAAGTAAGGTTTATTCATATTTAGTAGCATTGGTTCGTTAATTCCACATGATAAAATAGGGGATATAACAGAACACATTCAATCCTGGGGAATCCATTTATTTAACTAAATATATGTTATTAACTAGATTGTGATTATTACAGTAGTGATTCATGGATCATATAGGTGCAAAAATAGAAACCACTGAATTTCATGATTTTTAGAAGAAAACAACCCACAAAATTCACAACATGGATCAAGGATAACATATAAAGAAAAGAGGTCATCTTTATCTCACTCCCAACCCATTATTTTTTACTTATTATTTTCTTTGTTAAATTGGTTTCAATTGTATTCACAAAGTGAAACACGTACAACTACCCCATATGATGCAAAAAATAAAGAGAGATGAAAGAATACCAACTTAGGACAATAGGTGGCAACTAATTATTCCTTATGCCAAAACAGGGGGTGCATGAGTAGTCGGGAAAACATCAAGGAAAACTAGATTGATGCGTACAACACAACATGCGGCTGCATGGGGAGGAAAGGCTATAGACAAACCTAGAGAAAAAAACACATGAGGAAAAGGATATATCATCTTAGAAGGGCCAGATCCTATTTCAATAGAAGAAAATATTTTCAAGGCCATTAAAGTCAAATTGTGGTCAAGACCAAATGTTTTTACCATTTCCAAGTTCCCCAAGCATTAGGATATTAAAGATATAATTAATATCCTTTGAAACTCAATTATAAATTCCCAAAAAAGGATTTAAACTTGATTTATCTAAAATTAAATGTAAGAGGGGAGAAACTAGAAAAACTGAGGAAAAATGGAAATGACTCACCGATGGGTGAGTCACCAACATGAGTCGCCAATAGTGAGTCACTAACTCCTGACTCACCAACGCGACTCACTAACATGAGTCACTGATGCCACTCACTAAAAACACACACCAATGCCACTCATTGACACCACTCACCAATGTCTGACCTACCGACGCCTGGACCTACCGACACCTCGACCTACTGACACCTCAACCTACTGATAACCCGGGTTACCGACGCCTTAATTCACTGACATTGAGCTACGAATGAAATATACCAACTCTAACCAACCAACACTGATCTACCGATGCCAACCTACTGGTGATGAGGTACTGACACAACTCAATGATTCCTGACTCACCGATGAAAAAACTAGAAATTTGGAAAACTCTTGAAATGAGCTATCGTCGCCTCCCAGAACACCCCAAACACCAGATTTTGACATGATAATGGACTTGAGAGGTCCGATCTGTTACATTAGATACCTATCGAACTATTATCACCATCAAGAATTCAAAACCAACCCAAAAGAAAGAGGGGTCCAAACAACCACCTTGTAAGATACCTCTCAAGGATAAACCACCTTGTGTTGTTCGAAAGATGGAGTGAAACCTCAGCATCCAAGAACACCTCCTCGAACATCATATAACCAAACATTCACAAGATACCCCACACAAGAACCAAATTTCTGTACACATGAATTAGGTAATTTCTTCCTCTATGTTAAGATACTATCTACTCTGGGTGACACTGACTCGCCCACATAGGTTTAATCACATCTCAATTAATGCGTCTCGATTAGGAATCATGTCTCAACATTTTCACATGTTAGGACTTAGTCACACACTAGATAATAAAGAAGCAACCCATCTTATAATAAACAAGTTTCAATCACCACATGAAAATAAAAAACACACAATCAAAACTTAAAATAACTTTGGGTACTAGGCATGCATGTAGGTCTCCCTTTCCCAAGTACTATCTTCTAGGCCAACATGACTCTACAACACATGAAACGAGGGAATGGTTTGTCCATGCTGAATCTTCTCTGGATAATCCTAGATCTCCACTGGCTGCTCCATGAATGACACATCGTTGTCAATATCCAACTCTCCCCAGTCAATGATGTGGGGGTAATTGTGTAGATACTGAAGTTCCCAGTCAGGATCTAAGTATCACTGAGAGGGGGAGGGGGTGAATCAGTGATATCTTTTTCTTTTTAAGTTTCCCCCTTTTTGAAACAACCTTCGCCTCCTGTTAAAGAGTTTCTTCCCTGCTGAACACACACAACCACAGGAACACAAGATTTACAAGGTTCACTACTCAACAAGAGTAGCTACGTCCTTGGTATGGTACGGAAACAATCCAGTACCACACAATCCACTAGAAAACATTCCTTTGATGTGGAATACAACGAGTAGGATATACCATTACACTCGTGCAACACTTTAAAAACAATCTAATAGTGCATGTGCTCCCTCTTAGCACAAATAGGGTAACAAAATGTTTCAGTGCTTCTTTACAATTGAACAGATGTATTCTCTGAAGTACAAATCTTTACTTTCTTACCCAGAAGCCGGTAAGAACCCTCTTACGCAAAACTGAATACGTGCGAAGACCCCAAATATTTCGCGCAGCCTTTAGGGTGACTTGCGCGCAATTCAAATGACTTGCGCGTAAAACCATTTTGGCGCGAAAAACGTTTTCGCGCACCTTTCCTTTTGCGCGCAATGTTTTCTGTTTTCGCGCAACTTCTCAAGTTTTCCAGCAGCTATCCTCTTTTCATGCAAACTTCTTCCTTTTCACGCAACTCACTTAGCGTATAATTTACGCGCACCAGAGCTCGAGATTTCTTCTAAGTGTCGAGCATTAACAACTAACAAGGATTAGCCTCATATTTATAGGAATTTTTGAACCCGCGCGAAAAACACTAATCTGCGCGTAAAACCTCCTCCATGCGCGTAAAAACTCTTTTATGCAACTTCATATTTCGCGCCATGCTTCAAGTTTTCGCGCACCTCATGCCTTTTCCATTTTTCATCCTTCTAAGCATGAAGCACCAATTGCGCGCAAAATTCCGCACCGCGTTCCATATTGCGCGCAAACCCAATCTTTCCTGAAACATCAGATTTCGCGCATTGCTCCAATATTTCGCGCATCCCGCAGATTTTTTGCGCAACCCGCTACTATTTCGCGCATCCCGCAGATATTGCGCGCACCACTTTATTTTTGCGCGAAACATGCCTAAATTTCTGCGCACTCCATTCCTTTGTCATTTTTCAATGTTCCGACCTTGAATAACACTTTGCACGTATAAACCATCTTCAATCTTATGCGCAACATCCATTGCCAAGCACATTTCTTCATCTCCCGATTTTCAGGCCCTAAAATTTGGCAAACACTGGAAAACGGCGCCACCTTAAACTGTGCTTTTCTGCCATCCCCAGATTGTCTATTGCTTTGCCATTTTATCTCTTTACTGCTTCCCATAACCATTCTTCTGCTCTTATCACGAATCCCACTATCGTGATATTTATCCTTTGATAGACCAGCTTAAGCATCGTCAGAGGTGCAATGAGAACTGAATCTTTCCTATCTTCCAACAGCATCATTCCTTCCAATCAAAACATTATATGACTGAAATCATCATTTCTCCCCCTTTCCTTCATAAGGCTTTCATCACAAGTTCTCCTAACTCATGATTTGTGTGAAATACATACCAGCAAAGCATCGTCTGATTTATGATCCTTTTACAAAGTGAATTGATTTATCGCCTTTGACAACAAAATACAACACTCTGCAAAATCTAATTCTTCAAACTGTCATCTTCATTCAACTTGGTCCCAACAATCTCCCCCTTTGGATTTTGTTGTCAACAAAGATTCATATATCACTAAATTTTGAAACCTTTTGCAATGGATTACTTATCAATAATTCTAAGCCTACGTGAGCTAACTCATTGTAGGAAACAAGATTTATTAACAGCCAAAACCATGCTGTCCAAAAGCAGTGACTGTAAAATCTCATGAACATGCCTCCTCATCCTTCTTCAGAACATCTTGCAATCTTTTACTTCAGCATTATTCACTCTTGCAATAGCATTCTTCACTTCTTCAACTTTCCTGTAAAACAACTTTGTTTCCTACAACCACTCCAACAAATAGTTAGAATAGTTCACCCACATACATGCTGAATTCACAGCTTACCCACAACTCTCCCTTAATACATTCTTCCTTATGGATAGATTTATGAAACAATTCTCCCCCTTGACAACACTATCCAAAGCTAAGACGAGAGAGGGGACAGAAACATGTACCTTAACCTTGATGAGAAGGAGGTTGTACACCCATGTTCAACCTCAACTTTGCAAATGGTTCCTTCGGTAACGGTTTTGTAAATATATCAGCAATTTGTTCAGATGTAGGAACATACTCCAGCCTCAGTTCATTCTTTTCACACTTCTCTTTGATGAAGTGGTACTTTATATCAAATTGTT
The DNA here is from genome assembly GCA_963277665.1 of Viscum album. Lineage (NCBI taxonomy): Eukaryota > Viridiplantae > Streptophyta > Magnoliopsida > Santalales > Viscaceae > Viscum > Viscum album. The sequence goes on along the minus strand of OY728143.1, from coordinate 2,073,672,604 downwards.
TTGAACGAGAATGTTGTACTGGATTTCTTGTAAGATTGATTGCACTCTGATTATCACAACCCAAGAGCAATGGTAGCTTTACTTCAACAAGTAGATCTTCCAACTGAGTCTTCATCCACATTAGTTGAGTTGCAGCTTGAGTAGCAGCAACATACTCAGCCTCAGCTGTGCTAAGAGTTACTGAATTCTGTTTCTTGGTATGCCAACTAACACAGCTTTTTCCTAGAAAGAATACTCTACCAGATGTGGATCTTCTATCATCAACATTTCCTGCCCAATCAGCATCAGAATACCCAAATAGATCAATATTTTCAGATCCGTCATACCGGATTCCAAAGTTTGTTGTGCCTTTGATATATCTGAGAATTCTTTTTCCAGCAATCAAATGTGATTCTTTAGGAGCACTTTGAAATCTTGCACATAAAGTAACAGTATAGACGATGTCGGGTCTTGAGGCAGTCAAATATAGCAGACTTCCAATCAGTTTTCGAAACTCTTTCTGATCAACTTCCTTGCCTTCTCCATCTTTATAAAACTTGGTTCCCACTGAAATCGGTGTGGAAACTGGTTTTGAATTTTCCATGAAAAACTTCTTCAGAAGTTCCTTAGCATACTTTTCTTGAGACAGAAAAACATGATTCTTCTTCTGTGAAATTTGTAACCCAAGAAAGTACTTCATTTCACCTAGCATGGACATCTCAAATAACTTCTTCATCTCCTTAGCAAATTTTTCACATGATCTTTCATTATCTCCAGCAAATATAATATCATCGACATAAACAATAACGACCAGTGAAAACTCCTGACATTTCTTGATGTAGAGATTACTGTCAACTCTCCCTTTCTTAAAGTTCATCTTCTTCAAGCAAGTATCTAATTTAGAATATCATGCTCTCGGAGCCTGTTTTAGCCCATACAGAGCCTTCTTCAACCTGCACACATAGCTTTCATCTTTCCCAATAACAAATCCACAAGGTTGATCAATGTAAACTTCCTTGTCAAGATCACCATTCAAGAATGAAGATTTGACATCCATTTGAAAGATTTTGTAACCTCGTTGTGCAGCAATGGCAAGAAATATTCTGATTATTTCTAATCGAGCTACTGGAGAAAAGGTTTCATCAAAGTCAATGCCTTCAATTTGTGAATACCCTTTGCAGACGAATCTTGCCTTGTTTCTTATTACATTACCTTCTTCATTCAGCTTGTTTCGAAAAACCCACTTTGTACCAATAATGTTCTTGTTGTCCGGCTTGGGTACAAGTTCCCAAGTATTGTTCTTCTCTATCTGATCAAGCTCTTCATTCATAGCATGAACCCATTCTGGATGCTCAAATTCTTCATTTACATCATTCGGTTCAACTTTCGAATAAAGAGAAGTATGTGATATAGCATTCATTGTTCTTCTTGTTTGAACCCTCTGATTTTTATCTCCAATAATGTTCTGAGCCTCCACTTGTTTCCTCAACCTAGGATGAGTTGTTTGAACTTCATCCTCATCACTTGATAATTCTGAGTCAGATTCCTCTTCTTGAGTAGGATGAACAAATTCTGCAACATTATCAGAATTGTTAACAAAATCTTCTCTATCCCGCTCGACTTCCACATAAACACATGACTGCTTTTCTTTCTCAGCACTTTCAACAACTTTTACATCTGAAGAATCAATAATTCTTCCTGTTTCTTTGTTGAGGCATCTATATCCTCTTCCTTCTGGATCATAGCCGAGAAAAATTCCGCCATCTCCTCTTTGCTCGAACTTTCCCAGATTTCCACCTTTCTTCTTTATAATACATGGACTCCCAAAGACTCTCAAGTGTTTCAGACTTGGAGTTTTTCCATAGAACATTTCATATGGAGTCATATCTGAGTTGGGCCTATAGAAACACCGGTTCTGAATATACACAACAGTTCTCATGGCTTGCCTCCAAAAATAATGAGAGAGACTATGTTCAAGTAACATAGTTCTCCCCATTTCCACCAGACTTCGATTCTTTCTTTCAGCCACCCCATTTTGTTGAGGTGTGTATGGTGAAATAAACTAATGCCGAATTCCATGTTTCTCAAGATAACTTTCAAACTCTTCATTCTTATACTCACCACCATTATCAGTTCTCAACTTCTTCACTGAATACTCACATTCTTTCTCTGCTTTCCTTCTGAAACTCTTAAACATTGTTAGAGCATCTGACTTATGTCTCATGTACATAACACAAGTAATGCGAGTAAAGTCATCAATGAAAGTAATGAAGTACTTATCTCCATTTGAAGATTGGTTGCTCATTGGCCCACATATATCTGAGTGTATGAGTTCTAAGGGTCTTTTTGAGCGAATTTCAACTCTCTTGTGCATAGAATTAGCAATCTTCCCTTTCTCACAAATAGTGCAGCACCAATCTATTTCTCTTGATAAATCAGGAATATCCCGAACACTTTCTCGCTTTGACAACTTGCACATATTTCTCTGACACATATGCCCCAGCCTTTTATGCCATAATTTATTTTCATCCACCACACTCATGTAACGAGAGTTCTGTCCATCCCCAACTTGGAACAAATTCCCTCTTGTACGTTGGCCCCTTGTAACTATGTTTCCATCATTTTCACTTTTTACAACAAATCCATCTTTTCTGAAGATCACTTTGTTGCCCTCATCAAAGAGTTGTGACACACTGAGCAGGTTGTGTTTCAGTCCATCAACATATAGTGTTTTTCTTGATTTCATCTTTTCTTTTCCAATGATGGCCGATCCAACACCTTTGATCCTTAGAGATTCATCATTTCCAAATGTCACAGTTCCTTCTTTAAAGTCTTTCACATTCTTCAGCAGCTTTAAGTCTCCTGTCATATGAGATGAACATCCACTATCAAGAATCCATGGAAGTTCTCCTTTGGTAGCCTTCAAAGCTGTTTCAACAACAAGTGCTTTTTGTTCTTCCTTTTCCTTCACTTTCTGTTTTTCTTCTTCCAATTTCCTAGCCAAATCAACGTGTTCTGGCCAGAGAACCATGAATTCTTTCTTTTCAGACTTATCATACTTGTCCCTTTTGTATTTTGAAAACTCTGTCTTCTGAGGATTATTAACAAACTTTTGTTGCTCTGGTAACACACTAAGGCAGCCCTTAGCAAGATGTCCAGGTTGATCACATCTTTCACAATAAGATTCCAGTGGTTGGAATCTATTCCCAACTTTCACACCAGTCTTCTCAGATATCTTCTGAAACTTATTTGGAGATCTTCTATTTTGAAAGCGTTGACTCCCCCTCAATCCTTGTCCTTCAAAACTTTTGGAATAGTTGTAATGTTGTTGGTTAAACCAACACATACTTTCCATGTGTCTGAATCCACCACAATACCAGCATTAACCATAGAAAGAATATTTACCTATGAAACTTTTATACTGAATGGAGTTGTGAACACGCTTCTCAAAAACCATCATATTTTCATTTGTAACTCCCTTCTTCAGCTCAGATTCAACAGTACCAGAAGTATTGGAAGATTTTCTTGACTCAAGATTTTTATGCACTTCTGATTTTTCTGCATTGCTGATTTTGACCACATACTTTGTCTTTCCAGCCTTGTTCTTATCAGAACCAGTTTTGTCTTTCATTTCAACCTTTGAAGGTAAGTTTTGTAGATCCCTTTTTGGTTTATTCTTACTAGAACATTCCCCTACTTCTGAGATAGAATTTTTGGAACTGATATTCATTTCTTTAGCATTATGCAGTTTTTGTTGGACAAGTTCCAACTCTTCTTCTTTTTCCTTTAACTTCACTTCAAGATGATCATTACGATTCTTTGTATTCTCAAGAGAATTTTTCAGATCATCAATCTCTTTTTCCATCATGATTTTATCATCTGTAAAACCTTCTTGATTGTTTACTGTGGAATTTTCTTTTATTAACTTGTTGTTTTATTTCTCAAGTTTTCTGATCTTCCTCAAACATTCCTTCAGCTCTTCTTTCAGATACTGTTCAAGTTGAGTCTCTTCTTCTTCAGTACTACTACTCTCATAATCATCATTATTCACTGTTGCAAAAAAGGTACTCTCTCTAGTTTTTTCAGTAGCAGATTTTTCTGATTCAGTCTCACTATCATCATCTTCCTTATCTTTTGACAAAAAGCTTCTTCTTTTTGATTTAAAGAACTTTTTATTCTGACTTCTACCAGAATATTTATCTTTTCGATCCTATTTCTTCCATGACCTTCTTGGTCCTCTGTCTTCTTCATCACTGACGGCATCTTTCCCCTTTTGAGGGCAATTAGTCGCAAAGTGGCCAACTGCTCCACATTCAAAACATTTCAAAGGGTGTTTCCCTTTGTATTTCCATGTGCCTCTTTTAACATTTTTAGAAAACAAGGATAGAATTTCATCAAAATTTTGACATACCTCATTTTCAGAGTTGGATTCACCAGCTTCTTCATTAATAAGAATTTTCTTCGACTTCTCTTTCTTTTCTGCCCTGAAAGACATTTCTCTATCAGTTTTTGCTTTGCTCTTCATGGTCTTCTCTCTTCTCATCTCATAAGTGATGAGAGTACTATGCAAATCATCAAGAGATAATGTTTCCGGATCTCTGTCTTCTAGTGAAGAAACTTTAGCATCAAATTTGTCAGGCAGAATTCTCAGGATCTTTTCAACAACTGTATCATCTTCTATCTTTTCACCAAGGCATCTGATTGTACTGAAAATGTCATTAACTCTGGTAAAGAATTCCCCAACAGATTCAGATTTTCCCATTTTCAAGTCTTCATACTTCAGCCTCCAGATTTGTAGTTTTGCCTTCTTCACTTTTGTATTTCCTTTATAGATATTCATTATCTTATCCCAAATGCCTTTAGCAGTAGTGACACCTTTCATCTTAAAAACTCACTCTCAGAAAGTGATGAGAGTAATGAATTTTTAGCTCTTCCATCATTCTCAAGATTCTTCTTATCGACAGGAGTAAGAGGGACCTTGTCATCAATATCAGGAAATCCATCTGTTGTAGTTTCAAGAACTTCATATCCAAGAGACATAAGATACGACATCATTCTATCCTTCCAGATGTGATAGTTCTTTCCATCGAAGATTGGAATCCCCTTACTGTTCACGCAATTTAGATTTTCCATCACAACTTCTCTTCAAACACTTCATCAACGAGTAAACGAAGGTAGCCTCCCTCTGATACCAATTGAAGTTCCCAGTCAGGATCTAAGTATCACTGAGAGGGGGAGGGGGTGAATCAGTGATATCTTTTTCTTTTTAAGTTTCCCCCTTTTTGAAACAACCTTCGCCTCCTGTTAAAGAGTTTCTTCCCTGCTGAACACACACAACCACAGGAACACAAGATTTACAAGGTTCACTACTCAACAAGAGTAGCTACGTCCTTGGTATGGTACGGAAACAATCCAGTACCACACAATCCACTAGAAAACAATCCTTTGATGTGGAATACAACGAGTAGGATATACAATTACACTCGTGCAACACTTTAAAAACAATCTAATAGTGCATGTGCTCCCTCTTAGCACAAATAGGGTAACACAATGTTTCAGTGCTTCTTTACAATTGAACAGATGTATTCTCTGAAGTACAAATCTTTACTTTCTTACCCAGAAGCCGGTAAGAACCCTCTTACGCAAAACCGAATACGTGCGAAGACCCCAAATATTTCGCGCAGCCTTTAGGGTGACTTGCGCGCAATTCAAATGACTTGCGCGTAAAACCCTTTTGGCGCGAAAAACGTTTTCGCGCACCTTTCCTTTTGCGCGCAATGTTTTCTGTTTTCGCGCAACTTCTCAAGTTTTCGCGCAGCTATCCTCTTTTCATGCAAACTTCTTCCTTTTCGCGCAACTCACTTAGCATATAATTTACGCGCACCAGAGCTCGAGATTTCTTCTAAGTGTCGAGCATTAACAACTAACAAGGATTAGCCTCATATTTATAGGCATTTTTGAACCCGCGCGAAAAACACTAATCCGCGCGTAAAACCTCATCCATGCGCGTAAAAACTCTTTTATGCAACTTCATATTTCACGCCATGCTTCAAGTTTTCGCGCACCTCATGCCTTTGCCATTTTTCATCCTTCTAAGCATGAAGCACCAATTGCGCGCAAAATTCCGCACCGCCTTCCATATTGCGCGCAAACCCAATCTTTCCTGAAACATCAGATTTCGCACATTGCTCCAATATTTCGCGCATCCCGCAGATTTTTTGCGCAACCCGCTACTATTTCGCGCATCCCGCAGATATTGCGCGCACCACTTTATTTTTGCGCGAAACATGCCTAAATTTCCGCGCACTCCATTCCTTTTTCATTTTTCAATGTTCCGACCTTGAATAACACTTTGCACGTATAAACCATCTTCAATCTTACGCACAACATCCATTGCCAAGCACATTTCTTCATCTCCCGATTTTCAGGCCCTAAAATTTGGCAAACACTGGAAAACGGCGCCACCTTAAACTGTGCTTTTCTGCCATCCCCAGATTGTCTATTGCTTTGCCATTTTATCTCTTTACTGCTTCCCATAACCATTCTTCTGCTCTTATCATGAATCCCACTATCGTGATATTTATCCTTTGATAGATCAGCTTAAGCATCGTCAGAGGTGCAATGAGAACTGAATCTTTCCTATCTTCCAGCAGCATCATTCCTTCCAATCAAAACATTATATGAATGACATCATCATTTCTCCCCCTTTCCTTCATAAGGCTTGCATCACAAGTTCTCCTAACTCATGATTTGTGTGAAATACATACCAGCAAAGCATCGTCTGATTTATGATCCTTCTACAAAGTGAATTGATTTATCGCCTTTGACAACAAAATACAACACTCTGCAAAATCTAATTCTTCAAACTGTCATCTTTATTCAACTTGGTCCCAACAGATACCATTAAAGCTAGGAGATGTGGAAAAAAAATTTAATCCTCTCCAACTATGGTGTAAACTCCAACTGATATTCCACCTCACCAACTCATCCCAACACCTCCAAAGGTTCGATGAACCTAGGAGAAAGCTTTCTCCCTTTACTGAACCTATGCTGCATATGTCGAGGGGAAACCTTCAAGAACACATGGTATCCAACCTCGAAATCCATGGGCCTCATCCTATATTTAGCATATGACTACTACCGGTCCTAAGATTCCTTCATCCTCTCAAGGATGAGCTAAAAATTCTCTGTCATGATCTGTACTATATAAGGTCCAGGAAAAGCTATCTCTCCAACCTTCATCCAGTACACAGGTGAACGACATGGCCACCTGTATAAGGACTTGAATGGTGCCATGCCAATGGTAGAGTGTTAGATATTATTGTAAGCAGACTATACCATGGGAAAGTTTCATACCCATGATCCTCTAAAGTCGAGAACACATTCTTGCAGCATATACTCCAATGTAGGGATGGTCAGGTCCGTCTGACCATTCGTCTATGGGTGGAAAGAAGTGCTAAGGCATAACTCAGTGCCAAAAGCATGCTGTAATCCCCTCTAAGATCATGAGGTAAACCATGCATCCTGATCTGAGATGATGGAACTCGTAACCCTGTGCAGCTGCATCACCTCACCCACTTACCTTCTCGCCAAGACATCCACCATGTTCAACACCTTAATTGAAAATATGTGAGCTGATTTGGTCAGCTGATTCACCACTACCCAGATAACATCTCACCCTCCCTGATCAATGGGTAGCCCTGTGACTAAATCCATCAAGATGTAATCACACATCCACTCAAGTACTTCTAAGGACTGCAAGAGACCATCGGGAACATGGTGCTCAACCTTCATCTACTGACACAATAGGAACTTTTCCACAAACTCTGCCACTTCCCTCTTCATCCTGTGCCACCAAAATTGTTCCCTCAATCCATGGTAAATCCTTAAAACTCTCGGGCGTACCTCTAGGGGTGAGATATGAAACTCATAGAGAATTCACTTGGAAAAAATAGCTTCTCACGAAACAATATCTGATTATGACCATCCTCCAACTATCCCTCCAAAGCATCACCCTATTTAGTGCAATCACACATCACCTCTACCTTTAAGTCTCCCCACTGAGACTCCTCCACCTACTGCCTCTGGTATGACTGCACCATTATCTGAAACATACATCCTCTATCACCATCAATTACTTCATCTAAGGTCAAGGAATCCAACTCCTCCATCACCTTATAAGCATCTGAAGATTCTCAAACTACCTCCCTCTACAACATCCAGCTCACAGAATCTTCAACAACATTCCCCATTCCTGAGGTGTAAGAGATCTCAAAGTTTTAATCCTAGAGAAACTTCATCCACCTTAATTAATGCAAGTTTAGGTCTCATTGGAAAAATATCTACCTCAAGCACCTGGGATCTGTAAAGACCAAAAAGTTCTCCCCAATGAGGTAGTACTTCCAGTGATTCAGCGAAAATACAACAACTGCTAGCTCCAAATCATGGTTAGAAGAGTTATGTTTGTGGGGATGCAAGTTCCTGGACCCATAAAAGATTACTCCTCACTGATTCATCTGAACAAATCCCAAGCCCAGAATGGAAGCATCATATAACACCTCAAACATCACCCCTTCATCTAGAAACTTGAGAACTAGAGAACTGAACAAAATCCCCTTTACATAGATAAAAGATGACTGACACTGGTCACTCCATACAAAGGCATGGTTCTTTCTAGTTAGTATCGTCAAAAGAGCTGCTACTCGAGAGAAATCATGTATGGATCTCTGGTAATAGCCTATCAGATCAGAAAAATTGTGAACCTATGCCAAATTCTTGGGTGCTTCCCAAGAAACAACTGCCTCGGCCTTCAACGGTTCCACTACTACACTATGTCAAGACACAACATTTCTAAGGAAGTGGACCTCCCGTGTCCAAAACATTCACTTGGAAAACTTTCCATACAGATGGTGGTGTCAAAGGACATCCAGGACAGTCATGAGATTATCAATATGCTCCTCCTCCTACTTTGAGTATATTAGGATGTCTTAAATGAATAAGATGACAAAACTATCCCGGAACTCATGAATGATAGAGTTCATAAGCCCTACGAACACAAATAGTGATTTCGTAACACTGAACAACATAAAAATGAACTCGAAGTGCCCATATCTACACATAAAAGTAGTATTTGGGATGTCAACCTCCTTAATCCTCAATCGGTGATACTTTGACCATATATTGATCTTAGAAAACCAAATTTCTCCACTCAGTTGGTCGAAAATATCGTCTCTCCTCATGAGAGGGTAACAGTTCTTGACCATTACCTGATTCAACCTCTAGTATTCTATACACAGCCTCATACCATCATCTTCCTTCTTTGCAAACAATATTGAAGTACCCCATGACGACACATTGGTCTGGATAAAGACCTTCCTAAACAGATTTTCAATCTGGATCTGTAACTCCCGCAGCTCAGAAGGTGCTATCCGATAAGGAGCCATCAAAATTAGACTAACACTAGGTTGTATGTCTATCTCAAACTAAACATCACGTTGAGGTGGTAGAGTCACAAACTCCTTGGGGAAAACATCCATGAACTCCCCAACAACTCTGAGATCCCCCATTATCCCAATGTCCACCGATTCCACTAATAGATCGTCCAACAAGGGAAAAAAAGCCTTCACCCACTAACTGCCCATATGACAACCCCGTTCACTAATGAAAGCCACATGTTTTCCACCCACGTATAAAAACATGAATCTTGTCCTGAATAAGATGACAGAAAAACAGAGTACAACCAGTCGATTCTATGGATGACATTGTATGACTACATCTGTAGCAGAAAGAGATCTCCACTAGAGTGGTGCTGCTGCAACACCAGTCTATATCTCTGGAAAATGTCCAAAAAACTATTATGACCTCTGAATGACATACTCAACAACAGGGGAACATAAATTATCTCAATTTCTAGTCCCAAGGAATGGTCCAAAATGGGTGCAATGAAGTAGTACAAAGCTCTGGAATCATGCAAATCACATGTAAGAGTGATGAACAAACTAATTGTACCTCGAACGATCTTTTTCCCCGCTGCAACTGCTACCTTTGTGGGGTGAAAATTAACATTCAAACAACCTATTCCCCTCATCTTTCAGCCTCCTACATGACCATTCCTTAGTTAAGATCCCTAAGGAGCATCCTGTGGTTAGCCTCCTCCTACACTGTCTGACCTCGGTGGAATGGGGGAATACTGTCTGTACTACTAGAAAGGCTTGGCTAGACACTCCTACTGAGGCGGGCACTAAACCTACCCACCTCCACCATACTGAGATCAAGTTTTGAACTGACCCTAGAGGTTCCCACAAACTCTTTAAGTAAAAAACCTTGGTCCCAAGACTGTGGAAAAAGGGTAAAACCTGAGGGTTGGAACTGAAACTGTTAGGGTCGGTTCCCCGCTAGCTGACACCTGGAAGGCCTTGACACTAAAGGCATGTTACTCACGACCTTCCCATTTGAGGAACTTGACTGTATTCCCTCTCATGGAATAAATACTCATGAGTTAATCCTTTCCACTACCACATCCTTCTTCTGAATCTCTATGTACGTCGGCAGGGTGAAGGGAGTAACCACATACTGAAGAGAAGGATGGAGTGCCTCCTCTAAGCATCTCGCCTAAGACTCCACATCTAAAAAGATATCAAGAGAAAAATGTAGGATATCCTAGAACTTGATCCCCAATTCCCTCACCGACATAATTCTCTACTGGAGGGAGAGTAGCTACCACCTCTTCTCGGACCTCATCATCGAAAAAAGGGATTCCTACAGGAATTCCTTCTTGAAGTTAGCCCATGAAACATCGGTCTCCTTCCTCTCCTTGAGGTAAAGATTTTGACACTAATTCACTAATCCCATCATCTTGATTACCACCAAAGGAACCTAGTACTCTATTGGAGCCCATATCAAGGTGAAGGTGATTGCCAGCTCCGCAAGCCAACTCTCATTCTCTAAGTCTGAAATGCTACCTTTGTACTACCCCAGAGTATGTCGCTGGAAATCATAAAGGGTATTCTATCATAGGCTATCCTAATCCTCTCAATCAATCCTTCTCAGGTCAACAGGGTCATCCTGCTAACCCTCCACTGCTTGTACCACACATGGGAGACGTCTGGGAGCCATAGTTAAAATGGAAACAAGGAATTCCTACCCCGGGTAGTATGGAATTTATTTTGGATTCATTTTAACTCATTTTTTATATTAATTTATTTAAAATATTTTTAACAAAAAAGAACACAATTCATCATGATACAAGTACCATTCCTAGGGTCTCTACCACAGAATTGGTGTAGCCTCACTTGGTCGCTCGATAAGCTCAGAGTCCTTACATCGGATTATGAGGGGCCCTAAAATATCATGCCCTAGCAAATATTTCTTGGCCTATGTCATGCACCAAGATCACCTAACATTGTTTCCCTACCAACCCATGCAATCCTCATTGCGCCTAACTAAAAACGCCGTCATATATCTCAACCATCACCTCAATACCATTCTGTTGCAACCCACCATCTTAAAGATATGGGAAGGAATATCAAGTTATTGAGACCTTTATTCCTAAAGATGAAGGAGAGATAATGACCCCCTGAGTCCTGCCTCTAATAGGCCCCTGGGTGGTGACTAGAACCTAGGGTAGGTAAACATTCACCCCATATGAGAGGAATTTCCCTTTTAATGAAAAAATATTTGGAGATAAGATGTATCAACCTCAAAAAACTCCATGACACACACAGACACATATAAGGAAATAAAAATCCATCCCAAAAAATGTTTAAAGTATAAAAATTAGAAAATACAAAGAAAACTCCAAAGTAAGTACCAAAATAAAACTAAGAAGTGACACAAAAATCGTCCCCAATGTCTGAGCTAGGAAGGTCCAATGTGGTCATCCAAATCTCCCCAAAAACCCAAAAATGGTTTTATATATGTAAGGTGAGAATAAAAGTACACTCAGTTAAGAAAATCCAAAGTCACCAATGAACAAGTGCAGGAAGCATACTATTGTACTTGTGAAAAAAATAGAAACTCAAAGCACTTAATATGGTATACTATCCACCCCAACCTCACCAAGGCACACTCACCAAATAACACAAGTTATGTAATGTAAATATTAAGCGCATCGATATTTGGGTACCGAAACCACTTTCCACCGGTAAACTGCTCATACCTAACGGAGAACGTTCTCACCCTACCACACTCTTCCAGAAGCCCCACTGTCAAAACCTATCCACACACACCTAGGAATCATACCACATCTCACCCACAAACACCCGGGCCACAACTACATCACATCCCGCCTGAAGACACCCGAACCACAAAAACACAACCTCGTCCTGAGATACCTCAACCTGAAGATACCTAGGAAGCACACCTCAATCGCAGACACATGGTCCTCACAACCGCCCCCACAATATTCCTAGAGAGTCATGGGCTACCAATGCCTAGAAGAGGGAGTATAAAAGATCAAGTAACCAACCATCCATCCTCCCACAGAGATATTGGGAAGACACCCTCCCCCATAACAATGGGGGTGTTTGTCACATAGTTCTCAACACAGGTGGGGTGTGTATATAAATCAAAAAGAACTAAAAGTATATATATATATATATAGGTACCAAACACTCATCCTAACCTATGGGTTTTCAAAACAGACAACCAACCCACACAAAAACTCCCTTGCTACCAACCCTAATGCATTCATCACCATGAACAAATATCACTTCTAAAATGATAAAAGGAAATCACCTCAAATTTAATTACCTTGACACTATTGAGAATTTACAATTTATTCCATCCCTACTCAGGAAACTAACAACCACATCACACCACATGTAACATCATAACCCAAACACACTTCACAAAGTCCCATGAAACTTCAGGTGAAGGGACCATGAAAGGTAAGACCATCCTACTTCAAAATCATCCCTCCTAAACCATCCCAGGAAGCCCCGCTGTACGAAAAGCACCACATTTAGCAAAAAAACAAAACTCATCTAGATTGTAGTCCCACTACACACTCCACTTTTCTGGACACCCCTACCATCATTTGTTAAAGTCATGTCACTATGTCCTTCCACTAAACATGTAAAAGCCCCAACACACCTAATTACTACCACGCTTGATAGCCCCACTGTACAACACCAGCACACCAAGTAAACCCATAAACATGAACATGAAACAACCAAGTCTTGTATCCCCACTGCCCAACCTCTACCCATATGTAGTCCCACTGCATAACAAGTTCATCCATTCCATGATCAACTAATCTCTCAGCCCAAGATACCATTAAACCACCCGTACCACCCCATGCTCACAACCACACTCCCAGACACAACACCACATGAACAACATAGACACATGGCTGATCAAAATCATAAAAATCATAAATCCACAACAATAAGGAAAGGTTTATTCAGATTTAGTAGCACTAGTTCTTTAATTCCACTTGATAAAACATGGGTTTTCATAAAATAAGTTCGATCCTGAGGAATCCAATTATTTAACCAAATATATGTGATTAACCAGATTCCAAGTCTTACAACAATGATTCACTAATCATATAGGTGCACAAATAGAGACCACCAACGACCACAATTTTCATAAGAAAACAACCCACACAATTTACTACATTAATAAATGATAAAATATAAAACAAAGCGATCATCGTTATCATACTCCTAGACACATACTTATTACTTCTTATTTTCTTCGTTAAATTGGTTTCAAATATATTCAAAAACGGAAATACATACACCCACCCCACATGATGTGCAAAAAAATAGAGGCAAAGGAATCCATGATTGGAACAACAGGAGACCAATGATTCTTCCTTACACCAAAACAAGGGGTGCGCAAGTAGCAGGAAAAAATCCAAGGAAAACTAGATCGATGGCTATGAAACAACATGTGATTCTATAGGGAGTAAAGTCTCTAGGCACACCAAGTGAAAATGAAAACACACATGGAAAAGAATATCTCAGATTAAAAGGAATAGTTCCTATATCAATGGAAGGAAACTGTTCTAAGGCCATTAAAGTCAAATTGTGGTCAATACCATGATTTTTGACCATTTCAATGTTCCCTGAGGCACATGAGCCTCAACCCATTTGGTGAAATCTCTCTAAGTGCATCCACAAGACCCAGGTTCGAATACAGGTGGAGGCATATTTCTGGGTTACTATAGCAGTACTATAACATGTATTGTTTGGTACTATAGTAGCCAGAACTATTCACGTTCGAGCCACCTGTTTTGTCTTGGAGTACTTAAGGCCTTCGTTCCACCCAAGGCTTTGGGTCCAGTTAAGGATTTCGAGCCACTTCAAGGCCTTTAGGCCACCTCATTCAGATCAGGTAGGGCAGACACAACTAGACTGACCAAAGTAACTAGCTCCAGATGAGGACTTAGAGCAGGCAATTTCACCAGAATAATCTATATGGATATTGAATAATGAGAGGGTATAGATATTTCCATAGGAACCAACCATGTTCACCTATACACAGGTATTTCTAGAAGAACAAGTAATGCGAAGGTGGGAAGGTGACTTCATAATCTAGATTCTAGGAAGGGGAATTTTTAAGTAGTCATGTCTGGGATGAATTACACTATGTCCTTCGTGTCCTATAATCCACTTAAGAATACATGCCTTTTATGGGTTCCCCCTCATCCCTTGAAAGGGGGTTATCAAAAATAAATAAAAAAATAAGGCCTTCAGGCCATTCAGGGGGAAAATTTCATTGAGCATTAGGATATTAAAGATATAATTAATATCCTTTTAAACTCATTTAGAAATGACCAATTAAGTCTTTAAACTCAATTTACTTCAAATAAAATGTAAGAAGGTTGAAATTTGAAAAAATGGAAATGACTCACCGATGGTTGTGTGACCAACACGAGTAACTGAAAGTGATTCACCGATTCCTGACTCACCAAAATGACTCACTGACATGAGTCACCGACACTACTCACCAATACCCGACTTACCGATGCCTCAACCTACTGACACCTCATCCTACTGATGTCCCAACCTACCGATGAATTCAGTCACCGACACCCTAAGTCACCAGTGCGAAGCTATAGAAACAAGATACCAATTCTAACCTATCAATGTTGAGCTACCGATACAAACCAACCGATTGTTCTACCATTGTGACTCACAGACACCTGATTCACCAATGAAAAAACTAGAAATTTGAAAAACTCTTGAAATGAGCTACAATTGCCTCGTAGAACACCCAAAAAACTTGATTTTGACGAAGTAATTGACCGGGGAGGTCTGGGCCATCACATCAAGGAACAATAATTTCTAAAGATTAACTTGATCCATTCCACAAGTACTTAATCTTACAACTTGTCTAAAATATGTCTATCCACATTAAACGACCAAAATATTTATAAGGAAGATCACTAAATTTTAAAAATTAAAATTAACATAAGATTCCAAATATAATGTTACTCTTAATACAACATATAAAATATATGATTATCATGACCAACTTTAAACCATTATAAATCAAGCATGCTTCCAAGAGTAAAAAATCAGGTTGTCCTTAAATCTAAACATAATATAATTCCAGCATAACATAAAACATCAGTTCACTAACCACCTTTATGGTCACCAATACTATCCAATAAACATATATTTATTTTTATCTCAATGATAAAGCACATATATAGTGTTATCTTTCCCAAGACAAAATTTTTCAAAAAGAAAAACCACCAACAGAATCCCTTCTCTTGATTGCTAGTCTAATTCATCACATGATTCCAATTCCTTAATGAAGAATTAATGAATTTAAATCTATATATATCTCATGAATATTATAAATAGATCATTATTTATAAAATACTCAAATAGCATAATACATGAATCTAAAAAGAATTATATTAATCATTCATCTTCATCCGAGGTAGAAGCGTAAGCCTGACCATGATCCCTTTGATTATTTTGAGCTATATTACCTTGATGCTTGGGACATTGATTTATGTACTTCCCCATAACCTTATAGTTTAAGCATTTAATATGGGATAATTATTTAATTATATTTAAATTATGAGCATGGTTTCCGTTTTCACCACACTTGAAGTAAACTCATTTTCCTCTCAATTATATACCGTGTTGTTTCCTTCCACAATTATCACATGTGGGAAAATACTTCTTTCCCTTATTCTATTTATCTATCTTTTTCCCAACTAAAATATTCTTCTATTACTTCCCTTTGATGTAATAAGAATTGGATAATTCTTTATCTATGTTGTTAAAAGATGGTATTATTTTCTCATATGATGAGAATATTTGGGAGACTACTTCCTTGCAAAAGATTGGATTATGATCATAAAAGATGTTATCATTCTACTCGTAGGATCATGTGTAATGGTGAGGATCAAATTCTTTCTTCTATTTTCCATTTTGAAACAATTACATACACTAGATTAGATTATGAATCATAATGCCTAATTTAAATCTAGAAAAACACTTAACATAAATTGAAAATTTATACACATCTAATATCATAATCATAAACATTATTTATTTGGGAAAATATTTACTTTTAAATCATTCATAATGATTTTTAAAGAGAATTTGAATTATACTAAGAATATTCCCATGGAGTTTCAAACTAGGTGCACAATAAGATCATTTTTATGTACCAGGTTAAAATGAGTCAGGCCCGACACACCTTATCAAAGTTGTTACCTCTAGGTACATATGTGCCAGAACCATGCCCACTCTTAGTATCCAGATAGAGATGTATTATAAGAATAATCCACATAATATCTACCTTACCAAAATTCATGAATGTTCATCCATGCTTATTCTAAAAGTATATCTCAGGGTTATGTTTCCTGATATAGTTTCTAAGGTTTCTACTAAACATTCTCTAATACCAACTAAAACAACCCCGATCACAGTAGGCTAGTGTCAGTGGAAATGTTATTGAAATGGAATAGATAAAGTGATGAAATCACCAAGTATTGATCAGTTTAATAGTCATTAAGAAACTAGAAACATACATGGTTCCTTTATTACATTTGTAAATAAACATAGAACACAACAAAAAAAATATACTGCTTCCTTAACACTTATTCAATGGTTCCATCTTCACAACCTAGGTAAGGAGAACAAATAAAATGGTGATATCAAACATTAAATAATGTTTATATGAAATAATAATAAGTGAAGTAATGTAAATAGTGAATACACATCATGGAAAGGTAAATAATTTGAAAAACACGTGACATCAATACACTGAGAATGAAAATGCATCCATAGATTTTATTATAGTGAAAATCCTCTTGATAGTAATAAAAAAATTACTTAATGAAGGAAATGATTAATTATTATAAATAACATATCTAGAACAGGAAACATAATAATATCCCGATAGTTTATGTCATTGGGTAGAAACTAGTATTATTATTCTTAGAAGAAAACATGACGGATATTTCGCCAACTATTTTAATCTCATGAGACTACCGACGCATCAAGGGGCTATATATAACCGGAACCACCCATAGGGCTTGAATTAAGTAGTACCCAACCCATGTCATACTAGTAAAAAGTATTAATAATATATTCCATAATTTTATTTATCATCAACCATTTATATTAAATAGAATATACATATTTATCAATATTTCCCAGATAATCAAATAAATATGTAGAGTAATATGGTGAAAAGTATCAAGATAGAACATCCCTAGTAAAAATAATCATAAACCATTAAATATGATATAGTATATAGTAACATAATGAATCAATAATAATACTCAACCGATGGTGTATAAGTAGATGAAAATACTCGAATAAAATCATTGATAAATTCTTGAGAGAAATACACATTTTAGTTTGTAATGAAGAGTTATATTGGAAAATTATTTTTATTTTTCCTCAAATAAGATTTTAAAAATGTATATCAAACGATATAAAAGGTATGTGTAATGTTTTTTAGGAATAAATTATGTCTAAATGAAGCTAAAACATGTAAAAATAGATTTTGAGATACTTTAGAAATGAGCCACTTCAGTGCAATTTAAGGGAAAATATAAATTTTTATTTAAATCATACAAAGGAATAATTGTTTACATAAAATAAAACAAATTTTCATGATATAAATAGTGATTTTAGAAAAATATTGGTGTATTAAAAAATATTATGAAGTGTACTTAAAAGTCCAAAAGAAATTGGAAATCTCCCTTAAATCAGGCTTGCTTATTAGGAGGAACTGAAAAGAGAGCCTTTTAAAACATATATTTCCCCATAAAATAATAGTAAAATGATCTGGATATATGATTTTAGAAGATATAAATAGAATGTATAGTAATTATGTAAGCATAATGAATAATTAAATTAGGGTGAAGAGAGATAAAGTGTAACCTAAATGAAAATGGAGATTCTGGAAGAATCCCTTACCACTTTGTAATCAATCGAATTGTGTGACAAAAAATTAATAATAATAGAATGAATCATTGAATTACATGAATATAAATATATTCATGATATTATATATCAAATATAATTATAGATACACAACACATAATAAATAACTGTTGAATAAGGGAAATCTCATAGAAAAAAGTGAGAGGAGAAAACCGTTACCATATGTTCAAATGTGTTCTACACTTGATGGTAATGTCCTAGATAATCAGATTAAATAAATAAATTTATTAATTGAAACCCCTTTTTAAATTTATTGTATTTACTATAATTTTATTAAGTTCATTTATGATCATTTCTATAAGTTATAAGATAAAATTTTATCATTCAGAAGTGTTTTTTTCCTTCATTATCATGACCGATTTACTTGTATACATATATGGAAAATCATATAAAATGAGAATATTAATCTGGAATTGAAATTATATGATATTAATCAAATTAAATAATATTAAATGGTTATATATTTCACTCGTTTATGAGGATTAATCATTAGATAAAATGTTAGTGATACTTGTTTAGATTATGATGGTATTTTTTCGATCATCACGAACTAGATTTGTTTTATTAATTAGTATTATGTATATATACTAGTTCCAAAACAAAAATATTATGTAATACATAAGTTATAATATTTTTTAACCATAAAAATGGTTTTATAAATATCCTTTAAGGAATAATTAATAAATGAAAACACATTATCCACAAAGATAATAAATCAACACCTCATAGATGATGTTTTCATTTTTAGAATAAAAGGAAGAGAAAAAGTGACTTGACGGTGTATTTTGACTAACATAATAAAATTATAGTATATATAAGATACGATATTTATCAACCATATCTTTACATAGGAGATGAGGGAAGGATAATAAAATAAAATAAAATAAAATAAAATTAAAGGGAGGTATTAAGGGTTTTACCTCTTGAATTATTCTCCTTGAGAACCTCCTTAATGGAATTGAGTTTGGTCTTTTATTGACACAAACGGCTATTGGATATAGGGGAGGACTTGGGAAGATTATTTTGAAGAATTTGGACAAGATTCAAGTATTTTATAGAGTGAGGAGAATAGGTGGCGAGGGGTGATATTTGTATTGGAGGCGAAGGGCGTTTTTTGATTATTCTACCCATTATTTTATTATTTTGGCTCATGAAAAAAAATTAATGATTATTATAATGGATAAATATAGTAAATAGTACATATTATGTAGAACAAATGGATCTTATATCAGCCATACATAATCTATGACTCAATAATTCTTGTATTTAGCTTATACCGTAAATTACAGTATTTCACTATTCACAAAAATTCAACTATTTTAGAAAAAAACCAAAAAAATAACCCTAAATTTTTTTCAACGTGTAGAAATAATAAATGAACTCCATTTTTGGAAAATAATTTTCTAAATATGTGATATTTAATTTTAATTAAAATAATTTTTTACTTGAAAAATATCAATTTAATAATTATAACTGATTTTATAACACTTTGAAAAATTAATTAAGATCTCATAAAATTATATTATAATCATTAGACAAAAAAATATTAATTTATGATTATATTTTTTGAAAATGAATTTTGTTTTTAATCATTATATTAATTATAAAATTGTGAATAAATATTTATGTTTTATAAAAATACCAACACTTAATTAATCATTCTCAAAATATTTATTTACTTATAATATGATAAAATTATATCATATTTTCAATTATAAGATGAATATTGTTTTAATTTCCTAGGATATGGTACTATTATATTGGCTGAATTAATATTCCTAAGGTTTACATTACTATTCTAAAGGTCATGTTATATTTCATTGGTATATGTTCTTTAATTTCTAGAAAAAGCCGATTATTTCATTCATTCTTCGTTTATAGTGTTTGATTTGTGTTCTCTATGTGATTTTATATGATTTATGATGTATTAAATAATTTTTTGTGCAATGTAAGATATTAAATGAATTGAATTTATTTAAGATAATACATACCATAAAATCTTGGGGTGTTATAAACTCAATATGAAAGAATTCATTAGTGGTACGTAATTTCCTCCAGATGATACATATCATTTTGAATCCAAAATGTATGATAATTCAGAGAGATATTTAGAAAGGTATTAAAAATTAAGTGATATGTAAGATAGTATGGATAATATGAATGATATGAAAATGAATATGTAACATTATGCTGAGAATACATAAGATTCTCATGAGGGTACAAATGTTATTCTTAAGGATGCATAAGATATATTAGCTTAATAATGTTATATGTGAGATATTATATTTATTAAGAAATGTTCAAAAGTATGAACCAATATAAGAATTGCGGAGAAAAAAAAACATATGATGAAGAGTTGTTCTTCATGGAATAATATCATGTTGATGGTGGTTGAGGTGTGATTCAAGTTGAGTTTGAAGGAGATAAAAATTGGATGTTGTATTAGGATAAATATTTGAATAGTTTTAAATGATATTTAAATAATAATTTTCTATATATAATCTTTTACACTTCAATGATGATTATTTATAAAGGTATTTTTGTACAATCAAATGATGAGTCATAACATAATGAGATAGATACGAGATCATTGGATCAATTCTGTGTGAGCAGTCATTGATTGAAGATCATGAGGAATAAACCACCAAGATCTATTAACAAACTGAATCTAAAAATATAAGATGAATAATAAATAATTTATTTTACGGGATCTTTAATAATAAATTAATACTAAAAATCTTGGAGAATCTATGTATCAAATAAACAGAGTTAGAGAAGATGATGAAACTCATAGAGATTAAATCAGGTGCTTTGATGAAGAAGAAAGAAATAAATAAAAAAGGAGAGATTTATTATATACAATACATTTATATAATGAAGGTAGAATATAACAATTGAGTAAAATATGGAATGAGAGAGTTGAGTATGGCTTACACTACTACTGCACAGATATATATTCAGTGTGTCGGGACTCTTGAGGAAAAAAGAGAAGATTAAGTTGATATAAAGAAACTAATAAACATATTAATATAGTATTTTATCTATTGTTTATCAAA
The DNA here is from genome assembly GCA_963277665.1 of Viscum album. Taxonomy (NCBI): domain Eukaryota; kingdom Viridiplantae; phylum Streptophyta; class Magnoliopsida; order Santalales; family Viscaceae; genus Viscum; species Viscum album. The sequence goes on along the minus strand of OY728143.1, from coordinate 2,073,651,141 downwards.
CACGCTAATTTATGAATAATAACTTATGATTATGATTCTATGACCTCCTGGATAAGATTTAAGATCTTTTTCATTAGTGAGTTTTGGAGAACCCATTGTAAAATAGTTTGAGTGAGTATCAGAAACCAACCGAGAGATACTAAAACTATAGGAAGACAACACAAGATGTACGCAAGATAAACTTGGTGTTAATGATGATAAAATCCTTAGATTTATTCACATTATTATAATAGTGTATATTTATGTCTCAAACTTGACCCCAACATAGAAATAAGTGAATACACACATTGGCATAATTCATTTTAAAAATATTTCATATTGTTTCACTTTTTATTACTTATTTTCTTGTGGTGTGTTATTTTGGGAATATATAAGTATATACATGAACCATAACATTTTAAGAGGTTTAAATATTAAGTGGTTTAATTTAATATTAAAATATAATTTGGTAAAATAAGACCACACTGATCCAACCCCCTCTTAGTGTGATAACACGATCCCATTGGGTATAAGATGTGAAATTAGTGAAAACTATTCTTCAACTAATTTAAAATAATGACTTTTACAAATTATTTTATAAGTTATATATGAAATATAAATTTTAAGATGGTTATATTTTTTCCTTATATGGATAATACCATTTCTTTAGCATCCCGACCCAACTCACTACATAACAATAGCTGGACTGTTCACCACATGGACTCAAGCGCACATCCCCATATGAAAGAGGCTGATGATTAGTAGTGAGGGTCTAATGATGATATATTTCGGAGAGTATACCCTCTGGATTTTTACAAAACATAGTGTAAACATAAATAAATAAATAAAGATATAAAGAAATAAGGTAGTGAAAGATAATAATAAATGATAGTCAATAATAAATGAATAAATAATCATGATTGAATATGATACAATGCACAAGTGACATATATAAAATGTGATAACACGTTATAATACATTAAATATAATAAAAAAGTCTATAAAAATAAGGTAATAAATAAATTAAATACTTAGTTTCTATCTCCAACACCATTACAATCTCTAATATCATGTATGTGCAATCCATGATCCTAACACTGAAACCATGATGTAGAACCCCTAATATCAACTATGTAACCCATTATTTATTTATTTTTTGTATGTAAAGTTTTTGGTTTAGTTTCCGGATGGTTTAGAGGGATTATAGTATGTTTTTAAGCTTTTATGAAGGTTAACAATTTGAGGATGGTTAGTAGAAACCGAGAAACTCCTATAGAAAATTATGAAATACGAGGTAGTGAGGTCTAGGTAGGTTCACAGTTAGGTTCACGGTATGGCTAAACCATGTATCCATATAGTAGAAACCATTATTTTTTATACATATTCATATTCACGGTTAGCACACAATTTTCCTAACCATGTTCCCTAACCATGCACTGTTAAAATATAGATCCTTAAATTGTGGATCTTATTTAGGATTTCCTCTAAACCACTATTTTAAAACTTTTATGAACTAAACATGTTTTTTCTCCGCCCAAAGGATGTAGAGAAACTCCCCATTGATCCAGAAGTAATATGTTGGAGTTTTTTGGTGTGTTGAAGGCCAGATTGCTTGGTAGGAATCCATTTATAGAGGGTACTCTTATATTTATTTTTCTTCCCTATCTTGGATTCATATATATATATATATATATATATTCTAATAGGGATATATCATTAATATTTCATGTGAATCATGATGATATTGGACTGTTTTGATGTTATGGAACAAGATCTATGGTGGTTTTTTGGAGATTCATCCTGGTTTTGATGATGGATAAGTGTCGTCCTTTATTTTCTCCTTAGTGTCTTACTTAGGTATCTTCACTATTGACTCATATTGATTATAAATTGAAGGAATCGTTTCAAATTTACTATCTTTTCTTGAAATTTATTGTGAAAGTTTTGTGAAAATACTTGTTAGAAACCTTCTTCTGTGATGGTTTGAAAAATTTTGGAATTTTTGTACAAGTTCTTTGGTAAATTATTTTGAAATGTTGATTTTAAAATAGTTGTTTTATTTGGTTTGGGGAAAAATAGTTTTGTATAATGCTTTTCAATAAAAATATTGTTTTAATAAAATGGTTTTGGAATAATTGGTTTGGAATAATTGGTTGGTATGTTGTCATTTGCATCGACATAACCCTATGGAAGGGGAATGTTACATTTGGGAATGAGTATATGGTTACCTTATGATGACTTAGTATATTTATGATATAACTATCATGAGTATATAAATACAACACGGGAATTACTATGTGCATGTTTGGATAGGAATGGATTATGCCAAATGTATTTGTAAAATGATTTGAATAACTTTATTGGTTTTCTTACATGAATGTTTTTTTTTTGTTTTGGGAAAATATTTTTCTTAGAAATAGTTTTGGTTTTTTGATAAACTATTTTACATTGTTTTATATAAACTATTTTATATAAATGTGCTAGTATTTTTTATCCTAGTGGCATGAGTAGGGAATTCATTTGTGGAAAACCTACTAAGTTCCATTACTCACCTTTTACTTTGGCACTTTGTTGGGTTTTCAATTGTTGTTTATTAGGATACATGTAAATTCAACGTATAAAATTTCTTTAGTGATGCATCATGAAACTTTGGGTGGTATTTTGGTGTTGGATCTTGGAGAATTTTGGGAGCTATGGAGTTTGTTTCTTTGGATTCCTTGATCTTTGTGGTTTAGTCTTCCTCTTTGTTCTTTGATGTTGTTAGTCTTCCTCTTTGGTACTCTGGTATAGTTTTTTTTGATATAATTTGGTATTTTTTTAGTTGTAATACATTGTTATAATTCATCATATAATGGTTTTGGTTAAGTTATACTTGGTTGTGTTGTTTTATTTTCAATTGAAAAATCATCCCGCATATGTTAATGAAGCCTTTGGAATTTATTTCCAGCCTTTGGTGTATTGGGTATGTCACCTAATTCTAAGTAGAAATTCCACATAGAATCAATCCAATGAGGAGGGGTGGTATGTTAAAGTTGGTATTATCTTTAGTCAATCCAAATATATTTGTGGGAAAATGGTATCAGTTTGTTTAGTTCTGTTCATTTGGAGTTGATAAAATATACTAGTTTAGTTTTTGAGTTGGGATGGTAGTATGGAGTGATATTTTCAAAACATGAAATGTATAGCATAAATAGGTGCAACTAACCTACTTACCCTAAACATCATGTTAACAGGGATTTTGGGTTCATAGGTATTTTAGACACTTATAAGAGTTGAAATCTCATTGTCATGGGTTTAGCCAATAAGAAGAGCATGACATACATTGGTTGAAATGACTTTACACTAAAAGTGCATATTGAATTTTGAGTAATATTTTATGATTTGGTGAAAATGTGTTGATTTTTGAAAAATGTTGAAATGGTTTTTAAATGTAAAATTTTGAAAAGGAAGGATAATGGAATTTTGTAAATAGATTGATTTTCAAAAGCATAGTGAATTTTTCAAAAATGGTTGGAAAGTCACAATTGATGAATTTTGGGAAATTACTATTATGATAGTTTTGATTTCATAATATGAACTGTTAAGCCTTAATTTTCTAGAGAGTAATAAATTTGTAATTTTATTTTGTCTATAGAAAAGGGACCTGGTAGGTATCGTAGAAACCAACTGGAGGAAGCTGCTGAGAATTTTTATTCACCTAAGCCATATGTGGAAAAATAGCTGGTTAAAAGTATTATCCAAGATTTTCAAGCTATGGATATAGAGAACTGAAGGAATGAACCAATTAAATTGGATCATTATTTTTATTTCTAGAAGAATAATCCACCAAATATTTCATGGTTATTCATAACTAGATAAAGAAGAGTTGTGAATGAATAGGATCAATCAAATATTTGATTTAATTTTCACACAAACTAATTTTAAAGTCAAGTTAGTGATGTATATGTTAGAGGATCTTACACTCGCATTTTGGGATTTAGCAGTTTAGGCTTAATTAGACCGGGGCATTCCATGTTTGTTGCACGATACAAATAAGAGTGCATCATGACTTTCATTATCAAAAAAATTTTAAAGACACTCTCAATCCACTATATATTGTAGCATAGTCCATCTCTACAAGGAGTAAAGATCTTCTCACTTATTTGAGTGGATTTGAGATAGTCAAAATATCCCATATAGTGTAGCAACACTTGAATAACCTAGGAATATAATGATACCAGTGAGGTAATTCATATACTTCCCATTTATACAAACCCTAGTGCTTGAGGATAAAGATGATAGAGACAACATAATTTTATTTAAACTCTTTATACTATGAATAATACAATGTATCAAAAGTCTCAAATTGGGAATCCCTTTAGGGTATCACTTTTTTATTATACCAAGTTCATGGAACCCAGTCATTTCCCACTCATGGTACATCCCCATACCATCGCCATCAGTCTACAATTTTGAAACCCATATAGAAACTCTAAAATTGCACATCCCATTATCTTTCACTAATCCATGTTCTCTCAGCACCACTATAACTTCTGTCATATAGTTTTACCTTTGTACATAGACACTTTCTACTTGATGGAAGGCTATTCAGTTTATGTTGTCTTTAAGGTTGACCTATATGTTTTAGGTTTCCCTTAATATTTTCTTTTCCAAAATAAGATAAAGACGTATTCATTCACCATAGGTAATTTCATATACATCATATACTTAAAATGACATTGTAAAATATAGAAACATTCCCAAATCTCTTTATATTGATTAACATAGCCTTAGAGAATGTAATTATTTCCTATAATATTTTAATAATACATCCAGAACTCAAAAAAAATAAACTTAGTCAAACATTATTTTCTAGTAAATGGATCTCTAGGTTTATCTAATGGAAGAATTAAAAATATTCAATTCCCCTTTATCACATAATAAGTGGAAACATCTCACAATTCTAAGATTCAGGCATGTCTTAAACTCCTCACATTTTAGACAAAACTCAAAAAATAATGAGGCATTTTCTTGAAAACTCAAGCCTTGTTCTCATCAACATGATTGGGTAATCAAATCAATGTAATTTTTTTATTCTTCTATAAAAATTGACATGGAATACAAAATATTCATGATAATTTATATTTATTGAAAATAAATAAAACAATTTTTTTTACCAAAATACCCCTTTTTAATTTTTTCAACACTGAAAATAGGAAATGGAATGTAAATATGGTATTAAATTTCTCTCTCTTTCCCAATTTTTCATTTTATTCTCCCCACCTTATTTAAAAATAATGAAATTATCTTGAGAGAGTAGATGATATTTATTCACACTGTAAGTAATGTATCACATATTATTCTAATCTATGAATATATTATCCATGGGGGTGTTGAATAATAGAGGGTCTAATCTAGACCACAAAGTAGTCAATAAATTAATATAATATGATACAAATTTGATATTTATTTATCTATAGGTTGTCTATTTTTTGAAGATAATACCATTTGCGAAGTATTTTTCTCATAAAATTTGACCAAAAATATTTCCTACACTAATATTAGAAAACCATTTAAATAAATGAAATATAACCATCAGGTTATTGGTTATGGAAATTAGTTGTATAACCTCTTCAACATTTTTACCATTTATAATGATATTTTTTCAAGAACCTAGTAGAATTCCATATTTTCACATATTTGATAATTATGGAATCTTCTCAAACCTATTCACTTTTATCTTCCTAAAAAAGACACACCAATGTCACTTCATAAAGATTGATCACGAAATAAGATTTTAGATAAAAAATTATATATCATATTAAGATACTGTATTCTTTATTTTTGTTTCTAATTTTGATAGAATGATCATCATCAATAGTTTTTTCCAAAAAACAATACATCACTTCATATAAATAGAAGTAAATATATATATATATATGTGGGAATATTTTGGAACATATTTTCTCATCAACGTGATTAAAATATTTATAATTTATTCTCAACCAAGAAACTCATTTATTTTTATCTCTATTTTTTGGAGAAGCCATCATGATTATTTTTTTATTTTCAAAATAGATTTTTTTCTTGGAAATATTTGAATATTTTTTCTTTTTTAACAAAATAATTATGAGGAATTTTCATTTTTACATTATCTATAAAGGAACATGTACCTTCTAGTTCTTATTTCATCCTTTTCAACATATTCATTTTAGTAGTTGTAATAGTATTAAATTCTTTGAAATACGTCCATATTTATTTCACTTTACACACAATACTTCTGAAATTATATTCTCATCATTTTTTGAAAACCTCTTATGAAATTATGTTTCTTTATGTCGAACCTTTTTTTTTCTATTGTAAATTTCAATTTCTTATGCCTTTTCCATTTCGCTTTCAATTTCTAATAGAGTTGTTCCAATAGAAAGACAAACATTAAAAACTAGATCAGCTTGATTATAACTTTAACATTTCATCCAAGAAATATTCACAACAAAATTATCCATTTTTTCAATTTGATTATTATTCCATTCTTATCATTATTTATTCCATTAAAACAAAAAAACATCTATTTTTTGTAACATTATACGACATTTCCTCTTTTACCATAATATAATAAACTTATCCTTCTTAACGTGACATTGTTCTTGGTATTATTGTATTTTATTTGAATATATTTATTCATTTTTTTACTACCCAATAATTACTCACTTGTCTTCTTCATTGACTTCATGGGAATATTTTTTGAATTTTTATATTAATTGTTTCCCAAGATTTACTTTCCACCTTCTATAGGATTCTATTGTATTATCTTCTTAGATTATTTCAATACATTATCTTTTGAATTACATAAGTATACACCACATATGGAACAAATTTGGTTGAAAACATACATTTATTCTTCAATTTTCAAACTCTATTTACAAATGAAATATTTACATACATTTTCTACATACAATACTTCAGATAATATTTTCTTCCCTTGATACATGGTTACATTTATTTATATAGGTTGACATATTATTCTAAAAATAAAAAACCTTACATCAAAAAAATTCCATAATTCCAATAATAACCAACCAATCTAGTTCATTTCTTTAGAATAACATCCTGTTAATATTTTCTAGATTACTATTTTTTAACTTCCTCAATTATAATAAGGGAATCTATTACGAAAACCATGTTTAATAACCTAGGATATGGTTTTGGTGAATCAAGGTATGAATTATTATAACAAATTACCCTTTTGATCATATTTCATCATTAAACAATACTCAATTCTCTTTCCTTCCCATAGAAAAGAATATGCTTAAGTTAAAGAATCCATAGCACACAAATTTTTTTACATGGTTAACCCTCACTAAGATATGTCCAAAGAGTATACATAGAAAATGTTATGATGTCCCAAATCTACTAAATTGGACTACTATTACAAGGTTCATAGTGTACTCTCTGCCTCATGGTTTACAACTAATCTCAAACTGAAAATTCAGTGTTCACTCAACTAAAGAATGCATACTTCCCATTCAAAAGATTATTTTGTTGATATAAATCAATTTAGAATATAATTACATATATATGAGTGATATATGAATCTTTTCTTTCACCCAGTATATGAAATACACTTCACCATATAACGATTTATTTGCAGAGTTTCCTTTTATGAACTATTTTTTCCTTTGGGAACTATGTAAATCTCCTCACAAAATTCCTTACACTGCGTAGAATAGGTGAAACATGAAATGAATTTACATAAAATATGTATAATTCCTTTTTAGCCACCTATAAATTGTTAATTAAAATTTACTAAAAACTAAACTTCTCTACATACAAATTGCTTTGCAAACTAAGCACCCTTGCGAACAACCTCCTTCACAGACCACTCTAAGACATAGTTAAATTCTTCCAGAAATAATTCTTTCTAATGCAATTCACTCTCTAATGAAGTGAATAGGGATTATTTATATAGTAAAATAAACTTGGAAAAAACTATTCTTAAAATTAAATTTAACCCCTTTTTGAATCTGCATTCACCTCATACAAGACTTGTTGTATGATCCACAGAGTGTCTAACTCCCTTTGAAATAGAATTTAAAAAACTTTCTCTTCAAAAATGATAAAACCCTTTATGATGACCTTTAACTCATCAAATTTTAAAAAAAAATATGACCACCCTTTTGTAGTCTTTTAACTAATCACCTTCTACCACAAACAACAAGCAACCATTATGGCGACCTTTAACTCACAACATTTAACCACAAATTATGAGCACTATTTTCAGTAATAATTTCATTTTTTCTATGCAATTGAATTTTATTTATCGATTTTTTATATATGTTTCATATAATTTCTATGATTTTAGTATAAAAAAGATCATATTTAGTCAAGATGCCTTTTTAAAAAAACACCATGAACTCCTCCATGTCCTATGTGGTCCACCAATTTTCCTATGCATGAATAATTATTTCTTCCATAAATCAAATCCTAGATTTCATGCCCAAAAATATGGAAAACATTAGGAATATATTCCACCATAAAAACTTATCATTTGGAAAAAATCATGACAGAATTTTGTGAACTTGATTTTTTAGCAAAAACAACAAACCTAGAACACTAAAATGGTACCTTGAGTGATTATTTTCTAATAATACCCCCCCTTTGGGTTTATTGAAAACACTTAAAAACTTATCATACAATTTTTTTTAAAAACAATTACCACACTGTCTAGTGAAACCACCACTCAGACTTTTTGAAACTAGACATCAATCATTGATTTGATCAACACATACCCTAAGACCAAATGATTTTTGATTGACATGAGAAACAATAGTAATATGAAATTCCATTCAATGAACCATTCCATTCTCAACACCACATGAAATGATTTTCTCAACACCATCATAGTGCATGAAACATGGTAAGAAAACATTATTCTTATAATAAGTTTTAATTTTCTTGCAACAAAAACTCATTCCATGATTTATTGGCATTAAAGGAAAATTTTCATCATCGTAAGATTGAAAAATAAACCTAATATACTACTCCGGAAATTAGCTTCCCCCCATGATTGATTAGAACATTTTATCCAACTTTTTTCAAAAAACCCAATGGAATCTTATTAAAAGTTTTCAATATAGTAAAGAACACATATCATTACATATAAAAAAACAAACCATACCTTGGGGAGAGGGGGTCCCACATTCATAGTATTCAAGTTTGGGAAGTCGACTGAACTCCATGATCTGGTCTATATCATTCATATGATTTTTAAGTAAGGCCTTCATCAAGATATCTACAACCTATATTTCAGTAGGAATATACTATAGATTCATAAGGCCATGCTCTAATTTCTCTTCAATAAAGTGATATTTGATTTCAATGGTCTTCATCCTTGAGTGATAGAATAGATATTTCTTAATATTTATAGAACATGAATTATCATAATATATTCTAATCAAATACATCACTTCAAATCCCATATCTTCAAGATAATTCTTCTTCCACAATAATTGTGTGATAGCGTGAGTATACATAATATATTCATCCTCTGTGGTTCTCAATGAAATGAAATATTGATTCTTTATTATCCCTTAAATACACAATACAGAAATATAGAATGCACCACCTGATGTTTATTTTCTATAATCTACTAAATTAAAAAAATTATATATATACAACCCAATAAATCATTGCGATATTTTTATTGTATATTAAATAAATATCTACCATGAAAATAATATATTGATGTTTAATTTTCAAAAAAAGTAAGTGGAATTATCTATGATTGATTTGATATCACTCTTCTTGGAATGTGGGAAACCATATTTGGTTGTGTCGCTATTAGGTACAAAAGGTTCCCAATGATTTTTCGGTATTCTTTGACATTAAATGTTTTGAATTTATCATCTCATGAAAGATTCATCTAAGTTACAACTAGAGTTTCAATTAAACTGGAATTATACATTTTAAATATTCTCAAAACCTAATTGGCATATTTGGACTGAGAAATAAATGTGGTATTCCTTCCTTACATCAACTATAAACGAAGGTAAATTATCACCTTAGTAATCATAGACATTTAAAACTCACATTTGATGAATTATAAAAACTGTTTGCACTTTGCTTCATTTGATCCTCTAAATATTATATCAAAGATATATAATAATATTATATTCTTTTTATTACTCTCATTATTAACATATATATTGTAATCAACTCCACCATACTTGAAACCAAGCTTCATTCAAATATTGATCATGTCATGACTACCACACCCTTTTTTACCACTTCAACCCATATAGATCCTTATTTAAATGAAAAAAATTATTCTCAGATTGATGAATGAGAAAACCATGTAGATTTTCAATGTATGGCACTTCTTATATTACCCCATTAAAAAGGGATGACTTAAAATTCATTTGGAAAACATCGAATTTATTTTCACTATCATTTATAAGAATAATTGAATTGCCTTTTTCCCTAAAATAAGTGAAGTTGTTTGATCTATGTAGTTTCGCTAACTCATAGAATATCCCTCTAAAATCTGTTGCGATTTTTTTGAATTACCACACAAAATTAATTTAGTTTTTCCAAGAAGAACCATTTTGTCCTAATAACATTTTTATCTATTTTACTCGAAAATAATCAGCCATATGTCTGATCTTACCAATTTTTTCAAGCTCTTCATTTATTTCCTTCACCTAATTATCATCTATTATATCTTCTTCAAAACACATTGGATCTATATATGATAAGATGTATGATTGATATAGTTCCTCCAACTTGATTATTTTTACTAGTTCTATCTAACCACCGATTATGTTCTACCTATCAATTTTGGCTCAGATCTTTGGTTTTTGTGTAGATATAGGTCCACCTTTACGATCCTAATAATATAAATCTACTTTTGGATCTAACTTTGGTACTTGAAACTCCTTGATCTACCCATCTATACATCACTATCAACCTAAGAATGTTCATGGATTTTCTAAATATTCTACTTATTTTTCACCACAATAAAATCATAACTATATATAGCTTTTCCCACCTTCTTATTAAAGATTTATATCTATTTTATTTTCCTTAATTAACCATGAAATATCACTTCATATCTATAATATTTAAACTTCCCAAGTTTCTTCTTATTGAGTATGAAAATATTACTCTCAAAAACTAAAATATACATGAATATCAGCTTCTTTCCATAACCCAACTCATATGGAGTGTTTTTATAATTAGGAAACAATAAGGATCTAGTAGAAATGTTGATTGATTTTAACACTACTTCTTCCCAAACATTATTTGAATGGTCATTCTCAATGAGCATCATTCACTACATGTTGTTGATAATATAGTTTCTTCTCTAATCCAATAAATTCCGTTGAAGAGTTATTACTACAAAAACATGGTTCCTTATTGCATGTTTCCCAAGATAATCTTGCACTTGGCTTATTGTGAACTCTATTAAATTATCAATTTGGAACATTCACATTTTTTGACAAAACATCTTTTTAACTTCCCTTATATAATGTGTTATGAGAATGAACACCTTGAACTTATATGTGATAATTGAAACCCATTCCATTCCACTAAAATAATCAATTAGGAGGTCATATTATCTATTATAATAAAAAGATTTTGGTCAAATAGTTCCACACACATCAACCTAAGGATATATCAAGAAACATAAATTTTAACCAGATCATCCAAGGATGGTCGGCGGAGAACACTAATACATTCTTTCAACAAAATATTTTCTTATTAATTGGATAAAAATTACATATATTTATTTCCACTCATAAGGTAGGGATTCTCCATTATGTGATTTATTTAAAAAGCAACTTAAACTATCTCTTACCTTTATGGTACATTCTTTCTTGGTAAATATTAGAGTAGTTATAAAGTCCCAATGTTGACTTACACTTGAAAAGTTGTGGCCAATGCCTTTAATAACCAAGACATCAACACATTTCTTATCTTTTCTCCCAAATATGGGGTTTCCTAAGAAACAAATCTCCAGGCCTTCATCATTTATAAATCTAAAAACCCCTTCCTTGCAATACATTATTTCTATCACCAAATACTTATTTATTGTCATAAGGTAGGTGTATCCACTATCAATGATTCATATTGCAGTGCAGTCTAATGATTTGAAGGAACCAACTTCCTTCTCATCTCTTTTCTTTTTGAACCATGTATTTGGATTCATATTTTAAGGTGAATGATATTTTTTATATTACTTAGAGTATTATTGGACAAATCCATCTTGTAGAGATGAAAATTTATTTTGTGTTTTAAGATCATTCAATGATTCCTTGAGCTTCTTCTTACGACCAATTTGGGTTTGTTTTCTCACATTCCCCTTCATCTTTTATGATAAATACCTATACATGTGACAAAATAATCAATAAAAAATAATGAACATCAAAATATTTTATGAAATATTTAACTCTATTCGGTATCCTCTATTTCTCTTATGCTCATCAATAACTCTTCACTATAAAATAATCATCTTGAGAATGTCCCATATTTCCACAATAATAACACCTAATATGAGGTGTATTCATGTGTGTCATTTTTATATTAAGACATTGCTGGAAATTCAGTCTAAACCAATGGTGTCAAACTATTAGTGTAGGTAGGAAAAACATTGGTATACCCTATTCCAACGGTTTTCCAAACCATTAGGTCATATGGTGTGGGTATAGGCTTATACCAATGTTTATTCATCAACCATTGGTATAAGACCATAAAAAATGTTGTATACTAATAGTTTATATACAACCATTGGAATAGATATATAGAAATATTTTGTTAACCATTGGTATATATCATCAGTACACACTTAACCAATAGGTTTTAACCATTGGTAAAGAGTTTTTCCAACAATTTTAATAAATTGTTGGTATACATATTCTTTTCAATACTATACCAACGTTTTTAAACCATGGGTAAAGGGTTTTTTCAGAATTTAGAATAGCAGACAACAACCTAACCCTCCTCTACCTACAAGATCTTCATACATCACTTATGTAAAACATCCAATATCCATTAAATCCATTTAAATAAATGATCCTAGAATCATATTATGAATTAGTGAATGTTATATACATTGAACCCATTGGTGATATAGAATATAAAACTGATATAGAAGAGTAATATGCAGAATAATTCTTTAAAAATGTAGTCTATATAGAAACATTTATTGAATTCATGCATACATTCCAGTAGAGATGAACCTAGAAATTTGGGGCTTCCCCAAGAATTCTCTATTACGACTACAAAAATGGGAATCACCCAAAAAAGATAAAGGTGTGATCATATCTTATCCAGTAACTAATTAATTAAATCCTTTAATTTCAATGGAATTAAGATACAAATATAATGTATAAATAAATGATTTTAGGATACTTAATGCTAAACTACTCAAAGACAATATTCCTGATGAGCTCACTCTTCAATAGGAGACTCTTAATTATCCTTGGGAAGTATTTATCCAACATAAATAGGATATTGAAAAAACAAGGAGAGGATCAAATCATCAAAAATAGTATTTAATTTAAAAAGTAAGTCAACCTAGACATGAAGAATGAGGATTTCCCAATGTTATCTCTACTAGAACCATATCCGGAACCCAGTCAAAAATGTTTCTCCAATATAAAATATGTTGGTCATAAATAATATATATGGGAAAGGAAATAATATAATGACATAACAAATTATTTATCTTAGATATACAACTAAAAACCATCCCAAAAAATCATATAAATTACATCGATTCTCTAATAAATTAAATTGAAGAAATATAGGGGAAATGTTCACAAGTTATACAGGTGAAAAAAATACACTAAATGCTTAGAGATGACTCCTAATATACCCAATATCATGAATCGATCTATCCACACTTCAATGGAATTGGGAACCTAGTATAGAATATGTCACACTCTGTATCATGATGTGGTACCATAATTTGATCCATTGAATAATTAGAGGAATCTGGGTTTATATTCTTTCAGCAAAAATTTTATGGAATATACTTTTTTTGGTACACTAGTTTACTAACAAGTTCAGTAATGTGGTCGTAATAACTATATTAGTGATTCCATTATCAATTTACCAGCACACTAAGAATTAGGGTGGGTATGCGAGACATGTGGATGTTAATATGGGATCATGGGTGGTCTGGGAATGAGAATTAAGATGTGGATGGTGTGAATATGGGATCTCGAGTGAAGAAGAGTGTGGGTGTGGCAAGGAATGGAAGGTCATGAGAGTAGCATGAAATGGTGTAGACATGACAAGGAAAGGCATGATAATATGGAATGCTAGAACCTGAGCACTAAAAGTCATGGGGAAACACCATGTAGGTTACTTGACCACTCCCTCTATATTGAAATTCCCCATATTCCCTTTAAAGCTTTACATAATTTTTTTTAATAAAACTTGAGTTCCAATATCTACTTAAAACCATGTCACTGACCATGCCCATTATATCCCATACTATATCCACTAATTATTTTAAAAGATAATAACAATAGAATGAAGACTACCATGTTATGGTAAACCACTCTTCTCATTTTTTTAAACCATCACAAAATTAATAACATGTTTATAAAACAATGATATGGTTCTTCTGTAAAAATAAAAACTCAAAGACTTACTATTTTAAAAACATCAACCATATAATTTTTTAATTTTATGGTTAAAATTAATTAAAATATCTAAATATAGACCAAACCAAACAATGAAATATTTCACTATATTTATTCACTTTGTTAAAAATCCATCACAAGATGGTTGGATGCCACTTGGGAGGTCATCAACAAAGGGTAATCCACGATTAATTTTATATGATTTCTAGAATTTATTATAAAGTGTTTTTAATATCTTACACATGGTATGTTCTATATAGATCCCCCTAAAGACTCACTTTTTCTATAAATTTAAATTTATCTCTAGAGACACATTATAAAATTCCGGAAGTGGTTAAGGGCCCGATTGGGTTATGGGTGTGAAAAGGTTAGGTTTGGAATTTGGTGGGAAATTGAGATAGGGAGGGAATTAAGGTAACTTGACAAGGGGGATGTGGGTTGATAGTTATGAAATTTGTTAAAAGGGGAGAAGTTGAGATCCTAGTGGAAATTTGGGGTTATGGGATGCAAATCAAGGGAATTGATCTTTAGGTAGTGGATTATTTTGGTATGGAAAATGGGAGAATGACGAGAGAATAAAGGTTGGGTTGGATAGTGTGGAGAGGGAATGGATTTAAATGGGGAAGGGTAATTAGGATTATTTCAATCTGTTTTAATGTGGGAAAAGGTGGAGGTTTACTTGATTTACCTTGGAATTTCATTAAATGGGTTCTGTGCAATCCAAGCTAATCCTTCTGCATGAACTCCACAACAATGTCCATCAATCCAGCCGAAACCATTGGTAAAGAGTACTCCAATTCTCTAAATTATCATAAAACAACCTCCTCTATATAATTATAGTACCAAAATTTGTAGATAATTCAAAAAAAACTAATGCATACAACATAAAGAATGCCACACTGGAAAACGTAACACCTGAAAATACCCTACAAACATCTACAAAAACACAACAGAAAAATGATGAATACAACACCTGACAAAAGAGGAAGGTAAGGGTTATGTTTTTAGGATAAGGAAAATTTAGTATCTAGAGAACCAAGATCAATATCCTTGTGGAAGGTATTACATGATCATGTCTATATTTTCAACTTTGTACCAGATTCCATGTGGGGGACCTTATCTCCCTCTTGAAACATTGGGTTTCATCCCCTCTTTGAGGAAGCATCTTTCAAGTAGTAGGCTTCCCACCCCCCAAGGTAACATTTTTCATTTATAGAAATCTATGTGAACAAATGATATATAGAGGCAATCTATCCATTTCAATGTGACCTTTTTGATATACTAGAGGTAATCTTGTCATTTCAATTGATACATTTAATCTATGATAACAATCATAAAAAATATGACACGTATATTCAATCACAACAAATCATCAAACATCAACTGTCATTAATATGAGTAAAAAATGAAATAGATCAATCATTACCTCATAACCATCACTATCGTCACTATAATTATCATCCTTATCCTTATCCACATCCCCTTCCTCATCCCCATCATCATCCCCATCCTCATCCTCAGCCTCTCCCCTGTCATAGACTTAGCCTCTCCATACTCCTCCTCCTTGTCCTCTACGTCAGCCTTACCCTCATCATCAACCTCTTCCTCTTCCTCACTATCATCCTCCCCATCTCCATCTCCATTTCCATATTCATTTTAGGGAATGAAATAATCTCTACCACCTCTATAACTAATGCTTTGTTTACTTTATAATGAACACATATACAAAATATATTCATCACAATCCACAACTTTGTCTAGTTGAAGTGATGAACTTAAATCAGTCATCAGTTTTATAAACATAGTGTTCCCCATTTTAGTCTGTTCTTCTAATTGTGTGAATATTGTTTTGGCCTATTCTCCCCATTCCTTAACCATTTACAACTCAATGGTACTAAAAATGGTACCTGAAGTGGGCCAATACCTTATTGGAACTATGCACTTCCTTGGTCGGAAGTATACTTTTCAATGGTTCTCATCTCCCAAAACCTAATGTAAGTGTTCATTTAGCCCAAAATTGTTAAGTTATTGGGAATAATGTGCCTAAAAATCAGCATGTTACATATATAAAATAGATTATTAGGTTAAAAAATTGATATTAAAATTTTAAATCAAAAAATTAAAACTTACAATATGCTTCTTTGTCGGTTACTTAATCACACTTCCATCTTTTTTATTTCTACTATAGAAAAATAGTTTTTCTCGAGGAACACATCCTTAAATATTCAATACATCCTTATTTAATGAAATTTAATTTAGGAAAACATAAATTAAAATAGGTTACTAATAATTAATTTCATAACTAAAATTATACCAAAACATTAGAAATCAAATGAATTATGGAAGAAATAGTAAAAAGTGCAAGTCCTAATGAAAAAATATAAATGACTGGCGTACCTTCTTCCTCTTATGATTTGAAATCGTAGTACATCCCAAAGTTTGGGGGTATTTTTTAGCATCAATTTTTTTTTTAATTTTTTGGATGATTCCTAATTAAAATTCAATAATAAAAAAGAAAGTATTAATGAAAAACATGAATATTTTCATTTTAAAACCTTAAATTTGATTAATAACTTAAACTTGGTTCTCATACAATGAGTAATAATTTTTTGATAATGTTATATTATAAAATCATCCATGATAGGTATCACCACTAAATATGTTCCAACTATAGAACACCATCCAATATACAACTCATGGTTATAGGCTCTCCGAAGCATACCTAATTCTATTAGGCGTGCTGGCTAAGCACCATCACCATTGGGAATATTAAAACGAAGCTAGTACCAAAATATTAATTCATATAAATACAATAATAATATAACATTAAATCCAACATATTTTTTTACCCATATCTATGCCCATGAATTATCCTTTACTTCATTTGGAAAGTGTCTCCATGATAGCAGGCTGACAAGAATGATGTTGGAGTATTTTTCAAGCGTTTCCAAAAAAACTCTTACATTAAAACCATATTTTTTTGATCATTTGGTTGTCTTCGTTTTATTCCACCATCAACTGCATGCGGAGGATCCACACTGCATGCATGTATGTATGGCCATGTCTCTTATCATTAGATCAGGTAGTTATATAATAAAAATAAATATTATATCAATACATGTTATAATAAAAATAAATTATAGTAAAACAACTTATTAGGGTTCTATAAATACACCTACGGATGTTTGATCAAGGGGTTCCGCTGGATCCACGACCACTAAAGGAACATCACTTTTTATAGGTGGAGTGGGTACCTGTAACACCCTGAGATTTTATGAAAAATAATATTCTTAATTTCATTAATGTATTGTGTTGTACGATACACCAAAAGGATCTTACACAACACTCATTCTTGACTTTCCTTGCATTACACACAATCGCGACCTTCCTCGATAGCGTGTGTAGTACGCAATAACGAGTTTCACTAAACAACAATATGCTATTAAAATATTATTAAAACTAGCCGTTATGAATAGTAATAACCACTTTTTGAAATTTTGAAAATTTAATTTTTCAAATTGGACTTCATTTTTGGATTCGGAATATCAAAATTAGCTTAGGGTGAAATTTTGGTACTTTTCGGATAACTTTCTTTTTCTGATGAATAGTGAAAATTACTAAATTTTAATTAAAAACAACCTTTTTAATCGAAATAATTAATAGTGATAAATTATTAATTTGAGTGGTTTTAAAGTATATTTAGAATATATTTTTACAATTTAATACAATGTTGGTCATTGGATGTAATTCTACATTTAAGCCAGTTATAAACAAGTGTCAATCTTTTGATAGTTATTATCTCTTAAAAACACGCTATTTGTTTTGACGACGGAAATTAATTTTTAAATTAATTAATGAAACTGATATGTTTTGAATTTGGTAAAATATACATCATTTTTGAGTTCATAATATCAAATATAGCTTAGGCCTAATTTTTGGTATTTTTCAAAAAACTTTCATTTTTTGATGAATAGTGAAACCACTAAGTGGTAGTTAAAAAAAATGAATTTTTCATAAAACATAATTTTACCACTTCTGTGAATGGAATTTCAAAAAACCGAGAGACACGGTTGATGTTAGTAAGTAAAATTTTGTTCAATGAGATGAAAATAATTTTTGGTGAATAGTAACTTTTTACTTTTTTTTACCACGGTTAAAAGTAAATAGGGTAATTAAGGGTAAAAATGATATTATTATTACCCTAACACATGTCCTAATTCTATTGGATAAGTTTAATTCGTCCAAAAAAAACATTAGGAATAAAATATGACCATTTAGGCCCACTTGGATTTGATTAGGACATTTATTATTAATTTATTTAAAGAAGGGTTAAAATAGTTAAAATCAAAGTTTAACAAGAAAATCATTTATAATATAGGGTTATACATAAGATAAAATAGACTATAAATATTCATTAGAAATCCAAAAAGATTTCCTACATAATAGTATTTTATTTTTAATTTTTAGACGTTAGATAATTTAATTTATTATGACACAATGATGATGCAGTAATTATCTTATTAGTGAAATATTGACATAATTGATGTTATAAATGCCCAAATAAATGTAATTTGAGAGTTTTTATGACTTACATTAATTTTATAGGTTAATATGACATGTTATTGTTGATATAAGGAACTTGGTTTGAACTTATCATTCTGTTATGAATTTCATAAAAATCATGTACCAAATAGTGTCAAAATTGACATAAATTAGTTTTTAAAACAAATATTATATTATTAATTGTTATTTAATTCCTAAAAATCTACGTTTCGGCCAAATGACTTAGATAAGGATATATATATTAATAATAAACAACTTGGGGTTTGTTTGGCTTGTTATGGTAAGTTTGTTAACCATATAGTGTAAGAAAACAAAAAGACACAGTAAAAGTTAAATTATTTAACTTAGAGTTAAATCTAATTGATAAGGTTAAATTAATAACCTAAACCTGTCTAAATCCTATTGGATGAGAGTATTGCGACTCATCCCCACTTTATCTTTGAAATAAGACCCTTTGGAACCATTATTAACCGAATTTGACCTTAATATAAAATATTATTTTGAGATTTTCCTAAAGTGAACCTCTCCTCCCTTATAAAAGGGCACCTCCTCCCTCTCATCCTCACACAAATTTGAGCATTAATGCTCGGAAAAACCCTGCCAAAATCTTTTCTCCACTTCCTCAGTATCATCCTAGAGGTCCTGGTCTTCTTCAAAGACCATCCTTAGTTCTTTAAGTGGAGGTTAAGTGAAGGCGCGTCAAAAAGAGGTAATATCCATTACCGATCTTTTTCAATTTATTTCTTCTTCAACTTCTTCTTATTTAGTTGTTTCATGATAAAGTAATAACATCAGTATTTATTATATACTCTTATTTTATTATAAATATGAAACAACTCTAATTAACCTTCTATCCATCCTATGGAAAAAGGAAATCACCGCACGTGCGTACGTACGGAATACCGTCTCCACGCCGTGGTGTAATTTATTTTCTGCCACCACCTTAATTGGATGGGTATAATGGTGTATTGAGTAACAATATTTGATTATTATAAAGTGATATTGATACTTAAATAGTATACATACACTTCAACACAATTCCACGATCATAGGAACGATATCATTACTCGTGCGTACGTACGGAATACCGTCTCCACGATGTGATGCGACTCGTTCTACATGATCTCCATTTCATAATGATTATATAAATGAATTGAATGAATTAATATGATATATATTACACTAATACCATTCTTGAAATTAGGTATCTATAACCTAAAGATAAGAATAAGAATTTATTCGATAAAACAAGCATAAGAACAAAAAGTTATAAACACCCGAATAACAAGTAGCAATGAAATATTACTACTAAGAATGTAAGAATATGAACAAATATGATATCATAAAAATATGTATGATTCTGGAATAAGTCAATAACATTATTTAAATCATTATACAGGATGTTCATACACGTACAAAGCATATCAGACCTAAGGTAAGGGAAAATATCACAATCTCATTTTTATCCGAGATTGTTTATACTTTGGTATTTACTGGGGTGTATTTTATCATCCACATCCATGTTTTCTCAATATGTAATATTTATATCCTTATACAATAGTTTATATCCAATTTTACCCTTCGGTGAGTTTTTAGTAAAAGATATGAAAGGAATATTTTGTCGTTTTTCGTACGAGGTACTTTTTGACTTTTCCGACAAAAGTATGAGAAGAATGTTTTTTTTAACTTATACGGA
This sequence comes from Viscum album, assembly GCA_963277665.1. NCBI lineage: Eukaryota > Viridiplantae > Streptophyta > Magnoliopsida > Santalales > Viscaceae > Viscum > Viscum album. Next base: position 2,073,630,273 of record OY728143.1, on the reverse strand, counting down.
ATGAATGGATTTTTAAAACATTATTTCCAAGAATATTCCTTTATAAGTTTTCAAGTTTATTTTTAATCAACTTCTTTTAGTTTAAAGTTTTATGACATATTAATAAAGGAAAATGTTTTTGAAGTAAAAAGGATATTTTCCTCAAGAATGGACTTCAAGTGTTTTATCAAAATTATTTTCCATCTAAGATAATAAAGGGTTCTGTTTTTATCCCTATTATTACATGGATTTGATTATGTTGTGATGTAAATATTTTTATGAAATCCTTTACTTTATATGAATTGTTTTATGATGTCACAATGTTTAAGATTCCCATTTGTATTACATGGATTATGCAATGATGTATGATTTATGATTTTATGGCACACATAAGAATGGTATCATTATGAGATGGGTGGGACCTATATCTCCATCCAATGCATTGGGTAAAGATTTTATATCTCATGAGATAGACATGGCTGGAATGGTAGGTTATACCGGTTCAGTGAAACAGGACTCAAACGAGGGTGACTCGGTTCAGAAATGGACTTTGTCCACTAAGATAGTCTTGGAAATGAGTCTTTACTAATAAGAAATTATTCTCTATGATTATCTGTGTATGCCACAAAGTTTCATGTTTTAATTTATGATTATTGGGATTTCATTTCACTACTATGATTTATTCCATGTTATGAAATTATGCTCTCTTTTGCAGGTTAAGATTTCCAAAATGTTATGTTCTTATGAATATGATGTGATTGATATTTTTTTTACCCTTACCGAGCATTTGAGCTCACCCTTTTATGTTTTCTTTTCCCCAGGATATAAAGAAAGGTTTTAGGTACAAAAAAGGGAATATCTTTATGGGAGATGTTGAAGATCTTTTACCACGATTAAAAGATTATATTCCGAGTTTCCAAAGACACTAAACTATTACGATCCTTGTGTGTGTGTTTTTGTTATGTACTAAGTATTCCGCAAAAGTAATGTAATGTCCATGTACGTCATGCTTTGGGTCTCTACAGTTGGTATCAGAGGAAAGGTTTAGTCAACCTTTGGAAACTAGGATGTGAGAACGTTAGTGAGATCCCTAGAGATATTTCTAAGGTATGTCTAGGGATGTCTCTAAGGATAAGCATACGTATAGGATATAGTCCTAGAACTACGGTAACGATCTTAGAATTTAACATAAGATGTTAGATATTAAGGGTACTCCCCCTTTACTATGTTGTTTTCCCTAGCATTATTTTTTCCTCTCACACTATTCTTTTTGGGTTTTAGACGATGGCTGGAACCCGAAGGAGCCGTGTTGATCACTGTAATGGACAATGCAATGATTGTCCTCCTGAACAAACAAGTGTTATGGGAGATGGAGTGCAAAATATTATTGCTATACTTACACAAGATATGAATCATTCTGGACTTCCAAATGAGCAGAGAAGGGAACAATATTCTATTGAGTCCTTCATGAAGCAACGTCCACCTTCTTTAAGTGGGTCTTCCGATCCACTTGTTGCTGAACAATGGATCAGTACCACTAAAAAGATATTTTCAGTTCTTCAATGTTCTGAACATGATAAAGTCATCTTAGCAGTATATCGTTTGGAAGGTGAAGATGATCAATGGTCGAATCTTATCAAGAATATGAGGCCAAGAGATGAAATTGAGTCCATGAAATGGGACGAGTTCAAGAACTTGTTTTTTAGTAAGTACTTCCCTCGTATTCTTCGAACAAAGATGGAAAAGGAGTTTCTTTAGCTGAAGCAGAAGGATGATGAATCTGTTGGTATATATGAAGAGAATTTTACAAGACATTCAAGGTATGCATCTGGCATTATCATCTAACCTGAATGTAAAGTTTCTCGATTTTTCAGTGGCTTAAAACCAAGTCTTCGAAGGGAATTAACTATAAGAGAATTCAGTAGCTATGAAGAAATTGTGCGTTGTGCTATAAAGGTAGAAATAGAATTTCGTGTTACATATCCATCTCATGGTTTTATCGAGAAACGAAAGATGGAGTTCAAGGAGAAATATCAGAATAATGGTGAAAAGAAGATGAATGTTTCCTTATTCACAAAGTGTGGAAAGAAGCATGGTGGATATTGTCTTAAAGGGACTAGAAAATGTTTTAAGTCTAGAAAATAAGGTCATCGAGTAGCTGAGTTTAGATGTAATGGAAAAAGGGTTTCTAATGATGTGAATAAAGAAAATACTGTAGAGAATTCACCACCAACACTTCAATGCTTCAAGTGCAAGGAAATGGGGCATTATGCTAATAAGTTCCCTAATCCAAGGGTTAGTGATGATCAACATGAGCAACCGTTTAAGGAAAAGGACAAAGGGAAGTCACATGCGATCACTATTGGAGATGTTGAATATGACAACGATGTGGTGGAATGATTAAGTGTTTATGTAATGGGATTTCAAAATAGAATCATGGAATCTCATTTATGGTATTGTGGAATTTTGGAATATCTATGTATTGGTTTTCAATAATAATATGATACTGGTAACCAGGAAAAAAAATGATTGAAATATTTTTGGAAAGTAGATGATATGCGCATAATTAAGGGACAATAAGATAATGAGATGTTTGATTGTATTCATGAGCTCCTGATTGATATAAAGACTAAGTGATATAATGGTTTGAGTATAAATAATTTTGAGGATTTTGGTTTGTGGAAAGTGTTAACTTTTAACTGCATTCATGTTTTCACTAAGGTTCAATGGGTATTTATTCTTCAAGAGAATACATGATTAAGGTATTCACATGTTTTTAATTTTACCAACAAGATATATCTTATGATATATGGGGGATAAATGATGGCATTCACGTGATTGTTCTATGACATTTCAAGTAATCATTTTCTTTATACTATGAGCTTGGACCAAAGTATTTTAGATAAGCCTAAATATTGGAATGGATTATGTTGGACATAAGTTAGGATAAAACGTTTTTCAATATTATTGATGGGATGTTATAGTAATATAGCTTTAGAAAAAGGACAACCTACAGGACGGGCGACAACCCATCGCGTCAGACAAGGCTGTGGGAATCGAAACCACAACCGAATTGCGACTGGCCTTTATCGCCTACCACTGACCTACAGGAAGTCCCTGTTTAGTAGAAACTAGTTTTATTATATTAAGAAATATGATATATGAAGTATAAGTCCATTTTAGGAACCATATATCATTAATATCACTATAGATGGACTTATGTATTTTTTGATAACTTTTCTATCCTTTTGTTTGAGACAGATGGAATGACCCATCATTCTATCACATGATCTGCTAACACATCGCGAATGACAAATTCAACTTCATTTCTTTAAAAGATGAAGTGGAAATTTTCCAAAGAACGACCAACGGTGAGACTATACCAAAATCATGAAAGTATTTCTTCTAATTCCAATTACATCAACTTTAGGGAAATGATCTTGAAAACCAAAAATGTTGTCCTAGTGCTCTTATATCTGGTGATTCAGATGGTACCTTAGATCATCACAAATTTATGGCTTTGTGATTTCTGGATTTTCTATAGCCATGTTCTCTACCACTCTCCATCAGAACACGACGGTTAGATTTCTCATCCATATCCATATTTTCACCTATGTTCTCCTACGTGGAAACCTAGTGATGAGTTAATTTGGGTAACCGTTACATTTCATACACTAGTTTTTAAAGCCATATTTTGGTATTCCTTTTTAAGATGTGGGTTTCTATTAAAGAAACTTTCAAGTAGTAAACCATTTATAACCCCGACGAATTTTGAGGGCGAAATTCATTTTAAGGGGGGTAGAATGTAACACCCCGAGATTTTATGAAAAATAATATTTTTAATTTCATTAATTTCTTGTGTTGTACGCTACACCAAAAGGAGCTTACATAACACGCAACCTTGACTTGCCTTGCATTACACACAATCGCGACCTTCCTCGATAGCGTGTGTAGTACGCAATAACGAGTTTCACTAAACAACAATTTGCTATTAAAATATTATTAAAACTAGCCGTTATGAATAGTAATAACCACCTTTTGAAATTTTGTAAATTTTATTTTTCAAAATGGACTTCATTTTTGGATTCGGAATATCGAAATTAGCTTAGGGTGAAATTTTGGTACTTTTCGGATAACATTCTTTTTCTGATAAATAATGAAAATTACTAAATTTTAATTAAAAACAACCTTTTTAATCGAAATAATTAATAGTGATAAATTATTAATTTGAGTGGTTTTAAAGTATATTTAGAATATATTTTTACAATTTAATACAATGTTGGTCATTGGATGTAATTCTACATTTAAACAAGTTATAAACAAGTGTCAATCTTTTGATAGTTATTATCTCTTAAAAACACGTTATTTGTTTTGACAACGGGAATTAATTTTTAAATTAATTAATGCAACTGATATGTTTTGAATTTTGTAAAATAGACATCATTTTTGAGTTCATAATATCAAATATAGCTTAAGCCTAATTTTTGGTATTTTTCTAGAAACTTTCATTTTTTGATGAATAGTGAAACCACTACGTGGTAGTTAAAAAAATGATTTTTTTTCATAAAACATAATTTTACCACTTCTGTGAATGGAATTTCAAAAATCCGAGAGACACGGTTGATGTCAGTAAGTAAAATGTGGTTCAATGAGATGAAAATAATTTTTGGTGAATAGTAACTTTTTACTTTTTTACCACGGTTAAAAGTAAATAGGGTAATTAAGGGTAAAAATGATATTATTATTGCCATAACACATGTCCTAATTCTATTGGATAAGTGTAATTCGACCAAAAACAACCATAAGAATAAAATATGACCATTTAGGCCCAATTTTATTAGATTAGGACATTTATTATTAATTTATTTAAAGAAGGGTTAAAATAGTTAAAATCAATGTTTAATAAGCAAATCATTTTTTATATAGGGTTATACATAAGATACTATCGACTATAAATATTCATTAGAAATCTAAAAATATTTCCTACATAATGGTATTTTATTTGTAATTTTTAGACGTTAAATAATTTAATTTATTTATGACACAATGATGATGCAGTAATTATCTTATTAGTGAAATATTGACATAATTGATGTTATAAATGCCCAAATAAATGTAATTTGAGACTTTTTATGACTTACATTACTTTTATAGGTTAATATGACATGTTATTGTTGATATAAGTAACTTGGTTCGAACTTATCATTCTTTTATGAATTTCATAAAAATCATGTACCAAATAGTGTCAAAATTGACATAAATTAGTTTTTTAAAAAAAATATTATATTATTAATTGTTATTTAATTCCTAAAAATCTATGGTTCTTCCAAAGGACTTAGATAAGTATAGATATATTAATAATAAACAACTTGGGGTTCTTTTGGCTTGTTATGGTCTGTTTATTAACCATATAGTGTAAGAAAACAAAAAGACACGGTAAAAGATAAATTATTTAACTTAGAGTTAAATCTAATTGATAGGTTTAAAATAATAACCTAAACTTGGCTAAATACTATAGGATGAGAGTATTTCGACCCATCCCCACTTTATCTTCTAAATAATACCCTTTGGAACCATTATAAACCGAATTTGACCATAATATAAAATAATATTTTGAGATTTTCCTAAAGTGCCCCTCTCCTCCCTTATAAAAGGGCACCTCCTCCCTCTCCTCCTCACACTAATTTGAGCATTCATGCTCGGACAACCCCTGCCAAAATCTCTTCTACACTTCCCTAGTATCTTCCTAGAGGTCCTGGTCTTCTTCAAATACCATCCTTAGTTCTTTAAGTGGAGGTTAAGTGAAGGCGCGTCAAAAAGAGGTAATATCCATTACCGATCTTTCTCAATTTATTTCTTCTTCAACTTCTTCTTATTTAGTTGTTTCATGATAAAGTAATAACATCATTATTTCTTATATACTGATATGTTATTACAAATATGAAAAAACTCTAATTAACCTTCTATCCATCCTACGGAAAAAGGAAATCACCGCGCGTGCGTACGTACGGAATACCGTCTCCCCGCCGTGGTGTAATTTATTTTCCGCCACCACCTTAATTAGATGGGTATAATGGTGTAATGAGTAAATATATATGATTATAAAAAATTTATATTGATACTGAAATATTATACATACACTTCAACACAATTCCATGATCATAGGAACGATTTCATCACTCGTGCGTACGTACGGAATACCGTCTCCACGATGTGATGCGACTCGTTCTACATGATCTTCATTTCATAATGATAATATAAATGAATTGAATGAATTAATATGATATATATTACACTAATACCATTCTGGAAATTAGGTATCTATAACCTAAAGAGAATAATAATAATTTATTTGACAAAACACGCATAAAAACAAAAAGTTATAAACACCTTAATAACAAGTAGCAATGAAATATTACTACTAAGAAGCTAAGAATATGACCAAATATGATATCATAAAAATATGTATGATTCTGTAATAAGTCAATAACATTATTTAAATCATTATACAGGAGGTTCAGACACGTACATAGCATATCAGACCTAAGGTAAGGGAAAATATCACAATCTCATTTTTATCCGAGATTGTTTATACTTTGGTATTTAATGGGGTGTATTTTATCATCCACATCCATGTTTTCTCAATATGTAATATTTATATACTTCTACAATAGTTTATATCCAATTTTACCCTTCGGTGATTTTTTAGTAAAATATATGAAAGGAATCTTTTGTCGTTTTTCGTACGAGGTACTTTTTGACTTTTCCGACAAAAGGACGAGAAGGATGTTTTTTTAACTTATACGACATGAATGGATTTTTAAAACACTATTTCCAAGAATATTCCTTTACATGTTTTCAGGTTTATTTTTAATCATCTTCTTTTAGTTTAAAATTTTATTACAGGTTAAGAAAGGAAAATGTTTTTGTAGTAGAAAGGATATTTTCCTCAAGAATGGAGTTCAAGTGTTTTATCAAAATTATTTTCCATCTAAGATAATAAAGGGTTCTGTTTTTATCCCTATTATTACATGGATTTGATTATGTTGTGATGGAAATATTTTTATGAATTCCTTTACTTTATATGAATTGTTTTATGATGTCATGATGTTTAAGATTCCCATTTTTATTACATGGGTTATACAATGATGTATGATTTATGATTTTGTGGCACACATAAGAATGGTATCATTATGAGATGGGTGGGACCTATATCTCCCTCCAATACATTGGGTAATGATTTTATATCTCATGAGATAGACATGGATGGAATGGTAGGTTATACCGGTTCAGTGAAACAGGACTGAAACAAGGGTGACTCAGTTCAGAAATGGACTTTGTCCACTAAGATAGTCTTGGCAATGAGTCTTGACTAATAAGAAATGATTCTCTATGATTATGTGTGTATGCCACAAAGTTTCATGTTTTAAGTTATGATTATTGGGATTTCATTTCACTATTATGATTTTTTCCATGTTATGAAATTATGCACTCTTTTGCAGGTTAAGATTTCCAAAATGTTATGTTCTTATGAATATGATGGGATTGATATTTATTTTATTTACCTTTACTGAGCATTTGAGCTCACCCTTTTATGTTTTCTTTTCCCTAGGATATAAAGAAAGGTTTTAGGTAAAAAAAGGGAAGATCTTTTTGGGAGATGTTGAAGATCTTTTACCACGATTAGGAGATTATATTCCGAGTTTCCAAAGACACTAAACTATTACGTTCCTTGTGTGTGTGTTTTTGTTATGTACTAAGTATTCCGAAAAAGTAATGTAATGTCCATGTACATCAAGCTTCGGGTCCTTACAGTACCAGTGTATACTCTACGTGCAAATATTGTTTCGGAGTAGGAGTAAAGTAGAAGGAATGTAGAAGCTTGGAGGGAAGGAAGTAGAAGGAAAAGAAGATGGCATGAATGACGGGACAAATGCATGATATAGATGAGGTATGGGAATCATCATTGGATATGGTAATGATGGGTGATGAGGCTCTTATGTAAAGGCTGGTGAAAACATGGGAGGCCTAAATATACCTTGTGTCCCTAACGACACTACGAGATCAGAATGTGTGGTAGATGGTATGCTAGTGGGAGGGGTAGGGTCAAATTGGGTATGCCTGCTGGTGCACCTATCTCTCATACCACCCCCTCATACTACTGGCCTGAGTACTGAGACCACTACTAAGCTGCTCGTGAAATAACGGGTGCCTAAATGGCGGATCCTATATAAATTTTTAAAACAAAATTAATCACATAACATTATATATTATTGATATATATATATATATATATATATATATATATATATATATATTTGAAATAAACTACTCACAACAAGAACTAATGGATTAATTCCAATCTCATTCATTTAGTGATTGTTGTACATCATCCTTTTTCTTTTCATCTCTTAAATAGGTTTCATATCATGCATTTAAAAACAAATATGGAAGTAATTCGAAAAGTATAAATAATGTGTAACCCAATAAAATACATGGCATGACTTATTTTTCTTAGGTCATTTGGTCCAAATTTTGGGATAGGTAATTTAGCTATTTTTTGGTTAGGTCCTTATTTTCATTTGTTTTTTTCATATCAATAAGTTTAATATATCTAATTCAATTCATATTATTTTTTATTATAATTTAATTGTTTCATTTTTTTTGGATTCATAGGTTTGAATACTGTTCAATTCAATAATATAAAATGTAACTCAAATAATACATCAACCAATAAATATTAAAAATTCACATTAAGGTCAAGTCAGATACAATATATTTGTAATCATTATTAAATAATTTTTAAAAGTTCCATCCTTAACATCCCAAGTTGAGTTAAACCAATATAATTGAGAACAATGATGGATGATTCTCTATATTTACCTCCACAACTTCAGGTCTACAATCAACTCTGAAAATTGAGCTATTGGAGTCATCATATGTAATAAATGGATTGGGGAGAATGACAGTTGGGATTGTGTCAATTCCATAATAACCATCATCAAAAACATGTCTTGGAATTTCTTCAATAATTACACAAAATTTAGGTTGATGATGATATATGACATAAAAAACTTGTTCATAATTGATTCCAATACATATGGTTCATCGGTAGCAAGATTGTGAGTCATTTCAATAACTTGTAATCCAAAATAATCAATAAATGTGCCCTATATTGTCATCAAAGAAAATCACTGTCATTTCATCATAGTGACTCGATCTTGAGAGTAATAATCCAATATTTTTATAATAACTCTATAATAAGCTACATTTTCAACTCAAGGTCTATTATCCGATTCATTGGAATAAAAGTATGTTCTGGCATTTAGCATAACACCATCATATTGTGTTATCATATTATTTTCTCATTCAATGATAATGAATATGTACCCATTGATTACAATTGATATACATTCATGAACAACGATATTAGAACCAAAAGCCAAAGATCATATTTCCTCAGAGACAGAGTCTGTATGAAAACTAAATACCTGAAATATAAATAAATATTTAACTAAAATAAATATTGATTTTACTAATTTATTATAGAAATATTTCTTCCTTCAATTTCAACCAAGTAGAAAACTCTTTACTAGGAGAAGTCTGTCTCCTTCTCAAAGAAAAAAAACAATAATTTATATTTATCATTTATTTATGTTCCATGTAGATAAAAATTGAAATAGTTTAATAGATATGAAAAATTACATGATATGAGATAATATATACATGTTCAATTTACTTACATGATGTAATCATCGAACAAATCACAGTTGAACATCATTTTGTGGTTTTTCATCTACCTCTCTTTATGTCTTAACATCGTCAATATATTTGAACTAAGAATTCCCCCTATTTGAGGAAGTGATATAAAATTGGGTTTAATTTTCTCATAATATTATACTTAACTTCTTATTGGTATGTTTATTCTCATAGTAAGATCAGAAAAATACATTGAGAAAAAATCCATACATTCTTGAGCCAAGAAAACATTCACAATAGAACCTTAAGGATGAATTATATTCCAGACATAAAAATTCAATTTTTACATATTTATTTTATTTGGATACATCTAACAAAAATCAATAGGTCCTCCGAGATGTATTTTGGTTGGAAGATGGATAATCAGATACAACATGAATGTGAAAACTAATGGAGGGATTATTTTGTCTAACACACCTAAAATTAATGGCAGATCTGCCAATTTGTTTTTCAAGAAATACTTGTACAACCGTTTAGAAAAATGATCTATAAACAAATGGCACAACCGAGTAACTGACACCCTTACATTATTGGAAAAAAGTTAAAATATTGTTATTATAATTAACTCATTAAGAAGGACATGATAATCATGAATCTTAAAATATTTTACCTTTAAATCTATTCTCATGACCCGTTATGAGATATTTCTTAAATAGAAAGCAAGAACATTAATAGTATCTATTACTTCAAGAAATTTATTTCTTTATACAGGTGTCATCACATAAGAATCACATGTAACCTTCCATTTATTTCCAACGATATACATATAATTCAATTCTGGTCTGACCCCCCAATCCACCAAGTTACTCTAAGATTGTAAATCATCTTTTATATTTCCATTGTCATTTAAAAGAATCAAAAGAAACATTTTACATATATATTTTTTGATGTGAATTAAATCTAATAAATTATGTAAAAAATTGGTTTACCAATAAGGAAACTCAAATAAGATACTCTTCTTCTTCTAATTTGAACAACTTTCATTGGAAACATTTTCCCTCTTTCAAGATTTTATTTGACCTTTCTTGAATGAAAAACATAAATCTTGTAATTCATTAGACACATCAGTTCCAGACATACACTGAGGTGGATCATCAGTCTCTATGGTACTGTCAAATCATCGACAATTATTTCGATATGGATAGTCCATTGGAAAGAATAATCAATGTCCCTTAAAACAAAAACTACAATGACATTTTAGTATTCTGGATCATGTATTCTCTATAAAAACAGAACATGATAGTTTTCCCTTTATGCTCTATCTAGGAATCATTGCATAAGCAGGAAGAACATTGATCTTCAACATAATATCATCACACATCTAAAATATGTCTTTCTAACATGCATCATACGTGCACACAAACACACATCCTAAAGAAGTTTAAACTATTTTATTAAAGGTTTCATGTATTCATCTATATCGTTTTCATGATCAGAAGGTCCATATATGACTATACACATGAAAGTGAAAGGTTGTTTCATTAACAATGATGGGGTAAGGTTATAAATATATATGAAAACTAGCCACGTGCTGTGAAAAGTAAGCATCCACCCATATAGATTAAAACAACCACATAAAAGATCCAACCTCACATTACGCATGTCCTACAGGGTGAACCAAATAATCGTTATTATTCTTTATCTTTTTATCATGCCATCACATTTTTATTGATATTTAATTAGAATTGAAAAGATTATAGGGTCTAGGGATCAATGGAAAGTTCCACATTACTTTCTATGGAACATGAGATGGTGTTCCATTAGATTTTTCCTTTTATTAGGATGTTCCACATCTTATACAATCACTTCACTCAAATGATTCCTTCCAAAATAAGCTACAATCATCTGGGAAGCATGAATTTTGTTTTCTTAGAATACAAGTTCTTAAACTAACTTCCATTCCATATAGTGGTTTGAGGGAATTTCTGAATCATCTAAAGGTAAGTCCTTCATAAATATAAAAATGCAATTGATGGTAGTATTTGGAATACCACACATGGTTTTTCCATGAAATAATCAGATTAAAAATTCGAGTTTTTCATTTTACTGCATTTCTGATATACTTGAGTTGTTGCAACATCATTCAATTTTTTCACACTTTCAACATCATCATTTTCATTAGATACATCATTTTTTCTCATATAAAAGTCTTCTTGGGTCGAAATCCTTTCTCTCTCATGATGAATAATAAACAAAAACCACTAATATACGAATTTCTCCAATCCATTCCTCTCATTTGGATCATCAGTATTTTGAGATTTTATTTTCTCCCCATTATGATACCGTACATAGTAGTTTTTTTAAAAACCATATTTTTTTATATGGTAGATAACTTCTTCAGAGCTCAACCAAGGTCTTACAACATAATAGTAACATGGAAAATGTATGTGACCACTATATGGAGCATTGTCAATGAAAAATATGAAAATCTATCCAAATTGTCTTCAAAATTTCTTGAGATCCGATTAGTTTCATACACCCAACTTCTATTCATTATTTAAAACACATTATATGTATTTTTGTGAAATAAATTCAATAATATTAACGTTTAATTGAGAATATATTTAAGTAAATGATAATTTTCACTTTATATAAAACCATAACTAACACAAAACTCTATATGTGAATCATAATATAAATGAAAGAAAATACTATATATATAACAAAATACTATAAATATAAAAACATTATATTGAATTCAATTATAAATATAATACCATGATATTGGTTGGATTTTTTATTTTATTTGGATTGGGATGGTGCATGCCTATTAGGGTTTTATTGAAGATTGTTTAACTCAGTTTATTTTTTATCAATACTATAAAATTTCTTTCAGTTAGGTACAATTTATTTCAATTTATATTTTAGTTAATTTGGATGTATTTTAGTGTTTTTTGGGTCTAATAAAGTATATGTGGGTCAAATAAAGTCATTTCAGTTCAATTTAATTGGTTTTTTGAAGTCTATTCAGTTATGATATAGATATGATTTGTTAGTTCGATTGGGTTTCAGTATAAAGGGTTGATCGATTTAGTTCATTTATTTTAAATACTAGTTAGGTTGGTTTGGTACAATTTAGTTTTCTTAGGTAATGATCAATTAATTTAAATTTAGTTTACACAGTAGGTCATCATAAAGGAATAAATTGGGAGATTATCTGAAACAAAGTGAATGTTATGGAAAAGAATTGTATAAAGACCATATTGGTGGATGGTTCTCTTATATCCAAGCTATGAAACATCCCCTATTAGCACTATATTTTTTCTCACTCATTTCACAATAATACCCAAAATGTAATAACATGTATAGAAAATAATATTATCATGACTTAAAATGTATTATTGAGGAAAACAATTATATATTTATTCAAATAATAATATTACATGTATTTATCATTAATTTTTTTTTAATAATTACTGCATCACTCCACAAAATCTACCACAAACTATTGCCACCATATTATAATGACTCATGTCATATGTTATGATTATATCCACTTTCCCTAATGTTTTATTTATGATACAAGTTTATTAGGGAGTTTTCCTCTAGGTTAAAAAAATGAATGGTTGTAAAGAGTTTTCACTCTCTTTCAAAAGTGAAGTTTCTATAGTTGATATTTATATATTTGGGATTATAATTTGAAGATTTGATGTAAAATCATCTAAATCCAAACTACATTAAAAACCTTGGGTTCCCTTATTCTTTAATATCCTATGGACACCATTCACTAATCAAATGCACTTATTGATTAATCAAGATAGAATTTACAAACACCACATTGTTTTACCTCTCAAGGTGATATAATACACAATTTGTGGACAAGAACCCTCTATTATTTCTAATTCCAATTATAGGAATCCCCCCAAGACATGACATAATTATGGAACACAATTATAATAATGTTTTATCAGAACTGACTTATATTTTATGTTTTTAAGGAGTCTCACTAATTCATACTTGAACTCCTCGGCCATATTTACTCAATTTCTTATCACACAAACCCAAATTACCTATATGACTATCATACTAAAAAATGAATATATTTTTAAAAAAAAATTAAGGGACCATCCACCCTATAAAATCTAGAGAAAAATCTTCCATTACAATAGGATGAATCTTCTTTAATATCCTATAATAATAAGTAAAGATTAAAACCCACAAACATTTAGGATTTGTGATGATAAAAACATATGACACTAGAAACTATAACAAAATGAATACACAAGGTAATAATTATAACTAGGAGGATCAATATATAGATAGTTTAACAAAAAAAGATTCAAGGGTGGTATGAAAAAGAAGAATAAGGGTATATGGATACTTATGTTACTCTTATATTTGAAAGGACTCAACAGAGAGTATGAGGATGAGGAATTTCTTTAAATATTTTTTTTTTCATTTTAAATAATTTTTAAGAAAATTATCATCGAGATACCATATACATAATAAACCTATACTCGGTACCTAATGGTCTACTTGAGAGAACCCCTCCATTTGAACCCTCATTGAGTTCCTAGTGAACCAATGGCTATTTTATTTTTCACTGGACACAAGACATGGAACTAATATTTTTATATTATTCTAAATAACATTATAGATAACTTAAATATTAGAAAAGAACCTCAAAATAAATCATCAAGCACCAAAATTCTTGATCAATAGAAAAAAACAACCCTATATTTAAATTAGTTCAAATTAAAAAAGGATACATAAATCAAGCCATAATATATAACTCAATTTGATCTTACCAATTTTAAGTGGAAGAAAATAAATGACATGAACATAGATCCCATATTGAGATGAATTAATCACACATTAGGAAGAAGTGGGGAGCTATCATTTATGGAAAATAAAAACAGAAAACAAAAAATTGATCAATGATGAACTTTATAACTAAGTTAGAACATAAAAATTTGAAGTGGAAGAACAAAACATTTCTTAAATCAAGCATGTTGGACCCTCTATGATATTTTAGTTTTCATAATCACAAATAATGTCAATATACAGATTCTAATATTTCATGCTAGTTTAATATCTCTCATTAAATCATTTATGTCATACAATAACATATAAATTATCAAGTAAATCACTAATATTCAGGAATAAATATGTTTACAAATTTATTTATACATAATCTTTTTCATAACTCTTAGTCTGGTAAGACAATCACTTTGAAATATTTCTAGATTCCCTGGCACTGATGGTTAGTTTGACAAGTCGAAGTTCGAAAAACTGAAGCTGACACACCAAAACTGAAGTCGACACACCGAAAACAAAGTTGACACAACCGAAACCGAAGTCAACACACCAAAACCAAAGTTGACACACCGAAACCAAAGTCGACACACCAAAACTGAAGTCGACAAACCAAAGTTTGACAAAACAAATTATGATACATCGATGTTCGACAGACCAAAGTATGACACACCGAAGTTGACACACTGAAGTTTGACAGACCAAAGTATGACAGACCGATGTTAAATAGACCGAAGTATGACACACCGAAGTCAACACACCGATGTTTAACAGAATGAAGTCGACACATCGAAGATGACACACTGAAGATGACAGACCGATGTTATCAAACCGAAGACAATAGACCGAAGATGACTCATCGATTGATATAAATAGCTGTTTTGAATTTATTAATTCAAATTTATTTCTAACAGTCATATTTGGACAAATTAATGTTTCTTACATTTTTAATATTGTCTGTAGGACAATCCATAGACAATATAAGGTACATGCACATGCAAAGATCTTCATGCCTAGGGGATCCTGGAGTATAAAAGGACCTCATCTTTCACTTTAAAGAAATGTAGTACACGAAATATTACATGCTATGATAAAGACTATGTGAGTACGAAAAGAGAGGAACCAATTGCTTGAGATTACAAGAATATAGTAACAAGCAACTTTCTCCAAAAGATCATTGTACATCAAGACCTTGAAGAGATGAACCTTTTCACTCCTCAAAGCTGGATTACAGAAACTGAAATAATCTGTTCTGAAGATAACATCCAAAAGAAGACTCAAATATCATTTTATCAACATCCATTGAGTCTAGAGCATTAATTCTCAACACACATAGAATTCATAAATTTATTTTCTTTCATAACTCTGTAATGTTTTATATTCACTAATTGAGTAATTTGTATATTTTTTTGTATCACACACACTATATCTTGAGCATAACTGAAGGATATCAAACTATCCTCATGCTCAGTCACTTATTACACATGTATCCCAGGAAAAACTATAGAGGAGATCCTGTGTGATCTGTTTATCTTCCTCCCATGAATAACTGTGGTAGAGGTCAATTGTGACATGGACTACCGGGTGTGCTGTTGTGATCCCCAATCTAGGGTATGGATCAAAAGGTTATTAATATAAACTTCTTTGTGGAAGGTGATCAACAAGTAGAGAGGAATAAGTCTCTGCTTGATATTGATTTTCTTTTTTTATACATTGTGTTGATTATCTTATATTTCTTATGTGATATGTATTTCCTTCATTAATATAACTTGAACATTGATAGTTGGTTTAGAAAGTGTTTACATTTTTTTGAATAAGTAGGTTTGCTTCAATAGTTTTGTTAATAGATATATCGGTAAATTTAGAACTAATCAATATTCTGAGAATCAAATTGACCCTTCAAGACATTTATAAATTCACTAAATACTGACTTTGTGTTTATTTTTATAGGGGGGTTTTATTTTGTAATGAATCCTTTTAAATTTTTTTATAGATACCCAATTCACCCCCCCCCTTCTTGAGTAATCTACTCTGACTAACATTTGGTATCAAATTCTTTTGAAAGTTACTATTAGTTTTTGAAATTGTATCAATTGTGATTATAGTTGTCTTTCAAATATCTTAAAATTTATGTTATTTCTAAATATTTATCTCTTTGAAATTCTTTTCAAAACCTTTATCATGGAAAATAGACTAGAAGGGGATGCTACTAATAGTCATCCTTTCTTTAATGGAACTAACTATGGTCAGTGGAAACTTCGAATGAAGATTTATCTAGAAAGTATGGGCTTTGAAATATGGACTGTTATTGAAATCGAATATACAATACCTGAAACTGCTAGAAGAACTTCAGATGAATCTACCAAATCTTCCTATAAAAATAATTATAAAGCAATGAATGATCTGTACTGTGCCTTAGAGGATGAATAATTTAATCGTATTTATTCCTGTAAAACTATATATGAAATTTGGGATTCTTTAGATATATCTCATTAGGGAACAAATAATGTTAAAGAAATGAGATTAAATACATACCCTATTAAATATGATAATTTTAAAAGGAAGCCTGATGAACCTATATTTGAAATGTATCTCAGGTTCAATGAAATAGTGAACACCATGAGTCTGCTTGGGAAACCAGTGGACAACAAGGACCAAATCATGAGACTACTTCAATGCCTACCTGACAGATGGAGAGGAACTTCTGTTTCTATCTGAGAATCTTGTGACATAGGAAAACTTCTAGTGAAGGAAATAATTAAAAATATTATGATGTATGAAGAAGAATTTAATGTAAATCAAGAAGTATATGAGGAACCAAGGAAGAAGCCAGTAGAATTCAAGACTTTAACTTCCGAGAGAAATGAAATGATTCAAGTTCTTGTAGATAGTTCCACTAGTGAAGAGTTAGATTTAGAAAGTGATGAAAAAATTTCCCATATTTATAGAAGGTTCTAAACATTCTACTAAAAGAAGAAATTATTTAGGAATTAAAAATACAAGGGAAAGAATTATAGTAAAAGAAAATGGAATAAATACATAAAATGGAATGACAACTCAAATGAAATAATCTTCTATGAGTACAAACGAAAAGGTTATGTGAAGGAAGACTTCCCCAAGATGAAATTTAAGAAGAAATATGATGATAAAGGAAAGGGTTATAAAAAGGAAATGAAATCTACTTGGAGTGATTCAGAAAACACCTCTAGTGGATATGATGCTTCTGATAGTGAATAGAACAATCATGTAAACTTATATTTCCTGACAGCAACATCTGAGGTAACACTTAACTCTCCTATACATAATGCCTATTATTCTTGGAATAAGATTGGGTACCATAATGATGAAGATATGTCTAAGGATGAATTATTTGAATACTATGAAATGTTTGAGGATAACTTTAATGAGCTCAAAGATAAATAAAAATTATTATAAAGATAGCATGCTCTAAATGTTAACTGCAAATCTGATCTGGATATTGAAATGGAAAAATGTTCCCAACTGTTGAAAGAAAATACTGAACTCAAATTATCAAATGAGAAATTAATGAGAGATCTTGATAAGTTTACTTCTGGAAGAGATACCTTGACTCCGTTTCTAGGACAAAATATTTCCCCAAAATATACTTCTGGGATAGGTTATCAACCAGGTCAAAATAATTTATCTACATCACATTTTGTATCCAAATCTAGGAAATCTACTACTATTTTTAAAAAACAGAATTGTACTGCAAGTTTCAGTCCCTAAAATTCTTTTACTGTATCCAATTCCATAGAATCAAATAAAGTATATTTTTAAATACTTTATATTCCGCATATAGGAAACCCATAAGACAATTTTGGGTTCCTAAATATTTTATTACTAATGTTTGTGACCCAGAAAAATATGGGTACCGAAATCCTTTTTTGGTTAAACTATTTTGCAGGTAAACTGCCTGAAGAGTTCCTGTAAAAAATGTGGTACTTGGATAGTGGGTGTTCAAGGCATATGATAGGGGATTTTTCATGATTTAAAAGTCTTATCAAGTTCGATGGAGGACATGTCACATTTGGTGACAATGGTAAAGGAAAAATAATCGGCCTAGGCCAGATTGGTAACCCTAACTCTATTTCAATTTCTAAAGTATTATATGTTGATGGACGAAAGTATAAACTACTTAGAATATCCCAATTGTGTGATGATGGATTTAATGTTAAGTTTAATAATGATTCATTCCATGTTTTTGTTGCCAAAAATAATTTGGTATTTACTTCTTTTAGAATTGATAATTTATATGATATAAATTTAGACACACTAGCCTCGCAAAATGTCTCTTGTCTAAAATGGATTTCACAAAGAGTATTGGCTCTGGAATAGAATTTTAGGACATTGTAATATATACACTCTTAGGAAGTTAACTGGAAAAGGATTAGTTAGATAAATACCCAAATTAGAGTTTCCAGATAATAAAGTATGTAATCCTTATCAGAAAGGAAAGCAACATAAAATCTCTTTCAGACCAAAGAAAGAAGTAACTACTTCTCAACCTCTCGAGTTGGTTCACATGGACTTGTTTGAACCATCTAGAGTTTCGAGTCTCAATGGGAAGCACTATGTTTATATTCTTATAGATGATTTCTCTAGGTATACCTGTACCTTCTTCCTGGCTCATAAAAGTGAAGTATGTTCTCACTTTACCAACTATGCTAGGACTGTAGAAAATCTCAGTGGACTTAAGATTAAATCCTTAAGAAGTGATCATGGCCGTGAGTTTAAGAATCAAGATTTTGAAGCCTTCTGCTCACAAAATGGCTATAATCATAACTTCTCTGCATGTAGAACACCTCAATCGAATGGTGTGGTAGAAAGAAGGAATAAAAACTTATAAGAAATTGTCCATACTATACTCCATGAATATGATCTACACATTTATTTTTGGGCTGAAGCTGTTAATACAACTTGCTAAAAAAATAAATGGAGTCTTAATTAGACCCATTCTTAATAAAACTCCTTACGATTTTTTGAATAATAGGAAACCCAAAGTAGGTTATTTTAAAGTGTTTGGATGTAAAGTTTATATCCAAAATAATAAATATAATTTAGATAAATTTGCCTCAAAAGTGATGAAGGAATATTTCTTAGATATTCTACATCAAATAAAGACTATAGTGTCTTTAACAAGAAGACCAAATGTGTGGAGGAATCTGTACACATCAAGTTTAATGAAGCAAATCCACATTATCCTAAGACCTCACCAAAAAATATTTAAGAGGATATGCCCAATCTGGGCAATAATGATAAAATCGAAAATCATCATAAGGAGGATTCAGTGAAAAGGTCTAGTTCTAAAATTTATCCTCAACTTAACCGCGTGAACTAGATCAACCTGACCAACATGAAATATCACGTCCTACTTTCTCAAGACCAACTAGAACCCTTAAGAATCATCCATTAGATGCTATTTTTTAGAGATTTAGATAGAGGCACAATAACCAGAGCTTCCTTGAGAAACCAGGTTAAACATAAAGCCTTCTTGTCATATATTGAACCTAAAAATATATATGATGATATCAATGATGAATTTTGGTTAATGGCCATGCAATAACAACTTAATCAGTTTCAAAGAAGTAAAGTCTAGAAACTTGTAGATAGACATAAGTATTATTTAACCATTGGAAACAAATGGTTATTTAGAAATAAGGTAGATAAAAGTGAAAATATAGTTATAAATAAAGCTAGACTTGTTGTACAAGGATATAATAAATAATAAGGAATTGATTATGAAAAGACATTTGCACCAGTAGCTAGACTTGAGGCAATTAGGATCTTACTTGCCTATGCAGCACACCTGGATTTTAAAAATTATCAAATGGATATCAAAAGTGCATTCCAAAATGGTTATATAATTGAGGATGTTTTTGTTGAACAACCCCAAGGTTTTGCAAATCCATATTTTCCAAATCGCGTGTTCAAATTATCAAAAGATTTATATGGTTTGAAACTAGATCTAAGAGCTTGGTTAGAAAGGTTCAATAATTTTATTATTTCTAAAGGTTTTACAAAAGGACGTGCAGATCCCACTTTATTTTAAAAAGTTTTTCAGAAGAAGTTTTAATAGCCCAAATATATTTTGATAATATTATTTTTGGATCTTCTAAAAATTCTTTGTGTAATGACTTTTCAAACATAATCATAAGTGATTTTGAAATGAGTTTAATGGGTGAAATTAAATATTTTCTTGGATTTCAAATATTTCATTATAAATAAGGTATTATCATAAATTAAATTATGTATACAAAACATATTTTTAAAAGATATGGCTTTGATATAATTAAGAGTAGTGAAACTCCAATGAGTTCTTCATGTATGTTAGATCTTGATGAAAATGGAAAATCAGTTGATCAAACTGCTTAAAGAGGAATGATTGAGAGTTTTATTTACTTAACTGAAAGTAGGCTGGATATTATGTTTAGTGTGTGTATGTGTGTGAGATTTCATGAAAACCCAAAGGAGTCACACCTAAATAGTGTTAAACGAATTTTCAAATACCTCAACTATAAAACTAATTTAGGATTATCCTATCCTAAAGGAAAACCTTTTGATTTAGTTATCTATTCAGATGTTGATTTTGGTGGATGTAAATTAGATATAAAGAGTACCTCTAGAACATGTCACTTTTTGGGAAAGTCACTAATATCATGGTATAGAAAAAGGAAAAACTCAGTTGAATTATCAACTGCTGAAGCAGAGTACATTGCTGCATGTAGTTGTTGTGCACAAATTCTGTGGATGAAACACACCTTATTAGACTATGGATTTCAATTAAAACATATACCCATAAATTATGACAACAAAAGTTCTATTAATGTTTCAAAGAATCCAATTTCTCATTCTAGAACAGAACTTATTGATGTAAGACAACACTTTTTGAGAGATCATTTTCAAAAATGTGATATAACTCTTGAGTTTATTGGGACTGAACACCAGCTTGCTGATATATTCACTAAACCCTTAAATTATGAGAGAATGAATTACATTATACATGAACTAGGAATGAAAAATTAGTAGGAGATATTTCTAAAACAGAATTTTGTAAAACCGATCTTTCTAAAACTGATCTTTGTGAAACCGATCTTTCTAAAACTGATCTCTTTGAAACTGATCTTTTTGAAACTGATATTTCTAAAACCGAACTTCTTGAAACTGATCTTTCCAAAACTGATATTTCTAAAAACAATCCTGTCAAACCGATCTCCTGTAAAACTGATATTCTTGAAACCGATTATTTGACACCGATATATTTAAGGGATGTTTTTTAAATTCTGTCTATTTTAAATGAAACAACGTTGTTTTATCTCTTTTAACATTCCTCATTTAAAATTTTCATTTTATGATTTACAATACCTAAATGATATATTTAGTAAAATCCATCCTGACCTTTCACCTTCTCCTCTTCCATTAAGCCTTCTACATTTAGTCACACTCTCTCTCGACTCTCGAACTCTCAACATAGTTTGAATCAGAAGCTTTGTCATGGCTAGGACAAAGAATGCAATGGAAGAACCTAAAAAATCTTCTCCTGCTAAGCGTCAGAAAGGTGAGACCAGTGAGACTGTGAAACCAAGATTAGAAAGCCGAGTAGTTACAACTGAAAAGGTGGTTTCTGGTAAGTGGATTCTGTCAAGAAAATCTTTTCTGTTAAAGGTACTGGAATCTCAAGGGTGGATCAGTTGGTTCACCAATAATAAAAGAACATATTATCCCTAGCTTGTGCATGAATTCTATAAACATTTGAATATATCACTAAATGATGTTGAGGCGGAGAAGATGAAATCTATGGTAAAGGGAAAGGAAGGGGGTTTTTCGTTTAAGGAATAGGCTGAATTCTTAGAGGTGCCTCATGAAGGTGTCTATGCTGACTATCCTGGTAATATTCCACCTTCCTAAAATTTGTCTTCCTATGAAGATGCTCTGAAGGAGATGACTGAAAAGGAAGAATTTAGAAGTATTGTTGCAAATGAATTCGAAGGAGAAGTTAGATTACTTTTTGAAGGTTATACAAGATAAAATCCGCGCAAGGAAGGGAGATTTCTCTTCTGTGAAATATTAATTTTTCTTCTTGATATTTTTGTTGATACATGGAATAAAAGTGAATCTGTGCAGATATCATATGGTTCATATCTCTGATTTGATCAAGCCATATAAAAGGCATCATGCTTATGCTGTCCAAGGAGGATTTTTTCCATGTTGAAAAAAATTAGATTTTGTAGAGGATGGAGATGAAGTGATAAGTTCCTATAGTAGTTCATGTCTTCATAAAGACATCTATAAAATAATGAAAATATTCTGGAACCCATGGAAAAGGTGTTGGGTATGAGATGAAGAAATATTGTATGAAAATTTCAATACAGTTGATCACCCTTATAGACCAAAGGATCAAGTTGATCGAGGTCTCAAACCAGGAGAGGTTCCAATTTATTCTGATGAGGATACTGATCCTGATGTTCCAAGAGAATAAGGATCTTCTTTTGATAATAAGAGTGATACTGATATTGCTGAATGTCCCAATAATACAACTTATGGACCTATTAGTCAACCTATAGAATTTCCTTCAAGAGAAACTATTCTAGGTGATGAAGAAGAGGAAGAAACCAAAGTTACTGGAGTTGAAGGTTATGTTAGAAAATCAAATGAGGAATATGATGATGATGATGGTGATGATGGTGATGATGGATGAATTTTTGGGCATGTGAGTGAATATCTAAAATTGAGACAATAAGTGGTTGACAAATCCAGTGAGGAATATGTTCATGGATATGGCGATGGAATTAAGCCTGCTGATCAACAGGCTGATGTTCATAGAGATGCTGAACATGAGGATAGACCACTCCATCCTAATTCTGAAAACCAAGATCTCATTCAGAAATTGAATGATCTTATGGCTGATGGACAAGAGGAAGAAGATGTAGTTCGAGTGCCTCAAATTGAGGAAGTACGTGGTGAAGCTGAAGTAGCTAGAGCTCAGGAAAAACCTGAAGTTCAGTTGGTTCCTATTTCTAGACATGTTGTTATGGACAGAGACCAGGATGAAGTAGTTGATGATATTAATGTTTTTTTGAGCCTCAGGGAGGAAGGGTAAGAATTGATATAGTTGATCCAAGAGATTGGACATGTGCTAGAGAGTGTAATAGTGATCCATGCAACATTTTTTTCGGTTTAGATTATGAATTAGATGTGGAAAGGGAACCTCCTCCTCTTGTTCCACAAGTCCATGCTGACCTAGAACTTGTTGCACCTGTTCCACTAGCTGAATCTCCACCTCGAGAACCTATAGCTCAGTCAGTGCCCAGTGACTATGTCACTAAGGCTGATTTGGAAATGATTAAGATTTAGCTATGTGAGTCCGTGATAGCTTTAGTGGGATCTAGAAATGAAGCCTCCACCTCCATAAGTATCTTAGATGCTGATGCAGCAAAAATTAAAAGAATGGAGATTTATGAAATTCAAACGAATATTATCACTATAGAAAAAACTATTATTAGACACAACACCTTTCTAAGAGAAGAAGTAAGAAATTTGAGAAATGAGTTGAATTCTTTAACCTTTGACTTCAAGACCTACTTTAGTGGTGTTTTGGAAGTTCTTAGGAAATTAGTAACGCATCTACTTAGTGTTGACCTGAAAAAGTTGAAAAATCGCTTAGGAAAATGCTGACTGGCCCATTCAGTTCCAGTAGTGGGAGAATTGTTGTTGCTGATTCGGACTCTCTTAAGGCTGTGATGAGAGAGGAAATTCGAAAACTCCAAATTTTTTCAGATAAAGAAACCCCAGAAAATTTACATCAGAATACCGATCTTGTATACAATATGGTCAGAAAATGCAGAAAGGAAGCCTCTACAACTCAGAAATAAATCCAGGAAATGGTGGATAAGTATTTCACAAAGATAAACACCAAGCATGACCTCATCAACAATTTTTTGTTTCTATCATAAAATCTTAGAATTCATCCAGTCACAGAGGCCTTCAAAAATATAGTTCTCCAATTGAAAGAGTTTACACATTTACTGAGTATATTTATGGAGAATAAGGATGGATTTGAGAAGGAAATGCAATATGGTGGTGAAATCATTAATGACTTAATCAAAATGCTCAAAAATTTTCTGCATGTTTAGGCTAAGGCCATTGTGGTCCCTCCCGCTGCTTTAATTTGTACTGCTTCTCGTCCTACCACTCTATTTACTGTATCTCAAGCTCTTACTCAGATTCGACCGATAATTAATGAGTAGTCTCCAAGTTATGTGTTGTCAGGGAGAAGGCCTAGCCTTGCAGCCACTGTTCCTACTGGTGTTTCCCTACCTGGTATTATCCTCATACCTCCTTCCTCTGTAACTCCCAAACCCTCTGCTTCTCCTTTGGATCCTTCCGACAATGGAAACACTCCTCTGTTTCTAAATCCTTAGTGATGGATTTTATATTTTGATAGGGTTTTGATCTTTTTGTTTTCCTTGTAATCTTATGGCTTTTAATGAAAATTATTATGGTATATTTCTTTAATATTAATTATCCTTACTGCTTTTCTCTTTTTGTTAATCCCAAAAGGGGGAGAAAATAAGGATGGCATATACTCTTCTTAATCCATTTTTTGAGGGGGAGATATGTTTTATCTAAATTCTAGCAATGAAAAAAATTAGTTATAATGGAAAATTACATTCATCTATGTTGAGCTATCTTTATTCTATATATTTACATGTATGACATAATTTGTGATTATCAAAAAGGGGGACATTGTTGGACCCTCCATGATATTGTAGTTTTCATAATCACAAATAATGTCAATATACAGATTCTAATCTTTCATGTCAGTTTAATATCTCTTAGTAAATCAATTATGTCATACAACTACATATAACGTAATAAGTAAATCAATTATATTCATAAGTAAATATGTTTTCAAATTTATTTATGCATAGACTTTTGCATAAAACGTTATTTGTTAAGAAAAAAACTTCACAATCTTTCTAGATTCCCTAGAACTGATGGTTAGTTCGATAAACTGAAGTTTGAAAAACCGAAGACGACACACCAAAATCAAAGTCGACACACCGAAACTGAAGTCGAAACACCAAAACTGAAGCCGACACATTGAAACTGAAGTCTACACACCAAAACTGAAGCCGACACATCGAAACTAAAGTCGAAACACTGAAGTTTGATAGAACGAAGTACAACACACCAATTTTTGACAGACTGAAGTATAACACACCAAAGTCAACACACCGATGTTCGACATACTGATGTACGACACACCGAAGTTCGACAGACCGAATTATTACACACTTAAGTGGACACACCGAAGTTCAACAGACCGAAGTCAACACACTGAAGATGAAACACTGAAGATGATGGACCGATGTTATCAAACCAAAGACAACAGACCGAAGATGACCCACCAATTGTTATAAATAACTGTTTCAAGTTTATTAATTAAAATTTATTTCTAACTGTAATATTTGGAAAAATTAACGTTTCTGACATTTTTTTATGTTATCTGTAAGACAATCAGTAGACAGTACAAGGTACACGCACATGTGAATATCTTCATGCCTAGAGGATCCTGAAGTATAAAAGGACATCATATTTCACTTTAAAGAAGTGTAGTACACGAAATATTACATGTTGAGATATAGACAGTGCAAGTATGAAAAGAGAGAAACCAAGTACTTGAGATTAAAAGAAGATAGTAACAAGAAACTTTCTCTAAAATATCAGTGTACATCAAGACCTTGAAGAGATTAACCTTTTCACTCCTTAAAGGTGGATTACAGAAACTATGATACTCTCTTCTGAAGAGATCATCCAAAAAAAGACTCAAATACCATTTTCTCAACATCCATTGAGTCCAGCGCATTACTTCACAGCACACAGTGAATTCATAACTCTATTCTCTTTCTTAACTCCGTTGTGTTTTATCTTCACTAATTGAGAAGTGTGTATAGTTTTTTGTATCACACATTCTATCTCTTGAGCATAACGGAAGGATATCAAACTATCCTCATACATAGTCACTTCTTACACTTGTATCCCATGAAAAACTGTGGAAAAGTTCTTATGTGATCTGTTTATTTTTTCCCATGAATAACTATGGTAGAGTTCAAGTGTGACCTAGAGAGCCGGGTGTGTTGTTGTGAACTATGATATAGGGTGTGCATCAAAAGTTTATTAATAAAAACTACATGGTGGCAGGTGATCACCAAGTGTAGAGGACTAAGTCTCTACTTGAGACTGAACCTCTTGTTTTATCCACTGTGTTGATTATCTTATATTTATTATCTGATATTTACTTCTTTCATTAATATAACCTGAACTTTGATAGTTATTTTATGAAGTGTTTACATTTGTTTTGAATAAATAGGTTTTCTTTGAAAGTATTGTTAATCGATAGGTTAGTAAAACTGAGAACTAATCAATCTTTTAAGAATCAAATTAAACCTTCGAAACATTTACAAATTCACTACAAACTGAATTTGTGTTTATTTTTATAGGGGGATTATATTTTATAAAGAATCCTTTTAACATAAATTTTTATAGACACTCAATTCACCCCCCCCTTCTTGAGTCATCTACTCGGACCAACAAAGCACAAATTGACTAATGGGAAGAATGGTTCGTAGGCCGGGGAAGAGGGGATCTCTGGTTTTGGGCAACATGTGGACGGAGGGATTCAGTAAAAGTGTGGTGTTTTGGAGAAGAACTTACCAATGATTTTAAAAAAAACATTAGGATAACTTAATTAAATGGACCTTATCACAATTTTTTGAATAATCTATTGGTATGAGTTGCTTTTGTACCAACAGTTTTAGACAAATGTCGGGAATCCTATCTCTAAATATCCCTTTACCAATAGTTTTTTTTAAACTGTTGGTATAGGTGCATTGGTATATATGGTATTTAATGTAGTGAGATTTTTCCCTTAGGTAATATGAATCATGTAATTCCAATTCATAATCAAATTAATATTCATCCTCGGAGTGAGTGATTGTATTCCAACACTAATCAGAATGGATTTATAATTTTAGTCATGCCCCATTATTATTGTGTTATTCTGAGGAATAATTTTCTTATCCTAACATTCCATTGACTATTATGTCAGACCCCCATACTATATTTTCCCTTTTTTATTTCTCATGTATGACACGATTTCATGATATCATATAGGGAGTCAATATTTTATCATGATATTTTACCTTTGTTCCTATGATGATCACTTCCTCATAATGTTCTTTGATACATTTGACTTCATATTTTAATGTGTTAGTCAAAATATCAATATCCCTAGTATTTTGATCTACCTTGACCTTGTACTCAATGACTTTCTATGAGTTTTTTTTATTTTAATATATAATATTTTCCATTTTATCCTTAATATTAGAATTATCTTCTTCATACTTCTACAAATATAGTTTTGAATCATGAACCACTATATTGGATTTCATTGTTTTTGATCTTCCAATATCTATCTTCTCAAGAGCATATTCCAATTTAACATTGGTGTTAAATCTTACTTTTATTTCTCATTCACCATTTTATAATTCTTCCCTTGTCTTAGAGTTACCTATAACTACTACTATACAATTTTTTATACGATCTTTGTAGTTTTCCAATTCTTCTACCTGTGATTCTTATGAACATTAATTTTGTCGTGAAATTATATTATTCTTTTTAAATAATTATCATTTAATATTTTTCATAATTTTCACACAGGCTGAAAAATTCTTCTTAGTAGTTTTATCATCATCCTCATCATCATTTTGGATCTTCTTAGAGAACCTTTATATGATATACCCATCCTTTCCATAATAAAATCATGTGAGAGGTAGTTTCTCTTTAAACTAACATTTTCCTATTTTATATATTTGTGGAAAGGAATTAAATAACATCATCTATAACTTTTTCTTCCAATACATCCTCTATGGAGAGCGTATTTATGTCCTTTAATGGAACCCCTTTGGATTTCCCTTTCCCCATAGTCTCTTTATCATCATTTCTCACTTCATATGTGAAAAAAGTCCTATATAGACTAGTCAATTTTTGATCCTTTGAATATTGTTCCTCCAATATAGAGAATTTTAGATTAAACCAAGGTGGTTTCTTTATTAGGATGTGTTTAATGATTTTTAAATCCTGAGGGATTTCTACGAGACCACACAAATCCCCCATAATAACATTTATCCAGTCAAATAACGTCTCATCTGCCTTATTAAAGTGCATTTTCAAGTCCTTATACATGTTCAAAAGAAAATGAATTTTTTCTTTTCAAACTTTTGAATAACCTTGATAGATGTTTACAAACGTTTCCCTCATGACATGTGATGACTTACACACCATTACCTTCAAGTAGAATGTGTTGGATAAGGTTCCACTTAAATAATGATGCCTTCTAGAATCAACATCCAATTACCTTAAGTGTGTTGTGATAAATCTCCAATATATTATTTCAAAAAAATACTATTCATAAAATCTATAAAGACATCTATACCTAACTATCATAAGTAGTGATACTTCTGGTTCACTGATAATTGATTTTTTTTCAATAAAATGTCATAATTTAATTGAGATTAATAGTCATAATTACATCTAATAAGAGTTAAAAAAACCTTTTAAACATTAATTATGATAAAATTCTTATCCAAAATAGGTTAAACACGCTGATAGGTGGGAGGAATTGGTGTATGAATGATTAAAATAACTTCCCCTTTTGATCATGTTTCATGATTAAAAAACTCGATTCTCTATCCTTTTCACAGTGAATAATAAGTAGAAGTTTAAACATGAATATGAAAAAAAAATTGTATATCTTGGTTCATTCTCATAGGGCTATATCCAAGGATCATACAAATGAAATGTTATGATGCACCGAATCCACTAAAGCACTCTAATATTATAAGGTTCAATGCACACTCATTGTCCCTCTTAGATTATAATCAATCAAAATATGAAAGATGACTACTCTCTTACTTAATGTGTTCATAATACTCCATCCAAATATTCTTTTATCAATCTTAATCACCTTATAATATTTTCAAATGCATATGGTTGTTCCATAAATCCCATTTTCAGAACAATAGATGAATTCCACTTCATAACATAACTATTTAATTATAGGGAGTCCTTCATGAACTTAATTTACATTATATATTGATGAAACTTTTATAAACAATAATCATTTTCAAGATACAATGCAATAAAAAATAAACTCCTCCACGAACTAATTTCTTCATGAACTAGGCCCCCAATGAACCACCTCTATTGCAGAACACTTTTAGAATTAGCTAAATTAATCTAGTAATGACTATTTCTAATCATCTTCAATATCTAAGAAAGTTATTAGGAGTCCTATATACAATAAAATAAACTGAAAAATCCCACTAATCATTATTAAATTTAACCAATTTGTGAATTATCATTCACCATATCTTGAACTCGCTACATGGTTTGCATAGTGCATAAGTCCCTTTACAACAACCTCAAAAAACAATGTCTCCTCGCAAGTGATGAACACCCTTTATAGTGGCCTTAAACTCAACACCTTCAATAAAAATGATTATAACCCATTTTTAAAGAATTTAACTCGCCACCTTAGACCAAAAACATCGATCACCCTTTTTAATATCCTTTAACTCACCATCTTTTATCGAAAACGACAACAACCCTTTGTGGCTCACATATAATTTTTTATGTGGTTGAATTTCATTTTCTAATTTTCCATTATAGTTTTACATAATTTCTATTTGATTTTCATAAAAAAATAATATATGGTAAGTATTTATTTTTTGGAAGCACTAAAAACTCTTTCATGTGCTACATGGTCCCCTAATATTTCTATACGAGAATCATTCCATTAGAAAAACCACAAACCCTGATTTTTATGCCCCAAAATATGGAAAAAACTAGGAAACAATGCCACCTCAAAAATATACTCCTCAGTAAAAACTGTTATGGAATTTTTTCTATTGGATTTATTAATAAACACAACCAATCCAAAAACATTTAAATGGGTCCTTGAGGTATTTTTTCCCAATAGATTCATTTATGGGTCTAGATTTCTATAACCTTATTATATTGACAACATATGTTTTGGTGAGATATTCTTCTATATTTTTATTCTATATTTTTCTATGTTTATATTTATATTCTGAACTATTTAGGAAACCTAAATCAACATAATTAATATTTTATGATATGGATAAGATAACACCATTTCCTTATAGTTTTTAAAAAAATGATCATGATACGACCTCAAGATTTTCTTGAAATTAGATAAAGGTCTCTTAGATAAATAATCCTTCTTCTAATTGTGGGTGGAAATTATTCTTCTCACAAAAAATAGAGATGAATGAGCATGGATATTTTACATATTTTATAATACACTAATAAATTATAGAAATTTCATATTTTTTATGTTACCTCATACTCCATTGATTGTATTTTTTCTTCAGACTCCTTTATGATCTTCTTATTACTATCCCCATGCAACCTGTAATTTTCCTACAATATATTGAGAAGATCATTGATATTATTTGAATTGACTTACAATTGATAATTCTAGACATAAATACTTTTCTTTTGATTTTCCTCTAGTTCTTGTAAATTTTTTTGAAGACTTTATATTAATTATTTACTTCTTGATAATTTCAACTAGATAATACTTATAACCCATGACCATTTTTCTTGAAGATACATAATTATATCACTTTTGGATTTGGATTTATTGGTGAGATTTAATAAAATAATCACCTTATATGCTAGTTCTTTCTCTATTTTATCAGATCATTCTTCATGATATGTAATATCCTACCATTTTTTTAAAATAATCATAGATAAAATTGAATCTATTTGTTGTATAATTATATAAAATATCTTATAAAGAGTAGATTGATTCATCTTGTGAATAATTAGTATTTTGATCATCAAGGCTTGTGATTGTTTAATCTATAGAAACATTTTGGAATGAAATTTATGCTTCCTCAATATAATCATAATGATGAATTAATACTTGTGATCTAGAAATATTTTACATATGATTGGTAATTTATGTAACTACTAGATTTAATTCATTTATTGATATCTTTTAATCAAGGATAGATAATGGGGAATAATATTTCTCATATTCTCTAGATATGAGGGATAATTTCCTCAATATTTTCATATATTATTTTTCCATGCTTCAGAGTCTTAGTAGACATAGAATTATAATTGGTAGTTGATACTTATTCTCTAAGTTTAAACATTATAATTACATATAAATTTAAATAATCTAAGAAAACATAAAAGTTAATATTTTAGAGAAACTAATAATAGGTGTTACTTGATGCTCTAATAGTAATTGATATGACCACATTAAGATATACCCACAATAATAGGGTGGATGAATAAGTACAGGTTGAATTGTCACCAGTTAAAACATTAATCCCTTATTTACCTCTACACAACTTTAATGAATAGATCTCCCTCATTCAATACTTACCTTAATTTTTCAAACATGTACCTAAATAATTAAAGTATATAAATAAAATAAAAAGGGGTTTTAACAACGTTCAACTCCAATAAGAACGATTATGCCCCTAGTGAATCATAATTATTATCATACATAAAAATATCTTCACTTATAATCAATTAGAACTCAGTAAAGTGTATGGACATAGAACCATAATCCTAGAACCAACTGGGTATAATGAAAACACTTGACCTACCAATTTATAGGTTTTTTAGAGACTGAAAACACTAAAAATTGTCCCAAAAAGGCCAGTAATATTGAATATCAAGTGTATCTCCAAGAAAAACATATTTATAAGAAATGGGAAGGGATTTAATGTTATAAAATATACAAAGATGCTTGAATTGATCACTTATAGAATAAAGACTATTATCCACCATGATTCCCTTGCGTCTAGTATATAAAATTTCAACATCTTGTTTGATCATATTTTTTAAGGACCATATGTAGTAGGTAATGACCCAATAAAAAGGCTTATTCCAAATTAATAATTTCAATATCAGAGAAATACCATTTCCTCTTAGTGAAAGGACAAATTATAAATCTTACTTAATGATAGACCAGTGTGCATGTCTTAGGTCTCTGCTATAAGAGAATTTTCATAAGTATAATGTTCATTGAAAGCCGAAACACCCGAGATGAATGGATGTAATGACCCAAAGTTTTATCAATAGAATTACCTTCTTATAATTATGCCTTATATTATAATAACAATGGGAATCACAATGACATATCATTATACTAAATACTATGTGACCATTAAACATAATTTTCCCCACTTCGGTGTTTTGAATTTCAAAAATCTGACATAAATGGTTGTGTTCGGGGTGATTTTTGGAGTCTAATAGAACAAATTTAATTTTTGGTGAATAGTAACATACTTTTATGAATAGTAATGTTAACCTTATGAATAGTGAAATACCATAATGAATAGTAAACATACCTATGATATTATATATATAATATTTTATTGAATGTATGATGTACCTATGTATTGGAATAAGAAAACAAATGTTTTAGAAATGTTATTTTTTAAATAAAATATTATTTTATTTAAGAATTTAATTACTAATATTTATGGAATTATTATTGAAAAATGGAATTAATTTTTTGATTCTACACGTTAAAAAATGGTTGGGGTGATTTTTTTGGGATTTTTCGGAAATACTTAGATTTTTTATGAATAGTGAAATACGGTAAATTACAAAATAAGTTAAATTCATGAATTACAGAGTCATGGGTGATGTTATGATGATGTAAGCACATAGGGTTCAGATTCACATGATACAATTATTGTATTTATTCATGGAACACTCACTATTCCCTGTCTTTTGGAGAAATAATAAATTAATGATTATAATATTTGGAAAACACCTCTCCCCTCCACTATAAATAAAAACCTTCACACCCTCATTTCCCCACACCTATCAAGCCTCAATAACTATCTAAACTCTATCCAAACGTATTACCTATCCCCTCCCACACGTCCAAGAGATTCTGGTTTCATCGAAAGAACAATCCAAGGTCCCTTGAGGAGGATCTCAAGTGGATAACTCAAGTAGAAATTTCCCTCTCTCTTTCCTTTAATTACCATTCAATTTCATGTACTTTTCTTATTCTCACCCCAACTATCTTCTTAAAAATGGTATGGTAAACCCATTATAATATATACAATTAAATTCTATGGTACTAATTGGATATTTTATCTTCCAACCCCCTTCTCATTTTCTTTTTATTCTAGAATGGAAAACATTGTTCCTAAGGTGTTAATTTATACACCTTCAAGAACAACATGTTTTCAATTTCCTTTACCAGAACATATCTGGTCATGAAACCATTTTTATGGTGGAAAAAATTATTTTATATGTATTATATCTTATTTAATGTTCTCAAACTAACTTATGTACATATTACTAAATGATAAATCAAAACATGTTTGTTGTGATCCAAAAAACCGCCCAAATTAACCTAAAATGATCACCATTAAATACTAACTAATGATTAATCTGCATTGTATACGAAATAATTCATTATAAGATCATTTAAACTTCTAAAATATCATTAATAAAATGTAATATTAGTTCTGGATGTTTATCCATGATCCACATGAACTTCCATTCATAAATATAAGTGAACCGTTCAAGAAAACCAAAAAAAATGAATATCCTCGAACAATGAATTTAAACTATATAACTCATCCAAAAGACAATAAATGAACTTAATAAAACATTAATGAATCTTATTAATGTATAAAAGGTTCTATAATTTATAATTCATGAATATAATGTGGTTTTACAAGACTTTAAAGTGAAGAGAGCATTCAGATACAAGGTAAGGGGAAATTCTCGAACCCATCTTTCTTTCTTCAGTTTCTCCCTCTTTCACTTCATTTTTTGTATGTTTACTCCTTAAAAATAATTTTTTCACCATTATATTACCTAATTTTGGATATTAATGTTCTCCACTAGATTTTATTTAAACTAAATTTTTTCCAAAACGACTCTTCTTTCAAGAACACACCTTTTACTTCTCACTCAAGGTTGATGGTTCTTATATCAAGTATGTTATTCCCTCTTTATTTTGGGAACCCAAAGTTTATGAATTTGTTATTATGAGTAAAAAATCATTCCATTCCATGGTTATGATTTATATATGTTTTATCTGGCATGCATGATAATGAAAATGTTATGATGTGATGGGTCCACCCAAAATTATATAGCACAATATGAATGTTTGAATGTGACAGGTGCAATCAGAATTATACATCGCTCAAATGAATTGCGTAAAGTGATGAACAACATGATATCATTTGAAATGATTTTTAAATATGATTCTATCTTTTTTGATAATTATGTGTGGTAGATTACCACTAATACATGATGTTTCATTTTTATGCATTACCACATTTCAAGTCTTTTATTAAAGTTTCCTATAATGATTTTGATGATGATGTTATGATTATGATCACCCCATGATATATTGTACTTATTTATCCTCTTACTGGACTTTTATCTCACCCCTTTTTTATGTATATCCTTAGGTTACAACATGTACTAAAGAGAGGCCAAGTGCCAATAAGAAGATAGAGAAGACGGAATTAAATAAAATTTTATGATTGATGTTGTAAATGTTATGTTTGGCCCTAGTATTCCCAAGACACAAAACCTCTAGATCCTCATTGTGTAATAATATTATGTTGTTTATTTTTATAATGATGTAATATAAATTCAATAAAAGGTAGGTTTAATATAGTTTGTATTAGAGGAAAAGTTTAGTTAATTTGGGAATTATGATTAGTGAACCCAAGAGAAAACCAATAGTATGAGGTTAAGTAAAATATTCACACTAGAAGAATTATATTGGGATACCATAAGTTATGATTTTATCAAAAATTGTAAAAATGAATAAGTTATTTATTCATTATTTAATAACTTATTTTTTTTTCTAAACTTTTATATTTTAGAAAATGGTGGAATCTAGGAGAAACCAAGCCAACGACCCGTGATTGGTCCAATGCAACAATTTCTCGAACAACATCCCCAATGATTTGGGAGGTGGAGTTAAAAACTTCATGAAGATACTTACCCAACTATATCAAGTTATGAACAATAACCAGAATAATGGTTTATTTCCTCCTTCAACAAATACGTTTCAAATGGATGTCGAGTGTTTTATATTGAAACGTCCACTGATGTTTATTAGGTCTTCTAATCCACTAGTTGCAGAATAGTGGGTAAAATCCATAGAGAAAATCTTTTATGTTCTTCACGATTCTGAGACATAGAAGGGGAATTTATCCATTTATCGACTAGATGGAGAGGACAATCAATGGTGGTATTTTATTAAGAACACCAATCCAAGTGATGAAATTGAAGAGATGGAATGGGAAGACTTTAAGATCATGTTTCTTAACAAGTATTTCCCACAAAATCTTCGTATAAATATGAAGATATAATTCATTGAGATCGAGAAAAAAGAAGGAGAATTTTTCACAACGTACGAAGTGAATTTCTGAAGGCTTTCAAGGTACGCTTCGAGTTTTGTAATCAACAACAATAGAAAAATTGATATATTCTTTAGTGGAATAAAACCACACCTTTGAAAGGCTCTTACAATTATAAATGTTGGGAGTTATGAAGAAGTTGTTAGATGTTCTCTCAAAGTGGTGTGGAGTTTAGATAATGGTTCCATGGCTACGGTGATAAGAAATAAAAGATGGAGCTTCAAGTCGAAGGATCTAATGATAAAGGTGGGAAGAAAACTCAATGACCCACATGCCAAAAATGTGGGAAGTTTCATCATTGGAACTACCTAAAAGGGATGGGGAAATACTTCATGTGTGGGAAAGAAGGACACTGGGATAAAGAATGTCAAAAATACATGAAAAGTAAGGATAATGTAGTGGATGAAAGGAGAGAACCACCCATGGTTCAATGCTGCAACTGTAGGAATAAAGGGAACTATGAAAGATAGTGCACTAATCATCGAGTTCTCAAGGGTAATCAGTGTCAACAACCACCGATAAGAAAGGAAAAAAGAAAGGCTTATTCAATCACTAATGTGGAAGTGGAGAACGATAATGAAGTCAAAAATGGTACACTTCCTATTTTATCATGAATGGAAAATTTCTTATTTTGTTTTGGTTCTACCTATTCCTTTATATCTTTCAAGTTTTCTAGAACTATAGAATTGAATCCCCGAAACCTTGAAGTAGTGAAATCTATAAAAGAACAATTTTGGGAAATCATTGCAACCCAAGTGTTTAACTCTTATCCTATTAGCGTATGTGGTAATATTCTTCTAGTTAATCTTTTAATACTTCCCTTGGTGGAATTCTACACTATAAGGGTAATGGACTAGCTCTCGTTATATAGAGAACATATCAATTGTCAGGAAAATGAAATATCTTTTCATATTCCAAACCATCCCATGATCCTATATAGATGTAACAAAGATCATGAATATTCTTTGAAAAATCACTCAATTGTGTGGGTGTTGATTACCTATAATGAAGCATACCTTGCCTAAATGGTTGAGTCAAAGGAAAGTGCTAACCATGTAGAAACTCCCATTTTGAGGGAATACAGTGATGTATTTCCCAAAGAGTTACCCCGACATCCTCCAAATCATGAGGTAGAGTATTTAATATAACTCATACCTAGAGATACTCCTATCTCAATGTGTCCCTATAGGATGACTCTTATTGAGCTAGAGGAGTTAAAGAAGTAGCTGCAAGAGCATCTGGACAAAGGGTTCATATGCCCTAGTGAATCACCATGAGGTACTCTAGTGCTCTTTGTGAAGAAGGATGGAACAATGCGACTATGTATCAACTATCGAGAACTCTACAAGATCCCCATAAAGAAAAAGTATTCTCTTCCATGTATTGATGACTTGTTTGATCAGTTAAGAGGATCTCAATACTTCCTAATGGTGGATATTTGTTCTGTATATCATTAACATAAGGTGAAGAGGGAAGATATTCAGAAGACTGCCTTCCGTACAAGGTATGGTCACTATGAGTTTATGGTGACGCCCTTCAGACATACTAATGCCCCTAAAATCTTCATGGATTTGATGAATATAGTCTTTATAAATTACATTGACAGATTTGTGGTAGTGTTTATTGAAGATATTCTCATTTACTCCAAGAGTAAGGAGGAACATTAAGAATATCTAAGACTTGTGTTGGCAATAATGAGAAAGGAGAATTTGTACGCCAAGTTTGGAAAGTGTTAATTTTGAATAAATAAAGTCCTGTTCTTGGGGAAAGTGATCAAAAGTGAAGGAATTTTTGTGGAACCTTCAAAAACAAAGGCAATTGAGGAAAGGACCAGGCCCTCTAGTGTCACAAAAATCCATAGTTTTCTTGGATTATATGGGTACTACCAATGAGTTTTGATAAATTTATCATGATTGTAAAGCCCTATAACTAAGTTAACAAGGAAAGGGGTAAAGTATGTCTATATTGAAGAATGCGAGGGAAGCTTGATGGAGCTAAATAGAAGGCTGATCACATTAATTGTACTCACATTACTAAAAAGTAGAGAAAGTTTTGTGATATACAGAGATGGTTCAAAAAAAGGCATGGGTTTCATATTCATGCAAAATGATAATGTGATAGCCTACGCCTCACGAGAGTTGAAGATCCATGAGCAGAACTACCCAACACATGATCTAGAGTTACCAGCCGTTATTTTTGTCTTAAAAATCCAGGGGCACTACCATTATGGTGAGAAGTGTGACATATACACAGAACCCAATATCTTAATGTATATATTAAAAAAATGATCTCAACATTCATCAAAGGAGATGGTTAGATCTAATCAAGGACTATGATTTCTCTATTAACTATCATCCTGGAAAGGCGAACATGGTAGATGATTCTCTAAGCATAAAATAACCTGCTACTCTATCCATGTTATGGATTGAGAAAGACTCTATCTTATTGGATATGGAAATTATGGATTTGGAAATCATAAGGGAAGGGGATAAAAACAACCTTTACTAAATGATTGTGCAACCATCTATCCAAGTGAAGATTAAGGTGGAACAAAAGGATGATCTAGAGTTACAAAAGAAGGTGAATGTTTTATAGGAAGGGAAGCTGCATGAGTTACATATCGATGATGATGGTGTGATTCTGTTTGGAATGCGGCTTTGTGTGACTACATCAACCGGGATAAAGAAGGAGCTATTGGACAATGCATTTATCTCATCATTCTCTATCTATCTTGGGAGTACTATGATGTATCAAGATCTCCTAGAACACTTCTAGTGGGATAAAATGACGAAGTAGATTGATGAATATATATCATGGTGCTAGTTATGTAAGCAACTTAAAATAGAGTGATAAAAGTCCAAAGGGAGGATACAACAATTTCATATACCCATGTGGAAATGGGAGAATGTTACTGTGAACTTTTTCATGGGTCTCTTGAATACTTTCAAGGGAAATAATTCGATATGGTTTGTGGTTGATTGAATCACTAATACTTCCTATTTTATCTCTATCCAGGAAAACCTCTGGCTTGAAAAACATGCAATGATATACATGAATGAAGGGGTGATACTGCATGGTGTTCCACTCTCAATTGTCTCTGATCATGATCCAAGGTTCACATATTAATTCTGGAGGAGTCTTTAACATGATTTGAGTACTAAATTAAATTTCAGCACGACCTATCATCCCCAAACTGATGGCCAATATGAAAGGACTATTCAGACACTTGAAGACATGATAAGATCCTACTCTCTAGAATTCAAAGGTGGATTGGATCAGTATCTCCCATTTGTTGATTTCTGATACCAAAATAGCTTCCACTCGAGTATTTATATATCTCCATATGAATCTTTATATAGAAAGAAATGTAGAACTCCAACATGTTGGGATGAAGTTGGAGAAATAAAACTACTTGGATCTGATCTTGTGAAAGAGATAATAGAGAAGGTTCAAGTCATCCAGAAACACATAGATGATTCTCACAGTCGGAAAAATAGTTATGCTGACAACCATCAAAGGGACTTGGAGTTCGATGTTGGAGATAAAGTCTTCCTTCAAATATCACCATGGAATAGATTCATGCGGTTTAGAAAGAAAGGTAAGCTAAGGCCAAGGTACATTGGACCCTTTGAGATCCTTGACTGCATAGGAGCCATGACCTAACAGATAGCACTTACATAGAATATAGATCAAGTTTAGGATGTGTCTCACGTATCACTCCTGAGGAAGTACATACCAAATCCCTCACATGTACAAAACTCAGAGGTGGTGTAGCTGGAAGATGATCTCTCCTATGAGGAGCCGGTAGTAAAAATTCTGGACCAAAGAGATAAGCTTCTACACAACATGATAACCCACCTTGTCAAAGTGTTGTATAGGAACCATAAGATTGAATAAGATACTTGGTAATCAAAAGAGGTGATAAAGGAGAAGTACCCTCAGCTGTTTATGTAAAACAAAATTTCGAGGGAGAAATTTCGTAAGGGGGGAAGAATGTGATGACCCAAAGTTTTATCAATAAAATTCACTCTTATAATTATGCCTTATAGTATAATCACATTGGGAATCACAATGAAATATAATGATAATAAATACTATGTGACCATTAAACATAATTTTCCCCATTTTTGTACTTTTAATTTCAAAATTATGACATACATGGTTGAGTTTAGGGTTATTTTTTGAGTCTAATAGAACAAACATAATTTTTGGTGAATAGTAACATACCCTTATGGATAGTAATTTTACCCTTATGAATAGTGAAATATCCTAATAAATAGAAACCTTAACTATGATAGTATATATAGAATATTTTAGTGAAATTAGTATGTACCTATATCTTAGAATAAGAAAATAAATTTTTTAAAATTGTTATTTTTTCGATTAAAATATTATTTTATTTTTAGAATTAAATACCTCATATTTAAAATAAATTTTTAAAAAAATGGACTTCATTTTTTGATTATACAAGTCAAAAAATGGTTTGGTTGAATTTTTGTGATTTTTTGGAAATACTTGGATTTTTTATGAATAATGAAATACAGTAAATTACAAAAATAAGTTAAATTCATGAATTATAGAGTCGTGATTGATGTTATGCTGATTTTATAACATATGGTTTATTATAACATGATAAAATTACAATATTTATTCATGGAACACTCAATAATCCTTGTCTTGTGGATAAATAAAGAATTAATGATTATAATATTTGGAAAATACCTCCCCTTTCCACTATAAATACAACCCTTCACAACCTCACTTACCCACACCTATCAAGATTCAATAATTGCATGAAATATACCCAAACATGTTCTATATCCCCTACCCCAAGTCCTAGAGCTTATAGTCTCATAAAAATTACAATCCAAGGCTCCTTGAGGTGGATCTCTAGAGGATAACTTGATAGGTAATTCCCCCCTCTCGTTTCCTTTAATTTTATTTCAATTTGATGTTATATTCTTATTCTATCCCCACCTATCTTCATCCACATGGTATGGTAACTATAGTATCACAACTATTCTGCAATGTTATTATACTAATGGGATATTATATCATCAAACCCCTTTCTCCTCTTCTTTTTAACTCTAGAAAAGAAAACGTTGTTCCTGAGGTGTTAATTTATCACCTTTAAGAACGAAATGTTTTCAATTTACATTACCACCTTCAGATCTGGTCGTGAAACCATTTTTTGGGTTGAAATAGATTATTTTATATTTATTATATCCTATTTAATTTTCTGGAACTAACTTATATTCATATAACTAAATGATAAATCAAAACAAGTTCATTGTGATCGAAAAACCGCCCAAATTAACCTAAAACGACCATCATTAAATCTTAACTAATGAATAATCCAAATGGTCTATTAAATAATTAATTATAATGTAATCAAAATATTTCAATATAATTAATAACATTTAATATTAGTTCTGGATGTTTATACATGTTCTACACAAACTTCTATTCATAAATACAAGTGAATCGTTCAGGAAAACCATAAAAACGAACATTCCCAAACAAAGAATTTAAACTTTATAACTCATTAAAAATCCCATAAATGAACTTAATAAAACCTTAATGAATATTATTAATTTATAAAAGGTTATTTAATTTATAATTAATGAATCTAATGTGGTTATATAGGACTTTAATTTGAATAAAGCGTTCAGATACAAGGTAAGCATAAATTCTAAAACCCAACTTTCTTTCTTCGGGTTCTGCCTCTTTCGATCCATTTTTTGTATTGTTTCTCCTTAAAAATCATTCTTTAATCATTATATAACTTATTCTAGGATATAAATTTTATCCACTAGATTTTAGGTCAAACACAATATTTTCCAAAAGAACTCTTGTTTTAAGAACACACCTTTTTCTTCTCACTCAAGGTCGATGGTTCTTGTATCAAGTATGTTATTACCTCTTTATTTTGGGAACCCAAAGTTTATGAATGTGTTAATATGAGTTGAAACCCATTCCTTTCCATTTTTATGATTGATATATGTTCCATGTGGCATGAATGATAATGAAAATGTTATGATGTGAAGGGTTCTCCTGGAATTATATAGCGCAATATGAATGTTTGAATGTGATTAGTGTGCATAGAATTATATATCTATCCAATGCATTGGGTAATTTGATGAACCTAATCAGTTAAAGTGAAATTATGAGTGAGAATTATTCTAGTTTTTTTCACAACTATGTGTGGTATATGACCACTAAGAAATGATGTTTCATTTTCATGAATTTCTACATTTCAAGTCTTTTATTAAAGTTTCCTCTCATGATTTTGATGATGATGTTATGATTATGCTCATACCATGCTATATTGTTCTTATCTGTCCTCTTAATGGGATTTTAGATAAACCCTTTTTGATGTTTATCCTCAATTGGCTACATGTACTGATGAGAGGTCAAGTTCCAATAACAATACATAGAAGAAGAAATTGAATAAATGTTTATGCTTGATGGTGTAAATGTTATGTTTAGTCATCGTTTTCCCAAGACGCTAAACCTCTATATCCTCATGGTGTAATAAAATTATGTTTTTTATCTTTATAATTATGTAATATTAATTTAAGAAAAGTAAGAGTTTCTATAATGGATACCAAATATCACCACCTCCCCTCATTTTTACAACTGAAAAATTTCTATTAATATTAAGTTTCATCTTATTTCTGGGGGGGATATATCTAACCCAATGGCCCAGATTCCTTTCGTGGTCACTAGATGAATTTATGGAAATGTCAGGATCGATTTTGTTCAGGTTTAGAGAGGCTTCACTACCATTAATCAAAATTCCCATATTAACACCCAATGAAATCATCTTAACATTAAGTCTAATAGATGAACAATTACTCTCATGGGTCTAGTAGGTGTTGTGAGAATCTAATATAACCCTTAATCCAAAAAATATATTAATAATACAAACCAATATTTTTCTATAACACCTATTTAAATAATCAAACCACATAGTAACTAACATATCAAAGTATTATATGGTCCCTAAGATGAATAAACCACTGGGGGTGAATTAGTGGTTTAATTCTATGATATTTTAATTCAACCTCTCAAACATGATAAGGTTATAGAACCTATTAATAATATATCACAACACCACTAATAGTGAAATATTAATAAAAGGGAGAGAATCAAAAAATATTTACAAAGCTCAACATAAAATAATGCTTCTTACTGTGTTGGTTAGACACTAAAAAATTGACATCTTTCTATATAAATAAGTTATTATAAAAATATATGAAAAAAACAACTAAAATTCCCAAGAAATTATTTATACACCCCAACTACATTATCCTATTCAATTTCCAGTTTTCATCATTTCCGAAAAAACATTCTTCAATATTGACATAATGATAGAAATATCAAAATAATCTCTAGTTTTCTTTTGAACATCTAGAAAATTTGATCTTCCACCGTGATCATGCTATGTCAATAGTTCTGGAATGTGTATATATTTAATAACTTTTTCACCTAATGACCTAGAATACTGAACTTATTTAGGTTATTCCATCTTCATAGAGTGATCAATTTTGATTCTCAGTTTTCAAATGCACAAGCTCATTTGTTTTCCTTATGTTTATGAAGAATCCCAACCTCATCTTCAATTTATTTTTATATTTTTTATCTAATAATAAAATTTCAAAATCTAAATCATTGTTCTGTATGAATATTCAACTGAATCAGTTCAAAATCAGTTTTTGTAAGCATGGGGCATGATTTTTGTGAAACACTAACACATTTCAAGATATTATCATCATTATTATTTTATATTATTTTGTTAAAAGTTTTTCATGTAAACATTATGTTTCAGTCTCAAAACTTCCTGTTAATGGTTTTTTTCTCAATTAATCCATATACATTGCATTGAAACTATTATGTTCTTCTTCACATAAGGAAATTTTCATGGATATTTATAACTTTTGTATTCAAGTACTAACTAACACACATAAATTGATTACATGGGTGGTATTCCTCTTTTCAAAAAAGTGTACATATTCATTAAACTCTCTTATTCTACTTCACAAATTTATTAAAGTGTTTATTAAAACTCATATATATTTTAAAAGTTCAATGTTCTTATTTTCTACTATATTTTCTAATTACTTCATTTAAATTATAAGTATGTGAGTTGTCTTATTTCTAAATGTAACAATATATGTTCATGAAAACTAATTTAATATTCTTCACATAATAGATAGTATACAAAAATAAATTCAATTTCATGAAGAATTTTTCATTTGATATATATTTTCATAACATTAATAAAATCACACAGGGATATATTTCATATGATAATTACATGTAATAACTACTTGAAGGAGTTTTGTGTGAATATATAGAGTTCTTCTAATGTTTAAAAATTCTATTTTTCATCTAAAATTTCTCATATTAGAGTCATACTATTTTTAGAGTAGTTTCACCACCTTTGATTTTTATTTTATGTTGAGTAATGTTATCTTTAAATTTAAATTGATTATATCCATTAATAATGGTGATCCTTTCATATTTTTAAATAGAGAAAATCATGTCACAATCTTGGTTTCTCTCATAAT
Organism: Viscum album; assembly: GCA_963277665.1. Taxonomy (NCBI): domain Eukaryota; kingdom Viridiplantae; phylum Streptophyta; class Magnoliopsida; order Santalales; family Viscaceae; genus Viscum; species Viscum album. The sequence continues at coordinate 2,073,585,671 of OY728143.1, read as the reverse complement.
GATTTCATTTATACCATTGATGTGTTTCCAGTATTTTATTTAGGAAATAATATTATATAGATGCATAAGAAATTTCATGCCTATGTTACAATCATGAAATCAAATCCTCTATAGTGTCTAATAATATTTTTGTCTCTACTTTGATCATTCACGTACTATGCTTCATATGAATTCTTCATGTACTAAATACTTTATATGGATCTCACTCTATATTTTCATTTTCTCAAAATTTAATCTCTTGGTAATCCACTTCTTATCATATATTCTAAATTTCTTTTATGTGGTAGAGATAACCACAACACAATAGTAGATCACAAACCCGTATGACTAAGAGGTAGAAGTCGACTCGGTCAAGTGAGAAGCATTATTTTCTATAACACGAAACACATCCATGTTTTATCCATATAAATAAGTGGGGGAATATTTCATATATAAGTATTCATCCTATATTAAAATTACAATTGGGAGTGAACTCCTTTATAAGCCCACATGCACTCCAATCTAGATAAAATAAAACTGATTGTGTGCCGCTTCTCACCCTATGACCTCTCATGATTCCCAACACATGAGAGGAAAATAGCCACATTTTCATCCATATTTTTCAACTCACACACTCTATTCTATTCCCATGTATCATAAATGTTTCCTTACTCCTTGACATTCCTATATTGGTTCTATGACAATCCATGGTAGGGTTGGACCCATCGCATATAAAATGGTTCCCTTTGTAGACTAAGGAATTAATTTTTAAAATAAACTCACAAATTCAAACAATTATAAAAATAAATGATACTATAGCAAGACCACATTCTATGGTACTCTTAAAACATGCATTGATAATTTGGAAATTCCTTAAAATCTCAATGATTTTTATTTTGAAAATCATTAGAAATTATTCTCATAAATTATTTTAAAACTTATTATCATAGTCTCAACCTCATAATAAATCATTAAAATGATGATATTTATTTGAAATCATCAAAAAATGATTTTTCTTTAACCTTTCATTTATTTTAAACAATGTTCTATCTCCAAACATTATTAGCACATGTCTTAAATAATAAGAACATTTCAAAAATAATCACATGTTATTTAGTGGAATTTTATATAACATTCCTCTAATCATCATTAGATCCTTGCATTAAACACATATTGACACATTGATAATAAATAAAATTCAATTAATGGAAAATTTAATATTTCACATTGGATTTTATTATCAATAACACTATACACTCCTAAATTCAATATAAGTACCTCTCTTTCTCCTCCTTATATATATGAAAAACTAGGAAAATGTTGAGTTCTTGTCATCTCATTAATGTCCTTCAAAATCCAACAAGAAATCCTCCATATTCTAGGAATTCTAGAATCATAACTTGAGTTACTTATATGAGAAGGATGGAATCACATGATGTTCTTTAGAAAAGAGCCTTTAGTTATTCAACTCTAAGTCTACTTGGGAAAAACCATTTTAGAATACAAGAGAGATTATACATGGTTTTAAATGTTTTCCATAAACAATTATTCATCTAATATTGAATTCAGAACTCATTTTATTGGCAACTCATATCAATTCAATATGAGATAAATACATTTTACACTCGTCTAAAAAAACACATTAGAAAAGTTATGTGTAAAACATATATCTCCACTTTTAAGCTCAAAATGTACCCCCTCTTTGATAATGGTTTTAAAATAATTCTATATTGGGGTATGAGAGTGATTTTATACCTCATATTTCATTTTTTATAATATTTTCCAAAATTCCTCATTTATAGTGTAGCGAAGATTTGACATCTTTAAATCATCTTTTCTCCACCACAAGGGTTGAATCTATCTCATTATATTACATAATATTATAAGAAACATATAGATAATAGAATATGTATATTGATATTCGATTTCTTAGAATTATAACTAATTTTGAGAGTTTCCTCTCAACCTATACTTTTCTTTTTCCAAACACATAATTTCTTTTCTTGTCTACAGTCTTAAAAGTTTTCTTACTAATCTTCTCCTATTGATCTATTTTTTGTGTGAATTAGTTTTATTTATATCAAGGATCAAGGAATAATCATTTAATTATTCTTGAATCATATTTATTTTTGGATATTCTTCATCTAGTAATATTTTCATATAATATTTTTTTTCTATTCCTAGATTGACCACACCTTTCACATGTTTTTTTCTTGATAACTCAAATATGTATTTTTGTAGATATTATCATATATACTGACTATTTCATGTTTAGAAACTTGTTTTAATTTAGTGTTTATATCCATATCTTCTTTCTCTATTCTATTTTCCATCGCTAACTTCTCAATCTAGATTAGTAAGCATTCTTTTTTGGCCTTATCAACTTATTTGGGCTCTTCAAATGTCATTTTAAAAGGATTAGTGTCATTTAACTCTTCATTTTTATATTTGAAAATATTTTTCACTTATGATACATAAGTAATATCTATTATTAGTATATTCAGGCATTCCACATCATTGTGACCTTCCTCTATACACCCCATTTTGTAAATATGTCCCCAAATACTCATCAAAATCATACTTTTTTCTTTCCTTATTCCTAATATTGATATATTGTACCAAAAATTATAGTATTTGTGTCTCTAAATTACAAAAAAACTATAATAAAATTTTAATTATGAGACCCCACCTTGATAGTATATCTACCCTAAATTCAGTTAGGGATTCCTTTCATCAGTTTAAGACTTTATTTTCATGGGGATAAATTATATCCTAGGAATATTTTTCTCTACCTTTAAGGTGGAAAATTGCCTCTCAATTTTTTTGGTCCAAACTAGTTTAGAAAAATTTTATTCACCCAAATTTTTAGAAATTCCATAGTTAAATTTATATAGATTACATATTGTTTTCACTTTCCTATTAGAACATATCATCTCACTAACTTAGAAATATTCTCCTATAACATCAACTTACTATCTAAAGTCTTCCTTGAATTTGTTTAGCACATTTTGAACAACAAGAAACCATTATCCTACTTTGTTTCCCTTTCATCTATATTATAAACAAGATTATTGATAATCTTTTCTTATTCATATTCTCTATGAATGTGTTTCTTAATAACTCCAACTTAGTCTTCCTACTTTCTAACAAACTCCTATTTATGTTTACCCACATTTATTTTATCATTTAGTTTTTTTCATTCTCCATATTTGTAATATCCTCAATACATGGGTTTACCGCACCTTTCAAATACCATTTTATCTTCTTAAATTTATTCTCTATAATCATCACTTCTTGATTAATCAAATATGTTTTAAACTTTAGTAAGAAAATAAACCTTATAATTTAAGGATTTACATGAAAATGAATCAACTTTAACATACATTCTTATCAAATTTGTTTTCCAACATATGATGTTTTTATTTTTTTCTAATACAATTCTATTTTTAAAATTTATTATCTTCCTCAGCTTATTCATATTTTTTACCCTTCTTCTTTAGATAGTCAATGACAATATTTCCAAAGACATCACACTTCGAAATATTTTCCGATCATTTAACTTTTCCTATAAACATAAATTTACTAAATCCCAGTGATATAAGATAAATTATTTCACTATGCTCTTCATTTCCATAAAAACATAAATTACTAAATTTTATAACCTCTTGTTCCTTCAAATTTAATTTTCTCATGGATTGAAAATCCATTTCATATTTTTTACTTCTAGTTAAAGTATGATTCCTCTCTCATATCATAATCAATGAGACCATTATGTAGCTCATATATTACAAATAGTCTCTTTCTTACAAGGATTGTGTTTTTAGATAAAATGATCATGAAAATTCCTCATAAGCTTCTTGACAATGATAAGACTATACATATTATCACTAAACCATCATTTGATTCTTACTATATAATTCACCCTAGTGAAATATTTTTCAATATTTTCATCAGTAAACATTTTATGTCCTTAATAATTCTCCCGCAAACATGAAGTTTGGATTCCTTAAATTTCATACTACATTTATATATTCCTATCAGTTTTCCCATATATACATAGTATTCTAGAGACCCATTAACATTGTGTATACATTCTCTGATGTATTCACAAAGATGGAATTTTTGTGTATTTCCATCTAACTTTATATTTATATTATCTTCCTGATTCATAACGAAATATTTAACTATTCATGGAAAAATAATTGTTACAACTTTTCTCACTTCCAATCAGAGAGATTAGATGTAGGGAAATATTCTATTCCTTTAGTTTTGAAAATTATTTCCTTAAAAATATATAACACTATTTATATTAATTGAAATCATATTCTCCATGTCTCGAAAAAATCATTTTAATTTTAGAGGTATCCTTCACTACGATACCACTTGTAGAGCCCCAGAGTGGATTTACCATTAGGGGGTGGGTGAATGAATGGTTTTATTTGATAAATTATTTTATTTTAATTCAACCTCTCAAACTTATAATGGTTATAAATCCACTCAATATAATATTATAACCTCATAATGTGTTCAACAATAATGAATGATATTGAAACAAAGAATACATACACGGTTATATATAAAATTATACACATTTCTAGGTTAGTTAAAGGTCCCAACATGGATTCTTCACTATATCCATCATTTATTACAACAAAATTTGTTTTGGAACCGCAACCACAACTACCCAATAATTGGTTTTACAACTCAAATAAAATATCATCTTCAGTGTATGGAAATATTCCCTGGTAGTAAAATCCTTATCTTTATTAGATCCATTGATAAAAATATATAAATATACTTCAGGTTACTTCAGAACCTCTTGTAAATTTATCCCTCTCCATGAACAAGTAGGATAAATAAGTCTTTCATGTGTAGAGTCTCTAAGAACTTATACTACAGATTACTAGGTATCTTGGTCTATCTCAGTTTATTATGATATTCATATAGTGAATAGTTCTCTTATTAGTTATAAAATGATTAGGGATATATGTTCTCCTTTAATTTATGGCATTTATTGGTCTCAAATTATCATTCTTATAGAAACATTTATGTAAGAATAAAAATTTACAATATCATTTCAATTTAATTATGAATTCATTACCTAAGTTATTCAAATTATCTTTATATAAATAATGATTAGTGAATAGTGCATGGTTTTGGTGAAAATATAGAATATATCAGGATATTATTAATTTTATTATTATTTCTTAATTTGATTTTGTTCATTGTTCTTCATCTTCCCTTTATGTTAGATTTTCAATACTCCTTAAAAAACTTTCAACTATCAAAATATAGGCATCTTAATTTCAGGAAAAAATGCATTTTATTTTTCATAGAAGAATTAGTGAATAGATATTTCCCACTTATGTATTGAAATACTGATTGCGTTATGTATGTTATGTATGTGGGTGTCCTTTTTATCTCTCTGTAAGTGTTTATATGAACAAAATTCACTGCTTCTTCTTCACTTAATTATTAATTTATGGATTTAACATCATAGTAATTTTCATATTTCATGGTATTCCATTCTACTATATTTTTTAATTTATTCACATAATTTATAAGAATGTGGGTTGTCATCTAACTTCACACAATAGTATATGTGTGTATAAGATATCACAATATTCTTAAAATAATAGAGATTATGTTGAAATCAATTCACATTCATTAAAACATTTTCACAGGAGAAATATTTTCTTAACATAAATAAATTCACAGAGGTATTTCTTTAAGATGATTATTACACACAATAAATCATGAATGGAAGTTTACATGAATACAGAAAGTGCTTCTAATTTTTTTTGATTATTTTTTATGTATAGTCCCCCTAATTAATGTATTTACATATATAGAGTAATTTAATATCATTTTTTTTATTTTTACACCATGTCAATGTAACTTCAATGTTAATTTGAATATAATAAAGAATAATAATGCTCCATTCATATTTTATAATGTTGAGAATCATATCATGAACTTTTCTTCTTTCATAGTTTATTCATATATTCCTTAAATTGATTTATCTATATTTTATTTTTATAGGAATATCACATGTGTATGCACATTTTTTACCCTCGATATTAGAGTTTATGAAACACATTTATATCTTATGTACTCCATTGTGATCATTAATGTATTGATATCCACATGGAAGATTCACCTACTACATGCTTTATATATACCAACTACCCCAACAGTATGTTCTTATACAATTCTATCATGGTGGATCGACTTTTTTACATATATCAAATTTTCTTTGACATAGTGTAGATAAAAAAAGTGTAAAAAACAATCACAAACCATTATGGTCAAGTTTAAGAAGAAGAATCAATTGAGGGATCAATGTAATTTTGTGTGATACAAAATAAATTGATGTTTTATCTATATACTTAATTGGTTGGATAGTTCTTGCTTAATTATGTGACCACTATTAAAGCACACTCTCAAATCTAGAGTTAAAAAAATATTTACATTTATGGATTCTATACTGATAATCGTGACCCAATTTCAACCATCCAAACCATAAAAAATTAAATAGAAATATTATATGACTTTCATACCCAATGATATTTTAGGGTTAGAGTTTTAGAGAATTAGGAAAAGATATTATATAAAAATAATAATTTTTATAAGTGATCGTCTATAACATTAAACCCATCTTTCCAGATTCTACATTAAATCTTAAACATATCCATAAAATTATTCACACTTGAAACCATCCCAGACATATGTACTTTAATAAAATTATTCATAACCTAGGGAAATGTAAAACAAATAAATAATGAGCTCAAATGCTTTGTAAAGAAAAACATAAACATTAAAAATTTAATATCATCAGTGGTCATAAGATGAGTATATGGGTGTGATGACATAATCAAAGTGCATAATCATAACATAAAAGTGTTAATACCAATTAAAAATGAAAAACAAAATCATAATACATGACTTAAAGCTTTATTACATGATAAGATTCATATAATTAAACAATCACAATCCATGTGAGAATAATCCTTGAGCAAAGGATACAATATAACTTGATTTGAAAATAGAGAAAATACATTGGTAACTTGGAAAATGAAACATTTATCAGAGAGTCATCTAAATAGGATAATTTTAATATTCTATTAGGAGTTTCATAGAAATTATAAATATATATCTTACCTATAAAAATATTGCACTATCACATTCTCTTATGAGTAGGTTACAATAGTTAACACCTTTTATTTACCTAATGCATTATAGGACTATAACGAACCTACCCATACATAGTTTATAACAGAAAAATATATCATTGGTTTATAATAGAACCATCCATCAATCAACGACATATATTTCTTTCTACCATAGACTGATAAAAACAATTATAATCTCTAACATTTTTATTTAAAAATATCTATTATTAATATTTTATATCTTGATTTGATCATGGAAATGAAATGAGTTACAGGAAAATCTATTTAAAATATCATAATATATCTATAGAAAGAATAAATATGGTATCATTACAATATTACTCTAGTGGAGAGTAATTAATCTGAAGGGTCGTCGTCAATAATAAACCTAAATTATTATTTTATTCATAAATATAAATACCATTAAAATATAAGAAACAAATTTCTTGAATAAAATACACCATCCATATTAAAAGTTATTTTAAAAAAAATTAAAAATGAAAAAATATTAAGAAGAATATTTTATTTGAAAATTAACTTTGAAAATTACCATTGAAATTTTCAAAACAATATTCAATGAAAAAAAATTCCCTATGGTGAAAAAAGGTGGTTAATCTATTTAGGATAAAATAGAACATTCCTTTTACACGTTGGTGAAGAAAGTAAAATGCGTCTTACAGAAAATGTTAAAAATATTACCTTTAAAAAATATTATAAATAACATTAAATAAAATTAAAAATAAACTCCAGAAATTATTGAAGTGTAAATAATAGCATTCTTGAAAACATTTTAGAAAACATTAATGATGGTGGAAAATATTTCCGATATAAATAATTATATAAGAGTAGTATCAATTAAAAACAAATTTCATGATATTTATTTAATAAATAAGGGATGAAATGAAAATTAAACATTTAAACAACACTAAAAACCAATGAAGAATAATATAGATTTGGTTTATGAAAATAAGAGTACATGATCCATCCCAAAGGATTTTTGAACATAGAAAATCCTAAAATAATATGATATTTCATAATTAAAATCCTTACCATTTTGGTAACATTTGAATCTTAATCCCATGAAAGAAATTAATTAATATGGATATTTAAAAACAAACAATGTAAATATATCTATGATATAACATATCTTGGGGATGTATAAAAACTCAAAAAATAATTTTTGTGAATAACATAAATATATGCCCCAAAGAATAAAGAATTAAGATGATTAACTATTACAAAGATCATATTATTGAATTTAGAATTAATAAGTGGATATATTATGTATAAAAAAATTAAAATCATTTTTTTAAATGATCATAAATAAAATATAGATCATTTAACACATAATTATGTTATAATATAATCAAATAATAAGTGATATAACCCATTGAAAGGAAATGGAGTTAATAAAACCCATTCATCATGCCCTGACTTGAAACATACATTCCTTATCTTACAAAAAAAGAAAATTATGTTAATTGTTTAGTTTATTATTAAGACTTTTCATTTTTATTATTAATTTACTTTCACTTACATCCATGTCATATTAATTAATTAATCAACTATGTTTTGGTTAAGTGTTTTGAGAATGTTTGGCCCAAAAGTCCAAATTGACTTCGGTAGGTTGAATATGGTAAAAATAGTCTTGGTTACAACATCTATAAAAATCATATTTATGAGAATATAATCATATTAATACATTAATAAAAAATTTATGATCATCCGTAGAAGTATGAAATCGAAAAATGAAATATTTTGTATCATGGAGGAGGTAGTCAGCATGTATGAATGGGTAACATTTTCATTTTTTAATGAACATGTGGGAAAGAATTTATGTTTGATTTTATATTTAAAAAATTAATATTATATCATAAATATAATATCTATTATTTTAATCCATATATAACCAACCAGATGAGGTTGTGATAGAAAATAAAATAGATTATCTCAGGATGTGGTAGTCCTCACACACACATGAGTAATGTTTTTATTATTCATTTGGATTTGAATGAAATAGGTAATATATTTACTTTAAAATTTTTGAAAAATTAAATTATATCATATATATCATATTATTTCATTTAATTCAATAATTCTTACTATACATATGAAGTGGTGATGGATAATGAATTACATCGATTCATGAGGCGGAAGTCTATCACACACATGAATAACGATTTAGTTTCTAATTAGTTGAGAAGAAGATCGATTAAGTTTAATAAATTAAAAAAATAATAAATAATTATATTATTGGTAATTATTTTATTATTTCGAATTTTTTTGAATAGTTTTTAAGGAGTTTTAGGAATAAATTAAACAAAAACATTTGGTTAAATGTTATAATTCTTCATCAAACAAATTCTTTTTTATTACACCTTAATCCCTTTAAGGATGAAATTATTAAAAACTTAATACCTATAGAACATGGGTAGGGATTTTAAGATGTTTTAGGGTATGTAATATCTGATATAAATACCTCTTGAACCATCAGGTGGAGAAGAGAGGGGGTGTCCGTTTATAGGCGAGGGAGAGGACATACATTGTATTTTTAAAAAGATGAAAATATTATTAAGTAATATTCATAGAAAGGAGTCCCATTAATAATTAAATTTCATAAATAAGGTGATAATATTTTATATAAATCAACATAATAGGATTTAGGAAAGTTTTTAAGTCACTTTAACCCTTATCACATCAGTTTAACCCCTGATAAACCTGTTTTAACTATAACCAAAATAATAGATTTTAACTCCTTTTACCATTCCTTATGAGAAACAATTAAGTCAAAATTATTAAAAATTATTAATTATTATGATTTAAAATATTAAATCCATCTTGTTAAATAAAATTCAAATATGTGGAAGAATTTAATTTAAAACTAAACCCACAAAACATGATAACAAACAGTTTTCCAAAAATATATTCTTAAGTATAAATTTTTGTTATAACAAAATTAATTATGATATTGAGAAAAATATCCATAATTAGACAATAAAAAATATAAATTAACAAATTTTAATATTAAAAAACTTTTCAAAAAATGAAAAATTTTAAATTATTTAAATAAACATATAGTTTTTGATAAAAACTAGTATTTTTCACTATTCGTCGAGAAATCGAAATTTTAAAAAAATTCTAAAAAATCATCTATAAAATAATTATAAAATTAAGATTTAAAAATTTAATTTAATCTATCAAATACAATTTCATAATTTCATAGAAATTAATTGTTAAATTTTCTCAGAAAAATCAATAAAAACCAATTTTTATGAAAAATGTATTGTTAAAGCATAAATTGACATTATTAAAAATTTAATTCTTATTTCCAAGGAATTTATAAATAAATTATAATTGAGTATGGAATATATATATATATATATATTGATTTAGTTATTCTTATTTATACCCACCAATTCAATGGATAAGTTGTACAATTCATATTTGAATAATAACATTTTGTTGTTATTGGAGCTCTATATTGAATGTCATGTACACCATATAATATAATATTATTTCTTAAAATTTCAGAGCATTACATTTTCCCCATATTAAATAAATTACATCCTTTAAATTGTATCTTCAAATCAGTAATCAAGGGTTTCAAAATTCAAAATACATTTATTGGAAATCCATATCATAAAAAGTGTTAATAAAACATACTTTCAAAAAGAGAAAAACGTTATTATGAATGTCATTATCTTTGAAAAATAAATAGGTTTAAAAATCATAGAAAATTATTGGGAAGTGAAAATATATACATGGGGGAAAACTTATGACAAAATAATTAGTAATAATTACATAGAACATTGTTCACAAGAAAATGAATGATCATTATAAAGTTAGTGACCATAAAAAAATTACTAAATATGTGGTGAAAATGAAAATCAACTAATCAATGATGATTATAAAAAATGAAATAATTTTAATTTTTAAAAACCTTTCATAGATTTTAGGAATTAAATTACCATATAAAATATGAAATTAAGGAAATACACTTACATTACAACTATAATTTTTTCCTTTGATAAATTTTCACCACAATCTCATTTTTTCTCCTAAGGATGCATATTGAAGATCATTTTTTCATTCATGAATGAAAAAATTCGATATCTAATGAGGTTTAAAAAATAGTGTGAAAATTTATTCAACTTGTCTCTGATAATTTTATAATACTAAAAATGGTCACACAGGTTAAGATAATATCCAATATGAATAAATATTAATGTGAAGAAATAATACAATTATCACTAAAATTTATATAGTAACACCCAAGGTTAAACGTAAATCATTCCATAAATAATTATACTTATATCCCAATTTACCTTAGTAACATCAATATTAAATAAGGTGATCTCATACCATTCAGATTACATCCCCAAAAATTTAATATAACTCTTCCCTAAGAGTTGTCCTTGTTAAATATTGAAGGAAATTTTTTATCTATTTCTAATTTCATTCTATGGAATTTAAAATGAATCATTTTACTCCAAAAAATATAATATTAACGAAAAAAGTAAAAAGTAAGGTTCAATTTTAACATATATGGGATTAACTATTTTTCCTGGACCCACAACTATTATTTGGAATTTTTATTCCTTAAAATTATTATGTTTTTTATTTAAATAAAAACCCTTATTTCCATTATTATTTTTATTTTCAAAATGGGTTTTATGCAGAATAGATAATTTAATATCTAGAAATGTTTTTCTTATGGGTGAAAATAATATTTTTTTAGTGTGCTGATGTAATTAAAATCTTTAATGCATTTTAATTATATTATGGTTCTTGGACACTATATATGATGAAGGATGAGATCAATATTTCTCATGACGATGGAAGATCCTGATAGAGATATGCAATGCATTGGGTAAAGGGATGAAGTTAATTGGTTATGGGTTATCCCAAAACTATTCTTTCAATTAACTAGCTAGGTTTTTCCATTTGTATGAGTGATTATAAGAGTGGATGTATATGATGTATTAAGATACCTACATTATTTTTCTATTACATCCCATGGGGATTTAAATGTATTATTTAATAAATAACTTTTTTTCTTAGTTGGATAGTTTTTAATTATGTTATTATTTTTTAGTGTGAAAAGGTAAACATTTCATGGATTTTTATGTTTATCACTGGTCTAATAGATTTCTTTTGTTTTTATCCCTTGTTGAGATATTATTCTTATCCCATATTTTCAAATGATTTTCATAGGGTCTAAGGATTAGTATGATATATTATGATGTATTGAACTGAATAATGGTAATTGGTATTAAATGAAGAAAGTGGGAAATTATTGAAATAGGATTATAAACTTATGAATCATATTTTATGTAAAAATTTGATATAAAATTTCAATGTTACCTATGTAATATAAAGGTTTTCTTATTTATCTAAAAATATAAACCAAAAAAATCATGAGAATGTAAGAAAGTGAAAACCTTATCATAAATCATTTAATTATTAGATGATTAAGATACAATCCCATATATCTTTTTAGGTTAGAAAACATAAAGGGAGTCCTATGAAAAATATACGTCTCTCGGTCATCGAAGCCGCACTTAACCAACTAACCTCCTGATATTTTAATGCAACATGTGTAATTTTTTTACTTATATTTTATTAAAAAAATTAATTGAAAAAAAATTTCACCGGAATTTGAACACTTGACCATGCTAAGTTTATTAACACCCAAACCAACTAAGCTACAAGTTTTTTTAGTTCTTATTTTTGAATTCTTTTAATAGTACTAATAAAAAGCAATTTCCCTCCAAATTTTTTTATCACCCCGCATAAATTTCTTTCCCGCTATAATGCGGGAAATCTATACCCACGGTTCTCCAAAACCATGGGTATAGGTCCTCAAAAAACTTCCCCAATACACACAGTTTTAAAAAATTGTAGGCATAGGTTTTTGGGGAAAACCCTATACCCATGGTTTGGCAATACCGTGGGTATATGTTTAAAAAAATAACACATATACCCACTGTTTTGAAAATCCGTGGGTATAGGTGTTCAAAATAAACCTATAACCATGGTTTCAGGCAAAACCGTGGGTATAGGTGACCTATACCAACAGTATTGAAAAATCGTGGGTATAGGTTCCCATATTAACCCTATACCCACGATTTTGAAAAACCGTGGGTATAGGAGTACTCTATACACACAGGTTTTTTTGTAAAACTATGGGTATAGACCCATTTTCTTGTAGTGAACGAGAATGATATATAAAGGTTTTATGGCCCATCACATGGCCCCAATGATAGTCAAGATACGATTTCTAGGTCCTTGGGCTAGGAAAACGTTATAGAACTCATTCTACTTGAAAACCCACCCAAGCCACACATTTAGACTAAGAAATTCATCACATATTTAAAATAGATTATCTCCAGTGTATTAGTAATGGTTTATATACTGATATCATTATGTAATCCATACTAAGAAATATTTCTTTACAACTAATGTTTTTTAGTTTATATTTGAGTTGACTTAACATTTTAGGGAATCTTAATGTGTAATGGAGAATTATAGAAAATTATGTCATTATGATACCAAGAAAAGTTTTAAAATCTGAACATCAACACAAAAAATTCATAAGATTCTATTAATTAAATATTAAAAATGAGGGTGGAATCTTCAAAAACCCATAGTCTATCCCATTATCTATCAAATAATGGGTGAAACTAAAAATGTAAAATATAAAAATTTCTCCAAAGCATCCTCAAGATTTTCTAGCCTCTAACTCAGATAGACTATGAATTGGAACAAGTGATATACTATTGCAGTTTATATCTCTGAAACATATTGTAGTGCCTCTACCCTAGCGACAACATCATGTATGGAATTATTTACTACATTAATATTCTTTTTCTACTCTACCATTATATTCGCCATAGCATTAATCAGATGGTTCTTATGGGGAAGATGTTATTGAATCCTATCAATTTCTATAATCCTAGCATTGAATTGGTTTTGTTGTGTCACCATTTATATCACACATGTAGAGGCTTCATTTAGGGATTTGGTTTGATATTGTATAGTCTATGATGATGACCATTCCATTGAAAATCTCAGTTCTATGTTCCTATTCTACTCCCTAATGGTAACCACCTACTTCAACTGGAAATCCTGTACTTTATATTTGAAAACCCCATCGATGAGGGCCGTGAACATGTATTAGAGATGAGTTAAGTGACACTTGGTCTCTTTAAAATGTCCCTCTATGATTAAATTCAAGAAAACCATAAACCTGTTGCCTATGTTTTTTATGAAATGATGAGTACTCTGAACCTCAACCAATGCCTCTCTTAGGAACATAGATATATTCTGGGACCATGTCACTGAACAAGGGACTCTTACTCACATCTCCTGGAAGACTTTGTGCAGAATATGTTCATATTTTCATTATTTCAATTGATTTGGATCCTGAGGCATAAGGATCTGAAACAACAAATATTTTAGATAGAGATGCTATAATAGAATACACAATATCTATAACTTGATATACATAAATAATGTTATCATACAATTTGTAAAAATGATTAATACTGAGAATATACATTTTTCATCAATGATAGTGGATACCTACGTCTCCTAAAACATTACACGATGGGTGACAGTGACATATTCCTATTGAATATATCCATGAGATGCAGATTATTTCACATCTATCGATGTAGTCCACTTATCACCCTAAAGAGACAAAATCATAAATAGAGGATAACCAAAATTATCCAAAAAACAATTGTATATTATGAATAATTTTAGAAGGAATAATTTATCTTTCCCAATGATTCCTCCATCCTAAACAAGTCAATATGAGAATATATTCCTATGATAGGGTATTCAATGAATGAAATCTCCCATACTGGACAAAATTCATGCCAGAAAGTATGCTCGAATATGATAACGGGTCTGACCCTATTTAGACTAAAACCATTTCCCCCCCTCCTCAGACCCCATCCAAAGCCCTAGGTCCTTCCAAAGGGATGGAGTATTTATTTTATTTATCTAATAACATATGTGTCTGTATAGGGACATGATGATGACCTTAAAAGTTAAAAAAGACAGGACGAGCTAAAGATGTAATTCGAAGAGTGAATTATGAAAAGAAAACATTTTCTTGTTGACTATGGGGATGTTTCCTTGTTAATTACCTTTACCGCATCCTCTTATTTTTTTCTCTAACAGAGTATCTTTATAAAGGTATGAAACTTGAGGCAATAAAGGTTGCACTGGCAGAGGCATGTATGGTGCTACTACTCAATTAGAAACTACTAACTCCCTAATAACTATTTGACCAAGATATCCCCAGTCATTAGACTCTTGGACATCATGAGAGACATATTTAGACACTATTACCCTAGGGGAGTATATCAAAGGGGAAAGAAACAGTCAAATATCTTTACCTACATTCAATATCCAATGAAATAATTCGAAACACAGTTTCACTAACAAGTAAAACATATAAGGGTAATGTTGAATTTTACCTTACCTATTCACCAGAGCTCTATTGGTTTCCCCTATCATCACCATTTTCTATTGCATTGGGAATAAACATTTTCAACACTCATGGCCTATAATAGACAATGAATTTGGTGGAGTGAATTGGAAAATTGATTTCACAGAGTAATGCTTTGACTTTAGTAGGTTTTTTTCTTATAGGAGATGCATTTAAGAGTGGTGACATCCTCAAAACAATCCAATTATACATCTTTATGGTATAAAACCATCTAGCCCTCAATGACTAATGTATTCCATCTCCATTCATACCATTTCTGGAACACTTTAGGAAAATACTCCAAAAATAAAATAATAATCATAATAAATTGAACCTCTCCTATGAGCACCTCACCTAATATTATGGTCTATATCATTTACCTTCTAAATTAAGAAGTTATTTAAAATTTCCTAATTTTATTCCTAGTTATATTCAGAGCCACAATTATTCTATAGGACAACTACTTTCTGGACCTCCAACGTTTCGAAGATGTTGGAGCCTCTGCTACATCATTATCCACCACTGCAAGATCATTGAATCCCATAACTAATATATCTAGCTTAACATTGAGAAATGATTGAATCTAGGTGTCATCATAGGTCTTTGAGAGATTAAAAATATATAAACTAGAGGGAAGGTAACCCGAATCAGGGTCTCATCCCAAGTAAAAATCAAATGACATTGGTGAACATGCATTGAGTTTATATCTTACTGGACATAATGAGGAGTTGAACACTTTTTTTTATAAAAAAACTAAAACTGTATATTAAATAAAAGTGGTGAAAAACACCCATATAAAATCATATTATTTATTATAGTGGAAAAGTAATACACATGAATAACTATCTAACAGAATCAAGCTTCAATATTTCTTTTCATTGTTAGTAATGGTGGATGATGGCACTCTGTAACACATGAATAAAAAATTATATTGCTAATACAAATTTATTTTTATTTCCTATTTCATCAATGTATTGGGCCCAAACCTACCAATACTTTATAATAATGGCCTGGATTAGACCATAGTAATTCCCTAATAGTTTATGAATTTGTTACCTCCAATGTGGGATCATATCTATCCCCACAATACTTGGAAGGGGGAAAACATCCTAAATGGATCCATCCCCTTATGGGTGTGGTGAAGAAGAAAATATAGAATATCCAAAATAGGAATGGTGAATCCAATGAACCTTCCACTGAGAATATATTCCACCATCATAAAGGTGGACACCCTTAATCTACCCTATTCCTGAACTAGAAATAAATACCCATTTAGGTATACTTTGGGGAGACCAGCAGTCGGACAATGTGATGGGCCTAGGAGGTGACTGGCCATCCTAAGCTACTGAATTTACCCTCCCAATCAATCATCCAATAGAAAAACTCTACCCTATGGGTCTCACATTATGGGATTACTTTTGTCTTATTGACTGGGTATTCATGCTTAGTCTTAAATCTAACTGAATCCACATTTTGAAAGTGATGTCATCCCCAGGTTCCCAAGGGCCTCCTTTGATAGATTTATCATCTCCTTTTCAATAAGAGAATTCCATCAAATATCATCATAAGTACATAGTTTATGCTAAAATTTATCATGCCTGCGTCCTAGTATTAGAGAACCACATGTCTTTTAAAAATATAAAAGGATGATTCCATTATCACCATATATCAGATGAATCATTTTGGTGTCTGAACTCTATCATCTAATAAGGGCCACCATCAAAACATTATTGTAGTAATCAGGGGTCTGTGAAACCCTATTATTCTTTTTATAATTGTATCTTATTTAGATCAACTAAAAACAATATGATGGTACTCTAAACCCAGAGGGGTCATCCGTAGTCTAACTAAATTACTGATTGAAAAATAAATTTTTATTATTTAACACTTTTATGGGAAAAAGTGAGAAACCATTACTCAAGCACAAAAGCAGATAACTAAATCATTAAAAAATAGTTTCCGACTACCCATTTTAAACTCCATAAATAATTTCCATGAGATAGTGTTTACCTGGGTGTCTGGTTCATCCATCATAAGATCTTCAATTCTAAATGAAAATTTGTCCCAAGATTGAATGTACTCCTCTATGGTGATCTTTAACTTGTTGAATCCCCTTATTAAAATTAGGTCCAGTTTATCAATCCAGTTGGCCTATTTTTCTTTGGGAGTCGCCTTTAGTTCCCTTCCCATCATTATTTTAGCATATTCATCAGAATAATTAAATGTCAAAATATTATTAACAGGTACCTCTTCTAAATCCATAAGTAATTACAAAGGTTGATCAACAAAACCATCAGACTAACGCTACTAAAAATATGACTTTCTGCTGGTTATCTTCTTGTCCTTAAACTTATTTACAGATATGGTCTCCATTGGATGTGATAAATAAGAGTTATCCTTCCCCTCATTATGGTTACCCCTCCTTCCTTTACTTCTCCCCGGTCTTGGATATCGACTCCCCTGAATCTCATCCTTGGAATCACCTGCATATTGGCTGGAATCTACATCACTAGAATCTTTATAAGGTACCTACCACTTATCCATGGAAGAGATAACCAGGTCTTTTTTATACTCCTAGATTGTTTTATCATTAGCCAAGATTTCAAACCTGTTTCCCAGCACAAAACTTGACACCTCTCTAGGACCTTTCTGGAGCAAGTCCTCCCCCCCTTCACCTTGTTCCAGATCAGTGCAACTTGTAAGAATACTAACTGCAGGTTTCTTATGAGCCTCTTCCTAGCCCCTGACATTTCTACCCAACCCTAATCTCACCACCTCAACATAATTACTACTCGAGGAAGTATTAGGACCTCCCTCCTCCGTTATTTTCAGTTCCACATTAAAACCAACAGATAACTCCTCCTACTAACTCATATGCATAAATGGAGTTTGCACAATGGGTTGGGGAGCACCCAACTCCTTTCTTAGGATACTGAAAATATCCACCACTAGGGGGTTACCATTTCATGAACTGTATTTCACAACCTTAGTAAAATTCAGGTTAGACTCCACACCCACTATCCCTTGAACAAATGGACCCTACACCACATTTTTCTCAAGATTACAATGATCACCATTGCTCGCACCATTATGAAAATTAGGATTCATTGCCCCATGCCTATAGTTGTCCATTGAGTGACTTATATGATTGTAAACATGAAAAAAGTGGAACCATGATTCATAGACAACATGATGTTTACACTAGAAATCTTCACCTACAATGATCCAAACACAGTCTAAAGGAACCCTTAAAGCATCAACCTCCACACACACTCAAGGGTTAACAGGGTGACAAACAAAATTGGCATGACTATAAAAACATAGGTATCTACATAGAATATTACCAATCATTTTAATAATCGATGGATTTTGAAACGGTAATTGGAGATTAGGAAAACTTACCCAAATCACCCTGAGGATGAATCTCACTTCATATGAAAATCATAAGACCATTGGTATAGTTAGAAACGTGAGTCGATGCAGTTGCAGGGAGACCTTAACCAGGACTTAATTAGGTCTTACTCAAAAGAAAATTGGAGCATAATATTTCTATTATCCAGAAAACCTACTTTTCCCATCTCTTGAAAATCCAATGAAACAATCACAAATCTATCAAAAAGATTGACTGAAGGTATTCTCTTTGAAAATCGAGAAATAAAATTCAAAATATGGAGATACTAAGCATCATTAAAATTATTGACCAAAATCTAGAGATTAGGTCTCCCATTATGTAGATCTAGAACTTTAGGGCTCAAGAAGCTTTGAAGGAATGGTGGAAGAAAACCCAGATTGGAGAACGAGAAGAAATAATATTCCGCTTATTTGAAGGATGGAAGAGGTCTCTCCCCTGTAGGGGGAGAAATATGCTCAGAGGCCACCGCTATCATGGATTAGGAGACGAAATCATAGCATATATACTTCTATATGATCAACCTATTAACAAGGTTTTCACAATTATATTCAACCCAAAAACCTTATAAATCTATCAGAAGAGGTTTCAATACATATTTTGGGGTGATTATATTCATGAATGAAGTTACCAATATATGAGGCATTGTCTATGAATGTGTTATAGTTATTTATAATATAAGAGGGAGAAATCCCTTCCTATGGTTGAATGATCATTACATCATTCAAAAGGCCAAACAAATATTGGGGAAACCAGTCAGATGGAAGGTACTCCGAAAAATTAGTCCCTATTACTATTGTAATATTCTCATGAGAAGACTAAATGACCATGTGGTAGTAACCATACACTATATTGACCATAATAGTTTGATTGGACATATCTTCCTCAAATTCCTTGAATAATGGCATCAAAATCAAAAAAATATTAACATTTAGTGGATAATTTTTATAGTAAATAAGGAATGAATAAAAAAATATTTCACTTGTGCACCATCATGTGAATAAAATGAATCATATAAAAGATAGATGACCACATACCTATAATCATTTCCCATAATTATGTGATTGGTTCACAAAATCAGTTCATTTAAAGCATTCATGTGATGTGGGATTAGGCAAAGTGTTCACATGGGAGCCTAAAAAACCAAAGAGTTATCAAACCTATTAATTTCATGTGATGTAGAAATACCCTCATCCTCTTATATATAAGGATATTTTCAGAATATGAAGATTCATATGTAATACCAAATGACATGTGAAAACCTTTGGGACAAAAGAGGGTATCCACTTCTTTAAAACCGATTCCTCCATTCATCTTATAAACTTTATTTATGAGTGTGTGTGTGGGGGGGATTTCTTGATTACAGCCAAATTGTTTTTGGAAACATAAAGTGTTGAAAATAAAAAAAACATGACTAAAAATTTGGAATAAAGGAATTAAAGAAATATACTTTATGACTAGATCACATGACCACTCTAAGGCCATTCAATTGGGTTAGGTGATCACAAAACACTCAAAGAATCACATAGTCATCTAAAATAAAGAGTTTCATGCGACCATTTTGAAGAAAAGGCTATCTCTGTTGGAAGGGTATCATTGTTACTATTTTTCATACAATATCATGATACATGTGATTGTATAATCCCTAATTATTCATGCAATCGAGGATTTTAATTATTGGTTGATCTTATAGTTTCTCTTGATCGTACGATGCTTCACAAGGATGTGGGTGTGCATTACCCAAAATATATCATGTGATTTGGACGATCCAAATGGCATGATCATGTGGTCAATTTTTATTTTGATAGAACCCTATAGTTATGAAATATCACAACATCAAATGTATCATGCACTTAACTCCATGGAAGGTTGTGAATTCAAAACCCTTTTCAATCAAAATTTTTCATGTGATTTTCTAAAGGAAATCATCAATTAAATGATACCTTATTCATATACAGTGCATGATACATTAAAAAATTTCATATAAAACATCCACCAACTCAAAACCATGCACACAGTTTATCCAACATTTGAATTGGTGTTGATAAAAGGGGAATGATATCTATAAAATCACATGAAAGTGAATGAAAAAAGTATAGCAGTTAGAGTAGAAGAAATTTGCAGAAGGAGTGCCAAAAAGAATCACGCGACTTCAAAGCCACACATTTGAAAAATTTTGTTAGAAAATTCAAAGGATATATAGTTTACATAACTAGTAAACATTTTCTAAGAATTTAAACCATTCATATGAGACTGGGACACATCGCATGATATCTCCTTAGACATGAAATCACATGATTACCAATCAGTAATGAAATCATGTGATGATCTCTCGATCATGAGAACACATCAAGGGATCATCTAACCATTTTAAAATCATGTGAACATGGGACCCATTTTCTATCATATGATTTCATGACCCTCCTTCATATACATGATCACATGGCCCCCGACTCATTTGCATGATCACATGACCCAACCTCTTTTACACAATCACATAATCCCAATATCTTCATATGACCGCATAACTCCCAAAAGTGCTACTTTAATTCCCAAGTACCTATTAAATTATTATCATATAAGGACATATCTCTTAGTACCCTCCCACCCATGGGAACTACCCCTATGATTTCAACCATTATCCCTTTCCCAGTGGTGGGATAGTAACTTATGAACACTGAGAAGTATATCTTATATTGTTAAGAGGATGTGTATGATTTATTTTTATGACTGTATCTATAAATCAAATATATTTACATACCCTATATTTCTATTTAGATATATTCTCCCTAATTACAATAATTTCTTCCTGACTCTATCATCAAATATATCTTCCACATTATAATACTTTTTCTTAAATATCATGGCTTCTTTCATGGAGCTATATCCTCCATGGGAATCATAACCATATTCCTCGTGGGGAATCCCTATTTTTTATTCCACATTCAGATATAATTTTATGATCATGTGAAATGTGATTGATCTCATGTTATCGAATTTTTCTCACACCAATCATGACTCACATGGGATTAGAGATATGCAACGATCATGTCATAATCATTATAGAAATACCCCCATTATGAGCATCCACCATAGGTGTAAGTCCTGACTAAATTTTTAGTTTCCATCAACGGACCATACTGCTAATGACACATCTCAAGATAATATTATATGCATAATCCCTATTCAAACCCCAGTTTTTACTTCTTTTATGTCATAGGTATCATAATAATTAGAACTACATAGACTCTGATTCATGTATTCATGGGATACATAGGACGTCTCTCCAAGGATCGAGCCCCCAAATCTAATATACAAATATCCCCATACACATCCTAGTAAAAATATGTTAAAATTAAAGAAAACATATTTTCTATATGAAATTAATTTTTTTGGCACTATCCCATCATAAAACATTAAACTATTTCAAATGAACTATGAAGACTTTTATTCCCAGATTAACAAGATATATAGGACACACCCTAATGTTGAGGTCTAACACTATCAACATTCCATCAACATTTTCATTAAGATTTATTCCTCATGAGATCATCCATGTCCTTCCCTTGCGTATATATACTCCCATGAGTTTAGATGCCTCTTCCCCTAGGTCTACACTCCCTATATACCATCTTCTATTAGGATATATTCTTGAGTACTTTCATTCCCCCACTAAGAGGTATTCATCCTTTCATGTCCCACTATATGATCCTTATTTGTCAATAATCCTAATGTGATCTATATTCATAGGTTCATAATCCATGAAACATCAGCTGATACTCATTGGGAATAATTTCCATCAAGGTCATCTTGAAAGGGTCTCTCATATGCAATTCACACGTCAATTATTTCTTGGTATAATTCCATTAGTCATTCTTGTTGTATGATAATAAATTTCATAGTTTTGTCATTTTCAGAAGACAATAAATGTATGAAGTGACCTATTAATTAGTATTTAACTACCATGATTCTTATTCCTTTTATAGGAATTTTTGGAATACCCTTCATGGGTATTATTCCAACCCCAAAAGAACCTATCCCCTTCCAAGATGATGATAAAATATATAGTGTTCAACTGTATGAATTTAATATACAGAAGTCAAAAAATTAGTATCTTTAAGTAATAATGGGTACATGATGATAAAACTATAATAAATATATATCGTCTCATCGATGGAGAACCTTTGAAGTATATTGGTGTTACTACTAATGGAATTCATTCAATATGTACATATTTAAACATCGATATTAGTAAATTACTCACCGTAAATGTTAGGTTAATAAGTCCCACATGATGATCTATAAAAGAATCTAAAACATGAATAGAATATAAAATAGTGTCCTAGAGTATGAAATAATTCCCCCAATAGGTTTTTATGAACCTGACCTCCTATCATCATGAAAAATGAGAGTCCCTATGTGTATTTGGAAAGAAACCCTAGTGACCACCCACCCTTGGAAAGTAGGATCATGTAACATCCAAGGTAAATAAAGGATATGGTATTTCCATATTTATTAATATTTGTGAATTAAATATTAATTTTACCTTAAATGGGATTCTATGTTCGATGGAGGACCTGATACACAATAATGAGTTTCTTTGAAATCTTACATTGCACATAACATTGAGTTATACTGAATAATAATAATATAATATTATTTTAAATGACAGTTAACGCCTAGCTGTTGTATTGGTGTAAATGAATAAAACTAACTACAACATGATTATACATGTTTATTAAATGTTTTTACATTTATCCAAATAAAATTTATAGGCTCAAAATGTGAATGAATTCAATTTTAAGCATACATACTCTAATATTCTTTAAAAGGTTGATTTACCACCTTTTGATGGAGAACCCTTTTTAAATATTTTTTTCACTTTTATATGTTCTATTTGAAAAAATAAATTTTTTAATTAGAATTGGGATATAAAAATTTTCTTTAGATGAAATTTGGTTCTTTTATGATAATGTTCATTTTTAATGAATAATGAAAAATATAGTATTTTTATTCAAAGCTACCTTTTAGTCTAATTTATTTATATGGTTAGATTGTCTTTTTAAATGGGTTTAAAGTATAATTAGATTATAATTTTACAATTTAATCCAATTTTGGTCATTTTAAGTAATTTAATTTTCAAATTGGAGATAAACAAGTGTCAATCTTTTAATAGTTATTATTTCTTAAAAACATGCTTTTTTGTTTTGACAATGCGAATTAATTTTAAGTTAATTTCTACCACTTTTGTATTTGGAATTTGGAAAAATGGATTCCATATTTGGAATAATGAGTTACAAATTGTGTAATTAGGTGACTTTAATTTTTATACATTATGAATATTTACTTCAGTAAATATTTTATTTACTATGGTTAAAGGGTAAATTGGGTAAAGAAGGGTAAAAAAATATTATAATAATAATATTAAATTACCCTAAAATGTGTCCTAATAATATTGGTTGATACATGTCTGACCATGGTAATCCTTGGGGCTATTTCGGGACCCCATGGAGCCACTTGAAAGAGATAATGACACTTTATATTAATTAATTTAAAGTAAAGACAAAAAATGAACTAAACAAATATCTTTTAGTAAATAAATTTTTACATGGGGTTATATAAGTTATCTCTTAGACTATAAATATTAATATTAAAGATAATTTTTTTTATATATCATTGTATTTTTTTATAATTTTTAGACAACAAATAAATAAAATTATTTTTGACAAAATAATATTGTAGTGTTTACCTCATTAATGAATGATTTTAAAAAATAAGATTATAAAAATTAAAAAAAAAATTCAAAACCTGTAAAATTATTGTTGGATTATTTTATTTCAAACAATAGTCATATTAGATTAAACATTAATTAGTTTTGGACCTTTTGAAACTGAAAATACGTTTATAACAAAATAATACTTTCAAACATTCCTAAAGAGCCCCTCCTCTCCAATATAAAATGTTATCATCTCTAACCCATTACTCACACCTCTCAAGCCCGTTTTTTCTTCCAAAATCATCCAAATTAAGCTCCCTACATCCCTCTATTCCACCTAGAATCCTTAAATTAGGTATATGGCACTTCAAAAAATCCTTTTGGTTCAAACCAAAGGGAGTTACCCAATTTAAAGGTAACATCATCTCTTATATTCTTTTCTTTTATTTTACTTCTACAACCATCCAAACTATCTTGAATCATTTATTTTATAGAAAAACCAGTATCATAATTATAATAGGTTGTTTTTATTATAATTATTCAAACTAAACATCCACACACCTCCATCTAATGGATATGAACATACTGTTTCTATGGACGAAAAACTACGGCCTCACGAAATGATGATTGTTCAATTATCTACTACCACCTCTCATGGTGGCCATTATGATGGAAATGTATTTATATGTGATATATATTATATTTATATTATAAATATTCTTATGTATTTTTCATTTATAGAATACCTTTTGGTTTCCATAATGGTTAAACGTGATAATTTCATTTGAGGAAGTGCGGACTACCACCCCCTCAAAGTGATATGCCTCATTCATGCCATACGTGAATCATATAAAGGATGTATATAATGAAATTATATATTATATTATATTGGAATTATAATATACCTATGTATAATTAAGTTTTCATTCAATTAAAATACGAAATAGAAATGAAAGTAGCATTCATGTGTACGTATGACTTACCATCTCTATGAACGATGCATTTCATTTCTTGTCTCCAAATGTTATGTATGTTTATATAGACATATATATAATGAATATATATGATATATATGATATCTAAATCATTAATATAATTATGGAGATAATAGAATTTTGACCACATGGACAACTTGTAATTATAAGAAGTTCGTTTTTGACCCAAGTACCAAATATCAACAAAACGAACATTATTGACATAAATGATTAAATAATGTTTATAACATGATAATAAGTGATATAAAAGGAATAATAAACTTTAAAAAGGTTCTTAAGAAAGTAAAAATTAACTTTAGTTTATTATTTAGGATATTAAAGAATGAACAAGTCAAGTCAGACACAAGGTAAGGGGTTTTCATCTCACTTTTTATTCCCTTGAGATCCATGCTATATTTGCCAATATTTCATTTTGTGTGGTGTATGTACTGCCCATGATTGTATTATTGGATTAATATACATTAATATATGGGTATTTACATCTTCATTGTATGATCCTTCTTTCATGGGGTGTATGTTTCATAATTTACCAAATCTGTAAGGGAACCTTTCACCCTCCACTTTTAGTCAAAGAATTCTTTATGTTATGTATTTTAATTTCCATTATATTATGTTTTGATATGTTCTTTTATATCCTTATTTTTGTAAATTTTATGTCCAAAGTATGAGAGGCCCCTTTATCTCTCATCGACTCATTTTCTGAATTTTAATATGACGTCGTTAGGCTGCTGAATTTTCATAAGGGAACTTCTTAAACCAATTTCCATTCTTTGGGTCAAACTTATAATTCTTGATTATGCCATGCTATGATTTTGGGAGATATATCTTTTGATATCCTATCTTTTATTTATACTTTATTTCTGTGTACTTATATAGAATACTCAAAATCAATCTATTTTATTTATAAAATGTTCTTTGTTAGGGACTTCGTCTCAATCTCCTTTTATTGAGAAATATTTTGATTTATACACAACTTTATTTTATATGGTGTATAAACCCCTTTGACATTTCATTTCATTAAAACAGAATCTTTTCTCTATGAAGCGTTTTACTAAATGAAAAAAATGAATATTTCTATTTAACGTACGCAATGACAACGACCTTTCCACCGTCGCGAGAATTACTTGATTTTTGGATTCCTTACCAAGCCATAATGTTTTTAAAAGAAAAATAAATAGAATATACTCTTTTTATGTATTTGGATATTTAAAATGGTTTTGAGAATGAATTTATTATTTCAATATCTTCAAATGATATATTGTGATTGCAATGTGGTAATGATATCTTTTCTTTATACTTATGTAATGTGTTTTGATTATGTTATAGTTATTGGGAATTATTTTCATATACAGGTTGTTCCATGATAAACCTAGGGTGGGTGAGCCTAATGTAGCTCTCCAATGCATTGGGTAACGTGATAGAGGTAAATGTTAATGTTTCTCCTAAGAGATTTAGGGATTATACTGTGATGGGTATTCCAACGTAACTCTCTATGTAGCTGTGATAGATACAATGTAAGTATGATATGGATGCCACAAGTTAACTTTATGATTTATTATTTCCATTTGGTATTCATAATTTTTTTTATTTTGTGTGGTAAGTTAAAGATTTAAAAGTAAAATTTCATTGATTTGTATGTATTGATGGACTAATGTTTTGTATATTTATTTTATAACCCCCACTATGGTTTTTATGCTCATGCCATGTTTTGAAATGTTTGTCATAGGACATAAATATGAATAGGGTCTAGGATGGGATCATGGAAAATTCATGCTGTCTAAAACGTGGAACTAGAAATGAATCTTTTTTTCAAAAGTTTTTATTTTATGAAAAAATGGATACTGAGTAGAAGTGTCTACATTATAATATTTGAGATGTAATGTATATGTTATGGACTAATTATTCAATACTCTAAATGTGAAAAGATCTTCATTGTGAATTATTAACTTAATTAAAGATCATGTATTGTTTTAAGGACGAGTCCTTATAGTTGGTATCGTAAGTCAGTTTATACATCTTTAGGAGTTAGAATTTTGTTAAATTAATATCCATATATTTATTTATGGAAATATTGAAATTATTTAGCATTTACATATTACCATATAGATTCGCCTAATATATTTATATGTTCAGAATGGTTTTCCACAGAGGAAACATAGCAGCTATGATGGGACGACATCCGGAGGAAGAAAACCTTCCAAACCAACAACCCGAGATGGTAGGAATCTGAATTGAACTGTTTGTTACAGTGATGGAAAAATTGAATCGGGCTACAAATGGTGGTGGTATCCATGCATGAGATCATCCAGATCAAACACAGAGGAACATGTCAGTAGTGGAGCATTTAATGAGGCAACATCCCCTATAATTTAGAGGATCATCTGACCCTGTGCTAGATGAAGGGTAGAGTAAAGAACCAGAGAATATTTTGGATGTCATGGGGTGTTCTGAACATCAAAAGGTTAGCCTCACTATTTAAAATTTTTAAGGTGAGGCTAATTAGTGGTGGTTGATGGTGAAAAATATCATGGATATTGAGGAGATTTATTATCTTTATTAGGATGAATTATAAGGTATGTTTCTTGATAAATATTTTCCTAAGGTGGTTCATATTAGTATGGAAAACAAATTCATGGAATTGAGGCAGGAGAATAACTCAGTGGATGCTTATGAAGAAAAATTCACTCAACTAGAAAGGTATGCTCCAAATTTGATTTGATATCTTGATAGTAAAATAAACCATTTTTACTCAGGATTAAATCCAAAGTATCAAAGGTCTTTATCTTCTTGTGAATTCCAATTTTATGAAAAATTTGTTTGATGTGTGGAGAAGGTGGAAATAGAGTTTTCTGATGATGATGTGTCCTTTGAAAAACAACAGAATAAGAGGTTGAAGTGGCAGACGAAAGGGAAGAACTCTACAAAAAAGTCTGATGGTAAGAAACATAAGTTTATATTTTTTTAAAATTTTTGTAAAAAGCATGCTGAGAAATGTATTTTGAATTCTGGTAAGTGCTGTCGATGTGGTAAAATGGGACATAAGGCTTGTAATTGCGCTGGAAAAGATCAGGGAAATGATAAGACAAAATCTTATTTACAGTCATCAAAATGTTTTAAGTGTAATGAAATTGGTCATTATGAAAATGAGTGTCCAATGAAGAAATAAATTGAGGGAAAGCAACCGGACTACAAGTAGAAAGAGGTGGTGAAATCCTTTGAAACTACTTCAACAGATGATGTCCCATCGAATAAAGTAGTATCAGGTACACTGTTTGTTTATTCAAAATATTCCAATGTGTTATTTGATTTAGGGTCTACATATTCATTCATTTCTATGAATTTTTATAGTAAATTGTTCATTCAATCTCAAGATATGAATCTTGATATTAAGGTAAAAACACCTAGAGGAAATGTTGAGATAAAAAGAAATTATAAGTACCTTTCGGTCCTTTTTTGCAGAATGAATCTACCTGAAAACCTTATTGTTTTTCTTCTATAAGATTTTGAAATTATTTTGGGCATGGATTGGATTTCTGTTTATCATTCTAAGATTGGATGCAGAGGTAAATATGTTTCTTTTCAGAAATATTTTCAGTTTGTGTACAAGAATTAACATTTAATTTTGATAACATATTAGGAAGCTAAGAAACTTTTAAAATATCGAAATGAATCTTACCTTGCACATTTTGTTGAAAATAAAGGAACTGTTTAGATTAATGATGTGATAGTGGTAAATGATTATCTTGATGTTTTTCTTGATGAGTGTCCTGGGATAATTCCTGATCGAGAAGTTGAATTTGATGGTTAATTAGTTTCTAATGCTAATAAAATTTCAAAACCCCCTTATCGAATAGAACAAATTGAACTTTTAGAGTTAAAGAAGCAATTGCAGGAGTTATTAGATAAAGGTTTCATTCAACCTAACACATCACCATGTGGTTCTCCTATATTTTTTGTTAAAAAGAAAGATGGTTCAATGAGACTTTGCATTTATTATAGAGCCTTGAATAACATCACTATTAAGAACAAGTCTCATTTGCCTCATATTGATGATTTGTTTGATCAGCTCTATGGAGTTCACTATTTTTCGAAGATTGACCTGAGGTCGGGGTACCATTAGTTGAAAGTAAATGAAGTAGACATTCTGAAGACCATTTTTTGTAATAGATATGGCCATTATGAATTTGTAGTTATGCCTTTTGGGTTAACCAATGCACCTTTTGTATCCATGTATCTTATGAATATAATTCTCTGTGAGTTATTCGATAAGTTTGTGGTTATGTTTATTGATGATATTTTGGTTTATTCCAAAAGTAAAAAGGAAAATGAAATTCATTTAAAGGTTGTATTGAAAACATTAAAAGAGAAGAAACTGTTTGGGAAATTAAGAAAGTCTGAGCTTTTGTTAAAAAAAATTTCATTCCTTGGTCACATTATTTCCAAAAATAGAATAACTATTGATCCATCTAAAACAAAGTTGTTGAATAATGGAAAAGACCCACAAATATAACAAAGATTCATAGTTTTCTAGGATTAGAGGGTTATTGCAAGAGGTTTGATGAAAATTTTTCATGGTTATCTATACCACTAACTATGTTAACTCGAAAAAGGTGTTAAGTTCATTTGGACAAAATAATGTGATTATTGTTTTCAGGAATTGAAAAGAAGAGTTGTCAATGCTCTAGTTTTGGCACTACCTTCCAGAAATAGTGAGTTTGTTATCTGAAGTGATGCTTCGTTGAAAGTACATTGTTGTGTCCTAATGAAGAATTATCAAGTAATTTCTTATTCTTTATGTCAGTTGAAACCTCGTTAGTTAAATTACACTAAACATGATTTGTAATTAGTGGATGTTGTTTTTTCTTTAAAAATTTGGAGACATCATCTGTATGGAGTAAAATGTGAAATATATATTGAAAAAAAAAGTTTGAAGTATATATTCACTTAGAAAGAATTGAACATGAGACCGAGGATATGGCTAGAATTAATCAAGGATTATGATTGCATGATTCATTACCATCCACAAAAGGCAAATAAAGTGGATGATGTTTTGAGTCGAAAAATTAATTCTATATTAACCATGTTACATTTGGAAAAAGATCATTTGATTTATGATATGATGAAATTTGGAATAGAAGTTGTTGTTGTAGGAAATTACACTGTTTTTTAGGTGTTAGTGAAATAATCCCTAGCACACTGAATAAAGAAAGCACATAAAAAAGGCAGTGAGTTGCAGAAAAAGGTAGAGTTAGTTAAGAAGGGTATGTTTTCTGATTTTAACATTGAAATTTATTGTATTTTGAGATTTGGGAAGAGATTATATGTTCCTTGTGACTCAAAGTTAAATAATGAGTTGTTATGTGAAGCTTATAGTTCTTCGTTTTCTGTTCATCCTGGAAGTATTATGTTGTACAGTGATCTTCGGGAGTATTATTGGTGGGATGGAATGAAAATAGATATTGCTGACTTTACAGTGAAGTGTTTGACTTGTCTACAGGTTAAAGCAGAGTGGAAGTTACCAAAAGGGATGATTCATTATTTACCAGTTCTATAGTGGAAATGGGAAAATATATCCATGGACTTCATTGTGGTATTACCAAAGACTTCTCAAGGTAATTATACAATCTGGGTTATTGTTGATCGATTGACTATATATGCTCATTTCTTTCATATTCGAGATACTTTGTCTCTAGATCAAATTTCTCGATTGTATGTTAAATAGATAGTTAGGTTTCATGGAGTTCCACTCATCAGTATATCTCATCGTGATCCCTGGTTTACTTCTATCTTTTAGAAAGGCCTTAAGAAATCGTTGGGTACTGAATTAAATTTTTTTACAACTTTTCATCATCAATCAGATGGGCAGTCAGAACAAAAAATTCAGACATTGGAGGTTATGATGCATGCTTTCTCATTGGATTACCCAGGAATTTTGGACCAACATCCTTCATTGGATGAATTTTCTTATAATAACTATTTTTATTCCAGTATATAGATGGATCTATTTGAGGCATTAAAAGGAAAGAGTTGTCAAACACCATCTTTTTGGGATGAAATAGGTTAAAGAATACTGATGGGACTAGAATTGGTAGAATAGACGACAGAAAAAGTTAAACTAATTCAGAATCACTTGAGAACATCTTAGCGCATGCAGAAAAGTTATGAAAGTCTCCGGAGGAAGGATATTTCTTTTAAGGTAGGTGATCATGTTTTCCTTAAAGTTTCTCCATGGAAAATTGTGATGCGTTTTGGTAATAAGGAAAAGTTGAGCTCGAGGTTCATTGGACCTTATGAAATCCTGGAGAAATTTGGAATAATTGGGTACAAAGTGGATTTACCTCCATGTTTTTCCCAAGTACACAATGTTTCTCATGTTTCAATGTTGAGAAAGTATATTTCTGATCCATCTCATGTTTTGAGCCCAAAGGTAGTTTAGTTGGAAGAGAATCTCTCTTATGGGGACCAACCAGTCTATATTCATGACCACAGAGAGAAAGTGTTGCAGAATAAGGTAATACATCACGTAAAAGTTTTATGCAAAATCCATAGGGTTAAAGAAGTAACGTGGGAATCTAAAAATACTATGAGGGATAAATAACCCCATTTATTTGTTAAGTGAAGAAAATTGTGAGGATGCAATTTCGAAAAGGGGGGAAGGATGTAACATCCCAGGTAAATAAAGGATATGATATTTTCTTATTTATTAATATTTGTGAACTAAATATTAATTTTTACATTAAATGGGATTCTATGTTCAATGACCTACCTGATACATAACAACGAGTTTCTTTTAAATCTTATATTGCACACAACATTGAGTTTTACTGAAAAATAATAATATAATATTATTTTAAATAATAGATAATGGATTGCGGTTGTATTGGCAGGAATGAATAGAAATAACTATAATATGATTATACATGTTTGTTAAATTTTTTTACATTTATCCAATAAAATTTAGAGCCTTAAAATGTGAATGACTCTAATTTTAAGCATAAATATTCTAATATTTTTTTAAAGGTCGATTTACTACCTTTTGATGGAGAACGATTTTTAAATATTTTTTTGTCACTTTAAAATGTTCTATTTGACAAATTAAATTTATTATTTAGAATAGGGACATCAAAATTTACTTTGGATGAAATTTTGGCATTTTTCTGATAATGTTCATTTCTTAATGAATAGTGAAAAATATTGTATTTTAATTCAAAACTACCTTTTAATATAATTTATTTATATGGTTATATTATATATTTTTATTGGGTTTAAAGTATAATTAGATTAAATTTTTACCATTTAATCCAATTTTGTTCATTGTATGTAATTTTTACATTGAAATTTGATATAAACAAGGGTCAATCTTTTTATTGTTATTATTTCATAAAACACGTTTTTTATTTTGACAATGGGAATTAATTTTAAATTAATTTCTTCCACTTATGTGCTTTGAATTTGAAAAAATGGATTACATATTTGAAATAAGGAGGTTCAAATTGCGTAATTAGTTATATTTTATTTTTAGACATTATGAATATTTACTTTAGTAAATACTTTATTTTCCATGGTTAAAGGGTAAATCGGGTAAATAAGGGTACAAAAATATTATAATAATAATAATAAATTATCCTAAAATGTGTCATAATTTTATTGGTTGACACATTTCTGAACATGGGAATCCTTGGGTCGATTTTGGGACCCCATTGAGACACATGGAAGTGGTAATGACACTTTATATTAATTAATTTAAGGTAAAGACAAAAATAACTTAAACATATATCTTTTAGTAAATCAAATTTTAAATGGGGTTATATAAGTTATCTATTTGACTATAAATATTCATTTTAAATATAAAAATATTTCCTACATCATGGTATTTTTTATAATTTTTAGACATTAAATAAATAAAATTATTTATGACATAATAATGATACAGTGTTTACCTCATTCATGAATGATTTAAATAAATAAGATTATAAAAATTAAAACAGTATCCACAACCTATAAAATTTTTATTGGATGAATTTATTTTGAACAAGAGTCATGTTATCTTTGACTTTAATGAGTTTTGTTCCTTTTCAAACCGAAAATATGTATATAATAAAAGAATACTTTCAAACGTTCCTAAAGAGCCCCTCCTCCCCCTTATCAAAATCCATCATCTCTAACCCATTACTCACAACTCTAAATCCCATTGTATAATCCATGATCTTCCCAATTAATCTCCCTAATTCTCTCTATTCCACCTAGAAGCCTTAACTTAGGCAGATGTAACTTTAAGAAATCCTTTTGGTTCAAACCAAAGGGAGTTACCCAATTTAAAGGTAACATCTTCCCTTAAGTTCTTTTTCCTTTATTTTACTTCTCCAACCCCCAAAACACTCATTATTAATTTATTTTAAAGAAAAAATGTATTTTCAATATACTAGGTTGTTTTTTTGAGAAGGATTCAAACAAAACTTCCACACACCTTCATCTAATGGATACAAACATACTGTTTTTGTGGACGGTGAACTACTGCCTCACGAAATGATTATTGTTCAATTATCTAATACCACCTCCCATGGTGTCCATTATAATGAAAATGTATTTATATGTTATGTATATTATATTTATATTATATATATTCTTTTGTATTTTTCATTTATATCATACCATTATGGTTTCCATACTGGTTAAATGTGATAATTTCATTTGAGGAAGTGCGGACTACCGCCCCTCAAAGTGATATGGCTTGTTCATGCCATATGTGGAATGTATAAATGATGGAGTTAATAAAATTATATATACTATTATAATGGAATTATTATATACCTATGTATCATCAAATTTTCATTCCATTAAAATATGAAATATAAATGAAAGTAGCATTTACGCTTATGTAAGACTTACCGTCTCCATGAATAGTGCATTTTATTTCTTGTCTCCAAATGTTATGTATGGCTATAAATACATATATATACTGGTTATATATGATATATATGATATCTAAATCATGAATATCATTTTGGAGATAATTTAATTTTGACCACATGGACAACTTGTAATTATATGAAGTTCATTTCTGACTCAAGTACCAAATATCGACAAAATGACCGTTATTAACAGAAATGATTATATAATGTTTATAATGTGGTAATAAGTGATATAAGAGGAATAATAAACCTGAAAAATGTTCCTAATCAAGTATAAATTAACTTTAGTTTATTATTCATGATATTAAATAACGAAGGAGTCAAGTCGGACATGAGGTAAGGGGTTTTCATCTCACTTTTTATTCCCGTGAGATGTATGCTATATTTGCCTCTGTTTCCTTCTATGAGGTGTATGTACCACCCATGGTTGTATTATTTGTGTAATATAATTTAATATATGGTTATTTACATCTTCAATGTATGATATTTCTTTCATGGAGTGTATGTTTCGTAATTTACCAAATTTGTAAGGGAACCTTTCACCCTCCACTTTTAGTCAAAGACTTCTTTCTATTATGTATTTTAATTTCCATTTTCTTATGTTTGGATGTGTTCTTATATGTCCTTATTGGTGTAAATTTTATGCCCAAATGATGAGATACCCTTTTCTCTCACATCAACTCATTTTCTGAATTTTAATGTGACGCCGTTAGGCTACCGAATTTTTATAAGGGAAATTCTTATCCCAATTTCCATTATTTTTGTTAAACTTCTACTTCTTGATTATGCCATGCTATGATTATTTGAGATATATCTTTTGATATCCTGTCTTCTATTTATACTTTATTTATGTTTAATTATAGTTAATACACATAATCAAACTATTTTATTTATAAAATTATCTTTGTAAGGGACTTCGTATTAATCTCCTTTCATTGAGGCATATTTTGATTTATACAGGACTCTCTTTTATACAGTGTATAAACCCCTTTGAATTTTCATTTCATTCAAAGGTAATATTTTCTCTACGAAACGTTTTACTAAACGACAAAAAAAGGAATGTTTCTTTTTAACGTATGTGGTGACAATGACCTTTCAACCACCACAAGCATTATTTTATTTTTTGCATCCTTAAAAAGTCGTAATATTTCTAAAAGAAAAATAAATACCATATACTCTTTTTACTTATTTTGGTATTAAAAATGGTTTTTCAAATGGATTTATTATTTTAATATCTTGAAATGATATATTATGATTTCAATGTGGGAATGTTATCTTTCCTTTATGCTTATGTTATGTGATATTATTATGTTATGGTTCATGGGAATTGTTTATGTATATGAGTGGTTCCGTGATAAACCTAGGGTGGGTGAGACAGAGATAGTTTCCCAATGAATTGGGTAACATGATAGAGGTAAACGTTATTGTTTTTCCAAAGAGATTTAGGGAATATACTGTGATTGGTATTCCAACGTAACTCCATATGTATCTGTGATAACTACAATGTAATTATGATATAGATGCCACAAGTTACCTTTATTAGTTATCATTTCCATTTGTTATTCATAAATCTTAAGATTTTGTGTGGTAATTTAAAGATTGAAATGTATTATTCCATTGAATTGTATGTATTGATGGGCTAATGTTTTCTTTCTTTATTTTATAACCCTTACTAATTTTTTGATGCTCATCCCATGTTTCAAAATGTTTTTCACAGGACTTAAAGATGAATAGGGTCAAGGATGGAATCATAGAAAAGTCATGCTGTCTAAAATGTGGAACTCGACATAACTCTTTTTTTCAGAAGTTTTTATTTTATGAAAAAATGGATATTGAGTAGAAGTTTCTACTTTTTAATATTTGAGATGTAAGGTATATGTTATGACCTAATTCTCTAAAACTCTAAACCTAAAAAGGTCCTCAATTTGAATTATTAAAATAATTCAAGATAATGTATTGTTGTAAGGCCAAGTCCTTATAGATTATGTATCATTACATATGTTAAATCTATTGTGAGTTTGTATTAGAAAAAAATAATGAAATATATGTGTATGATTGTGAAACCATACTAATCCTCCCATAATTAACCATAGAGACAAGTTTTGGTCATAAACAATATATTATACAATATTGACATTACTATAACTATAGTGATCACTAGATGTCACAGGGAAAGGGATTATAGATGTATAAAAATGATGTATAAGATAGATATTGTAGTGGAATTGTTTATATAAGGTCCTGGGTATATTTGATAGAGATTAGAATAGACCCCATAGAATCTTATATAACTAATTCATTTATATGGGCCACTATTTTCTTATAACCATGATATACATAGTTCAAATTTTTCTTCCAAAAATTCTAAGGATGATAGGGACACATAGCTAGTCACATGGATTAGGATAAAGGTTTAGAAAATAGTTTTATTGAAAATTAAGAGATCGTGATGATGGTATTTGGAAAATAACTTTTGTATTGATTCACAATGAGTATTGAAGTTTTAAATTGAACCCTCATGTGATTTTTATGAATGTGGGAAATTGTGTGATAGAAACTTATTGGGGTATACCATATATAATGATGCACCACATGATGTATGTAGAAAAATACATGGGATTAAAGTCATAGATTATGATTTTACTGAATCATAAGAAGGGTTATAAAGAACATTCTTCATATATCATATAGTATGACAATCACATTCCTTACAATTTTTTTGTATTGTATGTAGTGTTCATGCCACATCATTATTGTATGGTTTTCTTCAGTGAATAATCCATTATATCTATATTAAAAAATAAATGAATATATATTGATTTATTTTAATAGATCCGCATCAATGGGACATAATTAATGGGTGTAATGCTATGACACTTGATGTGGAAAACACATTATTCATTTAAGAAGGATAATCGAGGAGGACAATTAAAGGTAATCGGTTCCCTCATTAATTGAGTGATTGTGTGGTGATGTTATCATCAGTCTCAAAAAAAGAATCATAAAAACTATTTTCTCATAATCCTTATTCATCACACCTAATGAAGG
This sequence comes from Viscum album, assembly GCA_963277665.1. Lineage (NCBI taxonomy): Eukaryota > Viridiplantae > Streptophyta > Magnoliopsida > Santalales > Viscaceae > Viscum > Viscum album. The sequence continues at coordinate 2,073,547,940 of OY728143.1, read as the reverse complement.
TGATACTACCAATTAGATCATTGTTTGAATCCTCTAGTTGTGAACCAACATCAAAATGTTGTCTGTACCTCTTTGCTAGTTCCAAAATATTGGACGAAAAAAACGAAGAAAGATAGGCCCCACGACCTGCCTCGCGAATCCACGATGCGAAGTCCATGCAAGCAACGTGGCCTCTACGAATAAAGAGAGGCGGGATGCCCCGCCAAAGCCCCTGATGTTCGTGAGCCTGCCGTGAAGCTAAGGAGGTGGTAACCTCCATGAACGCCCCCGACATTCGCGAGCCCGCCGCGAAGAAAAGGAGGCGGTTCCCCTCTGCGATCCCGGTTGATATTCACGACCCTCCGTGATGAAACTGACGCCCTCTTCATGACATGTATGCTCTTCTCCACGAATTCCCCTGACGTTCATGAGACCACTGCGAAGAAGAAGAGGCGGTACCCCTCCATGATCATGGTTGACGTTCGTGACCCGCCATGAAGCAACCGGCGCCCTCTTCGCGCCGTGTACACTCTACTCTGTGGCGCCTCTTGCCTATAAATACCAGAGTCCCCCAGATCCCACAGGATGTAAAATTTGACCTTTCACCTTCCTAGCTCCCAAATCACGCACACCCTTTTCTATGAGAATCATGAGCTATGTGAGGTATTTTTGCTTCACGAGGTGCCTCTGAATTGTCTCGTTTTGATCCCCTCTTCTGAGAGGGATGCCTTTCGCAAAGCCCAAGGGTTACCATGAAGGAAGGGGATCCTCAAGGGGACCCGGGTTGTCGTGGAGCATTTATTCATCACGAAACACCCCTCCTGTAGACGTGATCCACATGACAAGGTAGGGTCACTGTACTTCGCGAAGAACACTTCTTCACAGCACTTTTCTTCATGAGGCACCAATTCTCCACGAGGTAGTGCTCCACGAACACCCTTCCACTTCGCGAAGCACCTCCCACTTGCACCTCTTCCCTATGCTAAGGCTATGGAACCCCAATTCGTGAAGCACACCCCTTCGTAAGTGTCCTTCACTACATAGAGAAACCGAGCTCCATAAAGCCTCTACCTATGGACCGCTATGCTTGGAAATTCCTTTTCCCGTGCGACCCTCTAGGTTTGGACAATGTGACTTCAAAGTCCCCTGGACGATACCACCTGTGGAGTTACATTGTCTAATGATTCTTCGCATAGGCACGCTAACAACTATTTTTTTCGTATATCCACGCTAATGTGGACCCCTCGATGGTTCACTCTGCAACCACCCTTTTATATGGCATTCCCGGTACCTTCCCTCCCACAAGGAGCAGAGGGTACCAGTTATGTAAGTCCTAGGGGTGCAGAGTAAACACACCTTGTCCGAGATGTAGGACGTTAAACTTCCAAGCACCTCGTCCTTAACACATGATGTTAAACTATGATCTGGCCCCATGCCTCACACATATGGTCCCCCTGGCTCAGACATTCTTTACACTGCTCGTCTCCACAGGGATGAAATCACTCCCCACATGGGATGATATCCTCCTTCTCGGAGTGGCGTTTGTCTGCGGGGAAGGGAAACCTCCTTGGTATAACCCCCTAGACACATTTGTGGAAGGTAGCACCCATGAACCTTCATAATTACCTGGAGCTAGGGCCAGTGGAGAGCATGATGGGAAGTGGGACTCCTCCTTTATTTGGTCCCAAATCCCTCTCTCTATCCTCTTTGTCGCCCTACAGGCCTCCATCCTAGAGTAAGTCCCGACACCATGGGCCGCCTAACGCATAAGCCCCTTTTTGTTTCCCACGGACGCACCCTTCACGACATGATCGTCAGGTCCCTGCAACCTCTTGTATCTCACACCGAGAATGACTCCCGTGGGCTTAGAGTGAGCACCGACCAGGACTCACCCTAGGCCGCCTCAGAGTATAAGCCCCAAAATTCCCCATCTTGCGTAATGTTAAACTGCACACCCGAACTACGAGGACATTGATCCATGTCATGGCATGGTACGTAGGAATACTCCATGAGGTTCAAGCCCGCCACGAGTGCACCCCCGGGTCCTCCTTCACGCCGGTTCACTGACAAAACCCTTCAGAACTATGAGGAATTTGATATATGTCCAGGCATGGTACGTAGGAAACCTCACGAGGTTTAAGACCAACACCCATTGGACCATGGTCCTTCACATCGGGTCACCGACGTCCATTATGAACTATGGTGTCTTTGATCCATACTAAGACATGGTATGTAGGAAGCCTCCCTGAGGTTCAAGCCCATCACCCATCGGACCAAGGTCCTTCTTCACGTCGGTTCGCCGACACTCACATCACTTCTGAACTACGAGGACTTTGGTCCATGTCCAGGCATGGTACATTGGAAGCCTCCCTGAGGTTAAATCCCACCATCCACTTGGACCAAGGTCCGTATTCACGTTGGTTCTCTGACACTCCCTCATCTTGCATGACGTTAAACTGCATCCTAATCCGGCGGTAAGCTGTTGTGCCCCACCATCCAGTTGTTCCGATATCCCTTCATGTCATTTCAACAACCCATTTTTCAACCCGAACTATGAGGACATTGATCCATGTCACAGAATGGTATGTTGGAAACCTCACGATGTTCATGCCCAACACCCATTGGACCAAGGTCATTCTTCACATCGGTCAACCGGCGCCCCATCCCGAACTATGTGGAATTTGATCCATGTCACGGCACGGTACGTAGGAAGCCTCCCTGAGGTTCAAGACCACCACCCATTGGTTTCTCCAACCCTTATTCATGTTGGTTCTTGCCAACCGATCTACGCGGTCTTTGATTCCCTGCCACGGGGATAGGTAGGAGGTCTCTTCGAGTCTCAACCCCAACTTCACTGTCTCCCTTGCGATGGTCCCATTTCATTCCCCCTCTACTTCATTCATCCATCCATCATCCATCCCGATTCTTACCCCAGCCGCCACATCCCGGTGAGATCATGCCACCGCATGCCCCCCACAGTATTTGGGAAGCCTCCCATGTGTTGGCCCCAATATCGACGATCCCTCAAGGGGGTTCCTCAATCTGATCCACTCTAGCTAGTGTTCTGATCAGCCCGATCCATCTCTACTGGACGTTAAACTTACGGCATACCCTGTGTTAAACATAGGAAGCTGAGGAAAACCACAGATAGATGCCAATGGAATATGATTCCCCACGCTCGATGTGGGATGCCTCGGGCTTCCGCACCCTCGAGAAGCCCTATAATAAGGGATAAAAGACAGACACACCAATTCCACAGCGTTCAGACATGCTAATGATGCCTCGACGTGACTACTCCCCAAAATGAAGGTTGTTGCCCTGACTAGACCGCTTGGAATGTCCTGACAGAAGCAGCGTAATTAACCGGCATCCATGGAAACATGGAACTGGAAAGAGTTTCACGAACAACATATTAAATCTATGAGGAAGACCCAGACTAGGTGACGAGTTTCGCTGAGGAATCCATAGAAGGAAGAAACGACATACCATAATCCCGTTTCGATCAAGGAGCAGACGTCCCTAGATAAGAAGCAAATGCCGCCAGCCTTTGTAAATCGGGAATGAGGGGTGACAAAAAAGCCACGCCAGTTGCGCCCAAGCAGACAGACGCGTGTGCCAGGGTGAAAGCTTCGAAACAGAAATGGTGAACCCGACGAGAATGTTCTTATCCTCAATATGGAGATTAGTAGCGCTCGAGACATCGGTAGATTGACGTGTCACTAGATCCAGCTATCTGACGCTGAGTCATACAAAGCAAATAGTGGGCCCGACATGAAACTCACCAAATGTTGGGGCAGTAGAACGTTGGGCATTCCATTCTGCAACGTTGTCATCATGGATCCCTCTTAACGACCACAGAAGATGGGATGGCGCTGGGGCACTGGTTGTCAATTTATTTTCCTCGCAGTGATGATGAGTTAATCTCCATGATTCCCAGGAATCAGGTTGTTGGTACAAGGACACGATCACCACCCACCCGCCTACACAGGGGCTGGGGAAACACTATCACAGCCGCTCTGCGTGGCTCCACTACTGCTACAACGGCGTCTGCATCCACAAACGTGGGGCGCCCACACCCCATCTCCCCATTAGAATTCATCCAACGCAGGGTGACTAATGACCTCGTACTCCATTACGAGGAGGAGGGAATAATCCCAACATGGGATATGGCCCGCCTAGACGTGGAGGCATCCAGGCCTTACTGTCAACGCCGCCGTCGAGGGCCGTGCAGGGAGCCCCTTCTCCCCACCCCAACAGTCAATCATTTCCGGAGCCTGTCCCTAGAACGCGTTAATGACTCCCTGCATTACGCTTATGAGGTGGGTGATGTCTGGCCCAGCCCGGTCTGAGTCCCGATTCAAGGGCTCCAAGAAAGGGCCCCCACCCGGCCGCGTCAGTGCTACCGCCCTTCCATGCCAGTGGAGCAGGTAGGTTATGCGCCTGCACCACCCACACCGGCTTTCCTGACCCGATTCCAACGTTGGGCCCGAGTTGAGGACGCCCACCAAGGGGCATTAACGTCGGCAGCTACTGTTGCCCGAGCCACCGCCGAAACATATTATAAAGTCCCTGCCCACACTGAGCAGGGGCACTCATATGCCCAACTGGGATTGAGGCCCCAACCGCCTCACAGGTAGGCCGGGTCGACTCCCCGGGTAGTAGGTGTGAGTAGTGATCGCCACAAACCAACCCACAGTGATGTCACCATGTATGGAAGTCCTTCCCATACCACTATTCCACAAATCGTGGGCCATACCCACTCTGAAGCTCATCAAGGAGGTATTCCCCGTGCTACCCCCAACCCGAATGAAGGCCTACCCCACGACAATGACACTCGTCGCGAAAGCCTCTCCTGTTCCCACCACACCGGGTACAGAATTATGCCTCCTACCCCTAACCGTCGATGTGAGGGAATTTCCCATCCAGTCCCTCTCCAATGTGGGGATCCTCCCTAAGTTCTCTCCATAGCTGGAAAAGGTCCTCCTCACCCTGGAAACCAAAGGGGTGAAGGTCAGCCTCGCTCCACCAGTACCAAGCATGGAGGTCCTCCCCATGCTCCCACCGGTTCCGACGGAGGTTCCACCTACTCAGGTTCTATTCATGGAGGTCGTCCCCATGTCCCCTTCAACATTTTTCCTGGTGCTCCTCGCACCTTGGCTGTCTCAAGTGGAAGTCCTCTTCGCCTTGACACCAGCATGACCCCAAGACTACATGTCGGGAATCATCCTTGTCCCGAGGATCCGCCTAGGGGTAGGAAGGCGGGTCTTCGTAGCCATAGGAATAATCATGGGGAGGCCCGAACAGAGATCAAATTCACCCGTTTCTCGGATTCTGAAGCAGAATATGGCTCAGTAGTGGAACCCTCTCCTCGGTCCTCTGTGTCAAGGACTGGGGCTGGAACAAGGCATGTTATCCTCATCCTTCCATAATGTTAAATCCATCGGATTCCCGCCACTCTTTGTAGGTACATCCAGGAGGAGGAAATTTTGGGAGTCCAACAGATTCCGACCGGGCAGTCACCACCGTCGCCACCAGAAGCACCCTCTACCTCGACTAGAGATCACAGAGAGCTATTTTTGGGACTGATAGTGGTTGAGCAATAGAGTGACCCATCTTCGGTAACCACGATCCCTGCACCAGAAGCTGTGGCTGTCAGCTCGTCGTATCATGATGTTGTGCTCAGGTCACCGTACTCTTCGGAGGATGGCCAGAAATTCGGCGGCCAGTGGGATTGTTCACCGTATTCTCCGCTGCACAATTTACTGTTCCAGCGGTCCGACTCAGTAATGCTACCGTTTCCAGAGCTACCTCCGGTTGATGAGTGGGGAAATATGGGGACAGACCCTAAATCTGAGCCTAGGATCTTTTGTTACATTCTTGCGGCGGACCACTTCTCAGAGAAGTTCTGGCCGGTGGCAGCATCAAACATTTGTGCGCCGGAATTCCTCACCCTAGAAGAAGTCGAGTGCTTCCGTCAAACACTATGGGCAACACACTTCTGTCTTCACTATCATCTGGTGACATACCCTAGGAGCCAAGTACACTTTGAGGAAATCAGCGAACAATGTTGTCTGGTTGATTTGACCGCACTCCCTATGGACCAGTGCCCTGAGTCACCAGGTCGCCCGACAACCCTCCAACAAAAATGTGTTTAGAGTTTCAAGGTACTCCAAAAAATCATTAGGGAGGCTACCCCCCACGTGCAAGTCCATGGATGGGGATAGTATGCCTCCTTCCTCTTCAGTCCTATCCGGTGGCAGCCTGACTTGTTATGCGACATTAAGGACTTTCCCCCAAGAAGGGTTGCAGTCCACATGGCTGACATAGTGGACAAGGAGGATGAGATGGAGTTTTTTGATAGAGACTTACCCCCTGAGGGTGTACCACCAATTCTGGACCCATCAGGGTGGATTACTCATCATTAGAGGAACCTACTAGGTTTCCCTGCGCCCACCGAGTCACGGGTACTCAGTCGGAATTCCAGTAAGGGTAAGGAGCATGTCGGAGATGTCAAGCACTCCGACCCGTCCGCCTCAGTGCAGAAGATGGAGGAAGACCCCGAGAAGGCCGCGTTGCGCCATAAACTTGTCGAGAATAAGAGTCTAGTTGACGAACTCCTAGTCGAGCGTGCTATAGAGAAGAGACCCGACTATTGTAATCCTAGGCTGGGGTTGCAGAGGCAGGAACAACTCCCCCCCCCCCTGACGAGATGCCTCCGGGAAACCCTGATCATACTGCTCCCGCGGACAGGGCTGAAGCCGGAATTCATGGTAATAGGGTGTGATACGTCTCACCAAACCTTCTCGAATGGGGAAACAATCCGAGGAATCCCACCCGGGTTCCTCCGGCCGCCCCACAGGCTGCTCCGCCAGTTGATCCACAAGCTGTTGAATCTGTCTACCATGTCCAAGATCCCAAAAACATGCTCGTGGTTAGGTATCCCCCCCAAGATAGAGACCCCCTCCCAGATGATCCTATAGGGGCACTAATCACCTGCCTCGAGGCATTGTAAATGAAAAAGGTGCTAGTCCCACCAGATGGAAATCCATATCCAACGTGGGTGGTTGATATAACTGCACCTCCGGGTTTGGGAAATTCCACTTTCTCGGACTTTAAAGGGATAGGGGGCCTGCCACATCACCTGGCCCAGTTTTCCTCCAGGTGGGGCCCCATGTTGGGGACCCCGGTACAACAGGAAGCTACCAAGCTACGATGATTTGGCCAGACATTGGGGGACCATGTGTTCGTCTAGTACAACCAGCTCCCTATTTGATCGGTGACCGGCTGGGAGGAGCTTTGCTGGAAATTCCTATACCAGTTGAGCTCCACCACGTGAAGGAACAGTATCATAGACCTCTTCAAGTGCCAAAAAAGGCCTGATGAGAGAGTCATATACTTCATCGCCCGGTGGAAGGGGATCACATACTCCCTCGACATGCCACCGACTCATGAGAAATTAATGAATATGTGTGTAGAGAATGTCAAAATAGAACTGGTTCCTTCCTTGATCATCCAGAATTACCCTGGAGGGTTCCAAGATTTCTCAGATAAGGCCCAGCGCCTCGAGGAAGCTCTGCAACAGGCTAGTTAGGCACGTCCGCTGCCCACTGTGATCCCCGCAAGGAGGGATGCCAGAGCCGAGCCCTCCATAGTGGCCCAAATAGAGGCCCCCAGGAAGCTATAATTGATTCCAGTGGAACTGACCCTACAACATTGCAGAGGCCCTTCACCTCAGGCATAGCCTCCTGCCCAGCAGCGACCTCCTTAGAATTGGCAGGTTCCCCCGTGCAACGCGCCACCACCGCCTAGGCAGGACAATAAGGCTTCGCCTCCATTACAGGACCCTCCGACCCCTCGTCAGGGAAAGGCTCCCAGAGCCCCCTATCCGTACAGAAGGCTCCAGACTTACTAGTTCAACATGAACTAGGTCCCCAGTTACTTCCATAGTTCCCTAGAGTAGGGTATTGTGCACTTACCCGAGTGCAGAAGGCCGGTAGAGGATAATCTCACCGATCGCCCCAACTATTTCCCATATCATCAGATCCTAGGGAACACCCTCATGCATTGCTATGTGTTTAAATACTGGCTCCATGACCAAGTTGATAACAACATAGTCAGGTTGGGCTCGGCCCCGACATAAGTGACAGGTGTCTTTGTGATGTAAGAAAGTGGTAGCGACGACGAAGGCTAGTGGTAGTAGGTTTCCAGCTATGGATCCCATAAGTACGAAAACTGGATGGCTCATAAAATAGTCTCCTACACCCATGGTATTATTCGGGCATGCCTGAATCAGTCAGAGCCTTCAGAATATGTGACCAGTACCTCTACGTCATCATCTCAGCCGACCTCTTCCCAGAAAGGGAAAATAGTAGCGGCACAAGAAGAAGCAACGCGCTCCACCACTGTCGTCATCATCCTGCACTCTCCGTGACATCATGCCCCCTGAAATGGGGATTCCTCCCATAAACCACCCAGTGGTGGATGACTCCTCATGTGACAGTCAGGGGGTACACTTCGGTTAATACCGTGGAGTTGGTAAATCCCTATATTACTCCTGATGAGTGGGAACACCTGGTGAACCTCCCCAATGTCCCCAGTCAATGTCAACGTCAGTGGAGCCGCGACTACATGGGTCGTCGGGGTGCATCAGTCGGAACCTCTAGCCAGGTCATGCACGCCACTGAGACCAGATAGCAGGCCCAGCCTAGAGCTCATCACGCACAACCTCCTCATCTGGTGCACTCAGATCTACCTCCACCGCCGTTTGTGCTACTAGATCAGGAAGATGTGCCTTGTTCGTACTGCGGCCAGTCTCACCCTACTACAGGAAAATCCAAGTTTCATAAACCACATCTGGAAGCCACTCTTGATGCCTCGGCCAGTGAGCAATGGGGCGTACATAGAACTATCCAGCCACCGGTCCAGCCGACAGGGCCCGTCGTGCCTCCAATTGTAGAGCGGCCTCATGTAAGCAGAGGCTTGCATCTGGACCAGAAGTATGATGTTATGAAGCACATTTCTGGAATTACAGTGAGACTTTCTATCCTTGAGGATCTTTACATATTGTCTAAAATGCTTGAGGTGCATGTTGAGGCCCTAAGGAGCCCCCTCCGGTTTGAGACAGAGGTAGCAGTTGCAGAAGCCTTCCACGCTGAGGCAATTGAGAATGCCGAATTCCAGACAGTTATCTCATTCTCTAGTGAAGACGAAGACCCTCCTATATAGGGGCACATTTTTCCACTATACATCACTGGCCAGTTCAATGGAAACGAAGTCCACAGTTGTCTTGTTGACACGGGTTCTGGGATCAACCTAATCCCAAAATTGACATTGCGAAAGATGGGGTTGTCTAAGGATGATCTAAATCCCTCTGACCTCAGAATCCATGGATACGATAGGAATGAGATGAAAACAATCAGAAAGATCCATTTGAAGACCCAGTTCAGTGTCTTAGTTTCCAGTATTGAATTCATGGTTGTCTCCCAGGACACCGCGTACAATGCATTGATGGGCATGACATGGCTCCACCTGCATGCAGCAGTCCCTTCGTCGTATCACCAAAGCCTCAAATACTACCTCAATGGTCGAATAGGTGTGATACAAGGAGATGCATCTCCTTTGGCCTCTTGTGAAGCCCACTACTTGGATGCTGACTACTACAAGAGCAAAAGGATAAGCAGATTCTGGAAAGTGAGGTTGAACCCGCCCCAGTCATAAGTGATCATTGGGCAGGTCTGGATGGCGCCTATGTCTTCCCAATCCATCGATTGGAGCCCACAACCCCCGACATGGGGTAATGATTTGTTGTTTTGGGTACAAGAAGAATGAATATTCCCAGGTCCAAGCGACGTCGGGAAATCCCCTCATACTCTTACACCAACCAGGCTCGGGTGATCCCGAAACCTCCTACCACTGTACCGTATCGGGACGTCAAGCTCATAGAAATGGAGGAATGTCATACGTGTCTGTTTCACCAGGCCGGAATGAACCAGCTCACGATGATGTGCCACTAATACTTTGATATTATCAAGCACGGCCCCATGGGCCGAAGACCGGATGGGATTGGATCGACTGCCTTCATCGCTATGGTCTCAGTGGAACATGAATCTCCTGACATGATGACCACTTCCACTCAAGCTGAAACCAGCCTCCCATAAGAGTCTAATGGATCGGAAGCAACTCCCCCCCTATGAAAGAGCCCACCACAAGTGGAGAAGAGGACCTAGAGGATGCTCCCCCTGCCTTTGAAGAAGGCATATCTACCACGATCGATGAACTAGTACAGGTGAACCTTGGTTGTGAGGAAGATTTGAGACCCACATTTATTAGTGTCGCCATGTCCCTCGAAGAGCAGAAGTGGTATGTGAACTTCCTTAATAAGAACTGATATGTGTTCTCCTGGAGTTACGGCGATATTCTAGGACTATATCCCCAGGTAGTCGTCCACCGCCTTGGTCTCCCGACAAACCATCGCGAGTTCAAGCAGCCTCCCATAAAGATGCACCCTTCTCATGGTACCATGGTTGAGGCTGAAGTGGACGAGATTATCAAAGCCAACTTCATCAAGGAAGTCCATTACCCCAAGTGGCTAGCCAACATTGTGCCAGTCAGGAAGAAGAATGGGTAGTTCAGAGTCTTTATTGACTTCTGTGATCTCAACCGCCACTGCCGAAGGATGATTTTCCCCTCCCAGTGACAGAGTTGTTGATTCATGACATGACCAGGTTCAAAGACCTCTTCTTCATTGATGGTTATTCTAGGAACAACCAGATCTATGGCCCCCGAAGACGAGGATTCAACCGCTATCAGGGCCCCCAAGGTAATTTCTGTTACTAGGTTATGCCCTTCGGCCTAAAAAATGCAGGTTTCACCTATCAGCGGGCCATGAACCGCATATTCAAACCAATTCTCGGGACATTGGTAGAGTGCTATGTAAATGATCTGGTGGTCAAATCTCATCAGCGCCAGGACCATCTCAAAGTCCTTGAGAATGTATTCGACTTCCTCCGCTCCCACCACCTGATGATTAACCCGTTGAAGTGTGCCTTTGGGGTCACCTTCGGGAAGTTTCTTGGATTTTTTGTCAGATACTGAGGTATCAAGATCGACCCAGAGAAGATCAAATCCATCTGCCAGATGCCTCCCCCGAGTAATATTCGGGAGCTTCGAGGTCTTCAAGGCCACTTAGGCTATATACACCAATTCGTTGTGAATGTGGCTGGCCAGTGTAATCCATTTTCTCGGATCATGAAGAAAGGATCTGCCCATGAATGGGACGAAGAGTTCTAGACCACTTTCTAGGAAATCAAGCAATATCTGCTCCAGCCTATGGTCTTGATGCCACCCATCTCCAGAAAGCTGCTGATCTTTTATGTGACCGCTCTTGAACGGTCTCTCGGTGCCCTGCATTCCAAGAAGAACAATGAGGGGAAAGAGAATAACCTCTATTAGCTCAGCCGCATGCTCCTTGATACGGAGACCATATACCCCCCATCAAAAAGAGCTAATTTTCCCTTGTGTTTGCTATACAGAAATTGTGACATTATCTGCATCACCATGAGGTATAGTTGGTCTCTCGGATAGTCCCACTGAAGTACATTCTGAACCACCCCATGTTGACTGGATAACTAGTGCGGTGGGCGGTGATCCTCTAGTAGTTCGACATCAAGTTTGTGCCCCAGATGGATATCAAAGGGAAAGCATTGGCAGACATCCTAGCTGCCCATCCAACCTCCACAGATCAATCCCTGGACATGGATCTTCATGGTGATGCAATCCTCTCAGTCGATCATGTTGTCTCATGTTGGAAATTTCATTTCGATAGTGCTTCCCATAGCCCCACCGGTAGGAGGCTCAATGATCCTAAGCTCAATAGAGTGGTTCTGGGTATCGTTTTCAATACCCCAGTGCATGCCCTTCTACCATACTCATTCCTGTTGTCAGAAGGCTGTACCAACAATGAGGAAGAGTATCAGGCTCTCATCACTGGCCATGAGCTGGCCCTTGAGATCGATGTAACCCATTTGCACGTGAAAGGGGATTCTGAACTGGTCATCAAGTAGGTTAATGGAGACTATGTTGTTATAAAGCCAGAAATCGTTCCATTGTTGGAGTGAACCCTCTGTCTAATGGCCTGGTTCCCTTCTCGACCAGTGGTTACCCATGTCCCTCGGTCACAGAACGGTCGAGCAGATGCTTTGGCCGGCCTAGCTCCGTCACTTGCAGAAGCCGGGCAGGATGACCTGAATATACATGTGGCACACCGAAGATTCATTCCCCCATCACCCTAGAGGATGACGACGGCCTGCGGGTAAGCCATCTTACCGCCGGATCCTCCACGTCAGGAGCCCCAGGTTCCTCAGATGCAGCGGTTGAGGCCACTCCCATCTGGAGAGTGCCCTTTGTTGAGTATCTCCAAAATGGTTGCCTCCCGGATGATCGGGCCGAGCATCATCAAATTTGATGTCGTGCACTGCAGTTTACCCTCCAGAGTGGTCCCAGTCATGAGTGAATCCTCTATAAGCGGGGTGTCAATGGTGTTATCCTCCGTTGCATTCAAGAAGTCGAGATTTCTTAGGAAATGCAAGAGGTTCATGCCGGTTCCTGCGGTGCCCACCAGGCTGGGCCAAATCTGTCCCATCAGATCCGGATACTGGGGTACTTATGGCCCTCTATGATCTATGATTGTATTGAGTTTGCGAAGAGATTCCATGCATTCCAAGTTCATGCTAACTTCCTACATCGGACACCAGAGCCTCTCCATTCCACCAAGTATTCTTGGCCATTTGTGGTGTGGGGACTCGATGTCGTGGGACCATATCCACCAGCGATAGCTCGCCAGTGTAGGTTCATCCTGACCACTAAACTTTCTTCTCCAAGTGGGTAGAGGCAGTTCCACTCAATGAGATCAAGGCATGTTCCATCGTTGACTTCATGAGCTCCAATATCATCCCCTGGTTTGGAGTCCCTCACGCTGTTCTCACCGATAATGGAACCAACTTCTGAGCAGCTGAGCTAAAGAAATTGTACGCCAAATACAATATCTATTCGAACCATACATATCGTTATCACGCGCAAGCAAATGGACATATCGAGGCAATCAACAAAACCCTTTGTAACATTTTGATGAAAATGGTTGGTTAGAGCAATAAAAGATGGCTAGACAAGCTCCCCAATTACCTCTAGGTGTATCAGACGAGGACTCACAATTCCACCTAGGTGACTCCATATTCCCTGGTGTATGGGGATGAGGCCGTCCTGCCCATCGAGATCCAGCTACCACCGTTACGCACTGCAGTCTATGACCTACATGCACCAGATATGGTGGCCGAAATATGTCTAGATGAATTAGAATCACTCGATGAGAACAGGGTTAGTTCCCCACACAATATAGAAAGGCATCAGAATAAGATATCCATAGCCTTCAACAAGAAGTTTCACCTTCACTCTTTTCTGAAAGGAGACCTGGTATTGGCCCTCCAAGCGCCAATGATCCCCGGCAGGAAACCACCTAAGCTGGAGCCCAAATGGGAAGCACCTTACATCATTCATAAGGTCTACCCTAGTGGATCATACTCTTTGGTAACCATGGATGGTGAGTGGATAACTCCTCCCACCAACGCCAAGTTCCTCAACCAATACTTTTCCTGAGCCCCTCAGTCCCGCATGACCCTAAACTACACCCCGGTCCCGCATGACCAAAAACGGCACCCCGGTCCCGTATGACCCTAAACTGCACCCCAGTCCCACATGGCCTTAAACTACACCCCGGTCCCGCATGACCCTAAACTACACCCCGGTCCCACATGACACTAAAATTCACCCCGGTCCCGCATAATCCTAAACTACAACCCGGTACCGCATGACCCTAAACTACACCCAGGTCCCGCATGACCCTAAACTGCACCCCAGTACCACATGAACCTAAACTGCACCCCGGTCCTGCATAACCCTAATCTGTACCCTGGTCCCGCATGACCCTAAACTAAACCCCGGTCCCGCATGACCCTAAACTGCACGATGGTCCAACATGACCTTAAACTGTCCAGTCCTACATGAATTTAAACTACAACATCATCATGTACAAAGTTAAACTTCATCATCATCTGTCATGACGTTAAACTACTCATTATTGTCCCGCATAACAATAAACTGCAAAATGGTCTGATCTCTATGACCCTAAACTAAGATCTCCCTCGTCCTCACTGAAAGACATTAAACTGCAATCTAGTCAGGCCATCCTGACTGAGGCCCAGCCTTAGGCCCCATGGCCTTTCCCCGATCCAGGCTCTCTTGTGGGATTGTATGTTGTGGTATGGGATTATCTCATTATTCACGTCAGGCTACTCGTCGTACCATACACATCCTCAGATTATATGCGTTTCATCGTCCTACATGACGTTAATTTGTGCTTCAAGAACTATGTATGGCTTTATTCTCTTCCTCATGGGATACGTAGGAACGCTCAGACGCTTCGTTTTGAGCCAAGCCCCAAACTCTTCTCTTTGACTATCCCCCCTTGGTATAGCTTCCTTGAAGGGTGCTCGCATGATGAAGAGTAGGATTCCTTCACCCCACTCATACGAGGATTATAATGGTCGCACCATGTGTCCACTCTTGTTCTTCTATCCTCCACCGTCTTCACCGCACGACGTAAAACTGAATGGCCTTCAATAACTATGTATGGATTGATTCCCATCCTCATGGGATATGTAGGAACGTTCGGAAGTTTTTTCTGTTGGCCCAGCCCAAAAGCCAAAATCTTCCCCTCGGGTCAAGTCATATGGTAGGGTGCATACTTTTTCCCCAATTCACGTCGAGCTATCCTCGACCTGGCTATATGACCCCCTCCCTGGAGATGTTCGCCTGTTTTGTAGATGGGTAAAACTATGCTTCACCCAATCCTTTACTGGGATTCCATCACCTTCCATATTCGGAAGGGCCCCTGAATGGTATGGATATCAGGCCTAAGGGCCCTCTTACCATTTCAGGCCAACGCCCAAGAGGGTTCTGATCAACAAGCCGATACAAGTCCCGCATTTCGAATGTGGTCAGCGATCAATGCCAATTTTTTTTCTCCCATATCAGGTCACCATAGGGATGCTGTGTTTCGAACAAGGTCAACAGCCGCCCTGGATCATCAGGTCCACCCCAAGATCTCCCAAACATCGAGTGTAGTGATTCGTTCTGCCCCATCCCGAAGCGACAACTCTTTCCGGGCAGGGCCAACTGTCGGGCCCCTGGCCCAGGTTCTCTATGATGGGATTGTGTGGTGTGGTGTAGGATTACGTACTCATTCCATAGGGGTACTTTCCATACCATACAAACACCCGGAAGAGGCACGTTATCCAGCCCGTGTCGTCACTGAATGACGATAAACTACAAGATGGCCATGACTTCATGATCGAGGCCCAGCCTTAGGCCCCTTGGCCTTCTCAACCCCCTTAGCCTTTTTGGTCCCCTGACCCCCATCCTTACTGCAAGACGTCAAACTGAATGCTAGTCAGCACTTCCTAACCGAGGCCCAACCTCAGGCCCCTTGGTCTTTTCGGGACCCTTATCCCAAGTTCATACTCGGAGTGTATAGTGTGGTGTGGGATTACGTCCTCATTCACGCCGGGTTACTCATTGTTCTGTATACCTCCCCTGTCCACGGAATCCTATTCCCCGAACCTCGCCCTCACTACAAGACGTTAAACTACGAGTAGGCCAGGCCTTCCTGACCAAACCCCAACTATTAGGCCCCTTGTCCTTTTCGGGACCCTGGCCCAGGTTCTCTCTTACGGGACTGTGCGGCGTGGTGCGGGATTACGTCCTCAATCACGTCGGGTTACTAGCCACACTATACACATCCTCGTTAGGGTATCCTACCCCTGGGTATCTTTGAGAACTATGTGTGGCTTGATTCACATCCTTATGGGATACGTAGGACCACCATAATGTCTAGACTTTGGGTCCAACCCCATCTCCCGGAAATCTCCATCCCACCTTGGCCCCTTGGCCTACCCCTCCTGAGTCGTTTCTTCGACCCTTTTCAGTGGTCCACCAATGTTCCGAAGGGTACTCTAATTTATTACCTGGAGTGTCAGACTCTACTCAGACATGTTCTCACCCTCTTTTCAGGATTTGTGTTCTCCATCATCAGGGATTTCATCACCTTTCACACCCGGAGGGACCCCCAAGAATGGAATGGATACTATGCTTAAGAGCTCTCCTAACGTTACGGGCCAACACCCCTGAGGGTTTTTGACAACAAATTGATACAAATCCCATGTTGTTAATATGTTCAGCGGTCGATGCTCGTTTCTTATTCCCACTTCAGGCTAACATGATATGAAGACTCTTTTTCCACCATTGTTAACAGTTATCCTCCATCGACACGCCAACCCCATTATGACCAAAATTTTGGTTACACGATTCACATCCTTTTTCACCTCATCATGTCCCAGTAGAGCTTCGAAACTCTTCATACTATTCCTCAGTGCGCATTTTCACATCATAAGGGAAAAAGTCGTAGTAAGGGTGTCCTTCGGGGCTCTGCACCGACTTCCCTTTTATGGACATTCCGGGTATTACTATATGGATCCTCCTCCCTTGTTTCCCACACCATGTTTGACTCATGTGGGCTTAGGGATCGAGTCATGGTCTGTGATTTCATGGAATGTTTCCATCCATTCATGGTCCGAGATCTAAGACCGTAAACTAGGATCTCATCCAGAACTACGTATGGCTTGATTCCCATCCTTATGGGATACGTAGGACCACCTGGATGTATAGACTTCGGGTCCATCCCAATTTATTAGTGATCTCCCAATCTCCCAGTCACCTAGGCCCCTTTTCCCGTCCCTCTCCATGAGGGGGATATATAGGTGTGGTATAGGGCTACGTCCTCCTTCGCATTGGGTTTTTGGCACCATGCCTCCATTATCCTGGGAATCCTCCATGTCTTGGCCACCCTCATGATGAGTCCCTCAACCCCTTGCAGTAGTTCGCCCATGTGTTAAGAGTACTCTGTTCTAGGACCAATAGTGTCAGATTCAACTTAGGCAAGTTCCTCCCATTTTTCATGCTTAGTGTTCCCCCTTCATTCGGACCTCCATTATCTTTCATATCCAAAGGGGACCCCCAAGAAAGACATGGATACTACACTTAAGGGCTCTCCTACCACTAAGAGACAACTCCCCCGAGGGTTTTAGACAACAAATTGATACAAATCCCGTGTTGCGAACATGTTCAATGGTTGATGATCATTTGTTTGTCCCCATTTCATGCTAATGTGACAGGATGCTCTGTTGCGAACATGGTCACCAGTAATTCTCCTTCATTGCGCCAGCCCCTTCAGGCCTTGAATGTTTGTTGTATGATTCACATTATGTTACACCCCGCAGAATCCAGGTGGAATATTGACACTCTTGGAACTATCCCCCAGTGCACCTCTTCACGTGAGGGGGATAAAGCTGCAATACGACGTCCTTCGGGGCTCCTACGGTCCGAGATCTAAGACCATAAACTACGATCTCCCCAGAACTATGTATGGATTTATTTCCATACTGTTGGGATATGTAGGAACACCTAGACCTGGGTCCAGCCGGAGTTTTTCTAATTTGTATCTTCTGTCCCGCCTTCTGGACTTTGACTATGAGACCGCATGGCGTGGTATGAGATTATGTCCTCATTCACGTTGGGTTTGAAATATCCCCACCACGTGCACCCCATTCTAAAAAATTATCCCTCCTATTTTATGTCCCTCTTTTCCTGCATGACATCAAAAAGCATCCTCTATAACTACATATAGCTTGATTCCCACTCTTTTGGGATATGTAGGACCGCCCATACATCGCTTTTTCGGGTCCAGCCCATTTGGGATCTAGTCTTTCCTCCTCTTTTCTTCTTTCCTCTAAGTAGGCCCCTTGGCCTAAGACTTCCCTCTCGGAATTTCATATGGTGTGATGTTGGATAATGTCCCCATTCACGACGGTTATGTCACACAACACCGAACACACTCACCGCCTAACATCATCTCTGCCACATCTGTGTTGCATGATATTAAAATGCATTCTTGGTCCTATCACATGACCCTAAACTATGACATTATCATCCTGGCTGCATGAAGAAAAATGGAACTGCATTGTGATGACCTCTTCATAGAGTATGTCATGTTGGGTATTGGTCATACGCCATGCCATTTTTCAATGCCTACTACGGCTTGATTCTTGTGAAGACACCAGGGCTTGCTACCCTAGGCATGTCGCATCACAAAAAAACCAATCACCTTAAAGGAAAAACAAGATTGATCAAATACCCCTTCTCTTGTCCTGAGGGCCACACCTGCATGCCCTTTCATCCTTTACACTGGTACCTTACCGTTCCATGCCACCTTTCAAGAAATACATGTGGCTTGATTCTCATACTCAAGAGATATGTAGGAGCACCCGGACACTTCCCCGCGGGCCCAACCCAACTTTCGTGTTTGGTCCCTCGACTCGAACACTTCCCCAGAGAACACATGGTATGTAGGGCTTATTTCCTCATTCACGCCAAGTTTTGTAACCACCCTACCACGTGTCTCCTTCTCTCCTTACCCATTCATGGTCCAAATTCTAAAACCTTAAACTATGACCCTTTCGATAACTATGTGTAGCTTGATCCCCATACCCATGGGGTACGTAGGAACACCTTTGAATTTTTGATTTAGGCCTAGCTCAACTCTCATTTTGGTCCCTAGAGCTACCCCCCCCCCCTAAGGAGCACGTGGTGGTCAGAACCCCCGGTTCCCATTCACGTCGGGTATTTGAGTTACCCCTCCACGTTCCTCCTATGTTTCCTCCCATCCATGGTCCGAATTCCATGACCCTAATCTAAGAACTCTCTATGGGAAGTTAATTGACTCCCTCTATCTAATACATATCATTAACGTATTCATATGCATTTTGGAAAAGAGTTCGAAGTGTTGAATTTTCATGGAGACATTCCTCTCATTCCATGACAAATCTTCGCGAGCTCTCCATTTAGATCCTCATTCTCTTCCATATACAAAAGGACCATCAGACGACATGGATTCTAGGATTAAGGGATCTCCATGGATGCTGGGCCTAAGGGTTCTTATAACGTTTTGGGCCAATGTCCCTACGGATCTCTAACAACATTTGCGACATGGTCCCGTGTTTTGAACATGGACAATGGTCGACCCTCATTTGTCCGTCACCATTCCAGGCCAACGCAATATGGATGCTGCGTTTCCTCCATGGTAAACAGTTATCCTCCATCGTCACACCACCATCATTGTGGTCCAAATTTTGAGCCTCATGATTCACACATTTCCACTCTCATGTTCAAGTGGAATCTTGACATACTCGTCTCTATCTCTTCTCGCGTCTCGGTGCGCTTCATGGACGAATTAGAATCATTGGTCCGGTATTCACCGAGTGTACATTTTTTCAAGAATTCCCCTTCCTATGTTGGGAAAGTCCAACCATTACTTCTTGTTTCCCACACCGAGCATGACTCACGTTGGCTTAGTAGTTTTGGTAGGATGTGCACCAACGTGGCCAGACTTCTCATCGTCCAGGATGATGTTAAACTGCTCTCTCAGAACTATGTATGGCTTGATTCCCATCTTCATGGGGTACGTAGGAATGCTCGACGACTCTGCTTTGGGCCCAGCATAATTCTCGCTCTTGGTCACTCGACCTGAAAAGTTTCCTCCGGGGGGGGGGTATGTGGTCTGATTTGGTCTCTATGTCCTCATTCACGTCGGTTTCATAGCTATTGCACCACATGATCCTTAGGCTCTTCCCTTTCATGTCCTATCGTATGAAGATAAACTACAGGAGGCCATATATCCTCAACACATGACACTAAACCGCGTTTCTTCCCTGAACAAGTTCAGGATTCCCCATGTTGATCATGGGATGCACCAGAGCCTATCTCAAAGAGGATTTCACCTTTCAGTGTTGTTCCTTGACTACACTGCACTTCTAGAACTACATATGGCTTGAATCCATCCTCATGGGATACTTATGATCACCCAGGTATTTCACCTAAGGTCTAGCCATAGGAATCATAAATCATATTATTCCCCCTTTCTAGCCCCCCGACTGGACCCCTCGTAGCGAACCGTACAACTGCAATTTTTTCCCGAACCAGTCTGGGGTGCCCCAAGTTGACATTTGGAAGCGATGACTCCTTCACCAGAGAGGATGTGTTTGAATGAAGGAATGATCCATGGTTAAACCGATGTGTCCATCCAGTGTGCTCCCTCCATGGTGGCTTAATTTGATGAGTATTGGATTCTGCTTGAACAAAACCTCACTCCACATTCCATGCTTTGCATGCCCCTTATTCGGACTCTCGTCCACTTTCATGTCTGGAGGAACCCCCTAACGATATGGATGCTTGACCTATGGTCCGCCTGCCATCCTGGGGCAATGTTCTAGAAGACTGGTCATGTTTGGAAGGACCCCCTAACAGTATGGATGCCCGACCTATGGTCCTCCTGCTGTCATGGGCTAACATCCCGAAAGATTGATCGACGATACTTGAGTTAAGCCCCGTGTGGTGAACATGGTCAGTGGTCAGACCTCATTTGTTGTCCCCGTTTCAGGATAATGCAATACAGATGCTGCATTTCCACCATGGTCAACAGATATACTCCATTGTCACGCCACCCCCATAGTGTTCCAAATTCTATGTATCGTGATTCAAACCTTCCAATTCCCTATTTTAGGAGCCTGGCCTCGGCCTACAAGCACACGTTCGCTTGGCGCAGTTGCAGAGTCAAAGACTTGCGGTTTGCCATGAATCCCGATTCGGAGAAAGCAGACGCAGAGTACGTGGAGATTTGCGAATCAAGAGTGCAAAAAGGACATATTCATGGAGAAATGAAAGGAAAAAATAGAGGTCAGACCCCTATTTATAGGAAAAAGCCCCATGATCTTCACGGCATGCCCTGTCGTATCAAGCTCCGTGGTTCACACGGCCTACGCATTGGTTGTCCACCTCACTAGCCCTCTTCTCGAGTTAGCACCGTGAATGGTCGATTATTTTGGCAATTTGCCTCAGATTTCGACTATTGATCCCTCTGCGGATTCATGTATGAGGGGGGAATTTTTTGGCTCCAAAATATTGGACGAAAAGAATGAAGAAAGATAGGCCTCACGACCTACCTCGTGAAGCCATGGCGTGAAGTCCCCGCAAGCAACGTGGCCGCCATGAAGCAAGAGAGGAGGGACATACCGCGAAAGCCCCTGAAGTTCGTGATCCCAATATGAAGAAAATGATGCGGTAACCTCCATTAATTCCTCCGACGTTCACGAACCCACTACGAAGAAAAGGATGTGGTACCCCTCCACGATCCCGGTTGACGTTTGCGACCCACCGTGAAGCAATCAGCGACCTCTTTGGGCCACGTATGCTCTGCTCTGCAATGCCTCTTGCCTATAAATACCAGAGTCCCCCAGAGACCACTGGCTGGACAATATGACCTTTCTCCTTGATCCCAAATCGTGAAGCACCCTTTTTTATGTGAATCATGAGTTACACGAGGTATTTTTGCTTCACGAGGTGCCTCTGCATTGTCTCGTTTTGAACCCCTCTTCCTATAGTGACCTAGCCTTTTCTTACATTACTATTAAATCATTTCAAAGATAAAAAACATAATAGTATTACACATAGAGGATCCAGAGGTTTAGTGTCTTGGGAAAACTAGGACCATACATAAAAAATACAACATCAACCATAAAAATTTATTTAATTTCATCTTCTCTAGATTCTTATTGGCACTCATCCTCTCTTTAGTACATGTATCCACCTGAGGATATACATCAAAAGGGGTGATATAGAAGCCCATTAAGAGGATAGATAAGAACAATATATCATGGGGTGAGCATAATCATGAGATAGTAAAATTATCATGAACATGAGAGGAGCATAAACAATAAACTTCAAATGTGGAAATGCATAAAAATGAATCATCATGTCTTAGTGGTTAACTACCACACATACTACTGAAAAAATCTTGAATCCTGTTCACACATAATTTCACATATACTCATGAGATTCATCACTTTATCCAATGCATTGGAGTGCTATATAATTCCGGGCGCACCTGTCACATTTAAACATTCATATTGCGCTATATAATTCTGCGCACACCCGTCACATCATAACATTATCATTATCATGCTTGACACATAGAACACATATCGAACATGTACATAAATTACCCATGGAATGGAATGGGTTTCATCTCATAAAAACACATTCATAAGCTTCGGGTTCCCAAAAGAAATAGGGAACAACATACTTGATACAAGAACAATCAACCCTGAATGAGAGGTAATAGGTGAGATCTTGAAAGAAGAG
Organism: Viscum album; assembly: GCA_963277665.1. Taxonomy (NCBI): domain Eukaryota; kingdom Viridiplantae; phylum Streptophyta; class Magnoliopsida; order Santalales; family Viscaceae; genus Viscum; species Viscum album. The sequence continues at coordinate 2,073,525,599 of OY728143.1, read as the reverse complement.
TTCTTTTGGAAAACATTTAGATGGACATAAAAACCAGTGAAAAACATGTATATCCCAAAAATGTAAATTAAATGATGAAAAAATGATCTTTGAGGAGTAACCATATCAAAAATGGAGTGAAAGAGGGAGAACCCGAAGGAAGAAAAACCGGGTTCGAGATTTCCCCTTACCTTGTACTCGAATGCCTCCTTCTCTTTAATGTCCTGTATAATGACATTATATTCACTAATTAGAAATTCCTGAACCTTTTATACATTAATAGGGTTCATTATTCTTTTATTATTTCATATTATGTTCTTTTGGATGACTTATAGTGTTTAAAAACATTGATCGGGGATGTTCGTTTTCATGGTTTTCTTGAACGGTCCACTTGTATTCTTAAATAGATGTTTGGGTAGATCATGGGTAAACATCCATAACTGATATTACATGTTATTAATGATATTACAGAAGTTTGAATGATTTTATAATGAGTTATATTAGATCCATGTGGACGAATCATTAGATAAGAATTAAATGAAGATTATTTGGGTTAATTTGAGCGATTTTTGGATCACAACGAACTCGTTTTAACTTTTCACTTTGTAATATGGCCATAGGTTATTTCCAGAACTTAAAATAGAAAATAATACATATAAAATATTCTGGTTCAACCATAAAAATGGTTTCATGACCAGATCTGAAGGTAGAAATGGAAAAAGAGAGCAAGTCATTTTTGAAGGTGATAAATTAACACCTCATGAACAACGTTCTCTTAAATAAAATAAAAGGAAGAGGGAAAGGGGGTGGGGTGATATAATATCCCATTAGAATCATAAAAATACAGTATATGTATAATAATGGAGTTACAAAACAAATAGGACGAGTATAGGTGGGGAGAGAACAAGAAAGGAACTTGAACTTGAAAGGAAATTAAAGGAGAAGAGAGAGAGAAATTACATCTAGAATCTTCCTCTTGAGATCCTCCTTAAGGAAGATAGGCTTGGTCTTTTGATGAGACCAGAAGCTTTTGGACGTGGGGGAGGTGCTAGGGAAGATTTTTGGGAAGAGTTTAGGGAAGTATTGGAGCTTGAGAGGTGTGAGGAAAAGAGGGAGTGAAGGGTGGCTTTTATAGTGGAGGGGAGAGGGGTTTCCTTAATATAAACTTGATTAGTTTATTAATTTCACCTAAGACAAGGAATAGTGAGTCTTGAATGACCAAGAATAGTAATTTTATAATGTATTCCAGAACCAAGTGGGCTTAAATCACCAGAACATCATCAGTAACTCAATTAATACATTATTTAGCATTTATTGTGAATTATCAGATTCCACTATTCATAAAAAATTCAAGTATCTCAGAAAAATATCAAAAATATCCCCCAACCATTTTTCTACGTGTAGAATCCAAAAAGGAAGTCCATTTTTCAAAATTAATTTTCTAAATATTATTAATTTAATATTTAATTAAAATCATAATTTACTTAAAAAACAGTTTTTAAGATTAAAACTGAATTTATAGTTATGTCAAAAATTATGTAGGGTCTTATAAAATTATCTAAAAACTATTAGACATTGATTCAATAATTTATGAATACATTCCAGGAAAATAAATATTCTTTTAAATTAATTAATTTATGACTTATAAAACACAAAAAAACGTTTACTAAGGTCAAATTGTCACTTTCTAAGATGTCTAAATTTTATTTTATTATTCATAGGTAATGTTACACTTATTTACTATTCATTAGGATCATTTTACTATTCATAAGGGTAAGTTACTATTCATAAGGGTGGGTTACTATTCACCAAAAATTATTTTTGTTTCATTAGACTCCAAAAACCATCTTGAACACAACCATGAATGTTGGATTTTCAAAATTCCAAACATAGGGGTGAAAAAATTATGTTTAAAGGTCACTTATCACTTATTAGTTCATTATTTTGTGTTTTTATGAAATAAATATAAGAATGCAATTTTCCATTGAAAAACTTTGGGTCGTTACATTCTTCACCCCTTAAGAAATTTCGCCCCTAAAATTTCACTTTACACAAATAGGTGAGGGCACTTCTCCTTCATTGCCTCTTCTGGTTCCCAAGTTACTTCCTCAAAATTATGGTTCCTCCACAACACTTTGACAAGGCGGGTTGTCTTGTTGCATAGAACCTTATCACTTCGGTCCAAAATTTTTACCGGCTGCTCCTCATAGGAGAGATCATCTTCCAGCTGCACCACCTCTGAGTTTAGTACATGTGAGGGGTCTGGTATGTACGTCCTCAGTAGTGATACATGAAACACATCATGAACTTGAGCCATATTCGGTGGAAGTTCCAGATGATAGGCCACAGCTCCTATGCGGTCAAGGATCTCAAAGAGACCAATGTACCTTGGTCATAGCTTCCCTTTCTTCCTGAATTGCATGACTCTCTTCCATGGAGATATTCGAAGGAAGACTTTATCTCCAACGTCGAACTCCAAGTCCCTTCGACGGTTGTTAGAATAGATCTTTTGCCGACTTTGAGTAGCTTTGATGTGTTTCTAGAAGACTTGAACCTTCTCTGTCATCTCTGGAACAAGATCGGGACCAAATAGTTTTTGTTCTCTAACTTCATCCCAATAGGTTGGAGTTCTACATCGCTTCCCATAAAGAGCTTCATATGGAGCCATCTGAATACTCGAGTGTAAGCTATTGTTGTATGAGAACTCAACCAATGGGAGATGCTGATCCCAACCACCTTTGAATTCAAGAGAGAAGGCTCTTAGCATATCTTCAAGCGTCTGAATAGTCCTTTCAGACTAGCCATCAGTTTGGGGGTGATAGGCTGTGATGAAATTTAATTCAGTACTCAAATCATGTTGAAGGCTCCTCCAGAATTTAGATGTGAACCTTGGATCACGGTCAGAGACAATCGAGAGTGGAACACCGTGCAATATCACTACTTCCTTCACATATATCCTTGCAAGTTGTTCAAGCGATAGGTCTTCCCGAATTGTGATAAAATGGGTAGTCTTGGGGAGTCAGTCAACCACAACCCATATCACATTATTCCCCTTTTACATCTTCAAGAGACCCGTGACAAAGTCCATAGTAACATTTTCCCATTTCCACATGGGTATAGGCAATGGCTGCATCATACCTTTGGACTTTTGCCGCTCATATTTAACTTGCTGACATACCAAGCACCTTGATATATATTCCGCAATCTCCTTCTTCATATTATCCCACCAGAAGTGTTCTCGAAGATCATGGTACATCTTGGTACTCCCAGGATGGATAGAGAAAGTTGAGCTATGTGCATTATCCAATAGCTCCTTCTTTATCCCGGGTGATGAAGGCACACAAAGCCGTGTTCCAAACTGAATCACACCATCATCGTCGATATGGAAGTCTTGCAGCTTCCCTTACATTACTGCATTCACCCTCTTTTGTATCTCCACATCATCCATTTGTGCTTCCTTAATCTTATGTTGGATGGATGGTTGCGCAATCATTTGGGCAAGGTAGGATGTATCCCCTACCCTTACGATTCCCAAATCCATCCTTTGCATATCCAAGAAGATAGGGTCTTTCTCAATCCTCAACATGGATATAGTAGCTGGTTCTTTCCTGCTTAGAGAATTAGCTACCTTGTTCACCTCCCAGGATGATAGTGAATAGAGAAATCATAATCCTTGATTAGCTCTAACCATCTCCTTTGACACATGTTGATCTCCTTTTGTGTAAATATATACTTTAGGCTCTTGTGGTCAGTGTATATGTCACACTTCTCTCCATAAAGGTAGTGCCGCCAGATTTTCAAGGAAAAAATCATGGCTGCCATCTCTAGATCATGCGTTGGGTAGTTCTGCTCATGGATCTTCAACTGTCGTGAGGCGTAGGCTATCACATTATCATTTTGCATGAGTACACAACCCAAGCCTTTCTTTGAAGCATCACTGTATATCAAAAAACTTTCTCCACTTTTCGGTAGTGTGAGTATAGGGGCAGTGATCGGCCTTTTCTTTAGATCATTGAAACTTCCCCCACATTCTTCCGTCCATACATGCTTTACCCATTTTCTTGTTAACTTAGTTAGCGGGCTTGACAATCGGGAGAAGTTTCTCCCAAAACGTCTATAGTACCCAGCTAATCCAGGAAAACTACGGATTTCTATGACATAGAGGGCCTAGGCCATTCCTTAATCTCCTTTGTCTTTGAAGGGTCCATAGAAATTCCATCGCTTGTGATCACATGTCCCAAGAACATGACTTGATTCATCCAAAAGTCACACTTACTAAACTTGGCATACAACTTATCCTTTCTCAATGTCGCCAACACAAGTCACAGATGTTCTTCATGTTCCTCCTTGCTCTTGGAGTAGATGAGAATATAATCGATAAACACTACCACAAATTTGTCGTGGTAATTTCAATAGACTCTATTCATCAAATCAATGAATATTTCAGGGGAATTAGTAAGTCCGAAGGGCATCACCAAAAACTCATAGTGCCCATACCTTGTATGGAAGGCAGTCTTCTGAATATCTTCCTTCTTCACCTTTACTTGATGATATCCAGAATGAAGATCCACATTTGAGAAGTATTGAGCTCCTCTTAACTGATCGAACACATCATCAATCCTTGGGAGAGGATACTTGTTCTTTACGGTGATCTTGTTGAGTTCCCGATAATCGATACACATCCGCATGGTACCATCTTTCTTCTTTACAAAGAGCACTGGCGCACCCCAAGGTGATGCACTAGGGCGTATGAACCCTTTGTCCAGATGCTCTTGCAGCTGCTTCTTTAACACCTCCAGTTTGATAGGAGCCATCCTATATGGGCACTTCGAGATAGGAGTAGCTTCGCGTATGAGTTCAATTGAGAACTCTACCTCATGATCAGGGGGAATTCCGGGTAACTCTTCAGGAAATACATTATCGTATTCCCTTACGATGGGAATTTCCTCAAGGTTGGAACTTTCCTTCGACTCAACCATTTGGGCGAGGTATGCTTCTTCATAGGGAATCAACACCCAAACCATTGAAGGATTACTCAAAGGAGATTCATGATCTTCCTTTCATTTCTATTGGATCAGGGGATGGTTTGGAATATGAAAATATATTTCCTTTTCTCGATAGTTGATATGTGCTCTATATAACGAGAGTCAATCCATTCCCATTATAGCGTCGAATTCCACCAAGGGAAGTATTACGAGATTTGCCGGATGAATCTTCCCACATACGTCAATAGGAGAACAGTCAAACACTTGGGCTGCAATGATTTCACCACTTGGTTTTTTTTACAGATATCTCTACTTCAAGGTTTCGGGGCTTCGATTCTATAGTTCTAGCAAACTTGCAAGATATAAAGGAATGCATAGAACCAGAATCAAACAAGACTTTTGCCATTATTGAGTGAATAGGAAGTGTAATTTGTACGAATTCATTATCATGATCCACCTCCGCAGTAGTGATGGCATAATCCTTCCCTTGTTCCTTTGGCTTCGGTGGTTGTTGGTTCTGATTACCCTCGAGATCTCGAGGTTTAGTGCACTGGTTTGAATAGTGCCCTAGCTCCCTACAGTTGTAGCATTGAACCACGCGTGGTTCTCTCCTTTCATCGGCTAAATTATCCTTCATTTTCATGTCTTTTCAACACTCTTGAGCATGGTGTACTTCTTTACCACACTTAAATCATTTCCCCGTCCCTTTGAGGTAGTTCCCAAGGTGAAACTTCCCACATTTTTGGCATGTGGGTCGTTGTGTTTTCTTCCCACCTTTGTCATTAGATCAACCCGCTTGAAACTCCATCTTTATTTTCTTATCACCATAGCCATGGGACCATTCTCCAAACTCCATCTCCACTTTGAGAGCACACCGAACAACATCTTCATAACTCCCAAAGTCTCGAATTGCAAGATCCTTTCGAAGATGTGGTTTTAATCCAGTAAAGAATCTATCAATTTTTCTATCATTGTTGATAACAAAACCTGAAGCATACCTTGCGGCCTTGTGAAATTTCCTTCATTGGTTGTGACAGATTATTCTTCTTTTTACTTGAGCTCTATGAATTCTCTCTCCATCTTCATGTGAATAGTTCTTGGGAAGTTCTTATTAAGAAACATTATCTTAACGTCTTCCCATTCCATCTCTTCAATTTCCTCCCTTTTCTTGGTGTTCTTAATCAAAGCCCACCATTGATCAGCTTCTCCATCTAGACGATAAATGGCTAGAGTCACCTTCTCCATCTCGAAACAGTGAAGAACAAAAAATATATTTACCATGGAGTAGACCCACTATTCCGCAACTAGTGGACCGGAAGATCCACAAAACATCGGTGGTCTTTGCCGCATAAAACATTCGATTGCTAGTTGCTCCTTCTTTATAGAAGGAGGAAGTTCCCCATTATTATGGTTATTATTCGTAACCTGAGATAATTGGGTAATCATCGCCATGATGTGTTGAACTCCACCTCCCAAAACATTGGGGATGTTGTTCGGGAAATCGTTGCATTGGCACTCGCAAGAGTTGTTGGCCTAATTTCTCCTGGTTCTCACCATTTTCTAAAATAGAAAAGGTTAGAACAAAACATAAGTAAAAAATTCAAGAATAACTTATTAATTTAAACAATTATACCAAAAACATAACATATGGGACCCTTCGGTAAATATTCTTGTGTATGTGTTTGTACTTATTCTTATGCTATAGGTTTTCTCTAGGGTTTACTAATCCTAATTCCCAAATTAACTGAACCTCCCTCTGATACCAAATATAGCGACCCGACCTTTTCTTACATTACTATTACATCATTTCAAAGATAAAAAACATAATAGTATTACACATAGAGGATCTAGAGGATTAGTGTCTTGGGAAAACTAGGACCATACATAACAAATACAACATCAACCATAAACATTTATTTAATTTCATCTTCTCTAGCTTCTTATTTGCACTTGTCCTCTCCTTAGTACATGTATCCACCTGAGGATATACATAGAAAGGGGTGACATAGAATCCCAGTAAGAGGATATGTAAGAACAATATATCATGGGGTGAGCATAATCATGACATAGGAAAATGATCATGAACATGAGAGGAGCATAAACAATAAACTTGAAATGTGGCAATGCATAAAAATGAAACATCATGTCTTAGTGGTTAACTACCACACATACTTGTGAAAAAATCTAGCATATTGTTCACACATCATTTCACATTTACTCATGAGATTCATCACTTTACCCAATGCATTGGAGCACTATATAATTCTGGACGCACCCGTCACATTTAAACATTTATATTACACTATATAATTCCGGGCGCACCCGTCACATCATAACATTACCATTATCATGCTTGCCAAATAGAACCCATATAAAACATTTAAATAAATAACCCATGTAATGGAATGAGTTTCATCTCATAATAACACATTCATAACCTTTGGGTTCCCAAAAGAAATAGGGAACAACATACTTGATACAAGAACCATCAACCTTGAATGAGAGGTAAAAGGTGAGATCTGGAAAGAAGAGTTCTTTTTGAAAACATTTTGATGGACATAAAAACCAATGACAAACATTTATATCCCAGAAAAGTAAAGTAAATGATGAAAAAATGATCTTTGAGGAGTAACCATATCAAAAATGGAGTGAAAGAGGGAGAACCCGAAGGAAGAAAAATCGGGTTCGAGATTTCCCCATACATTGTACTCGAATGACTCCTTCTCTTTAATTTCCTATATAATGACATTATATTCATTAATTAGAAATTACTTAACCTTTTATACATTAATAGGGTTCATTCTGGATTCATTATTTCATATTATGTTCCTTTGGATGACTTATAGAGTTTAAAAACATCGATCGGGGATGTTCGTTTTCATGGTTTTCTTGAATAGTCCACTTTTATTCTTAAATTGATGTTTGGGTAGATCATGGGTAAACATCCATAGCTGATATTACATGTTATTAATGATATTACATAAGATTTAATGATTTTATAATGAGTTATATTAGATCCATGTGGACGAATCATTAGATAAGAATTAAATGAAGATTATTTGGGTTAATTTGAGCGGTTTTTGGATCACAACGAACTTGTTTTAACTATTCACTTAGTAATATGGCCATAGGTTATTTCCAGAACGTAAAATAGAACATAATACATATAAAATATTCTGGTTCAACCATAAAATTGTTTTCATGACCAGATCTGATGGTAGAAATGGAAAAAGAGAGCATGTCATTTTTGAAGGTGATAAATTAACACCTCATGAACAACGTTCTCTTAAATAAAATAAAAGGAAGAGGGAAAGGGGGTGGGGTGATATAATGTCCCATTAGAATCATAAAAATAAATTATATGTATAATACGGGAGTTACAAAACAATTTGGATGAGTATAGGTGGGGAGAGATCAAGAAAGGAACTTGAACTTGAAAAAAAATTAAAGGAGAAGAGAGAGAGAAATTACCTCTAGAATCTTCCTCTTGAGATCCTCCTTAAGGAAGATAGGCATGGTCTTTTGATGAGACCAGAAGCTTTTGGACGTGGGGGAGGTTCTAGGGAAGATTTTTGGGCAGAGATTAGAGAAGGCTTGGAGCTTGAGAGGTGTGAGGAAAAGAGGGAGTGAAGGGTGGCTTTTATAGTGGAGGGGAGAGGGGTTTCCTTAATATAAAATTGATTAGTTTATTAATTTCACCTAAGACATGGAATAGTGAGTCTTGAACGACCAAGAATAGTAATTTTATAATGTAATCCCAAACCAAGTGGGCTTACATTATCAGAACATCATCGGTGACTCAATTAATACATTATTTAGCATTTATTGTGAATTATCATATTCCACTATTCATCAAAAATTCAAGTATCTCAGAAAAATCTCAAAAAATTTACCCCAACCATTTTCCTACATGTAGAATCCAAAAAATTAGTCCATTTTTCAAAAATAATTTTCTATATATTATTAATTTTATATTTAAATAAAATCATAATTTACTTAAAAAACAGTTTTTAAGATTAAAACTGAATTTATAGTTCTTTCAAAAATTACGTAGGGTCTTATAAAATTATCGAAAAACTATTAGACATTGATTCAATAATTTATGAATACATTCCAGGAAAATAAATATTCTTTTAAAATAATTAATTATTTATTTATGAGTTATAAAACACCAAAAACGTTTACTAAGGTCAAATTGTCACTTTCTAAGATGTCTAAATTTTATTTTATTAGTCATAGGTAATGTTACTCTTATTTACTATTCATTAGGGTCATTTTACTATTCATAAGGGTAGGTTACTATTCACCAAAAATTATTTTTGATTCATTAGACTCCAAAAACCGTCTTGAACACAACCGTGTATGTTGGATTTTCAAAATTCCAAACATAGGGGTGAAAAAATTATGTTTAAAGGTCACTTATCACTTAGTAGTTCATTATTTTGTGTTTTTATGACATAAATATAAGAAGGGAATTTTCTATTGAAAAAAATTGGGTCGTTACACTTCCGAGAGGGATGCCTTTCACGAAGCCCAAGGGCTCTCACGAAGGAAGGGGATCCCCAAGGGGACCTGGGTTGTCACGTAGCGTTTATGCTTCACAAAACACCCCTCTAGTACACGTGATTCACATGCCAAGGGAGGGTCACTGTACTTCATAAAGCACACTGCTTCGTGGCACTTTTCTTCATGAGGCACCAATGCTCCGCGAGGTAGTGCTCCACGAACACCCTTCCACTTTGCGAAGCACCTCCCACTTCCACCTCCGCCCTATGATAAGGCTAAGGCACCCTACTTCACGAAGCACACCCATTCACAAGTTTCCTTCAACACATAGAGCAACCAAGATCCACAAGGCCTCTGCCTATGGACCCCTCTACTTGGAAATTCTTTTTCCCATGCGACCCTCCAAGTTTGCACGATGTTACTTCAAAGTCCCATGGATGATACCTCTCGTGGCGTTGCTTCGCCTAATGATTCTTTACATAGGCACGCTAATGGATATTGCTTCTTTTTATAGCCACGAAAACGTCGACCCCTCGATGGTTCACTCTACGACCACCCTTTTACATGGAATTGTTGGTACCTTTCCTCCCACAAGGAGCAGAGGGTATGAGTTATGTAAGTCCTAGGGGTGCGGAGTAAACACACCTCATCCGAGCTGTCGGACGTTAAACATCCAAGAACCTCTTCCTCAACACATGAAGTTAAACTGTGTTCCGTCCCAGTGCCTCGTATATAGGGTCCCCCTAGCTCGGACATTCTTTACGCCGATCGTCTCTACAGGGATGGGATAACCCCCCACAAGGGATGATATCCTCCTTCTCGGGGTGGCGTTTGTCCTCGGGCAAGGGAAGCCTCCTTGGTATAAGCCCCTAGCCCCACATGTTGAAGGTAGCACCCAGGAACCCCCATACTTCCCCGGAGCCAGGGCCAGCGGGGAGCATGGGGGGAAGTGGGACTCCTCCTTTCTTTGGTCCCAAATCCCTCTCCCTCTGTGCTTTTTCACCCTATGGGCCTCCATCATGGATTATGTCCTGGCACCATAGGCCGCCTAACACGTAAGCCCCTTTTCATTTCCAACGGATGCACCCTTCGCGACGTGATCGTCAGGTCCCTGCAACCTATTGTTTGTCACACCGAGCATGAATCCCGTGGGCTTAGAGTGAGCACCGACCATGACACACCCTGGGCCGCCTCAGAAAGTATGCCCCAAAATGCCCCGTCTCACATGACGTTAAACTAAACACCCAAACTATGAGTAATTTCATCCTTGTCAAGGCATGGTATGTAGGAAGCCTCCACGAGGTTCAATCCCACCACGAGTGGACCCCTGGGTCCTCCTTCACGTCAGTTCACTGACGAAACCCTTTTGAACTACGAGTACATTGATGCATGTCCAGGCATGGTACATATGAAACCTCATGAGGTTCAAGCACGACACCAATTGGACCAAGGTACTTCTTCACATCGGTTCATCGGCGTCCATTATGAACTACAAGGTCTTTGATCCATGCTAAGGCATGGTACATAAGAATTCTCTCTAATGTTTAAGCCCGTCACCCATCAGACCAAGGTCCTTCTTCACATCGGTTCGCCGACACCCACATCCCTTCTAAACTACGAGGACTTTGATCCATGTCCAAGAATGGTACATAGGAAGCCTCCATGAGGATCATGCCCATTATCCACTTGGACCAAGGTCCGTATTTACGTCGGTTCTCTGACATGGCCTTGTCCCGCATGACGTTAAACTGCATCCCAATCCAGCGGTAAGCCGTTGTGACCCCACCATCCAATTTTTCCGAAATCCCTTCATGTCAGTTCAACATCCTCTTTTTCAACCCGAACTACAAAGACTTTGATCCATGTCAAGGCATGGTATATAGGAAACCTCACAAGGTTTAATCCCAACACCCATTAGACCAAGGTCCTTCTTCACGTCGGTCCACCGGCACCCCATCCCAAACTACGTGTAATTTGATCCATGTCAAGGCATGGTACATAGGAAGCCTCCATGAGGTTCAAGACCACCACCCATTGGTCGCTCCGACCCCTCTTCACGTCAGTTCTTGCCAACCGAACTACGCGATCCTTGATTCCTCGCCAAGGGGATACATAGGAGGTCTCTTCTAGGCTCAATCCTAACTTCACTGTCTCCCTTGCGATGGTCCCATTTCATTCCCCCTCCACTACATTCATCCATCCTGATTCTTACCCAGGCCGCCACATCCTAGTGAGATCATACCACCTTTTTCCCCCCAACCACCCAAATTATTCGGGAAGCCTCCCTTGTGCTGGAACTAATATCAGTGATCCCTAAAGGGGGTTCTACAATCTGATCCACTCCAGCTACTGTTCTGATCATCTCGATCCATCTCCGCTAGACGTTAAACTTGCAACATTCCCTGTGTTAAACACATGAAGTTGAGGAAAACCTCAGATACATGCCAATGTCATATGATTCCCCGTGCTCTATGTGGGTTTCCTCGGGCTTCCGCGCCCTCGAGAAGACCTATAATAAGGGATAAATGACAGAAATGCCAATTCCCCAGCATTCAGACACGTTAATGATGACTCAATGTGACTACTCCCCCAACTTATGGTTGCTTCCCTGATCGGACCCCTTGGAATGTCCTGACAGAAGCAGCATAATTAACCAGCGTCCATGGAAACATGGAACTAGGAAGAGTTCCACGAACAACGTATTAAATATATGAGGGAGACCCGGACTAGGTGACGAGTTCCGAGGATGAATCCACAGAAGGAAGAACCGACATCTCATCATCCTTTTTAGATCAAATAGGATACATCCCTAAATAAGGAGTGAATGTCACTCACCTTTGGAAAGTGGGAATGAGGGGTAACAAAAAAGTCATGCCTGTCACGCCCAAGCAGATGGACGTGCACGCCCCGGTGAATGAGTCGGAAAAACATTTGAAGAAAGGAAGTATTCATCTACTACTTTAGTGAGCATCCTTAAGCTTACTCCATAGAAGATAGAGTACACATGTTTTGTGATACTGGTATTTATTTTCAATGACATTTTTAATGTTTAATTACATAAATATAAACTAAGAATTTCACTGGTTGTTTTAGTTGCCATTGATCATTATATGATCCCAAAAAACCTATCAGATACCTTGGTAGAGACCTTTAATATAGGAGATAATATAAAATAGACCCAAATTTGTTAACAATATCTACTCTAATTGATCATATTCCTCGATAACAATTAATGTAGAGTGCATCTCACCTACCATGGATGAATCTTTTTTTAATAGGTAGTTTTCACAATTTCATAAAGATTTCAAATAAGTGTATGTTTTATGAAAATATAATAGATAGTACATACATCCCACATAAATGAAATTAAATTCAGTAGAATTACTCCCAAATACATAAAATTAAACAATATATAAATAGTAATAATCATACGACATTGAACTTCATGAAATGTCATCTAAAATTCAATATAATTGAAATTTTTTGAGATAATTTTTTAATAAGTAATATTTTTTATATAAGACTCAAAGATCCAAGAATGAATTTTGAGTTCATTTTCCTTTCCATTAATTAATTAAACATCAAATAAAAATCCTATCATTTAATAATAATTTTGAGTGGCTTGATACATTGAATTTATGAATATGTAAAAACACTGGGATCTTTTATCCTAGGATCAATCATATATTCCTTCTATACACTGGTTGTGCCATAGTGGTTAATAATTTACCAATTCATGTTAGGTTTAATCTTTAATTTTATCACCAGGGCACCCATAAACATAATCCATCATCCGGTATAAAAGCTATATTTATGTCGAGATACCTTTAACCAAGAAGTAAAAGTGTATTGGTTCTAGGTATTACATGATAATTTGTAACGTATAGTATTTTAGGCCTAACTATAGGTTCAATTCCAATTTCCCTGCCACACATCATCATATGTCAAAACCTTAAATAATTTAGAACAACTTACCTCTCTATTATCAATGCTAATAAAATGGGACGATATTTTTTACATGAAAAAAATTGGTATAAAAATTCCAACATATAGGTTATTATAACATTAAATCATGAAAAATATACATCATTATCATATGATGTTAAACATGGTGAAATTTGGTCCATCATACAATACATAATACTACATTTATAGTCAAATTACATGGGGACTAGTTCCCCTTATGTACAAGAAAAATTTAAACAAGCATACCCTAACTTATGAATCCCAATCCAAGGAATAATGTGGAAATGAAATACACCTATGTAAGAGATTGATCTCCATAGTGGAATTATACCAAAACTATATGTTTCTTGATTCATAGTAACTCAATATATATTGAAAAACTTATATCCTCCATCTCAAGAGTATATATCAATATCAAATGACATTAATACCCTTCCATTTTAGTTTTTGACATCTCCACATGTGAATCAGGTTTTCTCTAATGAATCTTACGCTATGACCATATTTTTTAGGACTACATGTGGTTTGATTTTTGATAACACCAGATAAATAGTGATGACCGAATCTCCTATCTAAAAAAATTCCATAAATTCTAATAAAATCCATTGTTTTTCTTAGTATATGAACCTTTACTCAAAAATGTGGTGCTAATATAAGGTTGTCTTCCATCATGAATAAGGTATAACTACAAAAATGATTCCTAATATAAGGTTCTATGTTTTATAACCCTAAAATACATGACATATAAGTCATTGAAACATGATGGTAAGTCGCATGATATATAGCTATCCCATGTACATCCTAACTATTTATAATGGTTTACCCAATATGACCATAAAATATTTGGAACAATGAATTCCTTGCGATATTTAGTAATAATGTCTCCATTTATGTAAGTTCCCAATAAATTTAAGAAATAATATCACATATTCAAGAAATAAAAACATAATATATATCTCTATATTGATATATATAATGTGAATAGTTATGTTATCCGATCATGAAATCATGAATTTCTTAACCCATGAATTGGGTATTTCCCCCACACATAGCAGAACTATGTAAAAATTTGTTTTAATCAACAAAACGCATGGATCTCCAATATTTGGCCCAACCGCAAATCATATTTCTATTACTCATGTCAACTAGGTCCTAAATCAATCACATTTGGTTTCTTATAATCACCTAATTCCACCTAATATTTCCATCTCACATGAGTTGGATCCATTATATGAACCATGAGTCACTTGAGTTATAGAATCTTAAGGAATAAAGTGACACTAAAATTAACTATTTAGAGTCTAGACACAAATCAATTTTTTTTCTCATGGTGAATTGGTTCTATTCAACCCACATGGGGTTCAAAATAATTATTACCATAATAAATTAAATTTTATTGTATAAGTCTTTGTTGCATGAAATTAAACTACATGGAATATGGAACATCGTTCAAGATTATAAATTGTATAGATTATTCAAATCACTATGAAATGGTTTTGATATATGAGAGATATATCCATATGAGGATGCATAACATTTGATACACCATACTAGGAAAAAATCCATTTTTTTAATATAAATACCTGTGTTTGGATTCCCCATATTAAATTTTTGTACATGAATCAGAGCATTTCCCAAGGCACAATCTTAAGGACTCTTCATTATTGAATCTAGTATAAGGATATAAAAGATATATATCCTATTTATTTTTAGAAGATTAAAGCATGGGTTATTAAATATAATAACTATATATGGATTGATTATTGTTATTTCTGGTTATATTTTGATGTATGAACCATATATGTTAGACCTGACCAATGAATACTATCTAGATCTAGGACATCAATCACATATGAATAGCCTAGTCACATTTATTTCAAGGACTTCACTATCCCCGTAGTCTTTTAAATACTCCCACAACATGAAGAAATTTCATTCCTCAGACATTTTGAATCACTAGAAAATTTTTATGGATATCAGAAAAGAGTATATTTAACTCCAAATATAATTTTGTATGGTAATGATTTTGGTGCCACATTATTTGGCCATACTAGCCTGAGGAATTTTTGACAGTGAGGGAAGGGCCTCTAATATCCATATCCCATTAAAAATATTTTAATGGAATCCATAATTTAAATATTGGTAAGGTTGAAACCTTGAAATAAATTTCCCAATGCATTCTCTTTATTCATATACAAAAATACATTATTTATATAAATTTAAATCCCAATTCAAGCAGTTTTGAGGTATTTTTATTTTTGAAACATATATATGTCTTCACATCATACCCTCTACTGTATGGTCCCAACACCATATCCTTTACTATGTACACTCATATCAATGATAGTCTATATATGTATTGGTTATTGTGTTTAAGTTATATTTTTTCTTCCTAGTATCACATATACCATCTTACTTAATTGATAGTCCAACTAATATAAAATTAAATT
Source organism: Viscum album (assembly GCA_963277665.1). Taxonomy (NCBI): domain Eukaryota; kingdom Viridiplantae; phylum Streptophyta; class Magnoliopsida; order Santalales; family Viscaceae; genus Viscum; species Viscum album. The sequence continues at coordinate 2,073,509,713 of OY728143.1, read as the reverse complement.
GTTCAATCTCACCCCTAGATAGTTTATAATTTAATTGGGCCACCATTCATTTTAGGTTTTTCTGTATCTTACTATATAATCTATCTACCATTTTGGTCAAATAAATGAAACATCAATATTCAACCATTTCCATTCCATACACTAAAACCTTAAACTATGTGAATCCCCTTACAAGATGTTCAATACTCTAATTAGGGTATAAATTCACATTAAATATCATTATTACCGTGTTTATTGAACAATATTTAACATTATACAGAATTATATATGCTTAAACTCTATCCATAAATGGTATGAATCAAAATACAATTAATTCTTGAATAAAAAAGTGACATGAGTCTTATCTAGGAAAAAACCCAAAAATGGATGCTTAAGGAAAAATAAAGTATACACTCACTATGTTAACCTCTTTATTGACCTAAGAAATATTTAAATATAAATTTGGAAATATGAAAAAATTATTTTTCGAAATTTCTATATGAACCTAGTGAAAAATAATTTCTATACTTGATGGACCCAATAGTCCAATAAAAATTAGGACAATTTTATTCCATATCTTCTCACCACAAATTATTGCTGAATAATTAGATTTTTAGTGTTTTGGATTCTTTAATCCCATCATGAAGTCCCTTATCTCCCCTAGACCATATCATGGATTGATTATTTTTAATAATCACAAACCTTCTATAGCCATTAGTAATGAGTTCATCCAATTATATGGGGAAAATCATCTAGGAAATGTTCATTATTCCACATATGGAACTTCTAATCAGATGTATCTTAATATTTAGGGAAGGGTACTTTAATATATGTATTCCCCAACAACATCTTAGTGGAACCCAATATTTAAATTTATTAAATAGTATCCCTTATAACATTTTTCAATACTTCTATATTTTATTAATATTTTGGGATATGATTTAAACAACTAGATAGTACATCTATTCATGTGGATTCAAGTATCATATATGTTCCAAATTCATGTTTTATACCTATTCACTAATGATTAATACAATAATCAATTCATTATACATTTTCAGTCCTTGTTATATGACCTTAAACCATACAAAACTATAGTTTTTACATTATGACCATTATCTACATGCTACCAACCAAGAGATGGTATGTACTAGAACTATGTTTCTTGATAACATTTTATGTTACATTACCCCTTTCATGATAGTATATATCATAATTTATTTTATTCAAATAATTTGGACTTTAAAAATCATCATTGGTATATGAATTGTGAAATTAATCAATGTAAACCATTCACTAAGGTTATATATACTTATAGGGATGGAATCTCCAATCACTTCAGGTCTGTATTGTCAGCACTACTATAGAGACTACCCCATCTTTTGGTCAGATCTGTATGGTCTTAATCCTTATCCATTGTTATAAAATGCCTTTTAGTTAAGAACAAACAATTTTTGTATAGATTACATGACTGAATATTGACTGAGGGAAGATACATATCACTAGCTAGGTTGAAAACCTATAAAGTAAATCATGGAAATAATTTGAGTTAGTGCACCCTTGGAATACACCTTAAAATGCCTAGGAAAAATTGATAATTTTAAATGGATTCAAATTAAGATTTTTAGGATGAAAACCATTAATGGGTGGAAAATAGAAAACAATGTTTCTATCTTAAAATATTCTCTCATCCAAGGATTAAGGAAATCATTGGGATACAAATAGATGAAAGGCCTATAAATTCCACATATTTCCCCAAATAATGTTCATCCACACTTTCTAGGTCACTTGACCTAGGCGAAAATTTAAACACGATCCTGTTCCTTCCCAGAAATGGTTTAGATAAAAAATATGAAATGCATGATAGTGTAGTTTTAGTGTACTCAATCCCTCTTAGACATTCAAAAATTCATTTCGACAACCCATTTATCATCCTCATTATATCCAGTCACCCATCTATATCCTAATGAAGTAATTTTATCTTAACTATGATAATAAACATGGTTATACTCATCCATGAGAAAACTTCTAGGAAAACCATATCTATATCCAAATAAACCAAATCTGGTGTTATAATGATGTAATATAATCATAAACAGATCCTTGATAACACACCCAGATGGAATATCATTTGAATCTAGTGTTTAGGAACTGTGATTGATGTAATCCATTCAATTTTCATTTTCATATGGATCCATGTTATCATGATATTACATCACAAGTTGTTTTCAGGTCATCATAATATTATAATTAGAGTGAGATAGGGGTATAAATATTGATAGTTACTAATTTTTTTATTCATTAATAAGGAAAAGAGGAGAATCCAAAAGCAGGAGTCTCTATTTATAAAAACATTATGCTTAGTGTACCATCTATGTATGCTCAAATTTCATCAGTTGATTATTGGGATTCTTCATATCAATTTTTAAGTACAGAAAGTTTATTATCTTCAAATACCTTAATAAAATATGGATTATCCACCTAAATAATGAAATTACTCTACATTTTGTTAGAATCCTCAAAAATATTTTTGATTATCTAATATTTTTTCTCTAGTGGCATTTTTATCTCACTACAAACTACTTATGCGGATAAATTAATCACTCTATCTTTATAATTAGATTCTTATTGATACATCACAACTCAATATAATTCAAATAATTATACTAGTTTCACATGGTAAAGGAACATATGTGAACTTGGTTCTTTTTTATGTTACTAGATAATCACGTTCAGGGAATCATGGATAAAATGATAATTGTACATTTCATATCAAGGAATCAAAAAAATGACGATATCAGTGTAGTTTAATGTTGAGATCCTTTATGGAGGACCTATGAATTAGTTCTTTGATGTCCTTACATGAGAGCTACTAAAAAATGGGGTGGTTTTCTATAGAATCTTGATCCATGTTAGACTCAATCCTAGATAATGATACATTTTTATACTATTTTTCATAGATCTACTATCTATTCAGAAACCTATGAGAAATTTAGTAGTAACGCCCCGACCCTAGTTACCCAGAGTTGGTGCATTATTACATAACATTGGCATGATCACAAGAAAGATCAAATCTCAAAAGACCGATTGGTTTAGTATCCTTGGAAACACTAGATATATTCATAAAGTTTTACATTACATCATAAAGTGAAAAACTACTACAACAACATAATGTCTCCATAGTCCACACTATTATCCCCTCATAATATCCCTGCAGGTCATTCATAACTTACTTCTTCACATCCTGGGAAAAATAAAACATAGAAAAGGGGTGAGCTCAAATGCCCAGTAAGGATAACAATATATCAGGAACTTTCCAAAATAAGAATAAACATTTAAGGAAATGTATAACTAAAACAAAAGCCTTTTAAACTTGAACTTCAACACAGTATGGAAAAAGTAAAATGAAATAATGCCATTTACTTATTCACATGGATATTCTACTAATCTAATAATCACATGCAATATCAATAACCACTTTCATAATGATGGAATTCATAATGTCGAACATTAATTTTTGTGTCGAGGCCTCGTGCCAAGACTTAAGGGATAACTATAACCGGAACCCAACCCGGAGAGCCTCTGTAACCGAACTCCATCCCGGAGTGCCTCTAATAACCAGACACCAACCTGGAGTGCCTCTAATAACTGGACACCAACCTGGAGTGCCTCTAATAACCGGACACTAACCCGGAGTGCCTCTAATAACCGGACACTAACCCGGAGTCCCTCTAATAACTGAACACTAACCCGGAGTGCCTCTAATAACCGGACACCAACCCTGAGGGCTTACTTTTACCGGTCCCCAACCCGGAACATGCTAGTCCAACACATTCATCTTAAGAAGAGGATGAAATATAACATAAACATTCATATTAAAACTAACGTACAAAATGTCAAAACATTAATCATAAACCATTAATGGCATAAAAATAACTCATCCATAGTAAAAAATATCACAAAACCTGAAATACAATACATATGATTTGTATCACAATAAATCAACTTGAAACATGTTTAAAATTTATCAAAGGATGTTGACATAGATGAAATCAATACTATTTGAGAGAAATATCTCTTTTTTAAATCATTTTAAAAGTCGCATAATTATAGAGAAAACCTTTATTTTGAAAATATATTTATAAGCTTGTGAAGGAATCTTCAAAGGTGTAATAACGGCGGAGAATAACTGCACCCGCCGTATAAGTTAAAAAAACATTCTTACCTTAGTTTTGTCAAAAAAGTTAAAAAGGACCTTGTTTGGAAAACGATGGAAAGATTCCTTTCTAAACCACTTTTAAAAGTCAACAAGGGTATAAATGAATTTAACCCATATTATAGTAAATAGTAAAAATATTTTGAAATACATTTTTAAGAAACATGGATGTGGATGATAAAGAAATTCCAGTAGATTATTACGTATAAACAACCTCGGATAATGAAGAGATTGCGAAATAAACCCTTACCAATTTGGTAACTTACGAAACATAAAACCCATGAAAGAGGTATCATACAATGAATATGTAAATACACATAAATTAAAGTGTATTACACAAAGAATATAATTATGGGCAGTACATACACCACACAAAAGGTAATGGTGGCAATATGGCATGAATCTCACGGGAATAAGGAGTGAGATGAAAACTCCTTAACTTGTAATTTTCCTTGGTTGGGGTAGGTTAACCTCCTGTATAATGGTGAAATAATTGTTATTAAATTATACAATAATCATATACATTAATATGATATCATATATGATCTTTTAACATTGATTTGTTAATAATATCTTAGTATTATCGTTGTTTCGGGTGTTAACTTACTCGTTTTCTTTTATATGTTTTGTTACGTAAGCCATGATTGTCATGGATAGGTTGTATATTAATAATATACATAATTATATCAAGTCCTTAGATACTATTATTAATCATCAAATGAGAATTATATTTGAATGGATACGATGGAGAATGAATCTCATCGCGTTCGTGGAGACGGTAGTCCGTACGTACGCACGAGCGACAATATCATTCTTTTGATATTAAAATAATATATAAATGGATGGTATATCATATATAAACAATCATTAACATGTTATATTAACTATTTACATGAGTTACACATCATTATTATACCCATCCAAATAATAATATATTGAATAACAATTACACCACGACGTGGAGAGGGTAAGCCATACGTACACACGTATGGTGACATGTTATTCAAAGGGTGGATAGAATACTGAATATGGTTGAACCATATTTATAATAACATCATAGTATATATATTATACTAGAGTTATTATTTTATAATGGTAATAACAAAGAAATAAGAAGTGGAAGAAGAAGGGAACTTGGAAAAGGGTGGTGAAATCATTACCTCTTCTTCGGGTTCTTCCTTTTGGTTTGATCAAAAGGGCTCCTTAGGTTGGCTTTCGGATCCAACTAAGGCCTCTAGGGTGTATTGAGTGAAGTTGGGAGAGTATTTTGGTAGAGTTTGGCCGAACCAAAAGGCTTTGAAAGTGTGAAGAAATGAGAAGGAGGAGTGCCCTTTTATAAGAGGGGTGAGGGGCACCTTTGGAAAAGCTAGAAATATTAATTTATAATAAATTCATATTCGGTTTCTAATGTCTCCAAAGATGATTATTTAAATTTCAAGGTGGGGATGGGTCGAAAAAAACTCATCCAATATAATTTAGACAGGTTTGGGTCATTATATTAACCTTAGCTTTAAGTATTAACTCTTAGTTAATTAGTTTCACTTTTACAATGTCTCTTTGTATTTTTATATAATATGGTTAATAAACTTACTATATACATACAAGCGACCTCCAAGTGGTCCATTAATGATACACCTATCATTATATAAGTCTCTTTGACGACCCTTATATTTTTATGATTTTAATATCAATTAGTAATATAATATTTGTTTTAAAAACTCTTTTATGTCAATTTTGACACTATTCAATAGTTGATTTTTGTGAAAATTATAACAGAATGATTACTTCGAAAAAATTTAATTAAATCATTTCTAACATGTCATATTAATTTATATAATAAGTGTAATTCATAAAAAGTCTCAAATTATATTTATTTGTGTATTTATAATATCAATTATTTTAATTTTTCACTATTATGGTAATTACTGCATCATCATTGTGTCATAAATAAATTAAATTATTTAATGTCTAAAAATTATAAATAAAATATAATTATGTAGGAAATATTTGAATCTTTCTAATGAATATTCCTAGTCGAAAATCCAACATATATAACCATATGTAAAAATTGTTTTTCTAAAAGATATATGCTTGTGTCATTTTTGTATTCATTTTAACTTAATTAAAATAAAGTGTCCCTATCACCTACAAGTTGATCCATGGGGACCCAAAATCGACCCAAAGATGCGTATGGTCGAACATGTATCAACCCATAAGGTTAGGACATGTTTTAGGATAATTTAGTATTATTATAATATTATTTTTTAACCCTTATTTACCGGATTTACCCTTAACCATGGTAAATAAAATATTTACTGCAGTAATTATTCAAAATGTCTAAAATTTAAAGTTACATATTTTCACAATTTTAACATCCTGATTCCAAATATGGAATCCATTTTTCAAAATTCAAAACACATAAGTGGCAGAAAATAATTTAAAATTAATTCCCGTTGTTAAAACAAAAAGCGTGTTTTTAAGAGACAATATCTATCAAAAGATTGGCACTTGTTTGTGTCCGGTTTAATTGTAAAATTATGTACAATGACCAAAATTATATTAAATGGTAAAAATATATTCTAAATATACTTCAAAACCACTCAAATCCATACTTTATCACTATTAATTATTTTTATTAAAAAAGTTGTTTTTAATTAAAATTTAGTAATTTTCACTATTCCTCAAAATATGAAAGTTATCTGAAAAGTACCAAAATTTCACCTTAGGCTAAATTCGATACTCCGAATCCAAAAATGAAGTCCATTTTAAGAGATAAAATTTCTAAAATTTTAAAAGGTAGGTATTACTATTCATAACGACTAGTTTGATTAGTTGTGGTGTGTTAGAATCTCGAAGTTGCGTACAATGCACGCCATTGCATTATTCAAAGGAAAGCGTACCGTAGATGCTTAGGATGTTTCATTTTAATTTTTTTTGATGTCCCCATTTAGTCAAAAAGTTTAAAATATTGTATTTAAAAAGGATTCACTATTAAAAGTTGATAAAAGTGCAATAATGAAAATGAATCTGTTCTTGCATTATGTCTAAGAAACTCATAATATGGATTCTAAAATTATAAGGATTATATAAAGTTTAAAATTTAGTTAATACTATTCATAACCTCTTTTGAATGGCTTTTTTGGTAAGTCATGGTGCGATTGAACTCGGTGTTGCGTGTAGTGCAAGTTATTGAATTATTTTGATGAAATAACACACTATGAAATCTTGGGGTGTTACATTCTCCCCTCCTTCAATAAATTGCGACCTTGAAATTTGAAATTGTTCTTCGAAAATAAAAGGTTGAAAATAGAAAATATATTTGTGGGAAAACCCACATCAGAAATTGGGTTATTAAAATTTAGTCTTAATATGAGGAAAAGAGAAATGAAAGGGTCACCACCAAATTATGATCTCGATTAGGAGAACATTGGTGGTAATTGAAGACATATAATTGGAAGAAAAACGTAAATATTTATAGGTAGTGATTGAGGTCATCAATCACAAACAAGTATAAAATTTAGGTCCTTAAATTCATCAATCTATGATGATTTGAAATACCATCGGTTCAACAAAACATAGGGTATTGGGATAACACATTTTTGACGTTTCAAAATATCTTAGTTGAAATCCCACATCGAAAAATGAATTAATGAGGCCTCAATTTAAAATCAAGAGTGGAAAGTATGAAGATTACCGAAAATAACACATACTAGGGTTCCATGTAGGAAAATATGGATATGGAAGAGAAATCTAAACATCAATTATCTGATGGAGAGTGGTAGAGAACATGGCTATGAAAAGGCCAACAATCCCAAAGCCATAAATTAGTGATGATTTAAGGTACCGTCTAGGACAATATTTTTGTTCTAAGTTCATTTTATTAATGTTGAGGAATTTATTAATGAGATTGGCTAAGATCATAAGGAGATATACTTACTTTATAATTATAGTTTTATCCATTAAAAAATTTCTACCACAAACTCATCTTTCACTTTAAAAGATAATAGAACGTAAAAAAAATTCTCCTTATACTATTCATACAGGGTTCTAAAATAAAAGAATTTATAATTCATCTACCAGATCTTTTAAAAAAACTATATTATTTAATCCAGGACATCACGTGGGCCAGTGGTAGGTGATACACCCTTGTTGCCCTTCGGTTGCGGGTTCAAGTCTCGCGGCCTTGCCGGACGCGACGGGTTGCCGCCCGAACTCCGGGTTGTCCTTTTATGGCAATCCAAAATAATCCAAACTAGAACTATTCAAAATACATCTATCCAAACTCACAGTCCAACATTTATAAGGAAGGTAAACATAATATAGATCCTTTTTACCTCGTAATAGCATATGAATACCTTCATCATGTATTCTTTTAATACACTGAAACATCCTGAATTACCATATTCCTTATTGATTACATTCATGCTCCCTTATTCCATATAGAATGCTGGATATACTTCATCAATCAAAAAATGTTTTAAACCCCAACAATGATGGAATATACAAATCACTAATTAGTTTCAAGGTAGTCAAGAATATCCAATATAATTTATCCAAATCAATAATGTATTATTCCAAAATCACTACCTCGGTATCAGAACAATATTATGGTTTATCATTCTCTCAACCATATATTTTCCAAAAATTTATCCTGCTATTGAGTCACTTTTCTTTGTTCCACACAATCTCAAGTCCTTAATGAAATAGTACTGCAATACAATCCTTATATACTCCATAATTATTATAACATGTACATTGTTGATACAACACCCAATTGACATAACCAACATAAGAACTCAAATCATTCCTCTTCATTTGTGGTAGTATCATAACTTGATTATTAACCAATAGCATCATTTGCGGCATGGTTTGATGACTGGGACATAGGTTCGCGTAGTGTCCAAACTCCTTGCAAATGAAGCATTGTACATTTGAAACCATTTTCATACCCTTGCAGTCACGTACTTTGTGCCCTTTTCCTCCACACTTATAACAAACTCCCATTCCTTTCAGACAAGTTCCAAGGTGTTTCTTCCCACAGTTATCACATATGGGAAAATTCTTTTTTTCCCTCTTCCCTTTATCCATCTTTTTCTCTTCCGTCCTTTTCTTCTCTTCCTCTCCTTCAAAGCCATATGACTCAGTAAAATCTTTACTTATCTTATCAACACATGATATTATTTCTTCATATGATGATAATACATGGGAGACTATTTCTCTTATAAATTCTGGCTTAAGACCATGACAGATATGATCCTTATTTCTCTTTGGATTATGTGCATTGCTGGAGTTATCATTCCTTCTACTGGGCACCATTTCTAAACAATGGAATACACTAGATTTGATTATGAATAACAGTACCTAATCCCAAACATGTAAAACACATAACATAAATTAAATAGTTTATGGATATAATCCATAATCATAAAAATGTCTTTTTTGAGGAACTGTATACTCATAAACCCTTAATAATGGTTTGTAAAGAAAATGAGAATTATCCTAAGCATATCGCCTGGGAGTGTCGTAACCAAGAGTGCAGCAAGGCCCGTTGTCGTGCACCAGTTCCCGTTTGAGTCTATCTCAAAGCGGTGTTTTCGGGTTTTACCCCTAGGTACATCTGTTCCAGAGCCGCCTCTACCTGCTCGTATCCAGACAGGGATGTATTGCTCGGAAAACTCACAAAATCTCCACAATACCAAAATAAAGGAAGTTATTCTATATTAATCCTCAATGTCCATCTTAGGTCTATGTGCTCTAATCAGAGTTTACCTAAATCTAGTTTCCAAGGTTTGTAATAAACATCCTCTGATACCAACTGTAATGCCCCGACCCCAGTTACCCAGAGTCGGTGCATTATTACATAACATTGGCATGGTCACAAGAAAGATCAAACCTCAAAAGACCGATTGGTTTAGTAGCCTTGGAAACACTAGATATATTCATAAAGTTTTACATTACATCATAAAGGGAAAAACTACTACAACAACATAATGTCTCCATAGTCCACACTATTATCCCCTCATAATATCCCTGCAGGTCATTCATAACTTACTTCTTCACATCCTGGGAAAAATAAAACATAGAAAAGGGGTGAGCTCAAATGCCCAGTAAGGATAACAATATATCAGGAACATTCCAAAATAAGAATAAACATTTAAGGAAATGTATAACTAAAACAAAAGCCTTTTAAACTTGAACTTCAACACAGTATGGAAAAAGTAAAATGAAATAATTCCATTTACTTATTCACATGGATATTATACTAATCGAATAATCACATGCAAATATCAATAACCACTTTCATAATGATGGAATGCATAATGCCGAACATTATGTTTTGTGTCGAGGCCTCGTGCCAAGACCTAAGGGATAACTGTAACCGGAACCCAACCCGGAGAGCCTCTGTAACCGGACTCCATCCCGAAGTGCCTCTAATAACCAGACACCAACCCGGAGTGCCTCTAATAACTGGACACCAACCCGGAGTGCCTCTAATAACCGGACACTAACCCGGAGTGCCTCTAATAACCGAACACTAACCCGGAATGCCTCTAATAACCGAACACTAACCCGGAGTGCCTCTAATAACTGAACACCAACCCGGAGGGCTTACTTTTATCGGTCCCCAACCCGGAACATGCTAGTCCAACACATTCATCTTAAGAAGAGGATGAAATATAACATAAACATTCATATTAAAACTAACGTACAAAATGTCAAAACTTTAATCATAAACCATTAATGGCATAAAAATAACTCATCCATAGTAAAAAATATCACAAAACCTTAAATACAACACGGATGATTTGTATCATAATAAATCAACTTGAAACAAGTTTAAAATTTATCAAAGGATGTTGACATAGATGAAATCAATACTATTTGAGAGAAATATCTCTTTTTTTTAAATCATTTTAAAAGTCGCATAATTCTAGAGAAATCCTTTATTTTTAAAATATCTTTATAAGAGTGTGAAGGAAGCTTCAAAGGTGTAATAATGGCAGAGAATAACTGCACCCACCGTATAAGTTAAAAAAACATTCTTACCTTAATTTTGTCAAAAAGGTTAAAAAAGACTTTGTTTGGAAAACGATGGAAATATTATTTTATAAACCACTTATAAAAGTCAACAAGGGTATAAATGAATTTAACCCATATTCTAGTAAATAGTAAAAATGTTTTGAAATACATTTTTAAGAAACATTGATGTGGATGATAAAGAAATTCCAGTAGATTATTATGTATAAACAACCTTGGATAATGAAGAGATTGCGAAATAAACCCTTACCAATTTGGTAACTTACGAAACATACAAACCATGAAAGAGGTATTATACAATGAATATGTAAATATACATAAATTAAATTCTATTACACAAAGAATATAATTATGGGCAGTACATACACCACACAAAAGGTAATGGTGGCAATATGGCATGAATCTCACGGGAATAAGGAGTGAGATAAAAACCCCTTACCTTGTACTTTTCCTTGGTTGGGGTAGGTTAACCTCCTGTATAATGGTGAAATAATTGTTATTAAATTATACAAGAATCATATACATTAATATGATATCATATATGATATTTTAACATTGATTTGTTAATAATATCTTAGTATTATCGTTGTTTCGGGTGTTAACTTACTTGTTTTCTTTTATATGGTTTGTTATGTAAGACATGTTTGTCATGGATAGGTTGTATCTTAATCATATACATAATGATATCAAGTCCTTAGATACTATTATTAATCATCAAATGAGAATTATATTTGAATGGATACGATGGAGAATGAATCTCATCGCGTTCGTGGACACGGTAGTCAGTACGTATGCACAAGCGACAATATCATTCTTTTGATATTAAAATAATATTTAAATGGATGGTATATCATATATACAGAATAATTAACATTTTATATTTATTATTTACATGAGTTACTCATCATTATTATACCCATCTAAATAATAATATATTGAATGACAATTACACCACGACGTGGAGACGGTAAGCCGTACGTACGCACGTATGGTGACATGTTATTCAAAGGGTGGATAGAATACTGAATATGGTTGTACAATATTTATAATAACATCACAGTATATATATGATACTGGAGATGTTATTTTATAATGGTAATAACAAAGAAAGAAGAAGTGGAAGAAGAAGGGAACTTGGAAAAGGGTGGTGAAATCATTACCTCTTCTTCGGGTTCTTCCTTTTGATTTGATCAAAAGGGCTCCTTAGGTTGGATTTCTGATCAAACTAAGGCCTCCCGGTTGTAGTGAGGGAAGTTGGGAGAGTATTCGGGTAGAGTTTGGCCGAACCAAAAGGCTTTGAAGGTGTGAAGAAATGAGAAAGAGGAGTGCCCTTTTATAAGAGGGGTGAGGGGCACCTTTGGAAAAGCTAGAAATATTAATTTATAATAAATTCATATTCGGTTTATAATGGCTCCAATGTTGATTATTTAAATTTTAAGGTGGGTATGGGTAGAAAAAAACTCATCCAATATAATTTAGACAGGTTTGGGTCATTATATTAACCTTATCTTTAAGTGTTAACTCTTAGTTAATTAGTTTCACTTTTACAATGTCTCTTTGTATTTTTATATAATATGGTTAATAAACTTACTATATACATCCAAGAGACCCCCCAAGTGGTCCATTAATGATACAACTATCATGATATAAGTCTCTTGGCCGAACCTTAGATTTTTAAGAATTTAATATCAATTAATAATATAATATTTGTTTTAAAAACTCTTTTATGTCAATTTTGACACTATTCAATAGTTGATTTTTGTGAAACTCATAACAGAATGATTACTTCGAACAAATTTAATTAAATTATTACTAACATGTCATATTAATTTATAAAATTAGTTTAATTCATAAAAAGTCTCAAATTATATTTATTTGTGTATTTATAATATCAATTATTTTAATTTTTCACTATTATGGTAATTACTGCATCATCATTGTGTCATAAATAAATTAAATTATTTAATGTCTAAAAATTATAAATAAAATATAATTAAGTATAAAATCTGTTTATATTTCTAATGAATGTTTATAGTTGAAAATCCAACATATATAACCGTATGTAAAAATTGTTTTTCTAAAAGATATATGCTTGTGTCATTTTTGTATTCATTTTAACTTAATTAAAATAAAGTGTCCCTATCACCTACAAGTTGATCCATGGGGACCCAAAATAGACCCAAAGATGCCTATGGTCGAACATGTATCAACAAATAAGGTTAGGACACGTTTTAGTGTAATTTAGTATTATTATAATTTAATTTTTTAACCCTTATTTACCGGATTTACCCTTAACCATGGTAAATAAAATATTTACCGCAGTAATTATTCAAAATGTCTAAAAATAAAAGTTACCTATTTTCACAATTTGAACATCCTGATTCCAAATATAGAATCCATTTTTCAAAATTCAAAACATATAAGTGGAAGAAAATAATTTCAAATTAATTCCCGTTGTTAAAACAAAAAACGTGTTTTTAAGAGATAATATCTATCAAAATATTGGCACTTGTTTGTGTCCGGTTTAATTGTAAAATTATGTCCAATGACCAAAATTATATTAAATGGTAAAAATATATTCTAAATATACTTTAAAACCACTCAAATCCATAATTTATCACTATTAATTATTTTGATTATAAAAGTTGTTTTTAATTAAAATTTAGTAATTATCACTATTCATCAAAATATGAAAGTTATCCGAAAAGTACCAAAATTTCACCTTAGGCTAAATTCGATACTCCGAATCCAAAAATGAAGTCCATTTTGAGAGATAAAATTTCTAAAATTTTAAAAGGTAGGTATCACTATTCATAACGGCTAGTTTGATTGGTTGTGGTGTGTTAGAATCTCGAAGTTGCGTACAATGCATGCCATTGCATTATTCAAAGGAAAGAATACCGTAGATGCTTGGGATGTTTCATTTTAAATTTTTTTGATGTCCACATTTAATCAAAAAGTTTAAAATATTGTATTTAAAAAGGATTCACTATTAAAATTTGATAGAAGTGCAATAATGAAAATGAATCTGTTCTTACATTATGTCTAAGAAACTCATAATATGGATTCTGAAATTATAAGGATTATATAAAGTTTAAAATTTAGTTAATACTATTGATAACCTATTTTGAATGGCTTTTTTGGTAATTCATGGTGTGGTTGAACTCGGTGTTGCATGTAGTGCAAGTTATTGAATTATTTTGATGAAATAACACAATATAAAATCTTGGGGTGTTACATTCTCCCCTCCTTCAATAAATTGCGTCCTCGAAATTTGAAATTGTTCTTAGAAAATAAAAGGTTGAAAATAGAAAATATATTTGTGGGAAAACCCACATCAGAAATTGGGTTATTAAAATTTAGTCTTAATATGAGGAAAAGAGAAATAAAAGGGTCACCACCAAATTATGATCTCAATTAGGATAACATTGGTGGCAATTAAAGACATATAATTGGAAGAAAAACGTAAATATTTATAGGTACCGATTGAGATCATCAATCACAAACAAGTATAAAATTGAGGTCCTTAAATTCATCAATCTATGATGATTTGAAATACCATCGTTTCAACAAAACATAGGGTATTGGGATAACACATTTTTGACGTTTCAAAATATCTTAGTTGAAATCCCACATCGAAAAATGAATTAATGAGGCCTCTATTTAAAATCAAGAGTGGAAAGTATGAAGATTACCGAAAATAACACATACTAGGGTTCCATGTAAGAAAATATGGATATGGAAGATAAATATAACCATCAATTATCTGATGGAGAGTGGTAGAGAACATGGCTATGAAAAGGCCAAAAATCCCAAAGCCATAAATTAGTGATGATTTAAGGTACCATCTAGGACAAAATTTTTGTTCTATGTTCATTTTATTAATGTTGAGGAATTTATTAATGAGATTGGCTAAGATCATAAGGAGATATACTTACTTTATAATTAAAGTTTTCTCCATTAATAAATTTCTACCACAAACTCATCTTTCACTTTAAAAGATAATAGAACGTAAAAAAATTCTACTTATACTATTCGTACAGGGTTCCAAAATAAACGAATTTATAATTCATCTACCGAATCTTTTAAAAAAACTATATTATTTAATCCAGGACATCTCGTTGGCCAGTGGTTTGATACACCCTTGTTGCCCTTCGGTTGCGGGTTCAAGTCTCACGGCCTTGCCGGACGCGACGGGTTGCCGCCCGACCTCCGGGTTGTCCTTTTATAGAAATCCAAAGTAATGCAAACTAGAACTATTCAAAATACTTCTGTTCAAAATCACAGTCCAACATTTATAAGGAAGATAAACATAATATAGATCCTTTTTACCTCATAATAGAATATTAATACCTTCATCATGTATTCTTTTAATACACTGAAACATCCTGAATTACCATATTCCTTATTGATTACATTCATGCTCCCTTATTCCATATAGAATGCTGGATATACTTCATCAATCCAAAAATGTTTTAAACCCCAACAATGATGGAATATACAAATCACTAATCAGTTTCAAGGTAGTCAAGAATATCCAATATAATTTATCCAAATCAATCATGTATTATTCCAAAATCACTACCTCGGTATCAGAACTATATTATGGTTTATCATTCTCTCAACCATATATTTTCCAAAAATTTATCCTGCTATTGAGTCACTTTTCTTTGTTCAACACAATCTCAAGTCCTTAATGAAATAGTACTGCATTACAATCCTTATATACTCCATAATTATTATAACAAGTACATTGTTAATACAACACTCAATTGACATAATCAACATAAGAACTCAAATCATTCATCTTTATCTGTGGTAGTATCATAACATGATTATTAACCAATAACATCATTTGCGGCATGGTTTGATGACTGGGACATAGGTTCGCGTAGTGTCCAAACTCCTTGCAAATGAAGCATTGTACATTTGAAACCATTTTCATACCCTTGCAGTCACGTACTTTGTGCCCTTTTCCTCCACACTTATAACAAACTCCCATTCCTTTCAGACAAGTTCCAAGGTGTTTCTTCCCACAGCTATCACATATGGGAAAATTCTTTTTTTCCCTCTTCCCTTTATCCATATTTTTCTCTTCCGTCCTTTTCTTCTCTTCCTCCCCTTCAAAGCCATATGACTCAGTAAAATCTTTACTTATCTTACCAACACATGATATTATTTCTTCATATGATGATAATACATGGGAGACTATTTATCTTATAAATTATGGCTTAAGACCATGACAGATATGATCCTTCTTTCACTTTGGATTATATGCATTGCTGGAGTTATCATTCCTTCTACTGGGAGCCATTTCTAAACAATGGAATACACTATATTAGTTTATGAATAACAGTACCTAATCCCAAACTTGTACAACACATAACATAAATTAAATAGTTTATTGATATAATCCATAATTATAAAAATGTCTTCTTTGAGGAAGTATATACTCATAAACCCTTAATAATGGGTTGTAATGAAAATGAGAATTATCCTTAGCATATCCCCCGGGAGTGTCGTAACCAAGAGTGCATCAAGGCCCATTGTCGTGCACCAGTTCCCGTTCGAGTCTAGCTCAAAGCAGTGTTTTTGGGTTTTACCCCTAGGTACATCTGTTCCAGAGCCGCCTCTACCTGCTCGTATCCAGACGGGGATTTATTGCTCGGAAAACTCACAAAATATCTACAATACCAAAATTCTAGGAAGTTCTTTTATATTAATCTTCAAGGTCCATCTTAGGTCTATGTGCTCTAATCAGAGTTTACCTAAATCTAGTTTCCAAGGATTGTACTAAACATCCTCTGATACAAACTGTAACACCCCGACCCCAGTTACCCAGAGTCGGTGCATTATTACATAACATTGGCATGATCACAAGAAAGATCAAATCTCAAAAGACCGATTGGTTTAGTAGCCTTGGAAACACTAGATATATTCATAAAGTTTTACATTACATAATAAAGTGAAAAACTACTACAACAACATAATGTATCCATAGTCCACACTATTATCCCCTCATAATATCCCTGCAGGTCATTCATAACTTACTTCTTCACATCCTGGGAAAAATAAAACATAGAAAAGGGGTGAGCTCAAATGCCCAGTAAGGATAACAATATATCAGGAACTTTCCAAAATAAGAATAAACATTTAAGGAAATGTATAACTAAAACAAAAGCCTTTTAAACTTGAACTTCAACACAGTATGGAAAAAGTAAAATGAAATAATGCCATTTACTTATTCACATGGATATTCTACTAATCAAATAATCACATGCAATATCAATAACCACTTTCATAATGATGGAATGCATAATGCCGAACATTAATTTTTGTGTCGAGGCCTCGTTCCAAGACCTAAGGGATAACTGTAATCGGAACCCAACCCGGAGAGCCTCTGTAACCGGACTCCATCCCGGAGTGCCTCTAATAACCAGACACCAACCCGGAGTGCCTCTAATAACCGGACACCAACCCGGAGTGCCTCTAATAACCGGAAACTAACCCAGAGTGCCTCTAATAACCGGACACTAACCCGGAGTGCCTCTAATAAACGAACACCAACCCGGAGGGCTTACTTTTACCGGTCCCCAACCCGGAACATGCTAGTCCAACACATTCATCTTAAGAAGTGGATGAAATAACATAAACATTCATATTAAAACTAACGTACAAAATGTCAAAACTTTAATCATAAACCATTAATGGCATAAAAATAACTCATCCATAGTAAAAAATATCACAAAACCTTAAATACAATACAGATGATTTGTATCATAATAAATCAACTTGAAACAAGTTTAAAATTTATCAAAGGATGTTGACATAGATGAAATCAATACAATTTGAGAGAAATATCTCTTTTTTTAAATCATTTTAAAAGTCGCATAATTCTAGAGAAAACCTTTATTTTGAAAATATCTTTATAAGCTTGTGAAGGAAGCATCAAAGGTGTAATAACGGTGGAGAATAACCACACCCACTGTATAAGTTAAAAAAACATTCTTACCTTAATTTTTTCAAAAAGGTTAAAAAGGACCTTGTTTGGAAAACGATGGAAAGATTCCTTTATAAAACACTTATAAAAGTCAACAAGGGTATAAATGAATTTAACCCATATTCTAGTAAATAGTAAAAATGTTTTGAAATACATTTTTAAGAAACCTGGATGTGGATGATAACGAAATTCCAGAAGATTATTACGTATAAACAACCTTGGATAATGAAAAGATTGCAAAATAAACCCTTACCAATTTGGTAACTTACGAAACATACAACACATGAAAGAGGTATCATACAATGAATATGTAAATACACATAAATTAAAGTGTATTACACAAATAATATAATTATGGGCAGTACATACACCACACAAAAGGTAATGGTGGCAATATGGCATGAATCTCACGGGAATAAGGAGTGAGATGAAAACCCATTACCTTGTACTTTTCCTTGGTTGGGGTAGGTTAAACTCCTGTATAATGGTAAAATAATTGTTATTAAATTATAAAATAATCATATACATTAATATGATATCATATATGATCTTTTAACATTGATTTTTTAATAATATCTTAGTATTATCGTTGTTTCGGGTGTTAACTTACTCGTTTTCTTTTATATGTTCTATTATGTAAGCCATGTTTTTCATGGATAGGTTGTATCTTAATCATATACAGAATGATATCATGTCCTTAGATACTATTATTAATCATCAAATGAGAATTATATTTGAATGGATACGATGGAGAATGAATCTCATCGCGTTCGTGGAGACAGTAGTCCGTACGTATGCACGAGCGACAATATCATTCTTTTGATATTAAAATAATATATAAATGGATGGTATATCATATATACAGAATCATTAACATGTTATATTTATTATTTACATGAGTTACACATCATTATTATACCCATCCAAATTATAATATATTGAATAACAATTACACCACGACGTGGTGACGGTAAGCCGTACGTACGCATGTATGGTGACATGTTATTGAAAGGGTGGATAGAATACTGAATATGGTTTTACCATATTTATAATGACATCAAAATATATATATGATACTGGAGTTATTATTTTATGACGGTAATAACAAAGAAAGAAGAAGTGGAAGAAGAAGGGAACTTGGAAAAGTGTGGTGAAATCATTACCTCTTATTCGGGTTCTTCCTTTTGATTTGATCAAAAGGCCTCCTTAGGTTGGCTTTATGATCAAACTAAGGCCTCTAGGATGTATTGAGGGAATTTGTGAGAGTATTTGGGCAGAGTTTGGCCGAACCAAAAGGCTTTGAATGTGTGAAGAAATGAGAAGGAGGAGTTCCCTTTTATAAGAGGGGTGAGGGGCACCTTTGGAAAAGCTAGAAATATTAATTTATAATAAATTCATATTCGATTTATAATGGCTCCAAAGTTTATTATTTAAATGTTAAGGTGGGGATGGGTCTAAAACAACTCAACCAATATAATTTAGACAGGTTTGGGTCATTATATTAACATTATCTTTGAGTATTAACTCTTAGTTAATTAGTTTCACTTTTACAATGTCTCTTTGTATTTTTATATAATATGGTTAATAAACATACTATATACATCCAAGCGATCCCAAGTGGTCCATTAATGATACACATATCATGATATAAGTCTCTTGGTCGAACCTTATATTTTTAAGAATTTAATATCAATTAATAATATAATATTTGTTTTAAAAACTCTTTTATGTCAATTTTGACACTATTCAATAGTTGATTTTTGTGAAACTCATAACAGAATGATTACATCACACAAATGTAATTAAATCATTCCTAACATGTAATATTAACTAATAAAACTAGTTTAATTCATAAAAAATCTCAAATTATATTTATTTGTGTATTTATAATAAAAATTATTTTAATTTTTCACTATTATGGTAATTACTGCATCATCATTGTGTTATAAATAAATTAAATTATTTAATGTATAAAAATTATAAATAAAATATAATTATGTAGTAAATCTTTTTATATTTCAAATGAGTATTTTCAGTTGAAAAGGAAACATATATAACCCTATGTAAAAATTGTTTTTCTAAAAGATATATGCTTGTGTCATTTTTGTATTCATTTTAACTTAATTAAAATAATGTGTCCCTATCACCTACAAGTTGATCCATGGGGTCCCAAAATCAATCCAAAGATGAATATTGTCGAACATGTATCAAAAAATAAGGTTAGGACACGTTTTAGGGTAATTTAGTATTATTATAATATTATTTTTTAACCCTTATTTACCGGATGTACCCTTAACCATGGTAAATAAAATATTTACCGCAGTAATTATTCAAAATTTATAAAAATAAAAGTTACCTATTTTCATAATTTTAACATCCTGATTCCAAATATGGAATCCATTTTTTAAAATTCAAAACACATAAGTGTCAGAAATTAATTTAAAATTAATTCCAGTTGTTAAAACAAAAAGCGTGTTTTTAAGAGATAATAACTATCAAAAGATTGGCACTTGTTTATGTCCGGTTTTATTATAAAATTATGTCCAATGACCAAAATTATATTAAATTGTAAAAATGTATTATAAATATACTTTAAAACCACTCAAATCCATAATTTATCACTATTAATTATTTTGATTAAAAAAGTTGTTTTTAATTAAAATTTAGTAATTTTCACTATTCATCCAAATATGAAAGATATCTGAAAAGTACCAAAATTTCACCTTAAGATAAATTCGATACTCCGAATCCAAAAATGAAGTCCATTTTGAGAGATAAAATTTCTAAAATTTTAAAAGGTAGGTATTACTATTCATAACGGCTAGTTTGATTGGTTGTGGTGTGTTAAAATCTCGAAGTTGCGTACAATGCACGCCATTGCATTACTCCAAGGAAAGCGTACCGTGGATGCTTGGGATGTTTCATTTTAAATTTTTTTTGTTGTCCCCATTTAGTCAAAAAGTTTAAAATATTGTATTTAAAAAGGTTTCACTATTAAAAGTTGATAAAAGTGCAATACAGAAAATGAATCTGTTCTTGCATTATGTCTAAGAAACTCATAATATGGATTCTAAAATCATAAGGATTATATAAAGTTTAAAATTTAGTTAATAATATTCATAACCTATTCTGAATTTATTTTTTGGTAAGTCATGGTGTGATTGAACTCAGTGTTGCGTGTAGTGCAAGTTATAGAATTATTTGGAAGAAATAACACACTATGAAATCTTGGGGTGTTACATTAGTGCTGATATTGTACTAGAAATTGTGCACTCTAGTAGTGGGATCACAAGGGTGGTATTCTATTTAGTTGATCTATACCTTTACAATAGTAGGGATATAGATGATATAATAGTTAAAAGTTTTTTATCTTGTGTGTACTATAGTTTCATGAATGTTCTATGAGAATACATTTTCTTTTGATAAACCCCCAATATCTCCCATTAGGTACACCTTCATTGGTGGATTCCCAAGTTTATTTACTCTAGGGGTGATTAATAATTGGTAATCATGATGTCATTAGTCATTCATGATTACCTATCATTCAGTTCCCAGAGGGTTTTCTCACCCCATGTTACATTCGAATCGACTGATAGGTCCTAACTAATTCCCATGATGGATTCATTTTCATTATGTTTGATAATAATTTCATGGACAATTAACCCATTAGGGGAATTCTCTCGGGCTTCTTAAATCTAGATTAAATTATACTCCCATACCAATTCTCAAGTTAATAAAAATCTACATGAATAATTGATATGCTTATAATATCTTATTGGTTGGTCAATATAGCTATCTTCTTTGTATATATATTTCAATAAAAAATATGTTTATATAAAACATGTCTTTATCCAGGATGATCTAATAATGCATTGTTTACATATACCCATCAATTTACATAACATACTCTATGTAGTCATCCAATGAGGAGTAGGAATCAACTATTTATAATATGTCTCTAGTTGTTGTATCATCATTTAAAATCATGATGATAAATAGAGTATAGTAAATATTTAGTTTGGTGATGTATAATGTTGCAATTTTTACCTCATGATCATACCTAATCCATCCAACCCTCCCCTAGCAAGGATGGTTGAAACACATGTTGATGATTCCCCATTCTTTTATATCCAAATTTGATTTTTTTTCATTTCAGATTAGTTTTTCATCATAATCGTCCCCTATTTTATCCTTTGGGGTTTATTCATAGGGACCCCTTATCAAGAAGTTTGATTCAAATCAATTATTCAAAGTAACAACACCTGAGTATATATACAAGAGTAGAAGACAAACTCAAAGGAAAAATATCTCTAAAATTATGATATGTTTGTTAAAATTGTGGTCTCTCTATCAAGTGTTGATCAGGTAAGAAGGAGTAACTGGTTAATCTCTTAGAGTAATGAGACCTCTTTGAAGGAGAAGTGAAAGTGAGTTCAGTTTCATTAACACCGTAATGTCCCATTCATCAGATTACATTTCATCCTCTTTATGTATCATCAACCATGAGATTCATATCATGGTTACATACAAGGTGTGTTGTGGGGATAGAATATGTAAAAAAATAATCCTTGTTCTGTCGAAGAAAGAGTCCATTATATAATTTCAATATAATTGTGAAAGAGAAGGAAATTATTACTAAATATAAATTATGGACATAAATTATCAATGATGATGAATTCATCACTCTTTATCCAATGATTGGTTGATTAATCCCATTTAATTACCCTAATTTCCCACTTATTTCACCCTCATAGGGAGGGAACCAATGTTTTAGTTTAAAATTAAAATATCTATAGCTGTCTGATGTATTGATAGACTATATTGGGGATAGTTTCATGGTTGATGTTTGAAGGTTCCTTCACATTTACAAGCTAATGAAGATAGATACCACCTTTAATGTAATTCCATAAGTCGATAATTCCCTTAAAATAAATCAAGTTTTCTAAATGAAAAATTACCTTAGGATATATTAATTCTAATGGAATATTTTCCATCCTCTTCTTGGTTAAAAAATAATATTTGGGTTTCTTAAAAAATATCTTCTTCAATATAATTTCTCCATTATTTATAGTGAATCATCATGGATAACATCACAAACGGATCCACTTAGAATCAAGTTGTATTGTCTCTTAAATATAGATTTGTTTGGAAGATTGCTATGAAGGTTCATCTAATAGCATAAATCCCTCACATCTTATTCCATTCTTATATAGACTCTTTGTTACCATCCTACACATATCTAGGGATGAGGAGGCTATAACCATAGTGAAATTGGTTCCCAATATCCCATTAGGGTATAAAAATATATATCATCAAGCATATTATGTTGTTATACCAATAAAGGAATTTAGGAATGGAAATCTAATCTCATATTTGGTGTTTTCTTGGACTATCAAAAACTACAATTTCCTCACCACTATTATATTCTCTTCCACACTAACTACTATCTATGAAACCACATAATTATTTTATATGAAAAATAATTGATGAAAAATTTGATATGGTATTTATGGTTCATATAAAATGTTATATTAAATTATTGATGCTAGAATGAAGTACCTTAAGGACATCTTATAATTCTGTAAAACATAATTATTATAGGCATCAACTATGATCACACAATTGGATGTGTAAATATATTGAATTAATTTTATATTAGAATGTACACAATAATTATTCAAGGTCTCCTCACCATTCAGGGAAGATATATAATTCTATAAAAAACATGAATAAATAATCTAAATATAAAATGTGGTATCCACCTATAATAGTGAAACTCATACATGTTAAGGTGTGTAAATATAAAACCTAAAAATACTTTGAGTAGCCCTAATTTGTGAAAGGGGGATTTTATTTTATGAATTTTTACTAGTCACCAATGTAGATTGATCAATACTAGAATTTATATACTAATACAGTTTCCATATACTAGTTGAGATACCACCACAAGGTTCCTGTATATACTTTACTATAAGAGTTACATACCAGGAGTAAGTATATGAATATAGAAATCTTTCTAATTCCATACAATTATTTTAATTGGGTTGTTGTGGTAGATGTCATATCCCAATCCTTTATAATTCACCCACTCTATCACATGACAATAGTTACTCATGGACACCCTTTTGTATAATGAAGGACACCCCATTAGCCACATTGATCTTATATTTTACCATGTGGGAGAAATTATATCCTTATATATGCGAAAAAAGTATTTCCATCCTTGTATAGGGATCCTTCCTTAGGACATCGATGACCTCTATTGAAAAATAA